>CM070715.1:20383384-25563057 GCA_036346275.1 Otatea glauca
CCGGTATCAACAAGCTCTGCGGCGTTATCACGGTCGTCGCGAGGTTCGGCGATCGTTGATCTTTGGCGACTGGTCTGGCCGAGGTCCAAACCAAGAAGGATAAGGCCGCCGCCGCTCGGAAGGAAGGCCCTTCACCGTCAGTGGAGATCCTCCGACCGCACCTTCGACCAAGGATCGCCGACACGCGCATCCTTCCGAATGCATGGAATATAGAAAGTTAAGGCGATTCTATCCCTAAACTCTTTTCCTCTTCCTAGCATGCCTTTACTTTTTTCCCTTCCGAGCACCGGGTCGCCATGCGACGACTCGAGGGCTGCCCTTCGCTTGCTGCTCAGCGTCGCTCCCATTTACGCTGCGCTGGTTGATGACCCAACCGACCACAAGGTCCTTCCCGAGCCGGTAACCCTTCGACCCAAGTACATGTACCTCACGCCCCAAATGGGCTATGGTTGCTAACACTTCGCTGAAGAAGGAAGTACCCGAGGAGTGACCTTTGGCCCGGCAGGAACACTCCCTCCCGCACGAACTCAGCCTATCCCACGCTACTATGAGGGTACGCGACCCGACCGGTCATGAGGTCCATCCCGAGCAGAACCCTCTCAACCCAAGTGTTACACTACCCTTCGCGCCAAGCCATGGTTACTAAGTAGCACTGCTGAAGAAGGAAGTGCCCAAGTGGAAAGATCCTGGCCGGTCTAGAACACTCCTATCCTCACAAGCGCGCCTAATCACGCTGATAGCCAAGTCTCCAATCCACCTAGCCCTCCTAAAACGACCCCAACCCACGCGATAAGTGACCCCCGGTCCTTATGGCTATGGTCGGTCAAACACTCACCCTAAATAGGAAAAGAGGACGAGAGGTGATTTTGGAACTTGATAAATTCAAGATTGTTTACATAGCAGTCTTTACAATCTAAAAAAGGATAAAGCTAACTATTTTTATTCTTCCCGTGCGCGATCGATGGCGCAGACGGAGAGTTGGTCGCTCTCGCTTCCTCGAGGGCAACCCGCGGGCGGATATGGTCGGCGATCTCCGGCGCGCGGCTCGACCAGAGCTCAAACTCGCCGATCTCCTCGCCGGTCCGGCTCCGCCACGCCGCTTCACCACCGCGAGGTCGATGCCGTCGTAGAGGCGAGACGAGCGTTGACCCAACGCACGAAGCTCCAAGCGCAGCCACCGATGATCACCGCCTTCCACGGTCCGCACTCGCCAAAGACGGGCAAGGGCACTCGCCCGCCTCGCTCCAAGGATGCGGCCGCAGACTTCCCGACCGGGCTTTATGGCGGGCCCCGGGCATCATGCGCCTATCTCGGCCCGACCGTCCTCCGCAACCTTCAACGCCGCTCGGGCCTCGCCCCGCCACGATCGCCATGTCGCGAAAGATCGCCGTTATCCTCGCGCCCACGGCGGCCAGATTCTTCTCGCGCTTTGCAGATTAAGGCGATTTGGATAAGTTCGCCTGGGTCGCGACTCTAGACTTAATTGAAGAATTGAGACACTTACTACCGCAGAAGTTGGTCGATTGCGGCTTCCTTCTTGGAGCCTCATATGAAGTCCTCACCAACCAGTCCTTCGAGAACGCTCATCTTGAACGAACTCGCATTGGCATCCCCGAGCCTGGGTTTCGCTTCGGTCCGCAGCGGTTGCTCGCTGCACATGGTCCCTCCACGCAACGGCAGATCCTTGGCTCCTGGTGACCTCCGCCGAGAGGACTCGCCCACCACTTTTGCCCTCAAGACCTTGGCCCTGTGCGCCATCATAAAGGGCCTTCGTGGCTCTTCAAGCCTGGCGACCCCACCGCCGCCCGACACCGATGTCCCGGGCCTCTGGACTAGGGCGCACCAAGGCGCACCTGATCGCATCCTCCACCGCAGCCGGTATGGCCCATCGCCGAGCGCCGCAGAGGCTCAACTCGCGACAAAGCGAGCCCGCAAGTCTTTGCAAAAAGCGCGGACACTCCATTAGTCCCACTAAGAACTATCAAAATGTGCAACAAGTCGTGAGCTTTTGGCCGACTTACCGGCGATCGCCAACTCCCCGACCATCGTGCTCAAATACCGGTGGAAGACTCCAGCGAGAGCCGACTTTACGGATCTCGCCTATCTACGGGCTTCAGCCGGGCCGCTTTTGCCAAGGGCGCCCACTCGCTTCCTCCGATCGCCTATGACGCCCGACCGGACTACACCCGCAAGACGCCCTCGTTACGCCTGTTCAGGCGGGACGCCGCCGTCCCAGCACCATGGGCAAGGGCGACGAGGTCAACCTTCGAACCCCTCGGCGACTCGCACCGAGGGGGCATTGGCCGGCACTCCCCACGACAAAGGGTCGAGCACCTCCGCCACCAGCCCCGCCGATCGGGCGCGATCGCCGCGGCGACCGCTGCCTCATCCTCCGAAGGACGATCACATCGTCGGTGGGTCTCACAGAGGCGGCGGGAAGCTCTTCTTCGCCTCGACCTCGTGAGGCCGTCGCCCTCTGACATCGCGGACCGCCACCGACCCGACGGAGTCGCCAAATCGCCGTGTTGCTCAAGCATTGCGAGCCATCTGCAAAGACGCCCCACGGCCACGCCCTAGGCACCGCAGACGCTACAAAGATTCAAGAGTCGCCGGGCGGCTTTGCCGCAAAAATGCTCCAATAAGAAGAAAAGGAAAAAGAGGGGAACACTTACAAGGCCGAAGGTGCGCGGCACGCGCCCCTTCTTTGCCGCCCCCTTCCAAGGGGCAAGTCGGTGATCGCTTCCCCTAAGCCGCCTCCGTACCGAGGCGCCGCGACAACCGCGAGCGCAAGATCACCCCGCTGAGGATCCGCGACCACGGTTCCGTGGTGTCGCCGGCGGAGTCCCACGCCGGTTGCCGCCACGGCGGGTCGTGAAAAACCCACCATAGGGATGGTCGAGGCGCCCATGCCGCCGGAGGTTGTCCCACGGCGGTGGACTCAGACACATCCGCCACATGCCTCTTATGCTTCTTCTTCCTCCTTTCCTCCTTCCGCTTCTTGCGGGAGTGAGCGACCGCCTGCCGATTCGGGCGGCCCAGCGCCTCCTTATCCCTCGAGCGCCGCGGAAGACATCCCCGTGAGCCCCTAAGAGGATGCAGGAATGCCGGCCGACCAAGTGCTAGGGACAAAGAAAAAGAGAAGCGAGAAAGAAATTTCACCGACTTACTACAGATTTGGCGGGTGGCCGAGAATGGCTCGTGGCCACCAGAGCCACCGTGGCACTTCCACCAGAATACCGCCACCCGGCCTCCACCTCGGATGCGCTAACTCGGGCTCGCTTATCCTCGCCTTGGCCTGGACGGCCCCGATACCGAACAAGGGGCGGCTCAGGCACAAGGGGTTGCACGCGCATCCCCATAGAGCGCGCACAACAACGCCCCCGTGAGCCCGCCTCCTTTGAGCCCCGATCCGCTTCCACGATCGGGCCGGCTTGTTCTTCTCCCTCTTTTGGCCGCCCAGCCCACCGCCTCCGCCATGGAAGCTCGCGGCGAAACGAGGGGCGCCACGCCGACGCTCAACGTAGAGCCATTCGAACGCCCGCCCTTGTTGGACGAGGGCGCTTTTACCTCCGTACTCCGTGGTCCGACCGGGCGAAGCCGAGGGCCAGCCACCTGTGCGCCACGGCGTCCGACGGCTCGCCTTTCGAACCTTGCTCGAAGAAGTGCTCCACTACGCCAGCGGCTCGATCCCCGGAAGGCTCTCGACAATGCGTGATGAAGATGGCGATGTGGAGGACCCCATCGCTGAGATGGTGCACTCCACCTTGTAGTGAGACAAAGAGCCCTCGATTTGAACGTGCAATGGCGAGCCAAAGCCACGGCGAAGAACGAGGCGGGCACCACGACTCTCCGCCACATGCGCGGGGTGACGGCCCCTGCGGCACCCTCCACCGGAAGGTCTGCGGCATGAGGAAGCCCTTCTTCACTAAGCCGAAGACGCAATGCCGTGTTTGGCGCGAGCACTCGGCCACGACATCTTCACGAAGAGGCGACGGAAGGTGAGAAAGAAAGGTCAGGGTTTTCTTTCCTTAGCTCTCCGGTGCTTTTCTTGTTTCGAGAGAGACAAAGAAGGCAAGAAAGCGTGACATCCGGAGCACCCTAACGGGCGATGATAGAGGACAAGCGAGACGCCCGAAAGCAGCACCCTCAAGCGAGCGCCGCGTCCACCTCACCTATTGCACCACCGTAACTCCTGGGCCTAATACCACTCCGCTTTTAATCCCTGTCATGTCAGTCGACAAGAGCCATAAAGACGCCGCCCCCGAACAACGTGTCCCGTAACCTCTTGGTCTCCGCCTTTAGGCCGGAACGGTTGCTCCGGGGCGCGCGAGAAGCCCATTGGGCCGCTGCGGCCCCAAGATGGCAAAAGCTTTGTGGCTTGCGCCAGGCCCACGAGAAGTCAGGTTCAAAAAGGCCTACCCCACCGAGATGGGTATAAGGCGCCCAAAGAAACTTGAGCAAGGGGCGGTATGAGGTGAGCCCCACGGTGGGCCCTCGGTTAGGTCGGCCGACGGCCTAATCACCTCTACTCGCGCCGAGACCATACTTCACACTCTCCCGGAGCTCATCAATGATCGACACCACCGTGTGCTCTGGGTTGGCGGACGCACCCGAGGTCCATACGGATTGAGTAAAGAAAGGTTTTTATGGGTCGCCCACAAACAGGCTGTGACACCTACTACCGGGACCGCCCGCTGGAAGGGTCCCCTTGGCGAGACCTCCTAGGACCCACTCGGACTACCCGCTATTAGCTCCACGAGCACGGCGTTCAAACCAACGCAGTAAACGTAAGGCCGCTCACCCTCCAGGTCCCACACCGCGATGGGGTATATATGTGGATAGACGGTGGCCATTCCTCTCGCAGCTACCCTGCCAACGAGGACTCGGGAAGGATGCCCCACGCCCAACTACGACGGTAAACGAGCACTCACGCCCAGCTCACGACGTAAACGAGCACTCACGCCCAGCCACGACGGTGAACGAGCACTCACGCCCAGCTACGACGTTAAGCGAGCACTCGGACACCGAACCTCACGGAGGCATTGGGTCGCCCTCGCGACCAAGGCACCGTCTAGCTACGACAAGTAAGCGAGCACTCGGACACCGAACCTCACAGAGGCATTGGGTCGTCCTCGCCGAACAAGGCAATCGTTTAGCTACGACTTTAAACGAGCACTCTGGACACCGTAACCTCACGGAGGCATCCGGTCGTCCCGCCACCAAGGCACTCGACACCGAACCTCACAGAGGCATCCGGCCGTCCCGCCACCAAGGCACTCGGACACCCAACCTCACGAGGCATCCGGTCATCCCGCCGACCAAGGCACTTTGGACACCGTAACCTCACGCAGAGGCATCCGGCCGTCCCCGCCGACCGAGGCACTCGGACACCGAACTTCACGAGACATCCTGGCCGTCCCGCCACCAAGGCACTCGGACACCCGAACCTCACAGAGGCATTGGGTCGCCCTCGCCGACCAAGGCACTCGCCTAGCTACGACGCAGAACGAGCACTCATATCCAGCCACGACGGTAAACGAGCACTCACGCCCAGCCTACGATGTTAAACGAGCACTCGGACACCAACCTCACAGAGGCATTGGGTCGTCCTGCGCCACCAAGGCACCGTCTAGCTACGACGTTAAACGAGCACTCGGACACCGAACCTCACAGAGGCATTGGGTCGTCCCCGCCGACCAAGGCACCGTTTAGCTACGACTTTAAACGAGCACTCGGACACCCGAACCTCTCGAGGCATCCGGCCGTCCCGCCACCAAGGCACTCGGACACCGTAACCTCACGAGGCATCCGGCCGTCCCGCCGACCATGGCACTCGGACACCCGAACCTCACAGAGGCATCCGGTCGTCCCGCCGACCAAGGCACTCGGACACCGAACCTCACAGAGGCATCCGGCCGTCTGCCGCCACCAAGGCACTCGGACACCGTAACCTCACAGAGGCATTGGGTCGTCCTGCCACCAAGGCACCGTCTAGGTACGACGATTAAGCGAGCACTCGGACACCAACCTCACAAAGGTATTGGGTCGCCCTGCGCCACCAAGGCACTCGTTTAGCTACGACGTTAAACGAGCACTCGGACACCAACCTCACAGAGGCATCCGGCCGTCCCCGCCAGCCAAGGCACTCGGACACCGTAACCTCACAGAGGCATCCGGCCGCCTCCGCCAGACCAAAGCGCCGCCTAGCTACGACGTTAAACGAGCACTCTCGCGGTTGTTCCTCGCCGATCAAGGCCCTGGCTCTATCCACGACGATTAAAATCAAAGCAAACTCATCGCGAAGACATTTCATAAAAGAAGATTTCATTATATGCCAGCAGACTCAAACTTTACACAACGTTACATGAGGTACCTGGCGAGCTCAAAAAGATACCTACCCTACACTACGGCAGGAACATATCCGCATCAAACTTCCGGCAGGCCCTTGCCTGGTCGACGGGACAGATCTTGGATCGGTGGACCTGAGGTCGTTGGAAGTGACCTGCTGGTAGGCCCTTCCTTGCCTGGTCGACGGGACAGACCTTGGGGTTGGCGGACCTGAGGTCGTTAGAGACAACCTGCTGGTAGGCCCTTGCCCGGTCGACGAGGCCACCGACATAGCCACGAATGGCATGTCGCGTGCTGCCGCTCGACATCGACGCGGCCGCTCGACAACGGCGGCGCCTCGCACCATCGCCTCAAGAAGGGCCTCCCTTACCACCTTAAGCCTCGTGAACGACCTCAAGCAAAGACGCGACAAGAACTACATCACAAGCCGCACTTCTTCCTCCCGTAGCTCGACCATCGCCGGTCGTCACTCATCCCAAAGCTTGGCCAAAGGATCTTCTTCTTCTCAAGCGCATCATCACCAAAGTCAAGACTAAAGGATGCCTCCATTTCAAGGATCAAAAGGAGGATTTTGGTCTAAGGGTCCATCGCTCTAGCAAGCCCTTATATAGTCTGATGAAGGAGATCAAGCGTCCTCCGAGTAAATGCCGCGCCGAAACGGCGCCCCGCACTGTAACCCGGCGCCAAGAAGGCGAACAGGCGGGCACACTAAGCCATGCTCGGCATGCGCACGAGGCGATTAAAGCCTTGGCGGCTCAAATGCCCCCGGCCAAGCTGTGGCAGCCGCCGGATCCGTCGGGTACACCGATGCAATCGCTAACTCGATCGTACTGACCGACCGACCGTGCCCGCCACCACTCATCCAGTTCAACCCCAACCGAATACATCGAAATCGCCGGAGTTCGAGGGCTACTTGACGAATACTAATAACAGGTACCCAACGGCCGGCGGCGAGCGCCGGCCTCAAGCATATCTCCACTTCAACAGCCGCGCCCGCCCGTCACCGACCGAATCGCTGCGAGACCACACAAGACATCCGCTCCGACCGGCGGAGGCGAATCCGACCGGACGGCAGCCCCGACCCCCTTTGGCGGGCGGGATCTCCCGACTCGACCGGACGGCGCCCCGACCCCTTGGCGGGCAGGATCTCCGACTCGATCGGACAGCCGCCCCGACCCTTGGCGGGCGGGATCTCCGACTCGACCGGACCAAGGTGATAGACGCCGAGGGCGCGTGTCGGGCCCTCATCGACCTCACCGCCACGTACTCCGCGAACAAGGTCAATCGGAGTGACTATACAAGGCGGTGGCTCCTTCCCTAGAAGGTTTGGTGATCTGAAGTCAAAGCTTCCACCCATCAATCGGTCAGCGTCTGATTTGACGCACGCTCCCTCCCGAGGCGGCGCCAACGCTCACACCGCAGCGTCGGCGTTCGTAAGGATCACGGAGGGCAAGTACGCTATTTCGGGAATACCTAACCTCCCTGACCACCAAGGCTACCGACCCGGCATGGGCAAGGCGTGTGGCGACCAGTCCACAGGACGAAGGACCAGAGCTCCTAGCATAGGTCGCCTCGCCCTTCCCCCGACTCTCGATGTAACCTGCACCTTCCTTCTGTATAAAAGGAGGCAGGACTAACGATTCTGGAGGGACAGAAGACGAACACATGAGAACACGAGGAGATTAGGTAATTTAGCGCCCTCATCTATAAAACGTTGTGCAAAGCAATACAATACCGCCATCCGAACTGGAGTAGGGACTTTCAGCCCGAACCAGTATACATCTTGGACTCTCGAGTCTAACCATTCAGGGAGTGGAACACGCGACCCCTTAGACTTACAAATTTACTTGCCGGCGCTCGAAAATGCCGACACTCATCCTGGTCGGAACCAGTGTTACCGGACTCAGCGGCTCCAGCGTCAATGGCTTCATCAGCTGCAGCCTCAACGGCCTCACCGGAACCAACATTAGCCTCAGCGGCAGCAGTGTTAGCATCACCTTCGATGCTACCCAGCGCGATGGAGTCCAGCAAGAACTGTTCTCCCTCATCAAAAGTAGGGTCACCACGTCTTGGTTGCGCCATCTATCCTAATCCCGAAAAAATGTTGACATAAATATCATATTACTTTGAAACAACCATATTACAGATACCACTACATACTACTGCTATACGTGGTGTGGACAAGTATGTATGTATGTATGTATGTATGTATTAACAGTCCCATACGATTTGTCAATTTAGATTTCTGAGTTTCAACTTTTGTATTTGACATTTAATTTTAGTTCCATTTTAAAATTAAAAAATTTCCAAACTTAATTTAGCATTTATTTACCATGTTTCCGAATTTAATTTAATTATTAACCATAGTTTTAATTCAGATCTTAATATTTCTTCTGAATTTATATATTTCAAATTATATTGTAATATTAAGTTCCAGTTTCGAAATTGTATATTCCAAAATTGGCATTTATTTCTAAATCAATTCTGATACAAACTAAGTTTTACTTTATTATGGAATTTAATTTTTATTCCAAACTTCTATATCCTTATTTAGAAGAATTTATTATTCATTAAAATTTTCTATATCCATAATATACTTTAATTTCGAATATTATCTTTTTGAATTTATTTATTTTATTACAATTCAATTCTAATTTGTGTTGAACTTGTACGTTGAACTACTATAATCAGCGTTCCATTGCATTTCATATTTGAATTTTAAAAATTTAGATATGAAAATGATGTTTGAGATTTGATGGAACAATTTCAATACACAACAATCCAATCAACCATGATTAAAAATGTGTAAAATGCGTCTTTATTGCATAGTTGTTTTTCTTCTTCTGAAGAAAAAAAAATTCCGTGTCCACTCGTTGGCTCCAAAGTGCCGAACACCTTGTGGGCAGTTGAATTAGAGAGGGAGGACGACGCATCCACAACTGTACCTCGGTCCTCCTGGGTGGAATGGCGGTGTGGCGGCGGTTTGGTGGCGGAGGAGGCGTTGGTGAGGTGGCGGAGAAGGCACCGGCGGGGTGGAGTGGCGGCGGCAACGAGGGCACCAGCGCGGGGTCGACTGGCGCGAGGGTGGAGTGGCGCCGGGATGGTTGGGTGGCGGAGGAGGGCGACGACGTCGACGAGGATGGCGGCGCGGGGTCTCGACGGAGGCGACTGCAGCGGCGGTCGGAGAGACACAGGAGGCAGCAGCGCGCGCGGAGTCTCGAGCGGGGACTTAGAAAATTTGGGGTGTGAGAAAAGGGCGGGGCGTGTAAACTTTATACAGGGAGCACTTCTACAAGCGGTTCTTAGAACCAACTGGTTGTAAAATATCTCTACAAGCGGTTTTATAACCAACCGCTTGTAGAGGGAGGATTTCTACAAGCGGTTCTTTGAACCAACCGCTTGTAAAATATCTCTACAAACGGTTTTAGAACCAACCGCTTGTAGAGGGAGGACTTCTACAAGCAGTTGATATTACTAACCGCTTCTGATTGTTGCGTTCTAGAAGCGGTTCTTTTCTCAAACTGCTTCAGTTTAATTTCATAATTTTTAAAAAAGCTTTTAGCACTTCAGTTTCATTTCATAATTTTTAAAAAATGCTTCTAGCAATTTAGTTTCATTCTATAATTTTTAAAAAAGCTTTTAGCACTTTACTTTCATTCCAGAATTTTTTAAAAAGCTTTTAGGACTTCAGTTTCATTTCATAATTTTTTAAAAAGCTTTTAGAACTTTACTTTCATTCCATAATTTTTTAAAAAAGCTTTCAGCACTTTAGTTTCATTCCAAAATTTTGGCACTTTACATTCATTCCAAATAAACACTTCATACAGTAGGGGTACATCTTAAGTAGTAACGTACTTTGTCTTTACAAGTGTTCCTTCATTATGATCGCGACGTATGAAAGGAGTATCCACGTCGGTGTCATTGAGGAGGCTTATGTCGACATCCACAGCGAAAGGAGGGATCTTGTCGAACTGACTATACTCTTCCTCGTCTGTGACGTCCTCAACTCCAACAATCCTTCGTTTGCCTTGGAGAACCACGTGTCGCTTTGGCTTAGTACTACAATCTTTCTGCTTCTTAGGTTTGCTTGACATGTCCATTACGTAGAAGACCTGTCTCACATCGTTCGCGAGGACGAACGGTTCGCGCCTATAGTCGACTTGCGTGAGGTCCACGATTGTCATACCGTATTTGTCGACCTTCACGCCGCTTGAGGTCAGTTTGACCCATTGGCACTTAAATAGAGGGACCTTCAAAGGTCCATAGTCAAGCTCCTATATCTCTTCTATGAAACCATAATATGTATCCATCTTGCCTTTGTTGTCTTCGGCGTCTACACGGACACTGCTATTTTGGTTGGTGCTCTTGTTATCACGGGATCCGTGTAGAATGTGTAACCATTTATCTCGCACTTTGAATGTCACGATTTCACTAGATGGTCCCCGAGCCAAGCGTTGCAACTGTTCATTGTCTGACCCTTTTAAAAGGATGTACTTTTGTAACCAAGCGCCGAAAGAATTCATGTGCTTCAGTGTTATCCAATCCTCAGACCTCCCCAGGAAATTGTGGCGTAGAATACTCTTGTGCTCAAGGACATACGGGGCCACTACAGTTGATTGTTTCAAAACCGTGAAATGTGCTTGCTTAAATGTAAGAAGATCATTGCATGCAATTGCTTTCCTTCCTAGTGTCCCTTTTCCCCGTAGCCTCCCCTCATGGCGTGATATAGGGATGCCGATCGGGTTTAGATCATTAATGTAATCCACACAAAACTCAATCACCTCCTCTGTCCCATAACCCTCGGCAATGCATCCTTCTGGACGAGAACGGTTACGAACATACTTCTTTAGCACACTCATGTACCTCTCGAAAGGGAACATGTTGTGTAGATACACTGGTCCAAGAATACCTATCTCTTTGACAAGGTGAACAGTGAAATGAACCATAATATCAAAGAATGCAAGAGAAAAGATCATCTCAAGACTAACCACACTTTGTACCACATCATCCTGCAGCTTACTTAGTTTATCTGGGTCGATGACCTTCATGAAACCGCGTTGAAAAAGAACACAGCTTTTATGATTGTCCCCGCACCACTCGGGCAAGATGCCTCTCACCCATCGGGAGCAAGCTGTGTCATTAACACAAGATACCATGGGATTCCATGTATGCGATTTTATTCACTTTCGTGTTTATGAGTCTCTTTACATTCGAGGAGTATCCTAAGGGACCTTCACACTGCTCGTAAACTCTATCACGCTTTTTCTCTTCTTTGCTTAGAGTGTAGCTCGCAGGATGTAGGTAATGTTGTCCTTTCCCTCTCTTTTCTAATGTAGGTCGCTCCTCGCCCAAGAGTTTAAGGTCCTTCCGAGCTTGCGGTGTATCTTTCGATTTTCCGTACATATCTATGTAGCCTAGCGTGTTCAAGCGGACATTCTTCGTGATGTGCATGAAGTCAAGTGAGTGACGAACCTCCATGACTTCCCAATAAGGCAAGTCCCAAAATATTGACTTCTTCTTCCACATGGGTGCATGACCATCCTCATTCTGCACATGTTTGCTTCCAGGACCCTTTCCAAATACTACTTTCAAATCCTTTACCATAGCAAACACACGTGGCCCACTACGATGCTGAGGCCTTGCACGAAGGTCTGGTTGCCTGTTAAATTTCCTGCCTTCCTTCCACAACGGGTGACTCGTAAGAAGAAACCTACGATGACCTATGTACACAACCTTCCGAGAGTTTTTCAGGTACATGCCATCCGTTTCATCTAAGCACTGGATGCAGGCTCTATATCCTTTGATAGTTAGGCCGACGAGTTACCGAGAGCGAAGGTCGTTGATTGTTACAAATAACAATGCACGTAGGGTGAAATACTCCCTTTTGTACTCATCCCATACCCTTGCACCATCGTCCCACAACGTCACAAGATCTTCAACCAATGTTTTCAGGTAGACATCGATGTCATTTTCAGGTTGCTTGGGGTCTTGGATCAATAACGGCATCACGATGTACTTTCGCTTCATGCACAGCCATGGAGGAATGTTGTAGATACATAGTGTAACAGGCCAGGTGCTATGGCTGCTGCTCAATTCTCCGAAAGGATTCATCCCATCGGTACTCAACCCAAACCTTATGTTTCTCACCTCATCTGCGAAGTCCGGCACGTCCGGCCGACTTTCCTCCACCGTGAGCCATCCGCAGGGTGTCTAAGCATCCCGTCGTCCTTACGCTCTTCCTTGTGCCAACGCATCATCTGGGCATGCGCTTTGTTAGCAAACATACGTTTCAATCGGGGGATCACAGGGAAATACCACAATACTTTAGTTGGAGGTCTCTTCGCCTTACGCTCCCCATCTATTTCACTGGATCGCCACGCTTCACCTTATACCGTGATTCTCTCGCACATCGACAAACATCCAAATCGGCATACTCATTACGATACGGATACAATCATTAGGACATGCGTGTATCTTCAGACTTCCAATCCTAAAGGACAGACGACTTGCTTGGCTTCATATGTAGATTCGGCGAGTGTTATCTTCTAGAAGCAACTTCTTTACGAGTGATAACAACTCATCGAATCCCTTATCCGACACACCATTTCTAGCCTTCTATTGCATGAGTTCCAGGTGGTACGCAGCTTTTTTGGCCCCGCCTACGCTTTGGGTACAAAGGAGTTCTGTGGTCCTCTAACATGCGCTGGAACTTCTCGAACTATCTTTCATCTGTAGTCTCCTCTCGTCACGCAAAGATCCGGTCTAGCTCATCATCACCAAAGTCACCAAGTGTTTCTTCCACGAATAAGATATGCGTGCCGTCCGGATATCGTTGAATCCATCTTCTTCTTCCTCGCCTTCTTCATCGCCTTCCGGCTAATCACCTCAACTTCGCCATGGTTGGTCCAACAGTATAGTTTGGCATGAAACCTCTCATGATCAAGTGGTTCATAACTTGCCATCGCTGGAGTGCTCCTTCTCGTTCTTGCAATCTACACACTGACAACATATAAAGTCACTCGAGGCAAGATTGCAACGGCCGATCGAGAAAAGCTCGCGACGCCATCAATGAACTCTGCCGAGCGACGGTCCACATTGTACATCCATTGCCGATTCATCTACACCAAGTTATAATTTCATTAAAAATTATAACAAATTTCATACCAAAATTATAACCTAACTTAAATTTCGTTACATTTAAACCCAACAAAAAAAAAGCTCCACCTACACCGTCATCCAATTAAAGACCTACCTTTCTAATTATTTTGTATCCCTTCCTACCTTTGTAATTATTTTTTATCCTTCTACATGTTTTTCTATTTTATTTCATACACCAATAATTACTTCCTTGCAATATTGTACCTAGATCTCCCCCAACTTATTGTGATATTTAAGATTCTAAAGCTAACAACCACCTAGATCTAAAGCTTCCAATCACCTTTACCTTGTAATGTCAAATTTTGAACTAGATCTCCACCCTACATCTTCATACAACAACAAAAACAAGCATAGAAAACAAATTTTTTATCATACTTAAAAAGTTCAAGATTTCTTCACATCCATTGAAAAAAATAGCAATATCTAGGTGAGAAGGATGTTCACATGATGTTACTAACCTTGAAATACTTCATTTGGAGCTAATCACCTCCAATTAAAAATTTGGACAGCACCTCCCCAAGAACAGCGCTGGGCCGGCCTTCTCTGTTCGATCGTACCTCTGCTGGCTCACGGAGGAAGAAGGGTTTAAATGCGCTGCGTGGGAGGGCTTTCAGAAGTGGTTTGAGACACGAACCGCTTCTGAATGTTGCGTTCTAGAAGCGGTTCTTTTCTCAAACCGCTTCTGAATTTTCAGAAGCGGTTTGAGAAAAGAACCGCTTCTAGAACGCAACATTCAGAAGCGGTTCGTGTCTCAAACCGCTTCTAAAATCCCACTCCGGACCGTTGCCAACGAACCGCTTCTGGTGCGAACATCACAACGGGTTCGCACCAAACCGTTTCTAATAGGCCGGTTGTGATGCCCAGTTCTGTAGTAGTAGGGGATGCAATGATCAGATAGCTAGCTGTGCATAAGACATTTGCCTTGCCGCGCGCGACGCAGTGCCTGCCCACTGCCTCTGATATTTGGTGTACCACGTAGTTGCAACTTGAGAGACTCGAACTCGACTCGGAGCCATGCAAGCTCAACTACTTGTATAGGAATAGGAGCACGCAGCAGATGGCATAGAAAATGGTGACTTGGATCGAGTGGAAGACACGGGAGTGACGGGACATGGTCCATTCATGGATGCATGTATCCATGATCGATGATGATGTCGTGCACTTGCGTGGAGTGATCGATCGAGTGAGACGCAAGGAAACCGTCGGTTGCGCGTGCACTCCTCGGCTCCCACAACGCATGTGCCGGATGCGATTAGGCCGTGCGTTGGGTTGGCCGGCCCTGCCTGCCCGCCTCCCGGTCGCCTCCATCGTCGAAACAAATGCAGCTATACGCCTACGCGGGAGCTGCACGGACGGACTTGATCGAAACGAACCGAGTCCCAGTGAGCACAGGCGCCGTATATGTGCAGCTTGATCCGTGCACACCGACGTACCCCTGCATTCACCAATGCATGTCTAACTGTTGATGAATCATATGTAGTGTATTCATTCAGGAAACAGTATTGCCAGCAAGGCACACTAGAGTAGCTAACAAGCTTAAACTTAGTGGAACTGATGATTGCAGTCAGGCGCGAAGTAAACGACAATTGCAATTACAGAATGGAATGGATCCACAGGTGTAAGAATGCAAGACCAAAGCAGCTTGGAACTCAAAACACCTCGATCCAATGCTACTTTGTAGATAAGCAGCTACGATGCATAGAAGCACCTCTCTTCATTCATTCATCAAAACATCCAAGAGATAGCGTTGCACCCCTGCAAATAGTTGGCATGCAACGAGAGAGCCAAAGCACTCACACAAAACAGTAAGGAGATGCACCACGAGCAACCAACTCCAGCAGCGGTCACTCGGCAACTAATGCATAAAAAGAGCGAACCGACTAAAGAGTTTAGGAGTGTTTCAAATCTCTCTTTTCACAGGGATCTTTGCATGCTCATCGTCTCTTTTCACAGGGATCCTTGCATACCCATCATCTCTTTACACAGGACGACTGTACCTATCGGAAGTAAATGGAGACAAGAGGAATGTTGATGTCATTCCCCGTCGTCATCCTTACAAGCCACAACAACATCCAAATGCCTCCTGTATGCTGGAACATCCAGCTTAACCACCTCCATGGCGACATCCGCCATCTTCTTGTTTAATCGATCCTTGTGCCTCGTGAACATGGTGTTGTACAGCAATGATGTGCCGTAGGAGACACTGTAAGCGCTGTCACTTAGCCACTTTAGGAGTTCTGCACTGATGTTGCCCTCGATAGACCACCGATCCCAATACGGTCCATCTCATATCTTGATGCTTCATCACCTTGGCGGAACACTACTACAGAAATCGTGATCACTGTCGGTTTCAAACTGGCATCACTGCCGAATATTGGAATCGACAATGATTGGTCAGCAGTGATAGTCCGAAGTGGTAGTGCCAGGATAGCAAATGTATTGCGATAGTCTTCAACTGGGTGTCCACCAGAAAGAACCTTGTAAAGCTCAAGGCACACAAGTCCTGTCGCCATGGCTGTCGAAGTCGCAATAGCTGGAATGATTCTTCCTGCAATGAACTTCGCCTTCAGTTTGTCAGCCTCTTGAATACCGTAGTTTCTTGCACGCATATTTGCAAGACCAGAAATCAAATCCATGTGAAAATTTGTATCATCATCCTGTAAAAGGAATTTGTGATGTCTAAGCAGAACTAGGATACCAAAAACATCGGTCATACAAGTTCTCTTCTTTTTCTTACAGTAACATGGCAGAGGATTCTTCCAGACTAAAACTTTTTACAAAATGCCTATAAATTATAATTTCATGGCTCATGGAGCAGGGAAAACATTATCGGTGATAAGTGGGCCGATAAACCCGATTTTCGTGTTTATCGGTGGGGCCCAGTAAAATTGCGTACCGGCCAAAAATTTCGGGATTTTTTGAATTGACGCCGGCGGCCCAAAATTCGGCCTCTCCCTCGGGCTCGTCTCATTCACGAGACTCACAAGTCACAAGTGAAGCTCCAGCCTCCAAGCCCCAACCCTAAAAATTTTCCTAACTTCTCTCCCCAATCCTCCGGCCGGCGGCTCCACTGACTCGGGTGGCGCGACGCGCCTCAAATCCAGGCGGTGCGGCGCGGTGCAGCTCAAATCCGAGCGGCGCAGGCGAGCACGGGCATGGGGCGGCGCAGGCGAGCGCGGGCAGCGACTTCATCCAGATCGTGAAGACCTCCAGTTACTCACTCCCGTGCAGCCCTGCCTTGGTGCCTCGAGCCCCTCCGACGCCTGCAGCGAAGAAGACGAGCAGGTGGCGGAGTGTACCGGCAGGCGTGGGACGGCGCAGCGCGGCGCAGGCGCAGGCGTGGGGCGGCGCATGCGAGCGCAGGCGTGGGGATGGGGTGGAGGTGAGGCCGTGAGGGACCTCCATCGGCATCAACTACGGTAACGCGCGCCTCCCGCCGCAGACAACCTTCCGTCGCTGTCGGCCACCGCGTGCCTCGTCCAGTCCTCGACCATCGCCAAGGTGCGTTGCGCCAAGGTCCTCGGCTCCTCGCCCACATCCCCTCTTCATCTGAAGTTTAAATCAAGTGTATGCATGTACTGCTTTGTGATGATTGTTGAAGCATGGAGAGTTTGAGACTATATAGATTAATAGTACAACAGGTGACCTTGCTGGTTAATGAGTTCCCCAAGATTGGACAACCATGATTTCTTCTCGATTCTGAATTTCTGGGAGCTCTCAAATAGGGGAAAGACTGTTAGAATTAGTGTTAAGCAGAAGAAAATTTTTGAGAAAAGGAACAGGCGAACTAAACTAAACAACTAAACTTAAGCTACAAGATAATGACTCCAGGAGAGTTCTTCATTCCTCTGTTCGCTCGACTTTATATCTCCAGCTGGTTACATGCAAAGATTCTCAGAGAAGTAAAAGTAAATTACAACTTCTAGATGTCACCCATGCTACTTATCGACGTCGGATATGAGTGAATTCTCCATTGCCTATGCAAATTGATTACACCCTTCCGATCTGTCTAGATTTACCAATGACAATTACCAACGAGAATTACTACTCTCACAATCAACCTTCCGATCTGTCTAAATTTATCGAGCGTTAATCCTAGCCGCTCAAGATCCCATTGCACATGAAAGAACTAGCATATGTTGTAGAAATTTGCAACATACGAGATTTTGTGCTTCTTTGAACAAATTTTGGAATAGTTGGAGATATTTCGTTTATCTTGTGCAACAAATGTAATCACATGGCGATCAAGGCAAGGGAGATGATGCGCGTCCTATAGTGAGTTCAATTGCAATCGTGATAGAGGAAGGGTGGATTGCCGTGGCAAAGGTAAGGGTGTGACCGTGCATCGTCGAGCGGCGTTCTTTGGTAGGACACTGCGACGAGAGAACGCTATTGAGGTGCTCACCCAAAATGGTAGGTACATGTTATTACTTGTTGAGGCGTGGTTAATATGTACTCATGCACTTTTTTCTATATTGTGGTATTGTACTATAGGGAGACGTGTGAAATTAACTGGAGCCATCGAGAACCCATGGAGCCATGGTGAGCCTTATGTGAATGGCTTTAGCTGCAATTATTGCACTAGTCGTGTTAAGGGTGGAGGTGTGACCCGTCTAAGGGAGCATTTGGGTGGATTGCCTGGGAATGTGGATGCTTGCATTAATGTTCCGCATAATGTTAAGGCATTAATGACTGATGAAGTGGCAATCCGAAGAGTAAGGAGGAAGCGAAACAAGGACCTTCATCTCTATGTTGACAGGGAGGTTATGGAAGCAAACAGAGGTCTAGGGACTTTAAATAGGGCAAGAATTCCTCCGGATGAAGTAGGGCAGGTAGAAATGGCATTGAGAGAGTCATTGAGGGAATATGCCGTGGAGCGTGCCAATACTAGTGGTAGTGTGTCTGCAAGTTGTTCAGCTAATTAACAAACTCCCTTTGATATAGATCTGGCACGTAGTAGGGCACAGGCGCAGCCTCGGGTGGACATTATGCTTAGGGGATAGCAAAGATAAGTCGGGAAAGCTTTGGCGAAGTGGTTCCATGCCAATGACATTCCAGAAGGAAAGTGGATTGCCCATACTTTGAAAGCACCTTTAAGTTGGCCCAACAACTTGGAGAAGGAGTGCACATCCCTCTTGGAAGAGAAATAGATGGCCCATTGTTGGATATGAACTATGAAGAAATGGAGGCTCACATGGTTGAATTCAAGGATGAATGGAATGACTATGGTGTTACCATCATGTGTGATTCATGGACAGTAAAACTTGTATAATTGAGAAATTGATGTTACATGCAAATGTAGTTGCGTACTTACTTTTGTTTTATATGCATGATTTTACAGGTCCTACCATGATGTGCATTATTAACTTTATGATCTTTTGCAATGGACGTATGTTCTTCCACAAGTCTATAAATGCAACTGGTTGTGTCCAAAATGCAGATTTTCTTTATGATTGCATTAGAGAGGTGGTTGTTAAGGAGACTGGGGCTAAGGTGGTCATTCAGATCGTCACAGATAATGGGTCCAACTACAAGAAGGCATGCCGACAGCTCATTGCTCAATATCCACACATTACTTGGCAACCTTGTGCAGCTCATACTATCAATTTGATGTTGAAGGACATAGGGCGTTTTCCTGAGGTCGCCGAAGTAGTGGACAATGCAAAAAGAATTTGTAGATTCTTTTATAACCATAATAGGTAAATACTTGTATATTTGAGAAATTGATGTTGAGTACTTGTATATTTGTGTGCTAACTTTAGTTTTTTATTTGTAGGCTTCATGCTATGATGAGGGAGAAGATTGGTGGAGAGTTGATTCGGTGGAATGCCACCAGGTTTGGCACGGTGTTCATCTTCCTTCAGAGTTTCTGGGATAGGCAGGATAAGTTTAAGGCATGGATGGTGTCTGATGAGTGGACCAATAGCACATGGAGAGATGAAGAAGACCATGAATTCACGTATGATTGTTTGACAAATAGAAGATGGTGGAGTAAAATGGAATTGGTGTTGAAAGCTGTCACAACAATTTATTCTGTACTTCGCTATGCTGATCAAGAGAGAAATGCAACTGTAGCTGGATTTCTTCTAAAGATGGTGAAAGCCATAGATGACATACATGCTAATTTAAGTCATAAGGAAGATCTTCGTGCTAGGTTACTGGAAGTAATCAACACGAGACTTCAATATATTCTCAATGAAACTCTCATTGTTGCAGGTAAGGGTTGAAATGAGAATTATTCAATTCATGTTCTTTTGTCATGCATTGCCCTTCCTAGTTGAATTTGCTTCTAATAGTCTCGAACTCGCTTCTTTCCTAAGTGGTGCACTTGATCCTCAAGCACTATATAGGTCGAAGCTTGTGAAAAACCCGCTTCTAGACATGTCAGAACATTGGCCCTCAAGCAGCTTGCAAGCTCATCTTCGTGGCATCTATCGCAATTGAGCAATTTGCTTTTTTCAAAGGCAAAGAGAGGGTTATTTGCGGAGAGGAGGCTCGACAGTCGGCACTTAATGACCGTATGAGTGCGTGTTTTTACTTGAACCTTGATTGTGTCTTTTAATGGTGTCCTTGCAATTTTTATTACTTCTATTTGATGGCACCGGTTCTGTCATTTGTTGTAGCCGATTGGTGGGATTCATATGGAGGAGAGCACAATGAACTACAAAGCTTCCACGCCGCATTGTTTCACAATGCCCGTCCTCCGATGGGTGTGGAGCGAAATCGAGCACATTTGCTTTGGTCCATACCAAATTGAGAAATCGGTTGGGTTATGAGAAGCTCCATAAGTTGGTTTATGTCCACTACAATTTGAAGTTGCGCATCCAACATTTCCAAAATGACATGCTGAAGCCTTCAAGAAATGCATGTCTCCCAAGATAAGGAGTTAGATCCATATAGCATCATGATGGATGTTGCTATGTATGATGAAGGTAACCCAATCATGGATTGGTTATGCAACTCAAGGAGTGAGTCTACGCCCATTCTTGATGAATATGATGACAATGAGCCTGAATCCTCAATCCCAAGTAGAGTTCTCATGGAAGAGTTAGGAATGGATGGAGAAGAAGCGGCCGCATTTAAGAGGAAGCTTGATTTTGGTAGAAGAGGTGGTAAGAAGAAACGAAAGGTAGGATTTGAAGACGTTGAGGAAGGTAGCGAGGACAATTTTGAGTCAGATTCTCCACAAGGTAGCCCAACTTATGCTGAATCAGGGGATAGCAGTTCAGATGATGGCGAAGGTAATGGTAAGTTTCACCTTTTGAATGAATTTTACAAACTCTTTGAGCAGCTATCATTTTCAATATCATGTAACTTCCTTGAAAATCTTATATCGTCTCAAAGGTGATGGTGATGCTGGTGGTGAACGGGAATGTGGTGGAACTAGTGGTAGGGGAGCATGTGGTGATGGAGCTAGTGGCAATGGATCTGGTGATGGTAAGTTACGATGTGTGATGATCACTTTTAAGCTGGTTTGTTCACTTTAACTTATGTTCAGTTATTATGTTTTGTTCCTCTTGTTGATTGTGTGGGGATTGTTGTATGGCTATACATTAATCAATCAACAAGCTTTCTGCTGTTAGCATAATGAAACCAGTGACAAGGCAAACTTATCCTGTGAAATGTAGGTGCTAGGCGTGAGCAACCAGGCCCAAAGCCCCCAATTCGTCCAAGATCAACAAGGCAAAAGAAAGTCTCCATCAAGGGCCTCTACTTTAAGGTTAGACAAACCTCTTACTCTTGTATATAAACATTGAATTGCAATTTAGCGACTGAATTCGAACATATGTCAACATTCACAGTGATCCAAGCCTCCAAAGACTATGGACGGATTTAGTTATCAGATTTTGAGCACATGTCATTGCCCTATTTTGGACTTTTGATTCATGTGCTTGTATGTGGTACTAACTATGGAGTATGGATTGATTTCTAGCTATATTGTGCTTGTAATATTTGAGACTACGGACTTATGTCTATGTTGTGTATTTTCGTTCAAACTTATAATATTTGGGACTATGGATTGATGCCAATGTTTGAACTATTGTCCTTCAAACATGTAGTATTTAAGACAATGTTTGTTGTTATGTTCAAATCTATCCAATGGACTAAGCATGTATGAGGACATGAGCTTATATGATGCTTTGCATTGAGTGTGTTAATTATGTGCTGTAAACGTGTGATATTATCTTATTTATCTATTATATATGTGTTATTTTTTTGTGTCAAATGGTTTGTATACAATCTACGTGATTTTCTTGACAAATTGAGCCATTTTTTTCAAATTTTGACCGAAAAATTTTGTTTATCGCTGATAGAATTCCGATAAATCCGATAATCCTGTTTATCGCTGACCTCCGGTATTTTTCAAATACCGGTAAGTAAAACCCTGTCATGGAGACGTGGACATTCCAATTTGTCCTTCATACGAGACAATGACGCAATTTACAAAGAGTACATATCAGTATATCACAGCGAACAACGGCCCATTTACATAGGAAATCAGACTATGCAAATCTTTATTATGGTATAAGAAAATGAAATGGAAGCACAGAAATTAACATGGAAGGATAAGTGATAGAAACAACTAACTCTCGTTCTCTCAAAGAACTCTCACTCTCTCAAAGAGCTGCTAGCTAACTTTTCCTTTATGTGGCTGGCCATAAGTGAAGAATGGATTACTACTAGCAAGAAGGGAACTGATACTAGCTAGCAACTAAGTTATCCATAATTCAGTCCAAAGCAGGAAGCAATGTGACTGCATGACATAATCTATGTTGATCTTTTAGCTTATCAAGTCTTGACTTATCAGTTGTTTGTATGCACAGTTGCTCCTAATATAAAAATATTTGGAAATGAGGATGTCTTAAACAGCCAGGACAAAGAAAAAAATGTCTTAACACTTCAGAAAGAAGTTGAAAAAGGCTAACCTTCTCAAACTGAATTAGTTTCATTTGGAATCCTGGGCTTGGTTAAAAGATCTTCAATAACAGAAGCATCAACAACTGAGGCTCTCGAGAGATTGGTGGTCTTCTCATCTGTCTCAATCTTAACCCCTCTCTGGTACAACCTTACTAACTGCATCAACCAGATCACAAGTTTTTGGCCCAGTTAGGTATGAGGATCCCAAAAGACACTGCTCTCAATATAGAAGCAGCCAATATGAAGTGGACGTGAGATGAATCAACAGCTGAAAATTGCAGCGAGTGAGGGAAACGCTTGGGGGCAGACTAGAAAAGAGCACCCGTGCTAGTGGTAGCATCCTCAGGAAATGTGAATGTTAGCTGCTTCACACGATTAGAGAAGTAATCTTCAAATCTGGCATAAAAGAGAGAGAAAGAGAGGTTATTAAATAGAATATGAAGTGAGTGCAAAAAATACCCCTTCGCTTGCTTTAAGATTTGTGTAATTTGTATTGAGAGGGAAAGCATTGAAGCACTGCTCGCCAATTTATTAGATGATATATTCAAAGTGAAATCATTTTAACTTAAAAGTAGCTAACATGACAAGAAAGTGAACCAAAATCAAACGAATTATTGGATTCACTAAACAAACAAACATGTTGAGGAGATAAGTCATACTTTAGTCTTGCCCATGTTATGCAATCTTCAAATGTATCACATCGCTCCTTGTCAAGGCATTCACATGCACGCTCGAGCAATTCCCTGGCTCGAGCATCACCTGCCTTTCACGTAGCAGCAACATATTGAGCAGGATTAGACATAAAAGAGATCACTTCATTTGGAGTTTTCATGTCAGACAATGATCAATATTGTGTGGAAAAGAATGGATTGTGCACATGGGTGCCTGCTTCTCAGGAGGATCTCATGATGCTCCATAGTTTTCAGTAAGGTGAGTAATTATCATTTGTGTATTACATTTTGGACCCAGTGTTCCAGGTTCCAAGAGTGGTTTCTGGAAGTACAAGCATCTCATGTCCATGTACATCCTAGCATTAACATTATCAAGTGCAATAATGACAAAATCAAAGCCCTCTCAAAATGCATCATGGAACACATGCTCAGTCTCTGGACAGGCACGATTCTGAAGAGCATCAATATGCGGGCTGGAGTTGATAGCACTAGCATCCACTACTACAGAATGGTACATCACTATCGCTTCATCTGGATCGATTCTTAAGTTTTTCGAAAAAAAAACGATTGTGATAGATGACTTAGGAGGTGTGTTAATAATAATCACTATCGGTTCTTAGGTTAGAAGCGATTGTGATGTAACACTGGGCACATTACAATCGGTTCTTATGTGAGAAGCGATAGTGATGTGCATGCTCATCACTATCGCTTCTCGAGAACCAATAGTGATGAGCACGTGCACATCACTATCGCTTCTCATGTGAGAACCGATAGTGATGTGCATAATCACATCACTATCGCTTCTTAAGTGAGAACCGATAGTGATGTGTGTGTACTAGAGGGAAACATGCATACTGAAAATGACAACACTATAAAAATAACAAGCAAGTCTAATGGTCATGGATGGTGTCTTATATGTGCTCTTTGAATGCAACATCTCAGTTTTCCAAAATGAACTAGGTCAGAAGCTTGCTAAAAGGGTGAGAATAGCACTGCAAATATTGCAATCGATTCTCAAGTTGTGTCGGTCAGAAGCTTGCTCAATTGTGTCGGTTATTTCTAGAAAATCGATAGAGTTAATGCACTTATTAGTGTCGGTTTTATTAAGAAACCGATAGAGATAGTCCTTGCATTAGTGTCGGTTTTATTTAAAAACCGATAGAGATATTCCTTGCATTAGTGTCGGTTTGATTTAAAAAACTAATAGAGATAATCCTTACATTAGTATCGGTTTTTTTAAGAAACCGATAGAGATAGTCCTTGCATTAGTGTCGGTTTTATTTAAAACCCGATAGAGATATTCCTTGCATTAGTGTCGGTTTGATTTAAAAAACTGATAGAGATAATCCTTACATTAGTGTCGGTTTTTTTAAGAAACCGATAGAGATAGTCCTTGCATTAGTGTCGGTTTTATTTAAAAACCGATAGAGATATTCCTTGCATTAGTGTCGGTTTGATTTAAAAAACTGATAGAGATAATCCTTGTATTAGTGTCGGTTTTTTTAAGAAACCGATAGAGATAGTCCTTGAATTAGTGTCGGTTTTTTTAAAAAAACCGATAGGGATAGTTCTTGCATTAGTGTCGGTTTTTTGAACAAACAGATAGTGATAATCGTTATTAGTGTCGGTTTTATTTAAAACCCCGATGGAGATAGTCCTCACATTTGTGCTGTTTTTTTAAAAAAACCGATAGAGATAATTGTTATGCATGTCAGTTTTTCTACGAGAACGATAGAGCAAATTAGTTACAGTATCGGTTTTCCAAAAAACCGATAGAGAAGGTCATTCACGCGCTCAAAACCTAAATCCCGCAGCTCGCTTCACTCGCACACAGGCTCGCGCTCCTCCCCACTCTCCTTCGCCCGCCGCCCCCTGCCTCCGCTCACCCGGCTCCGCGTCCTCCCCGCCTCCTTGGGCTCGTGCTCCTCCTCCGGCTCCGCCTCCGGTAGTTCCTGCGCCCGTCCCACTGGCGGATTCCCCACTCCAAGCTCGCCCTGCAGCCCCCATCGAGCTCGCCCCCACAGCCCGTCGCCCTCGAGGTCACCCTTGTCCCCGCAGCCCGGTGCCCTCGAGCTCACCCTGTAAACTCAGGTCCCTCACCGGCACGCCATCTCCGTTGCCATCCGTCCTCCCTCGCCACCTCGGGCAGGTCCCCGGTGCGGATGCGCCGCCCGAGCCGGCGGCGCGCATGTTGCCGATGGCCGCGGCAACTGGGGCCGGATTCAACGCCATGGTCCTGAACGAGACATAGCGGCGGCTCGGCAGCTTCCAGCTCTGCGCCCACACTGCCCGCGCGGGTCCAGGCGCGATGCGTGCTCTCCCGTGCCGCTACGCCATCAATCGCAACATCCCCAACCGCCCTTCTGGTTCGCTCCTTCACCCCAAGTCCTACGATCGCCTCTACCGCAACCTCTCGAAAGCAGCTACATTATCTTTTCAAAGTGATTAGATTGACCAGATACATTATCTTTTCTTTCTTTGCTTTGTTCTTTGTTGTTTTTCAAAACAATTTTTTTTTCTGGAAAGTTGAAAGCTCCACATTCATATGTATGTACATATCTTGCCTTTGTGTCTGTGTTAGAATTGGTCTCACGGACATGATGAGTACATACTATGGAAATATGTGCCTGAGCAATAGAATGTCCTGCACTGAGAACCATGTTCTTTTCATTGCTTCGGTAAATTTGAATTATTAGTACATTTATGAGGTCATGTTCATCATATTTGCCATTTATATATACGTGCAAATATTATTGGTGTGCAATTATATGTCATGTCGATCCACTGTTATTCGAGTCTTATCCACTACCTAGTCTATAGAGGTATATTGCTTGGCAAGTTGTTAAGAAAAGCGGCATTGATGCCATATATTACCCCGTACATTTGTCACTCGATCCTAGATTTAATTTTGGATATTTTTTTTGTGCTGCCAACTTAAAGGACTACCTGTTTTCCATTTAACTTTTAAGGAAGCTTTTTTCCCTCTTAGTTGGTGTCATCTTTTTTGACTTAGATAATTAGCATCAATAGGTTCTCAAAATAGCCTTACACTGGTTTTCATGGGATGATGGAATATTTTTTTATTAATAATAAAGAATATATATAGTCAAGCATTTCATTCTGCTTTACACTATTTTGATTAATTTGATTGTAACTTCCATGATACCTTTGTAGCTTCATAACTCTACATTGAATTTTTAATTGTGAAACATACACATACATCATAGTCAGTCCTTTTTCATAAGTTAACTAAACGAACTCCATTGTATAATTGAAATTATGCAATCAAAAGATGTGTTGAATGGTTAGCCTTCGATTCTGATGAGACATTCAGCTATGTACAAATGCTACTTCTAAGGCAAGCATTGCTGATATGTTGTTAAAAAGCCATTCTGCACACGTTTTTGTCTTGTGTTAGTTTTGAGTATTGTGGGGGCATTTGGAGTTATATAACAAAATGTAGGAACATGCCAAAAAACTTTCTTTACTGCTTGTGCTGTTCATAGGACCAAAAGATAAGCTCATGTGCCAATCTTTTAGTAATCATCAACAAGAGTATATGTGCTTGAATTTGCATCTTATTCCATCCATCAAACCATCACTCTCCTTGTTGACTCTCCTGCATGAAATCTCGTTCTAAAGAAAATAATAGATAGCTTTGGCCATGATTGTGAAGTGATTTTTGACCTTACAATGTAATTAGTTTGCACATTCGTTGCAAAAGTGAGTACTGTCTTAATCTCGGCTTGAATTACTTCTTTTCGTTCTTGAGTATGTCTCAGTATCAGCTTGAATCCATCCTTTCAATTTCCCCTTTGCTTGGAAATAACCTGTAAACGAATGTGATATGTGTTGTAATAAAATATTTGTGTGCTGTGAATGTGATATGTGCATAATGTGTGTTATTGCTATGTGAATGTGATATGTGTATACTGTGTGAAATATATGCTAATTGGAGGGTAAATTGGAAAACAGCATACCCCTCATCTCTATCGGTTCTGAGAAGAAAACGATAGAGATGACCACCTCATCTCTATCGGTTCCTTAGAAGAAGCGATAGAGATGACACACTCATCTCTATCGGTTCCTTAGAAGAACAGATACAGATGACGCATTCATCTCTATCGGGCAATAATTGACTGTAATAGCGTCGCCTCATCTCTGTCTCATGACTTTGTGTCGCCACCAGAACCGACTGTGATGATAAAAAAGAACCGATTGTGATGTATATTCATGTAGTAGTGATCTGTAGCAGCTACCGTAGATTTAACATGTCCAATATTCCAATCAGGAAACAGAAATTGTCAGCTCAAGTTGCTTTTCTTAATGACATCATCATATGTTATAGTTAGCTTTCCTTTATGTCCGC
This sequence comes from Otatea glauca, assembly GCA_036346275.1. Classification (NCBI taxonomy): domain Eukaryota; kingdom Viridiplantae; phylum Streptophyta; class Magnoliopsida; order Poales; family Poaceae; genus Otatea; species Otatea glauca. The sequence goes on from CM070715.1 coordinate 20,410,850, forward strand.
AAGACGCTCCCATTAAAGCAAGGTTCTTCAAGAATTCACATCCAAGAGCACTAGATTGAACAACAAAAACATTGGCGTTAAGCTTAGAACCAATAACAAAAATTTGAGCATTGTAGCAGCTATTCAATGACTTCAAATCTTTAGGGTCCAATGGATAGGTTGGCAAAGATTCTACTGAGTTAAAATGGAATAACTGCCAAAGGCAAAAGTTTTTTATCAAACAAAAACAATAGAATACCGTAACCACAAAATATTTTACAATTCATGACACACTTGGTAATGAGGACGAAATTTCCCAGAACATGCCTGTAAGCATCTAGGCCTCTAATTTTAGTGATGTATATGTTTTGATGATTAATGGCATTTATTTGTCACTTCTAACAATGTTTAAATATTTCAAGATGAGTTAGTACTTGACTTTAGCATAATGGGAGTTCTTGGTATTCATGAATCCCCGAAAAGTTAGTTGATGGCAAAGCATGAAGATTAAAGATTTTTTTTAAATAATACATTTTTTTATTTAAATTGCAAAAATATACCACGATCTCAAAAAATTACAAAAATATGCCTCTGTCGCCCTCTGAATGGGCGATTTTGGCACTTGTCGCCCTCTGAATGGGCGACATGTCCCCTTTCCTGTAGCCAGTTTCTAAAGAAAATCATAACTTTTTCATATGATGTCGGATGGAGATGAACTTTATATGAACATTGTAGCTCTCGACGAGATCTACAACTTTCGTATACAAATTTGTTTCATTTTAATCCATTTATATGGCCAAAAATGGGATGGAAAGTTCAGATCTAAAAATCAGATCTAAACTAGATCTGAAACTTCTATCTCATTTTTGGTAGTCCAAATGGATTCAAATGAAAAAAAAATTATATAACAAAGTTGTAGATCTCGTTGAGAGCTACAATTTTCATATAAAGTTCATCTCCATCCGAGATCATATGAAAAAGTTATAATTTTCTTTAGAAACTGACTACAGGAAAGGGGACATGTCACCCATTCAAAGGGCGACAAGTGCCAAAATCGCCCAATCAGAGGGCGACAGAGGCCTCTGTAGCCCCTGTCGTCTGTTCAAAGGGCGACAGAGGTATATTTTTGCAATTTTTTAAGATCATGGTATATTTTTGCAATTTGAATAAAAATATATATTATTTTAAAAAAGTTCAAAGATTAAAGATATTGAGTTTAGAAATGATCCAAGGTGTTGAGGATGGATCATTGTAGTGTTAGGTCTTTATTTTGCTTTGGTCGTACTATTAAAGGGGGTCTAGACTAATAGCTTGAGCTTGATTAGGTTAGATAGCTAGTGGTGATGTACACTAGGCTTGTCTAGCTCATCTATAGTCAAAGGAAGCCATTGAAAAGTTGAAGTTGCAATGGAATTAAAATTAAAGCAATATTGGCTAAGTTTGAAAATTGACAATGCATTCCGGATGATCCTATAGCTATCGAAAAAGAGAGATGATCATTGGAGCCGAATGTGGTACTTTTCAATGTGTAAAAAAAATACATATTCCGGAAGATCCTATATCTAGTGGACAAGGGCGAGGATCATTGGAGCCGAAGGTAGTATTTTTTAATATATTGAAAAGTTACACATTCGATATGATACTATTGTCACCGGACAAAAAAAGCGGATCATTGGAGCCGATGGTGATGATTTTTAAGATATTGGAAAGTAGATAATCGTATAGCTACCAGACAAGCAAGTGAATCATTGAGACAAAAAGTTGATTTTTGGCATGGGCTGAAATTTTTGTAAATTTTGGATGATCCGGATGGGGAGGATCATCCAAATGGAAGGATGACTCGAAAGCTACCGGAAGATATGGATCATTGAGACAAAGAATTAGTTTTTGGGATGATTTGAAATTTTTGTATGTAAGGATGATTCGGAAGTTACCAGATGATACTTTAGGCCTATAACAGTTAGTTTTTCAAACATTAGACTTCAAGCTTTAGGATGATCTGGAAGGTGTTGATTTCTTATAAAGTGAGTGTTATTGATAGTTTCTTTAATAGGGATATAAATACTTGGCATAGACGCTTTTGTGAGCAACCTTTTGCCACTCTACGAGTCTACGGGTTCATCTCATACAAAGAGAAGAGCAAGAGAACTCAAGAGTATTCAAGAGCATATTTTGAGAGATTTGAGATAGCATAGACCTTTAGTGTGCATCATCCTAATTGCTTGACCTCTCTAGGTTCAAGTGATGGCCTAGGCTTGTTACCTTTGAAGATCGGTGTCTCCTAGATGCTTGGAGGTGTGGTTCTCGGTGACCTTCCGAGGAGGAGCTTATGGAAAGGCACCAGGAGGTTTGTGAACGTTTGGAGTCCACCTATATATCCGAAGTAGAAAAGGACTACTTCTAGTGGATTACTTGATTCCTTGTACAGGTTCAAGTCAGAGCGATACACTTATGAGATTGCTCCAACAAGGAGTAGGGGAGATGCCGAATCTCCAAGATCTTGGTAAAGAATTGGTTGTGCTCCTAGAAAGTTGGTGGAAATGGCTAGGACCATGCTAGACGAATATCAAACTCCTAAAAAGTTTTGGGCTGAAACGATATCAACTGCATGTTATGTTTCAAATCGTGTTTACTTAAGATCCAAATTGGGTAAAACTGCTTATGAACTTCAGTTTGGACATAGTCATTTTAGAGTTTTTGGATGCAAATGCTTTGTCTTGAAATCTGGAAATCTTGATAAATTTGAGGCTAGATCGTTGGATGGCATTTTTCTTGGATACCCCGCTCATACACGTAGCTACCATGCACTTGTTTTGAAACTAACAAAATTGTAGAAACCTGTGAAGTTTCTTTTGATGAGGCTAGTCCAGGTACTAGACCTGACAATGCAGGTACATGTACATATGTTCAGGGGGAGAGTATCTTTGTTCATGAGGACGATGATGATGATGTTGAGGATGAAGTATTGATTCCTCAGACAACCAAATTGTAGCACCTTTGGCACCTACCACTACATCACATACGCTTGAGCATCCTCAAGCTACAACATCATCTGTATACATGCTGAAAATGAAGATGAAGAAGGAGAAGTTTCAAATTACACCTCCTTTGCACATTCAGAGGAGGCATCCACCTGAATGATGATTGGAGATTTAAATGAGAGAGTCACCCGGTCCAGGTTTATTGCTTCTGATTCTCATGCTCATTCTGTTTTTGTTGCTTCTTTTGAACCCAAAGATATATCTCATGCATTAACTGACGAATCTTGGATCAATGCCATGCATGAGGAATTAGAGAATTTTGAACGTAATAAAGTCTGGAAACTTGTTTCACCTCCTCTTGATTTTAATATTATTGGAACAAGATGGGTTTTCAAAAATAAACAAAGTGAGGATGGTATTGTTGTTAGAAACAAAGCTAGATTGGTTGCTAAGGTTTTTCACAAATTGAAGGTTTAGATTTTAATGAAACCTTTGCTCCTGTTGCTAGAATTGAAGCCATTAGAATTCTTTTAGCATTTGCTTCATCTAAAGGTTTTAGATTGTATCAAATGGATGTGAAAAGTGCTTTTCTAAATGGCTATATCAATGAGGAAGTTTATGTTAAGCAACCACCTGGTTTTGAAAATCCAAAGTTTCAAGATCATGTTTACAAATTGTCAAAAGCTTTGTATGGTTTAAAACAAGCCCCTAGAGCATGGTATGATAGGCTAAAAACCTTTTTACTTGAAAAGGGGTTTACAATGGAAAAAGTTGACAAAACTCTCTTTTTACTCAAGCAAGAAAATGATCAATTATTTGTTCAGATTTATGTTGATGATATTATCTTTGGTGGTTCCTCTCATGTTTTAGTGTCTGAGTTTTCAGAAATCATGAAGAAGGAATTTGAGATGAGTATGATGGGTGAATTAACTTACTTTTTGGGACTGCAAATCAAACAAGCAAAGGAAGATACTTTTGTTCATCAAAGTAAGTACACAAAAGATTTGCTTCGTCGCTTTGGGATGGAAAACTACAAGCCGATCATGACACCCATGGGAGGCACTTGCACACTTAATCCAAATGAAGATGGTGAGCCGGTTGATCAAAAGGAATATAGAAGCATGATAGGTTCACTTTTGTACCTCACTGCATCAAGGCCAGATATACAATTTGTTGTGTGCTTGTGTGCTCGTTTTCAAGCTTCCCCACGTGCTTCACATCGACAAGCCGTCAAGAGGATTTTCAGGTATCTTCATGGTACTCAAGACTTTGGCATATGGCTTTCTGCTTCCTCATGCATTAGTTTAAGAGCATTTTCTGATGCTATTTTGGAGGTTGTAGAATTGATAGAAAAAGTACATCTGGTTCATGTCACTTCTTGGGTAATTCTCTTATCGCATGGTCATCTAGAAAACAATCTTCTGTTGCACAATCAACTGCTGAATTTGAATATGTGGCTGCTGCTAGTTGTTGTTCTCAAATTCTTTGGATAGTAGCTACACTTAAAGATTATGGGGTTAATTTGGATAGTGTTCCTCTTTTGTGTGATAACACTAGTGCAATATGCATTGCTAAGAACCCATGCAACATTCTAGAACAAAACACATTGAGATCGATTTCACTTTCTTAGAGATAATGTAGAAAAGGGAAATATTGTGCTTCATCATGTGGATACTGAACATCAGTTGGCAGACATTTTCACAAAACCTTTATCCTCTTCTCGTTTTGTTTTTATTCGGAGAGAACTTGGGTTGGTTCATCTGATGGGATATTTTTGAGGGGGAATTTTTTTTGAAGTTTCTGTAATATTTTGTAACATATTTTTATTTTGTGTGTTTCTTAAATGAAAAAAATAAAAAAAAAGTACTGAGCATTGAATTTCATACACATATGTTTATTTTGAAGCCATGTTTATGTTTCAAGGTTTTTGCAACTTCTTGTCTATACATATATGGTGTAGTTTATGACATGACTATTTAACTGGTATGACAACTTGAATTAAATCTTGTCATGATTTAACTTTCTTGGCAATCTTGATCCGGTTCAAAATGTGCTCAATATGCAAGTTAAGTGCTAAAGCTAAAAGAGTGATTGTTGATAAATGCAAGAACAAGGTTATGTACTATCACACTTCTTCTTTACGAGACTGCTTATCATTGCACTTTGATTTGAACTTGGAAGAGGTTGTGTATGACCGAAACCATGAAACCTTAAGCTTGTGACTGCTTGGCATGGTTGAAAAGTAAGGCTGATGGTGCATGTAATTCCTTGCAATTGTTATTGTTGCAATCAATTAATGAATCAGTTTTTTAAGCACAAATAAAGTGCACAAAAATTCAATGTTTTCAGGTCTTAAGATTGTTGAGAAAGGGAGATCATGCCATGCAAAAAAAATCATTAATAGTACTTGATTTCTAGTTATGCTTACTCTATATTGTTTATGTGTAGATTTGAAGGTGCAAGTACTTTTGATAGCATGACTTGGTGATCAATTTGTTATATTTGTGCATGACTCATAATGCTCGGTACATGTAAAAAACATAAAGGGAGAGAATTTTGCTCTCTTTCTGCATTCTTGATGAATCCATTGTCAAAGGGGGAGAATTTTGGAGTCAAAGGGAGAAATTTTTGGACACACATTGCACATTCACACACATTTTTTCCTCTTTCATTTTTCTTCTTTTTAGGGGGAGATTATTTCTTCTTTTTAGTGGAAGATTTTTCAATTTTTTTTGGTTTCACAAATAAAATTTCTTTAAATTTTCTTGTAAGGTGAATGACAATGTTCAGTTCTAAATGGTGTTGCCAATGTTTTCATCAAGGGGGAGATTGTGAAATCATGTGCTGAAAAATTGGCTGAGTAATGAAATTGGCATTGCAAAGTGGTTGTGATTATGGCATGTGTGGTGCTTGTGTATGTGCTATGTCTGATGATTATTTGATATGCTGGTGATAGCATGATATTGGTTTTGCTTGATGCAATGCGCTCGTGTGAGTGTTTGCATGGATTGACGTTGAGTCAAGTCGTGGACTTGTGCTCGGATTTGTTTTCTTGTTTATTCATGTGCAGGTGTTGCTCGAGGGCGAACGTGGTCGATGACGGACCTAACTAGGTTCATGGAGGAACGAGGTTCGGACTAGATTCAGAGAAGGAATCGAGGTCTTGGTGGTCAAGTATGTCATGCGTAATGTTCGGGCTAGAGAACATGCACATGGAGGTCGGTTAGTCATGTATTTACAAAGATGTGGGCCGTACATGCGCAAGAGTTGTTTTTGGCCATGTTGGGTCAGGTTGAGATGTATACAGACTCTTTCCATATTGGAAGTGGAGTTGTATTCAATCTCTTTATGTTTGCTCAGTATAAATAGGGGGAGGTGTCTCCTGTTTATTTTTGAGCGCTAAGATTTTAGGGTTTGTACTCTTTTGTTTGGAGTACTGTAATCAGATTAGACAAAGAGAAATAAAAAGAGAACTTTTATGGCTGAAGTGCTTCTCGCGGCGTGACTGCTAGCTCTTTTCGTCGCCTCTGTGATTTTGTTTTCCTTGTGGTCAGAGAATTTCTCTTCTCCCTAGCACCAAGTCTGGAGGTCCTGTGTTGTGAAGAAAAATTCAGGTGACTAGAAGTTTTCACGTTGGTGTTGGCGACTAGAAGTTGCATCGATTGATGCATGCATGTTTGGAGGTGTATGCATGCAAAGATAACATCCAGTAACTAGAAGATTGGCTATTTTTCTTTGAGTTGGAGTATCTGAAGATTGGTCTGTAGTAGCTGAAGTATCTGAAGGTTGGTCCGTGGTAGCTGAAGTTCTAAAGATGGGTCCGGCGTAGCCTTGGAAATCAATTTCCGTCATCACCTGATTTAGTCATCTTGCGAAGGTAATATCTTTTGATCCGTAGATCCGATCGAGTTGATTTTTATTGGGTTAGATTCATAATTGAATCTAGTTTCTACAGTTAAAATTTCATGTCAATCTAACAGTTGAATCTTTGGTAATCTTGTTTTTTAAGATAGGTCCGTCGTAGCCTTTGAAATCAGTTTCCATCATTATTTAATCTAGATTTATTTCAGCCGTCTTTCGAAGGACATAACTCTCGATCCATAGGTCTGATTGAGTTTATTCTTTTTGGGTTAGCTTTGGAATCGAATATAGTTTCTACAGTTAAAATTTCACATCGATCCAACGGTTGGATCTTCAGTAATTTCTGTTTTAGTGAATATGTGTCAGGCTATTTTCATGTGGTCCGGCCAGAACCGACTTTCCTCTCTTTACAAGAGAAATTTGGTCCGCGACATGTGAAAATCTCTGTCCGAACTCCAAGCAAAGTTTGGTCCGCATACATGTGCAAATTTGGTCCGTGCAATAAGGTTCTTGTTGAATACAACTCAAGTGATCTGAGGTTGTTTGGGGTATTTCAAAAGTCGAAAAATTGATTTTAGCTTCCGCGCAATCATTCACCCCCCTCTGTTTGCTAGATTAGTATATTTCGATCCTACAGTTTTAAAACCCAATTGGATTTCAATAATTTCAAAGCCAACGGATAAGTCAAAACTAGTAACTGGAGCTCCATGGACTAGTACATCAAGCAGTTTCACCAAAGCAACCAGCAGTCGAACACTTAACAAAGTTTGCAAAACCAGCAAAGCAATCAGCTGTCTGTACTCTGTACTGGTTTTCCCACCAATTTCTAGTGGTGAATACATAGAGGCACCATTGTAAATATACTTGGGATCACAAAGCACATTACAGAAGAGGTATCGAATAAAAATAGTCGGCCTTGTGTCCTATAACGAGGAAAATACTTGAAAATCCTAAGCAACAAAACATTCCAAAATCCACAACTAAAAAGCGGAAAAATGATCACATCATTTACATTTCTCTAAGTTCCACCCAAAACTCAGTAAACAATCCGACGATCATATTATAATATAAAAGCAATCGTAGGCTGTCACTCTCTTTGCTTGTGAATACCAATTAGACATCACACAACTATCCTAATTTTATTTCTCAATCCGGCAACTCATATTGTTGGCATACTACATTGCACAATCTATTAGGATACAGCGAAATAATCACAGGTTACAAAGAGCCAATAATAATTTAAGGATAGTAAAATAGACAGCATCATAGCGATAGTAACGCTGGCGCCAACATTACAATCAAAGTACTAAATAAGTATTAAATGTCGAAATCAGAAATCAAAGGAGGCACACACTGAACTCTGGCCCAAGCACGTTTAGGCTGGAGACGAGCATGTTGGATGCAAAGAGCCGCCGCATCGTCTCCCTCCCATACACGGTGAGCTGCCCGCTGTGCAGGTCCTCGTCGATCTCCGCCACCCCGTTCCCATTACTACTTCCGCTGCCCAGCTCCCTGACAACCATTGCCGACGCCTCCGCCGCTGATTCCCCTGCCCGTGCCTTCTTAATCGCCGCTCTCGTCAGAACCCTCCTCTCTCTTCGTCGAAAGCATATTGTTCAATCCCTCTAAAACCTCTAGGAATGGCGATTAGGGCACGACTCGAATCGACGAGTGGGCTTACTATTGCGGGCAACTGGAGTGGTGGCTAGGATTCGCATGGCTCCCATGACCTTGGGGACGGTGTGTCTCTTGTGTAGTTTCCTTCGACTTGGAGGCTAAGCCGGTGGAATGGGGTTATTATGGAATGGCGGACGGAGGAGTGGGGTTTTGAGGCAAGGCAAGGTGGCGGTGATGGACCACTGATGGATACAGTGAGAGCCGAGGCTTTGTTGAGGTGGTGGGGGCAGACGTAATCGTGGAATCCTGGCCGTTGGTTTCCGGGATAGACTGGCCGATGAGGCAGGCCTGATGGGTCGCTTTGGGCATGATTTTGATTCGACGGTGCGAGTGTTCAAATGTAGAATTTTTATTTTAAATAATACAATTATTTTCAAATTGCAAAAATATACGTCGATCTCAGAAATTACAAAAATATACTTTTATCGCCCGTACATGGGGCGATCGCCCGTATATGGAGAGATCGCCCCCATACACGGGCGATCGGTGCAGCTTTCAACGCGCGATATTTCCTCTATCTGCGATCAGTTCCTAAAGAAAATCATAACTTTTTCATGATGTCGGATGGAGATGAAATTTATATGAAAATTGTAGCTCTCGATGGGATCTACAACTTTTGTATACAGTTTTTTTTCATTTGAATCCATTTAGATAGCAAAAAAGAATAGAAGTTTCTGATCTAAAAACAGATCTGTTTTTAGATCTGAACATTTTATCCCATTTTTTACTATCTAAATGGATTCAAATTGAAAAAGTTTATATACAAAAGTTGTAGATCCCGTCGAGAGCTACAATTTTCATATAAAGTTCATCTCCATTCGACATCATATGAAAAAGTTATGATTTTATCGCCCGTACCATATACGGGCGACAAAAGTATATTTTTGTAATTTTTTGCGATGGATGTATATTTTTGCAATTTAAATAAAAAATTATATTATTTAAAATAAAAATTCTTCAAATGTAGGGATGGAGATGGGTCCAGCTCCCTTTCAATCCGTGAAGAATTATCTTATCTATACTCCTTTATAATGCACGTAAGTATTCTTTTCTACGTCCACCCCAAATAATGCACTCCACTAGAGATGCCTCAACCTTCATGCACCCAACGAAACATCCCTAGAAACTTGCCTCCATCAAAATTAACCTCTCAGATCTTTCCTCAGCTTTACTCACCCACATCCGATGGCCATTGTTTAATTTGTCTAACTCATCCCTGTGGCCCACAACAGATCTCCCCCCACCTCCAGCATCATCTTAAGGAAAAGGAAACAAATATCCTGGAATTAAGGAAAAGAAAACAAACGTTCTAGAAAAGGAAAAGAAAAGGAAACCGAAAGACAGGGCACTATACTAGTTAGAGGATGGGGTACGAAAAAATTGTTATCGACGCTTTATACAGGGATGGGAATAGGCTCTCTGCCATGCATTGATATGTACCTATATATATGTAAATTAATACATCTATACGTTTAAAAAATGAGTATTTTGTCTCTAGTTTTATATATTTTTTTATAGTTGATAGTATATAACTTATTTAGTGTTATTGTACAGTCTTATGTAGTTTGCTTGTTTCTATTAGACCATAAGATAAATTTATGAAAATGAACCCAATATCAAATTTAGGTTCTAGGACCCGTTTCCTGCTAATTCCCTGATGGAGATGAGAACGAGGGAATATTGTCCCCAATAGCTAAACGGGGATGGGGATGGGGATGAGAAGGCATCGCCATAGGGAATAACCCTGTTGTCATCCTTATTCAGAGGTATCATATTGACAAGTGGCAGGTGGGTCAGAGTGAAAAATAATACTAGAAATTTTTTCGTTACTTTGGAAAGAACTTCATGCTAAACTCAAATTTTATGCAATCAATTACTCCCTCCGTTGATAAATATAAGGCGTATTTTAACTTTGCACAAGGATTGAGGTTGTGGTGAAATTGAGAAAGGCATGAGAGGAAATGATTTACATGTCCCTCTTAATTGTCTTAGAAGATAAGAGATAATGAATAAATACATATGATTGAGAGAGAATAAATAGGGGTATAAGTGGAAAGACTCATTAAATCTACATGCACGCCTTATATTTTTCAACAAGACCATTCAAACTATAGTTCTTATATTTATCAACGGAGGGAGTATTTGTTAGCACCGACCACACGATATCAATAGAGTATACGATTGTCATATTTGGAAAACAATGAGGGGGTGCGGATCTTGCTAAATCGAGGAAAATGATGGGCGGAGGTAGGAGATGGCAAACCTATGTGGAATACGGTGAGCGACAGAAGGCGATCGGGTTAGGTTAGGCTATAGTTGTCACCGAGACCCTATTTGACCATAGATCCCGGCTCTTCATCACCGATCAATTAGGTTTTAGGGTAGTAATATTAGGTTAGTTATTGAGTTTGTTTGGAGGGAAAGGGGTGAGCGGTAGCGGGTGGCAAGGTGCCAAAGCCACGGTGAAGGTAGCTAGGCACGTGAGATGGAGGCGAATATCAAAGGAGCCAAGGGAGAACATCACAGGCAACGCACTTTGTATACATTAGATCGGTATTTATGTTTTGCAGTTGTTTTGAAATGTTTAAGGTAATCAGGGGCGGAGTCAGGCCTCGAGCCACCCGGGCTTGGGTCCAAGGCCTGTCCCAAAAATCCTATGTAATAAGCCATAGAAATCCATGCAAAAAATCAAAATATTTGGGCCAGCTCAGGCCGGCTCGAGGCTTAGCCTAAGCTGGCTTCGCCCCTGACGGTAATAATACCGAAAAAAGCACATAAACTCCCACCCCGTAAATGATTGACTTAAAATGCACACGGTGAACAAAACCTTGAATGCTTGAATGATTCAACCGATTAGCAGTCGCATCGTGCATCCGAATATAAGGGGCAAAAGATTCAACAAATCGTATGCTCACGTTTTTGTGGGAAACTTACCTCACCCAGAAAGTGCTTTATTGATTTCTTTAGTAACGTACTTACTACTATCTCTTTAGAAACTCTAATCGTACTTACTAATATCTCTTTAGAAACTTTAATTTTTTTTAATCTCCGTAGAAACACCAGGCTCCTTACCACTTACCAGATAGGCACTGGGCTACAATTGGTTAATTAACTTTTAGTTGTAGCTTGCACGTCGACAAGGAAAAACATCTCCTCTCAAAAATAAAAGAGAAAGTCGATTCTTAAAAAATAGAAACAAGTTTTTTTAAGAGTACAAGGCATGCATACACACTCAATATATACCACACTCACGCGTATGTACTTCTAAAATTGATGGACACCCAATGCCAAACATGCATACACACTACACACCACATTCATGCGTATGTACTCCTAAAAATTCGTGGAAATCAATGTCAGGTCTAGAACTTAAACTCTAGTAAATTAGGGGTATGTTTGGTTTGATGTCAAGTTTGTCTCGCTAAATATTACCAAAATTTGGTATTGCCAAAATTTAATCACTAAATTGGCTATCAATCTTTTGGCCAAAGATTGGCAAGCAAATGAACTAAAGAATTAAGGAAGAAGAGAGAATCTTGCTAAAATTTAGTAGCAAACAAACTGCTTATCAAATTTGATCAACGCTACTGAAATTTGATAAAACAAGTATTAGTCACCGTTAAAAACAAACCAAACAAGCCCAAAATACACACCCACATGCCTAGCTATCTGGCCACGTGCCAACTTCGTCTGGGAAAAAAAATGGAAGGCCTTTTTATTTTTGAGAGGAAGAAACGCGAATTTTTATTTTAAATAATAAAATTTTTTATTCAAATTGCAAAAATATATCTCGATCTCAAAAAATTACAAAAATATAGTTTTGTCGCCCGAATATGGAACGATCGCCCTATATACAGGCGATCGCCCCATATACGGGCGATCGGTGCAGCTCTGAACGCGCGATATTTCCTCTGTCTGCGGTCAGTTCCTAAAGAAAATCATAACTTTTTCATATGATGTCGGATGGAGATGAACTTTATATGAAAATTGTAGTTCTCGATGGGATCTACAACTTTGCTGTGTCATGGCAGTCCAAGTTGCAGAAATGTGTTGCATTGTCTACAACAGAGGCTGAGTTCATTGCTGCGATCGAGGCGTGCAACCGCAATTGTTTGCCGGTTCGTTCGTCCTATTCTGATATTTAGGACCAAGAGGTACTGGATTCTCTTTCGGATAGGCCCTGAAAGGAGAAGAAAGGCTGAAATGCCAACGGACGTCTGTCTATTCTCTAATTCACCCGATCCCTATCCGGTCAAAAGTGGGATAGAATGTTTAGATCTAAAAATCAGATCTGTTTTAGATCTGAAACTTCTATCCCGTTTTTGTCTATCTAAATGGATTCAAATGAAAAAAATTTGTATATAAAAGTTGTATATCCCGTCGAGAGCTACAATTTTCATATAAAGTTCATCTCCATCCGACATCATATGAAAAAGTTATGATTTTTTTTAGAACTGACCGCAGACATATGAAATATCACGCGTTTAAAGCCGCACCGATCGCCCGTATATGGAGCGACAGAGGTATATTTTTGTAATTTTTTAAGATCAAAGTATATTTTTGCAATTTGAATAAAAAATTGTATTATTTAAAATAAAAATTCAAGAAACGCCCGAAGTAACAGGAGGCTTTTGTTACCTACAGCTTTATAAGCCCCAAGCAGCCAAGCCCAAAAACCACACGTCAACCCTACAAAAGAAGCCCATATACAAAGTCCACATATCACACTCGGGAGCCCGAACCCAAGGCCCATGAATCGCACAGACGGAGAGAGAGAGAGGCACAGGCACCTCCTCCCCCGGCCCCCCAGTTCCCCTCTCCTCCTCCTCCCCCTCTCGCCGTCTCGCCTCTCCCTGCTCCTCCTCCTCCCAGATCTCCGAGGCGAGAATCTTCCAGGAGCCCTCGAGGTCCCACGCCCACAGCGATGTCGGCGAGCAGCACGCCGGTGGACGCATCGGGGGAGCCGATCCCGACGTCGTCCGTGCTGATGGCGGCGTCCAAGCACATCGCCGTGCGGTGCCGGCCGGAGAACGTGGCCTTCCTCAACTGCAAGAAGAAGGACCCCAACCCGGAGAAGTGCCTCGAGAAGGGCCGCCAGGTCACCCATTGCGTCCTCAGCCTGTGAGTCGCCTATCTACCTACCGCTTGCTATCTCCTCCTCCCTGTCCGCACTTAATCCGATCCCCTCCTGTATGCCTGGACTTCGGATTCGTGGAATGTTGCTTCGGTCGTGCTGTTCTTTTGTGTTCGATTCGTTTGGGTAGGCGCGTTCTATGCGGTTAATGCGCGTCCAATTTTGCTATTTTGGGTTGGAATGTTGCCGGTGTTGTGATGGTCTGTGCTATCTTCAATTTTTTTCCTACCCTTTAGCGGTAGCTGAAGAGCATGTAAGTAAAGTCTCCGCGATTAGCCTTTGCCGAGCTTACGGATGGATCAGTGCTGTGGCAGCGAATGGTAACTCGGTAGCGATCGGTTTTAATTTTCGGGGACTTGACTATACACAGGATTAAACAGTAGTGGTGCGATGATTAGCTAGTTGGTGACGGGTATATGGTAATAAGTACTCCCTCCGGTCACAAATACACCTAATTTTGGATGTAGTTAAACTTTTGAGACTTTGACTATCAATATATTTTTATATATTTAAATTGGATACATGAAAATCATACGTGTAGATTTGTCTTGAAAAGTACATTCATAATATTATAATTTTATTGTGTTTTGTAAATATATTATAGTAGAAATTAATGGTCAAAGTTGTGTTTTGGAGACTATGTCGATGGCTAAAACGACATGTATTTGTGACCGGAGGGAGTAAGTGCCTTTGGTCGTCAGATTGTGCTCAGCAGTTTCTAGTGAGTGCAGGGTTCATTGCTATGCAATCTTGTGCCAAGGTTGGGACAACCAGTAGCTTTGTAGTGCGTGCAGGGTTCATTGCTATGCAGAATGCAGTCTTATGCCGAGGTTCGAGTAACCAGTAGCTTAGTAGTGATTACCGCAGTTTCTGATAAAGGTTGCAGCTTGGGCGACAAACTGCAGAATTGATATGAATAAGTAGTGTTACAGTGATTAGCCAATTGCCGATGAAGTTGTGAATACATGCATCATGTATTGTAAGCTTATCAATCAGATTATGCAGAAAGGGATAAATTGGTAATGTCACAATCAATAGCTAGCTCATTTTGGCTTTATACTCAACTGTAAAGTTGAATATGTTTACGTTAGGTTCATCCAAAAAAGAGAGGAGATAATATGTTCTTCTATGCAGCCAGCAGTGTTACCTGGACACAGACACGGGAATCGGAATCTAACTCGGATTCGGGTATTTGATTTGAGAGACTTGAAAAAACAGGATGGGGGTATTTGACTACTATATACTAATATAATACTAAAAATAAATGAATATATTTATTTCTATTGTAAATAATACTAATAAATGCTCAAATAGCCTCTCATCACTGAAGTTGGACGGTCTGATGCACAAAAGATCTATATTCAGCATAGAAGATCCACCTTTTGCTTTGATATGGCTGCCTGCTATTAGCCTGGCACATGTGAGAATGGAAAGCAGTACACAAAACAAATGTAGCACTTTTCTCATCCAAATCCACATGAGCATGTTCCCATCATTGACATCTTCCTCTCCATTATTTCTTCCCTTTCAAAGCATTCCCTTATTCTGTTCTTCTTCCTCCAACAAATCCATGTTAGACTATGGCAGAGAAGGAGAACAACCATTCTTTCTTTCTTCTAGTTTTCCTCTGGCTTTGCTTTTTCTAGCCATGGTCACGAACAGGGGATGTCGACCCAGCCATAGTTGTCACGGCGGTCCGGCTAGGTGTGGGTAGCCCAGAGTGCCTGGACGCCTAGACGATGATTAGACGATGAATAAATAATATCTCATATGACATGGAATTAACTAAATATACCTCATATGAAAGGAGATTAGAGATGACAAGAAAGCAAATAAGTAGTTCCAAATAAGTAGTTCTCATATGACATGGAATTAGCTACTATTAAGTACTACTATAGTACTACTACTAAGTACAGTGCTGCTACTAACTACTACCACTACAATACTACTACTACTAAGTACATATGTTGTCGACCCCGACACCTCCGCCCAATCGAGCTCTCCTTCCCTGACCCTGACGCCTCCGCCTGAGCTCCCCCTCCCCTGTCGTCGGCGGGGAGACGCGTGTGACAGCGAGGAGAGCGCGATGGCACGTGACGGCAGGGAGAGTTGAATCGTCAGTGAGGAGAGGCGTGCAACGTCGGCAGAGGAAGAATCAACGGCGGATCCATCGGTGGGAACAACAGATCTGGGCCTCCTCCTCTGTCACCGTCGCGTCCACTCCAGTTGAGGCGAGCTACCCTGGTGACCCCCTCTGGCCGCCACGATGACTAGGCGTCGCCTAGGCGATGCCATGACAACATAGGAGCCAGCGTAGCTTTTTCCCATATAGTCTCTTCCTCCACTTAGGACACTGCTAAGGGTGTCCGATGCATGTCAGCGAGTGTTCGACGTGCATCGACACAGTTAAAAAACGGACTCACCTGTCTAGGTAACACTGGCAGCCAGTAAGGACCATGACTTGCTTAAGTCTTCCAATTTAAATTCTTAGATATGCAGGGTACACTTATTTGAAAGCTATTTAATTTTGTTTGTGTTTCTGTTTGTCCTAATATTTATTTATGTCAAATTGTTCTGTAAGGCAGCAATAGCAAGTTTGCATTTGCAACCTGTTGTCTGTATATTTCCCTTTTCATATCAGTAACTAAACAGTTATAATCAAATAGTTTTCAACGGACAAACCAATAGTCCCTAATATAATCGAGAGGGATGGAGTACATGAGATGTGATTGTACAATGCTCAAGTTAATAGTTATAGCCACGATAGAGATACAATGGGCTTATGCTTCCTTTTGACAGGTGAGACCTGTTCTGCTTGTTATCTTCTATAGACTATCTCACAATGGTTGGTCCATTCTATTAAGTATTAACCCTATCTGGAATGAGGAGTGATCAACATCCAGTGCAAAATGTATGCCCCACACATTCTCTTCCAATGGTATGTTAAGAACCACCCTAGTCTATCGATCTTCCATGTTGCCCTTGAGTTAGTTGAACTAAGCAGTTAGCGTACTGAGAACATTTGCTCCCATTGCTCGAGTTTGGCCCAATTCGTTTCAGCTTCTAGATTATGGATTCTGGATTATGGGAGAAGCTGCTTCTGATTGTGGGAGAATCGGACTGGGCTGACTGCAATTTCTAGGTTCCGGACTGGGCCGGCGAGAATCAGCAAGAATCAGGTTTCAGCCGGATTCTGTTTCTATATAGAGGGCAGCTTCTGATTGTGAGAGAAGCTGTCTAGAATCCTCCTGTTCGGCAAACAATCCGTTTTTTTTTAAGCAGAAGCTGTGCAGAACGGGGCCTTTAGTTGAACTAAGCAGCCGCATTGCTCATCCACTGGTACTATTTGCTACTTTGCTGTTTGCAGCTAAGAGCATTGGCGAAGAATTCATTTGTTAACATAGTAGATACCTGTATCTATGCATTGGTGAATCTATGAGCTGATTAAATAAAATGTCTGCAAATGATTCAACCAAGCAAATAAGTTACACATTCAAGGAATGGCCACTGCAGGGATGCATGCCAAAGTTTGGTATGCCTGATACGTATCTTCCAGGATGACTACAGGACTTGTTTCTCGCTAGTAGACTAGCATGATGTGGGATTAAAGAATCCTTGGTTTTTCAGACTTCCACTACTTTTGTATGTAATGTTGATCTAGTAGTAAAGTGAGAATAAATGGAAGAAAGATGGTTTACTTTTATGGTTTGGTGTCTTGCTTGAATCTTCAGCCTTGCCATAATGAGCCAGGCTGGCTTGAAGTTAGAAGTAACGGCAAATTTCAGCGTTGATTGTTATTCGACTCATTAGTGATTTCTTTTGTTAGCTGTTACAATCAGCTTTTTGGGGTGCAAATTTCCTTGTTCGAGTGGCATAAATGGTGGTTAAGTTGGTGAGGTCCCCCGTGTGTTATTTGCTTTGCTTCTTGAGTATATAATTTTGTAGGTGTTATACAAGACAGAGGTAAGAAGCAAAATAGTTCATGAATACATTGTTAAGGATATAAATATTGTCTTATATAGACTCTCCATATATAGGTTTTCCTTATATAAGTTTTCCTAGTATAGGTATTGTCTTATATAGGCTTTTCTTTTATTCCCGCTTGTACAACTATGTATATTGGCCATTAGCCTCATATTGAATACAATAAGTGCTATTCATAACATGGTATCAAGCATAGGTTCTAGGGTTAAGGTTTACCGGCGAACACTTGCGCCATCCCTAGCCGCCACCCTGTTTTCTTTTCCGCTATCGCTGCCCTCGGGAGGAGCAATCTCCACTCCCGAGGGCAGTTCCTTCTGCACGCCATGTCCACTCCTCCGGCTCATCCCGGCTTCGGTTGCCTCTGCCTGTTCGGCTTCCGCCGTTTGCCGGGCCACCGCCGACGTGACCTCGGCGCCGCCGCGCTCGGCGTCTCTTCAGCTCCGCGATCGCCGCCACTGGGCGTGTTCATCGCTTTGGTCGCCGTGGCCACCTGCCACTTCGTCGCTGTCCCGGTGGCCACCCGCGCCTTTTCAACCCGCTCGCGTCGGCCTCCCGCGGCTGCCGCTACATCCCCGATGCGTGCCCGTCCGGAGCGTCGTCCTCCGCCTCCTAGAGGACCTCCTCCGGCCAGCGACAACCTCGTTCACGGCCCGCCGCTCGCTTGTGCCACCCGGCTAATCGATCGATCACTTCGGCTGATGCCCGCTCGCCTTCGGCCCATGCCCGATCAATCGGTCCGATCGGATGTCAAACTGATAGCTCAATCAGTTTTAATACCGTTTTCAATTCCGGCTCTGGCTCTTGAGCTCGTCGGTCTCGTTCGGCTTTTGGCTTTGCCTTTTCGGGCTTTCAGAGGTCTCGACTTCTCTAAATCGGCTCTGGCTTCTCAATCAGCTTCCGACTTTTGGCTCCAGCATGATTTTTTGGCGGCTCCGCTCACTCCAGCGGCCCGGCTCTTTGGCTCCGACTCTCGGCTCGGCTCCTACTCTTTGGCTTCGGCTCTTCTTTGAGTCTTTTATTTTTTAGCTCTGTTGCGTCCATCTAAGTCCTTAGCATCTTGGCTCTTTCGTCAACTCGGCTCTTTTTATTGGCTCGATTCTCTTCGTCGGCTTTCCACTGTCTCCTTCGTCGGCTTTTCTTCGTCGACTTGGGTCTACGTCGGTTTTCCATCGTCGATTCAGCTCCTTCGTCAACTTTCCACCGTCGACTCGGCTCCTTCGTCGGCTTTCCATCGTCGGCTCATTTTTTCAAGAGTTGATGCTACAATGACTACTTCAAGAACAGGATTTTGGGTTTTTCCTATTTGAATCAGGCATGCCATTGAAAAAGTTGAGAGGGGTATCTACTTAGGGGCAGCAACCTAGCAGGATTTATTTTCATTAAATATTCCTAATAGCTGTGCACTTCTGAGATTAGAGATTTTTTCAAGATGTTTTGGACCTTTTGGCTGTGCTTCGTGTATTTTGTAAGCTATAGATTTTATTTTGCTTATCATGTGAGCCCTTCCTCTACCTTCACTTGCTATCGGCTTTTAGAAATAACTTTCTGACCACATTTGTAATCCAGGTTGAAAGAACTTCACGAAAAGTGTCCCAAGGAGATGGACGCCTATGCCGGCTGCATGTATTACTACACCAACGAATTCGACTTCTGTCGCAAGGAGCAGCAAGCTTTTGAGGATGCATGCCCAATATCCGAGTAGTCCCTTCAGAGTTAAATTCCTGTGATCTTAACAAATAAGGAGAAAAGCCGACAAACCAAGCTCATCATCTCCCATGTTTGTTGTACTCAACAGAATTTTTATGGGTGAATAGCACGCCCCTGAGCTGTTCATCCCAATTACTCGTCCCTCTCATGCAAGATTTTCACCAATCAACAACACATTTTTTGACTTGGATGTCAAACCTGACTCGGTTGTAGCCCTAAGATAATGATTCTACTTTCGTTACCGTTTACAAATCACAACATTGCGCGGACTTCTCTTTATTCCTTCCTGTGTCTGTCTGTGTGTTACCCTGCAGGCCTGTTCTCTCTCCAATGCTCTACTTCAAGTCAATAGCTGTGGAGTACTACATTGGTCACATTGCTTCTGATCTGTACCGATCGCCGTTCCGTCTTTGTAAAGACGGTGCGGCACTGCCTATGCCATTTATTTATGGTGCGTGGATTAATGCAGTCGATGCTGCCAACGCGAGGGAGGCGCAGGCAGGCATGGGTGCCAAGAAGAAAGGCGTAAATGCGTTTCAGGCTTTCAGCGATAACTGCATGAGGTTCTGATGGTTGCAGAGAAATTGATGATACGAAGGTACGTGGCTGACGGATGCGTCACGGTTGAGCCCTTTATTGTTGCTGCAATCCCATAGGTTCTTCCGTCCTGTGCCCTTTAATCCCAGGCGCTCAGCCTGTTGTGTGACCATCTTGCTAGGCTCAAGGCTGATAACCAGCGGTGGTGGTTCAAATTCTGTACCTTCTATTTTACCTTCTCTTTTAATCTCTCTAAAAAAATCTCTAACAATTTACTACTTTAACAGAAACTAGTGGCAGTGGTTCATCTGACTCTCCTACTCCACTCTCTTTCCACCTTCATCTCTAATAAAAACAAAAACAAAAAACAATATACCAACAAAAAAAATTCATAAACCTAAATATTCTCTAACAGAAAAAAAATATTATATCAACAAGCAAATTCAATATCTCTAAAAATTCTCCAACCAAAAAACCATAAAAAATAACAAAGTAGTTTTGAGCACACGAAGGTGTGACGCGACTGAGCGGGCAATTGGAGCAAGGGTATGTGCTGGGTAGGTTGGGTAGGTTGATTCTGACGATGACGACTTTACATGTAGAGAGTAATATGATATATTTTTTATCTATAGTAAAGCACTAGACATTCAATTATTTTCTTAATTTTCGCGTGGGTTCTAGGTTTTGATCCCATGTGTTGCGGAGCATCTGTCGCGCGCGGGTTACCAGATGTACGTTACAACGCGGTTATGCAAAATTACAGCTCAAGATGACCGTTTTTGCGATGCAAAAGCAGCCTCATCGGATGCTCCTGGGCCGATTCGGTTGCCCGTTCACGGAGCTATCAACCAAACAGTGTCAGCTCAGCTCCATGTGAGCAAGGCGCGTCTCCTGCAAGCCGTGTCGGGCCCGCGGCCTGGTGCGCGCAGGACCAGGGCCGTCGGTCGAGCAATCGACGGCGTAGATCGAGGCGAGAACCGCCGCGCCGTACGAGAGGGACCGTTCGTTCCGGGCAAATGCATCTCGGTCGCGAACGGCCACCGTCGCGAACCTCTCGCCCTGTCGTGAAACAACAGCGGCTTATCTCGGTTGCTGACGCTCAGGTCATCTGCTCCTTGATGTTGAAAGGTTCAGCGGATGGCCCGATCTACATGTAGATACGTTAGAGTTTTTACTTTCTTTGGAGGTACCGTGAGGCATCACCAAACTAGTCTTAAACTCTTGAATTTCTTGCTAATTTCACCGTTTAAACTTTTGGTACAAGCTAGCCTTAAACTCTTATATCTCTTGGTACCTCTACCTTTTTAAAATTTTGGTATACTTCAGCTATTACTGTGCCTAGTCTTACCCATGCATGGACACAGATCTACACATACTCCTTCATTCAGCTGGGTGTTGCAGACAGACACAGCAGCGGTACAAACGAAATAATTAAGGTGGCGCCATCATATCGTAAATTATGGCAACCAAAACACATTCATCTAAGAAGTTAGGGCCCACCCCAAGAGAGCATAGAAGCATCATCTGCTGCATATAATAAGGCTGACAAAGTCGTAGGTATGCTCTGTTCCTTGGAAAGGAGACGCTAATGATGACCGTGGAAGCACATGATAACAGACGGCAAAGTCGTGGGGTAGGAGAAGCAGCAGATGTGGAGATGAGTGCCAAAATGAGGGGGCTGTTCCTCATCATTTTGGACCCAATTTGCCGATCAAACAATCTCGAGCAGATCAAACAAAGAATCTCGACCTGTCCCAAAGACCAACCCCAGTAGATCCAGCATTGTTTATACCGGATTAGCATGCTGCATCCAAGTGTACAAAGCATGCATTGCTTGGGGAGCTTTTAATATGGACTTTACAGTTTGTTGTAGAGGATAGGGCAAAGCCACTGTCCTTATCCCCTAGATCCATCCATTAAATTTTTCATCACCTCTGTCGACCAACTCAATAACTAAGATTGACAGATCTTTTGGGCAAGATGCAATGTGAGCAATATAGCAATTAGCAAGCCTTTGCACATATATTATATTTTCTCATATTGAGTTTCCTGCATGATTGGGCAAACAGCCAAACAAAAATAGATATATAGCATAAGAAAAAGGAAAACAAAACTATCTGATATTCTGCCTTTGTAGGATGGATATGATCTCTGAAAACTGAGGACGCTTCTGAGGGCAATTGTCCCAGCACCTGGTCATCAGTGACCTCAGAAAATGAGAGCAGTCTCTTGGTATCTCTGGCCTCAGCCCGCATGCCGCAATACCCACCGCCGCTTGCACCGGCGAGTATGTGGAGTATGCCTCCTCCCCGGTGACCATCTCCCAGAGCACCATTCCGTAACTGTAGACGTTACTCATCCAGGTCTCCGACACGCTTTCAGGATCCCCAGCAATGATCTGTGCACAGCATGGTAGCTACTTCTTGGTAAGGGCAATTTCAGTACAAAATAAGTTAGTAAAAGTTTATCTCAAGGTACTGTCGATTTTATCATTTTGTTTATGGACTGTCGGTTTTGTGATACTGTCAAAGAAGAAAGAGGAAAATAATATCAGCCTAAAATTGGTTTCTCATGGTTGAAAGAATGAAATACTGAATACTGCGTGGACATGAGATGGTAGTTGGCAGGCCGATCTACTACAGAAAAAACAGACCACACAGTACTTTTTCACAGTTTGTCCGGTAAGTTAATGTTCAGATCTACTACAGAAAAATATCAAGTTGAAGATCAAGCAGTACTTCTTCAATCTGTCCGGGAATTTTATGTTCTCCTACAGGACGAGAAGAAACATGTTTCCTTCATGAAGACGACATAGTTTGACCGATTAATGTGTATATGAATGACATAGTTTTGACATAGGACGAGAAGAAACAGTTTGTCTGGACACAAACCTCTCGTTACTGTTATTATTGATCGGATTAGGTCATTTCATAATCCCAGATATGCCTAGCAATTAAAATAGAGTAACTACCTCCAAGAACCTCTTACTTTCAGAAAGAACACTTCTAGATGATACGAAGAATTTACAGTAAATCAATTCAAGAAAACTAACCTCTGGAGCTAGCCATCGGTACCCAGACGTCTCATACTCAGTGACCTCACCAGCATTATTACAAGGGGTAACAATGCCCATATCCCCAAGGCAGGCATTCCCTTGCCTGTCTAGCAGGATCCTCCGAGCACTAAGATCACGGTAGGCAATCCCATAGCTGTTCATAAAGGCCAAACCGTCAGCAACATCAAGGGCAATCTTAGTCGTGTCTCGGAGTGACAACCTCTTGCTTCTCTGCATAATACTATCATGAACCGATCCTCCTTCCATCATTCTAGTCACTATGCAGAGCCCATGGTTCTCATTGAAGCAAATGCCATGGAATTGGAGAATGTTCCTCTGGCCACAGCTCATCAATTGCAGCAAGTCCTGACGGATTTCAACATCATAAGCACTTCCCATGTCACAACCCCTCAATTTGTTGACCCAAACCTTCCTTCCTCTATGAACTCCCTTAAATGAATTTGGACTGACCCAATCAACAAACTCAATCTCCTCAGAGCTCAGAATCCAGCGGCCAAGCTCATCGCCACCAGATCGAATGGTTTGCCACTCATCTACTGAGACGAACACTGATGATTGTGGTAGGGGAGTGGGGAGCTGTGGTCTGCGAGTTGGCTCATTGTCAACTACCTGACCATCATCTGGATCAAACAAAGACTCCTCATCAAAGTTTCTTGATCCTTCTTCTTGACAGCCACAAAGCCCAAAGGGGAGCTTCACACCACCACTGTTCTTCCTCTGCTTCTTTGTGGCTGATTTCAGTGCAGCCTCAACCCGGCTCTTGAAGAGCGCTTCATTCCCAGACTGCACAAGTATCATGACAACACCAAGTGTCAATCCTCTCTTCTCAAATATCTGGATCTTTTTGCAGCAAAACAAAGGGCTATCAAGTGAGCCTGACATTGACTGCCAGGAAAGCGGCGCACTGCAGGCAAAAGTGAGCTGAAAAACAGTGCCTTCAGCATCGTCTCCTCTGCCATTGCTGCCATGAACTTCCTCAATGCTCACTGCAGGCCGATCCTCACCAGTCGCTTGCTCTACAAGGCGGGCATGCAAGAGCACATCTTTCATGTCAAATCCTGCCTGTGCATAGCTGCAAAATCAAGACTTCGCTTGTCAGCAACCATTTAGCACATCCAAAGAAATGTATGGCCATCTCAGCTTACACATCAAATTATGTGCTTTATTTAGCACTTCAGATTTAACAGACCAGTATAAATCTTAAAAACAGTAACATTTCTTTACCGATCCCTAAATTGATTGTTATCCTTAAAAGTTAGAATTTAGAAACACAGAAGTTGTTTTAGTGTCCTCTTGATGGCAATTACTAACGTTGACATCTACTAATCTTGGATTGAGCAAAGTTTTGCCACCAAAAAGTCAGTAAGTTTGACCTCTATATAGTTGTAAATTTCATACCAAGAGGCAAAAACTTTTTGCTAGTTAATGTCTCTTTGGTTGCTGAAACAAAACACATAAAAGGTGGCAACCAACACACTGACCTGTTGGGGAGAGCGTCGAAGTGGCGGCGGAGGTCGGCGACGAGCTTCTCCGGCAGCTGCTGGGTGGCGGCGCCGCGGGAGTAGAGCTGTGCGAGGCCGCGGAGAAGGAGCGGCGGCTTCTCGCCGCCGGCGCGCGGCGAGGGGTCACGGGGGAGACCACCATTGTCCAGGTTCAGCGAATTCTTGAATGCAGCGATGGCGCCAGCAAAGTTGCGCCCCAGCCGCTGCCACTTCTTGGGCGCCGCCGGCGCCGACGTCGGCTCGCCGCCGCAGGCGGAGTCGGCGCAGGTGGGGAGGGAATGGTCTGAGCGAGTGTGGGGCTTCATGAGAACCTGCTCCACCATCTCCTCGTCGGTGCTCGGCCGCCCTGACCAGCACTCCAGCGCCGCCGCCATCGCCAGACACTTAGCTTCTTCCGCCGCTAAATCTTCACGTCCGGGGGGAGATTGGCAGCGAATTGGTGCAAACGGAGTAGAATAAGATCTTTTGCTATGGTGGTTCTTGCCTCTGTTACTTCTTCTGCTTGGTTGATTGGACTACATGGGCGAAAAAAGATGGATATATTTTGCTGGATTTCTTGGTTCTTGATTTGCTACTAGTAGGAAAACACTCAAAAAAAAAGTGAAAACAAAGTAGATCAAGTATCAAGATAAACAACTTGAAAAAATGTTGTTTTTTGCTGGATTTGTGGGGAATCTCAGGTCAAGGAAGAGATTTTTCCTGAGATTTTTTTTTTGGGTTATGATGTTCTACATAACTAGTATTCTTGGTTACTTCTCAGCTCATACGGGAGACGGGGAGAGAAGGAAGGAGGCAGACGAGGATGACTGGTGGAGAGGTAGGCAAAAAATGATGCCACCTTTTGTAGTACCAGCGTGCTTATGAGAGAGAGCTCTGGTCCATGACAGGCACAGACACAGAGCGAGGGAGGGGAGGGGGGGCAATGGAACGTGCATCATGGAGAAAGGGTGGGCTGGTGTCCTGTGATTAATTTATGGAGGGGTTTGGTGTGTTCATGTGATCTTGCTGCAATGGACAGGCACAAAAAATTAATCAAGGATGCCTTGCGAATGGCAATCTTTCTTTGCATGGAAACCATGGACCATGGTCATTGCATATTGCGTATGCTCGAATTTTTTGTCCAAGTATGAAGGCATAGAGAATTAGAGATCCTTACCAATGAATTAGGGCAGTTCTTCTCAAAAACTAAATTGTTTAAAAGATTTTAGTAAACAACATTTATGATAGGACATTCTTCAGAGTTCAGACTAGTATCAATATTTTAGAGATCTTACCAGCAGCAACAAAGTGACAGCGGTAAACATACAGTGAACATGGAATTCGCACAAGACATGGTAAAATCCTCCCCATCTCTCGATCTTTATGGTATCACGAGAAAGGAAAGCAGAGCTTCCCTGCAGCTGCTGCTATCATCATTTGACCTTTTGCTGCAGCTGGCTCTGCTCCTGCCGTTATGCCTTGTCATGTAAATAGGACTCATCAGATATTGGAGAACCAACTTTACTCCTATTCTCCTTTTATTTCACCAATACAAACTCAACACAGACAACACACACAAGCACACAGGACGCACTGTAAATAACACGACATTTCAATGATCATAGTATTCTTCTCTGTAGAACATGAGCATGAATGATGGAATCAACAAGAGAAGTGTCACATTGCTTGAAACTGATGACCGATGTGCTACCACTGGAGAACAGAATGGAATCATGTCACGTATAGTATTTTCTATGCTACTTGCTGCTTATGGAAAGCTATAGCTGAGCACCCTGACGAGCTATAGCAACAGAAATATCGCATGAAGGTGGAGAATACTATTCTAGTTAGCATGCCCACCAAGGCAGCAACAGAAACCATGGGAACAGTAAGCAAGACTCCATGTCCAATACTGGTAAACACTGGCATTTCTTGTCATGGGAAGGGACGGGTTTCTTGGCCCGATCAGACTCCGGGTTTCAAAACCTAATTAATTAGTTCAGATAACATATACAGTATAAACATGTGAAATTAGGTTTCAGCGACATTCATGGCTTCATGCTATAGTTAATTAGGCACTATAATTTCGTCGGAGAACAGTACTGCTACTTACTGCTGGGAAATTGTTGGCTCCAAAAGATGTGATGATAGATCTATCAGCCTTAACACACGAAAAACGCTGGGTTCAAAGTGTTCAGGGCGTGCTAGCCGATTTGATCCTATAATCGGCAAGATAGGTTGAAAGATATGCTCAAAACCGATCTTATGTGATAATCAGCGAGGATCTAAACAGCTAAGTAAAGCCGATTAAATCAGAATAACGATAAATCTAAATAGCCGATTAGGGCTGATCAGATGGGAAAGGGTAGATCTTTTCAAAAAAGGCGATGCACAACAAGATCAGAGAAAATCAAACCTAGCGTAATCGATGAAGATCAACAATTGGCGATACGCAACTTTATTGATCAAAATCGGATTACAGAAAAAGATTCTAAATTACAGGACTAGTCCTAATCGACACGAAAGTAAATAAAAGTAGATGCGAGTAGTTTGGTTGATTGTGTTGTTTTTTCTGGTCGACCTTGGCAATTTTTTATAGCGCATTGGCCGATCGTATCCCTCTTCAATGCGGTCAACCATGATCCGTATTGGCCTTTATACGGACGAAATTTCCATACTTGAACCAACATCAGTCATAACTCTATCTGCAATTTTAACTTATCCTTTCTTAACCGATATTGACCAAAAATATCTCTTTTATCATTAGCCTGACAAATTGACCATGCCTTGCCAAATTCTGGTGCAAACATATGCCCCTATTTTTAGGAGATAATATGTTATCTTCCAAAAATCTTCTTCGTCGGCTTCCATATCATGGGCTTATCACAATATCGTTGTTGGTAACTGCTCCATTTATGGCACCGTAAAATCTTGAGACGCGTATCTTCATCATTAACCGCATGCGAACCGTCGAAAATTCCTTCCGACTTCTCACCTTTTTTACCCCTCTATAAATATAGGGTCCACTCATCTGTCATTTTCACGCACTCAAGCTCTCGGATCCTCTGCCATCGGCTTCATCTTCAACTTCTCACACTTCAAATCTTGCTCATCAATCTTCGTCGGCTAGCACAGCTTCTTACCAAGTCGGCTCAATGGATCCCAGTCAGGTACTCATCCCAATTCCCAACAGTAATGACCAGTATTACTTAGGACCGCTAGGCAATCCTGACCCATCGGTCGTCATAGAGCAAGAATTACCTCGTCTTCCTCTGTAGGCCCTCGAATATAACATAGAAGGATGGAGTAAGAATTTTATGGCTTGCCCGACAGCATTGAAAGGATGGAGAAACTGTTATAATCGGATAGCAGCCCAGAAAATGGTAGAATGGGAGAGAATGTGAATAGCCGAGTGTCTTCCCTTATCCCTAGCCGATCCAGAAGCCAACGAGCCCTTGGTGGCCACAGCCTGTTATTTTTGGTTGGATACTCTCAATGCGCTTATGTTTAGAACTTGCCCAATTGGCTCAATACTCCTGGACGTGGCACAATTATGCTGCCTGAAACCCGATAGGGAGCAAGTATCGGCCTTTAACGCCAAACCTCAACACAAGCTCATCCACACCAAAGGAGAAGGATAGAGCAAGTATATTGAGAACAATAGAGGCACCGGCCCAGTATCGGTAAAAGAACATATTGCTTTCCTTAACCTCTAGTTAGACCAATTCATATTTTGTGGAGCTTCACTCGAACCAACCCAAGTTTACTAAATGTTGGCTGAAAAGTTGGTAGAAGGTCATCGGCTAGCATTAGGCAAAATGTTTCTTGGAGCCGTATACCAGATGATGCATATCATTCGCAGTCGGATGTTCACAGGAATGAGATCATACACAGTCGGCAATGTAGGCTGTCCTCTTTGGTTTATCCAGACCAGGTTTTAATTCCTCTTTAGCCGATCATTCAAGATCGATTCTTCTGAAATGACTCCCTTCCCCTTAGAGGAAACCCCAGAAGGGCAGGACGATGAGTACAGATATAACCGATCCTTTGGAGAGAGATTCATCCTTTGTTCTGGCAATGAGGCGAAGATAACCCCTATCGGCTCAAGGAGTATCTTAGCTTTTTCCTCCAATTGGATAGTGAAGACTTTAGCCAGCGTGACTTCTTTAGTTACAAGGAAGCTTACGAGTATCCATGACCATCTTTTCTTCACCTATCGGCTGACAGTAGTAGCATGCTTGAAAGCACACTTGACTTGTACAAAATCTTCCTATCCCCAAGCGTGTTGTCTGTCGGCTTCAACATGAGGAACCACACTTTCCAGTTGTCCTACGAATTTTATCACCCATCGGTGTATGCTAGGCAGCTCGAATTTGGACAAGTCCCTCCAGCCTTTCAGTTGTTTGATCGGCTTCAACCCAGAGAACACGTCCGCAGTGCTTCTGGAGCCAACATCGTCCTTCATCTTGCCGATGATCTTCAACTTCAAACCTTGCCGCATTTTTATCTGCATACTTAGAGGGCAGAGAGTTTTTCTACTTGGTGGTCGGCTATCTCTACAGCATTGTATTCTACAGAAAGAATTTCATCGGCTGTCGTCAACAAATTATTCCTGAATCTTCCAGACGAGCCGATAGAAACGGCTAATGCTATCAGTAGCTTGAGCTCCAGCAACGATACTTACACTCGAAGCTATACTAACACAAGCCTTATAGACATAACTGGTGAGGTATCGGCTAATATAGGTCCTTTTTTCCTTAACAACTTCATCATCCTTGAATTTTTACTAATCGGCCATTCATTTTATTCTACAGGCTAAGTCGGCAGGAAAGAGGCCCGCTGGCGAGTCATCAAGTGCTGGCTGTCCTGTCAAGAAGCCTACCATTGGCACAGTAATCACTGGATATTCATCAGGAACTTTGAGAGCCCAATCCCGCTCCTTGTTCGATCTAAAGAAGCAACAACCCAGTAAGTCTTTAGGTTATCAAGCTTACTTCATATTTCGCTGCTTTCATTGACTAACTTTTAGCCAATTATTCAATAGAGAAAAAACTCGGGCGAGTGAACAAGAAGGTGATAGCCATTAGGGGTCAAAAACCCCAAGAGCAATCGGTTGAGTGTTCCCCCCGTGCATCGGGTACAGCTGAGGTAAAGTATCTTGTCAATTTTTTCATGCATTTTCTTTATCCATTTGACCAAATCAGCTTAACTTGTTTCTAGATCATTTTGCAGCCCGCGCTTTCTCCTTTGACACAAGTGGACAACATTTTGGCTGATTTGCCAGCCGTTGGGTCCAAGCTCCCTCCACTGTCGTCTCAGCCGACGCCGCCTGCTCCTAGCGCTCCTGCCAAGTCGACCGACTCTCTCACTGACAAGTTAGGCTTCACTTTGTGGGATCTGGAGGACGACGAGGATGTGGCAATAGACAGCTACCCGAGGAAATCCAACGGATTCTCAACGTCTCCGCAGATGCATCGGCGGCGGTAACAACGGCTCCAAGTATGCAGGAGAGGCTGAACAAGCTCTTCGACCTAGTGCTTGCTCCATCGACCAAACTGCTCAAGAACACCCAACCGCTCCGAGACGCAATGGCCATGGTTCAAGCTGACTTGCCCCCGGAGGCGATGGCAGCATTGCTGAACATTTGTCACCTTGATGATAAGAAAGCGGAAGTTGAAGCGGCCAAGTCTAGGATTGCCCTATAGGAGGCTCAACAAGAAGATCAAAAAATCCTGAACAAGATGGTCGCCGACACCAAGGCCAAGAAGGCCAAATTTGATAAAGACACCAAAGCCCACAAGCTCAACAAAGAAGTGACTCTAAAATTGGAGTCGACTAAAAAGTTCCTTGAAGTAGAGCTAGCCAAAGTTAACAAGCAAATATCTGAAGGCCAGTAGATGCTCGTGGACTCGGCGTTAGCTCTAAAGACCCATAAGCTTGAGCTTGGCCTGGGCGTGGCAGAAGTGAAAAAACAATCGGCTAAAGTTGCTCCCGTCCCTAGAAGTGATGCAGAGGATGAGAAGATTCTTGACGATGTGGAGCAAACAATAGCCAAGGCTGCTGCTGCATTATCGACCCTTAGAGCCAGACTCAACAACCCCGGAGCGTAATCAGCTTATCAAAAAATTATGTCTTGAATGTTTGTAATGTTGGCTGTCCTAAAACAATGCTTAAAATGCTCTAAATATTTTGTAATATTAATCAGCTATTTAACCGACTATTTATTCATTATTTATCCTTTTCTTCTAAGTGTGATGTATGTAATCGATTGTAGTTTATTTCTAGTCCATAGCCAGAATTGACTGCAACGAGTTAATTTGGCCCTCCTCGACCGATAGCCATCTCTAGCCAATTACGACCCAACCCAAACACTTGGGTGATATTTCTTTAAATACTTACCGTTAATCGCCTTAGAAAATACCACACCTTCCGATGTCTCTAAAATATAAGAATTACCATTTACAAGCCAATGAACTCTATATGGTCCTTCCCATATCGGAGACCATTTGCCAAAACGGTTAATTTCTGACAAGTCTGGCACCCCTTATAATATTTGAAACAATCCTCCAGCATCATCGGCCAAAAGTACCTAGTACGCCTAAGCAACCACTTCATCTTATGAGCTGATTGATGGGATCCACAAATACCCTCATGCACTTCTCCCATAGCTATTTTAACTTTTTCGGCTTCAAGACATCTTAGAAACAAGCCCTCTAAAGTCCGATAATACAACACATTATCGAAGACAACATACTTTAAAGCTTGTCATTTAATTCTCCGATCGGTAGATCTCGAGGGATCGGTCAAATATTATACTATCTTTGTCTTCCAATCATTAGTGGTAACACACATGACCAGCTTTTTCTTTATCTTTATTATTGTTATTGGCCTTGAATTTATCTCTAAAGCCTCTATTATCAGTAAAACGGCTTTCTTGAGCTGATACCTTATACAACAGGTGACTTAAATCGGTGAACTCTTGTCCGCCGAATTTCTCCCTCAGTTGGGGAATTAATCCCTGGAAGTCTAAATCGGCTAACTGGTTATCAGGTAAAGTAACACTAAAATACTGATTTCTCACTTCTCTAAATCTCTTAATATAATCTGTTACTGATTCCCCAAATTTCTGGCGAAAAGAGCTCAAGTCGGAAATTCTAAGTTCTAGACTACCAGAGAAAAAGTATTCATGGAATCGGCTTTCCAAATAGGTCCAAAAATGAATCGAATTCGGAGGCAAGCTTGTGAACCATGTAAAAGTAGCTCTTGACAAAGATAGCAGGAACAACATAATTTTTAACCCGTCAGACTGAGCAGCTTCACCGTATTGCGTGATAAAACGTCCGACATGCTCCAAAGTAGTAACGAAGTCATCCCCAGAAAATTTTGCAAAATCAGGAACCTTGAAGTTATTAGGATAATGCATCCGATCGATGTAATCAAGGTACGACTTTCGATAATCGACAACCTTCCCCTTGGGATGTATGCCGAATTGATTTCGCAATATGGTGGATATCTGATCGGCCTAATTTATTGTGTTAGCCGATATAACGTTAGGAGCTTGCCAATTACGCTTGTAATTGGCATTCTGCCCCCAAGCACTAGCTCTGGTTGATAGGTTGTTTGAGCCGATGCGTACTGAGGAAGTTGCTCATATCCATTATTTCTCTTAGCAATCGGCTCTAGTACTGGAACGAAGGGTTTCGAATACGTTACAATCTTGTATGGAGCCGTATTCCTCTGCGGAATCGGCTTGGTGTATTCCGGATGCGTAGAGGGTTCAACCGGTTGTAGGACCGATTGAGGAAAAGCGTAAAAGGGAGCCGATGGTGGTAAGTTGGCTGGTACATCCAACTTAGCAGTATCGGTGTATGCCTAATAATGTGCAACCCCACTTGCACGAGGATCTCGCGGTAGTATGACATAGGTTGGGTTGGCATCATAGTAAGGGATGAAGTTATAGCCGATGGTTTAGGATCGGCTACAGGGTTTTGAGTGCTTGATCGGCTACAGGGCTTTGAGTGCTTTGTGCTATTGAATAAATAGGGTAATTCAGCAAGGTTTGCATTGGATCGAGCAGGCTTCCAGTCGATGCCAACTCTTAAGCTATTGTCTTTACACTATTAGCTATTATCGGCTTAAGAGTTATAACTAGAGCCGATGATTGATTAATCAATGTATGGTGCATAGATTGATTAATAATAGCAGATAATTCAGCTTATGTAGGCATGTATTGCCTCACCGAGGTGTTGGTAATCCCTACGTCGTCGAGGGCATTAACCATCGGCAATGCAACCTTCTACGTGACACCGCGTCGAGTTTTTTGATAACAGCTCAACATCATCTCTTCAAGGGCGGCTTTCCGATCTTCAATCTCTCTACGTTGTTCTGGTGTTAAATCATCCATTGTAGGGACGATTATAGCATTGGAGTTGAGATCGGACGGTGGAATCGATTTTTCCTGAAGATGACATCATGTCCCACCGGGCATGCCAAAAGTGTGTTAGCACCAAAAAATGTGATGACAAATCTATCAGCCTCAACACACGAGGAACATCAGGTTCATAGGGTTCAGGGCGTGCCAGCTGATTTGTTCCTGTAATCGACAAGATAGGTTGAAAGATATGCTCAAAATCGATCTTATGTGATAATCAGCAAGGATCTAAACAGCTATGTAAAGCCGATTAAATCAGAGGTAGTGATAAATCTAAACAACTGATTATGGCTGATCAGATGGGAAAAGGTAGATCTTTCCGAAAAAGACGATGCGCAACAAGATCAAAGAAAATCAAACCCGGCATAATCGATGAAGATCAACAATCGGCGATGCACAACTTTATTGATCAAAATTAGATTACAGAAAAAGATTCTAAATTATAGGGCTACTTCTAATCGACAGGAACGTAAATAAAAGTAGATGCGAGTTGTTTAGTTGATTGTGTTGTTTTTTCTGCTCGTCCTTGGCAATCTTTTATGGCGCATTGGCTGATCGTATCCCTCTCCGATGCAGTCAACCATGATCCGTATCGGTCTTTATACGGACGAAATTCCCATAATTGAACCAACATCGATCATAACTCTATCTGCAATTTTAACTTATCCTTTCTTAACCGATATCGGTAAAAATTATCTCTTTTATCCTTAGCCTGATAAATTGATCATGCCTCACCAAATTTTGGTGCAAACAGAAACCATAACATGCGTTGGACTCTAATCAAGCGGGGCAGGGACACCGCATTGTAGCCATGCTGATGCTGGTGTTTGCTTATGGAGATGAGGTGGATGCTTCGATCGATTTGACGTCTTCTATGTAGAAATATGAACAATTGGCCATGCATACGCTTATGATCTGGGACATCTCCCTTCACTTGTCCACTCAATCCCCCGTCATCTCGCTTCGAGTCATTTTTCCCTGCTGGTCTCGGGAGAAACATGCGTCCCCGGCCAACCAAACCATCGGATGTTGTTTGCTTCCCTGCCCGAGCCTGATCTGGAATTTGGCTGCTGTGTCGGCCATTAGACTTAGCTCGACAGCTGGTCGCTGCCCTCCATTATGTTGTACTGTAATTGTACTACGTTGCAGGCAAAGCAAACGTTAGTGAGGTCGATTAGAATGGCCATTGAGGAGTTGGCCAGGCAAGCAATTTTTTTCTTTTCTTTTGATGATGGATCGGTTTCTATTTGTGCTATTGTGGACTGACTGGCGCCCTTTTGGACCTAATCCTGTAGCTAGTCTCTCTTTATCATGTTCTGCTTGACCGTATGCGGATGGATAACCGGTACCGAAACGCCAAACTCGTCGACCTAAACACACAAATCCCCGTAGGATGCATGCTTAAACAGATGATTCTTTATGCAGCAACGGTACAATTGAGAAGGAATAACTACTCCTTCAGTAATAAATAAACGTTGTTTTAGATGTATGTGCAGTTAATTTTTTAAAATTTTAACTATTAATATCTTTTAAAATAATTAAATTGGATACATGAAAATTGTATCCGTAGATTTGTCTCGAAAAATACTTTCATAATATTATATTTATTGGGTTTTATAAATATATTATGATTGGAATTAATGGCTAAAGTTGTGTTTTGGAGACCGTTTTATAATATATTTTCACAATACTCTATTCGGTCACAAATACATGTTATATTTGTACTGTCGAACCGGCTCAATACAATCGATTTTCATAATTTTTGAGTGGTTTTCGTTCGATTTTACGAACCTTGAGTCCAATCCACATGTACACCAAGTCACCACTCCAATTCCTCTACCCAAGGGCAAGAGCAGCAGGTGACAGCTCAGGCTCGGTGTTGCTACGGCAGCGGACGCGGGCACGTAGCAAGCGGCGACGTAGTGCGCAGCAGGTGGCATCGTGGCAACGCAGCGCGGTGGCGTGGAGCAGCATCCGATTTGGAAATTTAGGGTTTGTGGAACGTGGTGGTTGGATATTTAAAAAAAATTGTTGTGACTTATATTTTTTATTTGTGAATGTAGAGTAACTGAGTGTTTTCAAGGCATGAAAATGTATAAATTAAGTAGTATCCTAATTTTTCTTAGATATTTTGTAATTTTCTACTCATTAAGACCTTATGTAAACTATTTGTATTGTATTTTTTAGCCAATTTCGAACTTATGTGTTGGATTTACGATATGTGAAATTATGTGCTGAAAAATTGGCTTAGTGATGATATTGGCATTGCAAAGTGGTTGTGCTCATGGCATATGTGGTGCTTGTGCATGTGCTGTTTCAGATGATTATTTGATATGCTTGTTATCGCATGGTAATGATTTTGTTTGATGCAATGCGTTCGTGTGAGTGGTTGCATCTACTGATAAGTCAAGTCGTGGACTTGTGCTCGTACACGGTTTCGTGTTTGTTCATGTGCAGGTGTTGCTTGAGGGCGAACGTGATCGGTGACGGGATCGAAACTAGGTTTATACAGGAACTGAGGTTCGGGACTAGGTTAAGGGAGGAACCGAGGTCTTAGTAGTTAAGGATGTCATGCTAGACGTTCGGATTAGAGAACGGTGCATGTGGAGACGAGTGAGTTACGTAAGAGCGGTAGGTGGGTCATACACGTGTATGTGTGAATTTTGGACTGTATGTATATATTGGTCCATATGTTATTAGGTCAGGAGGATATGCATGCATGTATTTAGTAAGAGATCAGGATTTTTGTTTTCTGCGGCCAGAGACTTTTCTTTGTGGCCGAAGTGCTCCTGCGGCTGGAAGTTTTTCATGTGGCCAGACATCCTAGCGACTAGAAGGCTCCTGGCGGCTGTGCTCCTGGCGTGAGTTCCTGTTGGCTGCCGACTTGTTCCTTGCGCCTGGTTGTTTTCTGGCGGCTGGTTTTGGCTAGCGCCTTGAGGTCCTTTGCGCATGCAGGTTCTGTTATTGATCCAGACACTGTTAGTACAAGGTGACATATCCATGATGGAACTTGATGTCTTCTATTGCATGTCTATTTTGTCTTTAGATTGATTCATTGTTTCATCATAATAATTTTGATTGATCCATTCAAAACCTTTCTAGGGCGTTAAGTGATTGATCTAAAAAGTCTGATTGGTTAATTCCTCATAGACCTTGATTAATCTCGTAATTAGGGTTTGATCAATCTTCGTCATTATTGGTATAGTCATCTTGCAAAGGTAATAACTCTAGATCCGTAGATCCGATTGAGCTGATTCTTGTTGGGTTGGTTTCAAAATTGAATCTAGTTTCTATAGTACAAATTTCACTTCAATCCAACGGTGGGATCTTTAGTAATTACTGTTTCAGATAACATATATCAATCTATTTTCGTAGAAACCGAAGCAATCTTTCATAATTCGTTTAGGGGTGTTTTGAGAATCATTAAAAAATTATTTTTAGCTTCCGCGCAATCATTCACTCCCCTCTGATTGCTATATTGGTGTATATCGATCATACAAGTGGTATCAGAGCTAAGTTTTTCTAATTAATCTTAACTGGTGATTAGAAATCATAGCGATAGATAGGTATTAGACAAAACCTTGTGTTTTCGATGGTGTTGATTTTTAGTTTTGGAAAGCGAAGATGGAGGCATACATTCAAGCTCAGGGCTTTGCAATTTGGGAGAAGATGTACAGGCCTTATCAAGTACCCGAGAATGATGAAGTTGATGACACAAATCGAACACATGTGGAGGTAAATAGCAAGGTGAGAAATCTTATTATCCAAGGATTAGGAAGAAGCGACTTTGACCGCGTGATTCATCTCAAGTCCGCATATGAGGTATGAAATTCATTTTGTGATTACCATAAAGGTTCAAACACGGTAAAAGAGGTACATCAAGACATTTATAAGAAAGAATACATCGCTTTGAGATGAAGCCTGGTGAATTATTAGATGATTTCTTTGCACGCTTTAATAAAATTCTTAGCAATCTACGTGCTGTTGGAGTTAGCTACACTGATGCTGCAAATGCTCGACAATTACTTGGTGCTTTAGACATGTCAATTTGGGAGATGAAAGTAACATCTATTGGAGAATCAACTGTCATGAGTACACTTACATTAGATGTTCTTTTTTCTAAGCTGAAAACTCATGAATTAGATGTTCTTACTAGGAAGAATGATTATAAGTCAATTGCTTTGATCTCTCAACATAACATGTCTCACAATAACTCTTCTTCGTCAAGTTTTGTTTTGTCTTCCTTGTCTTCACTAACCGACGAACAGCATGAGCAATTCCCAGAAGAAGACTTGGCGTTACTCTCTTCTCGCTTTAACAAAGCTTTGCAGAATGTGAGAATGAGGAAGAGAGGTGGTGGTCCTCCAAGATGCTATGAGTGTGGTGATCTCAACTATATTCGTCTAAATTGTTCTAAACTTGAAGGTAAAGCATCAAAGGAGGAGAAGGACAAGGACAAAAGGAAAGAGAGAAGAGGTTCTTTCCAAGTGATAGCAAGAAGAGGAGCTTTGTGAATCGTAAGACAGTGCATCATGTTCTCTCCGCACTTGAGCAAGTTGGTTTGAGCGATGTAGATTCTGAGAGCAGCGAGGATGATGCAACTCCAAGCAAGCATGATTTGACGGGGTTGTGTCTCATGGCAAGCAGCAAGGATAGCTTCATCGAGGATGATCATGACAGTGACTTTAATGAGGTAGAACTTTCATATGATGAATTAGCTATTGCTGTTGCTCGTCTTGGAAAATTGCTTGATAAACGTGATAAGAAAATTAAGAAACATGATTTTGTTGTTCAATCATTGAATGCTGAAATTGCTAGACTTAAAACTTTGATTCCTGATGATGATGCTTGCAAATCATGTGATTTAATTTATGATGAGCTTACTACACTTAGAAAAGAACATGCTTCCTTGATAGAGCAAGTTAAGGCTGAACATAAGAAAAGTGAGAAACTTGTTTAAAATGCTAGTTGTTCTACTGTTGATTTGCATGATCTAATTCCATGTTCTAAATGTTCTGTATTAGAATTGAAATTGCATGACGCTAATGCTAGAGTTTCTCAAACGACCAATGCTTTGCTCACACATGAGGTTCTTCCATGCTCTAATTGTCGTAAGCAAAAAGGAAAAGTGGATGTTACTTGCGATAATTGTTCTATTCTTTATGAAAAGATTGATTTTTTGCTAGAGTCTTTAGAACGTTTCACTAAAGGGAAGAAAAGCTTAAACATGATTTTGGACCAATCTAAGGTTAGCACAAACAAGAGAGGTTTAGGTTTTGATCCTTATGCTTCATATAAAACTCAAGCTCCCACCATTGTTAAGGCTCTTTGCAATGGCAAGTTTGAGATTCTTGATGAGGGTTACAAGAAACTTTCTTTTAAGTCTGCTGAAATTTTATCTTCTACTATGATGAATGCGAATGATGCTTCTACTTCTAAAGCTAAACATCATGTTAAGTACACTTGCA
The DNA here is from genome assembly GCA_036346275.1 of Otatea glauca. Lineage (NCBI taxonomy): Eukaryota > Viridiplantae > Streptophyta > Magnoliopsida > Poales > Poaceae > Otatea > Otatea glauca. The sequence continues at coordinate 20,449,166 of CM070715.1, forward strand.
CTCACTGTGGTAGAGATGGACATCTAGTAGATTTTTACTTTAGACTAGCTAAACAACAAAAGAAAGAAAGGGCTAAGGCTAGGTCTAATTTCATACAGGTATGCTTTGCTTCTTATTATGTGCCTAGGGTGAAGCAAACACCTTTTGTTGCTAGAAACACGGGAAATGGCAAATCTGATTTTGTGCATATGGATACTCGTGTCGTGCCTACTGTTGTGTGTCATGTGTCTCAGTACTGGATTCCTAAACATCTTATTTCTAACCCCGGTACTGAGGCATCGACATTTTCTGCTTCTATATAGGCTTCTCGTGCGAGGAAGGAGAACATATGGCTAGTGGATTTCGGATGCTCACGCCACATGTCTGGTGATAAGAATTGATTCTCCCTCACTAGTGCATCTCGTGCTAAAAGTGTTACTTTTGGAGATGCTTCTTCCATTTCTGTTGTGGCGAAAGGTATAGTGAAGGTAAATGACAAGTTTATGTTTAAGGATGTGGCTTTTGTTGAAAACTTGAAATATAACTTGATTTCTGTATCTCAAATGATCGATGAAGATCTCGAAGTGCGTTTTAAGAAAGATGAATGCAAAGTTTTAAATGCTTCAGGTGATCTTGTTTTTAGGATTTCACGCTTTGGAAGAGTATTTAAAGCTAATTTTGATGCATCACCTTCTTCGAAGCAAAGGTGTCTAGTTGCCAATGTTTCTAAAGATTTATTCTTTTGGCACCACAGACTTGGTCAGTTGGTTTTGATCATCTTACTCGTGTTAGTGGTTTAGACGTCATACGTGGTTTGCCTAAGCTTAAGTGTGGTAGCAATTTAGTGTGCTCTTCTTGTAGACATGGTAAGATAATTGTAGATTCACTTTTGTACGTCACTGCAACAAGGCCGGATATACAATTTGCTATGTGCTTGTGTGCTCGTTTTCAAGCTTCCCTACGTGCTTCACATCAACAAGCTGTTAAGCAGATTTTCAGATATCTCCATGGTACTCAAGACTTTGGCATATGGCTTTCTGCTTCCTCATGCATTAGTTTAAGAGCATTTTCTGATGTTGATTTTGGAGGTTGTAGAATTGATAGAAAAAGTACATCTGGTTCATATCAATTCTTAGGTAATTCTTTTATTGCATGGCAATCTAGAAAACAATCTTCTATTGCACAATCAACTGCTGAATCTAAATATGTGGCTGCTACTAGTTGTTGTTCTCAAATTCTTTGGATAGTAGCTACACTTAAAGATTATGGGGTTAATTTGGATAGTGTTCCTCTTTTGTGTGAAACACTAGTGCAATATGCATTACTAAGAGCCCTGTACAACATTGTAGGACAAAACACATTGAGATTAGATTTCACTTTCTTAGAGATCATGTAGAAAACGGAAATATTGTGCTTCATTATGTAGATACTGAACATCAATTTGCAGACATTTTCACAAAACCTTTGTCTTCTCGTTTTGCTTTTATTCGGGGAGAACTTGGGGTGATTTACCCAATGGGTTATTTGTTGAGGGGGAGTTTTTGAAAACTTTGTAATATTTTCTAAAATACTTTTTATTTTGTGCGTTTCTTAAATGGAAAACAAAAAATAGAAAAACAATAAAAAAAGTAATGAGCATTGTATTTGATACACATATGTAATTTGAAGCCATGTTTATACTATAAGGTCTTTGCAACTTCATGTTTATGCATATATGGTGTAATTTATGACATGACTATTTAAATAAAATGAAAACCTGAATTAAATCTTGTCATGGTTGAACTTTTTTGGCTATCTTGATCCTACCCAAAAAGTGCTAAATGTGAAAGTAATCAAAGTTTAGAGCAAAAAGTGATAGTTGATAGGTGCAAGATTAAGGAAGTATGTACTATTGCACTTCTTCTTTACGAGATTGCTTATCATTGCACTTTGATATAAATTTGGAAGATGTTGTGTATGACCGAAACCATGAATCCTTAAGCTTGTGATTGTCTGTTTGCTGACTTAGGCTTGGCATGATTGGAAAGGTTGATGGTGCATATAATTCCGTGCAATTTTTATATTCTTTTGCAATCAATCAATAAATCAGTTTTTCAAGCACCAGTGAAGTGCACAAAAATTCATTGTTTTCAGGTTTTGGGGTAGTTGAGGAAGGGAGATCATGCCATGTAAAAATCATTAATAGTACTTGATTTCTAGTTATGCTTACTCTACATTGTTTATGTGTAGATTTGAGGGTGCAAGTATTTTTGATAGCATGACTTGGTGATGAAATTGTTACATTTGGGGATGACTTATAATGCTTAGTACATAAAAAATGACAAACTAAAAACAAACAAAAAGATTTTGTTCTCTCTTTTGTATTCTTGATGAATCCATTGTCAAAGGGGGAAAATTTTTGGACACATTGCACATTCATACACATTTTTTTCTTCTTTTTAGGGGGAGATTTTTCAGTTTGTTTTTTGGTTTTAAAATTTCTTAAAATTTTTCTTGTGAGGTGAATACCAATGTTCAGTTCTAAGTGGTGTTACCAATGTTTTCATCAAGGGAGAGATTGTGAAATCATGTGCTGAAAAATTGGCTTAGTGATGATATTGGCATTGCAAAGTGGTTGCGCTTATGGCATGTGTGGTGCTTGTGCATGTGCTGTTTCACATGATTATTTGATATGCTTGTGATAGCTAGTAATGATTTTGCTTGATGCAATGCGCTCGTGTGAGTGGTTATATAGACTGATCTTGAGTCAAGTCGTGGACTTGTGGTCGTACACGGTTTCGTGTTTGTTCAATCCAACGGTGGGATCTTCGGGAATGACTGTTTTAGCAAATGTATATCAATATGTTTTCATGGAAACCGAAGCAATCTTTCATAATTCATTTAGGGGTGTTTTGAGAATCACTAAAAAAATTATTTTTAGCTTCCGCACAATCATTCACCCCCTCTGATTGCTATATTAGTATATATCGATCCTACACGATAATATAAAATTAGTATACCAGACTAGGTGATTATACGTGTAAGTGCATACCCTATTGAAAAATTCCAGTTCCGTATCTGTCATCGTAGACGGTACACATGTCAAAGGCCTCACTATTCCGTTCAATACGTTGAAAAATGCCGTGTGATTGGACGTCCATAACATCTTTTTTACTGCGGACACCCACAACTTCTCGCGACTAGGATAGAACTATGGATTCTCAAAATCCAGTATCGCCAGGCCTAGTTATTCTCTTGCCCCAGCTTATGTAGGGTACAAATTTGTCGAGTTCGATCAGTACTATAAGCCTAAGATTTTATTGATCAAGCGGCATCTAAATTTAAATTGGGGATAAAGGATTTGCAGTCCCCTGCCTTGCCGCTTGGCCACTCTGCCTTGCCGCTTGGCCATACCGCAAAAAAAAAATCCGATCTAAAATCGAGAAAAGAGTCCGGAGGGAGACACGTTGATAGTCCCCCGCGCGCGAGGCAGCAGCGAGGACTGTGGTGCATGTAGCCTGCGGAGGAAGGGCATGTGATGTGAGGCCGAGCACACCGATCGATCAGCACGAGGTCGGTGCCCTCCGATCCGGCTGGAGCGGCCGGGATCGATCGCCGGCGATCCTCCCGACGCCTGCCCTGGCATTGTTCTCCGGGCCGTTTGGTGCGCACTTAACGGCCTAATCACCGGGGATTCTATTGTTGAGCTGATAATTACGGAATTAAGCGCTGTGGTCTTTTCTTTATCTGCACCCGCTGGCTAGTTACATTCGGTTTGCCTTTGCCTGCCTTCCTGTTCCTTTTCTTGGGCTTCGTATGGTAGAGCGAAGCTGTATAATCGAATCAAGCGGCCACCGGTGGAGTCCGTACGGCCGCGCCTGCGAGGACCACATGCATGCAGACGCGGTAGTTGGCAAAGATCTCATGCCATGTGGAGCTGTCCATCGACGCCAGATGCCATGCTGCTCGAGAGAGCGGCGGGCTTGGTTGGTTGGTTGGTTGTTGCATGCCTTCCCCTTCCACCCTCCTCGCGCCGGCGTGCATGCTATCGTGTGATTGAGGAGTACGTACGACGGTGTCGCGACTCCCGAATCCGATGCGCGCCGCGCGGCCAGGTACGTGCCGAGGCGTGAAGCGTGTGACTTCGGAACGAAATGTCGCGCCGGGGGTGGAGCTTTTGAATGACGTTGACTCGACAGCTTAATTAATTAGCCTGGTCAGTCAGCAATCTTTTCGCTGAAATATTTGCATCTATCGGTTTTTGCAGGCTAGTGCTGGTTGAATCAATATATTTCAACGAATAATTGTGCTGTATATATAGGGTTAAATCATCCCTCCATTAAAGATGGCAGAAATCCTGGCCTCCTATGCGTTTGAGCCGGCTTGGCTCGAGGCTTGGCTCGTGGCTTGGACCAGCTCGAGCCAAGCTGGGAAAAAAATTACGCTTAGATCCTTTAAAAAAAAAATTACATTTCGGTCTTTTTTCGAAAAAAAAATGCGAATAGGTCCTTTTTTTTGAAAAAAATATATATTACGTTTAGGTCATTTTTACCTTTTTAGATTTTACGTTTAGACCTTTTTTTGGAAGAAAAAAATGATTAGGTCCCTTTTTTGGACAAAAAAAATCACGTTTAGGTCCTTTTTACCGTTTTAAACATTACGTTTAGGTCCTTTTTTGGAAAAAAAAATCCGTTTAGGTCCTTTCCCGGAAAAACAAAAAATACATTTAGGTCCTTTTTGCCGTTTTTTAAGTGTGGAGCGGCGGTCGCGACGTGGCACGCCGCGAGACTCATCTAGTTGTGACTAATATCGCCGCACTAGAATAGTTACACGAATATCCCAAACCAGCTAAACTGGGTAGATATCCTATTCGCATTCATGTTCATACTCAATTATGTTTACGATTTTGGTACACTCTGTTATCTCTTCTTACGTGCAATAGTCTTTAGATCGGATATGAGTCTTATTAGATACGATACGAGCATGCACGGTCTCAAGAACGAAGAATATTGATCTTGTAGAGAGAACCAAAATAACAGTAATAAGGCAAACACAACGAGAGAGAAAGATTTAGTGAAACCGACTATAAATTCTTTAAGCGCACCTCAAAAGAGTACAAGGCCGTGATTTAAATAGCCAACTATAGCACCACTATAGCTTTTTCAGACATAAAACGCTATGCGATTGGATAAAATTCTGCGAACACAGCTACTGCTATAGCCGCTATTTGCACTATTGTTGTAGCCGCGATAGCTCTGCTATGCCGCATGTTTCAATTCTCTTTATATTTCTAAACATTAATTGTGTTTTGTTCATGATCTTCTTCTTTTATCATATTTGTTATACTTAAATTGAATTAATTTGGCTCCTAGAAATAATAAATATTAGTTAAAATCCAAATCTATCTTCTAAATTTACAACTATATATTTTGTTTTCTGTTACACATTGTATGACTAATATATATAACAATGGGGCAATTTCTTATATACCATTGAAAGTTAACCTTGTCCCTTTATATGCTACTCATTGTATGACCCCACATGTTAGTTGCACATTCATAAATTTCCTCAGATTTTAATGGCATATGAGGAATTAATCCTATAACAATCATAACACGTACTCCAAATTTAAATATAGTTCATTATATGTAAATTACCAATACCACATACTTGAAATAGTAAAAAATATGTATATTTTAGTAAACCTTGACGTGTAACATAGCTTCCACGATAGCCCGCTATAGCCACGATAGCTTTTTCATATATCTCACCGCAACATACCGCAAATCGTGATTTAAATCTTGGTACAAGGGATTGTCGCTCTCTCACAGCCCTTTCGAACCTTTTAGATCCTTGGATTATTGCCCTACACAAGAATATGATGCTATAGAATAATCTAGCCTTTAATTCTCTTATGTACCTCTTACTTTGGATGAGTTGGTTTATAGTTTAGGTTCTCTATAACCGCTCTATAAGTTTATATAACCTCCTTAATCATCCTCCAAGGAGAAGGAGAAGTAGAAATCCTACTCAAAAGAAAGTATGATTAAGATTCATCTAAGATTTTTTATAGCATACCTTTTCAAATCCTAAAAGACTATTTATGAGTCACCATAGTCAACATGATTGCATTCGTATTTGTTTATAAAACCTGGACAAACATGTAGTATAACCACATTTCAACTAGTATAGTGCTCGTGCTAACGCTACAACGACAATACACCCGCTTATCAATTAAATGAGAAGATAAGTATGAACACAACACTTAATAATAAAAGAGAAATTTAGAATTTTAAATGAATTTAGAAAGAAAAACGGAACTAAATGGAGGTCGAATGAGTGAAAACGGGCTCTCAAAAGATTTTAAATCAAGAAAGAGAATGAAAAAAGAATTTTCTGATTTTGGATTATTTTTTTGCAGCTTCCACAGAGAGCACAACAGGTTTCTCTAGGCTTGGCCAGCAAGGGGGAGGAAGGCCGGGGTGGCGGCGGTCACAATGGCTCAAGCATCAGCGCAGATCGCGCAAGACCGCGCTGCATGGGAGGAGTCACGGTTGCGGTGAATTTCGCCGGGAAAGATGACGATGATGACTTGGGTTACCTCCAAAATCCGGCGATCTTTACAAGAGGGAGCACTTGGGGATTTACGCAATGCGATGGGGTGGAGGAGAGCTCGCCGGCTTTTATAGCCCCAAAACAAGCATATTTATGGAAACCATAATTTGGGGTCAAATCAGATTGGGAAGAAATTTTGGCAATAGAGCACGAAATTTAGGGAATTAACACCATAGATGGAAAGAGGAGATTTGGTGCGGGATTGATGGAGTTTTGTAGCTTCTTTCTTGCTTTAATGGAGGGAGGGAAGAGATGAAGCTTCTCTGGTCTGGGCTGTAGCTAGAAGAAGCTACATGTGGGTTGCCTTCACTTTTTTAAATATAGATGGATTTTTGAAAAGATAGCACATTAGGTTAAAAAATTCTAGAAAAATTCTCGAAAAAACTTTCGATTATTTTGTACTTAATAAAATTATTTTCAAAAAATTTTGAATTATAAATTTGCCGAGGCACGGCGGCCGCGAGGTCGCCGACCAACAACCTCACCGTGTCGGCAAAGCCACCGATGGCGACCGTGGAGCCGTTGCAGGCCTGCGTTCTCCCGGCCGCGCTGCCCCGGCTGCCGCGTGCAATCTCCTGGCTACGCTGCTCCATCTCCCGATTTCTTTTTCCCAGCACGTAATGTATGGTCATTTCCTTTTCCAGGACGTTTGTTTCCTTTTCCTTGATTCCAGGACGTTTGTTTCCTTTTCCTTGTTGATGCTGCAGGTAGGGGAAGGTCTGTTGTGGGCTATAGGGATGATTTCGGAAAAATATGGAAAAATAAAATGCGCTCGCCGACCGCTGGATCCGCAAGGAAAAAAGATAAAATTAAGCAGTAGCTCGCTGCCGTGCTGGTTCCATGAGAAAAATTGAAAAAAATTAAGCAACACTCACAGATCGCTGATTCCGTGGATAAAAAATGAAAACAAAAATTCAGCTCTCTCCGTGCGCTGAAATTAGGCTTTATGGGGCTAGATCCGTAAAAAAGTCTCGAGAAGGGTCATATTCGGAAAAAAATAGGATCACGATGCTAGGACAATAAAAAATTCAAGTCTTGTTTCCTTGCATGCGGATCCTCCCTGTTTTCAAGTCTTGTTTCCTTGCATGTGGATCCTCCCTGTTTATTTCCTTGTTTGATTCGCTCTCCTTACAAATATGTAGTACGTACAATTTTGGCAAGTAAAAAATTCAAGTCTTGTTTCCTTGCATGCGGATCCTTTCTGTTTATTTCCTTGTTTGATTCGCTCTCCTTCCAAATATGTAGGTGGCAGAGGTCTGTTGTGGGCCATAGGGATGATTACACACACTAAATAATGGCCATCGGATGTGGGTGAGTAAAGCTGAGGAAAGATCTAAGAGGTTAATTTTGATGGAGGCAAGTTTCTGGGGACGTTTCGTTGGGTGCACGAATGTTGGGTCATCTCTAGTGGAATGCACTATTTAGGGTGAACATAGAAAAGAATGTTTACATGCATTATAAAGGGGTATAGATTTGTATACGTTTCATCTCAAAACAGATAAAAAAAAACTAAAGGTTAGATAGAAAAGGAAAGAAGCATTTCCGGAGTCTAAATTGGATCTGTCTCTCACTTCCGAGCCCATCACCAGTAGAGCGGTAGAGTAGTCGAACTTACCAAGTCCAACAGACCAATACATTCATGTGCGGAAGGCCCAGTTGGGTCCAACTCAAACCCCAACACCCGGTTGTGATCCAATTCCAAGCACCCGGCGCACAGATACAAAGACTTACAACGTGGCCAGACCCGGTCTTGGTGCACCGTTGGCACGTACTTGTGCCGTGGGGCCCGTTACTCCAGGAGCTGACGTGCGCCCAGCGTACGGTGCCACCACCACCGGCAAGGCATGGGCACATGACGCACATCACCCTACCTCCCACCACTTCGCCTTCCCCTCACCGATCTGACGAGGAAGGCAGGGGGATCTCCTCGCGACGCCACCCCGCCGCCCACCTCCACCTCGCCGCCGCCGGAGCAGATCGCCTCCAACGGCGCCATGGCCTCCGCCTCCTCCAGGTACGCGAAGCACCGCCGGATAGGAGAGGACGAGGAGGACGAGGCGGAGGAGGAAGCCGAAGAGGAGGTACGTACTCACGAGCGCTTCTGATGGCTGCTGCTCTCTCGGGCGTGATTACTATATGCTGCTACCGAGCGCTAGCTTCCAATTAGGGCCCAATTTTGTAGAACCAGACGTGTTTCGTGCTGCTGTGGTTGCGTGGAAACGGGGTCACGGTAGTGTGATGCGGTTGCTAGGCACGCGACTTGAATGTTCATAGTTGGTCTTCGAGGATTATATTGTTATGTTGGTTGTTAGAAGGCTGCAAGAGTTGGATAAATTCGATGTGTTGGCCCGTAGCTTCACGACTTGTTGCTTTAGTCGATTTGTGACCTGTGAGAGTGTTGTGTCCTGCAGGAGTGTGCATTTGGATGTCTCCTGCTGCAAATTGTTATTAGAGGCGGAAAAGCTATGCGATTTGTATTTTGTAAGGATCACATATAACCTAAAGTTATGATGCGCAATTGCATAATGTGCACATGCCAAGATGTTAACTACTGTGTAACTGTAGCTTCTGTGCTTTGTTTGGTGCCCCTGGCCTTATCATTTAGATTGAGAGCATGCAATCGGTTGGTAGCGATTGTTTTCTCAAATGTGATGTAGCTTCCTAGATGTTACAAGTTAACATTCTGTTTCTGTTGAACCTTTTTGAGTTGTCAACTATCTGTTGATTTATCATAGCTTGTGCATATCTGCAGCTAGAGCGGTTTGATGATTTCACCATTGCTTCATCATGGGAGAGGTACCGAAATGATGCTGTCCAATTTTGTTGTTATTATTTAGGTTATTTTCAGTTAGCTGCAAATGATCAATTAAGTACAACTGTACGTAAAGTGTTTCTTGATCATCTAGGTTTATATCTGAGATAGAGGCTATTTGCCGTCAATGGCTTGCTGATGGCCCAAAGATCTTGATGGTATTGCTCTGTTCGGGATCTGTTTTCATGCCATTCCCGATATATCTTTGATTTATTAATTACATACATTCTTGTAGCAAAAAGGTGCAGAGAGTGTGCCTTCCTTTGACTACTTGTGCTTGGTCAAGCGTGAATTGAAGCATGGTAAAAGAGTCTACGGTGTGGAGTATCATTTCATGAAATCTGCAAAAGGTGAGAAAACTATTTGTTTAATGTCTTCAACAGGTTTCTGTATGCTGTCATTCTTGCCTAAAAAGGTTTTTTGTTTAATATTTTTTTACTCAGTCACCAAAACCTTTCTGTAGGCAAACGTTCATACTGGGATGATGATACACATAACATGCAACTATCTTTTGGAGTAGACGAGTTTCTGGTATGTTTTGATTCCCTTGTTGCATACAGCCATACACACAAGCATACTCATCGGATGCCACATGATACTTTTTTGGGTATATTAATCCGTTAGCGTGTTGCATTGTACTTTTCTTTTATCACAATGATTAACTCCTGAATTTTCTTGCTCAGACATGATCTTTTTTTAGAATAAAGCAATTGCATCAATTTTCTTAGTGGAAACAATTGAATTCTAGTAAATCAACAGCCACTTACTTTTTCAATTTCTTGCATCAAGCTCAAATGCATAGTCGAGCCATGTTATCATGCATAGTTATTTTACATAAATAAACTTATTATGCTTCTATATGTTCACAGGTAATTGCTCCCTTGAGTGCCAGCGGTGTGGTTCTTGATGATCCTGAATCAACTAAGCTTTTGAGTTCTGTAGCAATTGCTCTGTCTAATTGTGGCAGGTGAGTGAGTTTTTACTAACTTACACAGTTAACAGTGAGTAGTATTGTATTGGATATAGGGCTTGGGTGGTTAGAAAAGAAAATAATGCATATTCTTTAGCAAGATAGCACTCCTTCCGTCTACAAATATAATTCGATTATCACTTTTCACAGTCTCCAACTTAAGATTTTGACTAGTTTTTTTATCATAATATACTAGCAAAAATAGTAAAAATTATATGAAAATATTTTGCAAGGCAAATCCAATGGTATTATTTTCCTGTAGCCAATCTATATACTTTTACATATATTAATTGTCAAACCGTCAAAGTTTCGAAAGTTTGACCACATGGATCCCACATTGACCTATATTTACCATTTAGAGACAAAGGGAGTACATCAATATATGCTGTGATGGCTTATTTTTGTCTTCATGAAGCAGTTCAATTTTAATTTTTTGTGTCAGTGCTCTTCCTCTTTGATACACACATGTAAATATCGAGTAGGACTGTTATGTTCTTGAACTGGAAGATATGGTGCTGAGCAGTATGGTGCACCGAGCATACTTTTTGCAATATTTTTCTATTCGGTCATATTGCAGAAACAAGAGAATTTAGTCTATACGAGAGAATATTGAGTCACTCACATTGCATTGTTTACATCTCATCATGTCATGGTGCATGCAATCTTTGCAGCTACAGAGGGTGTTGACAGGCTATTGCTTTATTTACAAGCATGAATAGTCATTTTTTCTATTTTACTGATGTGAATTTGAATTTTAGCAATTGGCCAGCATTTGTACCGGTGCATGATCCTTCACGAAAAGCATATATAGGAATCCAAAATATGGGAACTGTATTTACTCGAAGATTTGAAGCTGATCGAATTGGTAGCCAGGTCCCGATACGACTCATGCATCTGGAGGGGTTACACGAGCTATTTCTATCAAAGTTTGTGAGTGTTTCTAAAACTTTCGCTGCTTTTTCCTATTCCATAAAACCTTATAGGACTGCAGACAAAACTTTGTGTCTGTTCCTTAAGTAAGTTTATCATGATTGAGCAGTAGCTTGGAGGGATGTTACATCCAATGCTTCCTGCTGTTGTTTACATTTGCTACAACAGTATCACTTGTACCTCACAGTTGAGGTACATGTTGATGAAACTTGGAACGTGATCATATGATGCAATAGAGTTTTTGAAATCTGAAAAAGTATACTGTGTCGCAGTTCATCAGAAGTATTCAACATTTCGAAAAGAATCCTGCTTGCAACTGATGAGATACAAAAAGGAAACAAAAGCACCAGCTAATCACTGTTCAATCTTACATTTGAACTCTAAAATAAGCACTTGCTTTTGTTCAGCAATGTTGTTGTTCTCTGATTCTTCAACGTAGTCTACATGGGTAACCTTTATTTTTCTATTCATAGGTCCTATCCTCAACAGATTTTCCAGCAAGGGTAAAGGTAAACTTCTCGATGAAGCTTACCTACAGGACTCCTGAATATGATTATGATAACGAGGAGACATTAGAGTCTGAAGCTACTGAGTCAGTAGTACAAAGTGAAGTTGCAAGCCACCCCAAAAAGCAATGGGATGATGATTGCCCTTGGGCAGAGTGGTACTCTGCTGAGGATCCTGTTAAAGGTGACTGCAGCCTTATATCTTTTACCAGCAACATTGCTAATAATAAGTTAATAACTAGCCTCAAAAACAGGATAATGAGAACTACCAACCTTAGTCATGAATTGAATCTAGAAGGATCAGATCAACTATCAAAAGTAACCAACACTTGTACCCTTTCACCATCCAGTTACTTAGGCAATCTACTTCGATCTACACCACCCAAGGTTGATGTAGCAACTGAGATTAGAGTTCTCATTGTCCTTTTTTTAAGGATAATTCCTACTAAATGTGTTTCCCTCTTTTTACCTATCAGCACATGTTTGTATAGTGGTAATACATATATAGTTATTGATACTGGGATTTTACTTGTTTGTCATTAAAATTGGTAAGGGGTCATGAGTCAACCTACAAACGGCCACTACCTTTTATGTAAGAGGAAATATGGAGGCTGAATAGTTCTACTTCACATTCTCCTTCATACTAGTAGAATTTCGAACATGGACCAAAAGATAATGTACCTTACATGATATGAAAAAGTTCGATTTATCATGAAAACATAAATTACCTTACATGATATGAAAAAGTTCGATTTATCATGAAAACATAAACTATAATAGCGTAATATGTCTAGGTTTTTTTTTCTGTGAGTAGTTGATTGGTTTGTGTGGAAAGAGTTTTGTCAGTTGTATTCTTAATTTGATATATTTATGTTTTTGTCTTTTCCCATAGGAGATTTTTAATTAACGTATACTAAGAAACACAGTCCACTTAATTACCACAGGTTTTGAGTTGACTGCCATTTGGGGAGAGAGAATGTTTGAAGAGACTCTTGAGATGGCTGAAGTGGAAAACACTTCGTCTTTTGATGCTGATAGTTGGCTTCTTCACCCAGTTGTATCTCCATATATGTACGATTTTTTTTTTTTTGTAAATTTGTTGTGATATAAGCATCATATCATCATATACTTATTACATCAATTATCATTGATAGGAAATGTTTTGTACACACATCAAATATTCTTTCCACTTTCTGGATGTATTCTTTTATTTATGTTCATTCTTTATTCTAGGGTTGATGATTCTATTGGGAAGTTTGTTGGGTTTGCATCCCAGCTACATCTTCTAGTAAACGCATTTGAATCATCTGCAGAGGCACAATTTTTGGAAGATTTCGTTGCAGGTTAAGAATTTCGTTCATGTCAGATTTCCTTCAAAGTGACTCAAATTATTTTTGAGAATTTTGTTTCTGATTTTAAACTGTTATGTTAGAAAGCAGATAATTCAGGCCAGGACAATTTTAAATCCACCGTTACTGTGCCTCCACCATCCGTTATTGATCGTGTTATGAAAGATCTTTTCAGCGATGGTATTTATCCACCCTCCTTTTATCTGATTTACAAATTTAGTTGATGAACCAATACATAACTAAGCATAATGGAGCCAATCTCTTGTGAAATATAATGTTGAGCATTTAAGGCATAATAAGTAAGCTCATGTGTTCATCCGGAACCATGATCTAAGATTGAAGGTTTAGGGGTCTTTTGACTTTGATTGGGTTTCATTCCTAACCAACCTCAATTTGTTTGTGACAAAAGGATTGGTTGTTGTTTGGTTGTATTTCAGAAGTTCACAAGGCTCTGCTTCAACATAAATGTAGTTGTAGTTCACCGAGGGGAGTACATATTCTTTGTTTAGTAAGTGGAAATATCAGTTAATCTGAGCTTGAGCATGATCTGCTAGCCTCCTCGGAGAAGTGATGACTGCTTGAACTCTTGGTTTTCTCTTGGGATGGTCATGGATCTGCAGGAGCAGGAGTTTGCATGCGCAATTCTGCACTGTGTGAGGCCTAGTTCTGTGTCTTGCTTGCTTAATGTGACATTCACCTAATTCTATTCCTATGACTGCAATTACAACCCAGTTTCTTTTTGCATGGCCCTCAACTCATGCAAGTTTCATCAGATGCTGAGCCATACAAAGAAAAGTCAGTGGTACCTTCTAAGGTTGTAGATAATTCTGGCTAGGTCGGATCTACAAACTCGAACTCAAGTAGCCAAAGTGAAATGACCTTAGTGAGAAACAGATACATAATCATTGCTTATAATACCATCATTAATTTTTCCCTTCATTTCTGCAGCCTTTTTTTTCTATTCATTTAGTGAAAACCGGTAAATCTTACCTTTTCTATGTCAGAGGTTGGAAACTCAAATTATGTGGAAGCAGAAAATAAATATGGTCGTGCTATGAAAGGAGCACCTTCGGATTCACTCTTTGCGCAATTCTGTTTGCATGCACTGTGGTTTGGCGACTGCAATATACGTGGTTTGTGTTTTGCACTGAGTTCTCTAATAATATCTATGTTTTATGTGGTGAGCTTTATTGATAATGAACTTGTTTGTCATGTCAGCAATAGCAGTCCTATGGATTGATTTTGTGCGTGAAATTCGTTGGTGCTGGGAGGAATCAGAACGATTGCCGAGGATGAAGAGCACTTCTAGCATTGACCTCTCTACTTGTCTGATCCACCAAAAGTTACATATGGTAATTGTACTATTTTTTAACGGGATATTAATTGTACTAATTTCCTTATATTCCGTATTTACTGCCACTTTTCCGCATAGGAGGCGTTGACAGTCTGGGAGCACATGTACTTATTTATATCTTGTCCACTGATATTAAGTGAAATCGTGGTTGGAGTTTATGGTATATACAGACATTATTTATTCTGATGGTTACTCTGGTTAGCAAAGTAGACACTAGACACTCTTTTTCACTTGTTTCTGCAAGCTGCCATTTGTTGAATAATTCTACTATTTTTTAGTCACCTCTTTCCCGTCTGGCATAATGGCATTAAACCATCGAGTAGTGCTTGTATGCTCTCTCCCAAAAACTCAATTGCACAATCCAATCAATCTATGAGCAGGGTTCTATTCATGGTATATTGACAAAGATAACCATGTTTTTATTGAAGTATGTTGCATTTGTGTTTTCACGGTTGTCTCTTGCATTCTGTAACATCGCTCCCTGCTACACCTGGTCCTGTGTTTTCTGGATAACCTGTTCCTGTTAGATCAGCATATTTACATAAGTTTGCCTTTTGTTTTCTTCCTGCAAGCTTGCGATATGCATTGAGAGAAAGAAATCATTGAATCGTGAGAAGGGTGCCGATCATGCACACAAATATGGGATTTCAAATAGTACGGTAATATACATTCATTTAGTACATATATTTGAAATTAAAAAGGATTTGATGCTAATTTTTCTGGTGAATTACAGGTACCGAACAAAACTCGTAAAGGATCAGCAGGTGTCGTCCCTTCAATGATGCTCCTAAACACATTTCAGGAAATGCATGCTCCATATACTCAGGTTCTGCTTGGCCTCTTTCTTCTGATTTAATATTGAGATGTATACACACACCCCCTTATTTTTCCATCAGTTTCTTAGGATGCACCTTTGATGACAGAAGATATGCATGAAGAAAGGCTCCATGCAGCTGAAGCTTTTGGCAATGCTGTTGTAAGTTCTTGAACTCAACAGTTACTATGCCTTAAGTGGTCAATCTTTTTTTGTTTGGTAGGTTTCTTGTGAACCTACTATTATAAGCTTACGTAAATGGGATAGACACATATACTCATTCTTTTGTATTCAATTTGTTTGTTAATTTTCATCTATTTTTGTTCTGGTATGTGGTGAACTACATTGTACCTATCAGTTAGCCTACTTAAATCACCTCAAAATTAGTGCAAAATATCATATCATTCCTCTGTTACTGCAGGGCCTATCTGGTCAATTGGAAAGGGATATCTTATCTTCTGGTAAGGGATTTTTATTTAAAAAATGGCCATGACATATTTTATCCGTTAACTGATTATTACTTCTATCTTGAAGAAGTTTATTTTACATACTGTTCTGTTTAAACAATAAGCTGTGCTTCTTTGGATGATGTCCTCCTAGTTTTCTATTTGATTCCTCTTATTGTAGAATTTCTTCACCTGTTACTCATTAGGAAGCTCTTCTCCATGCTTAGATATGTCTGCTTTTAAAGCCGCAAACCCAGATGTTGTCTTTGAAGATTTTATTCGGTGGCATTCACCTGGTGACTGGGTGAGTGAGGACAAAGCTGATGGTAATTCAGGTTGGCCACCAAAAGGAAAGCTTTCTCAGCGTATGTCTGAACATGGGAATATGTGGCGCAAAATCTGGAATGATGCTCCAGCTTTGCCTGTCTCTGAACAGAAATCTCTGCTTGATCCTATTCGAGAAGGTGAAAAGGTGGTTTGCTATTTCTTATCCTAATGCAAGTGATTTCTTCATCGTATAGGATGGTGTACCTAGTAGTGTGGAGCAGGGGGTGTTTGCCAGAAAGTGCTTATTGAATTATATATGAGTATATGACCAACAAAATGGCTAAAACTGTGCAAGTTGAGGCCTACAAGTCGACATCAAAGATAATACAAAAAACAGGCAAATGAAATTAATCAGCACATTTTTTTAGCTGGCATATATAATTTTTAACTGTATAGGTCGTCGGATCACTTGAAATACTGAAACCATGATCGACATGACTATGAGTAGGTAGCGTCTTAAAGATAATTTGCTAGTAAGTTGCTCTCTGAGCTTTGCATGTTTATGATATGCAGGTAGTTCATTACCTTGAAACTCTGAGACCACAGCAGCTCCTTGAGCAAATGGTCTGCACTGCCTTCAAATCGTCAGCTGACATCCTGAACAAAACCACATATGGTGGCTTTAAATTAATGAAGACTAAAATGGATCAATTATATGCTACAATGGCATCAACACTGAAGTCTCTTCAAGGTGGTACATACCTGCTTTACAGCTTTGCATGAACTGTAAACTCCAATGGTGTCTATTTTTAAAAAATATTGGGTGCGTTGATTTTTCGTAGAAGAGTTTTGTTCTAAAGTTATTTACATGTCCTTTTATTTCGACAACCATACAACCAATCACCAGTCCAACTAAACATGAAATGTATTCATATATATTCAGATATTGCAGTTAAGAGCATTATTATATGAAGGTACCATCAGGGTTGAAGGTACCTAACTAGTTCCCTGGCAGATAAAGCATTCAAACTGGTTAGGCTGGAAGTCAGTCAAGCCTTCAGAAACCAGAGGATCTCTAGGATTATGAGCACTGGTTGCCCACCTTGAATACTGATGTGGGTTTTTTTACAGGGAAATCTGACATTAGTGATTTGGCTGGAGACTTGAAGCGGCTTTGTCAAGTTTTCGAGCACATCGAGAAGTTACTGATTCTTGCCGCTTCAGTCCACCGAAAACTTATAGATGCTCCGCGACTGGCTCAAGCAATTTTTACTGACTACTTCAATTACTATCTTCCAAAAATGGGAACTAACTTGGAAAGTATTTGCTATGAAAAGGCAAGTGCTATTCTTTACCCTTGTTTGTTACTCCTGTGAGCATTTATAGAAAGAGGTTGATGGAACAAAATGCTTAGATGTCAAACTAATCTTCTCATATGATTGCTTGCGTTCCTCTTCAGAGTTTTTTTTTTCCTTTTATTTTTGGTGGACAACGCAGTTCTTGTAAGAGATGCTCAGTTGGTCACCAGTGACTACGTACTCAAGGAATTTCCATAGTATAGGCTATTATTCTACTACCTATAGCGTTTTTCCCTCCAGGTCAGTTGTAGTCATTATGAGTTAGGACAACCAATTTGAAACTCTCAAGTACCATTTTGTGCAATAGTGAGCTGTCAGTGTCAGCTTCTCTATCAAGCTGTTTTTACCATTGTCCAACCAGATTCTGTGGGCCGAAGGTATTTATTCATAGCGATGTGGCGATGCCCTTATTATCACTACTTTTGATTTACACTGAATCTTCGATTGTTCGAGTCATATAAAATTAATTTATGAGGTTTTTCTTTTTTTTTCTGGCATAATTTCCTGGGGTCATGTTCCTGATTTTTTCTAATGTCCTATGTTAGGAATTCACTACAAAGGAAAAGGTGGGGATGCACGAGAGAGATGCTGTATCAAACCTGTTTCCTCCACCTACTGCTAATCAGTCATGGAGGAAAGTTTTGAGCATGGGAAATCTTTTGAACGGCCATGAACCTACACAAAGAGAAATTGTATTTTCGGTCCAGGAGAGAATAAGCAACGGTCACTATTCATGCCCAACTCCATTATGTACAGATGAACAGATTGAGACACATCGGATGTATATATCTGGTACATCTAATGATCTTTGGGTTGCATTATCTGTGACATCCTGGGATTGAGCTGCTCATATATATGGAAGAGCAATTGATGGGAGTTAGCCAACTAAGCCAAGTGTTTCTATAGTGCAGATCTGTCAATTCATGGGTGTTGATTGTTGAATGTACCAGAAGAGCAAATCATGGACCGACGACGGTGGGTGGTGCCTGAGGGCAAGCACAATGTTGACAGCAAATCAAAGTGTCCATTCGTAATGCACGAAAAAAAAATACTGGTGTCTGCATGAAAGCATGCTGGAATTGGATCGTGCAGCGATCAGAATTTAGAAGCCAGAATCATTTTCCTGAAGAGTTGTAGCTTTTGTGCCTGCGAACACTGAGTGAATTTTTTGATTTGGTTTTCTCTTGAGAATAGGAGATACGCTAGCTCCATTTTAGGCGAGGGCTTGATGTGAGTAATGAAGTTTCAATTTACACGGATGAGAATTACTCGAACGTATTGTCTTGTGCCAAATGCCAAAGTACCGTTTGTGTATGGTCTTGCATGGAGGTTTGTTCGCTAAGCTTGATGTGTCAATTTTGAGAGGTGTTTTCGTGCTTTTTCTTTTTAAATTTGTATAAATATTAAAGCATGAATGAAGGATAGATGGTAATTACTTACTTTTTCATTTTCTTCAAGATTTGTGTAACTTATATCGGGAGGAAAAACATTGAAGCACCGCTCGTCAATTTTTCTTATAAGTAAACAAAAAATTAGATATCTCTAGAGTTTTTTTTTAAAATAATACAATTTTTTTTAAAAAAATTATAGAAATAATATGCTGGAAAAAATTATAGAAATACACTTCTGTAACTATTTCAAATGGCGATAGAGTCTCTGTCATCATTCTAAATAGCGATAGAGGCTGTTGTTATTCAAAATAATAAAATACTGATGTGGTGTCTAGGTAGGCTATATGTGGAATAGTGACAGTTGTCAATTGAAACAGAGACAGATGCTTTGTCGTCAATGACAAAACAACCACAATTACCTTTTGTAAGGAGGTGTATGTAGAAAATATTACTGAAAAAACATTGATATTAGTTATATATTGAAATACAATAATATTTTCTTTTAGGGTAGAAGGGCAAAATTAGGTCTTTTCTGTCATTTAACCAAGGAATTTGTTGTATGCACGTAATGAGGTGAACTAATGTTTCTTGTTTGAACAAACTGAACGAAGATGGACACCATTTTGTAATAAAGGTGTGGATTACATAGTGCATAGAGTTAGGTTCGGTGTCTATATTCATCTTGCTATTTCTACGATTTAAATAATGATACAGACGAATCATGAATAGAAACTATAACTAAGATACATATATGCCTTTTGGAATTGAAAACACTAGATGGATGGAAAAAAAGTTATGCTTGCTGTCATACAGATCTATTGGTGTCTTTTGACTTCCCGAGGATATAAGTCTTACCTTTTTTCCAATTACTGACATAGATATCCACCCAAAACTGATCTTAAGGGTCGATCTTAGGCTCCATCTAAACTTAAGCTGTGGCGACTTGCTCCGTCAGCTTCTTTTGCTGGGCCGCAAACTCATAGTAGGCTTTCCAGAAATACTCATATTTAGGACAGCAGACCTATGCATTTCCTTTGTCTTCCTGGTCTAAGGCGAAGGTTTCCAATGAGTGAAGACCTCGGGTGCAACTAGGTAGTTCGGTCAAAATTTTCAATCAATGAACGCCCTGTTGTACGTATCCGGCCTATCAATCCATTAGAAGAAGAAACACTTCTTTGAATCCGGGGATTATGCATGAAGTTAGATATACGAAAAATGCAACAAGCATTGTGGAATATACATACATGATATTGACTTATGCGGATGAGCCCGCACGTGTAGAAAACCTAGCCATCGGTGTCTAGATGTATGGATTGAAGGATCCACGCTAGAGTATCTCAGTCGCATTTTGGGCGTGGAAAGTTGGGTGGCACAGTTGCATCCTTGCAAGAACAACATGGATAGGTTCCTGCCTTTTTGGTAACCTACTTTTGCTTCCGAAGTATCGCTACGTAGTTTGACATCATGAACCCTAGCGGTATGGTGGAGTAATGGGTGTGGCAGTGCTTTCGGTGGAGTGTTGGACGTGGTGGAGTGTTGCCATGGTGAAGTGTTGGCTGTGGTGGAGTGTCCCCTTTTTTATAGGCGGTTTATGCATACTAGTGCATCGTAAATATTATGTAATGGTGGCGTGAGCTATGGACGCACATAGAAAAGGTGACGTGAGTTGTCAACAGTCATTGAGTAAAGCTATTGGGACTTATCAAATCACTGAGCAAAGTTGCTGGGAGTTGTCAAGTTATTGAGGAAAGCTAGTAGGAGTTATCAATTCTTGAGAAAAGTTGGTGGGAGTTGTTAAGTCGTTGTGGAAAGCTGGTGGAGTTGTTAATTCACTGAGGAAAGCTGGTGGAGTTGTCAATTCACTGAGAAAAGTTGATGGGAGTTGTCAATTCAATATAGAAAGTTAGTAGAGTTTTTAATACTTAATGAAGAAAATACGATTACCTAGGGTTCGTTGTAGTATAATGTTGCTGACTACGCATATGGTACAAATAACAAGGTACAACCGAATGAACCATAATACAACTCCAGTATAGGTCCACCTTTCGAAATGAAAATGACATGATGGGTGTATATGGGCTCTGAGCACTGTGGCGTAGTCCCCTAAGGATCAAATAGGATACCGTATGGCACCCACATGGTGCCGATTGTGAGAACGACAAGGACGCTGCTGGTTGTCATGATAGTGATAGGCGCAACTGCAGCTCGGATTTTCACAACAACAGTAAGGGTGGTAGTACCACCTCCTCATTGATCAGGGATGTCATTGTTCATCTCCCTGATCCTCTGCCTCCGGAGCACATTGTTGTTGATCTTCTTTGTTTGAAGCTCCTCTACTAGTTCCTTTAGGCGTGTATGCGATACGGTGGTTCAACCCACTTAGTGAACTTACAATCCGCGGTTTGCAATTAAGAGTAAATGTTAACGAGCAATATAGCGATACATGCATGGAAGTATAGTGAGGAAATGACATAATTACCAAAAAAAGAGGGCAGCAGAAAAAATGACTTCCTGAATTCAAACAGTGGTCACAAACCTAGATTACCACGTCGAGATTGTGCTTGCATTGTGGACAATGCTCGGGTAGGTGTGCGTACTCTCGGAGGGGATTTGTAGTGGTGTAGGATTCTTTGGTTTTGAGCAGAAGGTCGGAGTTGGGGGATCGGGGTTAAGGGGACCGTAGATGTGCGTATCCTAGAGGGAAGGGTCACGCTCTCGAAAACTTATCCACCCCCATCTTTCCATCCTACGCCTTGAGCTTCCTGCTCTGTCCGTCATGTTGGGCATGAAGTACTTAGTTCACAGTGCATAAGCATTTGCGCAGGTGTACTTATAGAGTGGGTTAGATATGAGTGTTAGGCTTGGCGTAGAAAAATGTGGGTTTTAGGGAGGTGTGGTCATGTCGGTCTAAAAAGCAGGTGGCAGTGTGTTGGCGCATTTGATGGAAAGTAATTGGCACTGTGCTATCACCTCTGTCGGGAACAACTAGTGGCAGTGTATTGTCATCCCTAATGGATTGTAATTAACATTGTGTTGTCACAACCTAGTCGCCATTTCAACCAACTCTACTCTCCTGCATGCCTTATGTCGTCATTTCAAATGAAGTCAGAGGGCGTGGGGCCTGTGTCACCATTTGGACCGGTGACAAAGGTCAAATTAAGTGGATTATTTGAGAAAAAATTTGTTCAATTTTGTTGTTAGTAGTATGGTTTTGAGTGGTTATTTGTATCAATTTGTTAACACGAAGGAACAAAAACATGGATGAGTAAGAAATAACTAGAACAACGGCATGTAAACAAAGTTGTTCAGGAATAATACATGAGTACAATAATGAACAAAGCAAAAATCCTATATGCGGTTCCTGTGCGGTGTAACACCTCTAGTGGCCTAGCTTGGCCTGACGTTGTGCATGTCCAGATGGATACATCAAGTGGTCAAGTGGAACACTTTGAGTGGTCCTGGATGAACGAACTGGTGGTGATTGAGTAACAATGTCAAGCAGGACTGAATGGCTCAGTTTCGACGCAACGGACAGCTGCAATGCATCAAGTACTATGCCTATGGACTGCGGCGGGGGTTCAACTAATCACTCATCAACCATGGCATCCTCATCGCCCTCTACCAGCCGTCTTCCCTGTGGTCAACGACGCCATCGTGGTGTGCATCGTGGACTACAAAACAAATATTTGACATAATTGAAATTACTTGACAAATTCATGGCTAGAACGTGATGTATGAAATAGTTGCACAAGGTTTACCTAGAAATATGTGGGAAAAGGGCGCAGGACGCTTCCAACTATAGCCCCCAGCCACATCTGGAGGAAGTGGGGTGTGCGCGTGCGTTGTCCCACTTATGCTGTGTTGGACATGTCAACAACGAATCACCAAAGAACGTAGCTAACCCTGCACCACATCGTCCTCCTTGAGTCTCCTGCAGGATGTAAGCTTGATGATGCGCCTCGTCCTGTCCCGCAAAGGGACCACTGTGACTCTCAGCTCATCCATCGTAGCTGCAACGTGTCCCTAAAGCCGAGGCAAAGACCTAAGAGAGGTATCCTCCTCATACGCCTCTCTAGCAAGGTCGCTCTGCATAGAAAGGGAAACATGTTGTAATGAAAACAACCATAAACACTTTATGAATTTAAAATTAGAAGACATGTTAACCTAACGATGAAATGCCTTAGAGGGTCATCTACGACACACACGACTCGAATGTGTATGCATTTGCAGTACCACTCGATGTAGGCATCGTATATTGCGTGGTCATAGGGGGCAGCCTCCTGGTGGATATCCTCCAACACACGCAACCACTTCTGAGCTTGTCGGTGCATGCATTCCACCAAACCTGCACATCCTGTCATACTCCTGTGTATGTGCTTATAAAAAAGATTAACATATGAACCTCAGTAGTTTAGAAATATAACATTCATTCATTGAAACAACAAGTACAGAACAACTCATACATGGATGTGCACTGGGATGATGTCACCACTAGGGACTAAGAAGGTCTACTGGAGTTCGAATTGCTGCATGACCCGACCAATGGTGTACATCTCGATGAAGACGTCGTACACCATGTGGCGATGAGTAAGCCAAAATATGGCATCCTAGGTGCATTGCATGGACATCCCCCACGATGCCCACACGTCGACAATCTCCATGATATATGGCCTCTAGATGACATGATCATTGGTGAGTTGGCCGAACATCACGACGTACTCATGGTACAACGCGTGGGAGGTAACTGGCATGAAAGTAGGTTATAAAACAAGTGGTATAAGCGAAAGTTAGTAAATTAATGGTAAATTATAGTATGCATCATAGTGAAGGTGGGATACTAACCGGTTGTCAACACCACAATCTCCCCATGGTAGGATGGTCCACATCATCGCCTGGTGCCTATAGAAGGCGGCCCCGTATGGTGTCAACTCCATATGTGGTTGTCCAATCTAGAATCACTGGGATAACCACAACTGTAGAAGGAGAGGGCATCCAGTGAGAGTGGAGTTATCCCCCACGTGCCGACACCCGTCGCAAAGGGCATGGTACATGGCGCACAATACCACAGGCCCCAAGCTAGCTGTGGGATGTCCTCTACGTTCTCATCTGCTATCATCCTCATGTACTGGATCATGTGCTTGTCCATGCTATCCCCATAGGACGAGAAGAACATGACCCAGCCGAATAACTAGAATAGATATGCCTCGAAGTGCTAGCGCACCATTACTCCCCAGCACCAGCGACCATCCTCTTTGACTGCAAAACAACAACTTGTGTTGGATACAAATGCAAAACAAAATAGAAATCATAAATTGAAATAGCACTTATGTAGAACTAACGTCAGCCACTTCTGGGTCAGTTCGTCGGTGCTAGAAAAGTCCCTGTAACCTGCAGTAGCTGGTAGCACACCGTGGAACCTTGCGAGTAGTTGAGATCGCCAGTCTGAGTTCACGTCCTGAGGCACAACGGTGACCTAGTACAGGGAAGATCGATGAGGTAACTCACATTCTCTAATATTAGTGTCTATCTCCCCGCATAGGAGGTGAAAGGTGTGTGTCTCAGGTTGCCAGCCAGTCGACAAGAGCTGTGAGTAGGCTCATGTCATAGGGAAACCTCTGGGAGGCACCACACCTGTCCTAGGCATCAGCGACTATGGCCCCCACCATCCCAGCTAGAGGAAGCAATTCGAAAGCCCTCAACCTAGGAATCCAACGCTCATCGATCCTGCATGCCTTCATCAGGGTGCATAGCCATAGCGAGCCAAGATCGATGGGTGCCTGACCATCGGGAGGGGGCACAATGCCTAAGTGGCTATGGTGTGACGCATAGGTCACCAGGTCGAGAAATTCGTAGTGCCACTCCGCAGCTGCTGCATTGTCCTCCATACCTGTCATGAAAAGGTAAATACTAGTAGGATATAAAGTAACTTGAAAGGTAAACAGCAGGTTCAATTACAATTTGCACACACTATGTATACCAAGATGGAAAAAATAACGAACACAATAATTGTACTACGTAGTTCACACTTACAGATATAACATAGTTCATGCCATACAACATTTTTTGACATAGATCGAACATAATTAACAACAATATTTACAACAACACACATTACGAATGAAGTAAATTTACAACATAGTTTTTATGATACAACATTTTTGATATAGTTCGTACATATCAACAATTTTTACATCACCACACAAATCAAGTGCACTGCTAATTCAACATCTTAGAATACAATGTTTCATATGTTCTTCAATGGATGGTGGTACCCCCATAGCTACCATCGTCCACGAAGCTCCCACCAAAGCCATGCGCATTGCCCTCTTCTTCATCGTAGTGGGCTCTCAGTGTTGGGCAATATTTGAAAAAGTTTCCTATCTCCTTGTAAATGGAGCATTTCTTCATACGATGGCCGCATTCTGATGCGTCCATGTCATTCCTAATACTTCTGGTTTGGCAGCGTCTAACTCCCTTTAGCCTATCAAGGTCGAAAACCCACCGTGCCTGATCCCACCTTAAATGCTCGGTGAATGATCCAACTACACCGTAACCATATAGTTTTCCACTCCAGGTTGCCATCACCACTTCATGAAAAATTCTGATAGCATCCTGATGAATTGTAAAATAGACAACCATCACGTGTGTGCATGGCCTATGTAATATACAGGGCTTGTTGCATAAGCAAGAACAACCTCACCTCCCAACGATGCACTCGTGAAAAAGTTTATGATAGTTCGTCCCATGGCCGCCTTTGTCCCTATACAAGACCTCAAAACGAAGGTCTCTTGTACCTATTTTGAATGCTCCTCTTCTTGATTTTTCTTCTTCTATGTACCTAGTGACCATATTGGAGTACTTCAACTGATGATCATTTATAGCGACCAACACTAAGGTATGACAATCTACAAAGTATTTTGTAATACCACGTAGAAGTCACTCCACGATAGCTACCAGAGGAAAGGGCCTAAGACCCTGCATGATCTAGTTGTACACCTCGACTAGGTTCGTCATCATGATATCGTACTTGGTACTGTCGATGTCATAAAGTAAAGCTTACTTCTCACTAGGCTCATGCTCAATCCATTGTGATAAGCATTTCATGCCCTTCTATTCCTTCTGACCAAGTAGGCAAGGTCTATAGGTACACCATCTAGCGCTATGGGGAGCTCTTTTGCACTAGGTGTGGGCTGTTTCGTAGCCTCTATTGTATGTTTTAGCGTGAGTTCATCTAGCTTCTTCCATAGTGCATCAATCTCTCTATTGATTCTGATCACATAATCTCTTGAAAAGCTTCGTGAGATCTTTGTTTCTAAATTGCTTGTAAAAGTCCATACCCATCTGCCACTTGCACTACTCTGCAAATCAAACCATGGATATGACTCATCTTTCGCTTGCTGTAACTGAACAATCATCTTCAATAATTCAGGATGTTGATCATGTATGATACAAACTTGATGTTGCTCGCCAACAACACTGGTTGTCAATATCTAAACGCATTGATGCATTCACCAAAAGCAAATAATACTTGCTTAAGTACCATCTTCCGAAGGAACTATTGCGAGCCTGTTCAAAAATATCGATAAATGTCCTAACATTCCTTTCATAAATGACTCGAAGCATATTTGGCAAGTTGTGGTATGAGTTTTCATATGTACCGAACCTAGATTTGAGCACCTTTGGCTTCGCCCTCTAGTCCTTCGTATAGCTTATTGTGTATTGGAACCTCTGCTCTCTATTGCAAGTATAATGGAACGAGGCTCCAAATCTAATTTTCCTATAATCTTTCTATACATTGTATTTGCGACAAAGCCTGAAGAGATGTTTTTATGCAATTTCATAGACTTTGTCACCGCGCATATGTGGGGAACGACTATTGAGCACTTTCAAAGGGTGTCTTACTTAGGTTGGTACGTATGGACGCGTCATAGGCAACCCTCTATCGTATTTCACATCATACACCTACTGCTCTGATTTTACTTCCTTAAATGTTCTCCATAGTGACACTATCTATGCTTTGACTACTTTCTGTACCTCCCACTTACTTTTGTATATCCCTCATTGTTGCACCTCATTCCATCAATAGTATCATGCAACACCTTCACCCTCATTGACTACTAGCTTGTCGAACACTCCCTAGGAATACCCTCCTCACGTCCAACATGTCCATCATTGCAATCTTCATCATCAGATAATGCCTTATAGTCACCCGTCATCGGCCTCTATTTGTTCCACCAAGGCTTCGGTTTGTTCTTCTTCGTCTGCAATGTCCATCGGTTCCTGCACCTCTGTTATGGCAAGATCTATTTCTTCAACTTCTACTGACTCGTCACCCTTTCCCACATCTTGGATCAATAAGCATGCATGACTGTGGCTCGACTTCTCAACTTCTTCGGCTTCATCACCAATGGACTCTTTTTGCATCACATGGTCGAAAACGACTTTCTCAAATGCTTACGCCAACACTAGAGGCCATCATCGCTCTTTCGCCAATCATATGCACGAGCTCCACGACTTTGGCTCCTTCAATTCTACTAACTCATAGTACGTTCACTACCGTGCATGAATGCCAACACTATGCAGCTTCAGATCATGCAACATATGATCCAACGAGAATAGGTGATACAACTATCTCATAACGGTGCCCCATGAACGCTGCTTTGTACATGATAGGCTAGTCGTTACACTTGGAAAATAACCTAGTCGAACCCCTTCTGGACCTACCTGTTGTGTATTTCCTTAAATTTTTATTATGTACATGGTATAATCTATATCCCTTAAGCAAATATGTAATAAACCTAAGAACTCTAAAGTTAATCACAACACTATCCTTGGTATAAAAAAACTACTCTACACTACGGCTCGAATACTGACCAATAATGTATATACCATATTTCTTTTCATATTTCTCCCCTATTACGCATACCAATAGCGGCTAAAGTCTATGTAATATCGAATAAATACATGGAGTGAATTAGAATCACAAACTACCAGCATTATTCCTCTATTCATTTTTGTTTAAAATAATATATTATGCATTTATGAATTTATGTGCATATTATGCTAATTATTTCATTTTTTTATTACATGCATCATTTTTCCTAAATTTTTCGCAACAAAGAAATGTTGCAAATGTGTTGAAATTTCTTTTTCTAATTCCATACTCTGCGACAAACTTAACCAGTAATTTTCATGACTTTTCTAGCTACATTGCCAATTTTCATAAATTTAAACTTTATTTATATGTTTAAACTACACGACATTGATTTTCATAAATTTCTACATTATTCCTACCGTTCTTTACATTTGTCCCCATTGGTCCTTATCTATCTTATCTACACTCAACCATATTTACAATACTACTTCACTAAAAAATAATATATCTACACAACTACATATATACACAACTACATATCTACACAACTACAGACCTAATATTTTTGGTTGCTAACCTACCATGTTTTTAAAATATAATTAAAAAAATAAAAAACTGACTTAAAAAATTATTCCATTTCTCTTCTCCTCTTCCCATCCTCATTCTTCTTCTCTTCCTCTCCTCCCTTCTCTCCTCTCCCCTTTGCTGTCCTTTCTTTCAGTCGGTTGTGCTCCCCCTCCAGGCCATGCACGACTTTTATAGCCATCCTTTTGTGGCCATTTCAAATGGTGACAGAGAGGGCGAGGGTCTCTATCACCATTTCAATTGACAATCCATTCTCTGTCGTCAATTGAAATGGTACAGATGACCTAACCACCCACGTAGCACTCTGGTGTCATTTCAAGTGGTGACAGAATGTTGCCGCCAATTGAAATGGCGACAGAGGTTTTATTGATATTTTGAATGGCGATAGAGGCTTTAACGCAGTTTGGAATGATTACAGGTGTATATTTCTATGATTTTTCCCCGACGTATTAATTATGTATTTTTTAAAATTTGTATTATTTTTTTTAAAAAAATTCAATCTATAGATGAGCTAGACTTTCCTGTGGAGGGCCAGTACTACCATTGATGAACAAATTAATCACTCGTTTAATTAATTGCCGTTTCAAGTACACACCCTTGAGGTTAGTCTCTTTTTTTAAAGGTTGAGGTTAAGTCACTCGACATCTCAACAGTTGTTCATTTGGTTCTGAATTGAACATTTCGAACTAGTACTACTAAAAGAGTACTGAGAATACGCGTAGTCAACCCGTTTTAACACGATTTTTATAATCCAAGAAGTCTGGCATCTTCTTAACGCGAAGAATGATAATCTTTGTTGTGAAACGTAGTCGTTCACGCAAGCCAATCAACAGCACACCGACAGAATTGCAAGAACAAGAACAAGGTGCACACACAATATGGGAGAAAAGTTCTCTCGCTTTTATTAGATTCAATCTCTTGTACAAGGGAGTTGCCCAATATATAGAAGAAAGTAGCAAGAGATAGATTCGGATTCGCCCACATAGAGATAGAGTCCAACCGAATATGAACTCTAATCAATCTATATCATAAAACTCCCTCTTGGGCGAATACCGCGTAATGCATATGTCTCATCAAAAACTCCACTCAAAAACCCAATAGAAAAAAAGAGATGAAGAAAAGAGTACATTGCACTCGCACATTGTGTTACACTAGTTGCCTCATTAAAAACCTTCATGTGAGAAAACTTCAGGAAAACTCGCTAAAGGGAAAAAGAGTACAACTTATAATCTTCTGGATTTATATTAGAATCTTCAGGATCATTATAAAGGTTATGGTTCAAGGATTTACTCCCCCTGAACTTTGCATGTCTCTAAGTCGTCTCATTCCAATGCCATTAACATATCTTTGGAATGTAGATTTTGCCAAGGACTTAGTGAATAAATTGCAAGATTTTCACATGACTTAGTTTGCAAAATTTTTACCTCACCGTTCTTCTGGACTTCGTGAGGATAGAAAAGTTTTGGAGCAATATGGTTCGTGATATTGCTTTTCATATAACCCATTTGCATTTGTGCAACACAAGCAGCATTACCTTCATAGATAATCGTGGGTGTATCGACGGTTGAAAGTTCAAGCTCCATTAATTTGGTTTTGGTGTTAATGAAAAATCTAATATTGAGGCTAACTCTTTTGATAATCATAATATTGATTAGGCTCAATTGTTAATTAATGACAAATCCTTTATGAGATTAACTCTTTTGTTGAGCAACTCTTATTAGTTTTTTTGGATGAAAAAGATGGAAATATCAAAGGTATGCATTCGAGTTCATATTATTATATCTTGTTGCGTTCCTTGGATATAATATTCATGATCATATCGATAAATATAAATATGAGACTAACTCTTTTATTGAGTATATCTTTGATTATTCTCACCTTATTAAAAAATGGAAATCCCAAAGGTATGCATCCAATATAACTCTATTATTTCTAGATGCATTCCTTGGATTCGAGATAAAGGATGAACTTCACCGTAGTCTTAATCTTAAGATGTGCACAATGTTTTCAATTACATATATACATGAATGCACACATTTAGGGGGAGTTTATACTTTACCTTGATGTTTCAATAGTATTGATCTAATTCATCTTTCTATATCAAGGATCATTACTTTGAAACAACCCCTTGAGTATATTTAACTTGTGTAGTTGTACTATACTCATGGCAATATGGGACAAACTCCAAAGCAATCTCAAAAATTGAATATGTGCATATTGATTCAAGTTCAATTATTTGTATGCACACATTTAATAGAGTTTATTCTATAATTAATGGTCTTAAGAGTATTGATCCTTTTCCACCACTCCATATAAATTGGATCATTACTTTTAGATTCCTTCGAATTGAGTATATGAAACTTGTGTAGTTAATATATACTCATGACAATTTAAATTCAATTTAAATTATGTTCGGTTGCCATTCAATCAACAAAGAACTAATCATGTGTTGATGGTTCACTTTGTTGATCTTAGGACAATTGAAAGTTCTTGAGTATATGAAGCATTAGTTGCATTAGTATACTCAAGACACAATTAATCTTTCAATCAATTGTCTTTGGGTTGTGCTCAATCGATCTTGGGGGCATCCATTATGTGTTAATGGAGTGCAAGTGATGATTGAGACAACATTGTTTGTTGGACTAACAATCTTTCATGAGTTGTGAAGTAGGTTGAGCCCAAGAAAATGAAGAATCGGGAAGAAGAAGTCATCATGTGTTGATGAGCTTCAAGAGGTTATCCCGAAGTGAAGAAGAAGTGAGGAAGTTCATCTTGTGTTGATGAACAAGAGAGGACCAGGCTTGGAGAGAAAATATTGGGAATCATAAAAGCTCCAAGTGGGATTGCTAGAGGCAAAGATATAACTAGCTAGGGCTAAGGATATGTTCCTAGTCTTTTATCGGTCTCGGTGTTTGGATGGGAGACCGGGTTGCTAGTTAGGTGCCGTACTATTAAGAGGGGTTGAGTCATTTAGCTTGAGCTTCATCATGTGTTAATGAACCCAATCCCGTTCACTCTAGCTCACTCTCTTATTTGGATTTTGCATGAGCTAAATATTTGCATGTGTTGCAAATAAGGGAGCTCATGCTTGCTTCTTATTGAATCTTAATTGATTTGGATTTTACATGGAGCTATGAAATTGCATGTGTTGCAAAAGGGAGAAAGCTCATGCAATTTGGTTTAACTGATTTTTGCATGGAGCTAAGTTTCACATGTGTTGCAAAAGGGAAGACCTCATGCATCGGAGTCTTAGCTTGTTGACTTGATCATGTGTTGATCATCACAAGGCTAAGAGAGGATTATGCTTTGTGTTTGCAAAATGGGTTTTTGTAAAATGTGATTTTATTGGTTCTTATCTTGGAGTATGAGATAAGCATTTGCAAATGTGTTTTGCAAAGTGTTGGGATTATGTGTTGATCATCTCATGGCTCAATATTTGACTTTAAATTGAATGGATTTGTTATTTGCAAATGTGTTTCGCAAATAAGCTGGAGGCTATGGGTTTCGATCCTAGAGCATGTGAATAGGGTTTGCAAATGTGTTTTGTAAATTGACTTGATCATGTGTTGATCATCACATGGCTAAGAGGATTGATCTCATAGGTTCTTGGTTTATATGTAAATGTGTTTTGCAAATAAGTTGAAATTTAAATACAATTCTTGGAGCAAGTGTTGAGTATTTGCAAATGTATTTTGCAAATTGGTGTGATCATGTGTTGATCACCACATGGCTCAAAGAATTGATCTAAAGTGGTTTTTGGTTTGAGTTGGTTTGATTTCTGTGTGAAATCAAACTTGTTTTGGAAAATCGATCATACTGCCCTAAGGCTGGTAGCACTGGGGGTCCAGTGCTACCGATCTTAGTTGGCCGGTAGTACCGGAGGTCCGGTACTACCATCCCTCAGGGCTGGTGTGCTTTTTCCAGAAGAGGCATTTTTGCGCCGAGCTTAAAGCCGTTGCTACCGGGGGTGTGAACGGTAGCACCGCAGGAGTGGTGCTACCGCTCCTACATGGTCGGTGGCAACGGATTTCCTATAACGGCTAGTTTTTCTAGCCGTTGGCTTGGAGGTCGATGCTACCGGCCCTAGTAGGCCGGTAGCACCGGGTTTGCTGGGGTTTTGCCCATTTTGCTCTCCAACGGCTAGTTTCCTTTGGAGAGGCTATAAAAGGAGCCTTGGGGCTGACATTTGGTTGTTGTTGACTTTGTTAAGCATTTGGGTGGCATTGTGCATGTGTTGCACTCCCACATTTGGTTTTTGAGCTAAGAGTGAGTTGTAATTGCAAGTGTTGCAATTAGGAGAGGATTGAGAGCTTTTTGTGCATGTGTTGCACTTGAGGGGAGCCTTGTGCATATGCTGCACTCGGTGATCACCATTGTACATGTGTTGTACTTGGTGGAGCTCAAGCTAGAGGGCTTGACTTGTTACTCTTGGTATTTGCCAAAACCTAGACGGCGTGTGGAGGCGTCGTGCGCAGTGACCTTCTCAAGGAGATTGTGAGAAGGCCCGGTAAAGTTGTGAAAGTCGAAGCTCACCTATCCGGAGGGGAAAAGAGCTACCACTAGTAGATTCGAGGCGGGTGCTCAATTTGTGGATTTGGCCAAAGTGTTTTGGGCTTGCCTCAACGTGGATTAGGGGAGACCGACAAGTCTCTGAACACTACGGTAAAACATCGGTATGTCTCTTTTTGTTTGCTTGCAATTCTTATTTATATTGTTGCAATTTACATTCCTAGAATTAAATTGCTTGATTGTCTTTAAGATTGCATATTCTCGTTAGAGACATAATTAGCTAGTGCACTTAGTGAGCCTAGTTGATTTAGGCTTTAATTGTCAAAACCTTAGTTTATCGCTTCTGCATCTTTTATCGTTTAGGTTTTGACATAGGGGTACTTAGGCGAGATTTTAATTAATCGTAGAAGAAATTTTTATAACCGCCTATTCACCCCCTTCTAGTCGGCATCCTTGATCTTACAATGGTTTTAAGACCACATGACTTCTGGATATGGTTAATCACACGTCTTAACCAAACACATTCATGTGAGGCTTCATATAAAGCTATAATCTCTGAGTGGTTGGTAGAAGTAGCTACCAAGGTCTACTTACAAGATCACTAAGAAACGGCTGTACCACCGCAGAGAAGTACAAAGCCAGTTTGAGATTTGGCACTATGGGGATCAAACAGATAGTCAGCATCCGTATATCCCATCATGGTTAAGTCTTGGTTCTTCTGGAAAAACAATTCAAGATCTTAAATACCTTGGAGGTATCTGAGTAAATTCTTAACACCAGCCCAATGTCTTCTGGTTGGAGCTGCACTGTGTCTTGCTAGCAAATTCACTGCGAATGCAATATCAGACCATGTACAATTCGCAACATACATAAGTGCTCTAATGACGCTTAAGTATGGGACTTCAGGTCCTAAGACTTCCTCATTTTCCATCCTTGGTCTGAAAGGGTCTTTATCCACTTCAAGAGATCTTACTACCATAGGGGTTTTCAAAGGATGAGATTTATCCATATTAAATCTTTCCAATACCTTCTTGGTATAGAAAGACTGGTATACTATAATTCCTTCTGGGAAATGCTCTAGCTGCAGGCCTAAGCAAAATTTAGTTTTACAAAAATCTTTCATCTCAAACTCCGTTGTGAGGTAAGCGCTTGCTTCCTTTATCTCCTCTGTGGTTTTGATGATATTCAGATCATCGACATAAATTGAGATGATACAAAATCCATTCTGGGATTTCTTTATGAAGACACAGGGACAATCATCATTGTTGGAGTATCCTTTCTTCAGGAGGAACTCACTAAGTCAGTTGTACCACATTCTCCCTGACTATTTTAATCCGTATAGCGATCTCTGCAGTTTGACGCTATACATGTTGCGATTATTAGGATCCAGAACTTTAACTCCTTCAGGGATTCTCATATAAATATTTGTATCCAGTTACCCATATAAGCATGCAGTCACTTCATCCATCAACTGCATTGATAAGTTTAAGCTTGCTATCCTCTATATTAAATATCGAAACGTTATTCCACTCATTACAGGAGAATAGGTTTCATCATAATCGATGTAATGTCTCTGCGTGAACCCTTGTGCTACAAGCCTCACTTTATATCTCACCATTTGGATATTTTCATTTCTCTTCTGGATGAAAAACCCATTTTGATACTACAGGGAACACTTTTAGGATGTGTTTGGTCAATGGGACTAAGAACTTTTCTCTTATTAAGCGAGCGCAATTTTGCTTCAATTGCTTCTTTTTATTTGACCCTATTTGAGCGCTTCTGGCACTCTGCCATGGACTTTGGTTCTGGATTCAGCTTTTCGCAATTTTAGAGGCGAAATATATGTCAACAAATGTAGTCTTTTTTTATACAATTCTCCTGCATCACTTCAGGGATATCCTTTCATTAATATCTTCCAGCTCCTCGTGATTTCCCACAACGATGGAGTCTGGGTGTTCTGACTTCCCAGCATTGGATTGTGCGCGCAAATATACGCTGAGGTTATCATCTTTAGGATGGATCACTTCAAGGATGTTACCATCTCCAGGATGACTCACTTCAGATATTTTCTCAACATTAGGTTGAGCTTCTTCAACTGTCTCAGGTAGTGTTCTCACTTGTTCAGTTCTCTACTTCTGCAGACGTCTCCGCGGAATTGAGTCCCGTGCACCTGGAGGCCTCCCCTCTTTTTATCATGAGGGACAACAATGGGTTCAATATTCTTCTAGGGTATTTCCACTCTTTCAGGTGCATATACTGCAGGTATATGAGATCTTTTCACTACCTTATAATCAGTGAAGGCATTTGGCAGACTATTAGCTTATTTGTTGCAGATTTATTGTCCTTCGAACTTCAAGTTCAGTCTCTTTAGTGCATAGATCTAAGGACTCGGGATTCTTTTAATGTGGTACTTATCTCCCCCTAATGCCAAAAAAATGTTATTAGTAGAATCAGCAACCGAGTCATGCATAGATCCCTTGTTATAGGCTCTAGGTGTTAAATACTTGACGAAGATTCATAACCTTCATAGATCCTCAACTTCTGGCGAGGTCCCACGATGGTACGTTGTGGTGGAGAGATTGGCATGTATACAGCACAGCTAGATTTTTGCAGATGGGAAATACTTGATTCTTTTCCACGCACTATCTGCAACGGGAAATTTCATGATGTGCAGTTGGTCTGAGTTGAATTAATACTGCAGCATTCAACACTGCGTGGCCCCAACAGCTGGTGGGAAGCCTACTATTCTGCAAGAGTGGCCAAGCAATAAATTTTTTATTTCTTTAATTAATGACTCTGCAAGGCCATTTTGAGTGTGGACATGAGATACAGAATGCTCTACATTAATACAGAGCCATACAATAATCATTAATTGCTTTTGAGGTGAACTCACCAACATTGTCCATTCGAATAGACTTGATCCTTTCTTCTGGAAAGGAGGCTCTCAATTTAATGATTTGGGCAATTAATTTAGCAAAAGCATGGTTCCTAGTAGATAAGAGACATACATAGGACCATCTAGTAGAAGCATATATCAATATCATAAAATTTCTTAAAAGGCCCAACAGGGGCTGGTTATGTCCACAGATATCATCTTGAATTTTCTCCCGGGAATTCAGTGATTCTTCCCTAACTTTTTAGTAAGAAGATCTAACTATGAGCTTTCCTATAGCACAAATAGGGCATAAGAAATTTTCAGATCTAGGAAAGTCTTTATGCTATGGCCAGCAAAATTATTAATTATTCTCCTCATTTATATTCAACTTAGGATAACCCATTCGATCTGCCAGATCTTAAATATTTCTGGTTTTCATTGCAACACAAACTTCAGGTTTTATATGTGCATAGTATAACCCGAAGGAGAAGGAAGGAAGTTTTTCAACTAGACGTTTATTACACCCATTAAACTTAGTCATGAGTAGATATTCTATATCATTCTCATTCTCTATCTCCATATGAAAACGATTCAGACCAATATCTTTAAAAACTTAAGAGAGTACGACTAGATTAAGGGTATAATATGTCATTCTTCAGGTGCCAACTATAAGAGCATCGCTTCCGACAATAGTCATAATATTTCTAATTCACTTAGTGTGATATAATTTTCTCCTAGACAGATTTCCTCCTTCGCCATTAGATTATACTTTGTTCTATATTAGAGGTATGATTTAACAATCAAACAATTGTTGCACTAGGAACAAATTGTAGAATATAGAACAAACATAGTACAATTAATCAAATATCAGGGAAATAGCTATTTATTCAATTTTAAATGATAATCGCTCAACAGGAGCATAGACTAAATGTTAATTCAGGAATTAGGGCTAATCTGAAAAGGAGACTTATAAGGAATATGTGACATCAACTAATAAAGTGAAGGAATACTTAGGAGACTAATCCAGGTCTCCATATGAGTCGTAGGTGTCCTCCTGGGACTTCTCGAACTCAATAATTTTAAGAACCATATCATCACACTTCGCAGCATCCGTGTCAACAACAAGTTGAACGGTGAAGTATAACTTAACATTGTTTCCCTGGGTCTTATTGACTTTTCCAGTGGATTGCATGTAAAGGTCTATCACATACTTTAGGATGCGATAATTGTACGGCCAATGACCAGTGCATCCATACTTAAAACAGGGTTATTCAAGGTTTGCAGCCTTATTAGTTGAATCTTACTTCTGGAAGCCCCCTGTCCCTTTACCTTTACTTTTCCACTTTTGATTTCCTCTTCCCCTATCTAATCCGCTATTCTTCCACTTATCCCCTCTATTCCTTTGGCCCTTTCTGCGGCCATGGCTATTGCTAGCCTGCTGAGCATTTGCATGTGCTTCGGGCATTACATGACTCCCATTATAAAGTATGTGATGATTCTTTATCAGGAGTTCATCATGTTTTTCTGCTTCTAACAAAATGCATATAAGCTTAGAGTACTTCTGGTACTTGGTATGATGATACTATTACAACAGTATCCTCATATTGGGGTGGAAGATGCATAATGTCTTGTCGATCATTTTAGCATCAGTAACTTTCTAACTATAGAATGTTAATTCAATAACAAGCTTGTGCATGGAAAATTTATATGCTACCACAACATTTAAAATCCTGAAAGCGCGGGAGGATCCATTTGCGTTGTGCTTCTTGCAACATGAAAGATATTTGCTGGTTATATATTTTTCCTTTAGGGAATTCAAAAGTACTAGCTGGTCCTCTTCCATCAAATATTCGGTCTTCAGGTCCGCATGAAGATGGTGTCTTAGGAAGTGCAGAGCCGCACACGTGGCGGCTTTGGGAAGAGTAGGGGTACTGGCTTTAGGCTAGGAAAACAGTTGCTCTAAAAGATCAAGCTGTTAGGTTAATCTTGGTATCAATTGCCCAGGTGAGAAAAGTGTTGCAATTCAGGGCAAGCACGATAAATTCCTTCTTTGCGATGTCCGACATATCTTATTTCTATTATGCAAAATTATTTTTACTACTGGTAAAATCAATATATTACATGCTCACTCTTCAATCAGTAAAGCTTGGTTTATATCTATTCAATAGATAATTATCACAAATTTCCCAGGATTTTCATAGCATTTTTCATAATTTTCTGCTAATCACTAAGTAATTTTCAAAATTACCAATTAACAGAAAAATAGAAATTCCAGCATATATCACAAGGATTAATCCTAAGAAAATAAATCCAGAGGCATGGAACTTCCAAAATGCTATTTATAATTTTTCTAGCATTTTTTCATAATTTTCTGCTAATTACCAAACAATTTTCAGAATTGCCGAATAACAGAAAAATAAATTCAACACATATATAAAAATGAAATAATGCTAAGAAAATAAATACAGTAACATGATACTCATCAATGGGTCATACATAATTCCCATAATTTTCTAGCATTTTATGTTAATTTTCCAAGCAATTTTTAGAATTACTTAAATAACAGAAAATAAATTCTAGCACATATTAATCGTGACATAATGCTAGAAAAATAAACCCAGTGTATTGATCTTCCAAAGTGTGCTAAATATCAATTTTCCAAAATTTACGGAAGTCCGTATACCTAGAAATTCAATTTCTAGGATTTATCATCAATTTTTAGATTTTAATAAATATTTTTGAAAATACTGGAAAACCGAGGGGCAAAAGAGTAAAATTTCTTCTCCTTTTTTTTTTTGGAAAAACAGTGGGCGGGATTGGCCTAATGGGCCGCACGATCCATTGGGCCCATTGCCCAGTACGACTGCTATGAAATCGGCGGCTAGGGTTTCCAGAACCCTAGCTGTCAACTCCCTTATGCGCGAGTACGCCCGTCGCCGCTTTCATCACGACGCCGCCGCGGTGCTTCGGGTGCGGGTAAGCACGGGCGTGTGAAAGCGTCGCCGCCTCGACTTGGAGGCGAACCTCCAACGCATCGCACAACTGGCGCGGAAGATGGTGAACCATGCGGGCGGCCGCCGCCGCCTTGCACGGAAAAACTGAGGAGTCACCCGGTCACGCCGCTACTGCAGGCGAGGAAGGCGAGGCCCGCCGCTCGCTGGCGTGCGCATCGGGCACGGACCGCCATGGCGCAGGTGTGGAAGCCGAAGCGTTTGCCATCGTTGTAGGCGGGCGAGGAAGGCAAGGCCCGTTCGGTTGCGCTGCCGTTGCGGATGAGGGAGGCGAGGCCCGTTGCTTGCCGGAGTGCGCTTCGGGCGCGGACGCGAAGTGCCTGCCAGAGAGGAACGTGAAGCAGCGAGCACAGACGCCACGTAGCGAGGCTTGCCGCTCGCCGGTGTGCGCTTCGGGCAAGGAGACGAAGTGCCTGCCGGGGCGAAACGCGAAGCGGCGAGCGTGGACGCCAGCAATCTATTCTTTCTCATAACTTGAGAATAGAGGTGGGCGTCGGGCCGGGCCGGGCCGGCCCGGCCCGGGTTCATCGTGCTTCGTGTCTGAATCGTGCCGGACCGCGACGGCCTGTCGTGCTCGCCGTGCCGTGCCGTGCCGGCCCAACTCGTCTTCGGCGAGCCCAGGCACGGTCTATTTGCGCTTCGTGCCGTGTCGGTCCAGACCCGACCCATTTGCACTATTTCAACGAGAGGAAAAGAGCCGGAGATACATAGAATTAAGACGGTGAATGCAAATATTATGAGAAAAAGAACTAAAATTTATTTATTATCGAACAGTTATATAGAGCGAGAATGATGTGCTCAATACGGACGAGAGAGGGGAGAATGGGCGAGAAAGACAATGAGTGAGACAGACGAGAGAGATTGAGAGAGACTGGTGAGAGAGAGAGCTGAGAGAGATTGAGAGGGACGAGCGAGAGAGAGAGAGCAGGTTCTTGCACCGTCTCTCAATCTCTCTTAGCTCTCTCTCTCTCCTGTTTTGTCCGTCTCTCTTAGGTGTTGGCGATAGGGGTGGCGTTCATGCTATTGGGTGCATCCATGATGGTCATGCTCTGTGAGTCAGTGACCTTCATGCTAGGCTCCTTCCTCATGCCTTGGATCATCAGGCACAGTATAGCCCATTCTACAGTGTCGTGCCGGGCCGGGCCGCCCATCGTGCCTGATTCTCAAGCCTGGCACGGCTCGTGCTATAGTGTCGTCTTGCGCCGCAAGACACCACTTCGTCTTGGGTCGGGTTTCGTCTCGGCCGTGACGTCGTGCCTCGGGCTGGCCCAAAAGAGCTCGGCCCGAGTGCCCACCTCTACTTGAGAATATGTACAGCGCAGAACAGAAAAGAAGGCTGATTTGATGAGTTGTAGGGGTGGACCCACTTTCACTGATTTCTTTCGGGAAGGTTCTATAAGGAAAGAAGAATCAGAGCTGTGATCTGGTAACCTTGATTTCTTTTGAAACGTGTTTGTTTGTGCCAAGAAAAGGCCATTGAAGCCGATAAGGGCCCAGAGAGAAATAATGGAAAAAGGGTGTCTTTTAGGGTGCATTTGGTTGGATGAACCAGGATAAATAGAATGGGATGGTACAGGATAGATTTTGATGCATCGTTTGGTTGAGTGTATGGAACCATCTTGTACGGGGCGGAGTGGTACAGATTTTAGGAATATTCTTCAAATATGTTGTACCATCCCGTACCTCCAAATTGGTTGAACCATCCTGTACCATCTCGTACCACTAGTGATAAAGTTTACCATACTAACGTCATCCATCCAACCAAACATCATCTCGTACCATCCCGTACCATTCAATCCAAGCAACCAAACAAAATCATGTATCATTCCATTCAGACAACCAAACACCCTCCCCGTACCATCTTATTCAGGATTATCCCATCTATCCTGTATCATCCCATCCCGTTCATCCTCGTTCACCCAACCAAACGCATCCTTATTCTCCCCAAAAAGGCAATCAAGTTTGAGAAGGAGATAGATAAGTTCATTGTGGTCAAAGCTTCGGAAAACCTCATGGCGGTCGGCCGACGTGGAGTGGGAACTTCACTACTACTGGCGCGACGGATAGAGATGGCTTGTGATGAGTTTGCTTTCCTCATCTACGTGATTCAATCCAGCTCCAAGCGTACCTGAAGCAACCTTATTAGTCAGCATGAGATCTGGTACCCCAAACGTGTGTCCGTTCCGGTGCCGCCGCCATAGATGCTGGACGAGCAAAACCGCCATGGCCGCCATCACCTTAGCCGTCTCGCGAGCATCGACGCTGCTAGGTTAGTCGTCGTCTTCGCGGGTGCAGATTCCAAAACGATGCCGAGTGCAGGCGCGCTCTTCGGTGCGATCTCCGGCGGACAAGGGCTCGAAACCGCCTTCTAGGTAAACACAGGCGGTAGGCTGTGCCGCCTCAACTTTCGGCAAGGGTGGCGTCGCTTCGGGTATAGGCATGGCCGTTACCGTCGCCTGTGGGACGTGCGGCTCATCCGCAACTGTTTCTTTGTGATGAATAGTAATAATTGCATATACTGCTTGCAAATAGCCTAGGTAA
This sequence comes from Otatea glauca, assembly GCA_036346275.1. NCBI lineage: Eukaryota > Viridiplantae > Streptophyta > Magnoliopsida > Poales > Poaceae > Otatea > Otatea glauca. The sequence continues at coordinate 20,490,332 of CM070715.1, forward strand.
TTAATCTGCAAAAAAGTATGACGATCTGCAGGATCGAAATCTGCGTAGATGCACTTACGTAATTCGAACTTACGTAGGGCTTGCAATAGGTTTAATCGCGTGTAGCAAGACAATTTTGATGCAGTGTCGATTGCCGCAGACAGACGATCTCAATCAACCTCGGCAGAGCTTCGTGCTGATAACATGTGCGATTGAATTTCTTGTACAAGGGAGGTGCTCAATATATAGTAAAAAATAGTAAAAGATATATTCAAATTCGCCTGTATAGAGATAAAGTCCAACCCAATATGAACTCTGATGAATCTATACTAACAATCTTCACTACATATCTATAATCGGAAGAATTCTATTTGGGGAGCGACTATTCTACGGTCAACTGTAGCAACAGCCTAGTGCGCTCTCTCCCCTAACCATGACACGTGGAGGTTGAGTGATGGACAGAGTCAGGCGAGCAAGCATTGTAGCCATTCTCTGCTTCCTGCGAATCAAAATTCATGCATGCATAGTGCGGTTACATGGTTCAATGTTTGAATTTTCTATGGTATGTTAAACCCATTTCCTTCCCCTTTTAACACAAAAATATTGAAAAACTAACTCCCAAAAACTTTCAACTCGAGAAATTTTAACTCAAAGAAATTCAATTCGAAAAAATTCAAATCATGAAAATTCAACTCAGAAAAATTTAACTCAAGAAATTTCAACTTAAAATTGTCAACTCGGGAGAATTTCAACTCAGTACTTTAAACTCAGGAAATTTCAACTCTAGAAAATTTTAACTCGAGAAATTTCAACTCAGAAAAATTCAACTCATCGAACTTCAACTCGAGAAATTTTAACTCGGAGGAATTCAAGTTGCGAAAATTTCAAATCACAAAAATTCAACTCGGGAAAATTTCAACTCAAGAAATTTCAACTCAGAAACTTTGAAATTACGAAAATTCAACTTAGAAAAATTTTAACTTGAGAAAATTCAACTCTAGAAAAGAAAATTTTCAACTTGGAAAAATTCAACTCTAGAAAATTTTGACTCGAGAAATTTCAACTTAGAAAAATTCAACTCGAGAAAATTTCAACTCTGGAAAATTTCAACTCGAATTCGAGATAATTCTACTTGGATCTTAGAAACATTCATTCCAAAAATACTTGAATAACTTTCAAATACAAAATCAGAAGAAAAAAACTACAAGAAAGAAGGTGGTACAGAGGATCCCGACTAGATATGCGTAACGTGTTGAAGATCCCAGCTAGAGCACATGTCTTCAGGCTTTGGAAAAAAGTGGTCCCACCTGCAGGCTTTGGGAAAGAGTAAAACTATATCATGCCATCCATTCGCTACGCGTGTCACGTTAGAGCAAAAGCGCATGGAAAGAATGCTGACGGCGACCGTAAACTAGAAAATCCGTTCTATTTGCACACATAGAAATCTCAAAACTTAATTTGCCAAGTCGACTTGATCGTCCTAGTGTATGCACCAATCCCGGCCATGCCGAATTGCCGATCCTGCACAAAACTTGGATGTCCGGTACCCCTGATCGGACGAAACTCACAATTGGCACTTCCCCGTTCTTGCACGAGCCGGCCCAGCCGGCCGCCGAGGCGCTGCTTGGCAGTCGTACGCCTGCCTGCTCTGCGCAACGCATATGGTTGCGCGCGTCACCTACCTGGTTTCTCCGCGCGTCGTGCTCCAAGAAGCTCAAGAATCACTCACGCGTGCAACTTGCGGAGTCGCTCGTGCGCGACGCCGTGGCGGTCGTCGTGGGCCTTTTTCTCCCAGACGTCGCGCGGCACAAGCCCGCCCGTCCGCACCCCCGGGCGCTCGTACGCCTCGCGGCGGAGGACGTTGCTCGCGCCAACCATTCGACTATCCGAGCAGGAACTAGGAGGCGGATCCGTGTTCCAGTGGACTTTCGATGGAAAGAGATCTATCGTAGTCTGTTATGACTGTAACTTTAGCAGTTGTATATAGATTGTTGGATTAAAAACGATAACTAGATGTTTCGGTAACTTCTGCAAGTACTTAGTAAACACTGTAGTTGAGGGCTGTTGAAGTGATCTAGACTGTTCATTTTCTCGATCAAAAAGGTACTGATGGCTGAAAACTGCTTAAGTTACAATCACGTATCGGCTTCACATAAACCCTTTCCTTTCATGTCCGCATTCTCGCCTTTTTCATCGAGAGATTCACTTCAAAGTTGTGAGACCTGGGCTTACAAAAGAAAAAAAGAAAAAACGCTTTCCTTTTTCAAGAACAGGATTGCATCAGTAGTAGGGATGAAAACGGATCGGATAGTTTTCGACCGATCCGGATATTTTCGGATACGGATTCTGTCGGATCGGATATTTGTCGGATAGTATCGGATCGGATACGGATACGGATTTTTTTTTGTCGGATACAGATACGGATTCGGTAGCTCACTATCCGTCGGATACGGATACGGATTCGGATAATCCGGATATTGATGGATCGGATATCCGGATATACATATGGGCCGGGCCAAAACTACTCTTTTTGGCCCAAAAATGTTTTTTAATTTCAGAATTGTTTTCTAATTTAATTAATCCATAAAGTAAGTTTCAATTATTAAAATTAGCAAACCAACTCTAAAAATTATGATTTTTTTAGAAAGTTCCAGAAATAATCTAACATTTAAAAAATTATTTTCAAGATTTTATCAGATTTTAAGTTTTTCTCAAAAATTCAAATATTCCTATTCTTAATAGGAAAATATTTAAATAAGTAGCTAAAAATCATAAAAACTCATAAATACATAATTTATTATTTTTAACATAATTCAACAAAGAATATAAATCTTGGATCATACATATAAGTGTTATATACGTTTTCTAGAGACATGATATTTAAGTATTATAAAACTTTTAGTGTGTTATGTGTTTGCCTCCATTTGTATCTTTGAGTAAAGATTACCTTCATTTTTGTGTTTTGATGTACGTGTATAATGAACTAATTGTATGTGTGTGATAAACTAAGTCTTATATAATTTTATTTGCGACATGGTATCTACTTATTGTCTAAGTAAATGAAAATGCTTATGTTTGTTCAATTTTCAATAACATTTTCATCAAATCAACTAGTTATGTATTTTCGTTGACTTTTTATATACAATCTAAGGGGTTATCATGTTCCGATAAAATATTCGAAACCGTATCCGATTCGATTCGTATTCGATCCGTATCTGTATTCGATATTATCCGTATTCGTATTCGTATCCGGACTATCCGTATCCGTATCCGCATCCGAGAAAAAATATGAAAACAAATATAGTAGAGCTATTATCCGTCCGTATCCGATCCGTTTTCACCCCTAATCAGTAGTAGGCGGTAGTTGTAACTTGCAAATCACATCCATTTTTGGTACACGTGGTTCACATTGCGCGTAACATTATTCCATTTCAGCCTTAGTATACCCAAAAGAAGACATTAACAGTGTTTTATTGATCAATTAATATGTTATTGCGGGCAAAATAGTCAGAGGTGGTGTCGAAGGTTAGAATTTCGATAATAAACTTATTATCACGGATACCTTCGATGTTAGAGTCCAGCACAAAGACAGTGACATACAATGTATACAGGTTCAGGCTTTCAGATGGAGTAATACTCTACGTCCTGTGCGGATGATGTATGTATTTGGTGTATCGAGTACAAAGCGAGTTGTCTAGCCCTAGTTACAATGAAAATTGGATCTAAGCAATGGCTAAACTATAGCTGGAGGTTGACGAAGCGTGGTCTGTTGACTCTTGGTTGCTCTACGTTTTGTAAAAGCCCTCTCTAAAAATCTTCTCCCCCTCTTGAGGATACCTACCCTCAACCTTATATAGTCGGGGTAGCCCTGCCTCAGGTTGAGTCGTAGTCGGTTTGGGATACCAGATCGTAGTTGATGAGGAGTCCATCATCGTGTGATCTTCGCAGTATATCCAAACTTCTCTGGATACTAGGCGTACTCGAGTCGGTTTTCTCGTAACGGGAAAGTGATCGAGTCTTCCCTAGTACGGAGATATCCCCTCCGCATATATCATATCACATAGAATCGAGCCCGTGATATCCGGAGTTTCTAGATGCTTGCTTTAACATATATGGTATAGTCTTCGTATTCTCGATACGTACTCATACCTCACATTTAGATATTCCACAGATGGCATTAACAAGAACTAGCGGAATTCCCGCACAATTGTGCGACTAGAAGTTGCAACGTATTGCATTTGTTATATAACTCTATTGTGTTTGAAAAATACTGTTGTACAGTATGTTATACAGTTATAAAAGATATAATATCTATATATGATTAATCTGTAGTGTTATAATTTGGCCCCACCAAAATAAATAGTGTGGAGCTTATATTTTTCGCTCCATTAATGAGAGAATTTGTAGGAAATTTGCTTTTTCTGGTTTAAACATTATTGCGGCAAGAGCAAGTAGAATTGACCGCGCAATTACTGGTTAGATATTGCAACATATTATATTAGTTATATAACTCTATTACCCTTGGAAAATATAGTTGTATATTATATTAGTTACATAACTCTACTGCATTGAATACATCTCTCTGATTTGGTTTTCTGTGGAGAAGCGGGGATGTGCAAGGTCCCATTTCGGCATATAGGGCTTGATGTGAGTAATGGAGTTGCAATTTACACGGCGGAGGATGATGTATTTGGACATACTGGTTGTCTTATTTTACTTTTTACCTGTTTCCAAACAGAGCCTGCGGTTCAGTAGTAGTAGTTTAGAGGTCATTATGCATCATGTGCCTGAATGCATCATGCACGATAGCACGCAGCGAGCCATTGAAACCATACGGAAGCGAGGAATTTGCAACAGCCAACAAGCTACTGATTCCACAGTTCAACTCGAGAAACCAGATCAGGCTGTCACTAGCACAATACCTTACTTTATTATTATTGGATGATCTACATCTCCATGACCTGAACAGAGAGATAGAACTGTCCTACGTTCATATATGACCCCCCCAAAGGGGCACATCGATCAATTATCATTATTTGGCAGTACCACCTTAATCTCCCCGGCGCTACCACCTTCAGCAGTCTCAAGCGTGATATCGCCGGAGTTGTAGCTGACACCGTTGCCTGCCTCCACTACCTCTTGTACGCTCGGAGGACGGCGGCTCAGCCCTTCGCAAGCCTTCGGAGGGCGGCCCTTGTACGCCTTGCAGATGTAGTATTCGAAGTTCTCATAATCCTGAGACGGAAACATGCTCATCGTAAGTAGAGAACTGGCACATTTAGATGGTGATAGCTTCAGTGATGAACTCGAGCAAACAATTTGTTCAATGTGAAATCATCGGTAAGTCCATCTGAACTTGATTGAGAGTGTCGCTTACTTCGTAGAGCGGCTGCCCATCAACCACCACCCATGGGACGTACTTGTGGGGAGGCTTAAGAGCGTCGGTCTGGTTTGCATACTTGAGCACAAGCTGGATGGATAAAAAAACAAACGAAATGCGGACGTTGTGGTTAGCATATGAGTAATGGAGCTGTACAAAGGAGTGGCAAAATTAAGGACATCATAGGAACGAACCTTGTGGCCGCGCTCACTTTTGTAGCACTCGGTGACTGGCTTGGGGTCAAGTGCCAATTTTCCGAAGCACGACTCCCATTCCTGGTGCCTTCCCTTCATCACCAGGTCCTCCACGCAGTAGATGAAACGGAAATGCACGTCCTGCAGCCAACAGCAACAACAGAGAATACATAAGAGCCACTGTAAACTCTGAAGAATGGAGCAGAATTGCCTGAATTTGATCTGAAAAGTTTCACCGAAGGGTATGATATGATGATGTTATTGGTTATTTTATTACTAGCTAGTTGATTGCAAAGTTCATTGTGATCACCGTTTCATAGTGCAGTATTCTATCCAGAACTTCTTGCAATTGCAACAACACGTTTGGTGGTCAAGCTGTGAGTAGATCATGAGGTGCGATTAGTTACCAAATCAGACCAGGTGTCGATGGCGCAAGCCTCCAAGGTGTTCAGAAAGCATTCATCAGGGCCATGCTGCAACAATCCGACAGCTTAACAGTATCAGTATTAGCACCACTACCAAACAGTAATTAACCCAATTCTACCTGGGAAAAGGAACGAGTGGAAATTGACAAGTAGTAAAATTAGCCCAAGAACTAAGCCCACACCCAGAATTCCCAACCCGACCAAGAAACCTGCATTATAGCAGAGGAAAGGAGAGCAGAGCAGAGAAACGGATCGGGCGCGCGGCGCGTCGGGACTCACCTGGCAGGAGATGGCGCCGTCCTTGCCGACGTGGGCGTTGCCGTAGGGGACGAGCGTGAGGTCGGTGGCGTCGAGGAGGCCGTCCTTGAAGACCTTGGCGAGGTGGTCCACCACGAAGCGCGCCGAGTAGGGGCACAGCGACTCGTAGTAGAGCGCCACGTCCACCTTCCTGTCCTTCTTCCCCGCCGGATCGCCGGCTGCCGCGGAGGCGCCGATCAGGAGGAGCGCGGCGAGGAGGAGAAGACTGAGTCCGGCGGCCATGGATCGGTTAGCAGCTGCAGTTGGCGAAGCTCGTCGCGGATAATCTCCTATCGGTTAGCAGCTGCTGTTGGCGAAGCACGTCGCCGCGAGGAGAGGTGTGGTGGAGTGGAGAAGAGGAGCTTTACCAAGGGGGGCTTTTATTGGTGATTAGCGTGAGGCCGGTGGCCACGTGTGCATCGCGGTGTTTAGAAATTAGAATACGAAAAAAAGCAGGCTTGGATCCACGTGGGATCGTGGGCCTCACCTGCAAGTGACTATGTGCCGGCGTGGGGTGGGGTTCAAGAATAGACGTGGAAGTTAGGGCCCGGCACGGCCAGACCGATCGGCTTCGGGCCGCGTCGAGTGGGCATGTCCATCTCATAGTGGTGTCAGTACGACTCGTCTCTAACGTGGCTTAGGCTCAGATATGATCTAAGACATAATAGACTGTTATCGTATCGTACTAAATTAGATCTAAGTCTATTGGACGCATGGAGTCGTGGACATCGCCATCAACGTCACCCCTGACTTCACCGCACACGCCGATTGTCCTCCTAATCGTGCATGCGCCGTCCTTGCCGCCCCACGCGCCTCACCTAGCCGAGCGCAAACCTGGAGGTCGACGTCACTACCCGCACCTCCACGCTCGCTGCCCAAGTCGTCGCCTCCACACTTGTGGTTGTGCAGCCACCTCTCTGTGCACGAATATGGCCATCTGGTAATCGATGTTGCCGTGACTATCCCCTGCTGTGGCTGCTGCTATCGCGGTGGAGGATTCAATACACTAAAGGACGTCGCTGTCGAGGAGGGGGACAACAGAGGATTCCATTGCCATCGAGGAGGGACGAGGTTGACCGCCTGCACCGCTAAGAGATTAGGAGGGAGGCGAGTGGAGATAAAGAGGGTAAGGGAGAGAGGAATGGATAGATGGGCTTATGATGATGGAATCTTATGGTGCCCTTGCAGTAATTGATGGGCTGCAGTGAGATATTATTTGATATGTTAGGTTGTAGATGGGATGTTTTTTTATGAAAGGGTTGCTTTTGTACCACACATGCCTAAACACGGCCCAATCGATCGTGCTATGTCGGGTCATATATCGCGTTGAGTTTCTGGACCTAGCATGACCCGATTATTCATGCCATACCACCCTGGCCCGATGACTGTGTCGTGCCATGCTTTCGACTGTGTTGATCAGCCGTGCTAAGGGCCGGCCGAAAAGGCCCAGTCCATTGCCGGACCAGTTCTATTCACGAATGATGGCCGGATCCTGAATAGAATTTTCGTTTAGTTAGGCAAAGCGCTTCTGTATACGTATACGTGCAACAACGTCAGCTTGTACTGTCTAACTCAAAACGCATACGTGCATCTAAAAAGTAGATACGTACAATGATACAAGCACCCAAAGTGATATGTGTGGTGTATATGTACAAGCTGATGTGTTTTCCAGGATGTATAGATAAGCAAGTGATGATAAAAAGAAACCGTGAATTTGGAGCCGAAAAGCCAAGTACTCCACTACGTTCATTCTTGGGTAATGAGAGAGTAATCACTTGTGTTGCTTGCTAAGTAAAGTTGATGCGGTGTTAATGGTGTGCTTTTGGTGCAGCAATGTTGTGTTACTTGTGTAACATAAGGTTTGAGAATTGTATACACTGTACTTCACCATGGCAAAGCTTTGACGATGCATTTGTAACGTCCTTTGATATGATGCACAATTAAATGATGATTGAGCTTCTTTAGTTTCTATGTGCACTTGTTAGACTAAGACTCCCTGAACATGGAGTTCCATACTAATTAAACCCTTTTTTTAGTAAATTTTTCTTACGAGAACCATATGCTCCCAAAAAGGCCTCAAATAGTGTGTCAAGCTTATCAACAACTAAACAAACCCAGAAACTGATGGAATGTGTATAGCTAGTTGTAGAATAGTGTCTCTCTCTTTAAAAAAAGCTAGTTGTAGAATAGTGGCATTTCTAATTGGTAGAAAATACAAAATCTCAAATGAATTTAGCTTGTAATGAATTAGCAATATTTCCAAAACTAACATTTACACAAACATTTCAAAAGGAACATGGCTGGTAGTGGAGCCTTGTGGTCTGCGGAAAAACTAGACCATGCATGCATTATACAGCCCGTAAAGCAACACGATTGCAATTAGTAGATGGTAGATGCAAATTATGTCCTCTTTCGGTTTGCGTATAGCACTAACCCACTCCCATTTAGAGTTAAGAAACGGGAGTACTAGTTTAAGAGAAGGCAACCAAATGTTTTGTTGACAAATTCAGATGCTATTATGTAATCTAAAAAAAGATACTATTATGTATATAAAGTATGTAGCTTGAGTGGGGGGTGGGGGGGGGGCAAAAATAAAAAGATTAGTGGCATATACGTCATGATGCAACTGAGAACCGCGATCCGGTGAAGTACCTACAGGCACATCGGACGGTCCGGATCAGAAAAATTGAGATGAACAGTATTTTGCTTCAGTACGATGAACAATGTTTGCGCACGTTAAAATGTGCTGTGCTTTGAGCCGATCCGGCCGTCCATTTTTTTATTGAACGGTCTCGCGGGGATCGCTTAAGTTGCAGTCCCCACGGGACTACACCGGATCACGTTCCTACAACTGATCGGTGCCATGCCACGTTAGCACAACCACTACATAGTGGTGGGCGTCGTGCCGTGCTGGGCCGGCCCGGCACGGACCCATCATGCATGCTTCGTGTCTGAACCGTGCCTGGCCAGGACGGCCCACTGTGCCGTGTCATGTCTGCCCGGCTTGCCTTCGGCGAGCCCAGGCATGGCTCATTTGCGCTTCGTGCCTACTTCGTTCCGTGTTGGCCTAGGTTCGGTCTATTTGCACTATTACGACGAGAGGAAAGAAGCCGGAGATGCATGGCAATGGACACAAAATATTAGGGGGAAAATAAGTAAATTTTATTCATTCTTAAACAAGTATATAGTTACTGCCTCATTAAAAACCTTACACCCCGGTGAGGAGTACCCCCGATAAGGAAAAGAGTACAGTAACTACGTACATATGCATAGACTACTCGAGGCCGAGATGGTCAAAGTCGGCTATCGCACCCGTGATCTCCGGATCCTCGGTCTGATGTTGTGTCCTTTCATCTGCACGCTCCCAGTCTTTAAGGCATGTAATTGCCTCAACCATCTCAAGTCTGAGAGACGACCTCCTCGGCTCAAGTGTCCTCCCCACCAAACAGAAAGTGGCTTCCAACGAGACAGTGGACGCCGGAACCACAAGTATACCTCGTGCAAAATGCGATAGCATGGGGTAAATAGGTTTGTGATTCTTCAACCATAAGAGCAAGTTGAATCGATTGTCCTCGTCCATGTCAAACTCGCTCTCCACGAAAGGCGTCTCGAGGTAGTGGTTATTCTCTACCCATGGATTCCATTGCGACCTGCTCGACATTTCGGAAGACGAATTAGACGCCTTGCCTTTTAGCTTCTTTCATTTGTTTGAAGCGATCGAATTGCCTCATGCTTGTTGCGTTGTTGAGGTAGATCTTCTTGCTTCACTTCTGCTGCCAAACTTTTCGTAATATTTATTGAAAACTCTGTAAAACTCGTTATAAACATGAGTATATGTCTCAGAAAAATCAAGATCAAATGCTTCATCTATTCCCTCGAAGGTACCCTGCAAATCAGTAATTTTCTTCGATGATCTAAAATAGTAGCAAAACAGTAGAGATGCGGAATAGGTTGAAAATATTTTTTTTTCTCCATTGGTTCTATAATGGGTTGTAAAATACAACTATCTTTGTTTTCTTTGAAACTGTTAGCAATAGTCCAAAGTCACTCGATGACTAAGCAAGAAGTTAGGTAGTACACACCGGATAACATATTGGTTGTATTGTAATTTTTTTTTTAAATTGACGAAAATGACGAGTAACTTCTCAATCCACATCATAAACCAACGGCTTACCATTATTGCAATTCACAAGACAGTGATAATGTGCTCGTAGTTCTTGCACCGCTCTAGCATAGTATACGTAGAGTTCCATCTAACCTTCGTATCAAGGTTGAATCTTCTTGGTAGTTTATTGTTGGCCTCGCAGTCCTCTGAGAACTAAGCGAACCTTATAGTCGAAACTGTAATAAAATTGTTAGCATCACGTATGTTGTTCAAACAAGGTTTCATTATATCCAAACCTACCTGCACAACGAGATTAATAATATGGCATACGCATCTCTGGTGGAGTACAAAACCCTGTAAGGTCGAAGATGCCGACTAGAGAGGGGTGAATAGACGACTTTTAAAAATTACTCCACGAATTTCTACAAATCAATTCACCCTTAATTACCCTTATGCCAAAACCTTAACAATAATTAATGCAGAAGCGATAAACTAAGGTTTTGACAATTAAATCCTAAATAAACTAGGCTCACTATGTGCACTAACTAATTATGTCTCTAACAATAATTGCAATTCTAAAGACAAGCAATCAATCAATTTGATTTTATGAATATAAATTGCTTGAATATAAATAACGAATAAAATGCAAGCACAAGAGACACAATACTTTTTACCATGGTGTTCAGAGTCTTGTCGGTCTCCCCTAATCCACGTTGAGGTTAGCCCAAATGAATTGGACCGGCTCCATGAATTGAGCACCCACCTCGAATCCACTAGTGGTTGCTCTTTCCCCCTCCGGGTAGGTGAGCACCAACCTTCACAAATTCGCTGGGGCTTCTCAAAACCTTTGTCGAAAAGCTCACCGCGCACGACGCCGCTACACCGTCTAGGTGTCGACAAACACCAAGAGTAACAAGTCAAGCCCTTTCGCTTGAACTTCACCTAGTGCAACACATGCACTAGGATCCTCCTCAAGTGCAATACATGCACAAGAGGCTCTCAATCCTCTTCTAATTGCAACACATGCAATTAGAACTCACTCTTAACTCAAAAAACTAAATTGGAGAGTGAAACACATGCACAACCCCTCCAAAGTGTCTCACAAAACCAGTCAACCCATATGCCAGCCCTTGGCATCCTTTTATAGCTCCCACATGAAAACTAGCCGTTAGGGGCAAGATTGGGCAAAAATAGCATTTTTCGGTACTATCGCCCTTATAAAGTTGGTAGCACCGGCCTCTAGGTCAACGACTAGAAAACTAGCCGTTGCGTAGGAAACCTGGTACTACCGCAGGCAAAAGCACGGTAGTACCGCTCGAGCTGCAATACCGGCCTCCACGGGCGGTACTGCCGGCCTCAGCGCAAACTCCAGAACCACTCTCTAAAAAATAAATACCAGCGGCTTGGGGCCGGTACTACCGCACCTCCGGTAGTACCGCCCTTGAGCCCCAGTAATGCTAGCCAAGGGTTGGGTGCAAAACATGCCTCACGCGGGGTACTACCGACCTCCGGTAGTACTGGCTCCCAAACAACGGTACCACCAGACCAGCGGTAGTACCGGCTTTATACATGCGGTACTATCGAATTTTCAGATAAAATCATATTTCATACAGAAATCTTTTCTTCTCAAATCAAACACCAATAATGATTGATTCTTTGAGTTATGTGATGATCAACACATGATCGAGCAATTTGCAAAACACATTTGCAAACCCAATTCACATTCTCCAAACACATTAAGCACAATTTATTTGCAAAACACATTTGCAAATAAATGAAGAACTTATGAGATCAATCCTCTTAGTCATGTCATGATCAACACATGATCAAGTCAATTTGCAAACCCTATTCACATGCTCTAGAATCAAAACCCATAAACTCAAGCTTATTTGCAAAACACATTTGCAAATAACAAATCCATTCAATATTTTTCAAAAACACATTTTGCAAACTCAAAGCATAAAACACACTTGGCCTTGTGATGATCAACACATGATCAAGTCACAAGCTAAAACTCCAATGCATGAGCTCTTCATTTGCAATATATGCAAATACCTAGCTCCACGCAAACAATCAAAACAAACTCAAGTGCATGAACTCTCTATTTGCAATACATGCAAATCTCTAGCTCCATGCAACCACTTTAAACCAAATTACTTGAGCTCTCTCATTTTGCAACACATGCAAAACTTAGCTCCAAGCAATAACCACATAAACAACATTGCATAAGCTGTCTTCCTTTTTGCAACACATACAAATCTATAGCTTCATGCAAAAACCAATTCAATTAAGATTCAGTAAGAAGCGAGCATGAGCTTCTCCTATTTGCAACACATGCAAATCAAAGCATCATGCAAAAACCAATGCACGAGCTTCACCCATTCGCAATACATGCCAAATGGTTAGCTCCATGCAAAAACCAAACAAGAGAGTGAGTTCATCAACACATGATGAAGCTCAAGCTAAAAGATTCAACCCCTCTTAATAGTACGGCACCTAACTAGCAATTCGGTCTCCCATCCAAACACCGAGATCGGTAAAAGACTAGGAACACATCCTTAGCCCTAGCTAGTTATACCTTTGCCTCTAGTGATCCACTGTGAGGCTTTTATGATATCCAATCATCTTCTCTCTAGGATCGAATCTTCTTCTTCTTGTTCGTCAACACATGATGAACCTTCTCTAGCCCTTCTCTTCACTTCAGGATTCATCGGATGGGATGTTCCAGATCGCTCCGCGTGTTCGTAATACCGGCCGTTGGATCTGATCCTTGCGGACCAGATCGCACTGGCGCCGTGGCCAACCGCTTGTCGGGTGTCGTAGTCGAGGCGCCATGCGCCGATTCCACCGTTAACCAGTGCCGCCCTTGGACCAAGTCCATATGCCGAGATGCCTTTTGCGCAGTGGTTGCGTCACCTGTCAGCGTCGGATTGGGCCGCGTGTCCGGTGACGTAAGCGTGACGTCATATATCGCCTTTCCCGTAGAAAAATAATTCGGCCGAAAATCATATGCCGTGCTGGCGTCGGCATGACGTCATAAATGCTATTTTCAGTATAAAAATAATTCGGTTTTTCCAATTTTCTGTTTTTCTTTTATTTCAAACTTCGAATAGCAATATCTTTTGCATCCAAACTCTGATTGAAGTTATTCTAGTTTCTAAAAATTTGTAAAATAAAGCTCTATTTAATGGTGAATTTTATTTAATTTTTAGAGTTAATTTTTCTCTCTCTTTTTTGGTGTTTATTGCTTTCTCTTTCGTTGCGCGTAGACGTCGAGTTGCCCAGTGAGTTTGTGGTTGAGGAGCCAGCACCCGAGCAAGGTCCAGAGCAGGAGTTGGAGCTATTGGAAGGCAATTTATGCTTTGATCTTGTTAAACCCATGTTTAAAATATTATATTGTTTCAATGTATTGCATACTAATTCAATTATTACTTGTTTCAATTATGTTGGGTATAGTTATCCACCCAATTGTGATATATCTACCTCGCCATGTCATATGTATTATTTCATTTGTCACCCTAGAATGGTTTAATATTAATTGGTAGCTATGATTACCAATGTGGGTAGTTATAACACATGTAGTATGCTTAGTCATGCAACGAGTCATCATTTTATGTGAAAAATGATAAATCTTGCTTAATGATTATGGAACATGTTTATTGACTTGTATGTCGGGTGTTGTCACACAATGTTGTTGTTGTTGATGGCACGTGGTGCATGGTAAATCAACCGGGGTGGTAAAATGATTTAGACTGAGGCAAGTGGCATGTATTTGTGGTGGGCCAATGTGGCACTTGGGCGATCACATTATTATTTTTTATGATAATTTTTGGTTCATGGTTATGATGATTTTAAGTTAGTCTTACCTTGGTCAATTAAGGACTTAACCTTGCAAGAATTTGAACTGAGTCATTCATACAACCATAAGTCTAGTATGGGACAGACCTAGTTGATTAATTTGTTGAGTCTAAACTTTGGTACTATTTGTGGTGGTGTGAGGCCCGGGTAGCGGTAACCAGTCCTCGCACGGGTGTGCTCACATGGCGCAAGAGGGGGGGTCCTGGATGTGGTAACCAGTCCCACCAGTGTTGCAACCTTAGCGGGTAGTACCGGGTTTAGATAGGTATTGGAAAGGCTTTGTTATAATCACTCGTCTTTGTGGTGTATGATTGTACCTTGTGGGTAAAGTGTATAACCTCTGCAGAATGTAAAACCTATTCGAATAGTCGTGCTCGCGGAATTGAGCATTGCTCGATGATTACAATCAAGGGTTAGATTTTATTAAAACAACTGTAAGAAGGGATGATGGATTATGATTTTAGGTTATGAGATGGTTATGGGAAAACGAATGAGAAATTTATTATTATTAATTGTTTTACTGTCTTTCAATCTATTTATGCTATTCCTTTACAAATGTTGTTTATGCAAAATAACCATGTTAGCCTATCCTTTGTAATAAGCCATGCATATAGTATATTAGACTTGTATTCTGTGCATGACTTGTTGAGTGCTTTAAGTACTCACCCCCTTGCAACAAAACATCACCAGTTGGAGAAAAAGCAATGCCTGCTTTTGAGGAAGAGTACCAGGAGGAGGCGGAAAACTAGGGTCCGAACCTTGTCAGTTGACTGTGGCAGATTGAAGGGTTTTCTAAGTTTATGTTTATTTCTGTTGCTGTTTATTTACTTTTCAGTCTTAGCCTTGCGAGGTGTACTCATGTAAGGTTGACCATAAGGTCGTCCAACAGTTATATTTAATATTGATGAAGTCTTTATTATGTTACCGTTGAGTATGATTGTGATATTCATCAATGCTGAGCCTGTGTGCACTAACGTGATCCTGGACTAGTGTGGAATACACAAAGGATCCAGATTTGCATATTCAGGTCCCGAAACGGATGCATAGATGTAGTGCCATCATAGCTCGGTACGGATACCGACGCCCACCCCTCTGAAATGTACGAGGCATTCTCGATGCCATGCGTGTCGTCTAGATTACGGTCATCCATGCCACAATCTCCCAGCTGGGGAGAGTTGGCACGGATTGATCTCTTAATCTCGGTGAGGAGGACTTGGGGAGCAAGACGTGCTCTCCTGCTCTTGCTTTTGCCAAACATTTTATTTCGTGGAGGAAGAGCAAAAAGAGAGTAAATTTGGACTAAACACAGAGAACAAATGTGAGAGCGAGCGAGATGTGCTGAGCAAAAAGAGAGAGAGCGAGGGAGATGTGCAGAATGTGCTAAACAAATGAGAGCACGCGGGCTGATCTTATAGCGAACTAACTCATCAATCGAACGTTGGAATCGGGTGCGGGATGGAATCAGGCGAATGTTGAAATTATCTTTATTTCATTCACGCGTCATATCACTGTCAATCTCTATCGTTCGCGAACGCTACCCTCTCTCTTTCTCTGAAATCTACCCGTTGCGCTGGAATCTCTTTCCCTCACTCCCCCTCTCCTTTTTCCTCTCTCTCTCTCCCTCTCTTTTTCCCTCCTGTCTCCCCTTTTCCCCCGAAAACCCATGCCTCGGTCTTGCTCGGTTGCCCCCTCGGCTCAAGGCCTCGGGTGCTCCGCCCGTCTCTCTCCCACTCTCTCTCCCCTCCGACTCTGGTCAACCGCCCCCTCGCATCCCCTTCTCCCCGCGCCGATCGCCCTCTCGCCTCCTCTTCCCCCCGCTCACCTCCCCTTCCCCTGCGTCGGTTGCCCATTTGCCTCCCCTTGCCCTCACGTCGGCTGCTCGCTCGCCTCCCCTCCACTCTCGAAGCCTGGTGCCCCTCCCGCCCCACGCTAGCCTCCTCTACCTCCGACCCCTCCCCCCTCTAGCATCCCCTGCCACCCAACAGCATCCAGCCTCCCCCTTTCGATCCCCTCTGGCCTCTGCCTCGTGGCCCCCCTCCAGCCCCCTACCGCCTCCCCCTCCATCTCCGGGCTCACCCACCGCCACCCCCTCCCCCACCGCCTCGCCCTTCCCCTCCGCCTCCGTGTCCTCCTCCGCTACCCCCTCCCTCTCCCTCCGGGCGCAGGCGTCGATGCCCTCGGGCATGGCCTTGGGAATGGGCTCGTGCGTCGGCGTCAGTGAAGGGGTCGGCGCGCGAGAGCAGGCGTCGGCGTGAGGGACGACGTGGGCTGGGGCATCGGCCCACACGGGCTCAGGGGTGGGGTTCAGCATGGCCGAGGTGAGGTGAAAGACGGTGAGGAGCCGAGGCGGCGACCATGGTGAGCGGTGGATCTCCCTCCCATCCGTCGCACGGCGGTCCTTGCAGCCATGCGCTGGCGGTGGCCATGGCGGGCGGTGGCAATGGCACGACGGCGCGGGAGGGGAGGCGACACGACGTGGGAAGCAAGGCGGTGGGCACGGGAGGTGAGGCGACGGGCACGGGACACGAGGCGACACGCGGGAGGCGATGGTGGCCATGGCGGGCGGTGTCCGGACACGACAGGCGATGGCCACAGAACGACAGTGCGGAAGGTGAGGCGACATGGCAACAGGCTTGGGAGGCGAGGCGACTTGGCGGCGGGCATGGGAGGCGAGGTGACGGCGGCCAAGGCGGGCACCACAGGTACACCACCTCCACCCCTGCTCCTCTCCCCCACGGCCCACCTCTGGCCACCTCCCTACCGTGGCCAGCGGCCCTGCCGTAGACCCGCGGTAGTGTCGCCGTGCCATACCAGCATGAACCCGGCCTAAACGGCCGTGCCGCCCATTGTGCCCGGTTCGCGGGGCTAGCTGTAAGATCGAGGATGCCGACTAGAGGGGGGTGAATAGACAGTTATAAAAATTTCTTCTATGATTAATTAAAATCTCGCCTAAGTACCATTATGTCAAAACCTAAAATAATAGATGCGGAAGCGATAAACTAAAGTTTTGACAATTAAAGCCTAAATCAATTAGGCTCACTATGTGCACCAACTATTTATATCTCTAACAATAATTTGCAATCCTAAATACAAGCAATTAAACCATCAATTCAAATAATATAAATTGCTTGAGTATAAATAAAGAATAGAATGCAAATCACGCGAGACACACCGATGTTTTACCGTGGTGTTCGGAGATTTACCGGTCTCCCCTAATCCATGTTGAGGCAAGCCCAAACCGCTTTGGACCGGCTCCACGAATTGAGCACCCGCCTCGATTCCACTAGTGGTAGCTCTTTCCCCCTCTGGGTAGGTGAGCTCCGACCTTCACAACTTTGCCGGGCCTTCTCACAATCTCCTTGAGAAGGTCACTACGCACGACGCCTCCATACGCCGTCTAGGTGTCGGTAAACACCAAGAGTAACAAGTCAAGCCTATTTCTTCATCCTCACCGAGTGCAACACATGCACAATAATGCTCACCGAGTGCAACACATGTACAAGGCTCTCCTCTAAGTGCAACACATGCACAAAGAGCACTCAACCCGCTTCTAATTGCAACACATGCAAATTAGAATTGCTCTTAGCTCAAAAACCAAATTAGAGAGTGCAACACATGCACAACTCAACCACAAAGAGCAATAAACTCTCCAAAATAACAACAAGCTAAAATGCCAGCCCTAAGGCTCTTTTTATAGCCTCTTCAAAGAAAACTAGCCGTTGGGGGCAAAAAACACACCAAACCCAGTGTTACCGCCTTACTAGTGCCGGTAATACTGGCCTCCTCACCAACGGCTAAAAATCTAGCAATTACACAGAAAATCCAGTGCTACCGCTCATTTGGCCGATAGCACTGGCCTGTTTGGTCGAGAAACACCTTTTCTGGAATTTTTACATTGGCTTTTAGGCCAGCGCTACCGCTCGGCTGGTAGCACCAGGCTTGGGGCCGGTAGCACTACTCGGGCGATGCTACCACCCATGGGTCTCATTTTCTCTCCAAGTCAGGATCTTCGTCTTGTTCATCAACACATGATGAACTCCCCTTATCTTAGCTTCGGGATCCTCTCTTGACGCTCATAAACACAAGATGACGTTTTTGTCCTGTTTATCCATCTCAACATTGGACTTAACCTATTTCAAACTCATTGAAAGTGTTAGTTCAAAATACATGGTTGTCTCAATCATCAATGCACTCCATTTACACATAATAGATACTTTCAAGATCCTTTAATGATTGACCACAACCCAAAGACAATTGATTGAAAGATTAATTGTGTCTTGAGTATACTAATGCAACTAATGCTTCATATACTTAAGAACTTTCGATTGTTCTAGGATCAACAAAGTGAACCATCAACGTATGATTAGTTCTTTGTTGATTGAATGGCAACCAAACACAATTTAAATTTTCATGAGTATATATTAACTACACAAGTTTCATATACTCAATTCGATGGAATCTAAAAGTAATGATCCAATTTATATGGAGTGACGGAAAGGGATCAATACTATTTAGACCATCAAATATAGAATAAACTCCCATAAATGTCTGCATATATAAATTTGACCTTGAATCAATATGCACATATTTAATTTGTGATTGCTTTGGAGTTTGTCCTACATTAACATGAGTATACTACAACTACACAAGTTTCATATATATACTCACGAGTTTGTTTCAAAGTAATGATCCTTTATAAATGGAAAAAGGTAAATGGATCAATACTATTGAAACTTCAAGATTAAGCATGAACTCCCCCTAAATGTGTGCATTAATGTATATATATAATTAAAAACATTATGCACATCTTAAGATTGAGACTACGGTGAAGTTCATCCTTTATCTTGAATCCAAATAATGCATTTAGAAATAATAGAGTTGTATTGGGTGCAGACCTTTGGAATTTTCATTTTTCAATGAGATGAGACTAAACAAAAGTATACTCAATAAAAGAGTTAGTCTCATATTTAATATGATCATGAATATTATATCCAAGGAATGCAATAAGATATAATAATATGAATTCAAATGCATACCTTTGAAATTTTCACCTTTTTCATCCAAAAGAGACTAATAAGAGTTAAACTCAATAAAATATTAGTCTCATAAAATGATTTGTCATTAATTAACAACGGAGACTAATTAATATTATGATTATCAAAATAGTTAGTCTCAATATTAGATTTGTCATTAACACTAAAACCGAATTAATGGAGCTTACTTTCACCGGCACAGCCCGAGCTATAGTACCGTGTCGACATGGTACGACCCACTTCGTGTCGGACCGGGCCGTGCCCATCATGCATCGGACCGGCCCAAAAAAGCCTGGTCCGATGCCCACCTCTATCACTACCGAGCAACAATGCAATAATTTCTAGGCCGGAACTAACAGGTTAGGGGTGCGTGATTAAGGGTGTGTTTGGTTGGTGGGATGAGGTTGAATGGGATAAGATGGTACTGTACCATTTGGTTCTATTATTTTGGATGAATGGAATGATTCAACATCTACAGGGAATATTTTTCAAATTTGTATCCCACCATCCATGACAGGATGATTCCATTCAAGCAACCAAACACATAGATAACTTTTTTCTTGAACTATCTCATATATATACCACTTGGTACAAGCAACCAACACACTCTAATTGAGAGGCTTGAGAATGAATCGAACGAAATCCATTAAAACATATAAAGGTGATCCGATATGGAGTACCTGGCAAGAGATGGTGTAGTTGGAGCCGACGCGGGCGTTGCGCAGGGGTTGGCTGATGCACGTCGAGATCAGCATTACAGACCGGTCCGGCCCGGTGGTGTTTCTTTTGTAGGTAATTAGATAGATGCATGCAAACCACGTATATCATACTCACGCATGCATACGTATACGCATGCATACGTATCTTTTACACATGTTAAGAAAATGATCGGAGACAAAATGTGCTATCTCACTTAACATGTACGCGAATATGTACCTTTTTAATTATGTAGATGAGAGACGCTAAAATCGATCCCAAGAATAAATTCCAAACCGGAAGGGCGAGCACTCTAGCACCCTCCCACTGTAGCTCAGGTCTCGCCCGGTGATGTTTCTGCTGACTGAAGACGTGTCAAATTGCGTCATCCCCCGAATATTGAAATGATTGCTAATTAATGATTAACTAGCAAGTTATGATTGGTAAAGTATAGTTAACCGTTCATAAATACTACTAATTTTCAATCGCACTAATATATATGCATTTCATACATTTGTTTTCTATTTAATTCTAGATGTTATCTCTACATGTGTTTCGTATTGTCCATATAGTTAGAAATCAAGAAAAAAGGAAAAAAAATTCAAACAAAATCTTTTCTTCTGAGGACTGAGAGATAACTCAGTGGTGAAGATATAAAAATAATGTGAGTAGATTAATTTTGGAGAATACTTTGTAATACTGTGTTTTGATTATGCGTAATATATCTATTATAATAGGCTATATAAAAAACAAAGAAATGTGGTAGCCACGGGATTGCAGGTGCAAACATGGATGATTAAAGTACACAAAATCTATTATATGAATGAGCGATTATATCGATGTTGGAGAAACACATAAATTCATATATATCGTGGACATATCAGCTGAAAAGGCCTAAAATGTTGTAAATGCATGACAATATATTTATAAAAGGTTTTAAAAATTCTAAAAATTATCATATATGGGATGTATTTTCTATATCTTTGAAAAAATTCAATATCAAACTCGATCTATTTGGGAGATATAAAAACATAAATACTTAGTGAATAGTGATTGCGCAATGTTCACGAAGTATTTCTCTTTTTCTCATCTCACACAAATGCAATTTAGTTTTGGTCTTAAAATTTTGCTTTTTTAATTTACACACATGATTTCACGCATATGGAATATTTAAGACATTTTCACAAGATGCACGCTATAGAGTGAGATTTCATAAATGACGAGCCAGTGGCCTGGTGGTGGGATTAATGGTGTCTGTTTTTAGACACCAAGGCTCAATGTCTTAGTATCAACAAGTTGCTTGTGTGCGGCGCCGCACCAGCAGCCATGTGGTCGACGGTAAAAATTCGTACGATTTTGGTTTTTTAAGGGTCTTTCGTAAAAAGGATTTGTATGTACACGGTTTGTACGCAAATTCAGAAAGTTTTTTGTAATTTTCTGGAGACATCTGCGGAAAAAAAATGAAATTTCGGAAGTTTTGGGGATCGCAAAAAAAAGACTAATATGTATTTTCAGAAAGTCTATCATTTTTTGGGGGGCCTTTTACACAAAAGAAAATAAATTTCGGCAGCTTCAGGGGGTCTCCCTATAAAAAAATGGGCTAATATGTATTTTTGAAAAATGTTCCGTAATTTTGGGGGCCCTTGTACAAAAGAAAAACAAATTTGAGTTTTTTCTTATAATTTTCGGGAGGCATCTGCGAAAAAAGGAAATTTTTGACAGTTTCAAGGGGTCTCTCTATTAAAAGAATAAGCTAATACGTAATTATAGAAAGCCCCAAGGTCTTTTTCGCAAAAAAAAAATACCGCAACGCGTTGCTCGTGACCCTCAGCGCGCGCGCCATACGTCGCTCAAGCAAAAATCGCCCACGGGCGCTCGCGCGCACAGGAGCGGGAATCGAACGCGCGACCGATTGACTTGAGGCGAAGTGTACTACCACCGCATCACGCGAGCATTGCGGCTGAGTGAGGGAGGCAAAATACTTGAGCCGTATCATTCAGTGAGCAAAGCGGGCAACACCATGCACTGCGGAGCAAACACGTCACTCCAAAACGACGTGAATGGTGTGAGCAGATCGGAACTCTTTAGATATAATATATGGAGTATATGGTGCGTTTTATTTAGTTATACACGCTCGTGTGCTTTCAGTAAGAAATCACGTGCCCGTGCGTCCTACGAGGCCCTAGAGGGTCTATAAAATTCTTAGCATGAGTAATGGATGTATACGTGACTGGGCCGTGTCCTTATACTCTCTCTAACAATAAGGTTTGATTGCATAGCATATGCCATATGGTGCTATTTAAAGAAAAAAATTAACAACACCTGTGACAATTTTTTCATAGCTGCATCCATGCTCTCTATTTCTTCCTAGCGTTGATTGCAAGTTAGGTGTCCCAAAAATAGAGGTGGACATCGTGCCTTAACGGTGCATATGGTGCTATTTAAAGAAAAAAATTAACAACACCTACGGCAATTTTTTTCATAGTTGCACCCATGCTCTCTATTTCTTCCTAGCGTTGATTGCAAGTTAGGTGTCCCAAAAATAGAGGTGGACATCGTGTTGTAACGGGTTAGCCCGGCATGGGTTCGTTGTGCTTCGTGCTTGAACCGTGCTGTACCGCGACAGACCGTCATGCCTGTCGTGTTGTGTTGACTCAAGCCCAGCCCATTTACACTATTGCGACGAGAGGATGAGACGATGGTGAAGGCAAAGGAGCTATATCGAACGGCCCTTCTCCTCCAGCCTGAAAAGGCCCGGTCCAATGCCCACCTTTAATCTCTCACGTGCTCTCTCTCGCTCGATCAGTTTCTCTCTCAATCTCTCAGCCTCTCTCGCCCAACTAGTCTTTCTCTCTCAATCTATCTCGCTCGATCAGTCTCTCTCTTAATCTCTCTCTCTCTCTCGCAATCTCTTGGTCTTTCGCTCGACCAATCTCTCTCTCAATCTCTCTCATCCGATCAGTCTCTCTCGCTCGATTAGTCTCTCTCTAGCCGGATCATTCTCTCTCTCAATATCTCTTGCGCTCTCTCTCTCTCTCTCTCGCAATCTCTCGGTCTGTCTCGCCCGACTAGTCTCTCTCTCTCAATCTCTCTCGCCCGATCAGTCTCTCTCTCTCAATCGGGTTTGTTGTTAGAAATCTGACTCCGCCCATTTTCTCTTTTCTTCTCTCTTTTTTTTCTTCTCTGTTTTTTCTTTTCTTTTTTCTTCTTATTTCCTATCTTTTTTCTTCTTTTTCATTCCCCTCTTTCTTTCTTTTCTTTTCCATCTTTTCTTCCATTTCTCTCCCCTTCTCCTTTTCTTCTTCCATTCTCCTCCTACATGAGTGACCGGACAGCCACGGCACCTCCCCCATCGCCTCATCTTCCCCACCCCCACCCCCACCCCCACCGACACAGCCCCCTTGACTCCCGGTGCTTTCCCTCCTCCCCCGCCTCCTCGACTCCATGGCGCTTTCCCTCCTCCCCAGCCTCCTTGACTCCCTCTCCAGTCTCCCTCGTCCCCATCGCCCCTCTCGGCCCTCGCCTCCTCGACTCCCCGGCGACCTAAGGTGAGTGGGCGCGCGGACTCACAGGCGAGCCGACCGGCACGGGGCGGGCTCGGTCAACCACGGCCACGGGCGGGAACAACGGCGCATCCAGGCACGCCTCGACAGGTCGCGAGCCGACGCCAAGCGCGCGCTCAAGGCCCTCCGGTTCATCAACCACACCACCGGCTCCATCAAGGCCACCGAGTTCTAGGGCAGCGTCGAGGAGTGCTTCAACACCCTCGCCTGTGATGACCTCCTCTCCAGCTCAGCGACATGGCAGCTCGGCTCGACGACCACCGCAGGTAACCCTCCTCCCGCACCCCTGTCGTGGCCAGCATGCCCTACCGCGAGCCCGCGGCAATGCCGCCGTGCCGGGCTGCCCACCGTGCCTAGTTCCTGGGCCGAGGAACATTAACGTGTTGACCCGATACGGCCCACTTCATATCGGGCCGAGCTTTGAACCGGGCCGTACCGCCATGCCTCGGATCGGCCCACAAAAGCACAGCCCGAGTGACCACCTCCACCTAAAAATGCCCAATCTATCCTTCCACAGAAGCATCACATAGACGTATTATGTGTATAGCAGAAGCGGTGCTTTGGGAGATCGATCAGACTCAGCACGGAGAAGCAGCCGTAGGCTCGTAGCTTCTCTGCTTAGCAGCGACACCCGAATTTGACGGCTGCATGGAGCATTTGTCGTGGCCTCAAGCCTCCGATGGCTCAACTCCAGCGGTTCTGCAAAGTAGCATGGGTTTTATTAGGGATGAAAACGGAACGGAAACGGTCGATAAATGGTTATTCTATTTTCGTTTCCACATTTTTTATCGGTACCGGAAACGAAATCGGAAACCCCGGAAACGGATAGTGACGAAAACAGATTCAGAACGGAACGGAGCGAATACGAAAACGAAAGCGAAAAATTCGACAAGAACATATTACATGATATTAGACTATTAGGCATAAATACTTAAAGAGGGCGTCAAAGCCTTGAGATCAAACATTCATACCGAGGCTAAAACTAACCTGGAGCATCACTGTAGTGGAGGCTTAACCCAGTTCACATAGCAAACATCAAAAGTACATAGATAAAATTATGCGAAAAGACCAAGGAATGCGACAAACACCACATTCGACACTCGGGACAAACCAGGCGACAAATATCACCAATGATTCATTGATGCTAAACATACAGTTTAAATAACACTACACCTGAATACATGGAAGTTTGATCTTGCTATCAAGACAAACCAAAGTACCAATGTTATAACAGATCTCTAGCAAGAGAATAAATTACTAAACGTGGGTTCATTTTGCGGGACATGCAAAATTTTCAGATTAAATCTGGGAAAACTAACAACCTTGATCAACAGGCTGTGCCTTGCTTTTGGGTGACCTTCATCTTAGTAAACCTTGCGGCGAAAGGAGCATCCCTCGGTTAGCCTGGCCTTTCCAACCGTCGATTGGCAGAGCACAGTTTGGCAGCCCGAACAGACCACGATGGTCTGAGAGTGGCTAAACACAGTAGTGCTGCAATCACACAAACAATTCGGTTCAGTGCATCATCTCAACTTTTGAGAGTCTTGATTAGCTATAAAGGCCATCTTGAACACGCATACTCTTACTTCAGAAAGAGAGCACCACTTTGTCAAGATTTGTGCTGCCAGCATAAATTCCGTTTTGATTTGTCAAGACTTCAGAAAGTAGGTTTCATGCTTTAACTGACTATTGTAGGATACTACCTGAATTTTGTTGACAGGTTATTCAACACATGTAGAATTAGCTAAATAAAATAGAAATCAATATCCTTTCTGTAAGACTGAAATGAGATGACTGAACTGATTTGGGTTTTAAGATACCAGAATTTTACTAGCAGCACATAGTAGAAAACGAGACAACTGAGTTTTCTGGACTAAATATCATAGTACGAAACCGGTAATTTCCATATCAAGGTTGAGTGTCAGTATGTGACTACAAAATGATGTTTTCCAATAACCAATTATCTTCGGATCATCTGTACACAGAGTCGCAGATTGATAATCCACAAGGCAAACTGTAAATACTTACTATTTTCATTCAACTGCTTTTGCTTATCTACAATAATTTTCAGATAAGTCGCAAGCCCTAACCAAACAAAGTATACTGTTTTTTCAAGCACAAGTGGATAACCTCAAGAGCTCATGTACATGCAGCAACAATATCTACTGACCTCTGTCTAATGTGCACAACAAATTCAAGACTGCAGAAATACCGTGAGCATATGATCTGTGGAACATTTGTCACCAAAAGAGAAACTGATGTCGCCTGGCTGAGCTGCTGCCTTTGCATCACCACCGGTTGCAATGGCATTAGCCATGAAGGCTGCTGGTGTCTCTAGGACAGAAACAATAATACCTCCAAGGAATACCAAATTTGTATGCCCATCTAGGGGCACATATAATCTTGATTTCATGAAAACTTCACCAAATTTGTTATATGTTTATATATTATCCAGTGAGATATGTTAGAAGAATGTAGTAATCGCAATCCAGAAGAACTTATCAACCAAGCATGAAAAAATCATCACCTTGTGAGTCATTGGTCAGCCCGTGGGAGGCGGCGCGGTGGGGGCTCTGATCTGGGGCGGCACGGTGGAGGGACTCCGGTCGGGGGCGCGGTGGGGGCTCCGATCTGGGGTGGCATGGTGGAGGGACTCCGGTCGGGGGCGCGGTGGAGAAACTCCGGTCGGGGGCGCGGTGGAGGGACTCCGGTCGGGCAGTAGCGCAGTGGAGGAACTCCGATCGCGGGCGCTAGGGCGACACGGTGGGGGGTCTCGGCACAGCACAGCTGACGCCTGGGGTGGGGGCGGCGTCGTTGACTCGGGAGGCCGGGGGACTGGGGGAGGTCACCGCCCAACCCAACTCGACTCGCCAAACCCTAACTCGAGCACGCACCACGTCGGCCTCTCCTCCAAACCCTAGCGCGAGTGCGGGTGGCAGTGGAGTCGTGGAGGGAAGGAGGATGGAAGGGCCGAAGAGGTCTCAGCTATGGGTGCGGTTACTGGGTTGGGCTTTAGGCAGCCTTTGGGCTGTTCGGAAATTCCGAATAGTTTTATACAGAATTTTTGTTCCGTTTCCGTTTCCGTCGGAACTGAATCTCCCGTTTCCGTTTTCGAAAAAAAAATCCGTTTCCGTTTCCGTTTCCGAAAAAAGGCTTCCGTTTCCGTTTTCCTTCGGAACGGTCGGAAAGTTTTCGTTCCGTTTTCATCCCTACTTCTAGGTGCTTAGATTTTGTCTCGTTTATTTTAATTAGGATAATTCATACTATATCACTCCAAATGTTGACATTAAACCCTTATATTATCGAGACAACAAGTGGTATTTCTGAAGTGCCAACGAATAGAGTTGTATAATATGAATTATCCCTTTTTTAATTTTATGCATGCGTCACTTTTATTTGCTGTGTGCATACGTCTTTCTTTCTTTCTTTTTTGCTTTGCCCGTCTTGCCTTTTTTTTATGTGCATAATTTGTGGGGAGAACTTGCAATCAGATGTTTGATGGGAAGCTCTTATCAGACACGTAGGTGTAACATCCTTAAACAATACGTGCAACAATTATAATTACCACGTGCAACAAAATCCATAATAACAATGAGAATGTTGACAAAAAATCTAAATTGGATGAAACCATAAGCATAAAATGTAGCCCGATTTCAAAATGGTTCATACATCGTAAACAAATAAAGTTACAATAACACAACACTTCAACATTTAAAAAGAATAGTTGCAACATTTTACAGTTACTTATGCAACAATCAGAGAAAATGTTTGCAATAAATCGGAACAGTCCATGCAAAAAGTTCACAAATCATCGTTGCAACATTGCGATAACATACTTACAACAACTCCAATGACCTGTTGCAACATCCATAGCGAATCCCATCGATCTCTTACTTTAGTTTACTGATATCACAATGGGGCATGCCGTAGAGGACACCACACCGGTGATCGGTGAGGAGCTTGTTGCAATTACCTTAGGCAGCGTCGCCTCTAGTGGGTGCTCCTCGAAAGGGGAGAGCTCTACGTGAGCTCCAGCCGCATTAGACAAGCTCCTCAAGCACAACAGTGGTGAGCTTGGACCGATGGTCGACGGTGTAGCTTGGGAAGCCGAGCAGGAAGAGGAGTGGGGCAAAAAGTTGAAGCTTGCTAGTCATAGAGGTGGCTTGTCAGAGCTCGTTGGTCCGGTCTGTGTAAGAGATAGAGGAGGAGGAACCAAGGAAGGCATTGCAGAGGAGTACAAAATGTGTTTGGTAAGGCTTAAGGCAATGTGGATAATATCTGGTGAGAAGATGAGCCATATGCTAGAAAACCTTTCAGGCGAAACGCCTCGCGTCGGACGATCGAAGCAGTATCATTACTGTAAAAAAATTTCTTTCTTTCTTTTCACACGTAGGGCTGTATGCTTTATTTTCTTGTGTACACATGTTTCTCTTTTTTTTTTCATTATCTTCTCTTTTCTACATTACTATATCTTTAAGTAATAATAAATCAAATGGCTGGCATAGTCTAGCTTTAGTTAAGGTCCATCTGATCAAGGCCTGATGTTTTGCTTTTTCTTGAATTTCTAGTATATTTCTCTTTATTATTAATTACATCCAATGATTTGTAAGTATTTCTAGCTATTTCTCCTTTTTGTTAGCAACTCTAAAACATGTTGAAGGATCATGTGGAGGTCCATCCATATTTGTGATGAGTATTTGACTTTATTTGAGCAAGGTGTGCTCAAGTTTGAGTTTGATTTGGATTGTTTTTCGAGCTAGAGCAATTTGAGTTATCTTGGTTGGAGACTACCGTCCGACCCGAGTGGTCGGGTCGTCCGACCTGAGTGGTCGGGGCTTTGGCTGGTTGGAGACCAGTCGTCCGACCCCTAGTGGTCGAGTTGTCCGACCTGAGTGGTCGGGGCTTTGGCTGTGTTGCAGACCAGTCGTCCGACCCCGAGTGGTTGGGTCGTCCGACTCCGAGTGGTCAGGTCTTTGGTTGGTCGGAGACCAGTTGTCCGACCCAGAGAGGTCTGGGCTGTGGCTGGTCGGAGACCAGTCGTCTGACCCCGAGTGGTCAGGTCTCTCGCTGGTCGGAGACCAGTCGTCAGACCTCGAGTGGTCGGAATGGAGACTAGTGGTCAGACCTCGAGTGGTCGGGATGTAGACTAGTGGTCAGACCATGGTTGGTCGGGATGGAGACCAGTGGTCAGACCACGTGTGGTCAGGGTTATGTTGGTTAGCGTAGTGTATATCTTTCTGTTGAGATGGATATGTGTTGTTGGACATTGCTATGTGATGTGGTTTCCTTGTCTATGATGGTTGCAGGACTTTGGAGCTAGGTCATGGTGAGGCGAAGGGGATCAGGACTAGGCTGGGAGAGCTGAGTTCCAGATGATCAAGGTGTCGCCAAAGATGACTGAGGCCATGGAGTAGCTGCAAGCCGAGAAGACAAAGGAATGGATGAGATGCTAACTTGGAGCTGCTCTGATCAAGGAGGACCGTTAGACCGCGGTCAGGAAGATAGAGTAGCGGGTCAAGTTAGTGTGAGTTAAAAAGCGTGCAAAACCCGTTGTGTTGTTGGGTTTCGGGTGAGCCCATGCATAGCTGTGTGAGTGGGTAAAATCTCTGTCCTTGATGGAGTGCTCTAGGGTTTAGAGGCTCATCCAAGGGTGGTAGGTGTTCCAAGCCTGCTACTAGACAGGGAGAGGGGTGTCTCCCTGGGGGCGTGGTGAGCAGGTGAGGAAAGTGTACGTGAGTAGTTGAGAGTTGTTGAGAGTGACAGTGTAAGGATCAAATCCTGACTCTTGGATGTTGGCTTAGGTTTGAAGCAGGACATCCAAAGGTGGGAATTGATCCCAAGTCACTATAAATAGAGGGGTAGGGCCTCCCTCCGTGAAGGTTCGAGGTTTTGTCTTTGCTCATTTGAGTTTTGCCCACTTTGTTGTGAGGCTTTGTAAACCTCCCTTCCGTAAATGAAATGTTCTTCATTTATATTCTTGTTTCATTTCCCTTACGTGTATACATTACGCACTTAAATTCATTATCTAAATTCGCATTTACTTACTTGCAATTTACTTTACGTAATTTGGATTTGCCTCATCTCCTTCTACATGCTATTGAGTCTTTGTTGAAATTCATGATTGATGAACTCTTCTCTGGACTTGGTGCTTTCAATCATCTAGGCAATCCTTGCATTCTTGTTGCAAGTTAGTAAATCTGTGTGTTCTTAAAGTGCGTAAACGTGTGACTTGCAGTTCTTTAGTCTTGATTGGCTTCTGGTTCTTGTTGCCAAGGATGAAAGATTGCTGGATGAATCTTCTATAGATCATATCTCAATCATCTAGGCAATCTACAACCTCTTCTATTCAGTTTTGCAAGAAACCAATTTCTGTGCCTAGTTTTCAGATAGTGTTTCTATTTGTTTGAAGGGTTGTTTCTTCGTGTTCTTACTTGCTATGATTTGTGGAGAGTCATCCAAGGATTTCGACCATCAACTCCCACCACAAGTTAGGGTGAAGTCTGTGTTCGTGACTCTGCTTTTGGTGTTGCATTTGTTAAACTAAAAGGACGAAACCTTGGTATTAATTCCTTCGATTGTTGATTGAAATAGGTTCTGACATCCTTTGGGAGGTGCACACCAATTTTCATCGTTTTGGATCACCGATCAAAAGCTACATCGATTTACTTTTGAGATCGTCTTGATTTTATTATTCACCCGAGTCTTGCTCATCCGGCCAATCTTTGTCGGGGGGTCTTGTTCATCCGACCACTTCAGTCGGGAGTACTGCTCATCCGCCGATCTTTGGTCGGGGTACTGCTCACCCGAACACTATTCATTCCGAGTCTCGCTCATCCGACCTCTGTGGTCGAGGTACTGCTCATCCGACTAGAGATACCCGACCGGTCGCTTTATTTCTGGTCTTTTGGTGGTTTGAATTCTAGGGGGAGAGTTTATTCGAAAATTTTATTTGGCTCCTATTCACCCCCCTCTAGTCGCCTTTTTCGATCTTTCAATTGGTATCATAGCCGGTTCTGCTCTTTCTAGATCTTGACCGGTCTCAAGAGCCATGGCGATGGACAAGTATTCCACCAAGCCTCCCATTTTGCTTTGGAGTTGATTTTCCGTTTTGGAAATCGCGGATGGAGTCATACATCACTGCCGTGGCTTCTGATATGGCGAAGGTGAAACTCCGTATGAGGTTCCTGGCGATGAAAACGCGTCACGGCGGAAATATGGCTGACGTTGAGGCGAACGCTAAAGCAAGGAATATCCTCATATAGGGTCTTAGCCGCAGTGAGTATGATAGGATTTCTCACCTTCGTTCTGCTCATGAGATTTGGGTGACCCTCGATGCTTACCATGAGGGCACTACCCAAATCAAGACGGTTCGACAGACCAATTCAAGCGTGAGTTCAACAAGTTTGAACAACCGCGTCGGTGAGAGTCTTGACGAGTGCTTTGGTCGGTTTACGAAGATTTTGAGCGACCTCGGCGATCGGTTGCATATACCCGACTCGGATAATGCTCGACATTTCTTGACCGCACTTGATCTTCGTGTTTGGGAAATGAAAGTGAGCACCATCAAGGACACCACCGACACATCGACCTTGACTCTTGACGGGTTTTATTCCCGCCTCAAGACTCATGAGATCGATGTCGTCTCGCGGAAGACGAAGTCTCGATCGATGGCTTTGGTCACCGATCCCATTGGATCCTCTCTTTCGATTCTTCATTGGTTTCTCTCTCTCGCCCTTTGCGAGCTAGCGATGACCAAGCGGAAAAATTTTCGAAAATGAGCTTGCTCTTCTTGCTCGCAAATTTTCATATGCATACAAGAGAGTGAGAGAGAGGAAGAGAGGTGGGATGATCACTGTTTGAGTGTGGTGGCCCCAACCACATTCGAGCAAACCGTCCCAAGCCGGAGAAGGGCAAAACGAACAAGGCGATTCGGGCAAGAACGACCACACCGACAAGAACCGCAACAAGAAGGCCCACTCGTGAGTCGCGAAGAAGAAGTACCGCAACTTTGCCAAGAATAAGAAGCTCTTTCACCGGTCCTCGCCAGACTGGGCGACATCGAGCTCTCTAACACGGAGAACTGGAGTGATGCAAGCGAGGACGATCCGCAAGAGAAGGTGAAGGGCAAAGATAACTTCTCGGCATGTGCTTCATGGCAGCGCCATTGAAGTAAGCGACTCAGCCGTCTGACACGGATGAGGTACCCACCTACGACGAGTTAAATGTCGCCTCGTAAATTAGGCAAGTTTCATGCTAAGGCTAGGTCGAGGTGTTCTGGGTTAGAAAAGGAAGTAGGTACCTTGACTCGGGAGTTAGCTTCGCTTAGATCTTCTCCTTCCCGAGTCACTGATGACTGTACTTTGTGTGATGCTTTGCTTGTGGAGTTAGAGAACCTAAGGACTATGCATGATAGTGTGTTGTATGAACTAGATAGTCTTAGGTTGAAGAATGCTAGCAATGAATCTGTTGATACTCATTCTGTAGATGCTAGTTTTCTTCCTGCTCACTCTACTCCTTCTTGTGCTAATTGCCCTAAATTGCTTGCCGAAATTGATGCCATGAGCGATCACCTTAGGAAGCTTTCTTCTAGAAACGATGAACTTGAAATGCATGCTTCTAAGGAACCGGTCAGCTCATGTGAGGGCTGTAGGCAACTAAAACTTGACAATGAATCCTTAAATGTCAAGTGTGCTAAACTTGCTAAGGACTTACTAGATAAGTCACAAGAAAGTTGCTTGCGATGTTCTGTGATTGAGGGGGACTTGGATAAAATCCATGTCGAACTTAGGAAGAAATTAGAAGACCAAGCCAATAGAATTAGAAATGCGTCTTGCGTTTCTTGTGAGGCCCTCAAGATTGAGGCAGCCATGCTTTGAGGAGAAAATGCACGTCTTGAGAGAGCTCATCTTTCTCGGTTCTTCTTCTCCTCCCTGTTCTTCTTGTGCTTCTTTCTTTCGAGATTGCCAGTATCTTATGAGCACTCTCGAGAAGTTTGTTGGAGGCAAGAAGAAGCTCAATCTTATTCTAGACCAATCCAAGATTAGTAGATTCAATCAAGGTCTAGGATTTGATCCTTGGAGCACGCCAGCGCATCCTCCCACCATTGTGCACGGCTCCAAGAGTGGTGAGATTGTGGTAGCTCCCGAGTGAGCACCACCAAGTTTAGGTCTGCTGGGGTTGTCCATAGGACTTGACCGAAAGGATGTTACTCTGTTGCTTCGTCTCTAGCAAGGCGAAGTACACATGCACCTTCCGTAAGAAGGATGGTCACCTAGTAGATTCTGCTTGAGCACGCCAAGATCACTCGGCGTGAGCGTGTTGTCGCTCTTAGGGGTATTCGTGGTCATCCCGGACTTTGAGTGCTCCTAAGGCACACACCGCTTCTAGACAAAGTTAGAGAGTCGCCTGCTTTTTTTGCAGCGTCTAGGACTCGGTTTTCATGCTGGTTCTTCGAGTTTTAGTCTTGGAGTTGTTCGTAGTCAGTCTTTCCGCCGTCCTTTTGATATTCCTCGTTTTTCCCATCGAGGTAGATATCAACGGCGTGAGGAGTTTTCTGTAGAAGATTTAGGAAGCCTCACTGGGGTGGCTTGGCTTTTGCACCACGGCATGCCAACCCGGCCACTCCTAGATCATCTACTAGAGTTGCTATTGATCTTGTTAGGGTTAAGCGTCAGAGAGACACTCGAGTCCGATCTTCTTCGTGGATCGGTACTGAGGCGTCGTGTGGTTGATATTGGGTTCCCAAGTCTTCACTCTATCCCAAGATCTTGAGTCATCTCTCTCTTGTGTCTTGATCGGGTTAAATCGGATAGGGAAGGAGATGTTTGGATTGTCGACTCGGTTGTTCTCGTCATATGACCAAGATTCTCGATGGTTCTCTTCCTAGTCCGAGCCCCGTGATGAGTTGATCACTTTGGGGATGCTTCTTGAGTAGAGTCATTGCTAAAGGTACCATCCGCATTAACCAAAATTTCATTCTTAAAGATGTTGCCTTAGTAAGTAAGTCGCAATACAATCTGCTCTCTGCTTCTCGACTTATTGATGACTCTTTCGAGGAAAGCTTCAAGAGTAATGCTGTAGAATCCTTGATTCATCGGGAGGGTTAGTTCTTGGGATTTCTAGATTTGGGAGAGTCTTTCGTGCTGATTTTTCTGCTTCTTCTGGAGACTCTCTTCGATGTTTGATTGCTTCTGAGTCCCGTGATCTCTCCTTCTGGCATAGGAGACTTGGTCACATTGGTTTTGATCATTTGACTCGAGTTAGCAGCCACGATCTCATTCGGGGTTTGCCCAAACTCAAGATAGTCAAAGACTTAGTTTGCTCTCATTGCCGACATGGCAAGATAGTTACTGCTTCTCATCCTCCAGTAACCGTAGTGATGACTGATGCACCAGGACAGCTTTTACATATGGACACCGTTGGTCCAAATAGAGTGCAATCGGCGGGAGGGAAGTGGTATGTTCTTGTCATCGTTGATGATTTTTCTAGATTCTCTTGGGTATTCTTCATGGCCTCGAAGGATGAGACTTTTCTCACTTGGGGTTTGGTCATG
Source organism: Otatea glauca (assembly GCA_036346275.1). Taxonomy (NCBI): domain Eukaryota; kingdom Viridiplantae; phylum Streptophyta; class Magnoliopsida; order Poales; family Poaceae; genus Otatea; species Otatea glauca. The sequence goes on from CM070715.1 coordinate 20,524,414, forward strand.
AGGTTGTCTATTGAGCTCCCGGTGCATTACGAGCTATCTGCAGTGATAATGGCACGGAGTTCAAGAATTCCTACTTTGAGAGTTTTTGTGTGGAGTCTGGTTTAGAGCATCAGTTCTCTTCTCCCTACGCTCCTCAGCAGAATGGCGTAGTGGAAAGGAAGAATAGGACCCTAGTTGAGATGGCCAGGACGATGCTAGACGAGTACAGTACTCCTAAGAAGTTTTAGGCTAAGGCTATAGCTACTGCTTGCCATGTTTCTAATCGCGTGTTTTTGAGAGCACATTTGCATCGCACTTCTTATGAGTTGAGGTATAGGCGAAAGCCCAGTGTGTCTCATTTTCGCGTTTTCGATTGCAAGTGTTTTATCTTGAAGTCTGGTAACCTAGATAAGTTTGAGTCTCGCTCTTCTGATGGTATCTTTCTAGGTTACTCGTCTTCTTCTCGTAGCTATAGGTGCAGGTGTTGATGCACATAGGATCATAGAGACTGTGATGTGACCTTTGATGAGGCTAGCCCAGGAGCTAGACCTGATGTTTCAGGCTCTTCTTATCCCTCCGAGACCATCTTTGAAGAAGATGAGGATGATGGAAATGATGGTGTTCCACCGGATCCAGTCCCCTCTCCACCTGAGGTGCCTCCTGTTTCCATTTCGCACCTCGGGAGACCACCCTTGCCTTCCGACTCTCCTTGGTAGTGGCTCTGCTCCTACCTCTTCTTCAAGAGGTAGAGGCTACTCATTCTGGACCTCCCGTCATATTCGAGACGTCATCCTCCCGATCGGATGATTGGCGATTTGTTCGAGCGTGTCACCCGCTCAAGAGCAGGTCTGCCTCTTCTGCCTCCACTCGCCTTCGTTGCCTCCTTTGAGCCGAAGGATATTTCTCATGCATTATCCGATGAGTCATGGATTAATGCTATGCATGAGAACTTGAGAACTTTGAGAGGAACAAGGTATGGCGGCTTGTCAAGCCCCATCCGGTCATAATGTCATTGGGACCAAGTGGGTGTTCAAAACAAGCAGAGTGAGGATGGGGTTGTAATTAGAAACAAGGCTAGACTAGTTGCACAGGCTTTTCTCGGGTTGAGGGTCTTGACTTTGAGGAGACCTTTGCTCCTGTAGCTAGGCTAGAGGCTATCCGAATCTGCTTGCATTTTCTCGCATCCAAAGGCTTCAAGCTTTATCAAATGGATGTCAAGAGTGCATTCCTCAATGGCTATATTGAGGAAGAGGTTTATGTCGAGCAACCTCCGAGATTCGAGAACCCCAAGTTTCGAGTCATGTATACAAGCTTTCCAAAGCTCTGTATGGACTCAAGCAGCCCCCGAGCATGGTATGAGAGGCTCAAGTCTTATCTTCTCACCATGACTTTAAAATGGGCATAGTAGATAAAACTCTGCTCATCGGACACCATGAGTCTCATTTTCTTCTTGTCCGATTTATGTGGGCGATATCATTTTGGTGGCCCGTCTCATTCTCTTGTCTCTCGGTTTTACGATGTGATGAGTCTGAGTTTGAGATGAGTATGATGGGCGAGTTGAGCTACTTTCTTGGCTTCCAAATCAAGCAGACTCGGGAGGGTACTTTCTTGCATCAAGGCAAATATACCCGTGACCTCTGAGGCGCTTGACATGTCGATGGGAAGCCGGTGATGACTCCTATGGCCACCACTACGTCCTCGAGCCCGATGAGGATGGTGAGCCTGCGATCAAAAGGAGTTTGAGCATGATCGGCTCCCTCTTGTACCTCACTGCTTCGAGGCCGGACATACATTTTGCTGTGTGTCTGTGCGCTCGTTTTCAAGCTTCTCCTCGCGCCTCTCACCGCTAGGCGGTCAAGTGCATCTTCAGGTACCTTCGTGCTACCACTAATTATGGTATTTGGTACTCTTCTTCTTCTTGTCTATCTCTTAGAACCTTTTCCGATGCCGACTTTGCTGGCTGTAGGTTAGATAGGAAGAGCACTTCTGGCACTTGCCAATTCATTGGCACTTCTCTTGTTTCTTGGTCATCTAGGAAGCGATGCAGGGTTGCATGATCCACCGAGGCCGAGTATGTTGTTGCAGCCGATTCTTTGTAGCAGTGCTCTGGATGAGATCGACCTTACGGGACTATGGGTTAGAGATAGAGAGTGTGCCACTCTTCTGTGACAACACTTCAGCTATTTGCATTGCTAAAAACCCAGTGCAGCATTCCCGGACCAAGCACATTGATGTTAGATATCACTTTCTTAGAGACCATGTGGAGAAGGAAGATATCGCGTTTCAGTTTGTAGAGAGTGACCTCCAGTTAGCCGATATCTTTACCAAGCCTTTGGATAGCTCCAGGTTTGTTGCCTTGAGGAGTGAGCTTGGAGTCGTGAGCCCTTACGGCCTTTCTTGAGGGGGAGCTGGTTTGTATATTATGTACTATATATTCTTTTCTTCCAGCTTTTCTTTTCTGTGTATTTCTTCTGGGTGTCTTTGGGTTTGTTTTCTTAAGTTGAGTTCACTCACTTAGACTTCTGGCATGCCTTGCATGGTCCTCTTATCTTGTGCTTTAGGTTGCTATCATGCGTGATTAGCTGTTCTCTCTTTTCTCTAGATTGAGTTCCCTCACAGTCTTATAAGTCTAGCAGGTTTTGGGGCCTCCTGGTAGACAGTGCATGTGCACTCCTTAGTTGGGATCTAGAGTCAGCTTCCCTATGTCAGTCTCTGGGGAAGATAAGAGCGAGTCTGAGCCGTAGTGAGTCTCTTCTATCTTTTCTATGCTCTATAGCCATCCAGTTTTGCAGTTTCTCGACTTCTTCTCCTCATTCTATTTTTCTGGTTATTATTGAGTTCATTCGGGTTTTCTTTATGCCTAATCTTGATAATAACTCAACTTTAACCAGATTTGAGCTTAAAACTGATTCAATTGTTGAGGGGGAGTTTGGGAATATGTTCATGCATTGCATTTAGACTGCATTTTTCTGTTTTATGAGTTTTGTCTATTATGCAATTGATTCAATCTTCATATGCACCTTGCTACATCTTTGAAGAAAATCACTAGCTTAGGTCTATCCAAGTTCATCTATCATACTAAGCTTGTTAAAATCTGAAAATTGAAAATCTTAAATGAAAAACATGTTGCTTTTTCTTGTTAAGTTTCTTCTCTAGAGGTTTTTACCATGAATTGTGAATTTATGGAGTTCTCTAGAGTCCCTATAGCAACTTGGGTGAAACTTGCTTGATCCATATTTTAGTCCTTCAAAATTGCTCATATATGCTAAATTAAGAAAAATTTGACTCTCTTTTGTGCAAAATTGAACTCAACACTATATATTCTCGAGACTGCCTCCCATTGCACTTGGGATGAACTTGGAATATATCGTGTATGACCAAGATCATTCTCTTAAGAGTTACTCTTGGGGTGATCGAACATGGCTTGAGTCAATCATTAAGAAATGCAAATAACAAAAACATAAGTGGGTAAAGAATGCAAATAATGTCAAACATTTGCACCCGCTATGTCTTTCAAAATATCAAAGAAGAAGAATTTGCATGAATTGAAAAATGAGCTCGAAGGACTCTATATGTACTTCAAGATTCCCCAAAGTGTTGAGTAGGTTGAACTCTAGGTTTTCCATTTGATCCTATGAGTGGTGTTGGCTTCTAGCTTTGAAACTTTTGCTAAGTTTTGCACTTGTTCAAATCTTGCTAAAATAAAATCTTGTAAACAAAGCTTATGAGCAAAATGAATTTGTTCTTGAAGACATCCTAGTTCAATCATTTTCTAAATTGACTAGCTTGGTGACATATCTTGCATTTATGATCACTTGGATAATTCTCAAAACTCACTTAGGATGCATTTCATGCATACATATATAAAGGGGGAGAAAACAAAAAAAAATCTTGATGCCTATATTGCCAAAAGGGGGAGAAAATGTAAGAAAGGCATATTCAAAGGAAAAATATTAATCCACTTTGGTTCTTATGAGTGAGTTTTATTGGATCTTTTAGAGCTTTTGTTGAAAACTTGCTCTCTCTAAAGTTTAGCTCTAAAAATCCCTTTTCTGCCAACTTGGTCATAATTTTATATATTTCTCTCTGGACCAAGTTTGGCTTTGCAATCAAATTGCTTTCTTCTTCTCTCATTCAAACTCAAATTTATGCCTTTTGTGTGGTTTGTCAATATACTCATCAAGGGGGAGATTGAAGGACTATGTGGAGGTCCATCCATGTTTGTGATGAGTATTTGACTTTATTTGAGCAAGGTGTGCTCAAGTTTGAGTATGATTTGGATTGTTTTTCGAGCTAGAGCAATTTGAGTTACTGGTTGGAGACCAGTCGTCCGACCCCGAGTGGTCGGGTCGTCCGACCTGAGTGGTCAGGGCTTTAGCTGGTTGGAGACCAGTCGTCCAACCCCGAGTGGTCGGGTCGTTCGACCTGAGTGGTCGGGGCTTTGGCTGTGTTGCAGACCAGTCGTCCGACCCCGAGTGGTTGGGTCGTCCGACTCCGAGTGGTCAGGTCTTTGGTTGGTCGGAGACCAGTTGTCCGACCCAGAGAGTTCTGGGCTGTGGCTGGTCGGAGACCAGTCGTCTGACCCCAAGTGGTCAGGTCTCTCGCTGGTCGGAGACCAGTCGTCAGACCTCGAGTGGTCGGAATGGAGACTAGTGGTTAGACCTCGAGTGGTCGGGATGGAGACCAGTGGTCAGACCATGGTTGGTCGGGATGGAGACCAGTGGTCAGACCACGTGTGGTCGGGGTTATGTTGGTCAGCGTAGTGTATATCTTTCTGTTGAGATGGATATGTGTTGTTGGACATTGCTATGTGATGTGGTTTCCTTGTCTATGATGGTTGCAGGACTTTGGAGCTAGGTCATGGTGAGGCGAAGGGGATCGGGACTAGGCCGGAGAGCCGAGGTCCGGATGATCAAGGTGTCGCCAAAGATGACCGAGGCCGGGAGTAGCCGCAAGCCGAGAAGACAAAGGAATGGATGAGATGCTAACTTGGAGCCGCTCGATCAAGGAGGACCATTGGATCGCGGTCGGGAAGATAGAGTAGCGGGTCAAGTTAGTGCGAGTTAAAAGCGTGCAAAACCCGTTGTGTTGTTGGGTTTGGGTGAGCCCATGCATAGCTGTGTGAGTGGGTAAAATCTCAGCCCTTGATGGAGTGCTCTAGGGTTTAGAGGCTCATCCAAGGGTGGTAGGTGTTCTAAGCCTGCTACTAGACAGGGAGAGGGGTATCTCCCTGAGGGTGTGGTGAGCAGGTGAGGAAAGTGTACGTGAGTAGTTGAGAGTTGTTGAGAGTGACAGTGTAAGGATCAAATCCTGACTCTTGGATGTTGGCTTAGGTTTGAAGCAGGACATCCAAAGGTGGGAATTGATCCCAAGTCACTATAAATAGAGGGGTAGGGGCAGCCTCCCCTCCGTGAAGGTTCTGAGGTTTTTTTGCTCATTTGAGTTTTGCCCACTTTGTTGTGAGGCTTTGTAAACCTCCTTCCGAAAATGAAATGTTCTTCATTTATATTCTTGTTTCATTTCCCTTACGTGTATACATTACGCACTTAAATTCATTATCTAAATTCGCATTTACTTACTTGCAATTTACTTTACGTAATTTGGATTTGCCTCATCTCCTTCTACATGCTATTGAGTCTTTGTTGAAATTCATGATTGATGAACTCTTCTCTGGACTTGGTGCTTTCAATCATCTAGGCAATCCTTGCATTCTTGTTGCAAGTTAGTAAATCTGTGTTCTTAAAGTGCGTAAGCGTGTGACTTGCAGTTCTTTAGTCTTGATTGGCTTCGTTCTTGTTGCCAAGGATGAAAGATTGTTTGGATGAATCTTCTATAGATCATATCCCAATCATCTAGGCAATCTACAACCTCTTCTATTCAGTTTTGCAAGAAACCAATTTACGTGCCTAGTTTTGGATAGTGTTTCTATTTGTTTGAAGGGTTGTTTCTTCGTGTTCTTACTTGCTATGATTTGTGGAGAGTCATCCAAGGATTTCGACCATCAACTCCACCCGACAAGTTAGGGGTGAAGTGTGTGTTCGTGACTCTGTTTTTGGTGTTGCATTTGTTAAACCGAAAAGGACGGAACCTTGGTATTAATTCCTTCGATTGTTGATTGAAATAGGTTCTGACATCCTTTGGGAGGTGCACACCAATTTTCATCGTTTTGGATCACCGATCAAAAGCTACATCGATTCTGCTTTTGAGATCGTCTGATTTTATCGCTCACCCGAGTCTTATTCATCCGGCCATCTTTGGTCGAAGTCTCGTTCATCCGACCACTTCAGTCGGAGTATCGCTTCATCCGGCAAGGCTTTGGTCGGGGACTGTTCAACCGAGTCTTGTTCATCCGACCACTTCGGCCGGAGTCTTGTTCATCCGACCACTTCACTCGAGTCTTGTTCATCCGACCGGTCTTTGGTCGAAGTCTTATTCACTGAACACTATTCATTCCGAGTACTGTTCATCCGACCTCTGTAGGTCGGGGGTACTGTTCATCCGACCAAAGATACCCGACCAGTGCAGTTTCTTTCTGGTCTTTTGGTGGTTTGAATTCTAGGGGGAGAGTTTATTCGAAAATTTTATTTGGCTCCTATTCACCCCCTCTAATCGCCTTTTTCGATCTTTCACATGTAGGGATTATCTTCTCTCTTTTCTAAATTACTATATGTGCAAGTAATAATATGTACATCAAGTGGCTGCCATAGCTTAGCTTTAATTAATTAAGACACACCTAATCAAGATGTTTTGCTTTCTTTTGAGAATTTCTAACGTATAATAGAATATTTGACCCTTCCAACGCACGACATCATCGATGAATATGATCAATGATCATATATAATCCCCGGTTAACCATACGTGCCGATTAAGTTACCACAAAAACATCAAAGCAGAGCATGAACATAATCAGCTCATGATCAATCGAATACCAGTAATTAAAAAGATCTTACTTAAATCGGATCAACGTACGTAGGCACGTAGCTAAACCTAAAAGAGGTGCCAGTCCAATATAGGAGTAGTAGCAACTAATCCATGGAGAGTAATCAACAGCCCCACCCCATCTCCGGCGACGAGGAGGAGCCGCCGTGGTAGTAGGCCGGGTCGGCTAGCAGCTCGGCGATGAGCTGGTCCACCCCCGTCTCCTTGTCGCAGTCCAGGATCGCGTCGATGAACGCCGACGACGCACCGTCGTCCCCGCCTCCACCGGCACCGGCACCAGCACCGGCAGCACTGCCACCGTCACCGCACGCACGGCCTCCGCCGGCAGCCACCGCGTTCGCCGCCTCCTGGTACTGACCAAGAACCTGCGGCGCCTTGAGCGCCGCGGCGTCGTCGGCGAGGAAGTCGCTCCACTTGAGCTGGTGGTGGTCCGGCGATGCCGCCGCGGAGGGCGCGTCCGCGTCGATGTGCGTGCTGACCAGCTGCTGCGGCTGAGGCTGCGGGCCGGCGCAGTATGGGACTTCGTGGAGCGGGAGGGCCGCCGGCGCCGGCGCTGGGCTGGCGGGGAGGTAGGAGGCGGTGGGCGGGGGGCGGATGGCGAGCGTGCCGATGCTTTGCATGAGGTCGGCGATGGGACGGTGGGTGATGGGGTCGATGCCGCGCTGCCGCAGCTTCTTGCTCAGCTTGGTGTTCCAGTAGTTCTTCACGTCGTTGTCCGTCCGCCCCGGCAGCTGGTTCGCGATCAGAGACCACCTGCAATCGCAATCGCAATCGCATGCACGCGAATCAATTACATGCATACATCGCCAGTTCGAGTTCGTCCATGACAAAAGCAAACATATAAGAGCATAAATTAAGGTGGTAATCACATTAGCATGCAGTACGGGTAAATGTTCCTACTGGTTTTTTCTTAAACCAAGATCGATGCTCCTACTTTGTTGTGCAGCTCATAGAAGAAGAGTTCTCAGGTACGGGCCGGTCAATGTGAACTAGCACGTGAATTTCGGTACATGAACAACAACTAATGTGAAAATTTCGAAACTGCTAACTTGCTAAAGACGCATGAACCTGAAGTACGTGCTAGCTGCAAGGTTACTCGGGAAGCTAGCTACTGAAAACATACACACGCTTTCCTAATATCTAAACAGCCGGCGCTTAATTACAACAACGGAGCTAGATAGGCAACATTGCTCGCAGTAAGATATAATGAAACGACAGTCGACAGGATAGAGAGGAATTAGATGCATACATACGTACGTACGTACGTACATACATACCTGCTTCCCAGCATGGCGTGGAGGGTGACGATGAGCTCCTCCTCCTCCCGCGTGAAGTTCTCGTGCTTCAGGTTCGGCCTCAGGTAGTTTGTGTACCTCAGCCTGCAGCTCTTGCCGCACCTCTTCAGCCCTGCAGCGCAACCATGCAAGCAAACAGCATCGGTCCCCTTCTCATCAGCCAAAACCCATGCAGATGATATCGTACAAGGTGTAATATTGAGGCACTGCCCATACAAAAGCAAGCAAAGACACCTTTGCAAGACAAGATGTAATTAAGAATGCGTAGAACACATATGATGACCTGCTCTCTGAGGAACGGAGGTCCAGTTGCCGGTGCCGTGGGTAGAGGTGTAGGCCAGCAGCTTGGCGTCCTCCTCCGGAGTCCAGGGCCCCTTCTTCACGTTCGCCTTGTCGCAGCACGGCGGCCGTCCCATTGACCGCTCACTCTCTATCAAGTGACCAAATAAGATGAAGAATCAAATGGCGATCGAGCTCAAGAACTAGCACCAACCTCTGATGCCTGCAAATGAGATCACTGCAAGGTGGTACATAGAGAGAGAGAGAGAGAGAGACTGATGAGAAGGCATGCACGGTAACAACATGTTGAGGTGGTGGAGGCATGCGACGAAAGCATGAGCTCCCACTCTCATTTAACTAGTGATGGCATGGTTAGTGACAATCACACAGAAACTATTCTTTTATGCATTAGATTAGAGAGAAGGTTATCTTAGTTTATGGCACGAGCAGTATAATACGCCGCATCTGCAACTGATTCCTTCCGGCAAATCAACAGCTAGGGGGTAGTAAAATTAGCTGTGTTGTGCATGAAAGAGATTAATGTCATGGGGAACAAAGTAAGTGTAGGTTTGTGAGGATTCAGCTTCGGATTGTTAGGTTAGTCTAATGTGGGGGGAACGGCTTGATGGTGTTTAAAAATTTCCACAAGTTTGACGTGCTAATTTCACGACATTGACGCCGCAAAATCGGTTTTAACCAGCTGGGAAGAGATCATATACCAAGCACTGCTAAGCTCATAGTTTTTGTACGTAGGATCTTTCGAAAGACGTGATCTAAATTTCCAATTGTAAGTCCCCTCTATTCTAAATAATAATAATAATAATATACCGATTAATTAGATCTAAACATTGGGTATGAGCTATTTAGAGGTTAACCTCAAACTAACAAATTTAAGGATAATTTTTAAAGATGTCATGTGTCATCTTCTCCATCCACCACCCTCTTACCTTTTCTCTACTCACTTCTCACACCCCCTTCTTTCCTCTTTAACACAAAATTTTTAAATTAGAATATTTAAACTTTCAAAATTTTAAATACAAAGTTTCAACTCGAAGAAAATTCAACTCAAAATTTAAAACTCGAAAAAAAATAAATTAAAAAATTTCAAATCAGAAAATTTCAACTCGAAAAGTTTTGAAATCAAAAAAGTTTCAGCACAAAAAAATTTGAAGTTAGAAAGTTTCAATTCAAAAACTTTTAGTTCGAAAAGTTTAGATTTAAAATTCAACTTGAAAAATTTTATACTCAAAAAATTTCAAATTAGATAGTTTCAACTCGACAAAGTTTTAAATAAAAAATTTTCAATTTAAAAAATATTCAATTCAAAAACTTCCGGATCAAAAAGTTTCTATTCAACAAACTTTTGATTTGGAAAGTTCGCTTAAAAACTTTTCAAAGTGGTTAAAAAATACTTATTTTCAAAAACTTAAGGAGATTTGAAATACAAAAACTATTTTGAGTTTGAGAGGAAGAGAACGGAGGAGAAAAGAAAGAGAAAGGTGATGCCGTTTGTCACGAGAAGGTGTCATCAGTAAATCTTTGACAAGGACAACCTTAAATTAGCAATTCATTTTGTAATCAGAACATGGTTCCTGAAATGATTTCAAAAAAAGATCATTTTGCCCTGTGCAGAAGGAAAGCTTGTAGCTGGTCAACATAATCACAACATGGTTCCTGAAATGATTTCAAAAAAAGAGTCTGGAAGACGACCGACTGAAACTATCAGAGCCAGGTTTCGATCCTGGGACCTGTGGGTTATGGGCCCACCACGCTTCCGCTGCGCCACTCTGATTTTCTTGCGTAATCGTCGTCAAAATTTCTATTTGACAACGCTATGACGGACGGAACAAGCGCTTGATTCCGTGATTATTTATTTCCTCCGCGAGAAAAATCATCTTTCCTCGCAAGATTCCAAATCCCGTCGAAATTTTAGAAATCTCGATGGAGAATTCGGATTTCGACGAGGGCCAAGATTTCAAGTCTCGGTGGAATTATTTAAAAAAACAATTCAAATTGCTACAGTATTTTCAGTAAAACTCATCGAGATCTCGTCTTTTTAGACTAAATTTGGCACCAAATTTTTTTGCGGAGAATTGTAATACATTTTACGAGGAATACATGTGAAAATTTTGCAATATATATATACATATTATGTAATGCCTTTACTTTTGAAAAATTAGCCCAAAACTCTAACATTAATTAAAAAAAAAGAACATCGTTCGGGCTACAAATGCAACCCCACACACACGTGCTGCACCTCGGCGCTGCGAGCTCCCATGCTCGAACACGGGTGACGACTCCACACTGAGCGTCAGCCAACCTAGCTATGCATGATGTGCCTGTTGATTATGTGTGCTGCACTTCACCAGGCACTAGCTTATCAGCCTAATTATGTAATTCCTCCACGACTGCGTGTCACACTTAGCATATTGCAGGTTTCAGAGAAAAGTATCATTCAAGTATTTGTTTGTTTTTTATTTAACAGATATTGTTGGTGATATCACTCCATCAGATGGCATACCTAAAGCAGAAAAAAGCCGGCGTGAACAAGAAGTTCTAAATGAAATGTGTGAAGTTCTTGGCGGAGGACCAATAGGTATGTGTTCATTTGTGACTGGAAAATTGATTATACGAAGGAATGTTCGGTGAAAGTTGGTTCACCAAATTCTAATTTGGTATTATGTAGCTGATGAGATTAAGGAGCTGTGGGAAGAATATGAAAACAATTCTTTAATTGAAACCAATCTTGTAAAGGATTTTGATAAAAGTAAGCATGCCTCTATTTTTATTAACTCCCTACTTGTATTAAAACAAATAGAAAATGTAGATAAATGCTTACATGATTTTTTTCATATATTATTTTCTAATTTTTTTCAAGCCTCGGGAGACCATTTTACCACATGTTGAAAATTGCTGAAATTTCGGTTCTCCCGGTTTCAAAATTTCCGGATTTTAAATTTTCTTTTTGAATTTCGTCCGGATTTCGACCCCCTGCAAGGTGTGGTTCGAAAACAAAATTTGAAACCTTGTCCAACATGACTTAACTAACAAAAATCATCCACAAGGCAGCTAGCATACGTCATCTTCTCTTGCGTGGATAGGGGTGAAAACGGATCAGATACGAACGGATGATAGCTATACCATATTTGTTTTCATATTTTTTCTCAAATTTGGATACGAATACGGATAGTCCGGATACGAATAATATCGAATAAGGATATAGAGCGAATACGAATCGAATCGGATGCAGTCATTTATATTTATTGAAACATGATAACCCCTTAGACTGTACATAAGAAATCAACGAAAATACAAAACTAACTGATTTGATCAAAACATTGTTAAAAATTGAACAGATATAAGCATCAGAGTAAGGCCTGTTTACATTATTCATTGACATAGAAACTTTAGTTGGTAAAATGTGTGGTGTAGATTTAGGAGTATGCTTGAGCTCACATTAGAAATACCTGATACATATGCTAAATCGGGTGTGAGGTGATTCTGATGTTACTTTTAAGTCCTCGAGAAAAATTGAAGCCCTAATTGTTGTACCAAAAGGTGTCATTAAGATCATACAAATTAAAAAGAAGGCAAAAACAAGAAGACAACTTTTTTAAAAGAAAAATGAGCGCTTTGTTTTGACATTTTGCAAAGTGAGTCGATTAGTACTCGTCTTATTAATCAAGTAGCGCAGTCCCAACTGAAATTCTAAATTAAGACCCAAGACACCCTATTTCCCTTTAATCAGTGGCCAGGGAGACAAAAGACAAACAGAAGAATTCAGTAATACTCCATACTCCAGAATTCAAATCTAGCAATCAGCAATGAAAAAACAATAACACTAGGACTCTGAGAGCAATTGTTAAAAGTAAGCTACAACGAACACGAACAGAGCTGGCAAGTGACAAAAATGTTGGGCGCCTACAGGTTCGGCGCCATGCCACTATGTACTCCTCAGCACTGAACAACTAAACCATACTATTACAACCTACTTGACAGCTAACAATATACAATCAGCAAACTCTACAGGAACTTCAAATTTGAGATCTCCAAAACGAAGAGTGCTAACGTTGACACACAAGACAATGCGAGAAGACCTCAGAATAGTGACTAACCGGGGGATTACACAGCACGAGATCATCAGTGAGGAGTGTGAACCACCTATCGCTATCAGTAAGGGAAATCCAATTCAAAAAATAACAAAATACGGCAAATAATACGATTAACCAATACCACTCCGGAATCCCGTACAACACAGGGAACACATATCACTATCTCACAAGTCTCGCGAAAATCGAAAGCTCGAACCAACTAACCAGACACTGCCACAGATTAACTCGATGCACGCATCGCACACTACCAAGTAACAAACCGCCCAACAGCATCGGGTTTGCAGATTGCCGCATTCGAAATGCGGAGCAGCCGCACAGCAACCGAATCGTTGGCCAAAATTTTCCAAGCGGGCAGGGGGGGAGCTTATAGGGGCGGTGAGCTCGTCGCTGAGTGCGGTCTGGTCGCCCTCGATCTACGTGACGTGATCCTTGGCCGCCTTGCGCCCGACGCTGCCCTTCTTCTTCTTCCTGGCGTTGTGCCCCCATCTTCAAGAGCGCACGATCCCAGCCACCGCACTAAGCGCGGGCTGCGGAGGCCGCGCCGAACCAAATGGACGTGGCGCCTCACGGAGACGGCCCAACGGGCGACGGGGCACCTGCGGGATACCGGCTGAGCTAAGGCCTGAGGAGTGAGGATGGCAGCGCCGAGGAGAGACGGGACAAGGGCGGCGAGGCGGCGCCGACTCGTCCGTCTGTGGTCGTGGTGGGGGACTAGATCTAAGGGAGTGACTAGTAAGTGAGGGCTTAAGGAGCTGAGGATATTTTGAGGACCGGCTGTCGGCTGAGCTAAGGAGTGAGGATTTGACTAGTTGGCCGGATATCCGAATTCCCAGTTGATCGGATAATCTGGATCCGTATCCATATCCGTCGGATAGTGTGCTACCGAATTCGTGTCTGTATCCGATAAAAAATATCCGTATCTGTATCCGATCCGAAACTATCCGAAAAATATCCGATCTGATTCTATCCGTATCCAAAATTATCTAGATCAGTTGAAAACTATCCGATTCATTTTCACCGCTATGCGTGGATAACGGATACATGTCATGGCATTGCATTCCCACTGTTACCAGTGAGGAAAGAAAACGGAGATTCTCAAGAAAAAAAACAGCCTACGACCTCAAATAGATTCTACTAGTATTTTACCTTCGAACCAACACACGCGGAGGCACGCAGCAGCGATCTCGGCCATGGCACGTGATTCGTTAAGACTCCGTCGCGGTTTTAATCCACAGAAAGGGACTTTATTTTCGCCGCTCTTCTCCCCAGGCATGCCTGAGGCATCTGCACCGACAAGGTGACAACCCCTGCGATCCACCGTCCCCCGACATGTCACCGCCTCCGGGAACCAAAAAAAAAAGAAGCTAAAACCCAAAAGGAAGAAAATTTAAAATACATTCTATTGACACCATACAATGAAAAATAGAAATAATATATAGTTATTAATTTATTAAAATTATTTTTACTAATTTACTATCGAAAAAAATATAAATAAATATTAGAAACGAAAAGAATGAACATCTATGAATTTAGTGTGAGCTTTAAAAAAAAGAACAATGCTTCAGTGTTTTTCCTCCCCTAATAAAAATTATATAAATTTTAAAGTAAACAAAAAGATAAATACTCACTGTCTTATCTTTTATTTATTATGTCCGCCAGGCTACGCAGGCCCGGCACGAACGGCCGCACAGGACGGCAGGAGTCGTCAAGGCGGCCATCTTCTGAGGACGCGTGTGCGCCCCCGCGTCGGGCGCCTATATATATGCAGCCTCCTGCGGCACGGCTCGTCCTCTGCTCTCCTGCTGATCTGTTCGCACGGTATGCCTGTAGTAAGGTCGCACTCAACACTTTGCTAGGTGGTCGTAACTCGTGACAGTAGTGCTAGTTTCGGCTCCAGATGGAGGATTCTGTGGATGAGGAGGAGAGGAGAGTGCAGGAGGAGACCATGGCGGAGGGGAAAGAGCGTGGCGAAGAAGAAGAAAGAGCAGAGGTCGGTGGTGGTGGTGAGCCAGGCGAGGAGGGGGGTGGGGGGCTTCTGAGCACCGTGGCGTCCAAGATTGGTGCCGCGATGTCTGGTGCTAACGGGAGCAACGGTGCTGAGGAGGACGGCAAAGGCAATAGTGGCAATGGAAATGCGGTTGCTTCTGATGGCGAGGAGGAAGGCAAGAAAGACGGTGATAGTAGCGGCGGTGGAATCTTCGATAAGCTCCTGTCCAGCTCGCCTGCTTCATCACCAGCCTCAGGTAAGGGCTCCAATTCCAATCTCTGTAAATTAAGATCAGGAAAGTTTGCGTGTTCGTAAATCTATTTGGTTTTTCTGGGACAATAGAAGCAGATGAAGAGAAGAGGGAACGGAGGGATCAGGATGAAGGAGGCGAGCAAGCTGGGATTCTGAGCGCTGTGGCTTCCAAGATTGGCATGGCCATGTCTGGCGCTAATGGTAACGGGAGCCGCGGCAGCGGGGAAGATGCCAAGGCGAGCAATGGCGACGCTGCTGATCAGAGCAAGGGTGAGGAGAAGGGAGGTGAAGCGAACGGTGGTGGAATCGTCAAGCAGCTCATATCCAACCTGCCCTCAGGTGATGATGCATAAATTGAGCCATGTATTTCGCTTTGATCCGTTGAACTGACAAGATTATTCCTTTCTGTTTTTGCCTTCACCGCAGATGATCAGGCGCCGGAGGCTGATGAGGCTTCCCTGCTCATCGCCATAATCGAAGACTAGCCGTAGGCACTCATCTTCTCTCGAACAGAAGTAGGGTGTAATTTTTAGATCTCCCAGCGTGCCCTCTTGGCGTGGATACGTCATACGTGTATACACTAGAGAGACGTTTTCTTGTAGACATTAGAGATGTAAGATGATGTAAGAAACTACTGCTGATCTTGGTTTATCAAGCTAGAAGTCCGCACAATTCTGAGTCAGTGATGTGGCATATTTATACGTACAAGTACAAAAGGTTCTCTGAAGTATTCAGTATTTACATTGAGCAACATAGTACTTCATTATTTATCAATAAAAGGTTCTAGTCATGTGAAACAATGGAGATCAGTTGCAGGATAAGTCACAAGTCACAAGGACATACGAAAGAATTCTGCTACTGCAAATATAGCAGCAAATGGTCGACGTAAAACTAAACAAGATCCGATCAGTGATTTGAATCTTTAACTATATACTCCCTCCGGTCACAAATAGTTGTCGTTTTGAAAATCGACACGATCTTCAAAACACAATTTTTACTATTAATTTCTATTATAATATATTTATAAAACATAATAAATTATAATATTACGAAAAAAAAATTCGGAGGGGGTATATACTTTGGCCACGGAATGCTGTATCAAATATCATTTCATCTTGGCATTTCGCCGAGCAAAAACGGAAGGAAAAATAAAGAGTTATGCGTTGTCAGCCATTAATCGGTAAAAATGAAGAATTGAGGAATAACATAACAGCTCATTGACTATATATTGCGAGAATAACATGGCAGCTCATTGGCTACAGATGCTGCGAATGATATAACAGATTGCGAACAGCGAATGATATAACAGATTGCGAACAGTCATTGTATCAAAGGTCTATTTCTGAATACATCGAGTAGCTAGCTACTCTAGTTGCACCTAACAATATGAAGAGAGCAAAATCTTACGTTACAAGATCTTTGAAGACATGTCAATGACTGAATGTAACAAAATAATCGAAGGTTCTTCTGTCAATGCCGAATCCTGCTCATCCTTGCTACAAAAAGCTTCACTCGAAACTAATGACAAATACGGTGACACAGTGTTTCCATCGTCCATTCAAGTATGGCGATCAAAGAACTTCTCGATCAGCACCGAGAAGGTAGCAAAACCCACACATCCAGCACATGTAGCTTTAGGGCCACCTGCAAGAAAATAACAATTCCCTTGGGGATGAATTTTCAAATACAGACGCATCTGGAACAATAATATAGGAACTTGGTATGCTGGTGTGCCAAACAATTGATTCAAAAGAAACACACACTTTAGCTAAGCGGGAACAAAAAAAAAAGTGTCTCCCAAATGCCGATTATGATCAGAAATGCAAGTTGTATAGGAAACACAGCATGGTTCATCTATCTGAGTTCTGAGAACATGGTCAGAGAGTGGGGGAAAAACTGCTATTGGTGTCAGATGCGCCCATCAACCTCAACTCATCCTAAAAACAACTCTAATGGTTGCACCCTGGGGTTTTACTTCAGGGAAATTGTCTTGGGAGTTTATGTTGATCCTTGGTAACAGTTAAGTTAGATCTAATCAAAGGCTGAGTTGTTGCAAAACAATTCACCTTTTACAGCTAAAGTCCCTCCTGTGACACAGCCAGCTACGGCTGTATTGGTAGTGTCATGCTTTGCCCGAGCCTGCCAGAACACAACAACTCAACGTCAAAATAAGTTCAAAATTTATGGAAATATTTATTGACAGAAAAAGAAAGATATCACACACTATATCTACCTTCTCTATGACACATTCAGCTGCAGAGAAAATCAGGCCCATGACTGCAAAGGTTTTGGCGTTGCTTATACTTCTCCTACCCATCTGTTTTGCTGTGTATACTATTTGTTGCCTTGCTGTCATCTCCTCTGTTGTTATTGGATTGTCCAAAGCTCCAAAGAATAGTCCCATGAGTACACCAAGACCACCCCCTATTGAATCAAAAGAGTGCAGAGTTAATATCAGTTATACATAGGAAGAAAAATAAAACGTGAACCATTATATAATTGTAGCTAGAGTATCATTGGTGATGGGATAAGCCAGCAGTTGATACTCCCGGATGTATAGCATAAGGTAAAACAAACAAGATTTTTCAAGATAGGCTGGAGTAACCGACCACTGAATGTCGAATGACTGTTATTTTTTGTGGGTATCAACTACCAATTGCCAAACTGTCAGAAAATACTGATAGTTTGACTATACAGACAATAGAGGAGTACATAGTATGGACATCATTGATTCTGCCCTGTAACTCATTTTGAGAAATCACACCTTGTGCATCAAAAACCAAATCATTAGTTCATTACACATGGCAAATTCATAGGGCGGATGCTTTTACATAACAAGCCTTTGACATGTTCTAGATTGAAAGGTAATATCTATAAGCTGTTGAAAAGCTATACACCTAAATTGCACTGATACTTCCAAAATTCGGCATATCCTTATCCGATACCATATCTGATACAGATACGGCTTTGATACGCGCTGATATGTATCCTACCCGTATCCCCTAAATTCCATTTTTTTTAAAAAAAAAAGAAAAGAAAAGAAAAATCAACGATACTTCCCTGATACCTTTGAACCCTAAACAACTCGTTCCACCAAGAATAAGGAGACCTCTCTGCCGCTTTCTCATCCATTGTAATTTCTTGTTTTGAAAGAACAGTAAAACATGGAATGAATGAAGTAAATCACACTCAAATAAACTTTGGCCTTGTGACGTGCTGCACATCACACTGTACATGTAGTGCACTATGCTTCTAGCAACACTGAAGTAAAGAAAATTAAGGATCAAGGATGTGCATAGTTAAACGGCAGCCTTTCTAATACTCTACCAAAATTCTTTGCAACCTAATTAAAACTTTTCTGAACCACTTTCTAAATTCTTGACCATCTGACTTGTAGAACATTCTCAATGCAAAGTTTGGAAGGTAATATATGCAGGGAAGCACATTAATGTTAGATGCCCTTACTGAATACTGAAATTTCATTGAGTTAATTCCAAGACCATCAATTTTACATAACAAGTCACCAGAAGAATTTGCACCCCAACTCTCCAGGGAATGTTCACTTGAAACAAATGCTTTTCAATTATCACAAGCCATTTCACATGAAAGTTCATCCAGAGGGGATCATAAAGATTTTCTTTGATCACCCTAAAAGATTTTCCAACAGCCATGGGTACCTAAGATTTCTAAATAGACAAAGCAAAGTGCATCAAAAAGAGGGAGAGGGCAACTGAATCGACATATTAACATATATGAAATTCATCCTTTGCAATTCCTCAAAAGAATAACTAAGTT
The DNA here is from genome assembly GCA_036346275.1 of Otatea glauca. NCBI lineage: Eukaryota > Viridiplantae > Streptophyta > Magnoliopsida > Poales > Poaceae > Otatea > Otatea glauca. The sequence goes on from CM070715.1 coordinate 20,543,052, forward strand.
ATCTCTTGCAAAACTGGAACCATTTTGTTTTTAACTCTTTGGACAAACAAGTTAATAACTAACCATATAAACAATGAACAATCGCCTCCATGTCCCACAATGAATCAGGACCAGACCTCACCAAGCTCCAATGATATAACATTTGAACTAGATCATGGCAACATATTAACTTCTTTATAACAAAGACCTACGCCTTTCAGCCTAATTCCATCACACACTCCCAAGTTAAATTTGTGCCCAAATCAAAGTTCCCTTGCAAAAACTGCGGCCACCGGAAACAATCTACTAAGTTAAATGAAGATAAGACATGGAGTAGGAGCTCATCAGTAGTTACCCATGACGCCACTGACGACGCTACGGACGGCGCAGTTGTTCCAGATGTCCTGCCCCTTGATTTCCTCCACCGTCGGCATCCGGATCGGCTCCACCGCCGCCGCCTGGGCCTGGCTCGCCGAACCGCCCCCCTCCCCGGCAGCCGCCGCGGATGGCTCCGGCGAAGCCATCTCACAGTCTGATCCCGCTCCTTCCCTCCCGGCGGCGCGGCGGCGGACCTAGCGGCGGGCAGGCAGCCCTGGCAGGAGAAGAGATGGCTGCGCAATCCCCCGTTCCTGACAAGCCCGTAGAAGGTTCTGGAAAGATGGAGAGGTAATGGGATGGCGGAGAGGAAGCCGTCACGCGGCGGCTTGGCTAGTCCTTCTTCGCTTCGCTTCTTTCCTCCCCTCCAAGAAAAGAGGCGGCGGTAGGGGGAAGGGGATCCGGCCTCCGGGTGCCGTTTACGTGAAGGTTCGTACGGTCCATATAAAACGGAACGGTAGTGAGATTAATTTTACATTTTATCTATACCTCTTATAACGCACATAAGCAATTTTTCCTACGTCTACCCTAAATAATGCACCTCATTAGAGATGGCCCAATATTCGTGCACCCAGCAAAACGTTCCCAGAAACTTGCATTCATCAAAATGAACGTCTCAGATCTTTCCTCAGTTTTACTCACCCACATCCGATGGCCATTATTTAGTGTGTTTAATCATCCCTGTGGCCCACAACAGACCTCCCCCACCTACATATTTGGAAGGAGAGCGAATCAAACAAGGAAATAAATAAGGAGGATCCGCATGCAAGGAAACCAGTCTTGAATTTTTTACTGACCAAAATTGTACGTACTACATATTTGAAAGGAGGGTGAATCAAACAAAGAAATAAACACGAGGATCCACATGCAAGGAAACAAGAGTTGAATTTTTTATTGTCCTGGCATTGTGATCGTATTTTTTTCGGATATGACCCTTCTCGAGACTTTTTTACAGATCTAGCTCCATAGAGCCTAATTTCAGCGCACGGAGAGCGTTGAATTTTTGTTTTTATTTTTATCTAAGGAACCAACTGTCTGTGAGTGCTGCTTAATTTTTTCAATCTTTCTCGCGAACCGGTGGCCGCGAAAGCAATTTTTTAATTTTATCTTTTTTCTTGCGGATCCAATGGCTTACGAGCGCAGATTTATTTTTCCATATTTTTCCAAATCATCCTGTGGCTCACAATGCACCTTCTCTCACCTCCAAGATCAACAAGAAAAAGGAAACAAACGTCTTGGAATCAAGGAAAAAGAAACAAACGTCCTGAAAAAGGAAAGGACCATATATTACGTGTTGGGAAAAGGAAACCACGGGAAAAAAATTCTAGCACCTCTCTGCTGATTTTTTCTGTCTCAAGGCTACAATCGCAAATTTATCACCCGAGAGCCTGATTCAGAAAAATTATAACGACGATACTAATATAGTAAAAGTTCGAGCTCGAGTTTGGTAAATAATCTTTGCATTATCGCTCATTGAATTTTTCCGCTCGAGGCTACAATCGTAAATTCATCATCGCAAGAGTGATTGAGAAAAAATTATAACGATAATGCCAACACAAGAAAAATTCCCAAAAATAAAAAAACAATCAAGCGGTGTTCGTCAAGCTTAATAATTTTGGCAAAAAATAAATACTTGGTGGTCATTGAAAAATTCAAGTGTGGGAGAAAAATGAAAAAAATCAAGCGGTGCACATCCACCAATAATTTTGGAAAAATATGAAAAATAAAGCGTGCTCATGACCATTGGATCCGCATGATGAAAAAGATAAAATTAAATAGTATTCATGCGAGATAGTTCCGCGAGAAAAATTGAAAAATTTAAATAAAGACTCACAAACCGCTGGTTCCGTGGATAAAAATGAAAAAAATCAGCGCTCTCTGCTGTTTGAAATCGGGCTATATGGGGCTAGATCCGTAAAAAATCTCAAAAAGGTTATATTCGGAAAAAAAATACGATCACGAGGCAAGAACGGTTAAAAATTCAATTCTGGTTTCCTTGCATGCGGATCCTCCCTGTTTATTTCCTTTTTTGATTCGCTCTCCTTCCAAATATGTAGTACATACAATTTTGGTCAGGACAGTAAAAAATTCAATTCTGGTTTCCTTGCATGCGGATCTTCCCTATTTATTTCCTTGTTTGATTCGCTCTCCTTCCAAATATGTAGTACGTACAATGTGATCACAAGATTATTTACTATTAAGTGTTATATTCATACTTATCTTCTCATTTAATTGATAAGCGGATGTACTACCGTCGTAGCGTTAGCACTGGCACTATACTAGTCTGTATAAAGTGAGTTATAGTAGTACTAGTATAGTGTCTGTGCTAACGCTACGACGGCAGTACACCCGCTTATCAATTAAATGAGAAGATACATATGAATACAACACTTAATAATAAAAGAGAAATTTAGAATTTTAAATGAATTTAGAAAGAAAAATGGAACTAAATGGAGGTCGAATGGGCGAAAACGGGCTCCCAAAAGATTTTAAATCAAGAAAGAGAAAGAAAAAAGAATTTTCTGATTTTAGATTATTTTTTTGCAGGGTGGTCGACCGGTCGCAGTGGGTCGGCACTGGTGCGGCGAGATCGCCGGCACCGGGGCCTGCGGGGGAGGAGTCATGGTTGCGGTGAATTTCGCTGGGAAAGATGACGGTGATGGCTTGGATTACCTCCAAAATCCGGCGATCTGTACAAGAGGGGGCACTTGGGGATTTACGCAATGCGATGGGGTGGAGGAGAGCTCGACGGCTTTTATAGCCCCGAAACAAGCATATTTATGGAAACCATAATTTAGGATCAAATCAGATTGAGAGGAAATTTTGGCAATAGAGCACGAAATTTGGGGAATTAACACCATAGATGGAAAGAGGAGATTTGGTGCGGGATTGATGAAGCTTTGGAGCTTCTTTCTTGCTTTAATAGAGGGAGGGAAGAGAAGAAGCTTCTGCAGTGCAGGCTGACTAGAAGAAGCTACAAGTGAGTTGCCTTCATTTTTTTAAAATATAGAAGGATTTTTTAAAAGATAGCACATTAGGCTAAAAAATTCTAGAAAATTCTCAAAAAAACTTTCGATTATTTTGTACTTAATAAAATTATTTTCAAAAAAAATTAAATTATAAATTTGCCGAGGCACGGCGCCCGCGAGGTCGCTGACCAGCAACCTCGCCGCGTCAGCAAAGCCACCGATGGCGATCATGGAGCCATTGCAGACCTGCGTTCTCCGGCGCTACCGCTCCATCTCCCGGTTTCCTTTTCCCAAAGACGTAATGTATGGTCCTTTCCTTTTCCAGACGTTTGTTTCCTTTCCTTGATTCCAAGACGTTTGTTTCCTTTTCCTTGTTGATCTTTGGAGGTGAGGAAGGTCTCATTTGTGGGCCACAGGGATGATTTCAGAAAAATATAGAAAAATAAACTGCGATCGCCGACCGCTGGATCCGCAAGGGAAAAAAGATAAAAATTAAACAATGCTCACCGTGGCGGTTCCATGAGAAAAATTAAAAAAATTAAGCAAAGACTCACAGCATCGTTGGTTCCTTAGATAAAAAATAAAAACAAAAATTCAGCGCTCTCCGTGCGCTGAAATTAGGCTATATGGGGCTAGATTCGTAAAAAAGTCTCGAGAAGGGTCATATTCGGAAAAAAAATTCAAGTCTTGTTTCCTTGCATGCGGATCCTCCCAGTTTATTTCCTTGTTTGATTCACCCTCCTTCCAAATATGTAGTACGTACAATTTTGGCCAGTAAAAAATTGAAGTCTGGTTTCCTTGCATGCGGATCCTCCTTATTTATTTCCTTGTTTGATTCGCTCTCCTTCCAAATATGTAGGTGGGGAGGTCTGTTGTGGGCCACATGGATGATTAGACACACTAAATAATGGCCATCGGATGTGGGTGAGTAAAACTGAGGAAAGATCTGAAACGTTCATTTTGATGAATGCAAGTTTCTGGGGACGTTTTGCTGGGTGCACGAACATTGGGCCATCTCTAATGAGGTGCATTATTTAGGGTGGACGTAGGAAAAATTGCTTAGGTGTATTATAAAGGGGTATAGATATACTCCCTCTGTTCTGAAAAGTAAGGCACACAAGAAATTTTAGGACAGATTATGGTTTCTACCAAAAGACTCTAAAGGCCCTATTTAATATTGTGTCTCTATTAATTGGCAACATGCATGCATTAATTAATCACGATTATAGGGAATGACCTGCCGCGTTTTTGTTTTGGAATATGTGTAGTCGCATGTGTCTGCGTGCATTTGCATGCATGGGCACAATTTGAGAACACAATTTAAGGGGGGAGAGCTCTCAATCCCTAATATTGGAGGACACAATTTGAACGCTTCTCTATCTTATTTTCAAGGACGAAGGTAGTAATATTTATTGGGTTCTGTTTGCATCAAAATTTGGTAAGTATGGTTAAATCGGCAATTCAAAAACAGCAAGATACGATTATGATGACAGATCAGGATACTTGAAAACAGTTCAGATCGTTAAGGAAATTACCCTCAAAATAGAGGCCGATACGGATACAACTCTCAAATCGTGTCATACTGGCACTCTATTGGCCAGCGGATATAAAAGGGGAACAAGGGCGAGCTGCCAAACAACAACACAATCAAACCCACAAATTTACATTATTCTCTTCTTTCCTGTCGACTAGGAGTAGCTTTTATAACTTAGAATCTTTTCTGTAATTCGATTTTGATCAATAAAGTTATGCACCACCGATTGTTGATCTTCATCAATTACGCCTAGGTTCGATTTATTCTGATTTTGCTGCGCATCGCCTTCTTCAGAATCGATCTACCTTTATCTTTCGATTAGTCTTAATTGGCTAGTTGGGCTTACCTTTTTATCTTGATTTAATCGGCTTTGAGCTGATTGAGTCTAAACCGATTAGTCCTCACGAAATCGGCTTTGAGTGAATTTTATATTTTACCTTGTCGATTACAGGTCAAATCGACTGACACGCTCTGAATCAGGTGTTCGTCTGGTGTGCTATTGTCAGAAACCTTACTTCAAGTTTTTGATGTCAACAGGTTCAAATATAATATCTCTAGATTAACACTTTTACACGAAGCGAGAACGAAAGTGTAGGTGAGGTGTTATGTGTTCAAGGGTCTATCCCATGGGTAGGCTGAGCGAAATTAGGGTCAGAGTGTTATATAGCATCAATCTTTGTTGTATGAGCACGTACGGGACAGGGGTGCGAGCTATGTGCGTGGCACGTGTTGATCTAGAGTGAACGCACGATATAGCATATGTGCTAGCATTGGACGCATAGACATGTGCTGAGAGTGGTTCTGTGGCATCTACACGACATAGTATATGTGTCAGTACTAGATGTTAGAAATGAGGCCCAAGTGGCCCATTTATCTCTAATGCCAAAGCTATAAATAATAGTACCATATTGCTAGTTGAGAGGAGAGAATACCAATTTAAAAGGGAGAGCTTCCACCATATCTTGTAATTAGACATATGGAGGGTGAGGAGATGGCTAAAGTCACACGCACGCGCGCGCGTATTTCGCGAATTACCGCGTATTTTTTCCGCGTGACTTGTGACTTGCGACATCGCGAGTCGTCGTGCCGTGGATTAAATTCCTGGTACGTTTAAACCCTTTTTAATTTTCGGTTTCTCTCTATTATTAGTGAATTAATGGGGTCATTTACTAAGAATTGAAACAGCCATGATAATGGCGTCAGTTTCTAATAGAAACTGTCGTTTGAATGACCTTCAGTTACTAGCATTTAATGGTGACCGTTACTGGTGCGAGGCTATAAAATCTGGAGACGTCCAGACAGAAATAAGCTTTTTGATTTTTGGCTCTGATACTCGTGTTCATCCACGATGATCTGTGTTGCGTTTTCGTGCTGTTCTCGTTCTTCATCGACCTTCCTCTCGGCGTGCACCGCGTGGCAAGGAGAGCGGGATCTCCGAACCGTTGCCGCTGAGAGAACCTGCACGGGGGCGGCAATAAGGTTTTTGGGCAGCGCAACTGCGCGACCGCTCGAGCTCTTCATCTTGCAATCCACGGTGTCGACTACTTCCTCTACGGCCGGTCGCTATTGCGCTGCTTCCTTTTCGTCATCAAGCCCATCGTAAGAATTCTCCTATTTTTCCTCTGTGGATCGATCTACTTTACAGAAATATGTGGTGTCTTTTATCTTGCCTGTTGTATTTAATCATTTTGGAAATTAGCTTAATCTTCAAATCTAAAACAAAAATAATACCTAGATTTAAAACAATCCAGAAACCTTATTGGTATTATTTGTGTGATTGTGATTCAGCAATGGCTGGTGCAAGTGATGCCATGAAACCTGAGAGGTTCAATGGTCAGAACTTCCGTAGGTGGCAGACTAGAGCCAAGTTTTGGCTCATGTCTCTGGGTATGTGGTGGGTGATTTCCCTCAATACCCGCTTACGGATGAGGAGAATGCACAGTATGAGAATGCAAATAATACCGCATTGGGCTGCATTCTGACCATCTTGGCAGATCAGTTATATGATGTGTATATGAGTTACACATCTGCCACTGAGTTGTGGTTGGCTCTTGAACAAAAATATGCGAAGCCGAGGTGGTCATTTGGTTGTATACGTGCGAGCAATTATTCGATTTTACCATTGATGAGTCTAAATCGATTGTTACTCAAGCGCATGAGTTTCAGCTACTAGTGGGCGAGATTTCACATTTGGGATGTGCTTTACCTGCAAAATTTGTGGCCGCGGGCATTGTGGCTAAACTTCCCCCATCTTGGAGGAATTTTGCCACTGGTCTAAAACACAAGAGGGAAGAGATTTCTATTGAAGATCCCACTGCTGCCCTCGATGTGGAAGAAAAAGCCAGAGCCAAAGATGCGCCAAAAACTTCTTCTCAGGAACCAAACAACGCAAATGTGATTGAGAAGAAGGGTGTTAACAACAACAAAGGCTTGAAACCAAACAAAAATACTAGCTTCAAGAAGAAGAAGTTTGAGAAGAAAGATATGAAGAACATTACCTGTTATGTGTGAGGAAAAAATGGTCACATGGCTAAAGACTGTCGTTTCCGCAAGAACAGGCCAAATGAACAGGGCAAGAAAACTGCCAACGTGACCATAAGTGAGGGAACTACTTCAGGAGGGTATGGTAATTCTCCTGTTGTTTTTCCAGCATGTCAACCCACTGATTGGTGGGTTGATACGGGTGCAAATATTCACGTATGTTCTGACATATCTTTATTTTCTTCTTACCAGGCAGCAGGGGCTTCATCCGTCCTAATGGGGAACGGGTCGCATGCTTTTGTTCTTGGTGTTGGCACGGTGGATCTGAGGCTTACTTCAAGGAAGATTGTCCACTTAAAGAACGTGCAGCATGCGCCAACAATAAATAAGAACCTTGTCTGTGGTTCCCTATTATGTCGAGATGGCTATAAGCTAGTATTCGAGCCTAATAAAGTTGTAATGTCCAAGTTTGGAAACTTTATTGAAAAAGGTTATGAAAGCGGAGACCTGTTCCGCTTAAGTATACTAGAGTCTTGTTTAAATTTAAATGTTGCTACTCAAGTTAATAATTGTGAATCCAATATTTGGCATTCTCGTTTATGTCATATTGGTTATGATACCATTGCTCAAATGTCCAGATTATAGTTAATTTCAAAATGTGATATTGTCAAAGGATCAAAGTGCCATTCTTGTGTGCAAACAAAGCAACCTAGAAAACCCTTTAAGGGATTAGAGAAAGAAAAGAAGTTGGCACCACTAGATCTTGTCCATTCTGACCTGTGTGAGATGAATGGATTGTTGACAAAAGGAGGCAAAAGATATTTTCTAACTTTTATAGATGATGCAACACGTTATTGTTATGTGTATTTGCTGAAAACAAAGGATGAAGCTTTAAACTACTTCAAAATTTATAAGGTCGAGGTTGAGAACCAACTAGAAAAGAAAATTAAACGACTAAGGTCTGATCGTGGGGGAGAGTATATCTCTCATGAATTCTCCCAGTTCTGTTCTGAGCATGGTATAATCCATGAAGTTACACCACTATATTCTCCCCAATCAAATGGGGTAGCTGAGAGGAAAAACCGAACATTAACATACTTGGTGAATGCCATGTTGGAGAGTGCCGGTATGCCTAAAATGTGGTGGGGGAAGCTATATTAACAGCAAATTTTGTCCTAAACAGAGTAATCGCTAAAAAGTGTGAGATTACTCCGCATTAGGGATGGAAGGGGAGAAAACCCAATGTCAATTTTCTGTGAACTTGGAGGTGTTTGACAAAAGTCAATATACCATTGCAGAAAAAGAGAAAGCTTGGACCTAAAACAGTCGATTGTATTTTTCTAAGATATGCACATAACAAAGACAACTATAGATTTTTAGTAGTAAAATCGAAACTCCCGAGATTATTGTTAACACAATAATGGAGTCCAGAGATGCTTCATTTTTGAGGATATTTATCCTATGAGACCAGTGGTAGTTCTTCATGAACCGAGAATACTCAAACTAATAATAATTATAATCTTGAACCTACCATCGCTTTACGAACCAATAAGTGATACACTACCAGTAGAAGATATTTCTGAGGAGGATAACAATTTTGTTGCTGAGGCTCCTCGTAGGAGCAAGAGACAAAGGGTTGAGAAAACCTTTTGTGATGACTTTATTGTTTATCTCGTGGATGATGTGCCAAAATCTCTTTCGAGGCTTATGCACTACCCGATCGAGTATTGGAAAGAGGCGGTCCGTAGAGAGATGGATTCCATCATGGCTAACGGGACTTGGGAGATCACTGATCTTCCTAGTGGGTGCAAACCTGTTGGATGCAAGTGGATCTTCAAAAAGAAAATGAGGCCTGATGGTACTGTTGATAAGTACAAGGAAAGACTTGTGGCCAAGGGTTATACCCAGAAAAAAGGAGAGGATTATTTTGATACTTATTCTCCTGTTGCCAGATTAACCACCATTAGAGTGCTCATTTCATTAGCTGCTTCCCATGGTCTACACGTCCATCAAATGGATGTAAAGACAGCTTTCCTTAATGGAGAGTTGGAGGAAGAAATCTATATGGAGCAATCAGATGGTTATGTGATTACTGGATAGGAAAATAAAGTATGCAAATTATTAAAATCCTTGGATGGCCTAAAGCAGGCACCTAAGCAATGGCACGAAAAGTTTGATAAAACTTTGACATCTGCTGGTTTTGCTGTTAATGAGGCAGATAAGTGTGTATACTATCGTTATGGTGGGGTCAAGGTGTTATTTTGTGTTTGTATGTTGATGACATACTTATATTTGGGACAAACACTGCTGTAATTGACGAGGTCAAAACTTTCTTATCTCGATGCTTTGATATGAAAGACTTGGGAGAGGCAGATGTTATTCTGAATATTAAATTGATCAAGAATGAGGATGGGATCATTTTGCACCAATCCCATTATGCTGAGAAAATTTTGAGTCAATTCAGGTTTGAGAATTGCAAAATCTCCCCAACACCTTATGATCCAAGTGTTAAGCTTCGAAAAAATCAAGGGTTAGGAAAAGATGAGATATTCACAAATTATTGGGTCCCTTATGTATCTAGCTGGTGCCACAAGACCTGATATCTCATTTGCTGTGAGCAAATTAAGCTGGTTTACATCTAACCCAGGAGATGATCATTGGGAGGCACTTGAAAGGATGTTGCACTACTTGAGAGGCACAACATCTTATGGAATACACTATACTGGGTATCCATCTGTTTTAGAAGGATATAGTGATTCCAATTGGATCTCTGATGCAGATGAGATCAAAGCTACAAGTGGTTATGTTTTTACTTTAGCTGGTGCTGCAGTTTCATGGAGGTCCTGCAAACAGACCATATTGACGAGGTCAACCATAGAAGCTGAACTCGTAGCACTAGACACAGCCACTATTGAGGCTGAATGGCTTAGAGAGCTACTGTTGGACTTGCCATTGGTTGAGAAACCAATACGGCGATCCTAATGTACTGCGATAACCAAACAGTGTTGACTAAGGTTATGAGTACTAAGGATAACATGAAGTCCTCCAGACATGTGAAGCGTAGGCTCAAAACTGTCAGAAAATTGAGAAACTCCGGAGTTATTCTTTGTGAATTATATTCGTCTCGAGAAAATCTGCGATCCTTTTACAAAAGGACTTGCAAGGAAAGCGATTTCTATTGCATCTATGGACATGGGTATGAGGCCCACTTGAGTTACACCACAATGGTAACCCATATCTTCCTGATCGGAGATCCCGTGAATTAGATAATGGGAAAAACAAGTTGATGTTGTAACAAGAGAGTACATATTATTAAATTTGTACCTGTGTCCTAATAGACAAAGTACTCTCGACTGTATGGAAGGTTGGCTTAAAGCCTTAATGTATTCTAGTGTCAAAGGAAAAAGGTATTGGCCTACAGGATACCTAAAATGAATACACCTACTTGGGCCTAACTGTGTGGTCGCAGTTCACGAGAAAGGGGCATTCTCTAGAAAGCTCATGAGAAGATTAGGGAGCATGACCATTTAACGCTCCGTTGAGGTGAAGTTCTTTGGCAGCCTAGTATCAGTTAAGATTTCGGGTGAAATCTAACCACAAAAAGCTGTGAATTCAAGGCTTAGTCCATTCATTAGCTGTGGGAGGATGGATCACGTTATTCTAGGTGAAAGTTCAACCCGTATGGGACTTACACCGAAACACTGATATATTAAACGAAGATTCAACACAGAAATCAAATTTTTGAGTCTTTGTAAACTTCGGCATTGGTGGCGGATTGTTAGAAATGAGGCCCAAGTGGCCCATTTATCTCTAATGCCAAAGCTACAAATAATAGTACCATATTGCTAGTTGAGAGGAGAGAATACCAATTTAAAAGGGAGAGCTTCCACCATATCTTGTAATGAGACATATGGAGGGTGAGGAGCTGGCTAAAGTCACACGCACGCGTATTTCGCGAATTACCGCGTATTTTTTCCGCGTGACTTGTGACTTGCGACGTCGCGAGTCGCCGTGCCGTGGATTAAATTCCTGGTACGTTTAAACCCTTTTTAATTTTCGGTTTCTCTCTATTATTAGTGAATTAATGGGGTCATTTATCGAGAATTGAAACAACCATGATAATGGCGTCGATTTCTAATAAAGCTGTCGTTTTGAATGACCTGCGATTACTAGCATTTAATGGTGACCGCATCTTGGTGCGAGGCTATAAAATGCAGACGTCCGCATGAAATAAGCTTTTTGATTTTTGGCTCTGATACTCGTGTTCATCCACGGTGATCTGTGTTGCGTTTTCGTGCTGTGCTTGTTCTTTATCGACCTTCCTCTCGGCGTGCACCGCGAGGCAAGGAGAGCGGGATCTCCGAACCGTTACCGCTGAGAGAACCTGCACGGGGGCGGCAATAAGGTTTCTGGGCAGCGCAACTGCGCGACCGCTCGAGCTCTTCATCTTGCAATCCACGGCGTCGACTACTTCCTCTACAGTCGGTCGCTACTGCGCTGCTTCCTTTTCGTCATCAAGCCCATCGTAAGAATTCTCCTATTTTTCCTCTGTGGATCGATGTACTTTACAGAAATATGTGGTGTCTTTTATCTTGCCTGTTGTATTTAATCATTTTGGAAATTAGCTTAATCTTCAAATCTAAAACAAAAATAATACCTAGATTTACAACACTAGACACATGGACGTGTGCCGAGAGGTAGTTTTGGGCATCTACCGTATATACGATATGCTATCGAAGATGTCAACCCTTAAAAGGGTGAATGTAATAACCGTCTGTTAATGTGAAGGCACGTATAGATCGGTGGTGGAATTAGTCCTATATTGTTTGTATAAAGTGAGTCGTAGTGATATAATGTCTATTAGGTCCAAACTAAGAACCTTCGGGTTAACTCTTTTACATGAAGCGACGGCAAAAGTGTTGGAAAATTAACATGGCATAACATTAATTTAATTCCAAAGATACGCAATAAGAACATGATAAATATTGCGTCTACAACATGGTTACTAGCAGCCAGCAAATTGACAAAATATGCTAGTAAAGAAAACATACCTACAGATGTTAGATAGCCCAAAAGATACATAGATGTAAACAAAACTATCATAGCAGCATGCATTCTCAAAAGATCTAATCACAAAAGGGATCACTTGGACTAAGAACTGCCTAGTCCAGAACACTCACTGAGGGCTTGACGAAGAACGGGAAGCTGCGCAGAAGCGATGCGACGAACGAAGAAGAAGACGAGCAGTCGCGCGGTGCGGCGCTTCCCAGAAACCTGATCGCCGGTCTCCCGTGCAGGGCGTCAAGTTACCGGCGTCGGAACGGAGACACTGCTCTCCCTCACGCTTGTTGCACGGCAAGCGAAGGGATCGGATGACTCGAAAGCAGCAAGAATTGGAGGAAGCGTTGGAGAGAACGAGATTGATTTCTGCCGCGCATCTCCTCACGAACAGGGACGTCTCCCTCAAGAAACTTCGAACCGAAACTGCCTCACGAAAAACCAGCCGATCTGCCACAATTCCAGGAACCGCCCTCTGGAATCTCGCAACGTGGGCGAATGGACTAACCGCACGAAAACGTGCGTCTCCCCAAGTCCGCAGCGCCACGTTAGCAGTCGAGGTGTAAGGTGATGTGGCATAGCCGGTACACGTGGCAAAAAAGTTATGTACACTTAGCACGTCTCAGTCACGGTCGCGCGTCGTCACAAGTCACAAGTCACGCGATAAACACGCAAAATACGCGATATACGCGTGCGCGTGCATGTACATAGCTTAGCAAAGCCAACCATGTGTACCTTTAGCCTTGCCACCAACTCATACTAGAGTCCATACATGAACTCCCCTTATATGTTGGTTGCACTCCACCTAGCTAAGCAATATGGTACTAAAGACCATACACTTAACTCAACACCCCATTGACTTCTTCCAATCAATTAATTCAGCATTAATTCCAACAAAAAGTATAAATTAAGTATTATATATATATATATAAATCTGTTCCATAAATAAACTAGACATTGTGCGAAATTTACATCAGATGCTACAATCAGATTCTTCTACCCTCTTCCGGAGCTCGCTTGAGTCGCACGAGCTGCCAGCTTATGCAGAACGCAAACGGCAGCGCGGCTGCGTATTGTATCTGCGACAGGAAGAGAGAGCAAGTGCGAGCAGGACCGTCGAGTGCATCGAAGTTGAAAATTTCCTCATTCGTGAAGCAATTTAATTGTCACCAATGAAATTACTGTGACATTGTTATAAAATTTTCTTACGTCCTAAACGGTGCTTTAAGCTCTTAGCTAGTTGCTCCTCCGTTTTTGTGTTTTCACCACACATATTCTTATAAGATTGGCATTTTCTTCAGCTTCTTTTCATGATTCATGCAGGCTTTTGTTCATGTCGTTCTGCTTAACTGACTAGACGGACCAATTCAACCACTTCAAAATAGCATTGTTGCAATCTTTCTGTTTTGCCTTGCCAATTTTTATTTTCTGCCAAGTTAAAGACTATCCTTTGGTCAATCTGTGGCTCGTCTAATTGATATCGCACCATGTATCTAGTTAAGGACTTGATTCCTATCATAATTAGTTGCAGCAAGCTCAGCTCAGTCTAAGCTCGAGTGCGTTCAAGCTCGGCTTGAATAAGCTCAGTAATAATAAACAATTCAATATATACTATTTTTCAACAATAAAAAATACTTAAGCTCGAGCTCGACTCAAGTATGCTCGATAAGGGTTAATATATAGTAATATTTAACAAATAATTTGTAAATTTACCTGTTTCGCTTGGGATCAAACTCGAGTTTAGCTCGTTTGGAGCTCAAATCGAGCCTAGAGCAGGTCGAGTTCGAGTAGTCCGTGAGCCTCGAGCTTTTTTTTTATGGCTATAGGGTAGGCCCCCTCCAAATTAAAAAGCACACTGTGAAGTATTTTATCTGTACATTAATCAAATAGTAAGTTGACAAATACTCATTAGAATTTAGAGCATAATCGGTTAAATTGGCTTTTTCTCGAGCTCCGTCGCTGTGCTTAGTCGCCGTACGCTATAGCCGATTGCTCCTTTCCAAGGCAAAAAGTTGAGAATCACCTCTGGCCGTCTAACGGCAAGTAGTGTGTTGGCAGGAAAGAATGAAAGATCAAGAGAGTATATGCTGGTTTCATGGTTTGCAGTTCGCACAAACAGCACATAGGAAGTGAGGCCATCTTCAACAGCCTCTCTATTCCCGAGAAAATGAGGAACCTTAAGCACAGTGTCACAAAATTGTTCTCCAATAGATTCCCGAGCATCTTCCCTATCTATAGGGATAAGAGAGAATCTCTCCCTTCCTAATCCCGTTTGGTGTCGACTCGGAGGGCAACGGCCACTCGGTCCCACGCCCACAGGGACCCTGCAGGAGACCCGTGCCCTAGAGGAGGCTCCGCTCCGGGTTCCGTCCACAGCTACATCCCGCGCCGTCGAGGAAGTGAGGCATCGGTCCGCTGCTCCGTCCCGCGCCGTCGAGGAGTCGAGCCGGCGCTCGCCGCTTGGTCCAGCGCCCGTTGAGGAGGCCAGCCGCTGCTCCATCCCTCCCGCGAAGAGGCCCAGGCGGCTTCCCTCCCACCAGATCTGGTCCCCGGTTTCGTCCTCAACCAGAACTGCCTCGTCGTCGTCCTCTTCGACCTCGAGCGTCACGGGATCGATCGGATCAACAAGGTATAAACCCTTCTGCAGTGGGATTGATCAGATCTTCTATTTAACTGTATATAGGTTTGCAAATGTGTTTCGATAGTCTTCAATCTTGTGCCCAGCAGCAAGGATTTTGTAAAGTTCTAGGATTGAACAAGGCCAGTGGCCATTGCGGTCGAGGTGGCGATTGGTGTCACAATCCTGCACATACAGAAAAGCAGCTCAGCAATTCACAATCTGAAGATGAATTATGGAACTTCTGGATGCACAAGTGTTCATCTAGAGATACATGGTTAGTTGGCTACCCAAGGAAAAACTAGAAGAAATTAGGCAGTTAGCATAGAAGCTACGGTATATAAGTGCAGAAAAATACTTCAAAGTGAATCATCCAAGTTTTAGAAATGATTAATAGGATGTGCTGACCTTCTCAAACTGTATTGGGTTCATGTGAACCCTAGAGGCACTGCTCTCGAAATTTCTTCTAACTTTGCAATAATTTCTTCAATGACGGCAGCATCATCAACAGATGCAGAGGATAGACTAATAGCCTTCTCATCTGTAGCTATCTTAACTCCCTGTTTTGGTTAGAAATCAGGAACAATCACCTTGTCAACAGCTTCAGCCAGCTTTTCTGGGTTTTTGGCCCAGTCAGGTATGGGTATTCCAAATGCCTCTGCCCTTAATATTGAAGCAGCCAAAGTAAAGTTAAGCTGACTTGGATCAGTGGACGAGAACTCCAGAGGTCGTGGGAACCGCTTTGGAGCAGACCAGAAAGGAGTACCAGAGCTGGTCATTGAGTCTTCTGGAAAAGTGAACGTCAGCTGCTTCACACGGTTGGAGAAATCTCTACTACTTCTAATTAGAAGTTGGTGACGGTCCGTTCTCCTCAAGAGTATTTGATTCGTTGGATCTGACATGAACGGCTGAGATAGAAGAGGATTTAATCCGATAGTCCTACTCCTTCCTCTCGTCTTCTCATGTGCTCACGCAACCCGAACCGCTCCAGTCATAATGTCTTTCATCTCAAACCATTTTGACCCTGCAACACTTCTCCTTCCCTCGATTTGGCGCACTCAGCTCTCCTTCTCAAATCACTTCGGAGGAACAAGCATTTCATGCTATTGAAACATAACTAAAGTTAGTGCTGTTTGCAAATAATTTTTTTGTCGCAAATTGAGTTTCTGTTGCAACGCACGGGCACATGACTAGTAATCCTCAAACCTAAAATACACCATCAATAAAAACACTAGGGTGAGTAACATTACATCTAAGATTCTCTCTGTCCTGTAAAAATAGACAGCGTGATCAAAAGGCAAATGTTTTGGCTACAGTATTTACCGTTACAATATAGCCCAAAAAATGTAGTCCTTATAATATAGCTGTTAAAAAAAATACAGATGACCGTTAATGACGTTACAATATAACCGTTAAGATAGCCGTTAGAATAAATTGCAAAATTTAAATTCCTGCATTAGAAAATAGCCGTTCAGATTTTTCCCGGTAAAAAATAATCGTAGCCAAGGGCGAATCTAATGTTGAGGCTTGTTGGAGCTCCAGCCCCACCTCCGACCGGCCGAACCCCCTCACCCCTTAGTATCCCAATGCTCCAAAGAATCAGAGCCATGGCAATAGCAGCAAGTCGACAGCCGACAGGTTTAGGAATTGGGAGGAAGAACTAAAGAAGAAAGCAATACTGCCATACTGGGCTAGTGGGCCATCAAAATTAGTCATGGGCTTAGTCTTATGGGCTTTCACCTCACCTCACAGTAAAAGACTTTCGGTAACTCGGCCTCTTTCACCAGAGGCGGCATGGGGAGATGAGCGATCCGTGGCAAAGACACGCGAGCGATCGCGGGCGGCGAGTGGCGAGACATAGGCGAAGCGCCCATGCATGGGCGGCGTGACCCGGCGGTGTGGGCGGTATTTGTCTGACCGATCGTCAAAGGAGTCAAGGAGATCGCACTGTCGTCGACGGCTAAACGAGCGACGCCAGTCGACAGTCGTCAGAGGAAATTTTTGAGTGAGGATGAGCTGTTGAGGAGATCGACAGGACGGCAAAAAGGAGGGAACCAGGAGCCTCAGCCTCGGATTGATTGTAGCAAGAGATAAGATTCGCCAAATGATATACCGTATAAACTGTAGTCTACTAGTAATTAGTCTATGATTTATGAATTACCCCCAATACAATGCAATGCCCTCATTGATAAAGTGATAATCTATTTATCTATTGACTAGTTGATTCTTTTTGTCTGTTGATTCAATTTGTTTCATTACAGCAAACTAAGTTGCAAAAATGAAGAATCAAACTTTGCACAATTTTTTTCCGACGAAGTGCAAGTACTAGTAACCTCGATAATAAAGGAATCATTCGATGCTTTTAAGAGATGAAAAATCGTAGAGTGAAATTGCGTCGTACTCAGTTCTAGTGCCTTTGTAAGTTTTATTTCAATTTATATTTTTATAAGTATTCACAAATTGAAATTGCATCACTAAGTTTTATATTTTTATCTACAGGTCGAATGGTCGATGATCTGTCCTCACATATTTATATCATTTTATCCATTAGCAAGGTACCACACTTGTTATATTTTGATTATTCACTTTGTTTCCTTTCTATTTATATATGAATTTGAAATTTGGTTGGCAATAATCGGTAGATGTACAATTAGTATGCTTATCTTGAGTTAGAACTTTGACATAGGAGCCACTTCTCTATTTTCATCCTTGATTCGCCACTGATCGTAGCTCATATGTCGGTTATGAAATATCATTATAATATAGAACAGAGAAATAGAGAATGGGATTTGGGAAATACTGTTGGAGAGGAAAGAGATATAGGAAAGAAATCTTTTTTGTGAATATAAATGATATAGAGATCTAAATTTAGAGAAAGCTGTTGAAAATGTCTGAAAAGCCCTTCTGTCGTCACTCGCGCCTGCCTTCCTGCTGGCCGTGGCGACGCCACTGGCCGCCACGGTGGGCGTGAACTGGTGCTTCGCGGCCTCCCACTTGCTCCAGGCGGTGCAGGTTGTGCGCAGCCTCCTCCCCAACTCAGTCCCCCGCGTCCGTCTCGCCGCCGCCTCCTTCGACGCGCTCTCCGTCCTCACCTGCACCGGTGTAGCAGTCACCGTCGGGGTCCCCAACGAGCTGCCCTGCCCACTCGCCACCTCCAGCAAGGCCGCCGCCGCCTGGGTCCACGACAACGTCACCCACTATGCCTCCGGCGTGCGGTTCGAGTAAGAGCCCCCACCTCCTTCCATGATCCCTTGCAACGCGCGATTTGTATGTGTCGGCGCATTTGCCGCGCCTAATCTTATATTGGGATGGTCTTTTACTGATCTTATACCATGAAATGGGAAGGCACCAAGGCTTAGTCATTAGATAGTTACTGTACTACACTAATGACTAGAGAAATAAAGTCTAAATGATGCTTTTAAGTTGACCAAATTCTTATGTTGCTACCACTAGTGGAATCGAGGCGGGTGCTCAATTCGTGGAGCCGATCCAAAGAGGTTTGGGCTAGCCTCAACATGAATTAGGGGAGACCGGCAAGTCTCCGAACATCATGGTAAAACATCGGTGTGTCTCTTTGTGTTTTCTTTCAATTCTCTATTTATATTGTTGCAATTTACATTCCTAGAATTAAATTGCTCGATTGTCTTTAGAATTATATATTCTTGAGTAGACACATAATTAGCTAGTGCACTTAGTGAGCCTAGTTGATTTAGGCTTTAAATTGTCTAAACCTTAGTTTATCGCTTCTGCATCTATTATCATTTAGGTTTTGACATAAGGGTACTTAAGCGAGACTTTAATCATAGAAGAAGTTTTTATAGCCGCCTATTCACCCCCCTCTAGTCGGCATCCTCGATCTTACATAAGTACACCATCAAAGGTTCTCCAAAGGTGGGTGAGACCAATGTGGGTGGGCTTTGCAAATAAGTTTTTATGTCTTTAAAGGTTTTATCTGCTTCATCTGATCAGTGGAATTTATCGTGTTTTCTTATTACCATAAAGAAAGGTAAACCACGTTCTCCTGATCTTGATATAAAGCGACTGAGAGCAGCCATCCGACCAGTTAAACCTTGAATTTCTTTCACTATAGAAGGTGATTTCAAAGCTTCAATGGCGCGAATCTTCTCAGGATTTACTTCAATACCTCTAGAATAAATAAGAAAACCAAGCAACTTTCCAGAAGAAACTCCAACGACACTTTTTTGGATTCAACTTAATCTCATATTTATTCAAATTAATAAAGGTTTCGGTCAGGTCTGACAAATAATTAGAGCTTTTCTTGCTCTTTACAACGAGATCATCAATATAAGTTTCTAGATTTTGCCCTATTTGACTAATAAAAGTTTTTTGTGTAAGGCGCTGATACGTTGCTCCAGCATTTTTCAGCCCAAATGCCATCTTCTTGTAACAGTAGACACCAAACGGGGTTATGAAGGAAGTTTTCTCTTCAACTTCTCATGACATGTTTATTTGATGATAACCTAAGTATGCATCCAAGAAAGTCATCAGATCGTAACCCACTGTTGAGTCAACTAGTTGGTCAATTCGGGGTAAAGTAAAATCATCTTTTAGACAAGCTTTATTTAAACTGGTAAAATCGACACACATGTCACTTATCGTTCGCTTTCTTTACCATAACCAGATTTGCAAGCCAATCTGGATGACTAACTTCGCGAATAAAACCAGATTCCAAGAGTTTGTCCAACTCTTGTCGGATGGTTTCTTGCCGATCAGGAGCGAATTGCCTAAGCTTTTGCTTCACTGGTCGTATGTCAGGTTGTATGGTTAACCTGTGCTCTACTACTTCTATTGGGACCCTAAGCATGTTGGATGGTTTCCATGCAAACACATCTGCGTTAGCTCAGAGAAAAGCAATGAGCGCGTCTTCCTATTTAGCATCCATTCTTGACCCTATCCGAACAGTTTTTGACTGGTCGACAGGGTCATTGGGAACTTGTTTGATGTTTTCATTTGGCTGAGGAGTTGTCTTCAGTTTTTCTATCCTGTTACTTCTATTGAGAACTTATTATTGTATTCATTTGTGATCGCAATTGAGTGCAGTAACTTGATTACCTTGCACATTAATCACACCTTTAGGACCAGGAATTTTTATACCCTGGTAAGTGTGATGAGTATCTGCCATAAATTTTGTTAGTGAAGGTCTACTCAAAATGGCATCATATGCTGATTCAAAATTAACAATTTCAAATGAAATCAATTCCGTTATGAAATTAGTGGCATCTCCAAAGGTGACAAGCAATACGATCTATCCCGTAGGAGTTATCGATGGACCAGGCACAATCCCATAAAATGGGTTAGTAACAGATCCAATCTTAGAACGAGGAATTTGCATTTCGTCCAAAGTATGAATAAAAAGTAAATCCAAAGAGCTACCCCCATCAATTAAAACTCTTCCTACCTTATAGTTACTAATTGTGGGAGAAAGTACAGATGAATTTTTTTGAGGAATTGACATACCTTTTGGACTGTCTTATTGAATGTCATAGCAACATCCGACCACTTAGGGTATTCAGGTTTCCCTGTGTGAGTGTCAATATTATTGACCTCCCTCCAAGCAGTTTTGAATTGTCTTTTTGATGCGTATGCAAATGATCCTTCGAATATGAAATTGACGTGATTGTCTGGTTTCTGATAACCTATGTCTTCGTCACCATTTGCATCTTTACCACTTCGCCCTTCTGGTAAAGTCGACATATGACTCTTATCGGGACCCAAATATACAAATCCGGACCCTCTGTGTATATCGTACTAGTGTAAGATCACGCTAGTGCATACAAGCTCAACATAGATGAATATCACAATCATACACAGCGGAAACATAATAAAAGACTTCATATATTAAATAATACCTGTCGAATGACCTTATGGTCAACTTACATGACTATACCTCGTAAGGCTAAACTGTGAATAAAAAAATAATCTACAACGGAATAAAAACTTAGATAAACCCTCAGTATACCACAGGTAACTGACAAGGCTCCCACCCTAAACATTCTTCTCTTCTAGATAATTCGCTTCAGGAGCTGGTGTAGACCCCTCCTCAACTGGTGATGTTGTTGTTGGCAAAGATGAGTACTCAACAAGTTGTGAACAGAATGCAGTTCTAACATAACTATATGCAAGGATTATTCTAAATGAATGGCTGATATGGCTATTTTGCAATAAAGCAACATTTACATATGAATACAATAAATAGATTGAAATGACAGTAAAATAAGTAACAATAAATAATAACTTTCAAGTATTTCTCAAGTAAACATGGCTTTCAGCCCTAAATCATATTTCCAACTTTCCAATTGCATCCAGCCTCCCTTTCCAAGTTTTCATCCTACAAAATCTATCCCTTGACTGTAATTCCCGAGCATTGCTCAATACCACGAGCACGACTATCCGAATAGATTTTACACTCTGCAGAGGTTATGCGCTTTACCCACACGACATAATCGTATCTTTGTGCAACATCATTATCACACTTCCTTCGGTGTGCCGCACAGAGATCATGACAAAGCCTTTACAAAGCTCTATCTTAACCCAGTACTACCCACTAAAGTTTCAACACTGAAGGTTTATCACCACCACAACAGGACCCTCTCTTGCGCCATATGAGTTGATCCGTATAACCCGAGACTCACACCACCACTGGTAGTACCAAGCTAGGACATTGCAAATTAATCAGCTAGGTCCGTCCCATTCTAGATATGTGGTTGCATGTTTGACTCAGTTCAAAGGCTTACAAGGTTAAGTCCTTAGATTGACCGAGGTAAGACTTCCACAAACCCTTTGCCATTATTTAATATCCCAATTTTTTCTTTTTATTAATTTATTGTGTTATTTATGCATTTTATGATTTTCCTTGATTTATTGGATTTTTCTAGATTTTATTTGCATTTATTTTTAATTAAGTGTATTGGCCTTATGTGAAAACTAATTAATTATAGATAAAGTTAAAGTAAATTTTAGCTAAAAATATTTTATTTGAGTTCTAAATGTCTCAAGGTATTTATGAGTTCTAATGCCTTAAACAAATTAGTTTAATTATTATAATTAATTTAAATCAAAAATCCGGGGAAAACTCAATGAACAGTAATAGGCTTGGCCCATCACTGTGTGCATCGGCCCGGTGGCCTGTTTTCTAGAATCCTGGTCATGAGCCGCTAGATCTTGATCTGACGATAGTTGGCATTTCTGGAAACCCTAGTGACCGCAACCGTTCGATCTCTTGTCTGATTCGTGTCGCGCCACGTCGCCGAGTATCGTAGCCGTTGATCATCCACGTGGATGGCCGACAGGTGTTCTTCTCCGAGCCGCCGTCGAAGTTCATGTTTGTCACGGTTTCGTCGCCGTAAGGAGCTAGGGTTCCGATTTGAGCCCGATTTGAGAGGCTATTTAAGGAGCGGGAGGAAGCCCGAGGTTCATCATCGTCTGCCGCAGCATTTGCCCCACAAGTTAGTGGCCAAGACGCCATGATCTAGACGCAGAAGCTCGTCGTATTTCGCGTGGTCATTGTGGTAGTTTTCATCGATTTTCGGCGTTGTCGCTTGAACTCTATCATCGCCAAAGTTATCTCTGTGGTGTTCATGTCAAGTCGTATCGGGTCCGTGTGTTGACGTCACCAAAAGCTCTGCGGAACGCCTGTGGTCTTCTTCTCCACATTCGGTAAGCTTTGCCACCGCCGTCGCCATGACCGTGTTTTGGAGCTCATAGCCATCCGATCTTAGATGAATGATCCAGATCATGCTGCGTAGTCACCGCTCAGTGCGTGAGGCGCAACCATCGGATTTGCAGTGGACGCCTGAGATGGTGGCACATATTGTGATGTCGTTTGAGCTTCACCGGCATTTATGACCATCTGATCTGGTGGGAGTGGCCCGGATCGTGCTGCGTGTCGGGGGCAGCCGCGTATGTGGATGTCTTGCCCTAGTCATCTTAAGGACTTAACCTTGCAAGCCTTTGACCAGAGTCAAACATGCAACCACATGTCTGGAATAGGATGGACCTAGCTAATTAATTTGTAATGTTTTGACTTTGGTACTACCAGTGGTGGTGTGAGATTCAACCTTTTTATGAACCCAGATGGCGCAAGAGGGCCCTGTTGTGGTAACCAGTCCTTTCAGTGTTGAAATCTTAGCCGGTAGTAATGAGTTAAGACAGAGCATTGTAAAGGCTTTGTCATGATTTCTCTGCCAACACACCAAAAGAAGTGTGCTAATGTCCAGGCACAAGGAGAATATCATGTCGTGTGGGTAAAGCGCACAACCTCCGTAGAGTGTAAAATTTATTCAAATAGTAGTGCTCGCGGTATTGAGCAATACTCGGGAATTACAGTCAAGGGTTAGATTTTGTAAAATGAAAACTTGGATAGGAATAATGGGTGTTACTAGAAAGTTAAAATATGAATTAGGGCTGGATGCCATGTTTGCTGGAGAAATAACTGCAAAATACTTATTATTGTTATTTGTGTTACTATCTTTTCAATCTACTTATTGTATTCATTTATAAATGTTGATTTATTGCAAAATAACCATGTTAGCCGTTCCTTTGGAATAAGCCTTTTATATAGTTATGTTAGAATTGCATTTTGTGCACAACTTGTTGAGTGCTTTAAGTACTCACCCTTGCCAACAACAACATCACCAGCTGAGGCGTCTACACCTGTTCTGGAGAAGAGTACCATGAGGATGCGAATGTTTAAGGTTCGAGCCTTATCAATTACCTATGGTATACTGATGGGTTTATCTACGTTTTCATTCCACTGAAGTTTAATCTGTTAATCTCAGTTTAGCCTTTGTCGACTTTTGTAGTCGACAATAAATTTATGGGGTAGGCGCTAGATCTCAAACTCGAAGGTCACACAAGACAAGGGGTTTAGACAGGTTCAGGCTCTCGCGGAGGAGATAATACCCTAGTCCTGTGTGCTGGGATTATGCAGATCTCTTGGATCTAAGATTGCTCAAAGCGCAATATGCTCTGGGCAATATGAGGTGTGCTATGCTCTATGGCTTGATCGCTCTATGCTTAGATGATCGAATCCCTATGTTGTTGCCCGCTCTCTCCCTTATATTGCGGGGGTGGGGTGGCTTACAGAGTCCTGATCGGTTTGGAGATTCCGATCGGTTACAAGATTCTAGTCAGTTAATAGGATAGAGTTTACATCTTTATCTACCCTATTAATGACTCGGATTACAACCGTATCTATCATATCTAAATATAAGTTCAACTTCCTTTAGGATATGTCCCCTTGCGCACGCAATGGGCTGACGCGGGAGTATCTCTGGGCCTCCCTCTTGGGCTTGTCATGAGGGTACCGGGTTCTTATATTCCACAAGAGCCCCGAGTCCTTTGCGATCGAGTTGCCTCCTTCCCGGTTGCATTGCCTCAACCGAGTCATGCTTCACGCCGAGTGCTTCACATTCTTGATGCGACTTCCGACTAGTTTTCCTTCTGGAAAGTGCCTGTTGTAGGCAAAGAGATCGTGAAGGACTCAATAGAGCTCCACGCGTTAAACTTTCCGAGTGGTTCCTAGCCCCATTATTGGAATTCTAGCGATCGGCTCATCTTGGGACATCTTGTATCCCAAACGATATCACGAAGTCAAAACGCTTTTCCCGCCGAGGCAAAATTCACGCCACTCCTTTAAATTCATTCATCGCCGAAGTTCTTGATGTAAATCGTTGAAGCGTTGGCTCACACATCGCATCCAAATTTAGTAGCCCCGAAATCATGTATATGCGAAACCTAGGCAATGTAAAAACAATTCACTTGGATGTGATGTCCGACGGTGTATATATAATTTTAGAGTTTTTACTCTTTTTCTTATTGATTTTGAATTCATCCGAGTGGTTTGACTCTTTTGTTTAAGCACTCTGCCCGACTAGTCTAGCCCCGGCGTTGGGAGTCGGCTCATGGCTCTTTTCGAGCACGTGTTTTGGGTGACTAAAGTTCGCCGTTCATGGGGTGAGCTTCACAATTTGGAGTTATCGCACTTTCGGATTCACTCGCACTCGTTAAGCAAAAGAAGAAAAATACAACTCAAAAAGATGTGCGATCGCACGCTATTAGGTAGCCCCGACTTCATCGCTTAGTTGTGGGTCAACTAAGTAGCAAGTCGAAAAGTCAACAATTTTATTTATAATGACATAATTGAGTAAAAGCGACTTAGCCGCTTTATGCTCCATATGTTGTCGACGATCATGCCATCTTTGCTCGTGGCGCAGCGTAGGCTTATAGATGAGTGTGGCGGCGCTCGAAGCGCAGCGTGGCTCGTGGCCGTCTTGAAAGTGGCGCTCGAGGCGCGGGCGTAGGCTCGTGGTCATCTTGAAGGCGCTCGGGCGCGGCGTGGCTCGTGGCCGTCTGAAGGTGGCGCTCGGCGCGCGCGTAGGCTCGTGGCCGTCGCCGAAGCCGTGTGGGAGCGCAAGTCGCTTCACCTCCGGCTTTCACGATTTCGCTAAATTGCGGCCGCGTTACCATGGCCTTGATCCGCCACTATCGGGGCGCCGGGCTATCCGATGCAATCATCGGGCCCGGTTTGTCGAGCGTCTTGGAGGCGACGGCGTTACGCATTGGCGTCGCGGAAACGGCTTGATCTCCCAACACGGATTACAGGAGGTCCTCGCGGACATTGCGGCCGCGAGATCGAAGTGATCGCACCTGCACCTCCTTACCCTTACGAAGACGATCTTCCCCCGCAGCTTCTGTTCTTCTTGTTGGCGTTGGAGATCGGTCTTCTGCTCTTCTATCGTGAAGATGCCACGAAGATCACAGCAATTCCTCGCGACGCCGACTGGTTTGCCGGCCAAGTCAAAGTGACATACCTGAGATGGGTTGGCTCGATCTTTACGGATCGGATCGGTTTTGGACCAGACAGACAAGCTCTCCGCGCGCATCTGCGACGAAGTCCAGGTTTTCGAAGCGGAAGGCCTGGCCGGAGACGAAGGTGGCGACGAATCCACCGATTGCTGCCATCGAGTCTATGGGAAAACATTATAGCGCTTCCCCTATCTGGCGCGCCAACTGTCGACTTTTGTAGTCGGCAATAAATTTATGGGGTAGGCGCTAGATCTCAAACTCGAAGGTCACACAAGACAAGGGGTTTAGACATGTTCAGGCTCTCGCGGAGGAGATAATACCCTAGTCTGTGTCTTTGGGATTATGCAGATCTCTTGGATCTAAGATTGCTCAAAGCGCAATATGCTCTGGGCGATATGAGGTGTGCTATACTCTATGGCTTGATCGCTCTATGCTTGGATGATCGGATCCCTATGTTGTTGCCCGCCCTCTCCCTTATATTGCGGGGGTGGGGCGGCTTACAGAGTCCTGATCGGTTTGGAGATTCCGATCGGTTACAAGATTCTAGTCAGTTAATAGGATAGAGTTTACATCTTTATCTACCCTATTAACGACTCGGATTACAACCGTATCTATCATATCTAAATATAAGTTCAACTTCCTTTAGGATATGTCCCCTTGCGCACGGCAGCGGGCCCTGACGCGGGGAGTATCTCCTGGGCCTCCCTCTTGGGCTTGTCATGAGGGTACCCGGGTTCTTATATTCCATAGCCTTGCGATGCATATTCATGTAAGCTCGATCGTAAGGTCAGTCACTAGTTTAATATTTAATATATGAAGTCTTTTATTATGTTTCTACTGTGTATGATTGTGATATTCATCTATGTTGGGCCTGTATGCACTAGCGTGATCCTGGACTAGTGCGATATACACAGATGGTCCGAATTTGCATATTTAGGTCTCGACACATTCTGCCTCATCTTGGCATTCTGCCCCTTGCCACTTGCCCCAACTAAATTATTTACCACCCCAGTTGATTACCATGCACCACATGCCATCAACAAGTCAACATCGTTGCGTGACAACCCCGTCACTACAACTCAACATCATTATGTGACAACACCTGACACACCAATTCCATAAACATGTTTCATATTCCATTAATCAAGATTAATCTGATATTCCAAAAACATGAGTTATACATGGCATGGCTAAGCATACTAAACACAAACTAACCAACCCATGTTGATCTCTAATAGCAACCAACTAATAATGAATCATCCTAGGGTGATAAATAAACATGGCATACAAATGATAAGGTAGGTATATTCCAATTGGGTTGAATAACTAGACTCTAAACTATTTTGAAAACAATTGTACACATGAAATAATATGCAATAACTTAAATCAACATAGCAATTTTGTAAAATTGGGTTCAACATGATCAAAGCACGACTTACCTTAGAAAAACCCTTATTCTTGTCCTAGACCTTACTCTTGGTTCAACGATTCCTTCTCGGACACTCCGAGCACTTCAACGTCTACGCGTAATGAGAGAAATCACTAAATATATACCAAAATAGAGAGAAAATAATCTCTAAAAATCAAATGAAATTCACCATTAAATATATCTCAAGTTTACAAATTTTCAAAAATTTGAATCGCCTCAATCGGAGCTCGTATGAGAGAAAACAGGCTCACAAAATATTAAAATAAAAGAAAAATACAGAAAATAGAATATACAGAAAATAGAAAATACTGAATTAATTGAATTATTTTTATATTAAAAATCTGTTTTATTGCGTTAGCACCCGATCTTGGCTAATCAGAAACCGACACATCGCCCGGGTTTATGGACATGGTCCATCAGATCATTGGTCTACCATGGACCCGGTGCACCTGCAGTTCATCAAACTAACAGGTGAGCCCGTGCGGAAGCTGACCAGACGGACACGCGAGCATGACCAAAATGACCCATCAACGAATAGATCTGACGTGGCGCTGACGATGCAACCGACGTGCTGTCCACTTGTCGATTATGAGGCATGACAGGTCAACAACGACGGCGCAGGGACCTAGGGTCACCGCCAGCGAGAAAGGAGGGCACCTACGGCTAGATCTTGCTATCGCGCACCTGATGACAAGGTCAGATCCTTGATTGGAGCACTGAAACAGCAATGGCGATCCCTTCTTCTCCGATGGCAACGAGTCTCACGGTGATCTGCAGATATAGTGAAATCCCGTCGACGTTATCATGCACACCATATGTGTCTCGCAACGACGAACCCGCAGACGTGCTTAATGACTCGAAAGGACCTTCACCGGAGGCAAATCGATGAAAACCCTTTCTCAGCGGCGCACGAAGGAAACGAGGAAATTAGGGCAGACGGAGGCGGTTCTCGGCAGATGGACATCGGGTTCGAATTGCACGAAGTTCTGCGTAGCCGGTGCTCAACTAATAAAGGCCTAGGAGTCCGTGCTTCACCGAGGATGGACTCCGTATCCATGGCAGGCACGGCGATGACGCCCAGAGTCTAGCTCGGAAATGGATCGGGGACGATGACCTGGAAGCGACCACGTCGCACGATGAGCGATCGGATGCGACGCAAGCCCAAAGCAATCTCAACCACACGCGAAGATCCAACGGATCCAGAAACTAGGGTTTTGAACTCATCGTAGCCGTCCGATCTGAATCCAACGGCAGTGCCTCACGGATTTCACGGCTTGGTGGCTTCGATGGGCTGGGCGGTAGAGCATACACAGACTAGGCCGCATGCAGGTTGCGACGATCTTCATTATATTAATTTATAAAACCTTTTCCGAATAAATTTAATTCCATAAAATATTTTTTTTATAAAATAGTAAAAATTTCAAAAAAAATTATATAAAATTCTCAAAAATACTTTAAGATATTTAAAACCCAAATAAAATATTTTTGGTAAAATTTTATATAAAATGTCTCGTTATTTAAATAATTCTCATAATATGCCATATTCAATAATAATAAAGACATCCAAATGAATTCTAGAAAAAATCTCAAAAAATCTTAAAATCCATGAAAACAATATTGAATCCAAATAATCCAAAAATTGGGATGTTACAACTCTTGCCAGAGTAAATGTCATCCATGCGTCTCTTTCAGGTACGGTAATTTTGTAGATCGTGCCCGGGTACTTTATGCAATGGACACCAGCGACCATTGCCACTGGTCGTACCAGGGATCTTGGAGATGGCCTGGTCGTCCGGTCAACCAGTTTTCTTCTTCCAAGGAGTTTTCCCCTTAGAGTATGCAGGTTGTTCGGAAACGCCTGCGACATCTCTTTGAGCATTCTTTTTGCTCTTTTTCTTATTTTCTCCCTTACAATCTTCGGATTTGGATGTCTTTTTGGATTTTTTGTCCTCTGACTCCTACAGACTAGGTTATAGCAATGTATGGTTCTTATCAACCATACGATTCCACTCTATGGCCTCATGTGCGTCCGAATATCGATCTGCCATATCGAATAGTTCTGATATGGTAGAGGGTGGATGAATGTTGAGGTCTTCTGTAAAACACTTGTAGCGTACATTCTATTTAAATGCTCGAATTACAGAGTCGTCAGAAATATTAGGGATTGTATTACAAACTTCTACAAATCTCTTAATAAATTGATGTAAATTTTCGCCAGAAGTTTGACGAAGACGATGTAAACTATGTCCCTTTCTGGGCTTTGTGTAACAACTTTTAAAGTTATTCAAGGTTGCATGGCTCAAGTTTTTCCAACTGAAAATAGAATTTTTTGGCTGATTAAACAGCCAAGTTCTTGCATATCCTTTCAAAACAGTATGGAGGTAATTGGTCATTACCTTGTCATCACCACCAGCCGCTTGGATGGCGGTGGTATAAACTTGCAGGAACTCTGATGGATTTTGAGTTCCATCAAAACTTTCTAAGTGATCTGGCTTGAATTTTTCAGTCCATGTAACATCTCGAAGCCTCAGGGAGTAGGCTGCATCCTGTGTAGAGACCCAAACGAATTCGTACATTAGGAATATTTTTCGTATAATCTAGAGAACGAGGTCGTCGCTGACCATGAGTAGGAATTTTATCTGGGGTAAGGCGTTCGAAGACTCTTCTCCGACGTGGTCCATTTCTGCACTAGCTACCGGTGTTTCACCGGCGCTGACCAAACGAGGAATGTTCCATACGGGAATCAGTTTGAGATCTTGTAGATAAGACGTAACATGTACTTCATCAGTAGCCTTTTGTAAATTAGCGGCTAGGGATTTAACAATTATCGCATTGAGCATATTATCCCCTTCCGTTGGTTGGTTAAGAATTGCACTAATAAAAATGCGAATTCTTTTCATAAGCATAGTTCCCTGTGGGATACTAGGAACCAAATTCAGGTCTCTTAATGTCGCCCTAGGTGGCGGTGTAACTGGAAGAATATGTTGAGGGCATCCTCCCGAAGGGTTTGGTCTTCGGGATTATCCTGGCTGGTTGTTGAAGTAATGGCACTTTACCTCCTCCACAGCCTTCTGTTTTGCTGCCATAAGATGTTCATGTCGCTCTTGAGCAGCTTTTTCTTCCAGTTCACGGGCTTCATTTTCTTCATGTTTCGCCCGTTGCTCGTTTGTCTCACTGGTAACCGCGCAAGCACGGAATCCAAAACAAACAAAGGATGTTAATGCTCCATCTTCATCTGAAGACGGGGTATAATCAAAATCTCAAAGACAATCTTTCGAGGTTGAGCTTTCCAGAATATTATTATTATTCTTGGAAGTATGTTCATTATCAATCTCCATGAGATGCACTTCATGGACATCTGCTAACGAAACGGTGGCAGGAATAGTATCACACTCACCTTTTGATGTCTCAAATGGTTGTCCTTCTGCTTCGACCTCAACCTGAATCTTTGCCAATTCTTCTTTGGAAATATATTTGAAATAGAAATCACACTGATATTCTTCTTCTGTAGGATAATCGTTTTCACCCAGATCAGCATAGTCAGCGAGATCGAATCAGTTTTCTTCATCCATTGTGGGAAATTTCAACACCTTAATCACCGGAGGCCCTCCTTCTAGCGTCAATTGTCAATGTCCAAGATCTAAGGTCTCTTAATCGAGCTTATGAAAATATGATTGTGGGCTCCTAGTAAACAAGATGGTGGAAATAAATATGGGAATTGCTTCTTTATTAGCCAAGCGGTCTAACAGAGTACAAGAATTACAGAATCTCTATCTGATAGACAACAAGAATTACAGAATCTCTACCTGATTGCCTATTTGGCCATGCCTTTGATGATATGGATATGCTCCCTATTTATGCTGATGAAGAGGCGGCAGCTGTTCTCTAGAGGGGTGTCGTGTAACCGACAGGTGTCTTTCCGTCAAATGGTGTCTTCTCGACAAAGGGTGTCTTTTTCAAAGATAACTTTCATATAGTTATGCATACCTGTCAGATAACTGTCTGCACAGAGACATGTGCGAGGATAACCACTTGTCACTTACCAGCTCAATGGTCGGGGTGACTGTTTCACTGGTCGGGATGACCAATGTGAAGCAAAGTTATTGACCAGCTTAACTGAACTGGTTGGAGACTTAACCGTTAGGATAGAGGTGGGCTTCATTCTACGTATTATGGGCTTTATGTATTATATGCCCATTAATAAAATATGATCGTGAACAATTGAAGATCCAAATAAATAACAAACTTTTAATCATCGTCAAACAATAATATATATATATAGCTAAGACATATTGGCTAATTTTTTCATTCTACTGGCACATGCTATTTCAGTGCATTTTTCAAATGCATTTTTGCAATTTCAAAAGTAATTTTTGTGATCACCTTTCTGTGTTACATCTATGAATAATTAATCCACCGTGTTGTGTTACTGGAGCCTTTCATATTCTGTAAGTTACAATTTCCACTCCACTATCTTACTAGGAGTATTATGCAGCAGATTATTTCAACCTGGCCTATTATGAATATGCACTTGCACGTTCTGAAACTTAACCCTTTTCGCTTACCTGAACGTTACTACTTGCATCGTGTATAAATACAGTAGCTACCTCACTGTCCATGTATCACCATCCATCCACACACACTCGCACATCTCTGTCGCACCATCACTATCGCATCGCCATCCATGGCTTCTTCTCCCCGCCCTTTCCTTGTCATGCTCCTGTTGGCGCTGCTCGCCGTCGCCAGCACCGCAGCGGCGGGTGCACGGGCGACGTCCGCAGCACCTACTTCGGGCCTGGCTGAGCGGCTGGACGGCGAGGGGTCGCAGCAGTAGTGCTGGCAGGCTCTGATGGAGATCAAGTCGTGCACCGGGGAGATCATCCTCTTCTTCCTCAACGGCGAGGCATACCTGGGCCCCGGGTGCTGCCGCGCTATCCGCGTGATCGAGCAGCGCTGCTGGGCCGCCGAAGCCATGCTGTCCGTCATCGGGTTCACCCCCGAGGAGGGGGACATGCTCAAGGGCCACTGCGACGCGGGCGCCTCGATCGCCGCGGTCTGGACGGCGGTGCCCGCGAGAGCGCCGCCGCTGTGGTGGGAAGGAAGAGCTTGGTGCACAATTAGATTGTCAATTACGAGCTTGGTGTCGTGTTGTCTCCACGTCCATGTTGAAACGGTGTGGTTCTCAATTTCTCATGGGATGTGTTGAAGCTAGTAGTTTCACTATGTCCTCCGGGTTTTCCGTAACCTGGGCTAAGCTGTCCCAGTACAAGAGGTCTCATGAGAGAGTTTGGATTTGGCAAAACTGCTAATTTGAGGTCCTCACCAAACGCCCTCTCCACTTGACAGTGGCAGTATCTCATTTCTTCTTACTTTTTTTTCCTCCTCAAAAGTTCTCTTTTTATGACAAGTTTCTAATTCCTTTCCCTTTCAAAGACCCTATGTGGCAGCACCTCATTCACCCCCTTTCTCTTAAGCTTAAAATAGTTTTTGCATTTCAAATTTTCCTCTAAGTTTTTTTTAAAAAAATTAACCATTTTGAAAAAATTAATCAAAACTTTATAAACTAAAAGTTCGTTGAATAGAAACTTTTCGAAGGAAAGTTTTAGGAAATTTTTTATTTGATTTTTTCCGAGTTAAAACTTTATAATTTGAATTTTTTTTTAAAAAAAAATTGAGTTGAAACTTTCTGATTTAAAACTTTCTAATTTAGAATTTTTCGATTAAAAGTTTTCAGGTTGAAACTTTTTAATTTGAAATTTTGCGATTTAATTTTTTTAGTTGAATTTTTTCAAGTTAAAACTTCTAATTCTAAAATTTTGTGTTAGAGAGGCATGATGTGAGGTAGAGAAAATGAGTAGGGAAGGGGAAGGAGGAAATGTGAAGTTAGATGAAAAAGATGACACATGATATCTTAGAAACGTGTCCTTAAATTTGTTAGCTTAACTCTCAACCTATACGTACACAAATAACACAATCATCGCCATGTTGCACATCCGATGAACTTCGGTGCGGTCAAGTTTAATTTGAGACTCATTACCATGCAATCCTTTCTTTTTAACTGTGTATTTAGTGATGGCCAAAAGGGCCACCCGGTATGGCATGGCCCGTTTAACGCGCGGTATGGCCCTATTTAGGCATGGTTTGTGAAAGCACGGCTAGCCAACGGGTCGTGCCATACCGAACCTGTGAACCACGAGCCAAGGCCACGACCCAAGCATGGCCCGGTGACTCCCATGCCGTGCCGGCACGGGTACTCATGGGTTTATGGGTCGGACCGTGCCGAGACTGACTCATTTGGTGCCAAAAAAATAAAAAAAAATAGTAAAGAAATAGAAAAAAATGTAAAAATTTGAAAGAATGCAATTTTTTTAGCCTCCAACAACTACAAACGGCTAGAATTTTCAAAATCTGAATAAACAGATCTAAATGAGTCGTACCATGCTAAACGTGCCGAACAAGACGCAACGGCTAGATAGATCCAACGGATATATCAGCCCAGCACTATACCTGCTATGTGCCGGTATGTCGGACTAAGACTACGGTCAAACACGACCTACCCTATACCGACCTGATCTATTTACATTTGAATCGCACCATGCTCACAATGCCGTGCCATGGGCCGGCTAAGGTGGCACGGCCCAGCCATCTGTACGTGTAATCCTTGTTCTACTGGCGGGGGACCGTCGACCGTCGCACCCGCGGACGAGCGTCACTGCAGCAGCACATGGGCGGTGCAGGCCGCGCAGCAAGCCACGGACACGGACTCACGGAGGGAAACGGAGGCCACGACTGCCACTGCCGAGAGGCCTAGGGCATGTTTGGTTCGCGTCCTGGCTCGCACGCGCCTGACCAGGAGCCTGCCGGGGCTGTGTTTCGTTGCCACCCTGGGTAGCTCCCAGGCAGCCACCACCAGAGCTCTGGGCGCCAGGTGAGTGCAGGCCGTCGAACGCCGTCGCGACGGCCTCCTCACCTCGGCCACCACGGCGAGCTCCGCAACCGAAGGCAAGCACCACGCCGACGTCCTGCCGCCGCCGCCGCCGCACCGACCTCCAGATCCCGCCAGCACCGCTGTGCCGACCTCCGAATCTCGCTGCCGTAGCCGCGACCTCCGGATCACGCTGCCACGCCGACCTTCGGATCCCGCCACCGGAGTTGTTGCTGGAAGGAGGTTTGTGGTGGTTTTGAAGATGTGAGGAAGGAGGATTTGGGGACGAGAGTGGCTTTAAGGGGTGGCTATGAAAGCGTTTTTCTTGCTTATTACGCTTTCTCCTCTTTTACGCTTTTCTCAGGTTGAAGTCTCAAAGTAAAAGATGACGTCCTCAAGCTTGACTGGGCAAACGAAAATGAGTAAATTTCGTAGAACTATAAATATATTTTACAAGCTATTAGAAACATAGATTTTAGATTATATCTTACAAATTTATAGATTTTAAAAGAACTTGTGTCACAAAACTATATACTTTAGAATTAATTATATTTTTAATGGATCTTACCGTGTTAGCCCACATGACAGCCTCGCACGTGAAAAAACAAAAAATAGGGACGAGTGAGGCTATCATTTGAGTTCATATTGTTAAATTCATTAAAAAACGATTAATTTTAAAACATGCATTTTGTAACACAAATTCTTAGGATCTATAGTTTTATAAAAATAAAAATTAAAATCAATAGTTTTTAGATAGTATGTAAAAAAAACCGTAGATCGGTAAAATTTACTAGACAAAAATCTGTAATGGTAGGGAAGGCGAGAGCGAGGTACGCGTGACCTCGTGCAGTCGAGCTGCCGTACGTCGTGCAACAAACGGACAAACGGTCGAGCGCTCGAAACGTCGTGAAAGGAGGGGGGGGGGGGGGATCCGAATTCTGGCCTGAGCCGCTTCGTCTCCTCACTCCTCGCCCACGCCCAGCACACTCAATACTCCACTCAGCTACTAGACGCTCCTCCTCGGCGACGTCGCCGCCGCCGCCACCGCAGATGCCGCCTCCGAAACCCCACCCGGTGCTGTTCCTCGCGGCCGCCTGCTGGTCCGGCCTGCTCTGCCTCGCCGCGGGCGCGGGGGAAGGCGGAGCCGGCTCCTGCGACTTCTCCGTCGCCCGCGGCGGCGCGCTCTACAGCTTCAGCCTCGCGTCGCGGACGCCAGCGCACCGCCACGGCGTCCTCAGCGAGGATGGGTACGTGACTGGACACTGACCACCTTAAATTGGTCGCTCCTTTTGCTTCCATCGAGATGGGGATAAGCAGAGTGTGTGGGATGCCACGGTGGAACGAAACGAAAAGCGCGCCATGGATTCGGGTCCTCCTCGTGCTTCGCGGAGACGCGGTCCTCGTGTTTGACGAAATGCTCGCGTTGGGTTTGGTCATTGCTGAAGAGGGCGATTCCGTCACTGTGCTTTGTTACGTGGAGTTTAGGAAACCCCTTTTGGTTTCCTGCGCATCAAACACCGTGGAGTGACCGACTAGTATATGAAATGAAACTTGTCTCGGTACCAGAGCAGATGTCTCAAGTTTGTGTCTATGTTGACTTGCTTGCCTTATTGAAAACTGATTCCGAGATTTAAGTATCCTTTGGGCGCTTAGGGGAGGGCTTTAGAAGTACAGCATATATATGCAGTAGCAGAGCTCGAAATCCATATGCTTTTATTAACTACACTGTCATGTGTTTTGGTAACACGAGTGTCGCTTGACAGTGGTCATCTTGTGTTTCAGGTTTTACACGGTGGGCGTGAATGATTCGGTACTCTGGTTCCAGGTTGGTTTTGACAGCTGACTCTTTCTGTGTGGTTGTTTTTGTGTCTGTACTTGCAACATCTAGGAAAGCTTATATTATAAGCAGACGAATAACATTATGTTATAAGCAGAGGGATCATATATGCTGAATGGATTATATAAATTTCCTCACAAATGATTTGGAGATTTGTTCTATACCTGACTGTTTTTTCTATTTGATATGTGCAGTTGTGTGATCAAATGATATTCAACTTTGACCCACCTGCGTGCCTTGACTGTGAGGTACTCCCTCGCCTTGATCCAAACATCATATAGACATATAGTCTAGTTGGAAGCCTTTCAGAACGTTCTAGAATTTTCTTTGCTGGGTTAGCATAGCAGCCCTAACACGTGCAGTTAAGCATGTTTGTTTCTGCTTGTTACTCACACACTGCATCTGTTTCTTTGTTGCTGTATCTTGAACTATGTTAACTTGTCCTCAGTCTTCTTGACTTCACTTCACTTATTTAAAAGATTTTCTGTATTTTTAAAATTCAAGAAATTCTGCTTTAAAGCATACCCTCCATTCTCTTAGCAAAATCACGGTTACAATGCAGAAAAATCCAGTCATCACCATCAGAGAGTTACTTTCTTTTTCATCCTTACACACATTAATTTGTGTTATTTCTATTTTCTACCATCCATGAACCCTGTTCCAGTTGGAACTCCATTTCCTGTAGTTGCTATGACTCAGCCATATAATTGTCTCATTAGAAGACCATAGGCCCTCAGAGGTGCATACTTTAGTGGCACTGCATATTTGCATCAACTGAATATTCAGTCAGCATCAAGAAGTAGTCTGTATTTTACGAACCACAGACCTTTCTACATGGCAGAGGATGCTACTACATTTGTACATGAACTTTGAGCAATTCTCATGTCAAGGACTAACCTAATAGGTGCATCGGTAGTGTGGATATATGTTACTGGCTGGATCAGAATTGTTTTGCCAATACACTTGGGTTCATCAACACATTCATTTTAGTTTCACTAAAGTGTTTTTTTGCATAAATTGCTTTGATTCTGTTGTTTTTTAACCATTTCTTTTACTGAACTAGGACTGTGGTGGTCCATTGAGGTGTGGCACCCAATGCAGTGGACTTGTGTCAAATAACATTGGAGGTAGCTTTGTTCTCCTTATTGGATATATTTTCACCATTTTTTTCCTGTAATCTTTTTAACATATATCAAGAATAATGCTGAATATTAAGTAGTTTCCACTATGCATTTTCTAATGTTGTTAAATTTTCTGTATAAACTTAAATTGCAAATTGTAATTGTTCTATTTTATTTTCTGATGCTGATATTGGTGTCTACATTTTGCTGTTTCTGCAGGGTATGATGTTTGCACAACCATTGGAAGGGTATCTAAATCCCATATATCTTTAATCGGTAAGGATCATCGTAAACACATCTTTCACAAATATCCTTGATATATGAAACTTACAACTAGTTGTTTTGCTGAAAAACAGATGAGAGTAATCCTCAAAAGGGTGTTGTTGTCAAGATGTTCTCATCAAAGTGCTCTATTTCAGTATTCATCCTCTGTGATCCAACTGTAGCCCAAGTGAGTAGATTCCTTCATATACCAGTTTCAAGTTCACATCCTTCATATACCAGTTTCAATTTCACATCCTTCATATACCAGTTTCAAGTTCACATTTTCTCCTTTTTTCCCCTGCCACTGTTGCGTTGTTATTACTTTGATGCTTTTTGCCCTTTCTTTTTTAGGTATCAGATAAATTCATCCTATCAGGAAGTTGTGATTATGTGGGTATACACTTTTTTTATGTTGCAATGGTTCAGTTGTCTTCAGTAGATTTTATCCAAAAATTTTAATACAATTGTCTGTCACAGGCTACAACACTTAGACACCCTTCTGGTTGTGCAAGATCTGTCTCTGCCTCTGGAAAT
Source organism: Otatea glauca (assembly GCA_036346275.1). Taxonomy (NCBI): domain Eukaryota; kingdom Viridiplantae; phylum Streptophyta; class Magnoliopsida; order Poales; family Poaceae; genus Otatea; species Otatea glauca. Next base: position 20,581,002 of record CM070715.1, read on the forward strand.
GGCTGGGGTTGGTTAGCCATTTTGTTTGTAATGTATGTCATTTTGAGTTGCATTTATTGAGTTACTAAACTTCAACTAGTTGTTACAGTATACCATTTTACACTGCCATCAAAGTTTCTCACTGTTTTTTGAGTTCTGACTTGATTAATATTTAACTTTTTTGCAGAATTCTAATCCTTCTTGGAGGGTACATTTTGATTGGTGCAGTTTATCGATATTATTTCCTTGGCATACATTCTGTAGAGGTAAAGCTAGTCTTAAATAAAGTCCTTCTTGAACTTAATATTCTTGGAATAAGTGCCACATCTATGTGAAATTATTTTAGAGAAGGCTCAACGCTTTCATATTATTTTTCTTGGAGAGGCTGTTTGAAACTCCCTCAAATTATCTGCTTGTCTGTATGCTTTGATCCAATAGCTTTGAATCATTGGAGTTTCGTGAAAATTCTCATCAACCAAGTTCCTCCATTTAATTGATAGATCTGCAAGTGCATGGATATATGCTTACATGCCTAGTTTAAGGAGTAACATTTCTGCAATTTGTAGGGAAAAATATGTTTACCCCAACTTTGGGTTTGATATTGTTTAAACCCTGAACCTTTTGAGGGTATCATTTTGGTCTCTCAGCTTTGGGAATGGTTTCAGGAAATCTTGCTGCTAAAATTTAAGTTGAGGAAACAAAGTAGTTCACTCAAAAAGTGAAGTTTTAAATTGTACCAACTAACAAGCCCAAAGTTGAGGGGCCAAAATAGTTAGCTACCTAAAAAAAATGAAGTTAAAATTGTACGCAACACCATTGAGGGATCAAAGGTTTTAGCTCGTTTTCGATTGACTTCACTTCAGCTCCATAGCTCTAAAGATAATTAGCGGCAGTAAAAATATTAAATTGTGTGAAAAACTCAGCCTTAGTCATTTTAGTTACTTAATGCTCCAATACATTTTTTAATTATTTATATTATATTTCCCCTGTTTTTGGTTGTATTTCTGAAGAACTACATAAAAGATAGCACTGTGGTAAAACAAACTAGAAAGAGCAAAAAGAGCCAAAAGGACATGCAAAGAGATAATTAATTCTAATCCAAATCTACAAACACTAACTCTAGTTCAACCTTTGAAAATATGAAAAATGCATGTGCAATTGCACCATAGATGTTTAAGCTTCAGCTGGCACACATGTGTAAAGTGATGTTTATGTGAGCAGTTAATTTACAGGTTTGTTTCATGCATTGTGATTCCTCTTTACATACACATTGATGATCATTTCAATGCTTTCAAACCACATTCTCGTCTTACTCTCTTGTTATATTATAGGCTATTCCGAACCTGGAATTTTGGATCAGTTTGCCACAAAGAATTAAGGTAAGTTTAAATAAATATCAACTTGCCAGATTTCCTAAGAAATTGTGCTGCCAGATACTACAATGCATATGTTTATATATAAACATAGAATTGTACTTGTTATACAATTCTAATGCTTATGATGGAAATACAGTTGTATTATTTATACAATTGTAATAGCCCTCATATCTATACATGTTTAATTTGCACCGTTATAATCTAGACCCACCAACAATCGAATTGACGGTTAGATCTTTCTCTTTTACCTCTGATTAACACGGTAATTTCTAGCCTTTCAGAGTGAACATGGCTTCTTTCTCTACCGTTATTAATAATAGAAAGGTTTATCTAAATAGAAACATGCTGCTGTGTATGAGTGATTTCACTGCTCCTGTTTTTTTATTTACCAACCATGGTTGTTCCATAGTTTTGTTTTTCTCCAGTACAACACACATAATGATATGTTGTTAAGACAATATTTTTCTCAAGATGAATTCCATGAGCAGTAATTGATACTTGTAAACAAGTTTCATTACTAGCGAGTATCTAAGATTGGTCTGTAATAGTTCAAAAGATCTAATTATCTGGCAGCCCCAATAAGAACCATTTTTTTAATGTTAAAGGTGTTTCTCTAGTTTACAGCTGTCCCTATAAAAAAAAATTAGAGTTACTTTACTTTGACAAGATTTTGGTTGATGTCAAATGTTTTTTTTACGGGGAAATTGATGTCAAATTTAACTTTATGGCTTGTTCATCCATCTGTCCAGAGCATGTTTGTTCCTTCAACAAGAAGTCCGAGAGGTCATAGAAGACATAGTCAAGGTCCATATTCCTCTTTAGATAATTGAGAAGTAGGTACTCAAAAACTGTATTTGCAGCCATAAAGTTAAGTAACATATGTGGGCTGGAAGGAAGGATAAATCTTCTATCTATGGTAATGCCAGGTACCATTGATGAGCCTTATATGCTTGTCATTATATTATTTGTGTGGAATATCTCATTGAACTACTGCTGAGATTTAGTGAGTCAATGACTAGAATTAAAGTCAGTAGGTCCATACAATACCTGCAATTAATTCCTTTCTCTTTTCTCTCTCTCTCTCTCTCTTTTTCAGGATGAGGGGAAAGCTTCTCATTGTGTTCAATAGTTGATGTTTCATTGTTTATTCGCATCTCCAAAGTCCAAATTCAATAACATTTTGCACTCCATTTATTACTATTAGTTTGTATTGAAATATAGCTTCAGCTTTCAATGCATAATAGCTTCCTTTATTTTAGTCCGAAGAGGTTTTTGACTAAACACTGTGTGGATGTGCCGCTTCCTCAAAATAAATGTAATTCATATGTAATGGCAATTCCTATGCTCTATTAGGCACATATTTTAATATTTTAATATATCTGTACCATCAAAGTTGTATTGTTACTTGAAATATATACCTTACACCTTTGCCAACTATTTTGGAACTTTGGCTGTTTGCCTGACTTTTTGGAGAATTATGCTGTTTGTCTTGTTTCATAACCCTTTGCTCAGTTAACCCATGGTATTCAGTAAGAATGATGAATCCTAGGCTTGTTCTCGCCCCTTAGGCAGCATTCTGTGGCTTGCTCAGCTCTCTCTCTTTCTCTCTCGCGCGCTGGACAACTGCCTGTTTTGCCTCTTAGCCGACAAATTCTACTTCCAAAACCAAGTTTCATGCACAACTGTGCAAATGATTGGGTGGATTCAATGGCAGATCCAGAAAATGAACATTGTGCGTGCAATATAACTAATATATTTGTCCTCAGTGATGTTTCATGTATCGTTTATATATTAAGATACTTTTCCCCCAATAATTATATGTATCTTGAAAATACTACCAAAATTAAAAGACTTTCTTTATTAAAAATTTGGGAATCATTGCATTTGGGGTTTATCTTCTGAAAAAAATGGGAAATGTGTTAAAATAGGCAAAGTGGCCTTTTGAGGCTATAATACCTTTGAAGTGGCATTTCCAGATCTTTGGAGTGACATATGATGAATTCACCCAACCGAGTATATAGCTCCGACGATGGGTGGATTTAGAACCAAGGAAAAAAATGCTTTATCATGTGTCTTGACATTAATTTTTCTCTGCGTGCTGCTTGGGAACTCTTTTGCATGAAGATGACCTTACAATCTGCATCATACAATCGACCTGTTCAGAGGAACTTGTGGAGTACAGATACGTAACAGTAAGTTTTTTATAATTGTGGGATACTGCTTGTGCTCTTCGCGTGGGCAAGAGGAAAGATAAGATTGGGACCTCCAATGGCTGGTTGTAAATTTGTTCTATTATAACGTGTGGAAGCCACAAGACTCTTGTCATTGGCCACAACTTTTGGCAGATAAAATTCTGAAGGCTAGAAATCAGTGTATAGAAGAAAGATGAATCACTCTTGTGAGGACATAGTGAAGTAACGTGATGCGACTGTATTCTGAGTAGATGAACAGATTTTCATAGAGTAGGATGGTTATTTGCTTCCTTGCTTGCCATTCCTTTAGCTTAGAAAGTGATGTTACTATTTTTCATGAGCTAGCACAAGAAGGAATTTGTTAAGTGCTCCCTGTTTTTTTTTCTTGTTTTATTGTCTGTTTTTCAAACTTGGAGCTTTCGTTTTTTGATAGATAAAGATGCTTGTTTCTATTATAGTGTGGCCTTTGTGCGTTGGTCGTTTTCAGAATACGAACCTTCGCAAGTTAGCTTCACCGAGCTAAATTGCTGTTGCGTAATTTCGCTATTTGCTGATTTGGACGCTGGTGTAGATGCACCATTCTGATGTGATGGGATAGTGGGAATGAGATTTTCTTGTTTGCAATTTATCAAATTCCCTTTTTTTTATGCTCTCGTGAAATTGTTATGGTCACTTGTATTCTTGTCAGTGTGGAGTTTGATTGTTCCCCCTAAAATTCAATTCTTTCTTTGGCTTATATCTTATAACAAATTAATGACTAGAGATAATCTGTTGAAAAGGGGTTTGGATAGATGGGTCTGTTATTTCCTTTGTGATGAGTCTGAATCTGTTGTTCATCTTTTCTTTAAATGTGTTGTAGCTAAAAACATTTAGAACATGGTTGGTGAGTTCTTTAATTTGACCATTGGGAATAACTATGAATCTGTGGCTCGTTTTTGGCTTAGTAATAAAAAAAATGATGCTTTAAACACTATTTGTGCTGCTGCCCTTTGGAGCTTATGGAATAATAGAAATGACATGATTTTTTGATACCAAGGTTGGGTAAGTGTAAAAACAATTTGGAGAAGAATGATCATTGCGTTGAGAGACTAGAGTCCATTGTACAAGGAGGAGATGGTGGCCAAGATGGAACAGTTCTGCAGGGAATTTCCTTTGGGACATGGAACAACATAATTAAGGGTGTTGAGTGGAGTTCAGGAAGAATTCCTCAATCCAGAAGAGAAGAAGTCTATTGCATTTTATATTAGTGACTTGGTAGATGGCAAGCTGTAATTGTGTTTTTTTTCTGATGAATGGTTGAGGTTCTATCCTGTTATGTCGTTGGTCAATTGGTATCTGGGCTAGATTGTTACTGTTGCAACCTTCAGTTTCTTAATGGAACTGATGTACTTTTGATCAAAAAAACTCGTATTCTTGTCTGTTCTTGTATGTTTTGTCCTCCGCAGCCCAATTCTGCACACTTCAACATTCCGAGCTACATTGAGGACTTCATTTTGGAAAGATCCGATCTAACATTATTGCATGATCTGTGATGTTGTTGATCTACCTTACAGTACTTGCTTACAAACTAATGTGTTGCCAGTTGCCACAAAAAAATACTGGTTGCTGTTGCTGTTTAATTCTTTGATTCAAGAAGCTATACAATAGTTATTTGTTGCCGAATATTCTACTCTTGATGCTGCAGGCTGGACAAGTCTAACATGGCTGAAGAGTTTAAAAGACTTGCAGGAACTGGGAGTATCTGCTTGGTGTGTTCGGTGAGTAGCATCTGACGTTTTCAGAATTTTACTCTTCTTTGCTGATAACTGCCATAAGCTTTCTCTCCGCTACTCCGTCAGTTCACAAAAACTTTTGTCGGAATACATGCAGTCAATCTTTTAAAATTTTAGCTATCAATATCTTTTTAAATATTTAGATTGGATACATGAAAATCATATATGTAGATTCGTCTCAAAACATATTTTCATAGTATTATAATTTTATTAAAATTTTAAATATATTACAATAGATATTAGTGATCAAAATTGACTTTTATGGACTGTGTCGATGTTCAAAATAATAACTATTTATGACCAGAGTGAGTATTTTACTACGGTTCACGGCTAATTGTTCCCATTTTTTTACCCCTTCTAATTTGCAGAATGGCTATTGCGTGTGCTACCAACCACTGGATCTGGGCTATGTATGGCTGTGTGCTACTCCGTTGTCCGTTGTTCGCCGGGGAACATCCGATAAGTCTCACCCCCCAATGCATTACCATGTTGCTACCTGCCCACTGCATCATTCTGATAGTCTGATTTGTTCCTTTTTTTTCCTCTAAAAAGATCAGATGATCCCAAAGCAACAAGTTTATATGGTTGAGTGTAGCTTAATCCCTGCAAATTTTTGTATTATTGACCAGCAGATCCTATCTTGGACTTGTCTTTCTTCTCTCCTTCCCTCTAAGCACAAGGCAGACTTTGGAGTTTACAGTTATATCTCACATGCAGTATCACGGAGACAACTGGGCAATACTACTTCCAATAGAAATCGTGGGTAGCCAGGTCAAAGCGCCCTATGCATCAGCAGTTCAGCATAAATAAAACAAATCACAATTAGATCAGAACTTGATCTCCGGGATGGGAAATAAACTTCACTTTCTCCTGCTCTTAAGCCAAATAATAATCATCAGATAACACAGGCCCTAACATGTAAGAGAGGTACGTCTATTTTTTTAAGTTGCACAAATATTAAAAAATAAATGAAGGGTGACGATTACTTACTCATTTGCTTTCTTCAAAATTTGCGCAACTTCTATTGGGAGAAAAGCATAGATGCACTGCTCTCCATGTAATTCGACCCAGACAAAGCAAATTGAGAAATTTAAGCTACAACAAATATTTACCAATTGAAACCCTGCAAAAGAAAATAAATACTCTCCAGTCACAAATAGTTGTTGTTTTGAACATAGGAGCACTCAAACTTTCAAAACTTTGATTGTTTAAATTGGATAAACAAAAAATACTTTCATAATATTATAATTTTATTAAAATTTATAAATATATTATAATAAAAATTAATAGTTAAAACTATATGTTTTTTTAGGTATTTGTGAACGAGGGGCACTATGCTACAGTAAGAAACGAAATGGAAGCGAGAAGACGAGGAAGAGAGAAGGCAGGTTTGGTACCCTTTCGGAAACTGAAAAAAGGGCACCAGAAGGAGAAAACTTGGGCAAGAAACTGCGAGTGCGAGAGCTGAAGAGGATGCCTCCAGATCGATTTGACCACCGCCTCCTCCTAAATGGCGACATCTTCTCCGAATCTCCCCTCCTCCTCTTCCTCTATATTTCCTCCTCGCCTCCCCGCTCAAAACCCTAACCCTAGCGCAGCCGCCCTCCATGGCCGCCGACTACCGCACCCCCGACCGCCTCCTACCCGCGACCGCCGAGGAACCGGCCCAGGGCACGCCCAAGCCCGTGCTTAACGTCGCCGCCGCTACACACGACGGGCTCCGATTCTGGCAGTACATGCTCGCCGGCTCCGTCGCCGGCGTGGTTGAGCACACGGCGATGTTCCCCGTTGACACCCTCAAGACCCACATGCAGGCCGGCGCGCCGCCGTGCCGCCCGGCCGTGTCGCTGTGGGCGGCGCTGCGCACCGCCGTGGCGGGAGAGGGGGGCGCCCTCGCGCTGTATCGCGGGCTACCCGCGATGGTTCTCGGCGCCGGCCCCGCCCACGCCGTGTACTTCTCCGTCTACGAGTTCGCCAAGTCGTTGCTCTCTGACCGCCTGGGCCCCAACAACCCCGCGGCGCACGCCGCCTCGGGGGTGTTCGCTACTGTAGCCAGCGACGCGGTGTTCACCCCGATGGACACCGTCAAGCAACGGCTGCAGCTCACGAGCAGCCCGTACGCGGGCGTCTCGCACTGCGTCCGCACCGTGCTCCGCGACGAGGGCCCTGGGGCGTTCTTCGTGTCATACCGCACCACCATGGTAATGAACGCGCCGTACACAGCCGTCCACTTCGCCACCTACGAGGCGGCTAAGCGGATGCTCGGGGACATGGCCGCCGATGAGGAGTCGCTCGCCGTGCACGCCACCGCCGGGGCCGCCGCTGGCGCGCTCGCGGCCGCGATCACCACGCCGCTCGACGTTGTCAAGACGCAGCTGCAGTGCCAGGTGAGGATCTTATGCATTTTGTTTGCGCTTTGCCCAAAGGTGTGATCTTTGATGACGTCTGATAATATTGGATCTGATTTGAATGGGTTTGGGTGTTTTACTCAGCAAAAGGAGGGATTTTTATGCCCGTGCAGTTGTTTCTATTCATCTCCAAGATTATTGGAGTCACTTTGTACAGTAAAGTTTCTTGTTTTGTTGTTCCTTTGATCTGTTAGCGACACAGTGGTGATTACTATTCTTATTCTTAGGGTGCTCTGTAGCATTAATGTGGAAAGGGCTTATGCAGGGAGGCAACTTTTCTGTCTTACGAACTGGCCACTTAGATTGTAGAGAACTCAGTGATTTCAAAGCACTAGTATACTCTGTCTAGACTGCTATACATAGCATATGCTACACTTGGCCCCATCTAAAGCTGCAGTCTTTTCAAATTTCACCAATGGTTTTTTTTTTGTTTTGGTAAACTTTTGGTATTGTAAGTCAGCGTTGCCAGATGTCCATGTAAAATTAATTGTGTTGTGGCACTTACTGCTAAGAAAATTCAATATAAATGAACGTAAACTCACAGTCTAAAGTTTTTTGCTGCTCTATCCTGGTTGAAATGACATAACAATAGCTGATCTGCACATTGTTTTACTGTAAATTGTATGTGGAAGTTTACAAATCATTGGTTACACGTGGTAATAATTTTGTAGTCGTAATTGCTCTGGACCTTAGAGCTAATAATATCTGAATATTTTTAGCTACTTACTATCATTTGCATTATTTTTACTTGACATGACGAGCCAATTGACTTATTCATACTTAGTTCTTCGTTCCAACACAAAAGGTTATAAGCATAGCTTGCAATATCCAGCAATTTTGAGTACTCAGTGTCTGTTCCACTGCCTATATCCTTGGTTGTTTGAGGTGAGATGTGTGGCTTGTTGATCGGTTGTCATGTTGATGATTGAATTTTTAATCTTATGAGTTGATCGGTCTTGGTCTTGAAGGGAAAATGGCTTGTATCTGGTTAGCTACAGAAATAAGAAGGATCCAACTAAACCACAGTTATTTGGCTTCTCTTTTATTCTGTAGCTAAAACCTATTTATTCTAGTTGACAGTTGCTTCTATCCATATTACGGAAGTAGCATTATTCCATAAGTTGTGCTTGTCGTCATCTTTCTGTTTTTTCCACACTATTCCATAAGCTGTGCTTGTCGTTATCTTTCTGTTTTTTTCCCATATATTTTTAACTTGACTGTGGAGTTTCTTCATATTTTTTTATGTGAATGCTATCAACCTGTTTTCACTTTCAAGATAGTAACCTGATTTTGGTGGTCAGGGTGTATGCGGTTGCGAGCGCTTCTCAAGTAGCTCTATAGGAGATGTATTTAGAACAATCATACAACGTGATGGATATGCTGGGCTCATGAGGGGATGGAAGCCAAGGATGCTGTTCCACGCACCTGCAGCTGCCATCTGCTGGTCCACATACGAAGCCTCAAAATCGTTCTACCAAAGGTTCAACGAGAAAAGGAGGAAATAATTGGAGCATTCCTTCAAAGTGTGTGTATTTTTGTTGAAGTCAATGTACTTCTATACTGCGCCACACTTTCTCGGCTGACAGAAAGAGGCAGCGCCTGGATGCAGTTGTTGTGCCGCAGAGCGATCCATGCGGAATGATGCGCTGCGCATGGAAATCTGTCTAAAGAAGATCTGTCTGTACCTTGTATTTCTTTTCGGCTAAGTTAATGTATTATTTTCCCAGCCCGGGGTCTGAGATAAGAAGTACCAGAATAATTTTGCCCAAGTTTGATCAGAATCGCTCAGCATATTTTATGGCCTTCGTTTTTGCCAAATTACTGATCCATTGGTTTTGGTTTTGTTATGACGTGCTGATATGTTCATTCAACATTTTCCATTTCTCTCTCTTTTGCTAGTTGGAAAGGATATAACTTGTAATGAACCCGCACCTGTAGTTTAAACTGTGTACTCGGATGTAAGAATATAAGGGAGAAAAAAAAAACTAAAAACAACTTATTAATAATTTGGATTAAATATCTAACCATCAAAAGCACCAGTGGTCTAGTGGTAGAATAGTACCCTGCCACGGTACAGACCCGGGTTCGATTCCCGGCTGGTGCATTTTTTTTTATCCTTGTTTTCTGCTTCCTTTTTTTTTGTGTGTATGTGTTGATGCAGATGCATACAGCAGCATCTCCTCATGCGTTGGTTGTACGTGACATTGCAAACTATAGCGTGTTCAGATGAGCATTTTTAACCCTCATGTGAGTAGCCAACCTTTAATTTGCACCGCATCGAGCTCAACACCGAAACATTATAAAGCATAGCCTGTCAAGTTGCACTTATTATTTCCCCCTTTACTAGCATCAGCTCTTACAAAGTCGCTCATGGCAAATACAAATACATTGCACACAAATCTCTCGTCTCAGCACTAGGTCTAGGAGTGATGGAGTACGTATTATTTCCTCAAATAATCATCTCAACGCTACGCTAGAGCTACTCGACAGTGATGGCTACCCTGCTGGCGTCGCGGCTGCGGGACTTCTTGATGCCGGCGGTGAAGTGGACCTTGGCGAAGTCGGCCCTGACGGCGGTGACCTTGACCCAGACGAGCACCTTGGTTTTGAGGCCCTCCACCTCCGTCAGACGGCCCTTGTCCAGCGTCCCGGCCACCGTGGTGGCCAACCGCAGCTCGGAGCCGTCCCGGTACCCGACCTACCAGGCGGCGGCGATGTGCACCGCCAGCCGCCGCGTCCCCGGCTCGAACTCGTAGTTGGGAGTCTCCCGCGGGAAAAGCCCTGCCGGCAGGTCGTGCTCCTTGAGCAGCTGGCCAAATGGCTGGCACTGTTGGCACGGCCAGGCACGGCTCGGCCGTAAACGGGCCCACGAGTTCGTACCATACTTAAGTCGGTACCCTGGTACGGTGGGCTAGCATGGCAAGACCCGGGCATGACACGGCCCACTAACGGCTCGGCACGATTAGACCCGGCACGGCTCGTTTGGTCTGTTTATTTGAAAAATAGTCGTTTATAGTTGTTAGAGGCTTTAAAAAATTAAGAAAAATCCAAACAATTCTAAAAAATTCTAAATTTTTTCCTATAAATAGGGTGACAGCCCCCCCCCTCATTTTCACACCAGTAAACTTGCATTCTCTTCATTCTCTTGTGAAAATTCTCTTGCTTTTGGTGGTAATTTGGCAAAATTCAAATAGTTTTGCTAAAAATCCGAAATTCGGCACGCGGCTTCTATCAAGAAATCAAGGTAAAAATTGTGATTTAATTTTTTATTGTTCCTATTATTTTAAATAATATTAAAGTACTAATAGCGTAATTATTTCTTGCAATTCTCTTTATAGAGCACAGGGATTTTTCGTCCTTCCCAACATCTGATTTCAGGATTTCATCCGAGGAGCTTCTTGCATCCTATAAAGCTCAAGAACCTGCCGTACATGTACCATCCTCAGGCTCTACAAGTGCTACTGCGTTGGCAAGCACTGGGGCAAAAAGATCAAGACGTATTAAATCGGTAGTTTGGGAAGATTTCGAGCAGATTTTCGAGACATCAGACGGTGTTCGGAGCAGGTATGCTATTTGTAAATATTGTAAGCACAAATTAACTGCGAAATCTACAGGTGAAACGGGGCACTTGAAAAGACATGCTGGGAGCTGTAAAAGAAAAGCGGGAGTGGCTTTGAGACAGGCGCAGCTGCAGTACAACCCCGACAGTACGGTATGTAGCTGGGACTACAATCCCGAGGTAGCTTGTGAATCTCTTTGTCATTTAATCGCTTATCAAGGTCTTCTTTTAAACTTTGGTGAGTCACTTGCATTTCAAAACTATTTTAGGACCGCTCATGATCCTAGATTTTCTGCAGTTTCTAGATAGACAACAACTAGAGATTTGATTAAATACTATAATAATTATCTAGTAAGCTAAAAGAACAATTTAATACCTATACTTTTTATGTGTCTTTGACATCAGACATATGGAGTAGTAGGGCTAAAGAGGATTACCTTAGTGTAGTTGCTCATTATGTAAATAATGATTGGCAACTAGAGAAGAGAATTATATGATTCAAATTAATTGATGTAGCACACACTGGTGAAAATATTGCTGATTGTATTGTAAAAGTTGTGGAAGATTTTGGTCTTACAGAGAAAATTTTTGCAATAACATTAGATAATGCTTCAGCAAACACTTCTGCCATAAACATTCTTACTCTGCTTTTTAATTTGTATGCCAAATCTTTCGTATTACATCAGCGTTATACTTGCCATATTATTAATCTTATAGTTAAATCTGGTTTGAAGAGGACCCGTATGTTGAACCTTTTCGCACTGCAATATCTTTCTTAAATAATTCTAATCAACGGGTAGAAGTATATAAGACTTATTGTATTACAATGGAGGTACGTCCACATAAGTTTGGTTTGGATATGCCTATTAGATGGAACTTTACTTGATGCTTAAGTCTCTCATACCCTATAAGAGCACATTTTCTGTTTTTATTAACACGCATTATCGTAGCCAAGATGGTCAACCGCTACTCACAGAGTAATATTGGTATGTTGCTGAATACTTGCTGTCATTTTTGAAACTTTTTTATGATTCCACTGTTGCTTTATCTCGAGTTTATTACTCAACATCTCCTTTAATTGTGCATCATATTTTAGAAATTGCTACCCACTTAAGGAACCACGAAAATGATAATATTTTGCGTGTATTTATTTATTCTATAAAAACTAAAATTTTGAAATATTGGCAAGAAATTCCTATGTTATATGCATTTGTATTTATTTTAGATTCTAGAGCTAAAGTTCGGAGATTTTCTAATATTCTCTCACTTCTAAGTGATGCGGTGGGTACTGATTATTTTAGTTATTTTTTAAATGTCCGTGCTAACTTATCTCAAGTTTATGCTAAGTATGATCAGAAATTTGCTGGAGTTCGCATGCAGCGACCTCCACCAGCACCCACAACAGGTAAGAAGAAAACTGCGTGGGGAAAGATATGGGGTGCATGGGGCTCTTCCTCAAGGAGTTCGACTACAACAAGTGGTGGGAAGTTAGTTGCCTATCTCAACAGTGACACTATCGACTACCAAGAGCAACAAGATGAGGACTTTAGCATTTTGCAGTGGTGGCACGAGCACAAGATAACATATCCGGTGCTTTCTATATTAGCACGGGATGTGTTAACAGTTCCTGTCTCCACGATTTCTTCGGAGTTTGCTTTCAGTCTCTCTAGGAGCAAATCTGACAAGTTAGATGGTGTAAATACTTCTCATTGTAAAAGATTGGGAACAAGGTGATCAACGAGCTCAACATACTACAGAAAATGTTGAGCTGGTGGAGACGTTTGAAAATCTTTATCTAGATAATCAGGATGAATAATTGTAATCTTTACTTTTTTCTGTATCACTGAGCTATAGGTTGTACTCTTTTTTCTTTGCTAAGGTTTTCTCGTGTTGAGTTTTTACTTGGCAAAGTTTTTAACGAGGCATCTAAACATTAATAAAGCTCTTTATTTAATTCTAATTATTTGTCTTATTTTAGAATTTATTTTATATTTTTGCTTTTTATTAATTTACATATATTTTTAAAAAGTTTTTCTACATTCTTTGAGTTCTTCTAATTATTCTAAATTTTCCTGATTTTTCTTAAATTTTTTCAAAAAAATCGGTATTTTTCATACTTTTTCTATTTTCTAATTTTTCTAATATTTGTTTTTGATTTTTTTGAAATTGTTTGGCACTAACAGGCCGGCCTGGCGTGTCGGCCCGCGAGGACACCGGGCCGTGCTTGGGTCAGCACCCTAGCACGTTGGCCAGCACAGCACGACCCATTTGTTAGCCGGACCTAAACGGGCCGAGCCGCCCATCTGACCATCACTATTCTGCATCTTGCCTACCATTCACATGGTGATTCCATTTCGTTCTATTTCAGCATGTTAAATATTATAACTCATATATAGACTTTTAGTATTTAAAAAGGTGTGCTAAATAAATTCTAATATATTAGGATTTCTAACAGCAGAGGGATTCTTAATCCTAATAGGAGTATGATTCCTATTTATTTTAGGAGGAAAACTAGGGAGACTATATAAACCTAGGGGAGGTCATAGAGGAACCCAAGCAACCAAGAAGCCACGAGCCAACTCATCCAGAGCAAAAGACGCATGAGAGGATTAGAGGCTAGTTTATTCTTTAGCACTAGATTCTTGTATAGGGCAATGATCCGAGAATCTTAAAAAGTTCGAGAGGTTATGAGAGAGTAACAATCCATTGTACTTTTTTAAGTTTATGTTTAAAGAATTTGTGGTCAGCTTCATCAAATCTTTCTCTGTCATTGTAGTTACTTCAACATCGTTAATTTGGTTCTCTCTATAAGATTCATCTGCTTTGTTCTTGAGACCGTGCACATTCATGCCATATCTCACAAAACTCTAATCCGATCTGAGGGATGCTGCGCATAAGAAAAGGTATCAGAGTATTATAAGTGGTATCAGAGCCAATGCCAGATTAATCAGGTTTATGAGAAGGTCGGTAAGCGTTAGGTGGTACAAAATCAAGATTGATGTTGACGATGTGGAATCAAATAGAGAAATTTAACAAGGGAGGAAATTTCAACGTGTGATAATGTTTGGTGAAGGATGTCCTTTTTCAGCAAGAGTTAATCACTGCTCTTGAAGGGGACAAACTAGAAAAGATGTCCGTTGAAGACTAGAAGATGATGGAGCGGAAGAAAATCAGTACATTTCGTCTATGTATCTCCAATGAGGTAAAGTACTTGGTGATCAAGGAGAATTTAGCAAAAAAATTATCGTAGGACTTAGAAGAATTATATATGGCAAAGTCGTTGACAAACCGGTGGGTACTGAAATGACAACTGTACAGGTTGCGTATGGAGGAATGTACACGGTTCATTGACTATCTCAATGTCTTCAACAAGCTTATCACACAGCTGATTAGAGTGGATGAGAAAATTGAGGAGAACTATAAAATCGTCATACTGACATCATCTCTACCATCATCATGGGAGCAATTGGTGATGAATATTATCATTCGGAAAAGCACTCTCAACTTTAATGAGGCAATTGCATATCTATTGTATGTAGAGTTCTTGAAAAAGCCATCTGAATCTTCATCCTCGGATGATCAAGCATTGGCTACAGTAGGTGTTGCAGGCAAAAGCAAGAGTTATAGGAAAAAGAAGAATGACAAGAGCAAAGGCACACATATATGCTATTTATGTGACGAGGAAGGTCATATGATAAAAGACTATCCGAGTTTGAAGCAAATGAAGGGTGCATGCTCAATGGTGGTAGTAAAAGATGATTCGGACATACTTGTCGCCAGTCAAAAAGGTACTTCTCATAGATGGATATTAGATTTAGGTTATTGCTTCCATATATGTTCAGTGAGGGAGATGTTTGATGAAGGATCTCTACGCTCGGCGCATGAAACTGTCTACTTAGGTGATTGTAAGGAGTATGCAATTATTGAGGTGGAAACAGTTACATTGGAGATGTATGATAGAGCACATCACATATTGATGAGAGTTCAGCATGTTCCCGGCATAAAGAAGAATCTAATATCTGTGAGGTCGCTTGAACTCGAAGGTTGTGAGGTATCACTTTGAGGTGGAGTCATGCGAGTTACTTGCAAAGGGTAGGTGGTCATGAAAAGTATCTGAAGCAATGAAAGATACCGATTGATGGGTAAACCTAAAGAAAGGGAAACCAATGGGAGGTCCGAAAAAAATCCTGATCAGGAGAAGGAAACCGTGTCGTCAGCGGTAGGTAATCAGATCTTAACTGCAGTTATGTACGAAACTGCAAAGACGGTTACAAAATCTAGCAGACATAAAGGCGAGGGTGCGAGCTGTTCGAAGAAGGAAGACGTGGTGGGACCAACCACGCAGTACCATCAGGAAGGTGGTGCTCGAAGGCGGTACAAACCTATGGCTTGGAGGGCTATAGGAACACGACGTGTGGTTAACCAAACTACACAAGGAAAGGTCTCTCAAGTGGAGGATTCGGGAAGCCAAGCTCAAACACCAACACGCACATTGCGGTGATGTGTATAAGCCCCTGTGGTGGGGGCGGTCCTAAAGGTGGGAAGAAAAAGAAAAAAATACGAAGCCGACTTGGAGCGAGTTCTTGAAGGAGTATAGTGACTTTAATGGATAAGAATCAAGGTATAAATTGTTAAATATGGTGACTCATATATAGACTTTTAGGATTTGAAAAGTTGTGCTAGATGAATTCTTATAGGATTTGGATTCCTCATAGGAGAGGGATTTCTAATCCTAATAAGAGTAGGATTCTTATGTGCTTTATAAGGAGAACTAGGGAGGCTATATAAACCTAGGGAGAGATCATGGAGAACCTAAGCAACTAAGAAACTACAAGCCAACTCATTCAAAGCAAAAGACGCATGAAAGGATTAGAGGCTAGGTTATTCTTTAGCACTAGATTCTTGTATAGGGCAAGGATCCGATGGTCCTAAAAGGTTCGAGAGGTTGTGAGAGAGCAGCAATCCCTTGTACTCTTTTGAGGTTGTGCTTAAAGAATTTGAGGTTGGCTTCGCCGAATCTTTCTCTCTCGATGTGGTTGCTTCAATTTCGTTATTTTGGTTCTCTCTACAGGATTCATCCACTTTGTTCTTGAGACCATGCATGCTCGTGCCATATCTCACAAAACTCTGATCCGATCCGAAGGTTGCTGCACATAAGAAGATGTATCTAAGTATAACATATCAGTTGATTTAGACGAGCCGTTGAGAAGGACTCGTCTTGGTACAAGTTGGTAGGACGCAATGCAATGCAACCTGATGAATGAAATCACCTCTCATGAAATATTGTTATGTGTTGTTGGGTAAGTAGGTACCTTTGAGCTTGTTTACTAGCCACTTAGCTCCCTCCCCGATGCTGGTGAGTGCACCGATCGATTAAAGAAACGCATCGTCAGCACAAGGAGAGCATGTAGGCCATTTAAATCATCAACGTGTCTCAAATCTGAATCAAATCGGGATAGTGGAGATTACTTTAAACCAGTCTGGATTTTGTTTAGCAAAGCAATATTATCTTCCTCATAGCAAAAAGAGGATGTAAGTTATTTGATTTGAGTTCGTTCAGTAAAGTTTTTGACAAGAGCAAGCCAGTTGCTCAAGATATTCGCTGTAATAAGTCCTTAACTTCTCATTTTCTCTCATTAATTTCAATGAATGTTTCTAGTTCTAAAAGATTTATATGCGTGTGCTGAATAGCATTCTTTTATCATCTTGTAGAAGAGTAAAGATCATGAATTATGTCTGCTCATCGGCATGATCACAGATGCTTATGCTATGGACATGATGTTCAATATTCATATTCAATGAAATTTAGGAAATACACCTGCATCTAGTTTGTTTCTTTCAAAAGGAGCACACTGAACACTAGCATCCTTTGGCTTATATCTGAACAAAAGTGTTTATTCATGGATGGACGACATGCATTTGTATACGATCTGTTTTACTGTTTATATGCTTATTGCTTAGTGCTTGTCATTTGCCAAACTATGTACTTTCACATCAAGTTCCAATCAAACTTTGTTCATATATATGTGTGTGTTTGTTTATCTAATGGTTTGTTACTTTGTCTACACTAGGAAGAATATGGCATCTATATCAAGTGCTAGTGCAATAAGTGTAAGTGTATCATCCACAACACCAAGTCAAGCTGTCCCAACCGTGGGTAGTAGGCCTAGTAGTACAAGAGATACAAACCCTACTGCCATTGTGCCGTTGAAGAGACAGATGATGAGCCTTAAGTAAAGAGACAGAAGAAGACCACATCACCTATCTGGGAGTACTACACCAAGTATTCAATGACAGCTATGGAGGGAAGCAAGAAGGTTGTTCAACAATGGGCCAAATGCAACCGTTGTGTTTACATAGCTAGATGCAAGAGTGCCAATGGCACAAAGGTCTTCTGGAACCATTTGAGGAACAAGCATAGCTTAAAGCCAAGCCAATAGCAGCTCAAACTAGAAAGAATCATGAGGATGGTATATGTAGTTGAGCCTTACAGGTATGACCAAGAAGCCAGCTTGAGAAAATTTTATTTGGCAATAATCATGCATGAGTACCCTTTCAATATTGTTGAGCATGAATATTTTATTGAGTTCATCAAATCTCTACGTCCCAACTTTCCAATCAAGAGTCGCGTCACTGTTCGGAAGAAACTAATGGATATCTTTGTAGAAGAAAAGAATAAATTGCTTGAATATTTGAAACATATGCAATGCCACTTTAGCACAACTGTCGGGACCCGAATATGCAAATCCGGACCCTCTGTATATACTGCACTAGTCCAGGATCACACTAGTGCACACAGGCTCAACATAGATGTATATCATAATCATACACAGCGGATACATTATGAAAGACATCATATAGAATGACCTTATGATCAACTTACATGACTATGCCTCGCAAGGCTGAATAACATATTAAACTGCAGTAGAATGAAAACGTAGATAAACCCCTTAGTATACCACAGGCAACTGACAAGGCTTGCGCCCTAAACATTCGTCTCCTCCTGGTACTCCTTCTCCAGCATGGATGTAGACTCCTGAACTGTTGATGTTGTTGTGGGCAAGGGAGTTGTACACAGAATGCAATTCTATGTAACTATATGCAAGACTTATTCCAAAGGAAAAGGCTATTATGGCTATTTTACAATAATCAGCATTTATGAACAAATACAATAAATAGATTGTAAAGACTGTAAAACAAATAAAAGTAGTAAGATAGATTCAGCATTTTCCAAATAAACCAAGCTTCCAATCCTAAGTCGAGTTCCAACCTTCCATATGGCAATCCCGCCATCCCAACCAAGTTTTCCATTTAATTAAACTAACCCTTAACTGTAATTCCCGAGCATTGCTCAATACCACGAGCACGACTATTCGAATAGTTTTACACTCTGCAGAGGTTATGCACTTTACCTACTTGACATGATCGTCTCTTGTTGCCAAGCTATTGACACACTTCCTTTGGTGTGTCGGCGGAGAGATCATGACAAAACCTTTACAATGCTCTGGCTTAACCCAGTACTACCCGCTAAGGTTTCAACACTGGTGGGTCTGAAAACCACAACCAGGGCCCCCCTCTTGCGCCATGTGAATTACACCATAACTCGGGAACTCATACCGCCATTGATAGTACAAAACTAAGACATTGCAAATTAATCAGCTAGGCTGTCCCATACCAGACATGTGGTTGCACGATTGACTCAGGTCAAAGGCTTGCAAGGTTAAGTCCTTAGGATGATCGAAGCAAGACTTCCACATACCCTCTGCTCATCGGGCCCACCTTGGCATACTCGCCCCTTGTCACTTGCCCTAATCTAAATGATTACCACCCAGTTAATTACCAAGCACCACGTGCCATCAACAATTCAATATCGTTGCGTGACATGACTCGCCACTACAACTCAATCTCATTGTGTGATTTCACATGACACACAAGTTCATATCCTTGTTCCATATTTTATTAGTCAAGATTAAACATTGATGATTCCGGTACATGTGATGACGTGGCATGGCTAGGCAACTATGACGTTCTAACCTTCCCATGTTGATTTCATTACCAACCAACTATAGTAAACCAATCTAGGGTGACAATAGATCATGGCATACAAATGATAAGGTAGAGTATAGATCAATTTGGTATAATAGCTAAGTCCCAATTTAATTTGAAACAATTGTATACATGAAATAATATGCAATAGGGTAAAACAATATAGCGATTTTGTAAACATGGGTTCAATATGATCAAAGCACAACTTGCCTTATAAAAGCCCTTATTCATACTCTGAACCTTGGTCTTGAGTCGATGTATCTTCCTCCGATGCGTCGTATAATTCAACGTCTACGTGTAACGAGAGAGGAAGCCAAATAAATACCAAAACAGAGAGCAAATGAACTCTAAAAATCAAATAAAATTCACCATTAAATAGATCTAAATTTTACAAATTTTTAGAAATTTGAATCACCCAAATCTGAGTTAAAATACAAAAGATATAGCCTTTTGAAGTTTGAATAAATCTGAAAATACAGAAATTAGAAAATCTGAATTAACTGAATTATTTTTATTCTGAAAACTGAGTTAATGCGTCATGCTGACGTCAGCCCTGACCTGGGCCAATCAAATGGCGACGTGTGCCATGGTCCATGGATTTGGTCCACAGATTGGATCTGGTCCACTGTGAACCCGGTTCATGCGACCCTGATCTCTTTGACAGGCGGGTCCCACGTTACGGCGACTCAGCGCCAGCACGACGCACACACGACCGCCACACAAGCGCCACGCGACCGCTACGTCCGCCACGCTGCACACGTGGCTGCCACGTGTGAGCGTACTATCTAGCCACGACGCACGACGGCGCGCGCGGCCCCAAGGTCATCGGCGGCGAGAACGAAGGGCACCTACGGATCCACCTCGACGAGACGAACACAATGATGAGATCAGATCTTGAGTTTCGGCACTGGTTCGACGGCGGCGTGATCTTCTTTTTGACGGCGGCGACCTCCACGGTGTTCTCCTGCTCCGACGAAGCCCTGGCAGAATGGGTGCGCGCAAGAGGTGCTTCGGGCGAAGGCGAATCAGATGTGACCGGCCTCAAGCTTGCTCGCCCATGAACAGCGACAAATCGACTATTTTTCTTCACGGCGGCACTGGTCGGGAAACCTTCGATTGCGGCGAAACGACGGCGCTTTTCGACTAGCTATCTTAGGGTTTTGCTTTGAGACCTTGAGGCGCTCCCGGTGCGCACATTTTATTGGCCTAGGAGTCCACGTTTTCCCTGATTCCTTCGCGATGTCCACGGTGAATACGGCGAGGTCTCGGAACAGGGTCCCTCACGGACACGCGAAGACGATGAATGGATGTCGTCCACATGTCCCGCTGAGCAGCGTAGATCTTGTGTCCCTGATCCAATCCGATCCGCACATGGAGATCAACGGTGATGATTTAACAGAGTTCCGAACCGGTACGCTTCGATCTCATGCGTTTGATCCAGATCCGACGGCGATGGTCAAGCTTCTAGAAAATGGGCCGCTGAACTGGGCTACGCGCACGCACAGTGTATGGGCTCGGCCCATTACTGTTACCTCGATTTTTCTAGGGATTTTTCTTTTAAAATAAATCTGGTAATTCATTTAATTAGTTTTAGACAATAAAAATATCAGGAAAAAATCTAAAAAAATCTCAAAAATACTTTGAGACATTTTGGACTTAAATAAAATATTTTTGTTAAAACTTTATATTAACTTGTATATATTTAATTAGTTTTCTCAAAAGGCCAAAATACATATTTCAAAATAAATTCAAATAAATTCCAAAAAATCACAAAATGCACAAAAATCAATAAAACAATAATATGGGCAATTTTTGGGATGTTACAACAACTATGGACATGTGGACATCAAATTAAAACAAAGGATATATGTGTGTGTCACTGTTCATTGGATTGATGATAATTGGTGCATTCAGAAAAGAATTATCAATTTTATGCATGTAGGAGGTCGGCACACGGGTGCTAAGCTGTCTAAAGCATTTACTGCTAGCATTATGAGATGGTATATTTAGAAGAAACTATTTTCTCTAACTTTAGACAATGTATCAGCAAATGAAGTGTGTGTTAAAGATGTAATTGCTGAACTAAAAACACAAAGTCCCATAATATGTGATAGGATGTTCTTCTATGCGAGATGTGGTAATCACATATTAAATCTTGTTGCTAGAGATGGTCTGCAAGAAATTACTTTTGATGTTCATCATATTCGATCATTTGTAGCAGCTGTAAAGGGCTCTCCATTGCAGAGGGAGGAGTTCCAGAAATGTGCATCTAATGTTAGTTGGATATAAAGAGGGGTGTCTCATTAGATGTTGCAACGAGGTGGAATTTCACTTATCTCATGTTGTGGGATGCTCTATATTATAGGAAAGCTTTTGAGCGCCTTGTGTGCATGGAACACCGTAGGTATGGGAATGTAGCTCCATCAGTTGTTGAATGGGAAAAGGCCTCGACACTTTGTAAGTGCTTAAAGAAATTCCATGATGTCACTAAGCTATTCTCTGGTACTTTATATCCAACAACAAATCCGTTTTATCCAAGTTCTTGTGACATTAAGCTTTTGATTTCTGAGTGGTGTGCTAGTGCTGATATCACTATTAGTAAGATGGTATTTTTTTTATGTATGCTAAGTTTGAAAATACTGAAAGAAGTCAAACATTGCTCTTGCTCTGGCTTATTTTCTTGATCATAGGAAAAAGAGGAAGTGTATAGAATTTTACATGAAAAAGTTTTATGGTCAAGTGTTGTATAAAGTTGAACTTGAAGAATTTACTAAAGTTGTCAAGCAGTTGTATGATGCCTATGCTTCTTCTTACTCAAAGAGTACTTGTGCATCTAGTATGACTTCTGAACCAAAAGAGGACTCTATAGAAGAAGGAAATGATGAAATTTGAGAACTTCTTATATGATACACATGGGATTGATCAAGGTGATGCAAATGACTTGGATAAATTCATAGTAGAACTACCACTAAGGCTTGCTAAATCTAATCAGAAATTTGATATTTTATCATGATGGAAAAATCAGCAAGATGTATATCCTATTCTACCACATATTGCTTGTGATGTGTTAGCCATGTAAGTGTCAACTGTTGCTTCTGAATCTGCGTTCAGCGTGGGTGGCCGTGTGATTGATCCATTTCACAGCTGCTTAGACCCTGAGATTGTAGAGCCATTGATTTGTACCAAAGATTGGGTAGTCACATCAAGAAAAGGTGATAATTTACATTGCTGTATTATAATTGTGTAAAAAAGTCTATTATTTACTAATGTACATTTCTTTTAAATTTCCAGATTCTAGTAACAAGATTGCATCTATCATCAATGATCTGGAGGTAGTCAACACCCTTTATTGCTAATATGGTGATTGTGGTACGACACTCTCTACTTTTTTAGTTAGCATTTGCTTCTAGCTTATGTATAAATTTCTGATCTTAACATTACAAAATTGTAGGATGAAGAAGAAATAAGAAATGACGAGGATTGAGGAGTCCAGGACTCTAGGTAAGTGGTACTCCTAGTGAACATATTAGCAATAGAATAGCCCTGTATTTTAATTGTATGAATATGCAAAGGTTCTTGGTAACTCTCGATATATCCTCTTGCCATTTAGATACAATAATACCTTCTTTAAGAAGATGGTCAAGAAATGGGCCTGCCTCATTGTTTGTCTAGACTCTAGATTTCACACCAGGTATTTGCAGCGCCTAGATTGATTTGGTGTAACCTTTTCTGCATGTGAAAGTGTGAATATCCTTGTGATTTAGGAGATCTGCTATGAGATTGAGCTGACTTCTCAATGCTATATCATTTATGTCACGGGCTGCTAGTAGTTTTCAATGCACAACACAAATGCATGAATATCTTCTCTACCAATTTAGTGAAGATAGATGGTTTTACTTGGGTGATATGTAATAAGCATATATATACTTTTTGAGTTTTGACAGTTGAGGAGGACAACAATCTCTCACTTGTGGAGTATGAACTTTTTAATGCTGTTGAAGAGTGAAGATCTTGTTGGTTTCATTGTTAATCAGAAGGATCACTTTCCAAGCCTTTTGGTCAAACTCTACTAGTTGAGTTATCAAGAATTTGAAAGATGGAGGAGCTTCTGAAATTACATTGGAGACTTAACTAGTGCTAGTTCCTTCTTATCAAGCATGTCTATCTATGAATGAATATTAGATGCCGCAGCAGTTGTGGTTGTAAGAACGAATGTGATGTGCTGAGCAGTTAATTTGGTGGTGCATTTTGAGCTTCTAAAAGTATTGATGTGTCTGAGGAGATGGTTTCAAAATTTTGTTTAAAATCAGATCTCCTGTTAGTATCAACAATCCATATCCGTATATGCGTGCATTATCCGTATAACTTTATCCGTATGTATGTGTGCATTATTCATATTCATGTGTTTTGATTCAACATATATTACTCTATGTATGCTTGCATTATTCGTATAACTTTATCCGTTCACAACCTGAATCCGTCATATATTCATCCTGTATCCGTATCCTGAATAACTCGAATTTGTATAAAGCAATATTCACCTATATCTAACCCGTTTTTATCCTTAATTCTGAAAGTTGTACTAAAAAAATCAAGGAAGATAGCCTTAATCTGACCCGTCTAATCGTCCTTGCGCATTAGATGCATACGGAAGGTGCAAGCAAACATGCTGTGGTAGGCATCGAAACGGGAATACTTTGGCCAAACAGAAATGAAACATGCTACGAGAACAAACTGGGAAGGGATGATGTCTCACGGACCT
Source organism: Otatea glauca (assembly GCA_036346275.1). NCBI lineage: Eukaryota > Viridiplantae > Streptophyta > Magnoliopsida > Poales > Poaceae > Otatea > Otatea glauca. The sequence continues at coordinate 20,605,096 of CM070715.1, forward strand.
CGATATCGTCGCCAGCGGAGATCTCCTTTTTGGCCCTCTGCCCCGGCCAATAGGTGCCTAGCTTGTTCGTGATCTCAACCATCTCTCCATAGACATCTGTTCACCCAAATAGCCATGTAAACCTTTTTTTTTTTAAATCTAGCTCGTTCACGATGTAATTTACAAAAATAACACCTTTACGTGATCTGTTGCGCTATGCTCCTACGACAGCATGTGGCTACTATGGGTAGGGCTCAAAACACGGGAACTGCAGGCTGGCGTGGGAGGGCAAGTCCTACCGCGGCAGCAGACAACCCAACTAGAGGTGGGCATTGTGTCATGCCGGTCCCACTCGGCACGGACATATCGTGCTTTATGTCTGAACCGTGCCAGGTTGCAACGGCCCGTCGTGCTCGTCTTGCCGGTTCGGCTTGCCTTCGACGAGCCCAGGCACGGCCCATTTGCGCTTTGTGCCTGCTTCATACCGTGTCGGTCCAAGCCTGGCCCTTTTACACTATTGCGACGAGAGGAAAGGAGCCGAAGACGCACAAAGCTAAAGTAGTGGACACAAATATTAGAGGAAAAAAAAACTAAATGTTATTCATTCTTGAAAAGGTACAGAGTGACATTTGCAGTGCTTACGTAAGTACATGATACTCTTTAGTACAAAGACTTGTACATTGCAATAAGTTGTTTTCTCTCTCTTACTCGTCTCTCTCAATCTCTCTCAGCTCTCACTCTCACATCTCTCTCTCTCGCCCATTGCTCCCTCTCTCAGCTCTCCCTCTTTCTCGCCCGTCTCTCAATCTCTCGCATGTCCACTCTCTCTCGCCCATCTCTCTCAACTCTCTTAGTTCTCTCTCGCTCATTGCTCTCTCTCTCAATCTCTCTCAGTGATGAGCAAGAGAGGCGGTGAGAGGAGTGGAGAGAGCGAGGAGCGTTGTTGGCCGAGGAGAGAATAAGAGAGAGAGAACACGGGCGAGCGAGTAGCGAGAGGAGCGGAGAGAGCTAGGCGCGGTGTCGACCGAGGAGAGGGATTGAGAGAGTGAGGGTCAGTGGCAAAGCCAGAATCGAAACAGATGGTAGGCTCAAAACCTCAAAGGATCAATGCCAACTCGATGAGACGATATACTGATATCAACTCAATGTGATATCCCGGATCAGTAATAATTTTATTTGAATTAAATTATAGTCGAAGTCTCTTTGGTTGAGTTGTGCTCTCATCGGTTGGAGTACCACTTCAATTGCTTGCTACATAATTATGCAAAGTTTGTTTCTCCATATTGATAATCTACGAATAAATACGAGTGTACAAATATACAACTATATTATATACTAAAGTGCAATATTGTTAATTTCTCCATATTATTGAAGTGAAGTATCGGAGGAGCACTATTAATATTGTTAAGTTCTCCATATTATATATTAAAATGCAATATAATTAAAGAGAAAACAAGAGATCCTACTGGAATCTAAAATGGAATTAAATTCACTTTTGAGATCTAATTCAAATCTGGCTAGTTTAATGGCTGTCTTTTGGTCTCTTCGCCTCTTCGGTTCACGAGCGCGCAAATGAGCTGGCCGACTCGGGTGGGGCGGACGGCGCAGAGGTGTGCCGTGGAGGTCGGCGGCTTGTGCCGACCGCGATGGCCGCAGTGTCTGCGCAGAGCAAGGCCGCTCTCATCGATGCCGACGGCTCGTCTACTATCCAGTTCATTCTTGGCGAGCAGTAGCATCGGCACCCTGCAAAACCACTGAAGCTGGCGCAAGAAGAGGGCGGCAGCTTGTCGTCCTCGACCTCTTGGGCCTCATCAACTCAGATCTAGACCATGGATGTGGTCGAGCTGCAGAGGCTCAAGGCGAAGCTCTACACCAAGCTCGAAGTGGTCAGCCTTGCTAGCTAATTAACCATCATCACGCCTCAATTAAGCATAAGATGTAGTACCACATCACAAGTCAAGTGTCTGACCAGAATACCAGGCGCGGAGGCGGCCATGGAGGCTGGCGGTGCGGAGGTGGGCATGGAGGCGTGGAGGCGTCCGTGCAGGCCGGCGGCGTGGAGGCACTCTCTGCGACGGTTCTGTGACGCCCACGTGGCCCCGCTTCTCTCCCCCACCTCCCTACCGTGGCTGGCATGCGCCGGTCCGTGCCGACACGGACCCGACCCAAACAGGCGTGCCGGGTCGGGCTTTGGATCAGACCGTGCCCACCATGCCTCGGACCAGCCAAAAAGGCCCAGCCCGATGCCCACCTCTAAACCCGATATCGACGCGTGTCTTTAAATAATCGAGCTAACCAACCGTATCCTTTCTTTAAGAAGAGGCTTGGAGCCCGTGGAATCATGCTTGGTGCCCGTAAACCTTAGCATGTTGTTGGCGTCAAGAACTTGAGGTAGGGTTTCGACAACAAAGACACCGCATTTAACACTTGTTCAGAGCGTGCGGTCGATTTGACTCAGAATCGACAAGGTAAAATATGAAATTACTCAAAGCCGATCGTGACGATCGATCGGCTTAGACTCAATCAACTTGAAGCCGATTGAATCAAAGTAACAGGATAAGTCTAACTAGCCGATTAAGGCTAATCAGAGGATAAAGGCAGATCGATTCTGAAGAAGGCGATGCGCAACAAAATCAGAATAAATCAAACCTGGGCGTAATTGATGGAGATCAACAATCGGCGATGCGCAACTTTATTGATCAAGATCGAATTACAAAGACTAAATTACAAGAACTACTCCTAGTCAACGGAAAAGTAGATAAAAAGTAGACGCGAATTGGTTGGTTGGCTCTGGGTAGCTTTTCTGATTACCTCTAGACCTCTTTTATACCCATTGGCCGATAGAGTCCTGGTACAACACGTTAGGAGTAGAATCCGTATCGGCCTCTATTTGGATAGTGCTTTCCTTAACAACCTGATCTGTTTCCAAATATCTTCAATCCGTATCCTGGTCGTATCTTGAACTTGCCGATTCTGACCTTATCTGCCAAATTTTGGTGCAAACATATGCCCCCTATTTTTGAGAGATAACATGTTATCTTTCAAAAAAAAATTCATCATCGGCTTAAACATATATTTTCTTATTATAGCCAAAATTTTAACTGCATCGAGTTATTTTGGCTTTCAGGTCGGTAATCGGCCAACTCGTATATTCATATTTGAGTTCTAGCCAATCAAGATCTAACCAGTACTTTGAACAAACCGATGCACACTACACGATCCAACGATGATCACTTACCTAATCGGCTATCTCTCAAGCTGACGGGTGGTATGATTTTCAGACTAGATCGGCTTTGTCGAACTAAAATTATCGGCCAGATCCGATTTTTTCTTCCTCCATTCCTTTTTACCTATTTTTATCGGCCGAAGCTCATTGAAAGCTTGGTCTCTCTGCTTCTCAGCCTCTGCTTCCCTGGTTTCCTGCGTCTTGAGCCTCTGTAATCGCCTACGCTGTGATCGACTGAGGCTAGGCGGGCACCATCTCGGCTTAGGCTCAATTGGCTCTCGTATCTTGCCAGCCAAGTCTTTTGCATTCGCGTGGCTGCTCTCTGCCCGATCGTCGACTTGATTTGGCATAGAAATTCTTTCCTTGACCGGCCTTCGATTTGATTGACTAGACATATCAAGCACTGGCCTAATTAGCCGATCCTTTACCAATCTTTTCGGCCAATCATGTCGGGGGTAATGCTCCATCGGACAAGTGTACGGCGATGGCAATGCTACTCCTCTCCCAACAAACCGCCAAAAGGGCATCTCTCGTGAGCTCTCTTGATGTTGTCAGTTCGATATAAATTATCCGACCGACGCTGAGGATATCGCGGTCGGCTATTCATCCTTTCGTACTTCTCCAGCAACTGAGAAAATGTCGGCTTGGGCTTAACCGGTGGCCTTCGGGGCGGAGATTTCTGTGCTGTATACCACTTGCCAGCCTGTGGTTCCCCTTTGATCTTGACAGTCCTGGAGTTTTTGCCCTCGCGATTGGCTTCTATCTGCAACGAGCCGATCGTGATTTTCATCGTTTGCTTTTTTCCGGAAGCTGGCTGTGTAAAATGTTGGGCCAATCCTTCATTATTCATCGGCTCTTTTTCTTTACCCGTATATCCCACCATGTTTATGGGAAAAGGATCAGTGTCCAGCTGCATCGTCGGCTCTTCTGAAAATTTTAATTGGTCATCCTCTATAGCCGATTGTATCTTGTCTTTGTAATTCTTTAATTCATCTTTGAAGCAGTTATCATCGGAGAAACGGCTTTCTTGAGCTGATACTCGTTGTAGGAGATGACTTAAATTGGTGAAATCTTGTCCCCCAAATTTTTCTCTTAAAGGAGGAATTAACCCCTGGAAAGCTAAATCGGCTAGTTGATTGTCAGGCAATGTGACATTAAAGCACCGATTTCTGACCTCCCTAAATCTCTTAACATAATCATTTACCGATTCCGGACTTACATTGATGAACTTAGATCCAAATCCTGAGCTCCAAACTGCCCGAAAAGAAGTATTCGTGAAATCGGCTTTCCAAATCGTTCCAAAAATGAACCGAATTTGGGGGTAAACTAGTAAACCACGTAAATGCTACCCCTGATAAAGACAAAGGGAATAGTCTAATTTTTAGCCCGTCGGACTGGGCCGCTTCACCGCACTGCGCGATAAAGCGTCCAACATGCTCCAGGGTGGTAATAGAATCATCCCCAGAGAATTTGGCAAAGTCCGGGACTCTGAAATTATGAGGGTAAGGCATGCAATCTATGTAATCGGGGTACGACTTTCTGTAACTGATAACCTTCCCTTTTGGTTGTATGCCGAATTGGTCTCTCAAAACGGCAGAGATCTGATCGGCCCAGTTAACGTTATCGGCCGTTGGCATAGCGGGTCCTTGATAATGTCGGTCGTAATCGGCGTCCTGCCCCCCGAGTGCAAGCTCGGGTTGCCAATTATGCTGTGTCGTTGGCACACGACCATAATGATCGCGTCGATTATGCCTGGTTTGAGCTTCCGGCACTGGGGCAAATGGTTCAGAGTATGCTACTACCCTATGTGGACCTGGGTTCCTTTGCAAGGTAGATTCTTGTGGGAATCTCTCGGAGCCAATCGGCTGTGAAACCGATTGGGGAAAGGCGTAGAACGGAGCCGATGGCGGCAAATTGATTGACGCATCCAACCTAGCGGCGTCGGTATAGGCATGGTAATGACTCACCCCACTTGACCGAGGGTCCCTAGGCAATATGACCATAGGTTGTGTGGGCATCATTGTGGGAGGTGAGGTTACAGCCGATGGTTTAGGATCGACCGTAGTGCCCTGCGTGTTCTGTGGTATTGAAAAAACAGGATAATTCGGCAGAGCTTGTAATGGATCTAGCAGACTTCCTGACGAGGCTAACTCCTGGGCTATAGATTTGACGCTATTTGCTATCATCGGCCTAAGTGTTGTCACCAGAGCCGATGATTGGTTTATTAAAGCGTGATGCACAGACTGATTAATCATAGCCGATAATTCGGCTTGAGCAGGTAGATATCGGCTTACTTGTTCTATTACACCCGCATCACCCAGGGCGTTGACCGTCGGTAGGGCGGATTTTTGAGTGACGCCACGTCTTGTGTTCTGATAGTAACTTAGCATCATCTCTTCCAGTATGACCTTCCGAGCTTCAATTTCTTGGCGCTGTTCCGCGGATAAATCGTCCATTGTTGGGACGATTATAGCTTCTGAGTTGAGATCTGATGGTGGAATCGACTTCCCTGATGAAGACATTGCGTGTCCCACCGGGCGTGCCAAAAGTGTGTTGGCGTCAAAAACTTGAGGTAGGGTTTACGACAACAAACACACCGCATTTAACACCGTTCAGAGCGTGCGGTCGATTTGACTCAGAATCGACAAGGTAAAAATATGAAATTTACTCAAAGCCGATCGTGACGATCGATCGGCTTAGACTCAATCAGCTTGAAGCCGATTGAATCAAAGTAACAGGATAAGTCTAACTAGCCGATTAAGGCTAATCAGAGGATAAAGGCGGTCGATTACAAGAAGGCGATGCGCAACAAAATCGAAATAAATCAAACACGGCGTAATTGATGGAGATCAACAATCGGCGATCGCAACTTTATTGATCAAGATCGAATTACAAAGACTAAATTACAAGAACTACTCCTAGTCGACGGAAAAGTAGATGAAAAGTAGACGCGAATTGGTTGGTTGGCTCTGGGCAGCTTTTCTGATCACCTCTAGACCTCTTTTTTACCCATTGGCCTATAGAGTCCTGGTCCAACCCGTAGGGAGTAGAATCCGTATCGGCCTCTATTTGGATAGTGCTTTCCTTAACAACCTGATCTGTTTCCAAATATCTTCAATCCGTATCCTGGTCGTATCTTGAACTTGCCGATATTGACCTTATCTGCCAAATTTTGGTGCAAACACATGTGCTTCTTGAAGTCAAGTGTTGAGGGGAGAAGAGTTTAGTGAATGACTCGACACGATGGCCACGTCGAGCGTGGAAGGCACGCGTGCACGTGGGCCCACCCTGCTGCCGAATTCATCACATATTTGGCCTCCTCTTTTTTTTACAAATAGTTTCATCTTAAAAAATAATCAAAAATTGCCCCTTCCCTATCACGGACCGGGAGGTTGTCCTTGGGCCTTCCACGGTGCGGAACAGCGAAAAAGAGAGGTTTTGCGCTATAGTACCATGGGGGGTACTATAGCAGCTTCCGCGGTACTGTAGCGCAGAAGGCAATTTTCGCGATGCAGTGGCGTGGAAAGGCACTTTCCGCAGTACTGTAGCACAGAGGGGGGCTATTTTTGTAATTTTTCAAGAGATAGCTATTTTTAGCAAAAAAAAGGGATGAAGGGACCAAATAAAGTGAACATTTCCACTAGTGCCCAGCTCCTCGACAGCGGAAGCAAGTTTCCACACGCCGGAAGCGCAGGAGTATGCTATGCCAGCTAGGTCCCGCGCTCACTGTGCCTGCTACGTGGGTCGTCGAATTTCCACACTCGTTCGGAGGGCCATTTCCATAAAAATGTGTGCACCCTGTTGGGAAACCCTAATGGCCCATGAAGGCCCATGCTGGTCCCTTAAGCCTAAACCCTAGGAGAGCGCTATAAAAGGAGGAGGGGGTCCCCCCCTATGTACCAGAAATCATTAGCAATAAAGAATTTCCGCTATTACTCTCTCTAAACACGTGTCTCTCTCTCTCTTTCTGTTCTCCATTTCAGATATGTTCGGGAATCCCGGACTATTCGATAGCGAGGTTCCTTAACACGTTATCAGCACGAAGCTCTACCGGAGATCAGAATTGAAAAGAAATCGTGTAGCGCCAAAATGGAAGAGATATGCATTGTTGATAGTGGCACAACAAATACCATCTTAAGAGAGTCTAAATATTTCCAGTCGATCACGAAGAACGCTGGAAAGATTACTACGATCGCAGGAAGCGACTCATATGTAATCGGCTCAGGAAGAGCTACAATTATATTGCCTATGGGTACAACTTTGGTAATTGAAGAAGCCCTTTGTACCACTCGAATCAACGCGCACTCTCTTAAGCTTTAAAGACATCCGCGCCAATGGTTTTCACATAGAAACCAATGAAGAGAATGGCAAATAATACTTGTGCATTGTGAAGCACGCGGTATGTGGAAAAATGGTATTAGAAAAATGTCCCTCATGAATCTGGGTTGTACTACACGAATATTCATGCACCCGAAGTGTATACTTCCTTGAAGACTGTTTTTAGAAGCTCTGAGTTATTTTCTTTATGGCATGGTAGATTAGGCCATCCTGGTCTTAGAATGATGAGAAATATAGTGAACAACTCACAAGGTCATGGCATTAATGTTAAAAATTTCCCGAATCATGAAGATTTTGTGTGCCCCGCATGTGCCACCGGGAAATTAATAACTAGACCCTCCGTTATGAAAGTGCAAAGTGAAATCCCTGCATTCTTGGAACGCATCCAGGGGGATATTTGCGGTCCGATTCAGCCCCTGTCAGGGTCGTTTCGATACTTTATGGTGCTCATCGATGCTTCCTCGAAATGGTCGCATATATGCTTGTTGTCAACAAGAAACCATGCTTTTGCAAAGCTGATCTCGCAGATCATAAGAATTAAGAATGCTTTCCCTGATCATCGCGTGAAGTCCATTAGAATGGACAATGCCGAGGATTTACTTCAAAGGCATTTGATGATTATTGCACGCAACAATGGGATAGCGATTGAGCACTCCGCATCGCACGCTTCATACGCAAAATGGACTAGCGAAGCACTAATAAAGAGGATTAAGTTCATTGCTAGACCGCTTTTGCAGAGTTGTAACTTGCCCAACACTTGTTGGGGACACGCATTCCTGCACGCAGCAGCTCTTATCAATTTTAGACCATCGCCTACAACATCCATTCTCCTATGCACGCTTGTGCACGGATCATCTCAAGATCTCCCATCTTAGAAAATTTGGGTGTATGGTATATGTACCTATACCACCCCCTCGTGACTCGCAATGGGCCCTCTCCGCAAGTCCGGGATATCGTTGGTTATGTGAGTGCATCCATAATCGGTATTTGGAACCCATGATCGAGACTTGCATACACCGATTCGTTGATGCATTTTTGACGAGGATCGTTTCCGTCATTAGGGAGAAATCAACCTTTGGATGAAAAATGCCGAAATCATATGGCATTCCACCGGGATCCCCGCACATGACCCTGCACTAATGAAGCAAATCAAGAAGTCGTAAGATAATTGATTTGCGAAATTTAGCAAATGAATCGCCTGATCATTTTGTGATCTCAAGGCGTGGTTAAGTCGCATGTACCCGCAAGGAATGCACCGAGAGGGTGAAAATACCAAAGAAAATAGAAGGTATCCTCAACCTGCTCGAGGCCTCAAAGAAAAAGAACAGAAACTGGCTCCTCAAACCCAAAGTACCCGAGACGTCTGAGAAAATCAAGCGAAAGGACTTACCACAACCAATCACGAAAATGCCCCAAGGAAAGAAGGGAGCGGTTGAGACTGCACTGGAAAGAAGCCAACAGAAAGGCAATTCCTGGACTTGAATCTTCCATCAAGGAAGCCACGGAAATAATGTGTGCGCACACATAGGCGATGAAAAGCTAAAGGAACTTGCTCCTGCGATAGGGAATAGCAGTGAAGAGCAAGTAGAAGTGCATGAAGCACCCCATGAAGAAATGGCCATAAACTTTGTAATAACAGGAGAATCCCTGAATAGAGCAACAGCCAACGTAGATGCATACTTTGCAAAGAAGATTGCCTCGATCATTGATCATGATCCCGAGCCTACATCTCTAGCAGAGTGCAAGAAAAGGCTAGATTGGGAAGAATGGAAAAAGGCAACCACTACAGAGTTGGTCTCTCTGAACAAGAGAGAGGTGTTTGGGCCCGTATGCCGCACACCTCCCCATATAAACCCGTGAGGTCACAAATGGGTCTTTGTTCGAAGAGAAATGAAAACAACGGTTGTAAGGTACAAAGCAAGGCTTGTAGCTCAAGGTTTCACTCAACGTCCCGGAGTTGATTATGAAGAAACCTATTCTCCGGTCATGGGAGGAATTACCTTTAGATATTTGATCTCAATGGCAGTCAACTTGAAGTTGAGAATGAAGCTAATGGATGTTGTCACAAAGATATTTGTATGGAAACTTGGATTCGAGATATAAATGAAAGTACCTAAGGAATTCTATCCCGAACCAAGACGGAGCAAATAGAAACACATGCTGTGGTGAAATTGGAGAAATCACTTATGGGTGAAGCGATCGGGAAGAATGTGGTACAATCGCTGAGTGACTTTCTCTGTAAGAAAGGCTACACAAACTGCGAAGATTGTCCATGTGTGTTTATACAGCGATCCCCGAATGGATTCTGTATAATCTCCGTCTATGTAGATGACTTGAACATCATTCGGACGGATGAAGAAATTGAAGAAGCATGCTCATACTTGAAGTCTGAGTTTGAAATGAAGGATTTAGGTAAAACCAAGTTTTGTTTAGGCTTGCAGCTTGAACATGTCCAAGGAGGAATCTTGGTACATCAATCAACCTACACACAGAAAGTGTTGGAAAGGTTTGGATTTGAAAAAGCATATCCTGCAAAGACTCCAATGGTCGGAAGGTCACTCCAAGCAGACCTAGACCCATACAGACCTAGAGAAGAGGGGGAGGAAGTCCTGGGAGCAGAATTTCCATATCTGAGTGCAGTTGGAGCGCTCATGTACCTTGCGAATAGCACTAGGCGGACATTGCGTTATTTGTGAATTTGCTAGCTTCGATGCGATCTGCGAACCCACCAAAAGGCATTGGAAAGGGATCAAGGACATCTTCCGTTACCTCCAAGGAAGCAAAGACCTCGGTCTATTTTTTAGAAGAAACAATGAATTGAATTTGGTTGGCTATGCCGATGCTGGGTATTTATCAGACCCGCATACTGGTAAGTCCCAAACTGGCTATGTTTTCCTATGTGGAGGAACAACAATTTCTTGGAATTCGTCTAAACAGACTCTTGTCTCGACGTCGACAAAACACTCGAAAATCATCGCTTTGTATGAAGCATCTCGTGAATGTGCATGGCTCAGAAGAATGGTTCACCACATCCAGAAGTCATGTGGTCTGAACATTGAGCAAACTCCCACGATAATTTATGAAGATAATGCAGCTTATGTTGTCCAAGCACAAATGGGTTATGTGAAGAGCAATCTCACGAAGCATATCAACCCCAAGTTCTTCTGTAACATTCCAAAATTTGGATTTTAGAATGTTTGAATTTCAAAATTCACCATTTGCAATTTCTTTGAATTAATTTCATCTTAATTTGAATTTTCTATTTATAAAAGGGTTTAATTAGGCTAATATATCCATCAAACATTAGATTTTCAGTTTTTGCTGGGTTCATTATGATGCAAGGAATTTTTCTGTATTTTTGGAGATTTTTCTGAATTTATTTGATATTTATTTGAATTTATGTGCTTTTATTTGAATATCTGGAATTTCTTTAATTCGGAAAATGATTTATTTTCAAAAACCCTTTTGGGCGAATCTCCCGCGGCGCCTCTCTTTTCCCGCCTCGTGCCTTCGCCTTGCCCGCTCGCTTTTCCTCGGCCCGGCCAGGCCTTCGCCCACACTGCCGTCAGATGGGCGACACGCGTCTTGCTTTGGATCTGACCGCGTCGCCAGCGCCAGCGACCCGCCGAAAACCCTAAATCTAATCCGCGTCGCCGCCGCGTCCGCGCCGTTTTCGGCGTTCGTGCCACGCCCGCCTCCCGAGGCTATTTAAGGCCCCAATGACCCCTTCCCGAGGTTCGCCTCCTCGCGCCGCATCTGCCGCCCCTTTCCTCGTCGCCTGAGATGCCGCCGTCCTCTCCCGCGAGCTCGCCGAAGTTGCGCGGCCGTCCCGAGCCTTCTCCGCCGTTTTTCTTCCTTCTTCGGTGAGGCTCCGCCGCATCCTTTGGTTCCGCCGTTCTCCCCTTCTTCCCGCATCCTTTGCCCCTAGCCCCGTGGCGTTAGTTGCGTTTTGCGTCTTTAGGTCGTCTTCCCGCCTCCGGTGCGCCGCGTCGCCGCCGCCGCACCGCATGCGCCCCTCGCCGCCCGTGCCCGGCGCGCGCATCGTCAACGCCGCGTGTCGCCGTGGCCGCCACCTCGGCGCCACGTCGCCTCGCTTCCGCCCGGTCGGCGCCACGCGCGCGCTCGTCTTCGCGCTAGCATCCTCATCGCGTCGCCTCGGCTCCGCGCGCGCCGCGTCACCGTCTGCGTGGCGGCCGCGTCGGCGCCGGCGTCGCCACATCGCCCTAACTCGCCGCGTCGGCGCCACGCCGGCCGATGCGCCACGTCGCCCAGATCCCCTCGATGGGCGCGATCCACCGTGAGCCGAGTCTCGACTCGTGGGCCCCACGATGTCGGCGGCTTTTCTTTTCTTTTACGATTTTCCGAAAACCCGAAATTCGACCAATCGCGATGCGCCACGTGTCGACCTCTCTTTTTTCGATTTTACGATGCGGGAATCTTCCAGAGCCCGTTCTCCTTCGTTCGAGCTCCGATTCCAAAGGATTCAAATTTCTAAATTCATCTAAATTCAAGATCTATCTTCAAGTACCATTATTTTCAATTTTTGAATTTTATTTGAATTTGTTTTATTTATTTGCCTCGTTTAGCGTGTAGGCAGCGCAATGATCGAATCGATCGAATCAACAATCGAGGTAGAACCAAGAAGAGCGTGAAGGCAAGTCTTCCTTGAACATATTGATCCCAAATTTTACAAAATGCCTATATTGTTTTAAATTATGCATGCTTACTTTATGCAATGTACTTTAAACATAGTTTTAGAATTTAGTTAAATACCAGAAATTGTTATACCCTTATTGGTATTGATCATGTCGAACCTTTGACACCCTAGATGATATATACTAGCTATTTTATTTGGTGATATCCAGTAGATTAGCATGGAACGGTAGAATTGCTTAGTCCAGCTTAAGCGTTTTGGTATTGTGCCAATATGGGAATCATTTCAAATGTTGTTTAAACTTATTTGTGAAAGTGCGGCAATTGGTGTTGCTGCTGTGGTTTAAGTAAAATAAAGTGGAAATGGTTTAGACCGAGGCGGATGGATGTTTGGCGGGTGCAGAAAGCACGAGACCTTGGTATGTGAATGTTCCGCCCTAGTCAATTAAGGACCGGCGTGTGTTACCATGGACCGAGCACTACCGTACAACCACAAGTCTATATGGGTACGACCGGCTAAATAATTTGTGCGTCTCATTATTAGCTTCGCCCGGTTGGTGAGTGCGGATGTTGGCAGCGCAAGAGGGGCTTCAGATCTTTGGCGGCTAGAACCCTAACAAATGTGAAACCTTAGCGGGCGAGGTTAATAGTGGGGTTGTGCATTGTAAAGGCCTTGCCATGATCTCTCTGCCGACACACCAAAGGAAGTGTGTTAAGTGCATGGCAACAAGAGTCGATCATGTCTTGTGGGTAAAGTGTACACACTCGCACGCTTAAAACTACTTAAGTAGCCGTGCCCACGGTCAAGGGCAAAGCGGCAGTACGCTTGCACATTGTAGATTTTATGGTTTTGTTTCAAAGGAAAATGATGGTTTGGGAATCCGAGCGGATGGAACTCTTGGGTTATGGTTTGGCAGATGGAGCCACGGTAGATGGAACTCGCTTTAATTGTTATATCAAATTCAATTACTATTCAATTACATTTTGTTCAAGCGATGCTTTGTGAAATTACTATTGGTATTTAAAGTTGAACTTCGCTTTATGCTAAAAAGAGCCATATTATGCCTTCAATTGCTTAGCCTTGCATATAGTTATCATGCATTATGTTTCCAAGACTTGCGGAGTACATTCATGCTCACCCTTGCAACATCCCCAACCTTCCACGTAAGAGTGTCTGTGTCAAGTCGACTATGATTTCTACGCTTGTGGTTATGATGAAGACGATCCGGAATGCTAGGACGCGAACCCAGTCGATTGCTGTTGGGCAAATGGATGGGCTTACTTACTTTGTCTTTGTTATTTCGTTTCATTGTTTCTTATTGAACTCAAGCTATGATGCTTCTTATTTGTAATAATTGGCCATAAGGCTAATATTCTTTTGCTTAATTAATATTATTTGATTCGTGATATGGATGTGTTGTCATCACTGTTTTCACTGTGTGTGCTAGCTTTTCCTGGACTAGCACAGGTCATACACAGAGGGTTCGGATTTGGAAATCCGGTCCCGACATCTTCTATGCTCACGAATTGCATAAGATGAACGAGATCAGGATATTGCATACTAAGTCATGTGAAAATCTTGCAGATTTGTTCACTAAATCACTCCCAGCATCTACCTTTGAAAGGTGCGTGAAAGGAATTGGGATGATGAGACTTAGAGAAGTGCAGATTTCAGGGAGAGATATTTTATATACTCCCACATGAATCTCGAAGATGAATTATGAATACCCGACATGAATCTTGAAGATTAGCAATTGAAGTTGGGAGAATTGTACTCTTTTTCCTTAGCAAGTTTTTCATGAAGTTTTCTTGCATAAGGTTTTAACGAGGCAATTCGTGCAACATAGTAAGCGTATGCTATGTACTCTTTCTCCAAGTATTTTTCCCACTGGGTTTTTCTGGAGTTTTAATGAGGCATATGCATCTCGCTGCAAAGGGCCCAAGGGGGAGTGTTGGGAAACCCTAATGGCCCATGAGGCCCATGCTGGTCCCTTAAGCCTAAACCCTAGGAGAGCGCTATAAAAGGAGGAGGGGGTCCCCCATATGTACCAGAAATCATTAGCAATAAAGAATTTCCGCTATTGCTCTCTCTAAACACGTGTCTCTCTCTCTTTCTGTTCTCCAATTCAGATCTGTTCGGGAACCCCGGACTATTCGATAGCGAGGTTCCTTAACACACCCGAGCTAGTTTCGCAAAAAAAGTGGAGGACAGAGCTACTTCAGTAAAAGTTTCTCAAGCAGCTCTTTCCCTACTTCTCCGGCGATCTTTTCTGCTTTGGTTTCTTGGATACAATGTGTTCGAGAAGAAAGAGAGGAACTGTGGGGAGCCTCTCCTGGCTCAAGTTGCTGGTCGCGATCAGATCAAAGCAAGGAGAGGTGAAAGAAAGCAATAATCCATTGTCGAGTGAAAGAGACGGGTCTTGTACTCGTATGGTTTGGTCGTCGGCACAGTTGCCCATTTTGAAAGAACTGGCTGCTCGCGGATGACATTTGTGAGTTGGGTCATGTTAGAAAGAAGTTCGATGCGGTCGATGTAATGACTACAACTTTAATAGTTATAGATCAACTGTTGGATAAAAAATGATAACTTAGATATTCTGAAACACTGTTTGAAAAACACTGTAGTTGAGAACTGTTCAACGATCTAAATGGACTTTTAGTTTGATCGAACAGTGCGGTTGTCCGGTAACTGCAAATGAAGTCGCCTTCTAGAAACCTCCCTGATGGCGTTAAGGAATATCGGGGTGAGCTTCCGTTCTACTTGTGTGTGGCATAGTTCTTTAGGTTTTTATTGTTCGGGATTTCTATGGGAAATAAAATGCAAAACCAGGTTAGAAGCCATTACCTTTGCTATTTGTTCTTGTGTAATTCATTTATGTTTAAGAGCACTCATGTACAAGTTAATTTACCGCATATTACCCCTTTAGCTATATATATATATATATATATATATATATATATATATATATATATATATATATATATATATGAAGTTTTTCTGTACTCTGTACATACTCTCACCTCTAATATACCATTTAAGCGAATATGTTATACTTCTTTATCACTTTCATTATATCATAATCATAATTATAAGATACTCCAATGCGATATAGTTGGAAAATTTTCATGAAGCCCTTTATTTTTGCTATATACACTATTCTATATGTAAAAGGAGTGCATATACAAATTATACTATAAAAGGTGGAGCTTGATGAAATTTTTCATAGAACTCACTTAGGAGTATCTTATAATCAGTATTAGAGTATGTTCAAAAGGATAAAGAGGTATAACAACATCATTTAAGTGGTATACTTAGAGTGGGAGTACGTACACCCAGGAGTATGGAATCATTTTCCTATATATATATATATATATATATATATATATATTTGGTTCGCCAGCACAAGAGGCCGTCGTGTGTCCATTTTCACTGTGGTTTCTACAGTATCATGCTACATAGCCTCAAAGATTTTTTGTGCATCAAATTTCACAAAGGGAAATCTTGTCAAGAATATTTTTTAGATTTTGCATCAAACTCACTGATTTAATTGAGCTATTAAATCATGTTATAAATTTTTGAAACTTTTTGAGAAGGGTCCTCAGATCATGACTGACCTACCATAAAAAATTCAGATCATAACCAAACTTGTAAAATTTTAGAAAATTCTGACAATGCTACAAATGCATTTAAAGCAACTTCACTGATTTAATTGAGCTACCAAAATTTTCAAATTCTAGAAATTTTTTTAGAAGGATTATGAGAACATGCCTACACTACCGTAAAATTTCTAGATCATGATCAAACTTTTTTTATTTTTAAAAAATCTGACAATGCAACTAATGCATTTAAAGAAAATTCATTGATTTTATTGAGCTAATAAATTTGCAAATTTTTAAAAATTTGTGAGAAGGATCCTAAGAGCATTCCTAAGATACCATAACAAATTAGGATCATGATCAAACTTTTGCGTTTAGAAATTCTGACAATGATGCTAATGCATTTAAAGCAACTTTGGTGATTTAATGGAGCTAACAAATCATGTTGGAATGTTTTAAAACTTTTTGAGAAGGGTTCTCGGAGCATGCCCAAGCTACCATAAGAATTTCAGATCATGATCAAACTTATGCGATTTTAAAAATTCTGACAATACTACTAATGCGTTTAAATTTCGCTTTTTTTGGTTTTCCATAGCCACCAAATTAACTTTATTTTTCAAAGTTTTTGAGAAGGGTTATAAGAGTATGCCTAAGCAACCATAAATTTCCTTTTTTTATTTCCAAAAAAATATTTTCTCTCTCTATTAAATTTTTTAAGACTTTTAAAAAACAATTTTTTTTATAAAAACTCAATTTTTTTAAGACTTTTTAAAGGAATATTTTTATATGAATTTTTTAAAAGAATATTTTTTAAAAAAATTATATTAAAACAAATTCCTTTTTTTATTTCTTGAAAAAGATTTCCTGTCTCTATAAAAATTAACAGACTGCCCACGGCAACACGCGGGATTTTAACTAGTTGTTTCCATTCTCCTCTATCTTCATGTTCAACGAGTCAGAGGAATGACCACCGGAAGAGGGCATTATCGTGAACAAACCAATTAGGGATAATATAGCACTTTTCCTATCACAATAGAGTGACACACCCTAAAGTATGTGCAATCAAAATGAATTAAGTTTGAGGAAAAATATTATATATAATGTATGTTGTGGTTACAGACTAAACAGTACGAAGAGGAGGCCCTCGAAGGGATACCACAGAGGGGGTACGTTCGGAGACCCTAAGCATGTATGGGGGAACGAGTAGAGAGGCTATTGATGTTATTCTCTTTATTTCTCTCTTTTTACAGAACTAGGCTGGGGCTATTTATAGGCCCTTTGCTAGCTGTAAGATCGAGGATGCCGACTACAGGGAGGTGAATAGGCAGCTTTAAAAATTTCTCTTCTAATTACTCGCGTAAGTACCCTTATGTCAAAACCTAAACAATAAAGGATGCAGAAGCGATCAACTAAGGTTTTGACAATTAAAGCCTAAATCAACTAGGCTCACTAAGTGCATTAGCTAATTATGTCTCTACTCAAGATTATAAAATTCTAAAGACAATCAAGCAATTTAATTCTAGAGATGTAAATTGCAACAATGTAAATAGAGAATTGCAAGCATACACAAAGTGACACACCGATGTTTTACCGTGGTGTTCGGAGACTTGTCGGTCTCCCCTAATCCACGTTGAGGTTAGCTCAAACACATTAGACCAGCTCCACGAATTGAGCAGTCACCTCGAATCCACTAGTGTTAGCTCTTTCCCCCTCCGGGTAGACGAGCTCCGACCTTCACAACTTTGCTGGGGCTTCTCACAACCTCCGTTGAGAAGCTCACCTTGCACGACGCCTCCACACGTCGTCTAGGTGTCGGCAAACACCAAGAGTAACAAGTCAAGTCTTCTAGCTTGAACTTCACCTAGTACAACACATACACTCCAGTGACCTCCTAAGTGCAACACATGCACTAGGATCCTCCTCAAGTGCAACACATGCACAAGAGGCCCTCGATCCACTTTCTAATTGCAACACATACAATTAGATCTCACTCTTAGCTCAAGAAGCAAATGTGATAGTGCAACACATGCACAACTCAACCCAAACCCTCAACAAAGCTATCAACCCCCAATGCCAGTCCCCAAGACGCCTTTTATAGCCTCTCCAAAGAAAACTAGCCGTTGGTGGACGAATTGGGCATTTTCAGCAAAATCTGGTACTATCGCCCTTGTAGGGCCGGTAGTACTGGCCTCCAAGCCAACTGCAAGAAAACTAGCCGTTGCGCAAGAAACCCAGTACTACCACAGGCAAAAGCCCGGTAGTACCGCTTGAGCGGCAGTACCGACCCCCCACGGGCGGTACTGCCGGACTTAGCGCAACCTCCAGAATAACCTCTCTGAAAATAGCTATCGACGGTCAGGCGCCGGTACTACCGCACCTCCGGTAGTACCGCCCATCGACCCCGGTAGCTCCGACCTTCAAAAAACGAGAAAACGCGATCTTCTGAAAAATAACTACCGGTGGCTTGGGGCTGGTACTACCGCACTTCCAGTAGTACCGCCCTTGAGCCACGGTAGTACCGACCAAGAGATCGGCGCAAAACATGCCCACTGAAAAATAACTACCGCCCTCACGCGCGGTAGCACCGGCTCCCAAACAGCGGTACTACCGGCCCAGCGGTAGTACCGGCTTTACACTTGCGGTACTACCGGATTTTTAGATAAAATCAGATTTCGCACAGAAGTCTTTTCTTTTCAAATCAAACGTCAACAATGATTGATTCTTTGAGCTATGTGATGATCAACACATGATCAAGACACTACGCAAAACACATTTGCATATGTTACTCACATATTCCAAAGGACAACATTAAAGCTCAAACTTATTTGCAAAACAAATTTGCGAATAAACCAAGAACTTATGAGATCAACTCTCTAGCCATGTAAGGATCAACACATGATCTCGACACTTTGCAAAACACATTTGCAAATGCCAACACATGCTCTAGGGTCGAAACCCATAACTTCCAATTTATTTGCAAAACACATTTGCAAATAACAAATCCATTCAATTAAAATTAAATCTTGAGCCATGAGACGATCAACACATGATCCCAACACTTTGCAAAACATATTTGCAAATGCTTATCTCATGCTCCAAGATAAGAACCAATTAAACCAACATTTTGCAAAAACTCATTTTGCAAACAGCAAGCAATAGCCTTGTGATGATCAACTCATGATCTCTAGCAATTTGCAAAACACATTTGCAAACTCTACTAGCCACAAGCTAAGAATCCAATGCATGAGCTCTCTATTTGTGACACATGCAAATATCTAGCTCCATACAAACAACTACCATTAAAATCAAGTTGCATGAGCCCTATCCTTTTGTAACACATGCAAAACTTAGCTACATACAAAAACCACTTAAACCAAATTTCATTAGCTATCTTCTTTTTGCAACACATGCAAATCCATAGCTCCATGCAAAGAACAATCACAAAATTCAAGTTGCATGAGCTCTCTTTTTGTAACACATGCAAAACCTAGCTCAATGCAAAATCCAAATCAATTAAGATTCAATAAGAAGTAAGTATGAGCTCTCTTATTTGCAACACATGCAAATACTTAGCTCATGCAAAATCCAAATAAGAGAGCGATCTAGAGTGAACCGGATTGAGTTCATCAACACATGATGAAGCTCAAGCTAAATAACTCAACCCCTCTTAATAGTACGGCAACCTAACTAGCAACCCGATCTCCCATCTAAACACCGAGACCAGTAAAAAACTAGGAACACATCTTTAGACCTAGCTAGTTATACCTTTGACTCTAGCGATCCACTTGGAGCTTTTATGATATCCAATCATTTTCTCTCCAGAATCGAGTCTCCTTCTTTTTGTTCATCAACACATGATGAATCTTCTCTAGCTCTTCTCTTTACTTCAGGATTTCCTCTTGAAGCTCATTAACACATGATGACTTCTCGTTCCCGATTCTTTATTATCGTTGGACTGAACCTACTTTCACAACTCATAGAAAATGTTAGTCCAACAAACATGGTTGCCTCAATAATCAATTGCACTCTATTAACACATAATGGATGCCCCCAAGATCGATTGAGCACAACCCAAATCAATTTGAATGATTAAATGTGTCTTGAGTATTTTGATGCAACTAATGCTTCATTATACCCAATAACTTTTCGTTTATCCCTAATCAATCAAGGGAACATCATCAACACATGATGAAGTGTTTTTATTATTAAAAGACAAGCGAATCTCAATTTAACTTTTATTTAAATTGACACGAGTATATACTAACTACACAAGTTTCATATACTCATTTTGATGGTTACCAAGTAATGATCCAAATTATGTTGGAGTGGTGGAAAGGGATCAATACTCTTAATACCATCAAAAATAGGATAAAGTCCATAAAAACTTGTGCATATAAATAATTTGCTTTGAATCAATATGCACAATTTATATTTTAGAATGCATTGGAGTTTATCCTAAGATACCATGAGTATACTACAACTAGGCAAGTTAATCTATACTCAAGGTTTTGTTTCAATGTCTTGATCCTTTATATTATTTGCCAAGAAGATATGGATCAATACTATTGAAATATTAAGTTAAATTATGAACTCCCTCTAGATGTGTGCATTCATATAATGTATGAAATTGGAAACATAATGCACATCTTTAATGTATAAGCAATAGAAGAGTTCATCATTTAACTTGAATCCTAAGTATGTATTAAGATAATAGAGTGAATATGAGTGCATACCTTGGGTTTTTCATTTTCCATCCAAATTTGAGACTAATAAGAATAAAGCTCAATAAACATGTTATTCTCATAATGATTAGATTTGTCATTAAACAATGATTAAACATTAATCTAAAACTAATCACCAAAATCAATGGAGCTTGAACTTACACTAGCCTAAGTGGAAGTTACAAGCATGCCTCTACAAGGCCCATAGGGTCCTAGGGGCCTAGAGGTATTTTTCCTTCGGGCTAGCTAGCTTGTAGGTCTAATGATGACTACCAACATGGGGTCTTCGCTCGCCCCTTCGGACCTCGTCGGTGTACCCCCTTTGGGCTTGCGGTGGATCTCAGCCAAAGAGATTAAGCTCCCCCTTCGGCATACGTGGTGGGCCTTCAGGACCTCGGTCGGAGGCCCTGGTGTTTCAACACCCCTCGTCGGCTTCGTGATGAAGGGTATCTCGTTAACAGATCCTCACTGAGCCGTAGGGTGCGGTCATCGTCCCCACAACGGTGTATAGTTTGGATATATGAAAATGATACAAGTGAATTTATCAATAAAAATATGCTTTTATAATATTTCACTTTCATAACTATCCTTGAATAATGATACTCCATCCCAACACAAATAGTTATCATTTTGGACATAGGTGCCGTCAAACTTTCGAAACTTTGACTGTCAATATATTTTGAAATATTTAAATTGTATACATAAAAATTATATGTGTAGATTTGTCTCGAAAATTATTTTCATAATATTATATTTTTATTAGGTTTTATAAACATATTATAATAGAAATTAGTGGCCAAAACTGTGTTTTAGAAACTATTTCAATATCCAAAACAGCAACCATTTGTGACCAGAGAGAGTAATAAATTATAATAGCCAAAGTGGTACATTGTTGACTTTGAAAAGTCAAAGAAATCACTCTTTTTAGATGGAGAAAATCGATGTATGCCCAAAGTTGACAGGCCATCGGTAAAATACCCTCCATTGTACGGCGAACGATAATGCCCCAAAGTGAATTTTTTGCTGTTCTAGCTCCCTAAATTTTTTTACAGAACTATCCCCATGCGATTTTTTTGCAAATTTCGCTCACGGGGAGTGCGGAATTATCACGGCACGACATGTGGCGAAATTCAGCGCACGGGGAGCGCGGGATTCCGATATGCTGCGGTACCCGTGCGTGGGAAATCATCTCCGGGACACCTGTCGGCGGCCGCGGCATGCAGGCGACGCACCGCGGACCAGGGGTGCAGGAAATCATTTTCCGCGGAACGAGAGCGCGGAATTCCGCTTTTCCGCGGCGGGAGGTGCGATAATTGCTTTTACCATGGTACGGTGGTGCGGTAATTACGGGGAACAGTGTGGGCGAATGTTGCGCTCCCCGTGTGTGGAAATCAAATGTTGCGCTTCCCTGTGCGTGGGATATGCGGGTCTGGGGACTAGATTTGCATAAATTTCGTACAAAGGCTAATTTTGTAAAAAAAATATTTAGGGGGCTAGAATCATACCTTTGCTAAACCTTGCAGAGTTCCTAGCATGAGACGCTGTCCACGTCACGGTTTTTGCAAAAACGTCCGCTCATTTTTCTTATTTTCGTGCGGCTCCCAGCTGTCTTCGTCCGTCCGTTCGTCGCGTCGGTGAGGATCTACCCATTCGTCCTCCCCCCGCACTCGGCCTGTGATGCGCTCGTCGGCTCGCGCGAGGAGCTCAGCTCGCTCCTTCCCCCGCGCGCTGCGTGCCCCTCGCCGAGAAGCTTCCTCCTCCATGCCTCCTTATACCGCGAAGAACAAGCCCTTCTTGCCGTGGTGCGTCTTTCCTTCCGTTGGTGGATTCCCCGCACCTCGCCTGCTTTGCTTCGCCGGGGAAAGACAGCGGATTTCGCAAGGTCTTGCTCACCTCCGTAGCAGATTTCTTCGTCTAATTGCCGCTTCGTACCACTTCCTCTTCTCCTGACACGATTAACCCTTTTTTTCCCTGATTTTTATGGTGGCTTTTTGTGGCCCGACCCCCCGGCTGCGAGCGAGTCATCGCGGGATCCAGCACCGTCGTTGAGTTGCCGCAGTCGTCGTTGGTGATGCCGATGACGACACCGAGGCCCAACCCGACAGTCTGGTGGCTAGGCATTGCCTCACCGGTGCCAACAGACATCGACATCGTAAACTACACCAAGTTACTCCCCATCGACGACATCGACGTCGAGCTCGGACTTCGCTGCGAGCGCTTCGTCCTCTACGGAAAGTACCGGGCCAAGGTTAAGATGGGGTTGTTCATTCGCTCTCGGACCTGGTGTCGTGCAACATGGTGCGATATGAATTGATCATATTTTTAGCGGTTCTCTCTAGTGCTGTGCAGGTGCTGCTGTCGATTCTTGAAGAGCTGTAGGGGTGTAAGGTTGAGGATGCCGACTAGAGGGGGGTGAATAGGCGGCTTTTAAAATTCTTCTACTAATTTCAACCAAAGCAATTCACCCCTAATTACCTTAATGCCAAAACCTTAACAATTATTAATGCGGAAGCGATAAACTAAGGTTTTGACAATTAAAGCCTAAATCGACTAGGCTCACTATGTGCACTAACTAATTATGTCTCTAACAAAGATATGCAATTCTAAAGACAAGCAATCAATCAATTTAATTCTATGAATATAAATTGCTTGAATATAAATAACGAATTCAATGCAAGCACAAGAGACACGATACTTTTTACCGTGGTGTTCG
The DNA here is from genome assembly GCA_036346275.1 of Otatea glauca. NCBI lineage: Eukaryota > Viridiplantae > Streptophyta > Magnoliopsida > Poales > Poaceae > Otatea > Otatea glauca. Next base: position 20,628,323 of record CM070715.1, read on the forward strand.
GAGACTTGCCGGTCTCCCCTAGTCCACATTGAGGTTAGCCCAAACGAATTAGACCGGCTCCACAAATTGAGCACCCACCTCAAATCCACTAGTGGTAGCTCCTTTTCCCTCCCGGGTAGGCGAGCTCCAACCTTCACAAACTTTGTCGGGGCTTCTCACAACCTCCTTTGAGAGCTCCCGCGCACGACGTCGCTACGACGTCTAGGTGTCGGCAAACACCAAGAGTAACAAGTCAAGCCTTCCGCTTAAACTTCACCTAGTGCAACATATGCACTCCGGTGACCTCCTAAGTGCAACACATGCACTAGGATCCTCCTCAAGTGCAACACATGCACAAGAGGCTCTCAATCCTCTCCTAATTGCAACACATGCAATTAGAGGCTCACACTAGCTCAAGAATCAAATTGAAGAGTGCAACACATGCAACCAAACCAACTCCCACAAACTCCCCCTGAGTTCAGTCACCAGCAATGCCCCTCCAAGGCCTCCTTTTATAGCCTCAAAGCCAAAACTAGCCGTTGGGGGGAAATTCTGAAAAACTCATAATTCCCGGTGCTACCACCCTACTAGGCCCGGTAGCACGGGCCTCCTCACCAACGGCTACAAAACTAGATGTTGCAGGAAAACCGGTAGCACCGGCCAACTGGGAGCGGTGCTACCGCTCGGCGGTAGCACCGGCCTTGGACCCCGGTAGCACCGGACCCGAGCCGACCGCAAAAACATCCCTCTCTGGATTTATCACACCAGTCAGAGGGGCGGTGCTACCGCTCGGCCGGTAGCACCGGGCTACCATGGGCGGTAGCACCGGACCGCCTCAACCCAAACACAACTCCTTTGGAATTTTCACACCGGCCAGAAGAGCGGTAGCACCAGATCTCCAGTGCTACCGGGCTACCATGGGCGGTAGCACCGGATCGCCAGACCGCCCAAAACATCCTCTGTTAATTTCACACCGCACTGGGGACCCCGGTGCTACCTCACCCCGGTAGCACCGGGCTACCATGGCCGGTAGCACCGGCCACCCAGCAAAGAAACAGATTTTACACAAAAATCCTTTCTTTTCAAATCAAACACCAATAAAGGTTTGTTCTTTGAGTCATGTGATGATCAACACATGATCAAGGCAATTTGCAAAACATATTTACAAACCCAATTCACATTCTCTAAAGAATTACACAACTTATTTGCAAAACACATTTGCCAATAAACTAAGAACTTATGAGATCAATCCTCTTAGCCATGTGATGATCAACACATGATCAAGTCAATTTGCAAAACACATTTGCAACCCTATTCACATGATCTAGGATTGAGACACATAATCTCAAGTTCATTTGCAAATAACAACTCCAACTTATTTGCAAAACACTTTCGCAAATAAACCACGAACCTATAAGATCAATCCTCTTAGCCATCTAAGGATTAACATATGATCCCGACACTTTGCAAAACACATTTGCAAATGCCAACACATGCTCTAGGATCGAACCTCATAACTTCCAGCTTATTTGCAAAACACATTTGCAAATAACAAGTCAACACTTTGCAAAAACACATTTTGCAACCAAATCAAGCTTAGCCTTGTGATAATCAACACATGATCCAATCACAAGCTAAAATACCAAAGCATGAGCTCTCTATTTGCAACACATGCAAATCTCTACCACCATGCAAATAGCCAATCAAACTCAAATGCATGAGCTCTCTATTTGCAACACATGCAAATCCCTAGCTCCATACAACCATTTTAAACCAAATTGCTTGAACTCTCTCCTTTTTGCAACACATGCAAAACTTAGCTCCAAGCAATAACCAAATCAAATAAGATTCAATTAAGATGCAAGCATGAGCACCCTTATTTGCAACATATGCAAATACTTAGCTCATACAAAATCCAATGCACAAGCTTCACCCATTTGCAACACATGCCAAATGGTTAGCTTCATGCAAACACCAAACAAGAGAGTGAGCTAGAGTGAACCGGATTGAGTTCATCAACACATGATGAAGCTCAAGCTAAAAGACTCAACCCCTCGTAATAGTACGGCAACCTAACTAGCAGTCCGGTCTCCCATCCAAACACCGAGACCGGCAAAAGACTAGGAACACATCCTTAGCCCTAGCTAGTTATACCTCCGCCTCTAGTGATCCACTTGGAGTTTTTATGATTTCCAATCATCTTCTCTCCAGGATCACATCTTCTTCATCGTATTCATCAACACATGATGAACCTTCTCTAGCCCTTCTCTTCACTTCGGGATCACCTCTTGAAGCTCATCAACACAAGATGACTTCTCGTTCCCGATTCTTCATTTTCTTGGACTCAACCTACTTCACAACTCATGGAAGATGTTAGTCCAATAAACACGGTTGTCTCAATCATCACTTGCACTCCACTAACACATAATGGATGCCTCTAAGATCGATTGAGCACAACTCCAATCAAGTTGAATGATTAATTGTGTTTTCAGTACTTTGATGCAACTAATGCTTCATTATACTCAAGAACTTTTCGCTTATGTTTAATCAACAAGGAACACCATCAACACATGATGAAGCGTTCTTTGATTGATTGATAGACAACCGAACTCAATTTAAACTTCATTTAAATTGATATGAGTATATATAACTACACAAGTTTCATATACTCAATTTGATGGAAAGTAATGATCCAATATGTTGGAGTGATGGAAGGGATCAATACTTTTGAGACCATCAACTATAGAATAAACTTCATTAAGTATGTGCATATAACAAATTGATCATAGAATCAATATGCACATAATCAATCTTAGATTGCATATGAGTTTATTCTATATTTGCATGAGTATACTACGACTACACAAGTTATATATACTCAAAAGATTGTTTCAAGGTCTTGATCCTTTATATTATATGACAAGAGGACATGGATCAATACAATTGAAACATCAAGTTAAATTATCAACTCCCCCTAGATGTGTGCATTCATGTATATATGAATTAGAAACATAATGCACATATTTGGACTAAAGCAATAGAGGAGTTCATATTTTAACTTGAATTCTAAGTATGTATTTAGATAATAGAATGAATACGAGTGCATACCTTAGGTTTTCCATTTTCCATCTAAGTATGAGACTAATAAGAATAAGACTTAATAGTACATGTTAGTCTCATAATGATTAGATTTGTCATTAAACAATGATTAAACATTAATATTAAACCAATCACCAAAACCAATGGAGCTTGAACTTACAAGGGGTAGCAGGATAGGTACTATATCGTCATTGTCGATATCACGCCGACGACGCTCGAAAAGGGCAAATCGACGACCAACGTCGGGCTGTGGCAGTCTCTAGGGGCATTTCTCGATAAAAAGGTGAGTTTTTTCATGTTACTTTCGTTTGTTCGATAATCGATGTGAAGATCTGTACCGTCGGGCTGTGGCAGGCTCTAGGGGCATTTCTCGATAAAAAGGTGAGTTTTTTCATGTTACTTTCATTTGTTCGATAATCGATGTGAAGATCTGTACCAGATTGGTGTTCCTTTATTATTAGAGCAGTGTGCGAATTGGTGATTTGGTGCCAGAGTGCTGTTTGGGGTTGATAGATTCCGATCTTGGCTCTTGAGATACATAATTGGCTTGCTTGGCACAACATTGAAAAGATTGGAAACTGTTTGCCGCAAATGTGAACTGGACTGCAGGGTTCAATCTTTTGTTGTTGTAGCCTAGGTAGCGATATATGTATATTGGCTATCATGGAAATCAGGATTTGTGGGCCAGCTTGATTGATTTATTTGTGAAACCTTGTTTATCTCAACTCTCTATTGAGTTGTAAGATTTGTCAGAGCTTGTGGTTGAACTACATTTGTATGTACTTATATTTGCTCGCATGACTCTTAATCACAGATTCCCCTTCCCAGTATTACTACGATACAAGCCAATCTTTTGCCTTTTGCTTTTGTTTTTCCCAGCTCATTTCTGAACTCAGTTATTTTTAAAATTTTCTTCCATTGATCCATTGCCCCTGAGGGGTCTAGATAGTATGGCATCGATGTGTCTCATATGTTGGTTCTCCAGGAAAACCAGAGCCTACAGTTATTTTCTTGAAGTTTCTACCACTATGGCATCGCTAATCATGAATTATTATTTCTTTAGTTTGGTTAATTAATTGCTTGATCAGTTTTCCATCAAACACAATAGTTAGCTGCTGCATCGCTATTACATAGTTAGAGAAATAGCGCAGTCTCAGCACTTACGATTACAACATTTTCTTGTACAAAGCCTACTATTTTTTAGATTGGTTCACACTTTCAGATTGGTTTACACCTTCAGATTGGTTTGAAGTTTTCCAGCTATAGTTTCTGTTAGGTTTTATATCAGCACGATTTGAACAAAAGGTTTGGTTTGTTCGCCGAATTTATGTTGATGCTGTCTTTTTTATCTTCAGTCTAAAGCTACAATGCTGAGGAGTTCGCATGAGGATCTGGAGATCTACCTAGAAGCTATGTATCTATTGAAAGTCATTATTTGCTTCTTTTCCTCAAACAAGAACTTCAAGAGCAGCGAACGAGTTCTGGATCATGTCAACAATTTGCTATCTGAGTCTGATGTGAACATCAAGGAGGAATTCAGGCAGTTGATGAACACATACAGGTATAATTTGCATTGTGCATCCGTTCCCGAACCCTGATCATGTTGATTCCTTATATATTGTTAAAGGAATAGCTGAAGTATTTACTGGTCCTCTACCAATGAATATTTATTGATTCTTCTAATAACTTTTCTAATATGTGTTGCTGTACCTGTTCTTTCAGCAAACCTATTGAGCCTAATTTCCTATTTAATTGCCTTCCAAAGCCTCGATGGGCATTGAAAGGCGACCCTGAAGAAGATGACCGAAATTCTACCCACTCTAAGCATCCATCCACAAGCTTGCAAAATGCTGTTCTGAAGACTCTAACATTAATTCCCCCAAAAATATTATCACTTCTGCATGATATAGCTCAGCAATTGGTTCAGGCTGAAAAATAGCATGCGTGCATGCTATATAATTTACAGGTATGTCTTGAGCTATGGATTTAATATCTGATTGTTCTTATTACTGCCATACGAATTATAGTATGATAACATATAAATACTACTTAATGACAACAATAAAGTCGACCAAAATGGACAGCAGACGTAGAAATGTGCACGATTTTGCTTGCACTTGCAATTGAATAGCATTGTCCTAATTACATTGCATGGAGGCCGGAGCTGTAATCGATGGGTTCAGTCAGGGGCGTTTTTAGTTGTCCTAAACTACTAATTTCGTCCTTGCAGTATCTTTCGCTAGCCTCTATTTGATGTACCCCATTTACCCTTTTTCCGAGTATAATTGCCTCAACCCTTCAGCCTAAACCTTGTTCAGTCATATCTAGCCAAAGCATGCACCTTGGAGTCTTTGCAGCTGCATGGCATGCCATCAACACGAAGAGCATGTTCACTATCTACTACAAACCGAGGTACACATGCCTACTACAAACCTACTGGTTTAGCTTGCTGTTTGGCTTTTCTTGCAGACGTTTGTAGTCATCAATTCCTTTCCGCTATACACTTTACTAAGTAATTAAACTTTGTGTCTAAGGACTATAATCTCTGTGTTGGTATTAGGACGAGCCCTTCGGAATTCATTATACCATATGATCGATATATGGAGTCCGTAAAAAACAGTTATTCTATTGGGATGAGGTGCAGGATGAGATTTGAAGGGGAAGAGGCGCCTGCCTTTGCTGTTCCTACAATTGTGGTTTTGTGTGGATTATCCTCTCAAAGTACTAAGTGATTACTTGTAACCTGTTGTTTCTATTGTCATGTAGGTTTACTGGTACTACGGTTGGCAGTAAAAATCTTAACCCAATTGGCCTGAATCAAGCTAGAGATCTCTGAAGGTATCTGTTTTTTTTTTATTATCATTTTGTATGGCTGGAAAAAATGGTGTGTTTATAGAGGATTGCTTTTGTAATTTAGGTGCGTTGGGATGAGCCATCAGCTATTCCGCGTCCGGATAGGGTCTCTCCTTTTAGATATCTTACTTATACATGTCTTTAATGAGATCATGAACTTGCTGACATCAATAGATTTTAGACAGATAAAAAGTAGTACAGTCTCATAGCATCTTATCTTTCCATATACACAAATAGATTTTGCAATAATAGATCATAATGGATATATTACATACTCTCTTTTCTTCAAGGTTATCTATTTGTCCTTCTTGATGCTAGGGTGTACATTGTCGTTTTCAGCATTTTTGCTGATAGCTTCACACTAAACTGAAATATATATTCTTATATAGTACATGAGCTTCTTGTCCTTTATTACTAATAGACAGTACATAATCTATAATTTGATTAACATTTATTTTTAGCGTGCTTTTCCTTTTGACTAAAAAAAAGAACACCTTGTACAGACAACCCTTTAGTATTAATTTTCCTAACATGGATACGTTTATGAAAAAGTATTATCAATTTCTTCCCCCACATAATTGTACATTTATTCATTATACTACTTTCTTTTATTCCTTGTCGGTAAACAGTTAACCACCCATCTCTTTTTTGTGAGAATCATCGATCCAAAAGATAATGTGAAAAAAAGAGATTATCATCTCAGCAAATAATGAGGTCCAACTACATAGTTCAGTAGTGATCTTACAGAGACTCAGACTGTAGTCCATTACATTTCGTATTACCATTTATGTCTGCTTAGATAAAATATCTACTTCCTATCCGCAGTTGCTAAACTATCTACCTTTACTTTTTCTCTACAGGTCGGCGCATACAAAAAAAAACAGAACTGCAAAAGAGCTTTTTTTCTAACACCTAAAACTAATAGCCCACCCAAGGTACACCAAACTGCGCACGAATAGCCCGAACTAATTATTATTGCATATAAATTAGTTATAGATCACACATGCTAGCATCATTCCCAAACATTTTGTTTACAGCATCTGGCCTAGATCTGCCCACAAAAACCATCTACTATTACTTTTGCGGCGATGCCTACGGCAGCGTATAACTCCTCCGATATACAAGATGCTACCGTACATCTTACTACTCAGGAACACTAGCATTTCCTACTTTCGCCTATCTGTATTGTATTTTGCACAACTATTTTTTGTTCCACTGTGCTGCCTAATGTACATGCCGACCCTGCGCTACAAATCCTTTTGTTGTACCATCTATTGCTTTGCGTACACTTAATCTGTTTCCTATTAATGCTTACTTTAATTATCTATCTACCAATTGTTAAGAACCTATCACCACTGTTGCTTCTCTACACATGTATAGCCATCTACCACGATAATCATATACCTACGCAAGACTGCCTTCGGATCGTCCATCTACCACACTCCATATAATTTCTATCTCATGCAACTGCATATATCTACACAATCCAACAGATAAAACATAAAAATCCTGATTAAGCGTCGTGAATCCACCTTCCTAGATCGTCTATGTTTTCCCTCAATCCATTACATCTTCACATATAACCAACTTAACAATCACAGTTTAAACATCAGAGATCCATGTCTGTGCTAACCAAATACTTTTTAGTATATATAAGAAAGCATCAGACGCGGCGTCGCACGATGCGATTGAATATTTCCCCCAAAGTTGAGCGGGTAATTAAACATTTGCTCGTTTTCCATTTTTTATTTTTATTTTTTGGGATGGATAACCCCAAGCGAAAAGATCAGAACGTCCCTGGCTTCTTCTTCCTTGTCCTTATCGGCCCGGCCCATTCTCGACACTGTCGGCCCACTTCCAAGGAACAGGGTTTTATAAGAGCGCCCTCTGCGCCGCCCCCCCCCCCCCCCTCCCACTCCTCCAAACCCTAGCGCCGGCGCCTCCACTTCCTTGCTCCCCCATCTCCCCGCGCTCAGGTACCTCTATCTCTCTATCCATCTCCCATCCGCGGCCAATCCACCGCTGCAGAATGTGCGCATTCTTTGCTTCTCTTCCTCGTGCTTGCTGCTGATCTGCATGTGTGCTCCCCCCGAGTCGAATCTTGCGCAGGGCCGGGCGAAAGGCAAGGAAGATGTACACCGCGAGGAAGAAGATCCAGAAGGACAAGGGCCTCGAGCCCTCCGAGTTCGAGGACTCCGTCGCGCAGGTGAGAGCCTCTCTCGCGCCCTCTCCTCTCCTCTCCCATGGCAGCACCGTGCTGTTCTTGCATTTATTGTTTCTTGAATTGGTCTGCGCTTGGATGTGTCGAGGCATGACGTATTTATGATTGTTGCTGTCTTGCAGGCGTTCTTTGATCTGGAGAACGGCAACCCGGAGCTCAAGAGCGACCTCAAGGACCTGTACATCAATAATGCATTGTAAGTAGCCGTTTTACTCCATCCTCAGTTTTCAACTTGCCCTTAAGTTGGTAGTGGAGATGTGTGATGACATGGTGTGTTTGCAGCCAGATGGATGTTGCCGGTAACAGGAAGGCGGTGGTGATCCACGTGCCGTACCGTCTGCGCAAGGCCTTCAGGAAGATCCATGTCAGGCTTGTCAGGGAGCTGGAGAAGAAATTTAGTGGCAAGGTAAATTTTTGCACGTGCTTTATTAGCTAATGTTTTGCTTCAATCAATGTTCTAAATAATGGTAAAAGGTGAACGAACGGTCACCCCACCTTTTAGTGTTTAAACGGCAAGCGGCCTTGTAAACGGTCTTGTAAATGGTTTTACTATTTAAAATTCAAAGAAATATATACATGTGTTTGTAGTAACAAAATAAGCATCTAATTCATTTTCTTTCATGCATATAGAATAAAACTACCAGGCTAGCAACAATTGTCCATAGCGGTGATACGAAGAAAAAAGATGACATGATGTAAATGTAATTAAAGAAATATAATTGAATGAATGAATAGCTCAAGTGGCAATAAAAGGCAAAGCTAGCATTCATCTCATGTATCTCGTAATGTTCCATGTCATATGGTGATCTTGCAACTTTACCCTAATAAACGACCCAATAAAACAGGCTTATTAAACGTTAACGTTCGTTAAACCGAATAAACAGCCCGATAAAACGTGCAAACCTTGAAATGCCCATAAATGTAACAGGTAGGGACCTTTACCTTTTTAACGGCATTTATTTTGAACACTGGCTTCGATTACATGCTAGTATGCAATTGCCTGGTCAATTTAGCAGTTTCTAAATGTTTGATGCGAGGTTTCCCACTTTAGTAGTGTAGTATGTGTGGTACATGATTGATACTGCCTTGGAGTGATGAACAATTGGATAGGTTACAAAGAGATGCTTGCTCAGTATAATTGCTAAAGTCTTGTTATGCCTTGTTAGAAAGTGGATTACAAAATTTGCCACCACATTGCAACACTGTACTTTGATATGCATCAAAATGGGGAATACTGAATAAACAGTAATATCTTTTAGTCAATAGATTTGTCAACTGCAAAGATCAGAATTTTACTTTTGGAGAAAAAGGTAGAAGCTTGTACTCTGTTTTACCAGCTGTTCTCTTGCATTTTGCTGAAGTCTCACAGATTATAAACCTACGTTCTTGGTGCGAGATCAAGTGCTGTAGAGACGGTTGTCCAAAGTTTTACTATGTTTCTGTATAATTGTAAAAGATTGTGTAAAATGTAAAAGGCATTGTTCATAAAAAAAATCAAAATATTTGAATTGATCATGCATTTCACTTCACACAGGATGTGGTCGTTGTTGCAACAAGAAGGATCGTGAGGCCACCCAAGAAGGGTTCGGCTGTTCAGCGCCCACGCACCAGAACTCTGACTGCTGTTCATGATGGTATCTTGGAGGATGTTGTCTACCCAGCTGAGATTGTGGGGAAGCGCGTCAGATATCGTTTGGATGGTGCCAAGGTCATGAAGGTTGGTGCTACAACTTTCTAGTGTCTTGGTCGTCATCTAAGTATCCTAGATAAGCGTATACACATTGATAACTGCATCTATAATGCTGTACTTGTTATTCACTGATATGATCTTTACATTCACAAGTACACGCACTGATCAGGCCCTAGCTTTTATTATCTCAGATGTTCCTTAGCTTTTCTTAGATGGAATGATTAGAAAAATCAGTCCAACAGCATTTGGCATATAACGTTAACAGTATGAGCTGACTTGGTACTGACCCGTCTGTTGTGATGTTCTTTCAGATCTTCTTGGACCCAAAGGAGCGCAACAACACCGAATACAAGCTGGAGACCTTCACTGCAGTCTACCGCAGGCTCTGCGGGAAAGACGTTGTCTTTGAGTACCCTGTGACCGAAACCGCTTGAAGATGCATGCCTTGGAATATCTCCATTCTCATTTCTTTTGAATCCAGATGTTTTGGTTGAGGTCTCGATTAGTTTGCTCTCTACGTATTCCAGAAACCATAGTTTTGATGCCAACTTGGTTGGTGATTACGTGTTTGCAACTCAATGGACATGAACAATGTTAAAGTTTCGAGCATTTCAATTATAGACCCGCGCTCAGTTAACTTATTGCTTATTGTGGAATGTGTTCAACATAAAAAATCCTTGTTACAGTGTTCATGCTTATATGCTTGATAGTGTCGAATTCACTATTGGGCAGCTTGTTTGTGCTGCCATAACCAGTTATGTGAGTTATTTGTGTTGAAAGTAGAGTAGAGATTGAACTTAAGAATGAGAGATCATTTTTCATTGCACATATGATATATATTTATACAAGCTAATGGGCGAAAGTTGATGGTGTCTAAATGACACCCATTCACAAAAGACATCTATTTTAAGAGTTGGAAGTTAATTATTCACTTAACTCCTTAACACTCCCTTTGGACGAATAACACAGCTTTTATGTGTTTTGATAAACTCCTTCAAAAACCCTATGAAAAAATACGAGAAATTTGTTCTTATAATTATATGCCATCTAAAACTTCTTGAAAACCCAATGAGAAAAATATAAGGAGAAACTTTATGGTGTAAGTTCACATTTAATGTTGTCTCGTTAAAAACCTTCTATGAGAAACCATTTATATAAAACTCATAAAGAAAAAGAGTGCAACATGTTTAAGTTCAAGGGTTAACTCCCCCTGAAACTTGCAACTCACGAAGCCGTCTCATACTGATCCCCTGGACACATCTTTGAAATGAGGATGTCAGTAAAGACTTAGTGAATAAATCGGCTAGATTTTCACATGACTTCGTTTGCAAGATATTTATCTCATCACTCTTTTGAAGTTCGTGAGGATAAAATAACTTATGAGCAATATGTTTTGCTATATTACTCTTTATATAGTATGTTTGAATCTGAGCAACATAGACAGCATTATCTTCATAGATAATGGTAGGATATTCCAATGGATTAATACCACATAATCTTTGTATGTGGTTAATCATTCTGCGAAGCCATGCACATTCACGTGATACTTCATATAAAGCAATTATTTCATAATGATTAGTGGAAGTGGCTACGAAAGTTTGTTTACAAGACTTCCATGAAATAGCCATACCACCATAAAGGAAAACAAATTCAGTCTGTGACTTGGCATTGTGGGGATCAGACAGATAGCCAGCCTCTATGTATCCAATTAAAGTCATATCTTGATTCATTTGAAACATCAAACCAAGATCTTTTGTACCATTAAGGTACCTGAGGACTTGTTTAACACCAGCCAAATGTTTTTTTGTTGGTGATGCACTGTATCTAGCCAATAGATTGACTACAAATGCAATGTCAGGCCTGATGCAATTTGCAAGATACATTAGTGCTCCGATGGCACCAAGATATGGAACTTCCGGTCTCAATATCTCTTCATCCTCTTCCCTAGGTCTAAATGGGTCTTTATCCACATCAAGGGATCTCACGACTATAGGTGTTTTTGTTGGATATGATTTATCCATATTGAATTTCTCCAATATTTTCTGGATATATACAGATTGGTGCACAAATGTTCCTTCAGGAACATGTTCAAGCTGTAAGCCTAAGCAAAATTTGGTCTTACCCAAATCTTTTATCTCAAACTCCATCACAAGATGGTCACTTGCCTCTTCTATGTACTTTGTGGTTCCGATGATATTTAAATCATTAACATATACTGAGATGATACAAAATCCACTTTGAGATTTCTTTATAAATACACATAGACAATCATCATTATTGGAGTATCCTTTCTTTAAAAGAAACTCATTTAGAAACTCATTTAGTCGGTTGTACCACATCCTTTCCGAGTATTTTAATCCATATAGCGAATTTTTCAACTTGACGCTATACATGTTGTGATTTATATTAGGATTCAGAATTTTAACCCCTTTAGGGACTTTCATGTAAATATCTGAATCTAATGATCCATACAAATATGTGGTCACTACATCCATTAACTGCATTGATATTTTCATATTAACATCCAGAGATATTAGATATCGGAATGTTATTCCACTCATAACGGAAGAGTATGTCTCATCGTAATCGATATCGGGTCTCTGCGTGAACCCTTGGGCTACAAGCCTCGCTTTGTATCTCACCACTTCGTTGTTTTCATTCTTTTTCCAAACGAAAACCCATTTGTTTCCCATAGGAAACACTTTAGGAGAAGTTGGTGTTACTGGATCAAATATCTCCCTTTTATTAAGCGAGAGCAATTCTGTTTCAATTGCTTACTTCCATTTGACCCAATCTGAGCACTTCATGCACTCTACCATGGTCTTTGGTTCTAGATCCAGTTGAAGGATCTCATCAATCTTTGAGGCAAAATGTATGTCGACAATTGTAGTATCTCTTTTATATAATTCTCCTGAATTGACATAATTCGTGGAAATTTATTCATTTACATCCTCTAAGGATTTCCCATAACAACGGAGTCTAGGGGTTGTGATGTCCCAACATCTAAATTTGTGTGTATTTTGATGCTGAGTTTACCATTCCTTCGATGGTTCTCAACCTCATGTTGAGTTTCTTTTACTGATTCAAGTACTGTACCTTTACATTTAGAAGAATTTCGTTTTTGCGGACATCTCCGCGGAACTAAGTCCTTTTTATCCGGAATTCTCCCCCTCTTCTCATTAGGGGCAAGAGTAGCTTTCTAAGGTACCTCCACTCTTTCTGGTACATTGACTGCGGGTATATCTGATTTTGTAACACCCTTGTAATCAGTAAATGCATCTGGCAGATTATTTGCAATTTGTTGCAAATTTATTATTCTCTAAACCTCTGGTTCAGATTCTTTAGTACGTGAATCTAAGGACTGAATGCCAGTGGCATTCCAATCTATTTCTCGGCATTCTTTGTGATACTTATCTCCCCCTAATGCCGAAAAATTATCCTCATAAAAAATGCAATCAGCGTATCGAGCTGTAAACAGATTCCCTGTTAATGGTTCAAAGTATTTTATTATTGACGGAGAATTATGCCCCACATCGATCCCTAACTTCCTGTGAGGACCCATTGATGTACGCTGTGGTGGTGAAATCGGTACGTATACTGCGCAACCGAATTTTCGCAAATGTGAAATATTGGTTCATTTCCACGTAATAATTGCAACGAGGAGACCGTATGATATGCAGTTGGTCTTATTTGGATTAGTTCTACAGCGTGCAAGATCCTATGGCCCCAAGAACTTGTTGGCAACCTACAATTTTGTAAAAAAGGTCTATCAATCAGTTTGACCCTCTTTATCAAAGGTTCTGCTAGGCTATTTTTTGTGTGGACATATGGCATAGAATGTTCTACATTAATGCCCAGAGCCATACAATAGTCATTAAATGCCCTCGAGGAGAACTCAGCGGCATTATCCAATCTAATGGATTTGATCTTGTTTTCAGGAAAATTGGCTTTTAAATTAATTATTTGGGCCATTAATCTAGCAAAAGGCATGGTTCTGTGTGCTTAATAAACACACATGGGATCATCTAGTAGAATCATCTATTAAAACAATAAAGTATCTAAACGGCCAACTTAAGGGCTAAATAGGTCCACAGATATCGCCCTAAATTCTGTCCAAAAAAAATTGAGCAACTCATTTTTTACTTTGAGGTATGATGGCCTCAAAATCAATTTCCCTTTAGCACAAGGAGTGCACATGAAATACTCTGATTTCGGGAAATTTAAAGTTTTAATATTATGGCCAACAGAACGATTTACAACTTTTCTCATAATTCTCATACCAGGATGACCTAGGCGATCATGCCAAATCTTGAACTTGTCAAGAGTTTGAAAAATTGTTTTGAACGCAACATGTGGTTCAGGTTTGATGTACGTGTAGTACAATCCGGATGAATATGAAGTTTTTCAACCACTTGTTTTCCGTATCCATCAACTTTAGTGAGGAGAATATATTCATCGTCTCCCTCACTAGTAGTTTCCACATGGAAACCGTTAAGACGGATATCTTTAAAACTTAGTAGGGTACGATTTGATTGAGGATACAACAGAGCATCTTCAATCGTCAATTGTGTACCCATAGGGAGAACTATGATGGCCTACAATCATATTATCGCTTCTAGCGATAGTCATTATATTTTCACTTTTCTTTGTCAAAGTCTAGAAATATTTTGTTTCCCTTAATATTATATTTGTGGTACCACTGTCAATAAGACAGATTTCGTCCTCCATTGGATTGTGCCACTAAATTCTATAATAATTAAGAGCGTGATTATTAACTGAAATATAGAACAAGTACATCAATATATATTGTATGTCTACAAATACAATATGTGCTTATACAATACAATTACAATACCCATGTTCCCACAAAACTTGGTTAACTGAAAATATACAACAATATTATGTAGAACAATTATGACTGACTATTTACCTACGGGGATAACTAGGAGACTACACTGTGTCTCCAAACAAATCTTGGGAAGCGTATTCAACCAACATATCATCTGTTTTCATGAAATCGTCTTCGTTCAATTGGACCTTCTGATGGTGCTCAGCATTCAGAGCAATATCCTCTAATCCCATTTCCAGATCTTTGTCTGCTAGTGAAGTGAAGTGAACTTCAACATTGTCCCCTTTAGGCCTCTTGCCTTTGTCCACAGATTGTTGATATAGCTCAATCAAATGTGGAGCAGTGCGTCAGTCTTTTGCATAATGTCCTTTGCAACCACATTTATGGCAAAGGCTTGATTTTTCCTTAGAAAAATTCTTCTTGAATTTTTTCTTGCCATATCCTTTGCATTTGAATTTCTGCATATCATTGGATTGCCACTTTCCCTTTTTCTTATGGCGCCTCTTACGCCCATGGCTACTGCTAGCCGCCTGAGTATTAGCATGTGCTTCAGGCACTGCCATTGCCCCCGTAGGGCGAGTATGATGATTTTTCATAATAATTTCATCATGTTTGTTTGGTTGAAGTAGAGTATAAATCAACTCAGAGTACTTTGTATACATCTTTTGACGATATTGCTGTTGAAGTATATGCATAGAAGGATGAAAATTGCACAATGTTTTTTCTATTAGTTCAGCATCACCAACTCCTCGATCACAAAATTTTAGCTTGGAATTTATTTTATATATTACTGAATTATACGTTGCCACGGATTTGAAGTCCTGAAAACGTATAAGTAACCATTCTCGTTGAGCTTATGGTAACATGATCGACCTCTATTGGTCATACCTCTATTTTAAGGAGTTCCACAATTGAAGTGGGTCTTCCTCCATCAAGTACTCAGTTTTTAGATCTGAGTGGAGGTGATGCCGAATAAAATGCAAGGCTGCATATTTTGAAGGTTGTGAAATTTGCAGGTCATTTTGTTGAGGTTCAGTGATGGTTGCACCAAAACCTCGACCCATCAAATTTATCTTTAGATCCATCGCCCAAGTCAGATAATTGCTGCCATCCAAGACCAGCTCTGTAAACTCCTTTGTGGAGATGTATGCCATATCCTACAATTTGTTTTTCATGCAATTGTAATGAATTTACTTTCTCAAAGTAAAATTATGGTATGAAATTGTTGTAAATCAGTACACTAGGGTCAATGTATAATAATTGCATTTTCCCCAAAAAATTCAGGGACTAAAATGCAATTTTTACTTAACTACGACAGCTAAAATTTGCGATTTTCCTAAGTTCAGAGGGTTGAATTGCAAACTTTATATAATAGTCCCATTTATTCATAGTTTTACATTTCCTCCGGGGATCCTTTTTGCAAATTTGTCGAGACCCTTAAATAGGCCGACCGACCCATTTAGACTCGGCGCTAGGGTTTTCAACCCTAGCATCATGGCCGCCCTGCCTTGGGCGGTTGGGGTCGGCCGCTGCCACCCCAACACCAGTGAGAGGCTCGCCGGCTGCTGCGCTCTCGCCATTTACCTCTGCATGTGGGAACCGAAGTCCTCAACGTCGCTTGAGGGGCGCTCCGGTTGCGTCATCGGATCCACCGCTGGATCCGACCGCTTGGGGGCGTTAGGGAGCACCGCCATTCCCTCGAGTGCGCCTGGCGCCTCCGCTGCCTTGGTGTCGGGAGCCGCCAGCACACGGTCGCACGCCGCCTTGGGCGCGTTTGGTGGTGCCGCCACCTCGCCATGCGGGGTCATGGGGGCACGGCCGCAGCCGAGTGGCCAACGCTGTTTGGCGGAGGCCCTCCCTGGCCTTATCCCGCACGCTGCATCGGCCTCGCCACGCGCCTCCTGCGTGCGAACTAAGTTGGTTGTTGTCATGGTCTCGGTCACGCCTACCACGTTGTGGGGCACCTCAGCCCCTACGGCCTGCGTTGTACCGAGGAGCACCACAGCCCCCTCGGTCGTTGCGACCAATGGTGGTCCGCCGACCATGCTGTGATAAGGCCGATCATGACCTCGCTGGCGTCAATCATATCGTACACGCCAATGGCGACGTCCCAACCAACGGTGTTGTAGAGGCAGGATGCGAAGGAATCGTTGTTCTGTGCCATTGGACTTACCGTGTTCGTGATGTGGCTAGTGATCCTCCCGTCTGTCGTCGGTCTCTATTTGCCCGTGCTCAATAGCAGCCATGCTCGTAGATTAGAGCAGTGCTGATAAAGTGTCTAGGATGTGGCCGGTGATCCTCTTGTCTGCCGTCGGTCTCTGTTTGCCCGTGCTCGTGAATTAGAGCAATGCTGATAACAAGTTGAAAGTAGAGTAGAGATTGAACTCATGAATGAGAGATCACTTTTCATTGCACATGTGATACATATTTATACAAACTAATGGATGAAAATTGATGGTATCTAAAAGACATCCATCTATAAAAGACACCTATTCTAAGAGTTGGAAGTTAATTGCCCACTTAACTCCTTAACTATTTGATCATTTAGTTCCTTGAAGCTTAACTAACCAGGATTGGAGCTTAACTAATCGGGCGTTCCGACGTCGTGTGAATTCCTCTAGTTTCTGTATTGTTTATTACTCAAGACCGTTCATGTAAACAGAATGTATCGACGCTAATTGTGCCTTATAATTGACGGTGATGGTTAGTGCTGGCACGTCCAGGAGATCAACCGGAGGTGACTTGCTAAAAAAACATGCCTTCGATCTGATGGTTCTATTCTAATTTGCACCTTACTTCACGGAACCACTACCGACCCTAACAGATGCTTGTTCAGATGATTATAGATTCAGTGACTAAACATGAGCTGACAAATGTACGTCACACAACGAGGTCAAAATTGAACCACGGGTGATAGATAAATACATCCAAAAACATATCCACACACTATGCATTAGAACTTCATTCTACAATGATCGATATCGGTTCCTCGCAAATGAGTGCAATTGGCAATTGCCAAAACCACTAGGGTGCTGGAAAATTGGTACCATCAGGATTACTGCTTGAATCTGAGCAGACCCCTAACCTTATTGTCAGACCCTACATGTTTTTGACACTTAGTTCTCAAGCACCAATGTTCTCAATGCTGGCACCTTTGTTGATCCTTTTAATGATTCCTGCTATAACCTGGTTGTGCCAGAAGGACGTTAAAAGAACATGATTAACAATATTTCCTGTGTGAAGAATAACTGTCCTTACTATACATTAGATGAGTCATGAGACAGTAATTCATCAATAAACCTCTTACCTTTCCAGGTCCAAGTTCATAGCTTTTCTCAAGCCCTTTACCCATAAGAGTCTTCACAGTAGTCTCCCACTGTACGGGTGAGGTTACCTGTTTCTCCAGTAGGTCAGCCACACACTAAGTCATTGTACGCTACAATGCTGCAACATAAATTCAAGTTTGGTGTTAGATCAAATACCTGGCGTGCCAAAATCTTCTTGATTGTGTCAGGATCTGAGTGGGACTGTGCGTCAACATTGGAGATCACTGGGATCCTTGGTGTTCTAATCTCTGTGTCAGCCAATGCAGATTCCAATCTTGACACAGCAGGTTGCATGAAGCTTGTATGGAAAGCACCAGCAACAGCTAGGCGAACCTGGTAAGATAATGGTAAACTTAATTATGTAAAATCCTTGATGATGCAACAAGAAAATTGCTTTTCCGTAAAAGCCCCCTAAATAAGACAGCAACAAGGCAATCACTTTTCCATGAAAGCCATAACACCTATCAAGTTACGTGTTTGTAAAACAAAAATCCTTTTGGAATGTGTGGTGTGCAGTTAACTTAGCTTTTTATCAATGAAACAAATAAAAACATGTTAAATTGATCATGTGAAAATGATACCATTAGATCTGTCATCAAATGTATTTTGTAATATAATATCTTCGTATTAAAGACCATGTCGATGTCTGGAACGGCATATGTTTTTGAACAACGGGAGCAGTATTCGGTACAATGACCTTAAGAAGTTCCAAAACTACTTCAAATTATGATAGCAAGGCCTCCGTCAAGTATAAATATATGGGAACACTAACCGTCATTCTGGCCTTAAAGGACTTTGCTTTGGCTTCAACTGCTTCAATACCCTTCACTCCACCAGAAACTGCATAGTTTCCCTGCAATAAAATATTACTATGTTGAAACCTAGCAAGACCTAGTAGGGAACTAATAGCATCAGATGAGAAACTTACAGGACACAGAAAGTTTGCTATTTGAACTCTTTGTTTGTCATCTACTTCCTCGTTAGCAGCATCACATAATTGTTGCACATTTTCTGAATCTAGGCCAATGACACTAACCATCGCACCAGTGGTAGCATCTGAAGCATCCTACACAGATAATGAACATTACAATCTATTTGGAAAGTCAAAAGCTCACGGAAGACATATCTAGTGCTTCCGGACACTGACCTGCATGGCTTCTCCTTTAAGCTTGACAAGCTTCAGACCATCCTCAAAGCTGCATGTTGAAAACTATGTGTAAGTATACATACTTGACACATTGCAAAAGACAAAGGCATGATTCTATAATTTTTTAAGTTCTTGTTAGAAGTATTATAGATTGAAGATTATATTCATCAAAAGATCGAATTGAACCAACATTCTGCGTTCGCTCCGTGACGGACAGGAATTCGTGCGCTCGTTTTTTTTTTGGAGGGGGCGTTATAGCACATGCATGATGATATCGACACCAAAAAGCACCTGCAAATGCAAGTGCAGTATATTTTCCCAAGCTGAGACACATGTACATCTACAGAGTTAGTAACAGATGCATTATTTCATCAACAGAACAAGGGAAATACCTAAAAGCACCAGCAAATGCAAGTGCAGTATACTCTCCCAGGCTGAGACCACATGTGACATCTACAGAGTTAATTACATCTTGGCCTCCATCACGTGCATGCAGGACTTCTACAGCTGCAAGGCTGGTAACATATATAGCTGGCTGCAAAACGGTTTTGTTCAGTAAGCAAAATACAACTCAACTGACAAGCACTAGAGCTGTATCTGAAACATATCATACTTGGCACTCAAATGTATATGTAGCATAGCTGAGTGAAAAAGAAAATGCCAAACTATTTTCTGGGAGTAAATTTCACAAAACTACAAGTTTCTTGTACAAACTGTCAGAAAAACTAAAGGTTTTAGCTTCTATTTAACTATAGATTTTAGGAAAATTTGTGTCACAAAACTACATGATTTAGAAGTGACCGTTTCCTGTAACAAGTCTAACAGTGTGAGCCCACATAGCAGTCTCACGCGCGAGTGAATTGGGAAATGGGGGCTATGCAGACATTGGTTATTGGTTAACCAGATTTAGGACTTGAAAGGTATTCATGGTTGGAGGCTATAGAGCTCTATATGATATGACTAAGAAAACATGTTTCAATAGCATTTCAATTGGTAGTAGTGAAGGGCAGATACTTGAAATAATACTATTTGCATGGGTAAGGAAATGAATGAACTACCCATGGGAGAAAGGATTCTGAAATAAAAAAACCTGACTGATTACTGTTGAGTCAAGCATTTCTTTTGGTCCATTGGTGCACAGATCCAACAAGTCATAGCTACATTTAGCACAACAACATTTGCATGAGTGCTATTAAGTCTTTGGAAGTGGTCTGAACACGTTAAATTTAAAGAACAAGTGCTGCAAATGGGAGCAAACAAATAAATATTATCAGAGGTTTGGAGATACCCAAGTATATCATTTGCCTTGTTAAATAGTTTGGCAGCTGCTGGAACACTCTGAGCTTCTGCACCCATTCCAACAGTCTGGGCACCCTGAAAAGAGAAGAAACCGTGAACACGGAAGTAATGCGTGCACGGTGCAAATGTATTTAGCCTCAAATTATGCATGTGGCAGCATGCAAATTGCACCAGCACTGAGACACCTAATAAATCGAAGAACCTCCTGTGACAAGTTGACAACATAACAATCGCATAATCTTTCAAGGCCAAATTTTGATCTACGTCAACTGAAGCAGTTAAAACTCTTCCTTTTGTACTGGTAACCCAGCTACTGCCGCAATAACTGACTAAGCGCTTACCATTACCTCCTCTGATTCCTTCTAGATTATATACTCAGATTGATGCTAATTACTTCAAAGTTCAAACACCCTCGCATGGATATTAATGATCACCATACCAAGAATTTAGTTACAATTCTGGCGTGTAGGGTGTCGTGCGTGTATCATATACTTCCTGCGCCAATCTACACGCGGGTGTACACAGCCACGAGCTAGAAGAGGTCGCTTTGGCTCGTACCTGGCCAGGGAAGAGGAATGCGGTTGTGGGCTTGTAGTCGGCGCTCACCGCCACCTGAGACCCGAGGGACACCCTGGCCGAAACCCTAGATCTGGAGGGCACCCTCACGGCCGCCGCCGACGCCACCGCCGCGCTACACGCGGGAGCGGCGGCGAGCGGGGCCGGCGCCGAGGGTCTGAGGAAGGCGAGCGTGGAGGCCATCGGGGACACCGAGAGGTGCAGGCGGAGGCGGCGAGGAGGGAGGCGTGGGAGGCGAGAGGGGGAGAGGAGCATGCGGCTGCAAGTTTTGTAGGCAGCTGGGGGAGGATGGCTGGCGGAGTAGCGAGGCGGAGGAGGCGGCGGAGCTCACGAGGTGGAGGTGGGAGGGAGGAGCGACACGCGAGCTGGACGGCATCCTATTGGGCCACGTGGGCCTTTAAGAAAGGCTGAACTAGTCGGTGAGAATGGGCTTCCTGTTATTCATAGTTTCCTCCTTCCTGACCTGTTGGCTGGACCCAAGGTGGAAGGCCAATCCAAGCCCATCTTGTACTAAATCCTTCCTTCTTCTTCATCACCATCATCATCATCATCATCATCTTCTTCTTCTTCTTCTTCTTTTGGCGAGGAATCTTCTTCTTCTTCTTAAACTTCTAAATGCTTCTCTTCTTGTTTTAAAAGAGACTTGGGTTTTGTTTTATCTCAGTACAAAAAAATAGGAAGTTTGGATAGTATCTGATTGCATACACAGTTCCAATTGAAGCCCCCTACAGATCAAAATATGCACTAGGACATGAACACCCACGTGATGAGGCACAAATTTGGTGCTCATGCGACGTTAGAACAATAGGGAAGTCGTAGCTACTAGCTACTGGCTAGATAAAGAAGGGGGAAAAATAGAAACTAACCAAAAACAAATGACCGTCCACTACAATTCGCTCGTGGGTTTATAAGCCATGGCCGGAGAGTACGAGCTAGTATCAGCTCGACAGTCACCCCAGCTAAAAGTCCAAAAACCGTTCACATCGTTCCCAGCCCGCACGTAACATAACACGAGTGAGATGCGGTCAAAAAAGAAGCCAAAGGGAAGGGAAAAGGTATCGAGGTGCATTCGAGCGTATCCATCCACCCATCCCGCGTACCATTTGCCAACATGGTGAGGGCGATCGATCGGACGTGCGCGCGCACGGGCCTGACTGGTAATCAAGCCGATTCGGACCACCCACCCAACCGCCGTGCCGTTGAGATCCTGAGCCGCGCACCGGTCGAGCAAAGAAAAACGCACGTCGGCGCGCGCCCGCCACTTGAGCGCACCAACCAGCAAAATCTCGACCGACCGCGACCGCCGGCCTCGCGCGGCGAGATCGAGCCTGTAGCCCTGTACCAGGGTTGGCGCGCGTACGCTCGGTTCGAGCATGTGATCTGCCGATCAAGGATCAAAATTTCGTCAAAATCTCGGATTTCGGACACCACGAAATCTAAATTACCGGTTAAATAAAAAAATTAAAATTGCTACGTTATTTCATTTTTTTCAACGAAATTTCGCTCAAACCAACCGAAATTTCAGGATATGAAACTGGATTTTGCTATTTTATGCCCGGATTTGCTCAAATAACCATTAAGAAAGTCATCTTCTATGAAAAATTGTCGAAAAACTGAATTTTTTAGACATTTTAAAATTCTGGTAGAAATATTGTTAGATATTTATAAAATTTTACAAGCTTGATAAATGATCTGGAAAATATATGTACCATATTTACTAGTGTAGGATCATACATAAAAACTTTCAAAATAATTTAACTTCATTTGTTATCTTTAAAAAATCAAAAATAGAATGAATATAATTGGGACAGTAACCTTGTGAGAATTTTATAAATTTGTTGTGATCATGATCCAAAAATTTTATAAGAGCTTAATAATTGACTCATTACCATTCTATAAATTTTTCAAAAAAATCCAATTTTTTTGTTTGCTCAATCAAATATATGTAAGCATTGAACTTCATTTGTTATATTTCAAAAATCAAAAAGAGAACTTCATTTATAATTATAGCAAACTAACCATTTATGTATTCATAACAAACTAACCATTCATGTATCCAGCGATCATAATTATAACAAACTAAACCATTCATGTATCCAGCATTCATACTCATAGCAAACTAAACGTTCATATATTCACAGCAAACTAACCATTCATATATCCAGCAATCATAATCATAGCAAACTAAACATTCATGTATTCATAGTAATCTAATCATTCATGTATCCAGTAATCATAATCATAGCAAACTAATTATTCATGTATTCACATTTACTAAAAGAAATACCGGCAGAGCAGAGAAGGATATCAACACGGAGGGGATGAGGCCGGCGGCGTGGGGGAGAAGACCGACGCGGGGAGGAGACCGGCGGGGCAAAGGAGGATACCATCGTGGGGGAGGGGACTGGCGCGGGGGAGCAGATCGGCGCGGGGGAGGAGGCCGATCGATGGTGCGGGGAGGAGGCCGACGGCGTGGGGGAGGAGACCGGCATAAGGGAGGAAACCGACATAGGGGAGGAGGCCAGCGGTGCTGGAAAGAAGACCGGCGCGGAGTGGAGGCTGGCAATGCTGGGAAAGAGACCGATGCGGGGGAGGCGCTAGAGTTTGGGAGAGGCGAAACGCGCTGCGTAAACTGCACGAGGAACAGAACGGTATATTTATAGGGATGGATGTTATCTCAGACAGTTCTATTATAGAACCGTCTGTGATAGTAACATATCATAAATAGTTCTATAATAGAACCGTCTATAATAGCAATAGGTGTCATCACTGATGGCTTTATACTAAAATCGTCTGTGATATCTCTGTATATCACTGATGGTTATGGATGGAATCGTCTGTGATGATATCACCGACGGTTTTAATGTATAATCGTCATGATAACTATCATCATAGACAGTTTTGAAGAACCGTCTATGATGAGACGTTTAATATGAACCTTTCTGCTCTAACTTAGCAGCACCTGTCACGGTATATGAGTGTGGTAGGTGACACATGTCATCTATTGGTGTTTTCGCGTCAGAGAGAGGAATATTTTTATAAATATGTTTGCTCGGAGGTTAGATTTGTTAAAAAAAGCAAAAAAAATTCGCTTTACGTATATGTATGGAAGAGCTTTTCACGAACCGAACTTGCTCCTGTACGGTGTGCCCTGCGAGTGCGAGAGAGTACGTGCCCTCGTCACCGCGACAAGCAATCAAAGAATCGATCGGATAATATCAAACACGAGGGCACCGCTCGTGTGCGAGCAAGCACCACACGAGCGGACGCCGTGTGTTCTGTTCGTGCACGGGGGCCCGCCACAAAGATACATACACGCCCAAATAGACTAGCCGTGCACATGCCACGGGGATAGACAGCTACTAGGGCTGCTATTTAGATTCAGTTTGCAGAAAGGAGTGGTCGAAAAGCGGCGGAGACGAAAGGAAGAAGAAAGGCTCGGTACCGACGCTCTGGCCTTCGGAGCTAATACTGGTACTGCTACTTAAAACAGATCAACTTGCAGTTGCTTCCACCCTGCTTTTGGCATTGAGCAAGTGGTGTGCTTCCTTTTCAACGAAGCCTTTCTTGTTTATCCAGGCCAAGTTGCATGTAGATGTCGAGATGAGCAGCCACCCATCACTTCTCCGGTTTCTGGATTTCACCCATCACTCCATACTCCATAGTGAGCTAGGTATTGCAAGACGTGCAAAATCTACAAATAATTCACAAAGAAAGCATACATCGTATGATCATTCAGCTGGCTGATTGCCGCACATAAAAAACTTTCTAGAATTGTTTGTACGCTTGGTTAAAAGAACATCCCATAATTGAAAATGATATGTGTGTATTTGCTTCTTGCAATTCTCCAGAAGAGCATGAACGCACTCCTAGAGCTTCTTTAAGGTCTATTTATTTGAATTTAATTGATCAATTTGTCATACAAACTTTACTGACAGGTTTCTAGTATTCAAGCCTGAAGGCTCCATGGAATTTTGTATTGCCGCCCGGCCAGCTTCGGCGGAGATACGAAAGAACTAGGGTTGTGCACGGTATCACCGAATCGAAAAAACCGAACCGGTCAACTCGGTTTGACCGGTATACGATATTCGGTATGGTATGGCAAATATTTACTTTTGAGATACGTTTTTTCGGTAAAAACCATGGGTAAACCGAAATAAACTGAATACGAAATAGAAAAAAGTACATGTATAATTAGATAAAGTAATGATCAATTGTGTATAAAGTATAGTTTTACCTGGAAATAATATCACAAGATTTATCAAAGTAATGGTCAAATGTGTGTAATATTTTTTACTGATGTATAATTAGATAGAGTAATGATCAAATGTGTATATTAGAAACCTTATCGATGTCCAAATGATAAGTAAAAAAGAACTATTCATGCTAGTTTAGTAAATATGGTATTTACCGATACCGAACCGAAATATTATGGTATTTACCGACACCGAACCGAAGTTTTATTTGATATATTTAGTATCACATTTTAATTACCGTATTTTAAAAAAACGTATTTACCGATTATACCGTATGCAAAGAACTCAAAAAGTTTATAAGAAAAAGGCAGCACATAATTAAGAGAACGAAGCACAAAACGCCAAACGCTTTGGATCAATGTGGATTTGTTAAATTTGAAAATAGCCATCGACAGATATGTCAGACGCATCACTCGTTGATTTACTTTACCAGAAAACTAATCATCATCACCCCAGGATTAGCTGGTGCATAACAGGCTACAGCTATGTTGGCGCAGACCCACCTGACCTGACTAAACCACCTCAACTTGCATGAACCAGTTTGGTGAGGATGCTGTGTGAATGCAACCACTTAGCTAGTAATAAAAACAATTACAGGGTATGTCTTGTCGTTTTCTTCGTATAGCTTCAACTCCAACCTAATTTGATTCGGCTTCTGTTTAGAAATATAAGGCATATACTTTGAATCATTTTATTCATAAATATAAGACTTGCACTTAGATTTAATGAGGGTTTTTTTGTACTATATCTCTATTTATTCTCTGTCAACTACATGTATTTATTCATTACTACCACACACAAACTATTATCTCTCATCTTCTAAGACAATTAAGTGGGGGTATCTAAATCATTTTTACTTATATTTTTCTTAATTTCACCCAAATCTTAATCCTTATACGTTTTATATTTATGAACAGAGGAAGTACAATGTTATTCTAATCGAGCTAGCATTTGATATTCACATTTTTTATTTTCCAAATTTTGTTAACTTTATGAGATTCGAAGTAGCTAGAGGCCCAATTGGATTCACTTTAATTTGGCATGGAAACAGATATTTTTGTCCATGCCATTCAAAACTACAATTCTTCTCCCCTCTCTAGACAATTTTGGATTACCAGGTACTCCATAATCCATATGATATTAACACCTAGGAGATGGCTATATACATGCCTCTAAAGCAAGTAGAATATTCTATCAGTTATCTCTGCTTTGGAGATGCGCGTGCCTCAGTTGCTAGACGTTGATTCGACGGCAAAAGTTAAAGTTCTCGATCCCAACCAAAAAAAAAAAGAAGCAAAATGCTAAATCCGAATATATAGATATCTCTCTTTTACGTTTACTATCGCGCCAAAACACAACGTCTATAATACCATCTTTTTAGAACGTCTAGAATAATTAATTGATTAAGTGCCAGTACGTACACCCAGAGAGATCTCCGTCGAGTTCTGTATTCCGATTAAATGATCGTTGCATATGATACATGTACTCTAGCTAGCTACATTACTAGTTCGGTCCACAGATGAGTTGACACATCAGTACTGAATCCTGATAATTCAGTCGTCGCTGGTCACTGCACCCATCACGTTGTTGCAAGAGTACGACATATCCATCGGTCGAATCGATCTGTCCATACATCCACTGGCGACGTCAGGGAGAGGAAGGACTTGGCAGCAACGTACAAGCCAGTGTACCTTGCAGTCTTGCAGACAAGCTAGAGGCATGCGAAGTCTTTTTTCTGGAGTTCACATTTTTTCAGCCGTATATATTATTTTTTGTAAATTTAATATTTTTCCAACATTGTTGTAAAAATAATCCTATCTCCAATCACGAAAACACTGAAAGGTGATACGTATTACCTTCTATACTACCTTACGACGAAAGCCACTAACACTCTCTCAAAGTTCTGTAACTATTTTTACAATTATATTTAGAGAAGGATCAAAAAAATTGAAAAAAGTTATGCACCGGACGATGATTTCTCTTTTCTGGTTCCTGGGTTGGTATTTGTCGGTGTTTCGAGCACCGACGAGTGAATTTTTTAGTCAAGGAGCCGCGCGTTCCCTCTCCTTGAATGGTTAGACTCAGGGAGCCCAAGATGTATACTGGTTCGGGCCGAATGTCTCTACTCCAGTTCGTGTGGTGGTGCTATATTGCTTCGAGTGCAGATGACTGCACGATGTTACAAGTGAGAGCTAAGAAAACGAGAAAAAGGGATCCCCTTCTCAGAGAACCCTGCCTCCCTTTATACAGTCGGAGGGGGCAGGTTACACGAGGAGTTGGGAGAAGGAAGGACGAGGTGTCCTATGCTAGGAGTCCTGGCTCTAGGTCTTGGTGATCTGACCGGCGTCCACTTACCCCACGCCGGGTAGGTGGACTCATCGAGTGGCACAGTTTTTCGTGTGGTCAGGGAATGGCGCTCCAACCCTCCTGTACGTCCGTCAGATGCTGACATCACAATGCCTGACTCCAGTGCTGCCTCGGGAGAGAGTGCGTCCTTACACTACGCATGACTGGATGATGAGACTGGGGTTTTGACTTTGGCGACCTCCTCGCTACCTTGGGAAGGAGCCACCTGCCCTTGTGCGTCTTTTCGAGCTGTCGTGTCCGTGGGGCACGTGACCAACGGCCCGCGGCGGCCTGGCACTCGGTCCCCGGCGGAGATCGCCTCGGCTTGGTCGGGGCTTGTGGGGAGTCCGACCCATGGTGGGGGTCGGACGCCCCCTGGTTGGTTTGGTCGGGGACGAGTATCCTTCGTGGCCCAGCGGGGCCTTTGGCCAGAGTTAGGCTCGGGGCAGCCCGTTCGTCATTCCGGGCCGCTAGGGGTACCCGAGGTACGAGTACACGTTAGTATTAGAGACAGCCAAACGGGCCACCCGGCACGGCACGACCCGATTAAAAATCGTCACGGCCCGCTTAGGCACAGCCCGTTTCGGCCCGAGTAATAAGCGGGCTGTGCCGTGCCGGCTCACGGGCCGAGGGACTAGTCCAAGCACGGCACACGGCGTTGACGGGTTGTGTCGTGCCGGCACGGGTCCAACGGGCCGTACCGACCAGGTAGCCCGTTAGAGCCAAAAAAAATTCAAAAAATCCGAAAAAATTAGGAAAAATAGAAAAAGTATGGAAACAATATGAAAAAATTCAGAAAAAATTAAAAAATTTAGAATAATTATAAAAACTCGAATGATGCAGAAAAACTTTTTAAAAATATATATAAATAAAGAAAAAACTAAAATATGAGATAAATTCAGAAATAAGACAAATAATTTGAATTAAATAATGAGCTTTATTGATGTTTGGCTGCCTCATTAATAACTTTGCCAAGTAAAAACTCAACACGAGAAAACCTTGGCAAAGAAAAAAGAGTACGGCCTATAGCTCAGTGATACAAGAAAAAAGTGAAGATTACAATTATTCTTCCTGATTATCTAGATAAAGATTTTCGAACTTCTCCGCCAGCTCAGCATTTTCTGCAGTATCTTGAGCTCGTTAATCAGCTTGTTCCCAATCTTTCACAGTGAGAAGTATTTCCACCATCTTACTTGTCAGATTTGTTCTTCTCTCCTCGATTATTTTTCCGGATAGACTGAAAGCAGACTCTGAAGAAACCGTGGAGACAGGAACTGTTAACACATCCCGTGCTAGTATGGAAAGCACCGGATATGTTATCTTGTGCTCGTGCCACCATTGCAAAATGCTGAAGTCCTCCTCTTGCTTCTCTTGGTAGTTGACAGTGTCGCTGTTGAGATGGGCAGCTAGCTCCCCACCACTTGATGTGTCTGCACTTGTCGTTGATGTAGTTGAACTCCTTGAGGAAGAGCCACCTGTACCCTATATCTTCCCCACGCAGTTTTCTACTTACCTGTTGTGGGTGCTGGTGGAGGTTGCTGCATGCGAACTCCACCAAACTTCCGATCGTACTTATCATAAACTTCAGATAAGTTAGCACGAATATTTGAAAAATAACTGAAATAATCAGTACCTACCGCATCACTTAAAAGTGAGAGAACATTAGAGAATCCTCGAACTTTAGCTCTAGGATCTAAAATAAATGCAAATGCATATAACATAGGAATTTCTTGCTAATATTTCAAAATTTTAGTTTTCATAGCATAAACAGCTTCCCGCAATATATTATAATTTTCGTGGCTCTTTAAGTGGGTAGCAATTTCTAAAATATGATGCACAATTAAAGGAGAGGTTGAATAATAAACTCCGGATAAAGCAATAGTGGAATAAAAAAAAAGTTCTAAAAATGAAAGCAAGTATTTAGCAACATACCAATGTTGCTCTGTGAGTACCGGTTGACCATCCCGTGTACGACAGTGCGTGTTAATAAAAACAGAAAATGTGCTCTCATATGGTATGACATTCTTAAGCATCAAGTAAGTAGAGTTTCATCTAACAGGCATACATTCATTGCAATACAATAAGTTTTATATGCTGCTACTCGTTTGTGAGGCCCCCATTTTTGATAAATCAATACCAAAAATGGATACCATGTGCATCTGATACTAGTCCCATGATCGATAGCTAAATGCGCACAAATACAAATTGTTATCACAGTCATACACAAACTTTATTACACAATGAAGTAAGATTACATATTATTTTACAATACCAAAAGTAAAAGCTGCGATGGAGACAACATTCATAGTATGCCTTTTAACCCATTGTCCCACGAGCAACCGACAGGAAAATCCTTAGAAAAAGTCATCGTTAAATTCCCCGTATCCTGCATCAACGTAAGATTCGTCGGGGAAATCTGTCCCTTCACCTAAAAATATCAACAGTGGCAAGTTGAGTACTTACGTACTCGCAAGACTTATGCAAGACCTAAAATACATGCAGCCATTTCAAAGAAAGGCTATTCAGTTAATTTGCATAAAGTGGTTTTTAACATGTAAATACTGAGAATAGTAGATTGTAAAACAGGATTTAAGTAAAAGCAAGTAAATTCTGAAGTAACGTAAAGTAACATCAATATTTCACAATTGCTTAGGTATAACGACCATATCCAAAATCATTCCACCAACACAAGTGGAATATTATCAACGCATGGTAGAAACCATATTTTATGAAAATAAGCAAAACAACTAACTATGTGATGACTTTACCAAGTGTCCATGATCATGACGCGCTAATCGATTAGTTTTACACTCTGCGAGGTATCTGACTTTCCCACAAGACATGGTGACTCTTTGAGCAATCGATATTTGCACACTTCCTTTGGTGTGCCGCAGAGAGTCATGTTATAAGCTGTTACATTATTTAAACCTAACTTTGCACCAAAGACGATGACGACAAACCCATTTTGTGGAGTAAGAACTCGAGCATAGAAATGATGGAACTACCCACGATGGCGTACATCGTTATATTGGTAGACGTTTAATCCATGATCACCTCGGTGTGGGCGTCCGTCGAGCAATTCATTAAGAAACAACTCGTACTACTCCGGCCTTCCAAGTGCAAAGCTAGTTTTAAACAACTTAATAAGTTAGAGCTGTCCCATACCAAACTTGTGGTTGTATGAATTTTCTTGGCACGAAAACAACTCATAGTTCGGTCCTTAATCCGACACGGGCAATAATCTCCACCCTATTCTACGTGCAAAACATGCACACACGGCTATTGCCAATAATTGCCCGCATCTAAACCATAGTTTTATTTTCATTTTCCAACCAAAATACCAACCACAAAAATAGTCATACCCATCTAAATGTCATAACCAAGGTATTTAACCATGTCACGCTTTATGTTCATTATAGCTCGGCTAAGCATGTCACTAATGTGAGTAACCAGATTGACATTAAATATTGTCTAAGCTAATCTAGGGTTTTCAAGGATCACAATTTTCTACTTATCAAGGAAATTCTATGTAGCTACAGTACAACTACCGTTTCCACAATATAGCCGACTTTAATAAAATAAAGTATGCGATGCAGATTAATGAAAACATTTATAAAGCTGGGTTCAACATGATCAAAGGAATTTGCTTGCCTTGCTGATTTTCCTCGACTTCGAACTCCTGGTCGTCGAATGTACCGGGTTCGTCGGGTTCTACACGTCGTAAGGCGACATAGAATAAATACTAAATTTCAATGAGGCCAAAAAGAAATCAGATGGAAATATTCAAATAAAATAATTTCACCAATTCAGGAATGGCTACATGCTTCATTTATTTTTCTTTTTGCAATTCAAAGATATGATTTATTTAAGCCATTATTGCATTATTTACTATCCATTTTATAACTTAAATTTTTCTTATAACACACCCTAAGTATTATTACAGATTCTGGTTCCTGAGATTACAAGAATTCTAATAAAATTTATTTTACTAAATTTGGAGGTTATTTGCAAAATTTCCATGTATGACATATTCCTAACTCTTTGTTTGAAATCAAATTCAAATTTCAAATAAAATTCAATTCTGAAATATTTTTGCATATTCTGAATCTACTGGATTTTAGATGAATTTAGAAATTTATTTCATCAAATTTTGTTAAGTGATTCAAAAGCTATGGCTAAATGAATATCTAGGTTTTGATTAAATACTAAAAATCGAGAAAATTGCGAAAATGGAAAGTGCGCTTTCGCGCGAAAACGCGCTTTCCATTTCGGCGAACCGCTTGAGGCGCGACAAATGGGTCCACCGTCGGCGTCAGCGTCTTCTTCTGTGCCGACGCCAGCGACCCACATGATCGCTGCGCTGCGCTGCCGACAGCGGGTCCGCATGTCACGGCGCGCCCAGCAAGACGCGGCCGACAGTCGGGCCCGCTTAGCGGTGACCAGAGCAGGCCGCGGCTTCAAACTCGCCGGCGGCGAACCGGGCCGGGCGATGGAATCGATTCCACTCGAAGCCAGCGCATCCGCGAACCGAGGGACGGTCGCGCGGCGGTCGAGGCGGCCGGAGGCGCGATTCCACCGGCGAGGGCGGCGGCGGCTCTGGCGGAGTTCGCCGACGGCGAGCAGCGAGCCTCCGGTGGAATGGGTTCCACAGAGGTTCGAGGCATCCGTCGCACACTTTGGTGGCGGCGCGGTGGCTCGAGGGGCTCTGCACGCATGCCACCGCGGCGAGGGCGGCGGCAATGGCGAGCGGCGGCGATGCAAAACTAGAGCTAACCAAGCTTCATTTTCACTCGGATGAGCACTGCGTGACTCAAGGAACCAGCTCCATCAATCGCTTTGAAGAATGAATGAAGGAGGAAGGCTCTCACCGTGCGCGGTGGCGGCGGAAGAAAAACACGGCGGAGGAGCTCGCCGGGGAAGAATGAGTTTCGGCCGGGGCTCGGGATGGACTTCAGGAGGCACGAGGAAGCTTCAGGCGAAGCGGATTGGGACGAAATGGACTGGAATGGAAAATATGGTGTTTGGCCCTCTTTGCGGTTTTCGCCGGAATTGGGGACGATGACCAAAGCAACGGCGGAATGGCTTGCACTGGGAGCTAGCTGGGTCGGCGGCGACGCGAGGAGGGGTTTTTATATGGGCTCAAAGGCGGTTTGGCGCGGGCGGTCTTGCAAGAACCGAGAGACGCGTCGTCTCTGCGCGCGAGAGAGAGCGGGGCGAGGGGAGAAGAACGCGGCCGGGTCGCTGACGCGTGGGGGCGAGGTGGCAGCGACTGCTGGCTGAGCTGGCTCACTGACAGCCCGGGCCCACACGTCAGAGAGAGAGAAAAAGGAAGTCTGGCGAAGCCTCAAGACCGAACGGAGTTTCAACGGGGTTTTCAATGTTCAAACGGGCACGAAAATTTATGAAATTTTTACCATAGGTCGGCAAGGATATTACCAGCCTCCTGAAAAATTTTCGACATTTTATGATGCATGATGATTTTTATAAAATTCTGACATTGCAACAGTTACTGCATTGCCTATTCTGTTTTTATTTTAATTTGCGATTTAAATGAAGTTATTATTTTGCAAAACTTTTTATGATGATTTAAAATGACATTATACACCTTATGTAAAAATTACAGATTTTAATTATTATTATTTAATGTTTAAAAATTCTGACATTACTGTTTTCCAGATTATTTATTCACTGTTTTCGAATTTTTAAAATTATAAAATGATTTAGTAAATTCTTAATATTTTTACAGGAGGTTGATACTGTTTTGATGTCGGCAAGATAAAAATTTTGGGTCAGGATGATCTACAGATATTTTTACCAAATGGTTTTACCATTTTACCCTGAGATTTTTACCCATGATTATCTTTGATTAATTAATATTTTTATAAATCCAGGTTACCCACCGCCTTAAGCAAGCTGAGGAGCCCTCAGATATTTTGGAAGTTTTGGTAAATTTTTGTTGGATTGACATTTTTACTTTTTACCATTTTCTATTTATTATATTCTTTATTTCACATTCTTGCATTAAAGAAAAGCCAAACAAATATTCAGAAAATCCATGAAATTCAGAAATTTCTAAAATAATACACAAAAGATTTTTATTTTATTTTTATTTATTATTTTGATTTTTGAGGCTGTTACAGATCTACCCTCCTTACAGAAATCTCGTCCCCGAGATTTGGAGATGACTAGAAGAAATTGGGAACTCTTGGCGAAGGTGATCTTCTCTTTCCCAGGTGGCCGTCTTGAGTATGATTGCTCCATTGAACCTTCAACATCTTGATGATTTTAGTTCTTGTCTGGCGCTCAGCTTCTTCCAAGATACGGACTGGATGCTCCCGATATGACAGATCTGGCTGAAGATCTATCCCTTCCAAATCAGCGAGGTCGGAGGGAACACGGAGACATTTCTTAAGTCGAGATACATGGAAGGCGTTATGAGCGTCGGATAGTTGAGGTGGCAATTCTAAGCGATATGCCATCTCACCCATCTTTCCAATGATCCAAACGGTCCAATGAATCGAGGAGCCAACTTCCCACGGATTTGAAATCGACGAATTCCACGAAGAGGCGAGACTTTGAGATAGACATGGTCACCAACTTGGAATCGAGTTCACGGCGGCGATTGTCGGCGTAACTCTTCTCGACGAGGCCGAGCCTCTTTCGATCGGCTTCTAATCATGTCCACTTGCTCTTGAGCTTCTTGAATAAGATCTGGGCGAAGAATTTTCTTTCTCAACCTCGGACGAAAAGAGGGTTCGACATTTTCTTCCATCTGGCGCTTCAAAAGGCGATACTTGCGGTCGGATTGGCTGTCGTTATTATAAGAGAATTGGCGAAGGCCAAACTTTTCTCCCAATTAGAGCCGTATGACGAAGACACGTGCCCTTAACATGTCTTCCAAAATCGATTGGTCCTTTCCGTTTGTCCATCATGCGAGGATGATAAGTCATCTTGAAATTCACTTAGTACCCGTAAGACGGTGCAAACTTTCCCGAAACGAAAGTAAACGGGAACCTCGATCGAAACAATTGTCTTGGGGCGCCATGAAGGCGGACAATATTCTCCAGATACAACTCGGCAAGCTTATCTCCAGAATGAGTAGTCTTGACCGGAATAAAGTGAGCCACTTTAGTCAGACGATCAATGATTACCCAGATGGAATCATGCCCTTTTCTGGTTCTTGGCAAACCAGTAATAAAATCCATCTCGACGTCTTCCCACTTCCACTCTGGAATCTTTAAAGGCTGCAGAAGTCCTGCGGGACGTTGATGCTCGGCTTTGACACGCTGACATACATCACAGATTGCAACATATGCAGCGACATCCTTTTTCAAACCGGGCCACCAATATTCCCGTCGAAGGTCTTGATACATCTTTGTACTCCCAGGGTGAATTGAGAGGGGAGACTCATGGGCTTCTTTGAGAATTAACTCTTTTAATTCCAGATCATCAGGAACATATATTCGATTTTCGAACATAAGCACTTCATCTGAACTATCACGGAATTTAGATTCCTTTCCTTGCTCCAACTCTTCACGGATTTTAATAATGGCTTCATCTTTGAGTTGAGCAGATTTAATCTGGGATTTAAGGGTTGGTTGCACCACTAGGGCGGCCAAATAACCTTTTTCGACAACTCCCAAATTAAGCTTTTGGAAATCTTTTACGGATCGAATTGATCGGTCAAAGATGAAACAGAAAGGCAATGAAGTTTTCGGCTCAGAGCATCAGCTACGACATTGGCTTTACCAGGATGGTATTGAATACTAAGGTCGTAATCTTTTATCAACTCTAGCCACCTTCGTTGTCTTAAATTTAGATCAGGCTGGGTGAAGAAATATTTGAGACTCTTATGATCCGTGAATACACCGCATTTGTTTCCAATCGTAATGACACCAAATTTTTAAAGCGTGCACTACCGCAGCTAATTCCGGATCATGAGTCGGATAATTGAGCTCATGAGGTCGCGAATCGACGAGAAGCGTAAGCTACGACTTTTCCTTCTTGCATAAGCACACACCCAAGCCCATTCTTTGAAGCATCACAATAAACATCAAAGCTTTTATGGACATCGGGTAACACTAGCACAGAGTCGTTGTTAACCTTTTCTTTAATTCTGAAAGCTTCCTTCGCATTCAGTGTCCACTCAAACTTCTTTTCTTTCTTGAGAAGTCGGGTCAAAGGACGAGCGATTTTAGAAAAGTTCTCGATAAAGCGGCGATAATATCCCGCTGCATCGAGAAAACTTCAATTTTGAACGGATTGAGGAACTTCCTACTAAAACAGCCTTGACTTTCTTTGGGATCAGCGGAAATACCACCTTTAGAAAGAATATGACCAAGGAAAGCAACTTCTTTTAGCCAAAATTCGCACTTCTCGAATTTGGCATAAAGCTTATGCTCTCGAAGCTTTTCAAGAACCTTACGCAAATGATGCGCATGATCTTCTTGATTTTGAATAGAC
This sequence comes from Otatea glauca, assembly GCA_036346275.1. NCBI lineage: Eukaryota > Viridiplantae > Streptophyta > Magnoliopsida > Poales > Poaceae > Otatea > Otatea glauca. The sequence goes on from CM070715.1 coordinate 20,664,427, forward strand.
GAGGATATCGTCAATAAACACCACTACGAACTTATCTAAATACTCCATGAAGACTTTATTCATGAGACACATGAAATTAGCAGAGCATTTGTAAGTCAGAAAGACATCACAAGATATTCATATAAACCATAACGAGTGGTGAAAGCGGTTTTAGGAATATCTTACGTCCGATCTTCAATCGATAGTACCCATGTCTTAAATCAATTTTTGAAAAGATTTGAGCACCGGTCAATTGATCGAATGATCATCGATACGAGGCAAAGGATATTTATTCTTAATTGTGACATCATTCAATGCACGATAGTCCACGCATGCGTATTCCACCGTCCTTTTAGGCACAAAAGAACTGGACTACCCCAAGGAGAAGAGCTAGGTCGAATAAAGCCTTTTCTTAATCGCTCTTGAATTTGATTCTTTAGTTCAACTAACTCATCAGGGCATTCGATAAGGACGCTTGGATATAGGCGCTGTCCCCTGAGGACAAGATTTATGACAAATTCTAGGTCCCTATCCGAGGCGGGCCCGCAACTCATCCGAAAAACATCGGAAATTCGGAAACAATTGGAATCGGCTAAGATCTTTTATTATGGTGAACAAAGAGAAGCTTGAGAGTTTGAAGAACTTTGGATGGAAGAAAAATAAACTGGAATTCCTTCAAGGCTAACCAAAGAAATGGATCGATTAGCACGATCTATGCAGCCTTTAAACTTAGACAACCAATCCATACCAAGGATTACCTCTAACCACGAAGTTTCTATAAGGATAAGGTCACAGAAACATAACTCCATTTATTTCAATGCTAACCTTAGGACAAAACTTAATTGAATTCATGGTGAACCAGAGAATAGATTATCATTTTGGCAGAGAGGAGATCAATTTCTAAATTATTCGTCAAGAAATTTCTTAGAGATAAGCGAGTGCGATGCTCGAGAATCAAACAATACCAAAGTAGGTACCGAGTGCACGGAAACATACCCGAGACCACATCCGGCGCCGCTTGCTTCTTCACGGTCACATGATGGAGACGACCGCTACTCGCAGCTGCGATTAAGAGCTGCAGCAGCTTGACAACCCGAGAATTCCCGGCTCACGAAGGTCGACTGGGTCTCTGAACTCCTGCGACGCATCACGACTGACGCTGACCTCTTTTAGGCGTGCATTTGCATAATGCCCACGCTCTTTACAATGATAGCAGGTCACACCAACTGCTTGATTCTGAACTCCAGAAGTCTTCCCTTCGTTGCCGCTCGAGGGACGAACAGAAGGCTGCTGGGGCCGGGGTGCTGACCTTGACGCCTCTGCTGCTGCTGCTGACGAGGCAGGGGAGGTCGAACATTGGTCGGCTGACCAACACGCGGCCTTGGCAAATTCGGGCTGGCAGCCTTCCGCGCCATCCACTTCCTCTTTCGACTTTCCATAACATCACGTGAACTATGCTCGGCAATTATAGCCTTATTCACGAGTGATTGGAAATCATGGAAGTCGTGAATGGCAAGAAGATGCTTAACTTCATTGTTCAGATTGTCCCGGAAATGCTCAATTTTTCGGGCTTCTGAACTGACTTCTGATGGCGCATAGCGAGCAAGGTAATTAAAGCGGTAAAGATATTCCATTACGGACATATTTCCTTGACGCAAGTCAAGAAATTCCCGCCTTTTTAAATTCACCAAGCTCGAGGGAATATGCGTCTTCCTAAAGGCTTCTTGAAAAACATCCCAAGTAATCTCTTGACCTTGGGGCCTTGCCGCTTGAAAATTTCCCACCAAACTGCAGCGGCTCCCTGGAGTTGGTACGACGCATAAAGGACCTTCTCATGATCATTGCATTGAGCAATGGCCAACTTACTTCAATAGCTCGTAACCAATCATCGCGTCGTGGATCGATGAAGAAGAAAAGGTTGGAGGCCGAGTCTTCAAGAATTCTCCCAACTTGGGTGATGAGGGTTTCACCAAAACCGGGCCTAGAACTTGAAGCACCAAGGTTGTTCACACCTTGCACCAATCTGAAACAACAGGTATTCGTCTGCGACCTGTTCTATCATCGCAAGCACTTGAGCCATAGTTGGCGGCCCGCAACCGCCCTCCGGAACTTCTTCATCTTGAACTTGAGGAGGCGGCGAATCCCGACGGCTTGAACGACGCAACGAAGATCCTCGAATTACCGATGGATGGATTTGATTGGGCCGGGGAGTGGCGAAGTCACTCGGCCGAGGTGAGTTTCGGGTCTCCTCACTCCCGAATCTCATCCGAGATCGGGTAGCGAGCATCTGGAACAAGGTTATTAATGAATTAACGGATAAGATCGATTTAATTTTAATCTTAATTGTTACCAAATGTTTTAAAAGCATAGCTTAATTATTATTATTATGGATCACAACGTCGTAAAAATATTAACTACAAGTTAAATATTTACAGTAGGAACCAAAAGCACACAAAACAATATAAAGCAAGAACTTTATTTCAACTTCATAATATTCACAACCAAAACATAACATTTATTTTTGACGTTACTACATAAAAGGGCACAACCAAAAACTTCCTCTAATACTACTCATTATCTAGCAACTCACGGATCGCTACTATCCCTACGACTAGAACTCTCGGCATCGGGAGGATAAGGGTCTCTGACAATGATGCTCCTGCGGCCTCCGAGGGCGCCATGGAGGAAAACTATGGGGTCTACCGGATGCTCGGCAACCTAGGGCGACTCCTATCATCGACATCCTCGCCGGCGACACCTAGGTGGTACTGGGGTGTCGTCGGTAGCAGTGTCCGAGGGAATTGCCCAGGCGAGCGAGGACAATACCTCTGGCGACACGGCGATGGCATTCTCTAGGAATGCTATACGGCGACGCGCATCCTCAGATTCGATTCTTGCTGGACGGCACATCGTCGAGGCATTTATGAATTCCACTTGGTTACGTAAAGTGGGATTTTGTAACCCAGTGGCATCCATATAGCTATTCTCCCCACTTGGTGGCCTAGATGGAATCCTCCTATATACCACTGCCAGTTCAGGTAAAATGTGGCGCAAACTGACAACGGCCATATAGGCGGCTTCACTCATGGCCATCATGAGAGAAGATCCAGGACCCTCAAAAGACAAAAACTCTTCACTGTCCTCATCTCGGGTAGGGATATCCACCCTAGCTATGTATTCCATGTAAATGTAACTAATCGCGGCGTGGAATACTATATATCGTGGATTTTCAGGAAAATGGGCGAATTCTAGCAAACGAGCAAGAATTCCCGCCATGCCAGAATTCTCCCTATTAGTGGAAGTGTAACATGGGGTATATCCGCCCATCTGCACATTTAACAAGGAATTAGTATTCCTGATTAAATGTAAGACAGTAAAGTAATTTTTGGAGGAAAAGATTCTAGTAGAAATTTAAAAACAGAAAAGAGTTATTAACAGGTATACGCATAATCCAAAAAGAAGTTTCATGCATATAAAGAATAGACAGGTAAGATGTCCTAATTCAAAATTTTAGTTTGTTTGAAACCTAATGTCAAGTTTTAGGTCTTTATTATTCCCAGACTACCCTAGGTTTCCTCTGATCGGATGGCTCGATACCAACTTGTGAGGCCCCATTTTTGATAAATCAATACCAAAATGGATACCATGTGCATACTGATACTAGTTCCATGATCGAGCTAGTGCGCACAAATACAAATTGTTATCACAGTCATACACAAACTTTATTACACAAATGAAGTAAGATTACATATTATTTTTACAATACCAAAAGTAAAACTGCAGATGGAGACAACATTCAGTAGTATGCCTTTTAACCCATTGTCCCACGTGCAACCGACAGGAAAATCCTTAGAAAAAGTCATCGTTAAATTCCCGTATCCTGCATCAACGTAAGATTAAATGGGAAATCATCCCTTCACCTAAAAATATCAACGATGGCAAGTTGAGTACTTACGTACTCATAAGACTTATGCAAGACCTAAAATACATGCAGCCATTTCAAAGAAAGGCTATTCAAGGTTAATTTGCATAAAGTCGGTTTTAACATGTAAATACGAATAGTAGATTGTAAAGCAGATTTAAGTAAAAGCAAGTAAATTACAAGTAACGTAAAGTAACATCAATATTTCACAATTGCTTAGGTATAACGACCATATCCAAAATCATTCCACCAACACAAGTGGAATATTATCAACGCATGGTAGAAACCACATTTTATGAAAATAAGCAAAACAACTAACTATGTGATGACTTTACAAGTGTCCATGATCATGACGCGCTAATCGATTAGTTTTACACTCTGCAGAGGTATACTGACTTTCCCACAAGACATGACCGACTCTTTGAGCAATCGATATTTGCACACTTCCTTTGGTGTGCCGCAGAGTCATGTTATAAGCTGTTACATTATTTAAACCTAACTTTGCACCAAAGACGATGACGACAAACCCATTTTGTGGAGTAAGAACTCGAGCATAGAAATGATGGAACTACCCACGTATGGCGTACATCGTTATATTGGTAGACGTTTAATCCATGATCACCTCGGTGTGGGCGTCCGTCGAGCAATTCATTAAGAAACATTTCGTACTACTCCGCCTTCCAAGTGCAAAGCTAGTTTTAAACAACTTAATAAGTTAGAGCTGTCCCATACCAAAGACTTGTGGTTGTATGAATTTTCTTGGCTGAAAACAACTCATAGTTCGGTCCTTAATCCGACACGGGCAATAATCTCCACCCTATTCTACGTGCAAAACATGCACACACGGCTATTGCCAATAATTGCCCGCATCTAAACCATAGTTTTATTTTCATTTTCCAACCAAAATACCAACCACAAAAATAGTCATACCCATCTAAATGTCATAACCAAGGTATTTAACCATGTCACGCTTTATGTTCATTATAGCTCGGCTAAGCATGTCACTAATGTGAGTAACCCAGATTGACATTAAATATTGTCTAAGCTAATCTAGGGTTTTCAAGGATCACAATTTTCTACTTATCAAGGAAATTCTATGTAGCTACAGTACAACTACCGGTTTCCACAATATAGTGACTTTAATAAAATAAAGTATGCAAGATCTGAGATTAATGAAAACATTTATAAAGCTGGGTTCAACATGATCAAAGGAATTTGCTTGCCTTGCTGATTTTCCTCGACTTGAACTCACGGTCGTCGAATGTACCGGGTTAAATCGGGTTCTACCGTCGTAAGGCGACATAGAATAAATACCAAATTTCAATGAGGCCAAAAAGAAATCAGATGGAAATATTCAAATAAAATAATTTCACCAATTCAGGAATGGCTACATGCTTCATTTATTTTTCTTTTTGCAATTCAAAGATATGATTTATTTAAGCCATTATTGCATTATTTACTATCCATTTTATAACTTAAATTTTTCTTATAACACACCCTAAATATTATTACAGATTCTGGTTCCTGAGATTACAAGAATTCTAATAAAATTTATTTTACTAAATTTGGAGGTTATTTGCAAAATTTCCATGTATGACATATTCCTAACTCTTTGTTTGAAATCAAATTCAAATTTCAAATAAAATTCAATTCTGAAATATTTTTGCATATTCTGAATCTACTGGATTTTAGATGAATTTAGAAATTTATTTCATAAAATTTTGTTAAGTGATTCAAAAGCTATGGCTAAATGAATATCTAGGTTTTGATTAAATACTAAAATCGAAAATTGCGAAAATGGAAAGTGCGCTTTGCGGAAAACGCTTTCCATTTCGGCGGAACCGCTTGAGGCGCGACAAATGGGTCCACCGTCGGCGTCCACAGCGTCTTCTGTGGTACGCTTGTGAGCCATGATGGCATGGATGCGCTGCTGCCGACAGACAAAGGGTCCGCATGTCACGGCGCGCCCAACAAGACGCGGCCGACAGTCGGGCCCGCTGGCGGTGACCAGAGCGGGGCCGCGGCTTCAAACTCGCCGGCGGCGAATCGAGCCGAGCGATGGAATCGATTCCACTCCAAGCTTCAGCGCATCCGTGCGAACCCAGGGACGGTCGCGGCGGCCCGAGGCGGCCGGAGAGGCGGATTCCACCGGCGAGGGGCGGCGGCTCTGGCGAGTTCGCCGACGGCGAGCGAGCCCTCCGGGTGGAATGGGTTCCACTCAGAGGTTCGAGGCATCCGTCGCACACTTTGGTGGCGCGCGGGTGGCTGAGGGCTCTGCAGCCGCATGCCACCGTCGAGGGCGGCGGCGGCAATGGCGGCGGCGGCGATGCAAAACTAGAGCTAACCAAGCTTCATTTTCACTCGGATGAGCACTGCGTGACTCAAGGAACCGCCCATCAATCGCTTTGAAGAATGAATGAAGGAGGAAGGTTTCACCGTCGCGTGATGGCGGCGGAAGAAAAACACGCGGAGGAGCTCGCGGGGAAGAATGAGTTTCGTAGGGGCTCGGGATGGACTTCAGAGGCACGAGGAAGCTTGAGCGGCGGATTGGGGCGAAATGGTGGAATGGAAAATATGGTGTTTGGCCCTCTTTGCGGTTTTCGCGGAATTGGGGACGATGACCAAAGCAACGGCGGAATGGCTTGCACTGGGAGCTAGCTGGGTCGGCGGCGACGCGAGGAGGGTTTTTATATGGGCTCAAAGGCGGTTTAGCGCGGCGGTCTTGTGAAGAACCGAGAGACGTCGTCTCTGCGAGAGAGCGGGCGAGGGAGAAGAACGCGGCCGGTCGCTGACGCGTGGGGCGAGTGGCAGCGACTGCTGGCTGAGCTGGCTCACTGACAGCCCGGGCCCACACGTCAGAGAGAGAGAAAAAGGAAGTCTGGCGAAGCCTCAAGACCGAACGGAGTTTCAACGGGGTTTTCAACATTCAAACGGGCACGAAAATTTATGAAATTTTTACCATAGGTTTGCAAGGATATTACCAGCCTCCTGAAAAATTTTCGACATTTTATGATGCATGATGATTTTTATAAAATTCTGACATTGCAACAGTTACTGCATTGCCTATTCTGTTTTTATTTTAATTTGCGATTTAAATGAAGTTATTATTTTACAAAACTTTTTATGATGATTTAAAATGACATTTTACACCTTCTGTAAAAATTACAGATTTTAATTATTATTATTTAATTTTTAAAAATTCTGACATTACTGTTTTCCAGATTATTTATTCACTGTTTTCGAATTTTTAAAATTATAAAATGATTTATTAAATTCTTAATATTTTTACAGGAGGTTGATACTGTTTTGATGTCGGCAAGATAAAAATTTTGGGTCAGGATGATCTACAGATATTTTTACCAAATTGTTTTACCATTTTACCCTGAGATTTTTACCCATGATTATCTTTGATTAATTAATATTTTTATAAATCCAGGTTACCCACCGCCTTAAGCAAGCTGAGGGGAGCCCTCAGATATTTTTGGAAGTTTTGGTAAATTTTTGTTGGATTGACATTTTTACTTTTTACCATTTTCTATTTATTATATTCTTTATTTCACATTCTTGCATTAAAGAAAAGCCAAACAAATATTCAGAAAATCCATGAAATTCAGAAATTTCGAAAATAATACACAAAAGATTTTTATTTTATTTTTATTTATTATTTTGATTTTTGAGGCTGTTACATCGTTGATTAGAATGACTTAAGAAAGATATTGTAGTGCGAAAAGGTTCAATATACTGATTTAACCTCTTTAAACCAGATTTAACTATAAGATTAATAATATGGCAAGCACAACGCTGATGTAATAAGAAAGATTCAGCATATGAATTGAAAAGCGGAGTAAGTATGTTCATGGCAGAAGTATTTGTGGAAGCATTATCTAATGTTATTGTAAAAATCTTATCACTAAGGCCAAAATCTTCCACAACTTTTACAATACAATCAGCAATATTTTCACCAGTATGTGCTACATCAATAAATTTGAATCCTATAATTCTCTTTTCTAGTTGCCAATCATCGTTTACATAATGAGCAACTACACTAAGGTAATCCTCTTTAGCTCACCACTCCATATATCAGATATCAAAGACACAAAAAGTACAGGTATTAAAATTTTCTTTTAGGTTATTGCGATAATTATTATAATATTTAATCAAATCTCTAGTTGTTGTCTGTCTAGAAACTGCAGAAAACTTAGGATTATGAGCGGTCCTAATATAGCTTTCAAACGCAGCTGACTCACCAAAGTTTAAAGGAAGATCTTGAGAAGCGATTAAACGACAAAGAGATTCACGAGCTACCTCAGGATTGTAGTCGATTCGTCTCGTACTGTCGGGGTTGTCTTGCACTGCACTCGCCTTAAAGCCATTCCCGCTTTTTTTCTACAGCTGTCAGCATGCCTCTCAAGTTCCCCGTTCCACCTGAAGATTTCGCAGTTAATTTATGTTTGCAATATTTACAAACAGCATACCTAATTTGGACGTTGTTTGATGTCTCAAATATCTGGTCGAAATCTTTCCAGACTCCCGATGTACTGCGTCTTGTTCTTTTCACCCCGGTGCTTGCCGACGCAGTAGCACTTGTAGAGCCTGAAGGTGGCACAGCTCCTGCAGCTTCTTCGGCATATGATGCAAGAAGCTCCTCGGGTGAAATACCGAAATCAGAAGCTGGGAACGACGGAAAATCCCCGGGCTCCATAAAGCAAACTACAAGAAATAATGACGCTATTAATACTAAAATATGATTTAAAATACTAACAAAATGAAAAAATAAATCACAATTATCACCTTGATTTCTTGACAGAAGCCAAAAGCCGAATTTCGGATTTTTGACAAAATTATTTTTAGTTTTGCCAAATTACCACTAAGAGCAAAAGAATTTCCACAAGAGAATGATTAGAAGAGAATGCAAGATTGCTGGTGTGGAAATGGGGAGGGGGCAGCCACCTATTTATAGGAAAAAAATCGGGATTTTTTTTGAATTTTTATGTCTACAACGGCTATAAACGGCTATTTTTTTAAACGGGCTAAATGGGCCGTGCTCGTGCCGGGCCCGGCCAGAACGGGCCGTGTTGCGTGCCGCCCGCCGTGCCGCACCTCCGCCCAAGCACAACCTGCGCTGGGTTGGGTCGTCTTGCCGTCTTCGGGCTCGGCGCCTGATCTTTGTCTTGCGCGTCTTTGGCCCGTGTGGCCCGACCCATCTGGCCATCTCTAGTTGGTATGTTCGATCAACTGGACGAATCACACATGTAGCACCTTCACCTCATATAAAGTGATGAGCTCAACTGACCTGTCCGATCGAGCATGTCCATGTAAGCATGCATACGTAAATTGTACGGACAGACTTCACATGTAGTTTAAAAATGATGAGCAAGATCTTCTGAGGAGTACTGTAGCAAATATTATGCAACAATTTTTTTGATTGTAGCACCTGCTATAGCGAGTTACTGCAGCGCACGGTTTTAAACGATCTAAACCGTTGATTTGTTAGATCTTAACTTGACCCTAGCTGTCCTGCTAGTTCGATTGGCAAATTGGAACGCTGGGTTTGGAATCTCTGACCTAGTGCATATTCTAATCTCAAAAAGAAGTACTAGTACACACAGAGCTGTCCTTTATGTACTTGTCAAGTACAGATAGTATTGAACATATATTTGTATCGGAATGATTTGTGTTCGGATGTCCGTTTTTTCAGACGTTTGCAATATTTTTTCTATATCTACAATATTTTCTTTCTACGCGTGAAATATTTTCCTTTCGATAACAGTAGAAATGTCCGTACGGAAAAAAATATTGCATACGTTGGTCTGCTGCTTCAGTGTGCCTCTGCAGTGAAAAGACTTCGAAAATACTAAAGTCTACCGTTCTACGAAATCGCTAATTTAAGTACATACTCATCAAATTGATAAGCACTATTTTTTGTTTTGACATGTGGCAGCACATCCTTCCTTCCTTTCTCTTATACTTCAAAGACTGACATTTAGTGGCATCCTTTTCATTTCTCTTTCCTCCCTCGTTCCCTTTCTCTCGAATAAAAAAAAGGCTTTTTCCCTAATTTTTCCTCAAGTTTTTAAATAGGAAGTATTTTTTAATTATTTTTGAAAGTTTTTGAACCAAATATTTTTTGAGTCGAAAGATTTTGATTGAATCCATATGAAAGTTTCGAATAAAAAAATTTATATTAGAGGAGAAGGAAGGGGGTGAGAAAGGGGAAGAGAAGGAAGAGTGAAGGGAGGAATACTATGTGGCAACAATTCGATGTATTCTCAACAAATAATTTATAAAAGTAACTTTTCTTGCGAGCTAAGTATAAATCTAAAGTAACCTACTAGGACTCCCAATCCTCATTAGGAAACTCTATGAGTTCCTTTAGGAAACTTCTAGGAATCTATTTAAGAAAATATCTACACATGTATGGAATAGAATATTCTACAATATGCTTATGCCTCGTTAAAAACCCCTTTTGAAAACTCTATGAGTTCCTTTAGACACTTTTCCAACGCTATGCTCATACTTTGTTAAAAACCCCTTTTGCAAACTCAGTGAGAAAAAATGAACATGAGAAAAGAGAACTTAACTTGATTGTCTCTTGCCATTGCACATGTTGCCTCATTAAAAACCTTCAATTGAGAAAATCTAGAGAGAAAAAACTCTATTAAGGGTTTGTTTGGAAAGTCCAAAATCCAAACCCATCCACATAGTTAGACTGGGATTTTAGGCTTTCAAAACAAGGTCTAAGGGAAAAAGAGTGTAACATATTATCCCAAAGATAATCACATATAAATTTCAAATATCTTCCCTGAAGAATTCAATTCTATGAGTCTTTTTGTACATGTGCCTCTTACGTACTTCTTAAACGTGAAAGTTAGTCTTTGGTAAATAGATCATCTAGATTTTCACTAGTCTGAATCTTCTGCATTTTAACATTTCCCATCTCATGTTGCTCATAAGAACATAAATACTTAGGAGATACATACTTTTCATGTTTGTCTTCACATAACTACTCTTTATTTATGCAGTGCATGATGCATTATCCTCATGGATAATTGTGGGGATTTTATCCTCTCCACACCATATGACTCTTGCATATGACGAATCAGTCTTCTAAGCCAACTGCACTCTTGAGTCGTCTCACATAGTAAAATTTATCTCGGAATAATTATATGTCAACTATTGACCGCTTTACTGATTAGCTGAAGTATTATTGATCTCCTACTATTAGCACATATTTGTCTCAAGTTTATTTCTCTGGTATCCACGTAATTTGAGGAATTCTATTTATTCAAATTAATTGGCATTTCTTTTAAACCAATTAGCTCTCCGCGATTACCCAATATGGCATAGTGTGATTTCAATTTCCATAGTCCCAGTGTTATTTGTTACGCGTACGATTTCACTTGGTTTTGTTTATATCTTCTTTGATGAATAATTATCATATTTCTTCAAGAATAGACATTCTTATCTGTCGGGACTCGGATTTGCAAATCCGAAACCCTCTGTGTATACTGCACTAGTCCAGGATCACGCTAGTGCACACAGTGAAAATATAGATGAAATATCATTCCATACAACGAATTAACTATGAAAGAAGCAAATGATTATTAAGTAAAGTATCAGACCTTATGATCAAAGTTTACACCATTATACTTTAAGGGCTTAAGAAACAAATAAACTGTTACAGCGGAAAAGAAATAACTTGGGCCATTCGACATGCCACAGGCAATCATCTGGGAAACTCCTTCCTAATCCACGTAGTCTTCATAGTATTCCTCCTCATGGTATTCATTATTTTCTGATCCTTCCTCAGCAACTGATCAACAAAGGCATAAAGCCGTGAGTACAAAAGTACTCAGCAAGCCATAGGGAAATGATGCAATATTCATGCAAGACTTGACAAAGGATAGTCATATGGTTCATTTGCAGAAAGCAGTAACTTGAATTGAAATACAGTAAATAGATTGAAAGCACATTTATGAAAAGATAATAAATAACTGTTAAATCAATGGTAGACAGCATTAACAGAATAGCGAGGCATCACCCTACACCATCTAAAACAATTATCAAACCACTGGATTCAACAACACTAACTTTAGACAACAAAACAACAGTGAACTTCCCCCGTTCACATCCCAACAATTCCACATTCCAACATTTCATGAAACACACTATACCTCGTGTGAAATTTTCGGGCTTGTCCATGACTGCGGACACGACTATTCGAATAGTTTTACACTCTGCAGAGGTTGTACAACTTTACCCACAAGACATGATCAGCTCTTGTTGCCAAGTGCTAACAATACACATCCTTTGGTGTGTCGACAGAGAGATCATGACAAAGCCTTTACAATGCACTATCTAAACTCAGTACTGCTCGCTAAGGTTTCGCCTCTCAAGGCCCCCTCTTGCGCCTTGCGAATCTACCCATCCATCCTGGAACCCACACCACCAATTGGCAGTACTCAAGGCTAGATATTGCAAATTAATCAGCTAGGTCTGTCCCATACCAGACTTATGGTAGTACGGTTAGGCCCAGTTCAATGGCGCACAAGATTAAGTCCTTAAGTCGTCTCAGGAAAGATATCCACATCCCAATGTGCTAGAAAGTACCTCGTTTACTGCACGATCACTTGCTCGAGGGAAAACAACTTTGTTCAACCAAGACCAATGGCAAACCCTACCATGGAACAACAAATTTTACAACAGTAGCTATCGACCACAATTCAATATCTCATTAAGTCAAGATTAACATTATTCAACATGTGATATGAATCCTATCGTACAACTAAGCAGGTCTAAGCATAGATACGATAACCTAGTGTTGGTAGTATGATCATGTCCAACTAGTAATGACCCAACCTAGGGTTAACAATGGATACATGGCATCCCAAAAATCAAGGTGGCATAATGTTAACTAGGTAAATAGCTACTCCTAGCAAATAATCATTGTACAAAAATAGCATGCAATTGTACAAAGCAAAGTACTTTTGCAAACATAGGTTCAATATGATCGAAGGTTACGACTTGCCTTGCTGGTCTAGTGCTAAATCTTGGTCTTCGAAGTCTCCGTTCGCTCCCTCAGAAATAACGTCTACCAGAAAAGAAAGCAATGAAACCAAATAAATAACAAACAGAGACTAAAACAAGCTCAAAATTAAAAATAAATGGCTCTGGAACATAGATCTTGATTTTAGAAAAATTTAGAAATTTTAATCACCTCAATCAGAGTTTGTATGAGAGAGAACGGATTTTTGGAAGGTTAAATCACATAAAGCAATAAAGAAATAATTTTCGAATTTTTAAAATTATTTTTCATCAGAAAATAAATATCCAATTCACTTTAAAATATCAACTATCTGAATCCTAAATTTTATAAATAATTTTTTTATTTTCTTATTATTTTCACGATCTTCTCTCTCCTACCTTGCTACAGTAACATCGGCACACTGTAGCGCTGCGAGACTGCTTGCTGCGCTGGCTCTGGATGCCTGCTGTTCTGCGTGGTATTCAATCAATCGAAGCACAACAACATCATGGCAAGAGGAAGGGCAAGACCAAGCGGCTAGGCAATGTAGCAAGGGCTCGGCCAAGGGTGACGGCGGCTTGCTCCGGCCGGCGACGGCTCACCGGCGACAGTCTCAACGGTGACGATGAACGTGATGAACAAGCATCGGCAAATCACAAAATTCGTCGTGGACAGAGAACTAATCTTGAAATCGTGTGAGGGGTTACCTTCACGTCGACCGGTGGCACGATGTGACGTGAACGGATTTGGATGAGGATGTCCGAAGCGTCGGAAAGTTTGCTAGGGCACGTCGGCCGACGTTCGATTCGCGCTCCGGGCGTCGCGGTGTTCTGAGAAAACGAAGGCACAAGAGATTGGAACAAGTGGACTAATGGGTAGATCAATGAGAGGGGATTCCGTTGCTCTCCTTAAATAGGCTCGTGGTGGTTTGTATACGATTGGTTCGAAGAAGAGTCCGTACCGGATTAAACTCAAATTTCTTCCGAAATAGAAGGGATTAGGACGAGAGAATCGTGGGGATTAGTTGAGGATAAAGTGATGTACGCATTGGACACGAATTGGGGACCAAAACCGTGTTGGATTAGAGGTCCAAAATCTTGGCCATGGAGAAAGAGAGACATGGCTTGGGCTGCTTCTTGCTGGAGGTTGAAGACAACACATGACATGTGGGCCCTCCTTTAATAATTTTTTTCGAATTTAATTAATGCTGAAAATAAAAAGACTTTGAAACAATATCAAAGAAGGTCCAAACATTCTAGAAAAATTCTAAGAGTTTTAGAAAATTCAGCAAAAAATTCAGAAAATTATAAATAAGTAATAAAATATTATTTTACAAATTTTGGGATGTTACATTATCTCTTAAACTTTGTGGACCGGTGTCTCCTCAATGATCTTCATTCATAAGTCGTCTCTTAGGTTGACATCTCCCCGGTCAAGGATTTTTAAAACCAGGAGGTCTCCCTTTCTTCTTGCGCAAGAAAGGGGATTCCGTGGTAGAACCCAAAACCCGGGATGGCTCTACTATCTTAGGTGCATTCACAGCTACAATGTGTGACCGGGTAACTCACCTATGATCCGTGAATGAATCTGGTAGCTTGTTTGGGAGGTATTGCAAATCAATGATTCTGTGAATCTCTTGTTCAACTTCTTTAGTATCCCTCTAATGCTAGGAATCAGTCTTCATTAAATATGCAATCATCATATCTCACATTGGTCCATGTATGAGCAGATCAACGCATATACAATGGCTTAATCAACTCTATATTTAATGAAATAGAGAACCATCAAAATGATCCTATTCCTGCACAAGACTAGAGTGAAAATAGGATGCCTATGGTATTCTCATTCGGGATGAGGATGAAGTGAAATATAAATCAGAGCATGATAACTTTCTAGATGAACTGTTGATGTAATTGGATTTTGCCTTGAAATCCATCAACATTTGTTCTCACGGATGCGAGAAAGTACTTATCTTTCTGCTATGCCTATAAATCATTCCATTGATATGATTACTATCACAGACGATTTTTATTACAAACCATCTATGATAGCCTATTATCATAGACGGCTGAGGCTATGAATCGTCTGTGATAATAAACTATCATAGATGATTCTTGATACAGACCGCCTATGGTAGGGCTATCACAGATGGTCTGTATCAAGAACCGTCTGTGATAGATGTTTCACAGATTGTTCAGAAATCATTTGTGATGCGCCATATTATCATAGATATATGCATACAGACGGTTCAGAAAACCGTCTATGATGATGTTTTTGAACTATATGTGATGACTTTTCTATAGTAGTATATCATGGACTCAAGATATTTCAGAATTAACGGAGATTCAAATCCTGCCCAAATTCTGAACTTATGGTGGGGCACACTGACGTACGATGAGATGGTGAGATCAGCACATACACAACACAACAAAATTTACATAGATGGAAATACATTGTTCTTTCCCACGCACTAAATGGAAAGGTGAATACTCATGGTAAGCAGAATGCTGGAGTTGTATCGATGCAGTGGCGTGTGAAACCACATATCCCTAACACATAGTGGGTAACTTACAACTCATTAGTAAAGGTCTAGAAATTAGCTTGATCATTTTAATTAACTATTCTGCAAGTCTATTCTGGGTATAAACGTAAGGGGCATAATGTTCCACTTTAATGCCTAAGGCAATATAATAATCATTAAATGCTTTTGAGCCGAACTCTCTAACATTATCCATACTTATGGATTGCATTCAATGATCCGAAAACATGGGCCTTACAATAATATGTGAAATCAACTTGGTAAATACATGATTTCTAGTGAAAAGTAAACTCGCATTCATCCACCCAATAGATGCATCAATCAGTAACGTAAAATACTTGAATTGTCCATATATGGGCTCAATTAGTCCGCATATGTCCCTTTGAATTCTTTCCATAAAATCGGGTATCTCATCCCTTATCTTTTGTTAGGAAGGTCTTATAATCAGCTTGCCTTTAGCACAACTTTCACAAACAAAGTGCGATGAATTAGGGATTGCATTGCCCCTCAACCTATAGCTAGTAGAATGATGTATTATTTGGCATATCACATTCTGAAACAATCTGGTCCACTGAGTTGTGTACTCATCGCAACATATTTATCATCACATTTAATCATCGTGTAGTACAATCTAGAGGTATCAACAAGAAGCCTCTCAAGGTTTTCTTTCTGATATCCCACTATGTTTGTTAAGAAAGGGTATTCCAGTCCATTCACTTCTTCCGTTCTAGATGGAAACTATTATTTAAAAAAAAATCTCTAAAACTCAAGAGAGAGTGTTTTGACTCTAGGAATAATATTGTGAAGTGGAACGAATGCCCAAGAGAGGGGTAAATTGAGATAGTTTTAGCAATAAAGGATAAAATATAATTTCAAATTTCGAAGCCCATCCTAGGTGCCTAGAGTTTTCTAGTGAAGTTTTGTAACCAAGTTCCAAACCTACACAGTCCTAGTGAGCTAGGAATTTAAATACATTAAAGTAATTGTGGAACTGTAAAAGAGATAAGGAACACAACTGATTTTTTACCGAGATCTTAGAGGTTCAGCGATCTCCCTACTCCTTTTTGGAGCACTCTCACGAGAGTCTAGCTCCTACTTGAGACCATGCAAGGAATCAAGCCATCCACTCGTGTTAGTCCCTATCCACTCCGGATAGATAGACTTGAAATCTTTACAACCTTTCTGGTGCTTTCCACAAACGCCCTCAAGGAAGGTCACTAAGCCAACGCCTCCAAGCCTTCTAGGAGTCACCTATATCCAAGAGTAATAAGCCCAAAACACTCATGTGAATCCAACAACGTCAAGCAACAAGGAATGATGCACAATCTAGGCATATCTACTCTCTCAAGTAATCAAAGATCTCCAATCCAAGATTCAAAGGGCGCTAAACTTGAACCCCCATAAGGTCTGTTTATAGCTCATATCCTTAGAAACTAGCCAGTAGACACATATATTTCAAAATATCTCTTCAAGTCGGATCATCCGACCTACTCGGATTATCCACCTTAAATACATCAAACGGTAAAAAATATAGCTATTGCACATACTCAGATCATCTGACCATACTCAGATCATCTGACCCACTCATATCATCCACCTAGCTCAGATCATCCAAGCTAGTGCAAAACCTCAAGAACTCATTCTCTATGAAAATTGATTTGAGAGCCATGCTTCGACTCACTCGGATCATCCGACACACATGAAACCATCTCAGACCAAGTCTCTGTCAAATTGATCTGACCCATAGTCTGTATCGCTTGGATCATTCGACTCCCATCAAAGCTTCAATGCATGCCCTTCATAAAATTGATTCGACCTATGCTCCTAGTCACTTGGATTATCTGACTCCCATTGAAAACTACTAGACATGCTCTCGGTTGAATTGCCCGATTGATGATCTGACCTAGTCGAATTGCCTTAATTAACTCTGATTTTTCTGATCAAGTTTGAAATTTCACACACTTTCCAAATTTGACATCTTCACTTGGCTTCTTGGCTTTCTCTAACTAGACATGAGCTAGAGAGATCTAGTGTGCATCATAACTAGCTACCCAATCTCACCAAACTCAAGCTACTATCCTTGAACCCCTCTTAATAGTACACCTAAAGCAAACAAAACATATCACTAAAATTATCCAAACTTGACTTCTCGGATTATTTCTAGTCACAAGGTCCTTAATCTTCATTTGTTGCCATCATTTACACCTTTTGGGGACCCATGAATAGCAAGAACATCCAATATACCAATGTCAAGCACTAACTCATCTTAAAGCCTTAAAATATAGTGAGTCTTGACAAACAAATGCCATTAATCATCAAAACTCTTAATAATCTAATATTAATGAACTAGATGCTTACACAATGCATACTCGATAATTATTTTAGTTCCCATTGGTAACACTGCCGAAGATATTCCAGATCCAATAATATTACCATAATTGCCAACTATGGCTAGAACATTGCCAGTCATCTTCCTCAATATTTGCAAATACTTTCTATGTCTCATGATAGTATTCGTGATGTAATTGTCTACAAGACATATTTTCTTTTCCGCTCCGTTTTTTTTACTTTCTCTTAAAGCAGGAGATAAACAATTGCATGTATTAAAACATATCAAAAGTATTTATGCAAGTAAATATCAAGCATAAACTATACAAGAAAACATCATGTATAAGCTTGAATCAAATGTTATTCATAGATATGAACTAAAGATTATACTTTAGTTTAATTTTATCAACTATATTTTGATAGGATAAACCAAAATTTGGTGTTTTATAACTTCACCTCATAGTAACACATGATTCAACTAATATTATATATAAATATGCCATGGGACTTGTATGTTTCAACTAAAACTTTGCCATGCGCTCTATCCACTATAGATGTCAATTGGCTGAGCCTTATAAACCCCATAATCTCTCTCACTTCTAGGAATATAGTCAATTGATGGAGATCTATATTGTCTCCTCCTTTGGCACATTCTTCCACTTCTACGATACTTGTTTTGAACCAACGTCTGTTGGATGGACCATCCCTCATTCCAGGGAATGTCATTCTACTTGAAGTAGAGCAACAATAAGTAAGCGGTGTGTTTTATATTTCTTTGCCTCCAACATGTAAGAAATTACATAATTCTTTTGATGGGCTAAGAAATTACATAATTATCTAGAGGAATACTGTGAAGAGTCTTTTGGATCATCTCATCTTCAATGATAGTCATCCCACATGATCTGAGTGTGTTGACTATATATAAGAGGTTTAGATTGTATGTTGTAATATATGTGTAGTCTGCTATCTTCATACAAATTCAACTTTCAAATGCCTCATACTGGACACTCCTATTCTCAAATACCTCAAACTTCTCCTTTAGATCCTCCCACAAATCATATGGGTACGCCATAGGAGCAAGTTCATAGCACAGTTCAGCACAATGATGATTTCTGAGGAAGATCATGGCCCATGCCCTTTGATTTGTGGCAACACATTTGTCTCTCTCAAGGACATGCTCCAGTTCTCTAGTTGTCAAATGAAGCCTTGCCTCTATCTCCCAATAGATGTATTTATGGCTTTTGATAATCAGCATTGCAAACTCTCTACTTCATATGATGTCTTTAGTACCGCTCATGTCGCCTATCAAACAGTAGAGCAACAATGATTAGCTTAACAGGGCTACCTACATCAAATCATTCAAGACATTAGTAATTCAACTTAATAACATAGAAAATATGAAGATATGAATTTCCAACAATTTCAAATTTTCTGCTAATTTTCTAGACATAGAATCAATTTTTGTGAATTAAAATAGTGGAAAAAATTTCCAAGAAATAAATAAAGCCTAAAAGACATAAATATAACAACCAAAAACTTTCTAGGGTTTAAACCATAAATTTACACATGGTGGAAGAACTAAAACTTTAAACCAAAAATTTTAGGGGGGTTTGTTTGCAAAACTTTGGCCCCTAGGGGTCTAATTTCAATGAATTTAGGACTTATTCATAATTCTCTGATATTACAGGGGGTTTTCTGCAAAAGCTCTATAATATGACGGTTTTGGGCCCTATTGGGTTCTTATTCGGATTCGAGACACTCCAATCCCAAAAACTATTAGGGTTAATAAACTCGATCGAATTTCGACCTCGTCCCGATCTAAACTTCAATCGGCAGTAGTAGTGTCCGCTATTCCCTGTTGTCTCCGACGACGGACTCGATAGCCCAGCTCGCACGTTGCCCATGATGAAGGTGATGGTGGTACCCTATCCCTCCGCAGCCCATGACAGTCTCGGTTACGACATTTCGCGTGTGCACGTATCGCGCAAGACGGTGGCAACTGAAGCATCTAGGCCCCCAAATTTTGTTTAGATTTTGGTAATTAATGACAATCAAGATTAAATGACTAACATATTCTTCTAAGTGTATGAGAAAAGGTTGGTCCTCGTCATTGGACATAGAAAAGGTGAAAACATGAACAAAAAGTCTATCATGGATTCAAGCTCAAGGATAAGGTATAAAAGTTGAAGGATCTTTTTGTAGCTTTTAATGATCTTGGAGTTTGGAGAAAATATCAGGTTGCTAGAATAGGTGTTGTGCTATTAAGAGGGATTGATGTCTAGTTGTTTGAATGTGCTTAAAGGTCACATGGCTCAAAGTCTCATTTAAATTGACAAATATTTGCATATAGAAAAGATTTTATGAAAAATTCAGGGACTGTTCTGCTTTGTCGGCATTACCGTAGGTCGGTAGTACCGCCCCTTGGCATGGTAGTCTTTTTGCAAAGAGGGTCTTTTTGTGTGAAAATCTTTTTCTCTCTGGGCCAGCACTACCATTGTGAAACTTGCGGTATTACCGCAAGTCGGTAGCACCGGCATGTGAGCGGTAGTTACATTCCAGAAGGTGATCTTTGAGGTTTTCCTCTGAAATTCTTATGTTGGCACTACCGTGGTTCTAAAGCCGGTACCGTCGTTGATCGGCAGTACCACATTTCTTGTGCCGGTACTTATTTTTCAGAGTAGTGTGTTTTTGGGTCTTTGCTGAAATCAAGTGTCGGCACTACCGTATTTTTCATGTCGGTAGTATTGGTGTACTGTAGCAACGGTTAGTACCCCCTGCATTTAATGCTTCAAAATTGACCGTTACAGGGAGGCCAGCACTACCGCACTTTGCATAACGGTAGTGCCGGTTTTGTTGAGTTTTTATGTATTTCGCCCCTAACGGCTAAATGAGTTGGTGGAGGCTATTAATACCCCATCTCCTGCAGCAAGGAGACCTCTTAGACATTCATTGCATACTTCTTGAGCTATAGCAACTCTCTCATCTCCATTTGAGCATCGAATTCACTTCTTAAGGTGTTTGAGAGTATTCAAGTGCATTCTTTGATTTAGAGCCATTTGTGATGCTTGATCATCTTCAATCAAGCGTCATCGATTCGTTTCTCTTAGAGTTTGCCGACTCCTAGACGGTTTGGAGGAGAAACCGGTGATCTCTTCAAAGGAGATTATGAAGAGACCCGGTACCGGTGTAAAGATTGGAGCTCACCTACCCAGAGAAGAAAAGATCTACCACTAGTGATCGGGGAAGGTTCAATTGCGCAAGGAGCCTGCTTGATTTGTTTAAGCTACCTCAACATAGAGGAGACCGGCAAGTCTCCGAGACCACGGAAAAAATTCATCATGTTCATCTTGTGATTTGCCTTCTAGTTATTAAATTTGTGCTATTTACATTGCTAGTGTTCATTGTGCTTGTTCATCTTTCTAGGATTGATATTATTGTTTAGACTTAGTTTGTCGGTGCCTTTAGTGAAACCTAGACTATTTAGGCTTTGATTGTTTAAAATTGCAATTATAGTCATACTCACTCAATTATTGTATTAGAGCAAAAATAATTTTAAAGACCTCCTATTCACCCTCTATAGTCGGTTATCCTTGATCCTACAGTAACCCAGCTACTGTTCCCCGATTTCGCCCTAACTCTGTCTTGGCCAGGTGCTCCACTTGGCTCCGACGTCCGGTGGTGACCCACAAACACGTCGTACATGGCATTGATGGCAACTGTGCTCCTGCTCGACATGGCTTAGAGGCACGTCGTTGCCTGTATGCCCGCGATGACAACACAGTGATGGTGAGGAAACTGACAACAGTGATCCGGCTGACTCGTGCTCGTGGCACAGTGACGATGGTAGTTTCAGTGGGGCACACACATGACACATTAATCGTGGCGCATGTTCGTGTCCCACACACAATGGCAATGGCGATGGTGTCCTAGGCTCGGTCAGCTTGACAAATTGATGATGGCGGCACTCGATGTTTTGCCATGGCGAGATCATTGGTGACATTTCACGTTCATAGCATGGAGACCCGCTCACTGTCATGGCATGACGGAGACGACCTTTAGAAGTCTACACCACGATGCAATCTTGACGGTGTTCTGGTATCTTGTCGTAGCGATGAACACGGCAATGACACGCACATGGCTTGTCCCGTCGATCGGCCGGCGACTATGCACAAGGCACGGTACAATATCGGCATGCCACATCATGATCCAACTACCGATGCATTGATTTGGCTGTGCTACTGCGCTACCTGATGCCTAAATCTTTTCGGCGATCATGCCAAGGCATGACACGAGTTCGCCACGGTGTGAATTGACGGCCGAAGAACCCAATGCATGTCAAGGCATGAAACAACATCGATCGCGTAAAGGGGCGAAACAATGTCCAGGGTTTGGCTGATGCTAATCCCACGCATGGTGAGACATTAGCCGAATTTGAAGAATATAAAATTAGGGAGATGCCAAATATATGTGGCAACTGAATTGACCAAGATAGACCAAGCTACATCTTTTGAAGCGTTAACGGCCTTCGCTCGAGAGCAGTCTCGTGCTGATAACATGTTATGTATCAAGGTCATTGTTGATCAATCAAGATCGTATAAACAGGAGATCAGAACATAGACACAAGATGTAGATCTTCAGCTCTCTCTCCTCTTTATTGATATTTTCTTGTGTTTGTATAGTGTGCGCATATGCCCCCACCTATATATATAGTGGGAGAGGATGGGACTTTTCTTGTAAGCCAAGTATGGATCTAAAGTAATCTACAACGACTCTCGGTCCTCATTTCAAAAATCTCATAATTTACTTTACAAAGTTTTTATAAGTCTATTTAGAAAAGTGACTACACGGTGGAAAAGTTAGAATGAAAATATAGGATATACTCAAAAGACTAAGCTAAATTGAGGCAAATATAGCTAAATACAGAGCTCGTTTCTCCATTGATTGCAAATCTAGGAACAAATACAAGTGAAATACAATTATTTTTCTAACAATACAATATATAACAGAGTTGCTATATGCTATATTGTTAAAGAGTTAAAGAGTATTTATATACCGAGCTTACCAGTAGGTCCAGCTCTCCAGCAAACACAACTGTTGTCATCAACAGTCTAGAATCTAGCCTCCAGGCACCAACCAAATCGACGCGGCTACAAAGTTGCATGTGCCCATAGGCCATAACTCCCTCCTCAGCTTCCTCGCCCTCGGCTCCTTTGTCTCTCCTCCTCGGATCCCCCACCCCAGGCCACAGGCCATGGCTGTGTGGTGCGTTGACGGCTCCTCACACTGGTGATACCATCCCTAGTGCCCCCACCTTCTCCGCTCATCCACATAGTTGTGCCCCATTCCCGGCCAAGCGACACCTGACCTCTTCCCCTCCTCATCGCGTTGTGCCGCTGCTGGCTGCTTGCCACCGCCCGTCTAGCCGCCTAGGCCCTAAGGTTTCCTCTTAGGTGCACCTCCTCGCCCTCGGTCTCGTCTCATGGTCGCTCTCCACCATCGATTGAAATGGGGAACCTGTGCCCTGTGATGGCCGATGGGGTTGATGTGAGGTTGAACTTGGGTCTTATGGGCTTCGACAAAGGCCCACAAAACCTTTCGTAGGCTCCAACCAGCTTTTTCTTCCTCCTCGATCACTCATGGAGCTAAGCTACTTAGGTCATGGCCATCGAAGAGGGGGATACTGGCGCCGACGTGTATTCATGCGTATATGAAATAGAATATTCCGCAGCATGTATTAGTCATCAGTACTTGTACTAGTCAATAAAGGAGAGGAAGCAACCGGGTAATTAAGCGACCTGACATGCTGCAAGTTGAGCCACCTGCGTTAGTAAAGTAATCATTCACGTTAAATACGCCCAACCTTTGCTGCGCTAGCTCCTTTTTTTTTCTTTCCTATGGCAAGTTGCATGACGATCGATGGATTGATGGAGAGATGAGCGCAAGTTGGACGTGACGACGGAGCGGTAGGGAGGAGGCATCGTCTGACGGTCTGAGCCTCTAATTATCGACCTAAACCTAAGTATTAGAGGACGAAATGATGGAAATTCAACAGGAGCGCCGAAATGGGAGGAGGGGAGGGACGTGACCGATTCCGCGCGCGCAAGTTGGCCTGGCTGGCACGACGGGGATCGGGGTGGCGGCAGTGGTAGTACAATTCCAGGTCGTCCTGACGCGGCTGACGCCCGCAAGTGAGCCAGGCTGCCTGCAACTTTCCGCCGCGCGCCCTAAAGTTTACCCTGCTTCACATAGAAGCCCTCAGGCCGTGTTTGGAACGTCTAGATTTTTTTTTTCCAAATTTTTTATAGAAAATAAAGTGTTTCTTATGAAATTCCTTCGTTAGGCTAAATCTAGGATAGCCGGAAGATATATAGTCACCGACGAGCAAGGAGTAATCACTTCTATGCTCGAGCAAACAAAGATCTAATGAATCGATCATCAGACTCGATCGGAGCAATATACACGGCTTTCTTCTTTCATTCGTTTCATGGTCGGTGCTAGCTTGCATCCAAACGTGCTGCGTCGCATTCGGTAAACCGGGTTTGTTTTAGCGAAGTCCTATACCGTCGTAGGAGAGATGGTTAATTTGTGTGTACGTATTATCTCGGATGCAAGGCACAATAATGTTCGTCGCAACCGGCGCTAAAAATTAAAGCGTTATTTGGTGCATATATGGTTGTGGCGTACGGCAGTTCTGATGCAGATGATATCGGGGAGAAGAAAGCATATTTCTCGATCGATCGGGTGGCTATATTAACATTTATAGCAAATTAATCCTAGTTACTCACGGCCAGCAGGACACACGTACTACGGATCCGATTATTCTCATAATTTGCTGTGCAGCTTAGCAAGCTCGATCGATCGGCCAATGGAAGCCTGAAAAGGCAATTTAATTGTTCATTGCTTGCTAATGCGCATGAACATATGGACATGAAAATTTGATGATGGCTGGCGCCTGCCGGAGAACAGATCTACCACATAGATGCACTAGTGGAATTGAAGTCTTGATCCGGTCTAGTTCTAGTTCTATACGAATACTGATGGGGACAGGATCAAAATTGTATCAATTATACTTGTCATTCTTGAATCTTTGGACAATGGGAGGAAGGGAGCATGTATCTCAGAACAACGAGAAAAAAAGGAAAAAAAAAATAGAGGGGCTCAAATGTGAAGAAATCAGGAGGGAAAAAAAAAAAAGAAAAGCTCACGCGCCGAAGAAACACGCATCCATCCTGCCCGGGAAAACGATAGGTTACCCATGGAGGCCTCACGAGACGGCTCTAGCGCCGGCGGCGAGCTTCTCGGCGGTCTTGGCCAGCGACTGGAGGTTGCACTTGACGATGGTGTCGACGAACACACGGGTGTCCTCGGTCGTGTTGCCCGGCGGCACGTCGACGACGTACGACTCCACGACGACGGTGGCGCCGGCGGGCGCGGCCGGGGAGGAGTGGACGGTGGTGACGGAGAGGTAGTTATTGAGCCGGTGCTCGCCGCCGACCACGCGGAAGCTGAGCACGTGGCTGTCGTCGTCCAGGATCTCGAGCCGCTCGCGGCTGGACGCCGCGGGGAGGCCCGACACGACGCGCACCTCGCGGAGCGTGCCCACGCCGCCGTCCCCCGCGAGCAGCGCGCAGCTGCGCACGAACTGCTTGTACGCCTGCGGCTGGTCGAAGCGCCGCACCACCGACCACACCGCCGCCGCGGGCGCCGCCACGTGCTGCACCACCGCGGAGCAGCACCGCCCGGACCCCGGCGCCGCGTGCTCGTGGTGCCGCGCTACCTCCGCCGGTACCTCCCCGTCGTGCGCCCCGCACCTCATCCCCGCCGCCGCTACGGCCGCCTCCGCGGCGCACCCGACGGCCACGCCGACGCCGGTTAGGACCCGGTGGTGCTGGTGCGGCATGCTGGGGCTGGTCGCCGGGATGCACGGCATGTTGTGGTCGGTTCTTGGTCTCCCTCGCTCCGTCGCCCCACCCTCTTCCTCCTCTTCTTGTGTCCCGTGGAATTTTCTTGCAACGGTGGGGGGCTGAAGTCTGAAGAGGCTGATGAAGTAGAGCCGTATATATACGCCGTGCGGCAATCTGCTTGCACATACTCCATCTACTACTATTCCCCACTTGTGTGTATTGCCCTTTTGCTAATTGATTAATTAATTAGTTTTCCGTATAAACGGGGTTTAATTAATTAATTTTGGAGCAAATTGGCTAACTTGCATGGGAGGTTATTTGTTTGATCTGCTCGACTATTAGACAAATGATAAGAGCAGGACGTCGACTCTATTACTGTATCCACTCTAGTTCTTCTTGGTTGTTTCTTTCTTTCTATCTTCTAGTGCCAAGCAGATCTGTCTCTCTCCTATATCAACACCAGTCTTATTCCAATCAAGCCCAGATCCCTCCACTCTCTACCTCGCCTCATGCCACCATGGATGGAGCCCAAAGTGGAGGTCACAGATCGGACCCCTCGCGAACTCGTGGGTGCACGAAGTTGCTGTTGATGCTTGCAATTGAGGTTGTGGGATGTCGTCGTGGTAGAGCTCCACGTAGCGAGGGGGCAAGATGGCCTGAGATCCATTGCGTGATGGTGAGTCTTATCGAGCTCAACTAGGAAGGTAGTCGCCTGGGTGGCCTCAACCCTGTTAGATCTGTGCTCGCCAGCGACAAGGCGCCCAGTTAGCTGCCTCCTCCTATTACATAGAGCTCGGCTCCCTTCCGACATTGTTGTCTCCTTTCTCACAGGTGGGTTTAGTTTGCATGCTTTGGCATTTGTTGCGTCATATTTTCTTAATTGTTACGAGAAGTTAATAATTTTGTTGCGCTATCTAAAAAATATTGCAGCAAGAGGTATTATTACAATGTTGTCTCCTGTTTTTCGCGATGTTGCGCATGAGATGAATTGTTGTGGGTGTTACAATTGGTTTGTTGCAACCGAAGGAATTTTTATGTCAAGCTTAGAAATCGTCGTTTCACTTTTACAATTTTTTGTTGTAATAACATTGATTTTTGGGTGTGCTGCTATCGATTTGAGGATTTTATCCTTTTGTAAGGTGATGATTTGGTTTTGAATACTCAATTTTTTGATTTTTCTCTCTCAAGATTATAATCGTAGTTACGCTTTATTGTACGCTAAAATCAAAATGCTTCACAAGTGTTAATATCAATTGTTGCACGGGGAACCCTTAAAATATTTTTGTTGCAATCCACTTGTTTTTGTTGCAGTCGAGGGTAATATGTTGTGCATGTATGTGGAAGAGATCTGACGGTGTGAGATGCTTATATTTACGAAGGTCCAACGATAGATGGGACCTGCCTACGATGGTAAATCTCCTAAGTAGCTCCCGAGTAATATACACGGCAATACTTAAATTTCGTCCCAGCATGTAGGAGTAATTTATCTCCGAGGACTGGACCGAGAGCATGTCTAGTATTTTCCTCATGTCACTGTTACTGTGAAACCACCGTATATTCCAAAAGAAGTAGATCGACCAACGTTGCGAAACAGAGGGAGTAAACATGCATGCACATTGTGCTTGTGCACAAAGGTTTTACACTACTACTACTACCTGCGCTGTTTGATGCAAGCGGGGGTGATTAAAAGTGTGAAATCGAGGGGATTGGGCCGGCGTGAACACCAATTTAATCGAAAGATTTGTTGATGAAAGTGGCCGGGCATTTGAATAGGGGAAGCAAGTTGGTTGAGATGAGGTTATCCCCACTGTGCTCGCCCTGGATGCCCCATCGCCTCCTCTTCTCTATCCCGTCCGTCGCTTTCCGCCGTCGTGACCCCCTTCACTTTATGACTTATTATTATTGCTGATTTGCTGCTGCTGCTGCTATTTTACCAGCTAATTACTAATGCTACATGGAGGGCATGCTTGCACCCTCAGTTCTTCATCAACTTGGCACGGTCGTCAGCTTGTGCTACGGCCTTTTCTTCGGATGAAAGGACCAACGGAGTCGTACTTCACGTAACACTAGTAGTATATGCTACTAGTAACTATGAGCATCCAGGTGTTCGGTTATATATGTTTCTAAGTGCGAATCCTTAAGAGGAAAAGTCATGCACATGTTTCTTGTTTGTGTCTACCGTGAAATTACTCTCTGAAGTACCGACTCTGTATTCCGCTAAAGATGTTCGTTTATAGAACCAACTAGCTGAAATCCTCATGTAATTGCATGGCTAGACATTGCAATACCAAAAAATAGTATTGTGTTTGTTATCCAACTTCAATGTTGGAGTATGCATGACAGAAAATACAATTGTATTCATTATACTTTTTTAATAGCTCTCATATACATCTGAATAATCTACACCGTTATAATCGGAATCAGTGTAAATCTCTCTTTTTTCTCATATAGCGGGAGGTGTGGCTGTACAATCCCACCACCAAAGATTGAATTGATACCTAGGTATCTCATATTATATTACGCTTGAATTATCGTGATAAGTGGCGATTATATATGAAGAGCAAAATGGTTGCATGATATCTAGAGATAAGGATCGAATTACAACTGCATTTGCAATCATATTGGCACATCATGTGAATTTTCCTCCCCAGTTACCATATCCAGTGACAAAGGTGGAAAAGGACATGGTTTCAATTGGTGGCTAGGAACTGCTACCATCGTCCAAGCATTTGACAAATCACAAACGCAGTAAACTTGTTCAATTTTACTTACTTCACAGATGCCTCGGTTTAACTTGTGGGCAATACAGGCTCAGGACTCGGTCGACCTGATTGAAGAAGAAAAAAACCGACACATGCATGGACCATGGTAGACATTAAGGACGGAAGTCTAATTTGACCTTCTTCTGCATATATTAGGATAAAAACCAACAGCGCGGTCTCTTTCCAGCCACGCCTACACACACGACTAACATTTTGCAAGGCAGCATTTTGTTACCAAGTACCCATGGTAGGCTACCGTAGCAAAACCGACAGGTAGAGGAACGATGTTCTATGCTCTGGACAGCGAAGTGTTTTCTACTACTGAGCTAAGCATAAACCGAGAGAAATTTTACTACTGAGCTAAGCATAAATAGAGAGAAATTTTTTGGTGTATTATACTGGTAACATATAGTGAATAGTAGAAATCAGATCTAACTATTGAATTGAATTGTTGAGTGCATTTCTGTTACTCTAGCACTAGAGAAAGTACGAATAAATAATGTACTAGATAATCTGATCATTAGATGCAAAAGAATAAACTACCTGTATTAAATTTAGGGTGAAGGGAGAGAGCCCTAAAGCTACGCACTCTATATCCAATTCACTCGTTTTCTACGTCCCGAGCTGCAAACATTGAACCGAACCAGTGGTGGTACTTTTTTTTTTTTGGCAGAAACGCGCAGCGCGCGGAAGAAGAGGCCGTGAATCGTGATAATAATAAACCAGCAAGTTTCGCAAGTTGGCAGGCCACTTGCGGATGGTGGACACAAGACAAGGGCGGGGATGAGAGAGAGCGCAAGTGGAGTCGTCGTCAGTCGAGTACTCAAGTCTCCCTGTCTAAATAGTATTACGCCTGCCGCTGCCGGTGCCCAGTTGCGCCCACCTGAACATCACGGCTCACGAGCCCATGACCCGTGCGCTCATCCTTGGACCAGAATCTTCTTTCCTCCGCCCGGCCCGGCCGTGCTTTAATCTAATGGCACCAACCGGACGATCCGACCATGCAATGCAGCTCAGAAAGTGGGGACTCAAAACAGTCCTCCACTCCACTCCACTCCACTTGGAAGAGCGATCGCGGCTCCGGACCCACAAATAGTCACAAGTCACGACTCACGAGGGAGCAGCCCGATGGATAGAGCTTTTTGGGTTTGGCTTATTAAAGTCGGCTTAATCAGATCAAGGATGTAAATAGTTCTTGTGGTTCTAGTTCAGCTATTGTCGAAGTCTGTACCCTCCCGTCTTTCTGGCTAGAGGAGCAATGCCATAGACTCCATGTTCACTCTAGTATCTCTTTTTATGAATGGTAGGTTATCGGATCAGATCAGAGTTTTATGAGATACAGCATGAACATACACAGTCTCAAGAACGAAGAAGATAAATCTAGTAGAAAGAATCAAAATAACGACGTTAAAACAAACACGATGAGAGAAAGATTTGGCGAAGCCAACAGCAAAAACTTTAAGCATAACCTCACAAGAGTATAAGTGATTGTTGCTCTCTCACAACCTCTCAAACCTTTTAGGAACTTCAAATCCTTACCCTATATAAGAATCTAGTGTTAAAGAATAACATAGCCTCTAATCCTCTCATATACCTCTTGTTTTTGATGAGTTAGTTTGTGACTTCTTGGTTGTTTTGGTTCTTCATAACCATCCCATGGATTCATATAGCCCCTTTTGCCCTCCTCTAAAGCAAATAGGAATCCTACTCTGAAAGAAAAGGGGAATTCTAATCATATTAGAATTCATCTAGAACACATTTTCAAATCCTAAAATACTAGATATGAGTCACTATAATTAAATATCTAATATGTAGAAGCAATAACATGAATCATCTTTTGCTATCAAACATATGTGGAAGCAGCAACTTGAATTTAATATCTATCCATAAGAAGTATCTGATTGACCGATGATATTAAATCCAAAATGATACATTGGTATGGACTGATACTGAAATTTACTATTTAAGAACCAAACTGTATAGGCTTCGATATGATAGCCTTGATTTGGTTGCGCAGCTACGAGTGCTGTTGGGCAGGGGAAGTAAGTATGTTTGAATCATTTTTTTTGCTATCGTCATCGAGCATGTACGCTTCATTCGCTTCAAACTTGGACAATCCTTTATCATATGATCTTTATCGTTACATAGATAGCATACATGTTTGCCTTTGCTCATGTCCTTTATCTTCCCGTAACTCTTGCTTTTGGTTACAACACCTACTGTAGCCAATGCTTGATTACCTGAGGATGAAGATTCCAATGGTTTTATTAAGAATTCTGCCTCCAATAGATATGCAACTGCCTCATTGAAATTGAGAGAGTTTTTTTCGACGAGAATATTCATCACTAATCTCTTCTAAGATGGTGGTAGAGATGATACCAGTATGACAACATTGTCGTTCTCCTTAATTTTCTCATCCACACTAATCAGCTGCATGATAAGTTTGTTGAAGACATCGAGATAGTCAACGAATTATGTACTTTTCTCCAAACGTAACCTGTACAGTTGCCACTTTAGCATCCACCGGTTTATTAGCGACTTTGTCTTATGCAATTCTTCTAAGTCATTTCATAATTTCTTCGAGGAATTCTCCTTCATCACTGAGTAATTTACCTCATCGGAGAGACATAGATGGATTATACTGATAGCCTTTCGCTCCATCACCTTCCAGTCTTCAGTGTACGTCTTTTTCAGTTTGTCCCTTTCAAGAGTAGTGATTAACTCTTGCTAGATAAAAATATCCTTCGTCACATAATACCACATGCTAAAATTTCCTCTGCCATCAAATTCCTTCATTTGATTCCACATCGTCGACATCGATCTTGATTTTGTGCCACCTGGCACTATATAGACCTTCTTAAAAATCTAATTAATCCGATCTTAGCTCTGAGACCACTTGTTCCACTTTGATACCTCTTCTTATACACACCAACCTCTCGGATCAAATCAAAGTTTTATGAGATACAGACGAGCGTGCAGAATCTCAAGAATGAAGAAGATGAATCTTGTAAAGAAAACCAAAATAACGATGCAGAAGTAACCACAGCGAGAGAGAAAGATTTGGCGAAGCCGACTGCAAATACTTTAAACACAATCTCAAAAGAGTATACATGATTGTTGCTCTCTCACAACTTCTTGAACCTTTTAGGACCATCGGATCTTTTTCCATACAAGAATCTAATGCTAAAGAATAATCTAGCCTCTAATCCTCTTGTGCACCTCTTGCTTTGGATGAGTTATTTTTCGTGGCTTGTTGCTTGCTCGGGTTCTCCATGACTACCCAATAAGTTTATATAGCTCCATTTGTCTTCTTCCAAAGCAAGTAGAAATTATACTTTAAATGAAAATAGAAATCATAATCCTATTAGAATTAATCTAGTGTTTTTTTTCTAAATTCTGAAAAATACTAGGTATAAGTCACCGTAATTAACACTATACTTGTTTGCCTGTTCGTAGTGTGTGTTTCCCTTCATAAACAACAGAAAATGCCTACAACACGTTTTCCCCGTCACCAAAACAGCATCCTTTGTGAGAAGCGTTTATGGCCTACATTCTCTATCCAAACTTGACTGGTTACTTTGTAGAATGTAACTGGCATTATGAAATATCACATGTATGCATATGGGGGAAACGGATCGGATATTTCCCATTTGATCCGGAGTCGAATCCAATAGGGATCAGATTCGGGAAGAGATTTGACTATCTGACTGGATCCAGGACGAGATCCAGATTCGGAGCAGTCAATATCCAGCAAATACGAGAGGTGATTCGGATATCGAGCTTTTTCTACTTGGATATCCAGCAAGGCCTAACCCATTGTGGCATCCCATTTATCCTTATAATTAGTTGGTTCTATTGATCCTCAAATAGCATATTCTTTCTATGATGTCCATTAGGTTTGGTTGATATATAACTTACTATTATGATCATGCGCTCATATGGTTTGATTCATCACATGTTACTGTATATATGCGGCATTATTCACATGTCTTTATCCGTTTTCGATCCGAATCCGTCACGTATCTTTTCTGTGTCTATATTCCAAATAACCTGGATTCGTATCCGTATCCGACTAGCTTGTAACTGATTTTGAATATAAAAAAATATGAGTTAGGATATAGAAAAAACAATATCCACATATATCCGACCTGTTTCTGACCTTATGTATGCATGATGCTTACTTTTTTTATGTGTGATGCACGATGTGTATGGATTTTCGGTTAAGAGGTTTGGGCCTTGGGGAGTCTAACCTCGTGAAGCCAGAACATCTCCTTGTACTTCATGACTATTCTGTGTCCAAATGAGTTGATCAGTTGAAGCCCAAGTTGGAAGGTGAAGAAAGTTGGGCTAGTCAGTAGGGCTATAATTCGATTGGATTAGTTTGGTTTTACGTCGCATTGCTGTGTTGGACTGGGCCATCGCTGCAGGAGTTTCCGCGGAATTTACGCCTTTGCACTCTCATTACGTAAAACTGTAATAGTGAAGGGTGCGGCGCGTAAAGTTACACATCTCCTTTACTTGCCCGCCCTCCACTTCTCTCCAAATAACCCACCCAAATGCTTCCCCGTCTCCTCCCGCGCCGCCACCACCGCCTCCTCCTCCTCCTCCAAACCCTACCCCCGGCAGCCGCCGCAGGTGAACTCCTCCGCCGGAGGCTGTGCTCTACCGCGGCGGCGTCGAGCCCTAGCCTGTCGATATGGCGGCGGAAGAAGGAGATGGGGAAGGAGGGCCTGATGGCGGTGGCGCAGTTGAAGCGACTCGCAGCGCTGCCCCCCGCCGGAGGCGACCCAAGGCTGGAGCAGTTCATGCGCTCTCATGTGTCGCGGCTCCTACGCACCGACCTCCTTGCCGTCCTCGCCGAGCTGCTCCGCCAGGACCACGTCCTCCTCTCCATGAAGGTTCCGCTTCCATCCCCGATAAAGCTGCTCGCTTTTCTGTTACGGTTTGCGAGTACATCTGGCTTACTATCGCTTACTTCTGTAGTACTATCGACCTAATCAAATTTATAACTTATGATTTCGATGCGGTTTCTGCGGGAAATAGGGTGCAATGTGGGATTGCTGTGGTGTTTGAGCTGCAGAGTAGCTGAAATGGCTTGTATACTGTAATGTGTTTTGATTGTCAAATTGTTTGCATAGCGAAGTAGAAAATTAGTGGTTCTGGTACGTTATTAACACTGAAATGGCTTCCACTGTACAATTCTTGTGCTGTGTGGGTGTGCCGTGTGCATTAGAGGATCTGATTGAATTGTTAAATGGTTCCTTTTCAACTGTAGAATTTGTTGGGACTTGGGTAGTATTGATATCCAACATCAGTGATTCTGTTTTAGGCTTTTGGTACTCTTTCGTATCGTCTGAACCTATTTGTGGGGTATGCTATGCAATATGGTGACATGGATTTATAATGCGTTATTTCCACTTGAACTTGCTTCTGCAGCACTGAAGTTGTTGAGGTTGTTTGTGTTTTCTTTCCAGCTTTTGTGAGGTGTATTTTAGTGTCTTAACAACTTTTTTCACAAGCTACTGTGTTATTCTTTGAGATGGAGGTGTTATTTGTTTCTGTTTTATTTGGTTAGAAACTGAAATGAAGCTGTGTATTTAGCTTAAAGTAGTTTATTGTTCAGTAGCTTCATACTGTCCAAAACTGGAACAATTTGGTATATCTTCATGTGGCGACCTCCCATGTCACTGCATAAAGCTTTTCTTTAGCTTAGTTGCATCTTTAATGGGCATTTGAAGTGACTTTGCCGTGTTAAATAGCTTGCATAACATAACTAAGGTGTTTAAAGTTCAATTAATTATGTTGGCTTTTGGCATCTCAAACCCTTAATTTGCTGTGGTTTTAACTTTGAAGTGATTGCATATTGCATAGTCACATCATTCATGGTGATACATCACATTCTTTGGTTACTCAAAAGTGTGTAGCGGTTTATTTTGGCAAACTGGTTTTCTTCTGGAATTTGTATCTCAGACTAGGAAGTTTGGCGTGATTTTACTGATGAATAATTTTTTTTAACTGAAAGGCTAATGCACAGTGGTGCTCAGTCTTGCTGGTGGATGTTGAAAATGCACCCTTAACACCTTGGTGGTATATCTATTCTGCTATATTCACATTCTGATTCCTGAATCTTAGGGATATTGATTTAGTTACTTCTAAGTTCATTTTTGGGGATATGGTAAGCTATTTTAATTGTGCAGTGTACCCTTCTCAGATATGCACGTACGTTGTTATTGCCTTGGATAGCTGGATGTTTCCAAAACCCCTCGTACCTGGAGCTGGAACCTAGCATTCACTGGAATAGTTGATAAACAAACACTTAGTATTTTTCAAAAAGTTGCAGGCTTCTGTAAGGTTAAGCATTTGTCGTGTTGTTACAGATATATGGTGTTGTGCGGAAAGAAATCTGGTATCGGCCTGATATGTACTTCTACCGAGACATGCTATATATGCTGGCTAGGAACAAGAAGATTGACGAGACAAGGCAGGTCTGGGCAGACCTCAAGTCTGAAGATGTGCTATTTGATCAGCACACATATGGTGACATCGTGAGAGCCTTCTGCGATGCTGGCTTGATTGATCCGGCGATGGAGTTTTACGAAGACATGAGAAGCTCTCCGGACCCACCTCTCTCGTTGCCCTTCCGGGTTATCTTGAAAGGCCTTATTCCATATCCTGAGCTGAGGGAGAAGATAAAACAGGATTTTCTGGAACTTTTCCCCGATATGATTGTATATGATCCCCCAGATAGCTTGTCTGGTGTAGACGAGGAATTCAAATTTTGATCAATATACATCCATACCTAATACCTTCATGCTTGAAATCTTAATATCACGGATCTATAATGCCCACTTGCTCAGATAGTGGTTGCTCTCTGCATTGTGGCCAAAACTCCATTGCTCTTGATTCTTTCGGCGGATCCGATAATGTAGATGCAGTTCGTATTAGTTTCATTTTCGTCTCAAGGACTGGGTGGATCACCGATTTTTCCCTGTTGGTGAATCATTTTTGTTGATCTACTGCCTTGAGCATTAGTGTTTGCCAAGCATCCTTGTGCTGGCCGATAACGACACGGTGATTAACTATGGTCTATGGAGTTCTGACATTGGCCGATGGTCGTGGATGGGCATGTGGTGACGACATCCTAGAATCTCAACCAGTTCCGCCCTCCGGTGCGTTGCATTGGACGATGTGACTTGTCATGTCCTATCATTCTTTTCTCCACTCTTCGATGCATTGAGCTGCCGCTTTCGATTACCCTTTCCATCCCCGTCTTTTGAACTGATGCGTGGATCCGTTCGCTGCATTGGTGTCAGCACCCTGCTGGGCTTCATCCAGGACGTTGCGAAGCCATTTAAGAGGCCGGCAGGGTCAGAAGTACACAGTGGAATGGAAGGATGATGGGCAAGGACACCGGGGCACGAAGCCCACCACACTCCCCCCCGCGCCATGGCCTGCGCTGCGC
Organism: Otatea glauca; assembly: GCA_036346275.1. Taxonomy (NCBI): domain Eukaryota; kingdom Viridiplantae; phylum Streptophyta; class Magnoliopsida; order Poales; family Poaceae; genus Otatea; species Otatea glauca. The sequence goes on from CM070715.1 coordinate 20,700,348, forward strand.
TGTGCACATTCCTCCAGTGCATATGATGGTCGGTCGGTTCACCGAGTGGTACCAGCAGTTGACAAAGCCTGGCCAGGGCGATCCGGCAAAATCTCTCGACCTTTTTCCGGTACGAAATGATGCTCCTCCGGCCGCCCCCTGCGCGCCGGGCCCCCGCCGGCCGTGGGGAACCACGTCCAGCGGCACGTCGGCCGACAGCCCGAGTGCTCGCTCCCTTTGTTGTCTGCCCCTCCCAAGTCCTAAATCTCTCTCTCTCTCTCACACACACACACTTCTTTACTGCGCCATTAATTCACTCGCTGCTTTCAATGCTAGGGTACGAATATTAAAAACTCCTGCGCACGTGCTCGCTGCCGGGCTCTGCCGCTGCCCGGCGGGGAGATAGCCGTTGGCGTTGAGGGGGGAGCAGCACGGCGCAGGACAGGGTACAGCCTGCAGCTAGCATCCGGGGGGCTTGAACTCTTGTGCTGCTGCACTGAATGAGATAAAGATTGGGTCCTTTCCTGGCGCGCCGGGCCCACGCTGTCAGGCTCAGGGCTACCTGCCTCCTGCAACGTAGCAGCTTTACAACTCTGCGGCAGGGGCGAGCTAGCCGTTAGTTAGCGCATCTGGATTGAATTCGTTAGCGTAGCTTGAATTATTCCCTCACTTCCCTCCCCTCCTGACCAGCACCTGCTTTGCTTATATAGAGTGCAGTACTATTGCTTTACCCCTTGCAGAAACCAAGAACTCCATCGAGAAAAGAGCTAGCTAGGTGCCTAGCTAGGAGTACTATTGCTTTCCCCCTTGCAGAAACCAAGAACTCCATCCAGAAAAGAGCGCCTAGCTACCTAGGTGCCTAGCTAGGAGGGGTGAGAGATCGCATTGCATTTGCATTGGGTTCGATTAGATTAGATCCTAGCTAGTTGTTAGTAGCAATGGATGTACGCGGCAGCAACCGGTGCAGTGCTCGATCGAGAGGTTTCCTTGTGCCGTCGCTGCTGCTGCTGCTGCTGTTGCTGCAGGAGATGGCGGTGCCGGCGGGCGGGCAGGCGCCGGACGGTGTGGTGATAGCGCAGGCGGACCTGCAGGGGCTGCAGGCGATCCGGCAGGCTCTGGTGGACCCGCGCGGCTTCCTGCGCGGGTGGAACGGCACGGGCCTGGGCGCCTGCTCGGGGGCCTGGGCGGGAGTCAAGTGCGTGCGCGGCAAGGTCGTCGCCATCCAGCTCCCGTTCAAGGGCCTCGCCGGCGCGCTCTCCGACAAGGTCGGCCAGCTCACGTCGCTGCGCAGGCTCAGCCTCCACGACAACGCGCTCGGGGGGCAGGTGCCGGCCTCCCTCGGCTTCCTCCGCGACCTCCGCGGCGTCTACCTCTTCAACAATCGCTTCGCCGGCGCCGTCCCGCCGGAGCTCGGCGGCTGCCCGCTCCTCCAGACGCTCGACCTCAGCGGCAACTTCCTCTCGGGGGTCATCCCTTCTTCTCTCGCCAACGCCACTAGGCTGTACAGGCTCAACCTCGCGTACAACCACCTCTCTGGTGCTGTGCCGAGCAGTCTCGCCTCTCTCCCTTTCCTCGAATCCCTTCGCCTCAACAATAACAATCTCAGCGGCGAGATGCCGTCCACCATAGGCAATCTCAGGATGCTCCATGATGTTTCTCTAAGCAACAATTTGATAGGTGGAAGCATCCCTGATGGAATTGGGAGCCTCTCAAGCCTCCAAAGGATGGACCTTTCTGGCAATCTGTTTGGTGGTAGCCTCCCTGTCTCACTTTGCAACCTCACCTCGTTAGTAGAGCTCAAGCTCGATGGCAATGACATTGGAGGGCGCATACCCGAAGCCATCGACGGGCTCAAGAACCTGACCAAGCTGTCCCTGAGGAGAAATGTCCTCGACGGGGAGATTCCAGCGACGGTCGGGAACCTCTCGGCGCTATCGTCGCTCGACGTGTCGGAGAACAACCTCACGGGTGGCATTCCAGAGTCCTTGAGCAGTCTTGCCAATCTCAGCTCTTTCAATGTCTCCTACAACAACCTCTCGGGGCCTGTGCCTGTGGTTCTTTCCAACAAGTTCAATTCCAGCTCGTTCGTAGGTAACATTCAACTCTGTGGGTTCAATGGCTCCGCCATTTGCACTTCCGTTTCCTCTCCGGCGACCTTGCCGTCTCCACCGCCGCCGTTGTCGGAGCGGCCGACCCGGAAGCTCAACAAAAGGGAGCTCATCTTTGCAGTCGGGGGCATCTGCTTGCTCTTCTTGCTCCTCTTCTGCTGCGTCCTCCTCTTCTGGAGGAAAGACAAGAAGGACAGCGCGTCGCCCAAGAAAGGCACCAAGGACGCGACCGCCAAGGAGGCCGAGAAGCCCGGTGCCGGCGCCGGCTCAGGCAAGGACGGCGGCGGCAAGCTGGTCCACTTCGACGGGCCGCTCTCGTTCACGGCGGACGATCTGCTGTGCGCGACCGCGGAGATCCTGGGGAAGAGCACGTACGGGACGGTGTACAAGGCGACCATGGAGGACGGCAGCTACGTCGCGGTGAAGCGGCTCCGGGAGAAGATCACCAAGAACCAGAAGGAGTTCGAGGCGGAGGTGAACGCGCTCGGCAAGCTCCGGCACCCCAACCTCGTCGCCCTCAGGGCTTACTACCTGGGGCCGAAGGGTGAGAAGCTCCTCGTGTTCGACTTCATGCCCAAAGGCAGCCTCGCCTCTTTCCTCCATGGTAAGCTCACTTGCTCGGTACTACAATGCTCGCTGTTTCTTGCTTCTTTGATCCCTCTTACCACAACTCTGCAATGGATGCCTCTCTTGTACTACTGCAGCTCGCGCGCCGGACTGCCCGGTGAGCTGGCAGACGAGGATGAACATCGCCATGGACGTGGCGCGGGGGCTGCACCACCTGCACGCCGACGCGAACATCGTGCACGGCAACCTTACAAGCAGCAACATCCTCCTGGGCGAGAGCAACAGCGCCAAGATCGCCGACTTTGGCCTGTCGCGCCTCATGAGCGCGGCAGCCAACTCCAGCATGATCGCCGCGGCGGGCGCGCTCGGCTACCGCGCGCCCGAGCTCTCCAAGCTGAAGAAGGCCAACACCAAGACCGACATCTACGGCCTCGGCGTGGTCATGCTCGAGCTCCTGACCGGCAAGTCGCCGGGGGACACCACCAACGGGCTCGACCTGCCGCAGTGGGTGGCCTCGGTCGTTGAGGAGGAGTGGACCAACGAGGTGTTCGACCTCGAGCTCATGAAGGACGCGGCCGCGGGCTCGGAGACCGGAGAGGAGCTGGTGAAGACGCTGAAACTGGCATTGCATTGCGTCGATCCTTCGCCGTCAGCGCGGCCTGAGGCGCAGCAGGTCCTGCGGCAGCTCGAGCAGATCAAGCCCTCAATTGTAGTCTCCGCCGCCTCGTCCTTCACCGGCGAGCCGAGCCATACTACTGCGACTGTCACCACTGTCACCGACGAGACGAAATCTACTACTACAGAGTAGTCAACCTCTTGCAGACTGGAAGTTCCAGTTCCTAGTTACTTCAGCTTCTTAATAAGTAGACTTCAGACTCTATTTTTTGGTCTGTATATACATTTTTTAGGGGGTAGGAGAATTTTGGTACTCATGTCATTCTTTGATTCCTGAATTCTTTTATATCTGCCAGAAGCACTCCTTGTTATCAGAAGATGATTTGGGAGTGTTGGCTTCTAATTAAGTTTCAAATGAACCTTCAGTACTTGTCTGAACACTGAAATGCTTTCCGTTCTTTTTTTCTTCTCTCTTTTCAAAGCTATATATGGTTTGATTTCTATTGGCAAAACTTTTTCCTAATCAATTGTTCTCTAATCATGCAAGAAGCAAGGTATACTGGTATCTTCTCCATTGTGGGATCAGAAAATAAGGCCTGATGCAGCAAACTTTGTTGTTATTTGTGCAAAGGATTAGCTGACACATGCAAATCTGAGCATACGACATGCAAATGCGAACGCTCAAATCACTTCTACCTAAATTGCTTATCTACCCGACTTGAATCGCGAATGAGGACGTTATAGAGGAAGACTGATGTGGCAAAATGTGTTTGGTAATCTGCAGATTTTAAGCTTTATGGAAGAAACTAGTATTCTTTGACAGGATAATGGCCGATAGTATTTTGTCGCCACTTCCGTTACTTTCCACTGTAGCTTTTTCTCGTTGATCTAGTCAGTGATGTGTTGACCTTGTCGCCGATCTCTTGGACCGTTCTCCCGTCCAACTTGCAGCTCGTACTGGGTTCGGTAAGTAAGTAGCAAGACGGAGCTAACCCTTCTCTAATTACTCGGTAACGTGAATTACACCCCAAGCATACCATCATTGTCAGTTTGCCACTGTCTCTTAAATTTGCCTGAATATTTGGTCTTTGCTGAGTTCTTCTGTCTCAACTACTAGTCAACCTAAGCTACGAAGGATTTAGAGATTTTTTATCATCCTTAAGAGGTACTAAGCTATTTATTAAGCTAGCACTAAAAAATAAAAAAGAGTTTAAAGGTAATTTGGTAAAACGGTACTCGTACCTATCAAAGATAGTAAAAACTCTCAACGATTAAAGCATATCCAATGCTTACAGATAACTTGGTCATAGGGTCCAAATTGCGCTGTTTGATGGCTTGCTAGCGTGCTATTTTCACAAAGGAACTGCCTAACGGAAGTTGAAGTGTAGAACGTGCCTTTTGAATTCATCTCAAGCCTCCAAATCAGAAAGTTCGCTGCAAGCTTGCATTGCATCCACATTCTACAGGGATAGATAAAAATAGCCTCACAGAAACTTTAGGCCCCATTTGAAACGCTGTGATTTCATAAAAAAAACACTTCAATTTTTACAGAAATTGGGAAAGAATACCGCATTCTAAACGGTCCCTTAGCATGTCTCCACCGCATTGCCTGGTGCAACTTGTCCGCTTCCATTATGATCTCTTGCCATCCGGATACTGGCAAATTGCACCCCAGCTTGTACGGCCGAATCCTTTCCAGCAAAAGAGCATGAGAAAGGAGAGAGCTTGCTGCTAGTCCCATCAAATGACTTTGCAAACGCATGTTTAAGGATGAATCCTCCTACTGTTCTACTTAACTTGTACAATTGATTTATTTGAAGCAGAATTCAACCCAACAGTACTACACATGAGCCTGCACGAAAATGCAGAATTGCTTGCGTTAATCTACTATGCAATTTGGCCAAGCAGCATATCTTGCAAACCAACACAAAGAAAGTACCCAGTCAATCTACAATTTATTTTATTGTAACCAGGGAGAATTAACAATTGTATCTTTCAGACTAAATATATGATCGATATGATTGCCTGAGAGATTCGAAGACTTTTAGATGCACTTACTCTACCGAACGCTGATACATGTTCCTTTCTCCGGTGCGGCAATGAAACTGGCAAAGAAGTTAATTGTTACCAGCAAGAAAGTAGTAGTATGTAAGCTGTTCAATGACCCTAGTATGTAAGCTGTTCAATGACCCTAACTAATCGTATCGCACCTGCGTCGCCTCCTGGCCACCTACTCACTGAAAGTTGAGGAATTGTTCAGTTGGAGTGGAAAAAGGGGTCCCGATTGACTTCACTTTTGTCAAACAACAACCTACTAACTCCTACAGTGTGGTTTAAGCTCTAAAGAGATTCTGTACTTCAAAGCCGTGTACTTTGCAAATTTGTGTAGTCTAGAGGCTAGCATTTTTCAAGAGAACTGGTAACTGAAGAGCAAACTTTCTTGGTTTCTGTTTCTCAGTCTCTTTCAGAGTTTCAATCCCAATCTTCTTTCTGATACATGTGTCGTTTCTTCAATTTTTGCACTGGCAATATGTTTCTTTACAAACAATAATATGAATAGCAAGATCCATAATTTTGCATGGTTGAAAATTAAGGCAAAGTAGGTTAACTAACTGTACATTTCTCAATGAAAATTGAGCCGAAATACTTGCATCCTGACAGAGATAAACTCAAACTTTTCACTGCAGAAAAGAATCACCTTTCAGTATTCATGATCTACCTTCTCGATTGACTGAGTTAATGCGGCACTGTACCATCAGCCAAGCTACTATCTGCATAAGCCTATAAGAATTAAGGAGTAGGAAGAATTTTTCAGAACAAGTAAAAGGATTGAACACGGTGAAATGAACCCAAGAATCCACCCTGCTTTGTGATACATAGGCCAGTGGGTGTAACAACTCCCCATCTGTCAGCATTGTGAGCGAACACTAGAGCTAGCGTACTTGACAGCCACCTTAAAGGAAAGGAAAGGAAAGGAAAGGAGAAGAAGCGTGCCACAACAAATCGCAGAGACCGAAACATGATCTTCCAAACCTCAAACAACCGCACTCACTACCTCTATATATACGGTCGCCGGCCTCGAACTTTGTCATCAAGGCAAGAACACCAAAGAAAAGCAAGCATCGGAGTAGGAGCGATGGAGACGACCACGGCGGCGACGAGAGGTCTCATGAGGCTCTGCTGCTTCTCTTCTCTTCTTCTGCTCTCCTTCCTGCTCCCCAACGCCCTCGCGGAAGAGCGCTTCTACGAGTTTGTGGTACGTGTCGCAACTCTCCCCCCCCCCCCCCTCCCCCACCTCTCTCTCTAACACACACACACACACACACAATACTTGTTACTGTTTAAAGTTCTGTGGTTGGATTGTGCATTATTAGCATTGTGTTGTGTATGATCCATTGATTGATTCGGGGGAAATGTTTTGTGGTGTTGTTGCAGGTCCAGGAGATGCTAGTGAAGAGGCTGTGCAAGACGCAGAAGATCATCACCGTGAACGGGCAGTTCCCGGGGCCGACGATCGAGGTGTACAACGGCGACACGCTGGCGATCAAGGCCGTCAACATGGCCAGATACAACGTCACCCTGCACTGGTACATAGATACACTCCCCTACTCGTAGATGGTGCATGAACGCACGTACTGAGTTGATCGATGCGCGCGTGCCAGGCACGGCCTCCGGCAGCTGCGGAACGGGTGGGCGGACGGGCCGGAGTTCGTGACGCAGTGCCCGATCCGGCCGGGCGGCAGCTACACGTACCAGATCACCATCCAGGAGCAGGAGGGCACGCTGTGGTGGCACGCGCACAGCTCCTGGCTCCGCGCCACCGTGCACGGCGCCCTCGTCATCCACCCCAAGAGGGGCGTCCCCTACCCGTTCCCCAAGCCCGACAAGGAGTTCCCCGTCATCTTAGGTGCGCGCTCATACTCACCACTCTTCTTCCTCCTCTTGAGATCGATCGAGCGATCATGCATGCGACTATGTGAGTTTTGTTTGTGATATTGGAATGCGCATGCAGCGGAATGGTGGAGGAGGGACCCGATCGCCGTGCTCCGGCAGTCCATGATCACCGGCGCGCCGCCGAATGTCTCCGACACGTTCCTCATCAACGGCCAGCCCGGAGATTTCCTTGAGTGCTCCAGCCAAGGTGAGCTTGCGTGCGTCTTTCGCTGTACGTGTGCGCGTCGTTTGCTTTGTGCAGGAGATTACTGCGGTTGTTAAGAAACAGCTGCCTTTTGGTAAGCCTGACCTTTGCATGCATAAACTTTTGTTTATTTTTTCTCTTACCTTCTTGAGTTACTCACAAAGAAGGAAAGAAGAAACATAGGGGCTGTCTAACGATTATTTTTTTCAATCTCAATCACATTTTTGAGTCATAGGATTTACATCTAATGACTACTATATTTTACCCACCCCTCACCTATGAAAAATACAAAAACAGAAATAAAAAAATTCAAACCTAGACAAAAATGAAATAAACCTAGCTAGGTGAACTCTTACAAAATACAACAACAAAAAAATCTAACCTAGACAACAATAAAATAAAACTAGGTTAACCGTACAAATAAAAAACAAATAGAAATAAAAATTATCGTAGAGTTGTACTAAAATTGCACATCACTTAATACTATAATTTTAGGTTTAATCTCATGAAATTTTAGGTGACGGAGAGGTAAGAAAATTTTATTCAAGAGAATTAGCAAATTAAGTGTGCTCTCTTGATAAATGTCGTCAGAAGTGAATCAACTAACACTGCAATTTTCTCGATCGTACAAGTTCCAGATTTGGTTAAACCGACCAAACTACCAAATCAACTTTTGGTTTGGAAAAAAGCAAATCCTATACCATAGCATAGGTCTTCTCTAACACTACGACCTGTAAAAAAATACTACCACCTGTAAAAAATTTCTACTGTGAGCTTGTCTGCGAAACTGTGACCCGAGTTCCTTTCCCAAAAAAATGTTTTTCTTCATGAAAAGTGACAAAACAAAGAGACAATCTTCAGATGTGAACCAAACCAATAAGTGAAACGTAGAAGAAGAAAATAATAATCTCGAACCAATTTCTTCGTGTGCAAGATGTCACCACCTTGACGCTCAAATGATGCAATGTTTTCTTTACTAACCTCACCAACTAATCGTTTGCTGGACATGCATGCACCGTCACCGCAGAGACGAGCATCATCCCAGTTGTCGCCGGCGAGACGAACCTGCTGCGCATCATCAACGCGGCCATGAACGCCGAGCTCTTCGTCTCCCTCGCCGGCCACAAGATGACCGTGGTCGCCGCCGACGCCATGTACACCAAGCCCTTTGAGACCACCGTCGTCCTCCTCGGCCCCGGCCAGACCACCGACGTCCTCGTCACCGCCCACGCCGCCCCTGGCCGCTACTACCTCGCTGCCCGAGCCTACGCCTCCGCACAGGGCATCCCCTTCGACAACACCACCGCCACCGCCATCTTCCAGTACAAGAACGCCCCCGGCTGCCCCACCACCGCCTCCACCGGGGCAGGGGCCAGCGCAGGAGCCAACACCTTCAACGGTCCACTAGGCCGCTCCCGGTCCTCTGGCCACCCCTGGAGAGCTGGGCCGGCGCCAATGCTCCCGTTCCTGCCGGCGTTCAACGACACGAACACGGCGACCGCGTTCTCGAACAGCCTCAGGAGCCCCGCGCCGGTGAAGGTGCCCGGTCCGGTGACCCAGGAGGTGTTCACCACGGTGGGGTTCGGCCTGTTCAACTGCCGGCCAGGCCCGTTCTGCCAGGGCCCGAACAACACCCGGTTCGGCGCGAGCATGAACAACGTGTCGTTCCAGCTCCCGGACACGGTCTCCCTGCTGCAGGCGCACCACCACCACATCCCCGGCGTGTTCACCGACGATTTCCCGCCGCTCCCACCGGTGTTCTTCGACTTCACCTCGCAGAACATCCCGCGCGCGCTGTGGCAGCCGGTGAAGGGCACGCGGCTGTACCGCGTCAAGTACGGCTCGGTGGTGCAGATCGTGTTCCAGGACACGGGCATCTTCGCCGCCGAGGAGCACCCCATGCACATCCACGGCTACCACTTCTACGTGCTCGCCACGGGGTTCGGCAACTACGACCCGAGGCGGGACGCGGCCAAGTTCAACCTGGTCGACCCGCCCGCCCGGAACACCATCGGCGTGCCGGTCGGCGGGTGGGCCGTGGTGCGGTTCGTGGCGGACAACCCCGGGGTATGGCTGGTGCACTGCCACATCGACGCGCATCTCACCGGCGGGCTGGCCATGGCGCTGCTGGTGGAAGACGGCGAGGCCGAACTCGAGGCCACCATGGCGCCACCGTTCGACCTGCCGGTCTGCGTCCTGTAGAGGCTTCTTTGACTTCTGTTCTGTACGTACGTGGTAGGTAAGCGTGAGGAGGCTGTGTGCATCGTACGTGTTGTGATGCTACGTGTTTGCATTTGGAACTTGGCATTTGTAATTTGGATTTCGATTTGAATTTGAAAAGAAAAGGGAAGGTTTTCCTTATGGGCCTCGTTTTTTGCATGGTGCAGCATACAATGTGGGCCTTCAAAATTGGTAATGGGCTTTAGAGTGTGTAATCTAGGCGTGTGTTCATGTCCATTATAGAGTCGGCTGGTTGCAGCTCTTCGTTGGGCCATTCTGATTCAACAATATGCAAAATAGGCTTAAAAAAAATACTCACTCCAATCACAAATATCCAATCACAAATAGTTGTCGTTTTAAATATTGTTATAGTTAAACTTAATTTTTTTTTATTAGCAATGTCTTTTTAAATATTTAAATTGGATCCTTAAAAATTATACGTGCATATTTGTCACGAAAAGTACTTTCATAATGTTGTAATTTTATTGGGTTTTATAAATATATTATAATAAAAATTAGTGGTAAAATATATGTTTTGGAAACCTATCGATGTTCAAAACAATAACTATTTGTGATCGGAGGGAGTAACCGCAATGCTGAAATATCAGATGTGTCCTCTCAAAAAGAAATATCAGAGTGTGCTGTATTAAAAAAATAAAACTGTTAGGGTTAGAAGTACGACAAAATAGCTAGAAACAAGATTTAACATAGAAAAACCTTTGGGGCAAAAAAACCACGGGAAACAATCTACTATAATGGTTCAAGGATTACATGTACAGGCCGGGTGTGACTTAAATAGCAAAAAAAAAATTCGAGTTGTAGCAGATTTGGACTAACAACCTACTTAGATAAAACCAAAAGATATGATAAATTAAGATATTTAAGTTCTCACTAACAAAAATAGGCGTTAGTGTGTGAAAACCGACATACCGACGATCACGAAGCAAACAGAAGACGAAAACTATTGGTACGAACAATACACAGTGAAGAGAGCCATACCATCACTATTCATTACTCCCTCCGTTGATAAATATAAGGCGTATTTTGACTTGGCACAAGGATTAAGGTTGTGGTGAAATTGAGCAAAACATGAGAGGAAATGACTTACATATCCCTCTTAATCATTTTGGAAGATGAGAGATAATACTTTGTATATGTGGTAATAAATAAATGCATATGGTTGAGAGAGAATAAATAAGGGTATATGTGAAAAAACTCATTAAATCTACATGCACGCTTTATATTTTTCAACACGACCATTCAAACTATAGTCCTTATATTTATTAAGGGAGGGAGTACTATTTAGTAACTTATTATAGAGCCTCCGTACGGTTCATCCCACCAAATTGGTTCCCTTTAATCACACTTAAGCCGGCAAAAGCACGGACCTACACACTCTATATATGCGTCCCCCAAAGGATGGAGGGCTGTCACCAACATGTCCCCGACTTGTGGACCGCCCGATCCAGATCCGACGGCCGCGATCCGTCCCCGGTCCCCCCGAAAATGCGCCGGCGGTTAGCTAGCTTGAGTTGCATGTTTTGCATGGTGGGATCGACTCGGAGAGCGTACTGCGTTTGTTCTCTTTGTCTTCTTAACCTGATGCTTGTTTCTTGTGATGTCTCGATCGATTGCTTAGCCTTAGCTTGTGTTAAGCCGCCATTTGGAGTTGGAAGTCACAGTCCTATCTATGCCTATATATGTATAATGTATTGAGTGAGTCTTATCTCATCTAAAAAAATGCACTCTATATTGAGCCTATCAGCTTTAGGTTAGGTACCACGTAGATGAAGCCTGTGGAATACAGATGGTTATCCAAGGTTAATCCAAACATTCTAGTCACAAAGAGGAGTCACAAGTTCGTGGTAATCACATGTTTGGGGGATACGTTGTTGTCAATGTTTAGTGAGGTAATTCCTCAGCGAAACACTACCTGCACAGTTATTAGCACTAGATGGAACAAGTGGAACATGCCAATTGTTGGTTGGTTAAACCGGCATTGTGCCAAGATATTCTGCTTGCTAGAAAACATAGCGGGAAACGCTGTGAAATTAGGGTCTGTTTGGAACTACGTACGTAACCCATTCACTCAATCGATCGATCTATTGAAAGATACAATATTATATGACGAATTTAAAAAATCAAGCGTATGAACCCCTCAATCTGGGGCAACTTGTGTGTACCACGATCAAAAAATAAGAAGAATTAATGGTTTTTTAAGCATCGGGCATAACAGATTCAAAGAATGCCTTGAGAGAGTAGCTAGCGTTCAAGTGGAAGAAGTAAAAAAGAACTCATCGGAACCTAGAAAAATTCCGACGATAAGTTTGGAGTTCGACGCTACTAGCTCACCTTTTTATACGGATTATGAGATCCTATACAGTTGCACACACCCCAACCTATCGGCCCAAGAGCTCTCTTTCTATGGACTAAGAATAGGTACAATAAGACTATCTCAGTTTATTATTAACGTGTACATATCAGTTTTATCCTATGTAAAGGAGTGAAAAAAGAGAAGAGAGAAGAGAACCGGCTCTTATTTAGCAGTCAGCACTGCACAGGAAACAATGTGCTATAGCCAGCCAAAAATCCATATTGGAGCTGGCACAAGCGACTGTTAGTGTTGAAGTTAGTGTTTTGCCAATAGCCACAAAGATAAAGTTAGTGTGGAACGTCCAAATTAAATGCTTTAGTATTTATCTAGAGATAACTTTTAGAGATAGTTATTGTATAAGGTGGTTTTATTGCTTATTCTAGATGACATAGATGAGGGGTAAAGTAAGTAATAGGTTTTGTTATTATATCTGCTCTAATGACGCACATTTCCATCTCTTACTATCTAATCATGTCGAAGTTGCAACTTTTTTTTATTCAGAAAAACAACTCGATCATGAGGGAGAGGCCCCGTTCCGCATAACGTTTTTTTTACAGGAATTAAACTGTTTTACTTGAGATTCCTAGAGAATTCCAGTGTTTCAATAAGGCGCCCTTGGTATGTGCTACGTTGGCAACATGTACCTCAACTCACCTCCCATCCATCCAATACAAGGCTCCTCATTTTGCACACACAAGAAAATTGGGTACGTACTCTAGAATCGAACTTAAGACCTCCGTTTTCGTTGCGCGTTACTCGTACTGAAGTAACATTTAAATGGTAGAACATCCATGAACTCTGGCTAGAGTTTCAAGATAGCCAACTTACTCTAATGATGGTGGAATTAAAAGTTTGTAATAGTAATCTATCCGTTTAAAAATACAAGGCATATAGTTTGAATGATATTTGTTTAGAAATATAAATACTTGCACGTAGGTTTAACGAGGATTTCCTTACTATACCTATATTTATTCTCTTTCAACCATATGTATTTATTCATTACCACATACACAAAATATTATCTCATCTTCCAAAACAATTAAGTTAGGTATCTAAGTTATTTTTTCTCATACATTTCTCAATTTTACCGTAATCTTAATTCTTATGTAAAGTCAAAATACGCTTTATACTTCTGAAAGGAGGGAATATGATCATAGCCTTTTCGATGCACTTACTTTTGTTGGCTTTCTTTGCACTAGAGTTTTTACCATCCTTAGAAGGTACTATCTAATTACTTTTAAACTCTTGTACCTTTCAATACCTCTATTACTTTTGGTACCTCTTGCTACTAGTGTAATATATATTTTGATAGAGAATAGTAAAAAGTCTCTCTTTTGGACAATAATTAATATATTTTCACTTGTTTAACGAGCAACAACTCTAGCCCCTATAAAGAGCCATTGCCGCCCAAACATGCCAAAGAGCCAAAGGGGAAGCAGGCCAGGAAGAGAGTTCGATTGCAGAGCTAAGTAAGTAATTAACCAACAAAGGCCAGCGACGATTAGCCGGCAAGAAGCATGGGCAACAGCCTGAGGTGCTGCCTGGCCTGTGTCCTCCCCTGCGGCTCCTTCGACGTCATCCGGATCGTCCATCTCAGCGGCCACATCGAGGAGTACGCCCGCCCGGTCACCGCCGGCGAGGTCATGGCCGCGCACCCAAACCACGTCCTGAGCCGGCCGTGCTCCCAGGGCGGCGCGCGGCGGATCCTTATTGTCGCCCCCGATTCAGAGCTGAAGCGGGGGTGTTTTTATTTCCTGGTGCCGGCTTCGTCGGTATCGGAGAAGAAGAGGAAGCCGTCCCGGCCGCAGCTAAAGAAGGCACGGTCGTCCAAGACCGTGCAGAGTGCTACTAGCACTACCAAGTTAACAAAAGATGGTGGTGACAGTTACCTGGCGGAGGTGTTGTCGGAGGGGAAGGCCAGCTGCAAGCGCCGCCGGAGCGTCCGGGCGACGGTGTGGCGGCCGCATCTTCAGAGCATTCCGGAAGAATTAAGCTCGTGAGTAGCATCTCATTGACCTCTTCATGAGATCTGCTTATGTAGCTAGCTGTGTTTTTTTTCCTCTCTCTTTCTATTTCTGTACATACAGATGCAAGAGTGATGGTAGTTTGTGCATGGTGTACCGTGCACGGACGGATGATCGGACGGCGCTGCGTAGCCATGTTTGATGTGGTGGGCGCTTATGGCCGTTCGATAGTGGAGTTTTAGGTGAGAGGCGACGGTCTCCTTTTGCATCTCTCTGTCTCTCTCTTGTTTTTCGCTCTCACCACTGCCAGATCGAGTGTTTGAAGGCAGTGTTAGTGAGAGTTGTTGGGTTTGGGTGCCTTCTCATGGCTGTGAGATCACAGGCTGGAAGGATGGAGAAACATAAAACATGACTACAGAAATCTGCTTTAGGTGTGGGCATATTTAAACCGAAACCGAAAAATTGAACCGAATTAAATGATTATTTCGGTTTTTTCGGTTTTCAGTTCAGTTTTTATTTTAGGACTGTTCGGTTTTTGGGTTCCAGTTCAGTTTTCAGCTCCCGTTAACTAAACAACCGAACACCGATATACATTCCACTGTCCAAATTCCAGACGGACTAACTTGAAGCGACCAAATCAACAAATCCTCTCCTCCCGGTCCTCCAACCCGAACCCTCGCATCCCAAACCTCCGCTCCCCAATCCGCAGGATGTGGAGGCGCTCAAAGGCGGCACGAAGGCCGCCAAATCTGGCATGTGGAGGCGGCACGGAGGCGGGAATGGTCCTCGGGAGGAGGCGTGGAGGCATCCAGATCTAGTACATGGAGGAGGCGTGGAGGCGCCTTGGTGATGACGGTGCAAGCGGTCCTCGTGTGGAGGTGCTCGGCGGTGGCCAGATCTGGCGCGCTGTCCTCGGGAGGAGGTGCTTAGCAGCGGCGGCGGCTACAGCTGCGGCCTCGGCCACGCTATCCTCTGGTGGAGGCGATCAATGGCGGTAGCCTCGGCCACGCGATCCTCGGGCAGCAGCAATGGGGTGGCATTCGACAGCAGCGTGGGCGGGCGGTGGCGTGGGGCGGCATCCGACGATGCGGGCGGGCGGCCCCCTTTTCGTTCATGCTCTGGCGGGTTTCTTCTTTGTCAGTTCTTCTCTTCCTCCAATTATGTTCACAAAAATGAGTACAACGTCCACAAATGCATATATGAACTTCAATACTTCTACAGGCAATATCCTTTGGCTTTGCTTAGATGCTTGATAAAAGAAAGCCAGGATAAATGCTCAGGAGTTGCAATTCCAGTCATGGAATCCAGGCATATCTAAACTTCAATATTTCTACAGGTAATATCAAATTTATGTGCTTACCAGGTTTGTATGTTAACTGTTATCAGTCAGCCAAACTCTTTTTAAGTAGAGCTTTATTTAGGAGGTCATGAAATCCAGGCATCCTCCAACCTGATCATGGTTCTGAAATTCGGCTTTGAATACATTTTGATGTGTGCTATACTGGTATTGCATGCATTGCTGGACAATGTATTTGTGCCATACTGGCATCAAATTTGGTTTGGAATGTATTTCTGGAATGGCATAATTTAATTGTGCATGATGCTGCTGCTGCTTGCCTACTTCTTCAATTCTTCTACACGTTTTTAATACATTTTGATGTGTGCAGTGCAGTGTGCTGGTTAACCGAAAAACCGAATTAACCGAACCGAATTTTTTTTATTAATTCGGTTCGATTTTCAAATTTGAAAAACCGAAATAATTTAAAACCGAAAAAACCGTATGCCCACCCCTAATCTGCTTTATGCCTGAAATGAGTAAGGACAAGGACTATGTAATTTGAAGTTGCAGAAGTTCAACAGAAACATTAGAGTCTCGTGCCCAGCTTGTCCCTTCGTGCCTCTCGAATTCACTTGCGCGTACTAATAATGGGCTATTTAACGAAGAAATCCAATCGGTAATTCAGAATTGTGTGTTGCTAATCTCTGATGTCTCCTCCAATGAATTGGGGTAGTGCTAGTAGGGATCGCGAAACAGATCTCGGAAAATTTCCTGAACCCCCACCAGCCAGTTAATTCCCGACCATTTTCCTTCGGTTATCCGGGTTCAGAATCGCCTCGGAGCCCACCGACGAAGGCGCTGGAGCAGGAGGGGGAGGGACGCCGGCGGACACGAAGACGGGACTGACCGAGTCGTGGGGTCGAGGTGTGGGCCCGAGTCGGCAGTGGGTGAAGTGCAGGTGGAGCGCCCGGTTCACGGACAGGTTTTAGCCGGTGATTGGCTGGCCAACGTCTCTTGGATGTACTTGGCGGACGGTTACCTCCCAACACCTCGTTCTTTTTTATCAAGTGCCCATACGTGACAATAAGATTATAAAAAAGGATGATACTGTACAATAATTGTCAACTGCCGACCCTTGCACTATACAATGAAAAAAATCCTCACCAATAAAAATAAAAATTACAGAAAGAATAAGAGTTTATTGATGTCTCAACAAAACGAGGCATGGCATTTGGTGGGGATGCCGGCGCGCGTCCCGTCCACCTGCGTTCGAGGTTTCGGCTCGACGCTCGTGAGCATGAGGATTGGGTGCAGCGTGTGTGTGAGTGTGTGTGCTTTTATAGCTTAACCGTTGTTTTTTTTATAGTGAATGACAGAGTTTCTAACCAAATTTAAAAAAAAGAGAGAAAGAAATTAACCTTTGAGCTCCTCTTCTATAGTGGAGCCGATATGGAAAGAGAACCACCACCACCTCTTATGACAATGATTAATTCCTTGAACAAAAAACATGCATGCAGAGATGCTGCTGAGAATGGCTATGGGACGAAATGTGGGCAAAGAATCTCAAATAAGCAACAAGGCACATCAACTTTGATTCAATGCGTTAAGTATGCTTTGAAATGTCAAAATAAAGCTCCGCGTCCAGAAGGGAAAAAAACGTTCAAGTATCATTCAGGTCAGAACAGGAATGAACCTCTCCATTAACAGCACTTTCCTACACTTCAGCATTCTACTGTTCTAACAACTCTTTATTGAGAAGGGGGAAATGGCTAGGACTAACAAAATGAGTCATGGCCATAAGACTGTAACACCAGTACAATAACCACGAATAATCCAGTGGCAAGTTGTAAATCACTTATAAAATTGCAAAATAGTTATTAGTCCTATGATGTATATTAAAAAGTTCAGAAAGACTAGGCAGGCAAATCCAACTTCTAATTGGCAAGTGCGAGAGGCTAAGGGTGTGTGTATTAATTAAATAGGCTTATAACTTGTAATTGGGATCATTTTTATTTTTCAAGTCTGCACATTGTAGTCTTGTAGATATAGAAGTTACTAGAAAATTGTACGCGGCGTGCCACGCCGCGGGTGCCGCTCTCCACGCGAAGAAATCGAGAAAACGAGCGATTGACGCTCCATCCACGAGCAAATCGAGAAAACGCGCGAAAAGGATCAAAAAGGATTTTGTGCTTTCCGCAAAAGGGCTTAAACATAATGCTAGAAAAACGGAGAAAAGGATCTAAATGCAATGCATTTTTTTTCTTCCAAAAAATGGACCTGAACGTATTTTTTTACAAAAAGGACCAAACGTAATTTTGATTTTCCCAAAAAGGACCCGAGCGCTACTCCTAAAAATGCTAAAAGGGCATGAACGTAATATGTATTCTTTTTTCGGGAAAGGACCTGACCGTAATTTTTTTTCCAGAAAAAGACCTATATGTAATTTTTTTTTGAAAAAGGACCCGATCGTAATTTTTTTTCGCCGGCTCGAGCCGAGCCGGGAGCCTAGCCGGCTTGCTCCCGGCTCAAACGCAGGAGATCGCCGGAAGTCTTCCTATATTAGTAGAAGGTTATATAAGCAATAAAGTGAATTGTACTTTTTCATACAGCTATCTACAAAATAACAGAGCCAATAGGATAATGCAACTGTAAATTGTCAAAGATATTTGCATGGTTCTTACTGTCAACTGTAAAATAACGCACAATGTCACATCTATCCGCATACAACTGGAAACTGTCAAAGATTTGTAGGAGCATATAAGAAGAATTCAAAAAGCAAACCTATTTTGGGAATTAACTATCTTTGGTGAAGCCATAACTAAAATTCCTCAAATAAAATGCTTGACAACCTGCAGAGCACAAATAATGAATCAAAATCTAACATTGTTTTGAACTATTATCATTTAAAGCATTGTGGATCTTTGTTTTAATATGGTTTTGAATAGATGATAAAGGGCAAGTCGACAATTCAGCAAACAGCTAGTAGGAGTCGGAGGGCTTGGAGCAGGGGTCATGGACAGTAAGAGGCCTCAAGGAAGCTGATTGGCCTCATGCTCACATTCACCAACGTGACAAACCAGCACAGAAGCATGCACTCTGGTGATGACTTCCCTGATCTGTGCTAATGGTGGGTGAGCTCAAATGCTCAATCAACCTACATAAATAATGAATCAGAGAAGTTGCTGCAGCATGAGTAATTGCCTACACCACAACCAAATCACCGATGAAGAAGGATGAACTGAAAGGGAGGAGTCTGGGACAAGGATGCAATCACCGGAAGTCAACAGGTATTCTACGTAAACAAAAAATCAAACACCACAGTTAATAAGGTCTTTGCCTGTCAATAAAATGTCGAACTCAAAATTATCACAAGAAACCCAAAAAGAGATAATGTATTATGAATCTTACTGTCAACTCATATCTGTAATCATGCCATACCAATATGCATGTTTTATCTAAGCCGAACCCAAATTCACATTTTTGGGTTTTGGATACAAAAAACTCTACAAAATTACTGGGTATAGAACAAAATATAGATACCAAATTCACGATGCAAAAGTGCATATAGTGGGGATTAAGTGATAAGAGATCTCATCGGGGAAGAAGCGGGGTGCAAACCTTAGGGTTGGCGAAAGTCGAGAGGAGTAGTGATGCGGTTGTCAGGGTTAGCACATCGATGGCATTGTTGAGGGGCAAGGGGGCGGCCGCAGCAACAGTTTTATGAGCGACTGAGTATAGCTCGAAGAATAGGGTGACCACTGACTCGGTTTTGGAGCAAGGGCCACAGATGGCCATGAGCAGCGACAGGGTGGAGCAGTCGAGGCTGATCTGGGGACATATGGAATGCTAGACTCATCTTCTTCGCTTATCTCGATGCCTCGCTGCAGCCCGCGCTTCCGTTCCCATCTCTGGTGGTGCCGTCGTTTGCGGCCTCTGGTAGGTAGGGGCGAGGCAGGGTCGGGACTTGGGAACCACCTCCCTTGTCTCTCTGAATCAGGCTGCCGTGCACCCCATCTCACAGAGGAGCACAAGATCCACGAGGATGATCAATCAGAGCAGTGAGGAAGGCGCGGGGGAGGTGGAGAGTTGGCGTGAGCGCGGGGGAGTCAGAGGGGAGGCGCGGGCGTGGGAAGGCGGAGGGCCAACTCAAGCGTAGGGTTGGGGAGGCGTAGCCGCATAGGGACGGCGTAGACGGAGAACGTGCGAGAGGTGCGGGAGGTGTGGGCGGACGGATAGAGGGGTAGTTCGATTTTTTCTGGTTTCTTTGAGATCCGTTTTTTTAAAATGAGTTAGTTTTTTTAAGGTGTTGATGTCATGTGCGGAGCATTACGCGATGGTCAGGGGTGGAGTCAGGCCTCGGGTCACCCGGGCCTGAACCCGAGGCTTGGCCCAAGCATTCCATTCAAAATTTCTTAGAAGTTCATATATTGGCCACCAACTTTTGGGCCAGTCCAGGCCGGCCCGAGGCTTGAGCCTAGGCTGTCTCCGTCCCTGACGATGGTGGAAGGAAGGGGAAGACCACGGATAAACTCCCCTTTTTATATTAGTAGTGATGTTGTGTTTAATACATGTAGTCACCTTTTCGAAATTTGATCGCTAATATACACAACAAAAAAAATGTTTGGATTTTTTAGGTAAAAATGGTATCAATAGATTTGTCGTAAAAAGATACTTTCATATCATTATATTTTTAATAACTTAAGTTTATATAATACTCTAAACTTTGCTCAAAAGTTATTTCAGCATCTCGAACTATAAAACTAGATATTTAACTCTTGAACTTTGCAATTCAGTCCAAATAACACACTGACCCAATTTCACATGGAGATATTGCTCGTATGGCGTGATGAGTAAACAGTTTTGTCACGTAGGATGACACGTTGGACAAAATTAGATCAATGATAAGTGGGGCTCGTAGGGACTTCTCTTTCGAATCGAAATAGAAAGGGAGGGAGCTAGAAAGACGATAGCCATGGAAGTATGATTGGGAGCTCGACAGGGGAGAAGTCCATATGGACTCCACCTATCATTGATCAAACTTGACCAGTGTGATATCCTATATAACAAAACCGTCTACTTATTACGCCACACGGACAATACAACTATGCAAAACTAGGTAAGGTGTTATTTGAATCAGATTACAAAGTTTAGAGATTCAAATGTCTAACTTCATAGTTCGAGATGCTGAATGAACTTTCGACCAAAGTTTGAGACGTTACATGAACTTCTTCCTTGTTTTTTTTAAAATCCTCAACGTCATGTATGTATATGTATATGTATATGTATATGTATATGTATATGTATATGTATGCTTACTATATATTAAAGTGGTGAGGATTGCTGGCCATTGAGGAACGCAACCTAAGCACGTGCGCGAAAAGACCTTCTGAAAAATTTGAAATCGCGTTTAGGTCCTCTAGTCGGTTTTTAACAGAAAGGACCCGAAAAAACCAAAATTACGTTTAGGTCCCTTTGCGGTTTACGTCCAAGTCCTCCCGAAGGTTTTTTATAAGAACGTTTAAATCGTTTTTTTTTCAAAATGGACGCGGTTTTCTCAAAAAAAAAAACCAGATTCGCCGAAGGTTTATAGCAGTCCACAAATTAAACGACGGGTCCTACCGACCTATTTTTATGCAAAAAAACTAAATGACGTTTAAATCTTTTTTTGCAGAATGGACCCAAAAGAAAAACAAAAAAAAAATACTTCCTTGGTTTTGAAAGACCGAGATGGCGACCAGAGGGGGGTGAATGGTCCCAAAATAAATTTTCCCACCTCTTGGATAAATACTAGCCAAAGACTCAGTACTGCTTGTAAAGAACAGAGACTAGAAAACACAAGCAGTGTTCAGAAAACAACACGATTCCAAAAGCCAATCTGTGATCTTGGCTTGCTCGTGAGATTCTAATGATCAAGATAGACTTGAATGCCTTCTCACACGTCACAGCAAGCAAGATATCACAGGAGTAAACACCAAAACTCGATCAATTAAGAATTCACCATGAAGGGACAAAAGATCGGTTTCTTTGCAGAACTTGAACTAGGGTTGCCTAGAGGATTTGGATATGTTCTGAGAGAAGATTCATCCAATCAATCTCTCATCCTTGGCAACAAGAACCAGAAGCAAATCAAAACTAAAGAACTGCAAGTCACACGTTTACGCATTTCAAAAACACACAGATTTACAACTTGCAACAAGAACGCAAGGATTGCCTAAATGATTGAAAGCATCGAATCAAGAGAAGAGTTCATCAACCATGAATTTCAACAAAGATTCAATAGCATGTAGAAGGAGATGAGGCAAATTCAAATTACGTAAAGTAAATTGCAAGTAAGTAAATGCGGAATTTAGATAGCAGAATTTAAGTGCGTAATGTAAATGGTAAAGGAAATGAAACAAGAACATAAATGAAGAACTTTTCATTTCTGGAAGGGAGGTTTACAAAGCCTCACAACAAAGTGGGCAAAACTCAAATGAGCAGCAACAACCTCAGAACCTTCAAAGAGGGGAGGCTGCCCCTACCCCTCTATTTATAGTGACCTAGGATCAATTTCCACCCTTGGATGTCTTGCTTCAATCCTAAACCAACTTCCAAGAGCCAGGATTTGATCCTTACACTGTCACTCTCAACAACTCTCAACTACACTGAGGTACTTTCTAGTACACCTGAAAGCAAGCTACACTTATCCACTACTTTATCTTCCAGAACTGCAACCCTACAGCTCTCCTTGATCTAAGTAGTGATAAGCTAGCTTCTCCATTGATCTCTTGTCTCTTGGAACTGAACCGACTTCATCTCCGGCCATCTTCCGGCGAACTTCCAGCCAACTTGAACCTCCGGCCATCCCATGCCTAGTTCCAGCCTCCCTTCGCCTCACCATGACCACCAAATGAAATCCTACATTCACAAAGACAAGAAATCCTTTCTTGGTTCCACCATGAACCCATCACAACAATTTGATCACGAGTTGGGTTAGTAAGGACCAAAAACGAACCAAAGCATTTCAACCATGTGCACACAAGCTGTTTTCAATACAGCAGGATCTTCTCAATTTTTATGATTTTATATGTAGTTCTACTGTAAAACTTATTAACATGAAAAAGTTGCGTTTCTTAATTATCTACAACTTTCATGTAGAACACATAATTTTTCAAGTAAGGGAAGACCCTTAAAAAGGCAAATTACTGCCAGCTGCAACACCGGTCCGGCGTAAACGTGAAAATCTCTGTTAACATTTCCGATTTTCTACGATTTTTTATGTTACTGAAATGAAAAACTTGTCAACATGAAAAAGATACGTCTTGAAATTATCTACAACTTTCATGTAGACCAAATAATGTTTTGAGGACTATAAGACCCTTAAAAAGTACTAACAAGAATCGGTCCGGCGCAAACGTGAAACTCACTGTTAACCTTCCCGATTTTCTATGATTTTTTATGTTGCTCAAATGAAAAATTTGTCAACATAAAAAAGATGGGTCTTGGAATTCTCTACAACTTTCATGTAGACCAAATAAATTTTTTTTGGGCACGGGAAGACCTTCAAAAACGTTAATTTCTGCCAGCTGCAAAACCAGTCCGGCGCGAAAGAAAAGCAGTCCGGCGTAAACGTGAAACTTACTGGACTTGGTCCGGCGCAAATAGGAAAACCTCTGTTTCCCTCTTCCCTTGGTCCGGCGCAAATGGAAAACTCTCTGTTTCCCTCTTCCCTTGGTCCGACGCAAATGGGAAACTCTCTGTTTCTCATTTCTCTTGGTCCAGCGCAAATGGAAAACTCTCTGTTTCTCATTTCCCTTGGTCCGGCGCAAATGTGCAGTCTAACCTAACTTGGTCCGGCGCAAATGCAACTCATGCAACATTTGGTCCGGCGCAAACAACCTTCCAACTTGAAATCCATTTTGAATCCAAAACTCAAATATAAGATATCCTAGATCACATAAAGTCAAATACTTATCACAAATTTGGGTAGACCTCCACATAGTCCTTCAGGTTTTCTCTAAAAAAAATACAGATTCGCCGAATGTTTATAGCAGTCTATAAATTAGCCGACGGGTCCTACCGACCCATTTTTACGCAAAAAATTAAATGATGTTTAAATCCCTCCGCAGTTTTCTCAAAAAAAAAATCCACACAATCGCCGACGGCTCCTAGCAGCCCTTAAAAAACACAGATTCGTCGAAGATTTATAACAATCCACAAAATTAGCCAATAGGTCCTACCAACCTATTTTTACACAAAAAATAAATAACATTTAAATCCCACCGCGGTTTTCTCAAAAAAAATCCACAGATTCGGCGACGGCTCCTAGCAGCTTATTTTTTTTTTATAAAAACAGAAAACCAAGGTTATGCGTTTTTTCAGAAATATTCGTCGAACAAAATTTCACACGTCGCAGCGTCACACGTCAAAATTTCGTACGACGCAGCGTGGCGCGTTGACCCTGGTTAGTTATATTTATTTGTGTCAAACTCGGCTAGGGGAGATCTTCGGTGTAGATGTGGTCATCGTTGTTACGTGAATTGGTTTGATATATATCGTGTTACCATGTAAAAGAAATACATCTGACAGCTCGTTGACAAAAACAGAACCATCCATAATTCAAGAATGTAAACAATAGCAGCTCGATACCTTGAACCTTTGTATGTACTGAATAAACACATATTAGCGATTTTTGTGACAATACACGTTCAGCGTGAATAAAGAAACAAACAAGAAGAATCAATGACTACCTGCAGTGCTGAGTGGTACCTCCTAAAATGTAACCAAGGTCTGCAGAAAACACCTGATTAAAGTTACCATGTATGACTGCTGACTATTAGAGCAGGGAGAGAATGGGAAAATTACGATAACCTATGAAACTTCATCTGACTCACAGCAGCGCATATCATTAAGCATCCAGCCAAAATGAACGGTCTTCTCCGTCCATACTTTGAACGGCATTTGTCACTCCAGACACCAATACAGGGTTGAACCTGCACAAAATATTATTGTTTGGTGCTGCAAAATTTTACATACTGACTCTGAACAAAATCAGTAATATTCTCCTTACAAAAACTTGCCACAAAACCTGCAATAGGTCCACAGAGCCAAATAAATGATGCCATGGCATGGTCTATTCCTAGAGTCTGCATGAAATCAGGAATGAACAGCAGGTGAAATGGTTAGTACATAGGGGAAGGATAAGCGCACTCAAAAGCTAAACAATCCATGACCCAAAGTTGTTCACTTCAAACCTTTTTTTTCAACCTCTATATGCATATATGGAATGGTCAGGTATAATATACTGGCACTGAAACAGGATAGATATTTCGCCAGGTCATTCTAGAGATGTATGTTGCCCACAGAATCTTGGTTTCTAGTTTAATATAGGTAAATTCCTAACGAAATAGTCCTCCCTGTTTTTTTCTTCTTCCACATATTGGCAGCAACATTGATTCCAGTAAGCAATTGCATTTGCGCTACATGTGTAAATTCGCTGATTAGTAATGAGCAACAACTGAAGCGCGTCTACTAATTGCTTTTATCGACTAATGGGTAGAGGTATACTATTGGTATTCCGTACGCGGTGGCGTCAACGAGAACAGAAAGGGGAGGAAGAAGACATAGCAGCTCACTCCTAAATGCGCAGACGCAACAACTGAACCCAAACGGTCCTAAAGGAGAGGAACGAGAGCGATCACAATTCCAAAACGCTCCCTGCATATGGTGTAGATAGGTGGATACTGTTGGAAAATAAAAAATAAAAACCAAAAACCAACTCAAAATCTGCAGCCGAGAGAGCACCCGAACACTGGATCTCTCAATTTCACAGCATAGCTCAAACCAAATGAGCTACAAGCTTCTTTTATTTTGTATTACATCTATTCTCCAACTTGCTTACATTGTTTATAGGGCTCTACTCCGCTGTAAACAATGTAAGCGACGCCTTATAAAGACTGTTTACACGTCAAGGACTTACTCCACAGCCGACTAGGTTTCTACTTCGTGTACTACTCTGAGTATAACATAGCTGATTACAGGATTATCTTTCCAAAACAAACTTTCCAAAAACAAGATTATTTCTATCAATCACCCCCTTAATCTTGTAACACAACTCTAATTTGTTGAGGTAGTCGATGACTTACCCAACATTTACTCGATACAGGATGGAGAACGCATCTCTTCAACATTCCGGGCTCATCTTCGACGAACTTGACTTTGAACGACGAACACACCTCCTCAACGCCCCAGAGTTAACTTTGACAAACTCTACTTAGGACGGCGAACATACCTTTTCAACGTTCTGGACTCAATTCTTGTACTTAACACTGTGTCAAAGTATTGCCGGTTTGTCGTCACTTAGAGCTTCGGCAAGGAGAGTTTTTTTTCACCTCCTTCAGCTTGTGGCATTCTAAAACGAAATGCTCATAATCATTACAATTATAGCATCTCACTTTTGCCTTGTCGAATTTTCGATTCTTGTGGCCTCGTTGACCATCACCTTTCGAGCCACTGAGGAAGCCCTTGTCGTCGCGCCTTGACGATCGGTCCTCCCACTCGACGAACGTCAGGAGTAGATGCTCATCTTGACCCTTGCTAGGTCCCCTAATCCGTTCCTCGTGAGCCTTAAAGTGACCAATCACCTTCTCGATCGACATCACCTTGAGGTCGCCGAACTGCTCAATGGTGGAGACGATTTGCAGGAACCTACCAGGAATTACATGAAGGAATTTTCATACCACATAGTTTTCCTCCATCTTGTCGTCAGGCCCTTTGATTTTGTTGACGATTGTCGTCAACCGAATAGCAAAATCGTTGACCGACTTCGTCTCCGTCATGCACAACCTCTCGAACTCAGCTTTAAGGGTCTGTACCTCTGTCTCCTTTACACGATTGGCACCAAGATGCATCGTCTTCAACGCTTCCCACGTAACTTTGGTCGTCTCCTTTCCAGCTAGTAGAAAGAGCGTTTCCTCCGAGATGCCTTCATAGATGGCCGCCAAGGCCATCTGACCCTTGCGCACATCGATGCTGCGGTTCACGATGTCCCACAGTCTTTGAGCCCTCATATACACCTTTATCTTGATTGCTCATGCTGCATAATTGTTTTTCGTGAGCATTAGATAATGTGGCGAGACGGCGGAACTCTTCTTCGCCATCGCACCTGACGTTGCCTCATCACCGGTGATACCACTTCCCGGAGAGTGCGGCATCACCTTGGGTATAAGATCAAGAACTCAGGCTTTGATACCAATTGTTAAAAAATAAAAAATAAGAACAAAAACCCAACTCGAAATCTGCAGCCGAGAGGACTCGAACACGTGATCTCTCAAGTTTCTACTTGACGTTACCTCTTCATTGATGTGGTTCGTGGCGACGTGGGAGAGAGAGAGAGAGAGGCGTGGGTCTCGAGTTTCTGCATTTTCTCTTGTGCTCTGTTGCAAGCTGGTAAGTCCTCTCGTGAGCTACACGTCGAACAATCGATCTTTCCATGCTGTACGAAACTCTGTGGAGCACGAAGAGAGCAACAAACCGCACTACCTTTTAATATCTCCGATGAAATGAATTTTCTCCTTATCAAATGCCACCTTCTCTATTTTTCTCTCTAGGCGAGAAATAAAACACTTAAACCTTTGCTTCTGCCTTCTGGCAGGGGATATGTATGGAGTACGGAGTAGAAATGACTCAGCAAAATTCTTTAAAGAAAGGTCATGGCTGATTAGATTAGGACGAACCCAAACATTTTTAGCTTTGAAAATTTTTCTCCGGTGGATCTCTTGAATAAAACCGAGAGACGTAAGCCCCTTTCGTTCAAAAGAGTGCAACTTTCGCTCGACGAGAAAAACCCAATCAGTCGGATTATTACCACACCTAGGAAAAGAGAGAGGAAAACGGCTTGACGCAAATCCATAACACGCTTCGACCATCTGGCAGTCAAAATGAAGGAAGAAGGCCCACGGTGCATCAGCGATTCCATCAACGAAACCAGGCACCGACACCTGGGACCCCATGGACGACCCCACATGTCAGTGACGCGTTACAGCGAACGGCTGCTGTCGGGCTCCAGCACCAATCGCAACGCGGGTTCCACCTGAGTGACACGACATAAAACAACAATAACCACATGCACAGCAACAATACCTCACTGACTAGTGGGCCCATGCTCCACATAACAAGGAAGATTCTTGAGAAGCGGTAGAGCTGAGCTCGCTTGCTTCCGCCTCAGCTTATGCACAAGTGCTTTTCCCGGCTTCACACACAAAGCACTACTTT
Organism: Otatea glauca; assembly: GCA_036346275.1. NCBI lineage: Eukaryota > Viridiplantae > Streptophyta > Magnoliopsida > Poales > Poaceae > Otatea > Otatea glauca. Next base: position 20,727,844 of record CM070715.1, read on the forward strand.
TACGTGTTCATCTCACCACCCCCGCTAGTATTTATTATACCTCTCCCCCATTCACGCCATCGAGACTGCCAGTGGCGAGCGATGGCGATGGTCACGACTGACGCCGCCGCCGCGAAGCCGCCGGGCTCCGAGAAGCTGGCCTACAGCTCCCACAACGGCGCCTCCGCCGTGGCCCGCGGCGGCGGCGTGGTGGATCCGGTGGCGGCGCGGTGGCGGCGGGAGGACATGCTCGACAAGAGCCCCCTCGCGCTGCACGCCGCCGCCGCGCTTTTCGCCTTCATCGCGCTCGTGCTCGTCGCGTCCAACCAGCACGGCGCCTGGATGGATTTCGACCTCTACCAGGAGTTCAGGTGAGCGATTCGAGTGTGGCTGGCTCGGGATGGCCTTCGATTCGGGTTTAACACTTCAGCTCTTACATGCGCCGTGTCGCTAGGTACCTGCTCGCGATTGCGGCGCTGGCGTTCGCCTACTCGATGGCGCAGGCGTTGCGGCACGCTCACCGGATGCGCGGCGGCGTCGACCCCGTCTCCGCGGCGTCGGGGAGGTTTCTCGATTTCACCGGCGATCAGGCGAGTTGCTTTGAGCTGTTAGTCTGCAGCTACATACATATCTTATTGTTCACTAGTTATTATTTCACCCGATTAACTAGAGTTCATGTGATCTCATTTCCTCACTTGGTCCAAGGTCAGAGAAGGGAAAGGGGGGAGGGTATAAAGAGGTAAGGGGTGGGGGTAATTTAACGCGTTAAATCAAGATTAGCGATTGCAGAGTAGAGATCCTTCGGCTGGCAGACTTGGACTACTAGTAAATCAAACCATAATATAGCACCAGTGAGATTGACCTCCTACACCAACCCAACAAAATAACTTATGAGAAGGAGAAAATCCGAGGTCAGGTGAGATTCCAATTCCATGATAAAGGAGGCATCAATTGATTACTGCTAGTTGTTTCACCCATGTTATTTTGAAATCCACCCAAGCGTTTAATATACTCCCTACGTTGATTCTTATAAGGCGCGATTTGACTTGGTTCGGTCTTCAAAGTTGAACTTTGACCATTAATTTCTTTTATAATACTTTTGTTCATAGCTACAAAATCATAACCATAGGAAAGTGTTTTCAAATATGAATCTAACGGTATCATTTTTGTGTCATATAATCTATATGTTGGACTAATTGTTAGCCAAAGTTTACAAACTTAGAATCTCAAAATGCTTGAGTGCTTATAAAAATAAACAGAGGGAGTACTATTATAGGGATACTTCTGGGATTAGCTTTCTAATGGAGGCAGCTTTGACTGTTGGTGTAGCTAGATTGGTCTATCGAACACTGTGATTTCCTGCCTTCAGACATAATTACAACTCTACAACCTATACCTTTTCTTGTTCCTTTTTGGAAGATACTAATAAAACGATAAGAGGGCTAGTATCTCTCAATAATGGTCCAATAATTTGGTCAATCTATATGGCACCCAACAACAGAGCAGTGCTTCAATGCTTTCACTCCTAATACAAGTTGCACAAATCTTAAAGCAAGCGAAGGGGTAAGTAATCTCCATCTACTCTTCATTCATGCTTTAATATTTGTGCAACTGTAAAAAAGAAAAGCATTGAAGCACCTCTCCCCAACAACAACAATGATGGTAATGTAGTGGCTAGTGTAGCATTAGCATGGGGAGATTGCAGTGGTTTCCTGGTTGGGACCAGCCATCAGAAGTTGCTCGATGTTCCATGTATGTTTCGAATTTTCAGTTTGATTGGAGCCTTTGGAGTGCAGTACTACATGTCAAAAAATTGTTCATGATGTATGTTGGATGATGTTTAAATGCACTGAAATGTGTGTGGAACTGTGAACTTTGAAATGTTTTGGGACCACATTTACTTAGCCTGCCCTGAAGGATATGACTGTTTTGGACCTGTGTTACATAATTAAGGGCATTTTTTGTTAGCTTCTGCAAATAATATGACTATTTATCATGTTACTACTACATGTTATGGATTGCTTTTAATGGCTTCAGATCTCATGAATTTTTTTCCCTGAAATTCCAAATTGCATCATCAGATCCCAATATGCTAAGGGTAGTTGGAAGAAGATTTGCTGGAACTTTGACCCTTGATGAATTTACTTTTGCAGTGCATATCTATTTTTTTTTGTTAATTAACGAAAGTAGGACTAACACGGTTTCCAGTCAGTTATGTTGCATTCCATGAAATTCTTACCAATGCATGTGGTGCATGCTTAAACCAGATGGTTTTGGACCAAACATGTTTAAGCAGTACTTCAATGCTTTCCCTCCTAATACAAGTTGCACAAATCTTGAAGCAAACGAAGGGGTAAGTAATCTCCATCTACCCTTCATTCATGTTTTAATATTTGTGCAATTATAAAAAAGAAAAGCATTGAAGCACCTCTCAACATGTTTTCATGTTTATCCCTTCTTAAAGATTCTTGGATCACAATTCAGGAGGTTACAAGTAATTTATGTCAGGTTTCCTTTTCATGTCATGATACCATGTCGAGTAGTGCAAGACAACAAGAATAGGATATTCATTCACCTTTATTCTTTTAATAGCCTTCTGGATTAAGTTAGCTTCCTGAATTCCTCAACTTGCCTGTCATTTGCATTTTCTTTTCTGAGAATCTGACAGTTGCAAATTTTCATAACCATACGTCGGTGCTAACAGAGACTGGTGAATGCATTTGCAGGTAGTCGCTTACTTGCTAATGTCTGCTCTATCGGCAGCTATCCCCATCACGAATCGCATGAGATCTGCAGTGATCAACAACTTCACGGACGCGACCGCTGCTGCCATCAGCATGGCCTTCTTTGCATTTGTAGCCCTCGCCTTGTCAGCCATGGTTTCCGGATACAAGCTCTCCAAACAAACGTACATGTGAGTCATCATTGTAGAAGAGTTAAACCCATTACATGATTCAATCATCCCGGAGAAGCAAAACGTGTGATGCCCTCTTCCACACGAAGGTGTCGTGCCATATAGTAGCTTCCACATTTGTACATAGGTTTACGTGCAGCATGCCTAAATACAATGATATTTATTTCAATTCTGTTCTATCTTTAAGACTCCGAGAAGATATTGCTGCTGTGGTGAGAACTGCTTGTTCTGAAGATATGGAGAAGTAGAGCTGTCTGCGCTCGCATTTTATTGTAGCTTGTATCAGAGGCTTTTGCACAGTCAGAATTTTATGTGCTAGATTTGTTCTTCTTTCTATTACCTTCCTTGCTGGTGGTTGGTTGGATCTGATTGATTTCGTGGTGTTTATGTATTGCAATCAAATGCTGATTGTGAATAGATGATCACATTGTGATGATCAAACTTCAATAAGATAAACAGCCCATGTAAAAAGTAAATAAAAAACAGCCCATAGGCTTGTGCGAAGACCCGAGATCAGCTTCGGCCCCCGGTGATTCGATCCGAATGGAAAAGAACCTGAAGGATTGAAGGAAGCAGCAGGAAAAAAAGGATGTTGCGTTGCGAAGCTGAGTGTGGCGTTACTCATGAGTCATGAGGTCAATATTATCAGAATCGCCGTTGTTTAGCAAAAGAAATATCGATTTATTGCAACCTAAAACAGTGGTGGAGTTCGAATGAAAATAATAGATGAAACCAATCTAATACAACATTCTTATAAAAAACCAACAAGATGGCAGATGTTGAATTTAGTCGCTGTTTAGGTGGTTTGTATGGTCGAGAGCAATATCGTTAAGAAGAGAAATTTTACAATGCATTATACTGTTAGTATATGGTGGATAGTACAAATCAGATATAGTCATTGATTTGTTGAGGGTATTCTTACTATTCTACTACCGAAGGAAGTATAAATAAATATTAACTAATCTGATATGTTGGATAAAAAAGAATGAACGGTCTATATTGAATTTAGTGGTACTGCAAAAGAACTCGTGGAGAAATATCTAGGAAAAACGTAAGGAAAGACCCTCTTGGGCCTTAATAAATCTCCACAATTACTTAAAGACTGAAGGACATCAACCGCATTAGCTCTTTTGGCCTCTCCTTTCACTTTGAAGTATGACTTTTTGACTTGGAATATGACTATTATTCGGCCTAAAAACAACTAAGCAAAATCCTTTCGACCTTGAGACTTCTGGTAGGGTTTTCGCATGAACTATACAACTTTTGCAGAATTTATATGTTCCAAACATGGTTTTACCGTTTGCTATATAGATCCATATGCTATCATCTCTTATATACACTTACAACCTTTTTGAAAGGGGAGATATGGTCTTCCTAAAATAAATGACAGAGCTTCTGCTCTTGATTTTAAGGATTTTGATCCAAATCCCTATAAATTATTTCAAGTACTAAAAAAACCCAGAACAGTCCCTCTTCCAAATAGGCTTCTTGGAGCGTGTTCTTTTGTCTTTAGAACTACAAAGATCCCCACGCATTGCAGCGCAAGTTTGTAGAAATCAAATTATTAGCTGTAATGTTTGAACAAATCTAGGTGAAACATGGTAGAATCTAAAAGAATTAGAAGACAATACAATTTTCATCCAAAAGTTATGAATAACAGAGGTGATGTGGCTGCATACAAAAAGAGAGAAATAATGTTGATTAGCTAGTGACGATTACTTGTCTAATATATACAGATTCTGCATGCATATATACGAAACACACAGGAAATACTTACTCTACATGCATTAGAAACAAACTTCTGCGGACACCGACGGCCTGGATGCCACCACGTATACTCCTTTTCGTCGTTCACTGACAAGTAGGTGTCTGTGAGACAGAAAAGGGTAAAAAGAAGAAAAGATGAGAGAAAACCTATGTATCAGTCATTCAGTCTTATCAAGCACCAAAGAAAAGCGAAACGCTCTCTCCCCGACTCAAACCCTAACCCTCGAATCGAAGCAACCGGCCGGCGGCGATGGGGCAGGGCACTCCGGGCGGTATGGGCAAGCAGGGCGGCCTCCCCGGAGACCGAAAGCCGGGCGACGGCAGCGCCGGCGACAAGAAGGACCGCAAGTTCGAGCCCCCCGCCGCGCCGTCCCGCGTCGGCCGGAAGCAGCGGAAGCAGAAGGGCCCCGAGGCGGCGGCGCGGCTTCCGGCCGTGGCGCCGCTCTCCAAGTGCCGCCTCCGCCTGCTCAAGCTCGAGCGCGTGAAGGACTACCTCCTCATGGAGGAGGAGTTCGTTGTCAGCCAGGAGCGGCTGCGCCCCAGCGAGGACAAGACGGAGGAGGACCGATCCAAGGTCGATGACCTCCGCGGCACGCCCATGAGCGTCGGCTCGCTCGAGGAGATCATTGACGAGAGCCACGCCATCGTCTCGTCGTCCGTTGGGCCCGAGTACTATGTCGGGATACTGTCCTTCGTCGACAAGGACCAACTCGAGCCCGGGTGTGCCATACTGATGCATAACAAGGTACAAATCTGTACAATTTGCATTGATCTGATGGATTGGGCTGAGGGATTCGAAGCGCGGCAGTAGTTTTGGCTGTTATAAATTGTTCAAGTTAGTGATGTGATGCTGGGGGGGGGGGGATTAGATTTGTGAAGGAGGTTAGCAATAACCAAGTTCAGTGAATTAGAATTGGTCAATTTGGCGAACTTGGGCATATTTCGAGAACATTGGGATATGGTAGGATGGGGAGAAACCTGGAAATTGAGATGAATATGGTTGTATCATGTTTAATTGGTTTACAACCGTGACATAAGATTTGAAGATGTATTTGGTAAAGTAGAGTTGCTTGTAGATGGAAATTGTTTTCAGAGCAAATTCAAATTAGACCATGTGTGTACAACAATGAAGTAAAATTATTATAGTCTCTGCATGAACTTTGTGTTGTAAGACGACGCTTATGTGGTCTTTGCAAATTTGGTAAGTGTAATTACTAAGCGACTGTTTCCTGAATTTCTTCAGAAAAATTCACATGAATATTATGTTTGGTAATGCTACCTTATTGTTCGTCTGTGTACGGTGGTGACCAATTTCAGGCCTGAACAAAATCACCAAACTTTCTTTTGAAGGGTTATCGACTATTGACAGAAGTAATTATTTGCTCAGTTTGACTCCATGTTAAAATTATAAAATAAAATTTGTGTTTTTGTCTTACTGCTTTTGGAAGATACCTTTAGATATTTTTCCTACTTTTGTGTTCTGAATATTTGTTGGTTGAATTGGTTATTCTGTCACAAACATGGTTTTTTCCCTACTATGTGCGTGGTGCCATACATTTTGGGACTGCAAAGTTTTAGGGAATTATATTTAAATTTGGAGGAACCATTGAACCACTGTTCTAAATAGTGGCTAGTGAGTGTTCACCATCTTTAAACACTTATGCGGCTTAGGGCCTTGATAGTGGCGTTCATGTGCAGATTAGCGGCCTTGATTTAGAACACCATGAGAACCCTGTACAAGGGTCAATACATCGACTGGCTTAGAGGGGTTAATATGGACAATGTCTTACTGCATATGATAGAGATATACTCTGTGGAAAGGGCAAAATAATTGCGACTCACATGCACTTAGTAAATTCAGTTATATCTCCTGCAGTATTTCTTTGTTCTTCATTTAATTCTTCTGGTCTTTTATTCTTTGTGCAGTTGATAATGATCTATTTTCTTTGTGGCACAACTCTTCTCAGATGCATGTTCGATTATTTCTGCTGGATACATATCTAGATCTTCCTCAGTTTCATGTCACTGTAGAAATCTTACTGTGATTTATATGTAAAGGGTGGAATTATTATAGCACTGTTTGATGTGATGAACTCAAATCTTTTCGTACTTTTTTGTTTGTAAGATCTAAGAAACTCACCGAGAATCACTTCTTTCAGGTTCTCTCAGTGGTTGGAATTTTGCAAGATGAAGTTGATCCTATGGTTTCCGTTATGAAAGTTGAGAAGGCACCTTTGGAGTCTTATGCTGACATCGGCGGTTTGGATGCCCAAATTCAAGAAATCAAAGAGGCAGTTGAACTTCCCTTGACACATCCTGAGCTATATGAGGACATCGGAATCAGGCCTCCCAAGGGAGTCATATTATATGGGGAACCTGGAACAGGGAAAACGCTGCTTGCAAAGGTTTGTGTCTTTTCCTTTAGGACACTGAAGGCTTGAACTTCCATGTTTTTCTCCATTTGAACTTTTGTTTTTTCAATAAATTAGCAAACTCACCGAATGCTAGTTTATTATGTTCCATCTTTTCCTAAAAAAGCCAAGTAACCTTTTGTGATTGCTTTTAATTGTGAATACTGCAGGCTGTTGCCAATTCTACATCGGCAACATTCTTGCGTGTTGTTGGGAGTGAGTTGATCCAAAAGTACCTTGGTGATGGCCCCAAGCTTGTAAGAGAACTGTTTAGAGTGGCTGATGATCTTTCTCCTTCAATTGTCTTTATTGATGAGATTGATGCAGTTGGAACAAAGAGGTAGCATATGCCACATTTTGGAAGTTTACTACAGGATTTATATTTTTTGCACACAGAAAAAATATGTCTAGAGCTTCCCATAAATCAGTTAATTTGAGTTCTGATGATAGTTAAATAAGATAATTTGAGTTCTGGTGATCTTTTTGTCATTCTTATAGGTATGATGCTCATTCGGGAGGAGAGCGTGAGATTCAGAGAACCATGTTGGAGCTGTTAAATCAGCTGGATGGTTTTGATTCAAGAGGAGATGTTAAAGTTATTCTAGCAACAAATCGCATTGAAAGTCTTGACCCGGCCTTGCTTCGACCAGGTCGAATAGACAGAAAGATTGAATTTCCTTTACCGGATATTAAAACCAGGCGGCGCATCTTCCAGGTGCTTTTCTATGCTGGAATCTTGAACTTTTCAGTTCTATATATTTGATGAAAACATATTTGTACTTATTGAGATTATGTTATGGTGCAGATACACACATCTAAGATGACGTTGGCAGATGATGTGAACCTAGAAGAATTTGTGATGACCAAGGATGAATTTTCTGGTGCTGACATCAAAGCAATATGTACTGAAGCTGGATTGCTTGCTTTAAGAGAACGCAGGATGAAGGTAAGGCAGCATGCATCTTCTCCAAATAATACCCCTGTGTTATTCTTTATTTGATACTGGTGAACTGCTCATTATACCGATAAATGTGGTTATAATATATCCTTTTGAGCTTGGTTATGGTTGACAACGCCTGGGAAAGGCACAATAACGACCAGATTGACTTTGTTCCTCCTCCTTAACAGTTTATGTCATCAGAGTGGTATTTCTGTCAAGTCTTGACTACACACGAGTATATTTGCATATTTGCACGAGTATAGTTTGCACGAAACTTGAAAGTCTTGACTAACACAAGTGATTTATTTGTATGGATGTTTTACGTTCCTGCTCATTTGTTTTCTTTTGCTTTAGGTGACACATGCTGACTTCAAGAAGGCCAAAGAGAAGGTCATGTTCAAGAAGAAGGAAGGTGTACCGGAGGGACTCTACATGTGAGACTGTTCACTCCCCATCAGCACCAGAGTCACCTCCGCGACATGGTTTAATGTATTTGGTTAAAATGGTGGGAGTATGTTTATTTACATCCATTTTATTCAGCAATCCCCAACTCAAAGAACACCCCTCTCCATGAACAATGTATTTATGGCTAACTTGGAATGCAGTTATGTCAGGATCGGATTTCCAAATCCGAACCCTTCATGTATAACTTGTGCTAGTTCAAGAAAAACTAGCATACAGTGAAAACAGTGATGACAATACATCTATATTATGAATCAAATAATATTAATTAGTCAAAAAGGTATCAATCTTAACCATTACAAATAAGCGGACTCATGGTTTAAATTCAATAACGTAGTAGCGAAAACAAAATAATAGTAGCAGGATAAGCCTATCTATTTGTCCAATAGGCAACCGACTGGGGTATGTGTCCTAGTAATCCTGATCGCCTTCGTCTTAATCACAAGCAAAGAACTCGTAGTCACCTTTCGCTTTTGCGTACTCCTATGCGGAAGGTTGGAATGTTGCAAGGGTGAGCACAAAATGTATTTTTTAAGTTTTGGAAACATAATGCATAAAAATTATATGTAAGGCTAAATAATTGAAGGTATAATATGGCTTCTTTAGCATAAAGCAATGATTAACTTTTAAATACAACTAGTAATTTCATAAAGCATCATTTGACCAAAATATAATTGTAGTAATTGAATTTCATATGACAACTAGACAAGTTCCAACCACCTGATTGGCTTCAACCGCCAAACTATAACTCGAGAGTTCCATCAACTTGCAGATTCTTAAACCATTATTTTTATTTAAAACAAAATTATAAAATCTACAATGTGTAATCGTACCTCGCCTGTTTTTGACCGTGAACACGGCTACTTAAGTAGTTTTAACTCTGCAGAGTATATACTTTTACCCATAAGACATGATCGTCTCTTGTTGTCATGAACAAAACAATAACAGTCAAGCACAATGAGCATGAACATATATCTAGTAGCACTTAACAGATGATACTAATTGAACTAATCATGTATTGCAAGATATAAAGGATTAATCAATGTTGTCACAAGCAGTCTAACCAGCCAAACTCCTTATCAAACAATGTCTCCCCACATGCAAGATCCCCAAGACAATTAAATTGTCTAGCTCCTTTGCAATAACAGTAAAGAAATTAATCACAGGGAGATGATTATACTCATAAAACACAAACGGAAAAGTTAGTGCAACTAACACTGCTCAGGGAGGAGGCAGCGACAACGTGCTCGGAGGAGGAGGCAGCGATGACGTGCTCGGAGGAGGAGGCAGCGATGACGTGCTCGGAGGAGGAGACAACGACGATATGCTCGGGGAGGAGGCGATGACGTGCTCGGGGAGGAGGAGGCGATGATGTGCGCAGGGGAAGAGACGACGGCGACGTTCTCAGGGAGGCGGCGATGACGTGCTCGGGGGAGGAGACGACGACAATGTGCTCGGGGAGATGGTGATGACGTGCTCGAGGAAAGAGGAGGCGATGACGTGCTCGGGTAGGAGGAGGCGACGGTGACGTGCTCGAGGAGGTGGCGACGACGTGCTAGGGGGAGGAGGAGGCGACGACGTGCTTGGGAGGAGGAGGTGACGATGAGCTCAGGGGAAGAGACGACGATGATGTGCTCGGGGAGGCAGCAACGACGTGCTCGGGGAGGCAGATGGGCGACGTGCTCAGGGAGGCAGATGGGCGACGAGGGCGAGGGGAGTAAACTCCTTTTTTATAGAACGGAGGGGAAGCCGAGAGGTCAAGCGCGAGGTGGACGCCTCGGCTTTTGGTATTTGAATGGACTGAGAGGAGAAACCGAGAGGTCAAGTGCGGGAGAAGGCGAGAGGTCAAGTTCTAATCTCATAAACCGATCGTGATGATCAAATCATCACTATCGGTTCTGATATCAGAACTGATAGTAAAATATCACTATCGGTTCAGACCTGAGAAGGTCTGAACCGATAGTGATACCTATAATATCACTATTGGTTCTGACCTTGGAACCGATAGTGATAGTGATAATGACGATATCGATTTATCATTATCGGTTCTGAGGTCAAACCGATAGTGATATTTTACGCCATATTTCTCACCCACGCTGAATCATATATCACTATCGGGTTTTTTTTCTTCTGAAAAGTTGAGAACCGATTCAAATAAAGATATAATGTTGTATCATTCTGTAGCAGTGACAGCCTCCTCAACAACACTACTTCAATAAGCTTTGTCATTCTCAGTCTAACTGTTCAGAAGCTTGTTGTCCACATTTGAATCCGATATCTTTGTAGGCTCACGGTTTGCATTTGAATCCAATATCTTCATACCTGCCGCTATAGGTCGCTGAATTAGCTAATGCAATAGAGCATAAATGTTCGTAAAGGGATCACCATCGCACAGTCAATTTTCATAAATCAAAATTCAAGCATAAATTATAGTCTTATTGTTACAAGAAATTTGAAAATGTATGATGCAAGAATTTACATATATTTCTTAAGATCTCAGGTTGTTAATAAATATACGCAATTACAACTGAAGAGCATGCAAAACAAGATCCAGATTTATTAAGCATAATTTGTGAGCCTCCGTACGAGAACACATTGCACATTTGCACTATGTCAATACCTTCTAAGGTTGCAATCTAGTCTGCCACGCAGGCTCTCAGCAGACTTGCATAACTTGGATGAAATCCGGTCAAAATTCAAAAAGAAAAATTGAAATCTGAAATTTTTGAACCGAAATTCGGCCTAAATTACAGAAATTTTGCTGAGAAATGCCGAAATCTCAACGAAATTCAACCAAGCGAAAAATGGTGGAACCATGTTAAAATTTTTTGAAATTTTTTTGGATGGTCCTGACACATCACTAATATTTCCATAAAAATTTCAGATGGTTATCAAGCCTGTGGAATTTTTAAAAATTATGAGAGTGCTACTGTTCTGATAAAAGGCTGAACGACAAAATTTCAACTGAATGGAAAATGGTTCAAACCATGTTAGAACATTTTTTTTTAAAAAAATTGGATGGTATTGACACATCAATAATGTTCTAATAAAATTTTTAGACGATGATCAAGCCTGAGAAATTTTAAAAAATTAGGACAGTGCTACAAGTCTAACTAGCAAATTTCAACCGGATAAAAAATGGTTCAAACCACATTAGACATTTTTTAAAATTTTTGTTGATGATCCTGAAGCATCAATAATGTTCCCATAAAATTTAAAATGATTATAAATCCTGAGAAATTTTAAAAAATTATGACAGTTGCTACTATCATGATAAAAACCTGATGATCAATAGATAGATTTGATTGAGCAATCAAACAATGGTTAGAATTTTTTAAACTTTTAGACAAGGGTTCTGAAGAAGTTGTTAAGCTCTCATAAAAACTTTGGATCTTGATCACACTCCAGTAAATTTATAAAATTCTTAAAATTATACTGTACCATTTTTGTTCCTGGTGTTTTTATTTTTTGAAAGATAACAAATGAAGTTCAATGCATCCATAGATTTGATTGAGGAAAAAAAGTTTAAATTTTTTAAAATTTTTGAAAAGGGTTCTGAGGCAAATCCTTAAGCTCTCATAAAAATTTTGGATCATGATCACACTCGAGCAAATTTATAAAATTCTGACAAGGTTATTGTCTCAGTTATGTTCATTCTACTTTTTATTTTTAAAGATAATAAATGAAGTTAAATTATTTCGAAAATATTTTTGTATGATCCTAAACTGCTAAAGATGGTACCATAAATTTTTCAGAGCATGATCAAGCTTATACTATTTTATAAAAATCTGGTAGTGTTTCTGCCAAAAATTTTAAAATATCTCAACAATTCGGTTTTTCAAAAAAAATTAATGGAAGAAGACTTTCTTAAGGTTTATTGGGCCAAATCCAGTAAAAAAAACTCGAGATTAATTACTGTAGCATTTTAAAAAATTCCCAATTTTTTTTTATCTAGCCGAGATTTTGAATCTCATCCCGGCGGAAATCCGAGATCTCGCCAAGATTTCGTGAAATTTCGCCGGGATTTGTAACCTTGCAACTAACCCATTGTTCATGAAGTGTGGGTGTAGTTCAGTCCAGTTTAATCATCTAGATTGGAGATGCACGCCACCTAGATTAACTGCATTAAACCCAGTTTTGACTAGCCTGTTGACCTGGTTTCATACCGTTGTTAAAACTTAAAACTAATATAGATTTCTGTACTACCCCATTCAGGGCTCAAAAATATCAAGCAACATAAATGTTCATGCATGAGTGTCGCTAATATGTGCGAAAGATATCACAAAGAGAGATATACATTTTTATAAATCAGGCCAGACAAGTTTTATATCCAGATCTTGTTATAGTTTGAAAGTACCAACAGTAACAGAATCATATAATTTGGTTTTTAAATGATTTGGATAATACACGGGTACGCTAACCAGATTTGAATAATCTGCTATCTGAAATCAGTCTTAACTAACTACAAACTATAGGATCGAGGAGGCGACTACTAGGAGAGTTGAATATGCGTCTCACAATCAAATAGCCTTTTGAATACAAGTAAGGCGCCTAGCCCCGATGGTTTCCCGGTTGAGTTCTATCAGAACTTTTGGGAATTGGTTAAAGATTATTTGAAAAATCTTTTAGATGACTTTTACAAAGGTGCTTTAGACATATTGAGGCTAAACTATGGAATAATTACTTTGGTGCCCAAGTGTAAAGATACAAGACAGATACAAAAAATTAGGTCTATTTGTCTTTTGAATGTCAGTTTTAAAATACTTACAAAAGTGTTAATGAATATTCTGGCTCAAGTAGCTGAGAAGGTCATTTCCCCTACTCAGACTGCTTTTATAAAGAATAGATATATTATGGAGGGTGCTTCAATGCTGCATGAAACACTTAATTTCATTAACAAAAATAAGTTATTTGGATTTTTTTTAAGGTAGACTTTGAAAAAGCCTATGATAAAATTAAATTGCTTTTTCTCTATCAAATTATGATGTTGAAATGTTTTCCAGAACAATGGTGTGATTGGATTTTAAAGATTGTGATCGGTGATAAAGTGGGTGTGAAAGTAAATAATAACATTAGGGTTTATTTTAGAACCCATAAAGGTCTAAGGCAAGGTGACCCTTTGTCACCATTGCTTTTTAATATCGATGCGGATGCCCTTTCTATTCTGATTGAGAGGGCTAAACAATAGGGATTCATTCAAGGTTTGGTTCTAGATCTTCTTGCAAATGGGCTTGCCATTCTGCAATATGTAGATGACACCATCTTTTTACTTCAAGATGGTCTTGAAGAGGCAAAGAATTTAAAGTTTATTCTGTGTTTGTTTGAACAAATGTCAGGGCTGAAAATAAATTTTCATATAAATGAACTGTATTATTTTGGAGATGCCTTCGAAAAACAGAATGCTTATAGTCAAATATTTACTTGTGAAATTGGAAGTTTGCCTATGAAATACCTTGGAATACCTTTACATAAAAGGAAATTTTGAAATAGTGAGTGGAAGAATACTAAAAATAAAATGGAGGGGAAATGTAGTTACTGGCAGGGGAAGATCCTTTCGATTGGAGGGAGATTAACCCTTATCAATGCCTGTTTGACTAATGTTCCTTTATATATGTTGTCTTTCTATAAATTCCCAGTGGGAGTGAGGAAAAGGATGGATTATTTTAGATCTAGGTTGTTGTGGCAAGAGGATCAATGTCGGCGTTTTCTAGAGCGCCGGCAAGTAAATTTGTAAGTCTAGGGGGTCGCGCGTTCCACTCCCTGAATGGTTAGACTCGTGAGTCCAAGATGTATACCGGTTCGGGCCGAAAGTCCCTACCCAGCCGGATGGCCGTATTGTATTGCTTTTTGCACTATGTTTTTGCTGCATTTGGCCCCTAAATGACTTAGTCTCCTCGTGTTCGATGTCTCCTCTCCTCTCGTTCTCTCCCTTGAATCGCTTAGCCCCGCCTCCTTTATACGTATGAAGGGCAGTTACATCGAGAGTTGGGAGAAAGAGCGAGGTGACCTACGCTAGAGCTCCGGTCCTTCGTCCCGTGGACTGTCGCCACCCGCCTTGCCCATGCCGGGTTAGTAGCCTTGGTGGTCGTGAGGTTAGGTATTCCCGAAATAGCGACTTGCCCTCTGTGACTTTGCGAATCCGACGCCGAGGTGCGTGATGTTGGTGCCGCCGGGAGGAGCGCGCGCCGTCTTTGACGTGGATCGTTGATGGGCCGAAGCTTTGTCTTCTGCAGTCACCGATCTTCTTGGGAAGGAGCCACTTGCCCTTGTATAGTCGCCCGATTGACCTCATTCGGGGTACGTGACGGTAGGCCGATGAGGACTCGACACGCGCACTCGGCGTTCGTCACCTTGGTTTGGTTGAGTCGGAGATCCCGCCCGCCAAGAGGGGTCGGAGCGCCGTCTGGTCGGATTCGCTTCCCTCGGCCGGTCGGGAGCGGATGCCTTGCGCGTCTCGCAGCGATTCGGCGGGCGGCGGCGGCGCGCGCTGTTGGGTTGAGATATGCTTGAGGCCGCCGCTCGCCGCCGGGCTGTTGGGGTATCCTTTTATTAGTATTCGCCAAGAGCCCCGAACTCCCAGCGATTTGGCAGATTCGGTTGGGGTTGAACTTGACGAAAGTGGTGGCCGGCTCGTAGGTCGGTCCACCGATCCGTTAAGCGATTTCCGTCGTGTGCTTGCTGGATCCGACGGTTGTCCCGAGTTTGGCCAGGCATTTGAACCGCCGGGGTTTTACTCGCCTCGCTGCGCATGCCGAGTATAGTTTACGCGCGCTACCGCCGCCTTCTTGATCGCCGGTTCGTGAAGGATGCTTCGCTTTCCGCACCCGCATTTACTCGAGACGCTTAGCCTCCTTCGTCCGGATATATATATATGCGCTGTAGCTTGCTTGAAGGGATGAGAGCTCTTTCTTTTGTTCTTTCAAATGGCTTCAGACACCTCTAGTCTTTAGCTTCGCGATGGCGCCATGCGTGGAAGAAGAAGATCCTCCGCCGAAGCTTTGGGCTGAGTTCGACCAGCGATGGCCGAGCTTAGGAGGAAGAAGCCGCAGCCGTGACGCCGCTTCGTTGACGCCACGCCGAGGCCGCCCGAGGCTCGAGGTGGTAAGGGGCCCTTCGAGGCGATGGCGCAAGGGCGCCGATCGTAGTTGGTGCGACCGCGTCGATGTCGCCGAACGGCAGCGGAGGCATCGGCGTGTTACTGCGCGCCGCGCGGCCGTCCCGTCGACCGTGCAAGGGCCTACCAAAGATGCCGCCGGTGCCACCGATGCCGCACGGATGTTTGATAGGTTCTAGGCGTGGGTAGAGTCCTGCCGTGGTGCAGCGTGGCCACTCTTGTATCCGCTGCATCGTGTAAAGTCGTAAAGTTTGAGCTGCTGGCCTATAATGAAATTTTCTTTTCTTTATGAAAATGTCTTTGCGATGAGTTTGCTTTAATTTTAATCGCTGTGGATTTGCGCCTTGGTCGCAGGCGACCGGATGCCTCTGTGAGGTTCGGTGTCCGAGTGCTCGCTTAACGTCAGTAGCTAGACGCTGCCTTGGCCGGCAGGGACGACCGGATGCCTCTGTGAGGTTCGGTGTCCGAGTGTCTTGGTCGGCAGGACGACCGGATGCCTCGTGAGGTTCTCGTGTCCGAGTGCCTTGGTCGGCAGGACGACCGGTGCCTCTGTGAGGTTCGGTGTCCGAGTGCCTTGGTCGGCAGGACGACCGGATGCCTCTGTGAGGTTCGGTGTTCGAGTGCTCGCTTAACGTCGACCTCAGACAAAGCCTTGGTCGGCAGGGACGATCGGATGCCTCTGTGAGGTTCGGGTGTCCGAGTGCTCGTTTAACGTCGTAGCTAGACAGTGCCTTGGTCGGCAGGGACGACCGGATGCCTCGTGAGGTTCGGTGTCCGAGTGCCTTGGCCGGCAGGACGACCGGATGCCTCTGTGAGGTTCTAGTGTCCGATCGCCTTGGTCGGCAGGACGACCGGATGCCTCGTGAGGTTCTAGTGTCCGATCGCTTTGGTCGGCAGGACGACCGGATGCCTCTGTGAGGTTCGTGTCCGATCGCTTGGTCGGTAGGGACGACCGGATGCCTCTCGAGAGGTTCGGTGTCCGATCGCCTTGGTCGGCAGGACGACCGATGCCTCTGTGAGGTTCGTGTCCGAGTGCTCGCTTAACGTCAGAGCTAGACAAAGGCCTTGGTCGGCAGGGACGACCGGATGCCTCGAGAGGTTCGGTGTCCGATCGCTTTGGTCGGCAGGACGTCCGGATGCCTCGAGAGGTTCGGTGTCCGAGTGCCTTGGTCGGCAGGACGACCGGATGCCTCTGTGAGGTTCTAGTGTCCGACTGCCTTGGTCGGCAGGACGACCGGATGCCTCTGTGAGGTTCGGGTGTCCGAGTGCTCGTTTATCGTCGTAGCTGGACGTGAGCGCTCGCTACCGTCCGTAGCCGGACGGGAGTGCTCGCTACCATCGTAGCCGGACGTGAGTGCTCGCTACCGCCGTGAGCCGGACGTGAGTGCTCGCTACCGTCGAGCCGGACGGGGCATCCTTCTCGAGTCCTCGCCGGGCGAGGGTAGTCGCGAGAGGAATGGCCGCCGCCTATCCCACATGTATACCCCATCCGCAGTGTGGGACCCGGAGGGGATGAGCGCGCGCACACTGCGTTGGTTTGAACGCCGTGCTCGTGGAGCTAATAGCGGGTAGTCCGAGTGGGTCCCGGGAGGTCCCGCCAAGGGGACCTTCCGAGCGGACGGTCCCGCAGTAGGGTGTCCCGCCCCGCCGTGGGCGACCCATAAAAACCTTTCTACTCAATCCCGTATGGACTCTAGGTCATCCGCCGACCCAGAGCACACCGGCCGCCGCCATTGATGAGCTCCCGGAGAGTGTGAAGTATGGTCTCGACGCGAGTAGAGGTGATTAGGTCGTCACCGACCTAACCGAGGGCCCACCGTGGGGCTCACCTCATACCTACCCCTTGCTCAAGTTTTGTCAGGCGCCTTATACCCATCCGCGGGTAGGCCTTTCAACCCACACCTCACCCTCGGCGCAAGCCACAAAGCTTTTGCCGCCTTGGGCCGCAGCGCCCGTGGGCTTCGCGAGCGCCCGAGCAACTGCTTTCGCCTAAAGGCGAGACCGAGAGGTTACGGACACGTTGTTCGGGCGGCGCTTTATGGCCCTTGTCACCGACAAGACAGGATTAAAAGCGGAGTGGTATTGGAAATCGGAGTTACCAGCCGGGCGCGACAGCGAGGGTGGTCGCGACGCTCGCTTGACGGGCGCTCGCTGGTCGGCGTCGCTCGCCCTCTATAAATACGCCTGCTGGGTGCTTTCGAGTGGTCACGCTTTCTTGCCTTCTCTGCTCTCGCCTCAAACAAGAAAAGCACTGAGAGCTAAGGAAAGAAAACCCCGCCTTTCTTTCTCACCTTCCATCGCCTCCCCGTGAAGATGTCGTGGCCGAGTGCTCGCGCAAGACAGCGCAGGCGCCGCTTGGTGAAGAAGGGCTTCCTCATGCCGCAGACCTTTCCTACCGGAGGGTGCCGACCGGGCTGCCACCCGCCGCGGGCGACGAGATCGTGGTGCCCGCCTCGCTCTTCGAGCGCTGCTTTGGCCCGCCGCCGCACCCGCTCGCCCCGGGCCGCTGCTCATTACAAGGTGGAGGTGCACCATCTCAACCCCAATGGGGTCCTCCACATCGCTATCTTCATCACGCCGCGCGGCCTTCTTGGGGATCGAGCCGCGACCGGGCGCTAGGAGGCACTTCTTCCGTGCAAGGCTCGGCGGAAAGCCGCCGGACGCCGCGGCGCCTGGTGGCTCGCCTCCACCGCCCGGCCGGAGCACGGAGTACTGGAGGTAAAGCCGCTCGTCCAACAAGGGTCGGCGTTCAATGGCTCTACGCTCAAACGTCGGCGACAGCGCCCCTCGCTTCACCGCGAGCTTCCCATGGTGGAGGAGCGTGGAACCGGGCGCCGAAGAGGGAGAAGAACAGCCGCCCCGATCGTGGAGCGATCGTGGCTCAAAGGAGGCGGGCTCACCGGGACGTGGTTGTGCGCGCTTTATGGGGATGCGCTGCAACCACTTGTGCACGTGCCGCACTCGCTCCGCAGACGCGGGCCGTCCGACCGGGCGAGGATGGCGAACCCGAGCTGGCCACGCCCGAGGTGGAGGCCCGTGGCGGCCGTTACGGCGGAGCGCCACGGCGGCCGCGGATGGCCACCCGAGCCATTCTCGACGCTTTTCCGCCAACCGTAAGCCGGTGAAATTCCTTTCGCTTTCTTTTCTTTGTCCTTAGCACTTGACCGACATTCCCGCATCCTCTTAGGGCTCATGGGGATGTCTTCCGGCGCCGCCCCGGGATAAGGAAGCGCGGCGCCGCCGGCGAGGACGGCAGGGTCGACTCTCCCGCAAGAAGCGGAAGGAGGAAAGGAGGAGGAAGAAAGGTAAGGAACGCTGCGCGGCGGCAAGCGCGGCGGCGAGGATGTGTCGGAGACCACCGCCGTGGGGACAACCTCCATCGATAGCGGCGGAGTGCCTCCGCCACCCCTATGGTGGGTTTTTCCTCGACCTACCGATCGGCGGCGCCCGAGCGTGGACTCGGCCGAGGCGGCATCACGGCCCGTGGCTACGGATCCCAGCGGGGTGATCTTGCGCTATGGTCGCCGCAGCGTCTCTACCGAGGTGGCTTCAGGAAGCGACGGCCGACTTGCCTTTGGCGGGGGCCGACAAAGAGGCGCGGCGTGCCACGCACCCGCCGGCCTTGTAAGTGTATTCTTTTATTGGAGCATTTTTCTTTTGGCAAAGCCGCCGAGCGACTCTTGAATCTTTGCAACGTGCAGCGCTTATATCGGGTGACCGTGGGCGTGCCACATCGGCTCCGCAAGTAACGCGCCCGTGATTTCGTGACCCGGTTGGTCGGTGAAGGTCGCGGCGTCGGCGCCCGAGGGCGCGGTCGCCGAGGACGGGCCCCACCCGAGGTCGTGCCCAAGAAGAACTTCCGCGCCCGCGGGGACTCCCACCGACGACGTGATCGCTGCTTCGAGGATGAGACAATGGCGCCACCGGTGATCGCGCCATCGTGGCGAGCCGGCGACGGAGGTGCCCACCCTAGTCCTGTGGGGAGGTGCCGACCGATGCTCCTCAGCGCAGTCGACGAGGGGTTTCGAAGGTTGACCTCGCCACCCTTGCCCATGGTGCTTTGACGGCGACGCCCCGCCCGAACGGCGAGCGGCGCGCCGCCGTGTAATTCCGGCCGGGCATCATGGGTCGCGAGGAGAGCGAGTGGGCCGCCGCCTTCAAAAGGCGCTACCGACGCCGGCCGAGATAGGTAGATCCGTGAAGGTCCGCCCTTGCTCAAGTCTTCCACCGTATACCGGATATGATGGTCGGGAGTCCACCACGCCTGTAGGTCACCAAAAGTTCGATTCGCTGCACATTTTTATGGTTCTTCCGCGCGACTAACGGAGTGTCCACATTTTTGCAAAGACTTGCGGCTCGCCGTGCGGCGTCAGTTGAGCTCTCGCAGCGCCCGACAACAATGCAAGGCGCAGCGAGGAGTGCAATGGGTTGCGCTTGAGTCGCGCCAGCCCAGAGGCCTCGGCATTAGGCGGTCGGAGGCGGTGGTGATCCGCCAAGGATTTGAAGAGGCCTCAAAGGCCCTTCATGATGAGCGCCAGGAGCCGAGGCCTTGAGGGCGAAGTGGCGAATCGAGTCCTCTCGACGAGGTCACCGAGGCTGGGATGCCGCCGCTGCCGCGGAGGGGATCGCGCAGACGCAGTAACACGCCCGCGACCGAGCAAACAAGGCTCGGGGGACGCCGCCGAGTTCGCCCGAGCGCGATCGCCGTATGAGCCGCCGAGCCAAGACTTCATACGAGGCGCCAAGTCGGAAGCCGCAATCCACCAACTTTGCGCCGTAAGTGTCTCAATTCTTCGCTTAAGTTTGGGGTGCGACCACGTGGCGAATTTATCCAAAATCTCCGCAACCGCAGAGGCGCAGAAGAACCGAGCCGCCGCGGAGGCGCAGAGAACGGCTTCTGATGCCCGCGATGTGGCGATCGTGGCCCGACGAGGCCCGGCGGCGTTGAAGGTTGCGAGGACGGCCGGGCCGAGATGAGCGCCGAATCGAGGCCTCCGCAAGGCCGGTCGTGAGGTCCGCGATCGCATCCTGGAGCCGAGGCAGCCCGAGTGCCCTTGCCTCGCTACCGCCCGAGTGCCGATCAGAGAAGAGGCGGTGGTCACCGCGCCGCGCTTGAGCTTCATCGGCGCTGGTCAACACCATCTCGTATTACGACGGCATCGACCTCGCGGTGGTGGGGAGCGGCGTGGCTGGAACCGGATCGACGAGGATCGACCGCTTCGAGCTCCCGGTCGAGCCGCACGCCCGAGATCGCCACCGCATCCCTCCGCAGCCGCCTCCGTAAGCCGAGGCACCAACTCTCCGCCTCACCACCGGCCGCCCGCCAAGAAGAATAGAAAAGTTAGCTTTATCCTTCTTAGATTGTAAAGACCGCTATTTAAACAATCTCGATTTTATCAAGTCCTTAATCGCCCTCGCCCTTTTAGTATTTAGGATGAGGCTGGTCGACCATAGCCTTAAGGACCGCAGGGTCACTTATGCGTAGGTCGGGTCGCTTTGGGAGGAGCGAGGTGGATTGAGACTTGGCTATGCAATGTTAGGCGCACTTGTGAGGGATAGGAGTGTTCTAGACCGGCCAGGATCTTTCCACTGGCACTTCCTTCTTCCGCCGGCGCTACTTAGCAACCATAGCACCGGGCGAGGCCGTAACACTTGGGTTGAGAGGGTTACCGCCGGATGGACCTCATGACCACGGGTCACGCACTCATAAGCGCGTGGGATAGCCGAGTTCGTGCGGGAGGAGTGTTCCTCGCCGACCCAAAGGTCACTCCACTCGTACTTCCTTCTTCCGTGAAGTGTTAGCAACCATAGCCGGGCGAGGTCAGAGCACTTGGGTCAAAGGGTTACCGCCGGGAAGGACCTTGTGGTCGGTTGTCATCAACCCGCGCAGCGCCGACCGAGCACTGAACGGGCGCCGAAGGCAGCCCCGAGTCGTCGCATGGCGACCACCGCCGGAAGGAAGAAAGTAAAGAGCATGCTAGGAAGAGGAAAAGAGTTTAGGATAGAATCGCTTTAACTTTTCTATATTCCATGCATTTGGAAGGATGCGCCGCTTGTCCTTGAGCCGAAGGTGCCGTGCCGCAGGATCTGCACGACGGTGAAGGGCCTTCCTGTGGGGCGATACCAGCTTATCCTTGCCGGTCCGACCGACGCAGACCTGTGTCGCCAAGATCGAAAGACCGCCGAACTCGGGCGATCGTGGTAACGTCGCAGAGCTTGTTGATATCCGCCGATCGTGGGACGGCCACGCCATGCGCCTCGTCGATCCGGTCGACGGAGTCTTGTTGCGCGGCGAGCCCCGAGCCTCCTCGGCTTGCGCCTTGGGGCGCCATACTCTGTGTTCGCTTCGGCAAGACGGCTTCAAAGACCGTATACCATAAAGAACGGTGTGAACCCGGCGCCGGGTCGGCGTGGTCCGTAGACTCCAAAGGACGGAGGGTAGCTCGGCCGCCCCGCCGCCGCCGGCGCTTGAGTCGATCAAGATCCGCGCTTGAGCCCTTGAAGGATCATGCCGCTTGCGCGCCGACCGGCCGCTGGTCCGCGGATGGGCCACGGCCGCCCAATCGACGCGGATGTTGAAGTCATCGCAGAACTCGAGGAATTCCTTCCCGTGAACTGCGTTCGCTGTCGGTGATGATGGAGTTTGGGACTCGAATCGAAAGACTATGTCGCGAAGAAGATGGCCGCTTGTGCCGACGTGACGCTACGACCGCTTGGCTCTATCCACTTGGTGAACTTGTCCACCGCGACGAGCAATGGGTAAAGCCCCGCGCTTTCTTGAAAGGCTCGACCAGATCGAGCCCCAAACCGCAAAGGCCACGGATGGGGATTGTCCGCAAGGCCCGAGCCGGCAGATGTGTCCGCCGCAAAGAATTGGCATCCTTCGCAGTGCGTGCGATGTGCTCGCATTGGACACGACGGTCGGCCAATAGAAACCTTGCCAAAGGCCTTTCCCACCGTGAGATCGGGCGCAGCGCAGTGACCGCAAATTCCGCCGTATGTCGCCCAAGAGTTGTTTTCCTTGGTCGACTGAATGCACTTTTGGAGGACCCAGAGGGGCTCTTTGTAAAGGTCCGACCGACCAGACGAAAGACTTTGCTCACGGGCGAGGCGCCGGCCCTCGGTCCGGTCGAGAGAAGCGACCCGTCCACAAACGATCTATGAATGGCTTTCCGGTCGGACTCGGTTGCTAGTACGCCGTGGCTCGACCCGCCAAGTCTCACGCCGATCAAGCACGCGGCCGGGCGACCGTGCTAGGTAGGTCGGGGACCGCTCGCCACCGGGCCCACCGGATGGAAGGCCGCAGGAGGTCGCAGACGAAGATTCCGCGGACCGGCTCACCGAGGCCGATTGGCAGTAGTCGGCGCCGCTATTGTAGCGCCGGTAGCTATGGTGAAGCTCAAGCCCTTGAACCGCACTTCGAGCTCGCGCACTTCTCGACAACGCGCCATACGGGCGTCTCTGGGGCCCGCGCCTTCATGACTTGGTCGACGATAAGCTTGGAGTCCCCGTGGACGAGAGTCGGCGAGCACCGAGGTCGGCAGCGATCCGAGACCGCTGACGAGGGCCTCGTGACTCGCAACGCTGTTGGTGGCGCCGAAAAGCACCGATGGCGATCGGAGCTTGTTCCCAAGTGGAGAGATGATGATAACCCAGCGCCGCGCCATTCTTGTTGTAAGACCCATCGAAGTACATTGTCCAAGACGGGTCTTCGATCACCGTGGTGCTCGGTTTCGGTCCACTCAATGACGAAGTCGGCTAGGGCTCGCGATTGATCGCCGCCCGAGGGACGATGTGATGTCGTGGCGGCGAGCTCGAGTGCCCACTTGGCTATCCTTCCCGAGGCGCCGCGGTTGCGACGATCTCGCCTAACGGGACGTGGTCACCACGGTGATGTTGTGCCGATCGGCGTAGTGGACGAGCTTTCTTCGCAATGAGCACCGCAGAGTAGCTTCGCAATCGCGGTACCGAGTCTTGACTCGGAAAGGACTCGCTAATGAAGTAAACGGCCGTTGTACCTTAAGTTCGCGCCTTCTTCCGCCGCTTCCACCACGAGGGCCGCGCCGACGACTTGGGTAGTGGCGGCGCTGTAGAGAAATACGGCTCCCGGTGCCGGGCGATCAGATCGAGGCGAGGACAGAAGGCCTTCAGCGTGAGGGCCTCTCGAGCTTCGGGTCCAATCAAGCGGCCGGATCTCTTGAGTAGCTCTCAGAGTGGCATTCGCGCCGCCGAGGCGAGACATGAAATGGCTCAAAGTCGCTAGGCATCCGGTCACCGACCCCTTGGGGTTGCTGATTGGGCCCATCCTTGCGATTGCTAATATCTTCTCCCGTTGGCCTCGATGCCTCGCCGAGACAATGAAGCCAAGGAGCTTCCTTTGGGGACCCCAAACGCATTTCTCGTGATTGAGCTTTATGCGAATCGCCAAGGTTCGCAAAGGTCTCTTCCGTGTCGGGACAAGGTCGCCGGCCTTCTTGGTTTTTACGACAATATCGCCGACGACACCTCAACGCGTTACGCCGATCCGGTTATTAAAGCACGCTTGCATACATCGCCGTATGTAGCGCCGCGTTTTAGGCCGAACGGCATCGTAACGAGCGTAATGAGCCGAACGGGTGATGAAGGAAGTCGCGAGCTGGTCGGACTCCTTAGCGCAACTGTGGTAGCCCGAGTAGGTATCCGAAAGAGAGGGACTCGCACCGCGTGGAGTCGATGACTTGGTCGATGCGGGCAAAGGAACGGATCTTTGGGACATGCTTTGTTGAGACTCGATAGTCAACGCACATCCTCCATTGCCCATTTTTCTTTTTACAAGTACAGGTTGGCTAGCCACCGGGTGGCGCACCTCTTTACGAACCTCGCAGCTGTAAGTTTGGCGATCTCTCCCTATGATCCTCGCTTCTCCTCGCCGAAGCGGCGCAGCGCTGGGCGACCGCTTTGAGCCCGGTCGGATGCTCAAGGAGTGCTCGGCGATTTCCTTGGGATTCCCGGCATGTCGGAGGACCTCCATGCGAAGACGCCTTTGTTGGTGCGAGGAGTCGACGAGCGCTTCCTATTTGGCGGGAGCGTGGTTGATCCGCACGGTCTTGGTCGGATCACGTGGATCGACCGCGACCTCCTTCGTGTCCTCGGCGGACTTGAAGGATCCCGCCCGACTTGCCGGACTCGGGCGGATTCGGAGGCTTCCTCCCGAGGTTGTCGAGCTCGGCAGACGCGATGATCGCCGAGGCAAGTTTCACAATCGCCGCTCGCAGCTTGTAGGCAAGCCGAAAGACGATGCCACGGTGATGACTCCTCGGCCCCGCATCTTCAGCTTGAGGTAGGCGAGCCGGGACCGCCATGAACTTGGCGTAACATGGCCTTCCCAGATGGCATGGTAAGAACCGGGAAATCCAAGACCTCAAAAGCGAGGGTTTCGGTGCGGAAGTTTCCTTCCTCAAAGGTAACGGCGGTCGACCGCCTGAGTGGATGGGCTCACGCCGTGAATGACGCCATGGAAGGGCGCTTTGTCGGGTCGGAGGGTTGAGCGCGGATCCCATAGCGCCGAGCGCCTCGACGAGGATGTTGAGGCCGCCGCCTCGCCCATGAGCACCTTTGAAAGGCGCTTCTTCCCACGACGGGCCGACCACCGGGGTATCTCCCTACCGTAGAACGTGGTCGGGTGGTCGGTCCGATCAAAGGTGATCGAACTCCGACCACCGGAGGTATTTGGGGACGATGGCGCGACGGTATGGACTCGCGATAAGCGAGCTTGAGCCGCGCTTGTCGGCATAGCAGCCGGTCCTCCAAAGATCATGAGGCGCCGTCGTTTCGTGGAACTCATCGTCGCTTTTTCTCTCGCGACCGCGGGCGCAGCAGCTTCTTCCTTGCCACGCGGGCGCTATGGGACGCCGAGAGGTAACGCCAGACCTCGCAGCCCGGTGATTTGTGCTTGACGGAGAACCCGTGGTTTGGGCACGGCCGCCCATCAATTTCTCGGTGGTCGGGCACGACGGCCGGTCGCACTCGCCGCTTGGCGTATGGTCGATGGTGGCGACCACTTGGGACTCGCGGATCCGCTTCCGTGCCGCCTCGCTTGCTCGGAGCGGTCGGCGGGACCCGGCGCGACGCCGGTTCGCTGGGCCTTTCTCCTCGAAGATGGCCCCCACACCTCGCCGAGGCGTGGTTGGTGGCGATATCGAGGAGCTCCTTGGTAGTTCTCGGGCTTGAGACACCTAGTTTGTGTACCAAGGCCTTGCAGAGGTGCCAGATGAATGCTCCCACGACATCGGCGTCGGAGATGTCGGGAGCTTCGTTGACCGCGGAAAACCGCCGGATGTAGTCCCGAGGGTTTCCGGTCGCTTTGCTTGCGCCCTTCAGTCCCAGGAGTTTCGTGGCGCTTGTAAGTGCCTCGAAGTTGCCGACGAAGAGGGCCTTCAAGTCGGTCCACCCTCGATGGTTTTGGCTTAGTACTCGAGCCAGCTCGGCCGAATCGCGAGGTAGATGGGAAGGTATTGATGATGAAGAGGTCATCCGTTGTTCCTCCCGCCCGCATGCGAGCCGGTAATCTTGAGCCGACACCGGGTTTGTGGCCCTGTATTTGGCAATGTTGGTAGGCGCCGAATCCGGCAGAAGTCCGCTCGTGGATCCTCGGCGTAACGCCGCGTCCAGACCGCCGGGCTCGGCCGCGGTGGTGGTGCCCGCCGCCGCAACCCGTGAGTGGGCGGCTCTCCTCCATCTTTCTCCGCGCCAAGGGTAGCGCGAATGTCGAGGCATCACCGAGGCGCTGGCGCACCGGGCGCGCGAGGCTCGTGTGTCGCGGCGCGGCGACGCTCGTGTCGACCCATCCGGCCAGACAATGTACGGGCCGGTGGCGAGGTGGCTCCGAGCGATAGGAGCGGAGGCGTGCATGTGGCCGCGACGGCCGCGTGCTCTACCAAATGAGGTTTTGGTAGGTGGCCTTGGCCTCCGGCCGGTCGGCCCGGAGGCCTCGGCAAAGATTGCGCCGTGGCCACGCTTTGACCGGCGTGGGGAAGAAGTGAGGACCGCTTGACCTTCCGCTTGGGGTGTGCTCGACGCCAAGGCGCGCTGCCGCCAGCACATGCGGGCCTCGAGCCCTCCCGCCTCCAGTTGGCTCGAGCCGGCCGAGCTCGGGCTTGCTCTCCAACTCTTGCGCTGCTGTTGGAGCTCGCGCGCGGGTCTCGAAGGTTTCAAGACGCTCACTGGCGCACTCCTCCTCCTGCGCTCGAGTGCGCCGGACAGAGGCCCCACGATCGCGAGGGCCACGGGCAACCGACGGTGCCCGCCATGTTGCACTCGCGAGAGTGCCGCCGCGCGCGTGGTACTCGTGGTCTGAGCCGGAGTCATGTCCGAAGAGTCTTCCAAAGAACGTGGATGGAGGCCGGCAGTAGCCACCATCGCCACTGGGCCGCGAGCCTACGGGGTGACATGGTCACCGCCGCCTACGGAGTTTTCGCCAACCGTGGCGGCACTCTCGTTCCGCCGGACCGCAGGGCGCCCAAGTCGGAGCTTAGCGGTCGCCGGAGAGGACGCCTAAGCTCACGGCGCCTGTCCTCCGAGGCGGCGGGACGAAGCGTGAGCCCTCCGGCGGGGTGACGGCGGTCGAGGAGCCGGGCGGATCTGGTTCCCTGCGCCATGCCGCCGTAGTGGGTGGATGCCATCGTGAGATAAACGGAATCCGAGATGGTGATGAAGACGCGCAAGCCCCTACTGGCGCGCCAACCGCCGGCGCTTTCTAGAGCGCCGACAAGTAAATTTGTAAGTCTAGGGGTCGCGCGCTCCACTCTCGAATGGTTAGACTCGTGAGTCCAAGATGTATACCGTTCGGCCGAAAGTCCCTACCCAGCTTCGATGGCCGTATTGTATTGCTTTTTGCACTATGTTTTTACGCACGAGGCCCCTAAATGACTTAGTCTCCTCGTGTTCGATGTCTCCTCTCCTCTCGTTCTCTCCCTTGAATCGTTTAGCCCTGCCTCCTTTTATACAGAAGGAAGGGGCAGGTTACATCGAGAGTTGGGAGAAAGAGCGAGGTGACCTACACTAGGAGCTCCGGTCCTTCGTCCTGTGGACTGGTCGCCACCCGCCTTGCCCATGCCGGGTTAGTAGCCTTGGTGGTCGTGGAGGTTAGGTATTCCCGAAATAGCGATTTGCCCTCCGTGACCCTTGCGAATCGCCGACGCCGAGGTGCGTGACGCTGGTGCCGCCGGAGGAGCGCGCGCCGGCCAGACGTGGATCGTTGATGGGCCGGAAGCTTTGTCTTCTGCAATACCGATCTTCTTGGGAAGGAGCCACTTGCCCTTGTATAGTCGCCCGATTGACCTCATTCGGGGTACGTGGCGGTAGGCCGATGAGGACTCGACACGCGCACTCGGCGTCGTCACCTTGGTTTGGTTGAGTCGGAGATCCCGCCCGCCAAGAGGGGGTCGAGCGCCGTCTGCCTGGATTCGCTTCCTCGCCGGTCGGGAGCGGATGCCTTGCGCGGTCTCGCAGCGATTCGGCCGGCGCGGCGGCGCGCGTTGTTAATGAGATATGCTTGAGGCCACTGCCGCCGCCGGCCGTTGGGGTATCCTTTTTATTAGTATTCGTCAATCAAGGTACTAAAAAAATGCATTTGGTGAATTGGCTGACTGTCTGCTTACCTAAGGGATATGGAGGGCTTGGAGTCCTAGATCTAGATACTATGAATGTTGTCCTGTTGGGTAAATGGATTTGGAGGTTAGAAACTGGAAAAGGGGTTTGGCAGGATTATTTGAGAAAGAAGTATTTAGATAATAAAGCTTTCTCTCAGACAAGTTTCGAGTATGGGGATTCTCACTTATGGTCTGGATTAATGAAAATCCAGAACCTATTTTTTTCCAATTTTGCAAGAAAAAGGTTGGGAATAGGGATAGAACAAGGTTATGTGAGGATAAATGGTAGTGTGATGAGTCATTGGCTCAAAAATACCATAGGTTGTATAATATTACGTTTAGCCGACATATTATTGTGGCTGATGTCTACAATCATGGGTGGGGTAGAATTAGGTTTAGGAGAACACTTTGGGGTGAAAACAAAATAATGTGGAAACAGTTATTGAAAGAATGTGAAAGTTTTAAATTAAAGGATGAGGAAGATAGTGTTACTTGGATGTTAACTTCCATTGGTCAATTCACGGTGAAATCTTTTTACTTGGCTATGATGATGAGGGGAGTGGATTTTCCCCACAAATAACTATGGAACACAAATATTCCTATGAAAATAAAGGTTTTTATCTGGTTGTTGACGAAAAAGAGCATTTTGACCAAATATAATTTGAAGAAAAAAAGATGGAATGGGTCTTTTAGTTGTCAATTTTGTGGTGCTGATGAGAGTATGAACCATTTGTTTCTGGTATGTCCAGTGGCCAGGTTCATTTGGAATGTGGTGGGATGTGTTTATGCATTCACCAATATTCCTAGTGACATGGATTATTTTTCCATTGTGTGGATGAAATCCTTCCATTGTAAACTTAGGAAGCTGATCATGGTTGGTATGGCAGCTGTCTTTTGGGTGATTTAAAAAAATTCATAATGAAGCTTTCTTCAAAAACAAACTGACTTCTGATCCCACTAGTTTTATTTATTTGATTAGTCATTGGTTGTGCTCCTGGGCACAGTTACAAACAAAGGAGGCAGATCGAGAGTCAGTCAAGCAGGGAGCAAGGTTGATGGAGCTGGTGGGATCAGAGATTTTTCAAGCTAAGAAGGGTTGGAGGCCTAGAGTTAGAATACTTGAGATGGGTTGACAGTTGCTGCTTTGAAAGTTGGTTGCTGGTTCTGCTTCAATGTTCTGCTGTTATAATCATAGGGATCCTGAACAAGTTGGGGCAATTCTTAGTAGAGCAAGTTTTCTTGCTTTTTAAGCTGGTTTTTGGATGCTGGTAGATGGCTTAGTTTACTTGCTTTGGCTAATACTTTTATTATTTATGCTTCCAGCTGTCAGTTACTTTGTTTTCTTTCTCCTAGATGTTGGTTCGGTTTGAACTGCATCTTTTGATCGAATATCTGTAAGCTTCAAACTTTGTAGTATGGTTTCTAGTAATAGAAATCGGGTGTAAACCCTTTAAAAACAATCAAATAGCCCTTTAAAACTTTTGCCTCAAAGAAATCTTAGGATCTTCCCTTTAATAGCTATGAGAAGTTGTAAAGGTAAGGTCAAGACATACAAAGTGAACACACCACGAAAAACTCACAACAAACTCAATTAGGTTAGATGATCTGGGTTGAATTGGATAATGTTGGTGAGTCGGATTATCCAGGTCGACACAACAAAAATAGTAGCACAACCCGAGATCAAAACTAGCACAACTTTCAAACCGTGGCTCCAAATGACTTGAAATTTGAACCAAAGCAAGATCAAAACCTAAGGTATCTAAAACACATAAGGATCTTGCAAGATATTTCCAAAGTTGAGATCTTTTTGCTTCCAAAACCGAATTACACCAAAACTGGGTCAAAACCAAAAAACAATGATTTTGAGTAGCTTGTGGGAGGATTCAAGTTAATATGACTAAGAATGATTTAACACACATCATGGCACTCTAAATCACGACAAGGTCACACCAAAAAACCTCAATAATCAAGAATCCCAATATTTCACCCTTCTCAAGCCAAAATCGGGCAACCTGAAGAACTTGCTCCAAAACGTGCCTAGATTAATAGAACCTGAGCACTTGATGTATATCCCATCAATTACACTTCATTGACACAAAACAAGATCAAGAAGACAAGAAATTCAAGCCCAAATTTCCTTTAACAACAAGAAAGAAACCGACAAAACACAAAATCTACGATCTTGCGATGCTCGGGTGTTTGACTTACTTTAGATTTTACGCATCTATTCTACACCCTTCATAGCACAAGAAAAGCACATAAAAATCCAAACGTTGCAAGGTTGAGCCAAAATCAAAGATAGAACCAACTTCCAACAAGAGGGAGAAAACCGGTAAAGATTCAAACTTGATACACTAGGTAGATGGATCTAAACCTGAGCTACCTATTCCATCACTTACCCTTCCTTGCACACATAAAACCAAAGGCAAAAGCAAGAGGGAAAGATCAAGAACAAAAAGAAAAACAAGAACCAAGTCAAGCCATCACAAGGAGAGACAAAGACACAAGACACTTCAAATTTGATTTTGTATTACTTTTGGATGTATGATTTTACAACTAGTATCTAGACATACTCCAAATCTAAGAATGACAAAAAGCTCACACACTACACAAGAGTATCTCATTCTCTTACTAAATCTCTCATAAGAGCACACTTACACCTCTCCTCAACTGTATCCTAAAGGCTTACCCTTAATTATCGGGACCCGAATATGCAAATCTGGACCCTCTGTGTATATCACACTAGTCCAGGACCACGCTAGTGCACACAGGCTCAACATAGATGTTATCACAATCATACATAGCGGAATAAGATAATAGTTCCATTAATTAGTAATAACTGTTGCGACTTATATGATTATTGCCACGCAGGGCTTAAACTAAGAAATAGGAAATATGCAGCAGCAGAAAATAAATGAATGTAGTGGCTTCCCAGTTCACCACAGGCAACTGACGAGGCTCGAACCCTAAGCATTCGCACCATCATGGTACTCATCCGTAATAAGAGTGTAGACTCTTCATCCTCTGAGGTGGTTGTTGTAGGTGGGGTGAGTATGTAAAGCACTCAACAAGTTGTGCACAGAATGCAATTCTACCATAACTATATGCAAGGCTTATTCCATAGGATTGGCTAACATAGCTAATTTGCAATAAAGCAGCATTTAATAAAGAATACTATAAGTAGATTGAAAGCAGTAAAACAACTATCAATATTAATAATTTGCAACATTTCTCAAGTAAACGTAGTTTAGCTCCTAATCATCTTCCAATTTCCAATGGTGAACTGCCATCCCATCCAAGTTTCATTTAAATAAAAGTCTAACCCTTGACTATAATTTCCGAGCATTGCTTAATACCGTGAGCATGGCTATTCGAACAGGTTCTACACTCTGCAGAGGTTATGCACTTTACCCACATGATACAACCAAACACCACCAAGGCGAGTGATCATAACAAAGCCTTTACAATGCTCCACCTAGACCCAGTACTGTTCGCTAAGGTTTCAATACTGAAAGGTTAAACCACCACAACAGAGCCACCCTCTTGTGCCATGTGAGTATACCCAATCCTGGAACCCATTATTCACCACAGCAGCACCGAAATCTAAACATTACAAATTAGTCAGCTAGGTTGTCCCATTCCAGACATGTGGTTGCATGATTGACTCAGGTTAAAGGGTGCAAGGTTAAGTCCTTAGAATGACCGAGGCAAGACTTTCACATACCCCTGCTCTACTAGCCCACCTTGGCACACTGCCCCTTGCCACCTACCTCAATCTAAAATGATTACCACCCCAGTTGATTACCATGCACCACGTGTCATCAACAAATCAATCTCATTGCGTGACCTCCCCGCCACAACAATTCAACATCACTATGTGACAACTCATGACACACCCATTTACAAATTCATTGTTCTATATTCCATTAGTCAAGATTAACTTTCAGTATTCCAAATATGTGACATGTATGTGGCATGGCTAAGCAGACTAACACGGTCTAACCAACCCATGTTGATTGCTAATAACCAACTAGTAATTTAACCATCCTAGGGTGACAATTAGATCATGGCATACAATTGACAAGGTAGGGTATATCTCAACTAGGCATAATAACTAGATCCCAAAGTAATCAAAATCGTTTGTACTCATGAAATATTATGCAATAGTTAAAAGATAATATAGCGAATTTGTAAAACTAGGTGCAACATGATCAAATCCCAACTTGCCTTGGAATAGGTTCTGATATTTCTCTGAGCTTGGGTCTTGAAGCGATGAATCCTCCTCCGGAGTATGGAACAAATCAACATCTACACGAATCGAGACAAGAATAGCAATTAAACACCAAATAGAGAGCAAAAAACTCTAAAAATCAAATAAAATTCACCATTAAATAGATTTCAATTTTACAAATCTTTATAAATTTGAATCACCTCAATCGGAGCCCGTATGAGGGAGAACGGGCTCTCGAAATATTCAAATATTTTAAAAATCAGAAAATTGATAAATCAGAAATAAACCGAATTATTTTTATATTGAAAAATCGTATTATTGCGTCACGCTGACGTCATTGCCACCCGGACCAATCGGAAGCTGACACGTGGCCTCGGTCCATACATCCGGTCCACGAGACCTCCTTTGGTCCACCGTGAACCCGACGCACGGCGCTTCAGCTACTGCCCTGCCACGCTTCGGCACGACAATGGCCCTCTCGCACAGCACGATCTGAACTGCACGACGCTAAACCAACGATCACCAATCTAAGCCTACGTGGCACTATCCCGACCGCTCGGTTTAGATCCAACGGCACACATTAGAAGATGAAGTTTACTATTGACGATGCGACATGGCAAGATCTCGGTGGTCCGATGAAGATCCGACGGTCAACAGCTCCTGATCCCAGCGATGGCAGCACGGCGGCACAGCTCCATCGGATACGAAGACGACGATGCTTCAAACAGCGCTCTGGCAAGTTCTTGGCAACGAGATGTTTCGGATCTGACCGTCGTGGTCTGGCGAACTAGATCCGGAACCCAAGCGGCGAATGGAAGCTCGACGGTGACGGAAGACGAAGAAAACCGCGGCGGTGCCTTCGTCCAACTGCGGTGAGCTCCTATGTGCGAACGACGGTGACTCACGCGGTACTAGTCCGATCAAAAGATGCGGCGCGAACTGGTGAACCTCGGGGTACCCGCCTCCCCTTTTATAGCCTCGGCAAACGTGCGCAAAACGGAAACCTAGCCCCTACACGACGATGGTGGCATAACGTCGACGGATCTGGAGTCCCGATCGGAGACGACAAGGGACAGCCGTCTGATCAACGATCAATGGCTGTGATCACTCCCGACGTGGCACGATCGGATCCACCCTTTCCAAATCCAACGGATACGATCCTAACTTACCTAATCCAACGCGACGCAAACTCCACCGTCCGATCTAATATCCAACGGCGCCGATTGGACTTCTTAAAACTAGATCAGGTTGTGCACAGTGTTGGGCTCCGGTCCATCACTATTCATTTGATTTTTTCACGGATTTTCTTTTAAAATAATTACAGAATTTAGTTTAATTATTTTTAGGCAATGAAAATATCAGGAAGGATCTAAGAAGATTCTCATAAATACTTTGAGACATTTTGAACTCAAATAAAATATTTTTGGCAAAACTTTATATTAACTTTATCTATATTTAATTAATTTTCACAAAAGGCCAATTTACTTAATTTAAAATAAATTCAAATAAAGTCCAGATAAATCCAATAAATTCAGAAATTCACAAAATACATAAATAACAATAAAATAAGATTATAGGCAAATTTTGGGATGTTACATTAATCCACTCCTCTTTTATTTTTATAGTGGTGGATAGACCTGGGAGTTGGGTCATGCTTTGTCAACACAGCATGGGTCCAACGGGTTTCAAGCCGCTGCGTGTCGTTCCTGCCGAGCATGGCCACCTCGTAGTGTCATATCGTGCCAGCCCGACTCGCCTCCTTTGAGGCCCAGGCATGGCCCAGGGCATACCATGCTGGCCCAGGCTTTGCCTTGTTGAACATGTGGAGTTGTGGATATCACCGTCGTCGATCCGTCAACGTGGACAGCACTAAGGATGAGGAAAGAGCGTCGACCGCCGATGAGGATCCGATAAACACAATTATTTAGGGGAAAAACTAAATTTTATTTATTCATTGGGTATAGATACAAAGTTACTATTAGTTAAAAACCTTATGTCCCAGAGTGACATTCCCCTATTAAGGAAAAGGGTATAGTAACAACATGCATACATAATGTTCATGTGTTCTAAGTTAGCGTACGCCTGCACAATCTTGAGATCCTCTAGTTGATGTTGTTGTTGTTCTTTTTCCAATTCCCAGTCCATGACGCAAGTAATTGCCTCCACAATCTTGGGTGTGAGGGATGACCTTCTTTCTTCAATTATTCTCCCTATCATACTGAACATCGCTTCTAAAGAGATGGTGGACACCAGAACCAGTAGAACATCTCGTGAGAAATGGCATAGCATAGTAAATATCTGCTTGTTATTCTTCCACCACTCCAGGAAGTCTATCTTGCCTTCGCCAACAAGATTAGGATTGGTGTTTGCAAAATCATACTCCAAGTAGTGGTTCAGCTCTAAGACAGAATTCCACTTGCGGGATGCCTGAGATTGAGAGGATAATGAACTATAGTTGCCCTTTAGCTTCTTTCACAAGTTGGTTGTCACGCTTTTATTTCCTTATTGCGTCGGTTGTGACCACTGTTTTTCTCTCTTCTCTCAGTACCGAAGCACTAAATAGAGCAAAGTGACCATTGTTCGGCCTATTCGTCTTCACTTGTGGCTACTCCTCCTCCTCCCCCTCCATTCCCCTCCTAACCGGCTCCCCTCCACCATACCCCCTCCAAGCCGAACCCCACTCCCCCTCTGCTTTGCTCTTCTTCCGATCCCCCCTCCTCTCTGGCTCCTCCTCCACCAAACCCCCTCCTCGTCGGACCCCGCACCCCCTCTGCTTTGCTCTTCTTCCGATCGCTAGCATCCCCTCTGCTTTGCCCTTCCTCTTCGGCTCCTCCACCAAACCCCCTCCTCGTCGGACCCCGCACCCCCTCTGCTTTGCCCTTCCTCTTCGGCTCCTCCACCAAACCCCCTCCTCGCCGAACCCCGCACCCCCTCTGATTCCCGTCCTCTCCGGTTCCCCCTTCACCAAACCCTTACCTCGCTGGACCCCGCACCACCTCTGCTCCAGCTCTAGCTCCCCCTCCACTGATTCCCCTCCTTGCTAGACCCCACACCCCTCCTCTGACTCCCCCTCCACCGATTCCCCTCCTTGTCGGACCCCACGCCTCCTCCACTCCCTCCTCCGATTTCCCTCCTTGCCCTCATCGACGCACTGCCATCGCTAGCATCGGCGACCACCACTGCCACTGATAGCATTGTGAACGCCACCACCATCGGAATTAGGATGCCTATCACCGCTAGCATCACCCACTGGCTATGCATCAGCTCCGCCTGTGCGAGAGGAAGGGGCCTGACAGTTAGGGAGGCGGTGGATCTAGGCTGGATGCAACGGGAATGGAAGAGGGGTCCCTACGTCCGACGGTCAACGACAACGACGTGGCGACCACGGCGATGTACACCTTCTCTCCCTCTCTCTGACTACTCTCTTGTCCCACCATCCCTCATCATTGACATGACACCAAAGGCCCAGCCGTGCTGCGCCCCACCGCTGTGTCACCGCCGCACCTCTGTTCCACACGGCTCACTGTGCCACCATCGTGCCAACCTGGCCCGAGCATGGCCCAACCAGCGTGTCATGCCTTGCCACCCGAAATGCCTTCTTTCTAGGCCCAGCATAGCCCGCCGTTTGGGCCGACCAGCTCAGGCCGCCACGTGTTGTGCCTGTGTCATGCTTGGGCCATGCCATGCCAACTGGACCTTTGGCTGCCCAGAAAAGCCTAGTCCAATTCCTAGGTATAGTGATGACCAAGCCAACTACTTCATCTCAAAACCCTAACTTCGTGGTATGGTTGAAAACCCACTTACATGTTGGGAATTGGCTCATGAGTTGATACCCATTTTCTTTAGAAATTCCAAATAATGCATGGTTTAGTACCATATTGCCTAGCCAAGTGGAGGAAAGACAATTTATAAGGTGGTATTCTTGCCACTTCTTAAAATATGAGACACATGACATGGGAATGGCATAAGGAGGGCTTTGTCTAAACACACTCAAGCACGCGCGCGCGTATTCACATACTTTCGTATGAAAAATCACGTGACCTGTGACTTACAACAAGCGACCACGTTGTGTCGTAGCGCTTCTCCTGACACATTAAATCCATCTTTTATTTTGTTGAATCATGCAATATCTCTCTCTTTCATTATGTTTAAATGTGATTTAAACATCTAGCTTAATTCAGCTTATTTCGTGTTAATGACGTCAGTTATTTGAGAGTAATTGTCGTGTGCCCTTAAAAGGACTTGGAGATGTCCAAGTTCAACAACCCAATTTCTCCATTCCTCTTCAATTTCTCCTTTCCTCTCCTATATCTTCCTCCTCCTCTGGGGATGTGTTGGAGTGTGCTACCAAACTTCGTTGAACGTTTTTCTCAGTATGCACCCAAAATGAAGAAGAGATGCATCTTTGGACCATTGTCACAAAGAACACGTGTACAGGGCAACAATAAGGTTTCTATGTAGTATATCTACGCGACCGCTCGCTTCGATGCTTTATCTACATTGTACACTACATCAAGTTTATGTTGCTTTCTGTTCTTCATCAAACCCAACAGTAAGTCATTCGTGTGACCGATCGACTCTATTATATTATATTAGATTATATTATATTCTTGAGTATATTTCAAAGTACAATGTATTGTCTGCTGTTAGTATTGATTTATGCATCTCTAATATTTACCTCATAATAAGTTTAGAATTAAAATAATGCACATATTTCCAACATTACTAATCACTCACTCAACTCACAACACCAGCTCGGGCATACCCGAAACCCGTTAAACAAAAAAGAGCATAACTCTTTCATACTCACGCGTTCTGGGATGCGTTGGATTATATACGAAAAACACAAGGTATAAATGATTTCCCAGTCGTACTACAGTGCAGATTTGAAAGCAAACACTGTGTTCTTCCAGGCCTCCTCCTACGACTATTTATTACTTGATGGATTAGCTTATGGTGAAGAGTAAAAGCATGTTAGAAGGTCCTCCGCACTTTGATAAGCGATGAGTATCAACTATCAACCGAGGCCTGGCTGGCATATGCCAATGCCGAGCCATAAATCACTTCAAGATGCCATCAAACCGAATGCTCATTCAGAGAACAAACGGATGGACTTCTCTGAGGATGCACAAAACACAACGTGCCCAGATCTAGAATGCAGGAAGAAACGTGTGTGTGCAAGTGACACAACATGTAATCGAATATCCTGCTGATGAAGGTTCAGTGAAAACCCATCCAGATAATTTTACATTTGTGATGATAAGCAGATTTAACACACACAAAAAGAAAACAAAAAACCCCCAATGGGGCGCACAAATAATTGGCTTGATAGAACTGCATATTTGAAGCATCAAGTGGTAGTTTGGGTTGCCTTGCTGGTTTTGTTGTCAGCTGCCACTGCAAGCACTGCAAAGTAAACGAGCTTCTTAAACAAACATCAAATACTTTGAATCTATTAAGATGGAACAAGCAACAGAAATGGGGATTTACAAGGCATACACTCTGCTAGATAATATAGAAAGCGCACTAAGACAGTCATTTTCACACATGTTTAATGACCGAATTCCAAATGTATAACCTTGCCTTTCTGTGCTACAACACATGCTCAAAAGAATGGTAAGAGTCCCCAAGAGAAAGGGAAGAAAGATAAAAGTAATGATTTCCAGGTCTTTGTAAGATTGTTACATAACACTATAACAGAGATATTTCTGGTCATAGATAAATATAGATCTTTCAAACATTCATTTTTCATAATAAGAAAAAATCATCTAATTGTCAACATAAAAATGACTTAGACGTATGGGATACATAAAAAGGATCTATACCAACAAATCATTCACTCTTAAAATCCTATCTTCTTCATTGTACAGACTAATTGTATGCTGATCAGCAAAAAGTATGGGATATTGACAAACTGACAAGCAAGGATTCTTTTTTTCTCTCATTAACTCAAATTGCAAGGCTTACTTAGGAGACAGGAAAAAGAGGCAGTTCTGGATCACAATGGCACATCGGGAAATGAAACTTACCCTGGCAGTAATATCATTAACTCTGAATTTTTCATTATTTGCCTGTTTCCTTAGCATCATCAGAATCTGAGTCACTAGCATTGTATCCTACAACAAAATGACCTGTTAGGTCCGGGCGTCCAGCAAACAGAAGAAGTACCCATGCACTTTTTACATTAGCAAGTTGCAGATACTGAAAGGTCTTTGCATTCTCGGGGGGAAAAAGAGAAAATGATGGGTCCTTAAATGTAGGCAGGTTATTGGGTATTT
Source organism: Otatea glauca (assembly GCA_036346275.1). Classification (NCBI taxonomy): domain Eukaryota; kingdom Viridiplantae; phylum Streptophyta; class Magnoliopsida; order Poales; family Poaceae; genus Otatea; species Otatea glauca. The sequence continues at coordinate 20,766,569 of CM070715.1, forward strand.
ATTAGAAGCAGACCACTAACCTGGGCGTTTATTGCTGACTTTCCAGACTGTAGATCGAAATCTTGATGCTTTCTCCATCCAAATTCTAGCCTATATAATGAAGATGTTATTAGTTAATCAATTGAAATTTTGTAACAATAACACACAAAGAAGAGTAATACATGAAATTCAATAGAAATAAGAAATAGAAACCTCGGTGAGCATGCCCAATGACAGGCTTTTCGTTAATTACTTTTCATTTCAGAACAGCTCGTATTTTCCATCAATTGAACTCCCAAGAATATTATATGTTGATGTAAAACCTACAGCCAGGCTGCAGTGCACTATATAAATTTGGCACATCTATACAGTTAATTCAATCTTGTATGTTTTAAACATCAGCTTTTCCCTAGGCATCTATTTCTGCTCCTAGTATTCACTTTTCTAACACAGGGTCCTGGGAAATCAAAGAAGGTGTTCCACATTTTCACTCTCTAAGAATATCCTTCTTTGCTTGTAATTTTGTAGCCTTAGAACGTAAATGTCAATCACCAAAATTGGCCTATATGACAAGACCAGAAAAATAGTGCTACACAGTGTTTCTTTCAGTATCTTAACCATGAGAACACAACTGCACAAGAAGATTTATGAACAATTGATTAACAACAACAGCAGCGTAACATGTCGGATGAAACTGGCTCCATCCTTCATGCCCCCCAGTTAAGAAGAAAACTTTATGACAGCATCCTGATTTTGGTTCCTTTTTCATGGCCACTAATCCTGTCACATGCTCAATTGTGCGATGAAACAGGTTATAATTCCATTAGCACGGATCATGGTGCATCCAAATATATTGGTAAGTACATCCGTGAGCGACTGCGCAAGCTCAATTAAACCGATTTCCACTGACAAGCATTGTATCCGCAAATATAGCAAGAAAGCAAACAAGCTCACAACCACCTAAATACATACTATACAAGTTCATTAAAGAAGTTTGGGCGGTTACATAAGAATTATGATGCAGAATCTATAAAAATTTAGCACAACTGTAACAGCAGCATATCAAATTATAGCCAACAAATCCAAATCTAAATATAGTGATCCAAACCAAGACCACTCAAGAATCATGAAGTACCGTATTCCAAGGCCAAGTATACAAAACCAAGACCTAAAAAAAGCGGCACCTTTTACTCCAGATTCCACAAAAAAAGCCGGAAGGAAAGCTACGAGAGGGCTCACCTTGTGCTCGTTCTTGTTCACGCCGTAGCCGCAGCGGTACATCTGGCCGACGAGAACCTGCATAGCGGCGTCGCCGGCCCGCGCCTCCTTGAGCGCGTCCTGGAACCACCGCTTCGTGCAGTCCGAAACCACCTCGGCGAGCGGCATCCGCTGGTCCTCATAAGTCCCGAGCGGAGCGTTCAAATCCTGCACCCCGGTCCGTCCGGAGCTGGCCCCGGCGGTAGCGGCGGCGGCGGCGGCGTTCCTGGGCGTATCCAGCGGGACGAGCGGAGGTTTCGCTGCCTTTCCGGCGGCGGGGGAGGAGCGGGCGTAGGGGCGGAGTGCGGCGGCGATGACGGCAGCCGGGAGGCGCTTGCCCATGCAAAGGTGAGGGTTTCTTGGGAGGGGAGAGGAGGGGAAGCGAAGGCTGATTGGGGAGGAAGGCAGGGGCTTTTGTGCGAAAAGGGTGGTGTCCTCCGTTGCGAAAGGTGGAAAATTGGTGGCGTGGAGGGGAAGAGTTGGAATATTGCGGTACATTTTTTTTCTGCTTTGGATTTTCTTGGATGTGAAGGTACCGAAGGAGGGAAGAATCGGCCGGACCGTGACACCAGAACATTTATTTTAAAAAAAAGGTCTATGACCTTCACCTTACAAATAGGGCGGTAAACGAGTCGAGTTCGAGCGAGCCTAACCTTCTAAGTTCGAGTTTGGTAGAAGCTCGAGCCGAGCTCGAAGTAGAATTCGAGCTTAGTGGTGGGCTCGAGCTCGGCTCGACATAAGCTCAAATAGGCTTGAGCTCGGCTCGATTAGGCTCAACAGCAAGTAAACATAGACAAGCTCGGGAGAAGCTCGAATAGGCTCGATTAAGCTTGATCTCGGGAGAAGCTCAAATAGGCTCGATTAAGCTCGATAACAATTAAATTACAGACATCAAGCATGCAGCAAATAGCAAGTAATATTAAACCATTCAACAAGTAATATTTAACCATTAAAAAAACCTAAGTATAAGAAATATTTAACCATGAGACAATTAAACATACAAGTATCAAGTATGCATTAATGCATGCCTCTCCACTTCTCCAATCTCCATGAACAAATATGATTGTCTTAATAGGAGCACATATAACAAACTTGCAAAAGTTACAATAGTCTTAATAGGAGCAAACATACAAGTATACATGCCTCTCCACTTCTCTAGGAACAAATATGACTGTCTTAACTCTTAATAGGAGTACATAAAACAAACTTGCAAAAGTTACAATTGTCTTAACAGGAGTAAGGATGGAATAAAACTTAACAGCTACACCTAGTAGCAGTTCTGATAGTAGGAATTCGAGCTACTTGATTCATTGGTAAGATGTTGATGTTCCTTGGGAATTCAGCGATCTGACACGGTGACACCTTCGAGCAATCAGATTTTGCATGCTTAACAACTTCTAAAGCCCTGATAATCTGCAAAAAGACCACAACTGATGTGCTGTATGCATTCTTCCTTGGTAGAAGATAAAAGGAGGCATTCATCACGAAAAAAGAAACTTGTGTTGGCGTCAAAAACTTGAAGTAGGGTTTCGACAACAAGACACCGCATTTAACACCGTTCAGAGCGTGCGGTCGATTTAACTCAGAATCGACAAGGTAAAAATATAAAATTCACTCAAAGCCGATCGCAACGATCAATCGGCTTAAACTCAATCAACTTGAAGCCGATCAAGTTCAAGGTAACAGGATAAATCTAACTAGCCGAGTAAGGCTAATCAGAAGATAAAGGTAGATCGATTCTGAAGAAGGCGATGCGCAACAAAATCAGAACAAATCGAACCTGGGGTGTAATTTGAAGAAGATCAACAATCGGCGATGCGCAACTTTATTGATCGAAATCGAATTACAAAGGCTAAATTACAAGAACTACTCCTAGTCGATAGGAAAAAGTAAGTAAAGGCTGGTTGATTGTATTGTGTTTGTTGTTGTTTCTGCAGTTTGCTCTGGCCTTTCTTTTATACCCATCGGCCGACCGTATCCTAATACAACACGTTCCGTAATCCGATCCGTATCGGCCTTATCTCGAACAATTTTTCCTTAAGATCTTGTTGTTACCAAATATCTTCAATTCTTTCCAACTCGTCCGTTAGTCTCCGTATGTTTGATTTTATTGCCGATTTTGACTTGCCAAATTTTGGTGCAAACATATGCCCCCCATTTTTGAGAGATGACTTATCATCTATCAAAAATTGCAATGATCGGCTTTTCCCATCGGCTAACTGTTGAACTTCGCTCAATAACTGCTTCTTTATTTGCGCAGCAATTTTCTGACATGCGTGTAGTGCGCTTTAACTTCTCGCATCTTTTGAGATTCATTTCCCGCCGCTTCAGATTTTTACCTTGCTATAAAATGCGGCCCCCACCTCGGTCATTCTTCACGCGCTCGAGCTCTCGTAATCTTCATAATCGGCTTCCTCCTGCTTGGCTTCTCATCTGAGTCGATCGGCTTCTACTTGATCTCTCATCTGAGTCAATCGGCTTCTTAACACCTAGATCGACTGAATGGATCCTTCCCAGGTACTCATCCCGATTCCCAACAGTGCTGATCAGTTTTTCCTTAGCCCCCTAGGAAGCTTAGATGCAGCTACGATTATTGATCAAGAAGTAACTCGCCTTCCTTTGTCGGCTAGAGGGTATAACATTGAGGGGTGGAGTAAGAGTTTTAGAGTTTGGCCGACCGCACTTAAAGAGTGGAAGAACTGGTATAACCGGGTAGCATCCCAAAAAAGAGAATCCTAGGAAAGAATGGGTATAGCCGAGTGCATTCCTTTGAGTTTAGCCGATCCAGAGGCCAATGAGCCCTTGGTGGCCACGGCTTGTTATTTCTGGTCGGATGCTTTTAACGCCTTCATGTTTCGCACCGGTCTGGTCGGCCCAACCTTGCTGGATGTAGCTCAACTTGGCTGCTTGAGACTAGATGGAGAACAAATATCGGCCTTTCGTGCCAAACCCAAGTATAAATTTATTCGGTCCAAAGGTGAAGGCTGGTCCAAGTATATTGCCAACAACAATAAAGTAAATGGATTAGTATCGGACGAAGAGCACGTTGCTTTCCTCAACCTTTGGTTTGACCGATTTCTGTTCTGCGGTGCTTCATTAGGACCAACCCAAGTATATCAGACAATTGCAGAAGGATTGTTAGAGGGCCGTCGGCTGGCGCTTGGAAAAACGTTTCTGGGAGCAGTGTACCAAATGATGCATATTAATAGAAGTCGGCTTTATACGGGTTTTGCCAATTTCACTGTAGGCAATTTGGGCGGCCCCTTATGGTTCATTCAGGTTTGGTTGTACTGCTTCTTTAGCCGACCCTTTGATTTAGAGCCTACTGATGATACGACTTTCCCAAGAGAAGACAACCCGGAGAGTGCCACTGCTCAATATCAAGCGAGTCGATCATTTGGTGAACGATTCATCATGTGTTCTGGTAATGAGACAAAAATCACAGCTGTCGATTCGAAAAAATACCTGTCTTTCTTCCTTCACCTGAGCAATGAAGATCTGAGACAGCAGGACTTTTTTAGTTATAGCGGTGTGGCCGATTTTCCATGGCCTTCATTTTTACATCTTGAAGCCGACAGTTCTTCAATGCCCGGGAGACACTCGACTTGTATAAAATCTTCATTTCTCCTTGCATTCTTCATGCTGGTCTCCATACAAGAAATCGGACATTCCAGCCGTCACATGAATTCTACCATCCATCTGTTTACGCAAGGCAACTGGGATTTGGTCAAGTGATACCAAGTTTTCAGCTTCTTGATCGGCTTGAGCCAAGAGCTAGAGACCGCAATGCTGTATCGGCTGAGATTGTCCTTGAAGTAGCCGACGACCTGCAAGTTCAGTCTTTGCCACACTTTTTCCTAAATACCAGACGGGCAGGAGGTTATACTACATGGTGGTCAATAATTGCAGAAGCTGTCTATCGGTCAAAGTCTCCGTCGAACATCATCAATGAATTTTTTCCAAATCTTTCGGAGCCGATGTTAGTATCTAAGGCCGATTCTAGTAGTGAGGCCACTTCGTCTGGATATACTAACACGAACGTAGATATTTCTGTCAAGGATCGGCTTAGAGTCTAAATTTTTCACTTTGTCTTTTATGAAGCCTACCTCGAATCTAATTTTGTGTCTTCTCTGTAGAACAAGGCTATTAGAAAGAGGGCGCCTTCAGGCCCATCGGGTGACAGCCAGCCCAAGAGACAGCAACAATCAGCTGCCATCACAGGTTATGCCTCTGGGTCCTTGGGTATTCAGAGCCCATCTCTGTCGACTTAGAGAAACAGAAACAACCCAGTAAGTCTTTTATCGGCTTTCTTTTAATTTTCAACCAATTTTCATCTGACAAGATTATTTATCCGATAAACTTTTCAGAAAAGAAGCAAAAGTATACCAAAGCTGCTGCCAAGAGGGTCTCTAAGCCCAATGAGCAGAGCGGCGAGAGTTCGCCACATGCGTCGGCTACTAGAGAGGTAGGTCATCGTACCTTTTGTCTTTCGATACGTCGGCTTACCCTAGATTTTACCTCTTTTAGTCGACGCAATCAGCTCAAGCCGCGAAGATCTTGTCGATCTTCCCAAGATCTTTGTGCCCCTTTCTTCACCGCGGTCAGCACCACCAGCTCCCGTTGCTGATTTGCCAGAGCTTTCTGATCCGACAAATCTACTAGGCTTTTCTCTGGCCAATCTAGATGATCCAAAAATCATGGCGACCGACGACTATGATGCAGAAATCAGAAAAATCCTCGAAGTGTCAAAAGATGCGTCGGTTACCGTCACCGCTGTTCCAGGCATGAAAGAGAGGCTTAACAAGCTCTTCGATCTGGTCACGAGGTCGCAATCGGAGATCTTCACGAACAATCAGCCGATCTGGGATGTTATGGCAGCGGTTGAAGCCGATCTACCCTCAGAGGCTATGGAAGCTCTCCTCAACGTCTACCACCTGGACGAGAGGAAATCTGAAGTGGAGGCAGCTGAGGCAAGAATAGCTTAGCGTGAGGCTCAAGAAGCCGACCAGAAAATTTTGGACGAGCTCGTTGCTGATGCCAAGGCCAAGAAACAAAAGTTTGATGCTGATACGGAGCTGATAAAGACCATGAAGAACTCCTTCGGCCAGCTCGAATCGACCAATAAGTTTCTTATGGAAGAGTTGGTCAAGACGGAGAAGCTAATCACAGAAGGCCAGCAAACCCTTGAGAAAACTTCATCGGCTATCAAGGATCAGAAGCTGGGACTCGCAGTGGCCGTGGTCGGCATGAAAAAACAGATAACCAAAGTGGTGCCAGTGCCAGGGAGCGCAAAAGAAGACGATCGCATCATTGATGAAGTTCAATGTGTGATTGCAAAGGCTGCGGGTGCACTGTCGGCTTTAGGCGCAACTCTCCCAGGCTCAGGCATCCAACATTAATTCCTAAAATGTTAAACTTTGTCAAATGTTATGAGACTTGTCTGGATACTTTTGTAACTTTTGCTATAGTTATAATCGGCTGTTTAACCGATTTTAATCTTACTTTCCCGTAATTCTACTTCTTATTGCAATTCTTTTAGCCGATTGACAACACCGTGTTAACTTGGCTTTTTTTAGCATAGTCCTCAGCCAGCTAGGCTCCAATCCAAACGCTAGGATAGTATTTCTTCAAATACTTCCCGTTGATAGCTTTAGGCAATACATACCCCTCCAGTGTTTCCAGTACATACGAGTTTCTACGACTAGCCGATTAACCTTGTACGATCCTTCCCATGTAGGTGACCATTTTCCAAATCGGCTATCTTTCGAACCAACAAGTAAAATCGTTTTCCACACTAAATCGATTTGATCAAAAGATTTAGGCATGACCTTTTTGTTATATGCCTTTGCAACCCTGATTTTATTTTTCTTAAGCCGATCAAGCATAGACAAACGTAATTCTGCCAACTTATCTAAGTTATCGATCATCGAATCACTATAATCCTGAGCCGACAAACCGTTTTGTCTGGCCACTCGTATAGATTCAATGTTAATCTCCATGGGCAAAACGGCTTCTTAACCATATACCAACTGATAAGGTGAAAGCTTCGTTGCTCCGTGATAAGCTAGCCGATATGCCCACAGTGACTCCGATAGGGTCGAGTGCCAATTCCTCGATTTTTCATCGATTTTCCTTTTGATCAACTTAATTAACGTTTTGTTGGATGACTCGGCTTGTCCATTAGCCTGAGCGTAATACGGTGATGAGTTTAATAATTTAATCCCCAGACTTGTCGTGTAACTCTGAAACTCATTAGACATGAACACCGTGCCTTGATCGGTTGTGATTGTCTGCGGTATTCCAAACCGATGGACAATATGTTCATTAACGAATCCGTTTGCCTCAACACTGGTCACTTTCTTGAGCGGTATAGCTTCCACCCATTTAGATAAACAATCGGTTGTGGCCAAAATAAATTTGTGGACTTTACTCGAAGTAGGAAATATTTGACCGATTACATCTATTCCCCAACCTCTAAACGGCCATGGCTTGATAATTGGGTGTAAAGCCGATGCTGGTGCTAGTTGTATATTGCCAAATTTCTGACAAGTCTGACAACCTTTGTAATATTTAAAATAATCCTCTAGCATTGTCGGCCAAAAATAACCTGTTCGCCTAAGGATCCATTTCATCTTATGAGCCGACTGGTGAGATCCGCAAATACCTTCATGTACCTCACCCATTGCTACCCGTGCTTCTTCGGCACCAAGACGCCTCAACAGTAAGCCTTCCATCGTCCGATAATACAATGTATCGTCCATAACAATGTACTTTAAAGCTTGTTGCCTAATCTTGCGTTCTGTCGGCTTAGATGGATCAATCAGATAGTTCTTTATTTGCATTCTCCAATCCACGACATCTACGCACATGACGGCTTTGTTCACTAGCTCGCTCACCTGATATCAGCCAAAGGCTTTGTATCCTAATGCCTGTTGAGCCAGGGCATTAGCTCTATCGTTCAACTCTCGAGGGACATGACCGATAGGAAATGATGTAAACGAGCCGATAATCTCGAAGCATTGTTCTAAATATTTCAGCAGTACTTCATCTCGACATTGGTATTCTCCTTTTATTTGCTGTACAATTAACATAGAATCCCCGTATGCCTCAACCGCACCTACTCCGATATTTTCCAGTAATTGCAAACCCTTCAGCAATGCTTCATACTCTGCCTGATTATTTGAGCATCGGTTATTTAGCTGAAATGCGAATTCAAAACTATGTCCTTTGGGTGATATGAGTACAATACCGATTCTATCACCTTCCCTGCATACCAACCCGTCAAAAAACAATTGCCAAGGGGCCACAGATACCAAGTTGGCAGTAGTGTCATGTCCTGTTATAAAATCAGCCAGAACTTGTCCCTTAACTGCTTTAGCCAATTCGTAAATCAGGTCGAACTCTATCAAGGCATAAGCCCATTTGTCAAGTCGACCTCGTAATATCGGAGCTGATAACATATATTTTATAACATCGGTTTTACAGATTACTTTACAAGCCGATGCTAAAATATAATGTCTTAGCTTTGTACATGAGAAATATAAAGACAAGCACAATTTCTCGATGAAAGGGTACTTGACTTCAGCATCAAGAAGGCGTCGACTCAAATAAAAGATAACCCTTTCCTTTCCATCGATTTCTTGTGCCAAAACGGACCCGATAGTCTCCTCCTCAGCCGATATATATAACCTGAAAGGAAACCCTTTTCTTAGCGTAGCCAAAACAGGAGGATTGGCTAAATAATCTTTGACGTCGTCAAAAGCCTTTTGCTGATTGGTCCCCCACACAAATTCTTGATTATCCTTTAATTTCAAAAGTGGGGTAGAAGCACGGATCCGACTAGAGAGATTCGAGATAAACCTTCGGAGATAGTTAATTTTGCCGATCAACTTTTGCAATTCGTTTTTGCATGTTGGCGGCATTGTGTCGACTATGGCTTTAACTCTTGCTTGATTGACTTCAATACCTCTTTCATGTACCATAAAGCCCAAAAATTGCCCAGCCGATACGCCGAACGCACATTTGAAAGAATTCATCTTCAAGCCATGCGATCTTATGTTCTAAAAAACTTTTTCTAAATCGGTCAAATATTGCAAGTCATTTGCAGACTTCACTACGACATCATCGATATATATTTCAACGATGTGACCGATTAAGTCATGAAAAATCAGATTCATGGCTCGCTGATATGTTGCCCCGGCGTTCTTTAAACCGAAAGTCATAACCGTCCACTCGAATAGACCTATGGCACCAAGACATCTAAAAGTTGTTTTTGGTACATCGGCTTCTGCCATGAATATCTGATTGTATCCGGCATTTCCGTCTAGAAAACTTATGATCTTATTCCCTGACGCAGCATCGATAAGCATATCGGCTATTGGCATCGGGTATTCATCTTTTGGTGTCGCCTAGTTCAAATCTCTAAAGTCGACACATACTCGAAGTTTTCCGTTTTTCTTCATAACTGGAACAATGTTGGAAACTCATTCTGTATATCGGCAAGGCCTTATAAATTTTGCCTCCAACAGTCGTTCTATTTCTTCTTTTATAATTTTATATAAGGCCGGATTAAAATACCTAGGATACTGTTTAAACGGCCAATATCCTGTTTTAATAGGTAGCCAATGTTCTACCAGTTGTCGGCTTAAACCAGGCATCTCGTGATACTCCCAAGCAAAACAATCTCTATACTCTTTAAGAATTGTGATTAAAATTTCTTTGTACTTTACATCTAATTTTGCGCTAATAAAAGTTGGTCTTTTCCTATCACCACTACCTATATCAATCTCTTCGAGCAGATCGGTGGATGTGAAGCCTTGACCCAACTTTTTAATTTCTTGGAAATCTTCTATGGCTTCATAGATATCTGTGACTTGCCGATAGCTTTGCATTGTCTTGCAATACCTTCATTGTTTTTATTGTCCCCATCGGCGTAATACTTCATTTGCTCGATCAAACGTGCCTGGCCTGACACTGATCGGCACAAGTCCTGTTTTGCTCACGCAGATGAAATCGCAATCTTCTAGTGTTTTTCCCGATATGCATCCGGCTTCTTCATGTTGCCAATTCGCATCAGAACTGGCCATGACAATATGAGCCGATGTGTCGACCATGACAACTTCAACTTCCTCTCCATTCCACTGGACAAGCGCTTGATGCATAGTCGACGGGATGCGGCAGTTGGCGTGAATCCAATCTCTTCCAAGCAGAACACTATAATTTCCCTTGACGTCAATGACAAAGAATGCGGTCGGCAAAATTTTACTGCCGACGATCAGTTCTGTAACCATGACGCCTTTGGCCTCCGTGGGATCACATGTGAAGTCGTTTAAAACCATGTTAGTTTTAATCAAGTCTTCATCGAATTTACCCAGTTTTTTGCAAGTCGTATAGGGCATCAGGTTCACCGTAGCTCCACCGTCTACCAGCATCCTTGATATCGTCTTTCCATTTATATAATCTTTCAGATACAATGGTTTCAGATGCCAATGATCGTCTCTTGGTTTCTCAAAGATTGCATTTTGGACTAACGAACATGATTGAGCAAAAGTTTCTTTATCAGACTCAGTTTTGATTTTGAATTCAGTTGGCAACATGAACACCATATTGATGTCTATTGGAGGTGTATCGTCCCTAATCATAGGAGAATCTAGATCATCTGCCGACTCAAAGTCTTCCTCGACCTGTTCCTTTTTCCTCCATTCTTTCTTAACAACCTTGATCGGACGAAGCTCATTGAAAGTCTCATCCCTCTGTTTTTTTGCGTCGGCTTCCCGGATTTCTTGAGTCCTTAGTCTCTGGAGCCGTCTGCGCTGTGATCGGCTAAGGCCAGATGGACACCATCTGGGTTTGGGTTCTATCGGCTTTCAGATCCGCCGCCAAATTTTCCCAAATCAACTAGGCCTTTGTGTTTCGGCCGACTGGTTCGGATATTCTTTCGTGAATGTGCCTTCAGAACCTCTCGCTTGGTCTCGAATCGCCCAAATAGCTTATCCTCAGCCGATTGTCTTGGCCAATCGTCTCGGGGATAATGCTCCATCGGGCATGTATACGGAGATGGCAATGCCAGTCCCTTTTCCCAACAAAACTGCCAAAAGGGACACCTTCTATGTGCCCTCTCCACGTTTTCGGTGTGATATAAATTATCCGACCGGCGAGTAGGATATCGTGGTCGGCTATTCATTCTTTCATATTTCTCCATCAACTGAGAAAATGTTGGTCCCGGCCTTTTAGCTGACTGCCTTGATGGTGACTTTTCGGCCTTGTACCATTTACCCACCTGAGGATTTCCTTTGGGTTTGATGGTTCTCGAACTTTTTCCTTCATGATCGGCTTCTATTTGTAATGAGCCGATTGTAATTTTCAACGTCTGGCCGCCGTTTGAACTCGACTGAACGTCGACTTGCCGATCCTTTCTTGGCTCATCACGCATCAGATCTTTCCCTTTAGCCGAACATTGAACCATGTTGATTGGGAATGGATCAGCATCAACTTGCATGGTCGGCTCATCAGCAAATTTCAACCGACCATCCTCAATAGCCGACTGGATCTGTTAACAGAAAATATTGCAGTCATTAGTATTGTGAGAAAAAGAATGGTGCCACTTGCAATACCTGCGTTTCTTGATCTTGTCAGCCGATGGTACGACATGTCCTTCGGACAACCGTATTATCTTTTTTTGCAATAACAAATAAAAAATACGATCACACTTGGAAACATCAAAGGCATACTTAACCTCTGACTTATTTCTAGTCGGTTTTAGCCAAGAACAGACTAACGACTTTTTAGACCCTTTTACCCATTTGGCTATATTTTTTCCGCTTCATCGTCTTCTGAAGAATCACTCGGACAATAATCCACCATATTAACTTTGACTTTATCATTTTCTTTGTTATTATTTTTAAACCTATCCTTAAACACCTTATTGTCTGGGAATCGGCTTTCCTGAGCCGATACACGATGAAGCAGATGACCTAAATCGTTGAACTCTTGCCCTCCAAACTTCTCTCTAAGCGGTGGAATTAATCCTTGAAAAGCTAAATCAACAAGCTGATTATCGGGCAATGTGACGCTGAAACATCGGTTTCTACTCAATTTGCTAGAAATGAAATTTAGCACAAAAATAACAAAGGCAAATCACAAGAGAAGGAGAGGCGAGAATTTTATCTTGTGGTCCCGGAGACTTGCCGGTCTCCCCTACTCCATGTTGAGGTGACTTGAACTCTTTCAAGCTGGCTCCACCCGCTTGAGTCTTCCTCGATCACTCGTGGTAGCTCTTCACCACTCCGGTTAGGTGAGCTCCTTGCCTTCACAAACGATCAGGCCTCTCACAAGCTTCTTTGAGAAGATCACCGATGCCACACGCCTCCAAGCCGTCTAGGAGTCGGTAACCTCCAAGAGTAATATGTGATGACGCTTGCTCGAGGTCGAATTGAGTGTCTAGAGGCTCAATACTTAATGCACCACTCAATTTTCTCCTAACTCTCTCAAGATGAGAATTTAATGCACACAAATGAGTAGGAGACAATCTAGAGCTCAAGAATGATCAATGAGGTCCAAAGACATGCTCTAGAATGCAGGTGGAGGGGTATTTATAACCCCCACCAACCAAAACTAGCCGTTGCCCAAAAGTTGCTTAAAATCGTGCTGAGAGGCTGATCATACCGGCCCAAGGGCTGGTATGACCGGCCCTCAGAGGCTAACGGTCGATACTACGCATTTAATGCACGGTCAGTGACCATTGGTCACATGGCCAGTATGACCGGAGAGGGTCCGGTCATACTGCTCACCGGTATGACCGAAGGGCCTCCAGTCATACCGCCCTTGAGAGTCCAAAAATCACCTCTTTTGGAAAAACATACCGCTCCTCGACCGGTGTGACCAACGCCCGGTATGACCAGAGGGGCCCCGGTCATACCAGCCCCACGAACCCTAAAATGCATTCTTTGAAGTTTTAATTTCTAATTCAAATGCAATTCCATGAGGGTGTTTAATTTCTATTTTTTTCCTCACAAAAGATAATGCAATCCATATGAATGTCTAAATGCACAAGAATTGAGCCTTAGCACTCTTTGTCAACCTAAAACATGCGATAAGCAACCCCTCTTAATAGTACGACGTTTATTCTAGTATTCCGATCTTTTACACCAAACTTCGAGATCGGTAAAAGACTATGAAAGTCCTTAAATTATACCTTAACCATCTTGTCTTGGACGATTGCTTTCCTTTTTCACCAATTTCATGCTTCCGTGTTCGTCGAACATCGGACCAACCTAATCTCAAAAAGCTCAATTTAAAATGTTAGTCCTTTTAACCGTAATTGTCATTAATTTCCAAAACCAAATTAAATTAGGGGCCTAGATGCTTTCAATGGTCGAAGCCGATGTGATCTAATCTCCTATGCCAGAAGGAGAGATCGCGGAACTCTGAAGCAATCAAACGAGGAAAGTCTCTAGAAGAAGCAGAAAAATTAGCACAGAAGACTCTCCCAAATCTAGAGACCCAACAAACTAACCCCCCAGATGAATCAAGGATTTTGCATGCACTATTCTTAAAACTTACCTCGAAAGAGTCATCGATAATTTGAGAGATAGAAAGCAAATTGTATTGCAGCTTACTTACTAAGGCAACATCTTTAAGAATAAAACAGTCATTAATGCAGATGGTACCTTTAGCTATGACTCTTTCTGACGAAGCATCCCCAAAAGTGATCAACTCATCACCGGGAGCTCGGACTAGGGAAGGGAACCATCTAGAGTCTCCGGTCATATGACGAGAACAACCGGAGTCAACGATCCAAACCTCTCCCTTCCCCATCCTATGGACCTAGATCAACGAAAAAGAGAGAGAGGTGACTCAGTACTGGGACAAACAAGAGCGGATTTGGGAACCCAATACTGAATCACACGACATCTCGAAGTGTCAGCCACAAGAGTAAAAGACTGTATTCTAGTGTCTCTCTGACGCTCTACTCTCACAAGTCCAGAAGCAACACCAACAGAGAACCTGGGAGCTAGAGCTAGGTTGGCTCGCCGTCATGCAAAGGTCGGACCATCCCAGTGAAGCTGCCCAAATATCTTACTAGTGAACACCTCACGTCACTGATATCTACCTCAATGGAAAGAACGAGGAATATCAAAAGGGCGGCGGAGCGACTGACCACGAGCAGCTCCAGAATGAAAACTCGATGGAAAAGTATGAAAACCGAGTGTTGGACGCTGCCCAAAAACAGGCAACTCTCTATCCTATCTAGCAGCAGTGTGTGTCTTAGGAACACTCAGAGTCTGGGGATGATCCTGAATATCTGTAAGAGCACAAACACGCTCGCATCTCGTGATCTTGGCACGTTTGAAGCAGAAATCTACTAGGTGACCATCGTTCTGACAGAAGGTGCATGAATACTTCGCCTTGCTAGAGGCAAAAGCAACAAGAGAAACAAACTTTTGGTTAGAGATCCCATAGACAACCCCAGTAGATCTAAACACGGTGATGCTCGTCCTGGGAGCAACCACGATATCTCCACTCTTGGAGCCACGCACAATGGTAAGAGGATGAGCCCGAACATGCTCCAAGTAGTCAAATCCTAGACCTTGATTGAATCTACTAATCTTAGACTGGTCTAAGATGAGATTGACCTTATTCTTGCCTGCTAAAACTCTCAAGAGTGCCCATGAGATACTCACACTCCTGAAAGAGAGAGGCGCAAGAAGAACAGGGGAAAGAAGATGAAGAAGAGCCAGATAAAGAAGAACTACCAGTACGTGCATTTTTCTCCCTCAGCACGGCTGCCTCAACCTTAAGGGCCTCACATGATATGCACGGGGCATTTCTAATCCTAAGGGTCTGGGCTTCTAGCTTCTTCCTAAGTTCAACTTGGATTTTATCCAAGTCTCCCTCAATCTCAGCACATCGCAAGCAACTTTCTTGTGACCTAACTAGTAATTCCTTAACAAGTTCAGTACACTTGATATTTAATGATTCATTGTCAAGTTTTAGTTGCCTACAGCCCTCACATGAGCTAACTGAGTCCTTAGAAGCATGCAATTAAAGTTCATTATTTCTAGTAGACAGCTTCCTAAGGTGAGTGCACATGGCATCAATTTTGGATAGCAATTTAGTGTAATTTTCACATGATGCATTAGTGTGTGCATGAAGAAAACTAACATCTATATGAATAGCATCAACAGAACTAGTGCTAGCATTCTTCGACCTAAGACCTTTAAGCTCAGAAAGCACACTATCATGCATAGTCCTTAGGTTCTCAAGCTCCATAAGCAAAGCATCGCAAGAGTACAGTCATCAGAGGCTCGGGAGGAACAAGATCTAAGTGAAACTAAGTCCCGAGTTAAAGTACCTACTTCCTTCTCTAGCTTTGTACACCTAGCTCTAGCTCTAGCATGAAATTTTTCTAGCTTGCAGAAAGCTTCATAGAGCTGGTTATAGGAGGGTACCTCGTCCGAGTCGCTGTAGAGCTCGAAGTCGTTGATGTCGTTGGCATCCACTATGAAACACATCCCGATGAAGTCGTCGCCACCTTTGTTCTTCTCTTGCGGATCATCCTCGCCCTCATCGCTCCAGGTCTCCGTGTCGAAGAGGCTAATGTCGTCGAGTACGGCGAGGACGCAGTGGAAGAGCTTCTTATTCTTCGAGAAGTTGTGATACTTCTTCTCACGCATCAGGTCGCGAACTGGTGGCTTCTTGTTGTGGTTCTTGTTGGTGTCGTCGTTCTTTCCTGAACCGTCGGAGTCGTTCTTGCCTTTCTCCAGCTTGGGGCAGTTTGCCTGAATATGGTTGGAGCCACCACACTCAAAGTAGGTGATTATGCCATCTCTCTTCTTCTCCTTCACCCTCTTGTAGGTATAAGAAAATTTGCAAGTTAAAAGAGCAAGCTCACTTTTTGAAGAAAAAAATTCAGTTGTTCATCGCTTAGCCTGCAAAGGGCAGAAAGAAAGAAACCAACTGAAGTCTCAGAAAAGGATCCAATGGGATCGGTGACCAAGGCCATCGACTGCGACTTCGTCTTACGAGAGACGACGTCGATCTCATGAGTCTTGAGTTGGGAATAGAGCCCGTCAAAAGTCAAGGTCGATAAGTATGTGGTGTCCTTGATGGTGGTCACCTTCATTTCCCAAACCCGAAGATCAAGTAAGGTCAAAAAGTGTCAAGCGTTCTTCGAGTCAAAGTATGTGCAACCAACTGCATGGAGATCACTCAAGATCCTTGTGAATCGACCAAAACACTCATCAAGGGTCTCACCAGCGTGCTGTTCAAATTTTTTATAGTCACGCTTGTATTGATCCTGTCTCACTGTCTTGATCTGGGTAGTGCCCTCATGGTAAGCATCGAGGGTCACCCAAATCTGGTGAGCAGATCATAGGTGAGAGGTCCTATCATATTCAATACGGCTAAGGCCTTGTATGAGGATGTTCCTTACCTTAGCATTAGCCTCAACGTTAGCCATATTGCCGATCATGACATTTTCATCAGCAGGAACCTCATACGGGAGCTTCACCTTCTGCCAAATCAAGAAGTTCTAGGCAGTGATGTACGACTCCATTCTCGACTTCCAAAAAGAAAAATCAACTCTAGAAAAGATAGGAGACTTGGTGGAATACTTGTCCATCGTCATGGCTCAAGAGATCGGTCAAGATCTATGGAAGAGTAAAATCGTGCTCTGATACCAATTGAAGGACCAAAAAGGCGATCAGAGGGGGATGAATGATCACAAATAAAATTATCCCCCTAAAAATCACACCAAGAAATCAGATCAAATAACTGTTCAGTCCAAACATGTGGTTGGATGAACAGTACCCTCCGACCAGGAGGTCGGATGAACAATACTTAGATAAACAAAGAAAACTGCGCTGGTCGAATGAACAACAAACAACAAAATTGATCAGTGAATAGTTTTTAGATGAATGGTAACTGCGAACTGGTCATCAGCACTAGTTGGATGAACAGTGTTTCATGGATAGTGTTCAGGATGAACAGTACCATCGCGATCTAACAACAAGAATTGATGTAACTTTTGATCGACTGATCCAAAACCCGTGAAACTTTGTGTGCGCCTTCCTATGGATGTGAGGAACCTATTCCAATCTTCAATCGTAAGGATTGATGTCAAAGTTCTGACTTTTTTCAAATTTAAAGAAAGTTGCACCAAAACCAGGTCAAAAACACAAACTTCACCCTTGGCTTGCTCGTGGTGAATTGATGATCAAGATGATCTCCCACATATCACAGCAAGTAAGAACACCAATGAACACAAGAACACGATCTACAATGAACTTTCTTTTACATAGCACAAAGATCGGTTTCTTGCAAAAAAACAAAAAAGAAGAGGTTGTAGATTGCCTAGATGATTGGGATATGATCTATATAAGATTCATCCAGCAATCTTTCATCCTTGGCATAAGATCCAAAAGCACTTAGAAGGAGAGGAGGCAAATCCAAATGTGCGGAAAGTAAAATTGCAATAATTTAAATGCTGACTTTAAAGCATATTATAAATACTGAAGGTAAATTCAGAATAGAGAAATGAAACTTTTATTTTTTTAGAATGAAGGTTTACAATGCCTCATAACAAAGTGGGCAAAACTCAAAGGAGCACTAGAACCTTCAAGGAAGAGACATCCCTCTCCTCTATTTATAGCATACTGGGAGCAACCTCCACCCTTAGATGACAACTTGGCCCTCAAGAAGCCACATCAAGGGCTGAGATCCACTCCCTCACTTATACATGGGCTAACCCGCAACCCAACATCATAACGTGTTTCGACACACACCTCTCAGGGCACCACTAACTTAACCACTACTCCACCCACGAACTTGCGATCCAACGATCCCCTTCGCCAAAGTAGAACTTAAGTTAGCATATGCACCATCCACTTGTTTTCTCGGCTTGCAGCTACTCCCTGGCCTCAGTCATCTTTGGCGACACCTTAACCGTCTGGACCTTAGCTCTCTCAGCCTAGTCCCAATCTCCCTCGCCTCATCATGACCTACTCTGAAGTCTTGCAACCATCATAGACAAGAAAAACACATCACATAGCAATGTACAACAACATATGCAATCCAATCAACACATAGCTAGGAAGATACATAATTTGTCCCGGCTAGTTTACAATCTTTCTCAACCAGTTCACAAACTGTCCCGACCAGTTCACAACCAGTTCACAAACTGTCTAGACCAGTTCACAACCAGTCCCAACTAGTTCACAAACTGATCAAATCAAACTCAAACTTGTGCACCACAATCTCAAATACAATCAATTGCTCATCACAAACATGTCACAAACTGTCTCGACCAGTTCACAACCAGTCCCAACCAATTCACAAACTGTCCCGACTAGTTCACAACCAGTTTACAAACTGATCAAATCAAACTCAAATTTGTGCACCCCAATCTCAAATACAGTCAATTGCTCATTACAAACATAGGTAGACCTCCACGTGGTCTTTCACATGTTTTCGTACGTTCGCAAACCATCAAGTGACTGAAATGGTGGTGTTGGCTATACATCAAAGGGCATCATTTTAAAAGGCTATTTTCTTGTCGAATTTTGGCACTATACATTTCAGCAAATTTTAGATGGTGAAGGCTGAAGGCTGAGAGCATCGAGAGATCATGTCCAGATTTGTTGCAAGTAGTCATGTAGTGTACTTACGATGAAGTTCACGTTGAAATTGTGAAACAAGTGTGCTCAGCAGCTTTCATGAGGACTTGTTAATGGGGGGACTTATTTTCTGACAGTTTTTATGACCATGTGGACATATGCTATTCATCATCTGCCCATTTTGATGTGTTTCGTTGCCAGATTTGGCATGATAAGTTCCAGAATGAAAAAGTAGAGAGACTTCGAGGCGCTGGATCTAGTTGTCATCCTAAATCAAGTACAACCATTCAGGCTATTAGGGTACACTGATTATATTGTGTAACGCTGCAATGGATAACGTTCCTAATCTTTTCAAGTTTTTTTTTAAAAGAAAAAAAAGAAAACCAAAGACAGGAGCCCCACCCATTCACTAATATTTGAAGTTATTATGTACAATAATTATATCGTATCTACCGCATAATATAGTATAGGTATTTGCATGTAATATGATTTTTTTAAGCCGTAGCAAAGCACGTGCATTTAACTAGTTCTTGAAAAAAAATTGTAGTATGATCATTATCTGTACATAAGCTCAGTTGCTTGCTTGCTTTAGCTGATTTAGGGTCTGTTTGGGGAAGTTGTAGCTTCTCTAAAAAGCTTCTTTTTGGTTTTCTGGATTGGAAAATAGCTGTAGCTTTTTATAAGAGGGTGTTTGTTTTCTGGGCTTACCGGTTTTTTTTTTTGAAGCTGAGTTTTGTCCAGACTCCAGAACAGTTCAACATTTATGCTTCTTTCTATATACACTCAAGGTACAAAAATCACACTTGTCCTGTGAAACATACACAGCCTATCAAGCATCAAACTTCAGGAGGCGCATCAAAAGATAATAAACATGATGTCTCCCCAAAACGCAGCAATCGCTAGTGGGTAGATTTTTACAGTGTTGCTTCTATCTCGGCAAGAACTTCACTGGCACAGATCAACCGTCTTGACATGGTATTCTCGAAAAAAGGAAACTTATCATTTACTCTATGCCAGAACGGGAACACAAAGACCTGAATCTCCACATAACTTTGTGAGGCATCAGGTGAGGAATCAGCTACTCACTCCAGCTATCCTCGTCATCGTCATCAGCAACAGCCTGTTTTACAAGCAAGAATAATCGTACACGATAAAGCTATGATCAACTGAAATTGTAGCGAGATGGATAGGATGTAGCGAGATAATTAACCTGGCGAATCGCGTTAACCCTCTCCAGAATGGCCACCACTTGTAAGTTCGTTCTTGGACCACCCATCACATCTGGTCTCTTTGCAAGAACCGGCTTCAAGTTGAAAGACTGTAATGAAAGCAAAATTATATTAGGATATATTTAACTGTAACGATGATGTTGTTTAGGTGCTACCATGAAGGCTTACCTTGTTCTTTATCTGTTCCTGTATTGTGTTCTTCTCATCTGAAAGCTTACTTGATGGCTGAAGCAAAATTGGAGCCTTTCTTAGCTAAAAACATGAAAGAAAAGAAATATTAGTTTGGTCAGGGCCTTAAAGCGATAAAAAGCAGAACATGAAAAGTAGTCATACAATGCTTCTATCATGATAAGTAACTTGAAGTAGAGGATATCTAGGTGGTTTTGGCACTGTATCAGGAGGTAAGTTTGCTAGTTCCTTTTCTAATGCTGAAGAAAACTCCTTTGCCTTGTCATCAGAACTACCACGTTCTACATCTTCCTGATGCAACGACAAGTCAGGATTTTGCATGTCATCCTGACTAGTAACTCTATTTGGTTTTTTCTCTTCTGAATCTGCAACTGTGTTGCTATCTGCAGCTGAAAATTCCTTTTCCTTCTGATCAGATCTTTCATACTCCTCATTTTTCTTTTCTGTTGGCAAACCAGCAGTATGCATGCCATTACTATCAAAAACTCCATTGCTAAGCTTGTGTTTTCGTTCTTTCTCCTGTTCCGGCATTGGTTTTATATCTACAAGCTCAGACCAAGCCTCCTCTGGGATTACCATAAGCTCAGGTAACTGCAAACAGTGCAGATTATCACCTTCTACTGAAGCAACGTCTGCCTCGCTCTTGACTTCTGATGCGGAAAATCTATTAGAAGCCTGCACATAACACTCTCCGTATCCTTCTTGGAGATGATTTTCTTGAGAATCCCGGTTAAGGAATGGATTTGTCTGAATCTCATTAGAAGCTGTTGCCTTTGCCATTTCCTTCTGCAAAGTAAAGCCGTTGTGCAGACTTCTCTCCTGAAACATTTCAGCCTCTTGATTTCTTTCATCCAGTGAAGAGTTACTCTCACTTTCCTGGTGCTTCACCGGAGGCAGCCTTGGTGGTCTCCCAAGTTTTGCAAATAAACCTGTGGATCCTGTCTGAAGCTTGGCTGTTCGCCACTGCATTGGCGGAAGAGGTGGAAGCGGCGGTGCATCTTCAGTACCTTCAGAAGAACCATTATCTCGTGGAATTTCATAAGTTGGTTGAGCAGGAAGTACATTCAACGACTGCTGCGTTGCACCATTAAGCATCCAATCAAAACTTGAGATGTTCAGCAGCGGCACATCTCTGGAGTCAGAGGCTAGTGGATCTCCAAGATTTTCAGTACTGCTGCTGTTGCATGAATTTGGTGGTTCCTGATACACTGGTTGACGTAATTCATTTATATACACGGTGTTTACAGTTATATCTGGAGTATCAGCAATCATGGATGAGTCGCACTGCCTCAGTTGCTCATTTTGGCCTACAACTTCACAGCTGCTGAGAACAATCTCTTGCGAAAAACTAGTTTCTGGATGTAAATAGCATTGTTCATTATCTGGCACGGCAGCCTCACTGGTGATTACTGACTCAGTTACCACTTTTGGTAGATCAGCTTCCGTGATTGTTTCCAACAATGTGATATGCTCCATTTCAGGGATGTGGTTCTTCGCGCCTTTACTTGCTATCGCATGATCTGCATCTGTGAGGGTGAGTGGAGTTATTCGGCAAGGATCATCAGATTGCTTGGATGAAGTCGGCGAGGAGATCACACCATCTGAAACCACTTGCTCTTCTATGTACTTCGTGCTTTCATCATCCATTGCATATTCATCGGATTCACTGCATTCCTCGACATTTTTCGCGTTCACCTGCTCTTCGCAAATGCTGACTTCTTTCAATTCTTCACCTATATCAGATGCATTTTCTGAAACAACTTCATCATGAATATTCTCAGTCACTTCCCTGCCAGGATGTTCCTCAATCTTCTCTTCACGATTCTCTGATGTGTGATCGAGCATGCCAGTAGATGGATGTTCATTAGTTGCAGCACTTGCACATCCTTCTTCCTCTTGGGAACTCGGCAATGCAATGTCTGTCAAGTAGACAATATTGGTATCCTGAAAGCCATTTTCGTCAGGGACTGAATCTTGGGGACTGCCAGTGGGTGGAACTTCATGCTCAGACTCTTGGTTCAATTCTTCCGGCTGACATTCTCTTGAACCAACATCATTTTGAGGTGAATCAGAAGGAATGGCATTCTCTTCCTTAATTTCAACAGGAGGGTGAGGCATTTCTGGACACTTCACGTCGCATCCCTCACCATTTGCTTCAAAATCATATAAGTCAGTATCTTGAGTGCCATCATACTTCAGCTCAAGCAGCTCCTTCGCCATGTTCCGGAGGGAATCAAAGAACGGATCATGCTTCATGGAGAGTTTCCTCGGCAAAATGCCGACTTTTGAAGGAAGCAGCTCCATGCTGCCCACATACGTCGACCTCTTGCTCGCTGTTTTCTTGAAGGAAATGGTTGCGATGTTGGGTCTCTCTTTGGCCTTCTTAGTACTGTCAACTGTACCATCTGATGTAGCATTTCTGACAATAGCATTAGTGCAAATAGTACTTGATTCAGTAGCTGATTCTCTCATGTCTGGCTCTGAAGCATGGATATCTCCGGTGAGTAATTCCTCCAAGGACTTAGTCCTCTCATGCTCACAAGAAACCGGCTTTTCTTGAGCAAACAATTCCTCCAACGAGCTAGTCCTCTCATGTTCACCAGCAACAGGTTTGGCCTGTGGTATGGAGACAGTGACGTCTTTTTTATGATGATCAGCCTTGTCTCCATTTGCTGAGCCAACATCTGAAGAATAAGGCATCAGCGAGTCTTTCTTGCTGAAGCTACTAGACCTCGACGCCACGGCAAACTCAACCCGTGCGAAGGCACTGTGTCCATGATCTCTGTGCTCTGAGTCTGTCTCCACTTCAGAGTCCATTGTGGTGAGCGCGTCCACGTAAATGTCAACTTCAGAGTTGTATCCCTTTCTGCTTCCTGCTGACCGAGCATCTGAAGAACGCGACAAGGTTTGTTCAGAAATCGGCCTGTTCTTGCCAACCATGGCACAGTGGTCTTCCTTGCCTTTGTCCATGCTGCTGGAAGTGTCTACCATGATGTCTCTCTCTTCAGTGTTTGAGTCAGGTGAGTCAGTGAAAGATATTTGAACTTCTGACTGATCCATGGAGGAGGGTTTCTCATTTGATGAAGCCTTCTCAAAAAGATTTTGCATCTGTGGTCTGAAGCTTCGGAACACGGATCCGTTTAGTTGTCTGTACTTCAGTCGTTGGCGCCTTGTTGGGACTTCACCCAAACCTTCACCAGACAAATCTGCCTCCAATCTACAGAAGGAAATGGTAACTTTGTTTGAGAGGAAATTACCAGAGAAAGAAAAATTGATACTTTCAGCGGATTTTAGGGGTGAAAGGTACTTGGAGTCATTGTTGGCTTCATTAGGAGGTATGAAAACCTCAGAATTCTGAATGTTCGGCCTAATCTCCTGAAAGAGAGGAACAAAAAAAATGTTGAATATTCCATCTTTAAAAGTTCAGTCAAGTAGAGACATTCACTCTTTTGGAGGAGTGTGTTGAATTAAAGTGCACAACAATTAGCAGAAGAAAATTTCGGTCAGACATTTTATCCGACTTGCACTAGATCTGTCAAAATTCCTAAAGAAGGATGATAATGCAACACATCTACAAATGAAAGAACTATATATGAACTTAGTGCAGTAACAGTACTAGAGTTTTTATGTATATTACCATGGCTCTAAGAGGTCTTCTTTCTCTTTCAATTTCTTCCTGTAGCATGGTAGAACATGGAGAATCCGTCCTGAAGAAGGACGGGTCCGTGTATCTCTTCAAGCACGCTCCCTCACCGCCGATATCATACCTGAGAGCAAGGCAAGAAAGAGTACATGATCACGATTCATTCAGACTTACATTGTCTTCAGTAGCTACAACTCACAAGAGAACAGAAATGAACTCATCGTACTTGTCAAGCATAAACAATTTGGGAGGTCCATCACACTGCTTGATGGACTCCATGATGAAGTGAGGCGTGTCGCCTCCCTTCACAACTCCATGGTCCACCCTCGGATTCGCGTGCCAATCAACTACTGCAAAGAGACCACCAATCAATGGCATGTGAAAGAGAGCAACGTTTTTGTCTGCAAAAATCAACTGGTAGTGAAAGATCAGGTTGCAGAGAAGTTTGAACTTCGTGCTGAACCTACCCCTGTTACAGGCAACATACAGGTAGTCTCTCTGGCATGAGTCTTTCTCCACGAGTGGCAGCTCTGCCTCCAGCTGCTGCACCCGGAGCATGAACCCATGCCCTCGCGCCGATGCGATCATCACCTCATCATATAGCCCATGGAACACCTGCGCTGCAAATCTGCACACATACAATGGGACCATTCGATGGTCACTGTTACAAATTTGTCATCCATCTATCTACAATTGTGGATTTCTGACAGTATCGTTTCTATGTTGTGCTGTGAAATCTAACTAGTTGACAGAATCTTTATTGATTATACTCCCTCGGGTTGCAAACACATGTTGTTTTGGACATCGACATGGTTCTCAAAATGTAACTTTGATCACTGATTTATATTGTAATTGTTATGAATAGCACTTGTTGTATTCAATACGAGGCTAATGGCCAGTATATATAGTTGTACAAACGGGAATAAAAAGAAAGCATATAGAAGTTAATCATGTACATGGAAAACCTATAATAGACAATCATTTACATGGAAAGCCAATAACATGCAATCATATATATAAGGCATGTAAAGCGTATGCAATAGCATTACATTTGGAAGGGTTGACACTAAAATAGGAAAAATCCCAAGTCCTGATCTTGAAATAGTCATCGTAGCATCCAACTTTTGAATAACAAGCCAACGGTGGAAAGAAGCCAAGTCGACGAAGAAGTCGAGTCAATAAAGTCGACAGAACGAGCCAAGTCAACGAAATGATTCGAGACGATAAAAGAGCTGAGCTAACGAAAAAGCCAAAATGCTTAGGACTTGGATGGACGTAACGGAGCTAAAAATAAAAGACTCAAAGGAGAGCCAGAGCCAAGCCGAATAACCGAAGCTAAAGAGTAGGAGCCGAGCTGACAGACAAAGAGCCGAGTCACTAGAGTGAGCCGAGCCACCGAAAATGAGCTGCTGAAAATCGTAGCCAAAAGAGCAGAGTCGAGCTGAGAGCCGGAGCCGATAAGCTGAAAACTGGAGCCATGATGAAAAGCCGGAGCTGGAGCTGATCCAAAGAGCCGAAACCAAAAGACAGAGAAACCGAAGCCAACAACCGGAAGCCAAAGCCGAAAACCGAAGTCGAAGAAGCTGAGGAGCTGAAGATAAACAGAAGCCAAATCTGCTTCGAAGCCGAAGCCGAAAATCGAATCTAAGAAGCTCGAGCCATAGCTGAAGAACCGGAGTCAAATCCACACCGGATTAAAATACGACTTTTGGATCTGTATCAAGTCTGGGTGCTAAAAAAAGGCTGTCTCAGGTGCTTCTTGGTCACGAGTGAGCAAACGCCGGCTGGCGCCAGAGCGAAGGCGGCCAGTGGCCCGGGCGTCGCTGACGGAGGCAACCGTCGACCGATGCCAAAGGAGACTGCCGGAGCTTAGGAGACGTGCGTAGGCAGGGAACGAAGTCGGCTCGAAGGAGGCCAGAGCTAGCTGGCTGAGGCAGGTTGGCTTCGAGCAGGAGAAGGCGTGTCGGGGATGGCGTCAGCCGAAGGGACGGAGCGGAGTAGCCGAGCCGGAGGCTGTTCGGGCCGACAGAGCGGAGGCGGCAGTGGCCGGGCGAGCCGGCGAAAGGCATCCCTGGAGGTGACCACGAGCGGCGGTCAGTGTTGCGCCGAGGCGACCAGTGGAGCTCCCGCTGGCTGAAGCTCGAGAGCGAGAGTTTGATGATGCAAGCGTCGGCGCAGACTAGCCAAAGATGGCGAAGAACGCGGTGACGACAACAGATCAGAGTCAAAGAAGGCACAATGACGATGAGCGAAGAAGAAAAAGGCGGTCGCCCCCAGGAGAGAAGATTGCTCCTCCTGGGGGCAGCGACGCCAGCAGCGGAAGGGTGGGAGTTAGGAGAAAACCTATTGCTCTGATACCATGTTATGAATAGCACTTGTTGTATTTAATATGAGACCAATGACCAGTATATATAGTTGTACAAGCGAGAATAAAAGAAAAGCATATATAAGGCAATCATGTACATGGAAAAACTATAATAGGCAATCATGTACATGGAAAGCCAATAATACACAATCATCTATATAAGGCAATATATATCCTTAATAGTAATATATTTACAAACCCAATAAAATGATAATATTATCAAAGTATTTTTCAAGGCAAATCTATACTTATGATTTTCAATATCTAATATAAATAATTGAAAAGACATTGATAGCCAAAGTTTTAAAAATGATTGGTTGCACGCATTCCAAAACAACATATATTTGTTACTAAAGGGAGCAGTAAAATGTTTCTGCTTTGGCTCTTGAATAGAGGTTCTAATCAGTTTTAGTACTATTTAAAAATAGCCAAATGAAAATGCTTATAAAATTTCGTTTCGAAAAAGTGCTTATTTAATGCCACTGCTAAACCGAAAGAAGCCTAGGAAAACTGAAGATATGTCCCAACAGGTGCCTAGTTGTAAGGCTTAGGTGGAACTCAAGAATGTTTGAACTTTGAAGAATGGACTAAATTTGAAGTTGATGAACAATAGAAATGCAAACATTATTGCCTTTGCAATCTCAAGAACAACTAAAGAGGGAAATGATTTTAAATGAAATTAACAAACTTGATTGTATTGCAGCATCCTGTACTTCCTTAGGGTCAAACTTTGTTAGTAGATTCTTTGCTTCAACCTTGAGGCTCAAGAAATTAATCAGAGCTTTCTTCAATGGGTGTGTCTAGTTATTTCCCGGATGTTTTGTTCTTAAAAATCACCCAGATTTTTAGCCCTTGGATCAAACCAAATAATCGTCCGATGGAAACCCTCTCCCACCTTAAGATGGTATGTGACGGAGCTCTTTATTTTGTCAATACAGTTGCCAGCGTAAATGGATCTAGACCTATGACCCAAGTAAATCCAAAATGGGCTGAAAGAAAAGTGTGGACTCAAAAAACAAAACTCGGCCCAAACATTTGGAGCGGCCCAGTCGACCCATATATTGTGGAACCAAAAAACACTAGACACCATGGGCCCACATGTCATTGAAAGGAAAAAAAGAATAATCAGCACATGGACATACACAGCATGTGATCGAAAACATCTATTGAGATGGGGCAGAACAAAATGAGAAGAGATTGGGTGGACCGAGATGGGAAAATCATAAACCTCTGGATCAAAAAAAACCTCATGAACCAAATTATTTGCACATTCCTTAAATCTGCTATAGGATCAAATAAGAAAAGACACGACAAGATGGAATCAATGCAATGTCCAGTGAGTGTGCTTGCTTACAAAATATTTTTGCGAAAACAAAATAGATGTGAAAAGATTTGGTGAAAAGTTTTGACGTAATAATCGTAGCTTGCATTATTGATATGAATCATTTACTTTGTGAGAAGTGCTTCAATGTTTTCCCTCACAATACAAGTTGTACAAATCTTAAAGCAAATTAAATAGTAAGCAATCACCATCTACCCTTCATTAATGCTTTAATATTTATGCAATTGTTAAAAAGAAAAATATAGAAACATCTCTCTTCCTTTGTACTTCTTTATCCCCTGATCACACAAAGTAATCAAGCACAGAAACAATCGGGATTGCATGCACGACAAGGTGCTCTCTGATCCCCTAGCTACATTGTTCACATATAGTAGAATCAGTTTTTATATCTGAACCTTTTAGATACATCTACATGCATGTTATGCCCCCTCACATTCAGAAAAATGAATACATAACAGAGACCCATGCTATAACTCTTTATTGAGCAAACTTTAGAATTTACATCTTCGCAACGCTGGTTACACAATATTTCTTCAGGTCACAAGGTTAGTCAACCAAGCAATTCAGAAAAAGAAAATCAGGGTTGACAAATTTAGAGAGAAACAAACAAAAAATTTAAAAGGATGTCTGCCATTCCTGCTCCTCCTACTCTAGGAAAACTAAATCTGAACATTCCTACAACTACTAATGTGTCCAGAAATTATGGAAGAACCTTACAAAAATTAGTTGCTGAAATTTTTTACTAATATGCTATAAGAAAGGCTGTATATGTAACATGAGGTACAAAAGCCATTTTGATTAGTTTCAAAGCTTGAATATGCTTGCAGACAGAGGAGATTACCAAACACTCCCTCTGTCCAAGTTTATAGGATGTATTTTCTCTTGGCACATATACTAAGGAAATATTAAAAATAACTAGAGTACCCCTAATTATTATCTCTAAGAACTATATTCAATGCATGCATGTATAGAATATCAAGTAAATATGAATATTTATTAGGGGTATAAAGAGAACATCACACTAATTTGCATTGAAACAAAAAATACACTATATTTATGGACAAGATCACTAAACAAATATGCCCTATAAACTTGGGCGGAGGGAGTAGGAACTTATTTGACCAAATTTGTAGAGCTTAGTCTCTGAGATCACACATAACGATCAAGAAAAAATCAAAACAAAACATAAAGTGTGATGATGACAAATCATATACATGAAACACATATCTGTGACAAATTACATCTTAACTAAAACATAGATATCAAATTAGATTACTTCAACTCATGTGGACCACACCGTTAGCACTAAAATCCAGATTAAAATGTTTTAGTTTGAGTACAGTTTCTTCAAGTATAAGAAAGAGTCACGGACAAAACATATAGCTCAAGAAGGAATAAAGCAGTCAGGACTGGTTGCTGCAACTTTCGGATTTACAAAACAAAACAGGCACAAACCACACACAGATTGGGCTAGGTAACAAGGCAACCGATGCATAACCCTCAAAATACTTTTCACCCATGTTCATGCCTAGCATTCCCTCCACAGCCTGCCTGAAACACATATATGTGACAAACTACATCTTAAGTGTCATTACACTAATTTACATTGAAACATAAAATACACTATGTTTATGGCCAAGATCATTAAAAAATATGCCCTATAAACTTAGCGGAGGGGGTAGGAACTTATTTGATCAAATTTGTAGAGCTTAGACTAATATGAGATCACACATAACGATTCAGAAGAAAATCGAAACAAAACAAGATGCTTGATGACGAAACAAAACACAGAACAGAGCTTCATTTAATCTCTCCCCATGGAAACAAGCAGAAAAAGATAAACACACCGAACGATGATGAACTGAGATCACACAAAACTAATTTTATTTTTACTAGCCAACAAAACAATTTTTTTCTAAGAATACAAATCTTTTGGGCCTTAGGCAACACTACAAAACTATAGTCAAGGTGATGCAGAACAGAAGGATATCTTGTGTTGAGTATCTTGTATGCTAGTTTAGGGATCAGTGAACATTTCTTATGAGTTATAGTTGATCTTTTCTTTTTTAGTCAAAGAAAATATGTATGAATATTGAGCAAGAAAAACCTCCACTCTAAATAGACAAAACTGTTAGAATCGGTTGCCACATGCAAACATGGGGGTTGTAAAAAGAAGATGACAAATCATATACATGAAACACATATCTGTGACAAATTACATCTTAACTAAAACATAGATATCAAATTAGATTACTTCAACTCATGTGGACCACACCGTTAGCACTAAAATCCAAATTAAAATGTTTTAGTTTGAGTACAGTTTCTTCAAGTATAAGAAAGAGTCACGGACAAACATATAGCTCAAGAAGGAATAAAGCAGTCAAGACTGGTTGCTGCAACTTTCGGATTTACAAAACAAAACAGGCACAAACCACACACAGATTGGGCTAGGTAACAAGGCAACCGATGCATAACCCTAAAAATACTTTTCACCCATGTTCATGCCTAGCATTCCCTCCATAGCCTTCCTGAAAATGGACATACAAAACTACAAAGCTCTCTCTCTCCTCTAAATATAGCACAAAACTGATGGGAAAAGAAGCATTAAAACCGGTAGTAGGACATCAGGATTGATAGACCGCTAGCTCACTTCCATCGTGAAAAGGTTCGATAAAAAGATTATTTACTTTCATGAAGAAGCCCATGTATTGATGGAAGACAAAGGTCATCCAGCTCCATAACGTATCTCGCAACACATGCCCTAGCAAACTTTCATGACTGACTCGGATAAAATTGGGAGAAAGTTAATACCTACTAGTACAAAAATGATAGAGGGGTTGATAGACACTAAATATGTCCCATGAAAACAAGGTGTTCGCCATGGATTAGAGAGAGAGAAAAAAAACAAGTTCTTTGGTCACGGTTTACAGACAAAAAAAGAGGAAATTAGAAGTTCATTGAGTATGATGGTACCAAGTTGCATGTCAGATATAGGAATCCATGACATGCTATGTGGATGTGTGTGCTAACATAAAATCAAAACATAGGGAATCATTTCTCAAGAATTCTCTACAAAAAATGTAGCCACATAAAAAATAGCTGATTAAATTCCACATTAACCCTAAAAATGCATAGCACACAGATTTGAAAAAACACCGAAATTAGTTACAACACTGCAAAATTCATGAATTAGTTCCTCTATACAACAAAAAAATGCTTGTTGTGAGGAACCCCTCATAAGAAATGAACCAAAAATAATTTGTAAACAAAACAAAACACATAACCAAGATGAACAAATTCTCATCTCTCTCTATCTCTTGTTCACCAAATCGCCAGAAGAAATAGCCCAACAATGAACAAAACCGGCCACCCACCACCCTCACCCTTTCCCAAATTCGCTCATCTCTCTCATACAAAGATCCAAATGAAGAACTAGGGGAACTACATCACTGGAACAACAAAAAGACAACATCCTTAATCTCCACTACTGCTAGAAACAACGAATGGAGCGAGTTCATGGTTCACAAAGCCGACGAAAACCGGTCGGATTTCGCGAAAACTGATATTGCCGGGCCGGTTCGGCATTAAAAACCGAGCGGAAAACCGATCCGATTCAAATCCAAATTAAAAAATTTCAAAAAAATTGAAAAAATTTATGCGCCGTAAACCGGTCGAAAATCGGTGAAAATCGCTCAAAAATCGGCTCTAAGGAACATTCACTTGGTATGTCGGTTTTCGATTTCTTTTGAATTTTTTCCCAAATTTTTTTGATTTCTTAACTCTTCGGTTTCTAACGATTTTCGAGCGATTTTTAGCTCGATTTTTCTAATTTTTGAAATCGATTTTGTGAACCCTGAGCGAGTTGGCGGTAGCAAGAAGAAGCTCAAGGGTTGCCGGTGTTCCCCTCCCTCACCTCCTTTCCTGCCTCTTTTACAACATAACTAGAAACGAATGTGGAATAGGGACTTGAATGTGGCACAAGGCACAGCGTCCTCACGTTGCCTCTGGCACAAGGAACTGCACGTGAGAAAATATTGAATGGGCTTGGAAAACAGGTCCGGAGGAAAACACGCCATCGGGGATCGGGCCCAACTCACCATGGAGCATCAATCTCAAAGTATATCGAACGGCCAGGAATTTGGATGTTTTTCCCACAGAAAACATCCAGGTGAAAGCTATCAAAACCCTTCTTCAATACATGAAGGGTTGCTAACAGAAGATTAAAAATAAGAGAAGCTACGTGATGACGAGAAAGTGCTTGATCACTATCATGAAAGAAAACTGCTCTTGTTGTTGAGCTAGAGGACAAGACCATCAACAGAGTTAACTACGTACCTGAAAGTCAAAGAGCTAATACATCAATCAGCTACCGTGCCCCCAAAAAAGAGTTTGAAAACCTCCGATTTTGTTCATAAAAAAAGCATTAGGTGATCTACTGCGATCAATACACTATCGACCGAAGAATCATGACGCGATAGTACTTCCAAGAACGACTCATCCAAGAGGGGGGAAAAAACTCAAAATCCAAACCCAGCGCCAATCTAAGACAAGAAGCACCATGGCAGACAAAGAGGCGGAGATGGACGTACTCTGCGAGGTCGCCGAGCTGGCGGAGGACGCCGACGAGGCCGGCCATGGCGACGCCATCGAGGACGGCCTCGGGGTCGTGCTGGTTGGCCTTCTTGTAGAGGTCGCGGCCGCCGAGGGAGTACTCGTTGGCGACCTTGTGCCTTGACAGGGGCATTGCCCTTACTCCACGAGCTGCCTGCCCCGCTTCTCCTCCTCCTGCTGCTGCAATAGCAGCTTTTCTCTCTGGTGGCGCGCACTGTGCACCTTCCAATTCCGAAGGCTCAGAATCAGACAGGAGCACAGAAGTCTAAAAAGATCCTGCCTTTTTACGCTTTTGGTGCTGCTAAGGCCTCTCTCTCTCTCTCTCAAAGGCTTGGTGCAGTGTTCTTCGTTGGGGCGGCCTTTTGTTGCTTCTCTCCGTCTCTTTCTCGTACTTCCAGGCTTCCAGGGATGTCTTGCCTCGTGCGCACACAACACATGAGCAGAGAGAGAGAGAGACTAATGAAGTTAATTATTCGCCTCTCCTTTTGTGCTCTCCTCTACAGAAGGGGCGCCCAATCGCTCATCCTCCGGCGGAGTGCATGCGACACATGGTTAATGAAGTGCCCATTTACTGCCACGCGTGCGTTAGCTAACGAATTTAAAATCGAAAGGTAATTTCTGAATGATTCGAGTGAAATGTTGCAATAGTTACGAGTGTTGCCTAGATGAACATTTTTTTTTATCAAATGGCCCTTTCATTAATAATATTTCAAACATAATCTCCACCCAAACTTATTTTAAAAATAGCCTTTATTTGCCGACAAACCATCGTTGGTTGTTATGGTTTGCCTTGCTGACAACTCGCGTTCATTTGCCATGCCATCCATGGGGGGCTGCAGGACAGGATCATTTTTTTTAAAATAAGTTAGATAAAGAATTATTTTTAAAATAGTATCAAAGTTCTGACTAGATAAGTAGATATGGTAACGGAGATCCAGTGCAATTCCGCTGAGACTACAGTTTAAGCAGTTGCACATAGTCCGTTCGACCAAAAAACGACGATCCAGATTTTTTAGGAGTACTGTTCGAAACCACTATGCCGATTTTTCATTGCAAGACACATTGTGAATGCACTGTTGAACTATCCAAACTATTAGTTGGCTCGATTAGACGGCTCCGAATACCGGAGAATGCTTAAGTTGCAATCACCGTGGAAACATTTTCCGTTCCGTAGATACGATGACCATTGAAACGGAGGTAAACCAGACTCGAGCATCGCCTTGACCACGGTCATCATCACTTCGTCGGATTTGCAGTAACATCACGAAATTTCTTTTTGTGTGTGCGCTTTTCCGTTCTCATACCCTTTTTCCTTGGCACAAATGAGAGAAGAACACGGCCATGTAGTTCTTTACGTTGCTTTGCTTACTAGTAGACGACCGCGCTCATTATTCTATGGACGACGGAACATTCGCACTGTGCAGGGATGCTGCATCAGTTATAACTACCAATCCCGAGCTTCCCATGCACATAGTAGCATTTACTTCCAACTCCTCCGTATGATTCTTTAAATTTCCTTTTAGCATGTTAAGCAAGACCACAAATAACGTGTAAATATCAAGAAGAAAAGAATCTAAATCCAAAATGCTCCCAAGGCAAAAACAACTAGTTGATGCCTTTTACATGTCACATGATTTCTCGGGTCCCTCCTTGCACGACAAAAACGCTATTCACAACTCACAAAGGGCAGTACACTGCAAGATTTCGTGTATGGTTTTGCCAGAACAAACGGTGCGCAACGACAACGTACGCCTTACCAATCTCAAGTTCTCAACCCTACCGGGCTACCAGCAATATGCACCAACCAGATAAGAGACCAGCATATATGGGTTGCACGAGTGGGAGCAAACATAAAGAAATGTTTTGGGCAACACAACTACACAAGCCTGCCTTGCCGGCCACTTCCACTAGAAGCATGCCAATGCATGGCTAGCATGCACACATACGTTCTTCGACTTCAAAGTTACTCATGGGAGGACAATAGACAGGTATACACCCAATTTGAGGGCCACGAATGCAACAACAATCCCATAATTGCCAAGTAGTAGTAGAAGGCTGCACACCTTTCATAAAAAGAAGGGGAAAAAAAGAGACACCACGTAACCTACCATCCCACCACTAAAATACTTGTTCAACAATCATGCCTGCAACTACTGAGGTGACACTTATGATTTTGGTAATATATTATGGCACATACACCTCATCAGTCTCTGACCAAGGCCAAAGGCAGCAGGAATATAGGGCATGATTTTCTCTTGGCTTTTAAGCGAGGGATACGCCCATGTCTTCTCACTTCTACCACTGTAGTCAAAAGATAATGTAGCCTACATAGGCCACAACAACAGCCTTGACAAGATCAAAAGAAGGGTTCACATAAAGACCGAGGACCAAATCTGATTTGAAGTAACAAAGACTTTTTAACTTCTAAACTAAGCAAGCTCCAAAAATACAGGGTTTCAAAGCTAATACAGCAGTTTGAAAGCTTAGGGTGAAAAATCTTGCGAGTACACAGTTTATGGCCGGTTTGGGGATCCCATGGACCATTCATTTTTTTGCGTAAGATATTGTCATTGAGTAGTATCGGTTGATATTGAAATCCTGGAGGGCTTGCATTGCAACCATGGACTGGCTGTCGTCCTCGTACTCCACAAAAGCAATGCCTGGCTTGGCTTCTATCATCCGGACTTCCCGGAAACCAGGGTACTGCTTGAACAGCTCCTGGAGCATCATGGTTGTGGTCTCGTCAGGCAAGTTCTGGATGAAAAGGATATTGTTGGGAGGAGCAGGAGGCTCTTGTGGAGGCTTGCCCAGACGAGAAGCTTGATAACCCTGCACAGGAGGTAACTAAGTAGCTCAAAATTACTTGAAAAAGAAACTCGAAGTTGCATAGAAGTTGAGCGCGTGAACTTTTCTGCAGTCCAAATGATAATCTAAAACTAGTAAGTACACTAGTACTTGTTTTTGTTCACATATATTAGACATAAAGGTGACGATACATTCAGGACATATTATTGAGGCAATAGCAAGACATGATATCTTACTAACCACTCCATAATTTCCACGTCATGGAAGATGGACAGTATGAGCTTGTCATGACTAGGAACATTTATGACAGTTAACTATCTTGTGTGTTAGGTAAGAGATGTTTCTCAGGACACTGGTGAGCTAATAAACCTAAACAAAAATTAAATAAGTTGAACAGAAGGTATTGTAAGACTAGATTCCTACTCTCAGAATACATGACATATACTTCGATTTAAAGCAGATAACAGTTGTTTTTCCACCATCTATGACTCGACCGACCAGCCCAGATAAGAGTAATTGCTGATAGAACGCATAGGTAGATATACGTATCATTCATAAACTTCCTATAATGTGTTGAATCTTTCAACAAGTGCATGGATATTCGCATCATCAATGCTGAAACTAAATGCTGGTGATCAAACTGAACCAACCTGTGGAGATATCTGCTCATACCCTATACAATCCCCGGTGCCCGCCGACGAGAGTATCCCATCCAGCATCCTCTCCATGTTGATGTTTGATAATTTAAGTATGCATTTCTGGAACTAACAGGTGTCTCTACATCTTTAAAATACAGGTATACAGCCTAAGTTGTGTTGAATCAGAACTAGGGATCCCCAGGTGGTAAGACTTAACATACTCAACGGAAGTACAAAAATATATAATAATCTTTCTTTAAAAAGAGTATTATTCCACTTTGAAGGGGAAAAAGGAGGGGGCAGAAAGCCAAAAGAACAGATGTGAAAAGTAACGGTTGCGCTAGTAATAAGCAAAATATAGATTAAAGCACAGTGTAAAAAGCTCCTTTCAAGCAGGTCCTAGTGAAACAAAACTGAATGAAAGATCAGCAGAAACTTGCAGTTCAACAACTACAAATTGTTAGGGCTATATATTGTCAAAGGACCATTGTGATGCGACCAGATCTACAGACAAGGAAGCAATTGCAAATAATACCATAGTCTTGAATGCAGAGCTACAGAGAAGAAATGATTGGCCATAGTTGCATGCTTACATAGTAAACTTCAGAGTTACACTTCATCACTACAAGTGTGCCATGAAGCCTAGCGAACCCATTCAGGTATGTTGAAAAGACAATTACTTTCAGCCTAATGGTAGCCCAAGTGACTAGATCATTCAGACAGTGCCAATGAAATTTTAAAAACAATAGAGTGATACATATCTAGAAAACATGTGTATACCCTATATTTTGCGTACGACAAGAAACTACTGATATAAAGAGAAGGCTTATGGTGGATAACTGGGTACATAATAGATGAACACAAGCACAAAACCTACACTACATAAGCAAATGCATCACCACAATAAGCCGAGGTGTAAAAAAAATAAAAGGCAGGCTTGTACGATGGGCAAAATTCTGCACTGCAACGATGACTTTTGTACAGCAATGAGGCATAGAATCATTAAACAGAACAACATAGTAAACCAAATTATGGCCTTTAAAGAAGTAGAGAACTTACAGTTCCATTGCTTTGGGCAGCAGCAGCATTAGGACCAGGTTGTTGTGCCTCTTCAGCTTGCCGCTTTTTCTCAGCAGCTTAAACGAACAATAAGAACCAAACGGAAAATATATAAATACACACTTTTCAACACTCCAAACAGTAAAGGAAAAAAATGTAGTATTAAAAAGAATAACAGTAGAACCACGACATATAGAGCATAACAAACAGATATATCAGGTTTCATATGCAATGAGTGATGACTGACAAGTGAAATAAGATATGCCGACAGGGGGACCTCCTACTCCCAACTTAGCATGCTAGCTTGCTGATCGTGAAATTAAAAATACAGCTGAAGTTGCTATTTTATAGAATGCTTGTGATCAGCTTAACAGACACTACAAGTGCTTCTCAAATTTAATTCTATGATTTTAATCCAGAAAGAGAAAACCTAAGGTATAACTACACATTGGGAGATGTAAATGGGATGCAAACATGTTCCCCACATATGAAACAACAGAGGCCCCCATCATTAAATAAGCAAGGTCAGTAGGTCAATAAAGTTGATGTTGACAACCTAGGTTCACAATGAGATAACTACCGTGCAGAGGAAGGCCAGACAGCATGGCTTGAAGAGGATTAAGGTATTAGATGGGGGAGATAAACATAGATTGGGATGAGAGAATATTTGGGGGAGAATAGATTGTTTCTTTTTGCTTGATCTGAAAGATTACAATGCATGCCCTTATATAGAGCTACTTGACCTCTAAGACTTGGACTCTTAACATGTAAATGAATTGGGATCCGAGCACTGCTTGGTTGGCAGGGCGTGGCATCGACCACCCTGCCCACCCGGGCTCGAACCCGGGCGCCCATTCCACTTTCTTCAGTGAATGCTAGAGCTCCTAGCCATTTTTCCAAAAAAAAATGTAAACGAATTCAACTCCTATTCTATCTCTTTCTTAATTCTTCTCCTGAACTGCTGCTGCACCCTCCCTTCTCTGCATACGACTAATATCTCTAACCTCTAGCTTTCCTAATAAACTACTACTGATTACCAACACTAGCCGGCCGGCCGGCCGGCCAGAAAGACGTCCACACCGTTACTCCTCTCCCAATGAAACGGCCCATCCTCGAGCTGCTGGGCTGTGGCCATGTCTGCAACAAGCATTTATGTATTTTCTCGAGCCAAAGGACAATGAGAAACAGTTCCCGGAACACAAGCATCTTCTCAGAAGTGTCCTTGTCCTTGCTAGGATGATTCAGTACCTTGTCGAGCACCATCTGTGTAGTCAGTGCACACCTCAAGAAACAACAGTAGGCCAGGTTCTTGTGGGCAGCATCTGTAAAGGCACCTTTTTATGCTGCTGGTTGCTCCAATGATGGATGACGGCTTGACACAGCAGATCACATGGCTAGCGTCGAGTGCTACGGTGGTCGCAAGGGTTGGTTGAAGCTGCTGCGGAACCGCTGCTGATAGGTGTGGCAGCAGCATCGGCGGAACATGCGGCAAGGTTGGCAGCCCTGCTGCTTTTGTGGATCCTGATGGTAGCCTTAAAGACACCAGTGACAAGGACAGCAAGACATTAGAGCTAGCCGACTTTCCCTCCAGTATCTTCAATCGAACGTCGAGGGCCAAGATATTCTGATGGATTACTGCAAGCTTCTGATGAAGTGCAGCAAAGCCCTCTTTCATCTGCTTGCTGGTATCGGCGATCGCCACCATCACATCAGAGTTGGTGATGCTCTTCTTCTCATGCACATCACAAGCCATGATGGACGGCTCTAATACCAAATGTTGAGAACCTTGGTTCACAACAAGATAACTATCGTGCAAAGGAAGGCCGGACGGCCGGACGGCATGGCTTGAAGGGGATTAGGGTACTAGATGGGGGAGATAGACATAGGTTGGGATGAGGGAATATTTGAAGGAGAATAGATTGTTTCTTTTTGCTTGATCCGAAAGATTACAATGCATGTTCTTAT
The DNA here is from genome assembly GCA_036346275.1 of Otatea glauca. Classification (NCBI taxonomy): domain Eukaryota; kingdom Viridiplantae; phylum Streptophyta; class Magnoliopsida; order Poales; family Poaceae; genus Otatea; species Otatea glauca. Next base: position 20,805,266 of record CM070715.1, read on the forward strand.
ATAGAGCTACTTAACTTGACCTCTAAGACTTGGACTCCAACATGTAAACAAACTCAACTCCTATTCTACCTACTTCCTAATCTTCTCCTGAACTGCTACTGCGCCCTCCCTTCTCTGCATACAACTATTATCTCTAACCTCTAGCTTTCCTAATAAACTACTACAGACTACCAACACTAGCCGGCCGGCAAGACTCACATCAGTTGCATAACGCATGCAAGGTTGTCTTGGATAAAGTCACTTGGAGTGATAGGACCTAGGTGAATCAATTTTGCAAGCTAGGGATCAAAATGCTGGGTTCTCAAGTTCAGAGATACAAGTGGAACATTGTGCAAGTTTAAGGTTCTATAGTGCAATTCACTCTCTTAAGAACAACAAAATAAATATCTCTTTAGGTCAAACAATACATGTTCCCCTGACTTCTCAAAATAATTTATATGTATTCCTTCAGAAAAAAAAAACTTTAACCATCCTCAAATTTCAAAATCAGAAAGAGTACTATTTCAAGAAATAATGCAGAATACATGGGAGAGAAAAATTCTAATCTCCCTAGCCACTAGTTAGTAGTTATATGTTTGAATGGTTCAGGCTCTAAATTTGAAAATAGAAAAGCGTGCTAATATGAACTAGTGGTGTAGAATTCATTATTATTTTTAATCCACTCCAGTACTAACCCAGTAACCCAACATATCCCCAGGATTGCAAATAAGTTATAATCTCTCAAAAGATGAGGACTTGTATCATAGACCATAATCTAACATGAACATCTATATTTGAAAAATGCAATTAGAACTACCTTTCTCCTCTTGCTTCTTCTTTTTCTCTCTAGGAGCATAAGAACCGTCTGCTTTTGCAATACAGTCGGACTTTGTTTTTGCATATTGTACTCGCTGCACAAGGGAAGGAAAAGAAGTAAGTTGTACTTAACCCTGGTACATGATAGGGCAGCATTGTAAAGCCTGGCTTCTTTTCTAGTTAATGTGGTGCGATGGCTAGTTAAGAGAAAAGGCTCATTTTCACCAAAATAAGAAACAAACAATAGATTGTATGGGGCAATAGACTAGACATTAGGCAAGGACCATGTGCCTCAGCAACTAGATAGAGATCATCTGGACATATGATTCTAGAAAGAGTATATGTTATTATGTTTACTGTATAATCTGAACAAAAATGAATGGTAGCCCTATAACATGAAGAAATGCCTATCCTCTTTACACATCATTCCATCAAACTAAACATTCACTCAAGATATTGTAAAAGGCAAATGATACAATCCTTACCAGGCAGATCAGCATATTAGTAAAAGAAGAACATGGTCAGACATGTTAACTGATGTTTACTCAAAATCTTCCTTATTCAAGTATATCATTTTAAATCATTTAAGTTGAATCTACGCTACAATGCAAATGAAATGTAAGTGATCATTGTAAAACATTGTTGCACAAAAAGAAAAACTTAAACTCAACATAGAACTTTGTTGTGAAAAAATTACAGCTCAACACTCAGCAGAACTAAGCTGTACCAAATGCAAACCTAAGCACCAGAGGATCTGTGCTTAGCAAACACTTAGCTGTCCACTTGAGAAATTGGAAACACAATGCATGCCTAAGTCAGAACATATCCACCGTGCTTCTTATGCACAGAAGGGGAAACAGGATAACTAATCCTATCAGGTAAAGTGAAGATGATTTACCATTCTTTTGCCATAAAAATCGAAGTCCTGCAGTCCGCGGAAAGCATTGGTAGAAGCTGTAATTTCGCTAAATGCCACCCATGCTTGCCCCCTTAGTTTAGGAGTTTTTAAGGCCACGATATCCAGTATTCTTCCATACTGAGAGCACAACGCATAAAGTGATCTCTTCAACTCTGCAGGAAATATCAGTATACATTACAGCATTAAACAACCAAAATGATGTACTAGTTGTTCGAATTAATCTTGTAACCGAGTCAAATACGGGACGGAGTCGAATCCGAGTAGAATTGGTTTCCTAGTATGTTAGTAGTACTACTACTATATAATCAAGGCACTGGTTGCTTGTAAGATGAGAAAAATAATGGAGCAAGAAAACAAGAAAATGTGCTAGTTGTGTCGCATCATAAATATTTTTCTCTCCGTGTGCTATTGTGTTCTTCCTTGTGTTCGTGTGCGTGTGTTCATGATCCATGGCTAAAACCAACAATTGGTATGAGAGCAAGGGTCTAATCTTGATGTCGCGCTTGCCCTGGGGGAGGCCATCACTACTGCGCCTCAGGGCAAGCAAGCTTCGCTGAGCGACGCAGTGTAGGATCCAATGGTGCATCGAGCGCAGCTGCAGCGATGTATGCGGCTCCACGACGAGAGACGATGAGATAGCGAGCCACCGTCGAGGTACGCATTGAACACAATGTGTGGTGTACATGCGTGTGTATTCATATCGTTGTTTTCGTGTCCTATATGTGCATGAGTACTTGTGAGTGTGTGTCTAAGTGCTATATGTTTTCGTGTCCTATATGTGCATGAGTACTTGTGAGTATGTAAAGCTCCGATCCGAGTCTCCATGCCATCAAAGTTGCGTCACGAGTGGAAAGAGTCGATGAGAAGATATGGCGGCGAAAGGAGGAGGCTGTCTCCCCAATAACTGCTATTGACGATCGTCGTCGACAACCGGCGTGACAAGATAACATTGGCGGCCATCTGCGTGTCTCGTCGAGAAAACGGCCAAAGCTACATGTTCTCGTGTCAATTGGGTCCACGAGATACTGTGTGTGATCATGTGAGTTCTTGTGCGAGTTGTGTCTACAAGATAAACGTGTGCGAGTTCCTTCAAAGATGTTGAGCGCATCAGAAGAGATCATGCTGCACGAGAAGATTAAAAGGATGTGTCCTAAGTGGAGTCCATGGAAGATGATTCCGGGACGTTGAGGAGATGTGTTCTTCGTCCTGAGTCAAGTCCGTCGAATTTGAGTCCGGACGTTGAGGAGATGTGTTCACCGTTCCGAGTCATGTCCATCGAAGAGGAGTCCAGGACATTGATGAGATGCGTTCGCCGTCCTGAGTCAAATCCGTCAAAGTTGGGTCCAAGACGTTGAAGATATGTGTTCGTCATCCTGTGTTGAGTAAATGTTGAGTAAGTTGTAGTTGAGACCGACTATCTCAACAAGTTATAATTGTGTCAGAAATTAGAGCTAGTTGATGTTACAAGATTAAGAGGGTGAATGTTCGAATTAATCCTGTAACCGAATCAAATTAGTGACGGATCGAATCCGAGTAGAATTGGTTTTCTAGTAGGTTAGTAGTATTACTATATAACCAAGGCACTGGTTGCTTGTAAGATGAGAAAAATAAGAGAGCAAGAAAACAAGAAAATATGCTAGTTGTATCGCACCATAAATATTTTTCTCTCCCTATACTATTGTGTTCTTTTTTGTGTTCGTGTGCCTATGATCATGATCAAGGGCTAAAACCAACACTAGTATACTACAATCTAACAACAGAGAACTATGATTTCTGCAGAGATATGCATAAATGTGAGCATGCTCGCTTGGAGATGACAACGATGTTCTGCCAAAGGAGGCAATGCTATTGAAAACTGCTAGAGTTTTCGCCGATAAAATCATCTTCCCACCAGACAATCGAAAGTTCTCTGACACAGCATGCAAGAGAAAGTTTCCCCTAATGAATTCAGATGGATTAACTTCTAGCAAACGCGTGAAACGAGCCCAAAATCTGGCAGTTTCACCGGCTGATACGGCCAAAATTTCAAACATTCTCAACGTTTTATCTCCCCATAGACCACAAGGGTTAGCCGGCCGAACCCGACAGCGAGGTGGCAACGAGCAATACCCAGATCGGGAGGCAATGGTTCTAGGAGGGATTTGGCCAGCGGCCGCGAGCCGCTCTAAGCAGCCGAGAAAAGAGCCGCACCTTCTTTCTTGATCTTCTCGTTGAGGTTCCTGAGGTAGACGGTCTGGTTCGGGGGGATGTCGCCGGACAGCATCTCCGCCGCCGCCGCCGCCGAAGTCGAGGAGGGGAGAGAAGCGCGAGACACCTTTCTGTTTCGGGTCGGGAAATTCTGATCGCGGTGAGAGGTTTTCGTTTCTTTTTTCGCTGAATTCTCGCTTATGGCCTGGAAGAGAACGGTACAGGGGCGAATAGATGGGCCGTTGTGATATGTGGGGCCCACAAGTCAGGAGATGGCTGATTTGTGGGCCGTAGACTGCAGTGATATAATTTGGGCTCAAATGGTGGCCCAGTTGTTTCGGCTTGGGTGCTTAGTTATACGAATTTTTTTTTATTTAATATTTATTTTTATTCTTTTTTTCAAAACTATGCGTCCGAATGAAAAATGACAAAATGCCCCGTCGCCCGTGTATGGGCGATCGCCCATACACGGCGATAGCCTCGCCACCGTTAACGCCGCTAGCGGCCAGCTTGTGGGGCCCCATCGCCTCTGTAGAGGCGATCGCCCTCTGCGGCGACAGGACCAAGCAGTGTTTTTTTAGTTTTGTTTTGTAATTACTATATGCTTTTAATATAAACCCGTAACTTTTGTTAGAGTGTCCAAATTAAATGAAACTTGTTTCTAAATTTAAATTTTGGAATGAAGAATTAGAGTGTAAAATAAAAATCCATGTGTTGTTTGCGAATTTTTTTATTTGAGTTCAATGCTAGGCTCTAATGTGGATTGTGAAGGAATTATAATGTGTGTTGATCCATAATTCATGAAATAAATAGAATAAGTTACTACAACCTTATGCACTTCATTTTTGCAAAAATATCTAAATATGATTGCATTTTGAATAAAAGATGGCTAGTTTAAACCCTTTATAACAATCATTGTTCAAGCAGTTAGAATAATATCGAACGACCTCAAAACTTGATGAACCAGTTTTGTTGCATTCTTGGGCTTGCATAGGTCACAATTATGTAAAAATATTTAGATGTCACTTTAGGTCGCACTATTTTATTGTTGTCCAACATGCAATCAGAAACATGAAAATTGCCGTATCTTCGCAAACGATGGTAAAACTCGATGAAATCGATATGACGAATCAAAATGCTATAACCTATCTCGATGGAGAAAAATAACATCATTTGGGACACTGGAGCAATGGGACACATACTAGCCCTCCGGACGGTGAGCATACTCTTGAAGGTTGGGCCGACTGCTTATTACGACTTAAAACTAAAAGGAGTACCACGAACAAGGAAAACCAAAGTTAACACCAGACGTCTATTGAGTGCTTCGAGGCCACTTCCCATTCGCCCATGCCTCGGTGGGCTTCTCCGCACGTCGCGCCTCTCTCGCTTCTCTCTCTCTCTGCCTCCTTCTCCTCCGCTTCCTTCCTACATGCCTCCTCGCGTGCGGCATCGCACTGTTCTTGAAACCGCCATGAACTCATCCTCACGGTTGGCTTGGTCAAGAAGCCGTTGGTCCTCGGGTTGATCTCCGTATCAAACCATCGCTCAAATTCACACAGATGGCGGAGGTGACTGCATGAAACGTAAATTAGCAAAGTTTCATTCACAAATATTATGTAACCCCGTCACGATTGTTACCATGCGGCGATCCTTCGTGCTCTTCTCCGTGGATCGAAGGCGAAGTTCGGCACTTCCAATACCTCCTCTTCCAAGTTGAAATTTCCCAAGAGCGGACAAGCCCGCAAAGATCTCCGACATACACATGGGCGCCATGACTCCACGAGGTAGGAAGAGATCTTGGTACGCTAAATTCGCGGCATGCACTCGCTTCTTCCTTTGCCTTCCCTTACCCTTTGCACTTGCACGCCTCGGCATTTTCGATTGATGCTCACCCTCTATTCTTTCTCCCGCTGTTCTTTGCGAGACCGCTTGTGAGAACGAATGTTATAAAGGCGCGATATCGCCGGGTATGGGGCGATCGCCTCATATTTGGGCGATTGCCCATGTAAGCGATCGCCTCACATTAGGCGATCGCCCCTACTAGAGGCGATAGGTGCACCAAACGTTGGTGTGTTGTCACGTCGTGTGGCATAGGCAAGCAATGCATAAATGATTTGAACAATTTATAGTGATAACGCTGTCATGTTACTAACTCGGGAGTTATACAATGTCTTCGAACGTAAAGCCATTAAAAAATACATCCGTACAACAAGTCAATCACGCCACGCTTCCTAATCGGCCCGTGGGGTAGGTGAGTGGCGACGGCGACGGACGTCCCTCCTAGGCCGCCTGCGGCGCGGCGTAGAGTAGTCTTGTGCGGCGAGGCCAAGTCTGTGGCGGCGCACCCGAGAGCTGAGAGGGGTCGAGGTAGTCGGTCGAAAGGTACTCCTCCAGGTCGAACTCGTCGTCGAAAGGCTCGTCGAAACCACCCTGGGGTCCTGCTGGGGCGCGGGACGAGGAGGGAGCCTCCGCAGCCCGCTTCTTCACTTCCGCGCGGGAACGTAGCGAGGAACCGGCGGGTAGGGGCGAGACGAAGGAGCCTCCCAGCCCATCGCCCCCACCGCTGCTGCGTGGGAGCGTAGCGAGGAACCGACGGGGTAGGGCGAGACGCGGAAGGAGCCTCGTCAGCCCACTGTCCCCCCTGCAGCTGCGTGGGGGCGTGACGGGGCACCGGGTGGGTAGGGCGAGTCTTTGGGCGAAGTGGCGTGGTGTGCCGCGTCCGCCGACGTCTCGCGCCCTCGGCGGCTGGCCATGAGCCAACCGCCTCATCAGAGCGAGGACCCGACCCCAAGCCGTCTCGGACTCGGCGGTGGTCACCAGTATGCCCCCTCTAGGCGCGTCAACATGGACACGACCTCCACCTCAATCTCCGCCAAGAGCCGAGTCCGCATGTAACGTCGGTTGGCATTACGTAAGTTACATGAAAAAGACGTGCCCATGTAGGTTCGACAGACACTTATCGAGGCGTTGTCCCTCCGGGACATCTCGTGAAGGGTACGTGTCCGCTATCGATGCCTCGCCGGCGACGTCGGGTCTTGGTGTGTACCCCACCCCGAGGCGAGTCTGGGCGAACCACTCCATGTAATCGATCGTACATGTCATGGTCGTCTGGCCGGTCTCGGTGACCCTCTCGCCGAGTCTGGCGTCCCACTGCAGGCCCATGGTCGCATACGGTCGCGAATCGAGAGCCCACCGCAAAGACCCATCCGGTCATCTGCAATGCAAAAACAGTAAATACGCGAAGACATTAATTTCGCAAAGATGCGGAGTAGTAGGATCGGGGCAAGTACTGTGAGCGCCACGTGCGACAACGTGACGAGGCGGCAAAGGAAAGGATCGAACAGCCGAATCGCCGCAAAGACTTTCGGTGCGGGAGTACTCCTCGACACAAAGGTCAAAGACGAGCACCTTACGGGTGAGCCAAAGGCCTCATCTCGCGGCAAAGCACGGAGACCCGTGAGGTGCTTTCGGGCGTGACGTCGTCTGCGCGGTGTATGGCGCCCACCGCACGCCTCGTCGTGGAGGCGGTCGAACTCCGAACGAACTCGATAGGACCTCCTCACCAGTAGGTGCGCGAACCTCCGCCGCGAGGAAATAAGAAATGGCGAAGGTTATTCAAGTGCGTTAGTGGGGAAAAAGATACGAGGAGCGTGCTGCCGTCGGACCCAGAGTGGCCCATGGTGGGCCATCCACCGGTCGTCTCCGTAAAGCTCCTCGAGTACGGTGTCGTGTCAACAGCGAGCTGCCGCGGAAGCGCTCCCAAGACCACAATCGAGGAGTAGGACGCAACGACATCGTCGCGTCGTGCTCACGCCGAGAGACGGCGTCGCCGCAGACCTCTGTCGTCGCCGCAAGCACACCGAGGCCCACGACCACCGTGCATCACCCGCTTACAAGGGGAGTTAGACGTGCTCGTTGAGACGAGATTGAACCGAGTGTGTTACCTCATCCACCGGGTGTCGGCGATGTCTTTGGCGTACTCGATCGGTGACGGTCCACCGTGTTCCGTGGGAGGACGGAACATCACCCAACCGAGCAACAACAGGAGGTATGCCTCCAAGTGGCGGCCACGCCCGCCTCCTCCGCGTCTTGGTGGAGAAGGTCACCGCGGCGTTCGCAACAAACATTATCGAGAACTTGGCGCTTCTATTTTAATTCTCAAAGAAAGAGGTACTCACCGTGGTCAAGCGACCACGCCTTCGTCGGTCCGGGCGCCGGCCTCCCTAAGGGGCCGGTAGGGGTCGCCGGGGTGCCGCGCACCTCGGCGAACGCGGACAACTCGGCGTGCACGTGATTTGAGGCGTCGTGCGGCACGATCGCCGGGCCCGCACAAGGGAGGCCTAAGAGGTACGACCGCCCGGCAGTCGGAGCCATCTCTCCGCACGGAAGGTGGAACGTGTGCGTCTCCGGCTCCACCGGTCCACGAGTGTGGCAGCAGGACCGGTCGCACCGAACGCGGCACCTCCTTGCCCTCTAACGGGCGATCACCACTCCACCATCCTACAAAGAGGAAGTAAGCCACCGCCGCAACTCGCATGTAGTTAGAATTGCATTCACGGTAAGTATGTGTACGTAAAGAGTGCAAGCGTTCGCGACTTACCGTGGAACCCGGCGTGGTCGATGCGGCGACTCCACGGGCACTCGAGGTCGGTGGCCCTAGCACTCGGTTCTCCTCTGCGGAGTACCTAGACCGGTGGTCGATCGACGGTCACGCCCAAAGCACTCGTGGCAAGGTCGCGCCATCGTGGCTCGTTACAAAGCAAATACAACAGATTTACAAGAATTACATGTGCACACAAAATGAAATGCGAAATAACGAATTGTACCATACTCAACAAACAATACAACCAAGTGTGGAGAGCAAAAAAAACTCAGATTGCAAACATACGAAAGACAAAGACATGTTCGACGAGGCACACAACGTCGAGAATTACATTATCCTCGTAGGTACTAACTGGGACATCGGAGAATAACATGATGCGAACAACAACTTACTAGTACATTGAAAATTACATCGAACATTACAACGTACATTACACTTACGGTCCATTGAATAATACAAGATGGGAACAACATGCAAAGTTACATTATCCGCGGTTGCGACGCGCCTCGACTCGTCCATATCGTTCGAATCGCCTTGTCCTTCGACGCCGACCTTCATCTTCAACATTCGGATGTCCGGTACCCATCGATGGTCCGGAGAGGGGGCTGTTGTGAACGATCCATCCACTCGGTACCCGTACACCTCATGATGCCACGTGTTGAGAACGCTCTGCTTGTAGTAGTACGGGGAGATGAACGGACGACAGGATTGATGCGTCTCGGCGGCTGCGGCAATGACGCAGAGCACGGCAAGTGCAAAGCGGCGTGGTTCTGGCAGAGCACTCGCAATCACCGCCGGAGTATGCACAGATGGGAAGTCCTCTCCGGTGGCACCCTGCGACCTCGGTCACCGCAGTGCACGTGGTATCTCCGTTCCACGCCACTCTCCGGTGTAACCCGATGTGTCTGCGCCTTTCTTGTTTTCTTGGACATGTAGGTAGACACAACAGTTGAGTAAGACAATCGATTGTCCGACATACATGCTGCGGAGGTCTTGTATCGCTCAATGAAATATCTCTGTGTCCCTAATAAGACACCCTCAACTATACCCACCAGTGGAAGGCATCCGTGCCTTTCATTACCCATTGTAAATCTCCGCCAGTTCGTTGTCATGATCCCATAACGCGAGCCGCCTCGTCGTCGCGTAGGACCATTTCTCCAAAGGCTCATGTCGTATCCAATCGGTGAAACTCTTTATGCTGGTACCCGGCCTACGCCGGAGGTTTGGGGGGTCTGTCGGCAGCGCACATAAGGCTGTGGGGTCCTCTCCTTGCTCATGGTACACCATCGGGTTCCTTGATGAACTAGCGGTACCTCTGGGATCCATTGATTGCTTCTTCGTTAGTTCGTCCAACGCCTTCCAAAGCGCGTCGAACTTCCTCCGTTGGTTCTGTTTGCACAGCGCTTGAACATGTTCATAAGCTCCTTATTCTGAATCGACGGAAAAATTGGCACCCATGTGCCTCATGCACCACCGCTCCTCGATCCGCCACTTTGTCGCTCTCCACGACGGCGGACCCTTGTTGCATATCCACGATCGCCCTTAGCAGACCTCGCATGTCGGTCATGGATGACACAAACATCGAACTGTCGAGAACAACCGCCACTTCACTCTTTCAAGGAACCGATACAGACTCTCCGTGTTTTCCCCTCCACGAATGCCAACGCAACCGGTAGAACCTGGTTGTTGGCATCCACCGCGATCGCAGTTAGAATCTGGCCCTTGTACTTCCCCGTGAGGAATGTGCCATCCATGCAAAGGACCGGGCGACAGTGCCGGAACGCATTTATGCATGCGCCCAGGGCGAAGAATGCACGCTGCAATACCCACTTCCCGGTGCACGCACCACCCGCAGGGAACTCCGCAAGGTCGATGGATGTACCGGGGTTCCTTTGTGCGATTGCCCTGAGCAAGTGGGGAATATTCTCGTACGAAGCCTCGTACGTCCCGAACCGTATTTCCAGAGCTGTCCTTTTTGCTCTCCATGCCTTTGCGTAGCTAATCTTGTACTGAAACCTCTCCTCCACGGCTGTGATAATAGATCGAGGCTGCAGATGGGGATTGTCCACGATCTGACCATAAAACACATTTGCCACCCAAGTGGACGACAGATTGTGGTGTCCCCGCCCGCTTCTTCCACTTCAGCTATGCTCCATCACTATGGAGCATTTCCAGTAGTCCGTCCACTTCCCCTGGTATGCATGCACCCGCCATGGGCACGAATCAACTACGCACTTCACGTCGTAGTCCTTCTTGCTGGACTTCACAACCCTGAATTGCCGCCGGAGAGACATTGCCCAGTACTTCACCGCATCCATCACAGCCTCCTTGTCTTTATATACGGCCCCCTGCGTCACCTCGTTCTCACGATACTCCCATGCATCAATGTTCCCTTCATTCATTGTTAGGTCTTCGAAATTGTAATTGGTCCACGCACCAGGGATAGGCACCCACGGGGCGTTGTCCTCCTCGTCGGAGTGCTCACCATCAGGGACTTCCTCATCCGCACGGTCCTCCTCTTCCATCAAGTCAACAATGTCCTCCACCTCCTCCCCTCGTCGGCCACCCTCGCGCCTCCACCGCCTCCTCCTCTGCCCCCGGTCCCTTCGTCACCGCCGCCTCGTGCTCCTCGTCTCCGAGCTCTCGCCGCCTTCCTCTTCGCATCCTTCTACATTTGATGTCCCTCCGCCGTAATGTCCACCCGACATCACGAACTTGCGACACCGATGGAGCTACCGGTAGCACTGTGTTAACAACATGAGCGCCAACCCCGCTCTACAGCAAAACCAACATAACTCCTCCATGTGGACGCCGAGTTAACAGAATCAACTCTCCGTAAAACGGTCTTGCGCTCGCTCACTCTCGCTCGACCAAGCAACCAACAGTCAGGGCATCCAAACCAACATCCGAGACATCCACTCCAACAAACCCTCAGATGTCCTATCGCTCGATCGCATATGCCCGTCGACTCTTGAAAATGATGATAGATCCACCCCATCCGCCCCGTGCTATCTCCCCATCTCCATAAAATATTTGGAAATACAATTTCTCCGACATGCTTTGCAACGTCCGACGGAAAAATATTACTCTAAAATACAATACATCTGAAATTTCTAAAACTAAATACTACATTAAAGTTCTAAATATGAATCATGACATTAAATTTCTAAACAACACTATCCGAGAAATTAATACTATACCGTCCCGAAAATTCTAAAACTAACTACTACATTAAAGTTCTAAATATGAATCATGACAAGAAATTTCTAAACAACACTATCCGAGAAATTGTAAACGCTACACAATCCTAAATTTTCTAAACACTACAATAAATTTCTAACACTACAATAAATTTGTAACGTACTTAATACTATACAATCTGAAAATTCTAAAACTAAATACTACATTAAAGTTCTAAATATGAATCATGACAAGAAATTTCTAAACAACACTATCCGAGAAATTGTAAACGCTACACAATCCTAAATTTTCTAAACACTACAATAAATTTCTAACACTACAATAAATTTGTAACGTACTTAATACTATACAATCCTGAAATTTCTAAAACTAAATAGTACATTAAAGTTCTAAATATGAATCATGACAAGAAATTTCTAAACAACACTATCCGAGAAAATATAAACGCTACACAATCCTAAATTTTCTAAACACTACAATAAATTTCTAATACTACACTAAATTTGTAACGTACTTAATACTATACAGTCCTCAAATTTTTAAAACTAAATACTACATTAAAGTTCTAAACGCTACACAATCCTAAATTCGACTAAATATTACATGCTACATTAGAATTCTAATAACAAGTAGTCCTCTGAATTTTCTAAACACTACAAAATCGTAAAATTCCTAAATAATAGATTTATAAAATTTGTAAAAAATACCTTCGCAAAACGACGAATCGACTTTTTTCCCCTTTTCTTCTTCTTTCTCTTCTTTTTTTCTTCTTTTTTCTTCTTTTTCTTCTTCTTTCTCTTCTTCTTCCTCCTTCTCTTTTCTCTTTTCTCTTCGTTTATTCGCCTCACCGAATGCTGCGCGCGAGCGAGGGGCGAGGTTTGAAGGTCACTGTCGCCTCGCTCGGCGACGCCTGCCTCGGCGACAGGGGGCCCACAGTAACGGCTCTTTTTACCGCTTGCTCTGCCGACGGCGAGGCACATATCGCCTGTAGATGGGCGATCGCCCCATACACGGGCGACGGGCGTATAGTTTTGCAAAAATTTGATTCGGACGCATAGTTTTGAAAAAAAGAATAAAAATAAATATTAAAGAAAAAAAAATTCCCTACAAGACGCACACCCCTCGTCTTCTTTTTCACGTGTTCCGTTGCATATTTAATTTCGTCCCAAAATGGAAGAGACTAGCGGCGCTAGCTCCGTACGGTGTGTTTTATCGTCGGATTTACTCGCAAGTGACTTCCACCGTTCGATTCCTCTTAGCAAAAACAGACCGCGTCCACCCTTGCTTTCTTCCTCGTTCTCACTCGCGGGGTGCGGTTGCGTGGCTACTGGTAACAACAAGAGCTTCAAGCATGAGGCAGCGGCGGTCGATCTTGGAGTCTTGGCGTCAGTGAGAGGAACCTATTTGGCAGGGCAAGACTGCCTCGGTGCCCTTTCTGACTGCTGTTGCTGTAAGACTCTGTCCTTGCTGCCACTAGGGAAGGAAGACAGAGAAGCACGAGGAGCTAACTGGATCTCGGACGCTGTCACCATGGCCTCAAACGATGCCTACTCTATGTTTTCTCACCGCGGTCAATTACTGAAGCGTACGACAAAAATCCAACCCATGGCATAACACTGCAACAAATATAACTCCTATTACAGCAACAAAAAATGATTAAGTACAGCAAATCATCATATGGATTGCAACATAAAAAACCTTACTACAATATTTTGAGAAAATACACCGCAACAGTCAATGGCAACAACAAGTCGCAACAAAAAATGTCACTCTTGTTGCAAAAAAAAAATGCTCAAGTTCAACAAATCATCATTTTGATTGCAACACAACACAACTTTCGATAATATTTCGAGAGAATACACTGCAATAAAGTTAAATACTTTATGTCACAATTAAGAAAAAGGGGACAACAAAATGAGAAAACACTTGCAACAACCTACTTGGGATGGATGCGTGTAGCCGGTGCCAACAACACGAGCTGCAGTAGCGGCCAATCTCGATTTCTCAATGTCAGGTGGGAGGCACAGATCTAGCAGGGTAAGATGGGTTCGGTGCCCTTTCGACTGTCGTCGTCGTGATGCCCTCTCCTGGTCGCCGGAGAAGGAAGATATTGATACGGATATGAGAAGCTACACCAGAATCAATCTCGATGATTTTAGCATGCATATGCTATATCACTGGAAAGATATAGATGTCTAGTTTCCAGCGCTTCAAACCATGCATCGTTTCGACTTTCGAAGCAAAAGTTATAACTATTTAAGTGAAAACTAAAAATGCTATTTTGTGGGTGCACGAGATTAAAAGAAGACTTCTCAAATACTCCACCAATATGACATTCCACATATCTTCATTAGTACTTACGTTCATACCTAGCTAAGAAGGTTGTTCCTAGTATAAATACCCCCATATACTCCTTTTTTTGTAAGCAATGAAAAATGTTGTTATAAATAATTTTTGAAATCAGCCACCATGGTGTCTTCTTCATCATGAAATGGCTGTATGAAGGGATCATTATCCACCATTTGCTCTTGTAAACTTACCTTGTGAGTTTGCAGAAGCCGTCGTTCGACGGCAACCTTTCTGTGCTTCCAACTTCGTACGTGGTTGTGTGGATTGGGAACTTAGAGTGTGGTTAGGCGAATTCTTGATACAGGTCATTGCATAAGCAGTGGTTGGCCTCAAGATCGTCGGGTTGTACTGTTATCATGGCTGATTGCAGCTAGTTATCTTCCTTTATTCTTGTTCTCACGTCGTGAAGATCGGGCCTCTTTTTCACTCCGTATCATTTGGTATTAGAGCTCCGGTTGCCACGGTGAGAGCTAGTTACCATTTAGTATCCTTGCAAGCTCAATATTTGGTTGTCGATTCCAGATTAGTGGTGATCTTATTTCAACAGTCATAGGATAGGGTTGGTTGAGATGCCGAACTTTTGTTCTCTCTCTTCAGGTTCTATCGGCTGTATGATTAGATTTTCATTTTTTTGAAGTTGTATCCTTATCTTGAGTCCTTTTGTATCTATCTACTTAGCACTATCGAGTCTGTAATTTTTTTGGTCAAGTCTTTGATAATCACCATCAACATACACTAAAACAACTAGCATGAGTCGAGGACGACTCATTTTGAAGAAATGGAGAATGATATGGATATGAGAAGCTACACCAGAATCAATCTCAATAATTTTAGCATGCATATGCCATATTACTGGAAATATATGGAAGTCTAGTTTCCAGCGCTTCAAACCATGCATCGTTTCGACTTTCGAACCAAAGTTATGACTATTTAAGTAGAAGCTGCAAATGCTGTTTTGTGGGTGCGTGAGATTAAAAGAAGACTCCTCAAATGCTCTACCAATATGACCTTCCACATAACCAATATGACTCTCCACATACCTTCATTAGTACTTGGGTTCATATCTAGTTAGAAGGGTTGTTCCTAGTATAAATACCCCATATACTCCTCCTTTGTATGCAGTGAAAAATGTTGTTATGAATAATTTTTAGAATCAGCCACCATGACGTCTTCTCCACCATGAAATGGCTGTATGGAAGGATCCTTATCTACCCTTTGCTCTTGTAAACTTACCTTGTGAGTTTGTAGAAGCGGTCGTTCGACGGCAACCTTTCTATGCTTCCAATTTCGTGCGTAGTTGTGTGAATTGGGAACTTAGAGTGTGGTTAGGCGAATTCTTGATGCAGTTCATTGCATAGGCAGTGGTTGGCCTCAAGATCGTCGGGTTGCACTGTTATCATAACTGCTTGCAGCTAGTTATCTTCTTTTTTCTTGTTCTCACGTCGTGAAGATAGAGCCTATTTTTCACTCCGTATCAGATATAGAGGAGCTAGCTGATGGACTTGCAGCTCGGACACTGTCGACATGGCCTAAGGATGCGCTGCCTTATGTGGAGAGAGAGAGCCTTATGTGGAGAGAGAGAGAGAGGAGAGGAAGGAGATCATGTGCTTTATGGATGGAAGTGAGGTGCTTAAACATAGCTCGCCGGAGAGCTCAATTTTAGTGGCTTAGCCGGAGGAACTAAGAGGGGGAGAGAAGCACTCGTGGATAGAAGACTAGATAAGAGATGAGTCGACAAGGAGGCTCTTGTTTTAGTGTGTGTAGATGAGTGCTGGACTAGAGTTGGTCTTCACAAGCCCACATGAGTGAGTCGCTGGAGTGAGGCATCTGATTTTTTCGTCTCGCTCCAAAGGTATGCATCTTAGCAATTCCGAAAGAAGTTACACGTTTAACTTCCTCTAAAAAAATTACATATATAACTGGGGTAAACATTGCCCCTGCTTTGAAATGGCTCAAACAAGTCCGTCTTTTCTTCTTCCTCTTCTTCTTGCTATGAAGCACTTCTACGTGTAAATCTAGGTGAAACTCGTCAGTCCTGTCAAGGATTAAAATGTAGTACGAATCAAGATTAAAATGTAGTCCTGGGTTCTTAAGACGTTTGTTTTACCAACAAAAGAGATGCTATCAGGATGTACTCCAGATAGGTTCTATCGAAGAGAAGTACACAACTGAATTGCGAGGGCGTCGAGAGCATCGCTGTTTTTTGGTTGGGCTCGCTCCATCGTCTCAGTTAATCACTCAACGAAAAGGCCACGTACCTGCCATCAAAGTAGCGTTCCTGGAAGCTGCTCCTTCCATCCTAGATCCCTGGAAAGCTGGATTATTTTTCTTTCAGTCGGAATCACGCATGCCACATAAGCCCATCTTGGATGATGGTTGTCATATAATCAGATTCAGCAGTAAGTTGTTGTGGTTTCTTAGAACCTTGCAACATCCCCAGTTGCTGACAGTACCCGTCGTACTGATCCCTTCCCATCGCATGATCTGATGACCAACTTGTTGCTTAAACTTATTATCTTTAGCCGTCGGAGCCGTTTGGAGCCCAAGATCTTGACCTCCGTAAGCAGGCCAGTTCCGATTGCAGGGAAACAACAGCGAATTATGCGTCCCTTGCGGCTCCGCAAGTGGGCTAGTGGGGGGTCGCAGTTTAATCGACGATTATGCGGCGATATTAGTTCCCTTTCATGTTAGATTAACTGCCTATTTAATTAGAACAAGTTGGGCTGCTTGTTATGTTCACTTCTGTGTTTCATAAAACCATCTTAACACATAGGGTTATGGAATCAGAAGTGTTCCATCTAAAAAAACACACACACACACAGAGGGTTGGGGTGAGGATGGGTTTCCGGAGTTGGGAACGTGTATAGTCAGGGGCCGCAGGGCCAGGGCTGTCAAACGTAACAAAATAACATATGGGCTCTTGTGACTTTTTTTAATATATATAAGAGGTTTTAGTATTCGAGGGAACTCTAGTACTGGTTATCGTCACCATTCATCTAGCATGTTTCTATTATTTTCTCCAAAGAGAACATTATCAGGACAGGCTAGGGGAAAACGAGATAGAAACATTTGAATAATCAACTAGTGTGGTATAAACATTTGAATATGTATGTATGTATGTATTAGGATCATTTCCTCCTGTTTTCTGTCAAAAAAACATACGAGTCTTCTTACACCGTTAGACATCACACAAGATAAGATAAGAGCGTGGTCAGCTCGACTAAACTTGGTAACTTAAAATTGGCTCAAATAAGTGTTGTAAACTTGATTTGAGTAAGCTCGGCAACCTAGGGTTAAGCCTGATTGAAGGATCGGAAAGACGACTAGAGGGAGGGTGAATATGAGGCAAACAAAATTTTCCTCCAAAGAAACTAACCAAAACCTATCTAGGTAAAATAATTGCTGAAAAATGAATTTTCTGATAAATTCACCTCTGGGGCGGCACTACCGCAACTAAATGGTCGGCAGTAATAGAATGAACAGTAACCCCAGTACTACCGTGCTACAATACCGCTAGTGCCGGTGAACAGTGAAACAAGGCAATAAATAGTGAATCAACATGAGCTCAAGATTAAAAATCTATGCAACTTTTGATCGGCTGATTCAATACCTATGAAATTTTGTATGCACCCTCCTAAGGATGTCAGTAACCTATTCCAACCAAGGATTGAAATCTCATTTTCGCTCCAAATCTCGTCTGTGGCCAGAGAACGAAATCTCGACGAGATTTAGAAATTTTGGACGAAATACAAAAACTAAAATTCAAATCCGGATATTTTTTCTACCGAGAAAATCGAAATTTCGATCGGTTTTGCCAAGATCTCGGCGAGATTTGCCGACATCTCGGCAAAATTGCACCGAGCGAAAAATAGCTCAAATGATGTCAAAACATTTTGAATTTTTTTTGTAGGTTCTTGAAACTATCAATGATATTTCCATAAAAATTTAATATTATTATCAAATATGAGGAATTTTTAAATTCAAACATTGTTACTGTCCTGATAAAACGCTGACCAGCAAGATTGAATCGAATGAGAAATGAAACAAACCATGTTAGAAAATTTTGAAATTTTTTGTGCATAGTTATGATGCATCACTAATTTTACCATAAAATTTTTAGATGATGATCAAGCTTCTTGAATTTTAACAAATTCGTACAGTGCTACTGTCCTGATAAAAGCGACACCAGCAAATTTCAACCAAGTGAAAAATATTACAAACCACGTTAGAAAATTTTGAGAAGTTTTGTTGATGTTCTTGATGTATCATTAATGGTTTTACAAAATTTTCAAATGATGATCAACCATCAAGAAGTTCCAAAAATTCTGACAGCGCTACGTCCTGATAAAAGCCTCATGATCGATACATAATTTGATTTGATAATAAAAAAGGTTTAAAATTTTTGAAAAATTTTCAGAATGGTTATAAGGAAATTCTTAAGATCTCATAACAATTTTGAATCATGATCACACTCAAGTGAATTTATAAAATTCTTACAAGTGCACTGTACCATTTATGTTCTTTCTGTTTTTGATTTTTGAAATATAACAAATGAAGTTCAATGCATACATATATTTGATTGAGAAAACAAAAAAAATTAATTTTTTTGAAAAATTTATATAATGGTACTGATGAAATTATTAAGCTCTCATAAAAATTTAGGATCATGATCACAATCGAGAAAATTTATTGAATTCTAAGAAGATTACTGTCCCAATTATGTTCATTCTGTTTTTGATTTTTTAAAGATAAAAAATAAAATTCAATTATTTTGAAAAAATTTCTGTATGATGCTACACTTTTTAGGATGGTACTATAAATTTTCACATCATGATAAAGCATATACAATTTTATAAAAAACTGAGAGTGTTTCTACAGTTTTTAAAAAATATCTCAAAATTTTGGTTTTTCAACAAATTTTCATAGGAGATGACTTTCTTAAGGGTTATTGGACCAAATACGGTAAAAAAAAGTCAAAAACCGGTCAAAAAACACGGAATCTCGTCGAGATTTCCAAGATTACTATAGCAATTTAAATTTTTTTACTCCGATCGGTATTTCAAAACTCGTCCACGTCCGGTAAACAAGATCTCGAATAGATCTCGCGAATTTTTGGCAAGATTTTAATCATTGATTCCAACCATCAATCGCAAAGATTGATGTTAAAGTTCCAACCTTTTTCAAATTTACTAAAAGTTGCACCAAAAATGGGTCAAATGGAAAAACTTCGCCCTGAGCTTGCTCGTGGGGTTATGATGATCTTAGATGACCTCTTACATGTCATAGCAAGCAAGAACACCAAAGAAATTACCCTCAAATATGCAAGATCAAGATCTACCTTAAATCCTTCCTTCTTAAGCTAAAAATCGGTTTCTTGAGAAATCTCTTGATGATCATGTGAGAGCTTGACTAGATAATTAGGATATGATTCATGGAAGATTCATCCATTAATCATTTATCCTTGGCAACACAAGATTAAGAGAAGCAGAAATTACCAAGAAATATCAAAAACTCAAGAAGATGGAAGATCAAAACAAGAGGCAAAACTTCAACGCGAATTTTGATTTCATTTTAGATCATGAGGATGAATTACAAAACCCCTCACCTGAGGGCAAAACTCCCAATGGGCACTCACATACCCACACAAAAAACCAAAATCTTGTGAAAACCTTAATCCTTTCTCCTAAGGCTTCGAGGCTTAGAGCCTCACCTCCCTCTATACCTTATACAGAGGAGGCAACCCTAACTCTAAAATCTAGACACACAAGTGGATACCATCCACATTTACATGGGCTAACCGAATAACCCAACACACATAATGGTTTTACACTCACACAAGCACGCTTCTCAAAGCGGTCTTCTCTATAACACCTAATTCGCTCTACAAGCCCGAATTTGCATCAATGTCCACTTTGACTTACCTAAAACACTTAGAACGCTATCGTGGTTTTCCAAACCACCTCGACGCCCATCGTTATTGGACAAATTATCAATTTGCCCCACGACCGGTCTTCCTTTACCTCGAAGTATCGCCCATGCTACGACATCCACCATGTGGCCCTAATGACTTCCCGTCAAACCTCTTATGCGTTCGAACTCCCCCAAATCGTCCTCGCTTGCAAACGGGTCCAAGTCACTTGACGCGCCACATGTCTTTGACCGCTTCACCATAGCAGCTTCAACTTCCTTGACCATTCTAGATCTCAACTCCTCCTTGAGCCTAGTTCTGGGCGTCCACACCAATGCTTTACACTCCGATTCCTTGTCTTTTCGGCTTGCAATCACCTTCCAGCCTCAGTCATCTTTTGGCATCCCTTGACCGTCCTAGACTTCAGCTCTCCTAGCCTAGTCCTAGTATCCTCCGTCTCACCATGACCTAACTCTGAAATCCTGCAACCATACAGACAACCAAATCATCACGTAGCACTATTCACAATGATATGCAATAGACATTACATAATTCCAACCATAATCTCAAATTCGCATAGCAGTAGTACCGCCCTCTCATAACCCAATAGAAATCCACACCCTGAAAAATCAATACCGCCTACTGAGACCGGTAGTACCACACCCCCGGTACTACCGCCCCAGGGGCCAGTAGTACCGGCCTTAACACACCCTAGAGAATCACATCTTTGTAAAATAACTACCGTGATCCCACGACCGATAGCTTCGCGGGCCGACAGTAGCGCCAACTCAGACCGGTAGTGTCGTTTGACCGGCACTACCGCCTCTCCAAGGTTAGTAGTGCCGTCTTGACCTGGCAGCCCTCAAATTGTTTCAAATTCAATTCAAGTGACACTGATTCGTCGATTCAAGTGCCATGTTTGCATCAAGACGTATGGATTTCATGACTATTTGCTACTAAATTTATATGAAACTCTAGTGTTTGAAACAAAACATAACTCCATAGACGATGCCCTTTAAAAAGTAAGGCCTTGTATAGAACGTGAGATTTCTTTCATAAATCGATCGAGAATTGATTTGTTTTTGTGAAAATTGAGGTTTGTTTGGTTTGATTCCAATGGTTATCAATACTTGCCTTACCAAAATTTGGTATCAATGACCAAATTTAGCAGGTATTTGGTTTGCTACCAAATTTTGACAAGATTTCCTTCTCCCTCGGCCCTCTAGTTCATTTCCTTGCCAATCTTTGGTCAAAACATTGGTAGCCAACTTGGTGATCAAATTTTGGTAAAGTTGAGAGGTGCTTTCATGCTTTTCTTTTTTACAGTTGCAAAAATAATAAAGTATGAATGAAGGGTAGATGGTGATTACTTACCCCTTCGCTTGTTTCAAGATTTGTGCAATTTGTATTAGGAGGAAAATCATTGAAGTATTACTCGGTAAAGTTTTGTTTGATAAATTTGTCATCAAACTAAACAAACCCTCAATTCTTGCATTTCGAACTGGATCTAAAAGTTTTTTATTAAGGTCCACTTGACCCTTGCACTGACATTAGTCGTGGCCCAGAACACAACTGGAATACGTCCAGCTAGGGTTTGAAATATTGGTGATTATCGGTCGAAAATCGGGAAAATCGGCTGTATTGGTTCGGTCCGGCTTTGTAAATCGGTTGGCAAACCGGTTGAATTCAAATTTAAATTCAAAAAATTTTGTCTGACGTAAACCGGCTGAAAATCGATGAAAATCGCTAAAAAAAATTGACCACAAAAAAGTTCAAGGAGTCCGCCGATTTTTCATGAAAATCGGCCGATTTGTTATACAAATTGATCGATTTTCGAAAAAAATTCAAATTTTTTATTTTGAAACTCTACAATTTTTAACGATTTTCAACCGATTTTTTTGCTTGATATTTCCGATTTTTGAATTTGGTTCGATTTTTCCCTATCGGTTTTATGAACCTGCGTCCAGCTCACTTGAAAACAGGATATGAAAACAGGACATAGCCGATCTGATATTCTGATGTGACTGACTTCCTTTTCACGAGGAAAGGCAGGGGATGGTGCGCTCGCACGCACGATGCACGCCACTGGAGTCAACTTGACCTACCTCCGGACAGGCCGGGACAAAACATCTTTCCAACTTCTAGAGTTTGGGGCCTGAACCGCCTGAGAGAGGATTCCGAATTTCTGACCTTTGACCGGCTCAGTTGGCAGTCAGCCAAGCAAATCCAAAACTTACGTCCCAAGCCACCTATCTGGATTCCCGAGTAGTAAAAAGTACTCGTAGAAGCAGCCTTCGTCCACGACTTCCAAACCGAGCAGCTGGCTGGCTGGATGCCTGGAATCGGATCGATCCATGCATATATAAGGTCGCTCTTTCAAAGCTTGCGATGTTTCTTTGAAAGTTCAAAACGCTTTTGCGATGTGAAAGGAAGATTTGGATTCCCTCGAATAGAATCGCATGGCTTTTGCTAAAAATGTAAACCACCGCTACATTTAGGTCCGTTTGGTTCAACGGCAAAGGGTGAATGGGATGCGGTTATCCACCATGATAGGGATAAAACTATTTAAGTCTATATTTAGTTGAAGGGATGAGAGATCGATGTGATGAGTTAAATTTTTGTTTGGTCGAAAGGACGAGAGTTAGATAATAGATGGGAGATCTTATATTTGGTTGGTAGGATGAAAGTTGGATAGGCTCATCCAACTAATTTTATGAGATGGTCTCATTCAGCGTTTACGAGGAATATTTATAAGAGTTAGCTACCCTCAACCACCTATCCATCCAACTAAATAGTGGGATAGGCGAAAAAAATACGAATAAGACCATTTCATCCACGCTTTCCATCGGTTGTGTGCTTTGATACATAAGATACTCAAAGACGCAGGGGCGGACCATCTTGGGTCAGTCAGGGCTAGAGTAACCACTATCGTGGACTAGACTCTAGGTACACATATGAAATTGGAAGGTGACAAAATATGAACTCAAGCCATGTCTTTGCATTATTGGCGGATATACTCTAAACCGTCCATGCGTATTCGTGATTATCATACACAGGCACATATACTCTTACTATCTAGGTGTCTTAATCAGTGAGCGTGTACCACATTGGTTGATTATTCAAATGTTTTTCTCTCTCTCTTTTTTCCTTACCCTGTCCTGATAATGTTCTCTTTGGAGCAAATTATGTGTCAACAAGGTCGTAGTGTGTTAGATTGGATTGCAATGTTACACAAAAGAGAACAAAATCTGGTCGTGTAATATTTTAGTACTGACTCGGGATTCAGATCCACAAAAGGATCGACTTGTTAATTAGGTCGTGACTCACGAAGTGGCTATAGGATTTAGATATGTTTCTCAATCGTGCAACAGTGCACCTAATGTTGCTGGTACCACGTCCCTGACGGAGCAGCTTGTTTTGGTCGCCGGGATTGCATGATAAAATCTACCTGAAAACTGGTCGCCGGGATTGCATGATAAAATCTACCTGAAAACTGGTCGCCGGGATTGCATGATAAAATCTACCTGAAAACAGGAAGCTTCCTGCCTGGCCATCAGGAATTTTTTTAAAGGACATATCAAATTATTGACTTCTGAAGAAAAATGTCAACACGCACACAAGAAAAGAAAGAACCGGACAGTTACTAGTTTTGGATTGGACGTAAGAAAAAAAACATAAAATGGG
Source organism: Otatea glauca (assembly GCA_036346275.1). NCBI lineage: Eukaryota > Viridiplantae > Streptophyta > Magnoliopsida > Poales > Poaceae > Otatea > Otatea glauca. The sequence goes on from CM070715.1 coordinate 20,828,912, forward strand.
CTCGGGTTTAGGGCCGATACCCGGGCCTACGTAGCACCGCAACCTTACTGGACTCAGCCCTCAAGTCCAATAGGCCTGGGATCGGCTGATGCCGATCAGACGGTACGCGGACACGCCCATGCCGCTCCTGCTGGAACAGGGAAATGCATGGTCTTGCTCTTGCACCCATTACCAGTTGAACACCCTCCAGCGTTTTGTCCTTTCCGGCGTAAATAATTCCTTGGTCTTACCAACCGGCCACCGTGCTGCTCCATTGCTTTCCTCGGCGGCGTGCCTAACCTCCCCCTCCTATCTTAGCTACGGTTTGCCTTGTTGCATTCAGAACATGGCTATGCTTGGTTAGAGTCTTGATGCTGACTGTGAGCTGCATTAGTTTATGGGGAAAAGCAGTGAAGAATAACAGATTCTTCAGACACCCACGTAACTAACTTGGATTCCATTCCCAGCCTTGTTTTCTTCCAAGAGAGTATATACTGCTGATCGCTGAGAAAAGTCTTAATTACTGGAACGGAATTGCCATGTGTTTATGCCATCTCACACAGTGGTGAATCTAGGATAAAAGTAGCGGTGGAGCTCCTATGTCGAAATTCTAACTCAACATAAGTATACTAATAATACATCTACCGATCTATTGCCAACCAAATTCTAAATTCATACATATTAAATCAGAGAGATAAAAATATCAATCAGCCAATAGAATATAGACTTGGAGCAATAGAATACAAAAATCAGACATCAGTTATCACAACAAAAGGCATTCAGGCATGAGGCATTGTATTGGGGCTTGGGCAATTTTTTTATACCGAGCAAAGCAATCAGTGGCGCTAGCGAATTAGTCTGGCTCTGGTGTCCTCGTCCTAGCGAACAATACAAAGCTAAGAGGCTCCTCGTCCTCAGTTGATCCTCCTTGCCAATCGCCTCGGTTCCTATCTAGGCTCTGGCGATGCGCGTTAGGCCGCTGGCTGGACGGAGTGAGCCTCGGTTCCTCTCTGGGCTCTGGAGATGCGTGTTCGGCCGCCGGCTAGACGACGCTTCGAGCTGCCGATTCCTCTCCTTTAGTGATGTATGTTTCGTCCAGCTCCCGACAATGCGTGTTCCGCCCGACGCTCTAGCTGGCGATGCGCGTTCCGCCCGGCGCTCCTCTGGTGATGCGCGTTCCGCCCGGCGCTCCTCTGGCGATGCGTGTTTCACCCGGCACTCTGAGCGGCTGATAACTCTTCTTGGGCCTCTGCCGCCTATCGGCTACCCGCCTACCTTAGCCCTGGTGTACGCCTGGAGCCCTCGACTCCGGGTCTCCAGCGCCCGTCGGTGCCGATGTGCCGCGGCGAGTTCTCGCGAATCGGCCACCCGCCACGTGGTCACGCCCTCCCGTTCGTTTGCCGCCCGTGATCGCTCGTGCTTCGGTCTGCCGCCTGTGAGACGACACCGACACTGTTCATCTCTCGGACTCCTGGTGGTGCACTACAGTAAAGGATACTAAGTACTGTACCAGATGAAAGTCCATGAAAGTAAGGGAGCCCATGACTAATTTTGATGGCTCACTTGTGTGACAGTATTGTTTTCTACATTTCTTCTTACATCTTACTCCCAGTTGCTAGTTTCTAAACCTGTCGATTTGCCGCCATGACGTCACGTCTCTACTTCTTTCTGGTGTTAGGGATACTGGGGGAGGAGGGTTCGGTCGACCAAAGGTGGGGCTGACGCCCCAACCAACCCCAACGGTGGATTCGGCCTGATCTCACATTAACGCTCGTGTGGACACATGTGTAACTACGTATTAGCATCAGCATTGTGTCATTAGGGCCAGAGTGAAGAATACTGCTACCTCTGGTCGCATATACATGTTATTTTAAACATCGGTCCCAAAACGCCACTTGACAAGTAATTTCTACTATTACTAGCAAGGTGGCTGGCTCGCTATGTTTACATGGTACTCCCTCCGGTCAAAAAATATATGGTATTTGATAACAACACGGTCCCCAAAATGCAAATCTAGCACTAATTTATAATGTAATATATTTATAAAATATAATAAAGTTATAATATTATGAAATTAATTACCTTTTGAAAAAATATACACAAATGATTTTTATGTATTCAATCAAAATATTTAAAAAGATATCAACAATCAAAGTTTTGAAAGCTTGAATACGCACATCCCAAAATGACATATTTTTCACTAGAGGTTGTATGATGTTACACACATGATTCTATTTTTTGAATAGGAAAAACGTATGGGTGGGAAAGGATTACATGTGGAAAGCATATGGTTGCCATGCTTAGAACATTATTAATTTGATTTAATTTTCATCTTTGTAAAAACTGGTCGTATTTGTGACATATGAATATTATTTATTATAATAGAGAATATATATTATATCTTTGGAGGAAAGAGTTGTCCATATTTTATTTCTATTGGAGCCCTCCTTTCATCTTTACAAAAGAAGGAATCATTATTATTAATTTGCCAAATATGTATGATTTTTTTTATAATTTTGAAATACTTAATCGTAGTCACATTTCATGTAACTTCTTTTCAAACAATTTGCACTTTTTCAAGACAAGCACTTGGAAGGCTGAAATATTCACGTAATGCCACTTACTAAGCATGACGGAGTGGATCGGCATAGAGGGGCAGAGTTTAATTGGGTGTTTAATTTGAAGACGTTTTTTTTAGGGTGGGGAACTGCTGTGGACCACAACCATTCGATCGAGCTTGACGGATGGACAAGATCCTCCAGATCATCTAGGCAGTTAATAGCTGAATTTTGAACTCATGATTTTTATATTAGTATTAGTATAGGTTGCTAGCACGCTAAACAGTGAGGAGACTGACAAGTCTCTTGCTTTGATGTTTTTTATGCATTTGTCAAGCTAAGATAATTATATATTTGATAATGTTGGTTACCTCGCATTTTTACAACAAGTGTTTGAAAAGGTTTCACAGATTTGGGTCATACTATATTACAATAGATATAGTTTCTAAATTTTGGATGTGGTTATATATTTTGTGCGATATATGTATATTGCAGAAAACGTGCATTGCACGTGCAGAAATTCAAAAATGACACAACGCAAAGTAAGCTTTGTATTCGGAGCTAGAATGCATAAAAAAAACTAACCTTCACATATGCTGCCGTTGTTGTAAGTACTGACCGCGCATTTGCATAAAGCTTCGGTGGAACATTTGCTTTTCTTCGATTCAATAATCTGTAGTCTGATTTCGATTTTTTTTCCCCCCAAAGAGAAATCCCCTGGATTCGATTAGGCTGACGGATTCTCAGTGCAATAGTCGCTCCGATCAGCTAGCTGAACGGTATCATCGTCGCTCAAGCAAGGAGCTAGATCCATCCATCCTGCCAAATTATTTGTTTATTTTCGAACTTAGCACTGCTCGACTAAGAAGAGAAGGTGACGGAAGAGACGTCACCTGAATTGACTGGTGTCGCGTCGAGGAGATCGGCGGCTCGGCGCACGCACGAGGCAGTAGCATATCATCAAGCAGACGAGCTCGACGGACGCGCAGGAGACGCAGGAGAATGAACCAAACCGGCGGGCGGCGGCCACGAGTGAGTGAACCCTCCTTGACAAAATCACTTTGAACGACAAAATAAGAAGTTTGTGTGCATGTATGATATATCTATAATACAAAATCAAATAAAAAAGTTACTTTATTTAAAATTTCTCATGGCGTCTGGCGTCTAACCCAAGACCCGTCTTCACGCACCTTGCACTTCTATGAGAAAATCAACTGGCTATATATGCTTTCACAACCATAATAGGGGTACTCCTCCAAAATTGAGGGTCCTACATTTTTCTTTTTACGAGAATTTCTAACATATTTCTAGATTTTTCCGCTAGCATCATTGGTTGTGATTTGTTAAACATAATTAGGGACAATCTAATCAAAGTCCGGATGTTTCTAATTTTTGCAATAATTTCATGAATTTCTATCTTTTTTATTAGAGCTTTTGACCACATATCATAAGCTCTTAATATATAATAGACATAATTATAAAACTTAATAAAATTATAATATTATAAAATAATTTCGAGATAAATCTACGTGTATGATTTTCACTTATCCGATATAAATATTTAAAAATATATCGATAATTAAAGTTTAAAAGATTTAACTGCACATATCCTGAAATAACATAAATATGTGACGATAGAGTCAATATGGAAGGTACAGAAATACTTGCAGCTTTCGGCTGTTGTACAACGACTAGGACCAACCTAAGATCGATAATATCATGGATGGGATGGCTTGTGTCGTTGGATCTCTTAGCTCGTTCAAAAGTGTTTAGGTGAAGGCAGGATTTGGTCAATTGTTTAGGTCATCTACAACGGGGACCCGAAAAGGCGAAGCCAAATTTAATAGCTCTCCCAGGAGGAGAGGAGATGGAGGATGCTTCGTCGCTGCTACGTGAGTGGCCTTTTCGCGTTTGACTTTCCGAGAACTTAACATTAGAATTGCTAGCTCTGGGCTGGATTAGTTGGTTGATTAAAATTCTCTCTTTCAACGAAGACTATTCATAGGAGTACAATGCACAGTCTCTTTCTTTCAATCTACACCTGAATGCCGTATCCCATTGATCCTACGCGTATGTATGATGGAGCAGTTAGGTTCTGGGATTAGGATTGGCCAATTGGGCACCAGTGTCCAATGTCAAGTGAGGTTCTTGGATGGATCAATTCTATCACTTGGGTCTTGGGTTGGGGTAAAGCAAGGGCTATGTTTTGTGTTGGTAATTTCTATAATTGAGATACTGTGTGTTGCATTACAGAAAGGGTGAGTTTGGTTTTTATAACACAACTTTGAGCAAATTTTAAGGCAAAAGACCGTGAACGAAAAGCAGCCTCACTAACAAAGTGTGGCAACCAAATTTAAGCATAATCCTGACATTTGCTAATTCGGCACGATCAACCATACGATTAGATTTAGGCAGACTAATTAATGGTGAACAGGAACCGTACGGTCCAACTTGGGGAAAGAGTATGAAGCTGATTTATTCAAAAGAAAAAAGTTACTAAAGCAATTAGGATGGTCTTACAGCACGGACACTCTGGACTCTACGGACTAAATTAAGCCCTCACGGAAGAACAATTCTCAGGCCATTTATGTTGAACTTAGCTCCGGTCGGCAACAACCCAGCTAGAAGAAATCTCGATAGCCGAAAGTCGAAGCACAATGCGTGCATAAATCAACACCCTCCTATTAACGGGCGTAGGGAACGGTTGACCCTGCCTTCCTCTCCTCCAGATCAGATCGCGAAGAAAACGAAAAAAAATTAAAGGTCTCGACTCGTCTGCCTCAATCTTCCACATCCACGCTTGAACGGATCCAATCGGCAGTTTAGTTAGTCGAGCTCACGCCGACCGCCTCCACGCCACGCTCGTCAGTCTGTCGCCAACGATCGATCGATCCGCATCAACACATGTCCATGCGCCAAACCGAGCCGTGCCCAGTGTTTTGGATTTCGGTTTCGGATAAAATACCGTTCATGCTCGGAAAACGAAATTTCGGCTAAATTCGGTAATTTCGGACAAATCTCGTCCGGAAATTCAAATCCAAATTTTGAATCCGGTTTTTTTTCTACCGGGAAATGCCGAATTTCGACGAGAATTGGCGAGATCTCGCCGAGAAATGGCGAAATTTCGCCGATTGACAAGCCCGAAAATTGGTCCAAAAGATGGAGAAAATTTGAATTTTTTGGAGAGTTCTGACGTATTATTAATGTTGTCATAAAAATTTCAGATTTTTTTGAATCATGTAAATTTTTTTAAAATTGAAACATTGGTACTGTCGTAATGAAACGCTCGCCGGCAATTTTGAACTGAATGAAAAATGGGACAAAGCATGTTATAAATATTTGAAATTTTAATAGCATGATTCGACATGTGAATAATGTTGCCATAAAATTTTCAGTAGTTACTGAAGCTCGAGGAATTTTTAAAATTGGGGAATTCGGGTATACGTCGTGAAGTATGAAATTTCTGAAGATTTTGACCAAAATCGAAGATTGAGAGTCACAATTGAAACAATTAATGTATATTGGCATGACAATTATTAAGAATGTAATAAAATCGATACACACAACAAGTCTTCACATATTTGCATATGACAACTAAATGAATGTATGTTTGCATCACATACCTATGAGTAGTAAAGCGCCCGGTGCAAACTCCACCTCCGCGTTGTCGACAATGATCTCGTGATACCTCCTCTCGTGTTGTTGCTTGTATTCCTCCTGTGTCATGTCTCGTGGTAGCCAGCGGACTTCCAATGTTGGTAATGAGACTCCAGTATCAGGTTTCTCGGACTGGTGAAGGTACATGACATTAGCGGATGAGTGCCGTGCGTATGGATCGACATATGGATCATTGTAGTCAAATGGCAAAGAGATGCTCGATCCGTCATAACTCTGTCTGTAACCGTACCCACCCTGATCCCATCCGTACCCACCCTGATCCCATTCGTACGGCATTTGACTATACCCGGTATGTTCAACTGGAATGCCCAAATGGCCGGAGGACTCGCTGCTACACCATGATTGAGCACCATCCTGTGGTTGTCTTTGCTGGCGTCCACCCCACCACGCGACGCGCCCCCTTCCGCTAATGCGGTCCGCCGGAGTCACCTCTCGGGCGATACCCTCGATGCGATCCTCCTGCCAGTGATTGTGATTGTGGACAGGGCCGGAGGGAGTACCGGTCAGCTTCCGTCCCGTCATCGCCAGGAGAGTCTGTCGCAGTCGCTGAGCTACTACTGAGGCACTGCACATTATCAGAAGGTGTTGCTGTGTCGTCCTCACTGCCGACAATAGGCTCATCATCAATTCGGCCTTTTCCTTTTTCCTTACCACTCTGGCTGCCCGATAACTTTTGTAATCCGCCTAAAGCTCCTGCTAGAGTGTCGTCATCCTCGGCGTCGGTATCACGCTTTCTCTTCCCTGTGTGCGTGTCTCCGATGTTCCACTCCGCCCAATCTGGGAGGCTCTTCCCTCCTGTGGCCAATTAGAAGTAAGGTTAACATTGTTCTCAGGTTTGGACATACATGGTTAAAAAGTGGAATGGAAAACAATTGCATAGTTTACCTGTTGCCTTATCCATCTCTTCCGCTGGGATGGAGTCAACCACGAATCTCGCTGGGAGGGGTGGGTCGTGCGCACTGTCCTCGTCGAGTAGAGGCTCCCCAGTAGACCTGGATGAGTCGAACCACTCTGCAATTGGGTCATGGCGGGATGCATCGCATCCTCGATCAGCGATCCACGTGGTCTTCATCTTGGAGTCCGCGAGTGGATTCATAGTCTCGGGCGAAGTCGCAGTTGTAGTGCACGAACACGAGCCGTTGGAGCTTCGCATAACTTAAACGGTTTCAGTAGCTGCGTGTGCACCAAAGCAAATGTGCTCCAATTGCGTTCACACCCACTCGACGATGCGCACTGGGACACCAACCTCAAGGCAAACTTTTGCAGCGCTGGCGTCTCATTTCCGAAGGCCATCCACCATTAAGCTGTGAACAACACGAAGAAAGAAAAGTCAGTGAGTGCTACAGAACAATATACCAACCAACCTCAATTTATGTACTTACCTGCCGTCATTTGGTTATCGACGGCGCTGGTCTGTGCGAGCTGGGTGGCAAAACGTCCCCGTCTAAGACGGTATGTGTCTGCTTCTCGTAGAGCCTTCACCGCGGTAGCGTCGTCATCAGCCATAATGCTTAGTGCAGTCGAGAGCGCTCCCATGTACTGCGGAGTGCTGCATATGTTGTATGAGAACGGGACTTGGTCCGGGACGGATCTTGCAATTGATGAAAAGATTGCATAGTTAGTATAATAGACGCGAACATTGCATACTTAGCATAATAGAACCGAACATGTTAATTTCACTTACCAGCTTGCACAAATGTGGTTTCCCTTATTTCGGCAAATCTCTTTTCCATGACTTTTAGGAATATCCTATACTTTATTCTCCATGCTCCGTAAGTTATTGTTGTACTCATTCCGTGCAATTGCGTCTTCGCATCATACACCGCTGATTGTTGGTAACTTGTCTTGATCCGCGAACCTCAACAATTTGTACAAGGGTTCTACGGCCACCACGGTCCACTCCACCCATGTCCGTAAATCCACCCACGAGGTGGTCATATGCGTGCTTTGCCCTCCGCCATTTGAGCCCACCTACTACTGTCCGGTCGGGATGTGTCATCCATCTTGGAACTTTTCCTTTTTTGAAGAAGCTATCAAGGAAAACAAAGGTCGTCCCAAATCTAGTGGCATTTGGCCTCACCAACTCTCCACCAATATGTTGCCTCATCTGCGCATGTAGATTCTTGTGGTTGTATAAAAATCTGCAGATTCTCTTAGCCTGTGCCACAATATCTTTAATACATTCATCCTCACACACGTCTTTTAGCATAAGATTTACGGTGTGTGCCAAGCAAGGCTGCCATACTATATGAGGGTACTTGCACTCGTAACATCCGCATGCTTTCTTGAAGTTGGCACCATTGTCGAGAACCACCGCACAACATGCTCCGCCCCAATCTCCTCGGCCACCACCTTTGTTATCTCGGCTAGTAGGTATTTGTGGTCCTGGACCTTAGCTGTGAATGAGCAAGCAAGAAGTTAGTATGTGTGGCAATGACGATCATACGGAATAGGAAAAATAAATGAATTTTGTACCTGTGGCATTTACGGTCTTATGGAAGAACATCATCCCATTGCAGTATACCATGAAGTTGATGATACTCTGCTGTGTAGGTCCCGTCCAGGCGTCGCACATCATCAGAACACCAAAGGTGGCCCGATCGTCCCTGAACCTCCAAGGTACTTCACAATCTCCCGCTCATTCGCGTCCAAGTACTTAGCATCGATCTCGTATCCTCGTGGTGCACGAACCCCTGGGCCTAGCCCCTACGTCAGCTTAATTGTAGCTATGACCGCATGCACAACAGATTAGTACAATCATCACACGACGTGTAACTTACAAACATACAATTGTTTCATACCGTGAAATACGGCGATCCACCTTCCTTCCGGAATTGCATTAGCATGTAACCACTTTGACCATCCTCCCTAGCTTCCCCGCTTCCCTGCTGGAATGCGGTGTTATACGAGGTTGTTTGCGGGCACTAGCCCGCAAGGTCGACATCTATGGAGGCATGGCTTTCCGTGTCGACTTGGACCGACCGAACATTTTGCCGATAGTCGATCAATTGAAGACTTCCGTGCACCACTCCGAACCCGAACCTTGCGTCAAACCTTGGCTCTGAGGTAGGCCTCTTCTTTAGAGGCCTTTATGGCCATCTTAAGCCGCTCATCCTCCGTGGCTATGGTGGCCCATTCGGTGCAAGCCTCCTCGACGCAGCGAATCGCTCGCTTCTCCTTCTTTCATCACACCACCACGGAGGTCCGCGATCATGGCCTCGCCTAATCACTTTAGGCACGTTAGGTGCCTTCACATCACCGCGGCCATAAATGTTCCTTAAGACGGTCGCCCTCCACCCTTCATAACATGCGCGATGAGTTGCACCTCGACCACTGATCGATCGCTCCCGTGGTCCCATACGGTACCCTGAGGCTCCGCCATCACAACGACCTACAGCCTGCATCATTACGAACAAATGCATGATATATAAGCTTGTATGGCCATGTGCTTGTTTGCATGTAGTCAACAATCTTAACTCACTGATGTTTGCTAAAATGCATGATATATGCCTTTCGTTGTGAGGCTTACTAGCTGTACCATACTACCATAAGTGACCAAGTGAGTAAGTGACATGGAATTTTGAGTTTTGAATACATACTGACATATGAATCCCAATTCCCACATGAGTACATGCATTGTTAGTTCTTATTAGACTATATCCCACATGAATACATGTCTAAATAAGCAAAAAAATTACAGCTGCACTTAAAATCCAACAAATCAATTTGTTCATACTAATTTTTTTGGAAGCCCGAAATTTCGCCTTCAACTACCGAGATTTCTCCTTCAAGAACCGAAATCTCGCCCTGGGAGGCCGAGATTTGCCTCCTGAGCCTTGGAGCTGGCCGGATTTGGCCGGAGCTTGGCCGGACCAGAGAGGGAGGAGGCTGGAGAAGGGAGCTGCGCAGGGGAAAGTAAAATAGCAGACTCTCTCGGTGGGATGAAGTGTGAAGGAACTTCAATGATTGACGATGTATTAAAACCAGTGAAGTGTGAAGGAACTTCAATGATTGACGATGTATTAAAGCATCCGACAGCCGGTCCTTCAACGCATCCCACAGCTCCCTCATCTGCGCCCACATCTGTAAGCCCTGCAGTAAAACCAAGATAATCTTACATTTAAGGAAATGTGACAATGTTGTAAGATTTGGCAGCTCGTTAGGCCATCTCCAGCAGCGTTCCCTAAATCTGGATCCCTACATCCACATATACAGAATTCCCTTATGGCAAAGTTATGGAGGGGTGTAATTCACAGCAGTGTTTTAATTATGTACTAACTTATATGTTATATATGTTGTAATAGGAATCTTTAAATGAAGAAGTTTATGACTCCGTGACCTACTAATCTTATTGTATATGGAAATCTTATTGTATATTGAAATCTTATTCATATGACCTACATTGATCCTACTTGTGTTTTGAAAAGGTTTTATCAAAATATCACATTTAGGGGGAGTCAAGTTTGCTACATGTGCAAATTTCGTCCCTGTTTCTTCTATATGTTTTCTTGAAAAGGTTCATCGAAAATGTCTTATAACCAGTTAGAATTAAATTTCTCATAATTCTACGCCGGACCACTTGAATTCTTTGTCCAGAAGTTTTTACTTCTACGCCGGACTAGTTAGCGATACTAGTCAGTTCATGCCGGACTACTTACAAGTGGTCCGGCGTGAACGAGAGCTTTTGCGCTGGACCACTTCCAAGTGGTCCGGCGTGAACTGATGTTTATCCTATTTCTGATTTTTATTTTTAAAACATAACAAATGATGTTAAAATATTTTCATAAATTTTATGTATTATCCTACATATCTTATGATACTCCCATAAATTTTTCATAGCATGAAAATGCATTCTCAATTTTTTAAAATTCAGAGAGTGTTTCTGCCGAAATGCCAAAAAGTATAAAAATAAACTTTTTCAAACATTATCATTGAAGATCACTTCACGAGAACTTATTGATATAATTCGGTCGATCCGCCAAAAAATTCAAATTCGGTTTAAAATTCCGAAATCTCGCGGTTTTTGCCGAAATCTCATGAAAAATAAAAATCCGAAATATACTGTAGCAATTTCAAATTTTTTTCGGATTTTTACATCCGGCCGGTCTATGCAAACTCGCTGGGGTCCGAAATCCGAGATTTCGGCGAGATTTCGCCGAATTTCGGCTGCCTCCCCCCAACCGTGCGCGCGCGACGCGGTGTGGCGCTCGGCTGCTCCGTCCGTCGTCACGGAACCGAACACCCCTCTTGTCTCCGTCTCCGTCTCGCGTTCCACGAATGCGCTGGCGCGCAGCCGGTTCCAAACTCATTATTTTCCCTTCTTGTGGACACAGATACTGTGGTTAAGAACAGTGTCTGTCCGCGGTATAAATAAATTACCGTTAAACTTATGTACCTCTTATTACTTTTATCCTTTAAATCTTTTATAGACTTCTTACTATTTTTTAGAGGTACTAAAATTTACATTGAATTACCTTAAATTTTTAATGCATCGGCAGAACTCCTCCTTATTTTTCAAAAAATAAAATTTACATTGAATTAATACTAAGAGATGCACTATTATCTCAATGTAAACTCCAGTGTCTTAACTCTTAAGGATGCTAAATTTTTTGACTCTTGATACCTCTCACTCTCAGTACCAGTAACTTGATGTATATTTTAATACATGTTCCAGTCGGTGTGTGCACTCGTGGTGGTACTGACTACTAGTCGCGCAGGCAGGCAGCCCTATAAGTATAGGCCGGTGTCCCGTGCAGTTCCCTACAGAGGTAGCAGGCGCAAGAACTCCCTTGCCGAATAGGAAGTGTGTATGCACACTAGCCTCGCTGCCTCCTACGCGCAAGATCTCGCCACGGCGACGGCCATGCCTGCCTTGGAGCTCCTGACCGAGAAGGCCCACCAGCCCGCCATGGCGCCGTCGCTCCACGGATGGGACGCCAATGGCGCCCCCACCCCCATGCACAAGAGGTAAGTACTTGGCTTTGTTTTTTGTTGCCTTGTTGGTGTTTGTTTCTTAGAGTGTTGTGGGGGACTGTAGTATTAGGCAGTTAATGGTGTTTCTTGGTCTTGTCGTGCAGGCTGGACGGGAAGGTGGCCATTGTCACCGGCGGCGCGCGGGGGATCGGGGAGGCCATCGTGAGGCTCTTCGTGAGGCACGGCGCGAGGGTGGTGATCGCGGACATCGACGACGCCGCCGGCGAGGCGTTGGCGGCCGCGCTGGGCCCTCACGTCAGCTTCGTGCGCTGCGACGTGTCAGTGGAGGAGGATGTCGAGCGCGCCGTCGAGCGGGCGGTAGCACGGTACGGCCGGCTCGACGTGCTGTGCAACAACGCCGGGGTGCTGGGCCGCCAGACCCGCGCCGCCAAGAGCATCTTGTCCTTCGACGCGGGCGAGTTCGACCGCGTGCTCCGCGTCAACGCGCTGGGCGCTGCGCTCGGCATGAAGCACGCCGCGCGCGCCATGATCACCCGCCGCGCCGGAAGCATCGTCTCCGTCGCCAGCGTCGCCGGCGTGCTCGGCGGACTCGGCCCGCACGCCTACACCGCCTCCAAGCATGCCATCGTCGGTCTCACCAAGAACGCTGCCTGCGAGCTCGGCGCACACGGCATCCGCGTCAACTGCGTCTCCCCCTTCGGCGTCGCCACCCCAATGCTCATCAACGCCTGGCACCAGGGCCACGACGCCTCCACCGCCGACGACGCTGACGCCGACATCGACCTCGACATCGCCTTGCCGAGCGAGGAGGAGGTGGAGAAGATGGAGGAGGTGGTCAGGGGCCTCGCCACGCTCAAGGGCCCGACGCTGAGACCCAGGGACATCGCCGAGGCTGTGCTCTTCCTGGCCAGCGACGAGTCCAGATACATGTCCGGCCATAACCTCGTCGTGGACGGCGGCGTCACCACTTCAAGAAACCTAATCGGGCTGTGATTACATCACGACATCACATCTCATCTCATCTGGATGGCGCAACGATAGTTAGAACAAAAGGATTATTAAGTTGATGCAGCTGTACTAAGTTCATTTCATTCGGTTGATTGATTCAATGTGTTGGTCCCTTTCGTGTTGCATTTGCTGGCCATTCAATTGGTTGTTTCGTCTCTCTGTCCTGCACTGCCAAGGAGAGCAACACTCCAATCTAGCTCTTGAATAGTCGCCAGGTCCGAAGTGCAAAAAGTATTTTAACGGACGATTAGATGACAAGTACTGTCGAAAAGAACCAAAATATTGGTGAACAACGGCTGGTAGGTGCGATCGAAAATAAAGGTATTGTGAATACTAGACGACAGTTACATCTGTGTCTGGCTTCTTGCAGCTTGTCTACTATGGTCCACTTGTGAGTTAGTGTCTCTCTGGGAAATTTGGTCCACACACTTTCTATGCTGTTCATTAGACTTGAAATAAGTTGTTAGTTTTTATGCTCAAAATTAGCAAGTAGTGTACCAGTTTAGCTGGTTTCCAGAGCAATCTATCTGTATATTTGAAATAAGTTTGTGTTTATACAGTGAGCAGCTGAACGAGATACAGTGTTGGTTTATGAACCAGGGAAAGAACAAGCTAAGATTTGAAGAACATATACCATATGGGGTTTTAAACTGAAAAGCCGAAAGACAGAAGAGAAACTTTGGACAAAAAAGGGTTGGTTGGCTTAAAAGTTGAAGCCGCATCCTCATTCGCATGCTGCAATCCGTGTAGGGGCCTCAATTCAATATACGCAATGCTACGTGCTCACCGCATTGGTCATAATTTAGTATAGATTTTTTTACTATCCTCGGAGGTATCAAATTATACATTGTACTAGTACTAAAAGGTATCAAGAGGTATAAGATTTTAACAGTAATTTAGTAGTATAAAAACTCTAATCCGGGAAATATACAGCAGAGCACTACTGAAAGACCATGTGGATATCCATCTATGTTTGTGATAAGTAATTGACTGTTTTTGAGCTTGTGGTGCTCAAGTTTGAGTTTGATTTAATTGGTTTTGAGTAATTTGAGTTGATGTGAGATGTCCAAGACCAGTGGTCGGGCCTTGACTGGTCTTAACTTCTAGTGGTTGTGACTTTAAGTGGTCAGGACTGGTTGTGATAGATTGTAAATTGGTAGGGACAAATTGTAAACTAGTCGGGACAGGTCGTAAACTAGTCAGAACGAATTGTGTATCATTTTGGCTATGTGTTGATTTGATTGCGTATGTTGTTGGCTATTACTATGTGATGTGTTTGTTTGTCGGTGATGGTTATAAGTCTTTGGAGCTAGGACATGGTGAGGCGAAGGAGACCGGGACTAGGCTAGGAGAGCTGAGGTCTAGGCGGTCAAGGTGGCACCGAAGATGACTGAGGCCAAGGAGTAGCTGCAAGTCGAGAAGACAAGTGGATGGTGATGATGCTATCTTAAGCCCTACTCAAGTAAAGGAAGATCGTTGGGTCGCAGGTTCGCGAGTGTAATATCGGTTAAGTTAGTGTTGTCGTGTCCAAACCTGTTATATTGTTGGATTTCGGGTTAGCCGATATATGAGTGTGTGAGTTAATCTCAGCCCTTGATGAGGTTCCTTATGGGAGAAGGAAGTTATCCAAGGGTGGAGATTGCTCATGTTAGAATATAAATAAAGGGGTAGAAGGATGCCTCTGCCCAAGGGTTGTGAAAAGAGTTTTAGAGTTTGTGAGAAGGATTTCGGTTTCCTTATTCTTTCTTGAGTTTTACCCACCTAGTTGTGAGGCATTATAACCATTCCTCTCATAAAGAAATAAAAATCATTTTCGTGCTCAAGTTCATATTCATTTGGTTGCCCTTCTCTCTTGAGCTTTGATCTCAGTGATTTCTTTCTCTCCTGTTCTTGTTGTCAAGGATGAATAATTATTGGATGAACCTTCTATAGGTCATATCCAAATCATCTAGGCTAGCTGCAGCTCCCTCTTCTATTTTCTTGCTAGAAATCGGTCTTTTTGTTGGAGAAGAGAAAGATCTTTGATAGATCATGTTCTTGTTAGTTTAAGAACTAGTTTGTGATGGTTCTTGCTTGCACGATATGTAGGAGACCATCTAGGGTCATCTTGACCATCAAATCCCCATGAACAAACTCAGGGTGAAGTTTATGGTTTTTGCCTTATTTTGGTGCAACCTTCCTTAGATTAGAAAAAGATCAGAATTTTGATATTAATATCTGTGATTGAAGGTTGGAATAGGTTCCTGACTTCCTTGGGAAGGTGCATGCAAAGTTTCACAGGTTTTGGATCAACCGATCAAAAGCTACATTGATTCTTGGTTTTAAGATCGTTGCTGATGTCACTATTCATCAGACCAATGTTCACCCTAGCACTGTTTACTGTTCACCCGATCATGGTTCTATTTTTTTATTATTCAGGGGGTACTGTTCACACTAACCAGCGATATTTTTAATGGCCGCCAATACTATTCATCCGACCGGGGACGCGGCTACTGTTCACCGGGTACTTGTCACACGAACAGTACTGTTCATCCGACCAGTGCCTTTTTTACTATTCATCATTGTTGATCACCCGACCGGTTATGTTTTACTGTTCATCCGACCAGCTGATGGGTTTACTATTTATCTGACCAAAACATTTGATCTGTTCTTTTAACCAGAGAAGTGATTTGAATTTTGAAAGGAAATTTTTTTAACTCCTATTCACCCTCTCTAATCATCTTTTCAGTCCTTCAACTACGGGTCTTCCTATGTGAAAAAAAATCTCTCTACGCATTTGCAATGCTTGACAAATGGGCATTGCAGCTTGCTTGCTACCTGCAGCACATGAGAACCAAGAAACAAAGACAAGTCTTTTTGTCGTAGTATATACTCCTATTTTAGATTTGATAGATAGATTAGACTGATATGAAGAAAGATCGGGAGAAGAGAAAAGAAGAGAAGAGAGAGAGTTGCGTGGTGCAGACCGACAAAGACGACCTCAACCCTTCCCTAGAAGGGGATGGCATGGCGGCCAACTGTTCTGCAGTGTAGTGTATGGCAACCTCTTGGAAGAGTCACACTGCATTTCACACCAGCTGTGGTGTGCTAGATTTCATCAAGAATTGCTCCAGCTTGCGACAACAAAGCTCCAAGGATGGGGGACATGTGCTTGACATGTGAACCCTCCGCTCTTTTTGGTCTCTCAGACGTGTGTATATATATATATATACATATTTTCAAATCTGATCTCCATGCAAGTGAATTTATAAAAGTTCTTCTATTCTCGACAGCAGAAGTAGCGGCAGACATGTGTCAGCTACCATGTTCTTGTACTGCGGCACCCTAACGGCGTAGCTGCTGTCCAGCCAGAGCTCGACAGCACAGCTGTCACAGCCCAAAGACTTGACAGGTGACCAGTCGAGCCTCCTTACCTCGATAGGCTGGAATTAAGTAATTTAATTAAGTAAAATGTTAATTAAGTAACTAAAACTGATTAATTGATCAAATTTGATCAGTCGGTTTCTGCTGAGTGCTGAGGAAGGGAAGCTTAACAGTAACTCTGTTTTTAAAATTTTCTTGGAAGAGAGATAACTTTATAGAAAAGTGTGTCGGGTGTTAGAAAAAGGCAGGATTCTTGACATGTCATCGCCATTTGATCTCTTGTACTATCCTCTTTCTTTGTTTACTCTGTGCTGATTGCCATACACTTGTACTAACATACAGGGAATTGTTTAGCGTATACTAGTAGCTGTACGGAGAAGGTGAAAGATAATACTATCACTTACAGAAGTGGGAGTGATACTACGTACAATACTATTCTATCTTATCTAGGCCGTTGGACACTTGGACTAGTCAAGAACTCAAGATATATACTAGTATTATTAGTTCATCTGCGAAGATCGGATTGAATGACTTAATTAATGTTTCATTTGTCCATCAGAAAAGAGATTGGCAGCAACAGAAAGGGGGCGAATCGGTTCCCCTGAGAAAACACGAGCATGTCCAAATCAGCATACAAAACTAATGCCCTATTAATAGAGATCGAAATAAACTAGCGGAGAATATATGCTTCAATTTATTTTGAACGCATATATGCTTTGATTTGCGACCGATGACAACTCAGGGAAGCGCAGAAGGCCATGAAATGGCGGTCCATGCATTCAGATAAACAACGAAATCTCCATGCCTTACACAGATTAAGGCGCCGCGTCGAAGCAATGATGCAGCTAGCATTGCGTTCTTATGGTCGAACGAAGATACTACTCCGCTAGAAATGTTCTAGCTAGGGACCGATCGAACGTTACTTCATTAAGAATATCAATTGATACCTTTTCGTTTCGAGTAAATATTTTATATTTTTCACTCGTTCAAACTAGCTTTCCTATATATTTTGCCTCCCTCGTGTTTATCATTCTTGTTTAGAAAAGGGCCATAACTTCACTGATGGCCTCTTAGATAGACTGATGGGTAATCTATCCAAGAACATATCCGCCACTAGCATATATGCGTCTAATCTGTCGAGCGCCCTATTTTGCAATGAGAAAAGACCATGCTTTTCCGGGTTAAGGATAATATAATACAGGACATGCACCTTTCTTACAGGCTGTGCTAATGAGTAGTGTATAAGAAAGAGTAGTAGTACGTGCCAATTTGGGTTTTAAATTCAAAATCTGATTTGAATGTGAAATTACAGAGTCCAACACCGCACAGTAAAACGTTTGCAGCTCACGCAAGAAAGCGGCCGGGAACCATCCTGGAACACTGGAACAGACCGGCCATCTTAAGTCTATGCACTGCACTCAACCGGACAGTTCCCCGGAAGGCCTGGATCGCTGCCGGTGTCGTTTCTGGGGGCGAACACGAGAGCGCAGCCAATGTCTGATGATCCCATCGGACTATGACGCTCTGCTTATTTTCCTGAGCAATACATCTCCTTGGTTTGCTGCTCGTGTTTGATCCTGCTGGGATCCTGGGTTCCTGTTCCCCCCAACTAAGACTATCTCCAACGATTTCTCTTTATTGTTTTTCCTTTACTCATTCCCTTCCCTATATTTATTCCCTTCATTCCTATCATCTCCAACAGCATCCCTTCGAAGGGATTTATATAGAGATTGGAGAGAGAATCTTTTATTGATAAGATTCTCTCTCCAAATCCCTTCCGAAGGGAACCGTGAAGGGAATTCGTTGGAGCGCTTGGGATCTGTCTGCGAAGAGATTTGAAGGCTGAAGGGAATTCGTTGGAGATAGTCTAACAATCTCGATGGTTTTAGACTCCCTTGTACGCTGTATGAGTTCATGCTGGGAGCAATGTGCTCCTCCTCTGGCCGGACATAGTTGCTACCAGTGATAGCATTTCATAGTATGAATTACTAATTCAAGGTCATCCTCAACAAAGATTTGGTGAGAATATCTTCTCCTTATGATAAGTGGTATCATCTTCCACTCAAAGACTCTCTTCTTGTGACAAGTGCCATCACTTCTTTCATTACCCAATTTTCATTATCTCACACAGGACATCTCCTTGTGATAAGTGGCATCACCTCCTTCATCCCTCTTTTCTCCTCCATTCTCTTCTCCTCAAACTCAAAATGGTTTTTGTATTTAAAATTTTCACATCAAGTTATTGAAAACAAATATTTTTTTTAACCACTTTTGAAAGTTTTTTAAGCAAACTTTTCGAACTGAAAGTTTGTTAAATAGAAACTTGTCAAGCCGAAAATTTTTGAATTGAAAGTTTTCAGAGTTGAAACTTTCCAAGTTGAACTCTTCTAATTTGAAAATGTTTTATTTAAATTTTTTTGAGTTCAAACTTTCCTATTTGAAAATTTTGAGTTGAATTTTGAGTTGAAAATTTTCAAACCGACAGTTTATTGAATCGAAACTTTTCGAATCCAAAGTTTTCAAAATTGAAACTTTTTTATTTGAAATTTTTCGAGTTGAAACTTTTTAGTTCAAAATTGTCGAGTTGAAACTTTTCAATTTGGAACTTCCTAATTTAAAACTTTTTAATTTGAATTTTTTCGAGTTGAAACTTTCTAATTTGAAAATTTTCGAGTTCAAACTTTCTAATTTGATTTTTTTAGTTGAAAATATCTTATTTGAAAATTTTCAATTTAAAATTTTTTGAATCGAAAATTTTGAGTTGAACTTGTCGAGACTTTTCAAATAGACATGCAAGGAATCACTCATGTCTAACTGATAGTGGATGAGATAGCATTGCTCAATGTGCTAATAGCCTAGTGGAGCTCCACGTGGAGCGCTCACATGAAATGCGCATGAAACTGTCGGTGAGATCGACCGTAAATTAGTCGTGCCCTTTCAACTGTATTGTTGTTACGTTTCGATATCATTTCTTATACGCAATAGTTCTTAGATCGGACTAAAGTTTTGTGAAATAAGACACGAGCATGCGTGATCTCAAGAACGAAGAAGATAAATCTTGTACAGAGAACCGAAATAACGGTGAAGAAGCAACCACAATGAGAGAAAGATTTGGCGAAAACCAACCACAAATTCTTTAAGTACAACATTAAAAGAGTACAGGTGATTGTCGTTCTCTCACAACCCTTACAAACATTTTAGCATTCTCGGATCCTTATCCTATACAAGAATCTAGTGCTAAAGAATAACATAACATCTAATCCTCCCGTGCGTATTTTCCTTTGGATGAGTTGGTTTGTGGCTTGGGTTTTCCATGACCACTCACATGAGTTTATATAACCTCCTTAGTCCACCTCCAAAGGAAAATAGAAATCCTATTTCAAAAACAAGTAGGAATTCTAATCCTATTATGATTCAAAGATGACTTTTTATAGTCACTTTTCTAAATCCTAAAAACTAGATATGAGTCATCATACTCAACAATAATCTACACCTTAACTTTTATCTGTTGAAGTCATCGTACTCCTCTACGAACTCGCTCCAAATCAGCTCCGTTTTTTTTGCTCTCACCTTTGGGAGTGCCCCCACCACAGGGTCTCATACCCATCACAGTAATATGCATATTGGTATTCGAGTTTTGCCTCCTAAACCCTCCACTTGAAATTATTTTCTTTGTGTAATTTGGTTAACCACACCTATTATTCCTATAACCCTATATGGCATAGCATTGTACCGCCTTAAGCTTCACGTTTGTTGGTACCGTGTGGTTGGCTCTACCATGTCTTCATTTCAACATCTAGCTCGCACCTTCGCTTTTGCATCTGCTAAATTTTACGGATGTCTTCGCAATTTCGCACAAAACTGCGGTTCATATTTGAATACCTATCGTTGACGGCATGGCTTCTTTCTCTTGCCTGAATGGCAAATGGGAGGAACGTTTGAAGCTTCTGGTGATTGCTCAAGCTGAAATTTGTTAGCTTAGATCAATAACAATTCTGAAGTGGTCAAGTAACCAGCGTACTGCCAATGTATATATGTATATATACATATATACTTATACTTTATTATTATACAGGAGAGGAATGGAGGCAAACCAACAGTGCCACGTCACCTTTGTCCGGAAAAGATCTTCCGGAAAATTCAAAATTACGTTTAGGTTCTCCAGTCGGTTTTTAACAAAATGAACCCGAAAAAAATCCGAAATTGCATTTAGGTCTCTTCGCAGTTTATGTTCAAGTCCTCCCGGCGGTTTTTAATAAAATAGACCTGGAAAAAAATTACGTTTAGGTCCCAAAAAATCGGCTTTTACCATACTGGACCCGAAGAAAAACGAAATTGTGTTTAGATCCCACTGAGGTTTTCTCCAAACAAAATCCCACAGATTCGCCGAAGGCTTATAGTGATCCACAGATTCGCCGATAGGTCCTACCGACCCTTTTTTTTAAAAAAAAAATCAAAATTACACAAAAAAACGAAAATATATTTATTTTCTCTCAAAAAATAAAAACCACATATTTGCCGACGGTTTATAGCAGTCCACAGATTTGCCGACGGGTTCTGGCAGTCTATTTTTTTTTAAAAAAAATAAGAAAACCGAAATTACGCAAAAAAACGAAAATACGTTTAGGGCCCTCCGCGTTTTTCTCAAAAAGAACACAGATTCGCTCACGACTCCTAGCAATCTGCGGATTCACCGATAGCTCCTACCAGTATTTTTTAAAAAAAACCAAGAAAACCGAAATTACGCAACATTTTTTCAGAAATATCCGTCAGACCAAATGTCGTGCGTCGCAGCGTCGCGCGACCGAATTTCCTAAATTTTGCACGATTCCTACCAGTATTTAAAAAAAAAACCAAGAAAACCGAAATTACGCAACATTTTTTCAGAAATATCCGTAAGACCAAATATCGTGCGTCGCAGCGTCGCGCGACCGAATTTCCTAAATTTTGCACGACGCAGCATCGCGCGACGAAATTTCACATGGCGCGGCGTAGCGCGTGACTCTGGCTAGTTATATATGATCTTGGACTAATATGGGTGCACAGGCTACGTGCAGAAGTCTATAGCTTGTAAGCTGTAATTAAAGGAGTCAAGAAAGGGATCTCCTCTACCCATCTGAAACTACCACTGTACCATCTAGTATACTTTATCGATTACAGAAATCACTCTTAAATTCGCATATATAGCCATAGCCGTTGTGCAAGAGGAAGAGAGCTCTCTCTGGTGTGCGACCGTTCGAAGTTTCAGCGTTCGTAATTACTTAGCCAATGAGGCACCGGGAAATCAAATCTGCCGTACACGTTGATGGTACGTATCACCCGGCACAGGCTGCGTCATTCAGCGGCGTGGACAGGACAGACAGGCAGCAGCGCCACCCTGCTCAGTTCCTCTCGACCAGGCCCCTCCCTCGTCCTGCCAGCTGCCGCCATGGATGGAACAGTGCCTACTACATACCTATCTTCCGTGCTCCGTCAGATTCAGCAGTGGGCAGCACCACATTGTTGCCTGCTTCATGGATAACCATGATATGCTGTGCTGTGCAGCTTGCTCAGAAGCGAGTCAGGTGTCAGGCTTGTATGTCTGTGTGTGCTGTATGCTGCCCCTCCAGTAATTGTGTTCTGTGCCCTGGCTAGCCTTGTTCTGTGTGTAGGATCGGTACATTAGGAGCAGAGCAGCACACGGTCATGTGCCTCTCCGTCTCTGTCCTTGGTTCATTCCTCGTGTCCGGCTGGCCGAGGAGGCGGTCCAGGAGCAGAATTATCGACCTGCTAGCTCTAGTCGAGAAACTGGATGCTACATGTCTCCTCCGACTAAGAGAGATTTAAGTGTGAGTACGTACTGCGTAGTATGTCTGTTGCGGTACTACTGACTTGACTAGTAGCTGATCGATCATGTTACATGGATTAAGCGACGTGCGTGAGAGAGATTTTACTCCCATGCTCTTAAGACTAGGAGGTAGCACCGGGCATGCAGCGGCCGAGTCCTTTCCGTTTCGATGCACGCGAGCTCGCGGCGCAGGAGGTGGCCCGGCCCGATAAACGCGACGTGAGATAGACACGCGGACGGAAGGTTCAGGGTGCGGACGGCCCATGGATAGTCCTCCACTCGTATGGTTGGGCCATTTCCGATCTGTTTTAGGGGACCTTCTCCATCTTCGAGCAAATGTTGCGGGCTGCCCATGCTCGTGGGACATGCGCGCAGGCGCATGTGCCGTGTGTGGCGTGAGGTATGTATACGTCTGGTCCTGTGCTGTATGAAGTTTGGTTTTGATTATGTTTCCGTTGTGTTTTGTTATTGTCGGACTGAGAAGACGACCAAAAGAGGGTTGAAAAGATGCCTTAAAAATAACCGCTTTTTGAAAAAAAAATTCCTTTAAGAAGACTACGGATTTTTTTTGCCCTTCAATATATATATATATATATACTATCCTTATAGCTGAGAGGATTGGCGCTCTCCTAGCTATGCCATGTCACCTGTTTCGCGATGAGGTCCTCTGGAAAATTCAAAATTGCGTTTAGGTTTTTCGGTTGGTTTTTAAGAGAAAGGACTCGAAAAAAACGCAGATTCGTCGACGGTTTATAGCAGTTCACAGATTCTCCGACGGGTCCTAGCAACCTGTTTAAAAAAATCGAGAAAATCAGAATTACGCAAAAAAAAAAAAACAAGAATAAGTTTGTTTTCTCCCAAAACCAAAAAACACAGATTCATCGACGGTTTATAGCAGTCCACAGATTTGCCGACGGATCCTAGCGACCCATTTTTTTTTAAAAAAAATAAGAAGATTGAAATTACACAAAAAAACGAAAATACGTTTAGATCCCTCCGCGTTTTTCTAGTAGAAAAACAAAAACACAGATTCGCCGACAGCTTCTAGCAGCCTATTTTAAAAAAAACCAAGAAAACTGAAATTAAGCAACTTTTTTTTTCAGAAATATCTGTCGGACCAAAATTCGTGTGGCGCAGCGTCGCGCGACGAATTTCCCAAATTTCACGCAGCACAGCGTCGCACGACCGAATTTCCTAAATTTCAAACGACGCAGCGTCGTGCGATGAAATTTCGCATGATGCAGCGTAGTGCGTGGCCTGTCTAGTAGCTATAAGGAGCTATGAAAAACAGAAGCTAGTCACTTACAAAGAAAGCTCAAAGGAAAATCGAGCCAAAATAGTTTGGATATGTTCAGGCGATCTGACTGTAGTGCAAAGGGCGGTCTAACCGGGCCATGGAAGATCTGACCTCTCTTTTGGGTAGGGATGGCGATCGAGTACGACGGGTACCGGTAATACTTGCCTATATCTATGCCTGCTAATTAAAATCTCCCCAGTGGGTATACTCGCGAAGAGCAGCAGGCGAAGAATCTCGCCCATACACCTCGCCCGCGGGTACCTGATACCCGCGGCCATAGCCGTTTACCCGTTACGATCAACAATCCTTCCAACCAAAAGACATTAGGAGCTAATGAGCTATGATACTAATACAATACTTTTGATGAAATTGTGGAAATCAGCTATATTACGTGGATTGAAAAATGATTATCAATGATTCAAAATTATAAATGTACATAGAAATAAGAATTAAAATAATAAATGCAGACAAAGGACACACAAATGCTTAAGTTCAACAATTAAAATGAAAATAGTTTATCAGTCATCACACATGCTCAAGTTCAACAATTAAAATAAAAACAATTCATCAGTCATCACACATATCACATATCACCCATTACGACATCACCAATCACAAATTGCAAATATGAGGTACCACAAATTGAAGATCAGGGGGCCGACTGGGCACCTGTTGTGACCCATATGTCAGTAAAAGGTGGAAGGTCATCGGGCCAAACGAGTTGGGTGGAGCTCCTCCATACATGTACCCGTTTGCACATCGGACAAATTTTGGTTCCCATAAACATGCCCACGTGCAACAATAGAGGAATATACTTACCTCTATTAGGGTTTTGACCCATGAGTACACGGTTAATCAGATAAGATTACCATCCCTACTTCCGGGCTCGCTCAGCACAGAACCAAAAATTGGAGCTATTTTTCAAAAACTCAAAAGGAGCTAACTTTCAAATGACAACTTCAAATCTCATGAAACTTGAAACACAGCTTCCTTAGAACCTTAGGAACCTATTCCAATCAATAATCATATGGATTATTGTCAAAGTTTCAACATTTATCCATTTCAATAAAGATTGCACCAAAACTGAGCCAAAAACTAATCTAGAGCCTAAAGTTTGCTCGTAGACTAAGTATAGCCAAGATGACTTTGGATCAACTTCCACACATCCTAGCAAGCTAAACAACAACAAAACTCCAAAGAAAAATACCTAGAACAAAAACTATTAAGGAATCACTCCTTTCAAACAAAAAACTGGGCAATCACAAGGCAACCACCAAGAACTTGTTATTGAGATGACTAGATCGATGGGATCTGGCCTCTGTCAGACCCGAGAGTAACAACCCTGACCTTTTGTATATAGTATACTAGTCTAGGAAAAGCTAGTACACATAGTAAACAAAGTTGATACCATAACATATTATATACGAAATTTTATTCAATTAATTATTAGAGTTTTACATTATAAATGGCTCGCAAGGCAACTTAAAAATATAGCAGTAGAAAGCAAAAAGAAGTAGTATGGCCCAGTAAACCTGCCACAGGCAATCAAATGGGGCAGCGGCCTAGTCATTGAGATCCTCCCTGGTGAAGAAGTTCTCTAAAACAACAGATATAGTAAAGTGAGTACATAAAGTACTCGCAAGTCACACATAAGATGTATCATTAATGCAAGGATAACAAAGAAAGGCATATTATGATTAGTTTGGCAATAAGCAATACTTTTAAACATATAAGTAATCTTCAAGGCATAACTGATATTGCAAAATTGATTTTTAAACCATTTTCAACATGGGATCTAACCCCGAGCTCATCCCAATCTTTCCAGATGGAACCCCGTCTATTTACAAATTATCTTTCTCAAATCACTTTTGGAAAACCAAAGTCTAGTCCGTGAAAGGTTTGCTCGGCATACCCATGACCGCGGGCTTGAATAATCGATTAGTTTTACACTCTTGTAGAGATTGTACAACTTTACCCACAATAGATAGTCAACTTAATATGTCGGCCAAGACACGCTTCCTTAGGCATACAACTAAGTGATTATCACCAGGCCTTTACAATACACTATTCCAAAGCAGTCATACCCCGCTAAGGTTCTATCGTTGATGGGTTAGAAAGCCCAATTCAGAAGCCCCCTCTTGCGTTGAAAAGCCACCCATTTGGCACAAAATACAATGGAAATTTATAAATTAGTTAGCCAGGTTTGTCCTATACCAGACTTGTGGTAGTACGGTAACGATTTACATTCAGTAGCTCACAGACTGGTCCTTAATTGACTAGGCAAGCTTATCACAAACCCAGAACCAAGACGAAGCCACTTGACAACTAATTATCGCCTGATCTAAATCACATTTTCACTTTTCTTTAAACCATATCAATTTTCATAACATTCCACAGCACACCAATGCTAAGGAATAACCTTTATCACAAAAGCATCTTTATTTGGCATAAATTCTAAAAAAAATCCCAATTCAGGTCTAAACATGTCTAAGCCATTTAATATATAACACTAATCAATATTGTATTAATATACCAGCAAGTGAGATTTTTGCTTTAGGTTACAATGGTATATAGATTATCAAAGTCAACTGAGGTCATAACAAATAGGAGTAACTATAAATTAAATCTGGGATTTAAATTATCCTGATAAACTTATGCATGTAGTAAATTAAATCAAATATACTTTAAAATATGGGATCAACATGATCAAGGGTGTAGCTTGCCTTGCACGGTGCATTGGTGCTCTGAGTCGTTGATTTAGTACTTTTTTCGGGACTTTGAAATCTATACATTGAAAATAGCCTAAATTCAAATAAAATCCAAATACATTCAAATAAAATTCAAAACTAACATAAATAACTAGATTAGAATTTTATATGAATTTAGGAAGAAACATTAGGTCGATCGGACTTATAACGAAGGAGATCATACCTTTTGAATCTCACATGAAATGATGAAATTCCAAAAATTAGAACTCTCACTGGAGTTAGAGAAGAAAGGGGCGGTGCTCTAGAGAGAGTCTTCAAAAACTATTGAAACACTTTGTAGAGGACTTTGAGGGGAAGCTCCACAGCAAATTTGACATTCAAGTAATTCACCAGAGTTGGGGAAGAAACGCTTGTACAGGGAGATCTGGAGGGCAGATTGCAAAACCTCAAACAAGTCAAATGAGGAGAGGAAGTTGTGGTTCAATTTATAGGAAAATTGAGTTACGGATCACCGGGAAAAGCTCACCGAATTTATGGCCAAAATAGTGAACAGTTCGCCAGAATTATTGAGATGAAACGGATGGAATTAATGCAGGTCGAGCTGTGCGGGTTTACTATAGCTGACTAGTGGGGCGGAGGGTAGTGTATCGGGTCAGAAATTGAAGAGTTCTTATTTTTGGATCAATTAATTCTGAATATATTTATGTTTCTACTAAAAATTAGAGAAAAAGATAATTAAAGCCAAATTAATAGCAAATAAGTACTCATAAATCCGGGGAAATTACCAGAAACCGACTACAACATTTAAAGCATGAATAAAATATTAATGTATACAATAATTTTGTTATTTTTCTGTAATAAATACTATTAAAATGCTAAAAATTCTTTTTAATATAGAAACAATACTAGAATAGCCCCAAAAATTCTTGAAAATTTTAGAGAATTGAAATAGGTAATTTTGAACTTACCAAAATTATTTCCAATATGCTACTATGTTTTTATTTTAAATAACTTATAAAAATCTGAAATGGCTTTTTAGAAAATAGCAAACAGGGTTAAAAAAATTTAGAAAAATTGACACAAATCCCCTAATATATTTTGAGATTTAATAAAAATTATTTCCAATATAGTTTTAATTTTTACAAATAAAATATTTTATAATTCTAAAAATGTCAAAAAAAACATTTGTAAAATCCATAAAATTCAGATAAAATCCCAGATAATTGAAATAAATATTTAAAAATTCAGAAAATTGAATTATTCTCTAAAAATTTACAGATTCCAATAAAATAATGTTTTTAATTTTAAATAATATCTATTCTCTTTACCTTTATTTTTAGAAACAAAAATTTGGGGATGTTTCAGCCTCTAAGAGGTTGTTCGGTCTCTTACACGTTTTTGGCACTAAGCAAGATCAAAGGGGAAGAAGGAACACCAAAAAGATTTCAATAATTGAGTAAAGAGGAGAAAGACTTGGATGTATTTTCGACATCTATTGATACTTGGAGATGAATGTCACTCCTTTGTTAGACACAATGCTAAGGATGACAAAAACTTTCACACAAGAGCCACATTTTATCTCTCAAAAGTTCTCTCCAAAACCCTAACTCTTCTCTACTTGGACAAGGCTTAATCTCTAAGCCACCTCTACCTCTCCTTTTATAATGGCGGCCGAACTAACTACTTCACATCAAAACCCTATATCTGAATATAAAGTGGATACTATCCACTTACACATAGGCTAATTCGATAACCCAACACATAACAGATTTTTTACTTACAAACGCATGCTTCTTAAAGCGCTCTTCATCATGAATCTCCAATAACATGCTCCATGCTCTTGTCCTCCATTCCATCTCGAAGCAACAATGAAGCCAATCCAACTCATCAAAGCATCTCTGCTTGTTTTGACACTAGCTTGTGGTGCTCAATGACTTACTTTCAAGTTTTCATGCATCCGGTCGCTCCCGAATTGTCTCTACTTGTGCCGACCAAAGTCACTTGGCACACTATATACATCAACTCTCCTCTTCACGATCCTTGTCTTTTTTTTGTGCTTTCAGTTCGAGCCACGTAGCCTCACTCGAACTTATTTGACCGCACAGACCTAAGCTTTTCTACCTAGTCCAAGTCAATTGTCGCTGACTGCTAACGTTCTCCAAGCCACTTGCACACCCAAAGACCAAGCAACTATCCGAGCACAAGTCCAATGTACTTGACTCATGTTAATGCAAACATGCATCACGCAACACAACACATTCCAAGCTTGAGCCACATAGCCTCACCTGAACTTACCCGATTGTGCAAACCTTGGCTCTTCCGCCTAGTCCAGGTCAATCTATCGACCCTTGACCTTCTCCAAGCCTAGTTGAACACCACAAACCAACACATCTCACATGCTTTGTGAAACAGCCATGATCTAACCACATCCCTCACGCCAGTTATACCATGACCGGCCAAACCATCAACCAATGTCCATTATGACCACTACCAAACATTCCCAAACTGACTCAGACTCAACCTCGATAATAAAGCACCGTTCAATGCCAATGCCAGTCACACCACTCAACTCAACTCCGGTCTGACCACCAACCAATAGCCCATCTGACCGCACGTGTCTAACTCCAAAAACATGCTCTCTGCTAAAAAACATCCGGCTACCACAGCCTGGTCACACCGCAACCACGGGTTTGACTGCACCTCATGCGCAGCTCAAATTGCTCTCACATAATAGCAACACTGAAAAGTGGAACACGCTCAAAATCAAGCTCAAACTTCAACAACTTTTCCAAAACAAAATCAAATACTTAACACATACCATGGAGTGACCTCTATATGCTCTTACAATCAATTCCTTCTAAAGAAAAGGTAATTGGCTTTACTCTCCTGCCAGTCACATAACTCATAAAGTCGTAGAACGTGTTAGCCAAATATGACTCAGATCTGCAATCCTCGATTTCTTCTATTTGGCTTGAGGATTACCCTCACTTTGTAATCAGTTTGGTAGCTAGCGATTTGGCTAGAGCACCTTGATAAAACAGAAGTGATTCCTTCTAAAACAAAAGGTAATTGGCTTTACTCTCTAGCCCATAGAGTGATGCTATAGGGCCTGTTTGGTTGAAAGCTAACATTGGCACGTCTAAGCTTATGCGTACTGTAGATTCTTAGACAGGTGTTTGGTTCCTTACCACAATTGCGGCTTACCATATTTTCTTAGCCTCCATGTCCCGCGCATCATAGACTCAGTTTTTGCCACACTTGTAACGCTAAATTTTATTGCTATAAAAAGTATAGCTAGCCATATTTGCCTAAGATTAGTAATGGTAAGTTGGCTTCCAACCAAACAGGCCCATAGTATACTAGTGCACTAAAGACACTCTAAGTTATTTTCTCCTCCCTCTTCCTCCTTGCAAAAACAATCAAGATTTGCAATAGAGAAAGCAAAGTTTTTTAAGCTACCGCTTAAGACTCCATAACATGCAGGTTCACATACCCATCAGTTCCTACCTTAAAATCACATGTATGTTTAAGTGGGAAACGTCAAGCATATTGAGATATCAAGTGGTACACAGGGTTCACAAAATTGATGATTTTTGGTCGAAAATCACAATTTCCATGTGTATCCAGGCGGCTCGGCAATAAAAACCGCTCAAAAACCGGTGAAGTTCAAATGCAAATTCAAAAAATTGAAAATTTTAATAAAACATGTTAAAATTTTATGAACATTTTTATGTGAGGTTCTGAGGTAATGCTAATGATGCTGTAAAATTGTTAGATGATTATCTTATCTGTGTATTTTTAAAAGATTATAACAATGCTACAATCTTTTTATATACTATTCTATTTTTTATTTTCTTTGGGCAATAAATGAAGTCTAATATTTTTTAAATTTTTTTGTGAGGACCAGAGGCAATTCTAATGATTATGTAAAATTTCCAGATAATGATCAGACCTGTGTATTGTTTTTAAATTCTAAGAGTGCTACTGTCTTTGTATGTGCTCTTCTATTTTTGTTTTTCTAGGTGCAATAAATTAAGTCTAATATTTCTAAAAAATTTATACATGATCCTTGAGAACTCTTTATGGTACCATTAAAATTTAAGAGCATGATCAAGTTTATAAATTTTTATTAAAATCTGAATGTGTCTTTGTTCCTTTTCATTAATTGTTGTTTTTTATTTTTTAGAAGTACTAAATAAATTCAAAAATTATTGAAATTTCTCTGAGGTATTTTGTAGATTGTTTGTATTTTTTAAATTTTGAATTTTTTAAAATTTCCTTCGGTGTGCTGAAAATTAGATAAAATTGTTCAAAAATCGAAAAAAATCGGTTGAAAATCACAGAAAACTGGTCAAAATCAGTAAAATCGGACAATTTTTTTTTACCGTTATTTGACTGTCAAGTTCATATTTTTTGAATTCAAATTTCTTTGGTTTCTACCTATTTTTGACCGTTTTTACCAAAAATAAAAAATCGAGCGAAAAATAAAAAAACGATTTTGTGAACTTGGTGGTTTCATCTGATCATGCCAGATGAGGGAAAGCTATGGAGTATAGCATGCTTGATTCGAATCATGGGTGTATTTAGGTGGCGTCCCGAGTATGCACAGGCACTCTCAAAGATTTGAAAAATATTAGAAGATCATATTTTTAATGGGCCAAATTTGTTGATTGAATTGATTTCAATTTTAGAAGTTTGAGATTCGTAATACCTTAGAACTATTTGTATTATACTTTTTTGTAAATTTCAAATATATGCGTTGAATTTATGATGTTACGAAACTATTTTTGTACATGACTATAGAGTTGTACGTGTAGAATGTGCACATTCATTAAAAGTTTTCTAGTTCTGTCACCGGTTCAAAGCCTAGTAATCTAAAGTATAAATTTAGTGACCTTGTGCACACCCATCACTTGCAAAATAAGGGAACAGTTTTGGTTGCTTGCTAGATCGATTATGATACACTGTCGCCCCTGGCCAGGACATTTCGTTTTCTCCCTGTGTTTTCGCATAGTTGATCCCCAACTCAGGCAGGATGAGATGCTCTCGCCTTAGTTGCAACTTGCAGGCATTCCGAGCTGACCATGGCACACGGCCGGACCAGGGGGCTGAGGTGGGTGGGCTCTACCCCCCTGGAGCCGACACTATCACTCACGTTGTTTTATTGTTTTTTTATATATTATAAATTGACGTGATATATTAAAGTATGTTACCTTGCTTTCTTTGTTAGTTATTCTAAAATTCTTAAGTATCACATCCTTATGTTGTTTGATTTTATAGCATATTTATAAGGCTAACTTCTTAAATATAGAAAAAATCATAGCATCAGCTTAAGGCAAGGGCGTACATGTCGATCTAAAGGTGCACAAGATTTAAAGAACTTTGTCATCGGTTGATTATCGGTCTTTGTACTTAGTACGACACAATTCGAAGGATTTTAGCTAGATCAACTTATCTAGTGTTAGTATTAGTCCTTTGTCGATCACTGGTTTAACCTATGAGCTCCTCTATTTTCGTTCTGAGTCCGCCATTGCCATGGCATATTCCTGAAGCATCATGTCACGTGACATGACATGCGCTGCACTATACGATCAACCTTGATAAGATGGCGAATATTTTGGAACAATTTCTTGTCGGACATGTCTGTTGAATTTGTCATAGGTAAAGAAAGCTTATATCAGAATAAAACATGTATCTTAGAGCAAACGATATTAGCAAATCCCATGATATTAACGTTTCAGAAGAGCTACTACTTCCAAAACCAAAATCAAGAAAAAGGGGGAAGAAAAAACAGCTGCACAACTCAAATGGATTCAACGACCCCGGAATTGTACATTAGTACTTACCAACCATATTAACGTGCATAGTACGCACGTGTAGAGCTCTGCATCTGACACCTGAGTCCTGACTCATGCACACTGATGGCCGGCGACAACGCCCGTGGTTGCATGAACTGAACTTCTGTTTCAAAGCTTTGGCCTGCCCTGGCAGCTAGACATGGGCAATAGGCCATGTCATCGGCACAGCCGGCCTAGTACGTTACAGATATTCAGGTCAGCTCGATACGCACTACTACGGATTGAACATGCACAAACGGTTCGAAATCGCTTTCAAAAGCGGTTTTAGAACCGCTTGTAAGCAACCAGGAGTGATACCCCGTCGGGTATCACAAGCGGTTCCCCGAACCGCTTATGGTTCGATATTTCCACAAGCGGTTGGTGTTACCAACCGCTTGTGGAGAGGTTCTCTCCAAAAGCGGTTGGTGTTATGAACCGCTTGTGGAGGGCTCTCTCCACAAGCGGTTGGAGTTACCAAGCGCTTGTGAAGAGTTCGACAGCGTAGCGTTTTGATTATATTCAATATAGAATATGTTTTTAGAGGGGTTTTTGATATAAATTTTGACAATTAAAATAAATAGAACTTCATGAGTTTTTTTGACACACTTAAATATATATATATATATATTAGTCATGAGTATTCATTCAGATAATTACAGACTAAAAAATGAACAAGTTGATGAACACATGAAATAATAAGCCACTTTTACAAGTTTCAAAGAATAAAAGGGCGAATCTTGAGCTCATTTCTTGCGTGCGTCGCTCTTTGTGCCCTTGGTCGACGTTGATGTCAGTTCACCTGTCCTTATTTCAGGACAATCTCTCCAACCATTTGCGTGGAACTCGCCTTTGGTGGATACAATCTCGTCGACAATAAAGCCGATGAGTTGTTCTTGGATTGCTGCAACCCGGTGCGGCGGGATCACGCCTTGCACATCGATGTTGGGCTGACAAAGCGGGAGGTAAATAAATCTCTGGACATGTAATTATTAAAGTGTAAGTACTAAGAAATTGACATGTGCACACTACCTCGGCGTTGGTTGTCGGCACATCACCGTGGGTAATACTTTGCATATAGTGGCACACATAATAGCCACATAGGTTGTTTCCACCGTCTGTTGTAGAACCTGCGATGAAATTTGAAAAGAACACGATTATTGGGATGAAAATTGTTACGGCATATTAATATTCTTTAATATGTACTCGAGTGCTTAATTGTACATCAAATTCGTTCTCGAAATCTCCTTGTTGCTTCTTTCAAACCGTGCATGAATGTCCTGTGTGATGCGTTAGTATGAATGGTAATTATCGAGTTGGAATTAGCAAGGTATTTCAATATATATAATAAGGAAAACTATCGTATATATATGTGCTATATACCGCTTAGGGTGTCAATGATAAATTGATATTTTTCACCGAGTCCTTTTGAGTCTTGAACAATGATCCGCCGCTATCAAGCTTGATGACAAGAAGGATCCAGTGAAACCTATTCATGTATTGCAACATATATGTAACTAGCTAGTAGTATTATAAATGCCTTGGAAAATATAAGAACGAGAGGTTGTATATATACGCATCGAAGTTGAAGGGCGTATATGTACGGTTTGTAGTCTTTGTCCCAAGAATGCATCGAGAATGTAATCTTCAAGATCCTTTCGGTTGTATCCAAAGACGAACTCGTTAACAATCTACGGGTCGATAAAGCCCACGTTGAAGATATTCTCTTTTCTACATCGTTGTATCTCCATTCTACATAGAAAGGTATAAGTTTAATAGTTGCAATTTTATTGTACGAGGAAGCACACGGTAAAGGTATGAGCTTGACACTTACAGCACCAAAGACTCATGAGAGACACGTTGATGGAGTCGGCATGGTAAATATTGTATAAGTCGTCAAATTCGAGCCATATGGTGTTGTTCCCGCGATAAAAATCATTTTCTTTGATACGGAGGGGGAACATAGTTTTTCCTTGAGCGGACTCACATGTACCATTCGTGAAATTACCGCATCTTGGTTGGCGATCCTTTATCTCATTTGGGTCAATCGGCTCCTACCCAACCGAAATTGCCATCTGACCTTTGTTGCCATTGGGATATCATCTATTAATCCAAGAGCTGCAGCTGTGGAACTGAGTCCTGCCTCCTTCATAAACCTCTCGAGGTTCTCCTGATCTTGGTCTCTCTTCTTCTTCTTTGCCGCCGCTTTGACCACGCTTATTCTTCCGTAGCCTTAATTATTGTCCGCTCATAGTTGGACGGCACAGCAATGGCTTTGCGGCATGTCGCGAAGTATTCCGTCGCTTTTGGATCAGTTGGTACCCTTGGCTCTATCTTCTTTTTTGCAAAGTGTGCAGCCAATTCTGCTTTAGTGACCGCGTCACTCTCCTCCTTATTCATATCATATGCCCTCTTTGGAGGTTCCTTTACCTTGGTCGATCGGCTGGACTCCGCCTTCTTGGGAGCAGGTGGGGGAGCCTTAATTCGTATCGAGCTTCTTCCTGGAGGAGATGGTGGAGGCGTGGTTTTCTGGGGGTTCTTTTTGTTTGAGATGTTTGGTGGTGGAGTAGGGCTTCGCGTGGAGTGGGTGGAGACACAGAGCCGCTGGTGGTGGAGTAGGGCTTCGCTCTGTTTCTTGGTGAGGCATTGCGTGGCGGTGACGTTGGAGGAGTGGGTTGCCGTGGTGGAGATGACGCGTCCATAGCAATTGGAAATATGATGTACCGCTTTGCGCCAAAGGATGATATTGTGGAGGGCCTGTCCAAGCTTGGTCATGTCGTCGCCTCCAGCAATATCGAGGTGAAGTTCTTCAAATCCGCTCAGCACCTCCTCCACCGCGACCTTTGAATAACCCGGGGGTATCTCGTTGCAGTGGAACATCTGGCCCAGCTCCACCGGATATGCCATGCCGTAAGCCACCTTAATGGAGAAGTTACGCGCATCAATGTGTAGCTCACACTGGCGGCGAACCCTTATGTCATCCACGGGATAACGGGATAGCAAGGTGTCCGCTTCAGGGGTCCCGGTGGACGCGCAGCTAGTTCGCCGCGCGGAGGGGCTGATCACGGTGTCCGGCTGATTGCTCGGACCTAGTCCTTGAAGCTTGCTGAGGGCAATTTGTACTTGTTGCGCAACTATGTCGCCGATGCTAGCCTGGGTTGCTCTGAGCTCTTGTTCCAATTGGTACACTTTACGTGATTCTCTTGATTTGCTTCTATGCCGGCTCCTGTACGTATGTGCATCCTTAGCGAAACCATACTTCCACGGCGTCAGCTTGCCCATACCTCGTGTCCGTCCTGGGTGCTCAGGGTTTTCAAGGGCATATGTTAGCTCGTCATTCTCCCTGTCTGGCACCAATGTACCTGCCTGAGACTGCTCAACAGCTTGTACAATCCTTTGGCCAGCCTCTTGTACTCCTGGTGCCATCACCAAACTACCGTCATCTGAAAGGCTCCCCCCATGACCCATGAACCAATTGCGCGGCTGCTGTTCCAGAGCGGTAGCCGTGTGACGCCCTTCGCCATTAATTCTTCTTCCCGCTTCTCCCATTTTGGTACAGCCTTGATGTAACCATCGGTGCCAAGATGGTGGTGGTATTTCTTCATCTGTGAATTGGCCTTGTTCTTCTGACTCGCGGCCTGGTCTTCAGCTGACAGCTTGAACTCCTCGAATGCTTCCCAGTGATCCGCCAACTTAGGAAATTGGTTGAAGTCGGGTCTTTCTCCCTTCTGCACGTACTTGCGGCTGAGAGACGTCTTCCAGGCCTGAAACATTGTTGCCATCTTCTTCAAAGTGAATTTCTTGGCCTTGTCTTCGGACCCTTGAGGAAATGTGAAATTTTCCTTAATATCTTGCCAGAGCAGGTCCTTGGTAGCTTGAGGAACTTCGGCCCATTTTCTAATGCTAATTGGGACATGATCCCTCACGTGGTAACCGCAAGCGTTGTTGTACGGCCCAACTGCTAAAAGAGGGGCAACCGGCATCCCTTCGTTGTTAACGTCAGTAAACACGTGCTTTGTGGACGGCTTCTTGTTAGGTGCCCGATGCTTGGATTGGTTGCTCGATGCACGGGGCTTCAAATACATACACATATGTACAAATGTGTCAAAGTGTATTATATTAATGAATTGCGATTAATTAACATGTCTACGGGGATTATATTCTTCTAGCTGTACCTCATCCTGGCCGGAACCAGTGTTATCGGACTCAGCGGCTCCCGCGTCAATGGCTTCATCAGCTGCAGCCTCAACGGCCTCACCGGAACCATCATTAGCCCCAGCGGCAGCAGCGTTAGCATCACCTTCGATGGTACCCAGCGCGATGGAGTCCAACAGGAACTGTTCTCCCTCATCGAAAGTAGGGTCACCACGTCCTGGTTGCGCCATCTATCCTAATTCCGAAAAAATGTTGACATAAATATCATATTACTTTGAAACAACCATATTACAGATTACAACACAAGCATATTATTACATAAATTTCTACACCAAGCATTAAGTACTAACGCGTGTTGGAACTAGCCCAAGGATCAAACACGAACTCGTGTGTTGGCACTTATTTTTATGTGTGTAATTAAGAGGTAAATTATCTTCATCACTGAGGACCGAGCTAAGCCGGTGTTTATTAGCTCGATGGACCTATGATGGGGGACAATAGTGAAGGGGTCGATATCAGACTGTAGGATGAGAGCCACCTTAGTGATTGACCATATGTTTTAATTTGCATCACTCAGTTGTTTACCTTTGTCACTTAGATGATTTTTAGGTTGTTGAATTCTAGGTGATCGAAGTTAGTCTGTTTTTTTGGATACGATAACTTTGGAATACTCCAAGTAAAAAAAGATACAATTAACCTATATTGTGGATATTTATTTGTGCTCACATGTCGTACGTGTCAGCAGGCCAATATGCAGTCGTCACATGTCGTAAGTTGTTATCCACCGCAACAATTTTGACAAAATTGCCTTGTGGGCATTTCACCGAACATGTGGTGGGCAGCCGAATTAGAGAGGGAGGACGACGCGTGCACACATATACCTCGGTCCTCCTGGGTGGATGGCGGTGCGGCGGCGCTTTGGAGGCGGAGTAGGCGTCGGCGGGGTGGCGGAGAAGGCGCC
Organism: Otatea glauca; assembly: GCA_036346275.1. Classification (NCBI taxonomy): domain Eukaryota; kingdom Viridiplantae; phylum Streptophyta; class Magnoliopsida; order Poales; family Poaceae; genus Otatea; species Otatea glauca. Next base: position 20,866,214 of record CM070715.1, read on the forward strand.
GGCGGCCGGGGTGGAGTGGCGGCGGCGACGAGGGCGCACGACGGTGGGTCGATCGGCGCGCGCGAGGTGGCGAGTAGGCGTCGGCAAGGTGGCGGAGGAGGCCTACGGCGTCGACGAGGACGGCGGCGCGTGGTCTAGACGGAGGCGAAGACAGCGGCGGCCGGAGACACACAGGAGCTGCAGCGGCGCGCGGGGGGGGTTCTCGAGCGGGACTTAGAAAATTTCGGGTGTGAGAAAAGGACGGGGCGTTTCAAATTTATACAGGGAGCACCTCTACAAGCGGTTCTAATAACCAACCGCTTATAGAATATCTCTACAAGCGGTTTTAGAACAACCGCTTGTAGAGGGAGGACTTCTACAAGCGGTTCGTAGAACAAACCGCTTGTAGAATGTCTCTACAAGCGGATTTAGATCAACCCGCTTGTAGAGGGATGACCTTCTACAAGCGGTTGGTATTAGTAACCATTTCTGAATCTTATGCTCTAAAAGCGGTTCTTTTCTAAAACCGCTTCTGAGTGTTGCGCTCTAGAAGCGGTTGTTTTCTCAAACCGCTTTCAATTTTGCACTCTACAAGCGGTTCTTTTCTCAAACCGCTTGATTTAATTTTTAAAATATGCTTCTAGCACTTGATTTCATTTCTAATTTTTAAAAATGCTTTTAGCAATTGCCATTTCTTAATTTTTAAAAAGCTTTTTGCACTTCAGTTTCATTTCATAATTTTTTGAAAAAGCTTTTTGCACTTCAGTTTGATTTCATAATTTTTTGAAAAAGCTTTTTGCACTTCAGTTTCATTTCATAATTTTTAAATAATGCTTTTAGCACCTCAGTTTCATTTCAGAATTTTTAAAAAATGCTTTTAGCAATTTAGTTTCAATCTACAATTTTTTTAAAAAAAACTTTTAGCAATTTAGTTTCATTCTATATTTTTTGAAAAAGCTTTTAGCACTTCAGTTTCATTTCATAATTTTTAAAAAATGCTTTTAGCACTTCAGTTTCATTTCATAATTTTTAAAAAATGCTTTTAGCAATTCAGTTTCATTTCTTAATTTTTAAAAAGCTTTTAGAACTTTACTTTCATTCCATAATTTTTACAAAAAGCTTTGAGCACTTTAGTTTCATTCCAGAATTTTGGCACTTTACATTCATTCCAAACAAACACTTTATACTGTAAAAGACATACATATACATAGTTCATACAATAGGGGTACATCTTAAGTAGTAACGTACTTTGTCTTTACAAGTGTTCCTTCATTATGATCGCGACGTATGAAAGGAGTATCCACGTCTGTGTCATTGAGGAGGCTTATGTCGACATCTACAGCGAAAGGAGGGATCTCGTCGAACTGCTATACTCTTCCTCGTCTGTGACGTCCTCAACTCCAACAATCCTTCGTTTGCCTTGTAGAACCACGTGTCGCTTGGCTTAGTACTACAATCTTTACGCTTGTCCTTATGCTTCTTAGGTTTGCTTGACATGTCCATTACGTAGAAGACTGTCTCACATCGCTCGCGAGGACGAACGGTTCGCGCTATAGCCGACTTGCGTTAGGTCCACGATTGTCATACCGTATTTGTCTACCTTCACGCCGCTTGAAGTCGGTTTGACCCATTGGTACTTAAATAGAGGACCTTCAAAGGTCCATAGTCAAGCTCCCATATATCTTCTATGAAACCATAATATGTATCCACCTTGCCTTTGTTGTCTTGGCGCCTATACGGACACCGCTATTTTGGTTGGTGCTCTTGTTATCCTGCGATCCGTGTAAAATGTGTAATCATTTATCTCGCACTTTTGAATATCACGATTTCACTAGATGGTCCCCGAGCCAAGCGTTGCAACTGCTCATTGTCCGACCCTTTCAAAAGGATGTACTTTTTGTAACCAAGCTACCAAAGAATCCATGTGCTTCATGTTATCCAATCCTCGACCTCCCAGAAATTGCGGCGTAGAATACTCTTATGCTCAAGGACATACGGGGCCACTATAGTTGATTGTTTCAAAACCGTGAAATGTGCTTGCTTAAATGTAAGAAAATCATTGCATGCAATTGCTTTCCTTCCTAGTATCCCTTTTCCCCGTAGCCTCCCCTCATGGCGTGATATAGGGACGCCGATCGGGTTTAGATCATTAATGTAATCCACACAAAACTCAATCACCTCCTCTGTCCCATAACCCTCGGCAATGCATCCTTCCGGACGAGAACGGTTCAACTTCGCCATGGTTGGTCCAACAGGTATAGTTTGGCATGAAACCTCTCATGATCAAGTGGTTCATAACTTGCCATCGCTGGGAGTGCTCCTTCTCGTTCTTGCAATCTACACACGGACAACATATGAAGCTGCCTGGAGGCAAGAATGCAACGGCCGCATCGAGAAAAGCCTGCATGCCATCAATGAACTCTCTCAAGCGATGGTCCGCATTGTACATCTATTGCCGATTCATCTATACCAAGTTATAATTTCATTAAAAATTATAACAAATTCCGTTAGAAAAATTATAACCTAACTTAAATTTCGTAACATTTAAACCCAACAAAAAAAAACTCCACCTACACCGTCATCCAATTAAAGACCTACCTTTCTAATTATTTTGTATCCCTTCCTACCTTTGTAATTATTTTTTATCCTTCTACATGTTTTTCTATTTTATTTCATACACCAATAATTACTTCCTTGCAATGTTGTACCTAGATCTCTCCCAATATTGTGATATTTAAGATTCTAAAGCTAACAACCACCTAGATCTAAAGCTTCCAATCATCTTTACCTTGTAATGTCATATTTTGAACTAGATCTCTACCCTACATCTTCATACAACAACAAAAACAAGGCACGGAAAACAAATTTTCGATAATGCTTAAAAAGTCCAAGATTTCTCCACATCCATTGAAAAAAATAGCAATATCTAGGTGAGAAGGATGTTCACATGATGTTACTAACTTTGAAACAATTAATTTAGAGCTAATAACCTCCAATTAAAAATTTGGACAGCACCTCCCAAGAACAAATAGCTTGGTCGGCCTTCTCTGCTCGATCGTATTCGCACCTCTTCCGCGCATGGAGGAAGAAGGGTTTAAATGCGCTGCTGCGCGGGAGGGCTTCGAGCGGTTGTAGACACGAACCGCTTCGAAGGTTGCGTTCTAGAAGCGGTTCTTTTCTCAAACCGCTTCGATTTTCGTGCGGTTTGAGAAAAGAACCGCTTCTAGAACGCAACCTTCGTTGTTCGTGTCTCCAACCGCTTCGAAGCCCTTCGACCGCTACAACGAACCGCTTCTGGTGCGAAGATCACAACGGGTTCGCACCAAACCGCTTCTAATAGGCCAGTTGTGATGCCCAGTTCTGTAGTAGTGACGGCATAAATGATGGGTTATGATGAGTCTGAAAACTCAGCACAATGAGCAGTTCGGCTCGGTACGACCAATAGGATAAGTCTGGATCAACACAGCACGAACGCGACTCTTTCGTAAAAAAACATCCTACCTACAGCCCAACCCATCATCACATAACTTACCCCAACGGCCCAGCCTATCATCAAATACTATCTCTCCCCCCACCTCCTCCCATGATCCATCTTACGCAATCGCCGTCTTCCTATGCCTCTATCGTCCCCTCTCTCCCTCTCCTCTCGCCCTCCTCCACCCTTGCTTCCTCTCCGCGCCACCTCGGTGCTAGATCCAATATATGGTCTTTGGTCACGTTGCTGTCGGATACCGTATAGAGACACCGCATTACCAGCTTTGTCGGCCGTCCCGAGGAAGAAGACAGTGAAGATCGGAGAGGAAGAAGACATAAAGGGTATCAGATCTCGACAATCCTCACCATCTCAACGCCGGATCTAGCAGTCTTCAACTATACCGCTGCCAAATCTGGTCTTCCCGCACTGCATTGCCACTGTCCCTGGCCACCATGCGTGCTTCTTCCCTGATGCTAGCATCTTCTGTGCCTTTGACTGAGCTGTACTCCGTTCTCATGACCACACTGGTAGATACCCTACTCATCCCTAACTCCATTCCTTCTCTATGCAGCAGTCCAAATGGATCCAGTTGGGCTAGTATGGCACAGAGGTGATACAGCATGCTAATAGTTCATGTATGGGCTCACCAAAGATGAATCAGGTTGGTTTGATACGGCTGACTAGCCGAACGGTGACGACATAGCACTGTCTGGACCACGACTATGGTCAAAGGGGCCGGCATACACCAATTATTGACATGTGCAATTGCCCTTGTCTTTAAAATGTCCAAATAGTAATATGTTGAATTTTGAACAATAAATAGTACAATGATGTAGAACAAGTCATGGGGAGTGGTTCCATCGTACATAACAACCACAGAATAAGATAGCCACAAGTACGAATACCTAAAGATTCATGTATATGGACGTCGACTTAGAAAGCTACATGAGCTGGTTGGCAGATATTGCTTTTCCTACCTGGAAGGCTGGAACAACAATTACAACTGCTACTCATAAGTAGGATGCTAAAAGTTCAATCCATATTACAACAGTAGTGCTGGTAATGTTCAAAGCTAACTCCACTCCACATGTTTCTGGCCGAATGGCCGACCATCCTACAGAATACCCATCAATCTCATGGCGGAGAAATAAGCTATATATCATATCAGTTTTTGTTCCATGCCAGATATTTCTGGTGGCATGCTGCCGCACACACAACCAGAGAGCCAGGCATGACAACCGGTTTGCATCCTTGTTCTTTTTTTACCAGCTGCAAGATTTTACGTCTGGTACTGCATACTTCTTGTACATGGCGTGCTTGTGTACGTAGTTCCACACGGCAACTTGTCAGCCCTATACTGATCTGTGGAAGTATCAAGTAAGGGTTTTTACGTTTCCACCCATATCGGGTTCGATATGTTGTGTCGACAGGATGTATGTGTCTTAGTTATTTAATCAGAGTACATGTATATATTCTGCCGGAAGATGTGTGTTTGCGCTCTGTAAGATCTTAGATCTTTGTAAATTGTAATTTCTTGCATGTGTATTCAGACTTCAGTGTGTGGTGTGAGTGGGTGTGTCTCCTACCGTCCTCTTTGTGCTTAAAAAAATTCTGATCTGCACCTCAATTTCATCCGGTTCTAGTCGGCTTCAATCACATTTGAGGGAGATCATGCTTGCAGCTCTAGCACGAGAGAACTACACAAAAGACATAGATTAGTTAATGAGGTTCAACAATGCTTACGTCCCAGGAGCTGAATCGCGGGGACTCCGTTTGCTTGAGGAGGTGCTTAAGATTACAAAAGATCGGCGATATATATTTATCCTACTTATATATTTAACTCGACACCTAATAAGTACATATACGAGGATATATGAGCCATACACAACGAAGCTTCACCGTACATAATCTTAAACTCCCTTCAAAGGAAGGACTCAGATTTCTTTTAAAATCCTGAAATGTGCTTAATATAAATCATCTATTGAATTTTTTTTGCAAGAATTGATTTTGCATTTTTTAGGTGTCAAAATAACAAAACCATCCTAATGGATCTGTGTGGCAAGGAAAATCAATCTATTCCTTAAAAAAATCTTGGAGGTTATGTAATACTTACTCTCAAACTTTATGTTTATACAGTATGATATTCTTTATTTCCCTCTTTTATCTTTGGATTCTTATCTAATGATCCAGTACGTTATCTTAGGCATGAGGAGTAAAAAGCCATATAATGATCAATGCTTTTTTTTATTCTATTTTATCTACATGTCTAGAATCTTAGCAAGAGAGTATTCCTCATTTTTTTATGTAATTGAAGTGGGATTGATGAATAACAAAACAAATAAACGTAATAGTGTTTATTAGTGTCGCATAAAACCCGAAATAGGGCATGGCCAAGTGGTAAGGCAGCGGAAATATTTCAATTTATATTCCTACCTACTGTCTGGATATACCAAGAGAGATCTACGATCTAATAAGGCTACTATGAGAACCCGTCGCTGTCTCGGTTGTGCTGTCGAAGGCTCTAGGGAAGTTGGAGGAGAAAGGACTTATCTTGGGGTGAGCTTACTATTTATATGCTTTATCAGTTATCCTCTTTGTACTTGGCTACTTATTTATCATAAAATGACATGAAAGTCTGAAATCCTCTACACAACTATGAGAAACCAATTTACTAGGGAAGCTAAGGTGTCCAAACAAGATTTTAATCTATCGAAAATCTATGTAAACCCTTTTTTCTTTAGATTTATTTATTGTTCTAGTCTCTTGTATATTTTTTTACAAATCTAGCCTCCTTATGTGCGCATTTATAAAAATAACTTTCTCTCTTGTCATAGAAAGCAAGGTGGACAATATATGCTCTCTGCTGTCTAGGAGCACGAGAGATACTCGATACGTTGCTACCGTAAGAGTACGTCTTGTTATGCTACCATGCCCAAGGATCGCGGAAAGCGTCCTCACGGATCCCCGAGCCCCTGCCACGCCCCTGCCGGGCCTACCCGCGTCCTGCCCGCGCTTGTCCGTGTCCCAGCACGCCGCCCGCCCAGATCTAAAACGTACTCCCTCCGTCCTTGAAAGTGAGGGAGAGAAGCGTTCAAATTGTGTCCTCCAATATTAGGGATTGAGAGCTCTCCCCCCTTAAATTATGTCCTCAAATTGTGCCCATGCACGCAGATACATGCGACCACACATATTCCAAAACAAAAACACGGCAAGTCATTCCCTATAATCGTGATTAATTAATGCATGCATGTTGCCAATTAATAGAGACACAGTATTAAATAGGGGCATTAGAGTCTTTTGACAGAAACCATAATCTGTCTTAAAATTTCTTCTGTCCCTTACTTTCCAGGACGGAAGTAGTAGTACAGTAGTACTAGCAGTGAAATGGAATTTTTTTGTGACGTGGCACCGAGGCTTACCTATCTACTGGCGCTTTCCAGGCCACGTCCACCCGCGGTGCTCCAGCGTGGAGGATGCCTCCTCGTGCTTGTATGCACTCCTAGGTAGAGCTGGCCATATGGGCCGGCCCGGCCGCCCACGGTCCGGTACTGTTGGTCCGCCCACGGCACGGCACGAGGCGGTGGGCCGTGTCTGGGCGGAAGCACCACCCACGGGCCAAGACGCAGACGCGGCACGGTGAGCAACGGGCGGGCCGGGCACGGTGGGCGAGGCACGCACGACGCGACGGCACGAGCACGACGGCCGAGCGCAGAGCGGCGGCGACGGCACGCGCGGTGGGCCACACACACCGTTGCCGCCGCCGTGCCGACCGTTGAGCGTGGGCGTGCCAGCGGCTCCGGCACGCACGGCCCGAGTTTTTTTGAAATTTTGACTGTTTTATAGCCGTTAGGTGTTAAAAAATTGATAAAAAATCGAAAAACGCAAAAATCCCAATTTTTCCTATAAATAGGGAGGACCCCTGTCCTCATTTTGCACCCATTCACTCATCATCTTCTCTATTGGTCATCTTGTTAAAATTGTGATATTGTTTGTAGTTATTTAGCAAAATTCGAAGAAATTTTGCTAAAATTTCGGAGAAATTCAAACTAGAGCTTTCGGTAACACAAGAGGTTTGTCATACTGAATTTTGCTAATTGTATTATTTTTACTAATGTTCGGAATATTGAATTTGCAGTTTTTTGCATGGATCATTTCCCCATCTCCGATCTCGGGATCGCTCCGGAGGACCTTGAATCCTTCCAAGATTTGTCGCTGTACCCGAAACACAAGCACCTGAAGAACATCATGTAGAAGAAGAACCATCAGGCTCCATGTCCATGACCATGAGTGCTTCTGGCTCGACATCCACTGGAGCGAAGAGAGCGAGGCAGACATCGAGAGTTTGGGATTTTTTCGACAAGCAATCGAGGACAGATGCGAAAGGAAAAGAGGTAAGAGTTGCTGTTTTTAAACAATGTCATCAAGTTTTATTTGCAAAATCTACTGGGGGTATGGGACACTTGCATAGGCATATTGAAAGTTGCAATGCGAAAATAGGAGCAGCTATGAGACAGACACAACTAATATACAACCCGGACGGTTCGGTCCGTAACTGGGAATATAGTGGCGAAGTAGCTAGGCAATCTCTTGTACGCTTAATTGCATCACAGGATTTACCTTTAAACCTTGGCGAGAGTGCTGATTTTGAAAATTACATTAAGCGTGCACATAATCCAAAATTTAATAAAGTATCTAGACAGACAACTAGTAGAGATGTAGTTAAGTATTACAATAGTTGTCGTGAAAATTTAAAAAACATGTTCAAGATCGCACATTTTCCGTATCTTTGACTTCGCATATATGGAGTGGTAAGGCTAAGCAAGATTATATTAGCGTAGTTGCTCATTATGTCAACCAAAGCCGCAACTAGAAAAAGAATTATAGGTTTCAAACTAATTGATGTCGCACATACGGGAGAGAATATTACTGAGAGTATTATTAGGTGGTGGAGGACTTTGGTCTCGGTGATAAGATTTTGCTATAACTTTAGATAATGCCTCCGCAAACACCTCCGCAATGAATATTCTCACTCCAATATTTGGTACTTATGTCAATCATTTTTGCTTCATCAACGTTGTGCCTGTCATATTATTAACCTTATAGTTAAAAGTGGACTTGCCCCGTTAGAACGTTACATGGCACCTTTCCGTTTGGCAATTTCTTTTATGAATCATTCTAATGCTAGAATAGCATCTTATAATAACTTTTGCATTGCAATGGGCGACGCCCAAGAATATTTGGTTTAGATATGCCAAGAAGATGGAATTCTACTTACTTAATGCTTAAGAACCTTCGCCATATAAGAGCACATTTGAGGTTTTCATTCAAACACATCACCCTAAACGTGATTTATTATCCAAGAACATTGGTATGTTGCATCAAAGTTACTTGCTTTCTTGAAGTTTTTATGACTCCACGCTTGCTTTATCCAGCTTTATGAACCCACATCTTCTCTAATTGTGCATCATATATTAGATATGGCTACCCATTTTAAGAACAACGAAAATGACATGATTTTAAGAGATTCTGTCACCACAATGAAAACAAAATATTTGAAATAATGGAAAGAAATTCCACTTCTATATGCCTTCGCCTTTATTTTAGATCCTAGAGCAAAACTTAGAGGATTTGGCAACGTCCTCTCCATTTTAGGTGATGTTCTAGGGGAAGATTATTCAATTTATTTTACTACTGTTCGTACTAGACTAACCGAAGTTTACAACAAGTACGAACAAAAGCATCAAGGAGTTCGTTTGCAACGACCTCCTGCACCTATCGCGGGTAAGAAAAAGACCGTGTGGGGCAAAATCTGGGATTCTTCTTCTTCTTCAGGTACAGGTTCTACATCAGGTGGTGATACAAGCCGTAGCCAACAAGTCTCCTCTGGGGAACTATCTGCCTATATGGACAGCGACGCGTTGGATTACCAACAAGAAGGAGATGATGTCTTCAATATTGTTCAATGGTGGCATGAGCACAAGCTAACATATCCCGTGCTATCCATATTAGCTCAAGATGTGTTAACTGTTCCAGTCTCGACGGTTTCCTCCGAGTCTGCCTTCAGTCTCTCCTGCAGAATATTGGAGGAGAGAAGAACAAGCCTATCGAGTGATATGGTGGAGATGCTCATGACTATCAAAGACTGGGAACACGCTGATGCAAGAACTCAACATTCCGCTAAAAACCGAGAACTAGAGGAAGCCTTCGAAAATCTCTACCTCGACAATGACGAAGACCCTTTAACTACCTCTTAGTATGTATTAGAGGCTTAGAGCTTTAGTTGTACTCTTTACTTTGTCAAGGTTTTCTCTAGATGAGTTTTTACTTGGCAAAGTTTTTAACAAGGCAACCATCCAAACATTAATAAAGCTTTTTGTTACATGTTCTACAATTTTTTTGTCTCAATTTATTGTACGTTATTTTTATGCTATTTTCTAACTCTACGTCTCTACATATTTTTTATAATTTTTCCTAATTTTTTCCTAATTTTTTCCTATTTCCCCCTATTTTTTTCCTCTCTTTTTTGTGCACACGGGCTGGTGGGCGGCCCGAGGCCTCACTGTCTCGAGTCGTGCTCGGCCAAGACGCCCATGCGCCCGGCGTGCGTGCACGGCCTCGACCTCGGCCCATGGGCGGGCATGGCAAGCACGCACGCGGCGGCGGGGCCTTCGTGCCTAGATGGGCCGTGCCTCGATCAAGCGCGTCTTGCGTCGTCTTTTCCATCCGCCACTCTACTCCCGGGTATGACAGAGTACACATATAGTTTATTATGTATTTCGCGATAAGAAAAGAAGTTATTTTTATAAGTTTATTTCTACACTAATTTTGCCGGAGCTAGATAAGTACATTATTCTTTTCTTTACACCTCAAAAAACTGCGGAAAGTGACAGTTCATTTGAAAAAGAGGGCATAAAAACAGGAAAAGGACAGTGCAAAAGGGAAAGAAAATTCCAAACTTGGTTTCTCTTCTTCCAGAGCTATCGGAAATCCGAAGAACTTCACATCGAAGATTTTTGGTTGGCCACGTCGAAAGCAACACCTTGAATTTATCCCCCTGGATTTGGGGGAGAATTTTCTCCTCGGAATCCTCTTGTTCTTCCTAGCTTATGGACGGCTTATCCAGACTGGTTTCGTGCAAGCTTTAGTTTGTTCTTATCTGGAGTATTTGGTTCCCAATCTACGTATATTTTCTCAGGAATAATTCGAGAAGTGCCATTCTTAAAGAGGTATCAGTTGGTTACTTACATGGCTCTCCATGAATCTAAGACCTTTCATCGCTTGCGTCCATAGATTACTTGCTCAAGCATCGTCGGAGTTTTTTTTAATTTGTGGTCAAATTAAATTAAGCAGAATTCACTCGATCCACTTGGAGACCAAGTAATTGAAAAAGACAACAAAGAAATGAAGAGGGAGGAGAAGAGGCACACATACATTGCTTAAGACTCCAAGTCAATGTACTTATATTCAACCACAATAAACCATCACTTTTATTCAGCCATAACAAACCATTACCGTAGTAGTAGTAGAAGCAGTACACGCCATAATCCATGACTTGAAACCAAGCAAATCACACTCCTAATTCAAACACGTAAAGCAATACTATTGGCAGTGGAACCCGGCAAACTTAAAGCAGTTCAGTTCTGCCCATACGCAATGCAAGCCTGACGTCTTGATTGGTGACTTCAGTTATTACGTGCGCTTTCAGTTTATTTATTTATTTAATCACCAGATAATATGCAGGATTATTATATGATTAAGGAGGGCAGCTCGATCGAGCTGTTGAGCTGTTCTTAGATGGCGAGGACGAGGCCCGGTAGCGACTTGCGCGCGCGGTCGTGGCGACGGCTCTGCCACAGGCACTTGGGCCCCGACGGCGCTCGCGCCGGGGAGGAGGAGGCGCTGGAGGCAGAGGAGGTGGAAGTTGAGGAGGAGGAGGAGGCGTGGTTAGGAGGGATGGTGTTCGTGGCGGCTGCAGCGGAGAGGCGGGTGACGGTGAGGTCGGTGTTGAAGTACTCCCGAAGCTGGGTAATCACCCCATCGGGGCCGACGGTCCAGGCGTGCACCCAGTAGAGCTGGCGGGCGTCGTCGGCGCCCTCGGCGATGACGGTGGAGCCGAAGGCGTCGACGGAGCGCGGGGAGAAGCTGAACACAGCGTTGATGTTGGCGCCGGTGAGGAGGCGCATCATGTGCTGGTGCGCGGGGGGCCCATGGAACCACCACTCGAGGTCCGGCGCGAGCAGCTCCTGCGCCCGGCGCGCGTCGCGGGAGTTGAGCGCCTCGTACAGGCGCAGGACCAGGAACTTGCCGCGCTGCTCCTCCGACTCCCTGCAGACGGTGATCTCTGCCAGCTCCGCCGCCGCCGTCCCGCGCGGCGCCGCCGCTCCCTGCCGATGGTTAGCCAGCTCCTGGCGCGAGCCCCCCGTAGGCTCCGGTCACCGCTTCGAAGAAAAGGAGGGAGCTAACCCTGCAAGACAAAGCCCCGCAGTGGAGGCGATCGAAGGAACGATGGATTGGAATCGACGAGGGAGGGAGAGGTGGAGGGTTCAGCGGGCCGCGCCGGGAGGCTTATATAGATGGAATCATGGAAACTCGTCTCCCCGAATCTCATCGTAGTACTACTGTATATTACCCCCCAAGAACCTCAATTCTATGTTATTAGCAGATATGTCCTTGTACATACCGCCTTTTGTTTCGTTTTGCCCCTTGAAAAGAGCCTTTCGAAGAGCGAACTCCCGCTGCATGCGCATCTAGTCAAACCACACGATCGACAAACAATTTTTGATCGGTATCGCTAGGAATTGGACTCCGACGGAACGTAACATTTTTATGCGTGTAATATTTGTAATCATCGTGTGTAATAAAAATGCAAAATAACAGTAGGAATATCGATTAAAAAATATTGCACACGGTGATTACAATTATTGCACGTATTATCAAAAAATATTACATCGATGCGTCCGATAAAAACTCTCTCAGCGAACATTCGATTTCTACCCTAGCACTCGCCATTTTTTATTAGACTAAGAGCTCTAGTACTTGTTTTCCTTTAAAACCTATCTTTTTTTATTTATATTAATATATAGAGAATGAGATCGCTTAGAGAAGTACAATAACAAAGTTTAATACTTACTCCATCTCTTATCCATATCATCTAGAGTAAGCACTAAAGTCAACTTGTATAATAACTATCTCTAAAGGTTGGTTCTCGATATTGTACAATAACTATCTCTTCTCTCTTATACATAATTAATCTACCTATACTCCCGTGCAATACTTACTACTCCCTCTGTTGATAAATATAAAGCCTATAGTTTGAATGGTCTTGTTGAAAAATATAAGGTATGCATGTAGATTTAATGAGACTTTCCACCTATACCCCTATTTATTCTCTCTTAACCATATGCATTTATTCATTACCATCTACATAAAGTATTATCTCTCATCTTTCAAGATAATTAAGAGGGATATGTAAGTTATTTTCTCTCATGTTTTTCTCAATTTCACTATGACTTTAATCCTTATACCAAGTCAAAATACGTTTTATATTTATCAATGGAGGGAGTACCAAATAAGAATTAGCTCTTTTCTCTCTTTTTTTTCTTACTTTTTCACATAGAATAAAACGATATGGACGTACTTAAAGTAAATTAAGATAGTTTCAATGTACATACCCTTGTAGTTGTAGTTCCTCGTAAACAAAAGTAGGTAGGTCTCTATCGTCTTTGACCATTGCTTAGGTGTCACGCGTCACTAAGACCAATGCGTTCTGCATGCCCTGTGAATCTGTGGTCAAATTATGGGATGAAGCTAGTATACTAGTAACTCCAGTTCAAAAAAAAAAAACGTTTTATATATCGGTATGATCCTAAAAATAATTTTAATCACTAATTTGTATTAGATATGCATTTATAAAATCTAATAAAATTATATTATTACAAAAATATTTTTCAAGACGAAACTACGTGATTTTTATATATCAAATCTAAATATGTAAAATGATATCTATAACTAAAGTTTTAAAAATTTGATTATATATATCCTAAAACGATCATTTTAACCGGATGGAGTAGTATACTAGAAAACTTCGCAGCACTTCATACTGCATTATTCAGCTGAAGTTCTTAACGGCGTGAGGAGTTCAGGAATCCAGGATGTGTTCAACTCGTATGCAGCCATTCAACGGAAGATGGACTCGGTCGTCACTCGTCAGTTGTCAGCAAGAGAGGGCCACATCCCGGGTCGTGCACTTCGGGGTAGGCGCCACTCGGTCCGTGGTTTTAGCTACCATGGGCGCGTGCGGTGACAGCGATTGAGCCTGTTTGGGAGCTAACTTCTATGAAAAAACTGTTTTTTTAGTTTGTTTTACGGAAAATATCTGTATTTTTTTTTAAGAAACCGTTTCACCGATAGCTAATTTATCTTATTAACAAGCGTAAAAGTACATACAGTCTAGCTTTTAATTTTTACTAGTTATATATGACTTCTAATTTATGCTAAAAACTGCTTAAAAGCTAATCTGTTTAGGGGTTTACTGGTTTTTCAAAAACTTAATCTAAAAGCCCCCAACGCGGACTAAGTGGAGCAGAGAGCGAGTGAGGTGAGCTCAAGGTTTGAAAATTGTTTTCGGATCCCTTCTCGAATGTGGCCGAAATCTGAGATTTCGGTAAAATCTCGGTATTTGTGATGAAATTCAAAAAGCAAATTTGAAATCTGGTATTTTTAGATGGAAAAACTGAAATTTCACTGAAATAACCGAAATTCACCAAAATTCCGGCTCTTTTCAACCCCTATGAAAATAGTCTCTCGAAACTAGAAAAAAATTGTAACCATGATGCATAGCATTGAGTTGAGATGGCTCAGTTAGTGTATGGTGCCAGATTAAGGTTCGCCCATGAAAGGTTAGGTCCTGGGTTCGAATCCTAGCCTCAACATTAAATTTTAAATTTTTTTCACTTTCTTTTATGGTGTTATTTCTACTTGCCATAAAAAAATTCTGCTGTTGCCGAGACTTGAACCCAGGTCGGCCCGGTGAGGCCAAGTCTCCTAATCACCTAGACTCGATGGAAGTTGTTTGTTAATAAGCTATTATACATAATTTGTATACGTATAAATTTTCACATGTATTTCGGTCCTAAAAACATCAAATCCAGTCAAATTAACTAAAATCTCAACGAAATTGAGCGGAACTAGATTCCCGAAATTACTTCAAAATCTCGTTCCACCGGGATTTAAATCTCGTTTTCAACCGGGGAAATTTCACCGGTATTTTGAAGCATAGGTGAGCTGCTCCGCTTGCTACAACGGTTCGAACTTCGAACTGATCCAATCAAGTTTCACTCTGTAGTCTGTACTGCAACTCGACATATAGTAGTATGGGAGGCGGGAGCTACTAGCACGTACACTCTGGCATGGCATAGTACTATATATACATTAGTAGAATAGTAGTACTCTGTCATGGAATAGTACTCTGGCATGGTTTTTCTATGCCATCGTTTGTCGCCTGCTTGGGGCGTGGCGATCGGGGGCAGGCAGCGCGCAGCTCCCCGCTCTAGCTTAGGCCAGGTCATTTTGGGCCGGCACGAGGCTCGCCCGGCCTAGTCCGGCACGCTACTGTTCTAAACGGGTCGGGCCGGTCCGGCACGGTTGTCCGTGTCGTGCCAGGCCTGCCATTCGGGCACGATGGGCGGTCCGCCCAAGACGGAAGTGCAAGGCGTGCTCGGGCGACGCGGCCCGGAACAAATTCCATCCGCGTTTCGGCATGGCACGCGCCACGGCGGCACGACGGCGGCGGGCTTGGGCACGCGGCCGAGCACGCGCGCAGCGGCAGGCACGCGGCAGCGGTCGAACCTGCAATGAGCCCAGCGCAAGCGGCCGGCATGCGACCGAAGCCAGCGGCAAGCGGCCGGGCCCGCACGTCTTGGGCCGCGGAGAAAAAGGAGGACGGAACGGCGGGGCAGCGTGAAGGTGCTCGAACGGCGCTGGCGGGCGCCGGCGGCGTGGCGGCGCGGCGTGGCGGAGAAAAAGGAGGGGAGGGGGCGCGTCGCCATGGCGCCAGCGTGAAGGTGCTCCGAAGCAGTGGGCGGTGGCGAGGGCTCGAACGCAGACGCAGGCGCGCGAGGAGAAAGCGGCGGGCACGCCGGGCGCGACGAGGCAGGGCGGACGCGCGGCGAGTTAGGGCGGAGCTCCGAGAACGCGAGGAGAAGCAAGCGGGGCCGGGCACGGCTAAGCGCGGAGAGGCGGGGCACGGCCGGAGCGCCGCGGACTCGTGGTGGGCGGGCGGGCGAGGGCGCCGAGGCCGGGCGCCACGCGCCAGAGTCACGCCTGGGCGGACCCGAGGAGACGACGCGGGCGACTCGAGGAGTCGCCAGGCCTCACGTGCGCACGCGGCCCGAGGGCGGAAAAAGAGAGGCGCTGGGCAGTCAAGTCTCAGTCCAATCGATCGGTTTTGGAAAAAAAAGAGTGTAGCGCATGCGACCAGCGTCCAGGTAATTTTAACGTCTCTCGCGGGAAAAATTATTCGAGGGAATCATATGTCTGAATTCAATGTCTCCCTCAACGTCTAATTGTCCCGCGGGAAAACAGAGAGAGGAAAAAGCTCGTTATCAGCGGGAAAACAGAGACTGAGAAGGAACCTGAAAGTACATCACGGGAAAAAATCGTTGCGGGAATCACGCGTCATAATGACATGCGTTTGAGAAAAAGAGAACTGAAATGACGTAAAACATTGAACTCTCTGTGTGCATGCATGCAACCGAGGGAATCACGCGCGATTTTGAATGGACACGCTCACATTCGATAAAATCACGGGAAGAAAATCACGCGCCTGATGAATTTTAAGTTTTGAACGCAAAGAAGACAGCGATGTGATTGATTGATTCCATCCCGCTCTCTTTAACGCAATTTTGAACGCGACAGCAGAACAACGGTCATTTCGCTGGACACACCATAAATACAGGGGATGGCTTGCATTTTCTCTGCACAACTCTCAACTCTCTTGCGCTCTCTTGCCCATTTTTTTGCTCAGACGCTCAGTACATTCTGCGCATCTCACTCTATTTGCTTGCATTTTTTTGCTCTCTCATTGTGAAATAAAATGTTTCGCAAAAGCAAAAGCAGGAGAGTACGCCCGCGCTCTCCTAGTCCCCCTCGCCAGGATCAAGAGATCGATCCACGCCAACTCTCCCCCAGCATGGGAGACTACGGCATGGATGACCGTCATCTGGACGGCACGCATGGCATCGAGGATGCCTCATACACTCCGGATGCACCGAGCTCGGATGCCGCTACCTCGGTGCATGCGGGACGGGCGTCAGTATCCACACCGAACACGCAGCCCGACATATCCATGCAGCCAGCACGGGCGTCCATAGTCGGCGGTCGGCGCGTGGTCTTGGCAACATATGGACGAACCGTCGAAACTGTTGACGGACATGAGGTAGTGTATCTTGTTTGCAAATCGCAATCTAAACTATCTGCGTGCATGTGGTGGTACAGGTCATCTAAAGAGACACGCGAGAATTGCTTGAGGAAGATATCGGCGGACGGAGGCGGCGAGGCGTCGGAACACACACTCAACTTCAACACCGACGGTTCGGTAAGCACATGGGTATACAACGCCAGCGTAGCTAGAGAAGAAATTGCACGTTACATAGTTACAGAGGATCTTCCGCTTAGAACGGGTGAGAGCTCTAATTTTGAGAGAATTGTGCAACGTGGTTTTTGCCCGCAATACGAACATGTTAGTAGAAGAAGAACTACACGTGATGTTGTTAAAATGTTTACAACTAAACTAGAAATGTTAAAACAGACCTTTATGACGCTTAGTTTTTCATTCGCATTAACATCTGATATATGGACTTCCTCTCACCAAAGAGCAGCATATATTAGTATTGTTGCGCACTATCTAGATGACGAGTACGTACTAAATAAAAGAGTTATAGGGTTTAGGCCAATCTCGGAGTCACACACCGGACATGCTATCGCTACCCGTATACTTGAGGTTGTTAATGAATTTAAAATAGAAAGTAGAATTGTTTCCATTACTCTTGACAATGCATCAGCTAACACAACCGCTATGGAGCATCTCTCACCGCGCCTGGAGTCTTATATTGGAGGTTTTGTACTCCACCAGAGATACGTATGCCATATTATTAATCTCATTGTACAGGCAGGTATGCATGTAATGAAACCTACTTTGGAGGGCATACGTAATGCTATCGATTTTATTACTAATTCACCTGTGAAGTTTGCCCAGTTCTCAGAGTACTGCAAGGCCAATAATATGAAACCAAGAAGATTCAACCTAGATATGAAGGTTAGATGGAACTCAACTTATACTATGCTGCAACGATGCGAAGACTACGAGCACATTATCACTGTCTTCGTCAACTGCAATAATGGTGAGGTATTGGTTACTGACGCAGATTGGATAATTGCTAGTCATTTTCGTAATTTTTTTAAAAAAAATTACGACGCAACTAAAAAATTATCCGGTGTTTATTACCCAACTTCTTGCTTAGTTATCGAGTGGCTTTGGCTTATTGCTAATGCTTTTAAAGAAAATAGAGATAATTATGTTTTACGTTCCATTATAGAACCAATGGAGCAAAAAAATTTAAAATATTTTCAAGCTATTCCACATCCTGCTTCGCTTTGTCATTTTGGATCCTCGGAGAAAATTTTCTGACTTGCAGGGCGCCTACGCGGGAATAGGTGAGACATTCGATCTTGATTTCTCTGAGGCCTATACTCATATTTATAATGAGTTTTTCAGAGTTTTCGACAAATACTACGAGAAGTTTGGCACCAGAAGTGAAGCACGAAGATCTACCTCAACAACGCAACAAGCACGAGGCGGTTCGATGGCTTCAAACATGTGGAAGAAGCTGAAAGGCAAATCGTCTGGTTCATCTTCCGAAACGCCGAGCAGACCACAATGGAATCCACGGGTAGAGGTCAACCACTACCTCGACACGCCTTTCATGGAGTTCGAGCTTGACATGGACGAGGAAAATCAACTTAACTTGCTTTTGTGGTGGAAGAATAATCAACGTATTTACCCCGTGCTATCCCATTTCGCACGGGATGTACTTACGGTTCCGGTGTCTACTGTCTCGTCGGAATCCACTTTCAGTTCGGTGGGGAGGATACTTGAGCCAAGGAGGTCGTCTCTCACACCTGAGATGGTTGAGGCAATTACATGCCTCAAAGACTGGGAGCGTGCAGATCAGAGGACACAACATCAGCCAGAGGATCAGGAGATCACGAACGCGGTAGCGGACTTTGACAATCTCAGCCTCGGGTAGTCTATGTATATAAATGTAGTTATCAGACTCTTTTCCTTACTGTGGTACCCTACACCGGGTGTAAGGTTTTTAACGAGGCAAGAATTTTGTACATGTTCAAGATTTAATAAAATTTACTTCTTTTCCCCAATATTTGTGTCCATTGCTAGCAATACCGATATCTACAGGATGTTTCTTTCGCATGCTTTCATTTAGTCATTGCTTTGCGTGTACATTTCTTCTTGTCATTTATTTACTTACTTTGCTAATTTCTCCAGAGATACACAAGAGAACGAATGCGTGTTCGCCAATAACGATCTAATTAATCGGCAATCTACTGTAGCAAAACTGGGGCAATTTACTGTAGCAAGACTGCAGCAATTTACTGTAGCAACAATAATGTACCAATTTACTGTAGTAAGACCGTTTTATTAATCCGGACCGTCGATTCGCTCGATCCGACGGTTGGATGCCCATCAACTGCAAACTTGGCAGTCACTGCGACTGCCAAGGATCTGTGTCCATGCGTGTTGCTCGATTGTAGATTTACATATTTATTTAATCAAGGTGGCTATACATTTGTTGCACCGTAGCATCGCGTACGCACGCTACTACAAGCAAATTTGGGTCATTTCCTCTCGTCGCAATAGTGTAAATGGACCGGGCCTGGGCCGGCACGGCACGAAGTAGGCACGAAGCGTAAATGGGCCGTGCTTGGGCTCGCCGACGGCGAGCCGGCCGCAGACGGCGCGCACGACGGCCCGGCGCGCCCGCACGGTTCCGCCCGAAGCACGATGGGCCGTCTTGCCGCAAGACGCAGACGCGACGACGCCCACCTCTACTTACCACGGTTTCTGCACAGCTTTTCGTGCACTTGCTATTGTTACTGTAATTTAACTAGAGATGTGAGAGGAGAGTTCGTCCTCATCGAAGTATCGAGTCCCCGTGGGGAGCTATACCCGATAAATAATCGACAAAAAGCACGTCTCACCTCGGGGAGCCACTGATTGTCCTCGGCGTCGGCGAGCACGAAACTGGCCCTCCTGTCGATGACGTCCTTGAGCTCGCGCAAGATGCTCCGTAGCGACGCGGAGAGGCGGCATCGTAGCGAGTGGAACTCCAGCACCGTCGCCGTCCTCCCACTCGACAACGCCGTCGCGAGCGCCCGCTGCTCCACATCCCTACGGTCCCGCCTCCACCGCCACGGCTCCGGATTATTGTTGCCGCCTCCGTCCTCCCACTCGACAGCATCGCCGCCAGAGCCCACTGCTCCGCGTCCCCGCCTCCACCGACGACGTGCTCATGGGGGCGGAGGGCGTGGCGGCCATGGCGAAGGTGCAGGGGGAGTCGAAGGGAGAGGGGAAGAGAGCGAGGACGAGGCAGAGGGGGAGAGGGTGAGGGCGGAGGGGGTGAGCGGAGGCAAGGACAGAGAGACGGAGGAGAATCGAGGGAATACGGCCGTGTGGGGGAGTCGAGGGAAGGGATAGGGTTAGATAACGGGGATGGGGAGCCTATAGGGATGATTTTTCCCCACTATCAACCCCGCGGGAGAAAAACTCTCCTATCCCGCGCCCTAATAAGTGAATTCCCTGGCGAGGAATGGGCCCTATTGCCATCTCTAAATTTAACCCGTTGTAATAGCTTCACAGGATATTAAATGGACGGTTTAGATCGTAATTTGTACTGTAGCAACTGGTTATGTAGTGTCTAGATTTGAACAGTTCGTTCGCTCTGAAGATAGACAGCTTAAATTATATACAGTTACTTATTGCACGGTAACAGTTGCACCTTGTCACAAGCTAGATCATCGAGAGTACTGCACTCCCTGCACTTTTAAAAGACTTATGTTTTGAATGGTCTTGTTAACAAATATAAGACTTGTATATAAATCTAATGAGCAATTTCCTTCTATACCCCTATTCATCTCAACCATATACATTTATTTATTACCACCCACACAAAATATATATTTCATCTTTCAAGAAAATTAAGTGAGGGTATTTAAGTTATTTTTTCTCATACTTTTTTCAATTTCAATACAATTTTAATTCTTACATAAAATCAAAATACGTCATATAAAAATGAACGAAAAAAGTAATAAAGAAACATCCTCCGGCGGCCTGGCCACCTCGCAAAAAGAAGATGAAAGATATAAAAACATCTTGTTCGATGCATTGGTTAGTGGGTGCGTGCGGATGCTGCAGCAAGTTCTGCAGTACTCCTGTACTGCAGTAGAATAATATTTTTTTGTTTGTCTAAGTTTATAAGTTATATTTATTTTCGTGTAAGAATATATTAAAAAATATTAGATTATCTTTAATTATTTTTATTAAGCACTATATTTTATAGGAAGCTTTTTCCGTACTCCCAGGAGTACATACTCCCACCTCTAATATACCACTTAAATGAACGCTTTATACTTCTTTATCACTACCGGTATACTCCAATAATAATTCTACGATACTCCAATGCGACATGGTTGAAAAAATTTCATCAGAGTCTTTATTTTTTTGCTACATACCTTTTTCCATATGTAAAAGGAATATATAAACAAATTATGCTACAAAGGGTGGACTTTAATGAAATTTTTCATGAAACTCACTTTGGAGTATCTTATAATCAGTATTAGAGTATACTCAAAAGGATAAAGAGGTATAACAACGTCATTTAAACGGTATACTGGAGGTGGGAGTACGTACACCCAGGAGTATGGAATCATTTTCCATATTTTATATATGCATATATTAGAGAATATAGAGTAAAAATAAATATTTATTATGAGTATAGAGGTTACATCACACTAATTTTGTTTTATAGTATAAAATATATCTTATATTTGTAAATAAGATCATTTTAAAATTATACCTTACAAACTTCAACGCAGGGAGTACTATACTACTGGTAATAGTATTTTACAGCACCTAAGGCGTAGCCATTTGCAATGGAGTTCTTCGCTTTTTTTTTCGACACACCTTTGTTTTGCATATCTTGTCCTTGCACGAATGAGTTGATCACAACAGGTAGAGTAGACACATCACGGCAGAAGAGTTGCCGCGTACATGGAGCTTGGCATCAAGTGCTGCGGGCAAGCCCTTGCAGAGAAACAGATGATCGGCACAAATAGTAATTAATTAAGTGATCAACTAAGTAGAGTGATTAATTAATTGAGTTGATCCGCACAAGGAGAGCTCAGCAAGATCTTGTCGTGGTCTCATGGCACCACAGGTCAGTAAGCCCCGCCTTGCTGGTTGCCTGACTGAGGTAGAGGCTGTTGCTGCGCTGCCAGCGTTTTACCTATGGTAAGAGAGCACGACAGATGACATATGCTTCTACAATCTAGGATAGAGCTAGTTTTGCAAATTAGGGAGCTATATTTGAAAAAAAAAAGTATATAGGCACAAAAAAAAATCGTGCTAGCTTCTCTGCAATGTGACGTTTAAGCTTGTTGGAAGGATCAGAGAGAAGAGATTGGATCAGCTCAATACTTGCAGCCAGGGTTCACAAAACCGTTTTTTTTTGTAAAAATTGCTCGAAATTCAAAATTCGGAAATATCAAGTCAAAAATTGCTCAAAAATAGTCAGAAACCGCAGGGTTATGAAATTAAAAATTTCAAAAAAATTCAAAAAAAAAAATCAAAAACCGGTTGGTTTTCGTTAAAAACCGACCGGCCAATTTAATGTATCTTAGAGCGATTTTCGTTTGATTTTTCAAAAATTGAACGGTTTTCACCGATTTTCGATCAGTTTACGTCGCATTGATGTTTTCAAATTTTTCAATTTTTTTAACTAGAATAATTTACCGACCGATTTTGAATCTCGAATCGTAGCGTTATGACAAACGGTTTTTGTCGATTCTTCAAACCCTGCTTGCAACCATCGATGCTAAGAAAATAATTGCCAGAACGGAACCACGATATGAATTGGTGCCAAGAGAATAAAAAATCGTGCGGGTCTACTTGTAAGCTGTTGCACGTCGGGTGCTGTCGTTGTTTGACACCCCGTCGTCGGATCGAGGTCACCATCGCCGCCGCGTGCCACTGCTCGAAACTAAGGAAGCCGGCACCGTAAGATCGAGATCGCCCGACGCAGCTCGAGGTCCGTCACTGCTGGTCGAATCCAAGGATGTCGTGCCGTCAAATCGAGGTCGCCGTCTATTTAAGACCGGATTTATAAATTCAAACCCTATGTGTATAACCTGTGTTAGTATAGGAAAAGCTAACACACACAGTGAAAACAATAATGACAACATATCCATATTACGAATCAAATACACTATTAATTAAACAAAAAAGTATTAGCCTTATGGCCAATTATTACAAATAAGTAGCCTCATGGCTTAAATTCAATAAAGTAGCAGCGAAAATGAAATAACAGCAGCAGGATAAGCCCATCCATTTGCCCAACAGGCAATCGACTAGGGCACGCGTCCTAACAATCCGAATCACCTTCGTCGTAACCACAAACAAAGAACTCGTAGTCACTTTC
The DNA here is from genome assembly GCA_036346275.1 of Otatea glauca. Taxonomy (NCBI): domain Eukaryota; kingdom Viridiplantae; phylum Streptophyta; class Magnoliopsida; order Poales; family Poaceae; genus Otatea; species Otatea glauca. The sequence goes on from CM070715.1 coordinate 20,889,437, forward strand.
AGCTTCCACTCACTCCTCTGTGGAATGTGAAGATGTTGCAAGGGTGAGCACAAAATGTACTCCGCAAGTCTTGGAAACATAATGCATAATAACTATATGAAAGGCTAAACAATTGAAGGCATAATATGGCTCTTTTAGCATAAAGCAAAGCTTAACTGTAAGTACAAATAGTAATTTCATAAATTAACATTTGATCAAAATGTAATTGAATAATAACTGAATTTGAAATGATAACTATAATAGGTTCTTTCTACCTGACTGGCTCCATCTGTCAAACCATAACCCGAGAGTTCCATCTGCTCACGGATTCCCAAACCATCATTTTCATTTAAAACAAAACCATAAAATCTACAATGTGCAAGCGTACCTCGCGCTGCCCTTGACCGTGGGCACGGCTACTTAAGTAGTTTTAACTCTGCAGAGTGTGTACAGCTTTACCAGCAAGATATGATCATCTCTTTGTGCAACGTCATTAGCATACTTCCTTTGGTGTGCCGCAGAGAGATCATGACAAAGCCTTTACAATATACAACCTCGCTATTACCCTCGCCCGCTAAGGTTTCACCGCCGATGGGTTCTAGCTGTCCAGTCGGAAGCCCCTCTTGCGTCTGCCATCATCTGGCACCCACCAACTGCGCGAAGCTAATAATGAGACGCACAAATTAATTAGTCAGGTTGTATCCATATAGACTTGTGGTTGTACGTTAATACTCGGTTCATGATAACACACGCTTCAGTCCTTAATTGACTAGGGCGGAACATTCACATTCCAAGGTCTTGTGCATCCTGCACCCGCCAAACATCCATGTTCAAGGAAGACTTACCTTCGTTGCCTCCTGCTGGATCTACCTCCGACTGTTAGTTCGACTGTGTTGTCTACACGCGAATCGAGAACAAATAAATAAAATAAATTCAAACCAAATTTAAAAATTGAAAACAATGGTCTTGAAAGGTAGATCTTGAATTTAGATGAATTTAAACATTTGAATAACTGGAATCAGAGCTTGAACGAAAGAGAACGGGCTCTTGAAAAATTTAAATCAGAGGGAAAATAAATGGCACTGTAGCTAAGTTACTACATATCGGGCTACTGTTCACCCGAAGAACAGAGAACAACTAGAGAGCAAGGCTCTCTGTAATTAGCCATGGGGCAAGGGTGGGGAGGGCCAGGGGGCGGCCGGCTGGCGGTGGAGGGTTGGCGCCCGGGAAGGATGGCCGGAAAAAAGAGCGGCACGGCCGGGTTCATTACCTTTCGAAATCCGACGAAACAAGGGCGAGATAACTCAGTAGGAGAGGCAAAATGGGTTGGCAATGGGGAGAGGCACCCGGTGCTCCCTTTTATAGGGCGAGAGGAGGATCGAAGGGAAGGAAACCGGTGCGAGATGGACGGTCGGCCAGATGGGAAAACACGGAATTTGGGTGCGGGATTTTGGGAAATGGCCGGAATGGAAAGAGGATGATCCGGTGATTAATTTGGCACAAATTTGGAAAGAAACGTAGAAGAAATCGCAGAGAAATTGAAGCTCCAAATCATGCCCTAATGGAGGAAAGAGAGAGGGAGCGTTTCTGGATTTGGCTGGAGCTTGAAGAATCATATGACAGGTGGGGTCCGGTCCCACTTGTCAATTTCGAAATTAAACGGAGCTGAGAAAAAAAGCACGATGGTAAAATTAGTAAAAAAGCTCTAAAAATTCTGAAAAAAATTCTAAAAATACTTTGAAATATTTGGAACCAAATAAAATTATTTTGAACTTATTTACACTTATACTCTTCATTCAAATAATTTGCTTATACTAATAGAAATTTAAATTCACCAAAATTTTGAAAAGGCCTCTTCTCAAGGCCGAGGACGTCGCGCTGCTGGCAAATCGAGGGCAACAAGACCACACAACCGCCGATGAGGTGGAGGACGACATGATGGTAAATTGGCTGCCGACGGCGGTGAACAGACCGGCAACGGCACTGGTGTAAGGTCGATCGAGAATCAGGAGAGAGAAAAGATAAGGAAAGGGGATGGAATCATGGGAGACATCGATGGATAGAGGAAGCGGGCCGTTGCACTGACGCGGGTGTTTCTTTTTGTGTAAATTTCACCTAACTGCTATCAGAAAATTACTCCCTCCCGTTCCTGGATGTCGTTTTAAGTCCTCGCAATTCCAGACAGATGTATCTACGAAATATTATATTACTTTTTACGAAATTGCTAGCAATCAGACGTCTGATTTTTTCGGACGCTTTGCAACATTTTTTTCTACGCTTGAAATATTTTTTTCCCACATGTGAAACATTTTTCCTTCGATAACAGTAAAAATATGAGCGGAGAAAAAAATGTTGCACACGTTGAAAAAAAATATTGCATACGTTGAAAAAAAATGTTGCAGCGAGCGTCCGATGAAATGAACAGTATCGGACGTCCGGACGCTAGTATTTCCCTATTTTTTATTATATCTTTTGATTGTTTGTATTACTCTAATTTATGGTAATAAATGATATTAGAAAAAACTATAAGTGAGAGTATGTAATGAAAAATTAGTAAAAAGTCACATCAAAATTGTAGAATGACATGTATCTAAGAAGGGTACATACCAGGTGCAACCACCATCTATATATAAACTCCATTAAAATTATATGTAAATTTTTTAAAACATTCTAGAAAAATTATCATACGTAGGGAAGATGAGTTTCTATTATCATGTAAAATTGGAAGATCAAACCGTAGTTGAAAGATATGAAATTGACAAACAAAGATGAATAGTGATGAACAGTGAAAAATTTAGGCTGAATATGGCTTTTTTATATTTTTCAAATGTAGTTGATTTTGGTCTTTAATTTTTAAAGGTCGTAGAATATTACGTATCCTAGGTATGGTAATTTTTTATGATTTTTAAAAACTTTTACATATAGTTTACATGTAGAAAATGGTTTGCACCTAATATAGATTTGGAAATGGAGGGACTACATGTTTTAGCTCATATTTCGTAAAAATGCATACTTTAAGAGATTTTGTTTCATAAAACTATGTATTTTAGAATTGACTGTTTATTGTAACGGGTCTGACCGTGTGAGTCCATATAGTAGCCTCACGTGATCAAAGTTAAGAGTTGGACTGTAGCTATGTCCAAAACGATAATTATTTATAACTAAAGGGAGTAGAAGTTATTGTAGTTTTTATGATGGTTCGTAAAATACTTACAGTTTCATGAAATTTACGTTTTTTTTAATGACGTGGGTCTCACTCGGAGGGCGAGCAATTAGTTCAATACATCGGAGAAAAAAGTGGAAGGTTCTTAGACGTTTAGATGACGTATGTTTGAATCGATGTTGATTAAAGATGTTCTAACACTTGACATGTTCTTGTAATTAATTATCTGATTCGTGACCGATAGAGCAGTAACCAATCAAGACAAGCTGCTGTCGCAGTGGTCTAATTAGCTAGGTGTGTTCTCTTTACGTAGCTATCGTAGCATTTGCTTCCTGAGAATTTTTACTTTTGTAGGCCCTTTTCATTTTTTTTTCCAAAATTAGTACCCATGCGGAAGAATTCTCATTTTTGGCCTATATCGGAGCGTGAAAGACTTGACAGGTGACATCGCTCAGCATAGTCTAATTGAAGGCAATCGAGGGCACGATAGGTCAGCCTACCGTGGTAGGTAGCAGGGCTCACGTCGTTGAAGGAGGTATTGAGCTAGACGTTCTCCGTAGGATGTTGCGGCTAACCAGCAAAATTCCGAGCAATGGCAGCTCGGAAGGAATCCGTCCCCTTGTCGCAGTGCCCTGTCATGGCAGGCTGCCGCCTCCCGTGCTCCATCGACTGTTTCTGCGTTGGCTTGACGTACCACGCTGCAGCCCTCCTTCCGAGTATTCTTGACGCTGCAGAGGATACACGTCGCCTATCACGTCTTGTGAGTTCTGAGCTTATCAAGGAGGTCATTTTTGCAAATTCTATTGAGAGAGGGCTAATTTTTCCAAAAATAAAGTTTGGGACTAGAAAATGGATCAATTATGCTACTTGATTAGTACGCACTAATAGTAGACTAGTAACTAGTCTACCATTGCTAGTGCTCAGTAATCAGTATACCACTCTTGTGCTACTAAGGGTATGTATAATAATGCCATCTTAGCTTATTCTTAGTCTGTACATATCAGCTTTGTCTTATATGAAAAAATGATAAAAAGGAGAGAGAAGAGAGCCAACTCTTATGCAAGAGTCAGCTTGTAACAGGAAATAAGATAGATTAGTTATTTACAAGAGAGAAGAGATAGTTATTACATAACATCTAGAGATAATCTTTAGAGATTGTTATTATATAAGCTAACTTTATTAGCTACTCTAGATGATATGGATAAGAGATGAAGTAAGCAGTGAATTTTGTTATTATACATTTGTATTTGCTCTAAACAAAGTAGAGGTCAGTGAAAGAACAGGCTAATATAATAGTTAAGCCCAAGATTCTACGGAGCCTTCACTTTTCTAAGCGCTGACATGTTTTTTCTTCGTATCTAGTTTATTCGGAATAAATTTACAAAACCGGCCCTTTCTCAATGGATTGAGAAAGGTTCTGGCAGCATGACAGGGTGGGACCCACTGGTTTGCCGCGTCATGGGGCTGCGGCAAGTTACTACCTACGTCCATTAAATCAACTAATTATTCACTTAATTAATCATTTCATTACTTAATCACTTAATTGAAATTTGTTACCTGTCGAGGTGTGCATGCTTGATAGATCCCTGTCAAACCATTGGACCGCGACAGCTGTGCTACCGAGTTTCGATCGTGCGACAGGCAAGGTGCCGCGGTACGGGTCTACATACACATATATATATATACACGGTGACGCTATTCTGCGCCAGCGCGTAGAACTAGTTATTCTACGTGCTGGCCGTAAGCATCACGTAACGATATAATTAAAGTGGCACAGTAATTAAAGCGACGTAGTATGTAAACGTTTTACGACCAGACATTGAGTGTGAGTTCAGATAGATAGTAAACCATTCCACATACATAGCTAGAGTAACTAGAAAATATGTTCCTATAGTTTTGTACATGAATCTTATTTTAATTTATTTAGCCATATATTTCAAATGATAATGTTTTAGTCTTGAAATTTTACAGGGAAGTAGAATCCACCCTCCCCTACTTATGGTAATTTTTTGAGCATTTTTTAAAACTTGTACATGTGATTTTCATATGTTGTAACAGAAATTACTACACATTGACCTACGTTTTACTGCATGTATAGATAGATTTTACTGCCACGCGGTAGTAAAATCTTATGGTACATTCGGTAAATTGGTAGTAAAAACTCATTCGTGTAGTGTTTATTAGCGAGACTTATATCATTATGACGAATACTAATAAAAAGGATACCCCAACAGTCGCGCTTACGCCCACCGACCGAATCGCTGCGAGATCACAAGAAGGCATCCGCTCCCGACCGCCGGGGAAGCGAATCCGACTGCATAGCGCTCCGACCCCATCTTGGCGGGCGGGATCTCCGACTCCAACCAAACCAAGGTGACAAGCGCCGAGTGCCGCGTGTCGTCCTCACCGCCTACCGCCACGCACTCGAATAAGGTCAATCGGGCGACTATACAAGGGCATGTAGCTCCTTCCCAAGAAGATCCGTGATCAGAAGACAAAGCTTCGACCCATCAACCCGATCACATACAAAGACGAAGCGCACGCTCCTCCCGAGGCAAAGACCAACGCCACGCACCTCGGCGTCGGCGTCGCAAGGATCACAGAGGGCAAGTACGCTACTTCCCGAAATACCTAACCTCCCCGACCACCAAGGCTACCAACCCAAAGATGGGCAAGACGGGTGGCGACCAGTCCACGTGACGAAGGACCGGAGCTCTAGCGTAGGTCGCCTCGCTTCCTCCTAACTCTCGATGTAACCCGCCTTCCTTCTTGTATAAAAGGAGGCGGGGTGAACGATCGTAAGGGAACAAGCAAGGACAAGAAAGGGAGAGAGCGCTATCAAACCCTCTCGCTAAGCCATTGGCATTCTCGCTTGTAAAACTTTGTGCACTCATCTGTACTCAAGAGTAATACAACACCACACACGAATCGGAGTAGGGACCTTCACCAACCAAGATACATCTTGGACTCACGAGTCTAACCATTCGAGGAGTGGAACGCGACCCCTAGACTTACAAATTTACTTGCGGCGCTCCCGAAAACGCCGGCGGCGGCGCGCTGTAGGGGACTTCGCGCGTCTTCATCACCATCTCCGGATTCCGTTTATCTCCCGATGGCATCCACCATGCGACGGCATGATCGCGCTGGGAACCGGATCCGCTTCTCCTCGACTTCGCCGTCACCCCGACGGGAGGGCTCACGCTGTCGTCCCGCCGCCTCGGAAGACAGCGCCACGAGAGCTTGGGCGCCCTCTCGGCGACCGCTAAGCTCCGGCTTGGGCGCCGCAGCCCCGGCCGAACCCGAGGAGTGCTCCGCCGCGGTCGGCGAAAACTCCCGTAGGCCCGGGCGGGTGACCATGTCACCCCCCGTAGGCTCGCGACTGGTGGCGATGGCTGGCTACATGCCAACCTCCGTCCACGAGTTGCTGGAAGACTCTTCCAGCCACGGCTCCAGCTCCGACGCGAGTATCCGCCAGCAGCGGCACTCGCGAGTGCAACGTGGCGGGCATGTACCGATTTGGTCGTAGCCACCGCGGCTACGACGGTCCCCGTCCGGCGCACTGAGGCACAGGAGGGGGAATACCAGCGCGAGCGCGCTGAACGCGCTCAGGCTCGCCGCGCTGAGCTCCAACGGCAACGCGGAGAGCTGGAGGAGCGAAGGGCTGAGCTCGACCGGCTCCAGGCCAACCTGGAGCAGGACGAGCCCGAGCCCGCGCAAGTGCTGGGCGACGCGCACGGGCGCGCGCGCCAAGAGCACCACAAGTTGGGGCGTAATCCGCGCCCCGCTTTTTCCTCACGCGAGCCAAAGCGTGGCCGCGGCCGCAATCTTTGCTCGAGGCCTTCCGGAGCCCGCAAACCCGGAGGCCGAGCTACTTACCGAACCTTCGGTGGTGGAGCGCGCGCCGTGCAGCTTACATGCAGCCTCGGCTCCTACCACATCGGGCGCTACTACCGCCACCGGGCCCGTCTGCCATGGAGCCGGTGGTGCGCCAAGACCGCACCCCACCATGAACCACCCGGGCCTCACGCACTCCGGTGCGCGGCGCCTCGGTAATGCCTCGACATCCGCGCCACCCTTGAGGCGCGAAGAAAGATGGCGGAGGACGCCGCCACTCACGTGTTGCGGATGGTGGCGCCACTACGCAGCCCGAGCCCCGATGGTCCCGACCACGGGCTTTTTGCCAAGGGATCCGCCAGCGATTTCCCGCCCGATTCGGGCGCCTACCAACATTGCTGGTACACCGGGCCACCAACCCGTGTCCGGCTCAAGATTACCGGCTCGCATGCCGGGTCGGGAGCGATAGATGATCTCTTCATCATCCAAGACTTCCCATCTACCTCGCGGACTCGGCTCGAGCTCGGCTCGAGTACTGCCGCCAAAACCGCCGAACTCGGGTGACTTGAAGAATCTCTTCGTCGGTAACTTCGTGGCACTTACAAGCGCCACGAAACTCCTGAGACTGAAGGGCGCAAACAAGCAGCCTGTGGAAACCCTCGGGACTACATCCGCGGTTTTCCCGCCAAGGTAACGAGCTCCCGACATCTCCGACGCGGATGTCGTGGGAGCCTTCATCTACGACACCTCTCGCAAGGCCTTGGTGCACAAGCCGGGCCGCCTCAAGCCCAGACCACCAAGGAACTCCTCGACATCGCCATCAACCACGCCCCGGCGAGGAGGCCGTAGGGCTATTTTCGAAGGAGGAAAGGCCCAGCAGAGCCGGCGTCCAAATCGGTCTCCTCCCGACCGCCCGACAAGCGGAAGCGGCACGGAAGCGGATCCGTGAGACCCAAGTGGTCGCCACGGCCGATCGCTCGCCAGCAAAGCGGCGCGGCGCGGCCGTCGCCTCGACCACTTCGAGAAATTGATGGACGGCCCATGCCCGAACCATGGGTTCTCCGTCAAGCACAAGTACCGGGACTGCGAAGTCTGAGCGCTATCATCTAGCGTCCCCACCACGCCGCTGGCAAAGGAAAGAAGCTCGCCGCCCTCGCGAAGGCGGAGAAGAAGGCGACGACGAGTTCCCGAGCCCGACGGCCGCCTCATGATCTTCGGAGGACCGGCACTACGCCGACAAGCGTCGACTCAAGCTCGCTTACCGCGAGGTCCACACCGTCGCGCCGGGCGTCCCCCAATATCTTCGGTGGTCGGAGTTCCCGATCACCTTTGATCGGACCGATCACCCCGATCGCGTCCACGGTAGGGAGGTACTACCGGTGGTCGACCCGTCGTCGAACGGCGCCTCACGAAGGTGCTGATGGACGGGGGCAGCGGCCTTAACATCCTCTACGTTGAGACGTTCGACGCTATGGGGGTCCCGCGCTCAAGCCTCCGGCCAAGCAAGGCACCTTTCCATGGCGTTATCCCGGGCCAGCAAGCCCATCCGCTCGGGCAGGTCGACCGCCGTCACCTTCGGGGCCGGAAACTTCCGCACCGAGACCCTCACCTTCGAGGTCGTGGATTTCCCGGCGCCTACCACGCCATCTGGGAGGCCATGCTACGCCAAGTTCATGGCGATCCCCACCACGCCTACCTCAAGTCAAGATGCGGACCGCATGGAGTCATCACCGCGGCATCGTCTTTCGGCTGCCTTCAATCGCGAGCGCGGCAATGCGAGCTCGCCTCGGCGATCGTTGCCTCTGCGGAACTCAACAAGCTCAGAAGGAAGCCGCCGAGTCCGTCCCTCGAATCCAAGAAATCGGCGGGATCCTTCAAATCCGCCGAGGACACGAAGGAGGTCACGGTCGATCCACGTGATCCGACCAAGACCGTCGCGGTCGAAGCCACGCTCCCGCCAAATAGGAAGCGCGCTCGTCGACTTCCTCCGCACTAACAAAGATGTCTTCGCATGGAGGTCCTCCGACATGCCGGGCATTCAAAGGAGGTCGCCGAGCACTCCTTGAGCGTCCGACCGTGCTCAAAGCCGGCCGCCCAACGCCGCGCCGCCGACGAGGAAAGGCGCAGGTTATAGGAGGAGATCGCCAAACTCTTGGCGGCGGGGTTCAGAAAGAGGTGCGCCACCGAGTGGCTAGCCAACCTCAGACTTGTAAAAAGAAGAACGGGCAATGGAGAATGTGTGTTGACTACACGAGTCTCAACAAAGCATGCCCCAAGGACCCATTCCCTTACCTCGCATCGACCAAGTCATCGACTCCACCGCTGGTGCGAGTCTCTTTCCTTACGGATGCCTACTCGGGCTACCACCGATTGCGCTAAAGGAGTCCGACCACCGCGACTTCCTTAATCACTCCGTTCGGCTGCTCGCTATGTCACAATGCCCTTCGGCTGAAGAACGCGGCGCTACATACCACGATGTATGCAAACGTGCTTCAATGACCGATCGGCCGCAACGTTGAGGCATATGTCGACGATATTGTCGTAAAGACCAGAAGGCCGACGACCTTATCGCCGACCTAGAAGAGACTTTCGCGAACCTTCGACGGTTTCGCATAAAGCTCAACCCAGAGAAGTGCGTCTTCGGGGTCCCCAAAGGAAAGCTCTTAGGCTTCATCGTTCTCGAGCGAGGCATCGAGGCCAATCAGAGAAGATCTCGGCGATCGCAAGGATGGGCCCGGTCAGCAACCTCAAAGGGGTCCAGAGGCTGACCGGATGCCTGGCGGCTTTGAGCCGTTTCGTGTCTCGCCTCGGCGAACGCGGAATGCCGCTCTGTGTGCTCAAGAAATCCGACCGCTTGGTTGGACACCGAGGCTCGGGAGGCCCTCACCCGCTTGAAGGCCTTCCCGCCCTCGCCTCGATCTGTCGCCCGGCACGGGTGAACCGCTGCTCCTCTACATCGCCGCCACTACCCAAGTCGCCGCGGCCCTCGTGGTGGAGCGAAGCGGAAGAAGGCCGTGAGCTCAAGGTACAACGGCGGTCTACTTCATCGATGAGGTACTTTCCGAGTCCAAGACTCGGTACCCACAGTGCGAAGTTACTCTCACGGTGCTCATCGCAAAGAGGAAACTCGCTCACTACTTCGATCAACACGCCATCACCGTGGTGACCACGTCCCCACTAGGCGAGATCATCCACAATCGCGATGCCTCGTGAAGGATAGCCAAATGGGCGCCGAGCTTAGCGCCATGGCATAATATACGCCCCTGGACGGCGATCAAGTCGCAGCTCTCGCCGACTTCGTCGCCGAGTGGACCGGCCTGAGCACCACCAGTGGTCGAAGACCCCGAGTCTCGGACAATGTACTTCGACGGGTCTTACACCAAGAATGACGCGGCGCGAGTCGCCATCATCTCCCCACTCGAACAAAGCTTCAATACGCCATTAGGTTGCTCTTCGACGCGACCAACAACATTGCCGAGCACGAGGCTCGCCAACGGTCTCCGGATCGCCGCCGACCTCGGTGCTCGCCGCTCACGTCCACGGGACTCCAAGCTTGTCGTCGACCAAGTCATGAAGGTCGCGGGCCCCGAGACGCCCGCATGGCCGCGATCTTGTCCGAGAAGCACGGCTCGAGGAGCGGTTCAAGGGTTTCGAGCTTCACCATAGCTACCGACGCTACAATGGCGAGGCCGATCACCGCCAATCTTGCCTCCAGCGAGAGCCCGTCCCGCCCGGATCTTCGTCTCGACCTCTGCGGCCATTGTCGGTGACTCGGCGGTGGGCGGCCACCGACCAATCCAAAGACGGCCGCCCGACCGACGCGCGGTCGGGCGTAGACTTGGCCGGATCTGCCCGCGGTGTGCTAGCGCTTGAGTCCGACTGGAGGAGGCCCTACATCGACCGTTTGACGGACGGGTCACTTCCCCCCGACCCGACCGAGGCCCGGCGCCTCGCCGTGAGCAAAGTCCTTCGTCCCCGATCGGCCTGGACCTCTACAAAGGAGTCCCTCCGGTCCTCCAAAATGTATCTTGACCGACCAAGGAAAAATTTCTTTGGACGACATACACAATGAGTCTGCGGTCACCACGCAAACCCCGATCTCTTGTGGGAAAGGCCTTTCGACAAGGTTTTTACTGGCCAACCGCTGTGTCAGACGCCGAGCATATCGTACGCACCTGCGAAGGATGCCGCTTTGCTCGCAGACGATCTGCCACCAATTTGCTTTACAGACGATCCCCATCACGTGGCCTTTGCCGTGCTGGGACTCGATTTGGTCGGGCCTTTCAGAAAGCGCCCGGGGCTTCACCCACCTACTCGTCGCGGTAGACAAGTTCACCAAGTGGATAGAGGCCAAGCGGTCGTGAGCGCCACGCCGGTACAAGCGCCATCTTCTTCCGCGACATCGCTTTTAGGTTTGGAGTCCCAAACTCCATCATCACCGGCAACGGAACACGCTCACGGGAAGGAATTTCGAGTTCGTGGCGACTTCAACATCCGTGTCGATTGGGCGCAGAGCCCATCCGCGGACTAACGGCCGTGTCGAGCGCACTAACGGCATGATCCTTCAGGACTCAAGCCGCGGATCTTCGATCGGCTCAAGCATTTCGCAGGCGCTGGTAGCCGAGCCGCCCTCCGTGCTCGAGTCTCGCGGACCACGCCGAGCCGGGCGACCGGGTTCACACCCTTCTTTATGGTGTTCGCGCCAAGCCGCTTTGCCCATCGACCGAATACGGCTCCCGAGATTGCAAGCCTTCGATGAGGCTCGGGGCTCGCCGCAACAAGACGCCATCGACCACCGACGAGGCGCGCGACGTGGCCGCCTGCGGTCGGCGGATATCAACAAGCCTCGCGCGCTACCACGACCGCCAAGTTCGAGGATCGATCCTTCACGGCCGGCGACTTGGTTCTGCGTCGGGTCCGCACAACCAAAGATAAGCACAGTAGCGACGCTCGAGGGTCCTTTCACCGTCGTGGAAGTTCTCCGACCGCACCTTCCGACTCAAGGACGCCGATGGTCGATCCTCCCTAATGCCTCGAACATTGAAAAGTTAAGGCGATTCTATCCTAAACTCTTTTCCTCTTCCTAGCATGCTCTTTACCTTCTTCCTTCCGAGCACTGTCGCTGCAGCGACGACTGGGTGCCTTCGGCGCCCTGCTCGCGTACTCCCGGCCGGCACTTGCGCTGGTTGATGACCCAACCGACCACAAGGTCCTTCCCGAGCGGTAACTCCTTTGACCCAAGTGCTCGACCTCGCCCGGCTATGGTTGCTAACACTTCGCGAAGAAGGAAGTACCCGAGTGGAGTGACCTTTGGGTCGGCGAGGAACACTCCTCCCGCACGAACTCGCCTATCCCACGCGCTATGAGGGCACGTGACCCGACCGTCATGAGGTCCATCCCGAGCGGTAACCCTCTCAACCCAAGTGTTACGGCCTACGCCCAAGCGGCTATGGTTGCTAAGTAGCACTTTGCGGAAGAAGGAAGTGCCCGAGTGGAAAGATCCCTGGCCGGTCTAGAACACTCCTATCCCTCACAAGTGCGCCTAACCGCGGCATAGCCAAGTCTCCAATCCACCTCGCTCCTCCCAAAACAACCCGACCTACGCATAAGTGGCCCCCGCGGTCCTTAGGGCTATGGTCGGCCAAACGCTCATCCTAAATACGAAAAAGGACGAGGGACGATTCTGGGACTTGATAATTTCAAGATTGTTTAAATAACGGTCTTTACAATCTAAGAAGGATAAAGCTAACTTTTTCTACTCTTCTTGGCGGGCGACCGGTGGCGAGGCGGAGAGTTGGTCGCCTCGCTTCTCGAGGGCGGCTGCGGCGGATGCGGTGGCGATCTCCCGGCGTCGCGGCTCAACCAAGAGCTCGAACCGATCGATCTCCTCGTCGATCCGGTTCCCGCCACGCCGCTCCCACCACCGCGAGGTCGATGCCGTCGTAGTACGAGATGGTGTTGACCAGCGCGATGAAGCTCAAGCGCAGCCGGTGACCACCGCTTCTCTACGGTCCGCACTCGGGCCAGCAAGGGGCAAGGGCACTCGGGCCTGCCGGCTCCAAGGATGCGGCCGCAGACCTCCCGACCGCCTTGCGGAGGGCCTCCACTCGGCGCCATCTCGCCCGACCGTCCTCAAGAACCTTCAACGCCGCCGGGCCTCGCCCCGCCACGATCGCCACGTCGCGGCGGCCGGGCCGTTCTCTGCGCCTCCACGGCGACGCCGATTCTTCTGCGCCTCTGCAGATTATGGAGATTTTGATAAGTTCGCACCGTGGGTCGCACCCCAAACTTAATTGAAGAATTGAGACACTTACCGCCGCGAGTTGGTCGATTGCGGCTTCGACTTCAGCGCCTCGATGAAGTCTTCACTCGGCGGCTCATACGGCGATCGCGCTCGGGCGAACTCGGCAATGGCCCCCGAGCCTTGTTCCGCTCGGTCCGCAGACGTGTTACTGCGTCTCGCGATCCTCCGCGCAACAAATGGCATCCTTGGCCTCGATGACCTCCATCGGGAGGACTCGATTCGCCACTTTCGCCTCAAAGCCTTGGCTCCTAGGCGCCATCATGAAGGGCCTTTGTGGCCTCTTCAAATCCTTGGCGGATCACCACCGCCTCCGCCTAATGCGCAGGCCTCTGGCTAGGCGCACTCAAGGCGCACTGATCGCACTCCTCATTGCCGCACCGCCACGACCGCTTGAGCGCCGCAGAGCTCGACCGACGCCGGCGATCCCGCAAGTGTTTGCAAAATGTGGACACCCGTTAGTCGCATCGGAAGAACTATCAAAATGTGCAACGAATCAAAACTTTTTCTACCGACCTACCGGCGATCGGGTCGACTCCCGACCATCATATCCAGCTACCGGTGGAAGACTTCGAGCAAGGGCTAGACCTTCACGGATCCGCCTATCTCGCCGGCGGCCGCGCTTTGCCGAAGGGTGGCCCACTCGCTTCCTCCGCCTCACCCATGATGCCCGACCCGAATTACACCGGCGGCGCGCTCCGCCGCCTTGGGCGGGACGCCACCCGTCCAAAGCACCATGGGCAAGGGTGACGAGGTCAACCTTCAAATCCCCGGCGACCTGCGCCGAGGGCATCGGCCGCACCTCCCGACGGGAGGGTCGGCACTCCGCCGCCGGCCCGCCACGATCGGGCGCGATCACCGCAACGCCGTTGTCTCATCCTCCAAACGACGATCACGCCGTCCGGAGGGGTCTCGCCGGAGGCGGCGGAAGTTCTTCTTCGCACGACCTCGGGTGGGGCTCGTCCTCGAAGCGATCGCGCCCTCGGACGCCGACGCCGCGACCTTCGCCGACCCAACCGGGTCACCAAATCACCGGCGCCAGCATTTGCGGGCCGATGTGGCACGCCCACGATCACCCCAAAGATAGGCGCCGACGCTGCAAAGATTCAAGAGTCGCCGCGGCTTTGCCAAAAAGAAAATGCTCCAAAAATAAAATAATAATACACTTACAAGGCCGAAGCGGTACGCGGCACGCGCGCCTCTTTACCGCCCCCGCCATAAGTCAGTCGGCGGCCGCTTCCAAAGCCACCTCCACCGAGACGCTGCGACGACCGCAAGCGCAAGATCACCCCCACCGAGGATCCGTGGCCACGGGCCCGTGATGCCGCCCTCGGCCGAGTCCACGCCGGGCGCCGCCAGCCAAGCGTGTCGAAAAACCCACCATAGGGGTGGCCGAGGCACTCCCGCCGTTGTCGCTGGAGGTCGTCCCCACGGCGGTGGTCTCGACACATCCTCGCAGCAAGGCCACCGCTGCTTCCTTACTTTTCTTCCTCCTCCTTTCCTCCTTCCGCTTCTTGCGGAGGAGTCACCGCTGTCCTCGCCGGGCGGCCGCCGCGCTTCCTTATCCCCGGAGCGGCGCTGGAAGACATCCCCATGAGCCCCGAGAGGATGCAGGAATGTCGGTCAAGTCACGAAGGCGATGAGAAAAGAGAAGCGAAAGGAATTTCACCGGCTTACAGATTCGCGAAAAAGCGCGAGAATGGCTCGGGTGGCCATCCGCGCCACAGCATGCCGCCGCCAGAACGGCCGCCACCCGAGCCTCCACCTCGACGCTGCCAGCTCGGGTTCGCCATCCTCACCCGGCCGGACGGCCCAAGATATCGAACAGGGGTGCGGCTCAGGCACAAGTGGTTGCACGCGATCCCCATGAAGGCGCCGCGACAACCACGCCCCGTGAGCCCTCGCTCCTTTGAGCCCTAATCGCTCCACGATCGTGGCGGCTTGTTCTTCTCCCTCTTTTGGCGCCCAGTTCCCACCGCTCTCCGCCATGGGAAGCTCTCCTGAAACGAGGGGCGCTGTCGCCGACGCCAACGTAGAGCCATTCTAACGCCACCCTTGTTAGACGAGGGCGCTTTACCTCCAGTACTCCGTGTTCGACCGGGCGAAGCCGAGGGCCAGCCACCAGGCGCCACAAGGCCCGACGGCTCTGTCATTCCGAGCCTTGCACGGAAGAAGTGCCTCCACAACGCCCAGTCGGCTCGATCCCCAAGAAGGCCGCGACAACGTGATGAAGATGGCGATGTGGAGGACCCCATTAGGGTTGAGATGGTGCACCTCCACCTTGTAATGAAACAACAGCCCGGACGAACGAGTGCAATGCGGGCCAAAGCCGCTCGAAGAACGAGGCGGCACCACGATCTCGCCGCCACGGCGCGGGGTGGTAGCCCCGGCCGGCACCTCCAAAGGAAAGGTCTCGGGCATGAGGAAGCCCTTCTTCACTAAGCCGAAGACGGTGTCTTGGCGCGAGCACTCCGCCACGACATCTTCACTGGGGAGACGATCGGAAGGTGAGAAAGAAAGGTGGGTTTTCTTTCCTTAGCTCTCTGGTGCTCTTCTTGTTTGAGGCGAGATGAAGGGCAAGAAAACGTGACCACTCGAAAGCACCCAACGGCGATTTATAGAGGACGAACGAACGCCGCCAAGCAGCGCCCGTCAAGCCGGCGTCGCGACCACCCTCGTCTGTCGCGCCACCGTAACTCCGGTTTCTAATACCACTCCGCTTTTAATCCTCGTCTTGTCGTGCATAAAGGGCCATAAAGACGCCGCCCAACAACGTGTCCCAGAACCTCTCGGTCTCCGCCTTTAGGCCGAACGGTTGTTCGGGCGCGCGAAGCCCATCGGCCGCGGCCCCAAGACGGCAAAGCTTTGTGGCTTGCGCCAGGGCCCAGCGAGGAGTCAGGTTCAAAAGGCCTACCCCACCAGATGGGTATAAAGCCGCCCAAAGAAAACTTGAGCAAGGGGCGGTATGAGGTGAGCCCCACGGTGGGCCCTCGATTAGGTCGGTGACGGCCTAATCACCTCTACTCGCGTCCGAGACCATACTTCACACTCTCCCGGAGCTCATCAATGAGCGACAACCACCGTGCTCTAGGTCGGGACGACCCAGAGTCCATACGGATTGAGTAAAGAAAGGTTTTTATGGGTCGCCCCACGCCAGGCCAGACACCCTACTGGGACCGTCCGCTCGGAAGGGTCCCCTTGGCGGGACCTCCCAGACCCACTCGACTACCCGCTATCGCTCCACGAGCACGGCGCTCAAACCAACGCAGTAAACGCGCCGCCATCCTCCAGTCCCACACCGCGGATGGGGTATACATGTGGGATAGACGGCGCCATTCCTCTCGCAGCTACCCTCGCCCGACGAGGACTCGAGAAGGATGCCCCACGCCCACTCTGACGGTAACGAGCACTCACGTCCGGCTACGACGGTAAACGAGCACTCACGTCCAGCTACGACGGTAAACGAGCACTCACGTCCAGCTACGACGGTAAACGAGCACTCACGTCCAGCTACGACGGTAAACGAGCACTCACGTCCAGCTACGACGGTAAACGAGCACTCACGACCAGCTACGACGGTAAACGAGCACTCGGACACCGAACCTCACAGAGGCATCCGGCCGTCCTGCCGACCAAGGCACTCGGACACCGAACCTCACAGAGGCATCCGGCCGCCCTTGCCGACCAAGGCACCGTCTAGCTACGACGTTAAATGAGCACTCGGACACCGAACCTCACAGAGGCATCCGGCCGTCCCGCCGACCAAGGCACTCGACACCAACCTCACAGAGGCATCCGGCCGTCCTTGCCGACCAAGGCACTGTCTAGCTACGACGTTAAACGAGCACTCGGACACCCGAACCTCACAGAGGCATCCGGTCGTCCTGCCGACCAAGGCACTCGGACACCAACCTCACAGAGGCATCCGGTCGTCCCTGCCGACCAAGGCACCGTGTCTAGCTACGACGTTAAGCGAGCACTCGGACACCGAACCTCACAGAGGCATCCGGCCGTCCCCGCCGACCAAGGCAGTCGGACACTAGAACCTCACAGAGGCATCCGGTCGTCCCTGCCGACCAAGGCACTGTCTAGCTACGACGTTAAACGAGCACTCGGACACCCGAACCTCACAGAGGCATCCGATCGTCCTGCCGACCAAGGCACTCGGACACCAGAACCTCACAGAGGCATCCGGTCGTCCTGCCGACCAAGGCACTGTCTAGCTACGACGTTAAACGAGCACTCGAACACCAACCTCACAGAGGCATCCGGCCGTCCCGCCGACCAAGGCACTCGGACACCGAACCTCACAGAGGCATCCGGCCGTCCTTGCCGACCAAGGCACCGCCTAGCTACGACGTTAACGAGCACTCGGACACCGAACCTCACAGAGGCATCCGGCCGTCCCTACCGACCAAGGCGATCGGACACTAGAACCTCACGAGGCATCCGGTCGCCCTCGCCACCAAGGCACTTTATCTAGCTACGACGTTAAGCGAGCACTCGGACACCCGAACCTCACAGAGGCATCCGGCCGTCCCGCCGACCAAGGCACTCGGACACCAACCTCACAGAGGCATCCGGCCGTCCTTGCCGACCAAGGCACCGTCTAGCTACGACGTTAAACGAGCACTCGGACACCGAACCTCACAGAGGCATCCGGTCGTCCCGCCGACCAAGGCACTCGGACACCGAACCTCACAGAGGCATCCGGCCGTCCTTGCCGACCAAGGCACTGCTCTAGCTACGACGTTAAACGAGCACTCGGACACCGAACCTCACAGAGGCATCCGGCCGTCCCGCCACCAAGGCACTCGGACACCGAACCTCACAGAGGCATCCGGCCGTCCTGCCGACCAAGGCACTCGCTTCTGCTACGACGTTAAGCGAGCACTGGACACCAACCTCACAGAGGCATCCGGCCGTCCCGCCGACCAAGGCACTCGGACACCCGAACCTCACAGAGGCATCCGGCCGTCCCGCCGACCAAGGCACTCGGACACCAACCTCACAGAGGCATCCGGTCGTCCTTGCCGACCAAGGCACCGTCTAGCTACGACGTTAAGCGAGCACTCGGACACCGAACCTCACAGAGGCATCCGGCCGTCTGCGCCGACCAAGGCACTCGGACACCGAACCTCACAGAGGCATCCGGTCGTCCCCGCCACCAAGGCACCGTCTAGCTACGACGTTAAACGAGCACTCGGACACCAACCTCACAGAGGCATCCGGCCGTCCCGCCACCAAGGCACTCGGACACCGTAACCTCACAGAGGCATCCGGCCGTCCCGCCACCAAGGCACTCGGACACCCGAACCTCACAGAGGCATCCGGTCGCCCTGACGACCGAGGCACCATCCACAACGATTAAAATTAAAGCAAACTCATCGCAGAGACATTTTCATAAAGAAAAAGAAAATTTCATTATAGGCCAACAGGCTCAAACTTTACACAACTTTACACACAGTACCCGACAGATACAAGAGTGGCCACGCTGCACCACGGCAGGACTCTACCCACGCCTAGAACCTATCAAACATCCGTGCGGCATCGGTGGCACCGACGGCATGCTGGTAGGCCCTTGCCTGGTCGACGGACACCGCCACGGCCGCTGGCAACACGCCGATGCCTCTGCTGCCGTTCAGCGACATCAACGCGGCCGCACCAACTACGGTCGGCGCCCTTGCGCCATCGCCTCCAGAAGGGCCCCCCTTACCACCTCGAGCCTCGGAACGGCCTCGAGCAGCGCGTCAACAGAAGCAGCGTCGCGGGCTGCAGCTTCTTCCTCCCTGAGCTCGGCCATCGCCTGGTCGAACTCAGCCCAAAGCTCGGCCAGAGGATCTTCTTCTTCCACCGTGACGCCATCGCCGAAGCTAAAGACTAGAGGATGTCTCGAAGCCATTTGAAAGAACAAAAGAAAAAGCTCTCGTCCCCTTCAAGCAAGCTACAGCGCACAGATATATATATCCGGACGAAGGAGGCTAAGCGCCTCGAGTAAATGCGGTGCCGAAAACGAAGCATCCTTCACCGTAAACCCGAGGCGCTAAGAAGACGAGCAGCGCGCAAGACCAAACTATGCTCGGCATGCGCAACGAGGCAAGTAAAAGCCCCCGGCGGTTCAAATGCCCCCGGCCAAACTCCAGGACAGCTGTCGGATCCAACGAAGCACATCTGACGGAAATCGCTTAACCGGATCGGCTGGACCGACCTACCAGGCCCGGCCACCACTTTCGTCCAAGTTCAACCCCCAACCGAATCTGCCGAAATCGCTTGGGAGTTCGGGGGCTACTGACGAATACTAATAAAAAGGATACCCCAACAGCGCGCGCCGCCGCCGCCGATCGAATCGCTCGCGAGATCGCAAGGGCATCCGCTCCCGACCGCCAGGGAAGCGAATCCGACCAGACGGCGCCCCGACCCCATCTTGGCGGGCGGGATCTCCGACTCCAACCAAACCAAGGTGACAAACGCCGAGTGCCGTGTCGTCGTCCTCACCGCCTACCACCACGCACTCGAATAAGGTCAATCGAGCGACTATACAAGGGCGTAGCTCCTTCTCAAGAAGATCCGTGATCAGAAGACAAAGCTTGCAGCCCCATCAACCGATCCACGATAAAGACGAGCGCCGCTCCCTCCCGAGGCAAACCAACGCCACGCACCTCGACGCCAAGATTCGCAAGGATCACAGAGGGCAAGTACGCTACTTCCCGGAAATACCTAACCTCCCCGACCACCAAGGCTACCAACCCAAAGATGGGCAAGACGGGTGGCGACTCATCCACGTGACGGCGGACCGAGCTCCTAGCGAGGTCGCCTCGCTTCCTCCTAACTCTCGATGTAACCCGCCCTTCCTTCAGATAAAAGGAGGCGGTGTGAACGATTCGTAGGGGAACAAGCAAGGACAAGAAAGGGAGAGAGCGCTATCAAACCCCTCTCGCTAAGCCATTGGCATTCTCGCTTGTAAAACTTTGTGCAGTCATCTGTACCAAGAGTAATACAACACCACACACGAATCGGAGTAGGGACCTTCACCGAACCAGTATACATCTTGGACTCACGAGTCTAACCATTCAGGGAGTGGAACGCGCGACCCCCTAGACTTACAAATTTACTTGCCGGCGCTCCCGAAAACGCCGACACATTATGATCCTCTTGTCGTCAGTAAACTACTGGTGAAAGCCGTTCGTTAATTGAAGTTACGAATAAAAAGTTATGACTAAAATAAAGTAATAATAGAAACATATACAAACTAACACATGCGTGTACTAGTTGTTTCGGTACTAGTTGTTTCGGTCACCCTTACTGCTTACTAGTTATTTCATTTTCTAGTTTGTATACAAGTCTGTTCTTTTTTATTTTAGTTATAACTTTTTATTCGATACTCCGATTCACAAACAAATTTAACCAGTAGATTACTGATGACGAGAGGAACAACATGATGTAAGTTTCGGTAATAAACATTGCATGAATCAAAATTTACTGCTAAAATGAACATTGATTTACTACTGTATGATAGTAAAATACATATATATCGATAGTTAAATCTATATATAAGGATAGTAAAATTTGTTACCAGCTAGAAAAATTAATGTTTATTAATGAGACTTATAGATTTTATTATTAGTATACATAGATTTTACTGCCACGCAATAGTAAAATCTTACGATACATTCGGTGAATTCGTAATAAAAACTCATTCGTGCAATGTTTATTAGCGAGACTTATATCATTATGATCCTCTTGTCGTCAGTAAATTATTAGTGAAAACCGTTCGTTAATTGGAGCTACGAATAAAAAGTTATAGCTAAAATAAAGTAATAACATAATCATATGCAAACTTACCTATGCGCGTACTAGTTGTTTCGGCCAGTAAGCGCTTGACTAGTTACTTCATTGTTTAGTTTGTATACAAGTCTGTTCTTTCTTTATTTTAGTTATAACTTTTTATTCGATTCTCCGATTCACGAACAAATTTTACCAGTAGATTACTGATGACGAGAGGAACAACATGATATAAGTTTCGCTAAGAAACGTTGCATGAATAAAATTTTATTGCTAAAATGAACATCGATTTACTACTGTATGATAGTAAAACATATATAGATCGATAGTAAAATCCATATATAAGGATAGTAAAATTTGTTACCAGCTAGAAAATTTGTTACTAAGTAGCATTTATTACTTATTCATATACAAACACGCTTGTCAACTAGATAGTCACGCGGGCTCGGTCGATGCAGCAAACCTGACTGGCGCGTAGAATATGCTATTCTACACCCATATGTAGAATAGCGCATGTGTATATATATACGTACGTATATATATACACGTATATATATATACACGTATATATATACGTACGTATATATATACGTGTGTGTGTATATATATATATAGGAAGCCGAAATGGGGCATCATGGTGTCTGGGCACCATGATTTCAAATTCGCAAATTCAAGCCATATTCGAGTATAATTTTCAAAATTTTCAGTTTTAGGGTATATACCCATCTATAACCATTCAAATGAAACACATACCTTTGAAAAAATATACTCGAATTCAGATTTTGTACGAGTTTGGATCACATGCTTTGCTGATTTATATATAAAATCAGCACATACCTACAACTAAACTATCATCAAAAAGGGAAACTATAGTTTGAATTTCAGTTCAAACATATTTGAACTAGTTAGTAAACTGGTTAAACTCGGCATCCTAAAAATTTCAAAAAAAATCGTATGAAAATACATAGGAAAAATATCCTTTTTAGATCATGGTGCCCAGGCACCATGGTGCCCCATGTAATTATACTATATATATATATATAGGAAAATGATTCCATACTCCTGGGTGTACGTACTCCCACCTCTAGTATACCGTTTAAATGATGTTGTTATACCTCTTTATCCTTTTGAGTATACTCTAATACTGATTATAAGATACTCCAAAGTGAGTTCTATGAAAAATTTCGTTAAAGTCCACCATTTATAGCATAATTTGTTTATATATTCGTTTTACATATGGAAAAGGGTATATAGCAAAAAAAACAAAGTGCTCTGATGAATTTTTTTTCAACCATGTTGCATTGGAGTATATTAGAATTATTATTGGAGTATATCGAAAGTGATAAAGGTGTATAAAACATTCATTTAAGTGGTATATTAGATGTAGGAGTATGTACTCCTGGGAGTACGGAAAAGGCTTCCTATATATATATATATATATATATATGTGTGTATGTATGTATGAAAGAAAGAAAGAGAGAACAGAACTAGTTTAACAACTTCTTTCTCATAAAGACTAGATTTGTAAAAAAGTTACATCGGGTGCAGAAAAAACTGAAAGCGAGGGATCCAAATTCTGCTCCCCCTCACTGTTCTTCGGCTTTTATCCTAGAAAGTCCACTTGCGTAGCTAAAAGTAAAACACGACGGGTAGCCTTGGTTCACTTCACCATCAGCGTACCAGTTGCGTATCACTGGCCGCTCTCGCCTTTTGCTCCCTCCTGGCTTTTACCCCGTGAGCTCTCAGCTTTACGGTGGCCTGCTTGTCTCGCTCGGCCGTGGGTAGCCAGCATCTGACCTGGACTCAATTAGCCACGTCAAGCCATTGATGCCGATGTACTACAGGAACAAACCTTTGCGAGATATTTGACTGCTAGCTCGAGAAAAATGGCTTAAATTTCCATATCTCTGCACCGTGAACACCACTGTCCAGTGGCTTCTGTCCGTAGTGCAGACAAAGACAAATATCCTTTTGCAAAAGCTCTTGTTAATACTTGTATCAGAACAGCACTGGTCAGCTACAAACTGATAAAACTACCGAGACATGACACGCTGACAATCGCTTGCTTTAGATGTGAGTAGAAAAAGAAGAAGAAGAAGAAGATGATGATGAAAAGGAATCCATATAATGCAGTTAGTGCGCGTTCTTTTGCACTAATCCACACTGCCTGGCTGCATTCGCTTGCTCCAAACAGGCAAGCGCGGCCTCGTCACACCAGCTCGTGTCCCCCTCGTCAAAAGCACACCCACTCATTTGCCTGCCAGTGACAAGGAGGGCTTAGCTTAAATGCTTAATCGAGAAAAAGTAATTAGGTCCGAGAGGCCGTAAGAATCGAGACGCATAAGCAATCAAGCATCGCTTTCTCTAGTTAGGTAAAGCTCCAAGATGAGTAGCCAAGTGCCCCATAAGAATCTCCAGTAGCCAGGGTCATCGACTCAGGGG
Source organism: Otatea glauca (assembly GCA_036346275.1). NCBI lineage: Eukaryota > Viridiplantae > Streptophyta > Magnoliopsida > Poales > Poaceae > Otatea > Otatea glauca. Next base: position 20,912,938 of record CM070715.1, read on the forward strand.
CGCACAAATTAAACACCTGCTGCTGCTGAACTAGGTCGTGGTGGCCACTGCGTTCCCCGAATTGTGATCCGGTGACCAGTGCTGTCACAGTGTCACGCATCATGTCACCGCGTTGGATTGGAAGATCGAGAAAAGTTTCCAGCTTGTGTTCGCATCTCACTAACCAGTAACCACCACATTCTTGGCAGACTGATTGAAGGGACCTCACCGGCATTGTAACAGGGACGACACGGTTATGTCATCTCGGTAAAAACGGTTACCCTTATTATGTCATTGCGTATGTGTGGTTCGAGCAGACGTCAGTGACCAGTGGACATCATCTGCTTGATCAGGTCGTTTCTTAAAGCTGTCTATTCATCCTCCTCTACTCGGTATCCTCGATCTTACACAAGATCTCGACTTGAAGAGAAAATGATGATAATCATAAAAGCTCCAAGTGAATGTGCTAGAGGCAAAAGTATAACTAGCTAGAGCTAAGAATGTGTTACTAGTCTTTTACCGATCTCGGTGTTTGGTTGGGAGACCGGGTTGCTAGTTAGGTTACCGTACTATTAAGAGGGGGTCGAGTCTTATAACTTGAGCTTCATTATGTGTTGATGAACTCAATCCCGTTTACTCTAGCTTACGCTCTCTAAATCTGCAGTTATTGGTTCTTGTGCATAGCGACGAAATTTGCGAATGTGTTTTGCAAATAGTTGAAGATCATGCACTTGTTTTATTCGCGTGTTCTTCACATGGAGCTAAGTATTTGCATGTGTTGAAAATGAAGAAGCTCATGCATTTGGAGTCCTAGCATGTAACTAGAATTTGCGAATATGTTTTACAAATTGCTAGAGATTATATGTTGATCAACACATGACTAAGCATGTGTTTAAATGATTGAATCTTGTTTGATTATTTGCATTGAGTCAATATTTGCATGTGTTGCAAATAGTTGGATCTCATGCAGTTGATTTGCTTTTGAGCATGTGAGGAATTGCAAATGTGTTTTCCAAATTGAGTTGATCATCACATGTCTTATCGATGGTTTTATTGTTGTTGTTTGCAAATGCGTTTTGCAAAATTTGAGTTCAAGTTTATTCATCCTAGGAGCATGTAAGTAGAGTTTGCAAATGTGTTTTGCAAATGTCTAAGGATCATGTGTTGATCATCACATGGCTCAAAGATGTGTTCTTGGTCGTTCTTTGCTGCGAGTCGTCTTTTGCAAATGTGTTTTTGCAAAATGAGCTTTATTACGTAATTCTTTGGAGCATGTGATTAACATTTGCAAATGTGTTTTGCAAAGTGTTGTGGATCATATGTTGATCACCACATGGCTCAAAGAATTCATCTCAATTGAATCTTGATTTGTATTGGAAAGATTTCTGATTGAAATATGATTTTATCTGGAAATTCAGCACTACCGCAGGCTTAATGCCGGTAGTACCGCTGGACCAGTAGTACCATTTATGGGAGCCGGTACTGCCGCTCTGTCGATACTACCACTGAAATATCTAGGCCCCTATTTTTAATTAAGTTTTAGTAATTAATGATAATCGTGTTAAAGGACTAACAATTTCTCTTGAGTTTGTGAGAACAGGTTGGTCCTTGTGTTGGCATCTTAAAAAGATTGATATTCATGCAAGAAAATATGTTCGTTAAAAAGAACCAAAAGATCAAGGACAAGGCATATATGGGTTAAGGACATTTTATCTTGTTTATACTGATCTCGGAGGTAGAAGTAGAAAGATCGGGTTAATAGGTTAAAAGCCGTACTATCAAGGGGGGTAATGACTAGTAGGTTGAAGCTGATTAAAGTGTTATATGGCTCACATCTTGTTGAAAAATCATATCTGGTTGCATTTGGTCTTGTGCTTCAAAGCAAAAGATTGCTTTCTCAGTAAAGTTTGTACTACCGCAGGCATAACGCCGATAGTACCGCATAAACGGCAGTAACGCAACTTGTACGGCGGTACCTATTTTCCAGCGAAGCTCTTTTCTGATTTTTCATTGGATTTTCAAAGTCGGAGCTACCGGAGTTAAAACTACGGTACTACCGCAAGTGCGGAAGTACCGATCAAATGGCCGGTAGTCTTTTTTTACAGAAAAGGGTATTTTTTTGAGTTTTTTTCAAGTCGGTACTACCGCAGACATAATGCTGGTAGTACCAGGGTCTCGGCAGTACTGCACTTTAAACGGCGGTACTTGTTTTTCAGAATGGGCTGTCTTTGAGCGGATCTCCTTTTGAAAGTCGGTACTACCGCACTTTATGCACCGGTAGTACAAAACCTTTTCAACAGGTCTTTCCCACCGCATTAATTGCACAAAATCGACCGTTGGGACTAGCCCGGTACTACCGGGTTTTGCACGCCGGTAGTACCGAATTTTCTGATTTTTCATGATCTCGCCCACAACGGTTGGAATAGTGGGTGGAGGGTTATACATACCCCCACACCTGCATAATAGAAGTTCTTGGCGAGTCATTGAATACATATTGAGCTCTAGCAAGTCTCCTTTGCTCATAAGTGCATTAAATTCTCATTTTTGAGTGATTAAAAAGCAATCAAGTGTTGCACATAGATTTGTGCCATTTAGACACTTGATTCATCTTCAAGCAACTGTCATCACTCTATTCTCTTGGAGGTTTGAAGGATCGATATGGCCTAGAGGGGGGGTGAATAGGCAATATTACAAATTCTGGCAATTTTAATTTACTAACTTAATTTAACGAGAGCAACTTACAGCAAGAGTAAAGCAGAATTCAAGCAACAAATAAATACAGCGAAAGCAATAAAAGAGAAGATACTGGAGAGACAAAGTATTTATCCCGTGGTTCAGAGCCGCACTCCTAATCCATGTTGAAGCACTTCTTCCGAAGTTCAGCTTCTCCAAAGCTAGTCGCAGTAGCTCTGGTGTTCACTCGGGTAACTCTTTCACTTCTCCAGTGAGTTCCAAACCTCTCACAAACACAGTTGCCTTCCACAAACACCTTTGGACAGGTCACACTGTTTTACTTCCACCAAGCCGTCTAGGATCACCAAGATCCAAGAGTAATAAACCTCGCACAAGTTCTGTCTCTTGGTTCACTATGCAAATCACAAAACTAGACACTGACTTGGAGCTTACACACTTAGGGAAGTATGAAGATTTTTGTGTGAAAATGAAGCACAGACTCCTTTTTGAGAATGAGAGCTATATGTCAATACCAAAATGTAAGGAGTTCATCTATTTTCTTGGTAGATGGCTTAGGAAATGCTTATATAGCCATCTTGAGTGAATATAGCCGTTACACCTGCTACAGTAGCCGTTGGATGTGTCAGATGTCAGAAACAACGAAAAACACACATACAACGGACTATGTATCAGTGCTTAGCGATACTGGGTATGTGTATGACGGACCAAATTTCCGAGTTCACGACGGACCAAATATTTTGGTCCGCAGTACATGGGTTGATCAAGAAGATGGTCTGGCATACAACTGAGAGATATATATGAGTATCTGACTGAGAGGCTTGGTCCGTTACACATGACTTTCAAGAGATTTTGCTTAGACATAGAGACCTATGTACGCCGGACCAAAATTTTTGGTCCGTCATACAAGGACAAAGCCACAGATTTGCCAGGCATATAGACACATGTACTTCGGACCAAATTTTTGGTCCGTAATGCATGGACTTAAGAGAAGAAGGGTTCTGGCGAGAAGACACATGTACTTCGGACCAAATTTTTGGTCCGTAATGCATGGACTTAAGAGAAGAAGGGTTCTGGCGAGAAGACACATGTACTTCGGACCAAATTTTTGGTCCGTAATGCATGGACTTTAGAGAAGATCCAAGAACCTTTTTCAATTATAGATAAAAATTATCCTGGCTTTTCAATCTAGCAACGGTCTTAAAGAAATTAAGCACAAATATTTTGTTTGTTTCCTTGAGTAAAAGCTTCTTTTAAAGATGGAGAAAAAGCTTATTTTAGGTTTCGATCAAAAGAAACATCAAATATTTTAGTCCGGCCAAAACTTATATACCGAAAGGGATGCCGGACCAAATTTTTGGTCTGCACGAGGATAGGAAACCTAAGACATCTTTGGTCCGACATCGAGAAGCGAGAATAGCATGTATGCTTGACCAAAATATTTGGTCCGTCATACACAAAGTGCACTTCGACTAAGATATTTTTCTGGAAAAGTTTGTTTAAGAATATGTGGATATCAAAGCGAGTAAATTCTAATCTGAAGAGCAGATGTACAAAGGAAGTTTTGACAAAGAATAAATTCAAGGTTTGCAACGAACTGAAGAATATAGATAGGTAAAGATTTGGTCCGATTGGACTGAAAAATATAGTTTGAAAATGATATAGATTGAGTGTCTTTTGCTCCAAGTGATCTGGTTTTGCCTTTGCCTATCAAACTATATCCTTGTGCTAAGTCCCTCTTTTGAACAACTATTCAAAGACAAAACATTTAAGCTACAAACTATAAACACCTTCCAAGACATAAATTATACACTAGACCTTAATCTTGTTGTCCCAGCTTATTTCATCATAAGTTCCAGCTCACTTTCTTCAGGTTTTGAATATTGCTAACTTAGTCATCAATACCAAAACCAAAATAATATAAAGATAAATTTGAGGGGTGCCTAGATGCTATCAAGGTTGCCTCCTTCTAGACGGCTTAGAGGCGATTATGCACGGTGAGCTTCTCGACGGAGATTGTGAGAAGCCGTGGGAAGTTTGTGAAGGCCGGAGTTCGCCTACCCGGAGTAGGAAAGAACTACCTAGTGATCGAGAAAAGCTCAAGTGATTGGAACCGGCTTGAAGTTGTTCAAGTCATCTCAATGTGGATTAGGAAAAACCGGCAAATCTCCGAGACCACGGGATAAATTCTTGTGTCTCATTCTCTTGTTGTTTGAATTTTCTATTCTTGAGTATAATTTACATTTCTAGCAATTTAAGTGTATTAGTCTTGTCCCTAGAATTATATCTTGATTATTCTTAGATTGTTAGAGCACTTAGTGAACCCTAGAGAATTTAGGTTCAATTGTCGAAAATTGCAATTCTTGCTTAGTAATTTTATTTATTGCAATTAGAGCCAAAAAATTTAGAAACCTTCTATTCACCCCCCTCTAGTCGGTTATCCTTGATCCTACAACCGCCCATTTGACGACGGCAATTATTTTCCAGCGGGCATGTTTTTGTTCCCATTCCTTGGTCGGCCCTACCAGGCTCAAGAAGCGGTCCTGCCGAAGGTCGGCAGTACCGGTGTCTAGTAGCCAGTAGTTATTTTTCAGAGCATGTGTTGCTCGGTGTTTTGCTCAGGCTAGCACTACCATTGCATGAGGCCGGTACTGCCACTTGTTCAGCACTACCGGACTTTGTGTGTCAGTAGTACCGAAGGTACTGTGCAACAGCTAATTTTTCGACCGTTGGGATCAAGGCCGGCACTACCGGAGGCCGGTAGAGTCGTATTTGCTGTTTTCTACCCGAAATACCCCCAAACGGCTAGTTTTCTTTAGAGGGGCTATAAAAAGAGCCTTGGGGGCTAGCATTTGGGGTTGCTATGTTTATTGAGTATTTTAGAGGATTTGTGCATGTGTTGCATTCTTTAATTTGGTTTTTGAACTAAAAGCGATTCTAATCTGCATATGTTGCAATTAGAAGTAGGTTGAGGGCTCCTTGTGTATGTGTTGCACCTGGAGGAGATCCTTGTGCATGTGTGGCACTCGGTGGTCACCATTGTGCATGTGTTGCACTTGGTGAGGTTCAAGCTAAAAGGCTTGGCTTATTACTCTTGTTGTTTGCTGACACCTAGACAGCCGGGAGGTGTCGCGGTCGGTGACATTCTCAACAGAGATTGTGAGAAGGCCCAGCGAGTTGTAAAGGTTGGAGCTCACTTACCCGTAGGGGGAAAGAGCTACAACTAGTGGATTCGAGGTGGGTGCTCAATTCGCAGAGTCGGTCCAATGTGTTTGAGCTAACCTCAACGTGGACTAGGAGAGGCCGATAAGTCTCCAAACACCACGGTAAAAATTATCGTGTCTCTTATGATTTGCATTCTATTCTTTATTTACATTCAAGCAATTTATATTCATAGAATTGATTGATTGATTGCTTGTATTTAGGATTGCAAATTATTGTTAGAGACTTAGTTAGTTAGTGCACTTAGTGAGCCTAGTTGATTTAGGCTTTAAATTGTCAAAATCTTAGTTTACCGCTTCCGCGTCTTAATTAAGTTTTGACATAGGCGATCGATTATTCATTAGTCAGAAATCTAAGAGATCTTTGAAATCTGCCTATTCACCCCCTTCTAGTCGGCATCCTCATCCTTACAGGAGTTCTGGTGGAGCGGGGCGCCTGCGAGGGTCTTTCGCTTCGAGGGTGGCATGTGGGGTAATGTTGACGGCGACGTGGTCGCAGCCCCGCGACGGGAGTTCCTCAAAGGGAGGGTGGTTGCCGAGGCTACGTGCGGGGTATAGACTTCCTTCGATTTCCTGTGGTTGGTGGGTATCGACGCGGCCACAACTGAGGAGGTCACATTGGGTGGTTCAACGAGCTCGAGGCATGCTTTGTTCTGGATCCGCTTCGTGAGGAAGTGAAAGAGGGACAAGCCCGAGCAGGATCAGCAGGAGGAGGAAGAGGCGTCGTCGGGGGTGGAGGAGAGGGTTGGCGAGAGCCGCGGTACGGTAGAGTTTGGCGGGATCTAGAAGGTGTGCATTGCCTGGGAAAAGGCGAGGAAGCTGGAGAAGACAAACAAGTTCTACCAGGTGGTCAGGAACTTGTTCCTCAGCGGAATGTTCCCCGTGGTGGCGACGGTGTGCTGTAGCGTTGTAGCCACGGTGGCGCACAAGGCCGCGCAGTGCCCTGAGCCAGGTCATCTGCAGGGGCAGCTCCTGGCCACGGCACACAGCGCTGTTGGTGGCAATGGTGGTGCGTTGTTGCAGGATGTCGACGGTTTGATCGGCATTAAACCACTCAGTTCCGGGTCGAGGTCGGGGTGGTGGTGATTGTAGCAATGATGCACCCGTGGGCGGCGCAGCAGTGTGCCGGTGTTCGAAGCCGTGACGATAGGTGAGCACGGTGGCGACAGCCGAGGGTCGAGTTTTTGTCGTCGCTCCGCAAGGTGTTGTGTTGTTTTAGTTGGTCTGGTTGCTGCAATTGGTGTAAGTTCCTCTTCTAAGGTTACTGTTGTATTTTCTTCTTCTCAAATGAATGACAGAGTTTCTGCTCTTAGTTTATAAAGTAAAGATGGATATTTATTAGGAATATTACGCTAATTTTATATTAAAATATAAAATACGCTATAGATCAGGCCATTTAAAAAATATACATTGTACGAGAGGAGTAGGCGCCGTGAAAATGTTGCGGACGGTTTGATGGATAGGATGGTCGGCAACATGTAAGCAGCGACCAGACATCCGTCTGCCCGGTGCATTATTCACTTACTACGAAAGCCTGTGCACTTATGTAGTTACTAGCAACTTGGACGCGGCGTTCCACGCCGTGGGCGCCGCTCTCCATACGAGAAAGTTGAGTTTTTTTTCGGAAAAAAGGCTTAAACGTAATGGTAAAAAAAAGCGGAAAAAAATGTATGATTTTTTCGGGAAGAAGGATCCGTACGTTTTTTTTTCGGACGAAGAAGGACCTAAACGTAATTTTGATTCTGTAGAAAAGGACCCGAGCGCAAGCATTTAAAACGTATAAAGGACCTAAGTGTGATATATATATATATATATATATATTTTTGGAAAAAGGACCTATTCGTAACGTAAAAGGACCTAAACATAATTTTTATTTTGTGGAAAAGGACCCGAGCGCAAGCCTCAAAAACGCATAAAGGGCCAAAGCGTAATATATATTCTTTTTTTGAAGAAGGACCTGTTTGTAATTTTTTTTAGGACAAGGACCCGATTATATATTTTTTTTTTCTAAAAAAGGACCTATCTGTAAATAAAAAAGGGCCCATCCGTAAATATTTTTTCGGCTCGGCTCCGAAGACACGTGGGCACTCTCCCCTCCCAGGAAACCTTCAAGGTATAGTAGGGTTATAATGTGGTGCCATTGTCTTTCCTTTTGTCCGATAGCATTGTTAAATACAAGTAAAACAATGGGGTAGTACAAAAAAGACGATTTTTTTAAAATAATATATTTTTTATTCAAATTGCAAAAATATACCTCGATCTCAAAAAATTACAAAAATATACCTTCGTCGCTCTCTGAATGGGGGACAGGGGCTACAGAGTCCTCTGTCGCCCTCTGAATGGGCGATATTGGCACTTGTCGCTCTTTGAATGGACGACATGTCCCCTTTCTTGTAGCCAGTTTCTAAATAAAATCATAACTTTTTCATATGATCTCGGATGTAGATGAACTTTGTATAAAAATTATAGCTCTCGATGAGATCTACAACTTTGGTATACAAATTTTTTCATTTAAATCCTTTTAGATAGCCAAAAACGGGATGGAAAGCTCAGATCTAAAAATCAAATCCAAACTAGAACTGAAACTTCTATCTCATTTTTGGCCATCTAAATGGATTCAAATAAAAAAAATTGTATACCAAAGTTGTAGATCTCGTCGAGAGCTACAATTTTCATATAAAGTTCATCTCCATCCGAGATCATATGAAAAAGTTATGATTTTCTCTATAAACTGGCTACAGGAAAGGGGACATGTCGCCCATTCAGAGGGCGACAAGTGCCAATATCGCTCATTCAGAGGTCGACAGAGCCCTCTGTAACCCCTGTCGCCCATTCAGTGGGCGACGGAGGTATATTTTTGCAATTGTTTGAGATCAAGGTATATTTTTACAATTTGAATAAAAAATATTATTTAAAAAAAAGTTCCCAAAAAAGACAGTGCCACGGCAAAGACGGCCAGTCAAAGCAGGGAATTTTTTTAAATAATATATTTTTTAATATTTTTACAAAAATAATATGACAAATCAAAAGTTTACAAAAAATACACATTTATCGTTATTTAAATTGATAACAGGGTTATGTCGCTAATCAACCTCAGCCTTGTGAGCCAAATAAATCCACAACAAAATAATTAATCGATCAATGCAAACCGCGACTAAATAGAACTTTGTTGCCATTTGAAACACGGTAGAGCCTTGTCGCCAAATTCAAATGGTGACAGTGCTTCTGTCGTCATTTCATTTTGCGACGGAGGCGCATTCTTCTAAAATTTTGATTCAGTATATTATTTTTGTAAAATTATTTTAACAAATAATTCGGCAAAGCAGCATAGCAGTGGATAAACGTAAGCACACGCACGGTTCAACATTAGCCGCAACAAGCACTGGCTAAGGTGTGAAGCGAATCCCCCGGGAACTCTTTAACATATGTGTACGTGTGTGTGTTTTGAGACTTGAGACTCTCACGTCTGTGTTAACGAGATGAAATCAAACCAATCAAGCACAGAAGATTCCATCCGAGACTCCATATGGACTGAAAGCCCTGAAGTGGTATCTCATCGTCGTCTTCTCCATTGCTCCCTCCTTTTTCTTGTAAGCTGTTCCATCCTAGACTCGATATAGTAGTATCCTTGCATGTGGAGCTCGCTCGGACATTGGCAGGAAAAGTTCGGCCTATATTGCTTACACCAAGGAGTTAGGATGGCCTGTTGGCGACCCCAGTTAGGCCGTCAAAATTACGGCCGTGCCTGTGATGGATACAGGCCTTTGCAAATTAATAGACAACGACTTCGTCCTCCACATTTGCCCCCGTTGCCATTGGTGTGAACGGCCTCAAGCCCATAGCATATCCGTCTGTCCGTTACGCACGATTTTTACGGACTCTCTGTTAGAAATTGTTCCATTGGGTGGCACATTTCCTTTAATTCCAAAATATGCATGATTTAGTACTATATTGCCTAGTCAAGTGGAGAAAAGGCAACTTAAAAGGTAGAGTCTTTGCCACCTCTTGATTAATTACACTTCGCATGAGAATGACAAGAGTGGACAGTGGCTAAACACTCGCGCGTTCACGTATTTTCGCGTGAAAACTTTTGTTTTGCTGAACCTTGCAATATCTCTCCATTCAATCTGTTTAAATGCGATTTAAACATCTCTTTCAATTCAGTGTAATTGACATAAACGCCGTCAGTTACTAGTGAGTTAATTGATATTATATTGTCAGTAAGTAGTAACTGCCGCATTTAACTGACATAATGTGGTCAGTTACTGGTGCGTATGTATATAAATTCCTGGAGACATTTAGGACAGAGACACTGAATTCCTCCTCCATTCTTCCTCCTTTTTCTGATTTGTTGTACTGTTGTGTTAAGCTGTTAAACCTCGCCGGTCTTCCTCCTCGGCGTGCACCGTGAAGGAGGGTGAGCGGTATCTCCGAGCCATTGCTGCAGAGTTCATCTGCACGGGACGGCAATAAGGTTTTTGAGCAGCGTATCAGCGCGACCGCTCTGCTTCTTCCTCGACATCGACTACTTCCATGACCGCGTCTGCGCTGCGCTGCTTCATATTCTTCAGCAAGCCCAATTGTAAGTAGTTCGTGTGATAAATCGACTCCGTTAATATATAATTATTGAGCATATTTTGAAGTACAATGTGTTACCTGTTATTTCATGTATTTCTAATTTTATGTTACATTTGTCTCAATATAAAATCTAGAATAAAAATATTGCACTTATTTCCAATGCTCTCTTCGTCCCTGCCCAAATTGGCAGGGCTGGCAGCCATGGCATTGTCTCTGGCGGGCGGTGCCGAACCGTCTGAAAGTGTCTGCTTACGTGCGTGAACTGCCATCACGGATTCACAGGATCTCTCGATCGCGCCGGGCGGCTGTGCCGCCTCGTCCAGCTGCCCGAAGCGAGGTCGTCGCGATCACCGCCTGCCCTGGTAGGCTGGAGCCGCATGTCTACTGGCACCTTGCTGCAGTGATTCTCCGCCGCGGCGGGGCGTGCAAATATTCTCACGTCCAAATGGTCGTCAAGCACCAGAACGCGGTTTGCATACGAATTCGCCCAAAATTACCGGCGATCTTTCTATCAAGAGATCGAAACAGGACAAACAAATCCGTATAGTTTACAACATCCATACGTACGTAGTATTACTGGTCGCTATACTAGTCTTCTTGATCCATTTGTATCAGCGGAGGCAGGGGCGGAATCATGGCGTGGGGGCGCTCAAGGCTCGCGCCGTTGCCGTTGTACGTGGCCGACCTCTCCATGGCGATGGCGGCCGCCTGCACCTCCAGTGGGCTCATGCCGCCGCCGTTCAGAGCCGGCAACGCGTCGATCTTGGGTGGGCACGACAGGCTCCGGGAGTGCGTCGTGGACGCCTCACGCGGCAGCGGCACCAGCACCGCGCGTCCCTCCTCGTTGCGCGCGCCGTGGGAGACGAACCGGTCGTCCTCCACGTCGTAGAAGTTGGCCGTCCGCACCTCCTGCGCCAGCGCGCAGCTCCAGCAGAAGAGCCACTTGGCGCAGTCGCCCACCGCGGCCGACCGCCGCCCGCACCACCCGCTCTCGCCGGCCGGCAGCTTGTACCGCTTGCGCATCTGCGTCCGCCAGAACCCGCCGTACAGGAACCCGCAGAACCCCAGGAGCACGCCCGCGGCCACCACGGTGTCGCGGATGTCGTCGTCGTGGACGTTGAGCGCCGTCACGCTGAAGATGAGGAAGGGCGCCACGCAAAGCAGGATGAAGGTGAAGGCGTGCACGTACATGTTGCCGAACCCGAGGCGCTCCATGTTCCACCCGAACACGCAGAAAGTGCATGTCGCAGACAGCGCGCACGCCGTCCCGTCGTCGCAGCAGTCGAACAGCCCGCCGCTCCACTCCGGGCTGCTCACCACCACCCGCCGGTTGTAAATCATGATCTCCACGTCGCGATCGTTCTCCGGCCGGTTGCGATCCTGCGCCGCTGCGGTCGACGACGACTGATCCGATGTCGACAACTCTGTGTCGTGCTCGTCGGCCTGCTTCCGTCCCAACGGGCTGTACGCCGCGTAGAGGCCAGCGACGACAGGGCACCCCGTGCCAAGGCCGTACCCGATGTTCAGAGCCCAGTCCGGCCGGTCCGTGCGCGCGTAGCTCCAGAACAGAGCGCAACAGTAATACTGGGCCAGGCAGGTGACGTGCAGCAGCGCCACCACCACCAGCATGTGCACTCGGTCGTGCGGCCGCGGGGCGCCGTCCTTGCAGTACACCTTCCGGATCTCCTTGCGGTCGCCGTCGAGTCCCCACCGGAGGAGCAGCACGAGGTGGTGGAAGATCTTGGGGTGCTGGTACAGGCACATGATGGTGAAGAGCGCGTTGAGGATCTGGTTGATCACCTCTGTCCACTTCTTGCGCCGGTCGTCGTCGGGGATGGCGTCGTCGAGCATCCCGGTCATGAGCATGAACAGCATCAGCAGCCCCGCCGCGACGAACGCCAGCCAGATGAGCATCGCGAAGTTGGCCGGCTTCCTGCACCAGCTCACCGCGTAGCTCCACAGCTTGCGCCACTTGATCTTCCGCACGAATGGCACACGGAAACGCCTCCGCTGCCGTCGCCCACCGGTGCTCTCGTCGGAGTCCGGGTCTTCCCCTGACTTCTGGCTCCTTCGGCGGAGGCGGCCGACGAAGGTCGACCGGACGAACCAGTCCTTGGACGGGTGGGCGCGGAGGAAGTCCAAGAACCGCCTCTTGCGCCTGCTCGTGCTTAGGGCGCCCTTCTCCACCGAAGGAATGTAGATGGGGATGAAGTCCATCAGCCGCATTGTCCCCGACGGCTCGTCGGGCTCGCCAACGACCTCGACGATCTCATGCCCCTCGCCGCCGCTGCTCGCATTCGGAATCATCTCCGCCGAACTCCTTGCCCAGACAGCTGCACTTGGAGACTTCAGAACAGCATGACGTCGTACCCTTATGTGCAATCTGCAGCTGCAAGAGTTGGAGACGTCGCAGTCTGAGCTCACAACTGAGAAAAGTCTGATGTGCAAAAAAATGTCAACACATAGCAGCACAACCAGAAGGACTAAATCAGTGGCTTCAATTATGGCTGACCATTTCTTTGACCTTATTAAGATGCTTGTTTTTGCTGAGCCATTCGGTCAAACATGGATGGCCTACTAAAATACTACCTATATTAAAGATGGAGGAGTTCTTGAGTCTTGATTAGGCAGCAATGCCACGTCACCATTTCGCGCAAAGGACGTTTAGGTTCTCGTATCAACTCTTTTCCAAAAAGGCTATTCGGGAATTTTGAAAATGCGTTTAGATTCCTTCAGAAATTCTAAGATTTCCGTTCGAGTCCTCACCGGCACTTTCGCAAAAGAATCTTTCGAAAATTCCAAAAATATATTTAGGTCCTCCGCACCTGTTTTTTTTAAAAAAAAAACTAGTGATTCCGAAAAATCACCCTCTCGCGGCATGACGCGCTTACGCGGTGTGGCATTTTTTGAAACAAAGACATAATGTATATGAATCTAGTTTTTATAAGATACTACGAGGCACCCCGACGCCATAAAAAAAATTTCCCGTGAAACGGGGCCTTCAGCAGCAAATACCGAAACCAGGCATTACTATGACTTGAACTTGGAAGGAATATACTGTCATTAACTGAGATGGTACAACGTCGGATACTGTTCAGTAAATGGAATTTTCATTGCTGTCTGTAGGACCACGGTGGATGGATGGGATATGGATATACAGTTTTTTGAATATTCTCTCAAGATGCTGGATAGAGTCATCCAAAGAAAAATGCCGAACAGGCTCATCCAGTTTGTTGCATGAAGAGGTGTACTTGGTCAAATTAAAAATTTGGCCGAAGTTTACTCATTCAAATTCAAATTTTGTCCAAAAAATCAAATTTTGTCCGAAAATTCAAATTTCGGTCAAACTTTGACTGAAAATTCAAATTTCTGCCAAGTTTTGTCCGGAAATTCACTTTTTATCTGAAAATTCAAATTTTGATCAAATTTTTTTTTCGAAAATTCAATTTTCGGTCGAAATTTGTCCAAAAAATCAAGTTTAAGTCAAATTTTATCCAAAAATTTCAAACCAAAATTCAAAACCTTGATTACAACTGGCCTATCCATCCAACCAAACAAAAAAATTGACCCATCCTATCCATTCTCATCTATCTAACCAAACAAAAAATTGACTCATCCCTATCCACTCAAGTAAACAACTACTTGAATTGCTCCATCACATCCAGATTGAATGGTCATATCCCATCCAACCTCATCCAATCAACCAAACGCAACCTAAGCGGTTCGCTGTAGAGAGTGACAGAAATGCTCTGAACTCTGAAGTCACTGGAGACTGTAGAGAACCTAGTTGATGCATCCATGGCTTCCAACCTTGTCCCCTCGGTGCAATGGCAAGTTGCAACCCTTGCCTAAGCTATTTTTTTTATTTTTTTCAAAGCAAATCCTTTTCTCCTTTCGTTAGTTAGTATGATGCAAAAGTAAGCTTTGATCGGTTGGAAAGCAAGAAAAAAAAAAGTAACTAAAAGCAAAGCGATTTGGTGTCATCCATGTTACTTAACAATTGTCGTACGCAAGGATTTCCACCGGCGCAGGGCGACTGAATTTACTAATGCTTTGTTTAACAAACCATGGGGCATCACTATCAATATGGTGCGTAGCCAACATTCCGTGAAAATCATTTAAAATTATGGCGAGAAAATAGGAAAGCTGAATCCAACAGTGAAAGCACCCAACTCCACAGAATTCCAAAAATCGCACACAAATGCGGGGACGTGACCTGCTGTTCCAAATAAGGACCAGCATATGTTTGGAAACAGTTATGACGTGAGTTGTAATACAGTGCATGGTACTTACATGTATATAATAGATACTAATCAGTTTATTAGAAGTATTATTACTGCTCTATTATTAGAGAAATATAAATAAATGATAGCTAATCTAATCTATTTCATCGGAAAAAAATGAAGGTCCGTATCTATACCCCTTTATAATGCACCTAAGCATTCTTTTCTACGTCCACCCCAAATAATGCACCCCACTAGAGATGATCCAACCTTCATGCACCCAAATAAACGTCCCCGTAAACTTGCCTCCATCAAAATTAACCTCTCGATCTTTCCTCGCCTTTACTCACCCACATCCGATGGCCATTGTTTAATGTGTCTAACTCATCCATATGGCCCACAACAGATCTCCCCCCACCTCCAGCATCATCTCAAGGAAAAGGAAACAAATATCCTGGAATTAAGAAAAAGGAAACAAACGTTCTAGAAAAGGAAAAGACCATATATTACGTGCGGGGAAAAGGAAATCGGAAGACAAGGCACTATACTATTGAGTTTAACGTGCCGTAACAAAGGTCTTAGGTTAACGGTGAGTCTAAACCGGTTTCTCTTGGTTCCGAACCGTATTGCCCATGACATAATCAGAGTCGGATCGGATGATTGCTAAACAAATACAGATAAAGGAATGAATTCCAAGAGGTAGTACGAACCTGAGATCCACCGCCTCATCTTTTCGTTCGCATCTCCATGGACTGAAGATGCACACAAATCTTCCCCCGGTATGCAAGTTTCTTCTCCCCTCAATAACAGGTGGTCTCCTTGCCTATTCGCAAGGACCGCCAAGGCGCCAACGATGCCTCTGGATTGTGCCTTACACGAGCAGTTGCATGCGTTGGCGAGTTCGGATTCAGGAGGGGCGATGGGTGCGATTAATTCCCTTGCCTTCTGAGGTGATTTCGTTTCTTGACTGTTCAGGAGGGAGGGGGAGTCACAGATGGCGGGTGGGGGCCGGGAGACTAGAAAAGAAGAACGGCCGACTTTTGGTTTTGTGGATCGGGTGTCAGACTGCCGGTCTCAAATCCTAAAAAAGGACACAAAATAACCTACATAGAGAGATAACTCAGGTGCAGCACGAGTTGGTTGTCCGAAAATTCGTTATTTTAAACCCTAAATTATTTTGAACTGTTCACTTATTTAGCTCCGTAGACTTATATTTTACAAATCTGGCTCCTCAACGTAAAGAATTGCAAATCTAGCTTCATGAGTACCGAAAAATCGTTATTTTAAAGCCCAAATTATTTCGAACTGTTCACTTATTTAGCTCCGTAGATTTATATTTTACAAATCTAGCTCCTCAACGTAAAGAATTGCAAATCTAGCTTCATGAGTGAGTATGTACTAGAGGACCTTGGGTCCTTTGTGTCAGCGCGGTGCGAAATCGGACCACAGGAGCACTGGGCGGCCGCTGTAAGGCAGAGCGAAAGGTGTTGCCGACCACACACTGCCAAGCTGTGCAAGCGTGACAACAGGTCGGGTGCTGCTGAGCAACACAACTGCGGCAAGAGCTCCCCACAAACCGGCTTGCCGAGAAATTTTTTCTTTTTGAAATTTTGTTGACGTGGGTTATGAGGAAAAAATAATGTCAGCGATATTGAAGAATGCAACATGCAATGTAAAATACAAGCACACGATAATCACTTACACAGATATCCAAGCACATGCAGTACTGTCGAATATCTAAATATGGTATATATGCGCATACATGACAGAGTAGGGTATGTCCTAGTAACATACGGAAGTTCCGGATATCTCGGGCCTAGAATCACGAGATAAGATACACGCAGGGAGGGATAACCCCATATCAGGAAGGACTCCATTGGCTTTCCTCGCAAGGAGACCAACATGAGTACGCCCAACACCAACGGCAGTTTGGATATGCTATGCAGATCACGTGGCGAAGGACCCTTCATCGACTACGACTCAACCAGAGGCAAGACCATTGCGACTATATAAAGCCTGGGAGAGGGACCCTCAGAAAGGGGAAGAGAAAAAAGGCGATCCAGTAGACATTACAAGGAAGTTCTCCAACGAAGATTAGCCATCCAGAATCACCAAGCCAGAGCCTTGGTGCATAGAGAGCTTAGGAGCCGGTGAGTTGCATCTCGACAACCTGTAGCCATAGCCATCCGTAGCATAGATACCACCTACACTGTACTCGGGGCTATACCCTCTTGCTTTGTACATCATCTGGCTTATACAGCAATCTCCTACACAGGACGTAGGGTATTACTCCGTCAGGAGGCCCGAACCTGTCTACATCGTGTGCCTCTGTTTGTGTGCTTGACTCTGCTATCTCGAAGGTACCCGAAGTATAAATTTATTGTCGATTCCTAACCTTCGACAGTTGGCGCGCCAGATATGGACCTTCAGCTGTTTTCTTGCAGATTAAGCATGTTTTCAGAGCATGTCCACAACGGATTCTCTGATGATCTCTCGGTCACCACCTTAGATCAAACGCCTTCAAGCAGAGATGAGATAGCTTTTAGAGCTTTGCTGTGTCTTTGTTGACTCTTTTGTTGTCTAGGTACTTTCCTGAAGGCATCGACATCTACTTTGAGAACATATGCGGACCAATGCTTTGATGCTATGCTCTCAACTTGTGGACACATGGTCGCACTGCTGTATGCAGGATGGTCTCCCAGCATGGGATGACCAATCTTGTAGAGATCCATAACCCCTTCTGCTTGCTATCGAATTAGTTACATATGCAGGGCTTCATCTTGAGTGATTACCCTCCACTTTTTCCCCAAAGTTCGTCAATGACATGGCGAAGCATTACAAGGATGGCAAGATTGCACAAAGTAGAAGACATGAGCATTGGCCTATTAGTTGGAATCATGGAGCTTGCTTTTGCGACAACTAGAATCTACTAATACATATGTGCGTGTTCACAATTGAAATGATTCTTTCCTATAAAAATTATTGTCAACTGAACTGTCATGTTCTATTTTGTGTTCCATTGAGGATACCAAAGAGAATAGAAAGCTATTGTAAGCAGAGCACAAATGTAGAGCAAACCGAATCAAACATGCAAGTTGCAAGAGCTCCCAGTACTCCAGTAGGCCAGTACAGTCATTCATAACTGCACTATTAATTTCCACACAAACTATTCGTATAAACAATATTCACTTTTTATGCCAACGTTTTATACACCAAGAATTAGGAATACATCCAATATGAATTCATTCATGCATATACAACTCAAGTAAGATCACTTCTACACCTACAAAAAAATCACTTACAGACCCTTAAAAAATGAAAATCATATTTGTTATACTCTGATACCCCTTCTTATGCGCAGCAGCTCTCGGATCGGATTAGAGTTTTGTGATATATGGCACGAGCGTGCACGGTCTCAAGAGCAAAGCAGATAAATCCCGTAGCGAGAACCAAAATAACGACGTTGAAGCAACCACAACGAGAGAGAAAGATTTGACGAAGCCGACCACAAATGCTTTAAGCACAACTTCAAAAGAGTATAAGGGATTGTTGTTCTATCATAATCTCTCAAACCTTTTAGGATCCTCGAATCCTTGCCCTATACAAGAATCTAGTGCTAAAGAATAATCTAGCCACTAATCCTCTCGTGCGTCTTTTGCTCTGGATAAGTTGGCTTATGACTTCTTGGTTGCTTGATTTCTCTATGACCCTCGTAGGTTTATATAGCCTCCCTAATTATCTTCCTAAAACAAATAGGAATCCTACTCCTATTAGGATTAGGAATCATTCTCCTATTAGGATTAGGAATCATTCTCCTAAAATACTAGATATGAGTCATCATATTTAACAATATCTACATTGACTCTTATCCATTAAAATCACTATGCTCCTCTAAGAACTCCTTTTATGCTATTTTGAAGTCTGCTGCCTAAAGAGGTAGCAGATTTGGTTTCAAGACTAGTTATGAAAGGCTAAATGGTTTATTTGAGAAAATTGGTTAACTAGAAATTTGAGGATAATCTTCGGTAGTTTTATAAAGTTCGTTGCCCCCGTGGTTTGGGCTATAGGGGTAGAATTTATAGTATTTAGAATACCGGGACATCATAGGGTTGTCTGTCGATTGAGAAAGTTAAAAGTTGGGGTTTGGTATAGGTATGATGTCGCTATATTTGTTGCCTATGATGTGATTGCATTGTTTTGAGATGTATAAAATTTATTTTAGGAGATGTGACTTCAGGAGTGGCATCAACCTTGCGCCACCCCGCTCCTCGTGGGTAAAGGCAAGTGTATCGTATATGATGATGGATAGAGTTGGTTCGATGTTATGAATAATGATTGTTATCTAGCTGTCCTAAATATTTAATATGCCTCATTACCACTATTATGTGCATGTCATGCTATGTTTATGTTTATAGATATGTTAATGTTTACATTTATGGTTATGTTAATGTTGGAACAGGTACAACTTAGAAAGTATTCATGTCATTTACATATGTGCATTCATGATGGGAGAGGTGACCCGTGTGGGCCTCTGTGTCCCACTTGGGGTGGGCATGAAAGTCATACTGCGGTAGGCCCCTCCACAGGATGTGGATGGGAGTAAGACCTACTTCGTAGGCCCCTCTACTGAGATAGAAGGGAGAGTGCGACACCGACGGGTGTGTACTCAGCTATACCGGTATAAGAATGAGAAAAGGAGATGAATTTGAGCATAAAGCATGATGTATTGCATGGATGAACTGAATGAAGAGATTTAAATTGATGAGTTCTCATTTATGTATGGATAACATAACTTGACGTATTTTATTCAAAGGTTATTTTCATGTGTTGATATTGTTTTATGATGTACTTTGCTGAGTCTTAGACTCACGCTTGTTTGCTTAATGTTTTAGGTACTTTGAGGCTGACATGATGGGATGAAAAATAGCACATACACGACACTTATCACCACTCTACCCTCATGATGTTATTTAGCACTTTGAGTATGTTTAGCTTTTGAATAAATAGGTAGACTCAATTATGAGATAATTTAGTGGATATAATTTTGTATAGATTTAATCGGTTTGGTTAAATTATGTTTGTAGTGTGTCATTATAACTTTTTTATGCTCTTCATTGGTAGCCTTGTTGAATGTAAGTTGAAGGTAAGGTTGTATCTTGATGCTTGCATGGGTTCCAAGTAAAGTAGTGTACGCGGTTATTACTGTGGTTGAGGTCGTTATTATTTATGTTTTCAATCATTGTTTATAACTTGTAGTTCGTGTCTATTGTCTAAAGTTAAAACTTAGATGCTTCCTGAAATTGTGATATAAAATAGCTATATGTTATTGTTGTTATGTTGTTCAATGACATTCCTTGTTTTAATACTTAATGAAAGTTGTCTTGTGTCCCAAATTGCAAAAATATTTTTGCTGAAATTTTAATTGAGATTGCTAAAATATTGGAGTAGTGGCTTTGTTGGGGTGACATTCATGGCACACGGAGTACCGGGGTGTTACAACCTTCCTCCATACGCAACCTGTATAATTGTCACTTCAGCGCCCACCGGTTTGCCAGCGACTTTGCCACAAATAATTCTGCTAAGTCCTTCTATAATTTTTCGGTGAATTCTCCTTGATTAATGAGTACTTTACCGACCGTTAAATTTCTCTATTTGATTCCATATCGTTGACATCAATCTTGATTTTGTACCACCTGATGCTTTACCGGCCTTCTCTGATTAATCAGACCTTAGCTTTTATACCACTTGTTATCTCTTATACTCCTTCTTATGCGCAGTAGTCCCTATATTGGATCAGAGTTTTGTGAGATATGACACGAGTGTGCGCGATCTTAAGAACAAAGCATATGAATCCCGTAGAGAGAACAAATAACGACGTTGAAGAACCTGAAGGATCGAAAAAGGCGACTATAGGGGGTGAATAGGAGCCAAATAAAAATTTTCACCTGGTCGGATGAACAGTAAGAATATCAACAGGTCGGATGAACAGTAAACCTGCGCCTGGTCGGTGAACAGTGAAACCACCACCTTGTTTGGTGAACGGAATCTGATGAACAGTAAAATGCAACTGGTCGTGGTGAACAATACTAATGAACATTGAAAAATAACAACTAGTTGGATGAGCAATACAACTCAGCATCAAGTCGGATGAACAATATTCGTGTGAATAGTGACCAGGTGAACAGTGAGTGGGTGAATAGTGAAATCAGCACGATCTCAAAACCAAGAATCAATGTAACTTTTGATCGGCTAACCCAAAACCCATGAAAATTTGCATGCACCTTCCTAAGGAAGTTATGAACCCATTACAACCTTCAATTATAGAGATTGATGTCAAAGTTATGATATTTTTTCAATAAAAGGAAGATTGCACAAAAACCAAGTAAAAATCACAAACTTCACCCTGAGCTTGCTCGTAGGGATTTGATGATTAATATGATTCTAGATGGTCTTTCATATGTCACAGCAATCAAGAACAACAAGGAAACAACCATCAAACGAGCAGGAACATGATCAACCAAAAATCTTTCTCTTTTCAAGCAAAAAGATCGGTTCCTAACAAAAACTTAGAAGAGGGAGTTACAGCTTGCCTAAATGATTGAGGTATGATCTATAGAAGATTCATTCAACAATCACTCATCCTTATCAACACAAGAACAAGAGAGAAAGGTACCAAAGAGAGATCAAAACTCAAAAGGGGAGAACAACCATATGAGCATGAACTTGAGCGTGAAAATAATTTTTATTTCTTCAAAAGAGGAATAGTTACAAAGCCTTACAACCAGGTGGGCAAAGCTCAAGAGAGCATAAGGAAACTAAAATCCTTCTCACAAACTCTAAAATCCTTTTCACAACTCTTAAAGAGAGGCATCCCTCTACCCCTCTATTTATAGCTTAACCTGAGTAGTCTCCACCCTTGGATGACTTCCTTCTCTCATAAGGAATCTCATCAAGGATTAGAATTAACTCACTCACTCATATATAGGCTAACTTGAAACCTAACAACATAACGGGTTTTGACACATATCTCAAAGCATACTAACTTAACCGCTACTCTACCCACGAACATGCGATCTATCGATCCTTTAAGTTAGCATCTTCACCATCCACTTATCTTCTCGGCTTGCAGTTACTCTCCGACCTCAATCATCTTCGACGCCACTTTGACTGTCTGGACCTTAGCTCTCCTAGCCTAGTCTCGGCCTCCTCCGCCTCACTATGACCTAGCTCCGAAGTCTTGCAACTACCACCGACAAGCAAACACATCACATAGCAATATCCAACAACATATGCAATTAAAACAACTCATACCCAGAATGATACACAATTCGTCTTGATTAGTTTACAACCTGTCCCGACCAATTTACAACTTGTCCTGACCAATTTACAATCTGTCACAACCAATCTTGACCAATTAAAGCCACAACCACTGAAGGCTAAGACCAGTCAAGGCCCGACCACTGGTCCTAAATAGCTCACAACAACTCAAGTTGCTCAAAATCAATTCAAATCAAACCCAAATCTGAGCACCATAAGCTCAAAAACAGTCAATTACTTATTACAAACATGGGTAGACCTTTACATGGTCTTTCACAACCACAATGAGAGAGAAAGATTTGACGAAAAAACTGCAAATTCTTTAAGCACAGCTTCAAAAGAGTACGAGAGATTGTTGCTCTATCACAATCTCTTGAACCTTTTAAGACTAAAGAATAATCTAGCTATAATCCTCTCGCGCGCCTTTTGCTCTGAATTAGTTGACTTGTGACTTCTTAATTGCTTAGATTCTCCATGATCCCCTAGGTTTATATAGTCTCCCTGGTTCTCTTCCTTAAAGCAAATAGGAATCCTACTACTATTAGGATTCATCTAGCATATATTTTCAAATACTAAAAGGCAAGATATGAGTCACAATATTTAACAATATTTTTATTGAAGCATTGGACAGGTTCTTTAGGCATCATCTGATTCAAGCAGCAAAACCAAAAAAAATACTGCAAGGAAATTATTCATCATTCAAATTTAGGGAAATAAATGCAAGAAAGCAACTGAACAGACTAATGAAATTCATAAATTGTCTTATCATCTTATCGGATAACAACAAGTTCACTTAATAGCTAAACGAAAGTCACTGTTGCAGCAGTTTTTCTAGTGAGCAGCTGCATCGTCTGAACATGTGTCCTACAACTTGGAGAATTTTGCACTTTGGAGCTCTGCGACCTGAAACAGAAGATCTGAACGGTTAATAGATAAAAGGACTATGTTCCCATGCTACAATGTTTTCCACAAGTTGAAAATAACTAAGAGCTATTGTCCTATTTGCTAGGATTAAAACGTCCCTAAACAGGTTAATTCCTTCGCATTTCTACAGGATTACATCAAAAGAACAAGACTTTTACATTTTTATGCATTGGTTCAGCTTCCATAAACACTACGAAGTAAGTGATAATAATTATATCTAAATTAGTAGGTTAGAGAAAATCCCTTTTATTAAGAAATTATCAATGTTAAAAAGAAGTATCGAAGCATACATGATAATAGTAAACAATCTGAAACATGGAATGCACAAATAACTAGCACTCATAATGATGTTCCTAGTTAGGGAGAAATTTTGTATACAGTGCGTTTTTACACAAACGTTGCTAATCCGTCTCTCTTACGTACATGTACTAATCAAAACCAAAACTAACAGAGGCTTTTCACCTAGATAATCATTTTTATTTCGTGGAGCTGAATTACCTATCTGATTTTAGAGAATGAGATTGTCATGAATGCCAATCGTACGACCTGTCAGAGAAACAAAAGGTGACATCACTTCGGACTCTCATGGTCTGAACAAACAAAAGAACAGGAAGGGCCATGTCCTCGTCAAAGGCGACGTACGACCACCTTCCTTGGCGGCGGCGGCGCAGAGGCAAAAGGGGCAATGGCGGCCACCGCAGTGGCCGCGTACAGGGGTGGCATCGTCGGCACCCTTTGCCACCACCTTCCTCCACGGCGGCATGGTGGAGGCAGGGGATACGCAACGGCGGCAGCGACGTGGAATAGGTGGCGACGCACAAATGGAAGGAGATTATGTTCAGAAAAAAGACACCCATACCATAAAAAACATTTACAGACAAATAGTCTATAATACCCTTCAAAAAATGAATGATTGGATCTAATTTCTACTACCATTATACGCTATCACTATAATAAATTATAAAATTTCTCTAAAGAGTGAAAGCCCATCTTACCACGCCTCATTATACTTCTGCATACACCAATAACACCAGTCACCGGTGGAACGTAAAGACGATCAGTACGGCTGACTACCGCTCCTTGTTAGCCGGAGACTGTCTCTGTCCTCATCACCTGAATCTTGCCGGAATTGAAGGGGGAAACACCAAATCGAGCCTGCAGGGCCATGCAGCCGCCTCAGCGGTGCACGATGACCAGAGAAAGAAACCCTTGAAATGGTCAGGCTGCTCCCCAGTACGTGGCTACAAGCCAAAAACAAGCTGCCACTTGTGTGTTGCAGGCTTCCCTTTTCACTTTTTCAGGATTCAAGCCCTTGTTTTCCTCCTGCTTCTTGGCACAAAAGCGTTGGGTTGATCTGCTCTAGCTAGCTCCTTGCTATAAATGGAAATGCCTCTTGATGCCACTACATCGCATTAGAGGTTTGGGTGGCACGGTTTTGGGTAGGACTAGGGATCCAGTGCTGTAGATCTATTGGCGTGCGTGTGCAGGGTGGAGAAGCAGGGCACGTGAACACCTATCTGATCTGACTTAGCTGCGTCGCGGTGTGGCGAGTGCTGCATGCTTTGGATAGCCGTTCATGTGCCCGTCTTCTCCACCGAGCATTGGTACGTCGGAGTCAATTCTTTTTCGTTTCTTCGTCTTCATCAGATAACGTGCAAGTAATTCTATTGCTAGTCTATGCAGTGTCATACTGTAGTAACTGTACCAGGCCGGAGAGCATGGGTGTGAGCTAGGGGAGAAAATTCTGCCCATTGCTAACCCGTGTTAGCAACCTAGCGTCCATAAGGCCATGAGCCCATGATCTAAATTGCGGCCATTACTAATCCGTTTTAGCACGCAGACCACCTAAGAGTCCATGCAGCGCAACCAAAGAGGCAACGACCAATAGGGATGAAAGTGGGTGTGAGCTATCCGCGAGCCCGCAAAGTCCGTCCCACATAAAACACTAAATAGATATTCGTGACCTATTGGCTGATTTTAGTAGATAAATGCGAACGCCTCACTTAGTTTTATGGCTGACCCACTAATCTCGCATATCTCACTGCCCAGTAAGCAAGTGCCACCAAACCTAGTCCATCTCCTTCGTGTTTGTGGCTTAGAGATATAATTTAATTCGACCATTAACAGACTCACAGTGCCCCTCTTTTTAAAAAAACTATCACAGCGGGTCATCCACAAGCCCACTAAATCCGCCCCACAAAAAGTATTAGGTGAGTGTCTGCGGCTCAATTACTAACTCAAGTGGGCTCACCTGCACGGTCCACACAGTTATGTGTTGATCCCGCAAACGAGGACTCCCTAATCCACTCCGCGGATGTGTCCACATACACTCTTCAGGTACAGATCATGGTCGTGATTTTCGCCATCGTCGGCCGCATCCCCTACTCGTCCCCGACCTCTCCGTGACCTCCTTCTCTCCTCCTTGTTCCCTCCGAGCTATTCTCTAGATCTGGCGAGGCGGAGTAGTGTGGCTAGAGAGCGGGCGGGACGGCGAGGTGGCTCTAGTTGCGGAAGGCCGTTGCAGTCATCCCAACAAGGGTTCACAAGGAGGGCGTGTAGGTGTGGCAGGAGTAAGAGACGCTATGGCCTAGGTGCGAAAGTGAGATGACTCACAAGGGCAAAGAAGAAGCTGGAGACGAGTGCACCAATCCCACCTTCTCTTCATCATTTTTTTTCCCTCGTTCTTAGTTATTTCCCGTGAATTCTTTGTTAATTCTCGGAAGAATTTGACCACAAGTGGTTTAGTTATTTTCTTTGAGCATATCTTCTAAAGAGTTATCTTGTTATGCTCTTGATTTTCTTTTGATTTTTAGTATGGATTGTTCATTGTTTTGGAGCTACTCGCTTGGAACATGCAAATGCATGTGTCTAAACAATTTATGGACGAAGTGTGGCTCATGGTGGTGCTATGCAAGCCATACTGCGTAAGAATTTCTTGGTGTCTTCGGCGACCCACCGAACGAGACGGGCAACTTCCACAATGTTGTCGTCGCCATGAGAGATTTTTCTGTGTTTTTGAACTATTTTTGCTCTTTGTGCATGTGACATGCCGTGAG
Source organism: Otatea glauca (assembly GCA_036346275.1). NCBI lineage: Eukaryota > Viridiplantae > Streptophyta > Magnoliopsida > Poales > Poaceae > Otatea > Otatea glauca. Next base: position 20,938,927 of record CM070715.1, read on the forward strand.
ATCCGCAAAATATCTTGTGGCTGATGCGGTCTTTTGTGGACTGACTGCATGCAGGCCCACTTACATCGGATTGACCAAACCAAAACCACCGCCCGTCATTCTTTCCTTCTATATATACTAGTTTAGTGCCGGCTATAAAAAAAATTGTTAACAAAACATAAAGATTAAACAATAACAAAAATTTTGTTACAAGATCAAATATCTATTTCTCCCGATTATAAAAGCACAAAAATTAACCAAAGATTAACAAGCCCGTAAGCCCCGCTCACCTCCGGTGCCTCGCAGAGGAGGCGGTCGCACCGCGGAGCGCGGGGACGGGTCCCAGATGTTGGGAAGTCCGGTCCAAGAAGTCGGGCTGCTACTGGTCCTCTTCCTCCGCGTCCCCGCCTTCTCCTCCTCCGCCGCGGCGGTAACCTCGAGGAGCCCGCACGTAGCACGAGAGATCAAGGAAGCATGCGGCGTAGAGCGGCGGCGAGCAAGGCCACGACGGCGCCGCCCATCTCCGTCAAATTTCTTTGTCGCGGATGGCTTGAGGAGGAAGAGGAGGTCAGGTGGAGCGAAAAAGTAGCAATGTTTTTTTTTGGGTCGGTCCATTTTTTCTGCGATGGTTGTTTTTATAGAGGTGGATTGGGGGTGAAGAACGGACCGCCACCAACTCCAAATTAGAAGTAGTAGAGATACTTACATCCGAATGATCAAACAAAAACCACCGCCCACCATTCTTTCGTATGTATTTGTATGTATATATATATATATAGTATGTATGTATGTATGTATGTATGTATGTATGTATGTATGTATGTATGTATGTATGTATGTATGTATGTATGTATGTATGTATGTATGTATGTATGTATGTAGAGAGAGGAAGCCGAAATTGGGCACTATGGAGCCTAGGCACCATGATTTCAAATGCACGAATTTAAGCCATATTTGAGTATATTTTTCAAAAATTTCAGTTTTAAGGTATATACCCATCTATAACAATTCAAATAAAACACATACCTTTGAAAAAAATATACCCAAATTCAAAGATTTTGAATGAGTTTGGATCACATGCTTTGCTAATTTATAAATAAAATCAGCACATACCTACAACCAAACTATCATCAAAAAGGGAAACTCTAGTTTGAATTTCAGTTTAAACTTGTTTGAACTAGTTAGTAAACTAGTTAAACTCAGCATCCTAAAAAATTCAAAAAATATCACAATAAAATACATAGAGAAAATATCCTTTTTGGATCATGGTGCCCAAGCACCATGATGTCATAGGTAATTATACTATATATATATACACACACATATATCCATTAGTGTGAAGGGTCATGTAGTCTATATGGATTGAAGATAAAATTAGTCTTATATTACTTGTTTAAAGTGAGTTATAGTAGTATATAATGTCTGATGAATCCAAATGTAGTATCTCTAAGTTAACCCTTTTACGCGAAATAAAGATGAAAGTGTAAGCGGAGTGCTATATACGTGTAGATCTATCCTACGATGAGCTAGGATATTGAACCAAATTCAGACCAAAATGTTACACCGAACCTTCGCAATTTCACATCCAAATTCGTCTAGAGCTCTGACTCATTCCAAAACCCGCTCGCCCGATCAGCAGCACCACCACAGCATGCGCCGGCCGCCTCTGAAGCACCGCACCAGGAAGGCCGTCGTGCCGGCGGACACGCTGCAGCCTCCGAAAAGCCCCCTGCGCCGGCTTTCTCTCGGCCCCACCCCCGGCGCCCGCGCCTGCCGCTCGGCCGCGGACAACGAGGGTCGCGTACCGCCTCCGCGGCCGCGAGGTCCTCGTGGAGGAGCCGCCCCACGGTACCGTATGCCCTCTCCTCGCCGCTACAACTACTCCCGCAACAAGAAAAGGTACCATTCGTAGCCACAAATCTCTAGTGCCTTATTTTCGCGAGCCGTGCAGTGCAACCCTGCCATGCCAACGCGCCGTCCGCGCGCGCGCGAGCGTGTGTTTCCTCACGATGAGCCGCTCACGGCCGGGAGCTGTTCTTGTTCAATTCGTTGGTGGTTTTTGCACGCAGGGAGGAGAGGGCCAAGCGCGACGTGTTTCGGCAGATCCCGGCAAGCGCGATGGTGGCGCTGGAGCACTAGAACGGCTTGCACAAGGATTGCGAGTACACGCTCGTGGGCGCCAGCGACAGCGTCGCGTTCTTCCGGATCGCTACTGGCCTACCCGTCCACGCCAACTTCATGTGTTTCTTTGCCGATCTCAAGTGCTACTCCGGCAAACGCATGGACCTGGATTGCGTCTCCTGCGTTTAGCTCGACATCGATCCAGGTATTCTGAATTTGCAAACTCAATGCTATGGACAATTGAGGGTAGAGCGGTTCTTTTATGCTTCCTCTCTCAATATAATTTACATAAATTTTGAACCAAACGAATAGGTAACATGATAAGTAATCACTATCAGTGGCGGGCGCACGGCACCCCCCTGAAACCACATAGGATCGTAATACGGTGGCGGAGCACTAGAGATGGCTAGATGGATCGTGTCAAATGGGCCGGCCCGAGTCCCAGCACTGTTGGCACAATCGGGCCGACACAGCATGGCACGACCCAGCTCGGTACAGTCCGTTTAGCTTGTTGGTTCGAAAAATAGTCGTTTTATAATCGTCGGAGGCTTTAAAAAATCATAAACATTCAAAAAAATTACGAAAATCCCAAAACTTTTCCTATAAATAGGGTAGCAACCCCCTCATTTCCCTACTAGCAAACTTGCAATCTCTTCCCTGCATTCTCTTGTAAACATTCTCTTGCTTTTGGTGATAATTTGGCAAAATTCGAAATAGTTTTGCCAAAAATAAAAAATCCGGCTTCTATCAAGAAATCAAGATAAGAATTGTGATTTAATTTTTCATTGTTGTTATTATTTTAAATGATATTAAAGTATTAAGAGCGTAATTATTTCTTGTAGTTTTCTTTATAGAACACCAGGATTTTGTGTCCTTCCTAGCTTTTGATATAGAGATTTCACCTGAGAAGCTTCTTGCATCCTATCAAGCTGAAGAAATTATAGTACCAGTACCATCCTCAGGCTCTACAAGTACTACTACGTTAGCAAGCACCGGGGCAAAAGATCAAGACGTAGTATATCAGGAGTTTGGTAAGATTTCGAGCAGATTTTTTAGACATCAGATGATGTTTAGAGTATGTATGCTATTTATAAATATTGTAAGCACAAATTATCTACGATACGAAATCTTCAAGTAGAACGAGGCACTTGAAGAGACATGTTGAGAGCTGTAAAAAAAAGCGAGGTGGCTTTGGACGCAGTTGCAGTACAACCCCAACGGTACGTTACGTCACTGGGATTACAATCTCGAGGTAGATCATGAATCTCTTTGTCATTTAATCGCTTCTCAAAATCTTCTTTTAAACTTTGTTGAGTCACCAGCATTTGAAAACTATATTAGGACCGTTCATAATCCTAGGTTTTCTACAGTTCTAGACAGACAACATCTAGAGATCTGATTAAATACTATAATAATTGTCATAGTAAGCTAAAAAAGATTTTTAACACATGTACTTTTTCTGTATCTTTGACATCAGACATATGGAGTGGTAGGGCTAAAGAGGATTATCTTAGTGTAGTTGCTTATTATGTAAACAATGATTGGCAACTAGAGAAGAGAATTATAGGATTCAAATTAATTGATGTAGCACACATCGGTGAGAATATTGCTGATTGTATGTAAAAGTTGTGGAAGATTTTGGCCTTACAGATAAATTTTTTGTAATAACATTAGATAATGCTTCAGTAAACACTTCTGCAATGACCATTCTTACTTCGTTTTTTAATTCGTATGTCGAATCTTTCTTATTACATCAGCGTTTTGCTTGCCATATTATTAATCTTATAGTTGAATCTAGTTTGAAGATGTTAGACTAGTACCTTGAACATTTTCGTACTGCAATATCTTTCTTAAATAATTCTAATCAACGAGTAGCAACATATAAGACTTATTGTATTGCAATGGAGGTACGTCCATGTAAGTTTGGTTTAAATATGCATGCCTGTTAGATGGAACTCTATTTACTTGATGCTTAAGTCTCTCATACCCTGTAAGAGCACATTTTTTATTTTTATTAACACACACTATCGTAGCTAAGGTGGTCAACCGCTACTCATAGAACAACATTGGTATGTTGCTCAATATTTGCTGTTATTTTTGAAACTTTTTTATGATTCCATTGTTGCTTTATCTGGAGTTTATTACTTAATCTCTCCTTTAATTGTGTATCATATTCTAGAAATTACTACCCACTTAAGGAACCACAAAAATGATAATATTTTACGTGAATCTGTTTATGCTATGAAAACTAATTTTTTGAAATATTGGAATAAAATTCCTATGTTATATGCATTTGCATTTATTTTAGATCCTAGAGCTAAAGTTCGAGGATTTGCTAATGTTCTCTCACTTCTAAGTGATGCGGTGGGTAGTGATTATTCTAGTTATTTTTTAAATATCCATACTAACTTATCTCAAGTTTATGCTAAGCACGACCAGAAGTTTGTTAGAGTTCGCATGTAGTAACCTCCACAAACACCCACAATGGGCAAGAAGAAAAATGCGTGGGGAAAGATATAGGGTGTAGGTGGCTCTACCTCAAGGAGTTCGACTACAACAACGTCAAGTGTGGACACAACAACAAGTGATGGGGAGCTAGCTGCCTATCTCAATAACGACACTATCAACTATTAAGAGGAGCAAGAGTAGGACTTCAGCATTTTGCAGTGGTGGCACGAGCACAAGATAACATATCCAGTGCTTTCTATATTAGCACGAGATGTGTTAATAGTTCCTGCCTCCACGGTTTCTTCGGAGTCTGCTTTCAGTCTATCCGGAAAAACAATCAAGGAGAGAAGAACAAATTTGACAAGTGAGATGGTGGAAATACTTCTCACTGTGAAAGATTGGGAACAAACTTATCAACGAGTTCAACACACTACAAAAAAATTGAGCTAGCGGAGACATTTGAAAATCTTTATCTAGATAATCAGGAAGAATAATTGTAATCTTCACTTTTATCTTGTATCATTGAACTATAGGCTGTACTCTTTTTTCTTTGCCAAGGTTTTCTCATATTGAGTTTTTACTTGGCAAAGTTTTTAACGATTCAACCAAACATTAATAAAGCTCATTATTTAATTTTAATTATTTGTCTCATGTTAGAATTTTATTTCATATTTTTAGATTTTTCCTCATTTACATATATTTTTAAAAAGTTTTCCTACATTTCGTTGAGTTTTTATAGTTATTCTAGATTTTTTAAATTTTTTCTGTATTTTTTTCAAACTTCTACCATTTTCCAAATTTTCTGATTTTATTTTATTGAATTTTTTGGCGCCAAGCGAGCAAACGGGCAGCCTCGGCCCATCGGCCCGCGAGGCCACGTGCTGACGAGGAACGTCCCATGAGGCCACCAAGTCATGCTTGGGCCGGGGACCCGGCACATGGGAGGGTCCTCGTGGACGTGGGAGGAAGCAATCATTGCCCTCCGAGCCGATGGAGAAGGGTGCGATGATACTGGGATATCGGGAATCAATCTCCAATACCTAAAGACGAGGAACGGACTCCGGAAGTTGTTGGAAGCTCGGTTTCGGCACTATTTGTATGGCTTGCTCATTTTTAAGGATAAGGAATGGGAGTAGAGAAACTGTTGAAGATGGCCTTACAATCGCATTTTTCTCCAACAGATTTGGTGCCAGCGCTGAGTATTAACACATTATTTTCTCCAAATACTTAAAATTAGACCTGTGTCATTATGGTTTGTTGATGTGTAGGTTGCCATTGAGACAGCATCTTTCTCTAAATAATGCTTGGATTCACTGGTGTCCATCTGGGTTGGAGTGTTGGACTGTGGTCCCTAAGGAGCTCCTTTTCTCAGATGGACATCCAGTCGCTAAAGATTTCAACCGCATAGTCAGCACTTGCTTCAATAGCGCGTCAAACATTGCTCAAGCCGGTGGTTTAGGTTGCCTCTCTCCAGATGTTCTGAAGGTAGGGTTTCAAGGTTTTGAAATCCGCATATGGCTCTTTGGTGATGTTTCTTCTCATCTCTGTTTGCTCCCATGCAGATTGCAGACTATGCATGATATTGTCGGATTCTACAAGGAGAATACTGAAATTATTGTCGACACATTTGCATCGCTTGGATTTGATGTCTATGGTGCCAAGAATGCTCCCTATGTGTGGGTGCACTTCCCTGGACGTAATTCTTGGGATGTCTTCGCCGAGATCCTTGAGAAGGCACATGTGGGTAGTAGTAGTACTACCCCTGGGCCCTGGCAGTGGATTTGGTCCTGGTGGTGAAGTCTTTTTGAGGGTCAGCGCATTCGGCCACAGAGAGAAGAACATCATTGAAGCGGCCAGAAGATTGAAGCAGCTGCACAAGTGAGCAATGATGAAGCCTTTCTATCGTACTGGCGAAGCCATATCGTTAAGAACCTAGCAGCATTTGGAACGCAACATTTGCTCTTTCCAGCTACCGGGAGATGTTAGAACGGAAACTTGGTGTATTGTAGGCTGTTATTTTTGTTCCTCTCGGTGTTATTCCATTCAGAACCATTTAATATTATGAGCGTTGCTTGTTGTTGCCCAAACACGCCTGAAATTACTAGTTAAGTGGTTATCTCACTCATGTTAGTTTCCTTAATGTCCCTACGTTGTTGCTGTCATTTTCACGTTTGTACTATATCTTACAGCTGCCATTAAGGCTCCGATGATTTCTCCTGGATGCATTGAGGTTACACAAGCTGAGTGCACAACTATTTGATATGCAAAATATGTAAAATACTGTCATTCCGGCATCTATTGTAGTTGACCGCCTAGAAAGGAGAACTCATTGGAGCATGAGCTCCAATTACCACAGCATAGAGAAAAGCAAATCGTTTGACTTTGTAGGAGAGACACTTTGATTCTCAGGATTCTAAAAACACAGGAATAGAAAAAACATTGGATTGAAATGTCATGCCTTGTTGAATTTTGTAGGAAATAAAAGCACATGAATTGTTCAAAAGATGTGTTTGGTTGCTTCACAAAAAAAAAATACATAAATTTTGAGATAAATGTTAATTGATTACAGAGAGAATTGGGAGAGGAAGAGAGAAGGTGCATTAGAACTCTCAAAGGAATTGCTAATACAAGGCTCTAAAATTCCTCCAATATTTATAGGAATTCTTTCTATTCGATGAAATTCCTTTGAAGTAATCATACAAATCAAACACCTCTTACAGGAATTTTTACTTTGGATTGAACTCCTCCATTTTTTCCTTTGAAATTCCTTTGAATCAAATAGGGCCTTAGGAATTTTGCAATTTAACTCGATATTAACTTAAAGTGTGAGGATATAGGATACTGAAAAATCATATATATATATATATATATTTTTTTTCTCAGATCCACGACTGCGCCGATATTCACGCAGGCAACACTGCACATGCCAAAATCTACCGATCTCTCGCAGTACGCAGAAATAAACTCTGCTACAGTGTACTCTACACGGCTCCCCAGCATACAAGCAAGTGTCGCAAATTAATTTTGTATCAAGTTACACCTTTGTTCAGCATCATGATCTTTGACAACGAAGAAGGGACGAGTTAGCCTCTGAAAAAGGACCATACAAATCTCCAGTGATCAACCTTTGTTCAGCATCGTGCTCTTTCACAGCTGCACATGAGTAGCGGCGGTCAATAATTTGACAGAGAAATGAACTCTGCAGTGATCAAACTGCTGCTACTCACTAGGCAGTAGATGCAGAAGACGTTTCTGTGCAAAAACGGAGGGCTGGACATCACTGCCTTCCAAAGAACTAGCAGGTTACTAGCATCCTTTGCATTACACGGTGTGAAACATTGTCAAAACCGACAAGGCGCTAAAGCAAATTTGCAAATAAACTGGCAAGTGAAAGCACAACAGGTCATCCGGGAGAGGGTGTCATCTCACATAATAGGGCTTTTGCATTGAGAGTGTAAAAGAACAATTAGTTTATGAGACAACATTTTTCATAATGATGGGATGCCAACCGACATTTAAAACCATCCAGCTCTAACAAGTTCATATCAATCAAGAATTTGGCAATAAATACACGAAGATTGACGAACTGACGTATTGCACCAAGCCGTCATCAGTGATTTAAATCGGAATGGATAAAGATGAAGCTAGGACAAAACAGGATACTATAAACTGAAAGCAGCTTCCAGCTAGGTATACTTTTGAGGATTCTGAGCCTCTCATATATGACAAAACTGGATATCCTGCTACCCAACTACCACTAATAGCAATGCAAAGAAGAAAGCAAAATAATTGGCTCAGAGGACAACCATATCCTGCTTTAGAAGACACCAAAATAAGCACATGGCTAGTACCTTCTGAGGGCACCTAATTGTACAGTTATGACCAAAGAAATTCCCAACTATTCAGCCAATAAGAAATAGAAAATTCTATAGAAATATATAGTAGTGACAAATTAACTGAGTTCCTTTGCTAACTCAATTTCTAGAAGTGTAAGACATAAATTAACATCACTCTCCTAACATCTGACATTACAACATAGATATCCATCCCATGATCCCAACCCAAACTCCGTTGTCACCCCGAGTCTTAAAAAAGAACACTTTTTAAGATTTAGATCCAAGAGAATCTAGAACGAACAAACAAAATAACAAGTGGAATTGCACTCTAATTATCATGTAGTAGTCTTCATGGCCTTGAATGCTGGGTGGAGCAACCCTAGCACATCCTTCACCTCGAGTGGGTTACTAGTCTCATTCCTGATCCTCTTCACCCTCCTGCTTGCAAGAGTCTTGTGTGTAAACCCATACATTTGCAAGATCTGGTTATCCCCAAAATTGAAAGCACGGTCCATCTGCTTGAGGCACCGCTCAACAGGGTAATCCCCAAACTTCCCACACGGCTTGCACCCGACAAAGTGAGTGACCAGCGGCCACCGGTGATCACCGAGCCCTGGATGGTAGTTCTCAATCATCTCCTCATACCTATCCACCAAGATCCCCCAATAGCCATGGAGATAGTACCCATTCTCGAGATATACCTTATCGCCCCATTTCTCACGCTGGGTAGCAAGGATATATACCATAGCTGACTGATCATCGGCTTCGAAGACCGGCCTGTCCTTCAAGAACTTGGTCAACACCTTCCCAGCCTCAATACGGACAGGGCCCTTTGGCCCCATCGGCGCCCAGGTATCGAGGAAATCAAGCGACCACTGGCAGTTGCGCAGCAAGAAGCTGCCCGTGTTGAGCCCAATCCAGTTCTTACCTTCGTAGACCATCTCATCCCATCCGTGCATGATGAGGTTGTAGGGCCCGTACCGCTCCCATGGCAGCTCGAATACCATGTCGCTGAACATAGCGTCGGAGTCCATCCACCAGAGGAACTCTACCTCAGGGTGCGCGAGGAGCAGCGCGCGGATGAGCGGGAGCTTGGCCCAGAACCCGGCCATCTCGGCGTCGAGCAGCGCCATGTTGTAGAAGATCTCTAGGCCGTGGACGCGGCAGTAGTCCATCTTGTTCTTGATGGACTTGAGGAGGTAGTGGTCACCGACGGGGTTCTCGCAGGGCTTTGGCGAGGAACCCGTGACGAGTAACACCCGCGGCTTGACGTCGTTGAGGAAGGGCGGGGTCTCCGGGTGGCGGCGGTGCCACGCGGACCGCTGCTCGTCCCAGTCGGAGATCTTGGGGCCCAGCGTGTAGGGCGGGTCCCTGAGCGACCTCGGCGGCGGGTCCGGCTCGTCGTCCCGGTCGGCGGCCGCCCCTGCTCGGGAGGAGGAGGTCCTCGACCTGGCGTCGTGGTGCTCCGCGAGCGCGCGCTGCGGGTGGGAGATGAAGCGGTGTCGGAGCTCGACGAGGTCCTGCTGTGGCGTGCCGAAGCGGCCTGCCCCAACGGTGCCGCGCAGGACGACGACGGTGAGTAGGAGGCAGAGCGCGGTGAGCTTGGCGTTCCGCGCGAACCGCTGGATCTGCCGCATCCGCCGCTCCCCCACCACCCGCTCCGCAACCCACATTCTCCTGATCCGTCCTCCCTCCCCCTCCGATCAAGCAAGCTCCCCTCGCAACTAACCCAAATCAAACCAGATACAAAATGCAGGAAAATAAATCACTCGAAAAACCTCGGCGGTGGCGACCAATGCGGCATCGGGGGAGTGGACGAAGAAGAAGAGGAGGAGTGGGATGTTTTGAAGTGCGGAGGCGGAAGGGGAATTATTAAGGGTGCGAGCGCGCACGTTGGGGCGCCTCCTCGGGGAGCGGATTGCGTTGGCTGTCTGGGCTGTGGAGCGATCGACCGGGAGGTGAAATTGGGAGGTGGAAATCTGGAGAGGCTCGAAATCGAATCGATCCGCCGCGGATGCTGCTTGGGACTTGGGAGGAAGAAGGAAGGAGAAGGGGGAGGACGCGGATGGATACGAGATTCGATGCTTCTACTACTTTTTTTCCCCTTCGCTCGCTCTCCGCCCGGTAATACGACTATACGAGTCATTTACCTAACTGGCTGCTTAATTTAATCCTCCAGGTTTGGTTTGATGGGCGTGTGGGACGATGGGTGTCTATGGCGGGTGGGGTTGGGAGAACGTGGGATTGGGGTGCCCCGTGTTCTCAGTGGGCGTGGGTAATCTGTTCGGTAAGGTTTTGGGTGGTAATATAATGTTGGCTTGCTCGGTTAATCGGTGTTTACCGTGTTGGCGGTGGGGGTCAGACCGGGCTTAGAGCATGTACAGTAATCCATGTTAACTCTATAAAGCTATTGTATGTAGAACTTTTTGTCACGTGGAGGGTAGAGGAAGATGTTGTTACTATTTAATAGACAGCCTTAAAGACGGTTTTATTATGTGTACTATTGTATATATGTCTATTAATTGTAGAAACTGCTATAGACAACTATATTGATAATTTATTGTATGAGTTGTCTTTAGTATTGTCTATAGATGACATGTAGTTATATTGTGGACAACTATTGTCTAGGCTACTGTACATACTCTTAGATGTTGCTGGCTGTCAGGTAGTCGAGTCTAGACTCTTGAACTTAGGATATTATGGGAAGTTATTTTATTTTATTTTTTAAAAATGGTCAAGAGTTCTAATAATTCATTATAGGAGGAACAACAGCTAAACTATAAACACACCTATACACGTGCGCACTTACTCGGCTTCGCGAGCATCCAAATCGAGCGAGGCTCGAACACAGACAGGTAGCGTTCAACCTAACGCTCTAGCGAACCGAGCCAAGGCTCGACCTTACTGATGTGGAGTTATGGTTGTACATAAAATATAAACCACGATCATGTTTTTTTTTTCAGAAAAAATAGCTATAATTCTAGCATTCACTTTAGATGGGAGTAAGCACTCGAGTGAATTCTAGAATTTGATCTCGACAGGAGGACGCCTGCTCTTTGCCAACGCAGCTTAGCTCAGTTCCCAAAACCACAAACATGTTAATATTGAAGAAAACATATATATATATATATATATATATATTATGTGCCACAAGCCCGCAACAGCTTGATGTTAAAAGACGCGATGATGTACATGTGTTGCTTTCCTAGGTGTACAATATTTTCGTTATGTGAGAACGAGATGTACCACAGAGGCATAGAAATATAAAAAGTAATTATCAATATTTTTATTATGTGAGAACGAGATGTACCACATAGGCTTAGAGATGTAAAAAGTAATTATCATATGTTACATCCGTTTCAAGTACATTTTGGATCTTTCGTCATATGCACTTGAATTTTTCATGCAAGTTATCCTAGCCCATGCAAATGAAAAAAAAAGGCAGCTCAACAACTTCTTATACAATTGTTCAACAATTTCTTATCTGTTGATATGTTTACATGCCTCCATTAACAATCAAAATCGTTCCCATCGAATCCACTACAGGCTTATAACTCAATGTATGTTTGACATGTATTTGCAACACTACTGCACTAGAGATCACTAGTTCAGTACCCGTGTATTGCTACGGAAAACAAAATTGATGACAAAACATAAAGGTCAAGCAATAAAAAAAAATAGCCGTGTGCTGCTACGAATAAAAAAAATCATGATATCTAACACATTGAGTTGGCTTATATCAAGTCATCGACTCAGTTGAAGTAATCAGTTGAACTCTACCCGACCCGCATCGTGTCTTCTCCACTGTACTTGATCTACACTCCTCCTGGTTCTACACACCTCCTCGACTCCATCGCCACGCCTGATTATGCTCTGCTCCGTGGCAGCCTTTGTCAGGCTTATCCCGCTATTCCTAGCCGGAATCATAAAAAAACCTGGGAATTATGAAAAAAATCATATTTGATGATAACGTTTTACTATATATATCACCTTCTTTTCATAATCAGGTAGTAGATAGATCGGAGAACCGTAGGGGGGTCAGAAAGGGAACCTTGCCGAGGACGAGGAGCTGCAGCTGTGCATCGATTGGCTGGTGTCGCTCCATAGCCACCTTCCACGTGGGTACGGCCATCGGTAGTTGTGCTTGCGCGCGCAGAACCACGAAATCCGACTGCAACTCCCCACGTGTGGAGAGAGTCGAAAGCTTCGCAGACTCAGCTTGAAAATTTTTCAAATTAGAAAGTTTCAGCTTGAAAATTTTTCAAATAGAAAATTCTCAAATTAGAAAGTTTCAAGTTGAAAATTTTCAAATAAAAAGTTTCAATTAAAAAACTTTCAGTTTAAAAAATTTCGGTTTAAAAACTTTCAAAAACGGTTAAAAAATAGAGAAGGATGAATGGGATAACGCTGAGTAAGGAAAAAAGTGATAAAAAGAATGAAGTGTTGTTATTTATCATAACAAGTGGACATCCTAACCGCGCCATCAAATTAGCTATTCCCGAACATTTTTCTATTGCACTAACGCCTCTTCTTCTTTTCCAGAAATCATTCCATAGCGTTATTAACACTTGGCCAAGAGCCTTACAAAAAGCAGAATATTACCATCACCACTGTTACGACTTGCATGGCTAAACGAATCGTGCACCGTCGAAATCATTAGGTGCACGACGTCTGCCTGAACCTGAGCCACCGGTTCTGGAGGTCGAACTCTCAGAGGTGCTCCTGCTACAGGATGTCGCTGATGACGGACACTCCGGGCCACGCACCCTCCTGCAGCCCAATGCATTTCATGTCGGGCGCAGCGTCAATCATGTAGCTCTTCGTCGGCGGTTCCAGTTGCGCCGACCCAGCAAACTGCGCCGTTAGTTTTGTGATGGCCGGTGCACCAGCCGTCCAGTTGTAGCAGTAGTCGAACGGGTCCATGCTCACCCGCGGCAGACGGGCGAGTTGCTTGCTCAGCGCTGAGACCACACCCTTGTACGCCGGGGTGGCGAGGATCGTCAGGCTCGTGCCGGAGTCCAGTATCGCGTCGCCCTTCCTCTCGATATTCCACACTTCGCCGGGGATGTCGAGGGTCTCGCTGGCGATGGAGATGGCCTCCACCGTCAGGGCGTAGAACGGGCTCGTCCAGCCGTCGAGAAGCAGCGGCGTCTGCGACGACGACGCGACGGCGGAGCTGGAGGCCGTGTCTGGGCCTGAGCCGAAGGTGAGGTAGCTGGTAGCGTTGCACGCGGCAAGGTGATCAACCAGGTAGTAGGAGAAGCGGCCGCCGAAGCGCGGGCAGCGTGGGACACAAAGAAGATGTTGTTGCCGAGGTTGAGCACGTCGCCCGAGGCTTGGAGGCTCTGGCCGTCGTACGAGGTGGTGCACTCCAAAGACCACGTCCCGGCTTCGCCTTCTTATCCGCCCATCGCGGACAAATATGCGATCGCCGCCGAATTGGTGTCGACCAAGCCGCGCGCCAACAAGCCGTCTTTGTACCTGCCACGTCCACGATTAGGTGATGTTAGTTTAGTTAGTTAGGATGAGGACGGGCACGCGGCGGCGTCAACGTCGACAGCCGTGGTGTCGCCTATGGTTCTCGCTCGGCTTGCTCTGTTTCTTGCACGCGCGAGGCGAGGCATGGTGGAGCGTATGGCTACGGTTGCATGCTTATAAGATCACGGCACGTACGTATGTTTCCTTGATTTGCACGCTGTGATGACGCCATCACAGATTCACGGCTCAAGGCAAACAAAGTAAAATTTTCTTTTCTTCTATCCAAATTTTACATAATCTTCTACAGAGATATCAATTTGCAATCAATTATCAAATTGTGGTATGATACACTACTACATTCCTTTTCTTCTGCCCAAATTTTACGTAATCTTCTATAGAGATATCAATTTCCAATCAATTATCAAATCGTGATATGATACACTACTACTTTCCTTTCAAATCGTGGAGAACGGACCATCGCCACCAACTGATAATTAGAAGTAGTAGAGAAATGTCTGATATTTATGATATTTTGGCGCCACCAATGAACTTACAACATCCTAGTTTACTCTTATTTTAATCTATATTACATAGTACTGTAGTGAAATTAACTTAGTATCAACATCAAAGGAATTATCTAAGTAAGAAAGCAAACCCCAAAGGATCGTAGTAGAGTGAAGTTTTAATGTTGTTGTAAAACCGTGTTCCTGGACATCTTTTATATATATATATATATATATATATATATATATATATATATATATATATATATATATAAAAATACCCCCACCTTATCGTGGAAGGTGCGATGAGCGCGACACGTGTCCCTCGCCATGCTCGGAGAGCACAGAGCACGCACCAACGTGGGTGTGAGCAGGTGTGGGAGCAAGCGTGGCAAGCATGAAAGCTGTTGAGCGTCCGAGCTCGTCGTTGCGCAGATGGTGACAGGAGAAGACCAATTTTACAATTGTACGTGCAAGAGAACTAAATATATATATATATATATATATATATATATATATATATATATATATATATTAAAAGACTAGATAAGGGATGAATTTCATATCAGACAACCCGCGCTGTCATAACGGGGAGTGCCATCACCAGCACGAGCCAGTGGTGGCGGCCAGTTGTACACTTGTACTGTTGTAGCCTGCGACGTCGTAAGGAGATTTTGCAACCTACGCAAGGCGCGGTGACTTTTCCAACGTTTAAATCCGCGTCCCCGTCAGAGGTCATCTCCCATGCTCCGGCCTGTTTACTTTCTCCTCTGATACGTGGGACAAGATACCATTGTGGTCCCACTCGTCATTGGTACAGTAGGTAGACTTGCCACGTAGCTTTAGAGCTGGGCCTGTCGGTCGAGGAGCTTTCCCCTGTCCTTCGATTTGCTTAATGCGATGGCGACGGAAACTAAGGTGCGTTTATTCGGTGAACCAGGTTGAATTAGATGTGATAGTGTTATATCATTTAATTTTACTATTTTGGGTGAATGAAATGGTTCAGCATCTACGGAGAATATTTCTTAAATTTGTATCCTATCATACAGAACAGGATGATTCTATTCAAGTAACCAAATACATGAATAACTTTTTTCTTAAATCATCTTATACATGTATCATTCGATACAAACAAACAAACACACCCTAAAAGATCTAGATTAAAGTACATTAGGATTTGCCCATGTAAGCCAAAATTAACACGATAAGTCAATTGATTATTATGCCTTTTAACTTGGATAGGTGTGAGCGGCGCAAACAAAGTAAAATTTTCTTTTCTTCTATCCAAATTTTACATAATCTTCTACAGAGATATCAATTTGCAATCAATTATCAAATTGTGGTATGATACACTACTACATTCCTTTTCTTCTGCCCAAATTTTACGTAATCTTCTATAGAGATATCAATTTCCAATCAATTATCAAATCGTGATATGATACACTACTACTTTCCTTTCAAATCGTGGAGAACGGACCATCGCCACCAACTGATAATTAGAAGTAGTAGAGAAATGTCGATATTTATGATATTTTACGCCACCAATGAACTTACAACATCCTAGTTTACTCTTATTTTAATCTATATTACATAGTACTGTAGTGAAATTAACTTAGTATCAACATCAAAGGAATTATCTAAGTAAGAAAGCAAACCCCAAAGGATCGTAGTAGAGTGAAGTTTTAATGTTGTTGTAAAACCGTGTTCCTGGACATCTTTTATATATATATATATATATATATATATATATATATAAAAATACCCTCCACCTTATCGTGGAAGGTGCAGTAAGGCGACACGTGTCCCCTGTCATGCTCGGAGAGCACAGGAGCACGCACCAACGTGGGTGTGAGCAGGTGTGGGAGCAAGCGTGGCAAGCATGAAAGCTGTTGAGCGTCCGAGCTCGTCGTTGCGCAGATGGTGACAGGGAGAAGACCAATTTTACAATTGTACGTGCAAGAGAACTAAATATATATATATATATATATATATATATATATATATATATATATATATATATATATTAAAAGACTAGATAAGGGATGAATTTCATATCAGACAACCCGCGCTGTCATAACGGGGAGTGCCATCACCAGCACGAGCCAGTGGTGGCGGCCAGTTGTACACTTGTACTGTTGTAGCCTGCGACGTCGTAAGGAGATTTTGCAACCTACGCAAGGCGCGGTGACTTTTTCCAACGTTTAAATCCGCGTCCCCGTCAGAGGTCATCTCCCATGCTCCGGCCTGTTTACTTTCTCCTCTGATACGTGGGACAAGATACCATTGTGGTCCCACTCGTCATTGGTACAGTAGGTAGACTTGCCACGTAGCTTTAGAGCTGGGCCTGTCGGTCGAGGAGCTTTCCCCTGTCCTTCGATTTGCTTAATGCGATGGCGACGGAAACTAAGGTGCGTTTATTCGGTGAACCAGGTTGAATTAGACGTGATAGTGTTATATCATTTAATTTTATTATTTTGGATGAATGAAATGGTTCAGCATCTACGGAGAATATTTCTTAAATTTGTATCCTATCATACAGAACAGGATGATTCTATTCAAGTAACCAAATACATGAATAACTTTTTTCTTAAATCATCTTATACATGTATCATTCGATACAAACAAACAAACACACCCTAAAAGATCTAGATTAAAGTACATTAGGATTTGCCCATGTAAGCCAAAATTAACACGATAAGTCAATTGATTATTATGCCTTTTAACTTGGATAGGTGTGAGCGGCGCAAACTATATTTTTCAACCACGTGCCATCACCTTGACTATTTTTTTTCTCAAGTTGTACATACGGTGCCAGCTAGTCACTACATTCCGCAGTGAGCGAGGTTTTGAATTTCGGTTTTGAATCGTATTTCGAAGGTGATCGAAATCCGAAATTTTGACGAGATCTCGAAATTTCGGACGAAATCCAAGAGGTAAATTTCAAATCCACCTTTTTTGAACCGGGATTTCCGAGATCTCGGCAAGAAACACCGAAATCTTAGCCCCAAAAACTTAAAATCCGATCAAAATACCTCACGCTCACATCACATACGCATTTTTGAAAATTTTCAAAAAAAATTCATTTCGCCGGGATTTGAAATCTCGGTCGAGATTTCTGAAATTTTGCCGGGATTTTAAACCTTAGTAGTGAGTATCATGGAGACACATCTGCAATTCTGCGTAATGTATTGGTCTTCTATGCAGTAAACGCAGATCCGATCTGCCTCAGGGAGAGCTTCTGATGGATCTCTGAGCTGATTCTCCTTCGGCGTTGGTCTCCATGGACCCTTTGATTAGTGGCGTATTATTGTAAGCGTCCAGTACAGGTCGTCGTCAACAGAAGGGGGCCAGAAACTCGCACGTATCTAAGCCAACTCCATTTGTTTATCTCCTTTGGCCGGCCTCTCGCTGGACCATGCCACAGAACTAGAACATAGAATGGTCGAGAGGGAGAACAAAGAAAAATACAGAGAAGGTAAGTGTCCAGTGGATCGGAGTCCCTCGTATCTTTCCAGCTGATTGATACTTTCCGTGCTTTGCCTGCTCGCCAGATGTGTTCGCTTGCGTGCGTCGTATCATGGCGCGCCTAAAGCAGCACAGATTACGAAGCCTTTTAAGTCTTAACTCGCCGTCCGTGGAATCGGCAAACATGGGCACGTCGATATGATACTTAGGACTTCTGGATCGCTTCCCACCGACGACGATACGGCGGTTTGGCGCATCGGGTGTTGCGCGTTCTCTCTTTCCAGACAAGGCTGCACGTCGCCATGCTGTTTCGTTTCAGTGGGCTGGCGAACCTGACCCGGCCATGCACAACAACCGTCTCGTGCAAGCGACGCCTCTATAGATTAATACCGAAGTGGTCGAACAAGGAAAGATGTGCAACCATGAAGCAACTAACCAAAACAAGGTGATGGTAGGAAAAATTTAAGGGCAGCGTTGTAAATGGCATCACCAATTGTAAAAGGACAATAGCTCATGGGCATGGGCGGATCTAGATAGGGTGCCGTATACAACAGTATCTCTAAAATTTAAAAAACATCGAGAGATAATATCTTCGATGTGCCAAATTTATTTATTGAATTGATTCTGATTTAGTGGTTTTAGATTTATAAGACCTAAGAACTATTTGTATTGCATTTTTAACAAATTTCAAATATATATGTTAAACCTATAATGTCACGAAACTATTGCATAAGATTATAGAGTTAGGAGTGATAATAGGCTTGAATCGGTCTAGACTTTTGGATTAGACCGGTCCAAAACTGCAAATGGACTGGACTTATTTTGAATCCATAGCTATTTGGACCAGGCTTGGATCTTATGTTTTTTTTACTAAATTGCAGTTCTGCACGTATTATGTGTTAATTCTGGTCACATGTCCATAAATGTTGTACATGTAAATGACTTGGATCAAGGTCCAAGCCTTTATTTGGGCCTTAATTGTACATAGGTTTATTAGTTTTAGGCTTAGATTGGACTAGATCAAAGAAACAAAAATTTGGACTTGGATTAGACTTGTGCGAGGCTTCAGCCAATTATCACCCTTATACAGAGTAGTGCACGTGAAATATACGCCCCTAACTCACTAAAAGTTTTCAGTTCCACCACTAAAAGTTTTTCTAGTTCCTCCACCTCTCATGGGTATCGGATGTACCTAGTGTTAAAGATATTCAGCAACAATTCAATTAGCTCGTGTGATGGTACGCAAGGCAGAAAGTCTTCATTGCATAAATCAATTCAGACGAAGACGACTAACATACCATGGTCAGTGAATTGAATGCCTATAAAACAAATAAACTTACGCACCAAAATTCCAGCTGATAAAAAAGACAATGTCGAGACTGTTTACATGTATATGAGCATAACAGGTCAACACTGAACACAAACCCCGGATATTAATAAATGAAGAAAAGTGAAACATTGGATTTTCCAATTCGAACATACAAGCAAAATTAGGTTTCCAATTCGAACATACAAGAAAAATTAGTTGAAGGATATTTTTATATAAAAATAAACAAAAATACGTAACGAAATAAAGATATACTTAACCGACTATGGTGGTGATCACAAGGAATGCAACTATTAGTCATCAAATGGCCTAAATGGGCCCCAGTGGCTAAATAGACCAAAGCTGATGTAGCGAGCACCAAGCATTGGGACCACTGCCCTATACCAGGGTTTCGGATTTCGTTTTCGGATAAAATACCGTCGTGGGCCGGATACCGAGATTTCGGCGAAATTCGGTAATTTCGGAGAAATCTCGTCCAGAATTTCAAATTTAAAATTTGAATCCGGCTTGTTTGAAACCGAGAAATAGCGAAATTCGGCGAAATTGGGCGAAATTTCGGGAAATTGCCGAAATTTCGGTTTTTGCACTGGCGTAAAAGTGGTCCAAACGTTAACGAAAAATTTTGAAATTTTTTGGAGGTTCCTGACACATTGATGATGTTCTCATAAAAATTTCATCTGATTATCACATCTGAGGAATTTTTAAAAATTCAGAGAGTGGTACTGTCCTGATTAAACACCGACCGACAAATTTGATCCGAACGAAAAATGGTAAAAATCAAGTTATAAACTGCTCAAATTTTTTGAAGAGTCATTACACATTTATTATGTTTCCATAAAAATTTCAGATTATTATGAAGTGTGTGTAATTTTAAAAATTCAAACATTAGAACTGTCCGATATAAAGCGTGACCGGTAATTTTGAACCGAATGCAAAATGGTTCAAACCATGGTAAAAACATTTGAATTTTTTTTTCATGGTTATGATGTATCTATAATGCTCTCATAAAATTTTCAGATGATGATCAAACTGTATGAATTTTTAAAAATTCTAACAGTACTCTTGGTCTCATCGCCTCTGTTAAAATGCTTACGGTAAAATTGAAAAACATGAAAAATTATGTAAACCATGTTAAAAACTTTTGAAATTTTTGTGAATGGTCCTGATATAACATTAATGTTTTCTTAAAATTTTTAGATGATGAGCATTCTCAAATAATGTTTGAAAATTCAGATAGTGCTACGTCCGATAAAAGTCGATGATCAATACATAGATTTGATTTAGCAAGAAAAAAGTTTAATTTTTTAAAATTTACAGAATGGTGATAAGGAAGTTCTTAATATCCCATAAAAATTTTGATTCATGATCACACTCCAGTGAATTTATAAAATTCTTACAAGGACACTACCATTTATGTTTTTTCTTTTTGTTTTTAGAAATATAATATAACAAACAAAGTTCAATGCTTACATTTGGAACAAAGTTTTAAATGTTCTGTTTTTTACCTAAGATTTTTACCTAAGTTTTTTACCTAAGTTGCATTTAGAACAAAGTTTTAAATGTTCTGTTTTTTACCTAAGTTTTTACCTAAGTTTTAGCAATTTCAATTTTTTCCGGATTTTTCCATCCGGCGCAAAACCTCGTTCACGCCGGACCACTTGGAAGTAGTCCGACGCAAAAGGTCGTTCACGCCGGACTACTTCCAAGTGATCCGGCGTGAACTGACTTTTATCCTATTTCTGATTTTTATTTTTAAAACATAACAAATGATGTTAAAATATTTTCATAAATTTTATGTATTATCCTACATATCTTATGATACTCACATAAATTTTTCATAGCATAAAAATGCATTCTCAATTTTTAAAATTGAGAGTGTTTTTAAATGCCAAAAGTCTAAAAATAAACTTTTTCAAACATTATCATTGAAGATCACTTCACGAGAACTTATTGATATAATTCCTCGATCCGCCAAAAACTTCAAAATCCGGTTTAAAATTCAAATCTCGGCGAGCTTTTTGCCAAATCATGAAAAAATAAAAATCCGAAATTTCATCAGAGCAATTTCAATTTTTTCCGGATTTTTCCATCCGCAAGAATACTCGTTCACGTCGGACCACTTGAAGTAGTCCGGCGCAAAAGGTCGTTCACGCGGACTACTTCCAAGTGGTCCGGCGTGAACTGACTTTTATCCTATTTCGATTTTTATTTTTAAAACATAACAAATGATGTTAAAATATTTTCATAAATTTTATGTATTATCCTACATATCTTATGATACTCCCATAAATTTTTCATAGCATGAAAATGCATTCTCAATTTTTAAAATTGAACGTGTTTACTGAAGTGCCAAAAAGTCTAAAAATAAACTTTTTCAAACATTATCATTGAAGATCACTTCGAGAACTTATTGATATAATTCCGGTCGATCCGCCAAAAACTTCAAAATCCGGTTTAAAATTCAAAATCTCGGCGTTTTTGCGAAATCTCGCTGAAAAATAAAAATCCAAATATACTGTAGCAATTTCAAATTTTTTTCGGATTTTTTACATCCGGCCGGTCTATGCAAACTCGCTGGGGTCCGAAATCCGAGATTTCGGCGAGATTTCGCCGAATTTCGGCGGTTTTTGTAACCTTGCCCTATACTGCGCAACATTGCACGGCCAATTGACCTGGAAACATCGAAGCCACTGTCCATTATAAGATCTCGGGTAGCAAAAACAAATCTATGTTGCCTGGAACACCTGTCTTCAAGTCAAAATGCAAGCAGATGATCCCTCCCAAGTCCCAACTCCCTAGTAAAACAAGAGAAAAATAGTATAGGTTACCAGAAGGCATTATCTTTAACATAGTGCAGATTAACACAACCACAGGCTACATCCTACTGCAGAATTTTTTTGTAAATAATATTATTTTAATCGAAATTTACAAAAATAATACGCCGAAATGAAAAATAGCAGATATGGATACCTGTCGCCATTTGCTCTCTGTAGCCGATTGAAATGGCAACAGGAGCCCGTCGCCATTTCAATTGGCGACAGAGACCCCCCAACCTACAGCCAGTTTCTAAAGAAAATCATAACTTTTTCATATGATCTCGGATGGAGATGAACTTTATATCAAAATTGTAGCTCTCGACGTGATCTAAAACTTTGGAATACAAATTTTTTTCATTTGAATTCATTTAGATGACCAAAAAGGGGATAGAAGGTTTAGATCTAAAAATATTCAAATAAAAAAAATTTGTATACCAAAGTTGTTCAAGAGCTACAATTTTCATATAAAGTTCATCTCCATATGATAGAGATCATATGAAAAAGTTATGATTTTCTTTAGAAATTGGCTGAAGGTTGAGTGTCTCTGTCGCCATTGACAGAGAGCCTATCGCCATTTCTGTCGCCATTTCAAACGGCGACAGAGAGCTTGTCGCCATTTCAAACGGCGACAGGTGTCTAGATCTGCCATTTTTCATTTTAGCGTATTATTTTTGTAAATTTCGATTAAAATAATATTATTTACAAAAAAACTCTCCTACTGCATGTAATATTTTGCGCCCATAAAAAAGAGCCTACCCAAAATTTTTGCCAGGCATAGGGACCAACAGAGCCATCACCTAAAAACGAAGTGTCACATGCGAATAGATTCATAAAATATTGCTTTTTAAATAAGTTGTTTTCCAAAGCAACATGCCCATTCGTTGCAGACCTATATGATAACCAAACAGGGGTGAAATTTCAGTAATTAGCGCAAATACAGAGACCAGCAGAAGTCTCTAACCAACAGCAATGGATTTAAACGTCTCTAAATTTTACTACAACTATTGGTACTCCAGTTGTTCAGGCGATAGGTGCATCAATGGGCCTCAGAAAGTTCTCACCGCGTGGAACATCGTATTCCTAAATTCTCTCTTCATGGGTGCATTTACTGAAATTACTCAATACCCCAGCAAATATAAGAAAATATCAAGTTATCAACATGTGAACTTTTTTTTAATTAGCGGATCACATGCATTAACCATATATTCAGACTTGAGGAACACTTTAGCAATAAACTGCAATATTAGCCTACAACAGAAAAATAAATGGAGAAGTTACAAACCTGCAGCACAGGACAAAGGTTACTCCGTGGAACAGGTAACATTATTACGGCCTTGATATTGTTGTAGGGTATAACTGAACCCATGCAAATTCCTCCTTGTAGCTAACATTTTGATCACATGACCCTCGACATGTGTACACAACAATTGTTGCCCAATCAAGAGAGTCTGGTTCGTTTCTCACACCAAAGTAATAAAGCAATTGTGGCATTATCTGGAGATACAGTGTAAAGATATGTAAGAACATGAGAGAGAGAGAGAGAGAGAGAGAGAGAGAGCATGGGTGTAGTGTAATGATAAGCATGCTGGGGGTGGTGGGGCTTCACTGAATACGCAGACACATCATAGTTCCATTGTTTCAATTATTTCGACATTGCTCCGATGGTGGTTGAAAGGAAATACTACACATAACAAAAGGCTGCAGAAGTAATTTCATTTACAACATTATTTTGAGCAGGGTATGAATTCCTGCTCGGCCACAGTCACTGGCAGGAAGATATGAGCAGAAAACTAGTAATCCTACCACAACTTGGCCAAGTAGCATAACTGGTTAACAGTCACTGGTGCTAGTGATTATTAACTCTTGGGTCCTGTTTTTGAAAATTGATGGTAGAGATGACTGATGATATGCAGAGTATCTGCCAGACAAACATTTTATATAGCAAAGAGACATGAGCAAAATATTAGGCATGAAAAAACTAGGGCTCTTCAGTCTATTATTTGTGTGGGTACTAGATATTAGCTATAATTGCTATGATGGGCAGTTACCATGGAAAATCTTGGGTTCTTGAGTCTATTATTTGTGTGGCTGTGGAATATTGGATATAACAGCTATATTCAGAATCCAATTTGTCTCTTCAAAAAATGGACCAACCTGAAATTCGTAGCATAGTGGACCTCTACAGTAGCTACATAATGGGATATCAGCATTTGATGGACACCCAGCTGATAACCCCCACAGAGGTTTTGCATTTGATTCTCGACAGTACCTGCACAATTTAGACAAGTTATTCATAGGCCTATAACATAGTTTTTTTGAGAATAAGTATGCAAGGATCTGAAATAAGTTCAATTACAAAATGATGGAAACAAAATTAACACTACTGCTATTTTCCAAACCAGGCAAAATGGGAGTGAATACATCACCAAACATTAAAGAAAATTCATGAAAGTTATGCACTCTCACCTCAATACTTGCTCAGGAGCTCTTGAGATCCGCTCTTGAAATGATGCCCAGCATTTGTTGTCAGCATCAGCCTACATAAAATAGCAGTGAATAAACACAGTGAATGATATATTAGCAAAACATATAAGAGAGAGTGTAGGGCTAAAAACCTCAAATTGATCCATCCATGACTGCATCATATCATCTGGTTTACCATGTCTTTGCATCACCAAGGACTTTGAGCTATTTTCATCACAACTATCAGAACCAAAAGCACCTTCGTAGTCAATTGCTATCTCATATTCTGGCCAAGAAGTGACAGCAGGAACTGCAAATAGATGGAAATTGTAAAAAATAAGAAACAATTCAACTGTTATGAGCTTAAATAGCACTAGGCCTTTCAAATACAATCACCTTTTCCTACAGCTGGCTGAACAGAACTTGAAGCTTCAGAAGAACTAATTATCTGCAGGCAATCATTCTTATGACCAGAGCGCCAATGCAGTGCCTGGCAAAGAGTGATAAAGAGTATTTCATCAAAAATATGCTCTTTGCTGCCCAAAGGGGCATAGAGATAAGAGACCAATAAGATGGGTTAAAATGACACCGGAATACCTGATGCTTCTCAGAACAGTAACGTGATTTCTTGCAGCTACCACAAATTTTATCGCCTTTCCATGTACCACACCAATGACAGACAGGAGCTGGCAACCCATAGTTAAGTAATTGAAAGAAATCAATACAATTTACATGAAATATGGCCATCTATTAACATAAAAAATTCAACAGCCAGAAGAAGACAATTGTTGTCTATAACTGTAAGCACAGCACATAAGTGAATTAACCTAGCATCTAGCAAAACACACCAATCTTACTCTCAACAGTCAGCAGTCAGCACATCAATAGTACAATGATTTTCTAGAAAAGCAGAAAGTAAAAGATAAATGAATGATACCTAAAGAAGGCTTTAGAAAAACAAGGTAGCTAACATATGGAGAAAAGGTTGTGCACCAGCATAACAACCAAGATGATAAATTCAAGAATTCAGCACATTGAAGAAATGATCCATAAATTCATAATTCATAAGCCCTATATGAAATATATATCGCTCCCAGAATAATTACATAATGCAGGAAATATAACTTTTCAAACTTATTAAGCACAGAAAATGCATCATCAGCATGAACGAAACTCAAATGTGCGATGCAACAGAAACAAAGGAAAACTACCTCCCGCACATAGTGGCTTGTCAGAGTCATTGTGCTTTGGAGGTTCACTTGAGTAAAAGGCATTACTACGAGGCAACTGGCACCGGAAGACCTTCACACTGCAATCCAAACTGGTAGTTAAAATCAGAACAGCAAAAGGTTTACGAGTTCTACTCTAAACATTAGCACAACAGTCACAATACTTGCTTCACCTTCTACAAGGATTGCCTTGTTTGTGCTTCCACTGTTCGTGTTGGTCTCGGAGTAAGCACGCCATTGACGGGCACATGAACATGAACAAGGTGCGGTGAAACGCTGCCGCATTGTCCTCAATAGGCGCATAAATCTACAGGTGATCCAATACAATTTGTGATGAAGTCGAAATCCAATTCCAAACAAGTAGTCAATTACAGCTGCTACTAGACACAAAGCAAGCACCTGGAGGACGAACTGCAGGGGCTCGCCGCAGAAGCCGCAGCAGCTGGAGTTCCCTGATGGCAAGTTCACAGGATCCAACCACGCCTGAACAAATTCACGCGAATCTCACATCAGCACCTGGCCGAGTGTATCAAAATTTAACAAGTGGCGTTTAACACGATCGTGTACTGTCGCACGCACTGGGATACCGCCGGCCTTGCTGGGGAAGAGGTGGCGGAGGAGGAGGCCTGGACGTTTCGGCTTCTCCAAGAAACCAAGCGTCACTTCCGCTTCTTCCCCCTCCTCCTCATCGTCGTCGTCCTCATAGTCCGTGGCGGCGGCGGCCGATGGGGGTCGGTGCGGCAGCTCGGGCTCGTCGTCTTCCTCATCCAAGGAGGTGATGCGGAGACCACGTAGCTTGTCGGCGTTGGACTCCATCCCCGGCGGCAGCGAGGGATTGGTGGAGGCGGCGGGAGTGGTGCGGCAATTTTGGTGGGATTCGAGGGGAAACAAAGCGAAATGGTTGTTGGTTTGGGCGAAAAACCCTAGCCCCGGCTCAGCCGCGTCTGAAGCGAACTACAAAGCGAAACCGACCGGGCCCGAGTCTCCGGACTCTGTAGACCAAAAGGTAAAAGCGGTGCGCGCCCGTGAATCGGCGCTCACCACTCGCTCGAACGGGAGTCCCCCCAAAACCCTCCCTGCGCCGCCGCCTAAACCCTTGCTCCCGCCGCCGCGACGACCATCCGCTCCGCGCGGGCCATGGCTCCCGCGGCCGCACCCATCCGCGACCTCCTCACCTCCTTCAGCCCTTCTGCCGACTTCCTCGCCCTCTCCTCCGGCGACGGCCGCATCAAGGCACGCAACCCGACGCTGGCGATCCTCGCCGAGACAGCTCGATTACTGCTTCCATGGGTTAACTCGATCCTTTGCCTCTATCACAGGTATGGGACGCTGGGCGCGGCCGCTTGCAGACGGAGTTCGCCGACATCCCGGCGGTGGAGGCCGGCGCGCTCCCTGGGGCGAAGCGCGGCCACCTCGCGCTCGACTACACCTGCATGAAGTGGGTACAGCTATCGAGCAAGGTTAGCAAACCCCCATCTTCGAGCTGTCACTGCTTGACCTATTGTTGCTGTGTGCCCATCATGTAATTGCGTTTTTGCATAGCAGAAAAAGCGGAAGGCAGGGAATTCGCTGCTAGTGCTTGGGACTGGCAGTGGTGATGTCCTGGCACTTGATGTCGCTGCGGGGCAGTGGAAGTGGAGAGTCAATGATTGCCACCCTGGGTACGTTGGTGTTTACCCAGGATTGTAGCTTTAAGCATGTTTGGTATTTCCATATTAAGGTTAATCTCTGCAAGCTCGAGCTCAAACGTGTTCAATTACATTGGGGTGCTTGTTTGATTTGTTCAGGGGCGTGACAGCTGTAGCGTACTCTAACCATGGGCGGAGTGTGTACACAGCAGGTGCCGATGGCATGGTCTGTAAGATTGATGCCTCAGATGGATCCGTTTTAAAGAAATTTAGATCTTCTTCAAAAGCAATATCTGCATTGTCGGTGTCATCAGGTATCTCAGTGGTGAAATGACACTTCTTGATTTACGTCTATTTTGGCTCCACTACACTGTCTCTCTTGCTAAATTCTGCATGTATGGTTTCATTTGCACTGCAGATGTTTTGCAGCAGTGCAATCATTCATTTGGTTTACCTATATTGATATGCCAGGACCTTTGATTTTTGCCTCCAGTAAAATTGTCAACTGTAATGTAACTGTGCTGACTGATCCTAACAATCATTGACAGTTCACAGTCACCTTTATATTCAACTAACAGATAAGATTTATTAACTATCTTTTATCCAGGTTGTTATGTTGACACCCCAAATGTATTGGTTAATTTATGGTATAGAATTTCTAAATGCCTCTTGAGAGGTTCTCTTTTAAAAAAAATACTATATTAGTGTTCTACTCAAAGTAGAGATGGAAATGTAACAGGATTATATCACTCTCATTAATTCAATAAAGAATTTCAGGCTATCTGCATTGAAATATGATGTATTGAAATGTTCTCTTTAATGAAATTCATAGCTTCAAATCTTTATCCATTACTTTAGAAGATCTATGTATAGATATATGTTGTTTGCTGACATGTGTATTAAATTATCTGTGTACTTCTTGCTAATGTCCTTGTAGGACCTAATATCTATCTGAATCTATATATATCTTATGTGCTATAAAGCATGCGTATGCATATAGTTTTGCGCGTATCTGCTCCATATTCAACCAATTTCTACCCCAGTTCAAAGTAATGAAATGCAACTTGTACTTGATTTTATCAGATGGAAAGATTTTAGCAACAGCAGCTGGCCAGTTGAGGACCTTTAATGCTTCTGACAACAAGAAGATTAAAAAATTCTCTGGGCATCCTGTGAGTTTGTCTTGTCTTCCCTCCTCTACTGTTTCCTCTTCTTAGAGTAATGTATAAGATTCTGCTTGTATTTTTTTTTTCTAAATGCTTATGTTTTGCTATCGGCTACACCATTTTTTCTTTAGGTGGCTGTGAGTAGCATGGTCTTTAGTGATGATGGCCAGTATGTTCTTTCATCTGGAGTTGGGGAACGCTATGTTGCTATTTGGAAGTTGGGTAGTGGTAAAACTCAGAGCTCAAGCTGTATACTCTCTATGGAACACCCAGCAATCTTTGTGGACTGTAAATGTTCAGACACTAATGCTGCTGAAGGAGAAATACATGTGTTGGCTATTTCCGAGACTGGTGTCTGCTATTTCTGGTCTGGGAATAACATGGATGACCTACGTAATAAGAAGCCTACTAAGATTGCACTGTCTGAGTCCTCGCTTTCAAGAGCTAAGCAGGCTTTCATGATATTTGCTGCAAAACTTCAAGGGATAGTTGGACCTGACTCTGCACATGTCCTGCTGGCTTATGGATCCATAGTGAAACCATCTTTTGATAAACTTTTGGTTTGTTATGGTACGGATATTGATTTGGGTGTATCGGAAGATGGTGCTCTCTTACAAACGATTCAATCCACCATGCCTCAGAAAGATCAATCTGCTAAAAAGCAAGGTATACTACTAGTATTTATTAATTATTATGGACATTGAACTTGTATATTAGTAATCTTCTGAAAATCCTAATGAGTCAACTACATTTAAATCCTTTTTGGAACACAGGAGTTTTGTAGGAATCTTATGGAAATTACATTGTTTCCTGCAAAATTTCTATGTTTCAAACAGGTTTAATGTTTGCATATCAGATTTGGCTGAAGTTAGATCTATTGCATAATCCTTTACTTTTTCTTGTTCCTTTTCAAAGATTATTGGTGGCTACTCTTGGGCTGAATCTTAGTTGTTTTCTTATAGGAACTGTCACTGCTCTAGATCGGGCTAATGCAGAAGATGCTATCCTTCCTTTTCCAAAGCTCCATACACAGGAAAAGAAAAGGAAACATGGTGTAACAAAACCCAGTGATCACACTAAGCCTGTAATTAATAGTGACATTGGTACCACTGCAAGATTAATTGAGAAAAGAGGTAATTTTTCTATTGCCACTATCTTCTTTTTTATATATATTGCATAAGTGGTCAAATGCATCTATATGTTATTTGTCTGGAGATTTTGAGCTTTGCATAAGCAATCAACTGCAGAGGCATAACCTGGTGTTTCCCATGCACAATGATGTAGCAACTAAGGCTATGAATTATAGGTTTCTATTCGCTAGCATTTATTTCAGGTTTTACCACATTTTTTTAAAATCAGGTTTGACCAAATTTTACATGTACGATTATCATATTTGATTTTCAGTTTTTGTTAGTCTATTAAACAGCTCAATCACTTCACTAAAAAAAACTCTTGCTTTCTTTAGTTCCTGTGCAAAGAATTGAAGACGATAGTGTATGCATCGAAGACATGATGAGACAGTATGGTGTCATTGATACTAGAGTCAATCAAGGCACGGAGGGCCATCCTGGCATGCCCACTAATATTTTATCTGATCTGTTTGGTTGCAGCAGCATAAAAGTTTATGCTCATTTACCCAGCAAAAAGGTTTGTGAGAACTGAATTTCAGTTGAAAGTTCCATCATATCACTGTTTGCATGTTCTCTATACGTGCAGCTAATGAAAGTTAATCAATTGATGTAAAGGGGGATGTTCTTACTATTTTGATGTTGTATGTTCTGTTGTTCAACAGATTCGAGCACATTTAAGATCTTTGAAGCCTCTAGATGCTTGTAAACTTCTAGAGAATTTAGTATCTGCGTGGAAAACAAGGTGCTCATGACTCTATTTCCATGTTTGTTCACCATTTGCATTTTCGTGCAGTGTATGACTGTGTATTCTGTCTTGATTGCTGGTTTTTTTCTCTCAACAGATCTGGTAGTGCAGAGATTGTTTTATGGTGGATATACTGCCTATTGGTCATTCATGGCCGTTTTATCCCCTCTGAGAAATCAACAAAAATAATTAGCAACCTTGAGAAGGTATTATTTCTTGCTAACAGTACTAGCTGAATCGTGTCGCATATATTTACTTGCCTCTTTGTATCTCTTGTATGCTTAGCAGATTATTTGAAACATATTATAGTGTTTTTATTGATGTCATGAAATTATGTTGTAATGGAGAGGGGTTGCTCTATTAGCATGGTTGTCACGGCGTACCTGGCGACCACGATGCCTTAGAGGTGCCAGGACATCATGGCATCCTCAAGGCGAGGTACGGCGAGCAAAAAGGGTTGACGGTGAAACTAAGACAACACATTAGAGAAGAGGTCCAGAACATAATTAACAAGCCTACGTAGACTGCGACTACAGAGCGCACTTGATGCACCCATAGCCTCATCAATAAGAGCCCACTCAAGATTTTCCGGCTCAGTCTCATGGACATCTTTAGCACCTGCATCAATCAATCTAATCAGTATTCCACTCATCAAAGATCAATGGGTTAAAGTTGCTTCCCTCTGCTATCTGGCCAAGACAATTGCCCAGCAGCTCACCATGGACGCTGTAAATTCGTAGGCGCCCGCCTAGATGGCCAAGGCGAGGCGAGCATCCACGGCGTCCCATCCGGAGTGCCATGACAACCATGTCTATTAGTGACTGTAGCCTTCTAGGTTATCTGATTGATATTAGATGACTGTAGAATGTGGATCACATATTCTGAACTTAAAGATCACCAATGCAAGCAGGGTAGTTTGGTAACAAACTTCGCTCGGTCATACGAAAAAATAACAGAATGTTTGTAACTGGGTAAATTTGCATTGGCCACCACATCATGTTCAGAAGGTGGTCGTAAATGCTTTGCTTGTATGAGCGTGGTCTGGTTCCTGAATTATCTGCTATTGTAGTTTCACAGCGACCTCTTTGATAAAGATATAATGATGATTGTGAGAATTCACCTTCCATGACAACTTTCCAACTCACGATCGAGCCGTCTGATCAGTGTGGAGAGTTGCTACATTTGTCAAATCTGCATCATGGGATGCTAATGTCGTTAGTTTCCCATGATTGAGCTAATGATATCCCCCCTACGCTGATTGGATGGCTTAGATCACGAGTTCTCAAGCTGTCCTTGGAAGAAGGATTCTCATTAGAGAGATCTCCTGACAGCTCAATGATGATGTTGTATTTGGCACTAGATAACAGCCAGTGATACACTCGCTGCTCTTTATTGAACAAATAAGCATATAGAGCTAAGGTGTTTAAGGAATGAGCATGCAATGTGGATAGATAGATTTGGGAGATGGCATGCCATATAGTATAGTGAGCAGTGACTAGCAACTATTAGTGACATCTTGGTGAGAAATGCCATAGTGCCTCACTTTAACTTATTGAACATTATGAATTTTATTTATTGTATGTATCACATTTGGTTCGAGCGCTAAGTTGCCTTAACAATGCTGGCCAAACTTTGGCACGCTAAATCTGGGAGGATCAATTTGGCTACGGGATGTTTGGCCGTGAATTGGCCAAAATATGACCTGAGATAGGTTGGTGTGCTACTAGTGTAGGAGAAACCTAGCATTGGTCCAATGTGATCAACACAAACCAAATTTTGATCAGCAGTAGCTGCCAAGTTGGGGCTACAACTACGAGCCTACAAACTAATCTCCAAGCATCACAGATAAGCAGAAAAAAAAATCGAAAAGAGAACTAAAATCACTTTTTCATTTGCAGATGTGCGAAGAAAGATATGCAGTAACTGAAGATTTACTGAAGCTTGCTGGCCGTCTTAGGCTGATAATGGCCCAGGTTTTCACCCATTTATAACACTGAAAAATATGTCAACAATCTCAATGTTACAGTTAATGATTAAATGATCTTGTGTTGATTTCACTATTCTTAGGTCGACAAGGATGCAAATGATGTATCTGAGCCACCCTCAGAGGACATGCAAGATGCCACAGCCGCTCCGTCTGAGGAAGAGGAAGAAATTGACGAAATGGTTTATGGGGAAGATGCGGATTCGTCTCAAAACAGTGATGACGATGCTGAATAGAAACACTAACCATCGCATTCGGCATTCTTGCGATGCATTATTTTATTTGCAAACTTGATTCTCCATATTCAAGTTTGTAAATTATGCAACGCTGAAATGTTGCACAGAATTTTGACAGGACACAGGATGTAGCATCTAGAGGCACTTCAGTTTTTCTCCACTAACTTTACCTTTTCTTACGCCACGGCATTAAGACTGATCTAAAGCTTGTGTTCCGTGGTTTTATGAAAAGGATGAGTGAACTAGGTCACAACTAATCGCTATTCCAGTCTTACGGTGTATGATAACTGCAGGCATTTACTGCTCAGCAGCTGTGCAAGTAGGTAGGATACTCCGCTGCTAGGAGATATTCGTATGAACGTATCCTAGCTAGCGACCTTCCCGGGGATATCTGCAGGAAGTAACTTTCTGATGAACCGAGTTTCAGAAGCAAGAAGTGAAAATTACTAAGCATAATTTCCGGCTCTATGCGCTGGACTGCGCAGTACCACCAATCCCTTCAAGCTTGTTTCGCGTTCTAACCACGCCAACCCAACCACGCCTTGCTTTTGACCTAGACGAGCACCATTCTTCTCCTTCCCTATTCTAGATCGACCAATTTGCCCACGCGGACGGTGGGTGCCAATTCGACAGCACATTCTTCGCCTTCAACTAAACATTGACAAGGCGCGTACTTTCTGACGTGTGCTTTCAACCCCGGCCTTAAAACAAAGCCTACCCGACCGACAGTGCCATCCGATTTGGAAAAACCCGACGAACGGCGCCCGAGCCTCACCAACCCCCGGCTTCCGAACCACCTATTTAAGGTGCTCGCAACCCTCTATCCCGGCAACACAAGCAGCAGCGTCAGCAATACTTCAAGAGCGTTGCGATCATTGTAGGCAAGCTCGTAGCAATGGCCTCCACCAACAGCTGGACCCACGAGATCAAGTCGCCGGTCGCCGCGCCCCGCCTGTTCCGCGCCGCCGTCATGGACTGGCACACCCTCGCCCCCAAGCTCGCCTCCCACATCGTCGCCAGCGCCCACCCCGTCGAGGGCGACGGCAACGTCGGCACCGTCAGGCAGTTCAACTTCACCTCAGGTACGTACATACATACATACATACATACATACATACATACATACATACATACATACATACATACATACATACATACATACATACATACATACATAGTATAGTATAGTATAGTACATATATACATGACACGGCATGTATACGTAGTGATCACATCGATCAAACAGTAGCTAGCACGGTACAGATATAACACGCGGTTGCTGATCTTGCAGCCATGCCGTTCAGCTACATGAAGGAGCGCCTGGAGTTCCTGGACGCGGACAAGTGCGAGTGCAAGTCGACGCTCATCGAGGGCGGCGGGATCGGCGCGGCGATCGAGACGGCAACCTCGCACATCAAGGTGGAGCCGGCGGCCAACGGCGGGAGCGTGGTGAAGGTCGACTCGACGTACAAGCTCCTGCCGGGCGTGGAGGTCAACGACGAGATCACCAAGGCCAAGGAGTCCGTCACCGCCATCTTCAAGACCGCCGAGGCCTACCTCGTCGCCAATCCGGACACCTACAACTGATTCAACCGAGCGGAATCATACACGTCACATGTGATTTCCCAACATATATAACGATCTTTAATCTTTGTTTGTGTGTGTGTGTTCGATCGAAATAAATCTGCTATAAGCAGTGTGATGCACTGATGCGGGACTGAGAGAGACTGAGCAGTGTGTTTTTTGTTACCAAATGTAAAAGAGTGGTTTGGTTCGATGCTGTTTCTGTTTGGTGCTTATGTACGTATCTACCTCATGATTTTGAACGGGAATAATATTATAAAAGTACTCCTTTTGTTTTCGAGAACATATAAATGTACTCTGTTTTGTAAGTTTGTGAGCCGAGAGGAAGTCTTTTGCTTGTTTATGCACATTGGACTGAGCAGAATTTCAGCTTCCTCTTTACAAATAGAAACAGACAGATATTGACATTTGAGCATGTGTACGTGACTACGCGTATATATTCTGCTTCTAGCTCACTTTCGACCCTAGACAAAGAGAGTAGGAATATCAGGCTTACATGTACTGTATTCTGCAATTTCTGCTTCTGCAATTTCTCTCTTCTGCGTGAGAGAGCGCAGCATCAGTGCAGCAATGCCTCATACACGTGCTTTGGATTTATCCTGAAATGTACACTTCATCACAGATCCTCGGTGTGCTGCCGCGGCGACGACCCTATGGTACCATGCTCTGATCAGGCGAAG
Organism: Otatea glauca; assembly: GCA_036346275.1. Lineage (NCBI taxonomy): Eukaryota > Viridiplantae > Streptophyta > Magnoliopsida > Poales > Poaceae > Otatea > Otatea glauca. The sequence goes on from CM070715.1 coordinate 20,973,745, forward strand.
GCAGCAGGAGCAACATCATGTGCACAATTTGCATGATCGAGTATGTAATCCTTGATCCGATCCCAATAATTGGTATCAGAGTCTGAGTTCTTGATCCGATATCCAAGATGATGCTATACTCTCTGGGAAGTGGTGTCACCGGTGATGAGGTGACGCCAGGTGCGATGGCGAAGGAGAGTTCCGCCATCTCGCTGCATTATTTGATGCTTACGAAAAGCAATTATGTAGCATGAGGAATCAAGATGAGGGTGTATATAAGGGCTCAAGGACAGTGGGAAGCAATCATGGACCGCAACATCGATGTGCTCAAGAATTAGGTGGCCTTGGCGACCATCTATTCTATAGAGGTATCTCGGAAAAAACTCTCTTCCTACTAGCCGAAAAGGAGACGGACAAAAATGCATGGGAGGCGTTGAAGACGATGCATCGTGCCACCGATCGTGGCACGATCGTCTCAAGGAGGCAAAAGTACAGACCCTTAGAGCTGAGTTCGAGGGGCTGCGCATAACGGAGATGAAGTCGATCGACGATTTCGCCATCCGGTTGACAACAATTGTCAACAAAATCAAAGCGCTTGGAGATAAGATGGAGGAAAACTATGTGGTAAGAAAATTCCTTCGTGCAGTCTCTAGCAGGTTCTTGCAAATCGTGAGCAGTTCGGCGACCTTAAGGTGATGTCGATCGAGAAGGTGATTAGTCGCTTGAAGGCACACGGAGAACAGATTAAGGGATTCAACGGCGGTGAAAAAGAGCATCTACTCTTAACTCGTGCCGAGTGGGAGGCCCGACCGTCTATTTAAGGCGCTCGCAACCCTCTGTCCCGGCAACACAAGCAGCAGCAGCAGCAATACTTCAAGAGCGTTGCGCTAAGCTAGCTTCAGTCGATCATTGTAGGCTAGCTCGTAGCAATGGCCTCCACCAACAGCTGGACCCACGAGATCGAGTCGCCGGTCGCCGCACCCCGCCTGTTCCGCGCCGCCGTCATGGACTGGCACACCCTCGCCCCCAAGCTCGCCTCCCACATCGTCGCCAGCGCCCACCCCGTCGAGGGCGACGGCACCGTCAGGCAGTTCAACTTCACCTCAGGTACGTACCACATACATACATAGATAGTATATATAGTACATATATACATGACACGGCATGTATACTGTTGGTATTGATCCAGATGGTGTACTCTTTTCTACCAATGCACCGCTCCTCTGTTTACGTAGATCGGCAGAGCTTCGGCAGTTCTTGGTACCTTCAGAAACTTCAGAAGTAAATACCGACAACAGAATACTGATAGTATCTGGACTCTAGTCGTTGCTTCAGTAACGCGATTGCTTCTTGCACATCAAGAAAGACAACAACAACTGGCCAAAACAACAAGGCGCCAGCAAGAAAATTACAGCAGATAAAAAAACACAGAGGTTTTGGTGCTGCCTCAACTGCGCAGCTTTTCTGTTGTATATTCTCCTTTTTATAGTGCCGTGATTACAGATAAATTGAGTTTACAATTTCGAAGGAATCAATCCCAACAGAACTGCAACACGGCTTTTACTGTTTTTCTACCTGACAACAAGAAGTAGACTAAGCGGACTCTAAACCACACCTGAAACGACAAAGCAGAACTGAAAACTGAATCTAATCTGCAACTATCAGGATTACAAATAACATACACGTAGCGATCACATCGATCAAACAGTAGCTAGCACGGTACAGATATAACACGCGGTTGCTGATCTTGCAGCCATGCCGTTCAGCTACATGAAGGAGCGCCTGGAATTCCTGGACGCGGACAAGTGCGAGTGCAAGTCGACGCTCATCGAGGTCGGCGGGATCGGCGTGGCAATCGAGACGCCGACCTCGCACATCAAGGTGGAGCCTGTTAGATACTTAGGAGGAACTAAACATGAACATCATAAAGTAGTCTAAATCATGATCACCAAAAGTAATGCGGAAATAAACGTTAGTTGAACTAACCCGGTACTAACGAAGATGATGCCATTAGGGTTTGTCGGTATGGTTGATTCGGGTAGGAGTAGCAAGGCGCGATGATGAAATCGGGCACCGAGGTCTTCTCGGTGATGGGTGCAGTCTTCGTTAGCCTCGCGCTTGAGAACCCAGATCGGATGGGTGATTTTTTGGGGGTTAGCAGACTCGTGATTTTCTTACTTTTTTTGTATTCACGAGTGTCGACTTCTCCCTCTTTATTTGTAGCGCTGGCTAACGGGACCGAACCAAAATATTTGGCAAGCTCCCGATCAGAGCGCATGAATCATGGAAACAAATCCCTGATTTTGGTCTTTCCATTCTAATTTTCAGTCTTTCCATTTTAACTAAAGATCATAACTAACATTCTCCCACTTGATCGAAGGCTAATTTCATAAGTCCATACTTAACAGAACAGTACACCAAGATAAAATATTACAACTTTAAGCATCGCTGCAACCCCAGTATCTATAGTGCATCATTCTGTCTTGATAGGATAATTACTTATTCTTAATAGGAGTTGATTTCGTTCTTATGGTCCTTATTTCCATAATCAGAGACTTTCCAATAAACCCATGCTGTCAACATGCCCTCGAAAGAGACTGGGTGGTAAGCCTTTAGTAAGTGGATCCACAAGCATAGATTAGTACTTATATGCTTGACATCAATAGTCTGATCCTAGATTCTATATTTCACAACATGATACTTAATATCAATGTGTTTGGCAGCACCACTTGACTTGTTGTTACTCGAATAGAAAACTGCGGCCAAATTATCGCAGTATATAAGTAGTGGTTTTGATATGTTGTCTACCATTCTTAATCCCGGAATAAAATTCTTAAGCCATACAGCCTGCCCAGTAGCCTCATAACATGCCACAAACTCAGCTTGCATCGTTGATGATGCAGTAAGTGATTGTTTGGAGCTTTTCCACGAAATGGCTCCTCCCGCAAGTGTGAAGATATAACCTGATGTTGATTTCTTAGTATCAACACAACCTGCAAAGTCAGTGTCTGAATAACCAACAACCTCAAGGGTATCAGACTTCTTATATGTGAGCATGAAATGCCTAGTGCCTTGCAAATAACGCAAGACTTTCTTAACGGCTTTCCAGTGGTCCAATCCTAGATTTGATTGATATCTGCCAAGCATCCCGGTTACGAATGCTAAATCAGGGCGAGTACAAACTTGAGCATACATAATGCTTCCGACAGCTGAAGCGTAAGGAATCCCCTTCATCTGATCAGATTCTAATTGATTCCTTGGACATTGGAATGTTCCAAACTTATCGCCCTTAACAATAGGAGCAGACGTGGCAGAGCAGTTATGCATATTATATCTCTTAAGTACTCTGTCAATATATGCCTTCTGGGATAAACCTAGTATCCTTTTGGACCTGTCTCGGTGAATCTCAATGCCCAAAACATAAGAGGCATCACCAAGATCCTTCATATCAAAATTAGCGTAAAGAAATCTTTTGGTTTCATACAGCATATCCTTATCGCTGCTAGCCAATAAGATATCATCCACATAAAGAACTAAGATAGTGAATTTGCTCCCCTTAGTCTTAATGTATATGCAATTGTCCACTTCATTTTCTTTGAAACCAAAGTTTCTTATGGTCTCATCGAACTTAAGGTACCATTGTCTAGACGCTTGTTTTAGTCTATAGATGGATTTCTTAAGTCGACATCTCATATGTTCCTTGCCTTCCACGACAAAACCCTCCGGTTGAGCCATGTAAACATTCTCATGCAAGTCACCATTAAGGAATGCAGTTTTAACATCCATCTAATGTAGCTCTAAATCATAATGAGCAACAAGTGCCATGACAATCCTTAGTGAATCTTTCTTCGAGATGGGAGAGAAGGTATTAACATAATCAATCCCCTCTCTTTGTGTAAACCCTTTTGCTACAAGCCTTGCCTTGAATCTTTCGACATTTCCCTTAGAGTCATGTTTAGTTTTGTAGACCCATCTACAGCCTATTGTTTTGACTTCGTCAGGAATTTCTACTAAATCCCAGACGTCATTAATGCTCATAGACTTAATTTCATCCTTCATGGCCTCAAGCCACTTAGATGAATCCTTAGTCATCATAGCCTCCTTAAATGAGGTGGGATCGTCTACTTTTCCAATGTCATTTACATCTTCATTCATGCATACGACATAATCATTTGGGATGGCAGACCTTCTTTCCCGCTGTGATCTTCTTAGTGGTTCATTAATTATCACAGGGGGCTGTGAAGGCTCATCATTAGACACTGTATTATTGATCCTAGAATTCTCAGGTGGAGGCTCAACTCCAGGATTCACAACTGGAGGTGTAACTGGAAGAGGTACAAGAAGGATAGTCTCTTGGATTATCGGTAATAGAACATAAGTCCGAATCTCCTCAAGATCTATTTTCCTAACCTCTAAGCTCCCACTTATTTCAACATTCTCTAAAAATACAACATGTCGGGTTTCCGCAAACTTAGTGACACGATCTGGACAATAAAATCGATATCCCTTAGATTTTTCAGGATATCCAATAAAATGGCAACTTACTGTTTTAGGATCTAATTTCCCAATATGTGGATTAAAGATTTTAGCTTCAGCAGGACAACCCCACACACGTAAATATTTTAAGCTCGGTTTCCTCCCAGTCCATAATTCATAAGGTGTCTTAGGTCTTGATTCTTGGGAACCCAATTAAGTATATCTTGTGGTGTCTTTAATGCTTCCATCCACAATCCAACCGTAAAGCGGAGTAACTCATCATGCTACGCACCATATCCATAAAGTGCGATTGCGTCTTTCATTACTCCATTTCTTTGAGATTCACAGTGTTGAATATTGGGCTATTATGCCATTTTCTGAAAGAAACTTAGCAAATGGACCTGGAATTTGTCCATAAGGAGCATGCCTCCCATAATATTCTCCTCCACGATATGATCTCACTATCTTAATCTTTAAATTATGCTGATTTTCTACTTCAGCTTTAAATATTTTAAACTTATCAAGTGACTCAGATTGATCATGAATGAGGAAAATATAACCATAACGGGAGAATTCATCAATAAACGTGATAAAGGAGTCGTATCCATCAACTGAAGTTATAGAAAAAGATCCACATATATCAGTGTGGATTAGTTCTAATATTCCTGTACTTCGTGTGGCTCCTTTCTTAATTTGTTTTACATATTTCCCCTTAATACAGTCAATGCAATGGTCTGAGTGAGAGAAGTCTAATGAATAAAGTATCTCTTCCTTAATGAGACGTTCCATTCTCCCCTTCGAAATATGGCCTAAACGACAGTGTCACAATTTCGATGAAGTCTCATTGCTTATACTTCTCTTTTGCTTATTGGTGACATCACACACATTCATTGACACAGGAAATTCAGAGAGAGAAAGCATATAGAGTTTGTCTCGTCGAGTCGCGAGACCAATATTGTTTGAATTAAAACTTATAATACATTTATTATCTCCAAAGGTACAAATGTATCTATCATCATCCAAAAGAGAAATAGAAATAAGATTCCTCCTCATATTGGGGACATACACAACATTATTTAATTGAAGGGTGAAGCCACTATCTAATACTAATGGTAGTTTGCCAACGGCTTCAACTTCAGCCTCCCTTCCATCAGCAACTCTAAGACTTCGCTCCCCCTTTCTTAGTGTCCTCACGGAAAGAAATCCCTGTAATGAATTGGAAACATGCACAGAGGCACCAGAATCAATCCACCAGGTGTTAGGGGAAAAATCAGTAAAAAGGGTTTCATCAACAGTAGAAATTATGTCGTTACCCTTCTTGGTAAGCCACTTCATGAAGCCCACACAATCTTTCTGAATGTGGCCACTGTTCTTACAAAAACGACAAATGGGCCCATCAGAAGTAGATTTAGATGCAACAGGGGCCTTCTCCTTTTGCTTTGGCTTAGTTGACTCAGTCTTAGCGGAGAAATGCAGTTTCCTTTTGGACTTAAAATCCCCTTGAAATTTCCTTTTGCCATACCAACATGGAAAACTAGGTCCTTCCTTTCGGCCTTAAGCCTCTCCTCCTCCTGGACACACATGCCGATCAACTCGCTCATGGTCCACTGTTCCTTCTGAGTATTGTAATTAATTTTGAATGCATTATACTCAAAAGGGAGGGAGGTCATAATAAAATGGACTAAGAAACCATCAGAAATGGTCATGTCCATGCCTTTAAGTTTGGCAGCCATATCAGTCATCATCATGATATGCTCACGTACACTACTAGAGCCATCATACTTAGTGGTGAGCATCTTCATGATTAAGGTACTAGCATAAACTTTTGAAGAGCCCTTGAATTGCTCCTCAACTAAGGCCAAGTACTGCTTAGCATTATCGGATTCAGGGATTGCTCCCCCTTATCCCCACAGATATGGTGCTCTTCATAATCATCAAGGACATGCGGTTAGACCGCTCCCACTTTTTCGTTGTTAAGTCATAGAGTTTCTTTTTCTCAGTGAAACTCTCATCATCAGCGGAAGGAGCTATGGGAGCGTCCTCTCATAATGCATAATCCAAGTCCATAACTCCAAGAACAATCTGAGTCCTTTCTTTCCAAGAGGGAAAGTTTGTCCCTGTTAGCTGCTCAATGCCGTTCAAATAAACGGCAACATTAGTGTTATTCATAGCTGAATCAAGATAAAATTTAATTAGTAAACATTAGAGAGAAAAAATTAAATGTCATGCATGAAATTAACCCTACGTTGGTCTGATTAATAACATGCTAATGACAAGAAACATTAAAGTTCAAATTCGCATCACCGTTGGGCAGAAACGAAAAAGAACTAAATTATCTTATGGGTGACATGTTCATAAACAACATTGGTCAGTATATGAACATGGTCATAGCATAATCCCAATTTTAAACATTAAACAATAATCTCTAATTAAAATTTCCCGTTGGTTCCATTTTAATTAGAGATAAATAATCATCATGTAAAAATTAATTGTCACATTAAATAATATGCCCAGGAAAAAGATCATAAAAATTAATCATAATATAAATGCCCAGGAAATAAATATTTAAACAGTACTTAATTGCTGAAATTAAATGACTGAGTTTAAATACAAAATTAAAGGGCTAAAGCAAAAAAAAAATGGCCCACAAACTTGCGGCCCAGTTGCGAAACCGCGGCCCGGCCGAGCCCGCGCGTGGCCCAAAAGGCGACGCAGCCCGTAAACGCGACGCAGCGCGCGCCAGTACCGGGCGAAGCGTCGGCTTGCTTGAGAGGCGGCGGCGGGTGCACGCGCAATGCGAGGCATCGGCCCGCACGGGAGGCGAGGCATCGGCCGTCGATCCGAAAAGGATGGTCGAGATCGCTTGGAGACGGATCAAAACGGCGACGCGGCGACGAAAACTTAACCCTAGCCATTTGTCTCCCGGAAAAAACGCAACAAAGGCGGCGACATGAGCTTGCGGGAGAGCCCGAAGCCGGAGCAGCGACGATGACGCGCGCGCGGAGAGGCGACGACAGCCCACGCGTGACCACCGACTGATGCCGCGCGGGCTCCGATTAGGAGGGAACTAAGAGTGCCGCATTCGCGCAAAGTCGCGGCCGCGGGCGAAACTTAGGCCCGCGGGAGACGGCAGCGAGCAAGAGGCGACTCGGCCGATGGCGACCACGACAAGCACGTCGGCGACGACGACCGGAACGATAAGCCCCGAAAACCCCTCTTAGATCTTTAGATTTTCATGATTGATTTGGGTTTTGGGGAATAAAAAAAAGAAACTAGGGTTTCGGGATTTTGGGTATTTTGGGTTCGGATCTACTCTTTTCCCCTTCATCTCAATGCTAACCGAGACCGAAACAACCCTAAACCAACCTTAAACCGAATGATACAACCAGGCTTAAGGGATCAAGATCTAGACTAGTGGCTCTGATACCAAATGTTAGATACTTAGGATGAACTAAACATGAATATCATAAGCTAGTCTAAATCATGATCACCAAAAGTAATGCGGAAATAAACGTTAGGTGAACTAACCTGGTACTGATGAAGATGATGCCATTAGGGTTTGTCGGTATGGTTGATTCGGGTAGGAGTAGCAAGGCGCGATGATGAAATCGGGCACCAAGGTCTTCTCGGTGATGGGTGCAGTCTTCGTTAGCCTCGCGCTTGAGAACCCAGATCGGATGGGTGATTTTTCGGGGGTTAGCAGACTCGTGATTTTCTTACTTTTTTTTGTATTCACGAGTGCTGGCTTCTCCCTCTTTATTTGTAGCGCTGGCTAACGGGACCGAACCAAAATATTTGGCAAGCTCCCGATCAGAACGCATGAATCATGGAAACAAAACCCTGATTTTGGTTTTTCCATTCTAATTTTCAGTCTTTCCATTTTAACTAAAGATCATAACTAACAGAGCCGGCGGCCAACGGCGGGAGCGTGGTGAAGGTCAACTCGACGTACAAGCTCCTGCCGGGCGTGGAGATCAATGACGAGATCACCAAAGCCAAGGAGTCCGTCAACGCCATCTTCAAACCGCCGAGGCCTACCTCGTCGCCAACCCGGACGCATACAACTAAACTAATTAATTAAGCACCGCGGCTGTGTGTCGCCATTGCTATATATGAAAGGTTTTATGTGATTTTGTTGTTGAATAAAAACCGCACTCCGAGGCTGTGTGTGGTGGAGTCAGAGCTATAAGCTGTGATTGAGTGAGGTTACAGTGAGCTTATGTTACCATGTGCCTTTTGCCCTTGCCCTCTTTTGTATTCAACCAGTAATGACGATGAAGCAATAAACACCGTGTATTGGATAATGGTTTCATTTCTCATGTCCGTACCTCCAAATTAGACTTTATAACTCCAATGATTGATACGTTTCGGTGTCGCCTGAAAAAAAAAACTTATAAACCCGTACATGCACGATTGTTCCCGTATAAAAAAATACAAAATTCATACTATACTACTTCAGACAGTGACATAGCTTGGTATACCACTTCAAGTATTTCCTTTCATAATATACCACTCCCAGTACATTTAGGTTTGCACAATGCTATTTCCGCTATTTTCTGGATTTTTCTGCTTTTCCTACCTTCTGAATGGTGCGAAAATGTCGTTTTTGCCCCTACATGCCTGAGTTAGAACAAGGCCTCTGCAAACTTGTGATAGATACGTATGCATGTACACCAAGATACAATTACAAGGGAAAAGCGTTAAGAGGTACAAGTTCCCTACCAATTGATAATCTTGTAATTAGAAAGAAATGTTTTAGTTTGGAAAGTGTTACTTTAGATTCCGAGTCGGCCGTAGAATTGAAACCGAGTCGGCTTGCCGTGTAAGCAGTCTTAAGCCTTTATAAGGCTGGGTAGAGCCTTGTAAACAACAAGTAAGAGAAGAAGCAATTTAAGTCTATAAAGGATTGATAGCTCGTTGGTGTGCGTTGTTCCCGGTAAATTCCACACCGTGGGTTCGAGTCCTCTTGGCTAGGGTTCACAATTTTCTTTTGAAGCCGAAAATCACAGCGGTTTTCGCTCGAAACCGTGAAAAATCGAACGGTTTGCAAATTCAAAAAAATTTTGACGAAAAACCGCTCGGTTTTCGCGGTTTATCACAGTTTTTCGTGAAAAATCAGACGGCCAATTGAACGTTCTTGAAAAACGGTTTTTCAAACGGTTTTTTGCGAAAACCGCGGTTTTTCAACGGTTTTCGAGCGGTTTTCAACGTATAATTTTTTTCAATTTTTTTGAAAGATTTCACGGGTAAACCTCTCGGTTTCTATTTTCGAACCGGAGCGATACGGTCAAAAACCGAGCGGTTTACCTCGGTTTTGTTAACCCTGCTCTTGGCCGCATATTATTAGTTGATTTTTTATTCTTTTATTTTGTGTTCAAATAATTAGTATCTTTTCATCCTTAATACAACTTGATGGTGACGTAGACTCGTATTAGAATTTACCCATGAGAGAACTTAGATGCACTTGCAAGAACTCTCATACGCACACACATCTAGAACGACGACCACAACTCCTTAACATCCCGAACTTATCTTCGACGAACTTGACTTTAGACGGCGAACATATCTCTTCAACGCTCCGGAGTCAACTTCAACGAACTTGACTTAGCATACGTAACGACTTCCTTTTGATTCTTCTATTTTGTGTTTCAACAATTAGTATCAGAGCCTAAGATTTTAAGATCAGCGCTGACTATGGCCGCATATTATTTAGTTGATTCTTTTATTCTTCTATTTTGTGTTCCAACAATTAGTATCTTTTCATCGGTAATACAACTTGATGGTGATGCAGACTCGCATTAGAGCTTACTTATGAGAGAACTTGGATGCACCTGCAAGAACTCTCATACGCACACACATCTAGAACGACGACCACAATTCTTCAACATCCCGAACTCATCTTCGACGGATTTAACTTTGAACGGCGAACACATCTCTTCAACGTCCCGGAGTCAACTTCGACGAACTTGACTTAGCACATGCAACAACTTCCTTTTGATTCTTTCATTTTATATTTCAAAAATTAGTATCAGAGCCTAAAATTTTAAGATCAGCGCTGACTACGGCAAATAAACGTTGTTCCGACGAACTGGTATTGAGCCCGGCACGACAGCACAAGATATCCAGGAGGCCTGAGGCAACGGCCAGACAGGCAGTAGAAGCGCGTTCGTGGGGCGTCTTCACGCGCGGCGCATGAAGGGGCTGCAGTTCCAGGAACTCTCGTGCGGCTGCAGGCGCAAGAAAACGTCACGAGCAGGGGGCGTGCAGCGGGCGCAGGGCTCCGTGCGGCATTACAGAGGAAATAGCGGCTTGGCATCCAGACACGAGGGGCGCGCTGGTCAAGTTGGCTGTGTACGTGCGAGTCCAAGCAAAGAAGCCACATGTGTTGATGCTTCCTGGTTCAGTGCATGCATGTAATCTCGAGGAAATTATACCCTCGTCGTGTATGTATGCAGTGACGGAGCCAAAAAAAAAATTAGGAGTCTGAGCAAGCTCGTAGAAGATGTCGATGAACTTCTTGCCGGACTCGTCCGTCGCCGCATGCCACTCTGGGGCCTCCAACGGCACATCGCCGTGGACGCGGCGGTAGCCGTGCGCGAAGCACGGAGCTGTCTAGTAAGACTATCTTCTTCAGTAGCTCAAAGTTGTGCTTTCTAGGGGCATCATTACAGAGTAATCAGTCATCACCAAGAACACAATTCAGCTACATGTTTCAGCAAACACAGGCATCACAATTGCTCAGGAGTCTGAAGTCTGAACCAAGATAGGAATGAATTGAACAACCTGATATAGACGGGGCCGCCACTGATTGCCCGGGCCGAGCCGTGGTAGTCGCCTGCCGAGTGAAGAGAGTGGAACATGTTCCAATCGGAAAGCATGAACTCCCCAAGGAACAAGCTGTTGTACGAGGTCCATGATTTTTAACTACGGCAATTTCGACACCACAGGAATCACAAACTTAAGCTAGAAAAAAGGTGTGCTGAAATAAACATGTAACGGGATTCAGTTCCACCGAGAGTCAATTTCCAAGGCCGATCGATTCTCCTCCATCTTCTTCGTTGTCTAATATCTTCAGGGAACGCAGCCGCGCGCATGCACGTCCGCGTAATTCGAATCAATCTGTCCTAATTTTCGCTTTCCAAATGGAAGGCACTGAAGGCAATAACATGAAAAAAAAAACCCCGCATCTCTGAGATTTTTCCGTGGACTACAAAACGCTCGCGTCCAAAGTTTTATCCCCCCTAAATTACAACCGATCAGCGAGACGCAAGATGATGCCCAGGCGCCCAGCCCGAGGGCTTGAAACCTCAGATGCCATTTCTTTTTTCCACGGCCAGCAGTTCCCCGAGAGAAATCCTCTTAGTCCAAACGACCTGGCCCCAAGCTTGGAGCAAAGAAAGTGGATGAAATTGTTGTGTACGTTCTCTAGAACCTTTGGAAGAAAGAAATAACATGATTTTTAGCGGTATTTCGTGTTCGTCCACGTAACTGTCTAGTATTATCGTCCAGAACATTCGCAACTATAAAGTGCTTTTGGCGGCGTCACGTCTTTTCCTTAGGTGTCTGCCATTTTGTTTTCCTCAATGTAATCTCTCTGCGGTCTACTGACCATCTTGTTGCTCCCTCTTTTCTTCCAAATATTGCGGCTTGCTTCTAACCGGCCGAACGTTTTGTACTACCTGTATCACTTGTACTAGTTGTATTTTCTACTTTAATGTATGACAGAACTCCTACCATTTCCCTTCAAAAAAAAGGAAGGCACCAGTTGAGCTCTTCTAGCCTCCCTTCTCGTTTTTTACAAATTAAACCCTCATATAAACGAATTTGCAGATTTGACCATCTTCCTCACCACTGAAGGCGCTCTCGCACCTAGGGAACACGTCTAGGGAATGCGGAAGCAGCACAGTCGAAAAGCGTGGAAGCCGGTGAGGTGGGGTAGTGGGTGTGCAAGCGTGGACTAGCCGTTGCTATAACCAGGGAGCGTGGGAGGAGCATAGGAGAGCCACGGCCGAGTAATGCAAGAGGTGCTTGCCACAATTTCAAGAGCTTTGATGACCTTTTGTGGTAGGAGAACACCGCACATAATAGCTCTTTTACGATCGAGAAGACTACATCTGCAAAATTCATTCGTAACAGGCCAAACTTGCAATAATCGAGGTAAAAGAGGGATGACTTCACCAATCCGGCCACGAGTGGCAACTCTAGTGATGGAATCAAATCCCATTGCGTTTCGTATTCGTTCGTACTGCACAAGAGCTCTCCAGAGCACCAAACCCGTAACATCACCGCTGATCTTGACATGCACGTACAAACGTCAAGTTGCAGATTACAGCATGACACCATCGTGCAGAAGTGTGTTACTACTTACTAGTGGCTAGAACCATCATTCCAAGCTCCGATAGCAACATCCATGCGGTACAAGACAAGAGCGTCGAGCGAAAGAATTTATTTCTAGTTACCGGATGATGCCAACGTTATCGGCCCTATAGTACAGCAGACAATTAACAAATTCAGAAGAACACTGAGACATACAGAGAATACAACGAGGCGCACAGACCGCGCATAACTGAAGCCAACGCGAGTGGAAAGAAAGGGCGTTGCTAGGAATTAAGTCCGATGTGAGATTTTTTTGTAATATTTTTTAATAACGTGGGTAATAAATTTAATCACCGTGTGCAATATTTTTTTATGAACATTCGTATTATCATCACGCGTTTTTATTGCACACAGTAATTACAATTGTTACACACATAGATAAAAAATATTACGCTAATCCGGATCGACATCTGTACTGTTATCGCACGTTTTTTTCATATAGTGATTATAATTGTTGCACGTATAAATAAAAAATATTGTGAACGTCTAATAAAAAAATCTCACATTGGATTTCCAAACGCTAGCCATTTCAAGAAAGAAAACATGCCAATAAAATAAAAGAGTTTTATGCTCAAATTCCGATGACAATTGAGGTACGAAATGTCGACGAGATATTGGAATCTTTTGCGACGCATGCACCCAAAGCGTAGGTTTGTGTGCGCATCACGTACACGGTACACCGGCGGGTCGATCACCTGCGCGGCTGCGGGTAGGGGGCGACACGCGTTCTCCGGGTCCCGTCCGACGGCACGCAACCGCCGCCGCGGCGGCTCCGGCCGTCGCCGTTGACAATGTCTTCCAGCATCTTCTGCAGGTCCTCCAGCGTGTCCGGCTTCTGCACGAATGAAAATCGTCGAGAAAGAATCACCAAGTGGAGTATAAAGTATAAACACCTTGTTTTTTTAAAGAAAAGTAATCGCGATTGCGATTGATTAAGCTTTTTTTAATAGAGGTTGCGTGGGTTTGCCTGCGCCTACCTCGTTTTTCACGCTATCCATCATCACCAGCATCTCCTGCATGAAGTCCGAGAAATTCTGGGCGTCCAAAAACAGAGCGAAAAATTTCAGGCATGTCGTATTGCTTTGGCCCCAAAATGGCAAAATCCACTGTCGTTTTTCATTATAAAAAAATCAAAAGAACTCTTTGGATGCCTAAGCACGGGGAGAAAATAGAGCTTCACCTGGTCGTCGTCGTCGAGGGGATCGAAGAGCCCGGCGTCGTACATGGCCCTCTTGCCCTTGTCCGACAGGACTGCACCAACCAAAAGCCCGCAAAGAATTCGATCAAAACCCCGTGCAGCCAAGCCAAGCGCTAGTAACGACGGGCTAGCGGGCGAGCCTTACCGGAGTACGCCTCCTGGATCCGCTGGAACCGCCGCTTGGCCTCGCCGGCCGCGCCGGGGTCGTTCGCCCACCGATCCGGGTGCCACTTCTGCGCGCCCACAGCCAAAAGGTCCGATGAGCATGCTCCGTTCCACCCCCCACAAACGCCAATTGAAAAGAACCCAATCGAACGCCTACGCGCGCGCGAACGAACAGGAACGTACCAAGGCGAGCCTCCGGTAGGCGGCGCGTATGTCGGTGGAGGAGGCGTTCTTGCGGATGCCGAGCAGGGTGTAGTAGCAGCCGGCGGACGCGCCGGCGCCGAAGGCATTGGCGGCTCCGGCGTCCATGGGAGCAAACCAACCCTCGACGACGCGACACAAGGCGAGGCAACACAGCGCAGCCGCTACTACCTCGGCATCGAATTGGGAGGGAGACGAGAGGGGAGAGAGAGATGGGTGGGAAGCTTTTATTGCCGTGGGGGAAAATATCTAAACAGAGTTTTTGGTCGTCGGGGCTTGGGGCCAGAGAAGGTTCCAGAGCTCGGGTCGGGCCGGTGCGAGATATTTTTTAGGGGCGTTTCGGGCTTCGCCATCGGGGATTCCATGTATTTACGACTTTGGGACGCCCTCTACTTGAGCTGAGCCGAGATCCCTCCCTGTCTGCCTGCCTGCCTTCTAGAGGCCTTGCGTGGCATAAGCTGATGGGCCTCGATGGTTTGGGTTATGGGCCATTACTCGCGTCGCGTTATAGCCCAACGCAATGCACGCCAAGAGCAAGCTTCAACAAAGTGCATGTGCCTTCAAAAAAAGGAAAGTACATGATGGAATGTAGTGTGCTGTGCATTGAGAACTTTGCCTCGAGATAAGGAAACCACGGCTCGGAATATGTAGAATTATTGTAACAAGCATCAGTCGGAGATAGCATGTAGAAATATCAGGTTCCGTGATACACATGCAGGAAAATATGTTGTGGAAATTCGGATTAGTATAACACAGTTGATGTTTACTCCGGGCCTATCGGTCCTCCTCTACCTCAAACCGTCCTTATAGCATCATAAAAAAAGAATTTGAATGACACAGCCTACATCGCAAAAACCGAGAGAAAATTACGATCCTAATTGTCTAAAATCTAAAGATTATTGAAGGAAGGAATCAAAAATATGCTATGCCTCTTGAGGACTAAAATCTAAAGATTATTTAAGCACTGAAGCACCAGTGTTCCTCTTGAGGACTACTCGCCGGTCGCCGCCGCACAAAACAATTCTACAGAATTATATATGCTATGCCCACTCGTGGTTCCACCGTGAAGTGAACTACAACCGCACATGTCAACAAGCCTCTCGTCTCCTGGTTCCCTAATGAGTCGGCGAGTCGAGAAGGGAGCGGCGGCTGCTTCAGGAAGAGGTATCGTTGGGCGGGAAGCTCCGTAGGCAATGCAATAGTTCACAGCCTTATTGCACGTACAATAATACATAGGACAGTTGTCTATAATACACATTCATATTATATATAGACAGAACTAAAGATAGTGTTGGCGTCAAAAACTTGAAATAGGGTTTCTGACAACAGCACATCAGACGAACACATGGTTCAAAGCGTGCCAGTCGATTTGACCTGTAATCGACAAGGAAAAAAATATAAAATTCACACAAAGCCGATCGTGAAGATCAATCGGCTTAGACTCAATCAGCTTGAAGCCGATCGAGATCAAAGTAACAAGGTAAGTCTAATTAGCCGATTAAGGCTAATCAGAGGATAAAGGTAGATCGATTCTGAAGAAGGCGATGCGCAACAAAATTAGAATAAATCAAACCTGGGGCGTAATTGATGAAGATCAACAATCGGCGATGCGCAATTTTATTGATCAAGATCGAATTACAAGAAGATTAAATTACAGAAACTACTCCTAGTCGACGGAAAAGTAGATGAAAAGTAGACGCAAATTGGTTGATTGGCTCTGGGCAGCTTTTCTTATCACCTCTAGACCTCTTTTATACCCATTGGTCGATATAGTCCTGGTACAACACGTTAGGAGTAGAATCCGTATCGGCTTCTATTTGGATAGTGCTTTCCTTAACAACATGTTCCGTTTCCAAATATTTTCAATCTGTATCCTGGTCATATCTTGTTGATCTTGGACAGCCGATTCTGACCCTATCTGCCAAATTTTGGTGCAAACATATGCCTCCATTTTTGGGAGATAACATGTTATCTTTCAAAAAATTTCATCATCGGCTTAAACATATATTTTCTTATCATAGCCAAAAATTTTAACTGCATCGAGTTAATTTGGCTTTCAGGTCGGTAATCGGCCAACTCGTATATTCGTATTTAAGTTTTAGCCAATCAAGATCTAACCAGTACCTTGGACAAACCGATGCACACTAAACGATCCCACGTTGATCCTTTACCAAATTGGCTATCTTGAGCTGACGGGTGGTATGATTTTCCAGACTAGATCGGCTTCGTTGAACAAAAATCATCGGCCGAATCCGGTTTTCTTCCTCCACTCTTTTCTCGCAATCTTAATTGGATGAAGCTCATTAAAAATTTTATCCCTTCGTTTTTCTTGTTCAGCTTCCCTCATCTCTTGGATCCTTAGCCGCTCAAGCCTTCTTTTTTGTGATCGGCTTAAACCTAGAGGACACCATCTCGGCTTTGGTTCGATCGACTTACATATTTTTCCTACCAGATCCATACTAGCCGCAGTGCTAGACCCTTCATCTTTGTCTTGTTTCCGACTTATGGTGGCTTAGAAATTCTATCTTTAGTCGACCATCGCGCTATCACCTTGACATGGGTATCTTGCATCGGACATGTGTTTGGTGATAGCAAAGCTAATCCTCTCCCAACAAAATTGCCAAAAGGGCACCATTGGTGAGCTCTTCAGGCCGCTTGGCCGATATTCATTAACCGGCCGATGTGAAGGACTTCGTCGTGGTCTTTCATTCCTCCTTTCATATTTTGCTAGTAGTTGGGAAAAAGTGTGCTTCGACTTCTGTATCGGCTTACATAGTGGCAATGCTCTCTCAGCCTGATAACCCTTTGGTGTGATTGTTTTAAAGAATTTTCCTTCACGGTCGGCTTTTATTTGTATAGAGCCAACAGTAATCATGAGTGTCTTATTACCATCAAAATTTGATTGTACATCGGCTTGACGCGTCATTTTTATAGCCGATGATATATGAATTTGATCCTTAGGCTCTGCATCTTGTGTAGGCTTTTCCTTCTTTTTAGAGCAATGGACCATGTTAATTGGAAAAGGATCAGCGTCCAGCTGCATCGTCGGCTCTTCTGAAAATTTTAGTTGATCATCCTCTATAGCCGATTGTATCTTGTCTTTGTAATTCTTGAATTCATCTTTAAGCCCTTTTCATTGGAGAAACGGCTTTCTTGGGCTGATACTCGTTGTAGGAGATGACTTAAATTGGTGAATTCCTGCTCGCCGAATTTTTCTTGTAACGGAGGTATCAACCCCTGGAAAGCTAAATCGGCCAACTGATTATCAGTCAGGATAACACTGAAACACCTATTTCTCACTTCCCTGAATCTCTTAACATAATCATTTACCGATTCCCCGATCTTCTGTTGGACAGAACTTAAATCTGAAATCCTGAGTTCCAGACTGACGGAGAAAAAATACTCATGGAATCGGCTTTCTAAATCGCTCCAAAAATGAACCGAATTTGGAGGTAAACTAGTAAACCAAGTGAAAGCAGCTCCCGATAAAGACAAGGGGAATAATCTAATTTTCAGCCCGTCGGACTGAGCTGCCTCGTCACACAGCGATAAAGCGTCCGACGTGCTCTAAGGTCGTGACCGAATCATTCCCAGAAAATTTGGCAAAATCAGGAACTTTAAAATTATGTGGATATTGTATGCGATCTATATAATCCGGATACGGCTTTCTATAGCCGATGACTCTACCCTTTGGTTGTAAGCCGAATTGATCTATCAACACGGTAGAAATCTGGTCAGCCCAATTAATGTTGTTAGCCGACAAGATATCGGGGCTCTGTCAATGATCATGACTAGTATTCTGCCCCCCGAGTGCAAACTCGGGCTGCCGGTTAGACTGAGCCAACTGATTTTTTTTGGTTTTGATCATACCCATCGTACCTCCTAATCGGTGGTTCTCGTACAGGGACAAAAGGCTCTGCGTAGGTTATCACCTTATGAGGGACCGGCTTCCTGGGCAAAATCGGTTTTTGGTACTGGACGTGCCTAATTTGTTCAATCGGCTGTAAGACCGATTGTGGGAAAATATTAAACGGAGCTGACGGCGGCAAAGTAGCCGACACGTTTATCTTAGCAGCATTTGTATACGCTTGGTAATGTGTTACTCTGCTCATCCTAGGATCCCTCGGTAATATAACTGTAGGTTTAGTCGGCATCATAGTGGGGAGTGGAGTTGTAGCCGATGATTTAGGATCGGCTGAGGCACTCTGTGTATTTTGTGCTATTGAAAGAACAGGGTAACTTGGTAGGGCTTGCATTGGGTCAAGTAGACCTCCAGATGATGCCAACTCCTAAGCTATAGTTTTCACGCTATTCGCGATCATCGGCTTAAGTGTCGCGACGAGAGCCGATGATTGATTTATCAGAGCATGGTGCACATATTGATTTATCATAGCCGATAATTCGGCTTGAGCGGGCAGGTATTGACTTACCGGACCGTCGGTGACACCTGCATCACCGAGTGGATTGAGCGTCGGCATAGCGGTCCTCTGCGTGATGCCGCGCCAGGTTTTCTGATAGCAATTCAGCATCATCTCTTCTAGAGCAGCTTTTCGATCTTCGATTTCTTTACGCTGCTCTAGAGTTAAATCATCCAACGTGGGGACGATTATTGCCTCAGTGTTGAGATCTGACGGCGGAATTGATTTGCTTGATGCTGCCATCTGGTCCCACCGGGCGTGCCAAGAGTGTGTTGGCGTCAAAAACTTGAAGTATGGTTTCTGACAACAGCACACCAGACGAACACTTGGTTCAAAGCGTGCCAGTCGATTTGACCTGTAATCGACAAGGAAAAAATATAAAATTCACACGAAGCCGATCGTGAAGATCAATCGGCTTAGACTCAATCAGCTTGAAGCCGATCGAGATCAAAGTAACAAGGTAAGTCTAATTAGCCGATTAAGGCTAATCAGAGGATAAAGGTAGATCGATTCTGAAGAAGGCGATGCGCAACAAAATCAAAACAAATCAAACCTGGGGCGTAATTGATGAAGATCAATAATCGACGATGCGCAACTTTATTGATCAAGATCGAATTACAAGAAGACTAAATTACAGAAACTACTCCTAGTCGATGGAAAAGTAGATGAAAAGTAGACGCGAATTGGTTGATTGGCTCTGGGCAGCTTTTCTTATCACCTCTAGACCTCTTTTATACCCATTGGCCGATATAGTCCTGGTACAACACGTTAGGAGTAGAATCTGTATCGGCCTCTATTTGGATGGTGCTTTCCTTAACAACATGTTCTGTTTCCAAATATCTTCAATCTGTATCCTGGTCGTATCTTGTTGATCTTGGACAGCCGATTCTGACCCTATCTGCCAAATTTTGGTGCAAACAGATAGCTTATACAATAAATTGTCTATATAGTTATTTGTAATAACCTTTAACATATTTAATATATTGTTTATACAATGTTACATATAATATAAAATTGTCTGTTAAATAGTTGATATTATCTTCCTCTCCTTATCTCTTCTCCTTTTTTACATAAAATTCTATATGACACTGACAGTTGATACGTATCATTTTACATGTTCTCACGGTTGTACACAACTCTATTTCATTTACACGTATATGCTTTCCCAACTCAGTTTCAGTTAGGACCAACAGATCAGGTACAGTTACAGCGGTTTCTAAGTCCTGTTAAACGAAAAAGGCAAACAACCGGAAAAGCCAACCGAGTCCAATGTCTGTCTGGTCGGACCAACTCCAGAGCAAGACGCTAGATCAAATCCTCCCCTAGGTCCCGTACTCCTGCCTTCCCAAGCCGCTCCCAATCCCCAATTTCTCCCCAAAATCCGAACCCTAGGTGGTTAGGTCTTAAGCCACCTCACGCCAGTCGCTGCCTTATCATCGGTCCACCGCTCCTCATCCCGCCTGTCTCTGTCGGACGCCACTACATGCTAGTCGCCTACTCGAGACTCACCTCGTCGGCAGCATCCCTCCAGTCACCGCCCCCAAGGAAATCCTAGCACCAAGCCGGTCACCGCCCCCTGGCCAGTCACCGAGCCGATCGCCGCCCCCTAGCCCGTTGCCTATGTAAGTTCTTGCTAGTTGCTGTGATGTTCTACATCTCCATCTTTCGGAGGATTATCCAGCTTTTGATCTTTCAAGATACTAGTGCAGTGTGCTACTAATAACATTGCAGGTACTAGCTAGTTGATCTGCACTGTAAAGAAGAGTTTTGTTTTCTTGTTTGACATAAAATCAAGCTCAAATTAAGGTCAAACAAATTGGCATTTTTGGATTATTAATTTACCAAATTACTAGTCCTTATTTGGATGATTAATTTACCAATAGATGGGTAAATCTGCAAAAGTAAACTTAAGAGCTAATGTTTCCTACCAAATTAGTTGATCTGAAGCCATTTTTTTCAAGTCAAAATCCTTACTATTGTCTAAAACTTGCAGTTTCAATATGTTTCAATATGGTTATCTCGGTTAATCGAAAAACCGAATTAATCGAACCAAAATATTTTGGTTAATTCGGTTTGGCTTTTCATTTCGGCTAGAGAAATTCGGCATAGGGTTTTCAGAAACCGAATTATTTAAAAACTGAACCGAAAAAATTGAATGCCCACCCCTAATTCCATGGGTGAAAGTCTGAAACTGGGACTCAAAATTTTGAAAATGCCAAGAGATCTCCTTTTCAAGGGGTCAAATTTATTGATTGAATTGTTTCCAATTTTGGTGATTTGAGATTTGTAAGACCTTATAACTATTTGTATTGTACTTTTAATAAATTTTGAATATATGTGTTGGATTTATGATGTTACGAAACCATTATATACAGTGGCAAAGCTAGGATGAAAATAGATGGTAGGCTAAAAAAACTAAGCTAAATTGTCACCGGTATGAAAGGTGTTGAATAGTTGCGATATGTCATTTAACAGGGATAAGCATGGTCTAACTACATTAAGTATTAGTCACTCTGTTAATTTTTACAAGGCCTGTTTTAACTTGGTACTATCTGTAAAATCAAACTTTGATCATTAATTTCTTTTACAACATATTGTTAATAACAAAAAAAATGACCATATAAAACTATTTTCAAATACAAATCAAATGGTACTACTTTTGTGTCACTAAATCTATATACCATTCGACTATTTTTTAGTAAATAATTAGAGGTTGAATCTCAATATTGGTGTATAGTGTGCAGCACCTTTTAAAAACAACAGTGGAAGTACTTTGATTTTATGTCTCCTTAGTCTGTACACACAAGTTGGTGAACTATTATGAAAAGAAATGGGACTACTTATTATCTTCAGACTACTCCTATTTCTGTCATATTCTACCTAGTACATCGATTTAAGGGTCTGTTTGGGGAAGGTGTAGCTTTTATGAAAAGCTGTTTTTTGGCTTTTTGGTTTTTTGGGCTAAAAACAGTTGTAGATTTTAATAAGAGACTGTTTAATAAATAGCTAATTTTCATTAGCAATAAGCTAAAAAGCAAGTCCCGTCCAGCTTTCAGCTTTTGATTTTTGCTAGTTATATGTGGCTTCCAGCTTATGGCAAAAGCCACTTAAAAGTTGAGTTTTTTTGGAGGCTTATCGGCTTTTTGGAAGCTAAAGGTAGCTTTAAGCCCCAAAATAAGGCCTAAAACTATAACAACTAGATGAGGATATTCAAACCTGAAAAAGTGGAACTCATGCAAATCGATGAAACTAAATCACAAATTAAAATTGCACAAATCGAAACTAAATTTGTTCTTCTTTTAAATACCTTCAATAGTTGTTGGCCTGCCTAACTAGTGCATGCCGTTGCTGCCCACTTGTTAGACGAGCGCTGACTGTCGGTCGCTACTTGGCTTCCTATGGCGGCCGAACCGTAGCCCCCAGCCCTACCCACATGTAGGTCACTCCGCCGCACATTGCACCATTGTTGCGCTTCCCGCTTGCCTCCCCAACGTCGCTACACGCCCACGCGCCCACCTTGCGGCCGCCGCGCACCCGCATGTCGGCCCACTACACTAGGGTTCGATGGATGTGGCTCAACGTTGGGGGACTGGGGATCGATGCTAGAGAGAGAGATGAGTGACTGATTTAGATGGGCCATGGGTTTGGTGGGAGTGGGATTGGTTGGTTGGTCCAACTAGCTTATGGTGTGGCGCATAGAAGAGAATTTCGACCCAGATCACTATTCCTGTCATCTTCTACCTCCATCTTCGCGATGCTTGCTTCCATAGTGCATAAGGATG
Organism: Otatea glauca; assembly: GCA_036346275.1. Lineage (NCBI taxonomy): Eukaryota > Viridiplantae > Streptophyta > Magnoliopsida > Poales > Poaceae > Otatea > Otatea glauca. The sequence continues at coordinate 20,996,340 of CM070715.1, forward strand.
GATTAGGTGGCTAGGGGGTTACCAACACCAGTATAGAGGGTAAGCTCGAGCCTATTGAAGCCATCTGCTAGAGTGCTTCTATTGTATAAGGCTATAGAGTTGTGTATGTGAAGTGTGCACCCTATTAAAAAAATTTCTTCCACTGCCCCTGTTGCGTGCATGGTTCAAAATCTCGTCGAGATTTCATAAATCTTTGTCGAAATTTCAGATTTTGGTTAGGGCCGAGATTCCAAATATTGGAAAAATAAAAAAATTCAAATTTTTAAATTGCTACAGTGATTTCGGTGAATTTCGATGAGATTTCGGCTTTTTGGACCGAGATGATCATAGATTCAATTGTTTTTCATGTTTTTTAGACTGGATTTCGCACCAATTTTTTGTGGCAAATTATAACACCTTTTATGAGTAACACATGTGAAAATTTTGTAAAAAAATACATGTGCAAATTATGTAACCCTAAACACTAACTTATATTTCGGGATTTTTCAGCAAGATTTGTGTTTTTTGACCGAGATGATCACAAATTCAATCGGTTTTCATATCTGTAGGACTAAATTTAGCACCAAATTTTTTGTGAAGAATTGTAATGCCTTTTCTGAGGAATAAATGTGAAAAATTTGCAAGAAAAAACATATACAAACATGTGAGAATTGTGCCATGGCTTGGACGGCCAAAATTTTGGCTAAGTTTGAAATTTTGCCATGACTTAGCCAAATTTACCATGCTCGAGCATCCAAGTCATGGTAAATTTACCATGCTCATTTAGACTTTAAATTGTTGTAGAATTGTAATTCATATTATTCTTGTTAATTATTGAATTAGTGCCAAAGAATTTTTAAAACCTCCTATCACCCCCCTCTAGCCGGTTATCATTGATCCTACAAGTGGTATTAGAGCTTGGTCTCTCATTTATAGATTTCACTGTCTAGAGAGAAAAGGTTGGCTAGCAAGGGTGTGTCGATAGGCAAGGCACCTTTCTTTGATGGTACGAATTATACGTATTGGAAAAAACGCATGGCCGTTTATCTCAAGGTCATGAGCCCAAGCATATAAAGAATTATAGATGAGTGTTTCGCTAGGGGATTAAATCCCACACTTACCGTTGAACAAGAATAGCGAAACTCCCATCTCAATACTCAAGCGATGAATGCTCTATTTGGAGCCTTGTATGCGGATGAATTCAATCGAGTGAGCAACCTTGACACCGCCCACGAAATTTGGATTACTCTCTCAGAAATTCACGAGGGAACATCCACAGTCAAAGAAGCCATGTTGCATATGCTTAGAATCAAATATGAGAGTTTTATTATGTTACCCTATAAGAACATCAATGAGATGTACTCAAGGTTGAATAACATAGTGAACGAGCTTAAAGGCCTTGAGGCGTGACTAACCAATCTTGATATTGTTCGCAAGATGCTTAGGGTTCTACAAGATAAGTACGAGACGTTGATGACCTTGTTCCTCAACTCTCTCGAGTTGGTAAGGATGATGCCAATCGGACTCTTGGGCTACCTCATATCCAATGAGTTGTACAAGAAAGACAAGGAGGAGCTCTTAGAGCAAAGCTCTTTAAAGAAGAAGAACATTGCTTTCAAAGCAAATGCGAAGTCAAGCGATGAAACGCTTGATGACTCCAAAGAGGAGTTGGCTCTCCTTGTAAGGAGAATAAGGAGGTTTATGAAGAAGCACTCAAGCTCAAGCACTTCTCACAAGTTCAAAAAGGGCCAACACTCTAGCAACAAGCGCTACGCCGATATACGTTGCTATGAGTGTGATGAGAATAGCCATATTGCCTCTCATTGCCCTAACAAGAAGGAGAAAAAGTCCAAACCGCTGAAGAAGAAGGATTTCAATGGCAAAAATAAACTTTTCAAGAAGTTTCACAAGGACGGCAAGAGCGAGGCTCATATAGGGAGTGGAATTCCAACGAGTATTCGGATTTAGACTCCTTTGATGATGATACTCCCTCCAAGAAGAAGGGTATGGCCGGAGTAGAAATCAAGGAGGCTCTTTCAATATTTTTTACTCCAACATGTCTCATGGCAAAGGGAGATCTCAAGATAAAACTAATCTTGATGACGATGAATCCTCTTATGATGATGAGCTTATGGACATGCTTGGGGACTTGAATGAGTATCTTGACAAAGAAAAATAAAAAATTAAGGTCTTAGAAAAATAATTTCTCTCTCAAAGATTCTTATGAGTAGCTAAAGGAAGCTTATGAGACTCTCCTTCTCAAGTACCACTCCAATTCCAAAGTAGATATAGGAACTACTTGTGATATTGTTGATGCCATGCCTAATGTTGATAGTTCATCTAGAAATATATCTTGTATTAGCATATCAACTTCATGTGATGATTTGCCAAGTGGTTCCAAAAGTGATGCAAATCTTAAAATTGAAAATAATAAGCTTAAAGAACTAGTGAATAAACATGCAATTTCCAACATACGTGTGTTCGAAGATCGAGAGAAAACCGTGTCTGGCAATTTTTCCTACCATAAATGGCACAAACAGTCCGAAAGAGCATGAAATAGATCAGAAAAGCTAATTGACTTTGAGTTTCATTGACAGAAATTGCAGTATCTAAAGCATGGTAACTCAAAGGTGCACCTCGATCACTGGGAAACCACCAGCATACACTCTACAGCTCCCGGAAGAAAGGCGGTCTACCAACCGCCTGCTGCGTCTGAAGGAATGCATGCGGAACAAGGCTTTCTTTGAGCATATGGCGACTGAATAAGAGGTTGCGGCCATCACAATGGAAAGTCCACAGTAGGTTGCCCTTGTTGTCGTAATGCAACACCATGTCCAAGCACTCCACTAGCATATCTCCCTCTTGAGACACAATGGTCACATCCCAGAGTAAACCTTTACCAGCACGATGGATCTCTGCCACCGGCAACTCAATCCGATACTTGCAGACCCAGGCCTCGTTCTCGTAATCCTGCATGAGCCAAAGATCAGCTCTCCACCCATTCTGCTCGCAGCAGGACATGGCGAGCTTGCCGTCCATCTCGGACAGGAACGTGTCCTTGCGTATCACAGGAGGGCGCATCCACCTGAATGACTCATCAGTTGTGTCGAACACCAGTATGTTGTCCTCTTGGCGCCACTGCGGTGGCCAGTGCAGGCTGCCGTGGAGGAGGACGGGCGGCGCGGTGCAGGCGCGCTCCACCCCTCTCGCCAGCCCCTCGCCCACGGAAGCCGACGAGGCACGACGCTCGATGCTCCTCACCTGGTGGGAGCCCACCGTGAGGACGTAGTACTTCCTCTCGAGCCCTTCGTCTCGGTGGTACAGCACCCGGTAGTCCCCGGAAGCGTCATGCGGGTAGAGCCCCGCGATCCCGCGGGTACGGATCAGCGGCGGGAGGCCAGTGACCTGGCGCGTGGCGGGGTTGCAGACGAAGAAGCCGTCGAGGAAGTTGAGGAGGAGGAGGCCGTCGCAGGAAGCGTGGACCTCGAACGCGCTGTAGGCGCCGACGCCCAGGCTGTCTTCGGCGTACTCCCCGTCGGTGAAGCGCACGGCCATCCGGCGCTTGCCAGTGCGGAGGTCGACGGCTTCGAGGCGGTACTGGAGGAGCGCGGGTTCGTCGTAGTCGCCGATCTCGCGGTGGGCCTGAAGGAGGGGCTGAGTCGGCTGGCGGAGGTGGTGGTCGAGGAGGAGGTCGCGGTCTGTGGCGAGGCGGCGCCACGTCCTGCAGACGGCGCGGGAGCGGAGGAGGGCCTTGGGCGGCAGGCGGACGAGGAACTCCGAGATAACCTTGTCGGGGAAGGCGGGGAGGTCGCTTAGCTCCAGCGCTCCTGCTCCTTCCGCCACCATGGTCGGTCGCCGAGCGAGAGCGCGCAACGAACGAACGATCTCTTCGTCTCTGCAAAAGGCGGAGGGGTTCTAGAAACTGTTAGTGCCAGCTGTGCCCGTGGCTTGCGAAATACGGCGAGATTTGGATGGAGAAACTGGGGAAGAACAACCAAGCCAACGAATCGAGCTCACCTATGTTGGGTTGCTCGCGCGGCGTCGCCTCCTGCAGTCCTGCGTCGCTCGGAAAAGCAGAGAGAGAGAGAGAGAGAGAGAGAGAGGGAGAGGGACGGAGACGACGTGTCGACGTCCTATATATATAGTACTGTCTACTGGGTCCCGAAGCGGCCCTGGGCACTCAACTGGGAGGTGCAGTTGAACGGGGACGGTAAGTTTAGTAGTCTCCATCCGATCATTGGATCGAGAGCCGGTGTGAGTTTTTAGTACGGTAGCAAAATACCGTAGCAAAATCACTGTAGCAAAAACACTGTATCAAAACGTTTTTTCGATTTGGGCTGTCGATTTGCTCGATCCAATAGCTCTAGCGAATAGGGACTGCCAAAGTTGCAGTCCCCGTTCAAACTGTTGAAAAACTAGGTATTATTTGTGTTTTAGATCAGTGGCAAAATTCCTCCAAGATGGGAGAAGTTTAACCACAATGCCCGCGGCCACAAATTTTGCAGGTAAAGCACATCCCAAATGTGCAATCTCGCCCACTAGTAGCTGAAACTCATGCGCTTGAGCAACAATCGATTTAGACTCATCAATGGTAAATCGAACAATTGCTCGCGACGTATACAACCAAATGACCGACCTCGACTTACGCATATTTTTGTTCAAGAGCCAACCACAACTCAGTGGCAGATGTGTAACTCATATACACATCATATAACTAATCTGCCAAGATGGTCAGAATGCAGCCCAATGCGGTGTTATTCGCATTCTCATACTGCACATTCTCCTCATCCGTAAGCGGGTATTGAGGGAAAATCACCCACCACATACCCAGAGACATTCTGCCACCTACGGAAGTTCTGACCATTGAACCTCTCAGGTTTCATGGCATCACTTGCACCAGTCATTGCTGAATCATAATCACACAAATAATAACAATAAGGTTTCTGGAATGTTGAAAAACTAGGTATTATTTGTGTTTTAGATTTGAAAAAAAAGCTAATTCCCAAAATGATTAGATACAAAAGGCAAAATAGAAGACACCACATATTTCTGTAAAGAGATCGATCCACAGAGAAAAAATTAGGAGAATTCTTACGATGGGCTTGATGACGAAAAGGAAGCAGCGCAATAGTGACCTGGCCGTAGAGGAAGTAGTCGACGTCGTGGATCGCAGGATGAAGAGCTCGAGCGGTCGCGCAGTTGCGCTGCCCAGAAACCTTATTGCCGCCCCCGTGCAGGTTCTCTCAGCGACAACGGTTCGGAGATCCCGCTCTCCTTGCCTCGCGGTGCACGCCGAGAGGAAGGTCGGTGAAGAACGAGCACAACACGAAAACACAACACAGATCACCGTGGATGAACACGAGTATCAGAGTCCAAAAATCAGAAGGCTTACATTTGTCTGGACGTCTCCAAATTTTATAGCCTCGCACCAGTAACGGTCACCATTAAATGCTAGTAACTGCAGGTCATTCAAATGACAGCTTCTATTAGAAATCGACGCCATTATCATGGTTGTTTCAATTCTCGATAAATGACCCCATTAATTCACTAATAACAGAGAGAAACCGAAAATTAAAAAGGGTTTAAACGTACCAGGAATTTAATCCACAGCACGGCGACTCGCGACGTCACAAGTCACACGGGAAAAACACGCGGTAATTCGCGCGCGCGCGTGCGTGTGACTTTAGCCAGCTCCTCACCCTCCATATGCCTCATTACAAGATATGGTGGGAGCTCTCCTTTTAAATTGGTATTCTCCTCTCTCAACTAGCAATATGGTACTATTATTTGTAGCTTTGGCACTAGAGATAAATGGGCCACTTGGACCTCATTTCTAACACAAACTTCAGCTGATCTCTGTCTATTGAAATGGGGCCTTGATGACGTGTCTTTCAGCGAAATCTACTTTCTTAACGGTGATGAACTAGCGTCGGATTCATGTACCGTGCTTCCACCTCGCATCACAAGCAGGGGCGCACCCAAAGGTGAGCGAGTAACCCCAAAGATCACCCGATCGGTGGCGCGCGGCGTGTGGCGCGCCCGGTGGCGCGTCGCGCCGATTAGGCGAGCGGCGATGATGGGCGCCTGAGCTACAGGGGGGCTTGTGACAGGGTGGTAGGTGGTAGGGCCTAGGGGACGGCGGGCGGGCGAGTCGATTGCGGACGGCATTGCGGTGGGCTCTGCATGTGAAGAAATTTCTGAAGTATACAGATTTTGCCACACCAATCCTCTACGGGGTTACCTTGTATTTATACTCAGATTTTTACAAGTTTGTTACAACAGAATATACTAGAAGGGATCGAATCAATAGAAACAAACACGCTTAGTACGTAGCTGTACGCGTGCCTGACGCGCTATAGTAAACAATTCTGTTCTTGTTGAGGATAAGCACTGAATTCTAAACTTCCTCTAATCTGGTATCTTCAGTGATACTTCTGAACTTCTATCTTCAACAGCTCCCCTCAATTTCAACCCGGTGAAGACAGGTTGAAAAGAGCCCGAGGTAACGCATTAGTCAACAGATCAGCTACCTGATCAGCCGAGGCGAGCAGCAACTTGTTCTCTAACAAAACAAAATGGAAATCCACCTCGATGTGTTTAGTTCTGGCATGAAACACAGGATTAACTGTCAGATAAGTTGCACCACGGTTGTCACACCATAAAATTGGAATCCTGTCTTGGTATGTTCCAAGTTCTTTTAGAAGAGATTGAACCCATATCAATTCTGCAGTTGCAATAGCTATAGCCTTATACTCAGCTTTTGTGCTAGACCGTGACACCGTTTGTTGCTTCTTAGAACCCCAAGAAATCAGATTGGTTCCAAAATAAACAAGGTGTCCATTTTGTGGTCTTCTATCATCGGACAGCCATCCCAATCTACGTCCGAGAATGAGTAGAGGAAGACCTCTGCAATTTTAATCCATTCTCTACTGTACCTTTGACATATCTCAGGATTCTTTTCACTGCTGCCCAATGTAGACTGGTAGGAGAATGCAAGAATTGCACACTTTATTTACTAGGTAAGAAATATCTGGCCTTGTTAAAGTCAAGTATTGCAAGGCCCTTACTGTACTCCTATATTGACTGGCTTCTTCACCTGTGAGAGGTTCACCACCTTCTAGAGATAGCTTGTCACTGGTTGCCATTGGAGTATCAATAGGCTTGCAGGTCTGCATGTTGACTCTCTGCAACAGGTCTGAAGCATATTTTCGTTGTGTGAGGATCATGCATTCTTTCTTGCAAAGAACCTCAATACCAAGAAAATAATTCAGCTCACCCAAATCTTTAGCAGCAAACTCTTCTGTAAGGCTTTTGATGAGACTCTTGGTAGCTGAGGCTGAAGAACTAGCTATGATAATGTCATCAACAGTCGTAAGAATCACATACAATCCATTGTCACAGATACTGGTATTGTAAACAGTCATCATGACAAGCAACAGGAATTACATCGCTTTTTCTTCAACCAACTAGGAAAAAAGGTCCCCAGGTCGCACAGCCTTAATTGGGACACCCTGCACTTGATACCTACAGACCTTCGTTTGCTAGAAGAGCTGTTCCGGTTGGAGGAGCTCAAAGAGGTCATCTTTGCTCTCCCCCGGGAAAAGGCACCAGGCCCGGATGGGTTCACTAGGACGTTTTACAGAAGCTATTGGCCTATCATACAGAAGATCTCATGGCGGCTTTTTAGCAGCTCTACACCTCCAAGGATGCTCTTTTCACCTCCTCAACTTGGCATCCATAGTTCTGCTGCCCAAAAAACGAGACGCCTCCGCGATTTCGGATTACAGATCGATCAGTCTCATTCACAGTGTGGCAAAGATCTTCTCCAAGATCTTGGCCAACATGCTAGCCAAGGTGCTGCATTAGATCGTATCCACCAGCTAGTCAGCTTTCATAAAGCACAGGTCGATACAGGACAATTTTTTATATGTTTGTAACCTCACCAAGGAATTATACAGGAAAAGGTTGCCGTCTCTCTTGGTGAAGATTGATATTTCTAAGGCATTTGACTCAATCAGTTGGGAATACCTCATCGAACTACTACAAAAGATAGGTTTTGGCCCACGATGGACAGACTGGATCTCGCTAATCCTAGCATCCTCGTCTTCAAAGATCCCGCTCAATGGATCACCAGGGCCTACTGTGCTACACAAAAGGGGCTTACGACAGGGAGACCCGCTGTCGCCGATGTTGTTCATACTCGCCATCGACCCTTTGCAGCGTCTCCTTGCTAAAGCTACCGCGGACAGTGTGATCTCCTGGATGCCTATCAGGCCGGCCGCCCTGAGAACATCTCTCTACGCTGATGATGTGGCTATATTTACAAACCCGGCTGCTCTTGATTTGCAAGCCATCTTGACCACACTTCATGTTTTTGGGGGAGCTATAGGTTTACAGACAAACATTCAAAAGTCAGAAATCTACCCCATCAGACGCGACAACATAGATTTAGCAAGTGTTTTACAGGGTTTCCTAGCACAATTGAAGGCTTTCCCATGCAAATACTTAGGTTTACCACTGCGTCTGACCAAGCTAACAAAGATAGATGTTCATCCGATCATAGACAAGGCAAATGCGAGATTAGCAGGTTGGAAAGGAAAGCTCCTTTCTAGGGAAGCTTGTCTCATCCTCGTAGATTCGGTGCTCATAGCATTAACAACCTTCCACATCTCTGTCTTGCACTCTTGCCTCTCTCCAAATGGGCAGCCAAAAGACTAGACAGGATTAGGAGGAATTTCATCTGGAGGGTTATGAATCCAGTACAGGTGGGCATTGCCTCGTAAACTGGAAAAAGGTATGCAGGCCAAAAAACCTCGGGGGACTTGGCTTAAAAGACCTTGAGCGGTTCAGTCGGGCACTAAGGCTCCGATGGTTGTGGCATCAGTGGAAAATCAGGAAAGACCTTGGGTGGGAATGGGTACGCCATGCAACAACATTGATCGAGCTCTGTTCCATGCAAGAACTTCAATCTTGCTAGGAGATGGAAGGACAGGTAGGTTCTGGTCTACCCCGTGGCTCAACGGAGCCAAACTGTTTCCAGCTAGCAAGAACCAGGACGAAATTAGTTTTTGATGAGCTGCACAATAACTCATGGATCATACCGCTCTGACGAATCTCAAATGCCACACAACTTTATGAATTTTTCCTCCTGTGGCAGGCCATCCGGCAGGTCAGTCTCCGCGAAGACATGATGGACGACATTGCCTGGAAGTGGACGTCAGACACTCAGTACTCAGCAAAATCAGCATACGTCGTCCAATTCAAAGGTGCGGTCCCCAATAGTAACTACAGGTTAATATGAAAGGCTAGTGCGGAAGGCAAATGTAAATTCTTGGCATGGTTTTTCCTCCAAGATAGGATACTCACTGCAGCCAGGTTACCAGCTAGGGGGTGGCCGAACTGTGGTTCTTGCCCCCTTTGCGGGACAGAACACGAATCAGCCTCACATCTTCTGCTACATTGTCCCTTCGCTAAACAGGTATGGAGGAAGGTCTTCCTTCAAATATGGGCCAGCCCACAGATTCCACAGCCAGGATCTCAAGCAGCACAATGGTGGGAATTTATTGAGCACAACATGCCCAATCACTCACGTAAAAATGTCAATGGCATCCTAATCTACTCTTTTTGGAATATATGCAAGGAAAGGAACGCGAGAATTTTCAGCAAAAAAATACAATGATGCGCAGTCGGTGTTCAATCGCATCACACAGGACGTCAAAGACATGATGATGGCGTTACAGTTTCGTTCGCAACAAGGCACCAGTCAAGAACATAGCTAGGCGATCGCGGCCCATATCAACAGGGACAGCAGGACACAAGCATATATATGATCTTCGGTCATGAGTTTGGAACTGCAGCTTTCTGTTTTTCACTGCCTCTTTGCCAAGTTCCAAACCGAATATTTTTCTCGGCCATGCAACTGGCCTCGGTTGGAGCTGCAGACAGGAAATAAACAGGCTTCGCTTCATTCCGCCTCCGTCGAAAGTTTTTCTGGCCTACGAGCTTTCCCTTTCATCTCTTTCGGTCCAATCTTCAGTTAGATGAGAGGATGAAGCAGCGTCAGGGCACCAGAATAGTCTCTCCATTCGCAGTTGGGATTGTGCTAGGATCATAGTATGTCATATGCCGTTTGAAGGCGCGGTATAAACTCAAATCATCACGCATAGAGCATGCCAAAAAAGGCAAAGGGAAGTAGGCTCTCAACCATCTGTTGGGCTAGGCTTGCCTGTAAAAGCTTTGGTGTATTATTTTCTTGGTTTCAAAACCCTGCTATTCCTGTTGTACCTTTGCTTTCCTTCTTAAATGCATGGCAGAGCTCCGGCCGTTTCCTTCAAAAAAAAATTCATCAACATATATAAGCTTATAGATTGTGACCTCTAGTTTCTTCAACATAAAAAATGAAGTATCTGCTCTTGAGGCTATGAAACCCATATCAATAAGTTTCATGCTTAGCTTAGAAAACCAAGCCCGAGGAGCTTGTTTAAGCCCATACAGGGCCTTGTTCAACTTGCACAGATAGTTTGGATGCTAAGAATTAACATACCCAGGTGGTTGCTTCATATACACCTCTTCCTGAAGCTCCCCGTGCAAGAAAGCATTTTGTACATCCACTTGATTTAGGTGCCAGCCTTGTGATATAGCAATGGAAAGAACTAATCTTATCGTGGCCAGTTTTACAACTGGACTAAAGGTTTCATCATAATCCAGTCCATGCTGCTGTTTGAAGTCTTTTGCAACCAGCTGGGCCTTATGCCTATTGATTGATCCATCAGGGTTAAACTTGAGTTTAAAAACCCACTTACAGTCAATCACATTTGCTCCATGCTTCGGTGGAACAAGATGCCATGTTTTCTTCTTTTGCAGGGCAATGTACTCAATGTCCATTGCTTTCTTCCAATCTGGATGTGCTAAAGCTGATTCATGGCATGTTGGCTCAGCTGATCCTTCTACAAGAAGACCTCGACATTGCAAGGGATACGTAATCGTGCCATCTATGAATTGCTTCGGTTTGGTAATGTTGTTTTGAAGCCGTGTGCGCATTCTTGGAACTGACGATATTTGATCAGATTGTTGCTCCCATCCTTGAACAGATTCTGAAGTCCCTAGAATCTGAACAAAGAAACTGCTCCGAAACATTGTTAGTTGCATTAGTGTTAGGAACATGCTCATAATGGTCATCCACGTTTGTTTGGTCAGAGGGCAGAACAGTTGAAATTGGCACCAGATAGATCACAGGAAGAGAGGATGGCACGGCTGTTGTCGGGTGATGAACAGTGGTTGCTGAAGTTTGGCTAAAAGGAAAGACATTTTCATCAAAGGTAACATCCCTAGAGATGTAAACACGACGTGTTTTCTTGTCTAAGCACTTGTACCCTTTATGCATGGCATTATAGCCTAAGAAGAAGCATTGTATGGATCTGAAGGAGAATTTGTGAGTGTTACAGGGTCTGAGGTTTGGCCAGCATGCACATCCAAACACTTTGAGCATGGTGTAGTTAGGAGAAATCTTTAAAAGTCAGAAAGAGAGTTTCATGATCAATTACTCTGCTTGGGAGTCTATTGATCAAGTATGTAGCAGTAAGAAATGCTTCATCCCAGAAGCGCATCGGCATTGAGGAGTGGGCTAAGAGAGCCAGACCAGTCTCTACAATGTGCCGATGCTTCCTCTCTGCTGAGCCATTCTGTTGATGGGTATGAGGACAAGCAACATGATGTTGAATTCCAATGGAAGAAAATAGTTTATTAATCTTCCTATATTCACCACCCCAATCAGTTTGCATTGCTTTAATTTTCCTACCAAGGTGGAGCTCAACATGATTTTTGAACTGGAAGAAAGCATTCACTACATCTGATTTCTGTTTGAGTAAATAGATCCAAGAGAACTTGCTATAATCATCGATAAAGTTTACATAATACTTATGTCCAAAACAGATGTGACGGCAGGACCCCAAACATCTGAATGAACAAGTTCTAAAGGATAAGTAGAAACACGATCAGATGCACTATAAGGCTTTTGATGAGCTTTTGCTTGCTGACATGCATCACAAACAGCATGTTCTTTATTGATCTTGTAATGACTGTAGATGGTGAAGGGTGTCCCAGTCTCTTGTGCCATTGTTCTGATGTGAGGACGGCTGAAAAGAATTGATGGGGCTATTGATCGCCATGATCTGGTGCCAAAGGATAAAGACCATTCCTACATGGTCCTTGGTGGATGACCTTCTTCGTTGCTCGGTCCTTTATGCAAAATATGTTTGGATGGAATTCAAAGAAAGCATCATTATCACGAGCAAGTTTATGGACAGATAAAAGATTTTTACTGATTTTAGGAACATGTAAAATATCTTTTAGATACAAGGGACGATTTTGACCAAAAACAGTGGATTTACCAATAGAGAGGTGCGTCCATGCCCTTACCGAGAGGTGCTTCCATGCTTCTCTTTTTTACAGTTGCACAAATATTAAAGCATGAATGAAGGGTAGATGGTGATTACTTACCCCTTCGCTTGCTTCAAGATTTGTGCAACTTATATTGAGAGGGAAAGCATTGAAGCACTGCTCTTACCAATATGAGATATGTGCAAACCTGAGCCATTAGCAACTTTGATGTGAGGTTGTGTCCCGATCTTTCGATGAGAGCGATAACTATCGATTTGGTGGAATCGACTTTGACGATCCGACTATAACATACGACGACGATGCGCCTTAGCAATCGCAAAACCAACTCCGGAGTGTTATTGATCTTATCGCGGGCATGATCAACCTGAACACGAGGTTCAATTCCTGCAAGCAACCGAAGAACAAGCAAGAACAATAGTAAAAGCAATCTGAAATTGCAAATAAGAATTGAAGGAAAAATCAAAGTGGGGTTCTATTGAGAATCTTGACAAGGTGGTTGTCCAGCACAACTTGAAGAAACAAAGTTTGCACTTGGCTAAACTAATCAAACAAAACCCAAGTGTCTAAAGCGGTGGCTACTGAATATATGAGAGGGATGGACGTGAGAGGGACGTCCTAGGGTTGTGTGCAGCCAAGGGGGGTGCACACAACTTGGGCTTGGGCCCCCACACGCTTACAAGGCCCGAAACAGCCTAAAACAGTATATAGTGTATTGTTTTGATGATTCTGACTGATCCATGTTGAATCTGGAGTTGGGATTAGATCCATTGGAAATATCTCGTTGTAAGATTTCAATCAAGTCCAAGATCACCCAAATCGGAGTTTGTATGCAAAAGTTATTCATATTTGAAGTCGGTGCTGTCTCAGGAGGCCGAATTGGATTCCAGAACGTGATGGATTTGATCTCTCTCTCTCTTCTTGGCCCGTGGATGACGTGTTGGAGTTGGCATAGCCAAATATGGTCATATCCGTAGTGGTGATGTCCTCATCAAACTTGAACTTGATCTTCTCCCTTGTATCGTTCATGAACCGTCACCTTATCAAGATCACTTGTCAAGTGATCTGTAGCTCCTGTGTCGGCATACCAATTTTGATTAATTTGATATGTCTTGGTTGATGTGGTAGCAGCAGCTGCGCCTATGCGTTGTTGCTCTTCTGCTTGTATGGTGTGATCAAAACGATGATAACATCGTAACACGTCATGCCCATACTTGCTGCACACCTAACAGGTTGGTCTGCCACCATTGTTGTTCGATCTAGCTCCTCTTGAATTGTTGTAGTTTCTTCCACGACCTCGTCCGTGCCAATTTGCACGGTTTGCTGTCTTAGCAGCGCTGTTTGCTGAAGACACCACCTGATGATCAGATGTTTGTTGTTCCTTGCGTAGCTCGAAGCTGATCAAGTGCGCATACAGCTCAGTTAATGTAACTGGCTCAGAGCGCATGGTCATGGTGGTGGTGAAGACCTCATATTCTTCTCTAAGACCGACAAGTATGTAGGAGACCACCTCATCTTCCTGTAGCAGATGTCCTATGTATGACATGGTATCAGCAAGGTTTTTCACTTTGTGAAAATAGCCCAATGCAGACATGTCCTTTCGCATATTGGTTAACTAGAACCGGATCTGCATGACTCTGGCATGGGAACGCGCAGGAAACATGTTTTCAAGCACTACCCATACTTCTACGGTTGAACTCAGAAGAATTACGTGGCCAAGAACTTCTTCAGTCAAGGACGGAAGGATGGCACTCAGTACCAATTGCTCTTGATGAAACCAGGAGTTGTACTCTGGGTTTGGGACATGACGCGCCTCTGTTGCAGTTCCTTGGGTGATGAAATGCTGTGGAGCTTCGATGGATCCATGTAGCCGAGTAGCCTCTGGTTGTGTAAGTACGGCAGGAGCTGTGTTTTCCAGAGTAAAAAATTGTCTCGGGTAAGACGAACAGTGATAAACGCACCAAAGGAGGGCATTGGAATAGCCCCTATTGACGACGTCGTTAATGATGGCAAGGTAGTGGAGTTGATGGCAGAGGAAGAGGAAGTGTTTTGGATGGATACCATAAGTTTTATTCGGCTGGCTTTGATATCATGAAGAAATTTCTAAAGTATACACATTTTGCCACACCTATCCCCTACGGGGTTACCTTGTATTTATACCTAGATGTTTACAAGTTTGTTACAACAGAATATAGTAGATTGGATCGAATCAATAGAAACAAACACGCTTAGGGCCTGTTTGGATCCTTTAGCACTAATAGTTAGCTGCTAAAATTAGCAGTTATGGATTCAAACAGACCTGCTAATAGTCCTGCTAATTATTAGCAGACTACCCTGCTAACATTTAGTTCATTAGCAAGTTGTACCCTACTAAAAGCTGCTAATAGATAGCCAATTGACACTTTTGCCCTCCCTCCAATTCGGTCGGCCTCATGCAAAAGGGCATTATGGCCATTTCTCCTTAATTGGCTGATTTTGTGGACTTTATTAGCAGGTGTATCCAAACATCCCCTGCTAATAATTAGCCAGCTAATAGTTAGCTAGCTATTAGCTGTTAGCCAGCTAGCTATTAGCACTAATGAATCCAAACAGGGCCTTAGTAAGTTGATGTATGTGTGCCTAATGTGCTACAGTAACCAATTATGTTCTTGTTGAGGATAAGCACTGAATTCTGAACTTCCTCTTATCTGGTATCTTCAGTGATACTTTTGAACTTCTATCTTCAACAGCAGGGGCTGAGCCGACGACGGACACCGAGCTAGGGGGCATGCACCGTCCAAGCGATGTGTGCGTAGGACATTCGGCAAGCCGTTGAGTACCCTAAAATTTGATCATAGCTCCACCACTTATCACAAGCCTGGGATCAATTTCACACCAAAGGCGAGAAAGTAGATAGCATTGTCAGGTTGAACTGAAATCCAATCCTACCATGAGTTAGACACTGCTTCGATGGAAACAAATAGCCCAGCAAAGCAAACCACCGATCACATGAGTCGTGATCCCTAATTCAGATTGTTCAGACAGATGCAAGGCATCGCCATCACATAGAATGAAAAATGCAGAAATGTAAAACTCACCTGCCTTCGACCAAGAGCAGTGTTTCAATGATTTCCCTCCTAATACAAATTGCACAAATATTGAAGCAAGCGAAGAGATAAGTAATCACCATCTAACATTCATTCATACTTTAATATTTGTGCAACTGTAGAAAAGAAAAGCATGAAAGCACCTCTCAAAAGGAAATTATTCAAAGCACAAGGAAAGAGCGTGGCATTCTTCAATCCATTAAGGTTAGGCCAAATAATAGGTTAACATTTTGGTTTCTGTCGGAGTCTAAATAGGGCGTGCAAACAACTTCAACATCAGTGTTAAAAATTTGGTCAGATTTGAGTCCAGGAGCCAGCCTTTTAACAGAAGTACCAGTAGTCCAGTACCACAGCTCCACTGTGTAGTACACCAGTGGTGTAAAAATACATGAGCATGACATTGTGCAAGTGATTTAAGGTAACCAGCATTGGCATCATTTGTGCCAGTAAGCTGTGCATTCATGGTAGTGCAAATGCATAGTATTATGCAATTTTTGTTCTTGCTGATAAGTCGTGCATTTGCCTTGTTTTGTTTCTTTTCTTTCAGTGGTGTCAAAATGCATGAGCATGATATTGTACAAGTGATTTAAGGTAACCAGCATTGGCATCATTTGTGCCACTAAGCCGTGCATTCATGGTAGTGCAAATGCTTGGTATTATGCAATTTTCGTTTCTGCTAATAAGTCGTGCATTTGCCTCAGTTTTTTTTGTGCCTGTTTGGGACCAAATGTCGGTGAGATAACCCCAATGGCAAAAACAAAATAAAAATGGCAAAAACGAGATGCATGCACGCTCAGTGACAAAAACAATATTCTCCCCATTTTGAAATGGAAATGGATAGCACCTTGTTGCACAATTCAATGTTAAATCTACTGATCCATCAACATTACATTCCAAGTTAGACCTTAAGACCAGACCTAGTGTTCTATGTTGTGAGGACCCTCCCCCTAATCCCCTCCATCACCCATGCATAATTAAGCATAAGCATTGCATTAGCATCATGATTAGCTAAAAGCATGTATTAGGGAAAAGTAAGTATAAGTATCTCATCATCATGTGTTTAGTCGTTGCACTCATTAGCATCATGAAGGATGGATAGTTGAAATTGATGGTGGATTGGTATGTCTAGTTAATGGATAGGTTGGCGTGTGTTAATATGGCTGGTAGAGGATGCCGATGGGAGGGATGTAGGCCGGTAGGGTCCTCTACATAGGCTATAATATAAGGTCTAAACAACTAACACTTGGGCAATGAGCTGTAAAACCAGTACCAACCATGATGTGTGAAATCGGCCAGAAAAGGTTGTCCTATGAAGGTATTAGAATCTCCACATTGGATAAGCGTAGATAATTAGGATAAGAAGCTGGGTATGCCGGGAGTCCCAGTGAAGGACACAGAGTAAGAAGCTGGGTATGCTGCGGGTTCCAATGAAGGACACAGAAATGAGAAGCTGGGAACACCGCGGATACCAGTGAAGGATACAGAAAATTAGCTGTGGTTGATTCTTTCAGGCTATATATGGTATAAAGCATTGGGTTAATTATCAGTGTTGCTGCGGTAGCATGATACAACTGTATCTTTGAGTTGGGGGACAGCCTGGATAGGTGTTCCCAACTCAAGTGCAGGTTTGGAGAACTAATACCGGACTAGTGATAAACGTTCTGGGGCATCTCTTGTAGGTGTCACTATGGGTAAAGTGGTACGAACTTGTGTAGGGTCAAATTATGAATTCATGCCTGTCTCCTGGATTGAAGGCTACGGAAGCTAAGTCTGTCTCTTATACAGGTGTTAGTAGTCGTTTTCTAAAACCTAAAATAAACCACCTTTAAAGCTAAAACTTAATTTATGTATAGGTGTATTTTAGGGGAAAGTGCTGCTGGATGGATTGGACTGGATTGGAAAAGAAAATTATCTTTTGCATTCTTTATTAATGCTTGTTGAGTATCTTTATACTCACTCTTGTTAAATCCCCCCTTTTCTAGAGTTTGGCTCCGGTGCTCAAACGTCTGGTTGGTTTGACGAGACGGCTGAGTTCTACAAGGAGGGATAAAAGAAATGAGAAGCCGTGCATCGGCTTCGACAGCCTTTTGGTGTAATTAGTATCTATTTAATATCCTTTTGTTGTTCTAGGATTTTATGTAAAAGTTAATGTAATGGATATATAGCCTTGCGTGGCTTGGTTTGTAATATATTTACATCTAGTCTCTAATTATTGTTCTGCTGTAATACTCTGAATACGGTTTAGTAACTGATAAAGTATCGGGTTGCCCGATATTTTGTTAGCTACTATGCCGAGATTCACGTAATTATGCGGGTGTGACTGTCGTTTCCCAGGGCTAATTATGCGAGTCGCCACATATGTCGGGAAAGGGGGCAATGAATCATGAATTTAGTGTTACACAAGATAGCATCCACATGCATGATAGTTGAAAGCGGCAACAGTTAGCTAAGCTTCAACACGAATCTTATCAATTTCATATGAAATAATGAAATGGATAGCGCAAGTACAACTTCCAGTTAAAACATTGTTGATCTCATGTTGAAATGGATGGTGCCCTTTCACACAAATTAGTAGGCATGAAAATGCTGCCACCTAACCACTCTATCAGGGGTCAAGAACATTGAAATGGACCCATAATAAACATAACATCTATTGTTCCAGGGGAAATACTAGTAAATAGTTTGGTGTGTGTTTCCAGATATCTAACTCAGCAATCCAGCTATAATGTATAAAGGGTTAGGACATTATGGGAGTAAACACCCAACTAAGCATATGCATGGTAAGAACAAAGAAGGGTCAAAAGAAACAGAGAGCTTGATTTGACAATAATAAATTTTCACGATTTAATAGATATAGACATTACCTCACATAAAAACCAGAACCAAATACAGCAGAGATTACCTACGGCATGGCAATATGGCATAACTTAAGGAACCATCAATTCTTCAGCTACAGATTTCCAGTTGGATATAAGCAGTTTTCCATTGCCTAAATTCTTTAAATGCAATGTAGAACTGGGCTCTTACACTCTGGAGATGCAAAAATGATCTAGTATAATATTTACCAACATTGACTTATAAACCACCCACCCTGGCCTGAACCTATATTCACGTGAAGGCACCACAGCCTGTCCAATTCAGGTTCTAAAAACTTGCAGATTTCCAACACACACAGTGTTGACATATGAAAAACAAAGGAAAATGCATGCAATTGAAGAGAACAGTGGGCCCCTGACCATGATATTTCGTGTTATCGATGCAAATAAACAGTTTGAAGATACATGATTTGGACCAGCTAAAAACTTCTTAGTTCAGGCCTTCATCGCAGATATTGCAGTATCTGAAGCACAGATGCTCGTATACATAAACTCTCACTGGGAAATTGGCACCACCACACTCTATAAACCTTGGAAGAAAGGCGGTTCATGGTGCCCACGATTCTTCAAAGAAAGCAATGCATGAGGAACAGAGATGTCTTTGAGCATATGTGGAGCAATCTGCAACCAGCTGTAATCACGTCGTAAATTCGCCACTAAATTCCCCTCCATGTCATATTGCAACACTCAGTGCACGGGATCAAGCAGCACACCTCCCTCCCAGGACACAATAGCAGCATCGTACCAATCCAAAAATCCAAGGAAACAGTTGATCTCTACCACCGGCAACTCAATCCGGTGCTTGCAGACCCAGACCTTGTAATCCTGCAGAAGCCAAGGATCAACCCTTGAGGGGTAATCACCCCAAGTCCCGCCGCAGCTGCTGGACATGCCAGGCTCACCGTCCATGTCAAGCATCTTCACGTTGGAGTGAAGGGCAGGAGCACGCATCCCATGGAACTTCTCGGCAACCGTGTCGAACACCTGTATGTAGTCCGGTCTTGATGGAAACGGCGGCCAGTGAAGGTTGTCATGCAGGAGGGCCGGCGGGTCGTGCCAGGCTGGCCTCATACTCACATTGGGTAGGGAGACCTGGTAACGGACAAGCCTTCCCTCCCGGAACCGACCGCCATGCCGTAGTAGCAAATGTTGTCTTCGCGGCGCATGAAGTAGATCACCCGGAACTCTTCCCAAGGCCTGTGCGCGTAGAGGCCCGCGATGGTGTTGTTGAGGTAAAGCGGCGGAGTGGAACCAGCGACGCGTGGTGGAATTGCAGAGGTATAGGTGGTCGTCGGAGGAGAGGAGAGGAGTATGGCGCCGTTGCAGGAACCGTAGACGGCTAGCCAGCTCTCGCAGATTATTGGCAAGTTACCGTAGCCGGAGAACCAGGCGACGGACAGGAACTCGTGGGCGTGGGCGCGGAGGTCGAGGGCGCCGACACAAAAGTCGCCGACCTCCGGGTGGTATTTGGAGTCGCGCACGAAGGAGGGGAGGGTCTGAGAGGGGTGGTGGGCGAGGAGGAAGCCGCGGTCGGAGGCGAGGCGGCGCCAGGCCTTGCAGACGGCGCGGCAGCGGAGGACGGGCTTCGGGGGCAGGCGGAGGAGGATATCGTCCAGGATTTCTTCTCGTAGCTCGGGGGACGCCCTCCGCCGGGGCGCCCTCGCTGCCTCGGCCATCGCCGCCGGCGATTCCCATTCCGTGGCGTTTGGTCGTCTGGATAGCTGGATGGGATATGGATTCGAGGAATTTGTAGAGTCGATGGATGGAACATGGATTCGAAGGCACTCAATTATTTGTAGGGTTGATAGGTCGGATATGGCCATCTAATTTTTAACAATGTTTCTTGAGAGGCTGAATAGAGTCATAAAAAAAGGTTAAACGGATTCGTTCAGTTTATTGTATGAAAAGATGCTCTCAATCAAATTCAAATTTTACCGAAGTGTACTCGATCAAATTATGGTTAAGTTTTGTTCGAAAAGTCAAACTTTGTCCAAAAATACAAATTTTATCCGAGAATTCAAATTTTAGTCTAAATTTGTCCTAAAATTAAAATTTAGATCAAATTTTATCCAAAGAATTCAAATTAAAATTTGAAATCTTGATCACAACTAGCACATCCATCCCACCAAAGTAAAAAATTAGCTCATCCTATCTAGCATCCATCCAACTAAACAAAAAGTTGGCTCATCCTATATCTACGTAACCAAACAAACATCTGAATGATTCTATTACTACCAGGTTGGATGGCCTCGTCCAGATGACTAAACGCACCCTAACAAACGCACCCTAAGTAGCGGAGCTCCAAACGGGCCAAAGACCAGGCTTTTGTGGGCCAGCCACCCTAAACCAGGCCTTGGCCTTTTTTAGTCCATTTGGTCTAAGTAGTAGGAGCCTGCCTACGAGCTACCTACGTAGCACGCTAACTTGAAGTCTTGTGCGATTTGTACTGCTACTAACTTGAAGTGGCGTTCTTGCCCTGAAATGCTACCAGATTTCCATGCACAGAAATGCAATTAGGGTTCCCGATTAAGTAAACCCCCAGGAAAGAAATCGAAAGAACATCAAGGTCAAGATTGGACGGTTCGAGCTCACCTCACTCTCCTTTCGCCCCTTTTACCTTTCACAGATTCGCTCTAGTTTCTTTCGGTGCCTAAAACCCTAGAAGGTCCTCACCTCAGAGTAGGGGGCAGACGGGGACGGTCGCGAGTTCGCAGGTTCCCCGTCGTCGTGACATTGACGGCATCGCCAGGCTGAACGGACAGAGGCCAAGCCCACGGGCACCGCCCGGGGAGCGCCGCGCAGTTATTCCCAAATGAGCCAAGCCTTGACTTAGATGCCATTGTAACAGGGCGATATAGCCCGGTGCTTTCTCAATCAGGCCGAATCTCTTACCTTCCGGCCATGTAAACAAGCCTATGAAAGCTATGTCCACGTACATTTGTGCTGCCTGGAAGTCCTTTGATGCATACGTACGCACTATGCAGAGTTGGTGCTTTTGATGGTTATGCATCGCTCGTTCGTGCGAACCACCACAAGTGTCGACGACAATCAAATGGCAATTGAACGACAGATCCACGTCGAACCTATGCCTTGATCGTGCATACTCCAATGTTTGGGCCGAACAGCCTGCGGGGTCAGTCTGTAATCACAAAACAAAGCAAAACAAACGCAGCGTATTTTGCATCTTGGTTTCCATGAGAACAAAGCATTTGGCACTGGCTTGGCAGCTGAAAGGAGGCAACAGCAGCTATTCTGCCAAATGGAATACGTTATGGCCGTTTTGGCGAAGTCTGCCAGCCAATCTAGAAGACGGGAGGAGATCGATCCCTCACTTCCCTCCTGCAGGACAGGGATCCTCGGTAGTTATACTAGGGACAACAAGTTAAGCAGTCCTCAGTTAGCTGAGTCGTTCGATCCAGCGAATTGATGGCTCAGATCGTCTAAAATTGTGCGCTACAGTAACTGATACAACGAAAAATCGCTACAATGTTTTTGCTACAGTACCAGAGAAAATCTCGCGCATCGCTTTTTCATTGACAACAGATTAGGAATTGCTTAACTTATACTCTCTCCAGTATAACTGCATGGGATACCTGTCCCTCCTACGCATATCTACCTACCTTTGCGTCCAAGAACTCGCCATGTGCGCGGTGCGCTTGCGCACACTGTTGTTGCTTTATTCCTGGACATGCTGAACTGAACGCATCGCATACCAACCTCTCCAGTCCAATCATCAAGAACGAATATGATGATGAGTAGTGCTAATCAATTAAAATTGCAAATTGCCACGTTAAAAGTCAGAGCTCTGTTTGCAGAGTTGAACAGATCATGCCTCCTCTAGGGGCAAGCAAACGGGGGTTTCTTTCTTCTTTTTTCGCGACGCAAGTAAATGGAGTTCCTGCAAGGAATCAAACTGGGTGCCATTACCACATGGAGGATCCATATTTGCTCGTGTAAATTCAAACCCTCACCAAACTGACATCTGCTCTACGGGTCCATATTTGCTCGTGTAAATTCAGGCGGATCGGGTGAGAGAGATTTGATTGAACTTTTGTTCGAATCTAAATAAATTCTACTCCGACCCTTCTCGTCCAATGATCCAAACATGCAATACAAACAGTCGCAAGGGGGAAAAAAATGCGCAAATCTCTCGGAAAAGACAAAGCCCTATCACAAAGAATAAACGTGTCACCATTGCAACTCTAGAGCGACAGGTATGCCATTTTCGAAGCCAGCTGTACTGCAGTACCGTACTACCTTTGAGTTTTCTTCTCTATCCAGACCAGTAGAAACAAACATGCAGAATCGCGGCTCCATCGACTCCCTCCGAGCACAGACAGTTTAGCACGTCGCAGACGCTTACGAAACTCGTCCCTGTACACGTGTCAGTGCCCCCGTGGCTCTGGAATTACCCGGATAAACTGCTAAAGCCACCTCGACGGGCATCGCAGCCACTTCACCAATCTCGAGGCAGCCCTCTCGTGGGTGCCCCACGTCTACAGCCTGGCACCGGTGACGCCATCCATCCAGGTGTCCGTCTGTAGGGCCACCGGGCGGTGACGCGGGTACCCACGGCCGCGCAACGGCTAAAAAAGATAATTTATATTATATTACTTGATTAGTTGGTTTCTCAAAAATACCACTCGTTGTGTCGATAACATATGATCTTTGGATCCACATGTTATTAAGATAATGAGTGGTATTTTTTTGAAGTGATAACTTTTAGAGTGATATGGTATCGATTATCTCTAAAAATACGGAGGATGTAAACACCAAAGAGCGAACTCACACGCGAATGATAAGAAATTCACGCTCACTTATACAACCCAACTCCAGATTTTATTAAAGTCAAGGACGCGCGCCAGTGTTGGCCGCCGCCGCGCTCGCGTGCGATGGCAAACGTGCATAGCGAAACGCTCGTATTGTTAGCTGATTCCGCTGGCGTTTCAAACTCGAAACGGCAACGTTTTTATCCCGCCGTGCGCGTTCGTCTGGTGGGAAGCCAACGGTCGAGGCGGAGATAGCTGGGATATCGTTGTTTAGGCGCAGGGATTGCACGTATACTTCAGAAATGATTGCGATCACAGTATTCTTACTTCCCTCTAGAAATGATTGGAAATCAAGTTGCTTCAGTATAAGCACTTTGTTTCTCACGACATGTGGCCTGCGCAGGGATTGCACGTATACTTAAGAAATGATTGCGATCACAGTATTTTTACTCCCCTCTAGTCTCTAGAAATGATTGGAAATCAAGGTTGCTTCAGTATAAGCACTTCGTTTCTCACGACATGTGGACTTCCCTTCTTCCCGTTGGCGAATCGAGATCAGCGTCCACTTGCCTTCGGTAAGCGTAGTCATGTAGATTTGTGTAAGACCTCGCCACCATGCCTAGTATATATTCTGGATGAGTTTCACACGGTCTCGAGATGGTTGCAATCACAAGATGGCTGGATCAATCTCCTTTTCCACCATGTATATTTTGGTTGTGATGATTTCATAACATATAGTACTAAATTTTTTAGTACCCTTTTTGTAGCTAACAAAGCGCCGTTTACTTGTTAAGATCATATATACCATTCAATTGTTTTTAAATTTAGCAGTAAGCACAAGTCTTTAGGATAAATCATCGTTTAAATGAGTACTAATCGCACTTCAGTAAAAAATTTGTGAGATCATGAATTTTTCTCCGATCTCCATCCGTTTAGAGGTGTGCAAAAGGGTACACTCGCGTGGCCTACGTGCGAATGTCTTGTAATGAAAAAAAAAGAATAGGAAGTTGAAAGAGTAGCTGATTTTTTTTAGGAAAGCTGAAAATTTATATATGTTTAGTGTTGAATTAACATCCTGGATGATACACGATCTTAAATTATCTCTTTGTACCCAAATTCTTAGAGCATATATAATATTAGAGACGACAGCTGTCTATATACTTCACTATATCATTTAAAGATAAAACTATGACTTCTACAATGATTTGTTTGCTAAGCTTGTCTCTATGGACCCACAACCTTTTAGTTATGACATAAAAAAATATTTGATGCAGACAACAACTCATACAATAATGTTTTGTACTGTATATACCCTAAATTCATGTGCTTG
The DNA here is from genome assembly GCA_036346275.1 of Otatea glauca. Classification (NCBI taxonomy): domain Eukaryota; kingdom Viridiplantae; phylum Streptophyta; class Magnoliopsida; order Poales; family Poaceae; genus Otatea; species Otatea glauca. Next base: position 21,020,776 of record CM070715.1, read on the forward strand.
GGTTGTTTGCTCTCTCCTCCGTATAAGTAAAAATCTTACGTAGCAAAGTTTATAGACGATTGACATCACACCATTGTAATGCTCTTATGGTGTGGTATCCTACAGGAGATATACTTCACTATCTTCCTTACTCAGGAGTACATACTCCCACCTCTAATATACCACTTAAACGAAAGTGTTATACTTCTTTATCACTTTCGGTATACTCCAATAATAATTCTAAGATACTTCAATGCGACATGGTTGAAAAAAAATCATTGAAGCCCTTTATTTATTTATTTTTTCTATATACTCGTTTACATATGTAAAAGGAATATATAAACAAATTATGCTATAAAGGGGGAACTTTGATAAAAAAATTTCGTGGAACTCACTTTGGAATACCTTATAATCAGTATTAGAGTATACTAAAAAGGATAAATATGTATAATAATATTATATATATAGTACAATTACCTAAGGCACCATAGTGCTTGGGCACTATGATCCAAAACGGGTATTTCTCCTATGTATTTGCATTCGAAAGTCTTGAAATTTTTAGGATATTGAGTTTAACCAGTTTAATAACTAGTTCAAACAAGTTTGAATTGAAATTCAAACTAAAGTTTCCTTTTTTATGATAATTTGATTGTAGGTATGTGCTGATTTTATATATAAATCAGCAAATTATGTGATCTAAATTCGTTTATATATACATATACACATATATATATACACACATAGATACATATGTATATATATACACACATACGTATATATATATATATAGATACATACATATACCTCCGCTATTCTTTGGTTGCGTGTAGAATAGCCTATTCTAATCTCCAGCCATTTAATCCAGTCCAACCGAGCCAATCTGCGCAACAAAACAGTCCGTGCCAATCAACCAGCAAATGACTAATAAATGTTACTTCTAGTTTGTATATGAATCTTTCTTTTTTTGATTTAGCCATAACTTTCAAATGAGATTGAATTTTTATTTCAAATTTTACACAATTGTAGAATCTCACCTCCCCTACGTATAGTATTTTTTTGAGAATTTTTCAAAATTTATACATATAATTTTCGTAGATTTTATACCATATAGCTGCTGTGTATAGTATGTAATAACAGATTAAATAAGAGGCAGTAAAATACAGCTTTCTTGAGAGTAAAAGGTAGTATATGATGCTGTTTGGTACTTTGTTATTTTCATATCTCTCAAATTCAGTTGAGTTTGGTTTTGAGATTTTATTGGGTTGTAGAATATTACCTCCCCTACGTGTGGTAATTTTTTGAGAATTTTTTATAGTAAAGTGTTATTTTTTTATAGTAAAAGATAGTATACGTTGCTGTTTGGCACCTTGTTATTTTCATATCTCTCAAATCCTATTGAGTTTGGTCTTCTAATTTTGCAGGATTGTAGAAGCTCAACCCCTCTACGTGTGGAAAATTCTCAAAAAATTAACACACGTAGAGGAGTTTAGCTTCTACAATCTTGCAAAATTTGAAGACCAAACTCAATAGGATTTGAGAGATATGAAAATAACAATGTATCAAATAGCAGCGTATACTATCTTTAACTATTAAAAAAATAACCCCTTACCATGAAAAATTCTCAAAACATTACCACACGTAGGGGAGTTAATATTCTACAACCCTGGAAAATTTAAAACCAAAATCAATGGGATTTGAGAGATATGAAAATAACAAAATACCGAACAACAGCATATACTACATTTTACTATCAAGAAAGCTGTATTTTACTGCCTCCTATAATCTATTACTACATATTATACACAGCAGCCAAATGGTATAAAGTCTACGAAAATCATATGTATAAGTTTTCAAAAAATCTCAAAACAAATTACCATACGTAGGATACATGAGCTTCTACAACTCAACAAAATTTGAAGACCAAACTAAATCGCATTTAAAAGATATGAAATTGACAAAGCACTAGACAATGAAAAATCACTAGTCAACCGAATTTGTCTTTTTCATATCTTTCAACTGGTATTGATTTTGAATTTCAAAATTTTCAGGGTTGTATAATCTCACCTACCATATCTATAATAATTTTTGAAGATGTGTACCGTTGATTTTCATAAATAAAAATTTAGTTCTATTTGTCGGACATGTATTAAATATTTGAAAAATTCTCAAAAAATTACCACACGTAGAGGATTTGAGCTTCTACAATCCTACAAAATTTGAAGAACAAACTCAATAGGATTTAAGAGATATGAAAATAACAAATTACTAAACAGCACCGTATACTATCTTTTACTATACAAAAATAACACTTTATTGTGAAAAATTCTCAAAACATTACCACACGTAGGGGAGGTAAAATTCTACAACCCTGAAAAATTTCAAAACCAAAATCAATGGGATTTCAGAGATATGAAAATAACAAAATACCGAACAGCAGGATATACTACATTTTACTATCAAGAAAGTTGCATTTTACTGCCTCCTACTCAATCTGTTACTACATGCTGTATACAGTAGTCAAATGGTATAAAGTCTACGAAAATCATTTGTAAATGCTTTCAAAAAATTTAAAAAAATTACCATACGTAGGATACGTGAGCTTCTACAACTCTACAAAACTTGAAGACCAAACTCAATGGCATTTAAAAGATATGAAATTGATAAAACACTAGATAGTGAAAAATCACTAGTCAACCGAATTTATCTTTTTCATATCTTTCAGCTGGTATTGATTTTAATTTTCAAATTTTTAAAGGTTGTATAATCTTCCCTACCATATCTATAGTAATTTTATAGAATCTTTGAAAATGTGTACAATTGGTTTTCATAAATAAAAATTTAGTTCTGTTTGTCGGATCTGTAGTAAAATATTTGGAAAATTCTCAAAAAATTACCACACGTAGAGGAGTTGAGCTTATACAATCCTGCAAAATTTGAAGACCAAACTCAATAGTATTTGAGAGGTATGAAAATAACAAAGTGCCAAACAGTAGCGTATACTATCTTTTACTATAAAAAAAATAACACTTTACTGTGAAAAATTCTCAAAAAATTACCACACGTAGGGGAGGTAATATTCTACAACCTTGGAAAATTTCAAAACCAAAATCAATGGGATTTCAGAGATATGAAAATAACAAAATACCGAACAACAGGATATACTACATTTTACTATCAAGAAAGTTGCATTTTACTGCCTCCTACTCAATCTGTTACTACATGCTGTATACAGCAGTCAAATGGTATAAAGTCTACGAAAATCATATGTATAAGTTTTAAAAAATTCTCAAAAAATAATACCATACGTAGGGGATGTGAAATTCTACAATCGTATAAAATTTGAAATCAAAATTCAATCTCATTTGAAAGTTATGGCTAAATCAAAAAAAGAAAGATTCACATACAAATTAGTAGTAACATTTATTAGTTATTTGCTGGTTGGTTGCCACCGACCGTTTTGTTGCGCAGATTGGCTCGATCGAACTGGATTAAATGGCTGGGAGTAGAATAGGCTATTCTACACGCAGCCAAAGTATAGCGCATGTATATATATATAAAATGGATATTTTTACTATGTATTTTCATGTGATTTTTTTTAAAAGTTTTAAGATGGTAAGTTTAACCAGTTTACTAATTAATTCAAATAAGTTTGAACCGAAATTCAAATCTCGTTACGGATATTCACGAAAAACAACAATAAGCAAGAAACGGAAGAGGGGGCAGCAGTAGAAACCGAAAAAGTGATCGGTGACTTTGGCCGCTGCCCTGCCGCCAAGCCAGCCAGCAGCCAGGCCAGCTGCCTCCTCTCCTCTCCCACTCGGCTCCCTTCACAAAGCCGGGAGGGAGAAAAAAAGGAAGGCGAGAGGTAAACCCCGAATCCCCAAAATCGCAGCGCAAAAATAAACAAAAACGAAGCGGCAGCGGCGGCGGATACAATAAGCAGCTACCACGCCACCGCGCTGCACGAAAAGCCGAGCAGACGCAGGGGGAAATCGCCTGCCGCCGCGGTGGGTTCGTGGGTGCCGCCTCCTCCTATTCTACCCACCCCCATTACCCCACCTCCCAATCTCCCATCGCATGGATTCCCTCTCGCTTCTTCCCCACTCCACGCGCCGATCCGCCAGCCAGGGAAGCACGGGGCGATCCAATTGAGGAGGAGGAGGCGAGGTATCTGTGGTGACTCCGCTGCTGCCCCTTTTCTTGTTCCTAGCCACCCACCCTGGCCGCGTTGCCGCTGGACAACGCCATCACCCGCCTGCACGGCGTCTTGGGGTGGTCGAGGCCCAGCCACGGGCGACCCGGCGCCAGGAAGCGGTGGCCGCGCGGCCGGGGGAGCGCGATGCTGTGGGTGGCGCGCGTGTCCGGCTTCTTCTCCGCCGCCATGCTGATGGTGGTGTTGTCGCCGTCGCTGCAGTCCTTCCCGCCCGCCGAGGCCATCCGGTCCTCGCAGTTCGACAGCCACGTCCGCTTCCCCGGCCAGATCGCGGGGGGCGCTAGGGGACTCGCCTTCCTCCGCGCCCCCTCCTTCCGCAATGCCGCCGACTGCGGCAACGGCACCAGCAATGTCTGCGACCCCTCGCTCGTTCACATCGCGATTACGCTGGACGAGGGGTACCTGAGGGGCTCCATCGCCGCGGTCCACTCCGTGGTGCAGCACGCCATGTGCCCGGAGAGCGTCTTCTTCCACTTCCTCGTATCCGATCCGGGCCTGGGCGACCTCGTCCGCGCGGTGTTCCCGCAGCTCCTTTTCAAGGTCTACTACTTCGATCCCGACCGTGTCCGGGGCCTCATCTCGACGTCGGTGCGGCAGGCGCTGGAGCAGCCGCTCAACTACGCCCGCAACTACCTCGCCGACCTCCTCGAGCCCTGCGTCCGCCGTGTCATATACCTCGACTCCGACCTTGTCCTCGTCGACGACGTCGCCAAGCTCTGGCGCACCGATCTCGGGGGCCGCACCGTCGGCGCGCCGGAATACTGCCACGCGAACTTCACAAAGTACTTCACCGACCGATTCTGGTCGGGCCAGCGGTTCGCCGGGACTTTCGCGGGTCGGCGGCCGTGCTACTTCAACACGGGGGTGATGGTGCTCGACCTCGCGCGGTGGCGGCGCGAGGGCTACACGCGGCGCATCGAGCGGTGGATGGAGATACAGAAGTCGCCCGCGGGGCGCATCTACGAGCTGGGGTCGCTGCCGCCCTTCCTGCTGGTCTTCGCGGGGCACGTGGCGCCGATCGAGCACCGGTGGAACCAGCACGGCCTCGGCGGCGACAATGTCTTGGGCAGCTGCCGCGACCTCCACCCGGGGCCGGTGAGCCTGCTGCATTGGTCCGGCTCCGGCAAGCCGTGGGCGCGGCTCGGCGCCGGGCGGCCGTGCCCACTCGACGCGCTCTGGGCGCCCTTCGACCTGTACGGCCCCGCCGCGGCCGCCGCGGAATCTCGGTAACCGCAACACTAAAAAAGATTATTTTCCTTCTTTCGCCCACCCCGTATAAATTCTGAGCTCTAATTCTTGGTCACCATTACATGTTCAAACCTATATTTTTTTCCTTTTCTTTTCTTGGTTCTGTTCGATTAAATGTTTTGTGTTAGATTGTTCATGTTGGTACTTAGTGATCTCTTCTTCCACTTTTTTTTAATCATTTTGTTACCAAAAAAAGAGTTGCAGGCTTGCAGCCTCATCATCATCGTCATCATAAATAAAAGCACAGGGAAATAGACTTCGCAGCATTTGTTCTTCCTCCTCTCTCTGTCTCTGCTGTTTGGTGGCTTCTCCTTTACTCTGGCATATGGCAATCGATAAACCCATCTATCTCCATGAAGAGTCAGCCAGTCCAAAGCAACACCTGCACAACTCTTAATGCGGCTCGCAGAACACTAGTGCAGCAGTGCTACTACTACACCATAGACCAGTTTCTTGGACCCATGACAAAGTCACCAGTCATCACAAACATGAGTAACTTGGAATCATAGTCTTTGTGGCCGACGGCCGTGCACTACCTGACACTAACAACCATTTCGAGTGTAGCACTTGCGGAGGATAAACAAGAATAGAGATAATCAGAATTACTCTTGCGGAGGATAAACAAGAATAGAGATAATCAGAATTTTTTTTCTTTAATATTTATTTTTAATTTTTTTTTTCAAAACTAGTCGTTAGACTATAAAAATAACAAAAATAGGTGCCCGTCTCCTGTACATGGGGCGATCGCCCCATATACGGGCGATCGCCCTGGCCACCTATCGCTCAGGAGTGGGGCGATCGCCCTGGAGTGGGACGATAGGTGGCTTTAAAATTTAAAAAAAATCAATCGGTCGCTCCATAATAGGGCGATTTCTTCTTGCCGTCAGATGGCCTAAATTCGGCACTAATCGCCTGTATATGGAGCGATCGCCCTATATACGGACGACCGACGTCTAGTTTTGCAATTTCTAAAACCCAACGCCTAGTTTTGAAAAAAAGATTAAAAAAAATATTAAAGAGAAAAAAATTCGAGATAATCATAGGTGTGGGTTGGGTTGCTGTTGGAAAGAGATCCAATGCATGGTAAGTTCGCGAGGATTAAATGAGGGGAAAATGGCCGGTTTGGAGGCCCTCGGTGGCAGCAAGCAACACGGGACCTGTGAGCTACCGCCCAAGGCCGTCTCTTTTTCTGGGGTCCTTTCCGGTGGGGCCTCACCACTTGGGCTCACATCCTCGCCGCTTTATTCTTTTGCAAATCATTATTGTGCTCCTCCTCTCGTTGGTCGTTGCCAATGCCATACCATACCATCAAAGATTTCTTTTCTTTTCTTTTGTCCAAGCTCTTCATCTCACCTCACCTCAGCTCTAGAACCTCTTTTTTGTTTTTCTGATCATCTTACTTTGCTTGCCCGCTCCCACTTAGCATCTACTTGTCGCCCTCCGCTAAATGCTTCCAACAAAGTATTTTTGTGAACAATGTAGAAGAAACATTCCGTGTCAATCGGTCCTTGGAATCGTTCCTGCATGTTGGGTTGGGTTTGGGGAGTCCCTCTCACTGCCAGGGAGGCCCCACCTACCCTCCCTCGCCGTCCTAGCGAGCGAGCCACCCTCCCCAACGGTGAATTGGCCATGGGATGGGCGCGCCCGCTACACGCGTCGGTTTCTGCCCTTGCCAGGCGCAGCAACTCAGCCAGGCTTGGTTGATTTGTGAGACAGTGATTGTCTAACCGACGGACCTTTACCCTCTAGCCTTAGCTAATCGCCTGCTTACATGTTGGATTCTTGCCGTGCTAGAATTCGGAAATCCATTCCGCTGCGTGCCTTGAGATCGAAATATTCCGCAGTTTAAATGTTTTTCTCGAGTTCTATTTCCGAAAGGTACATGCTGTTTGATTCCATTCGTAATGCAAAAGCTGAAGCTAAATCATCTATCTGATTGCATTTTCGTATGCTAGGATTCTTGTGCACCTAATGTCCTTATCATCGATTTTATTCAATAGAGAAATGTTCTGAACAAGTTTCGTTCTGAGCTGTAAAGAATTTTGAATTTCTTTAGTTGCTTAATTAGTAGTAAGCGATTTTGAGTATTGTTTGGTTTTCATGCCTGGTGCTTGGCTTTTCTACGTATCTGGTCAGTAATGCCAAATATTGTATTTTGTCACCAAAAGCCATTCCTTTTACGTTGTAGCTCCGGCAAAACTTTTTCTTTCTTCTCTCGGCAGAGGACCAAACTGTTGGGGCCTTTCTTGAACCCTAATATAAGCTGCCTTTGGAGTGCCACTGCCGTATCGCAATACTCTATTAGTAGTAGGCCTTGTTAGATGGAGATAGGGCGCCTTTGAGAGCGAGCTGTGGTGGTCCTCGCTGATGGCAGCTCATGGGATGTGCGGGCTTCTGGTGGGGGATAACGCGCTGGTCTACCGTCGGTTAGGATGTCGGCGTCGCCGATCCCGACCGCCTCCGCGAGAGGAGAAAGCCAATCCCGAAAATGTGACGGGCAAGGCGAGCCGCGGCTCGCCTGTTAATTTGCTGCTGCTACAGGCTCTCCGGTGACATGTCAAGGTATTGATCGTACTGTTGGCTTTCAAGGAAAGCTTCCTTGGATTGGTGCTGATACCTGATACGCACCGGGGGTAGGTGCGGCCGCCTTGTTGAGTAGAAGAAACAAGAGTTAAAAAAAGGCTTGAGAGAGAGGAGGCCGTGCTGAAACGACATGGAGATACAGCGAATGTGACCTGCCTGCCTGTTTTTGTTGGGAGGAGAGTCCTGGTGGAAACGTTACAGATTTCATTCCAGTGGCATTTGCGTCCTCTGGCAATTTGGTATGATGCTTTCTTTTGTAGGGAGAAGCTGCTTAAACAGTGACATGTTGTTCGGGTGTGTAAAATGGCTGAGAAAGACGCCGTATGGAACCCGAAAAATTTAAGAAAGATTTTTTTTTTTTTGGTTTGGGGTGGGGGGTGTGTGGCTTGCATCCTCTCAGAAGCTAGCTTCTCCCACGGCCGGATGGAGAGGGGTTTGTACCTTCTTAGTGCAAATATAGGTTAAGCATTGTGGGGCTTCATTTAAATGCTCTGTTAGGCTGAATAATATGTTGAGGTGTACGTGTAAACATTGACAATAATCCGGACTGTTGTAACCCTGCAATCATGCTGCCAAAGGTGGATGACGAGGCAGCATATGTTTGGGCGTTCGGTGTGTGCTGAGGGGAATCAAGAACATTCCGCATCGTGTTTGTGTGTGGGTGGGCACCGGAGCAACACGGACAGTTCAGCCGGGCACCGGAGCAATAGGAGTACCTTACCACTTCAAGGGAAGTATACTACTACTACTACTCGATGCAATATTGCTTCATAGTACATATTCTTGTCCTTGGGGTCCAATTGTGCAATCCACGGGTGCATGCTTTGATTGCCTTCTCCTCCTTGCTGTCCATCAACCATCCATTCTTTTGATCTTCTCTCCAAAAGATCGAATAGAATCATCAAGGATACATACTCCAATGAAAGGCTTCTCAGGAAGATCTAGCAGACCATATCTCTCGTCCTTAGTAAGCCTGCCATTTTCAGGTCACCAAACGTGGTTGCACACTCGGGGAGAGAGAATCTCTCGATCAGATTCAGGGGCGGTACCGGGGGTTGTCGAGAATGCTTGACACCTTTAAAAATTTTAAAAGTGCTATAAAATCGCGTTTTTAATAGATTAAATTTGTTGATTGAATTGGTTTTAATTTTTATTGGTTAGAGGTTTTTTAGACCTTAAAAACATCTGTATTGTGCTTTTAGCAAATTTGAAATATGTGTGTTGGATTTATGATTCTACAAAATCATTGTACAAAAATGTAGAGTTATATATATGAAATGTGCCCTCACAAGAAAAATTTTCTAATTCCACTGCTGCTCAGATTGTCATATGTGCTATACCATCACGCTTTTACCAAGTTATCAACTTTTGCTCCCACATGCACATATACGGCCATTCATGTCCCATTTATGCCATGGACCGCTTATGGAATGCACTGGGTAATCATGACGGGCTAGGCCGTTGATGCTCTACATTGCACGTATGCAGATAAGATTGGGCACCATTCATTTGGTGTCTCTACGACTAAACACGACAAGATTGTCTCTCCCGTAGAAGTGATCATTTTTATAGCCTTTTACCTCTTTTTATTTCAAATCTAGCCTTCTTTCGAACGAAATTGTAAATCTAGCTCTCTCTCCATCATAGAACTTGCCTCTCGTACTCCTAGGACGCTGCACGCCGGTTCTAGCTCTCCCTAAGCCGCGCCTTCCACGGTAGGGAAGAAGCTAGTTTGAAATTTTGTTCGAAAGAAAGCTATATTTGAAAAAAAAAAGATAAATAGGGCTAGAAAAATGATCATCCCCCGCCCCTGGCATTACACTCTCTCTCTAGCTCTGCTAATGAGAAACTTACGCCGATGAAAGCAGGCATCAAGTCACTTGCCGTGGCAGGAACCCAGGCTGTGAGCCAGCTTATCCTGGGCTGGCTAGCGTTGCCAAGGCGACCTGCGTCTTCTTCTCACCCTGCACTGCTACTGCACATGCAAGGTCTCTCTAGCTACTTGCTAGTGTGCACACACTAATTATCTTGCACTCTTCCCTCCTACCCCCCTGCAAAACAAAGAACGTAGAACATCCCTGGTATTTCCAAGTTACAACATTCGTCCTCTCGTACAATGCTCACCGTCAGAGCCCGCTTGGAACACAGGATAAGAATCTTCTTCGAAGTCAAACGTCAGAGTGTGGTTAACTGGATGTATTTTTCCTTTGCTCTAAAGTTCAAATAAAATTCCAGAACGGAGCCTCAATAAAAACACCATTCCTCGGGTCACGGGGCCCTTGCCGCTTGGACTGCAGGGCTTAGTATTGCAGGGGGACCATACACATACGACCCTGCGGTTGTCATATCATATGTCTTGGCCGAAATGGTTGGCATTTCACGAACTATATACTACAAGGAGCAGATGAGATGCTTGTTAGATTAGATATTTCTCGAGAAGAAATGGACCAAGGCCACCTACCCTCTGAGAATGGAGTTATTAGGGTGTGTTTGGTTGCTTATACCAAGTGATACACATATAATGGTTCAAGGAAAAAATCATCCATGTGTTTGGTTATTTGAGAAGAATCATCCTGTTCTGGATGGTGGGATACAATTTTAAAGAATATTCCTTATAAATACTGAACCATTACATTCATCTAAAATAATATAACCAAATGGTGCAGAATTATTCCATCCTATTCAACCTCATTCCACCAACTAGGGTTCAAAATTTCGGCGAATTTTCGGATTTCGAACAACCCCGAAATCTAAAGTACCAGCCGAATTTTTTTTAAAAGAAATTGAAATTGCTACATTAACCCCAAAATTTTGGTTTTTCCGGCGAAATTTCGGTTTTTTGGCCGGTTTTGAAACTTTTAGTGCCGGATTTGGTCCAATAACCCTTAGGAAAGTCATCTCCTATGAAAATTTGTTGAAAAAACGAATTTTTTAAACATTTTAAAATTTTGGCAGAAACACTTTCAGATTTTTATAAAATTTTACAAGCTTGATAATAAGCTGAAAATTTTATGGTACTATCCTTAGTAGTTTAGGATCATATATAAAAAATTTCAAAATAATTTAACTTCATTTGTTATCTTTACAAAATCAAAAACAGAATGAACATAATTGGGACAGTTATATTGTCAGAATTTTATAAAATTTCTTGAGTGTGATTATGATCTAAAATTTTTGTGAGAGATTAATAATTGACTCAGTACCATTATATAAATTTTTTAAAAAAAAATAAATTTTTTTGTTTGGTCAATCAAATCTATGTAAGCATTGAACTTCGTTTGTTATATTATATTTCAAAAATCAAAAAGAAAAGAACATAAATGGTACTGTGCCTTGTAAGAATTTTATAAATTCACTGGAGTGTGGTCATGAATCACAATTTTTATGGGATATTAATAACTTCCTTATCACCATTCTGTAAAATTTTCAAAAATTTTAAACTTTTTTTTATTGTTAAAGCAAATCTATGTATTGATCATCAGAGTTTTATCAGGACGTAGCACTGTCTGAATTTTTAAACATTATTTTAGAATTATCATCATCTAAAAATTTTAAAAAAACATTAATGTTACATCAGGACCATCCACAAAAATTTTCAAAAGTTTTTAACGTGGTTTACATAATTTTTCATTTTGTTCAAGTTTGCTTAGTAAGCCTTTTAACAGGCGTAAAGAGTATCGTTCGAATTTTTAAAAATTCATACTATTTGATAATCATCTGAAAATTTTATGAGAGAATTATAGATACATCATAACCATGAAAAAAAATCAACAGTTTCTAACTTGATTTGTACCATTTTCCATTCGGATCAAACTTGTCGGTCAGTGTTCTATCAGGACAGTACAACACTCCGAATTTTTAAAAATTTCTCACATGTGATAATCAGCTGAAATTTTTGTGAGAACGTTAGTTATGGATCATAACCATGCACAAAAAATTTCAAAAGTTTATAACTTGATTTGTACTATTTTCCATTCGGATCAAACTTGTCGGTCAGTGTTTTATCAGGATAGTACCACTCTCCGAATTTTTAAAAACTCCTCAGATGTGATAATCAGCTGAAATTTTTGTGAGAACATCAGCAATGTGTCAGGAACCTCAAAAAAAATTTCGAAATTTTTCGTTAACCTTTAGACCACTTTTCAGCCGGTGCAAAAAACTACCCGAAATTTCGGGTTTTTTCGCCGAGTTTCGGTTTTTTTTCCCCGGAATGGACCGGATTTGAATTTTCAAATTCAAATTTCGTCTGAAATATTTTTAAAATTTCGCGATCCAACTAGGGACGAAATTTATGCCGAAACCGAATTTTCAAACTTTGCCACCAACCAAACACACCTTAGTACACGGCGTTCGAATTCCGTCTTCGTGGCAGCTGCCAGCTGCAAGGGGGCAAGGGACCGTCGGTTCATCTCTGCATCGATGCTGAGATCGATCGAAGTCCTGGTTGAGCGCATGGGTTCGCTGCTTGCCTCCAGGTAGACACCGATCTGGATAACTGTATTGCAGGGGTCCCATTTCCTGACGGTGTCCATTTCTGTACGGCCTGTGATCCTTCAATTCTGGATCTGTTCAAGCCGTTGATGGAGCGATCGACGGCTCGGGGTTTTATGTGCAACTAGAGCCATTGATCGCTGCATCAACGGCTCGTACCGACTGTTGAGGCAGATGTATGGACGCCGGAAGAGTTCTACACAAATGAGCTGATTAAGGTGTATGAGCGCATGAGACCACGGCTAAGCTAATTTAAGGAGTTCGTTTTATACTTGCGTGAACCTACCGAGCTGGGCCGGGCAGGTTCAGACTTCAGAGAAACGAGCTTAATTTGGTTGCTCACTAGCTCACTTAAAAGAAGCTAAGACGATGGGTGATGTCACTACGCATTCGTGCAAACAAGTTACTATCGTGGAAAGAACAGGTTGATGACGCAGATGGCCAGCCACCTACTTCATTTGTCGCAACTAACCAACGTGTTAGTCCTCATGACATTCATGTCACAACTCGCTCCCTCCCTTTGTTCTCGCCCGTCACATGATGCCGGCCGCTGCACACATAAGCCATGCAGATCAAGTGAGGCCAAGCGCTCGCGTACGTCAACACATCATTGCTGATATAGTACTAGCACAAGTAGCAGAGAGCTCATCAAACCAAACCTTAAACTGCTTATCAGCGACAGATCAACCGACGGTCCGTCAGTGCCATCTCGACTGAAACTAAGCTAAGCAGATCCCAAAATCACATCATTACTAGGACAATTGATTTGGTGATATATGTAGTGACTAGTACTAGCAACGAGGCAACCAAGGTTTCAAATTTCGGTTTCGGAATAAATTTCGTCCCTAGCAGGATCGCGAAATTTCGAAAATATTTCGGACGAAATTTGAATTTGAAAATTCAAATATGGTCCATTCCGGAAATAAAAATCTGAAATTCGGCGAAAAAAACCGAAATTTCGGGCGAAATTCCTGAAATTTTGGGTTTTTTTGCACTGGCTAAAAAGTGGTCTAAACGTTATCGAAAAATTTTGAATTATTTTTGGGATGTTTCTAACACATTGCTAATGTTCTCACAAAAATTTCAGCTGATTATCACATCTGAGGAATTTTTAAAAATTCAGAGAGTGGTACTGTCCTGATAAAACACTAACCAACAAGTTTGATCCGAATGAAGAATTGTACAAATCAAGTTATAAACTGTTGAAATTTTTTGTGCATAGTTATGATCCATAACTAATGTTCTCACAAAAAGTTCAGCTGATTATCACATCTGAGGAATTTTTAAAAATTCGGAGAGTGGCACTGTCCTGATAGAACACTGACCGACAAGTTTGATCCGAATGGGAAATGGTACAAATGAAGTTAGAAACTGTTGAAATTGTTTGTACATGGTTATGATGTATCTATAATGCTCTCATAAAATTTTTCAGATGATGATCAAACTGTATGAATTTTTAAAAATTTGAACAGTACTATTGTCGTGTTAAAAGGCTTACCGGCAAACTTGAACAAAATGAAAAATTATGTAAACCATAATTTTTTTAAAAAAATTTACAGAATGGTGATAAGGAAGTTATTAATATCCCATAAAAATTTTGATTCATGATCACACTCCAGTGAATTTATAAAATTCTTATAAGGCACAGTACCATTTATGTTCTTTTGTTTTTGATTTTTGAAATATAATATAACAAACGAAGTTTAATGCTTACATAGATTTGATTGACCAAACAAACAAAGTTGAATTTTTTTGAAAAATTTATATATTGGTACTGAGTCAATTATTAATCTCTCAAAAAAAAATTATATCATAATCACACACAAGAAAAATTATAAAATTCTGACAATATAACTGTCCCAATTATGTTCATTCTGTTTTTGATTTTTTTAAAGATAACAAATGAAGTTTAACTATTTTGAAATTTTTTATGTATGATCCTAAACTACTAAGGATAGTATCATAAATTTTCAGCTTATTATCAAGCTTGTATAATTTTATAAAAATCTGAGAGTGTTTCTGCTAAAATTTTAAAATATTTAATTTTTTTGTTTTTTTAACAAATTTTCATAAGAGATGACTTTCCTGAGGGTTATTGGACCAAATCCGGCCCTAAAAGCTTCAAAACCGGCAAAAAAGACACGAAATTTCGTCCAAAAAACCGAAATTTCAGGTTATTGTAGCAAATTAAAAAATTTTAATTTTTTTTGGCCGGTACTTTAGAATTCAGGGGTTCTAAAATTCGAAATTCGAACGAAATTTCGCCGAAATTCGCCGAATTTTGGAACCCTGTAGGCAACCGACACGGCATGTGATGCAAATAGGATTTGGCACGAGAGGGATGATCAGGACATCAGGTCGGTCAGTCAATCAACACGAGCAGCGTAGAGCAAGTACGCTGATCGGCGTCAGGCCATCAGCTTGCCACAATTTATAGGGGCCCCCCTCTCTGTCGATGGCTCTGTCATGCTCGAACAGCGAGCCTTTTCTTCTTCTGCGCGTGTGCGATGCACCGACAGCACAGTGGATCCAAGGGAAGCAGGACAAAATGCCGGACGGTGAGGCGTACGGCCGGCGACGAACAGAGACAACGGCGGATTCTTTAATTAGCTTGGCGGTGTATCACGTTTATCTTTATAAAATAATATGATTATTTTATCTATTAAATAAATATCATTAATATCGATGGACAAGTATGTGGCTTGTTTGTGAACCTCTTATTTATGTTTTGATATTATTTTAAATTATCCTTGACCTTATATCATCACGTGGGATAATTGTGATTTATAGGTTAGCATATGTATTGATTGATGATAATGTTTTCACAGATCACAAATATAGGGATCAAATCAACAATGTGGACATATGTTAGAGAACATGGTATTAGAGTGACCCGTCACGAGACACTGTGGAAATTGTTATATTCTTTAAGTGTCATTAATTGGTCTCATACATAATGTATGTGGGACCCTTAGACCTGAGATCGTCATGATTTTCTACATGTGTAACAGTATATTTAGGGGTTGCCAAACAATTCCGTAATTGAGTAGTCATAAAAATAGCTTTTAAGTTTAGTATTAAACATGTAGAGGAATGTGAGAGAACAAGATGGAATTTGTTTCTCATATATAACTGGAGATATATCTTTAGGCCCTTTATGTGGTTGGATTAAAGAAGCGTATGACCATGTTGAATGTGATTGATAAGTCAATTGCAAATGAGTAATCTCTAAGATCACACACTTAATAGGCTTAAATACATTAGTTCGAATTAGATCCATCACTAATGAGTCAAGTGGGCTTTGCACCTTGATTAAGCCCCTAACGTATGGTTCCACCGAGGGTTTATATATAAAGAGAGCATGTGAAGACTAGGGTTATGCAACTTGCTAGTGCTAGCGCACCGACACATGGCGTTCCTTTCCCGAATGTGTGGACTTCAGTAGAGGCGTTGCCGCTACTGTGGCACTGATCGGGACAATTGTTCGGGCAAATTCGACCACCGCTTGATCACTGCTTGAGGACGTGCGCTACGTTAAATCGGGTTATTTCAACTATCCTTCCGTTACACTGTACGTCTGGTGATAATGATTCATAATATCTTACTCGGTTATCATCGTGATTTACATGATAGACTTTTTATTTTATGCTAGTGTAACCTACCCTTATCCTTCACCATCAGCCCAGCTCTTTGAACTCTGTGGCACTAGTGCCTGGTCAGGTCTGTCAGCATCGGCCTTGCATGGATGAAATGTTCCAAAATGCTCCTAATAAGCAGCGGTGGACTGCAGTTTTCGCAACTGCAAGATAAACAAAGCAGGGAAGATATACTGGTACATGGATTCTCTACGTTTTAATCTTCTTTCCCATTTTAGCCACTTCTTGGGTCAAGAATTCAGAACTTGGGGATTGGCTGGCTGTAGCCCGGGGGAGGTTGACCGGTCAACAATTTCAGTTGAAAACGCCTCATGCACAGCACGGGTTTTCAGAGGCTTGTAAAGTAGACTACTCTGTAACAAGCACATTAATATACTAGCACCCATCAGGTCCATGTGCAGCTTGTTCAGACTTCAGACATTCAGAGCAGCAGCCAGCCAGCCAGCCAGTCAGCGAGCAACCCGTGTTGCCACGCAACAGGAATGTGTGCAGTCGCCAGGGAAAACAAAAGAGACAGGGCCGTAAATGCTTTCTTTCCTGGGGCCCTCTCATCTTGGAAGGATTTTATCAAGGGCCAAGCTCTGCAAACGCAAGTTTATTACTGCGAATGTGCTAGCATCAGTACATCGCATGCGTAACTCCCAAAAGGTTATCGCAAGGAGAAAAGAATTGTCATCACTAAATGCGTACGGCTAGTCCGGGCCGGCAGATGGAGAATTTTTATTTTAAATAATACAATGTTTTATTCAAATTGCAAAAATATATTTCGATCTTAAAAAATTACAAAAATATACCTCTGTCGCCGTATATGGGGGCGATCACCCCATGTACGGGCGATCAGTGTGCGCGCGATATTTCCTCTGTCTGCGGTCAATTCCTAAAGAAAATCATAACTTTTTCATATGATGTCGGATGGAGTTGAACTTTATATGAAAATTATATCTCTCGATGGGATCTACAACTTTTGTATACAATTTTTTTTTCATTTGAATCCATTTAGATAGCCAAAAACGGGATAGAAGTTTCAGATCTAAAAACAGATCTGAACATTCTATCCCATTTTTTGACCATCTAAATGGATTCAAATTGAAAAAGTTTGTATACAAAAGTTGTAGATTCCGTCGAGAGCTACAATGTTCATATAAAGTTCATCTCCATTCGACATCATATGAAAAAGTTATGATTTTCTTTAGGAATTGACCGCAGACAGAGGAAATATAAAGCTGCACCGATCGCCCGTCGCCCCCATATACTGACGACAATAGTATATTTTTTTAATTTTTTTGGGATCGAAGTATATTTTTGTAATTTGAATAAAAAATTGTATTATTTAAAATTAAAATTCGCAGATGGATGGGTGCAGGACGATTCGGCAGCCCAAATTCGAGAAACGGCCTATGAGATGCCGGCTGCATTTGGGTCCTTAGGCCGATCGCGCGACTAGCATATGGCTATGGGGAGGTGATCATGACTCTGCCCTGAAAAAAATAGGCTTCAAAGAACCTGACTGGCTGAGACGGAGGAGGTCGCTTAAAAGTTAAAACGATTGGGCTTCCTACTCTAGAAAAAAGATTGGGCATTCTGAACAGGCCGATTGGCCCAAAAACTTTCACACATTCCATTACATTTCTAAGAGGCATCCTGTAATAATACTTACAATTGATCCCCACTAACAGCAATTAAAGCTAATTTCCTCATCTCACAGCTTGCAACATCATCTGATTTAATTCTGACAGTAGGATTAAAGCTTTGCGCTTCAGATTTTCGATGAACTCGGAACCTCCCTCGGCTCAATTTTGCAAGCATAACGATTGGATACAACCAGCCCTGCCCGATACATCTTCTTTCCCCCCGAGGCCTAGGCCATCTTCTCCTCTCCCACCACCATAGCGGGCTAGTGGCATCACCTCCGTTATAACCGCCGGCGAGCGAACTGCTCTCCCTTCAAAATGGTGGAAATGCATTGCATTACTGACCTCAAGGGTCATGAGGAATGATTTGTAATGCCTCGGGTATGGAATTCTTGCTTCTTTTTTGTGTATCAGGCTGTGCTTAAATTGCGTTTCTACGTTTCTACATGTCACCTTCTGCGTTTCTACGTCGCAGTAGCCCCTGCTACGGCGTGGGAGCGTGCTCCCACACCGCTGCAGACGCTATCACACATAGGACTAGAAAAGTGATCATTTCATAATGCTTAATGTATTGCCCAACAGTGAATCATTCCCTATTATTTCTTTTTGTGTAGTAACCATTTTAGGTACTAATCTACACTGAAATAAATTATATCTTGTTTGGCACAAAAATTATCGTTATGACTTCTAACTTATGAGCTCATGAACTGGCATCTTTTGGTGACCAAATAGTAGAAAATTAATTATTTATGTTTACTTCCAGTTACACGAAATATTTCATATGTAATGTAATTGGAGCAAAATTATTAGTTATGTTCTTAATTGTATCTACGATTCTTTGAAAAATATTCATTCAATTTGTGATTTCCTCTACAAAGCTACGATGAATTTCACGTACTTCTTTTTTGTCAGATGTTGCCAGGTGGGTGGCTGGATGGAGAGATGAGCTATATCTGATACTAAGCCTCTACATTGTTTTTCTTCCTTTCTTTTTAAGTCACGTTGCAGTCTTTGACCAGCTGAATGGCTACAAGAGTAAAGTTCTTTTTGTAAATTTGACAATCCTGAATTGAGAAAATTCATGTTAGTGCTATTGTTTTGTGAAATCATGTATCTGCATTGATTAATGGTATCAACAGTACATCGATCTTTATTTTTAAATTTTTGGCTAAGAGCTCTGGCATTTAGTATAGAAGGAGAACAACAGTCGAGCTACAGACGCACGCACATATACACACACGCCCACCCACACATACTCACCGTACCCGGCTCCATGCGCACCCGGGCGAGTCTGGAGGCTCGAACCCGTGCGGGTAGCTCGCGCACTCGCGTAGCTAAGCCAATCGAGCGCTCACTCATTCGCATCGATCTTTATTTCATTGCTGCTTTTTTTTAATCTTTCTGTACACTTCTCCAAAGTTGTTTATGAGCACCAAAATCTCCCGTAGCAACGCACAGGATATCTACTAGTTTACTGCATGTTCCTCTCAGATTGTTGCCACTGGATGTCAAAAATTTGAACATGCATCTCCAACCTCTTCTTACATTGCATGTCACCACTCAAAGCATACGAATGTTTTGATGATTGAGCCTCTGAATGTTTCACTTTTATGATCTGTACTTGAAGGAAGCAATGGGAGCTAATCAGGAGCAGCTCTCCCAGTTAACCTTTGATAGGTTTGGTATAATGCGCAAACTCTCGGCACGATGATTCGTGGAGCCATCAACGGCAATCACGGCGCCATAACGTGAGCCCACGTCCATATGTCGCTCTATGGACTAACCAAAGAAAGAACATACTAGCCTCGTAGATATGCTTAGTGCTGTAAACGAGTCGAGCTCGAGCGAGCTTGGCCCTCTAGGCTTGAGCTCGATAAAGCTCGAGCCGAGTTTGAGTTAGGGTTCAAATCTTGATTCGGGCTCGAGTTCGGTTCGAATAAGCTCGGTAAGTATGATAAGATCGAGTAAGCTTGATAACAAACTCGTGTAAGCTCGGTAACAAGCTTGAGTAGGCTTGTGAGCTGTTAGAGCTCGGCTCGGTTAGGTTCGCGAGCTCAAGTTCGGAGCTCAAATAGTGCCTCGCGCGAGCGAGCTTGAATAGCTTACGAGCCTAGAGCTTTTTTTATAGCCTTAGATATGCTAGATAGAAGGAAGAGAACACACAGAGCACATAGTAGTAGAGATGACTGTTGTCGATATACTTCTATATATTATCAAAAGATAAAATAAAAGACAGGTTCTATAATAGATGACGTCTTAAGGTTATTTTTATAAGATTTTACAATCTTTTAAATATAGTATGAGAAAGTGTTTATTATATGTAATAACTCGTGTAATTGTATTTTACATTGTCTATATGGTCCTCTCTTCACGAATAGATAACTATACTCTCTCTCCTCCTTCTCTCTCTTTTATGTCAGCAAAAATCTTATATGATAAAGTATATAGATAGCTGATATCACACTATTACACATGCCCTAAAACTGCTATCTTCTTCTGGATTATGAAGCAAACGTGTGTTGTAAAAGATGCATCAAAGCTTCATGACTGACCCGATTCTCAGGCAGACCATTTCCTTTTGTATGTGCAAAAGATGCGTTCTTGGTGTGGCTTCTTCTGGATTACGAAGCATTGAAGCGAATATGTTTGTAAAATTCTGCTTCGACTCGATCAACTCGTGAATGTTAAGCCACCGCAAATCCGTCCCCGGGTGTGAAATCGTCGATCTACGGTACCTGCACCTAACAAGTCACGCGTAAATACTGACCGGCTCTTCCGTGCTTTATATTTTAGGAAGTCTTAGATTACACCTCCTCCAGAATGGAAGGGGTCTTACGTTACACCACAACACGTATTCTCGACGATTACACCAAAACAGAGGGCGCCTTGGAAGTAATAGCTGTGAAATACTAGTTACTCGGTAACAATCCATCCGCAAGCCAGCTCGACTTGTTTACACAAATGGCATGATTTGCTACCTATTTTTCACTTCCGTTGAATCAAGAAGCGTTTTCCAGTCCCTGGGAGCATCCTGAATTCCTAAAATCCTTGGCCTATTTGGCTCTTCTGTATATTTGTTTTTCATCTTTGGCCTCCTTTTGAACAAAATTACAAATCTAGCTATCTTCTCGACCATGGAAGAAGTGATTGACTATATGGGTCGCCTGTCATGCTCTCTACTGTAGCAGGTCGCCGGTAGGGCTAGCTATCGAGCTTAATGAGCAACTTTAAAAAATGACATGATTCAACATAAAATTATTTTATTTATCATTTAAGTGGTTATTTTAAATTTCAGCTAACGAGCCACTATCAAGCCAAGCCTCATTAACCTTTTTCGCTCGGTACACTCATTTTAATTTTGAATCATTAACAACTATGATCAAAGCGATTTTGATTCGAGCCCTAACGAGCTTTTTTGCCAGCCCTAATCACTGGTTTCGTGGTGCATCAGCAGAGGAACCTACTATGGTAGAGTAGAGTAGCTACTCACTCCTTGAGCTCAGCAGAGGAACCTACTATGGTCCCATAGCGAGGTAGGCAGGTGAGGTCCGCACCTGTTGTGCTTGTTGGGGTACCTACCGCGGTGAACAGAGGTGCTACAGAGCCGACCATCAACTACGGTAAAGAAATACCATAGGTAATACGTATCATTGTATGGTTAAAAATGATCAGATTTACAATTTCATTATAACCAAACATATTTTTAAAAACTTAAACCAGAAGACCATGTAAATCAAAGCTTCCAATTCCTGATCCTTGCTCTGCTCTCCTATGGACCGACCAGCCACTGACCTGCACAAACTTCACATGACACGTACCATAGCCCTCGGCCCACCCAACTTTGCAAAACAAAACATCTCCTCGGCACATGCGCGGGCCCCACGAGTTCCCGACACCACAGATGACCACCCTGTTTGGCTCATTGCCCTTGCAAACTCTCTACCAACGTACGCTTAAATTAGCATTACCAAAAGATATAATCATTAAAATTTTGGTCCAAGTTTTGGCCTAACTCTGGCAAAAACTAAACTAGAGACCTATTAAAAAAATAATCCTACCAAAGTTTAGCAATACATTGATGTCAAACCAAATAGGTGTCAAATTTGATTAGAGTTACCCAATTTAGGTATGAATTAGCTTAGAAGTTTAGGAGCGAACAACCCCAAAAACCCTCCATCTCCAGCCATCCATCCTCGCAACCGGGCACAATCGGACGGCCCCACCACGTCTCTCGTCTCGCCCGCGGCGCCGCTGCCAGATGTAAACCTAACCGTTCGAACAGTCTCCGCCCCACCGCGTCAGCGGGCCCACTCTGCAGTGACCCGTTGCCCAATCAATCATCAGCCACGCTCCTCCCCTCTCCTCGACGTCGTCTCCTCTCCGGGGGGCGTCGCTTTCCACGCCCTTTTGTTCAAAACCCCATCTTTTTCCGTCATTTTTTTGGAAAATAAGCGACACAAAGGCGAGGAAGCAGCAGGCAAGCTACGCACGCCGCTCCCCCAGTTCAAACCCACCACCCCTTCCCCTTCGTCTCCCCCCAGCTGTGCACGCGCTTTTCCAATCGCTTCATCTACTACCTCGCCTCGCTCCCTTGCCTCCCCCAATCGCCACTTCACCACCGCATCCACTCCGTGCTCCCTGTCGATCCAGCCATGGCTGGCTCTCTGGCTCGCCACGCTGTTCTCTTCGGGCTCCTCCTGCTTGCGGGGGTGGCGGCGGCGCAGAGGGGGACAGCCCCGGCGGCGGCGGCGGCTCCGGCGCCCGACCCCGGGTGCAACGGCATCCTGCTCACCTACAGCTTCGAGGACCGCACCAAGATCCGGCCCTTCGTCAGCGACAAGAACAAGCAGCCCTACTCCTTCCGGGCCAACGCCACCGTGCGCAACTCTGGCACCCGCCCGCTCAAGTCCTGGGCGATGCTCGTCACCTTCGGCTACAACGAGATCCTCGTCGGCGTCAACGGCGCCGTGCTCACCGGCGGCGGCGACCTGCCGTACAACACCACCGAGGACGCCGGCAACGCCACCTCCTTCTCCGGATACCCGCAGACGGACCTCCTCACGCCGATCGCCACCGCCGGGGACCTCTCGCAGATCCAGGCCTCCGTCGGCATCGTCGGCACGCTGTTCGCCGGGCCCGGGCCGTTCGTGCCGCTCCCCACTGCGCTGTCTTTGGACGACCCGGCGTACGCCTGCCCGGCGGCGACGAATGTCTCCGCTGGGATCCTCTCCACGTGCTGCGTCCTCACCCTGGAGGCCGAGGCCAACGCCACCATGATCGACGCCAACGCCACCAAACCGAACTTCCTCCCGCGGGGCACTGGCGATCTTGTCATCACCTATGACGTGAACCAGGCGTACCCCTCTAGCTACCTCGCGCTGGTCACGCTCGAGAACAACGCCAAGCTCGGCCGCCTCGACAACTGGAGGCTATCTTGGGAGTGGCGGCGCGGCGAGTTCATCTACTCGATGAAGGGTGCGCATCCCTCGGAGGTGGACACGACCGGCTGCATCTATGGTCCTCAGGGGCAGTACTATCAGAGCCTTGATTTCTCCCAGGTGCTCAACTGCGACAGGAAGCCGGTGATCCTTGACCTGCCGCTGTCCCGGTACAATGACACCCAGATTGGGAAGATTGACCACTGCTGCAGGAATGGCACCATCCTGCCCAAGTCCATGGACGAGGCGCAGTCGAAATCGGCATTCCAAATGCAGGTGTTCAAGATGCCGCCGGACCTGAACCGGACGAAGCTGTTCCCGCCGGCTAATTTCAAGATATCTGGCTCGTCGTCGCTGAACCCAGACTATACTTGTGGCCAGCCGATACCCGTCAGCCCCACGGAGTTCCCTGATCCCAGTGGGCTCGATTCAACAACACTGGCGATGGCGACATGGCAGGTGGTGTGCAACATTACCACCACCAAGGGGGCTAAGCCCAAGTGCTGTGTGACCTTCTCGGCGTACTACAATGACTCGGTGATTCCCTGCAACACGTGTGCGTGCGGGTGCCCTGTGAACCGGCAAGGTCCTACCTGCAGCACAAGTGCTCCATCCATGCTCCTGCCACCAGAGGCACTGCTTATGCCGTTCGACAACCGCACACAGAAGGCACTGGCATGGGCTGGGTTGAAGCACTACAATGTGCCTAGGCCAATGCCCTGTGGTGATTTCTGTGGTGTGAGCATCAATTGGCATATCTCGACAGACTACAACAAGGGCTGGAGTGCTCGGGTGACATTGTTCAATTGGGACGACGTCGACATGGCCAACTGGTTTGCTGCCATTGTCATGGACAAGGCGTATGATGGGTTTGAGAATGCATACTCTTTCAATTCCACAGCGGTGGGCAAGAACACCATCTTTATGCAGGGGCTTGAGGGACTCAATTACCTTGTGAAGCAGACCAACATGAGTGGATCGGACTACCTTGTGCCTGGAAAGCAGCAATCAGTGCTCTCGTTCACCAAGAAGCTGACTCCTGGGATCAGTGTTGTTGCTGGAGATGGATTCCCATCAAAGGTTTTCTTCAATGGCGATGAGTGTGCTATGCCCCAGAGGATTCCGATGAGCAGTGGATTCAGGGCCCATCTCAGCAGTGCCCTTGCTTTAGTCTTGGTCCTGGCTGCTTCAGCCTCCCTGTTGCTTCAGCAATAATCCTGGTGCGGTTGCTCCGATTCTTTGATTCTTTCAGGTGGTTCCATCAACGCCATTTGTAAGAAACCTTTTTGTTTCTGGTTATTTACTAGTAGATCTTGGATAGCTGCTATGTAGTGGAATCGAGCAGCACCCGTGAGATGAACCGCAAGAGAAGGCGAGGAAAGCAGAAAGCTCTTGTTGCAGGTTGGCAACATAGCCATAGGTTCTCTTTTCTGATGATATTTACTACTACATGTTTACATGAAGACGAGTGATTAGTACATCTCTGTTTCAGTTGGTGTAGTTGCGGGGAATGTCTGATGTTTAGTTTTTGTCATATACGGAATATACCATGTGAAACTTAACTTGGCTACTCTTTTCACTTCGGTTGTTCCATCAAACCATATGTCTGCTCATTTGTTTGTCCTCGTTTCTGAAGCTATTCTCTGCGCCTATTGTATACAGTGGAGTACCAGTTAATACTCTGCGGAGAGTTTTCAGTACATACGTAGTACCAGTACTAGCCATAAGATGAATTGCTATTGCAAGTTGCATGTCGTGTGGTTCAACATTGGATGCTTCTCAGATCTACGATATTAACTTCGAAATATATGGATGTTTCCATCGCTTGTTCCATCCAAATTTCGAAAGATCTTTGGCGGATAATGTCCAAAGTGTTCGTTGGGGTTGCTGGGGACCACTTCAGTGCCACTACGTTTCAAACCGTTCGCAAGCTTGCAACGTTCATGCCTCAGGAACGACGAGTCGGTCCGAAACCCCAAAAAGAAACAAACCTTTTGCTTTCTTGAAAGCAAAACTGGCAGCTGATAGTTGTACCGACTTTTAGTGGTTTTGGTCGAATCAAAAGAACGGAATTAGCCTTTGTGAATTTTTTTTACAGGAATAGCCTCGTTCCACTTAGGAGAGCATAAAATTTATCGGGCCACCACACAGCGGCAAATCCAATTGCCACGCGTCCCCACCGTGGAAAATCCAAATGTCACGCCTCTATCCTACGATAAATGCATTTTCCGCACCCCAATTCTGCGGAAATGCAATTTTTGCGGCCAGTGGATTCCGCGCCTCTGATTTCTTACGCCCTCATTCCGCGGCAAACCAAAATCCCACACTACATTTTATGGGCGCTGTAGCAATTCCGTGCTACAGTACTATAGGATTATCTCTCCGCTGTGCTATAGCACCGATTTGCGCATGTCAT
The DNA here is from genome assembly GCA_036346275.1 of Otatea glauca. Lineage (NCBI taxonomy): Eukaryota > Viridiplantae > Streptophyta > Magnoliopsida > Poales > Poaceae > Otatea > Otatea glauca. The sequence goes on from CM070715.1 coordinate 21,046,431, forward strand.
TTGACCAGATACAAAAAAAAAAAGGTAGTGTGTGCCACAATTTTCTTCTGGAATGAGGTGATCTTGTGTTAAGAGCTTTGACATGTTGATGGAGTCAAAACATATCAACTACTTAGGTTAGTTTGTACCCCGCGTGTCACATTGGACCGCCATCGATCTGAACTACGTACCGTGGTTGTGGTCATTTTGAAGAGTATTTGCTTGTGGATTTTGGAAACGGAATTGACCTCTTCTTCGATCGGTGTAAAGGGCACACGGAGTTGAGTTGGTTGGTACTTGGTAGTAGCCGGAGGAAGAGTGGCCCTGGTCAATTAGTAGCTCGAATACTGCTTGGCGAGCACTTACACCATTCGCATATTCCAAGTCGTATCTACATGTCTCTGTCATTCAAGGCGTGTGTTCATAATGCATCTCACCTCCCATGTATGTATGCTAACGGTGGCGTGTGTCTAGTGTCCATCGAATACTGTGTTTATCTAGTCTTCAGTAGTTTTTTTTTTTTCAAATCTAGACCTTCACAAATGTATTTGTAAAAATAGCTCCCACCACAACTGCAAAAGGCGCGGCAGGCGATACCTATCTTCTGCCATGCCTGAGGAGCGTGGGAGCTTGTAGGCCACAGCAAGCAAGGTGGTGGGCAGCAGTGCGACACAGTGGGGCAGCGCGGTGGCATGGGCACGCTGGGGCATAGGCGTGGCTGGCGTTATGCGCGTGGGGACGCGTTCGTATGTGTGGAAGACTTACCATGCTCTGATAATGCCGAAGGAGCTCTGTCGCGGGCGGGTAGCGTGGAAGGAGCTCTACTGCGGTGGCCATACCTTACTCCCGTGCTCGCTCGTGTTGCAGCGGTCCGGTCCCCTCCTGTGTTCTCCTAATATTCTAGGAGTAGATATCTTCTGTTACGTCTTCTACGGTAAAAGATGGACCATTGTTACAAATATGTTCATAAAAGACTAGATTGGCAGCTACCAAAACTAGATAAGCAGTTAAGCACGGTACTCAAGTCTATCTTGTAATCGGGGAAAAAGGATAGGATACACCATGTTGGAGATGGAACCTCTCCGAATTTTTTTTCTTTAATATTTATTTTTATTCTTTTTTTCAAAACTAGACGTTGGGGTTCCGAAATTACAAAAAGAGGCGTTGGTCGCCCGTATATGGGGCGATCGCCTCATATACGGGCGATCAGTGCATGTGCTGACGGCCATTTAACGGCAGAGAGGCGCACCACCCACCTATCGCTCAAAGCAAGGGCGATCGCCCCCTGCTGGGGCGACGGGTGGGCTTTAAGCCGACCCATTCGGCGAGGGAGGGTGCAGAGGCAGCCGAGAGAAGGAAAAGAAGAAGAAGAGAAGAAAGAAGAAGAAGAGAAGGAGGAGGAGGAGGAGGAGAAAAGAAGAAGAAGAAGAGGAGATTTCTGCGAAGGTAAATTTATGAAATTTTTTAATGATTGTTTAGTTTTGTAGAAATTAAATGTAGCATTTATTATTTAGAAATTATAGGATTTTGTAATGTTTAGAAATTTTAGGATTTTGTAGGGTTTAGAAATTTTTTTAGGACTGTGTGGTATTGAGAATTTTAATGTAGCATTTAATATTTAGAAATTTATTGTAGTGTTTAGAAATTTTAGGATTGTGTAGCGTTTAGAATTTTTCGGAGAGAGTTGTTTAGAAATTTAATGTCGCAGTTCATATTTAGAACTTTAATGTAGTATTTAGTTTTTAGAAATTTCAGGATTGTGTAGTATTTAGTACGTTACAAATTTAATGTAGTATTCAGTATATAGAAATTGAATACAGTGGAAATAGTAGGCAATATTTACAAATTTAATTTGGTAGGGTTAATATAATGTGGCACAAATATAATATTAGGCCATATGGTAGGCAAGTCGAATTACTTATTTATAGTCGAATGACTTCTTTATAGTCGAATTTTGTAGTACGATCAATGTACGTTTTGTATATTCTATTTTAGAGTAATATTTTTCCGTCGGACGTTGCAGTATGTCGGAGAAATTGTATTTCCAAATATTTTATGGAGATGGGGAGATAGCACAGGGGGCGGATGGTGTCGATTATCATCATTTTCAAGAGTCGTACGGGGCATATGTAGACCGAGCGATAGGACATACAAGGGTTTGTTGGAGTGGATGTCTCGGATGTTTAGTTTGGATGCCCAGACTGTTCGGTTGCGGGTCAGAGCAGTAGTAAGCCGTGCGCAAGACTGTTTTTACGGAGAGTTGATTCCTATTAACTCGACATCAACAGAGGCGGAGGCACAGGGGGGCTTGGTGGGGCTCCAGCCCCCCTGGCCCACCAGTACGGTCCATAAGACCCAGGCCCATGCATGCATGCAAGTTTGAACGAAGCGAGTCAGCGAGAATAGCAAACGGCGCAAAGCGCATGCGTGACTGCGTGTGATCTCGCGTGCGTGCGTCGTTCCATCTTCCCAGCCCCGCGGCGGCAGCAGCAGAGCGGAGCAGCAGCAGCTTGTAGCCAGGAGAGGCGACGGCTAGCGGCCCGACGGCCGTGAGCATGCTGCGCGGCGGCACGGCCGCGACATCGCACGGCACTCGGGCGGTAGCGGCTGCTCTCTGCTGGTCATCACAAGACCGCCGACACTCACTCCAAGACTCCAACCGCAAGTCTACAAGCGCAACCAACGCCAAAGAAGAGTAAGCAATGAGGCGCAACCGCACAAGTAAATTGCTAATTGACTAATTCCTCTGTTCTTGCTTGCTTGTTTTAATATTTTATTAATACATAATATTGGATCGCTTATATTTATATTTAGAGGAAACAAGTCTAGAAGAATGAAGAGATTCTTTAAACTGTTGTCAACATCAAGACCATTAGAGGAAACTGAGCCACCGTCTGAAAGAAGAGATTTGAATCATTCTGCCACACAAAAGAAAGCTCGAATTAATGTTGAACTAAACCCAAGTGAGATAGTTGCCGATCCAGGGTTGCGCAAGCCAATTGAACAATATGAGTCCAAAATTAGAGATGACGTGAGAAGGTCATACTTGTTACAGGGTCCATGCCAACCAATTGGTCATAATTTTCCCAGTAAATATCAAGGAGATGAGTCAAGAAGTTTCCAAAAGACATGGTTTCATGATTTTGATTGGCTAGAATATAGCATAGAGAAAGATGCAGCATTTTACTTTTACTGTTACCTTTTCAAACAACCCGTGTCTGAGTTAGAACCTTTTGCAAATAATGTATTCACAAAGGATGGGTTTATAATTGGAAGAAGGCAAAAGTTTCATTCCGTAAACATATTGGAGTGAACAGTTATCACAACAAGGCAAGGGGCTTATGTGAAGCTTTCAAAAATCAAGAGCAAAGTATTCGACAAGTAATAGAAACTTGCACGGATGATATGCGAATTCAGTATAGAGCTCGTTTAACCGCTGTTACAAAGGTTGTCCGGTTTCTTTTGTCACAAGGTCTTTCTTTTCGTGGACATGATGAATCTTTTAGTTCATCAAATAAAGGAAACTTTAAGGAACTATTAGAATGGTATAAAAAAGAAGTTGAAGAGGTTTTTCATGTACTTGATAATGCTCCAGCAAATAACTTGATGACTTCACCACCAATTCAAAAGGACTTGGTAAAATCATGTGTCATGAGGTGACAAAGGTCATTATGGACGAAATTGGGATAGTTGTTTCTCTCTATTGGTTGATGAGTCACGAGATGTATCAATTAAGGAACAGATGGCTGTGATTTTGAGGTTAGTTTATTATTTTTTTGTTACTATTAGTTATTAAGTATTTAAGTATATAAGATTTTCATTCTTATTTTTTTCTACAGGTTTGTTAACAAGCGAGGTCAAGTAATTGAAAGATTTATCGCTATTGAGCATGTTATGGATACACATTCGCTTCCCCAAATCATCTTTGGACTTTTTATTTGCTCGCTTTGGTTTGTCTCTATCTAAACTCAGAGGACAAGGCTATGATGGTGCATCCAACATGAGAGGTCAGTTTAATGGTTTAAAGGCACTAATTTTAAATGAGAACCCACATGCTCACTATGTGCATTGCTTTGCACATCAACTACAATTGGTAGTAGTTTCATTTGCAAGAGCAATGAGTTGTTAGTGATTTTTTAATTATGTCATTATGATTGTCAACATTGTTGGAGCTTCTTGCAAAAGAAAAGATGCATTACTCCAAGATCATCATGACCGCATGGTTGAGAAATTGGAGAAAGGTGAAATAGTTACAGAAAAGGGAAGAATCGGAGGCTTCTTTAGTAAGGCCAGGTGAAACTAGATGGGGTTCACATCTTACAACTCTAATTCGTTTTAGTACAATATGGGATTCGGTGTTGACAGTTCTAAAGAATGTTAATGAAGATGGATTTGACACCAGCCAAAGAGGGAGAGCAAATGGATTGATGGAAACAATGGAAACCTTTGACTTTGTGTTTATCCTGCATCTCATGAGAAAAATATTGAGTATGACAAATGATTTATCACGTCTCTTGCAGCAAAAAGATCAAAACATTGTTAATGCCATGGCACTTCTTTCTAGTGTGAAAGCTCGTCTACAACAATTTAGAGAAAAAGGATGGGAAACACTTATAGAAGAAGTAAAGGAGTTTTGTAATGATTCAGAGATTCCATTGCCCAATATGGAGGATCAAAAGCATGCTAGAGGTCATATGAGACGTGAAAGGCAATTTGTCACTTATCACCATTATTATTATGTTGATATTTTTCTTGTCGTGATTGATACCCTTGCTACAGAGTTAGAGAGTCGATTCAGTGAAACTTCTACAAAGCTTTTGAGATGCATTGCTTGTCTAGATCCGAGAGATTCATTTGCAAACTTTGATCATGGCAAGCTTATGCGACTTTCTAAATATATTATGATGATTTTTCGCATATGACCGTGTTGTTTTGGAAGAACAACTTCACTTATTTGTTGATGACATGAGAAGAGAATCAAGTGATGAATCTCAAAGTAATGATTTCTTGCTAGCTTCACGCAAAGATGGTTCAAGCAAAGAAGCACATGGTTTATCCATTAGTCTATAGATTGATTGAATTGGCACTAATTTTACAATGTGGAACAAATACGATTGAAAGGGCTTTCTCGGCAATGAAGATTATTAAAACAGTTTTGCGTAATAAGATAAGTGATGACTGGTTGAATGATCTTATGGTATGCTATATTGAGAGAGAAGTGTTTTTAAAAATAAACATGGAAGATATCTTACAACGTTTTCAGAACATGAAAACTCGTAAATGTCAACTATCACCTCTTTTGAAGCAATGAAAGGTAATTTTCCCCCTTACATATTTACATACTAATACTATATTACATGCATTTAAATTTCATCTATAATATGTCGGCTTGGTAGTTTTTATATTTAGTACATGTACTTGTGTTCAGCCCCCCCTCTTGAATGAATCCTGGCTCCGCCACTGGACATCAACATGGAGGAGTTATGAGAGTTTTGCCGTAGAGCGGGGTTGGCCGCTCATGTTGTTGGTACAGTGCTACCCGGTAGCTCCATCGGTGTCGCAAGTTCGTGATGTCGGGGTGGACATTACGGGGGAGGGGACGTCAAATGTAGAAGAATGCGAAGAGGAAGGTGGCGAAAAGCCCAGAGACGAGGAGCACGAGATCAAGGTGGCGAAGGATCGGGGCGAGAGAGACAGTGGTGGAGGCGTGAGGGGTGGCCGACGAGGGGGAGGAGGTGGAGGACATAGTTCACCTGATGGAAAAGGAGGACCGTGCGGATGAGGAAGTCCCTGATGGTGAGCACTCCGACGAGGAGGACAATGTTCCTGAGGTGCCTATCCCTGGTGCATGGAGCAATTACAGTTTCGAAGACCTAACAATGAATAAAGGGAACATTGATGAATGGGAGTATCATGAGAATGAGGTGACGGAGGGGGTCATATATAAAGACAAGGAGGCTGTAATGGATGCGGTGAAGTACTGGGCAATGTCTCTCTGGCGGAAATTCAGGGTAGTGAAGTCCAGCAAAAATGAGTACGACGTGAAGTGCATAGTTGATTCGTGCCCATGGCGGGTGCATGCATACAAGGGGAAGTGGAAGGACTACTGGAAATGCTCCATAGTGATGGAGCATAACTGCGAGCTGGAAGAAGCGGAGCAGGGACACCGCAATCTGTCGTCCACTTGGGTGGCAAATGTGTTTTATGGTCAGATCGTGGACAATCCGCACTTGCAACCTCGATCTATTATCACAGCCGTGGAGGAGAGCTTTCAGTACAAGATTAGCTACGGAAAGGCATGGAGAGTGAAAAGGACAGCTCTGAAAATACGGTTCGGGACGTACAAGGCTTCCTACAAGAATATTCCCCACTTGCTCAGGGCAATAGCACGTAGGAACCCTGGTACATCCGTCGACCTTGCGTAGTTTCCTGCGGGTGGTGTGTGCGTGGGTAAGTGGGTCTTGCAGCGTACATTCTTCGCCCTGGGCGCATGCATAAATGTGTTCCGGCATTGTCGCCCGGTCACTTGCATGGACGACACATTCCTCACGGGGAAGTACAAGGGCCAGATTCTAACTGCGATCACGGTGGACGCCAACAACCAGGTTCTACCGGTTGCATTGGCCTTTATGGAGGGGGAAAACACGGAGAGCTGGTACTGGTGTCGGGTTGCGTCCTACTCCTTCAGTTGTGGTCCTGGGAGCGCTTCTCCGTTGGCAAGCCTGTTGTTGACACCGCACTGTACCCCCAGGACCTTTACGGAGACGACCCGGTGGACTGGCCCACCATGGGACACTACTGGGTCCGACGACAGGTATGCTCCCTCGTATCTTTTTCCCCACTTACACACTTCCATAACCTCCACCATTTCTTATTTCCTCGCAACGGACATACGCGCACCGACAGGTGAGGAGATCCTACCTCGAGTTCGTTCGGGAGTTCGACCGCCTCCACGACGAGGACGTGCGGTGGACGCCATACAGCGCGTACGACGTCCACGCCCGAGCACCTTACGGGGTCTTCGTGCTTTGCACACGAGATGAGTCATTCTGGCTCACCCGTAAGGTTCTCGTCTTCGACCTGTGTGTCGAGGAGTACTCCCCGCACCGAGTACTGCGGCAGTTCGGCCTGTTCCAGTCCTTTCCCTTGCCGCCTCGTCACGTTGTCGCACGTGACGCTCACAGGTACTTCTCCTGATCCTAGTACTCCGCATCTCTGCAGAATGAATGTGGTGTGTACTTCCTGTTTTTGCATTGCAGGATGAGCCGGATGGGTGCTGCAGCGGGCACTCAGTTCGTGCACCGTATGTAGCCAAAGGCGGTGCAGTGGGACGACGCACTCGATGAGAGGGTCACAGATACCTGGCCGTACGACCCTGACATGTACGATGAGTACGTGGAGTGGTTCGCGCCGCGGACTCGCCTCAGGGTGGGGTACACACCAGCACCGTATATCGCACGACAGGCATCGGTGACGGACACGTACCCTTCACAGATGTCCTAGAGGGATAGCTCTGAGGTAAGTGTCACAATCGAAGCTACATGGGCACGTATTTTTCATGTAAATTACCTAATACCAATCTGACGTTACATGCAGGCACCTCGTAGGGGAGGTGGAGGTGGAGGCTATATCCATGTTGGCGCGCCTTCGAGCGATCATACAGATGACCACCGCCGAGGGTGAGGCAGCTTGGGAGCGGGTCCTCGATAGGGCAAGGCGGTTGGGTCGCCTGGCCACCTGCCGGGGGCGCGGAGACGTCGGCGGACGCAGCACACCACATCCCCACGGCCCAACACCTCGTCCTACCCCGCCGGTGCCTCGTTACGCTCCCACGCAGCTGCAGTGGGGACAGTGGCTTGAGGAGGCTCCTTCCTCGTCTCGCCCTACCCCGGCGGTTCCTCGTTACGCTCCCACGCAGCAGTAGTGGGGACAGCAGGCTGAGGAGGCTCCCTCGTCGTCTCGTGCCCCAGCAGGACCCCAGGGTGGTTTCGATGACCCTGCGGACGTCAGGTTCGACCTGGAGGAGTACCTGTCGATCGACTACCTCGCCCCCTCTTAGCTCTCGGGAGCGCCGCCACAGGACACGCCCGGGTGGCCGCCACACCACTCTACCCCTGCGCCACAGGGCCGGCTTAGGAGGGACGTCCGTCCGCCGTCGTCACTCACGTACCCCACGGGCCAGATCAGGAAGCGTGGCCATGATTGACTAGTTGTACAGACGTATTTTTGTAATGCCTTCACGTTCGGCAGTGTATTGCATAACTATCTGAGTTATTAACATGAGTGTCTTATCACTTTAAATTGTGGAAATCCATGTATGTTTTATTAATTGTGCTGTCATCACTTTGCCTTTGTCACACGACATGACAACACACCAACGCCTCGGTGCACCTATCGCCCTACATAGGGGCGATTGCCTCTAATTGGGGCGATCGTCCTAATATGGGGCGATCGCTCCATATCCTGGCGATATCTGCCCTTTATAATATTCGTTCTCGCTCGCGGTCTCGGAAGAAAGAATAGAAGAGAGGAGGGAAGGAGGGAGAAAAAAAAGTACAGCACCAATTGAAAATGCCGAGGCGTGCAAGTGGAAGGGGAAAGGGGAAAGCAAAGGAAGAAGGAAGTGCTTGCCCGTGCAATTTAGCATACTAAGATCTCTTCCTACCTCGTGGGGCTATAGCACCGATGTGTATGTGCGGAGATCTTTGCAGGCTTGTCCGCTCTTGGGAAATTCCAACTTGGAAGAGGAGGTATTGGAAGTGCCACAACTACGCCTTCGATCCGCCAGAGAAGAGCCTGAAGGATCGTCACATGGTAACAATCGTATAGGTTACGTAATATTTGAGAATGAAACTTTGCTAATTTACGTTTCATGCAGTCACCTCCGCCACTACGTGAATTTGAGCAGTGGTTTGATACGAAGATCAACCCCGAAGACCAAAATCTCCTTGATCAAGCCAATCGGCAGGAGGAGTTCACGCTGCAGCTTCAAGAGCGGCGCGATGCCGCACATGAGGAGGCACGTAGGAAGTAAGCGAAGGAGAAGGAGGCAGAGAGAGAGGAAACGAGAGAGGGCACGGCGTGCCAGAGAAGCCCCACCGGAAGCATGGGCGAAAGGGAAGTGGCCTCGAAGCACTCAGTAGACGTGTAGTGTTAACTTTTATTTTGCTTGTTCGTGGTACTCCTCTCAGTTTTAAGCCGTAATAAAGAGTGTGGCCTACCAAATTTTTTTCAGGATTTTTCGAGCCATGGTTTGTACAGTTTGTTCATAATGCACTAAATGGTCTTTAAGTCAAATTGATTTATACAATTTAAATTTGCACGACACATAGTACTTTTCACAACATAATGCAAATCCTTATATATTAATTAATATTTTAAAATTTATCTCGTTCTAGTTGGACCTTCCTAGTAATGCGACTGCCCCTAATCGCCTGTTGGTTGGTATCGACGACATTTAACGGCAGTTCCCGATATTTTAATAGCCCTAATATACCATGCGCGTGGGATCAGTGCGTGGCGCACGTCGGATGTAGTCGGACGTGGCGGTAGTGTGTGCGTGACTGACGAGATAAATGCTCGCTTTTGACTTCCTGTGAAAGATACGACTTCGAGTCACTTACATATGAAATATGTCAGTAAATCAATACTAACAGGTATGAACAATTTAAAGATTAGTGCTTCCAACTCTTTTGGCCAATACATATAAAATATTATAACCAATTCTTTAAAGATATAAAATATTAAAGTATATCAGTACTATGAGCATTTTCGTTATTTTTTTCCTTTTGATTATTCTCGAAAAAGAAATTAGGAATTAAAATAAAAAAAACGGTCGCCCCATAATGGGACGATTTCTTCTTGCCGTCAAACGGCCGTTAGATTCGGCACTAATCGCCCGTATAGGGGGCGATCGCCCCATATACGGGCGACCGGCGCCTCTTTTTGCAATTTCGGGACCCCGACGCCTAGTTTTGAAAAAAATATTAAAAAGAAAAAAATTCGAACCTCTCCGGCTTGGAATTTTTTTCTTTAATATTTCTTTTTATTCTTATTTTCAAAAATAGGTGCCGGGTGAAAAAATTGCACTTTTGGGCCCCTGTCGCCCTAGCACTGGGCGACAGGCACCCTACCAAATGGCCATTTAACGGTGCACAGTCTTGTTGCCCAAGTATGGGGCGACAGGACTGATTTTTTTTTTGTAATTTTAATTTCTAAATTCGTTTTCGAGAATAATCAATAGGAAAAAAATAACAAAAATGGTCATAGTACTGATATACTTTAATATTTTATATCTTTAAATAGTTAATACCTCTTAGTATTGATTAGAAATAAATTTTAACGAAAATACCGATCTTTAAGTACATGATACCTCTTAGTATTGATTTACTGTAATTTTTTGTATGTATTGGGCAAAATATACCATAAGTTGAAAGCACTAATCTTTAAATTATTGATACCTCTTAGTATCGATTTACTGACATATGTTATATTCAAGTGACTCGAAGTCGTATCTTTCGCAGGAAGTCGAAAGCGAGTCTTTATCTCGTTAGTCGCGCGCGCGGTACCGCCGCGCCCGAGTACATCCGACGTGCGCCGCGCAATGATCCCACGCGCATGGTATATTAAGGCTATTAAAATCTCGAGAACTATCACTAAATGTCGTCGCATTACTAGGAAGGTCCAACTAGAACAAGATAAATTTCAAAATATTAATTAATATATAGGCATTTGCTTTACGTTGTGAAAAGTACGATGTGTCGTGCAAATTTAAATTGTATAAATCAATTTTACTTAAAGGCCACTTAGTGTATTATGAACAAACTATACGAACCATGGCTCGAAAAATCCTGAAATAAATATGTCTTGTTCGTAGGGTGTTAGGTGTCCCATTTTTTCAAAAAATTTTTAGGAATGAGCTCAGTTGAATAAACCAAATGATTGTAAGTAGCCTCACTTGCATGACACACTGAAGCCTTTTCAGCAGCCCGCGAAATATCATGTTCAAATGTAATTTGTAGGGAGAACGACCCATGTTTGCTCCTCGATATATGTAGTACCATATGGCGGAAAAATATTTTATTTACACCTTGCTTTGCATATTAATCCTGCTAGTGCAATAACCCAAAGTATTATGGTCGAGGCAACAATGAAACGCTTAAGCCTTTTCGGCAGCATTCGAAATATCATAACGAAGGTCGAATCGTAGGTTACTGCGAAAAATAAGGTAGGCCACACTCTTTATTACGGCTTAAAACTGGAAGGAGTACCACGAGCAAGGAAATTAAAAGTTAAAACTAGACGTCTACTGAGTGCTTCGAGGCCACTTCCCATTCGCCCATGCCTCCGGTGGGGCATCTCTGACACGCCGCGCCCTCTCTCGTTTCCTCTCTCTGTCGGCCTCCTTCTCCTCCGCTTCCTTCCTACGTGCCTCCTCGCGTGCGCATCGCTTTGCTCTCTTGAAGCCGCCGTGAACTCCTCCTGCCAGTTGGCTTGGTTAAGAAGCCGTTGGTCGTCGGGGTTGATCTCTGTATCAAACCACTGCTCAAATTCACATAGTGGCGGAGGTGACTGCATGAAACGTAAATTAGCAAAGTTTCATTCACAAATATTACGTAACCCATACGATTGTTACCATGTGGCGATCCTTCAGGCTCTTCTCCGGCGGATCGAAGGCGTAGTTGTGGCACTTCCAATACCTCCTCTTCCAAGTTGGAATTTCCCAAGAGTGGACTAGAGGCGATAGGTGCACCGAGGCGTTAGTGTGTTGTCACGTCGTGTTGCAAAGGCAAAGCAATCTCCGCACAATTAATAAAACAGACATGGATTTGCACAATTTAAAGTGATAAGGCACTCATGTTACTAACTCGCATGCTTATACAATATGTCACGAACGTAAAGGCATTACAAAAATATGTCTATACAACTAGTCAATCACGCCCTCGCTTCCTGATCTGGCCCGTGGGGTACGTGAGTGGTGACGGCGGACGGACGTCCCTCCTTGGCCGGCCCTGCGGCGCAGGGGTATAGTGGTGTGGCGGCGACCTAGGCGTGTCCTGTGGCGGCGCTCTCGAGAGCTGAGAGGGGGCGAGGTGGTCGATCGACAGGTACTCCTTCAGGTCGAACTCGACGTCCGCAGGGTCGTCGAAACCACCCTGGGGTCTTGCTGTGGCGCGAGACGACGAGGGAGCCTCCTCAGCCCACTGTCCCCACTACTGTTGCGTGGGAGCGTAACGAGGAACCGTCGGGGTAGGGCGAGACGTGGAAGGAGCCTCCTCAAGCCACTGTCCCCACTGCAGCTGCGTGGGAGCGTAACGAGGCACCGGCGGGGTAGGGCGAGGTGCTGGACCGCGGGGACGTGGTGTGCTGCGTCCGTCGACGTCTCCGCGCTCCCGGCAGGTGGCCAGACGACCCAACCGCCTCGCCCTATCGAGGACCCGCTCCCAAGCTGCCTCGGCCTTGGCGGTGGTCATCTGTATGCCCGCCCGAAGGCGCACCAACATGGACATATCCTCCACCTCCACCTCCCCTACGAGATGTGCCTGCATGTAACGCCAGATTGGTATTATGTAATTTACATGAAAAAGACGTGCCCATGTAGCTTCGATTGTGACACTTACCGCGGAGCTGTCCCTCTAGGACATCTGTGAAGGGTACGTGTCCGTCACCGATGCCTGCCGTGCGATATACGGTGCTAGTGTGTACCCCACCCTGAGGCGAGTCCGCGGCTCGAACCACTCCATGTACTCATCGTACATGTCAGGGTCGTACGGCCGGGTCTCGGTGACCCTCTCGTCGAGTCGTCGTCCCACTGCACCGTCCATGGCTGCATACGGTGCGCAAACTGAGTGCCCGCTGCAGCACCCATCCGGCTCATCCTGCAATGCAAAAACAGGAAGTACACACCACATTCATTCTGCAGAGATGCGGAGTACTAGGATCAGGAGAAGTACCTGTGAGCGTCACGTGCGACAACGTGACGAGGCGGCAAGGGAAAGGACTGGAACAGGTCAAACTGCCGCAACACTCGGTGCGGGGAGTACTCCTCAACACACAGGTCGAAGACGAGAATCTTACGGGTGAGCCAGAACGACTCATCTCGCGTGCAAAGCACAGAGACCCCGTAAGGTGCTCGAGCGTGAACGTCGTACGCGCTGTGTGGCGTCCACCGCATGTCCTCGTCGTGAAGGCGGTCGAACTCCCGAACGAACTCTAGGTAGGACCTCCTCACCTGTCGGTGCGCGTACGTCCGCTACGAGGAATAAGAAATGGCGAAGGTTATGGAAGTGCGTAAGTGGGGAAAAAGATACGAGGGAGCATACCTGTCGTCGAACCCAGTAGTGTTCCATGGTGGGCCAGTCCACCGGGTCGTCTCCGTAAAAGTCCTGGGGGTATGGTGCGGTGTCAACAATAGGCCTGCCGAAGGAGAAGAGCTCCCAGGACCACAACTGAAGGAGTAGGATGCAACCCGACATCGTCGCGTCCTGGTCCGCCCGAGAGACGGCGTCGTACAGACCTCTGTATGTCGCCGCAAGCAAAGCTGAGGCTCACTACCACTGCATCATCTGTTTACAGTGGGGAAGTTAGACGTGCTCCGCTGAGAGGAGATTTGAACTGATTGTGTTACCTCATCCACCGGGGTGTCGGCGATGTGCTGGGCGTACTCGATCAGGTGCCGGTCCATTGTGCTCCTGTGGGAGGACGGGAACATCACCCGACCGAACAACAACAGGAGGTGTGCCTCCAGATGGCGGGCCACGTCCTCCTCCTGTGCGTGCGGGTGGAGCAGCTCAGTCTGCAGCATTTGGTACAAACATTATCAGCAACTTAGCGCTTCTCTGTTAATTCGCAAAGAAAGAGGTACTCACCATGAACTGAAGCAACCACGCCTTCGTCGGTCCGTGCCGCTCACCATGCCTGAGGGGCTGGTAGGGGGCTACCCAGGGGTGCCGCTGCACCTCGGCGAACCGCGCGGACAACTCCGCGTGCCACGTGACGGAGGCGTCGTGTGGCACAACTGCCGGACCCGCAAGGGGAGGCCTAGGAGGTAGGACACGTCCTGCTGCGTCGGAGCCATCTCTCCGCACGGAAGGTGGAACGTGTGAGTCTCCGGTCTCCACCGGTCCACGAGTGCGGCCAGCAGGGACCGGTCGTACCCGAACCGTGGGACCTGCCTGCCCTCTAACGGGGCAGTCACCTGCTCCGTCATCCTACAGAGAGGAAGTAAGCCAGCCGCTCGCAACCTACATGTAGTGCATTGCGTCGTTAGAATTGCATTCATAGGAAAGTACGTGTACGTAAAAGAGTGGAAGCGTTGGCAGCTTACCGTGAAACTCAGCGTGGGTCAATGTGAAGCAGCTTGTTGGGCACCCGAGGCCGGAGTGTCCCTAGCTCTCGGTTCTGCTCTGCAGAGTACCTAGACCGGTCGGTCGCATCCACGATCGCGTCGAGCAGCTCAGGGCAAGGTCGCGCCATCGTCGCCTGTTACAAAGCAAATACAACAAATTCGTCAGTAATTAAATGTGCACACAAAATGAAATACAAAATAACGAAATGTATCATATTCAAAAAACAATACAAGGGCAGTCCAGAGAGCTAAAAGAATCTCACGTTACAAACATACTAAAGATGAAGACATGTTCGATGAGGCACACAACGCCGAAAATTACATTATCCTCATAGCAATTAACTGGTACATCGAAAAATTACATGATGCGAATAACAACTTACTGGTACATCAAAAATTACATGATTGGAACAATAGTTCACCGGTACATCGTAAATTAAATGATGGGAACAACATTGCAAATTACATTATCCGCTGTTCCGACGCGCCTCGGACTCGTCCATATCGTTCCGAATGCGCCGTATCCTTCGACGCCCGACCTTCAGCCTCAACATTCGGATGTCCGGTACCCATCGATGGTCCGGAGGGGGGGCTATTGTGAACGATCCATCCACTCGGTATTCGTACACCTCGTGATGCCATGTGTTGAGAACACTTTGCTTGTAGTAGTAGGGGGAGATGTACGGACGACATGACTGATGCGTCTCGACGGTCATGGTAATGACGCAGCGAGCACGGCAAGTCACGCGAGCATGGTTTCGGCATGAGCACTCGCACTCAGCTGCTCGGAGTATGCACAGATGGGAAGTCCTCTCCTGGTGGGCACCCCTTCGACCTCGGTCACCGCAGTGTACGTGGTATCTCCATTCCACGCCACTCTCCGGTGTCACCCAATGTGTCTGCGCCTTTCTTGTTTTCTTGGACATGTACGTAGATACAACCGTTGAGTACGACAGTCAATTGTCGGACATACATGCTACGGAGCTCTTGTATCGCTCAATGAAATATCTCTGTGTCCCTAGTAAGACACCTTCAACTATACCCACCAATGGAAGGCATCTGGTGCATTTCATTACCCAGTTGTAAATCTCCGCCAGGTTCGTTGTCATGATTCCATAACGCGAGCCGCCCTCGTCATGCAGAAGGGACCATTTCTCCAAAGGCTCATGTCGTATTCAGTCGGTGAAACTCTTTATGCTGGTCCCCAGCCTACGCTGAATGTTTGGGGCGTTTGTCGGGAGCGCACACAAGGCTGTGGGGTCCTCTCCTTGCTCATGGTACACCATCGGGTTCCTTGATGAACTAGCGGTATCTCTTGGATTCATTGATTGCTTCTTTGTTAGTTCATCCAACGTCTTCCAAAGCGCGTCGAACTTCCTCCGTTGGTTCTGTTTGCAGAGCCGCTTGAACATGTTCATAAGCTCCTTGTTCCTGAACTGACGAAAAAAATTGGCACACATGTGCCTCATGCACCACCTGCTCTTCAGTTCTGACCACTTTGCTGCTCCCACGATGGTGGACCCTTGTTGCATATCTACGATCGCCCTTAGCAGCCCTGCATGTCGGTCATGGATGACACAAACATCAAGCCTGTCTAGAAAAACTGCCAGCTTCACTCTTTCAAGGAACCAGTACCAGCTCTCCGTGTTTTCCCCCTCCACGAAGGCCAATGCAACCGGTAGAACCTGGTTGTTGGCGTCCACCGCGATCGCAGTTAGAATCTGGCCCTTGTACTTCCCCGTGAGGAATGTGCCGTCCATGCAAATGACCGGGCGATAGTGCCGGAACGCATTTATGCATGCGCCAGTATAAGAATGCACGCCGCAAGACCCACTTACCCGCGCACACACCACCCGCAGGAAACTCCGCAAGGTCAACGGATGTACCGGGGTTCCTACGTGCTATTGCCCTGAGCAAGTGGGGAATATTCTCGTAGGAATCCTCGTACGTCCCGAACCGTATTTCTAGAGCTGTCCTTTTCGCTCTCCATGCCTTTCCGTAGCTAATCTTGTACTGAAACCTCTCCTCCACGCCTGTGATTATAGATCGAGGTCAGAAAGCGATTGTCCACGATCCGACCATAAAACACATTTGCCACCCAAGTGGACGACAGATTATGTGTCCCCGCTGCTCCGCTTCTTCCACCGCAGCTATGCTCCATCACTATGGAGTATTTCCAGAGTCCTTCCACTTCCCTTATATGCATGCACCGCCATGGGCACGAATCAACTACGCACTTCAGTCGTACTCCTTTTGCCGGACTTCACTACCCTCGAATTGCCACGGATAGACATTGCCCAAGATTTCACCGCATCCATCACACCTCCTTGTCTTTATATATGGCCCCCTCCGTCACCTCGTTCTCACGATACTCCCATGCATCAATGTTCCCTTCATTCATTGTTAGGTCTTCGAAACTGTAATTGGTCCACGCATCAGGGATAGGCACCTCAGGAGCGTTGTCCTGCTCGTCGGAGTGCTTATCATCAGGGACTTCCTCATCCGCACGGTCCTCCTCTTCCATCAAGTCAACTATGTCCTCCACCTCCTCCCTCTCATCGGCCACCCCTCGCGCCTCCACCACTGTCTCCTCTGCCCCCCCGATCCTTTCACCACCGCCAGTCTCGTGCTCCTTGTCTCCGGGCTCCTCGCCATCTTCCTCTTCGCATCCTTCTACATTTGACATCCTCTCCCTCGTAATGTCCACCCCGACATCACGAACTTGCGACACCAATGGAGCTACCGGGTAACACTGTACCAACAACATGAGCGGCCAACCCCGCTCTACGGCAAAACCAACATAACTCCTCCATATTGACGTAGAGTTAATAGGAATCAACTCTCCGTAAAAACAGTCTTGCACACGGCTCACTACTGCTCTGACCCGCAACCGAACAGTCTGGACATCCAAACTGAACATCCGAGACATCCACTCCAACAAACCCCTGTATGTCCTATCGCTCGGTCTACATATACCCGTACGACTGTTGAAAATGATGATAAATCCACCCCATCCACCCCTTGTGCTATCTCCCCATCTCCATAAAATATTTGGAAATACAATTTCTCCGACATCTCAGAACGTCCAACGAAAAATATTACTCTAAAATACAATATACAAAACGTACATTGATCGTACTACAAAATACGACTATAAATAAGTGATTCGACTAGCCTACCATACGGCCTAATATTAAATTTCTACTACATTACATTTGTATATATTGCCTAATACATTACTTACATAATACAATTAGTAATACACAACCCTACTAAATTAAATTTCTACTACATTACATTTGTATATATTGCCTAATACATTATTTACATAATAAAATTACTAATACACAACCCTACTAAATTAAATTTCTAAATATTGCCTATAGTTTCTCTCAGACTAAATTTTAGATACAAAATACTACATTAAATTTGCATATACTGAAATACTACATTAAGTTTCTAAATACTAGATACTACATTAAATTTCTGAATATTAACTGCTACATTAAATTTCTAAACACTGCACAATCCTAAAATTTCTAAACACTACAACAAATTCCTAAATATTAAATGCTACATTAAATTTCCAAATACTACACAACCTATAAAAAAATTCATACAATTACCTCTAAAAAAATTCCTAAAGCTAACTATACAAAAAAAAAAATCCGATATTTACCTTTTTCTTTTCTTTTCTTCTCTCTTCATTTCTTTCTTCTCTTCTTTCTTCTTTCTGTGCGCTCGGCCCCTTCTCTTCTTTCTCTGGCCTTGGCTCGCCCGAGCGCAGCGCCTTTTAAAACCACCGGTCGCCCCTACATGGGGCAATCGCCCATGTAAGGGGCGATAGGTGGTAATGCCCATTTTGCCCGTTACTTCACCGTTAGTTTTGGTACTAATCGCCCGTATATGGGGTCGGCGCCTACTTCTGTAATTTCTAATCCCGGACGCCTATTTTTGAAAAAAAGATTTTAAAAAAATATTAAACAAAAAAAAAATTCTCCGGCTTGATCCGATTGAACAAGATGGCCTGGCCTGCCGATGCAAAGATGGCATCACACGGGCCGGTCCAAACCAATCCCGGAAGTTCCAAGGGCCCAAAATAAGCCAACATTCGGACTACACTCTGGGTGCGTGGTATCGTCGCGGCTTCCCCGTCTCCGAAGACTAAATCTAGAGATGCATTTGCAGATGTGTTAGATTTTTACAAAAAAACGAGACTAGCGGCTAGAAGAGCCCAAACTTCTCTAAGAACGCCGGATATGTACAATAAAATCACTATAGCTTATTTTTAGTATGTCTACATCAGTTTTATCCTATGTAAAAGAGTGAGAAAAGAGAAAAGAGTTAGCTCTTATTTAGTAGTAATCATTGCACGAGAATATAGATAGATTAATTATATATAAATTAGCTTTAGTGCTTAATATAAATAGAAGATAGAGCGAACAACTGACTAAGCACCACTCGCCGTCTCGCCCCACGCCTGCGGTGCGGTTGATCCGCCAACACCGGGCGCCCCCTCCGCGCTGCCTCCGGCCAGAAACCCCCCACTCTTCCGCGCGCGCTCTCTCTCTCTCTACTAGGGATGGCAACGGGAAAAATCCCCGCGGGGAGCGCCCTCCCATCCCCGATCCCCGATAAGCAAAATTTCCCTGCCCCCGTCCCCGTACACGGGGTTTAATTCTCCCCCGTCCCCGATCCCCGACGGGTTTATGGGACTCAGATGGGAATAATCCCAAAATGCTATATAAAAGATCACATGCTACATGAATGAATCACTAGAGTAATGGTGCATGTGTGGTTGAAGTGTGAGTGAATCACTAGAGTAATTCATATTTAGCATATTTATTAATAATAACCTCACATATATATTTTTTCTTTTGAGAATGATCATTTACTTTCACCTATTAGTGATAACACGGGGACGGGGATCGGAGACGGGGAACGGTGGAACGTCCCCGTCCCCGCGATCCCGACGAAGCAATATTTTTCCGATAAACCCTCGCGAGAGATTTCCGCCCCGCCCCCTAATAGTGAATTTCCCATGAAAACGGGATCGGGTCCCCATTGACATCCCTACTCTCTACCACCCCCACCGCTACGCTCCTCCCCACCATCCTTCCTCTCGCGCGCTGAGAAGTGAGAAGCCTTCGCATCTCCGCAAGGCATATACCTTCCGTGGCGCCCCATTGCTTCCTCGTGTTCCCATCCTTCGTGATCCCACACTCGCCGGTCGCCGCGGTCTATCGCCGTTCCAGTGGATCTTGATCAGCCGAGCGGGTGCTCAGGTACCTCCTTTCTCCGCTGCCGTGCTCATTGATTCCTTGTTTGGTCAGTTTTCGGTGAGGCATTCCGTCCAGCACCTGGGCTGGCTGCGTTGCTCTGCCTGGCACCTAGCCTTGTTGAAGCCATGCTTCGTTTGGTGCATTTCAATATGTATTGTACTGCTTGGGGGATTTGTCCAACGAGTTCATCCAGATGGATTGCTAGGTCTGTCCTCCCCTGGTTCTAGCGTGCCTGAATGGAAGTGTTCTTATATATGTTCTGGTGCTGGTTCTGGTAATTTGCTGTGTCTTTTTGGCATGTGGTTGTCATAGAACCGTAAGTTGCGCATGATTGTAGGCGTCGAGAGGAATGAGTTCAGGACTCAATGTGTGAAGTAGTTTGTCGAGCATTGTGATTGACTACTAGGATGGTCTTAAGCCATCCTTTGTCATGGAAGCTTTATTATTGTTCTACCCTAATATCGAACTTTCACCATGAAATTCACTAGGAAACATGTGGTAATTTTGTAGCCAAGCACATTTGGCCATCCCTGTGAAACATATTCGGCATACTCACCAAAAGTCACTATATGTTTGTTAGCATTGGTAAATTCATGCACAAGAAGTCACGAACTAATGCTTATTTTATTAATTCATTTCAGGATAGTCAATGAGCTAATCTTTCATTTTGGCTGACTGTTGTAGTTGATACGATGTGATTTAGTTATACATTAGGTTGCAGAAATTCTTTAATTGTTAACTGCCTGATGAACTGCAAACTTCAGTAAGTATAAGTTTTGCGTCTGCATTCTAGGAACTCACTTCAGAAGCCCATTTGCACTATGTCCTACAAAAAATGTTTGAAGAAACATCCCACAAGACTCATCTTTCCATATGCCAACTCCATCATCCGAGCGTCTTTGGAGAAAGGCTCCCCGCAAAAGTCACTGATGGACTATAACACTATGCTTCATTTCTCTAATTTCTGCCCTGATTACAGAACATATGCTCTCCTTCTTAAAGCTTGTTCAAAATGTTTAGACCTCTATGCTGCCATGGAAATCCATTCACATGTCACTAAAGTTGGGCTGCTATGTAACCAACATATAACAGCTCCACTTCTCAAGTTATATATTGATCATGATCACATGATGGAAGCACGTGAGCTGTTTTGGCTAATGCAAGAGTGGAGTACTGATCCCTTCCATGGTAATTTGATGCTTACGGGATACTTGAAGGGTGGACAGCTAGACAAGGCATATCAGATTTTCAAGAGGATGCCTATCAAGGACTTGGTCTCATGGAATTCAATGATTGCAGGTGCAGTACGGAGCTTGCACCTGAAGGATGCAATTAATCTTTTCAGCAGAATGGTCAATTCAGGCCTTGTGCCTGACAGTTTCTCATTCTCTTCAGTCCTATCAGCTTGTGCACGAGTTGGTGCCCGCCATTATGGTGCTTGGATTCATCAACTGATGGCTGAAGTTGGGGTGGAATTGAATCATATTTTAAGCTCAGCACTTGTTGATATGTACGCCAAATGCGGAAGAATTGATGTGGCAATTGAGATATTCAACACGGTTAATAGAAACCATGTGTCCGTGTGGAACGCGATGATTGGTGGCCTGGCAGTGCATGGTCTTGGATCTGATGTAGTGATGGTGTTTCGCAAGATGGAATGCGAAGGTCTGGTTCCTGATGGGGTTACATTTGTTGCACTATTAACAGCATGTAGCCATTGTGGTATGGTTGAAGAGGCTCGCCAATACTTTGAAGCAATGAATACGAAGTATTCTATCACTCCAGTGGTTGAACACTATGGTGCAATGGTGGATACATTGTCACGAGCTGGGCTCCTGGATGAAGCATACAACTTGGTGAGGTCAATGAATGTGAAGCCTGATGTTGTGATATGGAGGGCATTACTTAGTGCTTGTTGCAGGTATCGGCAAACTAATCTAGGTGAGATCACTATTGAGCAGATGGCATGCCAGGGCAGTGGTGATTATACCCTTCTTTCAAACATCTATTCATCAGCAAAAAGATGGGATGATTCAGAGGAAGTATGGAAAGAGAGGAGGAAAAAGAAAGTAAGGAAGAGCAAGGGCTTGAGTTGGGTTGAACTAGGGGGAAGCACCCATGAATTTAAAGCTGGTGATCGGTCTCATCCTGATACTGATGATATTTACCGAGTGGTGCATGGCTTATCTAGAAGAGCCAAAGTTGAAGGCTATACTCCATTGATTGAATTAGTAATGAAAGATGTCTCGGAGGAGGAAAGAGAAGAAAACCTCACCTTCCACAGTGAGAAGCTGGCAGTAGCATATAGTGTCCTTAAGACTGGTCCAGGGACGGAGATAATGGTGTCAAAGAATCTGCAGACTTGCGGTGACTGTCATGAATGGATGAAGATAATCTCAAAGGTACTTTGTCGTGTTATAATTATGAGGGATAGAACACGATTTCACCGCTTTGAGAGCGGATGCTGCTCCTGTAAAGATTATTGGTAAGCCCTTTTTGGAGCAATACAAAAGTGATTTGTTTAGCATCCTATCAGCAGTTTCCAGGGGAGCCATAAGTTGAACCAACTTATACAATCACTTTCCGATGTGGAGCCTTGGGTGGTGCATAGCAATGACAAAAATAGCCCTTTAAGACATTTTGTTATCAGTTTGGCTGTGAGATAGGTCACATGGAACAATGGAAATAAGGGTAAGCAAATGTAGAGACATGCATTGTGTATTTTACACTCCCACCAAGTATGGAATACAAATTCTTGTTTATTGGTTGACCCATTTCAATCAGTCCTATGGAATTATAGCCTGCGATTTGTGGGATCAAGATCAAAAGCTCTGCTGGATTTGTATTTTATGATTTATTTGGTGCCCTTATGGTTTTCAATGCGTATCATGGAAAAGTGTTACTGGAGTGCTGTTTGGTGTGCCATCTTGTTTTTGAATGTTTACTTGTGCTGACATGACGTGTGGTGCAATATATGTAATGACTACATCATTTTTAGTTTGATTTCATTCTTGCATATCTCTGCCTTGACTAGTTTAAGTTTGCCAACTAAAAAAATTGTCTGCTTATCATTTCAGGATTAACCGTGAGGGTAACATACAATATTCAATCATCTCAAGTACCGATTAATAGGTGCAGCAATATCTTTGATGCAATATTTACTCCACTTGATGCCATATTCTATTTGTTGTGGAAACTTCCATCAACTAAGGAGCTCAATAGGAAACAGTTGTAGTATCAAATTGCTTAAGCATCATAGCAGAATAATCTATGAAACTGTACTTGAGAACAAAAGACATAAAACTAGATCTTTTAGTACAACAGTACTGGCAAGAAGCACGAGAAAAGGTAGTAAACAGTCATTCAGCAATAGCTGTCACTTGCACGGTGAATCAGTTGAATCGTCGATTGAAGTATACAAGCAGCCAGATCTTCAGCAGCTGAAATCACTTCAGTGCTACAATAGTCAGGAAAAGGTTTCTGGAGTCAAGACCGAATGGCCTGCAACTATCCTTGTTTTTGATATTGAAACTACTGGCTTCTCACGCCGTGATGACAGAATTATTGAGTTTGCTGTCCGTGATCTTTTGGGGGGAAAGAATAGCACTTTCGAGACCCTCATAAACCCTGGGAAAGATGTAAGAAACACATATGTTCATGGTATTAGCAACCGCATGGTATGCAGACCTGATGTCCCAAGGTATGGTCTTTTTACAGATGTCTTATTACCCCACAAAATATTCTCCAATTATTTCCTGTTCTTACTAATGCGAACTGTCATTTTCATAAAAGAAGGGTAGTAGGAAACAAGAAATATTTGATAGAAAATATTGGAAAGAAAATGCAAAGCATAAATTCTATTTCTTATTCAAACAAGAATTTTGCTTTGCTTGCAACCATTCACCTGGCAAATTTTTTTAAATCGTGATATTTGCTGCTAAAAAGGTGTTTCCTGTGTCTTACGTTTTATTCTCCTACATGTGATCATTTGAGGAAAACCACAACATGAGAGTATGACTGCTGCATTACATTCTGAAGATGCAACCTGTTACCTATTTTAATTAATTACGACAAATTACATTCCTTTCTGCACAAGTATTTTGAAACCTGATTAATTTGGTTGCTTCTGATGCACTCCTACTTGAGCTTTTCATTTTTTTTTTCTAATTAGAGTATTCATTTCTGGCTATGCAGATTTGGGAATCTTATCCCCATTCTATTACAATATGTTTGGAGTCGTCAAATGGCTGGTAAACCAGTTCTATGGGTCGCTCATAATGGACGTTCCTTTGATGTACCCTTTCTCTTCTTTGAATTCCAACGGTGTAAAATAGACATTCCTGGTGACTGGCTGTTTGTAGACACACTTCCCATTGCAAGACAGTTGGTTGATTCGAATGGTACGACCTCTTGCTGAGTGTCCTGTTCACTTGCATAAACCTACTGTTATGGATTGTTTCAGTGCTAGAGACAGTATACCCTGTAGTGACGATGAACTAGCAAACCAAACCTAGTTTTATTGTTCTCATTACAAATGTCTGTACTCCTGAAATTATATGGTCTAGTGTCCATGTGATGTTATCTATATCTCTGACAGAAATGAAGCTAAGCTAATAGCATTATGTTGCCTCTGTAAGAAACTTTCTCACCTTGTGTCGCTGTATTCTACCTACTTAATTGCAAGATAAAGAAGGCATTCTACTCGAGCAAATCATGTGATTCAAAAGCTAAACCTTATTCTTATTCCATCGCAGGGTCAAAACTCAACTCTGTCTCGCTGGAGAAGCTGAGGGAGCAGTACGAGATCCCCCTCACTGGGAGCGCACACCGAGCAATGCAGGATGTGACCACCCTCTGTTTTGTGCTCCAGAAGTTGACGTTCGAGCTGAAATTAACTGTTCCTCAGCTTCTTGAAAAATCATTCCGGGTGTCTGATATTGCAACGACCCGTCCTGAAAAATAACCGCATCGACCTCGCCGGAAAGATTGCCTGAAGCCCTAGATATCATTGTTGTTGTATTGTGGAGTTGTTATTTGCAGATCCCAGCTCTGATTTATATTTGTTCCAACGACAAAATAAAACCAGCCAGATTACTACACTGATATTGATCAGCGGTTCAATACTCATTCGTTCTAATTAGTTGCCAACCCGTGCATTCGCACCTAGTGCATAAAATATTATTTTATAATATATATTAATAAGATATCTTAATAATAAGAAGAATTCATTTATACTAAATAATTGATAATTTGATTCCCTGGACTTGTATATGTAAGAGAAATATCGTGTGAAAAGATTTTTTTATGTGAAGGGATTGTAACACCCTTATTTTTCTAGAGCAAATCGGTAATTTAATTAGCATCAGGGAATTGTCAGACATGGATTTCGTCACAGTCGGGATTGCAGTCGGGATTAGTTCTAACATGTAACGTATTGGATTTTAGGTACAAAATTTCACGACGGAAACCTTGGAAAAAAAAAACCACAACCTCATGCCGTTGTTTCTCTCCTCCCATTTCTCTAATTGCCTTGCACAAAAAGATGCCGTTGTTTCTCTCCTCCTATTTCTCTAATTGCCTTGCACAAAAAGAAAAGAGAGCAGAGAGGCAGGAGACACAACCCCCAACCCCCCACTGCCTCCTTTCCCTTCACCCCCACATTCTTTCATTCTATTATTTCTTCGCCAAACAAGAATAAGCCCATGCCATCTCCTCTCCTCCAAATCACAGCCAAAATCAAGGAAACAAGCCATACATGTTACACCATCATATTCGCAAGCATTTGAGCATTCCATTGATACAAGTGGTTTGCGCATGCACAATCGT
The DNA here is from genome assembly GCA_036346275.1 of Otatea glauca. Lineage (NCBI taxonomy): Eukaryota > Viridiplantae > Streptophyta > Magnoliopsida > Poales > Poaceae > Otatea > Otatea glauca. Next base: position 21,071,865 of record CM070715.1, read on the forward strand.
TTGAGTCAAATTGAGAAATGAGGGAGAGTAGAGGTGGGCACTCGGACCAGGTTTTTTTGGGCCGGCCCGGTCCGACACGGAGTGGGTCGTGCCGTGACGATACAGACTGTAGCACAGGCTGTGCTGGGCCCAAGAACCAGGCACGATGGGCATTACAGTCCAGCACGGAGGCGGCATGCCGGCACAGACTAGCTCGGGCACGCCGTGGCATGGCGGTTTTGCCGCAGGCCCGCGGTAGGGGCATGGTGGCCCGCGACAGGTCATGTCGGTCGCGGTAGGGAGGTCCGGAGGTGGGGCATGGGGGAGAGGAGAGGGGTTACTCGCCGTGGCGCCGCCGCCGATGCTCGACGCCGCCACGCCTCACTGGACGCCAGGCCATCGCCGCCATGCTCCCTACCGCGGCCTTGCCTCCATGCGCGTTGACTCGCCTCCCGCGTGCACCGCCTTGCCTCCACGCGCGACGCGCGCTGCCTCGGCTCCTCACCTCTACGTGCGGAGTAGAGGGAGGTCCGCCACCTCGCCCCTGCGTGCGCCGACCCTCGTGCCTATGCCGTCGTGTGGACTGATGCCCTTGCGCGTGCCAACCCTCGTGCCTGCGACCTTGCGGGCTGATGCCCCCGCCTGCATCGCCCCTCGCGCTGACGCCCATGCCTTGTGCCCGATCGCCCAGAGGGAGAGGGAGGGGCGGAGGAGGAGAGGGAGGTGGAGTGGGTGGCGGCCATGGAGGGGAAGGGCGAGGCGGTGGGGGAGGAGGTAGCAGTGGGTGAGCCCGAAGACGGAGGGGGGCAGGGGAGGTTGGAGGGGGCTGAGGGTGGGTGAGCCCGAAGGCGGAGGGGGCGGTGGTGGGTGAGTCCGAAGGCTTAGGGGGTGACAGGGCAGGCTGGAGGGGGCGGGGGTCGGAGGTGGAGGAGGCTGGCGCGGGGCGGGAGGGGATCCGGGTGTCGGGAGTAGAGGGGAGGCGAGCGGGCAGCCGACGTGGAGGCAAGGGGAGGTGAGCGGGCACCTGGCGTGGGGGGAAGGGGAGGCGAGAGGGCGGATGGCGCGGGGAGAAGGGGAGGCGATGGGGTGGTCGACCGGAGACAAAGGGGATAGAGGCGATCGACCGGAGCCCGAGGGGAGAGAGGGACGGTAAGGCAGAGCAGCCAAGAGGGGAAGGCAAGGGGCCAGGGCGTTGCTTTTCGGGGGGGGGAAGGGAAGGGAATTAGGGGATATGAGGGAAAAAGAGAGGGAGGGAGAGAGATAGAGGGAAAAGGAGATTGAGGAGAGAGAGAGAGGGAGGGAGAGCCAGAGGGGCGATCGGTCCGAGAAAAAAGAGCGGGAGGAGGAGAGAGACGGGGAAAAGAGGAGGTTTGGGGCGCTTGCTGGGAAAAAGAAGATTGAAAGAGACAGCGACCACAAAGACGTGAAAATTTCAACGTCTCTCTCCACTCTCCAGACAGCGCACGTCAATTTTGTGGGATATAAAGACGTGATTGAAATGGATGTGATGCATTGAAAGGCATAAAGCTGATTTCAATTTTCATCCCGCGTGGCTGCGCCTCATTTCAATTTTCAACGGACACGCTATATCGGCGAACGATAGAGGGACAACGATACGACGCATGAAAAGAAGTAAAGCTGATTTCAAATTTTATCCCACGCGACCGCACCTCATTTCAATTTTCAACAGACACGCTCAGACACTATATCAGCGAACGACAGAGGGACAATGATACGACGTGTGAAAAGAAATAAAATTGCTTTCAATTTTCACCCCGCGCGTTGATTTCAATTTTCAATAGGCATTTCAATAGACACACCATAAAATCAGCCCGAAGGCTCTCATTTGTTCAACACTCAGCACATCTGTCGTTCTCTCATTTGTTTAGCACATCCCTCGCTCTCTCATTTGCTTAGTACATCCGCTCTATTTGCTTTCTTTTTTTGCTCTCCTGTCATGAAATAAAATGTTTTGCAAGAGCAAGAGCCGGAGAGCATGCCCTCTCTCTCTCTCCAAGTCCCCCTCATCAGGATCAAGAGATAGATCCGCGCTAACTCTCCCCCAGTATGGGAGATTATGGCATGGATGATCATCATCTGGACAGTACGCACGGCATCAAGGATGCCTCGTACATTCCGAATGCACCGAGCTTGGATGCCGCTATATCGGTGTATCCGGGATGGGCGGTATCTGCACTGAGTACGCAGGTCGACATATCGATCAGCCGGCACGGGCGTCCATATTCGGCAGTCAACGGGCATGGTGCTGGCAATATATGGACATAACCGTCGAAATTGTGGACGAACGTTAGGTAGTATATGATATTTGCAAATACTGTCAAGCTAAACTATCTGCACATGCATGTGGTGGAACAAGTCATCTGAAGAGACATGTGGAGACATGCTTGAAGAAGATATCAGTCAAACGATGGCCGGGAGAGGGCGTTCAGACACAGCTCAACTTCAACACTGACGGCTCGATAAGTACATGGGTATACAACGCCGATGTAGCTAGAGACGAAATTGCACGTTACATAGTTATAGAGGATCTTCCACTTAGAATGGGTGAGAGCTCTAATTTTGAAAGAATAGTGCAATGTGGTTTTTGCCCACAATACCAACATGTTAGTAGAAGAACAACTACACGTGACATTTATAAAATGTTTACAAATAAACTAGAAATATTAAAATAGACCTTCATGATAGTTAGTTTTTCCTTTGCCTTAACATCAGATATATGAACTTCCTCTTATCAAAGAGCATCCTATATTAGTGTTGTTGCGTATTACTTAGACGACGAGTACGTACTAAACAAAAGCGTCATAGGATTTAGGCCAATCTCTGAGCCACACATCGGAGAGTCTATCATTAACCGTGTACTTGAGGTTATTACTGAATTTAAAATAGAAAGTAGAATTATTTTCACCAGTCTTGACAATGCATCAGCTAACACGATAGCTATGGAGCATCTCTCACCGCACCTAGAGACTTATGTTAGAGGTTTTGTACTCCATTAGAGATGCGTATGCCACAGTATTAATCTCATTGTGTAGGCAGGTCAGCGCCATGTCAGTAAGTGCATCGACATGGTGCTCGGTTAGCTGCATGCGTGGGCGATCGGTCAGCGTGTCATGTCAGTTAGGGTGGGGACCGCATGTCAATCGTACTGCTCTTATGCACTGGGTTCACCATGGTCTTGTACCGCATCGTGGATCGGGTCCATAGACCAGTGGGGCCCATGTGTGGGTGTAATAAGGGTTTCCTAGTTGTAATTAATTCGGTGCTAACGTCAGCGACATCATTAATCAGAATTTTCAGTAGAAAAATAATTCTAAAAAAATGAATTTATCTTTTTCTTGATTTTCTCTATTATTTTAAACTTTCGAGAACTGTTCTTTTCCATACAAGCTCGGATTGAGGCGATTCAAGTTTTTAAAAATTTGTAAAATTGAGATCTATTTAATGGTGAATTTTATTTGATTTTTAAAGTTTCTTTGCTCTCTGGTTTGATATTTACTTGGCATTCTCTCTTGATTTGCGTAGACGTCGAGGTGCTCAACCAACTCGAGGGTGAATCGTTGACTCAAGATCAAGACCTTTTTCAAGGCAAGTTGTACTTTGATTATGTTGAACTTAGTTTTGCAAATGCTATGTTGATTTAAATTACTACATGATATTTTATGCTTAGAACTGTTTTCAAATAGTTTGAGATCTAGCTATTCTATCCAATTGGATTATACCTACCTTGTAATTTGTATACCATGATTATTTATCACCCTAGGATGGTTCATTATTAGTTAGTTGCTATTAGGTACCAATGTAGGTTGGTTAGATCATGTGTAGTTTGCTTAGCCATGCCATGTATAACTCATGTTTTTTGAAAGTGCAAATTCAACTTGACTAATGGAATATAGAACATATTTATGAAAGGATGTGTCATGAGTTGTCACACAATGATGTTGAGTTGTTGATAGCATATGTTGCACAACAATCAACTAGAGTGGTAAATGATTTAGATTGGGGCAAGTGGCAAGGGGTGGTGTGCCATGACGGGTCTTGTGATATTTCGATTGATGTGGAAGTCTTGCCTATGTCAATTAAGGACTTAATCTTGCAAGCCATTGAACTGGGCTAATCATGCAACCACATGTCTGGTATGAGACGGACCTAACTAATTAAAGGCCTCATGTGGATAACTAAACTAGGTGTGCGGTTATAGGGAAGTATGTGCGCGATGGCCTCACATCTGTCCAATTGTAAGTCCCTTCTATTTTTCTGCTCTGTGTGAGGGAAGGAATAGCGAATTTAGACTTAACGGGAGGGTCAATGTTAGGATGAAGTCTCCGAAAGGTTTTGTCATGATCTCTCTGCCGCACATTAAAGGAAGTGTGTTAATAACTTGGCATCAAGAGATAATCATGTCTTGTGGGTAAAGTGTATAACCTCTGCAGAGTGTAAATCTATTTGGATAGCCGTGTCCTTGGTTATGGACAATGCTTGGGAATTTCAGTCAAGGGTTAGATTTTATGAAACAAAACTTGGGAAGGGAGGTTGTGTGCCATTGAAAGTATTGGGAGATGTTCATGGCTATGTGCCAAGTTTAATTTTGAGAATTAGCCAAAAGTTATTAATGTATTATTATTTGTTTTACTATCATTTTAATCTACTTATTGTATTCATTTGTAAATGCTGATTTATTGCAAAATAGCCATGTTAGCCATTCATTTGGAATAAGCCTTGCATATAGTTATATTGACTTGCATTGTGTGCATACTTGTTGAGTGCTTTATGTACTCTCCCTTGCCACAACAAAATCATCAGTAGAGGAGGAAACTACACCTGCACTGGAGGAGTTTCAAGAGGAAGTGAATGTCTAGGATGTGAGCCTTGTTAGTTGCCTGTGGTATATTGAAGGGTTTATCTACAAGTTTAATTTCCACTGCAGTTTTATCTATTATGGTTTAAGCCCTACGTGGCATAGTCATGTAAATTCGACCATAAGGTCAATCAACTATCTTATATTTAATAAATGAAGTATTTTATTATATTTCCACTGTTTATGACTGTGATATTAATCTATGTTGTGTGTGCACTAGCGTGATCCTAGACTAGTGCGATATACACAGAGGGTTTGAATTTGCATATTCGGATCTCGACAAAATCGGTCACAAAGGATAGCTCAAAATTGCTGCCAGCTAAGCTTTTGCTAAGGAATTCCTACACCTTTAAATCATGTGCTTGCTCTCCCAATCAAATGTCCTGTAGCTAAATTTACCCATTGTTCCCTTGGTGTACCCACCATCACAAAGAAATTCTCACACTGCTCTACCCAGCTTAATGGATTCTCTCCTAAGAACAATGTCTATTCAAGTTTGGGTCCTTTAATCACAACCTCTTCATGGTGACATGATCCACTATTTTCACACCAATATCTATTTCTTTGTGCATCAAACATGTGAACTCCTGGGAAGTGTACTCCGCTGCTGTGTATTTCACCTGACGAGTGTTTCTGCATCAAAGCTTGGTGATTATATATCGGTACTTGTGGATAATGTTCCATTGGTGGTAATCCCATGAAATGACATGAAAACAGTACTAACGCCCCAGTTAGATACATGGGTTTGATGTGGCATGTGAGGGCTTAGGTTTGGAAATGACCCTGTTGCTCCCATTTCCCTAAGATTGGGTTGTGACGTGGTTCTAATGGCATAAGTGTAGATCGACATGTTGCTATTCCTTACTATTGAGGGTTCCATCCAAAACATTGCATTAAGAACAAAAGGGGTATGGGTTACTGAGTTCACCTGATTTCCTGTGCTTGAAGGAGCCTGAGACACAATGTCTTCCTGAAATGCAATGATATTTGTATTTTCCCTTGGATCCATTTCCTGACTAGGTTTCCCTATCAAGAATGCCTGAATTTCAGCCACATCAGACTTGAGTGACTCCAGATCGGATAGCCGCTAATGAATCTTCTTAAACTCCACCTGATTGTCCAATTCCAGATCTTCATTCCTCGAAGTTTCTTGCAATCTAACCTTCGCCACCATACCTTGTTTCCTCCATTGAATCGAGGGATTTTACGGCCAAGCCAACCTCAATCCAACATAGATTCCGATACTGAGGAAGGATCAAGCTCTCATACCTATTTGTTAGGACCCTATTTGAAATATGATCCCAAACAAAGAGATATTCTGTCTAATATTTAGAGCAACGAGGAGGAAGTCTAGAGTTCTAAGCTAAGCATCTAAAATAAGAAACTAGAATATGCAAAAACATCATTTGATTCCATTTTTCCCTTCATCCAAGATTAAAACCCCAGGATTTACATCGATTTACCCATCACGGTTACAAGTAAACGGAGTGCAGGTAAAGAACAAAGTAAACGAGAATAATTCAAAGTCCTGACAGAAAATAAACATCTGCAGGATCCTAGTAAAAATTGTTGCATGTCATCTGGCTATCGGATGTTACTTTGTTTCCTTTCAACGAGATCTCTGCCCTTGATTTCCCTTTAAGCGATAGTTGACAAACCGTTGCCTAGAGCATAGTTTTCCTGTTTGGTCTTCATTTCTTCTCCAGAGCCTGACACGGTGGCGCTTGAGACGATGGCATCTTAGAGGAGCGGAGCGACGACGATGACCCGGTGAATAATGATGCTGCCGGTGGTGTCATGAGCAGCGGTTGGCGGTTAGGCACTACCGTGCACAGGAGCATGGGGTCCTCAGGGATCTACTGGCTAGAGGTGGATTCGTGGGATCCAATGGCATGTGAGGTGACCAGTGATGATGATGTCCTGGCATGGATGGCGACGGCTCGGCATGGAACAGCGTGGATGGTGATAGCTCAGTGTGGACCGTTATGGACGGCAACTGCTTGGCTTAACGACCAAGGTGACAAAGGCTACGGAGCCTCGGTTGGTGGCATGCGACGCAGTTGCGACAGATATGACAGGTTCAACGGCCCTTGGCCGGATTTGGCCTAGCACGACCGAAGGAAGAAGAGAAGAGAGGGAAGGGAAGAGGCTTGTGGTGGAGGGAGGAGCGAAAGAATAGGAAAAAAGAAATGAGGAAGAGGATAAGGGGCATAGGCATGCCAGACAAAGAGAGGAGAAAGAGAAGAAGGAAAAAGGGGAAAAAGAAGGAAATAAAAGAAAAAAGAAAAGAAAAAGGAGGAGAGGGCGTGTGGCATGAAATAAAAGGGAGAAGAGAGGGAAAAAGGAAAGAAATAAGGAAGAAAAGAAAGAAAGAAAAGAAAAGGAAAGAAGAGAAGAGAAAAGAAAAAGTGGGGGAGGAGCTAGACTTCTGATAACGAATCTGATTTTCGTACACATACGGTAGAGGAATGGTCTATAATAGAATTATTCATACTCGACACTCATTGTAAAATGTTGTTGTCACTTGCCCTTTCACTTGCATAGATTTTAGTTATGCATGCTGCTTCAAATTCTTGACCATTGCATATTCATATATGCATGTGGTGAAAATTCCTTGGAGAGCTTACAACCGATACAATTCCTTGCTAAGTCTTAATTGTTCGGTGGTATGAACATATAGACTATGTAGTGTCTTGTTACTTTACATGAATAATTTAACCGATGGAGTTCCCTGCTAAGTCTTAATTGTTTGGTGGTATGAACATGTAGTGTCTTGTTACTTTACATGAATAATTTAACAGATGGAGTGAAATTTGTTTGGTTAGTCAGTGGATGTTGGATTATTTAATTTAGTAGATTACTTAGTCTTAGGCTAGTATTATTGGAATCACACAGAAAATGGTTAGTAATTCTTATATGTTAAATTTGGGTGAGTTTCCTTTCAAGTCGATTTAGTGGTTGCAAGATTGTTGGTAGATGGATTTACTAGACATATAAATTGGTGGTTGGCCTATGCGTTTATGTTTCATCGGTGGAACCTTTTCTCTCAATTTAAGTTGTACTTAATTATAATGGATTGATCCTAGTAATGTGTATATGGCTAAATTAGTGCTTAGCATACATGGCTAATTTTGTGGAATTGGTACCCGCATCTTCACTCAATGGTTGTGAGCAATTTGAGCAACACATAAGCAATTGGATTGGATATCTTAAGTAATAGTTAAATGGGTCATATGTGCTGAATATGTGAGGACTGAATGATTGATTTCTTGACCATATACAATTGGACTGAAGCACTATGTAAATTGGAGGATGAATTGTAGATACCAAAATATTAGATTTGCACCATTGGAGGAAGTCTACACCCTTAATTTGGATTAACAAATGTATGATTATGGATCAATCATAGTGTTATATATATGGCTAAATTGATGTTTCATATGCATTCAATAGAGTGAGCACATGTATGAGTGATCAATGAGCTATTAAATAGGGAGTATGTGACCAACTTGGAAGTCTCATTTAAGTGTTGCATGGATACATATATCTAGATCTGTAGAATTTTAATATGTATGATTACATATTACTAATGTGGGACTAGTAGAGTTAGATCGGTCGTATTAGCATGAATAGTGTTGTAGAACATGATTGTTGGAATGGATTACAGTCATATGCAATTAATTTAATAAATTCAATATAGCTCTTGACGGATTGTATATGTGGTGGATTGTGAGCCCGGTTAATATGAGAATTAATTAATTGGGTGATGCTATGATTTATAATTTTGATATAGCATGGCTTAAGGATTCGAACATGGTGCTTACACACATTTTTTAGAAGCATGTATACTTAGCAGATTGTGGTGAAATTACCTAGTGTAGGGTCCATGCTAACCTCTTCTAAGTCATTGTAAATTTATCGGACTACCTTGATCATACTATAATACATTCTCTTTATAGCATGGAGATAAAGCTAAGATTATTCACTTTTAGAATATAATTGTGCCTGTGATCATATTACTCATGAACCGGTTATATAAATTATGATGGTGAGGCTAAAGTCATGATATTGTTTATAGTGAAAAACGTTGGTTAATAATTGTGTAGTAAGACATGCATGTCAAATTGCTGGATCCTTCATAGATTACCATGTTTGATGAAAGGTATGACTTGCTTAGAAGGTGTATGTTTTGTGGGTGGTTGTGCCAGGAGTTGGGAGTTTGCTCTAAAATTTTCCTCATATGCATCATTCTCATACACATGACTCATTGTGTAATATTTGTATATATGTTGTTTGTACCCGAAGGTAGTAACTTAAAAATTGATTGCTTGTATGTCATGTTAACTTTGGAGTATATGTGCGAATCATGGAACCATAGGAGAGGTCCAGAACTGAGATGACTCAATTGGTATCCCGATCAATCAAAGCGAGACCAAGTGCTCAACGAGCAAGGCAAGCACCCCTTTGATCATATTTGATCCCATATTTTCACTGTTATGTATGTTGTCTTTAAAACTATTATGCATGCACGTAATTTTGGTAAAAACCGCTACATTGGTAAGGTTGGTAGATATGTCCAATTATTGCATATACCCTACCTTGATAAATTGTTACTCCGTTGTTATCACCTTAGTAACTACTATCCACTGTTCGTATAATTAACTGTGGAATTTTAGAAGAAATGTCTTGGTTGATGCTTAGCGATGCTCACATCGATACTAGATGAACTAGGTTGGTTATGGTCAAAATGTTCAAAAATGGGAAAACACTTATGTATTAGTCCAGATATGGTACCTTTATTATTTTGGCTAAGAAATAAAATGGAAGGCATGTTTTAGACTTAGCTGAATGGTTCTGGAGACCGGTGCTTGTGCACGAGATGTTGGCATGTTGTTATCTCCCCCGAGTCACCAAGGACCAAGTCTTTGGTGTAGTTAGATACAAGATCCAATGTACAAACCACGTGTGCCTTTTATGAGAAGATCCTAGTATAATAAGTTGTCATGGATTAGCAACAAAACTGCAGGTGGTACCTGATAGGTGAGATTGGGCTAGTGTGGGCATATTGGGTAAGCAAGGTCTATCAACAGACAATTTGTTGTTAGGACCGGCGATGTAAAGACTTTGTCATAAGCTCTCAAACGGGTACTAATGGTATCGTGTGACATGTTTTTACATGATAGGATATTTGTCATGTGGGTAAAGTTGTATAGACTCTGCAGAGTGTACGAATCTATTTAAATAGTTGTGTTCCCAGTTGTAGACGACTTGGTGAATCCTCCATTATAGTAGTGTTATGTTTTCAAAATGGATTGGGAAGGTATGGATGGGAAATCTATGTATGGTTTCGTCCAGCACATGTATTTGCCATGGTTTAATGTTTATGGCAGCACGCCACATACTTATATTCGTTACATATGCTCTACATTATTTGTTATCAAATGTCAAATACTTTTACAACTGTTCGCTTGCAATCTACTACTCGATATTGTAAAACAAAGCTTGCTTTATGCAAAATTTGAGAACATGATAGGATAGCCACTCCATTGATGTAGCCTTGCATACTATATAACATTTATCTAAAAGTCTTGTGGAGTACGATTTTTGTACTCAGTGTTGCTTGTTGAACAATATCGGAAGGGATGCTCTTTGAAGTATATGACCCTAGCAACGTTGACATATTAGGGTCACGACCGCACTCAAGCCTTTCCTGTGGGTTTCAATTGTTGATTTTTTAAGTTAAACTCTGGGCTAGTAAAACAATACTCTTTATAATTTCAGTCAATAGGCTATATTTTACTTTATATAACCTTCTTTCGCTTTCATAAACAGGTGAGATATAATTTCTATCCATAACTGAATTCTTGGACAGTTGTGGAAACAATGATTACCTTGAAGAATTTTGGGTCCTCGTAGGGATCAAATAGATACCAGAAACGTATATTAAATCTCAACCATTATAATTTGGATCCACCCTATGAAATAAAATATCTATTTTCATTTAGTTATTATTCAGAATTTTAGTTTTCTAGTGTTTTACTTTGAAATTCGCATGGGAATAAAATCATTAATATAAATTTCTTTATTCCAAATTTTAGTTAATTTGGTTTGTACTTGGCATGCACTCTTTCTTTTAATTTGCTGACTTTCATTTAATTATCATTCCAAAATTTTAGCTATATGGATGTCACTGTGTAATTAGTATGGAAATCAAATTGCTATTTTTTTATTTTTATCCCGAATTTTAGTTGATTTGGATTGTACTTGACATGACATGGGCTCTTTTTTATCCTAAATCTGAGCCGTTATAATTTGAGTCCGTTGGATAGATTAGTTAAATCATTTTGGTTAACACATGAGAATCCTCGTACTACATAGTTAGCATATTTTTCAAATTTTAATATTTTTGGAATTTAAAGTTAGCACACAAATCAAATATCTAGTCGTCCTTTAATTTTTATTCCGAATTTGCATGTCATATGATCATACTTGGTGTGGACTTTTTTCCAGTTTGAGTCTGGGATTCATGTAAAAATAAATTTTTTATTTTTATTTAATCATTATATTGAATTTTAGTTTTTAGGGATTTATTTTGGATTTCGTATGAAATTAAATTGCCTATTTTTTTATTCCAAATTTTAGTTCATTTGGACTAAAATTGGAATGAGATCTTTCTTTTAATTTGTTATTTTTTATTTAATTATTATTCCAAAATTTGGTTATTTATGGATGTACTTTGGAAGTTGTATGAAAATGAAATTGCTATTTTTTTCTTTATTTTTCATTCCAAATTTAGTTAATTTGGATTAAGCTTTACATGGACTCTTTCTTTTAGTTTGTTAGTATTTATTTAATTATTATTCCGAATTTTAGTTATTTACTTTTGAAGCCGTATGGAAATTAAATTGCTGATTTTTCTTTACCTTTTTATTTGGGATTTCAGAAAATTTTTGTTGTAATTGGCATGGACTCTTTTTTGTAATATGAGCCATTATAACTCGGGTCTGTCAGATGGTTGACTAGATCTTTTTGGTTAACGTTGGAGCTTCTCTGAAATACCTAATTAGTATAGAAGATAGGTAGATTGCCCTTGTAGACAATATCTGAAAATTGCCCTTGTAGACAATATCTGAACTACTAACAAATCATACATTCATTCAGAGTTTACTTTTGTCACACAAGAAATGGAAGGCTCCTGGCTGTTTGTCAGGGTAGTACTGTAGTTTCAGACTTCCATGGATTGAAATTTCGTCGATTTTTGGTGAAATTCCGCAGAAATCTCAGATTTCGGGCCCTCACGAGATCTAAAGTATAGGCCAAAAAATAATTTAAAATGCTACAAACCGGGTGAAATTCATGAAACAAAATCCGGATTTTGCTTTTTTATGGCCGGATTTGATGATAATTTGTCCAAAAAATTATTTTGAGATATTTTAAAATTTTGGCAGAAACACCGTTGGAATTTTATAAAATTGAAGAAGCTTTTTCATGCTATGAAAAAATTATGGTACTATATCAAGAAGTCTAGGATCAAACATGAAATTTTTTAAAATATTTCAACTTTATTTGTTATCTTTTAAAAATAAAAAACAGAATTAGCATAAATGAGGTAGTAACAGTGTCAGAAATTTATAAATTTTTCCATGTTTGATCATCTTTTGAACATTTTATGGTAACATTATTGATGCATCAAGACTATCCATAAAAAGTTTCAAAATTTTCTAACGTGGTTTGAACCATTTTTCATGCAGTTGAAATTTGTCGGTCAGCCTTCAGTTGCACTGTCCAAATTTTTAAAAATTCATGAAGCTTGATCGTCATCTTAAAATTTTATGAGAATATTAATGAAGTATCATAACCATGCACAAAAAATTTCAAAAGCTTCTAACGTTGTTTGTACTATTTTTCGTTCGGATCAAACTTGTTGGTCAGCGTTTTATCATGATAGTAGCAATGTTTGAATTTTTTAAAATTCCTCAGATGTGATAATCATCTAAAATTTTTATGAGAACATCAATGATGTGTCAGGAATCTATAAAAAAATTCAATTTTTTTTGACATCGTTTGAACTATTTTATCTTCAGTTGAAATTCATTGAAATTTCGGTCCAAAAAATTCTGGATTTGAATTTTGATTTTTGAATTTCATCGGGATTTCATCCGAAATAACGAAATCTTTCTGAAATTTTGTATTTAGGTGGGTAACAAATTGTAAACCGAAAACGAAATTTGGAACCTGCAGACTTCCAGTTTTTAGTTCTTCTTCGTAACAGTAATAAAGGGAAAAGTTTGTCCTACCCTTGTTAAGTTGAACAGCCTCTGCAGAAGGAAGGGCAGTCTGGCCACTTCCACTAATTAATTTCGTTTACGTCTCCATTCCCCTATAAGCATATACTCAACCATTAATCGCATGCTTATTCAGTTGATAGATCTCATACTGGCGTATGTCCTAACAGAGTTCCTGTGTAGTTACTATTGTAACTGTAACTAGTTGCAATCAAGGTTTAAAATCTCGTTTCCGGTTAACATCTCGAAGGTGGTCAGAATCCGAAATTTCGTCAAAATCTCCAAATTTTGAATAAATTATAGACAAAATAAAAACACAAAAATTCAAATCCGTGATTTTTTTAACCGGGATTTCCGAGATTTCGACGAAAATTTTGAAATTGACGAAATCTCGGCAAATTTCAACCAAACAAAAAATGGTTCAAATGAAGTAAATTTTTTTGAATTTTTTGTGATGGTTCTGACACATCAATAATATTCTCATAAAAATTTCATATGATTACCAAGCATGAGAGATTTTTAAAAATTCTGACAGTGGTACTGTCTTGATAAAAGGCTGACCTGTAAATTTGAACTCAATGAAAAATAGAACAAAACATGTTATAAAATTTCTAAATTTCTTTGAATGGTCCTGATGTATCAATAATTTTTCAATAAAAGTTTCAAATTATGAAGCAAACTTCAACAAATGAAAAATGTTTCAAACCAAGTTATATAATTTTTAAATTTTTTTGTATGGTACCGATGCATCATAAATATTTCCATAAAATTTTCATATGGTGATCAATCTTCAAGAATTTTCAAAAATTCTGACAGGTGCTACATCTTGATAAAAGCTTGATGATCAATACATAGATTTTCTTGAGCAACAAAAAAAGGTTTAGAATTTTTAAAACTTTAACAGAAGGGTGCTAAGAAAATTTTAAAGATCTCATAAAATTTTTGGATCATTATTATGCTCCAGTGAATTTATAAAATTTTTACAAGGGTATTGTACCATTTATGTTATTTCTGTTTTTGATTTTTGAAATATAACAAATGAACTTCAATGCTTACATAGATTTGATTGAGCAAAACAATAAGTTTAATTTTTTTTAAACAATTTTTATAAAATGGTACTGAGGCAATTATTAAGCTCTCATAAAAATTTTGGATCCTGATCACACTCGAGCGAATTTATAAAATTTTGACAAGATTACTGCCTCAATTATATTCATTCGGTTTTTGATTTTTTACCGATAACAAATGAAGTTTAATTCTTTTAAAAAAAATTCTGCATGATTCTGCACTACTAAATATAGTACCATAAATTTGTTAGATCACGATCAATCTTGTACGATTTTATAAAAATCTGACAGTGTTTCTACCGAAATTATAAAACATCTCAAAAAATTGGTTTTCAACAAATTTTCATGGAAGATGAATTTCTTAAGGGTTATTGGACCAATTTTGATAAACAAAAAGTCAAAAATGGTATAAAAAACAAAGATTTCAACAAGAGTTGGCGAAATCTCTTCGAAATTTTCCAAGATACTGTAGCAATTTAATTTTTTCCCCGAGCAGTATTTTGGATCCCGTCCCCGGCTAAAATTCGAAATCTCGGATGGGATTTCCGAAATTTCACCGAATTTTGGAACGTTTGTTGAAATAGCACCACATGATCGTAAATCAACGGCTTAGATCTTTTGAATACTAAAGCACTTTTTTACCACAATGATTTTAGTACTATAGCTGCATGAATCTAGACCGTTGACTCTGAAAATATATAGTTTAGATTACATACAGTTGCTTATTGTGCAGTTGCAACAATAGCTAGACAAACATTTTTATCTCTATACTACAGTGGCTTAGCTTGCAGCTTTGTCGCATCAGGCAGAGACTCGGGCCTATTTGAGGTAACTGTAGCTTTTATGAAAAACTTCTTTTTGGTTTTCTAGGTTGAAAAGCACCTATAGCTTTTTACAAGAGGCTGTTTGATAAATGGCTAATTTCTTTCAGTAATAAGCTGCAAAAGTAGATCCAACTCAGCTTTCAACTTGTGCTTTTTGCTAGTTATATATGGCTTCTAGCTTATGCCAAAAACCGCTTGTTGAAGGTCAGAATTCGATAATAAACTTATGATCACGGGTACCTTCGATGTCAGAGTCAAGCACGAAGATAGTGCCACACGATGTATATAGATCGGGCTCTCGGATGGAGTAATACCCTACGTCCTGTGCGGATGATGTATGTATTTGGTGTATCGAGTACAGAGCGAGTTGTCTAGCCCTAGTTACAATGAAGATTGGATCTAAGCAATGGCTAAACTATGGCTGGAGGTTGACGAAGCGTGGTCAGTTGGCTCCTGGTTGCTCCGCGTCCTAGTTACAATGAAGATTAGATCTAAGCAATGGCTAAACTATGGCTGGAGGTTGATGAAGCGTGGTCAGTTGGCTCCTGGTTGCTCCGCGTCTTCTAAAAGCTCTGTTCAAAAGTCTTCTCCCCTTTCCTCTTGAGGATACCTACCCCCGGCCTTATATAGTCAGGGTAGCCCTGTCTCAAGCTAAGTTGTAATCGGTTTGGGATACCAGATCGTAGTTGATGAGGAGTCCATCGTCGTGTCGATCTTCGCAGTATATCCAAACTTCTCTGGATACCAGGCGTACTCGAATCGGCTTCCTCGTAACGGGGAAGTGATCGAGTCCTTCCTAATATGGAATTACCTTCTCCGCGTATATCTTATCCTATAGAATCGGGCATGTGATATCCAGAGTTTAGAACATATTCTTCACGTATCCTGCATGTACTCATACCCAGTGGCGGACCTAGGATCCAATTTTAGGGGGTGCTCACCGAAGACGACGCGACAAGAGAGGCGGCGGAGCTCATACGCGGCGAGGCCGGGGTGGCTCGTCTAGTGCGGTGCCGTGGGCAACGCGGCATGGTGCAGGCGAGCGCGGCGCCGAGGCAACAGCAGGCCAAGGCTGGTACTGTTGAGAGTAATCTTGTGCAGGGGCGGAGCCAGGCCTCGGGCCACCCGGGCCTGGGCCCGAGGCCTGGCCCAAAACATCCTTTCAAAACCAATAAAAACACTGTACAAATTCAAAAAATAAGCAAATTTTTTTTGGGCCAGCCCAGGCCGGCCCGAGGCTTGGGCCTGGGCTGGCTCCGCCCCTGATCTTGTGTTTATAGTCCTGAAGTTTCAGAGTCCAGTTTATCTGATAGTTTATTCTCAGGATTCGGTATTACCGGATGCAGGTAAAAAGACTCCTAAAATGTGTTTATGCAGAGTCTGTTTAGTTTGAAGTTTTGCCAGATAAGTAATTGTACTTTGTCTCGACTGAAACTTTGAAGTTTGAGTTAGAGTCCAATTAGTTGAAGCAATTCGGATTGACAGTTGTAACTGAATTCAGTTTATAGTTTGTAATCTCTAACTATATAAGCAATAGAGGAGAAAACAGAAAAGCCGCGGGAAGGTTTTGCAGCACCAAAAAAATACTCCTGATTGTTCTTGTTGTATTTGTTCTTGCCGTCTGTTGTGCGCATGTATTCAGCTTTCCAGAGCAGAGAACTGGTACTATAAGAAGTAATCATATTACTTCTGTGCAGTATTCCGGCAAATGCAGAATAATCACCCGACAATACAGAGAAGCGTATTGTTGATTCAGTGCAGGCTTCGTGCTATTCCAGAGAGGAAAACTGACGACTTGCTGAGGTGAGTTTCAACAGGTGCGGCACGCAGCGAGCTCTTGCCTCTTCGTCGCTCTCTGGGTTGGGGTGCCAGCAGGGGTACCTATGGGCCGGCCGACGGTAGGGGGTGGTGCGGTAGCCCCGACTGAACCCTCGCTAGGTTCACTCCTGCTTATACTCTATATTTAGATATTCGACACCGTTTAAAAACTAAGCTGTTTGTTAAGACTTACTGATTTTTCATAAACTGAAGTTGGTTTAAAGCCGCTCTAAACAGGCCCTCAGTTTGGTTGTTTCGGTATCGATAAGAAAAGTCGATCTTGCCCTTGGTGTTGGTGGACTGAACGGGCTTCATCAATTCTCAAATTGCAACTACTACCTACCTCCGCTTCCCTCCAATTTCCCAACCCAACGGTGACACGAAGGTAACCGCCGCGACCTCCTCATCGTCTCGCTCTCGATCCAAACCCTAGCCTCATCTCTCTGCTACTCCGTTCGCAGCTTGGGATCTCGAGTGGAGGCGATGGAGGGAGAGCTGGAGCTCGGCTTCCTCTCGCCGGCGGCGGCTTCGGCTCGTCGACGCGGGTGTTGCCGCTGAAGAAGCTGCTCAACTGGCCCTTATCGTGCGTCTCCAACGGTCGCGGCTTCAGCTCACCGACATGGGAGTTACCGCTGGAGAAGCTGCTCAGCACGTCCTCATCGTGCGTCTTCGACGGCGGCGGCTTCCCCTCGCCGACATGGGAGTCACCGCTGGAGACACTGCTCGAATCGCCCTCATCGTGTGTCTCCGATGGCCGCGACGGCGGCAACAGCGGCTGCAGCTCGCCTCTCCGGGTCTCGGTGGAGCAGGGGAGCGAGATGCGCGAGGCGGTGAGGCTTCTGCGCGCAACCGCTGAGCTCTACGACTACTGCTTCCTCCGCCTGCGCGATGCCGCGGCCGAGCTAGCCGTCCTCCGCCGGGAACGCCTCCTCCTCAGAGCCGAGAACCTGCACCTATCCCTCCTCCTCGATGCGCTCGAGGCCGAGCAGAGGAAGCAGGCGTCCACGCTGGCTCCGGCACTGTCGCCAAAGCCGGTGAATGAGGAAGCACCGCGCGGAGCCGCACAGAAGAGCATCTCCATACGTTCGAGGGGTTACCTCTCGCAGAAGCAGCCGCAGGGCGAGGTCGAGCCACAGCGCCTCCGGCGATGGAGTTAATGTCACAGGTTTTGACCGTGTGTATTATAGAAGGCGTAGGCAAGGGAAAGTTCAGGTAGCTTAATTGTTGGTGCAAGATATGCACAAACTTAGCAAGAGTTGGTTTAGTTTGTTAGTTTGGAAGGTTATCTAGTAGATCAGTTATTTTTGGTTACTTCAATAATCTGTGATCCTTGCGGATCAAGGGATTTGTATTGCTTTATATTTGGAAGAGATATGAATGAAAAGGGCATGCTTGTTTTGCAAAATTAATCTCATGGCGGTGCCTTCCCATGAACAAGGCCGGTAGCTCCGTTCGTTAGTTATCCGTCGAGTCGCCGCCACGGCTTCGACGTCCACCTCTACTCGTGCCGGTCTACGGCCGGGTACTCGTCTATACGTCCAAGCACATAACAATTTGGTATCAGATTCGGCCGATCCTCCGACCATGGCGCAGCCCATCATTGAAGACCGCATCGACAAACTAGAGGCCTCCATGGATGAGTTGAAGAATTCCCTAGGGGAGTTGCTCTCCATCTCGCATGCCACCAGGCCTCACCACGGTGAGTCTGGCCAACACAACCACGCCGTTGAGGAGCCAGTTCGGCATCCTGATCCCTGGCCAAATCGTGGTGACCGATCGAGCACAGTGGATCCGCCGGGTTGCTGGCTCCAACCGTCGATTCGCCAGGCTCGGCCCCGCGCGGTTGAACGCGGTCGCCGCGAACGACAGCCCTGGGACAATGGGGGTTTCCTGCGTCCCCCGCTAGATCACCAGCCACCAACCGACGACGGGGAGGCGTTTCATCATCGGCGCTGGACTCCGCGTGCTCCTCGACTCGAGCTTCCGAGTTATGATGGCACAGATGACCCGCTCGCATGGCTTCGCCAGTGTGAGCGATTTTTTCGCCTACACCAAATTCCGCCGCAAGAATACGTCGATCTGGTGGGTCTACATCTTCGGGGAGAAGCTCAAGAAGTGCTCGATAATTGGATGCTCGACGCCGATTGGATCTCCTGGGAAGATTTCTTCGATACTTTCATTCAGCGCTTCACTCGTCAGTCAGGAGCAGGACCTCTCGGTGGTCTCGTCAATTTGAAGCAAGGCTCCAGCCGGGTAGACAACTATGCCCGCAACTTTCAACGTCTTCTCGCCAGAACCCCGCGCATGCCACGAGCCGATCAGGTGGAAACATTTACGGCTGGCTTGTCCCGGTCGCTCGCAGCTGACGTGCGGCGGGAACGACCTCGAGATTTGTCCGAAGAGGTAGCATATGCTCGTGAAGTGGAAGAACAAAAAGATTTATGGCTGGCAAAGGCCGCGCAACATTCTTCGTTTGGAGATCGCGGTCGTATGGCTTTCAGTCGAGGCATTCCCTCTACGCCATCGCGTCCGGTGCCTTCTGTGGGAGGATCACAATCGGGCGTTGCCTCCGCCGCTGGCGGGAGTAGCAAGGGCCCCAACGCATCGTCGGGTTCCACTGCTGTTCCTCCCACGGCACCGCTTGGACGGTTGAAGCTTAGTGCAGATCAACTTGCCGATCGCCGGGCGAAGGGGCTGTGTTATCACTGCGATGATTTTTATTCACGAGGCCACCGCTGCAAACGGCTCTTCGCCATTGAAATATGTGCTGACGCCAAAGATGATGAGGTTGTTCTCGAGCAGGTGGGTGTCGAGGAAGCAGAGAATGGGGCACCAGCAGAACCATCTTTGTCCCTGTTGGCTATTCTTGAGCCTAAGCCAGGAGGTACCATGCAGTTGTTGTTACGTATGCGTGGACATTAGCTCCGTTGTCTCATCGACAGTGGGAGCACTCACAATTTTATTAGCAGTCATGCGGCCGTCCGAATGTCATTACCCCACGATCAGCCATCCTCTCAGCAAGTCCGCGTGGCCAATGGGAGTCATTTGCCTTGTTTGGGGATGTTCCAGATGAGTGTTTCCACATTGATGCTCATCCTTTTACTGCATCATTCATTGTTATTCCTTTGGATGGGTTTGATGTGGTCCTGGGCATACATTGGCTTCAAACTCTGGGAGTTATTCAATGGAATTTTGTCAATTTGACGATGTCCTTTGTCTATTGCGGCACGCCAGTTCTATTGCAGGGCATCCACCAGTCTAGTTGGCCACACCTTCTACCGATCCATTGTGATCAGCACTTGGAGGATCTGGTTGCAGCATTTCGTCTCCATCAACAAGCTCCGAGGTGCCACCACCGATTCCCAACGAACAGACAGTCGTTCCCGCCACGGCCACACAACCAGTGTGGCGGGTCTGCGATGGCCTTTTATTCCGCCATAATCGTCTCGTCATCCCGGCAGATTCTCCACTCATCCCGAACGTGATTGCCACGGTGCATAACTTAACGCACGAAGGCGTGCACAAGACTCTTCATCGGCTTCGCACACTGTATTTTTGGCCTCGTCAAAGACAAACAGTGGCAGCATAAACTGCGAGGTGTTCAGTTTGCCAACGCAACAAGGCGAGTTCCTTATCTCCGGCGGGTCTCCTACAGCCCCTTCCGATTCCACATCAAATATGGGCCGACGTCTCCATGGATTTCATTGTTCGTCTGCCGAAGTCCCAGGGAAGAACATCAATCCTCGTTGTGGTGGACCGATTGTCCAAATATGCACACTTCATGTCCCTCTCCCAGCCAGCTTCTGCCGCCGTTGTGGCACAGCTCTTCTTCGATAACGTGGTGCGCTTGCACGGCATGCCAGAATCTATAGTGTCGGATCGAGATCCTGTCTTCACTAGTGCATTCTGGCAGGACCTTTTCAAACATTGCGGTACCAAACTACTGTTGTCCACGGCATACCATCCACAGACGGATGGGCAAACGGAGGCCGTCAACAAAACTGTCGAGATGTATCTCCATTGTCTGACGGCTGACAATCCACAGACTTGGGTTAAGTGGCTTTCATGGGCGGAGTTTTGTTACAATACCTCCTTTCACACGGCGCATCGCATGACACCGTTTGAATTGGTATATGGCCGTCCTCCACCATCGCTACTTCCATATAACCAAGGTACCACTGTTATTCGTGAAGTTGATTGTCAATTATCCGCACGCGACATCCTTCTTCGCAGTGCACAACATCATCTTCGTCAAGCACATAATATAATGAAACAATATTATGACAATAATCATCGGGATGTTTCGTTTGAAGTGGGAGAGTGGGTATGGTTACGTCTCCAACTGCATCGCCAATCCTCTCTCCGCAAAGCTCCTGATCATAAATTGGCCCCGCGGTATTTCGGTCCTTATCAGATTGTGGAGTTAATTGGGAAAGTGGCTTATCGGCTTCAGTTACCACCTGGGACTCGTCTTCATGATGTTTTTCATGTGTCACTCCTCAAACCTTACAGAGGCGAGCTTCCTTCTTCAACGCCATCATTGCCTCCAGACGTGATGTCTCTTCCTGATCTCGCCCAACCGGAACCATATCACGCATTAGCGCAACGCTTCGTCAAAGGCAGGCGCCAGTGGTTGATTCAGTGGATGGGGGAACCCGAAGAGGAGGCGACTTGGGTTGATGCTGAAGTTCTACACCGGTCCTATCCTACTTTCCAGCTTGCGGACAAGCTGGCTTCGGAGGGGGGGAGTAATGTCACAGGTTTTGACCGTGTGTATTATAGAAGGCGTAGGCAAGGGAAAGTTCAGGTAGCTTAATTGTTGATGCAGGATATGCACAAACTTAGCAAGAGTCGGTTTAGTTTGTTAGTTTGGAAGGTTATCTAGTAGATCAGTTATTTTTGGTTACTTCAATAATCTATGATCCTTGCGGATCAAGGGATTTGTATTGCTTTATATTTGGAAGAGATATGAATGAAAAGGGCATGCTTGTTTTGCCAAATTAATCTCATGGCGGTGCCTTCCGATGAACAAGGCCGGTAGCTCCATTCGCTAGTTATCCGTCGAGTCGCCGCCACGGCTTCGACGTCCACCTCTACTCGTGCCGGTCTACGGCCGGGTACTCGTCTATACGTCCAAGCACATAACAGTTAAGCCCACAAATCCAACCATTACCAATTCGCAAATTTATCCCCCCCCCCTCTTGCTTGTTTATGTCGTCGGAAATTTGCGCTTAAACCCTCTCATGCAGTTCAAAAGTTCAAAGTCCTTCCAATTGGTTATTATCGGGGTGCAATTTGGTTTAAACTGCAAAATCACACGAGCTCTGGTAATATGATATTTCATTTGTGATTTAGCAATCTCAGGAACTAGCAGGCTATGTTGAATTAGCTTAATTCAAAGTTTTGGTACTTAAAATTCGTCGAGTGCACAGATTTAATTTACAAAGTGGTCGGCAATTGCTTAACTCAGCAAGTCAATCTTAACTGGATAAATTTTTGGCAAGTTTCCTAGTTGGTTGTGCTGCAATTAGATGTTGAAATGGTCTGGTTTACACTTGGGAAATCACGCAAGTTCTGGTAATGTCAGGTTTCCTTGGGATTGGTCAATCGCAGGTCTAAGTTTTGCACTTAATACTTGTCAAGTTGACATAAGTTGACAACTTTAGGATAGAAAGTGGTTTGGCAGCAGCAGCGATAGGGTGTTCGATTTGGCTTAATTCGACAAGGCAAACACAGAACTCGATGAATTTCACTGGAATTCCATACCCATATGTTTGATCTCGCAATGGGTAATGGCGATTGCAGGAGGCAGGGGAGAAGGAGAAGGGGGACGGGGAAGTCGAGGTGGAGGTGGAGGTGGAGGCGTACAGGCAGGTTGCGGAGAAGACGGAGCAGTGCAACAAGTGGGAGCGCGGCGCGTGCTCCTACGACCGTCGGTGCCGGTTCGCGCACGGCCTGCGGGAGCTGCGCCCTGTCATCCGCCACCCGCGCTACAAGACCCTCCCTGCCAGATGTTCGCCGCCGCGTCCGGCTGCCCCTACGGCCACCGCTGCCACTTCCGCCACTCCCCGCCGCCCGCCGCGGAGTCCTGCTAGTCCCCTACAGCCTCGTAATGCCTCCTCCTCTTGTCCCACCCGCGTTCCCCTCCTCATAAGCTGCGCATGTCTGAATGCATCTTTGCTCGTCAAATCAAATCAGCATTCCGCATTGAGTTCATCAAATCAGTAGCTGCATTAGGAGTAACAAAGCGACAGACACTGCCGGTAAGGGAGCCAGGGACAATGGATGGTGGCAGTGTCCAGCCAGTGGTGGGCCAAACGGGCCGTATATGGATATGTTTCTGTCTGGTTGCTTGGGAACTGCGGGTGATTTGTGGTGAGAAACAGCCGACGGGCTTCCTATCGTCATATGGACATTAAATTGGGCCATGCATAGAGCCTGAACCCCTCCTGTTATGATGCTGCTGGCCCTTGGAACTGGAAGCTTGATGCTTCTGTCACTACATGCGGATCTGCAAGTGGCATCTTGTCCCGAATTTGGTTGATTGCGAAGCATTGTTTGCACTCAAGATTGGAAATTGCACACCGGGAGATTCGGGATCATGTCCTTTGTAGTTGTAGTTAGTTTACCTCTTGAATTAACGTGTGCCTGTCGATCAGCGTCTGACCGAACGCACTTGCCATAGACACACAAACAAACGTCGGCAGAAGTGCCGATGCAGACGGGGAGCAAGCTTTCATGCCAGGAATCCAAGAGTTGCGGATGATGAGCTTCCTCTTGGTTGTGGCGAATCAAATTACCTATTGTGAAATCCTCCTTTAAAATCAACTTGGACTTCGCAAGTGCATCAAGTTTGTGAGTCTTCGAATAGGACATCATTGTGCTTGTTGAAGTTAATACAACTCATGACACTAACATATAACTTGTAATAAGATTTTCATATACTTATATACTAAAGGAACTATGTGAATTAAGTTGAAGGGCGTCGGTGTTATTTGACTCTAACTTATACATTATAGATCCGCCCTGGGGCAACCAATTCTCACACCTCCAGGACTCCATCCAGTCCAGGTTACTAGGGGCATCAGGGTGTAGCACCATTGCACTTGTACGCATCTGTGCGACCTGTGTCTCCCAAGTCCTAACTCACGAGGAACAAGCGACTGCCTCGGATACCGTATGTGAGCTAGGGGCAGGGCAGGGTGCGCGCACGCCCAAAGTGGCTGGGAGCATCGGCATCGCGCGCTAAAGACGGCTTTTCTCCTCACATGGACGGGGGATGCCGCTGCCACTTTCTTTCCCATAGATTTGAAGACAGCATATTTAGCAGCGGCAAAAGCCCGGCTGGGACGAGCATGATGTAAGCCGCTTTCTAGGGGCCAGCAAAGGCGATTGACAGAGCCGAGCCACCAGTGGCTCTGCCGCTATCTGCTTCGTTATCCTGGGGAGAGTGCCTGCAGAAACCCTGATTTCGCGCTTTCTAGGATTCCTTTTTCGGGGGAGAATAGAAATCCATTTGTCTGTCTGTCCTGCTGCATGCCAGCATATCTGCACACCGGAAATAAACAAGAAGGGGCTGAGGGGAGGCTACAGAGCATTCGTTAGTTAGACCGATTTAAGTTAGTAGTACCACTACATAGCTCAGGAGAAAAGAAATGGTGGCAATTAGAATTGTCAACTGAAAATCTCCATTTGTTCATCAGTAAGTTCATTTACAGTGGAATGAAGCACAGAAGAGAAACGGAAAATGAAATAGAAAAGACCCTACCATTTTTTTTAACTCTTCGTGTACAGGGAACACGAGTGCAATGCACTGATGCAGTCCTCTACTTTGCGCTTTCTTCCTTCCCCTCCCTCGGAGCACCCAAGAACACCCCAACACACACACACCGGGCGAAAAGCTCACCTTTGTACCCATCTTTCAGCCCCAAAAGCCTACCCGTCCATAGCCACCACCACCGCTCTGCTTCCCGGAAGCTTCTCCAATCCAGCCATGCGCCACCACGTACGTCCCGCCTCCCGATGCTTAGGGCCGGGGCGGGCGCTGCCCATCTCTACCTCCATCTCCTTGCACGGCCATGCACAGCTGATAGCTCCCCACTTTGCCGCTTTCTGACAAAATTCCGCGCCCTTTTTGGCGACTGCACTGAAAGAGAAGAGGGGGAAAGCCCGGTGGGTGGGTGTGCCCGAATCTTGGCATTTCTAGGGATTCTGATGAGGCGCGCCGCTTTACGATCTTTTTACCGGCAGGGACGGGGAGCGTGTCCGTGACGAACCCCATGCCGCGCGCGGGAGAAGCTTCCACGCTTCTTCCTCGGTTTCTTGCCTCCGCTATTTATAGCCGACGTGGTCACTGCGCAGGGTTTTACGGTGGTCACCTCAGATGAACTGAAGTGAGCTCAGCGTGTCGGTTTGCACTGCATTGCCGCGGTCGGGATGGACTTGAAAAGGGTTTTGGACGTGGAGGAGGAGGTGGTGGACGGCGACGAGGAGGAGCTCGCCTGCCCGGAGGCCAAGCGCCGGAGGACGTTCCTCAAGTGAGTACCCGTTTTGAGTGTGCATTATATCTGTAGTCGTGTACTGAAAAGGTTCTGACGTTTGATTCATGTCTTTGTGCAGCAGCTCGATGCAGGAGGCCATTGGCGCGCAGTACATGGAGAGGAATCTGCCCAAGCTGGAGCCGTTTCTGCGCAGAGTTGTAAGCACCTCTCTTAGTAGCAATTAAGGCCATCGTGCCTGCCGGCCCCTGCCGAGTTGGCTTCAACAGAACTCTAATGGTCGTGTCTGTCATTCTGTCGCGAATCCAGGTGCAGGAAGAAGTGCACAATGTCCTTATCCGCCACATTGATTCGGCACACAGGTTAGCTCCTACATACCAACTGCATTTAGTGTTTGAAGCCTAGTGTGCTAATTTCTTGTGGAGTCGCGAGAATACAATACCACGTCTTTCTCAGTGTTGAGTAAGCACAGTTACATGCCCCGTTGACATGTTACATAAAATTACTACTGAAGCACTAGCACTGACAAAATGGCAATAGGGTAACATAGACCAGATATAACTGTTGATTTTTGAACTGTTTTATGTTCATAATGAGTATCGCTGATCCTGAATTTTTTTCCTTTAAAATGTTGTAAGAAACACTCTGGACCTGAACTTGCTACTCATAGTACCGTTAAATTCCTCTGAATTGTTGCCTTAGTATTTTTACAGAATTGATGCTATCAGTGCAGTGTTGGTCTTTCACTTTTTGACTGCTGAATCTACTTTGCCACGTGTCAATATATATTTTCTTGCTTTTCAGTTGGCATGTGTCATGACTTATCTTCTGTTCTGCATTGTTCAGGCTTCCCCTTCAAATCAAGACGGGTAGTAAAAGATACAAGCTGCAATTCCAGGGGAACCTGCCTCAGACCCTTTTCACAGGCAACAGAGTGGAAGGGGAGAGCAAGCAGCCTCTTCGAATTGTTCTCACTGACGCTGCCAATAACCAGACAATCACCTCTGGTCCCTTATCCTCGATGAAGGTTGAACTCCTCGTTCTTGACGGTGATTTCAACGCCGATGAGCGTTTGGAGTACACTGAGAAGGAGTTCCGTGAATGTATAGTCTTTGAAAGAGAAGGCAAGAGGCCTCTCTTGTCCGGTGAGGTCATAATTGTGCTCGAGAAAGGTGCTGCTTCTATCCGCGACATTTCTTTCACGGATAACTCCAGCTGGATAAGAAGCAGGAAGTTCAGACTTGGTGCAAGAATTTCTCGGGCCAGTTCCATCGAAGAAAAAGTGCAGGAAGCTGTGAGCAATCCTTTTCTAGTGAAGGATCACCGTGGTGAAGGTAAATCATTATCACATTCAACCTGCCACAGAATTTTTTGTTCCCCAAACTTTCTTCCTTGTAGTTTTGAGCCAGCAACTGATTTAAACCTCCATGTTTCAGTTTACAAGAAACATCATCCTCCTGCATTAACTG
Source organism: Otatea glauca (assembly GCA_036346275.1). Taxonomy (NCBI): domain Eukaryota; kingdom Viridiplantae; phylum Streptophyta; class Magnoliopsida; order Poales; family Poaceae; genus Otatea; species Otatea glauca. Next base: position 21,098,681 of record CM070715.1, read on the forward strand.
ATGATGTATGGCGTTTGGAGAAAATTGGAAAGGATGGTGTTTTCCACAAGAAACTTGCTGACCTCGGAATTCACACTGTTCAAGACTTCCTCAGGAACTTGGTGATGGATCAATATGGACTGCGCAGCGTAATAAACCTACCTTTTCTACAGTCTTTTGTTTTAGATTCTCCAAATAACCGGCTCTTCTATTCTCATCCTGTACTATATTGCCACTTTCAGTTACTTGGCAGTGGAATGTCAAACAAAATGTGGGAAGCAACTGTTGAGCATGCCCGGGAGTGCATTCTAGACGACAAGCTCTACTCCTATTGCAGCGGTCATGGAATCATTCTTCTATTCAATTGCATCCATGAAGTTGTTGGTGTAATAGTTGGGAACCACTGCTTCACCTTGAATTCTCTCGCTCCAACACAGAAGGTAAACAGCTGAAAAGGATTGCAAGTTGCAATCATGGATATTGATAGATGAAAGGAATAATCATATTATGAACAGCGTCTAGACTCGGCTGTTTACAAAAGCAGTTCATTCGGATAGCAATATCTTTGCCTCAAGAACAATGTATCAATTCCATTGAATGACAGACACCTAGGCACCCAGCTCGTCATAGTCTAACCCGTTGCACACTATATCACTTTGCAGTTACTGGTGCTGAAATTGCAGCAAGACGCTTACAAGTTTCCAAACCGCATTGTCGAATTCAAAGTGCAGTCTCAGTGCGTCAACCAGTCACCCATGATCCAGGCCCCGCCTTCGCTGATGCCCGGGCCAGCGAGCACGCAGATCCTCAACCTTCCTCAAGGTGCTCATTGCTTTCCATCAGGCGTCCCCCATTAAGTCAGGCCTTCATCATCTCGTACTGACAAACTACTTTTCCTTCTTTCAGATGAGCCAAACTCACAAGATGTCATGCTGAATCCACTTCACCGGCCACTCAATGAGACCCTGGAAGATGTCCTTCAGACAACCGGCACCCACCACCAGCCTACTGAGCCCTGGATCACCTCGTTCGGAGCAGGTAGCTTTGACGCCAGGGAACCTTTCGACACGCAGTACAGTGGCTCTCAGCCTTGCGGCCTGCTGTTCTCGAGCACCGGCGCGAGATTGTGAACGGTAGCAACGCAGGACGTTTTTACTGGAGATGCCGCTGTTTTTCCTGCAGTTGATAGGCTGGGTGTGGGTGCATGGTTCCATCTTCCATGTGCTGCGTTGCGCCAAAAGAATCCGAGTTAATGGCGCCACCATTCTAGCTTGAGGCCGAGCTGAGCACTGCTGCATGCTGCTGAGGGGCATGGCATGGGTCCATCTAACTGTCTGCTAACACTCACAAGTCGTTGTTTGCGGGGAGAGCTGATGCAGAGAAGACACTAAGGTGGTAAAATTGGTAGGATGTGAGATCTTTTGCTGTTTTTGTGAGTTGTGACATGTAATATGACAAAGCACTACCTCTGGAGTTTTTTTAATGTTAAAAACCAGATATCCTTTGTGTAAAAGGTGCCTCTCTCTCTCTCTCTCACACACACACACACATCTTGTATCTAGTGGTTAGACGTTATTCGGTTTTGTGTCAAATGCTCGTGTGCTGTTAAAGGATGTCCACTTGCAATCTTTCTCTGCTCACAAAGAACAGGGAATGAAATGAGCTCTTCAATCGGATACAGACATGGTCTATTTGCATGGGCCTAACTGGCAGTACTGGGCATCCACAAGCAGGTGTTATCATGTTTCAGCTCTTCAGGCCATGGCAGTTAGCTTGGCATGAATCTTCGGCTCACCACACTGATATGTTGTACTTGAACCTCATTTGCCCCCAGAAAACTAAGAGGGAAAAAATGATGTCTGATTAATGCATTCATCAATCATTCACAGAACCAGCAAAGCGTCATTTTATTGTTCTAAGCAGTAACTCATATCTTGACAGTACAACCATCAGCTGAAGGTTGGCAGGAATAGGATATGGTTTTTCAAGAAGAGGGCAATTTGTCAACAAAAAAGACAACCCAAATACCATATTCCAAGAATCAAAGCATGCTTTCTGTCTCTCCCCTTGCAATGTCATCAGAAAACTGCACTAAAATAACTGTACAAAATTGGGTTAGGATACCAATCAGTCTCCAGCAAAGCGTTTTCATCTTACTGCCAGAAGCATTGCGTCATTGCATGCTCACAGATAAGATCTGAAAGAGAAATTGCAAGACAAATACAACAAAATCAAATATACTAAAAAACAGAATATTGTAATAGAGTTGATCAGGATAGCATCAAACATTAGTCTGTTGGGCTCCATACAAAATGCATTCCAAAGTAGCAACTTGGAGCCTTGCCATCGCTTTCACAAACACCGTTAAGCTAGTCATTTCACTTTACATACCAAGGTGCACAAAAAAACTACAGCCTTGCAATTCTGTGAGCTATATTCTCAGAGCAAATGGAAATTTCATCAGCGCTGTTGACAGACACCAAGCTTGTTAGTAGCCCGATTTGTTCAGTTCAGGCTATAGTACAGTTAGCTTCACCAAATAATTCACCAAATAATACTTGGATCCAGCAACAAGCAGATTATTCTCCTCTTTTTACATGTAGCAGAAAACTGACCCGGAAGACTAGCTTGCATGCACAAGGGACAGTGAGTCCTATTGGTACTTTCACCTGCATGCAGTTGACCGGCTAGATCTTTTACCTTCCATTGCATCCTTCTTTTTCCTACAGTCTGAACAAAGGTAAGGACCGCCCCATGGTGTTGATGGGGCAGAACAGTAGCCACCTCCATTATCTGTCATTAAGTCTTCGAGTGGCACTTGGTCCACTTGGCAGATCGCACAGCGAAATGGGGGCAAATTTGCTTTTGATAGAAAATCCCTACCCAACCTGCAAAAAGTATGGATAGGATGTTAGGGTACTGTTGAACATCCTAAAATGTGCAGACAGTCAAGTAACACCATGGTGGCATCCCTCAACAAACGAAACATCAATCAGCAATATATCTTAACAACCGAACGGGCAAAGAGATAAGTGAAGCATGTGATGATTTAGGAGATTAATTTATTACACAGCAAATTATCTATGGAATAGCCCAAGTGAAACACTCCTACCTGTTGGTGCAGTTTGTTCATTCCAGTACTAATTATTCTTGCGGACCTGGACGTTCTACCGATAAGACAACAAGAAAAGTAGGAATGGTGCCATACATTCAAGGGCTCTAGTGGCATACAATCCAATCTCCTACACCACCGACTACTGCAAGACAAATGCAAACTAGAAGAAGTGATAATGTTTTATATTACAAAAGTTTCTGAACTGGAGGAAGCAAAGTGCAAGGAAATGACACACAATTGCTGTATCCATATAGAGGTCATCTCAAAATCCGCATTAACCATATTACTTAGCTCTTTTTGACATTGGTCTACTTTTCTAATTTTCAACTAGAAAGGCCTATATATTTAAGTGATGCAACATATCAACAAAAGGTTTCAAAAGTTAATTCCTCAAGGATTGTCCTGTGCCAGAAATTATAAAAAGGAACATCAGAAATGTGCAATGCAGTCACAAAAGAACAGAACAGTGTCAATGTGTGAGCATGTATTATGGAATTGCAAAGTACATCAGATATATGTCCTAACCAAGAGAGATTTTAAAAATAGGCTTCTCCTGACCGACTCGAAGTCTCGAACTAATGAGTAATTCAATAACACTAAACACAAAGGCATGACCAGGACCACAAACAAGCTACATAATGATAATTCATGAATGATTTGTGCAATGTTTCTTTACTGCATTTTCATGAAATTTAAATACCTGAAAATGAGATTGGACAAGTGATAAAAAAAAGACAAACAATGCATCATTAAGGAAAAAGTTCATTTAGTGGACAGTGGACACAACCACTTGTTCTTGCACCATTGCGAAAACCTGTAATATAATATAAACTAAACCAGGAAAAATGTGGTAAGTGAAGTATCAGAAAATGATTTAATGGCAACACAAAATTCACATACGCCTAACAACTGCATGACTAACAACCTTGTACATTACTGATAAGCAAAAGGATGTAGAACAATATGAACCGCAAGAGAAAATAAGAACTTGCCTTTCTTCCAACATTGCAGAGCCCTCTTCAAATAATTCCTCCACAGAGCCAAATGAAGCAGACTTGCCTCCAAGCTTTCCAACAGAACTATGTGACCTCTTACCAAAAAGAAGAGACCTCAACTTGTTCTGATTTTTCTTTGGAGACAATGGTGGTGGTGTTGAACAATGATCAGATGGGATGATATCAACAACTACACAGGTGGTGTCATCTTTCAGTCCACTTGTCTTCAGAGCTTGCTGAACAAGTAAAATGGATCTCAGTTAGAAGATCGAGACAACTAAGACGTATCATAGCAAGCATGGGATAATCTAACAACTGCAGTGACATGCATAATCACCTTAACGACAAGCTTTGCAGCCAGTTCAGCAGGCAATCCTCGGCACACCTGAGCTGCAATCTCTGAGGACAGTGCATCCCATATTCCATCTGATGCAATTATTAGCCTTCCTCCAGCATTTGAGAGCTACAATTACCCAAAACATAAAAGTACATCTTAGCCAGATACACTACAATAAGCTACATTCCTTGCACTCGATCAGAACTCCCAAATTAACCTTCACTTGCTTGACATGTGGAATCGGCACGATGAACTCCCCAACGTCAGTATCCCCAATTGATCTTGAAAGGCACAAACCACCTGGCCAGCATCGGAGAGGACCCACCTAAAATAACAAGCGGAACAAATCACACCAAAATACATATACAAAAATGCTCCCGAAGCATCCAGTCTATCCTCGAATTCTTTTCCCACTAGAGCGCTACCTCCTGTCCACCGCACAGGTTCAGCCGACTGACCTCCCCTCCGCTCGCCGTGACACGCTCGCGCTCCTCTGCATTCTCCTCTAGTCGGTGATCCACGGTTAGCAGCGAGACTACGCCGCCCTGAGTGTCCAGGATGCACCTGGAGTCCCCGACGGACGCTACCGTGACAGTGAACCCATCAATGACTACCAGCGTCGCCGTCGTTCCTGACACCTCCCCTGCACCAATTCCCAAATTCAACATCTTTGCGGATAGGTTGGCCCAGGTTTCCAATGGCATTGCAAGGATCTCTCCGTCTCACCCTTGAGCTGGAAGTCAATGTCTGTCTTGACGAAGCCTGCGACGAGCGCCCTCGGCAGCGCCTGCAGCCAGTCCTCGCGGCTGATGCCCTGCGGGACGGCGCTCATCACGTGCTCCAGCAAGTGCTCCTTGCTGAACACCGCCGCCGACACGCCATTGTGCCCATCGAAAACCTACCAGCAGCAGATCCAAGAAAACCAAACATGCCCTCACATCATCGAACCGGAAAGAAACCAAAAGGAATCACAGGGAAGAAGAGAGCGCGCATACGGCGAAGACGGAGAAGGCGGAGGAAGGGTCCCCGGGGACGCGGAGGCAGTCGGGCTTGACGAGGAAGTAGTCTTCGCCGCGCTTGGCGAAGCCGGAGTGGCCGTACCGCACGAGCGGGAGCTCGGAGCCGCCGCCGCGGAGCTCGCGGCCGATCAGCGTGGCCAGAGGCAGCGCCGGGGGAAGCTTCCCCTCCCTGGCGGCGCTCGCCATCACAGCCTCCAGCCGCAGTCCTACCCAAGAAACATCTTCCCAAGAACCCACTGAAATGGCACCATTTCTTGCGCGGCAAAACTCCTGTCGGTGTTAGCGGCGGGGAAGATTCCGTGTTGGATCTGCAATTGGGCGATGCATACTAGGATTTCACAGCAACGGAGACGCAATGCGGACGGCGGCTAGCTGGGATTTGGGGAATTTGTTGAGGGGAGTGAAGGGAGAGAAGACGGGGACTGAGGAGAGTGACTAGAGTTCTCTTTTAACTAGCTGACGAGTGACGAGAGTGAGAAGGTGGAGGCGAGTATTGTAATTTAGAGGTAAAATCAGGGGGGTTGGTGAAAAATGTTCAGGCTAAAAGCTTGCAGCAGGGTGGCCAGCCCAGCTGGCCTAGAAGCCTCGGTGTATCTGGCGCTCTTGTATATCATTTTTTTTTTACTTTTTGGTTTTTTTAACGAAATTATTAATCTAATTATTTTCTCGATCGCAAAAGTATCAAGAGTGATACGTATTATTTATCGTACTATTCTACTATGGCAGATCGTCAGTACCATAGCGACTTCATCCACTATAGCAACTTCCTGACAGGCGTGGTAGGTAACAGGCCTCCTATTTCTACTGAGCTCAGGTACCACGACAAATATCTATCAAGCTCAAGCACCGAGGTACTCTATCCTGCTAAGCTCGAACTGTGCGGTACCCCGTGCTACCGAGCTCAAGTACCACGGTACCCAGTCCTATCACGATAGATACATTGTAGGTGACCTATTGTAGTAAGTGATATATATCTACTGTCAATGTTTATATGATCAAGAACAGGGTTAGGTTTATAATTTTATTAATAAGAAAGCTAAAGATGAAAAAAGCGTGAAGAGGATCAAATAACCTGAAGCTTCGCTGGGCTATGTATGCGGCTCTGCTCATTAGCTGGTCAATGGTGGTTTACAACTTTTGGATTAAGAAGTTTACACTGTGGCTTGTCGTCTCGTTGCTATCGTTCTAGTGTCTTTGGTTTTTTTAAATCAACATATGATTGCCAGCTAAATGGGTAATTTTGACCATTAATAGTTTTGGTGTAAGACTATCAGGTGTTATGGACCCATGTGCTATTATTGCAAGTCAGCATGTACACATACAATACTAAGCTCTTTTAAAAAATCTAATTAATTAAGCTTTAGATACAGTGTTACAGTTATTTAACTAGCCGGATGGTCCAAGCAATTTGCATGGCTAGATTTGATACAATTTGCTTCATACTAAGGAACACATTAGGTGATTTAGGCTAATTATATATTGTTGTAGTTTTTAGAATTATTATATATTGCGCTAATTATTTCTTTTTTTTAAAGAAGAAAACCAAAATACAATCTTAAGAAAACTTAATTGAAGGATAACCTTTGATTTAAAATATCACTGGGCATAAATGTTGTGATAGCATCGTAAACATGGTAGTGAATATATTTCTAGAAAAAACAGTGACTCAATTTTTCAAACAAAGCTTCTTTTGGTCGAAACTTATTGTTTTTTCAGTTGTGTAAGTTCTTTAGCCCCGACTCACGAGCAGGCAAAAAATGGCAGGATGAGCATGGCATGGACCGCAAGCCACAACAAGAGAACTACAATGACATTGAGAGCCACATCATCCATCATTCCTCTCCTCTAGCTGCAGTCACCATTATTTCCATTTATGCTTTCATCGGTGTAGACAGACTTTGTTCTGTATTTGATCTGTTGCATGCATGAGTATTAAGGAAATAATTAATCTACTCATAATCTGTTCGCTCTTCTCGGACTTGGCTACCTCCATTCTTGTGACCACTAATATGTTTAAACAATCTAGATTGGCTTTACGAAAACCATATCATTAGATTTGTCGTTAAAATACTTTCATAATATTATAATTTTATTAGTAATTATAAGATAAAGTTACAAAAAATAACCATTAAAGTCAAATTTCAGAGACAGTGAAAAGTCAAAAAGTGTCACTTAAAAAATAAGTAGGAAGTATCCTTCGTCTCTATTGGTGTAATCATGAAACTTCTTTATTTTATTCCTAGATGCTACGTATATAAATTGACATATCTAAATAATCTACCACCGAGGGATTCAAATCTTGTGCATGGGTATTTGAATCAAGTAATACATCATGAGAGGTGTCATGTCACTACACTGGAAAAGGTCATCTGTGGCGGTTCATAACTGCCATCAGTGGCGGTTATTGAACCGTCACAAATATAGTGCCACTGATAATCGAGGATTATCAGTGGCGGTTTTCTAAAAATCGCCACAGATAATTGTTATCTGTTGCGGTTCTATACACCAACCGCCACAGATAACTATATTATCTGTGACGGTTCTGTCCACCAACCGCCACAGATAACAATATTATCTATGGCTGTTCTATCCACCAACCGCCACAGATAGTACCTGACTGAAAAAAATAAAAAACCGCATTTTTGGGCTAGCCTCAAGTGCTGCTAGCCATGCCCTCTGAAACATATAATACATCAATCACAGATTTTGCATATACACAATTACAATGTACAACAATCACAGATTTTGCATATACACAACTACAATATAATACATCAATCATAATTACATATAATACATCAATCACAATTACAATCACAGATTTTGCATATACACAATTACAATGTACAATTAAAGTGTCTCATGCATGAGGCGCTCGATCATGGTGATGGTGTAGGGCCGCCGGGTTTCAGGGTTGATAGTCTTCTCCATCACAATGGTGACGATATCCACTGAATCGGTTAGACGATTCGCCTCCCTCTCCTTACGAAACCTAGAGCTCCCTTTGTCCAATATCCGAGAGAATAATTAATTGTTCATATAAAATCAACAAATATCTCATCCCGTGAATTTTTAAGTTTGTATGGTAAGTTCGTAACCTAGACTCCACATTATACAACTTATCATTTCCCCTCATGTAGGCAAAAAAAATGGTTTTAGCAAAATATGATATAAAACAACACGAATGACCTAGATCGTTGGATCGATGAAGGAAAATAGAAAGACAGATTTATTCAGTCGATCTCATTCGAAGGAAATGTTATCCTATCATATCCACTCGGATGGAATGCAGAGCTAAAAAAGCAAGGACCATGTAATCAAATCTCTTATGAATGGAAGGTAAAGATGCAAAAGAAACTTCGCAACTAAATCAAGCAATCAAATAAACTTGTCAGAATGGTGCGATTTTGAAATGAGCTCTTGCCGTATTCATCCTTCACCCACGTCTATAGAAAGCTCTACTAACCATCATGAAAGGGCACAGAGAAAAGCAATAGAGGGAGCGCTCCTCGTCTAGAGCACACACACACATGCACGGGAGAAGGGCAACAACACACGAGCAGATCAATCACAACTTCTTAAATCAAATGACAGATTTTAGAACATGTGCAAGTCATGCCATCCAATACTAAACTTGACATTTAATGAAACATCAGTTTACACCACCGTAAGAAAAAAGTTAACTAGTTTTCTAAACTATAAGCCTACGAGTCTTCAGTGTTGGTAGGGGCCTCAGGAGGTGGCAGATGAGTATGGAAGACTTCATTGTTATTATCTGGGTCATGGAACTCGCCGTTCTTGTTGAGTACTTCCTTCATGATGAAGTAGGCGAGCTGTCCCTGGATGCCTTGGATTTCATTTGGAACCAGTCCTCCCTTAGGCAACTTCAAACGCTATAAATAGAAAAAGTTTATCTCAAGAGCTTATATAGAGAATGAGATGTACGAATCAATGTGTGATGTTAGCGTGGCAAACCTCTACATCATTGTTCACTATTGTAGAGCCTAAGATTTCGCGCATGTATTGGCACACGAAGTACCCACATAAATTTGTGCCTGGCGGCTGCTTGTGGCACTGCAAAAAATTGAATAAACTTATACGACATTGAAGGAGTTATTGACAACGAGGTGCGATATAGGAAAATTGTTTTTGTGCGTACCGGAAATTTAGTACGAATTGTCAGTGATTTATGGTAAGGACGGTGTCTCGAGCACTTTTTATAATATGCTTGGAACGCCCTATTCACTAGACTTGTCATATCTTTGTAGTTTTTTGGATCTTTGTCCCGCAGTTCTAAGATCAGCATCTTGCTTTTATCTGGAGTAATTACTACGAGAATTCAGTGGAAACTACATACACATATATGATGCCGTAGTCATTAGTCCTAAGCTGAGCAAAGAACGAGATCAACAAGTAGTTGAACTAGCTAGTGAGCCACTTACTTGAAATTGTATGGTAAAAGTATGAACTCCTTGTCTTGGAGTTTGATGAAAGCGTTATATATGTAGTCCTCGACCTCCTTTGGTACTCTTTTGATTTCCGGCTGGCAAACCGTTCCCGGATCGAGGAATGCCACTGGCCCTTTGGTTCTTCTCAGTTCGATTAACTCGTATCTACATAAGAAATGATTTAGACATCACATTTATCGGTATTACATGAATGTAGACAATGATTTTTATATTGGACACTTACAGTGACCAGCATCTCATAAGAGACACGTGGAGAGCATCTTGATAGTACATGTTGTGCAACTCGCTGAATTCTATAATGAAGTAGCCAGACCCCTCATAGTGGAAATGTTCCTCTTTGTAAATGGCAGTGATCACCTTCGGGAGTACATCTTGGTTAGATCGCTCCATATACCATTCATGTAATCGCCTTAGCTGCACTGTTAGGCTATCAAGCTTCGAAGGGATGACAAACGGCTTCCCCAATTCGTATTTGATCTTTCTTCAAAGACTTGTCCTTTGGAGACCGCTTTACCCTTACTTTTCTCGCGCACAACATCATACTCTGTTTTGGCTTCGCCTGACCTCGCTGATATGGCTTGTCTATTCTGCCATGCCTTCAGAGAAGGATTTTTAAGTCGGTCAACTGAAGTTGTCGCACTAACTTTTGTACGCTGATGTGTTGGTGACGACTGTGCGAGGTTTACCGTAGAGACAGCCGCGAGTTCATCGCAGAGAGGCCGAGGGTCACCTCGGGAGGGTCGCGTGTTCACCTCGTGAGGGGAGCACTTCATGATGGTCCAAGACGATGTCACGTTTGCGCCACTAGATGAATGAGTGGACGGCACTTCCTAGAGTTGTAACCTCGTCGTTCGGGGGCATTTCTAGCCCAAGGTTGGAAAACTTAGGATTAACCGTGTCCACCTGGACCTTTGCATAACCCGGCGCTATCGCAGAGTTGTGCAATACACCTCCTTCTTGGCATTGGTACGATATGCCTGTACCAGCCTGAATGAATATGTTCATGATGGGCAAAGTGAGCTGGCACGGTGTGGGGTCATGTATGTCGTCCACAGGATAATGGCCCATGTCCTGTTCTACAAGTGGGGCGGATGCGCAACTGCTGCGATGATTCGGAGGGTTGGTCGTAACAATGTTCTCGGCTTGCGACTGGCTCAAGGCTTGTTGTACTTGTCATTGTACTTATTGTTCTATTGTGCCTTGTAATTCTCGAAGCATCTTTTTCTTCATCATTTCTATTTCAGCAAATGCTTATCTAGCTCTCTTCTGACTCTTGTAAGTGTGGAGGTGCTCTGGGAATCCTGTCTTCCAGGGAACCTTAACCCCGACACCTCGTGTCCGTCCAGGATGCTCCTTGTTTCCCAGGGCACATGTTAGTTCGTCGTTCTCCCTATCTGGGTGGAATGTTCCTTGCGAAGACTCGACGTATAGCTCCTGGACCCTTTGCGGGATTGCTTCGTCATTGCTATTTCTGAAGGATAAGCCCCCACCAAACGTGACACTTGCCCTCGCTAGCACATAGTGCTTGACTCGGTCTGGTAGTCTGGCCAATTGACTTGTACTAGTCGATTATAGTGATTCTGCTTTCTACCTCTCCCATTGAAGGATTTTACCAGTGTACCCACCCGTACCAAGTCTGTGTGGATTGATGTTCCTCCTTTCGATGTCTATGTGGTCCTCGCTGGACTTCTTTGCTGCTTCACTTTGCTTCATCGACACAAATTCATCCTAATATGGTTCTAAGTTTGGGTAGTCCCCGATGGCCGATCGGTTTTTCTTCACATAAGTAGTATTCAGCCTGGCCTTGAAGTTCCTCCATGCCGCATCCATGGTCATCAATGCATCTCGACGCACGCGGTGTTCATCTTCTTCGGGGAATTCGAAGGTTTGTTTGAGCTTCGTCCATAGATCCGTTTTGATGGTATCGGGCACTTTGTGCCAATCCAAAAAGGTGATTGGCACTCTCTCCCTTGCGATATACCCGCAGTTGTTCAGACTTTGCTACTTAACTTTGGCGGTGCAATTTGGGCCCCAAGATCTCGAGACCTCGAGATGGTATACCGGCCTTCGGGCTTCTTATTTCTTCCTCAGCCATGAGGTCTTGCCACGGGTACGTCAGCATCGGCGACAACAGCGGTGATGTCTTCAGCGGTGGTTGGGTGGAGGTTGAGGAACCTGCTAGAGCTAGGGCTCGGGCTTGGGATGGAATGCTCCTCCATATCAGGCTTGGATGTGCGAACTAAAAGAGGTAAAGTATGGAACCATTAGAATTAGGCGATCATTTGGGTTAAGTACGGAAGTTTAACTCTGAAAACTAGAAATGAGAGTGAAAGGACCGGAGATGTCGCCTAGAGGGGGTGAATAGGCAAATTAAAAATTTTGCAGCAAAATAAAATCTCCCGAGGGTCTAAGTCCGGAGTGTCCGGGATTTTTATCCGGATACTCCGATATGTCCGGACTGTCCGGGGTCAGGAGTCCGGATACTCTGAATTGGAGACCTCGAAATGAGATTTTAAATCCCTACAATTTTCAAACGATCTAATTGAACACAAAAGTTCTAAATACTATCAGGTACCTGGGGATGATGTAGATCTAGAGCCAAACACAGCAATAAAGTAGATCGGGGCTACCAAAGTCTAAGACCATAAACCCTAGCAAAACAAATGAAGAACACGAAGACAATAATTTTTTTTACCCGAAGTTCGAATTCTTGAAGGGAATCCTACGTCTCCATTGAGGAGGCACAAAGCCCGGGTCCCTCTTGACCACTATCCTCCTGGTGTTGCACAAAGCACTCGCCGGTCTCCACTTCTTGCCTTTTTTCCTTTTGGAGGCGAGACTTGCCTTCACAAACTTCCGGGGCTCACCACAACAAGTATTGGAGGCTCCTGGTGACTCCTTGCCGTCTAGGAGCCCTTCAAACTCCAAGAGTAACAAGTACGTTGCGAAATCTACTTGGAGGATGAATCTTGTGCTCAAGAATGAAAGGTGCAAGCTCAAGGCACTCAAATCCACTCCTTCCTCCCAAAAGATTTAAATCAATCACTAGCTTCAAGTGGAGAAAGGAGATTAGGGCTCAAGAGAGTGAGAGAGAGAGAGTTTGAGAATGAATGGGTGCAATAAATAAAGCTCTACCCTGTTAGGTGAAGAGTGAGGGCTTAAATAGGAGCTCCAAATCCAACCGTTGTGAGTGAGCTGCGCACAACCTGGATTATCCGGACAAATACCTCGGAGACTCCGGGTTAGTGAGGTTTAGATTGTACCGAAGGAGTTAACCCGGAAACTTCGGACAAAAACCCCGGAACGGATACTCCGAACTAATTCAACCCGGAGTGTCCGGACTTAATACCGGGTACTTTGGACTATCTGAGAGCGGCCACCGAGGGTGTCAACCCGGAGTGTCTGAACTAAATGTTCGGATACTCCGGATTGGCCCACTCGGCCAGAGGTGTGTTTTTCAAAGGAAATGAAGTGCTTAGAGTTTTTATGCAATGCAATTTTTATCCTTTGAGCACAAGTGTATCCTAGAAGTGATATCCCGTTGTATCCCCCTTAATAGTACGGCTATCCTTAGACTCAATTAAAATAGAAAATTTACAACATAAGTCTTGATGCCGTCTTCACAAATTTTAAATGCGGTGGGGATCTCCAATCGCTTTCTCATGATGATATAATCTCTACCTCTGCATAGATTCTCACTTGACCATTAGTATTTTAATTGTGTTGCCATCTATCACCAAAACTTCTTAAGGGGCCTAGATGCGCTTTCAGAGAGTAATCGAGACAATGTGTTACCTAGTGCTTTAATTAAAACTTTGTTAATTAGGAAATGTGCAGCATTAGATAATGCTATTATCATCTCATCTACGTTTGTTTGACCACATAAAAGTTGTCGTTAGCCTTGTCTCCAGATGACATGGAGTATGGACAACAGTCATATTCTACCCTTGTAACATGCCCTAAGAATTTTTTAGTGTTCCAAATAACACCCGATTTATTGTGTCAGAACTGAACTTGATGACCATTCCAAACATTCACATCATGGAGAAAGTAGTTCAGGCTAGTGTAGATTTGGCTCCATGAAGACAGATCACTTAGCGAGAGTGATAAAGTGACAAATATATGGTGGAGAGATGATATCCAAAGTCTAAACCACAGAGTGCTTTGAGCAAAATAAAATAAGAAGCGTATCACAAAGCTCACAAGTCCAGTTGTGTCACAATCCAATTAAGTTAATCATGCTTATGATCATCGTGTTTGTGCACTTATTGATTCCAAAGTTGATAGTTATCTAACAGATTGTGTAAAATAAAAAGACACTAAATGAACACCTAAAATTGCCTAGCCATCTGATAGAATGGTCCCTAAATTTCAAAGATCAAATCCAATTTAACCCTTCACTATTTGAGGGGGAAATTAGCACCAAATTTTAAGTTATGTCCGGATATTATGTTCGTTAATTTGTCCAAACAGAAAGCTATGCTGGAGCATGTCATCCAATAAAACTATTTCCCATTCTCTCCATAGAAACAAATTAAAAGACAGCTAACTGATCTCCTGGAGCTAATTTCCTTCCTCAAAAGTTGAGGACCTTGACTCGTTCTTTTAGAAGGTTGAACAGCAAATTTGATACATATTAACATTGTAAAACTCCATAAATACTACATTCAAAATATTCTGCACTGGCATATGTGCAGTAAGTCAGGAAATCCCTCTAAAAGGGAAATATAAACCATATGTTTGCTTAAGCAATGCACTACCTAGCCAATATAAACTGCAGCATATAGTGTCTTCTCGAAGAGCAAAAAACAAAACAAAAAAGATCTAGGCATCAACTTCTAATTGACTAGAGTGGAATAATAAACAATCAGCATATTATAAGTTAATTGAACAATAAAAATTACAGTCTTACACAACACTCCTTTTCATGAACCAGAGATGATTCTCACCAAGTTTGGCCACTGAAAGTTGCAGCCAATCTTATATTATACCTTCAAATAAGTCAGCCTCTTAGTGAGCTAACACACTAGTGAATTTCAGTGTACTTACAGTTAACATCATGAAATTGTTGCTATCTAAGACAAGTTGGGCAGACATGTGCATGAGACGATATTGATCTTAAATACAAGATTAATGGTGCCAAAGTGGCGTGTCATATTTATCATTGTGAATATATAAACCCACTAGTTGTTTCATATACTTGGCAGCAGCATTCGTTTTGGCACACTCCAACAACTAATCAGTACTCTCAACTCAACTAATCAGGACACGATATAAAATGTTGAATAATGAATATTTATGTAAAGCAATATTTTCTTGCAAAACAGTGTTTTGACTTATGCTTTTATACTCTCAACTGTACAAGTTATTGTAAAATCTCGTCAAATGAATTATTGGAAACGGTTCTTTACACGATTCAATGTTGTTGCTAGAAATATGAGTTTATGACATTCGATTATAAATTGTTCAATGTTATTGCTTATGAGTATTATTTCTGTTAAGCTTTTGTATGAAAACTAATAATCCCTTAATTTTGCAGATTGAAATATCCTCACTGAACGAGAATGGACATGTGGTGGAAAACTTGAATGAACATGGTTTTGTGAAGGCGAAGGTGCAATATAATGAAACAAAGTTCACCAGGAGTGCATATGAAGCCCAAAAGTAACTCAATGCTACCAAATCAAACCGTGCTCAATCCTACCAAATCAAACCGTGCTAGTTTGTTCAACTACCTAGCAAAGAATCACCTTGGCGAGCGGAGGAGGAGAAGAGGCGACGCCGAGTGCGGGTGGGTGGTGTCGGGCGCGCGGCGGCGTCGGGGCGGCGCGAGCGGCATTGGGGCGGTGTCGGCGGAATCGTCGGGACGGCGGCGGCGAAGCGCGTCGCCAGCGTCAAGGGCGGAGGCGTCGGGTGCGGGCGCGGGCGCCATCGGGCGGCGGCCGTGTGGCGGCGTCGGGCGCAGCGGGAGTTTAGGAGTTTAGGGTGCGTCGGAAGCGACGAGAGTTTAGGATTTAGGGCACTCGGTGAGAAGAGAGAATGTATCGACTTTTATATATGGGGCATATTATCAGTGGCGGTTCTTCACAAGAACCGCCACTGATACCATTATCTGTGGCGGTTCTTTTGTATCAGTGGCGGTTCTTGTGAAGAACCGCCACTGATATATTATAACCCTATATAATCCTACTAATTATTATATACCCTATATAATGCTACTAATTATTATATACCCTATATAATCCTACTAAATATATAGTCCTACTAATTATTATATACCCTATATAATCCTACTAATTATTATATAACCTATATAGTCCTACTAAATATTATGTACCCTATATAATCCTAATATAGTAATGACCATATATAATTCTAATATAGTAATATACCCTATATAATCCTAATATATACCCACATTTCCATTACTCCACACAAATGCATAACACCACATTTCCATTACTCCATACAAATGCATATTGTTTACATCACATTGCCATTACTCGTATATAGCTAATTATTTTCTTTCACAATTTGCCCTTCTTCATGATCGTCGCGATGATAGGTAGCTTCCTGAGTGATTTCTTCCTCGAGCCTGATGTTGCCATCTACGAAAGGAGGCAACTCATCAAACTGGTTGTACTCATCCTCATCCACGACATTCTCAACTCCGACGATCCTTCTTTTCCCTGAAGAACTACATGACGTTTCTTATCTGCCGGGTCGATTACATAGAAGACTTGTGCTACTTGCTTCGCAAGTACGAATGGTTTGTCTCTGTATCCGACATGTTCGATGTCCAAAGTAGTGAAGCCGTACTTGTCCACCTTGACACCCTTTGGGAGTTGTACCCAACGACACCGAAACATCGAGATCTTAAAAATACAATAGTCGAGCTCCCAAATCTCTTCTATGAACCCGTAGAAGCTACTCTTCTTCTTGCTGTGTTGTCATAGGCATCTATGCGACACCACTATTTTGGTAAGTGCTTTTGCTATCCCGAGATCTCGTAAAAGGTATATCCATTTATGTCGATCCTTGCCATGTCAAGATTGTACCGATGGCCCTTTTGCCAACCACCTCAACATAACACTCGCTTTCTTTTCCAAATATATGCTCTTTGAACCAATGATTGAACAAACGGTTATGCTCTTTTGTTACCCAAACCTCTGATCGTCCACGATTTTCCTCTCGTAGCTTATCCTTGTGCATGTCCATATACGAGGACACCTCAACTGACTGTTACAAGACTGTGAAATAAGCTTTTTTGAACAATCCATGATCGTAAGAATTTGTTGATTTCCTTCCAATCGTCCCTTTCCCAGCTAACCTACCCTCATGGCGAGATACAGGCACTCCTACCGGTTCCACCCCCTCCATGTAATCCACGCAAAACTCGATAACCTCCTCGCTTGCATAACCTTCCACAATGCAGCCCTCCGTGAGATCGACATGCGTATATACTTCTTCAGATACCCATGTACCTTTCGAACGGGTACATCCGATGCAGAATACGGGCCACATACATTTATCTCATTCACAAGGTGAACAATGAGATGAACCATTATATCGAAAAATGATGGAGGGAAATACATCTCTAGCTAGCATAGTGTCTTGACCACATCATTCTCGATTCGTAAAGTCCGATGGGATCGATGACCTTATTTGAAATCGTGTTGAAGAAGAAACACAACCTCATGATTGCCTCTCGGACCTTTTCAGGCAAAATACCTCTAATTGCAATAGGAAGCATTTGTGTCATCATCACATGACAATCATGAGACTTCATACCAGTTAACTTCAAATCTTTCATCGAGACCAGTTTCTTGATGCTTATGGAGTAACCGGACAGAACTTTCACACCATGGAAGCATTTACAGAGGTCTGTTCTCTCTTTCCTGGATAGAGTGTAGCAAGCTGGGGGAAGGTAAAGTCGGCCTTTCTCGGTGTCTTGAGGATGTAGCTCAGCTCTGATTTTCATATCTTCCAGGTCCCTTCATGCCTTCAGTTTGTTCTTAGTTTTGCTAGGAATATTCAGCAAAAGACCAATCAAGCTGTCACATTCATTTTTCTCTACGTGCATGACGTCTATGCAGTGTCGAACTTCTAAGTCCTTCCAATAGGGCAAGTTCCAAAATATCGATCTCTTCTTCCACGTGGTCTTCTCAGTACGAGACCTCGATTTATTATTACTATCTCCCTTTCTAAGTACAACATTAATATCCTTAACCATATCATATACCTCTTCCCCACGATGAGGCCTTGGAGCTATACCATCCTCTTTTGTTCCGTCGAATTGTTTCTTCATATTGCGGTAGGGGTGATTCCTGCGAAGGAACCTACGGTGATACATGTACACGCTTTCCTCGAGTTATTGAGCCACACACTAGCGGTTTCATCCATGCACCGGGGCATGCTTTGGCCCCTTTACAAGACGACCGGATAGGTTACCAAGGCGTGGAAATCATTGATGGTGCAAAACAACAATGCGCGTAGGATGAAGTACTCTTGCTTGTACTCATCACATACCCACACCTTCGCTCCACAAGACCACAAGATCTTCCACCAATGGTTGTAGGTATACATCAATATCATTGCCAGTTGTCTCGGCCTTTGGATAAGCAAATGACATCATAATGTACTTTCGCTTCATACACAACCAAGGAGGAAGGTTGTAGATACAGAGAGTCACGGGCCAAGTGCTATGAATACCACTCATGTTACCGAAAGGATTCATTCCATCCGTACTCAACCCAAACCTTATATTCCTCGGTTCATTCCCGAAGTCCTTCCTAAAGAGCCTATCAATGGTTCTCTACTGGGCAGAATCAGCAGGGTGTCTCAGCTTTCCATCATTTTTACGCTCTTCTGAGTGCCATCGCATCAATTGGGCATGCTTTTTGCTTCCAAATATACGCTTCAACCGAGGTATTACTGGTAAATACCACACCACTTTAGCGAGAGCTCATTTCTTCACCACGGTGCCCTCGCTGTCATGGCCTTTACGCTTGTATCACGATGATTTGTACACCGGACATACATGCATGTCTGTATACTCTTTGCGATATAGTATACAATCGTTTGGACATGCATGTATTCTTTCTACTTCCAATCCCAATGGACATACAACCTTCTTAGCTAAATAAGTGGTTATTGGCAATACCTTTCCATCTGGAAGCATGTCCGCTAAGAGATGTAATAGCGTCGTGAAACTCTTATCGGACCAACCATTGCTTGCCTTCAATTTTAGAAGTGAAAGCACGGTGTGCAACTTTGTGTATTCCTCCTTGCAACCCGGGAACAAAGGTGTGTCCGAGTCGTCCAACAAACCCTTGAATTGATTAAACTCTCTCTGACTAGTGTAGTTTCCTTCTGCATCGCGCAACATCTGAGCAAGATTATTATCGTCATCAATGTCCAACCTATCCTCATCAGGTCCATAACCGATATCAGCTACCATAATGCCTTCTCCATCATCCAATACGTTATCACCTTCATGTATGTTTTCCTCTTCACCGTGACTTGTCCAACATGTATAGCCAAGTACAAAACCCCTTCGAATCAAGTGCAAGTGGATGTGCTCTTTGTCTAAAAATATTTTCTCATTCTTGCAATCAATGCATGGACAATGTATGTACTCTGTCTTCTTGTGCAACTTGTTCTCCTCAGCGGCTCTTAGAAAAGCAGATACCCGTCGATGTAATCTCTACCAGAATATAGCAGTTCGCATTGTACATCCATCTCCTGGTCCATCTAAAATTAATTAACATATAAAAATTGATTAAAAAACTAATCTAATTACTTATCATCTAAAGGAGCTAGATAATAAATTCATCATCTAAAAATGATGAGCACCTACCAAATTAACTAAAATTTCATGTATATTAATATCCACTAATCTTAATTAAATAAATTTAATATATGCCAGACGTATATTATATGTGCACACTAATGGAACCAAATTAATAGTAATTAAAACACTAATCTAATTACTTATCATTTATAGGAGCTAGATAATAAATTCATCATCTAAAAATGATGAGCACCCACCTACCAAATTAAATAAAATTTCATGTATATTAATATTCAATAATCTTAAATAAATAAATTTAATATATGCAAGATGTATATGTCTGTACACTAATGGAACCAAATTAATCGTAATTAAAAAACTAATCTAAATACTTATCCTCTAAAGAAGCTAGATAATAAATTCATCATCTAAAAATGATGAGCACCCACCTACCAAATTAACTAAATTTTCATTTATATTAATATCCAATAATCATAATTAAATAAATTTAATATATGCAAGATGTATATGTCCACACTAATGGAACCAAATTAATAGTAATTAAAAAACTAATCTAATTACTTATCATCTAAAGAAGCTACATAATAAATTCATCATCTACCAAATTAACTTAAAATGCAATTTATATTAAATATATGCTTGATCATAATTCATCATCTATAAAAGGAACACAACATCATCTAATGAAACTAGCTAGCAAATAAATTCGTCAACTACAAAATGGTAGAAAAATAAAAAAAACAAAATCTAAACTTTTCATCTCATCTACATATAAACCTTAATTAAACTAGGTTTAAAAATTTAATTGCAGCAAGATTAACACAAATCAAGAGAGGAGAAAAAATAACTCACCAAGGAATAGCTAGAGGAAATGAATTGAAGAAAATGAAATCTAAAAATTAAAAGTTTTGGTTTGCTCTCGGGAGGAAGAAGACCAGTGCTGCTACTTACCACCTATTTATAGGCAATATTATTCGTGGCGGTTTTTAACTAGAACCGCCACAGATAACATTATCTGTGGCGGTTCTAGGATTGAACCGCCACGGATAATCCAATAGTATCAGTGGCGGTCGGAGGATAGCACCGTCACTAATAACCTAGTTATTAGTGGCGGTTCTATGCTCCAACCGCCACTAATGATGTATTTGTTATCAGTGACGGTTCTATCTTCGAACGATTCGACGATAGAACCGTCACTGATATTCTTCCCGCCATTTTCAATATAGAACCGTCACTGATAATTATATTTGTGGCGGTTCGAAAAAAACCGTCACAAATAGACCGTCACCTATTGCAGGTTTTGGCGTAGTGTGTACATGTAAATGTTGTGTACTACGCTCCGGATATAGAACCGGTGGACTAGGTCGTAATCACAAGTTTTTCAATGCCCTAATCAGATTACAACTAATGGCTTAAACAGAAACAATGAACTGACCGCTAGAACGGATCTAGAAACACATCCAATATGCAACTGAATATACATGAGAAGAACGGATACGTACCAAGATCAAGACGGCAATAATGGAAGCAAGGAACGATGCTGTTCTTTCCGGCAAAACGCCGCCGACCGACGTGTGGAAGAACATCAAAGTTTTACGTATACGCTCGCTCGTCTATTCGGCCAGGGTGGGCTGATGGGCTTCAGTGCGTATGTTGGCCGTCGGGAAATGGACGCCTTTGCGTTCCACTCTAAGTCCTTCCTAGGCTAACAAACGACGAGCTTTTCCTCCGGTTTTTGAAAAGGTCTAAAACCATTATACAACAAAAAAAACTAAAAGCTAATTGTTTGCACCAAAATTTGGTAGGTATGATCAAAATCGGCAAGAAAATCAACATGCGGTATCTAACAGGCGATTTGGAAAGATTTGAAGATATTTTTTAACGGCAAAGATCTTTTAAAAAAAACTATCCGAATAAAGGTCGATACGGATCAGATTTTGTAACGTGTTGTAAAAGGACACGATCGGCCGACGGGTATAAAAGAAGGACAAGGGCGTGCTGCAAAGAGATCAATCCAACACACCAATTTACACTACTTTTTTCCTGTCGACTAGGAGTAGTTCTTGTAATTTAGTCTTTGTAATTCGATCTTGATCAATAAAGTTGCGCATCGCCGATTATTGATCTAATTCAAAATACGCCACAGGTTCGATTTATTCTGATTTTGTTGCGCGTCGCCTTCGTCAGAATCGATCTACCTTTATCCCCTGATTAGCCTTAATCGAGTAATTAGATTTACCCCTTTTTTCTTGATTTAATCGGCTTTAAGCTGATTGAATCTAAGCCGAGCGATCGTCACGATCGGCTTTGAGTGAATTTCATATTTTTACCTTGTAGATTACAGGTTAAATTGACTGGCACGCTCTGAACCAGGTGTTCGTCCGGTGTGCTACTGTCAGAAACCCTACTTCAAGTTTTTGACGTCAACACACTCTTGGCACGCCCGGTGGGACCACCATGTCTTCACCAGGGAAGTAGATTCTACCATCCGATCTCAACGCTGAAGCTATAATCGTCTCGACGATGGACGATTTAACACCTGAACAACGTATAGAAATCGAAGATCGAAAAACCGCTCTTGAAGAGATGATGCTGAACTGTTATCAGAAAACTCGACGTGGCGTCACTCAAAAGACTGCTTTGCCGACGGTCAATGCTCTCGGGATGCAGCGCCACGTATGACCGTAAGTCGATATCTGCCCGCTCAAGCCGAGCTATCGGCTATGATTAATCAATCTGTACACCATGCACTGATAAATCAGTCATCGGCTCTTGTCACAACCCTTAAGCCGATGATCACAAATAGCGTCAAAACCATCGCCCAGGAGTTGGCCTCGTCCGGAAGTCTGCTCGACCCGTTGCAAGCTCTGCCAAGTTACCCTATTTTTTTAGTAGCAGAAAACACGCAGAGCACACTAGCCGATCCTAAACCATCGACTATGACTTCACCCCCATCTATGATGCCCACTCAACCTACTATTATACTGCCTAGAGATCCTCGACCGAGTGGGATAAACCATTATCAGGCTTACACCGATACTGCTAAGTTAGATGCATCGACGAATCCACCACCGTCAGCTCCGTTCTATTTTTTTCCACAATCGGTTTCACAGCCGGTTGAATCTGACAGATACTCACGTCACGAACCTGTCTTGCCCAGAAATTAAGGTTCACACAGGGTAGTGACCTATTCAGAACCGTTTGTCCCAGTACCTGAACCATTAACTCGAAACAATAGGTACAACCAATACACCCGTCAACCATCGACTCAACTTAATTGGCAACCCGAGTTTACACTCAGGGGGCAGAATGCCAATTATGACCAGCATTATCAAGGACCTACTGTTCAAGTGGCCGATAATGTGAATTGGGCCGATCAGATCTCCGCTATCTTAAGAGATCAATTCAGCATACAACCAAAAGGTAAGGTTATTGGCTATAGAAAGTCGTATCATGATTACATAGATCGTATGCCTTATCCTCACAACTTCAAAGTCCCAGATTTTGTAAAATTCTCTAGCGACGACTCAACTACAACATTAGAACACGTCGGACGCTTTATCGCACAATGCGGCGAAGCAGCTCAGTCCAATGAGTTGAAAATCAGACTGTTCGCATTGTCATTATCAGGAGCAGCTTTTACTTGGTTTACTTGTCTGCCTCAAAATTTGGTTCATTTATGGAACGATTTGGAAAGCCGATTCCATGAGTATTTTTTTCAGGCAGTTTAGAACTCAGGATCTTCGATCTAAGCTCTGTTCACCAGAAATTTGGAGAA
Organism: Otatea glauca; assembly: GCA_036346275.1. Taxonomy (NCBI): domain Eukaryota; kingdom Viridiplantae; phylum Streptophyta; class Magnoliopsida; order Poales; family Poaceae; genus Otatea; species Otatea glauca. Next base: position 21,122,187 of record CM070715.1, read on the forward strand.
TCAGTGACTGATTCTATTAAAAGGTTTAGAGAGATAAGAAATCGGTGTTTTAGTGTCACATTACCCGACAACCAACTCGCTGATTTGGCTTTCCAAGGATTAATTCCACCACTTAGAGAGAAGTTTGGAGGACAAGAGTTCACCGATCTGAGTCATTTGCTTCATTGCGTGTCAGCTCAAGAAAGCCGATTCCCGGATAATAGGGCGTTTAAGCACAGGTTTAAAAATAGTAATAATAAAGAAAAGGATATAGGCAAAGTTAATATGGTCGACTATTGTTCGAGCGATTCTTCAGAAGATGATGAAACAGAGATAAACATAGTCGAATGGATAAAAGGGTCCAAAAAATCCTTAGTCTGTTCTTGGCTCAAGACAACTAGAAATAAGTCGAAAACTAAGTATGCTTTTGATGTCTCTAAATGTGATCGTATTTTTGATTTATTGTTAAAAGAAAAAATAATACGATTACCCAAAGGACACGTTATACCATCGGCTGATGAGATCAAGAAACGCAGGTATTGCAAGTGACATCATTCTTTTTCTCATAATACTAATGATTGCAATATTTTTCGTCAGCAGATCCAGTCAGCTATCGAGGACGGTTGGCTAAAATTTGCTGATGAACCGACTATGCAAGTTGATGTTGATCTGTTCCCTATTAATATGGTTCAATGTTTGAGCAAAGGAAAAAAGCCGATGCATGACGAAGAGCCAAAAAGGGATCGGCAGGTTAATATCCACTCAACTTCAAATGGCGGTCAGACGTTAAAAATCATGATCGGTTCGTTACAGATAGAAGCCGATCATGAAGGAAAAAAATTCAAGGACAATTAAACCTAAGGGAGACCCGCAGGTTGCAAATGGTATAAGGCGGAGAAATCACCACCAAGACAGCCCAGCAAGGAGGCTGGGATCGACGTTTTCTCAGTTAATGGAGAGGTATGAAAGAATAAATAATCGGCCACGGTATTATCCTCGTCGGCCAGATAATCTGTATCAAACTGAGAACGTGGAGAGAGCGCATCGGAGATGTCCTTTTTGGCAATTTTGTTAGGAAAGGGATGTAGCATTGCCATCTCCATATACATGCCTAATGGAGCATTACCCCCAAGACGACTGACCTAGCAGATCAGCCAGAGACAGGTTGTCTGGCCCGATACGAGATCGTCCTAGCAAAAGTTACAGAAGACCTGTTCACGAAAGAATATCTGAACCAAATCAGGTGCCGAACCATGTTGAAACACAAGGATCTAATTCTGATCAAGAAGACTTGGCCGACAAAATACATAAGCCAATGGAGCCCAAAGCTAGATGGTGTCCACCTGGCCTTAGCCGATCACAGCGTAGACGGTTGCAAAGGCTAAGGACTCAGGAGATCAAAGAAGCCAATGCAGAGAAACAGAGGGATAAAACCTTTAATGAACTTCGGCCGATCAAAGTTGTCAAGAGAGAATGGAGGAAAAAAGAACAGGTTGAGGAAGATTTTGAGTCAGCTGATGACCTGAACTGGCCTATGATTAGGGATGACACACTTCGAATGGATATCAACATGGTATTTACATTGCCGGCCGAGTTCAAAACTAAAACTGAATCCGTCAAAGAAACTTTTGCTCAATCATGTTCAGGCGCCCAAAACGCAATCTTTGAGAAACCAAGAGATGACCATCGGCATCTAAAACCATTGTATTTGAAAGGTTATATAAATAGCAAGCCGATATCAATGATGCTGGTGGATGGTGGAGCTATAGTTAATCTGATGCCGTACACCACTTGCAAGAAATTGGGTAAGTCCGATGAAGACTTAATCAAGACTAATATGGTGTTGAATGACTTCACAAGCGATCCTACAGAGGACAAAGGTGTTATGGTTACAGAGTTGACTGTCGGCAGTAAAACTTTGCCAACCGTATTTTTTGTCATCGACGCCAAAGGAAATTACAGTATACTGCTTGGTCGGGATTGGATTCATGCAAATTGCTGGATTCCATCGACCATGCATCAAGCGCTTGTTTAGTGGAATGGAGGTGAAGTTGAGGTTGTCACAGCCGATACATCGGCCCATATAGCAATGGCCAGTTCTGATGCGAATTGGCATCATGAAGAAGCTGGATGTATATCAGGGAAAACGCTGGATGATTGAGACTTTATTTGCGTGAGTAAAACAGGACTTATGCTGATCAGCATCAAGCCAGGCACGTTTGATCGAGCAAATGAGGTATTACGCCGATGGGGACAAGAAAAACAATGAAGGTTTTACAAGACAAAATGCAAAGCTATCGACAATTAATGGATAGCTATGAAGCCATAGAAGATTTCCAAGAAATTGAAAAGTTGGGTCAAGGCTTCACGTCTACTGACCTGCTTGAAGAAGTCGATATAGGTAGTGGTGATAGGAAAAGACCAACTTTTATTAGTGCAAAATTAGATGTAAAATACAAAGAAAAATTAGTCAAAATTCTTAAAGATTATAAAGATTGTTTTGCTTGGGAGTATCATGAGATGCCTGGTTTGAGCCGACAGTTGGTAGAACATCAGTTACCTATTAAATCAGGATATCGGCCGTTTAAACAATATCCTAGACACTTTAATCAGGCCCTGCACAATATTATAAAGGAAGAAATAGAACGGTTGTTGGAAGCAAAATTCATTAGACCTTGCCGATATGCGGAATGGGTTTCCAACATCGTTCCAGTCATAAAGAAAAACAGAAAACTCAGGGTGTGTGTCGACTTTAGAGATTTAAATAAAGCCACGCCAAAAGATGAATACCCGATACCATTAGCCGATATGCTTATCGATGCTGCATCAGGGAATAAAATTAGAAGTTTTTTAGACGAAAATGCCGGATATAATCAGATATTTATGGCAGAAGCCGATATACCAAAAACCGCCTTCAGGTGTCCTGGTGCAATAGGATTATTTGAGTGGATAGTTATGACTTTCGGTTTAAAATATGCTGGGGCGACTTACCAGCGAGCTATGAATCTAATTTTTCATGACTTAATCAGTCATATTGTCGAAATATACATTGACGATGTGGTGGTAAAATCTACAGATGATTTACAGCACTTGGCCGATTTAGAAAAAGTTTTTCAAAATATAAGACTGCATGGTTTAAAGATGAATCCTTTCAAGTGTGCGTTTGGCGTGTCGACCGGACAATTTTTGGGCTTTATGGTGCATGAAAGAGGTATCGAAGTTAATCAAGCAAGGGTTAAAGCTATAGCCAGAACAGAGCCGCCGACGTGTAAAAACAAATTACAGAAGCTGATTGGCAAGATCAACTATCTCTGAAGATTTATCTCAAATCTTTCCAATCGAATTCATGCGTTTACCCCACTGTTAAAGTTGAAAGGTAATCAGGAATTTGTGTGGGGAATTGACCAGCAAAAGGCTTTTGATGATATTAAAGAATATTTGGCCAAACCTCCGGTTCTGGCTGCACCACGAAAAGGGATCCTTTCAGGTTATATATATCGGCTGAGGAGGAGACTATCGGAGTGGTTTTAGCATAGGAAGTCGATGGTAAGGAAAGGGTAATCTTTTATTTAAGCCGACGTCTACTGGATACTGAAGTCAGGTACCCTTTCATCGAGAAATTGTGCTTATCCTTATATTTCTCTTGTACAAAGCTAAGACATTATATTTAAGCATCGATTTGTAAGGTGGTCTGTAATACTGATGTTATAAAGTATATGTTATCGGCTCCAATTTTACGAGGTCGACTTGGTAAATGGGCTTATGCTTTAATAGAGTTCGACCTATCTTATGAATCGGCTAAAGCGGTTAAAGGACAAGTTATAGCCGATTTTATAACAGGACATGATACCGCTGCTGACCTAGTGTCTGTTGCCCCTTGGTAGTTGTTTTTTGATGGGTCGGTATGCAGGGAAGGTGATGGTATTGGTATCGTACTCATATCGCCTAAGGGTCATAATTTTGAATTCACATTCTGGCTAAATAGCCGATGTCCAAACAATCAGGCTGAGTATGAGGCGTTGCTCAAAGGCTTACAATTGTTAGAAAATATCGGAGTGAGTGCTGTCGAGGTATACGGTGACTCCATGTTAATTGTACAGTAAATAAAAGGTGAATACCAATGCCGTGATGAAATATTACTTAAATATTTAGAACAATGCTGCGGAATTATCGGCTTGTTTACCTCATTCTCTATCGGTCATATCCCTTGAGAAATGAACGATAGAGCCAACGACCGCTCAAGAAAGGCCGGGTACAAGGACTTTGGGCGATATCGTGATCGAACCGTGAGCAAAGTCATCATGTGTGCGGATGTTATTGACTGGTGAACGCAAATAAGGAATTACCTGATCGACCCATCTAAGCCGACAGTGCGTAAGGTTAGGCAGCAAGCTTTGAAGTACATAGTCTTGGACGATATTTTATATTTTCGGACAGTGGAAGGTTTGCTATTGAGATGTCTTGGAATCGAAGAGGCTCAGGTGGCAATGGGTGAGGTACATGAGGGTATTTGCGGAACTCACCAATCGGCTCATAAGATGAAATGGATGCCTAGACAAACAGGATATTTTTGACCGACAATGTTAGAAGATTGTTTCAGATATTACAAAGGATGTCAGACTTGTCAAAAGTTTGGCAATGTGCAACTAGCGCCGGCATCGGCTTTACACCCGATTATCAAGCCATGGCCGTTCAAAGGGTGGGGGATAGACATAATCGGCCAAATATTTCCTGCTCAAGTAAAGGTCACAATTTCATTCTGGCTGCGACCGATTATTTCTCTAAGTGGGTTGAAGCTATACCGCTTAAAAAGGTAACTAGTATTGAAGCAATCGGGTTTGTTCATGAACACATTATCCATCAGTTTGGAATACCATAAACAATCACGACCGATCAAGGTACAATGTTTATGTTTAGTGAGTTTCAGAATTACGCGAAAAGCCTAGGGATCAAGTTGTTGAATTCATCCCCATATTACGCTCAGGCTAATGGACAAGCCGAGTCATCTAACAAAACGTTGATCAAGTTGATCAAAAGGAAAATCGATGAAAAACCAAAGAATTGGCATTCAACTCTTTGGTATATGGCGTATCAGCTAGCTTATCACTTTGGGCGTATCAGCTAGCTTATCATGGAGCAACTAAACTTTCGCCTTATCAGTTGGTATATGGCCAAGAAGTCATTTTGCCTGTAGAGATTAACATCGATTCTATACGAATAGCCAGACAGAATGGGTTATCGGCTCAGGATTATAACAATTTGATGATTGATAACTTGGATGAATTAGCAGAGTTACGTTTGTCTACATTGGATCGGCTTAAGAAGAATAAAGTCAGGGTTGCTAAGGCATATAATAAAAGGGTGGTGCCTAAGTTGTTTGATGAAGCCGATCTTGTTTGGAAGACAATACTGCCTGTTGGTTCTAAAGATAACCGATTCGGAAAATGGTCGCCTACGTGGGAAGGACCGTATAAAGTTAATCGATTGGTCGGTGAAAATTCGTACATACTTGAAACGATAGAAGGGTATGTTTTGCCTAAAGCGATTAACGGGAAGTACTTAAAGAAATACTATCCTAGCGTCTGGGTTGGAGCTTAGCCGACTAAAATAATCGCTCTGAGAACCGAGTTAACACGATGCTGTTAATCGGCTAAAAGGTTCTAAATTACATCAACAAAGCCAAATATAAATCGGTTAAACAACCGATTATAAAATGCCAGAGTTACAAAAGTATTGTTTCAGGACATCTGATAAAATTTTACATCTCAAGAAGCTAATACTGAAAACCGGAGCCAAGGAGATGAGCGCCTAAAGCCGACAAAGCACCCGCAGCCTTTGCAATCACGCATTGAACTTCTTCAATGATGCGATCGTCTTCCTTTGCATTCCCTGGCACCGGTACCACCTTGGTCGATTGTTTTTTCACACTTACCACGGCCATGGCGATACCAAACTTCTGTTCTTTAATATCCGACACAGTTTTTCCATGGCTTGTTGGCCTTCTTGGATTAGTTTTTCAGTTTTGGCCAACTCTTTCAAAAGAAATTTCTTTGTATTCTCGAGCTTGGAGAGGGATTCTTTGGTGGTCTTCAGTTGCTACGCATCAGCATCAAATTTGCGTTTCTTCGCCTTGGCGTCAGCAACCAACTCATTCAGGAGCTTCTGATCGGCTTCCTGGGCTTCACGACAATTGATTCTGGCCTGCGCTGCCTCTACTTCAGATCTCCTCTCATCTAAGTGACAGACGTTGAGGAGGGCTTCCATTGCTTCTGGAGGCAGATTTGCTTCAACCGCTGCCATGGTATCTTGGATCGGCTAGTTGTTTGCCAGGATCTCCGATTGTGGCCTCATCACTAGATCAAAGAGCTTGTTGAGCTTTTCTTGCATTCCTAGTGCTGAAGTCACCGCAGCCGACGCCTCTTTAGACACTTCAAGAATTTTTTTGATATCCGCGTCGTAGTCATCCGTGGCCATGATCTCGGGATCATCCAGATCGGCCAAGGAAAAACCCAGTAAATTTGTTGGGTCAGAGAATTCTGGTAGGTCACCGATCGGAGTTGTTGGTGTTGGCCGTGGAGGAGAAAGGGGCGCCGATGAAATACTAGGAAGGTCGGACAAGATTTTTGCAAATTGCACCGACGGCGTCGGCTGAAGAAAAGATGAAGGGTAAGCCGGCGTCTTAAGAAAACATAAATTTAAAGAACGCTGCTTACCTCTACAGTAGCCGACGCATGTGGCAAACTTTCGCCACTCTGCTCCTGGGGCTTAGACCCCCTTTTCGCCAGAGCCTTGGTATACTCTGTCTTCTTCTTTTCTGAAAATTATGATCGGCTAAGAATTAGTCGCAAGATGGGTAAGAGAGATAACAGTCGATTATTATATGCTTACTTGGTTGTTTTTTCTCTATGTTCGATAACGACGGGCTTTGGATGCCGAGGGTACCCGAGGTATACCCAGTAAGGCCAGTCGACTGGTGTGTCCTTTTACCGTGTTGCCCACTACCCGATTGGCCGGCAGTAGGTTTCTTGCCAGCAGCCTTAGCCTAAAATGCAAAACAAAGGTTGGTCAGTAAAATGTCTAAGGAAGATAAAAAATGAAGAGATGACGATCAAAGCCGATACCTCGCTCGTTATTTTTTCTAAACTAGTGTTAGTGTAACCCGATGAATTAGCTTTACTGCTAGAATTGCTGTTAGACACTAATGATGGCTCTGGCAGATCTGGGAAGAATTCTTTGATTATGAATGACGGAGTTTTTTCCATATAAATTGACTCTGCAATAACCGACCACCATGTTGTGAAGCCTCCTGCCCGACGAGCATTCAGGAAGAAGTGAGGAAGATCATGGTCAAGCTCGCTCGGCTATTTCCAAAACCATTTCTACCAAGTAGCATTGCGAACTCTAGCCCTGGGCTGTAGCCGATCAAGAAGTGGCAGGCTTGGAATCACTTGACCAAAACCAAGCTGCCTTGCATAGACTGAAGGATGGTAAAACTCATATGAAGGCTGGAATGTCCTATTCCTAGTGTGAAGGGCGACGTGAAAGAAGCATGGAGAGATGAAAAGTTTATACAAGTCCAAGGTCTCCTGAGGCATCAAAGAGCTGTCGGCTTCCAAATGCAGGAAAGAAGGTCAAGGAAAATCGGTTGTGGCACCATAGCTAAAAAAGTCTTGTTGTTTGAAGTCTTCAGTGTCCAATTGCAGGAAAAAAGACAAAAAATTTCTACAGCCGATAGGAGTAATTCTTGTCTCATTACTGGAGCACATCACAAATCTCTCACCAAATGATCGGCATTCTCTGAACTTAAAAGGTGCTCCTTCTGGGATGTCTTCTCTTGGAAAAGGAGTCCCGTCGGCTAAATCCAGATTAAAAGGACGACTGAATAGGCAGTACAACCATATCTGCACAAACCACATCGGACCGCCCACATTGCCAACGGTGAAGTTTTCAAAACCCGTAAAAAGCTGACTCCTTATTACGTATAGCATCTGATACACATCACCGAGAAAAGTTTTTCCTAATGCTAGCCAATGGCCTTCAACAAGATGCTCTGCTATGACCTGGTAGACTTGAGTCGGCCCAAGGGATGCTCCCCAGAATAAAAAGCGATCTAGCCAGAGGTTCAGGAAAGCAACATGTTCTTCGTCCGATACCAGCCCATGAACTTTATTGTTGTTTTTGATGTATTTGGCCCATCCTTCACCTTTAGATTTGATAAGTTTATATTTGGGCTTACCACTAAAAACCGATATTTGTTCACCATCTGGCCTAAGGCAGCAAAACTAGGCTACGTCCAAAAGAGTCGGGCCGATGGGACCAAGATCTGAAACAAAAGGCATTAAAACAAATTCGACTGAAAATAACAAAGCCGTGGCCACTAGGGGCTCATTGGCTTCTGAATCGGCTAAAGAAAGGGGGATACACTCGGCTATACCCATTTTTTTCCATTCACCCCTCTTTTGGGCTGCCACTCTGATGAACCAATTCCTCCACCCCTTGAGGCTGTCGGCCAAGCTCTGAAACTTTTATTCCAACCTTCTATATTATGACCAGAAGCCGATAAAGGAAGACGAGGAATTGTTTGATTTGTGACAGTGCTGACATCTAGATTTTCTAAGGGACCCAAAAAATACTGATCGTTGCTATGCGGGATCGGAATTAGTACCTGACTTGGGTCCATTGCAGCCGATCTCGGAGGATGATTGAGCTAAGGACTATTTCGAAGAATCGTCAACAGAGAACTTAAGCCGATTGCGGATGGTTCGAGAGCTCGAGCGCATGAAGAATAACTATGTGGGGGCCGCTTTTTATAGCACGGTAAAAATTTGAAGCGGCGGGAGATGAATCTAAAAAAACACGAGCAGTTAAAACGCACTACACGCATGTCAGAAAATTACGGCGCAATTAAAGCAACAATTACTGTATGAAGCTTAGCAGTTAGCCGATGGAGAAAAGCCGATAGTGGCAATTTTTGAAAGATTAACAAGTTATCTTTCAAAAATGGGGGGGTATATGTTTGCACAAAAATTTGGCAGGTATGATCGAAATCGGCAAGAAAATCAACATGCGGTAACTAACAGGCGATTTGGAAAGATTTAAAGATATTTTTTAATGGCAAAGATCTTTAAGGAAAAACTATTCGAATAAAGGCCGATATGGATCAGATTTTGTAACATGTTGTAAAAGGACACGATCGGCCGACGGGTATAAAAGAAGGACAAGGGCGTGCTGCAAAGAGATCAATCCAACACAATCAAACACACCAATTTTCATTACTTTTTTCCTGTTTACTAGGAGTAGTTTTTGTAATTTAGTCTTTGTAATTCGATTTTGATCAATAAAGTTGCGCATCGTCGATTGTTGATCTTCTTCAAATTACGCCGCAGGTTCGATTTATTCTGATTTTGTTGCGCATCGCCTTCGTCAGAATCGATCTACCTTTATCCTCTGATTAGCCTTAATCGGCTAATTAGACTTACCCCTTTTTTCTTAATTTAATCGGCTTTAAGCTGATTGAATCTAAGCCGATCGATCATCACGATCGGCTTTGAGTGAATTTCATATTTTTACCTTGTCGATTACAGGTCAAATCTACTGGCACGCTCTGAACCAGGTGTTCGTCTGATGTGCTGCCGTCAGAAATCCTACTTCAAGTTTTTGACGTCAACACTAATCTAGAGATGTTTTTTTTTGCTTTTGTGGGTTAGAAATAGCACCTTGCCATTGAAGTTCGAGTTATTTACCCACCTATACCAAGTATAAAACATCTCTTCTGCTCCTCCCGTATGAACAACAATTCTAATGGATGTATGGATTGAGAATTTTGATATTCAGTTCTAATGATTGCTACGTGTTCATCGATATCATGTTCACTCAAAACCGAAATTATGCAATAAGGGTATTTCGGATATTTTCCGCTGCACAATAATAAGCCAACCCAATAAATGTTAGTCTACCAAACATATTGGTTTGGCTTAAAAGCAGACAGATTTTAAGCTGTTTAAACTAAAAAATCGATTTTAAGCTACAAGCCAAAAAGCTTAAGTCGAAACAAACAAGGCTAGTCCCACTTTTATGAAATCCGGATCATTATTTGGGAGGTCTGCATAAATATTAAATTATAAATGGAGGGTACATGGTTATTACTTGTCCTTTTGTTTGCTTTAAGATTTGCGCAATTTGTATTTAAGAGGGTGACGAATAGAAGCACTGTTCTTATTATTCACTATAAATAAAAAAATCAGAAAAAAGAATTAAGACTAAGTTTGTTTTTGCCAAAGGCGGAAAATAGATCCAAGAAATGTTAGTAAAATAGTTTAGGCAACGCAGAACTCAATTGACATGATGTCAAAGAGAATGTGCTTGCTCTTATTCGTGCTGGACCAAATTGCGACACACAGAAAATACTGCATACATTCGATACACACTAAGACACACGCAGCCTTACAGTGAAGTACAACAGCACCTGTTGTTGTCAAGCCACACTTGCTGTAGCTTTGTGGGTTTGGAGAAGTCCGACGGTGGCCTCGTGAAACTGGTTCTAGCCAAGCCTCAGCAATGTAATATTGCGGTGAGGTTGGTGACGAACTCCAGGTTACCGAAAAGGCTCTGTTAATTATGGAGACAGAGCACGTACTTGAAGCGTTGCCGATCCTAGGGCCACAGGCACAGAACAGTGAGCCGGTTGTCCACCAGGGAAAGGTCGTGTGTTGCATGAAGGTTGTGCCCCAGGAACTCAGGGATGACGCCGGTGAGGTTGCACACGTCGGTCTAGAAGTCGAGGAGTAGAGGTTGGGCGATGCACACAATGAGAAGCCCGGTACCATCCACGTCCAGAACGGATTGTCGCTGAGCCAGATGGAAGACAATTCCAAGGCTGTTGAAGAATAAGTACATGTTGTTAGAAAATAAATGAAATTCAACGAAAAAACCCGTCGTGGAGAAGATTTGAACTCGCGACATCCAATTCGCAGTATAGCACACAAACCAACTGAGCTACAAAGCTCCTTTTGATTTACATTTATTCTATTCTCCTAACTAGTGTTCTAAAGAGTACAAAGCCTCTGCTTGTATTAGCAGAATCGCAACAATCGACTCGATAACAACAAACTGTGTACTACTCGAAGTCTACAAGCTTTTCAAACCAAACTTTTCAAAAATAAGATTAAAACTATCAATCGCCCCTTAATCTTGTAACACAACTCTAACTTGTTGAGGTAGTCGGTTTCAAATATGACTTACCTAACATTTACTCGATACAGGATGAAGAACACATCTCTTCAACATCATTTACTCAACTTACTTAAATCAAGACAGTGAACAAATCTCCTCAACATCTTGGTCTTATCTTCGACGGACATGACTTTGGACGGTGACGCATCTCTCAACGTCCCAAAGTTAACTTTGACGGACTCGACTTAGAGCGGCGAACACACCTCTTCAACGTCCCGAACTCATCTCTCTTACTTGACACTGTGTCAAAATAGTGCTAATTCGTCATCACTTAGAGTTTCGACAAGGAGCACTTTTTTCACCTCTTTCGGCTTGTGGCACTCCAAAGTGAAATGCCCATAATTATTACAATTATAACACTCACTTTTGCCTTGTCAAATTTTCGATCCTTGTGGCCTCATCAACCATCGCCTTTAGTGCCAATGAAGGAGCCCTCGCCGCCACACCTCGACAATCGGGCCTCCCACTCGGCGCGTGTCGGGAGTAGGTGCTTTTCTTCACCGCTGTCGGATCACCTAATCTGTTCCTCGTATGCCTTCAAGCGATCGATCACCTCCTCGATCGTCATCATCTTGAGGTCGCTGAACTGCTCAATGGTGGAGACGATTTGCAGGAACTTGCCAAGGACTGCACAAAGGGCCTTTAGTGCCAATGAAGGAGCCCTCGCCGCCACACCTCAACAATCGGGCCTCCCACTCGGCGCGTGTCGGGAGTAGGTGCTTTTCTTCACCGCTGTCGGATCACCTAATCTGTTCCTCGTATGCCTTCAAGCGATCGATCACCTCCTCGATCGTCATCATCTTGAGGTCGCTGAACTGCTCAATGGTGGAGACGATTTGCAGGAACTTGCCAAGGACTGCACAAAGGAATTTTCTTACCACATAGCTTTCCTCCATCTTGTAGCCAAGCCAAACCTGTCGCCGAGAATACTTGAACTCGCGACCTCCAATTCGCAGGACAACGCACAAACCAACTGAGCTACAAAGCTTGTTTTGATTTACATTGATTCTATTCTCTTAACTTGTATTTCTTTCCTTCAAAACTGACAAAATCACCGAGATAATTAAGATATAAAAACCTGGCTTTCTTCCTCAGAGTTTTGGTCTTTCTCTTCACAGAAATCATTAGCACTTTATTGTATTGATAGTAATTTTATCTGCTTACCTTTACAAACTTTCTCTACTAAGACCAAACCAAATGAAAGCAGGCCAGTATTCTGATGAACACTCTGACATTCATCATTGTTGGATAACATAAAATTATGCAACACAGAAAATACGATTATGATTATTTCCTTACAGAAATGCGTAGGATGATACAGCAGTGATGCTCTTGTTACAGAAAAAAAATAAAGCTGGAAGAATCCATCAAGAACAGTTATGTAGTATTTCTCTTACAGATAATAAACTGAAATGCAAGGTGCATGACATGTTCAGGCTCATCACCTCTACAGCAAGGCCGTATTTCCAGGATGCGCTGCAGTCAGTCACTTAAAATTAGAGCGCAAGTTTTGATTAGCTGCATATCACATTAGCTAAAATAAATCAAATATTACATGATTATGCACGTCATAGAGAGTGGGCCCATGGAAATCATATGTTGACTGAAAAGAATTCCAACCAAAGCAAAAGTGATACTCATTAGGATACTCGAGAACAAGAAACAAAGCACATTGCAAAGAACCTTTATCAAAAGATAAAAGTGTTCAAAGAGAGAAATTGGGCACCTGCTTTTCATAAATCAATTTCCTTTCTTTTCATTATATATTATGAACAGGACACAAAGAATTTCCAAGAACTCAACGTAGCCTGATTGGCCAATAAAAAAAGGTTAATGGCCTCACACACCAGTTGTTGAGATCACAACTCACCACACTAACACAATCAATTGGGTTTATTGTCACTCATTGCTGTACTTGAGAACAACCTCGCAATCTCTCAAGACAAACACTGAAAGAAAGCCAAGAAAAGATGCACACGACCATTGTAGCAATCCCTACTTCGTACCAGAGTGTCTACCGTTTGATGAAAGCCTTCTGCTATCGCTACCACTTAAAGGCTGCCTTCCAGATCTGTTTGAGTTTGATGCTTTTCTCGATGCCGACGGTATTTGGGAATGACTTGGTGTCCTGATGTGTAAACACATGGAACAAAAGAATTAGTTTTTCAACTGGACAAATTGATTAATCTTATGCAAATGGTATGTTATATTGTAGTTTGTTCCTTCATTTCTTTCTTTTTCAAAAGGTAGAAGTCCATATAACACCCCGAACTTGGTTGCAAGTCCATCAAGCACCACAAACTATGAAATCAGACATTTGACCCCTCAAACATTGCAATCCGGTTCAAATAACACATCGACCCGGTTTCGCATGTAGTATTGCTCGCGTGGCACAACGAGTGGGCAGTTTTGCCATGTAGGATGACACGTTGACAAAGTTAAGTCAATGATAGGTGGGGTCCACAAGGATTTCTCCCCTGCTGAGCTCCAACCATGCTGCCATGGTTGTCGGTCCCTGTAGCTCCCTCCCTCTATTTCAATTTGAGGGAGTAGCCCCTGTGGGCCCTACTTGTCAATCACCTAAACTTGTCTAGCTAGTTATCCTACATGTTAAAACCGTTTACTCATCATGCCATGTGGGCAATACAACTATGCGAAACCAGGACAGGGTGTTACTTGAACTGGATTGTAAAGTTCGGAGATCAAATGTCTGATTTCATAGTTTTGGGTGTCGGATGGACTTTCAAGCAAAGTTTGGGGTGTTATATGGACTTTTTCCTTTTCAAAAACATTTCAAAATAAAGATAAATTATAAGAACATAAAATGTTTAGATAAAATGATATGTACTAGTACATATATTCTCCATATTAATTAAAATTCAGGAGTACAGAAACTCTATGATTAACCATGGCAAACAACATTCTTAAAATTTGTTGTGATCCATGTTCATGGATGAAATGTTTCTCCTCTTGAATTCAAATGGAGCATAATATAAACTTTATGTTCCAGTGATTAAAATAAAGATATCGTGCTGTTCATGCAATGCTGAAGTCATAATTCATAATACATTGCAAAGTTTCAAGAAATAGATCGATAGTACTTTAAATAAGCTGAAATTTACCAAGGCTTTTTTCCAAAAAAAAAAACTATGGTGACCAGTTATATGTGTTTTGTTTTCCATGTTGGTAATCGAAGTTAACACACAATATGGTTTTCTGCAATGGAGAAGATAATTATGTCAAAAATGGTTACCTTGTATCTGAGCTCTCTCTCATCTTCATTTGTGGTTTCTTGATCTTTGACCCACTCTCAATAATTGAGTTATTTATGCTTTGGACATTGAATTGCCATAGTGCATCTGATTCTGAGGAATCACTTGTCGCAATGTCAATGTCATCGGAATCATCAGCATTTGTAGAATAAAATCGAGGTCTTTGCTGCTCAAAATCATGGTCATCTTTTTTTCTCATATTATTTCTCTGGTATTGCTTATCCCTCATACCCGAATGGTATATTTGGTAAAAGAAGTCAGGTAAAGCTGTGCTGTCTCCTTCCCAATCACGCACCGAGTGATTGTTGTTCACCACGACCTTATCTATCCAGTCCCCATCAACTGTTTCCCTTTCTTCTCCCATCTGAAAATTTACCCTTGAATTGCTACCTGGCCACGAAGGAGAATCATTTGATGCCAATAAATCTTGGAGATCAAAGCTTGGTTTCTTTTGTCTCAATGTAGGATTGGCTCTAACCTGTATAAAAATCAAATCACACCTGGTCGTATAAAAAAACTGAAGAATAAGATGGCAGCTGAAATGATGACTCTAACCTGTATAAAAATCAAATCACACCTGGTCGTATAAAAATACTGAAGAATAAGATGGCAGCTGAAATGATGACGAGTATACAATCAACTCAGTAAGACTAAGAATCTAAGATGACTCACGAATCTTTTAGTTACCAAACAATGTGGATCATAAAGGTACATGTAATATCTAATCCAGAATTTCACAGAATTATTACCTCTATGTTTCCGACATTCTCCATTGGTTGTCTGAAGTTAGTTTGGCTTGACAGCAGATCACAACTACCCTGTCGCCTATTTGAAAAACCAGGCGAAGGCATCTTCATGTTAAATGCCTCAGAGTCACGAATCATGTTTTGCTCTGATCCTGAATCTTTCATTGCTAATGCTGTTTTGAGTTGAGAAATCTGAATAGGAATAGAGGCTGTAAATATCTTGAATAACAAAGGGCAGTAAGAAAATATCATAGAGTAGCATAGTAGCTGAAACAACCTGCTCCTTAAGCTCTCTAACGTCTCCAGATTCTTTATTAAGTCGAGCGGCACCAAGTTCAACAGTGGAAACACGCTCGGCAAACTTCAAGGTGCTTATGGTTTCTCCTATAGCATCACTCTCTGGGCTTATATGGACAAACATCAAGGTTTTGGCCTGACCTCCTGTTTATATATTGATATAGTTCAATTAAAAACAATGCAAACTATACTCAATAGTCAGTACCAATGTACTAAGAAATTGCACAAAGTCTTCTTACCAAGAGAATCTTGGAGGAGTTGTGTTAATTTACTATTCCTGTAAGGTACGTGCGCATTCTTTAGGGCAAGTGAAGCAATTACATCCCCTAAGGCTGACAATGATTTGTTTATATGCTGTGCTTCTTTTAGCCTTTCTCCGGTGACCTCTGACTTATCAACCCGTTCGCTTCCTGCAAGATCAACTAAATGCATGCAGCCACGAAGAATGGTCCCTGATGTCAAATCTTTTCCTTGAACATGAACTGTCAAACAACTGCAAGATCACAAGAATATTGCATTACATTCCATTATTATGTTGAAATATTTTCAAGTGAATTAATTACACAGAAAAGGTTGTGAAGTTACCTGTGGGAACGACTACTCCGATCGTTTAGTGCAGTGGCACCAACAGCACGGTTCTTCTGCCCAACATTCATCAGTTCCATCACATCCATTGTTGACGCCACACGAATAAGGCTAGCATCCGGCACATTAAGTCCATTTTGAGAATTAGTCCGAATCTCCAGTGTATATAATTGTTAAGGAAAATCATTTGCTGTGACAGTATAATAATTTTCATGTAAAAGTAATTTATAATTAAAAGAAACTGGCACAATTTGACAGAAGTATGACTTCAGCAAGGATATCTTTTGTTCAGACCATCATTAACGAGGAGATCCCTGACTTGTTCGTTGTAAATCTCGATCATTTGCACAGCAATATCATAAATGAAGGTTCCTTTCCTTTGTTCAGCAAGCTTAAATAGGTCACCAAGTGCCCGATAGTTTACACCTTGGGTTTGCTCAGTCATGTTCTTGGGCCCACTCTACATAAAACCAACAGTGATGTTAAGATATACAAAAGATCTCTGTAGTAGTACTGCTTTAGAGCTATCTTAATTGATATTATTCATAAATATTGGATAAATTATTGGCATTGTCCTCACCATTGTGTATGTCTTGCCTGATCCAGTTTGGCCATATGCAAAGATACAAACATTGTACCCATCAAGAACCGAGCGAATAAGGGGCTGAGTATCTAAGAACACCTCATCTGCATGGCAAAAAACTATGTGAATCTTCTTCCATATAAGATATTGAAAAACAATTCAGGAATAGGGACAGGGTAGAAAACCTTGTGTTGCAGATGGGCCAAAAACCTTATTGAAGCTAAAAAATTTTCGGCCTTCCTTTCCAGACTTTGAAGGAGTGACTATGGTTATATTGCCCTCATCAATGCAACCCACAGTGGAAGAATTTACTTGTCCAGGTAAAAAGGGTCGTACCCTACAATATACCCTGATACTCCCTACAGACAATAAACATAATCAAAAATAAAGTTAATCATTTTATTATTCTTTTGAGTGTACCAAATCTTTGCTTGGTTGAGTTAAAAAGTGACTATATACCCATTGTAACAAGGAATCAAGCATACCTTTAAGATCTTGCACCTGATTGTATAGCTTTCTATTTTCTTCAAGAACTTTGTGATAACCTGAGGCAGCATGTGCAAGGCTAAACAGATGCCTTCCTGAAATAAAATTTGCAAATGTGTAATTTGTTAGCACTTTTGTACTAAAGTACGTTAACGAAGCACCAAAAGCACACTCATGTTACCTAATATGTTGAGATCCTCCGAGTACTTCATTTGTATAAACTCCATACCCGCTTTTGTAGTTTGAAGATCAGCCTTAAGTTCCTGGAGACAAAAACCATGAGCAGCAATGTAACCACTATCAAAAAATTAAGAAAATGAACACTAAAATACTACCTCAACATGCTTTGACTGTTGTTGCAGAATTGAATGTTGCTTCAGTGTCACTTCTCCTGTTGCTCCTTTTTTTGTTTGCTTATGTTTGGAGTAAACCTCTGTTGTATCCATCTACAGAGGACAATACAAAAGAAAATGTTGGACGAAAGCTAAAACATAGTAGCATAGTGATCCTAACAATCTTTGTGGTAGCAATATAAGTTGCTCGAGTAAAAGAAGAAGAAACAACATTGAAGCATTAATAGGAGCAACTTATAGCTTGCCTTTCTCTCACTAGGATTGGGAGTGGCCTCAACCAGAACCTTTGATTTCGAGAAGGATTTGGTGCTATCTGTACCATTTTTTAGAGCCGCTTTCACCTGCCCCAATGGGTTGAAATTTTATTATTATATTACCAATTGCAAGCTCTACATGTTGCCGAATGTCGGTACGTAAAGATGCCAAAAACAACAGGTTGGAAATACGATACCAAACATACCAATTCATTTTGGCTACTCAAGCGATTATCGAACTCCTCGACAAGTTTACTCAGCATGGACTCTAAGAGCTGCGAACAAACAACAGATTAGAAACTTGATGGAACCGGTAATCTCATGAAAAAGGGAATCACAAAAAAATGGGGAAGCAGATTGGCCTACCTGCGGAACTTCATCGGGTCTCTTGTCGGACAAGACTGCACTAACCAGCATTTTCAGTGGACGTGACGTCGACTGTTTCAGGACAAATAATACATCAAGCATTGACCATTTAATTAACAAGATTGCAGCCAGCAAACCAAGAGAAGGCAGCAGAGCATGGAGCTAACCAAGTCACCGTAATCAAGATGAGCATCGCCATTGAACCCAGCCTCCTCAAAGGGCGCTTCGCCCTCGTTCATCGATTGGGACCTCCGGAACGACTCGGAGTTCTTCCTCACGAAGGACTTGCCGGAGGCCGACGGCTTCAAATTCCCCCCGTATTTCCACGGACCGGTGCCACCGCATTGCTTCCAGTCACCGTACGACTTCAATGCAAGTACACAGTTCACCACCCTGGCGCTCTTCCCTCCCTGCGCCCAGAAAGGCAAAAAGGCGCATCAAGGCCACAGGCTCCACGAGAGAGTATGTTTAAAGCAAAGATGCGGTTATGAGCACTTTGCTGCAGTAGCAAGCAAGGCCGACACGAACCTGCTCCAAATCGGAGGCCTCGAAGCACGGCAGGCCGATCTCATGCGCTGCCACGAGGAAGTTGCGCACGTTCTCGAAGTACTGGAAAGCCGACAGTGCCGCGCCGTCCGGCTGAAGCACGGAGTCGGCTGTGTTCACCACCACCTGCGCGCGCGAAACACGACAGCACCGTCACGCCACAGTGGCAAGTTGGCAACAGCAGCGGCGGCGGCGGGAGCGAATCAAATCAACGAGCACAACGAGTGCTTGCCTTCGGGACGGCGCCCGGGTGGACCCTGTTGAGCGCGCCGCAGAGGATCTGGCCGTTGCGGAGTCCTAGGCGGAACTCCTCCCCCGACGGCTCCTCCGGCAAGTCCCGCGAGGCGACGGCCCCCACCGTGCGGCGCAGCCACCCCGCCGCCTGGTTCCGCCTAGCCGCTGCACCAACACGAAGCAAAAATCCGAAACGCGAGTCAGCGAGCCGAAGCGACGAGGCAAAAACCATAAACAAGCGAGGGGGATAGCGGACGCTCGAGCTGCACCGGCTTCCTCCGCCCTGCGGGACGCGAGGTCGCGGTCGTTGAGACGGCACCCGTGCTGCCTCAGCACGTCCTCCACGACGGCGCCCGCGGAGAGCGAGAAGAGCGCCCCCGCCTCCGCCATCCGGAGGCGCGTGCCGCTGCTCTGCCCTGCCCTGCCTTGCTCGGCTGGGTCTTTTTTGGTTAGTTTGAAACGAACGGTGGAATTAAGCTGTTGCCGAGTCCATTAATGGGCGCTGCGTGGTGGTTTTGTGGGAGGGGTGGTTATAATGGAGGGGAGCCGGAGAGGTGGAAGCTCGGTGGGTTGCTGCTTTGCCTGAGAGCTTTTCTATCGGCTGTTTCGGGTTCAAAAATCGTGGTTAGTGAAGTGGATTTTATTTCCCCACTTTCTTTTCCCTTTCATCTTCTCCTCCATTTCTTTGTTTTTCGCCGCTCCAGGGTTTTGTTTCGAGTAAACTGCACTCTGCTCCTGAAGTCTTGCCACACTCTACATGTTATGTTCGGAACTGTTCTAGTTACGGCTAATTTTTTTCTGGTAGGCAGTCTCCAACAATTAACTACTTTTTCCCCTCTCTTTATCCCTGGATCATAGGGTGAATAGCAGATTATTTGACTTTGGTATGAAGGCTGGGGATCAAATGAACTAAACCAGCAATGAGCATGTAGGATAATAAACATTTCTCCTCTCTAGTATAAGATGATCTTTTCGATTTGCGTTGGATACGTTTGTGGATTGTTCTTGATACATACATACATACATACATACATACATACATACATACATACATAGTATAATTACATGGGACACCATGGTGCCTGGGCACTATGATCTAAAAAGGATATTTTTCCTATGTATTTTCATGTGAATTTTTTTGAAATTTTTAGGATGCCGAGTTTAACCAGTTTACTAACTAGTTCAAACATGTTTGAACTGAAATTCAAACTATAGTTTCCCTTTTTGATGATAGTTTGGTTGTAGGTATGTGCTGATTTTATATATAAATCAAGAAAGCATGTAATCCAAATTCGTACAAAATCTTTGAATTCGAGTATATTTTTTCAAAGGTATGTGTTTCATTTGAATGGTTATAGATGGGTATATACCCTAAAACTGAAAATTTTGAAAATTATACTCGAATATGGCTTGAATTTGAGTATTTGAAATCATGGTGCCCAGGCACCATGGTGCCCCATTTCAGCTTCCTATATATATATATACATATATATACTATAATTACTTAGGACACTATGATGCTTGGGCACCATGATACAAAGTGGGTATATTCTTCTATGTATTGCAGTTTAATTTTTTGAAATTTTAGGACGTTGAGGTTAACTAGTTTACTAACTAGTTCAAACAAGTTTGAACTGAAATTTAAACTAGAGTTTCCTTTTTGATGATAATTTGTTTGTAGGTATGTGCTGATTATATATATAAATCAGCAAAGCATGCAATCTAAATTCATTTAAAATCTTTGAATTTGAGTATATTTCTTCAAAGGTATGTGTTTTATTTGAATTGTTATAGATGGATATATACCCTAAAATTAAAATATTTGAAAAATATATCCGAATTTGGCTTGAATCCGCGCATTTAAAATATGGAGCCTAGGCTCCATGGTGCCCCATTTTGGCGTCATATATATATATATATGAGAAAATTTCGGCAGCATCTCCCTGCTGTCCTCCAGATATACGTCTCGACAACAGGTCAAGAGTACCCATACATGTACCCAGAGAACACCAGGAAGATGCTACCAAAATCTACTCTGGAGTTGTACAACAGCTTAGAAACTTGCCCGAATCACATATCCTCGAACTGTCAAAAAAACGTGGATAATTCGAGACTGCTTGCTTATAAATATGCCATTTCAATCAGTATATTTATAAACAAGCATCCTCGAACGGGAGACGTAGGTTTCGCAACTTAAACTCTAATATTCATCATATGATAGCAACAATAATTCTAGATTAACATGAGAGCACTACAAAGATAATTAAATAGATATGTACTTGTCAAATAAAGGGTGTGAAATTTGATAGGATATACACAATTCCAGTGCAACCTAAACTTTATTCGTGACATATCAAAATTACCTAATGCAAAATTGACGGAGTTTGAAGGAATGCTCATATTTTGAAGAAAACCACAAATTCTGTAAAAAAAAAGGAGAAATCTTCTCAAGCTAGGGCTTCAAATTTACCCTCTTAACACTTACCCTTAAGGATTTCAAATTTTCTCACCCAAGTATTACTTCCAACCAAAATATGTACTGTTTTTTCGGGTAGCGGTGGAGAAATCTTCTTTAGAATAACAACAGAGGAGAGTTCAGCCCGAGGAGTATAAATAATCTAGTGAGGCACATCACAATCGGTTCTCACTTGAGAAGCGATAGTGATGTGATCATGCACATTACTATCGTTTCTTATGTGAGAAACAATAGTGATGTGCATGCTCATCACTATCGATTCTCACATAAGAAACGATAGTGATGAACACATGAGAAGCGATAGTGATGTGCACGTGTACATCAATATCGCTTCTCATATAAGAATCGATTGTGATGTGCCTAGTGCTACATTACAATTGCTTCTAATCTGAGAACCGATAGTGATTGTTATTAACACCCCTTTTAAGTCATCTATCACAATCGTTTTTTTCTAAAAATTTAAGAACCGACTCAGACGAAGCGATAGTGATATATCGTTCTGTAGTGGTGCGTGCTAGAAGCAGCTCTAGGGATGTCGTCCGCTTCCATGGTTGAGGGGGAAGCCGGCAAGTTCACCGAGGTGGTGGTGGTGGTGCGGCATGAGAGAACTCATGGAATGCCTCGCCCATTATGCACGTCCTGCTTGCGTTGTATGGACCTGTGATGTATAAATTGGAAAGTACCAAGGACGTTCCTGTGATACACTTGCTTTTAGTATTTGGTTTAGTGTTTTATGATGCACAAGGGACTAGTCGGCAGTTTATCATCTAAGTTCACGAACCGAATGATGAGCTTCCCAAGCCCGGCATTCCTCTAATCCCATCTCGGCCGAACGTTGGGAGAACGGAAGGGTCGTCAGGAACGAGGGGGCAAAATGATCTTTTTGCTTGCCATTTTGGGACAAAAGAAAAGAAAGAAAAAAAACCTGAATGCAAAGCGAGTGTCAAAACTCAGCCATTTCTCTCTTAGGGATGGCAAATCATCAAGACATTCTTAAAGGTGGCAAATCTTCAAACACATATCTTAGCAGTGATAAATCCTCAATAGTTTTCCTTATTTGATTGTAAAAGGTCACGGTGACATAAGTAAATACTATACTTTTGCTACCCCTCCTACGGCCATCTACTCGAAAAATAAATGTTTCGAGGGCATCAGGCATGAAAATAACTTCTCTCGACGGATTGATTTGCGAAATTCTCATGCAGTCATGCCTTCAATTTCAAACACGATCAGAAGCATCTTTTTTTTTTCCGATCGCAACGCTACAAATGGGATCCTTGTCCTGACAATAATAACAATAAACTAAGTATTTCAAAAATCAGATCGACTAAAATGGATATATGGCAGCACCTGTGGCGGAACCTCATTGAGGCAGACGGGGCTCCGGCCACCCTTTTAAGAGCAATTTTTTTTTGGTATCCATGTATTGGTGGTTTTTGTCCGGATCAATACACGCGTACGACGGTAAAAATAAGCACAAGAACTTACGTACATAAGTATTTTGATGGTACGACCAACTAACACATTTTCTTGTCTCTTGCTCTCTTTCTTCCTCATCTTGCTTACAAACCTTAGGACTATTTAAGAATTTATACTTTTAACCTACAACTCTAAGAATCAGAAACAGATTGAAGTAATCAAATTAGAAATGGACTCTCTCCTTGTTCGATTCGGACAAGTCTTCAGACAAGCCTTGATTAGTCTGGACAATCTTCCTCTAATCTAGACTTGATTACGTGAGATCACTAACACACCTCTAACTTGTTGAGGCAGTCGATCTCAACTACGATTTATTCAACATTTACTCGATACAGGACGACGAACACATCTTCTCAACATCTCGGACTCATCTTCGACGGATTTTACTCAGCACGGCGAACACATCTCCTCACATCCCGAACTCCTCTTAGCACACGCAGTGGTTTTCTTTTGATCTTCTCGTGCAACAAGAACTTTTCTTATGTGCAAGATATCTCTAAAGGAACTCGCATATGTTTATCTTGGGATATAGCTTGCACAAGAACTCACATGATTATACATAGTATCTCGTGGACACAACTGACACGAGAACACATAGATTTGACAGCCTTTTTGATGAGACACACAGATGACCACCAATGTTATCTTGTCACACCTATTGTCGACGACGCTTGTCAATAGCGGGTATTGGGGAGACAGACCTTCACCCTTTGTCGCCACCTTTTCATTAGTGACACGACTTGTTGGTGACTTCGGTCTTGATGACCTTAGCTCTTCTTGCAACGATGGCCTCCACGCTATCGTTGTCACCTCTTTGCCGCCAATGAGACAACTTATTGTATAGTATCTCCTCACGCCGACTCTCCCCACTTGTGACATAACTTCAACGGCACAGAGACTCGGACGAGAGTTTTACACACGAGCACTTGGACACACACTCACAAATACTCATGCACATGTGAGACACTAACACAACATGAATACCACACGTACACCACACATTGTTTACGGTGCGTACCTCAACAACGGCTCGTTACCTTATCGTCTTCTTTTCATGGAGCCGCATGCACTACCGCACCCCACGCTTGATACGCTATTGTATCCCGCTCAATACCGCATCGCTCAACAACGATAGCCTGCCCCGAAGCACAACAATGGTGGCCTCCCTTGGGGCAAGTGCGACACCAAGATTAGACCCTCTCTCTCATGCCAATTGTTGGTTTTAGCCTGGATCAGTGCACACGTATGACGATAAAAAATCAAACATAAGAACTCACGAACGCAAGTATTTTAACGGTGAGATACAACTAGCACATTTTCTTATTCTCTTGCTTTCTCATTTTGCTTACAAACCTCAGGACTACTTAAGAATTTATACTCTTAATCTACAACTCTAAGAATCAAAAACGAATTCAAAGAACCGAATCAGAAACGGATTCTCTGGTCCAATAGTTGAGCCTATGCTGAGTACTACAAGTCTATAACACTCTTATCTCCCTTCTCCCTAACGGCCTGAGCCTGACCTCTCCTCACCATGGCTCCAGTTCTCCACCCATGGTTGTCTCTCTCGTCCCTAGTTGCTACCGCACCATATCCCTTCTCCTGCTTGTGCCACTATAGGAGGCAATAGCTGCAGTTGCCGTGAAGTCGTGGGACGAGTTAGACAAGGGAAGAGAAGAAATGGAAAGAAGAGAAATTGGAAGAAGAGGGGAAGCGGTTGTGCTGCTTCCATGGAGGAGGAGGTCCAAGGTACTCGAGGAAAGAAGAAACGAGAGTAAAAGAGTCTGTTCTCCTATTGAGTCCTCTAATTTTGTGGTGTATGTGCTTGGATTAGTGTTTTGGAGGCTTAATTTTGGGCAAAAACACCGGAAATTTTAAGAAAATTTGATTGGCATTGGGCAATTGACCCTCTCTTGTTTTTGCCCCCATGTTCTACCATATTTTTTAAATAACACAGTTTTTAAATAAAATTATAGAAAAAATAAGTCAAAAAATAATTACATAAATATACTCATGTAGCAGTAGAAGCCTACCGGTCAAATAGGCATGTTAGCCAAATAAATTAATGATAAAACCGTGGCTAAATAAAACTCTATCGTCAATTTATTTAGCGATATGCTTCTGTCGCCAGATGAGGCTTCCGTTGCCAATTTATTTTGCGGTGGATGATCCGTCACCAATTCATTTGATAATAGGAGCTTGGGATTTATGTAATTGTTTTACGACGTATTTTTTTCTATAATTTTGTTTTTAAAATGTATTATTAAAAAAAACGCTCCGTTAGTGGACAGCACGATTATTTAAAGAGCATCGATTCAAATCCCGAACTCGAAAACGAAAGATCCAAACCTCCGAAAAAACCAAACGCCCCAACCTAAACTTTAATCAATCCCCTATTCCCCTATGACTTGATCACTTCCATCCACTGCTAGTAGTGGTGGCCAAACGGGCCGGCATGCGGCACTCAACTGTGGGCCTAGCTCGGGCACGACACGGCCTAGAGCTAAACGGGCCGTGCCGGCACGGCCCAACATCCCATGTCGTGCTTGGGCCGGGGGTGCGACACGGCACGGCCCGTTTAGCTCTGGGCCCGGCACGACATGGCCCGGCCCGGCTCGGCACGGCACGGGCACGGCCCGTTTAGCCTGTTTAAAAAATTAGCCGTTTTATAGCCGTTGCAGGCTTAAAAAATTCAAAAAAAATCCTAAAATATTAAAAAAAATCCCGAATTTTTTCCTATAAATAGGTGGATGCCCCCTCCCCATTTCCACACTAGCAATCTTGCATTCTCTTCTACTCATTCTCTTGTGGAAATTCTTTTGCTCTTAGTGGTAATTTGGCAAAATTATAAATAGTTTTGTCAAAAATCCAAAAATCCGAAAATCGGCTTTCGGCTTCTGTCAAGAAATCAAGGTGACAATTGTTATTTATTTTTTCATTTTGTTAGTATTTTAAATCATATTTTAGTATTAATTGCGTCATTATTTCTTGTAATTTGCTACTTTGCTTTATGGAGCCCGGGGATTTTCCGTCGTTTCCAGCTTCTGATTTCGGTATTTCACCCGAGGAGCTTCTTGCATCATATACCTAAGAAGCTGCAGGAGTTGTGCCATCCTCAGGCTCTACAAGTGCTACTGCGTCGGCAAGCACCGGGGCGAAAAGAACAAGACGCAGTACATCGGGAGTCTAGGAAGATTTCGACCAGATTTTTGAGATATCAAACGACCTCCAGATTAGGTATGCTGTTTGTAAATATTGCAAGCATAAATTAACTACGAAATCTTCAGGTGGAACGGGGCACTTGAAGAGGCATGCTGAGAGTCAGAAAAAAGCGGGATGGCTTGAGACGATGCAACTGCAGATAACCCGACGATGCGATGCGAATCGGGACTACAATTCTGAGATAGCTCGTGAATCTCTTTGTCGTTTAA
Source organism: Otatea glauca (assembly GCA_036346275.1). Taxonomy (NCBI): domain Eukaryota; kingdom Viridiplantae; phylum Streptophyta; class Magnoliopsida; order Poales; family Poaceae; genus Otatea; species Otatea glauca. The sequence continues at coordinate 21,148,506 of CM070715.1, forward strand.
TTGCTTCTCAAGATCTTTCTTTAAACTTTGGTGAGTCAGCTGCGTTTGAAAGCTATATTAGGACCGCTCATAATCCCTGGTTTTCTGCAGTTTCTAGACAGACAACAACTAGAGATTTGATTAAATATTATAATAATTGTCGCAATAACCTAAAAGAAAATTTTAGTACCTGTACTTTTTCTGTGTCTTTGACATCTGATATATGGAGTGGTAGAGCTAAAGAGGATTACCTTAGTGTAGTTGCTCATTATGTAAACAATGATTGGCAACTAGAAAAGAGAATTATAGGATTCAAATTAATTGATATAGCACGTACTGGTGAAAATATTGCTGATTGTATTGTAAAAGTTGTGGAAGATTTTGGTCTTAGTGATAAGATTTTTGCAATTACATTAGATAATGCTTCTGTAAATACTTCTGCCATGAACATTCTTACTCCTCTTTTCAATTCTTATGCTGAATCTTTCTTATTACATCAGCGTTGTGCTTGACATATTATTAATCTTATAGTTAAATCTGATTTGAAGAGGTTAGATCAGTATCTTGAACCTTTTCGCACTGCAATATCTTACTTATTATTCTAATCAACGAGTAGCAGCATTTAAGACTTATTGTATTGCAATGAATGTGCGTCCGCGCAAGTTTGGTCCGGATATGCCTGTTAGATGGAACTCCTTGATGCTTAAGAATCTAATACCATATGAGAGCACATTTTTTGTTTTTATTAACACGCACTGTCGTACACGGGATGGTCAGCCGGTACTCACAGAGCAACATTGGTATATTGCTAAATACTTGCTGTCATTTTTAGAACTTTTTTGAATCTACTGTTGCTTTATCTGGAGTTTATTACGCAACCTCTCCTTTAATTGTGCATCATATTTTAGAAATTGCTACCCACTTAAAGAGCCACGAAAATGATAATGTCTTGCGTGGAGTTGTTTATGCTATGAGAACTAAAATTTTTAAATATTGGCAAGAAATTCCAATGTTATACGCATTTGCATTTATTTTAGATCCTAAAGCTAAAATTCGGGGATTCTCTAATGTTCTATCACTTCTAAGTGATGCGATAGGTACTGATTATTCTAGTTATTTTTCAACTGTCCGTGCTAACTTATCTCAAGTTTATGATAAGTACGATCGGAAGTTTGCTGGAGTTCGCATGCAGCGACCTCCACCAGCACCCACAACAGGTAAGAAGAAAACTGCGTGGGGAAAGATATGGGGTGCAGGTGGCTCTTCCTCAAGGAGTTCGACTACATCAACGACAAGTGCGAACACATCAAGTGGTGGGGAGCAAGCTGCCTATCTCAACAGCGACACTGTCAACTACCAAGAGAAGCAAGAGGAGGACTTCAGCATTTTGCAGTGGTGGCACGAGCACAAGATAACATATCCGGTGCTTTCCATACTAGCACGGGATGTGTTAACAATTCCTGTCTCCACGATTTCTTCGGAGTCTGCTTTCAGTCTATCCGGAAGAATAATCGAGGAGAGAAGAACAAACCTGACTAGTGAGATGGTGGAAATACTTCTCACTGTGAAAGATTGGGAACAAACTGATCAACGAGCTCAACATACTGCAGAAAATACTGAGCTGGCGGAGACGTTCGAAAATCTTTATCTAGATAATGAGGAAGAATAATTGTAATCTTCACTTTTTTATTGTATCACTGAGCTATAGGCCGTACTCTTTTTTCTTTGCCAAGGTTTTCTCGTGTTGAGTTTTTACTTGGCAAATTTTTTAACGAGGCAGCCAAACATTAATAAAGCTCATTATTTAATTCAAATTATTTGTCTCATTTTAGAATTTATCTCGTATTTTAGCTTTTTCTTAATTTATATATATATTTAAAAAGTTTTTTTCATCCTTAGAGTTTTCTAATTATTCTAAATTTTCCCATTTTTTCGAATTTTTTCATATTTTTTTGCATTTTTTTACCATACTTTATCTATTTTTCTAATTTTTTTGATTTTTTTTCAAATTTTCTGGCGCTAAACGGGCTACCGAGCCGACCCGACCTGTTTGGCCCGCGAAGGACTGGGCCGGCACGGCACGGCACGGCCCGAGAGGCCAACGGGTTGTGCCTAGGCCGCCACCCCGGCACGTGGGCCAGCACGGCACGGCCCGTTTACAAGCCGGGCTTAAATGGGCCGTGCCGATTTTTAATCGGGTCGTGCCGTGCCGGGCGGCCCGTTTGGCCATCTCTGACTGCCAATGCCACGTAGGGCCCCACACGTGCTCTGCTCTCTGCTTGCCTTCCTTCCGCAACGGTCACGGAAGAATTTAAACCGCGACTCATATGCTCCGAACCTCCCGCCACCCCCTACAACCAGGCTACGGTGGGCTACGGCGAGACGAAAGAGGCGGGCCACCACGCCGTGGGGCCCGATCTGCACATCCTTTCGTAGGCCTGCTGCCTAGGGATAAAAACGGAAAGGAAACTTTTCGATCGTTCCAAAGAAAAATAGAAATGGAAGCTCTTTTTCGGAAATGGGAACAAAAACTTTCAGTACGAAAACAGAAACAGAACAAAAATTCCGTATAGTATTATTCGGAAGTTCCGAACGTATTGAAGGCCCAACCCGTAAGGCCGTAACCCACCTAGGCGGCCAGGCCCAAGCCTTGCGCAGCTTGCGCACCGAGTGAAAACAAACCCTAGGCTCTCAGTCAGCTCTCTCGTCACGCAAGACTCCCTGTCCCTTCCTCCTGAGTCCCAACTCCAGAGTCGACGACACCGCCCCCACCCTAGGCTCTCTGATTCACCGACGCCACCCCGGCACCCCCGACCAGAGTCCCGTCGCCCCCAGATCGGCGCCCACACCTCGTCACGCGAGACTCCCGTCCCGGCCTCCCAACTCCCGAGTCGACGGCGTCGCCCCCACCCTAGGCTCAACGATTCACCGGTGCCGGACCGCCGCCCCGGCGCCCCTACCGGAGTCCCGTCACCCCATATCGGTGCCCACACCTCGTTACGCGAGACACCCGTCCCAGCCTACCGACTCCCGAGTTGGCGGCACCTCCCCCACCCTAGGCTCACCGATTCACCGGCGCTACGCTATCGACCCCATCGTGCCGCCCCGGCAACCCCGACCAGAGTCCCACTGCTCCCAGATCGGTGGCCCCACTATGCCCCCCAGATCGGAGCCCCCCACCGGCCGGTAAAAAGTCATGAACTGAGTTCGGTTTGCTTGGCACTACTCTGCAGTTTTTCTGTTTCCACACAGATGCATAGATAACTAAGTTAACTTTTACTTGTGCATTTATTTATCACATTGCTTGAAAGTTCTAGGAAAGTCAAGGGCAAGAGATGCTGCTTTTAGTGCCATCTAGTTGACACTGCTAGATATTGGAATTGAAAGAGCCACAGGCATTGTGTGGAATATCACTAGGGGAACTGATTTGACTCTGTTTGAGGTTTGGTCCATCTATTTGCTAATCTTTTACCCACGACATGGATTGTTTTATGACATTAATTTTATAGGTTGTTCTCTGCAACCTATCATATGGTTGCCATACATCTAATATAACTCGAATAACATTTGGCTAGAAATTGCTACTCGGAGACCGAAAGTACCTTGTTTGTATGCAATCATAACAATATTAATGAAAGTGGGTGTGAGAATGACTTTATAGCATGCGGATAACTGGGTTTTCCCTTCCAAATAGACTATGGTGCCATATTTGACCATGGCATAATAAAAGAACTGTGGTAGATTTTGATGCCATAATTTTTTGCGTTAGCTATGATAAAAATCTAATATTATCTTACTTTTACTGAAATCATAGTATATGCCTATGTAGTCTGTGCGATTGAATTAAGAATGTCAAATTGTCAAGTTTGTATTAACATGTATTTACTATTACAAGACATCAAATTTGGAAAACACTTCGAGTAAGACTTATCTTCTGTTTACTGAACTGCGGAAACAAATTCTAGAGTCGAGGGATGGTTTAATGAGATCATGCTAACAATGTTATCAGTTCTCCGCATGATGAGCCAGCTGTATCTAGTTCTGTTCTTAGTTTTTTGCGCTATGTTCAGGGGTTAAGAGTTACAAAATTGAGTTATTATTGTGAAGTGAAGACTTGAAGTAATAACCCATATCTAGCAACATAAATGTGCAGATATGATGTTCTATTTCGTGATCAACAATCAAATTCGAGATTTTGTACAACTAATCACTTATTGCAATGTAACAGATAGCCATGGACCATGTTGCAAGTAGGAGCAGCAGTGCAAGTGCAAGCGCGACATCCCTTGCTTTGGTTAAGTCACTACTACTGCTGGAGCCCCCTGATGCTACTCCAACACCAAATATTGTTTCAGCTGCTACTCCAACTCCAAGTGTGGATTTAACCGATGACAAGCCACCTCCTGGAAAGAGAGCTAAGAAAGCCACCCCTAATGTTTGGGTGCACTTCACCAAGTATGAGATTAATGCGAAAGATGAAAAGGGCAACGATGTTGTACAGCTATGGGCTAGGTGCAACAAGATCGGATGTTGCTACAAAGGTCGGTGCGAGAGTAGTAGAGGAACATCGGGTTTCAAAAGTCACTTGAAACACAAGCATTTTATCTTGACTGGGCAGCAAACAATCAACCTGAAGAAGAGTGAGAGTGACGAATCCATAGCATCTATTGAGACTTATAGGTATGATGAGGTTGTCAGTTTGAAGAAATTTTATCTCATAATTATCATGCATGAATATCCCTTTAATATTGTTGAGCATGAGTACTTTGTGGACTTTATCAAGTGTTTGTGTCCTTCTTTTCCAATTAAAAGTCGCATTACTATGAGGAAAGATATATTGAATATGTTTGTGGAGGAAAAGAAAAAATTATATGAGTACTTTAAAACACTTGAATGCCGCTTTAATACAACTATGGACATGTGGACATCTAATCAAAACAAAGGCTACATGTGCATCACAGTGCATTGGATAGATGACAGTTGATGCATGCAAAAAAGGATTATCAAGTTCATGCATGTAGAAGGACATCATCTGAGAAAAATTTTGTGCTTAGCGTTTTATGATAGTATAGTAGATTGGAATCTTGATAGGAGATTGCTTGCACTTACTTTGGACAATGCTTCAGCAAATGATAAATATGTTCAGGGGATAGTAAGCAAACTCAATAAGATATCTCCATTAATCTGTGATGGTATCTTTTTCCATGTGAGATGTTTGAATCATATTCTGAACCTCGTTGCCCAAGATGATTTAAAGACAATTGCATCATCCATTGCAAATATTAGAAATACAGTCGCAATTGTGAAGAACTCTCCAGTGCAGTATGAAGAATTTAAGAAGTGTGCTTCAAAGTGTGACTTAGATGTGACAAAGGGTCTCTCCTTGGATGTTCCTACAAGGTGGAACTCCACATATCTTATGTTGAAGAGTGCAATTTAGTATAAAGATGCTTTTGGTAGGCTCTTTCTTTAGAATTCAACCAAATATAAGAAATGTGCTCCAACTTCGAATAATTGGGCTATGGCAACGTCAATATCTGCATGCTTGAAGCCATTTTATGATGCTACTGAGCTATTCTCTAGCACTAAATATCCAACTGTGGATCTATTTTTTAGAAATTTTTGTCAAATTAAGATTGCAATTGCAGAATGGTGTGACAACTCTGACCCAGCAATTAATGCTATAACACATTCCATGAAAATTAAATATGACAAGTACTAGGAAAAATCCAACATGGCACTTGCTATAGCATGCTTCTTTGATCCTAGATACAAGAGAAATGTGATACACTATTATGCACCGAAGATTTACCCCGCCACTTCTATGCAAGAGATTGATAAGTTTACTGAAGTTGTTTATGAGTTGTTCCAAGTTTATGTCTCTGCTTCAAAGAAGATAGTCTGTACTGCTACAAATGTGCACCAAGTGGTTTCCCAACTTGATGATGTTGATGAGGATGATGAGCTTGACACGTTCTTGTATAGCATTAGTGAATCAGATCATGTTACCAAAACTAAGTTGGAAATGTACTTGGAGCAACCTCTAGCATCTATAAAAGACAAGAATTTCGATATCTTGTCGTGGTGGAAGGTCAAGCAAGCTGAGCTCCCTATTCTCTCCCAGCTTGCTCGTGATGTGCTATCTATTCAAGTATCGATGGTTGCTTAGGAGTCGGCATTTAGTGCTGATGGATGGGTTGTTGACCCATTTCGCAGCCGTTTAGATCTTGTTATTGTGCAAGCTTTAATTTTTACTAAAGATTGGACCGCAGCATCAAAAGGTAACTTTTTAGTTTGGCTTCAATAGGCTGTTCATCATGTGAGAAAATATTTAATCCTAATAAGTTTTTACTAACCATTCAGGTGGTACCATTGCATTTATCATGACTGAGTTGGATATGGAAAGCCTTGAGCGATATTTTGCAAGCTCGATGGAAATGGTTTGCCTTTTCTTATCTAATTTTGAAATCATATTGTGCAAATTAAGTAAAATTTCAGTTTAGTGTGCTTCTATTTGTCTTCTCAAGAACATTACTATTGTTTCATGCTTGTCTTTGTAGTTGGTGGAGTAAGAGGATGTCGATGGTACTGATATGGAGAACACGATGGACTGATATGGAGGACAAATAGCTTGAGAAAAAAACTGAGTTTTGGCGATTTGGAACTATTTGTGTTTACCATTATGTTATGATGTTGAACTATATGTGTTTGCTACTTTGTTATGATGTAAAATTATATATCTTTGCTACTATGTTATGATGTGGAACTATATATATTTGCTATTATATTATAATGTGGAACTATCTATGTTTGCTACTTTGTTATGATGTGGAATTATATGTCTTTGCTACTATGTTATGATGTGGAACTATATATATTTGCTATTATATTATAATGTGGAACTATCTATGTTTGCTATTATACTACGATGTGTTGGCCGGCTGGTTTTGAGGTAAACAATGTTTATATGTACTTGTTCATACCATACTCAATATTGGCTAATGTTATTAAGATATTGTTCTGTGTATCTACAATATCATTCAAAGTTGGTATGTTTGAGACTTTTGATAGATCATGTACTATATTCCTGTGGAATTTTCTACTTTCATTTCCGTATCTGTTCTGTTCCGCATCCATTTTCATATTTATTTATGAGGTTTTTGATTTCGTTTTATTACCGGTAAAAAATATGGAAACGGAAACAAAATGACCATTTACCGACCGTTTGTTCCGTTTTCATCCTACTGCTGCCTGCCTCCGTGAGGAAAAAGAATTCACCCGGGCGTCAGTGACGTGGTGGGGTTTGCGTTTCTTCCTGTTGCGACATCTGGTGGTGCCGAGGAGCCAAGCACAGCCCAAAAAAAAAAGAAAATTAAATGGAAGAGTAGCTTAGTAGGTGACATGGTAATGGTTTTCTCTAACAGCATCTATAAGAGTAGGGATGAATGGACTTTAAGTCCTAACTAATTAAAGATGGTTAGACTCTATCTTTTGCTGTCTTTTACTATATATTTGGCACTTTTTGTACGAGAGAATCAATCTAATAAAGAGATAACAAAATTTCACATTCTTACATTGTGTGTGCTCCCTATTTATGCTTGCTGTTCTTTGGTGCATCGCGGTTGATCAAAGGCGAACGACATTGTTTTACAACACGTTATCAGCATAAAGCTTTGAAAAGGCCGCCGATTGTGATCATCTGCCTGTATCAATCTACACTGCATTGAAATCGACCGGCAATACGCGATTAAATCTTACAAATCCTAGGTAAGTTTGAGCTACATAAGTTCATCGTGTCTACGCAAACTTTCAATCCTACATATTATTGTACCTTAAATTGCTGATTAAGTGCTTTATCTAATCACCAATTAAGGGAAACTGTTTTACTGTTCATCAACAAGAATAAGAAAATAAAGAAAAAAAATTTGATTGCGCCGGCTGTGACTCATGTGCCTGCCGCTAGCCCACAGCGGTACTCGTCGCTCAGCTGTGACCCTACGAGCCACTGATTGGTCAGTTCCTCATCGTGCCCAGCCAAAAGCTGAGCGCACCGGCCACTGTCACCCGTGCCTGAAGTGTTGCACCGACCAGGCTGCTGCCGCGTCTCTCGATGGCCAGACACTCCCGCGCCGCCGCGCCCTACCAGCGTCACGACCGCACCTGCGCTCCCCCCTCCGCGTCGCAGCCTGTGTCCGTGGCCTCACCGTGAATCATTCCTCGACCGCGTCCTCGCCTTGGTCGCGTGTCCCGACGCCCGAAGCTCCTCCTCAGTCGCACCGCCATCACCAGCGGCCCGAGTCGACTTGAACACGTTCACGGCCTGAAGCCGTCGCCACCCGCCCGCGCAGCCGAGCCCGACGCCGTTCAGCGGCTCGGCCGCACCCGTAGAACCCACAGTCGGCCTCATGCGCTCGGCAGTGCCTGCCGCCGGTGCTACAGTTCCCAGCCGCTCTGCCCTGAAGGTGCCGCACTGCACGCCACCACCATGGATCTACGCGCGCCACTGAGGACATGCCGAGCCGCGCCCTGTGCACTGGCCACCGTCGCCCGCGCTTCGGCTCCCACGCCTTAGCCCGGCCACGCGCCTGCAGCGCCCCTGCCATGCCATCGCCTGTGCTCCGTCTGCCACGCTTGCGTCGCACCGCACGCCTGCAGCACCCACGGTTGCGCCATCGCCTCGTTCCAGTTGCCGTCGCCTGTATCTGGCTGCAACGCTGGCCACCACCGTCGTCGGGCGCACCGTCGTGCGTGCGCCAGACCGAGTCGCCGACCGCTGGTCCTCGTGTCCACAGTGCCTAAACCGAAATCGAAAAACCGAACCGATTTAATCGAATATTTCGGTTTTCGATTTTTATTTTGATGCAATTCGATTTTTGGATTTTGATTCGGTTTTCAACTGTCGTAAACCGAATAAGCCGAAGAACCGATAATCTATTACTCCCTCTCGACTCTCGTGATATTCTCATTCAGCCAATCCGCCATCCCCCTCACAACATCACCACACCACATCCCCAATCTCTCCCCTTTCCTCTCCTCCTCTCCCTCCGATCCCTCCCATTCCCACATGCGTAGGCGGCATCGCTTCGCTTTCTCAGTTCCTCCAGATCCGGTGCCACACCCTTGGTCTCCTCAACCGTCGAGGGAGGACCTCTACACCGTGCGCCACACCCTTGGCCTTCTCAACCGCGACCAGATCTGGCATTGCGGTCCTCGAACGAAGGTGCTCGACTACAGCGGCGGCGCTGAGGTGCTCGACGTCGGAGTTGAGGCGCTCGGTGACGGCGCGGAGGTGCTCGGCGGCTCCCAGCTTTGGTACGCGGAGACAATGCAGAGGCGGCAATGGCCTCGGCCGTGAGGTCCTCGGCAACGGGGCGGCCTCCGACGACAGCGTGAGCAGGTGGCCCCCTGCCTCGTCGATCTTCTGGTGGAAAATCACTTGAGCGTTATTTCACGTTTTGTCTTCATTGAAGCTGATTCAGTTGAGCGTAATAGCTAGGTCAGAAAGTTAATTTGGTTCTATTATTTGCATGTGGCTTGATGCGGTACTTGAAGCTTTTTCTGGTTTTTAACAAAGTATTATCTGATGCTCATTATGAAGGCTGCTCTGGAAGTTGCCTGCTTTTGAATGTTGTTTTGATTTTGATTTTTGGATAATTGATTATAGGGCAAATGCACAACAGCCGAAGATGTTTGTGGGCATGATCCTCATCCTCAATTTCGCAGAAGCGCTTGCCCTCTACGGCCTCATCGCAGGCATCATCCTCTCATCCCGTGCCGGTCAATCCCGTGCAGATTAGGCACTTTCCACTACCATTGCGCAATTACCGCACTGGTTATATATTCTTGAGAAAAGCTGAAACTTGGAAGTTCTAGTTTTGATGTATTAAGGAATGATTTGTAGTTTTGATGTATTAAGGAATGATTTGAACTTCAATTCTTGTTCTTTTTCTGGTCGTGGTGGTCGTTTGCTGTTTGTGCATATGTGTGCAGACTGCAGTGTACTGGATGAGTCAATTCAGGGAAATTTGGTTAAACCGAAAACCGAATTAACCGAACCGATTTGGTTCGGTTTTTACCTCTGTTCGGTTTTGTTTCGGTTTGCAGAATTCAAAAACCAAAATATTTTAAAACCGAATTAACCGAATGCCCGCCCCTATACCTGACCGAGCCACCCCACTACAGCACAAAGCCAGGCGGTGGCTAGGGTTAAGAACCCTAGCCGCCCTTGCTTTTAGGCCAGTTTTGGGCCATAATGGGCCATCCGGTCCACTGGCCGCACATGCAGTGACTTTTACGAAAAAAAATCAGAAAAGGGATTTTTGCTTTTTAACCCCTATGTTTTTCCTAAAATTCTGAAAATAATTATTAAATTCTAAAAATTGATAGTAAATCATAGAAATTGATTTTTCAGGTATATGGACTTCCGTAATTTAATGAACCTTGGTATTAGCACATATTGGAAGCTCTATATCTCTGGATTTATTTTTTCCTAGCATTATTCCATGTTCATATATGCTAGAATTTATTTTTTCTATTAATTAATAATTCTAAAAATTTCTTAATGATTAGCGAAAATTATGAAAAATGCTAAGAAAATACTGGAAAATTAGAGATAATTATCTACTGAATAGATATAGACCAAACTTTACTGATTCAATTATAAGCATGCAAAATAATATTTTACCAGCACTAAAATTTCTATTTTTCTTGCATATAGGATATGTCAGACATCGCCAAGAGAGAATTTGCCGAGCTCGTTTTGAATGGTAGCAACTACCTCACCTGGGCAATAGATGCTAAGATAAATCTGACAAGTCAATCTCTTGGAGCTGCTATTTCTCAGCCTGAAGCTGGTACCCCTGCTCTTTCTAAAGCCGCTAAGTGTGCTGCCCTACACTTCCTGAGGCACCATCTCCATGCGGACCTGAAGGTTGAATATTTGATGGAGGAGGACCTGCTGGCTCTATGGAATTCCCTGAAGTAACGATATAACCAGCAAAGATCCATCCTGTTGCCAGAAACGCAATGTGAATGGACTCTCCTGCGGTTCCAAGATTTCAAGTCTGTGACAGTATACAACTCTGCCATGCACAAACTTGTCGCCAAACTGACATTATGTAACCAAAAAGTTACTGATGCTGAAATGATCGACAAGACATTGTGCACCTTCTACACTAATATGAGGATACTGCAGCAATAATACCGTCATGCAAAGTACCAGAAGTACTCTGAGCTTATATGCATTCTACTAGAAGCAGAAAAGCATGATGAACTCCTGATGAAGAATCATCACGCCCTTCCTAGTGGGAGTAATGTAATTCCTGAAGCACATGCAAATACTCAACAGGCTAATAATAGCCGAGGTTGCGGAAAAGTCCAAAGGCATAATGGGGATAAATGAAAGAATGACAAAGCTCAGAAAGGAAGAAGTAAACCTAAGTGAAAAGTTAGAGAAAATAAATTAGGTAACTTTCAGAAGAAAGACCCAACCAATAAGGCTGTAGATCCTCCACAACCATGCTTTAGGTATGGATGTACTAGCCACTGGTCACATACATGAAACATTCCAAAGCATTTGGTGGAACTATACATGAAATCCATTGTGAAATTCTAGAAGAATCAGGAAAATAAGGGTGAGGCACATTTCATCACTCAACTTGTTGTTGAGGAGGAAATAGAAAAGAATGATGACAAAGTCCCCGACCCTACGACATAATTCAGAGAGGGCTTTCTTGGATATGAGGACTCTCCCATGGACAAAGATGATCTTCTTGGAACTGAACTCAATGAATTCCAAAAGAATACCAAAGATTCACAGAAGGACATAAATGATTTATATGGAGACTTGCAGTAGTCTCCCTATTATTCCTTTTAATTTAGGAAGTCGATGTCATATTTTCCTTTTGAGTCTCCTTAAGGGTCTCTCTTATCAATTTAGTATTTGTGTTCCTGAATGAATATTGGTCTATGCTCCTGTTGACGATTATCAGTTAAAATTAATAAAGTGTTATTTCCCAGGATATTTGTTTAATTATTTTATGCTTGTTCTATATTTCAATTTGTTCCTGATGAAACAATTGTTTGATTGAATTTATATCTTTAATATAGAACATTCGTATAATCTAATGGCGGAGGAGGAAATCTGTCTTATAGACAGTTGCACCACATATTCAATTCTTCAGAAAACTAAATATTTTCAGACTTTGACTAAGAAAACTGAAATGACCATCGTCAGAAGCGATGCTCTCATAGTTGGCACTAGAAGAGCCATCATAGTTCTCCCTATGGGTACTTGTATAATAATAGAGAATGCCCTATTATACCCTGAGTCTAGTCACACTCTCTTAAGTTTTAAAGACATTCGTCTAAATGGTTTCCATATAGAGACAGAAAATGAGGATGATACAGAATAGCTACTCATGACTAAGTTTAACGGGTGTAATAAACGTGTGGTTGAAAAACCTCCCTCCTTCTCATCCGGGTTATATTATACATATATTAAACCTGAAGTTTATGTTGCGATGAAAACTATACTTAAAAACCCAGAAATATTTAAGATCTAGCATGATCTTCTAGGTCATCCTGGGATGAATATGATGAGAAGAATAATAAATAATTATGCTGGCCATAACATAAAAACTATAGACTTTTCTAGACCTGAAGATTTCTTATGCCCTACTTGTGCTAAAGGAAAGCTGATAGTTGAACCATCTCATCTAAAGGTTAGGGAAGAATTACTGAATTTCCTGAAGAGAATTCAAGGTGATATCTGTGGACCTATTCAGCCTCTATTGGGCCCTTTCAAATACTTTATGGTACTGATAGATGCTTCTACTAGCTGGTCCCATATGTGTCTCTTATCTACTAGAAACTATGCTTTTGCCAAATTAATTGCCCAAATCAACAAATTGAGAGCCACCTTTTCAGAAGAAAGGATTAAGTCTATTCGAATAGACAATGCTGGTGAGTTTACCTCAAAAGCATTTAATGATTATCATATGGCTCTAGGAATGAATATAGAGCATTCCGTACTTCATGTCCATACTCAAAATAGCCTTGCAAAGTCATTAATTAAAAGAGTAAAACTTTTTGCTTGGCCAGTCTTGCAGAATTGTAGGTTACCCACCAGATGTTGGGGCCACGTAGTGTTGTACGCTACAATATTAATTCAACTTAGACCAATTGCATATCATGAAAATTTTCTTTTGCAGATAGTGTGTAGGAAAGAACTAAGTATTTCCCATCTGTGAAAATTTGTTTGTGTTGTATACGTACCAATCTCTCCACCACAACGTACAACTATGGGATAGACCTCACCAGAAGTTGGGAATCTATGTAGGTTATGAATCTCCATCAATTATTAAATGCCTAGAGCTTATGACAAGGGATCTGTATACGGCTCGATACGCTGATTGTATTTTTGATAAAGACAATTTTTTGGCATTAGGGGATATAAGTACTACATTAAAGAATACCGTGAAATAGATTGAAATACCACTAGCATTCAGTCCTTAGACCCACGCACTAAAGAAACCGAACTTGAAGTTTGGAGGATAAAAAGTCTTCAACAAATAGCTAATAATCTGCTAGATGCCTTCACTGATCATAAGAGAGTGATAAATCTTATATACATGTAGTAAATGCACCTGAAAGAGTGAAAATACCCTAGAAGGTTATTGAACCCACTCTTGCCTCTCGTAATAAAAAGATGGAGAGGCCTCCAGGTTAGGGGTGGGAAAAAAACTCAAAACTCGTGAGTTAAACGAGTACTCGCAAACTAGGCTCGACTCGGCTCGAATTCGTTCCTTAATGAGTGGAGTCGAGCTATGATTTGAACTCATTTATATAATGAGTTAAATGAGCCAACTCGTGAGTTAAACAAGCCAACTCGCGAGCTTAATGAGTCCTCCAAATTGGCAAGTATAGCTGTATATGTGTGAGGCGAGGATGATAACACATAGCATACCGTATAGTCTCAACAATAATCCTCCTCTCAGATGGCAATGTCGAGTTTAACGAGCCAACTCACGAGTTTAACGAGTCGAGCCGAGCTGAGGTTTGAACTCGTTAAGATAACGAGTCGAGTCGAGCTAGCTCGTTATCTTAACGAGTTTGATCGAGCCGAGTCGAGTCGAGTTGGCTCGTTATCCACTCCTACTCCAGGTGCATGGGACTTAGTTCCGCGGAGATGTTCGCAGAAACAGAGAACCAAACAAGTAGAAATACTACCTGAGACAGTTGAAGAAGCTCAACCTGATGTTGAGAAAATCTCTGAAGTGAGCCATCCTAGAGATGGTAACCTCCCTGAAGAGAGTCATCCTGAAGATGATAACACCAGCGAGTATTTGTGCACATAATCTAACGCTAGGAAGTCGAAACACCCAGAATCCATCGTTGTGGGAAATCACGAGGAGTTGAAAGAAAATAATGAATAGATACCCACTAATTATGTAGATTCAAGAGAACTATATAAAAGAAAGACTACAATTGTCAACATATATTTTGCCTGTAAAATTGCTAAAACTCATGAGTTAGATCTAGAATCAAAGTCCATGGTAGAGTACCAAAAGCGCTCAGATTGGGTCAAATGGGGAGAAGCAATTGAGGCAGAATTGTGGTCGCTTAATAAGAGGAAAGTATTTGGTCTTATTGACCAAACAACTCCTAAAGTGTTCCCTGTAGGATCAAAATAGGTTTTCATCCGAAATAGAAATGAAAATAACCAGGTGGTAAGATATAAAGCGAGGCTTGTAGCACAAGGGTTCACGCAGAGACCTGGCATCGATTACGATAAAACTTACTCTCCTGTAATAAGTGGAATAACGTTTCGATATTTAATATCAATGGCAGCTAGCTTAAACTTGTCAATGCAGTCAATGGATGTAGTGACCTTATATTTATATGGGTCACTGGATACAGATATTTATATGAGAGTTCCTAAAGGAGTCAAAATTCCATATCCTAATAAAGGAAATCACAACATGTATAGCGTCCAACTACAGAGATCGTTATACGGATTAAAACAGTCGGAGAGAATGTGGTACAACCAACTTAGTGAGTTTAACCTGAAGAAGGAATACTCCAACAACGATGATTGTCCCTGTATGTTCATAAAGAAATCTCAGAATGGATTTTGTATCATCTCAGTTTGTGTCGATGATCTTAATATCATCGGAACCACAAAGGAGATAAAAGAAGCAAGTTCCTACCTTACGATGAAGTTTGAGATGAAAGATTTGGGTAAAACCAAATATTACTAAGGCCTACAGCTAGAGCATTTTTAGAAAAAAAAATTTGTACACCGGTCTACCTATACCAAGAATGTATTGGAAAGATTTAATATGGATAAATCTTATCCTTTGAAAACCCCTATGGTAGTATGACCCTTGAAGTGGATAAAAACCCTTTCAGGTCAAGGATGGAAAATAAAGAAGTCTTAGGACCTGAAGTCCTATACTTAAGGGCCATTGGAGCATTTATGTATCTTGAAAATTGTATAAGGCCTGAAATTCTATTCGCTGGTAAATTTGCTAGCAAGACATAGTGCAGCCCCAACCAGAAGACATTGGACTGGTGTCAAGACTTTACTCAGATACCTCCAACGTACACAAGATCTTGAATTATTTTACTGGAAGGACTAAGACTTAACCATGGTAGGATATACAGATGCTGGATATATGTCTGATCCCTACAGTGCCACATCTCATACTGGTTTTGTGTTTATCTATGGTGGTACATCTATTTATTGGCGGTCTTTTAAGCAGATCTTGTTAGCTACTTCTACCAACCACTCAGAGATTATAACTTTATATGAAACCTCACGTGGGTGCGTTTGGATAAGGCGTGTGATTAACCATATCCAGAAGCCATGTGGTCTTAATACCGTTGACACCCCCACGATTATCTATGAAGATAATGCTGCTTGTGTTGCACAAATGCAAATGGGTTATGTGAAAAACAATATCATGAAGCATATTGCTCCTAAACTTTTCTATCCTCACGAACTCTAGAAGAATGGTGAGGTAAATATTCTACAAATCAAGTCATGTGAAAATCTAGCAGATTTATTCACTAAATTTTTGCCAAAATCTACTTTCCAAAGATGTGACAGTGGCATTGGAATGAGAGGACTTAGAGATATGCAGAGTTCAGAGAGAGTAAATCCCTGATCCATGACCCTTAGCATGATCCTGAAGATCCTACTTTAAATCTAGAAGATTATAAGTTGTACTCTTTTTCCTTTAGTGAGTTTTTCTGAAGTTTTCTCACATGAAGGTTTTTAATAGGCCAACTAGTGCAACACAGTGTGTGAGTGCAATGTACTCTTTTCTCCATCTCTTTTTTTCATTAGGTTTTTAAGAGAAGTTTTAAATAAGACATGTGTATTACGCGGTATTTGTCTGAGGGGGAGTGTTGAGATATGGATGGACTTTAAGTCCTAGCTAACCAAATATGATTGGACTCTATCTCTACGTGGGCGAATCCAAATCTATCTCTTGCTACCATTTACTATATATTTGGTACCCCTTGTATAAGAGAACCAATCTAATAAAGAGAGAGAACAAAATTTCGTCTCCCTACATTGTGTGTGCTCCCTGTTTGTGCTTGCTATTCGTTGGTGTATCGCAGTTGATCAAAGGCGGACGACATCGGTTTACAACAGAGATGATTATTGTCTATATATTTCTTCATGTTATCTAAAGATAAAACTAAATGCAACTTCTACAATAGATGACATCTTAAGGTTGTCTTTATGAGATCCTACGATTTTTTAATTATAGCATGAAAAAGTGTTTATTATAGGTAATAACTAATACAATAGTGATTCATGCTGTCTATATGATTGTCTTTTCACGAAGAGACAGCTATACTCTCTCTCATTCTTCTCTCTCCTTCATGTCAATAAAAATCTTACGTGGCAAAGCATATAGATGGCTGACTTCACACTATCATACATACCCTAACATTGCTGTAACATGGGCTTCAGTTAGGATTCTACACTATCCGTTTCCGAATACATGTCACTCTAGCTATCAAATATTACTTCTAAATACATGTCATTTTATAATTTTGATGTGATTTTTTACCATTTCCCCTCCTATTCCCCTCTCCTTTAGTTATTTCCAATGTCATTTACTATCGTGGCCTCGACATACCATCCAAAGATATAATAAAGAGTGGTAATACAATATTTTTTAGATATGTCCCGGTGGAAGTGTAAAAACCTAAAATGACATCTGTTCAGGAACGGACGGAGTACTAACTTTGAATATGGGTGCTAAGATCAAGTACAATTTTTGATACAACTGCATGCCAAAAACATGTTCTTTAAAAAGTGAGGCCAGAAAGCAAGAATTTTATAAGAATCGATACATATTTTTCGGAATTTCGTTGCCTATAACCTCTGGTACAAATCCAAACGGCCCTATGAGTTTTGGGCGTACAAAATATATGCACAAAACAATTCCAAGCATTGCTGTTTCGTAAGCTACACGATCCTTCATGCCATGTCTGTTTCCTTCCCATCCGATCTGAATTCCATCGCATGAGTCACATCGTCCCACAAATTTACTTACAGTGTGCTACAAGCCTATAACCATAATGTTGCTTCCCATGCATCATTTGCAAGCATAACATCATGCCTAAAAGTGCATTCGGTCGCCATCCTTTTTGTTCGCAATTTTCGGCGTTAGGTGCAAATTATGGGGGTCCATTCCGTCCGAAACTTGGAGCGTGTCATATGGAAACGTACGACACCACGTTCCCCAAAGTTGCTGTCACGAAATGAATTTAAGCGTGGGAACAAATCCGCTAATGTGAGGCAAAGGGTATCATGGGCACAAGATACCATTAATTTCGCAAGCTGTACTTCAGCGAAACCATTTTGTTTGATGTGGTCACACAAAAAAATTAAGATCGTTTATTAGCTTGGGAAATAAAAGTCTGTTTTTTTTACTCTCTCAAAAGGAAAAAAAAAAGCTATGCTACCCAACTATCCAGCCGATATTAGTTGGTCCAAAATAGAATTTATATTTACATTATGATCCCTCTACTCTCCACCAATTACTTAGCTTACACTGTAATGCACCGTCGCAGCATTTCGTAGTAAGCAAAAGGATGAGTTAATAGCAGTTGGTACAGATAAAACGCAGTGATAAAATCTAGCGAAACCTTTACGTGATACTGATCAATGATACGCTGGAATTATACTTGCGCCTTTTTGCAGATTATACCTGATGAATGTGACACTAAACAAATGCCAAAGGTATATATGGCTGATCGAACCATACTTTTTTGCATCCTATAATTCCCTTCTGTCAATTCTGAAATGAAAATTCAGCACTTAGGTTCACCTCAGTAAGTGGTTCAACAGTGGTCACTCATGCTTGTCCATTGATCGATTTATTCTATTCTATTCTTCTTTTTCTCCTTCTTCTTCTTATTTTTTCTTTTTTGCGAAGATATCTGTTTTTAGGCCATAACACGACACTACCTACTGACACCCGTATCTAACAGCCTGCATTGCAGCATTGCATCGATGCTACTGCATTAGCCAGAAACTAGTACTACTAGATAAGCTAGCTATTTTAGCGAGCATTCTTAGGTTCGCTTGGCATCATGGTATGGAACAACCGGGAACCGCACGGATCTCCAAACACCTTTGGCCATTGCATGCCGTCTCTTGCAGGAAGGTAAACTTTGTGTAGTAATAGTAGTAGCATCTCTTTGGTTGGTTCAAGTGCTAAGCATTGCGAAAGAAGGTAAGCACCAAACCACTTAACCACCGCCTTATTGTCGAAGCAAAGCGAATCCTTGCAAATTCTCAATTCTACTAAAGCTTTAGTGGCGATGTACGTAAGGACCAAAGCTTGGCGAGGAAGTGATCTAGCTCAAAAACTATTGGGAAGGTTGTTGTTGGGTCAGAGGCGATCGCGGTGGTTCCCTGTTATCATGCCATCTTTGTCTTGCTTGCTGTTGGCGTCAAAAACTTAATGTAGGGTTTCGACAGCAGCACACCAGACGAACACCAGGTTCAGAGCGTGCCAGTCGATTTGACCTGGAACCGACAAGGTAAAAAATATAAAATTCACACAAAGCCGATCGTGACGATCAATCGGCTTAGATCCAATCATCTTGAAGCCGATCACGATCAAGGTAACAGGATAAGTCTAACTAGCCGATAAAGGCATATCGATTCTGAAGAAGGCGATGCGCAATAAAATCAGAACAAATCGAACCTGGGGTGTAATTGACGAAGATCAACAATCGGCGATGCGCAACTTTATTGATCAAGATCGATTACAAAGGCTAAATTACAGAAGCTACTCCTAGTCGACAGGAAAAGTAGAAAAAGTAAAGACTGGTTGATTGTATTGTGTTGATGATTTTTTCTGCAGCTCGCTTCGGTCCTTCCTTTATACCTTTGACCGATAGTGTCCTGTTACAACACGTTTCAAGCCCGTATCCGTATCGACCATATCTTTGAACAGTTATTTCCTAAAAATCTTGTCGTTAGCATAAATATCTCCAAACTTTCTTAACTTGTCTGTTAACGTCTATATCTTTGATTTCATTGCCGATTATGGTTAGATTTGCCAAATTTTGGTGCAAACACTTGCCATGGACAACAGCTACCTGATATGTGAAACTGGGAATGCTCTACACGATAATGCGTTGTTGTACCTATACCTGCAACTTCGTCTGGTACAGATCGAAGGCACTTGCAACATCTACATCAAATTGACAAGAATAAGAAGAGGAGAAGAAACACGCTAGTACAACCCAAGAACGATCTGCTTTATTATCACAGCTCGGTTTCCCGATGAAATGCGACGTCAGAATCTGCAGCTATATCTCTCTAGAACCTTTGGAGAGGTCGCGATTCTTTCACGAGCCACTCAAGAAACAGAGCAGATCGATGCCACACTGGAAGCGTCCAAAGCCTACGTCCCTTTAAGGCGGCTAGATGTAGTTCATTGTCGGGCAGATGGGGAATCATCCAACGGGGGAGACTTTCTAGGCTTCTAGCTAGAGAGCGTCTGTTCTGCCGCCATGAATGGCCTACCTGTACTCAAAGGAAAATACAATCATCATCCTCGCTTTAACTGAATTTAATTGGATTGAACAATGACCCATGCTTGCTTAGCAACAGTCCAGAATATAAATTTATGTTGTTCATGCACTCGCTAGCCACTTCAGGAACTCCGCCCTTTGTGCTTGCCCTCTACCCCTTGTTTACCTGTAGGCCAGCTTGGAGAGCAAATAGGATACTGTGATCTGCCGTGCTAAAGAAAGACATGGTCCTGTCCATCCGATTTTTCTCGCTCCTATCCCTCCCACCACACACATTTCCCACTGATGACACAGCCAGTTGTATATCCAAGCTTGTTGCTTGTTGGGTGATTTCTAGTAGGTTGCAGGAAACTTCAGTAATAGGAGCTCAATTTGTACCAATGCTTGTTGCTTATAGGCACTTAAATCGGAATTTGGAAATTAACTACTACTAGGTTGGCACTTAAATCAGAATTTACAAACAATTTCCATTTTCCAAAAGAAAGAGGAAAAAAATGAAAAGGAAAATGGAAAGGAAAGAAGAGATGGTCCAAAGCTGGCTCCTTTTTGCTGGGGTTGGAGCTGGCTGCCTCTGAGAGGCACATGACATAGGGCTCAAACTACACTCAAAAGAAACATATGCCAATATCTTTCCTTGCTTTCTCTCCATCCACACTGATGAGGAGAGGCTGTGCTGCACTGCTGCCTCCCTGCCTCTGCCTTCTGCCCTGACCCATCGAACATTTCTGTGCTGCAATCAAGATGGCCAGGTAGGCCTTGAGCTTTGGGGCATCATGTCTCGCACCGTAAAGGAGAAGGTGATGGTGGCAGCTTGGCATGCGATTATCCAAATGCAAAGCTGGACAACTCACTTCACAGCAAAAAAAGTGGCTCCGAAGACACAGCGATGTGTTGTCACTTGTCACCAAGAAATATGTTACTACTAATTTAGGGAAATTTGCACCAGCTAAGTACATATGTGTCGTGCACATAAATTTTCTGAGGTAACTAGTACACAAACAGCATGATACCAAAATGGTTTCTGCCGACATTTGTACTCTTGCTTCTAAATGCATGCAAAGCTTTGTCATTGTTTCAGGACCCAAAGCTTTCTTGTGCGATCCCAGCCGTTCGCCACTTGATTAAGAGTACAATAGACCATAGAATTACGGAGAGCTTTTGGACCCCTTGCGTATCTCATTAAGGAATCACGGACTGCGCTTGCATGTGTTCCTCTTCATTAAGCGAAGATACTAAAAATCTAATAGGTCATGTGATGTGTTCGGAAAGCGCAAATGATTGACTGCGGAAGTTTCTCCTTTTCATTTTAGTTTAGAGAATTTTTTTTTTGTACATGTAAACATTTCAAGATAAACTAATGATCATGATCATGCCTGAATGCTATAATATCAGTGATAATAACTGCACATCCTGAATGCTGTAATATCAGTGATAATAACTACACATCACAGACAGTTTTTGAACTGTATGTGAAAAACATATCACAAATACTTCTACTTACGAACCGTCTATGATAATAGGTTATCATAGGTGGTTCATGATTAGAACCGTCTGTGATAACCTGCTTTACTAATCATTGTATCTTTTTCTCTTTGTTCAACTACTTACACACAGGCTGAAGCTAGATCTAGACAAGCACAATGAATAACAGTGTTGTATTAGTATATTACCACACAAATGTGCATGCCATTTAGAATCATTTTATTCATAGAAATTGTCTGGCACCTAGTGTTCTTACATATAATAATCAATATATTGCCACTGAAATTAGCTACTCTAGTAGATGCATTGTTTAAAACAAACATAGCTGCTATCAGGCCAATGTGGGTAAATAAAAATGTTCCTACTAGCAGCATAAAATAAACCAACCTTGAGCTTCTTCATCGGGGGTAACTGCATTGCTTGCAGTGTTGGTGCATAATGAAATTGTTTCACAATAAAATCTTAGCATAGTTTGCAGTTAATAACCCGACATATTTAAGGGTAACTACCAATACATCACCTTGATCAAGAAACAAACAAAAGTAATTACTGGAAATGTAATTACTGCAACTCTTCACAATTTGCTAAGCTTATGGCTAAAAGTAACTAATGAACTGTAGAACGAAGTTAAAAATAAGGTACATCACAAAATAAAACAAAAGCCTCAATAGCATTAGCGGTAAGCAATAGATAGTAGTCATGTTCCCGTTTGAATTTTTTTCAAGACACCAGATGTGGAGTTTAACACGGCAATAACCCAAGCGAGAAGCTTTTTATTGTTATTCTATAAGTGAAATGCAAAAAATTTACAGTGAACTTAGGGTATGATTTGCGTAATTTAGTATTTTGGAGAGCATAGAGTCACTATTCAAGTGAGAATGCAAAAATAGGAATAACCATTTCAAAATTCATAAATATTCAAAACATGGGCATAGACTTAACAAAGCTTCAATCAAAACCTACTTTTTTATCCACATAATTTTGTTATCTATGAACAATTGTACCCTCTTAGCACTAAAAGCACAAAAAGGAAGAAACGGGAGACAAACTTACCAGGTCTGTGGCATATTCTACTACAATATCCTCCACAAGGGCAACACTTTCAGGAAGTGGCTGCAAAACCAATAGAATGCATATAATTGGCATCATGGAGTCAAGAATATGCCAACTTTAAAAGGGAAACAGCATGTCGTTCTTTCCTTGCATAAAACATATTTCAACAATATATATTTGCATTATTGAAAATTCATGCGTTCCTTGCAGATTATCATCATGCTTGCAAACTGCCACTTATCATCGATTGCATCTAAATTTTTGCACAAACTACACTAATAGCATTCTATTTCACAGAATTCTTAACAAAAAAGGAACCAAAGAGATAATTGGTCAGGGTAAGTTTACATTTGGATCATCCCCAAATCCATACATCATGTGCTGCACAACAAGAACAACAAAAAAAGTTACAGCATAAGAATTGAATTCAATGAGCAAAAGAAACCGAAGACTAAAATTTGGAAAATGGGGAACAAAAGGCCATATGGTCTTTCTAGAAGACGCTGTGCTTGTGCTTGAACTTGATGGTAACAATTACTATCTTCGGGTATAATCCAATGCTTTGTTCTCTTCTTCTCTACCCAGCAATAGCTGCTAATGAAAAAAAGGTGGAAAACGAAGAGGCTCAAGGTAGAATTACCACAATACACAAATTCCTTTCGAACAATTGCATCTATTGCAGTGGGTGTTATATATCCAAGATGTATACCACTCAAAGCATACTTCAAGTGATGTAGAATCAAATCTCTAATCTTGTGAGGGCCATGAGGCCAACAGCTCCAGGTATAGTTTTGTTTCTAGTAATTCACACAGATCTCAGAACAAAGAAGATGTTTAAAGCATCAATTGGTAATTTGTACCTGGTATATTGTGATTAATGAAGCTGCTAAGCAATTACCAAACTATCTAAATCTCACAACTATCGATTTCTACTCTTCAATATACTAACAACTCGAACAAATAGAATACTACCAAATAACTAAGTTGGTAAGTAATTACCAAATTCCAGATCCAACCAAGAAAATCATAGCACAATTTGAAAAGGACAATACTTACTACTAAGTTGGGAGCGCAGGAGGTAGTTGGGATCGTGACATCCAGCTGCGGGCGAGAGTGTGGTGGTGTTGGCTCAACCTCAGCCAGATCTGGCGTGCTCGGGGCGGCCATCGGCGTCGACCATATCCAGCTGGATCTGGATGGGCGCGGGTGGAGGTGGGAGGTCAACGCTGGTGGAAGCGGCGGTAGTGGGGGGTGACGTCAGCTGCGCATGGGTGGAGGGGGGAGGTGCGACATGGCTGCGCTTGGGTGAAGAGGGAGGCCGTTGCACATGGGAGGTGTGGGGGCCGGCCTGTGGGGCGAGCGTCTTATCAGGAAGGGGAGCGGCATCATCATCTGGAGGTCTAGAGGCGAGTGGGTGCGTCGGGAGCGAGCAATGGGGGCGACAGGCGAGGGGTGTGCCGGATCTGGAAGAGGAGTGGCAGTGTGTCGGGAGCCCAGGGGGCGTGTGTGGGGGCTAGGAAAACAGGCGTGGGAGTTGGCAATCACAAACAGTTTTTGGTTAAAACCATCTGTGATGTGCATTCACATCACAGACGGTTTGATTAAAACCGTCTGTGATGATGGCGATACACATCACAGATAGTTTTTGGCTAAAACTGTATGTGATGTGCATTTATATCACAGACGGTTTTAGTTAAAAACCGTCTGTGATTATGGTGATGTACATCACAGATTGTTTTTGGCTAAAATAGTCTGTGATGTAATCTCATCACAAACGGTTTTCGAAGAACCGTATGTGATTATATTTAACACAGGCTGTTTTCGAAAACCATCTGTGACGAGGGGTCCAATATAGTCCTTTTTGTAGCAGTGTAAGAGCATCTTTCATCCATTACATATTAAAAGCTAAAAGAGAGTTGCTAAGAAAAAGAGAAATAGTCTAGAAATCCTAAAAGCTCACGGAGAGTTGCTAAGAAAAAAAAGAGAAATAGGCTAGAAATCCTCACAAAAAGCAAAAAACCTAGCTATAAATCCTCACAAAAAAGCAAAACATCTAGCCCTTAATCTGGTAGATTCTAACTAAGTTGAACTATAGTAGCCATTAGATGCTACTCCCTTCAATCATAAATAGTTGTCGTTTTGGACATAGGTGTAGTAAAACTTTTAAAATTTTGATTGTCAATATCTTTTAAATATTTAAATTGGATATATGAAAAACATATGTATAGATTTATCTCGAAAAGTACTTTCATAATATTATAATTTTATTATGTTTTATAAATATATTATAATAGAAATTAGTTATCAAAGTTGTGTAGTGGAGATCGTACCAATGTCCAAAACAACAACTATTTGTGACCAGAGGGAGTATTATTTAAAGAAAAACATTTGACTGTCTATCAAGCGGACTTGATTTATAATGGCTTAGATTAAAAGAAAGAGTGCATACCAAATACAATAAAAAATAAAAGAAATTTAGAATAAATAAATGATTAGCCATTTGATTTTCACACGAACTCCTAATTAAAATCCATACATAGCTACAATTAAAAAAAATCAATAAAAATTAGAATTTGGACTTGTATATCAATTCTAACCTAAAACTAATATTAAAAGTAAATAAAAATAACAATAAAATTAATGGATTAGATTAGAAGAAAGAGTCTATACCAAGTATAATAAAAAATAACAGAATTTCAAAATAAAAAAGGAAATCAGCTATTTTACTTTCATACAAACTCCAAATTAAAACATGTACATAGATGAAATTCGGTATAAAAATTAGATAAAAATTACCAATTGGATTTGTATACAAATTCTAAACAAAGAAAATTAACATAAATTTGGAATAAAAAACAAAAATAAATTAGCCATTTGATTCTAACACGAACTCTAAATTAAAACATGATATTTGAAATTAAATGAAAACAACAACAAAAAATAACAGAAGAATAAAAATAAAAAGAAATTATGGATTGTTTTTTAATACTATACTAAGTGAAAAATATAATTTTTGGTTTTATTCAGAATTAAAATTCCATAAATATGCTAATTTAAGAAAAAAAAATATGGTAAGAAACTTGATTTGTATACACACACTATTCTTCAAGTGCATGTAGAATAGCCTATTATATTCCTTAGCCAGTTACGTAGACCAACCGGGCCACGTATCCTAGTACTTAGTGCAATGGAACTGTCCCAGTTGACTATCAGCTACGTGGCAAACCAACTAGCAAATGTGTTTCTTCTTTGTACGAGAATATTTTTTTCTTTTGTTTTAGTCATAAATTTTTATCGGCAGCTTCGATTCACAAACGATTTTCAACAGTAGCTTACTGACGACAAGATGAACAGAATGATATAAGTCTCATTGATAAACGTCGCATGAAACAGATTTTTTCTGTCAAATGAACATCAATTTACTATTCATATAT
The DNA here is from genome assembly GCA_036346275.1 of Otatea glauca. Lineage (NCBI taxonomy): Eukaryota > Viridiplantae > Streptophyta > Magnoliopsida > Poales > Poaceae > Otatea > Otatea glauca. The sequence continues at coordinate 21,174,527 of CM070715.1, forward strand.
GTATATATATTACTATTGCATAGACTGCATAGGATGTTGAACCCTCTAGCATGATAGTAAAATCTAATATATACAGATAGTAAATTGAAGTGCATTTATCAGTAACTTTGGAGTAAATATATTGAAACATCCCAAAATTTGAGGTTTGGAATGTTTGAATTTGAAAATGAACCATTCGCATTTTTCTTGAATTAATCAAAGCTTAATTTGAATTTTATATTAATGAAGGATTTAAATTGACTAAACTATGCATCAAACAAAATATTTCCAGTCAAAGTTGGGTTACATTTGCTCCAAGGATTTTTTTGTATTTTTGAAGATTTTTTCTGAATTTATTTGCTATTTATTGGATTTTATTTGATTTTCTGGAAATATCTTAAAACGGAAAACGTTTTTACTTTCTAAAATGCCTCTCGGACCAAATCCCCTCGGCCCATTCCTCCGTTCGGAAGTTTTGTCTCTTTCGGCCCGTGCCTGTTCCGCTCGGTCCGGCCTGCTCCTTCGCACGCCCCAGCCCATCTCCGCTCCATCGGCCCAGCCGCCCGCGCATCGCACCGCCACCGTCGTGCAATCCCGATCCAACATGTCTCATGGAGCCGCGTAGCCTTTCAGTGTGCGCCGTCGGATCCACGCTGTGTGTGTGGTCCAGATCAGGCCACGTCGCGCTTGCGCTGCCGCCGCTCGAAACCCTAGCCGCATCCGCGCCGTTTTCAACGTCCGTGCGGCGCACACCTCTCGAGGCTATAAATACCCCGTGGAGTCCTCGCGTTGCGTGTGCCGCCTTCCGCTGCACCCGTTGCCCCATCTCCTGTCGCTCAAGCCGCCGCTGTTGCTTCGCTCGAGCTCGTCGGAGTGCGCCGTCGCATCCGAGTGCTTCTTCCCTATCGTGTGGCCGCTTTGGTTCATCTCCGCCGTCCTTGCCTACCTCTTCTTGTTGCCTATGGTGTCCTCTCTCAGATCCGCTCGGTTTTGCTTCAGATCCGGTCAAGCTTCGCCAATCGCCATGTCTTCTTCCCCGTGCCTGACGAGTCTCGCCGCGGCCCTTGCTGTTGAACTTCACCGCGAACCTCGACCATCCAATCTGTGGCGCATGCCTTGGATCTCGCCGCGTTGCCGCATCAGAAGCCATGGTTTCCCGCCGTCCGATCCGATCGCAGCCGCTGGATGTGCGACCAGTGGCAAGCCCACGTCAGTCGCCTGTGTCATCCTGCCATGTCAACCCTAGTCGGGTTCGGTGGACTTGGTCTACCGTGAATCCTGCTAATGTCAGCGTTGCGTAATAAACCGAATTTTCTTTAGAAAAATAATTCCAGAAATATCCTTTTTCTATTTTCTCTGATTTAATTTTCCAGGAGCCCGTTCTCTTTCATACGAACTCCGATTGAGGCGATTCAAGTTTCAAAATTTTTCTAAAATCAAGATCTATCTTCAAGAGCCCTTTATTTTCAATTTTGAGCTTGTTTGAGTTTCTGTTTGTTATTTATTTGATTTCATTGCTTTCTTTTCTGGTAGACGCTAATTACGAAGGAGCGAACGGAAACTTTGAAGACCAAGAGTCAGCACTAAATCAGCAAGGCAAGTCTTAACCTTTGATCATATTGATCCTATGTTTGCAAAGTAATTTGTTTTATACAATTGCATGCTATTTGTGTATAAATGATTATTTCATGGGAATAGCTATATACCTAGTTGTCATTATGCCACCTTGATTATTGGAATGCCATGTATCCATTGTTAACTCTAGTTGGGACATTACTAGTTGGACATAAACATATTACCAACATTGGGTTAACGTAACTATGCTTAGACTTGCTTAGTTGTACAATGGGATTCATGTCACATGTGAATTAATGTTAATCTTGACTTAACGAGATATTGAATCGTGGCCGTTAGCCACTGTTGTAAAACTTGTTGCACCATGGTGGGGTTTGCCATTGGTCTTGGATGAACAAAATGTTTTCCCTCAGGTAAGTGATCATGCAGTAAAGGAGGTGCTTTCTAGCACATTGGGATGTGGATGTCTTGCCTGGGACAACTTAAAGACTTAATCTTATGCGCCATTGAACTGGGCCTAACCGTGCAACCACAAGTCTGGTATGGGACAGACCTAGCTGATTAATTTGCAATGTCTAGTCTTGAGTGCTGCCAATTGGTGGTGTGGGTTCCGGGATGGACGGGTAGATTCGCAAGGCGCAGAGGGACCATGGGCTAAACCTTAGCGAGATCTGAGTTTAGACAGCGCATTGTAAAGGCTTTGTTGTGATCTCTCTGCTGACACACCAAAGGAAGTGTGTTAATAGCTTGGCAACAAGAGATGATCATATCTTGTGGGTAAAGTTGTACAACCTCTGCAGAGTGTAAAACTATTTGAATAGTAGTGCCCTCGGTCATGGACAAGCCCAAAAATTTCACATGAGGTATATAGTATTTCATGAAATATTGGATGGTAGAATTGTTGGGATGTGAACAGGGAGTTCACTGTTGTTTTGTTGTCTAAAGTTATACCGTTGAATTTAGTGGTTTGATAATTGTTTTAGATAGTGTAGGGTGATGCCTCGCCATTTTATTTATGTTGTCTACCATTGTTTTACCCGTTATTTATTATCGTTTTCATAAATATGCTTTCAATCTATTTACTGTATTTCAATTCAAGTTATTGCTTTCTGCAAAAGAACCATATGGCTATCCTTTGTCAAGCCTTGCATGAATATATTGTATCATTTCCCTACGGCTTGCTGAGTACTTTTTTACTCACGGCTTTATGCCTATGTTGTTCAGTTGCTGAGGAAGGACCATGAAATAATGTATATCATGAGGAGGAATGCTATGAAGGCTACGTAGATTAGGAAAACGTTCCCCAGACGATTCCCTGTGGCATGTCGTATGGCCCAAGTTATTTCTTTTTCGCTGCAACATTTTATTTGTTTCTTAAGCCCTTAAGACATAGTGGTGTAAACTTTGACCATAAGGTCTGATGCTTTACTTAATAATCATTTGCTTCTTTCATAGTTAATTTGTTATATGGAATGATATTTCATCTATGTTTTCACTGTGTGCACTAGCGTGATTCTGGATTAGTGCAATATACACAAAGGGTTTCGAATTTGAAAATCCGGGTCCCGACATATATCACATGGCTATAATACACCACGGTAAGGTTGGTAGTAAAATCTAAAGATATAACCAATAATTTATAGTGTATTTGATTGCAAAATCTAAATTTGTCTACCTATATTTGCAGGAAATATATGGCTCATTACTATAGTAGGTAAGCTAGCAACCTATCGAAAGCAAAACTGGCTAGAGAGAGAGAGCGTGCATGTACCTACATACATGCATATGCACTAATCTATTGATGGAGCAAGAACCAAGAGCGTTAATACTACATATCAACACCACTCTGCATCCATATATGTACTGTTTTTTTAGACAGGGCTAAGCATATAGGTACAAGTACAACTGAGACCATCACAGTACTGTTGCTTGTTTAATCCATGCATGTACACGTACATGCAGTTGCCCAACAATCGTATATGTGGGCACATACACATGCACAATCGTCGATCGTACGTACTAAACGGAATTGAAGCCCTCGGCTTCGATCGTATAGAAGTGGAAGTCAGAAACTACGAGCAAAAGCATCCTACATACATACATGTATATTCACAATTAATACATGTATTGGTTTCTAAGGAATAAAAACATAAAACACACATCTGTTGAGCTAGTTTCAACTTCTAAATTTAGATTTTGCTGTCAAATATACTACAAATTACTTTTTACGTCTTTGGATTTTACTGCTGAACCTCACCATATGATGTATTATAGCTATGTGATATATTTACTCTAAAGTTACTGTCAAATGCACTATAATTTACAATCCGTATATATCGATTTTACTGTCATGCCAGAGGGTTCAATTTACTACTACACAGGCTACAGAACCCTTTGTATGATAGTAATATATATATATATATATATATATATATATATATATATATATATATATATAGCAAAATCAGTCACCGGACAGAAAAATGACTGAGAACATAAGAAAGACAATAACATTGTATCAAGGATAAAGTACATTTGAAATAGCTGTGATTTATTTAGCAAATTAAATAAAATAATCTAAATTTTAAATATTTTTAATTGGCATGTAAGCACGTCTCAGAGCAAGCACGCATACTTAATGTTAGTACGTGCAGTACTGGTTGTATATACGCAAGTAATGAAACAATCAGTCATGCATGCTTCCAATAGAAGTTCATCCATACATGTATATACGCATGCATACGTGCTTGCTGATATGTCAATTTACTACTGTACAGACTACACAGGACGGACCTCTGCATAATAGTAAAATCTATCATCGGACACCAGTCTGGTGATAGATTTTAGTATCAGTATATATAGTTTTTACTATCCGTATATATAGTTTTTACTATCATAAATAGTAAATTGATGTTCATTTAGTACTAAAATCTGATTCATATGGTGTTTATTTGCAAGACTTATATCATTCTGTTCCTCTCATCATCAGTAAGCTATTAGTGAAAAACGTACGTGAATCTGAGCTGTCAATAAAAAGTTATGTCTAAAACAAAGAAAAAAATCTTGTACAAACAAGAAAAAAACATTTATCAGTTGCTTGGTCACGTTACTAATTGGCTTAGTCAACACGTGAAGGAGCGTATATGCATGGTTTGGACACGCTTCTCGGGGGTTACAGCCAGCGCATCGAATAACTAATCTATGCGCACACACATATTAGCACTTCCGTGTGTATTGTTAACTATTATATAATAAAAGTCGATGACAGGTTTTCTACTGTCACTAAGAAAATATAGAATATGATAAAAATCTATAAAAAAGCAAAATATTATGCCTATTTATTTTGTAGATCTTCACGGAATGAAAAGATTAAGAGGGTGATACATGACATGTGTTTACTCAGCTATATCGGTATAAGCGATGTGATGTGCACTAAAAAAATACTAAAAGAAAGAGACAAGCATTGTAATAATGAAAATAAGAGACGATGGTATACATGAAAAATGTTATCTTATGCTACAGTTTTTATATACAAGTATTTAATGAAAAAGTTTCGGTTACATTAATAAGTATTCAGAAACGAAGTTAGTATATTCTCTCATATAATATATATATAATATTAAAATATCATAAATGGAGTTATGCAACAATCTAATTTCTAAAAAACAAAATCACATATGTATTTCCTAATCATTTAAACATGCTTTAAAGATGATGCACACACAATGTGCAGACCATTGCTAGTTAGATAAATAACCAAAGGCCAGAGAATCACAGCGGGAGCTGCTTGCCTCCCATTTTTGGTTTGCTGATAGAGTATATATGTATCTCAAAGCAGGGGGAAATGAAATGAAAATGCAATGGAAAGTATTCTTGGATGTATAGAATACTTCACTCATTGCCACGGGCTATGCTCAAACAGTGCCAAGTTAACATATTGCAAATCCAAACATGACCATGCTACCTAATCCAACGAGGCAACGAGAGCTTAATGTAAGAATGAGTGGACGCTGCCATCATTGCACGGGATAGACAAAATGACCTCCAGCTCAGTCTGAAGTCTGAAGCCAGGATTTCTATTCAGTAAAGCGTATATACATGATTTCGCCGCTATGAAAGGCTGCTTCCTTCCGAGATGTGCCGGAAGTGTACGAATCGTTGGGTGTGGCAGATGAGGGAAGGTTAGAGCGATGGAGGCTAAGAGTTGTGATTATGAGGCTTTATCTGATAAAAAAAGTCATAAAAAGTCATTTCTGGTAGAGTTTGAGGAATATCAATTCAATAGCCTGGTGATCAACGAGTCTGAAGACGTTGCATAGGCATATTAGAATGAGGTGTGACAAGGAGCTATTTACAAGAGTAAGTAGGAGGTGCAGGAAGTAATAACAGCATCGGCAGTGTCGCTACATAGAATATTTAAGACTGTTAAGTTAGATCCGCGGGTTTATGATGTGAGATGTGAGATGGACGGTTCCATAGCGTGTTCATGCCTACCAGCTTAAATGGGGCACCATTTGAAAGTGTTCTATAGTTGTCCTACACACATGCGTGCTGATAGAATCTATGTAATCGTATATAAACATCTTTTCAGACTTTGTTGCGAATGCAATGTACGGGAAGATCATGAGCAATCTTGATTTGGAGCTATATGCCATCATACTTGTAATAGAGTAGATGTTTCAGTATACCATTAGCTATGCGAAGGCATAGAGAGCGAAACAAAAAGCTTTGAAAGCAAGGTACGAGACGTACAAAGATTCCTATCAGAACCTGTCAAGTATGCTTCAAGTGATCAAGAAAATGAATGCTGTGACTTATGTCGAAATTTGTGAGCAACATTCGTAGCACTTCGCTAGGAAGATGGTACTGAAACACACATTCTTTGCTTTTGATGCATGTATCAATGCCTTCAAACATTGTTGTCCGTTGCTTTGTCATAGGAGTAGATGGCTACCTCACCAACTACTGCTGCGGGAACGCGAGCTGCAGATGTGCTTACCTCTACCATGACAACCAGCTATGTCCACGCCGTCCAAACGACCAATACTCCATGTGGGTGCCGTACGGCTACACATTTGACCTCTAGCAGCCTCCATCCATAGCACGGATCTATGTACCCTTGTTTCCAATTGTGACAAACCCGCAACTATCTTCCACGTAGTTTATATTCGTTGTCCCTCTGTGTGGCCATCTGTACCTAGAATTAGTAAGGCCAACATCGTCACCGATCTGAACTGTATGTGCCATGTACTCCCACTTTCACTATAAAATGTTATACCATCCTTCGTTCCATTCCTTTTAATACTTTCTTGCAAATTACAACTTAAAAAATACCTCTCTGTCGTCAATTCAAATAGTGACAGAGGCATTGTCACCATTCCAAATGGCGGCAGTGAGGTAGATCTATAAAGAAAATTTGTAGCATATTATTTCTATAATTTTAAAAAATATATTATTAGAAAAATTCTGCAAATCTACTTGCACGTTACTAGGGATAAGAATTTATCATTAGCATTAAGCAAAGATAATTACAATATAAGTTGTACAAATTTTAAAGCAAGTGAAGATATAAATAATTATCATATACTCTTTATTTATACTTTAATATTTATACAATTTTAAAATAATGATGCATAAAAGAAGTATCTCAAAACTTAATTTCAGTCGCGAAGGAACTCCTGCAGATGGTGGATGGATACATATGGAATGGAGCCCATGTGGCAATGGGCTCTCGGTCCTACACATCTTGCACTAGCCACTTTAATGGGCTCAGGCCTAAAGCCTAACATACGATTCTTGTAGTAACAACATTTAAGGCTCATTTGAAATTCCATGTAGGGCAGTTCTTTTCTTCACACCATTCACGAATTTTTTTTCTTTAATATTTATTTTTAATTTTTTTTTGAAACTAGTCGTTAAGGTACGAAAATAGAAAAAATAGGTGCCTGTCGCCCGTACATGGGGCGATCGCCCCATGTACGGGCAATCGGTAACTGATCTAACGGTCGTTTAACGGTGGGGAAGAAATCGCCCCATACTGGGGCGATCGATTTTTTTTGTAATGTTAATTCCAAATTTGTTTTTTGAGAATAACAAATAGGAAAAAAATAATGAAAATGGCCATAGTATTGATTTACTTTAATATTTTATATCTTTAAATAATTGATACCTCTTAGTATTGATTAGAAATAAATATTAACGAAAATGGCCATAAGTTAAAAACACTTATCTTTAAGTACGTGATACCTCTCAGTATTGATTTACTATAATATTTTATATGTATTGTCCAAAATATACCATAAGTTAAAAGTACTAATCTTTAAATTTTTTATACCTCTTAGTATTGATTTACTTACATATTTCATATGTAAGTGACTCGAAGTCGTATCTTTTGCAGGAAGTCAAAAGAGAGTATTTATCTCGTCAGTCACACATACGCTACCGTCGCGCCCAACTACGTTCGACGTGCGCCGCGCAATGATCCCGCGTGCATGGTATATTAGGGCTATTAAAATATCACACATACGCTACCGCCGCGCAACTACCTCACTTGGGCATCGGACGTGAAGATCATTCTTGGGGGCAAGAAGCTCCGTGCCGCGATTGGTCTAGGGTCCTTGCAGGACGCGAAACCTACCGCCGAACAGAACGATCAAGCCTTGCACTTCCTCAGGCACCACCTCTCAGCCACTCTGAAAAATGAATACATGGCTGAGGAGAGTGCGCTTGAGCTTTGGACTGCACTTCAGAAGCGGTTCGATAAGCTTAAGTACACCATCTTGCCCCAAGCACAGCAAGATTGGGTCCGCCTGAGGTTTGCAGACTACAAAGCAAGGGCGAGTACAATTGTCTTGCATGAATTTGTAGTAATCTCTCTATGTGGCAAGAAGATCACTGATGAGGAGAAGATTGAGAAAACTCTCTCTACCTTCCACCCAAATGCTATCCAGAGTGCACGCAGCTATCGTCAGGACGCATACAAGGAGTATAGCGAACTGATTGATGTAATGCAAGTTGCGGAATCGTAAGACGATGTTCTACGCAAGAACTATGTCTCGCAGCCACCTGGAAGGGGTACTAGCATAGAAGTCAATGCCAATAGCTATAAGGTGAGAAAGCCCATTCATAGAAAGAAGGGCAAGCATGGTGGAAAAGAGAGGAATCAGGCCAAGGAAAAGTCCAAAGCTCCAGTGAAGAAGGATGACAAGGCAAAGGCGCACGCCAAGCCGTATGGGTAGCAGAACCAAACGTGCTTCAGGTGTGGTACTTGGGGACACTGGCCGAAGATATGTCGGGAATCCAAGGAAGTGATCAACGCATATCAGGCTAAGAGGAAGGCAAAAGAAAACACCCCAACAGAGGCGCACTTCGCCAAGATTGGTGATGATGATGCCATGGATGAAGATACCCCACTTGTCTCATCCTCACAGAATAGCCTGGACATCGATGCTGCAGCCAATCTTATGGCAAATGAAGAGAAAACTTCTGTCGATGACATAGAAGCAGAAATTAATGCATATTTTACAGATTCTGTTTAATAAATGTTTTTAGATTATGGTTGTTAGCAAATTCTTTTGAATAATGAATTGTAAGCTCTAGAAGAGCATACTTCGCTCATGAATAAATATGCAATTTATTCTTTCATTTACAAGCAATATTTGAATTATTTTGCCTCTGTTTGATAGGAATTATTTTCCTTTTTTTTAGAAATCGTGTAGCGCCCAAATGGAAGAGATATGCATTGTTGATAGTGGCACAACAAATACCATCTTAAGAGAGTCCAAGTACTTCCAGTCGATCACGAAGAACGCTGGAAAAATTACTACGATCGCAGGAAGCGATTCATATGTAATAGGCTCAGGAAGAGCCACTATTATATTACCTATGGGTACAACTTTGGTAATTGAAGAAGCCTTTTTGTACCCCGAATCAACGCACACTCTCTTAAGTTTCAAAGACATCCACGCCAATGGTTTTCACGTAGAAACCAATGAAGAAAATGGCAAACAATACTTGTGCATTGTGAAGCACACGGTATGTGGAAAATGGTATTAGAAAAATGTCCCTCATATGAATCTGGGTTGTATTACACTAATATTCATGCACCCGAAGTGTATACTTCCTTGAAGACTGTATTTAGAAGCTCTGAGTTATTTTGTTTATAGCATAGTAGATTAGGCCATCCTGGTCTTAGAATGATGAGAAATATAGTGAACAACTCACAAGGTCATGGCATTAATGTTAAAAAATTTCCGAATCATGAAGATTTCGTGTGCCCTGCATGTGCCACCGGGAAATTGATAACTAGACCCTCTGTCATGAGAGTGCAAAGTGAAATCCCTGCATTCCTGGAACGCATCCAGGGGATATTTGCGGCCCGATTCAGCCCTTGTCAGGGCCGTTTCGATACTTTATGGTGCTCATCGATGCTTCCTCGAAATGGTCGCATGTATGCTTATTATCAATAAGAAACCATGCTTTTGCAAAGCTGATCTCGTAGATCATAAGAATTAAGAATGCTTTCCCTGATCATCGCGTGAAGTCCATTAGAATGGACAATGCCAGAGAATTTACTTCAAAGGCATTTGATGATTATTGCACGGCAACAGGGATAGCAGTTGAGCACTCAGTACCGCACGTCCATACGCAGAATGGACTAGCTGAAGCACTAATAAAGAGGATTAAATTCATTGCCGACCGCTTTTGCGAGTTGTAACTTGCCCAACACTTGTTGGGGACACGCGATCTGCACGCAGCAGCTCTCATCAATTTCAGACCTTCGGCCTACAACATCCTTTCTCCTATGCAGCTTGTGCACGGGATCATCCCGAAAATCTCCCATCTCAGGAAATTTGGGTGTATGGTATATGTTCCTATACCACCCCCTCAGCAGACTGCAATGGGCCCTCTCCGCAAGTCTGGGATATACGTTGCTTATGAGAGTGCATCCATAATCAGGTATTTGGAACCCATGACTGGAGACTTGCATACAGCCCGATTCGCTGATTGCATATTTGACGATGATCGTTTCCCGTCATTAGGGGGAGGAAATCAACCTTTGGATGAAAAATGCCGGGAAATCATATGGCATTCTACTGGGATTCCCGCGCATGACCCTCGCACTAATGAAGCAAATCAAGAAGTCTAGAAGATAATTGATTTGCAGAATTTAGCAAATGAACTGCCTGATCATTTTTGTGATCTGAAGGGTGTGGTTAAGTCTCATGTACCCGCAAGAAATGCACCAGAGAGGGTGGAAATACTAAAGAAAACAGAAGGTATCCCTCATCTTGTTCAGAGGCCTCAAAGAAAAAGAACAGGAAATCTGGCTCCTCAAACCCAAAGTACCCGGAGACGTCTGGAGAAAACTGGGCGAGAGGACTTACCACAACCAATTACGAAAATACCCCAAGGAAAGAAGGGGAGCCAGTTGAGACCTAGCACTGGAAAGAAGCCAACGAAAAAGGCAATTCCAGACTTGAATCTTCCACTGAAGGAAGCCGCCAGAAATAATGTGTGCGCACACATAGGCAATGAAAAGCTAAAGGAACTTGCTCCTGCGATAGGGAATAGCAGCGAAGAGCAAGTAGAAGTGCATGAAGCACCCCATGAAGAAATGGCCATAAACTTTGTAATAACAGGAGAATCCCTGAATAGAGCAACAACCAATGTTGATGCATACTTTTCAAAGAAGATTGCCTCGATCATTGATCATAATCCCGAGCCTGCATCTCTAGCAGAGTGAAAGAAAAGGCTAGATTGGGAAGAATGGAAAAAGGCAATCACTGCAGAGTTAGTCTCTCTGAACAAGAGAGAGGTGTTTGGGCCCGTATGCCGCACACCTCCCCATATAAACCCTTTAGATCACAAATGGGTCTTTGTTCGGAAGATGAATTAAAACAACGAAGTTGTAAGGTACAAGGCAAGGCTTGTAGCTCAAGGTTTCACTCAATGTCCTAGAGTTGATTATGAAAAAACCTATTCTCCGGTCATGGGAGGAATTACCTTTAGATATTTGATCTCAATGGCAGTCAACTTGAAGTTGAGAATGTAGCTAATGGATGTTGTCACAGCATATTTGTATGGAAACTTGGATTCGGAAATATACATGAAGGTATCGGAAGGTATTCCTATCCCGAACCAAGACGGAGCAAATAGAAACCTGTACAGTGTGAAATTAGAGAAATCACTGTATGGGCTAAAACAGTCAGAAAGAATGTGGTATAATCGCTTGAGCGACTTTCTCTGCAAGAAAGGCTACACGAACAGCGAAGATTGTCCATGCGTATGAAAGATCGAAATGGCGATCAGAGGGGGGGTGAATGATCCCAAATAAAATTTCCCCACTCAAAGTACTTCAAACACTCTTGCAATAAAAATCTAAAGCACCCGAAGATTTTCGTTCAAACTGGTGCTTCTCAGATTCACACACCCTCCAAAATCCAGAATAATTAGACAACTATGTGTACCCCTAACTTGCATGGATAAAAACCATTAATCATGTGAGGGGTTTTTTAATCACAATCCTGGTTGTCAAGTGTCCAAACAAAAGAGGAATCAATTCAAAAGACTTCTTTTCTAAAAGAGATAAAGCTAAAACACCAAAGTCTCTTTTCGAAAAAGTTAAAGCAGATTTTCAAAAATTGTCCTCAGTTGAAACAGGTGGTTAGTGAGTTTCTGTTGCTCTAAAATTTTTGAGAATTTTTTTCCCTGTGAAAAGTTGAGTCGTGAAACACTCCACCAAAAATCACCTTAGAAATCTTTGTAGAATATGAATGAAAAATCAAGCAATACAGACAGTCAGGAACTTCGACCAGAAAGTTTGAGGCTTGGTTTTCACTTCATAGTTCTCAAACGGTGCAACCAATGGACTTAAGAAATTTTTTACAGATGTATATATGAGTCCTACACCTTCTCCAAGAAGAATCACTCAAAAATGAGTTCTCTATATGTTTAGAAAAATCAAACACTAACTGCTGCGCGAAGAATAAGTTCTGAACAGATTTGCAATTTGATAAAAAACTTGATCTCTAATCTATCCAAGGGTGCAAGAAAGATATAGAACCAAATGAACACCCTCAAGACATCTTAAAAGAACAGCATTTAGAAGAAGGGGAGGCAAATCCAAATTGCATAAATGTAAATTGCAAGAATGTTAGTGCTGAATTTAGTTGCGGAATTTAAGTGCGGAATTTAAGTGCATAATGTAAATTGCGTAATTTAAATGCGTAATGTAAATGCACAAAGAAAAGAAATGATTTGAGGAAACATTTTATTTCTGGAAGGAGAGGTTACAAAGCCTCACATTCATGTGGGCAAAGCTCAAAGGAGTATCAAAAACCTCAAAACCTTCAAGGGGGGAAAGCTACCCCTCCACCCCTATTTATACAACTCTTAGGCCACCTACCACTCTTGGATGAGCCTCTAAACCCTAGAGCATCCATCAAGGGCTAGGATTAACCCACTCAACCAGTCATGCAAGGGTTCACCCAAAACCACCACACAAATGGGTTTTCTTGCACGGTTTTCAAAGCACACTAACTAGACCCACTATCCTATCAACTAGACCGCAATCCGACGGCTCTCATCAACCCGAGCAGCATCTAGCTAGCATCACATCCATTCCTTGTCTTCAGGCTTGCACGGACTCCGTCTTCGATCATCTTCTGGCGATCCCTACCGTCTGGACCTCCGACGCTCCTCGCCTAGTCTCGGTCATCCTCCGCCTCACCATGACCTAGCACCGTCGCTCTGCAACCATCAAAGACAAAGAAACACATCACATAGCAATGCCTACAATGATATGCAATAAACCATCCAACTCATCACTACCACTTCCATACGGCCGGTACTACCACTCTTGACAGAGACAACTCAAATTGCTTCATTTTGAAAATCAATCCAAATCAAACTCAAACTTGAGCACACCTTGCTCAAATAAAATCAAATAATCATCACAAACATGGATGGACCTCCACATGGTCCTTCAGCGTATTTATACAGCGATCCCCGAATGGATTCTGTATAATCTCCGTCTATGTAGATGACTTGAACATCATTGGGACGGATGAAGAGATTGAAGAAGCATGCTCATACTTGAAGTCTGAGTTTGAAATAAAGGATTTGGGTAAAACCAAGTTTTGTTTAGGCTTGCGCTTGAGCATGTCCAAGAAGGAATCTTGGTACACCAATCATCCTATACGCTGAAAGTGTTGGAAAGATTTGACTTTGAAAAGGCATATCCTGCAAAGACTCCAATGGTCGGAATGTCACTCCAAGCAGACCTAGACCCATACAGACTTAGAGAAGAGGGGGAGGAAGTTCTAGGAGCAGAATTCCCATATCTGAGTGCAGTTGGAGCGCTATGTACCTTGCAAATAGCACTAGGCCAGACATTGCGTTCGCTGTGAATTTGCTAGCTCGGTACAATGCAGAACCCACCAAAAGGCATTGGAATGGGATCAAGGACGTCTTCCGTTACCTCCAAGGAAGTAAAGATCTCGGTTTGTTCTTCAGAAGAAACAATGAACTGAATTTGGTTGGCTACGCCGATGCTGGGTATTTATCAGACCCGCATACTGGCAAGTCCCAAACTGGCTATGTTTTACTATGTGGAGGAACAGCAGTTTCCTGGAAGTCGTCTAAGCAGACCCTTGTCTCGACGTCGACAAACCACTCGGAAATCATTGCTTTGTATGAAGCATCTCGTGAATGTGCATGGCTCCGAAGAATGGTTCACCACATCCAGAAGTCATGTGGCTTGAACATTGAGCAAACTCCCACGATCATCTATGAAGATCATGCAGCTTGTGTTGCTCAAGCACAGATGGGTTATGTGAAGAGCAATCACGAAGCATATCAACCCCAAGTTCTTCTATGCTCACGAATTGCATAAGATGAACGAGATCAAGATATTGCATACTAAGTCATGTGAAAATCTTGCAGATTTGTTCACTAAATCACTCCCAGCATCTACCTTTGAAAGGTGCGTAAAAGGGATTGGGATGATGAGACTTAGAGAAGTGCAGATTTCAGGGGGAGATATTTCACATACTCTCACATAAATCTTGAACATGAATCTCGAAGATTAGCAATTGAAGTTCGGATGAATTGTACTCTTTTTCCTTAGCAAGTTTTTCATGAAGTTTTTCTTGTATAAGGTTTTAATGAGGCAATGCGTGCAACGCAGTAAACGTATGCTATGTACTCTTTCTCCAAGTATTTTTCTCACTGGGTTTTTCTGGAGTTTTAATGAGGCATATGCATCTCGCGGCAAAGGGCCCAAGGGGGAGTGTTGGGAAACCACATGGCCCATTGAAGACCCATATTGGTCCCTTAGTCGAAACCCTAAGCGACTACTATATAAGGAGGAGGGGGTCCCCCAATGTACAAACAACCACAAAGCAATAAAGAATTCTGTCGTCGCTCTCTCTAAACCTGTATCTCTCTTGTCTCTCTGTTATTCAATTCAGATCCATTCGGGAATCCCGGATTATTCGATAGCGAGGTTCCTTACAGCGGCTACGTACCTACGCCACCCACATGGCTCAATCAAAAACGCGCGGCCGCGCGACTCCGCCGGTTAGACCAAGCCGTGCGGCGCACCCCGCAAGAACAACCAGCAAAGCAGTACTCGACCGGATAAGTAACGGCCGGCCTGCCCGGCAACACAATTACACAAACACGCGCCTCGGCGCACCGAGAGTCCGAAACGCCAGACCAGCACGTCCGATCCGATCCCAACTACGCGTTTCCTCTAATCTTCTTCACGTCACGTTCCCGCCGAGTTCGTCGTGCACTCCTCGCGAACCCAACTCACTGAGTTCTTACGCAGACCTGTGGGCTCGCCTGGCCAGTCCAATGATACGTCCTCCAAACTTATTACTTATCTATTATATATTTTAATAAATCTAACCACTATATATATATGTTTATGAATTTAATCTCTTTCTCGTTTGCCTCATCGTAGAAGATGCGGCAGACGAGATGTCATATTACAACCGGGGAGTGCAGAAGCATAGGCAAGATGACGGACCGCGGAAGCGGGCGGGCGTTGCCGTGTCGAGGAGCACGAGAGTGAGCTGCTGTTGCGCGCTGGAGAAGACGTTCCCTCCACCGCCGCCGCCGACTCTCGCAAGCCCGCCGCCGCCGCGTGCCCGTCGCCCCGCGACTTCCTCGTGCACGTCGAGGCCTACCTCGCCCGCCGCGACGGCGTTGACAAGCTCCTCAAGATCTCCCGCTACGCTGCGCCCCTCGCCCTCGCCGCTGCCCCCCGCCGACTCCGCCCGCCTCAAGTCCTTCGAGTCCAGCGTCGGCCTCAGCCGTAAGGCCTTCCGCCTCGGCAAGTTCGTCCAGGACCTCAACGCCCTCCGTGCCCACTCGCATATCTTCCCCCTCCCCTCGTGCTTCTCGCCTACGGCGGCGAGGGCTTCTACTACTTCCTCGAGCAGTTCGTCTGGCTCGCCAAGGCCGGCCCCCTTCCCGCGCACCTCCTCCCCGCCTCCAGCCCCTCAGCGCCTAGGCCGAGCTACTGGGATACGTCCGCTCCATCACAATTAAGCTGGAAAAGGTGGCGAAGTGTTGGAACACAAGCCCTTTTTTATTCTAGCAAGGAAGAAATCTTTTCAATTTGTGGTGCTTCAACTTGAAACATCGTTCTGATTTCTTGTTCTCAACAGAATACAAGACCCTTGCTTATATACAAGAATAAACTAACCGAATCTAACTTGTATACGGACAAGCAGAACGGCTAGAAAAATAAAGCATGCAACATGCATGCAACGGACCTTGACGACTAGATAAATTTTCCATACATGGACTCGGACACGAACCCAATACGGCTAGTAGACTTGGTTTGCCTTACGTACATATACATACTCGGACCCAAAATCTACCCATTTTAACGTGTCAAAATTAATATCCAACATGAAGATGGAATCTTCCATCAAGAAGCGGTTGGCGGAGGGTGGCGGAGAGTATAATGATGCGGTCAGGACGATGCGGGGGAAGCTGCTGCCGAAGCGGATGTCGGTTGTGCAGGATATGGCGGACGCCGTGATGGCGCTTGGGGACGTTACCGACGTCGGATACCAATTGTTGGAACACAAGCCCTTTTTTGATTCTAGCAAGGAAGAAATCTTTTCAATTTGTGGTGCTTCAACTTGAAACACTGTTTTCTGATTTCTTGCTCTCAACAGAATACAAGACCCCTTCTTATATACAAGAATAAACTAACCGAATCTAACTTGTATACGGACAAGCAGAACGGCTAGAAAAAGAAAGCATGCAACATGCGTGCAACGACCTTGACGACTAGATAAATTTTCCATACATGGACTCGGACACGAACCCAATACGGCTAGTAGACTTGGTTTGCCTTACGTACATATACATACTCGGACCCAAAATCTACCCATTTTAACGTGTCAAAATTAATATCCAACACGAAGATGGAATCTTCCATCAAGAAGCGGTTGGCGGAGGGTGGCGGAGAGTATAATGATGCGGTCAGGACGATGCGGGGGAAGCTGCTGCCGAAGCGGATGTCGGTTGTGCAGGATATGGCGGACGCCGTGATGGCGCTTGGGGACGTTACCGACGGGAAAGGGTTGCTCGGCAGCTCCACGCTGATGGCGTCCGCTGGCTTGCTCTCCGCGCTGATCAGCGCGCACAAGAACTGGAATTCTTGCTGAAGTCTCAAGGAGCGGAAACTGAGTTGATAAATTAAGCGTTCCATCTGGAGTTTGGATGTTGGTATGAATGAAATTGGTGCAGATGCATTTGGTTGGAACACACAATTTGAGTCTTTTCAGCCTTGACTATGCTGCTTATGATTTTTTTCATCAAAATCAGTTCAAATGTCTCCTTGAGAATCTTCCAACTCACAGCTTATGATTGACTAAAAAGATCATTGCCTGGCTGTATAGTGTTAAAAAAATCAGAGGCGCCGAGGCACTGCACCTTTACAATGGCTGTCTACAAAGAGCAATACAACCTCATATCAAATTAACTTGCAGGACTAAGATGCAAAATGTTATTCCAACTATCAAGTTTGCCATCATAATCTGACTGTTATGCACTACAACGTTGAAGCGCGCATCAAAATTGTGCATATAGTTTTTCTGCTTTATTCTTTTGTTTTCCCTTCCTTTGTGTTAACTTGATACCAAAGGAAGGAACAGTTGCTGAATTGGGTAGGCGGTAGCACAAACTCTGGTACTAATATGATTATGGCCTGATACATCATGAAGCGGAATGAGCAAGCATAAGTACAGTGGAATAAGGAATTCTGGAAACTAAAATTATGACAAGAAGTTGACAATACCAAGAAGTAAAAGCTTGAGTACAGTTAAATGTCATCATGTCAGTGACTCGTATTCTGCAGAATCGATGAATTGATCTGCATACCATACCTAGGCCAAATTTGATTTATCTGTTTGATTGCCACGTACTAAATTAGTCTAATTGAATCAGCCTCCAAGGTGATAAGTAGCTGCATATCAGACAAAAATTAAACTTACGGAACTATCTAATTGGCATGTATCAATATCTCTACTACTTCTAATTACGAGTTGGTGGCGGTCCGTTCTCCATTCTTCACTCCTAACCCAACATGTGATCCACTCAGCACGCATCGACATGTGGGCCACTCAGCGCGCATCTGTTCGACGAGCCACGCAAGCATCCGTTCCCTTCCTCGCCTCCATCGCCGAGTCGCGCACAGATTCAAGTCGCTAAAATCGCCGAGCTTCCTCCCCTTCCTCGCCTCCATCGCCGAGCCGCACACGGAGTTCCTCGCCAAAATCACCAAGCTTCTTCCCCTTCCTCTCCTCCCACTACTATGCGCGGATGTCGCCACCGTCGGAGCTGGAGCCCGAGGGGGAAGCGTCGTCGGTGAGGCGGCCGGAGGTCCTTGTGGCGTCGGCGTCGTTCCAGCTATCCGAGGTGGCGCGGGTGTTCGAGGATCTCCCCCGTGCGGCCATCGTAGGGGGAGGCGTCGACGGCGAGGCGGCCGGAGGTCATGGCGGCGTCGGTGGCGTTCTGGCTGCTCGAGGCGGTGCGGGTGTTCAAGGAGTCGAGCGCAGCCGCCATTGTCCACACCACTGACCATGACCGCAACACTCGCGTAATCTATCAGGTTTGTTACAACTGAACACCACCAACAGTGGCCGCAACAATACCGTCAATCTCTCAGGTTTGTTACAAGTGAACTTACCAGATTCGCTCGCTATATAAGTCAATGTCTCCCTCTCCGGTGGGTTCTTGATTCCCTTTTCAGAAGTAGTCATCGTCTCCCTCTCCGGTGGGTTCTTGACTCCCTTTTCCTGTAACTTCTCAATCTTGTGCATCTTAATTAAGTTGGAACTGAGTAAGAGTCAATTTACCGTTGCTTTGCTGCGGAATGGAATCTGGTTAATTACAGGAATCTTTATCAATCCTAGCAAGATTTCAATTTGATTAGCCATAACTTTTTTGGTTCATTCAGTTGTTGACTGGTTTCGACCGGAGGGCATTTTTCTTCATTTATCTTTGTTTGACATAACTCTTTTATTTTGTCTTCCTAGCTATGGTCAGTGACAAAATTAGTCCTTTAGCTATCAATATTTTGGATTCCTGCATTCCTCTTTGTTTGACATGCATGATGCATTAACTCAGTCTCCTGGCCTCTACTTGGGACTTGGTTGCTGACATTGAAGGACATCAAGAAGCTGCAGTGGTATAAGGACCAGATCAAGACGTGGATCCAATCCAGCGAGATCAAGGACAAAAAGGTGAGCCCACCTCTGATTAACTAATTTGAAGAATTTGTGTGATCTACAATTAGTTATTATTTGTCATGTTATTTCTGGTTTGCAATGTGTCCATCTGTAATTTAGTTTGGCTTCTCTGAAGCAGCCATATGCACAATGACCTAGGTATAAGGATGCACCTGTCTTTCTTCTCAATTTTATACCAGGTTTTGCTCATTTCTCAGTAAAAGAGTTGGCTGCAAATTACCTCTTATTGGTTTCCCAATTGGGAGAATTTGGATATCACTTAGGCTTTAGTCGATAGTCTATGTAGTTATGTATATATATGATTGCTTGTCCCTTGCATGGATAATATATGCTTTTGTTATATTGTAATGCCGACAAGATTTTAAGAGTGCCAAATGCTCCAGGGGCATTTTCACTTTACATTCAATGTGTATATATGATTTGAGTGTTATAATTGGATGATACTATTGTTAAAATTGCTCATCAATTGCTATTGCTACTGCCAAATTAGTGACTAAATTTTCATCAATAAGATACATGTTTTATGATGCATCACCAAGATCATACACAGTTTGCTCATCCTCCCATCCGATCTTCCTCGTGCATGCGGTGTTGTTTCTTGGTGTTTATGGATCCAGCGGGAGTAGTTGCGATGGTGTTTGCTCATCCTCCCATCCAATCTTCCTCGTCCTTAAGTTACCTCAAGGTGCGTTATCCTTCTGCAATCAAACGCTGATGGTATTTTCGTGAATGTGCTCTCGGTTCTTAATTCAGCTGTGTTGTCGATATTTGGGTTTCTATAGGCCAAGCTGGTGCACTCGGATAAGAATCCCGGGAACCCTGATGCTGAGCGAAAGTTTCATGTAGATTTTTCGCTTCTGTTCTACTGTGTTTTGTGTTTTTTGTTTTCTGTTATATGATTTCACCGTGGCAGAGAGACAAGTGTGTTATAGCTGTATAATCAATGTTCTAGGAGAGGAAATAGTGCAGGCAATGATTTTTAGTCAACAGAACAAATGGGATGGTCACTTTGGTTGTCTTCTGATTCTGATGATGTTTTATTTCTTAATAGTATTCTTTATATTGGGTATGTTCCAGTAATTCAAAGATTAAACTCTGTTATATACGGTGGAGAAGACACGATGTGAGTCGGACAGAGTTTAGTTGGTTACCTCGATTGAGTCAATGGCGTAGTGTAAGCCAATTCGATGTGTTAGATAACATGATTTTTTTTATTCATAGCAGCATACAGCCACTTTCTTTTATTGCTTGGTATTTATGTTTTGTTACATTTTTTTTCGTAGCAACGACACGGACACTGAACTAGTAGTCATATAATTGGTAGTCTGGTCTTTTGTATTTAGTACATTAACTCCAAATTTCATCCAGATTTTGCCCTGTGTGCTTCTCTAAGAGGAATGCTGCAGTGCCAACGGGAGGTGAGTTAGCTGTCTTCTTGTGCTCATAAATCATAATAGCTTCTTACACTGACAGAATGTGCGGTGATTTTGTAAAGGTTCACTTAGTTCTGTGTTTCTTTCAGAAGTGGGTGGCGATAGAAGTGCATGAAATACTTCAGATTGGTTTCATACAGGTGCTGATCCATCTCCGTCGACAATATTTTACCACAATTAATCGTCATATTACTTCTGTTAGAGGTGGATTTTATTGTAATTCTGATTATTTGACGGTATCCATGCGCAAATTCAGACTTTCATGAATATTATTGGCAGGATTTCATCATAATTAAGGCCATTATGCCTATTATTTTGTGCTTATTATTGGTGGATTCTTAGCAATTTATTCGACGTTTCATCGTCGGTTCTCTTTGACGTTTCATCGTCTACTTTGGAGAAAAAAATAATGTCAGTTGAGGAGACAACTGAATTTGGTGTTTCATCACCGTTAATTGGAACTTTGGTGTTTCATCACTGTTAATTTGGTGTTTTATTCACCATTTGGATACGTTGACCATTATAGAGGTTTTGGCAATATTAATTTGGAATTTGATGATACCCTGATGGTAGCATTATACTCTTCGGAGTTTTTCTAGTGAAGATTTTGCTCAAACGTCAGTTTGAGATGAAGGTTTGAAGTGCAAAAAAAAGTTTGTTTCTGCGTGGATACTATAATGTTATTTTGTTGTCTTTGCTTGATATGAGGGATCTACTATAATTTATACTCCATTGATGACACGAGAATTTTTTTCATAAATATGAGTTATTTGCTATCTATCAAGCGTCATAGGTGATGTCTTGGTTTAAACCATTTGATGATTGAGCGTTTGTTTCAAGAGGTCAGTTGAACAGAATTAGATTTTACTGAGGTTATGTATCATAGAAGACCCAGATTTATTCGTCTGCTTTGTTGGTAGTTGTGTATTTGAATTAACTGTTCCAGTCTTTCTCTCGACCTACTGGTGATTTGCTCAATCTTGCTTCATGAGAAGCATTTATATAAGACTGTTCTAGTCTTTCGTACTCTTTGTGGTTTTTCGCACTTCAAGTGTTTTGATTGACTGTTTCAGTCTTTCTTGTTCAATAGTCCTTTGAACTTTTAACGCACTTATATTCAGTGCTTAATTACCCTTCAGGGTTTTTTGAAAACAATTTTATTATGGATTTTGAGTTAAGGGGAGGTTTGTTGGAGATAACTCAATATCTTGACTTTCCATATCTTTTGGTTTTATCTAAATAAGTTGTTAGTTTAAGTCTTCTACAACTAGAACTCTTTTGACTATATAAGCCAACCTGCTATACCTGTAAACATTGGAATATTATAGTGAATTGTTTCTCGTGATTTTTTTCCGTAAGGATCTTTTCACATTAAATATTTATCTCCGTTATTATGCTGTGCTAACCCTAACACACTACATTGTTATGGAGTACGAAGTTTGTTGAAATTTTACTCTTGTATTAAACTGGCTCTGAGGAGAGGGCTGTGGTGCTCTGCAGGTGTGGGTGAGCCGGTGAGGTAGGGAGTAGGGACTAGGCAGCTGTAACCTGTAAGCGCCTCAAGGTACTGGTTGACCCTACTACATTTTTGCTTTTTGATGCGCCATTGTTACTAAAAAAAATGCTGTAGCAATCATTTAGCAGCTTACTTTTTGGTGTTTATATCCTGTTTAGTAACAGAATGCTGCAACCACAATTGATCGTCCAGCTAAGACAACGGTACCCTGGCTGTCTGCACTTAACTGTATATGAGGAAACTCTCTGGTGGTTCGAGTAAGGTCTGATTGAAAATCTTTACTGGTTTTCGTTTCTAGCAGGTAATACAGATGGGGAGCTCCAAGTAGTGACATATTAAATGCTTAAAACAAACAAAATAATCTATAAAGTTTTCAACGATAAATTGCAGCAACGAAACAATTTTATTAGCGATGAACAAAAATTGGCTCATATGGTTTGGTGGAACAAGTTACTACTTTTGTTGAATTTGACATCTTGCTTTTACTGTTTACCAAGGAACTCGTTTTCATCTGCTTATATTTGACAACTCGGTATAGGAGAAAGAATTTTCCTCTGATGATGAATTGCCGTTTGGGCGCTGTTCTGCCTTTTGAAACAAGACAACCTGCTGCTTACTTTTGGCAAATGATAGCTGTAGTTGTAAGCCTTGGTTAGTATATTAAAACTGTATTTTGGCTCCAAATGCTGAATTGATCATTTTCCTAGCCTACTTCTCTTTTTTTTTCAATTTTGGCTCCCTTTCAAATAGAATTGCAAATCTAGCCCCCTCCTTACCGCAGAAGGCACCATCCGCTCTCCCCTACAGCAAAAGCACCTCCCATGCTCATCGGCCGCGGTTGCGTTGGCTCCTGCCACCCTCCCCGGGCGCGGCATTGCTTGCTCCCGCGCTAGCCGCCCGCTGCCGCGTTTGTCGGCTGCTGCGTTCCCTGGACGCGGCAGAGGATATGTATCGCCTGCCGCTTTCTATGGTAGGGGAGGTGGCTAAATTTGTAATTTTATTTAGAAATGAGCTAAATCTGCAAAAAAAAATAGATGAAGAGGGCTAAAAAATGTGATCGATTCCCAAATGGTTGTAATGCGATTGTGTCTGAAAATTATGAAACCGCTCAAGCTTAATTACTTTCCTGTCTAGCATCCCATGAATACAAATAAAGTTTGTAGTTAAGTTAAATAACCGTAAAAGCGGACAACTGGAAGTCTAGAACTGTTTCTGAAGCAAGAATGACTTCTGGTTGTAGGGATCAGAGCTAGATGCAACCTGCAGATAATATTCTTAAAATCAAATCACCATCAAAACCAACTGACCAGTTCCTGGATCATGTACCGGTGTATGTCGATCTGAATCACCCAAGCCCTGTTGAACTGTCATGACCAAAAGAGGGAAGGCTGCGTCTGCAGGCCATTATGGCAGCGACAAAGCTATCGCCGTCTTGTTTTCTTCGGTCCTGAACAAGGTTCAAAATCCCAGTGAAATTTCGAAACTTTTGTTCAAGATCTCGCATTTCGGCTGGGGACGAGATTCCAAACCCTGGCCGAATAAAAAAATTCAAATTGCCATAGTATTTTCAGAAATTTCGATAAATTTCACCAAAATCTAGGTATTTTTGACCGGATTTGAGTTAATACCTCTTAAGAATGTCATCTTCCATGAAAATATTTGAAAAAACTGAATTTTTAAGATATTTTATAAAAATAACAAAAACACTGTCAGATTTTTAGAAAAATGTAAAAGCTTGATCATGCTTTGAAAAATTTATGGTAGCATATTTACTAGTCTAGGATCGTATAGAAAAATTTAAAAAATAATTGAACATAATTTGTTATGTTTAAAAAATGAAAAACAGAAGGAACATATGAGACGATAACAGTGTCAGAATTTTATAAATTCTCTCTAGTGTGATCATGATCCAAACTTTTTAGGATAGCTTAAGTATTGGCTCAGAACTATTGTCTAAAAGTTTAAAAAATTATAAACATTTTTTGGTTGCTCAATCAAATATATAAAAACAATACATGTAGCACTATAAGGTTTTTATTAGGATAGTAGCACTGTCACAATTTTTAAAAATTCCTCAAGCTTGATCATCATCTAAAAACTTTATTGGAACATTAGTGATGCTTTAGAACCATCCACAAAGAATTTTAAAATTTTATAACGTGATTTGAACCATTTTTCATTCGGTTAGAATTTATCGGTCAACCTTTTATCAAGACAGTATCATTATTAGAATTTTTAAAACTTCCTTAGGCTTGATCATCATCTAAACTTTTTTATGAGAACATTAGTGATGTGTCAGGACCATCCAAAAAGAATTTTAAAATTTTCTAACGTGGTTTGAACCATTTTTCATTCGGTTGAAATTTGTCAGTCAGCCTTTTATCAGGACAGTAGCATTGTTAGAATTTTTATAACTTCCTCAGGCTTGATCATCATCTAAACTTTTTTATGGGAACATTAGTGATGTGTTAGTACCATCCAAAAAAAAATTCAAAATTTTCTAACATCGTTTCGACTATTTTTCACATGGTTGAATTTTGACGAGATTTCGGCAATTTCTTCCAAAATTTCGTAAATTTGTTTTAAAAATTCCAGATTTCAAATTTGCCTTTTGAATTTTAACCGGATTTCTCCCACTCTCAGAGATGTGAACCGAAAATGAAATTTCAAACCCTAATCCTGAATCTGTTGGAGAGACTGAATTCTACAGGAACACAAAGCTACTCGGAGCCAGGGTTCCAAATACCGTTTTCGGTTCATATCTCGTCCTCCTCCGAAATCCAAAATTTCGGACGAGATTCAAACGAAATTTAAAAAGAAAAATTCAAATCCGATCCCTTTTTAAAAAAGATTTCCGAGATTTCAGTGGAAAATACTGAAATCTCGGCGGAAAATGACGAGATCTCAGAAAGTTGAAACTGCTGTGAAGTGTCCGGAGTCGACGCGGACGGCAAGGATGGCGCGGATCTGGTGCGAGGGGGAGCTCAGCGCTTCAGCGAGGACTACATGGAGTCAGCTCGACGCAGATCTGGCGCGAGGGGGAGCTCGGCGCTCGACCAGGACTGCGAGGATAGCGTTGAGTCATCGGACGACGAGGACAACGCAAGGGGTAGCTCGGCAAGGATGGTGCGAGGGCAAGGGGGAGTTCGATGCGGAGAATGGGGAAAAAAGGTCGGAGCTTGGCACGAGGATGACGTGAGGGGGAGGTAGGGAGCTCGGCAGGGAGAATGGGAAAAAAGGAGAGCTCGGTGCGGAGAAATGGAGAATACTTGCGCAGGCACACGAGAAAAAATTTGAAGAAGCTGGGGTTCGATCCCCCGATTGATCGTAGGTCAAACGGGCGGCTTACCAACAGAGTTAACGTTGGTTTACGTGTGTATTGTATCGGGCCAGGTTTTGTTATCTCGTCAACAGCCGAAAACCGAAATCTCGTCGAGATTTCGCAAGATCTCGCCGAGATTTTGATCCGTGCTAAGAGCTCGGGCCCATGGTGCCCAATTCCAGCACGAGCCCAGAGCCACCTGCCTGACTCCCTGGAAAGAGGAAAGCCGGGCGCTCTCAAACAGATGCGGACCACCATGAGATGGACAAGCAATTCTCGTCTCGTTTTACAGAGTCACAGACACGTAAGGCACCGTCCAGGGTTCCAAATCTCGATTTCGCTCTGACTACCGTCCGTGACCGGAGAACGAAATTTCGCTGATATCTCGGTAATTCAAATAAATTCCGGCCGAAATGCAAAAACCGAATTTGAAATCCGGTTTTGCAGCTGCCGATTTTGCCGAGATCTTGGCAAAATTTGGCAGCTTCAAATCTGGTGGAAACAAAGTCAAAAAAATTTTAAATTTGTTTTGGAGATCACTGATATATTGATGATGTTTCCATAAAATTTTTAGATAATTATAAATCCTGTGGATTTTTTTAAAATTCAAACTTTAGTACTGTCCTAATAAAATGCTGACCGACAATTTTGAACAGAACGAAAAATGGGAGAAACCATGTTAGAAATATTTGTAATTTTTTTGCATGATTCTATGATATCAGTGATCTTTCCATAAAATTTCAGGTAATGGTTAAGCTCGAGGGATTTTTAAAAATAACAACGGTGATGTTCGGATGGAAAATAGTTGGAAGTACGTTAGAAAATTTTGAAATTTTAATTGCATGATTGTGATGAATCATTAACCTTGCCATAAAATTTTTAGATGATTACCAGTCCGTGAAGTTAGAAATTTTAGCAGCATTTTGACTGAAATTTGAATTTACAGAGTCACAATTGCAGATAATCGATGTATATTCGCATGCCAATTAATAGGAATGAAATAAAATCGATACATTTGACAATTTATCCCATATTTGCATCATAATAAAATTAATATCTATTTGCATCACGTACCTACGAGTAGTAGTACCCCTATGGTGCAAACTCCACCTCTGCATTGTCGACAATGACCTCGTGATGCCTCCTCTTGTGTTGTTGCTTGTATTCTTCTCAGGTCATATCCCTTTCCACCACCGGAGATGGCCACAAATGCGCCGGAGTTGGCCATAAATGCACCGGAATGGAACGAAGACAGTGTAGGCGATGAAGAGCTTCGACTGCAGCTTGTGTATACAAATGGGGAATGGGGAAAGTTCTTAAATGATTGCAGTAAGCCAGCGACTAAGTAAGTAGTATTGCAAATGGTTCATATAAATGGATTAATTCCTCAGTGCTATTACGCAATAGAAGCTTTAGACCAGTGGTGAGGTCTCACTCATTCCATTAGGATGTCTCAGGTTCAAATCACAAGTTTGGCACTTTGTGTGCAAGTTTTATTTCATAGTTTCGAGAATGCAAAAATTATGAAAACTTTTGTGGATACTTGTGAAGCATTTGTAGTATTCTCATAAAATTTTTACATCAGGATGAAATCTAACGAATTTCCAAAAAAATATGAAGGCAGTACTTCATAGTTTTCTAATTTCATAGCGCGTGCTTTCATCGTTTACAATTTTTAAGTGAGTAACCAAAACAGGTTTAATTTTTTTAAAACTTTTACACAAGGGTTCTGAGATAGTTATTAAGCTCTCATTAAAATTTGAGATCATGAACAAGCTCGACAAAAATTATAAAAATACCAAATCTGTTACTACCTCATTTATGCTCATTCTGTTTGTTATTTTTACATATAACAGTTCAAGTTAAAATATTTCATAAAATTTTTTGTATAATCCCAGGGTTCTTAAGATGGTACCATAAATTTTACATAATATAAAAAGGCTTCTACAATTTTATAAAAATCTGATAGTGTTTTTGCCGAAATTTAAAAAGGTCTCAAAAAATTGTCTTTGGACAAGTTATCATGAAATATCACTACTCTAAGGGTTCTTCACCTAGTTCCGATCCATTACAGGCTTTAAATTGCAAAAACGGACGGGATCAAACGGCCGAGATCTCGTCGAGAAAAACGAGATTACTGTAGCAAATCAAATTTTTTTGAATTTTTAAATTCGGCCGACACTCTTACAAACCATCCTGATCCGGAGACCGAGATCTCGGCGAAAACTCACGAAATTCCGGTGAGATTTGGAACACTGGCACCATCACGGAGGCACGGCACCGCCAGGCCGACTCGACTAGATGGGCCGATGCGGCGACGGCGATGGACACCAGGCCACGAACGAACCCACCAAAACCCAAGGAAAACGCAGTCCATATCACCAACCAGCCGGGCAAGCAAAATAATGTGAATTGCTACAATACCACGGCGGCCTAACTAGTCCACTCCAACCCAACGACTGGCCGGAACCAGACGAGCGAGCCGAGTTTTTGGGCTTTTTTTTTAGTTCGGCCTATTTTTTATTTTATTTTGGCCCTTATCAATTTCTAGTCTTTTCCTCACGTAGAATGATAAAAAAACGATATGTATCTCTAATCTTTTCCTCGACGTAGAATGATAAAAAAAATATGTATCACCTGCTATAGTATAATACAGTAATAGATTGTCCTGATGTGGTATGAGAGTATGACTGATGACTGTCATGATGTTAGATTAAAATTTCCTTAGAACGAAAACTAAAATTTTCAAAAAATAACGCACTAACAGTATATATATATTGTCGGAGATCGGTACCCTCGCCACATTTAAGTATCTCCTAGGTCTCGTGGTAGCTTTCCACGAGCTCAGGGATTTGTCTACAACCTAGGAAGTGCACTCCTCAAGCCCGAGCTCGGACACAAGGACAAAGACCCTGCTCAACCCCGACGCCACGACCTCTGCACCTCCCGGGGTAAAAGGCATTTGTAATAATTTGTATATCTCGTGTAAAAACTCTCCCCTGTGTGGGAATCAGTGCCAAACCCGCCCCTGCGCGGGAACTAGGGCCTAGCAACTCCCGTCAACTCCCAACGGCTACCGTCAGCCCCCAGCGACCGTCGACGCCTCTCAACAACTCCCGTCGACTCACTACGGGCACCTGACGTCAGCCTCGGGATCAGGTAGCGAAGCTCCCGGAGGACTATAAAAAGACGATGGATCACCCCGACCAGGGGGAGGAGAACAAAAGGGACATACACACAGAGACAGACAGCACAAGACGAAGCGCGGTTGACCTGGCTTTTTCCTACCCGCAGCTTCGCTCCTGAGCGACCCCAAGCTCGGACCCCGCTTGTATTCTCCCACAGAGTTTCATTTACATCTTTTGCCTCAGGACAAGACTGGAGTAGGGCTGTTACCCGACCTCGAGGGCCCGAACCAGTATAAACCTAGTGTTCATTACTTCTTCCCCGATACACACCCCGCGACACGTGCCATTCCCGGACGAGCACGACTTCGGGCCTCGCCCTCACACGATCTACTCATATCCCCTTCTGCGGTCGGCGGTTCCGATCGTCGATATATATATATATAGAGAGAGAGAGAGGTGCTTCAGTGCTTTTCTTTTTTACAGTGGCACAAATATTAAAGCATTAATAAAAGGTAGATAGAGATTACTTACCCTTTCGTTTGCTTCAAGATTTGTGCGACTTGTATTAGAAGAAAAAGATTGAAGATCGCCTGCTCTCTCTCACACACACATATATATATATATATATATATATATATATATATATATATATATATATATATATATATATATATATATATATATATATATATATATATATATATATATATATATATATATATATATATATATATATATATATCCTCCCTATCCCTGTGCTTGATGCCTTCACTCCCGTTCGGCCGTTAACCCCTTCGCTTTCCGTTTCCGAGCTCCTCAAGCTCAGCCCCTCGGATAATCCGGACTAGGGGTTGCTAACAGAGGCTGCTGCTCTGCTCTGCGTATTGTCTCCCGCCGTTTGGCCGGCCTCGATTCTCGCCCGTAAGGGCGATTAGGCGAGTGCCTGCTGATTTGGCGTGTGATTTGGGCATTTTTTGGGGTTGGGATCCGGCGATCTTGTCCCGATTCGAGGTGATTTGTTCTGATTCGAGGTGGTTTGGTGTATAGGGATGGGGACGGGAGGAGGCGCCGGAGACCGGAGGGGGATGACGACGACGTGATGAGAAGTATGTGTTCCAGGAGGAAGTCTCTTCCTCGAGCGCCGGCGAGGGGGGAGAGGGCTCGGACGCGAAATACGGGGAGGACGAGGAGGAGACGCCGTTGCCAAAGGGACCGGTGAAGGGCGGCGACCGCGCGCGCAAGGAGAGGATAAATCCTGCCGCTGTGCGATCTCGGCAGCGCAGGTACGAGGATGACGACGACTACTGGGAGGAGCTCGAGGAAGGCGAGGAGATCAACGACTACCAGGAGGATCTCGAGGAGGATGAGGAGGAGGCTCCACGGCCGAAGCGCATCACGAAATGCGGTGGCCTTGGCCAGAAGGGGAATCTGTCTCCGGCGGCCGAGGGATCTAATTGGTGTAGGCACGAGGAGGACATGGACTGGACGAGGAGGAAGAAGAGGAGGATATGGATTTCGACCCTGAAGTGGAGGATGACGAGGAGGAGGAGGTCGAGGACGAGGAGGAGGAGGAATTGGATGTCAGTCACACCGTGAAGGTTAGGGTTAAGAATATGGCGAGGCTAAAGCCTGCTTTGAAGCATCGGCACAGGCAGTGTTCCCCTAGGCGCTAGTCGGGCAGTAGATTGGTGCCTAGCACCTAATCGCCGCCTAGGCGGGAAAAATTGGCTTAGGCGGCTAGGCGGGAGGGAGGGGCCTAGCACCTAGGCGCCGCCTAGGCGAGCTAGGCGGCCGCCTAGGGGAACAGGGGGCACAGGAAGAAGAAAAATAGTAGTTCAAAGGTTTCCAGGCAGAAGGTCGATTCAGCCAAGTCGAGGAAGGCTGCATCTGTAAGGCGGCGGAGAAAGCGCTCAGTGATCGACCACTACGAGGAAGATGAGGTTGAGGTGAATCGGCAATCAAGGAAGAAGGCCAGGGTTTGGAGGCAGATGGTGGTGGACCTTCCAGTACCAGCTGTTGAGGAAGATACATGGCCAACTGTTGATTCAGACACATTATACTTTGACTTTGTAACATCCGATGAGGAACCTGATGTGGAACCGGCGGTGGTTGAGCCGGTGAGGTTTACAGTTAGGAAGGGGTGGAAGAAGATGATATCTGGGTCGGAGTCATCCTCAGACTCTGAATTCCATGTATCAGATAAGGATTTGGGGGACTTCAGGGCGACTGGGCCTCTGGAGGCTCAGCCGGTGCTGCCTGCTTCACCGAGGAGTATTTCTGTTACAAAGAATGGAGAGGACAAGGGAAAGGAGAAAAAGGAACCAGAGGAGGCTGACATGTGGGATCTGCATCTCTGAGGAGCAGAGAATGACTATGCAGGGCATGCTTGATTGTTGCTCGCACTACTTTTGCTTCGAGTGCATCATGGAGTGGTCTAGGGTTGAGTCAAGGTGCCCATTGTGTAAGCGGCGGTTCACAATGATCACCAAGTCATCAAAGGTGGATCATGGTTTGAAACTGATAAAATCTGTAATTAGGGTTGAAGAGCCTGACCAGGTAAAGTTTCCTTTTGCTGTGGTATAATTTAAGATCTGGCAGCTATTAACTTGTTAGTTTCACTTCTTTTATAGATGGGTGATCAAATCAAAACAAAGTTCATGAATATGTTTACTGTCATTCTGTGTTAGAGATTTCATTTCTTTCTTGCAAATTTTGTATTTTTTAATTAACGTATCCATTTAATCCAATGTTGCTATATTTGTTCATCTCCATGCAATTGGGATATTGTTACTAACAAAAATACATCGCTAACTTGTGTATTAAGGTTTAGATGTTTAGTTACATTAGGAAAGAAATTTTAATTTGGGGGCAAGATGTTCTGGGCTATTGGTTTGATGTTACTTTGTCAAGGTTTCATACATGTACTACTCCTTTTATCATGGTCATGAACTTTTTGCATTAGCATTTCTGGTACTTCTATCTCTTGCCTCGAAATTGTCAATAAGCTTTCTGTCCCCTTGATGTTCTTTGAAGGGAAATTTATATCCAAGAGAGATTCCTGGTGAAAACCATCCTGCTGAATCACAAGCCTCAACTGTGGGGGTATCAATTCCATCTGGATGGCTTGCAACTTATTGTAGAAGGCGTCAAATAGATGAATGGATAAGCATATTGCTATCTAGACCAAGGCCGACAATTAGTCCGGACATGGGCCGTGGTGGTGTACCGTACAATGGTTTTGCCAGGAACTTGCGTGCTCTGGCAGAAACCAACACTTCACAGCACAGTGGTTCTGTGCCAAGTGTTGAACCAAACCACAGGAACTTTGAAGCTACATCAGAAGCCAACACTTCACAAAGTCTAGCTAGAAGGCGTCGAATAAATGAATGGATAAGCATATTGCTATCTAGACCAATGACGGCGATTAGTCCAGAGCTGGTCCATAGTGGTGTAACAGCACAGTGGTTCTGTACTAAAACTGAACCAAACCATAGGAACTTCCATGCTTCGTTGGAAGCCAACACTTCACAGCTGAGGGGCTCTATACCAAGCACTGAATCAAACCATGGGGACTTCGGAGCTACATCAGATGCCAACACTTCACAGACTCTTATCTACAAGGGATGAAGATCTTTCTCGAATGCATCAAATAAATTGGTATATGGATATTTTGCTATCTAGACCAAGGTCGACGAATAGTCCAGACGTGGGCAATAGTGGTGTACAGCATAGTGGTTCTGTACTAAGAACTGAACCAAACCACATGAACTTCCATGCTTCTTTGGAAACCAACATTTCACAGCTGAGTGGCTCTATACCAAGAACTGAACCAAACCATGGGGACTTTTGAGCTACATCAGATGCCAACACTTCACAGACTATCTACAAGGGATGCGAATCTTTCTGGAATGCGTCAGATAAATAGGTATATAGATATTTTGCTATCCAGACCAAGGTCGACGAGTTAGTCCAGACGTGGGCAATAATGGTGTACAGAACAGTGGTTTTGTACCGGAACTGAACCAAACAGGAACTTCTGTGCTCCGTCAGAAGGCAATACTTCACAGACTGCTTGATGACATTCTGAACCAGCACACTGCTTTTCCTTCGGTTCAGGTTTAGAGCAATTTTGCTCCATGCATGTCCGTAGACGGAAACAATGTCCAACAACCTGAAGATGCCAAGAGCAACGTCAAGCACATGTGTAGTATAAGTCCCCGTTAGGTAAAATGCTTTTTGGGTGGATTGCTCTCTTTTTTTTCATATAAATTGTTTCCGTGTCAACAATGCTGAATCCTACCATGCATGGCAATGTACTGAAGCGAAAGTATAGTCCACCATTTAGGAATTTATTTACTTCATTTTTTTTTGTAAAATCGGATTATTCATAGGAACTAATATATCCTTGCTTGTTTCAGAAGGCCATTCAACTCCACGAACATTTCTAAAGGAGAAACACGTGCTATTCTATTAGTGGCATGTGGGATTGCGCATAACAAGGGCATGCTTGTTGCCACACCTTAATATCCTCCCAGCCATGGCGATCATGCTCATTGAAAATAGCTTGTGACCAAAATATTTCTCATTGAAAATAGCTAGTTATTGTGCTTTAACTCATTTTTCACTGATGTGATCAATGACATAACAGACTTGCTTTTCTAAAGCCTTTTCTTTTAGCATAGTCATATTTTTTTCTTTTGTTATTGTCGTTCATTCAGTCGTAAAAACGACCTCAAAGATCACACAGCCACCAAGATGCTTCGGAACATTTGGATAGCTTCATATATGTATACATTGTGCTATTGGGGAAACGGGTATCATTAAGATGATACATTCTTTTTTCTGATGGCATGCTGTTTCGCCCATGAAGTGTTTGCTGATTGAACTGCCCACCCTGTCTCTTCTGTACTGATTTTGTATCTCAGGAGGCCACCCTTATATTGATGGAATTGAGAAAAAAAAATGCAACCTGGTACACTTATTGTGAGTATAGGTTTGTGTGTGTGTGTGTGTGTGTGTGTGTGGGGTCTAAAACTCTAAATAATGGAAGTAGAAGCAGCAGAAGGAGATGAACTGGAAGATGTGGCAATCATCCCTAGCTGGCAACTGTGAGGGGTTCTGGTTGTACTACACAGTCTTGGTAAGGATGTCCCTTCCTTGGTTCAAGCTGGACTGTCTGGTCCCAAGCATGGTTTGATGCTTCGTAGATCTGCTGCCCTTTCAATGCTACTCCTACGTTAGGTGCATGTTCAATGCATATTCAATCCTGGTTATTGTTCTCCATCTGGCCTGCGACGCCTGCATTGAATTCCTGCACCTTTGAGCATGTCCTACAGCTCATCTCAGCTTCGCTCCCGGCTGGCGAATCGGCGGATTTGGGGTGAAGCCTGACTTGTAGGGCGGCCTGGAATTTATTATGGTCTACGTAGTCTACAGCATTTGCCTTTAGTTTTGTCCTGGGTGGATAGAGTCCGACAATCTTGTGAAAGTTTCGCACTTGATATGCAGCTGAATCCATCGTACTCGCAGCATTTGCCATTGCCTTCTTGGTTCCCTCTGGGATTACAAGCTTAGCACGGTGCACTTGTTGAAAGGCTACCAGTTGTAAGTTTCTCAGAAGGTAGAACAGAACAGAAGAGAACGGAGGCACATGTAAACAACGTGTGATGAATTCTAGGACGACTAATTGGCCAGATCACCGCCACAAGGGTCGCACATGGGAGTAGGAAGCCTCTCATTGTTCTGGTTGCATATAATAATGGTATATAACCCAACCAATTCTCAACCCAAACCACAACAGCAAGCCGCACTATCCTGAACCCATCCAACCCTCTAATCATTCCTCAGGATCCAAATCAACACAACCCACATGACACTTCAACCCAACCCATTTCCCTAATATGGCTTCATACAACTTTCCCAACCCATTTTCAACCCATTTTCCTAATATATGATTTCTTCCCAACTAAGTTATTTTTATTTTCTTTGAATACTAAATTTAATATGATCCAAAATAAATTAAATAATTATGAAATCAACAAAAAATGCCACTTTTTTTTTTTTCAAAAATTCAAACAGATTAGAGAAATTCCATAAATTAAAAAATGTTAAAAATTCATATAATTAAGAAAAACAAAAAAACTCAAAAAGTGATGGGGAAATCGCAGGAGAGTTGGGAAGGAGAGGGCGGTGGGTAGGGATGGATGGCAATCTTACCTGATTACCCTTGTTTCTGCTGGTAAAAACCCTAATAGAGGTAGGTGTGTTACTCTTTTGTTACCCGCGGGTATGTTTATAGGGGCCAAATTTTACCCGACGGATAAATGGGTACGGGTATAGGGGAGCTCCACCTGTACCCGTTCCGCCCAATTACCCGCCACTTTCTACTGACATATGGGCTAGAACAGGCGTCCAGTTGGCCCTCTGATCCCCAATTTGTGGTGCCTCATATTAGTAATTGTTGAACTTGAGCATCTGTGTGCTATTTGTCTGCATGTGTTATTTTAATTCTTATTCTCATGTACTTTTGAAATTTTGAATAATTGATAATCATTATTCAATCCACAGAATGTAGCTGATTCCCATAATTTCATCAAAAGGATTGTATTAGTACCGTAACTCATTAGCTCCTAGTGCCATTTGGTTGGAAGTATTGTTGATGGTGGCAGGTAAATGGGTATACTCGCGGGTATCGGGTACCCGTGGGCGACGGGTGTGGGTGAGATTCTTCACCCGCGACCCTTCACAGGTATACCCATGGGGAAAGTTTGGCTAGCGGGTATGGGTATAAGCGAGCACTACCCATATCTGCCACACCCGATTGCCATACCTAGTGGCGGGAAAAGGTTGGCGAGTCAGGGAAGAGAGGGTGGTGGCGGGTAAGTGTAGGCGACAGTGGCGGAGGCAGCTCCCAGGCAGGGCGGGCATCTGCCCGGGCTCACCAGCGATGAACAATACATCCTCCGACCGCCCATAGCACCATAGATTGTTGCCGGTCATGGTCTCCTCCCGGGCAAGGGTCAGCATTTCGAGTGGGCCATCGCACTGGTTACGCAAACCAACGGCCCAAATTAGCAAAGCCCACAATCGAAATCAATGTAGGTCTGAGATCCCTGCCCTAAATCCCCAAATCTCCCAAATCTTCTGCCTCCTCCTTTCGGTCCTCCTTGTACATGTGAGTTTCACGGAGTTTTTATGATAAGAGAGTTTACACTGGATATGTTACCATATATATATGTATATGTATATGTATATGTATATTACAATTACCTAGGGCATTATGGTGCCTAGGCACCAAGATCTAAAATGGGTATTTTCCCTATATATTTGCATACGAATTTTTTGAAATTTTTAGGATATTGAGTTTAATCAGTTTACTAAATAGTTCAAACAAGTTTGAACTAAAATTCAAACTAGAGTTTCTATTTTTGATGATAGTTTGATTGTAGGTATGTACTGATTATACATATATAAATCAACAAAGCATGTGATCTAAATTTATTCAAATCTTTGAATTCGAGTATATTTTTTCAAAAGTATGTGTTTCATTTGAATTGTTATATATGGGTATATACCCTAAAATTGAAAGTTTCAAATAATATACCCAAATTTCGCTTGAATTCACGCATTTAAAATTATGGTGCTCAGGCTCATGATGGCCTATTTTGACGTTATATATATAGAGAGAGAGCGGGGAGAAACAAGTAGCTAATCAACTAGTTTATTTTAAAAAAATATTATAAAGATGAAATAAAAAAAATCTCCATCGTAGCTTTGTATGTACCCGATCGAATATAGATTGCTGAATAGTAGCTGTACTTTGCTCATCACTCGTACCAGACATACGCAAAGCTACAGAAAGCGGTCAAACACGAGTCCTGTCTAGAAGAGAGAAGAATGGAGGAATATGGTTGAAGAAAAAGGATTTCTTAGAAAACACGATGGTTCAAAATGCGCCGAGATTTTTTATTTTTTATACTTCGCAAATGCAACCGTATTACGACTGGTGTGCCGGCTAATACCATCCTTGAGATACAACACAGTATTATGCCATGCAAAAGGAAATGTTGTTGAACTTGCAATAATTTTTTTTAATAATACATTTTTTATTTAAATTACAAAAGTATACTCGAATTTTTTTTACAAAATATACCTCTGTCGCCATATGGTTGGGTGACAAGATCACAAAGCACAGAAAAAACCGAGTCAGCGCTGACGTGGTCTCTCGCCCAACAAAAGGGTGACAGGCCTCTGCCGCCCCACCATTTGGCGACAGGAATATGTCGCCTTTTTATATTGCGACGTATTCTTTTCGTCCAATGGTTGGGCGACAGATCCCCAAACACAATAAATTTTAAAAATTATTAAATTTTTTTGGAGGAAATTAAATTTATAAGGAACATTTTTCTACTGATTTCATTCAAAAATTTGCTGTAACTTGTGAGCTTTAATTATTGAAAGTCAGTGTTATTTCGACAGTTGCTAGAATTTAAGAGTTCAAACCAGGGTTCAATAAATTAAGAAATATTCATATTTGTCAGTGATAATTCATGTAGTATTTTACAAAATTATTGCTAGTTTCTTTTGGTTGACAAAAAATTCAAATTTCGTTGTTCCTCATTCTCTTTCGGTGTGCAATAAATTTAACGAAAAATCATAGTAAAACATTGAATAAAATATTTATATTATAAAGTACAGTAAGTACAACAACTACAGTATCATGGCATGCGAACAACACCAAAGATATAGAAGGAATTCATAAAACTGGGATACAACATAGGTACATGTCTCTGGTGAAGGATTAAGTCACAAAACCATACATTCTATGGCCATGGTTATCGGAATAGGACATGGTCAAATGGACGATAGTTATTTATTGGTTCATGACGGGGTACTACGTTTGGATACCTGATAGGACTTAATGTAATATCATCGTCAGGATTCGGAGGATTCTGACGACGCAAGGTTCGTGGCCTAGGTGGCATGAAATCATCATAATCATCATTTGTACGGTTAGGAGGTACCCCTCCTTCAGTGCTGGTTGGACATCCTCTTGCATTGTTGCTTGAACAGCCTGTTGTAGTAGTGCTTGAACGGCCAGTTCTGATAGTGCTTGAACGTCGAGGTCTAGGTGACATGAAATCGTCATCATCATTGTCATCGCCATAGTTAGGAGCAAGCCCTCCTTCCGTGGTGGTTGAACGTTCTCTTGAACTTTCTGCTGCAACAGTGATGGATGGACCTCTACCCGTCCAGTTAGATCCTCTTCTACGTCTTCTACGCGAACCAGGCATCACACCCCCGCCAAAGAGCATATAGATCACTACGAAATCTGGGATATCTTTGTTCAGCAACTCTTCATCCTCCGGAAATGACTAACACACAAGACGAGTATACGAAGTAGTGAACTTATGGATAATGCTAAAAAGATTAGTAGGGTCAACAAATATGAAATAACTAACCTTAATATGCTCTGCATACTGATCGAGCAGCATCAGTACCCTATAAGATCTTGTAGTGAAACCTGTAGCAGAAAGGTGGTCGGCTAGTACGCACACCCTTAAATACCTTTGACGCCACCCTTGCAAGTGCGCCTTGAGGTTGTCGGAGGTCACAAGGTTCAGGCCAGAGGTTGTCACCTTATGTCTCGATAATGTCGGACGCCACTCTTGCAATTTGGATACCACTTTACTTAGGTTGTCCTCCTTGAACGGATCATCCTTCCCATTACACGTAACCTTCAACGTGTAATGAAGGGCTACGCTGCTCATATCAGGTGTCCACGAGAATGCTATGCTAGAGGATCCATCCATGCTGAAGTGTGAGTGGGAGCTGTGTATGTGTGCCTGCAGTTTGGTCTTTTATAGTCTCCAAGGGGTGGTGTATGGACTGAGTGTTGGAAGGTAAGATTCAAACGTGTAGACGGATAGCAAAACACTAGAGTGTGTAGTCAAGTCGGGCTAAAAAGGCAGTCATGCATGCAATGTGTTAGTACTGAAAAATATACCGTGCAATAAGTGGTCACTTCAGAGTTAAAAGTAGGCAGTAAGTGGTCACTTCGGATTATGCAGTGTGTAGTTAGTGCGTACTGAGTGTACCGATGGGACTTTGTACCGTGCAGTGCAGTGAGTAGTCATGTTGGATTATATTGTGTGTAGCGAGGGTTCATTTCAGACTGATAAAAGTCTTCAGTGAGTAATCACTGCATCGATATTAAAGGGTGGTCTTGAAGGATATGCATTGACGGTAAGAAAGTAGGATATTAAGAAAGGTTGTGTAGATATAATATTTACACCTGTTGATCATTAGATTAATGACAGTGTTTGGTCAAATTGGCCTGACAAAGCTGCTACCTGTGACTTGTGTAATCGGCCTGACAAAGCTACACGCTTGTGAGTTGTCTAATCGATCTGAAAAAGCTACTGCGAGGGGGCCAAATGTGCAATTTCATCTTCATGGAGGCTATTTTCGAAAAAAAACGCAACAGGCTTAAACTATATGGTTATATGATGATTCTAGCATTGCGGGTATTTTGGTTAAAGGCTTTTAAACTCAACTATTCATACAACGTGACTCCGGCGACCTTATCATTTAGGGTATTAGCATTAACAGAATTTATATGCTAAGCAAGTTGTAAACAAGATACTTTTCTAAAATATGGTTGTCCATATACTAAAGTGTATTCCTGGACTGATCCCCCCAAAATTTGTGTATAGACAAGGTATTTTGTGAACAGCCGAAAAGGCTTAAATGTTTTAGAATTTGCGCATGTAGTGATCGTTTAGGGCATTTGCGTTGGCAGGATTCAGATGCAAAGCAATTTTAAATAGGATCTTTTTCCAGATTATGGTATTATATATATCAAAGGGTGTTTCTGGGCTATTCCTCCGTAATTTTTCATTTAAGCATGTTATTTTACGGGCTGCCAAAAAATATTAAGTGATCATGCAGTTTACACGATTGCGGTCGAGTGTTCTTTCTAAGTTTGTGACTACACCGTATAGGATATTTGAACTATTTTGAAGGCATTAGTACGGGATATTTTAACCATTTTTAACTAATGGTATCTTTATGCTTGAAAGCATTCAATATTAAATTTAAATATTTGGGGTTATAGTTTTTATTTTTGCCATATAGTACATACAAGGAAATTTAAACAATTTTGAGTGTACTGTAACAAAAAATAATAGTATTCCACAACCAAATATAATAGTTCGTGATCATAAAAACCATATGTCGTACAACATATCTAAAACGGATTAACTAAATACATAAGATAAAAAGTACCAACAATCCAAAACATAAGAAACTACTGCTAGCCCCATTTCTAGGCAGCTCCTCGCGGCTGGGCAGGCCTCCTGCGAATCTGCCCCTATGAGTATGTCAACTGTGTCGGGGCGCAGTGGGCCCTCTGTGGTCTAGCTGGAGGTGTAGCGTACTCCGGCTGAGAAGGCTGCGTCGGTGGTGGTGGTCCCTGCAACTGCAATGGTCCAGGCTTATTCGCATCAACTAAGTAGCTCGACACACCACCATCATCGAGATCGTAGTCCGCGTGAGCTGGATCATCAGGCTGGCCCTCGTAGTCGTCAGGTGTAGGTGAAGCTTTAGACGGGAACCACCGTGCCTGTGAGCCTATAACAAATGAAGAATTATTGAGAGCATTCAAAAAATGATTGCAAAACATAAAAAGTGCGATTAAGTACTCACATCTGGCGTGAGCGGCTAGACCAGCGTGTCCAGCAGCTCGCCCTCTCGTAGCTGGCAGCGTGACGGTGGCACAGGAGGTTGTAGCATGGGAAGATGTACTTGCAACACCCCTACCTCAACGAAGCGGCATGTCGTGAGCCACATCGGGAGGCTGGCAGCATCCCGCCAACTCGAGGATGCATCTCGAGCTCTCCCGAAACCTCGCGAAGAAAGATGTCACCTCCTCTCTGGTCACGTCAACCCCGCTGGTCAGACGAGAAAGGAAGCTCCCTGACTCCTCGTAGTACTGGCCTAGCACATCAGTCTAGAAAATACATTACAAATTAGTTAGCACGTTTACCAGCTGAGTATAAATGAGATCGTAGATAGGACGTAACGTACCGCACTTTGTAGAGCCGAGTCCGTATGGGCAGGATACGTGTCCCTCACCCTGGGAACGTGTCTAGGAGGATCGGGGTCGACACGTACCAAACGCAGACGGATACGGGAAGTGTACCACTATCGGTAATCGCGGTACGTCTGCGGGTTGTATGCCGCATCCTCAGCATGGACGTCGTCCAGGGCTCCTCCCCACTCCTCAACCCATCGCGTCATACGTATGTGTCAGGGGGTGGCCCCATGCACGCCCTTCCTAGTCTGGCTATGGATAAGAAATAAATATAGCATTATTAGATGTCATTACACGATAATAATTATAGAACATCAATTAAGGGAATTTACGTGTGGGCACCGTATGAGACCACACGGCCAACTTGGACTGGGAACTCCTGTCGTAGACCGAACTGCCTCATCACTCGATAGACATCGTAGCCCTCGACCTAGACGTCGAACAGGAGGAACCGACGTGTGCGTCAGTACGCCGCATCTCGTGTGCATAGGGTGGACAATCCACCTGTCACACATAGCTGCACCTCGCCTCTGTGTACGGTGTCCAGCGTACGTGGTCATCGGTGAGTTAGTCAAATGCAGTGATGAACTGCGGGTAGCCCAGTTGCACTATCCTGTGTGCCCACCTAGGCTGCAGTGACAACAAAAAAATCAACGTAGAATGTTACCGTTAGTACCCACAAATGTTAAAGCGAAAGTTTCAAAATCATGGTTGCAATATCTTACCCGTCGGTGACACCAGATGGTGCCCATGGTCGGAACATCAACGTCGTCATCACCTACATGCACAAGAGGCTGCAGGTCGATGCTGGGCCGCCCGATCTGGAACCTCTCGTATGCCCAAAGCTGTACAAGCAATGGACATCCGGTGAAGGTCGACCCGTCGGTGATCCGTCCATAACCATCGCAGAGCGCACGGTACATGGCGCACAGCACAGCCGACCCCCAGGAGTACTGTGTGAAAGTGCATCTAGGCACTTATGTTATTTTGGTGATTAATGAATGTTATTTTGGTGATTAATGACAAACACTCATAATGACAATCTATACAATTAAGTAAATGCTTAACTTAGTGCTTAGCAAATGACAAACCTCTAATATGATTATATTGCTATGAGACTAACATGTTATTGCCTAGTTGTGCTTAGCAAATGACAAACCTCTAATATGATTATATTGCTATGAGACTAACATGTTATTGCCTAGTTGAGTATCAGTCTCATCTTTTAGAGGAAAATCAAATAGGAAGGTTAAGCAAAGATAAGGTATGCAATTTTGGTATCTATTCTATATTTGTTATTGCATTCCTTTTGTGCAAATGCATAGTGAACTCCAAGTAGCATGTTGATTATATATATGCACATTGGTTCATGTCATATTTATTTGTGCATATATATTCATTCGAGTTCATTATATGCTTTGTTTTTAGTATGCATGTATTAACTAGAGTTAAACTTCATATTGCTATAGATTGACTTGGTACATGCATGTTTTATTTGTATATCTTCTCATGCAATTCTCTTAGAGAAGTTTATCTAGTGTTGGATCACATATTTACTCTTACTCCAAATATTATTTGCACATGTACAATTCGTGTATATTCTATCATGTGCTTCATTTAAGTAAAGATTGTGATCCTTGCCATGATTTAATTGATTCATCACATTGGCAATTATCTCTCTAGTGCATATAGATCAATTACATATTCATCGTGATGCACTTAGTAGAGAACATTTCTTATGTCAAGTGTTTCTATTTTGTGTTGTGCTTCTTTATATGAAACACTTGTTGAAATCAACTACTCACAAAATATCAATTTATTCATATCTATTGAGCTTTTGGGACTAATGTCTTTCATGAGTAGTTTGGAAAGAATTAGGTCCGTATGTGTATGATGACCAAGGTATCTTGGAGGATGATCATTGTCGAGGTCAACAAGACGGCGGTGTCACCAAGAGTTGAGGACTAAGTCAAGAGCGACTTGGCGTGGAGATCGTCGAGAGGATGATCAAGTCAAGGTTGATAGGACGAGAGTCTCATGAGGTGAATCGAGTCGAGTTGGACAAGGCAAAGATGTCATCAATTATATGGTGAAGGTCTTCATGCACCAAGATCAAGAAAGAAGACTGACAAGTGACTATTTCTAGACTTATATTATCTTTGATTTAATTTGAGTCTAAGGATTGCCGTACTATTAAAAGGGATGCGATGTCGAATGACTTTTAGATGTGTCAAGTGCTCAAGTGATCCATCCTTGTGAATCTTAGAAAGAGAGTGGTGTTGGTAGTGCGTAAAGTGAGGGTTGTAGGTCTCTCTTGGTTTCTTTGTGAAATCTGTGGTTATCCTTTTAGTTTTGGGTAGTGAGACCTTGTTATTTGTGTAGCCCTCGTTCTTAGCTTTGGGAGAGTCCAAAATCTCTGAAATCGAGTCCGAGTCAAAAGTTATGCTCGTTTTAGTCGAGCTGCTCGGTTTTTTCGGACTATCCGGAGTTAGTCCGGACTATCGGATAATCCGGAGTATCCGGATATTTATCCGGACTCTCCGGTTGAGTCTCTCTGTTAGCCTTTCTCGGTCAATCCGAGTATCTGGATTGAAATCCGAGTCTCGGATTGTGCGCAACTTCCCTCAACGGCTAGTTTTGGGGAGGTCTATTTATAGCCCTTCCTCCTCTTTTGAAGAGGCTTTTAGAGTGGATTTTGAGGGGCTGTGGGGAGCTTTGAGGAGCTTTTACCCTTAGATCTAAGTGATCCCCTTGTGAGAAGGGTTGGGAAGAGTTTGGAGAGTGAGTTTTGAGTTGGTTGAGCACTTGATTTCATCTCCAAGTTTGTTCTTCGTGAGCATTTGTTACTCTTGGAGGTTGAGGACTCCTAGGCGGCTAGGAGGTCGCCTCGAGCCACCGGAGCTTTGTGTGGTTGGCAGTGGGAAGTTTGTGAAGGCCGTTCCGCCTCCGTAAGGGAAGGAATCAAAGGAGTGAAGACCGCGAGTGCATTTGTGCAACACCGGGAGGAAGAGGGTTGAAAGAGACCCCGGCTCAAGTGTGACCGAGCCGCCTCAACGGAGACGTAGGATCCCCTCAAGGATCCGAACTTCGGGTGAAAAATCTTTGTCTCCAAGTTTGCTTCTTTCTCTTGCTTTAGCATTTGATTTTGAATCTTGAAATTGCCCGATCTACTCTTTTGTTGTGTTTGGCTCTAGATCTACAATATCTCCATGTACCTGATAGCATTTAGATCTTTTGTATTCAAGTAGATTGTTGAAAAATTGCAAAGATTTAAAATCTCCATTCGAAATCTCCAATCCGGAGTATCCGGACTCCTCAACCCGGACAGTCCGGACTATCCGGAGTATCCGGATTGAATACCCCGGACACTCCGGATTAGGACCCTCGGGATCGGACTATCCGGAGTATCCGGATTGCATAACCCGGACAGTCCGGACTATCCGGAGTATCCGGATTGAAT
Organism: Otatea glauca; assembly: GCA_036346275.1. Taxonomy (NCBI): domain Eukaryota; kingdom Viridiplantae; phylum Streptophyta; class Magnoliopsida; order Poales; family Poaceae; genus Otatea; species Otatea glauca. The sequence goes on from CM070715.1 coordinate 21,218,811, forward strand.
AACCCGGACACTCCGGATTGTTCAGGACACTCGGGAGATTTTATTTAGCTGCATATTTTATTCCGCTGCATTTAAGCTATAAAGTTTTTAATCCGCCTATTCACCCCCCCCCCCTCTAGGCGACATCCCTTGTCCTTTCACTGTGGCACGGCGTCAAGGGGTGCGTCCGCAATCACTCTTGCGAACTAGATGAGGTGCCTGTCCACTCTATCCCCATGGGAGCTCGTGAACATGCACAAACCAAACAGCCACAGCAAGTATGCCTCCAGGTGGCGGCTCACCCTCACCTCATCCGCAGGCTCGACGATGTGCTCCGCCTATAAATTTAAGCTTACCTGTTAGTTTAACCAGTATATCCACAATTAAACTTTAAAGGTTAGTTGCATACCACAAACTGTCGAAGCCACCTCAGTGTCGGACCATGTGTGCTGGTGAAGGATCGGTACACAGCAGTTGATAGCACACCCTGGAACCATGCAAGTAGCTCCTGGCGCCACGTCGGGTCGACGTCCTGGGGCACCATAGGGTCACCGGCAATCGAGAGTTCGAGGAGGTACGAGGCGTCCTCCAAAGTGATCGCCATCTCCTCGACAGGTAGATGGAAGGTGTGCTTCTCCGGCCTCCATCGATCCACCAGAGCGGTGAGCAGGGACCTGTTAAATGGGAACTGGCGACCCACATCCTGTCCCTGCACATCGTCGTGCGTCGCCTCCACCATCCGGGCGAGTGGCAGCAATTCTGATGCTCGAAGCCTACGAAACAAAAATATGAAATTAATATCAGTACCACACTAATTAATTAATATAAATTATGATACTACAGCAAACATATTTAGAAATTTGAATAATAGTATGTTACCTGGGGATCCAACGAGGATTGAGCGTCCAAAGCTTCTGCAGTGTCCTCGGATGTAGTACGCAGAGCTCCAAAAGATCATGTCCCTCCTCTGGAAAAGCACTGGCAAAGTGGGCACGGTGACGACGATCAACGACCAGATCTAGCAACTCAAATGGCCATTCGTCATCTCCATCCTGATGAGCCATACCAGCAAATTACAAAAATGAAAGTTATAATTAAAATGCATGTAGAAACAAATGCGTACAAAAAACTATACAAGCATCATAACAATATATAGAAACAAATACGTACAAAAAACTATACAAGCATCATAACAATACATCGAAACTAATTCCAATAATTTATCAAGCCACAACACTCACAACTATATGCAACTTGCTTACAACTAGGTAAAAAACAGAGTTCATACAACACATATTACATCAATAAAATATGAATTTGATATATAGAATATGATAATTCAAATAGCTTCTTTGGTAGTATGATGACGTCATCCACCACGCCTTGCAGACGATGATCCCTCCCCCGCCATTGGGTTGCCATCTCCTCCTTCATCTTCTTCATTTTGTGGCTGGCAGTTCTTGAACGTATGGCATGTTTGCTTGCATAATGAACATTTCTTCATGCGCTTACCAGCTTCAGACTCATCCATATCATTTCTGATATGCCTTGTTTTTCGACGCCCTGCTTTGCATATTCTTGCATCAAAATCAGGAACCCAGAACCTTTCATTGACACTAGGAGTCGTGGTGAAAGAACCGACAACACCATAACCATAAAGCTCCTCGCTCCAAATTGCTATCACCTTTTCCTTCGTAAAATATTCAGATAGATATTTACCGGGTTACATTCCAAATAACGCACATGCGGCTATCACATGAGAACATGGCCTATGCAAAAGGTGGGGTTTGTTACACGAGCATTTGCAGTCAGCCTGCAAGATGCACTCTTGGATGATAACCTTCTGGTTGGTTCCATGCCATCCTTTATCCCTGCATATCACCTCGGAGTAGTGTTCGTGCACCTACTTTGATAGCTCTATGCTTGGCCGTCTTCTTACTCTTCTCATCCATGTATTTAGTGATCATGCTAGAGTACAATAGTTTCTCATCTCTCATTACTACTTCAGCAGCTTGATGCCTATACATAAAGTATTTGGTTGTGCCCCGCAACACTCCCTCAACAATTTCTACCAACGGGAGACACCTCATCCCTCTCATTACCCAGTTGTACACCTCCGCGAAGTTAGTCGTCATGACACTATATCTGGCACCATGTGTGTCATGTAACAGTGACCACTTCTCTTTCAGCTCATGCTTTATCCAGTCCGAGAAATATTTGATTGGCATTTGCTTTCGACGACGATTCATCGCCTCATCTTGTGTTGGCAGAGCGAATAGAGGCTCCGCTTGATCCTGTGTTTCACTGCTACTAGCCTTGTTCGTCTGCTCTTCTTTTTGTTTTCTTGTTAGCTCATCAAGATTCTTTCATAGAGTACAGAACTTACTATTTTGGTTCTGCTTACATAGTCTCTTAAACATGTTCATCAGTTCCTTGTTCTTGAATTGCTTATAGAAGTTCGCACCCAAATGCCTCATGCACCATCGGCTCTGCAAGTCAGGCTATGAAAATGGCTCCTCTTCCCCTATTTGCAACTGTTTGATAGCACTAAGCAGACCAGCATGCCTGTCATGCAGCATCCACACATCTTGACGAGTTTTCACCACCCCGATCTTCAAGTTTCGTAGGAACCACAGCCAACTCTCGTAGTTCTCGCTTTCTACAAAGACGAAAGCAACATGCAAAATCTGGTTGTTTTCATCAACGTCCACAACTATCATTATTTGCCATTTGTATTTCTCGATCAAGAATGTGCCGTCCACGCACAACAATAGACGACAATGATAGAACGCCTTAATGCAAGCTCTGAATGCGAAGAAAACTCTCTTCAGATGCTTCTTGGTCGGCTACTTGCTTGACGGACAGTCTTGATAATCATAATAAGTGCTAGGATTTCTTCCCTGAATGCAACTGAGCAGTGTGAGCAGATTATGATATGAGTCTTCAGATTTCCCAAACCTCATTTCTAAGGCCTTCTGCTTCACCCTCTGTGCCTTCTTGTAGCTAATTGTCTACTGATATCTATTCTCAATTGCTCGGATAATAGCACGGGGCTCAAAATTAAGGTTCTCCACTATCTCTGGGTACATGATATTTGCAACATACCGGATGACAGGTTCCTGTGAGTCATCAGGGTTTCCTCAGTCATACAACTATGCTGCTCAACCTTCGAACATAGCTAGTGGGTGCCCCATTTGGGCTTGTACGCGTGCACTCTCCAGGGGCACCCATGGATCTCGCACACCACGTCGTAGTAGGTTGGGGTGGACTTCTTAACCCTGAAAGTTCTTAATACTGATAAGACCCAATCTTTCACAGCATCCTGCACTACCTCTTTTGTCGAGTACATATTGTTAGGTCTAACCTCATTCTCACTATACTGTCAAAGTGTATCGTTGCTTTCATTCACAACCAGCTTATTAAATTGATGCGTGCTCCAATCTGTTGGCACAAGCGGCTCTGTACCACCATCTTCCTCATCCGAGTTATCATCGTCTTCCACTTCTCTTCTTATGTACTCACGGTCTTCCTCTTCTATTCTTGCTGTCATTTCCTCAATTTCCTCACCTTCGTCTACTTGTCTCCGCGCTTCTTGTCCAATGTTTCCATCATCCTCTCCAACCTCAACTTGTTCACCACTCTGGTAAATGATGTCCTTGTTGCATTCCTGTATATGCTGCTCACAGCTAGATTCCTCAATTTCAGTGTCACCATAACTGAACTCATTTTGAGGCTGACTAAACTCACCAGCGTCCAACTGTTGCTGTGGGGCAACAACCCTATCATATGCTTGTACTAAAAACACCCAATACTATCCACGTTGCTCCGCCCCTCTCACATATGACCTCCATGATGCAGTTCCCTTCACCTCAACTAACTACCAATAAACATGATCATTTCGTATACTACAAAGGCAAAATAACTTCAGCTCGCACTGATCTGATTCCATCTGAAAAGTATAATACAACCAATTCAACATAGAAGAAAATGTGTGCTCTTCGACCCTACTCAAACTTCTGTCCACATACTGGAAGTTACTCAGATCCGCATCTTCTAAACCATACATGACAACCCCTTCTCCATAATAGATTCTAAATAGAACTCGTTCTGACATATCTGCGAACCAATTCATTAACCCACAAATTAATTACTTTTCGCAAAAAATACTGTCACACCTAACATAACAATATCTATATGCTCAAAAAAATTTCAGATCTATCTATATCTACACTTCTAAAAAAACATATGTATCTAGATCTATCCGTAGAAAAAACAACTATATTCCTCACAATATATACCTATCTGATCTATCTGTAAAAACTATCTACATTCCTAAAAATATACATCTCTCTACTTCTATTTGCAAAAAAACATTTACAATCCTAAAAATATATATCTATCAACTTCTATCTGTAAAAAAAATCTACACTCCTAAAAATGCATATCTATATACATCTATCTGTAAAAAAACATCTACATTCTTAAAAATATTTCATTATTCCTAAAAACATCTAAGTACATGTATTTGTGCAAACCAACTAAATTACTAAAAATATACTAAATCTATCCGTAACCTCTAAATTTAACAAGATCTAAAAATTTTGCTATCCTACCATGGTTTATTGCTAAACAAAATAAATATAAAAAAATTACCTGCACAAATCTCGCACGGCTACAAATTTCTTCTCCTCTCTCCTTCCCTTCTCTCCCTGCCTTTTTCTCCTCTCTCCCTCTCACTTCTCTTTCTTTGCCCTGAACAAATGAGAGCTCGCGCGGTTACAGTAACGCGTTGGTCGATAAATAGCGCATCTCTGTTGCCAGTTGGTTTGGCGACAGAGGCGTGCGCCCCCTCTGTCGCCAAACCAATGGTCGATTTATTCTCTATCGTCCTATGGTTTGGCGACAGGGAGACCCGAGCGGTTTTTTCGCTTATGTGGCGTCAACGTGGCGTTTATCGTCCGATGATATGGCGACACAAGTCTCTGTCGCTATATCATCGGGCGACATTTCTCTCTCGTCTTTTCAAACATCGACAGAGGTATATTTTTACAATTTATTTGAGGTATATTTTTGCAATTTGAATAAAAAATGTATTATTAAAAAAAATCGAACTTGCAATGCTTAGGGTCTCTAGAACACATGATTGAGAAACACGGGAATTAGATGCTATGCATTGCTAAATCCTACAGGAATTAGAAACACATAAATGTGTAAGAAATATTGTTTGGTTGGATCACAATACAAACACAGGAATTTTAGTGATTGGCATGGTTGTCAATTGTCATAGACTCAAAGGAAGATTTCCAAGAGGTTTGAGTGGACCTTTGTTTTCCTCCCAAATTCTCATGAAAGTACATTATTCCATAGGAATTTCAAAGGTATTCACATGGCCTTTCCTTAGAACCAAACACCCCACATATAATTTTTTCTATAGGAATGGAATCCTCTAAAATTCCTTTGTTTTTCCTTCAAACCAAAGAAGCTCTTAATTGCTTAGTAATATAGAGATGGTTAATTGATTATCAAAGCCTCTCTTTTTTTCTGTAGCAATGGAATCCTATAAAATTCCTTTGTTTTTCCTTCAAACCAAAGAAGGCCTCGATTGCTTAATAATATAGAGATGGTTAATTGATTATCAATAGCCTCCGACGCAGTTTTCCATTATTATTACCACGAGGGAGGCCATCTCCAATGTGGTATTTTTGTCGGTTCGAAGGAGGAGAGATAAGGTATTGAACCAATTCAACATGATGGATCAAATTCAACCAAATTTTTTTCAGAATTGCTGATTTGAGGACGTTGTTTCCCATTTCCTGCCCTTCAAACTCAAAGTAGTTTTTTTTTTCAAATTTTTCCTCAAAGTTTTTGAATAAGAAGTATTATTTAACCACTTTTCAAAGTTTTTGAATTGATATTTTTGAACCGAAAGTTTTTTAAATTAAATTCTTTGAACTGAAAGTTTTTTTGAGTGGAAGGTTTTCAAACCAAAAGTTTTAAATTGATTTTTTTTGAGTTGAAATATTCTAATTTGAGAATTTTCAATTTTAATTTTTTCAAGTTGAAACTTGCTAATTTGAAATTTTTCGGGTTGAAACTTTTCAATTTGCAATTTTTCGAGTTAAAACTTTCTAATTTGAAATTTATCGATTTAAAAAATTTTGAGTTGAAACTTTCCGAGTTGAATTTTTTTAGATGAAACTTCATATTTAAAATTCCATAAGTTCAAATTTTCTAATTTTAAAATTTTGTATTAGAGAGGAAGGTAGGAGAAGGAGAAATATGGAGTGAATGAAGAAAGGAAGTGTTACGTATATAACTCTGTAGCTTCTGTTTTTTGCAAATCTAACTCCCGCGCGAAAAAATCTGCAAATCTAGGCCCCGAGTGAGCGCGGTAGAGCCACTAGATTCTCCACTAAAAATTTGCAAATCGCGTCAGAAGCTTCTGTGCTATGGCAGGTCTCCTACCGCGCCACCTCCCTACCGCTGCAGGGGATACACCCCTGTCAGCTCTTCCGCGCTCACTCGGAAGGCTAGATTTGCAATTATTTTCATATGGAAGCTGATTTATAAAAAAAACCTACGGAGCTATATTCGTGAATAATTCTAGAGAAAATGACATATATCATCTTAGAATTATCTTTAAATTATTTAGTTTGAGTGTAAGCTTAAACAAGCCATAGCCAAAGAATTATATAACCGAACTCATGATTCGATTCCAAGGAGTAAAGACAATCGTTGTGGCCCACCAGACAGAAAGAAGGCGTCGCACCCGCCGCGTTCGGAACCCCGCCCATCATCTCTGTCGCGCCAGAGTTAGTAGATGGCGCACCCCATTACAGACCTCCGTCGCCGCGTCGAGTCCCCAAAGTGACCATGCCGCCACATCAAGTAGCCGGTCGCTGTGGCCTCCAGATGTGCCCGCCGCTGGTCGCTGGTGCCCTCCTCCAGATCCGCGCACCGCACGTCGCCTCCGCGTTTCTACTCACCGGTGGTGGTGTCATCCAACTGGTGAGATGGGAAATGGGAATCGGGATTAGCTGCTCGTTGGTGGATGAATAGATATGGACATTAGGCTTGATTTTTTTTTACCCGTTAGTGACACGGCACGTACGATACGATATGCGTACAGATCAGATCAACACGATACGAATGATAAAATCGTGCCGAACCTCACGGCACGGCACGATGGGCGGTACGACACGGCACGTTAGCATGGGTCGTACTTGGACCGGTACGACACGAAACAGGCCAATGGGTCCAAAGCAAATACAACACACGGTAGGACGCTCTACCGCGATATTGCGTTATATTGTGGCTCGTCCTACGGCCGGTGTCTTTTACGGTCCTCGCATGCGGAGAAAGGATAGACAACGAAGATGCTAAAAGTTAGAGAATAAAGACCGGAGAGTACATGCTTATTGACACCTAGCATACGCATCGAACCGCTCCGTACTGGGATACCCCACACTGAGTGTAAGATTTTTAACGAGGCAGTAATTCTGTACCTATTTAAGAATGAATAAAATTTAGTTCTTCCCCCCAATATTTATGTCAACTACCTCAGCTCTGTACGTCTTCAATTCCTTTCCTCTCGTCGCAATAGTGCAAATAGGCTGGGCCTGAATTGGTACGGCACGAAGCTGGCACGAATCGCAAATAGGATGTGCCTGAGCTCACTGAAGACAAATCGGACCAATACAACACGGCACAGTGGGTCGGTACGACATGGTTTAGGCACACGGTTCAATAGACCCGTGTCGGCCGGTAAGATGCCTACCTCTATGGAAGAACAAAGATGAACCAGAGGTTGAGAAAGAGTAGTTTTTTTTCTTTGTTTAATATGACGTGGGTCCTACATGAGAATAAGAATCGGACCTATTCGTTGGAGAGAAAAATTCTAAGTTGTGTGCGTGCCTACGTGACTTCTCTTTAGACCTGAACCGATTCAATATGTTGGATATACACTCTTATCATTCATCATATTCACCTTGCAGTTGCCCCCCGATTGAGGCTGTTCCATACAAAGGGCCTAGGGGCTATTTGCAGTTTAGGAATTTCATAAAAAAAAGGTTTAATTTTTTTTTGAGAAATCTGGAAAAAACACAAACATGTCCTAAGTGCGAAGGTATTTCCGCCGTAGTTTGAATGGTACTTTGTTGTAGGCTTTATAGGGAGGAATAGTACTGGCTTTTTCAGTTTTTCTCCGGTATGCTGGCTCGGCTGAGTCGTCAACTTCAGTCCTCAGACTATCCTAGCCTCATCAGCTCATCTTGCTCCGTCGGTTGCTACTACACTCTGGTAAGAGTGTTGCTTTTACCTTTTTGGAAGTTACTACTGTTAGTTGTGATCTCTATCATGAGCTAAAGAATCGGAGTTTTGTTAGGGCTAGACTCACCTCAACTAACTGTGCGTTCTGATCGGGAGCGCTCAATAGATTTTGGTTGTGGTCCCATCAGTCGGCGCTAGATATAATAGGAGAGGCTGGCGCTCGTGAGGTGAGGTTCCTCTCTCGAGTTGGCTCAATCCCGACATTTCTGATCTATTAAGCTAGCGCAAGGTTGCTGAAGACTGCTACCTTCACCGAGACAATCTCGGTGCTCCCTCTTCTTCCTCACGCGGTCGGTGTCATCCTCATCACTAATCTCCACCGACACTCAAGAACACCACCGAACACCCTAATGGCGACTTCATCCTCACCGGGTCAGTGTTCTAACGATTTATTTACGCATAATTTATTTTGGTGATCTTGATTTAGACTAGCCAATGTTCATGTTTTAATTTATCTAAGTTCATCATTTGGTCCTAGGAAAGGATTTTCATTTAGACTTTCCCTCTTGGAAGGAAAGGATTTTGATTGTCCTGAGAGTTATGGACTTGGATTATGCATTACGTGAGGACGCTCCCATAGCTCCTTCTGCTGATGATGAGAGTTTCACTGAGAAAAAGAAATTCTATGACTAAACAGCGAAAAAGTGGGAGCGGTCCAACCGCATGTCCTTGATGATTATGAAGAGCACCATATCTGTAGGGATAAGGGGAGCAATCCTTGAATCCGATAATGCTAAGCAGTACTTGGCCTCAGTTGAGGAGCAATTTAAGGGCTACTCAAAAGTTTATGCCAGTACCTTGATCATGAAGATGCTCACAACTAAGTATGATGGCTCTAGCAGCGTTTGTGAGCATATCATGATGATGACTGATATGGCTGCCAAACTTAAGCGCATGGATATGGCCATTTCTGATGGTTTCTTGGTCCATTTTATTATGACCTCCCTCCCTTCTGAGTATAACGCTTTCAAGATTAATTATAACATTCAGAAGGAATAATGGACCATGAGCGAGTTGATCACTATGTGTGTCCAAGAGGAGGAGAGGATTAAGGCTGAGAAGAAGGACCAAGTTTTCTATGTTGGCCATGGGAAAAGGAAATTCCAAGAGGAATCTAAGTCCAAAAAGAAGCTACATTTTTCCCCTAAGGCTGAGTCAAGCAAGCCAAAGGAAAAAGCCCCTGCTGCATCTAACTCTACTTCTGATGGGCCTATATGTCGCTTTTGCAAGAACAGTGGGCACATACAGAAGGACTGTGTGGGCTTCATGAAGTGGCTTGCCAAGAAGGGTAACGACATTATTTCTACCGTTGATGAAACACTTTTTGCTGATTTTTCCCCTAATACCTGGTGGATTGATTCTGGTGCCTCCGTGCACGTTTCCAATTCATTGCAGGGATTCCTTACCGTGAGGACAATAAGAAAGGGGGAGCGAAGTCTTAGAGTTACTGATGGAAGGGAGGCTAGATTTGAAGCCGTTGGCACACTACCATTAGCATTAGATAGTGGCTTTACTGTTCATTTAAATAATGTTGTTTATGTTCCCACTATGAGGAGGAACCTTATTTCTATTTCTGTATTGGATGATGATGGATACATTTGTACCTTTGGGGATAATAAATGTATTATAAGTTTTAATGCAAATAATGTTGGTCTCGCGACTCGACGAGACAAACTCTATATGCTTCCTCTCTTTGAATTCCCTGTCAATGAATGTGTGCAATGTCACCAATAAGCGAAAGAGAAGTATAAGCAATGAGATTTCATCGAAATTGTGGCACTGTTGTTTAGGCTACATTTCGAAGGGGAGAATGGAACGTCTCATTAAGGAAGAGATACTCCATCCATTAGACTTCTCTGACTCATATTATTGTATTGATTGTATTAAGGGAAAATATGTAAAACAAATTAAGAAAGGAGCCACACGAAGCACAAGAATATTAGAATTAATCCACACTGATATATGTGGACCTTTTCCTATAACTTCAGTAGATGGATATGACTCCTTTATTACTTTCACTGATGATTTCTCCCGTTATGGTTATATTTTTCCTATTCGTGATCGATCTGAATCACTCGATAAGTTTAAAATATTTAAAGCTGAAGTAGAAAATCAACATAATTTAAAGATTAAGGTAGTGAGATCAGATCGTGGAGGAGAATATTATGGAAGACATGCTCCTTATGGACAAATTTCAGGTCCATTTGCTAAGTTTCTTTCAGAAATGCATAATAGCCCAATATTCAACACCTGGTGAACCTCAGCAAAATGGAGTAGCTGAAAGACGCAACCGCACCCTTATGGATATGGTGCATAGCATGATGAGTTACTCTAGTTTACCAGTTGGTTTGTGGATTGAAGCATTAAAGACAGCCACACATATTCTTAATCGGGTTCCCAGTAAATCAGTACCTAAGACACCTTATGAATTATGGACCGGGAGGAAACCGAGTTTAAAATACTTATGTGTGTGGGGTTGTCCTGTTGAAGCTAAGGTCTTTAATCCACATATTGGAAAATTAGATCCTAAGACAGTAAGCTGCCATTTTATTGGATATCCCGAAAAATCTAAGGGGTATCGATTTTATTATCCAGATCGTGTTACTAAGTTTGTGGAAACCAGACATGCTGTATTTTTAGAGAATGATGAAATTAGTGGGAGCTTAGAGGCTACAAAAATAGATCTTGAAGAGATTCGGACTTATGTACCATTACCGATAATCCAAGAGACTATTCTTTCTATGCCTCATTCAGTTAAACCTCCAGCTGAGAATCCTGGAGTTGAGCCCCCAACTGAGAATTCTGGGATTAACAGTACAGCATCTAATGATGAGCCTCAACAGCCCCCTGTGATAACTAATGAACCACTAAGGAGATCACAGCGGGATAGAAGGTCTGCCATCCTGAATGATTATGTCGTATACATGAATGAAGATGTAAATGACACAGTGAAGGTAGATGATCCTACTTCATTTAAGGAGGCTATGATGACTAAGAATTCACCCAAGTGGCTTGAGGCTATGTAGGGTGAAATTAAATCTATGAGCATTAATGATATCTGGGATCTAGTAGAAATTCCTGACGGAGTCAAAACAGTAGGCTGTAGATGGGTCTACAAAACTAAGCATGACTCTAAGGGAAATATCGAAAGATTCAAGGCAAGACTTGTAGCAAAAGGGTTTACACAAAGAGAGGGGATTTATTATGTTGATACTTTCTCTCCCGTCTCAAAGAAAGATTCACTAAGGATTTTCATGGCACTTGTTACTCATTATGATTTAGAGCTACATCAGATGGATGTTAAAACTGCTTTCCTTAATGGTGACTTGCATGAGAATGTTTACATGGCTCAATCGGAAGGTTTTGTCGTGGAAGGCAAGGAACATATGAGATATCGACTTAAGAAATCCATCTATGAACTAAAACAAGTGTCTAGACAATAATACCTTAAGTTCGATGAGACCATAAGAAATTTTGGTTTCAAAGAAAATGAAGTGGACAATTGCATATACGTTAAGACTAAGGGGAGTAAATTTACTATCTTAGTGATTTATGTGGATGATATCTTATTGGCTAGCAGCGATAAGGATATGCTATATGAGACCAAGAGATTTCTTTTCGCTAATTTTGACATGAAGGATCTTGATGATGCCTCTTATGTTTTGGGCATTGAGATTCACCGAGATAGGTTCAAAGGGGTATTAGGCTTATCCCAAAAGGCATACATTGACAGAGTGCTTAAGAGATTTAATATGCATAACTGCTCTGCCACGCCTGCTCCTATTGTTAAGGGTGATAAGTTTGGAACATTCCAATGCCCAAGGAATCAATTAGAATCTGATCAGATGAAGAGAATTTCTTACGCTTCAGCTGTCGAAAGTATTATGTATGCTCAAGTTTGTACTCACCCTAATTTAGCATTCGTAACCGGGATGCTTGGCAGATATCAATCAAATCCAAGGTCGGACCACTGGAAAAGCCGTTAAGAAAGTCTTGCGTTATATGCAAGACACTAAGCATTACATGCTCACATATAAGAAGTCTGATACCCTTGAGGTTATGGGTTATTCAGACGCTGACTTTGCAGGTTGTGTTGATACTAAGAAATCCAAATCAAGTTATATCTCCACACTTGCGAGAGGAGCCATTTCGTGGAAAAGCTCCAAACAATCCCTAACTGCATCATAAACAATGTAGGCTGAGTTTGTGGCATGTTATGAGGCTACCGGGCAGGCTGTATGGCTTAAGAATTTTATCCCGGGATTAAGAGTGGTAGATAGCATATTTAAACCACTACCTATATACTGCGATAATTTGACCGCAGTTTTCTTTTCAAGTAACAATAAGTCAAGTGGTGCTGCCAAACACATTGACATTAAGTATCATGTTGTGAAAGATAGAATCCAAGATCAGACTATTGATGTCAAGCATATTAGTATTAAGTCTATGCTTGCGGATCTGCTTACTAAAGGCTTACCACCCAGTCTCTTTCAAGAGTATGTTGCCGGCATGGGTTTATTGGAAAGCCTCTGATTCTGGAAATAAGGACCATAAGAACAAACCAACTCCCGTTAAGAATAACTAATTAACCTATCGAGATAGAATGATGCACTATAGATATTGGGGTTGCAGCAGTGCTTAAATTAATCGTTGTAATACTTTATCTTGGTGTGTTGTTCTGTTGAGTATGGACTTATGATATTAGCCTTTCGATCAAGTAGGAGATTGTTAGTTGTGATCTCTGGCATGAGCTAAAGAATCAGAGTTTTGTTAGGGCTAGACCCACCTCAACTAACCGCGCGTTCTAATCAGGAGGGCTCAACAAATTTTGGTTGTGGTCCCGTCAACCGGCGTTAGATATAATGGGAGAGGCTAGCGCTCGTGAGGTGAGGTTCCTCTCTCGAGTTGGCTCAATCCCGACATTTCCGATCTACTAAGCTAGCGCAAGGTTGCCGAAGGCTTCTACCTTCACCGAGACGATCTCAGTGCTCTCTCTTCTTCCTCACGCGGTCGATGTCATCCTCATCACTAATCTCCACCGACACTCAAGAACACCACCGAACACCCTAATGGCGACTTCATCCTCACCGGGTCAGTGTTCTAACGATTTATTTTCGTATAACTTATTTTGGTGATCTTGATTTAGACTAGCCAATGTTCATGTTTTAATTTATCTAAGTTCATCAACTACTGAACATCTCAGAAGCTAACATTACATATATTTTGGAGTTATCATAAATTCTTGGAGGTGCCGACATATATATGGCGTATATCATCTTGTGAAATGAACATATAGTCATCGAATCATTTGGTAGTGAGAATTTGTCTCAGTTTATAGGAAATTGAATTGTGTCATGCGAAATTCCTGTGTTCAACAAATAAACCCTTAGCACAAACAGCTCACATCGCTACATTCCTAACAGACGCTTGTAATAGCACAAGATCAATAGTCATGAACAAAAGTGCGTCCTCTCCGTGTAGTACCAACATTCAAGGGATCTGTAATCTCCTTAATGTATACAAAGAGCATCAGACGCGTTGTGTTTACCACCCTCGTCCAAATACAAAGGGTTGTGTTTGAGGGGTGATAACAAATAAGGGATTTTGCAGGAAGCATTTCAATTCTTTCAATCAATATGCGAAAAATTCTTCTGTATCAAATGGATGTCGACTAGATTTTTTCTTTCCTTCAAAATTTGCATTTTACACGAAATCTTATATCCGGACATGATTTTATATCGATACTATCGTAACAATCATCTTAGGCATAAAAGTACTAGCAACAAATTTGGTAGACAACACCCAGAGTTTTATAGATTAAGATTTTTTTTAGTTTCACTAGGCAGCGCAGAAAGAGATAGCGAGAAAGAGGGGTTAGCGTGGAAGGGGTGCTGGAGGACTAGGTAGTTAGGGACCGGGAACCCGTGTAGTTAAGCAGTCTCCGTATGTTAGAATTGTCCGATCGGATCAACGAATGGTTCGAATCATCCAACATGTATTGCTACAATTTAAAATCAGCACAGTATTTTTACATAGTATTCTAAGAAAATCTGTACCGTCATTTTTTATCCAACAGATTACGTGCAACTACTTAAGTTGCAGTTCCATAGAGTTACATTAGATCTCAATTCGGTAGAGGCAGTAGGATGACGACACACTAGGGCAAGATGTTGGTGTGAGCACCGATCCAAGGAGGTGCCGCCTTGATTGTTAGGGAGTTATAGCGAAGGGGTAGAAAGTGAATACCTGTTGGATCAAAAGATCAAGTCATCTCTAAAATTTGAATCCTTAGTTGTTTTAGTCTCGTGATGTATTATTTTCTAAATCTGATCCTATGTGAATAAATTTATAAAAATAACTCTCTTCCTGACCCCGAATGCAGCGTGCCCATGTAATGCAACAGCCTTGGCGACTACGACATGAGCATGGTGCTAAGCTAGGGCAGTGTGGTAGGAAGGAGTAATGCGGTACCCGAGCTTGATAGGAAGGGTAGCTGCTGTGCTGTCAATCTGCTACTGTAGGAGAGCGCGGTAGACGACACGTATTGTCTATGCGTGCTTTCATGGTTGAGAAGAGAGTTAGATTTACAATTTCATTTGAAAGATAACTAATAGTGAAAAAAAGATGCAAGGAAACTAAATAGGACAAAGCTTCATAAAAATTGGTAAAAAACAAAATAGTCAATTTTATGCTACAATTTTATCGTTTCACGAGCTCATGATTGTAGAACAATGGAAACCGTCTACAAGACTCATGATGTGGACCTGCGTACAAACTGCACACGATCACTACCCTTGTGTACTCCTATCCTACCGTGCAGCTGTGCTGCCTGTAAACGAGTCGAGCTCGAATGAGCCTAGCCTCCTAAGCTCAAACTCAATAAAAGTTTGAGCCGAGCTCTAGCGAGTCTGAGTTGAGGTCCGAGTCTAGACTTAGGCTCGAGTTCCGCTTGGTCCAAGCTCGAGTAGACTCGAGTTCAACTCGAGTAAGCCCAATAATAATCAACAATTCAATATGCACAAAATTTTAATAATAAAAAAAATACTCAAGCTTGAACTCGATGAAAGCATCTAAGCCCCTAATTCGATTTGGTTTTGGTAATTAATGACAATTGTGTTAAAGGACTAACATTTCCAATTTGAGTATTTTGATAATAGGTTGGTCCAAATTTCGATGACAATGAAGAAAATGAAGTAAAAAAGATCAATGCGTTAAGCAAAAGAGCCAAGGTATAATCTTAAGGACCTTTTCATAGCTTTTACCGATCTCGGAGTTTTAAAAAAAGATCGGATTGTTAGAATAGGTGCCGTACTATTAAGAGGGATTCTTGATCAGTAGCTTGATGTGTTTTTAGTGAAAATGACTCAATCAATGCTCACAAAATGATTATTTTTAATTTGAGTCAAAAAGAAAAGAACAAATCCCTCTTGGTCGGCTGACCCAAGACTACCGCCATGGTAGTGCAGATCTCATTCAGTCGATAGTACCGGTCCCAGGCCCGGTACTTATATTACAGAGAGGGGTGCTGGTGGTCCTGTGCCCAGTCAACACTATTGACCCAATGGGGCGGTACTGCCGCTTGGCCGGCACTATGACCATGTGAGGGCGGTATTGTCGCTCAGCTGGCACACCGGCCCTAAGAGCGGTAGTCTTTTTTTAGAAGGGGTGTTTTTGAAGTCAACTCGGCTGCCACTATCGACCCTAATTGGGCGGTGCTGCCGCTCGGCCAGCACTATCGGCCTAGCATGGGCGGTAGTGCCGGGCCTCAAGGCAACGACTAGTCTGTCAGTACATTTAATACCCACAGTTGACCGTTGAATCTAAGGCCGGCAGTACTGGCCCCAGATAGGCGGTAGTGCCAGCTAACCTGAATCTTTCGGGGAATTGGTTGCAACGGCTAGGAGAATTGATGAGGGCTATAAATACACCCCTATATGCAGCATAGAGCTTCTTCTTGGACTCTTATTTTCATATTCTTGAGTTCTAGTGTACATCTCTTCTATTCTAGTGCATTAAATTCACATTTGAGGAGTAGTTGAGTGAAAATCAGGTGAGAGTATTAAATTGAGCCATTTAGACACTTGATTCACCTCAAGCTACCGTCAAAGTATGTTACTCTTGGAGGTTGCCGCCTTCTAGACAGCTTGGAAGTGTTCGTGCGCGGTGAGCTTCTCGACGAAGATTGTGAGAAGCCCCGGCAAGTTGTGAAGGCCGGAGTTCGCTTACCCGGAGCGAGAAAGAACTACCTTAGTGATCGAGGAAGGCTCAAGAGGTTGAAGCCGGTTTGAAGTTGTTCAAGTGACCTCAACGTGGATTAGGAGAGATCAGCAAATCTCCGAGACCATGGGATAAATTTGTATCTCATTCTCTTGTGGTTTACATTCTTTATTATTGTGTTAAACTTATAATTCTAATAATTTGGATATATTACTTGTGCTTAGAATTATCTCTTTCTCATTCTTGAATTGCTAGAGTGCTTAGTGATCACTAGAAAAGTTGATTTTATATTGTCTTAATTGTAATTCTCGCTTAGTGTTTTTATTAATTGTAATTAGTGCCGAAAAATTTAGAAACCTTCTATTCACCCCCTCTAGTCGGTTATCCTTGATACTACACTCGACTCGGGTAAACTTAATAAAAATTAACATATAATAATATTTAATAAATAATTTGCCAATTTATCAATCTCGCGAGCTTTTCCGGCCCCGCCTCGCCTTATTTTTACAGCCTTAGCTGCGTATCACCTCCACATATCCCACGGAAAAACAAAACAAACAAAAAATAGGTAAGGAGCTCGGCCACGGCCCACGGAGACTTGCAGACCCCACCGCTAAATTGGCAGCACACTGCACACACCACCACAGGTCCGACCCCATCAAAGCACCGAAGGAGAAAAACAAACAAACAAACAAAACAGAAAATAAAAGAAAAGGCCGCAGCGGAATTTTTCTTCCCCCAAGCAAAGCTGCACTCGGCCCTGCCCGCGTCGTCGTCGCGATGGCCGCCGACGACTACGACCGCGCGTACCGCCCCTACGCGCCCCCCGCCCCCGCCGTCGACTACGACCGCCCCTACCGCAATGAGGTTGTGCCCTACGGCGACCGCCGCATCGACCTCGTCGTCAAGCCGCCCCCCACCAGGTCGCCGCCGCCGCCGCTGCCGGTGTCCAAGAGCGGAGGCGGAGGTGGCGGCAGCATGGGTTCGGTCTGGTGCTTCAGCGACCCCGAGATGAAGAGGCGGCGGCGGGTGGCGAGCTACAAGGCCTACTCGGTGGAGGGCAAGGTCAAGGCCTCCCTCCGCAGGGGCTTCCGCTGGATCAAGGCCAAGTGCTCCGAGTTCATCCATGGCTGGTAGGGATCATCTCTTCTTCTTCCTTTTCCTTTTCTTGGATGTTCTGATCTTAAGTGTTCTCCGTGGGTATTTTCTTCGTTTCTTTTCAAGATTTTGAGACGGCCATGACTGGTTTGGGGACCGCCCGATCACGGAGACCCTCCTCCTGCTGTCCATTACTCTAAAAAGGAGTTTATTTCTTGCAGAAAATCTCTTCTTCTTTTTCCCGGTTTGTGCGTGTTGGTATGATTGCAAATTTTTCTTTCATCCTCCATAAAAGAAGTTGAAGGACATATACGTAGGACAGATCTCTAGGACTCTAACGAGTAACTAATTGACCACAAGTTTTCATCTTTTTTCCTCTCCTTGTCAAGTAACAAAGCACTAGTCATTTATCTCTGATCTTTTGATCATCTCTCCTCTAATTTACCCCCCTTTCTTTTTTCAGAGCCCGGGATCTTGGTGTGAATTATGCTGGGATGGAATACGTTGCGACAATGTGCAAGGAATGAATGTTGCGCGTCTCTTGGAAGGATTTGTCCATGAGACTGTGATGGAAACTTTTGGGTCAGATTATAAAGAAGAAAAAAATTGTCAAGCTTCTCATGAGATTGCTTTGCTTACCGATGCTGTTGTTACTGTCTGCTAATTAGCCTAATTTGTTCGATAATGTTTCAAGACGAGTTAAATCTTAGAAAGGAATCGATTGATTTGCATGCTGTCGCAATATCTCTGTCTTGAGCTTGTGACTGTGTAGTTTGATCGGTACTAAGAAAAGGGATAAAATACCAGCAAACATATAGCTCCTGCAAATTGCTTAGTCTTTTCATGTGTTTCGATGTTGAAAAGGTTAAGATTTTTGTAGCCTAGCATGATGGAGACATGATCAACTGAATCATTAGAGGAAAACAAAAGCAACTCATTTGCACATTGGAGAGCACTTGTTTTTCTTTCTGCTCCAAAATGTTGTCATATTGGTTTGATCACGACTAGACGCGCAGGTGCAAACAGCAAGCCGCATACAGTATAAATGCACTGATGCGTCATTAACCTGCGTACAGTGCCTCTCATGTTCCTACCGTTTCGGGAATCTGTCATTACCTTCTACTGCAAACCGTTGTCAATATGCTGTAAGCCTGGAAGACATTGGTACCCACTGATTAATGTGTCATGTGTGACCTTGTTCAGTGCTCTCCATCGATGTATGCAGGTTTGTAGTGTCCTTGTTCAGCTAGCTTTCCTCTTATCAATTAAGTTTGTAACTAAAACAGCGTGATCAAGTTTTTTTAATGCCCCATTGAGACGAGGTTAAAGTTTAGAGTATCTATAATAGTATAGACTAGTGGTGTTTATATATCCTTTTATATTATCTAGAGATAAAACTAAAGACTAGTGGTGTTTATATATCCTTTTATATTATCTAGAGATAAAACTAAAGACAATTTCTGTAACGAGTGTCTTTTAAGGTTGTCTATATGAGATCTTACGATATTTTAATTATAGTATTACAAAAGTGTTTGTTATAGATAATAACTTATATAATAGTATTTTGTGCTTATGTATTATCCTTATTCTCTCTACTATGTCAGAAAAAACCTTAGGTGACAAAGCTTACAGAGGAGGTCACCTCGTTGTATATGTGCTTAGCCTAATTGCTCATGAGACAACTGTTTAACTACCCTGATCAGTGCCACTTTCCCTGCGATCAAATGCACACGTCAAGATTCCTACCGCATCAGGCAACGGTCGATACGCCTTAGTTTATACTATATAGCTCTGGCTTTTCACATGACGTGATGACGCGCAAAAAGAATAGAGACGATTCGGTTCGATGAATGATGGCGTTGGCGCGTTGCGTGCGTCTGGAAATCCGGAATGAGTTGTCGCATGGATCTGGAGATGATACCTTTCTGTGGTCTTGCCTGCTGGAAATTAGGTTTGATGGAGGTACGATCTGTATCATGTACTGTAATTCTGTAAACAGGTACAGCCGGCATGTGTCATTCTGTCCATGCCTAATTGCCTACAGAAGCACTGCTTTAGGTTTCGGCTGATGATTGGGAAGCGGTTAATTACCCTACCGACCGCCAATTTGTTCTTTCTTTTCTGGTAGGTTAGAATTAACTTGCACTGTTCGTAGCTTATAAGAAGACTGGCGTATTTATTGTTGGGTCTGTATCGATGAAGCAGTCATCTTCTTGCCAGACGAAAATGAATGGAAGCATTCACCGGCAAGAGTTACACGGCTGAGCGAATCCACCGGGTGAGCTCGAAGCCCACCCACCGCCGGCGCCGGACCCCCTTCTCCCCGGCGGCCATCCCAGGCGGCGCGGCGATCTGATGAAACAGACGAGGGATGGAGAAGAAGGCAGCCTGGCTCTATTGGGCTGTGCTCGGCACTTGGCAACGAAGCTCATAACCACAAGGCCGAGCCGAACTGTCCTGGCCCAAGCCCACAACCACAATCCCGATCGGGCATTCCGTGATTTCGATGCCGAACGAGGGAATCATGCCCCTTAAATCGTTTTTTTTAATCTAGCCCCCTCACACAAAGCCACAAAGGCGTGGCAGCACCGAGAGCACGAACAGAGCGGGCGGTGCGCGAGCGTGACTAGCTGGCGCGCCATTCGGGTGCGGAAGGTGTCCTGCTGCGCTTCTGGGTGCGGAAGCGTGCCCTGACGTGCTCCCTCGCGCTCTTGCAGTGTCGGCTCGTTTCCGTGTTTATCAGATACAATAGGAAATAGGTGTCGCCTGTTGTGCTTTCTGAGATAGGGAAAGGGCTATTTTTGTAAAACAATTGTTAGGAGGTTAGATTTGCAAAAAAAAAAAAAAGATATACAAGGAGCTAGATATGCGCCTTCTGAGATAGGAAAAAGGGCTATTTTTGTAAAACAATTGTTAGGAGGTTAGATTTGAAAAAAAAAAAAAGATGTACAAGGAACTAGATATGCACAGTATTCGTCGAACGCGAAGAAATGAAAGAAAGAGAAGGGGTTGCCCCTAAGAGGAGATCAGGAGAAGAGAAACCCCATCTAAAAAAAAAGAGAAACCCTATCTAGGGTGACACGCATAGGCAGCGATCGGGTCGGTTCAAGTATCTAGGCTCCCATTTCGTTTTGGTTTTAATAATTAATGACAATCATGATTAAAGGACTAATATTTTTCTTTGAGATTATAGAAAATAGATTGGTCCCAGACAATAGCACACAATGAAGCATGAAAATAAAGCTAAAAGAAGATCATGCATCAAGCTAAATTACCAAGGTATAAAATTAATGACATTTTCATAGCTTTTGCCGATCTTGATGTTTTAGAGAAAGATAAGGTTGCTAGATTAGGTGCCGTACTATTAAGAGAGATCTTGGCTAGTAGTTTGATGTTGATCAAGTTTAAAAGCTCAAATCATACTCACTTGAATTCATAATCGTTTTGCATTGTGTCATCTTTGAATTTTCAGAGAAAATTCTGTGAGGCCGGTCATACCACCCATGTGGGTGCGGTGCACTTTTAATAGAATGGGCACTCTTGCTAATTTTCTCTGGCCGGTGCTACCGGGCATGTAGGTGCGGTGCTAGCGGTCGAGCGGTAGCACTGGCCTAATGTCCGGTGCATAAATTTCAGAGAGTCCCCTTTTTGGCCAAGTTGAAAAAATAGGGTCTGGTGCTATCGGTCCCAGTTGCACGGTAGCACCGACCCTTAGTAGCAACGACTACTGATAGTGCATTAAATGCATTGTTCGACCGTTGGACCTAGTTCCGGTGCTATACTGGCCTACATGGGCAGTAGCACCAAAAATAATGAATTTTTCTATATTTTCTTTCCAACGGTTGGAATAGTTGGTGGGGCTATAAATACCTCCACACCTGTATACTAGAGCAACTCTTGGACCTCATTGACACATTTGAGCTCTAGCAAGTCTTCTACTCACTCTTGTGCATTAAATTCTCATTTTGAGAGAGTTGGGAGCATTCAAATGTGCATTTAGTGTTTGGGCCTTTAGACACTTGAATCGACCTCAATTAAGCATCAAGGTTTATTACTCTTGGAGGTTACCGCCTCCTAGACAGCTTGAAGGCGAAAGAACCGGTGATTTTCTCAAAAGAGCTTGTGAGAAAGCCCAGTGAATTGTGAAGGTCGGAGCTCACCTACCCAGAGTAGGGAAGAGCTACCATAGTGATCGAGGGAGAGGTTCATTTGCGCAAAGGAGCTGGCTTGAGTTGGTCAAGCTACCTCAACGTGGATTAGGGGAGACAGGCAAATCTCTGAGACCATAGGACAAAATTCGTGTTCATCCTCTCTTGTGGTTTGATTACTTGTATTTAATTTGTGAAATTTACCTTTCTAGCTAGCTTATCATATTGATCTTGTACTTAGGATTGCTTAGTTGATTAAACTTAGCTTGTTGGTGCACTTAGCGAAACCTAGAGGATTTAAGCTTTAATTGTCAAAAAATCATAATTCTTGCTTAGATTTATTATTTATTGCAATTAGAGCCGAAGAATTTCATTCTATTCACCCCCTCTAGTCGGTTATCCTTAATCCTATAAGTGGTATCAGAGTTTGGACTCTCTTTTGGGGCTTTACCGCCTAGAGAATAAAGAATGGTAGCGACGATGTATCTATAGCGAAAGTACCTTTCTTTGATGGCACCAATTATGCGTATTGAAAAATATGCATGTCCGTTTATCTCAAGGTTATGAGCCCGAGCATATGGAGAATTGTAGATGAGGGTTTCGCTATCGGATTAAACCCCACTCACAGTTGATCAAGAAGAGCGAAATTCTCATCTCAATGCTCAAGCTATGAATGCTCTATTTGGAGCCTTGAACACGGATGAGTTCAATCGAGTGAGCAACCTTGACACTGCTCATGAGATTTGAACTACCCTCTCAAAAATCCATGAGGGAACATCCTCAGTCAAGGAGGCCAAATTGCATATGCTTAGGATAAAATATGAGAGTTTCATTATGTTACCTCATGAGAACATCAATGAGATGTACTCAAGACTCAATAACATAGTAAATGAGCTCAAAGGCCTTGGGACGTCACTGACCTATTTTGATATTGTTCGTAAGATGCTTAGGACTCTACCGGACAAATACGAGACTTTGGTTATGTTGTTCCTCAACTCTCCTGAGTTTCCAAGAATAACACCAATCGGACTTCTTGAAAATCTCATCACCAATAAGCTTTACAAGAAGGATAAGGAGGAGCTTTTGGAGCAAAGCTCTTCGAAGAAGAAGAACATTGCTTTCAAGACAAAGGTAGGGTCAAGCGATGAGACGCTTGATGACTCTGAAGATGGCACCGAGGAGGAGATGGCTCTCCTCATGAAGAGAATAAGGAGATTTATGAAGAGGCGCTCAAGCTCAAGCGCCCATCATAAATTCAAGATGAGACCACACTCTAGCAACAATCGCTACACCAACATTTGGTGCTATGAGTGTGATAAGAAGGGGCACATTACCTCTCAATGTCCCAAGAAGAAAGATGACAAGGCCAAATCACCCAAAAAAAAGAAGGCGTTTCAAGAGAAGAAGCTCTTAAAGAAGCTTCACAAGGACGACAAGGGTGAGACTCACATTGGTGAGTGGGACTCCAAAGAAGAATATTCAGACTCCGACTCATCCGATGACGATACTCCTTCAAGAACAAGGATCTTGCTGGTGTTGCCATCAAGGAGGCTATATCACCATTCGTCACTCCTTTTTGTCTCATGGTGTTTGCACCAAAAATTGGCAAGTCAAGTCAAAATTGGCAATAAAGTCAAAGATACGGAAACCAGCAGATAATTTGGTAAGATTTGAAGATATTTGGTAACGGCAGGATCCTCGGGGAAAGGTTATCCAAACAAGGCCGATACGGATTGGTTTTTCAACAAGTATTGTAATGGGACACGATCGGCCGACGGGTATAAAAGAAGGGTTGAAGCAAACTGCGAAGGATCCAACACAATACAATCAATCAGCCTTTACTTTCTTACTTTTTCCTGTCGACTAGGAGTAGCTTCTGTAATTTAGTCATTGTAATTCGATCTTGATCAATAAAGTTGCGCATCGCCAATTGTTGATCTTCTTCAAATTACGCCCCAGGTTCGATTTGTTCTGATTTTGTTGCGCATCGCCTTCTTCAGAATCGATCTACCTTTATCTTCTGATTAGCCTTAATCGGCTAATTAGACTTATCCTTTTACTTTGAGCTTGATCGGCTTCAAGCTGATTAAATCTAAGCCGATTAATCTTCACGATCGGTTTTGTGTGAATTTTATATTTTTACCTTGTCGGTTATATGTCAAATCAACTGGCACGCTCTGAACCAGGTGTTGTCTGGTGTGCTGCTGTCAGAAACCCTACTTCAAGTTTTTTACGCCAACAATTCCCCTTAAGTATATGTCCTGATGAAATTAGCTCTCAACATGCTCTGTATTTATTATTTCAACCTGTAGTAAATTTTCGGATTGAAACGTCTAGGTTCCTATTGATGACTTAAAATCAGGTTTAATCGGTAGCCGAGTGCTCAACTAACTATTGACTTAAACCATGCATCTCATGATGTTTCCATGCAAAACAATCCTTGAATTCTTTTAATAGTTGGTCCACTTCTTTCTTGAATTCCTATGATAAATTGGCATGAACGAATGTAAGGTGTTTCCGACCTCCATCACGAATGTGAACTTCAAGCGGATCCATTTGCGTAAATTCTTACCTAAATGTACTGGTACCTCAAAATCCTTGAATGCTTCTGGCATACCGGTACTAGAAACTTGTAGACCCTTAGACCTCTTTATAAAATCCAAAATCCACTAATGCTGATTTATCACCAAAAGAATCAATTTTTTGTGACGATGGTTGGATGATTTCCGTTGAACTAGAAACTCCAGTCTTTTCTTGTAAAGTTTCTTTCCCTTTAATTCCACCATGTTGATAGGAAAAAGATTAGAATCTGCTGTTATGATATGCTCCTTAGCAAATTTCAGACGACATTCTTCTATAGTTCCTGACGATATCACAATCATTGGTATTTTGCTACCAAGAATGATTCCACATGCAATGTGATCTCTTTTTCAGTTCTTCAATGGGCGGAATAGTATCCCTTTGAAAGTCTGACCGGTTTTTCTTGCAAGAGCAAATCATTGATACGGTCGCACTTGGTAACGCCTAAGGAGAACTTAGCTTTTTTTTTGCCCTATTCTTCTTTGTAGATGTCTTCGGCGACGTATAGATAAGCGGTTTGGCCCTGGATGATTTATTCCATTCAGTAATGCAATATCCAGTTCTCTTTCAACTTCAGAATCGGCTACCAAAAACGCATTAGCCTTGTCACCTATGTTGTGTTTTAACTTGTTTCTAGCCGTCCTAACTTTCTTGAATCGACATTCTTGGAAACTGCAAGTTTAAGCACCATTACATTGGTTTTGGTTGTTAATGATAAATTTAAATGTAAGGTAAACTCCACAAATGTTTCAACTTAAATATGTACGTATTGTTTCCAATTAACAATTGATACATACATATACATACATATATATATATATATATATATATATATACACACACACACACACACACACACGTGTATATATACATGTATATATGTATATGTATATATACATGTATATACATGCATATATGTATATGTATATATGCACACATTTAGAGGGGGTTCATTCTATATTTTGAGGTTTCACTAGTTTTGATCCATTTCTTTCTTCCACATATATCGATGATCTTTACTTTAAAACACATATTTTAAGTATATGAAGCTTTTGTAGTTGTAATATACTCATGTTAATTTAAATTCAATTATTTGTAATTAGGTTATCATCAATCACCAAAAAGGTATATTAAAGGATTTAGGCCCTCCATTTATGTGTTAATGGTGTGCTTTAGTGATTAGTGAACACTGGATGTGTTAGACTAATATTTTTCATAAGTTGATGAAATATGTTAAGTCCAATGATGATGAAGACTTTGGATGTCATCATGTGTTGATATTCGTTAAGTTAGGGTTTGGGATGAAGGATGTCATTATGTGTTGATGAGTATTAAGATCTTGAAGTAAAAGTAGTTCATCATGTGTTAATTAATAAGATAAGGATCTGAACTTGGAGAGAAGATGATCACCGTCAAGTAAAATCTCCAAGTAGATGCACAAGGCAAAGGTATAACTAGCATGAGCTAAAGATGTGTTCCTAATCTTTTATCGGTCTCGGTGTTTGGTTGGAAGACTAGATTACTAGTGTAGATTGCCGTACTATTACCGGTCTCGGTGTCTAGTAGTTTGAGTCTCATCATGTATATTGATACCTTAATTCCACTTGCTCTAGCTCTCCATTGCATGATGCTATTATTTGTGAATGTGTTTTGCAAATAGTTGAAGTTCATGCATATACTATTCTTAACATGTGACTAAATTTTACAAATGTGTTTTATAAATTTGTTGAAGTTCATGTATTGATTATTTCTAGACTCTTGCCGGCTTATAGTCACGCTCTTGATCAATTCTATGTCAGAGATTTTGAGAAATTCGATTTTAGACTTATGTGGTTATATTAGAGTTTTAATGTTCTATGAAAATATTTATAGATTTTTAGATCTTGAAAATATATGAAAGTTGTAGCCCTCTAGATAAGATTTCAATAGAATCCAAGATCGTCTAAATTAGACTTCGGAGTAAAAAAGTTATGATCCATTTTAGATTGTGCAGTGAGTTTGTCCAAATTTGATTTTAGGACATTTTGGAAGAATATGTGATTTGGGATTATAGGATTCGGAATATCTGAATTTTAGGATTAGAAATGTTCGAATCTGTGAATTCAGAATGCCCGAATTTATGTATTCAGAATGTCCTAATTTTTCTTCGGATTTGTGACCATTGAAATTTCTTGAATTTATCAATTAGGAATATTCGAATTTGCATTTTTCAGATAATTTTGCTCTAAACGGCTAATTTATTTGAAAGGCTATTAAAGAGGCTGAGCATGGATGTTTTTGTAGAAGCTCTTACACCCATTCAGGGCATATATTTGAGAGCAAAGATTTTAGAGCTTATAGAGCAATACTTGAGAGATTTGAGATGTATTTGAGCTAGATTTTTTTATGTGAGAGATGTTTTAGCATTCTATTTAATTCTCTTGAGCTAATATGAGTTCTCTCAATTATGCATGTATTGCACCTTGTGAGTAAGAAGAAAGATCTCTAGTTGCATGTATTGCTTTTGGTGGATTGAGTATCCACTTATGCATGTGTTGTACTTGATAAAGATCAAATCAGAGGCTTGGCTTATTATTTTTTATGTTTGTCGACACTTAAACAACGTGAAAGCGTCGTAAACCAGTGATTTTCTCAAGAAACTTATGAAAAGGATCAGTGTGTTGTGAAGGTTAGAGCTCACCTACTGGAAGAGAGAAAAAACTAAACTAGTGGGTTCAAAATATTTAGATTAATTCGTAGAGCTCAAAATATTTAGATTAATTCGTAGAGCTGATCCAATCAACCCACCGAATCGTAGTTAGAGAGAGCCCTTCTCTTACCGAGACAACTCAACCACCCCCCATAAAAAAATACCCAACGCCCAGCGACCATCCCCGCCGTCGCTCCCACGCATCAAGATTTGCCCCGCGCGCGCACCACCGCTCCTGATCGATCCCCCACAACCTCCGTCCGGACGAACAGAATTTGAAGCGCTGCGGTTGAAAAGAGCCGTTGTGCCCTTTCATCGGTTTCCTCACCCGTCCGCACCGCTGCTGCTGCTACTTGCGATCTCTGCTTCCTCCGTGCTGCTAGCTACACGTCCGCCTCGAGGGCACATCGGTAAGCAATTATCCATCCATCTCTTGATTCGCTTCGCTAGCTAGATTTATTATTCGTTTCTTCTATTTGGGAACATACATCGTGTCGTGATTGATTAGTCGTTTGATTGGTGCGCTGCTTGGTGTTGTATTAGGATTCGTAAGCATCTGTTGGGCTCAGGTGGATTTCTTGATTGGTTTTTACTAGGTCGTATCGGTGCCTTTTATTGCGGGGAATGGAGAGGATCTGACGCTGAGGAAAGGGACAAGTGTTGGTTTGAGGTGGAGATTTTTCGGATTTGGAGGGGTTGGGGGAGCGCGTATGAGCAATGGGGACGGAGAAGGGTGGAGTCAGGGTTGGCGGCGGCAGTGGCGGCGGAGGCGGGCTCTTCAACCTGTTCGACTGGAAGCGCAAGTCCCGCAAAAAGCTCTTCTCCAACTCGCCGGGTAGGTGTTTGCAGGAATGCCTCACTCGCTGAAGCCAAGCTGTTCTTCCTCTCATGTTATGCTTTCTTGTCCTTGTTCGTGT
The DNA here is from genome assembly GCA_036346275.1 of Otatea glauca. Classification (NCBI taxonomy): domain Eukaryota; kingdom Viridiplantae; phylum Streptophyta; class Magnoliopsida; order Poales; family Poaceae; genus Otatea; species Otatea glauca. The sequence goes on from CM070715.1 coordinate 21,246,767, forward strand.
GATCTGTTCGCAGAGGGCGCTAAGCTTGTCAAGAGGAGCGAAGAAACCTTGCCGTCCGGGCGCCTCCACTTGGTGAGTGATGTATCGGGTATCCCGCTGCTTGCCGTGATTTGTTTGTTGCTCATGTATGTTTGGGTGGCTGTGTTTGTAGGTTGATGAAGATGAGGGCATTGGCGTGTCAAGCATCAAAGGGAGCAGCGACTACAGCTGTGCGTCCTCCGTGACTGATGAGGAAGGGTGTGAGATGAAGGCGCCTGGGGTGGTGGCCAGGCTCATGGGCTTGGACGCCATGCCCTCAGGTATTCCAGAGCCGTACTGCACCCCGTTCCGCGACACATGGTCGTTCCGGGATAGCCACAGCCTCAAGAGGAGCCCCGAGTACTCCGTGAATGACCACTTCAGTCATGTGCCGCAAAGAGTTGATGCTTACATAAAGAAGCCATTGGATCTGAGAGCTCAGAAGATGCCGAGCAGCCCGATCGAAAGGTTCCAGTTAGAAGCATTGCCGCCGAGGTCCGTCAAGCCCCAACAAATGTCACATCACAGATTGCTGTCTCCCATTAAGAAGTCAGGATTCAGTTCAGCGAGGAATGCAGCTCAGATCATGGAGGCAGCAGCCAAGATTCTTGAGCCCAGGCCGCAAGTCAGTTATAGGGAGAAAATCTGCTCATTTAGCCCTGCACGAATTCCTTTGAGGGGTTCCGAGCCAAGGGAGAGCATCCCATCTTCTCAAAGGATGGTGTCTCGGCAGCTGCAGTCATCCAGGACACCTCTTGAGCTGCCAGACGTGAGGTTCTCCAGAGGGCAACAGATGAACAGGAGCTGGAACAGCGAGGAGGATATTGTGATATTTAGGCCTTCAGTTGATTCTTACGAGATTAACAACCCTGGCTGTTCAAAGAGCAACAACAAGGGTAAGTCTATTTCTTTGGCACTGCAGGCAAAGGTGAATGTGCAGAAGAGGGAAGGATTAAATGCTTCTGGAAAGAATTCAGGAGTACAGAAAGAACATGATGAGTTCAGAACAAACCAACCTTTTAGGAGTCAGTCCAATCCTCAGAAGAACAAGCATCAAAAGAAACCATCATCATCGGGCACTTCTTCTCCTGTCCTTCGACAAAACAACCAGAAACAGAATTCTCTGGTGAGCAGAGGCAAGTCAGCACCAAACAAATCAGTCTCAACCCAGCATGGTAGAAAGGTGATGGCTGGAGATTCCTCTTCTGGGAAGATGAAGAATGGAAGCAAAGTATCTAAAGTCAGTTGCAGGAAAGACATTGTCGAAAGCATAAGTGGTGATAGGGAAGGATCATCGTCAAATAACAAGGACTTCCCACAAAAGAAACGTTTGATAGAGAGGAACTCCACCAATGAGAAGGGTACATTCGTGCCTGAGAAACCAGCAGGTATACTTCAGAAGCAGGTTCAACCTAATATTGTTATGGATGAGCACATAAAGTGGAACAAGGAAAGTGAAGATACTACAGATGTTGTGTCATTTACCTTCACCTCACCCTTGGTTAAACCACCAGCAGGACCCTCCAGATTGGTGGGAAAGTGGGATACAAGAAGTACTTTTAGTTTGGGTGCCAGAAGCGTGAAGGATGATTCAGAAAAAAAGATTGAAGGGTTATCATCAGTGGGGTTGAACTTTGTAAATGGTGATGCATTAAGCCTTCTGTTAGAAAAGAAGCTGAAGGAGCTAACATCAAATAGTGATCCATCCATCAACTTCACAAGGGGTGACTCTTTTGTGCCTGCTACTTTTACCTTGGACGAACCACCAACCTCCTCTTGCAGCAATTGGGGCACAGAAAGTGGAGTATTTGACTGTAGCCCTTCTGAAGTAAAACCTTCTCAGTACGCTGATTATTGCCAATCTGCCCAGTCATCAACCAAAGGCCAAATTTTCCGAGGCAGTAAATTACAGGTAAACAATTGTTTGCACTATATTTTACTTTTTGTGCACAATGCAATAGCACATCAGTACAGGCTTTTGTACTAATAACCATCATTTTACAGTTTATATTCATCATTTGCTTCTATGCTATTAACACTGTAGTTTTGTTCTACATCACCATGATGGTCCATTTCTTTCTGTAATTGAGCTTGCTCAGGCCTTTGCTGTCATCGCAGAATAGGAAACCTGATGTGTTTGTTCACTACAGAACGTGCCTAATATTATTACGGCAAGTCTTTTTATTCAACATGTGAAGACTCACTCAATCTATGACTGTTGTCTGGGACCACCCTAATGTCCACTTTGAGATATGGAACTTTGTTTCGTCACAATGTTGTGCTTGACAAAATCATGACATGACATTGACAACAACCTTCTGCAGGCATTATGTGTGCCTATTGAACTTTCTGGTTTGCTGAACTGCTCTGATAGTAGGGCAAATTTGAGTGTTGTGAGAAAGCCAGGTCATGTAGTTAATTTGTATCTCTTGCCTTCTGAGTTTCAGTTAATGGTGCTAATTAATATGTGTCAGATTGCTTTTGTTCAAGCAGAAAAAATAGAAATGAAATGTGAAAAAGGAAAATGACAGCAATATATCCTTGTGTTGTGGTTGGATGCTAAAGATTCCTCACTGACATAGAGCTTATATTGTCATGAACTCTATGTTGGGTTGGTCAACTTTGATGTAGTTGTTTTCTTTTCCGTCTTGATAATATGAAATGTCTTCTCATGTGGCACGATCTAGCGCGAGTAGCTGTATTTCTAAAACAAATTCATTTTCATGAAGGTAGAGGAACCAGAAGAATGCAGCAGAATAAGCAATGAATGCAAAGAACAGGAGCACGAAGATCCAAGTCCCCTCTCTGTCCTTGAACCAACCATTCTAAGCGATAGTTGTTGGTCTTCTGAGTGCTCAGGCACCAGCAATGGTAAATTCACTTACCTGAAATTATGTAATTTCTACCTCAACCAATGACATTTTATTTTCTGAAGATGCATCATGTTTGTCTTCTTCTTCTGAAGTTAAGAACGTCCCAAGGAATTTAACTAATCCGCCATCAGTTGACACTGAGACAAAGACAACAGATTCAGCATCTTCTGCATCAATAGATTCTTCGAATATCTCAGATATCACCCAATGTTCAAAGAAATCAAGAAACACTGAACTGGAGGAGTACATTGGAGATGTCCTAAGCAGCGTCAACCTGACAACAGACGAACTATTCTTCGTCCATCAAGATGGATCAGCTTTGGACCCCCTCCTGTTCGACAAATTGGAGGGCATGGACGTATATACACAAGGGAAGGAGTCGTTAGACCGCCGAGGGTACAGACGGCTGCTGTTCGACTGCGTAAATGAATGCCTGGAGACGAGACGTCTGACCTACTTCCAGGCAGGATATGCAGCATGGAGCAAAGGGATGGCAGCGCTGAGCAGGGGCATAGAAACTGAAGTATGCAATGAGATCGGTGGTTGGAAGGCCATGGGCGATTGGGTGGAGGATGAGCTTGTCGACAAGGACATGAGCACCGGGCTGGGCACGTGGGTTGATTTCCGGGTGGAGGCGTTCGAGGTCGGCGAGGAGGTGGAGAGGGAGATACTGAGCTCGCTGCTGGATGAGGTGATTGGCGACGACTGCGTGAGACGACGGCAGGAGTGTAAATTTGTAATTTGACCCCGATAGTGCTGTTTTTTTGTTTATGTAATTTTGTTTCCTTAAGTTATATCCATCCCTATTTGATGATGTGCCAACCAAGAACTGTTCAATTCGGTTATATATTTTATTTTTTCCAACGGGATAGGTCTCATTCAATTCAAATACCGAATGTGCTTTGCATGGTTAGGATGGTTGCAGGAGTTTTAAATCTTTGTCGTAATTCATAAGCTCTGAAGTCTGAAGTACTGCAACTGTTTGTCCGAAGTTACCTTTGCCATAAGCCACTACATAATTGTTTCATTTGACCATTTCTACTGTGCTAATGCAGTGCAAAACTTACCTGCGAAAGCTGCAACCAGATTTACCAGGGACGCGATTTGCGCCTCACACGTTGCAGAGTAATGGACCTGTAAGCGTCAATATAATGCGGCCTTCATAAAATTGGTTGCATTATAACACCATCAGATCTTTCAAGGGTGTGCCGACAGGTCAAGCTGGACGTGTTCTATTATCATAGCTTGGTATGGTCTAGTATGCACTAGACTCCGTAGACCGTGTACTGTCTGCAATGTTGTAAAACGTAGTCATTCATCCGTGATCAATCAATAGCACGTCAACGAAATCACAAGAACAAGAACAGGTAGCACACACAAAGTAGGGAGCATAGTTCTCTCGCTTTATTAAATTGATCTCTTTTACAAGAGGGTGCCCAATATATAGTAGAAAGTAGCAAGAGATAGATTCGATTTGCCCACACATAAGAGATAGAGTCCAACCGAATACGGTTAAGAATATCTTATCTCATAACACTCCCCCTTGGATGAATACCGCTTAATGCACATATCTCGTTAAAAACTCCTCCCAAAAATCCTGTGTAAAAAAAGGATGGAGAAATAGTACATTGCACTCGCACTCCGTGTTACACTAGTTGCCTCATTAAAAACCTTCATGTGAGAAAACTTCAAGAAAACTCACTAAGGGAAAAGGAGTACAACTTATAATCTTCAGGATTTAAAATATGACCTTCTAGATCATGCAAAGGATCATGGTTCAGGGATTTACTCCTTCTGAGCTTTGCATATCTTTAAGTCGTCTCATTCCAAAACCATTAACACATCTTTGGAATATATATTTTGGCAAGGACAGTGAATAAATCTGCAAGATTTTCACATGACTTAGTTTGCAAAATCTTTACCTCACCGTTCTTCTGGAGTTCGTGAAGATAGGAAAACTTAGGAGCAATATGCTTCGTGATATTGCTTTTCACATAACCCATTTGCATTTATGCAATACAAGCAGCATTATCTTCATGATACCACGTGACTTCTGGATATGGTTAATCACACGTCTCAGCCAAACACATTCATGTGAGACATCATATAAAGCTAGAATCTCTAAGTGGTTGGCAGAAGTAGCCACCAAGGGCTGCTTAAAAAGATCGCCAAGAAACGGTTGTACCACCGTAGAGAAATATAAAATCAGTCTTAGATTTGGCACTGTAGGGATCAGACAGATAGCCAACATCCTATATCCCACCATGGTTAAGTCTTGGTTCTTCTGGAAAAATAATCTAAGATCTTGAGTACCTTGGAGGTATCTGAGTAAAGTCCTGACACCAGCCCAATGTCTTCTGGTTGGAGCTGCATTGTGTCTTGCTAGCAAATTTACTACGAATGCAATATCAGGCCTTGTGCAATTCGCAAGATACATCAGTATGGGACTTCAGGTCCTAAGATTTTCTCATTTTTCATCCTTGTTCTGAAAGGGTCTTTATCCACTTCAAGGGATTTTACGACTATGGGGGTTTTTAATGGATGCGATTTATCCATATTAAATCTTTCCAATACCTTCTTGGTATAGAAGACTGGTGTACAAAAAATCCTTCTGGGAAAATGCCCTAGCTGCAGGCTTAAGCAATATTTGGTTTTACCCAAATCATTTATCTCAAAACTCCGTGAGGTAAGCACTTGCTTCCTCTATCTCCTCTGTGGTTCCGATGAAATTCAGATCATCGACATATAACTGAGATGATACAAAATCCATTCTGGGATTTCTTTATGAACACACATGGACAATATTCCTTCTTCAGGAGGAACTCACTAAGTCGGTTATACCACATTCTCTCCGACTGTTTTAATCCGTATAGCGATCTCTTCAGTTTGATGCTATACATGTTGCGATTATTAAGATTCGGAATGATAACTCCATCAGGGATTCTCATTTAAATATCCGTATCCAGTGACCCATAAATATGCGGTCACTATATCCATCAACTGCATTGATAAGTTTAAGCTTGCTGCCATTAATATTAAAATTCGGAAAGTTATTCCACTCTTTACTGGAGAATATGTTTCATCGTAATCGATGTCAGGTCTCTGCATGAACCCTTGTGCTACAAGCCTCGCTTTATATCTCACCACCTGGGTATTTCTATTTTTCTTCCGGATGAAAAACCCATTTGATCCTACAGGGATCACTTTAGGAGATGTTCAGTCAACAGGACAAAAACTTTTCTTTTAATAAGTGAGCGCTACCTCAATTGCTTCTTTTCATTTGACCCTATCTGAGCGCTTCTGGCACTCTTCTATGGACTTTGGTTCTGGATCCAACTTTAGCAATTTTAGAGGCAATTATATGTCGACAATTGTAGTCTTTCTTTTATAAAATTCTCCTACATCACTTCAGGGATATCTCTTTATAAATTTCTTTCAGCTCCTCGTGATTTCCCACAACGATGGAGTTTGGGTGTTCCGATTTTCCAGCGTGGGATTGTGCGCGCAAATATACGTTGGGGTTATCATCTTCAGGATTGATCACTTCAGGGATGTTACCATCTCCAGGATGGCTCACTTCAGGGATTTTCTCAACATCAGGTTGAGCTTCTTCCACTGTCATGGGAGTGTTCTCATTTTTTTCGGTTCTCTATTTCTGCGGACGTCTCCGCGGAATTGAGTCGTGTGCACCTGAAGGCCTCCCCCTCTTTTTATCATGAGGGTCAAGAGTGGGTTCAATATCCTTCTAGGGTATTTTCACTCTGTCAGCTGCATATACTGCAGGTATATGAGATATTTTCACTCTTTTATGAATAGTGAAGGTATTTGACAGATTATAAGCTTATTTATTCAGATTTATTATCCTCCGAACTTCAAGTTCGATCTCTGTAGTTTGTAGATCTAAGGACTCGGCATTCTTTAATGTGGTACTTATCTCCTCTTAATGTCGAAAAATGTCCTTAGTACAATCAGCATACCGAGCCGTGAACAGATCCCCTGTTATAGGCTCTAGGTGTTTAATATTTGACGGAGAATTATAACCTACATAGATCCTCAATTTTTGATAAGGTCCCATGGTGGTACGCTATGGTGGAGAGATTGGCATGTATACAGTACGGCCAAATTTTCGCAGATGGGAAATACTTAATTCTTTTCCCCGCACTATCTGCAAAGGGGAAATTTCATAATGTGCAGCTGGTCTGAGTTGAATTAAACCCGCAGTATGCAGCATTGCATGGCCCCAACAACTGGTGGAAAGCCTACTATTCTGCAAGAGCGGCCAAGCAATAAGTTTTTATTCTTTTAATATAATGACTCTGCAAGGCCATTTTAAGTGTGGACATTAGGTACGAGATGCTCTACATTAATTCCCAGAGCCATACAATAATCATTAAATGCTTTTGAGGTAAACTCGCTAGCATTGTCTATTCGAATAGACTTGATCCTTTCTTTTGGAAAGTAGGCTCTTAATTTAATAATTTAGGCAATTAATTTTGACAGAAGCATGGTTCCTAGTAGATAAGAGACATACATAGTACCATCTAGTAGAAGCATCTATCAGTACCATAAAATTTCTTAAAAGGAGCCCGATAGGGGCTGAACAGGTCCATAGATAGCACCTTGAATTTTCTCTAGAAAATTCAGTGATTCTTTCCTAACTTTTTAGGTAAGAAGATCTAAGAATAAGCTTTCCTTTAATATAACGAGGGCATAAGAAAACTTTAGGTCTAGGAAAATCTTTATGCTATGACCAGCAGAATTATAATTATTCTTCTCATAATATTCAACTCAGGGTAACCCAGTCGATCTGCCAGATCTTAAATATTTCTGGGTTTTCATCGCAACACAAACTTCAGGTTTTATATGCGCATAGTATAACCCAGAGGAGAATGAATGAAGTTTTTCAACCACACATTTATTACACCCATTAAACTTAATCATGAGTAGGTATTCTATACCATCCTCATTCTCTGTCTCCGTATGGAAACGATTTTAGACCAATGTCTTTAAAACTTAAGGGAGTACGACTGGACTCAGGGTATAATATGGCATTCTTCCAGTGCCAACTATGTGAGTATAATTTCTGGCGAAAGTCATAATATTTTCAATTCACTTAGTGTGGTACAACTGTCTTCTAGACAGATTTTCTCCTCCGTTATCATATTATACTTTGTTCTATATTGGAAGTATGATTTAACAATCAAACAATTGTTGCATGAGGAACAAATTGTAGAATATAGAACAAACATAGCACAATTAATCAAATATCTGGGAAATATAGATTTATTCAATTTTTGAATGATAATCGCTCAACAGGAGCGTAGACTAAATGTTCATTCAGGAACTAGAGCTAAACTGATAAGGAGACTTATAAGGAATATGTGACATCGACTTAGCAAAGTGAAGGGATATTTAGGAGACTAATCCAGGTCTCCATATGAGATGTAGGTGCCCTCCTGGGACTCCTTGAACTCAATAATTTCAAGAATCATATCATCACACTTCTCAACATCCGTATCAACAACAGGTTGAAGGTGAAGTATGACTTAATATTATTTCCCCAGGTTTTATTTAGTTTTCTAGTGAATTGCATGTAAAGGTCTACCACATGCTTCGGAATGCGATAGTTACATGATCAATGGCCAGTGCATCCATACATAAAACAAGGTTATTCAGGGTTTGCAGCATTACTTCTGGAAGCCCCTGGTCCTTTACCTTTACTTTTCCACTATGAATTTGCCTCTTCCCCTATTTGATTTGTCATTCTTCCACTTATCCCTTATATTCCATTGGCCCTTTCTATGGCCTTGGCTATTGCTAGCCTGTTGAGCATTTGCATGTGCTTCGGGCATTGCAAAACTCTCGTTAGGAAGTACATGATGATTCTTCACCAGGAGTTCATCATGCTTTTTTGCTTCTAGTAAAATGCATATAAGTTCGAAGTACTTCTGGTACTTGGCGACGATACTCTTACGGCAGTATCCTCATTTTGGGGTGGAATGTGAATAATATCTTGTCAATCTTTTTTGCATTAGTAACTTTTTGGTTACATAATGTTAGATCAATGATAAGTTTGTATATGACAAAAATTATATGTTGCCATAGCCTTTAAAATCCCAAAAACGCAGGAAGATCCTTTCATGTTGTACTTCTGAAAATATAACAGATCTTTGTTGGTTATATATTTTTCCTTCAGGGAATCCAAAAGTACCAGCTGGTCATCTTCCATCAACTATTCGGCCTTCAGGTCCGTATGTAGATGGTGCCTCAGGAGGTACAAAGTCGTACATTTAGCGGCTTCAGGAAGAGCAAGGGTACCAGCTTCAGGCTAGTAAAACAGTAGCTCCAAAAGATTGAGCTATCAGATTAATCTTAGTATTCATTGCCCGGATAAGGTAATTGTTGTCATTCAGGGCAAGCTTGATAAATACCCTCTTTGCAATGTCCAACATATCCTATTTCTATTTATGCAAAATGACTTTTAGTACTGGTAAAATCATTATATTGCATGCTCACTATTCAATCAATAAAACTTGATCTATATCTATTCAGTAGATAATTATCTAAAATTTCCCATAATTTTCCTAGCGATTTCCATAGTTTTCTACTAATTATCTAGCAATTTTCAGAATTACTTAAATAACAGAAAATAAATTTCATCATATAATAATATAGAATAATGCTAAGAAAATAAATACAGCAACATGAATCTCAGCAATGGGTCATACATAATTTTCCATAATTTTCTAGCATTTTCTGTTAATTTCCAAGTAATTTTCAGAATTACTTAAATAACAGAAAATAAATTCCAGAATATAATAACATGGTAATGCTAAAGAAATAAACCCAGAGCATGGAACTTTCATAGTGTGCTAAATACTAATTTATAAAAATTTTATGGAAGTCCATAACCTAGAAAATCTGATTTCTAGGATTTTATTGATAAATTTCAGAATTAATAATATTTATTTTTCAGAAAAAAATTCCTCTTCAGGCGGGCTACTAGCCACCAGATATTAGGCCCTAAAAGGGAAGCCAGCTCGCACGACCCAAAATATCAGCCAGCCCATATGCATTGGGTGTCTTGAGGAGGCTAGCGGCTAGGGTTGGACGGCACCTACCCGCAGCGGCAAATTTTCAGGCGCTGGTGCTGGTGCTTCGGGCTTAGGGCACCGGTGTCGGCACAATGTGCCCGTTGGATGGCGATGCAGCAAGCGAGGAGCCACTATCGTCGAGCGTGCAAGACACAGCCATGGTGCGAATCGCAGTCACTGGGCTGAGTTTCGCGAGAGCGGTGAGGACGCTGTCGGGCCGAGCTCTACGGGAGCGGCGAGCATGCCGCCAGGCCGAGCTCTGCGGGAGCGGCGAGCATGCCGTCGGGCCAATCTCTTCGGGAGCGACAGGAATGCCGACTTCGGGGCTAAGCGCCGCCTCGTTGGGGCCGCTGTTGCGCATGGGATCGAGGCGCGATGCAGCCTTCGCTGTTGACGTTCGGGCGCACGTGCGGGCGGGCGTGGCGCCGCTGGCACATCGAGCAAAATCGGCTAGGCCATTCAACGGCAGTGCCCTCTTCGGGTGCGCTGCGGTGGTCGAGCACCCGTCCGTGCGTATCGGGGGCTGATGCAGCAGGTCGGAGTCGCCGACGGAGGCACGCGGGCGCTGTCGAGCCAACTCAAGGAGCCACGATGATGGCTCGCGCTGTGGTCTGAAAAAGCATCGTCAACCAACGGGGCGAGTGGCGTGGATCGAGCGACCCGACCGGCGCAGCCTTGCGCTTGCATGGCTGGCGCATTGGATTTTAGGCTGACGATTACGGCGCACGGCTTCAGGCCGATGAGCTTCGGGGCGCAACAGCCGAGACCAGATGAACAATATATATTTTTTCATATTTGATGATCAGTAGAACAGCGAATCCAAATTGATGCTCAGATTAAATATTAATCTGCACATTGGGTACGGTGATCTGCAGGATCGACAGATGTATAGAAGCGCTTACGTAGGGCTTGTTGTAGGATGATCGCGTGTAGCAGGATGAATTCGATGCCGTGTAGATTGTCACAGGAAGACGATCACGATCGACCTCGGTAGAGCTTCATGCTAATAACGTGTTGTAAAACGTAGTCGTTCACCCGCGATCAATCAATAGCATACCAACGAAATCACAAGAACAAGAACAGGTAGCACACACAAAGTAGGGGGTATAGCTCTCTTGCTTTATTAAATTGATCTCTTGTACAAGGGGGTGCCCAATATATAGTAGAAGGTAGCAAGAGATAGATTCGGATTCGAGCACACAAAAAGATAGAGTCCAACCGAATACGGTTAAGAATATCTTATTTCATAACATGCATTACTTGTTCATATGAATATTGTCTTATTTTATTTTATGAGTAATTTGTCCGTATCATCAGGATTTAATCTTGTGTCCTCTCCATTATGTGTAGAAATGTGATGTTATTTTTGTTTGATCCTGAAGCCTCTAGGCTCCAGTGTGCAACATTGCCATGACTTAGACACTGACTGTTCCTTGATCCTTTACCATGCATATCTGCGATATATTTTATTTCTGCGTTATTAACATTGACTTATGATAGTTTCTTCGTTATATTCACTACTTTACAAGCAGTGGCGGAGTCAGGATTTTTGTACGTCTCGGGTCGAAAATAAGTGATTATTACTATTGTCAAAGACTACATACATTTAGGTACGTCAAAAGTACAGGACAAATACACAATTAAAAATAAATTTAAATTCCATACTTAACATTTCAATTAAATAGATAAAATATATCAAAACAATATAGCGTAGTAGAGTGGTAGAAAAGTTAATGAGCAGTGCTTCAATGCTTTCCCTCCCAATACAGGTTGCATAAATCTTGAAACAAACGAAAGGGTAAGTAATCACCATCTACCATTCATTTATACTTTAATATTTGTGCAACTGTCAAAAGGGAAAGCATGGAAGCACCTCTCAAAGTTAATACCTAAGTAAGGAAGGTTTGATGCATCTCAGACTATCATGACAGCTTTCCTCCAAGAGTATATATTTGCCATGCTCTTTCTATAGCATCTGAACTATATGCAAATATATCAATGATCAATCAACATTCTAAGATGCAACTAGTACTTATCTAAGATTTCAATGGTTTTCACTACTATGTACCTGCATAGAGCATGAGTTTCACTTTTGTCCAGGAGAGCTAGATGATCACATAAAAAGAGGACCTGGAAAAAGCACCATTAGCATTTAGCAAGTAAGCAACCATGGAACAAACATTCATCACACAACTAGAAAATCAATGTTGAACACATTAACACTCAAGATGATCCCTAACAATGACAGTGAGAACTAATCAACTAAGACATGTTGCTTTCAAATTCACGGTTTCACCAATCACCAGAGACTAGAGTACAGAGCACTAGAGCAGCAGAGGCGCAGAGCTTGCGGGTGGCCGACGGGCGGGCCGACTGCCGAGAATCAGACGGCGGAGTCGCTATTGCCACTTCCAAAATGTGAAACTCCTGCAAATTGAAGTTGCAATAGTTGATTACCTGTGGTTGCGATTCTTGTGTTTTTGTTCACATAAGATATATTAGATGGATGTGAAGCAAAATAACCTTCTGTCTGGACAATCTGAAAGCAAATGAAAGGATAATTCCTTCCTATATTATACTGTCATCGAGAGAAGATCATATGCAAGGAAAACTGATGTGGGAAATATTCACAAGATGCTGTATAAAGCAGAGAGATGCATACAGACTAAAGCAAGGCCTGGAATCCTGAAACTTGAGCTGCCAATCATGGTGGATCCAAAGAAACTAGCACAAGAACAAGACCATTTCTTTATGCAATGCCTGATTCACACTCAAATGTTCAGGATTTTTCTCCACAATTAAAAAAATTCCATTGTGCAGCACGCAGGCTAGAATGTATATAGTAATTTCTAGGGATCAATTAGGAAGCGAATACCGCTAAGATTACCACTTCTAGTGGCTGCTGTGCTTTTCTTTCTTGTAGATGGAATGAAACAAAAGGCAAAGGCACAATATTACCAAGAAGTCACCAGATCAGATGGCGCCAACTGCAGTAGAGGCGTAGAGCTTGCGGGCGATCGACGGGCGGGCTGATTGCCGAGTACCAGACGACAGAGCCGCGAGGGGCTGGGGACGACGGCCGACGGGCGATGCCGGGGGCGGGAGAGGGCCGAGTGGCGACCGATAGTGCCGCCATCACTCGTCGGCCCTCTCTCGCCGAGTGCAAGGTGGACACCTCGTCGAGTGATATTTGAATGGATCGGGAGAAGCTGAGAGGTCAAGTACTATCACGATCGATTCTAATCTCATAAACCGATCGTGATGACCAAATCATCACTATCGGTTCTGATATCAGAACCGATAGTAAAATATCACTATCGGTTCAGACCTAAGAACCGATAGTGATACCTCTAACATCACTATTGGTTCTGACCTTAGAATCTATAGTGATGACGATTGTCATCATTATCGGCTTATCACTATCAGTTCTGAGGTTAGACTAATAGTGATGTTTTGCGTCATATTTCTCACCCACGCCGAATCATATATCACTATTGGTTTTTTTCCTAAAAAGTTGGGAACCGATTGAGATGAAGAGATGGTGTTGTATCATTCTGTAGTAGTGGTTGTCTGATGTGTAAAACAAATACCTTCGTGAACATCTCCCATTATTGTTATGGATTGATAGTTTCTAAGATATTTAGCCATACGCCCTCAACTTTTTTTTCAGTATAATTTATCAACAATAAGGACATATTTCAGAGCATGTCTCTTGATATTTTGATTGGCTTGTCGGGAAAGGTTTTTGATATATGCAATTATAGAAGTTTGCAAATTATCTAGATCCATGTTTGGCATTAATCAGTGGGACATGATTTACCATAACCATGGCATCTCCGTCATGATAATACTATGGGTGCTATTTAAATGATTTCACTAGAGGGTCCCGTAATAGCATCATAATATTGTTGTCCCCTTTTAACCTTGTAGCCTAACGCATGCTGACCTACATTATTGGCTCTAAAATTTTACTCATGTAGTACGTGATGTATAGAAAAGTCAACAAAATCATAAATAAGCACTTTGCACTTCATCAAATACTTCGTCAGCTTCTCATCACAACAAATTTTAATGATTGATCCAACAACGTCATGGGAAATAAGATTCATTACTCGTTGATATGCAGTTCTAGCATTTTTTAAATCTGTAAGTCATGACCACTCATTCATGTAAGCCCATAGCTCTAGGGCATCTGAAAGCAGTCTTTGAAATATGAGCTTCATCCATAAAAATTTAATCACATCTAGCATTACTATTCATGAAGCTGGTAATTTTGTTGCTAGAAGCAGCATCAATAAGAATATCAGTATTGGCATCCACTCATCCCTGGTTGTAGCCTTATGTAAATCTCCAAAATCAATACAGACCCTCAGCTTTCCACCATTCTTCTCTATAGCATGATGTCATACCCATTCAGCAAATCTGCATGGCCTGATGAAATTGGCTCTCAACACTCTGTATTTCTTCTTTTAACCTATCATAAATTTTTGGATTGAAACGTCTGGGCCCATTGATGACTTATAATCAGGTTTAATCGATCGGTAGCCAAGTGCTCAACTAACAATCGACTTAAACCATGCATCTCATGATATTCCGATACAAAACAAATCCTTGAATTCTTTTAATAGTTGGACCAATTCTTTCTTGAATTCCTCTAGCAAATTGGCATGAACAAATGTAGGGTGTTTCTGATCTCCATCACCAATGTCAACTTCTTCTAGCAGATCAATTGGTGTAAATCATTGATCTAAATGTTCTGGTACCTCAAAATCTTTGATTGCTTCTGGCACATTGGAATTAGAATTATGTGGACCTCATACTTCTTTATAAAATCCATTAATGCTGATTTATCACCAAAAGGATCATTTCTCTTGTGATGATGATTGGACAATTTTTGTTCAACTAGAAACTCATGTCCTTTCATGTAATCTAATTTGACCATGTTGATATAAAAATGACTAGAATCTGCTGTTATGATATGCTCCTCAGCAAATTTCAGACGACCTTCTTCTATAGTCGACTGAATATAATGCCTAACGATATCGCAATCAATGTTATTTTCCTACCAAGAATGATTCCACATGTAATATGATCTCTTTTTCAGTTCTTCAATAGGCGGAATATAGTGTCCCTCTGGAAGCCTGATCTATTTTTCTTGCAAGAGCAAATCATTGATATGGTCGCACTTGGTAACGTCCAAGGAGAACTTAGCTTTTTCTGCCCAATTCTTCTTCTCAGATGTCTTCAGCAGCGTATAGATAAAACGGTTTGGCCCTAGATGATTTCTTCCATTCAACAATGGCAATATCTAGTTCTCCATCAACTTCAGAATCAACTACCAAAAAAGCATCAGCCTTGTCACCTTTGTTGTCTTCTAACTTGTTGACTTTCTTGAATCAACATTCTTGGACACGTGTCTCTGAAGGAGATGATTGAGGTCCAAGAACTCATGTCCTTCAAGCCCATCTCTAAGAGGATTTGTCAATCCATTGTAAGTTAAATCGGCCAAATCTCTTTCTAAGATAGCAAGATTAAAACATCTACTCTGTGCTTCCTAGAACCTTATGAGGTAATCGGCAACCGACTCATTAAATCACTACTTGACTACAGTCAAAATCACTTAAGCGTAGCTCCACAGATCCAGAGTACAAGTACTCATGGAATCTTCATTCCATATCAACCCATGTAATAACGGAGTTAGGCGGCAGTGTGGTAAAACAAGTGAATGCTGTACTTGACAAAGATAATGGAAACAACTGAAGTTGTAGTTCAACATTATTGTCGGCTTCTCTACACTGTGCCACAAATTTGTCATTATGCGCAAAAGTTGATTTTGAACTATTTCCCTCAAATTTAGTAAAATCAGGAATTCTACAACCATGTGGGAACATGATAGTATATATATAGTCAGGATATGACTTACCACAAATTGGAGTTCGTTCTCTGAGCTCCAAGCTGAATCTTTCTCCAATAGCATTGATGAGTTGGTCAATCCTCATATATTAATTGGGTAGTGGATCAACCTGACGTTGTTGTATCTGCTGATCTTAGGATTGTTCCAAACCACAATCTTCTTATGATTATTGACTGCAAATAATTGAACTGGCTGCAGTTGTAGTGGCAATTGATGAATTGGCTGTCGCGGCCTGGGCATTGAGTGATACTCATTGATAACTTGCCCTCGAGTCTAGATCCTGATAACTTTGGCGTCGTTGGCTTAGGATCAGCATGAGGCAAGATACCTTGTGAACCAACCAAGATTGGTGCGTTGTAGCTAGATGGAAGTTGATTGGCTGACGAAGCTATCAAAATTGGTGCTGCTTGGTTAGACAAACCTCAATTGCAATTGTGGACACTAATTTCCTATGGTAGGTGGTGCCGATAGATTAGCATTGGCTAATGAATTGGCTTGAGATCTGGCCAAAGCTTCATCGATATATTCATATATTTGTTTGATAGTTGGCATGTTGGTGCCATTGGCGGTATGGCCAATACAACATGATGTAGATTGGATGTAGAAGCTGCCAACTGACTATTCTTAATGAGATTCCTCATAAAATTTAACATATTTAGAGAAAATGCAGGATATCATTATAATTATGGAACCGAGATTTAAAAAGCCTTCAACGAAGCCGCAAGTTCCAACAATAAGCGACCATAAAAGAGAGAAACAAAGGTACTCACGAACATCGAAAAGTTATTGATAAGAGTCTAATACACAAATTGATTGACAAGATCACTAAACTTGTCATGGGTAATTTGATATATGCTCAGTGAACTCGTCGAAGTCAATACTAGAATCAGCGAATTCTGCAAAATCGACAAATCGGTGGAATCGTGAGAACGACAGTCGGTATCTAATCCTCCATGCTAGGGAGAGCTTCCCCACTAGGAACGATTGACTATCACACTTCCTGACAAAACAACGTCGAAATGTTCTCGTCAACTACTCTATCTTCTGAGTAAACTCGGCTTGCGCTTCCTTAGAAAGTTCTACAATCTCCGAAAGAATAAAACTTTCTTCGGTGACATTAAAATTACCCAACGATTTTCTAGGAGCCGATGAATCTTCATTAAACTTTGGTGGCATCTTGATCTTGATAAGATGATTTGAGTCCTATCGAGCAGGCCAAAAGTGTGTTGTCACCAAAAAATTCTAAACAACAGCACCACGTCTCTATGGAGGATACTATCTAGTAGCGTATGTGAAGCAGGGTTAACAATACCGTTTCGATCTCGGTTTTCTACGAGCCAGCGGTACCGAAATTCGCGAAAAACCGAACGAAATTCGCGAAAAACTAAATATTTATGAAAGTCAAACGAATTTGAAATCTAGTCAAACAGCGGAGCGAAATTCGAATGAAAAGTTCGAAAAGCGGCGAATTTGGAGCTGTTTTATCAAAAATCGGTCACACATTGAAAAATTGCAAAAATGTAAAAAAAAATCTTTTAGGGAACTTTTCACCAAACTTTGTTTTTCAAAAAAACATCACATCAAAGGTCATGAAGCTATTAACACTAATTTTAGGGAACTTTTGGATGTTTTTTTTTAAATTTTCCGAATTTTTTGAATTTGAATTTGAACTTAAGCAGTATAGCGAACAATATGATTTTCCGATCCAGCACGATACGAGCGAAATCTCAATGGTGTTCGATGAAATTTGAATCCCTGATGTGAAGTGTCAGTCGATTTTGCAGTAAATTGGCAAAGTTGATAATAGGTAAAATCTGAATGAAAGTTGATCCTAAACGAAACATTAATACAAAGCAACAATGCACATAAACAAAATCTCGAAATAGACCATATGTGTAACGGCCCGCGCGTCAGCCTCCCTTCTGCTCCCCCCGCAACGGTAGAGTGGCCCCCGCCCCCGAATTCGAAAAACCCTATGCCTCCCTTCCGCTCTTCCGCTCCCAACGCAACGGTAGCGTGGGTCCCGCACCCGAATTCGAAAAAAAAAACCATTTCTGCATATGTTTCTTTGGATTATCATGGGTCAGACTAGCAAAGCATAAATGCCCTGCCTTTAATGGCCTCCCCGATCTGATGCTTCCGCCCTCCGCTTGTCCCCGCTGCTGCTGCTACTTGCGATCTCTGCTTCCTCGGACTCCTGATTCCTCCGTGCTACTAGCTCGACGTCCGCCTCGAGGGCACATCGGTCAGCAATCATTCATCCATCTCTTGATTCGCTCCACGAGCTAGATTTATTTGATTCTTCGATTTGGGATCATACATCGCGTCGTGATGATTAGTCATTTGACTAGTAAGCTGCTTGGTGTTGTATTAGGATTCGTAAGTGTCTGTTGGGCTCAGGTGGATTTCTTGATTGGGTCTTACTAGGCTGTATCGGTGCCTTTTCTTGCGGGCAATGGAGTGGATCGGACGCTGAGAAAGGGGACAAGTGTTGGTTTGAGGTGGAGATTTTTAGGATTTGAAGGGGGAGAGAGCGCGTAGGAGCAATGGGGACGGAGAAGGGTGGAGCCAGGGTTGGCGGTGGCGGCGGAGGCGGAGGCGGAGGCGGAGGCGGGCTCTTCAACCTGTTCGACTGGAAGCGCAAGTCCCGCAAGAAGCTCTTCTCCAACTCGCCGGGTAGGTGTTTGCAAGAATGCCTCACTCGCCGAAGCCAAGCTGTTCTTCCTCTGATGTTATGCTTCCTTGTTCGTGTTATCTGTTTGCAGAGGGCGCTAAGCTTGTCAAGAGGAGCGAAGAAACCTTGCCGTCCGGGCGCCTCCATTTGGTGAGTGATCCATCGGCTATCTCTCTGCTCGCCGTAATTTGTTTGTTGCTCATGTATGTTTGGGTGGCTGTGTTTTTAGGTTGATGAAGATGAGGGGATTGGCGTGTCAAGCATCAAAGGGAGCAGCGACTACAGCTGTGCGTCCTCGGTGACTGATGAGGAAGGACGTGAGATGATGGCGCCGGGGGTGGTGGCCAGGCTCATGGGCTTGGACGCCATGCCCTCCTCAGGTGTTCCAGAGCCGTACTGCACCCCGTTCCGCGACACACGGTCATTCCGGGACAGCCACAGCCTCAAGAGGAGCCCTGAGTACTCCGTGAATGACCACTTCAGTCATGTGCCGCGAAGAGTTGATGCTTACATGAGGAGGCCATTGGATCTGAGAGCTCAGAAGATGCCGAGCAGTCCGATCGAAAGGTTTCAGATAGAAGCATTGCCGCCGAGGTCCGCCAAGCCCCTACCAATGTCACATCACAGATTGCTGTCTCCCATTAAGAATCCGGGATTCAGTTCAGCGAGGAATGCAGCTCAGATCATGGAGGCAGCAGCCAAGATTCTTGAGCCCAGGCCGCAAGTCAGTTCTAGGGAGAAAATCTGCTCATTCAGCCCTGCGCGAATTCCTTTGAGGGTTTCCGAGCCAAGGGAGAGCATCCCAGCTTCTCAGCGGACGGTGTCTCGGCAGCATCAGTCATCCAGGACCCCTCTTGAGCTGCCAGATGTGAGGTTCTCCAGAGGGCAACAGATGAACCGGAGCTGGAACAGCGAGGAGGATATTGTGATATTTAGGCCTTCAGTTGATTCTTATGAGATGAACAACCCTGGCTGTTCAAAGAGCAACAACAAGGGTAAGTCTATTTCTTTGGCACTGCAGGCAAAGGTGAATGTGCAGAAGAGGGAAGGATTAACTTCTGGAAAGAATTCAGGAGTACAGAAAGAACATGATGAGTTCAGAACAAACCAACCTTTTAGGAGTCAGTCCAATCCTCAGAAGAACAAGCATCAAAAGAAGCCATCATCATCGGGCACTTCTTCTGTCCTTCAACAAAACAACCAGAAACAGAATTCTCTGGTGAGCAGAGGCAAGTCGGCACCAAACAAATCAGTCTCAACCCAGCAAGGTAGAAAGGTAATGACTGGAGATTCCTCTTCTGGGAAGATGAAGAATGGAAGCAAAGTATCTAAAGTCGGTGGCAAAAAAGACATTGTCGAAAGCATAAGTGGTGATAGGGAAGGATCATCGTCAAATAACAAGGACTTCCCACAAAAGAAACGTTTGATAGAGAGGAACTCCACCAATGAGAAGGGTACATTTGTGCCTGAAAAACCAGCAGGTAGGCTTCAGAAGCAGCTTCAACCTAATGTTGTTATGGATGAGCACATAAAGTGGAACAAGGAAAGTAAAGATACTACAGATGTTGTGTCATTTACCTTCACCTCACCCTTGGTTAAACCACCAGCAGGACCCTCCAGATTGGCGGGGAAGTGGGATACAAGAAGTAATTTTAGTTTGGATGCTGGAAGCGAGAACGATGATTCTGATAAAAAGGTTGAAGGGTTATCATCAGTGGGGTTGAACTTTGTAAATGGTGATGCATTAAGCCTTCTGTTAGAAAAGAAGCTGAAGGAGCTAACATCAAATATTGATCCATCCATCAACTTCACAAGGGGTGAATCTTTTGTGCCTGCTACTTTTACCTTGGACGAACCACCAACATCCTCTTGCAGCAATTGGGGCACAGAAAGTGAAGTATTTGACTGTAGCCCTTCTGAAGTAAAACCTTCTCAATACGCTGATTATTGCCAATCAGCCCAGTCATCAACCAAAGGCCAAATTTTCCGAGGCAGTAAATTACAGGTAAACAATGATTTGCACTAAATTTTACTTTTTTGTGCATAATGCAACAGCACAGCAGTACAGGCTTTTACTAATAACCATCTTTTTACATTTTATATCCGTGTGGTTGGATGTGCTAAAGATTCCTCACTGACATGGAGATTATATTGTCATGAACTCTTTGTCCGGTTGGTCAACTTTGATGTAGTTTTCTTTTCCGTCTTGATAGTATGAAATGTCCTCTCATGTGGCACCATTTAGCGTAACTGTAGTTCTAAAACAAATTCATTTTCGTGAAGGTAGAGGAACCAGAAGAATGCAGCAGCACAAGCAACGCAAGGAAACAACAGGAGCACGAAGATCTAAGTCCCCTCTCTGTACTTGAACCAACCTTTCTAAGCGAGAGTTGTTGGTCTTCCGAGTGCTCAGGCACCAGTGATGGTAAATTCACTTACCTGAAATTATGTAATTTCTACCTCAACTATTGACATATTATTTTCTGAAGATGAATCATGTTTGTCTTCTTGTGAAGTTAAGAACATCTCAAGGAATTTCTTGACTAATCCGCCATCCGTTGACACTGAGATAAAGACAACATATTCAGCGTCTTCTGCATCAATAGATACTTCGGATATCTCAGATATCACCCATTGTTCGAAGAAATCAAGAAACACAGAACTGGAGTACATTGGAGAAGTCCTAAGCAGCGTCAACCTGACAACAGACGAACTACTCTTCGTCGATCAAGATGGATCAGTTTTGGACCCCCTCCTGTTCGACAAATTGGAGAGCATGGACGAATATACACAAGGGCCGTTAGACCACCGAGGGTACAGACGGCTGGTGTTTGACTGCGTAAATGAATGCCTGGAGACGAGACGTCTCACCTACTTCCGGGCAGGATATGCAGCATGGAGCAAAGGGATGGCAGCGCTGAGCAGGGGCATAGAAACTGAAGTCTGCAATGAGATCGGTGGTTGGAGGGGCATGGGCGATTGGGTGGAGGATGAGCTTGTTGACAAGGACATGAGCACCGGGCTGGGCACGTGGGTTGATTTCCGGGTGGAGGTGTTCGAGGCCGGCGACGAGGTCGAGAGGGAGATACTGAGCTCGCTGCTGGATGAGGTGATCGGCGACGTCTGCGTGGGACGACGGCAGGGCTGTAAATTTGTAATTTGACCCCGATAGTGTTGTTATTTTGTTTATGTAATTTTGTTTCCTTAAGTTATATCCATCCCTATTTGATGATGTGTCGACCAAGACCTGTTGTTCAAATCAGTTATATATGTTATTTTTTCCAACGGGATAGGTCTCATTCAATTCAAATACCGAATGTGTTTTACATGGTTGAGATGGTTGCAGGAGTTTTACATCTTTGTCATAAATCATATTAGTACTGCAACTGTATGTCACGAAGTTACCTTTGCTATAAGCAACTCCATAATTGTTTCATTTGACCATTTCCACTATGCTAATTCAATGCAAAACTTACCTTTATAAGCTGCAACCAGATTTACCAGGGACGCGATTTGCGCCTCACACCGTCACACGTTGCAGAGCAATGGACCTGTAAGCGTCAACATAATGCGGCCTTCATAAAACCGGCTGCATTATAACACGATCATACCTTTCATGGGTGTGCCGATAGGTCAAGCTGGACGTGTTCTATTACCATAGCTTGGTATGGTCTAGTATGAGCTAGAAGCCATGGACCGTATACTGTGCATTGTTTGTTCATATGTATATTGTCTTCTTTTCTTTTCTGAATAATTTATTCGTATCACCAGGATCTAATCCTGTGTCGTCTCCAGTATGCGTAGAAATGCGATGTTATTTTTGTTTGATCCTGAAGCCTCTAGGTTCCAGTGTGTAATTGTTTGCATCAAAATTTGGCAAACTTGGTCAAAATCGGCAATAAAGTCAAAGATACGGTATTAACGGACAGGATGGGAAGGTTTGGAGATATTTTAGTAACTGCAAGATTTTAAAACAACCATCCGAGACAAAGCCGATACGAAACGGACTTAAAGCGTGTTGTAACGAGACACGATCGGTAGAGGTATAAAGAAGGACCAAAGCGAGCTGCAAAAGGATCATCACCAACACAATACAATCAACCAGCTTTTACTTTCTTCCTGTCAACTAAGAGTAGCTTTTGTAATTTAGTCTCTGTAATCGATCTTGATCAATAAAGTTGCGCATCGCCGATTGTTGATCTTCTTCAATTACACCACAGGTTTGATTTATTACGATTTTGTTGCGCATCGCCTTCTTGTAATCGATCTACCTTTATCCTTTGATTAGCCTTAATCGGCTAATTAGACTTACCTTGTTACTTTGATCTTAATCGGCTTCAAGCTGATTGGGTCTAAGCCGATTGATCGTTACGATCGACTTTTGAGTAAATTTTATATTTTACCTTGTCGATTCTGAGTCAAATCGACCGCACGCTCTTGAACAGTGTTAAATGCGGTGTCTTCTTTGTCGAAACCCTACCTCAAGTTTTTGACGCCAACACACTCTTGGCACGCCCGGTGGGACACGCAATGTCTTCATCAGGGAAGTCGATTCCGCCATCAGATCTCAACTCAGAAGCTATAATCGTCCCAACATTGGACGATTTATCTGCGGAGCAACTCCAAGAGATTGAAGCTCGGAAGGTTGCGCTAGAAGAGATGATGCTAAGCTGCTATCAGAAAACAAGACGTGGCGTCACTCAAAAATCCGCCTGGCGGCGGAAATACAGAAGGCGTCGCGGGTGTAACAGAACAAGTAAGCCGATATCTGCCTGCTCAAGCCGAATTATCGGCTATGATTAATCAGTCTGTGCACCACGCCTTAATAAACTAATCATCGGCTCTTGTTACAACACTCAAGCCAATGATAGCGAATAGTGTCAAATCTATAGCCCAGGAGTTAGCCTCGTCAGGAAGCCTGCTCGATCCACTGCAAGCTCTGCCAAATTATCCTGTTTTTTCAATATCATAAAATACGCAGAGCACAATGGCCGATCCTAAACCATCGGCTGTAACCTCACCCCCCACCATGATGCCCACACAACCCACGGTCATATTGCCTAGGAACCCTCGGTCAAGTGGGGTGAGCCATTACCACGCCTATACCGATGCCGTTAGGATGGATGCATCAATCAATTTACCTCCGTCGGCTCCGTTCTACGCCTTTCCCCAATCGGCTTCACAGCCGATTGGCTCCGAGAGATTCCCACAAGAGCCTACCCTGCTAAGGAACCCAGGTCCACATAGGGTAGTAACATACTCAACCATTTGCCCAGTCTTAAGCTCAAACCGGGCATAATCGACGCGATCGGTATGGTCGTGTCGACGGCACAAACATAATTGGCAACCCGAGTTTGCACTCGGGCGGGACGCCGATTATGACCGACATTATCAAGGGCTGCTATGCCAGCGGCCGATAACGCTAATCGGGCCGATCATATCTCTGCCGTCTTGAGGACCAATTCGGCATACAACCAAAAGGAAGGTTATCGGCTCTGAAAGCGGTACTCGATTACATAGATCGCATGCCTTACCCTCATAATTTGAGTCCGGACTTTGCCAAATTCTCGGGGATGATTCTATTACCACCACGGAGCATGTTGGGCGCTTTATCGCGCGATGCGGTGAAGCGGCCCGATCCGACGGGCTAAAATTAGACTATTCCCTTTGTCTTTATCGAGGCGATATTACGTGGTTCACCTGTTTACCTCTGAATTCGGTCCATTTATAGAACGATTTGGAAAGCCGATTCCATGAATATTTCTTTACAGGCAGTTTGGAGCTCAGAATTTCAGATTTGAGTTCCGTACGCCAAAAGTTTGGGGAATTGGTAACGGATTATATCAAGAGGTTCAGAGAAATTAGGAATCGGTGTTTTAGCGTTACGTTGCCTGACAACCAACTCGCCGATTTAGCATTTCAAGGTTTGATCCCGCCGCTTAGGGAGAAATTTGGAGGGCAAGAATTCACCGACCTTGGCCACTTATTGCATCGCGTATCGGCTCAAGAAAGTCGATTCACTGATAATAAGGTGTTCAAAGACAGATTCAAAAACAGCAATAACAAAGAAAAGGACAAGGCTAAGGTCAATATGGTTGAATATTGCCCTAGTGATTCGTCGGAAGGCGAGGAAGCAGAAATAAATATAGCCGAATGGGTAAAAGGATCCAAGAAATCCTTAGTCTGTTCCTGGCTCAAGCCGATTAGGAATAAGTCGGAAGTTAAGTACTCTTTTGATGTTTCCAAGTGCGATCGTATTTTTGATTTACTTCTGCAAGAAAAGATAATACGATTGCCAGAGGGACATGTGATACCGTCGCTCGATGAGATCAAAAAACGCAGGTATTGCAAGTGGCATCATTCTTATTCGCATAACACTAATGACTGCAATATCTTTCGTCAACAGATTCAATCTTGCTATTGAAGATGGTCGGTTGAAGTTTGCCGATGAGCCGACCATGCAAGTTGATGTTGATCCGTTCCCCATCAACATGGTGTAGTGTTCGGCTAAAGGAAAAGAGCCGATGCAAGACGAGCAGAAAAAGGGTCGACAAGTCGACATACAATCAAGCTCGGACGGCGGTCAAACACTGAAGATTACCATCGATTCCTTACAAATAGAAGCCGATCAAGAAAGAAAAAATTCAAGAACCATTAAACCCAAGGGGAATCCCCAGGTGGGTAAATGGTACAAAGCAGAGAAATCTCCATCAAGGCATCCAATAAAAGGTCAGTCCAACGTTCTCACAATTAATGGAGAAATACGAAGGATGAATAGCCGACCACGAGTAATACCGCGGTCGGATAATTTGTACCGCATCTTGAGAATGTGGAGAGGGCACATAGAAGGTGTCCCTTTTGGCGATTTCTTTGGAAAAGAAGAGTAAGCGTTACCATCACCGTACACCGCCTGATGGAACATTATCCCCAAGACGATTAGCCAAGGCAATCGGCGAGATAAACTATCTGGGCCGATCGAGAGCGAGGCGAAGTCACGTAAGGCCGGTCCACGAGAGAATATCTAAACCGAATCAAGAATCGAGCCAAGACAAGGCGCACGAGCCCAGTTCTAATCAAGAAGATTTGGTGGTCAAATCACGGCCGGTGGAACCCAAACCCAGTGGTGTCCATCGGCTGAGCCGATCGCAACGACGACGGCTTCGAGAGGCTAAGGACGCAAGAGATTCGTGAGGCCGACGCAGAGAGAGAGAGCGAAGTGTTTAACGAACCGTCCGCTTAAATCGTCAAAAAGAGTGGAGAAGAAAAGAACAAGCGAAGAAGATTTGAATCGGTGATGATTTGATTCTCCCATGATTGAGATGACACGCCTCAATGGATATTAACATGGTGTTCACATTGCTTACCGAGTTCGAGTCGAATCGAATCGGCCAAAGAGGCGATTGCTCACCGTGTGCTCGTCGTCGTAACGCCATCTTTGAAAACCCAAAGATGATCATCGGCATCCAAACCATTGTATCTAAAGGGCATATAAATGGCAAGCCGATATCAAGGATGCTAGTAGATGGGGCGCCACGGTGAATCGATGCCGCATACGACATGCAAAAAGCGGGTAAGTCCGCGAAGACTTAATCAAAACTAACATGGTTACGAATGACTTCACGGTGACCCTCTGAAGCAAAGGGTGTCATAGTCATCGAATGATCGTCGGCAACAAGACCTTGCCGACGGCATTCTTTGTAATTGATGCCAAAGGAAACTACGAGCTTTGCTCGGGCGGGATTGGATTCATGCAAGCGATGTATCCCATCGACCATGCATCAAGCGCTTGTTCAATGGAGCGGAGAAGAAGTTGAGGTCTTCGGTAGATACATTGGCTCACATTGCCATGGCTAGCTCCGTCGCGAATTGGCAACACGAAGAAGTCGGTGCATATTGGGCAAGGCGCTAGACATTGCGATTTCATTTGTGTGAGCAAATCGGTCTCATCTTGTCGATGTCAAGCGGGCACTTTTGATCGGGCAAATGAAGTATTACGCCGATGGGGACAAGAAAAACATTGAAAGCGCTGCAGGATAAAATGCAAAGCTATCGGCAAACAACGGATAGCTACGAAGCCATCGAAGATTTTGAAGAAATTGAGAAGTTAGGTCAAGGCTTCACATCCACCGATTTACTTGAAGAAGTCGATATAGGTAGCGGTGATAGAAAAAGACCAACTTTTGTTAGTGCAAATTTAGGTGTAAAGTACAAAGAAAAACTAATAAAAATCCTTAAGGATTACAAGGATTGTTTTGCTTGGGAATATCACGAAATGCCTGGATTAAGCCGTCAGCTTGTGGAACATTGGCTACATATAAAATCGGGTTATCGGTCGTTTAAACAGTATCCTAAGCGTTTCAATCCAGCCTTGTACCAAATTATAAAAGAAGAGATAGAACGGTTGTTGGAGGCAAAATTTATCAGGCCTTGCCGATACGCGGGTGGGTTTCCAACATTGTTCCTGTTATGAAGAAAAATGGAAAGCTTCGGGTATGCGTCGACTTTAGAGATTTGAACAAGGCGACGTCGAAGATGAATACCGATGCCGATAGCGATATGCTTATCGATCTTGCATCGAGGAACAAGATCATAACTTTTCTAGATGGTAATGCCGGTATAACCGGATACTCATGGCGAAGCGATATATCGAAGACGACTTTGGATGTCCTGGTGCAATAGGATTGTTCGAGTGGACGGTAATGACTTTCGGCTTGAAGAACGCTGGAGCAACATATCAGCGAGCGATGAATCTGATCTTTCATGACTTAATCGGCCACATTGTCGAAATATACATTGATGATGTAGTGGTAAAATCGGCAGAAGATTTACAACACTTGGCCGATTTAGAAAGAGTTTTTAAAAACATAAGATCGCACGGTCTAAAGATGAATCCTTTCAAGTGCGCATTTGGCGTATCGGCTGGACAGTTTTTAGGTTTCATGGTGCATGAAAGAGGGATTGAAGTCAGCTAAACAAGGGTTAAAGCTATAGCCAATACTGAGCCACCGACATGCAAGAACGAGTTACAAAAGTTGATCGGCAAAATTAATTATCTCCGTCGGTTCATCTCAAACCTCTCCGGTAGGATTCGTGCTTTTACTCCATTACTAAAGTTGAAGGACAATGAAGAATTTATATGGGGAGCCGATCAGCATAAAGCTTTCAATGAAGTCAAGAAGTATTTGTCCAACCCTCCAGTCTTGGTCGCCTCAAAAAGGGTCCCTTCGGGCTATATGTTTCGGCTGAAGAAGATACTATTGGAGCTGTATTAGCACAAGAGATGCATGGTAAAGAAAGGGTTATCTTTTACTTAAGCCGACGATTGCTAGACGCAGAAGTCAGGTACCCTTTTATCGAAAAACTATGTTTATCTTTGTACTTCTCGTGCACAAAACTAAGGCACTACATATTAGCATCGGCCTGTAAGGTAATCTGCAAAACCGATGTTATAAAATATATTTTGTCAGCTCCAATTCTGCGAGGTCGACTTGGCAAATGGGCTTACGCCTTGGTCGAGTTCGACTTATCATATGAATCGGCCAAAGCAGTCAAAGGACAAGTCCTAGCCGATTTTATAACAGGACATGACACAGCGGCAAACTTAGTCTTGGTAGCACCATCGCAACTGTTCTTTGACGGATCAGTATGCGGGGAAGGTGATGGTATCGGTATTGTACTCACTTCACCCAAGGGGCATAACTTTGAATTCGCATTTTGGCTAAATAGCCGATGCTCCAACAACCAGGCCGAGTACGAAGCGTTACTCAAAGGCTTACTGTTGTTAGAAAATATTGGAGTAAGAGCTGTTGAGGCATATGGTGATTCACTATTGGTAGTACAGCAAATAAAGGGAGAATACCAATGTCGGGATGAAATACTACTGAGATATTTAGAACAATGTTTAGAGATTATCAGCTCTTTTACGTCATTTTCTATCGGTCATATTCCTCGTGAATTGAGCGATAGAGCTAATCTTTAGCTCGGCAAAGCATCGAGGATATAAGGATTTTGACCAAAGTCGAGATCGAATCGTGAGCAAAGCGATCATGTCTTGCGCAGATATTGTTGATTGGAGAACGCAAATAAAAGATTATCTAGTCGATCCATCCAAGCCGATGAGCGAAAGATACGACAACAAGCGTTGAAATCGTTGTTTTGGACGATATACTATATTATCGGACTATGGAAGGTTTGTTGTTGAGATGTCTTGAAAGCGAAGAAGCGCGGTGGCAATGGGTGAAGTACGAAGGAATTTGTGGTTCTCATCAATCGGCACATAAGATGAAATGGATGCTCGACGGACGAGGTTATTTTTGGCCGACGATGCTAGAGGATTGTTTCAAGTACTATAAAGGATGTCAGACATGTCAAAGGTTCGGCAACATACAACTAGCACCAGCATCGGCTTTACATCCAATTATTAAACCTTGGCCGTTTAGGGGTTGGGGAATAGATATAATCGGCCAAATATTTCTGCTTGAGTAAAGGCCACAAATTTATTTTGGCAACTGATACTTTTCAAAGTGGGTTGAGGCTATCCCACTTAAGAAGGTGACTAGTGTTGAGGCGATTAGTTTTGTAAATGAACATATCGTCCATCGGTTTGGAATACCACAAACAATCACGACCGATCAAGGTACGGTATTCATGTCTAACAAGTTTCAAGGTTACGCCACAAGTCTAGGGATCAAATTGTTAAACTCTTCGCCATATTACGCTCAGGCTAATGGACAGGCCGAGTCGTCTAATAAAACACTAATCAAGTTGATCAAAAGAAAAATTGATGAGAAGCCAAGGAATTGGCATTCGACTCTATCGGAGTCACTTTGGGCCTATCGGCTATCTTATCACGGAGCGACAAAACTTTCACCTTACCAATTGGTGTATGGACAAGAAGTGTTTTACTGTAGAAATCAACATTGAGTCGTCTGAATAGCCGACAGAATGGTTTGTCGGCTCAAGATTACAATGACTTAATGGTCGATGACTTGGATGAGTTAAGCGGAGTTACGTTTGTCCACGCTTGATCGGCTTAAAAAGAATAAGATCAGAGTTGCAAGGGCATACAATAAAAGGGTCATGCCTAAATATTTCGATCAAGCCGATTTAGTATGGAAAACAATTTTGCCTGTTAGTTCTAGGGATAACCGATTTGGAAAATGGTCACCTACGTGGGAAGGGCCATACAAAATTAATCGGCTAGTTGGTGGAAACTCGTACTTACTGGAAACACTAGAAGGGTATGTCTTGCCTAAAGCAATTAATGGGAAATATCTAAAGAAATACTATCCTAGCGTTTGGATTGGAGCGTAGCCGACTAAAAATCATATTCAGAGCCAAGATTAACACGATGCTGTTCATCGGCTGAAAGCATTGCAAACTAAGAAGATCTAAGCAAAATAAGAATCGTTTAAACAGTCGATTATAAACATAACGAGTTACAAACATTCATATGAAGCATTCAGAACAAGTGTTTTCAAAACCACCACCAAAGTTTTACAATTCAATACTGGATGCCCGATCCTGGAAGAGTCGCGCCCAAGACCGACAGCAGAGCACCTGCGCTTTGCGATAATCCCTTGAATTTCATCCAGAAGACGTTCATCGTCTTTGGCATTCCCGGGCACTGGTTTTACTTTGGCCGATTGCTTGGTTACATTTTCAACAGCCACTGCAATTCCAAGTTTTTGTTCCTTCAGCTCCGATGCAGTGCTCCCCAAGGTTTGTTGGCCTTCTCTAATTTGTTTTTCAAGCTTGGCCAATTCTTCCAAAAGGAGTTTCTTTGTTTTTTCCAATTTTGAGAGGGATTCCTTGGTCGATTTAAGACGTTGAGCACCAGTATCAAATTTGCATTTTTTGGCCTTGGCATCAGCAACCAATTCCTCCAAAAGCTTCTGATCGGCCTCTTGGGCTTCACGACGCTGAATCCGATTCTGTGCCTCCTCCACTTCAATTTTTCTGTCATCCAAATGACATACGTTGAGGAGAGCTTGCATTGCTTCCGGGGGGAGATCGGCTTCAACGGCAGCCATAGCATCTCTTATTGGTTGATTGTTAGCCAAGATCTCCGATTGCGGTTGCATCACAAGTTTGAAAAGTTTATCAAGGCGTTCTTTCATGCCCGGGGCGGAGGTGACGGTAGCCGATGCTTTTTCTGACACTCGAAGGATTCTTCTAATTTCCGCATCATAGTCATCAGTGGCCATAATCTCCGGATCGTCAAGGTCGGCCAAAGAAAATCCGAGCAAGTTCATTGGATCTGACGATTCTGGCAGATCGGTGATTGGAGTAGGTTGAGTCGGTTTCGGCGTTGGAGTTGGCGCGGTTGAAATATCTGGAAGATCGGCTAAGATCTTCACGATTTGAGCGGATTGCGTTGGCTAAAGAAAAATAAGACAAAAGGTGAGCCAATGCATTAAAATGCATAAGTTATTATACAAAGTATCGTAGCTTACTTCTCCGATAGCCGATACATGGGGCGAACTCTCGCCGCTTTGTTCTTTAGGCTTGGGCCCTTTCTTCGCTGGAGCCTTGGTATACTTTACCTTTTTCTTTTCTGGAGATACAAATTGGATAAAGGTTAGTTTGAAAGAAAAGGAGAAGATGGTATTAATCGGTTGTGTTAATACTTACTTGGTTGTTTTTCCTCGATATCCGATAAGGATGGACTGTGAACCCCTAAAGTGCCAGAGGTATAGCCCGTAAGGCCAGTCGATTGATATGCTCTCTTGCCCTGATCATTCCGGATTGGCTAGAAATAGGGTTTTGCCGACATCCTTAGCCTGCAAGTACACAAGAAAAACAATTAGAAAAGTGCATCTGGAAAAAAGACAGATGTACGAGATAAAGCTTATTCGAAGCCGATACCTTATCTACTAAACTTGAGTTAGTGTAACCCGACGAGCTAGCTTCACTGCTAGATTCGTTGTTAGATACTAAGGATGGCTCTGGCAGATTTGGAAAAATTCTTTGATGATAATCGATGGAGTCTTCTCCATGTACAAACATCTTTGCGATAGCCGACCACCATGTCGTGAAACCCCCTGCGCAGCGAGCATTCAAATAAAAGTGGGGGAGACTGCGAAGTTGGAGCTCGTCGGCTAACTCCAAGACTAGCCTCGCCGATGTAGCATTGCGGACTCTGGCTCTGGGTTGAAGCCGATCTAGAAGTGGCAAACTTGGGATCACCTGGCCAAAGCCGAGCTGTCTTGCATATACCGAAGGGTGGTAAAACTCGTATGAAGGTTGGAAAGTCCGATTCGAGTATGAAGGCCGACATGGAATATGCACGGAAATAAAAATTCTATACAAATGCAAAGTCTCCTAAGGCATCATAGAGTCATCGGTTTCGGTGAAGAAAAGAAGGCCAAAGAAAATCGGCTGCAGCACCATAACTAAAGAAATCTTGCTGCTTGAAATCTTCGGTGTTCAATTGCAAGAAGAATGACATAAATCTTCTACAGCTGTCGGGAAAGGCCCTTGTCTCGTTTCTAGAGCACATCATAAATCTCTCACCAAAGGATCGGCATTCTCTAAATTGAATAGGTACCCCTTCTGGTATATCTTCCCTTGGAAAAGGAGTATCGTCGGCTGAGTCCAAGTTAAAAGAGCGACTGAATAAACAGTACCATATTTGTATGAACCACATTGGGCCACCTACATTACCGACAGTAAATTTTCCAAAACCCGTATAAAGCCGACTCCTTATTATGTAAAGCATCTGATACACAGCACCCAAGAAGATTTTTCCTAAAGCTAGCCGACGACCCTCAACAAGCTGCTCTGCTATCACTTGATATACCTGAGTTGGTCCAAGAGATGCTCCACAGAACAAAAAACGGTCTACCCAAAGGTTCAGGAAAGCAACGTACTCTTCGTCCGATACTAGACCATTAACCTTGTTATTATTTCCAATATATTTGGCCCAACCCTCTCCCTTAGATTGGATGAATTTGTATTTTGGTTTTCCACTAAAAGCCGATACTTGATCTCCATCTGGCCGAAGACAGCACAATTGAGCAACATCTAAAAGAGTTGGGCGATGGGACGATCAGGAACAAAAAAGCATTAAAGCGGTCAGACCAAAATAACAGCCGTGGCCACTAAGGGCTCGTTGGCTTGTGGTCGGCTAAGGAAAGTGGAATACACTCACTATGCCCATTCTTTCCCATTCACTCCTCTTTCTATTTGCTACTGATGAACCAATTTCTCCATCCTTTGAGGGTCATCGGCCAAGCCACGAAACTCTTATTCCACCCTCTATATTACGACCAAAGAAATTGACAAAGGCAATCGAGGACTTCTTGGTTTGTTATAGTATGGACGTCTAAATTTCCTAATGGACCCAAAAATATTGGTCATTCTTTGTGCGGAATCGAATAAGTACTGCTAGGGTCCATTGTAGCCGATGAAGGAAGTCGGATGAGCTAAAGGATTGCCTCAGGAGTACTTCAAATGGAAAGCTTAAGCCGATTACAGTGATTCAAGAGCTTGTGCGCGTGAAGAATAACCAAAGTGGGGGCCGCATTTTATAGCACGGTGAAAATTTGAAGAGGCGGAAGTGAATCTCAAAAGCGCGGCGATTAAAACGCACTCTTGGTGTGTCGAGAATTACTGCGTGATTAAAGTATCGATTATTGAGGAAGTTCAACGGTTAGTCGATTATAAAAGCCGATAAGTGAAATTTTGACAAATGACAAGTCATTCCTCAAAATGGGGGCATATGTTTGCATCAAAATTTGGCAAACTTGGTCAAAATCGGCAATAAAGTCAAAGATACTGGTATTAACTGACGGGATGGGAAGGTTTGGAGATATTTTGGTAATCGCAAGATTTTAAAACAACCATCCGAGACAAGGCCGATCTGAAACGGACTTAAAGCGTGTTGTAACAGGACACGATCGGTAGAGGGTATAAAAGAAGGACCAAAGCGAGCCGCAAAGGATCATCACCAACACAATACAATCAACCACTTTTACTTTCTTCCCATCAACTAGGGTAGCTTTTGTAATTTAGTCTCAGAATCGATCTTGATCAATAAAGTTGCGCATCGCCGATTGTTGATCTTCTTCAATTACACCACAGGTTTGATTTATTCTGATTTTGTTGCGCATCGCCTTCTTCAGAATCGATCTACCTTTATCCTCTTATTAGCCTTAATCGGCTAATTAGACTTACCTTGTTACTTTGATCTTAATCGGCTTCAAGCTGATTGGGTTTAAGCCGATTGATCGTTACGATCGGCTTTTGAGTAAATTTTATATTTTACCTTGTCGATTCTGAGTCAAATCGACCGCACGCTCTTGAACAGTGTTAAATGCGGTGTCTTCTTTGTCGAAACCCTACCTCAAGTTTTTGACGCCGACAGTAATATTGAGAACTTTTTTAAATAATAATTTTTTAAAGAGTAAATTTTATAAAACTACAGATTTTTTTTACAAACTATCAAAAAAACTATAGGTTTTAACTTCTATTTCACAAAACTACAGGTTTCTTGTGTAAACTATCAGAAAACTATAGATTTTAGCTTTTATTTCACAAAACTATAGATTTTAGGAGAACTTATATCACAAAACTACTGGTTATAGAAGAACTTTAATCTGTTCTTAGCCTCCATCGCTTGCACCAACCCTTCAATTTGTTCTCCCTCGTCTGCCACATCCATCGGTTCTTGCACCTTCGACATTGGAACATCAACTTCCTTGCCTTGCACTTCCTCCTGACCTGAACTCAAATCCTACTCACAAAACATTATTTACTTTGGCTGCTCTTCCTAACTTCGTTCGATTCATCACCGATAGCCTCCTCCTATGTCACATGGCGGAATCAGCCTTTTGAAATGCTTGCGCCAACAACACTAGTGGTCATTCTCGCACATTCACCAATCTTATATACAAGCTCCACATCATCTGCCCCTTCAGTTCCACTAACTCCCAATACATGCATTGCCGTGTCCGAAAGCCTACCCCGTGCAACTTCAGATCATTCAACTCACGGTCCAACTGGAACAGGTGGTACAACCATCTAGTAACCGTGCCCCATGGACACTACCCTGCACGTGACAGGCTAGCCACCACACTTGAAAAATAACCTAGGTCCACCCTTTGTACACCCATGTGTGAAACCCCTTCTCCATAGTGTATTTTAAATTGTACTCATTCATACATACCTGTCGAGCATTTCATCAAATTGTTATTACATGTACAACGTAACGCCATTATGTCAACCAATACATACTACATCTCATGAATTCTAAACTTACCCACACCGCTAGGCCTGTGTATCACGATGAGTTACTCTACACTACATGAAACAAGTGCTGCAAACATACATAAATTTATTTTTTTCAACTACATATTACCCTATATACTTTTCACAATTTTTCATGTCTAATCTGATCCATCATAAGCCATAAAAATACTACTACAAATCTAAAAATAACTACATATCTACACAACTATTGCTACTCTAAACAACTAATTACTTACAATTCAAAATTAATTGAAAAGAACAAAAATTATACATGCAATGTTGCCAACGACTTCCTCCTCCTCTCCTTCCTGTTCTCCTCCCCTCCTCTTTCCCCTCTTCTTTCTTCTCTTCCCCCTCTCCCTTTCTTTTCTCTATCGCCGGTCGGTAGATCTGAAATTTTGATTGCGTTCTGGCCCAGCGAGGGCTTGATCAACCTTTTTACCGTGCCTCTGTTACCATTCCAATTAGCGACGGAGGGTTCTGTCGCCAATTGGAATGACGACAAAGGGTCTGACCATTGGCAACACGTCAGGCGACAGAGTCCTGTCCCCGCCATTTGAAATGACGAATGGTGGGTATTTCTGTGAATTTTTTGTGCGGCATATTATTTATGCAATTTCTTTTCAAAAAATATTATTTAAAAAAATTCACAATATTGCCATGTCTTAGACATTGACTGTTTCGTGCTTCTTTACGGTGCATATATGCGATATATTTTTTCTGCGATATTAACATTAAGTTATTATAGTTTCTTTGTTATACTCACTACTTTACAAATGAAGTGCAATGGAAATCGTGATGGTTTCTCTAGTGAATAGTCATCACGGCGTAGAAAAAGAATGGAAGTCTGAGTCGGGCACGATGGAAGGTGAAGTGTAACATCTCGGTTCATTTAACATGAAGACCTATATGCCCTATATGAAATAGCGGTGGTATTAGTAACATATTGGTTTTCTAAGTGAGCTGTAGTAGCATATAGGTTCAAACGTATTCAAACGTAGTACATTCGGGTTAGTCTTTTTAAAATTGCTAATTTAAAGGCAACCTCACAAAATCTTTGATGAGAACGCTCTCATTGTGACATGAGGCGGCATCTCATTCCTTCCCTTTTGCCCTTTTCCCTCAAAGGCGATGAGGCTCTCTCATCGCGGCACTTGGCGGCATCTCCTTCATCCCACTTTCCTTCTCTATTCCCTTTCTCTCAAACTCAAAAAGTTTTTGCATAAGAAGTATTTTTAACCACTTTGGAAAATTTTTAAATCAAAATCTTTTGAACCAAAAGTTTCTTCAGTCAAAAGTTTTTGCACCAAAAGATTCTTAAGTCAAAAGTTTTTCGAACCGAAATTTTTGAGGAAAACTTTTCGAACTAAACGTTTTTCAAATCGAAAGTTTTGAACTGAATTTCTTTGTACAGAAAGTTTTCGAACTGAATTTTTCTAATCGAAAGTTTTTTTGACAATTCTAGTTCTGAAATTTCTCCACTTAAAATTTTTCTGATTTGAAAATTTCCTATTCAAAAGTTCTCAATTTGAATTTTCCCAGATGAAATTTTCTAAGTTGAAAAATTCCTGATTTGAAATTTTGCCTAGTTAACATTTTTTCGAATTGAAATTTATCGAATGAATTTATTCAATTTGAAAATTTTTCGTGTTGAATCTTCCTGTTTAAAATTTTATGATTTAAAATATTTGTGTTTGAGAGGAAGGAACTAGGGTGAGTGAAGTGAGTAGAGAAGAGAGAAGGGAAAAAGTGGAGGTGGACAGAGAAGATATACATGTCTCCTTTGAAAGATGTACTTAAATTTATAGTTTGAGGTATACTGATTACTGACTTTTTTACACAAGCGAGAAAAAAAGTGTGTGTGAATCTAACTTAAGATAGATCAAACATTGAGTGAATTTTGGGTCAGAGAGCCGTCAGATGCCTACATGACCGGGATCCGGCCCCGACGGGGAAACTGGCTACCCTTGTGTTGGGCTAGGAATGGATCTGCGGCCGCGCAAACGACGATGCATTGTAGAGCTCCGTTAAACTCATCAAAACCGGTAGCGGTATTCACCCTTGTCTCGATATGTTTCTCCTGTTAACCTTGGAAAACATGCAAATTCCTGCTCTGTACATGTCTCGAGTTCATTCATCTATACCCCTTTATAATAAATTTAAGCAATTTTTTCTACGTCTATCCTAAATAATGCACCTCATTAGAGATGGCTCAATGTTCGTACACCCAGCAAAACGTCCTCAGAAACTTACATTCATCAAAATGAACGTCTCAGATCTTTCCTCAGTTTTACTCACCCACATCCGATGGACGTTGTTTAATGTGTCTAACTCATTCATTCATGTGGCCCACAACAGGAGAGCCCGCACATATATATTTGAACTATATATATAGAATTTATGTTGCAAATCTAAACCCATTTGATTTCGATTCAATATTTACCATACCAGCCTACCATGAATCGCGCGCTTAATTTTCTTCCATTCATGCATATGTACCACATCCTATACAAGGCGCTCACGTACCGCCGTCATAATATTATTTAGCGAAAAATATTATATAAGGAATGTGTGTATGAAATGCAAAAATCGTGTGATAAATATAAGGAATAAGTTTATTTTAGAACTTATTCCTAAATACACTATGGGAAGTAACAGATATTCTGATAATAATTAGCCTCAATCAGGACACACAAATGATGCTATATGTTAGCATTCATATTTGGATGACAATTAGGAAGCCATTATTGGTCCAAATTTCCAGATGACATATCTGCTTGCACGGGCGTTGGACCCGCCTGCCCGACTACAACAGGGGCTTGCGCCGCGCGATCGGCCTGCCGGAGATAGATGCGTACCTTTGCGCAAAGTGGGAGGCGGCGGAGGTCGCCGACGCCACTTCATGGAGGCGATCTTGTGGCCTTGCGCAGACGTGGAGGAGATCAAGGGCAACACCTTCGGGCATGCGGATCCTCCATGTTTATTTCCTTGTTTGATTCGCTCTCCTTCTAAATATGTAGTACATACAGTTTTGTCAATTCAAGTCTGGTTTCCTTGCATGCAGATCCTCCCTGTTTATTTCCTTGTTTGATTCGCTCTCCTTCTAAATATGCAGTACATACAGTTTTGTCAATTTAAGTCTAGTTTCCTTGCATGCAGATCCTCCCTGTTTATTTCCTTGTTTGATTCGCTCTCCTTCTAAATATGTAGTACGTACAATGTGATCATAAGATTATTTATTATTAAGTATTATATTCTTACTCATCTTTTATTTAATTGATAAGCAGATGTACCGTCGTCGTAGCGTTAGCACTGACACTATACTAGTCATTTCGAAGTTTCCCCTATCCTAAGCAGGTATAGTAGTACTACTATTCCTCCAAGACTTTGCTATTCACCAGAGCCAGAGCAATGCACGATGGCATCACCATTGGAGTCTAGACTCTAGAGAAGAAGATGAATAGAAGACCGGTAACCCAACCGAACTAGCAGTACTAGCACACCGCCCAAGTTAAAGCAAGTCGAGCAGTAAATAAACCCAATCGAAGGAGGCTCAGACCGCTGACCATCCTGTCATCATCCAACCATCGGAGTATTGTACAGGGACGAGGTTCTATATACCGTAACTTAAGCGGTTGTAATAGCTTGTAAGAGGATACATATACAGAAGCTCAGATCGTATATGATGCTGTAGCACTATTTTTATTGTAGCAAACCGGTACTTTAGCACGTGAACAACTCTGGAAATAGACGTAACACGCAGTTACTTTTGAACATTTCCAGCAACTACAGCTTGATCCGGACAGAGATCAGGTGAAATTTGAAGCCCTCGTTGGATCGAGTGAATCGACGGTCCAGATCGACAGAAAAGTGTTACTACAGTGGTTTTGATACAGTGGTTTCGCTTCCGTATCTTGCTGCCGTTTTGAGAAAATCTCACGCGTCGAATCTTAATCCAATAGTCGAATAAAAACTGCTAAACTTATCGTCCCCGTTTAACTGCACCCTCAACCTGTCCGCTTGATCCATGTCCACCGGACAGTTACTACCGCTCCCTCTCTCTCCTCTCTCCATATAACCTCTCACCTCTTCTCACTTCGTACTCCCCAGTAGAGTACCACCTTCCTCTTCCACCGCCACCACAACGCCACCCAAACTCCCAGAACAAGCGAACTACTGGGGAGAGCCCGCGCAATGGACGACAACATCGACAGCACCTGCTCCACCCCCTTCGCCAGCGCGCCCTCCAGCCCCAGCCGCTCCCCCGCCATCTGCGGCGGCGGCTACTTCTTCAGCGCGCCGGCCAGCCCCATCCACCACCTGTTGCTCTCGTCGTCCTCAGCTGCCTCCGGTGCCGTGTCCGCCGCGGGGTACAGTGGCGTGGGTGACGCGGAGTTCGAGTTCGACGGGCCCGGAGGGCCCATGATCTCCGCCGACGAGCTCTTCCACAACGGCCAGATCCGGCCGCTCACCCTGCCGCCGCTCCCGGATCTCGATCCCGACAGCGACGACGAAGATGGCGACCGCCGCCCCTCTCTGGCGCGCGGCCGCGAGCTCACGTTCCGGAGCGGCTCATTGCACCGCCGCGCCAGGTCCATGTCCCCGCTGCGCAGCTCGTCCCCGCGGTTCAAGCTTCTCAATGCGCTCGTCCCCGCGCCGGATGTTGGCACGGTCTCCCACTCGGCTGGCGCGCAGGAGGCTGCGCCGCCGGTCACCGCCTCGTCACGCTCATCCTCGTCGTCCTCGACGTCCTCCTCGTCTTCCTCGTCGTCCACCCGCGGGTTCCGGAGGTGGGTCTTCCTCAAGGACATGCTCCTCCACCGCAGCAAGAGCGAGCCCGGCGGCGTCCAAGCGCACGACGCCCCCGCGGTCGCCGCCAAGCCCGAAAGAACATGGCCGTTCTCGTCCTCGTGGGCGTCGAGGGACAAGGTCGCCGCAAAGCTCCGCGCGGCGAGGCCACCACCGCCGGCGGCGGCATCGGACAGCGGTGGCGCCGGCGGGGGTGAAGAGGCTCGGACGACGCGTGTTCGAGGGAAGGAGAAGGTTCGGCGGCGCTCGACGACGGTGGCGGCGGCGCACGAGAGGCTCTACGCGGCGCCGAACAGGGCGCAAGCGGAGGAGATGCGGCGGCAGACGTTCCTGCCGTACCGGCAGGGCCTCCTCGGCTGCCTCGGCTTCAGCTCCCGCGGCTACGGCGCGCTCCACGGGTTCACTAAAACCCTCAGCCCCGTCTTCTCCCGGTAAAGAAAAGAAAACCACTCCAAAAAAATTCACAGAAAAAGAAAAACAGAGTGCAAAAGAAGAGCTTAATAAAAGTTCTTGCTACTGCTGGTTAATTTTGGTAATTAGTAGTATTCGTTCCTTCTGTATGCGGGTTTTCTACTCTCTCTCTCTCTCTCTTTGCGTGTGTTTTGTATAATGTATAGGCAGGCAGTGTGCGTTATCCTCATCTCCTCCCTTGTTCGGAGGTGTTGGTGGTTTGTCACCGGTCACATCAACTAGAACATCAGTGGGGTATCGATGCCAAATACTACCACATGGTGCTATTTCTGTGTGAATGGTATATATTCAAAAATATAAGCATGTACTACTGCTGCAAATTTGCAATACGACTTACCCTTTAGTTCTACACTTGTTTCGTTTGCAGACTGCTGTTAGGAAGTGATCACCTTTTCTTTTTAGCATTGTTGTCTTTTTTTTCCAACTCTAGCCTTCTTCTCAATAGAATTATAAATCTAACCTCCTCCTTTACCGCGAAAGACGCGAGGGGAGCGCGGCAGATGACAAGGAGCACGCGAGCAGCGTTGAAGCAACATGGGAGCGGCGGTTTGCCGCGGACGGTGAGCGCTGAGGCTCTTGCTGCGGCCGTCGAGCTCAGGTTCTTCAGTGGTAGGAGAGCGTGGAAGAGGGCTAGATTTGTAATTTCACTCGTGAGAAAGATAGATTTGGAAAAAAAAAAGGAATTGCTAAAAATCTATCGCTTGTTCTTTTTTTTCAGTTACTTTTTTATCTATTCGATCTGCATTTAGATAAGTGATTTGAATCATTTATTTTCTATTAGGGTTTAGCAATCATATTTTTCTTTGTCTAGGTTAGAAAAAATATTTTTTATTTTTCTCTGTAATTCATTTATTTTCTATTAGGGTTCACCAATCTTAATTTTCTTTGTCTAACTTAGAATTTCTCTGTATAAAAGTTGGTATATATTGAGAGAGAAATTTGATAAGTAGACATTAAAAAAACAAGGTAACGTGAGGTAAGAAAAATGATCACTTCAGTTTTCATAGCAACGAATCCAGCTGGCAATGCTACACCACGTCATAGTACATGCATTCATGTGGGAATTTTTTTAAAAATAATACATTATTTAAATAATTTCGCAAAAATAATATGTAATTTTTTTTACAAAAAATACATATATGTCGTCATTTCAGATCTGTTGTGTGTAGATTGTATTGACCAATATATTATTTTGTTGTGTATTCATTTGGTCGTCGTGTATTATTTGGTCGATAAGGTGAGACTTTTATGGTAATAACTTATTATTTTTAAAAGAATATTTAAAAAGTATTATTTTAAAAAAGTCATTCCCGTGGTGCTGTACTTATACACTTGCTTTTAATATTTCGAGGAAAGAGCCTCCTCGGTGCTAGATTTGCTTTTGGAGAGCCGTACGGGTGCTGCAAATCATCCATCTTTGCAATAACCGGTACGAAACAAAAAGATCGCACACACTTACCACCATTTCCAAAACCACACGAGTCACACACACACCTTAGCCACAACCAGCGTTGCATGAATAATTTTCTCAACTCAATACGGGTGTTAACCGTGAGGTGTTGCCATCATCGCCATCATGCTACGGCAGATTGGGTTGGAATGGAACGGAGTGATGACTTTTGTAGCCCTTTGTCTTTTTTTTTTGTTTTTTAAACCTAGTTTTTTTTCTGAGCAAATTTGTATTTTTAGCATCTCTACCCAAGGATTCAAATTTCATTTTCGGATAAAATACTGCTCCTGACCGTATTTCAAAATTTCGGCGAAATTCGGGTATTTCGGACAAATCTCGACCGAAATTCAAAAACAAAAATTCAAATCCTGTTTGTTTTGTACCGAGAAAAAATGAAATTCGCCGAAAAATACCGAAATTTCGGTCTTTTTGCAACGGAAAAAAGTGGGCCAAACGATGTCGAAAAATTTTGAATTTTTTTTGGAGAGTCCTGACACATTGATGATATTGCCATAAAAATTTCAGATTATTCTGAAGTCTGTGAAATTTTTAAAAATTCAAACATTACTACTGTCCTAATAAAACACTAACTGGCAATTTTGAACCGAATGCAAAATGGTTCAAACCACGTTATAAACATTTGAAATTTTTTTTGCATGGTTATGATGTATCTCTAATACTCTCATAAAATTTTCAGATGATGATCAAATTGTATGAATTTTTAAAAATTCGAACAGTACTACTGCCCTGTTAAAAGGC
This sequence comes from Otatea glauca, assembly GCA_036346275.1. Lineage (NCBI taxonomy): Eukaryota > Viridiplantae > Streptophyta > Magnoliopsida > Poales > Poaceae > Otatea > Otatea glauca. The sequence goes on from CM070715.1 coordinate 21,289,080, forward strand.
TTACCGGCAAACTTGAAAAAAATGAAAAATTATCTAAACCACGTTAAAAACTTTTGAAATTTTTTGTGGATGGTCCTGATGTAACATTAATGTTTCTTTAAAATTTTTAGATGATGATAATTCTCAAATAATGTTTAAAAATTCAGACAGTGTTACGTCGTGATAAAAGTCTCATGATCAATACATAGATTTGCTTTAGCAATAAAAAAAGTTTAATTTTTTTGAAAATTTTAAAGAATGGTGATAAGGAAGTTCTTAATATGTCATAAAAATTTTGAATCATGATCACACTCCAGTGAATTTATAAAATTCTTACAAGGCACAATACCATTTATGTTCTTTTCTTTTTGATTTTTGAAATATAATATAACAAACGAAGTTCAATGCTTACATAGATTTGATTGACCAAACAAACAAAGTTTATTTTTTTAAAAAAAATTATATAATGGTACTGAGTCAATTATTAATCTCTCACAAAAATTTTAGATCATAACCACACTCACGAAAATTTATAAAATTTTGACAATGTAACTGTCCCAATTATGTTCATTCTGTTTTTGATTTTTTAAAGATAACAAATGAAGTTAAATTATTTTAAATGTTTTATGTATGATGCTAAACTACTAAATATAGTACCATAAAATTTTTAGTTTATTATCAAGCATGTACAATTTTATAAAAATCTAATAGTATTTCTGCCAAAATTTTAAAATTTCTAAAAATTTTAGTTTTTCAATATATTTTCATAGGACATCACTTTCCTAAGGGTTATTGGACCAAATACGGTCAAATCCGGCCCTAAAAGTTTCAAAACCAGCCAAAAAACATGAAATTTCGCCGAGGGAAACCGAAATTTCGGGTTACTGTAGCAATTTCAAATTTTTTTTAAAAAATCCCGGCCGATACTTTAGATTTCGGGGTGGTTCGAAATCCAAAATTTCACCGAAATTCGACGAGATTTGGAACCCTGTCTCTACCTTGCTTCTACGTTCTCCTATTGTGAGAGCACGGAAGCACGTTGAAAAGGTTTATATTTACAATTTCGCTCAAGAGTAAACTAGATTTGAGAAAAATGTAACAAATATACTAGAAAAGTAGCACTCCTCAAATGGAATGGATTAGTTGCAAGCACGTCGCTAAAATATTGGCCGAGATTTTGGATTCTGGCTGGGGACGGGATCCAAAATCACGGCCCGGTAAAAAAAATTACATTGCTACAGTAATATAAGGAATTTCGAAGAGATTTCGTCAAATCTCGCTAAAATCTCGGATTTTTTACCGGTTTTTAAATTTTTATGATCAGATTTGGTCCAATAACCCTTAAGAAAGTCATCTTCTATGAAAATTTGTTAAAACATCGATTTTTTGAGACATTTTAAAATTTCAGCAGAAACAGTATCAGAATTTTATAAAATTGTACAAGCTTGATCATGATTTATAATATTTATGGTACAATATTTAGTAGCGTAGGATCATACATAAAAAATTTCAAAATAATTTAAATTCATTTGTTATCTTTAAAAAATTAAAAATAGAATGAACATAATTGAGACAGTAACCTTGTCAGAATTTTATAAATTTTCTCGAGGGTGGTCATGATCCAAAATTTTTATGAGATCTTAATAATTGCCTCAGTACCATTCTATAAAAGTTTCAAAAAATTTGAACTTTTTTTTATTGCTCAATCAAATCTATATAAGCATTGAACTTTATTTGTTATATTTCAAAAATAAAAAACATAAATGGTACAATGCCATTGTAAGAATTTTATAAATACACTGGATTGTGATGATGATTCAAAATTTTTATGAGATCTTAAGGATTTCTTTTAGCACCCTTATGTAAAAAATTTCAAAAATTCTAAACCTTTTTTAATTACTAAAGCAAATCTTTATATTGATCATGAGGCTTTTATCATGACATAGCACTTTTCAGAAGTTTTGAAAATTCTTGAAGCTTGATCATCATTTGAAACTTTTATGGGAACATTAGTGATGCATCATAACCATGCACAAAAAATTTCAAAATTGTCTAACGTGGTTTGTTTCATTTTTCATTCGGTTCAAATTTGCCGGTCAGCGTTTTATCAGGACAGTAGAAATGTTGAAATTTTTAAAAATTACTCAGGCTTGATAATCATCTTAAATTTTTATGAAAACATAATTGATGTGTTAGGATCCTTAACAAAAAATTTCAAAATTGTTTGACATTGTTTGAGCTATTTTTCGCACGATGCAAATTCATCGAAATCTTGGCAAATCTCGTTGAGATTTCAAAAATTCTGTCTAAAATTTTGGTTTTCTCGATGCAAAAAATGCTTAATTTGGATTTTTATTTTTATATTTTATCCAAAATTTATTCAAAGTTTTGAAATTTCGGATTTCGACCTGCTCAGAGATGTCATCGAAAGCGAGATTTCAAAGATTGCTCGGTACTCCACAGTCCACACACGACATGACTTTGGCACGGCGTACCGGTAGCAGACTAGCAGTAGGCACATAGATAAATGGGCGCAACACACATGGGTGGAGGGGCCGCGCGCTCGCACGTGCCGTGTCGGGGTGTAGTCCGGGTCGTCGTCCTCACTCGCGCTGCCGCCGCATCATTGGGGCGTTTCGAGATCCGGAGCGGGCGTGCGGACAAAAACCCACCTCATCGCCTCCTAGTCGTGCCGGCCCGGCTGCTCGCTGACGCGTGGGCGCCCGAAGCGTAGAGCGCTATCTGGTCAATCAATCGTGATGTGTACGTACGTCCTTGACACCGATCGAGATCCTAACTCTTAAGCATGATTACGAGAGTACGCGCCGAATTTGTATTTCAACTAAGGTATACACAGAAATGATCATTCGTTTTTTTATTTGCTCACTTATTGTTTTTAAGTGATGTATGTTACTCTAAATAGTTGTCATTTTAGATCAATATTGATACGGTCTCTAAAATATATTTTTTATCACTAATCTCTATTATAATATACTCCCTCCGTTGATAAATATAAGACGTATTTTGACTTTGCACAAGGATTAAGATTGTCATGAAATTGAGAAAAGCATGAGAGGAAATGACTTACATATCCCTCTTAATTGTCTTGGAAGATGAGAGATGATGAATAAATGCATATGGTTAAGAGAAAATAAATAAGGGTATAAGTGGAAAGGCTCATTAAATCTACATACACGCCTTATATTTTTCAACAAGACTATTCAAACTATAGGGCCTTATATTTATCAACGGAGGGAGTATTTATATAACTCAATAAAATTATAATACTACGAAAGTACATTTTTTTGTTGTTGTTGACAAAGAGATACAGTTGCGGACACTGATCGGGTAACGAACGCCACAACATTGTTTGATTGTTTTCAATCAGCACAGCGCGGCATGGATGGAGGCAGACGAGCCGGCCACTGGTGGTCTGCACTCTGCAGTACCATGTGAGACCTGATGGATTTGACGAACGTATTGGGCAAGAGCCGTCCTAGTTTCAGATGCCCGTCTGATTCGCGACAGATTGCTGGGTTTCTATGGCTCCTGCTTTGCTAACTGCTGTGTTGAGGGCATATATAATAGTGTGATATAATTTTTGCTACATAAGATTTTTTAATGATATATAGAAGAGAGAGAGTATAGCTGTCCTTTTACGAGATGGTCATATGAATATTATAAAACACTATTGTATAAATTATTGTCTATAATAAATATTTTTTTATGCTATAATTAAAAGATTATAGGATCTTATAAAGACAACTTTAAAATATCAACAGTCGTTTTTACTATTATACATGCTCTAGATAGTTAGGCTATTTGCTCTCTGACAACCACTATGTTTCACTTGGATAGCCACGGACGCAGGATGCCTGATCCCGAACCAGACGACGCGACCGTAGGGTCACCGTTTCGTCCTGCATGGCTATCGGGATTAGTTTGGCTTTTGGCCGATGTACGTGCGCGGATGTGCCAAAACTAGCCGATTGGTAATGTGGTATACGTCCGAAATTATCTGCACGAAGTGTTTACAAAATGTTTACATAAGGGCTTTTTACTGTAATAGCTATATAAATTTGCTTTTTTTTGTGAAAATGGCCTCCATTCGATGTAAATTGTAAAAGTAACCCCCAAAGAGCGCCATACGAGCGCTGTAATACCAGATTTTGGCACGTGGCAGATCGCGTGATATGGTAGCGCGCCGCAGGACATGGAGCAGAGTGGTAGTACTGCACTCGGGTGATGGGACAGGAAATGGAATGGAGTGGAGTGAGTGTGCTGCACTTGGACATAGAGTGGAGTGGGTGCGCTGCACTCTGGTTTCCCGCGGGAATTGCGGCTAACAGCGCTGCCAGGCGTGATGGGACGGCAAAATCGCTGAGTAGATGTGCTGAATTGGCTATTTCATGGACCGGCAGCGTTGCATTCGCTCTCACCGCATGCGTGGCAACCGCTGCGCGCGCGAAAGGGGGCCTAGCGCCCGTGTCAATGGGATGCAGCAATTGGCGTGAATCCAATCTCGTCCTAACAGATTACTGTAATTGCCCTTGGCGTCAACCACAAAAAAGGCAGTTGGCAGAGCTTTACCATCGATTGTGAGTTTAGTCACCACGACCCCCTTTGCCTATGTGGGATCTCCTGTGAAGTCATTCATAACCATATTAGTTTTAATCAGATCTTCATCGGACAACCCTGCTTTTTGCATGTAGTGTAGGGCATCAAGTTGGCAGTTGCTCCTCCATCAATAAGCATCCTTGATATCGGCTTGCCATTGATATTTCCTTTTAAATATAATGGCTTCAGATTCTTATGATTGTCTTGAGGCTTCTCAAAATTGCATCTTGAGCCCCCCAAGCCAATTGAGCAAAAGTTCTCTTAGCCGATACAGTACTTATTTGAAACTCGGCCGGTAGAGTGAATACCATATTAATGTCCATCGGAAGTGGAGAGTCATCTCGAATTATAGGTGAATCCAAATCGTCGGCTGATTCAAATTCATCCTCAATCAGTTCTTTTTTCCTCCACTCATTTTTGGCTATTTTAATTGGTGGGAGCTCGTTAAAGGCTTCGTGTCTTTGTTTTTCCTACTCGGCCTCCCTCATCTCTTGCGTCCTTAGCCTTTGGAGTCATCTGCATTGAGATCGGTTAAGCCCTAGGGGACACTATCTAGACTTTCGTTTGATTGGTTCACGTATTTTTTTCCACCAGATTAACCTTTGACACAAAACTTGACCCTTCAGTCAATTGTGTTTGCTTTTGGATCAGCATAGAAATCCTTTCATGAACCGATTTCTTATTGATTTGTTTACAACGATGACCCTGCATTGGCTCCTATGTTTTGTCTTTAGCCAACCGTCGCTGCAAGTCACCTTGGCACGGGTAATGCTCCATCAGACAAGTATTCGGTGACGGAAAAGCTGACCCTTTCTCCCAACAGAACTGCTAAAAGTGGCACTGTTGATGAGCCTTTTCAAGGCTATTGGGCTAATACATATTATGTGGCTAACACACAGGATAACATAGCATGTTGTTTCTTCTTTCGTACTTCTCCAATAGTTGGGAAAAAGTTGGTTTCGGCTAGTGAATCAGCTTTCGTGGTGGTGATGCTCTCTCAGCCTTGTACCACTTGTCGATCTGCAAGTCTCCTTTTAGCTTGATGGTCCTTAAATTCTTTCCCTCACAGTCAGTTTCTATTTGAAGTGAGCCGACCATGATTTTCATGGCCTCCCTGCCACTAGAACTTGACTGAACATCAACATGACGTGGAACTCTTGACCCTATGTCTTGTATTGGCTCTTTTCCCTTTCCAAAACTTTGAGCCATGTTGATCGGAAGGGATTAGCATCTAACTGCATCATCGGCTCCTCTATGAATTTGAGTCGGCCATCTTTTATAGTCAATTATATCTGCTATCGAAAAATATTGCAATCGTTAGTCTTATGAGAAAAGGAATGATGCCATTTGCAATACATTCGCTTCTTAATTTCTTTAGTCGATGGTATATTGTCCTTCGGGCAACCGTATTATTTTTTCTTGCAGTAGTAGATCAAAAATATGGTCAATTTTAGAGACATCAAAAGCATATTTTATTTTTGACTTATTTTTCATCAGTTTAAGCCATGAACAGATTAAAGATTTTTTGGACCATTTAACCCATTCGATTATATTTATTTCAGCCTCGTCATCTTTCGATGAATCACTCGAGCTGTATTTGACGAGGTTAACCTTTGCTTTATCCTTATCCTTATTATTGTTATTATTTTTAAACTTATCCCTAAAGCCTATATTATCGGTAAAATGGCTTCCTTGAGCCGATACACGATGCAACAGGTGATTCAAATAGGTAAACTCCAGCCCGCCAAATTTTTCCTTAAGCTGGGGAATTAACCATTGGAAGGCTAAATCGGCTAACTGATTATAAGGCAAAGTGACGCTAAAACACCGATTTCTAACTTCCCTAAACTTCTTAATATAATCTGTAACTGATTCCCTAAATTTCTGTCGAGTATAACTTAAGTCAAAAATTCTGAGTTTCAAACTTCTAGAGAAAAACTATTCATGAAATCGGCGCTCCAAATCGGTCCAGAAATTGACCGAATTCGGGGGTGGGCTTGTAAACCATGTAAAGGTAGCCCCTGGCAAAGATAGTGGGAACAATCTAATCTTTAGTCCATCGAACTGAGCGGCTTCATCGCATTGCGCGATGAAACGTCTGACATGCTCCAAAGTGGTGATAGAGTCATCTCCTGAGAATTTTGCAAAATCAGGAACTTTAAAGTTATTAGGGTAAGATATCCGATCAATATAATCAGGGTACGGCTTCCGATAGCCAGTAACCTTCCCTTTAGGCTATATGCCGAATTGGTCTCGCAGCACCATAGCAATCTAATCGGCCCAATTGACTGTATTGGCCGATAAGGTGTTAGAAGTTTGCCAATTATGTTCGTAAATAATATTCTACCTCCCGAGCGTAGGTTTGGGTTGATAGGTTGCTTGAGCCGATGGAAGTTGATGAGGCTGTTCATATCCTACATTTGGTCTCCTGGTCATCGGCTTTGGTAATGGGATAAAGGGCTCCGAGTAGGTCACGACCTTTAATGAGGACGAATTCTTCTGTGGAATCGGTTTGGTGTACTGTGGGCGCATAGGGCTTCAATCGGTAGTGGAACTGATTAGGGAAACGCGTAAAAAGGAGCTGATGGTGGTAAGTTAGCTGGTTAATCCAACTTAGCAGTATCGGTATAGCTTGATAATGCACAACCCCACTTCTACGAGGATCTCGTGAAAATATTATGATCGGCTGGGTTGGCATCGTGGTAGGAGTTGTAGCCGACGGCTTAAGATCGGTCACTAACACCGGGTTTTGCGTGCTTGGCGCTATCGAATAGACCGGGTAACTTGGCAGGGTTTGCATTGGATCGAGTAGACTTTTGTCCGATGCCAACTCTTGAGTTATTGTTTTAACACCGTTGGCGATTATCGACTTAAGAGTCGTTACCAATGCCGACGACTAATTGATCAAAGCATGGTGTACAGATTGATTAATCATAGAAGATAATTCAACTTGTGCAGGCATATATCGACTTACCGATGTATCGGTAGTCCCTGAGTCACTGAAGGGATTGACTGATAACAACGCGGTCTTTTGGGTGACGCCACGTCGAGTTTGGTGATAGCAACTCAGCAGCATCTCCTTGAGCGCGACCTTCCGATCCTCGATCTCCTTGCGCTGTTCTTGTGTCAAATCGTCCATTGTTAGGAACAATGGACGATTATAGCCTCTGTGTTGAGGTTGGACGGCGGAATTAATTTTTCTGAAGAAGACATCGGTGCCCCACCAGGTGTGCCAAAAGTGTGTTGGCGTTGAAAAATATGACGAAGAATTGATTAACTCAAACACACACGAATGCCGAGTTCAATTTTGGTTCAAGACATACCAGCCAATTTGATCAATCGGCAAGATTGATGGAAAATACGTTCAAAGCCAATCTAATGTGATAATCGACAAAGATCTGAACAGCTATTCAAAGCCGATTAGATCGAAAGTAATGATAAGTCTAAATAGCTTGTAAGAGCTGATTAAATGGTTGATAAATGTAGATTTTTTCGAAAAAGACGATGAGCAATAAGATCAGAGAAAACCAAATCTGGCGTAACCGGAGAAGATCAACAATCGGCAATACGCAACTTTATTGATCAACGACGAATTACAAGAGATTTGAATTACAAGGCTACTCCTAGTTGACAAGAAAAGTAGATAAAATGTATATGCGAGTTGTTTAATTAGTTGTTGTTGTATTCTACTCGCTCTTGATCCTTTTTTATAGTGCATAGGCCGATCATATCCTTCTCCGATGCATTGACAACCATGATCTGTATCATTCTCTGTACAGATAAAATTCTATCTTTAAATCAATATCGGTCGCAAATCTTCTTCTTAACTTTTCACTTTTTTACCTATATTGGCCAGAAATATCTAATTTTATCCTTAGTCTGATAAATCGATTATGTCTTGCCAAATTTTGATTTGGATTGAGGTGACGTGACATTGCTCCTTACATGAACTATTAGGGAGAACAGTTTATTACGTAAACCGTTTTCGTGCAAAGTTAAAACATGCATGAACAGTGTCAGTTTTGGTATTCCCCTGCATGTAGTTGCGGGTTAGACTGCTTCAATTGATCGGTGCGGGCATTCGATCAAATTCTGGGCGCCACCAGCCAGAAGCCCTTCGGGTTACATCGATCTAATCCTGCGATCCGATCAGATGGAGTAAGACCCTGAAGATCTTACCTCGATCGGATGGAAAAAGGTTTGACGGGGATTGGGGGACAACTTCTCTCGAGTCTTCGACACCACTTCTACCAGCGACACAAAACCTTGTGACGCTAGCACTAGCGATACCTACTCCCGGTCTAGACACTGCATGCGGCTTACACGCAGCTAATGCTCGTGTCGAACACGAATACTCTTTCTCTGCCATTGCTTCCTGTCGGCTGCATTCTTTCTTACTGCATCCTAGGATATATCAGAGACCAACTTGAGCAATGCAACTCAAAACAATTCAGTTCATGTTCACTTCACTGATGATGCAATCATGCAAACTGTGCAAAGAAGCTCGCTATGCAAAAGGGCTCTCACAGCAACCGGGATGTATGCGATGCAACCCACCGATCTACTGCACTTACATGCCATACGCAAACTCTATCTCTACTCTAGTGACACAAGCGATACCATTTGCATGCACAAGACCACACACACCTACTTACAAGTTACAAAAAAATAAACGCTACCGAAAATTTTTACACATGAACACCTGCTTGTCTGTGGCTGCTCTCCCTTGCCATTGGCTTGATCAGTTCTTTTCATTTTTTTATTTTTTCGGGTCGGACAGAAGCCAGCTCGCCAACGATTCGAGCTCGTCCCAGCTGTAGCCCGTTATCGCCTGCGGCTCACTGGCCTGGAGAAGATCACGCTGGGCCGGATCGCTCCACAGATGGGCTGCAAAGCCCTCCCAGTCCATGTCCAGGAGATCGTCCAGTTGGGCCTGGTCCAATGTGTCCAGGCCTGTTAGCTGACTTACGGGCGCAACACTGCCTGACAGCAGGGCATCAATCTCGCTGTCCGCCCTCCAAAGCCCAATATGATCGATACCGCTGTCCACAACCCAAAGCCCATTCTGATCAGACGGGTCCAGGAACATGGGTCCGGTCGCGTCCTCTCTTAAGGTCCTATCGGAAGTGTGGCTGACGCTGGTACTGTTGTTGTTGGGCTGGCCCTGGTCCGGGTCGACCACCGCGCCTCGCGGCTCGTCGCTCTGCGGCTGGCTCGACGCTGCTGACTCGCTGGCGGCCAGGCTGGAGGCGTCATTCGCATTGGTGGTGGGCTCAGGCTCAGGCTCCGGTTGCTTCTTGCCGCTGCTCTTTGGCGACTGGCCGGCAGTCCTGCCGCCGCACCGCTTCCCGGCAGCGGACAGCTTGTTCATGTCGATGGTTACGGTGGTGTCGGGTCCGGCGGTGTACGTCCTCAGGAAGGTGTGGATCTGCCGGCTGAGGTGCGAGTTCCAGTAGTTCTTGATCTCGTTGTCGGTCCGCCCTGGCAGGTGGTTAGCGATCAGGGACCACCTGTCGGTTGGACAAATTGCATGCATATCAGCTGCTTCTGCTGGAGATATTTGCATTGCGCGGAGATGGACGAGGTGGGAGTAGAGTAACTACACCTTGATAATATTTTTCCTATATGAGGGTGACATTTTAGTTACTACTCACTCTAATCATAAATAGCTATCATTTTAGATATAGGTATAATCAAACTTTCAAAACTTTAAGTTTCAATATCTTTTTAAATATTTAAATTAGATATATAAAAATCATATGTATATATTTGTCTTGAAAAGTACTTTCATAATATTATAATTTTATTATGTTTTATAAATATATTATAATAGAAAATACTGGTTAAAGTTGTGTTTGAAAGATCGTGTCGTTGTTTAAAATGATAATTATTTGTGAGTGGAGAGAGTAGATTATTTTCTCTATTTAATTAGTTGCGCCGTAATCATGTTTGGGGCTACTGGGGTAGTACATATTATCGCCGAGCTTGTCGTAAGCGGAGAAAGAAACAAAAAGCTCATTGTACATTTAAGAGTGGCCGCTGTTAGAGCAGTCAGGGTCGAGTTAACAATATCGTTTCAATCATGATCTTTGATGAGGCGGAGGTATTAAAATTCATAAAAAAAATCGAACGAATTTCATGAAAAATCGAATGGTTTCGAAAGTCAAACGAATTTGAAATCTGGTCAAACAGCGGAGCGAAATTCGAACGAAAATATCGAAAATCGCTCGAATAGTGGCGAATTTCGAGTGGTTTTCTCGAAAATCAGGGGCATGTTGAAAAATTATTAAAGAATTGGGGAAAGTTACAAAAAAATATTTTAAAATTCCAAACTTCATTTTTTCAAAAAGTATTCACACCAGAAGTTATAAAGCTATTAATACTAATTTTAGAAAAATTTTGGATAAATTTTTTGAATTTGAATTTAAATTTGAGAAGTAAACCGAGTGAAAAGGTTTTCCGAACCGGTATGGTACAAACAAAATTCACAAAATTCGAGCGGTTTTCGAAAAAATAAATTTGAAACCATGATCAGGGTCTCCTTCAATCTCAAAGTCCGTCCTGTCCACGTAAAGGCGGAAAACCATTAATATGTGTGGTCCCCCATTGAACCTACAGGTCCGAGGGACAGCGAGTGGTGCGCCATAATCGCGATCACGACCTGTGAGATAGACGCCATGAAAAAGCCCTGCAAACCTCACAAGAAGAGCGTGACCTGGCTACATGCCTACGAGTCATTTGTCAGAAATTAAGGGTGAAATCCCAACTTGTTTATTCGTTTCCTTGCCATGATGAACGAAGAAGGTCCTTTTTTGTGATTAGAATAAGGAGGCACTTTCTTTTTGTTTCTTCGTTTCCTTCGCTTTTCTTTTGTTAAATTTTAAACACGAGAAAGCATCTAAACCAAAGAATTTCCTCGAGTTGCTTTTCTTTAAGTAAACGAGTCTGTATGTAAAATAAAGGACTATCGGGATTTAAGCCAACGAGAAGTTGCATCTATACTGCTTTTACATTTTAGCCCCCAAAAAACTGTATTAATCCTTGGCCCTTTTAATTGTATTGTTTCTTAAAGATATGTATAGGTTCTAAAGAAAAGATAATAAGTTATCTTGTAGTATTGTCTCTACATATACATGTCACTTTGAACATCGACATAGTTTTCAAAACACAATTTCGACCACTAAAATTAAATAAAAATTTAATAATATGAAAGTATTTTTTGAGACAAATCTAAATATATGATTTTCATGTATTAAATTTAAATATTTAAAAAGATATTGATAGTTAAAGTTTCAAAAAATTTACTGCATCTATATCCACAACAATATATATTTGTAACCGGAGAGATTATGTTCTGGATTTTACATAGTATACTATGATTTACTGAGTGTTTTTCCTTTTTTATTGGATTAGAATATTACGGTAGGAAGAGAGTGTAACGATGAAGCTAGCGCTATCTTGTGCCTTGTTTTACAATAGATGCGCCCGCGTGGCGCTACGTCGCGCCGCGCAGATGCATGATATCGTGCAAAAACGATTTTCTCATCGAAGAAAAGAACTGTAGGGAAAAAACAAATCAAAAAAATTTGGAGGGATTTTTCGTAAAAAACTGTGCTTAAATGAATCTCGTGAGGTACTTCGCCTAAAAAAAAGTTGGTTCTAGAACTCTTGAGGATCCCAGCGGGAAAAAAACAATATGCGGGAAAAGGAAACAAATTTTGGAAGCTTTTTGGATCTTATCGATAAAAAAATTGCACGTAGATGTAAAAAAACAATATGTGCTAAATGGGGGAAAAGCTAATGCATGATGCTGTGCAAAGACGATTTTCTCATCGAAGAAAAGAACTGTAGGGAAAAAACAAATCAAAGAAGTTTGGAAGGACTTTTCGTAGAAAAAACCGTGCGTAGATGAATCTAGTGAGATTCTTCGCCTAAAAAAATGAGTCGATTCTAGAACTCTCGAGGATCCCAGTGGGAAAAAAACAATATGCGGAAAAAGGAAACAAATTTTGGAAGCTTTCTTGATCTTTTCGCTTAAAAAATTGCACGTAGACCTAAAAAAGCAATATGTGCTAAAGGGTAAAAATCTTGTAAGTTCTTGAAAGTGCATCTAGGCACTTATGTTATTTTGGTGATTAATGACAAACACTCATAATGACAATCTATGCAATTAAGTAAATGCTTAACTTAGTGCTTAACAAATGACAAACCTCTAATATAATTATATTGCTACGAGACTAACTTGTTATTGCCTAGTTGAGTATCAGTCTCATCTTTTAGAGGAAAATCAAATAGGAAGGTTAAGCAAAGATAAGGCATGCAATTTTGGTATCTATTCTATAATTTGTTATTGCATTCCTTTCGTGCAAATGCATAGTGAACTCCAAGTAGCATGTTGATTTTATATATGCACATTGGTTCATGTCATATTTATTTGTGCATATATATTCATTTGAGTTCATTATAGTATGCATGTATTAACTAGAGTTAAACTTCATATTGCTATAGATTGACTTGGTGCATGCATGTTTTATTTGTATATCTTCTCATGCAATTCTCTTAGTGAAGTTTATCTAGTGTTGGATCACATATTTACTCTTACTCCAAATATTATTTGCACATGTACAATTCGTGTATATTCTATCATGTGCTTCATTTAAGTAAAGTCTGTGATCCTTGCCATGATTTAATTGATTCATCATATTGGCAATTATCTCTCTAGTGCATATAGATCAATTACATATTCATCATGATGTACTTAGTAGAGAACATTTCTTATGTCAAGTGTTTCCATTTATATTGTGCTTCTTTATATAAAACACTTGTTGTAATCAACTGCTCACAAATATCAACTTGTTCATATCTATTGAGCTTTTGGGACTAATGTCTTTCATGAGTAGTTTGGAAAGAATTTGGTCCCGTCTGTGTATGACGACCAAGGTATCTTGGAGGATGATCATTAAGCTGAGGTCAACAAGACGGCGGTGTCACCAAGAGTTGAGGACTAAGTCAAGAACGACTTGGCGTGGAGATCGTCAGAGAGGATGATCAAGTCAAGGTTGATAGGACGAGAGTCTCATGAGGTGAATCGAGTCGAGTTGGACAAGGCGAAGATGTCATCAATTATATGGTGAAGGTCTTCATGCATCGACATCAAGAAAGAAGACGGCAAGTGACTATGTCTAGATTTATATTATCTTTGATTTAATTTGAGTCTAAGGATTGCCGTACTATTAAGAGGGATGCGATGTCGAATGACTTTTAGATGTGTCAAGTGCTCAAGTGATCCATCCTTGTGAATCTTAGAAAGAGAGTGGTGTTGGTAGTGCCAGAAAGTGAGGGTTGTAGGTCTCTCTTGATTTCTTTGTGAAATCTGTGGTTATCCTTTGAGTTTTGGATAGTGAGATCTTGTTGGTTGTGTAGCCCTCGGTCTTAGCTTTTGGTAGAGTCCAAAATCGCTGAAATCGGAGTCCGGAGTGAGAAGTTATGCTCGTTTTCGTCGGGCTGGCCAGTGCAATCCGGAGTATCCGGAATTCAATCCGGACAGTCCGGAGTATCCGGACATTTGGTCCGGACACTCCGGGTTGGCACCCTCGGTGGCTGCTCTCGGTTGGTCCGAGTATCCGTATTTGGTCCGGACACTCGGGTTGAATTAGTCCGAGTGTCCGGTGTTTGTCCGAGTCTCGGGTTGGCCTCTCTCGATGAGCTGATCCTTCCAATCCGGAGTCTCCGGGTTGTGCGCAGCCTGCCCCCAATGGCTAGTTTTTGGGGAGGTCTATTTATAGCCCTTCCTCCCTCTTTTGAAGAGGCTTTTGGTGTGGATTTTGAGGGTCAAAGTGGGGCTTTGAGGAGCTTTTACCCTTAGATCTAAGTGATCCCTTGTGAGAAGGGTTGGGAAGAGTTTGGGGAGTGAGTCTTGAGTTGATTGAGCACTTGATTTCATCTCCAAGTTTGTTCTTCGTGAGCATTTGTTACTCTTGGAGGTTGAGGACTCCTAGACGGCTAGGAGGTCGCCACGAGCCACCGGAGCTTTGTGTGGTTGGCCGTGGGAAGTTTGTGAAGGTCGGTTCCGCCTCCGTGAGGAAGGAATCAAAGGAGTGAAGACCGGCGAGTGCATTTGTGCAACACCGGAGGAAGAGGGTTGAAAGAGACCCGGCTCAAGTGTGACCGAGCCGCCTCAACGAGACGTAGGATCCTCAAGGATCCGAACTGGGTGAAAAATCATTGTCTCCAAGTTTGCTTCTTATTCTTGTTTTGGTATTTGATTTTGAATCTTGAAATTGCCCGATCTACTCCTTTGTTGTGTTTGGCTCTAGATCTTCATCATCCCCATGTACTGATAGCATTTAGATCATTTGTATTCAAGTAGATTGTTGAAAAATTGTAGGGATTTAAAATCTCATTTCGAGGTCTTAAATCCGGAGTATCCGGACTTCTGAACCCGAATAGTCCGGACATTTCGGAGTCTCCGGATAAAATCCCGGACACTCCGGCTACCGAGTCCCTGGATCCAATCCGAGTATCCGGACTCGAACCTGACAGTCCGGACTTTTCGGAGTCTCCGGATAAAAATCCCGGACACTCCGAACTTAGACCCTCGGGAGATTTTATTTAGCTGCAATATTTTTATTCCGCTGCATTTAGCTATACAATTTTTAATTCGCCTATTCACCCCCCTCTAGGCAACATCCCCTGTCCTTTCAGTTCTATGGGCCTTATTGGGAGAAAATACACCTATATACATTCAGAAACAAATTTTAGAAGTTTTTTGGGACGTGTAACTTTAAAAGTGTTTTTTTGGGGTTTTGGTGCATAAAAACCGCACTTAGATGTAAAAAAATCTGCGTGAAGAGCGGAAAAAGTGCAGAATTTTTTGGGGTCTTATGGCTTAAAAAACGCACTGAAATGTAATTTTTGAGGACCTCTGCGCATGGTTTTAGAACTCTTGAGGATTCCTGCAGGGAAAGAAATAATTTGTGGCAAAAGAGAACAAATTTTGGAAGTTTTTTTGGGTCTCATCGCTTAAAAAATGAACGCAAATGTAAAAAAGCAATATGCGCTAAAAGGGAAAAAAACTTGTAAGCTATAGAGCCTTATTGGAGAAAAATGCACCTATATGTAATTAGAAATAAATTCTAAAAGTTTTTGGGTTGCATAATTTTAAAAATGTATTTTTGGGGTCTTAGCGTCTAAAAACTGTATCTAAAGGTAAAAAAAAACCACGCTAAAAGGGAAAAAATTCGGAATTCGGAATTTTTGGGTTGCATGACATTTTCAGCGTACTCGAAAGTTTTACTCAAAGCTGAGATTAGAAGAAAAATAAAAAATGTTAGGAGACTGATCAAGACAAGTAATAATTACCCGCCCAAACAACAGCACATAATTTTTCTTAACTGTAAATCGACACTTCTTTAATCAAATTCCTTAAACTTTTTCCTGCTAATTTAATCAAACTGAAAGATTCACTAAATGTGTTTTCTACTAGGCACAGAAAACTTGAATGAGTGCGTTAAGCTGCTGACCTTTGCACTACTATACGCTAGGACACCGATTGAGACAAAAAAAACTTTGACTGTGTTTTCTCGCACGACACAAAAATGGCGCGGGAAGCGCGCCCGCCCACGCGGCCGCAGACGGCACGCGTCAAGAAACATTGCGCGACAAAAAAACAGCGCGGGAAGCGCGCGAGCCCGCGCTGCCGCCCACGCCACACGTCGAGGGACAGGGAAACGACCTCCACAGATATTCGCTACAGTGGCTTGCGCGGGGCGGTCTTGAATGGAGGACCGGGCGCTGCGAACGGAACGTGCTAACCAATCGAGCAACACAACGTTTGTGAATTGGAGCGGTATTTAATATACGAGTCTCATTAACGACTTAACCACGTGGGCAATGCAAGCCGTACGCACGGTGCTCCTACGCACGCGATGTGGTCCCGCGTGAAGGGGCTACATCGCCCCGAAATACGCGTGGCCACATTGAGAAGTTATGAATTCTTTCATCTTTAATATAAGGAGTATTCAGCTTTAATAATATAGATTAAAAGTATATACCCGCTGAACATAAATACTACTCTATATATAGAAGCCGAAATGGCCTAGGCACCATGATTTTAAATGCACGAATTCAAGTCATATTCGAGTATTCTTTTCAAAAATTTTAGTTTTAGGGTATATACCCATCTATAACAATTCAAATGAAATGCATACTTTTGAAAAAATATACTCGAATTCAAAGATTTTGAACGAGTTTGGATCACATGCTTTGTTGATTTATATATAAAATCAGCACATACCTACAACCAAACTATCATAAAAAAAGGGAAACTCTAGTTTGAATTTTAGTTCAAATTTATTTGAAATAGTTAGTAAACTGGTTAAACTAAGCATCCTAAAATTTTCAAAAAATTTCACATGAAAATACATATAGAAAATATCCTTTTTATATCATGGTGCCCTAGGTAGCACCATGGTGTATGGGCACTATGATTTTAAATGAGCGAATTCAAACCATATTTGAGTATATTTTTTTTAAATTTTAGTTTTAGTGTATATACCCATCTATAAAAATTCAAATTAAACACATACCTTTGAAAAAATATATTCGAATTCAAAGATTTTGAACAAGTTTGGATCATATGATTTGCTGATTTTATATATAATCAGCACATACCTACAACTAAACTATCATCAAAAAGTGAAACTCTGGTTTGAATTTCCATTCAAACTTGTTTGAACTAGTTATTAAACTAGTTAAACTTAACATCCTAAAATTTTCAAAAAATATCGCATGAAAATACATAGGAAAAATATCCATTTTGGATCATGGTCCCGGGCACCATGGTGCCCCAGGTGATTGTAATATATATATATATATACATACATACATACATGAAGCCTTTTTCGTACTCTTGGGTGTACATACTTCTACCTCTAATATACCACTTAAACGAATATGTTATATACTTCTTTATCATTTTCGTTATATTTTAATAATAATTATAAGATACTGCAATACGATATAGTTGAAAAAATTTCATCGAAACCCTTTATTTTTACTATATATACATTTTTTTATATGTAAAAGGAATGTATACACAAATTATGCTATAAAAAATGGAGCATGACGAATTTTTTTATGGAACTCACTTTGGAGTATCTTATAATCATTATTAGAGTATGCTCAACAGGATAAAGAGATATAACAACATCATTTAAACGGTATACTTAGAGTGGGAGTACGTACACCCAAGAGTATGAAACTATTTTCATATACACATATGTATATGTATATATGTGTATATATATATAGTATAATTACTTGGGGCACTATGGAGCCTGGGTTCCATGGTACAAAATGGATATATTCTCCTATATATTGTATGTTTAATTCTTAATTTTTTTAAAATATTGAGTTTAACTAGTTTACTAACTACTTCAAACAAGTTTGAACTGAAATTTAAACTAGAATTTCCTTTTTTTTATAATAGTTTGTTTGTAGGTATGTGCTGATTATATATATAAATCATCAAAGTATGCAATCTAAATTCGTTTAAAATATTTGAATTCGAGTATATTTTTTCAAAGGTATGTGTTTCATTTGAATTGTTATAGATAGGTATATACCCTAAAACTAAAATTTTTAAAAAATATACCCGAATTTAACTTGAATCTACGCATTTGAAATCATGAAGCCTAGACTCCCATTTCGGTATATGGCACGCTATGTATCACCGTATATATCTTCACGCTCTAGAAATGAGATGGGCATGCCATGCATGATGCGTCACGCGCGTGTAGCCTAGAAGATTACATGCAACTATATGTGGTATTTTAGTGCTGATAAAAAAAAGAGAAATATACTAAAAATTTTGATAAAAACAAAACATTTAGTTTTTAATTTGATAGTTCTAATTTTAAAGGCTTAAATTCGATATCTGAAAAAATTATCATCAAACATAAAAATACCTAGCCATTGATTGGTAGGTTTTAATTTTAAAGGCTTATATCTAAATTTGATAGTTGCTTTAGAGATATATTAATTTAAAATAATATCAATAATAAAAGTATTTAATTTGGTAGACCCAGATTTCAAAGGCCGGCCTGGATTGATAGTTGGATTAGAGATATAGTATTATTTTAAAAAAGAGACAAGTAGCACTGCCAATACTGTATAGCATAATTGTGCGGCTGATCGGCTAGTTTATTCTAAAATACTAGTAATTAAGTTGATTAAGTTGCAGAGCGCCATGCCTTCAACCATAAATTTGGGTTAAACAGGTGACAATCCAGAAGCCCTTAGGGGCCTTTTGCCTTGAAAAAAAATGCAGGTGACAGGGACAAAATTGATAATTGACCGGCAATTAGGGTGGACAATTTTTAACCGAAAAATCCAATTGAACCGAACCGAACTAACCAAAAAAATCGGTGTTTGTTTTACGGTTCGGTTTTTTTGGCACTATTCGGTTTCCGGTTTTCGGTTCGGGTTTTTTTTTTGCATCGTTCGGTTTACGGTTTTTAGTTCGGCTTTCTAATTTCGAAAACTGAATAAACCGAAATAATCTCAAGAGAATTCCCAAAATCGCCATTTGCCCTGCCACCCCGTTCGGCCATTCCATTCCCCATTTCCCGCTTCCCCGCCCTCCCATCCCTGAGGCTCGAGCCATTGCCACCCACTCCTACCCAAGCCCTTGTCGACGTCGCCGTCCACCCCTACTCGAGCCGTCGCCGCTCTTCCATCCCCCGTCGCTAGCCTACACCCCTACCCGGCTTCCACCTCCTCTTACGATGCTGGCCTCCTCCACCTCTTCGTCTCCCGCACTATCGGCCCTGAGTCCACCCTTCGCCAGTCTCCCCAGCGGTCTAGGAGGTCGAGTGCACGGGGAGTAAGAACGCATCAACGAACCTTACCAACATCATCCTCAACCACGCTGGACTCCTCCACCTCACGCCGTCGTCCTCTATCGCACCGGCCTCCTCCACCTTGTCGAGTCGACGACCTCTAGATCTGGCGGTCTCTATTGTAAGTTCAAGCTCTTTTGGTTTTGGTGATTGGTTTAATATTAATGTTTAATCATTGTTTAATGACAAATCTAATCATTATGAGACTAACATGTTTTATTAAGTCTATTCTTATTAGTCTCATACTTGGATGGAAAATGGAAAACCTAAGGTATGCACTCGTATTCATTCTATTATATATATATGCATACTTAGAATTCAAGTTAAAGTATGAACTCTTCCAGTGCTTTAGACCAAATATGTGCATTATGTTTTTAATTCATATATACATGAATGCACACATCTAGGGGGAGTTGATAATTTAACTTGATGTTTCAATTGTATTGATCCATGTCCTCTTGTCATACAATATAAAGGATCAAGACCTTGAAACAATCTTTTGAGTATATATGACTTGTGTAGTTATATACTCATGTCAATTTAAATAAGTTTAAATTGAGTTCGATTGTCTCTCAATCAATCAAAGAACATTTCATCATGTGTTGATGGTGTTTCCTTGTTGATTAAAGACAAGCGAAAAGTTCTTGAGTATAATGAAGCATTAGTTGCATCAAAGTACTCAAGACACAATTAATCATTCAATTGATTAGGGTTGTGCTCAATCGATCTTGAAGGCATCCATTATGTGTTAATGGAGTGCGGTGATGATTGAGACAATCGTGTTTGTTGGACTAACATCTTCCATGAGTTGTGAAGTAGGTTAAGTCCAAGATGATGAAGAATCGGGAAGAAGAAGTCATCATGAGTTGATGAGCTTCAAGAGGTGATCCCGAAGTGAAGAGAAGGGCTAGAGAAGGTTCATCATGCGTTGATGACCAAGAAGAAGAAGAAGAGGTGATCCCGGAGAGAAGATGATCGAAATCATAAAAGCTCCAAGTGGATCAAGTTTGGCAAAGGTATAACTAGCTAGGGCTAAGGATGTGTTCCTAGTCTTTACCGGTCTCCGTGTTTGGTTGTGAGACCGGTTGCTTGTTAGGTGCCGTACTATTAAGAGGGTTGAGTCTTTTAGCTTGAGCTTCATCATGTGTTGATGAACTCGATTGGTTCACTCTAGCTCACTCTCTTGTTTGATGTTTGCATGAAGCTAACCATTTGGCATGTGTTGCAAATGGGTGAAGCTTATGCATTGGATTTTGTATGAGCTAAGTATTTGCATGTGTTGCAAATAAGGGTGCTCATACTTGCATCTTATTTGAATTTTATTTGATTTGGTTTTTGCTTGGAGCTAAGTTTTGCATGTGTCGCAAAAGGAGAGAGCTCAAGCAATTTGGTTTAGAGTGGTTGCATGGAGTTAGAGATTTGCATGTGTTGCAAATAGAGAACTCATGCACTTGTATTTGTTGTGGTTGCTTGCATGGTGCTAGAGATTTGCATGTGTTGCAAATAGAGAGCTCATATTTTGGTATTGCTTGGAGCTAGGTTTTTGCAGGTGTTGCAAAGAACAATGCTCAAGCATTAAATTGGTTTAATGTGTATTTGCAAGTTCGTTGTGCGAATAAACCGAGGTCTATGGGTCCTAATCCCGAGAGCATGTGAGTAGGGCTTGCAACGGTGTGTGCAAGTTGACTGGTCTTGTGTTGACCTTCACATGGCTAGGGGATTAATCTCATAGACTCGGGTTTGATTTGCTTAATACGCTTTTGCAAATAGATCTTGAGTTGTTTACTGAAATGTGTTTTCGTTAGTTGGTTTTGATATTTGCAAATGTGTTTTGCAAAGAAGTTGTGTTAATGAGATTCTTTGAGTATGTGATTAACATATGCAAATGTGTTTTGCATAGTGTTGTGATCATGTGTTGATCCTCACATAGCTCAAAGAATTTATCTTGAATGGTTTGGAGAAAAGTTTTGTGAAAAACAGTGTTTTCTCCACGAGGCCGGTCGCATCGCTTTAGGCAGTAGCACCGGATCCGTGTTACCATTATTTGGCCGGTAGCACCAAGGTCCGGCTACCGCCTCTCCGCCGTGTGGAATTTCCAGAGGGGTGTTTTTGGCGATCAGTGGTCCGTGCTACCGCCCATGGTAGGCGGTAGCACCGGATGTCCGGCAACCGCTCCTCCGCCGTGTGGAAAATCCAGAGGAGGTGTTTTTGAGTTCGCCCTCCCGGTTGGCCGGTGCTACGGAAATCCTACAACGGCTAGTTTTGTAGCCGTTGGCGAGGCAGTGCTACGGTCCTAGTAGGGCGTAGCACCGGAATTCTGGTTTTGTCTGCACTTCAACGGCTAGTTTTGGCTTGGAGGCTATAAAAGGAGGCCTTGGGGGCAAGGCGATGGGTTGGTGTGTGCTAGAGCTTTGGGTGTTTATAGGAGTTGTGTGCATGTGTTGCCTTCTCCCATTTGCTTCTTGAGCTAGGTTGAGCCTCTAATTGCATGTGTTGCAATTAGGAGAGGATTGAGAGTCTCTTGTGCATGTGTTGCACTTGAGGAGGATCCTTGTGCATGTGTTGCACTTGGTGATCACCTAAGCACATGTGTTGTGCTTGGTGAAGTTCAAACGAGAGGATTCGACTTGTTACTCTTGGAGGTTGCCGACTCCTAGACGGCGTGAGCGTCGTCTTGCGGGAGCTCTCAAGGTTGTGAGAAGCCCTGCAAGTTTGTGAAGGTTCGGGTTGAGCCTACGCGAAAGCGTGAAAACCACATCTAGTGGATTCGAGGTGGGTGCTCAATTCGTGGAGTCGGTCCAATGTGTTTGGGCTAACCTCAACGTGGACTAGGGAGACCGCAAGTCTCCGATCACCACTAAAAAGTATTGTGTCTCTTGTGCTTGCTTTGTTTTCTTTATTTATATTCAAGCAATTTACATTCATAGAATTAAATTGATTGATTGCTTGTCTTTAGAATTGCTTTTTGTTAGAGACATAATTAGTTAGTGCACATAGTGAGCCTAGTTGATTTAGGCTTTAATTGTCAAAACCTTAGTTTATCGCTTCCGTATTTTTATTGATAAGGTTTTGGCATAGGGGTAATTAAGGGGTGATTTGCTTTGTAGAAATTAGTAGAAAGAGAAAGTTTTTTTTAAAAGCCGCCTATTCACCCCCCTCTAGTCGGCATCCTCGACCTTACATCTATGCCAGATCTGGCAAGGGTAAGGCCAGATCCACCCAGTGGGCATGGCAGTGATGGAGAGTGTGCAACTGGTGTCATCGTCCTCTGCTGCGACGACTGTGCTGGCCTCCACCTCGTACCGTGGCCATGAATCATCTAATTTGCCATTTTTTGTGTTTTTATTTTATGTTTTGATTTGTTATACCAAAATTTGTGGTCATTTCTTTGAAGATGAAATCTGAGCAATGCAATTCTTGAAGATAAAAATCCGAAATCCAACGGTTTCCAATTTCTTGAAGTTGAAATCCAAATTTCAGTTAATTTGTTGAATTGAAATCCGAAATCTATATAGGAAGTCGAGTGCACCTGGGGCAAGAACGCATCAACAAACCGAATTTCAGTTTACCGAAAAACCAAAAGAACTAAATCGAACTTTTTCGGTTAATTCGGTTCGATTTTTGAATTTGAACCAATAATTTTGGTAGCCAGTTTTGAAAAACCAAAACTTTTTTAAACCAAATAAACCAAACCGATTTAACGAAAAAACCAATTGTCCACCCCTACCGGCAATACTAAACGCACTCGTTAGAGTGAAGATCCATAAATAAATACAGTAAAACACACGAGATGGACTCGATATTAAAGAGATGCCAGGGTCATTTTTAGCCATTAAACTTGGTCGGTATGCATTACTACTGTACTAACTCTATGAGTGCAATATCTCGACTCTCGATCGAAACAGTCAGACGCTCTTTTTTAAGATGAAAACACGCTTTACTACATGGCATAACGACAGATTTTTGTACGAACGAGAGTTCATCGCACGTGACAAATCCATGTTACTGTGCTGAGTGTGTCCTAGCCTTTTGGAGAGATGTGTAGCTTTTTTTTAAAAGGTGTTTTCGGTTTTTTTATCAGAAAAATAGCTGTAATATTTTATAATATGCCGTTTGATAAATAGCTAATTTCTTTCAACAATAAGTCGTAAAAGCAAATCTCATCTAGTTTTCGGTTTTTATCTTTTACTAGTTATATGTGACTTCTATTTTATACTAAAAGCCGCTTAAAAACTGAACTATTTGAAAGAATTTACTGGTTTTTTGAAAGCTAAAACTAACTTTGAACCTAGAGCCTTAGACGCAAGAAACTTTTATAAGCTCTTTTGGACTGACGTGTGGCAGTGGTTCCTATGAACCTTTTATAATGGGAAAAAAATATACTCGTTGCAATTGTTTTGGATCGCCGGTTCTACCATTACAGAGTAACTTCTTGCATATTATCACATTGTGCAGACCCTACTCTTCAATGACATTATTGATCATGTAAAGGAGCTGTGCAAAGACCATTTTACCTCTCCTATCTCTTCTCTATTTTTCTCACTTCCTTCTCTGTTCTAAAAAGACCATATCAAGGCACCCATGAAGCACTTCGCCCTCCTCATCATCCCCGTTCTCTTCCTCCTCTCCCTATGTCCTCCCGCGGAGCGAATCGAGCCGACGCCATCGCCCACGTCCACCTACAATGCGAGGTCGTCACGGTGGAATCGGGGAGGAAAAACATGGCAGCTGGAAAAGGGAGAGCAACTCGCCGCTGGCGAACTCCAACGGCGGAAAAGGATCACGAGCATCTCATGTTCCCAGTGATGGTGATTCTGTTTTTGAGGTCAATGGAGACAGAGGTGGCTGTGCCGGTGAGGAGGAGAACGGTAGCGACGCTGTGGCAATGGGGCCGCTTAGGAGAGGACGGGGTCAGATTTGGTGGGATAAGGCGACCACGGTGACGCGGGCTGCTCGGCAAGAGATGATTGGAGGTGACGAGGAGCTGCGGCGGTGGCTACCATGGCGGCGGCGGTGTGGAGCTCAAATCTAGTTGTCGGCTGTTGCCACCGGCCCGTCGTCGTCCTTTGCTTTTGCTGGCATCGAAACCGTCGGAGGTGTTAGACGGAAAGGTCTCCGGTCGGTGGACGAGCGCACTGCCATTGCCACAGCCTCCAGGGGTCTCTCTCTCTCTCTCTCTCACGCGCGCACGCGCCCTTGTTGTCATAGACTCCGACAGCCACGTCGTCGAGCTGTGTCGCTGCCGCCCAAATCTACCGTGGAGAGCTGAATCGTGGGGATTTGAGGAAGGGGGGAATCGTGGGGAGGAGGATTTGAGAGAGAACGGAGGAGGAGAATGTGCGTGATTTGGGGAAGAAGAAAGTGACGAGGGCAAGATGGGTATTATGGAAAATTTTGACTGGAGAAATCTAACAGAGACGACGGTACTGGCATGAACGGCCATGGTTAAAGGTCTCTTCGTAACGACAAATAATGAATCCAGAACAATTATAATTGAAAAAAACTTTCCCTCTATATTCGGACGCTAATTCTTTGGCAACAAGGTTTCCCCTCGATTCTAGTCACATGATCCTACATTTTTACGATCCGATTGACTAAACCGATTCGATATATCCTATGCTAGAGTCTTAATTTAGTATATTCTTAATATTATTAAGATTCTAATAAAAAAATTGTAGGATCATGATGAGAGTTTTCATACGACCGTACCGATTCTAGGGATTTATTATAAATAATTACTTGCATATGTCCCTTTAATTGAAAATTTTACTTTTTATTTCTTCATGTACATGATAATTTGTATAAAATAATAAATGATCTTTCCTTTGCACTACATTTTGTAAACAACAATTTTAAAAATATAGTTTTAAAATTGTAGAAGTGTTAAAATACATGGTATACTTTTAAATATTTTTTTTGGTAGAATCATATAGGATTTAGACTCTACATCCATCCTATGATTTGTGATGCTGTTGAAGAACCTTCGATCCGATTTAGAGTTCTGATAACCTTGTTTGACAGTCTTCCCAAAAAAAGCGAGTAAAAACAGTAGTACTGGTATTATTCACAAGTATAGAGCCGTACCTGTTCCCAAGGGTGGTATGGAGCTTAACGATGACGTCGTCCTCCTCCTTGGAGAAGTTCCCCCTCTTCACCCCGGCTCTCAGGTAGTTGATCCACCGAAGCCGGCAGCTCTTGCCACACCTCAGCAATCCTATGTTACCAACGGCGCAACAGAAGCAATATACCAACATGTTAATAGCGCATAGCTAGCTAGTTCGGGAAAGTTTCAGCTAGCTAGCTTAACTATAACCAGCAGGAAACAGACAAAACGGAGTTAAGATCTTTCTTTGGAACGAGCGGAGTGCACATACATGCACTTGTACACGTATGTGCATATTTGCATATACACGCAACATATACCTGCATTCTTGGGCAGCGACCTCCATGCGCCCTCGCCGTTCTGGGCAATGTAGTTGACGAGTATCTCGTCCTCCTCCGTGGTCCACCTCCCCCGCTTCAGCCCCACCTTCTCGCAGCACGGCGCCCTCCCCATTCGCGGCCGGTCTGGCGGCGCCTGCGCGCGCGCGATGTCTACCAACCAGAAAACCGTGCGGCCGTACGAGCCTGCGCCCGCGGTGCGAGCGGCCGGTCTGGGGCGCTCGCGATAGTGGCTAACAGCACGCTGTGCGTAACTCCGCGCGCACGTTCGCGTCCAAGGAGTTGGTGGGGGACAGACGGCGGTCGGTGGACTGGTCACTCACAGTCACTTCGCTGCGCGTGTAGTATTTCCACGGACCTGGATCGTTGGAGAGCCAGGCCATGCACGGACGGCAAGTCACAGCGCTATAATATAGCAGCGCGCGCATGGGGGTTGGAGGTTGTTCGTGCGTACTCCTACGTGGGAGTACTGGAGTAGGGACGAGAGCCCGTGTGGCTGGAGGCGAGGGCACGTGGGCGCCCGGCGGCATGTGGGCGCCGTGGCGCAAGGGCTCACCACCGTCCCCTTCGCGGCCTCGTGGGCGACCACGTTGTCGCTATAGGCTGTATACACCGGCCGGCCGCGCAGCTCCGGCACATCATATTACTATGTTACCATTATTGATCCTACTGTGAGAACTATAATTAATTTGACAAATATTTCTGTTAGCACCAAAATTTGATAGTATATGTGACCGATTTGTAAGGCTAAGTCAAATTTAGATATCTAGCCGATATCGACTCAAATAAGGAAGTTTATCTTCAAGAGATAGAGGCTGATGCGGTTCATGGTTTGTAATTTATAATGCACGTAAACATTATTTTCTATCTCCACCCCAAATAGTGCATCCCACTAGAGATGGCCCAACATTCGTGCACCCAGCGAAACGTCTCCAGAAACTTGCCTCCATCAAAATTAACCTCTCAGATCTTTCCTCAGCTTTACTCACCCACATCCGATGGCCATTATTTAGTGTGCCTAATCATCCCTGTGGCCCACAACAGACCTCCCCCACCTACATATTTGGAAGGAGAGCGAATCAAACAAGGAAATAAATAAGGAGGATCCGTATGCAAGGAAACCAGACTTGAATTTTTTACCGGCCAACAAAATTGTACGTACTACATATTTGGAAGGAGGGCGAATTAAACAAGGAAATAAACAGGGAGGATCCGCATGCAAGAAAACAAGACTTGAATTTTTTATTGTCCTGGCATTGTGATCGTATTTTTTTTCTGAATAAGACCCTTCTCGAGACTTTTTTACGGATTTAGCCCCATAGAGCCTAATTTCAGCTCACAGAGAGCGCTGAATTTTTGTTTTCATTTTTTATCTAAGGAACCAACAGTCTATGAGTGCTACTTAATTTTTTTTTCAATTTTTTCTCGCGGAACCAACGGCCGGCGAGCACTGTTTAATTTTTATCTTTTTTTTCCTTACGGATCCAGCGGTCAGCAAGCGCAACTTATTTTTTCATATTTTTCTGAAATCATCCCTGTAGCCCACAACAGACCTTCCCTCACCTCCACCATCAACAAGAAAAAGGAAACAAACGTCCTAGAAAAGGAAAGGACCATACATTACGTGCTGGGAAAAGGAAACCGGGAGATGGGGCAACATGCCAGAGATTGCACGACGACGGCGGGCAAAGTGGCCGGGAGAACGTAGGTCTGCAATGGCTCCACGGTCGCCATCGGTGGCTTTGCCAACGCGGCGAGGTTGCTGGTCGGCGACCTCGCGGCCGTCGTGCCTCTGCAAATTTATAATTTAATTTTTTTTGAAAATAATTTTATTAAGTACAAAATAATCGAAAGTTTTTTTGAGAATTTTTTAACCTAATGTGCTATCTTTTCAAAAATCCTTCTATATTTTAAAAAATGAAGGCAACCCACCTGTAGCTTCTTCTAGTCACACCAGCACTGCAGAAGCTTCTTCTCTTCCCTCCCTCCATTAAAGCAAGAAAGAAGCTCCAAAGCTTCATCAATCTCGCACCAAATCTCCTCTTTTCATCTATGGTGTTAATTCCCCAAATTTCGTGCTCTATTGCTAAAATTTCCTCCCAATTTGATTTGATCCCAAATTATGGTTTCCATAAATATGCTTGTTTCGGGGCTATAAAAGACGACGAGCTCTCCTCCACCCCATCGCATTGCGTAAATCCCTAAGTGCTCACTCTTGTAAAGATCGCCGGATTTTGGAGGTAACCCAAACCATCACCGTCATCTTTCCCAGCGAAATTCATCGCAACCGTGACTCCTCCCCCGCAGGCGCCGGTGCCGACGATCTCGCCGCACCAGTGCCGACCCACTGCGATCGACCGACCACCCCTGGCCTTGCCTCCACCTTGCGCTGGCCAAGCCCAGAGAGCACAATGTGCTCTCTGTGGAAGCTGCAAAAATAATAATCTAAAATCAGAAAATTCTTTTTTCTTTCTCTTTCTTGATTTAAAATCCTTTGGGAGCCTGTTTTCGCCCGTTCGACCTCCATTTAGTTCCATTTTTATTTCTAAATTCATTTAAAATTCTAAATTTCTCTTTTATTATTAAGTGTTGTATCCATACTTATCTTCTCATTTAATTGATAAGCGGGTGTACTGCCGTCGTAGCGTTAGCACAGGCACTATACTAGTGGTTTGTAACAGATCGAAGAAGGATATGATCGGCCTGCGCGCTATAAAAAAGGATCTGAGGCAAGCTGAAAGAGAGAACCAGCACAATCAATCAACTCACATATACTTTTTATTTACTTTCTGTCGACTACGAGTAGCTTTCGTAATTTAGAACCTATCTGTAATTCGTTTCTAATCAATAAAGTTACGCATCGTCGATTGTTGATCATCTTCGATTACGCCAATTTATCCAGTTTTTTCTCCGATCTTGTTGCGTATCGTCTTTTTGGGAAAATCTACCTTTATCAAACCATCTGATCTGCCGTAACAAACTGTTTAAATTTATCGTTACGTATGATCTAATTGGCTAAATAGCCGTTTGGATAAGATCTTTAGTTAAAACCTAATCGGTTGAAACAACTATTTAGATTGTAATTCTCTTGCTGATTGCAGGATCAAATCGGCCTGGCACGCCACGAACATCTTGAACCTGGCGTTCGCGTGTGTTTGAGCCAATCAACCCTACATCATATTTTTCGGCATTAACACACTTTTGGGACGTCTGGTGGGACCAGAGGTCCTCAGGCAAGTCGATTCCACCTGCTGATGTCGTCCTCGATGCTATAATCGTCCCAACAATAGATGATTTAACTCCAGAACAACGCAAAGACATCGAGAATAGAAAGGATGCACTCGAGGAGATGATATTAAATTGCTATCAGAAAAGTTGGCGTGGTGTTACGCAGAAAACCGCGTTGCCAACGGTCAATTTTTTCGACAACATAGAAGCTGCAGTTGTGTCGAACAATAGGCCGGTGAATTGATATATGCATGCACAAGCTGAGTTATCTGATATGATTAATTAATCTGTGCACCATGCTTTGATAAACCGATCATCGGCTCTAGTAACGACCTTCAAGCCGATGATAGCTAATAGTATCAAAGTTCTGGCTCAAGAGCTAGTGCCGGCTAGAAATATGCTAGATCCAATACAAGTTCTACCAAACTACCCGGTCTACTCAGCAGCGTCGACTACACAGAGTCTTGTGCCAGCGACTGATCCTAAGTCATCGGCTCCAATCCCGACTCTGATGCCAACCCAACGGACTATAATCCTGCCACAAGATCCTGGTGCAAGTGAGGTTGCTCATTATCAAGATCATACCGATGGCACTAAGTTGGACCTCTAGGCCAGTCTACCACCATCAGCTCTGTTTTACATCTATCTGTAATCGGTCACACAGCTGATTGAACCCCCCATACGGCCACAATACGCCGAGCCGATTCTACAGAGAAATTCGGCCCCATACAAGGTTGTAACATACTCGGAACCCTTTGTTTCTTTGCCAGAGCCGGTGCTTAGAAGAATTAACATTGGCTATGAACAATCTTGCTAGCCTCCATCGGCTCAGGTGCCATATCAGCTCGAGTCCACGCTCGGGGGTAGGATGCCAGTTATGATCATAATTGGCAAGCCTCTAACCCACCATCGGCCAATACAGCCAATTGGACCGATCGAATAGCTGTGGTGTTACAGAATCAATTTGGCATATAGCCTAATGGAAGAATAACCGGCTATCAAAAGATGTATCCCGATTACATTGATTGGATTTCGTACCCTAATAATTTTAAAGTCTCTGATTTTGTAAAATTTTTAGGAGACGACGATTCTACCACCACCTTAGAGCACATCGGACGATTTATCGCACAATGTGGCGAGGCAACCAACTCTGATGGTTTAAGGGTGAAATTGTTCTTGTTGTCATTGTCAGAGCCAATATTTACATGGTTCACAATGTTACCCCCGAATTCGGTTAATTTGTTGACCGATTTGGAAAGCTGATTCTATGAGTTCTTTTTCTGTGGGAGTTCAGACTTAGAATTTCATATTTGAGTTCTGTTTGATAAATGTTTGGGGAATTGGTTGACTAAAATTTGCAGAGGATCCAACGATGCAGCTGTACGCTAATCCTTTTCCAATCAATATGGCCCATTGCTCTGAAAAGAAGCCAGAGCTGACACCAATTAAGGATAAAAGCACACGTGTCGACATCCACGAAGGTGGCACGCCAAGTCTACATGCAAACAAGCTTTAATGGCCATGAGACCTTAAAGATTACAGTCGATTCAATACAAATAGAAACCAACCATGAAGGGAAATGCTCAAGAACCATGAAGCCAAAGGGAGATTTACAAATTGGCAAGTGGTACAAGGCTGAGAGGTTATTGCCACCACGAAGGCCGATACAGAAACAGAAGCCAACTTTCTCCCAGTTATTGGAAAAATACGAAAGGAGAAATGATAGGCCGTGATATCCTGTACGTCAGCCAGATAATATGTATTGGCCCGGTAACCTTGAAAGAGCTCACCAACGATGCCCGTTTTGGCAATTCTGTTGGGAGAGGGGGTTAGGTTTGCCATCACCACACATGTCCGATGGAGCATTACCCGCACCAAGGTGGCTGGCAACGACGGTCAGCTAAAGATAGGATACCTAAGTGGATGAAGGGATAAGAAATTGGTCCAAGAAAGAATTTCCAGGCCAATACAAGAACAAAGACGACCGAATGAAGGGTCAAGTTATGTGGCTAAAATTGATCTGGTAGGAAAAATACGTGAGCCGAGTAAACCAAAGCCTAGATGGTGTCCTCCAAGTTTAAGCCAATCTCGGCGCAGAAGACTTTAACGCTTGAGGACTCAGGAGATGAGGGAGGCTGAGTAAGGAAAAAAAGGGATGAAACCTTTAACAAGCTCCGGCTGATGATAATTGTTAAAAAGGAATAGAGAAGAAAAGAATTAGTCAAAGATGAGTTTGACTTGGCTGATGATTTGGATTCCTCAATGATTCACGACGATTATCCACCTCTGATGGACATCAACATGGTGTTCACTTTACCAGCTGAGTTCAGGACAAGCGTTGCATCGTCTTAGGAAGTTTTTGCCCAACTATGCTTGGGTGCACAAGATGCAGTTTTCTAAAAATCTCAAGATGATCATCGATATCTGAAGCCATTGTACTTAAAAGGTCATATTAATGGTAAGCCGATTTCAAGGATGCTGGTCGACATAGGGGCAACTGTTAACCTGATGCCCTAGACCACGTGCAAAAAGCTGGGTAAGTCCGATGAAGGCTTGATTAAAACTAATATGGTTTTGAATGACGTCATAGGAGATCCCACCGAAGCTAAGGGGGTCATGGTGATAGAATTTATGATCGGCAGCAAGACATTGTCGACCACCATTTTCGTAGTCGAAGCTAAAGGAAATTACAACATACTATTGGGGCGAGATTGGATTCTTGTAAATTGCTGTATTCCATCGACTATGCACCAAATGCTCATTCAATGGAACGGATATGAATTCGAGGTTGTACATGCCGATACATCGGCTTACATAGCAATGGCCAGTTTAGAAGCAAATTGGCAACATGATGAGGCTAAATGCATATCGGGTAAAGCATTGGACGATTGTGATTTTATCTGCATCAACAAAACTAGGCTCATCCCGATCAATGTAAGGCCGAGCCCGTTTGATCGGACTGGTGAAATTTTACGCTAATGGAGTCTAAATCAGCAATGAAAGCTTTACAAGATAAAATGTGAAGCTATCGGTAAATAACGGATAGCTATGAGGCCATTGTAGACTTTCAAGAAGTTAAAAAATTGAGCCAATGTTTCACATCGACTGATTTGGTGAATGAAGTTGACATAGGTGATGATGATGGAAAAAGACAAACTTTATTAGTTCAAAATTAGCAGTAGGTTATAAAGAAAAGTAGGTTAAGCTTGTGAGAGATTATAAAGATTGTTTTGTTTGGGAATACCATGAAATGTCTGGTTTAAGCCGACAATTAGTTGAACATCTGCTACCAATAAAATCGGGCTATAGGCCGTTTAAACAGTCTCTCAGATGATTTAATTCGGCCATGTATAATACAACAAAAAAAAGAGATTGAGCGATTATTGGAGGCTAAGTTAAGTAGGCCTTGTCAATATGCTGAGTGGGTTTCTAATATCATTCCTGTTATGAAGAAAAATGGAAAACTAAGAGTGTTTGTCGATTTCATATATTTAAATAAAGCTACACCCAAAGATAAGTATCCAATGCCTATAGCCGATATGCTAATTGATGCTGCATCTGGAAATAAGATCATTAGTTTTCTTGATGGTAATGCCTGATATAATCAAATATTCATACCTGAAGCCGACGTTCCAAAGACGACCTTTAGGTGCCTTGGTGCTTTAGGTTTGTTCGAGTGGTTGAAAGTTTAAGCTCCATTAATTTGGTTTTGGTGTTAATGACAAATGTAATATTGAGACTAACTATTTTGATAATCATAATATTGATTAGTCTCAATTGTTAATTAATGATAAGTCTTTTTATGAGACTAACTTTTTTGTTGAGCTTAACTCTTATTAGTCTCTTTAGGATGAAAAAGATGGAAATATCAAAGGTATGCATTCGAGTTGATATTATCATATCTTATTACATTCCTTGGATATAATATTCATGATCATATTGATAAATCTAAATATGAGACTAACTCTTTTATTGAGTATGCTTTTGTTTAGTCTCATGAAAAGGAAAAATGGAAATCCAAAAGGTATGTATCCAATGCAACTTTATTAATTCTAGATACATTCTTTAATGCAACTTTATTATTTCTAGATACATTCTTTGGATTCAAGATAAAGGGTGAACTCCACCATTGTTTTCACCTTAAGATGTGTATTTTGTTTCCAATTCCATATGTACATGAATGCACACATTTAGGGGGAGTTCATACTTAATCTTGAAGTTCCAATAGTATTGATCCAATTCATCTTTCTATATCAAGGATCATTACTTTGAAACAATCCCTTCAGTATATTTAACTTGTGTAGTTGTAGTATACTTATGGCAATATAGGATAAACTACAAAGCAATCAAAAATTGATTATGTGCATATTGATTCCAAGTTCAATTATTTATATGCACATATTTAATGGAGTTTATTCTATTGTTGATGGTATTAAGAGTATTGATCCCTTTCCACCACTCCAAAATAATTTGGATCATTCTTAGTAACCATCAAAATGAGTATATGAAACTTGTGTAGTTAATATATACTCATGTCAATTTAAATAAAATTTAAATTGAGTTCGGTTGTCTTTCAATCAATCAAAGAACTCTTCATCATGTGTTGGTTCACGTTGTTGATCCTAGGGCAATTAAAAGTTCTTGAGTATATGAAGCATTAGTTGCATTAGTATACTCAAGACATAATTAATCTTTCAATCAATTGTCTTTGGGTTGTGCTTAATTGATCTCGGGGGCATCCATTATGTGTTAATGGAGTGCAAGTGATGATTGAGACAATCGTGTTTGTTAGACTAACAATTTTCCATGAGTTGTGAAGTAGGTTGAGTCCAAAAAAATGAAGAATCGAGAAGAAGAAGTCATCATGTGTTGATCAGCTTCAAGAGGTTATCCCGAAGTGAAGAAGAAGAGAGGAAGTTCATCATGTGTTGATGAATAAGAAGAGAGGACCCGGCTTGGAGAGAAGATGATGGGAATCATAAAAGCTCCAAGTGGGATTGCTAGAGCAAAGGTATAACTAGCTAGGGCTAAGGATGTGTTCCTAGTCTTTTACCGGTCTAGGTGTTTGGATGGGAGACTGGGTTGCTAGTTAGGTGTCGTACTATTAAGATGGGTTGAGTCTTATAGCTTGAGTTTCATCATGTGTTGATGAACTCAATCCGGTTTGCTCTAGCTCACTCTCTTGGTTGGTTTTACATGAGTTAAGTATTTGCATGTGTTGCAAATAAGGGAGCTCATGCTTGCTTCTTAATTGAATCTTAATCGATTTGGTTTTTACATGGAGCTATGGATTTGCATGCGTTTCAAAAGGGAGATAGCTAATATAATTTGGTTTATGTGGTTTTTGCATAGAGCTAAGTTTTGCATGTGTTGCAAAAGGTGAGAGCTCATGCATCGTAGTTTTTGCTTGTGATTTGATCATGTATTGATCATCACAAGGGTAAGTAAAGTTTATGTTTTGTGTTTGCAAAATGTGTTTTTGCAAAATGTTGATTTGTTATTTGCAAATGTGTTTTGCAAATAAGCTAGAGGTTATGGGTTTCGATTCTAGAGCATGTGTTGGTATTTGCAAATGTGTTTTGCAAAGTGTCAGGACTATGTGTTGATCCTTACATGGCTAGAGGATTGACCTCATAGGTTCTCGGTTTATTTGAAATGTGTTCTGAAAAATATTGGTGTTCATGCATTTGATATTGCAGCATGTGATTAGAATTTGCAAATATGTTTTGCAAAATTATTTTGATCATGAGTTGATCATCACATGGCTCAATATTTGATCTTATTTACTCTCTCTAAATTGTAGTCACGCTCTTGATCAAGTCTATGAGTGGGATTTCGAGAAATTAGATTTTAAACTTGAATGACTACATTAGAGTCTTTGTTTTTTTATATTTAAAAATATATATGGTTTCTTAAATCTTCAAAATGAGTGAAGATTGTATCCCTTGTGATAAGCTTCACATAGAGTCCAAGATCACCTAAATCGGAGTTCGGAGTAAAAAGTTATGAGCGTTTTGGTGGTAGAGGGCGGTATGACCGGGTTTCCTGGGCATTTTTGCCCAATTTGCGCTCCAACGGCTAGTTTTTCATATAGAGGCTATAAAAGGAGCCTTGGGGCTAGCATTTAGTTGTTGTTGGCTTTGTTGAGCATTGGGTGGCATTGTGCATGTGTTGCACTTCAACATTTGGTTTTGAGCTAAGAGTGAGCTTTAATTGCATGTGTTGCAATTAGGAGTGGATTGAGAGCTCTTGTGCATGTGTTGCACTCGATGATCACCATTGTACATGTGTTGTACTTGGTGGAGCTCAAGCTAGAGGGTTTGACTTGTTACTCTTGGTGTTTGCCGACACCTAGACGGCGTGGAGGCGTCGTTGGTTCGGTGACCTTCTCAAAGAAGATTGTGAGAAGATCCGACGAATTGTGAAGGTTGAAGCTCACCTACCCAGAGGGGAAAGAGCTACCGCTAGTGGAATCGAGGTGGTTGGCTTAATTTGTGGAGCCGGTCCAATTCATTTAGGCTTACCTCAACGTGGATTAGGAGAGACTGGCAAGTCTCCGAACACCACGGTAAAACATCGGTGTGTCTTGTAATTTGCATTCTATTCTTTATTTATACACAAGTAATTTATATTCATAGAATTGATGGTTTGATTGCTTGTATTTAGGATTGCAAATTATTATTATAGACATAAGTAGGTAGTGCACTTAGTGAGCCTAGTTGACTTAGGCTCTAATTGTCAAAACCATAGTTTATCGCTTCCGCATCTATTATCATTTAGGTTTTGATATAAGGGTACTTAGGTGAGATTTTAATTAATTGTAGAAGAAATTTCTAAACCGCCTATTCACCCCCCTCTAGTCGGCATCCTCAATCTTACAGTGGTCAGGCACTATTTCAGCTGCAATGAGCCGAGACACTTTGCCAATAGTTGTCCTAAGAGAGGAGGTGTTACACCTGTACGTTTCAATCTTGGCCCTACACCTTACCAAGATACTTGCATCAGGAGTGAACCATGGAGATGTTCAAGCTGGAACTACGCCCCAAGCCATGTCGAGAGATCGTGTCAACCACATTACGAGTGATGAAGCTTAGGAAGCATCAGACATCGTACTGGGTAAGTTCTTAGTTAACTCAGTACCTGCAACCGTTTTATTTTATTTTAGAGCTTCGCATTCCTCTATTTCTCGAGATTTTGCCATTGGGAATGAGTTGGATACTATGAATCTTAAGTGCTCATTGATGGAATAGAGTTCCTAGCGAACCTTATTATTTTGGATACTCATATATTAGATGTTATCCTTGGAATTGATTGATTATCCAAACACAAGGCTGTGTTGGATTGTGGTCAAAGAATTGTGTCCATTGAAAGCCTGAAAGGCGAAAGAGTGGAGTTTTAAGCGACCGCAGATCGCGATGGTCAGTTGATGGCTGTGTTAAAGCTGTCAGTTTAGAAGAAGTACAGTTGTCAGAGAAAACCCAGATGTTTTTCTTGAAGATTTGCGTGGGGTGCCACCATACCGATATATCAAGTTTGTGATTGAATTGATGCTCAGTACAACCCCAATAGCCAAGAGACCGTATCGAATGCCTACTGATGAGTTGGTAGAAATGAAGAAGTAAATTGAGGAGTTGTTAGAAAAAGGTTTTGAAAGACCTAGTTTATCGCCGTGGAGAGCGCATGTTTTGTTTATCAAGAAGAATGATAGAAGTTTAAGGATGTGCATTGATTATTGTGCTCTTAATGAAGTGATGATAAAGAATAAATATCTATTGCCAGGATCGATGATTTATTTGATCAGTTAATAGGAGCTAAAATTTTCTCCAAGATAAATCTTCGATCAGGATATCATTAGTTGAAGATTCGTGCAAAAGATGTGCTTAAGACTGCATTTTCAACACGATATATACATTATGAGTTCACAATCATGCCATTTGGATTGATTAATGCCCCTTCTTATTTAATGAATATAATGAATATGGTTTTTATGGAATATTTGGATAACTTTGTTATCGTATTCATAGATGACATTCTTGGTTACTCCAAGACAGAAGAAGATCATGTAGAACACTTGAAGCTTGTTCTTGAGAAACTTCGAGAGCAGCAATTGTATTCTAAGTTTAGTAAGTGTGACTTTTGGAAAAAAAAGTGGAACCCTTGGTCATGTAATGACTGCTAAAGGAGTTGTTGTTGATACAAGTAAATTCGAGGCAATGTTGCATTGGGAACAACCAAAGTCAGCGACCTAGATTCGTAGTTTTCTTGAAATGGCGGGATATTACGGTCTGCTCATTGAAGGATTTTTGACAATTGTTAGACCACTTACACAGTTGTTGAAAAAGGAAAAGAAGTTTGCATGGACATCAGAGTGCGAGAAGAGTTTCTAAGAGTTAAAGAAAAGGTTAACGACAGCACCAGTGCTAGTTTTGCCAGATATTCAGAGTAGTTTTGATATCTATTGTGATACTTCGCGTCAAGGACTTGGATGTGTGTTAACACAGAATGGCAAAGTAGTTGTATATGCTTCGAGACAACTAAGGCCGCATGAAGGGAATTACCCGACACATGATTTGGAATTAGCTGCCGTAGTGCATGCTTTGAAGTTGTGGCATCATTATCTCATTGTTAATAGATGTGAGACATGCACGGATCATAAAAGTTTAAAATATATCTTTACTTAATCAGATCTCAATATGAGACAGAGAAGATGGTTAGAGTTAATCAAGGATTATAATGTGGGAATTCATTATAACCTTGGAAAAACTAATGTAGTAGCTGATGCCTTGAGTCGAAAAAGCCACAATATTGACATGGTAATTCAAGAGAGTCAGTCTGGATTATGTAAGAAATTTCAGAAGCTGAAATTTGAAGTGGTATCTAAAGGATTTCTAGCTACCTTGGAGGTAAAGCCAACTTTGGAAGATCAAATCAGAGGAAGTCAGAAAGATGACGCTAAAGTCAAGAGAATTAAGTCCAAGATGGATGAAGGCAATGCTAAGGATTTTACATTGGATGATCAAGGTACTCTGTGGATCAAAACTCGAATTTGTGTACCGAATAAGAAGAAGCTAAAGCAGTTTATTCTTGAGGAAACTCATGATTCAAAGTATTCTATTCACCTAAGGAGTGCAAAGATTATCAAGATCTGAAGGAAGGATTTTAGTGGCCTAATATGAAATGTGAAGTTGCTGAGCATGTTGCTTTGTGTGACATATGTCAGAGAGTGAAAGCAATACATCAGAGGCCAGTAGGATTGCTACAGCCGTTGAAGGCACTAGAATGGAAGTGGGAGGAGATCGGTATGGATTTTATTACCAGATTACCTACAACTTAGAATGGTTATGATTCAATATGAGTCATTGTTGATCGCTTGACTAAAGTCGCTCATTTCATACCAGTTAAGACTACTTATTCAAGAGATTGTTTGGCAGAGCTATACATGTCAAGGATTGTGTGTTTGCATGAAGTGCCAAAGAAGATAGTATCAGATACAGGTACCCAATTTACCTCAAGATTTTGGAATGAGTTGCATGAAGCAATGAGAACTCATTTGAATTTCAATACAGCCTATCATCTGCAGACAGATAGTCAGACTGAGAGAGTTAATCATATTTTGGAAGATATGTTTAGAGCTTGTGCCTTAGGTTATGCTACTTCATGGTACAAACGTTTGCCATATGTCGAGTTCATCTATAATAACAGTTATCAGACAAGTTTGCAAATGTCACCATTCGAAGCTTTGTATGGTCGTTCCTATCGTACTCCGTTGAATTGGAATGAGACATGAGAGCGTCTTGTCTTTAGACCAGATATTCTTAAAGAAGCCAAAGAGCATATTACTATGATCAGAGAGAGATTAAAGATTGCTCAGTCAATACAGAAGAGTTCTGCTGATAATCATCGCCGTGAATTAAGTTTTGAGCCTAAAGATTTTGTGTATCTCAAAGTTACCCCTCTCAAAGGAGTCAAAAGGTTCCAGGCTAAAGGGAAGTTTGCACTCAGATATGTTGGTCCATTTAAAATCTTGAGCCACAGAGAAGAGGTTACTTATCAATTAGAATTGCCGCAGTTATTGGCAGGAGTGCATGATGTGTTTTATGTGTCTCAGTTGAAGAAATATCTCTGAGTGTCCACAGAGTAGACACTGTTGGAATCAATTGAGCTGCAAGAGGATTTTACTTACAAGGAGTAGCCAATCAAGATTTTGGATGTAGCTGATCGTAGGACCAGAAATATGTCAGTGTGTTTCTGCAGAGAGCAATAGATCAATCATTCAGAGAGCGAAGCTACATAGGAGAGTGAAGAGGATCTGAAGTTAGAATTCCCTAACTTATTTCTTAATCAGCCCTGAATCTCAGGTCGAGATTCTGTTAAGAGGAGAGGTTTGTAGCATCCCAATTTTTGCATTATATGGATTTATGGTGCATTTTCTATTTTTGTGATTTTTTTGGAATTTATTTGAATTAAGCCATTTGTTAAAATTATTTAAATATTTGAAAAGTTTAAATAAAGTTTTATGGAAAATATTTTATTTGAGTCCCAAATGCCCTAAAATATTTTCTAGAATGTTTTGGGTATTTTTGTTATTTATTTTTGTTTTATCTAATTTCTGTAATTATTTTAATTAGGAAATGTTTTAAAAACCTAGCGAATAGTGTTGGGCAGAAACCCAACGGGCTTAGCCATTTTCCTCGCAGACCGCAGCCCAGCTAGCCCAAAGCCCGCGTTGCCAGCCGCTCACCGTGAGCCCTAAAACAGAGCCGTTGGATCTCGATCGTGCAGCTGTCATGCATCCACGTTGCCCTTGCGTGGAAGCCGTCGAATGGATGCCACTGCGTTGCCCTCACCATATCGCAACAGAATCCGCCACCACTGTCGATTTCGTTTGGGTTTTCGCACCCTAAATGGAAGCCAGGACCCCTATTTAAGGCGCTGCCACGTGCATTGGACTCCCCACCTCACGCCGCACATCGTGCCCAAAGCACGCAAGCCAAGATGCCATCATGTGCCTAGGAGAGCTCGCCGGACTTGGCGTGGTCACCGCCGAGGTCTTTGTTGTTTTCGTCGGCGTCAAGCTTCGTCCCCCATGTTTGAGCCTAGGTCCGAGACCCCCACGTTGGGCTACGTTGATCCCGTGAAGCCATGTCGCTGGAGAAGCCCTGGAACGCCGCGGTCTTCGTCATCTTCTTCATCTCCAGTGAGAGCTGCCTCTGTGCCATTGCTGAGCTCGTCGAGAGCCGTAGCCGTTGGATTTAGGTCATGCGGTTTAGATCGTAGCACGTGTCATGCTTTAGGGAGCTGCATCATCACCTTACGGGCGTCTGTTGTAACACCCCGGCATTCCGTATGCCCAGAATGTCACTACCTCATGCAAGAATTACAACCAAACAACCAAATAAACCGAAATTTCAGCAAGCTCACTAATGCATAAAAATTAAATTTCAGCAACCAGGATCATCTACAAATAAGATCTACGCAGCAATTAAACAAAATTGCTCGAGAAGATAAAGTATGATAACAATAACGACTATAATCTGACAGATAAACTAATTTTATGATAGGAACAAAAGCCACAAACCAAATTAACAAAATTTAACCACAATATCAAACCATAGCTCCGTTCATTATTTTAGCAAAACATAACCAAGGTAAACCAAAGACTCTTTTCCACAAGTCGGAAAGGTAATACTATCAATTTAAGATTCACGATAGTCTAAGGTTATTGATTTCATGTGGAGTGAAGAGGTGGTGCTACAACACTTTTTTCCCATGCCGTCACGTGGTACCTAAAAGAAACATTTACATAAACAAGTATGAGTCCAAAACTTAGCAATGTACATCATTTAACCACATCATCTCATATGAATGCAATTGATTACTTAAAACACATCATGCTTTTCACACATATGTAAGAATTCATAGCTTCGTCATTTGAGAATATCCAAACATTCATGCAATGTAGAATGCCATATGCACATTGCCATCTCATAACTCATACCGGTATAGCTGAGTGCACAGCCATCGGTGTGCACCCTCTCATTTTCATCCATCCCATAGAGGAGCCTACCGAAGTAGGTCTTTTATACCCAGCACAAGTGAGACATAGAAGCCCACACAGCTCACCTCTTCCATCATGTATGCACATATGCAAATGACATGGTTTATTTGCAGGTTGCATATTTCCATCATTAACATAAACATAACCAGCATCCAAATAATGATAATAAAGCATAACGAACATTTAGGACAGCTAGGTATCAATTCTCCAATCACATCATAGAATCATCTAAATTCATCCTCATATACAATGCACTTGCCTTAACCACGAGGAGCAGAGTGGCACGGGGTTGTGGCCACTCCTGAAGTTACACCACCTGAGAATAAATCACATACAACTCAACAATATAATTCTAACATAATCAATAAAATTTAGCAGCATCGAACCTACACCCTACCTCAATTCTAATAACTTTCTCACTCGGCGAACAAAACCGCCCCTCTGCTGTCCCGATGGTTTAAAGATTATAAGTTTCACCTTTATAACCCAAACCTCAGGGGCCAAGAACTTTATGAAACTACTAAAAATTACCCACATAATACACATTAACCAATTCTCTCAAATAAAACATTTAGCCTATCATATTTAGCCTGAAACTCGATTTGCTACCACACTGGACAACAGACTTCAAAATAGCATAGCTAATTTTATACAATTCCAAATGAAGTAAAGGATGCAATTTATGAAATATAAAGGAATTTCCTAACTTAATATGGTCATTAGAAAATTTAATTCAACTTTTAGATAGCCCTACTCTGTAGTTTTCCGCGACTGCTGCCAGCAGAGACAGATTCTGGACAGCAGTCAATCAAATAGCCATAACTTTTAAACTACCCAACCAAAATTCATGATCTTGATCTATAAATAAACTTAAGACGATGATCTACATCTTTCCCAATGGCCAACCCTCTGAAAATGATCAGAACTATTTTTAATCTCTGCCCTAACAAGGGGGTTTGCGCTGCCCGAACCCAGACCACGCCCAACCCCAGATTTTCCCCACATTCAACCTAATCACAGCATGAGTATGAGGGATTATAGCAAGGCCTACCCATCATACAGCACCCAAGGTACACCAAAAATAATCTAGGAACATCTCCTCGCCTCGCAGCCCAATCTCTCCAACGCAATCACCCGAGGATGCAACCACCAGGGGATCCAAGAGCAGCACCCTAGAAGGAGGAAGTTGCAGGGAACCTCCCTGGGAGGAGGGGGATCAAGGAGGAGGAAGATGGGAGAGGAAGGGGCGGCTAGAGGGAGGGGAGGGGAGAGGTGGCTGCTGGAAAAAAGGGATGGGGAGGTGCGGCTGGGGGAGAGGGGAGGGTCTAGGGTTAGGGATTTCCCCCTACACACACAAGGCCCAACATTGGCCCAAGACAACCCACAATCATTCCAACACAAGAAACCAACCCCTAGAAGCCCACAACAACCCATTAAAACCCCAAAAACAGCCCATAGCAGCTCGAATTAAATTTTTGGATATTACATCTGTGTCGCGAGTTCCCAACTGTCAGATCTGATATCGAGGGTCAGGATTTAGCCGCGTAGCTTCTGCTCACGTCTGCCACGTTGTGCCATCGCAGCCAACCTCGCGCATTCGTCGCCGTTGGATCCAGATCTGGTGGCGTGGATTCCGCCACGCATCGCATCCACATCATGGCGCATATTCTTGCTTGCGTTAGCCGTGTGATGTCATTGTGACGTCATGCGTAGATGCCGAAGCACCATGGACTGGGTTTAACAAGGTCAAGCACTGTTCCGTGGACCGAGTCTATACGCATGAGATGCATGTCAGCGTGTGATTTGTCCATGTGGCCGCTAACGTCAGCATGATGTCATAAAATAGAAGTTCATGTAGAAAAATAATTCATCCAAAACCAAAGGCAGCCATGATGTCAGCATGACGTCATAAATCCGATTTTTCAATAGAAAAGTAATTCGGTAAAATAAGATTTATTCTTTTTCTTTTATTTTAAACTTTGGAGAGCCCGTTCTCCCTCATACGAAGCCCGATCGAGGTGATTTTGGTTTCTAAAAATTTGTAAAATTGAACTCTATTTAATGGTGAATTTTATTTAATTTTTAGAGTTGAGTTTGCTCTCTGTGTTTTATATTTATTACTTTCTTTAATCGTTTCACGTAGACGTTGAAGTACCCGAGGTGTTCGTGAGCGAGGAGCCAACTCAAGAGCAAGGTCCAGAGTAGCATCAAGAACTTTTTGAAGACAAATTGTGCTTTCATTATGTTGAGCCCAGGTTTTAAAAGTTATATTGTTTTAAACTATTGCATGCTAATTCAATATATAACTGTTTCAATTAAATTGGGATTATCTATTAAACCAATTTGAGTTTATGTCAACCTTGTCATTTGTATACCATGGTTCATTTGTCACCCTAGTATTGTTCCTTATTAGTTGGTAACTACTAATTGCCAATGTGGGATGGTTAGAACGTGAATGTTTGCTTAGCCATACAACGAGTTATCGATATCATTTTTTGTATATAAAATTAATCTTGCTTAATGGAATATGGAACTTGTTTATGAAAAGGTGTGTCATGTGTTGTCACACAATGTTGTTCATGTTGTTGATGGCACGTATTGCATGGTAATCAACTGGGGTGGTAAATTGATTTAGACCGGGACAAGTGGCAAGAGTTGTGATTTATGGTGGGCCAATGTGGCATTTGGGCGGTCGCATTGTTATTTTTGATAAATGGAAGTTGATGGTATGGATAATGGTTATTGTGAGTTTTTGGGAAGTCTTGCCTTGGTCAATTAAGGACTTAACGTTGCAAGCATTTGAACTGAGTTAATCATACAACCACATGTCTGGTATAGGACAGACCTAGCTGATTAATTTGTAATATCTCTATTTTAGTACTATCATGGTGATGTGGGTTTCGGGTGCACGGGTAGACTCATATGGCGCAAGAGGGGGCCCTGAGTGTGGTAACAAGTCTAATCAGTGTTGAAACCTCAGCGGGCAGTACTGGGTTTAGATAGAGCATTGTAAAGGCTTTGTTATGATCACTCACTCGCCTTTGTGGTGATATGGTTATATCTTATGGGTAAAGTGTATAACCTTTGCAGAGTGTTAAACCTATTCGAAT
Organism: Otatea glauca; assembly: GCA_036346275.1. Taxonomy (NCBI): domain Eukaryota; kingdom Viridiplantae; phylum Streptophyta; class Magnoliopsida; order Poales; family Poaceae; genus Otatea; species Otatea glauca. The sequence continues at coordinate 21,333,413 of CM070715.1, forward strand.
AGCCGTGCTCGCTGTATTGAGCAATGCTCGGGAATTACAGTCAAGTGTTAGATTTTGATAAAATAAACTTGGAAATAGAGGCAGTATGCTATGGAAGTATGGAAATTGATTTAAGGTTGTGAGTTAGGTTATTTGAGAAATAACTGAGAAATTTATTATTTTTAGCATTTGTTTTACTGTCATTTCAATCTATTTATTGTATTCTATATAAATACAGCTTTATGGCAAAATAACTATTCAGCCATTCATTGGAATAAGCCAAGCATATAGATATAATAGAATTGTATTCTGTGTACAACTTGTTGAGTGCTTTATTTAATCACCCCTTGCAACAACAAATCACTAGTTAGAAAAGAGTCTACACCGGCTTATGAGAAATACCAGGAGAAGACAATCAACTAGGTTATGAACCTTGTGAGTTGCCTGTGGCTAATTGAAGGGTTACTATGAATAATTTATTTTCACTGTAGTTTTATTTGTTTCTTAGTCTAAGCCCTGTGTGGCGTATTCATGTAAGGTTGATCTTAAGGTCGTTCAACAGGTTATATTTAAATAGATGAAGTCTTTTATTATTTTTCCTATATGTATGATTTTGATATTCATCTATGTTGAGACTGTGTCTACTAGCATGATCCTGGACTAGTGCAGAATACAGAGGGTTCGAATTTACATATTCGGGTCCCGACACCAATGGTTTAGCCGAGTCGTCGAATAAAACATTGATAAAGCTGATTAAAAGAAAGATCGAGGAGAAACCAAGAAATTGGCATGGTGCAACAAAGCTTTCACCTTACCAGTTGGTTTATGGATAAGAAGCTGTGTTGCTATTAAAAATTAATATTGATTGATCAAAATAACCAGGCAAAATGGATTATCAATTCAATATTGTAAGGATTTAATGATAGATAATGTGAACGACTTGTCAGAATTGCGGTTACATATGTTGGATCAACTATAGAAAAAAGGCAAGAGTTGCAAGAGCCTATAATAAAAAGGTATTGCCAAAATCATTCCATGAAGCCAATCTTGTATGGAAAACTATATTGCCTGTCGGCTCTAGGGATAGACGATTCGGTAAGTGGTCTCCAACATGGGAAGGACCGTATAGAGTTCATCAGCTTGTTGATGGTAATTTCTATATTCTAGAAATGCTAGAAGGGGTGGTATTTCCTAAAGCGATCAATGGTTAATATTTGAAAAAATATTACCCAAGTGTTTGGGTTGGGTTTTAATTGGCTATAAATAATTATCGGTTGCAAAGGCCAAATTAACTCGTTGTAGTTAATTCTGTCTACATGGTGTGATAGTAAATAGATTATAGCCGATGATAAGTATAACACTTGGCATAAAAGAAACAAGAATTTAAGGCATAAATCAGTAAACAACTGATTATATATATTTTATAGAATATTCAAGACATTGTTTTTAAAAGCGTAGACGGTTACAAACATTTAGCGAATCGTTCATAACAGTCAAGCTAATCCCAAACAAGATTCAGATGCGATTCGCCCCTAAGCCCGATAGAACAACAACGGCTTTAGCTATGGTTTGCTCCACGTCGTCAATGATTTTCTCGTCCTCTTTTACTGTGCCAAACATGGGAGTAACCTTTTCTTCACTGATGCTATGGCCAAACAAAGGTCGACCTTTTGGGCTTTCAAAGCTGATGAAGAAGTTGTCGTGGCGTTCTAGGCGTCAGCCAAGGAGTCATTGATTTTTGCCAATTGTGCCTCAAGAGACTTTTTAGCTGATTCGAGCTTTTGTATCGTTTCCTTGGTGGCCTTGTAGTTTTTTCATCTCTTCATCATATTTGGCCTTTTGGGTTTTGGTGTCAGCTACCATCTTGTCAAACTGTTTTTGGTCCTCACGCTGGGCTGCCTGACGCTCGAGTCTTGGTTTGGTCGCAAGCACTGCTTCTTTAGTTTCATCAAGATGGCACACGTTTCGTAGTGTGGCCATGGCTTCCTCAGGGAGATCGGCTTGCACAACAACCATGGTATCCCTGAGCAGCTGGGCATTCTCCAGTAAATTAGCCGACGGGGTGAAGAGCAATTTGAATAAATTGTCTAGCTTTTCCTTCATGCCTAGAGCCGACACCATTGCAGCCGACGCGTCCTTGGAAATGGCCATGATCTTCTGAATTTCCTTCGAAAAGCTATCCGTGGCCAGATCAACCTCATTCTCTAATTTTGACCAGTCGAATCCCAGCACGTTAGTGAGGGGTTCGGTCGGCTTGTTGGCAGGCTCAGTAGTAGGGTTTGCTGCACCCTGGGAGGCTTGAGCTGAGGCATCGGCTATGATGGAGGAGGACGAAAATCGATTTTCACAGATGGTTGGTCGGCCAATGTATCGGGGGCAAAGGCAGGCGGAGAAGGTGCAAGCTGCAAGAAATATCAAAGAAGCTTGTTAGCCGAATCATTTAATTGAATTTGACATCATCTCAAAAAGGCCTTTACCTGGCCTGTGCTTGAGGCATGTGGGGAACTTTCGCCCTACTGTTGTTGGGGTTTCTGCCCCTAGAAGCTAATACTTTCTTGTTTGGTCGGCCTCGCTTCTTCTCTGATAAGAGATTGGCTACAGGTGTAAGTTTATATAAAAGCAATAGAGAGTATAGTTCAGTGAACTTACTCGGTGGTTTATCCAGATCAAAGGTTGAAGGGGATTGGATTCCCAGACTGGCCAATGAGTAGCCAGCCAAAGCCGTTCCAACGGGACATGGTCGTTTAGTGGGTGACCGACATCTAATGACTTAGCGGGTTTCTTCCATTCTGCCTTAGTCTGCAAAATAAAAGGAGAGCCAATCAATGAAGTTCAAGAGTATTTGAGGATTATCAAATAAAAGTCTACATTAGTTGATAACTCGCCAGTAATGTTAATGAAACTCGTGTCAATATTATCCGATGAACTAGTATCATTGCTAGAACTCGAGCCACAACTAGCGGAGTTAGTTATAGTCGGCTTTGTGGGCAGATTTGGAAAAAATTCAGAAACAACTGCCGATTTGGTCCGCTCCACTGGATATAATACTGCGCAAATAGCCGACCACCAAGTGGTGAAACTCCCTACCCTCTGAGTGTGCAAGAAGAAATGTGGCAAATTTTGGTTTTGAATATCATTGGCCATGTGCAAAGTGATGGTAGCTACTGATTCACGACGAATACAATCGCTTGGCCTAAGCCGATCAAACAGCTAAAAACTCGGAGGGACTTGTCCAAATCCGAATTGTCTAGCATACACTGACAGGTGATAAAGCTAGTAGGATGGCTGATAAGTCCAATTTTTTTGCATGCAAGCCAACGGATAGTACGCTCAGAGAGAGGAAAATCTTGTACAAGTCAAGGGTTTCTTCAAGCATATCATCGCTATCGACTGCCAGGTGAAGGAAGGATGGACATGAATTGTTATCAGCTTCTCTATAACTGAAAAAATCACGCTGACAGAAATCCTCGTGATCAAGCTGAAAAAAGAACGCTAGATACTTTCTTGCTCCGACAAATGTAATTTTGGCATAGTTGCCAAAACAAAGAATAAACTTTTTAACATATGATCTGCTATTCCTCTACTCGGCTTCCTGATCTTCTGGAGTTTCCTCGAGGGGGAAGGGGGTCTTCTCGGCTGAGTCAATTTTAAATGATCGGCTGAACAGACAATAAGGCCAGATCTAAATAAACCATAACAGGCCGCCTACATTGCCGGCCGTGTATGACCCCATTCCCGTGAAAATCCGACAGCGTATCACATGCATCATCTGATAGACTGCCCATAGAAACATTTTTCTTAGTGCAAGACGATGACCCTCTACTAGTTTTTCGGCTATAACTTGGTATACTTGAGTAGGTCCAGGAGAGGCACCACAGAGCTAGAATCGGTCAATCCACATATTTAGTAATACCACAAGTTTCTTGTCAGGCACTGGACCGATTCCTTTGTTATTGCTAATGTATTTTCTCCAGCCTTCCCCCTTGATGTGGATTAATTTGTGCTAAGGTTTGGCACTAAAAGCCGACACTTGGTCCCCACCTAGCCTCAAACAGCGGAGGTATGCTACATCTAAGAGTATTGGGTCGATTGGACCTATCCTAAACTTGAAAACATTAAAGGTGTTCTACCAAAAATAGCATGTCATGGTCACTGAGGGCTCATTGGCTTCTGGGTCGGCTAAAGATAAGGGGAGGCGCTCCGTTATTCCCATCCTCTCCCAAACAATCATTTTTTACGCTACTAGTCGATTATACCAATCTCACGACCCTTTCAATGCCATCGCCTAAGCCCTAAAACTCTTGCTCCACCCATCTATGTTATACTCAGGAGCACATAATGGAAGACAGGCTGCTTTATGACAACCGATGGGTCGAGATTTCCTACTAGACCTAAGTAATACTGATCATTGTTGATGGGTATAGGAATGAATACCTGATGACGGTCCATATTCTCTAAGCCGTTTGGGAGTTTGCCAAGCCGATGAGAGTTACAACGCTAGTGTCTGAAGTCCAAAACCAACATAGAGCCGATGATGAGGAAGTCGAAAGTCAAGAGTTGTGAAAATGACGGAAGTGAATGGTGTTATTTATAGGGGGTAATACCCAGTGGTATTTGACAGGTAATTTCTTTGAAGTTTCAAGGATGATTAATGCGAAAAGTGGCATGCTCACACATTTTACGACGTAATAAATAGAGCAGTTACCAAGACGGCGGTGAAGATTAATGTAACAATTCATGGTTAAGCCAATTAAGAAGATTCACATCTCCCACAAATGGGGGGCATATGTTAGCACCAAAATTTGGCAGGATATATGACCGATTTGTAAGGCTAAGTCAACTTTGGATATCTAGCCGATATCGGTTCAATAAGAAAGTTTTTCTTCAAGAGATAGAGGCCGATACGGTTTATGGTTTGTAATGGATCGGAGAAGGATACGATCGGCCTGTGCGCTATAAAAGAGTATCTGAGGCGAGCTGAAAAAGAGAACCAACACAATCAATCAACTCGCATCGACTTTTTATTTACTTTATGTCGACTAGGGGTAGCTTTCATAATTTAGAACATATTTGTAATTTATTTCTGATCAATAAAGTTGTGCATCACCGATTGTTAATCATCTTCGATTACGCCAATTTATCCAGGTTTGTTTTTCTCCGATCTCGTTACAAATCGTCTTTTTTTAGAAAATATACCTGTGGGGGTTTCGTGTCACCGGCAAGTAAATTTGTAAGTCTAAAGGGCCACGCGCTCCCTCTCCTTGAATGGTTAGACCTAAAGGCCCAGGATGTATACTGGTTCGGGCTGAATGTCCCTACTCCAGTTCGCGTGGTGTTTATCGTATTGCTTTAGGTGCAGAAGGCTGCACAGTGTTTACAAGCGGGAGCTAGGAGCTCGAGTACGAGAACGTGTGTTGTCTGTTCGTAAAGGTTAAGAGAAAGGAAGCCTGAGAGACCGTTCAAGAGAGCGTAAGAGAATATGAGCTCCCCCCTCCTAGAAGACCCTGCCTTCCTTTATATAGTCGGAGGGGGCAGGTTACAGGGAAGTTGAGAGAGGGAAGGGAGAAGATCTCTATGCTAGCCCTGACCCTTGGTCTCGGTTGTTGGTCGACCCCCTCTGCTGCCCATATCGGGTTGGTGGGCTCATCGAGTAGATCAGTCTGCTGCTTCATTGGGAAACAGCGCACCTGCCTTCTGCGGTCCTGACGGGCACTGACGTCATAGTGTGTGACTCTGGTGCTGCTTCGGGAGGGAGTGTATCTCCGTACTGTGCGTGACCGGACGATGAGACCGGAGTCTTGACTTTAGTAGCCTTCGTGCTGTCTTGGGAAGGAGCCACTTGCCCTCGCACGGTCACTTCGAGTGGTTGGGTCCGCAGACCACGTGGCCAATGGCCGGCGGAGGCCTGACACCTGGACCTTGGCGGTGATCGCCTCAGCTTTGTCGGAGCCGGCGGGAAGTCTGACCTATGGCGAGGGTCGGACGCCCCGTTAGGTCGGGGACGACCTTGGAGTAGCTCGTTGGGTCGGGGTCGAATGTCTTTTGTAGACCGGCGAGGCCTTTGGTCGGAGCCGGGCATGGGACGACCGTTCACATACTCAACCGCGGGGTACCCTTGTATGAATACTCGTCAATACCTATATCAAACCATCTAATCAGTCGTAACAAGTTGTTTAGCTTTGTCATTACGTATGATCTAATTGGCTACATAGTTGTTTGGATAAGATCCTTAGTGAAAACTTAATCGGCTGAAACAGTTGTTTCGATTGTAATTCTCTTCCCGATTGTAGTATCAAATCGGCTGATACACCACAAACCTCTTGAACCCGGTATTCGCGTGTGTTTGAATCGATCAACTCTACATCATATTTTTCAGCGGTTTCATAAACGTAAGATGGGTAAATAAAAGTAATAAGATTGCTGTGCGTGTCTGCCCTGGACTCCAAGAAGTAAATGAGCCAACTGCACCTACCTGCAAGTAAACCCGAGGATTTCTAACGTGTGCCGCTCTTGCTGCTGGCTGCTTGCGTTGTGACTGTTGGGAAACCCTCGTGGCCCATGGAAAGCCCACGTGGCCCCTTAGCCGAAACCCTAGATGAGCGCTATAAAAGGAGGAGGGGGTTCCCCCCTATGTACAAGATTCAGAAATTTAATAAAGAATTCGCCGTCGCTCTCCCTAAACCCGTGTCTCTCTTGTTTCTATTCTCCAATTCAGATCTGTTCGGGAACCCCGGACTATTCGATAGCGAGGTTCCTTAACACGTTATCAGCACGAAGCTCTACCGGAGTTCAGATTTGAAAGGTGAGAAAGGTAGGATTTTGACAATTGAATCTAGACGCTTGTCGTTTCTATGCATGCATCTATCCTACGCATCTTGTACCGCTTTCGTCGCGTGGCACGAAGCTACACGGCGATCGCTCGAAGCTAGCCGACATGAAACTACAGTACACAGTTTACTGTTCATCATAGAAAAAAAAAGGAAATTGACGTCGCCTCGGTCTTCACGCACGTAGTGCGTCGCCGACGGCCGCCGTCGCCGCCTCGGCCCGTGCTGCCTCGTGCACGCAGCGCTGCCGCCGCCGCTGCCGCCGCCGCGCGCCGCATCGGTCCACCCACCGAGCGCGCCACCTCGCCGCCTCGGTTCAACCGCGGACGCGCCGCACAAAGCACCGCGCCACCACCATGGGCTTCGCCTCGGCCTCCGCGCCCGGCCGCGCATGAAGCGCCAGTGCGGCGCGCTCCAGCGCGCAGCAGCGCCGTACCACCACGGCGGCATGAAGCCGCGCCCAGTAGCGCCGCAGACGGCCGCGCCCGGCGCCGGCCGGCCGAGCCCGTCAGAGCGCCGGCCGCCGCCTCGAGGTCGCGCCAGTAGCGCCGAGTGTTGCGCTGGCCGCCGCCGTCGAACCTTGGCACGACCCGCAGCAGGCAGACGCATTAAGTCGTCGCCGATTCCGACTCAGCGCCGTCGCCCTCGGTCGGCCACAGCCGGCGCCGCCCGTCGCCGTCGGCTCCGGGCCGCCCGCTCCGCCAGACGAACGGTGAACGCCGCCCACCGGCACCCTCACGCCGCCGGCTCGGCCGGCTCGATGCCGCCGGCCGAGCGCCACGCCCGAGGCATGCGCCACGCCGTCGGCTCGGCCGCCCGACGCCGCCGGCCGTCGTCGCCGCCGCAAGCAACCACCAGCGGTGCCGCGCCTCCGCGACTTCGCCCGCCGCAAGCAAGAAGCGTCGCCGCAGCCTTTCGCTCGCCGGTCCGAGCTCGCTCCGCCGCCCGGCCGTCCGAAGCTTCGCTCCCCGCCGCCGGCGCCCGGCCGAGCTTCGCTCACGCCGCCACACGTCGCAGCGTAGAAGAAGAACTGGCGTCGACTCAGCGCTGAAGGAATGAGGAGCGCGACGGGAAAAAGAAAAGGAAGAAAAAATGGGGCGGCGGGAGAGTAGGCTTGCGCGCTAGGGGAAACCCTAGCCGCACGCAATTATGGGCCGAAATGAGCCCAGCTGACCGTTCGGCCGTAAGAAAAGAAAAGAAAAGAAAGAAAAGGGAAAGAAAAAGAGAAAAAAAATTGCAGAAAATTTTGAAAAATTTCCAGAAAATCCAGAAGATTTATTTGGCTCTATTTTTAATTTTTCTTGCTTTATTTCTCTATTTTATGAATATTCTTTATGAATTTGAATCAATTGCTTTATTTTATATACTGCAATGCATAGCAATTTATTTTTCTGTACTTTATGCTTATTGCAATCATTTTCTATTAGATTACACGCAGTAATCTAATGTCGGAATTTTGAAATCATGAATCGTGAATCGTGAGTTTGAAGAACTGGCCCCGCATGTTCAGAACTAGCTCACTTGGGCATCGGACGTGAAGATCGTTCTTGGGGGCAAGAAGCTCCGTGCTGCGATTGGTCTAGGGTCCTCGCAGGACGCGAAACCTACCGTCGAGCAGAACGATCAAAGCCTTGCACAGAATTTGTACTAATCTCTCCCTATGTGGCAAGAAGATCACTGATGAGGAGAAGATTGAGAAAACTCTCTCTACCTTCCACCTAAATGCTATCCAGAGTGCACGCAGCTATCGTCAGGACGCATACAAGGAGTATAGCGAACTGATTGATGTAATGCAAGTTGCGGAATCGCGAGACGATGTTCTACGCAAGAACTATGTCTCACAGCCACCTGGAAGGGGCACTGGCACAGAAGTTAATGCCAATAGCTATAAGGTGAGAAAGCCCATTCATAGAAAGAAGGGCGAGCAGGGTGAAAAAGAGAAGTTTCAGGCCAAGGGAAAGTCCAAAGCCCGCTAATGCATGAATCGCATTATTTTTTAGATTATGGTTGTTAGCATTTTCTTTGAATAATGAATTGTAAGCTCTAGAAGAGCATACTTCTTTCATGAATAAATACGCAATTTATTCTTTATTCCAGTATTCTTCAAATTTGCAAGCAATATTTGGATTGTTTTTGCCTCGATCTGATTAGAATTATATTTCTTGTATCTAGTAATCGTGTAGCGCCCAAATGGAAGAGATATGCATTGTTGATAGTGGCACAACAAATACCATCTTAAGAGAGTCTAAGTATTTCCAGTCGATCACGAAGAACGCTGGAAAGATTACTACGATCGCAGGAAGCGACTCATATGTAATCGGCTCAGGAAGAGCCACTATTATATTGCCTATGGGTACAACTTTGGTAATTGAAGAAGCCCTTTTGTACCGGAATCAACGCGCTCTCTTAAGCTTTAAAGACATCCGCGCCAATGGTTTTCACGTAGAAACCAATGAAGAAAATGGCAAAGAATACTTGTGCATTGTGAAGCATGCGGTATGTGGAAAAATGGTATTAGAAAAATGTCCCTCATATGAATCTGGGTTGTACTACACGAATATTCATGCACCAAGTGTATACTTCCTTGAAGACTGCTTTAGAAGCTCGAGTTATTTTCTTTATGGCATGGTAGATTAGGTCATCCTGGTCTTAGAATGATGAGAAATATAGTGAACAACTCACAAGGTCATGGCATTAATGTTGAAAATTTCCCGAATCATGAAGATTTTGTGTGTCCTGCATGTGCCACCGGGGAATTAATAACTAGACCCTCTATTATGAAAGTGCAAAGTGAAATCCCTGCATTCCTGGAACGCATCCAGGGGATATTTGCGCCCGATTCAGCCCTTGTCAGGGTCGTTTCGATACTTTATGGTGCTCATCGATGCTTCCTCGAAATGGTCGCATGTATGCTTATTGTCAACAAGAAACCATGCTTTTGCAAAGCTGATCTCGCAGATCATAAGAATTAAGAATGCTTTCCCTGATCATCGCGTGAAGTCTATTAGAATGGACAATGCTGGAGAATTTACTTCAAAGGCATTTGATGATTATTGCACGGCAACAGGGATAGCAGTTGAGCACTCCGTACCGCACGTCCATACGCAGAATGGACTAGCAGAAGCACTAATAAAGAGGTTTAAGTTCATTGCCAGACCGCTTTTGCAGAGTTGTAACTTGCCCAACACTTGTTGGGGACACGCAGTCCTGCACGCAGCAGCTCTTATCAATTTCAGACCGTCGGCCTACAACATCCGTTCTCCTATGCAGCTTGTGCACGGGATCATCCCGAATATCTCCCATCTTAGAAAATTTGGATGTATGGTATATGTACCTATACCACCCCCTCAGCGGACTGCAATGGGCCCTCTCCGCAAGTCTGGGATATACGTTGGTTACGAGAGTGCATCCATAATCAGGTATTTGGATCCCATGACTGGAGACTTGAATACAGCCCGATTCGCTGATTGAATCTTTGACGAGGATCGTTTCCCGTCATTAGGGGGAGGAAATCAACCTTTGGATGAAAAATGCCGGGAAATTTAGCAAATGAACTGCCCGATCATTTTTGTGATCTGACGGGCGTGGTTAAGTCGCATGTACCCGCAAGGAATGCACCAGAGAGGGTGGAAATACCAAAGAAAATAGAAGGTATCCCTCAACCTGTTCAGAGGCCTCAAAGAAAAAGAGCAGGAAATCTGGCTCCTCAAACCCAAAGTACCCGGAGACGTTTGGAGAAAATCAAGCGAGAGGACTTACCACAACCAATCACGGAAATGCCCCAAGGAAAGAAGGGAGCGGTTGAGACTGCACCTTTGGAAAGAAGCCAACAGAAAGGCAATTCCAGACTTGAATCTTCCACCAAGGAAGCCACGGAAATAATGTGTGCGCACACATAGGCGATGAAAGCTAAAGGAACTTGCTCTGCGATAGGGAAAAGCAAAGAGCAAGTAGAAGTGCATGAAGCACCCCATGAAGAAATGGCCATAAACTTTGTAATAACAGAGAATCCTGAATAGAGCAACGACTAACGTTGATGCATACTTTGCAAAGAAGATTGCCTCGATCATTGATCATGATCCCGAGCTGCATCTCGCGAGTGCAAGAAAAGGCTAGATTGGGAAGAATGGAAAAGGCAATCATCTGCGAGTTAGTCTCTCCAACAAGAGAGAGGTGTTTGAGCAGATGCCGCACACCTCCCCATATAAACCCCGTGAGGTCACAAATGGGTCTTTGTTCTAAGAGAAATGAAAACAACGGTTGTAAGGTACAAAGCAAGGCTTGTAGCTCAAGGCTTCACTCAACGTCCGGAGTTGATTATGAAGAAACCTATTCTCCTGGTCATGGGAGGAATTACCTTTAGATATTTGATCTCAATGGCGATCAACTTGAAGTTGAGAATGAAGCTAATGGATGTTGTCACAAAGATACCAGATGGAAACTTAGATTCGAGATATACATGAAAGTACCTAAGGAATTCCTATCCCAACCAAGATGGAGCAAATAGAAACACATGACAAAGTGAAATTGGAGAAATCACCGTATGGGTGAAGCGATCAGAAGAATGTGGTACAATCGCTGAGTGACTTTCTCTGCAAGAAAGGCTACACAAACAATGAAGATTGTCCATGTGTGTTTATACAATGATCCCGAATGGATTCTCAGATAATCTCCGTCTATGTAGATGACTTGAACATCATTGGGACTGATGAAGAAATTGAAGAGGCATGCTCATACTTGAAGTCCGAGTTTGAAATGAAAGATTTGGGTAAAACCAAGTTTTGTTTAGGCTTGCACTTGAACATGTCCAAGGAGGAATCTTGGTACATCAATCAACCTACACACGTAAAGTGTTGAAAAGGTTTGGTTTTGGAAAGGCATATCCTGCAAAGACTCCAATGGTCGGAAGGTCACTCCAAGCAGACCTAGACCCATACAGACCTAGAGAAGAGGGGGAGGAAGTCCTGGGAGCAGAATTCCCATATCTGAGTGCAATTGGAGCGCTCATGTACCTTGCAAATAGCACTAGGCCGGACATTGCGTTCGCCGTGAATTTGCTAGCTCGGTACAGTGCAGAACCCACCAAAAGGCATTGGAAAGGAATCAAGGACATCTTCCGTTACCTCTAAGGAAGCAAAGACTTCGGTCTGTTTTTCAGAAGAAACAATGAATTGAATTTGGTTGGCTATGCAGATGCTGGGTATTTATCAGACCCGCATACTGGCAAGTCCCAAACCGGCTATGTTTTCCTATGTAGAGGAACAGCAATTTCTTGGAAGTCGTCTAAGCAGACTCTCGTCTCGACGTCGACAAACCACTCGGAAATCATCGCTTTGTATGAAGCATCTCGTGAATGTGCATGGCTCAGAAGAATGGTTTACCACATCCAGAAGTTATGTGGTTTGAACATTGAGCAAACTCCCACGATAATTTATGAAGATAATGCAGCTTGTGTTGCCCAAGCACAGATGGGTTATGTGAAGAGCAATCTCATGAAGCATATCAACCCCAAGTTCTTCTATGCTCATGAATTGCATAAGATGAACGAGATCAAGATATTGCATACTAAGTCATGTGAAAATCTTGTAGATTTGTTCACTAAATCACTCCCAAAGATCTACCTTTGAAAGGTGCGTGAAAGGAATTGGGATGATGAGACTTAGAGAAGTGCAGATTTCGAGGAGATATTTCACATACTCCCACATAAATCTCAAGATGAATTATGAATACCCAACATGAATCTCAAGATTAGCAATTAAAGTTGGGAGAATTGTACTCTTTTCCTTAGCAAGTTTTTCATGAAGTTTTCTTGCATAAGGTTTTAACGAGGCAATTCGTGCAACATAGTAAGCGATGCTATGTACTCTTTCTCCATGTATTTTTCCCACTGGGTTTTTCTGGAGTTTTAATGAGGCATATGCATCTCGCGGCAAAGGACCCAAGGGGGAGTGTTGGGAAACCCTCGTGGCCCATGGAAAGCCCACGTGGCCCCTTAGCCAAAACCCTAGATGAGCGCTATAAAGGAGGAGGGGTCCCCTATGTACAAGATTCAGAAATTTAATAAAGAATTCGCCGTCGCTCTCCCTAAACCCGTGTCTCTCTTGTTTCTGTTCTCCAATTCAGATCTGCTCGGGAACCCCGGACTATTCGATAGCGAGGTTCCTTAACAGTGACGTCGCTGTGCTCTCGGCGGTTGTGACCGTTCGCTCCCTTTCTGCCGCTTAATATAGAGAAAAACTGTCTAACGGAATAAGCTAATTAACGGGATAGTCTCTAATCATTGGATCCCATCCATTTGACGCACCGTAGTATTTCTCGCGAAGCTTTTTTAGGATTTCATGAATTCGTCAAACCTTCCCTAAGACACAATTGTATCGTAGACTCGTAGTCCTCGTCTCCTCTGTTAAGAAATGGATAGGCTACTTTAGCGTAAAACCAAAAAATTTTACCGCGTAACTAAAAAACCACTGCAAGTTATAGATCACATAATTACCACTAGACGCGATGACCTGTAGCACAGTGGTGCAGATGTAGCCGTACTAGCCTCGCGTCTTCTCCAATAGCTCCTTGTGATCGTCGCTGGTTGCGGACCATCCTAGCGTTGAAGATTCGCAGTAACGCCAGGTATCTACACGTACGGAGCAGGAACACCACGTGTCGGAGTGCTAACGCCGGTTGCGCGGTTTTGAGCGGAGGGGTGGCGGCTAGGGTTTCGAAAATTCTGAATTCCTACTGTATTTCTTAATCCTAAAGGCAGCACCTCATCCCTTTAAATAGACACCCCATAATAGGCTTTACATTAGAAGCCTATTAGAAACTTAAAACCCATCAGAATTCGGATCACCATCAGAATTCGGATCACCATCCGAATTAAGTCTTAACTATTTAAGCGTGCGACCCTATAGGTTCACGTATATCTAGACATGGCTCGAGTACTCTTACTCGACCATTAATCGGTAACGGTCACTAACAGGACGTGTCGACTCCCGAGTATATGTAAAGATCACATCGGACGAACCTAAACAATACTTAGTTATATGCATTTCCCTTTGTCTCATGATATCGGTGAAACTCAAGGCAAGTACATGACATGCTTGTTTAGATAGTTCGACCACTCTTTTTCGATCACGTGACTTAGAATCCCCAACTACGGTTAACTCTTTAACCACGAGTAGCACGATCATGCATTTTCGAAATCCGACCACTTGAGAGGCCTAAAGATATCTCTCACGTTGAATAGAGGGGCAAATCTCATCTTAATCGATCATACTTCGCAGTATGCTTCATGACAAACCCAAAAGTCATCTTTATAACTATCCAGTTACGGAGCAGCATTTGGCAACCCTTAAGTAAGTCATTACACATCTCGAGTACATGTGCCAACGCAAGTCTAAGGATATAGCATACATATTTTATATGAGACTAACTGATGATAAGAAGATTACAACGTTCTCGCAGTGTCTCAACGTGAGCCAATCCAACTTTATGTTTTCTAACATGTGTCCATATTATTGGTTTGATATGTCCATATCTATAACCTATGAAACATGATAATCAACCAATACATATGTTAGTCTATTCATATGTGTCATCATATGTTTATCAGATAGGGATCACTTTAGAATAATCGCCACAAAGTCATATATAGAGTTTCACAAACAAATCACATACTTGATAATAGATAATAATGACTATTTAAGGAACAAAATAATTAATCATGAATATAAAAAAATATGATCATCTCTATGATTACCTCTAGGGTATATCTCCAACACCCTCCTCCTTTCTCTCGTCCCCTTCCTCACTCGAATACTTTGCTACCACTGCTAGCAAATCTCCTTATGAAGCTACCTCTAGTAGGTGCTAGTGAGCCATGGGTGGTGAGTAGGTAGGTGGCCGTGAGATGGCCATGGGCTTGTGTGGCAGCGGCAGAATTTCGCATAGTGGATAGAGGACTTTGAGATGCCATAGGTGAGTGAACCGAATCCAATCGTCTTCCTCGTAGTCGACAACGGGATGAGCTAGATTCAATCGTCCTGCTTGTCGCCGGCGACGTGATCCACGGGACGCACGCGGGATCCCTCAGATCTACGACCTTCGCCTGGTGAGCAACGTAGCACAAACATGTGCTGCACACAGAGAATCTACTGAGCGTAGCACAAAATACCAGATTTTTTTTAAATAATACTATTTTTATTCTATTTTACAAAAACAATATGCCGAATTTTTTTTTTACAAAACTACCCACCTGTCGCCATTTCAAAACGCGACAGAGAGTCTGTCGCCATTTGAAATGGCGACAAACAGCCTGTCGCCGTTTCAGATAGGGACAGACTCTCTGTCACCATTTCAAATGGCGACAAATAGTCTGTCGCCGATTGAAAAAGCGACAGACTTTGTGTCGCCATTTGAAATAGCGAAGGACTCTCTGTCGCCGTTTCAAATGGCGACAGAGAGGTTTAGCCCATTTTTTATTCGAATTGCAATGTATGTAAATTATGAGCTGTAGTGTAGTTAATAAAAGTCAAGATTAGTTGTTGTGATGTTTTACGAGAGGAGATCAAAAAGAGTGCGAATCGAGATCGGGAGAATGATTTTTAGCCTTTTCTGCACTCGTAAAATTTAATATTTAAATGTAATTTTTAGGAAGAGTAGACCAGATTTGCTCTTTGATATGTGCACTACCATATTCGGGAAAATATTTAATTTACACCTTGCTTTGCATCTAATTTCCACTAGTGCAACAACCCTAAGTATTATAGTCGACAACAACGCATGTTATAAATAGTTCCCACGAAGCACTTAAATTATTTGTTGAACATATATATAAGGGCACATACATCGAAAGTTCGGATGATAAAATAAGCAATAGATAGATTATATTGCAAGGGCATTACAACAATGACGAAATTGCTTGCCGAACTAACTAACGAAAGCACCGGTTGTCATGGTGGAACAAATGATCGTTCGCCTATCCGGTACAAATGAATGATGTCCCACATTTTCTCGTGATATTACCCGACTCGTAAATTTGGAGATTTGTCCTCGGACACCGCTCAATCCCCACTATGAAAGAACTCCATGGGGATCCACAGGTTCTCCAGTGTCGCCGAATGGGTGGCCTATGCCGCACGTCTCGCATGTGTAAGACCGAAATTTTTGGTCTTTTTGATGTGGATTTCTGCCGTCCCACATGGGCATGTCATCCCAATTCCCGGCGTCCCTTATGTTATTACCACAGGTTCCTGGATGGTCTGCGTAACGCGTCAAGGATTTGTTGCGTGGTGCGGACCTCGGCGCTTTTCCCTTGTCCCTTCCTCTTCGAGAGGAGGTACCCTCTTGCACCTCTGGTGTGTTGGCCGTTGGCGGACACTTGCCGAGACGCCTGCTCTGTTTCGGCTCGTACTCCACTGTATGATGCAGGAGGTGTGTGTTGGGCTTATCGTTGTACAACCGAAGCGTGCCTGCGATCAATGCAAGATGCCCGCTGGCCGTTGAATAACACCGTAGGCGTACTCGGTCCGCTTTTCTCGGGCGGTAGTAGCACCACGGGGAGGGTTGCTCCCCCAGTTATCCCATACGGGAAGTTTGAGATGTGGGTGGTACGTCTCCGGGTCCACCCAGTTGAAGTAGCCGCACCATTCATCCTCGGCCAAGGGGCACCGGTAGAATCTCCTGTCCGCTAGTTCATCGTGGCATGTATCAATCACTGCCTGAAGGCCGTATTCGCAAAAGTCAGGGCTTTCGGGTGGCCCCTGAGGAGGTTTCTCCTTTGACTCGAGCAATTTCACAATTTTCTTTTTGAACTCCTATATGCGATGAACTGGTTTAGAATTACTACTTTGTGAGTGAAGCATGAGTTTGTCGCATGAAACTCACCGATTGGTTGGCCTCTTGCCCACCGGCCCTGAACTCTGGTCGCTCTAGAACGGGACGATCTGGCGGCCTCTCCCACCGGTTGAAGTTCTCGGGCGAAGCGGGTTCGGCGTCGTGGCAGTTATAGACAAATTCGTAGTCACGTCGTTCCGGGCCGTCGATCCATTGGAAGAAGCAATACCGGTCCTTATGCTGAGAAAAGAAAGAACGATGCATGAAATGGTGCTCATTAGCTTGTATTTTATGGATACAAGTAGGTTTACTCGGTAGGGCGAACACAAAGAGGCCAGCGCGCGCCGTCTCTCCGTGGGTAGATTGCATCATCTTCGCCGGAAGGTTGCAGTCATATTTGGGTCTAGGCAACTCCGGTAGAACTGGAGCGTGCACGCCATCGTATCCGGTATTCGGGCGGATGAATTTCGCTTCTCAAGAGGCGACGGTAGAACGACATCGTGCCCTAATTTGTGTAGATTCAGATGGCGTGTATTGCTTGTTTGGCGGTGTTGGATGTGTAACCCTAGACCGGTTTTATAGTGGTGGTGAGTGGTTACTCCGCACGACTACAGCACTTGTCCAGTTTGACGTCCTGGCATCCTCTGTGAAAAGCTGCACGACATGTCACCCATCATCAAAGCTGCACCACCTGTCACCTTCTGCGAAAGGCTGCACGACTTGTCACCATCTGAGAAAAGCCACACGACCTGTCATCACGAACAAAAGTAGGCGGTGGAGTGGTCACTTTGAATGGCTCGCATGTGTGACAAAAGCACGTGTCTTAAACAAAGAGGTCTGTCAGCGTGTGGTCAAATCGGCCTAAAAAGGTTGAAAGCATTGCGCCCGTGAGTTGTCTAATCGAGCGTGGAAAGCTGCTACAAGGTCGCATCGCACTGACAAAGTAGCTACGTGTGTGCTGTCCTATCGACGTGACAAAGGTACTGGTAGCATATTTACAAATAGCGCCACGGAAGTAAAAGATTATATATAGCACAAAACTTCATAAATAAAACTAACATATGTGATATTACATGAGCTAAGGAAGTAAAAGACGATATTGTTTACGGTACATCATGTGTAAAAGAAACAAACTAGCTAAGGCCCTTGCGCGGTGCAACACCTCGTGTGGTCCTGTGCCTCCTCGACCTTGCACATGTCCGCATCGGATATGTGAGCTGGTCAAGGGCCTGTCCACGAGTACTCCTAGGAGGTCGGACCGGTGCTGGCGGAGTAGCGAAGGTATCCTGTGTCGGCTGAGATGGGCCGGGGGCTGATGGGCTGGGGGCCGATGCGAGCTGCGACGAACCAAGTACCACACCATGGATCGCGATAAGGATCCGGAGAAAGTCAAGTCCTCGCCCCGAAAGTACAGTAGTCCCCGAGGTGCTCGCACTCGTCGAAGCGGATCGGCACGCTGACAAACTTTTCAAGTTAGAACGACACGCTATGTGAACAACAAAATATATGAAAAAAGAGACCACCTGTTGTACCTGCGGTCATCGGACAGACGCCGGGTTCGGTACACCGGAGCCCCAGTGCAGTCCGGACGAGGGGCGGTCGGGTCCGCACGTGTCGACCTCGCATGCCAGATTTAACGAGGGGATCTGTACCACGCCGTCCGCCCGGGCCGCCTACGATGTCGTGTACGACACGGTAAGTCAAGTCCTGAATGTGGCGCAGCGCCCCTCGAAGGCCGTCATGTGACCCCTATCGTATGGGTGGCACCGACCGCCTGTATCAACGCCGACGTCGCCTCGTGTGCCTCCTCGCAAGGTCGCTCTGAAACGAAAAGAGGCTAGTTAGTTGGCATAATTTTCAAGACGTTACGTTGAATGACAAATGGAAGGAGTACGAACCGCGCGGTGGAAAGCAGAGTCTAGCTGGGTGGGGTACGTGTCGGAAGTGGTCGGATCGTGCCTGGGAGGAGACTCCACAACACGCACAACTCGAACGCGGGTGCGCGTGCTGTACCACTCGATATATCGTCGTGCGTCGATCGTGGTCGAGGGGCGCCTCGTCGATCACATCCGCAAGAGCCAGTGCCCACTGCTGCGCATGAGGTACCATGCGTGCTGCCCAGCTCTATGTGCCGACGAAGCCTTTGCGTGTGTACCTGCAAAACAAGAAAGCACAACATTAATTCGCAAGCCACCGACATCGTAGGTACTAACAGAAGGGAAAAAAATGTAGAAATACGAACGAGTGCACGGCTGCTGGAACGACGACGCCTGTGGGTACTGGGAACGCCTGCCGTAGACCAAACTGCCTCAAGACGCGGTGGGCGGTGTACGGCTCGACGAACACGTCGAACACCAAGTGACGTCGGGTCAACCAAGACGCTGCGTGTCGCAGCAGCATCGCAGCGATAGGCCAAGCGGCGCGCGTGCTCGACAAGCTCGGGGCGTAGGGGCGCCATATGACGCGGCGCGTCGTGTAGTGGTCCAACATCGCTACGCATCGAGGGTGCGGCGTGCATCGAATCGGGTGAACCGCGGTGCAAAAAAACACCAGCCGGCGATGAACGTTAGTACAACACGTGGAGAATTAAAAAAACAACATACGGCTACGATAAGTAATACTGACCGGTCGGCGACACCACAATGTCCCCATCGTCGGACGATCAACCTCGTCCCCGGGAACCCTGTAGAAGTCTGCGCGGTAAGCTGACAGGTCTATCAGTGGTCGTCCGATCTGGAACCTCTCGAACGACCACAGCTGCAGTAGCAAAGGGCAGCCGGCGAGAGTAGACGAGTCGGACACGCGACGACACCCGTCGCACAGTGCACGGTACGTCGCGGCAAGTACCGCAGGTCCCCAAGCCAGCTGCGGGATCTCCTCCAAGTCGGCGTCGGCGATCGTCCTCGCAAACTGGATCATGTGCTGCCGACGGTGTCCCGCGCGACGAGCGTAACAAGACCCACCGAAGAGCCACGTAAGGTATGCCTCCAAGTGTCGAAGCGACGGCTGCTCCCGACTCGGCTACCATCCTCTCGCCGCGAAAGTAATGGTTAGGTTGTTAAATGCAATGAAAATCACACACGGTGAGTTAAATCGAGATCGACAAGGAAAAATCGCGCTTACGAGAATCGCACAAGCCACCGCTGCGTCGGACCGCGCGTAGCCGCGAAAGTCGTGTCTTCGTGGTGGGGTAGCACCCCGAACCGGCGGAGGATATCCGCCTACCACTGGGTGGACGTCTGCAGGAACCACCGCATCCCCTGAGCAGGGAGGCCAGGGGGTAACTGACGTCCTCTAGTGTCGGCGCTATCTCACCACACGGCAGGTGAAAGGTGTGGGTCTCAGGCCGCCACCGGTCCACTAGAGCAGTCAGCAAGCTCTTGTCGTAAGGGAACCGCCTAGAGGCACTCCGTCGGTCCTGCGCATCCGCGACGGCCGCCGACCATACGGCAATGTAGTAGGCCACCTGCCTCAACCCGCAAAAGAATGTGAGAAGTATTATTGTGGTGTCGAAGGGGACATGAGTACAACACTGTGACGAAATTGAACTAACCTCGGGATGCATCGCGGATCGAGACGCCACGCCCTCATGGGGGTGCGCAAGCGCAAGGCCCCAAGCTCCAAGGCCGCCTCCCCATCCTGCGGGGGCAACGTCGCTAAACGGCTCCGGTGTGTCGCGTCGATCGACGGGTCAAGCAACTCGCATAACCGTCTCATCCGCCATGCTCGCAAATAAAAATGTTTATGTTACATAAGGTGTAAAAAAGGTGCAAAATAAATACAACAAATACAAATAGAATATGAATGGAACAAGAACTGTCATAATTTAGAGCACATGCAAAGCGTTAAAAAGATACAAAATGAATACAACATACTACACTCTCATTTAATCAAGTACAATAACATTCATATTACATATTTTGACCACACGCATTTAATTCGATACAAGCTGCGAAATTCTAGTGCATCGAAGTAAACCATAGTTCAGTACGGAAAGAACATATAACACTTCACGGCTTCTGAATCTTCGGGCAACTCTTGATAGAGTGCCCTGTCTCCTTGCAAGCAGAACATTTCTTTACACGGCGGCCACTTTCGGCGGCGTCCATATCATTCCTTATACGCCTGGATTGCCTTCTTCCTACTCCTTCACCGCTCATGTCTGGGACCCAACGTGTATCCTCCCAGCTTTTGTGCTCCGTGAATAAACCCACCACTCGGAAACCGTACATTTCCACGCTCCAAGTTGCAGCCACAGCTTCCTTACTAAAGAATTGAGACATGAATATACCTGGATCCATATGAATCATCGAGCAGGCAGCCATAACATGGGAGCATGGCACGTGTAATAGACGAGGCTTATTGCGGTGCGGACACAAGTTTGCTCGTATGATGCATTCGTGAGCAACTTTCCACGGTTCGTCCCACGACCGCTTTCTCCTGCACATCACCTCGAAACGGAGCTCCTCGCACTCCATCTTCGTTCTGCGTGCATCTCCCCTTCTTGCCTTTGTCCTCCATGTATGCGTAAATCATATCCGACTACTTCATAGCAGGATCGTTCATGCGCGTGATCGCCTTGCATGGCGATCAACGGTACTTTGTGATGCCACGAAGAACACCCTCAACAATAGCAACCAAGGAAGGGTCTCAACCTCGATCACCCAGTTGTAAACCTCCGCAAGGTTTGTTGTCATGACACCATACCTCGCACCATCGGTGTCGTAAGCGAGCCTATTTCTCCATAGGCTCATGCTCTATCCATTCGAGAAGCGTTTGAGCCCTCCCATTCCTTCGAACCAGGTGGGGAGGGTCGGTGGTAACTCCTCCAAATACGATCGAGGCCTCCCTAAGGTCGGGCTGCCTCTTCGTTGCCTCACCTGTGTGCCTCGATGTCAGCTCATCCGATTTCTTCCAGGGTATATCAAACTTTCTCTGCTGGTTCTGGTCGCAGAGCCTCTTGAAAAGCTTTGTCAGCTCCTTGTTCCTGAACTGCTTGTAGAAGTTGGCACCCATATGACGCTTGCACCACCTACTACGCAAATCAGGCCATGGATGAGTCTCATCCACACCTTGCTTCAATCAATAATTGCCCTCAAAAGCCGGAATGCCGATCGTGTATGATACACACCCGGGCGATGAATGACACCGGCTTTGACATTCCGTAGGAACCAATGCCAGCTATCTGTGTTTTCACCCTCCACGAATGCGAGCGCTACGGGAAGAACTTGATTATTGCCATCCACTCCTATGGCAGTCAATATCTGCCCTTTGTATTTACCAGTCAAAAATGTCCCATCCACACATAACAAAGGACAACAATGCCTAAACGCATTGATGCATGGACCTAAAGCGAAGAATGCCCGCTTCAAAACCATCTTCCCAGAGAAGCGCTGCGAAGGATGCTCACAAATGTCCACATAAGTTCCAGGATTTCTGCCCTTTATCACCAAGCAAACCTGGCAAGTTACGTAGGAGTTTTAAACGCGTCTTGAACCGTGTTTCCAATGCCTTCTGCTTTGCTCTCCATGCCTTCGCGTAGCTTATTGTATACTAGAACCTCTGTTGTATTGCGAGTACGATGGCCCGTGAATCTAAATCTAGGTTGCCTACAATCTCTCCGTACATTGCATTGGCAATAAAGCCTGATGATATGTTTCGATGTGACTGCGCAGACTCCGTTAGTACACATGTATGTGGAACGACTATAGAACACTTCCAAATGGTGTCCCATTTAGGCTGGTACGCATGGACGCGCCACGGGCAACCCTCCGTCTGGCATCTTACATCATACACCCGCTGATCGGACTTTACAACCTTGAAGGCTTTGTGCAACGACACTGACCATGCTATTACTGCTTCTTGAACCTCACTCTTATTCTTGTAAATTGGATCTTTTCTCACCTCATTCTGATCATACTGCGAAGGGAACTGTTCGTCATCGTTCACCACCAGCCTGTCGAACGGATACTCATCCCACTCTGCGGGGAATAGATCTTCAGCAGCTTCATCATTACTTAAAGCCTCATAGTCCTCATTCTCTGTGTCCATCGCCCGACCATCGACTCAATGTTTTCGCCCTCGTCTGCCATGCCCATTGCTTCTTGAACCTCTCCTGTTGCAACATCAGCTCTCTCACCTTGCACTTCGTACTGACCCGAACCTACATCCTACTCTACTAAGCCTTCTCTACTTCTACTGCTCTCCCCAACTTCCTCTGGTTCTTCATCAACAACCTCTTGCTGCGTCGCATGCCTGGCATTGACTTTCTCAAATGCTTGTGCCAATAACACTAATGGCCATCCTTTCTCAATTGCAATTCTTACGCATTTAACTCCAAGATTTGGCCCTCTCATTTCCATTAACTCCCAAGATGCGTGCAATCTATTCTTCGACAAACTACTCCATGTAACCTCAGATCATGCAATTCACGGTCCAAAGAGAACATGTGGTACAACCATCTCATAACCGTAGCCCATGAACGCTCCCCTGCGCGTGACAGGCTAGCCTCTACACTTGCGAAATGACTTAGATCTACTCCTTCAACACCCATGTGCGGAACTCCTTCTCCATAATATATTTTAAATTGCACTCTATCATCCATACCTGTCATGCAAATTCATCGAATTTTTAACATTTGCACAATTTAACGCTACATTGTACGACTAATAATGATCACAAATTTGAATTCCAAGAACGTAGTTTAATTCATTCTGCTTTCGGTCCATACTTTCCGGCCAGCGTTTAATCAGTACAGTTGCAATATTTCAATTCTTACAAATTCTTCGGATTCCGTGATAATTTTCAAATTTCTATGAGAACATAACTAAACTAATGTGTCAGGAACCTCTACAGATTGAGTTATTTTTCGGTCCTGACAATTTTAGCCACCCAACTCTACATGACATCTCCGAATTCTAAGTACACAAATAACCGAATTTGGATTCTACATTTCCCAGTTCGTCGAAAATTTATCCAGAATCTCTAATCAAAAAACTATTATTACAATCTAAATTTTAATCCCTACCTCTTGGTCATCCCTACATCGAAAATTAATTACTAACTAAGTCGCATAACTAAGCATCTGTCCATACCGACATAACTATAAATTCCTGACTAATTCATCTAACTAAACATCTATTCTTACCGAAATAAATATAAATTCCTAACTAAGTCAACTAGCTAAACAACTTGCATCAGGTTCTCATTCCTAACTAAGTCATCTACTCTATTTAATCTGATTACTATATTACATATTTAACATTTAAATACTTAAAAAAATTAGTACCTAACGAAATGCAGATCTCCTTCCCTTTCTCCTCCTCCTCCTCTCTTCTTCTCTTCTTCTTTTCGCTTTTTTTAAATGCGCGTCTTTGGCTCGAGTGGGGGTAGGCATGCGCGGTATAATAGTACTGCCTGTCGCCATTTCAAGCGGCGACAGAGTCTGCTACCGATTCAAATGGCGACATACAGGCTGTCACTATTTAAATTGGCGACAGAGGTGACGGTTGCTCTTTGTCGCCATTTCAAATGACGACAGAGAGTCTGTCCCTATCTGAAACGGCGACAGACTGTCTGTCGCCATTTGAAATGGTGACAGACTCTCTGTCGCTTTTGAAATGGCGACATGTGGGTAATTTTGTATTTTTTTTCTGCATATTATTTTTGTAAAATAGAATAAAAATAGTATTATTTAAAAAAATTCCAAAATACCAGAGGTTTAATATGAGCTTTAGAAAATTTGGAGGCATGCAACAGGCCAATTATCGCTAAATATTGATAAGAAAAGACGTTTATTTAGTGGTAATTGGACGGTGATGGGTATCTGTACATGTCTTACTCTGGCTGGCATCTTCCGATTTTGCTGGCTCAATTGAATGCACGATAAGGTGTGTGTATGAGGCTATGATGCACGATAAGACGTTTATTTAGTGTATGACATTTTTTTCGTGATGAAATGTCGAAATCGAAAGGCAATAAACAGCGTTCAACTTGGTAGCAGCGATACGTTCAGCTTTTCTATAAGAATCATATTAACACAAATCATACACTAATCCAACAAATTAGTTAAGGAGCGTGCTGGGAGGAGAATGAGATTTTTTTGGCGAGGCGAAGAATGGTATTTTGCCCACAAATTTGTTAATCTTAATTAATCCAACAAAAAAACAGGTAGTACTCCCTTCGTTGATTTTATAAGACACGGTTTGATTTAGTGTGGTGTTTAAAATTGAAGTTTGGCCATTAATTTTTTTATAATATTTTGTTCATAGCTATAAAATTATAACAATAAAAAAATGATTTCAAATACGAATATAACAGTATCACTTTTTTACCATATAATTAAACTAATTGTTGATCAAAGTTTACAATCTTAAAATCTCAAAACATGCTAATGCTTTATAAAAATAAATGGATGAAGTACATTCTTAATTAATTGTGTCTAAAAAAATGTTACCCGACCAAATCATACAGTAATTAGTGATTTAACGCATGGACCAGTAATGCCTTTTATCGTTCGGTCCAAATGCACACACGTACGTACGACAAGCTAGCTAGGGGGAGACGCACTGTTGCTTGCCATTGTTGTGATGGGCATAGGCTTTACTTGGTTCGTATTTTAACCACACGACGATAAAAAAAAAACCACGTGTACTGTGGGCGGTCGAAGTGTCGGTCATCCATGGCTGGCGGCCTTCTACCTATAGTTCCCGAGCGAATGGCTATCTTGGATTCAAAATTTTTTTTTTATAAAATCTACACTTGTGGCCGAAATAAAAAATTTCACCGAAATCTTAAAATTTCGGATAAATCTCGACCGAAATCTAAAAATAAAAATTCAAATATGTTTTCCAATGGCCGAAAAGTGGGTAAAATGACGACGAACAATTTTGAATTTTTTTCTGGAGATTCTTTACACATTGGTGATGTTTCCATAAAAATTTCAGATAATTATGAAGCATGTGTAATTTTTAAAATTCAAAAATTACTACTGTCCTGATAAAACGCTGACCGACAATTTTGAACTAAATGAAAAATAGGACAAACGTTGTTAGAAATATTTGAAATTTTTTGTGCATGATTCTGACATATCATTAATCTTTCCATAAATGTTTCAGGCGATGGTGAAGCTTGAGGGTTTTTTTAAAAATTCGGACAGCGGTGATGTTTGGATGGAAAATGATTGAAAGTACGTTAGAAAAATTTAAAATTTTTATTGGATGATCGTGATGCATCACTAACCTTGACATAAAATTTTTAGATGATCATCATTCCGTGAAGTACATTTTCTTTACAATTACTACCTGGTGCACGATCTTTTGTTCATTTCTAATCTAGCTATGATAAAATACAACAAGAATATGATCTCAGGCTTCTACCAACCACAGGTGAACTCCACAAGAGGACATTAAACTAACGAAGGAGCTAATAAAGTCAAAATTTCCAAACCTGCAAAAAATTTGGTGAAACTTAAATTTCGGGTTACCCAAAATTTCGATGCAGAGGGGCGAAATTTCGCTGCAGTGAGCCGAGATGTCTCTCCTGGTGACCGGACACAGCCGGACTTGGCCGGATTGGAGACAGGAGATGAGGTTTGTGCTTAGGGAAGTGAAAGAGCAGAGGGGAATGTGAAGGCTGTGAAGCTCGTGCGTTGTCTGTGAACCAAAAACGAATGATTGAGGAAGCATTAAAACCAGTGTAGTTCACAGGTATAAAATAATTTAGTTCTCAATCTTAAAAGCCACTAACAACCCTAGCTCAGTGGTAAAGGTCAAGTCTAGAAAACACAAGGTTTGGGGTTCAAGTCTAGGCTATGGTATTTTTTTTGCGTTCCCAGCATGCAAAATTTTGGAAAATTTTTATGGATAGTCGAAAAGCATCGATGATGTTCCCATAAAATTTTGAGATCATGATCAACAATAAAAAAATTCCCAAACAATGTGAAAGTGTTACTTCATAGTAACTTTTTTTTTGCATAGTTTCGAGCATGCAAAAATTATGAAATTTTTGTGGAAAGTCAGAAAGCATCGATGATGTTCCCATAAAATTTTGAGATCATGATCAACCCTAAAAAATTCCTAAAAAATATGAAAGTGGTACTTCGCAGTTTTTGGACTTCAGAGCGCGTACTTGTACCGTATACAATTTTTGATTGAGCAACCAAAACATGTTTACATTTTTTGAAACTTTTACGCAAGGATTATGACAGAATTATTAAGCTCTCCTAAAAATTTTAGATCACGATCAAACTTGAAAAATTTATAAAATTCCGACACGGTTACTACCTCGTTTATGATAATTATGTTTTTTTAAAAGATCACAAATGTAGTTAAAATGTTTGAAAAAAAAATTTCTGTATGATCCTAGACTTCTTAAGATAGTACCATAATTTTTTCATAGCATGAAAAAGCTTCTTCAATTTTATAAAATTCCGACAATGTTTCTACCAAAATTTTAAAATATCTCCAAAAATAAATTTTTTGACAAATTATCATCGAAGATAATTTTTTGCATTTTTTCCCACCAAGAAAAATGAGAAGTTTATCATTTTTTTGGGTTATTGATGTAATTCCGGTCAAATCCGGCGATAAAATAGCAAAATCCAGTTGATTTGCACGAAATTTCGACCGATTTAGGCGAAATCTCGCCGAAAAACGAAATTATTGTTGCAATTTCAAATTTTCTTATCCTTCCGGTAATTTGGATTTCGTAGTGACTCAAAATCCGAGATTTCGGTGAAATTTTGCCGGATTTCACGCCGGATTTCGCAGAAATTTGTATCCATGCTACAGATGAGCATCAAAGTAGTATCAGTTGATTCAGTAGACAGTAGGAAAGCAAAAGTAACATTGATCAGCGCCTGATGATCTCTGAGTCTCTGACCATGTGACAGATTACTTGCTAGCGTGTTAAGCTCTACATGCATGAGTACTAGCGCTGGCTTTGCATGCATGGAAGCACCACAGTCTCTCCATGCACGTCTGGATATGCAAGTGTTGCGTAATGGCAAAGAGGGACATGCCTGCATGGAAATTTTACAGGAGATCGACAAAGTTGTAGTCAGGATAGGGGGCAAGGATTCAAATTTCGTTTTCGGATAAAATACCGCTCTGGACCGGAATCCGAAATTTCAGCGAAATTCGGGTATTTCAGACAAATCTCGTTCGAAATTCAAAAATCAAAATTCAAATCCGGTTCGTTTTGTACCGAGAAAAAACGAAATTCACCCAAAAAATAGCGAAATTTCGGGCGAAATACCCGAAATTTTGGTCTTTTTGCAACGGAAAAAAAGTGGGTCAAACGATGTCGAAAAATTTTGAATTTTTTTTTCAGAGTCCTGACACATTGATGATATTGATATAAAAATTTCAGATTATTCTGAGGTTTGTGTAATTTTTAAAAATTCAAACATTACTACTGTCGTGATAAAACGCTAACTCGTAATTTTGAACCAATACAAAATGGTTCAAACCACGTTATAAAACTTTGAATTTTTTTTGCATGGTTATGATGCATCACTAATGTTCTCATAAAAATTTCAGATGATTATCAAGCTTCATAGATTTTAAAAAATTCGAATAGTACTACTGCCCTGTTAAAAGGCTTACCAGCAAACTTGAACAAAATGAAAAATTATCTAAACCACGTTAAAAAGTTTTGAAAATTTTTGTGGATGGTCCTGATGTAACATTAGTGTTTATTTAAAAGTTTTAGATGATGACCATTCTTAAATAATTTTTAAAAATTTAGACAGTGCTACGTCCTGATAAAAGCTTGATGATCAATACATAGATTTGCTTTAGCAATAAAAAAAGGTTTAAAATTTTTGACATTTTTACATAAGGGTGATAAGGAAATGCTTAATATCTCACAAAAATTTTGAATCATGATCACGCTCCAGTGAATTTATAAAATTCTTACAAGGCACAATACCATTTATGTTCTTTCTCTTTTTTATTTTTGAAATATAATATAACAAACGAAGTTCAATGCTTAAATAGATTTGATTGACCAAACAAACTAAGTTAAATTTTTTTGAACAATTTATATAATGATACTGAGTCAATTATTAATCTCTCACAAAAAATTTAGATCATAATCACACTCAAGAAAATTTATAAAATTCTGACAATGTAACCGTCCCAATTATGTTCATTCTGTTTTTGATTTTTTAAAGATAACAAATGAAGTTCAATTATTTTTAAACTTTTTATGTATAATTTTAAACTAATAAAGATAGTAACATAAAATGTTCAGCTCATTATCAAGCATGTACAATTTTATAAAAATCTGACAGTGTTTCTGCCAAAATTTTAAAATATTTCAAAAATTCGGTTATTAAACAAATTTTCGTAGGAGATTACTTTTCTAAGGGTTATTGGACCAAATCCGGTCAAATTCGACCCTAAAAGTTTCAAAACCGGCAAAAAAAAAACATGAAAACCAGCCAAAGTTTTTTAATTTTTTTTCGGCGAGTACTTTAGATTTCGCGGTAATCCGAAATCCGAAATTTCGCCGAAATTTGGAACCCTGATCTGATTGGGGGGAGCAAGTGCCACGAAAGTTCCGATCGAGGTGAGAAAGAAACAAAAAATATGTGGGCCGTGCCGTACATGCATGAGCAAGCGCACAGCGCAACCCATCATCAAGCACAAGCTGGTGCCGTACACTCGTAGTCTCGTACAGGGTACAACTGCAGTATCTAGGACATGCATGAGCCAGCGCACAGCGCAACCCACCATCAAGCAAAAGCAGGTGCCGTACACTGTTAGTCTCGTACAACTGCAGAAGCTGGTTTTCTTTTCTATCGATTATTACCCTGCTTGCTTTATTAATTTTAGTAGTATTGATTAAATTTAGCGAGTATTTAGTTTATTATTAAATTTTGATAAGATTTTTTTATTTGGTTTTCTAGTTTTTTTACTAATTTTTAACTAAAACATTAATAACCAATTTGATGATTAAATTTTAGTAATATAAATTTATCATCAAATCAAATAGACGCTAATTCTGGAAAGGAATGAAATGCCAAATCACACCGGGTATCAATTCTCTACTAAATTCCCACGTTCCTAACGGGCCTACTGCTCAGTTTGCTCGCTGTACATCACACCACGCGTACTTTCCGGCGTTTCTCGCGATTTCTTCCCGCCTCGAAGAACCAAAGAGACCAATTTAATCTCCTAATAACTGTAGCATGTACAGAAAGGCAAATCCCAATCGCCAGGCAGTACGTGTTTCTACAGTGTTTGCAGAAGAACTTATGGGTGGCTGGCGATGAGCTCTCGCCTCCTCGCTATGTGTTGCCATGGGGCGCCCCATGATTATTGGGTGCAAACGAGTGAACCCGAACGGCGTTGATCCTACCGTTCGCGGAAAAGTATATGAACTGTTCACTTGAGCTTTGACTGTGAAACGGGTCGGTTGTGTCTCACCGGAAAGCGCAGCCTGCCCTCTTGAGGCGGCACCATGTCTCCACTGATTGGGAGAGCATTTAATCTACTCCACCCATTTAAGGCCTGATGCCGCTGCTGAGTGCTGACAACGTGACACTCCGGCGAACAATTCCCAGCTTCTGGAATTCGGATGGAACTTGAATACTGTTAGTTGTGATATCCGGTTTGCAGCTAACAGATGGGGAGGTTTGTTAGGGGCTAGGCCCACTACAACTCATGCATCGCGCTCTGATCGAGAGCGCATCAAACCAGTTGGTTTCGGTCTCGATAGCCAGCACTAGATTAAAAAGGAGAGAAGTCGGCACTCGTTTGATATGAATTAATCTCGAGTTTAGTCTCTATCCATATACCCGTCTGATCTAGGGTTAGCGCTCAGGCTACCAAAGGCCATCACCAGCATCGAGAAGATCTCGGTGCCTTCTTCTTCGCTGATCTACACCGACGCTCAAGAACAACCGACAGAAAGATTAATGGCGTCCTCTTCTTCACCGGGTTAGTACATTTAATGATTTAAGTTTCATATTATAATTCTGTGATCATGTTTTAGGCTAGTTAATGATGTTTTAGGCATTAGTTTAGCCTAAAGTTCTAACATTTGGTATCAGAGCAGCCTAGCCTAAGCATGATCCTCATTAAGCCCGGTTTAGACCTAATTATCTCGGTTTTAGCCTTGTTTTCGTCGGTTAAAGGTTGATTAAGGGTTAATCCGGCTCGGTTAGCATTTAGAAGGAGGGGAATTAGAGCAATCCGAAGAAACCCTAGGCTTAATTTCCCTATTTTTCCCAAATCCCAAATCTGCAAACCCTAATGAACTCAAGGGGTTTTAGAGCTTATCTTTACCCGGTCGTCGTTGACGTCGCGGTTCTTGCCGTGTTCGCCGTCGGCCGCTTCGAGCGCGTCTCGTTTGCTCGTTGTCGCCATCGTCTCCTTCGCGGGCCTAAGCTTCGCCCGCGGGAACGACTACGCGCGAGCGCGGCGGCCTGAGGCCCTACCTCGTCGGAGCTGCGTGCAGCATCAGTACGCCGCACACGCGCGTCGTCGCCGGTGCGCCCACTTAGCTTTTTGGGGCGAGGAAGGGGAAATGGGATTAGGGTTAGGGTTTTCACCTGTTGCGGGAGTTTTGTTCCGATCCGGCGCAATCTGGTCCTTTCGTTCGCGATCGACGGCTGTGTTTCATGAGCGCCGAACTGCATGATCGATCCGGGCAGCTCGTGTTCTTGGGCCGCTACCATGTAATTTTGTTTTGTGCCGGGTTTTTTTTGGGTCAATTCTTGTAATTGGAGATGAATGGTTTTTTGCCCATTTCAACTTTGTTTTAATTCTGTCTTATTTAAAATCTAGTAATAAGTATTGTTTAATTATTAATTACTAGGCATTAATATTCTGATTAATTTTCTGGGAAAATTAATTAATGTGGCAATTAATTTTATGTGATGATTATTTCTGAGCATTATCTCTAATTAAAATAAAACTAATGGGAAGTTTTGGTTAGAGATTATTTAATGTTAAAATTGGGTTTATAACATGGCCATGATCATATAATGACCAACGTTGTTTATGATCATGTGTCTCCTATAAAATAACTTAGTTCTTTTTCGTTTCTACCCAACGGTGATGCGAGTTAGAACTGTTAATTTTTCTTGTCATTTGCATGTTATTAATCAGACCAACGTAGGTTTAATTTTCATGCAAGACATTACTCCAATATTTACTGATTATATTTTATTTTGATTCAGCCATGAACAACACTAATGTTGTCATTTACTTAAACGGTATTGAGCAGCTAACTTGGACAAATTTTTTCTCTTGGAAAGAGAATTTTAATTGTCCTTGGAGTCATGGATCTGGACTATGCGTTACGTGAAGATGCTCACGTAGCTCTTGCCACTGATGATCAGAGTTTCGTTGAGAAAAAGAGACTATATGACTCAACAGCGGAGAAGTGGGAGCGATCCAACTACATGTCCTTGATGATCATGAAGAGCACAATATCTGTTGGGATAAGGGAAGCAATCCATGAATCTAACAACGCTAAGTAGTACTTGGCCTCAGTCGAGGAGCTTAAGATACTTACGTGTGTGGAGTTGTCCTGCTGAAGCTAAAGTTTTTAATCCGCGTATTGGGAAATTAGACCCTAAGACAGTAAGTTGTCATTTCATTGGATATCCTGAAAGATCTAAGGGGTATAGGTTTTATTATCCAGATCGTACCACTAAGTTTGTAGAAACCTGATATATTGTATTCTTAGAGAATGATGAAATCAGTGGGAGCTCAGAGACTAGGAAAATAGATCTTGAGGAGATTCGGACTTATATACTATTACCGATAATCCAAGAGATTGTCCTTCCCACACCTCATACAATTATACCTCCAGCTGAGAATCTTGTAGTTGAGCCCCCACCTAAGGATTTTGGGATCAACAGCACAGCACTTAATGATGAGCCTCAACAGCCCCTTGTGATAACTAATGAACCACTAAGGAGATCACAGCGGGACAAAAGATCTACCATCCCGAATGACTATGTAGTATACATGAATGAAGATGTAAATGACATAGGGAAGTTAGACGATCCCACCTCATTTAAGGAGGCTATGATGACTAAGGATTCACCCAAGTAGCTTGAGGCCATGCAGGATGAAATAAAGTCTATGAGCATTAATGACATCTGGGATCTAGTAGAAATTCCTGATGGAGTCAAAACAGTAGGCTGTAGATGGGTCTACAGAACTAAGCATAACTCTAAGGAAAATATCGAAATGTTTAAGGCAAGGCTTGTAGCAAAAGGGTTACACAAAGAGATGGGATTGATTATGTTGATAATTTCTCTCCAGTCTCAAAGAAAGATTCACTAAGAATTATCATGGCACTTATTGCTCATTATGATTTAGAACTATATCAGATGGATGTTAAAATTGTATTCCTTATAGCTCAACCGGAAGGTTTTGTCATGGAAGACAAGAAACATATGGAATGTCGACTTAAGAAATCCATCTATGGACTAAAACAAGCATCTAGACAGCGATACCTTAAGTTCGATGAGACCATAAGAAATTTTGGTTTCAAAGAAAATAAAGTGGATAATTGCATATATATTAAGACTAAGGGGAGCAAATTTACTATCTTAGTATATTATGTGGATGATATCTTATTGGCTAGCAGCGATAAAGATATACTGTTTGAGACTAAGAGATTTCTTTCTGCTAACTTTGACATGAAGGATCTTGGTGAAGCCTCTTATATTTTGGGCATTGAGATTCACCGAGATAGGTTCAAAGGAGTATTAGACCTTTCCCAAAAGGCATACTTTAGGAAAGTGCTTAAGAGATATAATATGCATAATTGCTCTGCCACGCCTGCTCTTATTGTTAAGGGCGATAAGTTTGGAACATTCCAATGTCCAATGAATCAATTAGAAGTTCATCACATGAAGGGGATTCCTTACGTTTCAACTGTCGAAAGCATTATGCATGCTCAAGTTTGTACTCGCCTTGATTTAGCATTTGTAACCAAGATGCTTGGCAGATATCAATCAAATCCAGTGCTGGACCACTGGAAAGCCGTTAAGAAAGCGTTGCGTTATATGCAGGGCACTAAGTATTTCATGCTCACATATAAAAAATCTGATACCTTTGAGGTTGTGGGCTATTCGAACGCTGACTTTGCAGCTTGTGTTGGTACTAAAAAATCCACATCAGGTTATATCTTCACACTTGCGGGAGGAGCCATTTCGTGAAAAAGCTCCAAACAATCCCGTACTACATCATCAATTATGCAGGCTGAGTTTGTGGTATGTATGAGGCTACTAGGCAGGCTGTATGGCTTAAGAACTTTATCTCGGGATTAAGAGTGGTAGATAGCATATCTAAACCACTTCCTATATACTGTGATAATATGGCTGCAGTTTTCTATTCGAGTAACAACAAGTCAAGTGGTGCTGCCAAACACATTGAATTTAAGTATCATGTTGTGAAAGATAGAATACAGGATCAAGCAATTGATGTCAAGCATATAAATACTAAGTCTATGCTTACGGATCTACTTACTAAAGGCTTACCACTCACTCTCTTTCGAGAGCATATTGCCGGCATGGATTTATTGTAAAGCCTATAATTCTGGAAATAAGGACCATAAGAACAAAATCAACTCCCGTTAAGAATAATTAATTATCCTATCGAGATAGAACGATGCACTATAGATACTGGGGTTTCAGTAGTGCTTTCATTAACCGCCGTAAAACTTTATCTTGGTGTGCTATTCTGTTGAGTGTGGACTTATGACATTAGCCTTTCTATAAAGTGGAAGAATATTAGTTGTGATCTTCGGCTTGAAGCTAACTGACCAGAAGGTTTGTTAGGGGCTAGGCCCACCACAACTCACGCATCGCGCTCTGATCAGGAGCGCACCAAACCAATTGGTTTCGGACCTGATAGCCTGCGCTAGATTAAAAAGAGAAGAGGCCGGCACTTGTTTGATATGAATTAATCTCGAGTTTGGCCTCTATCCATATACCCATCCGATCTAGGGTTAGCACTCAGGCTATCGAAGGCCGTCACCAGCATCGAGAAGATCTTGGTGCCTTCTTCTTCACCGATCTACACCGACGCTCCAGAACAGCAGACCGAAAGATTAATGGCGTCCTCTTCCTCACGAGTTAGTACATTTATTGATTCAAGTTTCATATTATAATTCTGTGATCATGTTTTAGGCTACTACCCAGAGGTCCTGTGCGACATTGCGATGGTTTTCTTACACACGTGTTGTCATTTTTCTTCGTCAATCATTTCTGTCGGATCTGTATGCAAGGCATCTTCATCACTTAGAAGTTGTCTACAGGACTCCAACTGATCTGGATAAAACATTTCTAACAAGTTAACTGTAAAATCGTTACTCTTAACTATATATTTTTTTTATCATTCATCACAACTTCACCTTTCCATACTTTCACCATTCGTGACTTTGCGTGTCTAGGTCATATTCTCTCTTCACCTCCTGTCTCTACCAGCTAGGATTAGGATTTTAGGTAACATAGTAGGTTAGAGACGACTGAGATGTCCATTATTACAAATATTCTAACCATTTTTATTAAATAAAACTTAAATAGTCGAAATACACCTAAATCATTTTTTATATAATTGTGCATCTTTTTACAAGGCTACCACAAAGATGGTCGATACGGTATATGTAGGAGTTATTCATATGCTAGTACAAAATCGTCTAAAGAAAAAAGTTGAATTTCTTACATGCGTCAACTCCTAGCGTAAATTTGCAAGCACAACAACATCCGAGATGCATGAAAATAACATCTACGTACACCATATGAGTATGGTTGCACGTTATTTTATATAGGAAGAAATCTATATATATAACATTTTGAACTTTGGTCGAAAAGCCATTCGACAGCTCAAACTATAGAACTTCCTTGAAAAAAAGAACTCAAACTATAGAATCAGATATTTGACTCTCAAACTTTACAATCTGATTCAAATAACACGTTATTCGGCTTCGTATAGTTGTATTGCCTATGTGATATAATGAGCGAATTTTTTTGCCATGTATGATAACTCACTAGCTAAGTTGGATCAATAACAGGTCGGATCCACATAAGCTTCTCCCATCGAGCTCCTAATCATGATTCTCTGGTTGTCCCTCCCTGTCTTTCCATTTAGAAGAGAAGACCCTATGTGCCTCGTATGTCATTGACCTAAATTTGCAATTTGCTCATTGTGTCATTCTATATGGCAAAACAGTCAATTTATTACGTTACAAGGGTAATACTACTATACGAAACCGAGTCATTATGATATTTGAATCGTATTGTAAAGTTCGAAAGATCAATTGTGTGGTTTCATAGTTCGGGATATCGGATGAACTTTCGAGCAAAGCTTGAAGTGTTATACACTTTTATTTTATTTACGTATGTTTACGTGGACTTTTTTTTTGGTATATATGCTTTACCAACATTTGGTTGCTACTATTCCAAGATGTACGTGCACTACCTTGCGAAATGTAATGTTTCACGCAAAAAAAGGCTTTCTCTACTACTCGTGTTGCTTGCGCGGTTGTGCACTTGTGCGTTGTGCCAACTGGGCACACAAGCACCTGAAAAAAAAATGGCCTAGTGTAAACGTATACTTATCTGTTCTAAATTAATAATACTTATGAATTTTGAAAAAAAAGGGTCAATTTATGGTTCCTTAATCTTTTCAGCGGTTTAATTTTTATATCTGATATCTAATACGTTTAGAACATGTTCCCAACTGACAAAACCAGAGCAAATTATATCTGGAGGCCGGTTTGTGGATAGTTTTGACATGATTGTTACATCATACTGAGAGATCATGTGGAGGTCTACCTTGTTGGTGATGAGTATTTGATTGTATTTGAGTTAAGAATATGATTAATTTTTAGCAATTGGATAATTATTGTATATTATTTTGGACATTGCTATGTGATAGATTTTCTTATTTTTGATGGTTACAGGACGATGGTGCTAGGTCATGGTGAGGCGGAGGATGACTGGGACTAGGCGAGATGCGCCGGAGGTCCGGACGATCGGGGATCGCCCGAGGATGACCAGAGACAAAGTTGCTGCAAGTCTAGAAGACAAGGGAATAGCTGAGATGCTAACTTGGGCTGCTTGGATCAAGGAGAGCCATTGGATTGCGGTTTAGAAGATAGAGTAGTGGTCAAGTTAGTCTGAGTGAATCTCAACCCTTGATGAGGTTTCTTGAGGGGCAAGTAGAAGTCATCCAAGGGTGGAGAATGAATCAATCTCAACCCTTAAAGAGGTTACTTGAGGGCCAAGTAGAACTCATCCAAGGGTGGAGAATGACTCATGAGTAGTATAAATAGAGAGGAGGGGTAGCTCTCCCCTCTTGAAGGTTTTGAGTGCTCCTTTGAGTTTTGCCTACCTTGTTGTGAGGCTTTGTAAATCTTCCTCCAAAGAAATAAATTTTCACTTTCTTACTTTTTTGAATTTAATTTCAGCATTTACATTATGTCTTAAATTCAGCATTTAAAATCCGTAATTTAAATTCTTGCAATTTACATTCCCGCAAGTTGGATTTGCCTCCCCTTCTTCTACTTGCTTTTAAATTCCGCAATTTAATTTCTTACAATTTACATTCTCGCAAGTTGGATTTGACTCCCCTCTTTCTACTTGCTTGTGTTTCTTATACCGAGGATGTATAATTGATAGTTGAATCTTCTTTAGATCATATTCTCATCATCTAGGCAATCTATTGCAAGAACTCAATCCCTTTGCTTAATGTTTGAGAATTTTTTGTTGATCATATTTGATGTTTTTGTTTCTTGTGTTCTTGCTTGCTGTGACAAGTGGGAGAATATCCAAGATCATCTTGATCATCACAACCCCACAAGTTCGAGACCAAGATTTTCTCTGTCTTGCTTCTTTACGTTTAAGTGATTCAAGTGAGGTTTTGACTGGATCCTTTGAGTGAGGGAAAAATTTAATTGTGATCATTCACCCCCTCTAATCGCCATTTTGATCCTTCACATACTCATATCATAAAATTGAACCCACAGTTAGCCAGCCCTCATTATCATTTCTATCGGTGGGAACCGCATATAAGATCCTTTTTCAACCTTAGATATCTCTCTCTCTTCGTCAACCTCATTAGCAACTTCCTCCCTCTTCCATTCTCAACGATGACGTGGAAGCTATTCCACAAAATCACCCACAAAATTAGACATAGACATAACATAATTTACTTTAGATTTGTTAGTTGAAGAACGGGTTCTAAACACTACTAGATATCAAGAACAAAAATTAGACTATCGAAAGAGTTAACGAATGATGAATAAACAATTAGACTACTGAAATAGTCAATGAGCTATGAATCAGCCTTTTCTTTTCAGAAACAATAACAAAATCTTTGCACCTTCGGTGTAATACTACTCTAGTTGTCAAATGAACTACGAAAATCATTGCAGGGTGCTTTTAGATCCCTCTTTCTAAATAATAAATCAACAAAAGTAGAGCGCAGTATAATTATTCAACTGCGCTCGAAGGGTATGAGAGGAAAGGGTGCCGCGGAGGGGACCGCAGGAGGTGGGAGGCACGGCAGCAGGCAGCAAGCATGAGAGGAGCTAGCACTCCTGCGGTAGGCAAGCGTGGGAGACGCTTCCCGTGGTGGGGGAGAGCGCAGAATGTACCTTCCGCGATGGGAAAGGGGCTAGATTTATAAATTCTTTTGAAAGGGAGTTATTGTTGCAAAAAAAAAAAGATGGGAATAGAGCTAGAAAAGTGATGGGTTGACACGCTTCTGGGTGTTGATCAGAAATCGTGAGTCCTTAGCTTCAACTGGGCATCATCTTTTGTCGACGATCTATAGATTTAACTAGATGAGTGGCCGCAGAGTGGCTGTGGTGTGCTACACCGTGATCGCTACTCTCCCACTCGAGTAAATCGAGAAAACGTGTGAAACGTTTGAAAGGATATAAACATAATTACGCTTTTGTTTTTATTTATTTGGGGTCTTTTTACGAAAGATCCGTGATTTTGCTGAACCGAAAGGTCCTTTTCGTAAAAAAATGGCTGAAAGGATCTAAATGTAATTATGCATTTTTTGTATTTATCTGGGGTACTTTCAGGAAGGATCCGCGAATTTGCCGAACCGTAAGATCCTTTTAAAAAAAACGGCTGAAAGGATCTAAACGTAATTAAACTTTTTTTAGGGGCTTTCACAAGGGGCCGACACGTGGCTGGCCTCCTTGGCTAGGAAACTTACGAGAAATAGGATAGGTAGTATTCCATTTCATTCGTCCTTACCACGCAAAAAAAATCACAAGTGGTTAGAAACAGTAACAATTTTGGAACCTTAAGTGATAGTCAGTGGTTATCACAAACAATTTAAGAACCGTATGTGATAGTTACACATTATAGATGGTTATCTAAAAAAGCCATCTGTGATTGTTACACATCATGGATGAATAGTACATAAGAAACCGTATGTAATACTGAAAAATAAAATACGGTTTCGATTACGAACCATCTGTGATAAGCATAAATATCAGATAGTATGTAGTTACAAATCGCCTGCAATATGCATTTGTTTATAAATAATTTCAGTTTTATAGCTAGCCTAAGGAATTACGCTAGTCATGCCCTGCGTACAGATACATGATAAAAGTGGTTTATAACGGATATGTCCCCATGTGTGCGTGTGTAGTGGTAGCGCTAATTTACACGTGCCCATAGAATTAGCTATTCCACGCGCGTGTCGTAACCCCCGTTTCGGTCAAACAAATGCTAGCATACTGTTGGGAAACCACGTGGCCCAATGAAAGCCCACGATGGTCCCTTACAAGGTTCAAAATTTCGGCGAAATTTCGCCGAAATCTCGGATTTCGGACCACCCCGGGATCTCAAGTACCGGCCGGAATTTTTTTTTAAAAAAATTTGAAATTGCTACAGTAAAATCCGAAAATTCATTTTTTGACGAAATTTCGCCGAAATCTCATGTTTTTTGGCCGGTTTTGAAAGTTTTAGGGCCGGATTTGACCAGATTTGGTCCAATAACCCTTAGGAAAGTCATCTCCTATGAAAATTTGTTGAAAAACCTAATTTTTTAAACATTTTAAAATTTTGGCAGAAACACTGTCAGATTTTTATAAAATTGTACAAGAATGATAATAATCTTAAAATTTTATGGTACTATAATTAGTAGATTAGTATCATAAATAAAAAAATTAAAAATAATTTAACTTCATTTTCTATCTTTAAAAAATCAAAAACAGAATTAACATAATTGGGACAGTTATATTGTCAGAATTTTATAAATTTTCTTGAGTTTGATTATGATCTAAATTTTTTTTAAGAAAATAATAATTGACTTATTAACATTATATAAATTTTTCAAAAAATTTCAAATTTTTTTGTTTGATCAATCAAATCTATGTAAGCATTGAACTTCGTTTGTTATATTATATTTCAAAAATAAAAAAGAAAAGAACATAAATGGTACTGTGCCTTGTAAGAATTTTATAAATTCACTGGAGTGTGATCGTGAATCAAAAATTTTATGGGATATTAAGAACTTCCTTATCACCATTATTTAAAATTTTCAAAAAAAATTATGGTTTACATAATTTTTCATTTTGTTCAAGTTTGCCGGCAAGCCTTTTAACATGGCAGTAGTACTGTTCGAATTTTTAAAAATTCATACAGTTTGATCATCATCTGAAAAGTTTTATGAGAGCATTATAGATACATCATAACCATTCACAAAAAATTTCAACAGTTTCTAACTTCATTTGTATCATTTTCCATTCGGATCAAACTTGTCGGTCAGTGTTCTATCAGGACAGCGCCACTCTCCGAATTTTTAAAAATTCGTCACATGTGATAATCAGCTGAAATTTTTATGATAATATTAGTTATGGATCATAACCATGCAAAAAAAATTTCAACAGTTTATAACTTAATTTTTACCATTTTTCATTCCGATCAAACTTGTCGGTCAGTGTTTTATCAGGATAGTACCACTCTCCGAATTTTTAAAAATTCCTCAGCTGTGATAATCAGCTGAATGTTTTGTGAGAACATCATCATTGTGTCAGGAACCTCCAAAACAAATTTCAGAATTTTTCAATAACGTTTAGACCACTTTTTAGCCAGTGCAAAAAACCCGAAATTTCGGATATTTTGCCCGAAATTTCGGGTTTTTTCGGCGAATTTCGGTTTTTTTTTCCGGATTGGACCGGATTTGAATTTTCAAATTCAAATTTTGTCCGAAATAATTTCAAAATTTCGCCGAAATTTCATTATCCGGCCCGGGGCGAATTTTATTCCGAAACCGAAATTTGAAACCTTGGTCCCTTAGCCGAAACCCTATGCGACTACTATATAAGGAGGAGGGGTTCTTCCCCTATGTACAAGCAATCAGAATAGAAATAAAGAATTCAGTCGTCGTTCTCTCTAAACTTGTGTCTCTCTTTCTCTCTCTGTTCTCCAATTCAGATTTGTTCGGGAACCCCGGACTATTCGATAGCGAGGTTCCTTAACACGTTATCAGCACGAAGCTCTACCGGCGAACGGATTGAAAAGATGTCTGGCATCGTGAATCGTGAGTTTGAAGAACTGGCCCCGCACGGTCAGAACTACCTCACTTGGGCATCGGACGTGAAGATCGTTCTTGGGGGCAAGAAGCTCCGTGCCGCGATTGGTCTAGGGTCCTCGCAGGACGCGAAACCTACCGCCAAGCAGAACGATCAAGCCTTGCACATTCTCAGGCACCACCTCTCAGCCACTTTGAAGAATGAATACATGGCTGAGGAGAGTGCACTTGAGCTTTGGACTGCACTTCAGAAGCGGTTCGAGAAGCTCAAGTACACCATCTTGCACCAAGCACAGCAAGATTGGGTCCGCCTGAGGTTTGCAGACTTCAAAACAGTGGCCGAGTACAATTCTGCCTTGCACGAATTTGTACCAATCTCTCTCTATGTGGCAAGAAGATCACTGATGAGGAGAAGATTGAGAAAACTCTCTCTACCTTCCACCCAAATGCTATCCAGAGTGCACGCAGCTATCGTCAGGACGCATACAAGGAGTATAGCGAACTGATTGATGTAATGCAAGTTGCGGAATCGCAAGACGATGTTCTACGCAAGAACTATGTCTCGCAGCCACCTGGAAGAAGCACTGGCACCGAAGTTAATGCCAATAGCTATAAGGTGAGAAAGCCCATTCATAGAAAGAAGGGCAAGCAGGGTGGAAAAGAGAGGTCTCAGGCCAAAGGAAAGTCCAAAGCCCCAGTGAAGAAGGATGACAAGGAAAAGGCGCACGCCAAGCTGTATGGACAGCAGAACCAAACGTGCTTCAGGTGCGGCACTTGGGGACACTGGTCGAAGATATGTCGGGAATCCAAGGAAGTGATCAACGCATATCAGGCTAAGAGGAAGGCAAAAGAAAACGCCCCAGCAGAGGCGCACTTCCCCAAGATTAGTGATGATGATGCCATGGATGAAGATATCGCACTTGACTCATCCTCACAGAATAGCCTGGACATCGATGCAGTAGCCAAACTTATGGCAAATGAAGAGAAAACTTCTGTCGATGATATAGAAGTAGAAACTAATGCATATTTTATAGATTCTGTTTAATGCATTTTTTAGATTATGGTTGTTAGCATTTTCTTTTGAATAATGGATTGTAAGCTCTAGAAGAGCATACTTCTCTCATGAATAAATACGCAATTTATTCTTTATTCCAGTATTCTTTAATTTGCAAGCAATGTTTGAATTATTTTGGCACTGTTTGATTGGGATTATTTTCCTTTTTAGAAATCATGTAGCGCCCAAATGGAAGAGATATGCATTGTTGATAGTGGCACAACGAATACCATCTTAAGAGAGTCCAAACACTTCCAGTCGATCTCGAAGAGCGCTGGAAAGATTACTACGATCGCAGGAAGCGATTCCTATATAATAGGCTCTGGAAGAGCCACAATTATATTACCTATGGGTACAATTTTGGTAATTGAAGAAGCCCTATTGTACCCCGAATCAACGCGCACTCTCTTAAGTTTCAAAGACATCCGCGCCAATGGTTTTCATGTAGAAACCAATGAAGAAAATGGCAAAGAATACTTATGCATTGTGAAGCACGCGGTATGTGGAAAAATGGTATTAGAAAAACGTCCCTCATATGAATCTGGGTTGTACTACACGAACATTCATGCACCCGAAGTGTATACTTTCTTGAAGACTGTTTTTAGAAGCTCTGAGTTATTTTCTTTATGGCATGGTAGATTAGGTCATCCTGGTCTTAGAATGATGAGGAATATAGTGAACAACTCACAAGGTCATGGCATTAATGTTAAAAATTTCCCGAATCATGAAGATTTCGTGTGCCCTGCATGTGCCACCGGGAAATTAATAACAGACCCTCTGTCATGAAAGTGCAAAGTGAAATTCCTGCATTCCTGGAACGCATCCAAGGGGATATTTGCGGCCCGATTCAGCCCTTGTCAAGGCCGTTTCGATACTTTATGGTGCTCATCGATGCTTCCTCGAAATGGTCGTATGTATGCTTATTGTCAACAAGAAACCATGCTTTTGCAAAGCTGATCTCGCAGACCATAAGAATTAAGAATGCTTTCCCTGATCATAGTGTGAAGTCCATCAGAATGGACAATGCCAGAGAATTTACTTCAAAGGCATTTGATGATTATTACACTGCAACAGGGATATCAGTTGAACACTCTGTACCGTATGTCCATACGCAGAATGGACTAGCTGAAGCACTAATAAAGAGGATTAAATTCATTGCCAAACCGCTTTTGCAGAGTTGTAACTTGCCCAATACTTGTTGGGGACACGCAGTCCTGCACGCAGCAGCTCTCATCAATTTCAGACCTTCGGCCTATAACATCCATTCTCATATGCAGCTTGTGCACGGGGTTATCCCGAAAATCTCCCATCTCAGGAAATTTGGGTGTATGGTATATGTACCTATACCACCCCCTCAGCGGACTGCAACGGGCCCTCTCCACAAGTCTGGGATATACGTTGGTTATGAAAGTGCATCCATAATCAGGTATTTGGAACCCATGATTGGAGACTTGCATACAGCTCGATTCGCTGATTGCATATTTGACGAGGATCATTTCCCATCATTAGAGGGAGGAAATCAACCTTTTGATGAAAAATGCCGGGAAATCATATGGTATTCCACTGGGATCCCCGCGCATGACCCCCGCACTAATGAAGCAAATCAAGAAGTCCAGAAGATAATTGATTTGTAGAATTTAGCAAATGAACTGCCTGATCATTTTGTGATCCAAGGCGTGGTTAAGTTGCATGTACCCGCAAGAAATGCACCAGAGAGGGTGGAAATACCAAAGAAAATGAAGGTATCCTCATCCTGCTCGAAGCCTCAAAGAAAAAGAACAGAAATCTGCTCCTCAAACCCAAATTAAGTACCCGAGACGTCTGAGAAAATCAAGCAGAGGACTTACCACAACCAATCACGAAAATACCCCAAGGAAAGAAGGGGAGCCAGTTGAGACCTGGCACTAGAAAGAAGCCAACAGAAAAGGCAATTCCAGACTTGAATCTTCCACTGCAGGAAGCCGCCGGAAATAATGTGTGCGCACACATAGGCGATGAAAAG
Source organism: Otatea glauca (assembly GCA_036346275.1). NCBI lineage: Eukaryota > Viridiplantae > Streptophyta > Magnoliopsida > Poales > Poaceae > Otatea > Otatea glauca. Next base: position 21,377,636 of record CM070715.1, read on the forward strand.
TTAAAGGAACTTGCTCCTGCGATAGGGAATAGCAGCGAAGAGCAAGTAGAAGTGCATGAAGCATCCCATGAAGAAATGGCCATAAACTTTGTAATAACAGGAGAATCCCTGAATAGAGCAACAGCCAACGTTGATGCATACTTTGCAAAGAAGATTGCCTTGATCAATGATCATGATCCCGAGCCTGCATCTCTAGTAGAGTGCAAGAAAAGGCTAGATTGGGAAGAATGGAAGAAGGCAATCACTGCAGAGTTAGTCTCTCTAAACAAGAGAGAGGTGTTTGGGCCCGATGTCGCACACCTCCCATATAAACCACAGAGGTCATAAATGGGTCTTTTTTCGGAAGAGGAATAAAAACAACGAAGTTGTAAGGTACAATGCAAGGCTTGTAGCTCAAGGTTTCACTCAACGTCCTTGAGTTGATTATGAAGAAACCTATTCTCCGATCATGGGAGGAATTACCTTTAGATATTTGATCTCAATGGCAGTCAACTTGAGGTTGAGAATGAAGCTAATGGATGTTGTTACAACATATTTGTATGGAAACTTGGATTCGGAGATATACATGAAGGTACCGGAAGGTATTCCTATCCCGAACCAAGACGGAGCAAATAGAAACCTGTACAGTGTGAAATTGGAGAAATCACCGTATGGGCTAAAACAGTCAGGAAGAATGTGGTACAATCGCTTGAGCGACTTTCTCTGCAAGAAAGGCTACACAAACAGCAAAGATTGTCCATGTGTGTTTATACAGCGATCCCCGAATGGATTATGTATAATCTCCATCTATGTAGATGACTTGAACATCATTGGGACGGATGAAGAAATTGAAGAAGCATGCTCATACTTGAAGTCTGAGTTTGAAATGAAGGATTTGGGTAAAACCAAGTTTTGTTTAGGCTTGCAGCTTGAGCATGTCCAAGGAGGAATCTTGGTACATCAATCAACCTACACACATAAAGTGTTGGAAAGATTTGGCTTTGAAAAGGTATATCCTGCAAAGACTCCAATGGTCGGAAGGTTACTTCAAGCAGACCTAGACCCATACAGACCTAGAGAAGAGGGGGAGGAAGTCCTGGGAGCAGAATTCCCATATCTGAGTGCAGTTGGAGCGCTCATGCACCTTGCGAATAGCACTAGGCTGGACATTGCGTTTGCTGTGAATTCGCTAGCTCGGTGCAAGGCGTAACCCACCAAAAGGCATTGGAAAGGGGTCAAGGACATCTTCTGTTACCTCCAAGGAAGTAAAGATCTCGGTTTGTTCTTCGAAGAAACAATGGATGAATTTGGTTGGCTACGCCGATATCGGGTATTTGTCGACCATCTTGGTAAGTCCCAAATCGGCTATGTTTTCCTATGTGGAGGAACATCGCTTCTGGAAGTCGCCTAAGCACCCTTGTCTCGACGTCGACAAACCACTCGAAATCATTGCTTTGTATGAAGTATCTCGTGAATGTGCATGGCTCCGAAGAATGGTTCACCACATCCAGAAGTCATGTGGCTTGAACATTGAGCAAACTCCCACGATCATCTATGAAGATAATGCAGCTTGTGTTGCTCAAGCACAGATGGGTTATGTGAAGAGCAATCTCACGAAGCATATCAACCCTAAGTTCTTCTATGCTCACGAATTGCATAAGATGAACGAGATCAAGATATTGCATACTAAGTCATGTGAAAATCTTGCAGATTTGTTCACTAAATCACTCCTAGCATCTACCTTTGAAAGGTGCGTTAAAGGAATAGGAATTATGAGACTTAGAGAAGTGCAGATTTCAGGGGGAGATATTTCACATACTCCCACATGAATCTCGAACATGAATTTTGAGTACCCAACATGAATCTCGAAGATAGCAATTGAAGTTTAGGTGAATTGTACTCTTTTCCCTTAGCAAGTTTCTCATGAAGTTTTCTTGTATAAGGTTTTGACGAGACAATTCGTGCAACACAGTGAGCGTATGCTATGTACTTTTTCTCCAAGTATTTTTCCCACTGGGTTTTTCTGGAGTTTTAATGAGGCATATGTATCTCGCGGCAAAGGGCCCAAGGGGGAGTGTTGGGAAACCACGTAGCCCAATGAAAACCCACGATGATCCCTTAGCCGAAACCCTAGGCGACTACTATATAAGGAGGAGGGGGGTCCTCCATATGTACAAGCAATCAGAATAGCAATAAAGAATTCAGTCGCCGTTCTCCCTAAACTTGTGTCTCTCTCTCTGTTCTCCAATTCAGATTTGTTCGAGAACCCCAGACTATTTGATAGCGAGGTTCTTTAACACATATAACCCATAAACATGCCCCGACCCAAAAACTCCATGTCGTGTGTAAACCGAAAACCGAACGGCATAACCAGTAGTAAATCAATGCCGAATCCTCCATTTTGGACAAATTGGTTATACCGTACGTGTCGTCTTTTTTGTGTCGCTGCTTGTACAATTAATTATGAAAAATAGTGATCAACAGAGAGATCTACAGTATTTCAATAGTAAAATATGCATATAATTTACGTCCACTAGATATTCATTCAGCAGTAACATTGAGTGTAGTAGATAGTAAAATATAGTGTTATATGTAGTAAAGAAAAGGATATTTCCCTAACAAGACACAGGTCCTGCGCTGCAGTTGATGAAGTCGAACAGGTACCACTATAGTTAACTTGACATTTTACTATCGGATTAATTAATATTTGAAAACTTACTTCATTGTTCTATAGTAAATTATTGTAAATAATACATTAAAACTTAGTGTCATAAATAGTAAAATCCAGTGTACGGCAAAAAAAAAAAAAACACACAGACGTAAACGCATACGTAAAAACAGTGACGTAAAATTGACGGTAAATCCATACACAATCCCGTAATTTTTGACACGATTATTATAGACTCCTTATCTTCTACTATCCCTGAGCAATTAATAAATGGTCCTTAACTTCTACAGTAAAATATGAAATCAATTCACATCCACTGTATGTTCAGTAGTAACATCGAGTTGTAGATAGTAAAATATTGTTATATGTAGTAAATAAAAAGATATTTCGCTAACAAGCCACAGGTCCAGCGCTGCAGTCAATGAAATCAAACCAGTATTGATTTTACTATCTATAATAATACATTTTGCTATATTTAAATAGACATTTTACTATCAGATTAATTAATATTTGAAACTTCCTACGTTGTTACTAAGATAGTAAAAATTAGTTTACTAAAGAGTAAAAATCTAGCGTACGGCACAAAAATAGTACCAGCGCAATCAAATCTAGTAAAAATTCAACTTCGCAATACCCATCAGTTTTTATTTAAACAAAATATTACATAGTCTAACGGCGAGAAAAAATGGCAACATCATCAAATAAATACGATTGCTCACTTTTTTACCATTGCGTATATGAAAAATTACTATTATGTTTACTACATTGTTCTGACACCTCTGTCTAGTGTCCAACGTCCATTCGTGCAGGAGTGTTTTTTAACTGGCTTTGACCTTGAATCGGCTTATCATGCTGCAAAACACAATGAGGTAAGCTGTTATAAAAAAATTATTTGCAAGAAGCATGCAATTTACTATAAAAAAGATGTGAATACAGCAGTAAAATGTGTAAGTTGGTCACTTACTATATAATCCCATGACGTGTACATCGTGCGATCTACTTGGGCTTTTACGAGGACAGTGCGTTCGTGGTGCATAAACATCTAGTCACATAGGATGCGGATTAGTTGCGCTGGGTACTGGGATTATGTCGGACCACGTTTCTATAGATGTTAGATAACTGGTTGTGGTGTATAATAGCCTATTCTACACTAGCTGAAGAATAGTGTGTGTGTATATATATATTGCACACATTCTAATAGAATAAATGATTTAAAAATTCATAATTCAAATACATCTACACGCACTTTACACAATTCACAGTTGAATAATATATACAATCCGCTATACAACTTATGGATTGTCCGAGGCACTAAACTCACCCCTAGTTTGAATTACATCAGCCAGAAAGAAGGCAACGAAATTTCCTCAAACCTTCGCAAGATCCTTAAGGGGAAAAAAGTAAAGAATTTCTTTACTTGGTCGATACTAAATGCATGCAAGATACTTGGGCCACCAAACCACTCTTAGTCTTTGGTTTCACAACCACCAAATTTCTACTGTTATTATTGTGCTCATACCATATCTTCACTCTTAACTGACACAATAAAATTCTAGTCTGATGGCAGTACCTGAGAGGTGGTGGAGGACTATGTGGAGAGGAAGGGGACAACGACAGTGTGGTGCCGAGGGTGACAGAGCGGTGAAGAAGGGAAGGGGATGGCGACGGTATGGTGACGTGGGCAATGGAGCGGTGTGGGGAGGAAGAGGATAGCGATGACGTGGTGATGAGGGTGACAACACAGGTGATGAAAGCGATGACAATGCAGAGAGGATGACGATGGTGCAAAGATCTGGAAACCCTAGATTTTGATAGAGAGGCGCTAAGTGTGAGTATTTGAATCAACTAGGCAGAAAGTTAAATAGACATAGTCGTCTGCTAGTCATTATAGACAGTTAGAAGACGTCAAATGTTTGTGATATGCGCTTATAAGTTATGGAGCTTAGGAAAAGAATATCGAGCTTACATGGTGGTTATTTGCTCATGTCTAAAGCAGGCAAAAACATTAGAGGTTGTCATCACAGGCATAATATGAAATGAAAACATCGCAAGCATTCAAATTTAAAAGTGTTGGTAGATCATCCTGAGTAACCAAATAATTACTACATTACTATTGTTGTCAGACCACATCATATAGTTGACAACATAAGTCTTTTATAAAGTAAGAGCTATAGTATTTGCAAGGCAGCCTTGGATGATGTCTAAAATCCTAGGAAATCTGAAATTTTGGCCATGTAATCATTAAAAATTGCAAAGGCCATGTCGACTATTTTTTCATCAATTTATTGGTCGTAGTGGTCCTCTAGAGGATCTGCCAATTGTGAGCTCAGTTTTGCAATCTTGTTATCGGCTTCTGTCTCCTCCCTAACACACATATAACCAAACCAGATGGCCCTCCACCTTTCGCCTTCATTTCTTCTAACGAACTTCTTGTCTCAACGAAGCTGCCTCTTCTTGTGAGCAATCTTAGCTAGGCTAATGGCACTTTTAGTGTCGCGATGTGCTCGACTAGCTACAAGTTGGACCCTCATGGTGGCCACCTTCGCCTTGCCATGTTGTATCATCGATTCGATTTTCACTTGAGAGGCAACAAAGGACTGAATCTCCGTGTCGGCTTTTCTCATCATTTCTCTGGCTCGATGAAGGCGGGCTTGTAAGGCCAAACAAAAAATGTGATTTTTCTATCGAAAAAAGCATATAGATACTTCTCACTGTTGTCTATGATGTGCCCACGCAGTTTCACTGTTCGCCACATAAACTCTGGGAGTCATTCCTTGCAACAATTCAAACAGAGATTGTCCACTAAGGGGCCTTGGCTCAATTGTTGGATGATGACATTGACATAGTTCTTGCCATCAATTGCCTCATAGAGCTAGGACAACTGCTATCAGGCCAATTGCTCTGATGTTGGGGCAACAGATCCCTGCAATTAGTTTCTATTAATTAGATGCAACAAAAATGACATTCAGAAATTGAAAGAGGACATTACCTGGGATTCCAACACCAGTGAATGAATCCGAAGAATAGTAGCAAAGAAGAAGGCATATTAAAAGACTAATGATATGTGAAGAAGACAGGAGAAGTCGAAGCTTAATTATATAAACCTTCACAGTAGAAGCTGAAGGTTACATACTACAACAAAGATAGTTCCCAAATACACTAGTGAAGATGAGGGTGAAGAACCAAAAGTAGAAGAACGAACAACACATACATATCTCTCCCTATGTATAACTGCCTCAATCTTGAGGGCCTCAGAAAAAATGCACTCGGCATTCCTAATCCTAGAACTATGGGTCTCGATCTGCATTCTAACATCCTCATTAATCCTAACTATGTTTCCCTCAACCTCAGCACATCGCACACAAGCATTTTGTGACTTAGCTAGTAGGTCCTTAGTCAAATGAGCACACTTGACATTCAAAGCATTATTGTCAAGTTTTAGTTGCCTAAAGTCCTCACATAAGCTGATTGGGTCCTTAGAAGCAAATCGTTCAAGTTTATCATTTCTAACAGAAAGCTTCATAAGGTGGGAGATCATAGTATCAATTTCAGCAAGCAACATAGGGCAATTATCACATGAAACACAAGTAGGAGCATGAATACTAGCATCAATAGGAATAGCATCAGAAGTAGCAATACTAAAGGCAACTCTAGAATCATCAAGTTCTCCCATCAAGCTAGCATTCTTCACTCTAACAACCTCAAAATCAAATAGCACACTATCATGCAAGGTCCTTAGGTTCTCCAACTCCACAAGCAAAGCATCGTAAAGAGAACAATCATTAGTGCCATAGGAGGGACTAGATCTAAGTGAATCAAGCTTTCGTGACAAGCTACCTACCTCCTTCTCAAGCTCTGAACATCTAGTTCTAGATCTAGTATAAATTTTTTCTAGCTTACATAAAGCATCATTAAGCTCATTATAGGAGGTACCTCATCCAACTCTCTGTAGAGGTCATCGTTGCTGATGATGTTCTCGTCGGCCATGAAGCACATGCCTGTAAAGTCACCATCGCCCTAGGTCTTGTCATGCGGATCATCCTCTCCATTGTTATTGATCTACGTCTTGATGTCGGAGATGGAGATGTCATCAAGTGCAGCGAGGACATGGTGGAAGAGCTTCTTATTCTACGTGAACTTGCGTTACTTCTTCTCATGCTTGGGCTCCTAAGTTGGAGCCTTCTTGTTGCGGTTCTTATCGATATAGTCATTATTTCTCGCACCATCATAGTTGTTCTTTCCCTTCTCCAGGTTTGGCAATTTGCTCGAGTATGGTTGGGGCTACCACACTCATAGCAAGTGATGGATCCACCTCTCTTTCTTTCTCTCACCCTTTTGTATGTATGAGAGAATTTGCTTGCTAGGAGGGCAAGCTTATTTTCTGGATACCTATCCAACTACTCATCACTCATCTCACAGAAAGCTGAGAGGGAAAAACCAAAGGAATTCTCAGGAGTGGATTTAGTGGGATCGGTGACCAAAGCCATCGACTGTGACTTTGTCTTATGCAAGACAATATCAATCTCATGAGTCTTGAGTCAGGAATAAAGCACGTCAATATTTAGAGTCGATAGATCAATGGGGTCCTTGATGGACATCACCTTCATCTCCCAAACACGAAGATCAAGTGCAGTGAGAAAATACCGAGCATTCTCCAAGTCAGAATATGTGATACTTACAGCTTAGAGATCACTCAAAATTTTTGTGAAACGTGCAAGGCACTCATCCAAAGACTCTCTAGCGTGCTGCTTAAATTTGTTGTAGTCACACTTGAATTGATTTTGCCTCACTGTCTTGATCTGGGTGCTACCATTATGGTAGGCATCGACGGTCACCCAGATCTGGTGTGCAGATCTGAGGTGAGAGATTGTGTGATACTCACTGCGGCTAAGTCTCTGTATGAGAATGTTTCTTGCTTTAGTATTTGCCTCAACGTCATCTTATTCGTGGCATTGATGTTTTCATCGATAGGAACCTCATATGTGAGCTTCGCCTTCTGCTAGATCGAGAAACCTTGGGCAGTGATTTAAAACTCCATCCGAGATTTTCAAAAGAGATAGTCGAGCCCAAAAAATATCAGAGGTTTGGTAGAATACTTGTCCATCGCTATAACTCTAGAGACCAGTCAAGATCTAGAAGGAGCAGAATCGGGCTCTAATACCAATTGAAGGACCGAAACCAACGACTAGAAGGGGTGAATAGGAGCCAAATAAAATCTCCCAAAAAAATCAACTCAGCCAGGCTAGCACTACAGCAAGCAAAAGTCCGTTACTCCCAAATGAATAGTAAAATCATGATGAATATGAAAATCAGCACGCTTTCAAAAACAAAAATCGATATAACTTTTGATCGGCTGATCCAAATCCTGTGAAAATTTGCATGCACCTTATTATTGATGTCAGGAACCTATTTCAATCATCAATCGAATAGATTGACATTAAAGTTCGGATCTTTTTCAAATATCGGGATGTTGCACCAAAACTGGGTTTCTTGGGGAAATTTTAGAGCGGAAGTGAGATGATGCTTGGATGATTGGAACAAGATCTCAGGGTATTTCCATCAATCATGAAGCCATCCCACCACTCAACAACATAGGAGAAGAAGAAACTCGAATATCTCAAGAACACGACGTTGCAAGCACAACTTGAGCAAGAATAAGTTCTAATGGATCTTGTTGGGTTGGGACATATTCTAGATGAATTTCTCAACATCTTATGCATTCTAGATCCAATAGAAACATAGCAAGTAGCAAGGTTAAAAAAACCCACTGAAATCTCGAACGAGATTTTGGATTCCTGTCGGGGACGGGATCCAAAATCCTGGCCGGGTAAAAAGTTTGAAAAAAAATAAATTACTACAGTAATCTCAGAAATTTCGACGAGATTTCGTCAAATCTCACTCGAAATCTTTGGTTTTTTTACCCATTTTTAACTTTTTATAGCCGGATTTGGTCACATAACCCTTAAGAAAGTCATCTTCCATGAAAATTTGTGGAAAAGCCGAATTTTTGAGACATTTTAAAATTTTGCAGAAACATAGTCTAATTTTTATAAAATTTTACGAGCTTGATCATGATCTGAAAAATTTATGATACTATATATAGTAGTGTAGGATCATTCATGAAAATGTTCAAAATAATTGAACTTCATTTGTTATCTTTAAAAAATCAAAAACAGAATGAACATAATTGGGACAGCAACCTTGTTAGAATTTTATAAATTTTCTCAAGTGTGATATCAGGATGGTAGCAATATTCGAATTTTTAATTCGGTTCAAACATGTCGGTCAGTGTTTTATCAGGATGGTAGCAACATTCAAATTTTTAAAAATTACTCAGACTTTATAATCATCTGAAATTTCTATGGGAACATAAATGATGTGCCAGAAACCTGCAAAAAAACTTTCAAAAAATTTTGATATCGTTTGAGCCATTTTTTGCTCGAAGCAAATTCACCGAAATCTCAGCAAAAAAACAGGATTTGAATTTTTGTTTTTTTATTTCATTCGGGATTTGTCTAAAATTCTGAGATCTCGGTGAGATTTTGGATTTTGGCCACCTCCGAGATATCATTCGAAAACGAGATTTCAAATCTTGGCAAGTAGGAGGGGAAGTAAAGCTTAAGTTGCATAAAAGCATAAGCAAAAATGTAGGAAATAAATTAAATTTCAAAATATAGATGAACTTGAATCTTGCATTGTATAGAGAGGTATGGTTACAAAGCCACACTTCATGGTGGGCAAAACTTAAAAAGAGCATAAAGAAACCAGAAAACCCTGCTCTGAAGCTTGGCTGGAGGCATCCCTCCACCCCTCTATTTATAGCACACTAAGAGCAACCTCCACCCTTAGATGATCTTCTTGGCCCTCCAGAAACCTCATCAAGGGTCGAGATTCACTCCCTCAATCATACATGGGCTAACCCACAACCCAACAACATAACAGGTTTTAACCATTTAACACTAACTTAATCACTACTCCACCCGCGAACCTTTGATCCAACGATCCTCCTTCACTTGAGTAGGGCTTAAGTTAGCATCTCATCCATCCACTTATCATCTCGGCTTACAGCAACTCCCCGGTCTTAGTCATCTTTCGACGTCACCCTGACCGTCTGGACCTCAACTCTCCTTGCCTACTCCCGATCTCCTCCGCCTCACCATGGCCTAGCTCTAAAGTCCTGCAACCATCTCAGATAAACAAAACATCAAATAGCATTACTCAACATAATATGCAACAAAAATTTGATAAGAATCATTGACTAGTCAAACATCTAAAGATCCCACCTTAGATCATTTAGGTTGTGACAACTTTAGTCTATGACCACTCTTCAAGTCATGACCTCCTTAGACCGTGACCTCCCCTAGTTGTGACCTTCTTAGGCCACAACCACTCTTTAAGACCACGACAACTTAAGGGTGCCACGATCACTCAAGGTCACAACCATTTAAGAGCGCCTTGACCATTTGAACCTCCCTTCGTTGTGACCTGCTTATATCATTTGTCCTGAACAACTCGTGCAAATTGACATATGTCTAACAAATGTCAAATACTCATCACACACATGGATAGACCACCACATGGTCTCTCAAGAACGTAGATTTGAAGCCAACATCATCACCAAGTTTTGAGAAGAACATAAAATGTAGAAGTGGACCAGGGAGTATTACTATTACTCCCTCTGCTCTACACATGTTTGTCATAAACATAGGTACCCTCTATTTATACTCCTTTGTTTCACAATTTGATCCCACTTAGCCTTTTGCGAGTTGTTGTTTCATGATGTAAGGGCTTATCGGATACTTGGTTTGTCGTCAAATTTTACCACACCCAAGTATGCAAGTTTGACTTTTGGCATACTCAAGTATGTGAATATGACAGTGGGGGCGGGCATCCGAGCTAAATGGCATTTTCACCATCTTTACTCTACCAGTGTTTTTGGACGTGAATATATGGGTGATGGGCGAAGACATGGAAGCATGAATGTAAAATAGGTGCCTGTCTTTGCCGCTATCATGAACACTGAACGCATGAATCAGTATGCACATGGACGAGCTCCATATATTGTCACTGCTTTTTGCCTCCAGTCTTTCTCTGATTCTTCTACCACATACAACCCCATGTCATCGTAAGTGGGACAGATCCCTTCCTCGCGTAGAGGTGGGCATCGTGTCATGCCACCACGGCCCAATCGGCCCACAGTGTCGTGTCGTGCCAGCTCGGCTCGTTTTCAGCCAGCTTAGGTACGGTCTATTTGCGATTCGTGCCAGCTTCATGCTGTGTCGACCTAGGTCCGACCTATTTGCACTATTATGATGAGAGGAAAGGAACTGGAGACGCACAGAGCTAATGTAGTGGACAAAAAAATTGGGGAAAAAGAACTAAATTTTATTCATTCTTGACCATTGCTCCCTCTCTCTCTCAGTCGCTGTCTCTCTCAATCTCTCAGTCTTTCTCGCTTGATCAATCTCTCTCTCTCCTGAAGTGTCTCTCTCAATCCCTTAGTCTCTCTCCCTAATTAGTCTCTCTTGTCCGATCAGTCTCTCTCTCAATCTCTCTCGCTCGCTCCCTCTCTCTCTCGCCCGATCAATCTCTCAGTTTCTCTCTCAATTTCTTGATCTCTCTAGCTCGATCAGTCTCTCTCTCAATCTCTCAGTCTCTCTCGCCCGATCAGTCTCTTTCAATCTCTCTCGATCAGTATCTCTTTCAATCTCTCTCGCTCGCTCTCTCACGCAATCAGTCTCTCTCACCCAATCAATCAATCTCTCAATCTCTCTCACTCGCTCAATCAGTCTCTCTCAATCTCTCTCGCTTGCTTTTTTGCTCGATCAGTCTCTCTCAATCTCTCTCTCTTGCCTGATTAGTCTCTCTCTCGCCGTTTTTTCTCCTTTCTTTTCTCTTCTCTCTCTTCTTTTTCACTTTTTATTTCCTTTTTCTTCGTTTTCTTTTCTTTTCTCTCCTTATTTCCTTTCCTTTTTCTTCTTTTCTTCCCCTTTTTCCTTTTTCTTTCCCCTCTTTCTTTCCTTTCTTTTCTTCCTTCCGGCCTCTACCTCTTCACCTTCCTCTCCCCCGGCCTACCCCTCTGCCTCCAGCCCAGCCTTTGCCTCCCTCGCCCAGCCTCCCTCTCCCAAACACCCTCGCTGCCTCCCCCATCTCCCACACCCCGTCCACCCCCACTGCCTTCTTGGCCTCCGCCTCCCCTCCCTTTCCCCCTCTAGCCTCCTCCCCTTCCCCCTCAGACGTTGGGCACCGACGCTGGCGGGCGGCCGCAACCGACGCACACCGCCACGGGCAAGCGCACATCGACACGGGCGAGGGTGGGCGCCGGCCACTACAGCGGTTGTCGGCACGGGCGCAGGCAGACGTAAGCGTAGGTAACCCTCTACCTCCTCTCCCTACCTCCCTACTATGGGCCATCGCGTCCTACTGTGAACCAGCAACAAGCCCGTCGTGCCTTTGTGCCGAACATGCTCCGTGCCCCCTCGTGCTGCCGTGCCCGTCGTGTGCCGTGCCGGGATGGCCTATTTTGCTTCGTGCTGGGTTGGACCTTGGGCCAGGTCATGCCCATCATGCCATGGGATGACCCAAAAAAGCTCAACCCAATACCCACCTCTATCCTCGCTGAAATGAACGTGGTCAAGGAAAATCTGAAAAGGCAAGTAGTGGTACAGTGCTACGATCCATGAGGATTTAACCATAAACTCTACAAGCTTCACTTTTAATGACCCTGACCTTTTTTTGCAAATATGTACTCCGTGCAAACGAATTTGCAAAACCAATCATGTCCCCAATCAAGCAGCGGTAGGCGATATGTGTCACTCGCTGCGCTCCCATACCATGGCAACACAGTCCATTATGGCTAGCATGCGAGCCCAGAGTAGTCGTGCAGCAGGAGCTCGTGCTGCCATGTGGCAGGAGATCGGCAGCAGCACTTGCGGAGCAACCCCACCTCGGTAGGCTAGGCAAGCTGATTAATTAACTGATTAATTAATTAAAAGTGGTTTAATTAACCTGATTTGATGGGCACATTACTGCCGAGGAAGAGGAGCTCGGCGACGCTGCCTTATCAGGTAGGCCGAGCACAAAGGTGACACATGTCACCGCCGCGCTTCCACGCATTTAGAAGTGAGCTATTTTTACAAATTTATTTGGAAGAGGACCAGATTTACAAAAAAAAACATGTCGTGGTGCTAGAAAAGCGAAGTGGATTCGGACCGACACTTCTTTGAAAGCATGGTTCTTGCCTCCCTCTCTCCTCCCTCCTTGGAGCTCGTCCATTCGTTGGGCGATCCCTTGCTCTCCCTGCCATTTGATGTAGGTTTTGCCAGCGATGTGTAGTGGGTTTGTTCAGTAGAGATGGGTAGAACACATTAGCTTTGGACGCAAAGTTTCACCCTTCTTAAAAGAGAAAAAGTCTGTAATAAACTATGATTTGAATTCCTCAGTTCTTCGGTCGGTAGCCGCGGTAAATAATACCCACTTCGTTCCTGAATAGATGACGTTTTAGGATTTTACAGTTCAACCAAGACAAGCATAGAAATGATCAAATCATCCTTCTTCATTAGCTCACTTCGTACTCTTGGATGATGTGTGTTACTCTATTTTACAGTAATAAATAACATTGAGAATAATGAATGGTAGGAATAGGTAAAGAAGAAACAGTTTAAAGTTGTCTTGAAATTATAGAATGATATGTATTTAAGAAACAAAAATTAAAAACTAGAATAACTTGCATTCAGTAAGGGAGGGAGTAGCAAGCAGCAGTTTCATGCTACTTTTCCTTTGAATGATCATTCTGGAATTGAATGTGACAAACAAATCCCAAGCAATAGTAAAGAAGAAAAACTCTGCGCTAGGAAAAAAAAAGCAAGTGCAATTAAGCGGCTTCTGAACTCTAGACACCAGGAAAGGGCATTGCCAATGCTAGCGCACGCTGCACCTTTGGCGAGTACTGCCGTATGAACAGGGGCTCAGTTGTGCAGTGGAATGACGGCGATGCACGTGCATAAAATGTTTACTGTATTAGGCTTTTAATTTTAATTTTACAAAAGTAGCTCCTGTAAATTTTTTTTACAAAATAGTCCCTAGCCCGCATGTTCCACGCATGGGGAGCAACTTCTGCGCTGCTAGATCACGGAAGCCAGCTCTCGCGCCCGACGCCATGTCCCGCGCCGTGCCCCGTTGCTGCCGCGCCACCACCTAGCAAGACACCACCTCCCGCGCCACCACGCCGCAGACTCTGCCTCCCCACGTTTGTAGCTACATTCCTATGGTACTGTAGCGCGAGATACTACAATACCACAGTATGTGCGCGGAAAATCGAGATGCCGCGGTGCCGATCTCCCGCACTCTGGTACCGCGACACGACGACTTCCCACGCAACCCGAGTACGGAATGTGCCACGTGTCATGTCATGCTCATTTCTGCGCTCTCCGTGCGTGGAACGTGAGAGCTAGAGAGCAATTTTTACAAAAAAAAAAAAATTAAAGATCACTTCTCCTCATCGTCCAACGCCATAGATCCCGTGCTGCGTGACCGCGCGCAGATGCGCTCGTGCCGCGCGTACGAAGAAGCAACACGCACGGGCTGCCCCCATGTTACTGACATCACCAAGTTATGTCGTGTGGAGTGATGGACGGATCGCTCGTAAAGATTGCGACCGGCCAGTGGGGCGCCGGTTGCCCGGCCGGGTTGCCATCGTCGGCCATGTACGACGTCGAGCTCTCATTGAATGCCTTCTGTGTTATGATCGCTCGCTAATTGTTCGACAGTGATGCAGCTCGATCACACTCCACGTCTCGATCTGGAACTTGGATGCAATGCATATGATCCATGGTGCGGTATTAGCTAACAGCACGTTTTCTTGCTTCCCGGCTGTCGTTTTGTTCTGCCCTAATCAAAATCAATTGACCTGAAGAAAATTGGCCTCGCTCCGTGATAGGATATATTTGGAAGAGTTTTCTTTGAAGAAATTTCGATAAAAGCTAGCACTACTATAAAAAATCCCTTTCTTGCCGGTCTATCGCTGCCGGTTTGGTTAGAACTGGCAGGGATAACACTACCACTGTCGGTTCATAAGTTAGATCGGAATAAACGCTCGACCGAAGAAGAACCGGCAGTAATAGTAACTTATCACTGTCGGTTCTAAAAACAACTGGCAGTGATAATGGAGGAAGTATCACTACCGGTTCGGAATCTGAACATGCAGTGGTAATATTTTTGAAAAATCATAACTTTTTCATACAGAGTTAGATAGAGACAAAATTTATATGAAAATTGTAGCTCTCGATGAGATCTACAACTTTGTAGTTGACAACTTTTTTATTTGAAGTCATTTAGATGTCCAAATAATCATTAAAACTTTCGGATACGAAAGGATAAAAGGAAAATATATCTTATAATAGTTGAGAAGTGTATGTTAGGTGAGATGGTAAGGGGAGTTTGCGCGGAGTAGCAGGTCACAGATTCGACTCCTAGTAACCGCACGTGCGCGTATTTCGCGTGAAAATCGCGTGACTTGTGACGCGGAAGATCGTGAGTAGTAGAGATAAAGGGTGGTCCAGGTGTAAATAATTTTTTTTATTTTAACGAGTGATTTTTGGACAGACTATCATAGCCGGTTCGTATGCGAACCGGCAGTGATATCGGTATCACTGTCAGTTCTAGAACCGGTAGTGATAGTTGGGCTATCACTACCGGTTCTAATATTCGACAGTGATGTCAGTTTGAAATCGACAGTGATCTAGTGTTTTGTAGTAGTGTAGCTATGCAATTCCCAAATAATAGCATCAAATCCTAGCATTCAAAACGATACCTTTGTGTTAGGATAACCCACAGAGCACCATAATTGGCCATTATGTTTGAGAAATGTTGACCAACATAATCAAATTTTGCCAAGCTTTAACTCATCTAACGACTAGCTAGGCCTGAGTTCATATTTATAGCCGGCCATAGCCCACAATACACGCATATGCATATATGCTGTCTCGCTAAATACGAGTACATTTCAAGTCCCACCAACTTGCTGAGGCTTAACTAACTCGGCCATATGCCACATGCCCACATCGAACTCTCAATTCGTGCCGGCCTTTTGTGTTCTGATCGCGCGCTAGCTAATTGTTCAAATAGCGAAGCATGTCTCTCTCCACATCTCGATTTGGAGGCGATGCATGATCCATGGTTAGGTATCGGCTAACAGCACGTTTTTTTGTATCTAGATGTCGTTTTATTCTGCTATAATCAGCAAGGGATGAGGTTTCAGTTGAATGCAATGCATGATCCACCTCTAGTGTGGTATCAGCTATTAACATCATGCTTTTGTTTCTAGCTGTAGTTGGTTCTGGCGTACGTAGTTGAAATTGTGAGCGCACATCAAGCACGTGGACGAGTCTAACTCCGACCTTAATATAGGAGGGAGCGATCGATAGACACATTGATGAACACTCTTATTGGTAGACGTTTTAAGTTCCAATGTTCCATTGAAGTTACAATCATTTCAATAAAACAATGGCATAAGAACAATTTTACGTGTTTATTTACCTAATCAAAATTACCATCGCTCAGTGTTTAGGATATGTGTTGAAATATGAGTTATTCTTCTTAGATATTTCGCTAAAAAGCTAGCTGTGCAATTCCCGCAAAATAGCTATGAAATTCCTATGTTTGAGATGGAAACTTCATGTTAGGGTAACCCGTGGAGCACCATAATTGGTTACTACGGTTAAGATATATTTATCTAAGGGCATCTCCAATAGTCACTACTACAGAATTGGGCATCACAACTGGCCTATTAGAAGCGGTTTGGTGCGAATCCGTTGTGATGTTCGCACCAGAAGCGGTTCGTTGGCAACGGTTCGGAGAGGGATTTCAGAAGCGGTTTGAGACACGAACCGCTTCTGAATGTTGCATTCTAGAAGCGGTTCTAGTCTCAAACCGCTTCTGATTTTCAGAAGCGGTTTGAGGAAAGAACCGCTTCTAAAACGTAACATTTCAGAAGCGGTTTGAGACACGAACCACTTCTGGATGTTGCGTTTTAGAAGCGGTTCTAGTCTCAAACCGCTTCTGATTTTCAGAAGCGGTTTGAAGAAAGAACCGCTTCTAGAACGCAACATTCAGAAGCCGGTTCTTTCTTCAAACCGCTTCTGAAAATCACAAGCGGTTTGAGACTAGAACCGCTTCTAGAACGCAACATCCAGAAGCGGTTCGTGTCTCAAACCGCTTCTGAAAGCCCTCCCGCGCAGCACATTTAAACCCTTCTTCCTCCATGAGCCAGCAGAGGTACGATCGAACAGAGAAGGCCGGCTCAGCGCTGTTCTTGGGGAGGTGCTGTCCAAATTTTTAATTGGAGGTGATTAGCTCCAAATTAAGTGTTTCAAAGTTAGTAACATCATGTGAACATCCTTCTCACCTATATATTGCTATTTTTTTCAATGGTTGTGGAGAAATCTTGAACTTTTTAAGCATGATCGAAAATTTATTTTCTATGCCTTGTTTTTGTTGTTGTATGAAGATGTAGGGTGGAGATCTAGTTCAAAAAATGACATTACAAGGTAAAGGTGATTGGAAGCTTTAGATCTAGGTGGTTGTTAGCTTTAGAATCTTAAATATCACAATAAGTTGGGGGAGATCTAGGTACAACATTGAGGAAGTAATTATTAGTGTATGAAATAAAATAGAAAAACATGTAGAAAGACAAAAAATAATTACAAAGGTAGGAAGGGATACAAAATAATTAAAAAGGTAGGTCTTTAATTGGATGACGGTGTAGGTGGAGCTTTTTTTTGTTGGGTTTAAATGTAACAAAATTTAAGTTAGGTTATAGTTTTTGTAACGAAATTTGTTATAATTTTTAATGAAATTATAACTTGGTGTAGATGAATCGGCAATGGATGTACAATGCGGACCGTCGCCGAGAGAGTTCATTGATGGCGTCGCGTGCTTTTCTCGATGTGGCGTTGCATTCTTGCCTCGGCGACTTCATATGTTGTCCGTGTAGATTGCAAGAACGAGAAGGAGCACCCCAGCGATGGCAAGTTATGAACCACTTGATCATGAGAGGTTTCATGCCAAACTATACCTGTTGGACCAACCATGGCGAAGTTGAGGTGATTAGCCAGGAAGACGATGAAGAAGGCGATGAAGAGGAAGATGGATTCAACAATATCCCGACGGCACACAATCTTGCTCGTGGAAGAAACACTTGGTGACTTTGGTGATGATGAGCTAGACCGGATCTTTGCGTGACGGAGAGGAGACTACGGATGAAAGACAGTTCGAGAAGTTTCAGCGCATGTTAGAGGACCACATAACTCCTTTGTACCCAAACTGTGGGCAGGGCCACAAAAAGTTGCGTACCACACTGGAACTCATGCAATGGAAGGCTACAAATGGTGTGTCAGATAAGGGATTCGATGAGTTGTTATCACTCGTAAAGAAGTTGCTTCCAGAAGATAACACTCTGCCTGAATCTACATATGAAGCCAAGCAAGTCGTCTGTCCTTTGGGATTGGAAGTACAGAAGATACACGCATGTCCTAGTGATTGTATCCTGTATCGTAATGAGTATGCCGATTTGGATGTTTGTCCAGTGTGCAGAGAATCACGGTATAAGGTGAAGCGTGACGATCCAGGTGAAATAGATGGGGAGCGTAAGAAGAAGAGACCTCCAGCTAAAGTGTTGTGGTATTTCCCTGTGATCCCCCGATTGAAACGTATGTTTGCTAACAAAGCGCATGCCCAGATGATGCGTTGGCACAAAGAAGAGCGTAAGGACGACGGGATACTTAGACACCCTGCAGATGGCTCACAGTGAAGGAAAATCGACCGGACGTACCCGAACTTTGTAGATGAGGTGAGAAACATCAGGTTTGGGTTGAGTACCGATGGGATGAATCCTTTCGGAGAATTGAGCAGCAGCCATAGCATCTGGCCTGTTATACTATGTATCTATAACATTCCTCCATGGTTGTGCATGAAGCGAAAGTACATCATGATGCCGTTGTTGATCCAAGGCCCCAAGCAACCTGGAAATGACATCGATGTCTACCTGAAACCATTGGTTGAAGATCTTGTGACGTTGTGGGATGATGGTGCAAGGGTATGGGATGAGTACAAAAGGGAGTATTTCACCCTACGTGCATTGTTATTTGTAACAATCAACGACTGGCCTGCTCTCGGTAACCTATCCGGCCTAACTATCAAAGGGTATAGAGCTTGCATCTAGTGCTTAGATGAAACAGACGGCATGTACCTGAAAAACTCTCGGAAGGTTGTGTACATGGGTCACTGTAGGTTTCTTCTTATGAGTCACCCGTTGTGGAAGGAAGGCAGGAAATTTAACGGGCAACCAGACCTTCGTGCAAGGCCTCAGCATCGTAGTGGGCCATGTGTGTTTGCTATGGTAAAGGATTTGAAAGTAGTATTTGGAAAGGGTCCTGGAAGCAAACATGTGCAGAATGAGGATGATCATGCACCCATGTGGAAGAAGAAGTTAATATTTTAGGACTTGCCTTATTGGGAAGTCATGGAGGTTCGTCACTCACTTGACTTCATGCACATCACGAAGAATGTCTGCTTGAACCTGCTAGGCTACATAGATATGTACGGAAAATCGAAAGATACACTGCAAGCTCGGAAGGACCTTAAACTCTTAGAACTGAGGAACGACCTATATCCCGAAAAGAGAGGGAAAGGACAACATTACCTACATCCTGCGAGCTACACTCTAAGCAAAGAAGAGGAAAAAAGCGTGATAGAGTTCCTGAACAGTGTGAAGGTCCCTTCCAGATACTCCTCGAATGTAAAGAGACTCATAAACACGAAAGAGAATAAAATCGTACACATGAAATCACATGACTGTCTTGTGTTAATGACACAGTTGCTCCCAGTGGCTGTGAGAGGCATACTGCCCGAGTGGGTACGGGGGACAATCACAAAGCTGTGTTCTTTTTTCAACGCGGTTTCACAGAAGGTCATCGACCCGGATAAACTAAGTAAGTCGCAGGATGACGTGGTACAAAGTGTGGTTAGTCTTGAGATGATCTTTCCTCTTGCATTCTTTGATATTATGGTTCATCTCACTGTTCACCTTGTCAAAGATATAGGTATTCTTGGACCCGTGTATCTACACAACATGTTCCCTTTCGAGAGGTACATGAGTGTGCTAAAGAAGTATGTTCGTTACCGTTCTCGTCCGAAAGGATGCATTGCCGAGGGTTATGGGACAGAGGAGGTGATTGAGTTTTGTGTGGATTACATGAATGTTCTAAACCCGATCGGCGTCCCTATATCACGCCATGAGGGGAGGCTACGGGGAAAAGGGACACTAGGAAGGAAAGCAATTGCATGCAATGATCTTCTTACATTTAAGCAAGCACATTTCACGGTTTTGAAACAATCAACTATAGTGGCCCCGTATGTCCTTGAGCACAAGAGTATTCTATGCCGCGATTTCCCGGGGAGGTCTGAGGATTGGATAACATTGAAGCACATGGATTCTTTCGGCGCTTGGTTACAAAAGTACATCCTTTTGAAAGGGTCATACAATGAACAGTTGCAACGCTTAGCTCAGGGACCATCTAGTGAAATCGTGACATTCAAGGGGTACGAGATAAATGGTTACACATTCTATACCAGATCCCAGGATAACAAGAGCACCAACCAAAATAGCGGTGTCCGTATAGACGCCGAAGACAACAAAGGCAAGGTGGATATATATTATAGTTTCATAGAAGAGATATGGGAGCTTGACTATGGACCTTTGAAGGTCCCTCTATTTAAGTGCCAATGGGTCAAACTGACTTCAAGCGGCGTGAAGGTCGACAAATATGGTATGACAATCGTGGACCTCACGCAAGTCGACTATAGGCGCGAACCGTTCGTCCTCGCGAACGATGTGAGACAGGTCTTCTACGTAATGTACATGTCAAGCAAACCTAAGAAGCAGAAAGATTGTAGTACTAAGCCAAAGCGACACGTGATTCTACAAGGCAAACGAAGGATTGTTGGAGTTGAGAACGTCACAGACGAGGAAGAGTATAGTCAGTTCGACGAGATCCCTCCTTTCACTGTGGATGTCGACATAAGCCTCCTCAATGACACAGACGTGGATACTCCTTTCATACGTCGCGATCATAATGAAGGAACACTTGTAAAGACAAAGTACGTTACTACTTAGGATGTACCCCTACTGTATGAACTATGTATATGTAATACGGGTCTTCTACTGTATGAAGTGTTTATTTGGAATGAATGTAAAGTGCCAAAATTCTGGAATGAAACTAAAGTGCTGAAAGCTTTTTTAAAAAATTATAGAATGAAACTAAATTGCTAAAAGCATTTTTTAAAAATTATGGAATGAAACTAAATTGCTAAAAGCATTTTTTAAAAATTATGGAATGAAACTAAAGTTGTAAGAGCTTTTTTAAAAATTCTGGAATGAAACTAAAGTGCTAAAAGCATTTTTTAAAAATTCTGAAATTAAACTGAAGCGGTTTGAGAAAAGAACCGCTTCTAGAACGCAAACATTCGAAGCGGTTTGAGAAAAGAACCGCTTCTAGAACGCAAAACATCTGCGGTTAGTAATATCAACCGCTTGTAGAAGTCATCCTCTACAAGCGGTTAGTAATATCAACCGCTTGTAGAAGTCCTCCCTCTACAAGCGGTTGGTTCTAAAACCGTTTGTAGAGATATTTTACAAGCGGTTAGTTCTAAAACCGCTTGTAGAAGTGCTCCTGATAAAGTTTACACGTCCCGCCTTTTCTCACACCCCAAATTTTCTAAGTCCCCGCGAGACCCAGCGCGCGCCGCCTCCCCGTGTCTCTCCGATCGCCGCCGCCGCCTCCGCCGAGACCCCGCCCCGCCGTCCTCGTCGACGCCGTCGCCCTCCTCCGCCACCCAACCATCCTGGCGCCACTCCACCCCGCGCCCGCCGACCCCGCTACTGGTGCCCTCGTCGCCGCCACCACTCCACCCGCGGCGCCTTCTCCGCCACCTCGCGACGCCTCCGCCACCAAACTGCCGCCACACCGTCATTCCACCCAGAGGACCGAGGTACACTGCACGATCGCCCTCCCTCTCTAATTCGGTGCCCACAAGATGTTCGTGAAATGCCCACAAGGATGTTCTCATTTCGTACTCGCATAATGCCCACAAGGATGTATCTGTGTGCATAATGCCCACAAGGATGTTCTCATTTCTGTGCCTGCATAATGCCCACATTGATTTTGTATTCTTGGTATGTAAAATGTGTGTATTGGTCCTCTGTGCTTTGTCTTTCACGTAAGTCATGATAGTTTTTCTTCTTTTCCAACACGCCGTCCTTGTGTCCACGAGTTCGTGTTTGATCCTTGGGCTAGTTCCAACACGCCGTAGTACTTAATGCTTGGTGTAGAAAATTTTTTAATAATATGCTTGTGTTGTAATCTGTAATATGGTTGTTTCAAAGTAATATGATATTTATGTCAACATTTTTTCGGAATTAGGATTGATGGCGCAACCAGGACGTGGTGACCCTACTTTCGATGAGGGAGAACCGTTCTTGCTGGACTCCATCGCTGAGGCTAATGTTGGTTCCGGTGAGGCCGTTGAGGTCGGTGATGAAGCCATTGACGCTGGAGCCGCTGAGTTCGGTAACACTGGTTCCGCCCAGGATGAGGTATAGCCAGAAGAATATAATCCCCGTAGACATGTTAATTAATCGCAATTCATTAATATAATACACTCTGACACGTTTATACATATGTTTATGTATTTCAAGCCCCGTACATCGAGCAACCAATCCAAGCATCAGGGACCTAACAAGAAGCCATCCACAAAGCACGTGTTTACCGACGTTAACAACGAAGGGATGCCGGTTACCCCTATTTTAGCAGTTGGGCCGTACAACAACGCTTGCGGTTACCACGTGAGGGATCATGTCCCAATTAGCATCAGAAAATAGGCCGAAGTTCCTCAAGCTACCAAGGACCTGCTCTGGCAAGATATTATGGAAAATTTCACATTTCCTCAAGAGTCCGAAGACAAGGCCAAGAAATTCACTTTGAAGAAGATGGCAACAATGTTTCAGGCGTGAAAGACGTCTCTCAGCCGCAAGTATGTGCAAAAGGGAGAAAGACCCGACTTCAACCAATTTACAAAGTTGGCGGATCATTGGGAAGCATTTGAGGAGTTCAAGCTGTCAGCTGAAGGCTAGGCCGTGAGTCAGAAGAACAAGGCCAATTCACAGATGAAGAAATACTACCATCATCTTGGCACCGGTGGTTACCTCAAGGCTGTACCAAAATGGGAGAAGCGGGAAGAAGAATTAATGGCGAAGGACGTCACACCGGCTACCGCTTTGTGGGAAAATCGCCTGCGCAATTGGTTCATGGGTCATGGGGGGAGCCTTTCAGATGACGGCAGTTTGGTGATGGCACCAGGAGTACAAGAGGTTGGCCAAAGGATTGTACAAGCTGTCGAGCAGTCTCAGGCAAGTACATTGGTGGCAGACAGGGAGAATGACGAGCTAACACATGCCCTTGAAAACCCTGAGCACCTAGGACGGACACGAGGTATGGGCAAGCTAACGCTATGGAAGTATGGTTTCGCCAAGGATGCACATACGTACAGGAGCCGACATAGAAGCAAAACAAGAGAATCACATAAAGTGTACCAATTGGAACAAGAGCTCGAGCAACCTGTGCTAGCATCGCGACATAGTTGCGCAATAAGTACAAATTGCCCTCAGCAAGCTTCAAGGACTAGGTCCGAGCAATCACCGACACCGTGATCGCCCTCCGGCAATGAAGTAGCTACGCGGCCCACCGGGCCTCGGCGGATAACTTGCTAGCCCGTTATCCCGTGGATGACATATGGATTTGCCGCCAGTGTGAGATATACGTTGATGCGCGTAACCTCTCCATCAAGGTGGCTTACGACATGGCATATCCGGTGGAGCCGGGCCAGATGTCCCACTGCAACGAGATACCCCCGGGTTACTCAAAGGTCGCGGTGGAGGAGGTGCTGAGCGGATTTGAAGAACTTCACCTCGATATTCATGGAGGCGACGACGTGACCAAGCTTGGACAGGCCCTCCACAATATCATCCTTTGGCGCAAACGGTACATCATATTTCCAGATGGTGTGGACGCGTCATCTCCACCACGGCAACCCACGCCTCCAACGCCACCTCCACGCAATGCCTCGCCCGTAAAAACAGAGCACGCCTCCACCACCCGCTCCACGCAAGCCCTACTCCACCACCAAAGATCTCAAACAAAAAGAACCCCCAGAAAACCACGCCTCCACCATCTCCTCCGAGGAAGAAGCTCGATAGCGAATTAAGGCTCCTCCACCGCTCCCAAGAAGGCGGAGTCCACCGATCGACAAGGTTAAAGGAACCTTCAAAGAGGGCATATGATATGAATAAGGAGGAGAGTGACGCGTCACTAAAGCGCACTGGTGCACACTTCGCAAAAAGAAGGTAGAGCCAAAGGTACCAACCGATCCAAAAGCGTGAACACTTCGCGACATGCCGTACAAAGCACGCTGCCTATGCCGTCCAACTATGAATGGACAATAATAAAGGCTACAAAGAAGAATAAACGTGGTCAGGCGGCAGCGGCAAAGAAGAAGAAGAGAGACCAAAATCAGGAGAACCTCGAGAGGTTTTGAAGGAGGCAGGGACTCGGCCCACGATTGCAGACTCTTGGAATAATAGATGATATCCCAATGGCAACAAAGGTCGATGGCAATTTCGGTTGGGCCGGAGCCGATTGATCCAAATGAGATAATGGATCTGCCAACCAAGATGCAGCAATTTCACGAATGGTACACGACAGAGTCCGCTCAAGAAAGAATGATGTTCCCCCTCCGTATCAAAGAAGATGATTTTTATCGCGGGGACAACACCATATGGCTCGAATTTGACGACTTATACAACATTTACCATGCCGACGCCATCAACGTGTCTCTCATGAGTCTTTGGTGCTGTAAGTGTCAAGCTCATACCTTTACCGTGTGCTTCCTCGTACAATAAAATTGCAACTCTTAAACTTATACCTTTCTATGTAGAATGGAGATACAACGATGTAGAAAAGAGAATATCTTCAACGTGGGCTTTTTCGACCCAGAGATTGTTAACGAGTTCGTCTTTGGATACAACCGAAAGGATATTGAAGATTACATTCTTGATGCATTCTTGGGACAGCACTACAAACCGTACATACTTCTTCCCTTCAACTTCGAGTACGTATATATACAACCACTACTACACAAATATACATCACAATCGGTTCTTTTTCGTCATCACAGTCGGTTCTGGTGGTGACACAAAGCCATGAGACAGAGATGAGGCGGGCATTATTACAGTCGGTTCTTACCCGATAGAGATGATGGTATTATCTCTATCGGTTCTTTATAAGAAGCGATAGAGATGATGGTATTATCTCTATCGGTTCTTTGTAAGAAGCGATAGAGATGATAGCTCATCTCTATCGCTTCTTACAAAGAACCGATAGAGATAATACCATCATCTCTATCGCTTCTTATAAAGAACCGATAGAGATGACCATATCATCTATATCGCTTTTTCAAAGAACCGATAGAGATAATACCATCATCTCTATCGCTTCTTATAAAGAACCGATAGAGATGATCAGATCATCTCTATCGCTTCTTAAAAAGAACCGATAGAGATAATATACTCATCTCTATCACTTCTTTGAAAGAACCGATAGAGATGAATAACCTCATCTCTATCACTTCTTATAAAGAACCGATAGAGATGAGTTCATTATCCTATCGCTTCTTTCAAAGAACCGATAGAGATGACCGCCACATCTCTATCATTTTCTTGTGAGAACCGACAGAGATGAAGGGGTGTGGTGTGCTATCACATTCTAATAAGCACATATTCCACACAATATGCACATATCACATTCACACAGAAATTACAGACAACATATCACATTCAAAGAACATGAACACTTTGTTACAACAAACACATATCACATTCATTAACAAAATAGAACGTAAACATGCTTAACCATAAGTACACATGCAATCGCATTCAGATATGTAATATTTGTTCACATCGGTCTAGTAGGAGCTTTTGGGATCTCTAAACCGTCAGTCCTCCGACAAGCATTCTATCCAGACTACCGCATAAGTGATCTCAGATCTTGTTGAGTGCGATCTTGTCTACACTCTTCTGGGGAATAACGGTAAGCTGCAAGATAGAAACGAGTGCTCTAATTTGAGTTTTCAAATTTGCATGTGAAAGACTAATTGTATATGCATGTACTACCTCAGGGAAACGGTCTGAGCCGACAATCAAGATCACCATGTGTTGCATGACATACAAACCACAGCGGTCGTCGCTGCCCTGTTGATGACACTGTGAAGAAAGAAAAATAAATTAAGAGACAAAGAAAATATATCGTAAAATCTAAATCTTATATATGATAGCAACTTGTACCTTGAAGCGGACATACTCCAGCTTGGAGCCCTTTTTGTCGTCGTGTGTCCCTCCTGCTTCGACGTATTCCTTGAAACCCCTATATACATTGGAAAGATGTCGTTGAGTAAAAAAAATAATGATTGTAGTTAAATACGTAAAATGTTAGATAAGAGTGGTGCACTTATCGCCCAAAGGAGGCTTGATCGCGTAGGCCATCGGTCTCTTATCAACCGAATTAAAAGTGTACACTTTGTTGTCTCTCGGAAGAGCACGAGTAGAACCCAATGGTTGCTTATTAAATGGTATGCAACAAGAAAATAAGTTCACATACGGTTTCAAAGTGTAGAAGTAATTGAACAGTGAAGTAGTACTTACTCCTCGTGGTACGGAATAGAATGAAGTCCTTCTTCGACTCGACTTGCAATGCCCTCTTGATGTAGCCGCAACCCATTCCGGTTGAAGCCTAGCCATCGTCGCGACACAAGCTCGTGGTCGATTTAACCCAACTAGTTGTCGATTCGTCACGACCATTGCCTCATCGCCACGCAACTCGCATTGAATGTTAAAAAGTGTAATGCAAAATTCTATGGAAGTCATAAAGTCGCGTAAGCGTGGTGCGATACTCACGGCGTCCCAGATCGTCTGTAGAAATATCGATGGCTATCGGTTGAGTGCAGACGAACAGATCCTCAAAACTAATCGAATGTCCCATCCTCCTCGCGGTGGAAATGTCCTTTCTATATCTAACATTGAAGTCGACACGCCGCTATCTTTCGCTTTGTCAATGTACCATCCATGGAGCCGCCGAGTCCATATGCCTAGAGCGCTCAATTTGTTTGGGAGGCGTAAGGGCTTTCCATGTCGTAGGCCTTAAATTCATAAGGCTTCACCGTGGTCTGTCTTGGCTCTCCTTTACGGGCCAAGGAGTCTCCGAGGCCGGGCAATGGGCTTTTCATATACCCGAGGGGCGCTGTGGCCTTTGTGAGCCTAGCCTTTTAGCGAGAGCCTCTAGTGGTTACGTGGTTGTCGTGCTAGTCCTTTTATGCACCACTCAGACTTTGTGCGTGGCTCGTCACGGCCGTGGGAGCAGCGCAGTACGGTAGGAACCTACAAAGCACGCGCATAATTAAGTAACTTGTTGCAATACTACCGGAATGGTACGTAAGACGTGAGGATGTTTACCTTGACCAAGACGACGCTGTCGTGGGCCACTTGATGAACGACATCCGCTGGCCCGAGAGTGGTGATGTCTTCGTTAGGGGAACTCGAGCACATGTGATAAGAAGGCTTCGTGGACGTAGTCCACCGGACCTCATGTAGCCCTTCCCAAAGGTGACCATGCACCGTGTCGGTCTCCTTGCATGGAAATGCAACCCGCGTGCAACCTCAACAGAAATCCGTCTTCCGTCGGGTGAGTCGGCACTTGGTAGGCGCCGCAAAAGTGCGCAACTTGAGAGAAAACATATGAAGAGTTACCCTTGCACCATTAAGTAAGGCAAAATTAATTATTACCTTCACTGGGACCGGACTTATCATTTTGGAACCGCAGCTACTTGGTGGGGGCACGTGTTTCTCTCAAAGAGGCGGGGCATCGGCTCGACTGGAGATCATCGCCATCATCTCGGCCCTTAGGCGCCCTCACGTGCCATCATCTCCACCTCATCTCCTCCTCACGTGCCATCATCCGCACCCTCATCTCCTCCTCATCTCCTCCGAGATCTCCTCCTCACCGCTCCCTAAGCGTGTCCTTGAGCGCCCGCACGTGCCTCCCATGTTCTTGATCCGTACTGGCAAGATCTTGGAAGTAGGACTTCTTCAGATGCCCGCCTCTGCGGCAAGCACCGGCCCTTATGGTCGGGCTTTCCGATCGCAGAGAATAGGATGTCATTTGACCCTTGGCTAAGAAAAGTCCCCGCTCTTTCCTCCGCTTACCTCCTCCTGCAAGAAGCGAGTACGAATTAGATCTCAAATACAACAGAATGGTCTCTTGCAATGTAGCAAGTTTGATATCTTACGATGGTGGAGACAACTTGCGCGGTAGTGGGGTTTGGTACTACCACCGCCTCCCCCGGTTTTCTTTGTCCTCGCTAATACCCGACCACGTGCCGCTCCTCACATATATGCGAGTAAGGCATCGCTGTCCGAGTTGGCGCACTCCTCGGCTAGTCGTGCCCATTCGCTTTCTTCCTTCGTAGCGCTGAACCGAGGTGGTGCGCGTGCGTGTTCACCTCGGGTAGCAACGTTCCTCTGTCTCGGCTCCTCCGCCTCGGCGTACTCTTCATCCTCGTGAACTCCTCCCAAACATCGGAAGCACGAACGGATACCTCTCGAATGGTGCACGGCCTTTCAAAGACGTACTCACTGTGCATGTAGACCCTAAAGTGCCTCGAGCCACACCCATCCTCTTCAAGGCGCATCTTTGGCATTGTTTTCATCCTCCTCTTCTATAATCCATTTCCCTTAACCTCGTCCCACACCGGTTCTTCCGCTCGACGACCTCCTTTCTCCAATCCTTAACCGTTATGGGAACTCTCTCCCTCACCAGCTGTTGCGAGGAATGAGCGGTATCGCCCTTATACTTGGGAGGACCTGCAAACGCCCGTCGCATTGAAGTGGAGAATTTGCGGCGTTCTCCCTGGCCCCTTTGCTTGGTCCTCGGGCCTTCCTCACCTTACTCGGCCTCGACATTTGGAACCCGGCTCGCTCGACACTTGGAAGTTGGCTTGGCCCTCAGAGCACCTTCTACTCTTTCTCGCGATGAGCCGATGCTCTCAATTGCGACATTTTGAGTTTTCTTATCTAACATGGACATATATTTCACATGAGAGAAAGCAATTCGTAGCTATTATGTGAACTTCACAATAAATCATCTAAAGTAACAAATCAATGGATAATTCATAGCATGTCATTGTTGTAGCATATTGCATTAGAGTAACAGATGAACGAATGATCTTCAAGACAAGTCGTATGTAGACCAACTAAATACGTATGGACGATAACTCCTAATCTCTAAATAGGTTTGGTCCTAATCCCATTCGAGATATGTGGTTTGGGCAAGTTCCTAAGCCGTTGTACAACTCAGAGAAAATTTGGCGAAGATCTCCCACTGTTCTCCGGATACACGCCTCGACGACAGTCAAGAGGGGTGTGTATCCAGAGAACACCAGGGAGACGCTACCGAAATCTACTCTGTGAGTTGTACAACAACTCAGAACTTGCCCAAACCATATCCTCGAATCAAAAATATTGGACAATTCGAGATCGCTTGCTTATAAATATGTCATTCGACATATTTATAAATAAGCACTCTCGAGCGGGAGACGAGGTTACGCAACCTAAACTCTAACATATGCTTTGAGATGAAAAGGAAAATAATATGCAATTATAATTGAAATAGCTATCTCAATTAAGAGAGTCTAAAGTTGCATAATAGTATGACGAGTATGAAGCACATATGACAAAATATTGAAAAAGGCATGAAAACATACATGGAAAGAAGACACTTCTTTGCAAGAGATGTACTTGATACTGTTATGATGGATTACATACCCGCTTGTGGATTGTTGGCAAGGACTTCCCATTTCTATATTGTGAAGTTTAAAATTGAAATGATATGTTAAGCACATCCAATTGTCCTAGTAGAGTAACACCTAGATTTGTCGCCAGGAACAAAGCATAAATATGTTCAATCTGCTATTACATTCGACATTGCCGCTTGCATGTAGTGATGGGTCATGATTTGGCTTATTCATTATAGATCGGTAATTCATTATGGCCTTTCACAATGGGTTACAAATTAGTAGTCTTGCTTGTGGCTTGCACATAAGCGTAACCTTTGATGTTTGGCCTTTTAAACAAGGTTGAAGTAGATAAGCGTTTTTCCTATTCAATAAGATATTTTCTAATGTGCATAATATCTTCGTTACTTTGGCTTCCTCTGTTGACTACACAATGTCCAATTCATCATCAAGATGTGAGTTAAAGCTAATTAGCAGCTTGAGAAAGATGCTTATTAATGTTCAATTTTGAAGTGCTTGCTTCCTTTGTTTTCATCGATAACAATAGGCTAATGAGTTTCTTTTGAGTTCATCCCGCAGAAGCTCTTAATGCCCCCGCTATTCCATTGGGTACATTACTAGCAGAGATATATCCTCGGCACCGCGCCACCATATCTTTTTTTCCGGCTTAATCCTCAAACATCCGCTCGGACATGATGCAACCGGTTTGTTGTCCAAGCTTGTTTTTAACAACTTTAGTAAGTACAGCTTCATAACACATCGCATTGTCTACATGTGATGTAATCTACATATGGGATTTCTTTTCAACGTAATTCTTTCATAACACATTGCATTGTCTACATGTCATGTTATCCAAATACATGATTTACGCTCTCGAGAATAATTTCATAACACACGCATTGTCAACATTTCTTCTAATCTAAATATGGGATGTCTGCTCTCCAATTTTCAAACAAACTGCGTTCTATTTTCGAGTTGTTTGATAAAATTTCTACTATTTCTAATAGTTATTATGGGATGTATATCCGTGATTGTTTTCAATTGGGGTGGATATGTTCATAGAAGTTGTTATCATATAGATTGCATGTACATTACTCGGTTGTCCTCGCAACTTACGATGGAGCGCCGGGAGGTGGGGCACCGGACGATGGGGCCGTTAGGCGTCGGCGCCGAGGCGGTGAGGCGACGGAGAGGAGTGGAGCGCCGGCGCGGTGTCGGTGGTGGCCGGCGGCGATGGGCCGTTGGGGCTTGGCGCGGCTGGGCGGTGAGGCGACGGAGGCGGCGTGGGCGCTTAGGCGGTGGGCGGCCCAGGCGATGGGGCGTTAGGCGTCGGGCGCGTCGGGCGGTGGGCGGCGGAGCGGCGTGGAAGCGCCGGGGTGGGGCGATGGGGCGTTAGGCGTCGGGCGGCGCGCGGCGGTGGGACGACGGAGGCGGCGTGGGCGCGTCGGGCGGTGGAGTCGACGGCAGGCGGGCGCCGGGTGGCGCGGAGGTGGAGCGAGGAGCTTGAGAAAAGGGGCTAGGGCAAGCGAAGGCAAGGCACGCGTGAAAGCTTCTCGAAAAATCGCCTTAAGTAAGGGTATCACATTACTATCGGTTTTACACAAAAACCGACACAAATATATTTTACAATACTATCGGTTTTAAGACAAAACCGACACCAATATGTAGATCTCAATACTATCGGTTTTAAATAAAAACCGACACAAATATTAGTTCAATACTATCGGTTTTACACAAAAACCGATGTAAATATGTTTCACAATACTATCGGTTTTTCAGAGAAAACCGACACAAATATGAATGTTTAAAATACTATCGGTTTTTCAGAGAAAACCGACACTAATAGTACTATAACAGGTTTTGAAGAAAAATTGGCACAAAATAGTACTATCGGTTTACAAGAAAAAACCGAGACAAAAAGTAGTCTATTACTATCGGTTTTCACTAAAAAACCGATACAAATATGAATGTTTAAAATACTATCGGTTTTTATGAGAAAACCGACCCAAATGTGTAGACTTTAATACTATCGGTTTTCAATATTAAACCCGACACAAATATTTGTTCAATACTATCGGTTTTGAAGGAAAACCCACACAAATAGTCCTATAACATGTTTTGAAGAAAAATTGGCACGAAAAAGTACTATCGGTTTACAAGAAAAACCGAGAAAAAGTAGACTATTACTATCGGTTTTCATTAAAAACCGATACAAATATGAATGTTTAAAATACTATCGGTTTTAGGAGAAAACCGACACAAATGTGTAGATCTTTAATACTATCGGTTTTCAATAAAAACCCGACACAAATATTAGTTCAATACTATCGGTTTTGAAGGAAAACCCACACAAATAGTCCTATAACATGTTTTGAAGAAAAATTGGCACAAAATAGTACTATCGGTTTACAAGAAAAACCGAGACAACAAGTAGTCTATTACTATCGGTTTTCATTGAAAAACCGACACAAATGTGTAGATCTCTAATACTATCGGTTTTCAATAAAAACCGACACTAATAGTACTATAACAGTTTTGAAGAAAAATTGGCACAAACTAGTACTATCGGTTTTAAGAGAAAACCGACACAAATAAGTTGATCTCTAATACTATCGGTTTTCAATAAAAACCGACACAAATATTTGTTCAATACTATCGGTTTTGAAGGAAAACCCACACAAATAGTCCTATAACATGTTTTGAAGAAAAATTGGCACAAAATAGTACTATCGGTTTACAAGAAAAACCGAGACAACAAGTAGTCTATTACTATCGGTTTTCATTAAAAACCGATACAAATAAGAATATTTAAAATACTATCGGTTTTTATGAGAAAACCGACACAAATGTGTAGATCTCTAATACTATCGGTTTTAAGAGAAAACCGAGACAACAAGTAGTCTATTACTATCGGTTTGCGTTTAAAACCGACACAAATATGTAGATCTCTAATACTATCGGTTTTCAATAAAAACCGACACAAATATTGGTTCAATACTATCGGTTTTGAAGAAAAACCGACACTAATAGTACTATAACAGTTTTGAAGAAAAATTGGCACAAACTAGTACTATCGGTTTTAAGAGAAAACCGACACAAATAAGTTGATCTCTAATACTATCGGTTTTCAATAAAAAACCGACACAAATATTTGTTCAATACTATCGGTTTTGAAGGAAAACCCACACAAATATCAATCACTATTGATTTTCCGGACAAAGCAAGATGAAGTCGATTTAGTAGAATTCATTGATGAAAGGGTAAAAGGCCACAACTTTTACAGATATAGTTGGAATTCTTTCAAATTTTGCGAAACATACTTTGGGATATTACAGGTCTATTCAAAAAGAATTTTCAAAAAGATTTAGCATCGACAAAGATGCAAGAATTCACTTTGTAAGCATGATTCTAGCTTATAGACCGCAAAAGTCAAAACTTATGCAATTAAAGTCCGTGTTTTTCCAAATTTTCCAGTAAATAAACTTTGGACTAGTTAGAAGCTTTCCCAAAAGAAAAATCAGTAAACAAATTTTCGATATGTAAACGAATGACCAACTAGTAAGTAGATTTCAAATATGTCACAATGTTCCATGAGAGATTATAACTACAAACTTTACCCAAACAAAAGGCACGATAAAACATATGTCTTAAACACTAATGGCTTAAAGAAAATGAACAACATGATAAAATGAACAAACAATACAATATTTCCTTTAGTTCTGAGACAACCCTTCTTGATGATCTACGCGCACGTAATTTCTTCGATGTGTGTCGTCATCCCCGCTAAGATAGGCCCCATCGCAAATGGAGGTATTTCATCGAATTGATTGTATTCTTCTTCATCTACGACATTTTCGACACCAACGATCCGCCGCTTCTCGTGAAGGACAACGTGCAACCTCGGATTGGCGGATCACGCACATAGAAGACTTGATTTGCTTGCTTCGCAAGTACGAACGGGTCATCTTTGTAGGCGAGTGCGCTTAGATCCACAAGAGTAAAACCTCTCTTATCGACCTTCACTCCATGTGTTAGTCCCACCCACTTACATCGGAATAATGGAATTTGGTATATTCCGTAATCGAGCTCCCAAATTTCTTGATTATCCCATAATACAAGTACATTGCCGTTGAGGATCCTCCTTTCGAGTGATGTACATCGGAAAAGCATCTATGCTTACACCACTGCTTTGAACAAGTACTCTTCGCATCTTGACTTTCAATTGTAAAAGGTGTACCCATTAATATCGCACCCACGCCATGTCTCAGACATTAAATCTAGGTCCATCACCAACCATTTCACATTCTCACTAACAGAGAACTCTACCGTTTGTTTGAACCATGTAACAAATCTATCGTTGTGTTCTCGCATGATGGAAAGCTCATCCATATGTGGATTCTCTTCCGTAATATCAACTTATCTTTGCTTGATGTACCCCGCAACTTCGTGTGCTCACGCAAGATCACAAATGCGCTTTGCAATACATATCAAACCGTGGCCTCGTTAGTTTCGACCCCACGGTTCCTTTGCCGCACAAGTCCGCCCTCGTGGCGAGATACAGAACACCGATTGCTTGTCTTTTCCCGAGATAGTCCACACAAAACTCAATAACCTCTTGACCCATAACCTTCCACAATACTACCCTCGAGCTTGATCGATTCCTCACATAGGACTTTAATATACCCATGTACCTCTCGAACGGATACATGTAACGTAAGAAAGCGGGTCCACATATCTTAATCTCTCTAACAAGGTGAACAACAAGGTGGACCATGACGTCGAAGAACGACGGTGGAAATGCATCTCAAGTCGACATAAAGTCCGCACCACCTCCTCCGTAAGTTGTCTAGCATGTCGGGTCAATAATTTTGCAGAGATCGCATTGAAGAAGTAACACACCGTGATTGCAAACCCGACATCCTCTGGCGTAATATTTCGGATTACAACCGGGAGCATTTGGGTCATCAAGACATGGCGATCGTGGGACTTCATGCCCAACAACTTCAAATCATCCAAGGACACAAGCTTCTTAATGTTCGCGGAGTAGCGGATGGAACTTTAATACCATGGAGACATTTGCAAAAGTCCTCTTTCTCCTTCTTGGGCAGGTGTAGCATGCAATGGGGATATACGGACCTTTTCCATCCTCCTCTATCACTTTGCAAGCCTGGCCCGATTCCCATGTAGGCCATGTCGCGACGAGCATTCACACCATCCTTTGTCTTTCCGGTATGTTCAGCAGATACCAACCAAATTATCGCAGACATTCTTCTCAACGTGCATGACATCAATACAATGCCGAACATCTAACTCCTTCGATGACGGTAAGTCCCAAAATATTGACCTCTTCTTCCAAATGGTCCTAGAACGAACAGATTTAGAGCTCTTTCCGTCTCAACATCGATATCCTCTACACGTGAATATACTTGCCTTCCACTCATAGGTTGCGGTGCGAACGGACTTCCTCTTCCCATCAAATTTGTCATCCATCTTACGGTATCGATGACTTCGAGGTAGAAACCTCGGTGACCCATATACAGCTTTCTTGGAATTCGCGACCATAAGCTCTCGGTCTCCTCTTCACAAATAGGACACGCTTTTGCTCCTTTCGTACTGTAGCCCGCCAAATTACCAAGAGCCGGGAAATCATTTATGGTGCAGAATACCATAGCCCGTAGGGTGAAATGCTCTCTTCTGTACGCATCCCACACAATGACCCCGTCATTCCACAATTTTACCAAATCCTCGATCAATGGAGCGAGGTACACATCAATATCATTTCCTACTGCTTAGGTCCCGAGATTAGCAACGACATCATGATATACTTCCGCTTCATGCACAACCAAGGAGGAGGTTGTAGATACACAATGAATCGCCACGTCTTTGTGATCGCTCATGTTACCAAATGGATTCATTCCATCGGTACTCAATCCAAATCTTATGTTCCTCATTTCGGCACCAAACTCCTCATGTTTCCAATCGATGTTTCTCCATTGAGCCGAATCGGCAGGGTGTCTCAGCTTGCCATCTTCCTTTCGAGACTCATAATGCCAACGCAACAATTTTGCTTCTCTAGGATTTGCAAACAACCTCTCCGACGGGAATGATGGGAAAGTACCACAATACCTTGGCGGTGCACCTTTAGTGACCTCTTCACCCTCGTTGCCCGGCACTTACGCTTCTTGTCATTACGCTTCTCCTTTTGTTTGTACCGAGGCACACCGCAAACCGGACACACGCAGCTCTCGATGTGCGTTACGGTACAAGATGCAATCATTCGGACATGCATGTATCCTTTCTATTTCCATTCCCATGGGACATAGTAGCTTCTTCGCTTCATAAATGCTTGTTGGCAACTCGTTTCCCTCGAAGTAGATCCGATAGAAGAACTAGAAGTGCATTAAAACTTGTATCATCCCAGCGGTGTTTTGCCTTCAATTCGAACAATGCAAGGACCGAACCCAACTTGGTGTATTCTACTTTGCAACTTTGTGAGCAGCGGTTTGGCATCGTCTTCCATCAAGCTTTTAAACTTTTCAAACTCTCTTTCCGTGTAATTACCCTCCACATCCCGCAACATTTGCTCCAAATTCTCCTCCTCAAACATATCAGTGCAACTCATCATCCGGTTCCACCGTGTCTTCGTTGCATACCTAAGGGTACTACTGTCTCCCGTGATGGATCCAAGACGTGTAATTCCTCACGGCCACGTCGAATCGTGTGTCCTCGATTTGAGCCGAGTTGTTAAATCTTCTCGATTGGTGCAATCAATGCAAGGACAATATATGAAGTTTACACCCTCCTCACCATGTCCTGTTCGCAATTTTTTGAACTCCTTAACACCCTCTGAAATTCAAAGACTCACACGACTTTTGTCATACATCCATTCCTTATGGTCCATCTGCAATTAAAATTCACACAATAAATTAAGGAAGAATCGAGCGACAAAGAAGCTAGCTAGCTATTTGAAATATTGAGACATCATTTCATTTAATATTACCTTTGCAAAATAGAGGACTGCAAGTTCTGCAAGATATATAAAATGTGTTCTCCTAATCGATACCTAGATTCTTCCACTGGTTTAGAGCTTCCAATTCCCTAGATAGGAGACATACATTTTTAACATCAACAATGATATCAAACAATCTAATTATATAGTGCAAGAGCCTCTGATCTTTTGACTACAACGAAACAAAACAAGGGTACCAACGATGACTCCCAATCTCTAAATAGGTTTGGTCCTAATCCCATTCGAGGATATGTGGTTCCGACAAGTTCCTAAGCCGTTGTACAACTCGGAGAAAATTTGGCGATCATCTCGCTATTCTCCATATACACGTCTCGACAACAGGTCAAGAGGGTGTGTATCCGAGAATACCAGGAGACGCTACGAAATCTCTACTCTGATTGTACAACACCGCCGATCAGAACTTGCCCAAGCACATATCCTCGAACTATCAAAGAACGTGGACAATTGAGATCGCCGCTTATAAATATGCCATTTCGTTCGGTATATTTATAAACAAGCATCCTCGAGCGGGAGGCGAGGTTCCGCACCTAAACTCTAGCATGCATTAGGTGACAAAGAATAATAATTCCATATTAACACCAAAGCACTACAAATTAAGATAATTAACTACATGTGTACATGCTTGTGAAATAAAAGGGTGTGAAATGATAGGACATACACAATACCAAAGGTAATCTAAACTTTCTTGCGACATATCAAAAATACATAGTGCAAAATTAAAGGGGTTTGAAGGAATGCTCACATTTTGAAGAAAACCACAAATTATGCAAAATGAGGGGAAATCTCCTCAAGTTAGGGCTTCAAATTTACCCTCTTAACACCCACCCTTGAGAATTTCAAATTTTCTCACCCAAGTATTGCTTCCAACCACAGAATATAAGCTATTTTTTCTGGTGGCGGCGGAGAAACCTCCTCTGGAACAATAACAGAGAAGAGTTCTGCTCGAGTGGTATAATTAACCTAACGAGGTACATCACTATCGGTTCTCATATAAAAAGCGATAGTGATGTGATCATTCACATCACAGTCGGTTCTTATAAGACAAGCGATAGTGATTATCACAGTCATCACAATCGGTTTCCACATAAGAAGCGATAGTGATGAGAAAGTACACATCACTATCGGTTCTTATTTAAGAAGCGATAGTGATGATAATCACATCACTATCGCTTCACAAAAGAACCGATAGTGATGAGCACGCGCTCATCACTATCGGTTCTTTTGTGAGAAGCGATAGTGATGTGCATTATCATCACTATCGCTTCTTAAATAAGAACCGATAGTGATGTGTGCGTGCTATCACTATCGGTCTTTTGTGAGAAGCGATAGTGATGTGCATTATCATCACTATCGCTTCTAAATAAGAACCGATAGTGATGTGTACTTTCATCACTATCGCTTCTTATGTGAAACCGATAGTGATGATAATGCACATCACTATCACTTCTCGCATAAGAACCGATTGTAATATTCCCAGTGCTACATCACTATCACTTCTAACCTGAGAACCGATAGTGATTGTGATTAATGCCTCTCCTAAGTCATCTATCACAATCGTTTCTTCCTAAAAACTTAAGAACCGACACAGATGAAGCGATAGTGATGTACCATTCTGTAGTAGTGAACCTCTCGTTCTTATATTTTCCAAGGCATTTATAATACTACTAGCTAGTTACATATATGTTGCAATACATGAATAGGTTTCACTGGATCCTTCTTGTCATCAAGCTTGATAGCAGCCAAATCGTTGTTCAAGACTCAAAAAGGACTCCGGTAAAAAAATATCAATTTATCATTGACACCCTAAACAGGTATATAGCGCATATATATACGATAGTTTTCCTTATTATATATATTGAAATACCTTGCTGATTCCAACTCTGATAATTACTATTCATATATACTAACGCATCACACAGGGCATTCGCAAGGTTTCGAAAGAAGCAACAAGGACATTTCGAGAACGAATTTGATGTACAAATAAGCACTCGAGTACGTATTAAAGAATATTAATATGCCGTAACAGTTTTTCATCCCCATAATCGTTTTCTTTTCAAATTTCATCGCAGGTTCTACAACAGACGGGTGAAAACAACTTATGTGGCTATTATGTGTGGCACTATATGCAAAGTATTATCCACGGTGATGTGCCGACAACCAATGTCGAGGTAGTGTGCACATGTCAATTTCTTAGTACTTACACCTTAATTACATGTCCAGAGATTTATTTACTTCCCGCTTTGTCAGCCCAACATCGATGTGCAAGGCGTGATCTGCCGCACGGGTTGCGAGAATCCAAGAACAACTCATCGGCTTTATTGTCGATTTAGATTGTATCCACCAAAGCGAGTTCCACGCAAATGGTTGGAGAGATTGTCTGAAATAAGGGCAGGTGGTGACATCGACGTCGACCAAGGGCACAAAGAGCGACGCATGCAAGAAATGAGCTCAAGATTCGCCCTTTTATTCTTTTAAACTTGTAAAAGTGGCTTATTATTTCATGTGCTCATCAACTTGTTCATTTTTAGTCTAGTAAGTTCGTATTTTTCTGTAAATGAACCTGTAATTATCTTAATGAGTACGCATGAATAATATATATTTGATTGTGTCAAAAAAACTCATGTAGTTCTATTTATTTTAATTGTCAAAATCTATATCAAAAACCCCTCTGAAAACATATTCTATATTGAATATAATCAAAACGCTATGCTGTCAGACTCTTCACAAGCGGTTGGTAACTCCAACCGCCTCTCCACAAGCGGTTGGTAACACCAACCGCTTGTGGAAGTGTCAAACCACAAGCGGTTTGGGGAACCGCTTGTGATACCCGACGGGGTATCACTCGCGGTTGCTTACAAGCGGTTCTAAAACCACTTCTGAAAGCGGTTTCGAACCGCTTGTGCATGCCCGATTCGTAGTAGTGAGTGCACATCAGTTATCTACAAGAGTTGATATGTATATGGAAGAGGGAGAAGGGAGAGAGAGATAGAGAGAGAAGTCGTCCGTTTTGGACACGACCGGCGCAACATGAGAAACAAGTCGCTGGCGACAATCCATCGGCTTGTTGGTGAGTTATTGTTTGTTTTTCATGTGTTTTTACGATCTGCCGTGGGCGCAGCATGAAGGCGAGCGCAGGAGTGAAGCGATGGCTGCGTGAAATGGATTTCATCGGCATCATCAACGCGGTAGTAATCCCCTCCCTAGTCCAATTTCTTCTCTCTAATCCCTTTCCCCCTGTCTCTAATCCCCTTCCCATTCTGTTCTCTTCCTAGGCAAATTCTCCCTGCTCTCACCATGCATACGCCTTGCCACCACAGCCGATGGGTTGCCGAAGTCGGGTTGTGACACCGCGGTCGCCACGAGGCAAGACGATGCTAAACGTCGCAGCCCCTCCATGAATTTTGTCGCCGCCTCCTTCGTGGATTCCGCCACCGTGTGTTGGTGGGGACCGCTCGGCATTGGTTCTGATACCCCTTGCGGTTACTCTCTTGCGCTGATTCAGAGGAACAATACTTCAAAATTTTGGTACGACCAAATCACTGTCTTGCTCATCTGTTCTTCACATAATACAATATTATTATGTGAGCAATGATTCAATGCTTTTCCTCCTAATAAAAGTTGCACAAATCTTGAAACAAGCGAAGGAGTAAGTAATCACTATCTACCACTACTGCACAACCCCATATCACAGATGGTTCACAAACTACATCACAGACGGTTTTGTGA
The DNA here is from genome assembly GCA_036346275.1 of Otatea glauca. Classification (NCBI taxonomy): domain Eukaryota; kingdom Viridiplantae; phylum Streptophyta; class Magnoliopsida; order Poales; family Poaceae; genus Otatea; species Otatea glauca. The sequence continues at coordinate 21,417,991 of CM070715.1, forward strand.
ACCGTCTGTGTCAAAGTGTCAGTGATGACAATAGGTAATCACATACGGTTTTCCAACCGTTAGTGAAAAAGCTCATCACAGACGGTTCCAATTTGGAACCATCTGAGATGTAGTATTGAAAGACCATGTGGAGGTCTACCCATGTTGATGATGAATATTTGACTAGATTTGAACTTGGTATGCTCTGGGTTGAGTTTGATTTGAATTGGATTTTCAAATTGAAGCAATTTGAGTTGTGTCTGTCACGAGCGGCTCTACCAACCTCGAGTAACGCCCTGCTGACTTGTGGTCGAACAACTCGAGTAGATTGGTAGTAGCTAAGTATCGATTAGAAATGTTGCTGGGTCGAGCGCCCTATTGTCAGCTCAACTCGAGTTCTTAGTCTAACCAATTGTTACTCGATATCGTTTTATCGACTTGGTGCCGTGATCGATAAAGTTGGACATGAGGTCGATAGATTTGGTATTGAATTGGACATGTGGTCGATAAACTCGATGCAGTCGATACGGTGGTCGAGTTACTACTCGAGCAAGGATCCTACTCGATGGTGGCAACTCGATGAAGTCGATACGATGGTCGAGTTAGCACTTGATGAAGTCGATACGATGGTCGAGTTAGCACTCGATGAAGTCGATACAGTGGTCGGTAGTGCCAACTTGATGAGCGATGTGAGAATTGATTTTTGCAATTGGATATATATTGCATATCGTTGTTGGAAATTGCTATGTGATGGGCTTTTCTTGTTTTTGATGGTTGCAGGACAACGGTGCTAGGTCATGGTGAGGCGAAGGATGACCGGGACTAGGCGAGGTGCGCCGGAGGTCCAAACGGTCGAAGATCGTCGGAGGATGATCGAAGACAGAGTCGCTGCGAACCTAGAAGACAAGGAATGGTTGAGATGCTAGCTAGGAGCTGCTCGGATCAAGGAGGGTCGTCGGATCACGGTCTACGTGATAGAGTAGCGGGTCTAATTAGTATGCTTCAAAAAGCGTGCAAAAACCCAGTATGTTAGAGGGTTTTGGGTTAGCCCATGTATGAGTGAGGGAGTCATTCTTAGCCCTTGATGGTGGTTCTTAGGGTAGAAGGAACTCATCTAACGGTGGAGAGTGACTCAAGTGTAGTATAAATAGAGGGGGAGGGGTAGCCTCCCTTCTATTGAAGGTTTTAGAGGTTTTGGCTCCTTTGAGTTTTTTGCCCACTTTATTGTGAGGCTTTGTAAACCTAACTTCCAAAAATGAAAGCTTCATTTACCCATCTCTGAATTTATTTTACGTATTTACATTATGCTTTAAATTCAGTCTTTAAATTCCGCAATTTACATTCTTGCAATTTACTTCTTGCACATTTGGATTTGCCTCCCCTCCTTCTAAATGCTTGTGGATTTTGTGCTGAGGATGTTTGGTTGATGGATGAATCTTCTTCAGACCATATCTCAATTATCTAGGCAAATCTTGTATTCTTCCCTGCAAGAAACCGATCTTTTGCTCTTTAGATAATCATTTTTGGAAGATCGAGTTTTTGGTGCTCTTGACTTGTGTTCTAGCTTGCTATGACATGTAGGAAGACATCTAGGATCATCTTGATCATCAAGAACACACGAGTAAGTCTAAAATCGAGTTCTTGTGTTTTGCTTAAACTTGGTGTGTTCATCCTTCAAAGTAAAAAAGTCGAAACTTTGACATCAACCCTTGTGATTGAAGGTTGGAATAAGTTTCTGACATCCCTACGATCATATCTACCAAGTTTACCCAGTTTTTGTCCAGCCGATCAAAAGATTCATTAAATTGGCTTTTGAGTTGGTGTTATTTTTGGCTCTATTCTTCCTGCTGTTCTTGAGCCTGGTCATACCGCCCCCTGTCCGATCATACCAGAGACCCTGCCGTCATACCAGGCTTGCGGAGCAACTTGCTCCTTCTTATTGGCTCCTTTTGATTGATTTGTTTGTGAGCTTGGTTGGATCATTTCGAGTGGGAGAAAATTTTATTTGGGATCATTCACCCCCCTCTGATCACCATCTCGGTCTTTCAATTGGTATCAGAGTCGGTTTTGTTCGTCCTTAGATCTTGACCGGTCTCAAGAGCCATGACGACGGACAAATATTCCACCAAGCCTTCTATCTTTTCTGGAGTTAATTTTCCTTTCTGGAAGTCGAGAATAGAGTCGTACATACTGCCTAGGGCTTCCTGATATGGCAGAAGGTGAAACTCCCGTATGAGGTTCCTACCAATGAAAACGTCTCAGCCGGTAATAAAGTTGACGTTGAGGCGAATGCTAAGGCAAGGAACATCCTCATACGTGATCTTAGACGTAGTGAGTATGATAGGATTTTTCACATTCGTTCTGCTCATCAGATTTGAGTGACCCTCGATCCTTACCATGAGGGTACCACCCAAATCAAGACAGTGAGACATGACCAATTCAAGCGTGATTACAACAAGTTTGATCAATACGCTGGTGAGAGTCTTGACGAGTACTTTGATCGATTTACAAATATTTTGAGTGACCTCCGAGAAGTCGGTTGCATATACCCTGACTTAGATAATGCTCGACACTTCTTGACCTCACTCGATCTTCGAGTTTGGGAGATGAAGGTGACCACCATCAAGGACACTACCGACCTATCGACTCTAACTCTTGATGGGCTTTATTCCTATATCAAGACTCATGAGATCGATGTCGTCTCTCACAAGACAAAATCTCAATCGATAGCCTTGGTCACCGATCCCACTTAATCAAATTCTGATTCTTCTGTTGGTTTTTCTCTCTCCGCCCTTTGCGAGCTAAGCAATGACCAACTGAATTTTTTTTCATAAAATGAGCTTGCTCTTTTGGCTCGCAAATTCTCTCATGCATACAAGAGGGTGAGAGAGAGAAAGAGAGGTGGCACAATAACCTGCTTCGAGTGTGGTGGTCCCAACCACATTTGAGCGAACTGCCCTAAGCTAGAGAAGGGCAAGAACGACTCCGACGGTTCGGTAAAGAACGATTACATCGACAAGAACTGCAACAAGAAGCCTCCAGCTCGCGATCCGACGTGCGAGAAGAAGTGCCACAACTTCTTGAAGAACAAGAAGTTCTTCCACCGTGTCCTCGCCACACTCGACGATATCAACTTCTCCGACACAGAGACCTGGAGCGATGAGGGTAAGGATGATCCGCAAGAGAAGACTAAAGGCGGCGACAACTTCACCGGGATGTGCTTCATGGCGGACACCCACGGCATCAGCAACTCGAACAAGGTACTCTCGTATGACCAGCTCAATGAAGCTTTCTGCAAGCTAGAAAAATTTTATGCTTGAGCTAGAGCTAGGTGTATGGAGCTAAAGAAGGAAGTAGGTACCTTGACTCGGGAGTTATCTTCTCTTAGATCTTCTCCCTCCCAAGTCTCTGATGACTATACTCTTTGTGATACTTTGCTTGTGGAGCTTGAGAATCTAAGGACTATGCATGATAGTGTGGTTTCTGAGCTTGAGAGTCTTAGGTCGAAGAATGCTACACTTGTTCTATTGATGCTATTTCTGTATATGCTAGTTTTCTTCATGCTCATACTAGCGTATTGTGTGAAAATTGCCCCAAATTGCTTGCTGAAATTGATGCCATGAGTACTCACCTTAGGAAGCTATCTACTAGAAACAATGAACTCGAATTGCATGCTTCTAAAGACTCAGTCAACTCATGTGAGGGCTGTAGGCAACTAAAACTTGACAATGAATTCTTAAATGACAAGTGTGCTGAACTTGCTAAGGACTTACTAGTTAAGTCACAAGAAATTTGCTTGCGATGTGCTGAGATTGAGGGGGACTTGGATAAAATCCATGTTGAACTTAGGAAGAAGCTTGAGGGACAGACCCTTAGGATTAGAAATGCTTCTTGAGTTTCGTGTGAGGCCCTCAAAGTTTAGGCAGTCGTGCTGATGGAGAAAAATGAACGTGCTGGTAGTTCTTCCTTATCTGGTTCTTCTTCTTCCTCTTCCCTTTGTTCTTCTTATGTCTCTCTCTTCTGGGAGTGTGAGTATCTCATGAGCACTCTCGAGAAGTTTGTAGGAGACAAGAAGAAGCTCAATCTCATTCTAAACCAATTTAAGATTAGCTGATTTAATCACGGTTTAGGATTTGACTACTTGGAGCACGCTCGGATGCGTCCTCCCACCATTGTTTGAGGCTCCAAGAGTGGTGAGATCGTGGTAGCTCCTAGGGTGAGTACCACTGTGTTTAGATCTGCCGGGGTTGTTAATGGAATCTCTGGTCAGAAGGTTGCTCCTCCTGCTACTTCTGCCTCTAGTAAGGCGAAGTATACATGCACCTTCTGTTAGAAGGATGGATATTTGGTAGATTTCTGCTTCAGGCGCGCCAAGATCATAAGGTGTGAGCGTGTTCGTGAACTTAGGGGTATTCAAGGTCATCCCTAGACTCTGAGTACTCCTAAGGCACACACTGTTGCTAGACAGGTTAGAAAGTCGCCTATTTTGGGAAGCGTTCAGGACTCGGTTTTTATGCTGTTCAGTCGAGTTTTCGTCCTGGAGTTGCCCGTGGTCAGTCTTTCCGTCGTCCTTTTGATATTCGTCGTGTTTCTCATCGAGATAGATATTAGTGGCGTGAGGTATTTCCTAGTAGGAGATTTGGACAGCCTCACTGGGATGGTCCGACCTTTGCACGACAGCGGGCCAACCTAGATCCAGCTCCCATGTCTTCTGCTAGAGCTACTTCTAGTCTTGTGAGAGTGGAGAGTCATAGAGATGCTAGGGTTCAGTCTTTTTCTTCTATGGCTGGTATTTCGAGGCGTCGTGTGGTTCAGTATTGGGTTCCTAGATCTTCTCTTTGTCCCGATACTGAGTCATCTCTCTCTCTTGTGTGTTGACTCCGGTTGTTCTCGTCATATGACCGAAGACTCAAGATGGTTCTCTTCCCTAGTCCAAGCTCGTAGTGATGAGTTGATCACCTTTGGGGATGTTTCATCAGGTAAAGTCATTGCTAAAGGTACCATCTGCATTAATAATAATTTTATTCTTAATGATGTTGACTTAGTGAGTAAGCTGCAATACAATCTGCTTTCTGTTTCTCAACTTATCGATGACTCTTTCGAGGTAAGCTTCAAGAGTAGTGCATGTAGAATCCTCGATTCATCAGTAGAGTTAGTTTACAGGATTTCTAGATTTGAGAGTCTTTAATGCTGATTTTTTTGCTTCTTCTGGAGACTCACTTCGGTGTTTGCTTGTTTCAGAGTCCCGTGATCTCTCCTTCTGTTATAGGAGATTAGGTCACATTGGCTTCGACCATTTGACTCAAGTTAGCAATCATGATCTCATTCGTGGTTTGCCTAAACTCAAGATGGTCAAAGACTTAGTTTGCTCTTTTTGCCGATATGGCAAGATGGTTGCTGCTTCTCATCCTTCAGTCACTATTGTGATGACTGATGCACCAGGATAACTTTTACATATAGACACTGTTGGTCCAGCTCGAGTGCAGTCTGCGGGGAGGAAGTGGTATGTCCTTATCATTGTCGAAGATTTTTCGATGTATTCTTGGATGTTTTTTATGACCTCGAAGGATGAGTCTTTTACCCATGTCAGGGGTTTGGTCAGTAGGTTGTATATTGAGCTTTCAGGTGCCTTACGAGCTATACATAGTGACAATGGCACAGAGTTCAAGAACTCCTACTTTTAGAGCTTTTGTGAGAAGTTAGGTCTAGAGCATCAGTTTTTATCTCCATACGTCCCTCAGCAAAATAGCGTAGTGGAAAGGAAAAACAGGACCTTGGTCGAAATGGACAGAGCGATGCTAGACGAGTACAGTACTCCTAGGAAGCTTTGGGCTGAGGCTATAGCTACTGCTTGCCATGTGTCTAATCGAGTATTATTGAGAGCACATTTGCACCGCACTACTTACGAGTTGAGGTATGGGCGAAAGCCCAGTGTTTCTCATTTTCGTGTATTTGGTTGCAAGAGTTTCATCTTGAAGTCTAGTAACTTGGACAAGTTTGAGTCTAGCTTTTCTGATGGTGTTTTTCTGGGTTACTTGACTTCTTCTCGTAGCTATAGGGTCTGGAGTTGTGATGCGAATAGGATCATAGAGACTTGTGATGTGACCTTTGATTAGGCTAGCCCAGGAGCTAGACCTGACATTTTAGGCTCTTCTTCCTTCTCCGAGACCATCTTTATAGAGGATGAGGATGTTAGAGATGATGGTGTTCCATCTAATCCAGTCCCCTCTGCCCTTGAGGTGCCTTCTGTTTCTATTTCTGCACCTCAAGGAGACCAGCCCTTACCCTCATACTCTCCTTCAGTGAGTGGCTCTGTTCCTACCTCATCTGTGTATGAGGTAGAGGCCACTTCTGCTTCTGAACCTCCCCGCCATATGTAGAGACATCATCCATCTGATCAGATCATTGGTGATCTATTTGAGCATGTCACACGCTCAAAATCAGGTTTGTTTAGTTTTTGCCTCCACTCTGTCTTTGTTGCCTCATTTGAGCCGAAGAATGTTTCTCATGCATTATCCGATTAGTCATGGATTAATGAATGTATGAGGAACTTGAAAACTTCGAGAGGAACAAGGTATGGTAGCTTTTTGAGCCTCCATCTGGTCATAATGCCTCCATCTGAGCTTTTGTGGAAAACTTGTTCTTTCTACTGGCTTGCTCTAAAATCCTTCTCGCCAACTTGGTTATGATCTCATTTTCTTCTCTCTGGACTAAGTTTGGCTTTGCAATCAAATTGCTTTCCTCTTCCCTGCCGACTTGTGGTCGAACGACTCGAGTAGATTGGTAGTAGCTAAGTATCGAGTAGAAATATTGCTGGGTCGAGCGCCCTGCCATCAGCTCAACTCGTGTTCTTAATCTAACCAATTGTTACTCGATATCGTTTTATCGACTTGGTACCGTGATCGATAGAGTTGGACATGTGATCGATAGAATTAGTATCGAGTTAGACATAAGGTCGATAGACTCGATGCGTTTGATACGGTAGTCGAGTTACTACTCGAGTGAGGATCCTACTCGATGGTGGCAACTCGATGAAGTCGATACGGTGGTCGAGTTACCACTCGATGAAGTCGATACAGTGGTCGGTAGTGCCAACTTGATAAGCGATGTGAGAATTGATTTTTGCAATTGGATGTATATTGAATATTGTTGTTGGACATTGCTATGTGATGGGCTTTCCTTGTTTTTGATGGTTGCAGGACAACGGTGCTATGTCATAGTGAGGCGAAGGATGACCGGGGCTAGTCGAGGTGCGCCGGAGGTTCAGACGGTCGAAGATCACCGGAGGATGATCGGAGACGGAGTCGCTACAAACCTAGAAGACAAGGAATGGTTGAGGTGCTAGCTAGGAGCTGCTCGGATCAAGGAGGGCCTTCATATCACGGTCTAGGTGATAGAGTAGCGGGTCTAGTTAGTATGCTTTGAAAAGCATGCAAAAACCCGATATGTTAAAGGGTTTCGGGTAAGCCCATGTATGATTGAGGGAGTCATTCTTAGCCCTTGATGGTGGTCCTTAGGGTAGAAGGAACTCATCCAAGGGTGGAGAGTGACTCAAGAGTAGTATAAATAGAGGGAGAGGGGTAGCCTTCCTCCTCTTGAAGGTTTTAGAGGTTTTGGCTCCTTTGAGATTTTTGCCCACTTTGTTTTGAGGCTTTGTAAACCTCCCTTCCAGAAATGAAAGCTTCATTTACCCATCTCTGAATTTATTTTATGCATTTACATTATGTTTTAAATTCAGCCTTTAAATTCCGCAATTTACATTCTTGCACATTTGGATTTGTTCCCGTCCTAAATGCTTGTGGATCTTGTGCTGAGGATGTATGGTTGATGGATAAATCTTCTTCAGACCATATCCCAATAATCTTGGCAAATCTTGTGTTTTTCCTTAAAAGAAACTGATCTTTTACTCTTTAAATAATCATTCTTGGAAGATCGAGTTTTTGGTTCTCTTAACTTGTGTTCTAGCTTTCTATGACATGTGGGAAATTATATAGGATCATCTTGATCATCAAGAACCCATGAGCAAGTATAAAATCGAGTTCTTGAGTTTTGCTCAAATTTGGTGTGTTCCTCCTTCAAAGTGAAAACGGTCGAAACTTTGACGTCAATCCTTGCGATTGAAGGTTGGAATAAGTTCCTAACATTCCTAGGATCACATCTACCAAGTTTCGCGAGTTTACCAAAAGATTCATCAAATTGGCTTTTGAGTTGGTGTTGTTTTTGGCACTGTTCTTCCTGCTATTCTTGAGCCTGGTCATACTGCCCCCTGTCTGGTCATACCAGAGACCCTGCCGTCATACCAGGCTTGTAGAGCAACTTGCTCCTTCTCATTGGCTCCTTTTGATTGATTTGTTTGTGGGCTTGGTTGGATCATTTCAAGTGGGGAAATTTTTTTATTTGGGATCATTCACCCCCTCTGATCGCCATCTTGGTCCTTCAAGTATCATCACAGACGGTTCCAATTTGGAACCGTTTGTGATGAGGTAGAACCGTCTGGGATAATATCCTCATCATAGACGGTTCTTGTTTAGAATCGTCTGGAATGTTGATTTTCCATTTTTTTACTAAATTTTGATTTACTGGCTAGTCTCAGGAAATGCTAGCCATGCCCTCTGAAACAAAAGACAATACAGAGCATCACCACCATTATTATGACATACAATTCAGAAATAATCTTGGATCCATATAAACATGCAGCGCATCCATTTTAGAAAACAACTATGATCGCACAATACAATGTACAGCGCATCTATTTCATAAATCAACTCATATATACAAAAACCAATTGAATTCAGAACTACAAATGAAATTCATAGCAAAAGGTTCACCAATTAATCCAAACGGTATCTAACAAATTCACAACTCATCAAGCGAGCTTGAGTGGCATTCTCCTTTTGGGTTAATGACCTCACGCATCAAGAAGGCATAGAGTTGTCCTCGGATACCTAGGAGGTCAGCCTGTTCTAACGCAGATTCAGCGCATTGCCAAGCCTGTAGATGGAAAGAGTAAAGTCTTGCATGTATATAAATTTGTAGATGGAAACAATTGTTGCAAGATTGACAAACCTCTATGACATTGGTCTCCTTTGAACCAATGAGGAGTTGTATGTTGTGGCAAACGTAGAATCCACATAGATTAGTCTCCTTTGGCAGCTGGTGGCACTGCCAAAATATAATAAGTTAATTAGTTCAAAAGGTATTATTACGGAGTGTGAATGATTATTGCGTACTAGCGGATATCAGAAACTTATAAATATGCTTCAGCGTCGTTGGGTTCTTCCTGTGTGGACCTCCACAAACTTTGTAGACAGAGAACGCTGCATCGAGTAAATTTTTTATGGGCACCAAGTCGTGCATGCCGCCCTTTTTGGAATCAAGGTAAATTACCCTGTTATGTCTTGGTACAATTACAAGTATAACCAAGTGATACCTGCATAGGTATGTCGCCATGGTCATTCAACCTAACTTCAAGCTGCGTTATATAGTACAATTCAACAAGTATAGCAACTGGATGAAGCACTTACCCCGGGTTGTAGGGTAAAAGTATGAATTTTTTGTCCCATTGAGCCAGCAATAATTTTTCCACGTACTCGTGGATGACTTGTAAATTTTTGTCCATAGTTTGCTTGGACACCATGTGTGGGTCGATGAAACCCACCGGTTGTTTCCTTACTTTTGCTTCCATGATCATGTATCTGCATATACAAAATCAAGGATCATGTATATCTAACATTTATCGGTATAACACAAATGTACACCATGATTTTATACACTTACAATGTCCAGCATTTCATTAGTGATGCGTCGAGCATGTTGAGGTTGTACAGATCGAATAGGTCATTGGAGCCGACCACGAACAAGTCATCCAAAAACTGGTGTAAGAAATGCTCCTCCTTAAAGCTAACCGAGATACTCGATGCACGTTGTGCCACCGGCTTGTTGGCTTATTCCATACACCACTCTTACAACCTAATGCACACTAATGTAAGCATCTCCCGACGCTCTTTTGGGATGAACGGTTATTCCAGCTCGAATTGCCACGCCAACGGGGCAAACAGAAATTCATGGGCTGACGTGGTCCTTTCGATTTTCCCTTGTCGCCGTCTACCAAATGTCATCTTCACGAAAGATGACTGGGCCCGAACTGCAGTAACGGCCTGTGCCTGACAGGACATGGTAGCCGATTTGGTGGGCTCCTTCGATGCAACTCGTGGCTCCAATAGTGCTAGTTGCTCTGCCGCATCACGTGGCTCCGGTAGTGCTTGTAGCTTCGGTGCTGCAGGGCGGGCGTCGAAGGAGATGTCCTTGTTGGACCACTGGATGAATGTGTCGATGGCATCCCCTAATGTGACGATCTCGTCAGTTGGGGGCATCTTCAGCATGATAGCCTTGGAAATTTCGTGTGCACCCTCGACCTGGACCTTCTCGTAGCTCGGATCTACCGTGCGACCGTGCACCATCGACCCTAGATGTAACATCCCAAAAATTTTCCCAAATATTATTTTATTGCTTAAATGTGCACTTATGATTTTCTGGAATTTATTTGGATTTTCTGGATTCATTTGAATTAATTTTAATTCAAGTTTATTGCCCTTTTATTCAAATCTATTTAAATCAGTGCAAAGTTAAAATAAAGTTTTCCAAAAATATTTTATCTCGAGTCCGTAATGTCTCAAAGTATTTTTGAGATTTTTCTTGGATTTTTCCTAATATTTTTGTCGCTTAAAATAAATAACACGAATTTACGTAATCATTTTAAATAAGAAATCTTTTAAAACCAGTGTGAATAGTATTGGGCGTGGCCACCTCTGCGCAGTCGCCCATGCTCGCGGCCGTTAGGCCCGTGTTCTAGAAGAGTGCTCGTGATCGTCGATCTGTGGGATCGAGCGGTAGGAGAAGCGCCGGTGGAAACCCTAGCGGCGGGCACCGTCGGATGCGCCACGTGGGCGGTCGCGATGGGGCAACAGCGCCGCCGTGTCCGATCGAATCCGGCGGCGATTTTCGACGCGGCCGGCGTTCGTGCCAGCCGCGGACTCCTAGGTCCTAAAAGACGGCCCGACCCGTTTGAGGATCACCCGCCGCCCTTTTTCCCCAACTTTCGATCGCTAGAACGCTGCGTGAAACCAGCCGCGAGCTCGCTGGACTTCGTGGGCGACCGTCACCGTTTTCAGTCAAAATCGTCGCCGTCGTTGTGCTTCACGGGCAGAGGTAGTGCTAGGTTCGCCAAGCCTCCTTTCGATCCGGCGAAGTTCGGTGGTTTCCGTCAAGTTTCGCGCGTAAGGTTGTCTTCTCCAAGTCCGCAATGGCGCCGCCTGAAGCACGTCGGCGCTATCCGCGTTCGGAGACCGTGAGATCTGAATCAACGCTTGACGCTACCGCCACGTTGTGCGTGATCACCGACCCTCCGTCGGATCTCGTGGATGAGATTGGCGGTGCATGTGACCAATCGAAGTGCCGCGTGTCGGGTTCAAAGAACCTAGGCGGCATGGACCGGGTGCATCGTGGACTCACACGCCGTGGGCCGGTCCATACGCCCGAGACGCAGCGTGTCAAGCCACGATTGGTGGCGCCCGGTGGCGTCACGCCGCGTCATGCTTGCGTCATAATTACATTTTCAATTGGAAAAATAATCCGATTGGAAATTCGTGATGATGACATAATCATGAGGTCACGCTGACGTCATAAATCGATTTTTCATATAAAAATAAATCTGTTAATTCGAATTTACGATTTTACGATTTGATTTATTCCAAACTTCAAAAGGCTATATCTTTTGCATCTTAACTCGGATTTGAGTGATTCAGATTTCTAAAAATTTTGTAAAATTGAGATATATTTAATGGTGAATTTTATTTGATTTTTGGAGTTCAATTGGTCTCTGTTTTGGTATTTATTTGCTTTTCTTCTTGGTACGCGTAGACGTTAAATTGTGCGACGCTTCGGAGGAAGATTCAACAACTCAAGATCAAGCTTGGATCAAGATCAGGACCTATTCCAAGGCAAGTTGTGCTTTGATCATGTTGAACCCATGTTTATAAAAATTGCTATATTTGTCTTACCCTATTGCATGTATTTCAAATATACAATGGTTTCAAATTAGATTGGGTGTAGCTAATATACCAGATTGATCTATACCCTACCTTGTCATTGTATGCCATGATCCATTGTCACCCTAGATTGGTTTAATATAGTTGATTAGTAATTATGATCAACATTGGAGGTTTAGTTCGTATTAGTTGCTTAGCCTTGCCACGTCATCACATGTGTCAGAATCTTTGATAATTAATTTTGATTAATGGAATATGGAACAATGTTATGAACTTGTGTGTCATGTGGGATCACATGATGAGATTGAATTGTTGTGGCGAGTCATGTCACGCAACGATGTTGAATTGTTGATGGCACGTGGTGCTTGGTAATCAACTGGGTGATAATAACTTAGATTGGGGCAAGTGACAAGGGGCGAGTATGCCAAGGTGGGCCCAATGGGCGAGAGGTATGTGGATGTCTTGCCTTGATCACACTAAGGACTTAACCTTGCAAGCTTTTGACCTGAGCCAATCATGCAACCACATGTTGTAATGGGACAGCCTAGCTGATTAATTTGTAATGTCTTAACTTGGTACTATCATTGGTGGTGTGAGTTCCCGAGTTATGGTGTAATTCACATGGCGCAAGAGGGGCCACTGTTGTGGTTTTCGCACCCACGGTGTTGAAACCTTAACGGGTAGTCTTGGATTAAGCGAGCATTGTAAAGGCTTTGTCATGATCTCTCCGCCGACACACCAAAGGAAGTGTGTTAAACCGGAAGGCACCAAGAGACGATCATGTCACGTGGGTAAAGTGCATAACCTCTGCAGAGTGTGAAACTATTCGGATAGCCGTGCTCATGGTATTGAGCAATGCTCGGAATTACTGATTAAGGGTTAGCTTAATTAAAATGAACAACTTGGTTGGGATGGCGAATGCCATATGGAAGATGGAATTTGACTTAAGATTGGAAACTTGGTTTACTTGAGAAAAGTGAATCTATCATTATTGTTATTTGTTTTACCGTCTTTACAATCTATTTATTGTATTTGTTCAGAAATCTTTGCTTTGTTGCAAAATAGCCATGATAGCCTATCTTTTGGAATAAGCCTTGCATATAGTTACATAGAATTGCATTCATGCACAACTTGTTGAGTGCTTTAAGTACTCACCCTTGCCAACAATAACCTCACGGTTGAAGAGTCTACATCAATCTTTGGAGGAAAGATTCGAGGAGGAGACGAATGTTTAGGGCGCAAGCCTTGTCGATTACTGTGGTATCTTGAGGGTTGTCTACGTTTTCGTTCATTTGCAGCTTAATATATTATTCACCTTGTGAGGCATAGTCATGTAAGTGGACCATAAGGTCATTCAACTAGTAGTATGTATCGTATGATGTCTTTCATAATATTTTAGCTATGTATGATTGTGATATTTACTTATGTTGAGCACATGCGCACTAGCGTGATCTGGACTAGTGCAAGTATACAGAGGGTCGGTTTGCATATTCGGGTCCCGACGTATGGTGGTATCGAGCCATCTTGATGTAGGCCTTGACCTAGATAGTGCAGTCGTCTCTATAGGAACTTCAAAATTATTTTCTAAAGAAAAGAATTAACTTGGAAGAATAATATGTTCTTGACTTATCTTATTCTTCTATTCCTTTCCTCGTCAAAATTTCTCTCTTTTCCCCTGCTGAATTTCTTTCTCTCTCCCTTGCTGGATCGAGTTAAAAACCTTATCTGAGTTGTCTTGGTAGTTGATGTGCCACATCATAGAAAAAAGTATCAAGTGATTGCTGTCAACCCTGGAAATCATGAAGGATGGGATCATCGAGCTCAAGGAAGGAGTAGATCCATGAAGCGTTCCAAAAGTTAGAAGATCTATGCTTCGAGTAGTCAGTTGGGACTCAGGTGTGGGAGTCGTGTCCGCTTAAGATAGAAGTGTTACCCCTGTAGTTGGTAGTTTTGTGTGTATAGGTTGAATTGGTTCTTCCTTGATTGCTGAGTGTGCAGTATGTGTTGCAGAGTTTTTAGGCTTATATAAGCAACCATACCAAGTTATTAATATTGGTTGCTTAAGTTATTGGGTTAAACCTATCTCCCCTGCTTTAGGATTCCTGCTTCTTACCTATGCTATTTCCCTCTTCCCTATTTTAAGTGAAGCAATCAAGCAGAGGGTTCAGATTCGTGGAAACAACATAGTCGAGTGGCGTGAAAATCAATCAAAGGAGAATCTCAATAGTGGATTAGTTCTTCAACCGTCGATCTGAGATGGATATGCGGAGTTTGAGAGAGTTCTTGACCTCGGACTCGCTTGATGCATGCAATGATGAAGCGGATCTGAAATATGACCAAGCCAATGTCAACGGTGTCCCAAGTGCTACCAATGATTTGCTCAGTACTCAAGGTTATCGAATTTATAAAGACTCGTCCGCCGACGTTTTGAAATGAGTTACCCTCGAAGTAGATGATTGGCTCAAGACCATTGAGAGGAAGTCGCTCATTGTTCGATGTGAAGGCGATGAGAAAGTCTTGTATGCTTCTTATCGATTACAAGGAATCATTCTTTGAATGGTGGAAGAAATATCGTCTTTATTCACGAAGCCCCGCGAGTATCACTTGGAATGAATTTGTTGTTGCTTTTAGTAATCTCTTCGCTTCACCTAGAGACAGTATGGTCACGATAAATCACGGAGCGAATACTATTCTTGCACCTTGTTCAACATCTAAGAGTTGCTCTCGAAGTCTCATCAACCAAACAAATCGGAAGATCGTGCGTGCATTATTTGTGGAGAGATAGGACATACCGACGAGCATGCGATTAATTGCTCGGTGTGAAGGAAGTCATTCTCTTGGAGAATGTCCTATGAGTGACATCACATGTTACCTTTGTGAAGGCCGAGATCATGGTCGACTCAATGTCCTCTGAATCCAATAGTTACTGCATTGTAATTCAACATCGACAAAAGAATCTTGAGCCGTAGTTGCTCAAGAGTCGTCAAGAAGAGGCGGAACGTCGGTTGCAAAAGTGGTGCCACTCGAAGAGCTAAGGACACAATACCTTAATCTGTTGGCCCTCATCAAGAAAGTAGTAATTGGCGACCAACAACATGTTTCTGTGCGATGAAGAAGACCATTGGGCTAGTGAATGCCCAATGAAGCAACCAGTTTTGACGCAAGAAGAAGACAATAATGTACACAGAATCGCACAACAAATAACACGGGTGTGTTACAAGCGCCACAAGGAAGGCCATTATGCTAATCAATGCCCACAGAGAAGACAATCAATGTCTCGACCATTGATGTTCGAGGTTACCTCGGTCAAGTTCATAACGCCAAGAGTGAGCGATAAAGTCGCAAGAGAAGTTTGTACGGAGAATCGGTTGAAGAAGAGGCGTCAATGAAGACACCGCCTTAGTCGACGAATGCTCAAGGAAGAGAGGTGGACCTAAGCTTTATTACACTGCAACAAGCCCGGGCATTTTGCTAACAATTGCCCACATAAGAAAGTGATCGCACGGTGCAAGCCAATCTCAATTTTGTTCGATCAAAAACTTGGCGCCAATGCCAATCGAGGAAATCTAGGCGATGATTTTAGCCTATGCAAGTGTCATACCCTCGTTTGTAAAAGAAAAGTGACTAGAGGTGAATTTCATGTAAAGATTTTCGTGCCTAAATAAATAAAGTAAAGATGGTTGAGAGGTGGATATGTGAAGTGTTGGAATAAAAGCATTAATGATAAAGGATGTTTCGAGTATTCCCTATGTTGACGGTTCACTGAAGATGTTGCGTGTGCAGCGATGATCGATTCGATGGTGTTTGTAAAGATTGTCACTCGAGGAATTATCATGGTCGAGAAAATGCGCTATTGCTTGATCTAACCTAGAATGTGATGGAGTTAAGTTGGAGAAAAGTTTTTAGCGGCGATATTGGATATCAAACCGAGATGCTACTCACGAAATGAATTGGTCGTCCAACATAAGGTTGTCTGGAGTTTGGTCAAAGAAGTGGGTCGACTAAAAGCCACAAAGCGGAAAATGGAATTTCAAATGACTACGGTTCGTGTTGGCGGTGAAGGTCAATAGTGTGGAAGTTGACACTTTGAAGGGGTATCGGTTGTTAGAGAGTATCAAGATGTGTTTCAAGAATCCCACGGATCGAGAGATCAAGTGTGTGATGGAGTTAGTCCTGATACAGCGCCAAAAGTAAAGAGACCTCATCGAATGCCTATTGATGAGCTAGTTGAGATGAAGAAGCGGTCGAAGAGTTGCTAGAAAGGTGGTTCGCTAGAACCAATTTGTCACCATAGGGAGCGCTGTTCTATTTAAAAATGGGAGCTCGAGGATGTGTATCGATATCGAGAGTTTAATGAGGCGATGATCAAAAGGGTAAGTATTCACGCCGGGATCGTAATTGGTTTGATCGGTCAAAAGGACCGGAGTGTTCTCAAGGATAGATCTTGATCGAGTTATCATCGATTCGAACACATGCGAGAGAATGTTCTTAGGTCGAGTTTTCTACGCAGTATGGGCGATATGAGGTTCGCAGGTATACGCTAGAATGATCAATGCCATTCTGAATTTATGGACATGACGAACGGAGTTCCATGGGAAATTAGTCAAGCTGTTATGGTGTATAGGTGGGATGTCTTTGTTGCTTCAAGTCAAAAGGAAATTATGCGAGCAGTTGGGATTAGTGTTGGAAAGATGGCTAGACCCATGGCTGTATGCTAAGCTTAGCAAATGTGACTTTTGGAAGGAGAAAGTTGAATTTCTTGCGGAAGATGTCGCTAAAGGAGTTATCATGGATCCAACAAAAGCGATGTTACGTGGGAGCAATAGAGACCGCTTAGGCAAGTAGGAGAAGTGTGCATGGGCGCGCGATGCGAAAAGAGTTTTACGTGATTGAGGAAGCGTTTGACGATAGCACCTGTCTTAGTGTTGTCGGATGTGCAAGCGCAGCTTGTGATATATACTATGATGCCTCAAGACAAAATCTTGGATGTGTGTTAATGCAGAAAGGTAAAGTTGTTGCCTATCGTCGGAGACGATTGAGGCCACATGAAGAGAACTATACTACGCATGAATTGGAAATTGCTACCGTAGTGCATGCTTTGAAGTCATTGCGTCACTATATTATTGGGGATAGGTACAGACCATAAGAGTTCGAAGTGCAGACCTTGATATAAAACGAAGAGGATGGTTGGAGTGATTAAGTATTAGAAGGTGGGATCATTACCATTCGTAAGGCTAATGTGGTATCGATATCTTAAGTCGTAAAGGCCATAGTACCAATACACCAATATCAAGTGATCAATAGAAATTGTGCAAAGAGTTTCAAAAGTTGAAATTAGAAGTGGTTTCACAAGGATTTATAGCTGCTTTGAAAGTTAAGCCAATGCTTGAAGATCAGATCGAAGTGGGTCAGAAGGATGAAGGCTTAGCTGAGGATTTTACGAGGATAACCAAGGAACCACACAGTTTAAAGGTCAAAGCTATGTATTGAATAAGAAAGAGATTAAGCATTGATTTTGGAAGAAGCTCATGATTACGAGTATTCAATTCATCCAGAAGTGCTAAGATGTACGAGATTTGAAAGAGAGATTTTGGTGGCCTAATATGAAGCGTGAAGTAGCCGAGCATGTTGCTTTATGCGACGTATGTCGAGAGTATAAGCCATGCATCAAAGACCATTGGTTTATTGCGGTAGTTGAAAATTCGGAATAGAAGTGGGAGGAAATCGAATGGACTTTATCACGGTTTACCTAAGACTCGGAGAGGTTACGATTCCATTTGGGTTATTGTGGATCGTCTAACCAAGGTCGCCTGTTTTATCGATAGAAAGACCACTTACTCGAGAGATCGTTTAGCGGAGTTGTACATGTCAAGGATTGTATGCTTGTATGGAGTACCCAAGAAGATTGTGTCGGACAGAGGTACCCAATTCACCTCAAGGTGTTGGGACAAGTTGCATGAAGCAATGGGGACTTGTCTGAATTTTAGTACAGCATATCACCCGCAGACAAATGGTCAGATTGAAAGAGTAAATCAGATTTTAGAGGACATGTTGAGAACTTGTGCTTTAGCTTATGCTACATCTTGGGATAAAAGTTTGCCATATGCAGAATTCAGTTACAATAATAGTTATCAAGCTAGCCCGAGATGTCACCATTTGAGGCGTTGTATGGGCGTGCTTGTCGTACTCCATTAAATTGGAACAAGCAGGGAGAACGTTTGGTTTTGGGCGGATATTCTCAAAGAGGCGAAAGTCAAGTTGCAATGATCGAGAGAGGTTGAAGATAGCACACAAGACAGAAAGAGTTACTGCCGATGACCGTCGTCAAGATTTGAGGTTCGAGCGGATAATTTTGTGTATCTCAAAGTTCTCCTCTAAAAAGTGTCGAAAGGTTTCACGCTAAGGGGAAGCTTGCGCCAAGATATGTTGGTCCATTCAAGATTCTGAGCCGTCGAGGAGAGGTAGCGTATCACTTGGAGTTGCCTCGACCCTTGGTAGGAGTGCATGATGTATTCCATGTGTTGCGACTAAGAAGTGTCTCGAGTGCCAACAGAGCAAACCCCGTTGGATGTAATAGAGCTGCAAGAAGATTTGACTTACAAAGAGCAACCGGTCAGAATTTTGGATGTTATGGAGCGCAAGACCGAAAACAAGTCTATTCGCTTTGCGAGCTCGGTGGAGCAATCATTCAAAGTGAAGCCACATGGGAGCCAAGAAGATTTAAAGTCGGATTCAGAACCTATTCTCTAGCTAGCTCTAAATCTAAAATCGAGATTACATTAAGGGGAGGTTTGTAACATCCCAAAATTTGCCCAAATATTATTTTATTGCTTAAATGTGCACTTATGATTTTCTCGAATTTATTTGGATTTTACGATTCATTTGAATTAATTTTAATTCAAGTTTATTGCCCTTTATTCAAATCTATTTAAATCTATGCAAAGTTAAAATAAAGTTTTTCCAAAAATATTTTATCTCGAGTCCGAATGTCTCAAAGTATTTTTGAGATTTTTCTTGGATTTTCCCTAATATTTTTGTCGCTTAAAATAAATAACACAATTTACGTAATCATTTTAAATAAGAAATCTTTTAAAACCAGTGTGAATAGTATTGGGCCGTGGCCACCTCTGCAGTTGTAGGCCCATCTCGCAGACCGTTAGGCCCGAGTTCTAGAAGAGTGCTCGTGATCGTCGATCCGTGGGATCGGACGGTAGAGGAGCGGCCACGGTGAAAACCCTAGCGGCGCGCCGTCGGATGCGCCACGTGGGCGGTCGCGATGGGGCGGCAGCGCCGCCGTGTCCGGTTCGAGTCCGACGGCGATTTCCGACGCGGCCGGCGTTCGTGCCAGTATGAGACTCCTAGGTCCTTAAAAGATCGCCCGACCCGCTTCGAGGATCACCCGCCCTCGCCGCCTTTTTCCCCAACTTTCGGTCGCTAGAACGCTGCGTGAAACCAGCACGAGCTCGCCGAACTTCGTGGACGACCGTCGCCATTTCAGCCGTCAAAATCGTCGCCGTCGTTGTGCTTCCGCCGAACAAGGTAGTGCGGGTTCGCGAAGCCTCCTCTTTCAGATCCGACGAAGTTCCGGTGGTTTCCGTCAAGTTTCGCCGCGTAAAGGTTGTCTTCTCCAAGTCCGGCAATGGCGCCGCCGTGTGAAGCACACCGACGCTATCCGCGTTCGGAGACCGTGAGATCGGAATCCAACGCTTGACGCGCTGCCACGTTGTGCGTGATCACTGACCCTCCGATCGGATCTCTGTGGATGAGATTGAGCGGTGCATGTGACCAATCAGGGGGTGCCGCGTGTCGGGTTCAGCAACCGAGGCGGCATGGACCGGGTGCATCGTGGACTCGCGCTGCACCGTGGACCGGGTCCATACGCCCGAGACGCGTGTCAAGCCCTGATTGGCTGGCGCCAGGGCTGACGTCACGCTGACGTCATGCTTGCGTCATAATTACATTTTTCAATTGGAAAAATAATCCGATTGGAAATTCTGTGATGATGACATCATCATGAGGTCACGCTGACGTCATAAATCGATTTTTCAGTATAAAAATAAATCTATTAATTCTGAATTTCTGATTTTCTGATTTCAGTATTTATTCCAAACTTCAAAAGGCTATATCTTTTACATCTTAACTCGGATTTGAGTGATTCAGATTTCTAAAAATTTGTAAAATTGAGATATATTTAATGGTGAATTTTATTTGATTTTTGGAGTTCAATTGCTCTCTATTTTGGTATTTATTTGCTTTTCTTCTTCGGTACACGTAGACGTTAAATTGTGCGACGCTCCGGAGGAAGATTCAACAACTCAAGATCAAGCTTCAGATCAAGAGCAGGACCTATTCCAAGGCAAGTTGTGCTTTGATCATGTTGAACCCATGTTTATAAAAATTGCTATATTTGTCTTACCCTATTGCATGTATTTCAAATATACAATGGTTTCAAATTAGATTGGGCGTAGCTAATATACCAGATTGATCTATACCCTACCTTGTCATTGTATGCCATGATCCATTGTCACCCTAGATTGGTTTAATATAGTTGATTAGTAATTATGATCAACATTGGAGGTTTAGTTCGTATTAGTTGCTTAGCCTTGCCACGTCATCACATGTGTCAGAATCTTTGATAATTAATTTTGATTAATGGAATATGGAACAATGTTATGAACTTGTGTGTCATGTGGGATCACATGATGAGATTGAATTGTTGTGGCGAGTCATGTCACGCAACGATGTTGAATTGTTGATGACACGTGGTGCTTGGTAATCAACTGGGTGATAATAACTTAGATTGGGGCAAGTGACAAGGGGCGAGTATGCCAAGGTGGGCCCAATGGGCAGAGGGTATGTGGATGTCTTGCCTTGATCACACTAAGGACTTAACCTTGCAAGCTTTTGACCTGAGCCAATCATGCAACCACATGTTGTAATGGGACAGCCTAGCTGATTAATTTGTAATGTCTTAACTTGGTACTATCATTGGTGGTGTGAGTTCGAGTTATGGTGTAATTCACATGGCGCAAGAGGGGGCCACGGTTGTGGTTTTCAGACCCACGGTGTTGAAACCTTAACGGGTAGTACTGGATTAAGCCAGAGCATTGTAAAGGCTTTGTCATGATCTCTCCGCCGACACACCAAAGGAAGTGTGTTAAACCGGAAGGCACCAAGAGACGATCATGTCACGTGGGTAAAGTGCATAACCTCTGCAGTGTGAAACTATTCTGATAGCCGTGCTCATGGTATTGAGCAATGCTCGGAATTCTGATTAAGGGTTAGCTTAATTAAAATGAACAACTTGGTTGGGATGGCCGAATGCCATATGGAAGATGGAATTTGACTTAAGATTGGAAACTTGGTTTACTTGAGAAAAGCTGAATCTATCATTATTGTTATTTGTTTTACCGTCTTTACAATCTATTTATTGTATTTGTTCAGTAAATCTTTGCTTTGTTGCAAAATAGCCATGATAGCCTATCTTTTGGAATAAGCCTTGCATATAGTTACATAGAATTGCATTACATGCACAACTTGTTGAGTGCTTTAAGTACTCACCCTTGCCAACAATAACCTCACCAGTTGAAGAGTCTACATCAATGCCGGAGGAAAGATTCCAGAGAGACGAATGTTTAGGCGCAAGCCTTGTCGATTACTGTGGTATCTTGAGGGTTGTCTACGTTTCGTTCATTGCGAGCTTTAATATATTATTCACCTTGTGAGGCATAGTCATGTAAGTGGACCATAAGGTCATTCAACTAGTAGTATGTATCGTATGATGTCTTTCATAATATTTTCGCTATGTATGATTGTGATATTTACTTATGTTGAGCCTGTGCGCACTAGCGTGATCCTGGACTAGTGCAGTATACACAGAGGGTCCGGATTTGCATATTCGGGTCCCGACACTAGACCAGATGGATACGCACGCCCACAAGCAGCCATTAGGGGAATAGAGCTGTTGGCAAGCCTCACTTGGAGATTGCATGGCATGGCCACCTATATAAGAGTACACAATTAATTAGCTAACATGTCTATCTAAGGAGCATTGCACACATGCATATTACCCAGGTGTCGTCGGGAGGAAATCTGGCATCGTCCACGTCCATCTCAGGGGTGGATGCGCAGTTGCTCCGATAGTTAGTTGGGCTAAACTGTGCTTGTGCTTCTGCGGCTTGCACGTTCCGTGCCTACCTCTTCGCAGCCACCTTTTGCTCCATCCTTTCCTCAAGGTTTCTTAGCTGATTATCGAACTGCACTCTCAGCCTTTCCTCAACCCTTTCCTTAATCAGGCATACTAGCCGTTCCTCACGCTCGGATTTTCTTCTCTTCCTACTCCGGTATGTGTCGGAGTCTTGTGGGAATCCTATTTTCCAAGGAACGAAAACACCTAGGCCTCAGGTGCGACCCGGGTGCTCCTTGTTTCGCAAGGCCGTGGAGAGTATATCTTTCTCTCTATCTGAAGTGAAAGAGCCCTGCGAGATTTCGTGCTCAACGATAACAGGCGTTGGGACACTTCCTCGTCTGCAGGGTTGGCAAAGGATATGCCGTCCAAAGACATAGGACGTGACCTCGCTCTTACCTAGTTTCGAGCGCGCGAGTCCAAGATTGAGGCAAATAACGGCGTGACCTCCTTCTGGATTGCCTCGTCGTCCTCCTTTGTCCATTGCATGATCTTCCCCGCGTACCCAGTGGAGCCGAGTCTGTGCGGGTGGGTGTGTTTTGACTGGACGGTCTTGTGTGCCGCACTTTGACGCACGAACTCTTCCGTCATCTTCATCTCAACAAATCATTCCCACATGTCTTCAGTGATGAACCCGTACTTCTCTAATGGAGTCATTTCCTTATTCATGTAATTAGTGACGATGACGCTCTTGAAGTTCTTCTACGCCTTTCCCGCCACTAGCAACACATACGTTGCAGTGCGTGCATGGCGCCTTGTGGGAGCTCTAATGACGCGAAAATTTCTGTCACCAAGCTATCGCGCTCGTCATTTGTTAGCGTCTTCCATGATGGATATGTGATGGGGACCCTTTCACGTCCAACGATCCCGCATAATGTCCGAAATGCTATCACGGCCTTAGGAGGTGTGGTAGGGCCCCCATCCTGCAGATTGAACGCCGTGATGATATATCGGCTCTAGGACCTTTTACTAAGCCCTCTTGGACCGTGACTCTGTTTTCTACATCTGGCGCCTCATCAGATCCATTCGGCGACAAATGAGGGGACGCCATCTTGTAATGAAGATCATAGAAGAGGCAAGTTGACAACTCATAGAGGGTCATAGAAGAGGAAAGAAAGTAAATTTAAGCGTTGTTTAGTACATTTGTAATTGTATGATGCAAAGTTAAGAGAAGGTAAGTTAAGAGAAGTAAATTTAAGTGAAGGTAAGTTAAGAGTTGTTTTGTATATACAAGGTTAAGAGAAAGTAAGTTAAGAGAAGCAAAGTTAAACACCCAACATATTGAACTCTTATGAATAGTAAGGCAGCAAATTTATTATGATATTAATCCGAAACACAAACAATAACCATGAAACAAAAGATTCAAAATAGCACATGTAAATATATAGAAACATGATAATGATGTGAACATCCAGATTTGTTTTATGGTGCTCTCAAACTTACGGCTAGATTGAAGATGTAGATCTTCAACCTCAATCACAAATGGGCTAAACAATTAATTAAATGAATAAGGCCTTGAACCCTTACCACCTTACCATGCACAATAAAGAATTGATAATTAAGTTCACTGTTAAAATGTCTCAAAATCATATTATGTTCAGATTAGTCTAAAGCTAACTTATCAACTGAACTAAAATAGTGAAGTTCAAATAAGAAGTCACATAATATTACTAACCGAACCAACCGAGAAATTCTGATCAGTAACTAATCACTTCTACCAACCGAACCAACAGATATATTCAGATCAGAAACAAAGTAATTGAATCAATCAGTAACCTCCAGATTAGAAATAAGCTGCCTATACAGCCGAACACAGCAGTGAACGAACAGAATTACTGACAGAAGCAAAATAGAGTTATAGCAGGAATGAATACTAATCAGATTTTAACCAAAACAGTGAATAAATCAGTACTTTCTAGCATGTAATTCTACTGGTTCAAGGCCTAATTCACAAAGTTAATTGCCAAGTCATTAAACTACCCATTATCATCATTGAGCAACACTTCCAGGCACTAGAGAAAATGAGAACAATCTGAAATATACTGACAAAAGCTAAAGAATACAATAGTAGGTTTGAATATTGATCAGACAAAACAGTAGATTCCAAGGAGATCAAATTACGTACATATGTGGAGCACTAAGGTCATTATGCGATATGATGAAGCGGAGATGCAATCCAAATGTTTTTACGTACTCATCATAAATAAATGGGTATTGCAAGATAGGTGATACAGACACTGCAGAAGATTTATTTGCAAATATGCGATCTAAAGGTTTGGTTCCCAATGTGATACCCTATACCATTCTGATCAGTAATCTGTTTAAAAAAGACAAAGTAACCAGAGCTACTGTGTACTTCGAATGCATGTTGCTTAGCCAGTGTTTTCCTAATGATGTCACATTGCATTATTTAGTTAATGGGCTCACTAACAGTATGGCTTGCATCATCAACTCAAACTGTAGTAGCACTGTTAAACATTACAGGGGTGCCCTTTTAGAAGTATTCAAGGGATTGGTTTGTGAAAGATGGGATCCAAGGATTTCAACATACAATGATATTATCTTCAGCCTGTGCAGACATAATATGCTTGAGAAGGCATCGGACTTGAAAAATAAGATGGCCAACAAAGGCTACCCACCAGACACTATCACTTTCCTATCACTTCTTTATGGTTTTTGTTCTGTTGGAAAATCAAGGGACTAGGGGAGAATTCTTCGTGATAAATTTTAGCGAGATGAACTCGAGATAGCCTTTAGGTACAAAATGTTATTTGACCAATGTGTAACAAAGTCAGTTAATTGTGAAGTCTGTAGTGTTTTACTGATGTATCTTGAAGATTGTAGATCCTTAAAACAATTGGAGCATAAATGTACTGGTTCTTGACTCATGGTGTGCCTGGCATTTGCAAATAAGGGATAACATTTATTTGGTTTTCGACTCCAGCAAGTGGAGATTGAAAAAACAGGATGGTTCATAATACCATACTAACATGAAATTTCCTGCAGCACTCAAACTTGGATGGTGCTAGCATGACAAAATTTCCAATAGATACGATCTCTCCTGAAGGTAATAATCTTGATATTCATATTCATATATGAGTTTAGACAATGCTTGAATCTCTTATGGCAAATTCCTTCTAAATTACCAAATATCCCCTGATAACCATTTAAAAATTTTAATCTTGGACATGCAAAACTGCTAAAGTTCCTTTGTCAGAACTATTTGTAAACTTGCCAAAAAAAATGCTTCGCATACTTTGAGTGTATTATTTCTACCGTTTACATGTTAGGCAAAGCATTTAATCCCAAAGTGGGCATCCATGCTCAGTTGCCAGTAGCAGTGACCAAAATAAGTAACCAAAATTCTCTAACTCAAGTCACGGTGTTAGTACAACATTACAAAATGCTACACCAAAAGGTGATTCGAAGCTACGTACCTTTCTGTTAGAGGACGAAGGGTGAGGGATTCAGTGGCGGTGCCCAGAGGGATGGGCAGGAGGCGGAGCTAGCGTCGACGTCGACCGGTGGAGCTAGTGTCGAGTGATGGAGGGCCGACGGAGGAAGGACTGTGGGAAGGTCCAAGCAGCGGGGGGAGGACACCGCACCAAGGGGAAGGCCAGGGCGGAGGGAGGCTAGGGTGTGGGTGCTAGGATTTGGGGAGGCAGGCGAGAGGAGGCCGAGGGGAGGCTGAGGGAGATCAGGGGGAGGTGGGTGCGAGTGCAGGTGCTAGGGTTTGGGGAGGCGGACGGGAGCTAGGAGGCCTGGGGAAATTGTGCAGGACTTAGCCAAGGATGACAGTTTGTGGGGAAATAGGATCCACATCGCAGACAGTTCTAGTATAGAACCGTCTGCGATGCAACTAACCTCATATAAATAATGCGCATAACGTTTCACAAGTGGTATTTAGCTTAGTTGGCAAAGGGCTTGGCTTGCGTACGGGAGGTCTCGGGATCAAATCCCGGGGAAACAGATTTTTTTTGCACATCATAGCTGGTAGTGTTGAGAGGCTCGGGTAAAAGGCCCATCCCAGACGGTTCTAGGCTTAAACCGTCTGGGATGAGCTAGTTTTCCTTTTTTTGCTGTCAATATTTATTTCAGTTTGTGTCATCTCTTTATTTATTTAAGTTTGTGTCATTATTTATAATACATACATCAATGAATTAGTGTTAGTAAGCATGTAGAACATATGGGAGCATAACTTAGTATCACTATTTACAATACATATATCTCATTAATTATAATTCATATATCTCATTAAGTATAATACATACATATATATCATGTATTATAATTAATTATAATACATACATCTCATTAATTATAATATATACATCTCATTAATTATAATACACACATCTCACTAATTATAATCCATATATCTCATTAATTATAATACAGATACACTTGAAATAAACATGACCACCTCATCACAACTCCACTTGCTTATTCTTTTGTATAAAAATTAGCCTTTTACGATGATCGACACGTGTGTAGCTAGCTTCCTCAGGTTGTTCTTCCTGGACCGTGACGCTAGTACCAATAGAAGGCAATTCGTCAAACTGATTGTATTCTTCCTCATCTACCACATTCTCGACTCCGACAATCCTCCTTTTTCCTTGAAGAACCATGTGGCGCTTCTTGTTGGATGGGTCGGTTACATAGAAGACTTGAAAAACTTGGTTAGCAAGTACAAATGGTTCGTCTTAGTATCCAACACGTTTGAGGTCCACAGTAGTGACGCCATACTTGTCGACATTCACGTGCTGTAGGTGAACCCAACGGCACCGAAATAAGGGGATCTTGAATAGTACATAGTCGAGCTCCCAAATTTCCTCAATGAACCCATAGTAGGAGCTCCTCGCCGACCGAGCGGTATTGAGCGTATCTATGCGAACACCATTGTTCTGGTTTGTGCTCTTCATGTCCTGATCTCTCGTGTAAAATGTGCACCCATTTAAGTTGTATCCTTTCCATGTTACAACTATAAATGTTGGCCCTTTTGTCAACCATGTCAACATATCACCTGACGAGCTTCCAGTGATGGGTTGTCGCTCCTTCAACCATCTGTTGAACTGAAGGTTATGCTATCTGATGATCCAAGACTCCTACCGCGACGGATTCTCTTGCCGTAGCTAGTTCTGGTGCTCGTCGATATACGGGGCCACAACAGCCATCTGTTGCAAAACAGTGAAATGGGCTTTAGTGCATGTAGTTGGATCAGGTGTGATTGCTTTCCTTCCGATGGTCCCGATACCCTCGAGCCTCCCCTCATGGCGAAATCGAGGCACACCTATCGATTCAACCTGAGCCATGTAATCCACGTAGAATTCGACGACCTCTTCGGTTGCATAACCTTCGACAATGCTACCCTCCGGTCGAGATCGATTCCGTATGTAGGACTTGAGAATTCCCATGTACCTCTCGAATGGGTACATGCTACGTAGGAACACGGGCCCGCACATCTTTATCTCCCTCACAATATAAACAATGAGATGGACCATGATATCGAAAAATGACGGAGCGAAATACATCTCAAGATTACATAAAGTCATTACCACCTCGGCTTGCAGAGCATCTAGTCCTTCGAGATCGATGACCTTCTGAGCAATTGTGTTGAAGAAATAACACAGCCTTGTGATTGTGTCCCGGACCTTGCTCGGTAAAATACTTCTAATTGCCACAAGGAGCATTTGTGTTATAAGCACATGGCAATCATAAGACTTCATGCTAGTTAAACTCAAATCTTGCATCGAAACAAGTCTCTTCATGTTGGAGGAGTAACCGGACAGAACTTTCACGCCATGCAAGCATTGGCACAGTTTAGTTCTCTCGGTCTTGGACAGAGTGTAACAAGCAAGTTCGCAGTATGTTCGGCTTTTGTCGGTCTCTTTCGGTGCTAACTCAGGTCTGATACCCATACGGACCAAGTCAAGCCATGCATTGATACCGTCCATTGTTTTGCCCTTAATGTTCAGTAAGAGACCAATCAAGCTATCACAGACATTCTTCTCACATGTATGACGTCAAGGTAGTGACGAACTTTTAGGTGCTTCCAATAAGGTAGGTCCCAAAATATTGATCTTCTTCCACATGCTCTTCTCACGGGTCCTCAATTTACGTCCCTTTCCAAGCGCAACATCCAAGTTCTTAACCATATCATGAACATCTATCCCGTTTAAAGGCTTTAGAGCTAAACCGTCTTCGTTCGTTCTGTCAAAGTGTTTCTTCATCTTGCGGTACCGGTGATTCCTCTGGAGGAACCAACGGTGACGCATGTACACGATTTTGTGGGAGTGCTTCAGCCACACACTCTCGATGTCATCTAAGCAGTGAGTATAAGTTTTGGCTCCTTTTGTACTCTGGCCCGACAGGTTAGCAAGGGCAGGATAATCATTTATGGTGTAGAACAATAGGCAGTGCAAAGTGAAGTACTCTCGTTTGTGAGCATCCCATACCTGTACCCCAGTAGCCCACAGCGTTTTCAAATCTTCCACCAATGATGCTAGGTATACATCAATATCGTTTCCAAGTTACTTCAGGCCTTGGATAAGTATAGAAAGTAAAATGTACTTTCGCTTCATAGACAACCAAGGAAGAAGGTTGTAGATACAAAGATTCACGAGTCAAGTGCTATGACGGCTGCTCATATTACCGTAAGGATTCATTCCATTCGTACTCAATTCAAACCTTATATTCTTCGGATCCGCAGCGAATTCCTGAAACCTCCTATCGATGTTTCTCCACTAGGTGGAATCAGCACGGTGCCTTAGCAATCTGTCGTTCTTACGCTCATCTGAGTGCCACCGAAGCAGTTTTACCTCCTTTGGGTTCGCAAATAAACGCTTCAAATGGAGAATTATAGGAAGATACCACGCCACCTTAGCAAGAGGTCATTTCTTCACCTCGATGCCCTCATCGTCGTCATCTGATCTATCTTTACGCTTGCACACCGAACATACATATAAGTTTGCGTACCCTTTGCAGTAGAGGATATAGTTGTTTGGACACGCATGTATTGTTTCTACTTCCATTTCCAAGGGACAAAGAACCTTCTTGGCTTTGTTAGTGGTTGTCGGCAACTCGTTTCCCTCTGAAAGCATGTCCGCTAACAGACCTAATAGCGCTGTAAAACTCTTGTCGGACTAACCGTTACTTGCCTTTAATTTTAACAGTTCCAGCACGGATGACAACCTTGTGTATTTGGACTTGCAACCTGTGAACAAAGGTTTCTCTGAGTCGTCCATCAAGCCCCGGAATTTTACATACTCCCGCTCATCATGGTTCTCTTCTGCATCCCGCAGCATCTGATCCAGATTGTCATCATGAAACCTATCCTCATCGAAAGCACAGTCGATATCATCCGGAGTATCGTTGACTTCGTCGACAATGTTAGTACTATTTTCTCCCTGCATAATCTGCTCTTCATCGTGACTGGTTCAACATGTATACCTCTTTTGAAACCCCGTAGAATCAATTGTGCTTCGATCTGCGCTGGGTTTTGAAACATCCTCAGATTCTCGCAGTCAATGCATGGGCAAGTCATAAATTCCACCCCGTTGTTCAACATATCTTCCTCTGCAACTCTTCTAAAAGCGGAGACGCCATTAATGTACTCGGCGCTCGCACAGTTCTCAACGTACATCCAACTTCGGTCCATCTATGCTACGTATATAACAATAGGTGTTAAATAATAAATTAAGTACACTAGGAGTGCACATGCACACATATGCTACATATAAGCTACATTTAAACTTGCCGATTAACTTATATAGCTCCTAACATCAAAAAAAGAATGGATATATAAACATATGTAAGGTAAACTCAGTATCTTCAATTCTCTCTTTTCATAGCTAGCTACATCTTGAGTATAATAAAATTAGAACCAATTACTACTTTTGGTCAAAAAGAACAAATGGATCTACACCAAGCTATATCAAAACCATATTCAATTGCTTCTTTACCAAGCTAGTGTATATACCTTGAATATAATACTATTACAACTCATTATTAGCCTAGGTCGCATCCCTTTAAGTAACTATCTACATATTGAGTATAATACAATTAGAACCAATTACTACTTTACATCATAGAGAACAAATGGATCTACACCAAGCTAGATCTAAAAATTAACCAGCTTCATTTCCCTCTTTACCAAGCTAAATCTTAAATATAATGCAAATCTGAACCAGTTACTACTTTACATCACCGAGAACAAATGGATCTACACCAAGCTAGCTAGATCTAGAAACCAGCTTCATTTCCCTCTTTACCAAGCTAGATCTTAAATACAATGATAATTTGAACCAATTACTAACCTTAGATGACCTAGAGCAAAAGGATCTACAATTACACCACCAAATCTAGGGTATCTTTCCACCAGATCGCCTCTCAATCGTAACCACCTCAAAAATAGTTCGAAAGACCCTAAAAATATAGAGGAGGTCGAGGCTCTCTATTCTTATTTACTTAGAAATGGTCATCACAGATGGTTTTTGGCTAAAACCATCTGTGATGTGCCCGAGACTTATTGCAAATGGTTTTTATAAAAAAAAAACCGTCAGTGATGACGTGTCTAATATAACCTCTTTTGTAGTAGTGTACCCTTCATTCATGCTTTAATATTTGTGCAACTATCAAAAAGGAAAGTATAGAAGCACCTCTCTTATTATGTATGGAGCCATTTCCATGCCACCAAGTTTGGGAATTAGCATATCTATATTTTATGTAAAAACTCTTGAATAAATTTGGATAGCTAGGAGTATAGGAACCAGGAGGAGGCTTTGCCCTGGATCCTAGCCGGAGTAAGCAAGGTTGGATAGCAAACTTCAAAGTATTTCTTTCTGAAATGCTCGTATTAGAGATCGGAGCTATCCAGAGAGGGAAGTGAACACTGCAGAATCTAAGAGGAAGTGGATGCTGTTATCTGTTTATGTGGGAGGCAGCCACCATGTAATTGGTAGAAATTGTTACCTTTCAAGGAGTGAGACTATCCTGCTTGAGGTCCATATATATAGGCTAACGCAAGGAAAATTTTGACCAGGAGTCCAGACTCCAGATGGTGCATTTCAGTAGGAAAATACAGTACTACACCCAAAAGGACTGGACGGATGGGCGTTGTCATGATCATGAAGGAGTTTAAGTACATACCCATATCTAAAAGTTAATAATCAATTTTACCATGTTATAAATCCTAAACCAATGTTTTAAAAAAATATTATGTAAGCATCTTATAATTGCAAATATGATATTGTGAACTAGACCAGATGAAACACGTTTATGAAATATACCTTTGATTTTATATCACTCTTCACTTTAGTTGTTAAGTTTCATTGATCGAACAGAAATATTGTATGTGTTCTTTTCTTTTTGGAGGAGAAATGTTGAACGTACTGTCCATGCAGCCCCTTGTGATTAATCATCAACCGTTTAGTGTAAAACCAAGATTTTAGAAAATTCATTAGTATAATGTCGTGACAAGGAGAATGCGTGTAAATATCAAATATCATGTAATTCAAGATTATTAAGGGGGGCAATGTTAGGTGCCTGTTGGTTACGCACTACTACAGAAAGGTCAATATAAGACGTCTCATCACAGACGGTTTTCGAAAACTGTCTGTATTAGGGCTAATCACAGACGGTTTTGCACCACAACCGTCTGAAGCTACATGATGTACTAAGAACCATCTGCAATAAGCCAACATCACAGACGGTTCTAGCTAAGAATCATCTATGATGTATCAAGACGGTGTTGCCCCTGTCGAGTCCAAGAACCCTAGTTGGTTTAATTGCTGTAGCTTTTACTAGATTAGTGGGCGAAAACCCAAAATTGTGCCAGCGCTATGTATTTTTGGGTGCTTTAGATACAACTATTTAGATTGCCTGAAAGCGGCTAATGGCGCACAACGGGCGCTCGTTGTGCAGTGAATTTTTTTAATGAAGTTCTTGCTCGTTGAGATCGCCATGTTTAGCATATGGTTGCAATTGCACCTACTTTGACTATTAACTGCAGAATTTTGGATGCATCGAGATGTGGTTGTTACGTATCATGGAGTCTAACGAAATCTTTGGCAATGTGATTGGGCTTCTTTCTAAAATTGAAGCCTATTAATCGAAAATTTGTTGGTTCCATTCCAAGATAATCTGTCCTTAGATAGCTGTTGCTTGTTGATGTATTGCCTACCTTGTAGTTCAATTCTAGTTACCCCAATGGAAGAAAAGCTGTTACTTATGTGCTGCATAGAGCAGTATACTTTAAAACAAAAGCCAAATCAGTACGGGAAGCCCCTACTGCGTATAATTATATAAACACATGTTGTGTGAAGTATTACACTTATGCATTTACTTTGTATAAAAAAGAACTATGCGCATTAGTCAAGTAGCACTTATGATGAGCATCAGTCATCATGTTATATAAGTATGCTCTCTTTATTCCTATATGTGTCTGATCCAAATTAATTGAAATCTGATTTGGTAAAATAGACGACATAGAAAAACTGTTGGAAGCTAAATGTGATCCTGTCCCTATACAAGATCAGAGTGAAAATGGGCTGCATATAGTATTCTCACTCGGGAATGAGAATGAAATGAAAAATAAATCAGAGCATGACAACTTTCAGGATGAACTGTTCATCGAATTGGATTTTGCGTTGGAATCCATCAACATTAGGATAAGAAAGGTGATAAAAGTGTTACAAATGTTCATATTTTAAGACCCTCCTCATCAGACAAATTGTTGCCTCTATGTATCTAGGATGTTTTGATATTCAATTGCAAAATCTATAACCGATTGTGTCTTGTAAATGTCATTGTATAAATATCTAAGGAGAATAAAATTTCGAACAACAGATACTAATCATGAAAGTTCTACCAAGAGAGGTAGGGGAAAAAAACATATCATAGACGATTCTATTTAAAAACCGTTTGTGATAATCATATGTTCTAATTAAAAACCATCTGTAATTACTTATCATCAGAGACAGTTCTATCCTAGAACCATCTAAGATATTCCCTCATCATAGACGGTTCATAGATAGAGCCGTCTCTGATGTTAGTTTTTACTGACGGTTCAAAAACCGTCTGTGGTGTGCCCTTCTTATCACTGGCACAAAGGTTTACAGACGGTTCACAAAACCGTCAGTGATGAGGTTTCTAAACCGTCTGTGATAAGCTTTCGTGTAGTAGTGATGTATAAACGCCAGAAAGGATGGGACGTCAGGGTATCTATATTGGTCAGCAGTATCTGACTTTGGAGATTTTTGAAAATAAACAATGTCACCATCTTCAAGCTATGAACATTAAAAATGATTGTCTCAAATAAAATGAAAAAGTGTATGACACTGCAAGTGACTATTTGTGTTGTAAATATCTAATTTTGATGTTCTTGAACCCATTATACTGACATTGTAATTGTTCATGCAGGATCCTGAAGAGGAAGTCTATGTTTTGTTTATTCAGAACTACTCCATGCCCCTTGATTTCAACCGGAATTAAGGTTTCTTCATTAACCTAGTGAATTCCATGTGTAGACTATAAGGCCATTATGGAGAACCCTTAGCATGCACTTGGCGGTCATTTTTTCTTACACTGTGGACCTGCATGTACTAAGTTTTGAGCCAGCATGTGCACATATGCTAAACCTATAAGCACTAAAGGGATATTTGTTATTATCTTTGAGTATGCCTTGGATGCGCATTTGTGTATTAAACTGCGGTGTGTGAACTTGCCTGCTTGAGGAAATACTTTCGTTCTGTTTTGCTGCTAAAGAGTGCATGCGTTTGGTTGGATCTGATGTATTGTTGCTTGTGTTAGCTTTTGTTCAGCTGATTTTCACTCTCCAAGTCTTGATTCAATTCTTTACTGATTGCAAAAGTTAGTTTATATATTAAGTTGGATGTGTAATTGAATTTGCTATTTGTTTATACGTAGTTTCTAGCAAACAACACACGTATATCACAAAGATTGAAGTTAGTGTTCATCAGCATTGTTTATTTGATTCATGAAAAAAGCTTAAATGCTTGTGAGACCTTAAAGAGACAACTGAAAAGACAATGCATTAGAATAGTTGTCTCTAATATTGCCTTTAGATGACATAGAAGGTGTTATAGACAATCTAAAAGACAAACTATTGTACATGCTCTAAGCAAATTTAGCCAAGCTTCAACTCATTAGGCCTGAGTGCATATTTATGGCTACAAAATATGTCATTTGAGGCCAATCATCGTATGCCAAGTAGCTAAAAACTATGGGTTACGACCCGCTATATCGTGCAACCGCGTTGCTTCTGGATACTATAATGCACTTATATTTTATATTAACTAGTTATGTGCCCGTGCATTGCAACAGAAACTCAATTTGCAACAAAAAATTTCTTTACAAAGAGCACTAACCCTATCTGAATTATACTGTTCATTCTAAATGTGCAATGGTTAAATGTTTAAATTAATTCATCGAAGCATACAAATTCCAAACACTTGTTTACAACCTCGAGCCTAAAATTATCTTTAATTTTTCAATCTGAAGGCCTTCATGTTACAAAATACTTTGCAAATTTTAGATACACATAAGTACTGCTTATGTACAAACACAATGAATAGTAGACAAGGATATATAAAAATATCTCATTTAAAATGCATAATTTTTTTTCATGCGAAACAAGGTAATTCCCAAAAGAATCCTATAAAATTCATTGTCCTAAACGAGCCTAACATGGTATTGCTTGCTAGACAGGTAAGAGATTTTGGTCAAAAAGCATACAATACTACGAAGCAAAGAATTATACCACTGGAAAGTATACAATACTGAAACCGGAGATATATAATATGAATATACGAGGATTACCATTTTAAATGGTCTTAGGGCACTTGGGGAGATCATGTCGATATTCATTACAGCTACAACATAATTTCTTTAAATTCCCTTCACTTCTATCGTAGGGAGCAAATTTGAAAAGACATAATACTATTAAATTGTTAGAAGATAATAAATTTGAATCTTCGAAAATCAAGGAATTAGGCATTAAACTAACTGACATTTTTCTTATGAGAAAGTGGGAGGACCTCCTATTTCATCAAGGAAACCAGATAATAACTAAAATCGATAACATGCAGTGATCGATAAAACTGATGGACACTTACTTGTAGAGGTATGCAGCAATGCTAAGAATGACGCAAATCAAGATGATATCAATTGTGAAGTTTCTAGTCGATCGAACTGCACAGCACCTAGATCTGTCAGTAAAACTAAGAACACTGCAACGGCATTTAAGTTGTAAATTAAGACTTCAGGTTTCAACAAAACCAACAGCTCACCTGGTTGACAGTTTCTTTTAGCCTGACATTAGTCTTTCTTAGCTCTGCATTAGCTTTATCCACCTGCAAAAATTATGCACATGCATTTCTTTCAACTTTAAATATGGACATTATGATAACAGTTATTTTGAAAAGACAAAAAACTAAAAGTCAGCCGTGGAGTCAATCTCATCCATCAAAGGGACCTGCCTATCCAGTTCCTGCAGAATTACATGAACAATTTTAGTTCTTAATGCCAACAGAGAGTTAAGGTTACATGAGTAATTTTAGCTTTGACTTAATGCAAGCAGAGAATCAATCTAATTTAATCAATAAAGAATCTTCATGCATCTACAACAAACCTCATTCATGTCCTTTGCCAGATTTTTCAGTGTGCTAGAGTCCAGGCCTTCAAAAATGATGTTCAGCCCTTCATCCTACACATCACATTTGACAAGATAATATGTGAATCAGCAGCTGCATTGGACTAGTCGAACATAATTTTTTTCAGGTGAAATGAAATCAATTTTGCAGGTGTGTAGCAGCATGTACTGTTTTTTAATATATGAATTCGGAAATGCATTTGATCAATATAACAATTCTTCCATGAACAGAAACCTACCTGTTTAATTCACCGCATCTTGTATTCACTTCTGAACTGCTCTGATTCTTCGCTAGTCTGGAAGTAGCCCTCATCAAAAGTTTCAGCTGCATTTAGTCGCCATACGATAAACACGGTTAATGTGAACACCGAAGAGAACCTTATCACTATGAACACTTACTTGTAGAGGTATGCAGCAATGCCAAGAATGACACAAATCAATATGATATCGATTGTGAAGTTTCTAGTCGATCAAAACTGCATAGCACCTAGATTTGTCAGTAAAACTAAGAACACTACAACAACATTTAAGTTGTAAATTAAGACTTCAGGTTTCAACAAAACCAACAGCTCACCTGGTCAATAGTTTTGTTTAGCCTGGCATTAGTCTTTCTTAGCTCTGTATTAGTTTTATCCACCTGCAAAGTTATGCATATGCATTTATTTCAACTTTAACTATGGACATTATGATAACAGTTATTTTGAAAAGATAAAAAACTAAAAGTCAGCCTTGGAGTCAATCTCATCCATCAAAGGGACCTGCCTATCCAGTTCCTACAGAATTACATGAACAATTTTAGTTCTTATTGCTAGCAGAGAGTTAAGGTTACATGAATAATTTTAGCTTTGACTTAATGCAAGCAGAGAATCAATCTAATTTAATCAATAAAGAAGCTACATGCACCTACAACAAACCTTATTCATGTCATCTGCCAGATTTTTCAGTGTGTCCAGAGTCCAGACCTTCAAAAATGATGTTCAGCCCTTCAACCTGCACATCACATTTGACAAGGTAATCTGCAAATCAGCAGCTGCGTTGGAGCAGCCAAACAGAATTTTCCAGGTGAATTGAAATCAATTTTGCAGGTGTGTAGCAGCATGTACTATCTAGCATAATTTTTTTAATATATGAATTCGGAAATGCATTTGATCAATATAACAATTCTTCCATTAACAGAAACCTGCCTATTTAATTTGCCGCATCTCGTATTCACTTCTAAACTGCTCTGATTCTTCGCTGGTCTGGAAGTAGCCCTCATCAATAGTTTCAGCTGCATTTAGTCAACATACGATAAATACGGTTAATACGAACTCCGAAGAGAACCTTATCACTATGTTTACACGAAAAATGCGCCATTAACTCCCTAAACTGGCATCAGCAGTATTAAACTATGTACTGGTACATGAGGATGTCCTCATCTACACAAGACATTGCTTTTGTCAATCTTCCGAGCAGTAGATGGTACTGCTAAACTATTACAAATGATAACGATGTTATTTGCGGCATATGCCACATGTGCAGCTTATTAACAAATTAGCCATGCATTTTAAGCTCTCGCAATAACAATGGAGCTTACAACAGAGAGCTGTACGCATCCTAACTATAACTAAAATGAGAGCTAAAATAGCCTGAATCACATACAAGTACAAAATTTGCACATCACAAAAGCTCAAGCTGAGATCTTTCAATCCAGCAGCCAAATCGAAGCGTATGAAAAGTAAGGGGAAAATAACAGCAGCTACAACCAGATCTACTGATCTAACATGGTTTTAACGAGAAAGCCAAGACACTCACCACCACCGGCTGAGGACGAGAAGCCGCTACCGCCTAGGGAACCTCCTCTGGGACCGACATCATCGTCGCCGCTATCAACACGGGGGCACTTCGCCTCGACGGCGCTAAAGATCCTATCTGTGATCTCCTGTGCATGTTGCTTTGCGAGCTGGATCTCGTCGGGACGCGGTGGCACACTGTTGTACAACAGTGGCGCTGGGGTGTCGCCCATGGGCGACGGGCCAGAGGAGAAGCCCGTGCGCTGCGACGGCGGCGAGGGGTCGTTACGGGGGAGGATGACGCAATGGAGAGCCGGTCTCCTATCAACCTGGGTTTCCTTTTTCCAGTATTTTAGATCCTCTTTTTTGGGGAAGGTGAGCGCATTCGGTTTTTTTCTTTGAATGTGAACACATGAGAAGCGCGTGAGGAGGTGAAGAACGGACGTACCACCACCAACTCCTAATTAGAAGTAGTAGAGATACAAAGAATTGTACTTGTTATATAATTTCTATGCTTAAGACAGTGACGGAGCTAGGATTCCGCTAAGCCTTGAGTAGACAACTAAGCTGCTATAACTAACGACAAATACTACCCACACCGAGGTATAACAAAAGTACAACACAAATGCACAACTAAAAAATTGAACTTGATGCTTAATGGTACAATAAAATTGATAAAACATGGTAAAAACAACATAGCATAGTGGACCAATACAAAAATTAATATCTAACTAATGAAGGTTAGTTGTATCCGAACCAATCATATCTTCATCAATGATAGTATAGGAACATGAAACTTTAAAGATGAAATTGCATATATAAATTAGGGACACAAAATTACAAAGTGAATTATCGATGAAAATTGTAAAATAAGAATGTAACATACCCATAGCATGAGGTAGTTTTTCATATGAGACCTCATATTGAAAATGCTATAAATCTTGTTATTTTCAATGCTTGTAAATACATCATATCATACTATCTTTCATCCATTCATCACTGTCTTATTTCGCAACTCAATCTTGACAATATTCATAGATGAGAAGGCTCTTTCTATTGTTGCGGTTGCAACGGATAAAATCAATGCTAATTTAATTAGGCGATATGAAAAAACTGTGTGTCTATTATATCATATTGAATTTAATTAATTAATTCGTAATTGGCTAATTCGGAATATAGGTAATGCAATGCGACAAAGTAAGGATTAAGAGAAAATCACCTAGAGTTGATGGCGACTGACAGATAGCTTGACTACTTGAGGAGAGCGCAGGGTGGAGGGCCTGCTGTCTTGGAGCCTACGCTACCGCTGAGCCTCGACCCTCAGCCCTCGTCTCGTCCAAGAGAGAGAGAGAGAGGGAGGGGCGGCGCGAGATGATGCAGTCAAGTGAGAAAGAGGAGGTGGTGTGAGGCGAGTGAGAGAGGAGGTAGGGCGGTCGACAGGTCAAGCGAACCGACGATAGCACGCATGCCCTGATCCTGATAACCGATAGGATTTCTCACTTCTCAATTTTGTGGACTGTGGGCTGTCACGAATAGTAGTGTGATACCGCACTGGCTTGGTGTGCTGGGGAGGGAAGGAATATGAGCCGCTGGTCTGGACGTTTCAAGCAATAATGACTTGTGGGCTGAAATTTTCGCTATATATAAAGATGGGATTTTCACTACTAGTTGGCCCAAGCCTCAGGCCATTGCCCTACTAGCCCGAGGCCCAGTTTCGCCCCTATTTACGATGGAAATATAATTGTACTTCCTATATAATTATAATAGTTATCGTATTTATATTTGATTGATCTACACCGCTATAATTTGGATGCACCACAATCAATGATGTAAATCTTTCTCTGTTTTCACTGATTAACGTGGCAATTTCTAGCCATTAAAAGTAAGAATGGTAACTTCTTTTCCTACCCCTTTAATATACTCTTTGTCCAAATTTGTAAGACTTAGGCCCTATTCGTTTCGGCTTTTTTATTGGCTTAAAAGTAGAAAAGCTAAAACCGAAACAAACGACTAACTTTTAAGCCGGGCTTAAAAAAAGCCAAAAGCCTCCATACAACTATAAGCCAAAAGCCAGATGAGAGGTGCTTTTTTGGGATGAAATAACCCTTTTGCCACTGAAAGTCTCTAAAATTACCCACCAAATGCCATCACACATAAATTCAAGAATCCTTCTCCCATCTCCTCATTTCTCCTCGTCTTCTCTCGCTCCCCTGTGCGACATGCCTTCTCCCTCCGTCGCTCCGGTCTTTGCCGTCCCTAACTTCCTCCCTCCTCCGTTGTCCCTAGCCTCCTTCCTCCTCCATCGACTCGGATCCGGCGCGGCGTGGGTTGAGGCGGTCGAACCCGAGCTTGGAGCAATGGGAGGCTA
The DNA here is from genome assembly GCA_036346275.1 of Otatea glauca. Taxonomy (NCBI): domain Eukaryota; kingdom Viridiplantae; phylum Streptophyta; class Magnoliopsida; order Poales; family Poaceae; genus Otatea; species Otatea glauca. The sequence goes on from CM070715.1 coordinate 21,458,012, forward strand.
CAGGGTTCGAGCGTGGCGCAGGTGGAGCTGAACTGATCCGGTCGTAGCACGGCGCGAGGCGGTCGGATCCGGCGTGGCATGGGTGGAGGCGGGTGGACCCAAGGGTGGAACGGCGGGAGGCGGGTGGAGGCGACCGGATCTGGCGCGGCAAAAGGCGATCAGATCCGCCTCATCGAGCCCCTCAGTATATGTTTTTATTTAGTTTGACGAGAGTTCAGAATTGTTATACTATTTTCAGTCTAAGAAGAGTTCAAAATTGCCATGTAGTAAGAGTTTCAAGTTGATAAATAATTATACTCATAATGAAATTTGATCTCAAGATTAATCTATGTTTTTCAATACGACATTCGGTGAAAAAATATGAAACATTTGTATTAGATAAATCAGTATATAAGAAAAGTCCTTACAACCTTAAAGGGTATTTCAAACATTATAGCAATAAGCTACACCATCCAACCCATCAAAAAACCAGAATGTCAAATAACATGTCTTGACTTAAAAGCTTGTTAAGCCAAAAAGCTAACTTTAAGCCAAAAAGCCTAAACCGAAACAAACAGGATCTTATTCTTGATTGGCACATAGACTAAAAATGTATTGAAAATAAGATTACTTGCCAGCTTCAGAAGGCCAAGACACGCCACCTTCAAGGCAAATTTTTTGCGACCCTGCTGCACCGCGCGCAGAACATGCCATGCCTCGCCAATGGAAGCTGCACCGCCGGATCATACCGCGCAAGCAGCTTGGCAATTTGGCGTCGCTCACCCTCATTCCCTGGATTCTGAACAAACGCTAAGCAAGCATGCTTTGCCGTGTTGCACGCCCAATCTCGTTTGTTGTGAAACTCGGTCCGCGAAAACAATGCGGTGGCCTTGTTGTCCGAAGCTCGACAACTTCACCAATTAGTAGGCCTCAATGCCGTTTTTCTGCGTGGGCTGGGCTAAAAGTGGAGGGAACGGATGAACGCAAATCCAAGCGATCCATGGTACGGGGTCTGTGGCCCAGTAAACACATGCAAAAAGGACGACCGCGTCCATGATCCATCTATCACGCACTCGGGAGTCGGCAGTCGGCACTCCGTTAGGCCTGAAGCCCTGAACCCCCAGTTCGGCAAATTCCCAACCGGCTCTCCTCCTCCGCCCCGCCGTTCATCCACCGCCTCGCCATCGTCGTCGCCTGCCCAGGTCGGTCTTTTCCGAAGCCACCGGACGAGAGCCCAGCTTCTGAATGCGCATCCCCATCATCCACCCCCCCGCAGGTAATTTCTAGACTCGATCGGTTTCACTTGTTCTGTGTTGCGAGTTCCATCGGACTCTGGCTCGCGTGCATTGTTGGATTGGATTGATTTATGTTACTTTTGATGCTGCCGATGTAATTTTAGGGTCTCCCGCGGGCGCAGACGCCTGTGTGTGACTGCTGGTGCGTGTTCTCGTGCGCGCGCTCTCCTTCTCCGTGTTTCGATCGGGTCCTGTGATCCCACAGGGCCCTAGGCGGGCGCTTCCGTGATGATTCCGAAGAAGGGCTCCAATCCCTACGGCCAACTGCCGCAGTACGGGGCGCAGCGGCCCAACGGCCAAATCGTAAGGCTCTCTGAAAAATCTTGGTAACTCTATGTAGATGTTTCGAGGTTCTAATCTCTGTGTGCAAAAACTTGCGTCCTTATGGTTGGGTTTTTGCAGCCTGGTAGCGGTGGATATGCGGCCTCTACTGCAGCGGCTGGCAGCGCTGATGGTTCTCGGTTTGGCGGCAACGCTGCACAGGGAGCTGCGGGGCAGTATGGAGGGCCTTATGCTTCGGTTTATGGCTCGCAGCAGGTGATTAACTCTAGCCCTCATTATGCTCCTTTTCAATTTGAATTATAGATGCAATTAAATTTGTTTCTTAATGTTGTTTCATGCTTATGAATTTTTCACGTGTGCAAGTCGCTGTGTGAGTTGTCGTTTGTGTGGTATATGCCAAAGGGCTCTCTTGAAATAAAGGCAAATAATCAAGGTTATTAGCTGCTACTCCAATGCCATCTGAATATGAGCTACATGCTCTTGGGTGGTCAGTGGATACAGGTGGACACCTGGGATAAGCGAGCCCTAGATTTGATCAGTGTTGAAGAAAGTGGATGGGATTATTGGTTCTGGATCAAACAATCTAAAATATTGGCTTCTGAACTCCCAGGAAATCAAGAATCCACTCAGTTTGTGAACCAGAAACTTTCTGTTTATATTCCTTCTATACTGTTTGTCTTATCCACAGAACAATTTGAATTGTGAGAAACATGTGGAATCGATGTCTTTTTTTTTGGAAACAAGGTCTAAAGGTTCTTCTATTAGAATTAGATAGAGAACTTGTTCGTACGATTTAGGAGTTTACAACAGCTCTATGGGACAATCCATGTTTTTTTAAGTTCACCTTCATGTCGACTAATTTCATCATTGGTATTGGTGGTGTTCTATGTTTTGCATCACGAAACTACCAGATCATTTGAAGAAGTATTTCCTTTTTCGTCACATGATTGCATCTTTGATCGAGGTTTTCAATCTATATGTGATTTTTTTTTCTCCCAAATTAGAATTGAACAAGAGGGAATAGATCTTACATAGTATCCTTACATGATCTTGTTGCAGTGTATCTCAACTGAATATTCCGCTTATATGTTTTACAGGTTGGTAGACATGCTGGCAGAAGTCCAGGTTCTTCTGGTCTTCCCAGCCAGCAAAGTCATCAAACTATACTCTCTGAGCCATCCAAGTTCTCATCTGGAGCTGTAGGGTCCAGCCTGGGAAGATTAAATGATGGCTATCTAGCTGTTCATGGATATGCACAGAAGCTAGACCAGTACAATGCCAATTATGCATTAGAGAGAAGGATGTACGGTGAACAATCAGCTAATATTGGCAGGAGAGATGGCCTATCTGATTTGGATAGAAGATATCCTGATCATATTCCTGGAAGCCATCAGGTTTATCTCTCTCTCACACGCATGTGCTCTCACGCTCGTTTTGCTTTTCCCCCTTAGAATTTAACAATGCATTTTTATAACTCATTGTCTTTCATGTAGTCTCATATTCATGACCGTGTGGATCGGGTAAATTTTTTATTTTTCAACTTTGTTCTGTTCTCATTTCTCTGCTCCTTTTAAAATGTGATAACTTTTCATTATTGAGATGCTGTTAAAATTTTTAGGTTTCATCAATGCACCATCAGCAGCTCATGAAAACTCAACTGCAGCCTTGTTCTGATATACGGTATGTTAGCTCATAGTCAGGTTGTACAAATGGCTGCAGCAGGTTTTTGCCTCTATTACTACTGTTACTATTATTACTATTATATATAGTAATAATAACTAAAAATGGTGCCTCAAATGAATAAAATTTGCTTGTTCCAAGCATCTCTGCCCTATGACTAGGTTTTTTTATGTTGTGAAATTTCTCTTGATATTTTTGGAAAACTAAATTAGTAGCAAATTAGCGATCCTTTGTCTATCTCCACAACAAAACATAGCACATGCACTGAGTAAAGTATGCATTTATGCATTTCTGGTAGACAAGCTGATTACTTTTCAGGAAGGACTGGTCCAATCCATCGAGGGTCTCAGGAAGTTGGTGCATATGGAAGAGTCAAAGCTGATCATCACAACTTATCCATTCTTGTATCTTCTCCATATGGAGGACAACAGCCAGCTTCATTGCTGGGGGAGAAGCTCGTAGGACAAACATTGACAGCCTTGTCTGCAGACAAGAATCATCAAGCAGTGGTTATGGGGTTGGTCTTCAGTGCTCTTCATCAATCCTTAATCGACTGAATGAATCCCAGTCAAGTACCTATTCCAATCCCTAACAGTAATGACCAGTACTACCTAGGCCCGGTAGGAAACTTAGACTCCGACACGGTCATAGATTAGGAAATTCCTCGTCTCCCCTTGTCGGCTTCTGGATATCTATACCCCTTTATAATGCACCTAAGCATTCTTTTCTACATCCACCCCAAATAATGCACCCCACTAGAGATGGCCCAACCTTCATGCACCCAGCGAAACGTTCCCAGAAATTTGCCTCCATCAAAATTAACCTCTCATATCTTTCCTCAGCTTTACTCACCCACATCCGATGGCCATTGTTTAATGTGTCTAACTCATCCTGTGGCCCACAATGATCTCCCCACCTCCAAAGATCATCTCAAGGAAAAGGAAACAAATATCCTGGAATTAAGGAAAAGGAAACAAACGTTCTAGAAAAGGAAAAGACCATATATTACGTGCTGCGAAAAGGAAACTAGAAGACAGGGCACTATACTAGTAATATAGAGGGGTGGAGCAAGAGCATTAGAGCTTGGCTGATGGCATTGAGAGGATGGAGAACTTGGTATAATCGGGTAGCAGCTCAGAAGAGGGAGATTTGGGAGAGGATGAGCATAGCTGAATGTCTTCCATTGTCCTTAGCCGATCCAGAGGCCAACGAGCCCTTAGTGGCTATGGCTTGTTATTTTTGGTCGGATACTTTAAACACTTTTATGTTCAGAACCGGTCCAATCCCCTCTTAGATGTGGCCCAATTATGTTGCCTGAGACCTGACGGGGAGCAGGTATCAGCTTACAGTGCCAAGCCAAAACTCAAGCTGATTAGATCCAAGGGTGAGAGATGGAGTAAATACATCAGTGGGCCAGTATCAGCTAGACAGATTTCTTTTCTGTAGGGTGTCTCTTGGGCCGACCCAAGTCTACCAAAGCGTGGCAGAACAGCTGGTAGAGGGTCGTCGGCTAGCCCTAGGAAAAATATTGCTAGGAGTAGTGTACCAAATGATATATGTTATAAGAAGTCGGTTTCTCATAGGGTTAGTATTTTTACTGTCGGCAATGTAGGAGGGCTGCTTTCGTTTGTACAGATCTGGCTGTATTGTATATTCAGCCGATCTTTTGCTTTGAACTCAGCCGATAACACTCCGTTTCCACGGGAGGAAGTCCCAGAGGACACAAAGCCCCAGTTCAGAGCAAGTCGATCCTTTGGCGAAAGATTCATAATGTGCTCCGGGAATGAGACAAAGGTAACGCCCGTCGGCTCAAGGAAGTATCTGTCATTCTTCTTACAAATGACAAAGAAAGACTTCAGCAACAAGACTTTTTAGTTACTGATGTCAAAATTGATTTCTCTTGGCCATCATTTCTACACTTGGAAGCCGATGCTATCATTTCTACACTTGGAAGCCGACAACTCTTTAATACCCCAAGAAACTTTGGATCTTTACAAGCTATTCATCTCCCCAAGTGTATTGCATGTGGCCTTTATACTAGAAATCGGACATTCCAACCCTCATATGAGTTTTATCACCCGTCAGTTTATTCTAAGCAGTTGGGATTCGAAAAAGTCATCCCTAGCTTCCAACTCCTTGATCGGCTTCAGCCAAGGGCTCGGGTCCGTAATGCAGCAGCGGCTAACATCGTTTTGGAAATAGCTGATGATTTCTAGATTCAAAACTTGCCACTCTTTGTGCTGAATACACGTCGAGCATGACACTTCTCCTCTTGGTGGTCTGCAGTTGCAAAGGCTTTATATTCGGAGAACACATCGTCGGCTATTATAAATGAGTTCTTCCCAAATCTTCCAAAGCCGACAGTAGCCACTAACAGCGAATCTAGCGATGAGGCTAGATCTTCGGGATATACTAACACACGTTTTGTAGATATAACTGACAAGGTATCGGCTTGAATGAAATCTTTGCTTACATATTTTGAACTTTTCTCAACTACTTTTCACTAATCGGCTTTACTCTTTTTTTGGAGACCAAAGCAGTTGGGAAGAAACCAGCATGTTGTCCATCGGGTAGCGGCCATCAAGCCAAAAGGCTGCACCAATCGACCGTCCTTACCGGGTACACCTCTAATACATTGGGCATCTAGAGCCCTTCTCTATCGGACATAGAGAGGTAGCAACAGCCTAGTAAGTATTTTTCTAATCGGCTAATACTTTACCACAAATATTCTTTCAAAAACTAACACTTTTTAGCTGATTTCTTTAAGAGAAGAAGCGAGCCAAACATACCAAGGCTCCCTCCAAAAGAGGCTCCAAGCCAATAGAATAGAGTGACGAAAGCTCCACACACTCTCCACACGCATCGGCCATCGAAGGGGTAAGTTACTTTCATAGTTTTTTCTTGTTAGGTATCTCAATCTAATCGGCTTTAACTTACTTTGAATCCTTTCCAGCCAACTCCGTCAGTGCAAGCGGCAAATATCCTAGCCGATCTGCCCGCAGCTTCCTTCGAGCCTTCGCCACCATCTTCGCAGCTGACACCGCTAGCCCCTATCGTTGGTGCCACCTCCCCATCATCGTCTGATCCAACAAATCTGCTGGGTTTTTCGTTGGCCGATTTGGAAGACCCGGAGGTGATGACAACAGATGACTACCCTGCTAACATAAGAAAAATCCTTGAAGTATCAAAGGAAGTGTCGGTTGTGGTGACTTCTGCACCTGGGATGTAGCAGCAGCTAAACAGGCTTTTTGATCAAGTCATGAAGCCTGAAGCCGATCTCCTTAACAATACACAGCCTCTCTGAGACGCCATGGAGGCTATGGAAGCAGATCTGCCTCCGGAAGCTATGGCGGCGTTTCTAAACGTCTGCCACTTAGACGACAAGAAGACAGAGGTGGATGTTGCTAGAGCTAGGATGGCTCAGAGAGAGGCGCAAAAGGCCAACTAGAAGCTGCTTGACCAAATCGTGGCAGAGACCAAGGCAAAGAAGAAAAAGTTTGACGCAGATGCCTTGCCCCTCAAGACAAACAAGGAAGCCGTACAAAAGCTTGAGTTGGACAAGAAGCTCCTGGAAGAAGAAATGGCTAGGCTGACCAAACAAATAGCCGACGGCCAAGAGATGATTTTCACATCGGCCTCATCCATTAAGGATCAGAAACTTGAAATTGGCTTGGCCGTTGCTCAAGTCAAGAAGCAATTGGCCAAGATCGCCCCCGTTCCTGGAAACGCTAAGGAGGATGAGAAGATCCTTGATGATGTCCAGATTACAATTGCTAAGCTGCGGGGGATCTGTCGGCTCTGGGCGCAAGACGTAATTTTAATTCTGACTTGTAATGAATCAACAAACACTCTGGTCGCCTTTTGATTGAAATTCTGAAAACGCTTTTGTAATCCCAATTGGCTGATCAACCGATTGTCTATTTAATTCTTGATTTTTGCAATGTATGTAATTAGCTTTATATTTTTAGTCAGAATTAACTGCATTGAGTTAATTTGGCCATTTAAGTGAAAAACTTTCATAGCCGATTAGGAGTCAATCCAAACGCCAGGGTGTTATTTCTTATTTCCTATTGATCGCCTTAGGAAACACTACATCGTTCAAAGTTTTCAAGATGTAGGAATTTCCATCAACGAGCTGATTTATCTTATACGGTCCTTCCTATGTAGGTGACTATTTCCCAAATCGGTTATCCCTAAAGGCGACAGGTAATATAGTCTTCCGGACTAAATCGATTTCACAAAAAGGCTTAGACATTACTTTTTTGTTATAAGCCCTAGCAGTTATCTCCTTATTTCTCTTAAGCCAATCTAACATACGCAACTGTAACTCTACTAAATCATCTAAGTTATCAATCATTAAATCATTGTAATCTTGAGCCGATAACCGTTGCTTGGCTACTCGTATAGAGTCGATATTTATCTCCACAGGTAAAACGGCTTCTTGACCATAAACCAAATGATAAGGTGAAAGCTTCGTTGTCCCATGATTGCAAGCCGATAGGCCCACAAAGACTCTGACAACGTTGAATGCCAATTTCTTAGTTTTTCATCAATTTTTCTCTTGATCGGTTTAATCAATGTCTTATTAGACGATTCAGCTTGACCATTGGCTTGAGCATAATAAGGTGACGGATTCAATAGCTTAATACTCAGACATTTAGCAAAACTTTGAAACTCATCGAATATAAACACAGTACCTTGATCGGTCATAATGGTTTGCGAGATTTCAAACCGATGGATAATATGCTCATTAACAAATCTGATAGCTTCAACATTTGTAACTTTTTTGAGTGGTATAGTTGTGACCCATTTAGAAAAGTAATCGGTCGTGGCCAAAATGAACTTATGGCCTTTACTTGAAGCAGGAAAGATTTGTCTGGTTACATCTATACCCTAGCCTCTAAATAGCCAAGGTTTAATAATAAGTTGCAAAGTCGATGCTGGAGTCAATTGTACGTTGTCAAATTTCTGATAAGCCTAGCACCCTTTGTAATACCGAAAGTAGTCCTCCAACATGGTTGGCCAAAAGTACCCTATACGCCTTAGCATTTGCTTCTCTTATAAGCCGATTGATGGGATCCACAGATACCTTTGTACACCTCACCCATCGCTACTTTAGCTTCATCGGCTTCAAGACACCTTAGTAGCAAACCTTCTAATGTCCGATGGTACAACACATTGTCAAGGATTACATATTTCAGGGCTCGCCATCTAATTTTTCGCTCTGTCGGCTTTGAAGGATCAATTAGATATTCCATTATTTCTGCTCTCCAATCGACGGCGTTAGCACACATTACTGTTTTCTTAATCGGCTTACATACCTCATATCAGCCAAAAACTTTATAGCCCGATGCCTGCTGAGCTAACAAGTTGGCCCTGTCATTCATTCCTCGAGGAATATGACTAATAGTGAATCCCGTAAATGAGCTGATTGCATCAAGATATTGCTCTAAGTATTTAATCAAAATCTCATCAAAGCAATTATATTCTCCCTTAATTTGATGTACGACTAACAAAGAATCACCATAGGCCTTAACAGTGTCTACTCTGATAATTTCAAACAACTGTAGACCCCTAAGCAACGCTTCATACTCTGCTTAATTATTTGAGCATCGGTAATTTAGTCGAAATGCAAATTCAAAACTACATCCTTTGGGTGAAACAAGTACTATTCCAATACTATCACCCTCTCGACATACTGATCCATCAAAATACGGTTGCCACGGTGCTACAGATACCAAATCGGCAATAGTCTCATGACGTGTTATAAAATCGGCTATCGCCTGCCTTTTAACTGCTTTAGCCGATTCATATGTCAGGTCAAACTCAATGAGTGCGTAAGACCATTTACCAAGTCGATCACGTAGAATTGGAGCTACCAATATATACTTTATCACATTGTTTTACAAACGACCTTACAAGCTAATGCTAAGGTATAATGCCTTAATTTTGTACAAGCAAAATATAAAGACAAGCAAAGTTTCTCTACAAAAGGATATCTGGTCTCAGCGTAAAGTAATCATCGGCTTAAGTAGAAAATAACCTGCTCTTTTCCATTAACTTATTGCGTCAATACAAGTCCGACAGTTTCTTGTTCAACCGATATATATAGCTTGAATGGTATACCCTTTTGTGGTGCAGCCAAAACCAGAGGATTAATCAAGTACTCCTTGATATTATCAAAAGTCTTTTATTGATCGGCTCCCCACACAAACTCTTGATTGTTCTTCAATTTTAACAATGGGGTAAACGCACGAATACGGCCAGAAAGATTTGAAATAAACCGTCGCAAATAATTTATTTTGCCGATCAACTTTTGTAACTCATTTTTGCATATCGGCGGCTTTGTCTTAGCTATAGCTTTTACTCTTTCCTGATTGACGTCAATCCCTCTCTCATGAACCATGAAGTCTAAAAATTGTCCAACCAACACCCCAAAAACACACTTGTAAGGATTCATCTTCAAACCGTGTGCTCTTGTGTTATTAAAGACTGCTTCCAAATCGGCTAGATGCTGCAAATCTCCTGTATACTTTACCACGACATTATCGATGTAAATTTCCACAATAGAGCCGATTAGATCATGAAAAATTAAGTTCATGGCTCGCTGATATGTGGCACCAGTACTTTTCAAGCCGAAAGTCCACTCAAATAACCCCAAGGCACCAGGGCACCTGAAGGCTGTTTTAGGTATATCGGCTTCTGCCATGAATATTAACTATATCCGGCATTCCCGTCAAGAAAGCTAATAATCTTATTTCTGATACAGCATCGATAAACATATCAGCTATTGGTATCAGATATTCATCTTTCGATGTAGCTTTGTTTAGATCCCTAAAATCAACACATACTCTCAACTTACCATTTTTTTCATAACAGGAACGATATTGGAAACTCACTCAGCATATCGGCAAGGTCTGATAAACTTGGCCTCCAACAATCGTTTGATTTCCTCTTTTATAACATTGTACAAGACCGGATTAAATCTTTGTGGGGACTGTTTAAACGGCCGATAACCTGACTTTATAGGTAGCCGATATTCAACAAGCTGTCGGCTTAAACCAGGCATCCAATGGTATTCCTAAGCAAAATAATCTTCGTAATTTCTAAAAAATTTAACCAACTTTTCTTTATAATCTACATCCAATTTTTCACTAATAAAAGTTGGCCTTTTTCTATCCCATCACTTATATCGACTTCTTTAAGCAAATCAGTCGATGTAAACCCTTAGCCTAATTTTTTTATTTCTTGAAAATCTTCAATGGCCTCATAGCTATCCGTTTTTTTTGTTGATAGCTTTGCATTTTGTCTTCTAAATTTTTTACTGCTCGCTTGGACTCTATCGGCGTAAAACTTCACTTGTCTGATCAAAGGTGCTAGGCAACACATTGATCGACATAAGTTCCGTCTTACTGCTGCAGATGAAATCACAATCGTCCAAAGCTTTTCCAGATATGAACTCAGCTTCCTCATGTTGACAATTCGCATCTGAACTGGCCATAGCAATGTGAGCTGATGTGTCGGCTTGAACAACCTTGACCTCGTCCCCATTCCATTGGACGAGGTAACTGGTGCATAGTCGATGATATACAGCAAATGGCGTGTTGGTGTTTCGAGCACCGGCGAGTGAATTTATAAGTCTAAGGGGCCGCACGTTCCCTCTCCTTGAATGGTTAGACTCAGGAGCCCAAGACGTATACTGGTTCGGGCCGAATGTCCCTACTCCAGTTCGTGAGGTGGTACTATATTGCTTTGGGTGCAGATGACTGCACGATTTTACAAGCGGGAGCTAAAGGCTCGAACAGGTGAGAGCAAGAACAGCCTATCCGTGAGGACAGAGAGTAGAGAGCGCTTGCGTGTGTGTGTTCGTGTCTCCCTCTGTTTGTTCGTGCGCCCTCCTCTCCCAAAGGGTCCTACCTCCCTTTATATAGCCGGAGGGGGTAGGTTACATGGGGAGTTGGGAGAGGAAAGGATGAAGTGACCTATGCTAGGAGCTCTGGTCCTTCGTCTTGGCGATTGGTCGTCGTCCACTTCACCCCACGCCGGGTTGGTGGACTCATGGAGCAGAGCAGCTTGCCGTTTCATTGGGAAATAGCGCACCTGCCCTCTGCAAGCCTGACAGGCGCTGGCGTTGCCTCGGGAGGGAGCACGTCTTCACGCCGTGCGTGTCCGGACGATGAGACCGGAGCTTGACTTTGGCAACCTCCTCGCCATCTCGCGAATGAGCCACCTACCCCAAAGACATCGCTCGAGCGATCGTGTCCGCAGGCACGTGGTCGATGGTCGGCGAGGTTCGACATTTGGCCCTCGGCGGAGATCGCCTCAGCTTGGTCGAAGCTCGTGGGGAGTCCGACCTACGGCGGGGTCAGACGCCTCATTGGGCCAGGGACGAGCTTGGGACAGCTCGTTAGGTCGGGGACGATCGTCCTTCGTGGCCCCGCGGGGCCTTTGGTCGAAGCCGGGCTTGGGGCAGCCCGTTCGTCACTCCGGGCCGTTGGGATACCCATGATATGAGTACTCATAGTAGCCCCCGAACCCCCGAGCGAGTTCGTTAGATACGGCCGGGGGTTTAGCTTGGTCGGCGAGACATGGTCGAGTACGGCGACCGGACTTGGTCGGCCAATCCAACTGCCCTGGTCGGTTGGTTCCATCTTGGTGTGTTCAAGCGCATCCGGCAGTTGCCGGAGGACGGGGCGGGGGCAGTTCTGTCGTCGGAAGCCTTTAATTACTTCGTTGTGCGTGTCGCGCATGGTTTGGCACGTCTTGACCGTACGTCTTCTCGGCCGCTTCGGAATCTGGCGAAGGCTGCTTTGTCTTCCCGCGTTTGCATTTACTTGGAACCGTTTGACCTCCCTTCATTTGGGTATATATAAGGATATCACCGCTTGCTTGAACGGTTGTCCCCAGTCCAGAATCCTCTTCTACAACCTCTTGATGGCTTCGTCGCATCCACTGGTTTTTAGCTTTGGTGATGACGATGAGGCGGAGGAGGAGGATCCTTTGGCCGAGTACTGGGCTGATCGCGACCGGGTGATGGCCGAACTCGCGGAGGAGGAGGCCATGGCTCGCGCTACCGCCGCTGTCGATGCGCTGCTCGAGGTCGTTCCACGGCTATCCAAGGTGAGGAGCGCCCTCATCGAAGCAGTAGGGTGCGTGTGCCGGGCGTAGATCTTAGGTTCTTACATAGACTTCTGTAATGTTCGAACCGGAGGTCTATAAAAAGAAATTTTCTTCCTGCTGCATCTGCGTGATGACTTTGTTTTAGGCGCTTTCCCAAACTACTCAAGCCCCCGAGGGTCAGTAGTCGGTACGTGGCCGTTACTTTTAAGCACGGGTGTCCAGATGCCTTTGCGCCGCCTTGGTCGGCGCGATATGTCATAGCTGGACGCGGCCTTGGTCAGCGCGGACGACCAGATGCCTCTCGGGAGGTTCTAGTGTCCGAGTGCTTGTTTAACGTCGTAGCTAGACGTGGCCTTGGTCGGCGCGGACGATCAGATGCCTCTCGGGAGGTTCTGGTGTTCGTTTAACGTCGTAGCTGGATGTGGCCTGGGTCGGCGCGGACGACCAGATGCCTCTCGCGAGGTTCTGGTGTCCAAGTGCTCGTTTAACGTCGTAGCTGGACGAGCGCTCGTTTTACGTCGTAGCTGGACGTGGCCTTGGTCAGCGCGGACGACCAAATGCCTCTCGGGAGGTTCTGGTGTCCGAGTGCTCGTTTAACATCGTAGCTGGACGTGGCTTGGGTCGGTGCGGACGACCAGATGCCTCTCGAGAGGTTCTGGTGTCCGAGTGCTCGTTTAACGTCGTAGCTGGACGTGGCTGGTCGGCGCGGACGACCGTGATGCCTCTCGGGAGGTTCTGGCGTCCGGTGCTCGCTTAACGTCGAGCCGGACGTGGCTCGGTCGGCGCGGACGACGGATGCCTCGCGGAGGCTCGTGTCCGAGTGCTTGTTTAACGTCGTGGCCGGACGTGGCCTTGGTCGTATGCGGACGACCGGATGCCTCGCGGAGGCTCGTGTCCGAGTGCTCGCTTAATGTTGTAGCCGGACGAGGCGTTATCGGTGCGGACGACGGATGCCTCTCGAGGCTCGTGTCCGAGTGCTCGCTTAATGTCGAGCCGGACGAGGCCTTGGTCGCGCGCGGACGACCGATGCCTCTCGGAGGTTCTCGTGTCCGAGTGTCGCGAGCCGAGCCCTCATGTCCGTGCGGCGGCTGCTCCACCGGCCCCCGGAGGTTCCGCATGCGCCGCCTTGGCCTCCGGTCGTCGTTCGGTTCGGGAATGCCGCGGGCAAAGATTGCGGCCGCGGCCACGCTTTGGCTTCCGTGGGGAAGAACGGAAGGTCGTTTGATTCCTCCACCACCGGTGGTGAACTCGATGCACGCAGCGCAGCGCGCGCGCGCGTGCCGCACGAGTGGGGCTCGGTGACTCGCCCCAGTCACCGAGTTTGTCGAGCTCGACCCTTCGGTCCTCCAGCTCCTCGCGCCGTTGTTGGAGCTCGGCGCGGCGAGCTTGGGTGCGTTCAAGGCCATGGCCGATATTCCTCTTCCCGCTGCCTGCGCGCTGGATGAGGGCTCCCGTAGTCGCGGGGGTTGCGATCGGGTCGACCATACCCGCCATGTTGCACTCGCGAGAGTGCAGTCCGTTGACAACGCGCTCCGCGTCGGAGCTGGAGTCGTGGCTGGAGGAGTCTTCCAGTAAGTCGTGGACGGAGGCCGACATATAGCCGGTCATTGCCACGAGATGCCGAGCTCGGCGCAGCGCTTGGTGGGCTCCGGCCCCAGGGTCCGTACGGGAGCCTCGAGCTGGAGGTTGCCAAGATCGCAGGAGATGGAGTCTGGGTTCCTAGCAGATGCCCGGTCTCCAAAGGCGGCGGGGACGAGCATAAGCCCTCCCGCCGAAGTGGCGACGAAGTCAAGGGAGCCGAAACGGAGCCAGCTCCTCGACGCGGAGACGTCGTCGTGGGTGAAGGAAGCCATCAAGGAAGTAAATGGGAATCCGGAGATGACGACAAGGACACGCGAAGACCCCTACCTGGCGCGCCAACTATCAACGTTTTGAGCACCGGCGAGTGAATTTATAAGTTTAAGGGGCCGCACGTTCCCTCTCCTTGAATGGTTAGACTCAGGAGCCCAAGACGTATACTGGTTCGGGCCGAATGTCCCTACTCCAGTTCGTGAGGTGGTACTATATTGCTTTGGGTGCAGATGACTGCACGGTTTTTACAAGCGGGAGCTAAAGGCTCGAACAGATGAGAGCAAGAACAGCCTATCCGTGAGGACAGAGAGTAGAGAGCGCTTGCGTGTGTGTGTGTGTTCGTGTCTCCCTCTGTTTGTTCGTGCGCCCCCCTCTCCCAGAGGGTCCTGCCTCCCTTTATATAGCCGGAGGGGGCAGGTTACATGGGGAGTTGGGAGAGGAAAGGATGAAGTGACCTATGCTAGGAGCTTTGGTCCTTCGTCTTGGCGATTGGTCATCGTCCACTTCACCCCACGTCGGGTTGGTGGACTCATGGAGCAGAGCAGCTTGCCGTTTCATCGGGAAATAGCGCACCTGCCCTCTGCAAGCCTGACAGGCGCTGGCGTTGCCTCGGGAGGGAGCGCGTCTTCACGCCGTGCGTGTCCGGACGATGAGACCGGAGCTTGACTTTAGCAACCTCCTCGCCACCTCGCGAATGAGCCACCGCCTCGCACGACCGCTTTGCGATGTGTTCGCAGGCACGTGGCTAATGGTCAAGCGAGGCCCGATACTTGGCCCTCGGCGGAGATCGCCTCAGCTTGGTCGAAGCTCGTGGGGAGTCCGACCTGCGGCGGGTTCGGACGCCCCATTTGGTCGGGGACGAGCTTGTGACAGCTCGTTAGGTCGGGGACGATCGTCCTTCGTGGCCCATGGCCTTTGGTCGGCGGGCTTGGGCGGCCTGCTCATCACTCGGCCGTTGGGATACCCATGGTATGAGTACTCGTCATGGCGTGAATCCAATCTCGCTCAAGTAAGATACTGTAATTGCCTTTAGCATCGACTGCAAAAAAAGGCTGTCGGTAATGTTTTGCTGTCGATGGTTAATTCTGTCACCATGACACCCCTTGCCTCTGTGGGATCGCCTGTAAAATCATTCAAGACCATGTTAGTCTTAATCAGATCTTCATCGGATTTACCTAATTTCTTGCAGGTGGTGTATGGCATCAAATTGACTGTTGCCCTGTCGTTAAGAAGCATCTTTGAAATCGGCTTGCCGTTAATATGTCCTTTTAAGTATAACGGCTTAAGATACCAATGAGCGCCTTGAGGCTTTTCAAAGACCGCATCTTCATCACTCAAGCATAGCTGAGCAAAATTTTCCTTAGTCGTGCGCCCCGCCCGAAGCGCGTCGCCGCCGTGCGCGTCGCCTGAAGGGTCGCCGCCATCGTGTGAGCCGCGACGGCACCGGCCACAAGACGAAACATCGCCGCCGTCGCGCCGCCGGCGCTGCTGCCGCCGGCCGCAGCCCACCGGACCGCCGCCCGTCGTTTCATGGCACGCCCGCAAGAAGCGCCGCCGCGCCGCGACGACGCCGGCCGTCATGCGACGCTCGCGCTGCCGTGACCGGCGCGCTCGTCGCCTTCGGCCGCGGCCGCCGTGAGTCGTCGCCCGGCTCTGCGCCTCGCTTTCCCGGTCGCGCCAAGACGAAGAAGGTCGGGCCTCAGAGGTCGCCGCCTCGCTCGGCCGCGCCAGCCACGCGCGACGCGCCCAGAGCACCTGTGCCGGCGTCAGTCGCCACACCGCCACGCGCGCTCGTCGCTCGGCCCGCAGCCGCCGCCTCGGCTTCCTCGGCGTCGCGCTCGACTACGTCGCTCGAAGCGCTGTCGTCGTATGGCAGAGGAAGAAGTCGCGCGGGCGGGCGGGCGTGTTGGCGGCTAGGGCATGGAAACCCTAGCCGTCGGTTCTTGATGGGCCGAAGAAAAGTGAGGCCCAGAGGCCGCTCGGCTGTGAAAGAAAAGGAAAGAAAAGAAAAGGAAAGAAAAGAAGAGGAAAGAAAGAAAAGAAGAAAAAGAAAAAAATAGCAGAAAACTGCCAGAAAATCCAGAAATTTTTTTGGCTTTATTTTTTCCCAGCATTATTCTGTGTATTTATGAATACTCTATGAATTTTGAATTCATTACTTTATTTAGTATACTAGAAATGCATGGCCATTTATTTTCTGCACTTTATGATTTCTGCAACCATTTTCTATTAGATTATACGCAGTAATCTAATGTCGGGATTTTGAATTCATGCAGATGTCCGGCATCGTGAATCGTGAGTTTGAAGAACTGACCCCGCATGGTCAGAACTATCTCACTTGGGCATCGGACGTGAAGATCGTTCTTGGTGGCAAGAAGCTCCGTGCGATTGGTCTAGGGTCCTCGCAGGACGCGCAACCTACCGCCGAGCAGAACGATCAATCCTTGCACTTCCTCAGGCACCACCTCCCAGCCACTCTGAAGAATAAATACATGGCTGAGGAGATTGCACTTGAGCTTTAGACTGCACTTCAGAAAGCGGTTCGAGAAGCTCAAGTACACCATCTTGCCCCAAGCACAGCAAGATTGGGTCCACCTGAGATTTGCGACTCTGTAATAGTGGCGAGTACAGTGCATTGCATGATTTGTACCAATCTCTCCCTATGTGGCAAGATCACTGACGAGGAGAAGATTGAAAAGACTCTCTCCACCTTCCACTCAAATGATATCCAGAGTGCACGCAGCTATCGTCAGGATGCATATAAGGAGTATAGCGAACTGATTGATGTCATGCAAGTTGCGGAGTCACAAGATAATGTTCTACGCAAGAACTTCGTCTCACAGCCATCTGGAAGAGGCATTGGCACAGAAGTCAATGCCAACAGCTATAAGGTGAAAAAGCCCACTCATAGAAAGAAGGGCAAGCAGGGTGGAAAAGAGAGGTTTCAGGCCAAGGGAAAGTCCAAAGCCCCAGTGAAGAAGGATGACAAGGAAAATGCGTATGCTAAGCCGTATGGACAGCAGAACCAAACGTGCTTCAGGTGCGGCACTTGGGGACACTGGTCAAAAATATGCTGGGAATCCAAGGAAGTGATCAACGCATATCAGGCTAAGAAGAAGGCAAAAGAAAACGCCCCAGTAGAGGCGCACTTCGCCAAAATTGGTGATAACGATGCCATGAATGAGGACCCCACTTGTCTCATCCTCACAGACTAGCCTGGACATCAATGCTGCAGCCAATCTTATGACAAATGAAGAGAAAACTTCTGTCGATGATAGAAGCAGAAATTAATGCATATTTTACAGATTCCGTTTAATGCCCGAATCGCATTATTTTTTTTAGATTATGGTTAGCGAATTTCTTTGAATAATTAATTGTAAGCTCTAGAAGAGCATACTTCTCTCATGAATAAATATGCAATTTATTCTTTATTCCAGTATTCTTTAATTTGCAAGCAATTTTTGAATTATTTTGCCATTGTTTGATTGGAATTATTTTCCTTTTTAGAAATCGTGTAGCGCCTAAATGGAAGAGATATGCATTGTTGATAGTGGCACAACAAATACCATCTTAAGAGAGTCCAAATACTTCCAGTTGATCACGAAGAACGCTATAAAGATTACTATGATCGCAGGAAGCGATTCATATGTAATAAGCTTGGGAAGAGCTACAATTATATATTGCCTATGGGTATAACTTTGGTAATTGAAGAAGCTCTTTTGTATACTGAATCAACGCGCACTCTCTTAAGTTTCAAAGACATCCGCGCCAATGGTTTTCACGTAGAAACCAATGAAGAAAATGGCAAAGAATGCTTGTGCATTGTGAAGCACGCGGTATGTGGAAAAATGGTATTAGAAAAATGTCCCTCATATGAATCTGGGTTGTACTACACGAATATTCATGCACCCGAAGTGTATACTTCCTTGAAGACTGTCTTTAGAAGCTCTGAGTTATTTTATTTATGTCATTGTAGATTAGGTCATGCTGGTCTTAGAATGATGAGGAATATAGTGAACAACTAACAAGATCATGGCATTAATGTTAGAAATTTTTCGAATCATGAAGATTTCGTGTGCCCTGCATGTGCCACCGGGAAATTAATAACTAGACCCTCTGTTATGAAAGTGCAAAGTGAAATCCCTGCATTCCTGTAATGCATCCAGGGGAATATTTGTGGCCCAATTCAGCCCTTATTAGGGTCATTTCGGTACTTTATGGTGCTCATCGATGCTTCCTCGAAATGGTCGCATGTATGCTTATTGTCAACAAGAAACCATACTTTTGCAAAGCTAATCTCGCAGATCATAAGAATTAAGAATGCTTTCCCTGATCATCGCGTGAAGTCCATCAGAATGGACAATGCCGGAGAATTTACTTCAAAGGCATTTGATGATTATTGCACTTTACTGCTGAGGATAGCAGTTGAGTACTCTGTACCGCATGTCCATACGCAGAATGGACTAGTTGAAGCACTAATAAAGAGGATTAAATTCATTGCCAGACCACTTTTGCAAAGTTGTAACTTGCCCAACACTTGTTGGGGACACACAGTCCTACACGCAGCAGCTCTCATCAATTTCAGACCTTCGGCCTACAACATCCATTCCCCTATGCAACTGGTGCACGGGGCTATCCCGAAAATCTCCTATCTCAGAAAATTGGGTTGTATGGTATATGTTCCTATACCACCCCTCAACGGACTGCAATGGGCCCTCTCCGCAAGTCTGGGATATACGTTGGTTATGAGAGTGTATCCATAATCAGGTATTTGGAACCCATGACTGGAGACTTGCATACAGCCCGATTCGCTGATTGCATATTTGACGATGATCGTTTCCTGTCATTAGGGGGAGGAAATCAACCTTTGGATGAAAAATATCGGGAAATCATATGGCATTCTACTGGGATCCCCGCGCATGACCCCCGCACTAATGAAGCAAATCAAGAAGTCCAGAAGATAATTGATTTGCCGAATTTAGCAAATGAAATGCCTGATCATTTTTGTGATCTGAAGGGCGTGGTTAAGTCGCATGTACCCGCAAGAAATGCACCAGAGAGGGTGGAAATACCAAAGAAAGCAGAAAGTATCCCTCATCCTGTTCAGAGGCCTCAAAGAAAAAGAACAGGAAATCTGGCTCCTCAAACCCAAAGTATCCGGAGACGTCTGGAGAAAACTGGGCGAGAGGACTTACCACAACCAATCACGAAAATGCCCAAGGAAAGAAGGGGAGCCAGTTGAGACCTGGCACTGGAAAGATGCTAACGGAAAAGGCAATTCCAAACTTGAATCTTCCATTGCAGGAAGCCGTCGGAAATAATGTGTGCGCACACATGGGCGATGAAAAGCTAAAGGAACTTGCCCCTGCGATAGGAAATAGTAGCAAAGAGCAAGTAGAAGTGCATGAAGCACCCCATGATGAAGTGGCCATAAACCTTGTAATAACAGGAGAATCCCTTAAGAGAGCAACAACCAATGTCGTTGCATACTTTGCAAAGAAGATTGCCTCGATTATTTATCATGATCCCGAGACTGCATGTCTCGCAGAGTGCAAGAAAAGGCTAGATTGGGAAGAATGGAAGAAGACAATCACTGCAGAGTTAGTCTCTCTGAACAAGAGAGAGGTGTTTGGGCCCGTATGCCGCACACCTCCCCATATAAACTCTGTAGGTCACAAATGGGTCTTTGTTCGGAATAGGAATGAAAACAACGAAGTTGTAGGTACAAGGCAAGGCTTGTAGCTCAAGGTTTCACTTAACCACCTGAGGTTGATTATGAAGAAACCTATTCTCCGGTCATGGGAGGAATTACCTTTAGATATTTGATCTCAATGGCAGTCAACTTGAAGTTGAAAATGAAGCTAATGGATGTTGTCACATCATATTTGTATGGGAACTTGGATTCGGAGATGTACATGAAAGTACCGGAAGGTATTCCTATTCCGAACCAAGACAGAGCAAATAGAAACCTGTACAGTGTGAAATTGGAGAAATCACTGTATGGGCTAAAACAGTCAGGAAGAATGTGGTACAATCGCTTAAGCGACTTTCTCTACAAGAAAGGCTACACGAACAGCAAAGATTATCCTTGTGTGTTTATACAGTGATCTCCGAATGGATTTTGTATAATCTCTGTCTATGTAGATGACTTGAACATCATTGGGACGGATGAAGAAATTGAAGAAGCATGCTCATACTTGAAGTCTGAGTTTGAAATAAAGGATTTGGGTAAAACCAAGTTTTGTTTAGGCTTGCAGCTTGAGCATGTCCAAGGAGGAATCTTGGTACACCAATCATCCTACACGCAGAAATTGTTGGAAAGATTTGGCTTTGAAAAGGCATATAGTGCAAAGACTCCAATGGTCGGAAGGTCACTCCAAACAGACCTAGATCCATACAGACCTAGAGAAGAGGGGGAGGAAGTCCTGGGAGCAGAATTCTCATATCTGAGTGCAGTTGGAGCGCTCATGTACCTTACGAATAGCACCAGACAGGACATTGCGTTCGCTGTGAATTTGCTAGCCCGATATAGCGCAGAACTCACCAAAAGGCATTGGAAAGGGATCAAGGACATCTTTCGTTACCTCCAAGGAAGCAAAGATCTTGGTTTGTTCTTCATAAGAAACAATGAACTGAATTTGGTTGGCTACGCCGATGCTGGGTACTTATCAGACCCGCATACTAGCAAGTCCCAAACTGGGTATGTTTTCCTATGTGGAGGAACATCAGTTTCCTGGAAGTCGTCCAAGCAGACTCTTGTCTCGACGTCGACAAACCACTCGGAAATCATTGCTTTGTATAAAGCCTCTCGTGAATGTGCATGGCTCCGAAGAATGGTTCACCACATCCAGAAGTTATGTGGCTTGAACATTGAGCAAACTCCCACGATCATCTATGAAGATAATGCAGCTTGTGTTGCTCAAGCACAGATGGGTTATGTGAAGAGCAATCTCATGAAGCACATCAACCCCAAGTTCTTCTATGCTCACGAATTGCATAAGATGAACGAGATCAAGATATTGCATACTAAGTCATGTGAAAATCTTACAAATTTGTTCACTAAATCACTCCCAGCATCTACCTTTGAAAGGTGCGTAAAAGGGATTGAGATGATGAGACTTAGAGAAGTGCAGATTTCAGGGGAAGATATTTCACATACTCCCACATAAATCTTAAACATGAGGTTTGGGTGCCCAATATGAATCTCGAAGATTAGCAATTTGAAATTCGGGTGGATTGTACTCTTTTTCCTTATCAAATTTTTCATGAAGTTTTTCTTGCATAAGATTTTAATGAGGCAATTCGTGCAACGCAATAAGCGTATGCTATGTACTCTTTCTCCAAGTATTTTTCTCGCTGGGTTTTTCTAGAGTATTAATGAGGCATATGCATCTCGCGGCAAAGAACCCAAGGGGGAGTGTTGGGAAACCACGTGGCCCATAAAGGCCCCACGATGGTCCCTTAGCTGAAACCCTAGGCGACTACTATATAAGGAGGAGGGGGTCCCCCTCATTGTACAAGGAATCAGAAAGGACTAAAGGATTCTCTCGCTGTTCCTCCCTAAACCTGTGGGTTTCTCTCTCTGTTCTCCACTTCAGATCTGTGTGAGGAGCCGCAAACTAAAGCTGTTCCTTTGTCGATATGCTCAACAAAATTGTGTTTTAGTTTTGGCCTATCCGCCAGTGGAGGTAAACACGTTCGAGGTTGATATTATATGTGCTCACGCCTGATTGTTTAGGTATATAACTTGTTATGAAACGCACGATAAAAATATAGGATCAAAGGGATCGGAGACATAGATTTAACGTGGAAAATTCTTACTGGAAAAATCACGGATGTATAAAGGTGAAATTATCATTTTAGTTTTGGCCTATTCGCCAGTGGAGGTAAACACGTTCGAGGTTGATATTATATGTGCTCACGCTTGATTGTTTAGGTATATAACTTGTTATAAAACGCACGATAAAAATATAGGATCAAAGGGATCGGAGACACAGATTTAACGTGGAAAATTCTTACTGGAAAAATCACGGATGTATAAAGGTGAAATTATCATATAAGGAGAAATTGCAAGCATGGCAAACTTCGGCACATATAAACTATGTGACTACAAAGAACTTCGGCATATATAAACTATACGACTACAGAGGTACATATATAATATATATAGGCTGAAGATCAGATTCCCGAATGAGAAGAAAATCGAATCAGAGTCGGTTTCGCTGGCTGGTGCCATGTCTGACACAACTCGGCGCGTGTATCCTAGAGCCGTTCAAGTCAGCGCTCGTGTCCGACACAGATATAACAAGAACTCTTATCACACTTTAACATAATTAATAATTAAACTTCGGTCTTAATTTATTCTGGGGTTAGTCTACAACTTGCACACTGTTCCAAACTGTCAACGTAGCATAGAGGAGCTTTGTTCAAGAAGTTTACGGCAAGGACATTTTTGTACCATTGGCAGCATGTTTCTCCCTCTTCAGAAGCATTTTCGACAATTTCTGTTTGATATGGTAGTGATATGGTCAGATTTATCTTGCTTTTCATTAGTGTCTTCTGCAAGGGATAACTGCATTATCTATACAAAGCTTGTTGTCGTATGTTCGGAAACGGGACACGAGAGTGCGGGTGGACGCCAGCCGTTTCACGGGCCACCATCTACGAGAGAGAGAGAGTTGACTCAAGGGTTTATACAGGTTTGGGCGCTAAGCAAACGCCCTACTCCTGTCGGTGTGTTCCTCAGGGGGAGTAGAGGGGGGTCTCCTTGTCCAAGCTCCCCGGAGGACACACCAGTTGTAAGTCTTGTATTGATGAGAGTTCAAATTATAAGTATGAGTTACAGTGAGCTTTTATAGACACTCAGTCTGCTACACAAATACCATCCTACCCCTACTAGAGCAGTTGAAGTGGGGGCATCTTGGTCATTTCCATGAGGAAGTAGTGGATCCCACAACATCGTCTAGTGGGGTAGACCTCTTGCTCCAGGGTCCCACAGGGGGCATGGTGGCCCTACTCGGTAGTTGGTCCCAAGTGGGACAAGGGTCTCCACCCATCTTTATGGGCGCATCGAGGGGCGCCCTCTTGGGCCAAGCGTTTTACCATATGCCCTGCAGACAGAGGATGAGGCAAGGTCTCTCGGACGACTCGGTGGTGCGTCCTCTTGGATCGAGCGTCTTGTCATGTGCCCTACGGATATGGAGCGGGGCAAGGCCCTTTGGAGGACTAAAGAT
Organism: Otatea glauca; assembly: GCA_036346275.1. Lineage (NCBI taxonomy): Eukaryota > Viridiplantae > Streptophyta > Magnoliopsida > Poales > Poaceae > Otatea > Otatea glauca. The sequence continues at coordinate 21,481,452 of CM070715.1, forward strand.
CACCCCCAAGTACTTCTTCTGGAGAGCCCGCGGGGTATGAGTAGGTCTTCCATGAGGTATGCCCATAGGGTACGCCCGCAGGGTACGAGTAGACCTCCTGCGGGGCGGGGTATGGGGAGACCTCCCCTCAGCACCCTCTAGAGAGTCTGTGGGGTATGCCCGCGAAGGTACACCCTCTAGGAGAGCCCACAGGGTATAAGGTGTCCTGTGATGCATTGGTAGAAGGTAGTCTTCCCCCAACACTTGTGAAGATAGTTGACCTCTGATCTGGTCCGTTTGTAATCTGGAAGTCTGCTTGATCGCGTTATCTGCAACTCTGCAAGTGATGTTACAACTTTTCATCTAAGGTTCTCCTTGAAGCCTTGAAGATGGCATGTCAGAAGTCGATCATGGGGAATATCCATTTGCGTTTTGTTAACAAGGAGTTAATTTTCATTTCCTTTTGGAATGAATAGTTTTCTATTTTACGGGATGGTCTGAACACTTAACTAGCAAGCAACGCTGTCGTATGTGTATACCGGGAGAAATTTCTCAGATTGATATATGCAAGGAGAAATAATTTTGTACGCCCGAATGCTGCCCTGGTGCTGTAATTATCGTTGTTTCGTAACGGTGCATTAACTGTTAGGATTTGATCGTTGTAGACCACTCGGCTGCATATAGTTCCGTAGGACAGTGTAACTTAGATGGTACGTGAAAAAAGAAAAAACTCCAAAATTAATGGAGTACTGCACACGGCTGCATTGGCGCGTAACGTTAGTACAAGTGGGAAAAAAAAAGCTACCATCTTCAGCGACCAAGAACCAGCAGGCATGCTCCACCGAGAAACGCGAGCAGCTTGAGAGAAGCAGTAACCTTGTTGCCATAGCTGCCGTAGTCGCTGTAGATGTCCGGGTAGTCGCCTACCTGTGGCTCCAAATCATTGAAGTCCCCTGCACGAACGATGCACGGTAAAATTAAGCCAACTGCTCTTAGCCGAGCGGCAGGAAAAGAAGCCCATCCCATTCGCGGACCTCTTCTGGGCGTATGGCTGCATCCCCTCCTGAGGGCGTAGCGCACGTCCTCGACGGAGGCGCCGTTGTAGAACCTGAAGCCGTCCAGCGCGCTCGCCACGCAGTTGAGCACGTCCTCCGTCTCTACCACGCACTCCCCGCCGCAGTAGTAGTCCACCATCCCGAGCGGCACGCCGATGATCCCTGATGGGTTCAGCCTGTACGCGCCCTCGCAGCAGCTGTACACCTGCGCGCCAGAACGAACCAGAACAGCGTGCTAAGCCACACGCGATTTAAGGTAAGAGACGCCTCGAGACAGCCTCACAGACCGTACGTACGTACGCACATGCACGTACTTACCTGGCCATCCTCGAAGCATTGCAGGGACCTCGCGGGCACGTCCGGCAAAGGGTCAATCGGTGCATCATCTGTCATGTAGAGATTTCACATGAGCTTCGAAGCCTTATCACTGCCATGCCACGCTGCAGCGCTACGTACGTTACGTGCGTTTGTGATCTGGGATCGACGCGCGCACCTGGCTTGCAGAAGGACGCGCACAGGCAAAGGACGGCCGCGAGGTGGCACCAGCGGCGGCTGAGGCGAGCGGAGAGCCCCATCGGCGAAGGGGTGGCGATCGACATCCCTTTAAGCCCCCATGGTGGGTGATTTATGATGGGAGCGAGTAGATCGGGAAGAAGAAACGGCAAATTCAGACCTAGCTGCACCTGCCTGCAGCTCCTTTTCCCTTCCGCTTCTTGATTGAGAGAGCGAGCGGAATACCAAAAAATTAGCAGAGATGGACGATTTGCAACGGGAACTGGGCAGCCGGCCACTTGGGAATGGCTGCTTGTGGTAGAAATGCCCAAAAGTTACCCGTTGTTTCGTGGTGGTTGGGCCGGACGTGACGTTCATGTGGCGCCGTTTGGTGGGAAAAACCGGAGGGACGCTGTCGTGTTTGACTCGACTAGACGTGGTACACACTACACACTCGCTTTCGCCTGATTTGGTGATACTGATGTTGGCAGTTAGATTCGTGTTCCGTTCACTTGTTTGTTTGTTTATGGGCTAAAAACTTCTAGAAGTTGCTCTGTTTCCCGCTACATCGGAAGCTGTTGCTTTTTCTAACCCTAAAATTCGATTTCGACAAATTTAGCTCTTTTTCGTTCAAATTTACGAAAATAGCTCCCTTTGTCAGCTCGGAAGGCACGGTAGACGACACGAGTCATCTACCGTGCCATAGGAGCTCTGCAGGAATCTCAACAGGCAGGTTCCGAGCTCCGTTGACTCACAAGGACATAATTAATTAGTGAATTTGATTAATTAGCGATTTAATTAAGTGATTAATTAAGTAGTATGATTAAATTAGTGATTAATTAGTGGATTTGATTCCTACTGAGGAAGGAGAGCTCGGCAATAATATTGACACGGTAGGTGGCCTGCCGAGGAGCTCCTTGAGCGTGGGATATGACTCGTGAGGGGCTAAATCTGTAAATGATTTTAAAGAAGGCTATATTTAGAAAGAAAAATGTTCGCAAGATGGTTAAAAAATAAAAAAAATTCGCTACATCAAAAGTGTGCCTAAGAATCCCCACGGAATTAACATGCATGATTCTTGCTTCATGAGTTTTGCTACCACTCGTTTAGGGGTGTAATCGGATTGGATAATTAACGGATGTGTTCGGATCGGATTCGGATAATTTTTTGGATAGTTCTCAGATTCGGTATCGGTTTTGGATACTTTGTTTTAGATTCGGATTCAGGATATCGCTATCCGTCGGATCGAGATATTCCAAACTATTCTAGGATATATCCGATCAATTTTATTCGGATATCCAACCGAGCCTTACCGGTTAACCACTTAACCCTAAGTCCCTAACCAGTCTCCACTCACCGTCTCCCACGAGCGCCAAGCGGCCCATGCGCCCAGCACCCTAGCCCATCCAGCCACCACCCTCCCGCCGTCGCCCCCCGCCTGTCCCGAGCCTCCCGGTGCCCTCCGCCTGTCTCGCCTCTCGGCGCCCTCCGCCCGTCCTACCACCCTTCGCCCGTCTCGCCTCCCGCCGCCCTCCACCCCTGAGTCCCGCCGTCCTTCACTCACTCCGTCCCTCGGCGCTGCCCTCTGCTCCCTCACCCCCTCCCACCCTCTGCTCCCTTTGGATCCAGCTCGATGGCCGCCGCCTTCGAGCAATCTGCTTTACATTTATAATGTTCTTGAATACAATAACTTTTCTGCTTTACATTTGTAATGCTCTTGAATACAATAACTTTTCTGCTTAGCTAGTTAATTTGTGGATAAATTGCTTGGCACTGGAATTACGATTGCCTGAATTAGTTAGCAATTTGGATGAGAATGGCATATATGAGAAATTGATCTAATACCATCATTCTTGGAATTAGGACTGCGATTGATTCTGGTTTCCATTCCAGCCATAAGATGGTGTGCTGTATAGTACCGCTAATTATAATTTAGTTGACAACTCACATTTTAATGTTGGATTGGATTTAAGATGGTGTGCAATACAAATACTCATGGTGGTTCTGAAAGCAAGTGATTTTAATGCACAATTAGTGCATCACTGTCTCACCAAAATAGGTAGCTTAATTAACTGAACAGAGATAACAATCCATAATTTCTCAGAACAAGATCAAGATTCAATAACATTACTCTCCAATTTAACAAAAGTCCACACTTCTATTCATTACTATGGTCAGCAGCTTGAGAACTAATTCCTAACGTGCATCAGCACATCAATGAGTTTGTGTGCAATCTGCTCAGAAAGGTTTTTTTGTTCTTGGTTATTTTACTTTGCTGAATGATAATCAATTGCATACTTCTAAAGAGCAAACATTTCATTTGTTTTCTTTCTTTGACAATTGCTACAGAGAGCATATTCACGTAACCTTTTTTTTTTGTTTTATTTGAGGTTGATTGAAATTATTACTCATTGATCCCTCTAATAACTCCTCTTAATGATTGAAGTTTTATTTTATTTGAAGTAAGAAATCTTCTCAGTAAATCTTAATGATTGTGTCTTTTTGTGTTCAGCCCAGTTGCCGCTTTGTGATGCTTTGTGATGGAGTCTAGAAGCGCTAGCGCAAATGTGTGCGTAACTACTAGAGCGTCACCTGCTGACACACTTGGTACAAATCTATCTGCACCGACTTCTCATGCATTGGTAGTTCGAGCGGCTCATGCATAAGCCGAAGAACCTCAAGCTGAACCTGAGTGTGATATCAATGGAGAAAATTAGCCTCCTAGCAAGAGGCAAAAGAAATCCATCTCCAAGGCATGCGAGCACTACACTAAGGATACTGTGACGAAAACAGATTCAAATGGTGTAGTTACAAAGGAACTTTGGGCGAAATGCAAGAAATGTCCTTACAAAGTCCAATGTGAGACAACAAGGGGGCACATCATGCTTTATAAATCATTTTAAAAACAAGTATTCTATAACTCCAAGACAACAAACAATCAAAATAGAAAAGGGTAAAAGATAGCACTGCCAATGTTCAGACATATAGATTCGATACTGAAACTAGCCTTAGAAAGTGGCATTTAGCACTTGTTATGCACGAATATCCCTTTAATATGGTTTAACATGAGTACTTTGTTGACTTCATCAAGTCTTTGCGCCCTAGTTTTTCATTTAAGTGTCGCACAACTACAAGGAATGCTATAATGGAAATGTTCAATAAGGAAATAAAGAAGTTGTATGATCATTTTAAATCTCTTTCATGCCGTTTTTCTGCAACCATGGATATGTGAACCTCAAATCAAAATAAAGGTTATATGTGTGTGTTACCATGCATTGGATAGATGATAATTGGCAGATTCAGAAAAGAATTGCTAAATTCATGCATGCTAAAGGAAGCCACATAAGCACTAATCTAGCCACAAAGTTCATCAAGAGTGTGAAGGATTGGAACCTTGAATGTGATGCATTGGAACCTTGAAAAGAAGCTTTTTACTCTCACTATGGACAATGCATCATCTAATGATAAGTCTGCTCCAGAACTTGTTACAAAATTAAACAAGAAAGCTCCCTTAGTTTGTGCTGGCGCTTTTTTTCATGTGAGATGCTTATGTCGCATTTTAAACCTTGTTGCTCAAGATGGCTTGAAAGCAGTTGCATTTTCAGTGTAGAATATTAGAGCTTCTATTGCAATTGTGAAGAATTCACCATTACAATGGGAGTATTTTCATAAGTGTGCATCGGAATATGACTTGAATATTAATTAGGGTCTTCCGTTGGATGTTTCAACCAGGTGGAACTCCACTTTTTTTATGTTGAAGCAAGCTGTTTACTATAGGAAGGCTTTTGAAAGACTACTTGAGTTGAATGTGAGTAAGTACAAAAAATGTGCTTAATCAAATAAGGAATGGGATAATGCAATGGCACTATGTAGGCGTTTGAGGTGACTTTATGAGGCTACCTTTCTTTTCTCTGGTACTACATATCCCACAACGAATTTGTTTTGGTGGAAATTTTGTGAGATTAAGTTAGCTATTGCAGAATGGTGTGACAGTTCTGATATAACTATTCGTGTCTTAGCAATAGCAATGCAACCTATATATAATAAATATTGGGAGAAGTTCAACATAGCACTTGTTGTGGCGTGCTTTCTTGGTCCAAGGTACAAGAAAAGGTTGGTAGAGTATTTTATGAAGAAGATCTATGGTGAGGAGAGAGCTGTTCTTGAACTTCATGCATTCATGACTGTTGTGAATCAATTGTTCCAAACATACATGTCTATTACACCTCAAGTTACAAAGCCTACAATTGTGGGATCTAGTGTGGCTTCCCACCCACTTGGTGATGACTTGGTTGCTCTTGAAATTGAAGAGTGCTTGCATGAAACTATTGTGAGTGTGCTAAGACACAATGAGAAATCTGAATTGGACATATACATGAAAGAACCAAATTTTCAATGGATTGAAAGTGAAGGTGGGCCATTTTATATATTCTCATGGTGGAGGACTAAACAAGGGATTTTTCCCACTCTTTCACGACTAGCTTGTGATGTGTTAGCCATTCAAGTGTCAACCGTTGCTTCAGAGTTGGCATTCAGTGCGGGTGGCCATATTGTTGATCCTTTTCATAGTCAATTAGATCCCAAGGTGGTCGAAGCACTAATTTGTACTAAGGACTGGACAACATCATCTAGAAGAGGTAAAAATATGTCATCCATTTCATATGAAATAAAATTTCTATTTTTTCCCTTTACTAAGTATCCTTTTCTTACATGCTTTCTATATACATCCTTGTACCTCTTGAATGGCTCCTTTTTTTTCCTCTCTTTTGATGTTGGGAATCATCAATAATTTTCATACTGCTTTATTCAATTATTCATGCTTGTTTACATAATACACCTGGATTCTGGGTTTTCTGGTCTTGATGAGGAAATTAGATTTGTATTTGCATTTGAAGAATTATCTCAAATAGCAACTGTCACTACAAAATATCAGGTTCTAATTAAGGAGAAGATTGCAACGTTGATTGATAAGTTGGACATAGAGTATGAGGCCAAAGCAAGCAATTCACCTACAGACATGACTTCAGAGGTTTGTTAAATTAAGTTTGTTTAAATTTAGTTCCTATGGTTTTAGGTTTGCTGTTGACCAAGTTCCTTCCTGTATGGCTTCATAAACATAGTGTGAATGTTTTCTTTAGCAATATGAGTGCAATCACTGAAATGTAAGTAGATATCTGGAATCACTATAATGTAAGTGGAATAAACTTGTTATACCTGTTAATTCCCATTTACCGCTGTTATCATATTCTACAAAAAAAAACATTGATAAAAGTGCAATTAGCTTACTGGTAAGTGGTAAATACTTGTACAAACTTGGGGTCAGAACTCAATCCTGTTTAGCTTCTCAATTAATTGGTCATGACCTTCCTGTTTGTGGTTGTTTCTCTTCTTTTCTTTTTATTGCTACCAACTGTCAATAGGACAAGATGGGAAAACCATTGCTGGACATGCAGTTAATCATTGCCCTTGCCCATTCTTATTTTCATTTCTTTTTTTGAGACGATTCTTATTTTCATTTTGTAGTTCGATAGTAGTATAATAGTATTGGGTAGTTGTTGCACTGTCCCAACAGCTTAACTTTCCAAGTAATTGGCTGGGCATGAAACTCATATTAGTGTAAAACAGTCACTTGCTAATTTGAGTCATAGGCTCCCTATTTAACTACAAGATATAATCCATCATCACCCAAGTTTTCAGCCAATTTTACCGAAATAATGATCACTAATTTGATTATCTTCTATTAGACAAAAAAAAATATAGTAAGAGATCTATCTTTCTGACCAAGATTAACCACTCGAAGCATTTGATATCAATGTATACCTTTTGTTAATGTTAAATATGTCATGCACTTTTGTTCTTAAGATATCAATGTGTACCTTTTGTTTTGTGGGATGAGACTATGATCGAGACTAATAATGACTAAGTGCTTCAGTGTCGATCGAGGACAAGTATCCATGGTCAAGCACTCGTGGTTATGTTACTGTGATATTATTTACATATCGTTCTATGTTCCGTAAGTTTTCGTATGTGTACCATTGAATGTACTTTTGCAATTTTCTTGGCCTACCTGATAAAATGGTTTGTTAAATTATAATAATTATGTTGCATTCAAACTCATACGGTTGATTAATCATTGCTATATGTGTGCGACATGCAATATCTATTCTCGCGTGATATCCAACAAAAAATATCTGGTACAGTATCAATTCCGCTCCGTATTCGCTTCGAATCCGTGACCGATATCATCTGTGCCGTATTCGTATCCGGTACTATCTATATCTAATTTTGAATCCGATAAAAAAATATAATTTAGGATATAGAAAAGCGATATCCAACTTAATCCAAACTGATTACACCCCACTCTTTATGCGTCCATTCCGATCGTTGCCATACTGACGGTGGAGAAAGAGCAAGGGGACTCCGTGGCACGGAAACATGCATGGCAGCGACTATTTCGGGGGCTAGCCTAGCTGGCCGAGCATGAATGGGCGTCGGCGTGGTCCGGGAGCAGCACCGCGGCAACCGGCCAGGCGCGCGTACGTACCGGCGGAGACGCGGAGTTGTACATGAGCGCGCGATGCAAGCGGCAGTCGGTAGCCGCGCAGCTGTGTTAGTTGAGCGGCGGGACGAAAGCGCGTGCCGCGCGGTACGTCCCATCTGTTGGGAAACAACATGGTCCAATAAAAGTCTACATGGTCCCTTAACCGAAACCCTAGACGACTACTATATAAGGAGGAGGGGGTCCCCCCATTGTATAAGCAACCACAAAGCAATAAAGAATTATGTCGCCGTTCTCCTTAAACCTGTGTCTCTCTTTATCTCTCTGTTCTCCAATTCAGATCTGTTCGGGAACCCCGGGCAATTCGATAGCGAGGTTCCTTAACACGTTATCAGCACGAAGCTCTACCGGCGAACGGATTGAAAAGGTGAGAAAGGTGGGATTCGACGATTAAATCTAATCGCTTGTGGTTTCTATGCATGCATCTAACCTACGCATCAGTACCTCGTCACGTGGCATGAAGCTACAAGGGTACAATTCAACAGTACATGAAGTTACTGTTCTTCCATCGCAAAGAAAAAAAGAAAGAAATCGACGTCGCCTCGGTCTTCGCGCACGCAGCGCGTCGCCGACGACCGCCGTCACCTTGGCCGGCTGCGCCTCGCGCAGCGGCGCGTCGTCGTCGCGGTATCGTCGCGACCTCGGCGCGCGCCGCCTCACGCCCGCCCGAGCCCGAAGCATCGCCGCCCGGCTGAAGCCGCTCCGCCGTCGCGCCGCGTCCGAGGCAGCCACCACCGTCGTGCCGCGCATATCCTCGCTGCCGCCTCGGCTTCCGGTTCGCCCCCCGTTTTGCAACCGCCGCTCGTTCCCCAGCATACGCCCGAAGCACAGAAACCGTGAAGGTGCGGCGCAGGCGGGCTGGGCAGTGCGAGGAAAAGGCGGTGGCACGTGGAAGCAGAAGAGGAGGCGACACGGGCGACAAGGCTGTGGCGGCTAGGGTTTTCACCCTAGCCGTCGCGCGCGCTGATGGGTCGGGAAGGGGCGTGGCCTAGTGGCCGCTTCGGGCGAAGAAAAGAAAGAAGAAAAGGAAAAAAAAGAAAATGAAAGAAAAGAAAAAAATAACAGAAAATTTTGAAAAATTGCCAGAAAATCCAGAAAAATTGTCTGGCTCTGTTTTTTTTCTTCTCTAGCTTTATTCTCTGCATTTATGAATATCCTTTATGAATTTTGGATTCATTGCTTTATTTAGTATACTGGCAATTTATTTTCTGCACTTTATGCTTTTTGCAACCATTTTCTATTAGATTACACGCAGTAATCTAATGTCGAAATTTCGAAATCATGTAGATGTCCGGCATCGTGAACCGTGAGTTTGAAGAACTGGCCCCGCACGGTTAGAACTATCTCACTTAGGCATCGGACGTGAAGATCGTTCTTGGGGGCAAGAAGCTCCGTGCCACGATTGGTCTAGGGTCCTCGCAGGACGCGAAACCTACCGCCGAGCAGAACGATCAAGCCTTCCACTTCCTCACGCGCCACCTCTCAGCTACTCTGAAAAATGAATATATGGCCGAGGAGAGTGCACTTAAGCTTTGGACTGCACTTCAGAAGTGGTTCGAGAAGCTCAAGTACACCATCTTGCCCCAAGCACAGTAAGATTGGGTCCGCCAGAGGTTTGCAGACTACAAAACAGTGGCCGAGTACAATTCTGTCTTGCACAGAATTTGTATCAATCTCTCCCTATATGGCAAGAAGATCACGGATGAGGAGAAGATTGAGAAAATTATCTCTACCTTCCACCCAAATGCTATCCAGAGTGCACGCATCTATCGTTAGGACGCATACAAGGAGTATAGCGAACTGATTGATGTAATACAAGTTGCGGAATCACAAGACGATGTTCTACGCAAGAACTATGTCTCGCAGCCACCTGGAAGGGGCACTGGCACAGAAGTTAATGCTAATAGATATAAGGTGAAAAAGCCCACTCATAGAAAGAAGGGCAAGCAGGGTGGAAAAGAGAGGTTTCAGGCCAAGGGAAAGTCCAAAGCCCTAGTGAAGAAGGGTGACAAGGAAAAGGCGCACGTCAAGCCGTATGGACAGCAGAACCAAACGTGCTTCAGGTGTGACACTTGGGGACACTGGTCGAAGATATGTCGGGAATCAAAGGAAGTGATCAACGCATGTCAGACTAAGAGGAAGGCAAAAGAAAATGCCCCAGCAGAGGCGCACTTCGCCAAGATTGGTGATGATGATGCCATGGATGAAGAAACCTCACTTGTCTCATCCTCACAGAATAGCTTGGACATCGATGCTGCAGCCAATCTTATGGCAAATGAAGAGAAAACTTCTGTCGATGACATAGAAGCAGAAATTAATGCATACTTTACAGATTCTGTTTAATGCATGTTTTTTTTAGATTATGGTTGTTAGCTTTTCCTTTGAATAATGGGTTGTAAGCTCTAGAAGAGCATACTTCGCTCATGAATAAATATGCAATTTATTCTTTATTCTAGTAATCTTTAATTTGCAAGCAATGTTTGGATTATTTTGCCTCTATCTAATTAGAATTATATTTCTTTTACCTACAAATCGTGTAGCGCCCAAATGGAAGAGATATGCATTGTTGATAGTGGCACAACAAATACCATCTTAAGAGAGTCCAAATACTTCCAGTCGATCACGAAGAACGCTGGAAAGATTACTACAATCGCAGGAAGCGATTCATATATAATAGGCTCCAGAAGAGCCACAATTATATTGCCTATAGGTACAACTTTGGTAATTGAAGAAGCCCTTTTGTACCCCGAATCAACATACACTCTCTTAAGTTTCAAAGACATCTGCGTCAATGGTTTTCACGTAGAAACCAATGAAGAAAATGGCAAAGAATACTTGTGCATTGTGAAGCACGCGGTATGTGGAAAAATGGTATTAGAAAAATGTCCCTCATATGAATCTGGGTTGTACTACACAAATATTCATGCACCTAAAGTGTATACTTCCTTGAAGACTGCCTTTAGAAGCTCTGAGTTATTTTCTTTATGGCATGGTAGATTAGGTCATCCTGGTCTTAGAATGATGAGAAACATAGTGAACAACTCACAAGGTCATAGCATTAATGTTAAAAATTTCCCGAATCATGAAGATTTCGTGTGCCCTGCATTCCTGGAACGCATCCAGGGGATATTTGTGGCCCGATTCAGCCCTTGTCAGGGCCATTTCAGAACTTTATAGTGCTCATCGATGCTTCCTCAAAATGGTCGCATGTATGCTTATTATCAACAAGAAACCATGCTTTTGCAAAGCTGATCTCGCAGATCATAAGAATTAAGAATGCTTTCCCTGATCATCGCATGAAGTCCATTATAAAGGACAATGCCGGAGAATTTACTTCAAAGGCATTTGATGATTATTGCACTGCAACAGGGATAGCAGTTGAGCACTCTGTATCGCATGTCCATACGCAGAATGGACTAGCTGAAACACTAATAAAGAGGATCAAATTCATTGCCATACCGCTTTTGCAGAGTTGTAACTTGCCCAGCACTTGTTGGGGACACGCAGTCCTGCACGCAGCAGCTCTCATCAATTTCAGACCTTCGGTGTCGGCGTTTTCGAGCGCCGGCAAGTAAATTTGTAAGTCTAGGGGGTCGCGCGTTCCACTCCCTGAATGGTTAGACTCGTGAGTCCAAGATGTATACTGGTTCGGTGAAAGTCCCTACCCGATTCGGATGGCGTATTGTATTGCTTTTTGCACTATGTTTTTACAGACGAGGCCCCTAAATGACTTAGTCTCCTCGTGTTCTTATGTCCCTCTCTCTCTCTGAATCGTTTAGTCCTGCTTCCTTTTATACAGAAGGAAGGGGCAGGTTACATCGAGAGTTGGGGGGAAGAGCGAGGTGACCTATGTTAGGAGCTCCGGTCCTTCGCCCCGTGGATCGTCGCCACCCGCCTTGCCCATCTTTGGGTTGATAGCCTTGGTGGTCAGGGAGGTTAGGTATTCCCCGGGAAATAGCGTACTTGCCCTCTGTGATCCTTGCGAATGCTGAGGTCGCGGTGCGTGACGTTGGTGCTGCCTCGGGAGGCGGCGCCGCTCATCTTGTCGTGGATCGTTGATGGGCCGGAAGCTTTGTCTTCTGCAGTCACGGATCTTCTTGGGAAGGAGCCACCGCCCTTGTATAGTCACTCGATTGACCTTATTCGGGGTGCGTGGCGGTAGGCGATGAGGACGACACGCGGCCCTCGGCGTCCGCCACCTTGGTTCGGTTGAGTCGGGGATCCCGCCGCCAAGAGGGTCGGGGCGCTGTCCGGCCGAGTCGGGAGATCCCGCCCGCCAAGAGAAGTCGGGGCGCTGTCTGTCGGATTCGCTTCCTGGCCGGTCGGGAGCGGATGTCTTGTGCGGTCTTGCAAGCGGTCGGTCGGTGGCGGGCGGGCGCGCTGTTGGGTGGAGATATGCTTGAGGCCGCTGGCTCGTCGCCGGGCTGTTGGGGTACCCTGTTATTAGTATTTGTCAATATCCCCGAACTCCCGCGATTTTGGCGGTCGGTTGGGGTTGAACTTGGGCGAAAGTGGTGGCGGGCACTGTCGGTCGGTCGCCGATCCGGTTAAGCGATTTCCGTCAGGTGTGCCTCGTTGGATCCGACGGCTGCCCTGGAGTTTGGCCGGGGGCATTTGAACCGCTGGGTGCTTTTACTCGCCTCGTTGCGCATGCCGAGTATAGTTTGGCGCGCCACGCCTGCTCGTCTTCTTGACTGCTTCGGGTTCTGGTGAAGGACGCTTCATTTTTCGGCACCCGCATTTACTCTGGAGACGCTTAGCCTCCCTTCGTCCGGATATATATATATGTGCGCTGTAGCTTGCTTGAAGGGGATGAGAGCTCTTTCTTCTGTTCTTTCAAATGGCTTCGAGACACCCTCTAGTCTTTAGCTTCGACGATGGCGTCGCGGTGGAAGAAGAAGATCCTCTGGCCGAGCTTTGGGCTGAGTTCGACCAGGCGATGGCCGAGCTTAGGGAGGAAGAAGGCGAGCCCGTGACGCCGCTCGTTGACGCTACGCCGAGGCCGTTCCGAGGCTCGAGGTGGTAAGGGGGGCCCTTCTGGAGGCGATGGCGCAAGGGCGCCGACCATAGTTGGTGCGACCGCGTCGATGTCGCTGAACGGCAGCGGAAGCATCGGCGTGTTACTTCGCGGCCGCGGCGGCTGTCCCGTCGACCAGGCAAGGGCCTACCAGCATGCCGTCGGTGCCACCGATGCCGCACAGATGTTTGATAGGTTCTAGGCGCGGGTAGAGTCCTGCCGTGGTGCAGCGTGGCCACTTTTGTATCTGTCAGGTACTGTGTGTAAAGTCGTGTAAAGTCTGAGCCTGTTGGCCTATAATGAAATTTTCTTTTTCTTTATGAAAATGTCTTCACGATGAGTTTGCTTTAATTTTAATCGTTGTGGACGGCGTCTTGGTCGGCAGGGCGACCGGATGCCTCTGTGAGGTTCGGGTGTTCGAGTGCTCGTTTAACGTCGTAGCTAGACAGTGCCTTGGTCGACAGGGACGACCGGATGCCTCTGTGAGGTTCGGTGTCCGATCGCCTTGGTCGGCGGGGCGGCCGGATGCCTCTGTGAGGTTACGGTGTCCGAGTGCCTTGGTCGGCGGGGCGACCGGATGCCTCTGTGAGGTTCGGTGTCCGATCGCTTTGGTCGGCGGGGCGGCCGGATGCCTCTGTGAGGTTCGGGTGTCCGAGTGCCTTGGTCGGCGGGGCGGCCGGATGCCTCTGTGAGGTTACGGTGTTCGAGTGCCTTGGTCGGCGGGGCGGCGGATGCCTCTGTGAGGTTCGGGTGTCCGAGTGCTCGCTTAACGTCGTAGCTAGACGGTGCCTTGGTCGGCGGGGGCGACCGATGCCTCTGAGAGGTTCGGTGTCCAGTGCCTTGGTCGGCGGGACGGCCGGATGCCTCTGTGAGGTTCGGTGTCCGATCGCGCTTGGTGGCGGGACGGCCGGATGCCTCTGTGAGGTTCGGTGTCCGAGTGCCTTGGTCGGCGGGACGGCCGGATGCCTCTGTGAGGTTCTCGGTGTCCGAGTGCCTTGGTCGACGTGATCGGCCGGATGCCTCTGTGAGGTTCGGTGTCCGATCGCCTTGGTCGGCGGGGCGGCCGGATGCCTCTGTGAGGTTCGGTGTCCGATCGCCTTGGTGGCGGGGCGGCCGGATGCCTCTGTGAGGTTCGGTGTCCGAGTGCTCATTTAACGTCGTAGCTAGATAGTGCCTTGGTGGCGGGACGGCCGGATGCCTCTGTGAGGTTACGGTGTCCGATCGCCTTGGTCGGCGGGGACGGCCGGATGCCTCGTGAGGTTCGGTGTCCGATCGCCTTGGTCGGCAGGGCGGCCCGGATGCCTCTGTGAGGTTCGAGTGTCCGAGTGCCTTGGTCGGCGGGACGACCGGATGCCTCTGTGAGGTTACGGTGTCCGAGTGCCTTGGTCGGCGGGGCGGCCGGATGCCTCTGTGAGGTTCGGTGTCCGAGTGCTCGTTTAACGTCGTAGCTAGACAGTGCCTTGGTCGGCGGGGGCGGCCGGATGCCTCTGTGAGGTTCTCGTGTCGGACCGCCTTGGTGGCGCAGGACGACCGGATGCCTCGTGAGGTTCGGTGTCCGAGTGCTCGCTTAACGTCGTAACTAGACGTGAGTGCTCGCTTACCGTCGTGCACAGGACGTGAGTGCTCGCTACCGTCGTGGCCGGACGTGAGTGCTCGCTTACCGTCGTAGCCGGACGTGAGTGCTCGTTTACCGTCGTAGCCGGACGTGAGTGCTCGCTTACCGTCGTGGCCGGACGTGGGGCATCCTTCGAGTCCTCGTCGGGCGAGGGTAGCTGCGAGAGGAATGGCGCCGTCTATCCCACATGTATACCCCATCCGCAAGTGTGGGACCCGAGAGGATGAGCGGCGCGTTTACTGCGTCGGTTTGAACGCCGTGCTCGTGGAGCTAATAGCGGGTAGTCCGAGTGGGTCTGGGAGGTCCCGCCAAGGGGGACCCTTCCGAGCCGACGGTCCCGCAGTAGGGTGTCCTGGCCTGCGTGGGCGACCCATAAAAACCTTTCTCTACTCAATCCAGTATGGACTCGGGTCGTCCGCGACCCCGAGTCTGGTGGTGTCGCTCATTGATGAGCTCCGGGAGAGTGTGAAGTATGGTCTCGGACGCGAGTAGAGGTGATTAGGCCGTCGGTGACCTAACCGAGGGCCCACCGTGGGGCTCACCTCATACCGCCCCTTGCTCAAGTTTTGCTTTGGCGGCCTTATACCCATCCGGTGGGGTAGGCCTTTTGAACCCATGACTCGTCGTTGGGCCTGGCGCAAGCCACAAAGCTTTTTGCCGCCTTGGGGCCGCAGCGCCCGATGGCTTCTCGCGCGCCGAGCAACTGCTCCGCCTAAAGGCGAGACCGAGAGGTTACGGGACACGTTGTTCGGGCGGCGTCTTTATGGCCCTTGTCGCCGACATGACAGGATTAAAAGCGGAGTGGTATTGGGCCCAGGAGTTACCAGTGGCGCAACAGCGAGGATGGGCGCGACGCTCGCTGACGGGTGCTCGCTTGGTGGCGTTCGCTCGTCCTCTATAATCGCCCGTTGGGTGCTCTCGGTGGTCACGCTTTCTTGCCTTCTCTGTCTCGCCTGCAAACAAGAAAAGCACCAGAGAGCTAAGGAAAGAAAACCCGACTTTTCTTTCTCACCTTCCGATCGTCTCCCCGTGAAGATGTCGTGGCGGAGTGCTCGCGCAAGAAGACACCCGGCGGCTTCGGCTTGGTGAAGAAGGGCTTCCTCATGCCGCAGACCTTTCTACCGAGGGTGCCGATCGGGCTGCCACCACAGCCGTGAAGCGGCGAGATCGTGGTGCCCGCCTCGTTCTTGGAGCGCTGCTTTGGCTCGCCACCGCACCCGCTCGTCCGGGCTGTTGTCTCATTACAAGGTGGAGGTGCACCATCTCAACCCCAATGGGGTCCTCCACATCGCCATCTTCATCACGCTGCGGCGAGGCCTTCTGGGATCGAGCCACACTGGGCGTTGTGGAGGCACTTCTTCCGAGCAAGGCTCGGAAAGACAGTCGTCGGACGCCGGGCGCTCAGGTGGCTCGCCCTCCAGCCTTCGCCCGGTCGAACACGGAGTACTGGAGGTAAAGCGCCTCGTCCAACAAGGGTGGCGTTCGAATGGCTCTACGTTCAAAACGTCGGCGACGCCCCTCGTTTCACCGGGCGAGCTACCCATGGTGGAGGAGCGGTGGGCTGGGCGCCGAAGAGGGAGAAGAACAAGCCGCCCCGATCGTGGAGCGGTCGTGGCTCAAAGGAGGCGGGCTCACCGGGGCGTGGTTGTGCGCGCTTTATGGGGATGCGTGCAACCACTTGTGCATGTGCCGCACTCCTGTTCGGTCTGTGAGGCCGTCCGACCGGGCGAGGATGGCGTAACCCGAGCTGGCCGCGTCGAGGTGGAGGCCCGGTGGCGGCCGTTCTGGCGGAGCGCCACGGTGGCAGCGGATGGCCACCGGAGCCATTCTCGGCTCTTCGCCAAATCGTAAGCCGGTGAAATTCCTTTCGCTTCTCTTTTCTTTGTCCTTAGCACTTGACCGACATTCCCGCATCCTCTTAGGGGCTCATGGGGATGTCTTCTCGGCGCCGCCCCGGGATAAGGAAGCGCAGACGGCCGCCCGGCGAAGACTAGAGGTCGACTCCTCCCGCAAGAAGCGGAAGGAGGAAAGGAGGAGGAAGAAACATAAACGCTAGCAGCGGCGCAGCGCGGGCGAGGATGTGTCGGAGACCACCGCCGTGGGGACAACCTCCATCGACAGCGGGAGTGCCTCCGGCCACCCCTATGGTGGGTTTTTCCCTGACCTGCCGATTGGCGGCGGCCCGAGCGCGGACTCGGCCGAGGGCGGCATCACGGGCCTCGTGGCCACGGATCCCCAGGCGGGGGGTGATCTTGCGCTCGCGGTCGTCGCAGCGTCTCGGCTGGAGGTGGCTCCGAGGAAGCGACGGTAGGACTTGCCCCTTGGCGGGGCGGCAAAGAGGCGCGCGTGCCACGCACCCGCCGGCCTTGTAAGTGTATTCTTTTATTGGAGCATTTTTCTTTTGGCAAAGCCGCCCGAGCGACTCTTGAATCTTTGCAACGTCGGCGCCTATCTTGGGGTGACCGTGGGCGTCGCCGCGATCGGCTCGCAAATAACGGGCGCCGGTGATTTCGTGACCCGATCGGTCGGTGGAGGTCGCGGCGTCGGCGTCCGAGGGCGCGGTCTCTTCGAGGGCGGGGCCTCACCCGAGGTCGTGGCGAAGAAGAACTTCCGCGCCTCGGCGGGACCCCACCGGACGACGTGATCGCTGCGTTCGAGGATGAGACAATGGCGCGCCGATGATCGCGCCCGATCGTGGCGGAGCCGGCGACGAGGTGCTCGACCCCTCGTCGGGGAGGTGCCGACGGATGCTCCTCGGCGCAGTCGCCGAGGGGTTCTGAAGGTTGACCTCGTCACCCTTGCCCATGGTGCTTTGGGCGGGCGGCGTCCCGCCCGAACGGCGAAGGCGGCGCCGCGCGGGTGTAATCCCGGCCGGGCGTCATGGGTCGAGCGAAGGAGAGCGAGTGGGCGCCCTTCGGCAAGGCGCGGCCGACGCCGGCCGAGATAGGCGATCCGTGAAGGTCCGCTCTTGCTCAAGTCTTCCACCGTATACTGAATCGATGGTCGAGAGTCGGCCCATCGCCTGGTAGGTCGGCGAAAGTTCGACTCGTTGCACATTTTTATAGTTCTTCCGCGCGACTAACGGAGTGTCCACGTTTTGCAAGACTTGCGGGCTCGCCGTGCGCCAGTTGAGCTCTGCGGCGCTCAGACGATCGGCACGAGCAATGGAGGAGTGTAGTCGGTGCGCCTTGAGTGCGCCCTAGCCCAGAGGCCACAGGCATTAGGCGTCGGAGGCGGTGGTGATCCGCGAGGATTTGAAGAGGCCACAAAGGCCCTTCATGATGGCGCCAGGAGCCAAGGCCTTGAGGCGAAAGTGGCGGGCGAGTCCTCCACGACGGAGGTCACCGAGGCCAAGGATGCCGTCGTTGCCACGGAGGGGATCATGCGAGCGCAGCAACACGCTGCGACCGAGCGAAACAAGGCTCGGGGGACGCTTGTCCGAAGTTCACTCCGAAGCGGCGATCTCTGAAGGAACTGGTCGGTGAAGACTTCATCGAGGCGCCAAGTCGGAAGTCGGCAATCGACCAACTCTGCGGTCGGTAAGTGTCTCAATTCTTCAATTAAGTTTGGGGTGCGACCCACAGGCGAACTTTATCCAAAATCTCCGCAATCGCAAAGCGCGAGAAGAATCGGCGTCGCCGTGGAAGCAGAACGGCCGGATGCTCGCGGCGTGGCGATCGTGGCGGGACGAGGCCCGGCGGCGTTGAAGGTTGCGAGGACGGTCGGGCCGAGATGAGCGCCGAATCGAGGCCTCCGCAAGGCGGTCCGAGGTCTGCGACCGCATCCTGGGCCGGGCAGGCCGAGTGCCTTGCCCGCTACTGCCCGAGTGCGATCCGTAGAAGAGGCGGTGGTCACCGCGCTGCGCTTGGAGCCGTCGGCTGGGTCAACACCGCCTCGTGCTACGACGGCATCGACCTCGCGGTGGTGGGCAGCGGCGTGGCGGGAACCGGATCGACGAGAGATCGGCCGGTTCGAGCTCTGGTCGAAGCCAAGACGCCGGGAGATCGCCACCGCATCCGCGCGAGCAGCCCTCCAGAAGCGAGGCGCCCAACTCTCCGTCTCGCCACGGCCGCGCCAAGAAGAATAAAAATATAGTTAGCTTTATCCTTTATAGATTGTAAAGACCGCTATTTAAACAATCTTGAATTTATCAAGTTCGAATCGTCCCTCGTCCTTTTCGTATTTAGGATGGCGTTTTGGCGACCATAGCCTTAAGGGCCACAGGGTCACTTATGCGTGGGTCGGTCGTTTTGGGAGGAGCGAGGTGGATTGGAAACTTGGCTGTCACGGCGATTAGGCGCACTTGTGAGGATAGGAGTGTTCTAGACCGGCGGGGATCTTTCCACTCGGGCACTTCCTTCTTCCGCGAAGTGCTACTTAGCAACCATAGCCACGGGCGTGGCCGTAACACTTGGGTTGAGAGGGTTACCGCTCGGGATGGACCTCATGACCGGTCGGTCACGTGCCCTCATAAGCGCGTGGGATAGCTGAGTTCGTGCGGGGGAGGAGTGTTCCCTGCCGACCCAAAGGTCACCCCACTCGGGTACTTCCTTCTTCCGCGAAGTGTTAGCAACCATAGCCGTTGGGGCGTAAGTTGTAGCACTTGGGTCGAAGGGGTTACCGCTCGGGAAGGACCTTGTGGTCGGTTGGGTCATCAACCAGCATAGCGCCCGGCCAGAGCAGCTGAGCAGGGCGCCGAAGGGCAGCCCCCGAGTCGTCGCATGGCGACCAGGTGCTCGGAAGGAAGAAAGTAAAGAGCATGCTAGGAAGAGGAAAAGAGTTTAGGGATAGAATCGCCTTAACTTTTCTATATTCCATGCATTTGGAAGGATGCGGCCGTCGGTGTCCTTGAGCCGAAAGGTGCCAGGCCGGAGGATCTGCACGACGGTGAAGGGGCCTTCCCAGGGGGGCGACAGCTTGTGCTTATCCTTGCTGGTCTGGACCCGACGCAGGACCAGGTCGCCAGCACTGAAAGACCGCCCTCGAACCTGGCGGCTGTGATAACGTCGCAGAGCTTGTTGATACTGGCGATCGCGGGGCGGCCCGCGTCATGCGCCTCGTCGATCCGTCGACGGAGTCTTGTTGTCGCGGCGAGCCCCGAGCCTCCTTGAAGGCTTGCGGTCTTGGGCGCCATACTCCAGTGCAGCCGGCAAGGCGGCCAAAGACCGTATACCATAAAGAACGGTGTGAACCGGCCGCCGGGTAGGCGTGGTCCGTAGACTCGGAGGATCGGAGGGTAGCTCGGTCGCCTAGCGCCCGCGAAGTGCTTGAGCCGATCAAGATCCGCGGCAGGCCCTTGAAGGATCATGCCGTTTGCTTGCGCTCGACACGGCCGTTGGTCAGCGGATGGGCCACGGCCGCCAATCGGCGCGGATGTTGAAGTCATCGCGAACTCGAAATTCCTTCCCGTGAAGCTGCGTTAGTTGTCGGTGATGATGGAGTTTGGGACTCGAATCGAAAGACTATGTCGCGGAAGAAGATGGCGCTTGCCGATGTGGCGCTACGACCGCTTGGCCTCTATCCACTTGGTGAACTTGTCCATCGCGACGAGCAAATGGGTAAAGCCCGGGCGCTTTCTTGAGAGGCCCGACGGATCGAGCCCCAAACCGCAAAGGCCACGTGATGGGGATTGTGCGCAAGGCTGGTGGGCAGATGTGTTTGCTCGGCAAAGAATTGGCATCCTTCGCAGTCGCGTGCGATGTGCTCTGCGTTGAACCGCGGTCGGCCAATAGAAACCTTGCCGAAAGGCCTTTCCCACCAGAGATCGGGGCGCAGCGTGGTGACCGCAAATTCCGCTGTGTATGTCGTCCAGCAGTTGTTTTCCTTGGTCGGCCAGAATGCACTTTTGGAGGACCCCGGAGGGGCTCCTTTTGTAAAGGTCTGGACCGACCAGGACGAAAGACTTTGCTCGCCGGGCGAGGCGTCGGGCCTCGGTCGGGTCGGGAGGAAGCGACCCGTCCGTCAAACGATCTATGAATGGCTTTCTCCAGTCGGACTCGGTTGCTAGCACGCCGTGGCTCGACCCGGCCAAGTCTACGCCCGACCGCGCGGCGGTCGGGGCGACCGTGCTAGGTAGGTCGGGGGATCGTTCGGCACCGGGCCCACCGATGGAAGGCGCAGGAGTTCGCGACGAAGATCCGGGCGGGACCAGCTCTGCGGAGGCGGATTGGCGGTAGTCGGCGTCGCTATTGTAGGCGTCGGTAGCTATGGTGGCTTCGAAGCCCTTGAACCGCGCCGAGCCCGCGCACTTCCCGACGATGCGCGGCCATTCGGGCGTCTCGGGGCTCCGCGCCTTCATGACTTGGTCGACGACAAGCTTGGAGTCCCGTGGGCGTAAGTCGGCGGCGCCGAGGCTCGGCAGCGATCCGGAGACCGTTGACGAGGGCCTCGTGCTCGGCAGCGTTGTTGGTGGCATCGAAAAGCGGCGATGGCGTCTCGGAGCTTGTTCCCAAGTGGGAGATGATGGCGACTCGGCGCCGCGCCATTCTTGTTGTAAGACCCATCAAGTACATTGTCCAAGCGGGGTCTTGATCACTTAGTGGTGCACGGGTTTGGTCCACTCGGCGACGATGTCGGCTAGGGCTGCGACTTGATCGCCGTCCGAGGGCGTATGTAATGTCGTGGTCACGAGCTCGAGTGCCCACTTGGCTATCCTTCCCGAGGCGTCGCGGTTGCGGGCGATCTCGCCTAATCGGGACGTGGTCACCACGGTGATGTTGTCTTGATCGAGTAGTGGGCGAGCTTTCTCTTCGCAATGAGCACCGCGTAGAGTAGCTTCGCACTGTGGGTGCAGAGTCTTGGACTCGGAAAGGACCTCGCTAATGAAGTAAAGCGGCGTTGTACCTTAAGTTCGCGACCTTCTTCCGTTCGCTCCACCACGAGGGCGCGGCGGCGACTTGGTAGTGGCGGCGATGTAGAAAGCAGGCTCCCACAGTGCCGGGCGACCGGATCGGAGGCGAGGCGGAAGGCCTTGGCGGGTGAGGGCCTCTGAGCTTCGGGTCGGCTAAAGCGGTCGGACCTCTTGAGTAGCTGTAGAGTGGCATTCGCGCTCGCGGCGAGACACGAAGCGGCTCAAAGGCGCTAGGCATCCGGTCGACCTCTGGACCCCCTTGAGGTTCTTGATTGGGCCCATCCTTGCGATTGCTAATATCTTCTCTGGTTGGCCTCGATGCCTCGCTCGGAACAATGAAGCCAAGGAGCTTCCTTTGGGGACCAGCGCATTTCTCGAGATTGAGCTTTATGCGGAATCGTCGAAGGTTCGCAAAGGTCTCTTCCATGTCGGGGACAAGGTCGTCGGCCTTCTTGGTTTTTACGACAATATCGTCGACGTACACCTCAACGTTACGGCCGATCTGGTTATTGAAGCACGTTTGCATACATCGCTGGTATGTAGCGCCCGCGTTCTTTAGGCGAGCGGCATCGTAGCGTGCGTAATGAGCCGAGCGGGGTGATGAAGGAAGTCGCGGTGGTCGGACTCCTTAGCACAATCTGGTGGTAGCGAGTAGGCATCCGAGAAAAAGAGGGACTCGCACCTGCGGTGGAGTCGATGACTTGGTCGATCGCGGGGCAAAGGAACGGATCCTTGCGACATGCTTTGTTGAGACTCGTATAGTCAACGCATCCTCCATTGCCCATTTTCTTTTCACAAGTACAGGGTTGGCTAGCCACTCGGGTGGCGCACCTCTTTACTTAACCCCGCGGCGAAGTTTGGCGATCTCCTCCCTATGATCCTGCGCTTCTCCTCGTCGAAGCGCGCGGCGTTAGGCGGCCGGCTTTGAGCCGGTCGGATGCTCAAGGAGTGCTCGGCGACTTCCCAGGATTCCCGGCATGTCGGAGGACCTCCATGCGAAGACGTCTTTGTTGGTGCGGAGGAGTCGGCGAGCGCTTTCCTATTTGGCGGGGCGTGGCTCCGATCCGCCGCGGTCTTGGTCGGATCACGAGGATCAACCGCGACCTCGCCGTGTCCTCGGCGGACTTGAAGGATCCTGCCCCCGACTTGCTGGACTCAGGGGCGGATTCGGAGGCTTCCCTCCTGAGGTTGTCGAGCTCGGCAGACGCGATGACCGCCGAGGCAAGCTCACAACTGCTGCGCTCGCAGTTGTAGGCAAGCTGGAAAGACGATGCCACGGTGATGACTCCCCGTGGCCCTGGCATCTTCAGCTTGAGGTAGGCGTAGCTGGGGACCGCCATGAACTTGGCGTAACATGGCCTTCCCAGGATGGCATGGTAAGAACCGGGGAAATCCACGACCTCAAAAGCGAGGGTTTCGGTGCGGAAGTTTCCCGGTTCCCCAAAGGTAGCAGGCGGTCGATGCGCGAGTGGATGGGCTCTTGGCCGGGAATGACGCCATGGAAGGCGCTTTGCCGGGTCGGAGGGTTGAGCGCGGATCCCCATAGCGTCGGCGTCTCGGCGTAGAGGATGTTGAGGCCGCGCCTCCGTCCATAAGCACCTTTGAAGCGCGCTTTTTCCCACGACGGGCTGACCACCGGGTATCTCCTACCGTGGAACGTGGTCGGGTGGTCGGTCCGATCAAAGGTGATCGGGAACTCCGACCACCGGAGGTATTGGGGGCGCGCGGCACGACGGTATGGACCTCGCGATAAGCGAGCTTGAGCCGCGCTTGCCGGCATAGCAGTGGTCCTCCAAAGATCATGAGGCGCCGTCGGGTTCGTGGAACTCGTCGTCGCCTTTTCTCTCGCGCCAGCGGGACGCGGCGAGCTTCTTCCCTTGCCACGCGGCGGCGGGACGCTGGAGAGGTAACGCCTCGAGACCTCGCGATCCGGTACTTGTGCTTGACGGAGAACCCGTGGTTTGGGCACGGGCCGTCCATCAATTTCTCGAAGTGGTCGGGCGCGACGGTCGGTCGCACCTGCTGCTTGGCAGGGCGGTCGACGGTGGCGACCACTTGGGGCTCGCGGATCTGCTTCCCGTGCCGCTTCCGTTTGTCGGAGCGGTCAGAAGGGGACCCGATGCGGACGCCGGGTTCTGGCTGGGCCTTTCCTCCCTCGAAGATGGCCCCACAGCCTCCTCGCCGGAGGCGTGGTTGGTGGCGATATCGAGGAGCTCCTTGGTAGTTCTGGGCTTGAGACAGCCTAGTTTGTGTACCAAGGCCTTGCAGGAGGTGCCGTAGATGAATGCTCCCACGACATCGGCGTCGGAGATGTCGGGGAGCTCGTTACCTCGGCGGAAAACCGCGGATGTAGTCCCGAGGGTTTCCCGGCGTTTTGGCGGCAAGTAAATTTGTAAGTCTAGAAATTCGCGCGTTCCACTCCTGAATGGTTAGACTCGTGAGTCCAAGATGTATCTTGGTTCGGTGAAAGTCCCTACTCGATTCGGATGGCCGTATTGTATTGCTTTTTGCACTATGTTTTTCTGATTTGGCCCCTAAATGACTTAGTCTCCTCGTGTTCTTATGTCCCTCTCTCTCTCGAATCGTTTAGTCCCGCTTCCTTTTATACGAAGGAAGGCGGAGTTACATCGAGTTGGGGAAAGAGCGAGGTGACCTATGTTAGAACTCGGTCCTTCGCCCTGTGGATCGTCGCCACCGTCTTGCCCATCTTTGGGTTGATAGCCTTGGTGGTCGGGGAGGTTAGGTATTCCCAGAAATAGCGTGCCCTCTGTGATCCTTGCGAATCTTTGAGGTCGCGGTGCGTGGCGTTAGTCTTTGCCTCGGGAGGAGCGTGCGCTCGTCTTGTCGTGGTAGTTGATGGGGCCGAAGCTTTGTCTTCTGCGATCACGGATCTTCTTGTGAAGGAGCCACCGCCCTTGTATAGTCACTCGATTGACCTTATTCGGAAGTGCGTGGCGGTAGGCCCATGAGGACGACACGCGGCCCTCGGCGTCCGCCACCTTGGTTCGGTTGGAGTCGGGATCCCGCCCGCCAAGAGGGTCGGGCGCCGTCCGGTCGGAGTCGGGAGATCCCGCCCGCCAAGAGGGGTCGGGAGCGCTGTCTGTCGGTCGCTTCCCTGGCGGTCGGGAGCGGATGTCTTGTGCGGTCTTGCAGGCGATTCGGTCGGTGGCGGGCCGGGCGCGGCCTGTTGGGCTGGAGATATGCTTGAGGCCGCTGGCTCGTCGCTTCGGGCTGTTGGGGTACCCCTGTTATTAGTATTCGTCATTCGGCCTACAACATCCATTCTCCTATGCAGCTTGTGCACGGGATCATCCCGAAAATCTCCCATCTCAGGAAATTTGGGTGTATGTATATGTTCCTATACCACCCCCTCAGCGGATTGCAAAGGGCCCTCTCCGCAAGTCTGGGATATACGTTGGTTATGAGAGCGCATCCATAATCAGGTATTTGGAACCCATGACTGGAGATTTGCATACAACCCGATTCGCTGATTGCATTTTTGACGAGGATCATTTCCCGTCATTAGGGGGAGGAAATCAACCTTTGGATGAAAAATACCGGGAAATCATATGGCATTCCACTGGAATCCCCGCGCATGACCCCCGCACTAATGAAGTAAATCAAGAAGTCCAGAAGATAATTGATTTGCAGAATTTAGCAAATGAACTGCCTGATCATTTTTGTGATCTGAAGGACGTGGTTAAGTCGCATGTACCCGCAAGAAATGCACCAGAGAGGGTGGAAATACCAAAGAAAACAGAAGGTATCCCTCATCTTGTTCAGAGGCCTCAAAGAAAAAGAACAGAAAATTTGGCTCCTCAAACCCAAAGTACCCGGAGACGTCTGGAGAAAACTAGGCGAGAGGACTTACCACAATCAATCACAAAAATACCCCAAGGAAAGAAGGGGAGCCAATTGATACCTGGCACTGGAAAGAAGCCAACGGGAAAGACAATTTTAGATTTGAATCTTCCACTGCAGGAAGCCGACAGAAATAATGTGTGCGCACACATAGACGATGAAAAGCTAAAGGAACTTGCTCCTGCGATAGGGAATAGCAGCGAAGAGCAAGTAGAAGTGCATGAAGCACCCCATGAAGAAATGGCCATAAACTTTGTAATAACAGGAGAATCCTTGAATAGAGCAACAGCCAATGTGGATGCATACTTTGCAAAGAAGATTGCCTCGATCATTAATCATGATCTCGAGCCTGTATCTCTCGCAGAGTGCAAGAAAAGGCTAGATTGGGAAGAATGGAAGAAGGCAATCACTGCAGAGTTAGTCTCTCTGAACAAGAGAGAGGTGTTTGGGCCTGTATGCCGCACACCTCCCCATATAAACCCTGTAGGTCACAAATGGGTCTTTGTTCGGAAGAGGAATGAAAACAACGAAGTTGTAAGGTACAAGGCAAGGCTTGTAGCTCAAGGTTTCACTCAACGTCCTGTAGTTGATTATGAAGAAACCTATTCTCCAGTCATGGGAGGAATTACCTTTAAATATTTGATCTCAATGGCAGTCAACTTGAAGTTAAGAATGAAGCTAATGGATGTTGTCACAGCATATTTGTATGGAAACTTGGATTCGGAGATATACATGAAGGTACGGAAGGTATTCCTATCCCGAACCAAGACGGAGCAAATAGAAACCTGTACAGTGTGAAATGGGAGAAATCACTGTATGGGCTAAAACAGTCAGGAAGAATGTGGTACAATCGCTTGAGTGACTTTCTCTGCAAGAAAGGCTACACAAACAGCGAAGATTGTCTATACGTATTTATACAGCGATCTCCGAATGAATTTTGTATAATCTCCGTCTATGTAGATGACTTGAAAATCATTGGGACGGATGAAGAGATTGAAGAAGCATGCTCATATTTGAAGTCTGAGTTTGAAATGAAGGATTTGAATAAAACCAAGTTTTGTTTAGGCTTGCAGCTTGAGCATGTCCAAAGAGGAATCTTGATACGCCAATCATCCTACACGCAGAAATTGTTGGAAAGATTTGGCTTTGAAAAGGCATATCCTGCAAAACTCCAATGGTTGGAAGGTCACTCCAAGCAGACCTAGACCTATACAGACCTAGATAAGAAGGGGAGGAAGTCCTAGGAGCAGAATTTCCATATCTGAGTACAATTGAAGCGCTCATGTACCTTGCGAATAGCACTAGGCCGGACATTGCGTTCGCTGTGAATTTGCTAACTCGGTACAGTGCAGAACCCATCAAAAGGCATTGGAAAGGGATTAAGGACATCTTCCGTTACCTCCAAGGAAGCAAAGATCTCGGTTTGTTCTTCAGAAGAAACAATGAATTGAATTTGGTTGGTTACGCCGATGATGGGTACTTATCAGACCCGCATACTGGCAAGTCCTAAACTGGCTATGTTTTCCTATGTGGAGGAACAACAGTTTCCTGGAAGTCGTCTAAGCAGACCCTTGTCTCGACGTCGACAAACCACTCGAAAATCATTGCTTTGTACGAAGCATCTCGTGAATGTGCATGGCTCCGAAAAATGGTTCACCACATCCAGAAGTCATGTGGCTTGAACATTGATCAAACTCCCACGATCATCTATGAAGATAATGCAATTTGTGTTGCTAAAGCACAGATTGGTTATGTGAAGAGCAATCTCACGAAACATATCAACTCCAAGTTCTTTATGCTCACGAATTGGATAAGATGAACAAGATCAAGATATTGCATACTAAGTCATGTGAAAATCTTGCAGATTTGTTCGCTAAATCACTTCCAGCATCTACCTGTGAAAGGTGCGTAAAAGGGATTGGGATGATGAGACTTAGAGAAGTGCAGATTTCAGGGGGAGATATTTCACATACTCTTATATAAATCTTGAACATGAAGTTTGAGTACCCAACATGAATCTCGAAGATTAGCGATTGAAGTTTAGGTGAATTGTACTCTTTTCCCTTAGCAAGTTTTTAATGAAGTTTTCTTGCATAAGGTTTTAACGAGGCAATTCGTGCAACACAGTAAGCGTATGCTATGTACTCTTTCTCCTAGTATTTTTTTCACTGGGTTTTTCTGGAGTTTTAATGAGGTATATGCATCTCGCGGCAAAGGGCCCAAGGGGGAGTGTTTGGAAACCACGTGACCCGATAAAAACTCACGATAGTCCCTTAGCCGAAACCCTAGGCGACTACTATATAAGGAGGGGGTCCCCCATTGTATAAGCAACCACAAAGTAATAAAGAATTCTGTCGCTGTTCTCTTTAAACCTGTGTCTTTTTTTCTCTCTCTATTCGGAAACCTCGGACTATTCAATAGTGAGGTTCGGTAGCACCATATGCTCGTCCTGGGCGCCATCGCGCACGCGTGCGGTCGGGGCGGGTGTGCACAGCGCGCGTACCGTATGCGCGTGGTTGGTGTACGTAGCATGGTTGGCACGCGGCCGTGTGGCAGATGGTTACCGCGTCGGAGCGAGCGAGCACGGTGGGATGGCTGGTTTCCGTCATTACGTGACCAAAAACACAAACTCGAGTTCAAAATCAACTCCGACTAGCGACTACGTGCATTGGTAACGAGATTTACTGCACCATCTGTGTACCAAAACATGTGTTTTCGCTGTGTATAAACTCATCGTGCATATACATCTGAACGATTAGACGGGATAGAATACCACCACCCAATTTAAACGAGTTAATTATGCCAGTCGACCCAGATGGATACATGTTTTTCCAAATCACGTATGGATCGATTGCGAATTTGCAACGCGACAAGTGGAGCCCACCCGTATGAATGGGTTAGAATATCTTAGCCCACAACATAAATGGACCGGAATTTTAGGTTTCTTAAACAAGGTTTATATTCATTCGATCCAAGTGGAGAGTTATAGTAGCGCTACCAGTATATAAAGTACTACTAGTGGTAACGCTCTAAGGCCATCTCCAACAGTATTCGTTAAATCTGAATCACTGTATCCTCGTATACAGAATTCCCTAAAAGATTCTTTCCCTATATCTCTTTCCTCTCCAACAGCATTCCTCAAATCCCATTTTCTATTTTTGAACTTTTTTTAAAATAATACATTTTCTTATTCAAATTGCAAAAATATACCTCGATCTCAAAAAATTGCAAAAATATACTTCTGTCGTCCTCTGAATGAGCGATATTGGCACTTGTCACCCTCTGAATTGGTGACATGTCCCTTTTCCTGTAGCCAGTTTGTAAAGAAAATCATAACTTTTTCATATGATCTCGGATGGAGATGAACTTTATATGAAAATTATAGCTCTCGACGAGATCTACAACTTTGGTATAAATTGTTTTTTCATTTGAATCCATTTAGATGGTCAAAAATGAGATAGAAGTTTCAAATCTAGTTTAGATCTGAACTTTCCATCCCGTTTTTTTCCATCTAAATGGATTCAAATGAAAAAAAATTGTATACCAAAGTTGTAGATCTCGTCAAGAACTACAATTTTCATATAAATTTCATCACCATCCTAGATTATATGAAAAAGTTATGATTTTCTTTAGAAACTGGCTAGAGGAAAGGGGACATGTCGCCAATATCGCCCATACAGAGGGCGATAGAGGCCTCTGTAGCACCTGTTGCCCATTCAGAGGGCGACAGAGGTATATTTTTGTAATTTTTTGAGATCGAGATATATTTTTGCAATTTAAATAAAAATGTATTATTTAAAAAAATCCTCTATTTTCTCCCTCCTATATTATAATGATATTTTATAACCGCCATATGAGCCACGTTTATTTTTTACCGGGAAAAATTTGACTGGCTATTTTTAATTACGAGAATCTAAAATTTGAAATTTATTGTAACGACCAGCATAACGGCTATATTGTAACGGCTATATCGTAACGGCTATATTGTAACGGAGGGGTGTAATTTAGAAGTTTATGACTCCCATCACCTTCTGAATTGGCAATAGATCTTTAATCCTTTTGATCTTCACTTTATTCACGGACCATCTAATGCGGTTAACCATCAATCATGAGAACCAATGATCAAATAATACATGATATCGAAAGAATGCAAACAGAATATGAAACATGGAGTCTTCTTCAGACGCATTCTCAAATTTATCACTGTTGGAGTCACTAGGGATCTGCATTCATCTCCAAGTTAACAGAATGGTCCAAGTAGCCCAGGAGCTTCACCAGGTTTGGGTGCGACCTATAGTACAGACGACTTTCATCGCTGCAAATGTCCTAAGACATAGACTCTGTACTATTAAATATTGGAAAACACAATGAAGGTAATCATCATATTGTAATACAATATAATGTAAACCTCACAACAATGGGCAAGATATTTGTTATTATGGACATGGACTCCATTCCATAGGAATGGGCATCGGTACAGATGCAACCATTGCCATAGACTCCATTACCTTGTGCAATATAATAGAAGGTAGTCACCAATTTGCAAAAACACAGTGACACATATATGAATATGTAATTTGTAAAGACCTGAGGGTCTATTATGCATATTTACAAGAGGTAAATTAAGTACAATTTAATTCTGTAAAGCTTGATGGATTAAATAAGAAGGATTACTTTGAAACCAGTAAG
Organism: Otatea glauca; assembly: GCA_036346275.1. NCBI lineage: Eukaryota > Viridiplantae > Streptophyta > Magnoliopsida > Poales > Poaceae > Otatea > Otatea glauca. Next base: position 21,511,569 of record CM070715.1, read on the forward strand.
GACAAGCTCAAAGCTGCTGGTGGTAAGTCTAAGTATGGCCTCAAAGGATATAATTCAGACGATGAAGACAAGGTCAGAGAAAAGGAGATTAATTTTTGCAGATTTGTTGAGCAGTGCGAGGAACAGGTAAATATCAAACTAACAATACCTCTTTGTATAAGTACGAGTAACAGGTAAATATCAAACTAGGATAATTTCTTGAGACTGCAGTGTTTGTAGCTTTCCTGCTAGTTAGCTTGATGTAGCACTCATGAATCATGATAGTTACTTCAGTTTTGTTTAGGTTCATTTTAACAGCAGTGTGGTATATGTTGGAAATTATTCTTTGAACCGGTCAGAAGTGATGTTAATTATGCATGTATGGTGAATAGATTGCTTCTTATGAAAGGATGAATGCATGAGTATCATGGGTAGCATATTAAATTATGGGTATACATTAGAATCGTCTGTGATGTGTAGTCATTGCAGACGGTTCTAAATAAGAACAATCTATGATGACTACTCATCACAGATGGTTCTAAATAAGAACCGTCTGTGATGTCTCTTTTCACAGATAGTTTTAAAACTGTCAGTGATGTGCTTTTACATCACTGATAGTTTGTTACAGACGGTTCACAAAACCGTTTGTGAAGAGGCTTGTGAACCGTCTGTAATGAGGGTTTGTGCGACGGTTTATAAAACCGTATGTGATGAGGTTTGTGAACCGTCTGTGATGAGGGTTTGTGCAGTAGTGCTAGCATCTGAGCTACACCCCCTCATGTGGTAATTTACTTCCTTAAAAGTACTATCTTGATCTGGCTAAAATTAGTATTTACGGTCCATGTTTCCCGGGAGAAATTTGGATGTACTATCGTAGACACTACCAAAGGTAAGTACAGGCACTAGCGAGTAACAACTGTACAGGGATGATGAAGCCAAAAGCAAGAGCATCGCTCAAGGCAATGGCAGAAAATAAATGCACAACAAGGCCAAGCCCTTCAGCTACGGTTAGAGATGGAAAGAGAAATCCAGGACCCAGCATGTCTCTACACACTGCAAGGATTCGCAACTTGTTTCTAGAAACAATTATACCGAGATGACTGATGCACTTGATGTCAACAAAAATGAAGCAGTAGTGGCTTCAAATTTCGAACTTGAGAAGGCGGCATCTGTTGACAATGTGAAAGCAGGCAAACAGCTTCCGGGTACTTCAAGCGATGTTCTATGTGAAACAAGTAATCCAAATAAAGCGGCAACACCTAGAGCAAGGAATGCAGGTTCTGCGAGGACCTGTAGTGCTAGCATGGAGGTTGATGTGTCAGTGGTTAACCATGGTAGGGCAGTAGTTTCTGAGTTGTTGATTGTGTGAAAACTAAGTATGAGTGAGAGGTAGATGTCGGGCGTTTGATGGGCCCTTGTTCACAAGAGTAGAAATGACACAGGGGTTTATACAGGTTCAGGGGTTCGAGAGGATCACTCTACTCCTGTCAACGAGCCTGTGAGTGTAGCCTCTGGAGAGCAGAGCCCCGAGGGTTTGCCAGTTTAAGCGTCCTTTATATCGCTCAAGTGAGCTCAGTTACAAATGAGAGGGTCATAGGGTATTTATAGGCTCTTTACATATACAAATGACTGAAATATCTCTATAGAAATAACTAGTCTATAAGTACAAACGAAAGGTAGTATTGTCTTATCTAGGTGTGGTGCCATTCTTTGGTCTGTACGTTGCACAACTGGCCACCTATAAGGTATTCTCCAATACTAACCTCTTGTCCTCGGGGCTAGGAAAACGTCTATAGAGGTATTACTGAATTGCCATGTTTGCCTGCTGAGGTGGTTGAAGAACTGTAAGCCCGGTCGAACTTTTATATCCAACGAAAATGAGTCTTAGATAAAGCCAATCTTTGGACGTCCAGGCTACGGTGAAATTGGGTGCCCCCTCAGCATGCGCATCCCAATTATGTGCGAGAACAAATCAGTCTATACTGGTGGGCCACCTGCTCAGCCCTGTTTGAAAGTTGGAAGTCTATACTGGTGGGCCTCCTGCTCAGCCCTGTTTGAAAGCTGATTTTTTCTTAACTCAGAAAGCCCATCGGGCCACGAAGATTGCTTTAGCATGGGTGGGGAGATCCATTTTCTTTTCTCTGTTCTTTCTGGAGCTGCTACCCCTGTACTGCTTTCCTTGTGTTAATGAACTTGATCCACATGAAGATGCATGAGCCAACTCCTTGAGTATTTAGCCTCTACCCATTTGGCACGACAGCCCTGTGGGGAGGAGCTAGCCATGGCTCGGGTGCACGGCTGGAGGAAAGAATCAAAGCCAAGGTACACAGGGGAGACTTCTCTCTTTGGTTGCAGGGCGCAGGCGTCATGGGGTGCGAGGCCATAGGGCTCTGGCGCAGCGGCTGTAGGGCGCCGCATGCCTGGGCACACGGAGGTCATGCAGAGAAGTGGCGGAGCTAGAAAATTTGGAGTCTGCGTGAGCGTAACTATAGCTATATTACTAAAAGTATAGTTCAATACACATGTGAACATTCATAAATGAAAACAAAAAAGATGTGACAAGTACCTCACTAAGACACTATCAACACTTTGATGATTCAACAACAAAAATTCAACCATACACCAAAAGAGACTGCAAGATAAAAAAGGGTTGATTAGTGCATCATATAATATAAAAAATATATTCATATTGAAGTATTGAATTAGTGCATCACATACTACTAATTTGTTAATCACGCCTAGTACGAGGCAAACTCATTTTCCGAGTCTTCATGCTTTGGAACTGTCGTATAACGGTAACATCATCAAGTGATTTAAATATCTCCCGCTCAGTATAGCAAACCATCAAGTAATTGAACCAATCATCATTAATATTGTAGCGCAATTTATGCTTGATAATTTTCATTGCTAAAAAGGCTCTTTTAACAGATGTCGCTGAAACTGGTAATAACAGTGCCAACTCAATAAGTATATAAACCAATGGGAAAACCATATTTTTTCAGTTTCAACTATCATTGTAGTTAAACTTGCAAGATCTTTACAAGTAGCAAATGCAACACGCCTTCTCACATGAAGAATGTAAGTCTCAAGTTGATATCTTATTATTGCACGATCACCACCAGAAAAATCTGGATCATAAATATCAACAAGTCGGACAATCTTATCAATGTAAAACTTAGAGAAAAAGTTCTTTGAATCAAGACATGAGAAGCATACTAGTATCTCTCTAGTTGCTTCTCCAAACCGATGATTCATCTCGGCACAAATTTGGTCAATAACCATATAGAAAAACTCAGCATGGTAATGGTAAAGGTTAGTGATAGAATACCCTTCACGTCTTGAACGACCTCTAATTGTTATTTTATCATACATATTTGGAACCTGAATAGCTTTAACAACTTAAAATTGTTGGACCATATCAAAGAAGTCCTCCCAACCACTATCTTTTATGGTGGCCAACCGAGATTTGATATTATGAATTAATTTCATGACATGAACAATATTTATATCTTTTCTTTGCAATATATGTGAAAGCTCATTTGTGATAGCAAACAATCTTAGCATAAGCTTTAAAATAAAAGTGAAATTAAAGCACTCCATTTTTTCAATCAACCCAACCGCTTTGAGATGGTTACGGCCATCTTCATGGACTATACCAAGCATCTCTATCATCGAGTCCCACATTTGATCCAAGCGAATTAAAGTTGTATGATGTGAATCCCATCTAGTATCCCCGGGTCTAGCAAGATTGGTTTCTTGATGCAAGCTTCTTCCTATAAATATCTCACCACCCTCAAGCCTATCCAAAATACTGTTATGATAACTTTCTTTCAATGCATCCCTCCTCTTACAAGATGCACTTGTTGTAGTGACAATCAAGGAGACATACTCAAAGAAATCATAAATAGATGAGCAACAACTAGCCACTGAAACAACTACTAATTGCAATTGGTGGGCAAAGCAATGGACATAGAAAGCATATGGGTTTTCATCTAAAATCTTTTTCTGCAAGCCATTAAATCCATCTCTCATATTTGAAGCTCTATCATATCCTTGCCCTCGTAGCCTAGAAATGGATAGCTTGTACTTATCAAGAACCAATCAAAGCTCCCTTTAGTGCATCAGATGTAATATCAGTGACATGTTTTAGAGCAAGAAATCGTTCCACAACCTTCTCAAAGTTTCACGGGTTTTGGGTCAGCCAATCAAAAGTTACATCGATTCTTGTTCTTGAGATCGTGCTGATACTATTCAATGAGCATTGTTCATCCGACCAGTGCAGATAACCAGTTCGTAGGCACTGTTCATTCGACCAATGTAGAACTGTTCACTAAGCAATGTTCATCTGACCAGTTTGTTGTTTACTGTTTATCCGACTGAGCACTGTTCATCCGACCTCTTGATCGGAGGGTACTGGTCATCCAACCACATATTTGGATTGAACAGACATTCGATCTGAATTTTTGGTGGTTTGATTTTCAGGGGGATAATTTTATTTGTGATCATTTACCCTCCCTCTGATTGCCTTTTGGTCCTTCACACCTCGGTGATTTCTTCTCACAACATCTTGCAAAATCCTTTTGAATTTCGGTGGAAGTTATCTTGCAATTTAAACCGCCACGATTAAAAGCATGTGTCATATTTTCATTCTTATCTTTGTACTAATTTATCATCTCTAAAATATTTTCCTTATTTAAGGAAGTAGAAAATTCGTCATGGCCACGGAAAGACATGCCTTGTACTATGAGAAATCTTGAACACTGTAGAGAAGAAGTTAATCAAATTTTATATAATTCCTTGGCTTCTTGACTTGCACTGGATAACTTACTTGACACACTTTGTCTTTGATTTTCAAAATCATCACAATTCTTGAGCACTATTTACACTACCAACATGTTCAGGCAATGATTTATATGCATGTTTCTAGTCACTAAACCCTTTTTTTTTAACACATCAAAACCAAAGTGTTCTGCCCTTCCTTGTTGCTTAAAGAGGAAGCAATAGAAGCAATGTACTGCATCCTGAGACTCGCTATATTCTATCCAATCATACTTATGATACCATGCTTGTGAAATGGCTCTTGTACAATTTCCAAATTGTTTGGGAGGAAAATTCACAATAGGTTGGGTTGGTCTTTTCTGTATGTATGCCCTCCTAACTTGGTCTTGAATTTCAGGTGTATACTCATCTATTTGTTTCCTAAGAGCAGGATCACTTACGATGTTATCCAAATTAAACACACGGACAACATTAGTATTATTTGGTTGTGTTGATGGACCATGACCTTGTGGTTGTGCCACTTCAGCTTGTGTTTGATGTTGCGGTTGAGCTAAACTTGCATCACTTGCAAGTCTTCTCTTATCAACCAAAAACCTTCTCATTTCTGAAATTTTACAAATCAAATAATAAATATTTAGCTCTTATCAACATGGCATAATATAAAATATGCTTAAAATATCATTATGAAATCAAGATACTATAGTGCATCCTTCTAAAAGTTTGCTAATGATCAGGTGGTTTTTGAGGATGCCAAGGACATGCCTATTCTTTTTTCTAGCTTTTAGTTGGATGCCCTGATGCTACACATTACAACATTAGCTAGTCCATTACTAGTTTTCATAAAAGTACTGATCAATGATCATTATCTAGTCCATTACCTCCTCTAGTGGCCCCCACTAGTACTACCCATTACTCCATTAGCTAGTCCATTACTTTCCCAACCAGGAACCAGCGGCTGTGGCTAACACATCGCCCAGGAAATTAGCCAAACCTGCCCCCTTGCCTCACCTCAGCAACTGCGCACATCAGCTCCTTCCTCAGCACATCCCGATCTAGTGCCAGCTGACGAGCGCTCCTTCCTCAGCACATGCGCACAACAGCTCAGGCGCTCGGCTGAACAGCCTGCTTCACCTCCTCGACGAGTCCATCTAGCTGCCTTTACTGTGAGTCACCACAGGTACGGGATTGCTGATTTACTGTCTGGGTTTGCGATTTGGGGACTTAGGGATGGGGATTTCAAATCTAGCATTAGCGGGTTTGTGAGCTTTGACACTTTGGTTGGCCTGTTGGCATGCGACAGTGGCCCACTCATGACATCGGTTTGCCCGGGAGAACTCTGAGACCAGTGGCTTCGTCACTACCGGCGGTGACCGAAGGCCCACTATGGGACGCTGGTGAGACCGGGCAGGCGCATGCCCTTCCCAAGAGCTACCTCCGCCACTGGTGCAGAGGGATCCCATCGCAGGTGTAGGGCGAGCGGCTAGATACGAGATGAGTGGGGTGCCAGGGCGTTGGGCGACCAGCTGTAGGGTCTCCTATTGCAAGGCGCCCAAGGCGCAGAGCGCCAAGGTCGTAGGTTGGTGATGAGGTGTTCAGGTGCGAGGCTCGATCGCTACAGGGCGTAGGAGCCAGGGCCTCAGGATGCACGAGTCGAAGCTGCAGGGTGTGTGGGCTAGGGATGTAGGGCCCAAATGCTGAGCGCTCAGGGCGTAAGGCGTGGGACGAGCTGTAGGGTGCAAGATGGTCGAGCGCAGTGCGCTCGGTTGTAGCCGTCGCGGGGCACAAAGTCATCGAGTAAGGGCGTAGCCGCCATGGGATGCATGGCCACTGTAAGGTTCTCGGGCGCAGGGAGCCTGGCAGCGCAGGGTGCGGGAGCTGAGGCATAGATTGCAGCTAAGGCTAGGGCGTAGGGTGCGACGCGTAGGACTTGGCCGCAGGAGCTGCCTAGGACTTGGCTACGTGGCCTCACTCGGGTTGGTTGGGCCAGGGATTGCAAGGTGTCTGCTCGACCACGATAGGGTGCTAGCTGGTGCGGACTTGGCCGAGTGGTGCACGCTAGGGTTGGCTGGGCGTAGGGATGCATGGCGCCAGATTAGTCACGACGGGGTGCTAGCTGGTGCGAACTTGGCTGCTGCAGGAGTGCAAGGCATAATCTTGAGGGTCGCGAAGTGCGGAGCGCTTGGTGCAGGGCACGGCCGGGAGATGCACGGAGTTGCAGGGCACCTGGGTGCGGGCCCGACCCTAGGAAGCAGGAGCAACCATTGCGAGGCACGGGGCCACAGGGGGCGAGGTGGCGAGTGCAGGGCACTTGGGGCAAAGCTGCAGTGCGCTGCAGTTAGGAGCATGGTGCAGGGCGGCAAGGCGTTGAAATCAGGCGCATGCTGTGACTTGGCTGTGTGGTGCTAGTGCGGGAGCTGCGAGGCTCTAGGCTGTAGAACGGGGCCATGGGGCAGGAAGCATGCACGAGTAGGGCACAAGGGAACCGGTAGCTAGTCATGCAGGAGCCGAGAGCCGGGAGCCCAGGCACATTGCACACTGGAGCCAGGGGCCACAGGTCATGCGGTGCGCGAGAGGCCAGGGCGCAAGGTGCGGCCAGGTCTGGGGCGCGGAGCGTAGGGCATGGCCAGGTCTAGCGCTGGGTACTAGAGGCTCAGGACTGGGGCGCAGGAGCCGAGGTGTAGCGAGCTGGAACCAGGTGTAGGGCGCCGGGGGCATAGGTGCGAGGCGTCTGGCGCAAAGGGCCAAGTCACAAGGCGCTAGACACCAGGTGTGTATTTCGGGCAAGGATGTTAGTCGCAGCCCTGAGTCCACTTGTGGCCCGTGGATAAGCGTTGTGCACCGGCGCATGAACCGACCAAGGGCAAGAGGGCAATTTGTTTATGTTCTTCCACATTTCTCCCAAACAAGCATTAATGTGTCATTGACTTTCTTTCTTGTGCCTTATTTTGTGGGCACCTCTCGTGACCTTTTGATGGCCAAGGAACGGAACCCCTCTTGCTGCAAGGAGGGAACTAAGGGGTCGGCTGACCCTACTGATTTGGGGGATTTGATCGTTGACACCTTTGATGAAAAAGTCGAAATCCTAGATGAAGATTTTGCCAAGCAAAACATCATAGTGGGGGTCGAACCCTCGGCCCTCACCAAGGTGGATAAGGAAGCATTGGTAGCCCTCAGGAGCCGTCTAATGTCGAGGGATATCTTGTTGTCGGAACCGGAGGAGTGCCCCAATCCTCCAAAGGGGTATACTGTTGCGCGCAAGGCTGGGTACTTCATTGATAACCTCGGAAGGGTTTACATTAGTACAAGTTAGTGTCTCTACGACATACAAGAGGTCTTAAACATAGAACTTTTTAAGCTTGTCCACATTCCATGCGTGCTTGAGTGGTTTGTCTTCCATGGTGGAGAGGCGGTAGGCACTCGAGCCCAAGACCGCAGAGACGCGGTATGGTCCTTCCCACTTGGGGTGATGATTTCCTTGGGTTGTTGGATCAGTGACTCGCTTTAGCACCAAGTCTCCCAGGAGGAAGGCTCATTCCCGCATGTGGTTGTTGTATAAACGAGCGATTTCGCGCTCGTACAAGATGTGCTTGATGAGGGCCCAGTCACAGAGCTCTGTGAAGTCCACCTCAACCTTTTGATTTTCTTCATTCATCATGAAGTTTATGGGAAGGGGCCCTAAGAGCATCTTCACGCGGAGTGAGTGGTGGTAGGCCTCTGTAGGGAGGACAGCTTCCACCCCATACACAAGCGAGAAGGGCGTTCGTCCTGTGGAGTGGCTGGGCGTAGTGCGCATACCCCACAAGACATTGAGGAGTTTCTATGCCCATAACTCGCATTTAAGTGTACTCTTCTTGAGTTAGCGACGGATGCCCCGGAGGATTAGACCATTGGCCCTCTCCACTGCCTCGTTGGTCTTAGGGTGAGCCACCAAAGCAAAGCAGAGCGTCATACTGATGGAATCACAAAAATCCTTGAAGGACGAGGCATCAAACTGAGTCCCATTGTCCACAGCGAGTTCCCTAGGGACCCCGAAGCGGTATACAATATTCTTCCAGAACAACTTTTGCACCACTCGGGATGTGGTCGATGTCAACGGCTCTGCTTCCACCCATTTGGTGAAGTAGTCAACCGCCACCACCACATACTTGTAGCCCCTTTGGTCAGCGGGAATGGCCCGATGAGGTCCATTCCCCACTGGGCAAAAGGCCATGTGATTGGAATTTGTTGCAGAGGTGCAGCGGGGGAGTGGTGAGCTGGTGCCATCTTTTGGTAGCCTTCACAAGTCCTGAGGGTTTCGACGGCATCTTGCATCATAGTAGGCCAATAGAAGCCTTGCCTTAATGCCTTTGCCGTAGTTGCCCTTGGTGCGATGTGCGAACCACAGAGTCCCTCATACATGTCCCAGAGGAGTGCAATGCCTTCCTCTTTTGGAAGGCATTTGAGTAGCACAGAGGATCCCTTCTTGTAGAGCATCCCCTCGAGGAGCACGTAGGACTTGGATTTGTTGAATAACATTCGAGCCTCAGCGTTATTCTCCGTCTCTACTTCCACTTGAATGCATTTTATGATTGGGATCATCCAGGTATTAGGGGAGGTTGAGGTCTCGTTGACTTCCAGGGTTAGTTCAGGTTCTCCATCCTCGTTAGCATCTTCCTTGATGGACCCTCTCAGGAGAACAGAAAAGTTATTAGCAGCTACTGCTGTAGGCAGGTAAAAACTATGTTCTAGATTATTAAGACTTCATTTTGATGTAGTTAATAATTTGTTTATTGACTTAGTGTATGGTCCTTTCTCAACGAGAGATGAGAAAGCTAATGTACTGCTTAATTGAACAAATTACCATTGTTCACTACATATTTGACTTACACTTTGTCTTATCTACATGTTATCTTGTCAAAAAGTGTCGTTTCACAAATTTGTATGTTAGCTACTTTCCTCTCAAAATAGTTGGATACTCAAGAGCTATTACCAGACCTCTTGCCATAAGGTTGGCAAGTTCTCGGATGAACAACCATTTGAATGGTTTGGCACGGGCCTTAATGACGGATAAACAATTAGCTTTGAGGCTCCCAGGAAATGGTGTGTTTTAAAGTAGCAGATGGGCCATGGTGCCTTCTATGGAATGCATATATTTGTCTATGGGTAGCTCTGTCACTAATAAGATTTGTTTGTTCAATCAACTCACCTGACAACACCATTACAATAGTACAATATTTCTGAAAGAAAGCAATGTCACATTGTAGGCTACCCATCTAATGCCTGTATATTTGGAAGTCCCATTGTGTTCCGTTCCGCAGTCCATCTTCTAAATTTCGTGTTCCTTTCTTACCAGGATATGTTGAAGAGTGCAGTGCGGGCTGGCGATGGCACCATCTTAGCAACTCCCACCATACACTCGGTTCTTGAACTCGGTGTTGATTTCGTTGTCAGAAATACTATAGAATGACATACCGTCGTAACAAAAAAAGGACGGGATAGTTTTTAATCATCCGATTCTTCCTTCTACAGCCATACAAATTTAACTCCTCTCTTTATCCAAATCGTTGTGCTCCTAGACTTTGTCTTCCTCGTCCCTAAATAGAGCTCACTCTCATTCTTTGTCTCGAGTAAAGCGGCCACGGGGTGGGTGTGGGTGCATGTTACGAGCAGCTTTCGTTGTGCCTTGCTACGAACAACTGCGGTCGAGCGTAGGGATGTGGGCCTAGCGCGGTGGTTGTGGTGAGCGCAACCACGGGCGGTCGTAGGGTGAGTGTGGCGGCGTATGGCCGGTCGTAGGGTGAGTGTGGCGGCGTATGGCCGGTCGTCATCCTTGTTTTTGGTGAGCTCCCTATTGACAATATCGTCTCCCTCTTTCACATTTGACTCCAGTTCTGGCGTAGGCGGTGATGCGGTGTTTCACCTTTGGCTCTGAATCTGGTGATGGGAGTCGACGGCGTGGCATGGAGCTTAGGTTTGAGCCAGGGAAGAGATAGATGGAGGCTCGTCATGGAGCTTGAGGATGGATTTGGCGGCGAGCCATGTTGGTCGGCTTAATGGCGGTAGCGGTAGTCGGGGTCGAAGCTGGAGAAGAGAATGAGTCGGCAGCAGATGGCATCAGATGATCCTTGATGGCATGGTAGTACCATCTTAGCTAGGTGAGCTCATCGAAACTTCTTGAAACTTGGGTGAAACTTGTTAAAACTTATCATTTGAAACTTTGTGAAACTTAAGTTCTAAAACCCAAAATTTGTTGAAACTTTGGCTTGTAATCTTCTAGAAATGTGTGGAACTCACTAAAACATTGAATTTTTCAAACGTTCTCTTGAAACTTATTGAAACCGTATGGAACTTGTTATTATACCACTGTAACATATCGTTTTGTAGTTGCTCCCTTTCACTGTGGTATCAGCTAGCATGCAAAGTGTAGACTCATACAAGCCAATGCAGACACATACAACAACAACCAAGCCTTTTCTCCTCAACAAATTGAAGTAGGCTTGGAATAAAACTCACTTAAAGTTAATAAAACATCTAAATCTTCTATCTTAGGTCATGGTCTCGGTAGTCTATGTACTCCTACCAAACTCCAACTTTTTAGATACATTTAGATCCCTCGAGTCTTTTAACTGCTTTTTTTCTATGTGAGTCTTGGTCGATCTCTGCCTTTTTTATGTTTTCGAGACAACTTAAAATTCTACTACGCACTAGTATCTCAGGAGGTCTTCGTTAGAGATGACCAAACTATCTCAAACGATATTAGATAAGTTTTTTTTTCACATTGTGCTACTTCAACCCTATCATTGATGCTTATTCGATCCTGTTTTTAAGACCATAAATCTACTGCAGCATATGTATCTCTGGCTCTCTGCCAGGCTTATCTTCTATACATATTGTCGTTTTGTCATCCAATATTCCACTCCATACAATATCAAATGTCTAATCGTCGTATTATAGAACTTATCTTTTTAATGGGCTCAGACACATGCATTCAAACATTCGTGGGATTCACAGGATCCCATTTGTCAGTGCTGATTATCAGGTTGAGTATGTATGCCAGACAGGTATCCCCTCGATAGACATGTTATCTTCAAGACAAACGATCTGACCAAGCCCCTCGACAGAACTGCTTAAAAAACAACAAGAGGTGGCCACGGATAAACCGGAGCCATTTGAAGATGGCGATCCTGACGACCTGAGTTGTTCGGTGTGTGGCCACGCCGATCGGGGAGAAGTGATGCTTATCTGTGGCGACGAGGGCGGCGCTGCTGGCTGTGGGGTTGGTATGCGCATCGACTGTTGCGATCCTCCCCTGGAAGCTGTCCTAGAGGACGACTGGCTGTGCCCCAAGTGCGACGTATCCAAAGTCACGAAGAAGCCTATGAGAGGCACAGGCTGCAAATCGAGAGGGTCCAAGCGAAGGTAATTTTCTTTTGCCCACCCCTATTTTATTGAACAACATAATGTATTACTTCTGTTCCTGAACAGGTGACGTTTTAGGATTTTGCACTTCAACCAAGGCATATGTAGAAATAACACAATCTTCCTTCTTCGTTAGCTCACTTATTACTTTTGGATAGTGTGGTGTTACTTTGTTCCACAGTAATAAATAACATTGGGAATAATAAATGGCAGTGGTATGCAAAGGAAAAAACAGTTAAAAGTTGTCTCGAAATTGTATAATGACATGTATTTAGAAACAAAATTTGAAAGATAGAATGACATGTGTTTAAAAATGGAGGGAGTAATAGTTGGTGCCAGTGTGAAGTTTTCATAAGCAACAGAAATTCCGGCTTAGCATTTCTTTTGTAATACATGCTCATGTTCATGTTCCCTAACCTACTTCACTTGGATTCTGTGTGTAGTGAACTGTGATTCACTTTGTAAAGCTTGTGAATTGAACGACAACGTAGTAGCATGCTATAGTATTAGGGATGGTAATCGGGTGGATACCTCTGGGTACAACCGCCTCAGACCCACCACCCGAACCCAAACGCATGCCACCCACTCGAACCCACTAAGCTTCACCACGCCCGAACCCAAGGGTACCCGATACCCAATGGGTAACCATGGGTAGAGGTGGCTGTCGGGATCCTTCGGATTGCCTCATTGAGTATTGCATCGGGGCCGGTGTTGCCCACGAGCACCGGGTTGCGGCGCACGGGCTTGAGCATGACGTCAAGCACCTTACGCGCATCGTCCTTGCTACCGTCGCTGACTCCAGCGGCAGTAGCCGCCGGTCGAGGGTTGATGTAGGCGTTGGCGGTGCCGACACACGGGAGAGGGGAAGGGGATAGCAGGGTGGGCGTGGCCGCGGGAGTGGAGAAGACAATGAAGGAGGACAAGGAGGGTGAGGAAAAGGACTGCTCGATGGTGGACTTGACGGTGGCGGGGGAGAAGGACGCCTCGCGCATGACGCAGCTGACGGAGGGGTCGTTGATGATGGAGAGCACAAACTCTGGTGTGAGCGTTTGCTGGATGGTGCTGAGATCCGCCCTCATCGTCGTCGCTGCAACCACAACCCGTCGCTCGTTCTTGCCTTGTCGCTGTCATTGTGCGGTGAAGGAGAGGAGGGTGGAAAAGGGGAGTCTTCGAGGTAACGAGACTACTATTGCACGCAGCCGGAGGGGGAATGGGAAATGTTATCGCTGTGCCCGCCGAAGCCGCTACCGTCGCCATGGCCACCACCCCCGCCGTAGTCGTAGGCGCCGCTGACACCATGGTCGCCACGCGCCCACCGCCTGCCCCGCCGCCACACCGAGGGGGAGCCGGAGGGGAGGGAGCCGAGGCTGGCCTGGTGGCGGTGGGGGCTGAGTGGCGGAGGCGGTGGCCGTGGCAGAGGCGACGGAGAGGGAGGAGATCGGGATCGAGGTGGGGATCTCCTGGTTGGCAATGCCGATCGGCCGATCGGGAATGGGGATTGCTATCTTGCGGTAGGCGTGGGGGGAATCGGGAGTAGCCGAGTAGGGGGGGTTGGGGGAATAAGAGTTAGGGTTTTATTTTTTTAATGTATATCTTAAGTGAGGCCTACATATTATAGGATACCCATTGGGTATCCATAGGTACAAATTGTCACCCACATTCATCCTATGACCTTATCGGGTATCTAAACCCGAAACCTGTGGGTCTGAAGTGCTACATGTGCCCGCCCTTATCGGATCGGGTACCTGCGGGTATCCAAACCTACGGGTATCATCCCTATAGAGCGATTTTATGCAACTTCATTCATCTTTCTTTTGAGAAAATCTGCAATTTCATTCATCAAGCGGCGTGTCAATTGGGCCAAGCGGTTACCAACAGCCCAATATCGTATGGTTTTGGCCCCGGGAAATTGTCAGGACAACTTAGGCTTCTGGGCCAGGGCCACCCTGACCTCGCATATTTTTTCTTTTATTTTTGGAGAATAATAAGAGTACCAATACGAACACGAGTTAACTCAAGACTTCTGAGCCTGGGCACTTCGACCTCGCGTTATTTTGACTTCAGAGAATCAGACTTTAACACCAATACGGGCAAGACACGTTCGTGCTACGCGCCGAGCACGAGGACGTCCCGGCAGAGAGGAGGAGATGCTGTTCTTCATGCTGTTTCATGATTGCGACCAACGGATCGCCAACTCCTTGCGTTCAATGCCTCCCATATCCATGAGAGGATGCCATCATGAGACCACACAAGGATAAGGGCACGCCACTATTTAAACTCGGTAAACTTGGGAGAGCCAGGCCATGCATCCACCCAGGCACACAAAATGACTTGGCTTCGAAGTAATAATAAAAACAAAAAAGCAGCAGTGAAACCTTTCCCTGCAAGCCCCCGAAAGCAGGCGGGTGATTTAGCCATACAGCAAGCTCCGGTATATTTTTTTTAAGCAGGCTTCAATGCATTCCTTCCTAATATAAGTTGCACAAATCTTAAAGTAAACGAAGAGGTAAGTAATCACCATCTACCATTCATTCATGTTTTAAATCTGTGCAACTGTCAAAAAGAAAAGTACGAAAACACCTCTCTTTTTTTTATTACAAACAATACTTCTACGCATCATACTTACATACAAGTTGTATAAATCTTACCCTAAATAAAAAAGTAAACAATCATCATCTATCTTTTATTTACATTTTAATATTTATATAACTTTTAAATAATACTTTCTCTGTTCACTTTTATAAGACTTATTTTTAAATAGTCTTATTCAAAATATAAGGCTTGCATGTAGAGGTAATAATGGGCTTGGACTAGTCTAGGCTTTTGGATTAGACCGGTCCAAAACTGTAAATGGAGTGAACCTATTTTGGATCCATAGCTATTTGGATCAGATTAGACCGGTCTTGGACCTTATGTTTTTTCTACTAAATCGCAGTAATGCACGTATTATGTGTTAATTTTTGTCACATGTACATGAATGTTGTACATGTAAATGGTTTGGATCAAGGTCCAAGCCTTCATTTGAGCCTAGATTGGACATAGTCTTGTTAGTTTTAGGCTTGAACTGGACTGGATCAAAAAAACAAAAATTTGGACTTGGATTAGACTTATGCTGGGCTTCAGCCCATTATCACCCTTACTTGCATGCAGATTTAATGAGGTATTTTCTTCTATACCTCTATTTATTCTCTCTCAACCATATGCGTTTATTCATTACCACCCACATAAAGTATATCTTTTATCTTACAAAACAATTAAGTGGGGGCATCTAAATTATTTTCTCTCATACCTTTTTCAATTTTAACGTAATCTTAGTCATTGTGTAAAGTCAAAATACGTCAATAAAAATGAACGGAGGGAGTAATACATGGAAGCACGAAGGCTGCTCATCCTTTCCATGCGCCAATTGGGCAATTAGGCCCGAGGCTTTCCGGCGCAGCGATCAGCTGGTCCTCGGTTGCACTCAAAGCGTGCCTTCTTTTGGATTCCGCTTGAAGCTGTCCAGAAAAGTGAGTGCAGCCATCACGCTCTCCTCCCTGCCCATGTGACCCGATCCTTTCCTTCTTCCTTCCACATGTACTCACTCACACACTACCTAGCTCCTTTCTATCCCCACACGAAAGAGGAAGCAGGAAAAAAAGGCAGTACAGACGAGCACATTCTGGCTAGCCAAGATCAGAAGCATTGGCCATAATTTTCTCGATGGCAACTTGTTTGCAGCCAAAGGCAGGGCCTGAGATAGGATCGCCATCGATCTGCTCATGCTCTGTTCTCTTCTCAATTGGCCCGTTCCTCTCCTTTGCTCTTGTTTGCCTACTCTCGAAATGGCCACGCATATAAACATTATTGCATCCGTCCCATGCTAGAACTTATATATATATATATAGTATTTGCATGCGACACAACTGCACCATCCTTAACCGAACTTGTGGGGGCTTCTTTGTCCATGGAGCAAACCAGGGCCACTACTTTTGGCGCGCATGGTGAACAGATGTGTGGTGCACTCGGTGAAGTATACACGCATACGTTTTGTTACATGTCAAAGGAAAGATTGAAATCGAGAACCAAGCTCCAAACCGATCTTACATTGTAACTGAACGCTGAGATAAACTAAGGCTTCCCTTATTTAGAAACGCTGTAAATAATAAAAATTTCCGTGTTCCAAGCAGACCAGAGTTCCGTTTCATAGAAGAGGAAAACCGTCTCACTCTAGGTAAAGTTTCCTTGCAGTTGTAAGGGAATTGCAACTTAAATGATTACCATCCGTGAGTACTGTTTGATATTTGATTCGAACAGTCATCCAAGTTGCAGTTGGATCTCTCTCAGTCTCATGGTAGGCTTCACCAAGGCGGACGTACTGTGCGGGCAAGTACAAGCCTGCAAACCCTTTGCTTTCGTAGGTGGGAGAAGGGTCTATGGCCTAAGTCAAGGCCACATGTGCGGCTCGATTCAGTCGCACGTGCCGTCCAGCTCCTTCAAACGGGCACTGCCTCCGGCCTGTGGCATCCAAGGCTATAATATCAGCGCGATACCGTGCTTTAATTTACGTCTAAAAACGTACACAAAATGAAGCGGAAGAAACAAAAGCACGCGAAAAAGGAGCCGAATTGCCAGCCAGAAAGATGCTTAGGCAATTAAGCAACTCATTATTTGTTTTTGTCCTGATTTCATGTGCCAGCGCGCGTACGCAGTATGGCCTAATTATGAGCTTTAGTTATGTTGGTTAAGCGTAAACATCTACCAGAATGTGCTCATCATCTACCACTCTTCAAATCGTACGGTTGTGACCTTAATGGTGCCCAAGATCGTTTTTATGTGCGTTTCATCTCACTAGGTTGTACAAGATCCCCGAATCTGGACCATCATTCTACCTGTGATTTTTGAGCCGTGCTTCTTCCACTGGTAAATGATCAGAACAACTAGAACCCGCGAACTCTTCGTCCGGACCTACCGGTGGATAGTTCAACTGGTGTGGTGTCCAGATTGGCAACCCAACTACAGAATTGAACTTTCACGCACGAAATTCGTGGTGTTTCCATCAGTTCTAAAAAGAATTTGTGGTGTGTGTGGTGTTGGCCGCAAGGTGCCGGGGTGTAGGTGGAGTCATATGCTGTTTGTGAGCAGATACATTGTTCAGAGATGCTGTTCACATGAGTTCCATCATGGCCAACACAACGCTCCTTCACATGACCCGGGCTCAAGAACCCTTCATGCCCATCCATCTGTGATCTCTCGTATGTATGCCCTTTTTGCGCTCATGCTTTCCATCAATGCGTGCGCCATAGATTCTTGCTGAGCTTTGTTGCCCCAAAATAACAAGGTGCCACTGTAATAAGTAGCTGTCTCCCTCGCACTACTATAACTTGAATTGGTGTATACTGTATATATAGAGCTGATTTCTACTGAAAAGATACTCTCTCTGGTCATAAATAGTTATCGTTTTAGATATAGGTATAGGGTCTGTTTGGATCCATTAGCACTAATAGTTAGCTGCTAAAATTAGCAGCTATAGATCCAAACAGGCCTGCTAATAGACCTGCTAATTATTAGCAGTCCATCCTGCTAACAATTAGTTCATTAGCAGGTTGTACCCTACTAAAAGCTGCTAATAGATAGCCAATTAACACTTTTGCCCTCACTCCAACCCTATCCACTCGAGTGTCCCTGTCCACTCGTCCACTATTCTACTAAAAGGGTATTATGGTTATTTTTCTTTAATTGACTGATTTTGTGAACTTTATTAGCAGGTGGATCCAAACAACCCCTACTAATAATTAGTCAGCTAATAGTTAGCTAGCTATTAGCTATTAGCCAGCTAACTATTAGCACTAATGAATCCAAACAGGACCATAGTCAATATCTTTTCAAAATATTTAAATTGGATACATAAAAATCATATGTGTAAATTTGTCTTGAAAAGTACTTTCATACTATATAATTTTATTGAGTTTTTTATAAATATATTATAATATATATTAGTAGTTAAAGTTTTAATTTAGAGACACAACTATTTATAGTCGAAGAGAGCGCTAGATGTTTAGTATTTTTTTTTCCTTTGCACTCAATTTCATAGTGCCTTTCCTGTCACGTGTTGCAGCCTCACATATACAGTTTTTTTTTTTACCAAGGTTAACCTTTTTCCTTTGATGCAAGGACAGTGTGGTGGTCCTTGCAGAATTTATATGGTGCTCTTTATGCAGCGGTTGTTATTGTTGAGCAGCCTTTATTTCCCGAGGAATCACGCCATAATATGGAGTACCTTTTAACACTGCTTAGTTATTTCTATGTGAAAAAACATAAATTTTAGTTTCAGTAACAGTTTGGCTTAAGGGATTTTCTGAAAAGGAATTAATATATCCAGGCATCCAGCTGTCTAACTCAAAATTATATACTACAATGATTGTGTAAGAATTCAAAACAAAGCCTACTTTTGAGTTTACAACAAAATGAGTGTGGCTCGTCAGCTGGTGCTTGCGCTGGACGGGGGGGTGACCACCACCATCGATCTGCACTCTGGCTTTAATACTGTTACAATTAGTATCTGGTTCTGAAGAACACCATAGAGAGTATAGGGTATCCTAGGGCTGGATGCTGAGAACTGTTCACGTATATAGCTATATAGTTTTTTCTTTTTTGTAAATCTAGCTTCTATACGAAAAGTTTGCAAATGTAACTCCACTAAGTGCAGAAAAGCCCACTGGGGACATGTGTCACTCTTCCCGCTCACTTTGGGGGCTAGATTTGCAAAAAAAAATTGTATGAAAGTTAGATTTGCAAAAAAAACAGAAGCTACAACGCTATATTAGTGAACACTTTGGATGCTGACAGTTAATTAAGTCCAATTAATTAAATAATTAACTTCGTGTACTGTAGTCCGGCAATGGGCATGGTCTCTTGCCATTTGTCTAGATTTCTGTAAAAAAAAATTGTACTAACCAGTTCTTTATTCAACAAGTCAGATAGGGGTGCCAAGCCACACACTTGTGCTCCATGTCGAGGCTGTAAAAAATTGTGTTTATAGGTTGTGGCTTGTGGGTGACCAATAGCAGCAGGGATCTCGTCATCTGCCTGCCAGCACTATGCATGACTTGTATAGCATCCTAGTTTTATAAGTAAAAGAGGTGATTTAGATAAGATAGTATATGAGCCTTGTATTGTAATCTTCCTGATGCTCTTGATCTCCTTATACCCAAACAATCAATCATGCACTTTGGCCATTGAATATTTTTGTCTCACAAGTTGGAAGCCGTCGATTTGTATATATACACGCGCACACACAAAGACACCCTTGTGACGTAGGCTTGGGTAAGATCGTGGTATCTAGCGATTGGACGTACCCAAGCAGTGTTATTTAGGTGCTGAAATGGCTTTGTTGGTACCTGAAAGATTCTTGCTGTAGTAGCAGTTGTGTTGTTGATTAGTATTACAGAATTACGAGCTAAAATAATTCTGAATGTAGGTAGGCACGCGCGCATAAATGCATGTATGGTCCATCCGCTGGCTGCTCCAATATTGTTAAATGATTATATGTATATGTACATGCTTAGTTTGCCTATTTTGAGATAAATAATTAACTTCTGAAATGATGAATTCATTCATTGCGAGCTAAAAACGATTCCTATTATGATTCAATGCATAATAAGTTGGGCTTGCAGCACTATGTCGATTGATCACAATGATATGCGTTGGTCACTAATAATGGACATCACAGTATAGAAATTAAATGGAAGAACTGCTGTTAATTATGACTTGTCGTTGTGTTATATATATATATATATATATATATATATATATATAAAGAGTTGTTCTGCCGCCGAGGAATTTCTTCCAAAGTCCTCATTTCTGTACGTCTTTCTATTGCAGACCCCTTTATATTCTGCGAATTGGACCCGGTCTTCTGTCATTGTTGGTGGATTAAGGGAGTACCAAGTGGAAGTACTATGACCGTGGGGTTAGGCATTTGCAAACACCCTTCGTACCTACGCTAGAAACCTATAGAGGCTTGGCGAAATGACTCCTATAAAATATGCCAAATTAAGTTGCAATTGGGCCTGGTAAAACTGGAGGATCGATAACCGGCTTTTCCCTGGAGTATTCGAAGACTATTTTACTCAAGTAGCTACGTAGAGCTACAAAAATTAGAGTCGAAGGCTCTGTTTGTTTCGACTTTTTCACTGACTTAAAAGCAAAAAAGCTAAAGTCGAAACAAATGACTGGTTTTTAAGCCGGGCTTAAAAAAAGCCAAAAACCTTCATATAACTATAAGCCAAAAGCCAGATGAGAGGTGCTTTTTTGGGAAGAAATAACCCTTTGCCACTAGAAGTCTTCAAAATTACCCACCAAATGCCATCATACATAAACTCAAGAATCCTTCTCCCATCTCCTCATTTCTCCTCGTCTTCTCTCGCTCCCATGTGCGACATGT
Source organism: Otatea glauca (assembly GCA_036346275.1). Taxonomy (NCBI): domain Eukaryota; kingdom Viridiplantae; phylum Streptophyta; class Magnoliopsida; order Poales; family Poaceae; genus Otatea; species Otatea glauca. The sequence goes on from CM070715.1 coordinate 21,532,150, forward strand.
CTTCTCCCTTCACCGCTCCGTTCTCTGTCGTCCCCGACCTCCTCCCTCCTCCGCTGTCCCCAGCCTCCTTCCTCCTCCGCCGACCCGGATCCGGCGCGGCGTGAGTTGAGGCGATCGAACCCGAGCTTGGAGTAGCGAGAGGCTATAGGATCCGGGCGTGGCACAGATGAAGCTAAACTGATCCGATCGTAGCACGGTGGGAGGCGGTTGGATCCGGCGTGGCGTGGGCGGAGGCGGGCGGACCCGAGGGTGGAACGACGGGAGGCGGGTGGAGGCGGCCGGATCTGACACGGCAAGAGGCGATCGGATCTGCCTCATCGAGCCTCTCGGTATATGTTTTTATTTAGTTTGACGAGAGTTCAGAATTTTTATGCTATTTTCAGTCTGAGAAGAGTTCAAAATTGCCATGTAGTAAGAGTTTCAAGTTGATAAATAGTTATGCTCAGAATGAAATTTGATCTCAAGATTAATCTATGTTTTTCAATACGACATTCGGCGAAAAAAGTATGAAACATTTGTATAGATAAATCAGTACATAAGAAAAGTCCTTACAACCTTAAAGGGTATTTCAAACTTTCTAGGAATAAGCTACACCATCCAACCCATCAAAAAGCTAGGATGCCAAACAACATATCTTGGCTTAAAAGTAGACGGCTTAAAAGCTCGTTAAGCCAAAAAGCTAGCTTTAAACCAAAAGCCAAAAAACCTAAGCCGAAACAAACAGGGCCTAAGCAATCTCAACGGAAGCACTATGAAAAATCAAGCAAAAAGACCCTTGACAACTAGATCGGTGCTACCTTCAACTGAAGTTTGTTACTACCGATAAATTGGTGCTACTACACTTTCAATAGCGATAGTACCTTTCTCTCGTAACAGGATTGAAAATTGCAGCTCGAACAAAACCAAAACGGGCACAACTTGTAAACCAAAATTCCAAATCTCATATAATTTAAAACAAAGCTTCCTTAGGACCTTGAGAACCTATTTCATCGATTATCTCAAGTATAAGTACCAAAGTTTCAACTTTTATCCGTTCCAAGGAAGACCGCACAAAAAACGAGCTAAAAATGAGATATAAGCCAAAAGCTTGCTTGTGGGCTAAGGATGATCAGGATAACCTTGGATCAGCTCCCATACATCCTAGCAAGCTAAACCCAACAACAATCAAAGCCAAAACATCTAGAACAAAAGCTCTCAACAATTTACTACTTCCAAGGTAAAACCGGTCAACCTCCAAGAACTTGCTATGAGGATGCCTAGATGAATGGGATATGACCACATAGACGTTCCTCCACCCTTTACATGTCCTTGGCAACTAGCAAGACAAAGAGGAAAAATAATCAAAGCAAATCCAAGCAAAAAGACCAAAGAACATGCCAAACTTAAGACGAAACACAAGATCAAAGATTTGGACGAAATTTGATCTCCATTTCCACTAGAAGATGGATGATTAGTCACTTTAACATTGAAGGACAGAGCTCACTCAAGAGCACACACAACTCATGATTTCACATTTCTAACTCGGTAACCAAACAATATAATGGATTTTACCCTTACACAACACTTGGGCACGCTTTTTGAAGCACTATTCATCATGATGCTCCAGGAACGTGATTCATGCTCATGTCCTCCATTTGCTTGACTTAAACCATATAGCCCATCGCAGCGGTTTTGCACATTGCCTCTTTTCCGGTCAAGCACTTTACCAAAATGCCCCTCCACCTTCACAATTCCATTCCTTCTCCTCGAAGCAACACTGAAACCAATCCAACTGATCAAAGAATCTCCGCATGCTTTCACTACTACAGAAAAGGCCATCATAGACGGTTCAAAAACATCACCACAGACGGTTTTATGAACCATCTGTAAGCATATACAAGTGATAATATGGTATGCATCACAGAAGGTTTCTAAACCATCAGTGAAGCAGCTATCACAGACGGTTCGTAGTAAAAACTATCTGTGATAATAGGCTATCACAAATGGTTTGCATCGAGAGCCGTATGTGATAATAGCCAATCACAGATGGTTTGTGCAAAGAACCGTACGTGATGCAAATATTTTTCTTCGCCTCCTGGAAGAACTTCCATAAGTAGTATTTGTTGTTGGAAATTTTCTTCTCCTTAGATATTTCGGCAATAACATTTATAAGGCACAACTAGTTATAGATTTTGTAATTGAATATCTAAACATCCTAGATGCATCGAGGCAACAGTTTGTCTGATCAAAATCGTCTTAAAATATGAACCTTTGTAGCACTTTCATCGCCTTTCTTATTCTAATGTTGATGGATTCCACGACAAAATCCAATTCCATCCACTGTTCATCCTGAAAGTTTTTATGCACTTATTTATTTTCCACTTCATCCTCGTCCTCGAATGAGAATACCATAGGCAACCTATTTTCACTCTATTCTTGTGTAGGAACATGATCATCAAATATGGAGTTCAACAAATAGATAACCATCAAAATGATCTTGTTCCTACACAAGACCAGAGTGAAAATAAGCTACCTATGATATTCTCATTCAGGGATGAGGATGAAGTGGAAAATAAATCAGAGGATGACAACTTTCCGGATGAACTTTCAAAAGAAATCGATTTTGCCTTGGAATCCATCAATATTAGAATAAGAAAGGAGATTAAAGTGCTACAAATGTTCATATTTTAAAACAATCCTGATAAGACAAACTATTTCCTCGATGCATCTAGGATATTTAGATATTCAATTACAAAATCAATAACTGGTTGTGCCTTGTAAATGTCATTGCCAAAATATCTAAGAAGAAGAAAATTTCCAACAAATACTACTCATGGAAGTTCTTCCAAGAGAGGAAAAAAAATATTCCTATGACAATATTTTGATTCCAACAAGCAAGACACTATTCAGTAATTGGAATAATTCAAGATGAGCAAATATTAAGGATAATTTCAGGTGATAATACAATGAGAAGATATGATGCTACAAATATCAACAAGTGTACATTAAGAAACAATATTATTTGATAGATCAAGACAAGGAGATATTAGGGCTTTTCCATATCTGCCATCATATGTGACATAGCTTCTACAACGAGGTTTTTTGGTTCTCCCTGAAGTTCCACAGCTTCGACACAGTGCCTATATGTTTGACACCAATAACTGATTGACTTCCAATCATATCTCTTAATCCTTACAAAAGCAACTATTTTGTTTTGAAAGGGTGTCTTGGTATATTATCAGTAACCACGTCAAATTAAATACTAGAAATCTTTATATTACCTCAATAAGCTCAGCTTTGGCATCTTCCAACTCTGCATTCACTCTGCGCTCCTTAATGATGAGTACCTTATTAAGAGATTTTATATCTTGCGATTTGTCATCTATGTCATTCAGTTTTTGTTTTATCTCATAAATCTTTTCTGTTAACTCAGACTTTCCCTTTAATTTTTCTATCTCCACCTAAAGTTTTTGTTTAGCATCCAACATCTTTTTCATGTCGTCTATCTTGTTTGTAGGCTTTATTTTATATATATGTGCAATTTGTAGTTACTAGGACATAAATAAATATATGACGAATCACTAGTTGAACATCCAAATTACTCTCTCTCTCAATAAGAAGTTAAGCATCTACATGTTTTTGGAATATATGTGCACATAAACTGTGGAATATAATGCGCAATTCATGATAATTATTTTCTAACCCTCACAACACGAAATCTCTACTCTGGTAAGATATGTTACATTCAACCTTACAAAAACTAAATATTACCCTGTCAAGTAAGAGAATTCAGGCTGCAGTAGATAAAATATCATAAGGTTCAAAATGCATAAGATAAGTGGTGATTATGAAAATATAATTGTTGTCCCAAGTTATGTACAAAATAATGAGATGAAGGATGTAGAAAGAAAATAATGTTATGTATAGTTGACTAAGAGCGGCAATGAATTGAAGAGCTCACTAGAATCAATCTATAAGGATTATATCTTCGAGTCTTGCAAAAGAACACTTCATATGAAGCTTAACACTTAATGTATAAATAAAATTGATACCACGTACTCTTAACTCTTACTAAAGATTCAATCTAAACATGATAGGTATTATAGATCACCAAAGGTAGATCAAAAGAAAAAGAATAATTCAATATAAGTGGAAAATTTACAGTTGTATATGTGTTCAGTCTTGTCACCTTAAACCCTCGACGACAAGCTCGGAGGACGAGGCGGCGACGGGCTCAGGGTAGGAGGCGACGATGTGCTCAGGGGAGGAGGCACGCGGGCTAGGGGGCAGCGGCATTGAGGAGGGGTGGCGGCGACGGGATTAGGAAAGAGGCCGAGGTTGGTGAAAGAGATTTCGTTTGGGTGAGGAGTGCGGCGGAAACAAACCCTAGAAATATATATAATAGGGAAGTGTTATCACAGACGGTTCGAGTAAAGAGTTGTCTGTGATGTTAGCTCATCATAGATAGCTCTTAGCACACCTCTAACTTTGACGGTTGTGCTAGCAAAACCGTCTATGATCAACTTTAACACAAATGGTTTTTGAAAACTGTCTGTGATGAGGCGTCTTATATATGCCTTTGTTATAGTAGTGTTTGACACATAGCCTATCATGCCTAATAACTTGTCGTCAAGTATTTACGCATCCGATCTCCCCTGGATCGCAATTTCAGATTACATCTTCTACATTCTTACTTGTGTTCTCGATTTGCATGCAGAGATAAACCTTTTTGGTGAGGTCAACCATGTTTGTATGTGGTTGACTATTCTCTCTTTCCTCCTTAAATTTCCTCCATATCACACCGCTTGCCTACGTGAACTTGTCATGAAAGAAATAGTAGAGGGGTGCCTTAGTGCTAGGGGAGCAATCGGATTAGATAATTTTCGATCGATCTACTGACCAGATGTTTTCAGATCGAATTCGAATATTTGTCGGATTCGGTATTGATTTCGGATATTTTTTCGGATTTGAATTCGAGATCACTATCCATCGGCTTGGGATATTCCAAGATAATTTTTGGATATTTCTGAAAAAAATATTTCGGATATTTGAAAATCAGATGTCATCTGCCCGCCACCTTCCACTCCATCCACCTGGCACCCTTTGCTCCCTCCGCCCACCGCCCTCTGCTCGCCTACTCCACTGTCATCGCCACCACACAGGCGTACAACACGGCGATGTTCTACCTCCGCGGCCGCTCCGCACGGCTCAATATCCCTGACCAATATGACGGCGCTGCCTCTTCGGGGGAGAGGAGGGAGGGCCTGAGGACCACAAGGAGGGTGGCGCCGCCCTTGCCGCCGCCGCCATCCGCAAGAAGGTAGCCGAGGTCAGCGCTCACGTCGACGCGCAACACTCCAACACAGGCGGCGTCGGCGCACCTCCACCGTCGCCCCCGCGATGCCGAACCAAGAACCCCGACCTCAACCAAGAGCCCACCCTGGATACCTCCGACAACGAGTAAACTATGCTGATTTTGGCTTCTTCCATCGTCTAGTTCTTAGTCCTTAGGCAGCCAGGCGAGGAGTAGCCAGGTGAGGAGTAGCACCTAGCTAGCTAGTAGTAGTAAGTAAGCAGATAGGGCCAAACGGATGGACGCAAGGTGTTCGGTGAAATGCGGATGAGTTCGGAGATTGTTGTGTTTGCAAGCGGACGAGGCAGCGGTGGTGGGCTCCAAGCCTCTAAGTCGTGCGGGGATGATTTGTGCTGCAATTACAGAGTAACTTGCGTTTGCTTTTGGAAAAGTATCTAGAGTGATTCAGATTGAGTAAATAGTCTAGATGGGATCCTATGGGTATTGGGCAAATAGCTCACAAATGCAACTAGGAGATTATCTCTCGGATGGATCCTATAGGTGCCGGCACATTGGTAGCCTAAAATTTTAGTGCTTTGTGTGCACATATGCTTTAGCTTTAGTGCGATATCCGATAAAAAAATATCTAGTACCATATCGATTCCGCTCTATATTTGTTTCAAATCAGTGACCAATATTATTCACACCGTATTCGTATCCGACACTATCTATATCTAACTCCGAACCCAACAAAATGATATAGTTTAAGATACAAAAATAACGATATCCAATCGAATCCGAGCCTATTGCAGACTGATTAGTGCCCTTAACATCATAGCCGCCGTACGTACGTGATGTCTCTTTTACCCTTTTCTTTTCAACGAAAGCGCAAATCAATGGCGTATAATAGTAGGAATGTCTTCTCGCGCGGTAGTGCCTCGAAGACAGCAGGACTAACCGAGTAAGGGTTTTGCAAAGCAACGCATATCACAAGCTAATTAAGCGCGCAAGCCCCTTTCCCCATGCGTGCATGTCGTTGACTTGCACGGGCCTGCCCAAAACTCACCAACCCCATGCTTGGCAGCTTGTAAACAACTCCATTGCAGCTTTTTTAAGGCCTCTAGAGAGAGAACAGGTTTTGCACGCTCGCGCGCTACCAGTTTGCGACTTTACACAAACGATTTATGTTGTGTCTCCTCCCAATCGAGCTTCTTGGTTGCATAAATGTCACTCCATTGGTTTCTGAATCAATATTATTTTAGCTTTCGAAATTTATTTTTAAATACATATTATTCTATAATTTTGAGATAATTTTTAACCGTTTCATCCTTTGCATATCTCTACCATTCATTATTCCCAATGCTATTTATTACTGTAGAATAGAGTAACTCACCATCTCAGAGCAATAAGTGAGATAATGGAAGAGTGCGATTTGGTTATTTCTACATGTGGCTTGGTTAAAGTGCAAAATCCTGAAACGTCATCTATTCTAAAACGGAGAGAATACCATGTACATCTTACATGGGTCGAGCATCCTACGGAATCATGATCATTGGATCACAAAATGGACAAACCAAATATATAGTGAATATTGTGCTTATCTGCCGCTTTATCCCATTTTTTTTTGCAAAACTAGCGCATGTGAGTGCATTTGCAAAAATAGTCCACTCCTCCATCGCAAAAACGCGACAGACGACACGTGTCCCCTGCCGCATTCGGGGAGTGTGGGAGGACACGCTACCTGGGGGCGGCAGCCGCAACGCTCGCACCGCGCACGCCCATGCGTTGCTCGCCTGGCCATGTGCACTGTGCCACTCTCACCCATGCACTCGCCTGAGCTTATGTGGGGACAGCCTCCCCCAAGTTCTCTGGGCACAACAGGGGACACGTCGCTTGCCGCGCTTTCTACGGTGTGGAGGGGCCATTTTTGCAAGTACACTCATGGGGTTGTTTTAAAAAAAACGAGATAAAGAGAGCTAGACAAGCACAATATTCATATATAGTTGTTGTCTCAACAATCAACATAGGGGTGGGTATTTGATTTTTTCGGTCTAATCGATTCGGTTTTTTCGATTTTAAAATAATTCGGTTTTTAGAAACTAGCTACCGAATTTTTTGGATCAAAATAAAAAACCGAACCGAATTAACTGAAATATTTCGGTTTATTTTTTCGGTTAACCGAAATATGAATAAACGCTAGGTAAATTAGATTTAGTTCTTTTCATATCGCAACACAGAGTATGGATAAACCCACACAACATTCATAGGTCATTACAGTATAAGTATAATGAATACATGAATATACCAATCATATGCATAAATTTGTTAGAACATGAGAATTGTTTAGTGGCTTTAGAAAGAACATTATAAAAGTAGTATTGTACATGATCTATTCGGTTATTTCGGTTTTTAGAAGTGAAAAACCGAACCGATCACCGAAAACCGAATTATATCAAAATAAAAATCGAACCGAAAACCGAAACCAAATAAACCAAAATAATTGATTAATTCGGTTCAGTTCGGTAATTCAGTTTCGGTTTAAAAATATTCAACCCTAAATCAACAGTTGAGTTTCGTTGTCAATTGGCACTCGCGCATCCCTGAGCACATGCGCTCTGTCTTTAGGGATGGCAAGCACGCGAGATGCATGTCGCCATGGTAAATCTCCTTAGCGTGCATAAAGGGATTGGATGGCAGGGCCATTTTTACCTCCCCTAAAAAATTAACGGCAGGGGTCACTTCTATACAAGATCCGTCGCCGTAGTACGTACGCACGGAAGGAGAGAGACGAATCCTCGAGGGATCAATCCATCGTAGTACGCAGCTACAACAAAATCTAGACGTAGACGTACGTTGCGAGCTGCAAAACTACCAAACGCGGGTGTCAAAAGGACGCGCCGGCCAGCCGTGAAGTGCAAGAACGACCAAACGAGCTTCGGTTCGCGTGCGATCGATCGGCTCAGCTCAGGGGTACAGAGAACGAGCCGGAGACAGACAGAGTCTCCTCGTACGAGCGCGTGCGCGCGGCCAGGTCTCATCGACATTACTTACCCCGCGGGTTGCGTTGCATCGGCTGTGAATGGGCTGTCTACTACTCATAGACAAAGCCGTCCGGTTACAAGGGTTTGCAATTTCAGAGCTTCTACCGATCGTTCGCCCCACGCGGCACGCGCGGTCCATGCGGACCTTAGTCTATCCGTGCAGCTTTAATTTTCGTGCCTGTTTCAGTTGAGGCTCGTCTAGTCTAAAAACACAATACAACAGGTAGATAGTACGATAGTAGAGTAAGAGAGAGTGAGTGACAGAGGAATGGTTGTGAACTTGTGATGTAGCTGCGAGCCTATCACACGGTGTGCACGGCAGGGACGCGCCGGCCGGCCAGAGCCCAACATGCATGTGAACCTGCAAAAGCTTGGTAAGTAGTGGTGATCGAGCAAGAAAGAAACGGGTGCACGTCGAATCCTTGTCGCGATAGCATAGGACATTAGTACTCCATCACATTTTCTAGCTAGGGTGTCGCAACGGGACTAGATCGATCGACCGACCCGGCACCAATCTCCTTCATGATCTCATCTCGGCCTCAGACGTATATGGAACCCACGTTCTGTACTTCGGTCATGTGCCACGCTGGCAGGAGGTATATGCATTATGCCTCCGAGATGGCACCTTCGAACCAAACAAAAATCTCCGACGCGCCTTCAAAATTTGTTCTCCTAGCCAACGTTTGAAAATTCGCGTTGCGCTCTCTTCATTTCTCTGCCTCGCAGTACGTCAATCTATTATTAGTCACTCCGATCACAAATAGTTATCATTTTAGATATATTTTAAATATAGATTTGATCACTAATTTTTATTATAATATATTTATAAAAATTAATAATATTATAATATTATGGAAGTAATTTCAAGATAAATCTACATATATATAATTTTTTATACCTAATTTATATATTTAAAAGGATATTAACAACCAAATTTGACTATATCTACCTCCAAATTGATAACCGTCCATGACTGGAACGAGTATTAATCTTCCCCCCCCCCTGTTTATACCATTCATCACGCAATGATCAGCCATCCGCTTACTCCGATATGATCTATCGATCTCGTCATGGCAGAGGCAGAGTGCGTGGCCATCGCATCACACGCTCGTCGACGTACCAGCTTGTCGAAGCCAGCACTACTGTAGAAAAATTTATATTAGATGTTCATCACAGAAGGTTTTAAAAAATCATCTGTAATGAGAGATATCATTGACAGTTTTAAAGTAAAATAGGTAATCACGTTTCCTCTATAGATAACTCTCCTGCAGGTTGTTTAAGGTGTACGTTGCTCTTGAAATGGCCGAGGCTAACTTTTTGGAATCATATAGGTCGTTCAGAGTGTACAAAGCTCGTGGAGGGCCTTCTGGCAATGACGAGCTGAAGCTGAAGCACGATTTTAAGTTTTCGGCATCTATTAGTACACAATAATCCTATTCACACTTCGTAATAATGCCTCTGCAACTAACAAATTCTATATTTGCAGTGCCACCAGCAGAGAAAGAGAAATAACCTATGTGAATTTTACATTTGTTACAACATGCAAGTCCTCCTCAATACAAAAAAGACCAATCAGGTTACAACTACGTTGTCACAGATCGATCTGATCAGAATTCGAGAACAACTCTTTGCTGAGTGATATCATAAATTCAAAAGACGAGTTCCACTCTGCTTAACTTGAGTCGTGTTATTTCTAAATTGCCACTTGGGTTAATTTGTGAAATTTGTGCTGTGAATTTATGAATTGTACTTGTGCATTAAATTGTTAATATATCTGAGTTGATTTCTGAAATTGATTTGATGTACGTGGTGTAATATATAATCTGAGGTGATTTCTGGAATGGATGTAATATGTAATTTGCTTGTTTTAGAGGGCATCTAGCATTTTCTGAGGCTAACTAGTAAACAAAAAAGTATATCGATAGAAAATAACATCATAGACGGTTCTTTATAAAAAAAACCGTATGTAGTATTTATCATATCTTAGGCAGTTCCTAATAATAACCGTATGTGATGTTCAATTATCACAAACGGTTCTGAGTGTGAACCGTCTCTGATAAGTTGATATCATAGACAATTCATACTCAGAACCGTGTACGATAAGTTCATATTATAGATGATTCATACTCAGAACCATCTGTGATATGTTTTTTATAGATGGTTCGTGAACCGTCTGTAATATGTTTTTTACAGATGGTTCGTGAACCGTCTGTAATATATCGTCATTATCACTGATACATTATTACACACGGTTCACAAAACTGTATGTAATGAGTTTTTGAAACCGTATGCGATAAGGTTTCAGTACAGTCACCGCTAGCTGTGTAGCCTAATACAACCGTCAAAAATTCCCCACCACGACGAGCGTTTCCTAATTAGTTTAAGCTTGCTACTGGCGATCACGTTCTAATCAACGGAATTAACGTTATGCAGTAGTGATGCGCATGAGGATGAAACACGTAACACGTGATCCGATCGGTCACGTACCACTGACGAAAGGTTAGATTTTTCCAGCGCTTAATTTACTCTTGAAAAAGAGGCGAGTGCGTGCACCCGCTGCGTCCGATCGAGCTGTACGTACATATAAGATTTTTTTAATAATATTTTTTTAAAAAATTATAGAAATAATATGCCAAATTAAAATTTTACAAAAATACTCACTTATCGCAATTTAAATTAACGACAGGTCTCTATCGCAATTTCAAATGATAACAGAGAGTTACGACCGTTAGCGACATCTCTCTATAATCATTGACGACAGATTTTCTATCGTTATTTGTAATTTTTTTTATTTGGTATATTATTTCTATAATTTTTTATTAAAAAATATTATTTAAAAAAATCCTATTCTAAAGTAGACCGCACAAACGGGCCGAACGAAATAATACCAATGCTCTTTTCGTAGAAAAAGTACTATTACTACTTAGCTATGTATGTCTCCTCCCTTTGTACGAAGCCGTACGTCACCGCTGCATCACCTTGAACGTGTTGGTTTAATTACTTCTGCCGAAGTGCTCCGTCCTCAGTGGCACTGCGACTTAGGAGCCATTTCTTTAACCTAGCTCGCACAGACCGTCGCTAGCAAAAGCAACAGGGTAAATCCACGCCGACACTGGAGCCCACATGCCAGTGACGCTTAAAAATGTTCCTCTGTCTTACTATGTGTCTGATCAGGACAGTTTGAATTAGTAAAAGTTAAACACACGGCATATCCAATCCGTCCCCTCCTAATCATTCAAAACGCTCGTCCCGAAGCCTAGCCGAGCCCGTAGATCAGATCACGTGGAGATCACATGGTAGGTGCGACTATGAGCCTATGAGGTAACCCAACCCAAGGCCATGCATGAACAGTTATGGATGTTCACAGCCGTCAGCCAGCCCTATATCGACTCCTGCTCTCTCATCAGAGCGTTTGTTTAGCTCCAACTTGCTGTTGCGTCTAATAAGATTAGCACTAAACAATGCCGGGTTCATGAACCCCGTGTCGCGAGTTCGTGCGTCACCTCGCCTCAACGCTCCCATCAATCCATCAATCAATCACTCCATCGCATCCTGCGACAACGAATCGGATGGGGGGATCCGGCCGAAATATGAGATGACGCCCGCTGGCTTAAACTAACCACCTGTCGTCGCCACTAAAACTGCAACAACTTTTTGCGTAATCCTGACGCGATGAGCGGCAAAGCAGAGCGTGCGTGCGTCTAAGGCTTCCGCTTAGACCCGACGGTACAGATCACGTCAGGATTAGTTTATCTGCGGTGCGGATCATTCAGATCGCGACTCGTCGTCGTAACCACAAAGATGTTTTTCTGACTGACGCCACTGATGCATCCATCGACGCTTCATCCTTCGCTTTCAGTGACCACACGGAAGGGGAAAAGCTCACAGGCTGTAACCCTGTACAAACTGCAAAGGAGGGGGAGGTTGTGGGCGGTCTCTGCTGCTCTGGTGCAAGACACACACCACAGCGCAGCGAGGTGCGGCTTTTACTTGCGTATGCAAAAGCGGGCAGTGTGTGTGTGTGTGGTGCAGCACAGTTAGCAGTACCAAGAGACGCAGCGCAACAGCTAGGCACCAAGGCAAAGAGACGAGATGACCTACCACTAGATCGCATCGTCCAGCCACGATTCTCACAAACGATGGCCATGGCAGGGCTGTGCAGGACAGGACCGGGCAGTGGCTGCAGGGGCCAGCGGAGTGGACACGCCAGCACAACAGAGCCCCCAGGCAATCAGTCACTGTGCATCATTTACAGGCAGCTTTAAGACCTAGCCGTCCCCCTCTCCCCTGAACGCATTGGCCGGATGCGACGCAAAGATGCCTACTGGTACTAATACTGCTGATATGTGTGTTCGTGTGTAGAACTGTAGATAGATAGATGCAGCGTAGAGATAGGTGCAAACAAAACTGCGAAATTGCAGATCATACATGGGAAATATCAGGTGAAAATAAGCATTTTTGTGAAAATTATATAAATACCACCAAAAGTACTTCTACAAATTTTTGAGTCCTCAAAAAATTATCAGCTATAGGTACGTGCATGGCATATATCCATGCAAAAATTCAAAAACACACACAATCCATTTTGCCAAAAAAAGACAAATACGAGGTGCAATAGTGGCCATTACTGTTCATCACCGCTGTACCCTATTACAAGCTGTATTTATCTCGCAAACAGGATTGATTTTGTTCTTAAAATTCTGCATGGATATAGACCATTCACTTGCCTATAGATGACAATTGTTTGAGGATTTTTTATAATCTTGTACCAGTACTTTTAGTGGTATTTGCACAAATTTCACAATAGACTCATTTTCACCTTATTCTCCCCAGTCATACATACAGTACATCATACTCTATATGATGAAGTATCCATTTAAGTGCGGATTGCAGAGACTAGAATCTTGAGGTGAACAAAAGAAAGAAATGAAAAGGATGTACATGATATAATAGCAGTACCAAGTTGAGCGGCGACAGCAGGAGGATAACAGCAAGAGACAGGGGAACAAGAGGAAAACTAATTGCAGTTAGCCACTCACATTAAAGAAGATGCAACCAAAATTTACCATCCACTTGCTTCGTTCCACCTTCATCCCAGTCCCACCAACAATTTTCTTAGTCTTCTTTTTTCTACTTTTGTAGTGATTTTTTTCTCTCTCTTCCAACGCCCTTCCCAAACTGTACAATAGCGAGTTCTATCGAACAATTCAAACGCCTCTACTTTTTCCCGCCACCTGCCTAGATATTCCGTTCCATCGGTCTCCGTGGTCCGTACACGTCGCATCAGATGATCGCACCTCTGTGTTATGGCTGCCACCCATCAGCAACTCATCGCCTCGCACTTCACCGGGAGGGCGCGGTCGAACCCTCCGCGGGACAGCAGGGTCCCCACCACCGCCAGGTCGCGGCAGAAAACCCCTTGGTACACCGATGCTGTCGTCGTCGCCGCCGCCGTGGTAACCGCTGTCTTGGTCATTGTTGGCACGGTCGCGGCAGCCTTCGCCTTCCGTAGGGTGGAACTGTTCGTGCTGGGAGCGCTCTCCGTCTGCTTGGGCTTCTCCGGCATCGGTGCTGCCGGTTCTTGCTTGGACGCGGCCGCTGCAGCGGCTGCCGCCGTGGCCGCCACGGCGGCTTCCTTCGCCCTCTGCCTCTCAGCAGTCTCCTCGTCCAACACGGCTGACATAATGAACGAGTACCCCTTCTGCAACATCCTGTACAACAGCAGAGCTGACATGCGCGCCTGGTCGCGCACCGCCTCGAGGTCGCGGTGCTCGTCCACGAGCTCCAGCCGTTCGCCGAAAACCACAGCACGGTCGGGCTTGAGCTTGAGCGAGAGGAGCAAGTGCGCGCGTTCCAGATCAGAGCGCGTGCATCCGCGGCGCACGCCCAACAGCGCGTAATAATCAATGTTGCACGCCTCGCCGGCGGCGACACGGCTGCGGAGTCCCTGCATGCGAGCGATCAGCTTGCGGTGGGCACCGGCGATCTCTCGGTAACGCACACCACCCTGTGGTCGCCATCTGGGTCCCGGAAGCTTGCCATCCCGGAGCGCAGCGTCGTAGAGAAGTTTCAGGTGGTCAAGGTCACGGAGGCAATCGGCGAGTGCACCCACGGATTGGAGAAGGTCGGCACGGGAGCGGAGAGCCGGGATGTACGCAGGGTCGAGCGCGAGCGCACGGTTGCAGTCGGCGATAGCGTCGGCCGGGCGGCCACCGGCCTGGAACGCAGCGGCACGGCCAACGAGGCACGCGGCGGCGAAGGGGTGCGGAAGAAGGCCGCGGCGTGCCTCCAGGATCTTGGAGAAATGACGGACAGCCTCTGCGGGGAGGCCTGCATCGAGCGCAGCCATGGCGGCCGTGCGGCGGCGGAGCAAGAGCTTCACGTGCGATAGGAGCTGGGACACGGCCTCCGACTCCATGGCCGGTATGGTGAACGCCGAGCCGGACTTGGAAGAGTTTCCCGACGGCACGGAGGCAACAGCTGCTGCCGCGGCAGAGGATGAGAAGCTGTCCTCCGACCAGCAAACACTCTCGCGGCGGAACGCCGCCGAGGCGAGGCGGCGGCCGGTCTGGAGCAACACCATGGCGTCCTCGATGAGGCCCAGGTGGAAGCAAGCTTGGCCCAGGACCAAGTACCTGTACGTCGGCATTAACCATTAGCCATTAGGAGGGAAGCACCGGAGAGAGCACTCTGCACTTATAAGAGGTGATAACGGTGAAGGTTATATACCTCCACTGAGTGTCCGTGTTGGGGTTCTTGGAGAGGCCGGCGAGGACGCGGCTCTTGAGCTCGGAGACGTCGAAGCATCGGAAGGAGCGGGCAGCCCCGGCGCCAGGCTCGGCCGTGTCGGAGCGGTGGCGATTGGGCGAGAGGAGTTTGGCACGGGATATTGTGCCAAGGTCACCGGAGCTGGAGGAGGACAAGGAAGACGAGGACGAGGTGTCCTCGCCAATGCAGGACTTGACGCAGCTGGGGATGTAATCGCGGAGCATATCGGCGACCTCGCGGTAGCGCCGCAGAGCGAGTAGCGCGCGCGCCCGCAGCTCCAGGGCGGCCTCCATCCGCGGCGATAGCTCCAGCGCCGCGTGCACCAGGCCGAGCGCCGCCACCGCGTCCCCGCCGTCGGGTTCCGGCGCCGCCGTTAGAATCGCCCGCGCCTCCCGAAGGTACTTGTCTATCACCTGCCCAAACAGAAACGTCCACACAAACATCAGATTTACCGCACCAAAGTTGGATTTTTGAACAAACTGAGAAAGTTTGACCATTCTGAGAAAAATATCAAATTTTTCGGGGACAAAACAACCAAAACAGGACGAGCAGACAGAATGCGCTCAAATCAAGCAGTTCTTGAACGAAACAACCAAACGCGCTGCAAGGTGGAAAGGAACGAATGGTTCTTGACTAAAAGAAGCTGGGCATTTGGATGACGCCACGGCCAAACGGCAACTCCTCCTCAAGTCAAAGGACCAAAAGTTCTCTCGGCGTCTGTGCAGTACCAAAAGACCAAATAGTTCTTGAACAGATGAACCATCGTTGTGTTGTGGCGAAAGAACCAGCCAGTGGAACCCAACCCAGCCCAACAATGGAGAGAGACTACAGCGCAAGCACCGGCACTGACCTTCCTGTTGCTGAGCAGCCACTTCCTCTTCTTCTCCGGAGCAGAAGAAGGCGAGGACACCGCCATTGCCTCCCGCGCATAAATCGGCCCGACCCAACCGGAAGCTCGAATCGATCCCCAAGGGGGACACCGCACACACCCACACCGGAAGAAAGAGAGAGAATAAGAAGGGGAGGAAGGGCTAGGCAGGAAGGCAAGATGAGAGAGGAGGCTATATATACGGGTCCTGTTCTACCTCTCCCAAATACATCACCTCGCGTATTTTATAAGCTTTTCTCGGTTTGAACGAGTGGGGAAGAAATGGGATGGGATCATGGAAAATGAGAGAGAAATGCCAGCTCTTACTGCACCACACAGCACCACACTTTCTCTCTCCTCTCTCTCTCTCTCTCGCTCGCTCGCTCCTTCCTGCTTTCCCTTTCACAGAAAGCTTCGATCCCTCTTAACATAGCTGGCCAAGATGCCTATCCAACACCTCTCCCCAGTCCCCCACACAT
The DNA here is from genome assembly GCA_036346275.1 of Otatea glauca. NCBI lineage: Eukaryota > Viridiplantae > Streptophyta > Magnoliopsida > Poales > Poaceae > Otatea > Otatea glauca. Next base: position 21,548,578 of record CM070715.1, read on the forward strand.
AGACCCAGTAAAATAAAAGGTTCATGTGTGGGGTGGTGAGCTTTTAAAAGAGTAGAGAGAGAGAGAGAAAATAGTAATGCTGCCCCACTACTCCTCCTCCTATCCTCCCTGCTCTTTCCTTTTCTCTCTTGCTCTTCTTTTTTTCCTTTTTATTTTATGATTCGTTTATTCTCTCCCTTATTTTAGATTATCGATTTTAAAACGGGAAAGATCACTCGGATCAGTGCACTTCGTGTATCATTATCTGCACCTGCCAAGGTAATAATCGGTAGAGATAACCCGAATATACTAATTACTTAGCGTGGCTACTCGCATTATACATTTTCATCGTGATTTTACTCGGTAATTTTGTATTACAAAACCTGCAGAAATTTACTCGTACCTACCATACCAATGGGGGTAACATACCAATAATTACTTGCAGACATATGAAGCCACTACCCTAGTAAATATACGGTACTGTCCCCTGCCTTGCACGCTGTTTATGCCATCGCATCCGAGTAGATATATATGGCTATGCTTTCAGCAAATATACGGAACCGGGGAAGCTTTTGTACGGTCAAATTACAGTTACGCCACAGTGCAATGAACAGAGTACGCGTGCAAAGAAAAAACAACTAGGAGACCACAAAAAATACTTATACGCTTGCCGGGTACTTATGATACACAATATTGAATATTAGTCGTCTATTCAATTTGTTATAATAGATCAGATTAGTTAGAATTTACTTATACTTCTGCCGGTAGTATTGGTAGTAGAAATCATACGGTGGTAGTATTGTAATTAGCTATTTTTTAAGTTTGAATGTATGTGTATTTTTTTGTGCTTTTATGTCAAATACGGAACTGCTTCGTAGACCGCGCAAGACAGAGCGCTCGATGCGTTAGTGCGAGACCACGGCGTCATCATAAATCAGGCGGGAGGGCACCAGCCACGGCGTGGTCACAATCCGGAAGGGCACTCACAGACAGATAGAGGTTGCGGTAGAAAAGGACGGCAGCGATAACATAACGCAACAAAGGGCGGCGGCAGCGGAAAATAAAGGTCAACGATTAACGAGTAACGTAGCAAATAATAAAAAATCTATAATATCTTAAGAAATATATGACTAGATCTAATTTCTACTATCATTATTTACTACCCATATTATCCACAGTAAAATTGCTCTACAGATACAATGGTAAAAACTCTGGTCGCCCTTTGTGGGCAAGGGAAGCAACGGAGGGTACGTTGGATGGGTTCGTCCTGTCAGAGGGTGGGCCTCATCACCGCACGAGGCCCGTGACGTCACCGAAAAGCTACTGCCCTGGCTCACCTCACCGCCAGGGATCCAAATTTTGGCGAAATTTCGGATTTCGTGCCCTCGAGACCTAAACTACCGGCCAAATTTTTTTTTGAAAATGCTACAGTAAATTAATTTTTTTCTAACGAGATTTCGGTCAAACCGGGCGAAATTTCATGAAAAAATCCGTATTTTGTTTTTTTATGGCCGTATTTGACTTCAATTACATCAATAACCTATAATAAAGTGATCTTTGATGATAATTTGTCTAAAAACTTATTTTTTGAGATATTTTAAAATTTTGGCAGAAACACTGTTAGAATTTTATAAAATTGAATATGATTTTTAATGCTATGAAAAATTTATGGTACAATCTTACGAAGTATAGGATCAAACATAAAATTTTATAAATATTTTAACTTCATTTGTTATCTTTTAAAAATAAAAAACAGAATTAGCATAAACGAGGTAGTAACAGTGTCAGATTTTTATAACTTTTTTCATGTTTGATCATCATTTGAAAATTTTATGGTAATATTAATGATGCATGAAGATTATAAATAAAAATTTTCAAAGTTTTCTAGAATGGTTTGAACTATTTTTCATTCGGTTGAAATTTGTCGGTCAGCCTTCAGTTGCACTGTCTGAATTTTTAAAAATTCATGAAGCTTGATCATCACCTGAAAATTTTATGAGATTATTAATTAAGGATCATAACCATGCACAAAAAATTTCAACAGTTGCTAACTTGATTTGTACCATTTTTCATTCAAATCAAACTTGTCGGTTAGTGTTTTATCAGGACAATACCACTCTACGAATTTTTAAAAATTTCTCAAATGTGATAATCAGCTGAAATTTTTGGGAGAACATAAGTAATGTGTCAGGAACCTCAAAAAAAATTTGAAATTGTTTTGTTAAGGTTTGGACCACTTTTCTGTCGGTGCAAAAAAACCCGAAATTTCAGGTTTTTTCGCCGAATTTCGGGATTTTTCGTTACTACATGGACCGGATTTGAATTTTCAAATTCAAATTCCGTTTGAAATTTTTCCGAAATTTTGAAATTTCGGCGAAATCTCGCGATCCAGTCAGAGACGAAATTTATTCCGAAACCGAATTTTCAAACCTTGCTCACCGCCCGATTTGTTTATCTGGTGGTGCGCGCAATTGAAGCAACGGCTGTGTTTAATTACGGAGGGGTGAAAGGGGAAGAAGGTAAATACACCACGATGGATTTCGTGAACCCTGGTGCGATTGCCTAATTTGGCTTTTACATCGACATGGTTGTTTACATTGCATACCAATGGAATAGGGGTGATCCGTGCATCGCTACAGAAACTACAGATACGACCTAGTACGCGAAATTCGTTAAGAGAACGGCTACAAAACTTTGTTTTTCAACGGGACAAGGTTTGACCGTCCGATCAATCCATTACATAACAATGATTCTAATGCTATGAAAAGCCTTCTTCATACTTCCACCTCTACATCCTATGACTCCGTGAGACCATCACCCTATTGCATCTCTTGCCTCAATCTTTCTCCCTCTCTCCCTTGCTCCTTCCCTCCCACTCCTAGTGCTCTAGAGCTTGATCAATAGTGAGATGGCCGTCATGTGGGTGTAGTAAGTGGTGCAAGAGAGCATCAAGGGTGCCCTAGTGCTCTAGAGCTTACAAGAAGGGATATATATAGGGGGCGGTGACCTAGGTCAAAAACGATCTAAACCGTGGGAGGGCTTCCCCCCCCCCCGCACCCCACAGGCGGACCTAGGGGCAGCGCGACTTGATGGGCCAACTTCTGCCTCCGCTACGCTCCGGCAGGAGTTTAGCCTTCTCTCTGAATTTGGATCAACAATCAACACATGCCTCCTCGTCTAGGTCATAGATCAATCCAACTCCGACTCTTCCAGGTCGCCTCATGGCTCCACTACATCTCTGCGAACGTCATAAGGTGACTTCGAACTCTAGCTTCACCCCTTAGGCGAGCAGGGGAGGAGCGAGTAGCAAGGGCAAAATGGCGGCCGTAGGTGAGCATGTGAGTTTTTTTTGCTTTTTGTTTGTGTTTTCTATTGAATTTTGTTGAAACTTCATGAAAATTTTGAAACTTGATCAAGAGTGAGACGGCTGTCATGTGGGTGTAGTAAGTGGTGCAAGAGAGCATCAAGGGTGCCACATGCGGGGGGAGTAGTGACGTTGGGAGCAACGGTGGTTGCAAGCATGGCTAGCGTAGCTTGCAGCAACGTGGGGCCGATGAGGCAGCGGGCTGAGGGTGTAACAAGCCAACATGATTTGGGATTCTCTCTCGTGCTACCAGATTGACGTGCGCTGCAGTGGATCCCTAGCCTACTTCGGGTGGCACCGCTGGTGCTAGGTCACGCGAGAGTGCTAATTGGGAGTAGCAGCCATGGGCAATCCAAATGGTCATGGAGTAAACGAGGGTAAGCATTTGCATTCCAATTCGCCATCGATCCTGGTAGATCTCGCCTCTACGAGTAGCAATCCGCCTATGCATCCACCTTGGAGCCTAAATCGACATGGTGGAGGCGGCATGGTGGGAGGAGACACCGATGATAGGGTCCACTAGATCCAAGCATCTTCCTCGTCGCCGACGATGAGATTAGCCAGATCTGGCGAACCTTACATGCCTCCTCGTCTAGGTCACAGATCGGTCCAACTCCGACTCTTCCAGGTCGCCTCGTGGCTCCACTACATCTCCGCGAACGTCATAAGGTGACTTCGAACTCTGGCTTCACCCCTTAGGCGAGCAGGGGAGGAGCAAGTGCCAAGGGCAAAATGGCAGCCGTAGGTGAGCATGTGAGTTTTTTTTTTTGCTTTTTGTTTGTGTTTTCTATTGAATTTTGTTGAAACTTCGTGAAAATTTTGAAACTTTTGCGTTGAAATTTGATGAAACCTACTGAAACCTTTTCTTGAAACTTTTTTTGTTGAAACTTTGATGAAACCTATTGAAATTTGTTGAAACTTTTTAAAACTCTTTTGACAAAGCTTGTTGAAATTTAACTTGAGTTCGAAAATCCAAAACTTGTTCAGGTTTGATCTTCAAACTTTTTCGAAATCTTCGAGAAACTTCTAAAACCCTACGAAAGTCAACTGAAACCTGAAACTTTATCATGTTTTAACGAGACCTCATGAAAGTTGATAAAAATTTGTGCTCTCCCACAGCTAGTCGCTCTTTGTTAATTACGGGAGACATCCGTGGAGGGGGTGGATAAGACACGCTTTAAGCTATAGCTCGATCTAATCGTACCTCAGCTAGCTCCTCCAAGCGCATTTGTCGATGACACAACCACCGGCATTGATTTGATCGCTATCGAGGCGTTTAAATTAGCCAATATCTGGAGCGTAATTCTACGTACGTACAACATCAGCACATGTAGTGCAGTAAGACTAGCTTTGGATAACGAAAGGAAATTAGCCAATGTTGGCAAGCAGGCTTCCCTTTTACTAACAAGACGGCCAAGCTCTTTTCCAGTTTCACCGCTTCCCATACTGTGGAGGTGTCAGCTACACGTTACTGCTGTAGTTTCAGCATGCTGCTCATCACACACACGCGGTAGCTACACCGCCGTAGCTAGGGGCCAATTTATGAGTCGGAATGTGTAGAGTGCTGAGGAAGCAACGCCACCAGCTAGTAGTCGTAGCTACCGCAACGAGCGAGGCCGCCTATAAATACTTTTCCCTTTTAACCCCCTACAGGCTTTACCCATCGCCATTTAATGAGTCACATGTCGAGGAAATGTCAGCGTCGCCCGCTTTACAGCCACGGCATGCACCTACTTTATCCGGCCTAACCCATGTTCGCCTTCGCCTTGCCTTCCCATTCGCGTAATCGTACGTGTTTTCTTTTTGTTTCGCTGGCTTAGCGTATAATGGCACGCTAATGCTGCACCTCTGGTGCGTAGGAGTAGATCCATACATACGGTTACGAACCGTACGTGATTGTTTGCGTCGATGGCACTCCGCGGAGAGAATATATATGCATGCATTGGCTTGTACACAAGCTGTCCTATCAATGGAGCAGAAACTGGGCGTGAGCAGAGCATCTCTTGATAATTAATCATGTGGGCGTGTTCGAGCTAATTGGGTTATTGATATGTCGCTCTATTCTTTCATGAGGTAACTTGCACAGAAAGCATGCGTCGTTGTTGTCAAGTTATAGACCAGTACTGTGTGTTTTTTAGTTATAGACCGGCGTGTGTTTTCAGCTAACATCTCATCTCATAAGCATTTCCTGTCGAGGGAGAGGTCAGATCTTCACGAAAGCTCGATCAAAGAATGGCTACCCGTCATGCGACTGATTTTGGGCCATTGGATGAGCATCCAAGGTAAAATAGACTCCTCCCTACTTAAAAATCTAAGCCCTCACATCCTCTGGACTCTCGAGCACCGCCTCCACAAGCATCTGTTGCTCCCAGCGCCAGTGAGGTCTGCTCCCGACCCCTCCGCAGCTCCCGGTAACAACACCCGCCTCCTCCTCCATCGTCTTTGTCGTCGCCCACCTTATCATCCTTCACTACCACCGCAACCCCACCCTTTTTACTCATCTCCAACAGCTACTGTTGTTTCCTGTCTCCTAATATTCTCTTGTTTTTGTTGTCCTAACCATCCACTGTCCTCCCCCAGCCTACAGCTGGTGCCACCTATGCCTCGCCGCGGTCAACACCCACCACTATTCCTTCTCCGCCCCAACCTCCCTCTAAATTTAGGAGCTCCAATTAAATCCGAGCCTTACCGATGAACTCTAACCCTAACCGATGGCGTAGGAGACCACGGAGTCAAAGAGGAGGATGACAATCTCGCCAAAGAAGATGACCTTGCCGGTCAAAGTACATATCTCTAAGCAATCGCAAGGTCAAAAATTCAAATGATTTGCATAGAAATTATCATTCAAATGCTATATAGTAATTAGGAATTTTTCAAACTTTTGTTTAGGCTGGCTTTAAGCCCACCTTAGCTTTCTCGAAAAAAAATAACTTTTAAACTTTAGCAATTAGCAACTCCAATTCAACATAGATGTTTGTCGAATATCTAAATATGGGGTATGAGCACGTACAGGATACGTGAAGGTTATTTCCTAATAACGTACAGAGACTTCGGATATCTCAGGCCCTATTCTGTGGGATAGGACATACGCGGAAAGAATAATTCTATATTAGAAAGGACTTGATCATGATCCCGTTACGAGAAAACCAACTCGAGTACGCCTGATATTCAGGGAAATTTGGATATGCTACGATATGGTACTCCAAACCGACTACAACTCGATTTGAGACCGGGCTACCCCGACTATATAAGGCCGGGGGTAGGGATCCTCAAGAGAAGGAGCTTCCAGACCAGACAAGGAGAAGACTTCGAGAGCTTTTGCGCAGAACAACCAGGAGTCGACGACCCGACGCTTCGTCAACCTCCATCGTTAGCTTAGCTTTAGCTTGAGTTCAATCTTCCTTATAACTAGGGCTAAACACATTGCTCGATATTCCATCCAACATATACATATGATCCACACAGGAAGTAGGGTGTTACTCCGCCAGGGGTCCGAATCTGTCTAAATCGTGTGTCTCCGATTTTGTGTTTGACTTTGCTAACCCGAAGGTACCCAAAAGTACAAATTTATTATCGATTTCTAACATTCAACAATGTTACGTTAGAATTGCTTGTAATTATTTTTTTAAAACTGCAACCACTATTATATATAAAGGTATTTGGAAACGGTATAATTAGTAGTTTTGTCGTCAAAGTTGTGTCATATCATTAGGTTTTTCTCGCTTCCATATAATTAAAAAAGTAATGTCAAATATTGATGTCCAAAATAACGAGTAAAAGAGGATGGATAGAGTAGTACGGCGATTTTTGAGTCGGAATTGGCACAGATTTGGCGTATATGATATCTTTATGAAAGCTTGGCTAAACTATTTAAATTCTAGCTATTACTAGTAGCTCCAATTAAATACAACATTAATTTTTTTCTATATATTACATTGGTTAAAATTGTATTTTGGAGATTTATCAGAAGGGGGTAGAATAGAATCGAAATAAAGAATTAGTGGCAAATTAAGATTACTGCTCCGGAAATTTAATGATGAGCTAAAGCTGCTTCTAAGAAGTCTATCAAAGAAAGATGATCCAACAAAGTTTTATTGGACTGTACACTCCAATCGACCAGTCCTCACGCACAGTTCGATTCCAAGGCTCCAGCAAAAAAAAGAAGAAGAAAAGACGCTGGATACCAAGAACAAAAACTACACTACCGAAATGCCCCCTTGCTCTGCTGGCATCCACGCGTCTCGTTCTACTCTTGCTTGGTATAGCTCGTCTTCGTAGCCATTGGTGGTCGTCGTATGGGTTTTGGAAGTCTTAGCCCTGTCGCACAATTTTTTTTTAAAAAAAATATTCATCTCGTGCAAACATAATTACAAAAATAGCTTATTCTCTAACCATTGGAACGCCAATATGTCACCTGCCACATTTGTGTTCCGCGGTAGGAGATACAAAAAGGTTAGAAAAGCAATGACCTCTTGGTTTTGTTGCTTGTTGGGTGGGGAACATATCTTGGCTTCTAGCGTGTACCTGTAGCTAGGGCTGTAAAAAAACCTTGAGGCTCATGAGCTGTTCAAGCTCGGCCTGCTTTGGGCTTGATTTGAGTTCCAATTAAGTCGAGCTCAAGCATGGTCCCGAGTTCGCAAGCTTTACCGAGCCGAGATCAAATACCCCGCGACCTTGATAAATTTACTAATCATTTGTTAAATATTACCACATGTTAACACTTACAAAGTTTACGCGAGTCGAGCTCAAGCTCGAGCATTTTATATTATTAAAAATTAGTGCATATTGAATTGCTGATTGTTACCGAAATTACTCGAACTGAGTTTGAGCCTACTGTTGGAGATATACCCCAGAGGTAACCGTAGAGATAATTATATTTGCTTATGTTCATGATTTATTATCTTGTTTCTTGAATAATGTCATTATTATTTATTAACAAGTATGTGACTTGTTTGTGAAACTCTATATATGACTCTGTGATGATTATTCTAAAGTGATCCTTACTCGATAAATATATGAGGACATATATGGATAGACTAGCATATGTATTGGTTGATGACCATGTTTCACAGGTTATGTATATGGAGATATCAAACCAATGATATAGATACATGTTAAAGAACATGGAGTTGAATTTAACCACCATGAGACATTGCGAGAATGTTGTATTCTTACTTGTCATCAGTTGGTCTCATCACTACTGGACAACCGCATATCACAGACGGTTCACAAACCACATCACTGACGGTTTTGTGAACCGTCTGTATCAAAGTGTCAGTGATGACAATAGATCATCATAGACGGTTTTTGAACTGTCAGTAAAAATTAACATCATATACGGTTCTATCCTAGAACCGTCTGTAATGAGTGCTAATCATAGACGGTTCTAGTCTAGAATCGTCTGTGATGTGGGATCATCACAGACGGTTCTAGCCTAGAACCGTCTATGATATGCCCTTTTCACACTAGATGACATGCCCTCTGAAACAAAAAGATTATATAAAAATATAGAACACTATTTCTTATTATTCAAGATATTGTCTAAAGTTGTATAATGTAATGAAAACACCATATTAAGATGTAATGAACAAAATACAATAAAGGATTTCAGTCAACACACTTCAACATATGTGAGAAGCAGACTCGAATAGAAATGAATATCCATCAACTATATACACAACAAGCTACACCATAAGTATTTAGCTAAGTGTCCAATTTTACCACGACTTGGATAGCCCAAATTTAGCTAGATGTTTTGATATTGAATTGCAAAATCTGTAACTAGTTGAGTATGGTAAATTTCATTGCATAAATATGTAAGAAGAATAAAATTTTGAACATCAGATACTAATTATGGAAGTTCTGCCAAGAAAGTTAAGGGGGAAAACATTATTTCAGAGTTCAAGACAAGAAGACCTTACCATAAATATGATAATAAAATATTTTATAGTTTAGGTAACAATACATTAACAAAATATGATATATATATCACAAATATCAATAAGTGTTCAGCTAGAAACCACATTATTTCGTAGTTCAAGAGAAGAAAACCTTATAGTTTCTTCATGTCTTCCATCATATGTGCCACAGCTTCTGTAATAGAGGCTTCTCAGTTCTCTCTGAAGTTCTACAACTCCAGTACAGTGCCGATTTGTTTGACATCAATAATCGATTAATCTTCAATCATATATCTCAATCCCTACAAATTAAAAGTGATCATGTTGTTGTGAGAAGGGCAGTAACCACATCGAATTCAGAACTAGAAACCTTCATATTACCTCTATAAGCTCAGCTTTAGCTTCTTCCAGCTCTGCATTCGCTCTGTGGTCCTTACTGATGAGTGTCATGTTAAGGGATTCGATATCTTGCAAACGATCATCTATGTCTTTTAGTTTTTGTTTGATCTCATAAATCTTTTCTATTATCTCAGATTTCCCCTTCAATTGTTTGATCTGCACCTCAAGTTTTTGTTTAGCTTCTAACAGTTTTTTCTTGTCCTTACCACAAATATATTATAATAAATTAGGTGTTCAGCTTCAACAGGAGGATGCAAGATAGAGATAGGATGACACGTACATAAGTTTCAAACATTATCACCTAGTACAGGCTCAAAAGAAGCATTGAACATTCAACATACAGTAGTTGCAAGATATCAATCCTTGTGTGATATAACAAGTTAATTTAATGTCGAATTCTAGATTCTATAAATTTTATGTTCTGCTATATACCTCAGGCCTAACAAACTAATCCATGCAAAGAAATAAAGATCCCAACATATTGACATAGCAAAATGAAATTGGGTTGTGGTGACCTAATGAGGCATTAGAGCTTGCTAAGCTATGCAACCTGCTAAGCTATATATATACAGCTTTCTAAGAATTTTATGTTTGATCTCTCATAAATCAAATAGCCACCTTGTGAGAATCTTACATACAGTTTTGTTCAACCATCATGAATCCTATATACAACCTCATTCTTTCTAATTGTTGATGTAGGTGCATACTGGACAATGGTCTCCTTGTTGATCCCCATGATCAGCATGCAATTGCAGATGCACTCTATAATCTTCTTTCTGAGAAGCAACTTTGGTCAAGATATCGAGACTTTTATGTTCTATTGAGGCCACACATGCAGAAACTTTGTTCAACCATCATGATTTCTAAACATTCTCTATTAATATCTTCATGCATGCTTCCTACTGATTTCGATGCTTTCGTATGCCTCATTCTTTCTAAACATCATTCACAAACACAATACCCTAGTCAAGTATATCGGTTTCATACACAACTCACCAATGGGGAGGAGAAGGAGGTGCTCACGGAGGAGGAGATAGCCGACGGGGAGGAGGAGGAGATAGTAGACGGGGAAGGTGCTCGCGGAGGAGGAGGTAACCGACAGGGAAGGTGCTCGAGGAGGTCGCCGGGGAGGAGTTCGTCGGAGGGGGGGCTAGGGTTTGCAAGAGTCTAAACACATGGATCTGGTGCGACGAACCTCTATCAATATGGTTATATAGAGGTCTGAGGTCATATCACATACGGTTCCTAGTTAGAACCGTCCGTGATATTACCTTATCACTTACGGTTTATATTTAAAACCGTCTGTGATATGATCACAGACGAGTTTTAACTAAAACCGTCTGTGATATGATTGACGGTTTATAAAGAGAATAGTTTGTGTTTAAATCACTGACGGTTGCACTACAGAACCATCTGTGATGTTTGTCCTCATAGACGGTTTTTCAAAACCGTCTGTGAAGAGAAGTCTAATATAAACCTTTCTATAGTAGTGTATGTATGTACGTGTAGGTACACGTATATGTATACATATATGTGTCTATATATATGTGTGTCTATATATATATATATGGTTGTGTATGTGTGTATATGTGTGTGTGCGTGTGTATATATGTGTGTGTAGGTATAGATATACTATTCTACAGCTGCATGTAGAATAACTTATTCTAAGCGCTACCAATCATTGCAGTCCGACTGAGCCCATGCATGGCATTAATTAGCCTGAACTCGAACCCGTTCATGCAAGCGTAAATCATTGACCTGAACGTGAATCGTTGCTTGACTGTATGGTTGATCATTGGTCATGCATGCATGCACGCGACACATGATTAATTGTGCAATTAACGCTTTCTCTACATACAATAAAGAACACGTTTTCTGCACATACAATAAATAGATATGTCGAGACAGTATTGTTACAAGTATGAAATAGTAATCGAGTCAGTATTTGATGCTATTTGCCGCTTTTTCCTTGAATGTTAGACTATGTAACAGATTTTACTATCTGTATCAATAGATTGTACTATCATAGTAATAATTTTTACTATCAACTCATATAGAATTTAGTGGCGAGAATTATATCACTATGTAGATGTCGTTGTTAGCAATCCAATGGTGAAAACTAAACGTAAATCTGAGCTGTCAATAAAAATATATAGCTAAATAAAAAGTAACCAGATTCATGTACAAGCTACGAGATATATTTTCTAGTCGGTTAGGCTTCCATGCATTTCTAGTTTGTACAGGAATTTTTTTTTGATTTAGCCATAACTTTCAAATGAGATTGAAATCTCACCTTCACTACATATGGTAATTTTTTTAGATTTTTTCTAAACGTGTACATATAATTTTTACGGACTTTACATGATAAAAATGGTTTGCTGCCAAATGAAAACCAAATTACTGATATGTGCAAGATTTTACTATTGAACAGACGCATAACATTTTATGAACGGTTCTCATTTGATTTTATCATCTATTACAGTAACATTTACTTTCGTCCACATAAAAATTTACTACTAGAGTCTGGACTTTGTTCCTGAGCACCCATGCAAAACAGAAGTGGTGGTAGCTTGATGTGTGTCGAGGACCACACGCCGAGGACTACAATAGTGCAATAGCATTATTTACTACTTGCCGAGGACCGCAATAATGGCTAGTGTAGTGCTGAAAAACAGACGTTGCATTATTTCTAACATAGTAAAAAATATATTTTACTATCTGTATTAATAGATTGTACTATCCATATTAATAGTTTTTACTATCAATTCATATGGAGTTTAGTGGCGAAAATTATATCACTATGTGGATGTTGTTGTCAGCAAACCAATGGTGAAAACTGATCGTAAATCTGAGCTATCAATAAAAAGATATAGCTAAATAAAAGTTAACGAGATTCCTGTACAAACTATGGGACATATTTTGCTAGTCGGTTAGGCTTGCATGCATTTCTAGTTTTGTACAGGAATCTTTTTTTTTCTTTGATTTAGCTATAACTTTCAAATGAGATTGATTTTTGTTTTCAAATTTTACACAGTTGTAGAATCTCACCTCCACTACATATGGTGATTTTTTTAGATTTTTTTAAAGCTTGTACGTATATTTTTTACGGACTTTACATGATAAAAGTTTTTTACAGCCAAATGAAACTAAATTGCTAATATGTGCAAGATTTTACTATTGAACAGACGCATAACATTTTACGAACGGTTCTTATTTGATTTTATCATCTATTACAGTAACATTTACTTTCATCGACATAAAAATTTACTAGTTGCGACCGGACTTTGTTCCTGAGCACGCATGTAGAACAGAAGCGATAATAGCTTGATGTGTGCCGAGGACTGCAATACTTGCTGAGGATTGTAGTACTGCAACAGCTTGATTTACTACTTGCCGAGGACTGCAATATTGGCTAGCGTAGTTCTGAAAAACAGACGTTGCATTATTTCTAACATTGTAAAAAACATAAGTTACAGTAGTAACACTGTATGATAGAGATAGTTAATTAGAATATCATAATCTAACAAACATAAGTGATCGTAAATTTTTACGAATATTACGTGATACATGACTTTTTACTTTCGGAACCAACTGGTTCTTACTATGTTATATTTAAGTTAACTTATCAAATCCGTGCGTTTAGTGTTTTTTTTTTAAAAAAAGTTAAACAAGAGAACGATCCTAACCAAGACAAATGTTCATGCTATGTGCGATTTTACTGCTGATCCATATTATGTTACCTTCTGGTTCTCTGATTTCCTATTTCTGTCATCTAACAATACTATCCATAGTAATAGTTTTTACTATCAATTAATATGACGTTTAGTGGCGAGGCTTATATCATTATGTTGATATCGTTGTCAGTAAGCTAATGGTGTAAACTGATTGTAAATCAAAACTGCCAATAAAAAGATAGGCTAAATAAAATATAACAAGATTCATGTACAAACTATTGGAATATATTTTCCAGTCGGTTGGGTTTACGTGTATGGGTTGGATAGATTTACTAGTTAGCCAACGCGGATTGTAGCAAACGTGTGCACTTCTCTGGGGTTACGACCAGTGCGTAGAGTATGCACACGCTAGAATAGCGCTACTGTGTATGTATATATATATATATATGTATATATATATATACCTATATATATAGGTGTATATATATAGGTATATATATAGAATTTTTTTAAAATAACATTTTTAATGAAAATTTATAAAAATAATATGTGGAAAATAAAAATTACAGTTTTACCCCCTATTGCGCAACGAAATGGCGATTGAGTCTTTATCGCCATTTGGAATGGCGACAGAGACCTGTCGCCAATGATTACTCTGTCGCTATTCCACATGGCGACAGAGAAAAAAGGAATTTATTTTAAAATAATACATTTTTTATTTAAGTTGCAAAAATATACCTTGATCTAAAATAATTGCAAAACTATACCTCTGTCGCTATATAGTTGGGCGACAATAGCGCAAAACGCAAAAAAAGCTGAGTAAAATAAAAGGGTGACAGATCTCTATTGGCAAACCGAATAAATTCTAAAAATCATGAAATTTTATGGAGGAAATTAAATTTATGAGGAACATTTTTGCACTGATTTAATTGGAAAACTCGCTATAACTTGTGAGCATTAATTATTAAAAGTCAGTGTTGTTTTGACAGTTGCTAGAATTTTAGATTGAAACCAGGGTTTAATAAATTCAGAAAAATTCATATTTGTTAGTGATAATTCATGTAGTATTCTACGAAATTATTTTTCAGTTACTTTTTTGACAAAAAAATTCAAATTTCGTTGTTCCTCATTCTCTTTCGTTGTGCGACAAATTTGACGACAAATCATAGTAAAACATTGAATAAAACCCGATATTGATATTTCAAAGTGTAGTAAGTACAACAACTACAATAGCATGGCATGTGAACTACACCTAAGATACATACATGCCTTAGTGAATTCATAAAACTGGGATACAACATAGGTACATGCCTTTGGTGAAGGACTAAGTCACAAAACAATACATTTTATGGCTACAATTATCGGAATAGGTCGCTACTATAAAAATAAGAGTAGTTATCTATTGGTTCCTGACGGGGTACTATGTATGGATACCTGATAGGGCTTAATGAAATATCATCGTTAGGATTCGGAGGACTCCGAGGATGCAAGATTCGTGGCCTAGGGGCATGAAATCGTCGTCGTCATCGTCATTTGTATGGTTAGGAGCTAGCCTACCATCGGTGTTGATTGAACGTCCTCTTGCATTGTTGCTTGAACAACCTATTGTGGTAGTGCTTGAATGGTCTGTTGTGATAGTGCTTGAATGTCAAGGTCTAAGTGATATGGAATCGTCATCATCATCGTCTTCGTCATTTGTATAGTTAGGAACAAGCCCTCCTTCGGTGGTGGTTAAACGTCCTCTTGAACTTTCTGCTGCAACAGTACTAGGTGGACCTCTACCCCTCCAGTTAGATCCTCTTCTGCATCTTCTGCGCGAACCAGGCATCACACCCCCGCCGAAGAGCATATACATCACTACGAATTATGGGATATCTTTGTTCAGCAACTCTTTATCCTCCGGAAATGACTAACACACAAGACGAGAGAGAACTCATTCTTAAAAACCCTTTTCCAGTTTGATATACTCGGAACAATACTCTTAAAAATCCCATCATTTCTTTGTTTCCAGATTCCCCAAGCTGCAATAATAATAATTCCCATGTAGAAGATAGAGTCAAAGTTATTCTTAGAATGTTCTACCTTTAGAACAATATCCTGTGCATTATTCCAAAATACTCCAATAATATTCCGACATGCGATACTGAAGAAGCAATTGAAGAAAAGATGATTTGATGTCTCCACCTATTGATCTTGACATAGGACACAATTGTGATCCTACTCCAAATAGTAATGTTTTCTAAGTAACATATCTTTAGTGTTCAATCTGTCCAAAAACAATAACCATACGAACACTTTGAGTTTCATCACACATTTATTTTGTCAAATCCACTTAAAAGGTTTTGGTGTGACTATTGTATGAAATGAGTACTTACAGAAATTTTGTGACGGGTATATATCTTTATTCCAAATGTAGGTCCAAGCATCCGAGCAATTTTTTATTGATAAGAATATTTAGGTGTCATCAATTAATAAGCCATACTCTTGAAAGGCATCATTAGAAAGAGGCAAATTGAAGTTGTGTCTTATTACTGGGTTATTGATAAACTGTGAAACTGAGCTATCTTTCTTTTTAGCAAAAGAATATAGGGCTAGAAATCTGAGGCAATAGATATTGTGATTCCAAATGTTTGTTCAAAATAATGCTGATGTCCTCGCTCCCATAGTGACCATAGCAATACTTCTAAAGGATTTGTTATATTTCATAATATCTCTCCACCAGAATGAACATTGAATTCTTGAACAATGAGGGTTTTTACCCCTATAATATAGGTTGACCAAATTAGATGTACCTATGGTAGGTCATGTCTATTATAAAATTTATATAGATTTTTCAATAAAAGTGTCTCATTCTAAGTTTGTATTTTAATAACACCAAAACCCTCTTTATTTTTTGGCCGACAAACATGCTCCTATGCAGTGAGATTATTCCCCTTTTTTTGTTGAGATCAGAGCCACATCATAAACAGTGTAAGCTAATAAGGAGAAATGACTGCTCGGCTCAACTCACAAGAAAAAAAGCTCGAGCTACCTCGTTAGGCTCTGGGAAAACGTAGAACATGAAAAAGAACTCATAAATTGTATCAATCTCAATTGCGCCCAAACAATAACAATAAATAGTAAATTATCCTTAAAATTTGGTTGCAGCGGTGAGGGGCTGCACGTTTTTATGCTGGTGTCAATGCATACGGGGAACAGAGACGAGACGGACGCTGACACGGCTGGACAACCTTTTCCCTTGACGGTTCTTAGACTCCATGCTCGGTTGCCGCTTCATCGCTGGCACCGGAGGCGGGAGGCGGAATGGAGTCAATGGACAGCTTAACACGACGAGTGACAAAGGAAGCAAAGTGGCAAGGTGGAGGATGGACATCAAGGCTGAAGCGGAGGAGGTGGGAAGAAGCAGAAGGCGAACTATTCACTTATTTGGCTTTTTTTCTCTTTGTTTTTACAAAAATAGTTCTCTTTTAATTTTTTTTAAAAAATAGCCACCTTCCGCTCTATAAGATCACGGAATCCGATTTTTCGAGTGTAGTACTGCAGCAATCCCGCGCTACAATACCATGGTAATGTAGCACATGATATTTCTGTTGTATTGTAGCACAGAGGGGATATGCTAGCATTTCGCATAAGGCAGCATTCAGGATTAACAATATTGTTTTGATCTTAGATTTCGACGAGCAGATGGTACCGAAATTCACAAAAAATCGAATGGTTTCGAAAGTTAAACGAATTTGAAATCTGTTCAAACCATGGAGTGAAATTCGAACAAAAAGTCAAAAAAAGGTCGAATAGAGATGAACTTCGAGCGGTTTTCGCGAAAATCAGCAACAAGTTGAAAAATGGGAAAAAAGCGAAAAAAATTGTAAAAAATATTGTAAAAGTTCAAACTTCATTTCAAAAAATATTGACGCCAGAGGTCATAAAACTATTAATACTAATCTTACAGAACTATTGTATAAATTTTTTAAATTTGAATTTAAGCGGTAAACCGAACGAAATCCTTTAAGCGGTTTTGGATGAAAAGTGAAACGTGGAGGCATTGTCGGCATCACCAGATGCCGCTTGTGACTGAAATTTTTGCTGTTGTAGCTCGGTTACAATTTTTTTTCGCGATTAGCCTCCGATCAAAAAAAAATTGCAAAAATAGCCTCTGCACAGTGTAATCCAGCAGTTCTGGAGCGCGATATTTTTTTAAAAAAATTTCTAGCCGAATCCAGCGGACGGCGTCCGCTAGAAATTTATTTTTTTTAAATTCCCGTACGGAATCCGAGTTCCTGCGGTTTGGAACCGCTGGAACTCGGGGTAGGGGCGGGGTGGGGGGTGTGCGAAAAACGCCGCAAACGGAATAAATATTTATAGAACTGTAACGACCTTGAAAATTAGTGAAATGTTTTGTGGACGTTTTTGACTCATCATTGATATTGCCATAAAAATTTGAGAAGATTATGACAAATGAGGAATTTTTAAAAGTTCAAACATTACAACTGTCTTGATGAAACACTAACCATTAAGTTTGAAGCGAACGAAAAATGAAACAAACTACCTTGATAAATTCTAAAAAATTTTGTAAATGTTTTTAACACATCAATTATATTTTCATAAAAAATTTAAAAGATTATCAAGTATGAGGAATTTTTAAAAATTCAAACATTACAACTGTCTTTATGAAACACTGACCAGAAAGTTTGAAGCGAACGAAAAATGAAACAAACCACCTTGATAAATTTTGAAATGTTTTTTACAGGTTTTTGACACATCAATTATATTTCCATAAAAATTTTAGGAGATTATCACGTATGAGGAATTTTTAAAAATTCAAACATTACAACTGTCTTTATGAAACACTGACTAGTAAGTTTGAAGCGAACGAAAAATAAAACAAACACATTGATAAATTCTGAATTTTTTTGTTCAGGTTTTTGACACATCAATTATATTTCTATAAAAATTTGAGAAGATTATCACTTATGAGGAATTTTTAAAAATTCAAACATTTCAACTGTCTTTATGAAACACTGACCAGTAAATTTGAAGCGAACGAAAAATAAAACAAACCACATTGATAAATTCTGAAATTTTTTGTGCAGGTTTTTGAAACATTGATTATATTTCTATAAAAATTTGAGAAGATTATCACCTATGAGAAATTTTTAAAATTCAAACATTACAACTGTGTTTATGAAACACTAACTAGTAAGTGTGAAGCGAACGAAAAATGAAACAAACCACGTTGATAAATTCTAAAATTTTGTGTCTATGGTTACGATGCATTATTAATGTTCACATAAAATTCGCTGATAATGAAAAAGCTTTGTGAGTTTTTTTAATTCGGACAGTGGTACTATCATTGAAGCATTTGTATCACATGAATGGATTGTTAGTTCGGTGAAACGAAATTTGTGAAGTATCCAAAAAACAGTAGAATAATAGCTCGTCTTGTGTGTTAGTCATTCCCGGATGATAGTACCACTGTCCGAATTAAAAAAAAAAACTCACAAACCTTGTTCATTATCAGTGAATTTTATGGGAACATTAATAATGCATCATAACCATAGACACAAAATTTCAGAATTTATCAACGTGGTTTGTTTTATTTTTCGTTCACTTCACACTTACTGGTCAGTGTTTCATAAAGACAGTTATAATTTTTGAATTTTTAAAAATTCCTCATACGTGATAATCTTCTCAAATTTTTATAGAAATGTAATTGATGTGTCAAAAACCTGCTGATAGCATCTAGGCCCCCTCAATTTCTGTTATTTTCTTTTATTATAGTTTTGGTATTGATGACCAAGTTAATAATACTTAAAGTTTTGAAGAACATGTGCTGGAATCAATGATGGAGCAAGTTGGACTAACAAGATTAAGGTGCTCAATTTCTAGTTTATGACTTGGGAGATGATTCAAATCAAATAGCTAGGCCTTCTTTTTTATTTTAGTTGTCTAAGAGGGACTTTGCACAAGCTAGTGGATTGGATCATAAGGCAAAGATATAACTAGAGTTCTTAGAGTAAAAGACACTTAGTTATTGACCTTTGAATCGAATTTCTTAGTATACAACGGACCAAATTTCAGCTACCGACTTCTTAAGCCTGTTGTATACACAGCATATTCTTTTTAAGTCGAAAGATTCTTTGGTCCAGCATTAAAAATCTTCTGTGTCAAAACTCCTATAAAAAACATTTGCTCTTCGGACCAAACCTCTTTTTTCATATTCTTTCGTCCTTGTTGAAAACTCCTTTGAAAATCATCTGTCAACCAAGTGATTGTCTATGTATGACGGACCAAATTATTTGGTCCGGCATACATGTAAAATTCATTCCTCTGTGACGGACCAAAATTTTCTTAGTTTCCTATCTGCAGCGGACCAAATTATTTGGTCCGGCACTCTTTCAGTTTTTAAGCCTTTTGCCGGACCAAACTTTGAAGTCCTATTTATTGAAATCTTAGATGAATATTCTTCCTCATTCAAAAGGTTTTTACTTTGATAACGGACCAAACATTCTTGCTTAACTTTTTAGTCCGTTGCTAAAGCAAATCGCTTGGATAAACTTATTTTTGTTGAAAAAGGGTCTTTGCCTTCGGATCTTTGAAACTCCCATGTATGACGGACCAAATTTTTTTGTCCGACGTACATGTATTTCTGTCATTCCTATGCCAGACCAAACTCTATGAAAAACCTATGTACAACGGATCAAATTTTTTGGTCCGTCGTAAATGTCTAAATTTGGTCCGTCATACACATGTCTAGTATCGCTAAGTACTGTTGCTTAATCCGTTGTACATATACATTTCTGTCTTTTCTAACATCTGACACATCGAACGGCTACAGTAGCAGGTGTAACGGCTATATTCATTCCAAATGGCTATATAAGCATTTCCTAAGCCATCTACCATGAGATAGAAGGAACTCCTTTACATTTTAGCATTAAGAATAACTCTCATTCTCAAAAGGAGTCTGTGCTTCACCTTCAAACCAAAAATTCTCAACATCTCTAAGTGTTTTAGCTCCAAGTTAAAGTCTAGTTGTGTGATTTGCAAAGTGAACCAAGAGACAGAACTTGTGCAAAGTTTATTACTCTTGGATCTTACTGATCCTAAATAGCTTGGAGGAAGTGAACAGTGCGACCTGTCCAAGAGTGATTGTGGAAGGCCACTGTGATTGTGAGAGGTTCGGAACTCACCTCACTGGAGTAGTGAAAGAGTTACCTGAGTGATCACCGGAACTACCGCGACTAGCTTTGGAGAAGCAAAACTTCGGAAGAAGTGCTTCAACGTAGATTAGGAGTGCGGCTCTAAACCACGGGATAAATCTTTGTCTCTCTTGTGTTTTATTTCTCTTTATTGTTTTCGCTGTTATTATTGTTTGTTTTTACTTCTGTCATATATATATTCTGTTCTGTGCCTTTTTCTCATAAAGAACAGTGAATTGTTTTTAAGAAGTTAAAACTTGTAAAAGTTGCCTATTCACCCCCCTCTAGGCCAACTAGATCCTTCACCTGCACAAAAAATTTCAGAATTTATCAATGTGGTTTGTTTCATTTTTCGTTCGCTCAAACTTACTGGTGAGTGTTTCATAAAGACAGTTGTAATGTTTGAATTTTTAAAAATTCTTCATACGTGATAATCTCTTAAAATATTTATGGAAATATAATTGATGTGTCAAAAACTTGCACAAAAAAATTCAGAATTTATAAAGGTGGTTTGTTTCATTTTTCATTCGCTTCAAACTTACTGGTCAGTGTTTCATAAAGGCAGTTGTAATTTTTGAATTTTTAAAAAATCCTCATACGTGATAATCTTCTCAAATTTTTATGAAAATATAATTGATGTGTCAAAAACCTGCACAAAAAATTTCAGAATTTATCAAGGTGGTTTGTTTCATTTTTCGTTCGCTTCAAACTTTCTGGTCAGTGTTTCATCAAGACAGTTGTAATGTTTGAATTTTTAATAATTCCTCATATGTGATAATATTCTCAAATTGTTATGGAAATATCACTGATGTTTCAAAAACCTACAAAAAAAATTCACAATTTTTCAAGATCGTTATAGTCTTATAAATATTTTTTTCGTTCGCGGCGTTTTTCGCACCCACCCCACCCGGCACCCCATCCCAGCCCCTCGGCCCCCACCCCGAGTTCCAGCGGTCGGTTTCCGTACTGGAATTTTTTAAAAATAAATTTTTAGCGGACGGCGTCCGCTGGATTCGGCTGGAATTTTTTTTTAAAAAAATACCGCGCTTTAGAACCGCTGGATTACACTGTGCAGAGACTATTTTTGTAATTTTTTTTCGATCGGAAGCTAATCGCAAAAAAAAAAAAAAATTGTAATCGGGCTACAGCAGTAAAAATTTCCTTGTGACTTGAACCGTGCGGATTGGGGAAGGCGATTTGTGAATGTGTGCTCGTGCAGCATCTTTGCTAGGCTAGGGTTGTGCGCTAAAGTGGGCTATAGGTTGAATTTGTTGCCATGCTATGACTGAGTTTTTTTTTTGGCTGAGTTGACTAACAGAATTAATTTAAATTTTATCGAGTATAACAAGTTAAACAAGCAACTCACGAGATGACTCTGCTCGTTGAGCTAACGAGCAGAAATGACAGCCCGGCACAGCTCGCTAATGACATAAGTTAGCTCTTTGTTTTTGCTGTAGATTCTACATTTTAGTCTCAAAAATTGAATAAAAAATAAAGAGCCCGATTCTAAAAATCGATTATCATAATCTAACCTACCTATATACACTAGAATCCACAATTCACATCATATGTGTTTTTGTAGATTCTGAGGAATACGAATATGAGTAATTACCCATCAAATAACATCCCATAATCTAGAACCCAGAATCAGCTTTTAGATAATCCACAGTAAAAACAAATAGACCCTTAGATCTGACTTAGCGAAGACGGCTCGATCTTTTTTCCACCCTTTGCCCTAATCCGCCATGCTCACGCGAACATGTGGGCAGGGTGATTCACACAGAGCTACATGCAAGGTTCCAATTTTGTTTTCAGATCACATCTCGGGTGACCGAAATTCAAAATTTCGGCGAAATCTCGGCCGAAATCCGGACAATATTCAATTTTTTAAAATCTAGTAAAGTTGAAATCGGGAAAACCGAAATTTCAGCCGAAATCACCGAAATTTCGGTGGTTTTCAACCCCCCGTGGAATGATCTCCCGAGATTAGAAAAAATATGAAAACATCATGAAAGCATTTATCTAAATTTCCTATCTGATTGAATGCAAAATTCTAAGTATTTACAGATAAAATTCCGAAGTTAGGGTTTAGATCGAATTACAATTTATGGCCGAAATCTAAGTTAGGGTTTAGACCGGAATGCAAGTTAAGGTTTAGGCCTAAAAATAATTTAAAGTCAAAATCTAAGTTAGGGTTTCGGCTAAATATATCATTTAAGTTCGAAATCTAAGTTATAGTTTAAGGTTTATACCGAAATACAATTTAAGACCGAAGTTCAAGTTAGGGTTTTTACCGAAATGCATTATTTAATGTCGAAATTCAAGTTAGGATTCAAGTTATGTTTACATAATTTGTATATGTATATTTTTTACAAACTTTTCAAAGTGTTCATATAAAAGGCATTACAATTCTCTATAAAAAAAAATTGGTGCGAAATCTATTTTAAAAAAACATCAAACCCGTTCAAAAAAAACCAAAATCTCACCGAGATTTACTCTAATACTGTAGCAACATTAATTTTTAATTTTTTTTAATTTCTATAAGATTTTAAATCTCGGTTCTGACTAAAATCTAAAATTTAATTTTGCCGAGATTTGGAACATGCCTACATGGCTACATGCATGACCTAAGAATCCGCGGAGTGTCATCCAGCCACATAAAAAATGTGGGCCCTACCGCGCCTTGCCTGAATGACGTGCCTGCCATGATTCCAAGTACGTTGGCAACAGCTGTCACACTACGAGTGGCCCTGTCCCCATAGATCAGTGCTCCAAGACAGGTAAGCCTACGCCATCACGCAGTTGTTAACTCAGCTGTACTGGAGACTTACCGAAAACCATTGTATCAGCTCGTGCTGACACCACGGCGACACCCTGTCAATTCTTCCCTGAGAGTATGAACACTGCTATGCTATAGAAGGTAATTGTCTGTAATATTTTTTATATCATCTATAAATAGTATTACAAATAACTTATACGATAGATTGTTTATATAGTTATATGTAGTGATCTCTTATTTAATTAATAGACTGTCTATATGATTGCACAAAAAATAGAAAGTTGTCTATAAGATCGTCTGTTAAATAATAGACAGTAGTTGTCTCTCTCCTCCATATCACCTAAAATCCTATATAACATAGTTTTACAAACAGCTGACATGTACTATTGTACATGCCCGCTCAAGTGGGGCTACGCTACGATACTATCCTCAAGGCTTTGTCGGGTTTTCATGTTAACACTAATACAGTGTATTAATCATCATCCATGTAATATATTTCGTAGGTTTCCAGCCTTCACGCGTCCAGGTCGCCTTGTGCCCTGTCCGTGCGACGCTTGGCGCGGGTTGCGTGCGCGGCGTCGCTCACATGTAGCTCAAATAATAGCCTCATATATATATTACAAGTGATACCACACAAAACCCACGTGTCTCAGATGGTAAGGCCATTGCCTTGCGTGCATGATGTCTTGCCTTTGATTCTTGCCGAACCGATTTTTTTGGATTTTTTTCAGCAAATTCACTGATTTAATTGAGTTATTAAATCGTGTTGGAAATTTTTTAAATTTTTTGAGAAGGGTCCTCAAAGCATGTATATGCTACCATAAATATTTTAGATTATGATCAAACTTGTGAAAATTTTAAAAAATCTAACAATGCTATTAATGCATTTAAAGCAACTTCACTTATTTGATTGAGCTAAAAAATAATTTTTAAAAAAGTTTAGACTTTTTTATAAGTGTCCTGATAGTATTCCTAGACTACCATAAAACTTTCAAAACATGATAAATTTTGTTAAGTGTCCTGATAGTATTCCTAGACTATCATAAAACTTTCAAAACATGATAAATTTTGTGCGATTTTAAAAAATTCTGATAAAGTTGCTAATGCATTTAAATTTTACTGTTTTTTTGGTTCTCGAGAGGCATCAAACAAATTTGATTTTTGAAACTTGTTTAGAAGGTACTAAACGCGCGGCGTTGCACCGCGTGTGCATATCTAGTTGGCTAAAACTTGTTTAGAAGGTACTAAACGCGCGGCGTTGCACCTCGTGTGCATATCTAGTTGGCTAAAAATTTCGGTTGCCAGACTCGAACTCTGGTCTCACCTGTGGGAGCCAAGTGTCCTAACCAGCTGGACTAAACACGTTGTTGTGATTTAATAAGCTCTTATAAATAACTTGCATATGTATAAATTTCCATATGTACCTTGGTCCAAAACATTAAATCCGGTCGATTTTGTATCAATTTCGGTCTCAAAGGCTGAAATTTCCAATATCATTGCAGTAATATGAAATCTTTTCAAATTTTTTTATTCCACCAAGATCTGGATTCTCGTCCTGAACGAAATCTAAAATCTCGACCAAAATTTCTGAAATTTCACATGGTTTTTGAAGCTTGGTACTGAGTAATCCTAATGAGCTCTATAACCATTGGGCAATTTGCAGGTAATAAGTTATTTTTTTGTCTTACCACTCGTTCATTGTGATGCGTAGCCAAAAAGGTAAGACTAAACTAGTCGTAGTAGAGTGTACTTTAACGCACATCATTTCTGTGGAAATACTCCACAGTAATCAATTGACATACATGCGAGCAGGATACAAATCTCACCAAAATTCGGCGAATTTTCGCCGAAATTTCGGATTTTGGGTCACCACAAAATCCAATCTACCGGTCAGATTTAAAAAAAAACTGAATTTGCTACAGTAAACTTAAATTTCGTTTGCCAAATTTCCTTGCGATTTCGTGATTTTTGACCGGTTTTCAAACTTTTAGGGCCAGATTTGGTCCAATAACCCATAAGAAAGTCATCTTCTATGAAAATTTGTTGAAAAACTGAATTTTGAGATATTTTAAAATCTTGATAGAAACACTATCAGATTTTTATAAGATTGTACGTGCTTTATAATGATCTAAAAAATTAAATATACTATATTTAGTAGTGTAGGATCATACTGAAAAATGTTCAAAATAATTGAACTTCATTTGTTATCTTTAAAAAATAAAAAACCGAATGAACATAATTGGGACAGTAACCTTGTCAGAATTTTATAAATTATCTCGAGTGTCATCATGATCTAAAATTTTTATGAGAGATTAAGAATTGCCTCGGTACCATTCTGTAAAAGTTTCAAAAAATTTAAACTATCTATGTAAGCATTGAACTTCAATTGTTATATTATATTTCAAAACTCAAAAAGAGAAAGAACATAAATGGTGTTGTGCCTTATAAGAATTATATAAATTCAGTGTTGTGTGATCATGATTAAAAAATATTATGAGATCTTAAGAATTTCCTTATCACCCTTCTGTAAATATTCAAAAAACTTAAACCTTTTTTTATTGCTAAAGCAAATCTATGTATTGATCATCAAGCTTTTATGAGGACGTAGCACTGTCAGAATTTTTAAACATTATTTAAGCATGATCATCATCTACAAATTTTATATAAACATTAATGTTATATCAAGACTATTCACAAAATTTTTCAAAATTTTCTAACTTGGTTTGAATCATTTTTCATTTTGTTCCAGTTTGCCGGTAAGAATTTTAATAGGATAGTAGCACTATTCGAATTTTTAAAACTTCATGATGGTTGATCATCATTTGAAAATTTTATGAGAATATTAGTGATGCATCATAACCATGCACAAAAAATTTCAAAATTTCATAACATGATTTGAACCATTTTTCATTCGGTTCAAACTTGCTGGTCAATGTTTTATCATGACAGTAGCAATGTTCGAATGTTTAAACATTTCTCAGACTTGATAATCATCTTAAATTTTTATGGGAACATCACTGATGTGTCAGGAACTTTCACAAAAAATTTAAAAAAATTCGACATCGTTTAAACCACTTTTCACCTGGTGCAAATATACCGAAATTTCGAGAATTTCGCCCAAAATTTTGGGTTTTTCGGCGAAATTTCATTTTTCGGTAGAAAACGAACCAGATTTGAATTTTTATTTTTGAATTTCGAACGATATTTGTCCTAAATAACCGAATTACGGCGAAATTTCGGATTCCGGTCCTAGGCTATATTTTATCCGAAAACGAAATTTGAATCCTTGCATGTGAGACGTGTATCTTAAGAACTAAGAAGTATATTCTGTCTAATATGGTATATGTATATAAGTACTTTTTATTACTAGGAAATTCTTTATTTACCACCGAAAGTCAACTGGATATCTAAAATGCTATCGCGAAACTACTACTTCGTTGCTATCGGATCTTAACTTTCATCCTTTTTTACCACTCGTGTTAGTCTCTGTTAGGGCACCGCACCTTGAATAGCAAAACCTGTCAGCTTTTCTCAACAAAAGTCATACTGCCCCACATTGGCCCACATGTCATCTTCTTCCTTCTTCTCCGGTCTCCACCATCCTCCCTCTCTTCTCTCATGTCTCACCGAGTGCCACCACTGGCCTCTTCCTTCTCCCTAGTTGCATCATCTCTGCCTTCTACCTTCTACCTTCATTTTTGGGCTCGTAATTAGTGGTACCAATGGCCCCGATTTTTTCAAATCAGTCAATCTCAAAAATTACTCGCAGTTGAAGCTCCTCCTCCAAATTGATTCACTCCAAAATTCAAAATTGACTCACGGCCATCCACTTACACCTTGTTGCGATTCTGCTTTGCCCATTTTTCTGCTTCAATTCCACCCGAGCCACCCACTGCCATTAGCACTGCCTCCAAACTCGGGTCCACAGCGCATGCCCAATGCAGAGCTCCTCCACCAAAAACAAGTACGCATGCAACACATCTTGGTCCACTGATGCTCATGCTCACCCGTGATTGGTCGCGTCTCTGCCTAGAGCTCGCCATCGTCGGAGAAGGACCCCATGCCATTGTCACTATTGATAGGCCACCTAGGCCATACCCGTGCCTGCCAGTCACGTCATCATCACCACCTCACCTCCTAGATGCTCGTTGACCCATCGTTCAGCCGATTCCATCAACGGAGGAGCCGTTGCCATCCTCCCCTGATCTGCGACCGATGCCACCCCACCTCCATTCCCCACCATCGGTGACCTCCATGTGAGCTATAGCTGTGCAACTCTATCACGTCTCTTTCCTCCTCGAACTCAGTCGCGCCTCTTCCCTTCCCCAATCTCTGCTGCATCCCCATGGCCACCATGGAGTCCATCTCCTAGACAAGCTATGACCTCATGTTGCTAGCTTGTTATTGCCATGGTCACCTCGCAGGGTAATATAGTCTTTTCGCGCTCCGCTTAATACCCAACTCACATGGAACCAACCGGAGTGGCAAAAAAGAGAGGATGAACGTTAAGATCTAATGACAACAAAGGGAGAAGTAGTTTCGCAATGATATTTAAGTATCCGGCTAACTTTGAGTTGTAAATGAAGAATTTCCTCTTAGATTGTACTACATGCGTGGCACATGCGTTTTTCTTATCAAGAGTTGGCAGAACAAAACCAGTTAAATGTCAATTATCTGTACATTTTCCAAAGCATATAGTCGCAAACGGTTGATGTGTCGTGCGACCGGTGATCCAGAAGCGAGGTCGTAATCATGTAGGAGTTGTTGGGAAACCCTAAAGGCCCATGAAGGCTCATGCTGGTCCCTTAAGCCTAAACCCTAGGAGAGCGCTATAAAAGTAGGAGGGGGGTCCCCCCCATGTACTAGAAATCATTAGCAATAAAGAATTTCCGCTGTTGCTCTCCCTAAACACGTGTCTCTCTCTCTTTCTGTTCTCCAATTCAGATCTGTTTGGGAACTCCGGACTATTCGATAGCGAGGTTCCTTAACACGTTATCAGCACGAAGCTCTACCGGAGATCAGAATTGAAAAGGTGAGAAGAGGTGGGTTTCGGCGATTGAATCTAATCGCTGTTGTTTTCTATGCATGCATCTAACCTACGCGGATCTTCGCGTTACGCGTGGCAAGAAGCTACACGACGAAATTTGATACAAGAATTATCGTTCATACGAAAAAAGCGAAGATGGCGCTCGGCGCCCATCCATCGCCTCGCCTTGGCCGCGACACGTCGTTGCCTTGACCTCGGCGCTCGGCTCGCGACCGTCGCGCCCAAGATCGCGCCCTCGCCAAGACGGCCACCGCCGCTTGCGGCCGGCGACGCCTCGGCTTCGTGGCCGTCTGCTGCCGCCTCGGCCGTTCGTCGGCGAGCCGCCGACCTCCTCGTTTGCGGCCGTCCGGTTCATTGCTCCGCCGCTCGTCGACACTCCGGATGCATCGCGCCGCCGCCGGCCTTCGACCCGCCGCCGGCCGGCCATCAGACGCGTTGCCGAAG
Source organism: Otatea glauca (assembly GCA_036346275.1). Classification (NCBI taxonomy): domain Eukaryota; kingdom Viridiplantae; phylum Streptophyta; class Magnoliopsida; order Poales; family Poaceae; genus Otatea; species Otatea glauca. The sequence continues at coordinate 21,577,357 of CM070715.1, forward strand.
CCTCGGCTTGGCTACGCTGCCGCTCTCAGCCGACTCGCCGCACCTCGGCCGGCTTTGTCCTGCACTGGTCTCTGACCGTGGCGCCACCGCCACGCCGACGAAGCATCGCTAGCGGCCGCGCTGCCGCCTCGATTCCCGCCTCTGCGCTCACTCGCGCGGCCGAGGCACCTCCTCACCTCCGCGCGCTCGCGGCCGGCCCGAGGCACCTCCCGCCTCACACGCTCGCGGCCGGCTCGAGACATCCTCGCCTCGCGCCACTCACTGGCCGGGGGGTTTGCCCAGACGGCCTCGGCTAGCGACCATCATCGCCTCCGCCCGTCGCATCTCGCCTCGACCTCCGCCCGTCTTGGCCGAGCGGTAGAGAAGAGGCATCGGGGAAGCAGAGGGCGCGCGACACACCGAGCAGAAGAGCAAGTGTCTCAGGCGAAGCAGAGGGCGAGCCGACAGACGGCGCGAGGAAGAAGAAATGCGCACGGGGGGGAGAAGAAACGCGCATGGGGGAGAAGAAACGCGCATGGGAAAAAAACGCGCACGAAAAAAAAGGGCGACGGCGGCGGCTAGGGGAAACCCTAGCTGCGCTTGTCTTATGGGCCGGAGGAAGGCCCACCCAGCCGGTTCGGCTGGAAAGAAAAAAAAAAGAAGAAAGAAAAGAAAAGAAAAAGAAAAATTGCGAGAAAATTTTGAAAATTGCGTAAAATCAAGAAGATTTATTTGGCTCTGTTTTAATTTTTCTTGCTCTATTTCTCTGTTTTATGAATTTTCTTTATGAATTTTGAATCATTTGCTTTATTTTATATAATGCAATGCATATGAATTTATTTTTCTCGCACTTTATACTTTTGCAATCATTTTCTATCGATTACACGCAGAATCTAAAACCGTAATTTTGAAATCATGCGATGTCCGCATTGTGAATCGTGAGTTTGAAGAATCGCCCCGCGGTCCGAACTACCTCACTTGGGCATCGGACGTAAAGATCGCCCTTGGGGCAAGAAGCTCCGCTCGCGATTGGTCTAGGGTCCTCGCAGGGCGCAAAACCTACCGCCGAAAGCGTAACGATCAAGCCTCGCATTTTCTCGAGCACCACCTCTCACCACTCAAAGAATGAATACATGGTCAAGAGAGTGCGCATGAGCTTTGGACCGCACTTGAGCGGTTCGAAAAGCTCAAGTACACCATCTTGCCCCAAGCACGGCAAGATTGGGTACGCTGAGGTTTGCGACTTTAGAATAGATGGCGAGTACAATTACGCCTTGCATGAATTTGTACCAATCTCTCTATGTGGCAAGAAGATCACCGATGAAGAGAAGATTGAGAAAACTCTCTACCTTCCACCCTAATGCTATCCAGAGTGCACGCACTATCGTCGACGCATACAAGGAGTATAGCGAATCGATTGATGTAATGCAAGTTGCGGAATCGCAAGACGATGTTCTAGGCAAGAACTATGTCTCGCAGCCACCTGGACGAGGCACTGGCACAGAAGTCAATGCCAATAGCTACAAGGTGAGAAAGCCCACTCATAGAAAGAAGGGCAAGCAGGGAGGAAAAGAGAGGCCCCGGGCCAAAGGAAAGTCCAAAGCCCTGTGAAGAGGGATGACAAAGAAAAGACGACGCCAAGCCGTATGGACAGCAGAACCGCGTGCTTCAAGTGTGGTACTTGGGGCATTGGTCAAGATATGTCGAGAATCCAAAGAAGCGATCAACGATATCGGGCTAAGAAGAAGGCAAAGGAAAACGCCCACAGAGGCGCGACTTCGCCAACATCGGTGATGAAGATGCCATGGATGTAGATACCCTCTTACCTCATCCTCACGTAATAGCACGGACATCGATGTCAGTAGCCATTATTATGGCAAATGAAGAGAAAACTTCGCAGATGACATAGAAGCGTAAATTAATGCATATTTTATGATTCATTTAATGCATTTCTTTTAGATTATGGTTGTTAGCATTTTTCTTTGAATAATGAATTGTAAGCTCTAGAAGAGCATACTTCTTTCATGAATAAATACGCAATTTATTCTTTATTCCAGTATTCTTCAAATTTGCAAGTAATATTTGGATTGTTTTGCCTCTACCTGATTAGAATTATATTTCTTTTATCTAGAAATCGTGTAGCGCCCAAATAGAAGAGATATGCATTGTTGATAGTGGCACAACAAATACCATCTTAAGAGAGTCTAAGTATTTCCAGTCGATCACGAAGAACGCTGGAAAGATTACTACGATCGCAGGAAGCATATGTAATCGGCTCAGGAAGAGCCACTATTATATTGCCTATGGGTACAACTTTGGTAATTGAAGAAGCCCTTTTGTACCCTGAATCAACGCGCACTCTCTTAAGCTTTAAAGACATCCGCGCCAATGGTTTTCACGTAGAAACCAATGAAGAAAATGGCAAAGAATACTTGTGCATTGTGAAGCACGCGGTATGTGGAAAAATGGTATTAGAAAAATGTCTCTCATATGAATCTGAGTTGTACTACACGAATATTCATGCACCCGAAGTGTATACTTCCTTGAAGACTGTTTTTAGAAGCTCTGAGTTATTTTCTTTATGGCATGGTATATTAGGCCATCCTGGTCTTAGAATGATGAGAAATATAGTGAACAACTCACAAGGTCATGGCATTAATGTTAAAAATTTCCCGAATCATGAAGATTTTGTGTGCCCATCATGTGCCACCGGGAAATTAATAACTAGACCCTCCGTTATGAAAGTGCAAAGTGAAATCCTGCATTCTGGAACGCATCCGGGGATATTTATGTCCGATTCAGCCCCTATCGTACCGTTTCGATACTTTATGGTGCTCATCGATGCTTCCTCGAAATGGTCGCATATATGCTTGTTGTCAACAAGAAACCATGCTTTTGCAAAGTGATCTCGCAGATCATAAGAATTAAGAATGCTTTCCCGATCATCGTGTGAAGTCCATCGAATGGACAATGCCGAGAATTTACTTCAAAGGCATTTGATGACTATTGCACAAACAACAGGATAGCGCTTGAGCACTCCATCGCACGTCCATACGCAGAATGGACTAGCGTAAGCACTAATAAAGAGGATTAAGTTCATTGCCGGACCACTTTTGCAGAGTTGTAACTTGCCCAACACTTGTTGGGGACACGCATCCTCGCACGCAGCAGCTCTTATCAATTTTAGACCGTCGGCCTACAACATCCATTCTCCTATGCAATTGTGCACGGATCATCCCAAGATCTCCCATCTTAGAAAATTTGGGTGTATGGTATATGTACCTATACCACCCCTCAATGATCGCAATGGGCCCTCTCCGCAAGTCCGGGATATACGTTGGTTATGAGGGTGCATCCATAATCGGTATTTGGAACCCATGATCGGAGACTTGCATACTGACCCGATTCACGATCGCATTTTTGACGAGGATCGCTTCCGTCATTAGGGGAGGAAATCAACCTTTGGATGAAAAATGCCGGAAATCATATGGCATTCCACCGATCCCGCACATGACCCCGCACTAATGAAGCAAATCAAGAAGTCCGTAAGATAATTGAAAATAGAAGGTATCCTCAACCTGCTCGTGAGGCCTCAAAGAAAAGAACAGAAACCCGCTCCTCAAACCCAAAGTACCCGAGACGTCTGAGAAAAGCGGGCAAGAGGACTTACCACAACCAATCACAAAAATGCCCCAAGGAAAGAAGGGAGCCAGTTGAGACTGCACCGAAAAGAAGCCAACAGAAAGGCAATTCTGCACTTGAATCTTCCATCAAGGAAGCCGAAATAATGTGTGCGCACACATAGGCGATGAAAAGCTAAAGGACTTGCTCTGCGATAGGGAATAGCAAAGAAGAGCAAGTAGAAGTGCATGAAACACCCCATGAAGAAATGGCCATAAACTTTGTAATAACAGGAGAATCCTGAATAGAGCAACACCAACATTGATGCATACTTTGCAAAGAAGATTGCCTCGATCATTGATCATGATCCCGAGCCTGCATCTCGCAGAGTGCAAGAAAAGGCTAGATTGGGAAGAATGGAAAAGGCAATCATCGCAGAGTTAGTCTCTCCGAACAAGAGAGAGGTGTTTGGGCCCAGATGCCGCATACCTCCCCATATAAACCACAGAGGTCACAAATGGGTCTTTGTTCTAAGAGAAATGAAAACAACGGTTGTAAGGTACAAAGCAAGGCTTGTAGCTCAAGGTTTCACTCAACGTCCCGGAGTTGATTATGAAGAAACCTATTCTCTGGTCATGGAAGGAATTACCTTTAGATATTTGACCTCAATGGCAGTCAACTTGAAATTGAGAATGAAGCTAATGGATGTTGTCACAAAGATATTTGAATGGAAACTTGGATTCGAGATATACATGAAAGTACCTAAGGAATTCCTATCCCAACCAAGACGGAGCAAATAGAAACACATGACAAAGGTGAAATTGGAGAAATCACCGATGGGTTTGCAGCGATCAGAAGAATGTGGTACAATCGCTTGAGTGACTTTCTCTCGCAAGAAAGGCTACACAAACAGTGAAGATTGTCCATGTGTGTTTATACAACGATCCCGAATGGATTCTCAGATAATCTCCGTCTATGTAGATGACTTGAACATCATTGGGACGGATAAAGAAATTGAAGAGGCATGCTCATACTTGAAGTCTGAGTTTGAAGTGAAGGATTTGGGTAAAACCAAGTTTTGTTTAGGCTTGCAGCTTGAACATGTCCAAGGAGGAATCTTGGTACATCAATCAACCTACACACGTAAAGTGTTGGAAAGGTTTGGATTTGAAAAAGCATATCCTGCGAAGACTCCAATGGCTCAAGGTCACTCCAAGCGCACCTAGACCCATACTGCACCTAGAGAAGAGGGGAGGAAGTCCGGGAGCGAATTCTCATATCTCGAGTGCAGTTGAGCGCCATGTACCTTGCGAATAGCACTAGACCTGGACATTGCGTTACTGTGAATTTGCTTGTTTCTGCACAAAGGCGTAACCCACCAAAATGCATTGGAAAGGGATCAAGGACATCTTTCGTTACCTCCAAGGAAGCAAAGACCTCGATGCATTCTTTAGAAGAAATAATGAATTGAATTTGGTTGGCTATGCAGATGTTTGGTACTTATCGACCAGATACCGGCAAGTCCCAAACAGCTATGTTTTCCTATGTGGAGGAACAGCAATTTCTTGGAAGTCGTCTAAGCGCACTCTTGTCTCGACGCGTCGACAAACCACTCGAAATCATTGCTTTGTATGAAGCATCTCGTGAATGTGCATGGCTCGGAAGAATGGTTCACCACATCCGTAAGTCATGTGGTTTGAACATTGAGCAAACTCCCACAATAATTTATGAAGATAATGCGACTTGTGTTGCCCAAGCACGATGGGTTATGTGAAGAGCAATCTCAAAGCATATCAACCCCAAGTTCTTCTATGCTCACGAATTGCATATGATGAACGAGATCAACATATTGCATACTAAGTCATGTGAAAATCTTGCAGATTTGTTCACCAAATCACTCCCAACGATCTACCTTTGAAAGGTGCGTGAAAGGAATTGGGATGATGAGACTTAAGAAGTGCAAGATTTCAGGGGGAGATATTTCACATACTCCCACATGAATCTCGAAGATGAATTATGAATACCCAACATGAATCTTGAAGATTAGCAATAGAAGTTGGGAGAATTGTACTCTTTTTCCTTAGCAAGTTTTTCATGAAATTTTCTTGCATAAGGTTTTAACGAGGCAATTCGTGCAACATAGTAAACGTATGCTATGTACTCTTTCTCCAAGTATTTTTCCCATTGGGTTTTTCTGGAGTTTTAATGAGGCAAATGCATCTCGCGGCAAAGGGCCCAAGGGGGAGTGTTGGGAAACCCTAAAGGCCTATGAAGGCCCATGCTGGTCCCTTAAGCCTAAACCCTAGGAGAGCGCTATAAAAGGAGGAGGGGGTCCCCCCCTATGTACCAGAAATCATTAGCAATAAAGAATTTTCGCTGTTGCTCTCCCTAAACACGTGTCTCTCTCTCTTTCTGTTCTCCAATTCAGATCTGTTTGGGAACCCCGGACTATTCGATAGCGAGGTTCCTTAACAGGAGTATCACCCAAATGCGTACCAGTGCTGATCGAACGAGCAATGTATAATAATAATAATAATAATAATAATAATAATAATAATAATAACTTATATTATAGTGGGAGGAATTGGCCGTCTCTCACTATGCCACGTCATCTTTTTCGTGAGAATTTTCTCAGAAAAATTAGAAATTACATTTAGATCATTCTATCGGTTTTTTTAATAAGATAGACTCGAAAAAAAAATTAAAATTACATTTAGGTCTCTACACGGTTTACGTTCAGGTCCTCCAGACGGTTTTTTAACATAATAGACCCAAGAAAAAACGAAATTACGTTTGGGTAAAAAAAAAACATTTTTTTTGCTGAATTAACTCAAAAAACGAATTACGTTTATGTCCCTTTGCGTTTTTTTACAAAAGGTCACTGATTTACCAATGGCTCATAACAATCCGTAGATTCAGCGACAGATCCTAACAACCCATTTTTTTTAATAAAAAACAAAAAAAAATCGAAATTACGCGAAAAAAATCCACCTTTTTTAGAAAAGAACAAGAGAAAACCGATATCACGTAAAAAACGTAAAAAAACACATTTTCGTTTATTCGACGACGACTCCTAGCGGTTCGGCGCCACACAAAGATAACCCATGGTGCCGCAAATTTGCCAATGGCTCCTAGCTAGTGTATTTCTTAGAAAATTTCAGAGAAAAAACGATTCTGCATTTACGTTCTCACCTATTTTTTTCAAAAATAATCATCAGATCAAATTTTCTGCGGCACAACGTTGCGCAACTAAATTTCGTACGGCGCAGCGTAGCGCGCGAACCCTTGCTAGTTAATCATAGGACCGATTGGTTATCTCGGTTGGAATCGATCGGTTGTTTGTTTAAACAGAAGCATCGAGCCATCTACGACTTGAAGCTCAAGCAACTGCTAGCCACTAGGCCATCATTCTCGGCCATTGATTAAGTTGAGCTGTTAAGCACCTAGCTAGCTAATTAAGATCGATCTTAGAGTTAGCTAGCTGTCGATAGCTATTCTCAAAACAAGTGATCCGTCATTATCGTCTCTAATTGTATTTTGACAAAACACTGGCCGTGCGTGCGAGACTCGTTTCAAACCTTCCATTCCTTCCCTACGAGGAAAAAAAAGAGAATTCAAGAAGAAGACAGATATCCAAATTCGCATGAAGAGTATTGAAACTTGGGTGATAGAGGTGTACATTCACACCCAGGGTTCGTAATATCGAAATCGTGATTCTCAAACGATTCTTTATTTTCGATTATCAGCAAAAAACAATCGAAAATCGTCAGAAACCGAATAGTTAAAAAAACCAATTTTTTTGGAGGGAAAAAACCCCAAAAATTAACCGGTTTTCATAGATAATCGAACGATTTTGATTGAAAACCACTCGATTTTGACCGGCCAATTAAATGTTTCTTAGAGCCGATTTTTTTGAGCGATTTTCATCGATTATCGAGCGATTTTCACCGATTATCGACCAATTTACATTATTTTTTTCTCCAAAATTTTGAATATTCTTATTTTTTTTAATTAAACCGGTTTACCGACTAGTTTTAAATACCGAGCCGACTCGATACGGCTGATAATCGCGATATTCGAGCAATTATCAACGATATTGTGAACCATGTTCACACCTTCCACTAACTAATCCAAGATCATACACGATTTTGGTGTAACAAACCATCCGTTAGTCCGACCTACATTTACAGTTTACAATGAGTTAAACAAGCATACAATACATATTATCTAAAAACATAGCACTTTATCAGCCCTTTTGAGTTTTGAATGAAAGTGAGAATGAAAATGCAAGCGAATTACTACGCTTGAGATTCGTGTCCACATGAGGGAAGAGCGGATTTTTAGACATAGTGTGTTACATTTACCCACTGAGTCAAGCAACTTTAAGACCGTTGGATCTAAACCACACCATCCCTTGGATCGCAAACAGGTACACATTTGCAGGCTTGCAGCAAATCCCATAAAATAATTAGGTTCGCAACTTCGCATTCCATAAAATTCGATTTGGATAGGTAAACTGTACGTTTACAACACAGACTGTTTGGTCATCCAAGGCCCTACGTTTAACACTGCCATTAATGAAACGATTGATTTCGGACGTAACGCATTAAATCGTTGATTCTCATGTGCTAGCTACTACTTCTCCGGCCTCTCCTTTCGCACATTCGCTTATTTTCCATGACTTGCAAATCTTCAAGTACACTGTGGAAGGTTGCACAATATATGTATCATTTATAACAACTAGTCTACACCCTAGCTAACGTGTAATTATGGATGCACCAAACATATCATGTACTCCCTTCGTCCTGAAAAGTAAAGGACAGAAGAAATTTTAGGACAAATTATGATTTCTGCCAAAAGACTCTAATGTCCCTATTTAATACTGTGTCTCTATTAATTGGTAACATGCATGCATTAATTAATCACGATTATAGGGAATGATTTGCCTCATTTTTGTTTTGAAATATGTGTGATCGCATGTATCTGCGTGCATCTGTATGCATGGGCACAATTTAAGGACACAATTTAAGAGGGAGAGCTCTCAATCCCTAATATTGGAGGACAATTTGAATGCTTCTCTCCCTTACTTTCAAGGACGGAGGGAGTATTGTCTAAAACGAATAATTGGCGTACGAAATCGATATGTCATGAACAGTAGTAATAGGTGGTCAACACCGGTTCATTTGGATCATCCCAAGCCATTGTAGGACTAGGAGCCCTGCGGGCACAATCTCGAGGACAACTGCAATTGTTGGAGAGAACAGAAGCAATCACTCGTGCCTATACATACTATCCTTGTTTGGTAGCTAGTACTAGTAAAAACCAGGTTGGTGGAAGCATGTGTTAAACGTAGGGCCTTGGATAAAAAAAAATTGCAATTGTTGGAGAGAACAGAAGCAAGCACGTTTTTTTTTATCTTTAATTTCTTCCCAACAAAATTGTAAGTCTAATCGTCTTCTTGACTGCAAAAACATTAACAGATAACACGTATTACCTACCGTGCTTCCCTACCATGGCACATTATATGTACCACAGCGGTTCCGTCCACCGCGGTAGCTCCTCAACAAGCACGGCAGGTAACGAGGCCCAACTTTCTAACGAGATCGGATACCAGGGTACTGCGCCTGCCATGGTGGATCCTCTAGATGTGCTGTGCGGATGGGAGATGCTACGATTTCGACGACCTACCATGGTAGGAGAGCACAGTGGGTGATACATATCGTCTGTCAGTGTTTCCGCAGTTGAAAAGGGAGTTAAATTTAACACTTTATTTGAGAGGGATCAAAAATAAAAAATAAATAAAGGATACCAAATAGGCTAAAGCTTCTTGTTGGTGCACCTGTAATAAGTAGTATAGTCGTGGATGGTAACATCTGAACATGTTAGGGCACGTACAATAAGGTCACCTCTACTTATTATTAGTATGTATACATCAATTTTGTCCTATGTTGAAGAGTGAGAAAAGAGGAGAAAGAGACGAATCAACTGTTATTTAATAGCCAGCATCGCGCGAGAAAATAGGTTTATCGTTGGCTAAAAACCCGGTATTGGAGCCGGCGCGAGTGACTATTAGTGTTGAAGTTAGTGTTTTACCAATAACCACAAAGATGAAGTTAGTGTTGAATACCCAAATTAAATGCTTTAGTATTTCTCTAGAGACAACATTTAAAGATAGTTATTGTACAAACTGATTTTATTATTTATTTTAGATTATGTGAATAAGAGATAAAATAAGTAGTAGGATTTGTTACTGTGCTTGCTCAGTGTCTAATACTAGTACTATTGTAAAGTGGCTTTATCGTAACGTGAGCTTGCAATTTTAGTCATGCAATTAGCCGGTCACACTTAGTACTAGAAGTCTAGAACCATAGTATATCTATACGATGTCCACGGGCCTAGCTAGTGATCTATTATTATATACAAAAAGTTGACCTCAGATTTTTGGAGTTATTTAAAAACGAAAAATATGCTAGAAATTCTCATAAGAAAACAAAATATTTAGTCTTTAATTTGATGGGTTCTAATTTTAAAGGGATAAATTTGACAGTTGACATAGAGATATAATAATCTATCTATATCTATATCAACTATAAACTTAGAGAAAGATCTAGTCATCTATTTAGCAAATCCGAGTTATATCAGCTCATATTAGAAGAAAGAGTACAAGTCAAGCACAATTCGAATTAAAATAAATTCAAAATAAAATATAAATAAAATTAGTAATTTGATTTCTATATGATTTTTAAATTAACTCCATAAATAACAAAAAAACAAAATAATAGTTGAATACAAATTAGAAAATTAAAGCAATTTGATTTCCATATGAATTCTAAAGTAAATCATAAAAGCTAAAATTCTTAATAATAATTAAATAAAATAAGAATTAGTTTTTTTATATAATTCTAACCTAAAACAAAAAAATGACAAGTACATCAAAAACACGCAAATTCATAATACAATTTACATGATGCTTAAATATTTGTTTTAGATTGTACTTTAAAATGCTCTCAATAAATTTTATATTAAGTACTATTATTAAGTACTGTTATTACTTTCTAATACAAGTTGCATAAATCTTAAAACAAATGAAGGGTAAGTAATCATTATTTACCTTTCATTTATACAGTAAAATTTATTCAATTTTTTTAGAAAAATGCATAGAAGCAATCTCTTTTTACCATCTAATTATTATTTAATTATTTAATTTTTTATAAGAAGACTAAATAATTTATCAAAGAAGCTAATAAAAGATTCTAAAATTAAAACTATAAGGAATAGACAAAGCTACGGGGAATCTTGTCCTGCTAGCGCTAGCTGCTAGTGCTAGCCGTATATGCACCCCGGCCGGAGGGTCAAAACGATTGAACAGTTTAGCGAGAGAACAATCTGTCTCGCCTTCTGGGCCCTACGGGCTACGGCCTCTAGCCGTGTACACCCTAGCCATGTTTATCTGGAGTAGGGATGGTAATTGAGTGTGATGGGTAATGCTCGTCTATATCTATGCCTGTGAACCAAAATCTTTTCTACGGTATACTTGCGAAGAGTCACGGGCGAAGAATCTCATTTATACCCGTCGCCCGCGCGTACCCGATACCCGTGGGTATATCTGTTTACCCGTCACTATCAACAATCCTTCCAACCAAATAGTACAAGGAGCTAATAAGCTATGGTACTAATACAGTCCTTTTGTTGAAATTATGGGAATCAACTATATTCTGTAGATTGAAGAATGATTGTTAATTATTCAAAATTTCAAATGTATATGAGAATAAGAATTAAAATAATACATGCAGATAAATAACACATAGATGCTCAAATTCAATAATTTATGATATCACAAATTGGGGATCAAAGGGTCAACTAGGCGTCTGTTTTAGCCCATATGTCAATAGAAAGTGACGGGTAATCGGACGGAACGGGTATAGATAAAGCTCCTCTATATCCGTACCCGTTTATCCATCAGGTAAAATTTGGTTCCTATAAACATATCTACATGTAATAAAACAGAATGTACCTACTTCTATTATAATTTTTACTCGTGATGTCATCCCTAATCTGCGGGCTACACGTACGTTAATACTAGCTAGCTAGTGCACCCTGGCCTTTTGATTAAAGCGAAGCACCTTTCTTGTGAGTTGTGAATTGTGATCGCCTCGACCACTTTTCCATATCTCTAGAGCATCTTTCCCACGATGGATCGTCTTTTTCCTCGCCATCGGCGGCAGCGTCAACAGTAATAACTAGGCAGCCTGTGGCCCTGTGCTGCCAGAGCGTCACACCACCGGAGACAACGGATCCAAGCGTGGCGCAGAACCTGCACAGTTGTTCGTTTCAGAGTCAAAAAACACAAAACAAAACCCCGTCATTCATATTAGCGCAAACGGGAGAAACATGGTGAGGTTTAAGATCAGGTTCACAAAACCATTTTCAAAGAAATCGTTCAAAATTCGAAAATTAGAAATGTCGAGTCGAAAATCGTTAGAAATCGCAGGGTTAGGAAATCAAAAAATTTGAAAAAAAATTCAAACAAATTAAAAACCGGTCGGTTACCGAAAACCGACCAACCAATAGAATATTCCTTTGCGCGGTTTTTGAGCGATTTTCTCCCGATTTCTTCGAAAATCGAGCATTTTTCACCAATTTTCGACCAGCTTACATCGCATATTTTTTTTGACCTAGATCGGTTTACCGTCCTATTTTGAATCGCGAACCGTAGCGGTACGGTCGAAAACAACCCATCGATCCATCCGGCCCTGCAGCTATTAGAAAACTATGATGAGCTCTTCTGCATCGATCGATCCTTCGTGCATATTAAAGTGCTCCAGTCCAGACCGATCGAGCTAGACGCATAATTTTGAACCCAATAGTCAAATCATGTTATTTTTCAAAAATATAAAATTGCACTTTTGAGTGCTATGGTGAGGAAGAATTGGGAAATGACCCATAATGATATGCGATATCGACTAGCAAAATGAAGGAATATTTAGGAGACTAATTCAGGTCTCCATATGAGACGTGGGTGTCCTACTGGGCTCCCCGATAAGTAAGATCAAGAACCATATCATCACACTTCTCGATGTCCACGTTAACAACTGGCTGAACATTAAAGTGTGTCTCAACCTTATTTCCCTAATTCTTCTGGAACTTCCTAATGGATTGCATGTAAAGGTCCACCAAATTCTTTTTGGTGCGGTAGGTGCGCGACCAATAACCAATGCATCTACACCTAAAGCATGGCTGTGGAGGGTCTGCAGCCTTATTGGCTGGGCCTTGCTTCTGGAAGCTATCTGATCCCTTTCCTTTAACTTTTCATTGAGGTTTGCCTCTTCCCTTCTGAGTTTTGTTATTCTTCCATCTATCCCTTTTATGCCTTTGGCCTTTTCCACGGCCTCGGCTATTACTAGCCCACTAAGCATTTGCATATGCTTCAGGCATTGCATGACTTCCATTAGGAAAAACATGATGATTCTTCATTAGCAGTTCATCATGCTTTTCTGCTTCTAGCAAAATGTATATAAGCTCAGAGTACTTTTAGTACTTAGCATGGCGGTACTGTTGCTACACTATCTTCATATTAGGGTGATAAGTGCATAATGTCTTATCGATCATTTTAGCATCAGTAATTTTTTGGTTACAGGAATGTTAGTTTGGCGATACGCTTGTGCATGGCAGAATTGTATGCCGCCATAGACTTAAAATCCTGAAAGTGCAGGAGAGTCCATTCACGTTGTGCTTTTGGCAACAAGACGGATCTTTGCTAGTTATATCATTCCTTTAGGGAATTCTATAGTTCTAGTGGGTCCTCCTCTATCAAATATTCGGCCTTTAGATCCGTATGGAGATGGTGACTCAGGAAGTGTAAAGCCGCACACTTAAGTGGCACCAGTTTTAGGCTGCAAAATAGTAGCCCCAAGAGATCGAGCAGTCAGGTTGATCTTAACATCCATTGTCCAGACAATGTAATTGCTGCCATTCAGGACAAGCTCAGTAATTTTCCTCTTTGCGATGTCCGATATATCCTATATGCAAGTGAGATTGAATTTTACTGCTGGTAAAATCAATATATTGAATGCTTACTCCTAAATCAGTATAGTTTGGTCTATATCTATTCAGTAGATAATTATCTAAATTTTTCTAGAATTTTCTCAGTATTTTCCATAATTTTCTGTTAATCATGAAGCAATTTTCAGAATTACCGGTTAACAAAAAAATAAATTCCATTATATATGAACATGGAGTAATGCTAAGAAAAATAAATCCTTCCAATATGCTATCTATAATTTTCATAGCATTTTCATGATTTTCTACTAATTATCAAGCAATTATTAGAATTACCAATTAACAGAAAAAAAATTCCAGCACATATAAACATAGCATAATGCTAGAAAAAATAAACCTAGAGATATGGAGCTTCCAATACGTGCTAAGTCTAATTTTCAACAAATTATAGAAGTCCATATACCTAGAAAATCAATTTCTATGATTTAACATAATTTTTATGAATTTAAAACTATATTTTAGAATTAAATAAAACTCTAAGTGTTAAATTGCAAAATTTCTTTTCTGATTTTTGATCCTTTTTTCTTGCTAAAAACCGGCTTATGTCTAGTGGCCTACTCAGCCCGGGCGGCGCGGCCCAGCAAGGTGCGGCCCAAGTGGCTCGGTCCAGGCGGCATTCGATGGTAGGCGGCTAGGGTACTGCCTTGCTCCCGGCGACATCGGGGCGTGGAGTGGCAAGGCTGCACCAGCACGGTAGTGCTGCAGTGTAAGCTCAGAGTGACTTCGGGTTGTCGAGCGGTAGGGCGATGCTGGTGGCATAGCTCGACAACCCTAGGTCTCAGGCATGGCCGTAACGCTTGCATGGTGTGGCGGCGTCAAGGGCCGCGGCTCGGCAAAGGACGCCAACAGTAGCGACAGCAAGACAATTTCTCGGCGGTGACGCCAGGTCGCAAAGTGACCGGTATGGGGGGTGCGGGTGCGGACCCTGGCACGGGTGGCTTCGGGCCACAGGTGTTGGCAGTGTGCTGGTGCCAGAGCGTCGTTGGGACGACTCAGCTTCAGGTTGTCGTGTGGTCAGTGGGCATAGTGCGGCGCCGATGGGGCGCAGCGCACAAGCGCATGTCGGCAGCTGCGCCAGGCGTGATCACGAAGGTCATCTGATGGTGTACCAGCCACAGGCGCACTTCTCTAAGTAGGCAACAGGCTGGTGTGGCCATATGTGTGCACGGCGGGTGTGAAACTCGGCAACGGGCATGCTTCGAGCGTAGATGCGATAGGCATGAGGTGTGAGGCTTCAGGCCGACGAGTGTTGTATGCAAACGCTCAACCGGGCACACGGCTTCGGGCATGGTCGAGCGTGTCAACGCTGGGTTCGGTCGTGGGTCAAGGGCGTTTAGGCCGAGAATGGCGGTGTTGGCTTTGGGTACGGGCCACAGGCATGACAGCTGAGGGCGACGGAGCCCTCGGGTGCAAGGTGATTATTTTTTCCCCTTTTTTCAGATTTATTGATGAATATCATTGACATGAGATGATAGAAAGCATCACAACCCTAATTTCCCTTCTAGATTAAACAAGTAATCATAGCAATTAGGGGAATTAATCTACAAGATTAAAAACAACTGTTCAGATACATGTGTTATCGGATGAATTCGATACAATAAGATTGGCGCTGGCAGACGATCACAATCGACAGTCTTGGCGGAGCTTTGTGCTAATAACATGTTGTAAAACAACGTCTATTGCCCTCAAGCAACCACGATGCACTAAAGAACAGCAAGCACACACAATGTAAGGAGGCGAAATTCTATGCTCTCTTTTCATTAGGTTGGTTCTCTGGTATAAAATGATGGTAAATATATAATAGAAAGTAGCGCAAGATAAATTCGAAATCGCCTTAGTGTCTATGTACTACGAATCCACCCCTGTCTTAACAGCGATGAATGGATTTTACGAGCCGGGCGGGCGGACAATAAATGCAGGCACAGGGGATAAGCACAAACGCACAGGAGCTGGCCGGTAACAATCATGCCTTGTCATCTCACTGTCACCAGCAGTGCGGCGTGGAATTAACGGTGCACACGATCCATCTTTCCTGGAGCAAGAGAACACAGCACGCAGTGGAGTGCAGTGCTATTGCAGTAGCGTGTGTCGCAGACTCGCAGTAGTGACTAGTTTGTGTGCGCTTCCTTGCTTGCTTATTGGTTGGTTTGCTGTGGAGTGAGCAGGCAAGCAAGGCGAGGCAGGCTAATTAATGAAGGACCGTGTGATGCGTGCCTGCATTATGCATGTTCTTGTCGCCAACAAATGCGTCGATCAAAATGCATGGCTCCTCGATCGATCACCTCCAGCTCATGAGCTTATTGATCGATCGTGCGAACTACTACTACTTGGTGGTCTGCCACATGAAGTGTTTTCTGTGTCGTGCTAGCTAGCTAACTGCCTCGTTTGAACCATGCGGAAAATAGGCTACAGCATGTCGATCTTTGTCGACGCCGCTGTCCTTGTCACCAACCATAATCCTATGTCTTCCAGACTTCCACGTGGCAGATCTGGAGAAAGATAAAACTTGGAAAAAAGATATATAAGAATGCTTGAATGCTTGATTATTACAAATGTAGGTTCAACTAGATAATCGACCGCGGCGTGCCACGTCGCGACCGTCGCTTTCCACGCGAGCAAATCAAGAAAATGTGCGACTGTCGCTCCCCACGTGAGCAAATCGAGGAAACACACGAAATGGTTGAAAGGATATAATCTGCGATTTCGCTGGAACGGAAGGTTCGTCTCGGAAAAAACGGAAAACGGAAAAAAACCTAAATTTCTTTTTTTTATGAAAAAAAGACCTAAACGGAATTATGTTTTTCCAAAAAAGGGCTTAAACGTAATGCTAAAAAATGAAAAAAAAGACCTAAATGCAATGTATATATTTTTTCCATAAAAAGAACTTAAACGTATTTTTTTTCTCCAAAAAAGACCTAAACGTAATTTCAATTTTCCAAAAAAAGCCCCGAGTGCAATGCCTAAAAACGCATAAAGAACCTAAACGTAACATATATTCTTTTTTCAAAAAAGAACCTATCTGTATTTTTTTTTCAAAAAAGATCTAAACGTAATTTTTTTTCATGAAAAAGAACCTCAGCGTAATTTGTTTTCGCCGGCTCGGCTCGAGAGCCGAGCCGGCGCTCTCCCGACTCAAAGCAATCTGGTGGCCGGAACTCCCCTTTAGTAGAGGTAGGATTAAAGGCCAGTTCTTGTCATCCGCTAAAAGATTGCTTAAGTCGTACGTCGAGTTTGATTAATTTCCAGCGCTTGTTTGCTCATCTCATAGAACGCCTTCTGATCAGAATAGTAGTGTGTGTGTGCGCATCTGCGCATATTATATCTCTGCAGCAATGCATAGAATCCCCTGTCGTACCTGCCACTGCTAGAATGAGTTAATTATACTTTGGATGCTACAGATATGTTCAGTGGAAATGATATCATTCCTGTCACGAAACTTGTAGAGAGCCTGCAGTTATTTCAGGCCCTACATATCCCCTGTAAGAGCTATATGCATGTAACAGCGGCTGTAACGTAACGTGGGGAGGCCGCGATTTAAGACGACGCAGCGTCGTCTTAATTCACCACCTGCCATATGCCGAGATTTGTATGCACGTAGACATGTCCGATGCCGGCCTCCAGTCCCCATCGAGAGAAGAAGCTAGCGCCATGTTGCATCGCATTAATGCGAGCATTCTATTCCATTCATTTCTCCGCAGGGGCGACGTACGCATGCATGATGCATGTATGTGTAGTAGGTCGTGAAGAAACTAGAGCTAGCTTCACAGGGGTCATGCAAGCTGGAGCGTCCAACTTGGAAGATGCTAGTGGACGATGATTAAAAGTCTATTTTTTATTTGGATTATCAATGGCTAGAAAATATACTTTATTAATAGGTTTGGAATTCATAAATCCCATAATATAGAACGAGACTCGCGCTTAGTTGAACAATTATGCCTCCGACTAGTTTAATTAAGATAGCATTTACCTTGCTTCACTCTGGTTGTCCTCGACCAGTGAAATAAACACCTTGAATAGTGAAACTAGTCAGAACAAGTGGTTATCACCACATATGTCTCCGTGCGGATAGCTATCTGACAGGTACACATAACTACTT
Organism: Otatea glauca; assembly: GCA_036346275.1. Classification (NCBI taxonomy): domain Eukaryota; kingdom Viridiplantae; phylum Streptophyta; class Magnoliopsida; order Poales; family Poaceae; genus Otatea; species Otatea glauca. The sequence continues at coordinate 21,595,112 of CM070715.1, forward strand.
GGAAGTTATTATTGAAAAAAGCACCCTTTGGCGAGAAGGCACTATTTGACGGGAAGCCACCTTTTGGCTACATAACGCTTTTTGGAAAATAACTTCGCCTCTTCATCCGATATAAATAAGGAGCACATTCGCACTATCCAGGATAGTGGCAATTGTAATCAGACTTCTGATTTTAGACTGAATCTCTGTAATTCTTGCACTATGTTAAGCCGCTTAGCTAATAAAGAAGCAATCCCCATATCTCATTCACAACCTTGTTTCACCAGAAACCCATCATCATATTTTTATAAGCTCGATTAAGGGAATCTAGGTCTTGGACATCAACAGTTAGCGCTAGAAGGAGGGCTCATGGTAGTTAAGATTATGAAAAGCACGTCCTGCCATTCTTGGCGATGGATGAAGAAAACTCGTTCGACCTCATCGACTACGCCGGTCTCGACACCAACGACTATCTCTCGGAAGAAGAATGTAAGTGTGATTTCTACCCCGAAGAATATGTTACTGAAGCAGAATTATCAGCATTCGAGGCCAGTATGCATGAGGTCGAAGCGGAAGTGCTATCCCGAGAAGTCAGAAAATGAGCACAATCATGTTCCTGCTCCAATTCCAGAGGCAGATGTCTATGAAGCATATCCCATGGAGGTCGATGATGAAAATGCTCCCCAAAATGATGTTAACATTTTGGAGAGCTCAACTTCAAAATATTGTCTCCGAGGACTCGGCTACACCCTTTATTCCGATGAAGATGGGGCAATTACTCCCTCTTCCCACTCTGGGTTCCGCACTTGTGTGGTCATAAGTAAGGCAAACGAACAATGAGCGAAACGCGAAGAGAGTGAAGCCCGTGAATTTGCAGAAAAAGCCGTTCAAGATCAACATGAATAACTCATGATGGCAAAGCAAAAAGGCGTGGATAAAGCCAAACGTCTGTACTACAAAAACCAGCCAGGAACCTCACAGAGACCCGATGTTTCGGGAAGTCGACCCCGGTGCATGCTCCCGATCACACTGCCATCTCCAAAGGCGATGGTGAGGGACCTCAACTTAGTTCTTAGCAGTTCACAGAGGGCTACCTCTTTAAAAAGAAATCATATTTTAACTAGTGCAATTCTAAACAAACCAACATAGGGGGATAATGCGTTTAATGCAATAATTATTAAATCCCTAACCGCTGATCTGCAAGAAGTTGTTGATGAAGTATAGGTTGCGTCCTTATCCGCAAGATCTCAAACTGATTCTCGTATGGGACATTCTTCATCTGGTCGGCGCCAGCAAGGCACCAATAACCAGCTGAGAAATAAATCATAGTGGAGAAGTGTCTTCGGACGCCTAACCCCAAGGGAAATTCCTAACCGTAATCGACGAAGACTTTGTTCTCTTGAATATACGTAAAATGATCCTAATGAATGATCATGTTTGGGACTTTATACAAAATGTAAAGCCTTTCTCTGGGACTCTGAGATGTTGCCTCGCCTGAAAAGTTCAAGTCGGGTCATCTGGAAAGCTTCGATGGGACCCAAAACCCATCAGAATTCTTGCAAGTTTATACCACCGCCATCCAAGCAGCTGGTGGTGATAAGAAGGTAATGGCCAATTATCTCCCTAATATTCTGAAAGGATCTGCAAGAACTTGGTTATTCAATCAACCAGAAGGGTCTATTTTCAATTAGAAAAATTTGTGCCATATAATTCTAAATAACTTCAAAAGTTGTTACGCAAAACTAGGGAAGGAAGATGCTTTATATCTTCTTCGTCAAACTTCTGTCGAAAATTTATGTTAGTTTATTAAAAGGTTTGTAGCAGTCTGCAATACTATTCCAAATATTTATAATGATTTTGTAATTCATGCATTTAAGCAGGTTGTACGCTACAAATGCTTTATAGAAGATCTCAATATTCATCCACCTTCTACCATATCAGAGTTATTCGATATGGCAGATCGGTATTCGAACGCATGTGAGGCCATTGAGTGGAATCGTATGGTCGATAAGGGTCAGATACCGCCACAACCTGGTTTGTAGGAATTAGAGGATAAAAAGTCCAAAAAGACATCCAAACCCGAAGATTGTAAGGGAAAGAATAAGAAAAAGAACAAACAGAATATTCAAAGAGAGGTCGTAGGCGTTTCAGAATGACCTGCATACTCCAAGAGAAAAGGACATTGGAAGAAGAAAGCTGGTCGGCAAGATAACCAGACTACTTCCAAAAACTCCTATGCGACCACTGGCAATGGTCGTTGCTGTCCTCTGCATAATGCACCAGGACATGATTTGCGTAACTGCCGTACCTGGCAGAGGCGCATGGAAGATTTTTACTCTGACAAGGGTCCTATGCTGACCTTACCAAAAGGTCGAGGCAACAAAGATGCTGATGGCGACGAAGATATGTGTTATCAAAAGCCCAATAACAACGTCAATGTTATGTTTGTAGGGTCATCCTCATATGCTTCGAAAAGGCAATTAAAGTCTGCATCGAGAGAAGTCAACAATATCAACACCCACCCAGGAAAGCCAGATTTCCCGAAGTGGTCAGACGTCGCGATCACCTTTAACAGACAAGATTGCCCAAAAGGTACGCCAACTACTTGCAAATTACTATTAGTTGTTTCTCAAACTATTAGTAATTGTAAAGTAGTAAGAGTATTGGTAGATGGAAGAAGCTTTTTATATTTGCTTTTTGTTAATACTTTGGACGAAATGCTAATTCCCCGTTCTAAGATTCGACCTGTATCAAACCCATTCTTTGGGATCGTACCTGGTCCGTCTATATCTCAAATTGTTCAAATCGTGTTACCTGTCACTTTTGGACATGTCGATAATTTTAGTACGTTGTTAATTTCTTTTGAATTTGTTGATTTTGAATCATCATATAATGTCATCTTGGGTAGACTTTCACAAACAAAATTTATGGCATCCACACATCATGCCCACGAAAGCATTAAAATACCTAGTCCCAAAGGCATGATTAATGTGCAAGGTAATCAGACTATTGCACTTAGTTGCGATCGCAAATTACTTAAAATTGTTGAACAGTTACCATTAAGAGATGTTGAAGATGCAGGTAAACCTTGTAAGGATGAAAAGCCTAGCAAGATGGATAAGCTGAAAGCAACTCCTTAGCTGAATGAGCAAATAAAGCAGGTCCCCATTGACCCCGCTGACCAGTCAAAAACTGTTTGGATAGGGTCAGGAATGGATGCTAAATAGGAAGACACGCGTGTTTGTCGAAGGTTAGAAATCGACAACAAACTTATAACCTCGGTTACCTTCGGGTTAGCAAAGTCAAGCACAAAATCAGAGGCGTAAGATGTAGACAGGTTCAGGCCCTCTAGCGGAGTAACACCCTACTTTCTGTGTGGATGATATGTGTATATGATGTTTGGAATACAGAGCAATGTGTCTAGCCCTAGTTACAAGGAAGATTTGAACTTTGGCTAAGGCTAAGCTAGGGTTGGAGGTTGACGAAGTGCGGGTCGCCGGCTCCTGGCTGCTCTGCGCAAAGACTCTAAAAAGTCTTCTCTACTTCTGGTCTGGAAGTCTCTCCTCCTCTCTTGAGGATACTTGCCCTCGGCCTTATATAGTCGAGGTGGCCTTGTCCTAAGTCAAGTCGTAGTCGGTTTGGAGCACCGGATCGTAGCCGATGAGGAGTCTATCTTCGCGTGATCTTCGTAGCATATCCAAACTTCCCTGGACACTAGGCGTACTCGAGTCGGTTTTCTCATAACGGGAACATGATCGAGTACTTCCTAATATGGAATTATCCTTTCCGTGTATATCTTATCCTATAGAACTGGGCCCGTGATATCCGAAATTTCTATATGCCGTTAGAACATATCCTTCACGTATCCTTCGCGGACACATACCCCATGTTTAGATATTCGACATCATTACTTTCCTCTTGGTTAATGCAGATGTATTTGCGTGGAAACCATCTGACATTCCTGGGGTCCCAAATGAAGTAATAGAGCACATGTTAGCCATACGGCCTGACATATGACTAGTGAAGCAGAACCTACAGTGATTCGCTCCTGATTAACAAGAAGCCATCCGACAAGAGTCGGATAAACTCTTATAGGCTGGTTTTATTCGTGAAGTTATTCATCCAGACTGGCCTACGAATCTGGTCATAGTCAAGAAGGCAAACGGTAAGTAGCGTATGCTCATTGACTTTACTAGTTTAAATACCGCTTGTCCAAAAGATAATTTTTCATTACCCCGAATTGACTAACTGGTCGACTCAACAGTGGGTTCTGAATTGACGAGTTTCTTGGATGCATACTTAGGATATCATCAAATAAGCATGACAAGAGAAGATGAAGAGAAAACATCCTTCATAACCATGTTTGGAGTCTACTGCTACAAGAAGATGCTATTTGGGCTGAAAAATGCTGGAGCCACGTACTAGCACCTTATGCAGAAGACTTTTCTTAGTCAAATAGGGCAAAATTTAGAAGCTTATGTTGATGATCTTATTGTAAAGAGTAAGAAAAGCTCTAACCATTTGTCAGACCTGGCTAAAACCTTTGACAATTTGAATAAACATGAGATTAAGTTGAATACAGAAAAGTGTGTATTTGGAGTTTCTTCTTGAAAGTTGCTTGGTTTCCTTATTTGTTCCAAAGGTGTCGAAGTAAATCTTGAGAAGATTCGGGCCATTGAAGCTTTGAAACCACCTTCTACAGTGAAGAAGGTTTAAGGTTTAACTTGTTGGATGACTGCTCTTAGTCACTTTATCTCATGATCAGGAGAACGTGACTTACCTTTCTTTAAGGATACAAAACACGATAAATTCCAGATTTTTTTTTAAATAATACTATTTTTATTCTATTTTACAAAAATAATATGCCGGAAAAAAATTACAAAACTACCCAGTTGTCGCCATTTCAAAAAGCGACAGATAGTCTGTCGCCATTTGAAATGGCGATAGACAGCCTGTCTCCGTTTCAGATAGGGACAGACTCTCTGTCGCCATTTCAAATGGCGACAGAGAGTCTGTCGCTGATTGAAAAACCGACAGACTTTGTGTCGCCATTTGAAATAGCGAAGGACTCTCTGTCACCATTTGAAACGGCGATAGAGAGGTTTAGCCCATTTTTTCATTCGAATTGCAATGTATGTAAATTATGAGCTGTAGTGTAGTTAATAAAAAGTCAGTATTAGTTGTTGTGATGTTTTACGAGAGGGAGATTAAAAAGAGTGCGAATCTGAGATCTGGGAGAATGATTTTTTAGCCTTTTCTAACTCAGTAAAATTTAATGTTTAAATGTAATTTTAGGAAGAGTAGACCAGATTTGCTCTTTGATATGTGCACTACCATATTCTGGGAAAATATTTAATTTACACCTTACTTTGCATCTAATTTCCACTAGTGCAACAACCCTAAGTATTATAGTCGACAACAACGCATGTTATAAATAGTTCCCACGAAGCACTTAAATTATTTGTTGAACATATATATAAGGGCACATACATCGAAAGTTCAGATGATAAAATAAGCAATAGATAGATTATATTGCAAGGGCATTACAACAAAGGACGAAATTGCTTGCCGAACTAATCGATTTAAAGCATCGGTTGTCATGGTGGAACAAATGATCGTTCCGCCTATCCGGTACAAACGTAATGATGTCCCACATTTTCTCGTGATATTACCCGACCCGTAAATTTGGAGATTTGTCCTCGGACACCGCCAATCCCCACTATGAAAGAACTCCATGGGGATCCGCAGTGCTCCTGTGTCGCCGAATGGGTGGCCTATGCCGCACGCCTTGGGTGTGTAAGACGTAATTTTTGGTCTTTTGATGTGGATTTCGCCTCCCACATGGGCATGTCATCCCAATTCCCGCGCCCCTTATGTTATTACCACCGGTTCCCTGATGGTCTACGAACGCGTCAAGGATTTGTTGCGTGGTGCGACCACTACCGGTCGCTTCCTTGTCCCTTCCTCTTCGAGAGGAGGTACCTCTTGCATCTCGGTGTGTTGGCGCTGGCGACACTTGCCGAGACGCCGCTCTGCTTCGCTCGCACTCCATCGTATGGTGCAGGAGGTGTGTGTTGGGCTTATCGCTGTACAACCGAAGCGTGCCCCGCACCAATGCAAGATGCCCGCTTGGTCAGAGAATAACACCGTAGGCGCACTCGGGTCCGCTTTTCGGGCGGTAGTAGCACCACGGGAGGGTTGCTCCCCAGCTATCCCATACGGAAGTTTGAGATGTGGGTGGTACGCCTCCTGTCCACCTAGCTGAAGTAGCCGCACCATTCATCCTCGGCCAAGGGGCACCTAGAGAATCTCCGGTCCGCAAGTTCATCGTGGCAGTATCAACCACCGCTCAAGGCCGTGTTCGCAAAAGTCGTGGCTTTCGGTGGCCCCGGGAGGTTTCTCCTTTGACTCGAGCAATTTCGCAATTTTCTTTTGAACTCCGTATGGGATCAATCGGTTTAGAATTACTACTTTGTGAGTGAAGCATGGGTTCGCCGCATGAAACTCACCGATTGGTTGGCCTCTTGCCCACCGCCCCGAACTCGTCGCCTAGAACAGGACGATCCCGCGCCTCTCCCACCGGTTGAAGTTCTCGCGAAGCGGGTTCGGCGTCGTGGCAGTTGTAGACAAATTCGTAGTCACGTTGTTCCGGGCCGTCGATCCATTGGAAGAAGCAACACCGGTCCTTGTGCTGAGAAAGGAAAGAACGATGCGTGAAATGGTACCGTTAGCCTGTATTTTATGGATACAAGTAGGTTTACCTGGTAGGGGCGGGCACAACAGTAGTGAGCGCGGGCGGCCGTCTCTCCGTGGGTAGATTGCATCATCTTCGCCGGAAGGTTGCGAATGATTTGGTCCGGGCAACTCCGCAGAATCGGGCGCACGCCATCGTATCCGGTATTCGGGCGGGATGACTTCGCTTCTCAAGAGGCGACGGAGAACGACATCGCGCCCTAATTTGTGTAGATTCGGATGGCGTATTGCTTATTTGGCGTTGTTGAATGTGTAACCCTTGGCCGTTTTATAGTGGTGGTGAGTGGTTACTCCGCACGACTACAAAGACTTGTCCGGTTTGACGCCCCGCATTCTTCGTGAAAAGCCGCACGACATGTCACCCATCATCAAAGCTGCACCGCCTGTCACCTTCTGCGAAAGGCCGCACGATTTGTCACCATCTGAGAAAAGCCACACGACCTGTCATCACGAACAAAAGTAGGCAGTGAGTGGTCACTTTGAATCGGCTCGCATGTGTGACAAAGCCCGTGTGCGTAAACAAAGAGAGGTCTGTCATGTGTGGTCAAATCGGCCGAAAAGGTTGAAAGCATTGCGCCTGTGAGTTGTCTAATCGCGTGGAAAGCTGCTACAAGGTCGTATATATGTCGAATGGTGTTTCGGGCTATTACTCCATAATTTATCATGTAAACTCGTTATTTTACTAATCCACTAAAAGTTATAGTGATCATACCGTAATATAACATAACTTATGTAAACAAAATTCTATAGCTGAATTTGACGTAATATGAGGAAATAAAGCATCATTTTGTGTTCAAGATAAAATATATGAAAGGAAACAAATTAGTCGATAGCCGCCAAGAAGCGTGTTGTCGCATCGCACTAACAAAGTAGCTACGTGTGCTGTCCTATCGACGTGACAAAGGTACCGTAGCATATTTACAAATAGCGCCACGGAAGTAAAAGATTATATATAGCACAAAACTTCATAAATAAGACTACCATATGTGATATTACATGAGCTAAGGAAGTAAAAGACGAGATTGTTTACGGTACATCATGTGTAAAAGAAACAAACTAGCTAGGGCCCCTGGCGGTGCAACACTGTGGGTCCTGTGCCTCCTACGACGCACATGTCCGACGGATATGTGAGCCGGTCAGGCCTGCCCACGAGTACTCCTAGGAGGCCGGACCGGGTCAAGCGAGTAGCGAAGGCGCCCTGTGGGCCGAGATGGGCCGGGTCGATGGATGGGGCCGATGCGAGCCGCGACGAACCAAGTACCACACCCGCGGATCACGATAAGGATCGACGAAAGTCAAGTCCTCGCCCCGAAAAGCACCGTAGTCCCCGAGGTGCTCGCACTCGTCGAGGCGGCGATCGGCGGCTGCTGACAAACTTTTCAAGTTAGAACGACACGTTATGTGAACAACAAAATATATGAAAAAGAGACCACCGATGTACTGCGCGTCATCGGACAGACGCCGAGGTCCGGTACACCGGAGCCCCTGTGCGTGTCCGACGAGGGGCTCGGGTCTGCTCGGTGTCGACCTTCGCATGCAGCATTTAACGAGGGGGATCTGTACCACGTCGTCCGCCCTGGGCCGCCTACACGACGTTAGGTGTACGACACGGTAAGTCAAATCCTGAATATGGCGCAGCGCCCCTCGAAGGCCGTCCGCTGTGACCCCTATCGTATGGGTGGCACTGACCGCCTGTATCAACGTCGACGTCACCTCGTGTGCCTCCTTGGCAAGGTCGCTCTGCGAAAACGAAAAGAGGCTAGTTAGTTGGCATAATTTTCAAGACGTTACGTTGAATGACAAATGGAGGGAGTACGAACCGCGCGGTGGAAAGCAGAGTCTGGCTGGGTGGGGTACGTGTCGGAAGTGGTCGGATCGTGCCTGGGAGGTGACTCCACGACACGCACAACTCGAACGCGGGTGTGCGTGCTGTACCACTCGATATATGTGTCGACGCGCCGTGGTCGAGGGGCGCCTCGCCGATTACATCCGCAAGAGCCGCCCCATCGCCGCGCATGAGGTACCATGCGTCCGCCTACCAAGGCGTCGACGGCCTTTGCGTGTGTACCGCAAAAACGAAAGCGCAACATTAATTCGCAAGCCACCGAGATCGTAAGTACCAGCGTAAGGGAAAATGTAGAAATACGAACGAGTGCACGGCCGAACGACATCGCTCGTGGGTACTGGGAACGCTGCCGTAGACCAAATCGCCAAGACGCGGTGGGCGTGACGGCTCGACGAACACGCCGAACACCAAGTGACGCGGGTCAACCAAGACGCTGCCGCAAGCGCACCGCAGCCGACAGTGCCGCGGCGCGACGTGCTCGCACAAGCTCGGGAGCGAGGGGCGCCATATGACGCGGCCGTCCGTGAGTCGTCCAACATCGCTACGCATCGAGGGTACGGCGCAAGTCAGAATCGGGTGAACCGCGGTTGCAAAAACACCAATGGATGAACGTTAGTACAACACGCGGAGAATTAAAAACAACATACGGCTACGATAAGTATCATCACTGCCGGCGACACCACAATGTCCCCATTGTCGACGATCAACCTCATCCCCGAACCCCGTAGAAGTCTCCGTGGTAAGTCGACAGTCATCGCTGGTCGTCCGATCCGAACCTCTCGAACGACCACACCGCGCAGAATAAAGGGCAGCCGGCGAGTGGACGAGTTGGACACGTGACGACACCCGCCGCACAAAGCACGAGACGTCGCGGCAAGTACCGCAGTCCCCAAGCCACCGCGGATCTCCTCCAAGTCGGCGCCGCGATCGCCCCGCAAATCGGATCATGTGCTCGCCGACAAGGTCCCGCGGCGACGAAAGCGTAACAAGACCCACCAAGAGCCACGAAGTACGCCTCCAAGTGCGGGCGGCGCGACCGCTCCCACCTCCGTACCATCCTCTCGGCCGCAGAAGTAATGGTTAGGTTGTAAATGCAATGAAAATCACACACGGTGAGTTAGATCGATACGATAAGGAAAAATCGTGCTTACGAGAATCAAGATAAGCCACCGCCGCGTCGGACCGCAAGCAAATGCGAAGTTGTTGAAAGTGCATCTAGGCACTTATGTTATTTTGGTGATTAATGACAAACACTCATAATGACAATCTATGCAATTAAGTAAATGCTTAACTTAGTGCTTAGCAAATGACAAACCTCTAATATGATTATATTGCTGAGGCTAACTTGTTATTGCCTAGTTGAGTATCAGTCTCATCTATTTAGAGGAAAATCAAGTGGGATGGTTAAGCAAAGATAAGGTATGCAATTTTGGTATCTATTCTATATTTGTTATTGCATTCCTTTCGTGCAAATGCATAGTGAACTCCAAGTAGCATGTTGATTTTATATATGCACATTGGTTCATGTCATATTTATTTGTGCATATATATTCATTTGAGTTCATTATGGTATGCATGTATTAACTAGAGTTAAACTTCATATTGCTATAGATTGACTTGGTGCATGCATGTTTTATTTGTATATATTCTCATGCAATTCTCTTAGTGAAGTTTATCTAGTGTTGGATCACATATTTACTCTTACTCCAAATATTATTTGCACATGTACAATTCGTGTATATTCTATCATGTGCTTCATTTAAGTAAAGTCTGTGATCCTTGCCATGATTTAATTGATTCATCATATTGGCAATTATCTCTCTAGTGCATATAGATCAATTACATATTCATCATGATGTACTCAGTAGAGAACATTTATTGTGTCAAGTGTTTCCAGTTATGTTGTGCTTCTTTTTATGAAACACTTGTTGTAATCAATTGCTCACAAATATCAATTTGTTCATATCTATTGAGCTTTTGGGACTAATGTCTTTCTTGAGTAGTTTGGAAAGAATTAGGTCCCGTCTGTGTATGATGACCAAGGTATCTTGGAGGATGATCATTAAGCTGAGGTCAACAAGACGGCGGTGTCACCAAGAGTTGAGGACTAAGTCAAGAGCGACTTGGCGTGGAGATCGTCAGAGAGGATGATCAAGTCAATGTTGATAGGACGAGAGTCTCATGAGGTGAATCGAGTCGAGTAGGACAAGGCGAAGATGTCATCAATTATATGGTGAAGGTCTTCATGCATCGACATCAAGAAAGAAGACGGCAAGTGACTATTTCTAGACTTATATTATCTTTGATTTATTTTGAGTCTAAGGATTGCCGTACTATTAAGAGGGATGCGATGTCGAATGACTTTTAGATGTGTCAAGTGCTCAAGTGATCCATCCTTGTGAATCTTAGAAAGAGAGTGGTGTTGGTGGTGCCGGAAAGTGAGAGTTGTAGGTCTCCCTTGGATTCTTTGTGAAATCTGTATTTATTCTTTGAGTTTTGGGTGGTAAGACCTTGTTAGTTGTGTAGCCCTCGTTCTTAGCTTTTGATAGAGTCCAAAATCACTGAAATCGGAGTCCGGAGTCAAAAGTTATGCTCGTTGGCTCGGGCTGCCTCAAAGGCAATCCGGAGTATCCGGATATTCAATCCGACATTCCGGGTTGACACCCTCGGGCTGTTCTCGACCAATCCGAGTATCCGGGTTTTTTTCCGAGTCTCCGGTTGTGCCCACTGTCTCCAACGGCTAGTTTTCTTGGGACCTCTATATAATGCCCCCTTCTTCCCCACTTCAAAAGAGGCTTTTACCCTGTAGATTAGAGGTGCTATACCCTTGTTCTTGAGCCCCCAAAACACCTCTTTACCCTTAGATCTAAGTGATCCCCTTGTGAGAAGGGTTGGGGAGAGTTTGAGGAGTGAGGTGCTAGGTTGAGTGAGTTTTGAGTTGTTTGAGCACTTGATTTCATCTCCAAGCTTGTTCTTCGTAAGCATTTGTTACTCTTGGAGGTTGAGGACTCCTAGACGGCTAGGAGGTTGCCTACGAGCCACCGGAGCTTTGTGTGGTTGGCCGTGGGAAGTTTGTGAAGGTCGGTTCCGCCTCCGTAAGGGAAGGAATCAAAGGAGTGAAGACCGGCGAGTGCATTTGTGCAACACCGGGAGGAAGAGGGTTGAAAGAGACCCCGGCTCAAGTGTGACCGAGTCGCCTCAACGGAGACATAGGATCCCCTCAAGGATCCGAACTTCGGGTGAAAAATCATTGTCTCCAAGTTTGCTTCTTACTCATGCTTTAGTATTTGATTTTGAATCTTGAAATTGCCCGATCTACTCTTTTGTTGTGTTTGGCTCTAGATCTACAATTTCCCCAGGTACCTGATAGCTTTTAGATCTTTTGTATTCAAGTAGATTGTTGAAAATTGCAGGATTTAAAATCTCATTTCGAGGTCTTAAACCGAGTATCCGACTCCAACCCGGATAGTCCGGACATTTCGAGTATTCGAGATAAGTCCCGACACTTCGCCCGAGTCCCTGGATCCAATCCGAGTATTCGGACTCGTAACCCGGATCGTCCGGATATTTCGAGTATCCGGATAAAAATCCTTTACACTCCGACTTAGACCTCTGAGATTTTATTTAGCCGCAAATTTTTATTCCACTGCATTTAGTTACAAAGTTTTTAATTCGCCTATTCACCCTCTAGGCGACATCCCCGCCCTTTCGGGCCAGTGTCTTGTGGTGGTAGCACCTCGAACCGGCGGAGGATATCTCGCCGCCACTGGGTGGACGTCTGCAGAACCACCGCATCTCCCGAGCAGACAGCTCAGAGGTAATCGACGCCCTCTAGTGTCGGCGCCATCTCACCACACGGCAGTGAAAGGTGTGGGTCTCGTGCCGCCACCGGTCCACTAGAGCAATCGAAGCTCGTGTCGTAAGGAACCGCCAGAGGCACTCCGTCGGTCCTGCGCATCCGCGACGGCCGCCGACCATACGGGCAACAGTAGTAGGCCACCGCCTCAACCTCGCAAAAGAATGTGAGAAGTATTATTGTGGTGTCGAAGGGACATGAGTACAACATCGCGACGAAATTGAACTAACCTCGGGATCCATCGCGGATCGAGACGCCACGCCCTCATGGGGTGCGCAAGCGCAGGCCCCAAACTCCAAGGCCGCCTCCCCATCTCGCGGGGCAACGCCGCTAAACGGCTCGGTGAGTCGCGTCGACCGACGGGTCAAGCAACTCGCATAACCGTCCGCCCGCCATGCCTGCAAATAAAAATGTTTATGTTACATAAGGTGTAAAAAAGGTGCAAAATAAATACAACAAATACAAATAGAATATGAATGGAACGAGTACTGTCATAATTTAGAGCACACGTAATACATGGAAGTAGAAATGTTCATCTATGTGCAAAGCGTTAAAAAGATACAAAATGAATACAACATACTACACTCTCATTTAATCAAGTACAATAACATTCCTATTACATATTTTGACCACACGTAAGAATTCGATACAAGCAAAATGAAATTCTAGTGCATCGAAGTAAACCATAGTTCAGTACGAAAATAACATATAACACTTCACGGCTTTTGGATCTTTGGGCAACTCTTGAAAGAGTGCCCTGTCTCCTTGCAAGCAGAACATTTCTTTACGCGGCGGCCACTTTCGCGGCGTCCCAGATCATTCCTTATACGCTGGATTGCCTTCTTCCCACTCCTTCAGCTTGCTCATGTCTGGGACCCAACGTATCCTCCCAAATTTTGTGCTCGTGAATAAACCCACCACTCGGAAACCGTACATTTCGCGCCCGTGTTGCAAACCACGGCTTCCTTACTAAAGAATTGAGACATGAATATACCGGATCCATATGAATCATCGAAAGCGTGCAGCCATAACATGGGAGCATGGCTTGTGTAATAGACGAGGCTTATTACAGTGTGCATACAAGTTTGCTCGTATGATGCATTCGTGAGCAACTTTTCGCTTGGTCGTCCCACGACCGCTTTCTCCTTGCACATCACCTCGAAACGGAGCTCCTCGCACCCATCTTCGCTGCTCGCATCTCCCCTTCTTGCCTTTGTCCTCCATGTATGCGTAAATCATCTCTGAGTACTTCATAGCAGATCGTTCATGCGCGTGATCGCCTTTGCATGGCGATCAACGAAGTACTTTGTGATGCCACGAAGAACACCTCAACAATACCAACCAAGGGAGGGGTCTCAACCTCGCATCACCCAGCTTGTAAACCTCCGCAAGGTTTGTTGTCATGACACCATACCTCGCACCATCGGTGTCGTAGCGAGCCCATTTCTCCCTAGGCTCATGCTCTATCCATTCGGAGAAGCGCTTAGAGCCCTTCCATTCCTTCAACCGTGTGGGGGGTCGCTGGTAACTCCTCCAGCCGCGATCGGGCCTCCCTAAGGTCAGGCTGCCTCTTCGTTGCCTCACCGTGTGCCTCGATGTCAGCTCATCCAATTTCTTCCAGAGTACATCAAACTTTCTCTGCTGGTTCTAGTCGCTGAGCCTCTTGAAAAGCTTTGTTAGATCCTTGTTCCTGAACTGCTTGTAGAAGTTGGCACCCATATGACGCTTGCACCACCTACTACGCAAATCAGGCCATGGATGAGTCTCATCCACACCTTGCTGCAACTGAATAATTGCCCTCAAAGCCCGGAATGCCGATCGTATGATACACACTCCAGGCCGCTGATGAACGACACCGGCTTTGACATTCCGTAGGAACCAATGCCAGCTATCTGTGTTTTCACCCTCCACAAATGCGAGCGCTACGGGGAGAACTTGATTATTGCCATCCACTCCTATGGCAGTCAATATCTGCCCTTTGTATTTACCAGTCAAAAATGTCCCATCGACACATAACAAAGGACGACAATGCCTGAACGCATTGATGCATGGACCTAAAGCGAAGAATGCTCGCTTCAAAACCATCTTCCCAGAGAAGCGCTGCGAAGGATGCTCACAAATGTCCACATAAGTTCCAGGATTTCGGTCCTTTATCACCAAGCAAACCTGGCAAGTTCTGGTAGGAGTCTTCGTGACGTGCTAAACCGTGTTTCCAATGCCTTCGCCTTGCTCTCCATGCCTTCGTAGCTTATTGTATACCGGAACCTCTGTTGTATTGCGAGTACGATGGCCCGTGGCTCTAAATCTAGGTTGCCTACAATCTCTCCGTACATTGCATTGGCAATAAAGCCTGATGATATGTTCCGATGTGATCGCAGACTCGTTAGTACACATGTATGTGGAACGACTATAGAACACTTCCAAATGGTGTCCCATTTAGGCCGACACGCATGGACGCGCCACGGGCAACCCTCCGTCGGCATCTTACATCATACACCCGCCGATCGGACTTTACAACCTTGAAGGCTCTGCAAGCGACATCGACCATGCTATTACTACTTGAACCTCACTCTTATTCTTGTAAATTGCATCTTTTCTCACCTCATTCGATCATATCGCGAAGGAATCGTCATCATCGCTCACCACCACTGTCGAACGGATACTCATCCCACTCTGCGGGAATAGATCTTCACGCTTCATCATTACTTAAAGCCTCATAGTCCTCATTCTCTGTGTCCTTCGCCGACCATCGACTCAATGTTTTCGCCTCGCTTGCCATGCCCATTGCTTCTTGAACCTCTCCGCTGCAACATCGCCTCCCACCTTGCACTCAGATCGACCAACCTACATCCCGCTCTACTAAGCCTTCTCTACTTCTACCGCTTCTCCCCAACTTCCTCTGGTTCTTCATCAACAACCTCTTCTTTGCGTCGCATGCCCTGTATTGACTTTCTCAAATGCTTGTGCCAATAACACTAATGGCCATCCTTTCTCAATTGCAATTCTTACGTTATGAACTCCAAGATTTCGGCCCTCTCATTTCCATTAACTCCCAGTACGTGCAATATATTCTTCGGCAAACTACTCCATGTAACTTCAGATCATGCAATTCACGGTCCAAAGAGAACATGTGGTACAACCATCTCATAACCGTAGCCCATGAACGCTCTCTCACGTGATGTGCTAGCCTCTACACTTGCGAAATGACTTAGATCTACCCTTCAACACCCATGTGCGAACTCCTTCTCCATAATATATTTTAAATTGCACTCTATCATCCATACCTGTCATGCAAATTCATCGAATTCTTAACATTTGCACAATTTAACTCTACATTGTACGACTAATAATGATCACAAATTTTTAATCAGTACAATTGCAATATTTCAATTCTTACAAATTCTTCAGATTCCGTGATCATTTTCAAATTTCTATGAGAACATAACTAAACTAATGTGTCAGGAACCTCGACAGATTGAGTTATATTTCGGTCCTAACAATTTTAGCCACCCAACTCTACATGACATCTCCGAATTCAAGATACAAATAACCAAATTTGGATTCTACATTTCCCAGTTAAATTTAAAATTTATCCATGATCTCTAATCAAAAAACTATTATTACAATCAAAATTTTAATCCCTACCTCTAGGTCATCCCTACATCGAAAATTAATTACTAACTAAGTCGCATAACTAAACATCTGTCCATACCGACATAACTATAAATTCCTGACTAATTCATCTAACTAAACATCTATTCTTACCGAAATAAATATAAATTTCTAACTAAGTCAACTAGCTAAACAACTTGCATCAGGTTCTCATTCGTAACTAAGTCATCTACCTAAATAACTATTATTACTCTATTTAATATGATTACTATATTACATATTCAACATTTAAATACTTAAAAAAAATTAGTACCTGACGAAATGCAGATCTTCGAAGTCCCTCTCCTTCTCCCTCTCCTTTCTCCTCCTCCTTCTCCTTCTCCTTCTCCCTCTCCCTCTCCCTCTCCCTCTCCCTCTCCCTCTCCCTCCCCCTTCTTCTCCTTCTTCTTCTCCTTCTCCTCTCTTTTCTGTTTTTTTTTCTCTGCGCGTTGGCTGGCACGAGTGAGGGTGGGGCAGCGCTTATATAGCGCGCCTGTCGCTATTTCAAATGGCGACAGACTCTCTGTCGCCGCTTGAAATGGCGACAGACAGTGTCGCTATTTAAATAGGCGACAGGTGACGTTTGCTCTCGTCGCCATTTGAAATAGCGACAGGAGTCTGTCCCCTATCCAAACGGCGACAGAAGTCGTCTATCGCCATTTCAAATGGCGATGCATCGTCTGTCGCTTTTGAAATGGCGACAACTGGGTAGTTTTGTAATTTTTTTCTTTGGCATATTATTTTTGTAAAATAGAATAAAAATAGTATTATTTAAAAAAAATTCATAAATTCCACTGGTCGAATGAAACAGATAAAGCCTTTAAAGACATCAAAACTTATTTGCAAACCCCACCCACACTGGTCTCACCTACTCTTGGGGAACCTTTGTTGGTTTATTTAGCGGCAACAAATAATGTAGTTAGTGCTGTATTAGTCGTCGAATGAGACAAGGTTCAGAAACCTATATATTGTGTAAGCGAAGTTTTATATGGGCCTAAGGAGAGATACCCTCAAGTTCAAAAACTACTTTACGCCTTATTAATGAATTCTAGGAAATTGAGATATTATTTTCAATCTCATCGGATTACAGTTCCATCATCTTTTGCATTGGGAAGCATCCTTCATAACCAAGAAGCAACTGGTTGGATTGCTAAATGGGCAGTAGAACTTGGATTTTTTTATATCTATTTTGTTGCCCGAACAGCAATTAAGTCCCAACTTTTGGTAGATTTTATCGCCGAATGGACTAATAGTGAACCTTTTATACAAGAGGATGTCACTGATACCAACCAATGGAAATTATACTTTGATGGTTCTCATGAAATTAAAGGCGCAGGGGATGGCAAAGTACTAGTTACACCTCAAGACGACCAGTTACAATACGTAATCCAAATACAATTCCCTGCTACTAATAATGTGGCAGAGTATGAAAGTCTTCTAGCCAGGCTCCGAGCAGCATAATCCATCAGAGTCTGTCGGCTTTGGGCAATGGGCGATTCACAATTAGTCGTAAACCAAGTTAGCAAGGAATACATGATGTCTGATGAGGTAATGGCTCAATACCTGGATGAAGTGAGCAAATTGGAAAAAATACTTTAGTCATTTCAAAGTCTAATACATACCGCGAAAAGATTATATCTTAGTGAACCAGCAATCAAAACTGGGATTCTCACGATCACCTATTCGAACAGGTGTTTTTCTTGAATATTTATGTAAACCTTCCATAGAAACATCCAAAGAAAAGTCCCCGATCGGCATAGGGGTTGGAGTCCATGAGTAGGATGCAGATTGGGTTAAACCATTTAAAGTCTATCTAGATAATGGGACACTGCCCGAGGATAATCAAGAAAAAGATAGATTAATTCGAAAGGTGCGAATGTATAAAATTCTCGATAATACTCTTTATAGAAAGGGAACACATGATGTTCTAATATGATGTATATCCCAAGAATAGGGAAAAACATTGTTTAATGAAATACATCAGGGCTTATGTGGAGCACATGCTTCATATAGAACACTGGTCGGGAATGCCTTCCGACAATGGAAAAACTTAAGAGCAATGTCAATTTCATGCTCGACAAGTACATCTACACGCTAATCAATTGCAAACCATTTCATTGTCATAGCCATTTTCGACATGGGGCATTGATATAGTATGTACTTTACCAAAAACAACTAATGGATTCAAATTTCTATTTGTTGCAATTGATTCGATCACAAAATGGATTGAAACTGAGCCTGTAGTTTCAATTACGACCCAAGCAGCAAAGAAATTCTCTATGAAAACATAATGACTAGATTGGGTGTTCCAAGTCGACTAATTACTGACAATGGATCACAATTTATTAGTGGTCTATCTCAAAATTATTATGATGAAATAGGAACAAAGATTTGCTACGCTTCTGTGCTCATTCTTAGAGTAATGGAGCAGTTGAACGTGATATGGCCAGATCATACAAGGTATGAAAAATTGAGTATTTGATCATCTTACAAAACGCTCGGGGGCTTGGGTGGAGGACCTCTACTCAATGCTTTGGGCCATACGCACGACGACCAGTAGAGCCACAGGTGAAACACCTTTTCAACTGGTCTACGGAGCAGAAGCAGCATTACCTAACGAAATCCACTTAGGTTCTGCACGAACTATTCTCTATGAACAGGTCAATCAAGACGCTCAACACGAAGATGATATCAATCTCCTAAAAGAAAAGCGAGACAAAGCACTTATTAGGTCGACAGCCTATCTACAAGGCTTAAGACGATACTACAACAAGACAGTTCAACCACAAACACTCAGTGTGGGAAACTTGGTTCTAAGGCGTATCCAGAATAAATCTAATTTACATAAATTATCTTTCAAATGGGAAGGTCCTTTTACTGTGGTATCAATCACCTGACCAGATTTTGTTCGCCTTGTTATGGAAGATGGAAGAATTCTATCAAACGCATAGAACATACAACATCTTAGTAGGTTTTAAGTGTAAATAAGTTCAATTTTCCATTTCATTTACATTTATGTCTTTATAGTGCTATATGCAATCTATTTTGTCTTACTTAAAATCTGAGAAGTCACAAGATCATCTTTTTTGATCGACCTCCCTAAAACAACGTACAAAGTTGCTGGTTAGATTGTGAGATAATTTCTAATAGAGACATTTCATCTAAGACAATACTTACTGCATTGAAACTCATTAGACTGACATTATCCCCGATCTGTTGCTGGTTAATACCAAGTACAATGTAAAAGAGAACATCTCTTCAAATCTTTAACTGTTTGTACTCCAACCACAATGTTGATCAGTACACAAACAGTTGGGGGCTAGTGATATACTTAGAAAAATAAATACGTAGACAAGAGATAAAATATAACACAAGATGAGATATTTCATTCATTCAAAAGTTGTTTAGTACATTTACTTAAATGTAATTTACATTTTTCATGTACATCTCAACGGTAGATTTAACTTCTGCACATTTTCTATTAATCTCTTCTTGAGTTGACAGCTTCAGGTCTGGCGCTAGTTTTTCTAACTCAACCATGTCCTTGTAGAATGCCTCAACTTGACAAAAAGTGTTCCCACTTGGACACCGATTGAAGTTCGGAGTGTTGTTTTCATTGTTTGTGCCATTATTGGGATGTGGTCTTGGATTTTCTTTAGTTGGTCACCCACCCCCGTGACCAGTTCATCAACAAATGGATAAGAAGTTGTAAGTTTTACTTCTGTGCATTTCAGATCCGCTGCAATTTTTTGAAGCTGCTCCAAAATAAACTTCAGAGTGGATTTCCTACCTCTCTGAACTGTAGCCAAGTCTTTCATGAAGAGTTTTTGATGCTCTGTCATTTTCTCGATTTCTTCTTTCATCGCCAGTCTCACTTCTTCAGATTTTTTTCTTGAATATCTCTGAGGAGATGAGCTGGTTGTGCTTGGCCTTTATTATATTTTTTAGTTCTGCAAAAAGCAAAGATGATGTTATTATTTAAAAGAAAGACGAGATGGTCGGGATAGAGTTTTACTTGTTATTTCTGATTCCTTTGTTTGAAGAATGCCTTTGAACTCTACAGTAAATGATTGAACTTTGTCTTCATTTCTCTTGAAGGCTTCATGAAGCTTGGCATTCTTATCTTCGTGATATTTGACCTTATCGACAGCTACGACAAGGTCAAATTGGTACCCCTGGGCAGTGTTCTTTGCCACAAAGGGTTCCTTTTCCAATTCTTTATTTTCGTTTTTCAATCTATCCCGAATAATTTTCTTAAGTATAAATCTTTTAAAATAAGAAGAAAAGAGAATGTTTTTTAACATACCTTTTATTGCTTCAGCCTTGGCTAAAGATCTTTCTTATCGACCGAATAGGTTAGACACTTCTTGTGAATGCTGTAATAAGCAAGTAGCAAATAAATTAATATAACTCTCTCAAAAAAAGAAGAGAAGAGTTTCATTGGAAATAAAAGGTAGAATTATTACCTTTGCCAGCAAGTCTTTGAGAGCTTGCTGGGTATCCATCACCTGGTCGGAAGGACCAAAAGAGGGAGCTAGTGGCAGAGCCACTAGGATTATTTCAGTGATTGTGGTTGTCGCCTCCTTGGATGCCACTGCCACTTCCTTCTCCTTGGTCGGGATGACCACTGTCTCCTCTGCTACAACAGAGATGTCTTCTGCAATCATCCCAACTATTGAATCTGCTGCCATCAGAGGAGCACCGACCTCTTTCACGGTCTTCTCAACTGATGAGCCCTCCACAGTAGCCAGAGGATTTTCATCCTTGGCGCTATGTGAAGTCTCCTGCTCGTCGGTCAGAGTAGACCTGCTCCAAGCTAGTCGTCGCTAGACCGACCAGTGGATTGTCCTCAGCTACCACCTGAGTGCTTGTACCTTGATCCTGAGAAGGACCATGGGTGACTGCCTAAGGACTAGAAACACAATATGCTTAGATTCTGAAGTTAAAAAAAATAAAGGACGAGCAGAAGAGCATACTTGCAGCAAAGTCCAGAATCCATATCCCAGGAAATCATGAGGTTTGAAGATGTTTCCCCATCAAGGTCAGAAGTCTTCCTTGTCCTTGATATGATAAGAGGGCATCATCGTCTTCCTCATCACTTTCCCCTTGAACAAATGTGAAATTTGAGAGATGTCTATAGGGAAGGTCCCAATTGTGGTCAAATCTTCTATTTTTGTGCACCTGGTATGAAGACCTTGTTTGCGTCCCCACAGCAAAGGACACCTTCCCCGTTGCCCGAGCCTGATCGTGTACACACTTAGAGTGTATAGCACTGACTGGCACTAGGGTTTGACTAGTACTAGTCAGGTCAACACAAGCCTCTTCGGTGGTCGGGTCCACTGTCTTTGAGGCACCCCTTGAAGAGGTCCACGGCTTCTTGGTCAGCTGGGCCATGGTCACAACAATATCAGGCTTCTCAGCTACTCGCTCATGCATCTGAAATTTAACTAATTGTTAATATAAAGCAATCAGTAAAATAGAAAAATTACCAAATGAATCATCCTTACCTCGATGCGTTCATTAATGAACTCATCAGATTACCCAATTAGGCTAGAAGGCTGCTTCCCCAAATCAGCTTGGTCGGAACCGTCTCATGACACCCGAAGGATTGTTGAAAGCCTCGATGAAAGACCATGTGGAGGTCTACCCATGTTGGTAATGAGTATTTGACTAAATTTAAGCTAGGTATGCTCCGGGTTGAGTTTGATTTGAATGTTTTTTCAATTGAAGCAATTTGAGTTATGTCTGTCATGATCGACTCGAGTGGTTTGGTAATCGCTAAGTATCAAGTAGAAATGTTGCTGGGTTGAGCGCCCTATCGTTAGCTCAACTCAAATCCTTAGTCTAACCAATTGTTACTCGATATCGTTTTATCAACTTAGTGATGAGGTCGATAGACTTGGTATCGAGTTGAGGTCGATAGATTTGGTATCGAGTTTGACATGTGATCGATCACTCGATGCGGTCGAAACGGTGGTAGAGTTACTACTCGAGCGAGGATCCTAATCGATGGTGGCAACTCGATGAAGTCGATACAATGGTCGGTAGTGCCGACTTGTTGAGCGATGCAATTGGTGTTGATTGCATATCTTTTTTGGACATTGCTATGTGATTGGTTTTCCTTGTTTTTGATGAATGCAGGACAACGGTGCTAGGTCATGGTGAGACGAATGATGACCGGGACTAGGGGAGGTGCGCTGGAGGTTCAGACGGTCGAAGGTTGCTGGAAGATGATCGGAGATGGAGTCGCTACGAACCTAGAAGACAAGGAATGGTTGCGACACTAGCTAGGAGTTACTCGGATCAAGGAGGGCTATCGGAGCGCGGTCTAGGTGATAGAGTAGCGGGTCTAGTTAATATGCTTCAAAAATCGTGCAAAAACCCAGTATGTTAGAGCGTTTCGGGTTAGCCCATGTATGAGCGAGGGAGTCATTCCTAGCCTTTGATGGTGATCCTTGGGGTAGAAGGATCTCATCAAGGATGGAGGGTGACACAAGAGTAGTATAAATAGAGGGGGAAGGGTAGCCTTCCTCCTCTTGAAGTTTTTAGAGGTTTTGGCTCCTTTGAGCTTTTTGTCCACTTTGTTATGAGGCTTTGTAAACCTCCCTTCCAGAAATACAAATCATTTTCTCTTATATTTGAATTTACTTTACGCATTTAAATTCAGCAATTAAATTCAGCAATTTAAATTCTTGCAATTTGCTTCTTGCATATTTGGATTTGCCTCCCCTCCTTCTAAATGCTTGTGGATCTTGTGCTAAGGATGTATGATTGATGGATGAGTCTTCTTCAGACCATATCCCAATCATCTAGGCAAATCTTGTTTTCTTTCTTGCAAGAAACCGATCTTGTATGCTTATGTGAATCATTCTTTTAGATCGTGTTTGAGGGGTTTTGAACTTGTGTTCTTACTTGCTGTGACGTGTGGGGGGTTATCCAAGATCATCTTGATCATCAAAACTCCACGATCAAGTCCAAGATCAAGTTCTCGAGTTTTGCTCAAACTTGGTTGTTCTTCCTTCAAAGTGAAAAAGGTAGGAACTTTGACGTCAATCCTTGCGATTGAAGGTTGGAATAAGTTCCTGGCATCCTTAGGATCACATCACCAAGTTTCGTGAGTTTTTGTCCAGCCGATCAAAAGATTCCTCAAATTAGTTTTTGAGTTCGTGTTGTTCCTGTCTTTGTTCTTCCTGCTGTTCTTGGCTCTGTTCTTCCTGCTGTTCTTGGCTCTGTTCTTCCTGCTGTTCTTGAGCCTGGTCATACCGCCCTTCATGTGATCATACCGGATTCAACCCGGTCATACCGGACTTGCAGAAAATCTTTCTCCATTTCATTTGCTCCTTTTCATTGAATTGTCTGTGAGCTTGGTTGGATCATTTTGAGTGGGAAATTTTTATTTAGGATTATTCACCCTCCATCTGATCGCCATTTCGGTACTTCACTCGACCAAGTCTCCTCAGTGGCAAGAACTGACAAAGATCAAACGTTAGTAAATCTTCTAAAAAATATATGTAAAAAAGAGGTCAAAAATATATAAATTTCTTACCTCCAGGTTCGTCCTTTGTAGGATCTTGGTCGCCCTCAATCCTTACACAAATCTAAATTGCCTTTTCAGGGAGCTCAACTTGTGGTGCAGAAAATCATAAACAATTTTCTATCCCGTCAAGCCCCCTCGACACCAACTTCCCGATCACCTTCACTGTTCTTTTTTCCTCATTGGTGAGAACAAATGAGTCTTTTTCGCACTTTGCCTCGATCCTCGCCCACACCGAAGCAGACTTCTCGGTGTACCAGAGCCGGCTTCCTCCAAGAATCTCGGAGGAGAATCACTCCCGACGATAATCCCTCCATGTGTCCTTGGTCAGGAGGGGAGGGTATCAAGAAGAGACCTTGTCTTGAAGCTTGAAATAGATGCTCCCGCTAGCGTCTAGAGTCTTGTTGTTGCGGGTATATTGATAGAAGAAGCGGAAAAGATGAAGGAGAGGAGGAATGCCAACGAATGCCTTGCAAAGGAGCAAGAAAACACAAAATAAGGATGGAATTTGGGGGGAGATGGTGAAGCTCAATCTCATAGCGATCGAGCACATCGGCTAGAAACTCATTTTCGGAGAGATGAAAACACAACCTAACGAAGGCGGTGAAGAGAACGAGGCACCGGCTTCCTATCTTCTCTGCTCAGATCCCACCTCAGCATTTCACGTGAGGGAATTAGACCTTGCTCCTCGAGCTCTTGAATTTTCTCCTTGGTGAGAATAGACTTATCCATGGCGGATGAGTTGTGAGGAAGAAGACTCAGAAGCAAAAGGGCTCAAAAAAGTTCGAAGTTGAAAGGTCTCAAAAGACTATTTTGCACTCAAAACAACCAAGGCGTAAAATGTATACAGAGAATCCACCCCTTTATATGTCCTTTACTGTATCGATTCTAAACACCGTTTCAGTTTCCAAGGAGGCATAAAAAAACTACTTTTGATTAACATTTAACTGATACAATGATTACCACGAAACCCCATAACACACATTAAAAGACTTGAGTAAAAAACTGTTATTACTCAAGCCTTGGGGGCTAGCTAACGACGATTAAAATTCTATTCCTTATCTGGGCTATCAACGGCTAGAAGATATACTCTATTAATGGGCCTGAAATTCATAAAGCCCATAATATATAACGAGGCCCACGCTTAGTAGAACGGTTATGTCTCCGACCAGTTTAATTAAGATAGCTTTTACATTGCTTCACTCTAGTCATCCCCGACCAGTGAAATAAACACCCTGACCAGTGAAACTGGTCGGAACAAGCGGTTATCCCTGCACATGTCTCCATGCGGATAGCTATCTGACAGGTACATAAAACTTCTTGAAAGTTATTACTGAAAAAGACACCCTTTGGCGAAAAGGCACATTTTTGCTACATGACGATTTTTAGAGAACAACTGCTGCCTCTTCATCCGATATAAGTAAGGAGCCCATTCACACTATCCAGGACAGTGGCAATTGTAATCACAACTGTAATCGGACTTCTGATTTTAAATAGAATCATTGTAATTCTTGTACTTTATTAAGCCGCTTGGTTAATAAAGAAGCAATCCCCATCTCTCATTCACAATCTTGTTTCACTGGAAACCCATCATCATATTTTTCTCGTAAGCTCGATTAAGAGACCCTAGGTCTTGGACATCGACACTTGTAGTAATATTTGTTAATGTGATACGTGCAAGTTAGGTTTGCTTTGCCTTGATTTAGTTCTGTCAACTCATTCTTTGTCCGAAATTGCTATGCATCATGTGAATAATAATTTTTGTGTATATCATTTGAATTTCTAACCATGTGATTTGCTTGGACATTAGTGCTGCGATATGCGAGGTCTTCTTCTCCAGCGGCGACGACGGTGAGGCTCGCCGAACTAGGTATCAGGTTCACTGGGTCCGGGTTTGGGGTTCACCGGGGTCCAGGTTTAGAGGAAGGCTGTGACGGCGGGTGGACCGGCAGTGGGTAATGATGGTGGTGGAGTGGTGAGCTATGGGCTTGGTGGCCAGCGGTGGGTAGGGTCGGCCGGCAGGACGACGAGTGCGGAGCGATGGGAGGTGGTGAATCTGGCGGTAGTGGGCCTTCACATGAAAGAAGGAGCGGTGGTGGTGGAGTAGAGGCATGGCAAAAGAGGAGGAGGTGAGCAATTTTGGAGCTATCCTCAGCGTGGGCAGTCGTATTATGTAGCAACAACGGCGGGGAAGGAGGTCGTGGAGTGGGCCTTGCCGACGTTGGGGCGACTGCGCTCGAGATGTTGGTAGCAAGCGGCTAGGTCATCTGGTTCTTAAGGATAAGGCGGATCGGTGGTTGTTTGATGGGCATCAGACTGTCCAAAATTCGAATGATTTTGTATCCCCAAGTCATTGACTCAATGGGTAATGGATGGACAGACCCTTCTTTGTCTGGAGATGTGAAGGAAAGTTGCAGCTCAGGACTAGCTCCCAATTCCCAACGTGGCATAGGATTCCTAATGAGCACCACTCAACTGCTGTGTGGACCAGGGTTTCCACGTCAAAAATCGTGTGTCCGTCGGCATCGATTTTCAGCGATTTTCGAGTGAAAATCGCTAGAAAACACAGAAAAATCCAAGTCAAACCAATTTGAATGGGCAGTCAAAGGTGGCGGGAAATGTACCGAAAATCACCTGATATGTAGCAATTATCGCTGATTTTTCATCGATTATCAATCAAATGTTGACGAAAATCGACAAATTGAAGGGAAAAGAGGAAGTTTATGGAAATTTGGGGGGGGGGGTTGCTAAAAATCAGAATAAAAAAATGTTAGTAATTTGTAAAAACACGGTAAAGGCAAAAAAATCAGAATAAATGTTAGAAATACATAAAAAATTAGGAGAAAATGAATAGTACAACGATGGTAAAATATGGAAGAATTTTGGCATGACCTTTGCTATATTTTAGACAATCTCAAGTTGTAAAGTAGGCATTTAGCAATAATATCTAAATAAATAATATTTCATGTCAATACCATTCACAAATGAATCCAAAAGTTCACATCTCAACGCAGGGTGGAGCCAGCCCGGCCCGAAGCCTCGGGGCCAGACTATAGCAGGCCACAAATCTTGCAATTTACTTGGGCCAGCCCATTGCGCATTAGTGGGGTTTTGTTGCTAGGCCTCGGGCCCAGGCCCAGGTGGCCCGAGGCCTGGCTCCGCCCCTGTCTCAATGTACATAGCATATGACATTTGAAATCAACATTTCTCACCAAAAATAAATGTTCGCACTTGGCATAGTTTCTTTATCCTTTCATTGTCACAGAAATGTCTTGTTGGACAAACATGAACACTATGTTAGTAAAAAATAGAGTTTCAATGAAATAAAACATGCAAATGAAACATTACCTTCGAGGTTACGGGTAGTATTGTTGAGTGTTCACTTAGTTGGCCATATTGTACTCCTCAGTGGACATCATCAATAATCTTTGTGTAGCTAGCAACTCCATCTTGTATTTGTGCTAGCTTTGCCTCGTCCATGGGCTAGTCGTTTCCTACTGTTGGTACAACATGGCATAGAAGTCAAGGTCTTGCCACTCATAGACCCATCGAGTGGGAGGTTGTGCACGAGCATCCGGGATGGCGTAGTCATAGTCGTCATATGAGCCATAACACCCTTGCGTCTTCGTGACGCTGTACAAACTAAAGCTATCATGCGGTGCGTCATGGCTATGTCAATGGCCCTTTCCTGCAGTAGTCGTCCTTTGTGATCGAGGAGCGCCATGGTATTTTGAGTTATGCACTCATTTTTTGTATTTTACTTCGTGATTTGTTTTCTACACATCAGTATTATCCAATTAGAGTGCTACACCCAGGGATCCATCAATCATGGCTGAATGCATCAGCCACACAATTTTCTTTGTGAACCTAGCGATTTTCAACAATAACATACCGAAATCGACATGCACTACCGATTTTCGAAAATCCCTAGGAAATCGCCAGCGCAACCTAGTAATGAAGCCCTATCGAAAATCGACTTCATTGCACAGAAAATCAACAATATAGTACATAAATCGACAGATCCAACGAGAAAATCATCGATAACCCTAAAAGTCGAAGCATGCACAGAATGTCGCCAACCCTAGCGATTATCGAAGCTATTGCACCGAAAAAAGCTCTGGCAGTGAAAACGTGGTCTACGGCGACGGGATCTGGTCAAAGCCGTTGCTGATGTATGTGGGGGATTGAGAGAAATGTTGGAAGCTAGTTGTCGACTGTCGGAATCAGGATTTCGCACTTATGGCTATCTTCAATGCAATCATGGGCTGGCTGGCCTTTTGGGCTGGAGCCATTGTGCATTAGAGCAAGTACAATAGCAAAGCCAACTACTGGCTAATAGTAAGCTAAAAGCCAGTTTGTACAATAACTGTCTTTAAAGGTTGTCTCTAGATATTGTGCAATAACTATCTTTTCTCTCTTGTACATAAATGATCTACCTATGCTCCCATGCAAAGCTGGCTACTAAATAAGAGCCAGCTCTCTTCTCTTTCATCTTTTCTCACTCCTCCACATAGACCAAAACTGATGTGTACAGGTTAAGAGCCAGCTGACGTGACCTTATTGTACATGCCCTTAGCACTGTTCACTTTCTTTGCATTTTCAATTTTTGAAATTCGGAATTTGCTATAAAACGTGGTCCAAATTTAGTTTTTTTTACAAAATTTTCATCCCAGATACCACAAAACTATTAATACTATTTTTAGGGAACTTCTAGATAAATGTTTCCAAATTATTTGAATTTGAATTTGGACGATTTCCAGCTCGATTTCTAAAGCCGCCTCTCGGCGATACACGCGATAATCGCTCGATTATCGTCGATTTTTGCATCCCTGGTCTCAGGTTTGAATCCTCACTCGACTTTTTATTCTTTCGTGCTTGCATTGGCCAAAATGCAAAACTAATAGGATAGGAAAACCCACAATGGGACTCGAACCCATGACCACAAGACCACCATGGAGCAGCTCTACCAATTGAGCAAGGAGCCTTCTATTGAGTGTTTATAATTGTTTCCCAATTTTTCCTAGCCTCAAGATACCATTTCACATGTTATTGAAAATCACCGAAAATTTCAGTGATTTTGACCCAAATTTTGGTTTCAAATTTATTGGATTTCAAATTTGCCTTTTGAATTTCATCTGGATTTCAACCGAAATTCTAAAATCTTGCCGAAATTTTGGATTTCAGCCGCCTCCGAGATGTAGTCCTGAAACGAATTTTAAACATTGCATCAGCTAACCCGTCCATCTCCTGATCACTACATGCATGTAAAGGGAGTAACAAAGTTTTCAAGTGGCAACTACACTGAAATTGCCTGTTCTCAGTTCTCACTGGATGCATCCCAGCACGAACTGATGCTCTGTGTCAATTTGCGACACAAGCATAAGTTAATGCATACGGACTATGGCTCCTTTGGGAACAACTTCTGATTATATAGATTTTGGATTGCGATCAATTTGCCTAGAGAAGCTACCATCAAGAATCTGCTATCGGAGAATCGGTCGCTCGCAAACCTGATATACGTGCTGATAGTTGATCGACGTCGATGACGTACGAGCGGACGAGAGTAGCGGAGGGACCTTGGGCTGACGAAAGAAGCCCTCGGTCCTGCGGTGAATCAGAATCCGTAGAATCGGGTGGGTAACTGTTTCTGATTTTATGTACAAATCAACTTCTAATTGTGAAAAAAAAACTATCTAGAATCCTCTCATTCAGCACACAATTCACCTTTTCTTTTAAACAAAAGTTGTGTAAAACTGTCCCGAACGGGGCTATGCATCGTCTGTGGATGTAATGTATGGATGTGAAGCACAGAAGCAGAGTTCCATGGCTGCGGGGTGTGGCGGTCAGGCAGGGGAAGCCCAGCTCGGTGTCGCTGGGCCGGGCCCACCTGGAGGGGGCATGTGACCTTCCTTGCCTAACTCGGCTGACGCGAGGGCCCACGTTACCACCAGGCCCAGCTCGAGTGTGCGTATGCGTGTGGCATTTAACACCCACGCTGCAAAGCCTACCACTACCCCGGGGGTGGGGACTCATGGCCCACGCCCACTAACGGCAACGACAAGGTGGCCCCAGCCGCAGCGGCTAGCCGGGGCCCAATCCCAGAGGCGAGTGAGTCCCACTCAGCAGTGCCCCCACAGTGAATAATGATGGCACGTCACCTTTGCACTGTCTCGAAATCCGACCGCCGGCGATCTGCGTAGCCGACAGATGGGCCCGATCATGTGGGCCATGCCTGTCGGTGAGGCACGCTATTTATTTGGCAGTAGTTTTCGGCCCCGTCTTGCTGGAGTTTATCTTCCTCGGTACCATATGGAGCCTTTCTTTCTCTCTCTCTATGTCTGGGCAATGCCAGGGTTGAGGGAGAGCGAAGGGCTGCTGAAAGAGAGTAAACAAAGAGGGGTCCTGGTGGAGCTGACATGCAGTAGGGGACGTAGTGCTGTCCCGGTGGCCATGCAGCAGCGGCGGCTGTTGCACCATGATGGCCTGAGCGAGCTGAGCTCCCCGCTTTTCTCAATTCTTTGGCGCCATCGCTTGCGTGTCACAGGATCCATGCCGAGGTCCTTGTCATGTGCCCCCCTCTCTCTCTCTCTCTCTCTCTCTCTCTCGGTGTCATGTGCATGATTTCTTAATTAACTGATAGGGATGAGCGTGCATATATAAAGCTTGACTTATGCCGCCACTAAGTAAGCATAAATATATGCGCTGATGTTCATTCTGTTGGGAAACCTGATGGTCCATTGAAGATTCATGCTGGTCCCTTAGTCTAAACCCTAGGTGAGCGCTATAAAAGGAGGAGGGGGTCCTCCCCTGATGTACAAGAAATCATTAGCAATAAAAGAATTCCGCTGTTGCTCTCCCTAAACACGTGTCCCTCTCTCTTTCTGTTCTCCAATTCAGATCTGTTCGGGAACCCCGGACTATTCGATAGCGAGGTTCCTTAACACGTTATCGCGACGAAGCTCTACCGAGTTCGAATTGAAAAGGTGAGAAGAGGTGAGAATCGCGATCGAATCTAAACGCTTGTCGCTTTCTTCGCATGCATCTATCCTCGATCTTGTATCTCTTTCGTCACGCGGCACGGTTACACGGCGATCGTCAAGACTACTAGCACGGTTACAAAGACACGCGTTTTCTTGCTCATCACGTAAAAAAAAAGAAAGTCGCCATCGCCGCCACGCAGCGCGCAGCACGGTCACGGTCGTCGTCTCGGCATGCGCGCCTGACGGCACCACCATCGGCTCGGTCCGCCGATCTTGCCGCCGCGAAGGCGGCTCGGCCTCCGCCGCCGGCCGGCTCGGCCTCGCGCCCGCTTTGGTCGACCGCCATTAGCCTCGGCCAGCGTCTGCTGTCGTCCGGCCGGACACCGCCGCCGCAGCGCCCCGCCTTGCGGCTCCTTGGCATGCGTCGCGTCGTCGTCGTCGGCCTCGCGGCCAGTGTGCCGTCGGCGTGTCGTCATTGCCAGCGCCTTTGGCCGGCCAAGGCTGGCCCAAGCCGCCCGCCGCCGGCCGCTATTTGGTACATTTGCTCGGCCTCCGTCGTGCCGCCGACTCCCCCGTCGTGCCGCCTCGGCATCGCCCGCGCCGCCGTGCCACCGGCCCGCAACTCGGCCCGCCACG
Organism: Otatea glauca; assembly: GCA_036346275.1. Classification (NCBI taxonomy): domain Eukaryota; kingdom Viridiplantae; phylum Streptophyta; class Magnoliopsida; order Poales; family Poaceae; genus Otatea; species Otatea glauca. The sequence continues at coordinate 21,626,347 of CM070715.1, forward strand.
CCGCGCTTGATGCCGTACGACGACGAGTGCAGCTCGCCCCGCGACCTGCGCCAGATGGGAGTGGCGGCGCCACGGCCTCGTGTTGCAAGCGCGCATGAGGAAGAAGCAAAGGAAGTTGCAAGGCGCAAGAAGGAAGAAGCAACAAAGGAAGCAGAAAGCGGCGGCTAGGGAAACCCTAGCCGCAAAGGTCATGGGCCTGAAAGGAATGGCCCAATTACGGCGGTTCACTGGAAGAAAGAGAAAAGGCAAAGAAAAGAAAAAGAAAAGAGAAGAAAGAAAAAGAAAAGAAAGAAAAGAAAAAGAGAAATTTTTGAAAAAATTGCCAGAAAATCAAGAAGATTTATTTGGCTCTGTTTTCAATTTTGCTTGCTTTATTTCTCTATTTTATGAATATTCTTTATGTTTTTTTGAATCCATTGCTTTATTTAAAATATTGCAATGCATAGCAATTTAATTTTCTGCACTTTATGTTTTTGCAACCATCTTCTATCAGATTACACGCAGTAATCTAAACCAGATTTTTGAAATCATGCAGATGTCTGGCATTGTGAATCGTGAGTTTGAAGAACTGGCCCCGCACGGTCAGAACAATCTCACTTGGGCATCGGACGTAAAGATCGTTCTTGGGGGCAAGAAGCTCCGCGCCGCGATTGGTCTAGGGTCCTCGCAGGACGCAAAACCTACCGCTAAGTAGAACGATCAAGCCCTGCATTTTCTCAGGCACCACCTCTCAGCCACTTTGAAGAACGAATACATGGCTGAAGAGAGTGCGCATGAGCTTTAGACTGCACTTCAGAAGCGGTTCGAAAAGATCAAGTACACCATCTTGCCCCAAGCACAGCAAGATTGGGTACGCCTGAGGTTTGCAGACTTTAAAACTGTGGCCGAGTACAATTCTGCCTTGCACAGAATTTGTACCAATCTCTCCCTATGTGGCAAGAAGATCACTGATGAGGAGAAGATTGAGAAAACCCTCTCCAACTTCCACCCAAATGCTATCCAGAGTGCACGCAGCTATCGTCAGGACGCATACAAGGAGTATAGCGAATTGATTGATATAATGCAAGTTGCGGAATCGCAAGACGATGTTCTACGCAAGAACTATGTCTCGCAGCCACCTGGACGAGGCACTGGCACAGAAGTCAATGCCAATAGCTACAAGGTAAGAAAGCCCACTCATAGAAAGAAGGGCAAACAGGGTGGAAAAGAGAGGCCCTAGGCCAAAGGAAAGTCCAAAGCCCCTGTGAAGAGGGATGACAAAGAAAAGGTGCACGCCAAGCCGTATGGACAGCAGAACCAAACGTGCTTCAAGTGTGGCACTTGGGGACATTGGTCGAAGATATGTCGGGAATCCAAAGAAGTGATCAATGCATATCAGGCTAAGAGAAAGGCAAAAGAAAACGCCCCCGCAGAAGCACACTTCGCCAACATCGGTGAAGATGATGTCATGGATGTAGATACCCCACTTGCCTCATCCTCACAGAATAGCCTAGACATCGATGCTGTAGCCATTATTATGGCAAATGAAGAGAAAACTTCTGCCGATGACATAGAAGCAGAAATTAATGCATATTTTACAGATTCTGTTTAATGCATTTTCTTTAGATTATGGTTGTTAGCATTTTTCTTTGAATAATGAATTGTAAGCTCTAGAAGAGCATACTTCTTTCATGAATAAATATGCAATTTATTCTTTATTCCAGTATTCTTCAAATTTGCAAGCAATATTTGGATTGTTTTTGCCTCTATCTGATTAGAATTATATTTTCTTTTATCTAGAAATCGTGTAGCGCCCAAATGGAAGAGATATACATTGTTGATAGTGGCACAACAAATACCATCTTAAGAGAGTCTAAATATTTCCGGTCGATCACGAAGAACGCTGGAAAGATTACTACGATCGCAGGAAGCGACTCATATGTAATCGGATCAGGAAGAGCCACAATTATATTGCCTATGGGTACAACTTTGGTAATTGAAGAAGCCCTTTTGTACCCTGAATCAACGCGCACTCTCTTAAGTTTCAAAGACATCCGCGCCAATGATTTTCACGTAGAAACCAATGAAGAAAATGGCAAAGAATACTTGTGCATTGTGAAGCACGCGGTATGTGGAAAAATGGTTTTAGAAAAATGTCCCTCATATGAATCTGGGTTGTACTACACGAAAATTCATGCACCCGAAGTGTATACTTCCTTGAAGACTGTCTTTAGAAGCTCTGAATTATTTTCTTTATGGCATTGTAGATTAGGTCATCCTGGTCTTAGAACGATGAGAAATGTAGTGAATAACTCACAAGGTCATGGCATTAATGTTAAGAATTTCCCGAATCATGAAGATTTTGTGTGCTCTGTATGTGCTACCGGGAAATTAATAACTAGACCCTCTGCCATGAAAGTGCAAAGTGAAATTCCTACATTCCTGGAACGCATCCAGGGGGATATTTGTGGCCCAATTCAGCCCTTGTCAGGGCCGTTTTGGTGCTTCATGGTGTTCATCGATGCTTCCTCAAAATGGTCGCATGTATGCTTATTGTCAACAAGAAACCATGCTCTCGCAAAGCTGATCTCGCAGATCATAAGAATTAAGAATGCTTTCCCTGATCATCGCGTGAAGTCCATTAGAATAGACAATGCCAGCGAATTTACTTCAAAGACATTCGATGATTATTGCACTGCAACAGGGATAGCAGTTGAGCACTCCGTACCACACGTCCATACACAGAATGGACTAGCAGAAACACTAATAAAGAGATTAAATTTATTGCCAGACCGCTTTTGCAGAGTTGTAACTTGCCCAACACTTGTTGGGGATAAGCAGTCCTGCACGCAGCAGCTCTCATCAATTTCAGACCTTCGGTCTACAACATCTATTCCCCTATGCAGCTAGTGCACGGGGCCATCCCGAAGATCTCCCATCTTAGAAAATTTGGGTGTATGGTATATGTACCTATACCACCCTCGTGATCGCAATGGGCCTCTCCGCAAGTCCGGGATATACGTTGGTTATGAGAGTGCATCCATAATCGTATTTGGACCCCATGATCGAGACTTGCATACAGCCCGATTCGCTGATTGCATCTTTGACGAGGATCGTTTCCCGTCATTAGGGGGAGGAAATCAACCTTTGGATGAAAAATGCCGGGAAATCATATGACATTACACTGGGATTCCCGCACATGACCCCCGCACTAATGAAGCAAATCAAGAAGTCGAAGATAATTGATTTGCGAATTTAGCAAATGAACCGCTGATCATTTTGTGATCCGAAAGGCGTGGTTAAGTCGCATGTACCTGCAAGGAATGCACCAGAGAGGGTGGAAATACCAAAGAAAATAGAAGGTATCCCTCAACCTGTTCAGAGGCCTCAAAGAAAAAGAGCAGGAAATCTGGCTCCTCAAACCCAAAGTACCCGGAGACGTCTGGAGAAAACTGGGCAAGAGGACTTACCACAACCAATCACGAAAATGCCCCAAGGAAAGAAGGGGAGCCAGTTGAGACCTGGCACTGGAAAGAAGCCAACGGAAAAGGCAATTCCAGACTTGAACCTTCCACTGCAGGAAGCCGTCGGAAATATTGTGTGCGCACACATAGACGATGAAAAGCTAAAGGAACTTGCTCCTGCGATAGGGAATAGCAGTGAAGAGCAAGTAGAAGTGCATGAAGCACCCCATGAAGAAATGGCCATAAACTTTGTAATAACAGGAGAATCCCTTAATAGAGCAACAGCCAACGTTGATGCATACTTTGCAAAGAAGATTGCCTCGATCATTGATCATGATCCCGAGCCTGCATCTCTAGCAGAGTGCAAGAAAAGGCTAGATTGGGAAGAATGGAAAAGGCAATCAACTGCAGAATTAGTCTCTCCAACAAGAGAGAGGTGTTTGAGCAGATGCCGCACACCTCCCCATATAAACCCCAGAGGTCACAAATGGGTCTTTGTTCTAAGAGAAATGAAAGCAACGGTTGTAAGGTACAAAGCAAGGCTTGTAGCTCAAGGTTTCACTCAACGTCACGGAGTTGATTATGAAGAAACCTATTCTGCGGTCACGGAGGAATTACGTTTAGATATTTGATCTCAATGGCGATCAACTTGAAGTTGAGAATGAAGCTAATGGATGTTGTCACAAAGATATTTGTATGGAAACTTGGATTCGAGATATACATGAAAGTACCTAAGGAATTCCTATCCCGAACTAAGACGGAGCAAATAGAAACTCAGATAGTGTGAAATTGGAGAAATCACTATATGGGTCAAGCGAGGGAAAAATGTGGTACAATCGCTGAGTGACTTTCTCTGCAAGAAAGGCTACACAAGCAAATAAGATTGTCCATGTGTGTTTATACAACATCCCGAATGGATTCTCATAATCTCCGTCTATGTAGATGACTTGAACATCATTGGGACTGATGAAGAAATTGAAGAGGCATGCTCATACTTGAAGTCTGAGTTTGAAATGAAAGATTTGGGTAAAACCAAGTTTTGTTTAGGCTTGCAGCTTGAACATATCCAAGGAGGAATCTTGGTACATCAATCGACCTACACGCAGAAAGTGTTGGAAAGGTTTGGATTTGAAAAAGCATATCCTGCGAAGACTCCAATGGTCGGAAGGTCACTCCAATCAGACCTAGACCCATACAGACCTAGAGAAGAGGGGAGGAAGTCACGGGAGCAAAATTCCCATATCCGAGTGCGCTTGAGCGCTCATGTACCTTGCGAATAGCACCAGTAGCGGACATTGCGTTCGCCGTGAATTTGCTAGCTCGATGCGGTCTGCGTAACCCACCAAAAGGCATTGGAAAGGGATCAAGGACATCTTCCGTTACCTCCAAGGAAGCAAAGACCTCGATGCTTTTTCGAAGAAACAATGAATTGAATTTGGTTGGCTATACCGATGATGGGTATTTATCAGACCCGCATACTGGCAAGTCACAAACCGGCTATGTTTTCCTATGTGGAGGAACAGCAATTTCTTGGAAGTCGTCTAAGCAGACTCTCGTCTCGACGTCGACAAACCACTCGGAAATCATCGCTTTGTATGAGGCATCACGTGAATGTGCATGGCTCAGAAGAATGGTTCACCACATCCAGAAGTCATGTGGTTTAAACATTGAGCAAACTCCCACAATCATTTATGAAGATAATGCAGCTTGTGTTGCCCAAGCACAGATGGGTTATGTGAAGAACAATCTCACGAAGCATATCAACCCCAAGTTCTTCTATGCTCACGAATTGCATAAGATGAACGAGATCAAGATATTGCATACTAAGTCATGTGAAAATCTTGCAGATTTGTTCACTAAATCACTCTCAGCATCTACCTTTGAAAGGTGCGTGAAAGGAATTGGGATGATGAGACTTAGAGAAGTGCAGATTTCAGGAGGAGATATTTCACATACTCCCACATAAATCTTGAAGATGAATTATGAATACCCAACATGAATCTTGAAGATTAGTAATTGAAGTTGGGAGAATTGTACTCTTTTTCCTTAGCAAGTTTTTCATGAAGTTTTCTTGCATAAGGTTTTAACGAGGCAATTCGTGCAACATAGTAAGCGTATGCTATGTACTCTTTCTCCAAGTATTTTTCCCACTGGATTTTTCTGGAGTTTTAATGAGGCATATGCATCTCGCGGCAAAGAGCCCAAGGGGGAGTGTTGGGAAACCTGATGGCCCATTGAAGGCCCATGCTGATCTCTTAGCCTAAACCCTAGGTGAGCGCTATAAAAGGAGGAGGGGGGTCCTCCCTGATGTACAAGCAATCATTAGTAATAAAAGAATTCCGCTGTTGCTCTCCCTAAACACGTGTCTCTCTCTCTTTCTGTTCTCCAATTCAGATCTGTTCGAAAACCCCGGACTATTCGATAGCGAGGTTCCTTAACACATTCGTGATCCGCCGCGCTCGAAGGGTACGTACCATTTATACATTGCTGTCTGTCCGTCTGTCGTGTGCGACCCGGCTGCATGGGCAGTTTTTAGTTTTTTGGTGCATATACATACACACAGTCTAGACTCTAGACTGCAGAGAGACTCTGCTAGTCTGCTGCAGGGCGCGAGAGAGATCCGGTCAATGTCGAGCTGTGCTGCATGGGGCGGGACCGGGCTGGCAGTGGCCGTTGATGCTATGCCTGCCTGCCTCCCTGTCTACTACTAGTCCAATATAGTCCATGCTCCAACGCGATAGTGGTGCTTAATTTGTTTCGTTTCGCGTCTCTTTGTCTGATAGTATTTTATTGGTTAGTCTGGAACTCTGAATCGTGAGAGCTGCAGGAATCCTGATGAGCCTGGCCAACCATTGGCCCATGTATCCCATCAAGATCGATCGATAAATGGTTAGCTAGCTGCATGCGGAGATGCCTAACTTGGCAGGCACGAGAGGAGGGATCTGATCCATCTGCATGCATGTGTGACATGCAGCACAGTGTAGCAGCTGGAAGGTTTTGGATGGACTCGCACACGTAGGTAGGTCGCCAAAGTTTGAAATTTTGGCAAGGCTCGAAGTCCATCTTACACCAGCTATCATGCGGTGTGTAACAGCAGCTGCTCCTGCGTTTTCTTGGTCCACACTGTGCTGTGCGACTAGTGTCAGGGCCCTCCTGCCTCATCATCATGCATCAAATCGATCTTCATACGTTGTGATTGCCACTTGCAGCTTGCACAAACGTACGTTTGCAATTACGTTGCTCTCAATCATGCATTCAGGCGACTGAAGTTTTTTTTAAAAGAAAAAATTGACCAAAATACTGACATTCATTTAAAAAGAAGAAACAACAGACAAATTACAAACGCGCACACACACTACACACGCATTGTACATAGCTCTGTGAGAACTCGGACCGGCTGACAGCGCCTCCCGGCGCTAACCAACCGCTTCAAGCGCGGCCCTCAGGCGACTGAAGCTTAATCTGCGACCTCCTGCATGCTGGTAGAACTCATCTTCCTTCTAACCTTACTCGCTGACATCTGGGCCCCATGCCGCCTCTCCCTGCCCTCAATCAGCTCACGACACGTGGGCGTAGGGACCTATTAATTTGATCTCGATAAGTAATTAAGTATAACAAGAGCTCGATTGATGATCTTGCTCTTTTTCATGGTTGCCATCACATCCTTCATCCCTGCTACCCCCTTCTTTCAACTGGGAAGTTGGTTCCATATATGATGCTGGGTGACTGGGTCTCACCACTTTAATGGGTTCTATTCCAACTTTCCCAACCAGACATACATAACTTTTGCATGGACGCATTTGCATCTGGATCCACCATTAATTGCAGCATGCATCATGCATACCAACCCATTTAAATTACCGAGAAGAAAAATATGAAACCAAGATCTTATCCTAACCATCATTCCAGCTTTATATAGATCATGCTATCCAATAACCCAATCAGCATCCCACTAAAAGCAAAAAGAAGGGTGACCTTAATCAACCTGGTCAATCAAGGAATAATTGAAGAGAAAAGCAGAAGGAAGAAGTGTTCTGAAGATTGTTTTGATCCTGCGCGCACCAACTGGCTGCGGCAGACTCAGTTTTTATATTGCTAGATGATGAATAGTACAGCAGTTACAATAACACCACTTGTGGATAGTCGATCATCGGGGCATCCTGCCCGGTCAGTGTCCGAGAAAGCACTAAGTAAGGTGAAACTTGATTTCTTGATGTGTAGCCCCATGTCACTAGTATGTTTCAGATATCTTAGAATCCATTTCACAGCCGACCAGTGATCACCCGTACGAGATTGCAAATATTGACACACCCTGTTGACTGAGAATGAAATGTGTCAGGCTGAGTGATTGTAAAATACTGCAATGCCCCACAATACTTCTGTAAAGTGTTCCTACAGTTTCAGAGAACAATGTTCCCTAAGTCTTTGACAACCTCTCAGTGGCTGCCATGGGAGTAAGAGCTGGCTTACAATTCTCCATATTAGACTTCTTGAGAACATCATGGATATATTTGCGTTGTGTGAGAAGTACACCTATCAGCTGCTGCACAACTGCAATACCCAGGAAATAGTGCAGGTCACCTAAGTCCTTAAGAGCAAACTCTTCTCGTAGTTGTTGAATCTAAGCATTAATGGCGTGTGTTGAAGAATTAGTAGTAATGATAATATCATTGACATAAATGAGCATGTAGATAATTATACCATTACTGTTATATATGAACAAAGATGTATCAGCTTGAGAAGGTGTAAAACCAAGTTCTTGCAATTTTCCTCCAAGTCTGGAATGCCAGGCTCGAGGCACTTGTTTTAAATCGTATAAAGCCTTATCCAATTTGCAAACATATTGCGGAAATCTCTTGCTTTCATATCCTGACGGTTGTCTCATATACACATCTTCCTCAAGGACACAATGAAGAAACACATTCTTAATACCTTTTTGCCATATTGCCGTCCTCTGGATACTGCTAGAGCAAGAATTACTTTGACAGAGGTTGGTTTGACCACTGGACTGAATGTATCTTCATAGTCTATTCCATACCTATGTTTAAATCCCTTGGCCACCAAGCGAGCCTTGTACCGTTATATGCTGCCATCTGCCTTCCTTTTTAATTTGAACACCCATTTACAGTCAAAAACATTATGCCCTTGTTATCAGGGAACCAAATGCCAGGTATTATTCTTTAACAATGCTTCATATTTAGCATTCATAGCATGACACCATTTTGTATGAATTGCAGCTTCCACATGACTTAATGGTTCAGTCTCTGGCTCAGTAATAGCTGCAAGTGCCCTTCCATTGAGTGGATACCGAATGGTACCATCAGTATATTGCTTTGGTTGTAAAATTCTATTACTCAGCCGAGTACGTACTCCAATTCTGCTTTCAACCTCATTGTGATTTGAATCAGAAGCAACAAGATCTAAATGTGTTTGTGTACCTCTAGGATTAGTAGAAGTAGAAGCAGAAAGATTGCTATTGTCAACATGGTCATTCTGAGAGGTATTTTCAGAAGAGGATTGACAAGGAGTGGGTTGCATAATTGGTTTGCTGAGATTGGATGGTAGAGGTAAAGGAAGAAGGACATCATTTTGATGAAAAGAGGAATTGACAGGATCATGTGTTTGAGAAAAAGGAAACAGTGATTCATCAAAAATGACGTCACGGGATATATAGACTCTTCCTGATGGTTTATGCAAGCATTTGTACCCTTTGTGCATGCCACTGTATCCAATGAAGATACACTGCTAAGAGTGAAATTGCAGCTTCCTTGTATTATATGGTCGCAGGTTCGGCCAGTAGGCACACCCAAAGGCTCTAAGGAAAGAGTAATCTGGTTGTGTACCGAATAACTTTTGTAGAGGATTAAAATAGTTTATGACATGACTTAGAATTTGATTTATGAGGAAGCTTGCTATCTCAAAAGCATTATCCCAAAACTTCATGGGCATTGATGCTTGAGCTAGCAGGGAGAGTCCTACTTCAACGATATGCCTATGCTTTCTCTCTGCAGACCCATTTTTTTTATGAGTGTGAGGACAAGAAACAAGGTGCTTAATGCCAGTATTCTGCAGCACATTATGTAGAGATTGATATTCTCCTCCCCAATCCGACTGAAAGGAGAGAATACTCTTGTTTAGAAATTTTTCTATGTATTTTTTAAACCGAAGGAAGACAGGAACAACATTTGATTTTGCCTTAATAGGATATACCCATGTGAATTTACTGAAGTTATCTATGAAGCTCACATAATATCTGTTTCCATTGACTGAATTGAGGGTAGGGCCCCATACATCAGATAATATAAGTTCAAGAGGTGATGAGGAAACTTTATTGGAAACATAAAAGGGCAGCTGATGGCTCTTGGCCTGCTGACATGCATTGCAGACTAATGCAATGTCTTTATTTGTAGAGAAAGGAACTTTATTCTCTTGTAGGACACGATACACAATGGAAGATGAAGGATGCCCGAGCCTGCAGTGCCATAAGTCTTGTGAAACTTTGACACTGGAAAAGAGCACTTTGAGCACACTTGGTGGACTTAGTGGCAATGTTGGGGGTGGACTTCAGAGGATATAGGCCCCCTTCACATCTACTGTGAAGAAGAAGTTTCTTCGTGTCCTGGTCCTTTACAAGGAAGTAAGTTGGATGAAATTCAATAAGTACATTGTTGTCTGCAGTAAATCGATGGACAGATAGAAAATTTCTAGTAATCTTAGGCACATGTAAGATGTTGTTCAAGGCAAGACTACGATCAAAGGAAGGAATGCAAGAATGGCTAGTGTGAACAATAGACAGACCTTTACCGTTTGCTACCTGCACATGCTCCTTCCCATTGTACCTTTCCTTTATTGAAAGCTTGTCAAGATCTCCAGTGATATGGTCAGTCGCACCTGTATCAGTATACCAGTTTGAATCCAGCTTGTAAGATGGTGTTGTTACTAGTGCAGCTGAGTGATGGTCATCTACTTGGTATGAATGATCAAACTGGTGATAACACTTTACTGCAACATGCCCTGTCTTTCCACAAACTTGACAGATAGGGTGATTCCCAGTTGGAAAACTGCCTGAATTATGACTGACTTGCTGCTTGCCACGACCACCATGCCTCTGCCTCTGGAAAATTGGCCGCGGCTTCCTTTGTTGCGCACTACGTTGTTTGCTTCATATATTTGCAATGCACTGTTATTTTGTTCCTTGTGCGGCTCAAAGCTTAACATGTGAGCATAAAGATCACAGAGAGAGATTGAATCTGATTTGGTGCTAATAGATGTTACCAGAGCGTCATAATCCTCTCCCAATCCTGCCAGCATGTATGATGCAATATACTCATCTCCAAGTGACTTTCCTATGGTTGATAGCATATCAACCAAATTCTTCAGCTCGGTCATTGAGAGATCATTCTTCTTAACAGTAGATAGCTGCATCCTAATCTATATCTTCCTCGACCTGGAGCTAGAAGCAAACATGTGCTCTAGGGCCTTCCATACTTCAGTAGAGTTGGTGAGGAAAAGTACCTGTGATAGAACTTCCTTAGATAGAGAAGATAGAAGAATGCTCAACACCATCTGGTCCTGTTGCAGCCAGTAGGAGTATGCTAGATTTGGCACCTGCATTGTTTCTGTTCCAGTTGTCTGTGTAATCATCTGAGTGGGACAGATAATTTCACCGATGACATAGCCAAGCAATTGTTGGCCTATCAGATATGGAAGAAGTGCTTTCCATAACAGATAGTTGTTCCTTGTCAGTTTGATGTTGATGACATGGCCAAACGACGGAACTGGAGTCGGGAGCAATCCGCCCATGGCGGAGGCTGCGGCTACAGTTGTAGCAGATCTGTTGGCGTCATTGATCAAGGAGGGTGAGGTACTCATTGCTTTTGTGATGTCAAAAGCTCTGATACCATGAAGAGAAAAGCAGAAGGAAGAAGAGTTCTGAAGATTGTTTTGATCCTGCGCGCACCAACTGGCTGCGGCAGACTCAGTTTTTATATTGCCAGATGATGAATAGTACTATTGAGTTGCATGCACCAGCCAGTTCACCCAAAAGCTTAAGCTGATGAGGAAAGGTGGACAATTCACTTATACTTCAACACTCCTCCTCATGTGTAGGCTCCCTCAGGTCTAAAACGTGAAATAGAAATGGGCTGCAATTATTTTTCTTTAATTGTGTCAACCGGGTCTTAAACTCGAGATCTCTTGGCTCTGATACCATATTGAGCATGCAACTCAATAAGTATAGTAGTTACAATAACTACATTTAGTTGTGTTTACAGAGAGATTACTGGGAGATTGTTACAATATTCAGCTAACTATCTACAGACTGCTTAACAATAATATTGCTGGTTTAGAAGCCCATTAGCCAGGACACATGACATGATCATGACCTGTTAATTTTAGTCATACGAGTCCATGGTTCCTATCAAGATCGAAGCCTGTAAATAAAGTAGATAGTCACATCAAGCCTGTACCTTTCCCCCACTCGATCTGAAGCAAGAAACTTACTGTGATTTCACTTAGATTATCAAATCATTCATGTGTTGAACATGGGTGGGTTTTAAATTGTATGTAGCAGGTAACAGCAGACTAAAAGAGTCTTACAGCTGAACTGATGATATATACTAAGAAAAGAATATCTTTTGGAGAGCATGGAAGAGCGAAGCCAGAAGATCCAAAGCTGAAGGGAGTATGTATGTGTGAGAAAGTATGGTACTACTGGTCCAAGGACTCCTGTGCAGCTGTGTCCAGATCTAGATTGGTACCACAATGGTATTAGCAAAATTGAAAGGTAGATAGATTCTACTTAGCAGGACTGGGTGATCGAAAGGAAGAACAACAAAAGGAAAAAAAAGGTACAAGAAAGAAAAGAGAGGCTGAAATGTAAGTAGTATATAGGTGGCCCAGGTAGACAGCTAGCTATACAGGTGTAAAAAGGATGACTAGGATTAGGGAGTGTGCGTTGCAACTTGCAAACTCAGCAAGTGTAGAGTGGCTAGTAGTACTTTGTACTTGCTGTACATTGGCCAACTAAGCTTGCAAACTCGACAGTGCAGAGCTCGTCCCTTTGTCTGTACCATTCTGTACAGCTCAGATCAAAGTCTTGCATTACTTGCATGGTACCTGGGTACGTTCACGAGAGGTGTTCTTTGCGGTATATATGCCGTTGCCGTCTTGCGTACTAGAAGCTAGGAAAGTATACTGCTGCTGCCGCCGCAGCTGCCTGTAGAGAAACGGGATGTGCAAGTGAAACACAGGCAAACGACAAATGAAGGTACAGCGGTGTAAAGCTTTCTTTGAGACTGAACCAGTTGACTACTTGACTGAATAGAGGATGTACCACTTGAAAGTTGAAGGAGTAGATCAATTGAATCGTTTGTTACGGTCGATTTGTTAGATTGCTACGGATCAAAACCCAATGCCTGTGAAATTTCGTATTTTCAGAGCAAGTTTAGGGCAGAAAATAACTGACCTGAAAGTTGATGGGCAGTCCAGTAGTAAGAGTTCTTAGATGGGCTTTGGCTTGACGGCAATAACCGATTCGGTAGCCCAGTTAAGATTTAAATGGACCCAACCCAATTGGATCACGGCCCAATTGTTGTCTTCAGTTTCTTTTTCCTTTTTTTTGGTGAATCTAGCAAGATTCTAAATACCAAGTGCCATCTGACTTAGCATGAAAGCATGATAATGATCATTAATCCGTTCTGATAGACATATAGGCTGCAACGGCCACGAATCCTTGCATATAGAGTTTCTGATTTGTTTCCTACGATTTAGGACCAGCAAAACACTAATCCGAGCTCACTCGTCCCCCTTGCTTCGAGCTCTTCGGCTGCTGCAGTGGAAGGCCTGAAATAGCAAGCAAGAATGGTCATGTGACTCCGTAAGCTAGCTGAAAAAGATTGTTAATTTTGGAGGTGTAATCTTACCTTATGTCTCAGCTAGATGCGCAGGTCGGTTTGCGAGGGGGAAGCTGGTGATGAGGCGTTCTCTGAAAAAAAAAAGGAAACATACAACTAGTGAGGTTTTTTACACCGACGAAATCTGGCAAAGTTGTTCAGTTGAACGTAAGCTTGCCATTGTTCTACTGACCTTTAGCTTGGGCTTCAGAGATTCAACTGCAGCCCTCGAACTGCTATTCGCAGTTTGCTGAAGAGACAGCAAGAAGCAGGGTTAGATGCAGTTCTGAAGATATGTCATGCCTGAATATTGGACCAACATGATTTGTTCTTTTTTTCTTCTTACCTTGCCAAGGACCCAGTCTGCGGAATCGAAGTACGCGCGCTCGTGGTCCTGCATTAGCACGCAAGCATGCAAGATCAGATTCTCTCAAGAGATATTTCGTAATACTAGATAGTACCTGCTTTGTGAACTAACAACAGCTGCTGGGTAGCTTGTTGTCTCAGATAAGACTAATTGTTAACTGGTTACTTGATAGCATGCAGCTATGCAGGATAAATTGTTCTTTTGATAAGATTTTTAATGAAGTGTTAGGACAAACAAACATGGAGTTGGAGCAAATAAATGTTTTAGGTATGGCTTTTAGCTATTAAGTGAAACAAAACTAAAGTAGATTCAAGATGGCCAAGAAATATTAGTTATGAAATCTCTGGATTGTGGTTGCTTCTCCTGAACTCGCATACATTCGATATCAAAGGCTTCTTGGGAGCAATTCCTCCATACTTCTTCTCGATGTATGCCTGCAAATCAAGATACTCCTTTAGAAATGCCTGAGAAAATCCTCTCTACCTAACATGTAATAAAAAGCCAAATCATCTGGCTCTCAAGCTGAGCGAGACATTGAACTCTTCCGGGGGAATAGGGAGGCTTATCCGTTAGTTCAGGGGTCAGGACAACCTGCCGGTACAGATAGAGACACTTCTCTAGTGGACTGACATGACGCATGACACACACACTAAACCATGTTTCTAGCATCTGCCCTCCCTCTTTTGACCGCCATATTAATCATGATCCACGACTGAAAGAAGATTGACCAAAAGCAAGCAGCATTCACGAATCATGTTGGCATGCATCCACAAGAAGACACCATCCCTTTCGATCGCCTCATCAGGGGTCACAACAGCCAATAAATCATCGCAGCAGCAATGCAGTCTCCTAGCTGCTGCATTATGCCACTATGTGGATACTTTTGATCCACTAAAAGCATGTGAGCTCTAGCGATGGCGATCCCTTAACAAGGCCATGAAAATGATGGGATTCCAGAAGACTCTCGGCGCGTTGCTTTCGTCCGTCTGAATTGAACCCCCCACCCACCACAATTGAGCTAGTTAGCTCATGCATAATAATAATCCATGCAGATGCAGTTTCAAAGGTGAGATTCTTAGGCAGTAAGATCAGTGAAAGCCTGGGAGCAGTGGCTAAAGGCAAGTACTAGACTAGCTTATCATGGACAGTACAAGGCACACACCTCATCTTTGTTCAGAGCCTCAGAAAATTTCGCTCAATAGATTCTTTGGGTTGAACAGGACAGGTTGCGTAAAGTTTAGCTTGCTTTTGATCCTTCATTCCTTCTGGGTAATTAAATAACGTTGTTGTGCGTGGTCATCAAAAGCATTCTTCTATGGATGCACGTAATCTACAGTAAAGCTCTGTTTGATAGAGTTCTAGATTCCAGCTCCATCTTAGATCTGAAACTTATAGACTAAAATAAAGTGAATTAAGTTTATATTTTTATTCTAAAATGTAAACAAGATGACTCACCTAAACACTCTTAATATACCCACAGCTCCAGCTCCACAGATCTAGCGGAGCTAGGAATACCCAGCTCCACCAAATCCGTAGATCTGGTGGAACTGGAGCTGTACCAAACACATCCTAATACTAGCAGTAACAGATAGTGCATAATCTTTAATTCCTTGGGACATGGCAGGTTTGCTAAGTAGGTGTTGAAGATAAGTGCACCTTAATTTAGGAGCACGTTAGGTAATGTTTTGCAGTAACTTTCTTTGAATGGTTAAAACTGCAGGTTCCAGATCAAAAGTGCTCAAGTAGTTAAGTGCCCAATTAAGATCAAATTAAGATGCACCAAAGGAACATTCTCAAACTGAAGGTTTCCTTCTTCACTGAGAAATTAACTAGTCTCGGCAGTTATCACTAAAGACGAGATAATTCTTTTTCATCAGACAAAGAGAGAAGAAATAGGCAAACACTTCAAACTCAAGAGTTCCTCTTTTTGTCCCCTGGTTCTTATGAGTTATGATGCTACTCACTCGTTTGCAGGGGAACAAAAAAGATAATTTAGGAGATCTTCCTGCATAATTATCTGGGAAACTTGAGAACATGAGTACATATAATATTATAGCTCTTTTACGGTACACTAAATTTAATACACTAAATTTAATATGGACTATTCATTCTTTTCAATCCAATGAATTAGATTAGCTAATATTTATTTATACTTCCTCTGATAGTATAGTAGTAAAAATATCCTTAATAAATAAATTGCTAGATTTGATTTTTACTACCTACTATATAATACTGGCAGTATAATACACTATAAATTTTCTTTAATATTAAGAACGACTGCATTAACAAATTCAGTTTTTCAAATTGGATTATCTAAAACTTCAAATTTTTCGATATGCATCGATGGCCTTCGTGTATGTCTGAATTCATGTCATGCTTAAGTCAAGCATTGCTTCGACTTCGAGAAAGTGTTAGCTCCCTATCGATTTCTCTACCGAGTTCCAAGAGATCCTTTCAAGCAAGAAACAATTGAAAAAACTGAGGCACTCGAAGAGAACTTTTCAACTGTAATCACCATTCTTGATCGTTTTGCTGGTAGTCAATTCACAGAAGTTATGGCAAATTACCTCTTCCTCCATAGAAGCCGATGACTTAGCTTCTTCACAGCCTGCCATCTCTTGCCCTCCTCCTCCTCTCTCTCTTTCTGTCTTCACTGCAAGAAACAATACCGCTAGTTTCAGTGCCTGACTTAAAGCAAATAAGCGACAAGAAGGTAAAACATTTGGCATGAAAAAAAGGAGGCAACAGGTGCGAAAACTTGTGCGTTGGCAGCGTTGCTATGAAATAAAATTTGCAAACGTTGGGTAGTTAGAGAGAGGAAGAACCTTATGCACCCAGTATGGGAAGACGGAGACGAGGAGATGGATGGCAAGGTGTGAAGTGTGAGCAGAGAGGTACACCGATATATATATATAGAGCCTTGTACGGGAGAGAACCATAAAGACCTAGTGCACAATGGACATCGCATACATGCCTACTGTATCAACTTTGTAATTCAGACAAGGGATCCTCTGCTCTCTTGGCGTTGAATGGCTATCTGAGAAAGATACCGCACTATAGCGCTGCTCATACTTTAGCGAGGCAAAGGATATACACACTTCAAATACACTTATTTCTTGATACTTTTGTTTGCCTGATGCATGACATGACAGCAATTTGTTGGTGCTTCAGACATGTATCGTTCATGTACGGTTGTATCACTCCTACTAACTACTAATGTGTGTGTGTTTTCCAACCATAAAGGCCGCCCTTTAGACAAGTAGCTAACCTAGGTGTGGTTTGTTAGTAAGAGCGATTTGGCGCGAGACACGTGAGATGGTTACAAATCCAATGAATGAGCCATGAAGATTTGAGTGGGACGCACCGTGGAAAATCTAGGTGTGCGTCAGCCGTCAGGTGGATCTAATTAGAGGACAGGAATAACTTAGGATGTAAATTCACCGACCAAAATGTGATAAGTCTCTAGATATTAGTAAGAGCACCGAGGACGGACAGTTTGGGACGCGGGGTGCTCACTAGAATTTCATAGAGACCAACCCCACATCCACTCGCACCAATGGACGTTTCCTTTCCTTCGAAGTTCCACATAGTTGGATTGACGTGCTAGCATGTCTGAGAAAAATTTCGATATGCGTCATACGTCTCTAAATGGTACAAATTCTTTCTTTGAGAGGGAAAGACAGCAAATTTTACATACTGATCGGCGAATCTTGCAAATTCTCCGGCATTTTATCATTCTCTCTCTCTCTCTCTCTCTCTCTCTCCCTCCCTCCCTTGACCTTTCTTCCTTTTTATTATTGTCTGGGATTTTAGTTCCAGTAGCAATTTCCCCTTCTTCTGTTTGCATTTCGCAGCTCCCTCTTCTCCTCAAAATTCTCTTGCTTGAGGTTTTCTTTATAAATTCAGTTCAATTGCTCCCTACCTTGCTTGCCTGCATCCCCTCGGATTCTAGTCGCCGCAGCCTTCATATATTCTCCCATATCTAATTCGTGAGTGCTTTGTTCCCCCTACCCGTGCTCCATGTATGGCGCTGTGTCCCCGGATGGTTGGCTGCTCCAGCTTTGCTCGGTTCGACGACCAATCATGCTGTTGGCCTCCCGGTCAAAATTCTGGTGAGTGGCTGTCTTGGTGTGTAACCTTTTCATTCTGCAAATCTTGTAATAATAAAATGTATATAGATCAAAGTGCGGTTATCGAAAGTATAATCATTGTACTCCATTTATTCATGAAGATTGAAGAGGGAAAAGAAAAGCAGGTAAACCAGTGGAAAGTTGCCAGGATAATAATGGAAGACAAGGATGAACCATCTAAAGTAGTAATTCGCGGTTAGAGGTCTAGACTTGATTTCGGCAACATCTTATTAGAACCGGTAAAGATATTTCTGTGATAGCAAAAATTAATTGCACAGTAGTACACACCGGTCCTTGGAACTCTTCTTAACTGTAGCAAATTATCTAACTATCTAAGTGTTCCATTTGACAAAGTGAACGGTTGCATGGGGCATCTGTTCTAGAAACCTTTTTCAGCCTGCGTTGCAATGAAGACGATGGCCCTTTCAAGTAAACTAGGGAAAAGGTATGATTTGGGCAAATCTTGTGACGGACTGACGGTACATTTTGTTCTGTGGCTTGGTAGGCTAACCCTATCAATCAGTCTGTAATGCCATTAACAAGAACCATTTGCTCCAAATTGAGTTACACACGCGAAGCAACCGAAATGATATGATCTTGGAAGCCAAGGAAGGAAGATCTATATATCTCAACAGGTAGTTGGATTGGATAAGATCATGACAAGCCGGTAAGCCATCCGGTGATGAGATCCCATTAAGGCATTACTTCAACTTCTTGATATGCAGCACAAACGAAGGAATGCACTATATTTTGATATTTATGCCCTAACTTTAGGGTAATAGTACTAATCGTATTAGGTCGAGACTACTAGTTGCAGAGAGACTTCTCGTGTAGGGAGTTCCAAGATCCAAACTTAATTCGAGATGTTAAAGTATAGAATCATATCTGTTATCCCTTTCTTGATTCTCAAGTTGTATAGTGGGCAGATATCGATTCTTTCTTGATTTGTTGTACCCTGCCGATCCACTGGGTTGTAATCCCGGTATGCTGGTTGTACTTTTGCCCATAACAGGGCTGCACGTAACGGTGGGTGAAGGTAGGAGAAGGTCGAAGGAGACTTACCTCTCTCGTGTGGATCGAGCCATCTAAAGCTTGGTGTGGGTTGTTTTCTTGTTGTTGGGCCAACAAAACATCAAGCCTAATAGCGCACAAAAGCCAATCTCTTTCTTCCTAATCTCACTACCTCTCAATCCCCAATCTGGCAATCAGCGGCGAGGTGGTAGGAGCCGAGTGATGTGCCACGTGCGGACGCGCAAGCCGGCGGCAGGCTGCGGGGGCCAAGGGTGGTGGCCGTGCACCGAGCGGCAAGCCGGCGGTGGGTGTGCACTGAGCGGCGGGCGGGTGTGAGCGGTGAGTCCCTGTCAAGGCGGTATCGGCAGGGCAAGGATGCAGGGTGGATCAGGGTTCACAATTTCGTTTTGAAGTCGAAAATCGCTGCTTCGGCGATAGCGGTTTTCGCGAGAAATCGCTCGAAAATCGCGAAAAATCGAACGGTTTGTAAATTCAAAAAATTCAAATTTTGGTCAAGTCGGTTTTTCGCGAAAAACCAGCCGAGCAATTAAACGTTCTTGAAAAACGGTTTTTCGAGCGGTTTTTGAGCGATTTTTTTTGCGAAAACCGCAGTTTTTCAACGGTTTTCGTTGCATATTTTTTTAAATTTTTTTTTAGATTCCACCAGTAAACCGCTCAGTTTCTGTTTTCGAACCGGAGCTGTACGGTCGAAAACCGAGCGGTTTGCCGCGGTTTTGTTAACCCTGGGGTGGATGGCGGCAGCCGGTACAGGCCGAGTGACCGGTAACTCGGTATTTAGTAAGTTGGTATTGAAGTATAAGTGAATTATCTATCTTTTCTCGTCAGCTTAAGTTTTAAGTGAACTGATTGGTGCATGCAACTTAGGGTCTATTTGTTTCAGCTTTGAATTCTCTAAAAGCTAATTCTGGATTATGGTGGTAGAGAAGCTAATTCTCTAAAAGTTGAAATCCAAAAGCACATATGAAGTGGATTGTGGATTCTAGTGTATATGGATAGGTTGGATTATGAGAATCGGATTTTAGAATTGGATTGTTTGTTTTTTATTCTGCTTATGAAGCCAAAATCTAGAATCAAAAGTTAAAACAAACAAGCTCTTAATATGATATCAGAGCTAAGACGTTTTGAATTTAAGACTCGATTGATATAATTAAAAAATTAATTACAGTACATGCGCTGACCAATAGGGCAGCTATAAGCGCACGACTCGGCACTGCGTTTGCTGCGTGCTGTGCTTCCCAGTGTCGCATCTCTCGTTTTCACGAGAAGGTTCAACTGTGGCCTAAGACAGGTGCTCTAGCTAGCCAGATCTTTCTGCTTAAATGAATGGAACTACGTCGAAACTAACTGGTATACTACTTTAATTGGATGTCGATAAGCAGCTCGAGCGATTGCTTGTCGGCACATCATGCATGCCAATCAAATTACGCAAAATCGTGGCTTATGGGGACGTCGATAGATCCAAAGCTTTCCATTCTCTCTAGTGCAACGTGTGGCGCCATGTGATTTGGGTGGACAAAACCACGTGATTAGAGTATGACAGGTAGACTTTTTATAGCTATCTATTGAACTAGCATCAAGATGTACGAAAAGTTTAACAAAAAACTACTCAAAGACTATGTGTAGGTCTATCCTTAGTGGTGATGAGTTATCGACTGTGTTTAAGTATTACCGGTCTAAGTTTGAGTTTGTTTTGAGTGCTATTTTGAATTTGAAACAATTTAAGCTCTGTCTGAAATTTACGGGGCTACCAGCCATGGTATCTCGGTGCTACCGGGAAGAGGTAGCATCGACCCCTAGAGTGGTGTGTAAAAACCCGAGAGGGTGTTTTTGGGGGATCTGGCAGGCCAGTGCTACCGGCCGAGCGGTAGTACCGGCCTCGTAGAGCAGTGTAAAAATTTCAGAAGGGTGTATTTTTGGGCATTCTGGCGGTCTGGTACTACCGCCCATAGTAGTCTGGTGCTACTGAGCTAACAGTAGCATCGGTCCAAATGCCTGGTGTGAAAATTTCAGAGATGGGTGTTTTGCTTTTTTGGATGAAGGGCGTCGCTAGCACCGACCCTGATGAGCGTGAATGATCCAAAAATTGTGATTCTGAGAGTTTAATTGTATATCTTTTTAAACATTGCTATGTGATGGGTATTTCTTGTCTTTGATGGTCGCAGGACGTCGGTGCTTGATCATGGTGAGGCAGAGGATGATCGAGACTAGGCGAGGTGCACCGAAGGTCCAAACAGTTGAGGATCGCCGGAAGATAATCTGAGACGAAGTCCCTACGAGCCTAGAAGACAAGAAATAGATGAGATGCTAACTAGGAGCTACTCGTATCAAGGAGGGACCGTCGGATGGCGGTCTAGGTGATAGGGTAGCGGGTCTAGTTAGTGTGCTTTGTAAACCGTGCAAAAAAAACCCAATATACTTGTTAGGTTTCGGGTTAGTCCATATACGATTGTGTGTGGGAGTCATCCCTAGCCTTTGATGGTGATCCTTAGGATAGAAGGAACTCATCCAAGGGTGGAAGGTGACTCAAGAACCTCCTCTTGAAAGTTTTGAGATTTGTCCATCTTGTCGTGATGCTTTGTAAACCTTCCTTCCAAAAATTCAAAATAATTTTCCTTATACTTGAATTTACTTTATGCATTTACCTTATGTTTTAAATTCAGCATTTAAATTTTGCACTTACATTCTCGTTATTTACATTTATACAATTTGGATTTGCCTCCCCTCTTTCTACATGCTTTTGCTTCATGTGCCAAGGATGTTGATTGATGGATGAATCTCCTGTTATACCTCAATCATCTAGGCAATCCATGTGTTTTTCTTACGAGAAACCGATCTTGTGTTCTTGAGTGAATCATTCTTCTAGATCGCTTTTGTGGGGTTTTGGACTTCTGTTCTTGTTTGCTGTGACGTGTAGGAGGTAATCCAAGATCATCTTAATCATCATAATCCCACGAGCAAGTCTAAGATCGAGTTCTTGAGTTTTGCTCAAACTTGATGTGTTCTTCCTTCAAAGTGAAAAAGGTTGGAACTTTGATGTCAATCCGTGCGATTGAAGGTTGAAATAAGTTCCTGACATCCTTAGTAAGACATCTACCAAGTTTCGTGAGTTTTTATCCAGCCGATCAAAAGATTCATCAAAATTTGCTTTTGAAGTTCGTGTTGGTTCTTCAGCTGTTCTTGAGCCCGGTCATACTACCCTTCGTGCAGTCATACCGGACCTCGATGCTACCAAGCTCACCTTGGTCATACCGGCCTTGCAGAAAACTTCCTCCATCTCATTTGATTCTTTTGATTGTTTTGGTTGAGAGTTTGTTTGGATTATCTTGATTGGGGGAAAAAATTTATTTGGGATCATTCAACCCCCTCTGATCGCCATCTCGATCCTTCAACTACGATACCCTGTAGTGTTGGAAGTCAATCTAACGGGATAGCAATCTACCATTGGATTGGATCCTCACGATCTATTGATGCCCACCACAATCTTATCCACTCCACCACTCAAACTCATACGAACCAACCATTTTTTTCCTCCTCCTCTCTCTGTCATGGCCTTCTCCGTTGAGCCACCTTGCAGCGGCGACAAGGAGCAGGATCACGTGTGATGGAAGCAAGCACAATCATGCACGGTGGAAACCATCCGATGAAATCATCCAAACCTATCCACGTTCTAGCCTTCTCTATACTATTGTTTCTTGTTCTCCAAACTATTCTTGTCCTCAAAATGGAATCCACATCCTCCCATTCCTCCCCAAAATGAAATCCTCATCTCTTTCTACCCTGATCTCCTCCATCGAGGATCCCCTCCTTCTCCATCAATCTGCTTGCAGGAGTAGCGTGGCGCAACGAGTGGGCCCGGTGTGCAGGGAGCGACATTGAGCGACGAGTAGCCATTGTGCCAAGAGGCAGCGGGTAGGCACGGATGAGCCATCACACGCAGGCGGTAGTGACTAGGCGTGGCGGGGCAAAGCCTAGGCACTGCATGTGGCGAGTGGTTGTAAGTTCAAGCTCCATTAGTTTTGGTGATTGGTTTAATATTAATGTTTAATCATTATTTAATGACAAATCTAATCATTATGAGACTAACATGTTTAATTGAGCCTTATTCTTGTTAGTCTTATATTTGGATGGAAAATGGAAAATCTAAGGTTGAGTCCAAGATAATGAAGATTCGGGAAGAAGAAGAAGTCATCATGTGTTGATGAGCTTCAAGAGGTGATCCCGAAGTAAAGAGAAGAGCTAGAAGGTTCATCATGTGTTGATGACCAAGAAGAAGAAGAGGTGATCCTAGAGAGAAGATGATTGGAAATCATAAAAGCTCCAAGTGGATCGCTAGAGGCAAAGGTATAACTAGCTAGGGCTAAGGATGTGTTCCTAGTCTTTTACCGGTATCGGTGTTTGGATGGAAGACCAGGTTGCTAGTTAGGTTGCCGTAATATTAAGAGGGGTTGAGTCTTTTAGCTTGAGCTTCATCATGTGTTGATGAACTCAATCCGGTTCACTCTAGCTCACTCTCTTGGTTTGGTTTTTGCATTGAGCTAACCATTAGGCATGTGTTGCCAATGGGTGAAGCTCGTGCGTTGGATTTTGCATGAGCTAAGTATTTGCATGTGTTGCAAATAAGGGAGCTCATGCTTGCTTCTTGATTGAATCTTATTTGGTTTGGTTTTTGTATTAAGCTATGGATTTGCATGAAGCTATGGATTTGCATGTGTTGCAAAATGGGAAATAGCTTATGCAATATTGTTTATGTGGTTATTGCTTGGAGCTAAGTTTTGAATGTATTGCAAAAGGAGAGAGCTCAAGCAATTTGGTTTAAAGTGGTTGCATGAAGCTAGAGATTTGCATGTGTTGCAAATAGAGAGCTCATGCACTTGAGTTTGATTAGCTGTTTGCATGGTGCTAGAGATTTGTATGTGTTGCAAATAGAGAGCTCATGCTATGGTGTTTTAGCTTGTGATTGGATCATGTGTTGATCATCACAAGGCTAAGCTTGGTTTGGTTGCAAAATATGTTTTTGCAAAGTGTTGACTTGTTATTTGCAAATATGTTTTGCAAATAAGCTGGAAGTTATGAGGTTCGATCCTAGAGCATGTGTTGGCATTTGCAAATGTGTTTTGCAAAGTGTCGGGATCATGTGTTGATCCTTACATGGCTAAGAGGATTAATCTTATAGGTTCGTGGTTTATTTGCGAATGTGTTATGCAAATAAGTTGGAGTTGTTATTTGCAAATGTGTTTTGCAAATGAACTTGAGATTGTGGGTTTCAATCCTAGAGCATGTGAATAGGGTTTGCAAATGTGTTTTGCAAATTGACTTGATCATGTGTTGATCATCACATGGCTAAGAGGATTGATCTCATAAGTTCTTGGTTTATTTGCAAATGTGTTTTGCAAATAAGTTGTGATTAATGAGATTCTTTGGAGTATGTGATTAACATGTGCAAATGTGTTTTGCATAATGTTGTGATCATGTGTTGATCCTCATATAGCTCAAAGAATAAATCTTTAATAGTTTGGAGAAAAGTTTTTGTGAAAAATCGTGTTTTCTCCTTATGGCCGGTCGTATCGCCCATGTAGGGCCGATAGCACCGCCTGGCCGGTAGTACCGCTTATGGGAGCATGTACTGCAGATCAGTCCGGTGCTACCGCCCCTCTGGCCGGTGTGGAAATTCCAGAGAGGGATATTTTTGGGCGGATTGGCGGTCCGTTGCTACCGCCCATGGTAGGTCGGTAGCACCGGAGGTCCGGTGCTACCGCTCCTTTGGCCGGTGTGAAAAATCCAGAGAAGGTGTTTTTGTGTTCGGCTTGAGTCCGGTGCTACCGCCCGAGAGGTAGCACCTCTCCCAGTTGGCCGGTGCTACCGGATTTCCTGCAACGGCTAGTTTTGTAGCCGTTGGCGAGGAGGCCGGTGCTACCGGGCCTAGTAGGGCGGTAGCACCGGGTTTGCTGGACTTTTGCCCAATTCATCTCCAACGGCTAGTTTTGGCTTGGAGGCTATAAAAGGAGGCCTTGGGGGGCAAGGGCAGTGGTGGTTGGCTGTGTGCTAGAGCATTTGGGTGTTTGTAGGAGTTGTGTGCATGTGTTACCCTCTTCCATTTGCTTCTTGAGCTAGTGTGAGCCTCTAATTGCATGTGTTGCAATTAGGAGAGGATTGAGAGCGTCCTGTGCATGTGTTGCACTTGAGGAGGATCCTAGTGCATGTGTTGCACGTAGGAGGTCACCGGAGTGCATGTGTTGCACTAGGTGAAGTTCAAGCGGAAGGGCTTGACTTGTTACTCTTTGAGGTTGCCGCCTCCTAGACGGCGTGGGCGTCGTCTTGTGTGAGCTTCTCAACGGAGGTTGTGAGAAGTCCCGGCGAAGTTTGTGAAGGTTGGAACTTGCCTACCTGGGAGGGAAAAGGAGCTACCACTAGTGGATTCGAGGTGGGTGCTCAATTCGTGGATCCGGTCCAATTCGTTTGGGCTAACCTCAACGTGGACTAGGGGAGACCGGCAAGTCTCCGAACACCACGGTAAAAAGTATCGTGTCTCTTGTGCTTGCATTGTTTTCATTATTTATATTGAAGCAATTTATATTCATAAAATTAAATTGATTGATTGCTTGTCTTTAGAATTGCAATTATTGTTAGAGACATAATTAGTTAGTGCACATAGTGAGCCTAGTTGATTTAGGCTTTAATTGTCAAAACCTTAGTTTATCGTTTCCGCATTAATATTTGTTAAGGTTTTGGTATTAGGATAATTAGGGGTGAATTGCTTTGTAGAAATTAACGAGGAAATTTTTAAAAGTCGCCTATTCACCTCCCTCTAGTCGGCATCCTCGACCTAACAGTGGTGCTGACAAGTGGCAAGGGCGGGGGCAATAACCGCAAGTGAGCATGCTAGGGATTTTTTATTTTATTTGTTTTGATGAAACATGTGCGAAACTTGATGAAACTTTTGTATTGAAACTCGATGAAACTTGATGAAATCCGTTAAAACTTCTTGAAATTTTTTGGGTTCAAAAATCTGGAACTTATTGACACTTAGTGTTGAAACTTTCTCTGAATCTTCTTGTCTCTCGCTCACTCCCACTCTATCTCGCTCACTCTCCCGCATTAATGGCCAATAGGGTTTGTGTCGTCGTCACTGCTGATATGTTCACCATGCCCCCAAGTGCAGAGGAAGGCCAAGGCGGTGGTGGCTCGATGGTGGGCGGCATCAGCAAGCTCGCCGTCTGCCACAAGGGAGACGGGGCTAGGGGCGGGGGTAGCGGAGGAGGCGTGTGGAGTTGCGGTCGCCATGGCGGCAATGGCGACAGTGACAAAGAAGGGAGACAGTGGA
This sequence comes from Otatea glauca, assembly GCA_036346275.1. Taxonomy (NCBI): domain Eukaryota; kingdom Viridiplantae; phylum Streptophyta; class Magnoliopsida; order Poales; family Poaceae; genus Otatea; species Otatea glauca. Next base: position 21,652,533 of record CM070715.1, read on the forward strand.
GCTGAGGAAGAGGAAGGAGAAAGGAGAGGGGGGGAGTAGGAGGAAAGTGCACCTAGAATCGGGATGGACTGTTGGATGCCAGATCTGAATAGTCTACCGTCTTGTAGTTTCTCTTAAAGTTTAAAGGTTAAAGACACCAGGAGGTACAAAGAGTTTAAAAATTATAATTTAGCATAGGTACTGATACCTTGTGATATCTCCTAGGGATGGTAAAAATTCTCGCAATAATACTACTGGTATCCTTTACGGACTCAATGAGTTGTACTTGTTGTTTGGGTTCAATCTAGGGTGCAATTAAAAAGGCAATCACAAGTTATCACAACATTTTGGCTGCAGACGTCGTATGTATTTCTCATTGATCCGCTAACAAGTAACAAACATGTTACTATCGCATCGAGAAACAGTCTTAGCCGCTTAAGCAAAGGATTCGTTAAGAAATTGATCCGTTCCCAACAAAATTCCTACATTTCAAACGGGATAGGCCGTTGTATGTAATACATGCTGTTATCCTGCTATTTCTGTTGCGAAAACGAGGAATCTTTCAATCTCTTCTCCAGTCCTCCCTAACGTCTGAGTGATTCTGTCTAAGTTCATTCGTATCTTGCCATACCCATGAATTGACCCCAAAAGAAATTGCCCGGAATATGTTATGAATTTCCTATGGACAGAAAGGAGTCCACATTTGATTCTAGCTTTTCGTCAGCGACACATCCACCAAATCATCAAACCGTACGAGATTGTCTCCCATTGCGATGAGGGTTGACAAAATCGTCGAAAATCGTGATAATCGGCTGTATCGGTCCGGTGCGGCTTCTCAAACCGGTCGGCAAACAGGGCGATTAAAATTCAAATTCAAAAAAATTGAAAATTTCGAAAAAAATTATCCTAAATTTTTGTAAAATTAGTATTAATAGTTGTGTGCCTTTATGTAATCAAAATTTTAATGAAAATACCAAATTTGGAAGACAAATTTGCGGCAAAACCGAAAATACAAAATGAAAAAAGGGAAAAAAATCACAAAACAATGCCGCCCTACTACTGTTGATAGTGGAGGCCTGTTAGCCTGGTCTGGCCCGTTAAAGTTGTTTGCACGTTTTAAGCCGGATGCGAGGTTGTTCGGACACAATAATTGCAGTCCCGAGCTCTTCTCTTCCTACGCTTCCAGTTCGCGTCGGCTCCATCGATATCCGGTTGCCGCCGACCCAAAAATCGGCCGTGCGAGCGTGAAAATCGAGTGGCTAGGCCCGATAATCGGTGAGTCTCAACGATAATCGTTGCCTGGAGAGCTCCGGCGATTTTCTATAAGTTTTCGCGTCGATCCGTTTGATTTTTGATAAGTTTTCGCGATTTTCGTTAGTATTGCATGCTGTACACTGCTAGTTGGTAGTTTAAATTTAATCTGCTGCTTGATTTACTCACTGGTTGTTTAGGCAAGAGGCAAAACTGAGTTATAGATAGCATTAGCATCCTGTAAATTTTGGGTCTAATTAGTCAAACAAATTAAGGTTGGATTTGATGTAAATCGCCAAACTAACTAAATTGAAGATTTAGAACATTCACTTGCAAATTTTGGACACATGGAAGTGCAGCTAGCTATCTCATTTTCAAAGTCACAGGCACACATGCATGGAACCGAAAAGGAGAGGAAATAAGAGTGCAAAAAACTTGAAGACAACACATATGTTGTGGTGGAAATTTGTAGAAACTAATTTGTTGGTCGCAAGTCGCAACATTAAAATAAATTAAGGTGAAACATAGTAAAACATAAAAGAACCAGAAGACAATGTAAATGAGAAAACATCTATAACACTCAATTTTTATCAAAAATGGTTGTGAACAATAGTGACGACGTAAGTGTATGAGAGAAGAGATAAATAACATTTATTATAGTTTGTGAGGATTTCTTGTTTTTATAAATATATATATATATATATATATATATATATATATATGTGTCCTTACAACTTTGACCCGATTACTTGCTTAAAGTGGTTAAACAAATTCATTTGTTAGCTGACTTCTTGTTGTTTTGATGCGTAGATGGCAGAGCAAGGTGACGTTGTGTGGGAGCACGGCAGTAAGATAGGGACCGGTTTTCGATGCAAGTACTGTCACCAAGAGAAGAAAGAGGGCGGTGCAACCCAATTGAAACACCACTTGGTAGGGTGCGGTGGGAATGTCGTCCATTGCAATCAAGTTTCAAAGGAGATTCGCGAGTACTTTCAGCGTGAGCTAGACAGGACGAATGACAAGAAGAAGGGAATTAGGAAGGAGAGGCTCAAGAAGGAAGCAGCAGCTGGCGATTCCTCGCTGAGAAGAAGTATATTTCTGAGTACACGGATGGTGCTGATGAGGAGGACCAGCTACAACATGCGATGGATGCCTCAAGGGTGGAGGCAGAATTTATGAGCCAGGCAGGTGGCAGGTATGAGCATAGTGGTGGCAGTGGGGGATCTAGAGGAGGGGGCAAGTGACACAGGACAAGACCATGGGACTCCACAATCACCTAGGATGACTACTGTAGCCAAGGGGAGAGACCATCGACACAACTGTGATGCACCGCGGCATAGCTATAGCTCGTACAGCGTCGTCGAGACGCAGAAAAGTTATGACTCATATGACCTATATGACAACTCTATCCCGGATTCATCCACACAACCTGCCACTCAATGGGTATATTAGTGGCAAGATCTAGAATTTTATGCTATGATGTACCAACAGTGGGAAACGACTAGCCCGTGGACGGGGCAAAGCTATCATGAATATAAGGCGGAGTTGCTAGCTACACGAGGTTTACTAATGATGTCTACAGAAGAATACAGCATGGCCAACCAAGTGCACAGCTAACAATACTACCCGTAGCCTCTAAGGTAATATTTCATTTCATTCCAACTCGATTTTTTACTAACATCGAGCAATACATGTAGGTACACCATGGCATATGTATCATAATGGAAGACCAACAAAGCTATGTCGAGTGGGAACATTTATTTTAGGTGAGAAAGGCTCAATTCAAATATCATTTGCTATGCTACTAAAATGAATGTAACTGAAATGTGGACTTCATCGAGTGATTCGTGTATGTATTGAAATGAAATATTATTTGTTGACAACTTGACATATTACTTCTACATACCTATTTCACAACTTCACAATGTCCAAAATATAGCAAAGGTCATGCCGAATTTTTTTCAAAATTATTCATATTTTTTCATAGCTGTGCTATTGTTGCAAAACATGTACTTTACAATTTGACATGGTCTTCACATATAAGAATGGTCATGCCAGAATTTTATCATATTTTTCCATAATATTTTATGCATTTTCAATATTTTTCTAATTTTTTAGCCTTTTTAGGCCTTTTTACCATTTTTCCACATTTTTTTGGAATTTTCCCCCTTTTTCCTTTTTTCCCTCCATTTTTCAGTCTGTGCCGATTTTCTCCAAAATCGGTTGATAACCAGCCTAAACCGGGCGATTTTCGATCCTTTTCGACTGATTTTCGTCGCGGTCAACACAGCTCAACTCAAAATCGAAAATCGGTATCGGCCAACGCTTGGTTTCCAGTGTTATTCGGTTTTGCTAACTGATTGCGAGCATTCATAGGTAATAACTAGATAATCATACGCGGTGTGACACGCCGCGGGCGCCCCTCCCCACATACGCAAGTTGAGAAAACGTGGGACTGTCGCTCCCTACACGAGCAAATCACGGAAACACGCGAAAAGGACCTAAACAGAATTTTGTACTTTCCGCAAAAGAGCTTAAACGTAATGCTAGAAAAATGCAAAAAGGACCTAAATGCAATGTACATTTTTTTTCCAAAAAGGACCTAAACATATTTTTTTCCTGAAAAGGACCTAATCGTAATTTTAATTGTCTGTAAAAGGACCCGAGCGCAATACTTAAAAACGCATAAAGGACCTAAACGTAATATATATTCTTTTTTTAAAAGGACCTAATCGTAACTATTTTTCAAAAAAAGGATCTAATCGTAATTTTTTTTTGGAAAAAGGACCTAAACATAATTTTTTTTCGCGATTCAGCTCGAGCCGAGGCGGCTCAAAGCTTCCTGGGGCGGCATTTCTTCCAACTTAAATTGAGTACTTCTGAGAGTGCTTTTTTACGAGGACTTATATAACACATTCGTATGCAATAAAGGCCTTAGAGCTTCTAAATTAACTATCTTAGTTAACGCACACGAATGTGTATCCAGATCTGAAAATTATTAAGCAGGTTCGAGAACCAGAACTCGAACCCACGATCGACAAGCCAGAGTTCCACGGCTCCCACGCCAATTGAGCAACCGCTCGATCCTCTACTTACTACAAGTGCTTAACAAATGTTATACTAGTCCTTATAAATAAATTCCCTGTCATAAATAAATTCCCCGTCAAAAAAAACAAATGTTATACTAGGACTACAAGTTAGCAGCCATCATGTTAATTTTTTTCGCCATCACGAAGGCCAGGGCGATTAACGTGCAATACGGTAGTAGATAAGTGTGTATGTCGAGGCCACACGTGGAAGTTTGTAGAGGGTTATAGCTAGAGGTAGATATCGTGTCGTGCCAGGTCGGTCCGGTACGGATTTATCGTGCTTCGTGTCTGAACCGTGCCGGGTCACGACGGTCCGTCGTGCCCGCCGTGTCGGCCCGGCTCGCCTTCGGCGAGCCCAGACACTATCCATTTGCGCTTCGTGTCGTGTTGGTCCAGGTCCGGCCTATTTGCACTATTGCAACGAGAGGAAAAGAGATGGAGACACATGAAGTTGAAGCAGTGGACGCAAATATTATGAGAAAAAGAATTAAAATCTATTTATTATTGAACAGTTACATAGAGCAAGGGGGATGCGCTGAACACGGACGAGAGAGGGGGTAATGGGAGAGAAAGAGAGTGAGCGAGGCAGACGAGAGAGATTGAGAGGGGGATTGAGAGAGACAGGTAAGAGAGATTGAGAGGGATGAGTGAGAGAGAGCAGCTTTTTGCACCGTCTCTCAGCTATCTCTCCCGTTTTGCCGGTCTCTCTCAGGTGTTGGCAACGGGGGTGGCGTCCATACTGCTGGGTGCGTCCATGACAGTCATGTTCTGTGAGTCGGTGACCTTCATGCTGGGCTTCTTCCTCCTGCCCTGAGTCATCGGGCCCGGTATGACCCGTTCTACAGTGTCGTGCTAGGTCAGGCCGCCCATCGTACCTGGTTTTCGGGCCTAGCACAGCCTGTGCTACAGTATCTTGCCGGCCCGGTATGGCCCACTTCATGCCTAGACGGGCTTCGAACCGAGCAGTGACGTCGTGCCTCAGGCCGGCCCAAAAGAGCCCGGCCCAAGTGCCCACCTCTAGTTATAGCTAGTTAGGTGTAGTAGCGAAATTAGGATGAAAATAGATGGATGACTTAAAAGGAATAAACAATTTTTTTGAACTAAAAACCGAAGCAAATCGAGCAAAATCAAGACAAACATAGTCTTGTGCAATCTAAATTCATACACGAATCGAAGAGGAATGAAAAAAATAAAGAAAGAAATACAATACATATATCTCACACAAGGTTACTGATATTGACGGAGGATGTGTTCGAGCCCTATGAAGCCTACCTAGTGGCTACGTGCACTGTTTAGGTGTGTTGGAGATATGTCCTAGAGGCAATCATATAGATGATTATATTTATTTATATTCATGATTTATTATCTTGTTCCTTGAATAATATTATTATTTATTATCAAGTATGTGACTTATTTGTGAAACTCTATATATGACCCTATGATGATTATTCTAAAAGTGATCCCTAATCGATAAACATATAAGGACACATATGAATATACTATCATATATATTGGTTGATAACCATGTTTCACGGGTCATGGATATGGAGATATCAAACCAATAATGTGGACACATGTTAGAGAACATGGAGTTGGATCGACCCACCTTGAGACACTGTGAGAGCATTGTAATCTTATTTGTCATCAGTTGGTATACTATATCCTTAGACTAGAGGTTGACGCATGTACTAGAGATATGTAATGACTTACTTAGGGGTTACCAAACGCTACTCCATAACTAGATAGTTATAAATGTGGCTTTCGGCTTTGTCGTGAAGCATGTTACGAGACATGATCGATCAAGATGGGATTTGCCCCTCCATACAACGGGAGAGATATCTCTAGGCCTCTCGAGTGGTCAGATTCTAGAAATGCATGACCTTGCTACTTGTGGTTAAAGAGTTAACCGTAGTCAGAGATTCCGACTTACGTAATCAAGAAAGAGTGATCGAGCTAACCAAACAAGGATGACATATACTTGCCTTGAGTTTGATCAATATCATGAGGCAAAGGGAAATGCATATAACTAAGCATTGTTAAGGTTCGTCCGATGTGATCTTTACATATACTCGGGAGTCAGCGTGTCCTGCTAGGGATCGCTATTGATTAATGGTCGAGTAAGAGTACTCGGGTTATGTCCAAGTATATGTGAACCTATATGGTCACACACTTAAAGGGTTGGGACTTAATTCGGATGGTGATCCGAATTCTGATGGACTTTGAGTTCCTAATGGGTCTTTAATGTAGAGACCTATCGTGGGTCGTCTATATAAAGGGAGGGGACGGTGACTTTAGAGTTAAAAGACATCGTAGGAATTCAAAATTTCTGAAACCCTAGCCGCCACATCTGCTTCGCCCAAAACTGCATAGCCGGTGCTAGCACTCTGATACTTGATATCCCTGTCCCGTACATGTGGATACATCGGAGGTGTTGCTGCGAAGCTTCAATACTAGGACGATCCGCAACTTGTGACGGTGACAAGGACGATCCGCAACTTGTGACGGCCACGAGGAGCTGTTGTACAAGGTGCGAGGCTAGTACGACTACAACCGCACCAACGCGGTACATCGACTCTACTTTCGCTAATGATTTACATGTCTAATAGTAATTTTGTGATCTATAACTTACAATGGTTTTTTAGTTACATGGTAAATTTTTTTGATTTTATACTGGAGTAATCTACGCGTTCCCCTTTTAAGATGTGAGTTCGTCCAATCTCCCTGCATCTCAAACAGCTGCTTCTTCCAAAGACAACTGGACCTTTGAGCAGACTAATCACTCCAATGTTTCGTAGATACAGCTACTCTTATGTGATAAAAAGTTGTCGATGAAGTGTGCAAAACAGAAAATCGTGGTTGATTTAGATCTGTTTATGACAAAGATCGATTCGAGATGACAACAAGACACAAGAATGTCTTTCTTGTGCTACTGCTAGTAGGAACTAAGCAGGTACCGAGGTACTAGGCCCGGAAAATGAAATGCATCTGTCCGCCAGATTGCACCTCCAACTTGCCCTAGTCTTACAAGCCTGGGTCAAGCAGAGTAAGAAACCGTCCTATTTCAGAAAGAAATAGTCAAATAGGCTATTCATTTACGGTGTGGATAAAGAGTTCGAATCGCACTTCTGTGAAAAATAGTTTGTTCTTGTTCATACCAGCATACTGAATTCTCCAGGTATGCGACTCAAGTCAAGGCTGGGTAAAACTGGGGCTCGCGTCAGTACAGTACATGCATCCTTTTCCCGGTCTTTTACTAGTACTTGACTGCAGTGCAGGCTTTCACCGTGTCATGTATGATCTGAAAAAACAGACAGGTCTTTTTTTCTTTAATGATTGCTGCAACTGCATGTTCCAGCTGCGCTGTCGGCCAGGTATGCAGTCCACGCGGGCACTCACTATTCCGCTCCGTGGAGACAAACTTGGAATTTACCTCAGAGAATCTCGCATCCGTGCTAGCTTCCTTAACCACAGGTACGAGGCATAGAAGGTCTGCAAAAAGAAGTCGCGTTTGCACTTTTCCTAGGGTGCGCAGCAAGGTTGACGGATGCTGTTCCTTGTGCCTTTCTGCTAAAAACCGGCACAGCTCATTTGGTGACCGAACTGGCTGTTCATTTCGAGCTATCTACTGCTGCTTTGGATCCTAGGCCGGAAAGCAAAAGTTGACAAAGATACTGCTGTTCCATCAGTTTTTTTTTTCGAATTGGATTTTTAGGTACCCTCACTTTTGTTTAGATCTTTATTTTGCATGTCTGGACTGCAGTCTCACACAGTTCTACTTGTTGGAAGGATATTTGGAGTGAATAATTATTCTTCTTTGATATTCAGAGTAGGGGATGTATAGTGTAAGACAACTGAGATATTCTGCCTTGCCAAATACGCCCATGGTATGCTACCAAGCAGCAAGAGAGGAATGTCCACAAATTCGTTCCTATCTGTCCTCAGAAGAGTGACAAAACTCCAATGCATGAGCCATATACACGAAGATAGCAGCCAATATATGTAAGTATCCATTCACCGGGTGTGTTGCTCGTACAAAAGTAAATTATACAACAGAAATACAATTTGTTGTATAAAACTCCATCCTAAGAATACAAAATACACCGACAAGGCAATGACGCCAAATGACAGTTCAAGCAAGGAGAAAGGTGCAGCAAGTTCAGAACCAGGGTTTACCCTCACATCCTGCTCTTCCGGACTGGACCCAATTCCTTGGCCTTTGCCCTCAGCTCGTGCTTCTTGATCTTACCTGTCGCCGTCTTCGGCAGCGGCCCAAACACCACGGACTTGGGAACCCAGTAGCCGGGCATCCTCTCGCGGCAGAACCTCATTATGTTACCCGCCAATTCTGCCTCGTTGGATCGGTCCACGCCATCCTTGAGCGTCACGAAGGCGCACGGCGACTCCCCCCACTGCTCATCGGCTCGAGCGACGACCGATGCCTCGAGCACCGCCGGATGCAGGTAGACCGCCTTCTCCACCTCCAGGCTGCTGATGTTCTCCCCACCGGAGATGATGATGTCCTTGGCCCGGTCCTTCACCTCGATGTAGCCGTCGGAGTGCTTGACGCCGAGGTCACCGGAATGGAACCAGCCGTTCTCGAATGCCTCCGCGTTGGCCTTAGGATTCTTCAGGTAGCCCTTCATGACGCCATTTCCTCGCATGACAATCTCCCCGAGGGAGGAACCGTCGGCTGGGACTGGCGCCATCGTCTTCGGGTCGACAACGTCGAGGCCCTCCAGGCCTACGTAGCGAATGCCCTGCCGTGCGTGGAGGCTGGCACGCTCGTCGGCCGGCAGGGTGTCCCACTCTGGCTTCCATGCACACACCGTGGATGGTCCATACGTCTCTGACAGGCCGTAGGTATGAGTGATGCGGAAACCGAGCTTCGACATTGACGCGAGGACTGAGGGTGGCGGCGCAGCGCCAGCCGTCATGACGTTGACAACACGAGGCAGGGGGAGAATGGTGTCAGCCGGAGGAGCGTTGATGATGGTGTTGAGGACGACTGGTGCCCCACAGAAGTGAGTTACACCCTGGTTGGCTATGGCTGAGAATATGGCCTTCGCTGTAACCTGTGCAACGAGTCAACAAAAGACAATAATAGTCAATCAGTTGCTGGTGAGATGAGAGTTGAACTGCTGGTGCTTCCACTCTCACACATGAGACTAGTGGGTGAATGGTGAAGAATTTATCTTTTTGTTCCTTGTGATCTGTAATTGTTCATTATACCAGACACACTTAAATTAAAAGGTTTTTTTCCCCTCAATAATTCAAATCATTTGCTAAAAAGCTTTATCCTCGAAGGTCAAAACAAAAACAGCTCTAAGTGTACTGATATGTATAATTCTACAACTCAAGTCATTAGCCAAGATAGGAGAAGGAACCAGTCAGTCCCTTGGTTTCCAAGGCTATACATTTCGATTATGGACACCCTTGTATGGAGATAACTACAATCAAGTATGCCAAACTTATTCACGGCAAAGTTAGTTCTTGTTACTCGCATCTGGACAACAAAGTTTACTATCCAACCAAGTGTGCAATGAAACTAATTAAAATGGTCTAACGTCAAGCTGGTAATGAACTGGGTACGCAATCGCAAGACATGAACAACAACGGTCCAACCTAACAAGTAATATATGTCAACTTATGAACTCATTCGTTCATTTATGTGGCAACTGCATCACATGCAAGTCCATCAAGCACCTTATATCTTCACGATCCATTTCATCTGGGAGGCTAAATGAGCATCTGTTTACATGCAAAAACTCCACCATTTGCTAGCAGTTAAAAAGAGACATGAACCATGAATTGTCCTCCAAATAAAAATTCAAGATATCCTGCTTATACCAATCCAAATAATCATCCTAAACTCGAACCCAAGTAATAAATGATATTCTTTATATATATATATATATTTCATGTAAAATCTTTTCCCTTTTGACAGCATTGCTCTTGAAAGTGCAAAGCAACGTTGATATAGTAGCATAAAGCCAGTTATAATTTGTTTGCGAGTATTTAAGTATTCATACTTAATGATTCTTGCAATAACTATCATTCACTGTTTGTATTCATCATTTTTTTAAAATATATATGAAAATCTTGTGGAGGTTGTTACATCAACCTATGTATATATTTCCTAATGACACGATTGTAGTCTCATACTTGGTGTTCTGTACATATACCTTCTATTCATATGGAAACAATATTCCATGAAACATGAGATTTCATGAATAGGTTTCATGTGTACATTTTAAAAGAAGGTTTACTACTTCAGTTTTGTACAGGGTTAATGCTCCACGGGCATTTGGCAGTAATAAGTTCCCTATTGAAGCATAGTTTTGAAATATAGAGGCATACCTGACGAAGACATATGCTTGTTCCACAGAGAGCAGCAAGCGTCCATGTATAGCACCAGCCATTACAGTGGAACATCGGCAAAGTCCACAAGTAAACAGCGCCTTCATTCATTCCCCATACCAGAGCACCACTGAGTGACATTAGGTAAGCTCCCCTGTGATGTAATACCACACCCTTAGGGTTAGAAGTTGTCCCAGAAGTATAGCCTAAGGCAATACTCTTCCATTCATCCTGTGGTGCTTTCCAGGCAAATTCAGGATCGCCAGTTTTCAAGAACTTTTCATACTCAATGGCTCCTTTTCTCAGAGCATTTTCGAGGGCTGCAGGATCGCAGGTTTGATCACCAATCACTATTAGAAGTGGCTCTTTGAAAGCACCTTTCTTCCGATCTGCAATAATCCTCAAAGAATCCTCTGCCAAGGAGAAAAATTCCTGGTCAACCATCACAACTTCAGCTGACGAGTGCTCCAAGAGAAATGCAACGGTGGGAGCATTTAATCGAATGTTGACACAGTTGACCACTGCTCCAGCCATGGGAACTCCAAAATGAGCTTCATATATTGCTGGGATATTTGGAGCTATTACAGCAACCTAAACTAAGAATCAATATAAAAATGTTAAATATACTGTGTGCATGCAACTAGCAGAAGTTCTACCTGGCAAAAAGTAGTTGATCAAATACAATATTGCACATGAACAAACATTACTGTCTGCAAAATTATGTGTGCAATCAAACTGCTGTATAACACAGAAGTGTATTAAAATTTAGTATTAGTGAATAAAAGTTTTGGTGCAGACAAGGCGAATGGTTTGATTAGAACTAATACTAAATACAGCTTTCACAAAGTTTTGTTCTACATTGCTAGATGATGATCTATTTATGGAAACCAGCTCTTTGACACATACAATACTACATCGCAAAGATCAAAACCAAAGAAACTCATAAAAATACTCCAATAACCAGCAGTGTCATACATGTAAGCTTTGTTGAAATAATAATTTCCTATCAGAATTTAGAAACTATGACCATTGATACTAGTACTGCTTCTAATCTCTAAATTTATCCAGGTGAGGAAAGTTATATGGTCCGGATCTGCTCCTAGAGCACAATGCCGAAGTTATGGTAAATCAGCTACACAGTATCTACAGTTTCAGAAACTAACAGAGTATGTTGTTACTGCCCAAACATGAGTAGTAGTGGGCACTATTTGGATGTCTTATTACACTTGGATAGTTCCCACCGGCATCCATGGGTGGATCCAAGTGTATTGGCATGGGTCATGTGACCCAGACGACCTTATGCACAATCCATGGTAGCACACTATATATAGAAGAGGTTATTTTATAAACTCAAGTAAGTTTAGTGCGTGATAACCCCAATGACCCCAGTAACTTATTTTTCTGGATCCACCCCTACCAGCATCAAGATATGGCATCATTTAGTTTGCATCGAGAAGAACTGAAGAAGTATGGCACTCCATTTATGAGAGCATGTGATCCATTAGATCTGGACATGTGTTTGTGCAATTGAGATGGACAAGACACAGAAAAGACGAGTTAAAAGGACAAGCTTTTAGGATGTACTCCTGCGAGGATTGAAGAAGTGTATTCTTCATCCACCCAGCAACTACCAGTCTACCAACATGATAAGGCCTGTTGCTACCTGTTACCAGCAATCCAGAATTGAAAGCCGAGTTTACCAAAATATTTAACTAGTTAAGTACTTTTTTAGAGTAGCACAACCATCTATCAGCATACTATTCAATTATGGACTCTCGTAAAAATTCAATGTTTTGGTGTTTTAACATCACCAATTCACCATCTCAGGACACCGATGGAACACTAGGGGCACAAGTAGCTAGCGGGAGGGAGGACTAGACTAATGAAGGGGGTTACAGATGGCGCCGTACCGTGCTTCCGTGGCCAACGGATCGGCGCGAGAGGGCGGAGGCGAGGCGGCGGCACCGGCGGTAGGTGTCGGCCCAGGTGTAGCGCACGGAGCCGTGCACGACGGCCGGCCGGCCCGGGTGCGCCAGCGCGGCGCGCTCGAGGAACCAGAGCGGCGTGAGCGCCGTGTAGTTAGCGGCGCCCCGCGGCAGGTCGTCGATGTCCCTCTCCGCCGCCATTTCCCCCCTCTGGCCACTACCGCCACCAACGCCGCGATGCGCCCGCCGGCCCCTCCCTCTCCTGATTCCTGAACGATTTGTACGACTTTGACTTGGCACGGAGCCGTGAGGTGGGAGCGAGTGTGTCCGAACAAATGGGGGCGCTTCGCTTCGGTTGGCTTTTGTTTTATATATGGGTGGCCTGGTGGGTAGGGCCGGCGTGGCGCACGGTGGTCTGATCGTGCGGAAGGGGGGATGAGGAGCGGGCGGTGGGGATCCGCCGGCGCCGTCTCGTGGCGCGGGTTTTCCCGAGTTTTTAAGTGGCGCGGCGGCCACGGCCAGCGCGCAGCCGCAGCCGGCAGGCGGTGGGTGGCTGGGTGGGAGCCGCGTGGATCGTGCGGTCGTGAATTCGGCTGTTTGTTTATAACGTACTGGCAGCCCATTTTGGGTGCCAGATCATAGGACAGGATCCCAGTTTTAACGGGACGGTAAGTTTGGCGGTCTCTATTGAATCGTTGGATGGAAAATCAGCGGCTCAGATTTTGTGAGGCATTGTAACAAAAACTGTAACGAGTAATGTATCAGTTACTATAGGTTTTAAGACGATCTTGGCCATCAATTCACAGATCGAACGGCTCGAATCAATAAAGACTACCAAACTTGCGGTCCCTATTGAAACTGCAGGGGATCCTTGTCCCATATCATGTATGTATTCATGTGATGGCTGCCCGTCATTGGACTATGCTTATCTTAACCGGTCATTAAGTCTGGATCATCAATCGTGTGATATTACTGCATAGTCGAGGAGGATTTGTGAACACAAAAGCTCTCTCATATAAAACCCGAAATGCCCCTAAAAAAGAATGAAATGAACTACATGCAGTATGCGATATATTAGTCCAGTATACGTATTTATTAAGGGACGCACAAAACATTTTGGGAAATTGCTAACTAGTATTCTGTTGTTTTTCGATTGACCACTTGAATTTCTCACCATAGGATTTTGCATTGAGATGCGTGCTCCAACTCCTTTGGCTTTGGTGAGAGCTTCGGCAAGTTAGGGTTTCAATTGGGTACACCAGAGCCTCCATGTTTATAGGGGGGCCGAGGGCAGTGGCAGACCGGCGGTGGGTGGCGTCACCTTGGCCACGGGTCAAGAGAGACCGACCAGCGGTGGATGCTACAGGAGCAACGAGGAGGGAATGGTTGGGAGGTGGTTGACGACAACAGCTCTGGCGACATCGTCGACCGATCAGGTAGCGGCGGGAGGTGGAGGAGCTCAACGCAGGAGAAGACGCAGATGATGTTGGGATGTGGGAAGAACGGGACGGTAGCAGGCCTCATAATTCGAGTGCTCAATGCTGCCTAGACGCTAAATTGCTAGCTAGTGCTCGAGTGTTCAATTCTGCTGGATTTCCTTCCGGTCAATGCCACAGCAGTTGTCTTTTGTTTGGTCGATTGACGCCGCATATATCCTGCGGCTTGTATCTTTTGCGGGGCACACTTTATACGTGACCGTTATTTCTTTCCCTCAAACCTCAAATTTTCCAGCTCTTGATACGGACGAAACACCCGTATTGTCCTTGCCAGGTTAGCATTGGCTAACCCGTCGCTTTTTGCCTGATATTTTGCGATGTATGGAGCACTTTTGGGCGTCACGATTGATTCACCGAGGAGATAATCGCAGGCAGCAGCCAGTAGCAACGCCCGAAGAATAACCCGGGAGGACGACTCGCATTGAACAAATCGCAATTTCAGGCACGATGACGTTGCAACTGGCACTGCTGTCAATTTGTCGCGCCACGATGCAAATGGAAATTCTGAAACTAAGGATTTTTCACTTTCACCAAACTAAGGATTTTTCACTTTCACTTAGTTTCACTGCTGTCAATCATGGTATTCTGTCTCTCCCAAAGTTCTTCTGAATTGTATCAACCATTCTCTCCTCCTTATGACAGTCCTTTACAAAAACATTCTGATCTTCACATTAACATGAATTAAGGGTAGACGGTAATTACTTACCTTTTCGTTTGCTTCAAGATTTGTACAACTTGTATCAGAAGAAAAGCATGGAAGCATTGCTCAGTATATAATTTCCCATACTAAATATTAAGTGGGACACTGTCTATCCAGACATATTCCAAGAAAAAAGTATCCTTTCCATCCTTGACCACGTTGTGTGACCCTAAACCATTTATATGCTTTGCAAACCCCCCGCCAGAACTGCGAGCATTTCTTATCTAATACAAAAAAGGATCACCCCTAAGATATTTAGCTCTGATGATCAGACAAGTCAAGTGATCTTCATTGTGATTCACCAACTTCCATACCTATTTGTTGAGCAGGCATATGCCCATCCATCTTGTGTTAATCACCCCCAGTCCCTCATAATCCTTAGGTCTACACACTGCATCCCCATTCACCATATGGTATTTGAATTTACCTGTAGCTCCTCTCCAAAAAAATCTTGATCTTACGGTGTCCATCTTATTATGAACAGTTCAGGTAGGTAATAGAATCCCATTAAGTACGTTGGCAGGTTATATACTTAAGCAAGAGTTAGACATAATGAGCCTTCCTCCACAAGACATGCACCTTCCATTCCAGGGATCTAACCTTTTTTGTTAGCTTACTAAACACCCCTTCAAACAATGACACCCCTAAATTGTGGTCGCTGGTAGGAAGTCCTAGGTATTTCATAGGAAAGGTCCCCAGCTGACAATCCAGCATGTTGGCAACCTTCCTAGCTTCCTCTTCCACCCCCATCACAAAAACCTTACTTTTGTGATAGTTAATTCTTAAATCCAACATCCACTCAAAGCAATATAGAATAAACTTCAAGTTTAATAGAGATTCTTCTTTAGCTCCACCATGATCACTGTGTCATCTGCATACTACAGATGAGTATGCAGATGTGTTTGCACCAAAATTTGGCAGATAGGGTCAAAATCGGCAGTCCAAGACCAACAAGATACGATTGTATAATGGATCAAGATATTTGGAAACAAAACAGGTTGTTAAGGAAAGCACCTTCCAAATAGAGGCCGATACGGATTCTATTCCTAACGTGTTGTACCAGGACTCTATCGGCCAATGGCTATAAAAGAGGTCTAGAGGTGATCAGAAAAGCTGCCCAGAGCCAACAACCAATTCGCGTCTACTTTTCATCTACTTTTCCGTCGACTAGGAGTAGTTCTTGTAATTTAGCCTTTGTAATCGATTTTGATCAATAAAGTTGCGCATCGCCGATTGTTGATCATCCTCAGTTACACCCCAGGTTTGATTTATTCTGATCTTGTTGCGCATCGCCTTCTTCAGAATCGATCTACCTTTATCCTCTGATTAGCCTTAATCGGCTAATTAGATTTATCCTGATACTTTAATCTTGATCGGCTTCAGGCTGATTAAGTTTAAGCCGATTGATATTGACGATCGGCTTGGAGTAAATTTTATTGTCTTTGTAACATCCCGAAAAATGCAATAATATAAAAATTCATATTTTGAATTTGAATATATTTATTTCTGATTTTTCCTAACATGATTGGAATTTATTTGGATTTCTTTGGATTTTTGTATTGAATGAAAAATCAAACAACTAGAATTAAAGAATGGATAATGATGAAAAGATAAAATGGTAAAAGATAAATTTTGGAAAAATTACCATAGAACCTTAACCACTCTGGTAAGTCAGTAAAATCAAGAAGTAAAATTTTATGCACAGAAAAATGGGTAAATAAAATGAATGACACCTCTTTTTGACTAGAAACAGTACAAGTCAAAATTAAATAAAAATAATCGAAGTTTATCTGAAGCTGGAAAAATTACCAAAACACTCTCAGGGTAAAACTTATGTCTGGTAAAAATCTCAGGATTTAATAATGTCGGCAAAGCCCTCTAATAATTCAAAAACAGAAGCAATTAAAAACTAGAAAACTTCATGTCAGAATTTATATAAACTAAATACCCAATATTTTGTCTTGAAAATTTTACAGAGACATCCTTGACCTACATATAACCTCTCATAAAAGTTACAAAAATAAATAATAAGGTTTGAACATTTAAATAAATACAAATCCTAAATGGGAATTTTGAGTGATGTACAGTGTCAGAATTTTTATAATTTAACCATGCGGTATTTGAGTCTCGAATTTTTACTGAAGGTTAGAAACTACCAGTTAAGGTCAGTCAAAAAGTTTCACAAAATCACACACTGATTTGATAGCGTTTTTTAAGGCTCACATGGAGCTGTCCGGCTGAAACTTATCCTCTGCCTCGCTTTCACTCACCGACGTGTGGGGCCATGTCCACTGTGCCGTAACCGTTCAGCGGCAACGGAAAAATTCCTTGGACACTGACTGGTGGACCCGGACCCACTTGTCGGCGCCACTCTTCCTCTCGCCTCTCTTCTTCTTTTCCCTGCCGAGTCGTCCTCCCGCACGCCCGAGAAACTTCGCCGCCGCAGCGTCTCTGCGCGATTCGCGCCACCCCGAGTGATTGATTGCCTCCACGTTCATCCTTGGGAGCTGTGCGCCATACCCTGTCGAACTCACATCGTTTCCTTGCCGGAGAGATCACGCGCCACCTCGTCAAACCGCAAATGTAACCGCCGCAACACCTCTCGCGTTCAAATCTGTGCAACTCGAATCCCGGCTATAAATACTTGTGTGCCGTCGCCTTGAGACTCCCTTCTTCCTTGCTCATCTCCTGACCAAACACTGAACCGAGACTCGTGTTCTTCACCGCTTTCTCCGAAAACCCAAAAGAGGGGAGATCTTCAATTCGCGAAATTGGTATCCATCCTTGAAATTGATTCTTCCTCTAGCACCACCGACTCCTAGTTTACTCATCACGCCAAATTCTACCTCTTTTCACCTACAGAGCTTCCTCACGGGCGCCTTTCTCCTCCGACTCACAAGACGGTGACAACCTGCATCAGAAGCTTCTCGAGCGAATCGATGGCCAAAATGGAACCCTAGCGACCCACCAAGCTTCCATCGCTACCGATTCGCCGAGGAACCACTACCTTTCTTCTCCGTGAGCCTCACCTTCCACCGCCGCATGTCGCCGGTGGCAGCTCGCTCGCCATCCTCACGGCGAGCGACCCCACCCACGTCTTGCGCCAGACCCCGGGTGCCTTCGTGCTACCCATCCGCCGGAATCCCGCCGGAGCTTCGTCGCCGTCGACCCCTAATCGCCGCCCCTGCTTTCGGTCGCTGCCCGTGGGACCTCCTTGTCGATCGGCAAGCAATCTCAAGCAGATGGTAAAGACGTTTTCAACTCAGAAAACGCATTTCCAAATTCCAGTTAATCTCCAAAAACCGAGCCCTTTTCAAATGTTTGTAGATTTTGCGTTATAGCTCCAATTTAGATGAAATCAGTTTCTATATTCATGTAAAATCAAGTAGTTTCAGAATATGCAATAGCATTTTGAAAATGTCTACGGGATAAATTTGAAATTCAAATTTAAAGAAAAGGTTTAAAGAAGTGCTTCATATTAAAAAGTTGTAAACAAACTTAAAAATGAATGGAACCAATTTTAGTGAAATAATCATGTTTCCAGAAGTTCAAATATATAAAAATATTTAATTTCCACTTATGTTTGAATTACTTTCCAATAAAAGTTGTATTCAATGTACTAGGAATTCAAACATACATAAATTGAATAAATGAAACATGAAATAAGAAAAATTGATATCTAAATATTAGCATGGCAGTAGAATACCTTACTTTGCCAAGATAATTAATAAATGAACTTGATTTGAATTAACTTGAAAAATATGAAAAGATTTAAAACATAAAGTGCATGTATATATGTATAGAAAGTGGAATATTTAAAATAAGTCAAATGAATTCAAATAGTAACCAAACCAGTTTTATTATACCTCTGTAATTGCAAGGATCTCAGATATAAAATAATATTTAAATATTATTACATAAAACAATAAGTGATAAATAATTAAAGTGTTAATAATTGCATAATTGGAATAGTTGTAGCTATCGCAAATATACTCAGAATTTGGCGAAACCAAATCCTATAACCTTGAAAAATAGTACCCTTGCTGTGAATACAAAAATACCTTATGTTTATACTAGGTTGAAATAAAATAAGGTTAAACCCTAATGAATCCTTATAGGAAAAACATCGCGGATAAAAGCCATTTGTCGCGAAACCAACTTTAAACCACTTCTAATATCATACCCTGTTAATGCCTGAAAATGAGTAGATTATCCTAGGCGGTGTAGTCGCAATCTAATATCAAAAGCTGAACCCTTATCGAGTAATAAATTGAACTATCAAGCTTTTTCATCAATCCGTAGAACCCCTCGTCTAAATGCAAATGTATTAGAAATAAGTTTAAAAATAATATTTGGGATATGTACTACCATATTCTAGAAACATATTTCATTTACAACTTACGTTTCAATTAAATCCTGCTAGTTGAATACCCCTAGAAAGTATGATTTGTCGTAACCTTTAATGTCATATAAGCGTTTTCAACTAAGAAAATAATGTCTCGTCTAAAAGCTAAAATGTATAAAATCAGTCTAGATATGTTATTCAAAGTATATGCTATCTAATTCCGAAGAAATAATCTTAATTCGTTATGTTTGGCATATAAACTTTAGTAGTCAAATAACCCTTCGTTTTATGTTTAAATGAACCTTGTCGCAATAAGAATTAGTGAACCTTGTAATAAGAAATTTGTAGTCAATAAATTTGTATCACCAGAATCTTCTTAAAAACTATAAATAAATCTAATTAGCTAGCTTATCAATCATAACTTAATGAAAACCCTTCGCATACAAATCTTAAGGCCAAGTGCTATTAGCGTAACCTTAACTAGTATTTTAATTCTTTTAATCCAAATAATTTTAGCATCTATAATTCGAAGTAATAAATATTAGAATTCATAATTTTAGCCTCTTGAATTCGTAAATCAAGAGAAGATAATCTATAAAAGAAACCCTGTTTCGTTATCTCAAAACCATTAAGAATATGAATTTGTAAGTATCTAATTCATGAGGTCGTAAATAATTCAAACCCTAAATCATCCCTGTTTATGCAATGAATCTTTATTTGATTTTCTGTCTGTCTTCTTTTCGCCCTTATTGAAGTTTATTATTTGCTATATTTTCCGATCGATCGACGTGTAGAATTCGACGTCCCTTCCTTCGTCGTGCCTCCGTCGTCTGCGATCGCGTCTTCGTCGTAAACGATATATAAGCAAGGCAAGCACCCCCTTTGACCATCTTGATCCCAGAATTTAATTTGCATTGTTTATTAAAATGTTTCATGCATACGCTTACTTTACAGAATTCGCTATTTTGTGGTAATCGTAGTTATACCGTTGTCTCATGAAACTTCCTTGATAAGTATGAACATGTGTACCTTGATACCCATAGATTGAGCTTAGACAATTACTTAATGTCATTGTGGGTATATGCGATTACTTTTATCCATGCTTAGCCATGCTTTAGAATCATTGAGGATTGATGATCAGATCAAAATTTGTTTCTTGAGAAATGGAAAATGTTGGAAATAAAGCTGTTGGTTATGGGTATTTTGATTAAAAACCCAAAATAAAACTATGGTTTTGATGCGGGCGATTATTGGCAATAGCCGGAGGTGCAAAGGATTTGCACGTAGTTAGGTGGAGTATCGCCGTGTCGGATTAAGGACCGAGCAATGGGACGCTATAGATCCAAGAATTTCGTACAACCACGAGGGTCGGTATGGGACAGTCTTAGCCTATTAAGTTATTTAAGTGTGGCTTTGCATCTAAGGAAGGCGGAGTTATGCACGGCATTCCGGTTGGTCTGTCTGTAGGGGTTTACTTACCAATGCAACGGTGTACGCCTTGCCGTGAATGTAAACGTGGTGTTGGGTGTAATGTGAAAGGATCCACGCCTTGGGTGAGTGTTTCGCTTTCATGGCGAGGGTCAAACGTCCCGGGCTGGTTCAAAGCCACATCTAGATAATGTAACGGCTCTGTATGATCTCCTTGCCGACACACCAAAGGAAGTGTGTTAATTGATCTGGCGAAACGGTTGATCATTCCTTGTGGGTAAAGCTGTACACCTCTGCAGAGTGTAAATCTAATCGATTAGCCGTGTCCACGGTTATGGACACTTGGTGAAGTCATTCCAATGTTAGAATGCTTTGGTATTTTCCAAAATTGGGTTTTGGTTTGGAACCTGTTTTATCAGCTTTTGTTTCATGTCAAAGGATCGACATTATTGGATTCCATTTCTGGATTATTCGATATTCACGATGGGTTGTGAGTATTACTTATGCTTTACTTATTTCATATCACCAATTATGCTTTTACAAATTCCGCTTTGCAAATAACTTGTTTTACAATGTCAATTCTGCTTTATGCAAATTAACTGTAGTAGCCTCCTTTGAAATGGCCTGCATATTATATAGGTTTTGCTAAGTCTTGCGGAGTACGAAAGTACTCACCCTTGCTTATATGTTGTTTTTAGGTGGATAATTTAGCGAAACTTGAGGATTCCTTTTCATCGCAGTTGCGGATTTTCTTCATCGAATCTTTCTAGGATTATGCCTTGTCGCTTGCTGCGGGTTTTGGATGGGCACACTACAAGACCTTGCTTCTTTTCTCGCTATATCTACGAGTTGTAAGATTTTCTTTAAATAATAGCTTCCGCTTAATATTATGTTGTATGGTTGTGATTCCAATTGTTGTAAACATGTGAGTGCTAGCTATCGATCCGTGGAATGTCACAAGAATCACATGGAGGTTCCTGCTCATCGAACGGGTCTCACGATCTTTTACCTTGTCGATTCTGAGTCAAATCGACCGCACGCTCAACCGTGTTAAATGCGGTGTCTGTTATCAGAAACCCTACCTCAAGTTTTTGACGCCAACACACTCTTGGCACGCCTGGTGGGACCGATGGCTTCATCAAGTAAAGAAATTCCGCCATCCGATCTCAACACAGAAGCTATAATCGCCCACACGTTGGACGATTTAACGGCAGAGCAGCCGCAAGGAAATTGAAGATCGAAAAGTCGCTGGAGGAGATGATGCTGGGTTGTTACCAAAAACTCGGCGCGGCATCACGCAATGGACCGCTTCTGCGACGCCAATCCACTCGGCGATGCAGTGTCACCGACGGTTCGATAAGTCAATACCGCCGCCCAAGCCGAATTATCGGCTATGATAAATCAATCATGCACCATGCTATGATAAATCAATCATCGGCTCGCAGACACTTAAGCCGATGATCACGAATAGCGTGAAAACTATAGCTCGGAGTTGGCATCATCCGGAGTCCGCTTGACCCGATGCAAGCTCGCCAAGTTATCCTGCTTTTCAATAGCGCAACTACGCAGAGTACGCCACCGATCCAAAACCATCGGCTATAACTTCACCCCAACCATGGTGCCGACTCAACCTACCATCGATATTACATGAACGCATGCCCTAGCGGGTCACACATTACCAGCGTATAATCGATGTCGCTAGACATAACGTGTCGGCTACTTTGCTGCCGTCAGCTCCATTTAATATTTTCCCACAATCGGTCTCGCAGCCGATTGAACAAATTAGGCACGTCCAGTACCAAGGGCCGATTCTGCCCAGGAATCCGGTCCCTCATAAGGTCATAACCTATGCAGAGCCCTTTGTCCCTGTACGAGAACCACCGGTTAGGAGGTATAATGGGTATGATCAAAACCAACAAGATCCGTCGGCTCAGTCTAACCGACAGCCCGAGTTTGCACTCGGGGGGCAGAATACTAGTCATGATCATTGGCAGAGCCTTGATACCTTGTCGGCTAACAACATTAATTGGTGACCGATTTACGCGTGTTGAGAGATCAATTCGGCTTACAACCAAAGGGTAGAGTCATCGGCTATAGAAAGCCGTATCCGGATTATATAGATCGCATGCAATATCCACATAATTTTAAAGTTCCTGATTTTGCCAAATTTTCTGGGAATGATTCGGTCACGACCTTAGAGCACGTCGGACGCTTTGTCGCTCAGTGTGGCGAGGCAATTTCATCCGACGGTGAAAATTAGATTATTCCCTTGTCTTTATCGGAGTCGCTTTCACTTGGTTTACTAGTTTACCTCCAAATTCGGTTCATTTTGGAACGATTTGGAAAGCCGATTCCATGAGTATTTTTCTCCTGATCTGAACTCGGGATTTCGATCTAAGTTCATCCCAATGTAAGACCGGGAATCGGTAAATGATTATGTTAAGAGATTCGAGAAGTGAGAAATAGGTGTTTTAGTGTTACCTGCTCGATAATCGGTTGGCGATTTAGCTTTCGGGGTTGATACCCCATTAAGAGAAAAATTCGTGAGCGTGAATTCACCAATTTAAGTCATCTCTTACAGCGAGTATCGGCTCAAGAAAGCCGTTTCTCCGATGATAACGGCTTCAAAGATGAATTGAAGAATTACAAAGATAAGATACAATCGGCTATAGAGGATGACCAACTAAAATTTGCAGAAGAGCCGACGATGCAGCTGGACGCTGATCCTTTTCCAATTAACATGGTTCATTGCTCTGAAAAGAAGGAAAAGCCGACACAAGATGCAGAGCCTAAGGATCAAATTCATATATCATCGGCTATAAAATGACATGTCAAGCCGATGTACAATCAAATTCGATGGCAATAAGACATTCATGATTACCGTTGGCTCTATACAAATAAAAGCCGACCGTGAAGGAAATTTTTCTAAAACAATCACACCAAAGAGTTATCAGTGAGAGAGCATTGCCACTCGTAGCCGATACGTAAATCAAGCCCACTTTTTCCCAACTACTAGCAAAATATGAAAGGAGGAATGAAAGGCCACGACGAAGTCCTCCACATCGCCGATTAATAGATATCGGCCAGCGGCCTCAAAAAGCTCACCGATGGTGCCCTTTTGGCAATTTTGTTTGGGAGAAGGGATTAGCTTTGCCATCACCAAACACATGTCCGATGCAGATACCCATGCCAAGGTGATAGGCAATGATGGTCGGCTAAAGATAGAATTTCTAAGCCGACCATAAGTCGAAAACAAGACCAAGATGAAGGGTCTAACATCGCGGCTAGTATGGATCATTAGGAAAAATATGTAAGTCGATCGAACCAAAGCCGAGATGGTGTCCTCCGTGTTTAAGCCGATCACAAAGAAGAAGACTTGAGTGGCTAAGGACCCAAGAGATGAGGGAAGTCGAACAAGAAAAAGCGAAGGATAAAACTTTTAATGAGCTTCATCCGATTAAGATTGTGAGAAAAGAGTGGAGGAAGAAAACCGGATTCGCCAATGATTTTTATTCGACGGCCGATCTAGTCTGAAAATCATACTACCCGTCACCGTGATAGCCGATTTGGTAAGGGATCAACGTGGATCGTGTAGTGTGCATCGGTTTGTCCAAGTTCTCGGTTAGGTCTTGATTGGCTAAAACTCAAATACGAATATACGAGTTGGCGATTATCGACTGAAAGCCAAATTAACTCGATGCGCTTAAAAATTTGGCTATGGTAAGAAAATATATGTTCAAGTCGATGATGAAAATTTTTGAAGATAACATTTTATCTCCCAAAATGGGGGCATATGTTTGCACCAAAATTTGGCGATAGGGTCAAAATCGTGATCCAAGATCAACAAGATACGATTGTATAATGGATCAAGATATTTGGAAACAAAACAGGTTGTTAAGGAAAGCACCTTCCAAATAGAGGCCGATACGGATTCTATTCCTAACGTGTTGTACCAGGACTCTATCGGCCAATGGCTATAAAAGAGGTCTAGAGGTGATCAGAAAAGCTGCCCAGAGCCAATCAACCAATTCGCGTCTACTTTTCATCTACTTTTCCGTCGACTAGGAGTAGTTCTTGTAATTTAGCCTTTGTAATCGATTTTGATCAATAAAGTTGCGCATCGCCGATTGTTGATCATCCTCAGTTACACCCCAGGTTTGATTTATTCTGATCTTGTTGCGCATCGCCTTCTTCAGAATCGATCTACCTTTATCCTCTGATTAGCCTTAATCGGCTAATTAGATTTATCCTGATACTTTAATCTTGATCGGCTTCAGGCTGATTAAGTTTAAGCCGATTGATATTGACGATCGGCTTGGAGTAAATTTTATTGTCTTTTACCTTGTCGATTACAGGTCAAATCGACTGGCACGCTCTGAACCAGGTGTTCGTCTGGTGTGCTGTTATCAGAAACCCTACCTCAAGTTTTTGACGCCAACAAGATGAGAGACACCTCCAGGGATCAGATGGGCTATCACACCTTTTAAAATGTTCTTCTCTTTTGCTGAGTCAAGAATAGCAGCTAATGCATCAGCAGCCAAGTTAAATATGATTGGAGATAGTGGATCACCTGGCCTCACCCCCCTGTAAGTCTTAAAAGCATGGGCCAATTTTATCATTTATGTTTATGCTCACATGCCTAGGGTTCACATCTTCATTTTGAATTCGAAAACCTGTATCTGGTCGGCACCGGTTTTTCGCGAAAACCGACCGAAATTCAGTAAAAACCATCGGTTTGCGAAATTCAAACAGGTGGTCAAACCGATTCAAAAAAAACAAAAACCGGTTGAAAAGGTCGAAAACCGATAATAGAAGGAAAATTGGTGAAAATGCAAGGAAAAATTGAAAAAAAACAAAAAAACTGAAAAATTACAAAAAAATCCCAATTAATCTGTTAAACACCTCAGATAAATTTAAAAAAGAATTAAAATCATTTTTTACTTCTGAAAAATCCAAAACAACAATTAATGAAAAGGAACAAAGACATTGTCAGATTTTTATAAATATTTAAAAATATTTTATATTCTGAAATTTTAATGTAACCATAAATAGTGCAAAATTATTATGTAATAAAATTTTCATAAATTTTAGACTTCATTTAGTACCTACATAAAATCAAAAATAGAAGAGCATATACAATGATAATAGCACTTTCAGAATTTTTTAAAATTACACATATCTGATCATCATCTGAAGATTTTACAACATAATTTTAATTACGCTATAATATCACAAAAAAAGTTTAAGAAATATTAGACTTCATTTTTTGCCGCTATAAAATAAAAAACTGAAGAGCATATATTGTGACAGTACCACTGTCAGAATGTTTAAAAAATATACAGGTCTGATAATCATCTAAAAATTTTATAGAATTATTAGCATTGCCTCAGGACCTCACACAAAAATTTTCAAAAAAATTTAACACTTTTTGATAAATTTCTTCACATTTTTTAAATTTACATTTGAACTCCTCAGTTTACCGGTCGGTTTTTGTTGCCGAACCGGCTCGGCAAGGTCGGTTTTCACGAAACCGACCGGTTTTCGTCGACTTTTTGAACCCTGCACATGCCCTCCTTGAATAGTTTGCATCGACAAAGAAATCCTTTGTTTGCTAGGTCCCTTCTTATCCATGACTTCTTCCAAGAAACTCCAAACTCCAATCGGCACATTATTCTTCCCTCCTAGTTACCGCAAATGCAGAAACATTGGAGACAGTTCTCACAGAAGAGATTACACATATCGCATGCAATCGTATCCGACGAACACGACTCACAAAGCATCGAAGCAGAGAGAGTGCTTGTTTCTGACGTGTTAGGGTTTAGAGATACAAAAACAGGACAAAGATTATGTGAAAAACCTTAACGAAGGATAAAAAAACCATAGGAGACAATCCACTATTTTTGTTCAAGATTACATGTATATCGGGTGGCTTATATAGCTAAAAGAGTTCGAGTTTGTTGTGATTGGACTTCGAAAAACTTTGAATAAAATCAGCAATCCATTTGGATATTTGGATATTTGAGATATCTCTAACAAACCTCCCCTTAACTCAAAATCCATATTATCTCCGAAAAAACCCAAAGAGTAATTAAGTACTGAAAATCCAAAAGACTTATTGAGTGAGAAATACCACTTGTAGTGCGAAAGACTGGAATAGCCTTATACAAAAGCTTCTCATGAAGCAAAATTGAGCAAATCACTAGTAAGTCTAAACATATAGGTATCAACAAAGCAGACGAAGAAATATGGGTCTTTAACAATTCATAATCTAACCTCCTAAAACAAATGCTCAATCATTAAACAGCATAACCAAGACATCACCTGTAGCGCTTGATAGATAGCGAAGAACACATATCATGGACATTTTGACATGCTCTACATAGAACACAAAATTCGGCAAACAATGCTCATTGAAAGAGTAACTTGCACGTGTAGCCATCACGTACGTCAAACTGTTCTACCAAACTATCAAGATGAAAAGAACTTTCGTGCCATCAATGGAGTATAATTTGCAGTAAACTCCTCATATTGAGTTATGATAACTAAACAATGTTGTAGTATCTACGCAGAACCAAACTCCTTCTTGCACATCAATCCTGTATCTCAAACTGATATTGGATTCACTTTTAAACAGCAAAACTACAAAGAGTGTGATGCTAGCTACTATTAGGATGTCATCAAATTATTGACAATTAACATTGTCAAAAATAAACCTCCATAATGATCGCGCAAGCGATCCAAAATTGCAATGTATTCAAATGATAAATAAAATATCAAATTCAGTTGTTTCCTCGACTAAAAGTAATTTTTTTACAACCAGCAACAAATAGCAATGGCTTAAAATTAACTCTAAAAGGGCACCAATTAACATGAAGCCCAATTAATTCCAAAACACACCTGCAATTTAAGAATCCTCATGTTGTGCAGGATCTCAGATGTTGCCTTCATCCTGACGTCCTTGCAGTCCATCAGCTTCTGCTGGAACTTCTCTTGTTTTTTATGTTTGATGATTGAACATTTGTTTCAGGAGGTCGGTTGTACAGATTCAGATTTTACTAGGGTTATGAATTGTTAAAGACTTAGATTTCTTTGTCTGCTTTGTTGATAGCTGTGTGTTTAGACCTACTGGTTTGCTCAATTTTGCTTCACGAGAAGCATTTGTATAAGACTGTTCCAGTATTTCTTATCATTCGGGGTTTTTTAGGATACAATTTCATTATGGATTTTTGAGTTAGGGGAGATTTGTTAGAGATAACTCATATATCCAAACGGATTGCTGGTTTTATCCAAAGTTTGTAAAAGTCCAATATCATTAAATTTGGACTCTTTTAGCTATATAAGTCACCCCCCATCACAGCTACAAAAGGACTTATATTAGACTCTTCATCACTGACGGTTTTCAAAAACCGTCTGTGGTGAAGTGTCATCACAGATGATTTTTGCAAAAACGGTCATTGATGAGTCTCGGGCACATCACAAACGGTTTTAACAAAAAACTGTCTGTGATGAGGGGAACATCATAGACGGTTTTAGCCAAAACTAAAACCGTATGTGATATTGCCTCCCTCACCACAGACGGTTTTTAGCTAAAACCATATGTGATGAGGGCCACATCACAGACGATTTTAGCCAAAAACCTTATGTGATATTGCCACCCTCATCATAGACGGTTTTTGGCTAAAATCGTCTGTGATGAGGGCCACATCACAGACGGTTTTATCCAAAAATCGTCTATGATTTGGATCTCAATATATATTTACCCGCTCGCGTCGTCTTTCCCCTGGCTCAAACCCTAGCCTAGCCCCACATGCGCTGTCTCTCCCCTCGCCGTCTCCCCTGGGCGTCCCTCCGACCTCACCCCCGCTGGCTATTGCTTGGCGCCCTGGTCGTCGCAGCGCTGCTCTCTTTCCTCCTCCTCCTCCTCCTCCTCCTCGCGCTGACCGATAGTATTTTTCTCTTCCCCTTTGCTGGATCCTACTCACCCTACGCGCACCGCCCCTAGTACTTGGGATCGTGCCGTGCACTGTGGGAGGCACCAGGATTTGGATGCAGGCCAAGGGCCAGCCACTCTACGAGGCCGCCGTGACCAGGACGCATGCCGCGGTGGAGGACAACGGCGAGACGGTCAGCACTGTGATGTGGTTCCTGGGGTAGTGCGACACCATTGAGCTGAACGACACGCTGTCTTATGGCACCAAGATGGAGCGCCTGGTCGCCGATCTCGTCTTGCCCAATCTGCTCATCATCCAGGTAAAAGGAGGGGACTGTCTTTCTTCCCAACATGCGGTTGACTCAATAGTGTTAACTTCAATTTAGCTCCTCATTACCATGACTTAGAGAGCCCAAATTATATTTGTTAAGACTTGGATAGCCTATGTTATGGTAAATTTGGACACTTAGCTAAATACTTATGGTGTAGCTTGTTGTGTATATAGTTGATGGATATTCATTTCTATTCGAGTCTGCTTCTCACATATGTTGAATTGTGTTGACTGAAATCCTTTATTGTATTATGTTCATTATATCATAATATGGTGTTTTCATTACATTATACAACTTTAGACAGTATTTTGAATAATAAAGCATATTGTTCTATATTTTTATGTAATCTTTTTGTTTCAGAGGGCATGTCATCTAGTGTGACAAGGGTATATTACAGACTGTTCTAGGATAGAATCGTCTGTGATGTTAATTTTCACTGACGGTTTAAAAACCGTCTGTGATGACCTATTTTCATCACTGACACTTCGATACAGACAGTTCACAAAACCGTTTGTAGTGTGGTTTGTGAACCGTCTGTGATGTGCGGTTGTCTAGTAGTGCATGTACATGTAATATTGAATAATAATTAGTGGATTTGTCTCTTGTGATTTTTTCCTCCTCCTTGAGACTTTTAACGTTAAAACTTTGTCAGGTTTTGCGTCTTCAAAACCCTAACATGATGGGGGCAACAGGCATTATATGCCTTAAAGAAACATCGAAGCTCAGCCCCTATTCATAGTGGCGTGGCGCCAGGAAACCACTGTACAAATGTATCTCAGGCTCTCAGCACAAGAACTCACATTCTGCTCTTCTTGACAGGCTCCTTGGTCTTGGCCCTCAGATCATGCTTCTTGATCCTCCCCGTCGCCGTCTTTGGCAGCGGCCCGAAGATCACCGACTTGGGCACCCAGTAGCCCGCATCCTCTCCCGGCAGAACCTCGTGATGTCGTTGGCCAGCACAGCGTCGTCGGAGCTGTCAGCGGCTTCCATGAGCGTGATGAACGCGCACGGCGACTCCCCCCACTTCTCGTCGGCCCTGGCGACGACCGAGGCCTCGAAGACCGCAGGGTGCGCGTACAGCACCTTCTCCACCTCCAGGCTGCTGATCTTCTCCCCGCCGGAGACGATGATCGTCCTTCATCCGGTCCTTGACCTCGATGTACCCGTCGTGCTGCTTCACGCCGAGGTGGCCGGAGTGGTACCAGCGGCGCGCAAACGCCTCCGCGTTGGTCTTGGGGTTCTTCAGGTAGCCTTTCATGACGGCGTTGCCCCTCATGACGATCTCCCCGTAAGACTTGCCGTCCGCCAGGACAGGGGCCAGTCTTCGGACCAACCACGTCGAGGCCTTCCAGTGCAATGTACCTGATGCAGTGATGCCATGCCGGGAGTGCAGGCGGGAACGCTCCTCCAGCGGCAGATTGTCCCACTCGGGCTTCCACGCGCACAGTGTCGACGGGCCGTAGGTCTCTGACAGACCGTAAGTGTGCACGACACGGAAACCGCGGATGGACAGGGCGGCGAGGAGGGACGGCGTTGGCGCAGCTCCCGCCACCATGACATTGACGACACGGGGGAGTGGCAGAAGGTTTCGCTCGCCGGAGCGTTTATGAGGTTGTTGAAGACGACTAGTGCAGCGCAGAAGTGTGTTACTCCCTGGTTTTCAATGCCAGAGTATATGGCCTTTGTGCTCACCTGCAAAACACAAGCCCCATATGTTTTTTCAGATATCAAGATCACCACAGGTAAAAAGGGATTGTACAATCGTTTTTCTCGCTATTGAGTTTTGACCAACCAAAAATCGTACATGCTATTCCTAAAAGGCTAAAATGAACCTAGAATAATTGGACAGCACATTTGGATCAATACAAGTTGCACAATTTTTGAAGCAAATGAAGGAGCAAGTAATCACTATCTACTATTTATTTATACTTTAATATTTGTGTAACTTAAAAAAAACATAGAAACACTTCTCAAAATGTATTCCAGAACACTTGACAATACCAACAGGATGATGATAGATATTGGACTGCAGTTGCGGCAACACCAACATAGAAGTTTTACTACCTGTTCCTCCCAGCAAGTCAACTTTTGGAAATATGAAGCAATTTTGTCTTTTGTGTACATACAACTTAGCAGTTCTGGCATAATTTGCACGGAATACACAGCATTGCATGCCAAAAACAGGGAAGGCTAGCTTGACTTTGCAGACAATGGCAATTATGTGAGCTAGGGGCATAGTCAACAATGGGCTCCATTGGGCAAGAGGGCTATCGGATCCCAAGTACTCTTTTTAGCACCGACACTCAGTTTTTAGTATAGCGACGGCGAATGCACACACGCTCAGGTGCAGCTAAAGCAAGAAAAAGCTTTGCTGGGTGGTGAGCTGCTTGCTGGACCATGTGCTTGGTAGACCACTGCTTATTGAAGGTCTAATTTGGCAACTGATAACTTCGGTTGCTACTTGAAAAACTAGATTCAAATCATAAATGCACACAGAGACAATAGAGAGGGGGCGGCTCGACACCTCTCCTTTGCAAGGACATATCAACCCACCGAGTCGAGGGCGCTTAACGCACGTCGCGGGGAGTTGGCGATTGTGAGGGCACAGCGAGAGTGTTAAGTGGATGCCGGGGAGCCAGCGAGTGAACAGGCATGACGCGATGGGCGAGCAGGCAGGGAGTGCCTAACTGACTAAGTGGCTGACCACAACAGCAAATAGATAATATAAGCCCCTATTTGATATAAGATTTTTTTATCAATTGTAACCGTCAATTGGTTGAATAGAGAAAATAGTTGATTTGTTTGATTGATTAATGTTAACTTGTTCATAGATTTTTTAAAATTTTGACATGCGAACATTGTACAAGTATTTCTTAAATAATGAAATACTAGCAGTAACTCTCGAACCAATGAGAATACAACCCAAACTGTTTAATATGTTTGTCGTAATTTAGCATAATGCTTTAAACCTACTCTTTGTTTTTATCCTAGTTTTGTCACTGATGTGAGCCGAAAGATTGGAGACTTAATATACCTGGCGAGGACATATGCTAGTTCCGCATTGGGCAGCCAATGCCCAAGTATAACACCTACCATTACAATGGATCATGAGCAAAGTCCACAGATAGATAACTCCATCCGGCATTCCCCACACCACAGCAACACTGAGCGCCATGAGGTAGGCGCCGCAGTGGTGCAACACGACACCCAGATCCGGGCAATACACCGTGTTTTTTTAGCTGGCCCTAGTCATGGCCACTGAGCACGCCCTACTACACAAATATACATCATAATCGATTCTTTTTTATGACCACAGTCGGTTCAGGTGGTGACACAAAGTCATTAGACAGAGATGAGAAAGTACTATTACAGTCGGTTCTTGCCCCGATAGAGATGAGTGCATCATCTCTATCATCATCTCTATCGATTCTTTAGAAGAACCGATAGAGATGACGCCATCATCTCTATTAGTTCACATAAGGAACCGATAGAGATGACTGCCTCATCTCTATCGGTTCTTTGTAAGAAGTGATAGAGATTACAAAGAACCGATAGAGATGAGCCATTTATCTGTATCGTTTTCTTCTCAGAACCGATAGAGATGAGGGGGTGTGCTATTTTCCAATTCACCCTCTAATCAGCACATATTTCACACAGTATGCACATATCACATTCACACAGCAATAGCACACATTATGCACATATCACATTCACAGAACACAAACACTTTATTACAACACATATCATATTCGTTCACAAAACAGAACTCAAGCATGCTTCACAGTCAGTACACATGCAATCGCATTCACATATGTAATATTGTTCACATATGGACTAGTAGGAGCTTTTAGGATCTGTAAACCTACCCATCTGCGAGATAACTTCCATCCAGTACCACTGGCATAAGTGGTCTCGTAACTTGTTGAGTGCAGAGCTGTCTAAGCTCTTCTGGGGGATATTGATACGCTGCAAAATAGAAACGACTGCTCTAGTTTAAGTTTTGAAATTTCTATGTGAAAGGCTAATTGTATTATTATGCATGTACATATATATTAGGAAAAAGGTCTGAGCCACCGACCACGATCAACATGTACTGCATGACGTACAAACCGCAGTGGTCGTCGTTGCCCTATTGATGACACTGTGAAGAAAGGAAAAGAAATTAAAAGACGAAGAATAGATGTCAGAAAATATTAATCTTATATATGGTAGGCACTTGTACCTTGAAGCGCACATCTCCATATTCGAGCCCTTTTTGTCATCGTGTATCCCTCCTTCAGTGATATAGTTAAATACAGAAAGAGTTAGGTAAGAGTAGTGCACTTACTGCTCCAAAGGATGCTTGATCGCGTAGGCCATCGGTCTCTTCTCGATCGAGTTAAAAGTGTAGACTATGTTGTCACTTGGAACGAGCACGAGTAGAACCCAATGGTTGCTTATTAAATGGTACACAGTGAAGGAAATAAGTTCAAATACGGTTTAAGTGCATACAAGTAATTGAAAGGGTAAAGTAGTACTTACTCCTCATGGTACGAGAGTAGAACGAAGTTCTTCTTCGACTCAGCTCTCAATACCCCCTTGATGTAGCTGATAACCCATTCTGGTTGAAACCTAGCCATGGTCGCGGACACAAGCTCAGGGTCGATGAACCCAACTAGTTGTCGATTCGTCACGACTTGCTGCCTCATTGCCCTGCAACTCGTGTTGAATGTTAAAAAATATAATGCAAAATCCTATAGAAGTCATAAGCTCGTGCTATATAGTGCGATACTCACAGCGTCCAGGATCGTACAGTAAAAATATCGATGGCTATCAGTTGGTACAGACGGAATAGATCATCAAAACTGATTGGGAATGTCCCATCCTCCTTGTGGTGGAAATGTACCTTTCTGTATTTAACATTAAAGTCGACACGCCGCTCGCCCTCTTTCACTTTGTCAACATATCATTCATACAGCTGTCGAGTCCACTTGTCTAGAGGATTCAATTTGCTGGAAGGTAGAAGGGGCTTTCCATTTATGTAGGACTTAAAATCATAAGGGGTCTATGTGGCCTGTGCCGACTTTCCTTTCGGGGTAGGAGTCTTCGAGGTCGGGTAGTGGGCTTTTCATATACCTCAGGGAGTGTTGTGGCCTTTGTGAGCTTTGCCTTCTTAGCAGATGGAGTATCCGAGGCCTCCAGTGGTTCTATGGCTGTCCTGCTAGGCCTTTTACGTGCCAGCTCTGCACTCTGTGCAGGAATTGTCACGGTGGTGGGAGCAGGAGCAAGAGTAGGCGTAGGTATGGTAGGAACCTACGAAGCACGCACATATGTAACTTGTTGCAGTACTACTGGAATGGTAGAGAAGACACGGGGGATTTTTACCCTGACCAGTACGATGCCCGTTGTGGGCCACTTTATGAATGACATCCGTGCTTGCTCGAGAGTGGTGATATCTACGTTTGGGGGGAACTCGAGCACATGTGATAAGAAGGCTTCGTGGACGTAGTCCACCTGCACCCTCATGTAGCCCTTCCCCAAAGGCTGACCATGCAATGTGTCGGTCTCCTTGCATGGAAATGCAACCCTACATGCAGCCTCCTCAGGAAATCCATCCTCCGTTAGGGTGAGCTGGCACTTGGTAAGTGTGGAATATAAGAACCCGGGTACCCTCATGACAAGTCCAAGAGGGAGGCCCAGAAGATACTCCCCACGTCAGGCCCCGCTGCCGTGCGTAAGGGGACATATCCTAAAGGAAGTTGAACTTATATTTAGATATGATAGATACGGTTGTAATCCGAGTCGTTAATAGGGTAGATAAAGATGTAAACTCTATCTTATTAACTGACTAGAATCTTGTAACCGATCGGAATCTCCAAACCGATCAGAACTCTGTAAGCCGCCCCACCCCCGCTATATAAGGGAGAGGGTGGGAAACAACAGGGGGATCCGATCATCCAAGCATAGAGCGTAACACACCACATATTACTCGGAGCACATTACGCTTTGAGCATCCTTAGATCCAAGAGATCCATATAATCCCAGCACACAGGATTAGGGTATTACCTCCACCGCTGAGGGCCTGAACTTGTATAAACCCTTGTCTTGTGTGACCTTCGAGTTTGAGATCGAGCGCCTACCCCATAAATTCATTGCCGACTACAAAAGTCGACAGTTGGCGCGCCAGGTAGGGGAAGCGCTATAATCTTTTCCCACAGACTCGATGGCAGCAATCGGTGGATTCGTCGCCACCTTCGCCTCTCGCCAGCCTTCCGCCGAAACTCGGACTTCGTCGCAGATGCGCGCGGAGAGCTTGTCTGTCTGGTCCAAAACCAGATCCGATCTGGTAAAGATCAGGCCAACCCATCATAGGTATGTCACTTTGACTTGGCCGGCAAACCAGTCGGCGTCGCGAGGAATTGCTGTGATCTTCGTGGCATCTTCGCGATAGAAGAGCAGAAGACCGATCTCCAACGCCAACAAAAAGAACAAGAAGCTACGGGGGAAGATCGTCTTCGTAAGGGTAAGGAGGTGCAGGTGCGATCGCTTCGATCTCGCGGCCGCAATGTCCGCGCGGACCTCCTGCAATCCAGGTTGGGAGATCAAGCCGTTTTCCGCACGCCAATGCAGAACGTCGTCGCCTTCAAGA
The DNA here is from genome assembly GCA_036346275.1 of Otatea glauca. Taxonomy (NCBI): domain Eukaryota; kingdom Viridiplantae; phylum Streptophyta; class Magnoliopsida; order Poales; family Poaceae; genus Otatea; species Otatea glauca. Next base: position 21,687,993 of record CM070715.1, read on the forward strand.
CGCTTCTCGACAAACTGGACCCGATGATTGCATCGGATAGCCCGGCGGCCCCGATCGTGGCCCAGATCAAGGCCATGGTGACGGCGGCCGCAATTTAGCGAAATCGTGAAAGCCGGTAGGTGAAGCGCGCTTGCGCCCCACGCGCTTCGGCGACGACCACGAGCCTACGCCGCGCCCGAAGCGCCACTTTCAAGACGGCCACGAGCCTACGCCGCGCTTCGAGCGCCACCTTCAGACGGCCACGAGCCTACGCCGCGCCGAGAGCCACTTTCCGACGGCCACGAGCCACGCCGCGCTTCGAAGCGCCACCTTCGCACGGCCAAGAGCCACGCCGCGCTTCGAAGCGCCACCTTCGCGACGCCACGAGCCTACGCCGCGCTTCGAGCGCCACTTTCAGACGGCCAGAGCCACGCCGCGCCCGAGCGCCACTTGCGCCACCTTCGGACGGCCACGAGGCTACGCTGCGCCCGAGCACCACTTTCGGCACGGCCACGAGCCTACGCTGCGCTTCGAAGCGCCACTTTCGGCACGACGCCATGAGCCACGCCTGCGCCTCGAGCGCCATCTTCGGCACGGCCACGAGCCTACGCCTGCGCCCCGAGCGCCACCTTTCGGCACGGCCACGAGCCACGCCTGCGCCCCGAGCGCCGCCTACAGCTCATCTACAAGCCTACACCTGCGCCACGAGCAATGATGGCATGATCGTCAGCAACATATGGAGCATAAAGCAGCTAAGTCGCTTTTTACTCAATTATGTCATTATAAATAAAATTATTGACTTTCCTGACTTGCTACTTAGTTGACCCACAACTAAGCAGTAAGTCGGGGGCTACACCTAATAGCGTGCGCATGAGCACATCTTTTTTGAGTTGTATTTTTCTTCTTTTGCTTAACGATTGCGAGTGAATCCGAGTGCGACAACTCCAAATTGTGAAGCTCTGACCCCATGAATGGCGAACTTTAGTCACCCAAAACACGTGCCTGGGAAAAAGAGCCATTAGCCGACTCCCAACGCTCGGGGGCTAGACTAGTCGGGCAGAGTGCTTAAACAAAAAAAAGTCAAACCACTCGGATGAATTCAAAATCAATAAGGAAAAAGAGTAAAAAACTCTAAAATTATATATACACCAGTCAGACATCACATCCGAGTGAATTGTTTTTACATTGCCTAAGTTCGCATATACATGATTTCGTGGCTACTAAATTTGGATGCGATGTGTGAGAGCCAACGCTCAACGATGACATCAAGAACCGCGATTTAATGAATTTAAAGGAGTGGCGCTGAATTTTGCCTCGGCGGAAAAGCGTTTTGATTTCTCAGATATCGCTTGGGATACAAGATGTCCCAAGATGAGCCGATCGCGTAATTCCAATAATGGGGCTAGGAACCACTCGGAAAGTTTAACGCGTTGAGCTCTATTGAGTCCTTCACGATCTCTTTGCCTACAACAGGCACTTTCGGTAGAAGGAAAACTAGTCGAAGTCAGATCAAGAATCGAAGCACTCGGCGTGAAGCATGACTTCGGTTGAGGCTGCAACCAGAAGGCGGCAACTCGGTCGCAAAGGACTCGGGGCTATTGTGGAATATAAGAACCCGGTACCCTCATGACAAGCCCAAGAGGGAGGCCCGAAGATACTCCCGCTTGCCCCATTGCGTGCATGCAAGGGGACATATCCTAAAGGAAGTTGAACTTATATTTAGATATGATAGATACGGTTGTAATCCGAGTCGTTAATAGGGTAGATAAAGATGTAAACTCTATCCTATTAACTGACTAGAATCTTGTAACCGATCGGAATCCCCAAACCGATCAGGACTCTGTAAGTCGCCCCACCCCCGCTATATAAGGGAGAGGGCGGGCAACAACAGGGTATTATCTCCTCCGCGAGAGCCTGAACCTGTCTAAACCCCTTGTCTTGTGTGACCTTCGAGTTTGAGATCTAGCGCCTACCCCATAAATTCATTGCCGACTACAAAAGTCGACAGTAAGCGCCTGCAAGAAGTGCGCAACATGAGAGAAAACATTGTGGGAGTTAAACTCGTACCTTTAAGTCAGGAAAAATTATTTATTACCTTCAGCTGGGGACCGGACTTATCATTTTTGGAACTGCAACTGCTGGATCGGGGCACAGGCTTATCTACGATAGGCGAGGGCATCTGGCTCTGATTCTGGGAGATCATCGCCAAAATCTCAGCTCTCAAGCGCTCCTCACGTGTCAGCATCTCCTCCTTACGTGCCATCATCTTCTCCTTGATCTCCTCCCTCAGCTACTCCCTGAGCTTGTCCTTGAGGCACTCTGCACGTGCCTCCCATGATCTTGATCTGGCACTCGCAGGATCATCTTGGAAGTAGGACTTCTTAGTATGCCCGCCCCTGCGGCAAGCACCCGGCCCTTATGGTCGGACTTTCCGATCGCAAAGGACATGATGTCCTTCAACCCTTGGCTCAGAAAGGTCCCCTGCTCTTTCCGCTGGCTTACATCCTCCTGCAAGAAGCGAGTACGAATTAGATCTGAAATACAACAGGAATGGTCAATTGCGATGTACTAAGTTAGATGTCTTACGATGGTGGAGACGACATGCGCGGTAGCAGGGTTTGGTACTACGAGCTGCCCATCCGCGGTTTTCTTTGTCCTCGCTAATATCTAATCATGTGCCCCCTCCTCACATATGTGCGAGTAAGACATCGCAGTCTTGGAGGTCGTGCACTTCTCCGCTAGTTGCACCCACTCTACCTTCTTCCATTAATAGCCACCTGAACCGAGGTGGTGCGCGTGCGTGTTCTGCCTCTGGGTAGCAATGTTCTTTTGTCTCAACTCCTCTGCCTCGGGCATACTATTGATCCTTGTGAACTCCTCCCAAACACCGGGATTCAGGAATGGATACCTCTTGAATGGTGTACGGCCTTTCAACACATACTCATCGTGCATGAAGACCCTGAAGTGTCTCAGAGCCACACCCATTCTCTTCAAGGCGTACCGCCTAACATTGTTTCCATCTTCCTCTTCTATAATCTATTTACTCTTAACCTCGTCCCACAGCCGATTCTTCTGCTCGACGCTAACTTCTTTTCTCCAATCCTTAACCGTTATGGGAACTCTCTCCCTCACCAATTGGGCGAGGAATGACTGGTATCGCCCCTTGTATTTGGGAGGACCTGTGTAAACCCCCGTGGCATTTAAGTGGTGAAACTGCCACGTTCTCCCTGTTGCCCCTTTGTTCGGTCCTCGGACCTTCCTCACCTTACTCAGCCCCTCAACATTTGGAACTTGGCTCGGCTCAACTATTAGAACTTGGCTCGGTCACTCAGGAGCACATTCTACTCTGTCTGGCGATGAGCCGATGCTTTCTAATTGCGATATTTTGAGTTTTCTTATCTGACATGGTCATATATTTGACATGAGAGAAAGCAGTAGAGTAACAGACGAACGAATGATCTTCAAGAAAAGTCTATCTGTTGACCAACTAAATACATACCAATGATAACTCCTAATCTCTAAATAGGTTTGGTCCTAATCTCTTTCAAGAATATGTGGTTCGGTCAAGTTCCTAAGCCGTTGCACAACTCTAGAGAAAATTTCGGCAGCATCTCCCCGCTGTTCTCTAGATACACGTCTCGACAACAAGTCAAGAGGGGTGTGTATCCGGAGAACACCAGGGAGACGCTACCGAAATATACTCTGGAGTAGTACAACAGCTCAGGAACTTGCCCGAACCACATATCCTCGAACTGTCTAAAAAGCGTGGACAATTCGAGACTGCTTGCTTATGAATACGCCAAAATGGTATATTCATAAACAAGCACCCTCGAACAGGAGATGTAGGGTTCGCATGGTGAACTCTAACGTTGATCATATTACAGCAAAAAAACATGAAAATAAAAAGACATGTATATTTAAAGTAACATGTATATTTTACTACTTTGTTGTAGAACCAAAAGGAAAAGTAACATGTATATGTAAAGTCTCATATTAAGATCAACAACTGCACAACTTGTTAAATAAATGAAGCATAGTGTTATCAATTTTACCTAGTTTGGTTCCTACAAGAACTACAGGAGCACTTGGCGAAAACTTGTATCTGTATGTTGTTACTTTCTGTTTGTGTAATTATAACTGAAAAGCCCATTCCATATGACAAGTGAAACATTGTATCCATAAGACCGTAAGTGAAAAGAGTATTTAACTCAAGGGTTGCCCCATCATTGTTGCCACCATTGTATACATAAGATAAATGAGATGGAAACATGAAAGTTCAAACCCATATAAGCTTAAGTACACGCACTCCTTTTATTTACAATACAACCCCTCTTGATGATCTACACGCATGTAATTGGTCCCATGTGTGTCGTCGTCCCCGCTAAGATAGGCCCCATCCGCAAACGGAGGTATTTCATCGAATTGTTTGTATTCTTCTTCATCTATGACATTTTCAACTCCTACGATCCGCCTCTTGCCGTGAAGAACGACATGCAACCTCGGATTGGCCGGATCACGCACGTAGAAGACTTGATTTGCTTGCTTCGTAAGAATAAACGGATCATCTTTGTAGGAGAGTCTACTAAGATCCACAATAGTAAAACCTCTCTTGTCTACCTTCACTCCATGTAGAAGTCCCACCCACTTACATCAGAATAGTAGAACTTAGTATATTCCGTAATCGAGCTCCCAAATTTCTTCGATCATCCCGTAGTAGGAGTTCATTGCCGTTGAGGATCCTCATTTCGAATGATATTCATCGGACAAAGCATCTATGCCTACACCATTGTTTTGAACAGTACTCTTAGCATCCTGACTTTCAGTGTAAAAGGTGTACCCATTATTATCGTAACTCTGCCAAGTCTGTATATTAAATCTAGATCCGTCAGCCAACCATTTGACATTCTCAATTACGGAGACCTCCGCCTTTTGTTTGAACCATGTGAGAAATCTATCGTTGTGTTCTCGCGTGATGGAAAGCTCATCCATATGTAGATTCTCTTCCCGCAATATCAACTTGTGCTGCTCAATGTACCCTGCAGCTTCTGCGCTGTGCTGCAAGACTGTCAAATGCGCTTTGCAATACATATCAAACTATGGCTTCGTTAGTTTCAACCCAACGGTTCTTTTGCCAGCAAGTCTGCCCTCATGGCGAGATACAGGAACACCGATTGCTTGTCTTTTTCCGAGATAGTCCATGCAGAACTCAATAACCTCTTCAGTCCCATAACCTTCAACAATACTACCCTCAGGCTTCGACTGATTCCTCACGTAGGACTTTAATATACCCATGTACCTCTCGAACGGATACATGTAACGTAGGAAAGCGGGTCCACATATATTAATCTCTTTGACAAGGTGAACAACAAGATGGACCATGACGTCGAAGAAAGACGATAGGAAATGCATCTCAAGCTAACATAGAGTCTGCACCACCTCACTCTGTAAGTTGTCTAGCACATAGGGGTCAATAACTTTGCAGGAGATCGCATTGAAGAAGTAACACAACTTTGTGATTGCCAACCTGACATCCTCTGGCAGAATATTTCTGATTGCAACTGAGAGCATTTGGGTCATCAAGACATGGCAATCGTGGGACTTCATGCCAAGCAACATCAAATCATCCATGGACACAAGCTTCTTAATGTTTGCGGAGTAGCCGATGAAACTTTAATACATTGGAGACACTTACAGAGGTCTTCTTTCTCCTTCTTAGACGGGTGTAGCATGCAGCAGGGATGTACCGACCTTTTCCATCCTCCTCTATCACTGCAAGCTTTGGCCTTATTCCCATGTAGGCCATGTCGCGACGAGCATTCATACCATTCTTAGTCTTCCCAGGTATGTTCAGCAGGATGCCAACCAAATTATCACAGACATTCTTCTCAACGTGCATGACATCAATACAATGCCGGACACTAATTCCTTCCAGCACGGTAAGTCCCAAAATATCGACCTCTTCTTCCAAATGGTCCTACGACGAATAGATTCACGGCTCTTTCCGTACTGAACATCGATATCCTCCACACGTGAATATACTTGCCTTCCCCTCATAGACTGCAGGGCCGAACGGACTTCCCTCTTCTCATCAAATTTGCCATCCATCTTACGGTATCGATGACTTCGAGGTAGAAACCTATGGTGACCCAAATAAATAGTTTTCTTGGAATTTGGCAGTCATAGGCTCTCAGTCTCCTCTTCACAAATAGGACACGCTTTGGCTCCTTTTGTACTATAGCCCGTCAAATTACTAAGGGCCAAAAAATCATTTATGGTGCAAAATACCATAGCCCGTAGGGTGAAGTGCTCTCTTTTGTACGCATCCCACACCACGACCCCCTCGTTCCACAATTTTACCAAATCCTCGATTAGTGGAGCAAGGTACACATCAATAGCATTCCCTGACAGTTTGGGTCCCGATATTAGCAATGACATCATGATATACTTTCGCTTCATGCACAGCCAAGGATGGAGATTGTAGATATACAACAGAACTGGCCAGGTGCTCTGACGACTGCTCATGTTACCAAACATATTCATTCTATCCGTACTCAACCCAAATCTTATGTTTCTCATTTCGGCACCGAACTCCTCATGTTTCCAATAGATGTTTCTCCATTGAGCCGAATCAGTAGGGTGTCTCAGCTTACCATCTTCCTTTCGAGACTCATAATGCCAACGCAACAATTTTGCCACCCTAAGATTTACAAACAATCGCTCCAAACGGGGAATAATGGACAAGTACCACAATACCTTGGTCGGTGCACCTTCAGTGACCTCTTCACCGTTGTCGGCCTGGCTCTTATGTTTCTTGTCATTACGCTTCTCCTTTTGTTTATACCGGGGCACACCGCAAACTGGACAAATGTGTAGCTCCTGATACACGTTACGGTACAAGATGTAATCATTCGAACTTGCATGTATCCTTTCTATTTCCATTCCCATGGGACATAATAGCTTCTTCGCTTCGTAAATACTTGTTGGCAACTCGTTTCCCTCCGGAAGCAGATCCGACAACAGAACTAAAAGTGCCTTTAGTTCGAACAGAGCAATGACCGAACCCAGCTTGGTGTATTTCGCTTTGCAACCCGAGAACAACAGTTAGGCATTGTCTTCCATCAAGCTTTTAAATTTTTTAAACTCCCTTTCCGTGTAATTTCCCTCCACATCCCGCAACATTTGCTCCAAATTGTCCTCCTCAAACATATCACGCTGCAACTCATCATCGGATTCCACCATGTCTTCGTTGCATACCGGAAGAGTACTACCTGTCTCCCCGTGATGGATCCAACACGTGTAATTCCTCACGAAGCCACGTCGAATCAGGTGGTCCTTAATTTGATCTGAGTTGTTAAATCTCCTAAGATTGGTGCAATCAATACAAGGACAATATATGAAGTTTACACCCCTCTTCACCATATCATCTTCTGCAATTTTTTTGAACTCCTTAACACCCCTCTGAAACTCAGCACTCACACGATTTTTATGAGACATGCATTACTCACGGTCCATCTGCAATTAGACTTCACACAATAAATTAAGGAAAAACTAGAGTGATAGCTAGCTAGCTATTTAAAATATTGAGATATCATTTCAATTGATATTACCTATACAAAATAGAGGTCAGGTTTCGAGATATATAAATGTACTCCTAATCTCTAAATAGGTTAGGTCCTAATCCCATTCGAGAATATGTGGTTCGGGCAAGTTCCTAAGTCGTTGTACAACTTCAGAGAAAATATCAGCAACATCTCCCCGCTGTTCTCCAGATACACGTCTCAACAACATGTCAAAAGGTGTGTGTATCCGGAGAACACTAAGGAGACGCTACCGAAATCTACTCTAGAGTTGTACAACAGCTCAGGAACTTGTCTGAATCACATATCCTCGAACTGTCCAAAGAACATGGACAATTCGAGACTGCTTGCTTATAAATATGCCATTTCGATCGGCATATTTATAAACAAGCACCCTCGAATGGGAGACGTAGGTTCCGCACCCTAAACTCTGACATTTCATCATATGACAGCAACAATAATTTCAAATTAACACGAGAGCACTACAAATTAAGATAATTAAATACATTTATGCTTGTTAAATAAAAGGTGTGAAATCTGATAGGATATACATAATACCAGTTCAATCTAAACTTTCTTCGTGACATATGGAAATTACATAGTGCAAAATTGAAGGGTTTTGAAGGAATGTTCACATTTTGAAGAAAATCACAAATTCTGCAAAATAAGGAAAAATCTCCTCAGGCTAGGCTTCAAATTTACCCTCTTAACACCCACCCTTGTGGATTTCAATTTTTCTCACCCAAGTATTGCTTCCAACCACAGAATATGAGCTATTTTTTCGGGTGGCGGCGGAGAAATATAGTCTAGAACAACAATAGAGGAAAGTTCAGCCCGAGGGGTATAAAAAATCTAGCGAGACACATCACAATTGATTCTCACTTAAGAAGCGATAGTGATGTGCACACACATTACTATCGGTTCTCACTTGAAAAGCGGTAGTGATGTGATCATGCACATCACTATCGCTTCTTATGTGAGAAGCGATAGTGATGTGCATTCTCATCACTATCGGTTCTCACATAAGAAGCGATAGTGATGACCACGTGCACATCACTATCGGTTCTTTTGTGAGAAGCGATAGTGATGTGCATGATCATCACTATTGTTTCTCATAAAAGAAGCGATAGTGATAAGTACGTGCACATCACTATCGGTTCTTTTGTGAGAACCGATAGTGATGTGCCTAGTGCTGCATCACAATCACTTTTAACCTGAAAACTAATAGTGATTATTATTAACACCCCTCCTAAGTCATCTATCACAATCGTTTTTTCCTAAAAACTTAAGAACTGACCTAGATAAAGCGATTGTGATGTACCATTCTGTAGTAGTGACAGTTCAAAGTATGGTACAGATGTTTTCAGATTGAACTGGTATGGCACGAATGATAGGCCTAAAAACTCGACACAATGGACAGCATGGTACGATCGACTAGGCTATTATATTTTGGGATTCTTCAGCTAGGGTGAAGAATTCTTGGTCCACCATCACAACTTGTTTCACGGAATGATCAAGGAGGAAGGCAATTGTCTCAGCATTTAACCGGTTGTTGACACAGTTCATCACAGCTCCAGAGTCCAGATATTGGAACGCCGAACTGAGCTTCATATACTGCCGGGACAGTTGGAGCTATGATAGGAACAAAAGAAGCCAAAAGAACCAATTAAATTACGATTTAATCGAAATATTGTCGGGACCCGAATATGCAAATTCGGACCCTCTGTGTATACTGCACTAGTCCAGGATCACGCTAGTGCACACAGGCTCAACATAGATGAATATCACAATCATACACAGCGAAAACATTATGAAAGACATCATATATTAATTAATACTTATTGAATGACCTTACGGTCAACTTACATGACTATGCCTCGCAAGGCTGAATAACAAATTAAACTGCAGCGGAATGAAAATGTAGATAAACCTCTCAGTATACCACAAGCAAATGACAAGGTTCGCACCCTAAACATTCATCTCTTCATAGTACTCCTCCCCAGCATTGGTGTAGGCTCCTCAACTGGTGATGTTGTTGTGGTCAAGGGTGAGTACTTAAAGCACTCAATAAGTTGTGCACAGAATGCAACTCTAGCATAGCTATATGCAAGGCTTATTCCAAAGGAATGGCTAATATGGCTCTTTTTCAATAAGCACATTTATGAACAAATATGATAAATAGATTGTAAAGATAGTAAAACAAATAACAGTAATAAATAATTTCAGCATTTCTCAAGTAAACCAAGTTTTCAATCCTGAGTCAAGTTCCAACCTTCCATATGGCAATCCTGCTGTCCCAACCAAGTTTCTATTTAATTAAACTAATCCTTAACTGTAATTCCCGAGCATTGATCAATACCGCGAACACGGCTATCCGAATAGATTTACACTCTACAGATGTTATGCACTTTACCCACACGACATGATCGTCTCTTGTTGCCAAGCTATTGACACACTTCCTTTGGTGTGTCGACGGAGAGATCATGGCAAAGCCTTTACAAAGCTCTGCCTTAACCAAGTACTACCCGCTGAGGTTTCAACACTGAAGGGTTAAACCGCCACAACAGGCCCCCCCTCTTGTGCCAAGTGAGTTGATTCGTGAACCCGGGACTCACACCACCGATGATAGTACCAAAGCTAAAACATTGCAAATTAATCAGTTAGGTTGTCCCATACTAGACATGTGGTTGCATGATTGACTTAGGTCAAAGGCTTGTAAGGTTAAGTCCTTAAGATGATCGAGGCAAGACTTCCATATACCCTCTGCCCATCGGGCCCACCTTGGCATACTCGCCCCTTGCCACTTGCCCCTATCTAAGTGATTACCACCCCATTTGATTACCAAGCACCACGTGCCATTAACAAATCAATATCGTTGTGTGACATCCCTCGTCACTACAACTCAATCTCATCGTGTGACCACACATGACACACAAGTTCATTAACATGTTCCATATTCCATCAGTCAAGATTAATCATTGATGATTCAAATACATGTGATGACGTGGCATGACTAAGCAGCTAACACGGTCTAACCATCCTATGTTGATTTTACTATTAACCAACTATAATGATCCAATCTAGGGTGACAATAGATCATGGCATACAAATGACAAGGTAAGGTATAGATCAAAAGGTATATTAACTAAGTCCAAATTTAAATTGAAACAATTGTATACTTGAAATAATATGCAATAGGGTAAAACAATATAGCAATTTTATAAACATGGGTTCCACATGATCAAAGCACAACTTGCCATAGAAAAGCCCTTATTCTTGCTCTCGAGCTTCGTCTTGAGTCAACGAATCTTCCTTGGATGCGTTACACAATTCGACGTTTACGCAAAACGAAAGATAAAAGCAAATAAACACCAAAATAGATAGCAAAAAACTCCAAAAATCAAATAAAATTCACCATTAGATAGATCTCAATTTTAAAAAAAATTAGAAATTTGAACCACCTCAATCGGAGCTCGTATGAGGGAGAACAGGCTCGAAGAAGATTCAAAAATCATAAAAACCTGAAAATTAGAAAATCAAATAATAAACCGAATTATTTTTATACTGAAAAATCACATTTATGACGTCAGCATGACATCAGCGAAACCCCAAACCAATTCCGTGATGACACGTGGCTTCAGTCCATGCACCCGGTCCACGGATCCGCTCTGGTTCACTGTGAACCCGGCGCATGACGCTTCGATTCCTGCACTGCCACGTGTCCACACGCCATTGGCTCATGGGTCGGCGCGATCTGGACCGCATGCTGAGATCCAACGGTCACAATCCTAACCAAGCGATTCACTGATGATTGAGTGACGCGGCGTGATCTCGAGCGTTGGGTGACGATCTGACGGTCGGCCAAGCTCGATCCAGGCGATGGCAGCACGACAGCGCGGCTTCACTGTTGATGGAGAAGATGACCCTGGCGGCGATGCTCCGGTGCAGGTCCGGCGACTTCTCCAAGGGTATTCGATGCGTTCTGGCACGGTGAGCTCGTTGGTGCTACCCACGTCGACGGAGAGTCTTCGGTCGGCGAGATCCAAGCTTCAGAACCCGGCGGCGACGTTCTCGAACAACAACGAGCTCTAGGGCACGAACTACGGCGATTCTCGCTAAACGAGTCCGATCAAAAGTTGCGGCGCGAACAGGCGAACCTCGGGGTACTCGCGTCCCCTTTTATAGCCTCGGCAAACGCACCAACACGAAAACCTACCTCATTACGGCGGTGGCGGCGTCACGGCGACGAACTCAGAGTCCTGATCGGAGACGACAACCGAGGACCGTCCGATCTGCGACGAATGGCCGAGATTACTCCCGAGACGATACGATCCAATCCATTCTTTCCAAATCCAACGGGTGTGATCCATCGATTCCTAAACCAACGTGACTCAATCGGCACCTCCCGATCTTGATCCAACGGCTCGCAAGCGCTAGGTTTCTGATCTTCATCAGCAAATCCTGGTCGTCCAATGAAAACTAACGGTCGCAGATCTTTCTTCTAGAAAACAAGCCGACGGGCCACACAACTCCGGGCCGTGCATGAACATATTAATGGGCTCTAGCCCGTTATTGTTAAATTGATTTTCCCCGTATTTTCTTAATTAAAATAATTTCATAAATTAACTTAATTAGTTTTAGGTAACAAAAATATCAGGAAAAATCCAAGACAATTCTCATAAATACCTTGAGACATTTTCAACTCAAATAAAATATTCTTAGCCAAACTTTATATTAACTTTATCTATATTTAATTAGTTTCCACAAAAGGGTCAATATACTTAATTTAAATAAAATTCAAATAAAATCCAGATAAATCCAATAAATTCAGAAAAATCACAAAATGCGCAAATAACAATAAATAATATTATAGGCAAATTTTGGAATGTTACAAATATGTTAGAAAGGCGTTGTACTACCCAAAGCAGCCTATGATCCATATAAAACCACAAGACGTATTTTAGTAGATAAATGGATTATCCAGTTAAAGGTGGATTTTTTTCTCTTTATCTCAAGGGTGTTGGTACAAATGTACAACTACAACACCCCGCAAAAAAAATCAGAAGACAAAAATATATAAATCATTGTTCCACATGGTTCTTTGGCACTTCCAGGCAAAATTTGCTTGACCTCATACTCTCTTGACACACAGAATGATAGGATCATGGACAGAGACAAGAAAAAGAAGAGATAAAGTTACCTTATTTGACCAGAAACAGTGATGGCTCAGTGTGTTTCTTCAATGAGTGGAACGACCCGAAAGATTAGCAAACAGTAAATAGATCATAAACCGAATAATAACACACGTAATTAAAACGTGTAATAGAAGTAATTACTATTTTCATTCATTAACAATAATGCCATACAAATTTATACATTACAGTGTACAAATATCAATTACAACAGAAGGAAATAGAAAAAATTTACAAGTGACATACAATCTAATCTTTCGAAGACCCTTAGCTCCAATTCCCTGAAATCGTCAGTATCATGCATATAGATGAAAGGTAAGCAATGGAGATTTAAATAATAAATTTAGAGCCATTAGACCTGTAGTGAACGCTCATCAAGATACCAGACTGTTCGGGGCTAGTTGGCACCTCTCGCTAGTTAGAATTTCATCATTCGGCGTATACAAACCTGTATCCATCGAGTAACCATAGCCATGCCAGAATAGTGCCAAAATATCACGCAGTAAAAAAATAAAATCTACATAGTAAAAAGGTAAATTCATCACGGATAAAAGAGAGCCAGAATCATCCTCCCCCAGTCCATTCCTCCCCACATCCAAAAATTACCGAAACCCAGCACCTCTAGAACCAATCCCAAGCCAAGCAAGAAAAGTGCCAGAGCCAACCCCCAACCACTTCATTCCTTCACACCCACACACATCCAAGCCAAAGGCCAACCGAAGGCAAGGCCAGGAGCAAGCCAAGGCCAACCGAAGGCAAGGTCGGGAGCAAGCCAAACAACCAAAGTCCAGGAGGAAGAGCCAGCCAGGAGGCCAGCAGAAGGAGCAAGGAGCCGGCTACATCGACATCGGCTCCAAATCACCAACACATCACGATCATCACAGCATCACCCATCCCCATCCGAACCCCAGCATACAAGTGCATTCAATCGATACTTTCGCTAACTTTAGAAACCAAGTATTCCCAATGCAGCAAAGAAAGAATAGAGAGTATGGAGAGCAGGTTTCACCATAAGTCTCAAAGGTGGGATAGCACTAGGGGCGGCGCCGTGCATGCCCAACGACCCCCACGTACTCCCCGGCGTATAGGAGGCCTCCGAGTATCGTTGCAACACCGTAAAACCCGAGCGTTCAACCCATGAATCATCATCAACCAACTCGCAAACTCAACATCAGAATCATGTAACATTACATGGCAGAAAGTAATAAAGACCAGTAGGAAAAAAGGAGTAGAACGGGAGGCAACCATGGAGGAGGCCGAGTGGCCCAAGGGAGCAGACTGGTGGCACCAGGCTAGTTGGCTTGGGGGTGTAGGCCAGATGGCCCGAAGTAGCAAGCTGGGGGAAGAGCAAGTCGGGCTGACCCCAGCACAAGGCGGCAGGCGACGGGGAGGCGCTCAGGTAAGGTGGCGGCAGAGGCTCGGGGTGCGACAGCCCAGGGACGTGCGGGCAGGCGATGGATGGGGGAGGTCGGCGGGCCGAGTGGGAGGCCTAGGGAAAGCAGACCCCCCTCTCCCGGGAGGCGCAGAGGCTAGGCGATGAAGGCCGGGGCGGGGGTGACCGCATGCGAGACAGCCCGGGCACAGGATAGGGCCGGCTAGGGGCAACGTGGCCACGGTTGAGGCCAGCGTAGGGCGGCGCCGGCGAGGGAGGCTGGTGATCGGGACCCCAAGGCAGCGGAGGCAGCGTGAATGGAGAAAGAAGAGAGAGAGGGAGTTGAGAAGACAGGAGGAAGCTGAGGATAAGTTCGGCCGGGGTGAAAATAATAATAAATTAAAATAAAATAAACAGCATTAATACAAACAAGAAATAATAATGATATTAGAAAATTTTACCAAAAATCCAAAAGAGGATAAATGCAAGCGGGTAAATAAATAAAGAAGCAAATAAATTTAGCAACCGCAATAATAATTAAAAATAGAGAAATAATATACCTATTAGAATGAAATCATGATCAAAAAACTTTAATGAGCAATGCGGATTAAATTACGATGTATAAAATATTTAAAACTTAGAACAAGTTAGAGAAAAGTTGGATGCCATAAAACACGGCATAATTTAATATCAATCTAGACTGTAATATTTCAAAATTTTAGGAATTGAATTAAATCCGACAGGAGGCCACCTTCAGCACACGTGTGATGGTGCCTATTTTCACTCGAATTCAAGCAAGCAATCTCTTGATCATGTTTGAATACTTTCAATCAAATATATTTGTTTATACATGATATCACCAATGCATGGAAAAATACCTTTCAAATAAAACCATAAATCGGATTCTGTTGGAAAATGTGGATTGATGATGATTAACTGTTCCGGCAATAATTAATTATTGATTTGTTGAAATGGCTCGTCCAACGAATGGAGCCGGTGGCGTATACATAAGAGGTGGTAGAGGGTGCCCGAGATTGTGAATGTTTGAGTTGATAGCTGGGCCCTCTACATATGCTAGAATATAAGGTTGAACAAACTACACTCGGGCAATTAGCTGTATAATTTTGTATCAACCATAGCATGTGGAAAAGACTAGAAAAGGTTGTCCTATGAAGGTGTATGATCTCCACAATGGGTATGTATAGATAACTAGGTTGGTAAGACTAGTATAGGCCTGGTGAGGCATACTGGTAAGACCAGACTAGTAAGATCGGTAAGGCTTGTTGGGGCAAGACCGGCAAGGCCAGGGATGTTGGCAAGAGAAATAAGGCTCATGGGGCAAAACCATTAAGACCAGGAGCGCTATATTTAAACGCCATGAAATGAGTACCATTGATGTGCATTGAAGTCATGGTACAACTAGTAGGCTGCAAGTAGGTGGAGAACAGTCGAGGACACCATGACTCACCAACTATCAGGATTGAAGATCAAATACCTGAGTAGTAATAAATATTTTGGGTTCTCAACTAAGGTTGGGGTTCATTATGGGTAAAGTGATACAAACCTGTGCAGAGTTAAAATCATGAATTAATGAATGTCTCCTAGATTGGAGGCTATGGAAGCAAAGTCTGCCTCATATAGGAGTGCTAGTAGCAATTTCAACAATTAAAATACAAAACCAACTCTTTCATAATAAAACCCTATTTTTATAAAAAAAATGGATTTTTGAGAGAGATGTACATGAGATGGATGATTGAAAAAAATCATATGATGTGTTTTGTTATTAATGCTTGCTGAGTACGTTGTAATCGCTCTTGCTTAACTCCCTCTTTACTTAGAACCTAAGCCTTATGGATTCATCTGCGAAGCATGGGTTGAGGATCACTCGCAGGGTCAGGGTGACGATGAGGTGGAGAACTACCAGGAGGATTGGGTGGAGTAGTGGACCGTATGGCAGTGACCGTCGATCCATTGGGTATTCTAGTGTTTATGTATATTAACTTTTGTTGTACTAGATGTGGTGTATGAGATTACTCATGGACTTGTAGCCCTGCATAGCAATGGATTGTAATAAGTTTCCATTTTAGTTTCTAGTTATTGTTCTGCTACAACACTTTAAACATGGTGTATTAACTGATAAAGTGTCGGGTAAGCCTAATATTTTGTTAGCTAATATGCTAAGATCAGTGTAATTACCTCAGAGTAATGTCGGTGTTACTGTCGTTACCCTGGATTAATTATGTGGGTTGCCACAATGAGCAAATCTATTGAGCCAATACTATCGATTTCGAGCACTTGATAATTGCCCAAGAGGCAACCTTCTACCTAGAGGTGGGCGTCGTGCCAGGCCGATCGGCACAGCACAGGCCCATCGGGCCTGTGCCTAAACTGTGCTGTGCCAGCCTGGCTCGTCTTCGGTTAACCTAGGCATGACCTATTTACGATTCGTGCCGGCTTCATGCCATGCCAACCCAGGCCCGACCCATTTGCACTATTGCGATGAGAGGAAAAGAGCCGGAGACGCACGGAGCTGAGGTAGTGACATAAATATTGGGAGAAAAATAACTAAATTTTATTCATTCTTGAATAGGTACAGAGTGACATTGTAGTGATTGTATGAGTACACAATGCTCTTTATTACACGGGCCCTACCACGGGTCGTGCCGACAACCGCGTGCCCTGATGTTGGCCCTACTGGTTGCTGCATGGGCTGTGCCGTGCATGTGCTGCGTACCGCGTGCAGGGTGAGTCGTGCCGTGGCACAGTCGCCACTATGACGTGCCGTGCCGTCCGCTGTACCTGGTTGACAGGCTCGGCACGACCCGGGCAACCGTGCCGAACTTTGAGTCGGACCGTGCTCACCGTGCCACGTGCCACCCTGAAAAAAAACCCGGCCTAATACCCACCTCTATTCTACCCACCACGTGCCACCGAATGGACTTAACAAATCCGCAGCATATTCAGTCCCTATTAACAAGATCGACCTACCAGGCTCTCACTGGACTGCATTATATCAGGGTCAGAGCTAAGCGTTATGCTTGTTCTTTTCTTTTTCGAACAAGGGAAGATTCAATATCCCCTGTTTCCATTCATTCTATTGGAAACAAAAGCTGAACAGATTGTATTACAAGGGCAACATGGATTGACTGGAACATGCCCAGCGAAAGATTTTTTACTGTAGATAGGTTCTAAAAAACAAAGCACCGAGCAGACAAACAAGACGGTAACTTCATTTCACTATGCTTTTTCTTCTTTCCTTTAAGCACCACAATTGAGTCCTATCTTCTAATGGCTGCAGGTCAGGACAAGTGCATTTCAATTGTTACACATAGGGTCCATTTCCTCTAAAAGATACTAAAATCAACTCACTCTACACTAAATTTTCTGCATAAACTAAGTATTACAGAAAATTTACCTTCTCCTGTTTTTTTTAATTAAAAGGTTATATTACCGAACTCACTTAAAATAAAGAGAAAAAAAGAGAAATTTACCATGTTGACATGCGATCGACCGCTGCGCCAGGGTGGAGGCAAGGCAGCGGCACCGACGGTACGTCTCGGCCCATGTGTACCGGGCCAGGCCGTGCACGACCGACGCCCTGTCCGACTACACCAAGGCAGCCAGCTCCAGGAACCAGAGCAGCGTCAACGGCGTGAAGTTGGCGTCGTTCCACGGTAGATCGTCGATGTCCCTCTCCTTCCAGATCTGAACCCATGCTCCGGCCCCACATCACTCATCTCTCTTGCGCGCGCGCAAAGACAAAGATGCTGACGAAACGGAGTGTACCGAAAGCGTGTGGACACAAGGTGATGCTGCTCGACACTCAGTGCTACTTATAGCTCCTGAGTGAACTCATGTCTGCGAGGCGACTGACTTGTATGCCTAGCACCTAATCACCATCCTAGAGGGCTAGACGGCCGCCTAGATGGAAAAAATTGGCCTCGGCGGCTAGGCGGGAGGGAGGAGCCTAGCGTCTAGACGAGCTAGGTGACCGTCTAGGGGAACAGTGATGCTAGGATGCCCGTCTGATCAAGGATAGACGCTTAGTATGGGTAGGGGTGGATATCGAGCCAACTCGACTCGACTCGACTCGTTAAACTCGTTAAGATAACGAGTCAGCTCGACTCGACTCGTTATCTTAACAAGCTCAAAGCTCAACTCGGCTCGACTCGTTAAAAACTCGAGTTGGCTCATTAAGCTCGTTATAAATATGAGCAACAGCCAACAGAGCATACATTGGATACCTCAAACACCTGAACATGGGATTACTACAGACAATTATGGATAGAAGTGATGAAGGATCAAGGATGAGCCTAGAGGGGGGGTGAATAGGCTATTTTAAAATTTTCTTCTAGTTAATTTCAAGAATTTCAATATGATAAATAGAGATGAAAAACTAAGCCTCTTCCTCAATTTTCTTACTCAGAACTCTTTTCCCAGAAGGGAAGGTGAGTTGAACCTTCACAAAATACCAAGTCTCTTCACAACAATTTGAAGGGATCACTGATCTGCTGAATTACACCAAACCTCAAAAAGAAGAAACCTTCTCCAAGAGTAATAGAACAGAGCTTCAGGCTTGATGATTTCCAACTTCCAAGTGTGTTTTGAGCTCACAATATAATAATTAATACAACACTTGAATTGAATATTTCTACAACTCTCATACAGAGTGAAATTGAATGCACTGAGAGTAGAGTTCTCTACATGACTTGAAAGGAAAGGAAAAAGGAGAAAGAGTCTTGAAGATTTTTAATCAAGGTTAAAAGACCTCTTAGTAGGTTAGAATAGAGTGTTGAGTTATTTTTAAGAGGGAATAGTGCCTAAGATCTTGATTTAATCCTAAGTGTGGAAATGGCTCAAAATCATACCTTGAAATCATGCTAGTTGCATTTAGAACAAAGTTTTAAATGTTCTGTTTTTTACCTAAGTTTTCGCCGGACTACTTGTCTTATGTTAAAAATCGGTCCTGCGTTGAACCGAAGTTTTTCAGTTCACGCCGGACCACTTGGAAGTAGTCCGACGCAAAAGCTCGTTCACGCCGGATGCTTGAAGTGACTAGAACCATAATAAAATTTTGGGGGCCTAGATGCTTGAAGTGACTAGAAAGTGGAAAGTCATAAGTCATAACATTCAACTTCAGATGCCCAAATATCTCAAACAGAGCGTTTGGAGGGGTACAAGACTGGAACTCCGATCAGACTAGAAGTAAGTGAAGTAACAAACATTGCAAACAACATTAGGTCTAAAGCATAACAAGAATGAAAATTCCAAATAGTCCATGAAGATCGTGCCATGAAGTCTTGCACTAGGAAGAAATTGTGAAGATCCTGCGTGCAGAAGGTGACGCTTGTTGCTGTTAGTGCAGGATCTGCAGGTCTTCGAAATAGTACATCACATTTACATAAGTGTTAGTAGCCAACTGGATGAAGAGAACATTACATGAAGCTCATGACATTTTTTGGATGCATGTTGATCACATTATTTAGGATGACAAATATCACTTGACCATAATATTTTTGCTTGCAACAAGTATTGGATCACCATCGCTAGGTGGTTAGTACCACTTCTAGCTAGTTCTTGATGGTAACCACTTCATCAAGAAAGACTAAAGGCGCTTAATTAACTACTACATATAAGGGCCTACATATTTTTTACTTATATGGTGAAACATAATACTTGCTATAGCCTCACAATACACCGATTTTTTGTCAAGTTTTCTTCTAACAAGACTTAGTGGAATCACAAAGAAACCTTGGGAAGCTATAGTTAAACATGCACAAGCACACTCGTTTTTTTAAAGTAAACTTTGATGAGAATGAATTCATCTCACTCTTGGCGACTAGCCGCTTTCCACCAAGTCGTCGAAATGGTACCAATTCAACATCATCTTCGTTGTCATCTTCCTACAAATGAAAATGGTACTTGATTATACACAATATTAAACAAAGCTATATGAAAACTGAAAGAAGATACCCATACCATTATCATTGGAGGTTTGTTGTCATTTTGGATCCTCGGATGAAGCTAGAAGCACATACTAATGCCTCAACCATTGATGGGCGCAGAGCACTACGATAATCATCAAGAACTCTACCTCGATCTTGAAAGTGGACTCGATGAGACACTGGTAGCGTGTATAGTCAAGAATTTTTTTGCCATCTTTGACACAACAGGAAACCTATGAGCATTCAACTTCCACCAATCAAGTAATACAAAGTTTGAGTCCTCTGGAGGATGGTTTGGTTCATCTAAATAGATGAGCAATTCTGACTTAGATGGCTCTATAGTCGCTCTCGCAGAAAGGATTGAAACCCACTTGGCATGTGGCAACCGAGGTCCGTGTTTGCAAACCTGAAGATGACTCAGCCCTTCCACTAGCAACCTTGTTTTGGCGATGTTCAGCCTCATAAATGCCATATAGATCATACAACTCATGTCTGACATCATTTTCCTCAATAAGGGCCTTGCTCTCACTAAAAATCATTTTAAAACAGTAACTAACAAATCTCATCTTAAACCTAGGATCAAGAATAGTAGCAATAACCATAACATTGTTCCTTTCCTCCCAATATTTATCAAACTTGTCTGACATTGCTTGTCCCATTTTGTTCATATACTCATCCCCAGAATTACATGCAGCTACCAATGCAATCTTAACATTCACTATGTAGGGATAGAAAACATTTGCAGTGGGGTATATAGATCCTGATAATACCTTAGTTACCTCAGCAAATGCAGTCAAGATTGGCTGAATTTTACTATATAATGTCCAATCTTGATGGGAAGGCTCCCACTTGTAATTCGTATCAACATCACCATACTCAGTGAAAGCAGGCCTATAGGGAATGCATGCATCAAACATTTTATATGTTGAACTCCACCTTGTGGACACATCTAGACACAACCCTGCTCCAGTTTTCAGATTCATGGATTTACAAACTTCCAGGAACTTGTACATACGAGATGGTGACTTCTTAAGATATTTCACAGTTTTCCTGAGCTTGGCTATCAATGGTTGCAATGGTTGAATGCCATCATTCACTACCAAATTGACTATGTGAGCACAACAGCGGACATGAAAGTAATTAGGAATAAAGCCTGCTGTTTTCCTAGCAATGAACTTGGACATCAAAATCCTAGCAGCAACATCATTTGATGCAGCATTATCAAGAGTGATTGTTATAATCTTGTCTTCTATTTTCCATTCAGCTATACATTCAAACACCGCTGAGCTATGATGTTCCCTGTGTGTGGTGGATCTAACTCAATGAAGTTCAGAACACGGCATTGCATAACCCAATCAGGATCTATGTAGTGCGCCACCAAAGCCATGTAGCAAAGATTTTGGTTTGATGTCCATAAATCACATGTCAAACTAACACTCTCAACAGCCTTAAGACTCTTCCTAAGGAGTTCTTTTTCAGATTCATAAACCTTTATGCATTCACTTCGTATAGTCTTTCTACCAATGAACTTGTATGATGCATTCATATATCTCATCAAGACATTAAACCATGTGTGCTCTACCATTCGAAAAGGATATTCATGAACAATTATCATCTTAGCAATGAGCCTACGGGTTTCCTCATGATCATATTCAGTAGGAACAATTGTAAGAGATGAACCTGACGTGTCGGGATTATAGTTGAGTGTACCTTGAGCTAGCTGCCTGCCCTTCAATTTCATATAGGGTGTACACTTTGGCAAATGTCTATTCAAACTTGAAGTTTGACCCCCTTGAGTGTAAGCAAACAAAGAACCACAATATCTACACTTGGCCTTCTCAACGGTCTTCCCTGTCTCCCTCTTCGACGCAGCTTGAACCACCTTGAAATGCTTCCAACAGGCTGCACGCTTTCCTCTCAATTTCTTTGCACTCTTCGGAGACAATTGGTTGCTTGTTTTCCTTTTGCCTCTTCTATTTCAATTGGGAGACCCAGAGCCAGAGTGTTCACCACCATCAGACATCACATGTTGCTCATCATGAGAAGGTTCACTTTCAGACATAACATCATTCATATCATACTCATCTTCCTCATATACATATTCCTACACATACAACATAAAAGAGCAAATACACATTTCTTGTGTCGGAAAAGCAAAAGATTCAATGATGAAAGATCTAAACAAGCTCATCAATAGTTTCTTAAACACAGCTATTACAGTATTACTAGATTAATCTAATAGTAATCTTAGATGCCAAATCTTCATGATACAATCTTGACTAACGAGCTGCCAAATCTTACAGAGATTGTCACATTTCCTTAAATGTAAGATTATCTTGGTTTTATCGCAGGCTTACCGATGTGGGCGCAGTGAGGGAGCGTGGGATGCGTTGAAGGACCGGTGTCGGAGGCTTTCCAAGGTTCGCATTCTTGAAGATGTGGAGTGTGAACCGGAGCCACAAGTCCTACTTAGCTTCACTTCTTTGTTCTTTGACTCCATGCTCCTCGGTTGATTTGGCATGCTTGATGTCAGAGGGGAACTGGATCGGTACGCCGGCGTTGGAGGCTTGGAAGGCCACTCGGTGTGTGGACCGATGGATCTCGGAGGGGAGGAGCTCAACGGGGAGGCGACGGCGCGAGCAAGGCAAGGCCTGGCGGGTGGACGGCAGGAGAAGCCGAGGAGAGGAGGAGCTCAGGCTGCTCAGCCGCTCTGCGCTCAGGACTCAGGAGAGACGAGAGATGGAGACGGAGAGACCGAGAGAGTACCTCTGTACCTGTACCTCTGATCTGGAGCTCGTTCAACTCGTTAGCTCGCTCGATAGCTCGTTAGCTCGACTCGTTTAACTCGTTTTCTTAACGAGTTCAAAACCCAGCTCGACTCGACTCGTTAAGGAACGAGTTCGAGTTGAGTCGAGCCGAGTTTCCGAGTACTCGTTAAACTCGCGAGTTTCGAGTTTTTTTTCCACCCCTAAGTATGGGTCACATAGGGGAGGCAAGAGACTATATTTGGACTTCGCCACCATGATGGAGTGGGCCGGATACAGGACTCGTTTGTAGGGAGTTCCATGGGCTCCACAGGCTCTCTCTCGGCTTATAGCAGCCATGGTCCACACGTCAGTACACGACCGGTCACTCTATTTGTCTATTACTCCCTCCATTCCATTCATAAATACAGGTCCTATAGCTTGAACTGTCTTGTTTAGAAATATAAGTCTTATATATAGATTTAATGAGGCTTTTTATATTATATCACTATTTATTATCTCTCAACAATATGTATTTATTCATTACTACCCACACAAAGTATTATCTCTCATCTTCTATAACAACTAAGTGGAGTATCTAAGTCATTTTCTTTTATACCTTTTTCAATTTTATCGTAACTTTAATCCATATGCAAAGTCAAAATTTATATTATATTTCTGAACAGAGGGAGTACTACTATTGCTGAACTTTATTATTGAGTTATTACTACATGTCATCCGCTCCACGTAGTCCATATGCACTTTTATTTGGATTCCAGTGTCTAGAGTCCAGCGGCGGAGCTAGGATAAAAATAGAGAGTAGGCCATAAATATAGCAAATATAGTCTTCTACGGTTGAAATTCATACATTAATAAAAGAGAAGCACAACAAGAAAGCAAAATACAATGAAGGTACCTTGCTAATGGAAAGACATCCAAAACACACATGAATAAGCACCCAATGCAAAGCGTTTTGTATGTCAAAATTTACAAAATTAGCGATATAATAGTAATCAGTGATAATTTTTCGAAAAGAAAATAATATAAACAAAATATTGCATCCTTTTTCCACACAACCAATCAAACTTATTAAACCACTATTTTTTAAGGGATCTCCAGATTTTTCCATCCATTGTCTTTGGAAAGACATGGCCAATTGATTTAGTTGGACATTCAATAAATATATCATTCTCACTTCATCTCTAATTTCATTGGCATAATCCTCTATTGGCATGCCACGCACTGAATCGGTGACATTTTTATTCGGATTAAATTCTAGTCAAAGCCTCTTTGGTTGAGTTGTGCTCTTATCGGTTGGAGAAGTACTACTTGAATTGCTTGTGAAATAATAACACAAAATTGTTTCTCCATTATCGAAAATCTACGGAAAAATACAATTATAAATATGTAATACAACTATATTTCTAATTGTAGAACATTAGACATAAATAGTTATAACTTAAAAAAAGCATTAACTTATTGACTATTGTGTATATCGTAAATTCGTAAATTGTAATTGAATATTTGTATGTATAATATATACCAAACGCATTTGCGCGCCGCACAGGCATGTGATACCACGCAAAGGCGATTTTCTTGTCGAAAAAAGAACTGCGAAAAAAATCAAAGAAGTTTGGAGGATCTTTCTGTATAAAAACGTACCTAGATGTAATATTTGAGGGATTTCACGTAAAAAAATGATTTGGATTTAGAATTCTTGAGAGCAGTCGTCCTTCTCCTCGTCTCCACGCTCCAGTCCTCGCCTCCTCCTCTCTAGATCTCCTCGGCACCGGCGACGACGAGTCACCCCTCATCGCCCCAGGCCGCCTCGACGGTTCGGTTGTTTGGTTCCTCGTTGCGCTTGGGCGCTGGCCCCCTGTGTCTTGTTCTCCACCAGTCCGCTTGGCCACGCACCTGTGCCCTGACCTCGTGCCTCCTTTTCACTCAGCGCTGTCGCCCGTCAGGTGTGCTCTCGGCTCTCTAGTCTTTACCTTATTCAATTGGATTTATGGATTGGGGGATTTAGGACTGTAGATATTACTTGTTACTTGTTAGGTCGTAGTTAGGCCTTGTGGACTTGGCAAAGACCCACTTCTTCCTTATGTGTTTCTTCCTCCTCTATTTCAGCTAAAGCTATGGCCGCCGGGTAGGGCGAGGCCAAGGGGTACAAACGGCTGGTGAGGGCAAGATGGGTACCGGCCCCAAGGTAGAGGATAGGCTCCAACTTAATGGCATAGCATTTCACAAACCACGAAACATTGCTTTAGATAACCACTTTTCTTCGCATAACGGTTTAGAGAATCACACTTTTTTTTAGCAATGCTTTCTATCAAATGGGTCCTACAAACTAGGCCCACTCGTCAGACTTACAAGACTATTCCGTTTCCATATACGCTGACATAGAGATAGCTGGCAAGCTAGATAAGAGCTTACATTTGTAGCATGATTGCGTGCTGGCCTGCTGGGGCTAAGTGAAACGCAAGGCAATTATTTATATGAGGTGGTGAAGATAAAGTACCAATGTATTTCGATGGGATCTTTCACCAAGTCATCAGTCAGGCAATCATTCATGCTAACTAGGGTTCAAAATCCCGCTGAGATTTCAAAAATCTTGACTGAAATTTAAGATTTCGGCTGGATTAAGATTTCAAAATTAAAGTTTGATATAGAGATTTAGGTAAATTTCGGCGCGATTTTGATTTCTGGGCCGGATTTTGCACCAAATTTTTTATGGCGAATTGTAATGACTTTTATGAGAAATACATTTGAAAATTTTGCAAAAATATATATATACCAATTAAGTAACCCTAACCCTAAACCCGAACTTAGATTTCGGCTTAAACCCTAAACCCTAACTTGAATTTCGACTTAAACCCTAAACTTTAACTTGAGACTTTTATGTGCAAATACTTAGTATTTTGCATTCAAAAGATAGAAAATATAGATAAATGCTTGCATAATTTTTTATATATTTTTTTAAAAAAATTTCTAGCCTCGGGAGACCATTTCACAGGGTGCCAAATTTTTGGTGATTTTGATCGAAATTTCGGTTTAAGGTTCCTAAAAATACCAGATTTGAAATTTGGTTTTTTAATTTTGGTTAGATTTCAGCTAAAATTTCACTAAAACTTTAGATTTTAACCGCCTTTGAGATGTGATCTGAAAACAAAATTTAAAACATCGGTGCTAAGTGCTCACTATCGGCTCTTATCAGGGTGGTCACTGGATCGAAATCTTATCACCTGTACATTTCCATCATTGGGCCCTTCTAATTATGAAATGTGGGCTCTCTTCTAGTACGCGTTAATCGGCACTAGCAAACCTTCAGTGCGATGGTACAGATACCGATGATGACTTGGCACCGTATGAATGTGAGGTAAGTGCTGATGCAAGCAGCAACAATTTGTGTGGCATTAACGGCCTGCGCTCCTGCAATTTCTATTCTTTATGTTAATTGGTAATTCTAAAAATTACTTAATATTTAACAAAAAATTATGAAAATGCTATAAAAATTCTGAGAAATTTTAGATAATTATCTACTGAGTAGATATAGACTAAGCTTTACTGATTGAAGAGTGAGCATACAATATAATGATTTTATCAGTAGTAAAAGCCATTTGGCATGAATAGAAATAGGATATGTTGGACATCGCAAAGAGGGAATTTATCAAGATTGCTCTGAATGGAATAATTATGTTACCCGGGCAATGAATACTAAGATTAATCTGATAGCTCGATCTTTTGGAGCTGCTGTTTCCCTAGCATGAAGCTGGTACCCCTGCTATTCCCGAAGCCGCCAGATGTACAGCTTTGCACCTCCTGAGGCACCATCTTCATACGGTCCTGAAGGCCGAATAATTTATAGAAAATGACTAGCTGGTACTTTTGGATTCCCTGAAGGAAAATAATATAACCAACAAAGATCTATTATGTTGCCAGAAGTACAACGCGAATGGATCCTCCCGCGCTTTCAGGATTTTAAAGGCTGTGGCAACATATAATTTTTGTCATACGCAATCTTGTCATTGATCTAACATTATGTAATCGAAAAGTTACTAATGCAAAAAAAAGATCAACAAGATATTGTGCATATTCCACCTCAATATGAGGATACTGTCGTAACAGTATCGTCGCAAAGTACCAGAAGTACTTCGAGCTTATATGCATTTTGCTAGAAGCAGAAAAGCATGATGAACTCTTGGTGAAGAATTATCATGTACATTCTAATGGGAGTTTTGCAATGCTCGAAGCACATGCAAATGCTCAACAGGCTAGTAATATCCAAAGCCGCAGAAAGGGCCAATGGAATATAAGGGATAAGTGGAATAATGACAAATCAAATAGCGGAAGAGGCAATTCATAGTGAAAAGTGAAGGTAAAAGGCCAGGGGCTTCCAGAAGTAATGCTGCAAACCCTGAATAACCTTGTTTTATGTACGAATGCACTGGCCATTGGTCATGCAACTATCGCATCCCGAAGCATGTGGTAGACCTTTAAATGCGATCCACTAGAAAACTAAATAAGACTCGGGGAAATAATATTAAGTCATACTTCCCCGTTCAACCTATTGTTGATACGAATGTTGAGAAGTGTAATGATATGATTCTTGAAATTATTGAGTTCGAGGAGTCCCAGGAGGGCATTTACATCTCATATGGAGACCTGGATTAGTCTCCTAAGTATCCCTTCACTTTGCTAAGTCGATGTCACATATTCCTTATAAGTCTCCTTATCAGTTAAGCCCTAGTTCCTAAACGAACATTTGGTCTATACTCCTATTGAGCGATTATCATTCAAAAATTGAATAAATTGATATTTCCCAGATATTTGATTAATTGTGCTATGTTTGTTCTATATTCTACAATTTGTTCCTGATACAACAATTGTTTGATTGTTAAATCATACTTCCAATATAGAACAAAGTATAATCTAATGGCAGAGGAGAAAATCTGTCTAGAAGACAGTTGTACCATACTAAGTGAATTGAAAATATTATGACTATCGCCAGAAGCGACACTCTCATAGTTGGTACTGGAAGAATGCCATATTATACCCTGAGTCCAGTCGTACTCCTTTAATCGTTTTCTGTATGGAGATA
Source organism: Otatea glauca (assembly GCA_036346275.1). Taxonomy (NCBI): domain Eukaryota; kingdom Viridiplantae; phylum Streptophyta; class Magnoliopsida; order Poales; family Poaceae; genus Otatea; species Otatea glauca. The sequence goes on from CM070715.1 coordinate 21,715,900, forward strand.
GTGAATGAGGATGGTACAGAATACCTACTCATGACTAAGTTTAATGGGTGTAATAAACGTGTGGTTAAAAGCTTCATTTATTCTCCTCCGGATTATACTATGCACATATAAAACCTGAAGTTTGTGTTGCGATGAAAAATCTAGATATATTCAAGATCTGGCAGATCGACTGGGTTACCCTGAGTTGAATAGTATAAGAAGAATAATTAATAATTCTGCTAGCCATAACATAAAGTCTTTTCTAGACCTGAAGTTTTTCTTATGCCCTGGTTGTGCTAAAGGAAAGCTTATTCTTAGATATTACCTAAAAAGTTAGGGAAGAATCACTGAATTTCATGGAGAAAATTCAAGGTGATATCTATGGACCTGTTCAGCCCCTGTCGGGCTCCTTTTAAGAAATTTTATGGTACTGATAGATGCTTCTACTAGATGATCCCATGTATATCTCTTATCTACTAGGAACCATGCTTCTGCCCAATTATTAAGTTAAGAGCCTACTTTCCAGAAGAAAGGTTCAATTCTATTCAAATAGACAATACTAGCGAGTTTACCTCAAAAGTATTTAATGATTATTCTATGACTCTAGGAGTTAATGTAGAGCATCTAGTACCTAATATCCACACTTAAAATGGCCTTACAGAGTCATTATATTAAAAGAATAAAAACTTATTGCTTGGCCGCTCTTGTAGAATAGTAGGATTTCCACCAGTTGTTGGGGTCACGCAGTGCTGCATACTGCGGTATTAATTTAACTCAGATCAACTGCACATCATGAAATTTCCCCGTTGCAGATAGTGCGTGGAAAAGAATTAAATATTTTTCATCTGCGAAAATTTGGCTGTACTGTATGCATGCCAATCTCTCCACCACAGCGTACCACCATAGGACCTTACCAGAAGTTGAGGATCTATGTAGGTTATGAATCTTCGTCATGTATTAAAATACCTAGAGCCTATGACAGGATCCAGACACGGCTCGATGACAGTTGATTGTACTAAGGACATTTTTCGGCATTAGGGGGAGATAAGTACCACATTAGAGAATATCGAGTCCTTAGATCCACGCACTACAGAGACCGAATTTGAAGTTCAGAGGATAATAAATATGCAATAAATAAGGTTATAATCTATCAAATGCATTCACTGTTCATAAGGGAGTGAAAAGATCTCATATACCTGCAGTATGTGCACCTGAAAGAGTATGCACAGGACTCAATTCCGCGGAGACGTCCTGTAACATCCCAAAATTTGGTTTAATTAAGTTTTTATTTCTTAAAAGTGCATTTGTGATTTTCTGGAATTTATTTGGATTTTTCTAGATTTAATTGAATTAATTCCTATTTCAAGTTTAGTGCTTTTTATTCAAATCTATTTAAATCTGTGCAAAGTTAAAATAAAGTTTTGCCAAAAATATTTTATTTGAGTTTAGAATGTCTCAAAGTATTTCTGAGATTTTTCTTGGATTTTTCCTGATTATTTTATTTGCCTAAAACCAATTAAATGAATTTCTAGAATTATTTTAATTATTAAAGTTTTAAAATCTTTTGAACAGTATTGGGCGAAGCCCAATCTTGCGCTCGAGGTCCGCTTGGCGGCCCAAATCGGCCGTCTTGCGTTGAAACCCTAGGATCCAACGCGACAACCGTTGGATCGAGATCCAACAGCCGTGCCTTTGCGCGTCGTCGATCGTCCGAGCCGTTCGATGGCGCCGCGTGGGCGCGTCGGATGCAGCCACGTCACCTCTCGTGTCGCCGCCGAGTTCGCCGCCGCCTCGAGCCGTCCTCGAGTCCGGGCTTTGCACGCCTCCGTCTGCGCTATTTAAAGCGCCGACGCGGTGTTGAATTCCTCACCTCGCGCCGCGCGTCTGCGCAATCCCGGCCGAGCCGTCGCCGTTCGCATAAAAGCTCGCGGAGTTAGCCAAAGCCTGTTGTAGTTTCCGATCGTTTCGCGCCGTTCTGCCGTTCAAGGGCGGCACAGAGATCCGGATTTCGTCGCGTCGGACCGATGAAGCCGTGTCGCCGTTTAAATCGCGGGCGCCATCGCGACGTCGTCTTCTCTATCGCCGGTGAAGCGTGCGGCCACGCATCGTCATCGCCGGATTCAAAGCTTTCGGCCGTTCGATCTTCGTTGAACGCTCCGGATCGCGCCAAGTGGGTAAGCTTCTCGGGTGTCGGAGGCCGTTGGATCTAATCGGACGAACCGAGACACGGCCACATGCACCCTTGCCGTAGCCGTCCGATCGAGTTCGTGCGCTCTAGATCTCGCCGTCGCCGCAACCAATCGGGCGCTGACGCGTGGTGGTGCGGCGCCGAGGCGTCGTGGGCCGGCCTCTGAGACTGAGGGAGGTCCGTGGACTGTGTCTATGCACCGAGGCCACGCGTCGGCTTCTGATTGGTCCGATTCAGCGCTGGCGTCATGCTGACGTCATGATGATGCAATAAATCAGTTTTCGTTTTAAAAATAAATCTGTTAATTTTGAATTTCTGATTTTCTAATTTCAGTATTTATTTCAAACTTCAAAAGGCTATATCTTTTGCAATTTAACTCGGATTTGAGTGATTCAAATTTTTAAAAATTTGTAAAATTGAGATCTATTTAATGGTGAATTTTATTTGATTTTTGGAGTTCAATTACTCTCTGTTTTGGTATTTATTTGCTTTTCTCCTTCGGTACGCGTAGACGTTGAATTGTGTGACGCTTCGGAGGAAGATCAAGCAACCCAAGAGCAAGCTTCAGATCAAGATCAAGACCTATTCTAAGGCAAGTTGTGCTTTGATCATGTTGAACCCATGTTTATAAAATTGCTATATTTGTTTTACCCTATTGCATATGTTTCAAATATACAATTGTTTCAAATTAGATTGGGATTAGCTAATATACCAGATTGATCTATACCCTACCTTGTCATTGTATGCCATGATCCATTGTCACCCTAGATTGGTTAAATATAGTTGGTTAATAATTATAATCAACATTGGAGGTTTAGACCGTATTAGTTGCTTAGCTTTGCCACGTCATCACATGTATCAGAATCATTGATAATTAATCTTGACTAATGGAATATGGAACGATATTATGAACTTGTGTGTCATGTGGGATCACACGATGAGATTGAGTTGTTGTGGCGAGTCATGTCACGCAACGATGTTGAATTGTTGATGGCACGTGGTGCTTGGTAATCAACTGGGTGATGATAATTTAGATTGGGGCAAGTGGCAAGGGGCGAGGAGGCCAAGGTGGGCCCGATGGGCAGAGGGTATGTGGATGTCTTGCCTTGATCACACTAAGGACTTAACCTTGCAAGCCTTTGACCTGAGTCAATCATGCAACCACATGTCTGGTATGGGCCAGCGTAGCTGAGTAATTTGTAATGTCTTAATTTTGGTACTATTGTGGTCGGTGTGAGTTCCCGAGTTATGGTGTAATTCACATGGCGCAAGAGGGGGCCCTGGATGTGGTAACCAGTCGCACCAGTGTTGAAACCTTAGCGGGTAGTATCCGGTTAAGCCAGAGCATTGTAAAGGCTTTGTTATGATCACTCGCCTTGGTGGTGTTTGGTTGTATCACGTGGGTAAAGTGCATAACCTCTGCAGAGTGTGAAACTATTCGGATAGCCGTGCTCGCGGTATTGAGGAATGCTCGGGAATTACAGTTAAGGGTTAGTTTAATTAATTGAACAACTTGGTTGGGATGGCGGAAGGCCATATGGAAGATGGAATTTGACTTAGGATTGGAAACTTGGTTTGCTTGAGAAATCCTGAAGTTATTTATTATTGCTATTTGTTTTACATTCTTTACAATCTATTTACTGTAATTGTTCATAAACGCTGCTTATTGCAAAATAGCCATGATAGCCTATCCATTGGAATAAGCCTTACATATAGATACATAGAATTGCATTCTGTGCACAACTTGTTGAGTGCTTTAAGTACTCACCCTTGCCAAACAACAATAATCAACAGTTGAAGAATCTACACCTGTGTTGGAAGAGGAAGTCCAGGAAGACACAAGTCATTAGGGTCCGAGCCTTGTCAGTTGCCTGTGGTGAACTGATGAGCTATCTACGTTTTCTATTTTCCGCTGCTTAATCATTAGTTATATTTTTAGTCTTGCCCTGCGTGGCTTAATAATGTAAGTTGGTCATAAGATCATACATTTAACTATATCAATAAATGAACTATTATGCTACTATCGTTGTGTATGATGTGATATGTACCAATGTTAAGCTGTGTGCACTAGCGTTGATCCTGGGACTAGTGTGGTAAACACAGTGGGTTCGAATCAGTGGATTCGGGTCCTTACAGAGGTGGTATCAGAGCATACTAACTGTAGGTCTTGGCCCTAGATAGTATGGAGGTGTCCTGTGTGAGTCCAAAACTATTTTCTAAAAGAAAATCTAAACATGACTAATAAAACACTCTCGACTCATCTCATTCTCTACTTCTCGCCTTTGCTGAATTTACCGTTTTACTTGCCGTTTTGGGTGGAGCACTTATTCAAAAGTTCTTGTGGAGCAGATGCCGATTGTTCCGACCTTCGAGGAGTCAGCTGGCGGCTACGCCATGGAGCTGTGGAGAGTACTTCAGACGCTTGGGGGCTTTTATCGTCCGCTTTACCGAGGAAGTAGCTGGTCAGTTAATGGTGTACACCGGGATTTATTTGCAAGTCGATTATCTACGCCGAGAACGAGGAAGCTAGCAGGCCAATCAACATCTCTGCCAGAAGATTCTCGTACGAGGTTGCAATTCAGGAGGTTGCCCGACTTGCTCTTCGCCGTGTCTGCCGCGACTACGCCGACGAGCTTCACGACTCAGTGTTCCGCCTTCACCCAGACGTGCAAGCATGCCGACGCCGACGGATCGTGGAGAACGAGTGTGCCACCGCGGTACACCTTGCGGAGTTCGCCCTTGCCCAGGAGGATCATATGAGAGATACTACTCAGGAGCTGGAGACTGTGTATGAGGCACTCAGAGTGGCAGAGCAGGAGCTTGAGGTGACCCGTGCTTCAGCCATCGGGATGATTACTGAGCTGGGAGAGGCCCTAGAGGCGGTCGAGGACGAGCTGGAGTGTGTGACTCGAGAAGTTCAGGAGCCAGCAGAGGAGTCCGAGGAGGACCCAGAGGAGCGAGAGTGGGAGCCAGAGGGGAGTGCAGACCCCGTTGTTGCAGAGGACCCAGTAGTAGGTCATCAGGATAGAGTTGCTCCTATGCCCGCTCATCCGCCGGTGTATGCGCCGGATCAGCCTCAGCCAGGGTGGCTGGATGAGTGAGTGTCAGCCTTGGAGCTGTGTTGAGACTCGAGTGTGAGTCGCGTCTTTAAGTTAGTCTTTACCTTTTTAGTTGACGTTAAGGTTTCGTGTTAGTTTGCTTCTTTGTAATGCTGAGTGTGCAGTATGTGTTGCAAAGCTTGTAGGCTAAAATAAGCAGCCATACCAAGAATAATAAAGAATTATTTCAGTTGGGTATAACCTATCTCCCCGCTTTAGAAAGTCTTACTTCTTATCTATACTACATCTACCGTCCCTAACCTAAAAGGCAATCATCAGATGGTGAATACTCGAGGAAACAACGGTGCTTCAGGAAGTGGACTGCGCCAGAATGACAACCCCAATGACGGAGGCAGCCTCAACCACCGCCAAGGACATGCGAGAACACAGGAGCATTTCTTGCGGTAGAGACTCAAGCGATGCAGACTATGATCACGCGGATCAGATGCAGATGACCACGCGCAGCGACCAACAACAACAACCACAGAGCTCAGGACAACCATGGTGGACCCGACCTCACTCAAAGCTATCGATTTTATGAGGACTAGGCCACCAACTTTTCGAGGAATGTGAACCCTTTGGAAGCCGATGGACCGGCTTAGGACAATTGAGAAGAAGCCGCACATCACTCAAGGTGAGGGAAATGAGAAGGTGCTCTCGCCTCTCATCAACTTGAAGGAACCGCCGCAGAATGGTGGGAGAATTCTTCGTGCGCTCATGGAGCCCCACAAGAGATCACACGGGAGGAGTTTACTAATGCTTTCCGCCAAGATCATGTTCGGAGGAATGATGGACCTTAAGAAGGAAGAGTTCAGGGCTCTGAAACAAGGAGGCCAACCAGTGGCCGAGTACCTGAATAAGTTTACCCAGTTAGCTCGCTATGCCCCTGAAGACGTAGCGACGGACAAAGCTAGGCAGTCTCGTTTCATGAAGGGACTGAATTCAGGACTGCAGGTGGGACTGATTACCCACAATTTTCCAGACTTTCAGGAGCTAGTGAATAAGGCTTTGATCCTAGAGGATAAGCGCAAAGAGCTGGGTGAAAACCGTAAGCGCTTAATGACTAATCAGGGTGGACGTCCAAACCATCTACGTTTGAGGATGTCACCACAACAATTTGCTAGATTCCAACCACCAGCTGTGAACAAGACATCAACCCACGCCTCGCCACGCCAATCGAATTTTCAGACACCAAAGCCAGGCAACAATGCACCAGGAGGGAATCAACAGTCTGCCGTGAAAAGATGCTATACCTGCAATGAGCCAGGGCATTTTTCCAATAGGTGTCCACAGAAGGGAGGCATCACGCCAGTTCGTTTCAACTTGGGAACAACACCGGCCAAGGCACCAGCCTCAGGAGGAAATCGTGCGCCAGGTCAAGCTGGAGCAACCCCGCAATCAACAGTGCGTGGAAGGATCAACCACATCACCGCAGATGGAGCTCGGGAAGCTACGGGGCGTCGTCTTGGGTAAGTTTACGGTCAACTCGAAGCACCTACGCTTTTGTTTGATTACGAGCTTCGCGTTCGTTTGTTTCTCAAAGTTTTGCAACCAAGAATGGATTTAAAGTGGTGAATCTTAAGTGTGTGCTCTTAGTCCAACCCCGTGATCCGAACTTAGATCTAGCCTTGGGTGTTTGGGAGCTAAGTTGCTTATGGATGGGATAGAATTCTAGCGAATCTTATCTTGATAGATGCGCAATCCTAGACGTCATCCTTGGAATGGATTGGTGTCTAAGCATAAGGCCGTTTTGGATTGTGGCCAAGGATCGTGACTTTGGAAGGCCCTAGTGGCAAGAAAGTAGAGTTTCAAGCGACCGCATTCGCGATGGGCGATTAATGGTCAACGGCGTGAAAGCCATCGGCATGGAAGATGTGCGATGGCTGTGAATACCGGATGTGTTTTCGTAAGATTTGCGGTGATTACCACCGACCGTGATATCGAGTTCGTGATCGAGTTAGCGCCGAGGACAGACCGATATCAAAGAGACCATATCGGATGCCTCTTGACGAGTTAGTGGAAATGAAGAAGCGATTGAGGAACCGCAAGAGAAAGGTTTCATTAGACCAAGTTCGCCGCCGTAGGGCCCGGTTTTGTTTGTTCGTAAGAAGGGCGGAAGTCTTAGAATGTGCATCGATTATCGTGCCTTTGAATGAAGTAACGATCAAGAATAAGTATCCGTTGCCCGGGATCGATGACTTATTTGATCGCTTAAGAGGAGCTGAGTTTTCTCCAAGATAGATCTTCGTTCGGGTACCATCGATTGAAGATCCGAGCGGAGGATGTGCCTAAGACTGCGTTTTCTCGCGATATGGACATTATGAGTTCACAGTCATGTCATTTGGATTGACTAATGCCCCGGCATATTTCATGAACATGATGAATAAGGTTTTCATAGAATATTTGGATAAGTTTGTTGTAGTCTTCATAGACGATATCTTGGTTTACTCGAAGACGGAGGAGAGCATGCGAACATCTAAGAATGGTTTTAGAGAGGCTGCGAGAACATCAGCTATATGCTAAGTTTAGCAAGTGTGAATTTTGGAAGGAGAAAGTAGAATTTCTTGGTCATGTAATGACTACTAAAGGAGTAGCATTGACCCAAGCAAAGTGGGCGCTTGATGTTGCATTAGGAGCAACCAAAGTCATTACCGATCCGTAGTTTTACGGGAATAGCGGGATATTACCGTCGGTTCATAGAGGATTCTCAACGATTGCTAAACCCCTTACGCGCTTGTTAAAGAAAGAAAAGAAGTTTGCATGGGCGCCAGAGTGCGAGAAAAGCTTTATGGAGTTAAAGCGTTTAACAACAAATTTCGTATTAGTGTTGCGGATGTGCGTAATGGATTTGATATTTATTGCGATGCTTCAAAGCAAGGCTTGGGATGCGTGTTAATGCAAGAAGGCAAAGTCGTTGCTTATGCGTCGAGACAGTTAAGACCGCATGAAGTGAACTACCCGACGCATGATTTGGAGTTAGCTGCCGTAGTGCACGCTTTAAAGATATGGCGTCATTATCTCATAGGAAATAGATGTGAGATATATACAGATCATAAGAGCCTGAAATACATATTCACTCAAGCAGATCTGAATATGAGACAGCGAAGATGGCTTGAGCTAATTAAGGATTATAATGTGGGAATCCATTATCATCCCGGAAAAGCTAATGTGGTAGCGGATGCTCGAGTCGAAGAGCCATAGCGCAAATACATTGACCATGGAGGATCAACGAAATTATGCAAGGAATTTGAAACTAAGGTTGGAAGTTGTTCATGAGGAATGGTAGTCTGCTGAAGTAAAGCCAACACTAGAGGATCAGTTATTGAAGGCGGAAAGATGATGATAAAATTTCTAAGATCAAGGTTAAAAGGAAGAAGGCTTAGTAGATTTCACTGACGAGCAAGGAACCATGTTCTTCAAAAGCCGAATTTGTGTGCTTGGATAAAAGGAACTAAAGCAATTGATTCTTGAGGAGGCTCATGATTCTAAGTACTCGATTCATCCAGAAGTGCCAAGATGTACCAAGATTTGAAAGAGAGATTTTGGTGGCCTAACATGAAGCGTGAAGTGGTGAGCATGTTGCTTTATGCGACGTATGTCGAGGGTAAAGCTATGCATCAAAGACCATTGGTTTGTTGCGGTAGTTGAAAATTCGGAATGGAAGTGGGAGGAAATCGAATGGACTTTATCACGGTTTACCTAAAACTCGAGAGGTTACGATTCCATTTGGGTTATTGTGGATCGTCTAACCAAGGTCGTCCATTTTATCGATAGAAAGACCACTTACTCGGAGATCGTTTAGCGAGTTGTACATGTCAAAGATTGTATGTTTGCATGGAGTGCCCAAGAAGATTGTGTCGATGAGAGTACCCAATTTACCTCAAGATTACGGAATAAGTTGCACGAAGCCATGGGAACTCGCCTGAATTTTAGTACAGCATATCACCCGCAGACAGATGGTCAGACTGAAAGAGTAAATCAGATTTTAGAGGATATGTTGAGAGCTTGTGCTTTAGCTTATGCTACATCTTGGGATAAAAGTTTGCCATATGCACGAGTTCGATTACAATAATAGTTATCAAGCTAGCTGCGCAGATGTCACCGTTTGAGGCGTTGTATGGGCGTGCTTGTCGTACCCCATTGAATTGGAACGAAACAGGAGAACGTTTGGTGTTTGGGCGAGATATTCTCGAGGAGGCAGAAAGTCAAGTTGCCATGATCAGAGAGAGGTTGAAGATAGCGCAGTCAAGACATAAAAGCTACGCAGATAACCGTCGTCGAGATTTGAGTTTTGAACCGTAAGATCATGTGTATCTCGAGGTTACCCCTCTTAAGGGCGTTAAAGATTTCATGTTAAAGGAAGCTTGCACCAAGATATGTTGGTCCGTTCAAGATTACGAGCCGTCGAGGAGAGTGGCTTATCGATTAGAGTTGCCTCGATCCTTGGCGAGTGCATGATGTATTCCATGTGTCGCAGACTTAAGAAGTGTCTCAGAGTGCCAACCGAGCAAACCCATTGGATACAATAGAGCTGCAAGAAGATTTGACTTACAAAGAGCAACCGGTCGAATTTTGGATGTTATGGAGCATAAGACCGAAACAAGTCTATTCGCTTTGCGAGTTCAGTGGAGCAATCATTCCGAAAGTGAAGCCACATGGAAGCGAGAAGAAGATTTGAAGTCGGAATTCCCGAACCTATTCTCTAGCTAGCCCTGAATCTCGGGTCGAGATTCTGTTAAGGGAGGGAGGTTTGTAACATCCCAAAATTTGGTTTAATTAAGTTTTTATTTCTTAAAAGTGCATTTGTGATTTTCTGGAATTTATTTGGATTTTTCTAGATTTAATTGAATTAATTCCTATTTCAAGTTTAGTGCTTTTTATTCAAATCTATTTAAATCTGTGCAAAGTTAAAATAAAGTTTTGCCAAAAATATTTTATTTGAGTTTAGAATGTCTCAAAGTATTTCTGAGATTTTTCTTGGATTTTTCCTGATTATTTTATTTGCCTAAAACCAATTAAATGAATTTCTAGAATTATTTTAATTATTAAAGTTTTAAAAATCTTTTTGAACAGTATTGGGCCGAAGCCCAATACTGTGCGCCTGAGGTCCGCTTCGGGCGGCCCAAGTCGGCCCGTGCCGCTGAAACCCTAGGATCCATCGCGGACAACCGTTGGATCGAGATCCAACGGCTGTGCCTTTGCCGCGTCGTCGATCGTCCGGAGCCGTTCGATGAGCGCCGCGTGGACGCGTCGGATGCATCCACGTCACCTCTCCGTGTCGCCGCCGGAGTCCGCCGCCGCCTCGGAGCCGTCCTCGGAGTCCGGGCTTTGCACGCCTCCCCGTGCCGATATTTACGGCGCCGACGCGGGTGTTGAATTCCTCACCTCGCGCCACGCGTCTGCCGCAATCCCGAAGCCCCGAGCCGTCGCCGTTCTCGCGTAGAAGCTCGCCGGAGTTAGCCAAAGCCCTGTTGTGGTTTCCGATCGTTTCCGCCGCCGTTTCCGCCGTTCCATGGGCCAGACCGAGATCCCCGGATTTCGTCGCGTCGGACCAGTGAAGCCGTGTCGCCGTTTCGTCGCCGGAGCGCCATCGCCGACGTCGTCTTCTCTATCGCCGGTGAAGCTGTGCCGCTGCATCGTCATCGCCGGATTCGAAGCTTTCCAGCCGTTCGATCTTCGTTGAACGCTCCGGATCGCGCCAAGTGGGTAAGCGTCTCGGGTGTCGGAGGCCGTTGGATCTAATCGGACGAACCGAGACACGGCCACGTGCACCCTTGCCGTAGCCGTCCGATCGAGTTCGTGCGCTCTAGATCTCGCCGTCGCCGTAACCAATCGGGCGCTGACGCGTGGTGGTGCGGGCGCCGAGGCGTCGTGGGCCGGTCTCACACTGAGACGGAGGAGGTCCGTGGACTGTGTCTATGCACCGAGGCCACGCGTCGGCTTCGATTGGTCGGTTCAGCGCAAGGCGTCATGCTGACATCATGATGACGCAATAAATCAGTTTTTGTTTTAAAAATAAATCATTAATTTCGAATTTCGATTTTCGATTTCAGATTTATTTCAAACTTCAAAAGGCTATATCTTTTGCAATTTAACTCGGATTTGAGTGATTCAAATTTCTAAAAATTTGTAAAATTGAGATATATTTAATGGTGAATTTTATTTGATTTTGGAGTTCAATTGCTCTCTGTTTTGGTATTTATTTGCTTTTCTCCTTGATGCAGCGTAGGCGTTGAATTGTGTGGCGCTTGGAGGAAGATCAAGCAACCCAAGAGCAAGCTTCAGATCAAGATCAGGACCTATTCCAAGGCAAGTTGTGCTTTGATCATGTTGAAGCCATGTTTATAAAATTGCTATATTTGTTTTACCCTATTGCATATGTTTCAAATATACAATTGTTTCAAATTAGATTGGGATTAGCTAATATACCAGATTGATCTATACCCTACCTTGTTATTGTATGCCATGATCCATTGTCACCCTAGATTGGTTAAATATAGTTGGTTAATAATTATAATCAACATTGGAGGTTTAGACCGTATTAGTTGCTTAGCTTTGCCACGTCATCACATGTATCAGAATCATTGATAATTAATCTTGATTAATGGAATATGGAACGATATTATGAACTTGTGTGTCATGTGGGATCACACGATGAGATTGAGTTGTTGTGGCGAGTCATGTCACGCAACGATGTTGAATTGTTGATGGCACGTGGTGCTTGTAATCAAGCGGGTGATGATAATTTAGATTGGGGCAAGTGGCAAGGGGCGAGGAGGCCAAGGTGGGCCCGATGGGCAAAGGGTATGTGGATGTCTTGCCTTGATCACACTAAAGACTTAACCTTGCAAGCCTTTGACCTGAGTCAATCATGCAACCACATGTCTGGTATGGGCCAGCCTAGCTGAGTAATTTGCAATGTCTTAATTTTGGTACTATTGTGGTCGGTGTGAGTTCGAGTTATGGTGTAATTCACATGGCGCAAGAGGGGCCCCGGATGTGGTAACCATCGCACGATGTTGAAACCTTAGCGGGTAGTATCCGTTAAGCGAGCATTGTAAAGGCTTTGTTATGATCACTCGCCTTGGTGGTGTTTGGTTGTATCACGTGGGTAAAGTGCATAACCTCTGCGAGTGTGAAACTATTCGGATAGCCGTGCTCATGGTATTGAGCAATGCTCGGGAATTACTGATTAAGGGTTAGTTTAATTAATTGAACAACTTGGTTGGGATGGCGGAAGGCCATATGGAAGATGGAATTTGACTTAGGATTGGAAACTTGGTTTACTTGAGAAATCTGAAGTTATTTATTATTGCTATTTGTTTTACATTCTTTACAATCTATTTATTGTATTTGTTCATAAATCTTGCTTATTGCAAAATAGCCATGATAGCCTATCCATTGGAATAAGCCTTACATATAGATACATAGAATTGCATTCTGTGCACAACTTGTTGAGTGCTTTAAGTACTCACCCTTGCCAAACAACAATAATCAACAGTTGAAGAATCTACACCTGTGTTGGAAGAGGAAGTCCAGGAAGACACGAGTCATTAGGGTCCGAGCCTTGTCAGTTGCCTGTGGTGAACTGATGAGCTATCTACGTTTTCTATTTTCCGCTGCTTAATCATTAGTTATATTTTCAGTCTTGCCCTGCGTGGCTTAATAATGAAAGTTGGTCATAAGATCATACATTTAACTATATCAATAAATGAACTATTACGCTACTATCGTTGTGTATGATGTGATATGTACCAATGTTAAGCTGTGTGCACTAGCGTTGATCCTGGGACTAGTGTGGTAAACACAGTGGGTTCGAATCAGTGGATTCGGGTCCTTACACGTCCGCAGAAGTAGAGAACCGAGCAAATAAGAACACTACCCATGACAGTAGAAGAAGCTCAACCTGATGTTGAGAAAATCCCTGAAATGAGCCATCCTGGAGATGGTAACATCCGTGAAGTGATCCATCTTGAAGATGATAACCCTATATTTGCGCGCACAATCTAACGCTGGGAAGTCGGAACACCCAGACTCCGTCGTTGTGGTAAATCACGAGGAGCTGGAAGAAATTAATAAAGAGATATCCCTGAAACGATGTAGGAGAATTGTATAAAAGAAAGACTACAATTGCCGACATATATTTTTGCCTCTAAAATTGCTAAAAGCTGGATCCAGAACCAAAGTCTATGGCAGAGTACCAGAAGTGCTCAGATAGAGTCAAATGAAAAGAAGCAATTAAGGCAGCGCTCGCTTATTAAAAGGAAAGTTTTGGTCCCGTCGATCAAACATCTCCTAAAGTAATCCCTGTAGGATCAAATGGGTTTTTCATCCGGAAGAGAAATAAAATACCCAGGTGGTGAGATATAAAGCGAGGCTTGTAGCATAAGGGTTCACGCAGAGACCCGACATCGATTACGATGAAATATATTCTCCTATAAAGAGTGGAATAATGTTTCAAAATTTAATATTAATGGTAGCAAGGTTAAACTTATCAATGCAGTTGATGGATGAAGTAACCTCATATATATGGGTCACTGGATACGGATATTTACATAAGAATCCCTGAAGGAGTTACAATTCCGAATCCTAATAATCGCAACATGTATAACATCAAACTGAAGAGATCGCTATACGGATTAAAACAGCCGGGGAGAATGTGGTATAACCGACTTAGTGAGTTCCTCCTGAAGAAAGAATATTGCCCTTATGTGCTCATAAAGAAATCCCAGAATGGATTCTTTATCATCTCAATTATATGTCGATGATATGAATATCATTGGAACCACAAAGGAGACAGAGAAAGCAACGCTTACCTCATGACGGAGTTTTGAGATGACAGTTTTGGGTAAAACCAAATGTTGCTTAAGCCTGCATCTAGAGCATTTCCCAGAAGGAATCCTTGTACACCAGTCTTTCTATACCAAGAAGGTATTAGAAAGGTTTGATATGGATAAATCGCATCCTTTAAAAAAATCCATGGTCGTAAGGTCCCTTGAAGTGGATAAAGACCCTTTCAGACCAAGGATGGAAAATGAGAAAGTCTTAGGGTCTGAAGTCCCATATTAATGTATCTTACGAATTGCATAAGGCCTGATATTGCATTCGCAGTAAATTTGCTAGTAAGACACAATTCAGCCCTAACCAGAAGACATTGGGCTGGTGTCAAGACTTTACTCAGATATCTCCAAGGTACTCAAGAACTTGGATTGTTTTTCCAAAAGAACCAAGTTTTGACCATGGTTATTTATATGGATGTTGGCTATCTGTTTGATCCCCACAGTGCCAAATCACATACTAGTTTTATATTTCTCTGCGTTGGTACAGCCGTTTATTGGTAGTCTTTTAAGCAGACATTGGTAGCTATTTCTACCAACCACTTAGAGATTATAGCTTTATATGAAGCCTCACGTGAATGTGTTTGGCTGAGACGTGTGATTAACCATATCCAGAAGTCATGTGGTCTGAACACCGTCGATACCCCCACGATTATCATGAAGATAATGCTGCTTGTGTTGCACAAATGCAAATGAGTTATATGAAAAGCAATATCACGAAGCATATTGTTCCTAAGTTTTTTTATCCTCGCGAACTCCAGAAGAACGGTGAGATAAAGATTTTGCAAACTAAGTCAGGTGAAAATATTGTAGATTTATTCACTAAATTCTTGCCAAAATATACATTCCAAAGATGTGTTAATGGTTTTGGAATGAGATGACTTAAAGATATGCAAAGTTCAAAGGGAGTAAACCCCTGAACCATGACCCTTTGCATGATCCAGGAGGTCATATTTTAAATCCTGGAGATTATAAGTTGTACTCTTTTTTCCTTAGTGAGTTTTCCTGAAGTTTTCTCACATGAAGGTTTTTAATGAGGCAACTAGTGTACACGGAGTGCGAGTGCAATGTACTCTTTTCTCTATCCATTTTTTCTCATTGGATTTTTGGGAGGAGTTTTTAACGAGACATGTGCATTACGCGGTATTCGCCCAAGGGGGAGTGTTATGAGATAAGATATTCATAACCGTATTCGGTTAGACTCTATCTCTTATGTGTGGGCGAATCCGAACTCATCTCTTACCAGTTTCTCTATATATTGAGCACCCCCTTGTACAAGAGATCCAATCTAATAAAGCGAGAGTGTTCTACCCCTATATTCTGTGTGCTCCTGTTCTTGTTCTTGTGATCTTGTTGGCATACTGTTGATTGATCATGGGTGTAAGACTACGTTTTACAACAGTTAATACCATTTTAGAGAGCGTATCGATTTAACTCTCGGAATATTTCATTTCGCTATCGTTCGTTTTAGAGTTTAATATAATAATATATATTTGTAAGTATATATATTTAATTATATACACATCAAATTTTATATGTATGGTTACTTTAAAGGAAGAAGTCCATAAGCACCCTGAACTTCGGTTGAAAATCTATATAGCACCTCGAACTATGAAATCAGATATTTGACCTTAAATTTTGAATTCCGGTTCAAATAACACCATAACCTGATTTTGCATAGTAGTATTACCCATGCAGCGCAATGAGTGGACGGTTTTTCCATGTAGAATGACACACTAGCAAGTTATGTCAATGATTGGTGGAGCCCAGATATGCTTCTCCCCCATCGAACTCTCAATCACGCTTTCGTGGTTGTCGACCCCCGTAGTTCCCCCTCTCTCTATTTCAACTTAGAAGAGAAGTCCTTGTAAAGCTTCACCTGTCGTTGATCTAAACTTACTCAGCCTGTCATTCTACGTGGCAAAACCGTCTACTCATCATACAAGTAGGTAGTATCACTATACAGAACCGTGTTAGGGTGTTATCTGAACTACATTACAAAGTTTGGGAGATCAAATGTCTGATTTCGTAGTTCAAAATGTTAGATGGATTTTCGAGCAAAATTTAGGGTGATATTTTAACATTTTTCTTCTTTAAATACATAGCACTGGGATCAAACATAACATATAATTCAACGAGTCCAATATATAGTATTATCAATTCTATCCGTATAGCCAATATGTACGGGTATAGATCGAAATCAGTACGAAATTCGAAGCTACTCTATATTTATTTTAAGCGCGAAATGGTACACAGCAGTTATATAGGTCGGTAGTAGAATGGTATCGAACTCATGTCAGTCCATACAGGGCCGGTTCAATGCATCCATATGGAGGCTACGGTTGGTGCGCTCGAGCGCATGTTTACAGAGTTGCGTTTTCAAGAATGAATTAAACCCTGATAGAGAGCCCAGCAGGCCGAAAAGAGACCGCTTGTCTTGTGCTTGTGCCGGGCTGTACTTCTGTTCCGACTTTAGACTAATGACCCCCTTTCACAGGCTATCAACCTGTGGCCGCCCTCTAACCCATTACGTGCTTGTCTAGTCGTCTTCTGCACGGCCAGTGCGGAAGCTGGCCGGGACGAGCACGTTGCTGCACTTTCAGAGCCAGAAGGCGGCACTACGCCTGGGGAGCTAGATAGCGCGCCGCGTTGCTGTCGGCCACGGTTTCACAGTGCGGTTCCTCGGCAGGGCTGGCGAGACATCGCTTTCGATCGCACGTGACGAGGCCGTCTCGTCGTTGTGTCGGGTACCGCAACAGCATCCAACCGCAGGTAGGGAGTTCGGAAGGCGCTGTCTCTGCCACAGTCCCTGCCACTCTGACATGGCGCAATAGGGTGGCTACCTCCTATGGCCACTGCACGCTCCTGCCGCTTGGTTCCGCACTTTCCAAGCACGACTTTCTAAGCATGACAGTCCGGCTCTTTCACACTCACTTATAAGGATATATTTGTGTTTTTCATAGAGAAGTTTGATTTGAAAAAAAAAATCTACAACCTAGATACCTACCTCTCAAAATACGATCGTGTCTGTCTGCCTTGACCCGTGGAGACACTAGACGGAAGCACGGCACTGAGAATATTCTAACCGCGTTAAAACCCAGCAATTTTTTACCTTCAATTTTTTTCCAAATCGTCCTGGCCTGTTCATCGTACTTTTGTTTCTCATCCTACTCGATCTATTCTTTTTCTGGATTATATCCTACTCGAATTTTGTCATTGCTGCACAAGTATGGTGGCTTGCATAAGTTTTCCACGTATATATAGACGTACATACACTATCCTAATCATCAAATATGGCTCGAAATTGATGCAAACCTTTAAGATTCAAACCACTATCTGATCTACCAATCATTTTAATGTTTTGGACAAATCTCGGTATACTTTAGATGATTAGGATAGTACGTGGACATCCACATATATGCGAAGTTGCTTTTCCCTTTCATCAGCCTTACATTTAAGCGCACGTAAAAACACCGAAGGCCTGTTGCTGCTTCAATGCCCTGCATGTTCATCACAAGCCTGTGAGTTACATTACTATATGCCCTAGAGAACTTCCAAGATGTTTTTAGAGTAAATTTCACAAAACTACATGTTTTAGCTTCTACTTTATATAATTACAAATTTTAGGAGAACTTGTATCACAACACTATAGGTTTAGAATTGATTGTTTCTTCTAATAGGCCTCACAGTGTGAGCCACGTGACAGCCTCACACATGAGTAAAACGAAAAATAAGGGCGTGTGAGACTACTATGTGGGCCCACACTGTCATATCCATTACAAGAAATAACCAGTTCAAAAACCTATAGTTTACGACACAAGCTCTTCTAAAATGTATAGTTTTTTGAAATAGAAGTTAAAACCTGTAATTTTCTAATAGTTTGTACAGAAAACTTGTAGTTTTGTAAAATTTACTTCATATTTTTATAAGGAGAAGTCGACAAAGGTAAGATGCCATATGGCCTCAACTAAATCTCTCTTCACATCGCTCCTCTCTTTCTCTTCTTTTCTATCTATCTCACAAAGTTATCATATTTTTGTCCTTGACATATTTTTTTTTTGCAAATTTGGCTTCAATAGGAACAAATCTACAAGTCCCTGACCATGGAAGCAGTGGCAGACAAAACGCACCTACCGGGCTCTCGTACCACGACATCTCGTTGGCGCCGTAGCAGTGCAATCTATCACAGCACTCAGAACAGGCTCACTATGCTAGAAGAGGTGCCGCAGTTGGTTGGCTTGTCATGCCCCTATCGAGTCGTGGCTCTTTGGTATGTGCACAAAATCTCACGATGATTAGTTATATAACTGTTCAATTTAATTGACATGTGCTTGCTGAGGTAGGGTAGCTGTAGCTCAGGGGCTAACTTTACAAATTCATTCACACATGGACTAAATTTGTAAAAAAAAAAATTGTATCGGGGCACATAGAAAAATTGAAGCCTTCCTGTCTGAGAGGGGCATCCGGCCAAGGCCAAGTGCTCGTCTGGGCTCGCGGCCATCTACCACCCACAACTTCCGCCTCTGTGCTCCACCGGGTTCGTATCTAGCCGTTGCCACCGTCATGCTCTACCTGGAACGTCGCGTTGCCACACATCTTGTCTCGACCTGCTAACCACCTCGCAAGACCCGTGCCCGGTCGTTCCCACGCTGGGCCGCCGCACACGACGCCGCTGTCGCACAGGCCGCCACCTCGCACACCTAGCCATGCGTTCGCTGCCACCGCCGTCACTTGCTCTTCCGCCCGCCTTGCGACACTTTGGGTCACCACAATGCCGCCGCTGGATGCGGGCCGAGCTGCCCCCACGCCCGCCTGGACACGCAACCCTTCTTCTCCTACCTCGCCGAGTTTTGGGCCACTGCGCCGCCTTGCTCTGCCATGGCCCATGGACTTTGAGTTTGGAAGAACAGAAGAAGTATCGTTACTTTTCTCCCCGACTTGTTGCGTCGTAAATTTAAATTAGATCAATTTACTAATCGATTCTAAATATCGAACCAACTCAATACACTAAAAAATCACGATTTTAAAGTAATTTTTATAGATTTTTCAAATCCACGTGCCCAAAGTACTAGGGCAGTGGGAGCAGAGATTGATTTTTCAAACCCTGGGCCCAAAGTACAACGGCAGTGGGAGCAGAGATTCATTTCGAGTCATTTCCACATCGATTATGTAGGCACTGCGCTCAAACTTCTAATTAGTACATGCTATAATTACAAGGCAAATTTCACTTGTGCTATCTCATCACATTCAAGTTACATGCCATTATACATGCATTTGACAGATCGACTAGATGACAAGCATTCAGTAAAGAAAAAAGAAGAAAGAGAGGGGGATAAGTGATTAGATGACAAGTCAAAGAAGCCTTCTCGGCTCATACATCAGAACAGCCAATGGGGCACCTTCTTGGGTATGACACGCTCTTCGATGGTTCTCAAGCTCGGCTTCCACCCCTTGCTCGACAGCTCCCGGCTCAGGAACTCCTGCCGATGCTCCTCGAACCCGTCCAGCCTCGCCGCTGTCTCCCCCGTCCTCTCTACTTCAGCCGCCGCCTCGCGCTTCGCCGACCCATCGGCGCCGTCACCAGCCTCCCGGCTCTGCCTGGACGACAGCTTCCTCCTCAACCCGCCCGGCATTGACCGGGACCGAGCCAGCGACCGGGACGCCGTCAGCGCGCGCCGCGCCTCCTCGGCCGACACCTTACCGCGGGTGGCCGGCAGCAGGACGTACACCCCGCCGGCGCCCAGCACGTGGTCAGCGGGCAGGGGCGCGACCTTGCTGGCTCCACCGCCGCCCTTGTGCTGTTGCCGCTGCTGCAGGACGCGCGCGTCGACGACGAAGTGGTGCGGGTGGTCCATCATGAGCTCCGCCACGGACACGGGCTCGCTGAGCGCGCGCACGCTCCCGTCCGCCATCACCACCTTCCCCCCGCTCGCGCCAACTGCCGCACCCGCCGAGATCAGGTTGCCCATCTGGAAAGGAAGCACTT
Organism: Otatea glauca; assembly: GCA_036346275.1. Classification (NCBI taxonomy): domain Eukaryota; kingdom Viridiplantae; phylum Streptophyta; class Magnoliopsida; order Poales; family Poaceae; genus Otatea; species Otatea glauca. The sequence continues at coordinate 21,735,988 of CM070715.1, forward strand.
ACCCGCTTCCGCTAGCTAGCCACGCGCCGCATGCATTGAGTTAAGCGAGCAAAGCGGAGCTAGCTGCTAATGGCCCGGCGGGAGGAGGCATGGTCGGGTCGGAGGGTATTAAAACGGTGGGTGGGATCCAAGAAATAAAAATTCCGGTAATTTTCGCGGTCGCCCTTGTGCTGTTGACACTACAGGTAAGTAGGAAAAATCTCGAGGCGGTTTAGTTGGCTCGGCTGCCTCGGCAAGAAATGGCCGGTGGGTTGGTTCGGTTTGAACCGAACTGCTCCTCCTCCTGCCGTGAGTGAGGTCGTTGGCGCGTTGACTCGTCCCTGATACGCTGCACCGTCACGGCTAGAGTTCGCAATATCGTCGATAATAGTTTGAATATCGCAATTATCAATCTTATCGAGTGGGTATGGTATATAATATCGGTCGATAAACCAATTAAATTTAAATTTTTTTGAAAAATTGAAAAAAAATTATGTGACGTAAATATCGCGATAATCAGTGAGTATTGCTCGATTTTTGATGAATATCGAGCGAAAATCACTCACAAAATCGACCGCTGAAGAACACAAGTTCACAAAATCGCTCGGACCGATAATCGAGCGATTATCGGTGAAAATCGATTTTTTTAAAAAAAATCATCAAAAAGATTGATTTTGAAACCCTTAAATTCTCTACTAATTTTTTCAATTTTCGAAAATCTTGATATAGTCGATTATCGCGATATCGATATTGTGAACCCTCGTCACGCTCGCACGCGACTTTCCCTGTGCCTGCCCGTGCTACTAAGAGTTCTCTTCTGAACGCATTGAACTCGCAAAGAAATTATCACCAACGTGTGACTGCTTACAAAAATGACGGGCTAGACATATGCGGCTGAGGTGGTTCTATGCGTCACTGTTTGAACCATACAAGCACTGCTCTAATTCTATTTGGAAAGTTCCTAATTTTCATGGAAGATTCGTGAAAGAAATGGCACGGTTGAGAGTGTGTACACGATCAAGGCCAGCTTCCAAGCGTAACACGCGGGGTGATAACAGAATAGGGGAAGAAATTGCAGGAGAATATTAAATATGAGAGCGAATTAGCGGAGAAAGGATGTTTGGGGCATTGGGTTTGATTTGACTGGCAACCGGCAGTGAGTTCGGCCGACGGGTCGAGCACTCGAGCAGGATGTATGCGTACTTTTTGTCTCAACTCCGAAGGTGACGTGCAACCATTTTGTCGTTGGGCTCCACTCCACTCCTCTCCTGCCCAGCTGCTACTCTTCAGTTCCTTGTGAAATTACTTGGAAGAGAATCGAAGTCTCCGCTATTTTCTTCTGGGGGTGTATTAGATGGGACTACTCGTACTATCCATTGAGCGTGTTCTGCGTTTGATGACATCTTTGTGTTCGTGCTCTCACGAAAGTACCGCGTGGATTTTGCATTCTATGATTGAAATGAGCAAGGCATAGCTGGACGCCTGGACTGAGCTAAGCTCATTTGACACTGTCTTAATGTTGTTTTTAAAACTTGGGATGCCTTGTTGTTTTGTGATTTGGTTAAATGAATCTGTGTTGTTTAGTAGACTATGTTTGTTCACTGTATCGGTGATCTTCCTGCACGTAAACAGATTTCCAGGTCAAATGTATTGTGCTCGGGGACATGGATATACGTGCACCATATCTCATTATATCACCAAAAAGAAAAAAGAATCTTGATCCAATCAATGCTGGCAAATGTCGAACAGAGAATTTGGAGTTTTGTGGACAAAATTTGCCAAATGCTGGTCCTATACTGTGATGGGGTGATGACCAGGGTCACAATATCAAAATCGTGATTTTTGAACGATTTTTTATTTTTGATTATCGGCAAAAATCGATTGAAAATCATTAGAACTTGAAGGGTTAAGAAATTAAAAAAAATTAAAAAAATTCGAAAATCGATCGGTTTTTACCGATAATCGACCAACCAAATAAATGTTTCTTAGCGCCGATTTTTTGAGCGATTTTTGCTCGATTTTCATCGATTATTGAGCGGTTTACGTCTCATAATTCACTACTACAGAACTGGGCATCACAACCGGCCTATTAGAAGCGGTTTGGTGCGAACCCGTTGTGATCTTCGCACCAGAAGCGGTTCGTTGGCAACGGTCCGGAGAGGGCTTCCAGAAACGGTTGGAAACACGAACCGCTTCGAAGGTTGCGTTCTGAAGCGGTTCTTTTCTCAAACCGCTTCGATTTTCGAAGCGGTTTGAGAAAAGAACCGCTTCTAGAACGCAACCTTCGTAAGCGGTTCGTGTCTCCAACCGCTTCGAAGCCCTCCAGCAGCGCATTTAAACCCTTCTTCCTCCATGAGCCAACAGAGGTGCGAATACGATCGAGCAGAGAAGGCCGACCAAGCTACTGTTCTTGGGGAGGTGCTGTCCAAATTTTTAATTGGAGGTGATTAGCTCTAAATTAAGTGTTTCAAAGTTAGTAACATCATGTGAACATCCTTCTCACCTAGATATTGCTATTTTTTTCAATGGATGTGGAGAAATCTTGAACTTTTTAAGCATTATCGAAAATTTGTTTTCCGTGCCATGTTTTATTGTTGTATGAAGATGTAGATGGAGATCTAGTTCAAAATATGACATTACAAGGTAAAGGTGATTGGAAGCTTTAGATCTATGTGGTTGTTAGCTTTAGAATCTTAAATATCACAATATTGGGAGAGATCTAGGTACAACATTGCAAGGAAGTAATTATTGGTGTATGAAATAAAATAGAAAAACATGTAGAAGGATAAAAAATAATTACAAAGGTAGGAAGGGATACAAAATAATTAGAAAGGTAGGTCTTTAATTGGATGACGGTGTAGGTGGAGTTTTTTTTTGTTGGGTTTAAATGTTACGAAATTTAAGTTAGGTTATAATTTTTCTAACGCAATTTGTTATAATTTTTAATGAAATTATACTTGGTATAGATGAATCGACAATGGATGTACAATGCGGACCGTCGCTCGAGAGAGTTCATTGATGGCGTGCAGGCTTTTCTCGATGCGGCCGTTGCATTCTTGCCTCCAGGCAGCTTCATATGTTGTCCGTGTGTAGATTGCAAGAACGAGAAGGAGCACTCCCAGCGATGGCAAGTTATGAACCACTTGATCATGAGAGGTTTCATGCCAAACTATACCTGTTGGAGCAACCATGGCGAAGTTGAGGTGATTAGCCAGGAAGACGAGGAAGAGGAGGATGGATTCAACAGTATCCCGGACGACACGCAATACTGTTCCGTGGAAGAAACACTTGGTGACTTTGGTGATGATGAGCTAGACCGGATCTTTGCGTGACGGAGAGGAGACTACGGATGAAAGACAGTTTGAGAAGTTCCAACAGCATGTTAGAGGACCACGTAACTCCTTTGTACCCAAACTGTAGGCGGGGCCACAAAAGTCTGCGTACCACACCGGAACTCATGCAATGGAAGGCTAGAAATGGTGTGTCGGATAAGGGATTTGATGAGGTGTTATCACTCGTAAAGAAGTTGCTTCGAGAAGATAACACTCGCCCGAATCTACATATGAAGCCAAGCAAGTCGTTTGTCCTTTGGGATTGGAAGCACGAAGATACACGCATGTCCTAATGATTGTATCTGTATCGTAATGAGTATGCCGATTTGGATGTTTGTCGGTGTCGCGAGAATCACGGTATAAGGTGAAGCGTGACGATCCAGTGAAATAGATGGGGCGTAAGAAGAAGAGACCTCCACTAAAGTGTTGTGGTATTTCCCTGTGATCCCCCGATTGAAACGTATGTTTGCTAACAAAGCGCATGCCCAGATGATGCGTTGGCACAAAGAAGAGAGTAAGGACGACGTGATGCTTAGACACCCTGCAGATGGCTCACAGTGGAGGAAAGTCGACCGGACGTACCCGAACTTCGCAGATGAGGTGAGAAACATAAGGTTTGGGTTGAGTACCGATGGGATGAATCCTTTCGGAGAATTGAGCAGCAGCCATAGCACCTGGCCCGTTACACTATGTATCTATAACATTCCTCCATGGCTGTGCATGAAGCGAAAGTATATCATGATGCCGTTGTTGATCCAAGGCCCCAATCAACCCGGAAATGACATCGATGTCTACCTGAAACCATTAGTTGAAGATCTTGTGACATTGTGGGACGATGGTGCAAGGGTATGGGATGAGTACAAAAGGGAGTATTTCATCCTACGTGCATTGTTATTTGTAACAATCAACGACTGGCCTGCTCTCGGTAACCTGTCCGGCCTAACTATCAAAGGATATAGAGCATGCATCCAGTGCTTAGATGAAACGGACGGCACGTACCTGAAAAACTCTCGGAAGGTTGTGTACATGGGTCACCGTAGGTTTCTTCTTACGAGTCGCCCGTTGCGGAAGGAAGGCAGAAATTTAACGGCAACTGACCTTCGTGCAAGGCCTCGGCATCGTAGTGGGCCACGTGTGTTTGCTATGGTAAAGGATTTGAAAGTAGTATTTGGAAAGGGTCACGAAGCAAACATGTGCACAATGAGGATGGTCATGCACCCATGTGGAAGAAGAAGTCAATATTTTGGGACTTGCCTTATTGGGAAGTTATGGAGGTTCGTCACTCACTTGACTTCATGCACATCACGAAGAATGTCCGCTTGAACTGCTAGGCTACATAGATATGTACGGAAAATCGAAAGATACACTGCAAGCTCGGAAGGACCTTAAACTCTTGGGCCGAGGAACGACCTACATCCGAAAAAGAGAGAAAGGACAACATTACCTACATCCTGCGAGCTACACTCTAAGCAAAGAAGAGAAAAAAGCGTGATAGAGTTCTGAGCAGTGTGAAGGTCCCTTCCGGATACTCCTCGAATGTAAAGAGACTCGTAAACACGAAAGAGAATAAAATCGCATACATGAAATCTCATGACTGCCTTGTGTTAATGACACGCTTGCTCCCAAGTGGTTGTGAGAGGCATCTTGCCCGAGTGGGTACGAGGACAATCACAAAGCTGTGTTCTTTTTCAACGCGATTTCACGAAGGTCATCGACCCGGATAAACTAAGTAAGCTGCAGGATGACGTGGTACAAAGTTTGGTTAGTCTTGAGATGATCTTTCCTCTTGCATTCTTTGATATTATGGTTCATCTCACTTTGCTCACCTTGTCAAAGAGATAGGTATCCTTGGACCTGTATCTACACAACATGTTCCCTTCGAGAGGTACATGAGTGTGCTAAAGAAGTATGTTCGTAACCGTTCTCGTCCTAAGGATGCATTACCGAGGTTATGGGACGGAGGAGGTGATTGAGTTTTGTGTGGATTACATTAATGATCTAAACCCGATCGGCGTCCTATATCACGCCATGAGGGAGGCTACGGGAAAAGGGACACTAGGAAGGAAAGCAATTGCATGCAATGATCTTCTTACATTTAAGCAAGCACATTTCACGGTTTTGAAACAATCAACTATAGTGGCCCGTATGTCCTTGAGCACAAGAGTATTCTACGCGCGATTTCCGGGAGTTCGAGGATTGGATAACACTGAAGCACATGGATTCTTTCGCGCTTGGTTACAAAAGTACATCCTTTTGAAAGGGTCAAACAATGAGCAGTTGCAACGCTTGGCTCGGGGACCATCTAGTGAAATCGTGACATTCAAAGTGCGAGATAAATGGTTACACATTTTACACGGATCGCAGGATAACAAGAGCACTAACCAAAATAGCGGTGTCCATATAGACGCCGAAGACAACAAAGGCAAGGTGGATACATATTATGATTTCATAGAAGAGATATGGGAGCTTGACTATGGACCTTTGAAGGTCCCTCTATTTAAGTGCCAATGGGTCAAACTGACTTCAAGCGGTGTGAAGGTAGACAAATACGGTATGACAATCGCGGACCTCACACAAGTCGGCTATAGGCGCGAACCGTTCGTCCTCGCGAACGATGTGAGACAGGTCTTCTACGTAATGGACATGTCAAGCAAACCTAAGAAGCATAAGGACAAGCAGAAAGATTGTAGTACTAAGCCAAAGCGACATGTGGTTCTACAAGGCAAACGAAGGATTGTTGGAGTTGAGGACGTCACAGACGAGGAAGAGTATAGTCGCCTCGACGAGATCCCTCCTTTCGCTGTGGATGTCGACATAAGCCTCTTCAATGACACAGACGTGGATACTCCTTTCATACGTCACGATCATAATGAAGGAACACTTGTAAAGACAAAGTATGTTACTACTTAAGATGTACCCCTACTGTATGAACTATGTATATGTAAGTCTTTTACAGTATGAAGTGTTTATTTGGAATGAATGTAAAGTGCCAAAATTCTAGAATGAAACTAAAGTGATCAAAGCATTTTGTGAAAATTATGGAATGAAAGTAAAGTTCTAAAAGCTTTTAAAAATTACAAATGAAATCAAGTGCTAAAAGTTTTTCAAAAATATAGAATGAAACTAAATTGCTAAAAGCATTTTTTAAAAATTCTGAAATGAAACTAAAGTGCTAAAAGCATTTTTTAAAAATTCTGAAATGAAACTGAAGTGCTAAAAGCATTTTTTTAAAATTATGAAATGAAACTGAAGTGCTAAAAGTTTTTTCAAAAAATATAGAATGAAACTAAATTGCTAAAAGCATTTTTAAAAATTAAAATGAAATCAAGTGCTAAAAGTTTTTTCAAAAAATATAGAATGAAACTAAATTGCTAAAAGCATTTTTTAAAAATTCTGAAATGAAACTGAAGTGCTAATTTTTTTTCAAAAAATATAGAATGAAACTAAATTGCTAAAAGCATTTTTTAAAAATTATGAAATAAAACTGTAGTGCGAAAAGCACTCTTTAAAAATTATGAAATTAAACTGAAGCGATTTGAGAAAAGAACCGCTTCTAGAGCGCAACATTCAGAAACGGTTAGTAATAAGAACCGCTTCTAGAACGCAACATTCAGAAGCAGATTTAAAAAAGAACCGTTTCTAGAGTGGACTATTCAGAAACGGTTAGTAACACCAACCGCTTGTAGAAGTCATCCCTCTACAAGCGGGTTGATCTAAATCCGCTTGTAGAGATATTCTATAAGCGGTTCGTTCTACGAACCGCTTGTAGAAGTCATCCCTCTACAAGCGGTTGGTTCTAAAACCGCTTGTAGAGATTTGCTACAAGCGGTTGGTTATTAGAACCGTTTGTAGAAGTGCTCCCTGTATAAATTTGAAACGCCCCGCCCTTTTCTCACACCCGAAATTTTCTATGTCCCGGTCGACCCCCCCCCCCCCGCGCGTCGCTGCAGCTCTGTCTCTCTCCGACCGTCGCCGCCGTCGCCTCCATCCAGACCCCGCGTCGCCGTCCTCGTCGACGCGGCCGGCCTCCTCCGCCACCTCTCGACTCCTACTCACCACCTCGCCGACGCCATCCACCCGTCGCTAGTTGCCCTCGTCGCGCCGTCACTCCACCACGGCCGCCGGCCTTCTCTACCACCCCACGACGCCTACTCCGCCACCAAAGCGCCGCCACACCGCCGTCCACCCAGAGGACCGAGGTATTTGAGTGCACGCGTCGTCCTCCCTCTCTAGTTCGGCCGCCCACCACATGTTCGGTGAAATGCCCACAAATGTCAGGCTTGCTTGAAATTTTAATTCTAAATTAAACCAAAATGTATATTTTTCACTTAGTATGGAATTACGAACAATGCATATTTTCTTTTATTATTTTGTTGTTTTTATTTAATTTTGAATTTCAGTTCTAGTTTAGGATTTGTATATTAATTTAACACGGTCAATGTTGCACATTTACTTTTGACACATAGTCCCTGTGTGTATGTTCTTGGTGTATTTCTTGTTCTTGTGTCCACGAGTTCGTGTTTGATTCTTGGGCTAGTTCCAACACGTAGTAGTACTTAATGCTTCTTTGAGAAATTTATGTAATAATATGCTTGTGTTGTAATCTGTAATATGGTTGTTTCAAAGTAATATGATATTTATGTCAACATTTTTGCGGAATTAGTAGAGATGGCGCAACCAGGACGTGGTGACCCTACTTTCGATGAGGGAGAACAGTTCCTGTTGGACTCCATCGCGCTGGGTACCATCGAAGGTGATGGTAACGCTGCTACCGTTGGGGCTAATGGTGGTTCCGGTGAGGCCGTTGAGGCTGCAGCTGATGAAGCTATTGACGCGGGAGCCGCTGAGTCCGATAACACTGGTTCTGGCCAGGATAAGGTACAGGCAGAAGAATATAATCCCCGTAGACATGTTAATTAATCGCAATTCATTAATATAATACACTCTGACACGTTTGTACATATGTTTATGTATTTCAAGCCCCGTGCATCGAGCAACCAATCCAAGCATCGGGGACCTAATAAGAAGCCGTCCACGAAGCATGTGTTTACCGATGTTAACAACGAAGGGATCTTTGGTTGCCCTCTTTTAGCGCTTGGGCGTACAACAACGCTTGCGGTTACCACGTGAGGGATCACGTCCCAATTAGCATCGTAAAATGGGCGAAGTTCCTCAAGCTACCAAGGACCTCGCTCGGCAAGATATTAAGGAAAATTTCACATTTCCTCAAGGGTCCAAGACAAGGCCAAGAAATTTACTTTGAAGAAGATGGCAACAATGTTTCAGGCTTGGAAGGCGTCTCACCGCAAGTAATGCGTGCGAAGGGAGAAAGACCCGACTTCAACCAATTTCCTAAGTTGGCGGATCACTGGGAAGCATTCGAGGAGTTCAAGCCGTCAGCTGAGGGCCAGGCCGCGAGTCAGAAGAACAAGGCCAATTCATAGATGAAGAAATACCACCACCATCTTGGCACCGGTGGTTACATCAAGGCTGTACCAAAATGGGAGAAACGGGAAGAAGAATTAATGGCGAAGGATGTCACACCGGCTACCGCTCTGTGGGAACAGCGCCTGCGCAATTGGTTCATGGGTCATGGGGGGAGCCTTTCAGATGACGGCAGTTTGGTGATGGCACCAGGAGTATAAGAGGCTGGCCAAAGGATTGTACAAGCTGTTGAGCAGTCTCAGGCAGGTACATTGGTGCCAGACAGGGAGAATGATGAGCTAACACATGCCCTTGAAAACCCTGAGCACCCAGGACGGACACAAGGTGTGGGCAAGCTGACGCTGTGGAAGTATGGTTTCGCTAAGGACGCACATACGTACAGGAGCCGGCATAGAAGCAAATCAAGAGAATCACGTAAAGTGTACCAATTGGAACAAGAGCTCAGAGCAACCCAGGCTAGCATCGGCGACATAGTTGCGCAACAAGTACAAATTGCCCTCAGCAAGCTTCAAGGACTAGGTCCGAGCAATCAGCCGGACGCCGTGATCAGCCCCTCCACGCGGCGAAGTAGCTGCGCGTCCACCGGGGCCCCTGAAGCGGATACCTTGCTATCCCGTTATCCTGTGGATGACATAAGGGTTCGCCGCCAGTGTGAGCTGCACGTTGATGCGCGTAACCTCTCCATCAAGGTGGCTTACGGCATGGCATATCCGGTGGAGCTGGGCCAGATGTTCCACTGCAACGAGATACCCCCGGGTTACTCAAAGGTCGCGGTGGAGGAGGTCTTGCGGATTTGAAGAACTTCACCTCGATATTCTTTGGAGGCGACGACGTGACCAAGCTTGGACAAGCCCTCCACAATATCATCCTTTGGCGCAAACGGTACATCATATTTCCAGCTGCTATGGACGCGTCATCTCCACCATGGCAACCCACGCCTCCTCCAACGTCACCGCCATGCAATGCCTCGCCAATAAAACAGAGCGGAAGCCCTACTCCACCACCAGCAGCTCCTGTATCTCCACCCGCTCCACGCAGAAGCCCTACTCCACCACCAGCATCTCAAACAAAAAAGAACCCCTCTAGGAAAACCACGCCTCCACCATCTCCTCCGAGGAAGAAGCTCGATAACAGAATGAAGGCTCCCCCACCTGCTCCCAAGAAGGTGGAGTCCAGCCGATCGGCCAAGGTAAAGGAACCTCCAAAGAGGGCATATGATATGAATAAGGAGGAGAGTGACGCGGTCACTAAAGCGTATGGTGCACACTTCGCAAAAAGAAGGTAGAGCCAAAGGTACCAATCGATCCAAAAGCGGCAGAACACTTGGACATGCCGCAAAGCATTACTGTCTTAGTCCAACTATGAACGGACAATAATTAAGGCTACACAGAAGAATAAATGTGGTCAGGCGGCGGCGGCAAAGAAGAAGAAGAGAGATCAAGATCAGGAGAACCTCGAGAGGTTTATGAAGGAGGCAGGACTCAGTTCCACAGATGCAGCTCTTGGATTAATAGATGATATCCCAGTGGCAACAAAGGTCAGATGGCAATTTCAGTTGGGCCGGGAGCTGATTGACCCAAATGAGATTAAAGATCTGCCAACCAAGATGCGGCAATTTCACGAATGGTACATGACAGAGTCCGCTCAAGGAAGAACGATGTTCCCCCTCCGTATCAAAGAAGATGATTTTTATCGCGGGGACAGCATCATATGGCTCGAATTTGACGACTTATACAATATTTACCATGTCGACTCCATCAACGTGTCTCTCATGAGTCTTTGGTGCTGTAAGTGTCAAGCTCATACCTTTACTGTGTGCTTCCTCGTACAATAAAATTGCAACTATTAAACTTATACCTTTCTATGTAGAATGGAGATACAACGATGTAGAAAAGAGAATATCTTCAACGTGGGCTTCATCGACCCAGAGATTGTTAACGAGTTCGTCTTTGGATACAACCGAAAGGATCTTGAAGATTACATTCTCGATGCATTCTTGGGACAGCACTACAAACCGTACATACTTCTGCCCTTCAACTTCGAGTACGTATATATACAACCTCTCGTTCTTATATTTTCCAAGGCATTTATAATACTACTAGCTAGTTACATATATGTTGCAATACATGAATAGGTTTCACTTGGATCCTTCTTGTCATCAAGCTTGATAGCAGCGAGATCATTGTTCAAGACTCAAAAAGGACTCCGGTGAAAAAATATCAATTTATCATTGACACCACGAGCAATATATAGCACATATATATACGATAGTTTTCCTTATTATATATATTGAAATACCTTGCTAATTCTAACTCGATAATTACCATTCATACTAACGCATCACACGGGACATTCGCACGGTTTCGAAAGAAGCAACAAGGAGATTTCGAGAACGAATTTGATGTACAATTAAGCACTCGAGTACGTATTAAAGAATATTAATATGCCGTAACAGTTTTTCATCCCAATAATCGTGTTCTTTTCAAATTTCATCGCAGTTCTACAACAGACGGGTGGAAACAACCTATGTGGCTATTATGTGTGCCACTATATGCAAAGTATTACCCACGGTGATGTGCCGACAACCAACGCCGAGGTAGTGTGCACATGTCAATTTCTTAGTACTTACACTTTAATAATTACATGTCCAGAGATTTATTTACCTCCGCTTTGTCACCCAACATCGATGTGCAAGACGTGATCCCGCCGCACCGGTTGCGGCAATCCAAGAACAACTCATCGGCTTTATTGTCGGCGAGATTGTATCCACCAAAGCGAGTTCCACGCAAATGGTTGGAGAGATTGTCTGAAATAAAGACAGTGAACTGACATCAACGTCGACCAAGGGCACAAAGAGCGACGCACGCAAGAAATAAGCTCAAGATTCGCCCTTTTATTATTTGAAACTTGTAAAAGTGGCTTATTATTTCATGTGTTCATCAACTTGTTTATTTTTTAGTCTGTAATTATCTGAATGAATACTCATGACTAATATATATATATATATATATTTAAGTGTGTCAAAAAAACTCATGAAGTTCTATTTATTTTAATTGTCAAAATCTATATCAAAAACCCCTCTGAAAACATATTCTATATTGAATATAATCAAAACGCTACGCTGTCAGACTCTTCACAAGCGCTTGGTAACTCCAACCGCTTGTGGAGAGAGCCTCTTCACAAGCGGTTCGTAACACCAACCGCTTTTGGAGAGAACCTCTCTACAAGCGGTTGGTAACACCAACCGCTTATGGAAATGTCGAACCACAAGTGGTTCGGGGAACCGCTTGTGATACCCGACGGGGTATCACTCCCGGTTGCTTACAAGCGGTTCTAAAACCGCTACTGAAAGCGGTTTCGAACCACTTGTGCATGTCCGATCCACAGTAGTGATTGTTTTTTCAAATTTTGACCAGTTTACCAACCAGTTTTAATTATCAACGAACCTGGTGATGATTGTGGGTTCAGTATTTTGCATCCAGTGATATTGCTACAAAATTGCCATGCTTGTACTTGCAAACATCATTGCTGCAAAGTACAGTCTATGCCAACATTACTTTATGTAAGCCTTACTCTTAATTCCTAACAGTCTATGGATATTACATGTAAAGGAGTTTCATCAAGTCTTCTCTACTTCTAAACGGATCGTATCCTTTGCTTGCGAGAAACTAGCTGGCATGTTTCTTGATGATCATGCTGCCTATTACGCAACACAGCAATTTATAATGTTTTTTACTTCTTATAATGGTATAGAAATTATTAGTTGGCATAACAAGTCACAACCAATTTATGTTGGCAAAATTGGCTCCTGCACACCGTTCGTTTATAACATTTGCAAAATCGATATATAACTGATAGATGTCAAAAAATTACACATTTACTAGAACACTCTTTCTAGATTAAAATAATATTTCTTATAAAAGAGTGGTGAAATGTCCAAGATGTTGTTAGTGATATGTCCTTGAGGCAATCATGAAGATGATTATATTATGTCTATATTTATGGAATAATATGATTATTTTATCCCTTAAATAAATATCATTAGTATCAATCAACAAGTATGTGAATTATTCGTGAAACTCCTTATTTATATTTTGATATTATTTTGAATTATCTCTAACATAATATCATCATGTGGGATAATTGTGATTTATAGGTCAGTACATATTTTGATTGATGACCATGTTTTACGGATCATGAATATAGTGATATCAAATCAATAATGTGAACACATATTGCAGAACATAGTGTTGGAGTGACCTACCATGAAACATTGTGGGAATTGTTATATCCTTAAGTGTCATCAGTTGGTCTCATACATAGTGTATGTGAGATCCTTAGACCTGAAATTGTCAAGATTTCCTACATGTGTAATATTATACTTAGGGGTTTTCAAACACTACTTTGTAACTAAGTAGTCATAAAGGTAGTTTTCGAGTTTACTATGAAACATGCGAAAGAATGTGAGCAATCAAGATGGAATTTGCCCCTCCTATATAACATGAGAGGTATCTCTGGGCCACTCGATATAATTGGATTAACGAAGTGCATGACCATATCGAATATAATTGAGAAGCCAATTGCAACTAAGTAATCTACTATAAAACGAGTGAAGGATCGAGTTATCATAGGATGCCATGTTTCTCGTCTTGAGTTCGATCTGGTATCGTGAGGCAAAGGGATCAGTACATGAGCACTATATAGGTTCGTCCGATATGATCTGTATGTATATTTGAAAGTTGCTATGCCCTGCTAGGGGCTGTTGCCGACTTATGGGTCAAAAGGAATTTCTGGACCACGGTTGAATATGCATAAACCTACAAGGTTACACACTTAACGAGTTAGAATACATCGGTTCAGATTGGATCCGTCACTAATGGCCGAAGTGGGCTTTGCACCTTGGTTAGGCCCCTAATGTAGGGTTCCACCGAGAGGCTAAAAGGGAGGCTAAAGGGATGCAGCGGTTGTACCACCCCACCCATCGAAAACCCTAGCTGTCACCGCTCAGGCCCTGCCATGCGTGCTGGTGTTAGCACACTGACGCACGACATTCCTTCTTTGAATGTGTGGACTTTGATAGAGACGTTGCTGCTACTGTGGCGCTGATTGGGACGATCGTTTGGGCACGTACGACAACCACTCAAGGACATTCGGCCTGCACTCAAGGAATATCGACCACTGCTCTAGGACGTGCGCTATATTGAATCGGGCTACTTCAATTCTTCTTCCGCTGCACTGCACGTTTGGTGGTAACGATTCATGATCTCTCACTTGCTTAGCATCGTAGTTTATGCGGTGTAATTTACGCTAGTGTAACCTATCCATATTCCTTCATATACCCCTTTTTCTCTTTTCTTCTTACTCTCTCTCCCCCTGTGGTCGACGGGTGAGGAGGGTGAGACCGAGGACACCGTCGGGGAAATGGATCTGCTCGACTGGCCGAATGGGCTCCACCACCTACCTTGACAATGCATTAGGAGGTGCCATGGACCTATGCCCATTCGTGCGGGTGTTGGTCGGCAACCTTGCGATGCTGGTGGCACTGCCAACAACTGACGCTGGTGCTAGCGTCCACCCATCGACCTCACATCCTCGCTGTGCTACTGCAAGATCCATCTCATGAAGATGTCGTGCCAGATTGCCATCGCGCCACTGGTGCTCTACAACAGGCCAGGGTGAGCAAACTCCGATGCCGTCCGAGGCTCTGGCAACTACGTTCCACCTGTCTAAGGCCAAACTAGAATGGTTCACTCGCTCGAAAGTCGTCAACTCGTCTCTCCCTTCCGCGAGGGCGGCTGTAAGGGAACCACCTGTTGGAACACAAATAAGAGAAGACACCGAATTCTTTTTTCGATGTGTCAACTGCCCGCATCCTTTTCTATTTCTCTTCAACTTATATAGAAACCTGATTACAGATACTTAGAGATAAGCAACTCAAACTCTAAAACAACCTGACGTGATTAATCAACTAACAAACTGACTCATGATCTTGTGCCACACGCACGTGATCCAAACAACAAACTAACACACGCAAACTCAAATACTAATGACAAGATTATTCCTAGCAATCACCGTCTTAATCTTGTCACAAACCTCTTCACAAATCGACGTCCGATCTCCTGACGGATCTCCAAAGAGTTTCGACTTCTTCTTGCTGACCATACCACCAGAGACACACGTCGCCGGCAATTACAATCTTTTAACGCAGATCCAATTATCTTTTCACCAGTAACACAACTTTACGGTGACGCACACTCACATTAGAGCTTACCCACGAGAGAACTTGGATACAACTACAAGAAGTCTTGTGCACACACTTGTACATGCATGGTCTCAACTACATGCATGACCACGACACCAACGTGCACACGTATGTCTCAAGTAAGGAAGTTGAGTCCAGGACGTTGAAGAGGTGTGTTCACCGTCCTATGTCGAGTCCATCAAAGTCAACTCCGGGGCGTTGAAGAGGTGTGCTCGCTGTCCAAAGTAAAGTTCGTCAAAGTGGACTCCGGGGCATTGAAGATGTGTGTTCGCCGTCTAAAGTCAAGTTCGTCAAAGTTGAGTCCAGAATGTTGATGAGATTGTTCTCCATCCTGTGTCAAGTATGTGTTTGGCAAATCGTAGTTGAGACCGATTGTCTAAATGAGTAAGAGTTGGTGTGTCAAGATTAGGAGGAAAATGTTAGATATAATCTTGACTTTATTTAGTTAAAGTTTGTTAGCTGGTTAGTTGCATTGAGTTAGTTGTGCATGCAAAGTAGTTGTGTTGCCGATGGACTCGGCAGAGTCGTATTGGTTTGCATGCAGGATAGAAAGTTTGTTTAGAGTAGGCTGTTATCTTTGTATCTAGCGTTTGCTATTTAAGTCAGAGAAAATAGAAAACGTCGTGGAGGCATTGTGGCAAAACAAAAGAATTCCTCGCGTCTCATGTACGTGCGGCACGAACGCACAGTGCGCCTCCCATCGACTAAACAAGCAGCTCGCTTCGCTGCATGCATCTTCAAGCACATAGTACTTGATGTACGGAGCTCAGTTTTCCTCTTTGCGTATCCCCTGCAGGAGAGTAATCGATCTGCTCTTTTTCTCATGTTGCTAACGCTAAGAGGAAATCTTCATTGCTGCGTGACTCTATTCCAACAATTGGTATCAGAGTCTGAATTCTTGATCGGAGCTAGATTCTTGATCTGTTTGCCCAAGGCGATGTCGGGTGCGATGGCGAAGGAGAGTTCCGTTATCTCGTTGCATTATCCAATGCTCACGAAGAGCAATTATGCAGTATGGGAAATCAAGATGAAGGTGTACCCGAGGGTTCAAGGACTGTGGGACGCGATCGCGGACGACAACGTCGATGAGTGCAAGGATCAGATGGCTTTGGCGGCCATCTACGGAGGCATCCCAGAGGAAACTCTCTTCCTACTGGCCGAGAAGGAGATGGCCAAAGATGCGTGGGAGGCGTTGAAGACGATGCACCTTGGCGCCGATCGTGTGTAGGAGGCAAAGATACAGACTCTCAAAGTTGAGTTTGAGGCGCTAAGCATGACGGAGACGGAGTCGGTCGACAATTTCGCCATCCGGTTGACGACGATCATCAACAAAATCAGAGGGTTTGGCGACAAGATAGAGGAGAACTATGTGGTAAGAAAATTCCTTCGTACAGTCTCTGACAGATTCCTACAAATCGTCTTCACTATTGAGTAGTTCGGCAACTAAGGAGGTGATTGGTCGCTTGAAGACACATGAGGGATGGATTAAAGGATCTGACGGCGGTGGAGAAGAACACCTACTCTTGACGTGCGCCGAGTGGGAGGCCTGATCGTCGAGGCGCGACGATGAGGGCTCCTTCGGTGGCTCGAAAGGCGATGGTCGACGAGGTCGCAAGAATCGAAAATTTGACAATGCAAAAGTGGGGTACTATAATTTTAATGATTATGGGTATTTCGCTTCAAAGTGCCACAAGCAGAAGGAGGCGAAAAAAGTGCTCCTCGTTGAAGTTCAAAGCGACAATGAACCAGCACTACTTTGACGCTGTCTCAAGTAAGGAAGTTGAGTCCACGACGTTGAAGAGATGTGTTCGTCGTCCTATGTCGAGTCCGTCAAAGTCGATTCCGGGGCGCTGAAGAGGTGTGTTCGCCGTCCTATATTGAGTCCGTTAAAGTCGACTCCTGGGCGTTGAAGAGGTGTGTTCGCCGTCCAAAGTCAAGTTCGTCAAAGTCAACTTCAGGGCATTGAAGAGGTGTGTTCACCGCCTAAAGGCAAGTTCGTCAAAGTTGAGTCCGGAATGTTGATGAGATTGTCCTCCATCCTGTGTAGTATGTGTTTGACAAATCGTAGTTAAGACCGATTGCCTAAATGAGTAAGAGTCGGTGTGTCAAGAATAGGAGGGAAAATGTTAGATATAATCTTGACTTTATTTAGTTAAAGTTTGTTAGCTGGTCAGTTGCATTGAGTTAGTTGTGCATGCAAAGTAGTAGCGCTGCCGATGAACTTAGCAGAGTCGTATTGGTTTTTGCATGCAGGATAGAAAGTTTGTTTAGATTATGTTGTTATCTTTGTATCTAGTGTTTGCTATTTAAGTCGAAGAAAATAGAAAACGCTGTGGAGGCATTGCGGCAAAACAAAAGAATTCCTCGTGTCTTGTGTACGTGCGGCACGAACGTACGGTGCGCCTCCCGTCGACTAAACAAGCAGATCGCTTCGCTGCATGCATCTTCAAGCACATAGTACTTAGACGTACCGAGATCAGTTTTCCTCTTTGCGTAACCGCTGCAGGAGAGTAATCAATCTGCTCTTTTTCTCGCGTTGCTAGCGCCAGAAGGAAATCTTCGTTGATGCGTGACTCTATTCCATCACCACCTACGACGATAGCTTATCTGGCCACCTACTCGGTAAGGCAACCATCTTGCTCGACCTCAAGGGCGTTGAGGCCAAGCCCACGGTGCTGCACAGTGGCTGGATCTCCATTAGCAAGTGCGGCAGGCAGCAAGGGCTCCTCCACAGCGGCGGAACTCAGCCTCACTATCCGCGGAGAAGAAAAGAAGGGCAATACGGGTATATTTGAGCTAGTCTCGCTCTAAAACTAAGAAAAATATTATTTTAATCAGCAAAGTGTGTTACGACAAATACACACAAATTTACAATGTACATTAGGTGTATATCGATTTTGCAGTATTTTTTTGATAAATACCATAAACGAATGTAACCCAGAAGCCAATTTTACAGTTTATTTTTTGCCCCTAGGAAGGAAAAATCTATATTAAAAAGAATTTTTAGCATTTAAAAACTATTTACGGCATAAAAATAACAATATTATATTATTTGCTTGGGCAATTTGGCTGAGCCCAATTGAAGCTAATAGAATATGGGCTGTAAATATCCGAATAGAGTTATCCGGAATTAATTATCTAATAATATAATCTGAATATTTCGATGTGACGGACAGTGATCTCCCAAATGCGATGCCGAATTTGAAACCCACTACTAAATCCGACAACTATCCGAATTCGATCCGAACAGATCTGATCGATCGATCGGTATCTATTCGATTCGATTGCACCCCTACCTTCGAACCCCTTTGTTACAAATGGCCCCTATCCCCTTTGTCCAAATTGCGAAGGAAATACTGTTACTATCCATCACCATCAGCTGCTCAAAAGAAAAAGGCCACCAAATTTGACATTTCTTCCAGAATCTCGTGCCCTTGCATGCTCCAATGAGGCCATAGAAAGACATAATTGCGTAGGAGTTGAGCCTGGCCAAATTGCTGCCGTGGTGACGGTCCATGGAACGACAGCTTCGGTTGATTGGAGAGGGATGTGTACCAACCAAGTACGAAGTAGATTTGCCGAGACCTTCCCTCCATAAATTTAACCTAATATAACCTAAGCTAATACTTATCTTATCCTTGGACCAGCCGGCACTTCTAATCTAATTAAGCCCCCAGAGACCTGCCATCGCCAGTCGAACCAACCTCTGGGTTGGTCTGGAACCAATTAAAGTTCGTCTTTTTAATCTCCGTGTCTTCTAATTGAAAAAGACAGTTCATTCGCTTATTACTCAAGCTATTCTGTTGTGTTGCATGCATTAGTTGAGAAGTCGTGTATACATACCATAAAGATCTAAAGAAAATTTACAAACCTTATCTTAGAGCAACACGATAACTGAGATTCCTGCGTTAGTTGTAACCTTACAACGAAGTGGTTGGTTAGCGTTTAATTAGGTGTATTATTCGTTTGCAGAGGTGATCGATCTGTGTTTGAGTAAGCAACTAAGCATAGCACGTAGTAGAATAATTAAGCTCACCAGCTCGGGTAGTGCGGCAATGTATTTCCATGTGTTGTGAGATATCCAGGGTTCACAAAACCGTTTTTGAATTAACTGCTCGAAATTTGAAAATCGTCAGAAACCGTAGGGTTAAGAAATTAAAAAATTTGAAATTTTTTTTTGAAAAATTTGAAAACCGGTCGGTTTTTGAGCGACCAATTGAATGTTCCTTATAGCGATTTTCGCTCGATTTATCCGAAAATCGAGCGGTTTTCACCAATTTTCAACCGGTTTACGTTGCATAAATTTTTTTCATTTTTTTATTTTTTTTGTACTTGACCGATTTTAAATCTCGAACCGTAACGGTACGGTCAAAAATCATGGTTTTCGTCGGTTTTTCAAACCCGAGAGATAGCTATACGACAATTACTTGGACTCTTTTGAGCATAGTTTGGGGGAGCTCTAGTTGTAGCTTAAAGCTACTGTAAACTTGAGTTACCCTAGATGGAGTCAGGGTTCACAAAATCGACAATTTTCGACCAAAGATCACGATTTTTGTGTGTATCGAGACGGCTTGGCAATTAAAACCGCTCGGTAAACCGGTGGAGTTCAAATGCAAATTCAAAAAAATTTAACAAAAGGTGTTAAATTTTTCAAAATTTTTGTATGAGGTTCTGAGGCAATGCTAATGATGCTGTAAAATTTTTAGATGATTATCATATATGTATTTGTTTTTTAAATTCTGACAGTGCTACTCTCTTTTTATATATTGTTATGCTTTTTATTTTCTAGGAATAATAAATGAATTATAATATTTTAAAAAAAAAATTGTTTGGTTAAAAGGCAATGATAATTATTTGTAAAATTTCCAAATGATTATCAGACCTATGCATTTTATAAAAAATTCTAAGAGTGCTACTATCTTTGTATATGATCTTCTGTTTTTGATTTTCTAGGGGCAATAAATGAAGTCCAATATTTCTGAAACTTTTAATACATGATCCTTGGGAACTCTATATGGTACCATTAAAATTTAATAGCCTGATCAAGCTCGTAAAGTTTTATAAAAATATGACACTGTCTCTATTCCTTTTCATTAATTGTTGTTTTTTATTTTCTAGAAGCACTAAATAAATTCAAAAATTATTGAAATTTCTCTAACATATTTTTTAGATTATTTGGGATTTAAAAAAAGTTCTATTTTTTCGCAATTTTTTTCCAATTTTTCTTTCGGTCAGTTGAAAATCGAAAAAAACCACTCGAAAAATCAAAGCTCGAAAATCAGTCGATAATCGAAGAAACCCGGTCAAAAATCGGTAAAATTGCGCGATTTTCAATTTTGTCACCGTTGTTTGACCACCGAGTTCAAAATTTTTGAATTCAAACTTCTTCGATTTCTACCGATTTTTGATCGTTTTTTGCCGAAAATCAAAAATAAGAAATTGACCGAAAATCGAAAAACGATTTCGGGAAACCTGGATGGGGTACACTTTCTCACGCTTATCGCATATTGTACTTAGGAAGTAAATATATTTTTTAAGAGGGTTAATCCAATTTTGTACTGAGAAAGTGAATTTCTTCTAAAGAACTTAGCTCAGTTGGTGTGAAGTGTGGGTGTATACTTCCATCATCCAGGTTTGAGTACTCTTCTGCTCGATCTTGGATGCCTATTTTTTTAATGAAACCTACCTACTTGCTCTTGTAGATATTCTCTTTTCCCGGAAAGTAAATTCCTTCTCCACCAACTTTCTAGATAAAATTAATACGTGTACAAACTGCAAAATTCAGCATCCACGAAGGAAAAACCCATTCTTCAACTTGTGACATCGCCTTGAGGATTATTTACCGGGAAGTCTGCATCCGCGGAACGATCGCCGACACTTCGATTGGAACAATCATCGACGCTGCAGATGTTCCGATTTAAGACGCTCAAAAGTAGCAGTAAATAGTACATTCAGACAGGGGCGGATCTACAGGGTATGCCAGGTGGGCCGTGGCATACCCTGTAGATTTGGCCCAGCCTATACATGATTCTCGTCATAATTTGGCATAATAACCTTGCAAGATTTATAACTTTTGATCCGTAGGTCCGATCGTACTAATTCTTTTTTAGTTAGATGCGTTTTGGAATCTAGTTTATTATGTTCAAATTTCAGGTCAATCCAACGGTTGGTCTCTAAGAATTCATGATTTACCGAACATATCTACTCTGTTTTATTGAATACGAAGCAATTATTTGAGTCTGAATTGGGATGAATTTTTTGTAGATCAAAAATTTGATTTTAACTTCCGTGCAATCATTCACCCCCCTCTGATTGCTAGTTTAGTATATTTTGATCCTACACATATACTTATTCGACTCCTACTATAGTTGACATAGTTATATCTTTATTTATTACTTATCTTAGTTAGTATTTTAATCACTCAATGGACGTATTTTATTTGCAAGGTTTTTAAATTATGAAGAGGAACGGAGACATTGCATCTCTTTTTCAGAAACATGCAGCAAAGAAGGTTGCTGCTGCTTCACCTCCTCCTCCGTCACAAACTGCAACATTGAGTGAGATATTTTCTTCAAAGTGAAAGAAGATGATATAATCAAGAGTTTTATGGCTATTAGAAGGCATAGACCGAACAAGAATAAGTAATATTATAGGTATATAAGATTCTTTTAAATATATCATTGTTTTTAATTGTTTTTTACTTGTATACCAAATTGCTCGATAAATTTTAAATCGTTTACTGAATTATTATTTAATCGGCATACCTTAGATTTAAATCCTAGATTCGCCACTGCATTCAGACTTCAAAGCATAGGAAAATTCAGATTTCAGCGTTGTTACGTGCGGCATGAGTTAAGGAGGAACTTTCCGCATAGCTAACTAGCACTATCAGTTTTTGTACGTTGAAGTACAAAACCCAAATGGTAAATCAAGGAATTAACACGCGTCATCCGTGAAGGTAATTTTACCCACAAGTTCCAGCAAAAGACGGCACGTCGCAACGCCAAAATTCTTTGCTCTGGCCTAGTTACCCTTCTGCTAGGATTTGTTTTAGTCCTCGAGGTGGGACCGTGGGAGTATCAGGTGCTAATTCATAGTTTTCTGAAAATCTGAAAATTTTGAGTGTGGTCCGTTCGATGATGTACCAAGGGCTAGGATCGTGCACCATCCCACTCCCACCATTTAAAGGTAAATTTGCAAATAGCCCCCCGCAGCAGGCTTGTACATTTTGCGCATAGCCTCTCTACGTAGTACCCCTCTCCTCCTAAGTCCCAAATGTTTCAGCCAATTCAAAAAAGAAAAGAAAAGAAATCATGTTTATGTTCGTTACGAAAAAAAATAAAGAAATGCTCATGTATATGTTCCTTCAGCAAAAAAAAAAAAAGCATGTTCATGTTAATGTGCAAGAAAGAAGTTGCATTTCATATTAAATCGAGCAACATGAACCAATTCCATCTCCAGACATCACATGTTCCATTCAAGAAAAAAAATCAGATCGTCTCAACTTGCAAGAAATCGGATCCGTTGTCTTCCCATGGAATGTGTAAAAGAATGGGAATGGGAAGGGCATGGGTGAGGAGGATGATTGGATCGGGCTAACACAGATGACGGTGGGCGGAGGAGGATGGTGATGGCGAGTAGAAACCGATTGTGAGCTAGGCGTCGGTGAGGATGTTCTGGGGTGCGGTCGGGGCAGGGTTCTAAAATTCGGCGAATTTCAGCGAAATTTTGGATTTCGGACCCCCCGAATTCTAAAGTACTGGACGGAAAAAAAAATTAAAAAAAGTTGAATTTGCTACAGTGACCCCCAAAAAATTCGATTTTTTGGGTGAAATTTCGTGTTTTTTGACCGGATTTGGTCCAATAACCCTTAGGAAAGTCATCTCCTATGAAAATTTGTTGAAAAAACGAATTTTTTAAACATTTTAAAATTTTGGCAGAAACACTGTCAGATTTGTATAAAATTATACAAGCTTGATAATAAGATTAAAATTTTATGGTACTATCCTTAGTAGTTTAGGATCATACATAAAAAATTTAAAAATAATTTAACTTCATTTATTATCTTTAAAAAATCAAAAACAGAATGAACATAATTGGGAGTTATATTGTTAGAATTTTATAAATTTTCTTGTGTGTGATTATGATCTAAATTTTTTTGAGAGATTAATAATTGACTCAGTACAATTATATAAATTTTTCAAAAAAATTCAACTTTGTTTGTTTGATCAATCAAATCTATGTAAGCATTGAACTTCGTTTGTTATATTATATTTCAAAAATCAAAAAGAAAAGAACATAAATGGTACTGTGCCTTATAAGAATTTTAGAAATTCACTGGAGTGTGATAATGAATCAAAATTTTTATGGGAAATTAATAACTTCCTTATCACCATTCTGTAAAATTTTCAAAATTTGTTATGGTTTACGTAATTTTTCATTTTGTTCAAGTTTACCGGTAAGCCTTTTAACAGGGTAGTAGTACTGTTCGAATTTTTAAATATTTATACAGTTTGATCATTATCTAAAAATTTTATTAGAGCATTATAGATACATAATAACCATGCACAAAAAATTTCAACAGTTTCTAACTTCATTTGTACTATTTTCCATTCGGATCAAACTTGTCGGTCACTGTTCTATCAGGACAGTGCCACTCTCCAAATTTTTAAAACTTCCTCACATGTGATAATCAGCTGAAATTTTTGTGAGAAAATTATTTATTGATCATAACCATGAAAAAAAAATCAACAGTTTATAACTTGATTTGTACTATTTTCCATTCGGATCAAACTTGTCGGTCAGTGTTTTATCAGGACAGTACCACTCTCCGAATATTTAAAAACTCCTCAAATTTGATAATCAGCTGAAATTTTTGTAATAACATTATAAATGTGTCAGGAACCTCCAAAAAAATTCAAAAATGTTTCGATAAAGTTTAGACCACTTTTCAGCCAGTGCAAAAAACCCAAAATTTCGGGGGTTTTCGCCGAATTTCGGATTTTTATTTCCGGAATGGACCGGATTTGAATTTTCAAATTAAAATTTCGTCCGAAATATTTCCAAATTTTCAAAATTTTGCCAAAATTTTGCGATCCAGCAAGGGACGAAATTTATTCCGAAATCGAAATTTGAAACCTTGGGTAGGGGTGGTCACATTTTATCGTCATTGAGGGGGAACCGAGTGTGGCGCAAGGTATCGAATTTCGGTTCAAATTTTTTTTGCCACCCACCAAAATCACCGAATTTCAGAAATTTTGGTGGAATTTTGGGACAAAATGGTTATCCAAAATTTTGAATTTTTTTTGACAAAATTTATTGAAAACTTGAATTTTTGGAAAAAAATTCAAATGAACTCACTGAAATTTAACTAGGATAATTTTTTTGGGACCCACCAAAATGACCAGATTTTGCCGAAATTCGGTGAAATTTCAGCGAAATTTGAAACCCTTGTGTGGTGGGGTGTAAGTTTAGGCTCCATTAATTTTGTTTTGGTGATTAATGACAAATCTAAATGTGAGACTAACATATTTATTGATTATAATATTATTTAGTCTCATTTGGATGGAAATATGAAGATCTCGAAGGTATGAATTTGATGTCACATTTATTATATCTTGTTGCATTCCTTAGATACAAAATGTAGGATGAACTCCACATAAGTTTCAATTTGGATATGTGTATATTGTTTCCAATTCATATGTATGTATGCACAAATTTAGAGGGAGTTCATTATATGTTTTGAGATTTTACTAGACCCTTAATTATGTGTTAATGGTGTACTTTAGTGATTAATAACAACTGGATGTGTTGGACTAACATTCTCCATGATTTGGTAAAATAGGTTTAGTTCTGGTTGATGATGAAGACTTCGTATGGCATCATAAGTTGATGGTCACTTTTGACACTCAATAATTTTATGCATATACGATTAACATTTTTACCATGTATCCCCTCGAATTTTTGAGCTAACCATGCCATTTGAAAGTGCTTAGAATAGGCACAAAAGGGAAGATTTCGGAAATCTTCTAGAAGGGAGATAAACAAAGAAATAAAATCAAGTATTTTTGGAAGGATTTATCCCTAATTATGAAGGTGAGTCCATGGAATAGAGAGACGGATGAGCACATGGGAGGGAGGTGGCCGGTCCCACCTTCACCCGAGAAGAGATGACCCGCACTCCCCTCAACCGCCTCGCCTCGTCTTCCTTGCAGTCCAAGTCACAAACTCCTTCTCTCGTCGCCTACAAAAGAGTAGCGATACCCCCATTCAGAAGAGATGGGGGAGAAGAGATAAAAAATTAGAGTTTCATTGAAAGAGAGGAGGAGCGCACGCTGAGTGCCTCCCCGCACATCCGAAGAGCTAGTCGGCTCTTTGCTAGCGCCAGCCGGCGCTGGATCCCTATCAGCCACCTTCGTCATCCGCGACGGCATTTGCTTCTTCCTCGTGTTCTACTCCAACAACTTCCATGATGTATTCTCGTACCAAGAGTGAATGAACCCCTGTTCTTCCCCTAGATTTGAGAGATCTTGCAATGTAATCGACTTTCATTCTATATATGACATGATACTTAAATACTTTGATTAGTCTGTTTGATATTGCTTTCGTTAGTTTATTTATTAAAATGCATTATCACTTTGCTAGTCGCTAGGTTGAGGCATGGTGGCTGGATTTAGTCGACCGACTTATATCAAATAGTGCAATGCATGCTACGTATAGATTAGCCTTATCACGTGATAGGTGAACCAGTAAAAAGGTTGTATTGCATTATAGGGTAGAGCGATCTTAGTCTAACTATTCGATCAAAAAAATTACTCACTGATTTGCTTGCTAGTGACCCAACCTAGGGGAAGAATTGTTCCAATCGAGAGAGACCCTAAAATTATTATCGCTATTCTTAGGTAGTTAGTTTCAATTAACTTTGTTCATTATATTTGTTAGTAATAATTTATAGATTTAGTTGTAATTCTATCCATTCCCAGAGATCAATAAACCTTGGAAATACTCAAGGAAAAAGCTACAATCGACCCGTGCACTTGCGGTTACATTGGTACATGCATAGATCACATCAATAGTCACCAAGTCAAGATCCCGACATCAAGAGAGTTCATCATATGTTGATGAATAAGTCAAGACCCGAACTTGTCAAAAGCAATGTTTATCGTTGGATCAAGATACAAAAAATCGACAAGTGACACTGGAGATTAATGTCATGACCCCGACTTGGATTAGCTCCAGGCAATATGTAATGAAGGTAAGGATATGTATGGTAGTGATTTTGTTGGTTAGACATTTGGTGGATACACTAGGTTACTAGAATTTGTTTCTAGTTCTGTCGTAGTATTAAGAGGGGGTCGATAACCAATAGCTTGATTTGCATCGTGTGCCAGTTGCTCAATCTTAAATGCATAATTCATATTGCTCTAGATATGTGTACTTAGTTTGTGGTTAGTTGGAGTCTAAGAAATGGTTTTAGACCTTGATCTTGATTAGACTCAACTAGATGTCCAAGGTATGCATGTGGTTTTACCTGTTTAGAGGTGTATCATGCATACCCTTAAGCTCTTGTCCACCCTTGTGTTTGGTTGTGTTATAAATGAGGACAGAGAGCTTGCTAGACATGTCCATCCGAATGTCTAGCCGAGGGACTAAGTGCTAGTATGTGTTGGAGTGTGGACAAGTCTAGCCAAGTATAAATCAACCCCCAATGATCATATTTTCACATTAATTACACTTGCCAAGCATGGACATGCCTGAGTGTGAATAACAGCTAGTTTTGCTTGGATGGCTATATAAGGTTGACCTGTCATTTTAAGGCTCTTAGCACTCCATTGCAAGTTGCAACATTCTTGAGCTAATGCAAGTCTTCTCCACTCTCTAGTGCATGTGCTGCAACTTGTGAGGTTTAGAGGTAAGGATTTCTAGTGCATGTGTTGCATATAGTGAGAGTTTGAAACAAGATTATAGTGCATGTCTTGCATTTAGTAAGAGTTTGAGTCAAGATTCAAGTGCACTGCATTCAACATTGAGTTTTGGGCACTTGGTGTAGTCAAGTGATTGTTTTGGCTAGCTACTCTTGGTGGTTGCCTCCACCTAGATGGCTCGGAAGAGTAATGTCCAGTGATCTCTTCAAGAAGTGATGTGGGGTGTTTTGGCCTGATCTTTATGGTGTAGGATTGGAGATAACTGGAATCGTGTAATCTGATGAATGACACCGCCAACCACCGTCTCTATTACGGTAACCTGTGACACTCGATTCACCCAACCACACGCTTTGATCCTTTGTATACTCGCTCAAGTGGAGTAAATGTGTTCAAGCAATCACCGAGGCAATCACAAGAACGATGGAGCCATGACACTCAATGAATTCCCAATACTATCGGGAGTGGAATTGTATCTCACACCAACCATAGAATAAGAACATATATTTCTAAGTATCAAATATTTGAGTACAATGAAAGGGTAGCCCCTCCTTTTATAGGACTCCGGTGCTACAGTAACCGAGCTACAGTAAGTCGGTTGCACAGTAGGTCATTTGCTAAGGTACACACAAAAAAAGTGAATTGGCTTCTTCAAAGCATATCGAGTTGTTTTTCCATCTTCTGTTTACACTTGGGGAAACCTGATTTGGATTTTAGTTCTCCAAAATATCGAGCCATTTTTCCATCTTCTTGCTTCTTTCCTTTATTGGCTTGCATACATGGAAGGAAAGTAGGGTGTAGATCTTGTCCAAATTGCAATTTGGCTCTAATTAACATTTTTGCAATCTTCAAACCTAGCAACAAGAAATGCCTGCTATTATGTAGTACATAATTCTTACGTAAGCATAGCAAATATTACTTAAGAAAAAGATTCACCTATTGATATGTGATACGGCTTAGTACTTCTTTTTAGTTAATTAAAAATTAAACTGGAAGGTATTATCCGTACGCATATCCGTATCATCCTCCCCTTCTTAAAAAAACCATCCTCAGCTTTTGCCTTGTCTTTTGATAATTTGAAAATATACTAGACATAGAGGACAATGTGTATACATGGTATACGTATTCATCGTCCATATTAATATTCCCTTTTAGCAAGGATGATATGTAGCATAATAGAAAATATATGTGATGTAAGTCAAATCTGTAATGGCAATCATAGGAAACAATGTATAGACATGATATATGTAACTATCAATTATACTATGCTTTCCCATGTTTTGTATATGACAACCATATGATGTTGATAGATGTATTATATTTATAACATTCCCACTCATGTTGAGAAAATTCGTCCTCGACTTTTGGAAACTAATGGATGATTAATTATCATGTAGTTCAAAAGGTTGTGGCAAATAGAATTCAGTCATATGTGCATGTCATATTCATAACATTGAACTTAAGTACCGTGCACAAAAAGATTTTAGATGACTTCTATGCATCAACTGCGCTACTTTGATTATGTATATGTGATTGTGTAAACAATGATGAACAAGTAGCAACGTAGATCCTTCCAAATAATAAGCTCTAGCATTTAAACTCATCTCAAAGTGTTCACAACATGGCTTATAAGACAGTTTATCCAAAACATCAAATTTCAATTCAGTAAGTTTATCACATGTAATGAATATTCGATGAACATGAAATCTGTTATCTACATCATAATCTCCAATCAAATTGAATGTATAAGTGTAGGCATAGTTACTAACTAGTGATTTCAGACATGCAATTTTAGAAACTTTATCAATCACACTAGATAGTTCTACAGGTTCATCGAACATGATATAGCATAAAGAATTATTAGGAGATATTTTAGTAAGAACTTCTTTATGAGTAATCAATTCCATATTTTGTAAATTAAGCATATCACATTCAAAACGTGGAACCTTCAAAGAAACACAAGAGTTCTCACTATTATTCATCTCTTCATGACGTCCTACTATGTCAACACCTTTCTTGTTACCTTTAACATTCTCATCAGTTGATGTAGGTGTTGTAGGTGACATTTATTCATAATTTAACCATGGGACATCAATCAATCCATCTTCAACTGTGGCTATCTCCTCAACATTCTCCTCAAGCGGTGTTGGTTATTTATGGTTCAACTGCTCATCTTCCATCTTAAGAGGTGCGGGTTGTGTATCGTTCAACTCCTTATTAACAATATCAACCTGCACAATGTGAGAAATAATACTGGAAATAGAGAGTAAGTTGTTAATGTCAGAAATATCCTCAGTTTTGCTTCTCTCACAATCTCAATTTCGATGCTCTCAACCTCATGTGTGGTGGAACCACACAACTCACTCTTTTTATCACTATGACTCAACGGGCTATTTGGCTCTTATGAATTGGTGCCCTAAGATTAAATCTAGGTATACGACGCTCTATAACTTCTCTTTCCTCCTCAATAGCACAATTCACAAGATCAAGCATGTTACTAAAATATTTATGTTGAAGTGAAGTGGCGATATTAAAATTCAAACTTTTTTGAAGCATGCTTTCTCTTTTAATGTACTAGTGATACCGGCACGACGCATTGCACATTTTAACTCAACATAATAATCCTGGACTAGTTTGCACCCTTGTGCAATGCTCTCCAAGTGAAGAAGTAGCTCTTGCTAATAATAGCATGGCACAAACTTGCTTCTTATGATTATCTTTAAATCCAACCAATATGTAACGAGGCTTTTCACAAATAGTTGTTACCATCAACTATAAGCATAGCCTTCAAACTTGATAGTAGCTCGAATCACCTCTTTGCCCTTTGAAAGCTTCTGAGATTTGAACACCTTTTCCATTTATTGTTCCCATGTGAGATACTCCTATGAATCATTGCTTCCATAAAATAGAAATTCCTCGTACTCGTAACCTGTCATGATTAGTAACCAGCAAAAACAACATGTATATGTGGAATAAATGTGGACTCACTCATCCTCACCTCTTTCATTTACCAACCGAAGTTCTTATGATTACTTCACAGTTTGAAGAATTATGCATACTTCAATGACAGTAGACAATATGGAGGTGATCGATTAAGTGAATCGAGGTCTAAGTGTCTAAATTGATAAGGCTATTTTGTGGAGTTTGGAGGGTTAGTATAATTCCTATGCAATTGAAATTCTAGATGTTGTAATGATAAGTGATAATCCAAGTTAGAATTCCAATACCTATTTACCAACCTTAAGATATAAGTAAAGATTATAGCAACTCACACACCAAAATAATGGAACTTAATGCAACCAAAGGATTGAGCTTATAACAAAAGATTTAAGTGAATGCACAAGTTATAGAAAGACGCTAACTTGATTGCAATTGATGTCAATGGACTACTAATTTGCACTTCAAGAATCACACAATATACTGAACTTTAGAATAGAATTCAATACTTGATACAGGTATCTGACCACAACACTTCTTTTCTTTCTTTTTCTGTTTTCTTTCTTTCTTTTTTGTACTTTCTTCTTCTCTCTTTTGCAGCAAGGTCAACAACACATATATCAAGAGCTCATGAAATATCCAACACTTCGATTTCAAAGAATGTTATCAAGTTTACAAAGCCCAAGCAATCCCCTAAGGCTAGTCTTTAATTAGGATCAAATTATTCGCAAATGGATTGAACGGGCTCACTAAATATATAAGTGAATTTTTTTTTTTGAACTAGCTTATGGAAATGCACCAGTGGTTAGATAAAAAAATTAGTTGGCGGTTTGGCCAACACTAGTGTTCTAATACAAAAATAGAGAGCAGAACTGATTGGAAACTTGGCATAGTGGCTCAAACAAAAAGCAACATGAATAAAAACTTTGGATCAGCAAGTAAGCAATGTTCTAATGGATCAAAACCTAGCAAAACTCATTAAAATTTTCAATTAAAACTATGGAAGAGAACAATATTTTTGTGTGGCTTTTTTTTGGATAGGAATAAAAACAACAAATATGCTAGCTAAGGGTAAAATCCTACCGTATCAACCTTGAGCTTTGATACCAGATGATGTGGGGTGTTTTGGCCCGATCTTTACAATGTAACATTGAAGATAACTGGACCCGTGCAACCTGATGAATGACACTGCCAACCATTGTCTCTGTTACTCCAACCTGCGACACTTGATTCATCCAACCACACGCTTTGATCCTTTGTCTACTCTCTCACGTGGAGTAACTGTGTTCAAGCAATCACCGAGGCAATCACAAGAATGACAGAGTCATCACACTCATTGAATTCCCAATTCTATCGGAGGTGGAATTGTATCTTACACAAACCGAAGAACAAGAACATATATTTTCTGAGTATCAAATACTTGAGTACAATGAAGGAGCAGCCCCTCCTTTTATAGGACTCGATACAACTGTAACCAAGCAACAGTACACACAAAAATGGAATTGACTTCTTCAGAATATCGAGCCATTTTTTCATTTTCTATTCACACTTGGCAAACCTAATTTGGATTTGAGTTCTCCAAAATGTCGAGCCATTTTTCCTTCTTCTGTTCACACTTGGGCAAACCCAATTTAGATTTTTTTTTCTTACTTCTTTCCTTTATTGGCTTGCATACATGGAAGGAAAGTAGGGTATAGATCTTGTCCAAATTGCTTTCGGATTCTTCTATGTGGCACTCGTCCTCTCTTGCCTCCCGCTGGGTTTCATCATGGTAAATTGATGCAATTTGACTCCAATTAATATTTGTACAGTCTTCAAACCTAGCAACAAGAAAGTACATGCTATTATATAGTACATAATTCTTATGTAAACATAGCGAATATTATTTAAGGAAAAAATTTACCTATTGATATTTGATACAACTTAATACTTCTTTCCAGTTAATTAAGAAATTAAACCGGAAGGTACTATCCGTATGTATATCCGTATCAAGAAGCTTGTGAAGAGACCTGGTGTGTTGTGAAGGTTGGAGCTCACCTGCTCGGAGGGGGAAAGAGCTACCACTAGTGGATTGAGGTGTTTGGCTTAATTTGTAGAACCAGTCCAATTTATTTGGGTTTACCTTAACGTGGACTAGAAGAGACCAACAAGTCTTCGAACAGGACAGTAAAAAAATCATGTGCCATTGCGGTTTCCTTTCTTATGCTTTTCATCCATGCAAT
Source organism: Otatea glauca (assembly GCA_036346275.1). NCBI lineage: Eukaryota > Viridiplantae > Streptophyta > Magnoliopsida > Poales > Poaceae > Otatea > Otatea glauca. The sequence continues at coordinate 21,768,086 of CM070715.1, forward strand.
TTACATTCTTAAAATTTAATTACTCGTTTGTCACCCTAGGGTTGCAAACCGTGATATAGACTTAGATTGTTGGTACACTTAGTTGAGACTAGTTGATTTGAACTTTAATTATGCAAAGTTTGATTTACGCTTCCCCATGTAAAACCGTTTTTGGCCAACGAGAATTTTAAAACCGCCTATCCATCTCCTCCTACTCGACCTCCTCAACCTAACATGTGGTGGCCTAACGTCGGGACGGCCAGATCCGGGTGCGGCAAGGCTAGCCGATGTCGGGGCAGCCAGATCCGGCTAGACGGGGTGGAGCATCTCAAGCCAGGAGAGACCAGATCCAGCTTGGCATGGCGGGATGAGGCCGGGAGCGGTTACATTCGGTGCATGGCGGGGCGAGGCGCCGCCGGAGTGTTCGGATCCAACACACGGTGGGGCGGGGCGAAGCGGTGTTGGGGGTGTCGCTTGTGATTAGATGGAGAGAGAGTGAGATCGTGAGAGAGAGACGAGGGAGGAAGAGGAGGGTAGTATGTGATGGGAAGTGGACTGTGCGAGGGTTTTCATGTAAAATTCACAAGTGGAAAGAAATAGGAGAGAGATGGATCTTTAATGCACATGCAACTGCTTATATCAAAATTTTCAAATTTTCAGAAAAGGGTGTATTTGCACCTGAGGTGTTCGCGTCGTCGGGAGTCCAAAGTCAGACGTGATGACAGCTATACGCAAACATTTCCACCCGGCTAAAAAGTCAGGAGTCAACCTTACAGCCCAAACAGGTTACAACATTAAGCCCACATGAGCAGCCCAATTTGATTTGAAGTGGCCATGAGTAAAGCCCATATGGACAGCTCGACAATAGCTACACGCCAGAACTACACTTGCAATATGCCGAAAGTGGAATACAACGCCTCCAAATGCTACACGACTACACACGAGGGGAGGGACGAAAAAAGAACACAGATGAAACTGAGACAATGAAAGAAATTAAGCAGGTAATACTATCAGAGATGATACACAAAATGGTGAGATCTCTCTCTCTCTCTCTCTGGGCTGGTAATTTAGATGCCGGAAGTTTGCTTTACAAAAGATGACTCTGCGTGAGCGAACAGGGTAAACTGAAGTTTGTCGATCTGTTACATAACTGGTCTAAAATTGAATGAACTCATAATATAGTAACAGTGCTATTTACATGTTCTTGTAGAACTTCAGAGTCATCACTAACTTAACACGTCCTTTTCTGGCAGATTACAGGCGAAAGTAAACAAAAGAAATCAGAACATGAGCTATGAAAAGGCCAAATAGAAACTGACAAGTATGGGCATCATTGCTGATCTCCTAAGAACAGTTCATCCCTGCTGTGACTTTACAATAAGAGCGGGACAGTTCGCGTTCCTGACGCAGTAATCACTGGCGCTCCCGAGGAGAGCTCTGCAAAACCAACGGGCGCATCCTCAGTTCGTCACTTAAGCACCACTCTGACTGAAGTGCAGGCAAAATCAAAGTAGATGCAAGTAACCAATTAAGCAAACAGCTGATCTCACAGCGTGTGAGTTGTGACAGAGAAAAGAATTTGCAATTACCTCTTGAAGAGGACATAGCCATGGCTCCCCATCACCAGCACATCGGCTCCGAGCCTCCGAGCTTGTCCACCATCTGGCAGATGGCCACCTTCACCTCTACCTTCATCTCATGATCGTTCTCGTCCATCTCCTGCAACCATACCACAATTTCAATGCATGGTCGAATATAAAATTTGCTAATTTGGCCGTTCACAATTAATCGCTGAGCACTAATTAACTTCTTCTTTAAAAAGAAAAGAAAAGAAAAGAAAAGAAAAGAAAAGCATACCTTGCCGTAGGGCGTGCGGAGCTTCTGCGCCCGGTCACCTCCTCGGCGAACTGGTAGCCTAGCTTAGCTTACGGCACAGGCTTGTCAATTAATTCTCGATGCCCAAAAAGCAGTAGAATTCCGTTCACTTAGGGGCTAGGTCAGGGGTGAGGTTGACAAGCGTACGTACTGGAGGCATCGAGCACGGAGGACGTGCGCGGGGAGGGCTGAACGTAAAGAAGGATGATGGTGTCCGCGCCGTTGCCCGCGCGCGGCGAAGCTGCTGAGGCACCACTGCAGCGCGTGGACGCCCTCGTCCACGGCCACTAGTATCCGCCGCCCCTCGGCTGTCCGTCTCCATCTCGCCGCCCATGTATGCTTATCTGCCTGTGCCATTGTAGTTTAAAATCACTAGCTAGATGACGGCTATCCTTAAGGTCATGTACAATACAGGCGCTTAAACAGATGCTTAGCAATAAAAAACTGATTTTTCGTGCCACATAGGATGAATAAGGTGCTTATTTTGAAGCATCGATGTTTCATTAAGCGCTTATACTTAACAGGTGCTTATGTGTATAACTATATATATGATTAATAGATGATATAACTCTTGAATAGATGCTTCATAATATGACATTGTTTCTCTCTCTTTAAACATCTATCTAAGCCTTTTTGTATTGGGCATGGCCTAATACACCTCTATATTATCCATAGAAAGAATTAAAGATAACTTCTACAATAAATTGTCTATATAGTTGTATGTGCTCTCTCCGGTTACAAATAGTGGTCATTTTGGACATCAACACAGTCTTCAAACAATAGCTTTGGCCACTAATTTTTATTATAATATATTTATAAAACTCGATAAAATTACAATATTATAAAAAGTACTTTTTTTTGAGAAAAATCTATGTATATGAGTTTCATATATCAAATTTAAATATTTTAAAAAAAAATATTAACAGTAAAAGTTTTAAAAGTTTACTGCAACTACGTCCAAAACGGCAACTATTTATAGCCAGAGAGAGTAATACTCTCATGTAATTAATAATTTGTCTATACAATGATAAACATAATATAAAGTTATTTATAAAACTATCTACTAAATAGTAAGATGATAACTTTCTATCTTCTACTAACAGTTGATATGTTCCGTGGAAGTTACGCCCATCGCGGTACGACTTTTGGATGGAGACGTTCAGGCGCGGCGGGCTTCTACGTTCCGTGCGCGGTGCGGTGCGGGTGGCTCGCGGTTTACGGGGCTCGATTCCAGAATTATTTTTATTTAATATTTATTTTTATTTTCAAAACTAGGCGTTAGAGTTCAGAATTTGCAAAAATAGGCACCGGTCGGTCGTATATGGGGCGATCGCCCCATATACGAGCGATATGTGCTTCTGCTAACGGCCTAGTTAACGACGGGGCAAAAATCGTCCAATACAGAGGCGATAGCAATTTTTTTGTAATGTTAATTTCTCTGAGCTTGGCTCACTCGAATGAGGCTCTGGCTGCGCTTAAAAAGCCACCCGTCACCCTTATATGGGGCGATCGCCTGTGTAGAGGGCGATAGGTGGCCTTGCCGTTACTCTAGTTAGCCGGGCCGTTACCCGAGGGATATATCGCCCGTATATGGGGTGATCACCCCATATACCGGCGACCGACGTTTATTTTTGTAAATTCTAAACCTTAACGTTTAGTTTTGAAAAAAAGAATAAAAAAATATTAAAGAAAAAAATTCTCGATTCCACGGTTTCTTTGGGCGTCTGGCGGATCGCACGAGCCGGATTGGATTGGGCGGGCCACGGTTTTAATCTGGCTTCTTCTGTATCCCCGACTCCAGTCCACGTACGTTGCTGCCCTGTGGACGCCCGTAGTGCAGATGGGCTGGGCTTGCTTTATTCGTGACGCATGTTTCAAAATTCAAGATTTTATGTTTGAAAATCACAATCATGCATGTTTGGACAACTTTCAAGTTTTAAAAACCAAATCCAAACAGTTTCAAGCACATCTTCCAAGTTTCGGAAAGTTTCATGCATGTTTCAGTAAGTTTTCGTGCAAAAAAATTCATGTTTCTATTGACGTCAAAAACTTGAAGTAGGGTTTCTGACAACAACACCTGGTTCAGAGCGTGCTAGTCGATTTGACCTGAAATCGATAAGGTAAAAATATAAAATTCACTCAAAGCCGATCGTGAAGATCAATCGGCTTAGACTCAATCAGCTTGAAGCCGATTAAATCAAGGTAAAAGGGTAAGTCTAATTAGCCGATTAAGGCTAATAAGAGAATAAAGGCAGATCGATTCTGAAGAAGACGATGCGCAACAAAATCAGAACAAATCGAACCTCGGGCGTAATTTGAAGAAGATCAACAATCGGCGATGCGCAACTTTATTGATCAAGATCGAATTACAAAGACTAAATTACAATAACTACTCCTAGTCGACATGAAAAAATAATGTAGATTAGTGTGTTGGATGTCTCGCAGCTTGCTTTAGCCCTTCTTTTATACCCGTTGGCCGATCGTGTCCTATTACAACACGTTTTAAAACCTGATCCGTATCGGTTTTATTTCGGATAGCTTTTCCTCAAAGATCTTGTCGTTGCCAAATATCTTCAAATCTTTTCAAATCGTCTGTTAGTTTCCGTATGTTTGACTTTCTAGCCGATTTTGACTAGACTTGCCAAATTCTGGTGCAAACAGTTTCAAATCAAAATCCATGCATATTTAGACAACTTTCAAGTTTCAAAAGCCAAATCCAAACATGTTCCAGGCAATTTCAAACACATATCGTAAGTTTTTTTAAAAAATAGTTTCAACAAATTTTATGCATGTTTTTGTAAGTTTCAAAATCCAAGGTTTCATAATGTTTTAATAAATTTCACTTTTCAAAATCAAAATTCATGCATGGCTGCACAACTTTTAAGTTCAAAAGCCAAACAGAAGCTTGTTCTTGGCAGTTTCAAACACATCTCGCAAGTTTTGGACAAAAGAAAAAGTTTCAAACAGGGGATTTCAATGTGTACGTTGAAGCGATTGTCTTGTTGTAGCCGTTTGCGCAAATCAACGGCGCCGCGCGCCTTGCTCCTACACACTGCATGTGCCCTCCGTGGCGTCTATTCGCGAGCTACAGCTGCTCGACATCCACGATTGTCGATGCTATAGCTATGTGAGTCCACGTTCGCCTGCAACACCCGTGCTCGAGTGAGTAGTGACCGTCCTCTACACAAACCTTTGGCTTCCCACCACACTTGAACAAGGCCTTGGCCACCCCATGGTGTAAGTCCATAATTATTCACTATGCTTAGGCTAGCCCATGACCACCATGTCACATGAGTTCACGGTCACTCGATGTCTATCCCCACAATCAGGCGAGCCCGTGATTGCCTTTTGCCATAGCAAAGCCCACTTGCTCTCTGCGCCCCTTTTTGCCTGCTACCATTGGTGAGGAAGCATCTGAAGAGTGAGGGACGGAGGGGGGGGGGGATTCAGGAAGGAACGGATGCGTGCTCGATGGATGAAGGATTGAGTGGATGAGGGGGGGAGATGTGGAAGCGTCCGATACCGTTCATTGCATCAAATCTTACGGTAATAACCTATTCCGTTGATTTGTTGGGAAACGCTGTACCATTAGTTACCTTTTCTGCATATATAAATATCTTGCGTTGTATATACTCTTGCCATGTCTTAATTGGACTTGGACGGCCACCAGAGTAATCAACGGAGTTAATCACCATCGTGCTCCCAATTAGGTGCCACGTTCTCGAACGAGCTCACCACATAGCGTATGCCACACACGATCATGAACTTCATGGTTGCCGTGGTAGTGCACTAGTGCACCGCACGTACACCATGCACGCGTAACAAAATCCAGCTCCAACCTACAACGTCACGAATAAACAACAGCGAGCCATCAACCATTGCTCCGAGCTCCGGTTCGTAAACATCCTGCTTGGCATGTCGACGACGCCTTGCGGCCGGTCGTCCCACCGCCGCACTCGGTGCAAGTGCGCTGGCTGCGGCTGGGGCGACCGCGGCACGCCGTGCTGCTTCAACCCGCTGAGGTCCCTCTTCCGGTGCCCCGGCCGCGGCCGTCCACGCAGCCGCAGTCGAAGCCTGCGCCGGGCGCCGTCCAAGGTGCGTGACGCGTCGGCGGCCGGCGCCGAGCAGCAAACCCAGGAGCCGTCCTTCTTCGTCTACGCCATGCCGAACCAGGGCGGCGCTACTGAGCGAAAGAAGCATGGGAAGCCGCGCCTCCCGTCTATCCGCTTGTGCTTCCGCAAGAAGAAGGGGCGGAAGGCCAGCGCCGCGGCCGCGATGAGCGCCCGCCGCCAAGTGCTCACACCGACGCCGTCGTTGGTGACGCATCCGCCACGCTCCCCGTCGCCGGAGAAGACACAAGCCGCGGCGCCCTCCGTGACGCAGCCGCCTTCACCTGCGGTTACCGAGAACAGCAGCACTGATTCGCCGGCGCCGCCCGACAGGAAACCGGCGACACCGAGGCCGGGCAATCAGTCGACAGACTCGGTGCGGTCACCGTTTGCGCCGGCGCCGCAGAGACTGAAGCCGAAGCAGGTGGAGGGGCTGGAGATTGTCGAGGTGGCGACGGGCGAGCGGCTGTCGGCGCACGACGTGGGGCTCATCGAGATGGTTGGCAGCTCGACCGACGACTCCGCGGAGTCGTCAGTGAAGTCGTCGCTAGAGTATGTCGACGAGCCGCCGCCCCCACCGCCACCGATGGTGGTGGAGAGGGAGCCGGCGGCGGTCAAGGCCAGGGAGCCGCCGAGGCTGCAGCTCAACGGCAATGCTGCGAAGGCCGGGACCGGCGAGCAGTTTGCCGAGCCTCTCGTGGCGGCGGAGGCTGATGAGCTGTGGGCGTACGACATGGCGTGCATCCGAGTCCACGCTGCCATGCTCGCCGAGACGGTAAGGTTTTTTAATGGGCTCACGACGATATATGAACGGTCTCTTTATATGTTAGTCGCCTCAGGCTGTTTGAAAAATGCTGGAATTGATAGGAAATCGAATAGTTCTCTAAAATTCTCCCCAAATTTTGATTTCAAATTAGGCAACGTAGTTTGAGCTTTTATAATAGAAGTATGTTGTGAAATACTACTAGTCGATAGAGTTTTACGAGCTAGACCGGGAAGTTGGGACATAATGTGAAAATAATGAATCAAATAGCTTCACAGTTAGTACTCGTCAAAAAAAATATTCTACGTTTCAAGAAAAAAAATGCTCGACTGTGAAGACTAATATCTATCATAACTTCCCTAAAGCCTGTTGACTTCCCAGAAGGAGAGGCCCTCCACGTCAATGAAAATGCGGAGACATCCTCAGGAAATTTCGATTTTGCGTTCGGGTCCTCAATCCGTCTGGACCGTCCGATTTCATTGCTAGGTCCCGGATGTGCGCATGCAGCGGAGCCTCGAGCGAGCAAGGTTTCGGATTTCGTTTTTAGATAAAATACTGTCGTGGGTCGGATACCGAGATTTTGGCGAAATTCGGTAATTTTGGAGAAATCTCGTCCGGAATTTCAAATTCAAAATTTGAATCCGGCTTGTTTGATACCGAGAAATAGCGAAATTCGGTGAAATTGGGCGAAATTTCGGCCATTTTGCACATGCCGGAAAGTGGTCGAAACGATGGCGAAAAATTTTCAAATTTTTTGTGGAGAGTTCTGACATATTTTTAATGTTTTCGTAAAAATTTCAGATTTTTATGAAGCTTGTGGAATTTTCAAAAATTCAAACATTGGGACTATCCTAATAAAACGCTGACAGATAGTTTTGAACTGAATGAAAAATGGTACAAAGCATCTTAGAAAAATTTGAAATTTTATTAGCATAATTCTGACATGTGAAAAATATTTCCATAAAATTTTCAGTTGTTTCTGAAGCTCGAGGAATTTTTAAAAATTCGGGTATTGGTGATGTCCGGACGGAAAATGGTTGAAAGTACGTTAGAAAATTTCAAAAATTTTATTAGATGGTCGTGATGCATCATTAACCTTGTTGTAAATTATTTAGATGATTATCAATGCGTGAAGTTAGAAATTTTGGCAGTATTTTGATTGAAATTCGAAGATTGAGAGTCACAATTCGAAACAATTAATGTATATTGGCATGACAATTAATAAGCACGAAATAAAATTGATACATATTACAATTCTTCATATATTTGCATATGACAATTAAATGAATGTATATTTGCATCATGTACCTACAAGTAGTAGAACGCCTGTGGTGCAAACTCCACCTCCGCGTTATCGACAATGACCTCGTGATACCTCCTCTCGTGTTGTTGCTTGTATTATTCCCAGGTCATGTCCCGCGGTAGTCAGGCAGACTTCCAATGTTCGTAATGACTCATCCAGGCGCTATAATTCACGGACTGGTAAAGGTACCTAACACTGACAGATGAGTGTCGTGCGTACGGATCGGCGCATGGAGCATTGTAGTCAAACGGCGAAGAGATGCTCGATCCGTGATAACTCTGTCTGTGACCGTACCCACCCTGATCCCATCCGTACGGCATCGAACCATACCCGGTATGCTCGATTTGAAGGCCCAAATGGCTGGAAAACTCGCTGCTACACCATGATTGTGAGCCATCATGTGGTTGTGCTGCCTGGCGCCCACCCCCACCACGCAACGTACCCTTCCCGTCTTCGCGAGTCCGCTACCGGGAGTGACCTCTCGGGTAGTACCCCGATGCGATCCTATCACGGTGATTGTGATGTGGGCGGGTCGGAGGAGTACTGGTCGACTTCCTTCCGTCATCGCCGGAGAGTCTGTCGCTGCTCTTGAGCTACTCTTGAGTCTCGCACATTATCGGAAGGTGTTGCCGTGTCGCTGCCATCGCCGATAATAGGCTCCTCATCACTTCGGGCTTTTCCTTTTTCCTTTGCACTCTGGCTGCCCGATAACTTCTGCAATCCGTCCAAAGCTCCTGCTAGGGTGTCATCATCGTCGTCGTCGGTGTACGCTTTCTCTTCCCGTGTGTGTCACCGATGTTCCATTCGCCCAATCTGGGAGGCTCTTCCCACTGTGGCCAATTAGAAGTAAGGTTAACACTGTTGTGAGGTTTCGACATACATGGTTGAAAAGTGGAATGGAAAACAATTACATTATTTACCTGTTGCCTTATTCATCTCTTAGGTGGAATGGAGTCAACCACGAATCTCACTGGGAGGGGTGGGTCGTACTGAGTGTCCTCGTCGAGTAGAGGCTCCCACTAGACCGGACGAGTCAAACCATCGCAATTGGGTCATGGCGGGATGCATCGCATCCTCGATCAAAGCGATCCACGTGGTCTTCGTCTTGGATCCGTGAGAGGATTCATAGTCGCCTTGAAGTCGCGAGTTGTAGTGCACGAACACGAGTGTTGGAGCTTCGCATAACTTAAACGGTTTCGTAGGCTGCGTGTGCACCAAGGCAAATGTGCTCCAATTGCGTTCACACCCACTCGACGATGCGCACTGGGACACCAACCTCAAGGCGAACTTTTGTAGCGATGGTGTCTCATTTCCGAAGGCCATCCACCATTGAGCTGCGAACAATACGAAGAAAGAGAAGTCATGAGTGCTACACAACAACATACCAACCAACCTCAATTTATGTACGTACCTGCCGTCATTTGCTTATCGACGGCTACTGTGCATGCAAGCTGGGTGGCAAATCGTCCCCGTCTAAGACGGTATGTGTCAGCTTCCCGTAAAGCCTTCACCGCGGTAGCGTCGTCATCAGCCATAATGCCTAGTGCAATCGAGAGCGCTCCTATGTACTTGAGTCTTGCATATGTTGTCTGAACGAGACTTTGGGTCCGCAATGCAGGTCATCATTGATGAAAACATTGCATAATTAGTACAACACATGCGAACTTTCCATAGTTAGCATAATAGAACTGAACATATTAATTTGACTTACCAGCTTGCACAAATGTGGTTTCCCTTATGTCGGCGAATCTCTTTTCCATGACTTCCAGGAATACCCTGTACTGTTCTCCGTGCTCCCGTAAGTTATTGTTGTACTCATTCCTTGCAACGGAGTACTGCATCATTACACCGCTTATTGTCGGTAACTTATCTTGATCTGCGAACCTCAACAACTTGTACAAGGGTTCTACGACACCGACGGTCCACTCAACCCAGTCCCAGAAGTCCCTGCCCACGAGGTGGTCATATGCATACTTGCCCTCCGCCATTTCAGCCCACCTACTACCTGTCCAGTCCGGATGTGTCATCCACTGCTGGAACTTTTCCTTCTTTTTATGGAAGCTATTGAGGAAAACAAAGGTAGTCCTAAACCTAGTTGCATTTGGCCTCACCAACTCTCCACCAATATATTGCCTCATCTGTGCATGTAGATTCTTGTGGTTGTATAAGAATCTGCAAATTCTCTTGGCCTGTGCCACAATCTCTTTGATATGGTCCACCTCACACACGTCTTTCAAAGATAAGATTTACGGTGTGTGCCAAGCACGATCGCCATACAATACGAGGGTCTTGCACTCGTAACATCCGCATGCTTTCTTGAAGTTGGCACCATTGTCGATAACCACCGCACGACATGCTCGCCCCAATCTCCTCGGCCACGACCTTTGCTATCTCGGCTAGCAAGTATTTGTGGTTCGGACCTTACATGTCAATGACCAAGCAAGAAGTTAGTGCGTGTGGCAATTGATGGTCTTACAGAAGAGAAAAAATAAATGAATTTTGTACCTGTGGCATTTACGGTCTTATGAAAGAACATCATCCCATTGCGAGATACCATGAAGTTGATGATACTCTGCGAGTAGGTCCGTCCAGCGTCGCACATCATCAGTAACACCAAAGGTGGCCCAGTCCTCCCTGAACCTCCGCAGGTACTGCACAATCTCCTGCTCATTCGCGTCCAAGTACTTACCGTCTATCTCGTATCCTCGTGGTGCATGAACCCCTGGGCCTAGCTCCTGCGTCAGCTTGATTGCAGCTATGACCGCATGCACGAGATTAGTACAATCATCACACGATGTGTAACTTACAAACATACAATTGTTTCATACATGTGAAATACGGGCAGTCCACCTTCCTTCCGGGAATTGCATTAGCATGTAACCACTTTGACCATCCCCTCCCTAGCTTCTCCCGCTTCTCCTGTTGGAATGCAGTGTCAATACGAGGCTGCTGCGGGGCACTAGCCCGTGCAAGGTCGACATCCATGGAGGCATGGCTTTCCCGTGTCGATTTGGACCGACCGAACATTTTGCTAATAGTCGATTGAATCGAGGACTTCTTTGCACCACTCCCGGACCACGAACCTTGGGTCAAACCTTGGCTCCTGACGTAGGCCTCTTCTTTAGAGGCCTTTATGGCCATCTTAAGCTGCTCATCCTCCATGCCCATGGTGGCCCATTCGGTGCAAGCCTCCTCCTGACGCAGGCGAATCGTCTGCTTCTCCTTCTTCTTGTCACGGCCACCACGGAGGTCCGCGATCATGGCCTGCTTAACCACTTTAGGCACGTTGGGGCAGGCCTTCACATCATCGACACGGCCAGCCAGATGTTCCTTAAGACGGGTCGCCCCTCCACCCTTCATAACATGCGTGCAGTAGTTGCACCTCGACCCTGAGCCGATGCGCTCCCCGTGGTCCCATACGGTGCCTTGAGGCTCTGCCATCACAACTCACTAGAGCCTGCATCATTACAAAAAACATGCATGATATATAAGCCAGGGAGTCAACATTCTTAAATCACTGATGTTTGCTAAAATGCATGATATATGCCTTTCGTTGTCAGGCTTGCTAGCTGTACCATACAAGTGAGTAAGTGACATGGTCTTTTGAAGACATACTGACATATGAATTATATCCCACATGAGTACATACATTGGTAGTTCTTACTACTTACTAGACTATATCCCACATCACTACATGTCTAAATAAGCAAAAAAATACAGTTGAACTTAAAATCCAACAAAACAATTTGTGCATACCAAATTTTTTTGGCCGGCCGAAATTTCGCCTCTTCAGCTCGAGATTTCGCCTCACCATCCCGAAATCTCACCATTAGAGGCCGAGATTTGCATACTGGGGCTCGGGGCTGGCCGGATTTGGCCGGAGAATAGCCGGACCAGAGAGAGAGCAGGGTGGAGAAGAGGCTTGCACAAGGGAAAGTGAAATGGCAGAGCACTCGGTGGAATGGACTGTGAATGAACTTCAATGATTGACGATATATTAAAACCAGTGAGTTTTCAATGTATAAAATGATTTATTTCTCATCTCTAAGACACATGAGCACCCATATCTCAGTGGTGAGGCTGAACTCTACCAAACTAGAGGTCTCGAGTTCGAATCTTCACAACGACATTTCTTTGCAACTTTTTTTCCATACTTTGGAGCATGTAAAAATTACCAAAATTTTTGTATATAGTTGCAAAGCATCAATGATGCTGTCATAAAATTTTGAGAAGATGATCAAACATAAAAAAATCACAGAAAACATGAAAGTGTTACTTAGCCTTTTTTCCAATAGTTTCAAAAATGTAAAAATTACAAAAAAAAATTGGTACATGTTTGGAAAGTATCAATGATCTTGTGATAAAGTTTTGAGATCATGATCAATCATAAAAAATTCCCAAAAAAATGTGAATGTAGTACATCACAGTTTTCGAAATATACATCATCAACAGGGTTATGAGAGAATTTTTTATTGACTCATCAAAACTAGTTCAGATTTTTTTAAACTTTTTCAACTAGGTTATGAGAGAATTTTTAAGCTCCCATAAAAAATTTAGGTGATTATCAGACATGAATAAATTTATAAAATTCTAGCACTGTCACTGCCTCGTTTATCCTAATTATGATTTTTATTTTTAAAACATAACAAGGATGTTAAAATATTTTAATAAATTTTATGTATTATCCTACATATCTTATGATACTTCCATAAATTTTTCATAGCATGAAAATTCTTCCTCAATTTTCTAAAATTCAGAGAGTGTTTCTGTCGAAATGCCAAAAAGTCTAAAAAATCAACTTTTTCGAAATATTATCATTGAAGATCACTTCCTGAGAACTTATTGATATAATTCCGGTCAGATCCGGCCAAAAAAAATCAAATTCCGGTTTCAAATGGCGAAATCTCGCTGAAAAAACCGAAATTACTGTAGCATTTTCAAATTTTTTAAAATTTTCCTATCCGGCCGGTCTGTGGAAACTCGCTGGGGTCCAAAATCCGAGATTTCGACGAAATCCGCCGGTTTTTGTAACCTTGCGAGGGAGTACCTTATTATAGCAGGAGAGGAATGCCGCCCAACGGCCACTGCCACCTCAGCGTCCTCGCGAAAAGGCTCTTCGAAAAATTTGAAATTACGTTTAGGTTCTCCTGTTAGTTTTTAACAGAAAAGATCTGAAAAAACCGAAATTACTCTTAGATCCCTCCGCGGTTTACGTTCAGGTCATCCCACCGGTTTTTAGTGGAATGGACCCGAAAAAAAACAAAAATACGTTTAGGTCCTACAAAATCGGTTTTTAGTAGATTGGACCCAAAGAAAAAATGAAATTACGTCTCTCCACGGTTTTCTTAAAAAAAACTACAGATTCACCGACGGTTTATAGCAGTCCACAAATTCGCCGACGGCTCCTAGCGACCCGTTTTTTTTTAAAAAAACAAGAAAATCAAAATTATGCAAAAAAAACGGGGGGAAAAGTTCACAGATTCGCCGACGAAACAAGAAAACTGAAATTACTCAAAAAAAAAACTAAATTATGTTTAGGCCTCTCTGCGTTTTTCTCTAAAAAAATCCACAGATTCGACGACGGCTCCTAGCAATCCACAGATTCGACAACGGCTCCTAGCAATCCACAGATTCGCCGACAGCGTTATGCCCATTCTTTTAAAAATAAAACAAGAAAACCAAAACTACGCAATTTTTTTTCTAAAAATATCTGACGGACCAAATTTCGTGTGGCGCAGCGTCGAACGACCGAATTTCCCAAATTTCGCATATCGTAACGTCGCACGATGCAGCGTAGCGCGTGTCCCTAGCTAGTGATAAGTTATGTAGCACCCAAGTTCTATTTTAGTGGAGGAAAACAGGGCAAATTTTCCCATACCCAAAAATATTTGGTTCCATCGTATTTTTCTTGCCAGTCCTGGGCAAATATTGGGCCTTGATCTAAATTTCGGCTGGACAACCACACCAAATTACGAACCCAAACCATTTACTCCCACACCTCCACCGGGCTCCCAGCGGACATCGGCTCGACGCTTATGGCCGCCACCTCCCAATCCCTCCTCTCCCCGGCACCCACCTTCCTCCCCTGCGCCCGCCTCTCCTTCTCCGCCCGCGTCGTGGCCCTCCGCCACCGGGCCGCCTTTCCGGCAGTCGCAGCATCCTCCACCTCGATGGCATCCTCGGAGAGCGAGGAGAAGCAGGAGGCCAAGCTGTGGGGCGGGCGCTTTGAGGAGGGCGTCACCGACGCCGTGGAGCGCTTCACCGAGTCTATCTCCTACGACTGGCAGCTTTACAAGTACGACATCATGGGCAGCAAGGCCCACGCCGATATGCTCGCCGCCCAGGTACCATACGGGCGCTCCACCAACTCACCTGCTTCCTCGTTGCTCGTGGCGGTAGCGTGACGGCCTACGTCTTCTTTGACGAATTAGTTGCCTGCTTTGGACAACGCTGCCTGCCGCAAAACAATTTGGGCGATTCTTTTTCTGAGGTTAATCCGCCGCTAATGCTATGCTCGCCATGTGTTCGATGAAATTGCTAGCTTCGTTGTCCTGCTTGTGGTGCGACCAGCAGGTGTTCATAGCTGCTAGCTTGATTTGGAGCGTGGCATCGAATGGTTTTGCGGCTGTTCGGGGTTTAGGGTTGTTCAGCATGTTTTTGGTCAATTGCTTAATGAAAGCACCTGGCTTTAGGTTTTCGCGGGATTCTACTCAAACTAATGATCACTATATTTGAGTAGGGGTGCTAAAGCATTTGCAATGCAGGGTTTGATCACGACTGCTGATAGGGATATTATATTCGAGGGCCTTGATCAAATTGAGAGGCTGATTCAAGATGGGAATTTTGAGTGGAGAAAGGATCGGGAGGACGTGCATATGAACATTGAGGCAGCTTTGATTGAGAAGGTTGGTGAGCCGGCTAAGAAGCTGCATACTGCTAGGAGCCGCAATGACCAAATCGTGACGGACCTCAGGCTGTGGTGCCGTGATGCTATTGACAAGATTTTGACTCGCATCAAACAGTTTCAGGTTTGTTTCTGAATTCACTTTGTGATGCTCATAATGTTCTGCTTATAATTATGTCTACATTTCTTGTATATGTGTTACCGCTCACTTGTGCATCGCAACAATTGCGGGCTATCTTCTCTACTAACACGTAATAAAAAAATTATGGATTCATTCTACAGTGTGATCTACTAAATCACTCTCCAAAAATGCTCTACTTAGTACAATATCTTTCAAAGTGATCTTCTCCAGCTAAAGTTTTTCTGTTTCTCCATCTGAAAGCTGAAGCAAAAGGCTAGCTTGACATATCCTAAAATAGAAGTTTCAAAAATAAGCTGATCAACTTACTCATACTGCATGTAGAAAGCATCTGATGTCATACTTCTGGTATCTGTACTTTACTGTTTAAGCTCTTCCAGATGTGAGAAGTTTGCTTAATCAGCTCTTGTTTTGAAGAAATGCTGCCTTATTTTATGTATAGCTTGAACTGTGGTTATTCATCTGTTCAATCTATTTTGTCATGTATTCACTCATTCAGATATCTGTGTGATGCATTTCACTTTGTAAACGCTACACACAATTTCTCCTTTTCTGATAACTCTATTGCAGGGTGAATACCGTTCACTTTTGTAATATCAGCAAGTTTGTTGTTTCAGGTGTCTCTAGTTTTGTTAGCTTCAAAATATGTTGACTTAATAGTCCCTGGTTATACTCATCTGCAAAGGGCACAACCTGTTTTGCTGCCACATCTTCTCTTATCATATGTTGAACAGGTGATTTTTTCATATCTTCCCCCTTTTGGCATAATGCAAGGGTTGTTTATTTCATTTACTTCTCTTGTTTGGGGAAGCCAGGATTATCAGTGTGTGAATGAATGTCATGTGTATTTGTTGATGGTTTATTCCTTGACGTTGCATGTGGTTATTGTGTAGAAAAATCCATAGACCCTCACTCTGTATAGTTATCTAATTAATCCACTCTATCTAACCAATTAAATTGAGAAAGTTGTTTCGGGCTGTTTGGCTGGTACATTAGCTCTGTTTGTCCCTGTGATATGTGAAAGTGGAATACGAGGACCTGTTGTTCAGAACAAGTGAAATTTGTGTACTAAACGTTTAGTGTGGTCATTTTTGGCTATTCTGTAGGCATATCCCAATGGCCAATACAATGCCAAAAGTTGAATTATTGGCATATAATGTTTCGCATGATTTAAGTCCTTTTTTTAATGAAGTTCAGATATATCTAAACACCTTACAAGATCTTAAACTTGGGAATGTGAAGAAAGAGTACCATATATAGGCAATTTAGTTCTACAACTGTCATTCAGTCTATGAACTGCTGCACCACTAGCTGTATTCTCCCAATCAGCTAGCAGGTCAAATCAGCATGAAATGCAATGAAACATTAATGTTACAACCTTACAGCCTATAGCCAAGCACTTGCTGTATTCCCTGCACAAGTGTGTAACGGTGCTTCAGACACTTTACTGATAATCTGATAAAATACTACCCACATTTATTTAGAATGAACCATGGAATCTGCAACGAACTTGACATTATTGATACGTACTTTGCACAGTTGGAGCGCGATGCTGGTAGGCTGGTCAACTGTAGGGATCGATTGAATTTCTGCCCTCTTGGTGCTTGTGCTTTGGCTGGAACTGGACTTCCCATTGATAGGTTCAAAACTGCTAAAGATTTGAAGTTTACAGCTCCGATGAAGAACAGGTGACTAACTTCCTCGATTTCTTTTAGTAGTGCCAACTTCCAAAGTTTGAACCATTGCATGCTTTCTCTTCTGTTACATTGTTACTTGCTTGAAGTACAACTAAACTAGAGTTAGTTTATTAAAGGAAAAAGTTCATATAGCACCCCAAAGTTTGCTTGAAAGTCCGACCGGCACCTTGAACTATGAAACCAGACATTTGACATCCTGAACTTTGCAACTCAGTTCAAATAATACCCTGATCTGGTTTCGCATAGTGGTATTGCTCTCGTGGCGTGATGAGTAGCTGGTTTTGTCATGTAGGATGACACGATGAGAAAGTTTAGGTGAATGATAGATGAGACTCATAGGGGCTTCTCTTCTAAATCAAAATAGAGAGGGAGGGAGCTAGCTGACAACCATGGAAGTATGATTAGGAGCTCGGCGGAGGAGAAGCCCATGTGGGCCTTACCTGTCATTGATATAACTTGGCCAACGTGTCATCCTGCATGGCAAAACCGCTCACTCATTGCGCCACACGGACAATACTATTATGTGAAACTAGGTCAAGGTGTTATTTGAACCGGATTGCAAAGTTCGGAGGGTCAAATGTCTAGTTTCATAGTTCGAGGTGCTAGATGAGCTTTCGACTAAAGTTCAGGGTGTTATATGGACTTTTTCCTTTATTAAAATACATATATAATACTCTAGATGCTCTGCAACTGCTTTAATCAGTTTCTGTCTTAACATACAAGGGTGTCTTAACATACAAGGGTGCATGCGCTCTGTTAAATTTGTATTTTTGAGGACTTTGATCCCACAAAGGTAAAGCGAGGTGAAAATGTCTCAAGCTAACTGATCTTATTTTCTGGTTATCAAACACCTGAGAATCCAAATCTTGTTTTCTTGCTTTGCATAGTGGGTATATTATTATTATTATTATTAGTATTATTACTACCACTACCACCACCAATATGCTTGAATTGTCCGTCACATACTTGTCATAATATGACTACTCAACTAGGTAGGCTAAAATCATGGTAAAGGCCAATGGATTAATTCTCACCTACTGGATTAAGAGCTTTTTATATCATTTTGATGTTGAAATCCTATGTTCAACTCCCCCGGAACATTAACTGTACATTGCTTTACTTTTGGACTTTGTAAAGCAAATGCTGAAACAAATTATGTTTTTCCTTTCTGTGGGGCTAATCTCACTTTTAATATTTTGATTAGTTCTTCCTCACTTAAGCTGGAAGCTTTTCCTTCTACAGTATTGATGCAGTATCAGACCGTGACTTTGTATTGGAGTTTCTCGCTGCCAATTCAATTGCCGCCGTTCATCTTTCACGAATTGGTGAAGAATGGGTTTTGTGGGCATCAGAGGAGTTCGGGTTCCTGACACCAAGTGACTCTGTTTCAACTGGAAGCAGCATTATGCCACAGAAGAAAAATCCAGATCCAATGGAACTTGTTCGTGGGAAATCAGCTAGAGTTGTTGGAGATCTGATGACTGTCCTAACCCTCTGTAAAGGCCTTCCACAGGCCTACAACCGTGATCTACAGGTGCGCCTCCTCAGAGTTCATTCCGTGCTTATATCGGTTTCTATTCTCAAAGTTTCTTTTTGAGCAGGAAGACAAGGAACCTTTGTTTGACAGTGTGAAGGCCGTATTAGGAATGCTTGAAGTATGTACTGAATTTGCTCAAAATATCTCTTTTAATTCGAAAAGAATACAAAGTTCGCTGCCTGCTGGTTATCTGGATGCAACAACACTAGCAGATTATCTTGTGAAGAAGGTAATCCCCTCCCTCTTGTGACTGAATTAACCATAGAACATTAATAAGTTTGGATGGAAACTGGAAAGTTAGTACATAGCAGTTTGCGGTCAACATTGGAACAAGGTAATAACACAAGAACATACAAACAACATCTTCTTTTAATTTTATCGGCACTGTGCTGGTTACTTTAGTTAAATGGGGTTATTCTGGCTTTGATTTTTATTTATTTTGCTTTGCAGGGTATTCCTTTCAGAACTTCTCACGAGATAGTTGGAAGGTCTGTAGCTCTATGCGTGTCGAAGAACTGTCAGCTGGCAGAACTTGAACTGGATGACCTGAAAGCTGTTCATCCTATCTTTGAGGCCGACGTCTACGATTATTTGGGAGTCGAAAACGCCGTCAACAAGTTCATATCGTATGGATCCACAGGTTCAGAACAAGTAAAAAAGCAACTTGAAGATTGGCGCATTCAGTTTGGGATCAGCACATAAAGGTCCACCTCGATCGAAAAATAACCTCGGAAATTCAGTGTGGTTTCCAAATTTCGAATGTGATCGAAACGTTATGTTCTTCTTTCTAGATGACAGTTCGCCGCTGCTTCATTTTTAGAACTAGAATGAACCATGCAAAACCATGAGTCTGTTCTATGCACTGTTTCATCTACTCATCAACCGAATAAGCTGTGCTTGAAAACCATGACTCCATTTTGCACAAAAAAATGGTGTGATGGCCTGCTCCAGCGTGTGATCACGTGCTAGGCTGTGTCGTGCTAACTTGGAGATTGTACGAATTTGCTACGTGTCTGTCACGATCGTTGGAGAAAGATGAGGTGTATAGCATGAAGTTTTTATTTGGTTCAGGCAAAACATATAACGGACAAGACCATCCTGACGGCTGCGTTGCATGTTCTGGCATCGCATCTATATATTATATATTAAAAGCTTGAGCAATGCTGTAATGCTTTTCTTCCTAATACAAGTTACACAAATCTTGAAGCAAACGAAGGGATAAGTAATCACTATCTACCCTTTATTCATACTTTAATATTTGCGCAACTGTAACAAAAAAAAAAAAGTATGGAAGCACCTCACTAAAAACTCAATCTTTTAGAGTTACTAAGAAAAAGATAAATAAGCTAGAAATCTTAAAAAAAAGCAAAATATCTAGTTCTTAATTTGATGGATCATAACTAAGTTGAAATATAGTAGCTATTGTATGTTATTATTTAAAGAAAAACATCTAATCGTCTATCTAGCAGACCTGAGTTATAACGGTTTACATGTTTTTAAAAAAAAGAGTCCATACCAAGTACAATAAAAATAATAGAAACTCTCATAAGTAAAATATCTAGCCTTTAATTTGGTGAATCTTAATTTAGTTGAACTATAGTAGCCATTAGATATTATTATTTAAAGAAAAACGTCTAACCTGCTCTCTAGTGGACCTGAGTTATTACGATTTAGATTAAAAGAAAGAGTTTATATCAAGTACAATAAAAAATAATAGAAATAAAAAAATAGCCATTTGATTTTCATATGAACTCCAAATTAAAACACGTACATAGCTAAAATTCAAAATAAAAATTAGCAGTTGAATTTGTATATGAATTATAGCCTAAAACTAATATTCGAATTATATTTAAAATCTCAATTCAGGTCTTTTATAATTGCTAAGAAAAAAGAGAAATACGCTAAAAATTTTGATAGAAAAGCAAAACATCTATGTGTTAATATGGTAGACACTAACTAAGTTAAACTATAGTAGCCATTAGATGTTATTATTTTAAAAAAACATCTCATTGTCTATCTAGCGGACCTAAGTTATAACGGATTATACTAAAAGAAAGTGTTCGTAAAATAAAAAATAACAGAAATTTAGAATAAATATAGAACGAATTAGCCATTTGATTTTCATACGAACTTCAAATTAAAACTCGTACATAGCTAAAATTTAGAATAAAAATTAGCAGTTGGATTTATATACAAATTCTAATATAAAACTAACATTCAAAATTAAATAAAAAACTCAACTGCTTAGATTAAAAGAAAGAGTCCATACAAAGTACAATAAAAATAACATGAATCCAGAAAATAAAAATAAAAAGGAAATAACACATTTGATTTTCATCCAAACTCTAAATTAAAATTGGTGCATAGGTGAAATTCTGAATAAAAGTTAGATACAAATTAGCACTTGGATTTGCATACGAACTCTGATCTAAAACTGATATTCAAAATTAAACAAAAAAATAACAATAAAAATTAACAAAAATAAGAATAATAATAAAAGGAAATTAGCCATTTGATTTTTATATGAACTTTAAATTAAAACCCGTACATAGCTCAAATTTGGAGTAAAAACTAGATGAAATTTAGCCACTGGATCTGTATATATATTCTAACGTAAACTAAAATTTGAAATTAAATAAAAAATAACAATAAAAATGATAGAAGCATGACAAATAAAAGGAAATTAGATGTTTTTAATTCCATAGTAAGTGAAAAATAATATAAAAAGTATGTAGTTCGTGAAATAAAAGTTAAAACATGTAGTTTTCTGATAGTTTACATAAAAGATATATAGTTTTATGAAATTTAATTTTTAAAATAATACAACATAGCTAGTTTTCTATTAAAGCAACAAAAACAGTGCACTGTATAACACTCCCTCTATTTAAATTTATATGACATATTTTTTTAAATGATTTTATTTATAAATATAAGATGTATTATATATTTTAATATAAAGTTAGTGTGATTTTTCATCTACGTCCTTAATAAATATCCAACTTTATTTTATTTTTTATATGCATACATGCTCCTTAAATATATTGCACGTTCAAGGAGTGCCACGAGTAGCGTTGAGCCGGCACGTGTCGGAAAACTGGCCAGCAGACAGATTTCTCAGATCCCATGAACCACGAGCGCACTCGTGCACGTTCCAGAAGAGTGCCACGAGTGGCGTTGAGCCGGCACGTGTCGGTGGCGCTGGTGCACGTGTCACGCCTAGTTCACCACAAGGAGCAGTAGAATCAGGTTCTGGTCGTCTCCTTGTCGATCTGTTCCGTGGCGACTGGTGCTTCCTCTGCCTCCAGAGTTCGTTCACCTTGTTCGTCTTCGCCCGCTCACTGCTTGTCGTTTATCAACACACAGAGACACGCTGCTATACCTGGCCGGCGCATTGTGTTAGTATACCAGGACTAGTACGTACTTGGGCACTAGGAAATAGCGAGCAGAGGAATTGAAGGCGAAGGAAGATGAGCAGCAACATCAGCCTGGAGACGCGCACGTTCGTGGACGAGGTGCGCGGCCTGGAGAAGAACTGGATGCTCGACCTCGGCCACCCCCTCCTCAACCGCGTCGCCGAGAGCTTCGTCAAGGCTGCCGGGGTACGCCTCACGAGAACTCCAGTATCTGTCTGACGTTGTTTGTTTGCATGGACGAATCTAGTTGGGGTGTTCAACTATTTGTATTAAACTTTTAGCAAATTTCGAATATAGGTGTTTGGATTTATAATGTTGCGAAACTATTATTCAAAACCGAGTTATGCTTGTGAAATATACATTTCTATTGAAATTTTTCTAGTTCCGCTGCTTTTTATTTGTTTTCAAACCTCAGTTACTATTGCTAGTATCCCCCTGTCCGGTGTTGTGCCGTGGACATATTAACTCGCTTCTGCTGCTTCTACCGTATAGATCGGCGCAGTCCAGGCAGTCGCGCGGGAATCATACTTCATGGCCGTCGAAGGTACGTGACAAACCGTAGATGCTGCTACTGCTCGTAGAACAAGCAATTCACTTTGCTTGCGAAATGGGGCCTTAGTTTCTCTTCTGCTGCGCTGCTGAATGCAGGCGATTCTGGGGGCGCAGGAGCGGTGTCCGACACCACCGGCACAAGGAAGCGAGCCTTCCCGGAACTCAATGGTAACAACTGCGATACGGCGGTAGATTCTTCTTAATTTGTTGATTAGTACAACCATTAGAACACCTCTTATTTATGAGGGCGTTAATCTTGTGATGGCAAATTGAGCAGGGTCGAACAATAGCAAGTCAGCTGAGGCTATGGTAAGCCAGCTGCAAAAGCGGTCCCTTCTTCTCGGTCTTGATTACCGTTCTGCCTGCCATGCTCGTTTCTGATTGTTGCTTCTTTACTCAGGTGAAAAGCGTGAGCAAAGAATC
This sequence comes from Otatea glauca, assembly GCA_036346275.1. Classification (NCBI taxonomy): domain Eukaryota; kingdom Viridiplantae; phylum Streptophyta; class Magnoliopsida; order Poales; family Poaceae; genus Otatea; species Otatea glauca. The sequence continues at coordinate 21,790,780 of CM070715.1, forward strand.
GTTCCAGTGGGGTATGCACCCTAGAATAGTCTTAAAGTTTAATCAATGAGCAGCGTGCTATATATGTATTGACTAGTCACTAGTCCTTGACGCTGGGTGGATTGATTTGTTTCGTTGCAGGGCTCGCGGCTGGGTTGCACGCCGGCCTGACCTACGGCCTCACGGAGGTACGCGGGGCTCACGACTGGAAGAACAGCGTGGTGGCCGGCGCCCTCACCGGCGCCGCGGCCGCGCTGACCTCGGAGCGCGCCTCGCACGAGCAGATCGTGCAGTGCGCCATCACCGGCGCTGAGCTGTCCACGGCCGCCAACATGCTCTCGGGCATATTTTGAGCCACCGGAAGCGTATCGCGCCGCCGCTCCGCCGGAGGCGGTCGCGCTCCGCTCGGAGTATTTCATCTTGTGAATGGCTAGGCTAGGTGGCGTTTCGATGGACGTTGGGACAGGTATATGGCTATGTGGTGGGATGTGTTGGGGTGGGTTTTGGATTTGGCATAGAGCTATTAATCCCAATCCTTTGTTTAGTAGTGTTGGGACTGGGTATGGGAAATCAAAATTTCACCGACTAAAATATCCATGCTCAAAACTTCCGGTAATTGGCCTCCTTGTGTAAAACATGTAAGCATAGCAAATACGCTTCCAGAAAAGAAAATGCACACCGGCGCAAACACAGTACCAACAGGAGCCAAGTATAATACACACGGTGTCCATAGTACAGCTTGGATCATTACTTTTTATTATAATATTTATAAAATCAAGAGAAATTATAATATTATGAAAATACTTTTAAAGATAAATCTAGGTGTATAACTTTTTTATATCTAATTTAAATATTTAAAAAGATACTGAGTTAAAACAAAATACTATTTCTGACCGAAGCAAGTAAAAGTAAACTGGAAAGAAGAGATGGGATCGAAGCAACAAAAAAAAAGGCATGCTCGCCAGACACCAGACGAGATGATCAAGTAGGAAAATAGAATGTGAGAGAGAAATGGGACCGAAGAAAGAAAATGCAGGGCGTCATAGAGAACGAATTGAAGCAAGAAGCAACAAGAAAATGGGGTTTTGGGAAGCACCGATTCCCTTTCTCCTTTCTCCTTGCTTTTACAGCTAGATCCCGGATCAAAATTGAGTACAGCAAGTAGTAGCAGCTGCAGCCTCCAGTAGTACGCAGCTGCAGCCTCCACATGGATGCTCGAGGGGGTTCTGGGAAGCATCGATCATGCTGAAAATGAAAAAAGAAATGCAATAGAAGCCAACACCAATTGGACAAGAGAAGGCCCGTGCAGCTTTTTCGATGGGAGGCACTCAGCGGCCTCGACCGCTAGATCGAGATCGGCCATGGGAGCAGGCTTGAGGGTGACCTTGAAATTGGACGTGGACCTGAAGGCAGAGGGAGAGCGCGGTCGACCGCCTCGACGTCCGACGGCGGCCTCCACAAGCATGCAACAGCGCTGGGAGCCTGGGACAAGCGAAGAAGCAGGGCAGGGAAGGAGCCCCCGTTTGTTTTTTTTGCCGTGGATTTTTTAAAAACTAGTTCTGAATTGTAGCGGTAGAAAAACTGATTTTATATTTTGAATTCTAAGGTAGCATTTGGTAGCTAATTAATTAGAACTTTCAGTGGTATTTTTATATTTATATTCCTTATAATCTACGTAAGCACATCTAAAGTGGATTGTGGATTTTAGTCTATATGAATAGACTGAATTATGATAATCGATTTCTAAAATAAACTTTATTTATCATTCAGGCTAGAATCTGGAATCCACGTAAAAAAAACAGACTAAAAAACGGTGGGACATGAAGTCCCGGTATCCCTGCGCAAACCCTAGTTTCTTCCCAATCCTTTAACCCAAGCACGGGATAAAATATATCCCACTCTAACGTATCTTATTTCCACCTTCCATAACGCAGCACAATCCAAACGCCTAGTGTTAAAGACTGCTAGTCATGTTGTATGGAGCGTGACATTTAGCACTTAGGTGAGTTTATTGTAAAAATTATAGTTTTATGACATAAGTTTTTTCAAAATTATAAATATTAGCTAAAATCTATAATTTTATAATCGTTCGTGTAAGACCTGCAGTTTATAAATTTTACTCTCGTTACAATCTCAATGTAGCCAGTTCCTGTAATAAGTGAAATCGTGTGTGCTTTCCCTGTAGAAGAATATGTCCCAGAACTCTTTAAATTTGACCTTAGCAACAGCTTTACCACTAGGTATGTCTTCTTCCCCTACAAATCTACCCACTGTAAAAGTTTTTGACTTCAGCTATAAGCCCCGGATTGGGAACACTGGAATATTTTCCAATTCCTTTTAAGAAAATATTTCTCAATTCCGGTAGAAATTAAACATTCATTTAATTTAAGTGGGTGTAAGGGTAAGGAGACCGACTAGAGGAGGGTGAATATATGGTTTTAAAATTCTCTCCGGCTAAAACTGATTTTATATACGGAAGCGTAAATCAAAACAGTTTTGCTCAATTAAGGCCTAAATCAACTAGTCAAATTAAGTGCACCAACAACCTATATCTAGATCAAGAATTGCAATCCTAGGGTGACAAGCAAACAATTCAACTATAGAAATGTAAATTGCAAAAATGTAAATAAGCAATAGAAAGCAAACCAGAAGATGACATACAATCTTTTTTCTGTACTGTTCGAAGACTTGCCAGTCTCCCCTAATCCACGTTGAGGTAAACCCAAACGAATTGGACCGACTGCACAAATTAAGCCAAACACATCGAATCCACTAGTGGTAGTTCTTTCCTCCTCTGGGTAGGTGAGCTCCAACTTTCACAACACACCGGGCATTCTCACAAGCTTCTTGAGAAGATTACCGGATCATGATGCCTCCACGCCTTCTAGGTGTCGGCAAACACCAAGAGTAACAAACAAAGCCTATTGCTTGAATCTCATCAAGTGCAACATATGCACAAGTGGATACTCAATCCACCTCTAGGAGCAACACATGACCTTTCTCTTTGCTCACAAAGTGCAACACATGCACAATTGAGAGAAGAAGCTCATACTAACTCAAGAGAATGAAATAGAAAGCTAAAGTATCTCACACACAAGAAAATCTAGCTCAAATGCCTATCAAATCTCCCAAGTCTTGCTCTATAAGCTCTCAAGGTTTTGCTCTCAAATGTATGTTGTAAAGGAGTGTGGGAGCTTCTGAAAAACCTCTATACTTAGCCTCTTTTATAGCCTTTCAAAGAAACTAGCCGTTTTGAATAAAATTATCTAAAAAATGCAAATTTGGACATTTCTAATTGGAAAATCGGACATTCTCAACGGTCACAAATCTACGTGGCATCTAACTGTTGTAGAGGGAAAATTAAGACATTCTAAAATCACTAGTTTGGACATTTCGAAATCAATAATTCGGATATTCCGAATCCAATATTTCAAATCAGCTCCAAAACACATGTTCTATGAAAATGTCCTAAACTCAAATTCGGACAAACTCACAGCACAATCTAAAAAGGATTATAACTTTTTACTCTGAAATCTGATTTAGGTGATTTTGGATTCTATGGAAAGCTTATCTAAAGGGCTTTGACTTCCATCCATTTTCAAGATCTAAGAAATCATACATATTTCCAAGAGCATTAAAACTCTAATGTAGCCACATAAGTCTAAAATCTAATTTTTCAAAATCTCTAACATAGACTTGATCAAGAGCATGACTACAAGCTAGCAAGAGTATAGAAATGATCAATTCATAAACTTTAATAATTTGCAAAATATATTTACAAAATTTAGTCACATGCTACAAAGAGTAAGTGCACGAGTTTCAACTATTTGCAAAACACATTCGCGAATAATAGCACCATGCAATGAAGAGCTAAAGCAAGCGGAATTGAGGTATCAATACATGATAAGACTCAAACTACTAGACAAGATCTCTCTTAATAGTACGGTAACTGTCGGCGTTTCGAGCATCGTCGAGTGAATTTTTAAGTCTAAGGGGTCGCGCGCTCCCTCTCCTTGAATGGTTAGGCTCAGGAGTCCAAGACGTATACTGGTTCGGGCCGAACGTCCCTACTCCAGTTCGTGTGGTGGTGCTTATATTACCGTGGGCGCAGATGACTACACTGTTTTTACAAGCGGGAGCTGAGAGCTCGAGAACGTGAGAGCAAGGAAGCCTATTCGTGAAGATCGAGAGCCGGGAGTCCGTCCTCTCTCCCAGAGGATCCTGCCTCCCCTTATATAGTCAGAGGGGGCAGGTTACATGGGAAGTTGGGAGAGGAAAGGGCGAGGTGATCTATGCTGGGAGTTCTGGCCCTTTGTCTTGTCATTTGGACAGCGTCTGCTTCCTTCCACGCCGGGTAGGTGAACTCACTGGGTAGAACAATTTGCCGTTTCCCCGGGAAATAGCGCACCTGCCCTCTGTAAGCCTGTCAGACGCTGACGTTGCCTCGGGAGGGAGTGCGCCCTCATGCCGTGCACGTTTGGATGATGAGACTGGAGCTTGACTTTGGCGGTCTCCTTACCACCTCGGGAAGGAGCCACCTGCCCTCGCACAGTCGCTCTGTGCTATCGTATCCGTAGGGCACGTGGCTAACGGCCGGCGGAGGCCCGACACTTGGCCCTTGGCGGAGATCGCCTCAGCTTTGGTCAGAGATCGTGGGAGTCCGACCTGCGGGGGTCGGACGCCCTATCGGGTCGGGGACGAGCTTGGGCAGCTCGTTAGGTCAGGGACGATTGTCCTTCGTGGCTCCGTGGGGCCTTTGGTCGGAGTCGGTCTTGGGGCGGCCCGTTCGTTACTCCGGGCCGTTGGGGTACCCATGGTACAAGTACTCGTCAGTAGCCCCCGAACCCCCGAGCGAGTTTGTTAGATACGGTCGGGGGTTTAGCTTGGTCGGCGAAACATGGTTGAGTGTGGCGACCAGACTTGGTCGGCCGATCCGACTGGCCTGGTCGGTTGGTTCCAACCTGGTGTGCTTGAGCGCATTCGGCAGCTGCCGGAGGACTGGGTAGGGGTAGCTCTGCCGCCGAAAGCCTTTAATTGCTTCGTTGCGCGCATCGCGCATGATTTGGCACATCTTGACCATACGTCTTCCCGGCCGCTTCGGAATCCGGCGAAGGACGTTTCGTCTTCTCGCGTTTGCATTTACTAGGAGTCGTTTGGCCTTCCTTCATTCAGGTATATAAGGATATCACCGCTCGCTTGAGCGGTTGCCCCCAGCCTAGAATCCTCCTTTGCATCCTTTTGATGGCTTCGTCACATCCGCTTGTCTTTAGCTTCGGTGATGACAATGAGGTGAAGGAGGAAGATCCCTGGCTCGAGTACTGGGCAGACTACGATTGCGTGATGGCCGAACTCGCGGAGGAGGAGGCCGTGGCCCGCGATACTGCCGCCGTCGATGCGCTGCTCGAGGTCATTCCACGGCTATCCAAGGCGAGGAGCGCCCTCTTCGAAGCAGTAGGGCGCGTGCACCGGGCGTAGACCTCAGGTTCTTTCATAGCATTATGTAATGATCGAACCGAAGGGTCTATAATAAAATTTTCTTCTTTCTTTTTGATCGCTGCATCTGTGTGATGACTTCGTTTTAGGCGCTTTCCCAAACTACTCGAGCCCCCGAGGGTCAGTAATTGGTACGCGACCGTTTCTCTTAAGCGCGGGCATCCTGATGCAAACGACCAGATGCCTCTCGGGAGTTTCCGGTGTCCGAGTGCTTGTTTAACGTCGTAGCCGGACGTGCCTTGGTCGGCGTGGTCGACCAGATGCCTCTCGGGAGGTTCCGACGCCCGAATACTCGTTTAACGTCGTAGCTGGACGTGCCCTGGTCGGCGCGGTCGACCAGATGCCTCTCGGGAGGTTCCGGGGCCCGAATGCTCATTTAACATCGTAGCTAGACGTGCCTTGGTCGGCGCGGATGACCAGATGCCTCTCGGGAGATTCTATTGTCTGAGTGCTCGTTTTATGTCGTAGCTGGACGGGCCTTGGTCGGCGCGGTCGACCAGATGCCTCTCGGGAGGTTCCGACGCCCGAATGCTCGTTTAACGTCGTAGCTAGACGTGCCTTGGTCGGCGCGAACGACCAGATGCCTCTCAGGAGATTCTGTTGTCCGAGTGCTCATTTTACGTCGTAGCTGGACGGGCGCTCGTTTTACGTCGTAGCTGGACGTGCCTTGGTCGGCGCGGACGACCAGATGCCTCTCGGGAGGTTCCGGTGTCCGAGTGCTTGTTTAACGTCGTAGCTGGACGTGTGCTCGTTTTACGTCGTAGCTGGACGTAGGGCGTCCATCTCGAGTCCCCATCGGGAGAGGGTAGCTGCGAGAGGAGTGGCCGCTGTCTATCCCACGTATACGCACCGTTCGCAGGTGTGGGACCTGGAGGGGGTGAGCGAACACGCGTTTACCTGCGTCGGTTTGAACGTCGTGCTTGTGGAGCTAATAACGGGTGATCCGAGTGGGACCTGGAGATCCCTCCCAAGGGGGACCTTTCCAAGCGGACGATCCCAGCGTAGGGTGTCCGGCCCACTAGGGGCGACCCATGAGAAACCTTTCTTTACTCGATCCCGTATCAGACTCTGGGCCGTCCGCCGACCCAGAGTACAGCTGGCTATCACCCATCGATGGGTTCCGTGGGAGAGCGTGAAGTATGGTCTCGGACACGAGTTAAGGCGATTGGGTCGTCCACCGACCCAACTGAAGGCCCACTGGGGGCTCGCCTTGTCCTCGCCCCTTGCTCAATTTTCTGCTAGGGCGGCTTGAGTCCACTTGGTGGATCGTGCCTTTGGAGCCCGCAGCTTTCGACTGGGCCCCAGGAGCGAGCTATCGAGCTCTTTTGCCACTTTGGGGGCCACAACGGCCCAGCGGGCCTCTCGCACGTGTCTCGAAGCAGCCGACCCGGCCCGAAGGCAGAGACCAAGAGGCCATAGGGTGCGCTGCTCGAAACGGTATCTTTGCGCCTCCTGCAGTCCTATCAGACTTAAATGCATAGAGAGGAATTGGAAATCATTGCAGTTACTAGGGGCGTGATGTGGCAGCCGAGGGCGTGCGATGCTTCACTCGAGGAGGTGTCTGTTCGACTGGTGCCCGCTCGGCTCGGCGCCTGTTCGGCTCCTATAAATCCGGCGCGGGGACGCTTGTGCAGGTCACTTGCCTTTGCTTTCCTCGCCTTCCTGTATTTGCCTGTGACAAGAGAAGATCAGAGCGAGGGAGCCGGAGAAGAGAGATCCCCACCTTCCCCTTCTCTCACCCTTTCGTTGTTTGCCTCAGAGATGTCGTGGCTGGAGTGCTCCGCTCAGCCCGCCCGCGCGCTCGGCTTGGAGAGGAAGGGGTTCCTCCCCCCGCGGGACGTCTCGTGGTGGAAGGTGCCGATGGGGTCGCTGTCCTCTCGCCGGGGGATGACGAGATTGTCGTGCCCGCCTCGTTCTACGAGCGCGGGTTCGGACTCCTGCTGCACCCGTTCGTCCGCGGGCTGCTGCACTATTACAAGGCGGAGGTGCACCACCTCAACCCGAACGGAGTGCTTCACATTGCGATCTTCATCACGCTGTGTGAGGCATTTCTGGGGATCGATCCCAATTGGGCGCTCTGGAGGCACTTCTTCCATGCGCGGCTGAGGAGGGACAAGCCATCGGACAGACCTGCACCCATAGGCGACGTGGCCCTCCAACTGCGTGGTGGCCGCGGGTCGGACTACATCGAGGTGAAGCTCCCTTCGTCGAACCGGGGGTGGCACTCCGAATGGTTCTACGCCCGGAACCCGGGAGGTAGCGCCCTAGCCTTCACCGGCCAGCTCCCGGTGGTGGGGCCCGAGTGGACTTGGGGCGCCGAACGGAAGGAGAAGAACAGGGTGGACGCGATTATCGACCGGATCAAAACCCAGAGAGAAAGGGGACTGACCGGCGATGTCATTGTGCGCGCATTCATGAAGATGCGCATCCAACCCCTGATGGATAGGGTGCGCCCCATGTTTCGGTACGAGAGGCGTCCGACCCTATGAGGACGGTGAGGTCGGAGCTCTCCGTGTCGGAGATCGAGGCCAGGGTGTCCACTGTCTCGGGTGGGAGTGCTACCGAGGCTGCGGGTGGCCACCCCGAGCCATTCTCCTCCTGCAATCCCCCGAACCTGGTAATCCGAGCAGATCCCTTCCTCCTTTCCTCTTCCCCCTTAGCTCTTAGCAGCCGGTCTGATTAGTGTTTTTGCGCTATCCAGGGTCTTGCCGGGATGGTCTCCTGGGCGTGTTTTCCGGGGGAGAAGGAGCTGAGGGCGGCGGCCCGCGCGGAGGCCGCGCTGCGTGAATCTGCCCGCAAGAAACGGAAGGAGGAGAGGAAGAGGAAGAAGAAGCAAGAGTGCGCGGCGAGGAGGTCTCCGATACGACCGCCGTTGAATCGGCTGGTCTGGGGTTGACCTCCAGCGACAGCAACGACAGCGGCGACGAGGAATCATACCGCGGGATCGACTTCGCGCCGCCGACTGGTCGTTGCTCGATCGAGGGCGCCGGCGCGAGTGCCGCAGTTGCCAAGCCTCAGACGGAGGCTCCCCCGGTGGTAGTTCCCTCAGTTAAGCAGAGGAGCGACTCGCCTCCGCACGGGGGACCGGCAAAGAAGGCGCGGTTGCCACGCTGTAAGGTCGAGGATGCCGACTAGAGGGGGGTGAATAGGCGGCTTTTTAAAATTCTATCGCTTTCTAATCTCTACAAAGCAATTCACCCCTAATTTCCCTTATGTCAAAACCTTATCAATAATAATGCGGAAGCGATAAACTAAAATTTTGACAATTAAAGCCTAAATCAACTAGGCTCACTATGTGTACTAACTAATTATGTCTCTAACAAAAAGCAATTCTAAAGACAAGCAATCAATCAATTTAATTCTATGAATGTAAATTGCTTGAATATAAATAAAGAGAACAAGGCAAACACAAGAGACACAATACTTTTTACCGTGGTGATCGGAGACTTGCCGGTCTCCCCTAGTCCACGTTGAGGTTAGCCTAAACACATTGGACCGGCTCCACGAATTGAGCACCCACCTCGAATCCACTAGATGTGGTTTTTCACGCTTTCGCGTAGGCTCAACCCGAACCTTCACAAACTTTGCCGGGGCTTCTCACAACCTTGAGAGCTCCGCGACGACGCCTCACGCCGTCTAGGAGTCGGCAACCTCCAAGAGTAACAAGTCGAATCCTCTCGCTTGAACTTCACCAAGCACAACACATGTGCTTCCGGTGATCACCAAGTGCAACTCATGCACAAGGATCCTCCTCAAGTGCAACACATGCACAAGAGGCTCTCAATCCTCTCCTAATTGCAACACATACAATTAGAGGCTCACACTAGCTCAAGAAGCAAATGGGAGAGGGCAACACATGCACAACAACTCCTACAAACACCCAGATGCTCTAGCACACAGCCAACATTTTGCTCTTGCCCCCCAAGGCCTCCTTTTATAGCCTCCAAGCCAAAACTAGCCGTTGGGGGCGAAATCTGGAAAAACTTAGCAAACCCGGTGCTACCGCCCTACTGGGACCGGTAGCACCGGACTCCTAGCCAACGGCTACAAAACTAGCCGTTCTGGATTTCCGTAGCACCGCCAGCGGGAGCGGTGCTACCGCTCGGCGTAGCACCGGCCTTCACCGTGAGCACCGGACTCAAGCCGAACACAAAAACACCTCCTCGGATTTTTCACACGGCGGAGGAGCGATTACATCGGACCTCCGGTGCTACTGCCTACCATGGCGGTACCACCGACCGCCAGATCGCCAAAAACACCCTCTCGGAAAAATCACACCGGCCAGAGGGGCGGTAGCACCGGACCTTCGGTGCTACCGGCCAAACTGCGGTAGCACCGGACCACGGTGCTACCGATCTTACAGGGGCGGTACGACCGGCCTCAGGTAGAAAAAACTGTTTTTCACAAAAACTTTTCTCCAAACCATTAAAGATATATTCTTGGAGCTATGTGAGGATCAACACATGATCACAACACTATGCAAAATACATTTGCATATGTTAATCACATACTCCAAAGAATCTCATTAAGCACAACTTATTTGCAAAACACATATGCAAATAAACCAAGAACTTATGAGATCAATCCTCTTAGCCATGTGATGATCAACACATGATCAAGTCAATTTGCAAAACACATTTGCAAACCCTATTCACATGCTATAGGATCGGAACCCATAATCTCAAGTTCATTTGCAAAACACATTTGCAAATAACAAATCCAACTAACGAAAACACATTTCGTAAACAACTCAAGATCTATTTGCAAAATGTATTAAGCAAATCAAACCCGAGTCTATGAGATTAATCCCCCTAGCCATGTGAAGGTCAACACAAGACCCAGTCAACTTGCAAACACCCGTTGCAAGCCCTACTCACATGCTCTCGGGATTTCGGACTCATAGACCTCGGTTTATTCGCACAACGAACTTGCAAATACACATTAAACCAATTTTATGCTTGAGCATTGTTCTTTGCAACACATGCAAAAACCTAGCTCCAAGCAATACCAAAACATGAGCTCTCTATTTGCAACACATGCAAATCTCTAGCACCATGCAAGCAACCACAACAATTACAAGTGCATGAGCTCTCTATTTGCAACACATGCAAATCTCTAACTCCATACAACCACTTTAAACCAAATTGCTTGAGCTCTCTCCTTTTGCGACACATGCAAAACTTAGCTCCAAGCAAAAACCAAATCAAATAAGATTCAAATAAGATGCAAGTATGAGCACCCTTATTTGCAACACATGCAAATACTTTGCTCATACAAAATCCAATGCATAAGCTTCACCCATTTGCAACACATGCCAAATGGTTAGCTTCATGCAAACATCAAACAAGAGAGTGAGCTAGAGTGAACCGAATTGAGTTCATCAACACATGATGAAGCTCAAGCTAAAAGACTCAACCCCTCTTAATAGTACGGCACCTAACAAGCAACCCGGTCTCACAACCAAACACCGAGACCGGTAAAAGACTAGGAACACATCCTTAGCCCTAGCTAGTTATACCTTTGCCGCACTTGATCCACTTGGAGCTTTTATGATTTCCAATCATCTTCTCTCCAGGATACCTCTTCTTCTTCTTCTTGGTCATCAACGCATGATGAACCTTCTCTAGCCCTTCTCTTCACTTCGGGATCACCTCTTGAAGCTCATCAACACATGATGACTTCTTCCCGATTCTTCATCATCTTGGACTTAACCTACTTCACAACTCATGGAAGATGTTAATCCAACAAACACGGTTGTCTCAATCATCACCGCACTCCATTAACACATAATGGATGCCTCCAAGATCGATTGAGCACAACCCAAATTAATTTGAATGATTAATTGTTGTCTTGAGCACTTTGATGCAACTAATTGCTTCATTATACTCAAGAACTTTTTGCTTGTCTTTAATTAACAAGGAAACACCATCAACACATGATGAAATGTTCTTTGATTGATTGAGAGACAATCGAACTCAATTTAAACTCATTTAAATTGACATGAGCATATAACTACACAAGTCATATATACTCAAAAGATTGTTTCAAGGTCTTGATCCTTTATATTGTATGACAAGATGACATGGATCAATACAATTGAAACAACAAGTTAAATTATAAACTCCCCCTAGATGTGTGCATTCATGTATATATGAATTAAAAACATAATGCACATATTTGGTCTAAAGCAATGGAAGAGTTCATACTTTAACTTGAATTCTAAGTATGCATTTATATAATAGGATGAATACGAGTGCATACCTTAGGTTTTCCATTTTCCATCCAAGTATGAGACTAATAAGAATAAGACTTAATAAAACATGTTAGTCTCATAATGATTAGATTTGTCATTAAACAATGATTAAACATTAATATTAAACCAATCACCAAAACCAATAGAGCTTGAACTTACACACGCACCCGCTTAGCGCTGTAAGTGCTCTTGTCCCCGAGTTGCGTTGCTGCAGGGTAGTTTGGGTAGTTGTTAATCGACTGTTCTATGCAGAGCTTACAGGGGGGCAGCTGTGGCTGCGGCGACTCGTCCGCAGGGCTTGAGGAGCCACGGGTCGAGGCTCCGCGAGCAGTGTCGGAGCCGTCTGCGGAGACGACTACAGTCGCGGCGCCGGCGGTTGGGTCGAAGCGCGAGGAGGGTCGAACAGCTCTTGTCGAGTCGGAGCCTTGTCCGGAGGCCGAGGGGGGCGAGAGGGAGCTCCCGCCGCCACCGCCACCGCCGGGGAGTCCGCCGGCTTGCGCAACCTGGGTTCCTAGGGGAATCCTAATGTCGTTGCCCAGGGGCCCGCCGGCGGGGGTGGTCCAGGCGTTGGAGGTGGTCGTCGCCGAGCCACAGGGAGGGGCGCCTCGTGACCCCCCACAGGCGCAAACCGCCGACGCCGCCGCGCGGCCAGTCCTTTCGGCCGCCTATGCCCGCGTCGGCCGGGTCGGGAGACGACCATCCCGGGGGGCCGTCCCTGGCGCTTGACGACCCGGCGGAGCACGGCGAGTGGGAGGCCCTTCAAAAGGGCGTCCGACGCACTGAGGCCGAGGTGGGCCAGATCCAGAAGGGCCTAGCTCTCCTTCTCGAGTCTTGCAGAGGGGCGGCGGACGTGATTACGGCTGAAATCCGCTCGACCGGCGTGGTAAGTCAGACATAACCCCACCCTTGCTGCTTTCGACGAATTTATCATGGGCTAACAGGGTGTTGCGCTTTGCAGCACTTGCGGGCGGAGGCGAAAAAGGTCCGCCAAGAGATAGGCCAGGTCGCGCAGCTCCTGCACAAGGAGCGGCTGGGAAACAAGTCCTTAGGGACGCGAGTGTTCGAGCTTGAGTCCCTCCTGGCGGCGGTCAACAGCGCCAAGGATGCCGCCGTTGCCGCGGAGGGGACCGCGACGGTCGGAGGCGACCCGCCTCCAAGGTGAGCGGGATCGGGCCCAGAAGGGCGCCGAGCAAGCGCGCGTCGAGTGTGATGCCGCGCGGGAGGAGCTGGCCAAGGTTTGGGAGGAGCTTCGCGAGCTGATGAACTCCACGGCCGGTAAGTGACCTGACTCTTTAATCGATTTCGCAATCGCGGTTCGCAGGGTGCGTTCTCTGATGTTATCCCGGTCTGCAGAGCTGCATAGGAATTTTGGCGACGCCGTCGCGGCGCGGAGGGAGGCGGTGGAGGCACGCGACGTGGCGACCACGGAGCGCGATGTGGCCCTGACATCGCTGCAGTTGGTGGAGGCGGAGAGGTCCGAGCTGGCCGACGAGCTGGCGACCCTTCGAGGGGTCGGTAGGGAGGTCTGTGACCGTGTGCTCGGGATTGTGCCGGGTTCGAGCTCGCCCGCCATCGAGTTAAGCCGCGTGCCCGAGCACGTCGCTAACTCGGTGAGTGAAGGCGCCACGCTTGGAGCCTCCTTGGCGCTCGTCTGCGCCATCTCCCATTATGACGGCATCGAGCTCGCCACTGTCAGCAGAGGGATTGCCGAGAACCAGACCGATGAGGAGATCGACAGGTTCGAGCTTCAAGTCGAGCCGCATGCCCAGTTGATCGTTTTCTATGTTCCACGCGTTGGAAATGACGTTGCCATCCGTGTCCTTGAGTCGGAAGGTGCCGGGTCGGAGAACCTCCACGACGGTGAAGGGTCCTTCCCACGGCGGTGAAAGCTTGTGCCTGTCTTGGCTGGACTGAACCTGGCGCAGGACCAGGTCGCCCACGTTGAAGGACCAACCTCGGACCTGACGGTTGTGGTAGCGTCGTAGAGCTTGCTGGTACTTGGCCGATCGCAGAATGGCCACGTCACGCGCCTCGTCGAGCTGGTCGATGGCGTCTTGTTGCGAGACGAGCCCCCGTGCCTCGTCAAAGGCTTGTAGTCTCGGGGCGCCGTATTCCAGATCAGTCGGCAAGACAGCTTCGGCACCGAACACCAAGAAGAATGGTGTAAACCCGGTCGACTGGTTCGGTGTGGTCCGCAGGCTCCAGAGGACGGAGGGTAACTCAGCCAACCATCGTCCTGCGAATTTCTTCAGTCGACTGAAGATTCGTGGCTTGAGCCCTTGGAGAATCATACCGTTTGCTCGTTGGACCTGGCCGTTGGTCCGCGGATGAGCCACGGCTGCCCAATCGACGCGGATGCTGAAGTCGTCGCAGAACTCGAGGAATTCCTTCCCCGTGAATTGCGTGCCGTTATCGGTGATGATGGAGTTCGGGACTCCGAACCGAAAAACGATGTCGCGGAAGAAGGTGGCCGCCTGCGCCGAGGTGATGCTGGCGACCGGCTTGGCCTCGATCCACTTGGTGAACTTGTCCACCGCAACAAGGAGGTGGGTAAAGCCCCCGGGCACCTTTTTGAAGGGCCCGACCAGATCGAGTCCCCAGACCGCGAATGGCCACGTGATGGGGATCGTCTGTAAGGCCTGTGCCGAAAGATGCATTTGCCGGGCGAAGAATTGGCATCCCTCGCAGGTGCGAACGATTTGCTCGGCGTCAGACATGGCGGTCGGCCAGTAGAAGCCTTGCCGGAAGGCTTTTCCTACTAGGGACCGGGGTGCGACGTGGTGACCACAGACACCGCCATGGATATCGAGCAGCAGCTGTCTCCCTTGGTCGGCTAGAACGCATTTCTGGAGGACTCCAGAGGGACTCCGTTTGTAGAGGTCTTCTCCGACCAGGACGAAAGACTTCGCCCGACGAGCGAGGCGCCGTGCCTTGGTCGAGTCGGTGGGGATCGACCCGTCAGTCAGTCGGTTGACGAAGGGCTTCCTCCAATCGGAATCGGTCATCAGCACGTCGCGGCCAGACCTGGGCGACTCCACGTCCGACCGTTCGGCGGTCGGAGTGGTTACATCGGACAGGTCGGACAGCCGCTCGGTCGTCGAATCCAATTGGACAGAAGGCTGTCGAAGATCGCAAACGAAAATCCCAGGTGGGACCAGACCTCTTCCGGAGGCAAGGTTTTCTAGGTAATCGGCCTCACCATTCTAACGTCTGTAGCTATGGTGAAGCTCGAACCCTTTGAACCTTTCCTCGAGCTTGCGCACTTCTTGACAGTACGCGGCCATGTGGGCATCTCGGGGCTCGGCGGCCTTCATGACTTGGTCGACGACAAGCTTGAAGTCTCCGTGAACGTAGAGTCGGCGAGCACCGAGGTCGGCAGTGATCTGGAGACCGTTGACGAGGGCCTCGTACTCGGCGACGTTGTTGGTCGCATCGAAGAGCAGCTGAATGGCGTACTGGAGCTTGTTTCCGAGCGGGGAGACGATGACGACTCCCGCACCCGCGCCGTTCTTGGTGTAGGACCCATCGAAGTACATTGTCCAGTACTCGGGGTCTTCAAGCGCCGGTGGCGATTGGGCTTCGGTCCATTCGGCGACGAAGTCAGCCAGGGCCTGCGACTTGATCGCCGTTCGGGGAACGTACGATATGTCGTGGCCATTGAGCTCGAGTGCCCCTTTGGCTATTCTTCCTGAGGCGTCGCGGTTGTGGATGATTTCGCCAAGCGGTGACGTGGTCACCACGGTGACGGGATGCCGGTCGAAGTAGTGGACCAACTTCCTCTTTGTGATGAGCACCGCATAGAGCAATTTTTGCACCTGCGTGTACTGAGCTTTGGACTCGGAGAGGACTTCACAGACGAAGTAGATAGGCCGTTGTACCTTGAGTACATGGCCTTCTTCTGCTCGTTCTATGACGAGGGCCGCACTAACGACTTGGGTCGTAGCGGCGATGTAGAGGAGCAGCAGTTCTTCTGGTGCCGGGGCGACCAGTATCGGGGTGAGGTCAGGAAAGCCTTCAGTCGGGTGAGGGCTTCCTAAGCCTCCTGGGTCCAGCGGAATTGATCGGACTTCTTGAGCAGCTTGTAGAGCGGCATTCCGCGCTTGCCGAGGCGAGACACGAAACGACTTAAGGCTTCAAGGCATCCGGTTAGCTTTTGGACCCCTTTCAGGTTGTCGACTAGGCCCATCTTCATGATCGCCGAGATCTTCTCCCGATTGGCTTCGATGCCACACTCGAAAACGATGAAGCCGAGTAGCTTTCCTTTGGGGACCCCGAAGACGCATTTCTCGGGGTTGAGCCGTATTCGGTACCGGCGGAGGTTCGCAAAGGTTTCCTTCAGGTCGGAGATGAGGTCACCAGCCTTCCTAGTTTTGATGACGATGTCGTCGACGTACGCCTCGACGTTACGGCCTATCTGGTCACTGAAGCACGTTTGCATACATCGTTGGTATGTAGCGCCCGCGTTTTTTAGACCAAATGGCATCGTCACATAACAGAACGAGTCGAACGGGGTGATGAAGGAGGTCACGAGCTGGTCGGACTCCTTCACCGCTATCTGGTGATAGCCCGAGTAAGCGTCCAAGAAGGACAAGGATTCGGACCCCGCGGTGGAATCAACAACTTGGTCGATGCGGGGCAAAGGGAACAGGTCTTTGGGGCACGCCTTGTTCAGGCTCGTGTAGTCGACACACATTCTCCATTGCCCACTTTTCTTTTTTACAAGAACAGGGTTAGCCAGCCACTCGGGGTGGCGTACTTCTTTTACGAACCCTGTGGCCAAAAGCTTGGCGATCTCTTCCCCTATGACCCTGCGTTTCTCCTCGTCGAAGCGGCGGAGGCGTTGGGCGACCGGCCTTGAGCTTGGTCGGATATTTAAGGGGTGCTCGGCGACCTCCCTTGGGATTCCTGGCATGTCGGATGACCTCCATGCGAAGATGTCTCGGTTGGCGCGGAGGAAGTCGACGAGCGCGCTTTCCTATTTGGCGGGGAGCGCGGCTCCAACCCGCATGGTTTTGGTCGGATCTTCGGGATCGACCGCAACCTCCTTCGTGTCCTCGGCGGACTTGAAGGATCCTGACCCTGACTTGCCGAATTCGGGGGCGGACTCGGAGGTTCCCCCTCGGAGGTTCGTGAGTTCGGCTGAGGCGACGACCGCCGACGCCAACTCGCAACTGCTTCGCTCGCAGTTGTAGGCAAGCTGAAAAGATGAGGCCGCGGTGATTACTCCCCTGGTTCGGGCATCTTTAGCTTGAGGTAGGTGTAGCTGGGGTTCGCCATGAACTTGGCGTAGCACGGCCTCCCCAGGATGGCGTGGTAGGAGCCGGGAAAATCCACAACCTCAAAAGTGAGGGTTTCGGTGCGGAAGTTGTCCGGTCCCGAAAAGTCACAGGTAGGTCGACCTGCCCGAGTGGGTGGGCCTTCTGGCCTGGGATGACGCCGTGGAAAGGCGTCTTGCTCGACCGGAGGCTCGAGCGGGGGACCCCCATGGCGTCAAGCGTCTCAACATACAGGATGTTGAGAGCGCTGCAGCCGTCCATGAGCACCTTAGTCAGGCGCTTTGTCCCCACGATGGGGTCGACCACCAGTGGATATCTCCCTGGCTACGGAATGTGGTCGGGGTGGTCGGCCCGGTCGAAGGTGATCGGAGATTCCGACCAACGAAGGTATTGAGGGACGATGGGAGTTCCCGTGTGGACTTCGCGGAAGGCGAGCTTGAGCCGCCGCTTGTCGGCGTAGCATGCCGGTCCGCCAAAGATCATCAGGCAGCCGTTGGGTTCTGGGAACTCGACGTCGGCCCTCTTTTCCTCGGCCCGTGGTGCTGGGACTTGCTTCTTTCCTTTACCCCGCGTCGTTGTGGGGGTGCCGAAGAGGAAGTGCCTCAGGACTTCGCAGTCCCGGAATTTGTGCTTGACGGGGAACCCGTGGTTCTGACACGGGCTCTCCATCAGCTTTTCGAAGTGGTCGGGCGGAACAGCCTGTCGCGCTTTCTGCTTGGCGGGGTAGTCGGCGGCCGTGACCTGGCGGCCTTCTCAGCCTTGCTTCCCTTGCCGCTTCCGCTTGTCGGAGAGGTCGGAAGGGGACCCGACTTGAGCGCTGGGCTCTTGCTTGGCCTTTCTTCTCTCGAAGATGGCCCCCACAGCCTCTTCGCCAGAGGCGTGGTTGGTGGCGATGTCCAAGAGCTCCTTGGTGGTTCTGGGCTGACGCAGCCCAGCTTGTGCACCAAGGCCTTGCAGGAGGTGCCATAGATGAACGTCCCGATAACATCGGCGTCAGAGATGTCGGGGAGCTCATTGCATTGTCGGGAGAAGCGTCGGATGTAGTCCCGGAGAGTCTCTGCCGGCTGCTGCTTGCAGCTCTTCAGGTCCCAGGAGTTTCCGAGGCGCTTGTAAGTGCCCTGGAAGTTTCGGACGAAGAGGCTCTTCAAGTCGGCCCAGTTCCTGATTGTCTTCGCGGGCAAATACTCGAGCTAGGCTCGAGTTGAGTCCGCAAGGTAGATGGGGAGGTATTGGATGATGAAGAGGTCATCCGTAGCTCCCCCCGCCCGGCATGCGAGCCGGTAATCTTCCAGCCAAATGCTGGGGTTTGTCGTCCCAGTGTACTTGGCTATGTTGATCGGTTCCCTGAACTTGGCAGGGAAATCCGCGTAACGGATCCCCTGATAGAAGGCCCATGGTCCTGGACCATCGGGGCTCGGGCTGCGGTCGTCGCGGCGACCGCTGTCTACGACCCGTGACCGGCCGCTCCGTCCACCGCTTTTTTCCGCGCTTCGATGGTGGCGCGTACGTCGTAGTCGTTGCCGAGGCGCTGGCGCACCGGGGTGTGCGAGGCCTGGGGCCGTTGGCGCTGTGCCGCCGTCTTTGCCGGACCCAGCCGATTCCGAGCGATGGTATGGCTCGGGCGGCTGGAAGAGGCGCCCGAGTGGTGGGAGCCGGAGCCCTGCATGTGTTGCACGGCAGCGCGTTCGACCAGCCCCCGGAGGTTCTGGTACGTTGCCTTGGCCTCCAGGTCGTCCGGCTCGGGAATGCCGCGGAGCAGCATTGCAGCTGCGGCCACGTTTTGGCTTGCGTGGGGGAAGAACGAAGGACCGTCGGATTCCTCCGCCAGCTGGTGATGTACCTGACGCGCGCGGCGCCAGGCGCGAGTGGAGGCTCGGGCTGACTTTGCTCCAGGTCGGCCTGGAGTTTGTCGAGCTCGCCCTTTCGGGCCTTTAGCTCCTCGCGCTGTTGTTGGAGTTCAGCGCGGCAAGCTTGGGTGCATTCAGCGCGCTCGCACTGATATTCCTCTTCCTGCGCTCTGGTGCGCTGGATGAGAACTCCCGTAGTCGCGGGGGTTGCGGTCGGGTCGACCACACCCGCCATGTTGCACTCGCGAGAGTGCGGCCCGTGTCGGAGCTAGAGTCGTGGCTGGAGGAGTTCTCCAGCAAGTCGTGGACGGAGGCCAGCATATAGCCGGCCATTGCCACGAGGCGCGAGCCCACGGGAGGTGACATAGTCACCTGCCCGAGCTCACGGGTGTCGTTGCCAGAGACAGCGCAGGGCTTGGTGAGTTCCGGCTTCGAGGTTCACATGGGAGCCTCGAGCCGGAGGTTGCCGAGATCGCCGGAGATGGAGTCCAGGTTCCCAGCGGATGCCTGGTCTCGAAAGGTGGCGGGGACGAGCATGAGCTCTCCCGCCGAAGTGGCGACGGAGTCGAGGGAGCCGAAGCGGATCCAGCTCTTTGACGCGGAGACGTTGAATCGGGTGAAGGAAGCCATCAAGGAAGCGAATGGGAATCCTGGAGATGACGATGAGGACGCGCAAAAACCCCTACCTGGCGCGCCAACTGTCGGCGTTTCGAGCACCGACAAGTGAATTTTTAAGTCTAAGGGGTCGCGCGCTCCCTCTCCTTGAATGGTTAGACTCAGGAGTCCAAGACGTATACTGGTTCGGGCCGAACGTCCCAACTCCAGTTCGTGTGGTGGTGCTTATATTACCGTGGGTGCGATGATGCCTTGTTTTTAAGCGGGAGCCGAGCTCGAGAACGTGAGAGCAAGGAAGCCTATTCGTGAAGATCGAGGCCGAGTCCGTCCTCTCTCCGAGAGGATCCTGCCTCCCCTTATATAGCCAGAGGGGGCAGGTTACATGGGAAGTTGGGAGAGGAAAGGGCGAGGTGATCTATGCTGGGAGCTCTGGCCCTTCGTCTTGTCGTTTGGACAGCGTCTACTTCCTCTCACGCTGGGTAGGTGAACTCACTGGGTAGAACAGTTTGCCGTTTCCCCTTGGCGGAGATCGCCTCAGCTTTGGTCGGAGATCGTGGGAGTCCGACCTGCGGGGGTCGGACGCCCTATCGGGTCGGGGACAAGCTTGGGCAGCTCGTTAGGTCGGGGACGATCGTCCTTCGTGGCCCCGTGGGGCCTTTGGTCGGAGTCGGTCTTGGGGCGGCCCGTTCGTTACTCGGGCCGTTGGGGTACCCATGGTACGAGTACTCGTCAGTAACCTACATTAGTAATTCGGTCTCCCAATCAAACATCGAGACCGGTAAAAGATTAGGAATACATCCTTACCCTATGCTAGTTATACCTTTACCTTGTATGACAATGATCATCTTCTCTCGAAGTCCGAGTCCTTATCTTGCTCATCAACACATGATGAACTAACTTCATTTTGAGATCTTATCTCAATGCTCATCAACACATGATGGTTTCCTTCATTCAGAACCTTGACTTAATAACCAACACATGATGTCATCTAAACTCTTCATCATCATTGGACTTAACCTATATCAACAACTCATAAAAAATATTAGTTCAACACATGCTGTTGTCGCTAATCACCAAAGCACACCATTAACACATAATAGAGGGTCTAGATCCTTTAATCTCCCTCTTTGGTGATTGATGATAACCTAATTACAAATAATTGAATTTGCGTACGCATTCTCTATATACTTGGAAATCATAGGAGGCACCAAAGGCCTTGCGGAGCGCGGGTCATTGATATTCCAATATTAGTCCGCTTAACACTATTTCAACAATATTTGTTCTTTTTATCTCTCGAATGTAATCGAGTTTAATTTTGAAATTTTGTAGGAACATATAATATATCCTTTGTAATTTTGGAAGCAGTTTTTGGAAACTTACAAGTCAGGTGAAATGAAATTTGCACTAAATTCACAATTTCATTTGGTGTTTTGCCAAAAATCATATCTGAATTCGTGTTACTTATATTTTTAGAGGGTGGGGATAATTACATCTTAAGGGTTACAACCCACAGGTTCAAATCTCGAACAATTAAAGTGGAAAAATACAGAGAATAACTCACCTAATTGTTATGGTTGATGGGAATCAAACTCTCGTCATCAGATAGAGAGACAATGTGCCATACCGCTAGGCTATTCTACGATCGCCATTCGTCTTAGCCTTTCTACGAGAGCACTCAAGCAATTCTAGATTCTTTGCACTAGCTTGATGGGTTTATACAACATGAAAGTACGCTCCAATATGAATTTTGTTAGGTCTTGAATTTATCTCGGCGTTCGTGTTTCTAAACATGTACTAACAGTGCACTCGTATACACACACACGTCTGTTGTGTGTTTAATGGTTACATGCGGGTGTGTCAAAAGACCAAAAGGGTGTTGCTCGATAGGCGCCTTCCGCACAGCAAAAACGCACTCATGATTCTTCAGTTCACTGTTCCAACTCGACATTAGTACTCGAAATTATTTGTCCAGCCTTCCCCGCAGCAGACATCATCGGAGCCGACGGGAATGGCTTCCCGCCTCCTTTCCAGATCAACGGCCGCGCTTCTCCTCTCGCACCTCCGCTCCTCGACCCTGAACCCTAACCACCACCTCCTCGCCCATGGTGCCGCCTTCGCCTTCCTTCTGGGACCCACTCGTGGCCTCCCTGCCACCGCCAAATCATGTCCCCTTAACGAGCCGATGCGGTGGTTCTCTTCCCCGGCGGCGGTGGCGGAGGCGCCGATGACGGCAGACGGCCTGACGGTGGACTCGATCGCGGGCAAGGGGTGGACCATCCTCCCCGAGGCCGAGAGCGACTGGCGCAGCCACGCCGCCGCCGTCGCGCAGTCCGTCAAGCTCATCAAGAAGCGCCTCAAGGTCCAATCTTTGTGCGATACTTGATACTCTGCGCCTTCCGTACGCGAATTCGGTCAAGTGTCGGGTGTTGTTAATTTGTTGGGTTGGGATGTGCATCTCAGGTGCTTGCTTCTCTCAGGCATATCAGCAAACATCTAATGTGCGTTTTGAGTTGCGCGCGTATGTCTGTGTACACGTGCGAGGATGCCTGTTCAAGCGCATGTTTGCACAGTTGCGCGTAGAGTGTCGCAGGATGAGGTGTTGGTGTGTGTTTCTGTGCACTTACCTGTAAGCTTCGTTCTGTTTGAACTGGGCGTTGTTTTGATTTGCAGTGGGGATGGATACTGGAGAGATCAAAGCAATTGGCTGTGGTATTGGAGAGGCCAGACCTCTGGGATGATCCAGTGTTCGCTGGGAGGGTTAGCCGCGAGCATGGTGAGCTCATGGGCAAGATTAAGTCAGTGAACCAATTCGAGCAGGAATTGATTGAGCACATTGACATGTTGAGGCTTGCACGTGAAGAGGACGATAACGAACTTGAGACGGTGAATATATTGCTTCCTTTACATTATTACACGATATAAAGCTCTAGACACAGTTATAGGGATTTTTGTTGGAACCCTTCATGGTGCAAACCAGCTGCTTGTTTTATCCAAGTTTAACTGTCCTGTGCAGGAAACCATGAGAGCATTAGCCGATATGAGAAGAAGTGCAAAGGAGAAAGAACTCAATGCATTACTTTCTGGAGATAATGACTCTTGCTCTTGCTTCATCGAGGTATATTTATTGTATCATTGTAGAATTTTCAGTGCAGTTCTCAATCTAGACCTCTTGCACAGTTGTACTTGAATGAAACAGTAATGTTCCTTCTGTGCTTTTCTAATGATGTTATTAGTGTGTGATTCCTAATGATGATGTTATAACCAGGTTCAAGCAGGGGCCGGAGGCACTGAGAGCATGGATTGGGCTGCCATGGTTATGAACATGTATAGATCATGGGCTCAACGATGGGGATATGCAGTCACTGTGGTAGAAGAAATGCCTGGTGAAGTAGCAGGAATCAAGGTTTACATGTTTTCTCATCAACCCCCATAACTGAATTCACCACTCTATACAGAAGTAGCGCCATATAAATCTGTTTCTAGGGATGATGATCACCACTGTAAAACTGTGCCATGTGGACATGAAGCTCCTCTCTTTTTTACAATGTGTTGCTTTTTAATTAGAGAATTATTTTTAGCAAAACTGCTGGTATTATACTGAATGCCTGCTATTTCCAGAGGGCTACTATCAAAGTTGACGGTGAATATGCGTTTGGATATGCCAAAGCTGAAGTAGGAGTTCATAGATTAGTGCGGATTTCTCCATTTGACAGTGGAAAGCGGCGGCACACTTCCTTTGCTGCTGTGGCTGTAATACCTATTCTCGGTGATGTTTCTACCCGATTCCAGATAAAAGATTCGGACCTCCGGATAGAACGTTTTCGTGCTGGTGGAGCTGGTGGCCAGCATGTTAACACCACAGAAAGTGCTGTTAGAATTGTGCACATTCCAACTGGTATAAGTGCAACTTGTCAAAATGAAAGGTAGATTTGATGTTTTTTCCTTTATAATCCAAATTCTTAATCATTTCTCAATATGAAATTAATTTATTAATCTGTTGATCATAACTTATCAGTGTTTTTAGTCACCTATTAATTGATAGGCAATTGGAATTTTTATACACCAAGTGGTATCTCCAGAATCCAGATTATTGAATCTTGATCAAACATAAATGGCATTTGGCTATTTCTATGTCTGCATGAATAGAACATATATGTTGCTGATTCGTGCTAAAAAAAATGCAGATCACAACATATGAACAAGGCATCAGCGATGGCAGTTCTCCAATCTCGGTTGGACCAGCTTGAGATTGCCCGTCAAGCACAGATGAATGCAGAGCATACACAATCACTCTCTGATATAAGCTGGGGCAACCAAATAAGATCTTATGTACTGCATGTAAGTCCTCCATTTTGTGAGATTATAAGATTAAGCTAGCTACTCTGGCAAGGATAAAATTTACGACTGTAGGATTGCATTATCTATGGTTTCAGTGTTTCCTGTGAGCTAGTCTAATCGGCCTATTTCTGTTTTGTTCGCATCGTCATCTGCTGTTGTTTGAATATCAAGAAAGAAGCTGCACACTACTATGTTCCGCAGCTACCTCATTTATTACATGTTTTTATTTATATTTTCTGCCATAAAGCTTTGTAGTGAAATTTTGGAAAAAGAGAAGGAACTTCTAGTGTGCTTGGCTACCCAAATAGTGAAATGAGCTAGAGTATGGTATGTAGATAGGTTTTACTGAATGTAGACATCAAAGTTCGAAATGTAATTCTGCCACTGGACTTGCATAGTATTAGTACTTCAAACATATGACTGATATCTTTGCCTTTGTGCAGCCATACCGTATGGTCAAAGATCTCCGGACAAACTACGAAGTATCTGACCCTGATTCAGTCCTGGATGGCGATCTAGATTATTTCATCTTGAACTTTTTGTCATCATCATTGGATGAAGCTGATGGAAGTGCTTGAACACAAACCATGCTTGACGGAGCTGTTTCATTCTTTACTACACTGACAAATACAACGCCGATCTCAAAATGGTGAAAGACTAAGGTGCGGAGTAGTTTTCACTTTTCATGTGCAAAAATCAGAGCTTGTTGCTCAGGACGAATATTATAGTCTAGCTTTGTAGTTAGAGAAGGCAATACACTGAAATAATTTTGTTTCTTGTTAGACTATAGTTTCTTTTCTGTATTCCTATTGCGATAGATATAGTCATCTGTAGTCAATCCAGCACTTCTTTTTGTTGTAATAACAACCAGCTAAATTGAGCCAGTTGATCCGTAATTGTTCAATTTTCTTATTTCATCGTCATATAATACACTTATTTTCCCTGCAAATTTTGTATTTAAAATGCAAAAAAGATACTGCTGGTGATCTGACCTCGAAACAAAATTTGATTCGTCAGGGTCATATAGTCTGAGATGTGGTGTAGTTTTTTTTTCTCCTGAATAGTGTTCGATGCTTTGCCAATACTAACAATCAAGACCGAGGTTTGCATAACAAACAGGATTGCGATGGTACTAACATGACCTTGGATTTCAACACGGAAGGAAGCAGTAAGCACAAATGGTGCCTACATAAAGAGAGAAATTTTGTTTGCAAAAAGAAAATCACCTAATCACATGTTTAAGTTCACATCGGAACTTGTTAATGAGTATACAGAGAACAGTATTTTTTCCCCCGAAAACAGCACTCCAAACCAATAAAACCTACTTTAATTACATGGGCTTGGCGGCCCTGAACGTTGGGTGCAAGAGCCGGCCGAGCTCATCGTCGTCCGTGTCCAGCGGCCGGCCGGTCTCGTTCCTGACGCGCCGCACGGCCGTGGTGTTGAGCGACTCGTGCGCGAACCCGTACAGCCCCAGGATCTGGTCGTCGGCGAAGTTGAGCGCGCGCTCCATGCCGCGCCGGCACCGCGCGGCCTCGTAGCTCGCGTCTTGCTCCCCGCACGGCTTGCACCCGACGAAGTGCGTCACGAGCGGCCGTCGGTCGTCGCCGAGCCCCGGCGGCCACTTCCGCCGCATCTCCTCGTACCTGTCCACGATACCCTCCCAGAAGCCGTGCAGATTGTAGGAGCTCTCGAGGAACACCTTGTCCCCCCACCTGCCGCGCTGCGTGACCAGCAGGTACACGAGCGCGGACTGGTCGTCGGCCTCGTAGGATCCCCGGTTGGAGAGCGCCTCGCCGAAGATCTTGCCGTACTTGTCGCGCACCGGCCCGCGCGGCCCCATTCGCGCCCACGCGTCGAGGAGGTCGAGCGACCACTGGCAGTTGCGGATCACGAAGCTGCCGGCGTTTATGCCGAGCCAGTTCTTGGCGGCGTACACGGCATCATCCCAGCCGTGGAGCACGAGGTTGTGGCGCGCGTACTTGCCCCACGGCGGCTCGAACAGCATGTCGGTGAACACCACGTCGGAGTCCACCCACCAGAGGAGCTCCGCCTCCGGGTGAGCGACCATCAGCGCGCGCAGCAGCGGCAGCTTCGTCCAGAACCCCGACATCTCGGCGTCGAGCACCGCGTTGCTGTAGAAGATGTCGAAGCCGTGGACGCGGCAGTAGTCCACCTTGTTCTTGAACGCGCGGAGGAGCACGTGGTCGCCCTCCTGGTTCTTGCACCGCCGTGGAGACGACCCAGTGATGACGAGCACCCGGGGCCGCCCCGGCGAGACGAAGGCCGGGAACTGCAGGTGCGCGCCGAGCCATGCCGCTCTGCGGGCGTCGTAGTCAGACACAGCCGCACCGAGCGAGTACGGCCGGTCGGTCAGCTGGCGCAGCGGTGCGAGACGTTGCTTATCACTGTCAACACGCACAACTGGAGGCGGCGTGTTCGCGGGCGCGCTGGCGGGAGCGTCGCGGCGGGCGTACTCGATGCGGATGCGGGGGAGCGCCAAGTCGGACGTGAAGAAGAAGAGCGCGCACGGCGCGACGATGAAGAGGACGACAGGGATGATCGGGGCGGAGACGGAGAGCATCCGTTGCTGCTGGGCTCGCCGGTCGGCGGCTACTTGCTGGCCGCCGTTGTGTTCCGACATCGTCGACGATGGAGGAGACAATGCATCCATACGCGGCTGTAGCCTATAGGCTCTTAGGTATTATACGACGCTGCATAATACTCTCTCCATAAAAAATATATAGGTCATATTTTTTGAATGGCCTCGTTTTAATATAAAATTAGTGTGTTTTACGTTTTAATATAAAATTAGTGTGATAGTTTTTTTATACCCCTAATAAAATATTTAGCTTTACTTTACATGCATACATTCAATATAGCGCTTAGAGATAATAATTAGAGATAGTTTAATCATGTTTAGCATATTTTTGATCTATGTGTTAAGAGAAGATATACCTTATAAATTTAGACAAAGGAATGTCCCAGTTAAATCCTACTCATAGAGAGGTAATGACTAATGACGCGTTCGGTTTTGGAATTTTCTTTGTTTTGGTCGACGGCGCCGGCTGGAGTTGGGAGTCTTTGTGAATGTCTGCCATAATATAGCATCATCAATTCGTCAATCAATCATATGGGCTGTAGTGTACTGCTAGTTGCTCAGTAACAGTCCAGAAATTTTGATTTGATTAGGCTATTCCCTGAGTACAAACGGTTAATGAACCTCGCTATCGAATAGTCCGGGGTTTCCGAACAGATCTAAATTGGAGAACAGAAAGAGAGAGGCACGTGTTTAGGGAGAGCGACGACAGAATACTTTATTGCTTTCTGATTACTTGTACATAGGGGGGACCCCCTCCTCCTTATATAGCAGTCGTCTAGGGTTTTGGCTAAAGGACCATCGTGGGTTTTTCATTGGGCCACGTGGTTTTCCAACACTCCCCCTTGGGCCCTTTGCCGCGAGATGCATATGCCTCATTAAAACTCCAGAAAAACCCATTGGGAAAAATATTTGGAGAAAGAGTACATAGCATACGCTTACTATATTGCACAAATTACCTCATTAAAACCTTATGCAAGAAAACTTCATGAAAAACTTGCTAAAGAAAAAGAGTACAATTCACCCAAACTTCAATTGCTAATCTTCGAGATTCATGTTGGGTACTCAAACTTCATGTTCAAGATTTATATGGGAGTATGTGAAATATCTCCCCCTGAAATATACACTTCTCTAAGTCTCATCATCCCAATTCCTTTAACGCACCTTTCAAAGGTAGATGCTGGGAGTGATTTAGTGAACAAATCTGCAAGATTTTCACATGACTTAGTATGCAATATTTTGATCTCGTTCATCTTATGCAATTCGTGAGCATAGAAGAACTTGGGGTTGATATGCTTCGTGAGATTGCTCTTCACATAATCCATCTGTGCTTAGGCAACACAAGCTGCATTATCTTCATAGATGATCGTGGGAGTTTGCTCAATGTTCAAGCCACATGACTCCTGGATGTGGTGAACCATTCTTCGGAGCCATGCACATTCACGAGATGCTTCATACAAAGCAATGATTTTCGAGTGGTTTGTCGACGTTGAGACAAGAGTCTGCTTAGACAACTTCCAAGAAATTGCTGTTCCTCCAAATAGGAAAACATAGCCAGTTTGGGACTTGCCAGTATGTGGGTCTGATAAGTACCCAGCATCGGCGTAGCCGACTAAATTCAGTTCATTGTTTCTTCTGAAAAACAAACCGAGATCTTTGCTTCCTTGGAGGTAACGGAAGATGTCCTTGATCCCTTTCCAATGCCTTTTGGTGGGTTACGCCTTTATGCAGGGCTAGCAAATTCACAGCGAACGTAATGTCCAGCCTAGTGCTATTCGCAAGGTACATGAGTGCTCCAACTGCACTCAGATATGGGAATTCTGCTCCCAGGACATCCTCCCACTCTTCTCTAGGTCTGTATGGGTTTGGTCTGCTTGGAGTGACCTTCCGACCATTGGAGTCTTTGCAGGATATGCCTTTTCAAAGCCAAACCTTTCCAACACTTTCTGCGTGTAGGTTGATGTACCAAGATTCCTCCTTGGACATGCTCAAGCTGCAAGCCTAAACAAAACTTGATTTTACCCAAATCCTTCATTTCAAACTCAGACTTCAAGTATGAGCATGCTTCTTCAATTTCTTCATCCGTCCCAACAATGTTCAAGTCATCTACATAGACGGAGATTATACAGAATCCATTCGGGGATCGCTGTATAAACACATATGGACAATCTTCGCTGTTTGTGTAGCCTTTCTTGCAGAGAAAGTTGCTCAAGCGATTGTACCACATTCTTCCTGACTGCTTTAGAGCATACAGTGATTTCTCTAATTTCACACTGTACAAGTTTCTATTTGCTCCGTCTTGGTTCGGGATAGGGATTCCTTCCGGTGCTTTCATGTATATCTCCGAATCCAAGTTTCCATACAAATATGCTGTAACAACATCCATTAGCTTCATTCTCAACTTCAAGTTGACTGCCATTGAGATCAAATATCTAAATGTAATTCCTCTCATGATCGGAGAATAGGTTTCTTCATAATCAACTCCAGGAAGTTGAGTGAAACCTTGAGCTACAAGCCTTGCCTTGTACCTTACAACTTCGTTGTTTTCATTTCTCTTCCGAATAAAGACCCATTTGTGACCTCACGGGGTTTATATGGGAGGTGTGCGATATCTGAGCCCAAACACCTCTCTCTTGTTCAGAGAGACTAACTCTGCAGTGATTGCCTTCTTCCATTCTTCCAAATCTAGCCTTTTCTTGCACTCTGCTAGAGATGCAGGCTCGGGATCATGATCGATGATCGAGGCAATCTTCTTTGCGAAGTATGCATCAACGTTGGCTGTTGCTCTATTCAGGGATTCTCCTGTTATTACAAAGTTTATGGCCATTTCTTCATGGGATGCTTCATGCACTTCTACTTGCTCTTCGCTGCTATTCCCTATCGCAGGAGCAAGTTCCTTTAGCTTTTCATCGCCTATGTGTGCGCACACATTATTTCCGGCGGCTTCCTGCAGTGGAAGATTCAAGTCTGGAATTGCCTTTTCCGTCGGCTTCTTTCCAGTGCCAGGTCTCAACTGGCTCCCCTTCTTTCCTTGGGGTATTTTCGTGATTGGTTGTGGTAAGTCCTCTCGCTTGATTTCTCGGGCGTCTCGGGTACTTTGGGTTTGAGGAGCAGATTTCTGTTCTTTTTCTTTGAGGCCTCTCGAGCAGGATGAGGATACCTTCTATTTTCTTTGGTATTTCCACCCTCTCGGTGTATTTCTTGCGGGTACATGCGACTTAACCACGCCCTTGGATCACAAAAATGATCGGCGATTCATTTGCTAAATTCACAAATCAATTATCTTACGAACTTCTTGATTTGCTTCATTAGTGCGGGGTCATGTGCGGGATCGGTGGAATGCCATATGATTTCCCGGCATTTTTCATCCAAAGGTTGATTTCCTCCCCCTAATGACGGGAAACGGTCCTCGTCAAAGATGCAATCAGCGAATTGGGCTGTATGCAAGTCTCCAGTCATGGGTTCCAAATACCTGATTATGGATGCACTCTCATAACCAACGTATATCCCAGACTTGCGGAGAGGGCCCGTTGCAGTCCGCTGAGGGGGTGGTATAGGTACATATACCATACACCCAAATTTCCTGAGATGGGAGATCTTCGGCCACTGTTTTGAAGTCTGCAAACCTCAAGCGAACCCAATCTTGCTGTGCTTGGGGCAAGATGGTGTACTTGAGCTTCTCGAACCGCTTCTGAAGTGCAGTCCAAAGCTCAAGTGCATTCTCCTCAGCCATGTATTCATTCTTCAGGGTGGCTGAGAGGTGGTGCCTAAGGAAGTGCGGGGCTTGATCGTTCTGTTCGGCGGTAGGTTTCGCGTCCTGTGAGGACCCTAGACCAATCGCTGCACGGAGCTTCTTGCCCCCAAGAATGATCTTCACGTCCGATGCCCAAGTGAGGTAGTTCTGACCGTGCGGGGCTAGTTCTTCAAACTCACGATTCACGATGCCGAACATCTGCATGATTTCAAAATTCTGACATTAGATTACTGCGTGTAATCTAATAGAAAATGGTTGCAAAAAGCATAAAGTGCAGAAAAAATAAAATGCCATGCATTGTAGTATACAAATAAAGCAATGAATTTAAATTCCATAAAGAATATTCATAAAACAGAGAAATAAAGCTAGAAAAATTAAAACCAGAGCCAGAAAATTTTCTTGAATTCCTGGCAATTTTTTTTTAAAAAAATTATGCTATTTTTCTCTTTTTTTTTCTTTTCTTTTTCTTCCCTCTTTTTTTTTCTCTTTCTTCGGCCGAATCACATCTTTGGGCCTTCCGCCCATTAGCCTGCGACGGCTAGGGTAAAACCCTAGCCGCCACGACTGTCCCTCGCGCCTCCCTTCGTAGCCGTGAAGAGGAACACGGTATGCTACGCTAGCACAAAAAAATCTACAGCGTAACGTAAAGCTACTCGCAAGAAGGATCATAGATAAGATTACCACTAGACGCGCGATTGCGAATCCTTCGCGTCGATGTAGTGGATCATCCTCGCCGCGATCGTTGCGTCGATGAAGTGGATCGTCCTCGCCTTGCCGTGGATCGTCCTCCCACGCCGCATCGCGGCGCGTCATCGCGATAGTCCACACATCCGGAGATGGAACGCCGTGCGTCGTGTGTGCAAGCACACGTCGCTCGGCGAGGGCAGCGAGAGGAGTAGGCTAGGGTTTGAGTGAATCACTCCTAAACCGTGGGAAAGCACACCTGCGCCCTCCTCCTCCTCCTTATATAGCCACGAGATGAAACCTAAACTAGGGCCCATCGTGCTAAGCCCACGAGTTCATTAATTACGGATCCAATCCAAATTAATGCGTCCCAACCCATTAAGTGTGTGACCTGCGGGTTCACGTGCGTTTGGGCGTGGATTCGGAAAACTCTTTTCAATCCAATAGTTGGTAGTGGTTTCTTGCAAAGTATGCCAACTCCCAAACATACTATGATCAAATCGGACGAACCTATCAAAAGTACTCATGTAATAATCCCTTTGCCAAGTATATGAATATTGATCTCAAGGCGAAGCATGTCATCCTTTGATGATTCAATCCATCTCTCGTATCCGTGATATATTAATAAGTTGTGATTGACTCTCAATCACGGCATGGCCATGCACTTCCTTAATCATATCACACGAGTGGCCTTGTCATATATCTCCGTTTCATTGGAGTGGCAAATTCCATCTTATTGCTCACTTCATACGCACGTTTCATAGTAAACATGAAAGCTACCTTTATAACTATCCGGTTAGGAAGTAGTGTTTGATAGCCCCAAGGAAAACTATTACACATGTAGGGAATATGACAATCTCGGGTCTAAAGATCATACATCTACTAGGTATGAGATACACGATGACACATAAGAATGAAACATTCTCGCAGTTGTCCCATTGCGGTCTATCTAACCCATGTTCTTCAACATGTGTCCACAATGTATAGATGATATCTCCATATCCCATGATCTATGAAGCATGATCATCGATCACTACATGTGCTGATCTATTCATCGTTGTCCTATACGATGATATCCGATCAGAGATATTTATCGAATTACATCATTAAGTAAAGAGCTTCATAAGCAAGTCACATACTTGTTGATCAATACAATGATATACATTTATTGGACCAATAATCATATTATTATTCATAAACATAGTCATGTTACAATCATTTAAATGATTGCCTCAAGGGCATAACACTAACACTTCGCGCCGCCAATCTGCGCCGCGTGCCGCCTCTGCTCTGCGCCTCGCGTCGCCCACCCGCGCCGCTTCTGCTGGCTTCTAGCGTGGAGGAGACGAGGCGACGGCGACGGCTTCGAGCCGAAGTTCAGCGGCGACGCGATTCGAAGCGCATCGCGAGGCCGGCGGCGATCGCCGGCGATTTCGAGCGGGTAGCGAGGCACAAGACGACGGCGGCTTCGAAGCGGCGACGTGATGGCGGCGCGGTGCGCGGCTCTTTGCGCTGGTGCCGACCGAGGCGGCGGCGGCGAGGCCGAGCGACTACAACGGTGAGGCCTCGGTGCGGGCGTGCGGATGCGGGCCAAGGCGGCGGCGGCGCGAGGACCGAACGGTCGGCGCGGCGCTCGCCGACCGAGGACCGTGGCGGCGCCGCCAGTGACGGGCATGGCGGCGGCGCGCCGGTCGAGGTCGAGACGATGGCGGCGTCTTGAGCGAGCCGGCGGCGGCGCGGCGCGCGGACGAGCGACGCGGCTGCGAGCCGGGGCCGGGCTCGTCTCGGCGGCAGGCATGGCGGCGGAGTCGGCCGCCCGGCCGGGCGGCGTGGCGGCGCGCGCGTCTTCGCGCGGCGGACGGAGGCGGCGCCGGCGACGCGGCGAGGCGGCGGCGCGGATCGAAGCGAAGCGCCGGCGACACGGCCGAGGCGGCGGAGCACGGCCGACCGGCGGCGGCGGCGTAAGTCGTGGCTGGACGACCGGCCGGCGGCGTGGCTGCGGTGGCCGTCGCGGCGAGCGCGCGAACCGAGGAAGCGACGGTGCTTCGTGCGCGCGATGCCGACGGCTGCGAGCCTGGGTGGCGATGGCGAAGCGCGGTGGCTACGGTAGCGTGCTGCGGGCGCGCAAGCCGAGGCGTCGTGCCCCCTTTTTTCTGGATGAATAGTACTGTAGCTTCGTGCTGTACTAGGTAGCTTCGAGCGTTCTTCATGTAGCTTCGTGCCACGTAGAATAGATGCATGCATAGAAAAAGAACCAATTAGATTCAATCGCTAATTCCCACCTTTTCTCATCTTTTCTATCTGTTCGCCGGTAAAGCTTCGTGCTGATAACGTGTTAAGGAACCTCGTTATCGAATAGTCCGGGGTTCCCGAACAGATCTAAATTGGAGAACAGAAAGAGAGAGACACGTGTTTAGGGAGAGCGACGACAGAATACTTTATTGCTTTCTGATTACTTGTACATAGGGGGGACTCCCCTCCTCCTTATATAGCAGTCACCTAGGGTTTTGGCTAAGGGACCATCGTGGGCTTTTCGTTGGGCCACGTGGTTTCCCAACACAAACCACCAGGTGAATTTGTTCACGTCCTAATTGGCTGCATCACTTGTATAGTGATTTATGCGTATCCAGCAAATCTTTTTTTTAAAAAAAAATACGGCATCCGGCAAACCTGGTCATCAAATTTGTTTCTATATATACGTGATTCCTTCTGACTGCTAGCTGTACACGGAAGGAAATCATAAGGATCTGTTCCTTGTTTGAGTAAATAAAGGGAGAAAAAGGGCATCACCTTAGGGTGCATTTGGTTGGCTGTACCAGGGTTAGTTCCGTTCTTGCGTTTGAATAGCTGAACGGAACCATTTGGTACAGGATAGGATGGTACAGATTCTTAGAATATTCCTTGAAGATGCTTTACCATTCCATACGGCCAATTTCGCAGAACCGATCGGTACAAGACCACATCGTTGAAAGTTCAAGCTCCATTAAGTTGGTTTTGGTGTTAATGACAAATCTAGTATTGAGACTAACTCTTTTGATAATCATAATATTGATTAGTCTCAATTGTTAATTAATGACAAATCTTTTATAAGACTAACTCTTTTGTTGAGCTTAACCCTCATTAGTCTCTTTTGGATAAAAAGATGGAAATATCAAAGGTATGCATTCGAGTTCATATTATCATATCTTGTTGCATTCTTTGGATATAATATTCATAATCATATTGATAAATTCAAATATGAGACTAACTCTTTTATTGAGTATATCTTTGATTAATTTCATCTCATTGAAAAATGAAAAACCCAAGGTATGCACTCGTATTCATTTTACGATATCTTAATGCATATTTTAGATTCAAGTTAAATGATGAACTCTACCGTTATTTAGACCTCAAGATGTGCATTAATGTTTCACTCCATATATACATGAATGCATACATTTAGGGGGAGTTCATGCTTAAATCTTGAAGTTTCAAAGTATTGATCTAACTCATCTTTCTATATCAAGGATCATTACTTTGAAACAACCCCTTGAGTATATTTAACTGTGTAGTTGTAGTATACTCATGGCAATATAGGATAAACTCCAAAACAATCAGAAATTGAATATGTGCATATTGATTCAAGTTCAAATTATTTGTATGCACACATCTAACGGAGTTTAGTCTATAATTAATGATCTTAAGAGTATTGATCCCTTTCCACCACTCCATATAAACTGGATCATTACTTTTAGATTCCATCGAATTGAGTATATGAAACTTGTGTAGTTAATATATACTCATGACAATTTAAATACAATTTAAATTGTGTTCGGTTGCCATTCAATCAACAAAGAACTAGTCATGTGTTGATGGTTCACTTTGTTGATCCTAGGGCAATCAAAAGTTCCTGAATATACGAAACATTAGTTGCATTAATATACTCAAGACACAATTAATCTTTCAATCATTTGTCTTTGGGTTGTGGTCAATCATCAAAGGAAAAGATCAAAGGATCTTGGGAGCATCCATTATGTGTTAATGGAGTGCAAGGATGATTGAGACAACCATGTATTTTGGATTAACATTTTCAATGAGTTTGAAATAGGTTAAGTCCAAGGTTGAGATGGATAAACGGGACAAGTACGTCATCATGTGTTGATGAACAAGATGAAGATCCCTACTTGAAGAAAAGATGATCGGTCATCATGAAAGCTCCAAGTGGCTGCGAGAGGCAAAGGTAAAACTAGCTAGGGCTAAGGATGTGTTTCTAGTCTTTTACCGGTCTCGGTGTTTGGATGGGAGAGCGGGTTGTTAGTATAGGTTGCCTTACTATTAAGAGGGGTCGAGTCTTATAGCTTGAGCTTCATCATGCGTTGATGAACTCAATCCGGTTCACACTAGCTCATTCTCTTGTTTGGATTTTGCATGAGCTAAGTATTTGCATGTGTTGCAAATAAGGGAGCTCATGCTTGCTTCTTATTGAATCTTAATTGATTTGGTTTTTACATGGAGCTATGGATTTGCATGTGTTGCAAAAGGGAGATAGCTCATGTAATTTGCTTTATATGGTTTCGCAAAGAGCTAAGTTTTGCATGTGTTGCAAAAGGTAAGAGCTCATGCATCAGCGTCTTAACTTGTGACTTGATCATGTGTTGATCATCACAAAGGCTAAGATAGGTTTATACCTTGTGTTTGCAAAATGAGTTTTTGCAAAATATGGTTTAATTGAATCTTATCTTGGAGCATGTGAGTAGGGTTTGCAAATGTATTTGCAAATTGGTTTGATCATGTGTTGATCATCACATGGCTCAAAGATATAATCTTGATTGCTCTAGTTTGCAAGATTTATATTTGCAAATGTGTTTTGCAAAATATTGGTGCTCATGTGTTTAACATTGGAGCATGTGATTAGATTTTGCAAATGTGTTTTGCAAAATTGCCTTGATCATGAGTTGATCATCACATGGCTCAATATTTGATATTATTGACTCTTGCTAGCTTGTAGTCATGCTATTTGATCAAGTCTATGTGAGGGATTTCGAAAAATTAGATTTTAGACTTGAATGACTACATTAGAGTTTTGTTTTGGTGATATTTAAAAATATCTATGGTTGCTTAAATCTTGAAAATGAGTGGAGATTGTAGCCCTTGTGATAAGCTTCGCATAGAATCAAAAATCACCTAAATCGGAGTTCGGAGTAAAAAGTTATGGGGGTTTTAGTGGCTGAAGGAGTGGTATGACCGGACCTTCTTCGGTCATACCGAATTCCGGTATGACCGGACCTTCTCCGGTCATACCGGCCTCCGGTATGACCGGGCCCATTTCGGTGCGTTTTTCCAGAGAAGGGGTATGCAATTTTTGGGGTCCGGTATGACCGGATTTTCTGAGTAACGGCTAGTTTTTTAACCGTTATCCTCTGAGGAGCGGTCATGCCTATTTTGCCTTCCAACGGCTAGTTTTTCTTGTGAAGGCTATATAAGGAGCCTTGGGGGCTGGCATTTGGTAGTTGTTGCCTTTGTTGAGCATTTGGGTGAGGTTGTGCATGTGTTGCACACTCATATTTGATTTTTGAGCTAAGAGTGAGCACTAATTGCATGTGTTGCAATTAGGAGGGGATTGAGAGCCTCTTGTGCATGTGTGG
The DNA here is from genome assembly GCA_036346275.1 of Otatea glauca. Classification (NCBI taxonomy): domain Eukaryota; kingdom Viridiplantae; phylum Streptophyta; class Magnoliopsida; order Poales; family Poaceae; genus Otatea; species Otatea glauca. The sequence continues at coordinate 21,827,242 of CM070715.1, forward strand.
CACTTGAGGGAAGCCTTGTGCATGTGTTGCACTCGGTGATCACCATTGTACATGTGTTGTACTTAGTGGAGCTCAAGCTAGAGGGCTTGACTTGTTACTCTTGGTGTTTGTCGACACCTAGACGGCGTGTGGAGGCGTCGTGCACGGTGACCTTCTCAAGGAGATTGTGAGAAGGCCCGGCAAAGTTGTGAAGGTCGAAGCTCGCCTACCCGGAGGGGGAAAGAGCTATCACTAGTGGAATCGAGGCGGGTGCTCAATTCGTGGAGCCGGTCCAAAGTGGTTTGGGCTTGCCTCAACGTGGATTAGGGGAGACCGGCAAGTCTCCGAACACCACGGTAAAACATCGGTGTGTCTCTTTTTGTTTGCTTTCAATTCTCTATTTACATTGTTGCAATTTACATTCCTAGAATTAAATTGCTTAATTGTCTTTAGGATTGTTTATTCTTGAGTAGAGACATAATTAGCTAGTGCACTTAGTAAGCCTAGTTGATTTAGGCTATTATTTGTCAAAACCTTAGTTTATCGCTTCCGCATTGATTATTGTTTAGGTTTTGACATAAAGATCAATAGAGCGTGTGTTTAGTGAGAAGAATTTTAAAACCGCCTATTCACCCCTCTCTAGTCGGCATCCTTGATCTTACAATCGTCCACCCGAGGCTGGGTCTCCTCGCCCACTCGCACGCGGCTAGGAGGCCGTGGGATTTCTCGCCGCACTTGCCGTCGCCTCGCCCTGCGCTTCGCCGTCGTCTCCGCTTCTCCAAAGGTCCCGCCTCTTCTTCTCCTTTCCCTCTCCTCTTCTCCTGGCCAGATCTGACCACTTGTGCAGCGGTGACCCAGGAGATCTGCACATCGGCGCCGCCCTCAACCGCAACCTCTGTTGCCGCTGCACGCCAGCACCGTTGGATCACTTCTGCTTTAGCTCCCAAGGTGCTACCTCTCCTTCTCCCTTCTTTCTCCTCTTCTTTGGCCAGATCTGACCACTTGCGGCGTAGAGAACAGTGCATACGACGGTGAGCCAGGAGGTCGTTGGATTTCTCGCCGCACTCGCCGTCGCCTCGCCCTACGCTTCGCCGTCGTCTCCGCTTCTCCAAAAGGTGTCGCTTCTTCTTCTCCTTTCCCTCTCCTCTTCTCCCAGCCAGATCTGACCACTTGCGCGGCGGTGACCTAGGAGATCTGCACATCGACGCCGCCCTCAACCGCAACCTCTGCTTGCGCTGCACACCGGCACCGTTGGATCCACTCATGCTTCAGCTCCCAAGGTGCTGCCTCTCCTTCTCCCTTCCTTCTTCTCTCTAGTGATATCATGATTTCATATACACCACCCCAATTTACCCATTTAATTGGTTCTTGTCAAACTTAAATTCAAACTGCATAGTTGCTGCAAACAGTTTAGAATATGAGACTCACACAGGCCAGTGCCATCTAAAAAGGCCTTTCCTCAATCTTGCTGGTTCGGGCATAGTTTGGTACAACAAAGCAATAATTTAGGTATACGCCACTACATGAGTTGCGCTGTCTGAACCTGGCATAAATTCTTGGTCATAGAACTTTCCACTGTTTGAGGTCAATCGGTACTGGGTTAGGAATGCTATCAATTGTGGGTATGCAAGGTCCAAGTTGGTCAACACTTCTAGAACAAATGTTATGTGCCTTATACATGTAAATAATCTTTGTATGAATTTTGACAGTTCTTTTGTAACTTTAAACTGCTTCCGCCGATATGTAAATTCAACTTGATGGCTTATTTGATCCCTTTTTGAGGTCTTTTTTCCCTTTTGTTCTCCATTCGTTCAATGTGCCGTTGGCTGGTTCCTTGATTGGAAAACGACTGGAAACCCAACCATTAAACACTTCGAAGATCACTTTAAGGAAAACTTGGTCGATGAGATAAGGGTTACCATTTACTAACAGCATCTTGAATAGGACTAAATTTTGGTGGAACCAGGCAACCAGCTAGATGAGCTCTTTTAACGGGCTCAACGGAAGGTCATCTCCTCTGTTGTTACTCAAGAATAAGATAATGTCATGATTTCTGAAATTGAATGGATCCCTGAGACCATGAAGGGGTATGTGCTAAAGCATTTAGTGATGGGCATCTGTGGGGCGACTAACATTGATTGGGAGTTTGGAAACGATGGCATTGTTCTTATCTTACATTGTATGCATAATCTCTTGATAATGTGTGGATGTAAGTAGGATTCATAGATATGGTGGCAACTGACTAACTGTTAACCGATGTAGTGAAAGTTTGGGATTCCTTATTACAGACTGATCCTTTCCCGGTTCAATTTAGGACAATTACAATGTAGGTAATTATCTTGTGGGTAAACAGCAAGTGACACTGCCGACTGGTTTCCTTTATCTAGCTTTACCCTGGTTGGATCAGACATTGTTGTTTCTGGGATGAAATAACCAATTGGATAACATGACAGTAGCTGAATTATGAAATTGTTGTGTTGATTACCATATTTGCATAGGCATATGCATACTGTTAAGTTCTAACCTCTTACCATACTTACACATATATATGGCTTGATTGTCTTTAGTAATTGTTGTTCGAAGCGCAAAAGTACTATTAGTACCATGCTAGCAACTATTGTGATCTTACTTTGATATGCAACACCAAGTTTTCATTTCCTTCCTATAAACAGCTCACTTGTTTTTGTACATGTGCAGTGGAAAATATTGAGGGACAACATCAAAGCTATAGACAAGGCCGAGATTGCATGATTGGGGCTGTCAAGGAGATCGTGTCCGGCAAACTTTTGCTCCTTTTCTACTGATGTATGCAAATAGGCTATGGCTATCGTTTGTCACTCGCGACCTGGAATATTGCACTTTTGGTACACTGTAATAACCGCTGTCGAGAAAGTGACCTCATGGCAGAATGATGTAGTTTATACTTTTCTACCCTTTGTGTACTATGTTAGTGTGGTTATCCAGTCAAGGTTTGGTTGTTTTGTGTACTCTTATGGAAATATGCTTGCTTGATATATGTCTCTGTTTGCGTGATGTCTTGCCTGATGTATAGAAATATGCTTGCCTGATGTATGATCTCTTATGTGTTGTCCTGGATAGTGCTTGTTTTGCGAATCAAATTCATAGTAGCTACTAAAAATAAATGAAAGGTATCGGCAAATAGCACTGATGTCTACAAGTTGAGCCATAGTCATGTGTGTGCACTGGACACGATGTAGTGCCGAAGAGTGACCTGTGGAGAAGAGGGTGAGAAGTGAATACCAACCTCATCCCTCCTACCAAACATCATCTCGTATTGTCCCATACCATTCCATTCAAGCAACCAAACAAAAATCTTGTACCATCCCATTCAGGCAACCAAACATCATCTCGTACCGTCCCGTACCATTCCATTCAAGCAACCAAACAAAATCTTGTACCATAGTATTCAGGCAACCAAACACACTCCCCATACCATCTCATCCAGGACCATCCCATCCATCATGTACCATCCCATCCCATTCAGCCTGGTACGTCCAACCAAACGCACCCTTAATGTCTAGATTAATTGTTCATGACAAAGTAAGACATGCATGAAAATATCGAGCCCATCTAACGATGTTTAGCAGTCTAGAGTACACAGGTGGGTGCATGGCAGCCGAACTCCAATGACATGAGTTTTCGACGATCAGCAAGTGCCGGTCACGACGTAAGCCGCAAGAAATGAGAGCTCGAAGCACGTCAGCATTCGAGAAGAAACCAAGATGCATGTTATTTAAGGACCGAAAAAAATGACTAGGGGTGAATAGGAATCAAACAAAATTTACTTTCCAAAAAATTTAAGCGGCAAAAGTTTCGTGCTCTCGGATTAACAGTAAAATCGGAGTGAACGGTAAAATCAGCACGATTTAAAAACAAGAATCGAGATAACTTTTAATCAGCTGGTTCAAATCCCGTAAAACTTTTTGTGCACCTTCATATAGATGTCAGGAATCTATTCCAACCTTGAATCACAAGGATTAATGTCAAAGTTCCAAATTTTTTTCAATTTGAAGGAAGGTTGCAATAAGATAGGGAAAACTCGCAAACTTAACCTAAGCTTCTTTGTAGGAATCTGATGATCTTACATAATCTCCCACATGTCACAATAAGTAAGAACACCATAGGAATACCCCTCAAACTGTGCAAGATGAGATATGCACAAATCCTTCCTTTTCAGGGTAAGATCTGGTTTCTTAGAGATCTTGTTAAAGCTTGTATAGATGATTGAGATATGATCTTCAAAAGATTCATCTATTAATCATTCATCCTTAGCAATAGATCAAGAAAGAAAGAAACCATAGAGAGATTAAAGACTCAAAAAAGGAGACCAACACTTGAGCAAGAGACGTTTTGATGGATATTGCTGGGTTAGAACATATTCTAGATGAGTTCCTCAACCAATTATGCGTCCTAGATCCAGTAACACACAACAGCTAGAAGGAGGTGAAGCACAGCTCGAGTTGCAAGAAAGAACCAAGTAAAAATACAAGAACAGAAATAAACTTTAGAACATAGATGAACTTAGATCTTGCATTACTTAGAGAGGGATGGTTACAAAATCACATTTTTAGGTAGGCAAAGCACAACAGAGTTTAAAGAAATCAAAGAACCCTTCTCTTAAGACTCCTCTCAGATTTAGTTTAGACAGAGTTGGTGGTGGAGGCATCCCTCCACTCTATTTATAGCACACTGGGAGCATTTCCAACCCTTAGATGAACTTCTTAACCCTCAAGAAACCTCATCAAGCGTTAGAATTCACTCCCTCTCTATGCTAATCCAAAACCCAATAACATAACGGGTTTTAACCATACCATTTAGCACTAACTTAACCTCTACTCTACCAGCGAGCCCTTGATCCAATGTTCCTTCTTCGCTTGAGTAGGGCTCAAATTAGCATCTCAGCCATCCGTTTCACCATGACGGCTTCAGCTTCCTTGACCATTTTGGACCTCAACTCCTCCTTGAGTGCAGTCTTGGTCTATGTCGTTGCCCACCATGCCCATCACTTTAGTTCCCTGTCTTCCTGGCTTGCAGCAACTTCCCTGGCCTTAGTAATCTTTGGCGTCGTCCTGACCGTTTGGACCTCAGCTATTCTAGCCTAGTCCCGATCTCAATCACCTCACCATGACCTAGCTCCGAAGTCCTGCAACCAACATAGACAAGAAAAACATCATATAGCAATGTCCAACAACATATGCAGCAGTAATCTCAAATATTGTCGGGACCCGAATATGCAAATCCGGACCCTCTGTGTATACCGCACTAGTCCAGGATCACGCTAGTGCACACAGGCTCAACATCAGTAAATATCACAATCATACATAGCGAAAACATTATGAAAGACATCATATATTATATACTACTAGTTGAATGACCTTATGGTCAACTTACATGACTATGCCTCGCAAGGCTGAATGACATATTAAACTGCAGCGGACTGAAAACATAGACAACCCCTCAGTATACCATAGGCAACTGACAAGGCTTGTGCCCTAAACATTCGTCTCCTCATGGAACTCCTCCAGCATAGATGTAGACTCCTCAACTGATGATGTTGTTGTTGGCAAAGGTGAGTACATAAAGCACTCAACAAGTTGTGCACAGAATGCATTTATAACATAGCTATATGCAAGGCTTATTCCAAAGGATAGGCTATCATGGTTATTTTGCAACAAAGCAGCATTTATGAACAAATACAATAAATAGATTGTAAAGACCGTAAAACAAATAACAATAATAGATAGATTCAGCATTTCTCAAGTAAACCAAGTTTTCCAATCCTAAATCAAGTTCCAATCTTCCATATGGCAATCCCGCCATCCCAACCAAGTTTTCCATTTAATTAAACTAACCCTTAACCGGTAATTCCGAGCATTGCTCAATACCGCGAGCACGGCTATTCGAATAGTTTTACACTCTGCAGAGATTATGCACTTTACCCACACGACATGATATTCTCTTTACGCCTGGCCTTTAGCACACTTCCTTTGGTGTGCCGGCAGAGAAATCATTACAAAGCCTTTACAATGCTCTGGCTTAACCCGGTACCACCCGCTAAGGTTTCAACACTGGTGGGACTGGTTACCACATCCAGGGCCCCCCTCTTGCGCCATGTGAATTACTCCATAACTCGGGAACTCACACCGACCAAGATAGTACCAAAGCTAAGACATTGCAAATTAATCGGCTAGGCTGGCCCATACCAGACATGTGGTTGCATGATTGACTCAGGTCAAAGGCTTGCAAGGTTAAGTCCTTAGAGTGATCAAGGCAAGACGTCCACATACCCTCTGCCCATCGGGCCCACCTTGGCATACTCGCCCCTTGTCACTTGTCCCAATCTAAGTGATTATCACCCAAGTTGATTACCAAGCACCACGTGCCATCAACAATTCAACATCGTTGCGTGACATAACTCGCCACAAACAACTCAATCTCGTTGTGTGATCCCACATGACACACAAGTTCATAACATTGTTCCATATTCCATTAGTCAAGATTAATTATCAATGATTCCAACACGTGTGATGACGTGGCATGGCTAAGCAACTAATACGGTCTAATCATCCCATGTTGATTATCATTACTAACCAACTATATTGAACCAATCTAGGGCGACAATAGTTCTTGGCATATAATGACAAGGTAGGTTATAGATCAATTTGGTATAATAGCTAAGCCCCAATTTAATTCGAAACAATTGTATACTTGAAATAATATGCAATAAGGTAAAACAAATATAGCAATTTTATAAACATGGGTTCAATATGATCAAAGCACAACTTGCCTTGGAATAGGTTCTGGTCTTACTCTGGTACTTGATCTTGAGTTGTTGGATCTTCCTCCGAAGCGTCGCACAATTCAACGTCTACGCGTACCGAAGGAGAAAAGCAAATAAATACCAAAACAGAGAGCAAATAAACTCAAAAAATCAAATAAAATTCACCATTAAATAGATATCAATTTTACAAATTTTTAAAAATTTGAATCACTCAAATCCGAGTTAAAATGCAAAAGTTATAGCCTTTTGAAGTTTGACTAAATACTGAAAATACAGAAATTGGAAAATCGAAATTAACCGAATTATTTTTAGACTGAAAAAACCGATTTATTTCGCCATGCTGACGTCAGCCCTGACCCGAGCCGACCAGATGGCGACACGTGTCCCTCGGTCCATGGACTGGGTCCATGAACTTCACCGGTCCACGGTGCACGCGGGTCTTGGACCGCTGACATACGGGACCAGCGCTATGCTGACTCAGCGCCACCGCGACGCATACGCAAACTGCCACGCAAGCGCGACGCGGCTGCCACCTCGGACGAAAGCATGACGGGGCAGCCACATGTCGACGAAGCATCACGCCACGTTGAACGACGGCGCGCGCGGTCCTAGGGTCATCGCCGGCGGCTACAGAGGGTACCTACAGATTCGCCTCGACGAGATGAACACGATGACGCGAGGGGTCTTGAGTTTCGCGCATAGGAACATGGGCGGCGACGTCTTCTTCTTCAATGGCGGTGACTTCCGTGGCTTCCCTCAATTCCGACGATCCCTTAGCGAATCAGACGAGCGCACCAGATGAAGCTCATCGCGGCGGTTCTGGTGATGCAATTGATGACTTCCAATGGTCACCACCGATGACGAATCGAAGCTTTGAACTTTTGGCGATGCTCGGCGAGTTCTTCAAATTTCGACGAAATCTCAACGCAATCTCACGATGAAACCTGGGGCTTTGACTGCTAGCTTCCTGGCGAACCTATTGCGCATCTTAAATACCCAGAAGAGTCCTATATTCGGACGACGAACCTTGGACTCTGCGCTCCAAACGGCGGAGGCGCGAGGCAGAGTTCTAATCGGAGACCAAGACTCTGTGCCTGACACGCGTCCCTATCCAACGGCCAGGACACGAAGTCTTACGTGGCATCATCCGAAACGCCAGATCGCGATCTAACGGCTACAGGATTAGGGTTTCTGGAAAACTGGCTTCACGGGCCGACTTGGGCCGCCCAGCGATCGGCCTTGCGAGAACAGTATTGGGTTACGGCCCAATACTGTTACTTCTATTTCCCCGCATTTTCCTTTTAAAATTTTTTACAGAAATTCATTTAATTAGTTTAAGGCAATAAAAATATCTGGAAAAATCCAATAAAATTCTCATAAATACTTGGAGGTATTTGTGAACTCAAATAAAATATTTTTGGCAAAACTTTATATTATCTTTGTTATATAACTAATTAATTTCACAAAAGGCTAATATACATATTCTGAAATTAATTCAAATAAATTCCAGAAAATCACAAAAGGCACAAATGATATTAAAATAATATTAAAGGCAAATTTTTGGGATGTTACAAATATCAGACAAAAAATCACTAATTGGTCAAACATCAAAAGATCCTACCTTGGATTATTTAGACTGTGACCATTTTAGTCCATGACCAATCAAAGCCATTCTTGGCTATGATCACTCAAAATCACTCTTGGCTGTTACTACTCTTACAAAGATCACGACTACTCCCTTAGAGGTCACGGCCACTTCCTTAGTGGTCAAGTCCATTCCAGACCACTCTTACAGAGGTCATGACCTATCCTTTAGAGGTCAAGACCACTCCCTCAGTGGTTAGGACCAATTTCTAAGATGTCCTTAGAGGTCAAGATCACTCTCATAGTAGTCTAGAACACTTCATCAAAGGTCATGACCACATCTCAAGTGGTCCTTAGAGGTCAAGATTACTCCCATAGTAGTCTAGACCACTTCATCAAAGGTCACGATTACTTCTCAAGTGGTCATTAGAGGTCATGATCACACCCCAAGAGGTCACGACTACTCACTCAGTGGTCAGGACCACTTTCTAAGAGGTCCTTAGAGGTCAAGACCACTCCTATAATGGTCTAGACCACTCCATAGAGGTCAGGTTCACTCAAAACTACTCCCATGAAGGTCAGGACCACTCCCATGGAGGTCAGGACCACTCAAGACCACTCTCTAAGAGGTCACGACCACTTCCTTAGAGGTCACGACCACTCCCAAGTAGTTACAGCCACTCTAGTAATGACCAACCTAGTGGTCACGAAGGTCACGACTATTCTAGGGAATGACCACCCTAGTGGTCACAAAGGTAACGACCACAATAGTAGTCACGACCACTCTAGGAGCATCATGACCACTTAGTGGTGAAGCCACGACCACTCAAAACAAAGTTATGACCACTCTAGACAAGGCTAGGACCACTCAAGGCACAATCATGACCACTCTGGATATGGCCATGACCAGCCAAGATAAAATCATGACCACTTTAGGCAAAACTAAGACCTCTCAAACTAAATTATCTATGACAAAGTAAGCTCATATTAAACTCAAACCTGAGCACCACGGACTCAAACACAGTCAATTATTCATCACAAACATGGATAGACCACCACATGATCTCTCAATCTCCTCCTTGATGAGTATATTGACAAACACCAAAAAGACACAAATTTGAGTTTGAAAAAGAAAAAAGAAAGCAATTTAATTGCAAATCCGCACTTGGTCTAAATGCAAGAGAAAGCAGGGATCATGACCAAGTTTGCAAGAAGTGATTTAGAGCGAACAATAGAAAATGATAAGTTGTTAACAAATGCTCTAAAAACTCAAGAAATCTCACAAAACTCAATTTTGCTCATGATCCAATAAAAGAACAATTTTCACCATGACCATGAGAGGCAATTTCTCCCTAATAAAGATGCATTTTTCATGTTCTCCTCATTTTGTCAATGTAGGCATCAAAAAGGAAAAACATGTATGCATGAGATGCATTGTGAAAAAGCTTTGAGGATTATCCAAATGACCAGAAAGAGCAAAGGATGACACCAAGCTACTCAAGTTCAGATTATGCTAAACTAAGTCATATCCAGTTACATATATAAACATCTTTGCTAGCAAGCAAAAGTAAAGGCATGTTGTTCTGCATGATTCCAACAAGAGAACACTTAGTATAATCTACAAACTAAAAGCAGAGCTATGCAATGAATCAAATGGATAACCTAGAGTTCAACCTAGTCAATACTTTGGGGAGCTACAAGTGCACAAGAGAATCTTCATGCTCAATCATCTTTTGTGAATGCAAATTTTAAATTTTAACACATACAAAGAGGTTTTGAGGGTTTATCCTAGCAAAGCACATCCTCGATTATGAGCTATCGACAAAGGCCTTCTAGGCTTCACCCTCTTCCATATTTTTTTATTTATATTTCTTAATTTTTAATTGACTCATGCCATAGTTGACCATCTCATGCATGACACTTAAAAGAATGATCTTGGTCATACACAATGCATCCCAAGTTCATCATAAGTGCAATGGGAAGCAATCTCATGAATGTAAAGTGTTGAGATCAATCTTAGCATATACAAGTCAATATTTGACCATTTTTAGGACTTAGATTCATGAGCAAATAAAGGATTCCAGTATGAAACAAGCTAGCTTCGCCCAAGTTGCTCTAGGGACTCTAGTAAAAATCTAAGATTTTTTAAAGCATGACATATGCACCTAGCGAGGAAATACAACACGTAAAAGCTATAGGTTTTGTCAAGTTTTCATTAAGCTCAAATTTTAATTTTCAGCAAGCTTAGCATGAGAAGTAATATGAACTTAGCATGACCAAGCTAGCACCGATCCTCAAAAAGTAGCAAGGTGCATAACATGAATGTGAATACAATTGCATAATAGACAAAGCTCATTTAAGATAGAAAATGATGTCTAAATGCAATGCACGAAAAAGCTTCTCAAAACTCGCCATCAACAAGTGAATCAATTTTAAGCACAATTCCAGTTCAAATTGAGTTAATTTCAAATTCAATGCAGAAAACTTCAATAAGAACTCCACTAAAACCATGAACAAGGAATAAGAAGAGAAAGCTAAGAAACAGAAAACTGAATAGCCTATAGAATATAGAAAGGGTGAAGAGAACACTATGACTTAGACTCACTCTCATCTTCCCCATATGACTAACATAGGAAAGCTGACTCTACAAACCTAAGCTAGGGAGTACACACAGACTATGTCTACCCAGGAGGCGCAACATCTGCCAAACATATAAGACTATGAGGGAACTCAACCTAGAGAGATGAGAGAACAACTAGTTAAGCATGATAGCAACCTATAGCATAAGGTGAAAGGTCTATGCAAAGCATGCCAGAAATCTAAGTGAAGATAACTCAGAACACTAAAATTAAGCCCAATTATACCCAGAAGATGCACAAGAAAGAAAATGCTGGAAGTAAACATATATAATACATAATATACAAAACCAGCTCTCCCTTAAGAAATGTCGTAAGGGCACACAACTCCAAACTCTCTCCTCAAAGCCACAAACCTAGAGCTATCTAAAGGATTGGTAAAGATATCTGTAATCTGGTGGTCACTCTCCATAAACTGGAGCACTATGTCACCCTTCTCCACATGGTCTCTAAGGAAGTGATATCTAATGTCAATATGCATGATCCTGGAGTGTTGCACTGGGTTCTTGGCTATGTGAATGGCAGAAGTGTTATCACAAAAGTGAAACACTATCTATGACTAACCCAAAGTCCTGCAAGGTCGATCTCATCAAAATACCTGACTATAGCAACTGGCTGCTGCCACGTACTCGGCCTCAGCGGTGGACTGAGCAACTCTGGACTGCTTCCTAGATGACCATGAAATAAGAGAAGTGCTAATGAATTAGCAAGTACCAGAAGTGCTCTTCCTATCTATCCTACAGCTAGCAAAGTCTGCATGTGAAAAGGCTCTAAGAGACAGACAAGAAGAAGAGTACCAAATACCATAGTCAATGGTATCTTAAGGTACCTAAAAAAGCGCTTCACCGTCTGATGATGAGAGACACGAGGGGAGGCCTGAAATCGAGCGTACATACACACAACAAAGTGTATGTTCGGCTTCGAAGCAAAGAGGTACAGGAGAAAGCCGATCATGCTCCTGAACTAGTGAAAGCGAGAGGACGATGACTCAATATCAAGGTAAATAAGTTCAGATCTAGGAACCCAATACTGAGCCACAAGACGAGTAGAAGAACCAGTCAAGGAAGCAAAAGACTAAACTATAACGTCTCTCCGACGCTCAACTCTCACAAAATCAGAAACAACACTTGCAGAAGATCTGGGAGCAGGAGCTGGGTTGGTCCACTGATGTGCAAAGGCAAAACCATCCCAATAACGCAGCACAAACCTCCTACTGGTGAAAACATCACGCCGTTGATATTCACCTCGATGGAGAAAACGAGGAATATCAAGAGGACAGTGGAAGAGCTGACCACGAACAGCTCTAGGACCAAAACTAGAACGAATAGCCTGAAAACTAAGTTTTGGACGTTGTCCAACAGCAGAAGACTCTCTAGTTCCCATGTCGAACTACCTACTTCTTTCTCAAGCTCTGCACATCTAGCTCTAGCTCTAGCATAAAATTTTTCTAACTTGCAGAAAGCATCATTGAGCTCATCGTAGGTAGGTACCTCATCAGACTAGTTGTAGAGGTCATCATCGCTGATGTTGTTCTCATCCATCATGAAGCACATGATGGCGAAGTCGTTGTTGCCCTTGTCTTCTCTTATAGATCATCCTCTCCTTCTTCATTGCTCTAAGTCTCAGTGTCGGAGAGGGAGATATCATCAAGTGCGACGAGGACGTGGTGGAAGAACTTCATGTTTTTGGAGAAGTTGCGGTACTTCTCACGTGCAGGATCCCGAGCTGGAGCCTTCTTGTTACTATTTTTGTCGGTGTAGTCATTCTTTCCAACACCACTGTAGTCGTTCTTGCCCTTCTTCAGCTTGGGGCAATTTGCCCTAATGTGGTTAGGGCCACCACACTCAAAGCAAGTGATAGATTCACCTCTTTTCCTCTCTCTTACCCTCTTGTATATATATGAAAGAACTTTCTGGCTAAGAGGGTAAGCTTATTTTCTGGACACCTCTTCAGTTGCTTATCGCTCATCTCGCAAAGAGCGGAGAGTGAAAAACCAATGGAACTATCGAAAGTGGGATCGATGACCAATGCTCTCATGAGTCTTGAATCGGAAATAAAGCCCATCAAAAGTCAAGGTCGACAAGTCAGTGGTGTCCTTAATGGAGGTCACTTTCATTTTCCAAATGGAAAGATTGAGTACTTTGAGAAAATGACGAGCATTCTCTGAGTCATTGTATGTGGTACCAACAGCTCGCAGTTCGCTCAAAATCTTGGTGAAATGCCAAAGCACTCATCCAAAGATTCTCCAACATGCTGCTCAAACTTGTTGTAAGCACGCTTGAACTGATCTTGTCTCACCATTTTGATTTGGTTGGTACCCTCATGATAAGTATCGAGGGTCACCCAAATCTAGTGAGTAGATCGGATATAAGATACCCTATCATACTCACTTCTGCTAAACCCCTGTATGAGGATGTTCCTAGCCTTAGCATTCGCCTCAATGTCAGCCATATTTGTGGCATTGATGTTTTCATTGACAGGAATCTCATACGAGAGTTTCACCTTCTACCACATCAAAAATCCTTGAGCAGTGATGTATGGCTCCATCCGGCTCTGATACCAATTGAAGGATCAAAAAGACGACTACATGGGGGTGAATAGGAGCCAAATGAAATTTCCCCTCCAAAAATTTCAAGCATTTTCTCTAGCTAAAAGAGCCACCAAAAACTCAATGAGGCCAACACTGGGCAAAAGTTCCGTGCTCTCGGGTGAACAGTAAAATTAGCACGATTTCAAAAAAACAACCGAGATAACTTTTAATCGGCTGGTTCAAATCTTGTAAAATTTTGTGTGCACCAGTTTGAAGAAAGGTTGCACTAAGGCAGGGACAGGGAAAAACTCGCAAATTTCACCCTAAGCTTGCTCGTGGGAATATGATGATGTTAGATGATCTACCACATGTCACAGCAAGCAAGAACACCAAATGAATACCCTCAAATCCTTCCTTTTCAGGGCAAGATCTGTTTTCTTGGAGATCTTGTTAAAGCTTGCCTAGATGATTATGATATGATCTTCAGAAGATTCATGCATCAATCATTCATCCTTGACAGCACAAGACTAAGAAAGAAAGAAACCAGAGAGAGATCAAAGACTCAAAAAAAGAGACCAACACTTGAGCAAGAGACGTTCTGATGGATCTTGCTAGGTTGGAACATATTCTAGATGAGTTCCTCAACCACTTATGCATCCTAGATCCAGTAACACACAGCAGCTAGAAGGAAGTGAAGCACAGCTAAAGTTGCAAGAAAAAACCAAGCAAAAATGCAAGAACAGAAATAAACTTCAGAACATAGATGAATTTGGATCTTGCATTGCTTATAGAGGGATGGTTAGAAAGCCACACTTCAAAGTGGGCAAAGCTCGACAAAGCATAAAGAAACCAAAGAACCCTTCTCTAAAACACCTCTCAGACTTGGTTCAGACAAAGTTAATGTTGAAGGTATCCCTCCACCCCTCTATTTATGACACACTGGAAGCAATCCCACCCTTAGAAGACCTTTTTAGCCCTGAAGAAACATCATCAAAGGTTGAGATTCACTCCCTCTCTCATATATGGGCTACCCCAAAATCCAACCACATAACGGGTTTTGACCATACCCTTGAGCACTAACTTAACCTCTACTCCACCTGCGAGCTCTTGATCCAACGATCCTCTTTCGCTTGAGTATAGCTCAGGTTAGAATCTCAGCCATCAGCTTCACCATCTCAACTCTTCCCTGAGTCTAGTCTCGGTCTATGCCGTTTCCCGCTATGTCCATTATTTTAGTTCCTTGTTTTCCTAGCTTGCAGCAACTCCCCTGGCCTCAGTCATCTTTGGTGTCGTCCTGACCGTCTGGACCTCAGCTCTCCTAACCTAGTCCCGGTTTCCATCGTCTCACCATGACCTAACTCCGAAGTCCTACAACCAACACATATTAGAAAAACATCACATAGCAATGTTCAACAACATATGCAACAGTATTGTCACAAATATCAAACAAAAATTCACTAACTGGTCAAACATCAAAAGATCCCACCTTGAATCATTTAGACTGTGATCACTTCAGTCCATGATCAATCAAAGTCGCTCTTGGTTGTGACCACTCAAAGTCACTCTTGGCTGTGACTACTCTTACAAAGGTTATGACCACTTTCTTTGAGGTCACGACCACTTTCTTAATAGTTAAGTCCATTGCAGGCCAATCTTATAGAGGTCGTGACCACTCCCTTAGTGGTCAAGACTAGTTCCCAAGAGGTCCTTAAGGTAAAGATCACTTTCATTATGGTCTAGACCACTTTATCAAAGGCCACAACCACATATCAAGTGGTTCTTAGAGGTTAAGATTACTCCTATAGTGGTTTAGATCACTTCATCAAAGATCACGACCACTTCTCATATCCCAAGAGGTTCTTAGAGGTCAAGACCACTATCAGAGTAGTCAAAATCACTACATCAGAGGTCACGACCACTGCTATAGAGGTCAGGATCACTCAAGACCACTCTCATGGAGGTTAGAATTACTCCCATAGAGATCACAATCACTCAAGATCACTCTTTATGAGGTCGCAACCACTTCCTTAGATGTCACGACCACTCTAGGAACGATCACCCTAGTGGTCACGAAGGTCACGATCACTCTAGGGAACGATCATCCTAGTGGTCATGACCACTCTAAGAGGACAACCACTTTAGGCAATGACCACTCTAGTGGTCACGATCACTCTAGGAGCATAGCCTCCCTATGAGCATTATGACTATTTAGTGGTGAAATCACGACCACTTAAGACGAGGTCATGACAGTCATGACTACTCTAGACAAGGTCATGTTGGGCAAGACCAAGAAGACCTCTCAAACTAAATTGTCCATGACAAAGCAAGTTCATATCAAACTCAAACCTGAGCATCACAGGCTCAAACACAATAAATTACTCATCACAAACATAAATAGACCACTACATGATCTCTCATTATCACTTTTTTTAGCCCATGTAACAAAGTTTTTTTTTTGTTGCAAATTTAGGCCTCTTGCAAACTAAATAGCAAAAATAGTCTCATTCGCGACCGCTGAAGCGACGGAAGGTGTCAACCGCGGTTAGAAATAAGGCTATTTTTATGATTAATCTACGCCGAAGATCAGATTTGCAGAAAACACGACACGCTAGAAAAGTCATTTCGAAACGCAACAAACGGCCGATACGCTCGAGCCCGCGAGAACACGCAACAACCGGCCGCTGCCTTGCCGCCATATGTCTGGCACCGGCAATGCACATGTACACCTAGAAATAGATATACATGGATCGGTCTCTGCGTGCATTTGCCATGTGCCGACGCAGATGGAGATTAGGACGGCGTTCTGATTTCTTTGGATTTATTTATCTGCAAACGACTCCAAGTCTACGCGTTTAGCTCGATCGGCCTCGAACAGTTGGACTAACATGCGTGTATATATATATATATATGTTCATCAAATCAAAATGGTTGATTTAATTGCTGGTTAGTATATGTGTTGGCAGCTGAGGAGTATAAGCACATTCGATATCTTCACCAATGACAGGAGTATAAGCAAGTAAGCATACATAGTACATGCTCAGGGGAAAGAGGTCCAGTTTCTTCGAAATATATATTTCTTTCTGAGAATACTCGCATCCTTCTATAATCGCAAACGCTCCAAAGAAGGAAAAAAAGGGTCAGTATTAGCAATGATCTTCGCGCCAGTTGGGAGTAGATGATGCTCAGCCAGACTAGCCTTTGCATTGCGTATGACGAGCAACTCGATCACGAGCACATGTGCAATATAGTTGCTGGTTGTGACTTGTGAGTTGTGACAGAATAAGACCCCGTTTGGTTTGGGAGTAAGAGGTGGGTTAGTGGTTTAAACCACCAAACACCATTGGATTAGAGAGGAATATTAACTTAACCCAGTCAAAGCGTTTTAACCCTCCTAATCCAATATTAAGTTAACCCATCAAATTGATGAACTAAGCTAACCCAGCACAACTAATCACCCTAAATTTTTATTTTCTAACGCTAACCCACCTATTCTAGGCAAACAGTAATTTAGATTAGCAAGGCTTCTAACCAAACACAAGATTTAGATTAAACTAATCTAGTTGGGTTAAGATTAGCTAACCTGATTATTTTAACCCCACGGGCCAACCTAGCCAAGCGAAGGTTAGTTATCCACTGTCGGATACTCAATTTGAACCGTCCTCCTTTTCCTTAAGCTATCTTTTTTTTAATAGAACAAAGCAGATACATACGTTCAACACACATTATAATCACACCATCCACGCACATATATGCTAGGAAATTAATATAGGTATAGTAATCCTTACAGAGCGCGGGTGCCTACTTTCTCGCTAAATACGTATGAAATTGGTGAACACTAGCGACAAGTCAAGAATTTAAACCCCGAGTAACTAGGTAAACATCCGTACGCGTAGGGATGAAAACGGATCAGATAGTTTCCGATCGATCCGGATATTTTCGGATACGGATTCTGTCGGATCGGATATTTGTCGGATAGTATCGGATCGGATACGGATACGGATTTTTTTTGTCGGATACGGATACGGATTCGGATAATCCGGATATTGATGGATCGGATATCCGGATATATATATGGGCTGGGCCAAAACTACTCTTCTGGCCCAGAAATATTTCTTAATTTCAGAATTGTTTTCTAATTTAATTAATCCATAAAGTAAGTTTCAATTATTAAAATTAGCAAACCAACTCCAAAATTTACAATTTTTTTTAATAAAGTTCCAGAAATAATCTAACATTTTAAAAATTATTTTCAAGATTTTATCAGATTTTAAATTTTCTCAAAAATTCAAATATTCCTATTCTTAATAGGAAAATATTTAAATAAGTAGCTAAAAATAATAAAAACTCATAAATACATAATTTATTATTTTTAACATAATTCAACAAAGAATATAAATCTTGGATCATTACATATAAGTGTTATATACTTTTTCTAGAGACGTGATATTTAAGTATTATCAAACTTTTAGTGTGTTGTGTGTTTGCCTCCATTTGTATCTTTGAGTAAAGATTACTTTCATTTTTGTGTTTTGATCTGCGTGTATAATGAACTAATTGTATGTGTGTGATAAACTAAGTCTTATATATAATGAACTAATTGTATGTGTGTGATAAACTAAGTCTTATATAATTTTATTTGCGACATGGTATCTACTTATTGTCTAAGTGAATGAAAATGCTTATATTTGTTCAATTTTCAATAACATTTTCATCAAATCAACTAGTTATGTGTTTTCGTTGACTTTTTATATACAATCTAAGGGGTTATCATGTTCCGATAAAATATTCGAAACCGTATCCGATTCGATTCGTATTCGATCCGTATCTGTATTCGATATTATCCGTATTCGTATTTGTATCCGGACTATCCGTATCCGTATCCGCATCCGAGAAAAAATATAAAAACAAATATGATAGAGCTATTATCCGTCCGTATCCGATCCGTTTTCACCCCTACGTACGCGGCTACAAACCAAGCATTCCTTCAGCCGCGGACGCGCAGTCCATGTAGATTTGGCAGCACATTGGAGTATATAGTTCATCACTATTCCTGTCAGTAGTTGGATCTCACATGTTCTTCCACATGGCCCAGGGGTTGCAGACTCATGAGGTTCAGAAAGGCCGGCCCAGGAGTGCAACTTTGCGCGGGTGCAGGCCCTATATAATCCACGTCCGCCGGCGACGTGCGATGGAGGCGTCCGGGCGCTTGCCGCCCAGCACGTCGGTTCGTTGGTCAACTGATCAGATTATATTAAGAGAGAGAAAAAAAGGCTTGAATCAGCTAGAGGCGTGTGTGCTCCATGCCTCCATCTATGTATGCACCGTTTCTCTTGTTCCTCACCAGTCACCACCGTGTGAGTTTAGCCTGGGAAGAAGTAGAACAATCCTGCACGGATTTTGAGCCAATGCACGTGGCAATTAAGAAGGCCCCTAGCCCTATGATGCATCGAGATTTGGAACTTGCACTTCTAGAAATTACCTGCACAGTTTTTTTTACTAGTAACAATCAACAGTACCTGATCCCTAACCGTGATCCCACGAATACACGATCCCCATACTTGGTTATATCAGATTAAAAAATCGGAGCGTGCAATGCACCACTGGATTTTCTTCGCTTGACGTTTGCCGCACGATCAACGGCTAAAAGGAACAGGGATATGGTCCCGTTGAAGTACTCGCACCGTTCGCTGAGCGAACGCGAAGACCAGAAACATTTTGCAACCTAGGTGCAACTCTCACCAGCTAGCAGCAATGACGGGACGGCACAACGGCGAGCCGACCACTGACCGTCGAGCCCGCCGCCGCCAGTGCTACTGCGGCTACCCGTCAAGCACCACCATCCCCCTCGTCTTCCTCCTCCTCCTCCTCGTCGGCGCGCTCCTCCACATCCTCGGCCCGACCAACTCCACACTGACACTCCCACGCCTCCGCGTCGTGTTCAACAACCCCATCCACGTCGCGGTCCAGCCGCCGCCGCCGCCACCCGCAGCTGGCAATGCGAGCGACGAGGACAGCGGCCTCCCGCCTCCCAGGCAGCTGACCGACCCGCCCTACTCGCTGGGCCGCACCATCCTGGGCTACGACGCGCACCGGTCCGCGTGGCTCGCCGCGCACCCGGAGTTCCCCGCGCGAGTGCCGCCCGCAGGGCGGCCGCGGGTTTTGGTCGTGACCGGGTCAGCGCCGGCCAGGTGCCCCGACCCGGACGGTGACCACCTGCTGCTGCGGGCGTTTAAGAACAAGGTCGACTACTGCCGCGTGCACGGCCTCGACGTCTTCTACAACACGGCGTTCCTGGACGCGGAGATGTCGGGGTTCTGGGCGAAGCTGCCGCTGCTGCGCGCACTGATGCTGGCGCACCCGGAGGCGGACCTCCTCTGGTGGGTGGACTCCGACGCGGTGTTCACGGATATGCTGTTCGAGCTGCCGTGGGAGCGATACGCGGCTTACAACCTCGTGCTCCACGGCTGGGCGGCCAAGGTGTTCGAGGAGAGGAGCTGGGTCGGCGTCAACACCGGCAGCTTCCTGATCCGCAACTGCCAGTGGTCGCTCGACCTCCTCGACTCGTGGGCGCCCATGGGGCCGCGCGGGCCCGTGCGCAACATGTACGGCGAGCTCTTCGCCCAGGAGCTCTCCGGCCGCCCGCCGTTCGAGGCCGACGACCAGTCGGCGCTCGTGTACCTGCTCGTCACGCAGCGCGAGAGGTGGGGGGACAAGGTGTTCCTGGAGAGCTCCTACGACCTCAACGGCTTCTGGGAGGGGATTGTGGACAGGTACGAGGAGCTGCTGCGGACGAGGCAGTCGGGGCTTGGCGACAACCTGTGGCCGCTCGTGACGCACTTCGTCGGGTGTAAGCCGTGCCGGCGCTACGCAGACAGCTACCCGGCGGAGCGGTGCCGGCGCGGGATGGAGCGCGCCTTCAACTTCGCCGACGACCAGATACTGAAGCTGTATGGGTTCGCGCACGAGTCGCTCAACACCACGGCCGTGCGGCGCGTCAGGAACGAGACCGGCGAGCCACTGGACGCGGACGACAAGGAGCTCCACCGGCTCTTGCACCCGAAGTTCAGAGCTGCCAAGCCCGCGTAGACTAGGACCAGTTTGTCAGCGATTTTGTTTCTCATGGAGTCATGGTTGGCCTGGTTTTCCTCGAGTTCTTTTTCATCGTTTTGTTTTCGGTGACGATGCTTTCTAGAGCAGCTAATTCCAGAGATTTTGCTATTTAGTGGAGAACCAATTACCACAGCATTTGCGCTATTTCCCGTACAACAAAGAAGACTAATTTCTTCAAAACATGTTTGAACATTGATTTCTAATATAATATAAAACCTAATAAAATTATAATATAAAAATACTTTTCAAAACAAATATACATATAATTTTTAAGTATCTAATTTAAATATCTCAAAAAGAGCAGTGATTCAATATTTTCCCTCCTAATACAAGTTGCACAAATCTTGAAGCAAACGAAGGGGTAAGTAATCTCTATCTACCCTTCATTCATACTTTAATATTTATGCAACTGTAAAAAAGAAAAGCATTAAAGCACCTCTCAAAAAGAAATTGACGATCGAAGTTTTAAAAGTTCGATTTCACCTATATCTAAAGCGACAATTATTTACGATAAAAGAGAGTAATGGCTTTGAGTAGCTGCAATACTCGGAAACACCACGCAGGCACGCGGCAACAATTACCACTAGCTAACTTCTGATCGGGATTCAATAAAATGTGGCATCTCAAATTGGACTGCACATTAACAGTGATACAGATTTTTAATGCATTCTTTTTATTGATGTACTGTGTGGTCTATACACAACAAATAATCTGGTAGGGCATTTCCTCTACCAGCTTTACACATTAGCATCTTCTCTAACAAGGCCCTCAAGATTCTTCACTGCCCAATAGGGTAAATCGATTTCTCTAACAAGGGATCAAATGATCAGAGGGTTAATTAAGATCGATTCGTATCAGCAAACAAGGGATCAAATAGTTTTAAAGCTGTCGTGCTACACCAGAAATTCTCTCCAACTTGATAACAACTTTGGTTCATTCCTCTAACAAAATTATGCCCCAGTAACACCACGTAGAATCATTTCAGTGTCCGAGGCAAATTCTGCCAACACAAATGAAGCATGCAAACTGGGCAGAGAGCACTGTCCCCTACAGTGATGAAAAGGTACGTTCGACCCAATCAGATAGCTTGCGAATCTTTTTGGACATTTCAGCGCTCTTTGAAAAATACGACTTGGCATTTGCAAGCATCACAGTGGCATCATGTTGGACAGCCTCCAGAGTTCTGTAGTAATTGTTCACTAGTCTTCTCCTGATCACCTCAATGGAAACCTGGACAGGAAACCTAGAGCAACAGTTGTTTAGAGAAAAATCCTTTAAGATGAATGTTACTATTAAATAGATCATAAATGTAAAGCAAACATGCGCATAAGCAACGAGGCACCAAATCTAAGATATAGTAGTTAATGACAACATATGGCATAGCACATACGTACTCTTGTTAAATGATGGAATAAGTCTATTTTACACCCCGAACTATGAAAAAAAAGTCTAGATAACCCCTAAACCATAAAACCGGTTATTTAGTTTCCTAAGATATCAAATTATGTTCAATTCATTTAGGATTTTTTCTGTGTTATCCTAAGGGTTTAAGATGACACTCTAAAATTTTCAGATGATGATCAAACCTGTACATTTTTATAAAAAAATCTAATAATGTTATTGTTGTTTTTAAATTGCTATTGTTTTTCGTTTTCTAAATGTATTAAATGCTTTCAAATTTCCCTAAGACTTTTTAGGAAAATTGTGGAGGTGGATTAAGGTTTAATTAAATTTTCACTAAATTTTATTTTTGCATGATTTTGAACTTCAGATATTACAAATCAAAGCTTTTATTGTTGAATCTTTGATTTGTAATATCTGAAGTTCAAAATCATACAAGAATAAATTTTGAAAAATATTTAATTAAACCCTAACCCACCTCCAAAATACTCCCAAAAAATCTCAGGAAAATTTGAAAGCAATTAATACATTTAGAAAATAAAAAACAGTAGCAATTTAAAAACAGCAATAACACTGTCATATTTTTATAAAAATGTACAGGTTTGATCATCTGAAAAGTTTCATAAAAATCAAAATCAGAGAACCCTTAATTGAGACAGTGACCTTGTCAGATTTTTATAAAATTGCACAAGTATGATCATAGTCTGAAATTTTTATGGGAGTATAAGTACTACCTTAGGATCATAAAAAAAGTTTCAAAAATTCTGAATCACTTTTTGCCTTAATTATATACTCCCTCCGTCCTGGAAAGTAAGGGACAGAAGAAATTCTAAGACAGATTATGGTTTCTGCCAAAAGACTCTAATGCCCCTATTTAATACTGTGTCTCTATTAATCGGTAACAGATATGCATTAATTAATAACGATTATAGGGAATGACCTGCCGCGTTTTTGTTTGGAATATGTGTGATCGCATGTATCTGCATGCATGGGCACAATTTAAGGACATAATTTGAGGGGGGAGAGCTCTCAATTCCTAATATTGGAGGACACAATTTGAACACTTCTCTCCCTTACTTTCCAGGACGGAGGGAGTATAGGAGATGCAAAACAGCCAAGGAAAACCGCCCTAGGTTGTGATTTAGTCTCGTATTAGAAGATGAGGGTGTTAAATAACCGGTTTTATAGTTTGGAGGGTTATCTGGACTTTTTTCATAGTTTAAGGGTGTAAAATGGACTTATTCCTTAAATGATTTACAGCACCAAAATAGAGGTAGAAAGTGGACATGTACTTCAATAACTACACTTAATTCCCCCAATGGACAAACATTGTTAAACGACATATCCCAACAAAATGGACAAATATTGTGAAACAAGGGAGTATAATGCAACTAAAACTTCAAGGACAGGTAGTATTAAGGTTAGATATAATTATATAAAATAAACTTGTATACAAGTAAACCACACATGGTCTCCTAATCTTTACTCCTTTAAAAGAAGGTAGTGCTGGTGGTTCACCACCACCCCGGTTCATATGTCATCCCCCTTCCCCCCTTCTCTATCGCTAACAACCTCTAACAAACCCCAACAATCTCACAACATTTACTCATCCGATCGCTCACACCTCTCATTGACACCTAATTCCACTCTCCATCTATACTTCCTCACAATGGCAGCAAAAAAGCGATGCTCAGGCGGGAGCGGCAGGCGCCACGCGGAGACCAGCGTAGGGATCACCGACGCATAGTGATCCACCCGGATTCCTCGATTTTGAGCGCCGTCGGCACACATCATCATCCTCTTCATCTTATTCTCAAGCTCCGACGCCACTCATCGTTCTCCCCAGCGAGCATCGGGTGCGGCCGTTAGATCCTAATCCGGTGGAAGCACAGAGACCATATCTAGTTTCGCCAACTCCCCTGCTTCCTGGTCTCGATGGCGGTGTGGGGGCCATCAATGGCACATGCTCGCGGTGCTGGCGCGACGGTGTTAGTGGGGCATGCTTTATACCCAGCTACGGCTCCCACTACCCGCTGCCACCATGGGGCTGCCCCGACGGACGACGGCAACTCAAGTCGTGGTCAAGGGTGGTTGGATCAGGCCAAACCAAGCCGCGGCATCTCTGGATCCGACTGAATCAAGCAGCATCGCCGTTGAATAGGAGGGAGGAGAGAGGCGGTGCCACATCACGAAGAAGGGACGACACGAGGAGGATGCATCGGCAGCATGGGGTGGCCTGGGACAGGGCGGATGTGGGTGGGATGAGGGAAAGGATAGGAAGGGGACGGCACTGCCCGTGGGGAAAGGCGAGAGGAGGCGACAGTAGTGGCGCTCGAGGAGAGGAGGGAGAAGCGGGACGCATGGGAAGAGGCGGGCCTGCACAAGGAGAGGCGACAGCAGGTTGAGGGAGGTGAAGAGAGTTCTAGAGGAGAAAGTGTCAAGTGGGGGAGAGGACTGTGGAGCCGGGTTTTTTTTCGTAGCTAGGGCAACCACCTCTAAGCTTGATCTTAGCCACTTGATCTCAATTCGACAACCGAAACAAGACGAGGTCCTCAACTAATCCTAGCCAGTCGATCTCAATCCAACGTCCCAAAAAAGACGAGGTGACGTGTCTACACTGATTTAAGCCACTTTCTACCTTCTTTTATTAGGGGCGATTTTACTATTTATCATCAACATTTCTACTTCATCTTTAGGTCGGTAGAACTAGATTTGTAAGCAAGAATGCGAGGATGGCGATGCATTCCTAGCATGGCGGCAAGGCAAAGGGTGTAGCGCAAACCAGGCAACAGCCGAGGGTGCAGCCGTAGCGCAAGCCGGGCGTCACGGCGAAGGCACGATGCGTGGCACAACGGGGCTTGCCCGAGCATAGCGGTGGAGCCAAGGGCATTGCGTAGGCAAAGCACATGTTATGAATAGCACTTGTATTCAACATGAGGCCAATGGGCCAGTATATATACATGTACAAGAGGATATAGAAGGAAAGCTTATATAAGGCAATAACTATACAAGGCAAACAATCTCTATACAGGGCAACTAGCAATCTCTTATATAAGGTAACAAGGATACTGTTTAACACCCCCCTCAAACTCATGGTGGATCAACAACAATGAGTTTGGAGAGACAAAAGCTGTGCTGAGCTCTAGTCTGTGTTTTCGTGAAGAAATCTGCTAACTGAAGCTCTAAAGGCACATACTGAAGAGTCACAACCTGATCTTGTACCTGTGTCCGCATGTAGGAAGCATCAACACCAATATGCTTACTGAGCTCATGCTTCACTGGATCACGAGCAATGCTAATAGCACCTGTACTGTCAGATAAAAGAGGAGTCGGTGTAGAAACAGAAACACCAAAATCCTCAAGTAACCGCCGTAGCCAAGTAACCTCTCATCAAAAGAGCCATCGCCGCAACTCACCTCAAGATCGAACGAAATCTATGCTCGCTTCTTAGTCTTCCAAGTAATGAGAGAACCACTAAGAAAAACACAATAAGCAGAAAGAGACCGCCGATCGGAGGGATCACTGGCCCAGGTAGCATCGGAATATGTCTGAAGTTGGAGGGAGCTGGAACGAGGAAAGAAAAGATGGCGAGAAATAGTTCCACGAAGATATCGTAGAACACGAAGAAGATGACTATAGTGAAGCTGGGTGGGAGCAGAAACGAACTGACTTAAGATATGAACTGGACATGAAATGTCAGGACGAGTGACACCAAGATAAACAAGACTCCCAACAAGATGGCGATGCGAGTAGGATCCTCAAGAGGTTCACCATCAGTAGGTCGAAGGTGGACATTGAGCTCCATATGAGTCTCAGCGGTGCGCTGATCAGTGAGAGAAGCACGATCAAGAAGATCCTGAATATACTTCTCTTGGGATAGAAAGAAACCCGCAGGTGTAGAAGAGACTTCAATCCCAAGAAAGTAGCGAAGAGGACCCAGACAGACATGAGAAACTGCTCACTGAGACGTGTCTTTACAAAGGCAATATACTGAGTCATCGCCAGAAATGATCATGTCATCAACATAGAGAAGAAGAAGAGTCCGTCCACGAGGTGAAGTGTGAAAAAGAGCGCAGGATCATGAGCACTAGCAGAAAAGCCAGCAGCAGTGACCACAAAAGAAGAACGCTCAAACCAGGCACGAGGGGCTTGCTTGAGCCCATAAAGAGAGCGACGAAGTCGACAAACTATGCCCTTAGGAACAAAATACCCCGGTGGTGGCTGCATAAAGACCTCACGTAGCTCAGCATTAAGAAAGGCATTCTTGAAATCAAGCTGAGAGATAGACAACTGACGAACAGATGTCACAGCAAGAAGAGTGCGAACAGTGGTCATATGAGCCACAGGAGCAAAAGTCTCATCATAATCATGACCGTGCTCTTGCTGAAAACCACGTGCCACAAGACGAGCCTTGTAGTGCTCAAGAGAACCATCAGAGCGAGTCTTAATCTTATAAACCCACTTGCATGTAATGGGACGGACATATGGAGGAAGAGACACAAGATCCCACGTGCCAGTGCGCTCAAGGGCAGCAAGCTCCTCTGCCATCGTATGCTGCCATTCCTGATGAATAACAGCCTCGCGGTAAGAAGTCGGCTCGGCAAGAATAGCATCAGCAAAGCCAAGGCGCTCAGGAGACTGAATAGACTGACGGTCACGAAGAGCATAGCGAGGAGAAGGCACGGAAGAAGAAGACTCAACAAGGGAAGATTACATATCAGAAGAATCCTCAACATGCGGACGACGAGTGTAGTATAGAGGATAAGAAGGAACAATGTCAGAAGAAACGGGTTGAGAAGGCAAAGGAGGTGAAGACTACTGTGGAGAGATCGGTGAAGGAGACATCAACCATGGAGAAGGAAAGGTGACAACAGGAGTATTAGGAAAAGTCAAAAAAGAAAGCGGCTCAACAAGAGATGCTGAAGTGGAAGAAGGACGAGGGTAGAAGGTACGAGACTCATCAAAAGTAACATCCCGAGAGATCCGCATCCGTCGGCCAACAGGATCCCAACAGCGATATCCCTTGTGCTCAGCACTATATCCCAGAAAAACACACTCAACAGACTGAGCAGTCAGTTTGGTGTGTTCACGAGGTGCAAGGAGGACATAGCACACACACCCAAAGAGGCGAAGATTAGAGTAATAAGGAAGCATGCCACAAAGACGCTCCACCGTAATCCCACCCTTAAGGGCAG
Organism: Otatea glauca; assembly: GCA_036346275.1. Classification (NCBI taxonomy): domain Eukaryota; kingdom Viridiplantae; phylum Streptophyta; class Magnoliopsida; order Poales; family Poaceae; genus Otatea; species Otatea glauca. Next base: position 21,854,479 of record CM070715.1, read on the forward strand.
AAGAAGGCTGAAGATTAATCAAGTAAGTGGCAGTGGAAACAGCCTCGGCCCAGAAATGAGGTGGAACAGCGGAAGCAAGTAAAAGAGCACGAGCTGTCTCAAGAAGATGGCGATGCTTGCGCTCAGCCACACCATTCTGAGCATGAGCACCAGGACAGGAAAACTGAGAAAGAGTGCCCTGTGTAGCAAGAAAAGCACAAAGGGCGCCGGACAGATATTCCCCTGCTGAGTCAGTACGAAGAACTCGAATGGGAGAGTCAAACTGAGTACGGATTATAGTGGCAAAATTCTTATAGATGGACAAGGCCTCGCTACGAGAAGACATAAAGTATATCAAGTGTGGCGAGAGAAATCATCTATAAAAAGAATATAATATTTATGACCCCTTTTGAAACAAAAGGAGCCGGACCCCAAACATCAAAATGAACAAGATCAAAAGGACGCTGGGATACAGACTCACTAGAAGGATAGGGGAGTTGTAGCTGTTTACCAAGCTTACAACCCGCACAATCTAAAGAGGTATCACTAGACACAGATCCTAAAAGATCACGACGTATTAAAGAAGACAGACGTGACCCACAAAGATGCCCTAAACGGTGATGCCACTGAGCAAATGACCCAGTAGAAGATGCAACGGAGGCGTATAACGGAGGAGACCGAGAGACGGCAGGGCGGCGGAAGGAACACGGCTATCAAGCTCCCAAAGGCGCTGAGAGTCACGGCGGCGAGGGCCAATACCAACCGGAGACCCCGTCCTGCGATCCTGAACACAACAAGAGTCAGAGTCAAGGATAACATGACAGCCATGATCAGTGAGCTGGCCAGCGAATATAAGCTACATGGTGAGTTTAGGAACATGAGAAACAGCCGGAACATGAAAAGAGGAAGACAAAAGAGTGCATCTTCCTGCAACAGAAAGAGAGGTACCATCTGCAGTCTGTACAGTGATAGGAGCAGCAAGAGGACTAATGGAATGGAGACTCGTTGGATCAGATGTCATATGAAAAGAAGCTCCAGAGTCAAGAATCCATGATGTGATACCTGATGAGGAGGAAGATGGTCTCTCGGTGGAAGATTGAGCAGCAGAACCTGATGGTGCAGAAGTAGCCATGCGACGTAGCAGTATAAGAATCTCCTGAGTGGGGTCCGAACCAGCAAAAGCCTGTTGAGGAGAGGCACCTAGAAGTCCAGTGCCCTTAGGAGGACGCCTACTACGACGAGCAAGATCCTTCTTCTTGCATGCACCAGCCAGTTCACTCAAAAGCTTAAGCTGATGAGAAAAGGTGGGCAATTCACTTATACTTCAACACTCCATCTCACGTATAGGCTCCCTCAGAAGTGGGCTGCAATTATTTTTCTTTAATTGTGCCAACCGGGTCTTGAACTCGAGACCTCTTGGCTCTGATACCATATTGAGTTGCATGCACCAGCCAGTTCACTCATCAGCTTAAGCTTTTGAGTGAACTGGCTGATGCATGCAACTTAATATGTGCAATCTCTTATATAAGGTAACAAGGATACTGTCTAACAGTACAGTGGTGAAAGCGCAATGTGGGCCAAGGCGAAGCTGGACCGGGTGTCACAGCAAGGCCGATTGTGTGGCATAGGGCAAGTGCGACGGCGGAGTGATGGGTCCTCAATGTGCTTCAGTAATATGATTTTTTTTCCTCAATAACATCCTTTGATTTAGGTCGAGCACGGTAGACACACTATGTAAGTCAGGGCAAAGCTCAGCTGGTTGTTTCAACGAGTTGATGGCGTGGTGTAAGGCAAGCTTGACAACTGTGGCTAGATGTGCTAGGTAACATGATTTTTTTAATTCATAGCAATGCACGGGCACTTAGCTAGTATTCAAGATAATCACTCGTACAAGCATATATGAATGAAAAACAACAAAACAATTAGATGCAAACACACCATCTCAAGAAAACATAGTATGCAGACATTGGTTGTATACTTACCAACCTTTTTCTCAAAAAAAAATTGAATCTGTACTATAACAAATATTGCGTCATGATTCAAATGGGAAAATAGGCCTGGTAGAGGTACAGCCAGCACCTTCTGGTGTCAAAACAGCATCTATTTGACTTTGACGACAGTAAGATATCAATCACCGAATTTATGTTTGATGCTTACTACCAGACTTGCCCAGCCTAAAAAGGTGATTTTTTAACAAGTGATTGTTTGCATTTTCCACAAAATATCAAAGACCTAAAAAATCATTAATTTTTTTACATTAAATGTTTCATAAATCTTTTATTGGTTAAAACTTAACAAATGGAGTATAAGCACAAAGGTAATGCCATCTGAAACAAGGTTATTTGGTATAATATGTAGTGCAATCTATCACCTATAAATTCAACTACGTCCATGTCAAAATATAAGTCGCTCTACGATCCATGTTGGTCAAACATTTTGAAATTTGACCATTAATATATAAAGAATTACCTAGATTGACAACAAGAAATTGATGTCACGACATCCATCAGGAAATGTACTTCCATAATATATAATTTTTTCATTTGAAATAACATTTTTTTTATAAAAATTGCTGACCAAATTGTCACCTTGAAGACTGTGTCAATGTCCTAAACTATTTATATTTTGACATGGAATATACTCCATGATATAGTTGAGTCCTAATTAGCAGCAAGGATTATTTCACAGTAGTCATCATTATCACGTTTGTTGATAAATAAGAAACACATATACACAAATATCAGCAGTGAATGCAAGAATTACCTGTTTATGAAATCTGATTTTTCTGCAACATTATCCAACTTCAAAACACCATAGCGATCCTGAAGACCCAAAAAGAAAGATCGAAAAGGTCAAAACAACAGCAAAAGGGTAGAAAAGAGTAAAAATTGAAAATAAAATAACTTCACCTGATTTCTCTGAGACATTTCCTGTAAGTTGGTCACTGCTGATAACAATTTATTCCTGATCCTGAGATCAATGTGTGGATGTTTCCATGGAACCCATGGGTTACCAACATCATGGAGTTCCCAGGGGCTATGTGGGTGATCAGAACCATCATTCTTATACTGGACGACATATTTCTCCCATGGACTCTTAGGAAAATCAGGTGATTTAGGTTTTACCACCAATACCCGTCCCTCCCACCAACTTCCTCCTTCCTCTCCCTCATTCCTCCACCAAACTTTGCACTTATCTCTGCTGGTCCAGTTCTGCTCAATAGCAGCTTCAAACCGTGTTCTTTCCACAAGAAAATCTGGGAAGTTAACTAGCTCAGGCAATGTGATTATAAACGTTTCACCAAATCCACTTGAAGTGCCATCAATGAATTCAATAGTTAATTTACAGCAGCTTTCACCAGATCCTCTGAAAGTAGTGTAATCAAGACCCCAAATTTTGCAAAGCTCTACATCTTTAAGGCCTTTGATCCGATTCCATGGGCAATTATCCGATGACCGCGCTCCAAGATATTCTTCGTGGCCCTGCAAATATAGCAAGCACACAAAGAAGAATCATTAGAAATAGTTCATAAATATTTTTTTAGGAGTGACTATGGTACATGTGTATGCATTTCATTCACTTTACAATTTACATACACTTTTTCTACCATAAACCAGTTCTTCTACAAGTGGGGGTGGGTAGAAGTGGCAAAACGTGGGAAAAGAAAAAAATGATATATTTTTTGCAGCTAAAAGTTGTTTGTACCGTAGTCAATAGTCATCCCCATACTTTCTATACAAAAGACAACAAATTCGAAAAATAACATTACCTGCCGCAAGTACATAACCTCATCACCAAGTTGAGGAATATAACGATAGCTATCTTCATGCTCTAGCAACATCAGCCATGAATACTTGAAAGATCCATGGTGCCTTTTCTGCAATAGATGTGTATCAGGAAAGTTGCAAGCCTCTCTTTTGTTCCTAGCAGACCTTAAACCAACAGTCTTCAATGGTGATCCCCACATTACTTCACGCGCATCTGTAGCAATTCGTCTCCCACTAGTTGATGCTTCATGGGAATTATACGAATTTTTCACTTGAGACATATCATCCCTTGTTCTACCATCATCAGTGTATGCATATGACCTCCTTACACTTCTTCGCAAACTACCACTACCAGCTGTAACAGGATTGTACTCTGCAGGTTGATACCCACCATCATCATTGGAGATGGAAGTGGTATCCTCATTTCCATATGCATCTGAATCCAAATTTTTCCTGTGCTTATTTCGCTTTGACCTTTTGTACACTGCACTATATGTCTTTGCAGAATCCAAGTGCAACTTTTTTGAATCATGCAAACCAGTGTTTTTATCTGTGCATTCCTGAAAACTTCTAGACACATTAAGTAAGTCACTGCTCCTACGTTGATTGATGGCAGAATCCTCATCATGCTGCATGGAAACTTTATCATGCTCAGAGTTCATGTTATTCCCTACTGCAGTAGTTCTTGATTTGTCAGATGAACTTGCTCCATCTGCAAAGCCTCTTGACCTGAACTTCAGTTTAAAGGATATAGGCTGGGAAGTACCGTGGACTTGTTGGCTGCGTTCACTGTTATTTTCCTCGTCTGCATGAGTATTATTGTTGTTAGTTACCCTCTTTTTACCCGGCAAATTAACTCCACTATAATCATCTGTACTGTGGTTTTCCTGGATGTTATCCAGATTTATTGCAGGTTGATTTTCTTGAACATTCTGCTCAACTATTTGCTGGATGCCATCACCATATTCATTAGGCATCTTCTGACTACATGACTCATCAACATCCTGTGAAACAGCATTATTTGAAGTGGGCCACATGTCTCCAGCAGAAGAGTCATCGAACTTGTAACGTTTTGAAGATCGCACCTTAACCTCACCCCACTTGATTGTATTATTACTGTGAACAGCAGAAACATCATGTAGATCAGACGCCTCGGTTTGCACTCCATCTGTTGTTAGTTCAACCTTGCAAGCAGAGGAACGTCCAGGCTCAAAAGCTAGTGCCGGCCCAACTGTTTCATGATTGACTGGAGGAAGTAACACCACTGCTTTATCCTGATTGGAACATTCTGCTTTTCCACTTTCTGAAGGAAACTGAAGTTTTAAATCACGGCATGGTATCCTCAGGATCAATTTTCTATTATTTCCAGAATTTCCCTGAGTTTCAGTGTACTGAGAAGGTTGCGTAACATCTTCAGAATCATATTGGTTACTCTCTCTACCAAGTCCTAGTTGCCAATTCCCTGCTGACTGTTCAGCTTCAGTACTTCCCGTAAATTCACTGTCAGATAAACCGCTCTCTGAGTCATCTTCATCCTCTTCTGTCGAAGCTCCTATCTTTGAGAGAAAACTGAGTGCATTGCGAGCAGCACGTCTTTGAGGCCGCAATCCCCTAGATTTAGGGGATCTTTTCTTTTTGCTTGAACAACCATTCCTAGACTTCCTACTTCTATGTGGTTTTGACAAGGTAGCCACATCATGCTCACCCAAATTTCTTTTCTTAACTCGCCGACCAGATGAAGTAACAAGATCAGCCTGTAGAAGATGTAATAAAAGGAAAATAAGTCAAAAAGGTTAAAGGCTACATAAAGGAGGATAGGATGATCTTGACTGATGCATCTTACATCAGATGTTTTCTTTTTTCTTCTCGATCTGCGGAGATGAACAGTCTTATTAATGTTATCACCATCAACCTCTGCACTTGAGTATGAAGCACCGGAGGAATCTGCACTCAAAATCTCCCTTTCTCCTTCACTAGAATACTCATCCATGCCGTTGTACTCAGAATCAGTATCATCAGAGATAACGTCATTTTCTGGTTCAAGCTCAATGAAGTCTGTAATATCTGGAAGTGGTTCCCACCTATCCGGATCAATAACTGGGATGATTTGGTATTCACCAGTAGTTGAATTGTAAGTGGGGCCAACAGAAAAATTAACAGAGGGAGGTCGCCACTCAATACCCAGGGTACCTAACCGGCGTTTCTGGTACATGCTCTGAAAGGACTCTGGATATGGTATCATACCTGCAATTAGCAAATAACAATAATAAGCTTGTAGGTGACTAATAAAATTACTAACTAGAAGTATTGACAGAGAAGTTACGTACCAGAGTCGCACAAAAGGTCTTGGATATTTCTCCTATAAGGTGCAAGCTGTGTTTCCTGGATACATGAAGCAAAAGCTGCATAAAGAAAACCTACGTAGCTCATGATGCACTTTGTGAATAGAGAGAAAAAAGCAGCTCCGCACAGGTAACTATAACAAGGATTCAATTTCCCTTTTGGGGGAAATACCGGCCCAACGAGATGTCCAGTGGCTTCTGGACAAATGTCTTCTTTGTATTTTATCATGTTTCAACATTTAGTCTTGGAATGCTTATATTGTTTCAGAAGAGCACTAAAAATCTTCAAAACTGGCCTGTTACCAACAGTAAATTGAACCCTTTGTATGCCCCTTTCTGAAATAGTTGCACCACACAAGTGCAGCTCGGAAAACACATTGTTTAAGTACGAGATGGTAATGATCCGGACTTTCAACTTGAAAACATATTGTAGCACAGGCAACAACAGAATTTCAATGTAATATATACTGTCAAGATTACCATCAAAGTCAAACTCTCCTCCAATAAGCAGTGTGGTCCTCAACTTCTAAAATTGTTTTTCAACTTCTAAAAAAAAGATTTGAAAAGGAATTTGATACAGTGGAACATGGTGCTCTGATGGAAATTTTACATAGCAAAGGATTTGGTGAAAGGTGGATTAATATTAATCTAGTCATTGGGAGTGCTACATCAGCGGTTATGCTTCATGGTGTCCCAGGGAAGAAATTCTAAATAATGCTATGGAAAAAGGCTTAATTTCAATGCCATATGGTTTGGAATTAGACATAGACTTCACAATTTTTCAATATGCTGATGACAACATTGGTGGTAATGAAGCCAGATCAAAGAGATATTTTCTTCCTCAAAGGTATTATTCAATCATTTTCAACTTCAACAGGTCTGAAAGTAAATTTTGCTAAATCATATATTGTGCCTCTCAACATGGAATGGGATAAAACTGAGCTATTAGCTGGAATTTTGGGTCGTAAAGTTGAATCTTTTCCATTTACATATTTGGGGCTGCCTATGTGTTTTTCTAAACCAAGAATATAGGATTTTGCTGGATTACCGGACAGATGTATAAGTCGACTTTCAGGTTGGGAAGCTTCTCAATTATCAAAAGGAGGCAAGCTAACTTTGGTGAATTCAGTATTATCACTTCTTCCAATGTTCTACAACAGTACTTTCCTTCTGCCGGCTAAGGTTGTTGCTATGAGCCCATGATTGATAGCGCTTCGAAGAGCCTTCTTCTGAAAAGGGGGTCTCAGTTGTACAGGGAGGTTCATGTTTAGTTGTATGGAATACAGTTTGTTTGTCAAAAAAGGTTGGGGGACTAGGAGTTATAAATATTAAAAGACAAAATGAAGCTTTACTCATGTCGGGGATCGATAGCCCCGACACGTGTAAGCATCCCCCGGGTCTCGTGGCCGCTTCCCACGAGCTCGGGGGCTTGTCTCCGACCTAGAGGGTGCACTCCCCAAGCCCAGGCTCGGGTCCAGCGAGCTCGGGCTCGAGCGCAAGGACAAGGACCCGTTTCGAGCTTGACACCACGACCTCTACACCTCCCGGGGTAAATGGCATTTGTAATAATTTTTCTTTCTCGTGTAAAAACTCTCCCCTGCGCGGGAACAAAGGCCAAGCAACTCCCGTCAACTACCGTCATCTCTCAGCGACTGCCGTCAACTCCCAACGACTGTCGTCGCCTCTCAGGAACTCCCGTCGACTCACCACGGTCACCTGACGTCAACCTCGGGACCAGGTGGCGAAGCTCCCAGAGGACTATAAAAGACGGTGGATCACCCCGACCTAAAGGGGGGTGGCCCCCAAGAAAAACAAACACCTCCAACGAGAATACTTAACTCTGACAAGACACGTTCCCGCCGAGAGACGAAGATACCCGAACTCCCCCTCGCAGCTTCGCTTCCGAGTGGCTCCGAGTTTGGGCCCCGCTTGTATTTTTCCGCGGAGCTTCATATACATCTTTCGTCTCAGGGCAAGACTAGAGTAGAGCTATTACCCGAACCCGGGGGCTCGAACCAGTATAAACCTTGTGTTCATTGCTTCTTCCCCGACATACACCCCGCGACGCACGCCATTCCCAAACGAGCAAAACCTCGGGCCTCGCCCTCACACGGTCTTCCCCATCCCCCCTCTGCGGGGAGCGGTTCCGATCGTCGACAGCTGGCGCCCACCGTGGGGCCCGAAGTTTCGTTCGTTTGGAGTCCATTGCTTCAGCGTCCCCAGCACCTTCGGCTTCGACGACAACATGTCACATTCAGCAAGCCTGAACTCGGATGTGGTTCCCGAGTGTGAAGGCTCCACCTTTATGTTCTCGCCACGCCGCCGCGAGCGCCAGCCTTCATGGTCGGCGCATGAGGCGAGCACGGACGACAATTACACGAGCGTGCCATCGTCGTGAGTGGCGGCGGCTTCGCCGAGTAGCGCCGCTCGGAGGCCTTTCTCCGGACATTCCGCCCAGGCATCAAAGGGTTCGTGATCGCCCGCATCACTGCCCTGATGACACTCCTCCTAACCGTCAAGACCGACGCGAGGTACGCCATCGACTGATTTGATTACCCGTAACCGCGACTCAACCCAAAGAACGGCAGCGCGATGCTCCGACCTCTGGTGCTCGACGACTCCATCGACCTCGTCGAGTCGCGCTTGGCCGGTTCAAGCCCGCGGCGATGGAGCGGTTCGACGGGACCAAGAACCCCGACGAATTTCTCTCGATCTACTCCACCGCGATTCTGGCGGCCGGCGGGAGCAAGGCCGTGATGGCCAACTACCTCCCTACCGTCCTAAACGACACCGCGGGCACCTGGCTCTTCAACCAGGCGCCTGGCGATTTCCGGTCATGGTGCCAGGTGCGAGGCGCCCTCCGTTCGAACTTCCAAAGCTGCTACGAGCGCCCTGGACGAGAAAAGGACCTGGATCGCATCATCCAGGGCAAGGGCGAACCCCTCCGCGACTTCGTGTGCCGATTCACCCGCGCGAGGAATTTGATCCCGAACGTCTACAACGAGGCCGTCATCAAGGCCTTCAAGTTCGGTGTCCGGGATAGGCGCCTTACTGAGGACCTGGAGATCACCACGAACCTCAGCGTCAACAAGCTGTTCCGGATGGCGGAACGATACGCGGACGCGGACGACGCCGTCCGTTGGAAGCGTGATTACGACCAGGGCAAGCTCGGCCGCATCTTCGACGAAGCTGGACCGTCTAGCGCCAAGAGTGGTGGCTCGGACCCGCGCGACAAAAAGCGAAGGAGAGATCGCAATGGTGGCGGCGGCCAGCTGCGCGTGGTCGCCGCGATGGACAGCAGACGCGAGGTGATGGAGGTGCGGCAACCCGACCGCAATGATCCTCGACCTCAGCGAGGCCAGCCACGGCTTCAACAAGCGCAACGCGAACCCCAACAGGGCAGCATGACGCCGGGCCACAGCAGGGACAGCATCGGGCTAGACCCCAGCGGGGCGACGCCCGACCTCAAGTTGATGAGTCTGGCCCAGGTACGACTCAGATAAGTTCTGCCCGTTCCATAAAGCCTACGACCACGACCTGTGGAACTGCAGAGCGTGGCAGTACAAGTTGGACGCCTTCTATGACGGGCGTGGAGAGATGCCCACGCTTCCGAAGGAAGACGAGCTGCCTAATGGGGTCAATGCCGGCGAGGGCCTGGAAAGCCTCGACCTAGAATTTCAACAGGGTACCCGCCACGTCGACATAATTTTCGACGGTTCGTCCACGTACCGGCCCCGGCGCGAGCTCAAGGACGCCGCGCGTACCGTGTATGAAGCCTCTGCTAGGAAGCCCGCCGACCAGCCTTGCAAATGGGCCGGTACTCCAATCACCTTCTCCCGGGACGACGCTCCCCCGGGAATATCCAAGGACCTTAAGCCCGCCTTGGTCGTGGCCCCGACCATGAGCAACACCGTGGTCGAGCGGGTCATGGTTGACAGGGGGAGCTCCCTCTGGGGGAGCTCCCTCAACCTACTCTTGGCCAGCACGCTGGACCGGATGCAGATTCCCCGGTCGAAGATCAGGAGCATAGCGGTCCCCTTCTTCGGCATCGTGCCGGGGAGCTCAAACACTCCGCTCGAGCAAGTGGTTTTGCCCGTCACTTTTGGCGATTCGGCGAATTTCCGCACCGAGTTAATCACCTTTGAGGTGGTCAATGGGAATCTCCCCTACAACACCATCCTTGGGCAGCCGGCCTTAATCAAATTCATGGCGGCGAACCACTACGGCCACCGCTGCATGAAGCTCCCGGGGCCCAATGGCGTTATAACCATCCGCGGCGACCTCAAGGTGGCGCAATGCTCGATGATTTCCGCAACCGCCGAGCGGCTGGCCTCGTGGGTCTTCTCAGCCTTCTCGCGGATGTTCGCGAGAGCCTCGGCTGACCACTTCTGCTCGGCCTCAACGGCTTTCGAGAGCTCGAAGGCGTGGGCCTCTTTCAATAGTTGAACCACCTCTTGCACGCGCGTCACGTTCTCCTCGAGGTTGAGGACGTAGTCGTCACGGTCTTCGACCAGGCCACAGAGCACCCGAAATTGGTTGGCGTGACCGCACATGACCTCGAGCCCCTTTGCAACCAGGTCCAAACCCTGCAGAAACATAGAAAGGGTCACAACGACCATCAAAAAGGGATGGGCTCAAGCTCGACAGACCTGTTGGAGTCGATTTTCGAGACTCGCGTGGTCGCCGCCAAGAATCGATGCGCTCCTCTGGTGGCCTCCCGGCGAAGTCGGCCACGCCGGCGAAAGTCGACCGGCCGCTTGCCTCGTTCGGGGCGAGCGCGAGCGGCCGAGACTACTCAAGACGAAATTGTAAGGAGACTAAATCGCAAAGACAAGGCAACAACGAATGAGAAGATCCGCATACCGACGCTCCGTCGAACGCACGTGGCGTTCGCAGGTGCCTCGCCCTCGCCGGCGGGAGGAGGCTCGCCACCGCGTCGACCGGTGGTATCGACTCCGGCGGCCAAAGCCTCCTCCCTTCCGTCCCCCGCGACGGCTCCTTCCGGCCAAGATTCGGCCAGGGGCCTAGTCGGACCCCGCCGCCACCTCCGCAGCGTCCACGGTGGCCGGACTTGTTGCGGACGCACCCGGGGGACCAAGAGGTAGTCCCCCGCACCCTCATCATCATCATCGGACTCGCCCTGGACAACAATCAAAGTTACTGCCTGTCGGGCGCCTTTAACCTGTAACGAGGAAAGTCGCTAAGAGTAGGAAAAGGAGAAGACCTACACTACGAATCTGAAGTAAAAATGCGCGCGTACCTAGGTGACGAGCCTCCATCTCCTGGGAGGAGGGGGCGTGGCCCGACGTCCCGCCCCCGCTGCGGCAGGGGAAGCGTCTTCTCCCTGAACGCCCTGCGGCCGCGACGCCAGGGATAGGCTCGGCAACTTGGCAGCAGTTGCTGCCCGTTCTTGCTGCAAGGAGACGAAGAAAAGGTCAGAAAAGAAAAAAAAATTGGAAACGACAAAGAAGCTAAGCCCGAGCCCGGGTATTCCCGGGCTCGGCGAGTTCGACTTACCACCACGCGGTCGCCCCACTCGACGTGGGGCCTCTTGACAACATGGCTCGGGGCATCCGGGGCAGGTCTCTTGCCAACCTTCTTGCCCTTGCCCAGTCCGGGCAGCGGCAGCAGACGCCTCGCTGTCTCCAGGAGCTCCCTGCTCTCCTGCATGGCTCAATGCGGTCAGAGCGAGCTCGAGCCCAGACCAAGCTTGGCAAAGGAGTAAGAGAAGTTACCTCGCCGCTATGCCTCAAGAAGTTTCTGGGGACGAAGTCGTCGAGGGTGTAGGCGTTGGCCGCCTTCCCGAACACCTCCTGCATGCGCCCCGCCACCCAAGATTCCGTCGGGGCTGCAGGAAAATGAAAATGGGGAGGGGCCGTTAGAAAGGAGTTCAACCGGGCTCGAGGAGGATTAAAGTCGGAAAATGCTTACCCCTGGTGCCTTCCCGGTTGGGGTTGTCCCTCCCTCGAATTTCAAAGAACGGGTGCACCCTCTTCCGTAAAGAGGACACCTGACTCCGCAGGTAGTCGACGACCACTGCCTGGCCGAAGAGGCCGCGCGTCGCACAGATGTGGATGGCGGCGAGGGCCTCCTGGTCGGCCACCAAGTCCTCGGGCTCCGGGGTCTCGCTCTTGCTATCAACGGCGACGCCATTGTACGCAAGACCGCCTCCCTCACCCTTCTTCAGGTAAAACCACTTCTCCGTCCACGGCCAGGAGTCTGGGTCGGATGGAAGAAAAGTGCGAGAAGCCCGTCCATGGCAATCGAAGTACAGCACCGACTACGGGTCCTTGCGCGTCGAACAAGAAGTAAAACAAAAAAGAGGAGGTGGGATCCCCTAATCCTCGCAAAGATGGGAAAAGATAGAAAGGAGGATCGAGTTCGGTACCAGATTGACGAGCTCGATCTCGCATTGTGCGAGAACGGCCGCCAGGAAGTCACTCTCCGGGGTCCGCAGCCCAAAGAGCGTGTACTGCTCCATGCTAACGATCTCGTCCTCCCGGGGGTGCGGCTTGACCTCCCCGGCCGGGAGCCGCCAGGTCGCTGGGTCCAACAGTCCCAGCGTCTCCAGCCCTTTCATCCTCTCCGTGGTCAGAGTGCTTTTCCCGAACTTGGCCATGGCGTTTGGAGGAGAGAAGTTGGTTCGAAGGTGGAAGAAGACGGCAAGTGGAAACCAAGAAAGCTAGGACACGACGCAGAAGTGGGGAATTTCTGAAGCACCGGCACCGAATTTAAGGAGACTCGATCGCCAACAGCTGGTGTCGGTTCCTCCTCAAAAGGAGCGCCGGGACTTTCGGGCAGAGAACGCGAAGCGTCGCGGCCCGCGCCCCTTCGGTTTTTCCGTACGAACACGAAGCGTCGCGTCCCGTATCCTCCGCCTTCCCTGCTCGGGAGCGATCACATCAAAGACCTCCGGGGGGTCCCCGAACGCGAGGTCGCGCTAGAGATCTTCCGAGCTCGGCCAGGGAGCCGACCCCTCCATCAGACTCAAGAACGCCCTGAGCTTCAGGATCATTCCTTGAGCCTCGGGGGCTAGCTGTCGGGGATCGGTAGCCCCGCCACGTGTAAGCATCCCCCCGGGTCTCGTGGCCGCTTCCCACGAGCTCAGGGGCTTGTCTCCGACCTAGAGGGTGCACTCCCCAAGCCAGGGCTTGGGTCCAGCGAGCTCGGGCTCGAGCGCAAGGACAAGGATCCGGTTCGAGCTTGACACCACGACCTCTACACCTCCCGGGGTAAACGGCATTTGTAATAATTTGTCTTTCTCGTGTAAAAACTCTCCCCTGCGTGGGAATCAGCGCCAAACCTACCCCTGCGCGGGAACTAGGGCCAAGCAACTCCCGTCAACTCCCAACGACTACCGTCATCTCTCAGCGACTCCCGTCAACTCCCAACGACTGTCGTCGTCTCTCAGCAACTCCCGTCGACTCACCACGATCACCTGACGTCAACCTCGGGACCAGGTGGCGAAGCTCCCAGAGGGCTATAAAAGACGGTGGATCACCCCGACCTAAAGGGAGGTGGCCCCCAAGAAAAACGAACACCTCCAACGAGAATACTTAGACTCCGAGAAGACACGTTCCCGCCGAGAGACAAAGATACCCGAACTCCCCCTCGCAGCTTCACTTCCGAGCGGCTCCGAGCTTGGGCCCCGCTTGTATTTTTCCGCGGAGCTTCATATACATCTTTCGCCTCAGGGCAAGACTGGAGTAGAGCTATTACCCGAACCCAGGGGCTCGAACCAGTATAAACCTTGTGTTCATTGCTTCTTCCCCGACATACACCCCGCGACGCACGCCATTCCCGAACGAGCACGACCTCGGGCCTCGCCCTCACACGATCTTCCCCATCCCCCCTCTGCGGTCGGCGGTTCCGATCGTCGACAACTCATGAAATCTTTATGTAAGTTTTATAATAAGAGGGATATCCCTTGGGTTAACTTTTTATGGTAACAGTACTACAGAAGCTCGGTTCCTTTACTAAACAGTGTCAAAGGTTCATTATGGTGGAAGAATGCCTTAAAACAATTGATTTGGTTTAAAGCTATTGCTAGCCCCAAGTTGGGTAATGGTAAATCAATCCTGCTTTGGGAAGACTTATGGCTTAACTCAATTCTCAAGGAAGACTATACCCAGTTCTACTCTTATGTAATCAAGAGCAATATGCTAGTTTCAGACTTCCTCTAAAGGATTCATATCAAGCCTTTTATTCTCTCTTATCAGAAATTGCTATTGGTCAACTTCAAGAATTGAAGGTGAGACTGTCTTTGGTGAATTCTAGTAGCAATCAGGACTCATGGTCATTTATTTGGGCCTCAGAATTATTTTCAACAAAGAAGACATACTTGGCTCTCTCTGGAAATTTGCAAGTTTCTCCCATTTTTCAGTGGGTTTGGAAAAATAAATGCATGCTAAAACATAGAGTATTCTTATGGATTCTTCTTTATGAAAAAATTAACACCAGAGGTATGATGCTTCGGAAAAACTTTATAGTCGATGATGTTCACTGTGCGCCCTGCAACAATCAAGTTCTGGAGGAGTGGATGCATATTTTCTTTGAGTGCCAATTTAGCAAAGATTGTTGGAATTTGATTCAAATCAATTGGAATACTTCTTTAGAGATTATGGATATGTTGTCTCTTGCTAAGTCACAAGCTGGAACTGCTCAGATATTTGTCAAGGAACTTTTTACTTTAGGCTATTGGAACATATGGACTCAAATAAACAAGTGCATTTTTGAAAACATTCCTCCCAAGTTCAGGTGGAAGAGGTTACTACTAATGGACTTGGAATTATTGAAATTCAGAACTTCTTCCAAGATGGTTGATGCTTTCGAAATCTGGATTAGTAGAATTTAAATGAGTTAGTTCATTTCGCAATTGGTTTGTTTGGATCCTGTAGGCATAGTTATCACGGCGCCCCGGAGAGGCAAGTCGCCTTCGGGGCGCCTAGACGCCTAGGCGACAATTAGGTGACCAAACAAAATGCAGCCGCTGCGCTAGTCGTTGCCCCTACCCCCGCCGTCGCCCCTGCCCTTAGAGCTGCCCCTGCCCCTGCCTCTTTTAAGTTGGTCGCTGGAGCCGCCGCCCCTGCCCCTGCCGCCAACCCTAGTGCGCCAAGTAGTGTTACCAGGACTCAAGACAGGGGTATCCAATTCGGCAAACACTAGAAAATAGGATTCTGAGATTCACCTAATGAAAATGAATTTTATCATAAGAATAATAAGCAATAAAAAAATTATAGGTAAGGTTATGAGATTGAGAATGCATTCAAGATTCAAGACTAGGCATTTGATTGAGCAAATAGTAAGGCAAATGTCGGCGTATTTCCTTTATTTACTTGCATATTTCCTACCCATATATATAGTAGGGCGGACATGTCTAGGGGTGAAAACGGGTCGGATACGAGCGGATATTGCTCTTTCCGTATCCTAACCCATATTTTTTTTCGGATTCGAAACCGGATACGGGCTAGCCGGATCCGGATACGAATCTGGATAATTCGGGATACGGACACGGATCGGATATGTGACGGATTCGGATCGGGAACAGATAAAGATATATGGATAATGGAGAATACATAAAGTAATATATGTTAAATCAAAGCAAATGAATATGGATAATGCACGTATGTATATACGGATAAAGTTAACAGGTGAGAAGTAGGATCTCATTCTAAGATCCTAGAAATGGCTAGGAACTCAACCAGCTCTTAAGTAATGTCGTTTCTTTTGCTGCAGATCCTACAATTGGGTATAAGGGAATGAATGACAAGGTGTTAGAGCTGATAAAGAGTATACCAAATTCTCACTGTCTGAATCAAATAACCAATCCAGCAAATCCGGATGCACAGTTCAAATGGACTGGTACCTATGTCGGAGAGGCCAAATTTTCATGCTTTACAAATTACAACTATCTTTTATCATCAATTGTGATTTTATTTTTGTTCCTGGCCATCATACGTCATGGTCATTTTCTAAAAACATCAGGGCCTGAGATATGGAAGGACACAGCAAGCAAAGTGGATATGTTTGTGGCCTCTGTTGGTTCAGGAGGCACATTGACAGGCGTGGGAAGGTATCTGAAGATTAAAAATCTATCCATAAATATAGTATGTGTGGAACCTTCAGAAAGTGCTGTAATTTCAGGTAACCTGTGCAGTACTGTATGCTGTGTAAAGCATCTTTGTAGTGTTATCTCTGTCCTCTTTTGAAGCAAGTAAAACTATTAAAATGAAGTGGTTTTCTCTGAGGTAAAGGTTATCTGACAACCTCATATTATTGCCAATTCACCATTTAGTAGTTTATTCAGACACTTGCTGTCACAAATGTTGAAAAGTTGAAATATGTAAGATTTGATTTTACAAGCACATAGTACTGGTGAATCTTGCTGATTCTTTTTTTTTCCTTCCCAATTTTTCAAAGAGTTGTGAAATTATGTGTTTGTTTGCAGGAAGAACAACAAGCTTGGGCAGAGTTGCTGAAAACCAAAACTGACACAAAGGTGGTTAGTGAAGGACCTGTGGTCGAGAGTGATGGAGTCGATGGGCTTGCTTGAGGGAGGCCTTGGCATGCGATGGAAGCTTGGTGGAGGAGCACAGCGGAGGTGGTCAGACGAGCGCCGTGCGGAGGTGGTGGACGAGCGCCGGCACCACATGTGGGCCGCGCGCCAGCCGCCGGATCTGCTCCAGTCGCGCGCCACTAACACAATCCACTCCTCGACCTTCCAAGAAACAAGCCGCCAGGGAGAGACGCCGCCGGGGAGGGGGAGCGTTGGCTGGGGAAGATGCCGCCGGGAGGAGGGGGAGCGCCGGCCGGGGGGAATCGCCACTAGGGGTAGAGCCGGTCGGGGGAGATCGTGGCCGCTGCGAGGAGCGTCGGCCGAGTAGTTAGCGAGATCGTGGCCGCCGAGGGGAGATCATGGCCGCCGGGTGGAGAGCGTGGGGGAGCACCGGCGCCGGCCGAGGGAGTCAGATGAGATCTGGGAGGAGCGCCAGCCGCCAGCCAAGGGAGGAGTCGGGAAGAGTCAGATCTGGACCGCAGCAAATTGACTGGGGCATGGGTGGCTTGGACTGACCGAGACCGAGACGAGACGAGAGTCCAAATGCCAAATCCGGATATCCGGATATGCAATTACCCGATATCCGGTTTCCAACCCGTATTTTCCGGATAACACGCGCTCCGAATCCGAACCGATATCCGTTTTCAATTATCCGGATCCGAATCTGACCCGATATCCGTTTTCCTTCCCGGATCCGATTCTAACTGGATCCAGCTCCGGATCGGACAGGAACTATCCGTCCCGTTTTCACCCCTAGACATGTCTCACTGTGGCACTGTACAACTTTTGACGACAGAAATCTGGCTCCGCCCCTTTTTCTCCTTTCTTTTCTCCTTACTTTTTTATTTTTCTTCCTTCCATTTCTTTTCTTCTTTTCTTTTCCCCTTCTCCTTTTCATCACACCCTCCCCGGCTCAACCCCTCCGCCTCTGCCTCCTCGCCCCCATCACCCTCTTCGCCCCTCCGCCTCCCCCGATTCCCCTCCTTCCCCTCTGGCTCCCTCACCCCCTCCACCTCTTCGCCCCCTCCATCTCCGGCTCCCTCGCCCTCTCCGCCTCGCCCCCGATTCCCTTCCGCCTCCCCCTCTCCCTCTTCCCCTCCGCCTCGCCCTCGCCCCTTCCAACTCCCCCTCTTCCCATTGCCCTCGGTTGTCGGTGATGCGGGCGTCAGCGGCGAGCGTGGCACGCAGGTGCCATGGGCTCACGTGGCGTGGATGGCTCGGCCGTAGGTGGCCACGGGCGAGCGTGACGACTAGGTAAACCCCCTCTCACCCACCTCCGCCTCTCCCCCGCCGCCGCTATGCCAAGCCATCGTGCGGAAAGCCCTAGGCGACCGCCTAGGCGACGGCACTCGACACCTAGTCGCCCTGGGCGACACCTGACGCGGCCAGGCGGGTGACTTGCTATCGCAAGGCGAGGTGAGCCCCCCTGGCGGTTAATGCCCAACGACGCTATGATAACCATGTTTGTAGATCTTTTATGTAATTAAGTTAATTATGTACTATATATTAATTAATTAATATTTATCAGTAGGGCCCTCTCCTACTGTCCCCTGTCAAAAAAAAGATTTGACAGCTTCAAGGGTAGATTGTAATGGTGGTAGGATGTGGTATTCTTTATAAGCTAGTAGGCACTCACAGACTAATAAGTAATAAATAGCAAGGATTACAAATCATCTGACACATTATTACTTCACTAACCGGTAAAATGTATACTATGTAGATAGCATAAGTCTAGAAATTTTCTTCAAAGCAATACATGGTAGATCTATGTGCAGTGAGCATCACTGAATGTATACTATGACTGATGAAAACTCCATTCGTCTATCAAATCTTCAGAACACAATAAGTATAATTTTCCCTTTTAAAAACAGATCATCGAAACAGATTACATGGTAACTCTGAACGGTAGCAGTTTTAGTCACACAAACTGAACAAACCATTATACATTTAAAAGAACTCAGCAGCTACTGCAAAAAGCAAAGAGCAGAATATTCATAACTTTGTACGAACCTGATCAATAACATTTCCATTTGTATCTTGGGTAAGGGGCCGATAGTCTCCAAGGAAAAACTATTGGAAAAAAAAAATTGGGTAGTGAGCATCACTGAATGCATAAAAGGTGGGATATTTCCCCAAACGGGGAGTATTTAGTGCAACCATATTTGAGTACAGTCATGCAAACTCTCAACGTGAGCTGCTGGATGAGCTTCAATAGGCTACATTAGGGGAGCTAAAGAGCAACATGGATGGATAATTCTGTGAATAAGTGAATAACCCCTAAGGCCCAAACAGATTAGGAAGTTATAAATGATCAAACTAAATTGAAATATCCAATCCAACCGCGCCTGATCCAACTGTTTACATCATCACTGGGACAGTGGCAGTTTGCATGATTGCACCCAAACATTGGTTTGCACTAAGTATTCCCCAAATAACTTGATAGTTCAGTAACAGTCTCTGTACCTGATCATATTTCGCATCCTTCTGGGACTCTCCCTGCCCTGTACCAATAATGAATATTTGCCCAATTTCGTCGGAGAGAATAAGTGATGTCCCATCCCTGAATGTCCATCCAGCACAACATCAAGATTACATCACAGATAAATAACTAATTCAGATTCATCAGCAATCTAGAAGTAATAGGCTAATGGTGCAAATTTTCAATTTCATATGATCTTGATGTTTCTATGTTAACATTCCAATACTCCACAGAAATAACCAAAGTCAGCAGTTGTAGCCGTATTAGCTTGAATGAAACTATAACATAAAACTGGAACACTAAAGATCAGCAACATTTCTACCAGCATGGTTGTTATGGCGTCAGACATGTTGCCTAAATCGTCACCTAAATGGAAAGGTGCCCGAGTGGACACCATGGAAGCTCGCCTTGCCTTGGTGAATTAGGCGAACGCCCAGAAATTATGGCATACACTGCGAGATTCTGGGCACCTGCCATAGTTGGATGTTGACTAGGTTATGTGACTGTGTGACTGAGAGTTGGAGAGAGAGAGAGAGAGACTGTGAGGATGAGAGTGAGACTGTGAAAGACTGAGAGATGCGATGGAACCCTAGCTGCTGCTGCTGTTCATCGTGCCAGCCACCACCAGTCCACCACAGAAGCTCCCACTAGCGGGCTTCCCTCCCTCGAGGCCTTAAGGACATAGAATCCTGTCACCTCCAACTCGCCGTCGCTGTCCACCACTGTAGCTCATCGTCGCCGTAGCCTGCAGCACCAGCTCCTCCCTCTCCAGATCCAGTCATCCAGGACCAGGTATGTGCTTTATCTCTCCTCTCTGATCTGCTTCACTTCTCTCAGCTTCTGCTCTCAACTCTTCCCTCTGGTCAGCTCCTCCTCTCTCTTGTCCTTGGCTCCTCCTCTCTGCTCTGCGATTTCTCTCTTTTCTCTGCTTCTGCTATTTTCTCTTCTCTGTGCCCTGCTTCTTCTATTCTATTCTGCTCTGCTGACCTCTGATCTACTTCTTTAATCGCCTGTTCAAGCCATGCTATTTTGTTCACCTTATGTTGCCTGGGCGACACCTGGGGTGCCCGCCTAGTTGACTAGGCGCCGTGGTCACTTAGTCTGCTGTGACCACCTTGGTCGTAGAGTTTTAATATTGATGGAGTATTGGAGTGATAGTCGCTCGATTCTTTCTAAAGCACCAAACAACAGAGAACCATGTAAAATGGCCAGGAACCAGGATTACACGTTTAGAGTCCAGTGGAAATTGCATTCTAGAGGGGGGAAATCATGATTGCATTTCTATTCTCTTCTAGTTCTCTTGTTTTCAACATGAGTAATAGTCCACAAAATATGCACACCGTGTCAAGCCACAGGCCCACCGCAGATGTTTCAAAGTACTTGGGCAGTTACAAAGTAACTCTTGCAAGTACAAATAGATCTTGACTAATCCAAACCAACTGATAAGCAAAAGAGAAACAACTTGATGTTTAAGTAATTGAGCAAGTTATAATGTTCGTGGTAATAATAAGAAAAATCAAATTTGAACTAAGAGTATGAAATCATGCTCTTGTAAGAACTAAAAATACATGACTAAAATATGAGGTGAAAGATTAGTTCAGGGTCAAATGTTAGTAGATAGGTAGGGAAAAAAAGAAACAACTCAATTTACATAAACATAACACCTTGGCCCAATTTGGCCATGTTCAGGCTGCTAGTGGTGGGTTTAATCCCAAGTTTCATTAGAGATGCATATAAAGTATAAACCTTGGGGAACCAGTAGTACCAACCAAAAAGCCTAAGTGCTCATACGGGCCGGATGTGCCGAGTTGATTACAAGTTAACATTTCATGGGAAGACGATTTTGATATTTAACCTAGTAATTAAAAAGGCACATATGATTGCTAAAGGATCACAGCCTTCAGAAAGGATATTTCTGTGTTAAGTAACTTGATGAGATTGAACAGCAATCAAGTAGAGATTTATACTGAGTCTCAAGATCTTCCTAACATAATGAGATGCTAAAGCTACCTAGTAAATACAAATGAGTTCGATGGGTATAAAGGATTTGAAAAGAAGAAAATGAGATTGTGAAGAAATTCTGCAGTGACACTTACGGAGAGAACTTCCCATCAACTAGCTTAAAATGCCCAGTTTCATAGATCTGTACAGGTTTTCCTTCCCATATCTGGATACAGAAACAGTATATTTCCAGGATTGAAGATAGGGGAAAAACTACAGAGATCTAGTTAGAAACTTACGTCCCAGATGATCGTCTTTCCATCATACCCAGCGCTCATAGCTATACGGGGGTTGAATGGATGCACATCAAGAACAAATGTCTGTTGAGAATGAAGTTGATCAAATCTAATAGGTGAATGTTTCTTTATGCACGGGTCACAGCTTTTGAGAAAATTGAAGTTGAATAACAAAGCACAGATGAATTATGGAGATCATGACATTGCAATCAAACAGCGTGACAGGTTTTTGATTCATTAAAGCAGTTTAATACATCCAAAAATTAAAGACGGACATGAAATTCGTGCAACTTTGATGGGACTACACCGGCAGACCCGTTTCTAGACCTAAAATGCTCATTTTAGAAATCAGGATCAATGGGACTACACTGGCAGACCCATTTCTAGACCTAAAATGCTCATTTTAGAAATCAAGATCAACAATGACACTGGTCAAACAACAAACTTCACATTTACATCATGGCAAGAGAAAATTGGTTATTTGTGTGAGATAATAACAGCATAACAATGTAACATGTAGATCAATCTGTAGGGACATACTTGGCTGCTAAAGCAAAAAAAAAAAAAAATTAGTGCCACGAATGGACAAGAAATGGATGTGGAATGCGCTGGTTAAATATTAATCAAAACACCATTAAGGTCAAGGCCGGCACTGTTAATAGTAATACTACTCAATGGGAAACCTTGCACATAAAAAAGCAAAATGGTGATTTCAATTATTTAAGAATTAAGAGAAAAAGGATTTAAATTTTCAATTGCAAAAACCAAGAATTTGCCAGTAGCAACTTATACTGCCACATTCTTTAAGAAAACAACCACTTTAAGTTTAACATCTTACAATGTTCTAAATAACGATACATGGTGAACGAACGGTCACCCCACCTTTTAGTGTTTATACGGTAAACGGCCTTGTAAACGGATTTAATATTTAAAATTCAGAGAAATATATACATGTGTTTGCGGTAACAACATAAGCATATAATTCATCTTCTTTCATGCATATAGAATGAAACTACCAGGCTATCAACAATTATTCATAGCGGTGATATGAAGAAAAAAGATGACATATTGTGAATCTAATTAAAGAATTATAATTGAATGAATGAACAACTCAAGTGTCAATAAAAACAAAGCTAGCATTCATCTCATTAATGTCATAATGTTCCATGTCATGTGACAATCTTGCAACTTTACCCAAATAAACAGCCAGATAAAACAAGCTTGTTAAACGTTAAAAGCCGTTAAACCGAACAAACGGCCCGATAAAACGGGCAAACCTTGAAATGTCCATAAACGTAATAGGGAGAGAATCTTTACCGTTTTAACAGCCTTTATTTAGAACATTGACATCTTGAAAGCTACCATTGCCAACTTTTTATGTTCCATGTATGTTTTATCATCTTTAATCCAAGCTCTTTGCCAGCATACTTATAACGAAAATTAAGGAGTTACTTCATTGTGCTTTCATTAGTAACATGACGAATAGCATGCTAACTAATGAGTTACCAGCGGCAAAGTTCACACATATGCACCTATCTGTCTAGTATGAAGATACCATGCGTGAAAACTCTACGAAGTGTCAATCTGCAATGATAAGTCATTAACCAAAAGACAATTTAATGCACAGAATGCAAGGCAGATCCTTACCGATTCCTTATGGCCAATCAATGAATGTACCAAGCTCCCATCAGAAGCATTCCACACACAAATTCTGCAATCTGCAGAACATAAGACATATTTAAGGGAGATGATACAAATGAGCACAAAGAAAGATAAATAAATTATGTAACAAGAAGATGACTTTTCTGCTAAACCATCTGTAGGTGG
This sequence comes from Otatea glauca, assembly GCA_036346275.1. Taxonomy (NCBI): domain Eukaryota; kingdom Viridiplantae; phylum Streptophyta; class Magnoliopsida; order Poales; family Poaceae; genus Otatea; species Otatea glauca. The sequence continues at coordinate 21,877,665 of CM070715.1, forward strand.
ATGCCCTAAACATGGATACTGGAGTAGAGTCGTAGAGGCTTCTACCCATTAGGTACTATAACAATTTTGATCAACTACAGCAACAAAGAGATGCAGGTTATTCGTAACCATGACTCCACACTCTTAACTGAGTAATAGCTATAGTAATCACAAAATCCATGCTCTGATACCATGTTAAGTTTAGTGGGAAAGAGATGGAAGCTCAATTATGTTGCATTGCAAGAGCCCAAAGGGCATATAATACCACAACTACCCCAAACCTACACATGATACTACACTACTACCTTTGACACATTGAACTACTGCCCTTAAAAAGGGAAAGCTATAGTTGAACATGGTGGAAACAATTCCATCAGTAGCCAATAGTGTTAGATAAAGAAGGTTCCAGACAAATTTGTCTTGCCCCTAGATGGGATGAAGGGTAAATCTAATCACCATACATAACTAATGATTTTAGAATGACTGCAAGCACAAATCCACTCATAGCATTGTATGGCAAATGGCTAACGATCGGACTAGTTAGAAGGGCCTTACTGATACATCATCAACATCCCAAATCTTCACTTTCATAATAGATCATGCAAATCATTTTGGTTGGGCATAAAATCAACATGAAAATTCTTCATGTTGATTAAGTTCCCAGATCAAAATGGTTTTCAAGATTGCACCTACTTATTGGTTTGCACTAGATATGGCCCCGCCATTATTAACTCATGGCTTTCTTAGACAATTGGACCTTCCTATTTAAGCAAGAACGATGAAATAAATAACTTGAAGATATAGAATGACTTTATGGACGTTAAAAATCCTAGAATAACAATCAAACAATTTAAATGGCAATACATGTAAATATGTATGAAATAAAAAAATTAGCAAGAGGTCGTATCAATGTGATTATATGATCAAGTGAAAATATATGAAGCAATAGACCAAAAGTACCCATGATAGCAGCAAGAACAAAGCGGTTGTCCAAACTCCAAACAATCATATTGACACCACGAGGGGTTGGCTGGTATCTTTGACGTGGACCGCCGCGAAGCGGTTGAGGAGCCATTGGAGGTGGAGGAACCTTGAGATGGTAAGCACGTGTCCAGCGTCCTACCTTTCCCTGGGTCAATGCAGGGACAAATTATTCAGAAATATATTTTGAATGGAATAATAACATAAAACTAGAACACTAAGATAAGCTACAATTCTACTGGTGCACATGCTTGCATTGCTGAGCAGCCGGTAAACCTGCCTTAACCATTATACAGGATACATGAGTACAGCTGGCTGCTGCAGCAGATAGTTTATATACCAGCCCTAACAAAACACCCTCTAGTGCTTCAACACACAGCACAATGGAAAAGTATACAGTGATTGAATCAGAAAATAAGATGAGCAACTACTCAGGAGGCAATTCATAATATTGTAGCAGTAGGCGAAACAGGCCGTCATGCAAATCATCATATAAATAATTATTCAAACAATGTTTTTCAGGAGAAAAATCATAGAATTCTAGGTCTCATTAGCTTACATGTGATTTCCGAGATCGTGGAACCCATATAATAGCACTGCCATCACGGGAGCAGGTAACAATATTATGTGTGAACCTAGCAAAAAGAGGCAAACTTAGCTAATGTAGAACTGTTGAAGCCAAAAATAACCACCAGCTGGACAGGAGATAATAAAAAAAACTGAAGGAGATAAAGAAACTACATAAGAACATGTAAATGGACCATAAGTACAAACAAGTTACTGACCAGGAATTTCTTAGCTTAAGGTTATTTTCTTCCTTAGTGGTGTGACTGGTGTCAGATGAGAAGGATCTAGAAGCCACTGCACATCCACTAAACTGCACGTAGTTAACATCATTTTCATGGCCAGATAACAGATCCATCTCATGATTCGGTTGGTCATGTTCCTCAGAAGAACTCTTGCAAGCATTCCATACCTGAAATCAACATTTCTGATGAAAAAGAGCAATTCACCTTCTGATTGTAAAATCAGAAGTAAACAAGTGAAAGTAGATAGCATGAAAGCATACCCTTGCAAAGGTGTCTGAGCTGCCAGTAACAAACACAGTTCCATTAGCATTGAATGCACACCATAAAATTTGGTGATTTGTTGGTTGAACTTGAACAGCACTGGAAGATGCATCACCACTCTTCCCTGGCATTAACACCATGTGGATTGGATTAATTAAATATATGCATTGCCCACACAAACGCAATAGACATGCTTCAATGAACTAACCAGGGGCAACATCTGGTGGTTTTGGTATATATATTCGCAGAGATTGTTGAGAGTGTCTCGCATCCCAAATCCTGCATGTCCCATCATCTGATGATCTGCTCATCAATATTATGTGACAAATTAGCTAGGGAGAATACAGAACTGAAAATAGCAAGCAAAAACCCTATAACAAATGTAAAAGTGCATTCAGCAAACCAATGGTGAGGTTGTATCACAAGAATATAAAAGAAACAAAAACAATTTCATACAGCTGACATGCATAAACAATTAAACATGGTATGAAAATCAGTACATATTGCGAGGATCTACAACTTCAAACAAAAGGTTGCACAAAAAATAGATGGTACAACACCAGCGTACCATTCGTTTATTTCAGGAAATGGCATAAGTACCCACCGAAGCGGTGACATAACTCACATAAGTTTAGTAACTTTAGTTGCTCTCAGAGCATAAAAGAATGCAGGATCACATAAATCAAAGCTTACACACATAACTAGAAAATAATTGATCAACATCCTCATACCAGATGTTGACTATATATCACCTACAATATAGTATATGGCTTATAGGAACATGATTGACCACATCACTTCTAGTGTGTACTTTAGGGCCTTTTGGGGGGAGCTGTAGCTTTTCTGAAAAACTGTTTTTTTTGTTTCCTAGGCTGAAAAATGGCTGTAGCTTTTTATAAGAGACTATTTGACAAATAACTAATTTCTCTCAACAATAAGCTAAAAAAACAGGTCCAGCCTATCTTTCAGCTTTTGCTAGTTTTATATGACTTCTAACTTATGCCAAAAGCAGCCTATCTTTCAGCTTTTAGCTTTTGCTAGTTTTATATGACTCCTAACTTATGCCAAAAGCTAAGCTGTTTGTTGTTGTGGGGTTGGGGGGGGGGCCTTACTAACTTTTCGGAAGTTGAAGTTGACTTAAAGCCCCCCAAACAGGGCCTTAGTAGTGTAGTGTGCATGGAAAATATAGTGAAAATGAACAAAAACATCAAACATTTTTTTCCCAGACTGGCTTAGATCCTCTAACTTGGACGAACCTAGCTTTAAAATTTCTCCAGACAAGCAACAGCTTCAGTGAAACCAAAGCAGATCGAACACAATTGTTATACCATAAGGCCCTGTTTGGATGAGTGGTAATTCCTTAGGAGGTTTTGGGATTTAGTTCAAATTTGAACTAGATCCCAAAACATTCCAATGAAATACCCCTAATCCAAACACCCCCTAAGGCTGGTACCAAGTTCATGCTGTTTTTTCATTTGCACAGCAGCTGTCTTCCAGTTTTTATGTAGAATCACGAACCAAAATAATGGTAAAGAGTAAATAGTACTACTGGGAAAAATAAGAAAAGAAAGGATCACTCACGACAACAGCTGGAAAGCAGCACCTGGCCTAGGACTAAATGCAATGGCGGTTACAGCCCCTGTGTGCCCCTTCAGCACTGAGATTGGCAGACCATCAGGTATACGCCACTGCATTAGTAACCAGTCATTAACAGTAAAAGGAAGAAAGATTGTTATCATAGTTTCTGAGAAAGTACAAAAAGAAATATTGTTATCATAGTTTCTGAGAAAGTACAAAAAGTAGCAAACTAACCACTCTAATAATGAAATCATTGGATGAAGATGCTACGACAGCGTTATTGGAACTCACCGCAAGGTCAGTGATGTCACCCTTAAATTGGATAATGAAAAAGAACAGAGGGGTAAGTTATTTAATGGAAGGTTGTAAATATTTATATGTTGCATTAACCAAAACTAACTTCATGACCACGGCAGCTAGCCAGACAAAATGCTGTTTCCATCGCCCAAATTTTAACAAGGCGATCATCCGAACCAGTAATAACATATCGTCCTGTGCGATCAAAAGTAGCTGCAGAAACAGGAAGAGTAAGAAAAACAATACATCAGATAGAAGAGAGAAAATGCACAGATGACGAACTATGATGATTTGGACAAAATCAACCAAAAGACAACAAGGCAGCATCTACATTTGCTGAAGATAGGGACAAAAATAAGGTCTTTAGGAACAGAACAAGTGGCACACATTATTAAATTGTCAAGCTAATATCACAAAATATTTGCTGAATGAACCCTGATACGTATAAACCCACTATAGGAACTTCTCAAAATATTACAATAGGCCTTAATGTTGTGTTGGAACAACAATGATGGACAGACATATCCACGGAACTCCGAATATTCAATTAATTTTCTTAAGCGTGGTTTAATTCAGAAAATGAGAAAGTTCAACATACCACAATACACAGCATTTTGATGTCCCCTCAATCTCTTTATGATCTGCATCTTTTCAACAAGGGTAGATGGCTTCGCAATAGCATAGCATGATGCACGTACAGACGGAGCTCGACGATGCTTAGTAAAACCACCAATCTCTCTCAAACTTAAACCATGAACTTGATCAGCCTGTATATGCGGCCAACGGAGATAACTCGACAACCTGAGAGTTTCCTTATCCCTGCCCCTATCGGCTGAAGGATCCAAAAATGCATCAGCACATTGCTAATAACCCGGAAAAATAGACAAAAAAAATTGAACTATCGTGGAAACACAAAGTTGCATATACAAATGATATTATAAATAGCTAGAGGAATGGGAAAAAAGAAAATACTTTAAAGCCTAGAAGAACATAATATACATACAAGCAAGAAGGGAAAAGGAGTTGGAGCCAAGAAGTGTTGGGACATCGACAGCATTTGGAGAACCCCCTACAATCAAGCTGTGTGGGTTGCAGGAACCAACAATCAGTTGCTTTAAAAGCTTTACCAGATGGTCTTTACCAATGTGGGTGTATCTACAAAGTAAGCAGCATAAAACTAGTAAGAGAAATCCTCAATGTCATGTGAGCATTAAAAAAATTAAAAGAAGATAGAAGATAACAGTTCTGCCAAAGCAAGGGATCATTTTATATGTCTGTTTACCCATTACGCTAAATATTATATGCTGCCACCTTAACAAAAACTGTGATGTCAGAATCATAAAGCTTTATCAGTTCTAGATTAGTCACACAAACACGGAAAACCATTGTTAGCAAATTAGGAAATGTGGAGAAAGTATGGGCTCCACAACAGAAAACAAATGGATTTATCTCCAGTATATACAGGATATTTTCAATTGTTCTCCAATTTTATTATAAGCAACTCAGAAGCATCTCCAGTTCTCCACTACTTGCAGAATCTACTGGAGTCTGGAGAGAGTTTCTCACTTTAAGAAATGTTTAGTAGCAGAGAAAAAGAGTATGATTGTTGATTGATAATGAATATAACAGAAGCAAATTGACCAGACAACAGAGTAATGTATTCATACCTCTCAACTAACTTTAGGTAACCCAAAGGGAGTGATATGCCATCATCATTTTCTTCACCACTATGAAAACCACCACGTGAATACCAAGCATGGTATCTTCTAGGTAGCAGCTGATGCTCCAGGAGCTCATTGCACAGTTCTCCAAATGTCCGCTTAAATGGACCATGTGATAAAAAATGCATAATGAGAAAGTAAACTTCCCTCATGTCAATATCAACATCAGCCTCGGATGGAACATCTGATGACATCACCGGATTCACAGAATTAACCTTCTCGGGTGCCTGGCTTGGAAAATCCAGGGGCACCATACTAATAGAGGCTGCATTACCAGAAGGTTGGTGCTTCCTAAAAGCCATGCCTACAATACCACCTGGAGTTAAAAACAATAAAGCAAGTCCACAAATTAATATCAATAAAGATGTATTGAGTTCTGGATATCTCAGACAGGAGCTTAAGAACCAAAGAGGTAATGCAAAAACGAAAGTAGAGATGTCAAATATTGAATGAAGACATGAAATGTAGAGAATATTAGGATACATAGTAAAAGTACACACATACAGATTTTCTTTTCTTTTCTTTTTTGACAAATACCAGCAAGCTGGTGACCATGATATGTGGAGAAAATGAATAGTTTTTATAATATATCTCAATTAACTTTTCTAGCGAAATGATAAGATTGAACCATAGTTACCAAAATCGTGCTACATCTGGTTCGTTCGTGGTACGCCACTTCACAAAATGTTCATCTTGCAGCATACCTCTTCACAACCTTACATAAATGTAGAATGATGTGTGGTATTATAAACGTAGAACAGCCGTACATACTTGTAAAATTTGAAAATCTAGTGCAGACAACAACCAATTTATCCATAAAACTATCAAGAAACTAGACTCTCCCATCAACCATTACACATCGGACCACTTGATTCCCTAAACACTAACATCGTTGGAACAACAAATAGAAACTCTATCAACACATACAACTTGTATGCTACAAATGAAGTTTTACTCTGTATACAATAAAATCGAATGTGTAATGAAGCTTATCAGAATGCTAGATAGATTATTTTCATGCTTGTTCAAGATGGCTATCTGTTGCTGCTAATTCAAAGTCCACGTGCAATGATTTCATCACCAGCAGTCAGCAGATATACAATATTAGATTTTTACAAACTCATCCATACAGGCATCTATCCCATGCTTGAAATTCAAAGAATAAACAAACCAAGTCAGCACTGCTATAGCTAGTAAAACACAGAAAACGAGAATTCATTACACTTTAAAGCACACAAAATATAAAAATGGACAACACAATCACCAACACCACATAAACACAACCATCTAGCCTTTCATAAATCTCATTTCACGAAATAAACAGCCCATTCAAGCATCATAAATCTCATTTCACAAAATAATCAGCCCATGCAAGCATCTCTATCTATTTATCTAAGGCACACTGCAGAGGTACTTACTAGTTACTATTCAACCTCTTCTGCTCAGCCACCGGTTAAACCCTAGATGCAGGGATCCAAAAGTGAAAATATCCAATACATATAATCACTCTACGTTTTGCGGCACCCAGCTTCACAAACGGATCCATTCATGCAAAGCATTCACACCTACTCCTTACATGCAACACAATGATTTGTTTTTCAAACATTTAGTCTTTGCATAACTAGAAGTCTAAAACCCTAGTATTCAAAACACAAACAGATCCAATATTTGAACCACTCGATAAAGTACGTCCACCAAAGCTCCCACAATTTTCACAGGGGAAAACGTATGTACAAAATTATCACGGGAAAACCGTATGTACAAAATTATCACAGGGAAAATCCTAGATAAACGCACAAGTCTTCAACCCTGGCAATAAAACCTGCAAAATTCGTCCCAATTCCCTACAAAATCGGAGATCTAAAACACTTCCCACGTTTGCCAGTACCGGAAGTGCTACATCTTCTGCACGCAGTTGGACGCATCAACTAGCACAAATCTACCAATATGGTTAAGGGATCCGCAAAGTCTGTAACATGGAGACGAAAAACAGCACAATACGGCCGGTCATTTGTGGCAAGGAAAGTTAAGGGCGTGAGAGAGCCACCTCCTAGTCGGCGAGTCCACGCCGGATTCGGCGGTGGCGTTGCAGAAGATTGCCAACGGAGGAGGGCGCCTCGGCAGAACTCGTTCGGCCGGAAGAGGTCGTCTCCAGCAGCGGCGAGCGGGCGGAGGCCGCGGTCCGGTCGCCTCCTGCCGTCCTGCGAGCCCTAGGCACAGTGCGGAGGGAGGCTAGAGAAACAGAGAGCCAAGGGGAATTTTGTTCGCGGGTGTGAATGTGATCCAGATAGGGGGCCTCCGAAGCTAACGGGTTAACGGGCTGATAGTGAAAAGAGAGAGGTGCCATGTGGCAACACCTGGATGTGTCATCACGAAAGAATTGGTGAGAGCAATACCCGAATGCATGTGCTTTACTGCAGCCAAAAAATATCATATATCCATAGTTAACAAAATATTATATTATGCCCAGCACATCGGGTCTTCGTCTCACGGTTAATCTGCCTGGCCCATGCCCCTGGCTTTGCCTTCTCTTCTGTGTTCGGTCGAGCACCGACAAAAGAGCGCGACTTATAATCTTCTAGATTAGTGTAGTATCTTCATAATTATACTAAGAATTATGGTTTAGGGATTTAATCCCTCCTAAACAATGCATATCTTTAAGTCATCTTATTCGAATGCAACGAACACATCTTTCGAAATTGGATGTTGGCAAAGACTTAGTGAATAAATCAGCTAGATTTTCATATGACTTAGTTTGTAAGATCTTTACCTCAGCATTCTTATAGAGTTCATAAGGATATAAAAATTTAGGGGCAATATGATCCATGATATTACTTTTTCTATAACTCATTTGTATTTGTGCAACACAAGAAGCATTATCTTCATAGATAATTATAGAGTATCAACAGTGTTAATGCCACACAACTTCTGTATATGGCTAATCACGTCTCACCCAAATGCATTCATGTGAGTCTTCATATAATGCTATAATATCTGAGTAGTTGGTAGAGTTAGCTACTAAGGTCTAATTAAAAGACCACCTAGAAATGGTTGTGCCATAACAAGTAAATATAAATCCTATCTAAGACTAGTATATCTAAGTATAGTGCCTGTGCTAACGCTACGATGGCAGTACACCCGCTTATTAATTAAATAAGAAGATAAGTATGAATACAACACTTAATAATAAAAGAGAAATTTAGAATTTTAAATGAATTTAGAAAGAAAAACGGAACTAAATGGAGGTCGAATGGGCGAAAACGGGCTCCTAAAAGATTTTAAATCAAGAAAGAGAAGAAAAAGAATTTTACGATTTTAGATTATTTTTTGTAGCTTCCACAGAGAGCACACAGTGTTTCTCTCAGGCTTAACCAACGCAAGGGGGGGAAGGCCGGTGGCCGGCCGTGGTCGCAGATGGTCGGCAGATCAGTGCGGCGAAATCACCGGCACCGGCGCCTGCGGGGGAGGAGTCATGGTTGCGGTGAATTTCGTCGGGAAAGATGACGGTGATGGCTTGGGTTACCTCCAAAATCCGGCGATCTTTACAAGAGGGAGCACTTAGGATTTACGCAATGCGATGGGGTGGAGGAGAGCTCACGACTTTTATAGCCCGAAACAAGCATATTTATAGAAACCATAATTTGGGATTAAATCAGATTGGGAGGAAATTTTGGCAATAAAGCACGAAATTTGGGAATTAACACCATAGATGGAAAGAGGAGATTTGGTGCGGGATTGATGGAGCTTTAGAGCTTTTTCTTGCTTTAATGGAGGGAGGAAGAGAAGAAGCTTCTGCAGTGCAGGCTGCACTAGAAGAAGCTACAATGAGTTGCCTTCATTTTTAAATATAGAAGGATTTTTGAAAAGATAGCACATTAGGTTAAAAATTCTAGAAAAATTCTCAAAAAACTTTCAATTATTTTGTACTTAATAAAATTATTTTCAAAAAATTAAATTATAAATTTGCCGAGAGACGCGACGGCGAGGTCATTGACCAAAGAACTCGCCGCGTCGGCAAAGCCATCGATGGCAACCGTGGAGCCATTGCAGACCTGCGTTCTCCCGGCCGCGCTGCCTCATCTCCCGGTTTCCTTTTCCCAACACGTAATGTATGGTCCTTTCCTTTTCCTTGTTGATGCTGGAGGTGAGGGAAGGTCTGTTGTGGGCCACAGGGATGATTTCGGAAAAATATGGAAAAATAAACTGCGCTCGATGACCATGGATCCGCAAGAAAAAGATAAAAATTAAATGATGCTCGCATTGGCATTGGTCCCGAGAAAAAATTAAAAAAAATTAAGCAGCACTCACAGACCGTTGGTTCCTTAGATAAAAAATAAAAACAAAAATTCAACGCTCTCCGTGCGCTAAAATTAGGTTCTATGGGGCTAGATCCGAAAAAAAAGTCTCGAGAAGGGTCATATTCGAAAAAAAATACGATCATAATGCTAGGAAAATAAAAAATTCAAGTCTTGTTTCCTTGCATGTGAATCCTTCCTGTTTATTTCCTTGTTTGATTCATCCTCCTTCCAAATATGTAGTACGTACAATTTTGGGCAGAAAAAAATTCAAGTCTGGTTTCCTTGCATGCGGATCCTCCTTATTTATTTTCTTTTTTGATTCGCTCTCCTTCCAAATATGTAGGTGGGGAAGGTCTGTTGTGGGGCACAAGGATGATTAGACACACTAAATAATGGCCATCGGATGTGGGTGAGTAAAACTGAGAAAAGATCTGAGACGTTCATTTTGATGAATGCAAGTTTCTGGGGACGTTTTGCTGGGTGCACGAACATTGAGCCACCTCTAATGAGGTGCATTATTTATGGTGGACGTAGAAAAAATTGCTTAGGTGCATTATAAAGGGGTATAGATTTGGCACTATAAGGATCATACAGATAGCCAGCATCCATATATCCTAACATAGCCCAATCTTGGTCCTTCTAGTAAAATAAGCCAAGATCCCTTGTACCTCGGAGGTATCTGTTAGACCTAGTGCAATTCGTAAGATACATAAGTGCTCCTATGACGCTTAAGTACGGAACTTTAGATCCTAAGACTTTCTTATTTTTCATCCTCGGTCTGAATTGGTCTTTATCTACTTCAAGAGATCTTACTACCGTGGGGATCTTTAAAGAATGAGATTTATCCATGTTGAATTTTTCCAATACTTTCTTGATATAGGTAGACTAGTGAATGCCCGTGACATTCCAATCTATTTTCTGACATTCTTTTGTGTGGTACTTTGCTCCCTCTAATGCTGGAAAAGTGTCCTCATCAAAAATACAATTAGCGTACCAAACCATATATAGGTCCCCTATCATAGGCTTAAGATATTTAATAATTGACGGAGATTCATAACCTACAGAGATCCTTAACTTCTGGTGAGAGCCCATGGTTGTACGCTGTGATGGTGAGATTGGCACGTATACAATACATTCAAATTTTCGTAGATGGGAAATACTTTGTTCTTTCCCACGTACTCAGCAAAGGGTAAATTTAATGGTATGTAGTTGGTCTAAGTTAAATTAATATAGCAGCGTGCGGCACTGTGTGGCCCTAACAGCTAGTGGGTAGCCTACAATTCTACAATAGTGGTCTAGCAATAAGTTTTATTATTTTAATTAATGAATATGAAAGACCATTTTATATGTGGACATGAGATATTGAATACTCTACATTAATGTCCAGAGCCATACAATAATCATCAAATACTTTTGAGGTAAACTCACTAGCATTTCCATTCAAATGGACATGATCCTTTCATCTAAAAAGGAGGAGCTTAATTTAATAACTAGGCAATTAATTTAGCAAAAGCATGGTTTAAAGTAGATAAGAGGCATACATAGGACCATAAAGTATCTGAAGTGTCCCGACAGGGAATTTATAGGTCCACATATATCACCTTAAATTCTCGGTAGGAAATTCAGTTATTCTTCGCTGACTTTCATATAATAATGTCTAATTACGAGCTCCCCTTTAGCATAAGAAGTCTTCAGGTCTAGGGAAATCAGTAGTTTTTATGCTAAGGCCAGCATAATTATTGATGATTTTTCTCATCATATTCAACCTAGGATGACCCAATTGATTATGCCAAATCTTAAATATTTTTGGGATTTTAAATATTATTTTCATCGCAACAAAAACTTTAGATTTCATATATGTATAGTATAATCCTAGGGAGAAGGAAGTTTTTCAACTACTCGTTTATTGCACCCATTGAACCTAGTAATGAGTAGGTATTCTGTACCATCCTCAATTTATATCTGCATGTGAAAACCATCCAGATAGATGTCTTTGAAAATTAATAGAGTACGATTAGACTCAAGGTACAATAGAGCATCCTCTATTATTATACGAGTACCCATATGGAGAACTATGATGGATCTTCCGGTACCAATAATAAGGGCATCACTTCGGGCGATGGGTATAATATTTTCAGTTTTCTTAGTCAAAGTCTGAAAATATATATTTTCTCTACAAGACAGATTTCCCCCTCCTCTATAGGATTATACATTGTTCTATATTAGGAGTATGATTTAGCAATCAAATAATTGTTGCATCAGGAACATATTGTAAAATATAGATCAAACGTAACACAATGAATCAACCAAATATCCTAGGAAATAACAATTTATTTAACTTTAAATGATAATCTCTCAACAAGAGCGCAGATTAATGTGTTTATTCTAGAACTAAGACTAAACTGATAATGAGACTCTTAAGAAGACTCATAAAAAAATGTAACATCGACTAGCAAAATAAAGGCATATTTGAAAGACTAGTTCAGGTCTCCATATAGTCGTGGGTATCATTTTGGGACTCCTCAAGCTCAGTCCTAAGAAAGTCATCTTATCCATGGTAGTGTTTCCATATCCAAGAAAGTCCTTTTAGAACTTCCCTAGGATCAAGAACTATATTATCACACTTCTCGATGGATGTGCCAACAACTGGTTAAGCGGTGAAGTCTGGCTCAATATTATTCCCCTTGGTCTTCTTGACTTTTTCAGTGTATTGCATATAAAGGTCTGCCAAATGTTTTGGGGTAGGCAGTTGCATGACCAATGGCTAGTGCATCCACACCTAAAGTAGGGTTTAGCAGGGTAAGCAGCCTTGTTGGCTGAGTCTTGCTTATGGAAGCTCCTATGCCCTTTATCTTTACCTCTCCGCTAGGGCTTATCTCTTCCCTTCTATATTTCGTCATTCTTCTATTTCCCCCTTTATGCCTTTGGCCTTTTCTGCGGACATGACTATTGCTAGCCTGCTGAGCATTACCATGTGATTTAGCCATTGCATGTATCCCATTGGGAAAAATATGATGATTCTCTGTTAGAAGTTTATCAAGCTTCTCTGCTTCTAGTAAAGTGAAGATAAGATCACAGAACTCTGGTACTTGGTATTACGATATTGTTGTTGTAGTATCCTCATGTTGGGGTGGAAGGTACACAATGTTATATCTATCATTTTAGCATCCGTAACTTTCTGGTTATAGAAACGTAATTTGGACACAAGCTTATGCATGCCGGAGTTATATGCGGCCACGTTTTTATAATCCTAAAAGCATAGGAGGGTCAATTCGAGCTGTGCTTCTAGTAGCAGGGCAGATATCTGCTGGTTATAATGTTCCTTCAGGGAATTCCATAATGCCAGCGGGTCCTCCTCTATGAAATAATCGGCCTTTAAGTTCGCATGGAGATGGTACCTTAGAAAGTTCAAAGCCACTCACTTGGCGACTTTAGGAAGGAATGACAACTTCAAGCTAGGTAATAGCGGATATAAGAAATTGAGCTATCAAGTTATTCCTAGCATCCATCGCCTAAATCAGGCAATTACTGTCATTCAAGGTAAGCTCAATAAATTCCCTCTTTGCGATGTCTGACATATCCTATGTTATATTCATATAAAAATAAATTTTACTGATGGCAAAATCAATATATTACATGCTCACTCTTGAATCAGTAAAGATTGGTATATATCTATTCTGTAGATAATTATCTATAATTTCCCAGAATTGTCCTAGCATTTTTATAATTATTTGCTAATTATTGAGCAATTTTTAGAATTACCAAATAAAAAAATAAATTTGGCATATATAAACATGGAGTTATGCTAGGAAAATATAAACCCAGAGATATGAAACTTCCATGTGTGCTAGGTCTAAGGTTCAAGAATTTACGGAAGCACATATACACAGAAGTTTAGTTTCTAGGATTTAATATAAATTTTTAGATTTTATTAACTATTTTTCGAGCTTACTCTAAACTTCGGGGTCTAGAATGTAATATTTTCTTTACCCCGATAATTTTTTGTAATTATGCGGAACTTCATGGTCTTTTCGTAAAATCTATTGTAGCCATAAAATATTACGTAATTAACTAAAACTTCAGGCCAAAATTGAATGGGTTGTACGACCCGCACGCACTGGGGGTGGTGGCCGAAATGCCGCTCATCCCATATTAGCCGACGGGCTAGGGTTATGTGTCACTTCATGTGGCCTTGGTGGAATTGGGCCCGGGTCTTGAGCTCATTTGGACCTACAGCGCCACAGCAGCAGTGCTTCTGTGGGATCGGGGCAGCACGGCGTCGACCCTGCGATGACGTTCAAGGACGTGTGTCGTGCACGCTCGGTGGGAGCATCGGCGGCGAGGACGTGAGGATTCTTAATTGGTATTGGGATTGATCTACGACAATTAGTTTATTATTCAACACATGATCACCACAAAGCTCTCCAAGGCCGAATGGAAATTTTTGCCTGCATCAATCTACACTACATCGCACTTCGACCAACATCAAGCAACTAATCTATTGCAAGTCGTATGTCAGTTATCTCATTTGAGCAGTTTTTAATCCTGTAGAGTAATTATTCTAGTTCCCTATATTAGATTAATTTAATTAATGATTAGGACCCTAGATTGGATTACTATTCATATGCATTAGATATCGCACGCTTCGTCGGCCAAGCCGCCATGTGGGCCTACCACCGCGTTGTGCTTGCCTTTACCACCTCGGGCTATGCCTAACGCCGCATCTCACAGTCAGTTATAGACATTGGCCCCATGGAATCAAAGCCATGGGCATGCATGCTTGAGCTTATTATAATCATAGTCATCGTGGACTAGTAATGGTACAATGTATCAACCGCTCGAGGTTGCCTAATTCAGGAACCGACAGTCGTGGCGTATCTCATCGTTGGTCGCCGTCTTGACCCTGACCATCCTAAGCTTCGTCATCACGGCGATGAAGTTTGTTGAAGGTTAGATCTCGACAATAATTTTATGATTACGGGTACCTTTGATTTAGCAAAGTCAAGCACGAAGACAGCAACACATGATGTATACAGGTTCAGGCCCCTGGATGGAGTAATACCCTACTTCCTGTGCAGACGATGTATGAAATTGGTGTATCAAGTACAGAGCAAGGTGTCTAGCCATAGTTACAATGAAGATTGGATCTAGGCAATGGCTAAACTATGGCTGGAGGTTGACGAAGCGTGGTTCATCGGCTCCTGGTTGTTCTGTGTCTTCTGAAAGCTCTAAAAAATCTTCTCTTCTTCTTTGGTTTGGAAGCCTTGCCTTGAGTATACCTACCCCAGCCTTATATAGTCGGGGTAGCCCGGTATCAGGTTGAGTTGTAGTCGGTTTGGGATACCAGATCATAGCCGATGAGGAGTCCAGCATCGCGTGATCTTCGTAGCATATCCAAACTTCCCTAGATACTAGGCGTACTCGAGTCGGTTTCCTCGTAATGAAAAAGTGATCGAGCCCTTCCTAGTATGCAGATATCCCCTCTGTGTATATCTTATCCCACAGAATCGGGCCTGTGATATCTAGAGTTTCTAGATGCTTGCTTGAGCATATATGGTATAATCTTCATGTTTTCGATATGAACTCATACCCTATATTTAGATATTCGACAAAGTTGTTGAAGAACGCACCCTAGTTGTAGGCGTAGAGACCGACTGTGCCGTTTGAACTCTGGTCGATGTACAACACTAGGTCAGATCCTCGGAGGCCCCTGCCGCCCTACAGGTTCATGTAAAAGGTGTTGTCAAAGCCCACTAGTGTCACGTTTGATAGCATCTAGGCCCCCCAATTTTTATTATCTTGTTTTATTATAGTTTTGGTGTTGATGACTAAGTTAATAATGCTTAAGTTTTGAAGAACATGTGCTGAAATCAATGGTGAAGCAAGTTGGACTAACAAGATTAAGGTGTTCTGTTACTAGTTTATGACTTGGGAGTTGATTCAAGTCAAATAGCTAGGATTATTTTAAGTTTGGCTGTTATAAAGGGGGACTTTGCACAAGTTAGTAGATTGGATCATAAGGCAAAGACAAAATTAGATTTCTCGGAGTAAAAGACACTTAGTCATTGTTCTTTGAATCAAAATTCTCCTTCATTTCAATAATCTAAATATGCAACGGACTAAAATTTAGCTATCCATTTCTTAAGTCTGTTGCATACACGGCCAAAATCCTTTTAAGTCAAAAGCTTCTTTGATCCAGCATTAAAAAAATTCTTTGTCAAAACTCCTATCAAGGTATCTACTCATCGGACCAAACTTCTTATTTTCACATACTTTAGTCCTTGGTGAAAATTCTTTGAAGACATCTTGCAACCAAGTGTTTGTCTATGTATGACGGACCAAATTTGGTCCGGCATACATGTAAAAGTCATTCTTCTTTGACAGACCAAAATCTTCTCAGATTTCCATCTACATCGGACCAAATATTTTAAGTCCGGCACTCATTCAGATTATAAGCCTTTTGCCGGACCAATCCTTGGAGTCCTATTTATTAAATCCATATGTAGATACTCATTCTTATTCAAAGGTTTTTCCTTTGTTGACGGACCAAATATTCTTGTTTAAAAGTTTTAGTCCGTTGCTAAAGCAAATCGCTTGGATAAACTTTTTTTTGTTGATAAAGGTCCTTGGCTAATGATCTTAGAACTTCCCATGTATGACGGACCAAATAATTTGGTCCGGCATACTTGTATCTCACTCATTCCTTTGACCGAACCAAACTCTCTAAAAATCCCATGTACAACGGACCAAATTTTTTGGTCCGTCGTAAATGTCTTAAATTGGTCCGTCATACACATGATTAGTATCGCTAAGATCTATTGCTCAGTCCGTTGTAAACGTGTATTTTAGATATTTTTGATACTTTGACACATCCAACGGCTACAGTGGTAGGTGCAACGACTATATTCATTCCAAATGACTATATAAGCATTTCCTGAGCCATCTACCATGACAAGAGAAGGAACTCCTTGACCTTTTAGCATTCAAAATAGTTCTTATTCTAAAAAGGAGTCTGTGCTTCACTTTCAAACTCAAAATCCTCAACATCTCTAAGTGTTTTAGCTCCAAGCTGAAGTCTAGCTGTGTGATTTGCGAGTGAACCAAGAGACAGAACTTGTGCAAAGTTAATACTCTTGGATCTTAGTGATCCTAGACAACTTGGTGGAAGTGAAAAGTGCAACCTGTCCAAAGGTGATTGTGGAAGGCCACTGTGGTTGTGAAAGGTTTGAAGCTCACTTCACTGGAGTAGCGAAAGAGTTTCCTGAGTGATCACCAGAGCTACTGCGACTAGCTTTAGAGAAGCAATGCTTCGGAAGAAGTGCTTCAACGTGGAGTAGGAGTGCGGCTCTGAACCACGGGATAAATATCTGTCTTTTTTGTGCTTTATTTCATTTTGTTGCTTTCGCTGTTATCAGTCTTTGCTTTTTACTTATGTCATATATTTACTGAGTTATTCTCATAAAGAGAATAGTAAATAACTACTATATTAAAGGCGAAGAGATCCGCGGCCTCTCAGCGACGCCACGTCATTCGCGTGTGTGCAGCGCACCTCCTGCTTCTCTTTATTCGCCCTCCGGTCCATCCCGCGTTAGCTCTCTTTGCGCCGTCGCCCCGTCCGTCCCCTCGTTTCACGCCGTCGCCCCGCCCGTGCGGCTTACCCTCCCACTTCACGCCGTCGCCAACGCACTTCACGCCATCACCGGCGCTCCGTCCACGCGTCGGTGCCGGCCGGCCCCCAGCGATTGGCCCTTAAAGCGTCACAATTTCGCGCTTATCCTGTCGCTTCACACCGTCGCCGGCGCTCCCAGGGATGGCCCTTAAATCACCACGATTTCGCCGTTTCCTCGCACGTTGCCGACGTCGCCGTTTGGTTCGGGAGCTCCGCCCGACGACGTTGGCCTCGTCGCTTCCGCCGGGTTTGTCGCCGAGGCTTCGTATGGTGTGCCTGCGAGTGGTTCCTTACCATCGGTTGGTTTGCCTCGGCCCGCGCGTTGTGAAACATTTGTGCTTCGTTCGATCGTTATGTTATGTGCCCTTCGTTCCGCATCGCTCGCTTCGTCCCCGCCGTTCCGTCTTCCTCCGCTGCCTTGTGATTCCAGGTGCGTTCGGGGTTTTTTTCACGTCTATTGCTTCGTTTGGGTTTCGCACGTCCTCTGATCTGAGGGCTCCCTCGCCAATTAGCTCTCTCGTGCTTCGTTCGGGTTTCGCTCAGCTCCTGATCTTATCCTTTGATTGTGGGTTCCGCTCCTCCTTCTCTTTGTTCATTTACTCCTGTCCTTTGGTGCAGGTCTGCATTCGTTCCTTTGCTCGGGGCACCGGCGCCGGCGCGAGGGGTGGAGGAGGCACCAGCGGCCGTGCCATTGGCGGCGGGGGAAGAGGATGTGCCATCACCAACTTGTTCGCGCGCGCCTTCGTCCTCGTGGGCGATGTCGAGGTGATCTCATCAAGCGCTGATGTGGGGAAGATGGTTAGTGTTTGATGCTCGCCTGTGCGTTTGGTTCAGTAAGTCTGCAACCGAGTATCTTCTTCTCTGCCGCTTCTTCACCGATCTTGCTCTCGCTAGCGCTTAGCTAATTCGGTGCATGTGCACTTGCTAGAATCGCCTTGCTATGAGATCGGCACCGCTCTGCGACAGGCCAAATAGTCCAACGGCCTTCATATCCATGTGTCCCATGAGGAGCGGCTAACTTTTGCAAAGGATTATCTTCATAAAGAGCTTTATACCGTTGCTTCCAAGGTACTAATTAGATTCAGATGTAATTTGTGTCTGAAGAAAACTTCAGATCTTACCATGTTGCTTGCATGTCGTATCCGTGGTTCTTCCTTATATACCTATGGTCCCAGACTCCCAGCTAATACGGCTCCAAAGTTCACAACATTGTGGTTAGGTTCAATAGTGTCATGAACACAATTTAGTAGTAACTTTGAAGCAGTGGACATCTTAGAACTGCTCAATCATGCCGTAGCCTCTGCAACCCGATCGCCAAAGTGCTAGCAAATGCAGATCTGCCTTCTTCCCTTATCTTCTTTACTTTTTTCTCTGCCTTTAGGAGCTATAGATTATTCGTAGCTGACTCTGTTTATTGGCAAACCGGTGCTTTTGTGTAGTTGTTTTTTCCTAGCTTAATAAAACTGATAGCATGATAGTATGGTGGAATTTGTGTATGGCAAAAAAATGATGACTTAATTCTGCCAGAAATAATGGTTGAAATAATTCTCCCAGGAAATAGTAGTTCCATGTTGAGGTATTCACAGGATATGTCCTGACTTCCGAGTAGTGGCAGGGACTTGGGAGTCCCAGGTTGTTGGCCTGGGTTCAAAGCTGGGTCAACCAAGGGTAGAAAAAACCTCTTACAAAAACGTTAAATTACTCACGCACTAAGCATGAGGTTGCTGCCCACGGCCATCGACAATTCCTTAACTTCCTCTCTTAATTTTGTAGTTTTGTAACTGGATCGTAAAATCGATTACACTATCCTAATTTTCGTTTGTTAGTTGTTCCATCCGTGTGCAAGATCGCCGGGAGGCGGTCTCCGCTGACGCGTTGCGAAGGTGACATTCCCTCATGCTTATGCTTGTTTTGTTATGTTATGCCAAATGATAATTGACATTTGGCATAGATGACTCAATGGTAATTGACATGGATCAAACTGTTGATTGGGTCAAGATAAACGTTTGTAGAACTATGAGTCTGAAAATGAAGCTGGGAAGATATCGAGAGAGACGCCAACGTGGAGAGGGAGGCTCGTGCTTGTGGATCTGGCCGGCTCTGAGAACATAGAAGCAGCAGGTCAAATGGGATTTGAAGCCAAAATGCAGGTGTGTGGTGGTGTTACTGTCTTACTGATCCTTACACTTCAATAGCACCTATTTAGGGTATTTCATATGCAAATACTTAGTATTTTGCATTAAAACAGATAGAAAATGTAGATGAATGCTTGTGTGATTAGGTTCTCGGAGGTACAATGGAGCTTTAATTTGTCCAGATGGGGATGGATTTCATCCCTCGGGTTTGCTCTGTTAGATCCTCCTTCTTTCCCTTTTCTTTTCGGCTCCTTCCCCTTTTTGATCTGTGTTTTCCCATTTGTTCTGTGGTTGTTGTTTTCGATATTATTCGTGGCTGAAAACCTTTTGATTGCTTCTTCCTTGTCATACATTCTTACATGATTTTTTCTGTTTCCTTGCAAGTATGTGCCTCTCTCAGGTGGGGGAGATAATTGTGTCTTCTTCTTATATTCTTCTTGTTGAGCCTCTAGATTTTATTTCCCGCAAGTGAATAGTCCTATGAGGTAACAAGTGGTCTTTTCACATGTTTTTCTTGTCATGCCCACTCCTCCTAACTTGCGTTCTTGCTCTGCTATCGCTCATCAAGCTCCAAAGACCATCGTCCTCTACTTCCTCTACTTCATCTTAGCACTTAAGCCTCGAGTGTGTTTGATGAATTGCCTAGAATTCATATATATTGGGTCGTTACCTTGGAGTTGATGCAATAACGATAATGTCCACACTCTCTACTTTGTAGTATGTCATTATTTAGATTCTTTACATTATAATAGGTAATTTTATTATCTGTATCCGCCTTTTCTTTGTTTGTCGCCACCTAGGTATTGAAAGATATATAACAATTCAAGCATCTTCTTCTGCAGACTACGAAAAAGGCCATGGCGGACAAAGGTTAGGCGCTTTTTTCCTAACTACAAGCTAGGTAGTCTCAAATAGTATTTTGGATTGAGATTAGATTGGTGGTGTGTTTTCTATATTTTATTGTACTCAAGAAGAGGCATGCTATGCATTGGAGAGAATCCAAAGACAAAGTTCCTTTCTTATGGTCCCGCTTTACAACTCTGGTGTGTTTCATTCATCTCTTGCCCCATCTGTGTTATTTGATTTCTAACTATTGTTCTACAAGTTTATACAATTGGGTTATGCTTAATTTACGACGTTAGTTGATTCTTTCTTGGCCAAAAGTTCACTAGGAATGTATAACTTACGAGAATCGATACTACATAACCTTTTCCTTTTCACATCAATTAAGGTCCGCTTCTTTTGATTTAGGAGAAGATCAAATTGATGGTTGTATCTTGACTTACATAAATGCTACGGTGATTCAATGTTTGTTTTTATAGATTTATAGAAATTCATAACTTGGCCTATCATTTCAAATTTCAAGAGGCACGACAGATGTGCAGTGTCGTTTCGATCTGTTTCTTTTCTTTATGTACATTTCCCCTTTCTTTTCTACAAACACTAACTGGCTATTGTTCTTTTCATGTCTAGCTACTTTTTAAGTTTTTTGTTTTCCACTTGGAAGAGGTGGGTTTTATGGACTCGAGGACAAATCTTATAGCAAACCATATTTAGGTTTTTGTGTTGATTTCTTGAGGACCTCCGGACGTTACGTCCTTGGTTTTTTAAAAAAAGAGGAGCACAAATAGTTGTAGCAGGAGGGTTACTCTCACGGGTAAGCCTTTTTCTTCAAAGAAGGTATGGCGATCTTTATGATTCTTTGTCTCTGACTTTTATTTAGAGATCTATGTTGCGCTTAGTGTGGGTTAAGGTTCTACAAGGCTTGTACTGTTAGAGTGCTTTAGTTTTCTCTTTGTTTTGCTTTGGTTCATCAATACAACCTTTTTGCAGACTTATATCCTTATGCTCACCTCATAGAAACGCCGAAGCATGCAGTCAAGCTTGTTGTACCGTTGTTGATTCCAGGTTCACCTATAAACAACGTCAACTTTTCATTTTTTGGTAATACCTACATGCACATGTATTGTTTGTTGAATGGATGTATTAATTGAATCATCCCTTTTTTGTATGCAAACTTCATGCCTTTACAGTAGTTCAATTATTCTTAAGAGTTTTTGTCCAAGGAATATATTTGCTCAAAAATTGCTTCCTGAGGTTGGCAACTGATAGCACCCAACAAGACCTGATATTGCCAGTCATTTGGCAAATTCGACAAAATAACATGTGTGACTCTTAATTCTTATTTATGTTCTTGTCTCAATGAATTAGATGTGTTTTTAAATATTTATGTTGTTGTCTTGACGAATAATTTCCTCAGTTTTCCAGGCTAATGTTGACTCTCTACGCTCAACTTAAATTGTTCTCTTCGCTATCCATAGAAAAAGAATCTGAATATGGCTTGTTGCTTCCTAGACATGATTTTAGCCCACCTAAATTTCAGATTATCAGGGGAAAATGCAGTTCATCAAAAAATATTCCTTGCCAATGAGGTGTTTCCAAAACCTCAAATCTGCAGTTTTCCAGCGAATGGTTCCCATCTTGTTTCTTTTCCGTTTTTAGCTTCGCTTCCGTTATCAAATAGATAAATTAGATTTGGTTACCTTCATTCTGTTACTTTCTGAATATGCCACATTTTCTATAGTAAACATTGCTTAACGAGTGTTGATTCTATATAGAATCACTGTATTAGGAAACAATTCCAATGCTTTGTTAATATATACATTCGATAGGATTTTCTCATAGTTCAGCTATCAGAAAATTTCCCATATAGTGTAGCATCTCATCTGCCATTTGTCCTTCTCTTTTTAAGTTGGATTTATTTTTATTTGCATGCAACAAATTTCCATAGCTTCCAATTATGTCAGATAATGCGATGACCTTATGAGGATGCCTTTAGTTGACCTTTCAATCAAAAATGAATGAGGTACAAAATGATGGGATAATATATTAATGTATATACCTTCAGTTAGATAGGGATGTTAATCTGTTTCCTTTATGTGTTTTATGGCCATTTTTTCGGTTTGGCTTGGGCATCAAAAAGTAAAGCTCCTACCATTTTGTATACAGAAAGAAGTTCAGTGCATCTACGTCATTTTAAGGTGCTGCACTCCCGGCCATTAGTTCATGAGCCCAGGCTTCACTATTCGCATTTCGGATTACCTATGCCTGAATGAAAAGTTCAATGTAATTTGTATTTCACTTTATATCACCTTCGTATTAGCTGTAGTCTTGTGTACATTGGGTCTATTTTTCCATGTGGGTTTGAAGCTGGTAAATTTCATATGATTCGATTATAGATTTATTATCAGTTGGTTATCTATATTGTGTGTGATTCCCAAACCATTTTATGTCCTATTCATTCTTAAACTTTACTTTATCTTCGCTAAACCAATGATTTTATAGACGGCGCAGCGAAGCGCGTATATCTACTAGTTATCTCTAAGAAGTTAAAATTTACAAAAGTTACCTATTCACCCCCCCTCTAGGCCAACTAGTTCCTTCAACGTTGTCACACTCCTACCGAGCAACACCGCTGTAGTCGCCTCGCACGCCCACCACCACACCCGGTGCTAGGGTTGGAAACCCTAACGCATGAGGAGGCTTAAACCACCCGGCCGGACCAGATCCAACCGATGAACATAAACAGGCTGTTGGCCCGTCAGTAATTTGGCCTGAGGATCAAATAATTTTGGGTCGAGGTAACTTTTTGCATTTTAACACCTGAAGTTTTTGTTAATTACGTAATATTTTATGGCTACAGTAAGTTTTGTGAAAAAGACCTTGAAGTTCTGCAAAATTACAAAAATTCAACGAGATAAAGATTTTTACATTCTAGACCTTGAAGTTTCTAGTAATCCCAAAAATAATTTATAAATTCTGAAAATTTAAAGTAAAAACTAGAAATTGAATCTTTAGGTATATGAGCTTTCGTAAGCTCTATATCTCTACGTTTACTTTCCTAGCATAATTCCATGATTATATATGCTAAATTTATTTTATGTTATTTGGTAATTCTGAAAATTGCTCGACAATTAGGCAAAAATTGTGAAAAATGCTATGAAATTATGAGAAATTATAGATAATTACCTACTGAATAGATTTAGACCATTCTTTACTGATTCAAGAGTGAGCATGCAATATTGGTTTTACTAGTAGTAAAATTCATTGTTGCATGAATATAACATAGAATATGTTGGATATCGCAAAGAGGGAATTTGCTAAACTTGCCCTTAATGGCAGCAATTATCTTAGCTAGGCAATGGATACCAAGATCAACTTGATAGATATATCTCTAGAAGCTGCTATCACTCAGTCTGAAGCTAAAGTCTCTGCTCATTCTGAAGCCACCAAGTGTGCATCCCTGCACTTTCTGAGGCACCATCTCTATGTGGACTTGAAGGCCAAATATTTGATGGAAGAGGACTCACTAGCACTATAGAATTCCCTAAAGGAATAATATAACTAGCAAAGATCTGCCAGGCTACCAGAAACACAGTGCGAGTGGACCCTCCTACGCTTTAAAGATTTTAAAACCGTGACAGCATACAACTCTGTTATACACAAGCTTGTCGCCAAACTGAGATTCTATAACTAGAAAGTTACTGATGCTGAAATGATAGACAAGACACTGTGCTCTTTCACCTGAATATGAGGATACTGCAGTAACGGTACCATCATACCAAGTACCAAAAGCACTCCAAATTTATCTGCATTTTGCTAGAAGTAGAGAAGCATGATGAACTCCTAATAAAGAATCATCATGTTCTCTCTAATAGGACACATGCAATGCCTGAAGCATATGCAAATGCTCAACAGGCTAGCAATAGCCATGGCCGTGGAAAAGGCGAAAGGCATCAAAGGAGAAAATGGAAGAATGGTAGAATACAGAACGAGAGGCAAGCCTCAATGGAGAAGTAAATGTAAAGGGTCGGGAGCTTCTAGAAGCGAGACTTAGCCAACAAGAATGCTTACATTGCACAACCCTGCTTTAGGTGTGGATGCACTGGCCATTGGTCGTACAACTACCACACCCCGAAGCATTTGGTGGACCTTTACATGCAATCCACTTGAAAAGTCAAAAAGACCCGGTGAAACAAAGTCGAGACACTTCACCACTCAACCTGTTGTTGACAAGGATGCCGAGAAGTGTGATGGTATGGTTCTCGATCTCATGGTTGAGGACGTGAACAAATCGATAGATCAAGATGAACTTCTTGGGACTAAGCTTGAGGAGTCCCAGAAGGACATCCATGACTTGTATGGAGACATATATTAATCTCCTAAATATTCGTTCCCTTTGCTAGTCAATGTCACATATTCCTTGTGAGCCTCCTTAAGAGTCTCTTTATCAATTTAGTCTTAGTTCTTGAATGAATATTGGTCTATGCTAGATTATCATTTAAAGCTAAATAAATTGTTATTTTCTAGAATATTCGATTTAGTCATTGTGTTATGCTTGTTCTGTATTTTACAATATGTCCTTGATGCAACAATTGTTTGATTGCTAAATCATACTTCTAATATAGAACAATGTATAATCCAATGGAGGAAGGAAATCTGTCTTGTAGACAGTTGTACCACAAATTCAATTCTTAGGGAAACTAAATACTTTTAGAGTTTGACTAAAAAAACTGAAAATATTACGACCATCGTCGAAATTGATGCCCTCATTGTTGGTACTAGAAGAGCCATCATAATTCTCTCTATAGGTACTCGTATAATAATGGAGGATGTTATTTTAAAGACATCCGTCTGAATAATTTCCATACAGAGACAAAAAATGAGGATATTACAGAATACCTACTCATAAATAAGTTTAACAGGTGCAATAAATGAGTGGTTGAAAAGCTCCCTTCCTTCTCCTCAGGATTGTACTATACACATATAAAACCTAAAGTTTTTGTTGCGATGAAGAAAATACTTCAAAACATAGAAATATTTAAGATTTGGTATGATCAACAAATCCTGGGTTGAATATGATGAGAAAAATCATCAAAATTCTGCTCACCATAGCATAAAAACTACTGACTTCCATAGACCTTAAGACTTCTTATACCTTGTTTGTGCTAAAGTAAAGCTCACAATTAGACCCTCTTATCTGAAAGATAGGGAAGAATCGCCGAATTTCTGGAGATAATTCAAAGTGATATTTGTGGACCTATATAGCCCCTATTGGGCTCCTTTAAATACTTTACAATACTGATAAATACTTCTACTAGATGGTGTAATATCGAGGATGCTGACTAAAGAGGGTGAATAGGAGATTTTAAAAATTATTTGCTCTATGACTAACGAGTAACAAATCAACACCTATGTCTAAACCTAAATAATATGCAGAACCACAATTCTAAGGTTTTGATAATAAAAGCCTAAATCAACTAGGTTCACTAAGTGCACTAATAAACTAAGCCTCTAACTATGATTTGTAATCATAAAGAACAGGCAATCAATCAATTTAATTCTATGAATATAAATTGCTTGAATGTAAATGAGCACAAGAAAGCAAACCACAATGAAACATGATACTTTTTACCGTGGTGTTTGAAGACTTGCCGGTCTCCCCTAGTCCACGTTGAGGTTAGTCCAAACACATTAGACTGGCTCCACGAATTGAGTACCCACCTCGAATTCTCTAGTGGTAGCTCTTTCCCTTTCAGGTAGGCGAGCTCTAATCTTTACAAAATTACCAGGCCTTCTCACAATCTCCTTTGAGAAGGTCACCGCGCACGACACCTGTCGGCGTTTTCGAGCGCCGGCAAGTAAATTTGTAAGTCTAAGGGGTCGCGCGTTCCACTTCCTGAATGGTTAGACTCGTGAGTCCAAGATGTATACTGGTTCGGGCTGAAAGTCCCTACTCCAGTTCGGATGGCCGTATTGTATTGCTTTGCACAACGTTTTACAGATGAGGGCGCTAAATTACCTAAGCTCCTCCCGTTCTCGTCTGTTTCTTCCCTTTTTAGAATCGTTAGTCCTGCCTCCTTTTATACAGAAGGAAGGGGCAGGTTACATCGAGAGTCGGGGGAAGGGCGAGGCGACCTATGCTAGGAGCTCGGTCCCAAATCCGTGGATCGGTCGCCACACGTCTTGCCCATCTTTGGGTCGGTAGCTTTGGTGGTCGGGAGGTTAGGTATTCTTCGGAAATAGCGTGCTTGCCCTCTGTGATCCTTACGAGTCTTGACGTGCGGTGTGTAGCGTTAGCGCGCCTCGGGAGGAGCGTGCGTTCATCATGTCTGACGCGATCGGTTGATGGGGCCGAAGCTCGACTTCAAGATCACCAAACCTTCTAGGAAGGAGCCACCGCCTTGTATAGTCACTCCGATTGACCTTGTTCGCGAGGTGCGTGGCGGTAGGTCGATGAGGGCCCCGACACGCGGCCCTCGGCGGCCGTCACTTTGGTTGGTCGGTCGGAGATCCGCCCCATCAAGGGGGTCGGGGCGCCGCGATCGGATTCGCTTCCCGGCGGTCGGGAGCGGATGTCTTGTGTGGTCTCGCAGCGATTCGGTCGGTGGCGGCGCGCGCTGCTTGTTGGGTCGAGACATGCTTGAGGCGGCTCGTCGCCGGGCGTTAGGGTACCCTGTTATTAGTATTCGTCGGTAGCCCCGAACTCCGGCGATTTCGGCGATTCGGTTGGGGTTGAACTTGGATGAGTGGTGGCGGGCACAGTGGTCGGTCGAGCCCGATCCGGTTAGCGATTCCGTCAGTGTACCCGACGGATCCGGCGGCTGCCTGGAGCTTGGCGGGGCATTTGAGCTGCCGGAGGCTTTGTCGCCTCATTGCGCATGCCGAGCATGGCTTAGTGTGCCCGCCTGTTTCGCCTTCTTGGCGCCGGGTTACAGTGCGGGGCGCCGTTTCTGGCTGCATTTACTCGGAGACCCTTGATCTCCCTTCATCCGGCTATATAAGGGCTTGCTAGAGCGATGGACCCTTATACCAAAATCCTCCTTTTGATCCTTGAAATGGAGGCATCCTTTAGTCTTGACTTTGGTGATGGCGCGTGAGAAGAAGAAGATCCTTTGCCGAGCTTTGGGTGAGTCTGGCCGGGCGATGGTCGAGCTCTGGAAGAAGTGCGGCTTGTGATGTAGTTCTTTGTTGGCGTCTTGCTTGAGGTCGTTCGAGGCTTAAGGTGGTAAGGAGGCCCTTCTTGAGGCGATGGTGCGAGCGGCGCGGCCGTTGTCGATCTTGGCGCGTCGATGTCGTGAGCAGCGGCATGGCATGCCATTCCGTGGCTATGTCGGCCGGCCTCGTCGGCCGCAAGGGTTTACCTACCGGTAGTCGTCTCCAACGACCTCAGTCCGCCGATCCCAAGGTCCGTCGTCGACCGAGCAAGGAAGGGCCTACCAAAGAGTCACTTCAACGACCTCGGTCCACCGATCCGAGATCTGTCCCATCGACCAGGCAAGGGCCTGTAGGAAGTTTGATGCGGATATGTTCCTGCCGTAGTGTAGGGTAGGTATCTTTTTTTTTGAGCTCGCCAGGTACCTCATGTAATGTTGTGTAAAGTTTGAGTCTGCTGGCATATAATGAAATCTTCTTTTATGAAATGTCTTCGCGATGAGTTTGCTTTGATTTTAATCGTCGTGGATAGGCCAGGGCCTTGATCGGCGAGGGCGGCCGGATACCTCGTGAGGTTCGGTGTCCGAGTGCCTTGGTCGGCAGGATGACCGGATGCCTCGAGAGGTTCGGTGTCCGATCGCCTTGGTCGGCGGGACGACCGGATGCCTCTGTGAGGTTCGGTGTCCGAGTGCCGTTTAACGTCGTAGCTAGACGGTGCCTTAGTCGGCGAGGACGACCCCATGCCTCTGTGAGGTTCGGTGTCCGAGTGCTTCGCTTAACGTCGTAGCTAGACAAAGCCTTAGTCGGCGGGAGGACCTGATGCCTCGAGAGAGGTTCGGTGTCAGCGCGCTTGGTCGGCGGACGACCGGATGCCTCTGTGAGGTTCGGGTGTCCGAGTGCTCGTTTAACGTCGTAGCTAGACGGTGCCTTAGTCGGCGAGGGCGACCCCATGCCTCTGAGAGGTTGGTGTCCGATCGCCTTGGTCGGCAGGACGACCGGATGCCTCTGAGAGGTTCGTGTCCGATCGCCTTGGTCGGCGGGGACGACCGGATGCCTCTGTGAGTTCGGTGTCCGAGTGCTCGTTTAACGTCGTAGCTAGACGATTGCCTTGGTCGGCGAGGGGCGACCCAACGCCTCTGTGAGGTTCGGGTGTCCGAGTGCCTTGGTGGCGGGGCGGCCGGATGCCTCTATGAGGTTCGGGTGTCAAGTGCTCGTTTAACGTCGTAGCTAGACGGTGCCTTAGTCGGCGAGGGCGACCCCATGCCTCTGTGAGGTTGGTGTCCGAGCGCCTTGGTCGGCGAGACAACCGGATGCCTCTGTGAGGTTCGGTGTCCGAGTGCTCGTTTAACGTCGTAGCTAGACGGTGCCTTAGTCGGCGGGGGCGGCCGGATACCTCTGTGAGGTTGGTGTCCGATCGCCTTGGTCGGCAGACAACCGGATGCCTCTCGTGAGGTTCGGTGTCCGAGTGCTCGTTAACGTCGTAGCTAGACGGTGCCTTGGCTTGGCAGGGGCGACCCAATGCCTCTGTGAGGTTCGGTGTCCGAGTGCTCGTTTAACGTCGTAGCTAGGCGTGAGTGCTCGTTCTGTCCGTGGCCCGGGCGTGAGTGCTCGTTTACCGTCGTGGCTGGGCGTGAGTGCTCGCTTCTCGTCGTGGCCGGCGTGGGGCATCCTTCCGAGTCCTCGTCGCGCGAGGGTAATCGCGAGAAGAATGGCCACCGTCTATCCCATGTATACCCCATCCGCAGTGTGGGACACGGAGGGGCGAGCGACGACGCGTTTACTGCGTTGGTTTGAGCGCCGTGCTCGTGGAGCCAATAGCGGGTAGTCCGAGTGGGTTCTCGAGGTCCCGCCCAGGGGGACCCTTCCGAGCGACGGTCCTAGAGTAGGGTGTCTGGCCTGCGTGGGGCGACCCATAAAAACCTTTCTTTACTCAATCCGTATGGACCCTAGGTCGTCCGCCAACCCAGAGCACACCGTGGCCGTCGCTCATTGATGAGCTCCCGGAGAGTGTGAAGTATGGTCTCGGACGCGAGTAGAGGTGATTAGGCCGTCGGTAGACCTAACCGAGGCCCAGTGGGGCTCACCTCATACACCCCTTGCTCAAGTTTTCTTTGGGCGCCTTATACCCATCCGGTGGGGTAGGCCTTTTGAACCTGACTTCTCATTTGGGCCCCGGCGCAAGCCACAAAGCTTTTGCTGCCTTGGGGCCGCAGCTGCCGATGGGCTTCGCGCGCCGAGCAACTGCTCCGGCCTAAAGGCGAGACCAAGAGGTTACGGACACGTTGTTCGGGCGGCGTCTTTATGGCTCTTGTCGCTGACATGCGAGGATTAAAAGCGGAGTGGTATTGGAACCGGGAGTTACTGGCCTGGCGCAATAGGCGAGGTGGACACGACGCCGTTTGAGGGTGCACTTTCCGCGGCTTGCTTGTCCTCTATAATCGCCTGCTTGGGTGCTCCGGGTAGTCACGCTTTCTTGCCTTCTTTGTCTCTGCTCTCAAACAAGAAAAGCACCAGAGAGCCAAGGAAAGAAAACCCGACCTTTCTTTCTCACCTTCGGTCGCCTCTTACGTGAAGATGTCGTGGCGGAGTGCTCAAGCAAGACACCGCGTCTTCGGCTTAGTGAAGAAGGGCTTCCTCATGCCGCAGACCTTCCGGTGGAGGGTGCCGACCGGGCCGTCACCCGCCGCGAGGCGACGAGGTCGTGGTGCCCGCTCGTTCTTCGAGCACGGCTTTGGCTCGCCGCACCCGCTCGTCCCGTGGGCCTTGTCTCACTACAAGGTGGAGGTGCACCATCTCAACCCCAATGGGGTCCTCCACATCGCCATCTTCATCACGCTGCGCGAGGCCTTCCGGGATCGAGCCGCGCCGGGCGTTGTGGAGGCACTTCTTCGTGCAAGGCTCGAAAGACAGCCGTCGGACACCGTGGCGCCCACAGGTGGCTGGCCCTCCGGCTCGCCCGGTCCGGAGCACGGAGTACTGAGGTAAACCGCCTCGTCCAACAAGGGGTGGCGTTACGAATGGCTCTACGTTGAGCGTTGGCGGCGGCGCCCTCGTTTCACCGACGAGCTTCCCATGGCGGAGGAGCGGTGGGCTGGGCGCCAAAAGAGGAGAAGAACAAGCCGCCCCGATCGTGGAGCGGTCGGGGCTCAAAGGAGACGGGCTCACCGGGGGCGTTGTTGTGCGCGCTTTATGGGGATGCGCGTGCAACCCCAAGTACATGCCGCACTTTGTTCCGGTATGCGGGGCCGTCCGGCCGGGCGAGGATGGCGAACCCGAGTTAGCCACGTCTCGAGGTGGAGGCCGGGTGGCGGTATTCACGGCGAGCGCCACGGTGGCTACGGTGGCCACCCGAGCCATTCTCGCGCCACGCGCCAAATCTGTAAGTCGGTGAAATTTCTTTCTGCTTCTCTTTTCTTTGTCCCTAGCACTTGGTCCGACCGCATTCCCGCATCCTCTTAGGGGCTCACGGATGTCTTCCCGGCGCCACTCCGAGGATAAGGAGGCGCGGCGGCCGCGGCGAAGGCAGAGGTCGACTCTCCCGCAAGAAGCGGAAGGAGGAAAGGAGGAAGAAGAAGCATAAGGAACGCTACGCGCGCAGCCTTGGCGAGGATGTGCTCGGAGACCACCGCCGTGGGGACAACCTCCAGCGACAATGGCGGAGCGCCTCGACCATCCACGTGGTGGGTTTTTCTCGACTCGCCGATCGGGCGGCGCCGAGCGTGGACCCGCCGAGGACGGCACCACGGGCCCCGTGGCGCGGATCCCGGCGGGGTGATCTTGCGCTCGGCCGTCGCAGCGCCTCGGTGGGCGGCCGGGAAGCGACGGTAGGCCGACCCTTACTGCGGGGCGGCAAAGAGGGCGCGCGTGCCACGTACCCGCTCGGCCTTGTAAATGTTTCTTTTTATTGGAGCATTTTTTGCGGCGAAGCCGCCCGAGCGACTCTTGAATCTTTGTAACGTCGGACCTACACGGCGTGGCGAGTGGGGCGTCCGCACCGCTCCGCAAATAACATCGCCCGGTGATTTGGCGACCGATCGGGTCGGTGGCGGTCGCGGTGTCGGCGTCCGAGGGCGCGGTCGCTTTCGAGGGGACGGGGCCGCACCCGGAGGTCGAGGCCGAAGAAGAACTTCCGCCACCTCCGGCGGGGACCCCACCGGACGACGTGATCGTCCTTTCGGAGGATGAGACGACGGTGCCGCCGGCGATCGCGCCAGTCGAGGCGGAGCTGGTGACGGAGGTGCTCGACCCTTTGTCCCAGGGGGAGGTGCCGACCGATGCCCCTCAGGTGCAGGTCGCCGAGGGGGTTTCTGAAGGGTTGACCTCATCGCCCTTGCCCATGGTGCTTTGGACGGGCGACGTCCCGCCCGAACGGGCGAACGAGGGCGTGCCGCCGGGTGTAGTCCCCGGGTCGGGCGTCATGGGTCAGTCGGAGGAGAGCGAGTGGGGCGCCGCCGGCAAGGCGCTACCGGACAAACCGAGATAGGCGGTCCGTAAAAGGTCCGCTCTTGCTCGAGTCTTTCACCGGTAGCCGCACGATGGTCGGGGAGTCCGCCATCGCCCGAGTAAGTCACCAAAAGCTCGACTCGTTGCGTTTTGCGGCGACTTGCGACTAACGGAGTGTCCACGCTTTTCAAGACTTGCGGGCTCGCCGTCGCTGTGTTGAGCTCTGCGGCAGCTCCGATCGTGGCGGCTGCGGTGGAGGAGTCGCATCAGTGCGCGCTTGAGCTGCGCCTAGTCCAGAGACCATGGACATTAGGCGGTCGAGGCGGTGGAGATCCGCTAGGGGCTTGAAGAGGCCACGAAGGCCCTTTATGATGAGCGCACAGGAGCCAAGGTCTTGAGGGCGAAAGTGGTGGAACCGAGTCCTCTCGACGGAGGTCACCGAGGCCAAGGATCTTTGCCGTTGCCGCGGGGGATCAGCGCAGACGCAGCAACACGCTGCGACCGAGCGAAACCGAGCTCGAGGATGCCGACCGAAGTTCGCCCGAGCGAGCGATCGCCGTCGGAACTGGCCGAGCCGAGGACTTCATACGAGGGCGTCAAGACGGAAGCCGCAATTTGACCAACTCTGCGGCGGTAAGTGTCTCAATTCTTCAATTAAGTCTGGTGCGACCCGCAGGCGAACTTATCCAAATCGCCGCAATCTGCAGAGGCGCAAAGATCCGG
Organism: Otatea glauca; assembly: GCA_036346275.1. Lineage (NCBI taxonomy): Eukaryota > Viridiplantae > Streptophyta > Magnoliopsida > Poales > Poaceae > Otatea > Otatea glauca. The sequence goes on from CM070715.1 coordinate 21,910,554, forward strand.
CGTCCGCCTCGAGGCGCAGAACGGCGGCGGATGCTCGCGACGTGGCGTCGTGGCGGGGCGAGGCCCAGCGGCGTTGAAGGTTCTGCGGACGGTCGGGCGAGATGGGCGCCGAATCGAGGCCCTTCGTAAGGCCGACGGGAAGTCTGCGACCGCATCCTGGAGCGTGGCGGGCCGAGTGCCCTTGCCCCATCTTGCCCGAGTGCGGACTTCGAGAGAGGCGGTGATCATCGGCTGCGCTTGAGCCGGCTTGGTGGGTCAACACCGCCTCGCACTGACGGATCGACCTCGCGGTGGTGGGCAGCGGCGTGGCGGAACCGACCGACGAGGAGATCGACAGTTTGAGCTCCCGGTCGAGCCGCACGCCCGAGATCGCCAACCATATCCTTGCCGCAGTGCCCTCCGAGAAGCGAGGCGACCAACTCTCCGCCTCGCCACCGGCCGCCCACCGAAGAATAAAAATAGTTAGCTTTATCCTTTTAGATTGTAAAGACGCTATGTAAACAATCTCGAATTTATCAAGTTCCAAAATCGCCTCTCGTCCTCTTTCGTATTTAGGGTGGCGTTTGACCGACCATAGCCTTAAGGATCGCGAGGATCACTTATGCGTGGGTTGGGTCGTTTGGGAGGAGCGAGGTGGATTGGAGACTTGGCTATCACGTGATTAGGCGCACTTGTGAGGATATGAGTGTTCTAGACCGGCCAAGGATCTTTCCACTTGGGCACTTCCTTCTTCCGCAAGTGCTACTTAGCAACCATAGCCGGCTGGGCGAGGCCGTAACACTTGGGTTGAGAGGGTTACCGCTCGGGATGGACCTCATGACCGGTCGGGTCACGTGCCCTCATAAGCGCGTGGGATAGGCCGAGTTCGATGCGGGGAGGAGTTCCTGCCGACCCAAAGGTCACTCCACTCGGGTACTTCCTTCTTCCACGAAGTGTTAGCAACCATAGCCACTGGGCGAGGTCGAGTACTTGGGTCGAAGGGTTACCGCTCGGGAAGGACCTTGTGGTCGGTTGGGTCATCAACCGCATAGCCTTACCAACCGAGTACTGAGCGGGGCGCTGAAGGGCAGCCCAGAGTCGTCGCATGGCGACGTGTGCTCGGAAGGAAAAAAGTAAAGAGCATGCTAGGAAGAGGAAAAGAGTTTAGGATAGAATCGCCTTAACTTTTCTATATTCCATGCATTCGGAAGGATCACGGCCGTCGGCGTCCTTGAGTCGAAAGGTGCGGTCGGAGGATCCGCACGACGGTGAAGGGCCTTCCTGAGGGGCGGCGGCCAGTGCTTATCCTTCTTTGGTTTGGACCGTAGCGGACCGGTCGCCCGATCGAAAGACCGCCCTCGAACTCGACGGTTTGTGATAACGTCGCGAGCTTGTTGATACAGGCGATCGCGGGATGGACACGTCATGCGCCTCGTCGAGCCGATCGGCGGCGTCTTGTTGTCGGCGAGCCCCGAGCCTCCTCGAAACTTGTAATCTTGGGCGCCATACTCCAGTGCAGCCGGCAAGGCGACGCCAAAGACCGTATACCATGAAGAACGGTGTGAACACAGTCGCCGGTCGGCGTGGTCCGCAGACTCCGGAGACGAGGGTAGCTTCGGTTACCCGGCCGCCCGCCGTGCGTTGAGCCGATCAAGATCCGCGGCAGAGCCCTTGAAGGATCATGCCGTTTGCGCTTCGACACGGCGTTGGTCCGCGGATGGGCCACGGCGCCCAATCGGCGAGGATGTTGAAGTCATCGCAGAACTCGAGGAACTCCTTCCCGTGTGAACTGCGTTAGTTGTCGGGTGATGATGGGTTTGGGACTCGAAACCAAAGACTATGTCGCGGAAGAAGATGGCGCTTGTGCCGATGTGGCGCTCACGACCGGCTTGGCCTCTATCCATTTGGTGAACTTGTCCACCGCGACGAGCAAATGGGTAAAGCCCCGGCGCTTTCTTAAAGGCCCGACCAGATCGAGTCCCCAAGCGCAAAGGCCACGTGATGGGGATCGTGCGCAAGGCTGGTGGCGGATGTGTCCGCACGGCAAAGAATTGGCATCCTTGGCGGTGCGTCGATGATGTGCTCGTCGGACATGGCGGTCGGCCAATATAAACCTTGCAGAAAGGCCTTTCCCTGAAGATCGGGCGCGGTGTGGTGACCGCAAATTCATTGTGTATGTCGTCGCCAGCTTGTTTCCCTTAGTCGGCGGATGCACTTTTGGAGGACCGGGCTCCTTTTGTAAAGGTGCAGGCCGACCAGACGAAGACTTTGCCACGGGCGAGGCGCGGGCCTCGGTGGTCGAGGGGGAAGTGACCCGTCCGTCAAACGATCTATGAAGGGCTTTCTCGGTCGGACTTTGGCCGCTAGCACGCAGCTGCGGCTCGACCCGCCAAGTCTACGCCGATCACATGTGGCGGTTAGGCGACCGTGCTAAATGTAGGTCGAGGACCGTTGGCGCCGAGCCCACCGGATGGAAGGCGCAGGTCGCGAACAAAGATCTCGGCGGGGCCGGCTCTGCTGGAGGCCGATTGGCTAGGTAGTCGGCGTCGCTATTGTAGCGTCGGTAGCTATGGTGAAGCTTCGAAGCCCTTGAACCGCGCCGAGCCCGCGCACTTCTCGACGATGCTGCGGCCATCACGGGCGTCTCGGGGCTCGCGGCCTTCATGACAGTCGACGACAAGCTTGGAGTCCCGTGGGCGTGGAGTCGGCGAGCACCGGGTCGACAACGATCCGGAGACCGTTGACGAGGGCCTCGTGCTCGGCGGCGTTGTTGGTGGCGTCGGCGGCGATGGCGTCTTGAAGCTTGTTCCCGGCGGGGAGATGATGATGACTCCGCGCGCGCCATTCTTGTTGTAAGACCCATGAAGTACATTGTCCAAAGCTTAGGGTCTTCGATCGCCGTGGTGCACGGGTTTGGTCCACTCGGCGACGAAGTCGGCTAGAACTGCGACTTGATCGCCGTCAGGGACGTATGTGATGTCGTGGCCGCTGAGCTCGGCGCCCGCTTGGCTATCCTTCGAGGCGTCGCGGTTGCGGGCGATCTCGCCGGCGGGGCGTGGTCACCACAGATGATGGTGTCTTGATCGAAGTAGTGGGCGAGCTTTCTCTTCGCAATGAGCACCGCGTGAGAGTAGCTTCGCACTGTGTGTGCGAGCCTTGGACTCGGAAAGGACCTCGCTAATGAAGTAAACGGCCGTTGTACCTTGAGTTCGCGGCCTTCTTCCGCCGCTTCCACCACGAGGGCGGCGGCGACTTAGGTAGTGGCGGCGATGTAGAAAGCAGGTTCACCGGTGCGGGCGACGGGATGGAGGTGAGGACAGAAGGCCTTGGTGGGTGAGGGCCTCCCGAGCCTCGAGGTCTAGACGGTTGGATCTCTTGAGTAGCTCAGAGTGGCATTCCGCTCGCCGAGGCGAGACAGCAGGCTCAAAGCCGCCAGCATCCGGTCGACCTCTGGACCCCCTTGAGGTTCTTGATTGGGCTCATTCTTGCGATTGCCGATATCTTCTCTGGTTGGCCTCGATGCCTCGCTCAAGACAATGAAGCCAAGGAGCTTCCTTTGGGGACCTCAAGACGCATTTCTCGGGATTGAGCTTTATGCGGAATCGTCGAAGGTTCGCGAAGGTCTCTTCCAGTCGGGGATAAGGTCGTCGGCCTTCTTGGTCTTCTGACAATATCGTCGACGTACACCTCAGCGTTCTGCCGATCGGTCATTGAAGCACGTTTGCATACATCGCCGGTATATAGCGCCCGCGTTCTTTAGGCGAGCGGCATTGTAGCGTGCGAGAATGAGTCGAGCGGGGTAATGAAGGAAGTCGCGAAATGGTCGGACTCCTTAGCGCAATCGGTGGTAGCCCTATAGGCATCCGAGGAAAGAGAGGACTCGCACCTGCGGTGGAGTCGATGACTTGGTCGATCTGCGGGGGCAAAGGCGGATCCTTGGACACGCTTTGTTGAGACTTCGTATAGTCAACGCACATCCTCCATTGCCCATTTTTCTTTTTACAAGTGCAGGGTTGGCTAGCCACTCGGGTGGCGCACCTCTTTTACTGAACCTGCGGCCGAGAAGTTTGGCGATCTCCTCCTATGATCCTGCGCCTCTCCTCGTCGAAGCGACGCGGCGTTAGGCGACCGCTTTGAGCACAGTCGGATGCTCAAGGAGTGCTCGGCGACTTCCTAGGATTCCCGGCATGTCGGAGGACCTCCATGCGAAGACGTCTTTGTTGGTGCGGAGGAGTCGGCGGCGCTTTCTATTTGGCGGGGCGTGGCTCGATCCGCCGGTCTTGGTCGGATCACGGGGATCGACCGCGACCTCCTTCGTGTCCTCGGCGGACTTAAGGATCCGCCCCACTTGCGGACTCGAGGGTGGATTCGAGGCTTCCCTCTTGAGGTTGTCGAGCTCGGCAGACGCGATGATCGCCGAGGCAAGCTCTGGCTAACGCGCTCGCGATTGTAGGCAAGCTGGAAAGATGATGCCACAGTGATGACTCCTCGTGGCGGGCATCTTTAGCTTGAGGTAGGCGTGGTGGGGACCGCCATGAACTTGGCGTAACACGGCCTTCGAGGATGGCATGGTAAGAACCGGGAAATTCACGACCTCAAAGCGAGGGTCTCGGTGCGAAGTTTCGGTTCCTCGAAGGTAACGAGCGGTCGACCGCCCGAGTGGATGGGCTCATTGGCGGGAATGACGCCATGGAAAGCGCCTTCTTTGGGTCGGAGGGTTGGCGCGGACCCCATAGCGTCGAGCGTCTCGGCGTAGAGGATGTTGAGGCCGCCTCAGTCCATCAAGCACCTTTGAAAGGCGCTTCTTCCCACGACGGGTGACCACGGGGTATCTCCCGGTGTGGGCGTGGTCGGGTGATCGGTCCGATCAAAGGTGATCGGAACTCGACCACCGGAGGTATTGGGGACGCATGGCGCGACGGTATGGACCTCACGATAAGCGAGCTTGGCCGCCGCTTGTCGGCATAGCAGCCGGTCCTCCAAAGATCATGAGGCGTGCCGTCGGGTTCGGGAACTCGTCGTCTGCCTTTTTCTCTATGGCCCGTGGGGACGCAGCAGGCTTCTTCCCCTTGCCACGCGGCGTTGCGGGGACGCTGGAGAGGTAACACCTCGTGACCTCGCGATCTGGTACTTGTGTTGACGGAGAACCCGTGGTTTGGGCACGCCGCGTCCATCAACTTCGAAGTGGTGGTAGACGGCCGGTCGCACTCGCCGCTTGGCTGTATGCGGTCGGCGATGGCGACCACTTGGTCTCGCGGATGCTTCCCGTCGCCGCTTAGTTTATCGGAGCGGTCGGAAGGGGACCCGATGTGGGCGCGGATTCTAGTTGGGCCTTTCCTCCTCAAAGATGGCCCCCACGGCCTCCTCCTCGCGAGGCGTGGTTGATGGCGATATCGAGGAGCTCCTTGGTAATTCGGGGCTTGAGGCAACCTAGTTTGTGTACCAAGGCCTTGCGGAGGTGCCAGAGATGAATGCTCCCACGACATCGGCGTCGGGATGTCGGGAGCTCGTTGATCAAGCGGAAAACCGCGGATGTAGTCCCGAGGGTTTCCACAGGCTGCCGTTTGCGCCCGCCAGTCCCAGAGTTTCGGGCGCTTGTAAGTGCTCGGAAGTTGCCGACGAAGAGGGCCTTCAAGTCGGTCCACCCACGATGGTTTTGGCGGGCAAGTATTCGAGCGTGGCTCGGGCGAGTCCGCGAGGTAGATGGGAAGGTCTTGGATGATGAAGAGGTCATCCGTTGTTCCTCCCGCCGACATGCGAGCCGGTAATCTTGAGCGGACACACAGGGTTTGTGGCCCCGTGTATTTGGCAATGTTGGTAGGTGCCCGGACCGGCGGGAAAGTCCGCTCGCGGATCCCTTGGCGTAACGCCGCGTCCAGACCGTCTGGGGCTCGGCCGCGGTGGTGGTGTCCGCCGCCACAATTCGCGAGTGGCGGCTTCTCCGCCATCTTTCTTCGCGCCAAGGGTAGCGCGAATAAATAAACATCACCGAGGCGCCGGCGCACCGGGGCGCGCAAGGCCTCGGGGCCGCGCGCGGCGCCGCTTGCATCGGACGCTAACCGGCCCAGACGGGCAGACGGGCCCGGTGGCCGAGGTGGCTCGGAGCGATAGGAGCGGGGCGTGCATGCCGTTACGGCGCGCGCTCTAGCCCCGAGGTTTTGGTAGTGGCCTTGGCCTCCGGTCGATCGGCTCGGGAGGCCTCGGCGGCATTGCGGCGCGCCACGTTCTGGCTTGCGTGGGGGAAGAACCGAGGCCGTCGGACTCTTCCGCCGCTGGGGTGTTGCTCGACGCAAGGCGTCTTGCCGCCAGCACATCACGGGGTCTCGAGCTCCTCTGCTCCAGTTGGCTGGAGCTGGTCGAGCTCAGCCCTTCGCTCCTCCAGCTCTTCGCGCTGTTGTTGGAGCTCGTGCGGCGAACTGGCGCATTCAAGACGCTTCAGCGGGGTACTCCTCCTCCTGCGCTGAGTGCGCGGATAGGAGGTCCCGTGAGCGCGAGGGCCACGCAATCGACTGCGGCCGTCGCCATGTTGCACTCGCGAGTCACGCCGGCGCGTACTCCGTGTCGAGCCGGAGTCATGGCCGAAGAGTCTTCCAAAGAGCTCGTGGATGGAGGCGGCATGTAGCCGCCATCGCCACAAGTCGCGAGCCTACGGGGTGACATGGTCACCGCCGCCTCTGGAGTTTTCGCCGACGTGGCGGAGCACTCCTCGGGTTTAACCGGGGGCTGCAGGCGCTCTGCCGGAGCTTAGCGGTCGCGGAGAGGACGCCCGTGGCTCGGGTGCCGGCTCCTCCGGAGGCGGTGGGGCAGCGTGAGCCCTCCGCCGGGGTGACGGCGGTCGAGGGAGCCGGCGGATCCGGCTCCGCCGCAGATCATGCCGTCGCGGTGGGTGGATGCCATCGGGAGACAAACGGAATCGGAGATGGTGACGAGCGCCGCGCTGGCCCCTACTACGGGCGCCAACCGCCGGCGCTGAGTGCGGCAAGTAAATTTGTAAGTCTAAGGGGTCGCGTTCCACTCCACTGAATGGTTAGACTTCGTGAGTCAAGATGTATCTTGGTTCGGGCCGAAGTCCCTACTCTGGTTCGGATGGCCGTATTGTATTGCTTTGCACAGCGTTTCTGACGATGAGGGTGCTAAATTACCTAAGCCCTCCTTCTCGCTCTGCTTTCTTCCTTTTAGAATCGTTAGTCCCGCCTCCTTTTATCTGAAGGAAGGGCGGGTTACATCGAAGTCGGGGAAGGCGAGGCGACCTATGCTAGGAGCTCGGTCCTTCGTCACGTGGACCGTCGCCACACGTCTTGCCCATCTTTGGGTCGGTAGCTTTGGTGGTCGGGGAGGTTAGGTATTCTTCGAAATAGCGTACTTGCCCTCTGTGATCCTTACGAGTCTTGACGTGCGGTGTGTGACGTTAAGTGGCGCCGCCGGAGGAAGCGTCGTTAAATCTTGACTGCGGCCGGTTGATGGGGCCGAAGCTCGACTTGGTGATCACCAAACCTTCTAGGAAGGAGCCACCGCCTTGTATAGTCACTCCGATTGACCTTGTTCGCGAGGCGTGGCGGTAGGTCGATGAGGGCCCCGACACGCGCGACCCTCGGCGTCTGCTCACTTTGGTTGGCCGGAGTCGGAGATCCCGCCCGTCAAGGGATCGGGCGCCGTCTCGGCCGGAGTCGGGAGATCCCGCCCGTCAAGGGTCGGAGCGCTGTCCGGGCCGGATCGCTTCCTGGCGGTCGGGGCGGATGTCTTGTGTGGTCTCATGAGCGATTCGGTCGGTGGCGCGGGCGCGCCTGTTAGGTGGAGACATGCTTGAGGCCGCTGGCTCGTCGCTTCGGGCCGTTGGGGTACCCCTGTTATTAGTATTCGTCAACACCGCTACACCGTCTAGGAGTAAGCAAACACCAAAAGTAATAGGTCAAGCCTCCTAGTTTGAACCTCACCAAGTGCAACAAATGCACAATAGTGACAACTGAGTGCAACACATACACAAGGCTCTCCTCCAAGTGCAACACATGCACAAGGAGTGCTCAACCTACCTCTAATTAAAACACATGCAAATTAGAATCACTCTTAGCTCAAAAACCAAATTGGAGAGTGCAACACATGCACAACTCCTCCAAAATGCTAAATATACATAGCAACCACAAATGCCAGCCCCCAAGGCTCCTTTTATAGCCTCTCAAAAGAAAACTAGCCGTTGGAGGGCAAATTGGGCAAAACTTAGCAAAACCAGCAATACCACCCATGTAGGGCCTAGTGCCAGCCTCCAGGCCAACTGTTGGATTTAGCACCGAAACTAGATGTTGCACAGTAAACCCGGTACTACTGCCCATGTAGGAGCGGTACTACCGGCTGAGCGGTAGTACCGGTCAAGGCCTGGTAGTATTGGCCTCAAAGAGCACCGATAAATTATTCTCTAGAAAATGATACCGGCTACTAGGCGTTAGTACTACCGACCACCAGCAGTACCGCCATACAACCCTGGTAATGCCAGATTTGCAACACATGCAAAAACCGCACTTCTGGAAAATAACTACCGCTCTCAGGGGGCCGATCTTTGCGACCTTCAATACGGCATTTCAAGACTCACCAAGAAGATCGCTAGACCTATGGCAATACTGACCCCAACACTACGATAGTGCCGATTTCCAGATAAAACAACAGATTTCACACAGAAATCTTTCCAATTCAAATCAAGACTCAATAATATCAATTCTTTGAGCCATGTGGTGATCAACACATGATCACACCAATTTTGCAAAACACATTTGCAAATTCTCATCACATGCTACAAAGAATTTCATTAAGCTTAACTTATTTGCAAAACACATTTGCAAATAATAAACCAAGAGTCTACAAGATCAACCCTTGAGTCATGTAATGATCAACACATGATCACGACACTTTGCAAAACATATTTGCAAATGCCAACACATACTCCAGGACCAATCCCATAAACTTTAGCTTATTTGTAAAACATATTTGCAAATAATAAATCCATTTAATTAAAATCAAATCTTGAGCCATGAGATGATCAACACAAGATCACAACACTTTGCAAAACACATTTGCAAATATTTATCTCATGCTCCAAGATAAGAAGCATAAACATCAATATTTTGCAAAAACTCATTTTGCAAACACCAAGAAATAAACTTGATTAGCCTTGTGATAATCAACGCATGATCTCTAGCAATTTGCAAAACACATTTGCAAACCCCACTAGTAACAAGCTAAGAAAACTAAGGCATGAGCTTTCAGTATTTGCAACACATGTAAATACCTAGCTCCATGCAAAGAACAATCATTAAACAGAATGCATGAGTTATCTCTTTTTGCAACACATGCAAATCAATAGCTGCATGCAAAATCCAAATCAATTAAGAAGCAAACATGAGCTTCCCTTACTTGCAACACATGTAAATATGAGCATCATGCAAAAACCAACTTAAGAGAGTGAGCTAGAGCGAACTGGATTGAGTTCATCAACACATGATGAAGCTCAAGCTAAATGACTCAACCCCTCTTAATAGTACGGCAATCTAACAAGCAACTCAGTCTCCCATCCAAATACTGAGACCGGTAAAAGACTAGTAATACATTCTTAGCCTTACCTAGTTATACCTTTGCCTTTAGTACATCCACTTGGAGCTTTTATGATTTCCATCATCTTCTCTCCAAGTTGGGATCTTGTCTTGTTCATCAACACATGATGAACTCCGTTGCTCTTCTCTTTGATATCTAATCTTGACGCACATCAACACATGATGACGTCCTTTATCCTGATTCTCGACTTAATGGATATCAACACATGATACCATCCAAATCTTTATCACCGTTGGACTCAACCTACTTCATAACTCATGAAAGATTGTTAGTCCAACAAGCACGGTTGACTCAATCGTCAACGCACTCCATTAACACATAATGGGTGACCTAGGGGTGAAAACGGATTGGATACGGGCAGATATTGCTTTTCCCGTATCCTAACCCATATTTTTTTCTCGAATTCGGTGCCAGATACGGGCTAGTCGGATACGGATACGAATCCGGGTTATTCAGGATACGGATACGGAACGGATATGTGACGGATTCGAGTTAGGAACGTATAAAGATATACGGATAATGCATGCACACATAGTATAATATATATTGAATGAAACAGACAATTTCAAGACAGGCGTACTAGATAATCTGATATTGAAGCAACCGGCAACTGCCCTGGACTAGTGCTTGCTGCAATATGTCACGGGATCACAAGCCACAAATTTACTGTCAGATAGCCAAATTTGCTTCCTCGCAAAAAAAAAGAGAACAAAATTTACGTAAGTACGTTGTCGCCACAAGCTAGACATTTCAATAACAACAGTTTTCACAGCAAGCAAATTGATCCCCAATCAAACTTCTTCGAGGGAACCTCATCTAGGAGTTTCTTAGCCTTACGCAATGGTATGAACTTCAAACCAATGGCTAGTGCAATTGCCAGGCCAAATATAAATCCTTTGGCCCCAATCCCTGGTGAAATGTGAGGAAGAATCACAACAAACAAGTCTCACTGAGAACTGAATAGTATCACTATCAGCTTATCCATTACAAAACCAAACTAGTTCAGAGAGTCTTATACAGGTAATTATGAAGAGCTGAAAAATTCTACAAAAATGCAGGCATATGGTCAAATTTGTAGCAAACAAACCAAAAGAAGAAGAAGAAACACTACTAGATATACTGATGTTCATGAATACGATGACAGCTTCCAAGATCTAGAACTTGCAAGCAAGCACTACACTACCAGATCCATCTACTACACGAGCCCCCAAAAATAACAAAACAAAAGAGTCTAATCAGTAGGAAATTGGCGAGAGAAGGAGGAAGAACATACCCTGCAAGTAGAATCAAATCAGAATGGTTCGAGATGTATCACCATGAGGAGGCTACGAGGCGGTGTCGTCCGAGAGGAAGCGGTGAAAAGCCTGGGATCACGGTCGTGGAGCGTTATTCCTGCCGGAGGAGACGCAGGCGAGAGGGAGCGCCGCCCGGAGGAGGAGACGCTGTAAGGGGAGCGTCCGCCACCGCCACCGAGGAGACGCCGCCGAGTGCAATCGGGGTTCGGGGCGAGAGTCGCGAGAGGCGAGATGAGAATGCGAAATATGACACCGACCGAGAGAACTACCCGCTAGGACCGAATTGAGGAGACGCTGGTCGGATATCCGAATGGCATCATTATCCGATATTCGGATCCGGTCCCAGATTTTCTGGATACTATATGTTCCGGATTCGATCCTGAATCCGGATTCGAGTATCCGTATCCGATCCCGGATCCAACCGGATAATTAACTCGCTTCCCGAATCCGGTCCCGCCGGATCCGGATCGGACGGGAAATATCCGACCCGTTTTCACCCCTAGGTGCCCCCAATATCCTTTGATCTAATCCTTTGATGATTGACCACAACCCAAATCAATTGATTGAAAGATTTGATTTGTCTTGAGTATATTAGTGCAACTAATGCTTCATATGCTCAAGAACTTTCGTTTGTCCTTTAATCAACGAAGCGTACCATAACACATGATGGAGAGCCTTATGATTAGATGATAGCCGAATACAATTTAAATTGTCATGAGTATATATCGACTACACAAGTTCCATATACTCATTTTTATGGTTTCTAAATAATGATCCAAATTATATGGAGTGATGGAAATGGATCAATACTCTTGTGACCATAAAGCATAGAATAAACTCTATTAAATGTGTGCATATAAATAATTGACTTTGAATCAATATGTACATATTCAATTTAAGATTGCTTTGGTGTTTATCCTATTCTTCCATGAGTATACTACAACTACACAAGTTTTTATATACTCAAGGATTTATTTCTAAGTAATAATCCTTAATTTATTTGTCAAGAATGAAGGGATCAATACTTATGAAACATCAAGGTAAACTATGAACTCCCTCTAAATTCGTTCATTCATGTATATATGGAATTGGACACAAAATGCACAGTTTATGGTTGAGACTATGGTGGAGTTTACCTTTTAACTTGAATAAAAGGAAATGGTTCTAAAGATAATAAAGTTGTAATGATGCATACCTTTGGGGTTTACATTTTTCATCCAAATTAGACTAATAAAAATAAAGCTTAATAAAAAGAGTTAGTCTCTGTCGGGGATTGGTGGCCTCGGCGCGGGTGAATACCCCTCGGACTCAAGCCCGTCTCCCGCAAGTCCGAAGCGCGCGTCCCCGGGCTCGAGCTCAAGCATGCGCTTCCCGGGCTTGAGTCCGTATCTGACGAGCTCGGGCTCGGGCAAGAGGATAAGGCTCCAACCCGAGCTCGGGGCCGTAACACTCGTACCCTCTACACCGAGCCTTTTCTTGTAACGGTCCGTTTTGGAGAAGTAAAAACCTTCCCCTGCGTGGGAACTAGGGCCAACCCATCCCTTGCGTGGGAACTAGGGCCAACAACTCTCAACAACTCCCGTCAGCTCACAACTACTCACGTCAGCTCACAATAACTCGCGTCAGCTCATAGCGTCGGCATGACGTTGGTCTCAGGAAAGAGCAGCAGAAGCTCCCGAAGGGCTCTAAAAAGGGCGACAAGGTTCGAGAAGAGGGGGGACGATCACAAGACAATACTCTCCCATGTACGCTCTGGCTCGAGCAGAACTGAGCTTGAGCTCCCATTGTACTCTTCCACAGAGCATTTCATTCATCTTTCGCCTGAGAGCAAGACTGGAGTAGAGCTTTTACCCGGACTTGGGGGCTCGAACCAGTATAATCATCGTGTCCACGGAGCTATTTCTCGCCCTGTTCTTCATCGACATACGCGCGACGACGCCCTTTCTCGGACGAGCACGACCTCGGGCTCCGCCCTCACACGATCCTCGACACCCCCTCGTGGTCGGCGGTCCCGATCGCTGACAGTCTCACAATGATTATATTTGTTATTAAATAATTATTAAACATTAATCCAAAACCAATTACCAAAACCAAAAGGGGCTTGAACTTACAAATGGTCCCATGTATGCCTCTTATCTAATCAAAAATATGATTTTGCTAAATTAGTGGTATAGATTATTAAATTAAGAGCCTCCTTTTCAGATGAAAGGCTCAAGTCCATTCGAGTGGACAATGCTAGCTAGTTTTCCTCAAAGATATTTAATTATTATTGTATGGATCTGGGTATTAATGAAGAGCATTCAATACCTCATGTCAACACACAAAATGGCATTAATTAAAAGAATAAAACTTAGTACTAGTCTTGTCTTGCATAATTGTAGGCTACCCACCAGCTGGTGGGGCCACGCAGTGGTGCACGCTGCTGTATTAATTTAACTCAGACCAACTGCATACCATAAGATTTTCCTTTTGTAGATAGTGAGTGGGAAAGAACCAACTATTTTCCATCTGCGAAAATTTGGTTGTACTGTATACGTGCCAATCACACCACCACAGTGTACAACCATGGGCCTTCACCGGAAGTTAGGGATATATGTAGGTTATGAATCTCTATCAATTATTAAATACCTTTAGCCTATAATAGGAGATCTATATACGGCTCGATACGCTAACTGTATTTTTGATGAGAATAATTTTCCAACATTAAGGGGAGAAAAGTACCACACTAAAAAATGCCAGTAAATAGATTGGAATATCATAGGCATTCAGTCCTTAGACCCATGCACTAAAGATTCTGAATTTGAAGCTCGAATAATAATAAATCTACAACAAATAGCTAATAATCTGCCAGATGCCTTCACTAATCATAAAGGGAGTGATAAAATTTCATATAACTGCAGTAAACGCACCAGAAAGAGTGGAAATATCCTAGAAAGATATTGAATCCACTCTTACCCCCATGATAAGAAGAGGGGGAGACCTCCGGACGCACGAGACTCAATTCCTCAGAGACGTCTGCAGAAACAGAGAACCAAACAAATGAGAACACTCCCTAAGACAAAGGAAGAAGCTCAACTTGATGTTGAGAAAATCACTGAAGTGAGTCGTCCTAAAGATGGTAACTTTAGCGAATATTTGCGTGCCTAATATGACGCTAGGAAGTTGGAAAATCCATTGTTGTTAGAAATCAAGAGGAGCTGGAAGAAATGAATGAAGAAATATCCACTAATTATGTGGATTCAGTATAGTTGTATAAAAGAAAGACTACAATTGTTGACATATATTTTGCCTTGAAAATTGCTAAAACTCTTGATCTGGATACAGAAACAAAGTTCATAGTAGAGTGCTAGAAGTGCTCAGATTTGGTCAAATAGAAAGAAGCAATTGGAGGCAAAATTGCGCTTGCTTAACAAAAGGAAAGTATCTGGTCCCGTTAACCGAACACCTCCTAAAGTGTTCCCTGTAGGATCAAAATGAGTTTTCATCTGGAAGATAAACGAAAACAATCAGGTGGTGTGATATAAAGCGAGGCTTGTAGTACAAGAGTTCACGCAGAGACCCAACATCGATTACTATGAAACCTACTCTCCTATTATGAGTGGAATAACATTATATATTTGATATCAATGGCTGCTAGCTTGAACTTATCAATGCAGTTGATGGATGTAGTGATCGTATATTTATATGGGTCTCTGGATACGAATATTGATATAAGAGTCCCTGAAGGAGTCAAAATTCTGGATCCTAATAAAAGTAATCGCAACATGCATAGCGTCAAACTGCAGCGCTACCATATGGATTAAAACAATTGTGGAAAATGTGGTACAGGCGATTTAGTGAGTTCCTCTTGAAGAAGGGTTACTCTAATAATGATGATTATGCCTATGTGTTTATAAAGAAGCCCATAATAGATTTTGTATCATCTCAGTCTATATCGATGATCTGAATATCATCGGAACCATAAAGGACATAAAGAAAGCAAGTTCTTACCTTATAGCGGAGTTTGAGATGAAAGATTTGGGTAAAACAAAATATTGCTTAGACCTGCAGCTAGATCATTTTGCCGAAGAAATCTCTGTACACCAGTCTACCTACACCAAAAAGGTATTGAAAAAATTCAATATGGGTAAATCTCATCCTTTAAAGACCCAACTGTAGTAAGATCGCTTGAAGTAGATAAAGACCCATTTAGATTGATGACGAAAAATGAGGAAGTTTTAGGACTTGAAGTTCTATACTTAAGCGCCATAGGAGCACTTATGTATTTTACAAATTGTACCAGGTGAAAGATCAAAATGGCGATCAGAGGGGGGTGAATGATCCTAAATAAAATTTTCTCCTACTCAAAGTACTCCAAACAATCTCGCAATAAAAATCTGAAACACCCAAAGATTTTCCTTCAAACTGGTGTTTCTCATATTTGCACACCCTCCAAAACCCGAACAATTAGACAACAATGTGTACCCCTACCATGCATGGATGAGAACCATGAATCATGTGAGGGATTTTTTAATCACAATCCTGATTGTAAGTGTCCAAACAAAGAGAATAAACTCAAAGACTACTTTTCTAAAAGAAATAAAGCTAAAACACCAAAGTCTCTTTCCAGAAAAGTAAAAGCAGATTTTCCAGGAATTATCCTCAATTGGAGCAGGTGGTTAGTGAGTTTCTGTTGCTCTAAATTTTTTTGAAATTTTTCTCCCTGTGGTAAGTTGAGTTGTGAAACACTCCACAAAAAATCACCTCAAAAAGCTTTGTAGAATAAGCATGAAAAATCAAACATTACAGATAGTCAGGAACTTCGACCAGAATATTTGAGGCTCGATTTTCACTTCATAACACTCAAACGGTGAAACCAGTGGACACAAATTTTTTTTCACAGATGAATATATGAGTCGTGCACATTCTCCAATAAGAATCACTTAAAAAGGATTTTTCTATATGTTTATAAAAATCAAAGACTGACTGCTGCGCGAAGAACAAGTTCTGGACAGATTTGCAATTCGATAAAAAACTTGATCTCTAGTCTATCCTAGGGTGCAAGAAAGATGTAAAACCATATGAACACCCTCAAGATATCCTAGAAGAACAGCATTTAGAAGGAGGGGAGGCAAATCCAAATTGCAATAAAGTAAATTGCGAGAATGTAAATGCGAAAAAGTAAATGCTGAATTTAAATTGCGTAATTTAAATGCGTAAAAGAAATGAAACATGAACATAAATGAAGAACATTTCATTTCTGGAAGGAGAGGTTACAAAGCCTCACATTTCATGTGGGCAAAGCTCAAAGGAGCATCGAAAACCTCAAAACCTTCAAAGAGGGAAGGCTAGGATGAGCCTCTAAACCCTAGAGCATCCATCAAGGACTAGGATTTACCCACTAAACCAGCCATGCAAGGGTTCACCCAAAACCCACAACACATAATGGGTTTTCTTGCACAGTTCTCAAAGCACACTAACTAAGCCCGCTATCCTATCAACTAGACCGCAATCCAACGGCCCTCATCGATCCGAGTAGCATCTAGCTAACATCACATCCATTCCTTGTCTTCACGGCTTGCACGGACTCCGTCCCCAATCATCTTCCGGCGATCCCTGACCGTCTGGACCTCTGACGCTCCTCGTCTAGTCCCGGCCATCCTTCGCCTCACCATGACCTAGCACCGTCGTCCTGTAACCATCAAAAACAAGGAAACTCCTCACATAGCAATGCCTACAAAGATGTGCAATAAATCCATCAAAGTACACTCATTAAAATTCATTTTCCTCGTTACGCAGTAGCACCGGGAAAACAGAGAAGACCTCAAATTGCTTCCAATTGAAAATCCATTTCAAATCAAACTCAAACATGAGCGACCCAAGCTCAAATTTAGTCAAATACTCATCACAAATTTGGATAGACCTCTACATAGTCCTTCAATCTCCCCCTTGATGAGTATATTGACAAACACAACAAAAGGCATATGATTTGAGTTTGAAGAGGATGAAGAAGAAAGCAATTTTTTTAGTTGCAAAGTCAAACTTGGTCCAAAGATAGAAATTGGAACCATGACCAAGTTGACGAAGAGCAAGTTTTCAACAAGAACTCTAAAATCCAACTAAACATGTCAAATGTGATTTTAGTGATGCCTTTTCTACGTTTTCCCCCCTTTTGGCAATATAGGCATCAATTTTTTTATGTATGCACGAAATGCAATCTAAAGAGCTTTGAAGATTATCCAATTGATCAAAATGGAAAGATGTTACAACAAGCTTGTCAATTTCAGAATATGACTAAATTAAGACATGTCCAAGACTAATACATTTTATGAAAAAGCTTAGTTTTATAATATTTCATTTTAGCATGATTTGACAAGTGCAAAACTTAGCGAAGTTTCAAAGCTAGAAGCAAAACCACTCAAAGATCAAATGGAAAACCTAGAGTTCAACCTACTCAACACTTTGGCGAATTTTGAAGTGCATATAAGGTCCTTCAAGCTCATTCTTCAATTTATTCAAATTTTCTTTAAGACTTTTTTTAAAAAAACATAGCGGGGTGCAAATGTTTGACATTATTTGCATTCTTTACCCACTTATGTGTTTGATATTTGCATCTTTTTTTAAATTGACTCAAGCCATTTTCGATCATCTCAAGAGTAACTCTTAAGAGAATGATCTTGGTCATACACAATATATTCCAAGTTCATCCCAAGTGCAATGGGAAGCAATCTCGTGAATATAAAGTGTTGAGATCAATTCTGCACAAAAGAGTCATTTTTTAATTTTTAATTTAGCACATATGAGCAATTCTGAAGGACTCAAATATGGATCAAACAAATTTCACCCAAGTTGCTATAGAGACTCTAGAGAAATCCAAAATTTCACAATTCATGGTAAAAACCCCTAGAGAAGAAACTTAGTAAGTAAAAGCAACATGTTTCGTCAAGTTTTCATTTAAAGCTTTCAAATTTTTCAGATTTTAATAAGCTTAGCATGATAAATGGACTTGGACATATCTAAGCTAGTGATTTTCTTCAAGAGATATAGCATGATGTATTCAGGAAGATTGAGTTAATTGCATAATAGACAAAGCTCATAAACAGAAAATACAGTCTAAATGCAATGCATGAACAGATTCCTAAACTCCCCCTCAATAAATGAATCAATTTTAAGCTCAAATCTGGTTAAAGTTGAGTTATTATCAAGATTAGGCATAAGGACAACCTAAATAAACTCAATAACAACTAGAAAAACAAAATAAGGAGAAGAAGTTGAGAAACTGCAAAACTGGATGGCTATTGAGCATAGATAAGATAGAAGAGACTCACTATGGCTCAGACTCGCTCTTATCTTCCCCAGTGATTGACAGGGAAGTTGACTCTAGATCCCAACTAAGGAGTGCACACAGACCCTGTCTACCTAGGAGGCCCAATACTTGCTAGACTTATAAGACTGTGAGGGAACTCAACCTAGAGAGAAGACAGAACAGCTAATCACGCATGATAGCAACCTAAAGTTCAAGATAAGAGGTCCATCCAAGGCATGCCAGAAATCTAAGTGAGTGAATTCAACTCAAGAAAATAAGCCCAAAATCACCTAGAAAAAACACAAAGAAGAGAAAAACTAGAAGATAATATATTATACATAATATACAAACCAGCTCCCCCTCACGAAAGGCCATAAGGGCTCACAACTCCAAGCTCACTCCTCAAGGCAACAAATCTGGAGCTATCCAAAGGCTTGGTGAAAATATCGGCTAACTGGAGGTCACTCTCTACAAACTGAAGCGCGATATCTCCATTCTCCACATGGTCTCTAAGAAAGTGATATCTAATATCAATGTGCTTGGTCCGAGAATGTTGCACTGGGTTTTTAGCAATGCAAATAGCAGAAGTGTTGTCACAAAAAAATGGCACACTCTCTATCTCTAACCCATAGTCCCGCAAGGTCGATCTCATCCAGAGCACACAGCTCGACAAGAATCGGCTGCAACAACATACTCGGCCTCGGTGGATCAGTGCAACTCGGATCGCTTCTAGATGACCAAGAAACAGAGAAGTGCCAATGAATTGGCAAGTGCGAAGTGCTCTTCCAATCTATCCTACTGACCCGACAAAGTCGGCATCAGAAAAGGCTCTAAGAGATAGACAAGAAGAAGAAGAAGAGTACCAAATACCATAATCAGTGGTAGCACGAAGGTACCTGAAGATGCGCTTGACCGCCTGGCGGTGAGAGGCGCGAGGAGAAGCTTGAAATCGAGCGCACATATATACAACGAAATGTATGTTCGGTCTCGAAGCAGTGAGGTACAAGAGGGAGCCGATCATGCTCTAAAACTCCCTTTGATCAGCAGGCTCACCATCCTCATCCGACTCGAGGACATGAAAAACACCCAAGAGTACCTCGAAAAATCATCAACAATGACAAGAACATACCACTTCCCACCCACTGACTGCACTCTAGCTGGACCAACGATGTCCATATGTAAAAGCTGTCACAGTGCATCATCATCACAGTGATGGATCGGGATGAAGCGACAACCATCTTGTCATGTCGGCACGAAGAGCAAACTAAGTCTTTGACCAATTTGAGTTTGGGCAAACCACGAATGAGATCATGGCTGCTGACTCGGGTCAAATGATCAAAACTAATGTGACCAAGTCTCCTATGACAGAAGGAGAGATCACGGGACTCTAAAGCAATCAAACAACGAAGGGAGTCTACAGAAGAAGAAGAAAAATCAGCACGAAAGACTCTCCCATATCTAGAAATCCCGCAAACTAATATTCCTGAAGAATCGAGGATTCTAAGGCGCTACTCTTGAAACTTACCTCGAAAGAGTAATCGATAAGCTGGGAAACAGAAAGCAAATTGTATTGTAGCTTACTCACTAAGACAACATCTTTAAGAATGAAATTGTCATTAATGCAAATGGTACCTTTAGCAATGACTCTACCTGAAGAAGCATCCTCGAAAGTGATCAACTCATCACCGGGGCTCGGACTAGGGAAGAGAACCATCGAGAATCTCCGGTCATATGACGAGAACAACCGGAGTCGACAATCAAAACATCTCCCTTCCTCATCCAACCAACCTGATCAAGACATAAGAGAGAAAGATGACTCAGTACTGGGATAGAGTGAAGACTTGGGAACCCAATACTGAACCACACGATGCCTCAGAGTACCAGTCACAGAAGAAGACTGGACTCGAGTGTCTCTCTGACGTTTAACCTAACAAGATCGATGCGGCTCTAGTAGATGATCTAGGAGTGGCCGGGTTGGCTGCCCAGTGGTGCAAAGGTGAACCACCCAGTGAAGCCGCCTAAAACTCCTACCAGAAAACACTTCACGCGATATCTACCTCGATGAGCAAAGCGAGGAATATCAAGAGGGCGATGGAAAGAGCGACTACGAGCGACTCGGGACTAAAACTCGAAGAACTAGTATGAAAACCGAGTCCTGAACACTGCCAAAAAACAGACGACTCTCTAACCTGTTTAGAAACAGTGTGTGCCTTAGGAGCACTCAAAGTCTGGGGATGACCCTGAATACCCCTAAGAGCATCAATACGCTCAAGCCGAGTGATCTTGGCGCGCCTGAAGCAGAAATCTACTAGGTGACCATCCTTCTTACGGAAGGTGCATGTGTACCGCCTTGCTAGAGGCGAGAAGCAGCAGGAGTAAAACCCTTACAGTCGGAAGTCCTATGGACAACCCAGAGACCTAAACACGGTGGCACTCACTGCAGGAGCTACCACAATCTCACCACTCTTGGAGCCTTGCACAATGGTGGGAGGATGCGCTGGCGTGCTCCAAGGATCAAATCCTAGACCTTGATTGAATCTACTAATCTTGGATTGGTCTAGAATAAGATTGAGCTTCTTCTTGCCTCCAACAAACTTCTCGAGAGTGCTCATAAGATCTTGGCAATCTCGAAAGAAAGAGGCACAAGAAGAACAGGGGAAGAAGAAGAAGAACCGTAAAGATGAGCTCTCTCGACGTGCATTTTCTCCTCGGCCTGTTGCCTCAATCTTGAGGGCCTGCAAGAAACACAAGACGCATTTCTAATTCTATGGGCTTGGTCTTCTAATTTCTTTCTAAGCTCGACATGGATTTTATCCAAGTCCCCCTCAATCATAGAACATCGCAAGCAACTTTCTTGTGACTTATCTAGTAAGTCCTTAGCAAGTTTAGCACACTTGACATTTAATGATTCATTGTTAAGTTTTAGTTGCCTACAGCCCTCACATGTAGGGGTGAAAACGGATCGGATACGGACGGATAATAGTTTTACCATATTTGTTTTCATATTTTTTCTCGGATGCGGATACGGATACGGATACGGATAGTCCGGATACGAATACGAATATGGATAATATCGAATCTGATCACGGATCGAATCTGAATCGAATCGGATCTGGTTTCAATATTTTATCGAACATGATAACCCCTTAGATTGTATATAAAAGTCAACGAAAATACATAACTAGTTGATTTGATGAAAATGTTATTGAAAATCGAACAAATATAAGCATTTTCATTCACTTAGACAATAAGTAGATACCATGTCACAAATAAAATTATATAAGACTTAGTTTATCACACACATACAATTAGTTCTTTACACACGTACATCAAAACACAAAAATGAAGGTAATCTTTACTCAAAGATACAAATGGAGGCAAACACATAACACACTAAAAGTTTGATAATACTTAAATATTATGTCTCTAGAAAAAGTATATAACACTTATATGTAATGATCCAAGATTTATATTCTTTGTTGAATTATGTTAAAAATAATAAATTATGTATTTATGAGTTTTTATGATTTTTAGCTACTTATTTAAATATTTTCCTATTAAGAATAGGAATATTTGAATTTTGAGAAAATTTAAAATCGATAAAATCTTGAAAATAATTTTTAAAATGTTAGATTATTTACGGAACTTTCTCAAAAAATCGTAATTTTTGGAGTTGGTTTGCTAATCTTAATAATTGAAACTTACTTTGTGGATTAATTAAATTAGAAAACAATTACAAATTAAGAAACATTTTTGGGCCAGAAGAGTAGTTTTGGCCCAGCCCATATGTATATCCGGATATCCGATCCATCAATATCCGGATTATCCGAATCCGTATCCGTATCCGACGAATAGTGAGCTACCGAATCTGTATCCGTATCCGACAAAAAAAAAATCCGTATCCGTATCCGATCCGATACTATCCGACAAATATCCGATCCGACAGAATCCGTATCCGAAAATATCCGGATCGATCGAAAACTATCCGATCCGTTTTCATCTCTACTCACATCAGCTGACTGGGTCCTTAGAAATATGCATTTCAAGTTCATCGTTTCTAGAAGAAAGCATCTTAAGATGATCGCTCATGACATCAATTTCGGCACGCAATTTAGGGCAATTAGAGCATGATGGAGTAGAGTGAGCATGAAGAAAACTAGCATCTAGTGGAATAGCATCAACAGAATCATCGCTAGGTCGGGGGATCGGACGATCAGCGCGCGTCCTCGACACGTGTCAGTTCCCCTCTGTGCCCGGTGTTCCTAAGCCCAGCGAAACATCTCAGGTCTACCGCCCGGAGCACCGGCGGTTCGCTACCGACGGGATCCGACCAAAGGCCCCAAAAGGCCACCGGGGACACTCTTCCCCTACCTGGCGGACCTCTCCGAGCTCTTCCCCGACCTGGCAGACCTCTCCGAGCTCTTCCCCGACCTGGCGGACCTCTCCGAGCTCTCCCCCGACTCCGACCAAGCTGGGCTCCGACCTCCGTGCGGGGCGGGTCCCCGACTCAGACCAAGCCAAGGCAACCCCGCCAAGGGCAGCGTGTCAAAGCCTCCACCGCCAATGACCACGTGCCCACGGATGGGTCAATCGAATTGACTATACGAGAGCGGTGGCCATCTCCCAAGATGGTTTAATGGTGCTGAAGTCATACTTCGATCCATCGGCGCCACATCTGAAGCGAAAGACACGCTCCTCCCGCGGCACCAGCGTCATGAACAGCGACATCAACACTCGTCGGGGCCGTGAAAGCGGTACGCTATTTCCGGTGAAATACCTAACCACCTTGACCAGCGAGACGACCGGCCCAACGTGGGCAGGACGAGAGGTGACCAGTCGACAGGACAAAGGGTCGGCGCCCCTTCTGCCGTATAAAGGGAGGCAGGAACCCGAGGAAGAGGGGATTTTTCTCTGGTCAAGCCACGAGCACTCTTGAGCAAGGATCCAATAACTCGTTTGTAAACTTTGTCTGACCATCTACAAAAAGGCAATACAACACCGCCACACGAACTGGAGTAGGGGTTCGGCCCGAACCAGTATAAACCTTGCGTCTCCTGTTTGGTTGCACAGGTTCCCCTGCTTAGTGCGCCCGCCAAGGGTGCCATCCGGACGAGCGAAGCTCTGGGCCTCGCCCTCCGTACGATCTTTCCCCCTCTTTCTTTGCGGTCGGCGGTCCCGATCGTCGACAGCTGGTGCCCACCGTGGGGCCCGAAGTTTCGTTCGTCCAAAATTCGTCATCTTGGCCGGCTCAACACCTCCAGCTCCACTACCAGCATGTCGCGAACAGCGAGCTTGGTCTCGGGCGCTGTCCCCGAATGCCAAGGCTCCACATCCATGCTCTCGTCATCCTTGCCGCCCCATGAACGTCATGCCTTCGCGGCCGACGGACGAGAGGTAACCCCTGGGGCGGACGACGGTGTCCCGGGAACCCCTCGGGAGGCGCATCGGCTCGCCCAAATCTCCATCGACCAGGCCATCGCCGCCATTCGATAAGAGGGGCGTGGTGCGACCCGCTCCCAGTCCGGCCGGTTCGGCCCTCCCCGTCCGCACGAACCTGCCCAAGAACGCCTGCGGGCCATCGCCCGGGTCATGGCTGACCCTGCTCGGGCTGGCTCGGCCCTCTTCCGACGGTCCCTGGCCGAAGAGCTCAACAAAGCGACCGACGGCGTCACACCCCGGCGGCAAGCGAGCTCTCTGAGCTCCGAGTCTCGCCCCGTGACGGCCAGCGGCCCCCTGTTGCGTGATCGCCGGCTGCTTCACCGGCAGGATCCCCGCCCCCGGGCTCGCACCCCAACGCCATCTTCACCGCCTCCCCAACGGGAAGGGTCGACGCGTGGGGTCGCCCGTCATCAGCGGCGTAATAACAACGCTCGTCCGAACAGCGGTGCTTCTAGAAGTCCCTCTCCGGACGTCCGACTCGGGCGACAGAAGATTCGTAATCGCTTGCAATGCCACCACAACGACGCTCCCATCGACCATCACGGTCGACGCGGGGTGCGCCGCCGGCTTGAGTTCTCCCTGTCGGCTGGTGGCGACTCCAACGCTAGCGGTGGCGGTGACCTTCCGACCTACGGTTGCGGCGTGCTCGGCGATCTCCGTCGAGTCTGTTGGCATTTGGCCGGTTTAGGCCCGCGATGATGGAGCGGTTCGGCGGGACCAAGAATCCGCGAATTCCTCTCCATCTACTCCACCGCCATCTGGCGGCGAAGATGAGGCCGTAATGACCAACTACCTCCCACCGTTACGGGCGCGCGCCGCGCACTGGCTCTTCAACGGCGTCGGCACCTTCCGATCGTGGCGCCACGGTGAGCGCTCTCCTCTAACTTCGAGTTGCTCACGAGCGGCACAGGCGGGGCGGGACACGGACCGCGTTATCGAGGAAAGGAACATCTGCGGGACTTCGTGCGCCGGTTCACTGCGCCGCGAACTTCGATCCCCAATGTTTCCGATTTAAACCGTCATCAAGGCTTTCAAGTTCGGTGTCAGAGACGGGCGCTTACGGAGGACCTCGAGATTGCCACAAGACTCATCGTCGACAAACTATTCCGCATGGTCGGCGATGCAGACGCCTTGACGCGATCTTTGTCATTGGAAGCATGACTATGGCCGGCAAGCTTCGGCCTGCGCCGGCGAAACGTGGCCATCCGGCGCTAAGGAAGGAGACCGGGCCTGCGACAAAGCGCGGAAAAGACCGTGGCGTCGAGGGGCGCGACTCGCCTAGTCGCCACGATCGACAACAAAAGTGAAGGCGGGACGCGCCACCGACCGCCGGGGCCCTTGGCCTCAGCGAGAACCATCCGCATCGCGTGCAGCGCCGCGCGCGTGCCCAAGGGCAAGGTCGAGGACCCCTCCACGCGAACATCCGAGCTTGGGGCGAGCGAGCGGCCGGCCGGCGCCAACAAGTTTTGCCGTTCCACAAGATCCACGGTCATGACTGCGGGTCTGCGGGACATGGTCGTTCAAAGCCGGGCGCCTTTTATAAGGGGCGAGGAAATGCCCGCGCTACAAAAGCGATGAGCGGCCAGAGGAATCAGCGGCGCGTGCTCAGCGGGCCCTAACACGAATTCCAACAGGCGACCGCCCGTGTGGACATGATCTTGGTGGTTCCTCCATACCGATCTCGGCGCAAGGTGAAGGACGCCGCGCGCCGTCTATCAAGCCACCGCCAGAAGCCCGCCGACCAACCTGCGGATGGGCGTCGTCCCCATCACCTTTCCCGGACGGCGCCCGGATGTCCGAGACTTCAAACTCGCTGGTCGTCACCCCGAGCCATAAGCAACGCTCGTTAGCGGGTCATGGTCGGCGGGGCGATTCCTCAACCTACTCCTAGCCGGCGCCTTGGGCCGGATGCAAATACCGGTCAAAAATCAAGAACATAGCGATCCTTCTTGGCATCGTGCGGGAGTTCGACCACCCCAGGGCAAGTGGTCCTCCCGTCACCTTCCGGCGACTCAGTGAACTTCCGCACGGGTGATCACCTTTGAGGTCGTGGACGGCGATCTCCTGGCTAACGCCATCCTCGGGCGCCCCTGGTCAAGTTCATGGTGCGAATCACTACGGGCATCGGTGTATGAAGCTCCCAGGGGCCGGGGGCATCATAGCGATCCGCGCGACCTTAAGGCAGCACATGGTTGCGAAGAAAAGGCCACGGCGCCGGCGGCATCTCGCCCGGCGGGCCCGAGATCACCGAAGGGCGCCCATCGGAAGATGGCTATCCAACAAATGGACCGACCAAGGCCGTGCGGTTCGAGGAGGACACGGGCAAATCGTCGCATTTACGCGGCTCGATCCCAAATAGGAAGGCGAGCTCGTCACCTTCCTCGAGATAACAAAACCATTTTAGCATGGGAGCCGGCGGATATGCCCGAGTCCCACGGAGGTGATCGAGCACAAGCGCAAACAAAGCACGGCCGCGGACCCGTGCGCCCGAAGCTTCGCGATTCTCTTACGAGAAGGCGGCGATAATCGAGGAACACCTCGACAAGCTCCTTAAAGCGGCTTCATTCGCGAGTCAACTACTCGAATGGTGGCCAACCCCGTGATTGTACAAAAAGGGCGGGAAGTGGCGAATGTGTTTCGACCACGGGTTTGAGCATTGCATGCCCTAAAGATAACTTCCGCTCCTCGCATAGACCAGATTGTGGACTCCACCGCCAGCGCCGAGATGTTGAGTTTTCGATGCCTACTCGGATACCACGGATCAAGCTCGCTGCGGAAGGCGAAGACAAGGCGCCTTCATCACGCCGTCGGAACCTTACGCTCTGCGACCATGTCGTTCGACCTCTCGCAACGCGCGCGCCACGTTCCAGTGACTAATGGCCAAAACCGACCCAGGTCGGTAGGAACCTCGAGGTGTCGTCGGCGACATCATTGTCAAGAGCCCTCTAAAGCTAACCACGTCAACGACCGGCGAAACCCGCCAACACGAGCAGGTTCGGCATCAAGCTCAACCCGAAAAATACTTCTTGGCACGACCTCGGAAAAGTA
Organism: Otatea glauca; assembly: GCA_036346275.1. Classification (NCBI taxonomy): domain Eukaryota; kingdom Viridiplantae; phylum Streptophyta; class Magnoliopsida; order Poales; family Poaceae; genus Otatea; species Otatea glauca. The sequence continues at coordinate 21,937,200 of CM070715.1, forward strand.
CTCGGCTACATGATCGGGGATGGGCGTGGGCCGAACCGGAGAAGATCGAGGCGATTGAGCGGATGACGCTCGACCTCGATAAAGCAAGTCGCGAGCCTCACGGCCGCATCATCGCCCTCGGCCGCTTCATTTCTCGACTCGTGGCGCGGGCTGCCTTTCTTTAAGATCTGCTTGCGGTCATAAGGGTTTAGTGGACCCCGAAGCCCGATGGCCTTCGGCGAGCTCAAGGCGTACCTTCGCGTCCTCCTCTGCGACAACTCCACAGCGGGGAGAGGTCTTGCTACTTTACCTTCTGGCCGTGACCCGAGCCGTCGGTGCGATCTGGTAGCCGAGCGGGTAGAGCGGCGGCACCGATCTACTATGTTAGCGAAGTACTCCACGAGTGAAGGGCGCTATCCCAGTCGAAACTCCTCTCGCATTCTTCATGGCCTCACGGAAGCTCGACACTACTTCCAGCGCATGCGGTGGTCATCGGCGACCTCCGCTCGGAAATCTCGAAACCACGAGGCGGAGGTCGCGTCGCCAAATGGGCCATGGGCGACCGAGTTCGACCTTCGCTTCACGGCCCGCACCACCATCAAATCACGGTAGCGGACTTTGTGGCGAGCGGACGGCGAACGCCCCTCGTCCGAGGTCGGCCGAGGACCCGTGGACTATGTTCTTGACGGATCGAGATCCTTTGGCGCTCGGGCGGCGTCCTCCTCATCACCCCTCAAGGTGACCACTTGCGATATGTGGTCCGCTTTGGTTTTCCGCTACCAATAACGCGGCGGAATCGAGGCCCTCTTGGCGGCCTCGAGCTGCAAGTCCACGGGCATCGCCGCCTAATCGTGAAAGGAGACTCGGCTCGTTGTCAATCGGTACAACAAAGTCTACGGTGTTGGAGCCTCTAATGGCCAAATACCTCACCGAGTGCGCAAGATGGAGAGATGGTTCGAACACGAGGATCCAAATGCGTACCAAGGAAAGACAATTCCACCGCCCGATTCCTGTCGGGCTCGGATCATCCGGCGACGAGCTCCCGTCGGACGTCATCCTTGAAACCTTGGCCACACCGTCCGTCGCCGACCAGGAAGACCCGGTGGCCTTCCTCGAAAACGTTCCGACATGGATGGATCCATTCATCAAGTTCCTCGACCAAGGGGAGCTCCCCGCCACTCCTGCTGAAAGGAGCAGGCTCCGGCAAAGTGCGGGCTCGTACAGGCTCGTCGGCGGGCGGCTCCACCGTGAGGGGGCCTTGGGCGTCCTGTCAAAATGCATTACCCCAGAGGAAGGTAAATACCTGCTCAACGACATACACTCCGGCCTGTGCGGCGCTCACTCCTCTTTCAGGACTATGGTCGGGAAGGCCTTCAGGATGGGTTTTTACTGGCCAACGGCGCTGGAAAATGCCCAGGACATCGTTCGTTCTTGCCAGTCCTATCAGTTTCACACCCGAAAAGTGAGGCAACCGGCCTATGCCCTGCAGACCATTCCCCTTGCCTGGCCATTCTCGACGTGGGGCCTCGACATTCTCGGTCCCTTCCCGAGGTCGGTCGGGGGGAAGAAGTTCCTATTCGTGGCGATCAACACCTTTTCAAAATGGATCGGCGTAACCGGTCTCGCTATCACCGCCAAGGTGCGGTAAAGTTCTTCCGTTCGCCGTGGTCACGAGTGCGAGTCCCTGCGAGATCATCACCGACAACAGACGCGCATTCACGGTAGCTGTTCCAAGAGTTCGGCGGATATGGGGACCAAGGTGCGCTATGCCTCGGTGAGCCACCCCGAGCAGCGGCGGCCGAGCGGCGCCAATGGGCAGCTCATCCAAGGGATCAAGCGAGTCTTCGGCGAACTTCGATCGCCATGGCCGGGCATGGGTGGATGAGCTCCCGCGATCCTTTGGTCTATCGCACCTCGACCGGTAGAACGCGGACAAGCCCTTTCGGCTCGTCTTGGGGCGAGGCGTCCCGCCGCCAGGTCGCGCTCCATTCCATTAGGGCGAGCTCGATCGACCATGTCGACCTCGGCGAGGCGGTCCCTCGACCTTGCCTTGGCGGAAGAAGTGAGTGCGCGCTCTTACTGCGCTCGGCGCGCTACCCGCAAGATCTCCGCGGACATCTGCCCAAGCCGTCCGACCGGGGGCTTCGCGTCGGGGACACAGTCCTGACGACGGATCAAGATCGCTCCCACACCAACAAGTTGTCCCACTGGGAGGCCCCCTTGAGTCGTCTCAACAAGCCGCGCGGAGCTTACCGTCTGGCGGTCCCGATGGCGAGGAGCTCGCGAGCTCGTGGGCGTGGGCGACTCCGGAAGTTCTACGTCTAGCGCTCCTCTTTCGCCCGTCGTTAAGTTAAGGTGCCTCTTTCTCTGTTGCTGTGTTCGTTCCTGTATTCTGAATTCTGGCGCCTCGGGGCATGCCCAAGGCTCTCGTGTTGCCATCCCCTGGTCCGGCCCAGGTTCGTGGCCATAGTAAAGTTTTCTTCCGATTTTCGTGCTAATCTCTTTCGATTTGTAGAAGGGTTGGTGTTCCGTCACGACCCTAAGTTGAAGATCCCTTCGATCGAAGGTCGCGCCATCTTAAAGGCCCCCGGACGCGGCGTTTCGTCCATCCCTTTAACCAAAGTAATTTCTTCTTAGGATGCCTCGGGTGGCCCGACCCCGCGGCGTGGCTATAAGGGCAACCATAAGGCCACGCGGCGGGCTCGGCCTCGGGGCGTCCATGCGTGTTCTCTCTTGCAGCGCCTGGGGTCACGTTCTCTAGGTTCGCCTCGGGTATGAACAACCCGAGCACAGGCATTCCTGGGATCGGGGCGCGGCAAGACGATTGTTGTCAGGGTAAGCCGGCCATTCCCCCGTGCTGCCAACCATTGAACGTTCTCAGAGAGCGCCCCGGGCCTGATGACTTTTCCCGGGCTCGGAGGTCGCAGTTTGGGATTCACCACCGGGGATGACTCTGTCGTTCTAAGCCGACTTTTCCCCCGGGGCCGGGTGGCCAGGTTCGAATCTCTAAACCGCCCTCTGAGGGGGTCTTGCCGAGCTCGATGCATTCCCGAACTCGCCGAGTCAGACCCAAGGCCAAAAATCTGGTCCAGCCTGAGCTATCCCAGGTCGACCAGTCCGAGTTGTGCCCAAACCTGTGTACTGCCAGGCGAGGCCTCGGTGGGGACCACGTTCTCGGGTTCGTCTCGGGATGCGGCGTCCGAGCCCGACGCAGCGTTCGGGCTCGAGGCGCGATAAAACGATCCTATCGGAGTAAGTCGGCTATTCCTGTGTTCTGCCGACCGGTGGGCGTCCTTAGGAAGCGCCGGGCGATGACATTTCGGACCGGAGGCGCGACACCTAAGATTACCACGGGGATGATCTTGGTCGCGATGAGTCGCTGCGCGCAACAAGCGACTTATTCCCCGCAGCCAAATTACCAAGACATGTCAACCCGAGTCATGCCTGGGCCCGAGTGATTTCGGGCAAGGCCTCGGTTGAATCAACATAGGGCATCAGACGGCTCTATCAGCCTAAACAGGGTAATTCGGGCAAAAGACGGTAGGCCTCGTTGCGGGGGTCCGCTGGAACGCGCTCGCCACGCGCCACGTATCCAGTACTGTTCGACCCTTCCGAGAAATAGCCTGCACAAAGTACGCAGTGGCGGCACAGACCGACAAATAAGCTAAGTTCTCCGAAGAAACACAACTCTATAAAGCTCAGCATAAAGTTCTTTTGTCTTTACAAGGGGGAATCTTTCGCCCCCGGACCTATCTGCTAACTTTAAAGTTTATAGAGACATGTCCCGGGCGAGTCTTTTTCGTTCAAGGTCGGAAACCCTCCACCGCAATGCGAGGACCTCGGATTCGGCCTTGTCAATCCGATCGCGGTCGCCTTGGAGCTGGGCCAAGGCATCTTTCCCGGCCCGAGCCACCTGCGCCAGTTTCTCTCCAAGACTAGCAATCCTGGCCTCGGCCTCAGCCACCTTGGTTTTTGCTCCGGCGGCCCTCGTCTTCAACCCCGCGACCGTCTCCTCGAGCTCGGCCATTTTGGCCTCGAGCTCGGAGGAGGGCCCCCTCGCCGTGCGACTTCTGCCTCGAAGCGAAGGCCGGAGATCTCGAGCTTGAGACGCTGGATCTCCGCCGACGCGCTCGCGTGGTCCTCGTCAAAGATGTCCTGCGTCTCTCGACGGACCCGGGCAAGGGTCTCCTCCGCCCTCCTCCGCTCCCCCTTGATGGCTTCGGAGAGCGCTATGGCGTATATCTCCTGGGCCACACGCTCCCGCTCGGCCTCGACAGCCCGCGCGAGCTCGAGGGCCCGGGCCTCCTTCAGGCACGAGATTTCCTCTTGACCGCGCGACACGGTGGCTTTTAGCTCGGCAATGTCCCTTTGATTGGCCTCGAGAGCACCGCATAAGGGCCGGAAGGCGAGCACCTGTTCACGCGCAATGTTGTACCCCCGGGAAACCAACCGCAGACCCTGCGAAGGCGAAACCCGCCATGACCACTAAGAAAAGGGAGGGAAGAAGGAGCTGACGCCACGATCGATCTTACCTCCACTAGCCGGTCTTCCAGCGAAGACAAGTCGATGACACCATCAGAATCTTGGGGCAGTACGCCCGCAATTGCGTCCCCGGCGGCCTCCGCCGCCGCTATGGCAACGGCACACCCCGAAGGACCAGGGGGATCCGCTCCAGCCACGGCAATGGCGGCTGGACCTTTTGGGCCGGCAAGTGGCTCGACGACCCCCTGGCCGCCCTCGATTGCGGGAAGGGTCCTCGGCTCGCCAAAGGCGGACGGCCCCACCTGGGGCACGGCAACAACACCGCCCTCGATCACGAGCTCAACAACCGAAAGCGCCCCGGTCGGAGGCATCGGGGTCGGACGATGGACCAGAGCCACGACCGCCCCGGTGTATGAGCTGCACGCGGCAAATTGTCAAGAGATGCTCAGTCGGCCCCACCACCGCGAAGTTAAGAAATAGGGGAAAACTTACCGTGCCGAACGGACGCGCGGCAACCTCGCCTTCTTCTGGCCCCGCGGGCGGCGACTCTCCGCTTTCGAGGGCTCCTCCCGAGGACGCCCCATCGGGGCGACGACGCCACCCTCATCGCGGCCCCTTCGCTCGGCACCCCGGCAGGCCGACACCCGGTCACGACGTCCTTGGTCGTGGCGCTTTCAACCAACCCTCCCTCGGCCACTTCGTCCTCTTCGGGGGATGGGGCAAGCAGCATCTGCCGCGCCCTCGGCCGCGGCACGAGGTGGTAATCATCCTCATAATCCTCCTCCCCGGCCTCGCCCTGGACCACAGGAAAGGTCGGTACCCCTCGGATGCCCGAACGCCGCGATGGGGTGGGATGACAAAAAATGTATGGAGGCCGTACCTGGCGTGACCGCTCCTCGGTGGCAGCGGGAGGGCTTCCCCCTCGGGAGCTTGTCGTCGGAACCCGTTGCTCCGGCCGCGTGCCTAGGGCTCTTGCGGCCGAAGCCGCCTCTTGTTGCTGAACGAGAGCGAGGGTTAGCGGGTGAACCAAAAAGAAGAAAAAGAAAAAAAATGGCCCGACGGCATCAAGCTCGAACCCGGGTACCCCTGAGCTCGGGGGGTCTAAACTCACCACGACCCGGTCGCCCCACTCGGCGTGGGGCTTCTGTGATTGCTTTGGGCGTCGAAGGCCGCTTCTTGCCCCTCTTGCCTTTGATCAGGCCAGGAAACGGTAGCAACTTCTTGGCCGTACCCCAGAGCTCTTTGGTTGCCTACACGAGCTCGCCACAATAAGCATCCGAGTCCGAGCGCCCAAACTGAAGACCAAGGTGAAAGGCTTTTACCTCGCTATTACGCCCCAAGATGTTCTTGGGGACGTGGCCGCCGAGGTCGAAGGAATTGGCGGCCTTCCCGAAGATCTCCTGCATCCTCGAAGCGACCCATGCCGACCTCGGTGCTGCGATATCAGGAATAAAACGTCAGGAGATAAGAGAGCTCCGACCAAGGTCCGAAAGGATCCGAGATCGGACGACACTTACCCTCGTGACTTTCCCGGGTGGCGTCGCACCTCCGGTGATTTCAAAGAAAGGTGCAACCTCCTCCGTAGAGGAGCACCGATTCGCAGTAGTCGTAGCGGCCGTCGCGCCTCAGCCCGCATGGCGCATGTGGGATGAAGCGGCGCTTCTGGTCGTCCCACCGAGTCCTCGAGCTCGGGGTCTCCGCTTCCTTCGACCGCGACGCGTTATAAGCAAGCCCGCCTCCCTCGCCCTTCTTTAAATAAAACCACTTTTCGCCCACGGCGGCGAGTCGGGTCGGGATTTGGAGAAAGGTGCAAGGAGTCTGCCGCGGCCGGAAATAGAGGCACCGACGACGGGTCTTTGCGGTCGCGGGACAAGGAGTAAAGCGGAAGAAAAGCGAGGGTAGGGAGCACGCCAGGAACCCTCGCAAAGATGTGCAGCGGAAAGGAGAAGAAGGGAATTCGGCACGAGTTCACGAGTTCGACCTCGCCTTGCGAGGATCGCAGCCCAAGAAGTCACTTTCCGGTCCGCAGCCCAAAGAGCATGAACCGCTCGTGCTCACGATCTCGTCATCCCGAGGTCGCGCACTTTCTCCCGGAAGGAAGCCGCCAGAGAGCGGGTCCGAAGCCCCAAAGACTCCATCTCCTCATCCGCTTCTGCGGTGAGTGTGCTCCTCCCAAACTTCGCCATAGAGTCAAGGTCAAAAAGGAGGAGAGTGCGGGTCGCAATCAAGGGCTAGAAGGCGTTGGCGCAGAGGGACGAGGAGGAAGAAGGCAAGAGCACGAAAGCGGAAGTGAAATCCTAAAGGTGAAACCCCGTTTTAAAGACGCCTCATCTCCGACATCACCATCACCTCAAAAGCGCTCGTGGCCGTGGCGGCCCAAACGTCGGGGCCCTTCAAAACCCGTCTGGCGCGTCCTTCACGCATCCTCTGGACCCCATTCCTTCAAACTTCCCGTCCACGAGGCCCACAGGCTTCAGGGCCGTCAGGAAAACAAAATGGCAAAGCCCGAAGTACGTGTCCCAATGGGGGGATCCCTCTCCGAGCAAGACATCAGACTCAAGAGCGCCTAGAGTCTCAGACCGCTTCTTGAGCCTCGGGGGCTGGTTGTCGGGGATCGGACAGCCTGGCGCGCGTCCCCCTGACATGTGTCTGTTTCCCCTCTGTGCCCAGGGGACTGTTCCTAAGCCCAAGCAGAAACATCTCCGGTCTACCGGCCCAGGGCACCGAACGGACTGCTACCAGTCGGGATCCGACCAAAGGCCCCAAGAGGCCACCGGGGACACTCTTCCCCTACCTGGCGGACCTCTCCGAGCTCTTCCCCGACCTGGCGAACCTCTCCGAGTTCTCCCCCGACTCCGACCAAGCTGGGCTCCCGACCTCCGTAGCGGGACGGGGTCCCCCGACTCCGACCAAGCCAAGGCAACCCCCGCCAAGGGTCAGCGTGTCAAAGCCTCCACCGCCAATGACCACGTGCCCCACGGATGGGGTCAATCGGTGACTATCACGAGAGCGGTGGCCATCTCCCAAGATGGTTTAATGGCTGCTGAAGTCATACTTCCAGTCCCATCGACCGGCCACATACAGAACGAAGACACGCTCCCTCCCGAGGCAGCACCAACGTCTTGAACAGCGACGTCAACACTCGTCAGGACCGTAGAAGGCAGGCACGCCATTTCCCGGTGAAATACCTAACCATCCTGACCAGCGAGACGACCGGCCCAACGTGGGTAGGACGAGAGGTGACCAGTCGACAGGACAAAGGACTGAAGCTGCCCCTTCCTGCCGTATAAAGGGAGGCAGGAACCCCGGGGAAGAGGGGGGATTTTTTCTCCTGGTCAAGCCACGAGCACTCTTGAGCAAGGATCCAATAACTCTCATTTGTAAACTTTGTACAGCCATCTACAAAAAAGGCAATACAACACCGCCACACGAACTGGAGTAGGGGTTCGGCCCTAACCAGTATAAACCTTGCGTCTCCTGTTTGGTTGCACAGGTTCCCCTGCTTAGTGCACCCGCCAAGGGTGCCATCTGGACGAGCGAAGCTCTGGGCCTCGCCCTCCGTACGATCTTTCCCCCTCTTTCTTTGCGGTCGGCGGTCCCGATCGTCGACACTAGCATTTTTTAATCTAAGACTATCTAGTTTAGATAACACACTATCATGCATAGTCCTTATGTTCTCCAACTCCACAAGAAATGCATCACACAAAGAACAGTCATCAGTGACTCGAGAGGGAGAAGATCTAAGAGAAGCTAACTCTCGAGTTAAGGTACCTACTTCCTTCTCTAGCTCCACATACCTAGCTCTAGCTCTAGCATGAAATTTTCTTAATTTGCAGAAAGCTTCATTGAGCTGGTCATAGGAGGGTACCTCTTCCGAGTCGTTGTAGAGCTCGGAGTCACTGATGCCGTTGGCGTCGGCCATGAAGCACATGCTGGAGAAGTCGTCGCCGCCTTTCTTCTCTTGCGGATCATCCTCACCCTCATCGCTCCATGTCTCCGTGTCGGAGAGGTTGATGTCGTCAAGCGCGGCGAGGACGCGGTGGAAGAGCTTCTTGTTCTTGGAGAAGTTGCGGTACTTCTTCTCACGTGCCGACTCACGAACTGGAGGCTTCTTGTTGCGGTTCTTGTCGATGTAGCCATTCTTTGCCGAACCGCTGGTGTCGTTCTTTGTCTTCTCCAGTTTGGGGCAATTAGCCCGAATGTGGTTGGGGCCACCACACTCGAAGCATGTGATCATGCCACCTCTCTTCCTCTCCCTCACCCTCTTGTATGCATGAGAAAACTTGCGAGCAAGAAGGGCAAGCTCATTTTCTGGAAATTTTTCCAGTTGATCATCGCTTAGCTCGCAAAGAGCGGAAAGAGAGAAATCGACAGAAAGATCAAGGGAAGATCAAGTGGGATAAGTGACCAAGGCCATCGACTGTGATTTCGTCTTGCGAGAGACGATGTCGATCTCATGAGTCTTGAGACGGGAGTAAAGCCCATCAAGAGTCAAGGTCGACAAGTCGGTAGTGTCCTTGATGGTGGTCACTTTCATTTCCCAAACACGAAGATCGAGTGCGGTCAAGAAATGTTGAGCATTATCCGAGTCAGGGTATATGCAACCGACTGCTCGGAGGTCGCTCAAAATCTTTGTAAACCGACCAAAGCACTTATCAAGACTCTCACCAGCGTGTTGTTCAAACTTGTTGAACTCACTCTTGAACTGGTCCTGCCTCACGGTCTTGATTTGAGTAGTGCCCTCATGGTAAGCATCAAGGGTCACCCAAATCTCGTGAGTGGAACGGAGGTGAGAAATCCTATCATACTCACTGCGGCTAAGACCCTGTATGAGAATGTTCCTTGTCTTAGCGTTAGCCTCAACGTCGACCATATTTCCGTGTGGCGTTTTCATCGCCAGAACCTCATACGGAGTTTCACCGCCGCCATATCGAAGCCACAGGCGTGATGTATGACTAGGGATGAAAACGGGCGGAAATTTTCCGACCGTTCGGACCAGCGGAAGCGAAGCTCTTTTCTAAACGGAAGCGGTAAATATCGGTGCGAAGCGAAACGGAATTTTTTTCGAAGCGGAAGCGGAAGCGGAGAGTCGGATCCGACGGAAGCGAAGCGGTTGGAAATTCGTATACCGAATCGAATTTCGAACGCGGCCAACCAAATTTCCCACGATTCCACGTCTCCACGAGGCCGGCCCACGAACGAGGCACGAAGTCACGAACTCACGATTCCACGTCTCCACGAGGCACGAAGTCACGAACTCACGATCCAGTAGCCTCCTTCATCCTCAGTCGTCAGAACTCAGCCCCTCACCGCGCAGCGCCGCCCCTGCTCCCAGCCCCTCACCGCGCCGCCCCCGGCCGGCCGCGACCCCAAGGCCTCACCGCGCCGCCCGCCCGCCGCCCGGCCGGCGACCCCAAGGTTTCACCGCGCCCCGTCCCAGCCCGGCCGTGGCGAGGCGGCGACCCAAAGGCCTCACCACGCGCCCGGCCCGACCAGCGACCCCAAGGCCTCACTGCGCGCCCCGTCCCGGCCCGGACCGAGAAGCCCACGGCCTCACCGCGCCCGCCCCACCCCATCCGTGGGCCCGTCGCGTCGCCTCGCGCCCTCGTCCACCGGACCACCACTCGTCCCCGTGCGCCCTCGCCCCAGACCCGCGTCGCGCCGCGCCCCTCGTCCCACCGTGCCCCTCGTCGCCTCCACCGCGCCGCCCTCGCCCCCTCGTCGCGCGCGTCGCCCCACTCACGCCGCCTCCACGTGTTCGTCTCACGGTTCGTCCCCTGGTTTTAATCTGTTTTATTTACGGATTATGTGAAATAATGAAGATTTATTCCGTATTTTGAATAGATCGGCTACCCTACTCGATAAGGATTCTTCTCGAGTGCGCAATCGAAAACGTGATGAGTTCCAAGTCACCGGGAAGGATGTTGAGAAGATCATAGGCGGGAGAACAGCAGCACCGAAGCAAGTCGAAATCCCGTTCAAGCCAGCCCGTGTCCTCCTCCGTACCGATCCCGCCATCATCTCCAATTTTTTGTTTCATTTTGTCCAATTCTTGTGGATAGAATAAGCGTGAGTCGGAAAAGATTCGAGTCAATAGCTTTTGATGACAGGAATGTTGGAATCGAATTCCACTTTCCTATCCTTTCAAGAAAGTGGAGTCAATAGCTTTTGATGACGAGAATGTTTCATTTATGATGTATGATTGCTAATGTCTGTTGAGTTATTTATAATGATAGATGTGGATTGTGGACATCGGTGGGTGTAGTTATGCGTATAATATTACCGCATTGTCATTGCGTATTTGCGTATTCTTGTTCTCACGACAATGATAAAAGTCAACACTTGATATTTTAGTTTGGCAAGGACTAGTGTAAAGTCGGATGTGTTGCTTATTTCATTCGATGTTACTTTTCCGATGATGTCTTTGTTGTGAGGATATTTGTTACGCTTTCTAAAATGTTATAATCGTGTTGTTGAGATCTAGTTCATCGATAACACAGTTCTATAACAGATAGCCATGGACAATCTTTGCAAGTAGGAGCAGCGATTGCAAGTGCAAGCGCGACATCTCTGCTTTAGCTCGACCATTGTTCTTCTGGAGCCCCTAGTGCTACTCCAACTCCAAATATTGTTGCATTTGCTACTCCAACTCCAAGTGTGGATTTGACCGATGAAACGAGGGTAAGCCACCACCGAAAAGAAAGCTAAGAAAGCCACCTCGATGTTTGGATGCACTTCACCAAGTATGAGGTTAATGCAAAAGATGAAAAAGGCAACAATGTTGTACACTATGGGCTAGGTGCAATAAGACCGGATGTTGTTACAAAGGTCGATCACGAGAGCGATGAGAGAACATCGGGTTTGAAAAGTCACTTGAAACACAAGCATTTTATCTTGATAGGCAAAGAAACAATCAATCAAGAAGAGTGAGGCGACGAATCCATTACATCTATTGAGACTTATAGGTATGATGAGGTTTGTCGGTTTGAAAAATTTTATCTCGCAATTATCATGCATGAATATCCCTTTAATATTGTTGAGCATGAGTACTTTGTGGACTTTATCAAGAGTTTGCGTCCTTCTTTTCCAATTAAAAGCCGTATTACTGTGAGAAAAGATATATTGAATATGTTTGTGGAGGAAAAGAAAAAACTGTATGAGTACTTTAAAACAATTGAATGCCGCTTTAGTGCAACTATGGATATGTGGACATCTAATCAAAACAAAGGCTACATGTGCATCACAGTGCATTGGATAGATGATGCTTGGTGCATGCAAAAAGGATTATCAAGTTCATGCATGTAGAAGGGCATCATTCGGGAAAAATCATGCTTATCGTTTTATGATAGTGTAGTGGATTGGAATCTTGATAGGAGATTGTTTGCACTTACTTTGGACAATGCTTGACAAATGATAAATGTGTTCGAGGGATAGTAAGCAAACTCAATAAGATATCTCTATTAATATGTGATGGCATCTTTTTCATGTGAGATGTTTGAATCATATTTTGAACCTTGTTGCCCAAGATGGTTTAAAGACAATTGCACCACCATTGCAAATATTAGAAATACTGATGCAATTGTCAAGAATTCTCCACTGCAGTATGAAGAGTTTAAGAAGTGTGCTTCAGAGTGTGACTTGGATGTGACCAAGGGTCTCTCCTTGGATGTTTCTACAAGGTGGAACTCCACATATCTTATGTTGAAGAGTGCAATTTACTATAAAGATGCTTTTGGTAGGCTCTTTCTTCGAAATTCAAGCAAATATAAGAAGTGTGCTCCAACTTCCGATAATTGGGCTATGGCAACATCGATATCTGCATGCTTGAAGCTATTTTATGATGCTACTGAGCTATTCTCTGGTACTAAATATCCAACTGCGAATCTATTTTTCAGAAAGTTTTGTCAAATTAAGATTGCAATTGCAGAATGGTGTGACAACTCTGACCCAGTAATCAAAGCTATGGCATATTCCATGAAAATTAAATATGACAAGTATTGGGAAAAATCCAACATGGCACTTGCTGTAGCATGCTTCTTTGATCCTAGATACAAGAGAAATGTGATAGAATATTATGCACCGAAGATTTACCCCATTACTTCTATGCAAGAGATTGATAAGTTTACTAAAGTTGTTTATGAGTTGTTCCAAGCTTATGTATCCGCTTCAAAGAAAAGTCTCTAGCGCTACAAATGTGCACCAAGTGGGTTCTCAACTTGATAGTGTTGATGAGGATGATGAGCTTGATATGTTCTTGCATAGCATTAGTGAAACAGATCATGTTAGCAAAAATGAGTTGGAAGTGTACTTGGAGCAACCTTTAGCATCTATAAAAGACAAGCATTTCGATATCTTGTCATGGTGGAAGGTCAAGCAAGTTGAGCTCCTATTCTCTCTCGACTTGCTCGTGATGTGTTATCTATTCAAGTGTCAACGGTTGCTTGGTCGGCATTCATCTTGGTGGGCGGGTTGTTGACCCATTTCGCGGCCGTCTAGATCCTGAGATTGTGCAAGCTTTAATTTGTATTAAAGATTGGACCGCAGCCATCAAAAGGTAACTTTTAGTTTGCTTCAATAGTTTGTTCATAATGTGAAAATACTTAAGTCTAATCAGTTTGTACTAATCATTTAGGTGGTACCATTGCATCTATCATGACTGAGTTGGATGTGGATAGCCTCGAGCGACATTTTGCAAGCTCGATAGCAACGGTTTGTCTTTTTTTATCTAATTTACAAACCATATTGTGTAAATCAAGTAAAATTCATTTTAATGTGCTTCTATTTGACATTACTCTTGTTTAGTGCTTGTCTTTGTAGTTGGAGGAGCAAGATGATGTTGATGGTACTGATATGGAGGAGGAGGAGAATATGATGGATTAATATGGGGGACAAATAGCTTGAGAAAAAACTAAGTTTTAACGATTTGAAACTATATGTGTTTGCTATTATGGCATGATGTGAAACTATGTGTGTTTGCTATTATGTTATGATGTGGAACTACATGTCTTTGCTATTATGTTATGATGTGGAACTACGTGACTTTGCTATTATGTTATGATGTGAAACTATCTATATTTGCTATTGTAATATGATGTGTTGGCTGATTTTGAGGTAAACAATGTTTACATGTCCCTGTTCATACCATGCTCAATGAGTCCATGTTGGCTAATGTTATTAATATGTTCTATGTAACTACAATACCATTCAAAGTTGATATGTTTGAAACTTTGGATAGATTATATACTATATTCTTGTGAAATTTTCCGTTTCGTTTCGTATCCGTTCCTGTTCCGTTCCGCCTCGTTTCGTCACTATCCGCTTTCGTATCCGTTTCCGGGGTTTCCGATTCCGTTTCCGTTACCGGTAAAAAATATGGAAATGGAAACGGAACAGCTATTTACCGACCGTTTCCGTACCGTTTTCATCCCTATGTATGACCCCATCCGCGATTTCCAGAAAGGAAAATCAACTCCAGCAAAAATAGGAGGCTTGGTGGAATACTTGTCCATCGCCATGGCTCTTGAGACCGATCAAGATCTATGAAAGAGCAAAACCGGCTCTGATACCAATTGAAAGATCGAAATGACGATTAGAGGGGGGGTGGATGATCCCAAATAAAATTTTCCCCTACTCAAATTACTCCAAACAATCTCGCAATAAAAATCTGAAACACCCAAAGATTTTCCTTCAAACTGGTGTTTCTCAGATTCGCACACCCTCTAAAACCCGAACAATTAGACAACTATGTGTACCCCTACCTTGCATGGATGAGAACCATGAATCATGTGAGGGATTTTTTAATCACAATCCTGGTTGTAAGTGTCCAAACAAATAGAATAAACTCAAAGACTACTTTTCTAAAAGAAATAAAGCTAAAACACCAAAGTCTCTTTCCAGAAAAGTAAAAGCAGATTTTCCAGGAATTGTCCTCAATTGGAGCAGGTGGTTGGTGAGTTTATATTTCTCTAAAATTTTTGGAAATTTTTATACCTGTGAGAAGTTGAGTCATGAAACACTCCACCAAAAATCACCTCAAAAAACTTTGTAGAATAATCATGAAAAATCAAACATTACAGACAGTCAGGAACTTCGACCAGAATGTTTGAGGCTCGGTTTTCACTTCATAGCACTCAAACGGTGAAACCAGTGGACTCAAAAAAAATTCAGAGATGAATATATGAGTCGTGCACCTTCTCCAATAAGAATCACTTAAAAAGGATGTTTCTATATTTTTATAAAAATCAAAGACTAACTCCTGCGGGAAGAACAAGTTCTGGACAGATTTGCAATTCGATAAAAAACTTGATCTCTAGTCTATCCTAGGGTGCAAGAAAGATGTAAAACCATATGAACACCCTCAAGATATCCTAGAAGAACAACATTTAGAAGGAGGGGAGGCAAATCCAAATTGCAATAAAGTAAATTGCGAGAATGTAAATGCGGGAAAGTAAATGCTGAATTTAAATTGCGTAATTTAAATGCGTAAAAGAAATGAAACATGAACATAAATGAAGAACATTTCATTTCTGAAAGGAGAGGTTACAAAGCCTCACATTTCATGTGGGCAAAACTCAAAGGAGCATCAAAAACCTCAAAACCTTCAAAGGGGGAAGGCTACCCCTCCACCCCTATTTATACAACTCTTGGGCCACCTACCCCCCTTGGATGAGCCTCTAAACCCTAGGGCATCCATCAAGGGCTATGATTTACCCACTCAACCAGCCATGCAAGGGTTCACCCAAAATCCACAACACATAATGGGTTTTTTTGCACGGTTCTCAAAGCACACTAACTAGACCCGCTATCCTATCAACTAGACCGCAATCCAACGACCCTCATCGATCCGAGCAGCATCTAGCTAGCATCACATCCATTCCTTGTCTTCACGGCTTGCACGGACTCCGTCCCCGATCATCTTCCGGCGATCCCCGACCGTCTGGACCTCTGACGCTCCTCGCCTAGTCCCAGCCATCTTTCGCCTCACCATGACCTAGCACCGTCGTCCTGGAACCATAAAAAACAAGGAAACTCCTCACATAGCAATGCCCACAAAGATGTGCAATAAATCCATCAAAGTACACTCATTAAAATTCATTTTTCCTCGTTACGGCGGTATGCCTAAAAAAGCGAAGACCTCAAATTGCTTCCAATCGAAAATCCATTTCAAATCAAACTCAAACATGAGCAACCCAAGCTCAAATTTAGTCAAATACTCATCACAAATTTGGATAGACCTCCACATTGTCCTTCACCAGGACTGATATTGTATTCGTAGTAAATTTGCTAGCTAGACATAGTGCAGCTCTAACCAGAGAGCACTGGGCTATAATCAAAACTTTACTCAAATACCTCTAAGGTGTACAAGATCTTATCTTATTTTACCAGAAGAACCAAGACTTGACTATTGTGAGATATATGAATGCTAGCTAGCTATCTGATTCCTATAGTACCAAATCTCAAGCTGGGTTTGTATTTCTCTGTGATGGTCAACCATCTCTTGTTGGTCTTTTAAGTAGACCTTGGTAACTATCTCTACCAACCACTCAGAGATAATAGCATTATATGAAGCCTCACATGAATGTGTTTGACTACGATGTGTGATTAGCCATATCCGAAAGTTATGTGATATTAACACCGTCGGAACCCCTACAATTATCTATGAAGATAATGTTGTTTGTGTTGCACAAAGGCAAATGAGTTATGTAAAGAGCAATATCACGAAGTATATTACTCCTAAACTTTGCTATCCTCATGAGCTCTAGAAGAATGGTGAGGTAACTATCACGCAAATAAGTCATGTGAAAATCTAGCTAGTTTATTAACTAAGTTTTTGCCAATATCTAGTTTCCAAAGATGTGTTTATAGCATTGGAATGAGACGACTTAGAGATATGCAGAGTTCAGGGGAATAAATTCTTGAACCATAATCCTTAGTATGGTCATGAAGATACTCTCTAATCTAGAAGATTACAAGTTACACTCTTTTTCCCCTTGTGAGTTTTTCTGAAGTTTTCTCACGTAGAGGTTTTTAACGAGGCAACAAGTGTAACACAATATGCGGGTGCAATGTACTCTTTTATCATTTTCCCACTGGGTTTTTGAGAGAAGTTTTTGATGAGGCATATGCATTACGTGGTATTCTCCCAAGGGGAGTATTGAGATATAACCAGACTATTGGTCTTGGTTGTTGAGATATATTTGGACTCTTGATTTTGGTGGGCGAATTTCGAAGCTATCGTGAGGGGTTATGGGTATAAATATAACACCCTATTGTACAAAGAGAATTAATCTCTACAATCTACAGTCAACAAAGAGAAAAAAAGTTGAGATATCCTATATCCATTGTCCATCTATTGTGATTATTCTTCGATTATTTTTTATTAGCATTGGGATTGATCTACGACGATCAGTTCATTATTCAACAATATATGTGCAAATTAGGAGATCAGTGACCTAAATGGACCACCCACACAAGTTTAATGATCCGTGATGCAATTTACTCAAGAAATTATGATTGTATAGATAGTAGAAAGTTATGCCTTGAAAATGATAGTAGAAATCTGAAGCATTGAAATTTTGTTAAATTCAAATGATGGGCTGCCTAACATGCAAAATAGATTAAGGCACGCTGATATAATCAATACAATAATCAGTTTATGATTGATCTATATGATCATAAAAAACCTCAAATACGGCTTATTCCGCTTGCTAAACTAATGTAAGCTTGCACCGCACACAAGCATCTATACTCCTTTAAAAATAGCAGCGAAAAACACAATACTAGATGCTATCCCTCCGGTTCTCACTGGGCAAATTATATCAGTATCCCCCACGGTAATTGTTTCTTGTTAGCCTAGAACATGAGTATAATTACGCAATTCAGGCCAAGTCAATGGGCGAACTATATTTCTGAACCTGCAAAGAATGGTTTATACATGTATCAGCCCCAGGAAATTCGGTTTACAATTCAGAGAATGTCTAAGCCAATGCATTCTCATTATTTCTGAACTTACACGTGGCAGTTATTTTACAGTAAGGAGAAAAAGAATGATTTGTACAGCTTGCCAAGTCATGTGGGCAATACACTCTTGTGAAAACTTCTTTTCAATTTTATGTCACAAGGTGCGAACATACTAATTGTTATGGATACTAACAACCACCGGAATTCCGCCATCACCCTGGTTTTGATGCAAACTGGCTTCAAGGACATTGTTCTCTTTCGAGACACTAGCTTGCTTGTGTCTCAGAATCATTTATAAAAGCTAAATCATATATTTCATTGTATTTGTCAACGAAATGTACTTCAAGACCTTCTTTTACATTAGAAGCAAGCTCATCGAAATCCCTTCTGTTCGCTGATGGGAATATGATTATCTTCACCCCACTTCTCCTGGCAGCGATGGTTTTCTCCTTCACCTAGTTTAAGAGCCAAAACACGAAGCGTAAGTATGGCACTAAGTGTTCGTATGCACAAAATCATACAGGAAGACTATAACCACGTCGATGGCATTAAATAAACATATGATAAACTTTAGACTAGAACATAAACAAAGTATGCATCAGAGCCGGTTTGAGATATTCGAGGAATGTTGTGACTGCATGCTATAAACTTCGGTGTTGTTATCAGTGCTTGTTGTAAATGGCAATTGCCCAAGAAGCAGGATTCAAGACTACGGTGATAGGTTTAAAGATCACATATTCCAAAAGAGGCATAGATATGAAACCAGCAATTGATTTTACTAACAACACCGGTAGGTCAAGAACCCCTTGTTTCATAATTCATAATACATTCAGAGTAAGACAATGGCATCTTCGCGTACCCTGCAAATTCCAACCAAAAAAGCAGGCAAATCAAAGATTTGAAAAGCATACCCCGCCAATTGGGAGAATTCTTCCAGTCAACGTTATTTCGCCAGTCATTGCTAAGTCTTTCTTGACAGGCTTCCCCATGGCTAAGGACAACATTGATGTAACCATAGTGCATCCAGCACTGGGGCCATCCTTCGGAGTGGCCCCTGCAGGAACATGCAAGTGCAGCTTTGACTTTGCAAAAAAGGGATTATTTGGCGCTTTCGCATGTAATATATCTCTGCAAACTGTATGTGCAATTTGAGCGCTCTCTTTCATGACATCTCCAAGTTGGCCTGTCACCATGAGCGCACCCTTCCCTTCCCCTACCTCAACTTTTGCTGTCTCAATATACAAAGTAGAACCACCCATAGCATTCCAAGCTAAACCCATAACCACCCCAACAGGAGTCTGATCGTATATACGCTCTGCTTGGAAAACAGGCTTCCCGACAAATTCACCCAGATTTGATGCATCAACAACAATTTTCTCCACAGGCTTGTCTACTTGTGCTTCCATTACTGTCTTTGTGCCTTCATTGGCCTACAAAACACAGCAAGCAGCAGTTTAATTAGAACTAAGCCCTAAGAAACAAAAATTATTTAAAATTATACTAGTTGAGACATGTTCATTTGCAATTTGAAATTTCCTTATTAACAGAGTTGTGTCCAGGGTTTAATTTACTTACTGGACGTCTTAGAAAAGCTAATCAACCATAAATGGTGAGGTTATACCATCTGGCATGGTTGTTACTGACAGAAGGTCAGTACCACAAAAGCTAGCAGAAATGATGGCTGTATTAACATTATATCATACTTCCAACACAGGTACGTTGACCACCCATCAAAAGATTCAAGAGTGCCACGAACAAACAAGTTCACTATAACTGCAGCTTGCCTGTCTGATCGTAAGTAGGACTAGAGTCAGTTATCAATGCATGACATTGTCAGCACTCGACACTCGACAGTGCATAACGGCCCAGCCTGGCCATTGCAAATTTACCATAATAGCTTCCACGTTCAAGATTTGAGTTTCATCTAAAGAAATATGACATCCAATATAGTTAGATTACCTCCGGAGCGCTTGATGTGTTCATTATTTTAGCTTTCTCATCTGCGGAAGCTTCTTTAGAAGCTTCTGTTGGATGCTCATTGTGGCCTAGTTCTGATTTTGTTGTTAAGGACACCACATTAATATTCTCAGGAGAAGAATCAGTTGGATTCACATATACTGAAGTGTCTTCTGCAAGAGGGTACTTGGAATTCTTATCTTCCACATGTGTTGCAATGTCAACACTGGTAGGTTCTTCACTTGCTTCCACTATTGTGATGTCCCGAGCTGGCTCATTTGATACCCCTTGACGAACAAGTTGCAGAGCTATCTGCAAGGGTTGAATGATGAAAGCCGATTACAAGTGCTATCGGGGATCTAATATGAACAGTTCTGATCATTAATAGAGGAAAAGATGCGAGACAAAGATGCGAGACATGGCATGCATTAATGGCTACCAATGAGATTCCTGCACATCATCTTTTGACATTATTGTTTGGTCTTTCCGATGATTAGAAGTAAAGAGATTGCTTGCTAAAATACCAAGTATCAAGAATGGAAGACATGCTTACATGTATCTTGGATACTTGGGTACCATTATTCCACGAACTCTCCTGAAATAAGTAAAAAATGCGTGCATGTGCCAACAAACGCCAGTAATCTTTTGAGATAGTAGCACCATGTAAGCTATAAATATTATGCTACACTCCACTGTGCACTTTAGGGTAAAGTTTGTTACATTTTCTAGGTCATTAATCGAGCCCCTCATGCAATTAATAATTTTCAAGTTGTCTTAGGAATCCAACTCTGTTATACTGTCCACCTATGTTATTGTATTTGTAGCAAAACTGAAGTTCAATGTACCAACAGAAACAGCAATAAATGTTATGAACTACAGATTAGATATGGGTAAAGATGGTAGTGCTTGTGTCTGTGACACTGTCTTCCTTAGGTGCCTTGATACAAAGCAACAAAGTTTGAGACTGCTCACTGTGTTATCATAACCATTGTAGATATTATTCCCAGCAGGTAAATGATAAGAGGTGTTCGGCAAAAACTGGGTGAAGCTGTGAGCTAATTTTTTTTGAAGCACCACTATTTTTTCTAAGAACACATGGGAGTGTATGTCTTTGGATTAAGAATATAAGGGAGAAAAACACAACATGCTATATTAAAACAAAAATGTCAAAACCAGCTACACTCCACATGAACCTCTAACTCAGTATATCTCAGCAGGATCTTGCTCAGATTTGCCTAATCCCAGATCTCACTGTCACTGGGAAATCAAGGAGGTAGCCTCTTCCAGCACTTTTTTTTTACCTAGATTGTACTTTATAGCTTAGTCAAATAAAGAAGTATAGAAGGGGATGTAATAGTAGACAAAACTATAGGGTCCTTCTTTGTATAGTAGACTAATAGTACACCAAACTATGATGCCCTATCAAGTAACAAATGTTAAGGCATATATTGCTTTATATAGATATTGCCTTCTACAGGCTTTCCTTTTGTACCTGTTTGTACATCTATCTATATATTTTGGTTATTGGTCTCATGATAAGTAACAAGTGCTATTCTTAACAGGGTATTAGAGCAAAGGTTCAAACCCTAGCTCCAATATCGTCTTCCGCTGTTGCTGCCCCCGGGAGGAGTAATCTCCACTCCTAGGGTCGGCCACCTCTTAGTTGTAGATTAGTATCAAGCAGCAGCATCGTCTGCAAGCTTGATTTCGACGGATCCGCCGCCACCTAGCCATCTCTTGGCTCGACCCATTCGAGTTCGTCATCACGGCTCATCTTCGCCGGATCCGACTCCACCAAGGTTGGCCTTTACCAGATCTAGCGTCATCGTCGTCTTTCCGACCAGACTCACTCGGGACTGGCCGGATTTGCTCTCCGCGTCGCTCGGATCTGGCCCGGTCACCGCACCGCGGTTACCTTGTTGAAGACACTGTCGCCATCACCTCGACAGCCGTTGTCGCACCTAATCTGGCCACGGCAGGATATGCTCCTCATCCCTCTTGTGAGCTGCGCCTCTGCCCGACCTTCGTCAGAGTCATTGAGGAGAGCTTCGTCGAAGTCGTCGAGGAGAGGGAGAGCACCTCGATCTGCTTGGCCTGTGCGTCCATTGCCAGTTCGGAAGCGAAAGAGGAGGCTGCAGCGGTCTTGGCCTTGGACTCCTCCTCCGCCTCAATGTCGACCCATGACTTCTTCTCTGGCCCAGTCTTGCCGCCATCGTCCATCTCCTCCCACGAGCAAAAGCAGATCGAAAGCAATCGATAAACAGGCACCGGAAGGTTGTCGTGCTGAGAAGGACGACGCTGTCCTCCCCGCCAGCGCCCTCACCCTCCCTCTCAGCCTCCACCGCTGCCGACGAGCTTCGGCCGCAACCGCCCGCCACAGTTGCCGAAGCCTTCTAGAAGATTGACCGATTGATTTTCTATTTAGAGCGTGTTTGGTACGGCTCCAGTTTTATCGGATTCATAGATCTGGTGGAGCTGGGTATTTATAGCGGATCTGTGAGTATATTAAAAGTATTTAGGTAAGTCATTTTATTTAATTTTAGACTAAAAATATAAACTTAATTCTATTTATTTTAGCCTACAAGATTCAGATCTGAGGTGGAGTTAGAATCTGGAGCTCTACCAATCAGGGCCTTAATCTAGTTTCGGCTCCAGCTCCAGCTCTTCGGTTATTGGCTCGGCTTTGCTCTTCTGTTCGGTTCCGCTCTTGGATAGGCACTCCGATTTCTGGCTCTTGGCTTGGCTCCCACTCTTCGGCTCCTCCGTTTTCTACGGCTTTGGCTTCTTCAGCTTTTTTGTTGCTGATATTTCCAAGTTTTTGCCAATGGCTCACTCCCTCAATCACCGCTATCAGGCTTCTCCTTGCCTTGGCCGCCATCGATGAGCTTTGGTTCAACGCCGACATGACTTTCTCTGCGTTAGGCGTCGCCGCTAACTTTTGATGTAGAGTTCTACTTCGTGTATTCCTAGTTAACCTCTGAGTATTTTCTTTCTGAGTATTTTCTTTCTCAGGTTCGTTGCTTCTATTGTGTCCATCCAGGTCCTTAGCGTCTATCTTTGAGTTCATCTAAGCCATGCAAGTCCACAAATTCCTTTTGCATGGCAGTAGCCGCCGCCCTTCTATTTGAGTCGTCGCAGATCATAGAATATGTATGATGCTGCTATTTCTCTCTAAGTCACCGCCCCGAGCTTCTAAGGCCGCCGCGCTTTTTCTGCACCACGTCTCCATCACGCTTTTAGTGCATTGCGTCGTTGCCATCTTGGGCTTCAATCTACACCACCATGCTTCTATTTATCCCTCTTCGACATGATTTAACAGCTCTCTATTTGTGTCAGTTTTATCTTCTTTGTTGTGTTATCGCCGTCAACTTTGCTCCCGCTGGCCTCTGCTTTCTTAGCCCCTATACTTTGTGCTTTATGGGCTGCCACACGACTCTGGATAAGAGATCATTTGATTTTTGACACATTTTTCAAGAGCTAGATGTTATGACGACAACTTGAGGACTAGGACTTTGGATTTTCCCTATTTTAGTGCCAACCCTTCCAAATGCAATGTTATTGTATACACCTTGCATTTGAGGGGGGTGTTAAGGCATATATTGCTTTACATAAGTATTGCCTTGTATAGATATTGCCTTATATAGGTTTTTCTTTTGTACCCGTTTGTACATCTATATATTCTGACTTATTGACCTCATGATAAGTAACAAGTGCTATTCTTAACAACAACGAGAATCAACACTCCTGCCATCAACTGGTGAGTTGCAGGTCTGTCCATGTTGGATATAAATTGGGCTTGGCCCATTTTCCAATAATAAAACAAGAAAATCTCAAGCCCACAATTAATGCTAGGTGGAATAATACCACATGGGAAGTCTAGAGGAGTTTTACTCAACTTAAATGGGTGGATCTCATCTACACCTGTTGTGAGGTTGAAAAAGGAGGAAGTTGAGCCACATGCGCGCGCGTGCCGCTGTGCCGAAGTAATGACCACTAGTGGAAGCCGGCCATAATGATGACTTTTGGCCTTTCCTCTTCTTCTGGCGCCTATATAAGGAGAGCCTCTCCTCTGTCTTCGGTGCGCTCACGAACTGGAACCAAACCACCATACGTTTCCTGTTGCTGCTGCTTCAATATCTCCATCCCAGACGCCTGCGCGCACAGGCTCTGGGAGAGCAGGCCTCCGGAACCACGTCTGCTGCGATTGTCTGCACGGATAGGCGAGCGATTAGGTTTTTGGGGAGCGCACCTCTGCGCGACTGCTCACTGCTCTTCGTCTTCTTCCTGGTTCGAGAATTGTTCGCGAGACTGCACTGCGTCAACGTCTTCCTACACCGACTTTGATCTCACTGTTGTTCGTCTTCTTCCTAGTTCAAGAACTGTTCGCGAGACTGCACTGCGTCAACGTCTTCCTGCACCGACTTTGATCGACTACTTCGAGCAGCTGATCATGACGACTGATCAGAATGACACCACCGGTGCCTCCGGCACTGGTCCTGTCCCTGGGTATCTCTTTAAAACTCTGAACTTTGTTTGAGTAACTTTGTGTGTTGCTATTGCTGAAATTGGAATCATAGAATCATTCATATATGTCATGTTTATTTTACTGAATTTCTGGATTATAATATACCGAATTTTGCCTAATTATCTAACAATCCAAAAACCTAATAGGCATTTTACGGTTACTGGCTTTGCTGCTGCGTTGAAACCTAATGTATTCGATGATGTGAATTACAAAAGGTGGCGCTAAGATGATCATTTGGCTGACAGCTATGAACATCTATCACATGGCAAAGGGTAAGCTTGAAGGAACACTCTCTCCTGATGTGGAGAGAACGTTCGAGGCTGCTGATAATCTCTTTCGAGGTGCCGTGATAAGCGTTCTTGCTGAAAGCCTGGTGGATGTATACATGTGTTTTCCATCTGGCAAAGATATGTGGGATGCGCTTGAGGCAAAGTTCGGAGTTTCTGATGCGGGTAGTGAACTGTACATCATGGAGCAGTTTCATGACTACAAAATGGTTGATGACCGTTCTGTAGTCGAACAGGTTCATGAGATTCAATCACTTACGAAAGAGCTTGAGAACTTCCCATGTGTGTTACCCGACAAGTTTGTGGCTGGATGTATTATTGCTAAGCTGCCACCTACTTGGAGGGATTTTGCCGCTTCTCTAAAACATAAGAGATAAGAGTTCAGCGTGGCTGACCTCATTGGTTCTCTGGATGTTGAGGAGAAGGCAAGGGCAAAAGACAATCACGGGAAAGGAGTTGATGGGTCTTCTAGTGCCAATATGGTGCAGAAGAAAAACTCCAGTGCCTCCCACTTCAAGAAGAAGAAGAACAAGCCGGACAATAATCAAAAGACTAAGCAAACAACCACCTTTAAGAATAAGAAGAACAAGGAGAAGGGTAACTGCTTCGTTTGCGGCGAGCATGGACATTGGGCCAGTGAATGCAAGGATCGCAAATAGAAGCAGAACAAAAAGTCTGCAAACATGATTATTGGTGAGACTGATGTTGGAACGTCAGGGTATGATAATTCATTACCTACCGTTCTTTCAGTCTGTCATTCACCTGAGTGGTGGGTTAACACAGGTGCTAATATTCATGTATGTGCTGACATCTCCTTGTTTTCATCTTATCAGGTCGACGGGGCTGGCTCCTTGTTGATGGGAAACAGATCACATGCTCGTGTACTTGGTGTTGGTTCGATCGATCTGAAGCTTACTTCGGGAAAGATCGTGCGGTGAGAGCGTCGAGATGTCCCATCTATCAAGAAGAATCTCGTCAGCGGCTCTTTACTGTGTAGAGATGGCTACAAATTAGTCTTTGAATCAAATAAATGTGTATTGTCTAAGTTTGGGACCTTTGTTGGAAAAGGTTATGATAGTGGAGGCTTGTTCCGCTTGTCTTTGTCTGATATGTGTAATAACCTTGTGAACCATGTGAGTAATATTGATGAGTCTAATGTTTGGCATTCACGACTTTGTCATATTAATTTTGGTTCTATAACGCGGCTAGCAAGTTTGAGTTTAATCCCGAAATTCACTTTGGCTAAGGTTCTAAGTGCTATGTGTGTGTGCAATCGAAGCAACCTCGCAAGCCTCACAAGGCTGCGGAAGCGAGGGACTTGACACCATTATAACTTGTTCATTCCGATTTGAGCGAGATGAACGGTGTGTTGACTAAAGGTGGTAAGAGACACTTCATGACGTTGATTGACGATTGCACTAGATTTTGCTATGTGTATCTTCTAAAAACAAAAGATGAAGCGTTGCATTATTTTAAGATCTATAAAGCTGAAGTAGAAAACCAACTTGAAAGAAAGATCAAGCGGGTAAGGTCGGATCGTGGTGGAGAATACTTTTCAAATGAGTTTGCTTCATTTTGCGAGGAACATGGTATAGTTCATGAGAGGACGCCTCCATATTTACCTCAGTCAAATGGGATTGCCGAAAGAAAGAACCGCACTCTAACTGATTTGGTTAACACCATGTTAGAGACTGCGGGACTTTCCAAGGAATGGTGGGGTGAGGCTATATTGACAGTGAGTCATGTCCTGAACAGAGTTCCTTCAAAAAATAAAGAAACAACACCATTTGAGGAATGGGAAAAGAAAAGATTAAATCTCTCATACTTGCGAACTTGGGGTTGTTTGGCTAAAGTTAATGTGCCAATAACTAAGAAACGCAAGCTTGGACCGAAAACCGTGGATTGTGTCTTTATTGGTTATGCGTTTCACAGCGTGGGATATAGGTTATTAATAGTAAAATCTAGAGTACTTGACATGTATGTTGGTAAAATTATCGAGTCCAGAGATGCTACATTTTTTGAGGATGTGTTTCTTATAAGAGAGATGCCTAGCATTTCTAGTGAAGAATCATTGTTGTCTCCCAAACCATTTGTTTCGATAGAACATGATAAACAAACACTTGTGAAAAATCTTGAGGAGGATGACAATGAAGCTCCTAGAAGAAGCAAGAGACAGAGGACTGCAAAGTCCTTTGGTGAAGATTTCATTGTATACCTCGTGAATGACACTCCAAGAACCATTGAAGAGGCGTATTCATCTCTTGATGCTGACTATTGGAAGGAAGCAGTACGGAGTGAAATGGATTCTATTATGTCTAATGGAACTTGGGAGTTTGTTGAACAACTTTATGGGTGCAAACCTGTAGGGTGCAAGTGGGTGTTCAAGAAAAAGCTTAGGCCTGATGGTACGATTGAAAAGTACAAGGCAAGGCTTGTGGCTAAGGGTTATACCCAGAAAGAAGGAGATGATTTCTTCGATACTTACTCACCTGTTGCTCGAATGACCACAATTCGAGTGCTACTTTCTCTGGCAGCGTCTCATGGTCTTCTCGTTCATCAGATGGACGTTAAGACAGTTTTCATAAATGGAGAGTTAGATGGGGAGATCTATATGGATCAGCCAGATGGGTTTGTAGCAAAAGGTCAAGAAGGCATGGTGTGTAAATTGTTGAAATCTCTATATGGCCTTAAACAAGCACCTAAGCAATGACATAAGAAGTTCGATAGAACTTTGACATCTGCTGGCTTTGTTGTGAATGAAGCTGACAAATGTGTGTACTATCGCTATGGTGAGGGGCGAGGAAGTGATTTTGTGCTTATATGTCGATGACATATTGATCTTTGGGACTAGCCTTAATGTGATTAAGGAAGTCAAGGACTTTTTGTCCAAAAGCTTTGAGATGAAAGATCTGGGAGAAGCTGATGTTATCCTAAACATAAAGCTAGTGAGAGAAGGTGATGGTGGGATTACGCTTTTGCAATCTCACTATGTGGAAAGGGTCTTGAGTCGCTTTGGTTTTAGTGACTGCAAGTCAACTCCAACACCTTATGATGCTAGTGTGATTCTACGGAAAAACAAAGGGATAACAAGAAATCAATTGACATATTCTCAGATAATTGGTTCTCTTATGTACTTAGCTAGCGCTACGAGGCCTGACATCTCATGTGCTATCAGCAAACTGAGCCTGTTTGTCTCAAACCCGGGAGATGATCATTGGCATGCTCTTGAAAGGGTGATGCGCTATCTACATGGTACTATGAGTCTTGGTATTCACTATACCGGGTAACCAAGAGTATTAGAGGGTTACAGTGATTCTAATTGGATATCTAATGCTGATGAGATAAAAGCCACAAGTGGATATGTATTCACACTTGGAGGTGGCGCTGTTTTATAGAAGTCTTGCAAGCAGACCATCTTAACGAGGTCAACAATGGAAGCAGAACTCACAGCATTAGACACCGCCACTGTTGAGGCTGAGTGGCTTCGTGAACTCCTAATGGTTTTACCGGTTGTTGAAAAATCGATACCGGCTATCCTAATGAACTGTGATAATCAAACGGTGATTGTTAAGGTAAACAGTTCTAAGGACAACATGAAGTCGTCGAGGCATGTAAAGAGGCGTTTAAAGTCTGTCAGGAAAATGAGAAACTCCGGAGTGATAGCCTTGGATTATATCCAGACGACTAAGAATCTGACAGATCAATTCACAAAAGGTCTTTCACGTAATGTGATAGATAATGCATCAAGAGAATTGGGCTTGAGACCCACATGAGTCAGTCGTATTGGTAACCTGTTCTATGTGATCGGAGATCCTGTAAAGTAGAATGGTGAAACAAACTATTGGCTGACTGAGGGAAGAGAACCTTTGTAAAAGGCTCATTCCGTTGGAGATGCATTTTCTTCTATTCTGCATGGCAGGTTGGTTTATTCCTTAATGTGATCTGAGTGGCTTACTTAAGCAGAGATGTTGTCCTGCAGAACATCTTATGAGGATCATACCTATATGAGTTCGAATGCTAGTCACATTCTATGAGATTGGGTGATCTCTAGATACTCATGAAAAGGCCAGGAGTTTGACTTATATGCTCCAAACCGCGGGGATGCTTCAGCGACCTAGTATCGATGAGGGCTTAGGTGAAGCTTGTTCGTACAAGACTGACAATTCAAGGCTTAGTCCATTGTTCAGTTGTGGATGAGTTTAGCCTCTGTCCTAGGTGGATGTTCAACTTAACAGTCTCCATCAAAATACTGATATATCAAACAACAGTGAAACTGAGAGCATTTCTTGTGTGTCTTGGCATTTGGTGGGGATTGTTGGATATAAATTGGGCTTGACCCATTTTCCAATAATAAAACAAGAAAATCCCAAGCCCACAATTAATGCTAGGTGTAATAATACCACATGGGAAGTCTAGAGGAGTTTTACTCAACTTAAATGGGTGGGTCTCATCTACACCTGTTGTGAGGTTGAAAAAGGAGGAAGGCGAGCCACACGCGCGCGCGTGCCGTCGTGCCGAAGTAATGACCACTAGTCGAAGCCGGCCATAATGGTGACTTTTGACCTTTCCTCTTCTTCTGGCGCCTATATAAGGAGAGCCTCTTCTCTGTCTTCGGTGCGCTCACGAACTGGAACCAAACCACCATACGTTTCCTGTTGCTGCTGCTTCAACATCTCCATCCCAGACGCCTACGCGCACAGGCTTTGGGAGGCAGGCCTCCGGAACCACGTCCGTGCGATTGTCTGCACGGATAGGCGAGCGATTAGGTTTTTGGGGAGCACACCTCTGCGCGACTGCTCACTGTTGTTCGTCTTTTTCCTGGTTCAAGAACTGTTCGCGGGACTGCACTGCGTTAACGTCTTCCTGCACCAACTTTGATCGACCACTTCGAGCAGCTAATCATGACGACTGATCAGAACGACACCACCGGTGCCTCCGGCACTGGTCATGTCCCTGGATATATCTCTAAAACTCTGAACTTTGTTTTAGTAACTTTGTGTATTGCTATTGCTGAAATTGGAATCATAGAATCACTCGTATATATCATGTTTATTTTACTGAATTTCTTGATTATAATATACCGAATTCTGCCTAATTATCTAACAATCCAAACCTACCAATAGCTCCCATTATTCTCCAAACTAAGCATAAGCTACAAAGGCTAGCTTCATGTCAACAAAAAAATGTTTGATAAAAGTGTTACTTACCTTCCGGTAAATTTTTTCGATCTGTTTTTGAAGGTTCCGCACACCGGCTTCCTGACAGTAGTTTTCAATAAGAGAACGAAGAGCACTGTCTGTAACCTCAGCCTGGGCATGTTTATAGAATTGTTAAGAAATTAATAGTGCATGGAAAATTTATAAGGCAAAGACAGAGTGCATTATAGTACCGTATGAACTTGGGTAAAAGCAATTTAGCTGAGTAAGAAACTTAGGTATTTCTTGTAATTGTTAACAAATCCCAATGTTGTCTAATGTCATTAAGAGAAAAATATAAAGATTTACAATCTTTCCTGATATCAGTCTAATGTGATAATATCGTTAACCGGAAAGACAAATTTTTCCTGATGTTACTCTAATAAAAATATAAACAGTCTGAATCATCAGGTGACATTGCCTGACCCAGTAAATGCTAATCGGATACGGAACCTTGCTAAAGGTTCTCCGTCTTAAAAAGTCTCATACTCAAAAAGGCCTATTATAGAATTCACACCATCTTTGATACCATGATTTATTGCATTTAAAGAAATTTGTAGAGATCATAATTTGCTCTATAAAGCATATGGGGCACATCACCTCTTGAACTCCCATTTAGTTTAACCCAATGTGAAGTGTTCGCTAAAGTACCATTAGCAAAGAACTCAAAAGAAAGTAAACCTGTGAACTCATCCAGAAAAGCAGCAAGTACCTGTTCAGGCTTGATGCCACAAGCCTTTCGTGTGTTCTTTTCTAGGTAGTCCCGAGCAATGTGCATCTTCTCGTCTGTTATATAACCAGCAATAGCAATGATCTCCATCCTGTCCAGTAGAGTGCTTGGTATCATCTCAATGACATTCGCAGTGCAAACAAGCAGAACCTATTTGCTCATAAAGACCAGTGTCAGCTTATAATAAAATAACCTTTTCCACTTGAAATGGAAACTGTCGTGCACAAAGTTAGCTCTTACGAAAACATGACAACAGTAGTATACTAGCATAAAATGACAAGGATAAAAAGGAAAAGGCTGCATTGCAATGTTCCATTCGAGGAAATATAAGCACTTAATGGGGTGGTGGCCTAACCTTAGATAGGTCAATAGGAACGTCAAGATAGTGATCCAGAAAGTTAGCATTCTGTTCAGGATCAAAAAGTTCCAACATTGCACTGGCTGGATCACCTGAATGCCCTCTCCCTAGCTGGAAGCAGGAAAAAGATAACCAGCAAAATAGTATGCAAATAATCCAAACTACTTGAATGGAATATGAAAGTTTGACATGTGGAAGTAAAAGCAAGGCTAAATACTTTTTTAAATTCTGGAACACCACAGGGCAGCAAGTAAAAAGATAGTATTAATTTGGTTCCTAAAATGAAACAACGATAGCAGTAGTTAATTCACAAATGTGCATGAATACCTTGTCAATCTCATCTATCAAAACAAGAGGATTTGATGTTCCGACTGATTTCAGACATTGAACCATCTTCCCTGGCATTGCCCCAACATAGGTCCGTCGATGACCCTAAGGTGGTTCGAAA
The DNA here is from genome assembly GCA_036346275.1 of Otatea glauca. NCBI lineage: Eukaryota > Viridiplantae > Streptophyta > Magnoliopsida > Poales > Poaceae > Otatea > Otatea glauca. The sequence goes on from CM070715.1 coordinate 21,968,120, forward strand.
ATGTTACTCGGGTTAAAATCATACTAAATGCAATCATTAATTACCTGATAAAGAATCATCATGAATATACATGTACTGCACCTTGATTTCTGCTACATCAGCCAAACCTCCAACAGAAAATCTGTAGAACTTCCGGTTTAATGCATGTGCAATTGAACGTCCAATACTAGTTTTACCAACCCCGGGTGGCCCAGAAAGACATATGATCTTACCTGCAGTAAATGATTGAAAAAAGTAGTTATCGCAGCAACAGCTAACAAGAAACTTCAAGAGCCACGCTAGCTACAAATATTAGTAAGAATTGACAGGAGCAATCAGATGCTCCCAACCTCTTCATTCTCCAACAGGGCCGCATACATAAAACATTTGGGTACAAAGTGCGATGTTGTTGATGTGCTTTTTAAAAATGATTTAAGAAATGTAAGGGTTCCGAATAGAAAATGTAAAACATATTTTTCAATGAGTACCGTGATTTTTGATAGATATTGCAAAAAAAAAGGCATACTTGGTACACTTTGAGGATCCAAATTGCATATATTTCAATGGCTTTCTAAGGCTCTCAATAAACGAATCAATAATATATACAAAACATAAAAAGAAAATTAGAAAAATAATATGACAGAGTCATTAAACCTTGTGAGCTTCCTCTTAACTTTCCCACAGCTATAAATTCCAATATTCTTTCTTTTACATCAGCTAGACCATAGTGATCTTCATCGAGAATACGTTGAGCATGATGTACATCGAAATTTTCATCACTGCAGACAGAGATAATAACGCATAAGGAGAAACTTATCCATCCAACAGATTTCTTAAAAAGAAATAAATAGACAATACAAACCTATATTCTCCCCAGGGCAATACTGTTAGCCAGTCTAAATAATTACGGGTTACACTAAACTCACTAGAGCTAGCTTCTAGCAATTGAAGCTTAGTGAGCTCTTCTTCAATGACTTGTAAGACATGAGGAGGGCATTTGTCTTTTTTTGCTTCAATCCTTTCCCTAAATTTTGCTGCAAGAGAAAAACAGTAAGTCAACTATGAATTGGATCAACCAAAACTTGCAGATACCTAGCTAACATGTACATTCCTGCAAAAAAAAAAAGGAGGTGTAGTACCGGAACAAACCTGACAATGCCGTTTTATCATCAGTCTCTAAGCCTAGCTCCTGCATTTGCATACATCATACTGGGTAATTAGGAAGAAGCAACAAAACCTAATCAACCTAAAAGCGAATGAGAAAATTATAGCAAACAAAATGGAATCAACAAAAAGGAAACAAAAATGTTTACCAAAAAAATAAGGCAGAGAATGAAAATTCATATATTCACAAACCAAGTTACCGTACAAAACTCAACAGAAGCGATCTAATTCATCGTCTTGAATTCTTGGTGCCAGCAGTATATGAACAATCAGTGGAAGAAACAGAAAGGGCTGCATTACCTTCTTAATTGCTTTAAGTTGCTCATTCAAGAAGTAGCGGCGCGTCTCTCCACTTATTTTTTCTTCAATCGCTTTTGCTATGGATTGCTGAGACAAAATTTATACAGATATCATTAAATATCAACAAGGCAATTGAAGGATGATGATCTAAGTTTAGGAGATCAACAATACCAAGTACCTGCAACTTACGAATCTCCAATTCCTTCTTGACTAACTCAAGAGTCAACTTTAACCGCTTAGACACCTGTTGCGCAAATGCATGAATTAGAAGTTTGGATTACAGTGGGTGGGGACAACAAAAAAGCAGCAGATGATTGTGAATAAAGATCAGATGAAACTATCAAACTAAGTTAGGGCCTGTTTGTATACAGGGTGCTTTTGGGGAATCTTTAGGATTTAGTTCCTCAAAAGTCCCAAAAATCCCCCTCAACCGGACATCCCTTACTGTTCTGAACTGGTACAAAGATACTGTCATGAACAAAAGGTACAAAAGGAGCCTTTGAGGGAACTCCTACATCTAGTTCCTCAAGAACTTCCTGGCAAAGCAACTTGTTGGCGTCTGAAATAGCAGCACCAAAATCTGCTAATCTTGGGTAATTGAAATCAATCATATGCTGAAACAAACAGAAGAAATATAATTACAACGAGAAACCATTTTAACATTTAAAGGCATTTCGAAATTAAAAATGCATGTACTATACTAAAAGCCCAAAAATGTACATTGTGGAAATTAAACAAGGATCAGGGTAGGGAATCATGTTGGTACAAGTCATAGGCTAGTAGTGGTTGGTATAGCCGGACAACGGGTGGGAAACCAAAAAAAAAAATTACACAACTGTGGTACTGATGGTTACGAGCACTATAATAGCTGGTGTTAAAATCTTGTTTATATGTTCAGAACTAAACACTGAAAAAAAGACACATTAGGAATTGTCAGTATCATATACTCAAAATAAATGATAATTTCATGGTATATCACACACAAACACATTCTTTTAAGTTCAGTACAGAAATGGCATAAAATCAATCATTCGAGTAGAAATATTAAACGATGCTCAAGCAGCACTTACATGCAAGTAAACTAAAAGGACTCCAATATGTATTAAAGGTAGCTTTAAAAAAGCAAGGCAACCTGGGTATAGATTTGAACATGATCCTTATGATCCTTCAAAAGGGACCTTGCCTTGATGACATCCCTTAAAGTTGATATAATTTCATAAGATGTTGCTTTTATGACATCATCATCCTTATCGTAAGGCTTTTCCTGCAGAAGGGCGGCTAGTTATGAAGAGATCAGAATTAAAGGCTTTCCAGCAATGCACAGCAAGTTCACATTCAGTTGGTGTCAAAAGGAGGTAAATCAAGAACAAAGTTTGCAAAATATATTCAGTATAGTAAGTCATATAATCCAAAATGCACAGTCAGTTCAGGTAATAAAGAATGCTAATTAGCCCAAGAACAGTGAAAGAACACCATGAGAGGGATCACATAGTAATCCTAGCTTACAAACCCAGGTGAAGCAAAATCTAGACCAAAAATGCAACAACTTTTTACTACAGATTGTAATACTTTAAGTTTTCCAGGTTTAACAGAAATAAGAAGTAAACACCATTTCCTTCTTGCTCTTCAAGAAAACAAACATAAAATGGTAGCTTCAACCATTTATATTGAAGTTTCATGGTAATTTATCAAACAAAGTAAAAAAAAATGACTATCCCAGTAATAAAAAATCCTATTTGGGGAGGAAAAGAAGAGTGATTTGGATGTGTACAATGACAAATTGTTAGACAGAGGAAACACAGTAATGGTATATGTACCTTCAGATGGTCAACTTTAACTATAAGTGGGTCCTCCGCGACCTACATTATTAGATGAAAAATTGAATATGCAGCAATCAAATCAAGAAGTACAAGAGAAACTGAATGGCAGGTAGTCCAAGGTGTCTGACCATTTCAGCTATCCGTAAACGACGGTGACCAACTAGCAACACCCGATCCCCTTGAATGCTTATTATCTACATGAAACAATGAAGAGAACATTTTGAAATCCACAAAATGGAAGTTGTTACCACAACTCTGCAAAATAGCCAAATACCTCAGCAAGAGTGCCAACTTCATGAAGACGCTTCAACAATTCTTTCCCTTTCAGATCGTGAATACTTTTATCAGAATCTGAACTGGTCACGATATGAGGGTCAATATCTTCCTCATTCTTGACAAGAAAGGCCCCAGCATATGGGATAGATCTTATATAATTTTCAATTAAAGCTTGCAGCAACTTTGGGTCCTGAGTTTTTTTTAAATGCTATATCATTAGTAGGAAAAAACAAAAAAAAAGGATTATGTACCTGGGAAAGTGATTTATTTATTATAAATTGACCAGCAAGATACCTTTACATAGATTGTCATGGGAAATCCCGGAAACAGCGGTCGATGTGGCACAGGCAAAGCTATAACCTATTTGACAACACCTCAAGAACTAAATAAGAAAAGGAGATGACTAACAAAATCATAGGGTTCATAGCATACAAAATGGTTCGCACAGCAATTCTTTGTACATCGAGGTGAGCCCATATTTCATTTTATGTTCAGTACCAATCTAAATTAAATAAATTCATCTGAAACCGAAAGTGACAACTCAAAAAAGTACTGGGCAAGATCCAAAAAGCAGGGCACAAATTATCCGTTGAAATTATTCAGACCGAAGTTAAACTAGCTTTCATTGCAGGCTAATAGAGCAATCCAAAATTACCCATTGAATAGTACATCGTTACAAACTTCCTGAGTCATTTAAAGACTTTTGTTAAGTTGCCAAAACTCTGTTCTCACCATGCGAATTGAGTAAGTTGACAGCAATAACCTAAAACAAAAAAAATGACTTATCCCTCGCAAAACATCAGGGGGCTGATAATTAGCAAAAACTGATTTTTTTTTTGTATTTAATTCGCAAATGCTGGGGAAAAAGTGGAGTGCTGGGAAATTTGTTTTAACATGTAAAAGCAATAACCTGAATCCTGGCCATAGCCTAAGAAACTTTAATCTATTTATTGCCTTCCTCCCTCCAGAGAAGAGTATATGCTCTCTAAACTAATTTAAAATGGTCCCATAAAAAACATTTAACAGAACACTCTGAAACTGAGATGGGCATTCAGCAATTAACTCAAGCAGTTTGACCCCCGTAGTCTGCGCCATGACTTTAGAAACTTAACTTGCTTAACAAAATCACTATGAAGCATGAATTATCTATGCTATGTGGCTAAGTGCTAGTCACATCAAAGCTGAATCAAGCTGAATATTTTGCTACTTTTCAGCACGCATTCTGCAGGAATGACTTATGGGAACATAGCTAAAACTCACGGAATAATACAAATCTGTTCCCAAAACATCATCGCTCATAGATAGAAAGTGCTCAACAGGATTCGCTCGCCAGTGCGGCCTACATTGCCACCGTACTACTCCTAAAAACACTACAGTATTTTCTCAAAAAGTTCAGCACCCAAGAACGTCAATAATCCAATGAAACCAAGTTTCGAAAAAATAGTCAAATCGGTCAAATTCAAACATCACAACTCCTTAGCATATATAATTCGAGCCATGGTGGACACAAACAGCAGAACAATTCAATGCTGATGCAATCTTAAGAGGGGGCGCACCGTGAGGCAGTCCTCGGGGCGGGGGCTGGTGGGCATAATCGCGGAGGACGCCTCCTCCCCATCGTCCTCCTCCCCATCGTCCGCCTCCCCTTCCTCCGCCGAAGACGCCGATTCCGAGTTGTTGCTGCCGCCGGCGTCGGAGCAGAAGCGCACCCTCCTCCCCGGCACCGGGCTCTGGTCACCCCTAAGCGCTCCTGGAGACACGAGAAGCGGCGCTCTCACCTCGGCACCCGCCACCGCAACCCTCGACGCAGTCGTCGCCGGCGGCGGCATCTTCGCGGCGAGCCGCGCCGGGAACCCGGTGGCGGCGACAGCGGAGCGCAGCATTGGGGGCGGAGAGGCAGGGAGCTTCGGCGATTACGCGGGAGAATCCTAGGGTCCCGCTGATGCGAAGGCAGGGTCCTTCTGCCGTGCTGATTTTGTATGCGTGCCTGCGTGTTGTTCACGTGGTTTAGCTTGGCGAAGAAGAATGCAAGAGGGAAAGGGTGGCAACTCATCGTATTGTTGTTAGCTCGAATCAAGAATTGATGAAGTTGCAGTCTTCGTAGCTATTGGAGGGTAGTTTTTTTTCTGTCTGTAAAGAACTATTTTAGTACCTTTTCTAAACAAAATCAACTATTGATTTACATATAACTAAATTAAAAGTGGAATTTTGTGAATATGGATAATTTAATAAATTGTTTTTTGGACTTAACCCTCTAACTTGTCTCCTGCTCACCCTAATTCTCCCATCTCTATCTTTGTTGTGTTGGCACATCTTCTCTCCTTTACCGACTCCACGGATGCCCCTTCAAACCTGTGAACCCTCCCATCTTTCATTCCTCCACCAGCTCTACATCAAGCCCCTCCAATTCACCTCTACCGCTCTCTTCCCCTCTTAGAGAGTTAGGGACTGATTGGTTTACGACCCCTGCGAACCATACCAAAATTTGGTCACGACCAAAACTATGGCATTACCAAAATCGTAGCAAAATTGAAATGTTTGGATTGCAACCATGCCAAAGTCAGCAAAGAAGGCAGCAACTGCAAGTTAGCATTGACCTATCGGTGTAAAATTGTAGCATTCCATGCAACCAATCCCTTTGTGCCATGTCAGCAAAGAAGGTAGCAGCAACCCTTCCAAAACTTTGGCCAACGTTTTGCTCGCCCATAAAATAGCCAGCATTTTGGCAACTTTTATACTACTGTTACCAAAATTTCTTGGACATGCCAAATATTGGTAGCAATCCAAATGGTGGTCAAATTCTATTGGTATTATCAAGTTACTTAGTTTAATATTCAACTACAGAGTCTGCTAGAAATAACAAAGAACCAGTGGTTCAGTTACTCACTTTAATACTCAGTTACATGGTCTGGTAGAATTAACAAAGAAACAATGATTCAATTATTTAGTTTAATATTCAATACAATCGTGCACAATAGATGATTAAGTTAATTACTCGTATGCTAACTTGCTAAGTACAATTGTAGTATGCGTAATGTTTCTCCTCTGATACTATGTAAACATTTCATATACAATGTAAATGATGGCTCGCGGTGCTAATTTCCGCCATTGCCAAACTCTAGTAGGCCACTTTATATGCCAACAAGAATATATATATCCCAAAAGGCACAAGTGTGCAGGTTAATTGGCTGATATCGGTAAACGATGTTCAGTGCCATCGCCATGGCATGATGACGGCCCACGCCACCACACCCATCAAACCACTACCATGCATATATTCGCTGCTCTTTGCCACCAGCGTAGAAAGACGCCTACAATGCTGAGCCACCAGGCATCGTACTTGGCCTGCCTCTCACCTTTTGGTTTCCCCTCATTGTGTGCAACCGATAGCACAAATGATAAGAATTAGGGTTCTATGCGATTAGAAGGATATGCAGTTTTACTATTTTACCCTTCTTCATCTAATTCGATAAGTGAATGAGATTAGCTATCTACTCCCTCCGTTGATAAATATAAGACCTATAATTTGAATGGTCTTGTTGAAAAATATAAGGTGTGCATGTAGATTTAATGAGTTTTTCCACATATACCCTTATTTATTCTCTCTCAACCATATGCATTTATTCCTTACCACCTACACAAAGTATTATCTCTCATCTTTCAAGACAATTAAGAGGGATATGTAAGTCATTTCCTCTCATGTTTTCCTCAATTTTACAACAACCTTAATCCTTGTGCCAAGTCAAAATACGCCTTATATTTATCAACAAAGGGAGTACGACCTTTCCACCCAATCTTTAATTTAACACCTGACCTACAACTTAAATACCTTCCTATAGGTACCTTAATTTAATTGTGGATCGTCGGATTGTGCCTGATAAATGGCTGTCATGACTCCCAAGTACAGCAGAAAATCTCCCTTCTAAAACCCTTATCACGGGTTTATTCCATCCTATTTTTTTCTTGAAGATGATCAGATTTTTTTATTAGCAAAATGTAAAAATTAGCAAACTGTGCACTTCATTTTTTTTATTTTCGAAGTAGGAGTATAGGAGTGGTTATAAATATTCTTTTCTGAATAGATCGAGAATCCGCTACATGATTTCTGGTTTTTTAATAGATTGTTTCTAATTCTTTTGTTTATTCTGGCGATGGTCTTGTTTGCTTTGGATCAACTCATCAACCTCTTTGGCTCTATAAACTATTCAGAAGACAAAATAAAAAAGCCCAATCAAATGTCCAAATTTGTCAGTGGCGATAGATGAAATAGGCTCGATCGATTTCTACTGTTCAACATATAAATTGTAGACTTGGGAATGCTCCAAGGAAACTAGAATGTGTAGTTAACAAGAAAGAAAAACTTTTTGTCCTTTGGACAACCAACAAAGCAAGGGAGATACAACAGGGAAGCAAAAGATAAAGGTACGTATTCATACCTTTCCATTGGTTCAAGTTTCAGTAAGACATCTTTAGGTCGTTCCAGTATATTTTTTTGGCTAGATCTCAAAAGAAGCCACCACTACTACACAAAAACTTATCACAGAGGATTCACAAAATACATCACAGATGGTTTTGTAAACCGTCTGTACCAAGTGTTAACGATGACAATCGGTCATTACAGGCGGTTTTGTAACCGTCAAGGAAAAAACTCATCCCAGACGGTTCCACTGTGATGTGGGGCTCATCACAGACGGTTCTAGTTTAGAACCGTCTGTGATGTTGATTTTCTATTTTTTACTAAATTTTAATTTATTGGCTAGCCTCAAGAAATGTTAGCCATACCCTCTGAAAAAAGACAGTACAGAGCATCACTAAGCATTATTATAACATACAATTCAAAAATGAGATCGGATCTCATATGAAAATACGGCGCATCCATTATAGAAATGAACTCTGGTCGCACAATAAAACGTATAGCGAATCCATTTGAGAAATCAACTCATATATACAAAAATCCAATTGAATTGAGAGGTAGAAATGACAAATTCACAGCACAAGGTTTACAAATTAATCCAAGCAGTATCTAACAAATTCGCAACTCATCAGGCGAGCTTGAGTGGTATTCGCCTTTTGGATTAATGACCTTACGCATCAAGAAGGCGCAGAGTTGTCCTCAGATACCTAGAAGGTCAGCCTGTTCCAACGCAGATTCAGCGCATTTCCAAGCCTGTCGATGGGAAGAGTAAAGTCTTGCGTGTATATAAATTTGTAGGTGGAAACAATTGTTGCAAGATTGCCAAATCTCTATGACGTTGGTCTCCTTTGAACCAATGAGTTGCATATTGTGGCAAGCGTAGAATCCACATAAGTTAGTCGCCTTTGGCTGCTGGTGGTACTGTCAAAATATAATAGGTTAATTAGTTCGAAATGTATTATTATGAAGTGTGAATGACTATTACGTACTAGCGCATACCAGAAACTTATAAATATATTTCAGCGTCGCTGGGTTCTTCCTATGTGGACCTCCACAAGCTTTGTAGACACCGAACACCGAATGAGTTTCAAATATTTTCATTGTAAAGTGGTGTAATAAAATCTTTAATTGATATCTTGAATTTCTTTGCATGCAAAGAGTATTGTCTTGTATATCATATATATCATGCATGTTGTATTTAGACATTATCAAACTAACTTGGGTCAAATTAAAAGATATTTGTTCCCAGAAATCGTGTGCTTGTCTATTGATGTTCAAGGTATTAGAAAAGGGGTCATCTTCGACGGTGGGATGAAGGAAATGGAGAGGAGCTCCATAGTCCGAGGGATCTAAGGCCAGGCGCGGTGATCATGACCGATTCGAACATGCCGTGGACAAGAATCGACAAAGGGACGTGTTTCTTTTTTGACCATATTCAATAATGTCTGTGCACACCATTATGCTAAATTGTGTCATTCTAAATGGTGTTGTATCTTTCAATTGGTATCATTAATTGGTATCCTTCGAGAGGTATCCTCTAATCCTAAATTGTTTTGAAGTTTCATCTGACTTGCATTTGGCATTATCAAGAAGTAAAAGGTACATATGGGTGACACATTGCAAAGAGGTATACCCTTGATAAGTTTAAGAAATTCTTGATCATGAAAGTGCATCTTACTTATACAATTTTGATTCATGAACTTGTATACATCTTGTGATCATATAAGCAATTCCTTCTTGTGTAATCTTCTTTATATGATCTTGATTGTTAGAATTTAATTTGATCATGAGCATGTGCTTAAATTATGTAAATTTGCTATATGATCTTGATGTTTAAAGAATAAATATTCTCCATATGAAATCATACTCGTGTGTCATGTTTAAGCATCACTTATATCCTGTGAATCATGACTACTTTAAATTGGTATAATTAGAAAAATCTATTACCTAAATCTTGGAAATAATTGGTATCATATCTTGCCTAGATTTAGGTGGAGCTTAATATTATTGTCCTATTACTAACTCCTTATTTTTTTTCTTTTTATTCTCCCTAATCTTTTTATTGAGTGTGCAATCAAAGGGGAGAACAGATTTTATTGAATAAACAATAAGAATCTTTTAAGCACCTTTTTGGGATTAATGACAAAAGGGGGAGAATTTATGGATTTATCAATTGTCCCCTAATCGATTGACAAAAAGGGATTATTTGTAAGTATGATCTCGTATTGTTTCTTCATGCTTGTTTTAATGCTAAATATCTTAATATTGTCATTTGGTGCAATTGATAATAGGTTTGTCATAAATCACCAAAAAAGGGGAGATTAAAAGTGCATCTAGGCACTTATGTTATTTTGGTGATTAATGACAAACACACATAATGACAATCTATGTAATTAAGTAAATGCTTAACTTAGTGCTTAACAAATGACAAATCTCTAATATGATTATATTGCTATGAGACTAACATGTTATTGCCTAGTTGAGTATCAGTCTCATCTTTTAGAGGAAAATCAAGTGGGATGGTTAAGCAAAGATAAGGTATGCAATTTTGGTATCTCTTCTATATTTGTTATTGCATTCCTTTTGTGCAAATGCATAGTGAACTCCAAGTAGCATGTTGATTATATATATGACCATTGGTTCATGTCATATTTATTTGTGCATATATATTCATTTGAGTTCATTATGTGCTTTGTTTTTTAGTATGCATGTATTAACTAGAGTTAAACTTCATATTGCTATAGATTGACTTGGTGCATGCATGTTTTAGTTGTATATCTTCTCATGCAATTCTCTTAGTGAAGTTTAATCTAGTGTTGGATCACATATTTACTCTTATTTCAAATATTATTTGCACATGTACAATTCGTGTATATTCTATCATGTGCTTCATTTAAGTAAAGACTGTGATCCTTGCCATGATTTAATTGATTTATCATATTGGCAATTATCTCTCTAGTGCATATAGATCAATTACATATTCATCATGATATACTTAGTAGAGAACATTTCTTATGTCAAGTGTTTCCATTTATGTTGTGCTTCTTTATATGAAACACTTGTTGTAATCAATTGTTCACAAATATCAACTTGTTTATATCTACTGAGCTTTTGGGACTAATGTCTATCATAAGTGGATTGGAAAGACTTAGGTCCCGTATGTGTATGATGACCAAGGTATCTTGGAGGATGATCGTTAAGCCGAGGTCAACAAGACGACGGTGTCACCAAGAGTTGAAGACTAAGTCAAGATCGACTTGGCGTGGAGATCGTCAGAGAGGATGATCAAGTCAAGGTTGATAGGACGAGAGTTTCATAAGGTGAATCGAGTCGAGTTGGGCAAGGCGAAGATGTCATCAATTATATGGTGAAAGTCTTCATGCATCGACATTAAGAAAGAAGACGGCAAGTGACTATTTCTAGACTTATATTATCTTTGATTTAATTTGAGTCTAAGGATTGTCGTACTATTAAGAGGAATGCGATGTCGAATGACTTTTAGATGTGTCAAGTGCTCAAGTGATCCATCCTTGTGAAACTTAGAAAGAGAGTGGTGTTGGTGGTGCCGGAAAGTGAGAGTTGTAGGTCTCCCTTGGATTCTTTGTGAAATCTGTTTTTATCCTTTTAGTTTTGGGTAGTGAGACCTTGTTGGTTGTGTAGCCCTCGTTCTTAGATTTCGGTAGAGTCCAAGATCTCTAAAATCGGAGTCCGGAGTCAAAAGTTATGCTCGTTTTCGTCGGGCTGCTCAGTGCTGTTCGGACAATCCGGAGTATCCGGACATTTGGTCCGGACACTCGGGTTGACACCCTCGTGGCTGCTCTCGCTTGGTCCGAGTATCCGGTGTTAAGTCCGGACACTCCGGTTGAATTAGTCCGAGTGTCCGGGTTTTGTCCGAGTCTCCGGTTAGCTCTCTCGGTATGATCTAATCCTTTCCAATCCGAGTCTCTGGGTATTTGTCCGAGTCTCCGGTTGTCGCAAATGCCTCCAACGGCTAGTTTTTGGGAGCTCTATTTATAGCCCCATCCTCCTCATTTTGGGGGCTTTACCTGTTGATTAGAGGTGCTATACCCTTGTTCTTGAGCCCCCAAAACACCTCTTTACCCTTAGATCTAAGTGATCCCCTTGGTGAGAAGGGTTGGGGAGAGTTTGAGAACTGAGGTGCTAGGTTGAGTGAGACTTGAGTTGATTGAGCACTTGATTTCATCTCTAAGCTTGTTCTTCGTGAGCATTTGTTACTCTTGGAGGTTGAGGACTCCTAGACGGCTAGGAGGTCGCCTACGAGCCACCGGAGCTTTCTGTGGTTGGCCGTGGTAAGTTTGTGAAGGCCGATTCCGCCTCCGTAAGGGAAGGAATCAAAGGAGTGAAGACCGGCGAGTGCATTTGTGCAACACCGAGAGGAAGAGGGTTGAAAGAGACCCCCGCTCAAGTGTGACCGAGTGGCCTCAACGGAGACGTAGGATCCCCTCAAGGATCCGAACTTCGGGTAAAAATTATTGTCTTCGTGTTCTTCATTTGCCTTTTGCTAGGGTTTGTGATCTTAGACTTTGGGAGCCCCGATCTACTCTATTGTTGTGTTTGGCTCCAGATCTACATCATCCCCAGGTACCTGATAGCATTTAGATCTTTTGTATTCAATTAGATGGTTGGAAAATTGTAGGGATTTAAAATCTCATTTCGAGGTCTCCAATTCGGAGTATCCGGACTCTTGACCCCGGACAGTCTGGACATATCGGAGTATCCGGATAAAAGTCCCGGACACTCCGGTCTTAGTCCCTCGGGAGATTTTATTTTGCTACAAAGTTTTTAATTCGCCTATTCACCCCCTCTAGGCGACATCCCCTGTCCTTTCAATTGGTATCAGAGCCTTGTCTCTCATTTTATTAGACTTAACCGTCTAGAGAGTAAAGGATATCGACTAGAGGATTAGAGCACTCACACGATCCACTTGTGCTAGATGGCATAAATTATGCTTCATGGAAATTAATTATGACTTCTCATTTTAAATCCATGAACCCCCAAATATGGTGGATCGTAGATGTCGGCTTTTCCTCTCTATTGAATGAAATTGCTCCAACTGAAGGAGAGAGGAAATACCTACATCTCGACGCTCAAGCTACTAATGTTTTATTTTGTGTTGTGAGCGATGAAATTTTTGATAGAATATGCAATCTCAAGAGCGCTCATAAAATGTGGATAAAGCTTCAAGAACTATTTGAATCATCCACTTCTATTGAGGATTGCACTAAGGAAGAGATGTCGGGAGATGAAACATCAAGCTCCACCTCAAGCTCAAGTGATGAAGAACCGACATCTCCATCAACCTCAACCTCCGCCTCAAGTGACGATGAAGATGCTCTTCCATTACAAATCCGTTGCTTCATGACGAAAGGTAAGAATGAGGTAAGTGAGGATGATGATGATGAGCTCACTTATAATGAACTTATGAATTTGCTTGAGGAGCTCAATAAATGTCTTGGAAAGGAGAAAAAGAAATATAAAATTTTGAAGCTTGAACATGAATCACTTCAAAATGATTATAATATGCTTCAAGAAAATCATGAATCCCTCCTTCTCAAAGAAATTCATAAGCCTAAGGTGGACATAGGAATCTCATGTGATTTAATTGATGAAATGTCTTGCTTAAATGTTAATCCTAATATTTCATCAAAATTTGACATATCCACCTCTTGCAATGATTTACCTTGTTGCTCAAATTCAAATGTTTCCACTTCCTCTATGCATGTTGAGACTAATCTTGTAGAGGAAAACAATGAGCTCAAGGCCAAAGTCATTAGATTAGAAAATGACTTGAGGAAGTGCGTAAAGGGAAAAGCCATCCTCGACGAGATCTTGAGCAAGCCAAGGGCGCCTCAAGATAAGCGAGGACTCGGCTACATCTCCAAGAGGGAGACTAGCAAGACAAGGCACAACGAAAGACATTCGAAGATCATCAAGTGCTTTGCTTGCAACAAGAAGGGACACCTCGCCTCCGTGTACCCTAATAAAGTGGAGATCAAGCCACAACCATCAACAATAGGGCAAACCAGCAAAGAGTAAGTCAAGAAGAAGAAGAGACGCTCAAAGCCTACTTGCTACAATTGTCGGGAAAAGGGGCACATCGGTAAGTATTGTCCCAAAGGTATAACCCCTAAGCCTACTCATCATTTTAATGATTATTTGCTTAGGAAGGACAAGAATGGCAATGTATTTGCCAAGCTTGTTAAGTCCCATATGCCTGCTCAAAATGATAATGCTCATTTGCATAGGAAGAGTGAATCTAGAAATGGATTTGCTAAATCAGTTAGGACTCTTAAGCCTACACAAAGCAATTCAAATAAATTGCTTAGGAGAAATAACGATAGCAAAGCATTTGCTAGATATACTAGATCCTCTAAGCCAATGCATAATTTCAATTATCATATGCTTAGAAGAGATCAAATTAGAAATGGTTTTGCAAAATATCATTGCCCTCCTAAGCCTTTTCATAAAAATACCAATCATTTGCCTAGGAGGAATAATTATTGCAAACCTATTTCTAATTATGTTAGTCAATTCAATAATATCCAAATTAGGACCATTTGGGTTCCAAAATCTATTGTGACTAACATTGTTGGACCCAACAAGGATTGGGTACCAAAAACCGCCTAAAAGATTTTTAGGCAATATGAGATGGATTGGACGTTTGGCTTCTTCAAAAGGGAAGATGACTTAATCATTTGCAAAATGGAGCCAAGCATGAGGATGATCACTTCAATCTTGAGCCAATGTCATCTCGGGTAATAAGTATTTAATTTCTTTACTATTTAGCTTATAGCCTTGTGTAGGTTATATTGCATTATTCATGAAAATCAATTTAGATTGCTTGTTATATGCTTGCTCATGCTTATTAGTTGTTTTGATTGCAATCTTGAGTAAGTTTGGGATAGTGGCACATTAAGGGGGAGTGTTAATTCATATCCATGTATATTACATCCCTACATGTGCCCATATTTATATAAGTGCTAATATATATTTTCAAAATCAAGCCATTTAGCCAAAAGTCAAAATTTTGTATACTATTAGTATTTTTGTGAAAAACTAATTGCAAAATGTATACAAATGTATTTGGAATGTTTTTCAAAGGTTTTGGCTTCACAAAATTTATTTTGAAAAGAAAATGAGTTTCATGATCAAAATCTAGTTATTAGTATCCTGTTTTGGATTTAAACTTATAATTTTCATAGAATTATATGTAAAATGATTTTGAAAGTAATTCCAAAATGAAAAACCTAGAGTTGGTCATTCTTAACAATTCTTGTGTTCAAAAGATTTTCACAAGACCAACCTAGCAAAAGTTATTTGATTTTGGAACTCACCGAAAAACTATAATTGACCCATAATGGTCATATTATTACACTTAGTGAGTTTCTCCCCTTGGACCGGATTCTTAGCAATATCTTGGTTCAAAATGGTATTTTAAACTCATACATACCATTTCCAATCAAATATCTTCTCATTTGCTTCATTTGATACTTTTTGGATTAATGTTGAAAGCATATGCATACATATCCCTCATATGAGCCTTTTTGGTCAAAAGTCAAAAATATTGTTTAAAAGGTCAATATTTGTGAAAATCTTTATAAAAGTTCTCAAATATGTATTTCAAATGTTTTACAATGCTTCCAGAGTAAAAATTCCTATTTTAAAAACAAAATAGCAAATTTGGCCTCAAATGGACGACTTCTAAATCTTTGTCCATGGTTTGCTTGGACACCATGTGTGGATCGATGAAACCCACCGGTTGTTTCCTTGGTTCTGCTTCCTTGACCATGTATCTACATATACAAAATCAAGGATCATATATATCTGACATTTATCGGTACGACACGAATGTACGTCGTGATTGCACGCACTTACAATGTCTAGCATCTCATGAGCGATGCGTTGAGGGCGTTGAGGTTGTACAAATCAAATAGGTCGTTGAAGCCGACCACGAAGAAGCCATCCAAAAACCGGTGGAAGAAATGCTCCTCCTTGAAGCTGACCGAGATACTCGATGCACATTGTGCCATCGGCTTGTTGGCTTGTTCCATGCACAATCTTGCAATCTAATGCATGCTAATGTAAGCATGTCATCACGCTCTTTCAGTATGAACGGCTGTCCCAACTCAAATTGTCGTGCCAACAGGGCGAACGAAAAGTCATGGGCTGACGTGGTCCACCATTTCGATTTGCCCTTGTCGTCGCCTCGCCGTCTACCAAATGTCGTCTTCACGGGAGACGATTTAGCCCGAACTGCAGCTTCGGCCTGTGCCTGACGGGACATGGTAACCGATTTGGTGGGCTTTTTTGGTGTAGCACATGGCTCCGGTAGTGCTAGTAGCTCCGACGCAACACGTGGCTCCGGTACGACTTGTAGCTTCGGTGCTTTTGGGCAGGCGTTGAAGGAGATGCCCTTCTTAGGCCACTGGATGAATGTGCCGATAGCATCCCCTAGTGTGACGATCTCGCACTACGCCAAAACCTGCAATAGGTGACGGTCTATTTGTGGCGGTTTTTTTCGAACCGCCACAAATATAATTATCAGTGGCGGTTCTATACTGAAAATGGCTGGAAGAATATCAGTGGCGGTTCTATCCTCGAACCGCCACTGATAATGCATTATCAGTGGCGGCTCGAGGATAGAACTGCCACTGATAACAAATACATCATTAGTGGCGGTTTGAGGATAGAATCGCCACTGATAAGTAGGTTATCAGTGGCAGTTCTATCCTCCAACCGCCAATGATACTATTGGATTATCAGTGGCGGTTCGAGAATAGAACCGCCACCTCGAACCGCCACAGATAATCCATTATCAGTGGCGGTTCTAGTTAACGACCGCCACTGATAATATTGCCTATAAATAGGTGGTCAGTAGCAGCACTGGTCTTCTTCCTCCCGAGAGCAAATCAAAAGTTCTAATTTTCAGATTTCGTTTTCTCCAATTCTTGTGCTTGTACTTCCTGTAGTTGTTCCTTGGTGAGTTATTTTTTCTCCTCTCTTGATTTGTGTTAATCTTGTTGCAATTTAATTTTTAAACCTAGTTTAATTAAGATTTATATGTAGATGAGATGAAAAGTTCAGATTTTGTTTATTTTTATTTACCTACCATTTTGTAGTTGATGATGAATTATGATCAAGCATATATTTAATATAACTTGCATTTTAAGTTAATTTGGTAGATGATGAATTTATTATCTAGCTTCTTTAGATGATAAGTAATTAGATTAGTTTTTTAATTACTGTTAATTTGGTTCCATTAGTGTGGACATATACATCTTGCATATATTAAATTTATTTAATTAAGATTATTGGATATTAATATAAATGAAATTTTAGTTAATTTGGTAGGTGGGTGCTCATAATTTTTAGATGATGAATTTATTATCTAGCTCCTTTATAGGATAAGTATTTAGATTAGTTTTTTTAATTACTATTAATTTGGTTCCATTAGTGAACGGACATATACATCTTGCATATATTAAATTTGTTTAATTAAGATTAGTGGATATTAATATACATGAAATTTTAGTTAATTTGGTAGGTGGGTGCTCATCATTTTTAGATGATGAATTTATTATCTAGCTCCTTTAGATGATAAGTAATTAGATTAGTTTTTTAATTACTATTAGTTTGGTTCCATTAGTGTGGACATATAATATACATCTTGCAAATATTAAATTTTTTTAATTAAGATTAGTGGATATTAATATACATGAAATTTTAGTTAATTTGGTAGGTGGGTGCTCATCATTTTTAGATGATGAATTTATTATCTAGCTCCTTCAGATGATAAGTAATTAGATTAGTTTTTTAATTACTATTAGTTTGGTTCCATTAGTGTGGACATATAATATACATCTTGCAAATATTAAAATTTTTTAATTAAGATTAGTGGATATTAATATACATGAAATTTTAGTTAATTTGGTAGGTGGGTGCTCATCATTGTTAGATGATGAATTTATTATCTAGCTCCTTTAGATGATAAGTAATTAGATTAGATTTTTAATTACTATTAGTTTGGTTCCATTAGTGTGGACATATAATATACATCTTGCATATATTAAATTTATTTATTTAAGATTATTGGATATTAATATACATGAAATTTTAGTTAATTTGGTAGGTGGGTGCTCATCATTTTTAGATGATGAATTTATTATCTAGCTCCTTTAGATGATAAGTAATTAAATTAGTTTTTTAATTACTATTAATTTGGTTCCATTAGTGTGCACATATAATATACATCTTGCATATATTAAATTTGTTTCATTAAGATTAGTGGATATTAATATACATGAAATTTTAGTTAATTTGTAGGTGGGTGCTCATCATTTTTAGATGATGAATTTATTATCTAGCTTCTTTAGATGATAAGTAATTAGATTAGTTTTTTAATTACTATTAATTTGGTTCCATTAGTGTGCACATATAATATACATCTTGCATATATTAAATTTATTTATTTAAGATTAGTTTTTTAATCAATTTTTATATGTTGATTAATTTTAGATGGATCGGAGATGGATGTACAATGCGAACCGTTACAGCCGAGATTACATCGACGGGGTATCTGCTTTTCTAAGAGCCACTGAGGAGAACAAGTTGCACAAGAAGACGAAGTACATACATTGTCCATGCATTGATTGCAAGAATGAGAAAATGTTTTCAGACAAAGAGCACATCCACTTGCACTTGATTCGAAGGGGTTTTGTACTTGGCTATACACGTTGGACAAGTTACGGTGAAGAGGAAAACATACATGAAGGTGATAACGTATTGGATGATGGAGAAGGCATTATGGCAGCTGACATCGGTTATGGATCTGATGAAGATAGGTTGGACATTGATGACGATAATAATCTTGCTCAGATTTTGCGCGATGCAGAAGGGAACTACACTAGTCAGAGAGAGTTTAATCAATTCAAGGGTTTGTTAAACGACTCGGACACACCTTTGTTCCCAGGTTGCAAGGAGGAATACACAAAGTTGCACACTGTGCTTTCACTTCTAAAATTGAAGGCAAGCAATGGTTGGTCCGATAAGAGTTTCACGGCGCTATTACATCTCTTAGCGGACATGCTTCCAGATGGAAACGTATTGCCTATAACCACTTATTTAGCTAAGAAGGTTGTATGTCCATTGGAATTGGAAGTAGAAAGAATACATGCATGTCCAAACGATTGTATACTCTATCGCAAAGAGTATACAGGCATGCATGTATGTCCGGTGTGCAAATCATCGCAATACAAGCGTAAAGGCCATGACAGCGAGGTCACCGTGGTGAAGAAAAGAGCTCCCGCTAAAGTGGTGTGGTATTTACCAGTAATACCTCGGTTGAAGCGTTTATTCAGAAACAAAAAGCATGCTCAATTGATGCGATGGCACTCAGAAGAGCGTAAAAAGGATGGAAAGCAGAGACACCCTGCTGATTCTGCCCAGTGGAGAACCATCGATAGGCTCTTTAGGAAGGACTTCGGGAATGAACCGAGGAATATAAGGTTTGGGTTGAGTACGGATGGAATGAATCCTTTCGGTAACATGAGTAGTATTCATAGCACTTGGCCCGTGACTCTCTGATCTGACCTTCCTCCTTGGTTGTGTATGAAACGAAAGTACATTATGATGTCGCTGCTTATCCAAGGGCCGAGACAACCTGGCAATGATATTGATGTATACCTACAACCATTGGTAGAAGATCTTGTGGTACTGTGGAATGAAGGTGTACAGGTATGGGATGAGTACAAGCGAGAGTACTTCATCCTACGCGCATTGTTGTTTTGCACCATCAATGATTTCTCTGCCCTTGGTAACCTATCCGGTCGTACTGTAAAAGGGGCCAAAGCATGCCCCCAATGCATGGATGAAACCGCTAGTGTGTGGCTCAATAACTCGAGAAAAACTGTGTACATGCATCACCGTAGGTTCCTTCGCAGGAATCACCCCTACCGCAATATGAAGAAACAATTCGACGGGACAAAAAAGGATGGTATAGCTCCAAGGCCTCGTCGTGGTGAAGAGGTACATGATATGGTTAAGGATATTAATGTTGTACTTGGAAAGGGAGATAGTAATAATAAATCGAGGTCTCGTACTGAGAAGACCACGTGGAAGAAGAGATCGATATTTTGGAACTTGCCCTATTGGAAGGACTTAGAAGTTCGACACTGCATAGACGTCATGCACGTAGAGAAAAATGTATGTGACAGCTTGATTGGTCTTTTGCTGAACATTCCTAGCAAAACTAAGGACGGACTGAAGGCACGAAGGGACCTGGAAGATATGAAAATCAGAGCTGAGCTACATCCTCAAGACACCGGGAAAGGGCGACTTTACCTTCCCCCAGCTTGCTACACTCTGTCCAAGAAAGAGAGAACAGACCTCTGCAAATGCTTGCATGATGTGAAAGTTCCGTCCGGTTACTCCGCAAGCATCAAGAAACTGGTCTCGATGAAAGATTTGAAGTTAACTGGCATGAAGTCTTATGATTGTCATGTGATGATGACACAAATGCTTCCTATTGCAATTAGAGGTATTTTGTCTAAAAAGGTCTGAGAGGCAATCAGTAGGTTGTGTTTCTTCTTCAACACGATTTCACAGAAGGTCATCGATCCCATCGGACTTTCTGAACTGCAGAATGATGTGGTTAAGACACTATGCCAGCTAGAGATGTATTTCCCTTCATCATTTTTTGATATAATGGTTCATCTCATTGTTCACCTTGTGAATGAGATAAATGTATGTGGCCCCGTATTCCTGCATCAGATGTACCCGTTCGAAAGGTACATGGGTATCCTGAAGAAGTATGTACGCAATCGATTTCTACGAGGGTCTGCATTGTGGAAGGTTATGCAACCGAGGAGGTTATCGAGTTTTGCGTGGATTACATGGAGGGTGGAATCGGTAGGAGTGCTCGTATCTCGCCATGAGGGTAGGCTAGCCGGGAAAGGGACGATTGGAAGGAAATCAACAAATTCTTGCGATCATGGATTGTTCAAAAGCTCATTTCACGCCTTGCAACAATCGGTTGAGGTGTCCTCGTATATGGACATGCACAAGGATAAGCTACGAGAGGAAAATCGTGGACGATCAGAGGTTTGGGTAACAAAAGAGCATAACCGTTTGTTCAATCATTGGTTCAAAGAGCATATGACTGGGAAAGAAACGAGTGTTATGTTGAGGTGGTTGGCAAAAGGGCCATCAGGTACAATCTTGACATGGCAGGGATACGACATAAATGGATATACCTTTTACACGAGATCTCAGGATAGCAAAAGCACTTACCAAAATAGCGGTGTCCGCATAGATGCCTATGACAACACAGGTAGTAAGAAGAGTAGCTTATATGGGTTCATAGAAGAGATTTGGGAGCTCGACTATTGTATTTCTAAGACCCCGATGTTTCGGTTTCGTTGGATACAACTCCCAAAGGGTGTCAAGGTGGACAAGTACGGCTTCACTCATCATGGACATCGAACATGTCGGATCTGAGATTTAACCATTCGTACTTGCGAAGCAAGTAGCACAAATCTTCTATGTAATCGACCGTGATAAGAAGCGCCATGTAGTTCTTCAGGGAAAAAGAAGGATCGTCGGAGTTGAGAATGTCGTGGATGAGGATGAGTACAACCAGTTTGATGAGTTGCCTCCTTTCGTAGATGGCAACATCAGGCTCGAGGAAGAAACCACTCAGGAAGCTACCTATCATCGCGACGATCATGAAGAAGGGCAAATTGTGAAAGAAAATAATTAGCTATATACAAGTAATGGCAATGTGATGTAAACAATATGCATCTGTATGGAGTAATGGAAATGTGGTGTTATGCATTTGTGTGGAGTAATGGAAATGTGGGTCATTAATATATTAGTATTATATAGGGTATATTACTATATTAGGATTATATATGGTCATTACTATATTAGGATTATATAGGGTATATAATATTTAGTAGGATTATATAGGGTATATAATATTTATTAGGATTATATAAGGACATTAATATATTAGGATTATATAGGGTATATTACTATATTAGGATTATGTATGGTAATTAATATAATAGGATTATATAGGGTATATAATATTTAGTAGGATTATGTAGGGTATATAATATTTATTAGGATTATATAAGGACATTAATATATTAGGATTATAGGGTATATTACTATATTAGGATTATGTATGGTAATTAATATAATAGGATTATATAGGGTATATAATATTTAGTAGGATTATATAGGGTATATAATATTTATTAGGATTATATAAGGACATTAATATATTAGGATTATATAGGGTCATTAATGCATTAGTATTATGTAGGGTACATTACTATATTAGGATTATGTATGTTAATTAATATAACAGGATAATTATATCAGTGGCGGTTCTTCACCGTAACACCGATCTGATTATCTGTGGCGGTTCTTCACTAGAACCGCCACTGATACACTTATCTGTGGCGGTTCGTATAAAGAACCGCCACAGATAATATATGTATTAGTGGCGGTTTTTATACGAACCGCCATTATAAAGTAGATCGATGGCGTTCTTGTGAAGAACCGCCACTGATAATATGCTTCATATATAAAATGGATACAGTCGCTCTTATCAACTAGTGCCCAAACCCTAAAATCCCGCCGCTTCTGACGCGCCCTAAACTCCCGCCGCTTCGACGCCGCCCGCCTCACCGACGCCACGATCGCCGCCCGACGCCCAGCGTCGGCGCCGACGCCGTCCCGATGCGCCGCCCTCCCCCCGCCGCCTTCGCGACGCGCCACGCCCGCCGCCGCCCGCGCCTGCGCCGACGCCACCCCGACCTGCCATTGCTCAACATAGACCTCGAGACCGACGGCAACACCAGCTTCCCGCCCGCCGTCGAGGCCTTCCGAGACAAGGTCCGCCAGGCCGACAGCTTCCTCTTCGGCTCGCCCGAGAACAACTACTCCATCACAAGTGCGTGCTCCTTCCCTTCCTTTTAGTCTCCTTCTCATGTGAAATCTGTATGCGATCAAGATAGACATATATTTCGCCCAACTATTGGCAGTTGCTTGCCTCTGTTGCACGAATTTCCATCTCAATTAATCTCAATTAAGCACAATTAGGTGAATTCCCATTGGATTGTCATGCTGCACAATTGGTGGGTTCCCACTTGATTCTCATGATGCACACAATTAGTGGAGCATGTTCCCATCTCATTACCTTCATGCACAATTAGTGGGTTCCTGTTGAGCGTAATTTTATTGGAAACAGGACTCTGAAAGTAGATTCTAGGTAATATGATCATGGAATTTTTTTCCTACACCAATTGAAGAATAGAATGAACATCTAGTCTGGATGGTAAGCACTAATGTTTGTGTCATTTTGTACCTTTTATGTTTGTGTCATGGAAACTCCGCCTTGCTTTTTTAACCACTAATGTTGGATTGTTGGCTATTGATTGCATGGATATGTTTTGTTGAGTATATATCCAGATTGCCTCAGTGAGTACTTCTGAGAATTGTTCTCAGATTCTGCTGCCTTTTTAATTGATCTGTGATGATAATGAGTTTTTATATGATAAGAACATTTATTTTTGTGAACTAGGCCTTCAACCGGTAGACTCACATGCTAGAAAGTATTGTTCTATTCACTTCTTGGTAGACTGATTAGTATTCATTCCTGTTGTTAATCTACTTGCTTTTGTCTGTATCTTTGTCACTGCTGTGTTCAGTAGAACAGATAACTAGTTTGATCTGTAGAGTATTGATTCTTTCAGTAGTCTTGTTATTTATCTGTTAATCAGAACATAGCTAGTGTATTCTGTCGACAAGTTAACTCTTGCTGATCTGGGTATATTTGTTGAAATTGTTAACAATTCTTTATTGTGCATGTTAAGGTGGTAAGGGTTCAAGGCCTTATTCACTGAATAAATTGTTAGCCTATTTGTGATTAAGAATTGAAGGTTTAAGATCTTCAATTATACCCTAATCTGAGAGCAATACAATTCAATACCATTTTCATTCTTAGCACCACACAATATTACACACAGGACAATACATCTGTACTTTGAAATTCCATGAGATGATTCTGTAATAATTGATGAGAATTATGTTTTGGGTCGAACTGTAGTTCTAATGGAGCCCGAAACCGAACCTATAATGGAGAAGAGCCCGAGCAGGTACCTTACCCTTCACCCAACCACCGAATGTGCTGAGGCCTCCACCGCTGTTGCAGATGATGCTCCTGTTGCAAGACGCCGAGGACGAGGGAAAAATAAGAAGCTTGAAGGCTGGTACACCATCTCAGAGGTCTTAGATACTGGGGCCCCTGTTGCACCGAGAAAATCAAGACAGAAATACAGTCAACATGCGGTACATCGTAAGGGATAAAGTGCCAATCACCTATTCGGATTGGCATAAAGTGCCCCGAGCCACCAAAGAGGATATGTGGACAGAGCTCAAAGAAACCTTCGAATTCCCCGAAGGAGCCGAAGATCTCGTGCGTCGCGACGCATTGATGACCATGGATGCGGCGTGGAGAAACTTCAAGGTGAGGCTAAACACAAATTATGTGAAGCAAAACCGGTCAACCATCGGAGAGTACCCAAGATTAGAGCCATATTGGGATGAGTTTGTGGCGATGAAGCAATCTGAAGCAGCAAGGAAGTCCAGTGAGGACCACGTTAGCATCGCAAGAAGGAATACTCACCCCACAGACTTGGCACGAGTGGGTACGCGGGTAAAATTGCTCAATGGGAGAGGTAGGAATTAGAAGCGGTCCAATTGGCTGGCACAAGTCCCTTGATCGGACTACCAGACCGAGTGAAGCACTACGTGCTAGCGAGGGCAGATATGTTGTCTACTGGGGGTTTATCATTCAAGAGCAGCGAAGACGAAGCAATGACGCAAAGAATTCATGAGTTTTACGCCCAGCCCACCTAAAGATCTTTTCACCCAGACAGGGAGAAAGACGAGCTAACAGCGGCCCTAGGAAACAAAGAGCACCCCGGTCGGACACGAGGCGTCGGGGTCAAGGTTCCATGGAAGATTGGATTCCCTGAGCACAGAGACTCTTATAGGAGTCGGAAGAGAGCTAAAGAAGAGTGGGCTGAGCAGGAAATGAAAATGATGAAGGAAAGGGTTGTGCGAGAAATACAAGGCACCATTGAATAACAAGTTGAACGACAAGTACAACAAGCCTTGAGCCAGTCGTAGGCCCACAACGTTCTCTCCAGCCCTACAGGTCGTCGCAGCAGTTGCGCGTCCACACCATTGGCGCGGCGGACAACAACCATTATCCCGTGGACGACATACAGACCCCACACCTGTCACTCAACGTGCCGTGATGAACATATTTGTACAGTACGCCATGAGGTAGTTTATCCGTGCCAAGAAGGGGTGTCTGCACAATACCCGATAGCGCCAGTTATGCAAAGGTCCGTGGACACGGTACTTGCACGCTTGTTGAGATCGGGCTAGAAAACCCGCCAATGATGAGATAACAACTCTAGGAAGTGTCGCCCACTCATTCATCCATGGCGCAAGCGTGACATCGTCTTGGACCATGCAAGGCCGACCTCTCTGCAGAGATAATCCTCGCATCCGTCACCAAAGACCGAGAGTGAAACGGTGAAGAAGCAAGATGAGGTAGAAAAGAAATCCATTGAGGACCCCATAAAGATGGCCACTGGTAGTACTCCAAAGCAGAAACCTATAACACCTGGTACTTCAAAGGACAAACCTGGAACCCCTGATCCCAAAAATTGGCACATTAGACAAGCCATATCAGCCAGATCAGGCGAAGCCAGGACCGAGTATGATGTCGTGCGACAAAAGAGTAAAGGCAAGGCGAAGTCTGATGACCAATATAATCAACAAAGATTGAAATTCGAGGTAGGGAAGCCCTTAGTCTCCGCTTCGAAGTTAAAAAGTCTAACACCCATGATGCAGCGATTACATGCATGGTACATGGATCGATCCAACCAAAACGTACTCTCGAAGGTGATCACTGCAATTTTCCGTGAGGAACATTTTCACCATGCGGGCTATGGCTACTTCTTAATAGAATTCGATAACTTGCACAACTTGTTCTATCACGACGCCCTCGATATATCTTTTTTGAGATGCTGGTCACTATAAGTGTCTAATATATCAATCTTGGCCTACATTCACGTAATACCGATAAATGTCATGTCTAACTATTTCGTTATATAGATACGAGATGATTGAATTACGAAGAATCAAGGGGCCAGTAGGATTCCTCGATCCGGGAATGGTTTGCCAATCTGAAATCAAAAGAGCACCAAAGGAGGTCGAGGAGTACGTATATAATGTTTTGATTAAACTACAAGACAAGGAGTTTATACTTTTACCATACCATTTTAAGTAAGTTCCTCACTAGCTAGTTAAATTACTCGTTGATTTCGTTATTTACTCTGATGTAAGGACTATTGACTATAGCATCATGCATGTGTATGTAGCTTCCACTGGATTCTCGTAATAATTCATCCAGAAAAGAGCAAGATGCTGATCATGGATCCACTGGATAAACCTAAAAAAGACTTTGAAGTGATGACACAATTAATAAATGAGGCGTTCAAAAGATATTGTCAGAAGAGCTCGAGATACCGTCCATACCACAAGTCCCTTACAATCCGTACTAAGTTTCCGGTACGCACGCAAGGAATATTCTTATATCGTATTTCATAGTAAATAGCTCCTTCGACGACATCTTAGTTCATTTGATTTTTGCAGTGTCACAAGCAGCCGCAAGGAACAAATTTATGTGGGTACTTCGTGTGCGAGTACATGCGCGAAATCTTATCATGCACAATAAAAGGCAATGACGTAGATGTCAGTCACGCTGACATGACACATTGATTCGCACCGCTCAATTTCTATATACTCTCTTAATTTTGTTTTTTATACTTATAGCGCCTCAAGTTGTCTACGTTAGGACAGCTTCCTTCTGAAATCCAAGCCATTCAGGGCCGGCTCGCCTACTTCATCATGAAGGAAGTAATCAACAAAAAAGGCGAGTTTCATGACGAAGACAACAACGATCGAGTCATCCATACTCTTCTCTCACATCACGTGTCTCCAACATCCGAAGACTCGTAGGCTTCTAGTTTACCTCCACTAGTTTAGGCTTTTGTTACTTCAATTCTGTTTCATTACAAAGTGTAAATAACTCTTTGTTGCTTTCAAATGGGAACCCCTTCTTTTGTCAATGCCACTTCTTTTGTCAGTGGTTGTGCTAAACTTGCGTGTACTTTTGTCTTCTTCAGGAACACACACACATGCGAGTGACACTTCTAAATATTTCATGTGTTTGCCTTACATGGTTATTTTTTCATATGAAGTTATTTCATGTGTTTGTAATAGTTTGATAAACTAACCAAGTGAAAAAATTACTGGAGCTATCTATTCATGCCGCACTTTACCAGATGGTCTAGCAAGACTGCGAGCTTCTACAAGCTGGAGCTTGTATTGGGTCTCAATTGCTAAATCAGATAATTACAATCGGTCTTTTTGTGACATTGATGAAATTACTTTGTACAACTGCTATGTACATGACCTCAATGGCCCTCCCAGGTGCCTGCTTTGTGATCTTTGAATTAATGGATGACATGCATACCTGCAAGTAAGGTTTCTACCTCGCCCTTTCTTATGAAGAATTTTCACTGGATGTGAGATCTCATGTTTTTCCTTTGCATATCAAGGTCCTAAATCAGTGAGAAGGAAGGGATTTCAGCATCCCACGGAATGGATTGCAGATTTATGTAGCTTTGAGTAGAAACTTGATTTGTGTAGTGCTGCTTCTTCTTGCTTTGTACAATTTCTTCCGAATGAATATGTCCTGATTTCCTTATCTGTTTCTTTCGCATTCTATTCTCATAGTTACAGCTTACAAAGTTATAATTTATGCTCAGATCTTCTATGTGAGATTGATTTGATTTTGCCACGACGCCTTATGCATCTTCACATACGTATCCAATTTGCTGAATATATTCTATTCTGTATTTATTTTGGGATTGATGCTCAACTGAAAAACAAACAAAATCCTAGATTTTAATTTGCGTTCTATCAAAGTTTGTATCACCTATTGACACTTCGGTCTTAAGAGTTTATGGCTTAATAAGTATGCACAAAAGTGGTCTGAATCCTTAATTGATGGAAAGTTGATTTCGTAGTGGTGTAGGCTTCTTGATGATCCTTTGCGACAATTCCATATCTTCTTCCTGAACTGAAAAACAAACACAATCCCAAATTTTAATTTGTGTTCTATTAGAGTTTGTATCACCTATTGACACTTCGGTCTTACGAGTTCATGCCTTAGTAAGTATGCAAAGAAGTGGTCTGGATCCTTAATTGATGGAAAGTTGATTTCGTAGTGGTGTAAGCTTCTTGATGATCCTTTGTTACAATTCCATACTTCCTTCTAACGCCATTTCTTTGATTCTATATAGTTCATTTGAGGCGGTGCTGCGACGTAGATGGTGGTGGCTTGGTTGCGAGAACTTGGAGGCGGCGCTGTGGCATGAGTGGTGGTGCCTAGGCACGACCCACCTTCGTGAATCTTACAGAAGGTTTGCCTTTTTTTTCCCTCCAGTCTCCCACCACATGACAGTACTGCTTGCTTAGTTTCCAAATGGAAAATTTGCACCGTCATGATCTTCAGCTACGTATCCAATTTGCTGAATATATTCTATTTTGTATTTATGTTGGGATTGATGCCCAGCTGAAAAACAAACACAATCCCAGATTTTAATTTGTGTTGTATCAGAGTTTGTATCCCCTATTGACACTTCCTGGCCTTACGGGTTCATGGCTTAGTAAGTATGCATAGAAGTGGTCTGAATCTTTAATTGCCTTAATTGATGGCCCAATAGTTGTTTGCCTGAGATTAGTGTTGAAAATAAAACTACATGAAGGCTTTACAAGCTGAAAAGCATTTTTTCCTATCAATTGTGTTGACCTCAGGTGTGGTGCCTTTTAAAGCAGAGTGCTGTATTGAGTCTTCTCTGTGCTCCTACTATGTTTTCAAATGTTTCAATACTCCAATGCAGTTTTCCTTTTTGTTTGGTTCAGATGGGGAGGAAAGAGACCAAGAACAGTGACGAATACTTATAAACAGGGGTACCCCAACGGCCCGAAGTGACAAGCCGGCGGCCTCAAGCACGGCTCAAGCCCAACAGGCCGCTCTCAGTCCACTACCGACCGAAGCACCTGCAAGACCACACGAGACATCCCTTCCCGACCAATCGAAGGAAATGTCTCCGACCGAGCTAAGCTCCCGACCTCCTCAGCGAGACGGCCCCCCGGTTCCGACCAAGCAGGGCTCCCGACCCTCGCAGCAGGTCGGGATCCCCTGACTCCGATCGTGCCAAGACAACCCCTGTCAAGGGCCGCGTGTCGAAGCCTCTACCAGACAACCGCCACGTACCCCACGAACGGGGTCAATCGAAGTGACTATACAAGGGCAGGTGGCTCCTTCCCTAGAAAGTTTAATGACTGACCGAAGTCATGCTCCCAGTCCCATCAGCCGGTCACATACAGTACGAAGACACGCTCTCTCCCGAGACAACTCCCACGTCGTGCGCAGCAACGTCAACACTCGTAAGGCTCGCAGAGGGCAGGTACGCCGTTTTCCGGGGAAATACCTAACCGCCCTAACCATCTAAGCTACCGACCCAGCATGGGCAAGACGGGCGATGATCAGTCAGCAGAACGAAGGACCGAAGCCCCTAGCGTAGGTCATCTCGCCCTCTCCCAATTCTCGATGTAACCTGCCCCTTCCTTTCGTATAAAAGGAGGTAGGAACCCCCGTAAGAGGGGGGAGATAAAAAAACTCATCGTGCTAAGCCATTAGCACTCTCACTTGTAAAACTTTGTGCAGTCATCTGTACTGAAGGGAATACAACGCCACCACACAAACTGGAGTAGGGACTTTCTGCCTGAACCAGTATACATCTTGGACTTCTGAGTCTAACCATTCAGGGAGTGGAACGCGCGACCCCTTAGACTTACAAATTTACTTGCCGGTGCTCGAAACGCCGACAAACAGCTCCTATATAAGGGAGCAAATTGTACATAATGATACTGGCATGGCTAGCGCTGCCTGAGGCTAGCCACAAATGCCAGTTTTTTATTTTCGTGTGTGGGATTATCAGCGGCGGTTTTGGCCCAAAACCGCTACCGACGTAATATCAGTGACGGTTCTATCAAAAAATCGCCACTGATACTAGGAATATCAGTGGCGGTTTTATATACAACCGCCACTGATAGTTGTATCGATGGCGATTCTAGCCAAAATCGCCACTAATCATCCAAGTATCGATGGCGGTTTTGGGATAGAACCGCCATCGATATTTGGATGATTAGTGGCGGTTTTTGGCTAGAACCGCCACTTATACCCAAATATCAGTAGCGGTTCTATCCCAAAACCGCCACTGATACTTGGATGATTAGTGGCGGTTTTTGGCTAGAACCGCCACTTATACCCGAATATCGCTGGTCGTTTCTGCCAAAAACCACCACAGATAGTGTTATATGTGGCGGTTCTAGAACTGCCACTGATAATCCTCGATTATCAGTGGCACTAAATCTGTGGCGGTTCAAAAACCGCCACTGATGGCAGTTATGAACCGCCACTGATGGCCTTTTTCAAGGTAGTGTCGTCGTTTGGGGGCATCTCCAGCGTGACGGCCTTGTAAATTTCATGTACACCATCGATTTGGACCTTCGTATAGCCCGGATCTAAAGTATGACCGTGCACTAACGCCCCTGCACCGGATGGATACGCGTGCCCCCAAGCAGCCTAAAGGGGTACAGAGCCGTTGGCAAGCCTCACTTGAAAATTGCATTCCGTGGCCACCTATGTAAGAGTACACAATTAATTTGGTAACACGTCAAACAGGTCTATCTAAGAAGCATTGCAGACATATATATTATCCCGGTTTCGTTCGGAGGAAATTTGGCTTCATCCACGTCTATCTCAGGGGCAGACGCGCAGTTGCTCCGACGGTTGGTTAGGCTGAACTGCGCCTGTGCTTCTTGGGCTTGCACGTTCCATGCCTACCTCTTAAGAGCCTCTCTTTGCTAGATCATTTCCTCAAAGCTTCGTAGCTGACTATCGAACTGCGCTCTGAGTCTTTCCTCAACCCTTTCCTCAATCAGGGTTACCAGCCGTTCCTCGCACTCGGATTTGCTTCTCTTCCTACTCCGGTATGTGTCGGAGTCATGTGCGAATCCCATTTTCCAGGGAACGAAAACACCTAGGCCTCTGGTTCGACCCGGGTGCTCCTTGTTTCTCAAGACTGTGGAGAGTATATCTTTCTCTATGTCCGAAGTGAAAGAGCCCTGGAAAGATTCCGTGCTCAACGATATTAAGCGTTGGGACACTTCTTCATGAGCGGGGTTTGCAAAGGACACGTCGCCCGAAGATGTGGGACGTGACCTCGCTCTTACCCAGTTTCAGGCACGCGGGTCCACGATCGAGGCAAATGGCGACGCGGCCTCCTTCTGGACTGCTTCGTCGTCCTCCCTCGTCCATTGCACGATCTTGCCCGCGTACCTAGTTGAGCCGAGTCTGTGTGGGTGTTTTTTGACTGGATGCTCTTGTGCACCGCACTTTCATGCACAAACTCTTCCATCGTCTTCAACTCAACAAATCGTCCCCAGATGTCTTCAGTGATGTACCCATACTTCTGGAACGGAGTCATTTCCTTATTCACATAATTAGTGACAAGGACGCTCTTGAAGTTCTTCCACGCCTTTCCCGCCACTAGCAACGCGTACCGTCGCAGTGCGGGCATGGCGTCTTGTGAAAGCTCAAATGACGCAAATATTTCTGTCACTAGGTTATCTCACTCCTCATCTGTCAGTGTTTTCCATGATAGATAGGTGATGGGGACCCTTTCACGCCCAACGATCCCACACATGGTTCGGAAAGCTGTTGCAGCCTTTAGAGGCGGTTAGGGGCCCCATCGTGCAGATCGATCACCGTGATGGTGTATCGGCTCTGAGGCCTTTTACTAAGCCCTCTTGGACTGTGTCTGTGGCGACCCGTATAATTAACCCCCGGTAACGACTGTCACCTAGAGTTAACTATACGGACCTCAACACAGTAACTAGCAAAACATCGGGCTTTCCGATGCTCTATTAGTTACTATACTGTATACAGAGTATTGCAGCAGAACAATAATTAGAGACAGACAATGGAACTCCTTATTACATTCCATTAGCCACGCAGGGCTATTGTCCATTACATTACCTTAATTTACATAGACTTGATTACAACAAAAGATATAGATATTTACTACAACCTCCTACTCCCTGAGGGCCTCCTAGAGCTGGAATACGGTGTACTAACACTACTACTCCTCTTGGTAGTAGTAGTAGTATCCGTCCTCCGGTAGGTCCTGCTCCTGCGGATTATCCTCCAACTATGCCTCAGAGGATTGTCCATGGACCTCACCGTCTAAGCAAGGGTGAGTACAAAGTACTCAGCAAGCAATAATATATGAATGCAATAAAGGATTTTTCCTTTCCCATATTAACCACACCTATTCTAACTTCACCCAAGGACCACTTCTCCCAAAATATCCTTTCTACAGCAATTAAATTTTAGTTTAAAGGGTTGGTTGATTTTATATTTAGAGAATTCTACTAACACTGTATATGAATAGCCGAAGCTGACCATAGTCTCCAATCCAAGAGACTGACTTGAATTCAAGATTTACCCTGTGCAGGTTTGTATCACTTTACCCATAGTGACACCCACAAGAGATGCCCCAGAACATTTATCGCTACTCTAGTATTATTTCTCCACCCTGCACTTCGAGTTTGTGACCTAACCAAGGCTGCCACACAACTCCAAGACACAGTTGTACTCCCTCTCAACCAGGGGTACACCGCTGGCTTCAAATATACCGCCATCCAATTGGTCTCGCACCTCTGGGGCTTACCGGCATTCCCAGAGTGCACCATTTATACATACCCAATGTGGAGAGCTCTAATACCTTCGTAGGACAACCTTTTCTGGCCGATTTCACACACCATGGTTGATACTCATTTTATGACTCAATGCCCAAGTGTTAGTTTGTTGAACTTATATTATAGCCTATGTAGAGGACCCCATCGGCCTACATCCTTCGCATCGGCATCCTCTACCATCCATATTAACACACGCCAACCCAACCATTAGCTAGACACATTAATCCCATACCCACTTCCATTTTTCCAACCGTCACACCCATTCCAACCCGGCTGCCATCTTTCCAAACCATCTCCCACAATACATCCATTTTAATCATTTCATTAAATTAAGCTTTCCCACGTAGTGAGAGTACAGATAATTACATAAAAGCAGTTAAATCATTTTAATAAAGCATGATAAAGGGGGGTTTTGCTTGCCTGTAATATACTCGGAAGGTTCTAGCTCGCTCAAAGACTGGGTCTGACTGTCGAGGGGGTTCTGTTCTGGTCCTGAAAATTATAATCTATTAATCTACAGCAATTTATTAAGTATGAGTTAAGTGTCCAACCAGTCCAATACTCTATTTTTGTTATGTGCATCTACTGATGTCCATTTTAAATGCTATGCATGCTTCCTGCTTCTTTTTAGCCAATTAATCAATTAATACAACTAGTGCTGCTATTGTTTAGTTTTATGCACATGCATGCATAACCAACCAACTAATCACCTGATGCAAAACTTAATAGATCTACATGCAGCTAATCTACTCATTTTCCAAATCCCTCATTTTTCTCCTTTTTTCTTCTTCTCTTCTTTCCTTTTCTTCTTTTCTTTTTTCCTTTTTCTCTCTTCTCTCTTTCTCTTTTTCTCTCCTCTGCCTTTTCTTTCTTTTCCCCTGGGTTCGCTCGGCTCCTCTCTGGACCGAAGTCCCACTCCAGAGGCGACCGTAGCCCTCTCTCTCGCGAGCTCTCCTAGCCGACGACACCATCTCCCAGCGCCAGCCTCCTCCCGCGAGTTCTCCTCCCGGCCGCCGGAGCTACTTCTTCCCCCCACAACTCCACCGGCCGGCTGCACCTCTTCTCCTCTCCTGAGTTAAGTTCCTCTACCCTCTCTATTTAATCTAGCTATTGGTCTCTAAGCATCCTGCTATTTCAATGTGGATCTAAACATTTACCACTAGTTCTAACTATCACTTACTTGCTTCCTGATGATTCGGTTCTGGAATGAACTTGCTGCTAGGGTTGGGATTGAGGTGATGTAGAGTAGAGGTTGCCGAATCCTAGCTTCTCTTCTTGCTTCAGCTTGATGTTCTTCTTGGCTTCTCACCTCATGACCGAACTTTTAGCTCCTCTCCTTGCTACTGATTCTTACTTGATGGCTGGTTCTTGGTTGCTAAGTGAAGAAAGAATGGCTGTGATTGAGTTGAATCTAGCACTGGCTGATCTTTGGCTTTTGGTTGGGGTGTGGAGAAGGAAGTGAATGCCTGGAGCTAGCTGGCAACCTTATCCTTTCACTGCTGCTCTGAAATTACTCTTTTACCCTCACTAATTTACTCTCTTACTTCCTCCCTCATTTACCTTTTTACTGCCAACACATGAGCATTCATGCACACTGGATACTTTTGCTCACATACTTATGCACATAAGCATGCATGCAGAATGGCATTTTTGATTACATGGTTATGCACAATATGAACGGCATTGATGCTCACTAGCTTAACTAATGCTTATACTTAACCATGAAGATGCACTGACATCTTCCTTAGCTTAATTATTACTCATGCTCAATTAGCAATTCTTGATGCAAGCTTAATACTAATGATGATGCTTATGATATATTTATGCTTAATGATGGGATGATTAGGGGGAGGGTCCTCACAGCGTCTCTTTCCTCCTACGTTGGGCGCCTCATCAGATCCATTCGGCGACGAGGATTGAGGGGACGCCATCTTGTATGATGCACGGTTAAGAGTAGGTAAGTTAAGAGAAGCAAATTTAAGAGAAGGTAAGTTAAGAGAAGCAAATTTAAGAGAAGGTAAGTTAAGAGTTGTTTTATACATACAAGGTTAAGAGAATCAATATTGTTTACAAGACCAATCAATATTGTTTAACAAAGTGAGATAACAAGAGCAAGATGTAAATTTGTTTGTGGTGCTCTCAGAAATCAGGCAAGTTTTAAGATTTTGAATCTTCAAACTCAAATACAAATGGGTTAAACAATCAATTAAGAAAATATGGCCTTGAACCCTTACCACCTTATCATGCACATTAAAGAATTGAAATCTTAGCCAAACTATGTAGCATGCAAGCACGAGAAGGCAGCAAGGTGGAGTTTCCATGACATAACAGAAAAGGTACAAAATGAAAAATAACTAGACTAAGAGATTATGTTCCAAGGTCACAACCAGGACGACATATTTAAGACAGTAGCAATCTCATGGTGGTCATCTGCTTTGTTGAACAAATATGCCAGTGATACCACTTCAATGATGTTTTATCACTTTATCTTTCCATAACTGCAATTTACGCAACTTGAAGGATTTTAATGGTTGAACAACATCTTGAACATCCTCAATTTAAGCCACTATACTACACTTTCATACATCGCAGAAGCTAAAATAAACCAATAAATTAAAACTACACAATAAGAAACGTCTACAAGATCCCATGATAGTAAGCACTAAAATCATTTTTAGTGAATCAAACCCATCTGAATAACAGGGCACACTTCAATTCATATGTAATACCATGAACATGAACATAAAGGCAATTGAATAAAGCACCAGAAGAAACTGAATAAAATGGTGCAAATTAGATTGGGTAAAAAGAAAGAAGTGTGATGTACTAATATAAGAGGGTACGGGTGCGGCCGAGGGGAGCGCGCGGTCGAGGGGGCTCGCCACCAAGCTGGGAGGGCACCGCCGAGGGGGAGGGCACGGGGAAGGGAGGAGGGCACCACCGAGGGCGAGGGCATGGACGAGGAGAGACACCATTGAGGGGGAGGGGGCGACCGAGAGGGGAGGGCACGGCCGGGAATCGCCACCAAGCGGGGAGGGCACCGCCGAGGGGGTCGTGAGGGAGGGCAGCACCGAGGGGGCGTGGGGAGGGTGTCACCGGAGAAGGCCACGGACGCTAGCTAGGGTTGCAAACTGAGTGTGCTGGACTTAGTGAATGACAAGCGTGAGGGCAGCGGGTGGATAAGGGGACATATCCCAGACGGTTCAAAGATTGAACCATCTGAGATACAAGTCGCCTCATATAGAAATTATATATATTATCTAATAAGCGATACTTAGCTCGGTTGGCAAGAGGCTTGCAGGCCTGCATACGTGGGGTCCCGGGTTCGAATTTCACGAAACACAATTTTTGTTTCCACGGGTTCTTCACAAATGGTTGTAATCTTCCACGATCTGTGATAAGGGCTAGGGCGCGGCAATGCCAAGGGCCAAAGGGCTTGGCGCAGCAAGGGGCTTAGCGCGGCAGTGGGCTTGGCGCAGCAAGGGGCTTAACACGGTAGTGGGCTTGGCGCGGCAAGGGGGTCGGCCCATCCAAGACGGTTCTGGGCTTGAACCGTCTGGGATAAAGTCATCCCAGATGATTCAAGCCCAGAACCGTTTAGGATGAGCCAGTTTTTTCATTAATTATAATACATACATCTCATTAATTATAATACATACATCTCATTTAATATAATACATACATCTAATTAATTTTAATCAATACATCTCACTGATTATAATTAATACACATATCGTTAATTTTAATCAATACATCTCACTAATTATAATTAATGCACATCTCATTAATTATAATACAGGAACACTCGAAATAAACATGATGACCTCATCACAACTCCACTTACTTATTCTTTTGTATACAAATTAGCCCTTCACGATGATCAACATGTCTGTAGCTAGCTTCCTCAGGTTGGTCTTCCTAGACCGTGACGACGGTACCAATAGGAGGCAACTCATCAAACTGACTATGACTCGACTTGGGGCAAAGCCACCTCGACTATATAAGGTCGGGGGCAGATATCCTCAAGGAGGAGAGACTTCCAGACGAGAAGCAGAGAAGACTTTTTAGAGCCTTTGCGCAGAGCAATCAGGAGTCGGCTACCCGCGCTTCGTCAACCTCCAACCCTAGCTAAGCCTTATCTAAAGGTCAATCTTCCTTGTAACTAGGGCTAGACATATTGCTCTGTATTCTATCAATCATATACATATATCATCTACACAGTTAGTAGGGTGTTACTCCGCCGAGGGACCTGAACCTGTCTACATCGTGTCTCTGATTTTGTGCTTGGCTTTGCTAACCCGAAGGTACCCGAAAGTATAAGTTTATTGTCGATTTCTAACCTTCGACAGTTATAGGTATATAGCACCCCTTTGTACAAAACAATTAATCTCTACAAAGTCTACAATCATTAAAGAGAAAAGAGTTGATCTCTCTATATCTGGTGTTCTTCTATTGTGATTGTTGTTCGTCTATTCTTGATTGGCATTAGGATCGATCTACCGCAATCGTCTTCGTTTTGTAACAGTTTGTTGGTTTAATCGTTCGTCTATGATTCTATTCTTGGTATACTGCCAGTTTTCTCATACATCATACACAACATCACGGTAAGTTTGGTAACAAGTAGTGAACTAAAGGTGATTACTAGTGCATCAAGTCACATCTGCTTCCTTGGAACCAATTAAGTACGGGGAAACTGAAAGGTATATCCACTGGATCTGGATACGCTCTTGTGTAAATTTCGAGAGTCCTTGCCAATAGCATCAATAAATAAGCTACCAGGAGCATAAGACATGATGCAGCATGATTACATTAGCAAGCGCTTGCCACTAGTAGCTAGTTGATCATAATTAGTCGCAGACAAAACCGACAAATAAAAATCCTGAACTGCACATATATTTCTGGGTACATTATTTTCACTGCTTTTGTTTCCCTTAGCACGTAAGCAACTTACCAGCACTGTCACGGCACAGATGTGTGCCTACTAATCGAAAATGACATGTACTATTTCTTGCATCGCCCTTCAGGTAAAACTATTGGTCATGTATTCTGGTTAGTTGTTAATGTTATCTCATGACGGCAAGCAACTAGGACATCTGAATCTCAGGGTCGAATATTCAGATCCCTTCTTATGCCATTGGGCGATTGGACAAATCACTTCTTGAGAAAATGCAGTGGCCACCTGTCCTAACACTGGTACGACGACGAAGAAAAACATTCACAGATCTAGTAGAATATATATATCAGCCGCTAATTAATTTGCCGTGTTTCTTCTTTGATCTTTGCTCTGTGTTGCTTCCCAGAAGCTTGAGCTATCAATCGGTGCTTTTGGTCGGTCGACGAACGCCAAGTCATTGATAGAAACTGAATGAATTTTCTCTATGCTGAATGCGCGCGCTGTCGCGCATGACTGCAACTTGCGTTGTGCTGATGTAGTACGTACTACGTACTCATGTGTACTTTTGGTCAGACAAGGAACAAAAGAACACCATGAACTAGATATAAATAATCAATGCTCCCTTTATACATCTTTCCTGTCATTGAATGAAGTTAATATTATATGCTCGTATTAAGGTGTTTTCTTATATGATAAAAAAAGAATGTTTCAAATCAGCTGTGAGCATCACAAGGAGAGAGATTAATAGAAGCCCCTATTTTGTTTCGACATGGAAGTTTCACACACTCTTCTTTGGCATCTTTGGAAATTTCACTGGCCTGCAGCACTACGGTTAAACCAATAAACCTTTCACTGTTACCACTGGAATTAAATAATTAATTAAGTAGTTTTCCACAACAAGAACATTTTCTTTTTCAAGCTAGTTGGTGCACACGCAACAGCACTATATGTTAATGCATAGATACGTCCCAGGGCCCAGGCCATCGCCTTTCACCAGCCTCAAACTTAACTCCTCCCTTCTGCTTCTCCATTCTATCTCCATCGATCCTCGACCTCGAGTACTACTGCTCTTGGGCAATTGGCAATAACTAGCAGGCATCCACGCAACATGCCTCCTCCTCCCGATCAAATGGCTCACTTTAGCTAGCTAAGTATCTTCATCGTCTTACTAATTAAGTTTCTTTTCCTTTCAGATTTTGGCACGAACTGTCCGTAATTTCTCCATGTCGCTCACGGACGTCAGCCTCCATTTCTGCTACCTCCACTCCCTCTCCATCGTGTTCCTCTACTTTCTCTACGTGATTTCCTGATCCGCCTCCCCCACCTTCTGAAGTGCTGATCGAACAAAGCTTCGATTTTCTGCATGATCTTGTGCCCAGAAGATTTAAAACTGAAGCTTTGTTTGATCCAAAATATTATCACTAGTTAACTCCCTTGCATGTTCTTGTTCCGTACGTTCTTCTCCTTGCAACTAATTAGTTACGTACCGCTCCTAGCACTACTCCCACACTCGATCAGTCATCAGCCAACTAGGAGCGAGAAATATACTGTTACTGTGTGTGCCAAGGTAAGTGTACATTTTTCTTCTGCGCTGCAATATATGTGAGATGATTCCACCGGGGCAGCAAGTAGTGCGCCGCGCCGCCGCGGCCACCGAGGAGGAGCGGCGGCGCAACCGGATGACCTCCAACCGCCTGTCCGCGCGGAAATCTCGCATGAAGAGACAGCAGCACACGGATGATCTGACCGCGCTCGCAGGCCAGCTCAAGCAGGAGAACGAGGCCATGCGGGCCAGCGCCAGCGTTGCGCTGGAGCAGTGCCACCTGCTGGAGCAGGAGAACCGGGTGCTGATGGCGCACGCGCGCGAGCTGTGCAGCGTGCTCCAGCTGCGGAACTTCCAGCTCCGCCTGCTCGGGGACGCCGCCGGCGTGCCGCTCGACGTGCCGGACGTCGGCGACCACCTCGTGCAGCTGTACGGTGGGCTGCAGATGCCACCGCCGTCGCTCCCGCCGCTGCCGCTGACGCCGTAGAGTCAGATGCTGTTTCAGGCGCGCGACGTCATGGACGCCGTCATGATCAGTACGCTCGAGTTCTGAGGCGATCAAGTGGAATTATTGTTTGCTGTGTGTGCTTCGTTTGTGTAGAACTATTACTTCTGTTTGTAAGTATGGACCTATGGTCCATACGGTGAGCTCCTGTGGCTCTATCGTATGCTTGGCTAGCTGCTTGCTGTGTGACTACTGAAGTGTGATGTGCCTTTGTGTGGACGAATAAAGAAAGCATGTACGGCTTGTTGGTAGTGCAGTGGAAGTCGTGTAATGTGCACTACTAAGTACAATAATATGCTGTGCAGTGCACAAATACAATATTTAGAAATCATCGGTTTTCTAATCCTATTTTGATTTTTTTTCCCTGTAAATCTAGCTTCCTTACAAATATAATTACAAAAATAATCTTATCTCTAACCACATAAGTGTCGAAAGGTGAGTGTGGAAGGTGACATGTATCCCCTTCCAACGGTTCCGTAGTCCGAGATGTGACTATTTTTGTAATTACATTTAGAAGTAGACGAGATTCACAAACAAAATTTCACACGATTCTAGAAAAACATGATTTCCAATATTGGCGCCTTCCTTCTTGCCTTCGTTCTCTCTTCTCGTTTTCGAGGTGCCTTGACACTTTCTCAGACGGGGTTGCTGATCTACGAATGGTTAATTAGGAAGATCTAAAAGGAGATCCAACGTGATCTCATCGTTATTTCCCAATGCATGGAGGCATATACTACTACTTGGCAGGCAGCATGCGCGCGCGCTAACTGCTGTTGACTTAGTCCCAAACGTTTTGGGTTCACAGCGAGATGCTGCAAGCCTGCAATTTGGGCGTATCCTCGTTGCAAACAAATTTCAGGTCGCTACCACCTGACATGCATGTACACGAGCTGATGCAGACACCTACATACGTTGACAAGGCGTTAAACAGTCAACACAGGAAAGCAGGAGGCATTCGAGCGCGCGATGACTAGGCGAGGCGTTTGATGCGGATCGTCTTTTCTCCTTTTTCACCTCCGTGGAGTCACCGAAGCGCGCGAGACCTGAGCACTTCCTGAGCGACGGCAATCACGAGGCAATCTCTTTTTTTTTCCGACATATTTCTTTTCCAAATCTAATCTAGGTGGTAACAAATTTGCAAAACTATATATATCCTTGACCACATAAGCAGCGGTAAGTAACACGTGTCACCACCATTAGTACAAGTTGCATAAAAGCGAAAGGGTAATTAATCATTATCTATCTTTTATTCATGTTTTAATATTTGTGCAATTTTTAAAAAGAGGTATAAAAGCACTATTGTCATCATAGTTAAGTGTTTTAATTAAGTAAACGGTTAATTAAGTGAGATTAATTAATTAAAGTGGTTAATTAAGCGATTAATTTTTTTGCGAGGAATTAAGCGATTAATTAACTATTTGCGTACCGAGGAGGGGGGCTAGTCAAGTGCCTTGCTGCGGTATGGGTGAGCGACAAGTGGCATGTGTCAACTGTAATGTTTTTCGTAGTCAATAAGAGGCTATTTTTTAAATTTATTTGGAATGGGACAATTTTTTTAAAAAAGTTTCGGGGGCTAGAAACACCATAACTTCCCCTAATTAAAAGAAGTTTTCTTTCAAGTTTTAACTAGTTGATAGTGAGAAGAAAAATTATGGATTATTATAAACTCAAGCCTAAACATCGCTACTATGCTTGGGGTGGATAACGAGCCAACTCGGCCCAACTCGACTCGGCTCGATCAAACTCGTTAAGATAACGAACTAGCTCGATTCGACTCGTTATCTTAACGAACTCAAATCTCAGCTCGGCTCGACTCGTTAAACTCGTGAGTTGGCTCGTTAAACTCGACATTGCCACCTGAGAGAAGGATTGTTGTTGAGACTATACGGTATGCTATGTGTTATCATCCTCGCCTCACACATATACAGCTATACTTGTCGACTTGGAAGACTCGTTAAACTCGTGAGTTGGCTCGTTTATGAAAGGACCGGAGATGTGCCTAGAGGGGGGGGTGAATAGGCGGATTAAAAAAATGCAGCTAGATAAAAACTCCTGAGGGTCTCAACCCGGAATGTCCGGGGTATATAATTCGGATACTCCGGATTGTCCGGACTATCCGGGTTCAGGAGTCCGGATACTCCGGATTAAAGATCTCGAAATGAGATTTTAAATCCTTGCAATTTTTCAACAATCTACTTGAATACAAAAAATCTAAATACTATCAGGTACCTGGGGATATTGTAGATCTGGAGCCAAAAGCAACAATAGAGTAGATCGAGTCTTCCAAAGGTCTATCACAACAAACCCTAGCGAAAGAACACAACAAAGAGCACGAAGAAAAAGATTTTTACCCGAAGTTCGGATTCTTGAAGTGAATCCTACGTCTCCGTTGAGGAGGCACAAAGCCCGGATCCCTCTTGACCACTATCTTCCCGGTGTTGCACAAAGCACTCGCCGGTCTTCACTTCTTGCCTCTTTACTTTCGGAGGCGAGACTTGCCTTCACAAACTTCCGGGGCTCACCACAATGAGATTTAGAGGCTCCTGGTGACTCCTTGCCGTCTAGGAGGCCTTCAAACTCCAAGAGTAATAAATACGTTGTGAACTAAACTTGGAGGATGAAACTTGTGCTCAAAGATGAAAGATGCAAGTTCAAGTCACTCAAATCCACTCCTTTCTCCCAAAAGAATCAAATCTATCAAAGGCTTCAAATGGAGAAAGGGGATTAGGGCTCAAGAGAGTGAGAGTGAGTGTTTTTAAATGAACAACAGCAATAATGGAGCTCACCTCTGTTAGGTAAAGAGTGATGGCTTAAATAGGGGCTCCAAAATCCAACTGTTGGGGGTGAGCTGCGCTCAACCCGGAGACTCCGGACATATAACCCGGATACTCCGGATTGAGGAGATTAGAACACACCGAGGCAGCTAACTCGGAGACTCCGGATTTATAACCCGGATACTCCGGATAAAAACCCGGAGACTCCGGA
The DNA here is from genome assembly GCA_036346275.1 of Otatea glauca. Lineage (NCBI taxonomy): Eukaryota > Viridiplantae > Streptophyta > Magnoliopsida > Poales > Poaceae > Otatea > Otatea glauca. The sequence continues at coordinate 22,011,002 of CM070715.1, forward strand.
CTAATTAACCCGGAGTGTCCGGACCAAATGTCCGGATACTCCGGACTATCCATAGAGTCGCTATCGAGGTGTCAACCCGAGAGTCCGACCAAATGTCCGGATATCGGGTTGGCCCACTCGCCGAGGTGTGTATTTTGACAAAAATGAAGTGCTTGAAGTGTTTATGCAATGCAATTTTTATCCTTGAGCACACGTATATCCTAAAAGTGATTTCCCGTTGTATCCCTCTTAATAATACGGCTATCCTTAGACTCAAATGAAATAGAGAAAATTTACAACAAGTCTTGATGCCGTCTTCACAAATTTTAAACTCGGCTGGGATCTTCAATTGCTTTCTCAAGATGATATTGCCTCTACCTCTGCTTAGATTCTCACTTGATCATTAGTGTTTTAATTGTGTTGCCATCTATCACCAAAACTTCTTAAGGGGCCTAGATTCACTTTCAATCTCCCTCTTTTTGGTGTATTGATGACAATACAATTTGAAAGCTTTTAAATGAAATAACAAAGATTTGAAACTATATTTTGAGTGCTAAGCATACAGAGAAGCTCCCCCTAAAAGAATGCAAAATTTAAAAAGAAAATTTTAAAAGAGCTTCCCCTATAACCTTGCAATCAAGGGATCAACAATGAAAATATACATATCAATTTGCAAGAGAGAATATAAAAGATATCATCCAACGATTAATAGTGACAATTTGACAAAGATGAATAAGCAATTTAACATGCCACAAACAACTAAAAGTTTCACAGAACGATTAAAAAGCAAGTAAACAAGCAATTCAACAAGCACAAGCACACATAGTCAACAAGTTAAAGGGCTGCGGCGCTAAGCTACTAAACACTCCCCCTTTGACATCAATACACCGAAAAGGGAAGCGCTCGAAAAGAGGATCACGCATCGTCGTCGGAAGGTAGATAAGTTTCTTCTTCGCTGTCATCGCTGCTGCCATTGCCACTGACTTGAGCCGCTGAGGGGTGAATGCCAAAGAGTCGCCGAGTGGCGGAGTCTGCAGACGGTCCACCAGAGGACTCCTCTGACTCGCTGGCAGGAATATCCTCACCTTGCTGACGGCGATAAGCCCGAAAGTCTCGGCGATGCTCTCGAATCTCCTGCCGGGTCTCTTTGACCTGAGAAGATATGTCCTGGCACAAACAGAAGAGAAACTTGAGCATCCTCTTGATAGTGCTCCGGCTAGTGGAAGGAGAACCTGGAGCTGTAGCACGAGCTGGTGGAGGAGCCGACGAGCTGGCATGAGACGGTCGACCACCGGTCCGCCTACCAACGGGGGCACTCGGAGCTGCTGGAGCAGTAGGGGCTCGAACCTTGTAGGGAAGGTGCTCCACATCCTTCACAAAGTCCAGGCCAGTGACATGATCCACTAAGGCCATAATGAAGGGTGCATACCCGCAGCTGCTGACGTTGCTCATCGAGTTGTGGCGAATGGCCTCCCATAAGAAATCCACCAAATCAAAGCCATGAGTGCGCTCCACCAAGTGAAAAAGCAAGTTACGACCATAAGAGTTGATGGACGACGCATCACCTTCCTTGGGCCATAAGGAGACTCTGAGCATTCTGAGGAGAACTGCTGGCACTTCTTTCAAACCCTTAGTGGTTCCGACCACGAAGTGCTGAGAGAGATCATACAAGGCCCCAAGCTGGCTAGGAGATATGACCTTCTTGTCATGAAGCTTGGCATCTCCGTCAACTGACCTTAGCTGCAGTACCCGAGCAAAGGACCTCTTGGTGGCTACATACCACACTCCATCAGTCATCCACCATATGGCATCCTCTGTCTTGTCAAAGTACAGGGTGGAGTAGAACTGCATGATGACTTCGTCATTCCAAGAATAGCAAAAACTCATTATATCCTTCACCTGATGGCGCTCGCAGATTTGAATGACTTCATTAAAGATTGGATTTTGGAGGTCTGCCATGTAAGCCCAATCAATGGTTTTCATCTTTATAACAAAGTGCTCCAGTGGAAAAAGCACTGATCCATAAAAATCTGAATGAAATCTGTTTCAAAACCGCTTGTCCACATACTCTTCTTGGTGGAATTCCAGTGGATCCTTATTTCTGTGCTCGACAATTGCTTTGCCCTTTCCTGACCCAACTCTGTAATCTATCGCGCGCGGGCGACTCATTTGACCCGGATAGCTCCACACGGGCCTGCTCTTCACTAGAGGGCCAATCACCACCCGAGCTGCCTGATGGTGCTTTTTCTTCTGCTCACGGAGTCTTGCATGCGTGTCAGCAGGATGTTCATCAGGATTGGCTTGAGGTGCTGGAATTTGAGAAGAAGCATGAGGTGGATTGGTTGGTCGGCGAACCCCTCCCTGACTGATTTTCTTCACAGAATGTCTTTGCTTCTTGGAAGCAGAACCCGCTAAGGAGGATGAGCCGGGAAAATCATCACCGGATGGGCGCTTGCCGGCACCAGAGCCATCTTGAGAATATGCCATCTAAAGGAACCAAAGAAAGGGATGAACAAGATAATTGCAGTAAAGTATAGATAGCAATTTAAGAATTTGGGCCGAGCAGTACAACCCGGAGACTCCGGTGATTTTGATCCGGAGTGTCCGGATAATCCGGATACTCCGGATACACCATCCGGATACTCCGGGTTGTTCAGTATCAAACCCAAAAACCTAAATCGCAAATCTATCTAGAGCACAAGAAGACCATTCATAGGGATTGATCTAGGGTGAAAGGATTCTACCAAGGCAACCTATTTCAAGGCCTTTCTAAGATCAAAAAGATCAAGATGAGAGAAAAACAAGAAGAACTCACCGCACAAGATGAGATTGAACGCGGAGGGCAATCCGAAGAACTTCCCGAGATGTGGAGAGCAATCTTGAAGACTCCAGAGGGTGGGAAGCACACGGGAGATGGAGGAGAGGCCGGAGGCGATGGCTAGGGCTCAAAAAGGAACGGCAAGGATGAAGAGAAAAAGAGAGGAGAGAGAGAAAAGAAACCCTCCTCGAGCCTTTTAAGAAGACAGCCGCCTCAACCCGGAGACTCCGGACTTTCAGTCCGGATACTCCGGGAAATCCGGATAGTCCGGATGAAAACTCCGGAGTGTCCGTATTGACTCTTTCGGGAGACAACTCAGAATTTGCAAGGAATGAACTTTAGATGGCTTATGGCAAGAGAAGAAAAGATCACAAGGCCCTACCCACTATGTGACTAGCGAACATTCAAGCAACCAAGCTATAGTCACACAGTAGAGGCTAGATCCACATATCAAAGATTTCAAGTAACACAGAAAGGTCAAAGAAAGAGATCAAATAACCCTTTTGAAAATTTTGCAAACTTCAACCAATTTGCATGCATATATCAAGCCAGGTTACGAGAGTCTAGAATATTTAACCCACTCCTCATATCACAAAATCTCTTCTCATCGAGTGGCTTGGTGAAAATATCAGCTAGTTGATCATTTGTGCTTACATGTTGAATATCGATGTCACCTTTTGTTGAATGATCTCTTAAGAAATGATGGTGAATATCGATATGCTTTGTACGAGAGTGTTGAACGGGATTGTTGGCTATTTTTATGGCGCTCTCATTATCACACAAGAGAGGTACATGGTTGTAGGTAAGGCCATAATCATTCAGGGTTTGTCTCATCCAAAGCAATTGGGCACAACAACTTCCGGCTGCTATATACTCGGCTTCGGCTGTGGATAGGGCTACGGAATTTTGTTTCTTAGAGGACCAGGAAACAAGAGATCTTCCTAAAAATTGACAAGTCCCCGAAGTGCTCTTTCTATCCACTTTACAGCCGGCATAATCCGCATCGGAATAGCCAACTAATTCAAAAGATGATCCTTTTGGATACCAAAGCCCAAAATGAGGAGTGTGCACTAAATATCTCAAGATTCTCTTAACGGCCACCATGTGGCACTCTTTTGGAGCGGCTTGAAAACGAGCACACATACATACACTAAGCATGATATCAGGCCTAGATGCACAAAGGTAAAGAAGAGAACCGATCATCGAGCGATATACCTTTTGGACGACCGGTTTACCTTCTTTGTCGAGGTCTAGATGTCCGTTGGCTTGCATAGGAGTCTTGATTGGCTTGGCGTTTTCCATGCCAAACTTTTTCAGCATGTCTTTGATGTACTTTGTTTGGCATATGAAAGTTTCTTCCTTGAGTTGTTTGACTTGAAAGCCGAGGAAGAACTTCAATTCGCCCATCATAGACATTTCGAATCTTTTAGTCATGATTCTGCTGAACTCCTTACATAGTTGTTCATTAGTAGACCCGAAAATAATATCATCAACATAAATTTGACAAACAAATATATCACTACCAATATGCTTGGTAAAGAGAGTGGGGTCGGCCTTTCCGAATACAAAACCTTGTTCGAGGAGAAAATCCCGAAGACATTCAAACCATGCTCTTGGTGCTTGTTTTAGTCCATAGAGTGCCTTGTGCAGGAAGTAGACATGATCTGGATATTTAGGGTCTTCGAATCCAGGTGGTTGCTCGACATAGACCATCTCGGAGAGTGGACCATTTAGGAAGGCGCTTTTCACGTCCATTTGATATAACTTGAAATCATGGTGAGTGGCAAAAGCAAGTAATATTCTAATAGACTCAAGCCTAGCTACGGGAGCATATGTTTCATCGAAGTCCAAACCTTCGATTTGCGTGAAGCCTTGAGCTACCAACCGGGCTTTATTCCTAGTCACCATTCCATGTTCATCTTGCTTGTTCCGAAAGACCCACTTGGTGCCAATCACGTTTTGCTTTGGTCTTTCGATAAGCTTCCATACTTGATTCCGTTCGAAGTTGTTTAGCTCCTCTTGCATAGCCATTACCCAATCCGGATCTTGTAGTGCTTCTTCTACCTTTAGAGGCTCAAGAGAAGAAACAAACGAGTAAAATTCACAAAAATTCGCAATTCGAGATCTAGTGGATACCCCCTTGTTAATATCTCCAAGTATATTGTCGACTGGATGATCTCGTTGTATGCTTTGATGAACTCTTGGATGAGGAGTAGTTGCATTGGTTGTTTGGATGGGATCCTCATCGTCTTTAGCCGTGTTCGAGCCATCATGGGCTTGCATTGAGGAAGAGGGAGCATCCGTGCTCTTTTGACTAGTCCAGATATTCTGTGTCTCATCCTGGATATCTTGAGTTGGAATGCTCGGAATTTCTTCTTGCTTAAGAGGTCTCACTTCTCCAATAGCCAGTTTCTTAATTGCTTCACACGGAGGTTCTTCCCTGTCAAACACAGTACTATCAACTTGTTCTACTTGAGAACCGTTAGTTTCATCAAAAGTTACATCACGCGAGATTTCAACTACACCGGAGTTGTTGTTGAAAACTCGGTATGCATAAGCATTTGATCCATAACCAAGTAAGAAGCCTTCATCAACTTTAGGAGCAAATTTAGAAGACTTAGCTTTCTTGTTAAGGATATAGCATTTGCTTCCAAAGACTCGGAAGTAGGAAACATTTGGCTTCTTTTCGGTAAGTAGCTCGTACGCTATTTTCTTCAAAATCTTGTGAAGGTATAGACGATTGGTACTATGACACGCAGTGTTGATAGCCTCCGCCCAAAAGATGTTGGAGACCTTGTACTCATCAAGCATTGTGCGCGCTATCTCGATGAGAGTTCGATTCTTCCTCTCAGCCACCCCATTTTGTTGAGGGGAATAGGAGGCCGAGAACTCATGCTTAATATCCTCATCATCGAGATAGTCCTCCACACCAGTGTTTTTGAATTCGGTGCCGTTGTCACTTCGAATCTTCTTGATCTTCACTTCGAATTCATTTTGTGCCCTTCTCATAAATTTCTTTAAAGTTCCTTGGACTTCACTTTTGTCATGCAAGAAGAACACCCAAGTGAAACGAGAAAAGTCATCAACAATAACTAGACCATACTTGTTTCCTCCAATGCTTATGTATGTGATTGGACCGAACAGATCCATGTGGAGCATCTCTAGAGGCCTTGAGGTAGTCATCACATTCTTGGCGGGATGAGAAGCCCCAACTTGCTTTCCGGCTTGACATGCGCTACAAACCCTATCTTTCTCAAAAACAACATTTGTTAGTCCAAGGATGTGATTGCCTTTCATGAGTTTGTGAAGATTCCTCATACCAACATGAGCAAGTCGGCGATGCCATAGCCAACCCATGCTAGATTTAGCCATTAAGCATGTTTCAAGATTTATTCTATCCGTAGTGAAGTCTACGAGATAGAGATTTCCCTTTAAACGACCCTTAACGGCTATTGAACCATCAACCCTCTTAATGACATCCACACCCTTATCACTAAACACACAATTGTAGCCCGCTTCACATAATTGAGCAACGGACAACAAATTGTAGCTCAATGATTCAACGAGCAAAACATTGTTTAAATGAAAGTCATTCGAGATATAAATCTTACCTAAACCTACCACTTCGCCTTTACCATTGTCCCCAAATATGATGCTTTCACTATTTGATCCATTTGTATCCAAGTGTGCGAACATCGCCTTTTCCCCGGTCATGTGGTGCGTGCATCCGCTATCCAATATCCAACTTGATCCACCGGAGATATAAGCCTACAAGAACAAATTTAGATTTTTCCTTTTGGTACCCAAACTTGTTTAGGTCCGCGCACGTTAGTAATAAGGGATTTTGGAACCCAAATAGATCGCATATGAGAAACATAGTTGGGTTTACACCCAATATGATGAGCAACTACACGACCGAGATTAGTTCTTTTAAGCACATAAGAAGCAAAGAAAGTAGCATGATCCTTATAATTAGAATTTCTTTTGCTTTTGACAAAATGAATAGATTCGTTCAACGGGGCAATTACGATATGATTATTTTTGCCCTTGGGTGGTATATACCCAAGCCCATGCTTCATAGGGTTACCTTGACGTTTACCAAGAAACTCCTCTAATCCTTTGCTAGCCTTATAGGACTTTTGAAGTTCATCTTCAAGCATTTCCTTGAGCTTCTCATTTTCATGAGCCAACACTTGCAAGGTCTCAAGGTTAGTGGCACAAGCATCAATATTAACATTATAGCATCTAGCACATCCATTGCTAGTAGATGGATATGAGAGATTGGAGTTGCCCATTAAGGAGTTAGAGTTGCCATTCAAGTGATCAACAAGCTTCACTTCAAGAGCCTTATAAGCATCCTTTACTTTGGCAAGTTCCTCTACGAGTGAAGCGTTGGTAATCACAAGACTAGCTAGCTCGGATTTGGTCATTTTTGAACTTTTGACCAACTTTTCAAACTTTCTCCTTTCATTACTTAGGCTCTTCTCTAGCTCAAGGTTTTTTTCTTTTTCAAGGATAAGCAAATCTTCTTGAGCTTCGAGAGTAGCCTCCTTTTTCTCAATGGTTTCCTCCAACTTCTCAATATCTTTTAAAAGTAAATCTAATTTTTGAGCATCAAAATCTTTCATGGACTTAAATGCACTTTCATCGTCACTAGCGTAATCACTATCATCTATGCATGAGTCGACAATTGAAGGAGATGTTGTTTTGATTAATACCTTGCGCCCCTTAGCCATGAGGCACATTGGAGCGTCTTCATCATCATCGCTCAAGTTGTAGAAGAGACCCTTCATCGTTGTTGGGGTGGGAGACATGGCGATGGCGACGGAGGCTCCTTCTTCGTCGGAATCGGAGCTTGAGTCGGAGTTGGAGTTTGAATCCCACTCCTCTCCAATGTGAGCTTGTCCTTTGTGCTTGAAGTGTTTGAACTTCTTGCTCCTTTCCTTGTCCTTGCCCCGGTATTTATCTTTCTTGTATGGCTTGTCTTCCTTCTTTTCTCTTTGTGGGCATTCGGCGATGAAGTGACCGGCCTCACCACACTCATAGCACTTTCTTGTTGAGTGTCTTCCTCTTGATTTGTTCTATTGATTTTTGGAGTGGCTCCCTGGCTTGTACCCCTTTTTCTTGAGGAATTTGTTGAATCTTCTTATGAGCAAGGCCATGTCATCATTGGTCAAGGGGCCACTCTCCTCTTCATCATCACTTGTACTTTCCTCAACTTCTGGTGCAATCCTCACTGCTTTCAAGGCGATGCCTTTCTTCTTTCCTGACTTGAGTTCTTCTACCACCTCCGCTTCCTTGATCATCATCTCATCCATCATTAGCCTCCCGATAACATCATGGGGAGTGAGAGTGTCGAAGTTCGGTCGATCCCGGATGAGTTGCACTAAATTACGGTTGGTGGGGGTGATCACTCGAAGAATGATTTTAACAACTGCTTTGTCGGTGAGCTCGGTACTTCCAAGGCCCTTAGCTTGATTCACCAACACCATCAAGCGGTCGAACATCCTTGTATAAGACTCTCCTTCTTCTAGAGTGAATCTGCTTAGCTCACCAATAATGAGCTCAATCTTGGACTCACGGACACTTGATATCCCTTCATGAGTAACCATGAGTCTTTCCCAAATTGCTTTGGCATCTTCAAGTCCACCGACTCGGTTAAACTCGGAATCACTTAAGGCATTGAACAAGGCATTGACGGTCAAGTCATTGAAATGTTGAGCTTTCTTCTCTTCGGGAGTAAGTTTGCTTGGATCCATAGCTTTGAAACCTGTTTCTACAATCTCCCAAATACACGGGTGAAGTGATCTCAAGTACATCTTCATTTTATGTTTCCATGCGGCATAGCGAGTACCATCAAAATGAGGTGCTCTACCAGATGACACGAAAACATAAGATGAAGAGCTTGAGACTCCAAGAGAAGGATAATCATATGGAATTTCAACCTCTTTGCCGGAACCCGTGGCCTTTTCTTGGTCACGGATTTCGTCACTCTTTTCTATTAGCGACATCTTAATTCTCCAAGCGGTTAAGCCAAATTATGGAGATTAGGCTCTGATACCAATTGAAAGGACCGAAGATGTTGCCTAGAGGGGGGGTGAATAGGCGGATTAAAAAATGCAGCTAGATAAAAACTTCCGAGGGTCTCAACCCGGAATGTCCGGAGTATATAATCCGGATACTCCGGATTGTCCGGACTATCCGGGTTCAGGAGTCCGGATACTCCGGATTAAAGATCTCGAAATGAGATTTTAAATCCCTGCAATTTTTCAACAATCTACTTGAATACAAAAGATCTAAATACTATCAGGTACCTGTGAATATTGTAGATCTAGAGCCAAAAGCAACAATAGAGTAGATCGAGTCTTCCAAAGGTCTATCACAACAAACCCTAGAAAAAGAACACAACAAAGAGCACGAAGACAAAGATTTTTACCCGAAGTTCGGATTCTTGAAGGGAATCCTACGTCCCCGTTGAGGAGGCACAAAGCCCGGGTCCCTCTTGACCACTATCCTCCCGGTGTTGCACAAAGCACTCGCCGGTCTTCACTTCTTGCCTCTTTCCTTTCGGAGGCGAGACTTGTCTTCACAAACTTCCGGGGCTCACCACAATGAGATTTAGAGGCTCCCGGTGACTCCTTGCCGTCTAGGAGGCCTTCAAACTCCAAGAGTAATAAATATGTTGCGAACTCAACTTGGAGGATGAAACTTGTGCTCAAAGATGAAAGATGCAAGTTCAAGTCACTCAAATCCACTTCTTTCTCCCAAAAGAATCAAATCTATCAAAGGCTTCAAATGGAGAAAGGGGATTAGGGCTCAAGAGAGTGAGAGTGAGTGTTTTTGAATGAACAACAGCAATAATGGAGCTCACCTCTGTTAGGTGAAGAGTGATGGCTTAAATAGGGGCTCCAAAATCCAACCATTGGGGGTGAGCTGCGCTCAACCCGGAGAATCCGGACATATAACCCGGATACTCCGGATTGAGGAGAATTAGAACACACCGAGGCAGCTAACTCGGAGACTCCGGATTTATAACCCGGATACTCCGGATAAAAACCCGGAGACTCCGGACTAATTAACCCGGAGTGTCCGGACCAAATGTCCGGATACTCCGGACAATCCATAGAGCTGCTGCCGAGGGTGTCAACCCGGAGAGTCCGGACCAAATGTCCGGATTCTCCGGGTTGGCCCACTCAGCCAGAGGTGTGTATTTTGACAAAAATGAAGTGCTTGAAGTGTTTATGCAATGCAATTTTTATCCTTGAGCACACGTATATCCTAAAAGTGATTTCCCGTTGTATCCCTCTTAATAGTACGGCTATCCTTAGACTCAAATGAAATAGAGAAAATTTACAACAAGTCTTGATGTCGTCTTCACAAATTTTAACTCAGCTGGGATCTTCAATTGCTTTCTCAAGATGATATTGCCTCTACCTTTGCATAGATTCTCACTTGATCGTTAGTATTTTAATTGTGTTGCCATCTATCACCAAAACTTCTTAGGGGGCCTAGATGCACTTTCAGTTTAACTCACGAGTTGGCTTATTTAACTCGTTATATAAACAAGTTCAAATCATAGCTCGACTCGACTCATTAAGGAACGAGTTCGAGCCGAGTTTGCTAGTACTCGTTTAACTCACGGGTTTCGAGTTTTTTCCACCCCTAACCATGCCTAAACTCAAGCCTAAATGTCGCTACCATGCCTACCTTTTTTAGGGTACAAGGACACACACAACACATGCACACACGCGTGCGCGTCCACTATACACGCTAAGAAAATTATATATACTCAAACGATTGTTTCAAAGTCTTGATCCTTTATATGTTATTTATTAATAAGACATGGATCAATACTATTGAAACAACAAGTTAAATTATAAACTCCCCCTAGATGTGTGCATTTATGTAATATATGAATTAGGAACATAATGCACATATTTGGACCAAGGCAATTGAAGAGTTCATATTTTAACTTGAATCCTAAGTATGCATTAAGATAATAAAGTGAATACAAGTGCATACCTTAGGTTTTTCCATTTTCCATCCAATTGTGAGACTAATAAGAATATAGCTTAATAAACATGTTAGTCTCATAATGATTAGATTTGTCATTAAACAATGATTAAACATTAATATTAAACCAATCACCAAAACTAATGGAGCTTGAACTTAGAGGGAGGAAAAACTGCTGCGTTGACACTCGAAGGAGTGTAAGAATGATGGAATACTAAGACACCCGGCTGATTCTTCCTAGTAGAGAAATATTGATAGGAGGTTTGCAGAATTCGGTGCGGAACCAAGGAATATATTGTTTGGATTGAGTATAAATGGAATGAATCCTTTTAGTAACATGAGTAGCCGACATAGCACTTGATCCGTGAATATCTGTATCTACAACCTTCCTCCTTGGTTGTCTATGAAGTGAAAGTAAATTTTGTTGTCTATACTTATCCAAAGGCCGATGCAACCTGAGAACGACATTGATGTGTACCTAGCACTATTGGTGGAAGATCTAAAAATATTGTGGGTTTGTGGGGTACAGGTATGGGATGTGTACAAACGAGAGAATTTTAATTTACACTGCTTGTTGTTCTGCACCATAAATGATTATCCTGCTCTTGCTAACCTGTCGGGCTAAAGTACAAAAGGAGCAAAAGTATGTACTCACTGCTTGGGTGATACTGAGAGTGTGTGGCTGAATTACTCGCGCAAAACTGTGTACATGCGTCACTGTAGGTTCTTTCGGAGAAATCACCTATACCGCAAGATGAAGAAATAATTCAATGGAATGAATGAGGACGGTTTAGCTCCAAGGCCTTTAAGCGGGAGAGCTGTTTATGATATGGTTAAGGATTTAGATGTTACGCATGGAAAGGGACGTAAATCGAGGATCCGTGAGAGGAGCATATGGAAGAAGAGATCAATATTTTGGGACCTACCTTATTAGGAGCACCTATAAGTTCGTCACTACATCGATATCATGCACGTAGAGAAGAATGTATGTGATAGCTTGATTTGTCTCTTACTGAACATTAAGTGCAAAATAAAGGACGGTATCAATGCAAAGCTTGACTTCGTCGATATGGGAATCAGACCTAAGTTAGCACCGAAAGAGACCGATACAAGCCGAACGTACTGCAAACTTGCTTGTTACACTCTATCCAAGGCCGAGAGAACTGCATTGTGCCAGTGCTTGCATGGGGTGAAAGTTCCATCCGTTTACTCCTCCGACATGAAGAGACTTGTTTCGATGCAAGATTTGAAATTAACTAGCATGAAGTCTTATGATTATCGTGTGCTGATGACACAAATGCTCCCTGTCGCAATTAGATATAATTTGCCGATCAAGATTCGGGAGACAATCATGAGGCTGTATTGTTTCTTTAATACAATTGCTCAGAACGTCATCGATCCCAAAGGACTAGATGCTTTCCAGGGCGAGGTGGTCATGACTCTATGTAATCTTGAAATGTATTTTTCTCCATTATTTTTTGATATCATGGTCCATCTCATTATTCACCTTGTGAGGGAGATAAAGGTGTGCGGGCCTGTGTTCCTACGTAGCATATACCCATTCGAGAGATACATGGGAATTCTCAAATCCTACATACGAAATCGATCTCGACCGGAGGGTACCATTGTTGAAAGTTATGCAATTGAAGAGGTCGTCGAGTTCTGCATTGATTACATAGCTTAGGTCGAACCGACAGGTGTGCCTTAATATCGCCATGAGGGGAGGCTCGAGGGTATCGGAACCATCGAAAGGAAAGTAATCACACCTGATTCAATTGCCTATACTCAAGCCAATTTCACGGTTTTGTAACACATGGCTATAGTGTCCCCGTATATCGAAGAGCACAAGTACTAGCTATGGTAAGAGAATCCGACGCGACAGGAGTCTTGGATCACGAGACAACACAACCTTTATTTCCACAATGATTGAAGGAGCGACCCATCACTAGGAGCTCGTCAAGTGATCATGATACGTTGACATGGTTGGCAAAATGGCTAACATTTACAGTTGTCACATAAAAAGGATACGACTTAAATGGGTACACATTTTACACTAGAGATCAGGATATGAAAAGCACATACCAGAATAGCGGTGTCTGCATTGATGCGTTCAATACTGCTGGGTCAACGAGGAGCTCCTACTATGGGTTCATAGAGGAGATTTGGGAGCTCGGCTACATATTATTTAAGATCTCCTTATTTCGGTGTCGTTGGGTCCACTTCCAGCAGGTGAGGGTTGACAAGTACGGCGTCACTACTGTGGATCTCGAACGTATCGGATATCAATATGAACCGTTCTACTCGCTAACCAAGTTGTTCAAGTCTTCTGTATAACTGACCCGTCCAACAAGAAGCGTCACGTAGTTCTTCAGAGAAAAAAGGAGGATTAATTATCGGAGTTGAGAATGTAGTAGATAAAGATGAGTACAATCAATTTGATGAGTTGCCTCCCATCGAAAATGCCATCATGGTCCAGGAAGAAAAACATGAGGAAGCTAGCTATACTCGCGTCGATCATCTTGAATGGCTAATTTTTATACAAAAGAATAAGCAAGTGGAGTTATGAAGAGATGTCATCATGTTTATTTGTCATGTGTAAAATACTGAATTTATAAGCAAGTGGATGATTGTGATGAACTTTGCAAAACTTACAGTGCATATCTATATATTGATTATGATCAATTGCTAACATACTAACCTTTATGATTTTGGCATAAAATAAACTTGAAATTTTATTAAAAATATTAAGAGAAAATTGTGAAATAAGAGAGATTTTCAAGCAAGAATTGCTTTTGGCCTAATCACATCAGAGACGGTTCTATACTAGAACTGTCTCTGATAAAACAATATTAGAGATGGTTCTAGTACAGAACCGTCTGTGATGTGTTACATCAGAGACAGTTCTTTACTATAACCGTCTCTGATGATAGCACCTTATATATAACTGTAGCTCCTAGCCTCTCTATCTCCCAAAACCCTCTAACGCTGGCCCTCGGCGACCTCCTCCTGCGGCGGCCTCCTCACGCTCTATAGGCTTCCCTGCGCCTCCTCCCCACGCTATTGGCTTCGCCACCTCTAGATCAGCCTCCTCCCCGCGCCGTCGACTTCGTCACCTCCCCACCGGTCCTGTGCCTCCTGCCCGCCTCCTCCGTAGCCCTGGCTAGGTTCTGCCACTCCCACATCCTCTCCGATGGTCTGGATCTAGCCATCTAAGGTTAGCAGTTCTTGAAAAGGGATGACTTTATGTCGTGTTGGGCCTAGATTAGCATATGTTTGTTGGTAGAAATATTTGAGATTGCTCCTGTTTTAATTCTTGAAAAAAATAGATTGCTCCTATTTGTTGATGTTTAGATTGAAGGTTTAATGCATAGGATTTACCGATGATAGTGTCAATTTGTGTCTTATGATGTTTTGTATTGGGGAGAGAGATTATCCTGATGTTGATTTATCGAGTATAGGGCCTTGGGAAGCAAGGAGCACCCTGGTCGCACGCGATACTTGGGTGTTTTCGTTCCCTGGAAAGTAGGATTCCCACAGGACTCCGACACGTATCGGAGTAGGAAAAGAGCTAAAGCTGAGTGTGAGGAACGACTAGTAGCTTCCATTAAGGAAGAGCTTAATGAACAGATTGAGGCAGGGCTGAAAGTGCAATTTGATGAAAAGCTAAGAAGCCTTGAGGAAAGGTGGGAGCTTAGGGTGGCTGCGAACAAACTCATACAGACTGCGCAAGCCCCAGAAGAATCGACGCAGATTAGCCCCACTAACCGGTGGAGCAGTTGTGCCTCTGCCCCTGAGACAGACGTACTCGACGGTAAATTTGCTGTCGATGACATCTAGGTAATACATATGTTTGGAATTCTCTGTAGATAGAATCTGCTAGATGTCTTAGCTAATTGTGTACCGTTATGTAGGAGGGCACGCCGTGCAAGCTTCAAGTGAGGCTTGCCGATAGCTCTCTTCCCCTACAGGTTGGTTGGGGCGTGTGTATCCAACCAGTGAAGGGACGACTGTTCATAGCCGCCCGATAGCGCCGGGTTACGCAAAGATCACTGTGGACTACATACATGAATCTTTCAAGTTCGTCCCGCTGGAGATGCCCCCAAACGACGAGATCGTGACACATTCATCCAACGGTGCAAGAGGGACATCTTCATCGACTACTGTCCTCTAGCACCGAAGAAATATGTAGGACATGATCCACCTACTGCAGCGGAGCTACCAACGCTACTAGAGCCACCAGCTGCACCAAAACGGGCCACCAAATTGGCTATCGTGCCCAGAGCATCAGTGTAGGCCAATACAACACTCATGCCCACTCCTCTCCCGTGAAGACAACCAAAAGTGGAAAGGGAGATAAGGGGAATCCAAGCAGATCACGAAGGACCTGGGATATGAATATGCCCCTTTGACCTAAAAATTCAAACTAGGAGGGCCTTTAGTAACGGAAGAGGGCCTATAAAAACTTTCAATTGGTACATGGAACAAGCAAAAAAGCCTGTGCCAAATTGCATAACGAGTATCTCGATCAGCTTCAAGCACGAGCATATTTTTCAACTAGTCGTCGAGGGGCTTCTTCACGGTCGACTTCAACGACTTGTTCAATCTTTTCAACCTCGACGCCGCGCTCATGAGATGCTGGAAATTGTAAATGTGTGCAATCATGATCTATACTTTCGTGTAATATTGATAAATGTCATATAACTATTTGATTTTGTGTATATAGATACATGATCCTTGAAGCGAGAAGGAACAAAGAACCGGTGGGTTTCCTCAACCCACACATAGTCTCGAGACAAACAATGAACGAAAATTCTCATTACGTCGAGGATTATGTGATAGAGGCATCGCTGGCTCAACGTGATGCAGTGTACATACTTCTACCCTATAACCCATCATAAGTGTTGCACTACCTGTTATACATTGATTTGTACTTTACACGCAACTCAAAGTTAGGTTGAGTAACTATGACGATATTCCTGTGTAGGTTTTACTGGGTTCTAATTGTATTTGAACCAAGAAAAGAAACAAGTTAATTACGTCGATTTCTTACGTAAGGGCAGGCACAACTTGAGGCCTATCGAAAAACTACTCGACAAGTAATCACGTTTCTTCCATAAATAACTCTTATGTAGCTCATGGAATAGCTGAGGCTAACATTTTTGGAATAACATATGGCGTTCAAAGTGTATAGACTTCGTGGAGGGTCACACAAGGGCATGTCGAAGCTGAAACACGATTTTGACTTTTCGGTAACCGCTAGTACACAATAATCCTATATCACTCTATAATAATGCCCCTGGAACTAACTAATTCTATTTTTGCAGTACGCCCGACAGGGACAGGGAAATAACCTATGTGCCTTCTACGTTGGCTATAACATGCTAACCCTCATCTGTACAAAGAAGATCAGCGATGCAACTGCGTTGAAAAAGGCCCATCTAGAGGCAATTTGAGAGCACCTCTCTGACTTCTTGATGCGGGAAGTCATACATCCAAAAGGCACATTCCACGCTGCCTAATTTGTGAAACTTGAGTATTTTATTGGTTAATTTGTGAAACTTATGTGAATTTGTGAATTGTAATTGCGCATTCTATTGGTTAATATAATATTTGAGTTGATTTCTGAAATGGTGTATAATCTGTGATATAATTAGTTTTTGATCTAATGGTTAATATAATATTTGAATTGATTTCTGAAATGGCTGTGTAATCTGTGATATAATCAGTTTGTGATGTGTGTAATCTGCTTGTGATATAATCTGTGTAATCTTCTTGTTTCAGAGATCATGGCTAGCATTTTCTGAGGCTAGCCAATAAACAGAAAAATATTCTGCAGTAAAAAATAATATCAATATAACGTACCACAGATGTGATGTGAGTTTCACAGACGGTTTAAGAACCGTCTGTAATATACTGTTGTCATCACTGACATATGTTTACAAACGGTTCACAAAACCGTCTGTGATGACCTTTTAGAACCGTCAGTGATGATTTTTTCTACGGTAGTAGCCCTAGGACCTCTAGAGCATGGAAATACGCTATCCCATTAAATACGCACACATATATGTACCTACTTTTATTTTTTTCGTTGAGACATCAGGCCGGATGAGAAATCAAACACCTGCGTTCCGAGCAAAGTAGAACGCAGGCGATCTGCTTGCTCACCTAGCAAGCCAACCAACCAAGCAAACGCTACGCAACCTGTGCTGACAAAGTTACGGGCTAAGCACCGAACTAGACACATCGATGCGGACAGATGCACAAGTTCTTACCTCCTGCTTGCCCTTCCGTTGCCGGCCGTCGCGGCCTGAAACTTTCGAAAGACAGCAGCGGCAGATTCCAGAACCACCGATGATTTCTAGACAAACAATGCCGGTTTCTTGGTTTCTGCGCAGCGGCGTACGATGATTGATCGCTACTAATTCCCTCCTCTCGGAAGTTCTCATGCACGTCCAAATAGATCGGTCGACGGTAGGCCGGCAAAAATAAAGGTCGGTAGGACTCAAATCAAAGTTACTTAGATTACAATAGTTAATAGGTTTAAAGTTATAATAAGTATTTTGAGGGAAAAAAATTTAATAAGACTCGGTTTAATAATAACTCATTAGCTTAAATTTTAAATAACCACTATAAATAAAATAATTTTATATCAAATTATATCAATTTTAAAACAAACTTGATAATAGGTTGTTAAGCTCGTAAACAGCCCTACTCGGGCGTATCGAGTAGTTTCGACAAAGAGGGCATGCGACAACACGATCATACATCCGGTCTCGTGTACAGTGCAATATACAGTGATGAAATGCTGCGTGTATAAGCTCGGGTTTATTTGTACAACAGACCTGCCTTCTAGGAATTAAGAATCATTTCTCACAAAATCGTGAACCAAAAGGAAAAGAAAAAAAAGTGAAATTTTACGGTGAATAACATAGGTAGTAAATAATAGTAATAGAAATTAGATCTAATCATATATTTCTCAGAGGTATTATGGACTTTGACCTCGTCCACCCCGATCGCTTGCTCCGCGGTAAAAGGGTAGCTGACAAAATCGACGATGTTGGGATCGGCTCAAGGATTCAAATCAGACATGCATGCACAAGCAGCACAACTTGATATGCTTCACAAGTTGTACGTCGTCACATGCACTTTGGCTGTCCCTCTCGTCGTGGCTAGCATTCGGGCGTTCGGCTAGACGGCGACTAGTAAGTGCTCCAACACATGGAAGAGACGAGCACACGCAAGAGAAAAAAAAAGAAAGATGAGTTGTGTTCGAACAGGCGAGCCGCCTGAGTTGGTTGGTGTGTCGGCGTTCACCTCCTCGTACATCATGAACAACACCTGGTCGAGCCTCTCGACGTGCCACCTCCAGTAGCCCAGCACGTGCTCCCAGTACGGTCCAACCAACGATGCCGTCGCAAAAGAGCCAAAAGGCCTCGCCGATGTCCCACGGCTTCGACTGGGTTGTGTAACTCGCGTTACTGAAGTACCACAACGACACGAGGTAGTCATGGGGTCACGACACATGTACACGACCTTGCAGTCAGAGGTTCGGACTGACTCCGGCAACTACGAAGACGGGATACGAGATGTGCTTCGCTAGGAGCCGCGGCGCCAAAAACGAGCTAAGGTCGGGGGTCTGGTCGCGGTCATACACCTAGATCTCGAGGAACATGACGAGCTAGTGCGGGTTCTGCATCCTGAGATGTACGAGTGTGGCTTCGACGCCAGCGGCGCCGCGGTGTCGACAGATAGTCGCGGAGTGGAGCACCTTGAGCCAGGACCTGCCACACTTGGGGAAGTGGTGAGGATGACATCGTTGTCGTAGGCCAAGAACCGGCGCTGCTTTTCTTCTCCTTCTATTATTTTCTCTTTTTTCAAATTAATTACGTCTTAACTAATATGATCGGTTAGATTAAATAGAATGAATGTTTAATATTTAATATTATGTACAGAGAGAGAAAAAAAACCCGTCGCTGATTTGTCACCACGCAATTGGCCGAGAAGAGATAAGACCAGAGCGGCACAAAGGGTCGCAAGTCGCAGCCCCAAACCCAACCGAAACCTCCCTCCTCACTCCATCACTCCTCCCAGGAAGGCAAAAACCCAAGCGCAAAGGCGCAAAGCCATGGCCACCATCGTTACCATGGCCACTTTCTATGCTCTAAGGACCCTCCTGCAGCCCCCGGCTCCGCTGCCGTCTCGCCGGAACGCCGTGTCGTTCGCCGCCCGGCTGCCGGTGCTCGCCCCGGGCCGTCGGCGGTTGGTGGCCGCGGCGAGCTCGCCGTCCACGCCGCCGGAGCTGGCGCAGAAGGTGTCGGAGAGCATCAAGCAGGCGGAGGAGACGTGCGCGGGCGACCCGGAGGGCGGCGAGTGCGCGGCGGCGTGGGACGAGGTGGAGGAGCTCAGCGCGGCAGCGAGCCACGCGCGCGACCGCAAGCAGGACAGCGACCCGCTCGAAGAGTACTGCAAGGACAACCCCGAGACCGACGAGTGCCGCACCTACGAGGACTGATGGAGCCGTGCGAGGTCGTCCTGGCTATTGCCATTGCCGTCCACATCAGCTTGCTCTCTGAGCTTAGCTAGAGTGGCGTACTGGCATCATGTACACACGAATGGAACCGCCTATTGGCTTCTTGGGTGTGTAAGATTGGTTTCTTCGTTTAATTTTGCTTGGTTTGCAATATGGAGAGGTTTGTTTGTTTGTTAACTACAAGAAAATAGTTAGGAGCTGCCGCTGTAATTTCAAGACAAGATGTAATCCTTAGGACTACATGAGCTGGCGTGCTTTTGGACTATAAATTCGATCTGTGCTAGTATGTTGAGATGGACATTTGGCCGTTAGTCAGCAGGGTCATAGATTTAAACAGTCTTAAGCATTCCAGTTATTACTTTAAGAAATTGCAGTCTGTTCACTAATACTGTAAGGTCATAATCTGTATTGAGTAATTCGAGACTGGGTGTGGCATTGGGGTTTCTCACATAACAACATTATTTCAGTTCGTTCAGACGATACACCAAAGTTCTCAGGAGTCAGCAGAGACCAAGATACAGGGAAAACACAGTACAATGCGGGCTTCGGTCTGAACCGGCTGCACCATTTATTTCGTTAAGGAACTTGCACAGGGTTTGGACTTTGGAGATGTTGCTGCCGTTTAGGAATTATGACTGAGAAGAGCTCATGTCCCAGAAACCGATCTCCAGCTCCAGGACCCGAAGGAACGCATCTTCAGCACTCTTGACAGCATCAGCTGACTCATTTGCCAAGTAGCGATCAACGATTCGCTGCAGAGACTGGCAGTACTGCTTAAACTCCGGGCTGCCCCATCTCTGGCAGGTCTCCAGGAGCTCCGGTGGTGTCTTATTACCTTCTTCTATACAGAAAGAGAAACTGTCCTGGTAAACAGTTTCAATTATCCAAAAGGTAGTTATGGCAACAGTGTAGCTGATCTCTGGCGCACCGAAGCTTTGGAGAAACCTGACAATAAGATTATTACCAAAGTTATATAATTCTTCAGATATCTATATTCTATAGTTGTAGAATTATGTGAATGCTTGATAGAGATCAACCTGCGGTACTCTACATTGAAATTGAGGGGAGAAACACCAGCTAGATCAACACTCCATTTAGCAGCTTCCTTCTTGAACCAAGATAGCTCATCACTAAGAGAAGCTAAGCCACCTAGGATTATTTCCATCTCCGAGCTCTCTGATTGTTTGCAACACTTGAGCAGTACGCTAGCTACAAATGCGACCAATTCCCTCACAAACATGTAGTCCTGACCCTGAATACGGAACAGACACACGGTTGCTTTCTTTTTTACCATCCATGAGCATTAACGGCAGAAACTGAACTAAAGATAACCAGTGCAAATTCGATCATTAAAAAATGAACAATAAGGTCCATTAGTGAAGTATATGACGTCTGAATCTAACTTGCAACGATCAAGCGCAAAGTACTTAGAAGCATTGCCAAGTATTGCTGCCAGCTAAGCTTTCTTCCAAAAATAACCATTAAAGTGTGAAATGTAGTTGGGTTTTCAAAAAAAAGAAAAGAAAAAGGAGTGAGATGTAGTTATTTAACTTTGCAAATCTTCTAAAGCTAATGTTCCTCCTCTATGCATCAAATTTCATGAATACATGATAAAGGTACTGCAAGTAATAAGAAGCATCACATTTCGCAAACATTACAGATGGTTTTTTCAATGTATGTTCTATTATCATATAGGAATATGTGCCCATTGGGAGTTTAATTTTAAGAAACATTTCTTATCTCTTTTGCCTCAAGGGTGAACCAGATTCTAGTCACGAAGCGGAAAAGCATGCCGTTGGGGGTAATCATAACAGGGAATTTGACAGCCTTAACTGTCTCGGTACCTACAAAAGAGTCTTAACATCCTCCAATGTACCCAAATCTCAACATAACACTATCGCTAATGGAGATATTCTTTCATAAGAATGAGCCTTCACCATGCCGCCCTTTTATCATTGGATAATGTCAACTAAGAGTAAGGCTCTCTCTCGCATCCGAGGAAGAGGGGAAGGGAAGAATAAAGAGAGAGAAAAGAATGGCTGCAGCGTTTCCCTACCAGTCCTCCTAGCACTAGCATGTTGACTTCTAGCAGCAATCACCCAATTCTCCCCAAATCCCAGACATATGCTAATTGATCACCCGATTCAATCGCCTTATGAAGTACCCTCCCAGTCCCCACTATCCCCCCTCTCTTCCCCCGCAGTTTTCAGTAACACCTCTAGTTCATCTAACCGATGTACAAAGACACACGCTCCGAATCAAGATCCACTCGTAGTCTCCTACCATGGTATAACAAAACCACACAAATTCTGGCAAGCCTTACTACTGCATTACATAGCAGCGACAGCAACAACACAAGCCTACGAAGCTGTAATAACCATGTATCAAGTGGTGGTAAGACAAACTTGGTGTGTGTGTTTGTGTTTGGGGGTGGGGGGTAGGGGGGGGGGGGTGTTGGAGAGAAGAAACTGACGAGCCAGCGTTTGAAGGCAACCAAGTCGACGGTGCCGTCGCGAATGGAGACAGTGAAAGGGTGCCGCGTGGCCCGCTCGTACATCTGGCGGTGCCTCGCCATCCACGCCGCCGTCGTGCCCACCTCGACCCCGCCGCCGTCCATCGCCACCGAGTGAACTGTGATCGTCTCCCTCACACTCCTACGGGGCTATTGACATTTTTTTAACATGTCGGAAGAATTATATTTGGGTACCTCGAAATTGAGTCTATTCGGTAGCAGTCCTCGACTATATAACGCTTAATAAATAAGCAGCCGAAACGCCACACGGAACAACGTTTTCCTCCTGACGAATGGGCCCGTCCAGGGGTGACCTACCTGTCAGGGAGGACAACGGCGAGTTCCCCGGGAGAAAGGTAACGCGTGTCATCACAACACGCGGCAACAGCGAGGGAAGACGCTGCGGCCATTCTTCTCTCTCTTTATTCTTCCCTTCCTCTCTTCCTACGGTGGATGCGAGCGGGCGAGAGAGACCCTTGCATTGGTTGAGCCGGGCGGAGGTAGGCGAAGATGCTGGACATCCAGAAGCGGCGCGTCCAGCTTCTGCTCTGCATCACGGGCATCCTCGCCCTCAGCATGACCGGTTAGCTTCCGGATCGCGGAATCTTTATTTTCCCCCCTTTTCTTTGCGATATCTTGGTTAATTTCGGAAGCGAACAGCTATAGGTAGTAGTAGGTTTCTCGAGGAGAGGGAAGGCCCTTGCATGTGTTTGCCTCGTAGTTTTTGTTTCCTTCTAAGTTATGATTCGGAGATTTGCTGCGGGCGGTTTGTTCCTAGTGAAAATTATGGATGCGTGTTTGCCTGATTTTTGAGTGGCGGTGCTTGTAAGTTTCGGATTCGGGTCGATTGCTAATGCCTACGAGGAGCAAAGGTGGGGAAATTTCAGCTGTTTCGGGGTAATTATGCGTTTCCTTTACCTAGGTTTGTGTTGATGTGGATGGTGGGATTCTCCTCCGTTTTTGCTAAATTATTCGCTATGGTAGTTGTGGAGTTGCAGAACAAGTTCCTTTCGGAGGAAACTAGAAACCATTCGGCCCTAGCTAGATTTCGACAGACCGGATGTAAACAATCACTCATGATTCTTGTGGTCTTAGTTCAGAAAGTCGTAAGTTTTGTGTAGTTTAGGTACTAACTTGTTTAGTTCATTGTTAATGTGTTACGGATAATGCCGTCCGAAAGCTTATTATATAGACCCAGTAGCTGACTGAGGGCTGAACATTGAGTAGCATTGGCTAATTCATATTGATGCACACACATTTTATATGTATGAGCCAAGCAATAGAAAGTAGAAACATATAGTCTCGGTCTTCGAGTGGCAATGTATTCAGTCATATCATTATCCGTCAACCGAACCACTGAATCAGTGATGACTTAAATTCTGTTTGGTACAAGTGAAAGTTCAGATGCTCAATTTGGCATTTGCCCACATGTTTTGCTTTATCTCAAGTTTCCCCCCATACTGTGATCACTGAATCAATTGGTTTCAAATTATTTTTAAAGATAACTAGTGCTGAGTAGCTAAGTTGACATTGCCGCAAGCCATTATCCCATGGTCTTCTAGCTAGTAGCCACACTAGAATAAGAATAGGACAGATTAGTAGTTTAATATTGTAAGTTAGTAGCGCATTGTTAGTTTGTTGTTAAAATTTTCGATCTCCAAATGTTACCCTAGATACTCATCTCATTAGTTCAGAGAAGAGAAAATCTTATCTCTTTGGAATATCTCTTATCTGAACTTATATTTTACAGCTGAGAAGTTCAGGGAACTTGTTGGAAAGGAGGCTGCATCAAAGAGTGGGCAATTCACATTCCTGAACTGTTTTGATATGGGCTCAGGCAGCCTTGCATGCACAGCGAAGGAGGGGGTCAAGTTGTATGTCTACAACCTCCGAACTGCGCACATGGAAAGGGTGCGGCAGCTAGCCATTGAGAAAGCATTGGCTGATGCTGTGACAGAAGGTCTGACTCCCACCGAGGCGGCCAAGCAAGCTCAGAAAGTCGGTGCAAAAGCGGCGAAAGTGGCTGCTCGTCAAGCCAAGAGGATATTGGGGCCAATAATTTCTTCTGGTTGGGACTTCTTTGAAGCAATGTACTTTGGTGGAAGCATGACCGAAGGTTTTCTCCGGGGTACGGGCACCTTGTTTGGAACATATGTGGGTGGTTTCCACGGTGAGGAGAGGTTGGGAAAGCTAGGATATCTTGCGGGAAGCCATCTAGGCAGCTGGGTCGGGGGAAGAATTGGACTGATGATCTACGATGTCATAAACGGCCTGAATTATATGATTCAATTTGTCCAGCCAGAGTATCAAACATCATTATATTCTTCAGAAGAGGGCTCAGAATATGCGGATAATTATAGAAGTGGCGAAAGAGAGGTGCCAACATACTATGAAACGTCAGAAGAGAACCAGGAAAGTAAGGGTTTCAGTTTGTTCTGAAACTGCGTACTCTGATATTAGCCAACTTATAATGTAATTGAAGAAATGATTAGCTTGCTTTGTTATACTGAATTGTAACAAGTTTAGCTTCTTTTTGTATGGTTAGATGAGGATATGATTCTTATTTCTAATTCTTGTTTTGGCTACAGTATATATAAACATGTGTATCCCCTTGTTGTCCTGCTGAATGGTATAAATAGCAGCGATACTGAACATCTACAAAAAACATGGAAGAGTATCTTATCTTCAAGAGAGAAATGTTTTAGGAAACAAGTATCTAACGTTTGTTTGCTGTTTCTCCTGAACATCTACAGAAAAACGTGGGAGAGTATCTTATCTTCAAGAGAAAAATGTTTTAGGAAACAAGTATCTAACGTTTGTTTGCTGTTTCTCTTCCGCAGAACTTTGAACTTTATTTAGCTAGTATTTCAGTTGCTGAACATTTTGACTTCTGTAGAAAAATTATACGCTTTAACTGTTTTGACCTTTTTTGTTTGGTACCATCCGTCTGCAGTTTTAGCTCTTCGAGTACTAAACGTGTGCCTGAAAAAGTCTAAAGAACTTCCAGCTCGTATGTGACCAGCCGTGGTCGCAATGCGCAGGGCAGTTCTGTGCAGGTTGGGTCCCTGAAACTCTCAGCTGCAGGCTTGTAGCGCAGAAACACTGACACTGGAATTAGCAGTGGAATGAGAACAAAGCAGTATTTCTGCTATAAGCGTGAAATGACCAAAGGAAAAAAAAAAGGAGGAGAGAAATCCCCGAAGCAATCATTTGCTCGCTGCTCAGTCAGTTCACTGCTCATGCTGCAAAGCAATATCGCCACGTAAAGGGGGTAATGTGGTATCAAGGTTTTAAATTTCGTTTTCGGATTATATTTTGAAGGTGGTTGAAATCCGAAATTTTGAAGAGATTTTAGAATTTGGGTTGAAATCTGGACGAAATTCAAAAAGTAAATTTGAAATTCGGTAAATTTGAAACCGAGAAAACTGAAATTTTAGTGATTTTCAACCTCCTTTGAAATGATCTCCTGATGCTAGAAAAAAAGGAAAAAATATGAAAAAATCATACAAGGATTTATCTACATTTTCTACCTGTTTGAATACAAAATACTAAGTATTTGCACATAAAATTCCTAAGTAAGAGTTTAGATTGAAATAAATTGTGCTAGGCCGAAATCCAAGTTAAAGTTTAGGGTTTAGATCGAAATACAATTTAAACCCAAATTTAAGTTAGTGTTTGATATAAGACGGAAATTCTAATTATGATTTAGTGTTACGATCATACAATTTGTGTATGTATTTTTTT
Organism: Otatea glauca; assembly: GCA_036346275.1. Classification (NCBI taxonomy): domain Eukaryota; kingdom Viridiplantae; phylum Streptophyta; class Magnoliopsida; order Poales; family Poaceae; genus Otatea; species Otatea glauca. The sequence goes on from CM070715.1 coordinate 22,036,598, forward strand.
TTTCAATGTACCAGGGCTTTAGCGTGTTAGCGTGTACCAGGGCTTTTTAGCTCGGGCAAAAGCTGGTTCCGTGCCAAAGGAGCCAAACACTCGTAAACGCCTCACACTAGCTGACAAATAAATGAAAAAAAGGGAGAGCCTCTTTATCTCTCATCCACGAGATGGCGAGATCATGACTCCATTCTGTATCCAGAAGACGGTCATTTTTATAAACTCAGATTCCACTGAATTTTTCATCCGAGGCTCTAAAGAAATCCCGATTCACATGACACTAAGAATGTGTCAGAATCACCAAGAAACCAAACCAAATACTACGAGTCTACGACTTTATGTGCGTTCCAGAAACCAACCAAACAAAAATATACTAAATTTTAACTAATAACTCTATTCTCAAGCCCACAAATCTAATTGCAAAAAGGCCGAAAATATCTTTTTCCGTCCATGTATCCCACCATCCCAGAACTCTAATGCTATCTATACAAGAGAGAACAGAGACCGAAAATCATGTCCTCCCTTTCCATCCTGCACAGGGCTTGCCTCCGCCTCGCCCTCCTCCCAGTCCCACCTCTGCGTGCTCCTCTTCGCCCTCCTCCTCGGCCTCTCCGCGTGCCTCGCCGGAGCGCCATGAGCTCCGCCGCATCCAGGCTTTCCCGCATCGCCGTCGCTGCCGCCGGCTCGGCCGGGGAGTCCAATGAGCCGCCGCCTGCCGCATCCGGTTTGGACCAAGAAGACGATGGTCCGTGCTGCCTTCTTTCTTGGGAAGATCGTTGCTTCAGTTGTTACTTTTTGTCGTGAGATTGCGGGGGCTGTGATTTTAGTGGTTTGACGGGGGGCGAGATTGGAGCTCTGGTCTTGATTGGTGGAACGATCGTAGTTTTCTTCATTATGATTTGGATTGCTGTTGATAGGATTATCAAAGTTGGATAGATTGGTTCGCTTGTTTCGTTAAAGGTCATGTTACTTACTCTCTTTAGTTTTCTTCAGTTATGATTTGGTTTGCTCGTTATAGGACTGTTAAAGTTAGATTAGTCCGGCTTGTTATGGTATTGGTCATATCACTTAGCCTTTTTTCTTTCTTTTTTTCTTTTGGGAAACTTATTGAAGCTCTTAATTGATTTAAGTTGTGTATATAGCTTAATACATTTTGCTTGGTTTGTTCACGGAAAGATCGTATCTTTAGTTGACAACATGACAATTGACTTTGTGTTCCTTTTTTTTTTGGCAAAGTTAAGGGACGCTTCAATTAATGTTGTAGCTTAACCTCTCGAGTGAGTATTATTTGTCTGGGAAAGGTCGTACTTATTCCTTGTGAAGTATTTGGACGCCTGTTCTTCTTTGTGGTTTTTTTGCCTACTTCAGAAATGTAACATAATCCTAGAACTGTTTCAACAAGTTTAAGATATTGATGCTTTGGGTTGTCCAGGAAAGACAATACTAGCTTTAATTCTAGGAGTAAAATGTAAGTGGATATTGGGTTCTTGGGCTTCCCCTGACTATTAGTGTGACAAAGGAACATGACTTTAGTATTGGGGTATTGATGATAGTAAATAGTCTTTCGAATGTGACTGTATTTTTTTTAACGTACATGGTTTCTTTTGTATGGCCAGTGAAGATCTATATTACTTGCTGTTTGAGCAGATTTTGTCCTGGGTTCAACTCTATGAGAAATGACAATGTGAGCTACTGGTACAATGAACAGTTAATGTATTTGCGCACTATGCAGATCTTTCATCGGAGACGATGGGCTACCGCCTTCCTCCAAAAGAAATACAGGACATTGTTGATGCACCACCACTTCCTGTCTTGTCATTCTCACCAAGCAAGGACAAGATTCTATTCCTCAAACGTCGAGCACTGACACCACTATCGGATCTTGCAAAGCCTGAGGAGAAACTTGCGGGCGTAAGGATTGATGGCCATTCTAATACTAGGAGTCGAATGTAAGTGATACTTCATGCTTATGCCAAATTTTCAGTCTTTGTACCATTTCCTTTCATTTGTGACAGATTTATTGTTACATTTTACGGCATGCCATCATTGGAGATCTGATAAACCTATTTTGTAGGTCCTTTTACACTGGAATAGGTATCCATAAGCTGATGGACGATGGGACCTTGGGTCCAGAGAAAGAGGTCCACGGATACCCGGAAGGAGCAAGGATCAATTTCGTCACCTGGTAAATTTCCCAGATTTTTGAATTAAGCAACTTCTGCCATTTCTTTTTGTACTTATTTGTCTTGTTTTAAGTCTTAACTATTTCACGAGCAAAATTCTACTTGTATTATGTATCGCATCAACCTTGACTTCATGTATTGAACCATGTGAGCTAGGTCACAAGATGGTTGTCATTTGTCATTCAGTGTTCGCGTTGATGAGGTAATTGATTATCTTGTCTTCGAAACAGAGAGTCGATGTATTTTGATGATTAGTTATATTTAATTATAATGGACTATTATTTTTCAAACAGGAGGATAACAAAAGTGGCAAGCTAAGGGTGTGGGTTGCGGACGTGGAATCTGGAGAAGCAAGACCACTTTTCGAATCTCCTGAGATATACTTAAATGCTATCTTTGACAGGTGAAAATGAATTTCTATAATTCTATGCCTGCTGTCTTTCTCTATTCCTACTTCTAAATAACAATCTCTCTGCTATTGTTGCAGCTTTGTATGGGTTAACAATGCTACTTTGTTAGCCTGCACTATCCCTTTGTCACGTGGAGCTCCACCACAGAAGCCATCAGTTCCATCTGGTCCAAAAATTCAGTCTAACGAGACAAAGAATGTGGTCCAAGTGAGGACTTTCCAGGATCTGCTCAAAGATGAATATGATGCTGATCTATTTGATTACTATGCAACCTCGCAGCTTATGTTTGCCTCTTTGGATGGAACAGTGAAGCAAATTGGCCCTCCTGCTGTATATACATCTATTGATCCATCTCCAGATGACAAATATTTAATGCTGTCTTCTCTCCACCGTCCGTACTCCTATATTGTACCTTGTGGAAGATTTCGAAAGAAAGTTGAATTATGGACTGCAGATGGGAAGTTTATTAGGGAACTTTGTGATTTGCCCCTTGCCGAGGACATTCCAATTGCAACGAGCAGCGTGCGCAAGGGAAAGCGTTCAATCTATTGGAGGCCAGACAAACCTTCAATGTTGTGTTGGTATGTAAAACAACATTTTAAGCATTATTTACATTGGTTTAAATTGCAGTTTGTTCATTTATTTACATGACTTCCTCAGTATTCGGTTGTTCCCATTAATCACTTGTACCTTCTCCTTTTGCATCTATACTAATTAGTGTGCGCATGAACTCCACACCCTAAAAGACTTGAAATAATAACGTATGAACTCATGTATCCTAAAATGACTAATCAAGTAACAATGTTGTTTTTTCAAAACTGAACCTTACTGTCTAAGTTTGTACAAGTGATAATAGCGTTCACTTGAATTAAGCAACAATAAGCGAAGGAATAAATAGATGAGTGAAAAAATGAGGGGAACTAAAAGGGAGCCATCCAATCTCATCAGACGGTTTAGGTTGTTTGGATGGTTTCACAGTGCCTGGCCTTTTATCAAAAGGACATAGGATTGAGAGCAAAAGGAAATAATTTCAATCTAGTACTTTTTGAGTATAGTTGCTTTTTTTATATCTCTTTGGAGTCTGGATGCTACTCTCTCCAATCCCAAAAGTGTGACATTTTGGGATACATTAAGTCAAACTTTCTAAACTTTGGCTATTGAACACATGAAAATGATGTGTAACTTTTCTCAAAAAGTACTTTCACAATATTAAAATTAGTGGTCAAAGTTTGCTTTTTTGGGGACCGTGTTTGTGTCCAAAATGTCACTCTTTTGTAACTGTAGGGGGTGCTTGGTAAAAACAAGCACTTGTCGTCCTATCCTTTAGAACCTTCAACATTGAACCAAGTAGTTAGTTGTCGGGACCCAAATATGCAAATCTGAACCTTTGTATACTGCACTAGTCCAAGATCACGCTAGTGTACACAGTGGTAGCATAGATGAAATATCGACTCCACACACAACGGAATAATAATAAACAACTAGATTTGATAAATAAATGGATAGAGTGACGACCTTATGGTTGAGTTTACATTTATTATGCCTCGCAGGGCTTATTCAATAAATAAGATAAGCTGCAGCGGAATGGAAACTTCAGTGGAAACCCATCGATCTGCCACAGGCAATCGACAAGGCTCGAATACTAATAACCGACCTCCTCGTGATACTTCTCTAGAGCTGGTGTTGACTCCTCTTCTGCAACTCATCGATTATTATTGCAATTGTGAGCACTTAAAGTACTCAACAAGTTGTGGACAAAATGCAAATCTAGTATGACTATATGCAATGCTTATTCCAAAGAAAGGCTGACATGGCTTCTTTTGCATAAAGCGACATTTGCAATTGGATACAATAATAGATTAAAATGACAGTAAGACAAATAACAATAAAAATAAGATTCTCAGATATTTTCCAAGTTAAACTGAACTGAACTGGCACATAGCCTACACCATTTACTTCTATTGGCATACAACCTCCTTCTCAAGTTTTATTTTGTAAAATCTAACCCTTGTGTGAAATTCCCAAGCATTGTCCATAACTAGGGACACGGCTATTCGAATAGGTTTTAAACTCTTGCAGAGGTTATACACTTTACCCACAAGATATGATCAATCTTATAATGTCGGCTATAATAAGTACCCATTGACGTGCGACTATGAAGATCACAACAATATCTTTTGGAAACCCTATCCGAACATCAATCCTCCCGATAAGTTTGATATCACTATTCCACCCTCACACAGAGCACAAGAATAGGAGGGACTCATCGTTGGACTAAAGACAATTACTATTCAAGATGTGGAGCCACTAAAACACACACTATCCCCGATCTCGCACACAGCTTAGTCTACCACCTGAGGTATCATATGTCAAGATTCGGTAACTTACTGTATTAGGTCTGTCCCATTACAGACACGTGGTTGTATGATTAGCCTAGTTCAATGGCATACAAGGTTAAGTCCTTAACTGACCGAAGCAAAACTTCCAATCTACTTGTTCACATCAGCCATATCACTTGATTCACACAATCATACCAACCTAATGTCACGTAGACCCACCTAGGCTCACAGCTTCTTGTCACTTGCCTCAATCTAAATCATTTACCACCCCCCAATTGATTATCATGCGACACAATCAACATCATCATTGTGTGACCACACGACACACCCTTTTTCATAAATATGTTCCATATACAATTAGTCATTTTTGAATTTGCACTTCCAACTGATATGAATAACTTGTTGCATGGCTAAGCAAACTAAATACGTTCTAACCAACCCACGTTGGAATATACTAGTGACCAAATATTAATTATCCATCCTAGGGTTACAAATGATCATCGCCACTCAGAGATTCTACGATAACCCGCATATTCATTGCATTCGTTAAACGGTAGCTTCCACGCCCTTCCTGCCTGCTGCGCTCATAACCTTTTTTTCTCTCCCATCGATCGAATCGAGTAATAGATAGGATACCTTACGGAGATACCTTGAAAAAAAAGAGAATAGTTAGAGGAACTCCAAAATGGGAGGGGCCTGGTTTAACCCAAAAAGTCATGGCATAACACATGACAAGGTAGGTATAATCCAAATAGGTTGCATAACTAATTCTCAAACTATTTAAACAGTTGATAGTTAAACTACCATGCAATAGTTTGAAACAAAATAACTTTTGTAAAACTAGGTTCAACATCATTAAAGACAACTTGCGTTGGAATAATTCTTGATCTCGATCCTGACCTTGATTTTGAGTCAACTCTTCACCTTAGTACGCTCTTGGCACTTCAATGTCTACTCGAAACGAACAACGAAAAGCAAAATAAATACAAAATAGAGGCAAAATAAAACTCCAAAAAATAAATAAAATATGCTGGAATGTAGAGCTGGATTTTAGATAAATTTAGGAACTGGAACGGACTCAATTGAAGTTCGTATGAAGGAGAACAGACTCTCGGAAGATTTATTGCACAAATAAATCCTGAAAATTGAGAGAGAGGAGAATATTTCAAGAATATTCCTCTCTGAGGTTGACAAGTGGACCCAGGGAATATTCCGAATTTTTATTTAATTTCTAGAATTTCAGAAATTACCCTGAGGCTGATATGTGGGCCCTTGGTCTATAGACCGTCTATAGACCAGGTCCACGGACACAGTGCATGGTCTACGGTGAACTTGGTGCACAGCTTGACTCACTGACATGTTGGCCCCACATGTCATAAACACGGCTCACGATAGACACTTATGCTTGCGTGGCTGCTAACGTGTCGTCTATGTGGCACACACGCGGCTTGCCATGTCGGCAACCGACGCTGGGGATAGCGACGGCAACGCTGTGAACGACGGGGTTTCCAGTGACGCGAAGCGGCGCAATCTAAAGCGGACAACTTCGCAAACTTGATGCTCACCGGCATGGGGACAAATGGTCACCGCTGGCGAAGATACGGCGACGAAATGCGGCGGAGAACTCCGGCAAATGCCAAAAGTTTCGCCGACACCTCCTCTAGACGGGTCATACCCTCGGCACGAGCTCGACGAGATGAGCATGAAGACGCGGCTATCGCGGCCGTTGATGGTCGATGGCGAACGGCGGCGACGTTAACCTCCACTATGTGGCGACCTTTGGTGATGCTTTGGTGACACAAAGGCACGCATTAGCTAGAACACAAGACGACGAAACTAATGGTGTAGACCAAGAGGGCAAAGACTCACCGACGGCGGAGGAATCCGGCGAAAAGCTTGGCTACGGCGCTCACGGAAAACCTTGAAATCCGGCTCAACGACGGCATCTCTTGGCGGCTAGGGTTAGGGCTTTGGACGAAGACAATCTAGGGATGCTGGTGTGCTACTTATAGCGGTCTTGGCGTCCGTATATCGCGTGATACGGCTCGGAATCAGTGGCGTACGTGACACTGACTTAGGAGTTTGTCATGAAGACGATGAACATTGCCCCACTTGTCAGCAACACAGCGCTCGCGTGCGGCAGGCTGGGCTGCAGCGCGGAGATGGGCTTGCACTAGTGTTACTTGGACACGGACACGGGAGTTGGAATCCGACTCGGATTTGTGTGTCTGATTCGGCAAAAACATTTTGGACACGGCAATGCTACTCGGAATCGAACATGGGTGTTGGAACCCGACTCGAATTCGAGGTGTTCGATTTGGCAAATTTTTTTGGACATGGGTGTCTGAGCAACACTGGCTGGCACACGCGATTCGGCTGGGCCAGGCTGAGGAAAACTGGGCCGACTGGGTTGGGTTTCGGCCCGAAGGAAATTTCTAGTATTTAATTTAGTTTTTCTTTTATACAAAAAATGCAAAAGATCAAATAAAATAGCAAATGCACTCGAAAAAATCTCAGAAAAATCTGGAAAATACTTTCAAGAACAAAGAACACAAATAAAATAATTTTGACAATTGTTCACTTGAGCATTAATCATATTAAATCATTTTTTATTTATAAAAGTCCCATATTAAGCTTTAATTAGCAAATAGAATGGTGAAAATTTTTAGAGGGCTAGACTACTCTTAAAGATTTCTAAAGAGGCAAAAATTGGGATGTTACGTTATTATGGGATAAGAATTATCAACTTTTGTTGCAGTCATAACTCCTGATTTGCCCTTTTATTCTGACTATATTTGCTAGATGTGGTATGAATATGGTTTGAATTTTTCTACTATCCATACTTTTACTTAAAAAAACCACTTGAACCAATTTTACTTGATTCTACTGATAAATGCGATTTTTTTGCAAATAAATATGTTTTAGTACAGGCTATTCCCCATTTCCCATTTGTATAACGGAAACAGAATTCTTACTGAGTGACAAGACAGAAAATAAGTTTGCAACAATCAGCAGATACTAGACCTCGTAGCATCTAGGTAATAAAAAATAAATATGGGTTGTTTGGTATATTACAATAATATTCTTCCATCCCTTCTAGTATAATATTATCCTGTTCTGATTGTTTCCATGTTGTACTAAGTAACATATTTACCAATTACCACAATGTCAGCTGTCAAACTCAATATAAGATTATGAATCATCGCCTGTAGTATTCAGTATGCTCACATTATTAAGAGCATCCACAAAGATATTTTCCTATCTCAATTTGAATTACTGGCCCTGATGCTTATCTTAATGTATTGTTAAGTCAAATAGCATCTGGGTTACTGGTGCAGTGGTGCATGCATACATTGTTAACTATCAGATATTTTATGTACAAAGTTTGTTATTGCGGTGTCAGTTATACACTTGTACCTTTTGGATGGTTTATGATATTCATACGATACGATTACTTGAGTTCAGAGTGACTTCATTTGTCAAGATATGCTATGCAATTGTTTTCATGAGTTATTCCTTGTTCTAGCTGGGTTACTTTGTCCTTCTTTTTGTCAGGGTGGAGACACAGGATGGTGGAGATGCAAAAGTAGAAGTTTCACCTCGTGACATAGTTTACATGGAAAATGCTGAGCCTATAAATGGTGAACAACCAGAGATCCTACATAAACTCGACCTTCGATATGCGTATGTCCTTTGATCTCCACTAGCCTACTTTAGTAGGATCACTAAGCTTTGGTTCACTGCATTTGATGTCATGGTTAATCTTTGTGCATTTGATATAGTTACAATACTGCTAGCAGGAAATTTTAAATGAATAAAGAATATTAATATAATGTTTCCTGACAAATATTTATAAGGTCATATCATCCAAATTATCTATTGTATTTGGTGATGGGTATAACAAGCTGACACTTTCTTTTACAATGTTTGGTATGCTACCCCTTTGTAACAACTTATGTGCCTACTGCCTAGTAACTAATTCTTCCCACTGAATTGTTCTCATGTTTCCATCCTGTTGGTACAGAGGGACCTCTTGGTGTGACGAATCTCTTGCTTTAGTGTATGAATCTTGGTACAAAACTCGGAAAACAAGAACATGGGTGGTCTCTCCTGATAAAAAGGATGTCAGTCCACGGATTTTATTTGATAGATCTTCAGAAGATGTATACTCTGATCCTGGCTCACCAATGCTGCGAAGAACTGCCTTGGGAACATATGTTATTGCAAAGATTAAGAAACAAGATGAAAGTACTTACATCTTGCTGAACGGGATGGGTGCCACACCAGAAGGAAATGTTCCATTCCTTGATTTGTTTGATATGTATGTTCATAACTATCAATTATTATATCTATTATCTATTAGAATGTAATTGTATCATATATGTCAGGTGCCAATTGAAGCCATTGTTTTTGCAGAAATACTGGAAGTAAAGAGCGAATATGGGAAAGTGACAAGGAAAAATACTATGAAACTGTTGTTGCACTGATGTCAGACAAAACTGATGGGGCACTTCCCCTTGATCAGTTAAAGATACTTACTTCAAAAGAATCAAAAACAGAAAATACACAATATTACCTGCAAATTTGGCCGGAAAAGAAGCAAGTTCAGATCACAAATTTTCCCCACCCATATCCTCAGCTTGCTTCATTGTATAAGGAAATGATAAGATACCAGCGGAAGGATGGCGTTCAACTTACAGCAAAATTGTATCTGCCTCCAGGTTATGATCCATCAAAAGATGGACCTTTGCCATGTTTAGTTTGGTCCTACCCTGGTGAGTTTAAAAGCAAAGATGCTGCTGGACAAGTTCGTGGTTCCCCTAATGAGTTTCCAGGGATTGGTGCTACATCCCCCCTGCTTTGGTTGGCTAGAGGGTATTATTTGTCTTCTTGCTATTCAAGAATATGCATACCATTTATTTTCTATTTCTGTTTATCAGGGACAGAAGAATTTCCTCCGCTCCTTTAACCTTCACATTTAGCCAAAGTGAAAATTCCAATGCATGTCTTGCAAATACGTTTCTCTCTGGTACACACACTCACAAAACACGTTGGCTTGCAGGTTTGCCATTCTGTCGGGTCCAACTATCCCAATTATTGGTGAAGGTGATGAAGAGGCCAACGACAGGTGTCTTTGCTACTTCTTCCCTCTTCCATTTCCTTCTACCTGACTAGAATTTTTTTTAACTTACTACATTTGTACCATGGTATTTATTCTTTTTATATTGCAAACTATTTTGTAGGTATGTGGAACAACTAGTAGCTAGTGCAGAGGCTGCAGTTGAGGAAGTGGTTAGGAAAGGGGTGAGCCTTTTCTACTTCTTTGTGCAAAGAACCATTTTATATATACAAATGATATTTTTTTTTACAAATGAGTTTGTAACAGTTACACAAGGCCCACCTGTGAGTGACTGTTATGAAGTCTCTTTGTAAAGCTCGTATATGGAGCCGTTCCGTTGCTTGAAATGTTCATTTATCCTGGCAATGCCTTCGAAGAGTTGAGTGTGATCTCTTTTGCAACTGTTCTTTAGGTGGCTCATCATGATAAAATTGCTGTTGGTGGTCATTCATATGGTGCATTCATGACAGCTAATCTCTTAGCTCATGCTCCTCATCTTTTCTGCTGCGGAATTGCTCGTTCTGGAGCTTACAACAGGACACTAACTCCATTTGGGTTTCAGGTACGTGCAAATGCTGAATAGGTAACTGCCTATCTGTTGCATAGTCTTTCAGATTTCCAGTCTTTATTAACAGCGAGCATGTTTCTGCAGAATGAGGACAGAACACTCTGGGAGGCAGCTAACACTTACGTTGAGATGAGCCCGTTCATGTCAGCCAACAAAATCAAGAAACCAATTTTACTTATTCATGGAGAGCAGGACAACAATTCTGGAACACTGACAATGCAGGTAAAGTGCTACATCACCAACTTACTTTTAACATGTGAGACATCAGTTGCTCCACAGAAGAGTCAGAAGTGTCAACCTTTTATCTGCTTCTGGGCATCTCTGATGTTTGAATAATTTCTTTTTTTTTTATCCCAAATTCATTTAGACATGTGTATAGTTTATCTTACCAGCTAGTGGTTTCCATGTGAAAGTAATACAAGTGACCAAAACCTCTACAACGATAGGTATAATAATATAAATTCACTGTAGCAAGACCTCGAGAAATTTTGAATTGTCATTCCAGTTAACCAATGTTTCATTTCGCATATATGTGATTAGATCTACTTGATTTTCAGCATCTTACGTAGAAAACTAATACTTTGGTTACCGTGGTCTGAAATGTTTAGGCTCTACAGTGACTTATTCACATCTGATTATCGCCTGTATTGTCTTTTGAGGGAAATACCTCTGCATTGTTATGAATTGATGTTCTGTTCAAGTGTTCACGGCAATGTTTATTTGCTGGTCAGCGGATCATTAGTAGTTTACAGTTCCATTGTTTAGCTAATGGCTTTGTATCATCTAACCTTTTGATGTTATTCATCTTACAGTCGGACCGATTCTTCAATGCCTTGAAAGGTCATGGTGCGCAGTCTCGTTTGGTGATACTCCCATTTGAAAGCCATGGGTACTCTGCAAGGGAGAGCATTATGCACGTCCTTTGGGAGACCGATAGGTGGCTGCAGAAGTACTGTGTAAACAGTACTAGCAAGGCTGATTCAGCTTCAGCGGCTGATGGAGAAAATAAAACATTGTCAGCTAGTAGCGGTGGAGCATCTCGTGAAGGTCTAAGCCCTGAGGGATTCTCATCAATACCACGATCGCTGCTGTGGTAACTTTTTTATTGTTGCTTTTCTTATGAAGATAAAATGCATTTCTTTGCTTATTGTGGCTGATTGGCAATTTGGCACCCCTGATGTTTTCTTTAAGATTTATGATGTCTGTTTCAAAGTTCATTCTCATTCTCTAAACTGTGAATGAAAAGATAGAATATCACCTGTAATTTATTCAAATGGCATAATTTCCACATGGAACAAGGTGTTAACAATTTTGTCTAAGTCTTAGCAAATGCAAATGCATGCCATCTGGTTATGTAGCAGCCAAATGTTTTGGTTGTGTGTGTAAAGTGTGAACTTTGCGCATGCGCATGCATTTTATAAATTAAGCAGCACAACACCAAAAGATATTAAAACAAATAGTTGCGGTAACTTGTTTTATTTTGTGTTGCTTATAGATAGTATCTGCTTTGTCTAGATCTGCATCTGTCCATGCTAACATGTATGTTTTGTCAATATATTTACGCTTCAGTCAATAACGTGACAACATATTCTCTTGATTTCATACAGATCAAGTTGCTTCAATTGGCCGTTCTAGAAATCATCTCTGGACACCATGTCCAGTCCTAAAAGGAGAAATAAAATGTGCCGTGGCTCTTTTACCAGAACCGGTGCTTCTTCCAAGTAAGGCTTGATTGCCATTATTTAATTGGATTTCTGCAGAAGGTGGCTATTTCACTGGTGTAGGGAAGACCATAATATTGCTGGATATTGCACCCTGATTGTTTTCACTCAATTGTATTCTGTTGGTAGAGGCCAATGAAACCTGTAATAGTTTTTCACGATTAATGACTGTACAGGTACATACTAGTGCACACCGTTACCAGGACCGTATTATTTTGATCCCTGCTCTTGAACTTGGTAGGCATTGCTGTATGCAGTACGCTATTGATTGACAACAAAATAAATTAATAACGGAGCACAGCTTGTTGATGGACAATAAGTAGCTCTCTTCGCCATTTGAGGCAATCATTGTTTGGCAATCTAGAATTGTAGTGTCTAGGGCTGCAAACAAAGCGGGTAATTTCTGACCGTTCGTCCATCTGTATAAATTTGGATCTTATTCGAAGCATGATTTTTGATATCTGTTTTATTTTGATATTGGATACGGATTTAGATAGTTTTTTTTATACGGATTCGGAATGAAAATATCCGTACTTTTATTTGGATTGGATTTTTCCTGTTAGTATCCGGTAAATATCCGGTTGAAAACCCTAGAATCCAAAATCCCCAACCAAGTCCCCAGTTCGGCAGTTTGGTTGCCCCACACATTCGCATTCGCGTTGTGCTGAATCCCCTTCCCTGAGCGCTGCGCACCGCCGCCCACTCCATCCCGCGGCCGGCCGCCTTGCCCTCGCGTCCCTCCAGAGCGGCCCTGTCTTGCCCTCGTGTTGCGTCCCTCCAAAGCGGGTCCCGGTCGTGGCCCTCCAGAGCGGCCCTGCCTCGTCTTCGTGTCGCGCGGCGTCGCGCGACCGGCCGCCACCGCGAAGATCTCCCAGCTCGGGTCCCAGCTGTGGCCCTCCAGAGTCCAGAGCGGTCCCAACTCGCCCTCGCGTCGAGCGGCCGGCCGCCACCGCCAGATCTCCCGGCCCCAGGTATCTATTCTGAATTTAGAAGTACTATGTTTCAGGATTGATCGATCTTGTCTGCCTAGCCCTCTCCAAGCATTTGGTGGTGTAAGTTTGCAATTGTTCTTGCTTCAGTCTTGAAGTGAAATTCCCAAATTTTATCAACTGCATCCCCTTTGTTTGTCCAATTATTGTGGTGACAAAAGTAGGACCACTCACTGCATAGATGGGGCAAGAACAAGGGACTAAGATAAATAAAGCTAGTACATTTGCTGTATCTTCCAATTATTCATGCCTTTACTATACCCAATTTAAATTTGTACTACAACAAATAGTTAAAGTTGCAGATCTCATCTCCAGATACCCATGTAAAAAATTGTCCCCAGCAATTCAGGTTAAGATTCCATTCCCTCCTTGGTACAAGATTAGCTGAAAATTCTGTTGCCAATTGATGTTGCTTACTAACCTGAAGCATGTTATAAGTTCTAACACAGACTGATAAATGACCATAGAACAAATAACAACCTGAAGAAAGGGTGTACTCAATGCATACTGCAACCTCATGAGAATAATCTTTTCATATAAATTTCTGCTTGCTCCTTAATTACAAGGTTAGAGTATGCATACTGCCAACTTTGTTTTAGCTTAGGTAAAATATCATACTACTAACATGATGCATACTACTGGCTTAACTATTATAGAAGAATGAATTTTGGACCATGTAACGGTTTAAGGTGTGAGGGTTATGATTTGGTACAATGCTACTTGTCAGATACTACTGGCTTAACTAGCTTCTGTCATATGCTTGCTTAACTAGTCCCTGTTATCGAGTGATGTACTTAAATCTACTTGCTAACGTACTAATGTAGTTGTATTTTGGACATATAGTATGGTTGATTGGTCCTAATATGTGCTACATATATGGTTTCTGTTTTTACGTATTATTCGACTAACTATTCGTAACCGAGACTAACCATATTCGGAATGATCTGTATTCGCTCCGTATTTGTGACCGAGGTAATCCGCATTCATATTCGAATCCGGCACTATCCGTATCCGACTCTGTATAAAAAAAAAAAAAAAGATATGATATGAGCAAAATTGTTGTTTTGGATTTGAAACGTTTTCTACGATGCCTCTTTGATCACTAATCTCTACTATAATATATTTATAAAACTCAATAAAATTATAATATTATGAAAGTATATTTTAATACAGAACTATATATATGATTTTTATGTATCTAATATAAATATTTAAAAATATATGGATAGTCAATGTTTTAAAAATTTAAGTGTATATATTCTAAAATAACACGTATGCGTAATATAAACTATAAAGACAATGTTCATGACTCACCGTTGTATGTACGACTGTACCTCACGACGTAAAGAACAAAGATACAGATAAGCGGAATATATAGAGTCCAAGTGTATGCCGCATACAGTTGAGTGAGTCCCAAGTGTATATTCAACGACACGTATTTATGAGTCTTCCACGTTACCTACGTGTTAGGATATGAACAATAAGGTTTTTCTAACTCTTAATCTGTACATATCAATTTTGTTCTATATAAAAAAAAGAAAAGAGAAGAGAGCTGACTCTAACTAGTATGACACAGAAAACAAGATAGATTAGTTATGTATAAGAGAGAAGAGATAGTTATCGCACATCATTTAGAGACAATCTTTAGAAATTGTTATTGTATAAGTTGACTTTATTGTTTACTCTAAATTATATGGACGAGAGATGAAATAAGTAGTGAGTTTTATTATTGTACTCGCTCTTATGATTGCCTCATTTTTTTTGTGACACGCACACACACATTTCCTCAGTTACGAGTAGAATAGGTTATTGTACGCTCGGGTCAATTAACTCGGTCCGATCAAGCCATTCCTCTCAATAATGAGCGCAATGGACTCAGACTGCCCCAGTTGACTAAGCCCATTAGTTATGTGGTCAAACCAACTAGTTAATGTGTTTCTTGTTTGTACTGGAAGCTGTCTTTTCTTTGATTTAGCCATAACTTTTGTAACTTTGATTTATGAACGGTTTTCACTAGTAACTTACTTACGACGAGAGCAACATATTGGTATAAGTCTCACCAATAAAAGCTGTATAAATTAGATTTTACTGCCAATTTACCAAATGTGTCGTACGTACAGGTTGCTCTCTGGATGATAGTAAAATCAATGTATACTGATAATAAAATCTATGTATACAGATAGTAAAATTTGATTCATACGGTGTTTATTGGCGAGACTTATATCAATATGTTGCTTTCGTCAGCAGTAAGCTACTGGTGAAAACTGTTCGTAAATCAGAACTATCAATAAAAAGTAATTGCTAAATTGCTAAATTAAAGAAAAACATATTCTAATTCAAACAAAGAATGACTTTAGCAATTACTTTTTATTGATAGTTCCGATTCACGAACGGTTTTCACTAGTAGCTTATTGCTGACGAGAGCAACATATTAATATAAATCTCGTCAATAAATGCCGAATGAATTAAATTTTACTATTCGTATACATATATTTTACTATCTATATACATAGATTTTACTGTCATGTTAGAGGGTTCAGCAACCCGTGGAGTCTGTCTTTAGTAAAATCTTACAACACATTTAATAAAATCATTTTTCATTTGACAGTAAAATATTAATAACTATTAAATGAGTATAGTAAAATGACGTTCATGCACCGAACAATGATCAAAGGCTAGGAATTATCCGTCTATTATAGATGGAAGAGTTCACGCCTTTAGGAGCCGACTAGTTCGCGGCTTGGCTCGCTGCTCGAGCTGAGCCGCAAAAAAAAAATGGTACTTTTTTTGAAAAAAAAATTACGATTAAGTTCTTTTTCGTGAAAAAAAATTATGATTAAGTTCTTTTTCGAAAAAAAGTTACGATTAGATCTTTTTTTGAAAAGAGAATATATATTACGTCTAGGTCCTTTATGCGTTTTTAAGCATTGCGCTCGGGTCCTTTTACGAAAAATTAGAATTACGATTAGGTCCTTTTCAGAAAAAAAATACGTTCAGGTCTTTTTTTGCGAAAAAAATATACATTGCATTTAGGTCATTTTTTCATTTTTCTAGCATTACGTTTAAGCCCTTTTGCGGAAAACACAAAATTCTTTTTATGTCCTTTTCGCGTGTTTTCTCGATTTACTCGTGTAGGGAGCGGTAATCGCGCGTTTTCTCGTATAAGTATCTAGTTGTTAATGGATTGGTACGTAGCTAGTTGTAGAGCAGCATATAACCGGTCGGCCGGTCAAGTTGGCGAGGGCCATGAATTGCGCGCCTAGGGGTGAAAACGGTATCGGTAAATCCCGGAATTCTAGAAACCGTTTTCGAAATTTTTCGACCGGACATGTCGGTATTGGTAATGTTCGGAATCGAAATCGGAATTTTTTGTCAGAAACGATAACGATAACGGTTTTGACAAGTTTCGACCGTTTCCTTCGGTTTTCGAAAAAAATCGGTAAATTCCGTCGGTAATTATCAGAATCGCCTAGCCCACAGATCACACTACTTCAGTCACTAAAACGCTCATAACTTTTTACTCCGAATTCCGATTTAGGTGATTTTGGACTCTATGCGAAGCTTATCACGAGGGCTACAATCTCCACCTATTTTTATGATTTAAGCAACCATAGATATTTTTAAATATGATAAAAATAAAACTTTAATGTAGTTATTCAAGTCTAAAATCTGATTTTTTGAAATCCCTCACATAGACTTGATCAAGGGTATAACTACCAGCTCGAAAGAGTCAATAAGATCAAATATTGAGCCATGTGATGATCAACTCATGATCAAAACAATTTTGCAAAACATATTTGCAAATTCTAATCGCATGCTCCAATATCAAATTAAGCACACCTCATTTGCAACATATATTTGCAAATAAACCAAGAACTTATGAGATCAATCCTTTCATGCCTGTCACTCGTTTAGAAGCTTATGCCTTCTATGCCCATCACTCGTTTTCATTGGTCGTATTCCTGATGCTGATGAGTGATAATATCTACTCTGCCAGTATCACATGTTTTTTTTTTGCTTTTATTTTCGTATCTCCAATGCTTCATTATCGATTTATCGCCTTGATTATCTATGTGCTCCGAACTCCGATTATCTATGTGCATGCCTTTGTATGTCATATTTCAGGTTTGGCGTCGCAAGGGTCTGGACGGTCTAGTAGCAAGTGACTAATAAATTTCAATCCTCGTGTGGAGAGATGTATTATTTGATATGAGATATTGAGACTATCTTATACTATATGATGTAAAGACTCGTGTAGAGACTATTTTATACTATGTATGCCTGTATGGAATGTGTGATATCGTCAATTGTAAATGCTTATAAGGTATTGCTTTTAAGTGCTATGCGAATCTGTTGCTTAATGCTTTAATGTATGCCTGGATGTAAGTGTTATGTGATGTTGCTTAATACTTATGCCGTTATGCGTTATAAGATATTGATTTTCTAGACTAGTTATGCTATTGTATACATTTACATTGGTAATGTATGTTCATCGTAAATTTGTGAATATTTATTTATTACTAATTTCTATGTGGATGTACAATTTGTGTGATTTTTTTGAAGTCAATTGGTGGTACATGTCATTACGACATTACCGGTCTCTTTTTTGGATTTCGATCGTTACCGATATATATTTTGTATCGAATTTTCGTTTTCGATATTTTCGAATTACCGATGCCGTTTTTGTTTCTGTAGTTATCGATTCCGGTATCGTTTCCGAGGAAAAATATGAAAACAAAAATGATTTCGGTGTTTTCCGACCGTTTTCACCCCTATGCGCGCTTGTGAGCGCTACATGTGGACTACAACACTTGGCTGCACCTGCTTTGCACGCCCGCACGTTGGTCTCATACGCTTGTCGCCGGTCAAGGGAGGGTCCTCGGCGACGGCGAGCTCGCGGTCCCGCGCGCCCGGCCGGCCAGTCTCTTCTAGGCTCCGCGCGCGATGCATGGCGCCATATATGTCACTCACACACGTGTGAAGTGATCGGTGTGCGTACGTGATCTCTGTCCGCTTAGGAGTTCGGCGGGAGCTGCAGCCGAGGCTTCTTGACGGCAAAGCAGCACAGAGTAGAAGCCTCGGGCGGTGCGGGCGACAAACGGGCACAAGCACCACAAAGAATCGGTGGCCGCAAGGAAGAAGCAAACGCGCGACGAGAACCAATCGGGACGCTGGCTGCACGAACAGGCGGATCTACGCGGAGACGGAAAACGGATGGCCAGCGTTGGCCAGGGACTCAACACAAATATGAAAAATAGCAGGACCTCTCTGCAAGGGGTGTGACGTGGATAGGCTAGGAGGTGGAGATTCCTCCGGACTTGGAAAGTTACTAGATAATCATACGGGGCGTCCTACGCCGCGGGCGTCGCTTTTCACGCGAGCAAATCGAGAAAACGTGTGACCGACGATCCCTACGCGAGCAAATCGAGGAAACACGCGAAATAGTTGAAAGGATGCAATCTGCGATTTCGCTAAAACGGAAGGTTCGCCTCGGGAAAAAAGAAAAAAAGGACATAACTTTTTTTTCCGAAACAAGACTTAAGCAGAATTTTGTTTTTCGAAAATGGGCTTAAATGTAATGCTAGAAAAATGTAAAAAGGACCTAAATGCAATGTATATCTTTTTTCAAAAAAAAGACCTGAAAGTTTTTCGCGAAAAATGACCTAAACGTAATTTTAATTTTCCGAAAAAGGACCCGAGTGCAATGTCTAAAAACGCATAAATGACCTAAACGTAATATATAGTCTTTTTCCAAAAAAAAAGGACCTTATCATAATTTTTTTTTCAAAAAAGGATCTAAACGTAATTATTTTTGAAAAAAAGGATCTAAGTATAAATTTTTTTTCGCGGCTCGGCTCGAGCCGCGAGCTGAGCCGCCGCCAAGCCGGTTCAAAGCAACTAGAGCCTGGGAATCCTTCAACATTTAGTGGAGGTATGATTAGTAGTATGTGTGTATATATATACATATTAGTATATATACATACCTACCTATATATATTATACCTATAAATATATTTCGTGAATGCCAAGTAGTTTTGATATAATCCAAAAGAATCAAGTTGGGCACCCCAAAAAGCACGAGCTTGATCTAAACTAAGGAGCGACTGTACCTAGTTGCCTAAATTTTTATATCAATATTTTACATTTGGCGTGATAATTCCTGAATTATTGTCTCTTTTCTGGTTAGTCCTCTAGTGAACGAATCTTTCGGTTTAATAATACATTTACATAAAGAAGTGGTTTCTCGAAATAGACAAAGACCGCAGTGATCTACTACAGCAGTGCGAAATTTAACTAAACTGAATTAAAAAAGAGAAACCAAGACGGCATAAAGCTGGCCACGATAACAAAAGCTTGATATCAGACGAGAGTAGAGTCCCACTACAAAAGGTTTGGTTAGGTACCATACCGCCTTTGTTTTCGTTTAGTCATTTACTCGCTGCTTTCGCAATATTTGATCATGGTCATCATACGCACATATAAAAAACATTAAATCTAAGAAAAAGATAATAAAAACGATCATGCATATCCCTATTAAATGACATGTTACAACGACTGAACTATTTCAAAGTATTTAAGTACAAGTAGAGAGTAAAAACACTGTAATAATTACACTCTTGATTTCCTTAATGAACAAATATTTTGAATAAGAGACTCCTAGTGCTCCCCAAGAACAGCGCTGGCCCGGCTTTTCTCTGTTCGATCGTACCTCTTGGGGCTCATGGAGGAAGAAGGGTTTAAATGCGCTGCGCGGGAGGGCTTCCAAAAGCGGTTTGAGACACGAACCACTTCTGAATGTTGCCAACGAACCGCTTCTGGTGCGAACATCACAACGGGTTCGCACCAAACCGCTTCTAATAGGCCGGTTGAGATGCCCAGTTCTGTAGTAGTGACGTACTCTGCTGTGCTGTGTATCTCTCTCCACATGTATTTCACTGTGTGTATTTGTATTGTATGTATTTTGTACACGCAATGCATATTTACCCTAGCTGCTCCAGATATGTATTGTCGCCGCAGCTGTGTACACTGGTAGTCACTCATGCTTCGTCATCGTGCTCACCCCCACCTACATGCGTACGTCTACACGACCTATGTTGTATGCGTATTTTTTAAGATGTGAACAGTGACTGTAGTAAAATACCCCTTATGTGTACTACATGTGTATTTTTTATATATGAACAGTACGTGCACTTGCATGTGTACAGAAATATGCTATACTGTGTAAAACCTCCCTCAGATGTGTACTGTGCGGAGAAATACTCCCATGTGTCCTTCAAAGGACATTAAGCATTATGGAAATGTTTTGGCTATCTTTTATGCACAAATCTCGAGGTGTAATGGATGGTGAGAATAACAAGTGCAGCTAGCCTTGGGTTTAGATTTGTCTTTCCGGCAAATTAACAAAAGGGAACCATCCTCTAAAATGTACGCCATCTAGACTATTTTGAACCGAAGGAAGCGCAGTGTTAATATAACCCAAAGAATCAAGCTGAGCTCCAAGACAAGTTCCTTACATAATTAGTTCTACTTTGTTGTTAGTCACCTACAGAGCGGAAAGAATCAAGCTGAGCTCCTGGACAAGTTCCTTACATAATTGGTGCTAGTTTGTGGTTAGTCACCTGCTGAGCGAATCTTTAAGTTAATAATAAGACTTAACACCGGAAGTCAAAAGGGTTTGGTGTATTAAGTTACATGCACTAACTATTTCATTCAAAATATTAAATTGATGCACTACTATCTCTTCATCTGAATCAGTTCACAAATTTTCATGAAAAACCAATAGGGATAAACGTGGGTGAGAAATATGGTACAAAACATCACTATCGGTTCTGACCTCAGAACCGAGAGTGATAATGATGTTATATGTATCGCTATTGGTTCTTCTGAAGTTAGAACCGATTGTGATAGTAACAAATACCAAAAGCTGAGGCGTCCATCTCGGCCTTGACCTCTCGACTTCTCCTCACGATCTATTCAAATACCAAAAGCCGAGATGTCCACCTCACCCTTGACCTCTTCGCTTCTCCTCCTGATCTACTCAAATACCAAAAATCGAGGCGACACTGAACTCACAGAAAAGGTGTCGTCGACGATGAGCTCCTCCTTCTCTTTCAACAGCAGCAAGAAGCCGACGCCCAACAACCGTAGCGGGCCTGCCATCCGCGCCTCTGTCGACCTTAATCGCCGCCCCTCCTTCCCTAGCTTCCCCGGCACGGTCAGCGACCCCGACGAGAAGAGGTATCTCCCTGTCTCTAGAGCTATGTATATTGCCGGTATCATCGCACAATTATGGTTAGGGTTTGTTAGTTGATCACTTCATGGATAGGAGCTTTGTGCTGGGTAGGATCTGATTCAATACTCTGATATAGCAAAAGAAACACATACATGAAAATCAAATTAAAGGAATATTGATGCATCATATGTGAATTTGTATGTACGACATTCTGTTGGTGCTTTGTGAGTATACTCAACTTCTGACATGCTATTGCTCTATGAAGATTGGGCTGTAGTGATATAATTTGTGACAATATTCATATTTAGGTTTTAGATTTACAGATTCTTGTCTAATTGAAATCTCTTTAATTGAGATTTAGAGAGTCTTGTCTAATTGAGACTTAGTAAGCATAATTCTGAAATATGCACGAACAGGCGGATCTACGCGGAGACGGAAAACGGATGGCCAGCGTCGGCCAGGGACTCAACACAAATATGAAAAATAGCAGGACCTCTCTGCAAGGGGCGTGACGTGGATAGGCTAGGAGGTGGCGATTCCTCTAGACTGGTAGTACTAGATAAGCAACCGCGGCGTGCCACACCGCGAACGCCACTCCTCACGCGAGAAAATCGAGAAAACATGCGATTGCTACTCCCCACGTGAGAAAATCGAGGAAACACGTGAAACAGCTAAAAGGGTAAAAATGTAATCGCGTTTTTTTCGTATTTATTCGGCGGAACGGCTGAAAGGATATAAATGTAACGGGAGAAAACCGAGGAAACACGCGAAACGGCTGAAAGGATACAAACGTAATCGCGTATTTTTTGCATTTATTTGGCGGAACTATTGAAAGGACATAAATATAAAGGATATAAATGTATGTGCGTTTTTTCCGCATTTATTCGGGTATCTGCGTTGTTTTTACACCTATTCGGGGTTCTCTTACGGAGGATCTGTGATTTCACTGAAACGAAAGGCCCTCTTAGAAAAAAACAAAAAGTGGCAAAAAGGACATAAACTCTTTCTTTTTGTTTTCTGAAAAAGGACATGAATGGGTTTTTTTTCCGAAAAAAATACCTAAATGTAATGCTTAAAAAATCGCAAAAAGGACCTAAACGTAGTATGTATTTTTTCTTCCATCAAAGGGACCTAACCGTGTTTTTTTCTCCAAAAAAGTACCTAAACGTAATTATGCTTTTTTCAAAGAAGGACCTGGGCGCAAGGTTTAAAAACGCAAAAAGGACATAAACGTAATATATTTTTCTTAACCAAAAGAAGGACCTAACCGTAATTTGTTTTTCGAGAAAGGACCTGAGCATAATTTTTTTTCCAAAAAAGGACCCGAGCGTAATTTTTTTTACCGGCTCGGCTCGAGCCGACGCCCTCCCGGCTCAAATGCACCACAGCTCGGGAATCCTCCCATCTTTAATAGAGGGAGTATGTGTGTATATATATATACATATTAGGGAAGCCGAAATGGGGCACCATGATTTCAAATGCGTGAATTCAAGCCATATTCGAGTTTATTTTTCAAATATTTCAGTTTTAAGGCATATACCCATCTATAACAATTCAAATGAAACACATACCTTTGAAAAAGCATACTCGAATTCAAAGATTTTGAACAAGTTTGGATCACATGCTTTGCTGATTTATATATAAAATCAGCACATACCTACAACCAAACTACCATCAAAAAGGGAAACTCTAGTTTGAATTTCAGTTCAAACTTATTTGAACTAGTTAGTAAACTAGTTAAACTCAGCATCATAGAAATTTCAAAAAGTATCGCATAAAAATACATAGGGAAAATATCCGTTTTGGATCATGAAGCTCGGGCACTATAGTGTCCCAGGTAATTATACTACATATTAGTATATATACATACCTACCTATATATATATTATACCTATAAATATATTTCATGAATGCCAAGTAGTTTTGATATAATCCAAAAGAATCAAGTTGGGCACCCCAAAAAGCACGAGCTTGGTCTAAACTACGGAGCGACTGTACCTAGTTGCCTAAATTTTTATATCAATATTTTACATTTGGCGTGATAATTCCTGAATTATTGTCTCTTTTCTGGTAGTCCTCTAGTGAACGAATCTTTCGGTTTAATAATACATTTACATAAAGAAGTGGTTTCTCGAAATAGACAAAGACCGCAGTGATCTACTACAGCAGTGCGAAATTTAACTAAACTGAATTAAAAAAGAGAAACCACGACGGCATAAAGCTGGCCACGATAACAAAAGCTTGATATCAGACGAGAGTAGAGTCCCACTACAAAAGGTTTGGTTAGGTACCATACCGCCTTTGTTTTCGTTTAGTCATTTACTCGCTGCTTTCGCAATATTTTGATCATGGTCATCATACGCACAGATAAAAAACATTAAATCTAAGAAAAAGATAATAAAAACGATCATGTATATCCCTATTAAATGATATGTTACAACGACTGAACCTATTTCAAAGTATTTAAGTACAAGTAGAGAGTAAAAACACTGGAATAACTACACTCTTGATTTCCTCAATGAACCTCAATGAACAAATATTTTGAATAAGAGACTCCTAATGTTACTGACAAATATTACGAAATGGAGGGAATACTTGTCATTAGGGACATTGACGTAGTACTCCCAGCACACATCCGATCATTACTTTTTCTAATTATATGTTCACAGAAAATATTAAAAATATATATGAAAGTAAATTTTGTGACAAATCTACTAGTATAAAATATAAATTATGGAATTGCTATACAGTACTCGACTAAAGATTATTTGAAATTTCACT
The DNA here is from genome assembly GCA_036346275.1 of Otatea glauca. Lineage (NCBI taxonomy): Eukaryota > Viridiplantae > Streptophyta > Magnoliopsida > Poales > Poaceae > Otatea > Otatea glauca. The sequence continues at coordinate 22,060,932 of CM070715.1, forward strand.
CGAATTTCTCATTGTTGGATGGGCTTGAAGATTTGTACGCCACTACCTATATATGAAAGTAAATTTTGTGACAAATCTACTAGTATAAAATATAAATTATGGAATTGCTATACAGTACTCGACTAAAGATTATTTGAAATTTCACTCGAATTTCTCATTGTTGGATGGGCTTGAAGATTTGTACGCCACTACCTCAGCCTTCTCTGGCAATGCTCTGACGAGTTTTTTAGGGTTGAGGTTCATCGGTGCTAGACTTTAGAGGGAGGAGTTGGGCGGTGGAGGCAGCTGGCCGGAGGGGGTAAGGGGAGGGGTGCAGTGGCGCTGCCAACCGCAGGCAAAGAGGACGGCGGTGGTAGGTGGGCGAAGAGATCCGGTGGCGTGGAGGCAGTGTGCGATGACGTATTTATTCACCGTGTACTCGCTGGTGTCGTGTACACACTACTACAGAAAGGTTTATATTAGACTCCTCTTCACAGACGGTTTTAAAAAAACGTCTGTTATGACAAACATCACAGACGGTTCTCTAGTGCAACCGTTAGTGATTTAATCACAGACGGTTCTCTTTATGAACCATCAGTCATATCACAGACGGTTTTAGTTAAAACTCGTCTATGATCATATCACAGACGGTTTTAGGTAATATCACAGACGATTCTAACTAGGAACCGTCTGTGATATGACTTGAGATCCCTATATAACCATACCGATAGAGGTTTGTAGCGCCAGATCCATGCGTTTCGTCTCCTGCAAACCCTAGCTCCCCGGCAATCCTCCTCCTCCGCGAGCACCGTCTCCTCCGTGAGCACCTTCCCCATCGGCTACCTCCTCCTCCTCCCCGGCCATCTGCTACCCTCGTTCGCGAGCACCTCCTCCTCCCCGTCGGCTACCTCATCGTCCACGAGCACCTCCTCCTTATCTCCGTCGGTGAGTTGTGTATGAAACCGATATGCTTGACTAGGTTATTGTGTTTGTGAATGATGTTTAGAAAGAATGAGACTGTAACTAAAGAATTATAGCTCAAATGCTTGACTAGGGAAACCAATATGCTTGACTAGGAAAACCATTTTGAGTTTGTGAATTAATGATGTTTAGAAGGAATGAGACTGTATATAGGATTCATGATGGTTGAACAAAACTGGATATAGGATTCATGAGAGGTCAAACATAAAATTCTTAGCAAGCTGCATATATATAGCTTAGCAAGCTCTAATGCCTCATTATGTCTCCGCAACGCAATTTCATTTTTCTATGTCAATATGTTGGGATCTGTATTTCTTTGTATGGATTAATTTGCTAGCTAGGCCTGAGGTATATATAGCAGAACATAAAATTCATATAATCTAGAATTCAATATTAAACTTGTTATATCACACAAGGATTGATGTCTTAGAGCTACTATGTGTTGAATGTTCAATGCTTCTTTTGTACCTATACTAGGTGATAATGTTTGAAACTTATGTATGTGTCATCCTATCTCTATCTTGCATCCTCATATTGAAGTGAATACCTAATTCATTATAATATATTTATGGTAAAGACATGGAAAAGCTGTTAGAAACTAAACAAAAACTTGAGGTGGAGATCGAACAACTAAAGGGGAAATCTGAGATAACAGAAAAGATTTGTGAGATCAAACAAGAACTGAAAGATATAGATGATCGTTTGCAAGATATCGAATCCCTTAACACGACACTCATCAGTAAGGGCCACAGGGCGAATACAGAGCTGGAAGAAGCTAAAGCTAAGCTTATAGAGGTAATATGAAGGTTTCTAGTACTGAATTCAATGTGGTTACTGCCCTTCTCACAATAACATGATCGCTTTTAATTTGTAGGGATTGAGAGATATGACTGAAGATCAATCGGTTATTGGTATCAAACAAATCGGCACCGTACTGGAGTTATGGAACTTTAGAGAGAACCGAGAAGCCTCTATTGCAGAAGCTATTGCACATATAATGGAAGACATGAAAAAAACTATAAGGTTTTCTTGTCTTGAATTATGAAATAATGTGGTTTCTAGTTGAACACTTATCGATATTTGTAGTATATATATCATATTTTGTTAATGTATTGTTACCTGAATTATGAAATATTTTGTTATCATATTTGTAGTATCATATTTATGGTAAGGTCTTCTGGCCTTGAACTATGAAATAATGTTTCCCCCGTAACTCTCTTGGCAGAACTTCCATGATTAGTATCTGATGTTCAAAATTTTATTCTCCTTAGATATTTATGCAATGACATTTACAAGACACAACCAATTATAGATTTTGCAATTCAATATCAAAACATCCTAGATGCATTGAGGCAGAGATGCACAGAGATTTTTATGACCCTCTTATAAGATAAGCTGTTGCCTCAATGCATCTAGGATGTTTTGATATTGAATTGCAAAAGCTATAATTGGTTGTATCTTGTAAATGTCATTGCATAAATATCTAAGGAGAATAAAATTTCGAACATCAGATACTAATCATGGAAGTTCTGCTAAGAGAGTTAGGGGAAAAAACTATAACATAGACGGTTCTAGTTAAAAACCGTCTGTGATAATCATATAACCATCTGTGATTACTTATCATTAGAGACGGTTCTATCTTAGAACCGTCTAAGACAAAAGATCATTACAGACGGTTCGTAAATAGAACCGTATCTGATATTAGTTTTACTGACAGTTCAAAAATCGTCTGTGATGTGCCTTCTCATCACTGACATATTTTTACAGACGGTTCACAAAACCGTCAGTAATGAGATTTCCAAACCGTATGTGATAAGTTTTTCTGTAGTAGTGACACCCACCACGGTCGTCCCCAACCCCATTATCATCGTCAACCACATCAGTGTACTACTCGCGCCCTCTGTGTATAATTGGTGTGTAGTGTGTACTTCCTCTTCGCCATGGGCACTGCCATCGTCCTCTTCTTCCTCTCCAGGTGCACAGTGACCCCTCTCACATGTACACGTACTCTGCTGTGCTGTGTATCTCTCTCCACACATGTATTTCACTGTGTGTATTTGTATTGTATGTATTTTGTACACGCAATGCATATTTACCCTAGCTGCTCCAGGTATGTATATATTGTCGCCGCAGCTGTGTACACTGGTCGTCACTCATGCTTCGTCATCGTGCTCACCCCCACCTACATGCGTACGTCTACACGACCTATGTTGTATGTGTATTTTTTAAGATGTGAACAGTGACTGTAGTAAAATACCCCTTATGTGTACCACATGTGTATTTTTTATATATGAACAGTACGTGTACTTGCATGTGTACAGAAATTTGCTATACTGTGTAAAACCTCCCTCAGATGTGTACTGTGCGGAGAAATACTCCCATGTGTACAGGGTATTTGATGCTTCTCCTATATGTAGTCCAGAGTACATGTACTGCACAATTCATGTATATCCGTATTATTCTTTATGCAACACCTGTATCTCGGTGTTTTATTGTATAGTGTACTATGTATGAGTACATATAATAGTGTACATGGGATGGAAGTGAGAAGGAAGTTCAAATATTCAAAATTCAAATTAAGTGGATGCAGTGTGCTGTTATATGGTGATGGGACACATTAAGCATTATGGAAATGTTTTGGCTATCTTTTATGCACAAATCTCGAGGTGTAATGGATGGTGAGAATAACAAGTGCAGCTAGCCTTGGGTTTAGATTTGTCTTTCCGGCTAATTAACAAAAGGGAACCATCCTCTAAAATGTATGCCATCTAGAATATTTTGAACCGAAGGAAGCGCAGTGTTAATATAACCCAAAGAATCAAGCTGAGCTCCAAGACAAGTTCCTTACATAATTAGTTCTACTTTGTGGTTAGTCACCTACTGAGCGGAAAGAATCAAGCTGAGCTCCTGGACAAGTTCCTTACATAATTGGTGCTAGTTTGTGGTTAGTCTCCTGCTGAGCGAATCTTCAAGTTAATAATAAGACTTAACACCGGAAGTCAAAAGGGTTTGGTGTACTAAGTTACATGCACTAACTATTTCATCCAAAATATTAAATTGATGCACTACTATCTCTTCATCTGAATTAGTTCACAATTTTTCATGAAAAAACCAATAGTGATAGATGATTCAATGTAGGTGAGAAATATGATACAAAACATCACTATCGGTTCTGACCTCAAAACCGATAGTGATAATGATGTTACATGTATCACTATTGGTTCTTTTGAAGTTAGAATCGATTGTGACAGTAACAAATACCAAAAGCCGAGGCGTCCATCTCGGCCTTGACCTCTCGACTTCTCCTCACGATCTATTCAAATACCAAAAGCCGAGATATCCACCTCACCCTTGACCTCTTGGCTTCTCCTCCTGATCTATTCAAATACCAAAAATTAAGGCGGCACTGAACTCACAGAAAAGGTGTCGTCGACGATGAGCTCCTCCTTCTCTTCCAACAGCAGCAAGAAGCCGACGCCCGACGGCCGTAGCAGGCCTACCATCCGGACCTCTACCGACCTTAATCGCCGCCCCTCCGTCCCTAGCTTCCCCGGCACGGTCAGCGACCCCGACGAGAAGAGGTATCTCCCTGTCTCTAGAGCTATGTATATTGCCAGCATTACCGCACAATTATGGTTAGGGTTTGTTAGTTGATCAGTTCATGGATAGGAGCTTTGTGCTGCGTAGGATCTGATTCAATACTCTGATATAGCAAAAGAAACACATACAAGAAAATCAAATTAAAGGAATATTGACGCATCATATGTGAATTCGTATGTACTGACATTTTGTTGGTGCTTTGTGAGTATACTCAACTTCTGACATGCTATTGCTCTATGAAGATTAGGCTGTAGTGAGACAATTTGTGTCAATATTCATATTTAGGTTTTAGATTTAGAGATTCTTGTCTAATTGAAATCTGTCTAATTGAGATTTAGAGAGTCTTGTCTAATTGAGACTTAGTAAGCATAATTCTGAAATATGTTTTTTGTGAGTCTGAATAGAAAAGATTGTCACAAATTAGTCTATGATCTTGTCTCTAGTGATGAGAAGGTCCTTCAATTAAGGGAGCTCGACATGAGAGCAATCTATAAATCAACTTGAGCTTTTGTTGCTAGTTGTATGGTTTGTAGGTCTTCGTCACTGAACGGATCTGATGCGCTGAGGATGGGAAAACTGAGGCACGGTCTAAGAGGAGTAAATAAAAGGTTCCAGGTTCAACCCTGCATACAAGGCTGTGTTGGATGCTTCTCAAAGCAACAATACTTCATAGGAGTTGATGAAGGTAATTACATTGTAATTACTTTATGCATTTCATTGCTCAGGTGATCATGTAAGTACTATTTTAACTGATTTATTGTATCCTGTTAATCTAACCGAAAATAATTTTAGACAAAAGTTGACTATGAAAACAATACGAAAAATTGAAAAATCGAAAAATACATTTTTTAAACTTGGACGGAGACAGAGCGACTAGTTCAAAAAGTCACATCCAAGCTCGCCTGGTTGTATAAATGCATGCACGAGTTCTTGAGCACTGGCATCAGTTGCATCTCGCCTTTCCAACTAAGTAATTAACCAACCAAGCCTGCAATATGGAAGCCCAAAAGGAGGTGGCTGCCCTGGTTCAGAAGATTGCCAGCCTCCACGCCGCCATCGCCAAGCTGCCGTCGCTGAGCCCCTCGTCGGACGTGCGATATTCTCTGTTCACCGACATCTTGGCGACGTGCGTCCCGCCGAGCCCGGTCGACGTGACCAAGCTCGGCCCGGATGACCAGAGGATGCGGGTGGAGCTCATCCGCTTCTGCGCCGACGCCGAGGGGCAGCAAGAGGCGAACTACTCCGACATGCTTGCCGCTTTTGCCAACCCGTTCGACCATCTCCACCTAGTGCATTCCTATACCAGGTACTGGTAGATATAATCTTGACATGAGTTTTAGTTTTAGAGATTCAAAGTCTATAAGTTTTGATTAAACCGATTACGATGAGTAGTTCGATTAGGACAACCAAGTAGAATTTTATTCCATTTCTCCTATTTCATTTCTTAAAGCTGTAGTTTGGGTATAAATTAAGAGGTAGTTCTGAGTTTTATAAAAAGAAAGTAAAAAGTAATATAAGAGAATTTTTTTAAAGTTTTTTGGTGTTCTGTTCTAACAATTGGTATCAGAGTCTAGAGTTTTAGATAAAACTGTTGCTTCTGGGAGAAGAAGACTCCCAGAGGAGGCCATCTCACGATAGCCGACGTGTTCATCGTCCTGTGTTGAGTAAAAGTTAGGCAAATCGTAGTTGAGGCTGATTGCCTCAATTAGTAAGAGTTGGTGTGTCAAGATTAGAGAGAAAAATGTTAGATATAATTTTGACATGAGTTTCAATTTTAGAAGGTTTAAATTCTTTTGATTGAGCCGATTAGGACAAGGAAGTAGAATCCTATTTCGTTTCTTAAGGTTGTATTTTGGGTATAAATTCAAAGGTAGTTCTGAGTTTTGTAACAAAGAAAGTAAGAAATAATACAAGAGAAAATTGCTCTAAATTTTTTTTATGTTTTGTTCCAACAGGTACATTAACCTGTGCCGGTCGGAGCACGAGCTCTTGGCTAGGTACGTGCCCGGCCCAGCGCCGGCCCGCGTCGCGTTCGTCGGGTCAGGGCCATTGCCGATCAGCTCGGTCCTGCTCGCTACGCGCCACCTGCCGAACACGCTGTTCGACAACTACGACCGGTGCGGCGCCGCCAACGACCGCGCCAGCAAGCTGGTCCGCGCAGACAAGGATGTGGGCGCGCGCATGTCTTTCCACACGGCCGACGTGGTCCACCTGACGGACGAGCTCGGCGCGTACGACGTCGTCTTCCTGGCGTCACTCGTCGGCTTGGTCGATGAGGAGAAGGCCATGGTCATAGCGCACCTTGGTAAGCACATGGCCGCCGGAGCGGCCCTTGTCGCGCGGAGCGCGCACGGGGCCCGTGGGTTCCTGTTCCCCATCGTGGAGCCCGAGGACATCAGGCGAGCAGGATTCGACGTGCTGGCCGTTCACCACCCCGTCGCGGGCGTCGACGAAGCGCTTAACTCGAGCATCGTCGCGCGTAAGGTGGATGTGGAGGCGTCCGGGCCCGGCGTGGCACCGGTGGCGAGCGCCCTCCAGAAGAGGGAGGAGGAGCCGTGCCTTTGATGGGACGAGACGAGCGACAAGCTAGCCATACTGGCTATATATGCATACACATATACATGCATGGTTCGTTTTGTTGCATGGCGATTTCTTATTGTGTTAATTTGTGTTCAGTGACTTCCTCGAATGCTTTTGTAAACATGTACTCGACGGGCACGGTGCTTACGACTGTGAGGCCATGCGGAGGTTATACCGTGGTGTGCAATGAGTATTTGATTTTGTTGTGAAAGTATTGTTGTTTGAGTTTGATTTTGACTGTTTGTAGTTTCAGTGCTGCTGTCAGGTGGTGAGTGGTCTGACCTGTTGAGTATAATCCTTGGGTGCTAATTTTAGTATTTTCCTTAGTTTGGTAAGTCTCTAAATGTTAGGCTATGCGTGATTGATTTTAGCACGTCTGTAGGGATGTATTTTACCTTCCATGCAATGTTCTTTTTAAACAAGGCAATAGACACAAGAAAAAGCAACCATTCTGGAAGCACCAAAACAGATCGTGTCCAGTGTGCTGGCGTGAGTTTTCGTGTGTTGTCTGGAGTGTAATCTCGCCGGCAACGTGTGCGTTGTCTCTCCGGCGAGATTCTAACAATTAGTATCAGAGCAAGGTTCCCGGTCAGGGCTTGAAGATGTCGGGAAAAAACGCCGAAGACAACACCTCCAAAGATGGTGTGGTGATCCAGCGGGTGATTCGTGAGGTGGGCGGTGGGAGTAGCTATCCCATTCTCACCAAGACCAATTACTCAGATTGGGCGCTCCTGATGAAGGTGAAGTTGAAGGCAAGAGCGCTGTGGACCGTCATCGAGAAAGGTGGCGCAGATTCACAGGAGGAGATGATGGCGCTCGATGCTCTCTGTAGCGCAGTGCCACCAGAGATGGTGTCCACGATCGCCGACAAGGAGACGGCGAAGGAGGCGTGGGACGCCATCTCAGACATGCGTGTCGGGGATGACCGCGTGAAGAAGACGGCGGCACAGAACCTTCGATGCCAGTTCGACCTGGCGGCGTTCAACGAAGGTGAGACCATCGAAGATTTTGTGTTGCGTCTTAAAGGAATGGCAGCGACTCTAGCTACCCTGGGCGAAAAGCTAGAGGAGGTGACGATCGTCAACAAGATCACGCAGCGTACCAAAACGCCTCAAGCAGATCGTGGTGGCAATCACGACTTTGCTTGATGTGTTAACCCTCACCGTCGAAGGCCTCACCGGGCGGCTCAGAGCGGCGGAAGATGCGAACGAGGAGCCACCGGCGACGCTGCAGCAAGACGGGAGGCTGTACCTCACGGAGGAAGAGTGGGACGCGCGACGGAAGAAGCGCGAGGCGGAGAACCACTCAGGCGGCGCGCGCGGCCGTGGCGGAGGCCGTCGCGGGCGTGGCCGTGGGCGCGCAGATTCGTCGGATGGGCCATCTAACAAGACTGGCAACGAATGCAGGCGCTGCGGGAAGATGGGTCACTGGGCCCGTGAATGCCGCAGCAAGCCCAAACACGAGCAGGCCCATGTCGCGCAAGATGAGGAGGAAGCCCTGCTCCACTTCCTGGATGCGTCCCCGAGTCTATCTCGCCGGCGCGCCACAAGCGGCGCCGACCGTGTCGCCAACAGTATCGCCGGCGTCTCCCTCGTCGAAAGGCATTCCGCTCCCGCAGGCTGGACCAGTGCCGCGGGGAGGGGAACGAGAGCTTGGGCCCGGCGGATCCAAGGCGGAGAAGACGGGATCCGGTGCCCAGATTGAGATCCGGGAAGAGAAGGTGTTCATCCACCTTGATGACGAGAAGGAGCGCGACGCCAGGACATGGGTCCTGGACACAGGGGCGACGAACCACATGTCCGGGTCCAGGGCAGCGTTCACGAAGCTCAAAGAGATAGTGCTCGGCACCGTGCGGTTCGGCGACGACTCCGTGGCGCGAATCGAGGGACGCGAGACCGTTGTCTTCGTGTGCAAGAACGGCGAGCTCCGGTCGCTCGTCGGGGTCTACTTCATCCCTCGGTTGACGACCAACATCGTGAGCGTCGGTCAGCTCGACGAGGACGGATACAAAGTCGACATCAACACTGGGGTGATGCGGATCCTGGAGCCTGGTGGTCGGTTGCTAGTGAAGGTGAAGCGCGAGGTAAATCGTCTGTACCTACTCCACATCAAGCTAGCACAACCGTCGTGCCGTGCCGTGCGCGGGCGCGGCGACGAGGTGACGTGGTGCTGGCATGAGCGTTTCGGCCATGTCAACATGGCGGCGCTCCGGAAGCTGGCCCGGGAGGAGCTGGTGCGTGGCCTGCCGGAATAGGCAGTGGAAGCGGTTGTGCGGCGTGCGAGCGAGCGGCGACGCACCTCGTTCCGGCGCGCGCGGAGTATCGGGCAAAACAACGCCTTGAGTGGTGCACGCGACTGTGCGGTCCAATTGCGCCCGGCGACGCCGAGGGAACGATACTTCTGCTGTTGGTGGGCGACCACAGCGGATACATGTGGGTAGCAGCGATTCCTTCGAAGGATCGTGCAGCGGCTGCCATCAAGGAGATTCGAGCCCGAGTATAGGCGAGTCAGCGCCAAGTCAAGGCGCTCCGCACTGACCGCGACGGCGAGTTCACTGCGGCTGAGTTTGCGCAGTACTGCACTGCTTAGGGCGTGCATCGACAACACACGGCGCCTTACAGCCCGCAGCAGAACGGCGTCGTCAAACGCCGGAATGACACAGTGGTGTCAACGGCCAGGAGCATGCTCAAGGCCAAGGGCCTGCCCGGCTGGTTTTGGGGCGAGGCGGTGAGCACCGCCGTGTATGTGCTAAACAGGTGCTCGACAAAGAGCGTGGACGGGATGACATCGTTCGAGGCGTGGCACGGGAAGAAGCCAGCGGTGCACCATTTCAGAACATTTGGTTGCATCGTCTACATCCGGAACATGGCACCGCACCTGAAGAAGCTCGACGATCGCGGCCGCAAGATGATCTTCGTTGGCTACGAGCGTGGCTCCAAGGCGTATCGCGCCTACGACCCCGTCACGAAGCGTGTCCAAGTAACACGTGACGTGGTGTTCGACGAGCAAGCCCAGTGGGACTGGGGCACCGGTGACAACGACAACAAACTGAATGGTGGTGACGACGGATTCACGGTGGAGTACGCCACCATCGGTCCTGCACCAGCGGCTGATGTCAAAGGTGCGCCGGGAGAACACTTGCCGCCTCCCGGCGAGGCCGATGACGAGGCTGGTGGCGAGTTGGAGGCCGGGTCACAGGATGACAACCTAGACGCCGACCACGACAATATGGTGCCTCTCCGCTTTCGCAGCATCAACGACTTGTGCGGCGTGCCGCGCGTACTGGCAATGGAGAAGCTGCACACGGTGAGCGCTGACGAGCCTGCCTCCTTTGCCGAGGCAGAGCGCAGTCCTTGCTGGAGGAAGGCGATGATGGAGGAGATGGAGTCCATCGAAGAGAACGGCACGTGGTGCTTCGCCGACCTCCCACCCGGCCGCAAGGCGATCGGGGTGAAATGGGTGTTCAAGGTGAAGAGGGACGAGCACGGGACGGTGTCCAAGCACAAGGCACGCCTCGTGGTGAAGGGCTACGCACAGCGGCACGGCATTGACTATGACGAGGTGTTCGCGCCGGTAGCTCGACTGGACTCGGTGCGCCTGCTCATCGCCCTCGCAGCGTACGAGAGGTGGGAAGTGCACCACATGGACGTCAAATCGGCGTTCCTAAACGGCGACCTGCAGGAGGAGGTCTACGTGGAGCAGCCAGTTGGTTTCGTCATCACTGGCAAGGAGCACAAGGTGCTCAAACTGCGGAAGGCACTGTACGGACTACACCAAGCACCGCGCGCCTGGAACGCGAAGTTGGACGACACGCTGTTGTCGCTCGGTTTTGGGAGGAGCCCATCGGAGCACGCCATCTACACCAGAAGGAAAGGCGACACTCAGTTAGTGGTCGGGGTCTATGTCGACGACCTTGTGATCACTGGCTCGAGCACCGACGACATCAAGGAATTCAAGAAGGAGATGGCAGCAGCGTTCAAGATGAGCGACCTCGGCCTACTTCACTACTACCTCGGCATTGAGGTAAGCGAGCGAGAGGGGGTCTCGCGGCCAAGGTGCCTATGCCGGCAAGATTCTGGAGAGGAGCGGCATGGCGGGGTGCAATTCATGTCAAGTACCCATGGAGACACGCCTGAAGCTGAGCAAGTTCAGCACGGAGCCGTCAGTAGATGCAACGACGTATAGAAGCATCGTCGGAAGCTTGAGGTACTTGGTTAACACTCACCCCGATATAGCCTTCGCTGTTGGGTATGTCAGCCGGTTTCTGGAAGATCCGCGCGAGGACCACTTCGACGCTGTGAAACAAATCTTGCGCTATGTGGCGGGAACCCAAAATTGGGGACTCTGGTTCGGCAGGAAGGAGGAGAAGGAGACCCACCTGACGGGATCTGATGGATGGCGACTATCTTTGGCGGCGTTGATGCTAGGAAGAGCACGGCAGGTGATGTTCTTCCTCGGCGCAGCCCAATCACCTGGCAATCCATGAAGCAGAAGGTTGTGGCGCAGTCAAGCTGCGAGGCGGAATACATAGCGGCTGCAAATGCTACTTGTCAAGCATTGTGGCTGGCTCGGGTGCTGGCGGAGGTACAGGGATCAACACCGAGAGCACCAGTGCTGAGAGTAGACAACCAACCCGCCATTGCTTTGATCAAGAACCCAGTACTCCATGGACAAAGTAAGCACATTCAAGTGAAGTATCATTTTGTCCGGGAGTCTGCAGATGATGGCCTGATCAATGTGAAGTTCATTAGGAGCGAAGAATAGCTGAGTGACATTCTAACGAAGCCGCTCGGTAAAACTAAGTTCTTTGAACTGCGTTCAAAGATCGGCCTGATTAATATACATAAGCACGCACCACAAGGCTTAGGAGGAGAATGTTGAGTATAATCCTTGGGTGCTAATTTTAGTGTTTTCCTTAGTTTGGTAAGTCTCTAAATGTTAGGCTATGCGTGATTGATTCTAGCACGTTTGTAGGGATGTATTTTACCTTCCATGCAATGTTCTTTTTAAACAAGGCAATAGACACAAGAAAAAGCAACCATTCTGGAAGCACCAAAACAGATCGTGTCCAGTGTGCTGGCGTGAGTTTTCGTGTGTTGTCTGGAGTGTAATCTCGCCGGCAACGTGTGCGTTGTCTCTCCGGCGAGGTTCTAACATGACCGGCTTATGGGTGGTGGTTAGACCGGAGTGAGTTAGGCGATCTGACTGCCCTTGTTGGCGGCCAAACCGGCCCATGGGAAGGTTTCTAGTTGGCGAATTTTAGTTGTTGTAAAATCGAGGATGCTGACTAGAGGAGGGGGGTTAAATATTATCTCTGAAAATCACTTTGGCCAAAACCTAATTTTATGCGGAAGCGTAAAACAAAGGGTTTTGTCCAATCAAGGCTTAAATCGTTTAGTCTCAACTAAATGTACCAACAACCTAGGTCTATGTTTAAGGTTTGCGATCTTAAGTTGACAAGTAAGTAATTTAATTCTAGAAATGTAAATTGCAAAAATATAAATGAGCAATAGAAAGCAAACCACAATTGACACACGATCTTTTTACCGTAGTGTTTGGGGACTTGTTAGTCTCTCTTAATCCACGTTGAGGTAAGCCTAAACGAATTGGACCAGCTCCACGGATTAAGCCAAGCACATCGATTTCCCTAGCGGTGGCTCCTTCCCCCTCTGGGTAGGTGAGCTTTAACTTTCACAAACTTGTCGGGCCTTCTCACAATCACATTTGAGAAGGTTAGCGCGCACGATGCCGCAACACCGTCTAGGTGTCGGCAAACACAATAGGCCAAGCCTTCTAACTTGAACCTCATCAAGTGCAACACATACACAATGGTGATCACCGAGTGCAACACATGCACAAAGAGCACTCAACCCACTTCTAATTGCAACACATGCAAATTAGAATTACTCTTAGCTCAAAAACCAAATTAGAGAGTGCAACACATGCACAACTCAACAATAAAGAGCAATAAACTCTCTAAAACCACATCAAACGTAAATGCCAACCCCAAGGTTCCTTTTATAGCTTCCCTAAAGAAAGTTAGCGTTGGGGATAAAATGAACAAAAATCAGTATTTTCGGTACTACTGCCCATGTAGGGCCGGTAGTACCGGCCTTGACCCCAACGATCGAAAACGGTATAAAAATTAGCCGTTGCACAATGATCCGGTGCTACCGCCCATGTGGGAGCAGTACTATCGCTCGAGCGGTAGTAATGACCTCTACGTTGGTAGCATTGGCTAGAAAATCCACAAGCAACACATGCTTTGGAAAAAAACCTACCGCCCCATAGGGCCGGTACTACTAGACCTCTGGTAGTACTACTCCCACATGGTCGGTAGCTCCGACCTCCCAAAAACTTCGATAAAACAACCCTTCTGAAAAATAACTACAAGACCTAAGGGGCGGTACTACCAGACCATAGGTAGTATCGACCTCAGCACAACGGTAGCACCAGATTTTCTAGACAAATCCAATTTCACACAGAAAATTTTCCTTTTCAAATCAAGAACCACTTTAGATCAATTCATTGAGCCATGTGGTGATCAACACATGATCACACCAATTTGCAAATTCTCAACACATGCTCCAAAATTGCATTACACTTCAACTTATTTGCAAATAATAAACCAAGAATCTATAAGGTCAACCCTTGAGCCATGTAAGGATCAACACATGATCCCGATACTTTGCAAAACACATTTGCAAATACAAACACATGCTCTTAGATCAATCTCATAAACTTTCACCTTATTTGCAAAACACATTTGCAAATAACAAATCCATTCAATTAAAATCAAATCTTGAGCCACGAGATGATCAACACATGATTACAACGCTTTCTAAAAACACATTTGTAAAAGCTCATCTCATACTCCAAGATAAGAAGCATAAACATCAATATTTTGCAAAAACTAATTTTGCAAACACTAAGCAATAAACTTGATTAGCTTTGTGATGATCAACACATGATCTCTAGCAATTTGCAAAATACATTTGCAAACCCTACTAGTCACAAGCTAAGAAAACTAATGCATGAGCTTTCACTATTTGCAACACGTGCAAATACTGAGCTCCATGCAAAGAACAACCATTAAACCGAATGTATGAGCTATCTCCTTTTGCAACACATACAAATCAATAGCTCCGTGCAAAATCCAAATCAATTAAGAAGCAAGAATGAGCTTCCCTTATTTGCAACACATGTAAATATGAGCATAATGCAAAAACCAACTTAAGAGAGTGAGCTAGAGTGAATCGGATTGAGTTCATCAACACATGATGAAGCTTAAGTTAAATGACTTAACCCCTCTTAATAGAACGGCAACCTAACTAGCAACTCGGTCTCCCATCCAAACACCGAGACCGGTAAAAGACTAAGAACACATCCTTAGCCCTAACTAGTTATACCTTTGCCTCTAGCACGAGTTTTTATGATTACCATAATCTTCTCTCTAATTCGGGATCTCGTCTCGTTCATGAACACATGATGAACTCCCTTTGCTCTTCTCTTCAGGATCCTCTCTTGACGCTCATTAACACATGATGATGTCCTTTGTCTCGATTCTCGACTTGATGGTTATCAACACATGATACCATCTAAATCTTCATCACCGTTGGACTCAACCTACTTTCACAACTTATAGAAAATGTTAGTCTAACAAACATGGTTTTCTCAATCATCAATGCACTCCATTAATACATAATGGATGCCCAAAGATCCTTCGATCTACTCCCTTGATGGTTGATATAGTGATTTGTCTTGAGTATATTGATGCAACTAATGCTTCATATAGTCAAGAACTTTTCGTTTGTGCTTTAATCAATAAATAACACCATCAAAACATGATGGAGAGCCTTATGATTAGACGACAACCGAACACAATTTAAATTGTATTTAAATTGTTATGAGTATGTATTAATTACACAAGTCTCATCTGAGTATATATTAATTACACAAGTTTCATATACTCACTTTGATGGGTTTCAAAGTAATGATCCAATTTATATGGAGTGTTGGGAATGAATCAATATTATTGAGACCATCAAACATAGAGTAAACTCCATTACATGTGTGCATATAAATAAATGAACTTTGAATAAGTATGCACATATTCAATTTGAGAATACTTTGGAGTTTATCCTATATTGATATGAGTATACTACAGCTACACAAGTTATATATACTCAAAGATTAGTTTCAAAGTAAAGATCCTTAATGTATTTGGCAAGAAGAAATGGATCAATATTATTGAAACTTTAAGATAAAACATGAACTACCCCTAAAGGTGTGCATACATGTATATATGGAGTTGTATTTGATGCATACCTTTGGGATTTTAAATTTTCAATGTGATGAGAGTAATCAAAGATATACTCAATGAATGAGTTAGTCTCATATTTGGATTTATCAATATGATCATGAATATTATATCTAAGGAACGCAACAAGATATTATAATATGAACTCAAAAGCATACCTCTGATATTTCCATCTTTTTCATCTAAAAGAGACCAATAAGAGTTAAGCTCAACAAAAGAGTTAGTCTCATAAAAAAAGATTTTTCATTAATTAACAATTGAGACTAATAAATATTATGATTATCAAAAGGGTTAGTCTCTATATTAGATTTGTCATTAATACCAAAACCAAATTAATGGAGCTTGAACTTTCAGTTGTTTCCCGATGCAATTGGAGTATTTTGATATAGGTCTTCTGATAGGTTACACATCAAGCTGACCGCTCGGCCAGCGCTGGTCAAACCGCTTCCTCTGTTACCGAGGAAAATCCTAGTCGGTCAGACTAGCCAATGGTTGGCAGTTTGATTGGTAGATGGTTTGACCCTAGTTGCTGGTGCATAGAGCATGTGGGCTTTGTTGTGTTCAGTGATTTGAGTGTATGCATGGCATGTGAGCCTTTGGTGTATATAGATTGCATGATGCATTTTACTGATTAATGTGGGTTGAATTGTGAAGAACTTGTGCTTGGAAATGGTTGTTTGGTCTATTGTTGTGCAAGTGGTTTGGAGTCAACTGTGGTCAATAGTAAGGAGGACCGACACTTGGTTAGGATAACCAAGGTTCAGAACGGTCATGGATGTCATGTAAGATGGTTGAACTCAAGTAAGGTGTAAGATGGACAAGAACCATGGATGGCAAAGCTTGGGAAAAGACTTTTGAAGTAAAGAGGTGCACAAGATGCATTGAGGCATGTGATGACTATGTGGCTTGTGATTCTTCCGGGAGCGAAGTTTTGAAGGTATGTGTTCTTGACTGTGTGATTACTATGTGGCTTGTGATTCTGTGCATTGTGCTGTGTTACGTGATGGTTTGCGTTTTGGTGATGCTTGTAGGACTTCAGATCTACATCATGGTGAGGCGGATAGGACTGGGACTGAGCTAGGAAATCTTAGGTCTAAAGCGGTCAAGGGATCGAGACTAAGCTATGAGAGCTTAGGTCTAGAACAATCAAGGTGCCACCAGAAGATGATCGAGGATAGCGAAGTGGTTACAATCTATGATGACAAGGAACCGAAGTTGGAGTTACGGATGATGGCGATGGCGAGCAATGGCATGGTTGATCAGGACTACGCTGAGGAGGAGCCAAGGTCCAGAACGGTCAAGGAAGCCGGGTGCTGTCATGGTGCAAGGTGAGGCATGTGGTGTGATAAGTGATTTGGGCCTGTTGCAAGTGAGGACTATTCGGTGGATCCGGACGTGTGAGAGGCTTCACGGTAAGTCATTTGGACCACATGGAAAGTGACAAAGTATAGACGATGCTTCGAGGTGAAGGAATGGAACGGTGAAGAGCACTTTGGAAAGCGTGCTCAAGAGTTGTGTTAAGTGTAAAACCTGTTATGTTGTTGGGTTATCGGGTTAGCCTATATGTAAGTGGATAGTATCCACATGTGGTTCAGATATAGGGTTTTGAGGTGAAGTGGCTAGCTTGGCCACCAATATGAAAGGTGAGGAGGAGATGGCTTAGGGGCAAAGCCTTGAAAAGTGAAGCCAAGTAGAGAGAGTTAGGGTTCTTGGCGAGAAATTTTGGGAAGATGAGTGATGACTCTTGTGTTGTGAGTCTTTTGTCATCCTTAGGCTTGAGAGTGTCTAGGGAGTGGCTGTAATAATTCATCCACAAGCATCAATATATCTATCAATTTCATCCAAAATTTTCTCATATGTGCTTGAGTGTTGATTTCTTGATTTGGTTTGGTTTTTGTTGCTTTCTTTGCTTCTCTTGACCTTGCTTTGTGCCAAGGACATGTAAGTGATGGAGATATATTTTGTAGACCAGATCCTATCCATATAGGTATGTTCCATAGCTAGCTCTCGTGATTGCCTGGTTTTGGCTTAAGAAAGAGTGATTTTGGGGGCTTTTGGATTGATTCTTGATGTGATTTGAGGATACTAGGACATAGAAAACATTCTTTAGTGATATTGGCTTGATTCCTTCCGCGAGCTCCTCTTTATCATAGTTCTTGGTTTTGCCCGAATTTGATGCAACCTTCCTTTATTTGCAATGATCTTCTTGATTTTTGAGTGGAATAGGTTCCTAACATGCTATAGAAGGTGCATGTTAAGTTTCAAGTAATTTGGAGCCTTGGTTTGAAAGTTGTCTAAGTTTTTCTCTTTTGAGGTTGTTCTGATTTTGTTGAGAGATCAGACGGCCCATTGTACATCGATCAAACCGCCCATGAATGGTTGGACTGCCCATTGTACACCAATTAGACCATGCCAAGGGTGCAAGTTGCTTTTGGTTTAATCTTTCTTGGAGCTTTTCTTGTGACTGCTTAGTCTCTTATCTTTATAGCTTTTCATAGATATTAGAATAAAGAGATTTGATCTCTCTTGTGGGAAAAGATTCAAAAAAGATTTAATTTTGTTGGCTCCTATTCACCCCCTCTAGTTGACTGTATCGATCCTACAATTACTATCAGAAACTTTGTGAAAATTGATTCGATGAGAAGTTAATTTGATACAATTTTGGTTGGACTCCAGGAGAACCTACTCAAATACTCGACGCATTAATCGTTCTTCTTTATGCACCTTTTGGGAAGTCTTACGACACTATAGTAGTGGAAATGCACTAAAAAAAGAACAACACTGCACCATATTTACTGATGATCACAATAAAGGAAATAGAATATCGACAAGTTCGATTGATGTGCAAGATCTAACGTTGGTTGTGACGTCGTTCATTAGAAAAAAATCAAATGAAATTTGTTTGTACTCAACATATGTGATTCGGTAAAATGACACTTCCGTGAATATTGCAAATGGATCCTAACCCATGTCTCAGCGAGGAATTGAGACATTTCTGATGTTGCAACTAAAGGCCCATAAATATTGTTTGTCTGCAAAAAAGTTTATGATGGAAACGTCAAAGCAACAAAGTTTTAGGGGCCTATTTTTTAGAGACCTAATTAAGGCCCTTTTTGTTTGAGCTTTTCATTCAGCTTAAAAGCAAAAAATTCAAAGCCAAAACAAATGGCTTACTTTTCAGCTGAGCATTTGGAAAAGCCTATGCCACTATAGGCCAAAAGTTAGATGAGATGTGCTTTTTTTGGGCTTTTATGGTTGGAAATATCCCTTTGCTACTAAACTTTGTTGAAATTATCCACAAATCCTGTCTCTATATAAAAAAATTGTCCTTCACTTTTTCTCCTCATCCTCCCTCTCTTCATCCCATACGGGCATGCGCCTGCCCTTTCGTGACTTGCTCACATGGTTAGGGTTTGGGCCGTCACCAGCGCTGGCGACCGCATCTCTCGATGCCACCATCCTCTCCCATCCTTCCATCCTCCGCAGCCATCCTTCCCCACCCGGTGACCAGATCTCCCAACATCACCGTTCTTTGCCCTCACGCCTCCATCCTCCCCCCCCACGTCTCCATCATCCCCTCATTTGGCACCGCCATCAGCCTCATATGTGTCTCTGTCGTCCACAACCCCAAGCCAGGGCCGTCGACTCCTCTAGGCCACTGACGCTATTGTTCTTCTCCCCCGTGCCTTTGTCCCCCGGCGCCAGGCGCCGCCATCCTCTTGACTCATGCTTCCGTTGTCCAAACCCCAAGCCACCATTGTCAACTCCTCTAGGCCACCGACACCGTCATCCTTCTCCCCAATGCCCTATGTGCAGCCGTCTTCTCCTTGCTTGACACCGCTGTCCTCACCTGTGCCTTCATCCTCCACACCCCTAGGTCGTCGTCGTCGACTCCTCTAAGATGCCAATGCCATCGTCCTCGAGTCCTCCCCAAGACCACCATCCTTGAGTCCCCCCAACCCTCCATCCTTGATTCTTTCCCAAGGCAGCGGATCTAAAAGTAGCATCCCCAATTTTGATTTGTTGTGTTAGGTGAAATTAATTCTATTTCTCGGATGAGTACTACTAGCAAAGTTGAATAGATGTATATGATGCATGCTTACTATGCATGATTTGATTTATTGGATGAGTACCAGCAGAAGTACATATGTCATATAATTTGATATACTTATGGCTATTTTGTATGTTATGAATGTAGCACTGTATTATATTGCAATGCCCAAGAATTTCTGATCCTTGGTCTTAATTTGATGGTGCACTTAATGGAGTATTTTCCAGTCATTTGGTCTACTATTAACAATTTTGCATAGTTGTTCAGTACAAATAATAGAACAAAGACAAGAAATAAGAGGAGTGCAAAATGAACTTAAGGTTATGTCATAGAGGATAATCTGTCCCAGTTTTTTTATACAGACCATTTAATTCTTTTCAGTCAGATTGTAGAATTGATGAATAAGGCAAACAATTACATAATAAAATGAGTGCAAAATGATTTTTTTTTTGAATTTTGACAAAGAGCTCTAGCATTCACTATAGAAGAAGAACAACAGCCAGACTACAAACGCACACACATCCACACACGCACACCCACCCCACACACGCACACATGCTTGCACCCGCCCCCGCGCGCACCCTGGCGAGTCCAAGAATCGATCCCGGGCGGGCTGCGCGTCCACCTGGGCTGCTAGCCACCTGTGCAAAATGAAATTTTATCAGAAATAAATAACAGAGACTAAAATGGATGATCTTCATCAATCTAGAAACCTAAAGTGGCAATGTACGAGTATAGGAAAATAGACGAATAATTAATCAAATTGCATAAGGTTGTTTTTCCATCCAAATCAGTATATCCTTCTACTGTCTTGTGTAACCCTTATTGCCAATGATTTAGGTCTTCTTGTTCTAGTCCCGCCACTTAGGTTTCCTCTGGTTGTTGAGCTGCAATTGCAAAGTACTGTTGGTGACCGGTGAAGAACTGAAGATACCAAACTGTTCCGTCTTTTCTAATCGGTGCATGTGTTAGTACTGCTGCGACATTTTCTTTTCAGTGTTTGTATGTGGGAGAAAGATATTGTTGGCTAGTGTTTCTTAATTGTTATTTTAATTCCTTGTGGGTGATTATTTGGTATTGCAATTGTGAAGCCAAAAGAAAAACAACTGAAATTTGAATGTGTTGTAAGATATACATGGGGGGAGAATCAAGATATATATTGGTACGTAGCTTTTCCATCCTTGATACTTGACTTGGATGATGTGCATGTGCTATGTATTTGAGGTATACATTTAGTTTTGGAAATACATTATTGTGAAGTATGTTTGAATATCAGCATTTTAAAGCATCCAGTCATTTTCATAATATTTCCTGATCATACGTGCCGGTTTCAATTTTATTTAAGTATATACACTCCTACAAGGCAAGAAACATAGGGAAAATTAACTAGCATCCATCTCATATAAAGCAGTAGAAGTTCTACACATCAGTTCGATGAGAAAAAACATAAAACATTTGTATCAGATAAATCAATACATAAAAAGATCCTCATAACTCATAAGGGTATTTTAGATTTTCTAATAATAAGCTACACCATCCAACCTATCAAAAGTCAAAATGCCAAAAAACATACTTGGCTTAAAAGTTAATTGCTTATAATCTATTTAAGCCTAAAAGCTAGCTTTAAGCTATAAACAAAAAAAACTAAGTCCAAACAAAATGATCCTAGTGTACTTGAGCAATCATGTTGGGCAAATGAATAGTTGAAGGGTTCTTTGTGCCCAAACTTTGGACAATGTAACCTGCAAGCACCACGTACCGTAGCCCGTAGCAAGCACCACGTACCGTAGCTCGTAGGAAAATGTTTGTTGTTATTTTAGCACGCGACAGATCACCAGAGCCAACAAAAACTCAACATATATAGCTCAGGCTTGTATGGCCCAAAAAAAACTAGTATAGTGCCAGTGATAACGCTACGACGTCAGTACATCTGCTTATTAATTAAATAAAAGATAAGTATGAATATAACACTTAATAATAAATAATCTTGTGATCACATTGTACGTACTACATATTTGGAAGGAGAGCGAATCAAACAAGGAAATAAACAGGGAGAATCTGCATGCAAGGAAACCAGACTTGAATTGCTAAAACTGTATGTACTACATATTTGGAAAGAGAGCGAATCAAACAAGGAAATAAATAGGGAGGATCCGCATGCCCGAAGGTGTTGCCCTTGATCTCCTCCACGTACCGCGCTTGCCAGCATCGCCTCCGCGAGCGCGACGTCGACAGCCTCCGCCGCCTCCCGCTCCGCGTGAAGGTACGCGTCCATCTCCGGCAGGCCGATCGCGCGGCGCAAACCCCTGGTGTAGTCCGCCGGACGAGTCGAACGCCGCGCGGGCAGCAGTATGTCATCCTGAAAAGCTGGACCAATAATGGCTTCCCTAATTATCATCCAAATATGAATGCTAACATATAGCACCATTTGTGCGTCCTGATTGAGGCTAATTATTATCAGAATATCTGTTACTTCCCATAGTGTATTTAGAAATAAGTCCTAAAATGAATTTATTCCTTATATTTATCACACGATAATTGCATTTCATACACACATTCCTTATATAATATTTTTCGCTAAATAATATTATGGCGTGATGCGTGGCGCCTTATATAGGATGTGGTGCACATGCATGAATGGAAGAAAATTAAGCGCGCGATTCATGGTACTGACTGGTATGGTAAATATTGAATCGAAATCAAATGGGTTTAGATTTACAACATAAATTCCATATATATAGTTCAATTGAAATATATATGTGCGGTCTCTCCTGTTGTGGGCCACATGAATGAATGAGTTAGACACATTAAACAACGGCCATCGGATGTGGGTGAGTAAAACTGAGGAAAGATCTGAGACGTTCATTTTGATGAATGCAAGTTTCTGGGGACGTTTTGCTGGGTGCACGAACATTAGGCCATCTCTAATGAGATGCATTATTTAAGGTGGACGTAGAAAAAATTGCTTAGATTAGATGCATTATAAAGGGGTATAAATGCTCAGGCTTGACATGCCGTTTGAGTTCAATCTGAATTTAGATGGACCCAATCTCGAACCGAAATGCTTCATCTCATTTGAGATTTTTGCCTTACACACGCTTGTATGTATAAGTACACTAATATTATAATGTGTTATGGAAGACTTAAATTCTATCGAATCATCGTTAGGATTATTGCAGTGGAGATTGTGGTGTCTGAACTTTCTTCAAGACTTAAGTATACGACGTACACGCCACATTATTTTTATGGCAAAATCGATCGCTGCGCCGTATCTTAGGCAAAGTCAGGTAAAAAGAATTAAGTTTCATGATAGGTGGACCAAAAGGATAAAGAAGGTTGACAACCTAAGTCGCATACGAAATTATTATGTATACAAAATCACTTGTGACTCGAACTAAAATTAGTTTCTAGCTAGCTTTGACATCTTTCTATGTGTAGAAAAGAATAACTCGAAACTAGCCCAAAATCACGTCTCAGAAAACATCCAGCACAATTGATACTTTAATCATATGCGATCTTCAGGAAGGCATAGAAAATGCTGTCCACTTCAACAGCGGTGAGCGATCGAGCATGCAATTTGCTAACACGTACAAGTCATACCGGAGGCATGCATGAAACCAGCCTTATTGGGCCATACGCGTGAAGCGCGCCATACATGCTCCTTTTTCTAGCTTCATCTCGGCGCCGGTGAGCAATCGCGCGGCACAGGGCATTTAAGGATTTCATGAGAAACAAAATTCCTGCGATCCAAACAGGACAAACTAATCGGTAATGGAGGTCCTGCTACTGCTATATATACCCCATCAGCACCCATTCCAGAGCTCATCAAGCAGCTCAAGCGCTCCCGCCCATTGCTATTTTCTAGTGCTTCAGAGCTCGGGCATCACTTGCATTGCATCTCGTCGTCTCAGCTGCAGCCGTGACAATCAACATGGAGGCCCAAAACGAGGAGGTTGCTGCCCTGGTTCAGAAGATCGCGGGGCTCCACTCCGCCATCGCCAAGCTGCCGACCCTAAGCCCATCTGCTGACGTGGACGCGTTGTTCACTGACCTCGTTATGGCGTGCGTTCCGCCAAGCCCCGTCGACGTGACTAAGCTCGGTCCGGAGGCACAGAAGATGCGAGAGGAGCTCATCCGCCTCTGCTCCGACGCCGAGGGGAAGCTCGAGGCGCACTACTCCGACATGCTCGCCGCCTTCGACAACCCGCTCGACCACCTCGGCCGCTTCCCTTACTACAACAACTACATCAACCTCAGCAAGCTGGAATACGAGCTCTTGGCCCGCTACGTGCCCGGCATCGCGCCGGCCCGCGTCGCGTTTGTCGGGTCGGGCCCGCTGCCGTTCAGCTCGCTCGTGCTCGCCGCGCGCCACCTACCGAACACGTTGTTCGACAACTACGACCGGTGCGGCGCGGCCAACGAGCGGGCCAGGATACTAGTCCGCGCGGACAAGGACGTGGGTGCGCGCATGTCATTCCACACGGCGGACGTCGCCAACCTGACGCATGACCTCGGCGCGTACGACGTGGTCTTCCTGGCCGCGCTCGTCGGCATGGCGGCAGAGGAGAAGGCCAAGGTGATATCTCACCTGGGCACACACATGGCGGACGGAGCGGCCCTTGTTGTGCGGAGTGCGCACGGCGCGCGCGGCTTCCTGTACCCCATCATTGATCTCGAGGACATCAGGCGTGGCGGGTTTGATGTGCTGGCCGTGTACCACCCCGACGATGAGGTGATCAACTCCGTCATCATCGCGCGCAAGGTGGACGCTCGCGCCAATGGACTCCAAAATGAGCATGCGCACTCGAGCGGTGCGGTGCCGGTGGTGAGCCCGCCGTGCAAGTGCTGCAAGATGGAGGCGAGCACGCACCAGAAGAGGGAGGAGTTTGCCACCAAGGAGCTATCTGTCTGACTGGTCGACGAATGGCGAGATATGATCGTCTAATTGCAGCTTATTAGCTTGCTACTCGTACGTGATATGTCATATGTACGTTGGCCTGGTCACTTGGTTTGTGACGTGTACTTGTTGTTTGGTGTGAAAACGTACGTCGGGATGTCTTCGAAGTTCGGTGGTGAAGACATCGATGAGGACGGTCACACAGTGTGCGAAGGAAGGAATACTATGTGTTTGTGAGTTGTCACAGTCGAAAATCAGACAAACGGTTGTCTCTACAATATTTTGATATTCAATTGCAAAATCTATAACGGGTTATGTTTTGTAAATGTCATTACAGAAATATCTTAAGAGAAGAAAATTTCGAACAATATATACTAATTATGGAAGTTCTACAAAAAGAGATAGAAAAACTCTTGGTTTCAACAAGCAAGCTCGATACTATTCAGTAATTGGATTAATTCAAGATGAACAAATATTAAAGATAATTTCAGTAATCAATACATTAACAAGATATGATATCACAAATACTAACAAGCATACATTGAGAAACAACATTAATTGATAGATCAAGACAAGGCCACCTTAGGGCTTTTCCATGTCTGATATCATCTGTGCCACAGCTTTCGTAATAGAGGCTTTTTTATTCTCCCTGAAGTTCCAGAACTCTGGCACAATGCCTATTTGTTTGACACCAATAACTGGTTGACTTTCAGTCATATCTCTTAATCCCTACAAAAGCGATCATATTGTTGTGAAAATGATGTCTTGGTATATTATTAGTAACCACGTCGAATTACATACTATAAACCTTTATATTACCTATATAAGCTCAGCTTTGGTTTCTTCCAGCTCTGTATTCGTCCTGTGCTCCTTAATGATGAGTGCCTTATTAAGAGAATCAATATCTTGTGATTTGTCATCTATATCTTTCAGTTTTTGTTTCATCTCATAAATCTTTTCTGTTAATTCAAACTTTCCCTTCAGTTGTTCTATCTCCACCACAAGTTTTTGTTTAGCGTACAACAGCTTTTTCATGTTGTTTATCTTGTTTGTAGACTTCACTTTATATATATGTGTAATTTGCAGCCACGGGACATATAATGTATATATGATGAATCACGACAGAAGTTAAACATCTAGATGTTTTTGGAACATAATATGCACAATTCAAATTTTGCAAAAACAACATAATCGAAAGGATAAAGCAATTCATACTTATTATATCGATTTGACATTGAATTATGTCTACTTAACAGATTAATCAGTAATCGTATGATAGAGTACTCTCAGGTGTCGGGTTGCTAAAGGTTAGACCCTCAGCTTCCTCGCCACAAGGTGTAGGGCTGTTAGAGACAATCTCTTACCTCCACTACACAAGGGTCATGTAATCAAAATTGAATTAGACAATTAACTAAGCAAATGAGGTCTTGAACTCTTACATTCCTAAATTATGCACAATCAAAATCAGATTATGAATAGAATCGAAGTGTCCTTCTAGTGTATGGGTGTAGCAACAAATACAAAAGGAAAACACTATTGGTAACTTCAATTACCCATACAGACTAAGGTAATGGTCAAATAGATCATATATAACAAAATATGACATGATCATAGAAAGATTAGAAGTTCTAAGAATAGGGCATCTGCTTACTTAAACAAATCATATTATTAGAATTACATGTCATGTTATTAGAATTACTGAATACTGAATATGATGATCAAGCCCAAAGACAATAAAATAAAAGCAATACTTTCTACCATTAACCGGAAGCAACTATATAGTTCAAGGCTACATTTGCTACTTTAATTATTTTAGTTCATCAATAGACCCATAGCATCATTGAGCACCGATATGTACATCCAAGGGAAAAACATCCATGTGGCGCATGTGCTCGAGGGGGAGGGCAGCTAGCTCATGGGGATCCAAAAATCAAATTTAAAGTTAGCATAACAAAAATAAGTATAAACATGCACCTTACAAAGGGATTAAGAGCTAAGAATGAGAGGTGTGGTAAAGAGGATAAGTATGAGGGAATAAACACCGCACTGAGACATGCAAGCTTCTAACAATCGAAGACAGTTGCAGTCTTATACAAACATTAAGTGAACACTAGGCATGTGCTCGTGCGTTGCACATGACATTGAAAGTTTCACAGTAGCCTAAATTATAATCAATCTATATGCCTTCACTATAGTAGATAATATACAAACATGTGCATATCAAATTATCTACATAAAGGGATTATAATTGGTGTAACCATCAATATATAAACTGACAAAAAACCCATATACCTTACTCTGAGAAACAATATCAAAATCCACATGACGAGACTCTAAAGCAACATAAGGTAAATTCTAAACTTAATTGTAAACATGCACCTTACAGTAAATTCTAAAATTAAGTATAAACATGCACTTTATGGTAAATACATGTCATTCTAAAATTAAGTATAAACATGTCATGTGGATTGAGGGGAGGCGGAGCAAGGCTGATCGGGAGCCGGCAAAGCCGAATGGCATAGGGGCTAGGGTTTGGAGAGATGGTGCGCACGGTTTATATTTATAGTGATGTTATCACAGACGGGTCTGTGATCTATACGTATGATATACGGTTCTCTCATAGAACCGTCTGTGATGTGCGACTCATCACAGACGGTTCTATTATAGAATTGTCTGTGATGTAACCCACATCACATACGATTCTTGGGTAAAACCTTATGAGATGATGCTCACATAATGACAGTTTTAGCAAAAAAAACCGTCAATGATGTCAATGGTAGTAATCTCTGATGGTTTTTGGTTAAAATTGTAAGTGATGATCAACTATCACAGATAGTTTTTCAAAGCCGTCAGTGATGAGGGGTCTAATATGTCTTTTTGTAGTAGTACAGGTTCGCAGTATGTTCGGTCTTTATCGGCCACTTTCTGTTCTAACTTATGTCTGATGCCCATATCAACCAAGTCAAGTCGTGCGTTGATACCATCCTTTATTTTACCCTTAATGTTCAGTACGAGATCAATCAAGCTATCACATACATTCTTCTCAATGTGCATGATATGGATGCAGTGGCGAACTTATAGGTGCTCCCAATAAGGTAGGTCCTAAAATATTGATCTTTTCTTCCATATGCTCTTCTCACAGGTCCTCGATTTACATTCATTTCCAAGCACAACATCCAAATCCTTAATCATATCACAAACATCTCTCCCGCTAAAAGGCCTTAGAGCTGAACTGTCCTCGTTCCTTCTGTCGAATTGTTTCTTTATCTTGCGGTATGGGTGATTCCTCTGAAGGAACCTACGGTGATTCATATACACGGTTTTGCGCGAGTGATTCAGCCACACACTCTCGGTATCATCTAAATGGCTTTGGCTCCTTTTGTACTCTGGCCTGACAGGTTAGTAAGGGCAGGATAATCATTTATGGTGCAGAACAACAAGCGGTACAAAGTGAAGTTCTCTCGATTGTACGCATCCCATACCTGTACCCCATTCCACCTTAGCAGGAGCTCTTTTCTTCATCTCAATGCCCTTGCCATCATCATCTGATTGATTTTTACACTTGTATCGGGATGTGTTGCACACCGGTCATACAAGCAAGTTTGCGTACTCTTTGCGGTACAGAATACAGTCGTTCGGACATGCCTTTATTCTTTCTACTTCCATTCCCAAAGGACAAATAACATTCTTGGCTTTGTAGGTGGTTGTCAGCAACTCGTTTCCCTCAATAAGCATGTCTGCTAATAGACCTAACAGCGTCGTGACACTCTTGTCGGACCAACCGTTGCTTGTCTTCAATTTCAGCAATTCAAGCACAGATGATAACCTTGTATAATTCAACTTGTAGCCCGAGAACAAAGGTTTCTCCAAGTCATCCATCAAGCTAACAAATTTATCATACTCTTTGTCGTCATGGTTCCCTTCTGCATCATGCAATATTTGATCCAGATTGTCATCGTGCAACCTATCCTCATCGGAAGCACAATCGATATCATCTGGCATATCGTTGACTTTGTCGGCGATGTTAATACATACTGCTTCCTATATAATTTGCTCTTCACTGTGACTAGTCCAACATGTATACCCCCTTTTAAAACCATTTAGAATCAAGTGTGCTTCGATCTGCACTGAGTTTTGAAACATCCTCAGATTCTTGCAGTTAATGTATGAACAAGACATTAATTGCACCCCCTTCTTAAACACATCCTCCTCTATAGATCTTCTAAAAGTAGAGACACCATTAATATACTTAACACTCGCACGGTTCTTAGCATACATCCAATTTCGGTCCATCTACGCTACGCATATAACAATTAGTACTAAATATTGAAGTACACTAAGAGTGCACATGCACATATTCTTAAATTGGAGCACAAATTAACTAGCTAAATCCTAACCTAAATCATAAACCATGATAGATCTAAATAATCTTCTCTCTTTACTAAGCTAGCTAGATCAAAACCAAACATCTTCAATTCTTGCTTTACCAAGGTACCTACATCTTGAATACAATGCAATTATAATCATTTACTACCTTAGATCACAAAGAACAAATGGATCTACACCAAGCTTGATCTAAATAATATTCAACTCTCTCTTTACCAAGCTAGATCTTGAATATAATGCAATTAGAATCAATTACTAACCTTAGATCACTATGAACAAATGGATCTACAATCACCTTTCGAAATCAACGGTCTCCTTTCACCAGATCGTCTCACAGCCGAAGCCACCTCAAAGATAGATCTCAAAACCCTAAAAACACTAAGTGGGTTGGGGCTCTGTATTATATATTGCTAGGATATATCACAGATAGTTTTAGTATAAAACCGTTAGTGATGATGACATCAATAGACATCACTGACGGTCAGTGATGTCAATTCATATCACTAACGGGTGGCGGCTAAAACCATCAGTGATGTATATTAATGTCAACAAATTGGCATCACTGATGGGTGGTGACTAAAACCGTCAGTGATGTCTATTTATGTAAACATTGATGGTTTTATACTAAACCGTTATATCAATTGATATCACAGACAGTTTGTGGATAAAACCGTTAGTGATGATTTCAACAAACATCACATGAATGGTTTGAACGCGTTTCTACCTTGGTTTTGCATGACGTCAAGTTACGATCAGCGCGTAGCGGCGCGCACGCGTACAATAGCACTTTCGTGTGTGTGTGTATAATATGTGATTGTCATGTATCTAATCTAAAATTTGGAAGATATCAATAGCCAAAGTTTTAAAAGTTTGACCGTACATATCCCAAAATGATATGTATTTGTGATAAGAGGGAGTATTTGCTAATGGGGAGTACTATTTTTTTAAATGGGACTACTAGCTAGTAAAAGTTATTGAAAGAGCAGGAAATTGAATGGTACTTTGGTCTCCTTTGGCACAGCTTTTTCTAGAAGAAGCCACAAACTGTGTCAAACAACTGACTTCTACTTCAGCTTTTTGTACAAGACCATGCTCATTTGTGAAGAGAAACAAAAGATACTAAAAAGCGTCTTTTCAAAGCTGTCAGCCAGAAGCTTGACTTTGCACAAACCCAAGCCAAGCCAAAGGGGACCTTTGTGTGTCCAGGCAAATCCTCGGCTCTCGACTACTTCACCTATGATAGTTGAGTTTCCTTAATCAAGTATCTATTATGTACTAAAAAGGTGATGACGTGTACTTTACAAATGTTAAGAAAAAAAATACTATAAATTCTCAAAAAAAAGAGAAAAACATTTGCCTTTAATTTGGAGTTCTAATTTTAAAGGCCTAGATTTGATAACTGATTGGATACATAGGAATTTGAAATAATTATCGCAAAAAATAAAACATCTCTATCCCTTGATTTGGTTGGTCCTGATTTTAAAGACATAGATTTTTATAGTTGCATTAGAGATATATTAATTTAAAATAATTATCAACAAAAAATCTGGCTGCTAATTCGATATACTCAAAACACGTTACAAACCGAGTGACCAACGTATATATATGACATATATCACGTATATATGATATTCCAGTACCGTATCACAGTAACAATCATAAGAGAGGCGTGAAACCAGCCATGTTGGGCATGAACGCGTGAATCGCGGCATGCATGCACCTTTTCCATCTTGCTGATCGGTCCAGGCGTGAAACCGGACGCGCACGACGTTTAAGATAGCCAATGAATGATGACGCGTGCCACTGCTATATATAATCCACTCGCACCCATCCAGAGCTCATCAAGCAGCTCGAGCACTCAGTCCTGTCCATTGCCATTTCCTTGTGCTTCATATCAGCTCGGGCATCAGTAACAGGAAGCAATATGGAGGCCCAAAACAAGGAGGTTGCTGCCCTGGTTCAGAAGATCGCGGGGCTCCACTCCGCCATCGCTAAGCTGCCGTCCCTAAGCCCATCTGCTGAGGTGGACGCGCTGTTCACTGACCTCGTCATGGCGTGCGTTCCGCCAAGCCCCGTAGACGTGACTAAGCTCGGCCCGGAGGCGCAAAAGATGCGGGAGGAGCTCATCCGCCTCTGCTCTAATGCCGAGGAAGCTCGAGGCGCACTACTCCGACATGCTCGCCGCCTTCGACAACCCGCTCGACCACCTCGGCCGCTTCCCTTACTACAACAACTACCTCAACCTCAGCAAGCTGGAGTTCGAGCTCTTGGCCCGCTACGTGCCCGGCATCGCGCCGGTCCGCGTCGCGTTTGTCGGGTCGGGCCCGCTGCCGTTCAGCTCGCTCGTGCTCGCCGCGCGCCACCTGCCGAACACGTCGTTCGACAACTACGACTGGTGCGGCGCGGCCAACGAGCGGGCCAGGAAACTAGTCCGCGCGGACAAGGACGTGGGCACGCGCATGTCATTCCACACGGCGGACGTCGCCAACCTGACGCATGAGCTCGGCGCGTACGACGTGGTCTTCCTGGCCGCGCTCGTCGGCATGGCGGCCGAGGAGAAGGCCAAGGTGATAGCGCACCTGGGTACGCACATGAAGGACGGAGCAGCCCTCGTTGTGCGGAGCGCGCACGGTGCGCGCGGGTTCCTGTATCCCATCGTTGATCCCGAGGATATCAGTCGAGGCGGGTTTGACGTGCTGGCCATCTACCATCCCGACGACGAGGTGGTCAACTCCGTGATCATCGCGCGCAAGGTGGACACGCACGTGAACGGACGCCAAAATGGACAGGTGCACGCGCGCGGTGCGCTGCCGGTGGTGAGCCCGCCGTGCAAATGCTGCAAGATGGAGGCGAGCGTGCTTCAGAAGAGGAGGAGTTTGCCACCGAGGAGCTGTCCTTCTGATGCGACGAAACGAACGTGCGTGGTGATCATTCGTCGCTGTTTTATCAGGTGCATTCGTGGTAATCTGACGTCATGTGTATCTTGTAACGTACTACATGTGTGGTGCCGCGGCGTGAATTAAAAAGCGAGCGATCTTGATGCTTTCCTTCTAATACAAGTTGCACAAATCTTGAAACAAGCGAAGGGGTAAGTAATCTTCATCTATCCTTCATTCATGCTTTAATATTTGTGCAACTGTAAAAAAGAAAAGCATTGAAGCACCTCTCTTAAAAGGCATGGATGAGGGTAGTGTGCGAAGGAATACTATATATGTGTTTCTATCTGTTGAAAATAAATGCAATTTTCCTTCAAGAAGATAAACAGGAACTAAATTGTGTGATATTAATTAATGAGGCTACAGCCCACATGATGTAATCCTTCCGTGTTACTTAACAAACTTTAAAGCTTGCCCTGTTCTTAATAAAACAATTGTTTTCACATCAATTTACTACAGTACGGCCCCTTGGCTCATTTAAGTGCTCTGGGATGTTTTTCTGTTTACTAGGTAAGCAAGCGCTGCATCTGCACGGCATTCATATTTATCAACTTCTTGTCATTTGCACAACTAGTCGATTAGCCCACGCAATTGCATGGTGTTGTACATGTGTGCTACTTGACTCTCTCTTATAAAGCACAATTACGTATAGACACGCACTGTTTCCTTACGCTTGGTAGAAATGCTATTCTACAGCTGCGTGTGAAATAGCTTATTCTACTACCTAGCCATTTAATCTAGTTCGATTGAGCCATGCAACACAATAAACAACACATCGGACTGGCGTGGCGAAAACCAACTAATAAATGCACTTCAGTTTTGCAATTCGATCGTAAATCACGAATACATTTTACTATATGCAATTACTACCGAATCAGTTACTAGTTAAGCGTTGATCAACCCAACTAGTTAATGCGTATTGTAGCTTGTACGTTAATCTGTTTTTTCTTTATTTTAGCCATATCTTTTTATTAGTAGCTCGGAAATAGTTTTCACCAGTAGCTTACTGACGACGAGAGGAATAAATTGATCTAAGTCTTACTATTAAACAGAAATTTTGCTGTCTGGTAAAGTAAATTACTATGTTCTATAACATGAAATTAGTACATCTATAACAAGAAATTACTACCATACAATATAATTGGAAAATCCAACACAGATCAGCCATTTGGCAATAAAAGTCCATAAAAAATATGTGCATAAATTTTGAAAAACTCTCAAAAATTAACATACGTAGGGGATGTGAGTTTCTATGTACAACTCAATAAAATTTGACGACCAAACTCACTTGCATTTGCAAGATATGAAAAGAAAAAAATTACTATTCATCATTGATTACCACTTGTTAATTTCATATCTTTCAAATAGATTGATTTAGGTTTTCAAACTTCATAGGGTTGTAGAATCTTACCTCCCATACTTATGGTAATTTTTTGAAAATTTTGGAAATTACATGTACATACGGTGTTCTGAACAAGAATGTATTTCTATTTGTCGGCGCTTTAGTAAAATGATTGAAAAAATTTAAAAGAAATTAGCATAAATAGGGGAGGTGATGTTCTACATTAGTGCAAAATTTGAAGACCAAAATTAATGTCATTTGAAAGATATGAAATAGACATGATTGTAGAAACTTACATTCCCTACTTATGGTAATTTTTGGTGAATTTTTTAGAACTTCTACATGTAGTTTTCACAGACTTTATGACTAAAATGACTGTTCTGTGCAAGATATGTTGTAGATATAGTAATTTCATGTTGTAGATATAACAATTTCTATTACCGGTCTGCAAAATTACTGTTTTAACAGCGAGACTTAAATTGTTCTTTCCCTCTCATCGTCAGCAAGCTACTGGAGAAAAACATTCGCAAATCGGAGCTACAATAAAAAGATATGGCCAAAACAAAGAGAAAACATATTCGTGTACAAACTACAAAATACATTAACTAATCGGTTTGGCCACGTAAATGATTCACAAGTAAATTCATCAGTTGTTCTCTGATAAAATATTTTGCGATTTACTACCAAGTTGCATTCTTGGCGTTATTTGCAACGCATTAACTCAGTAGAAATTACTACCATACAGTATAATTGGAAAACCCTGCACAGATCAGCCATTTGGCAGTAAAAGTCCAAGAAATTTTTTTGTAAAAGTTCTTTAAAATTCTTAGAAAATTACTATATGTAGGGGGCATGAGCTTCTACGGCCCTGTAAAATTTGAAGACAAAACTCGCTTGCATTTGAAAGATATGAAAAGAACAAATTTATTGTTTATCACTGAGCGCTTGTTAATTTCATATATTTCAAACGAGATTGACTTTGATTTTCAAGTTTTACAGAGATGTAGAATCTCACTTCCCATACTTATGGTAATGTTTTGAGAATTTTTAAAAACTTGTACATATGGTATTCACGAACAAGAATTTATTTCTGTTTGTCGACGCTTTAGTAAAATGAAAGAAAAATTCTCAAAAAATTACCATATATATAAGGGAGGTCAGATTCTACATCCGTACATAATTTTAAGTCAAAAATCAGTTTCATTTAAAAGATATGAAATTGCTAATCAGTGATGAATAGTAAATTTATCATTTTCATATCTTTCAAACGCAACTAAGTTTAGTCTTCAAATTTTACAGAATTGTAGAAATTTATATTCCTTACGTATGGTAATTTTTGGTGAATTTTTCAGAACTTGTACGTATAGTTTTTATGAACTTTATTACCCAAATGATCGATCTGTGCAGGATATGTTGTACATATAGTAAGTTCATATTGCAGATATAGTAATTTTATATTGTAGATATAGTAAATTCTGTTACCCGTCAGCAAAATTACTGTTTTATAGTATGGCTTATATCATTCTATTCCTCTCGTCGACAGTAAGCTATTGGTGAAAGGCATTGCAAATGGGAGCTACCAAAAAAAAGATATGGCTAAAATAAAGAGAAAACATATTCTGTACAAAGTACAAAATGCATTAACAAGTCGGTTTGACCGCGTAACTGATTCGCCAGAAAATTCATCAGTTGTTCTACAGTAAAATGTTTCGTGATTTACTACCGGATTGCATTTACTGGCGTTGTTTGCAACACATTAACTCAGTATAGAGATGTTTGCATGCGCTTCTCGGACCGGAGCGCAGAATAGCTATTCTACGCACGGGAGTAGAATAGCGCTACCGTATATATGTACATATGCATATACATACATTATTCTACAGTTGTGTATAGAATAGCCCATTATACTCCCTAGCCAGATAACGCAGACCGACCGAGCCACGTATCCCAGTACTCTGCGTAATGGAACTTTCCCAGTTGACTATCAACTACGTGACAAACAAACTAGTAAATGCAAACTTGTTTGCACAAGAATATATTTTTCTTTGTTTTAGACATAATATTATATTGCCAGCTCGGATTCACAAACTATTTTGATCAATAACATACCGTCGACGAGAGGAACAAAATGATATAAGTCTAAGCTAATAAGCGTCGTATGATTCAAATTTTACTACCAAATGACTATCAAATTACTTATTGTGTTGTAAGATTTTATTACCACACAGACTCCACATGCTGCTTTGAACCCTTTAGCATGATAATATAGACTTTACTATCCATATATATATACATATATATATATATATATACTATTGTAACAACCCTCTTTTTTGTACAAACTACTAAGAAGGATGATCTATATGCATACGATTACTAGTTCCATGATCGGTTCGATGACGCACATTCACAATAATTGATAACACATCCACACTCAATATTACATCTGATAATGGTAATTTATACAATAAGAACATGCAAAGTAGAGTATATAACAGCGAAAAGAAGCAAAAGTATTGTAGTTTGCCCATCCAATCCTCTGGCAACTGAAAAGGTATAAACCCTAGAAGATCGCATCATTGAAATTACTATATCCTACGGCGAAGTGTAATCTTCAGGGGCCTCTTCTTCAACTAAACCAACAAATAAGCAAGAATGAGTGCTTTCGTACTCTCCAAGACTTAATATGTATCGCAAAAGTATAGTAAATGCAGGCTATGTCAAAGGTGGCTTCTATAGTTATTTTGCATAAAGCGAAATTAAACATGTAAATCAAGAAGTAATTTGCAAACAGAATTTATGAAAGCAAGTTTGACTGATATGAAAATAACAAGTATGTAAGCTTAAAGTAATAACTCAGAGTCCTCTATGAATGTGAGTACCATGTCATCTCATTGCCATTCTCTGACATACAATCTGGAACAAACACTTTTCAATAAACATTTTCAATTCATTTCTTTTTGAAAATAATGAAACATCTAACTATGTGATGACTTTACCATGTGCCCTTGATCGCAGGCGTGACTTTTCAAAAAGATTTAAGCTTTGTAGAGGTGTAAAGCTTTACCCACAACAAATGATCCACTCTTTGTGCAATGTTATTTGTACTCTTCCTTTGATATGCTGCGGAGAGCTCATAATATAACCGTTAAATTACCTAAACCAACTATGCACCAACCCGATGATGACAAACCCTTACTATGGTGGCAGAAGACATTTGTACTCTCTGTTAGACAAATGGTTTTACATCCCACTATCCCACTTCTCTCCATAGTTAGGCGTACACGTTGTATCGGTAGCGTTTGTTCTATAATCACCTCGGTGTGGACGTTCCATCAAGCAATCAGTCTCAGAAAGCCCGTAATACTATAGCCTTCCAATGTGCAAAGTCAATTCTAAGTAATTTAATAGGTTAAGACTATCTTATACCAGCACTTGTGGTTGTACGATTATCTTAGCCTGAAAATAGCACAATAGTTCGATTTTTAATCCGATCTAGACGATAATCTCCCCCTACACTATGTGTAAGTCCCATACACATTCGTCTACTATCAAGAATCATCTGCGTCAAAACCATAGTTTTATTTTTATTTACCAAAATTTCAGTAATCTTTAATGTCAAATCCAACATTTTTAATCATATCCAAAAATTTTAAATTGTATAGAGCAACATGTTTCTCTACTAAGCATGGCTAAGCATGGTTATTAAGTAATCACTTATGCCCAAGTTGACAATTATGTATTATCTACCTTTATTCTAAAGTTATTAAGGTCCACATGCCAATATTTATTAAGAAAGTTCAATGGGATAACAGGTATATCTAACAGTACCACAATGCAGCATATTTACTAAAAATACAAGCATGCATAAATAGATTTGAAAAAACAGAATTAAATTAAAACACTGTGATCAATATGATCAATGGGGGTGCTTGCCTTACTTTGTTGGTTCAGAAATTAACTCGGGGTCAAAGTCTTCAGTAGCAGCTTGCGTCAGCGTCTACACATTCGTATCATAAACAACATTAAGAAGCAATGATAATAAGAGGCAAAACGAAGTCAAATAAATTGATATAAAAGTTTAGGTGATAAAAGCATTTTAATTGCTGATTTCCTTTTTATTTAAGTTCAGTGGTTTGTGTTATAGGTTTTAGGATTATATTAGAGAGGTTTAGGCTTTTAATAGGATTTAGATACAAACTATGTTAATATATAATTATCTTTGTAGTATTAGGTGGTCTTGACTTATAGATCATATACCAGTTGGTTTTACTTGTATTAACCATTATTGATGATTGTTTTCTATATATTAATCTTTTGTATAAGGAAAGCAAAGCTATATATGATCTTGTTTGAAACTAAACTAACCATTAAGTACATTTCAAGATTAGGTGATCTGGACAACACTATCAATTCATCTGGGCCAGTTCCTAACTTTTTAGGACAAACCGATTGAGATAGATGATTTCGGAGAGAGTGTTAATTATAATTATAATTGTTTCTTATGTTAGTACCGATTGTGATGTACGAACCGATTGTGATGTGTATCGTATATCACAAGCGGTTCTTATCTTAGAACCGATTGTGATGTGCCTCGCTAGGTTATTTATACCCTCGGGCTGATCTTTCCGCTGTTGTTGTTCTAGAGGCATTAAGAACCGCCGCCACCCCAAAAAACACCACAAACTCTAGTTGGAAGCAATATTTGGGTGATAAATTATGAAATCCTCGAGGTTGGGTGTTTAGAGGGTAAAGTTGAAGTCCTAGCTTGAGGAGATTTCCTCTCAATTTTCCCTCATTTGTGGTTTTCTTCAAAGGTGAGCATTCCCTTCAATTTTGCACTAACTAATTCGATTATGCAAAGAGAGTTTAGGTTGCCTTTGGAATTATGGTTATCCTATCGGATGTCACATCCTTTATTTGAGAAACACGCATCCATTTATCTTTGTAGTACTCTCCTGTTAATCGAGAATTATTGTTCTTTGTAATATGATAAAAGTTAGAGTTTAGGTTACGTAACCTACGTCTCCCGTTCGAGGGTGCTTGTTTATAAATATGCTGAAATGGAAAATTTATAAGAAAGAAGTCTCGAATTGTCCACGTTTTTTTACAGTTCGAGGATATGTGGTTTGGGCAAGTTTCTAAGCTGTTGTACAACTCGAGAGAAGGTTTCGGTTGCATCTCCCTGGTGTTCTCTCGATACACACCCTCATGATTTTTTGTCGATATGTGTATTTGAGAATAGCGGGAGATCTTCTTGAAATTTTTCGGAGTTATACAACAGAGTTAGAACTTGCCCGCACTACTATATCCTCGAATGGGATTTGGACCTAACCTAATTAGAGATTAGGAATCATCGTTGAGTACGTACTTAGTAGGTTTACAGATAGACATCTCTTCAAGATCATTCAATTCCTTAATTTTGTTAATGATTCCAATCTTATTTTCTTTCATTGAAGTCAAAGGACAACTTTGTTAATGCCTTCTAGCTTGAACCTCATCAAGTGCAACACATGCACTGTGGTGATCACCGAGTGCAACACATACACAAGGCTCTCTGTAAGTGCAATACATGCACAAAGAGCACTCAACCCACTTCTAATTGCAACAAATGCAAATTAGAATCACTCTTAACTCAAAAACCAAATTAGAGAGTGCAACACATGCACAACTCAACCACAAAGTACAATAAACTCTCTAAAACCACAGCAAGAGCAAATGCCACCACTATGGCTCCTTTTATAGCTCTTGAAGAAAACTAGCCGCTAGAGGCAAAGCGGACAAAAATTAGCATTTTCGATACTACAGCCTGTAGGGTGGTATTCTCGACCTCGACCCCAATGGTGAAAAGGATACAAAACTAGCTCGGCGGTATTCTGGCCTCCACGTCGGTAGCACTAGCGGAGAATCCATGGGAAACACATGCTCGGAAAAACCTACCGCCCTATAGGGCCGATACTACCGAACCTCGATAGAGCACCGCTCCCACGAGGTCGGCAACTCCGACCTCCTAAAACTCTTAGAAAACAACCATTCGAAAAATAACTACCGAACACAGGGGTTAGTGCAGGACGAGTGGTACTACCGGCCTCGTGGCGATACTACCGGACGGAGGTAGTCTGGGCTTAGCATAGAGGTAGAAGTGGATTTTACGGACAAATCCATATTTCACA
Source organism: Otatea glauca (assembly GCA_036346275.1). Taxonomy (NCBI): domain Eukaryota; kingdom Viridiplantae; phylum Streptophyta; class Magnoliopsida; order Poales; family Poaceae; genus Otatea; species Otatea glauca. Next base: position 22,100,177 of record CM070715.1, read on the forward strand.
CATAAAACTTTCCTCATCAAATCAAGAGCCACTTTAGATCAATTCATTGAGCCATGTGATGATCAACACATGATCACACCAATTTGCAAAACACATTTGCAAATTCTCAATACATGCTCCAAGAATTGCATTACACTTCAACTTATTTGCAAAACACATTTGAAAATAATAAACCAAGAATCTATAAGGTCAACTCTTGAGCCATGTAAGGATCAATACATGATCCGACAATTAGCAAAACACATTTGCAAATACCAACACATGCTCCAGACCAATCTCATAAACTTTCACTTATTTGCAAAACACATTTGCAAATAACAAATCCAATCAATTAAAATCAAATCTTGAGCCATGAGGTGATCAACACATGATTACAACGCTTTCCAAAATGCATTTGTAAAGCTCATCTCATGCTCCAAGATAAGAAGCATAAACTTGATATTTTGCAAAAACACATTTTGCAAACACTAAGCGATAAACTTGATTAGCCTTGTATGATCAACACATGATCTCTAGCAATTTGCAAAAACATTTGCAAACCCTACTAGTCACAAACTAAGAAAACAAATGCATGAGTTTACACTATTTGCAACATGTGCAAATACTAAGCTCCATGCAAAGAACAACCGTTAAAGCTGAATCGTGAGCTATCTCCTTTTGCAACATATGCAAATCAATAACTCAATGCAAATCCAAATCGTTAAAAGCAAGCGTGAGCTTCCTTATTTGCAACACATGCAAATATAAGCATAACATAAAAACCAACTTAAGAGAGTGAGCTAGAGCGGACGGATTGAGTTCATCAACACATGATGAAACTCAAGCTAAATGATGAAAGATATGAAAAAGACAAATTCGGCTGACTAGAGATCTTTCATTGTTTAGAGTTTTTTTAGTTTCATATCTTTCAAATGCGATTGAGTTTTGTTGTCAAATTTTACAGGGTTGTAGAAGCTCACCTCTCCAACATATGGTAATTTTTTGAAAATATCTACATATGATTTTCATATATTTTATACTATCAGGGTGCTTTACACAGAATATAGTAATAATTTGAGTAATAGACAGTAAAATGGTATTTTCTTGATAATAAAAGACAGTATATCCTGCTGTTTAGCAATTTATCAATTTCAAATCTTTCAAATGCGATTGAGTTTGGTCTTCAAATTTTATAAGGTTCTAGAAGCTCATCTCCCCTACGTATGGTAATTTTTTGAGAATTTTTTAAATATTTTTCTATAGGTTCGACAAATAGAGCTATATTCTTATTTATGAAAACCACACGTACAAATTCTCAAAACAATACCATATATTGGGGAGATGAGATTCTACAACCCTGTGAAATTTGAATACCAAAATCAATATCAGCTAAAAGATATTAAAAAGACAAATTTGGTTGAATAGTGATTTTTTAGTGTTTAGCATTTTGTCAATTTCATATCTTTCAAATGCGATTGAGTTTGGTCTTCAACTTTTACAGGGTTGTATAAGCTCAGCTCTCCTATGTATGGTAATTTTTTATAAATTTTAAAAATTTGTACATGTGAGTTTTATGGATTTTACATGAAAAAAGATTGTTTACACAACTCGTGTAATAGCGAGTAATATGTTATTTTATGGATAGTAAAGGCAATATATCCAGTGTTTTATAAAATCTATGAAAACCACATATGTATATTTCAAAAAATTCTCAAAATGTAAAATTTGAAGACAAAAATCATTCTCATTTGAATGTTATGGCCAAATAAAAAAAAGAAAGATTCACATACAAACAAGAAGTGGCATTTATTAGCTATTTACTATTCCGTTGCGTGGGACATGTTACTAATTGGCTTACATGAATGGTTTGAATGCGTTTCTGCCTTGGTTTTGCATGACGTCGAGTTACGACCAGTAGCGTGCGCAGCTCATGGACAATAAGCGCTTAGTGTGTGTGTATAATATGTGATTGTCATGTATCTAATCTAAAATTTGGAACATATCAATAGTCAAAGTTTTAAAAGTTTGTTGTACATATCTCAAAATGACATGTATTTGTGACGGGAGGAGTATTTGCTAACGGGAGTACTATTTTTTTAAATGGGATTACTAGCTAGTAAAAGTTATTGAGCAGCGGGTAATTGAATGGTACTTTGGCCTCCTTTGGCATAGCTTCGGGTGGCTTTTTCTAGAAGCCACAACCTATGTCAAACAAGCGGCTTCTAGTTCACTTTTGCCTAAGATCAAGCCCATTTGTGAAGAAGCGAAGCTTCTAAAAGCGGCTTCTCGAGGCGATTAGGTAGAAGCTGACTTTTGCATAAGCGAAACCATACCAAAGGGACCTTTGTATGTCCAGGCAAAGCCTCATATCTCGACTACTTCACGTATGATAATTGAGTTTCCTTAATCAAAGCCGTCTATTATATACTAAAAGTTGATGACATGTCCTTTACAAATGTTAAGAAAAATATAAATATACTATAAATTCTCAAAAAAGAAAAGAAAAACATCCGGCCTTTAATTTGGAGTTCTAATTTTAAAGGCCTAGATTTGATAACTGACTTAGATACTTAGGAATTTGAAATAATTATCACAAAAAATAAAACATCTATATCCCATGATTTGGTTGGTCCTGATTTTAAAGACATAGATTTTTATAGTTGCATTAGAGATATATTAATTCAAAATAATTATCAACAAAATATCTGGCTGCTAATTCGATAGACTCAGATTTTAAATGCTTAGTTTGATAGTTAAAAACAACATGTACACGTTACAAACCGAGTGACCAACGTATATATGTGACATATATCACGTATATATGATATTCCAGTGCCGTATCACAGTAACAATCATAAGAGAGGCGTGAAACCAGCCATGTTGGGCATGAACGCGTGGATCGCGGCATGCATGCACCTTTTCCATCTTGCTGATCGGTCCAGGCGTGAAACCGGACGCGCACGACGTTTAAGATAGCGGAATTGCTAGCAATCAGACGTCTGATTTTTTCGGACGCTTTGCAACATTTTTTTCCTACGCGTGAAATATTTTTTCCCAAGTGTGAAATATTTTTCCTTCGATAACAGTAAAAATGTGAGCGGAGAAAAAATATTGCACGTTGAAAAAATATTGCAGCGAGCTTCCGATGAAATGAACAGTATCGAACGTCCGGACGCTAGTATTTCCCTTAAGATAGCCAATGAATGATGACGCGTGCCACTGCTATATATAATCCACTCGCACCCATCCAGAGCTCATCAAGCAGCTCGAGCACTCAGTCCTGTCCATTGCCATTTCCTTGTGCTTCATATCAGCTCGGGCATCAGTAACAGGAAGCAATATGGAGGCCCAAAACAAGGAGGTTGCTGCCCTGGTTCAGAAGATCGCGGGGCTCCACTCCGCCATCGCTAAGCTGCCGTCCCTAAGCCCATCTGCTGAGGTGGACGCGCTGTTCACTGACCTCGTCATGGCGTGCGTTCCGCCAAGCCCCGTAGACGTGACTAAGCTCGGCCCGGAGGCGCAAAAGATGCGGGAGGAGCTCATCCGCCTCTGCTCTAATGCCGAGGGGAAGCTCGAGGCGCACTACTCCGACATGCTCGCCGCCTTCGACAACCCGCTCGACCACCTCGGCCGCTTCCCTTACTACAACAACTACCTCAACCTCAGCAAGCTGGAGTTCGAGCTCTTGGCCCGCTACGTGCCCGGCATCGCGCCGGTCCGCGTCGCGTTTGTCGGGTCGGGCCCGCTGCCGTTCAGCTCGCTCGTGCTCGCCGCGCGCCACCTGCCGAACACGTCGTTCGACAACTACGACTGGTGCGGCGCGGCCAACGAGCGGGCCAGGAAACTAGTCCGCGCGGACAAGGACGTGGGCACGCGCATGTCATTCCACACGGCGGACGTCGCCAACCTGACGCATGAGCTCGGCGCGTACGACGTGGTCTTCCTGGCCGCGCTCGTCGGCATGGCGGCCGAGGAGAAGGCCAAGGTGATAGCGCACCTGGGTACGCACATGAAGGACGGAGCAGCCCTCGTTGTGCGGAGCGCGCACGGTGCGCGCGGGTTCCTGTATCCCATCGTTGATCCCGAGGATATCAGTCGAGGCGGGTTTGACGTGCTGGCCATCTACCATCCCGACGACGAGGTGGTCAACTCCGTGATCATCGCGCGCAAGGTGGACACGCACGTGAACGGACGCCAAAATGGACAGGTGCACGCGCGCGGTGCGCTGCCGGTGGTGAGCCCGCCGTGCAAATGCTGCAAGATGGAGGCGAGCGTGCTTCAGAAGAGGAGGAGTTTGCCACCGAGGAGCTGTCCTTCTGATGCGACGAAACGAACGTGCGTGGTGATCATTCGTCGCTGTTTTATCGGGTGCATTCGTGGTAATCTGACGTCATGTGTATCTTGTAACGTACTACATGTGTGGTGCCGCGGCGTGAATTAAAAAGCGGCGAGTCTTGATCTTTCCTTCTAATACAAGTTGCACAAATCTTGAAACAAGCGAAGGGGTAAGTAATCTTCATCTATCCTTCATTCATGCTTTAATATTTGTGCAACTGTAAAAAAGAAAAGCATTGAAGCACCTCTCTTAAAAGGCATGGATGAGGGTAGTGTGCGAAGGAATACTATATATGTGTTTCTATCTGTTGAAAATAAATGCAATTTTCCTTCAAGAAGATAAACAGGAACTAAATTGTGTGATATTAATTAATGAGGCTACAGCCCACATGATGTAATCCTTCCGTGTTACTTAACAAACTTTAAAGCTTGCCCTGTTCTTAATAAAACAATTGTTTTCACATCAATTTACTACAGTACGGCCCCTTGGCTCATTTAAGTGCTCTGGGATGTTTTTCTGTTTACTAGGTAAGCAAGCGCTGCATCTGCACGGCATTCATATTTATCAACTTCTTGTCATTTGCACAACTAGTCGATTAGCCCACGCGATTGCATGGTGTTGTACATGTGTGCTACTTGTCTCTCTCTTATAAAGCACAATTACGTATAGACACGCACTGTTTCCTTACACTTGGTAGAAATGCTATTCTACAGCTGCGTGTGAAATAGCTTATTCTACTACCTAGCCATTTAATCTAGTTCGATTGAGCCATGCAACACAATAAACAACACATCGGATGGCGTGGCGAAAACCAACTAATAAATGCACTTCAGTTTTGCAATTCGATCGTAAATCACGAATACATTTTACTATATGCAATTACTACCGAATCAGTTACTAGTTAAGCGTTGATCAACCCAACTAGTTAATGCGTATTGTAGCTTGTACGTTAATCTGTTTTTCTTTATTTTAGCCATATCTTTTTATTAGTAGCTCGAAATAGTTTTCACGGTAGCTTCTTGACGACGAGAGGAATAAATTGATCTAAGTCTTACTATTAAACAGAAATTTTCTTTGTTGGTAAAGTAAATTACTATGTTCTATAACATGAAATTAGTACATCTATAACAAGAAATTACTACCATACAATATAATTGGAAAATCCAACACAGATCAGCCATTTGGCAATAAAAGTCCATAAAAAATATGTGCATAAATTTTGAAAAACTCTCAAAAATTAACATACGTAGGGGATGTGAGTTTCTATGTACAACTCAATAAAATTTGACGACCAAACTCACTTGCATTTGCAAGATATGAAAAGAAAAAAATTACTATTCATCATTGATTACCACTTGTTAATTTCATATCTTTCAAATAGATTGATTTAGGTTTTCAAACTTCATAGGGTTGTAGAATCTTACCTCCCATACTTATGGTAATTTTTTGAAAATTTTGGAAATTACATGTACATACGGTGTTCTGAACAAGAATGTATTTCTATTTGTCGTAGCTTTAGTAAAATGATTGAAAAATTTAAAAGAAATTAGCATAAATAGGGAGGTGATGTTCTACATTAGTGCAAAATTTGAAGACCAAAATTAATGTCATTTGAAAGATATGAAATAGACATGATTGTAGAAACTTACATTCCCTACTTATGGTAATTTTTGGTGAATTTTTTAGAACTTCTACATGTAGTTTTCACAGACTTTATGACTAAAATGACTGTTCTGTGCAAGATATGTTGTAGATATAGTAATTTCATGTTGTAGATATAACAATTTCTATTACCGGTCTGCAAAATTACTGTTTTAACAGCGAGACTTAAATTATTCTTTCCCTCTCATCGTCGACAAGCTCTTGGAGAAAAACATTCGCAAATCAGAGCTACAATAAAAGATATGGCCAAAACAAAGAAAACATATTCGTGTACAAACTACAAAATACATTAACTAATCGGTTTGGCCACGTAAATGATTCACAAGTAAATTCATCATTGTTCTACAATAAAATATTTTGCGATTTACTACCAAGTTGCATTCTTGGCGTTATTTGCAACGCATTAACTCAGTAGAAATTACTACCATACAGTATAATTGGAAAACCCTGCACAGATCAGCCATTTGGCAGTAAAAGTCCAAGAAATTTTTTTGTAAAAGTTCTTTAAAATTCTTAGAAAATTACTATATGTAGGGGGCATGAGCTTCTACGGCCCTGTAAAATTTGAAGACAAAACTAGCTTGCATTTGAAAGATATGAAAAGAACAAATTTATTGTTTATCACTGAGCGCTTGTTAATTTCATATATTTCAAACGAGATTGACTTTGATTTTCAAGTTTTACAGAGATGTAGAATCTCACTTCCCATACTTATGGTAATGTTTTGAGAATTTTTAAAAACTTGTACATATGGTATTCACGAACAAGAATTTATTTACATTTGTCGACGCTTTAGTAAAATGAAAGAAAAATTCTCAAAAAATTACCATATATATAAGGGAGGTCAGATTCTACATCCGTACATAATTTTAAGTCAAAAATCAGTTTCATTTAAAAGATATGAAATTGCTAATCAGTGATGAATAGTAAATTTATCATTTTCATATCTTTCAAACGCAACTAAGTTTAGTCTTCAAATTTTACAGAATTGTAGAAATTTATATTCCTTACGTATGGTAATTTTGGTGAATTTTTCAGAACTTGTACGTATAGTTTTTATGAACTTTATTACCCAAATGATCGATCAGTGCAGGATATGTTGTACATATAGTAAGTTCATATTGCAGATATAGTAATTTTATATTGTAGATATAGTAAATTCTGTTACATTGCCGTCAAAGAAAATTACTGTTTTATAGTATGGCTTATATCATTCTATTCCTCTCGTCGACAGTAAGCTATTGGTGAAAGGCATTGCAAATGGGAGCTACCAAAAAAAAGATATGGCTAAAATAAAGAGAAAACATATTACATACAAAGTACAAAATGCATTAACAAGTCGGTTTGACCGCGTAACTGATTCGCCAGAAAATTCATCAGTTGTTCTACAGTAAAATGTTTCGTGATTTACTACCGGATTGCATTTACTGGCGTTGTTTGCAACACATTAACTCAGTATAGAGATGTTTGCATGCGCTTCTCGGACCGGGCGCAGAATAGCTATTCTACGCGGGGAGTAGAATAGCGCTACCGTATATATGTACATATGCATATACATACATTATTCTACAGTTGTGTATAGAATAGCCCATTATACTCCCTAGCCAGATAACGCAGACCGACCGAGCCACGTATCCCAGTACTCTGCGTAATGGAACTTTCCCAGTTGACTATCAACTACGTGACAAACAAACTAGTAAATGCAAACTTGTTTGCACAAGAATATATTTTTCTTTGTTTTAGACATAATATTATATTGCCAGCTCGGATTCACAAACTATTTTGATCAATAACATACCGTCGACGAGAGGAACAAAATGATATAAGTCTCGCTAATAAACGTCGTATGATTCAAATTTTACTACCAAATGACTATCAAATTACTTATTGTGTTGTAAGATTTTATTACCACACAGACTCCACATGCTGCTGAACCCTTTAGCATGATAATATAGACTTTACTATCCATATATATATACATATATATATATATATTACTATTGTAACAACCCTCTTTTTTTGTACAAACTACTAAGAAGGATGATCTATATGCATACAGTACTAGTTCCATGATCAGTTCCCAGTACGCACATTCACAATAATTGATAACACATCCACACTCAATATTACATCTGATAATGGTAATTTATACAATAAGAACATGCAAAGTAGAGTATATAACAGCGAAAAGAAGCAAAAGTATTGTAGTTTGCCCATCCAATCCTCTGGCAACTGAAAAGGTATAAACCCTAGAAGATCGCATCATTGAAATTACTATATCCTACGGCGAAGTGTAATCTTCAGGGGCCTCTTCTTCAACTAAACCAACAAATAAGCAAGAATGAGTGCTTTCGTACTCTCCAAGACTTAATATATATCGCAAAAGTATAGTAAATGCAGGCTATGTCAAAGGTGGCTTCTATAGTTATTTTGCATAAAGCGAAATTAAACATGTAAATCAAGAAGTAATTTGCAAACAGAATTTATGAAAGCAAGTTTGACTGATATGAAAATAACAAGTATGTAAGCTTAAAGTAATAACTCAGAGTCCTCTATGAATGTGAGTACCATGTCATCTCATTGCCATTCTCTGACATACAATCTGGAACAAACACTTTTCAATAAACATTTTCAATTCATTTCTTTTGAAAATAATGAAACATCTAACTATGTGATGACTTTACCATGTGCCCTTGATCGCAGGCGTGACTTTTCAAAAAGATTTAAGCTTTGTAGAGGTGTAAAGCTTTACCCACAACAAATGATCCACTCTTTGTGCAATGTTATTTGTACTCTTCCTTTGATATGCTGCGGAGAGCTCATAATATAACCGTTAAATTACCTAAACCAACTATGCACCAACCCGATGATGACAAACCCTTACTATGGTGGCAGAAGACATTTGTACTCTCTGTTAGACAAATGGTTTTACATCCCACTATCCCACTTCTCTCCATAGTTAGGCGTACACCGTTGTATCGGTAGCGTTTGTTCTATAATCACCTCGGTGTGGGCGTTCCATCAAGCAATCAGTCTCAGAAAGCCCGTAATACTATAGCCTTCCAATGTGCAAAGTCAATTCTAAGTAATTTAATAGGTTAAGACTATCTTATACCAGCACTTGTGGTTGTACGATTATCTTAGCCTGAAAATAGCACAATAGTTCGATTTTTAATCCGATCTAGACGATAATCTCCCCCTACACTATGTGTAAGTCCCATACACATTCGTCTACTATCAAGAATCATCTGCGTCAAAACCATAGTTTTATTTTTATTTACCAAAATTTCAGTAATCTTTAATGTCAAATCCAACATTTTTAATCATATCCAAAAATTTTAAATTGTATAGAGCAACATGTTTCTCTACTAAGCATGGCTAAGCATGGTTATTAAGTAATCACTTATGCCCAAGTTGACAATTATGTATTATCTACCTTTATTCTAAAGTTATTAAGGTCCACATGCCAATATTTATTAAGAAAGTTCAATGGGATAACAGGTATATCTAACAGTACCACAATGCAGCATATTTACTAAAAATACAAGCATGCATAAATAGATTTGAAAAAACAGAATTAAATTAAAACACTGTGATCAATATGATCAATGGGGTGCTTGCCTTACTTTGTTGGTTCGAAATTAACTCGGGTCAAAGTCTTGATGGCGACTTGCGTCAGCGTCTACACATTCGTATCATAAACAACATTAAGAAGCAATGATAATAAGAGGCAAAACGAAGTCAAATAAATTGATATAAAAGTTTAGGTGATAAAAGCATTTTAATTGCTGATTTCCTTTTTATTTAAGTTCAGTGGTTTGTGTTATAGGTTTTAGGATTATATTAGAGAGGTTTAGGCTTTTAATAGGATTTAGATACAAACTATGTTAATATATAATTATCTTTGTAGTATTAGGTGGTCTTGACTTATAGATCATATACCAGTTGGTTTTACTTGTATTAACCATTATTGATGATTGTTTTCTATATATTAATCTTTTGTATAAGGAAAGCAAAGCTATATATGATCTTGTTTGAAACTAAACTAACCATTAAGTACATTTCCAAGATTAGGTGATCTGGACAACACTATCAATTCATCCGGGCAGTTCTAACTTTTTAGGACAAACCGATTGAGATAGATGATTTCGGAGAGAGTGTTAATTATAATTATAATTGTTTCTTATGTTAGTACCGATTGTGATGTGTATCGTATATCACAAACGGTTCTTATCTTAGAACCGATTGTGATGTGCCTCGCTAGGTTATTTATACCCTCGGGCTGATCTTTCCGCTGTTGTTGTTCTAGAGGCATTAAGAACCGCCGCCACCCCAAAAAACACCACAAACTCTAGTTGGAAGCAATATTTGGGTGATAAATTATGAAATCCTCGAGGTTGGGTGTTTAGAGGGTAAAGTTGAAGTCCTAGCTTGAGGAGATTTCCTCTCAATTTTCCCTCATTTGTGGTTTTCTTCAAAAGGTGAGCATTCCCCTTCAATTTTGCACTAACTAATTCGATTATCGCAAAGAGAGTTTAGGTTGCCTTTGGAATTATGGTTATCCTATCAGATGTCACATCCTTTATTTGAGAAACACGCATCCATTTATCTTTGTAGTACTCTCCTGTTAATCGAGAATTATTGTTGCTGTAATATGATAAAAGTTAGAGTTTAGGTTACGTAACCTACGTCTCCCGTTCGAGGGTGCTTGTTTATAAATATGCTGAAATGGAAAATTTATAAGAAAGAAGTCTCGGATTGTCCACGTTTTTTTACAGTTCGAGGATATGTGGTTTGGGCAAGTTTCTAAGCTGTTGTACAACTCCAGAGAAGGTTTCGGTTGCATCTCCCTGGTGTTCTCTCGATACACACCCTCATGATTTTTGTCGATATGTGTATTTGAGAATAGCGGGAGATCTTTCTTTGAAATTTTTCTCGAGTTATACAACAGTTAGAACTTGCCCGTCTACATATCCTCGAATGGGATTTGGACCTAACCTAATTAGAGATTAGGAATCATCGTTGGTACGTGCTTAGTAGGTTTACTGATAGACATCTCTTCAAGATCATTCAATTCCTTAATTTTGTTAATGATTCCAATCTTATTTTCTTTCATTGAAGTCAAAGGACAACTTTGTTAATGCCTTCTAGCTTGAACCTCATCAAGTGCAACACATGCACAACGGTGATCACCGAGTGCAACACATACACAAGGCTCTCCTGTAAGTGCAATACATGCACAAAGAGCACTCAACCCACTTCTAATTGCAACAAATGCAAATTAGAATCACTCTTAACTCAAAAACCAAATTAGAGAGTGCAACACATGCACAACTCAACCACAAAGTACAATAAACTCTCTAAAACCACAGCAAGAGCAAATGCCACCACTATGGCTCCTTTTATAGCTCTTGAAGAAAACTAGCCCGCTAGGGGCAAAGCGGACAAAAATTAGCATTTTCGATACTACCGCCTGTAGGGTCAGGTATTCTTGACCTCGACCCCAATGGTGAAAAGGATACAAAACTAGCTCGAGCGGTATTCGGCCTCCACGTCGGTAGCACTAGCGGAGAATCCATGGGAAACACATGCTCGGAAAAACCTACCGCCCTATAGGGCCAATGCTACCGAACCTCGATAACACCGCTCCCACGAGGTCGGCAACTCCGACCTCCTAAAACTCTTAGAAAACAACCATTCGAAAAATAACTACCGAACACAGGGGTTAGTGCAGGACGAGTGGTACTACCGGCCTCGTGGCGATACTACCGGACGGAGGTAGTCTGGGCTTAGCATAGAGGTAGAAGTGGATTTTCGGACAAATCCATATTTCACACATAAAACTTTCCTCATCAAATCAAGAGCCACTTTAGATCAATTCATTGAGCCATGTGATGATCAACACATGATCACACCAATTTGCAAAACACATTTGCAAATTCTCAATACATGCTCCAAGAATTGCATTACACTTCAACTTATTTGCAAAACACATTTGAAAATAATAAACCAAGAATCTATAAGGTCAACTCTTGAGCCATGTAAGGATCAATACATGATCCGACAATTAGCAAAACACATTTGCAAATACCAACACATGCTCCAGGACCAATCTCATAAACTTTCAGCTTATTTGCAAAACACATTTGCAAATAACAAATCCAATCAATTAAAATCAAATCTTGAGCCATGAGGTGATCAACACATGATTACAACGCTTTCCAAAATGCATTTGTAAAAGCTCATCTCATGCTCCAAGATAAGAAGCATAAACTTCGATATTTTGCAAAAACACATTTTGCAAACACTAAGCGATAAACTTGATTAGCCTTGTATGATCAACACATGATCTCTAGCAATTTGCAAAAAACATTTGCAAACCCTACTAGTCACAAACTAAGAAAACAAATGCATGAGTTTACACTATTTGCAACATGTGCAAATACTAAGCTCCATGCAAAGAACAACCGTTAAACTGAATGCGTGAGCTATCTCCTTTTGCAACATATGCAAATCAATAACTCAATGCAAATCCAAATCAGTTAAAAGCAAGCGTGAGCTTCCCTTATTTGCAACACATGCAAATATAAGCATAACATAAAAACCAACTTAAGAGAGTGAGCTAGAGCGGACAGGATTGAGTTCATCAACACATGATGAAACTCAAGCTAAATGATGAAAGATATGAAAAAGACAAATTCGGCTGACTAGAGATCTTTCATTGTTTAGAGTTTTTTTAGTTTCATATCTTTCAAATGCGATTGAGTTTTGTTGTCAAATTTTACAGGGTTGTAGAAGCTCACCTCTCCAACATATGGTAATTTTTTGAAAATATCTACATATGATTTTCATATATTTTATACTATCAGGGTGCTTTACACAGAATATAGTAATAATTTGAGTAATAGACAGTAAAATGGTATTTTCTTGATAATAAAAGACAGTATATCCTGCTGTTTAGCAATTTATCAATTTCAAATCTTTCAAATGCGATTGAGTTTGGTCTTCAAATTTTATAAGGTTCTAGAAGCTCATCTCCCCTACGTATGGTAATTTTTTGAGAATTTTTTAAATATTTTTCTATAGGTTCGACAAATAGAGCTATATTCTTATTTATGAAAACCACACGTACAAATTCTCAAAACAATACCATATATTGGGGAGATGAGATTCTACAACCCTGTGAAATTTGAATACCAAAATCAATATCAGCTAAAAGATATTAAAAAGACAAATTTGGTTGAATAGTGATTTTTTAGTGTTTAGCATTTTGTCAATTTCATATCTTTCAAATGCGATTGAGTTTGGTCTTCAACTTTTACAGGGTTGTATAAGCTCAGCTCTCCTATGTATGGTAATTTTTTATAAATTTTAAAAATTTGTACATGTGAGTTTTATGGATTTTACATGAAAAAAGATTGTTTACACAACTCGTGTAATAGCGAGTAATATGTTATTTTATGGATAGTAAAAGGCAATATATCCAGTGTTTTATAAAATCTATGAAAACCACATATGTATATTTCAAAAAATTCTCAAAATGTAAAATTTGAAGACAAAAATCATTCTCATTTGAATGTTATGGCCAAATAAAAAAAAGAAAGATTCACATACAAACAAGAAGTGGCATTTATTAGCTATTTACTATTCCGTTGCGTGGGACATGTTACTAATTGGCTTACATGAATGGTTTGAATGCGTTTCTGCCTTGGTTTTGCATGACGTCGAGTTACGACCAGCGCGTAGCGGCGCGCTCGCGGACAATAGCGCTTCCGTGTGTGTGTATAATATGTGATTGTCATGTATCTAATCTAAAATTTGGAACATATCAATAGTCAAAGTTTTAAAAGTTTGACTGTACATATCTCAAAATGGCATGTATTTGTGACAGGAGGGAGTATTTGCTAACGGGGAGTACTATTTTTTTTTAAATGGGATTACTAGCTAGTAAAAGTTATTGAACGAGCGGGTAATTGAATGGTACTTTGGCCTCCTTTGGCATAGCTTCTGGACTGGCTTTTTTCTAGAAGCCACAACCTATGTCAAACAAGCGGCTTCTAGTTCACTTTTGCCTAAGATCAAGCCCATTTGTGAAGAAAGCGAAGCTTCTAAAAGCGGCTTCTCGGAGCGATTAGGTAGAAGCGACTTTTGCATAAGCGAAACCATACCAAAGGGACCTTTGTATGTCGAGCAAAGCCTCATATCTCGACTACTTCACGTATGATAATTGAGTTTCCTTAATCAAAGCCGTCTATTATATACTAAAAGCTGATGACATGTCCTTTACAAATGTTAAGAAAAATATAAATATACTATAAATTCTCAAAAAGAGAAAGAAAAACATCCGCCTTTAATTTGGAGTTCTAATTTTAAAGGCCTAGATTTGATAACTGACTTAGATACTTAGGAATTTGAAATAATTATCACAAAAAATAAAACATCTATATCCCATGATTTGGTTGGTCCTGATTTTAAAGACATAGATTTTTATAGTTGCATTAGAGATATATTAATTCAAAATAATTATCAACAAAATATCTGGCTGCTAATTCGATAGACTCAGATTTTAAATGCTTAGTTTGATAGTTAAAAACAACATGTACACGTTACAAACCGAGTGACCAACGTATATATGTGACATATATCACGTATATATGATATTCCAGTGCCGTATCACAGTAACAATCATAAGAGAGGCGTGAAACCAGCCATGTTGGGCATGAACGCGTGGATCGCGGCATGCATGCACCTTTTCCATCTTGCTGATCGGTCCAGGCGTGAAACCGGACGCGCACGACGTTTAAGATAGCGGAATTGCTAGCAATCAGACGTCTGATTTTTTCGGACGCTTTGCAACATTTTTTCCTCGCGCGTGAAATATTTTTTCCCAAGTGTGAAATATTTTCCTTCGATAACAGTAAAAATGTGAGCGGAGAAAAAATATTGCACACGTTGAAAAAATGTTGCAGCGAGCTTCGATGAAATGAACAGTATCGAACGTCCGGACGCTAGTATTTCCCTTAAGATAGCCAATGAATGATGACGCGTGCCACTGCTATATATAATCCACTCGCACCCATCCAGAGCTCATCAAGCAGCTCGAGCACTCAGTCCTGTCCATTGCCATTTCCTTGTGCTTCATATCAGCTCGGGCATCAGTAACAGGAAGTAATATGGAGGCCCAAAACAAGGAGGTTGCTGCCCTGGTTCAGAAGATCGCGGGCTCCACTCCGCCATCGCTAAGCTGCCGTCCCTAAGCCCATCTGCTGAGGTGGACGCGCTGTTCACTGACCTCGTCATGGCGTGCGTTCCGCCAAGCCCCGTAGACGTGACTAAGCTCGGCCCGGAGGCGCAAAAGATGCGGGAGGAGCTCATCCGCCTCTGCTCTAATGCCGAGGGAAGCTCGAGGCGCACTACTCCGACATGCTCGCCGCCTTCGACAACCCGCTCGACCACCTCGGCCGCTTCCCTTACTACAACAACTACCTCAACCTCAGCAAGCTGGAGTTCGAGCTCTTGGCCCGCTACGTGCCCGGCATCGCGCCGGTCCGCGTCGCGTTTGTCGGGTCGGGCCCGCTGCCGTTCAGCTCGCTCGTGCTCGCCGCGCGCCACCTGCCGAACACGTCGTTCGACAACTACGACTGGTGCGGCGCGGCCAACGAGCGGGCCAGGAAACTAGTCCGCGCGGACAGGGACGTGGGCACGCGCATGTCATTCCACACGGCGGACGTCGCCAACCTGACGCATGAGCTCGGCGCGTACGACGTGGTCTTCCTGGCCGCGCTCGTCGGCATGGCGGCCGAGGAGAAGGCCAAGGTGATAGCGCACCTGGGTACGCACATGAAGGACGGAGCAGCCCTCGTTGTGCGGAGCGCGCACGGTGCGCGCGGGTTCCTGTATCCCATCGTTGATCCCGAGGATATCAGTCGAGGCGGGTTTGACGTGCTGGCCATCTACCATCCCGACGACGAGGTGGTCAACTCCGTGATCATCGCGCGCAAGGTGGACACGCACGTGAACGGACGCCAAAATGGACAGGTGCACGCGCGCGGTGCGCTGCCGGTGGTGAGCCCGCCGTGCAAATGCTGCAAGATGGAGGCGAGCGTGCTTCAGAAGAGGAGGAGTTTGCCACCGAGGAGCTGTCCTTCTGATGCGACGAAACGAACGTGCGTGGTGATCATTCGTCGCTGTTTTATCGGGTGCATTCGTGGTAATCTGACGTCATGTGTATCTTGTAACGTACTACATGTGTGGTGCCGCCGGCGTGAATTAAAAGGCGAGCAGTGCTTCAATGCTTTCCCTTCTAATACAAGTTGCACAAATCTTGAAACAAGCGAAGGGGTAAGTAATCTTCATCTATCCTTCATTCATGCTTTAATATTTGTGCAACTGTAAAAAAGAAAAGCATTGAAGCACCTCTCTTAAAAGGCATGGATGAGGGTAGTGTGCGAAGGAATACTATATATGTGTTTCTATCTGTTGAAAATAAATGCAATTTTCCTTCAAGAAGATAAACAGGAACTAAATTGTGTGATATTAATTAATGAGGCTACAGCCCACATGATGTAATCCTTCCGTGTTACTTAACAAACTTTAAAGCTTGCCCTGTTCTTAATAAAACAATTGTTTTCACATCAATTTACTACAGTACGGCCCCTTGGCTCATTTAAGTGCTCTGGGATGTTTTTCTGTTTACTAGGTAAGCAAGCGCTGCATCTGCACGGCATTCATATTTATCAACTTCTTGTCATTTGCACAACTAGTCGATTAGCCCACGCGATTGCATGGTGTTGTACATGTGTGCTACTTGTCTCTCTCTTATAAAGCACAATTACGTATAGACACGCACTGTTTCCTTACACTTGGTAGAAATGCTATTCTACAGCTGCGTGTGAAATAGCTTATTCTACTACCTAGCCATTTGATCTAGTTCGATTGAGCCATGCAACACAATAAACAACACATCGGACTGGCGTGGCGAAAACCAACTAATAAATGCACTTCAGTTTTGCAATTCGATCGTAAATCACGAATACATTTTACTATATGCAATTACTACCGAATCAGTTACTAGTTAAGCGTTGATCAACCCAACTAGTTAATGCGTATTGTAGCTTGTACGTTAATCTGTTTTTTCTTTATTTTAGCCATATCTTTTTATTAGTAGCTCGGAAATAGTTTTCACCAGTAGCTTACTGACGACGAGAGGAATAAATTGATCTAAGTCTTACTATTAAACAGAAATTTTGCTGACTGGTAAAGTAAATTACTATGTTCTATAACATGAAATTAGTACATCTATAACAAGAAATTACTACCATACAATATAATTGGAAAATCCAACACAGATCAGCCATTTGGCAATAAAAGTCCATAAAAAATATGTGCATAAATTTTGAAAAACTCTCAAAAATTAACATACGTAGGGGATGTGAGTTTCTATGTACAACTCAATAAAATTTGACGACCAAACTCACTTGCATTTGCAAGATATGAAAAGAAAAAAATTACTATTCATCATTGATTACCACTTGTTAATTTCATATCTTTCAAATAGATTGATTTAGGTTTTCAAACTTCATAGGGTTGTAGAATCTTACCTCCCATACTTATGGTAATTTTTTGAAAATTTTGGAAATTACATGTACATACGGTGTTTACGAACAAGAATGTATTTCTATTTGTCGGCGCTTTAGTAAAATGATTGAAAAAATTTAAAAGAAATTAGCATAAATAGGGGAGGTGATGTTCTACATTAGTGCAAAATTTGAAGACCAAAATTAATGTCATTTGAAAGATATGAAATAGACATGATTGTAGAAACTTACATTCCCTACTTATGGTAATTTTTGGTGAATTTTTTAGAACTTCTACATGTAGTTTTCACAGACTTTATGACTAAAATGACTGTTCTGTGCAAGATATATTGTAGATATAGTAATTTCATGTTGTAGATATAACAATTTCTATTACCGGTCTGCAAAATTACTGTTTTAACAATGAGACTTAAATTATTCTTTCCTCTCATCGTCGACAAGCTCTTTGGAGAAAAACATTCGCAAATCAGAGCTACAATAAAAGATATGGCCAAAACAAAGAGAAAACATATTCGTGTACAAACTACAAAATACATTAACTAATCGGTTTGGCCACGTAAATGATTCACAAGTAAATTCATCAGTTGTTCTACAGTAAAATATTTTGCGATTTACTACCAAGTTGCATTTACTGGCGTTATTTGCAACGCATTAACTCAGTAGAAATTACTACCATACAAATAATTGGAAAACCACGCATGAGATCGACCATTTGGCGAGAAAAGTCCAAGAAATTTTTTTGTAAAAGTTCTTTAAAATTCTTAGAAAATTACTATATGTAGGGGGCATGAGCTTCTACGGCCCTGTAAAATTTGAAGACAAAACTCGCTTGCATTTGAAAGATATGAAAAGAACAAATTTATTGTTTATCACTGAGCGCTTGTTAATTTCATATATTTCAAACGAGATTGACTTTGATTTTCAAGTTTTACAGAGATGTAGAATCTCACTTCCCATACTTATGGTAATGTTTTGAGAATTTTTAAAAACTTGTACATATGGTATTCACGAACAAGAATTTATTTCTGTTTGTCGACGCTTTAGTAAAATGAAAGAAAAATTCTCAAAAAATTACCATATATATAAGGGAGGTCAGATTCTACATCCGTACATAATTTTAAGTCAAAAATCAGTTTCATTTAAAAGATATGAAATTGCTAATCAGTGATGAATAGTAAATTTATCATTTTCATATCTTTCAAACGCAACTAAGTTTAGTCTTCAAATTTTACAGAATTGTAGAAATTTATATTCCTTACGTATGGTAATTTTTGGTGAATTTTTCAGAACTTGTACGTATAGTTTTTATGAACTTTATTACCCAAATGATCGATCTGTGCAGGATATGTTGTACATATAGTAAGTTCATATTGCAGATATAGTAATTTTATATTGTAGATATAGTAAATTACCCGTCAGCAAAATTACTGTTTTATAGTATGGCTTATATCATTCTATTCCTCTAAATCGACGATAGCTATTGGTGAAAGGCATTGCAAATGGGAGCTACCAAAAAAAAGATATGGCTAAAATAAAGAGAAAACATATTCTGTACAAAGTACAAAATGCATTAACAAGTCGGTTTGACCGCGTAACTGATTCGCCAGAAAATTCATCAGTTGTTCTACAGTAAAATGTTTCGTGATTTACTACCGGATTGCATTTACTGGCGTTGTTTGCAACACATTAACTCAGTATAGAGATGTTTGCATGCGCTTCTCGGACCGGAGCGCAGAATAGCTATTCTACGCACGGGAGTAGAATAGCGCTACCGTATATATGTACATATGCATATACATACATTATTCTACAGTTGTGTATAGAATAGCCCATTATACTCCCTAGCCAGATAACGCAGACCGACCGAGCCACGTATCCCAGTACTCTGCGTAATGGAACTTTCCCAGTTGACTATCAACTACGTGACAAACAAACTAGTAAATGCAAACTTGTTTGCACAAGAATATATTTTTCTTTGTTTTAGACATAATATTATATTGCCAGCTCGGATTCACAAACTATTTTGATCAATAACATACCGTCGACGAGAGGAACAAAATGATATAAGTCTCGCTAATAAACGTCGTATGATTCAAATTTTACTACCAAATGACTATCAAATTACTTATTGTGTTGTAAGATTTTATTACCACAGACTCCACATGCTGCTTTGAACCCTTTAGCATGATAATATAGACTTTACTATCCATATATATATACATATATATATATATATATTACTATTGTAACAACCCTCTTTTTTTGTACAAACTACTAAGAAGGATGATCTATATGCATACAGTACTAGTTCCATGATCAGTTCCCAGTACGCACATTCACAATAATTGATAACACATCCACACTCAATATTACATCTGATAATGGTAATTTATACAATAAGAACATGCAAAGTAGAGTATATAACAGCGAAAAGAAGCAAAAGTATTGTAGTTTGCCCATCCAATCCTCCGCAATGAAAAGGTATAAACCCTAGAAGATCGCATCATTGAAATTACTATATCCTACGGCGAAGTGTAATCTTCAGGGGCCTCTTCTTCAACTAAACCAACAAATAAGCAAGAATGAGTGCTTTCGTACTCTCCAAGACTTAATATGTATCGCAAAAGTATAGTAAATGCAGGCTATGTCAAAGGTGGCTTCTATAGTTATTTTGCATAAAGCGAAATTAAACATGTAAATCAAGAAGTAATTTGCAAACGAATTTATGAAAGCAAGTTTGGTGATATGAAAATAACAAGTATGTAAGCTTAAAGTAATAACTCAGAGTCCTCTATGAATGTGAGTACCATGTCATCTCATTGCCATTCTCTGACATACAATCTGGAACAAACACTTTTCAATAAACATTTTCAATTCATTTCTTTTTGAAAATAATGAAACATCTAACTATGTGATGACTTTACCATGTGCCCTTGATCGCAGGCGTGACTTTTCAAAAAGATTTAAGCTTTGTAGAGGTGTAAAGCTTTACCCACAACAAATGATCCACTCTTTGTGCAATGTTATTTGTACTCTTCCTTTGATATCTTGGAGAGCTCATAATATAACCGTTAAATTACCTAAACCAACTATGCACCAACCCGATGATGACAAACCCTTACTATGGTGGCGAAAGACATTTGTACTCTCTGTTAGACAAATGGTTTTACATCCCACTATCCCACTTCTCTCCATAGTTAGGCGTACACCGTTGTATCGGTAAACGTTTGTTCTATAATCACCTCGGTGTGGACGTTCCATCAAGCAATCGGTCTCGAAAGCCCGTAATACTATAGCCTTCCAATGTGCAAAGTCAATTCTAAGTAATTTAATAGGTTAAGACTATCTTATACCAAAGACTTGTGGTTGTACGATTATCTTAGCTTTGAAAATAGCACAATAGTTCGATTTTTAATCCGATCTAGACGATAATCTCCCCCTACACTATGTGTAAGTCCCATACACATTCGTCTACTATCAAGAATCATCTGCGTCAAAACCATAGTTTTATTTTTATTTACCAAAATTTCAGTAATCTTTAATGTCAAATCCAACATTTTTAATCATATCCAAAAATTTTAAATTGTATAGAGCAACATGTTTCTCTACTAAGCATGGCTAAGCATGGTTATTAAGTAATCACTTATGCCCAAGTTGACAATTATGTATTATCTACCTTTATTCTAAAGTTATTAAGGTCCACATGCCAATATTTATTAAGAAAGTTCAATGGGATAACAGGTATATCTAACAGTACCACAATGCAGCATATTTACTAAAAATACAAGCATGCATAAATAGATTTGAAAAAACAGAATTAAATTAAAACACTGTGATCAATATGATCAATGGGGGTGCTTGCCTTACTTTGTTGGTTCAGAAATTAACTCGGGGTCAAAGTCTTGATGGCTTATGCGCGGCGTCTACACATTCGTATCATAAACAACATTAAGAAGCAATGACAATAAGAGGCAAAACGAAGTCAAATAAATTGATATAAAAGTTTAGGTGATAAAAGCATTTTAATTGCTGATTTCCTTTTTATTTAAGTTCAGTGGTTTGTGTTATAGGTTTTAGGATTATATTAGAGAGGTTTAGGCTTTTAATAGGATTTAGATACAAACTATGTTAATATATAATTATCTTTGTAGTATTAGGTGGTCTTGACTTATAGATCATATACCAGTTGGTTTTACTTGTATTAACCATTATTGATGATTGTTTTCTATATATTAATCTTTTGTATAAGGAAAGCAAAGCTATATATGATCTTGTTTGAAACTAAACTAACCATTAAGTACATTTCCAAGATTAGGTGATCTGGACAACACTATCAATTCATCTGGGCAGTTCCTAACTTTTAGGACAAACCGATTGAGATAGATGATTTCGGAGAGAGTGTTAATTATAATTATAATTGTTTCTTATGTTAGTACCGATTGTGATGTACGAACCGATTGTGATGTGTATCGTATATCACAAACGGTTCTTATCTTAGAACCGATTGTGATGTGCCTCGCTAGGTTATTTATACCCTCGGGCTGATCTTTCCGCTGTTGTTGTTCTAGAGGCATTAAGAACCGCCGCCACCCCAAAAAACACCACAAACTCTAGTTGGAAGCAATATTTGGGTGATAAATTATGAAATCCTCGAGGTTGGGTGTTTAGAGGGTAAAGTTGAAGTCCTAGCTTGAGGAGATTTCCTCTCAATTTTCCCTCATTTGTGGTTTTCTTCAAAAGGTGAGCATTCCCCTTCAATTTTGCACTAACTAATTCGATTATCGCAAAGAGAGTTTAGGTTGCACTGGAATTATGGTTATCCTATCAGATGTCACATCCTTTATTTGAGAAACACGCATCCATTTATCTTTGTAGTACTCTCCTGTTAATCGAGAATTATTGTTGCTGTAATATGATAAAAGTTAGAGTTTAGGTTACGTAACCTCGTCTCCGTTCGAGGTGCTTGTTTATAAATATCTTTGAAATGGAAAATTTATAAGAAAGAAGTCTCGGATTGTCCACGTTTTTTTACAGTTCGAGGATATGTGGTTTGGGCAAGTTTCTAAGCTGTTGTACAACTCCAGAGAAGGTTTCGGTTGCATCTCCCTGGTGTTCTCTCGATACACACCCTCATGATTTTTTGTCGATATGTGTATTTCGAGAATAGCGGGGAGATGCTGCTGAAATTTTTTCTGGAGTTATACAACAGGTTAGGAACTTGCCCGTACCACATATCCTCGAATGGGATTTGGACCTAACCTAATTAGAGATTAGGAATCATCGTTGGTACGTACTTAGTAGGTTTACAGATAGACATCTCTTCAAGATCATTCAATTCCTTAATTTTGTTAATGATTCCAATCTTATTTTCTTTCATTGAAGTCAAAAGGACAACTTTGTTAATGCCTTCTAGCTTGAACCTCATCAAGTGCAACACATGCACAACGGTGATCACCGAGTGCAACACATACACAAGGCTCTCCTGTAAGTGCAATACATGCACAAAGAGCACTCAACCCACTTCTAATTGCAACAAATGCAAATTAGAATCACTCTTAACTCAAAAACCAAATTAGAGAGTGCAACACATGCACAACTCAACCACAAAGTACAATAAACTCTCTAAAACCACAGCAAGAGCAAATGCCAGCCACTATGGCTCCTTTTATAGCTCTTGAAGAAAACTAGCCCGCTAGGGGCAAAGCGGACAAAAATTAGCATTTTCGATACTACAGCCTGTAGGGTCTGGTATTCATCGACCTCGACCCCAATGGTGAAAAGGATACAAAACTAGCTCGGCGGTATTCGGCCTCCACGTCGGTAGCACTAGCCAGAGAATCCATGGGAAACACATGCTCTGGAAAAAACCTACCGCCCTATAGGGCCAGTACTACCGAACCTCCAGTAGCACCGCTCCCACAGGGTCGGCAACTCCGACCTCCCTAAAACTCTTAGAAAACAACCATTCTGAAAAATAACTACCGAACCTGGGGGGTTAGTACCGGACGAGTGGTACTACCGGCCTCAGCGGCGATACTACCAGACCAGAGGTAGTACTGGGCTTAGCATAGAGGTAGAAGTGGATTTTCTGGACAAATCCATATTTCACACATAAAACTTTCCTCATCAAATCAAGAGCCACTTTAGATCAATTCATTGAGCCATGTGATGATCAACACATGATCACACCAATTTGCAAAACACATTTGCAAATTCTCAATACATGCTCCAAGAATTGCATTACACTTCAACTTATTTGCAAAACACATTTGAAAATAATAAACCAAGAATCTATAAGGTCAACTCTTGAGCCATGTAAGGATCAATACATGATCCCGACAATTAGCAAAACACATTTGCAAATACCAACACATGCTCCAGGACCAATCTCATAAACTTTCAGCTTATTTGCAAAACACATTTGCAAATAACAAATCCAATCAATTAAAATCAAATCTTGAGCCATGAGGTGATCAACACATGATTACAACGCTTTCCAAAATGCATTTGTAAAAGCTCATCTCATGCTCCAAGATAAGAAGCATAAACTTCGATATTTTGCAAAAACACATTTTGCAAACACTAAGCGATAAACTTGATTAGCCTTGTATGATCAACACATGATCTCTAGCAATTTGCAAAAAACATTTGCAAACCCTACTAGTCACAAACTAAGAAAACAAATGCATGAGTTTACACTATTTGCAACATGTGCAAATACTAAGCTCCATGCAAAGAACAACCGTTAAACTGAATGCGTGAGCTATCTCCTTTTGCAACATATGCAAATCAATAACTCAATGCAAATCCAAATCAGTTAAAAGCAAGCGTGAGCTTCCCTTATTTGCAACACATGCAAATATAAGCATAACGCAAAAACCAACTTAAGAGAGTGAGCTAGAGCGGACAGGATTGAGTTCATCAACACATGATGAAACTCAAGCTAAATGATGAAAGATATGAAAAAGACAAATTCGGCTGACTAGAGATCTTTCATTGTTTAGAGTTTTTTTAGTTTCATATCTTTCAAATGCGATTGAGTTTTGTTGTCAAATTTTACAGGGTTGTAGAAGCTCACCTCTCCAACATATGGTAATTTTTTGAAAATATCTACATATGATTTTCATATATTTTATACTATCAGGGTGCTTTACACAGAATATAGTAATAATTTGAGTAATAGACAGTAAAATGGTATTTTCTTGATAATAAAAGACAGTATATCCTGCTGTTTAGCAATTTATCAATTTCAAATCTTTCAA
Source organism: Otatea glauca (assembly GCA_036346275.1). Classification (NCBI taxonomy): domain Eukaryota; kingdom Viridiplantae; phylum Streptophyta; class Magnoliopsida; order Poales; family Poaceae; genus Otatea; species Otatea glauca. The sequence goes on from CM070715.1 coordinate 22,125,013, forward strand.
ATGCGATTGAGTTTGGTCTTCAAATTTTATAAGGTTCTAGAAGCTCATCTCCCCTACGTATGGTAATTTTTTGAGAATTTTTTAAATATTTTTCTATAGGTTCGACAAATAGAGCTATATTCTTATTTATGAAAACCACACGTACAAATTCTCAAAACAATACCATATATTGGGGAGATGAGATTCTACAACCCTGTGAAATTTGAATACCAAAATCAATATCAGCTAAAAGATATTAAAAAGACAAATTTGGTTGAATAGTGATTTTTTAGTGTTTAGCATTTTGTCAATTTCATATCTTTCAAATGCGATTGAGTTTGGTCTTCAACTTTTACAGGGTTGTATAAGCTCAGCTCTCCTATGTATGGTAATTTTTTATAAATTTTAAAAATTTGTACATGTGAGTTTTATGGATTTTACATGAAAAAAGATTGTTTACACAACTCGTGTAATAGCGAGTAATATGTTATTTTATGGATAGTAAAAGGCAATATATCCAGTGTTTTATAAAATCTATGAAAACCACATATGTATATTTCAAAAAATTCTCAAAATGTAAAATTTGAAGACAAAAATCATTCTCATTTGAATGTTATGGCCAAATAAAAAAAAGAAAGATTCACATACAAACAAGAAGTGGCATTTATTAGCTATTTACTATTCCGTTGCGTGGGACATGTTACTAATTGGCTTACATGAATGGTTTGAATGCGTTTCTGCCTTGGTTTTGCATGACGTCGAGTTACGACCAGCGCGTAGCGGCGCGCTCGCGGACAATAGCGCTTCCGTGTGTGTGTATAATATGTGATTGTCATGTATCTAATCTAAAATTTGGAACATATCAATAGTCAAAGTTTTAAAAGTTTGACTGTACATATCTCAAAATGGCATGTATTTGTGACAGGAGGGAGTATTTGCTAACGGGGAGTACTATTTTTTTTTAAATGGGATTACTAGCTAGTAAAAGTTATTGAGCAGCGGGTAATTGAATGGTACTTTGGCCTCCTTTGGCATAGCTTCTGGACTGGCTTTTTTCTAGAAGCCACAACCTATGTCAAACAACTGGCTTCTAGTTCAGCTTTTTGCCTAAGATCAAGCCCATTTGTGAAGAGAAGCAGAAGCTTCTAAAAAGCGGCTTCTCAGAGCAGTTAGGTAGAAGCTGACTTTTGCATAAGCCGAAACCATACCAAAGGGGACCTTTGTATGTCCAGGCAAAGCCTCATATCTCGACTACTTCACGTATGATAATTGAGTTTCCTTAATCAAAGCCGTCTATTATATACTAAAAGCTGATGACATGTCCTTTACAAATGTTAAGAAAAAATATAAATATACTATAAATTCTCAAAAAGAGAAAGAAAACATCCGCCTTTAATTTGGAGTTCTAATTTTAAAGGCCTAGATTTGATAACTGACTTAGATACTTAGGAATTTGAAATAATTATCACAAAAAATAAAACATCTATATCCCATGATTTGGTTGGTCCTGATTTTAAAGACATAGATTTTTATAGTTGCATTAGAGATATATTAATTCAAAATAATTATCAACAAAATATCTGGCTGCTAATTCGATAGACTCAGATTTTAAATGCTTAGTTTGATAGTTAAAAACAACATGTACACGTTACAAACCGAGTGACCAACGTATATATGTGACATATATCACGTATATATGATATTCCAGTGCCGTATCACAGTAACAATCATAAGAGAGGCGTGAAACCAGCCATGTTGGGCATGAACGCGTGGATCGCGGCATGCATGCACCTTTTCCATCTTGCTGATCGGTCCAGGCGTGAAACCGGACGCGCACGACGTTTAAGATAGCGGAATTGCTAGCAATCAGACGTCTGATTTTTTCGGACGCTTTGCAACATTTTTTTCCTACGCGTGAAATATTTTTTTCCCAAGTGTGAAATATTTTTCCTTCGATAACAGTAAAAATGTGAGCGGAGAAAAAAATATTGCACACGTTGAAAAAAAATGTTGCAGCGAGCTTCCGATGAAATGAACAGTATCGAACGTCCGGACGCTAGTATTTCCCTTAAGATAGCCAATGAATGATGACGCGTGCCACTGCTATATATAATCCACTCGCACCCATCCAGAGCTCATCAAGCAGCTCGAGCACTCAGTCCTGTCCATTGCCATTTCCTTGTGCTTCATATCAGCTCGGGCATCAGTAACAGGAAGTAATATGGAGGCCCAAAACAAGGAGGTTGCTGCCCTGGTTCAGAAGATCGCGGGGCTCCACTCCGCCATCGCTAAGCTGCCGTCCCTAAGCCCATCTGCTGAGGTGGACGCGCTGTTCACTGACCTCGTCATGGCGTGCGTTCCGCCAAGCCCCGTAGACGTGACTAAGCTCGGCCCGGAGGCGCAAAAGATGCGGGAGGAGCTCATCCGCCTCTGCTCTAATGCCGAGGGGAAGCTCGAGGCGCACTACTCCGACATGCTCGCCGCCTTCGACAACCCGCTCGACCACCTCGGCCGCTTCCCTTACTACAACAACTACCTCAACCTCAGCAAGCTGGAGTTCGAGCTCTTGGCCCGCTACGTGCCCGGCATCGCGCCGGTCCGCGTCGCGTTTGTCGGGTCGGGCCCGCTGCCGTTCAGCTCGCTCGTGCTCGCCGCGCGCCACCTGCCGAACACGTCGTTCGACAACTACGACTGGTGCGGCGCGGCCAACGAGCGGGCCAGGAAACTAGTCCGCGCGGACAGGGACGTGGGCACGCGCATGTCATTCCACACGGCGGACGTCGCCAACCTGACGCATGAGCTCGGCGCGTACGACGTGGTCTTCCTGGCCGCGCTCGTCGGCATGGCGGCCGAGGAGAAGGCCAAGGTGATAGCGCACCTGGGTACGCACATGAAGGACGGAGCAGCCCTCGTTGTGCGGAGCGCGCACGGTGCGCGCGGGTTCCTGTATCCCATCGTTGATCCCGAGGATATCAGTCGAGGCGGGTTTGACGTGCTGGCCATCTACCATCCCGACGACGAGGTGGTCAACTCCGTGATCATCGCGCGCAAGGTGGACACGCACGTGAACGGACGCCAAAATGGACAGGTGCACGCGCGCGGTGCGCTGCCGGTGGTGAGCCCGCCGTGCAAATGCTGCAAGATGGAGGCGAGCGTGCTTCAGAAGAGGGAGGAGTTTGCCACCGAGGAGCTGTCCTTCTGATGCGACGAAACGAACGTGCGTGGTGATCATTCGTCGCTGTTTTATCGGGTGCATTCGTGGTAATCTGACGTCATGTGTATCTTGTAACGTACTACATGTGTGGTGCCGCCGTCGTGAATTAAAAGGCGAGCAGTGCTTCAATGCTTTCCCTTCTAATACAAGTTGCACAAATCTTGAAATAAGTGAAGGGGTAAGTAATCTTCATCTATCCTTCATTCATGCTTTAATATTTGTGCAACTGTAAAAAAGAAAAGCATTGAAGCACCTCTCTTAAAAGGCATGGATGAGGGTAGTGTGCGAAGGAATACTATATATGTGTTTCTATCTGTTGAAAATAAATGCAATTTTCCTTCAAGAAGATAAACAGGAACTAAATTGTGTGATATTAATTAATGAGGCTACAGCCCACATGATGTAATCCTTCCGTGTTACTTAACAAACTTTAAAGCTTGCCCTGTTCTTAATAAAACAATTGTTTTCACATCAATTTACTACAGTACGGCCCCTTGGCTCATTTAAGTGCTCTGGGATGTTTTTCTGTTTACTAGGTAAGCAAGCGCTGCATCTGCACGGCATTCATATTTATCAACTTCTTGTCATTTGCACAACTAGTCGATTAGCCCACGCGATTGCATGGTGTTGTACATGTGTGCTACTTGTCTCTCTCTTATAAAGCACAATTACGTATAGACACGCACTGTTTCCTTACACTTGGTAGAAATGCTATTCTACAGCTGCGTGTGAAATAGCTTATTCTACTACCTAGCCATTTGATCTAGTTCGATTGAGCCATGCAACACAATAAACAACACATCGGACTGGCGTGGCGAAAACCAACTAATAAATGCACTTCAGTTTTGCAATTCGATCGTAAATCACGAATACATTTTACTATATGCAATTACTACCGAATCAGTTACTAGTTAAGCGTTGATCAACCCAACTAGTTAATGCGTATTGTAGCTTGTACGTTAATCTGTTTTTTCTTTATTTTAGCCATATCTTTTATTAGTAGCTCGAAATAGTTTTCACGGTAGCTTCTTGACGAGAGAGAATAAATTGATCTAAGTCTTACTATTAAACAGAAATTTTGCTGACTGGTAAAGTAAATTACTATGTTCTATAACATGAAATTAGTACATCTATAACAAGAAATTACTACCATACAATATAATTGGAAAATCCAACACAGATCAGCCATTTGGCAATAAAAGTCCATAAAAAATATGTGCATAAATTTTGAAAAACTCTCAAAAATTAACATACGTAGGGGATGTGAGTTTCTATGTACAACTCAATAAAATTTGACGACCAAACTCACTTGCATTTGCAAGATATGAAAAGAAAAAAATTACTATTCATCATTGATTACCACTTGTTAATTTCATATCTTTCAAATAGATTGATTTAGGTTTTCAAACTTCATAGGGTTGTAGAATCTTACCTCCCATACTTATGGTAATTTTTTGAAAATTTTGGAAATTACATGTACATACGGTGTTTACGAACAAGAATGTATTTCTATTTGTCGGCGCTTTAGTAAAATGATTGAAAAAATTTAAAAGAAATTAGCATAAATAGGGGAGGTGATGTTCTACATTAGTGCAAAATTTGAAGACCAAAATTAATGTCATTTGAAAGATATGAAATAGACATGATTGTAGAAACTTACATTCCCTACTTATGGTAATTTTTGGTGAATTTTTTAGAACTTCTACATGTAGTTTTCACAGACTTTATGACTAAAATGACTGTTCTGTGCAAGATATGTTGTAGATATAGTAATTTCATGTTGTAGATATAACAATTTCTATTACCGGTCTGCAAAATTACTGTTTTAACAGCGAGACTTAAATTATTCTTTCCCTCTCATCGTCAGCAAGCTACTGGAGAAAAACATTCGCAAATCGGAGCTACAATAAAAAGATATGGCCAAAACAAAGAGAAAACATATTCGTGTACAAACTACAAAATACATTAACTAATCGGTTTGGCCACGTAAATGATTCACAAGTAAATTCATCAGTTGTTCTACAGTAAAATATTTTGCGATTTACTACCAAGTTGCATTTACTGGCGTTATTTGCAACGCATTAACTCAGTAGAAATTACTACCATACAGTATAATTGGAAAACCCTGCACAGATCAGCCATTTGGCAGTAAAAGTCCAAGAAATTTTTTTGTAAAAGTTCTTTAAAATTCTTAGAAAATTACTATATGTAGGGGGCATGAGCTTCTACGGCCCTGTAAAATTTGAAGACAAAACTCGCTTGCATTTGAAAGATATGAAAAGAACAAATTTATTGTTTATCACTGAGCGCTTGTTAATTTCATATATTTCAAACGAGATTGACTTTGATTTTCAAGTTTTACAGAGATGTAGAATCTCACTTCCCATACTTATGGTAATGTTTTGAGAATTTTTAAAAACTTGTACATATGGTATTCACGAACAAGAATTTATTTCTGTTTGTCGACGCTTTAGTAAAATGAAAGAAAAATTCTCAAAAAATTACCATATATATAAGGGAGGTCAGATTCTACATCCGTACATAATTTTAAGTCAAAAATCAGTTTCATTTAAAAGATATGAAATTGCTAATCAGTGATGAATAGTAAATTTATCATTTTCATATCTTTCAAACGCAACTAAGTTTAGTCTTCAAATTTTACAGAATTGTAGAAATTTATATTCCTTACGTATGGTAATTTTTGGTGAATTTTTCAGAACTTGTACGTATAGTTTTTATGAACTTTATTACCCAAATGATCGATCTGTGCAGGATATGTTGTACATATAGTAAGTTCATATTGCAGATATAGTAATTTTATATTGTAGATATAGTAAATTACATTGCAGTCAAAGAAAATTACTGTTTTATAGTATGGCTTATATCATTCTATTCCTCTAGTCGACAGTAAGCTATTGGTGAAAGGCATTGCAAATGGGAGCTACCAAAAAAAAGATATGGCTAAAATAAAGAGAAAACATATTCTGTACAAAGTACAAAATGCATTAACAAGTCGGTTTGACAGCGAATCGATTCGCCGTAAAATTCATCATTGTTCTACAAGAAAATGTTTCGTGATTTACTACGGATTGCATTTATCGGCGTTGTTTGCAACACATTAACTCAAGATAGAGATGTTTGCATGCGCTTCTCGGACGGAGCGCAGAATAGCTATTCTACGCGACGGAGTAGAATAGCGCTACCGTATATATGTACATATGCATATACATACATTATTCTACAGATTGTGTATAGAATAGCCCATTATACTCCCTAGCCGATAACGCAGACCGACCGAGCCACGTATCCCAAGATCTGCGTAATGGAACTTTCCGATTGACTATCAACTACGTGACAAACAAACTAGTAAATGCAAACTTGTTTGCACAAGAATATATTTTTCTTTGTTTTAGACATAATATTATATTGCCAGCTCGGATTCACAAACTATTTTGATCAATAACATACCGTCGACGAGAGGAACAAAATGATATAAGTCTCGCTAATAAACGTCGTATGATTCAAATTTTACTACCAAATGACTATCAAATTACTTATTGTGTTGTAAGATTTTATTACCACACAGACTCCACATGCTGCTGAACCCTTTAGCATGATAATATAGACTTTACTATCCATATATATATACATATATATATATATATATTACTATTGTAACAACCCTCTTTTTTTGTACAAACTACTAAGAAGGATGATCTATATGCATACAGTACTAGTTCCATGATCAGTTCCCAGTACGCACATTCACAATAATTGATAACACATCCACACTCAATATTACATCTGATAATGGTAATTTATACAATAAGAACATGCAAAGTAGAGTATATAACAGCGAAAAGAAGCAAAAGTATTGTAGTTTGCCCATCCAATCCTCTGGCAACTGAAAAGGTATAAACCCTAGAAGATCGCATCATTGAAATTACTATATCCTACGTGAAGTGTAATCTTCAGGGGCCTCTTCTTCAACTAAACCAACAAATAAGCAAGAATGAGTGCTTTCGTACTCTCCAAGACTTAATATGTATCGCAAAAGTATAGTAAATGCAGGCTATGTCAAAGGTGGCTTCTATATTTATTTTGCATAAAGCGAAATTAAACATGTAAATCAAGAAGTAATTTGCAAACAGAATTTATGAAAGCAAGTTTGACTGATATGAAAATAACAAGTATGTAAGCTTAAAGTAATAACTCAGAGTCCTCTATGAATGTGAGTACCATGTCATCTCATTGCCATTCTCTGACATACAATCTGGAACAAACACTTTTCAATAAACATTTTCAATTCATTTCTTTTTGAAAATAATGAAACATCTAACTATGTGATGACTTTACCATGTGCCCTTGATCGCAGGCGTGACTTTTCAAAAAGATTTAAGCTTTGTAGAGGTGTAAAGCTTTACCCACAACAAATGATCCACTCTTTGTGCAATGTTATTTGTACTCTTCCTTTGATATGCTGCGGAGAGCTCATAATATAACCGTTAAATTACCTAAACCAACTATGCACCAACCCGATGATGACAAACCCTTACTATGGTGGCAGAAGACATTTGTACTCTCTGTTAGACAAATGGTTTTACATCCCACTATCCCACTTCTCTCCATAGTTAGGCGTACACCGTTGTATCGGTAAACGTTTGTTCTATAATCACCTCGGTGTGGACGTTCCATCAAGCAATCAGTCTCAGAAAGCCCGTAATACTATAGCCTTCCAATGTGCAAAGTCAATTCTAAGTAATTTAATAGGTTAAGACTATCTTATACCAGCACTTGTGGTTGTACGATTATCTTAGCCTGAAAATAGCACAATAGTTCGATTTTTAATCCGATCTAGACGATAATCTCCCCCTACACTATGTGTAAGTCCCATACACATTCGTCTACTATCAAGAATCATCTGCGTCAAAACCATAGTTTTATTTTTATTTACCAAAATTTCAGTAATCTTTAATGTCAAATCCAACATTTTTAATCATATCCAAAAATTTTAAATTGTATAGAGCAACATGTTTCTCTACTAAGCATGGCTAAGCATGGTTATTAAGTAATCACTTATGCCCAAGTTGACAATTATGTATTATCTACCTTTATTCTAAAGTTATTAAGGTCCACATGCCAATATTTATTAAGAAAGTTCAATGGGATAACAGTATATCTAATAGATACCACAATGCAAAGATATTTACTAAAAATACAAGCATGCATAAATAGATTTGAAAAAGAATTAAATTAAAACACTGTGATCAATATGATCAATGGGGTGCTTGCCTTACTTTGTTGGTTCGAAATTAACTCGGGTCAAAGTCTTGATGGCGACTTGCGCCAATGGTCTACACATTCGTATCATAAACAACATTAAGAAGCAATGATAATAAGAGGCAAAACGAAGTCAAATAAATTGATATAAAAGTTTAGGTGATAAAAGCATTTTAATTGCTGATTTCCTTTTTATTTAAGTTCAGTGGTTTGTGTTATAGGTTTTAGGATTATATTAGAGAGGTTTAGGCTTTTAATAGGATTTAGATACAAACTATGTTAATATATAATTATCTTTGTAGTATTAGGTGGTCTTGACTTATAGATCATATACCAGTTGGTTTTACTTGTATTAACCATTATTGATGATTGTTTTCTATATATTAATCTTTTGTATAAGGAAAGCAAAGCTATATATGATCTTGTTTGAAACTAAACTAACCATTAAGTACATTTCCAAGATTAGGTGATCTGGACAACACTATCAATTCATCTGGGCCAGTTCCTAACTTTTTAGGACAAACCGATTGAGATAGATGATTTCGGAGAGAGTGTTAATTATAATTATAATTGTTTCTTATGTTAGTACCGATTGTGATGTACGAACCGATTGTGATGTGTATCGTATATCACAAACGGTTCTTATCTTAGAACCGATTGTGATGTGCCTCGCTAGGTTATTTATACCCTCGGGCTGATCTTTCCGCTGTTGTTGTTCTAGAGGCATTAAGAACCGCCGCCACCCCAAAAAACACCACAAACTCTAGTTGGAAGCAATATTTGGGTGATAAATTATGAAATCCTCGAGGTTGGGTGTTTAGAGGGTAAAGTTGAAGTCCTAGCTTGAGGAGATTTCCTCTCAATTTTCCCTCATTTGTGGTTTTCTTCAAAAGGTGAGCATTCCCCTTCAATTTTGCACTAACTAATTCGGTGTCGCAAAGAGAGTTTAGGTTGCACTGGAATTATGGTTATCCTATCAGATGTCACATCCTTTATTTGAGAAACACGCATCCATTTATCTTTGTAGTACTCTCCTGTTAATCGAGAATTATTGTTGCTGTAATATGATAAAAGTTAGAGTTTAGGTTACGTAACCTACGTCTCCCGTTCGAGGGTGCTTGTTTATAAATATGCTGAAATGGAAAATTTATAAGAAAGAAGTCTCGAATTGTCCACGTTTTTTTACAGTTCGAGGATATGTGGTTTGGGCAAGTTTCTAAGCTGTTGTACAACTCCAGAGAAGGTTTCGGTTGCATCTCCCTGGTGTTCTCTCGATACACACCCTCATGATTTTTTGTCGATATGTGTATTTCGAGAATAGCGGGGAGATGCTGCTGAAATTTTTTCTGGAGTTATACAACAGGTTAGGAACTTGCCCGTACCACATATCCTCGAATGGGATTTGGACCTAACCTAATTAGAGATTAGGAATCATCGTTGGTACGTACTTAGTAGGTTTACAGATAGACATCTCTTCAAGATCATTCAATTCCTTAATTTTGTTAATGATTCCAATCTTATTTTCTTTCATTGAAGTCAAAAGGAAAACTTTGTTAATGCCTTCTAGCTTGAACCTCATCAAGTGCAACACATGCACAACGGTGATCACCGAGTGCAACACATACACAAGGCTCTCCTGTAAGTGCAATACATGCACAAAGAGCACTCAACCCACTTCTAATTGCAACAAATGCAAATTAGAATCACTCTTAACTCAAAAACCAAATTAGAGAGTGCAACACATGCACAACTCAACCACAAAGTACAATAAACTCTCTAAAACCACAGCAAGAGCAAATGCCAGCCACTATGGCTCCTTTTATAGCTCTTCGAAAGAAAACTAGCCCGCTAGGGGGCAAAACGGACAAAAATTAGCATTTTCGATACTACCGCCTGTAGGGTCAGGTATTCTGACCTCGACCCCAATGGTCGAAAGGATACAAAACTAGCTCGAGCGGTATTCGGCCTCCACGTCGGTAGCACTAGCCGAGAATCCATGGGAAACACATGCTCTGGAAAAAACCTACCGCCCTATAGGGCCAGTACTACCGAACCTCCAGTAGCACCGCTCCCACAGGGTCGGCAACTCCGACCTCCCTAAAACTCTTAGAAAACAACCATTCTGAAAAATAACTACCGAACCTGGGGGGTTAGTACCGGACGAGTGGTACTACCGGCCTCGTGGCGATACTACTGCACTGCAGGTAGTACTGGGCTTAGCATAGAGGTAGAAGTGGATTTTCGGACAAATCCATATTTCACACATAAAACTTTCCTCATCAAATCAAGAGCCACTTTAGATCAATTCATTGAGCCATGTGATGATCAACACATGATCACACCAATTTGCAAAACACATTTGCAAATTCTCAATACATGCTCCAAGAATTGCATTACACTTCAACTTATTTGCAAAACACATTTGAAAATAATAAACCAAGAATCTATAAGGTCAACTCTTGAGCCATGTAAGGATCAATACATGATCCCGACAATTAGCAAAACACATTTGCAAATACCAACACATGCTCTAGGACCAATCTCATAAACTTTCAGCTTATTTGCAAAACACATTTGCAAATAACAAATCCAATCAATTAAAATCAAATCTTGAGCCATGAGGTGATCAACACATGATTACAACGCTTTCCAAAATGCATTTGTAAAGCTCATCTCATGCTCCAAGATAAGAAGCATAAACTTCGATATTTTGCAAAAACACATTTTGCAAACACTAAGCGATAAACTTGATTAGCCTTGTATGATCAACACATGATCTCTAGCAATTTGCAAAAAACATTTGCAAACCCTACTAGTCACAAACTAAGAAAACAAATGCATGAGTTTACACTATTTGCAACATGTGCAAATACTAAGCTCCATGCAAAGAACAACCGTTAAACTGAATGCGTGAGCTATCTCCTTTTGCAACATATGCAAATCAATAACTCAATGCAAATCCAAATCAGTTAAAAGCAAGCGTGAGCTTCCCTTATTTGCAACACATGCAAATATAAGCATAACGCAAAAACCAACTTAAGAGAGTGAGCTAGAGCGGACAGATTGAGTTCATCAACACATGATGAAACTCAAGCTAAATGATGAAAGATATGAAAAAGACAAATTCGGCTGACTAGAGATCTTTCATTGTTTAGAGTTTTTTTAGTTTCATATCTTTCAAATGCGATTGAGTTTTGTTGTCAAATTTTACAGGGTTGTAGAAGCTCACCTCTCCAACATATGGTAATTTTTTGAAAATATCTACATATGATTTTCATATATTTTATACTATCGGGTGCTTTACACGAATATAGTAATAATTTGAGTAATAGACAGTAAAATGGTATTTTCTTGATAATAAAAGACAGATATCCTCATTGTTTAGCAATTTATCAATTTCAAATCTTTCAAATGCGATTGAGTTTGGTCTTCAAATTTTATAAGGTTCTAGAAGCTCATCTCCCTACGTATGGTAATTTTTGAGAATTTTTAAATATTTTTCTATAGGTTCGACAAATAGAGCTATATTCTTATTTATGAAAACCACACGTACAAATTCTCAAAACAATACCATATATTGGGGAGATGAGATTCTACAACCCTGTGAAATTTGAATACCAAAATCAATATCAGCTAAAAGATATTAAAAAGACAAATTTGGTTGAATAGTGATTTTTTAGTGTTTAGCATTTTGTCAATTTCATATCTTTCAAATGCGATTGAGTTTGGTCTTCAACTTTTACAGGTTGTATAAGCTCAGCTCTCCTATGTATGGTAATTTTTTATAAATTTTAAAAATTTGTACATGTGAGTTTTATGGATTTTACATGAAAAAAGATTGTTTACACAACTCGTGTAATAGCGAGTAATATGTTATTTTATGGATAGTAAAAGGCAATATATCCAGTGTTTTATAAAATCTATGAAAACCACATATGTATATTTCAAAAAATTCTCAAAATGTAAAATTTGAAGACAAAAATCATTCTCATTTGAATGTTATGGCCAAATAAAAAAAAGAAAGATTCACATACAAACAAGAAGTGGCATTTATTAGCTATTTACTATTCCGTTGCGTGGGACATGTTACTAATTGGCTTACATGAATGGTTTGAATGCGTTTCTGCCTTGGTTTTGCATGACGTCGAGTTACGACCAGCGCGTAGCGGCGCGCTCGCGGACAATAGCGCTTCCGTGTGTGTGTATAATATGTGATTGTCATGTATCTAATCTAAAATTTGGAACATATCAATAGTCAAAGTTTTAAAAGTTTGACTGTACATATCTCAAAATGACATGTATTTGTGACAGGAGGGAGTATTTGCTAACGGGGAGTACTATTTTTTTTTAAATGGGATTACTAGCTAGTAAAAGTTATTGAACGAGCGGGTAATTGAATGGTACTTTGGCCTCCTTTGGCATAGCTTCTGGACTGGCTTTTTTCTAGAAGCCACAACCTATGTCAAACAACTGGCTTCTAGTTCAGCTTTTTGCCTAAGATCAAGCCCATTTGTGAAGAGAAGCAGAAGCTTCTAAAAAGCGGCTTCTCAGAGCAGTTAGGTAGAAGCTGACTTTTGCATAAGCCGAAACCATACCAAAGGGGACCTTTGTATGTCCAGGCAAAGCCTCATATCTCGACTACTTCACGTATGATAATTGAGTTTCCTTAATCAAAGCCGTCTATTATATACTAAAAGCTGATGACATGTCCTTTACAAATGTTAAGAAAAAATATAAATATACTATAAATTCTCAAAAAAAGAGAAAGAAAAACATCCGGCCTTTAATTTGGAGTTCTAATTTTAAAGGCCTAGATTTGATAACTGACTTAGATACTTAGGAATTTGAAATAATTATCACAAAAAATAAAACATCTATATCCCATGATTTGGTTGGTCCTGATTTTAAAGACATAGATTTTTATAGTTGCATTAGAGATATATTAATTCAAAATAATTATCAACAAAATATCTGGCTGCTAATTCGATAGACTCAGATTTTAAATGCTTAGTTTGATAGTTAAAAACAACATGTACACGTTACAAACCGAGTGACCAACGTATATATGTGACATATATCACGTATATATGATATTCCAGTGCCGTATCACAGTAACAATCATAAGAGAGGCGTGAAACCAGCCATGTTGGGCATGAACGCGTGAATCGCGGCATGCATGCACCTTTTCCATCTTGCTGATCGGTCCAGGCGTGAAACCGGACGCGCACGACGTTTAAGATAGCGGAATTGCTAGCAATCAGACGTCTGATTTTTTCGGACGCTTTGCAACATTTTTTTCTTACGCGTGAAATATTTTTTTCCCAAGTGTGAAATATTTTTCCTTCGATAACAGTAAAAATGTGAGCGGAGAAAAAAATATTGCACACGTTGAAAAAATGTTGCAGCGAGCTTCGATGAAATGAACGATGATCGAACGTCCGGACGCTAGTATTTCCTTAAGATAGCCAATGAATGATGACGCGTGCCACTGCTATATATAATCCACTCGCACCCATCCAGAGCTCATCAAGCAGCTCGAGCACTCAGTCCTGTCCATTGCCATTTCCTTGTGCTTCATATCAGCTCGGGCATCAGTAACAGGAAGTAATATGGAGGCCCAAAACAAGGAGGTTGCTGCCCTGGTTCAGAAGATCGAGGGGCTCCACTCCGCCATCGCTAAGCTGCCGTCCCTAAGCCCATCTGCTGAGGTGGACGCGCTGTTCACTGACCTCGTCATGGCGTGCGTTCCGCCAAGCCCCGTAGACGTGACTAAGCTCGGCCCGGAGGCGCAAAAGATGCGGGAGGAGCTCATCCGCCTCTGCTCTAATGCCGAGGGAAGCTCGAGGCGCACTACTCCGACATGCTCGCCGCCTTCGACAACCCGCTCGACCACCTCGGCCGCTTCCCTTACTACAACAACTACCTCAACCTCAGCAAGCTGGAGTTCGAGCTCTTGGCCCGCTACGTGCCCGGCATCGCGCCGGTCCGCGTCGCGTTTGTCGGGTCGGGCCCGCTGCCGTTCAGCTCGCTCGTGCTCGCCGCGCGCCACCTGCCGAACACGTCGTTCGACAACTACGACTGGTGCGGCGCGGCCAACGAGCGGGCCAGGAAACTAGTCCGCGCGGACAAGGACGTGGGCACGCGCATGTCATTCCACACGGCGGACGTCGCCAACCTGACGCATGAGCTCGGCGCGTACGACGTGGTCTTCCTGGCCGCGCTCGTCGGCATGGCGGCCGAGGAGAAGGCCAAGGTGATAGCGCACCTGGGTACGCACATGAAGGACGGAGCAGCCCTCGTTGTGCGGAGCGCGCACGGTGCGCGCGGGTTCCTGTATCCCATCGTTGATCCCGAGGATATCAGTCGAGGCGGGTTTGACGTGCTGGCCATCTACCATCCCGACGACGAGGTGGTCAACTCCGTGATCATCGCGCGCAAGGTGGACACGCACGTGAACGGACGCCAAAATGGACAGGTGCACGCGCGCGGTGCGCTGCCGGTGGTGAGCCCGCCGTGCAAATGCTGCAAGATGGAGGCGAGCGTGCTTCAGAAGAGGGAGGAGTTTGCCACCGAGGAGCTGTCCTTCTGATGCGACGAAACGAACGTGCGTGGTGATCATTCGTCGCTGTTTTATCGGGTGCATTCGTGGTAATCTGACGTCATGTGTATCTTGTAACGTACTACATGTGTGGTGCCGCCGGCGTGAATTAAAAGGCGAGCAGTGCTTCAATGCTTTCCCTTCTAATACAAGTTGCACAAATCTTGAAACAAACGAAGGGGTAAGTAATCTTCATCTATCCTTCATTCATGCTTTAATATTTGTGCAACTGTAAAAAAGAAAAGCATTGAAGCACCTCTCTTAAAAGGCATGGATGAGGGTAGTGTGCGAAGGAATACTATATATGTGTTTCTATCTGTTGAAAATAAATGCAATTTTCCTTCAAGAAGATAAACAGGAACTAAATTGTGTGATATTAATTAATGAGGCTACAGCCCACATGATGTAATCCTTCCGTGTTACTTAACAAACTTTAAAGCTTGCCCTGTTCTTAATAAAACAATTGTTTTCACATCAATTTACTACAGTACGGCCCCTTGGCTCATTTAAGTGCTCTGGGATGTTTTTCTGTTTACTAGGTAAGCAAGCGCTGCATCTGCACGGCATTCATATTTATCAACTTCTTGTCATTTGCACAACTAGTCGATTAGCCCACGCGATTGCATGGTGTTGTACATGTGTGCTACTTGTCTCTCTCTTATAAAGCACAATTACGTATAGACACGCACTGTTTCCTTACACTTGGTAGAAATGCTATTCTACAGCTGCGTGTGAAATAGCTTATTCTACTACCTAGCCATTTAATCTAGTTCGATTGAGCCATGCAACACAATAAACAACACATCGGACTGGCGTGGCGAAAACCAACTAATAAATGCACTTCAGTTTTGCAATTCGATCGTAAATCACGAATACATTTTACTATATGCAATTACTACCGAATCGCATACTAGTTAGCGTTGATCAACCCAACTAGTTAATGCGTATTGTAGCTTGTACGTTAATCTGTTTTTCTTTATTTTAGCCATATCTTTTATTAGTAGCTCGAAATAGTTTTCACGGTAGCTTCTTGACGACGAGAGGAATAAATTGATCTAAGTCTTACTATTAAACAGAAATTTTCTTTGATGGTAAAGTAAATTACTATGTTCTATAACATGAAATTAGTACATCTATAACAAGAAATTACTACCATACAATATAATTGGAAAATCCAACACAGATCAGCCATTTGGCAATAAAAGTCCATAAAAAATATGTGCATAAATTTTGAAAAACTCTCAAAAATTAACATACGTAGGGGATGTGAGTTTCTATGTACAACTCAATAAAATTTGACGACCAAACTCACTTGCATTTGCAAGATATGAAAAGAAAAAAATTACTATTCATAATTGATTACCACTTGTTAATTTCATATCTTTCAAATAGATTGATTTAGGTTTTCAAACTTCATAGGGTTGTAGAATCTTACCTCCCATACTTATGGTAATTTTTTGAAAATTTTGGAAATTACATGTACATACGGTGTTTACGAACAAGAATGTATTTCTATTTGTCGGTAGCTTTAGTAAAATGATTGAAAAAATTTAAAAGAAATTAGCATAAATAGGGGAGGTGATGTTCTACATTAGTGCAAAATTTGAAGACCAAAATTAATGTCATTTGAAAGATATGAAATAGACATGATTGTAGAAACTTACATTCCCTACTTATGGTAATTTTTGGTGAATTTTTTAGAACTTCTACATGTAGTTTTCACAGACTTTATGACTAAAATGACTGTTCTGTGCAAGATATGTTGTAGATATAGTAATTTCATGTTGTAGATATAACAATTTCTATTACCGGTCTGCAAAATTACTGTTTTAACAGCGAGACTTAAATTATTCTTTCCCTCTCATCGTCAGCAAGCTACTGGAGAAAAACATTCGCAAATCGGAGCTACAATAAAAAGATATGGCCAAAACAAAGAGAAAACATATTCGTGTACAAACTACAAAATACATTAACTAATCGGTTTGGCCACGTAAATGATTCACAAGTAAATTCATCAGTTGTTCTACAGTAAAATATTTTGCGATTTACTACCAAGTTGCATTTACTGGCGTTATTTGCAACGCATTAACTCAGTAGAAATTACTACCATACAGTATAATTGGAAAACCCTGCACAGATCAGCCATTTGGCAGTAAAAGTCCAAGAAATTTTTTTGTAAAAGTTCTTTAAAATTCTTAGAAAATTACTATATGTAGGGGGCATGAGCTTCTACGGCCCTGTAAAATTTGAAGACAAAACTCGCTTGCATTTGAAAGATATGAAAAGAACAAATTTATTGTTTATCACTGAGCGCTTGTTAATTTCATATATTTCAAACGAGATTGATTTTGATTTTCAAGTTTTACAGAGATGTAGAATCTCACTTCCCATACTTATGGTAATGTTTTGAGAATTTTTAAAAACTTGTACATATGGTATTCACGAACAAGAATTTATTTCTGTTTGTCGACGCTTTAGTAAAATGAATGAAAAATTCTCAAAAAATTACCATATATATAAGGGAGGTCAGATTCTACATCCGTACATAATTTTAAGTCAAAAATCAGTTTCATTTAAAAGATATGAAATTGCTAATCAGTGATGAATAGTAAATTTATCATTTTCATATCTTTCAAACGCAACTAAGTTTAGTCTTCAAATTTTACAGAATTGTAGAAATTTATATTCCTTACGTATGGTAATTTTTGGTGAATTTTTCAGAACTTGTACGTATAGTTTTTATGAACTTTATTACCCAAATGATCGATCTGTGCAGGATATGTTGTACATATAGTAAGTTCATATTGCAGATATAGTAATTTTATATTGTAGATATAGTAAATTCTGTTACCCGTCAGCAAAATTACTGTTTTATAGTATGGCTTATATCATTCTATTCCTCTAAATCGACAATAAGCTATTGGTGAAAGGCATTGCAAATGGGAGCTACCAAAAAAGATATGGCTAAAATAAAGAGAAACATATTCGTACAAAGTACAAAATGCATTAACAAGTCGGTTTGACCACAGAATCGATTCGCCGAAAATTCATCATTGTTCTACATAAAATGTTTCGTGATTTACTACGGATTGCATTTATCGGCGTTGTTTGCAACACATTAACTCAAGATAGAGATGTTTGCATGCGCTTCTCGGACCGGAGCGCAGAATAGCTATTCTACGCACGGGAGTAGAATAGCGCTACCGTATATATGTACATATGCATATACATATATTATTCTACAGTTGTGTATAGAATAGCCCATTATACTCCCTAGCCAGATAACGCAGACCGACCGAGCCACGTATCCCAGTACTCTGCGTAATGGAACTTTCCCAGTTGACTATCAACTACGTGACAAACAAACTAGTAAATGCAAACTTGTTTGCACAAGAATATATTTTTCTTTGTTTTAGACATAATATTATATTGCCAGCTCGGATTCACAAACTATTTTGATCAATAACATACCGTCGACGAGAGGAACAAAATGATATAAGTCTCGCTAATAAACGTCGTATGATTCAAATTTTACTACCAAATGACTATCAAATTACTTATTGTGTTGTAAGATTTTATTACCACACAGACTCCACATGCTGCTGAACCCTTTAGCATGATAATATAGACTTTACTATCCATATATATATACATATATATATATATATATATATATATATATATTACTATTGTAACAACCCTCTTTTTTCGTACAGACTACTAAGAAGGATGATCTATATGCATACAGTACTAGTTCCATGATCAGTTCCCAGTACGCACATTCACAATAATTGATAACACATCCACACTCAATATTACATCTGATAATGGTAATTTATACAATAAGAACATGCAAAGTAGAGTATATAACAGCGAAAAGAAGCAAAAGTATTGTAGTTTGCCCATCCAATCCTCCGGCGACTGAAAAGGTATAAACCCTAGAAGATCGCATCATTGAAATTACTATATCCTACGGCGAAGTGTAATCTTCAGGGGCCTCTTCTTCAACTAAACCAACAAATAAGCAAGGATGAGTGCTTTCGTACTCTCCAAGACTTAATATGTATCGCAAAAGTATAGCAAATGCAGGCTATGTCAAAGGTGGCTTCTATAGTTATTTTGCATAAAGCGAAATTAAACATGTAAATCAAGAAGTAATTTGCAAACAGAATTTATGAAAGCAAGTTTGACTGATATGAAAATAACAAGTATGTAAGCTTAAAGTAATAACTCAGAGTCCTCTATGAATGTGAGTACCATGTCATCTCATTGGCATTCTCTGACATACAATCTGGAACAAACACTTTTCAATAAACATTTTCAATTCATTTCTTTTTGAAAATAATGAAACATCTAACTATGTGATGACTTTACCATGTGCCCTTGATCGCAGGCGTGACTTTTCAAAAAGATTTAAGCTTTGTAGAGGTGTAAAGCTTTACCCACAACAAATGATCCACTCTTTGTGCAATGTTATTTGTACTCTTCCTTTGATATGCTGCGGAGAGCTCATAATATAACCGTTAAATTACCTAAACCTAACTATGCACCAACCCGATGATGACAAACCCTTACTATGGTGGCAGAAGACATTTGTACTCTCTGTTAGACAAATGGTTTTACATCCCACTATCCCACTTCTCTCCATAGTAAGGCGTACACCATTGTATCGGTAAACGTTATTTCTATAATCACCTCGGTGTGGACGTTCCATCAAGCAATCAGTCTCAGAAAGCCCGTAATACTATAGCCTTCCAATGTGCAAAGTCAATTCTAAGTAATTTAATAGGTTAAGACAATCTTATACCAGCACTTGTGGTTGTACGATTATCTTAGCCTGAAGATAGCACAATAGTTCGATTTTTAATCCGATCTAGACGATAATCTCCCCCTACACTATGTGTAAGTCCCATACACATTCGGCTACTATCAAGAATCATCTGCGTCAAAACCATAGTTTTATTTTTATTTACCAAAATTTCAGTAATCTTTAATGTCAAATCCAACATTTTTAATCATATCCAAAAATTTTAAATTGTATAGAGCAACATGTTTCTCTACTAAGCATGGCTAAGCATGGTTATTAAGTAATCACTTATGCCCAAGTTGACAATTATGTATTATCTACCTTTATTCTAAAGTTATTAAGGTCCACATGCCAATATTTATTAAGAAAGTTCAATGGGATAACAGGTATATCTAACAGTACCACAATGCAGCATATTTACTAAAAATACAAGCATGCATAAATAGATTTGAAAAAACAGAATTAAATTAAAACACTGTGATCAATATGATCAATGGGGGTGCTTGCCTTACTTTGTTGGTTCAGAAATTAACTCGGGGTCAAAGTCTTCAGTAGCAGCTTGCGTCAGCGTCTACACATTCGTATCATAAACAACATTAAGAAGCAATGACAATAAGAGGCAAAACGAAGTCAAATAAATTGATATAAAAGTTTAGGTGATAAAAGCATTTTAATTGCTGATTTCCTTTTTATTTAAGTTCAGTGGTTTGTGTTATAGGTTTTAGGATTATATTAGAGAGGTTTAGGCTTTTAATAGGATTTAGATACAAACTATGTTAATATATAATTATCTTTGTAGTATTAGGTGGTCTTGACTTATAGATCATATACTAGTTGGTTTTACTTGTATTAACCATTATTGATGATTGTTTTCTATATATTAATCTTTTGTATAAGGAAAGCAAAGCTATATATGATCTTGTTTGAAACTAAACTAACCATTAAGTACATTTCCAAGATTAGGTGATCTGGACAACACTATCAATTCATCTGGGCCAGTTCCTAACTTTTTAGGACAAACCGATTGAGATAGATGATTTCGGAGAGAGTGTTAATTATAATTATAATTGTTTCTTATGTTAGTACCGATTGTGATGTACGAACCGATTGTGATGTGTATCGTATATCACAAACGGTTCTTATCTTAGAACCGATTGTGATGGGCCTCGCTAGGTTATTTATACCCTCGGCTGATCTTTCATTGTTGTTGTTCTAGAGGCATTAAGAACCGCCGCCACCCCAAAAAACACCACAAACTCTAGTTGGAAGCAATATTTGGGTGATAAATTATGAAATCCTCGAGGTTGGGTGTTTAGAGGGTAAAGTTGAAGCCCTAGCTTGAGAAGATTTCCTCTCAATTTTCCCTCATTTGTGGTTTTCTTCAAAAGGTGAGCATTCCCCTTCAATTTTGCACTAACTAATTCGGTGTCGCAAAGAGAGTTTAGGTTGCACTGGAATTATGGTTATCCTATCAGATGTCACATCCTTTATTTGAGAAACACGCATCCATTTATCTTTGTAGTACTCTCCTGTTAATCTAGAATTATTGTTGCTGTAATATGATAAAAGTTAGAGTTTAAGTTACGTAACCTACGTCTCCCGTTCGAGGGTGCTTGTTTATAAATATGCTGAAATGGAAACTTTATAAGAAAGAAGTCTCGAATTGTCCACGTTTTTTTACAGTTCGAGGATATGTGGTTTGGGCAAGTTTCTAAACTGTTGTACAACTCCAGAGAAGGTTTCCGTAGCATCTCCCTGGTGTTCTCTCGATACACACCCTCATGACTTTTTGTCGAGATGTGTATTTCGAGAATAGCGGGGAGATGCTGCTGAAATTTTTTCTGGAGTTGTACAACAGGTTAGGAACTTGCCCGTACCACATATCCTCGAATGGGATTTGGACCTAACCTAATTAGAGATTAGGAATCATCGTTGGTACGTACTTAGTAGGTTTACAGATAGACACCTCTTCAAGATCATTCAATTCCTTAATTTTGTTAATGATTCCAATCTTATTTTCTTTCATTGAAGTCAAAAGGACAACTTTGTTAATGCCTTCTAGCTTGAACCTCATCAAGTGCAACACATGCACAACGGTGATCACCGAGTGCAACACATACACAAGGCTCTCCTGTAAGTGCAACACATGCACAAAGAGCACTCAACCCACTTCTAATTGCAACAAATGCAAATTAGAATCACTCTTAACTCAAAAACCAAATTAGAGAGTGCAACACATGCACAACTCAACCACAAAGTACAATAAACTCTCTAAAACCACAGCAAGAGCAAATGCTAGCCACTATGGCTCCTTTTATAGCTCTTCGAAAGAAAACTAGCCCGCTAGGGGGCAAAACGGACAAAAATTAGCATTTTCGATACTACCGCCCCTGTAGGGCTGGTATTACTGACCTCGACCCCAATGGTCGAAAAGGATACAAAACTAGCTCGAGCGGTATTACTGGCCTCCACGTCGGTAGCACTAGCCAGAGAATCCATGGGAAACACATGCTCTGGAAAAAACCTACCGCCCTATAGGGCCAGTACTACCGAACCTCCAGTAGCACCGCTCCCACAGGGTCGGCAACTCCGACCTCCCTAAAACTCTTAGAAAACAACCATTCTGAAAAATAACTACCGAACCTGGGGGGTTAGTACCGGACGAGTGGTACTACCGGCCTCAGCGGCGATACTACCAGACCAGAGGTAGTACTGGGCTTAGCATAGAGGTAGAAGTGGATTTTCTGGACAAATCCATATTTCACACATAAAACTTTCCTCATCAAATCAAGAGCCACTTTAGATCAATTCATTGAGCCATGTGATGATCAACACATGATCACACCAATTTGCAAAACACATTTGCAAATTCTCAATACATGCTCCAAGAATTGCATTACACTTCAACTTATTTGCAAAACACATTTGAAAATAATAAACCAAGAATCTATAAGGTCAACTCTTGAGCCATGTAAGGATCAATACATGATCCCGACAATTAGCAAAACACATTTGCAAATACCAACACATGCTCCAGACCAATCTCATAAACTTTCACTTATTTGCAAAACACATTTGCAAATAACAAATCCAATCAATTAAAATCAAATCTTGAGCCATGAGGTGATCAACACATGATTACAACGCTTTCCAAAATGCATTTGTAAAAGCTCATCTCATGCTCCAAGATAAGAAGCATAAACTTCGATATTTTGCAAAAACACATTTTGCAAACACTAAGCGATAAACTTGATTAGCCTTGTATGATCAACACATGATCTCTAGCAATTTGCAAAAAACATTTGCAAACCCTACTAGTCACAAACTAAGAAAACAAATGCATGAGTTTACACTATTTGCAACACGTGCAAATACTAAGCTCCATGCAAAGAACAACCGTTAAACTGAATGCATGAGCTATCTCCTTTTGCAACATATGCAAATCAATAACTCAATGCAAATCCAAATCAGTTAAAAGCAAGCGTGAGCTTCCCTTATTTATCAACACATGCAAATATAAGCATAACGCAAAAACCAACTTAAGAGAGTGAGCTAGAGCGGACAGGATTGAGTTCATCAACACATGATGAAACTCAAGCTAAATGATGAAAGATATGAAAAAGACAAATTCGGCTGACTAGAGATCTTTCATTGTTTAGAGTTTTTTCAGTTTCATATCTTTCAAATGCGATTGAGTTTTGTTGTCAAATTTTACAGGGTTGTAGAAGCTCACCTCTCCAACATATGGTAATTTTTTGAAAATATCTACATATGATTTTCATATATTTTATACTATCAGGGTGCTTTACACAGAATATAGTAATAATTTGAGTAATAGACAGTAAAATGGTATTTTCTTGATAATAAAAGACAGTATATCCTGCTGTTTAGCAATTTATCAATTTCAAATCTTTCAAATGCGATTGAGTTTGGTCTTCAAATTTTATAAGGTTCTAGAAGCTCACCTCCCCTACGTATGGTAATTTTTTGAGAATTTTTTAAATATTTTTCTACAGGTTCGACAAATAGAGCTATATTCTTATTTATGAAAACCACACGTACAAATTTTCACAAATTCCCAAAACAATACCATATATTGGGGAGATGAGATTCTACAACCCTGTGAAATTTGAATACCAAAATCAATATCAGCTAAAAGATATTAAAAAGACAAATTTGGTTGAATAGTGATTTTTTAGTGTTTAGCATTTTGTCAATTTCATATCTTTCAAATGCGATTGAGTTTGGTCTTCAACTTTTACAGGGTTGTATAAGCTCACCTCTCCTATGTATGGTAATTTTTTATAAATTTTAAAAATTTGTACATGTGTGTTTTATGGATTTTACATGAAAAAAGATTGTTTACACAACTCGTGTAATAGCGAGTAATATGTTATTTTATGGATAGTAAAAGGCAATATATCCAGTGTTTTATAAAATCTATGAAAACCACATATGTATATTTCAAAAAATTCTCAAAATGTAAAATTTGAAGACAAAAATCATTCTCATTTGAATGTTATGGCCAAATAAAAAAAAGAAAGATTCACATACAAACAAGAAGTGGCATTTATTAGTTATTTACTATTCCGTTGCGTGGGACATGTTACTAATTGGCTTACATGAATGGTTTGAACGCGTTTCTGCCTTGGTTTTGCATGACGTCGAGTTACGACCAGGTAGCGTGGCAGCAGCTTTCATGACAATAGCGCTTACGTGTGTGTGTATAATATGTGATTGTCATGTATCTAATCTAAAATTTGGAACATATCAATAGTCAAAGTTTTAAAAGTTTGACTGTACATATCTCAAAATGACATGTATTTGTGACAGGAGGGAGTATTTGCTAACGGGGAGTACTATTTTTTTTTAAATGGGATTACTAGCTAGTAAAAGTTATTGAACGAGCGGGTAATTGAATGGTACTTTGGCCTCCTTTGGCATAGCTTCTGGACTGGCTTTTTTCTAGAAGAAGCCACAACCTATGTCAAACAACTGGCTTCTAGTTCAGCTTTTTGCATAAGATCAAGCCCATTTTTGAAGAGAAGCAGAAGCTTCTAAAATGCAGCTTCTCAGAGCAGTTAGGTAGAAGCTGACTTTTGCATAAGCCGAAGACATACCAAAGGGGACCTTTGTATGTCTAGGCAAAGCCTCATATCTCGACTACTTCACCTATGATAGTTGAGTTTCCTTAATCAAAGCCGGTCTATTATATACTAGCTGATGACATGTCCTTTACAAATGTTAAGAAAAAAAGATAAATATACTATAAATTCTCAAAAAAAGAAAAAGAAAAACATCCGACCTTTAATTTGGAGTTCTAATTTTAAAGGCCTATATTTGATAACTGACTTAGATACTTAGGAATTTGAAATAATTATCACAAAAAATAAAACATCTATATCCCTTGATTTGGTTGGTCCTGATTTTAAAGACATAGATATTTATAGTTGCATTAGAGATATATTAATTCAAAATAATTATCAACAAAATATCTGGCTGCTAATTCGATAGACTCAAATTTTAAATGCTTAGTTTGATAGTTAAAAACAACATGTACACGTTACAAACCGAGTGACCAACGTATATATGTGACATATATCACGTATATATGATATTCCAGTACCGTATCACAGTAACAATCATAAGAGAGGCGTGAAACCAGCCATGTTGGGCATGAACGCGTGAATCGCGGCATGCATGCACCTTTTCCATCTTGCTGATCGGTCCAGGCGTGAAACCGGACGCGCACGACGTTTAAGATAGCCAATGAATGATGACGCGTGCCACTGCTATATATAATCCACTCGCACCCATCCAGAGCTCATCAAGCAGCTCGAGCACTCAGTCCTGTCCATTGCCATTTCCTTGTGCTTCATATCAGCTCGGGCATCAGTAACAGGAAGTAATATGGAGGCCCAAAACAAGGAGGTTGCTGCCCTGGTTCAGAAGATCGCGGGGCTCCACTCCGCCATCGCTAAGCTGCCGTCCCTAAGCCCATCTGCTGAGGTGGACGCGCTGTTCACTGACCTCGTCATGGCGTGCGTTCCGCCAAGCCCCGTAGACGTGACTAAGCTCGGCCCGGAGGCGCAAAAGATGCGGGAGGAGCTCATCCGCCTCTGCTCTAATGCCGAGGGGAAGCTCGAGGCGCACTACTCCGACATGCTCGCCGCCTTCGACAACCCGCTCGACCACCTCGGCCGCTTCCCTTACTACAACAACTACCTCAACCTCAGCAAGCTGGAGTTCGAGCTCTTGGCCCGCTACGTGCCCGGCATCGCGCCGGTCCGCGTCGCGTTTGTCGGGTCGGGCCCGCTGCCGTTCAGCTCGCTCGTGCTCGCCGCGCGCCACCTGCCGAACACGTCGTTCGACAACTACGACTGGTGCGGCGCGGCCAACGAGCGGGCCAGGAAACTAGTCCGCGCGGACAAGGACGTGGGCACGCGCATGTCATTCCACACGGCGGACGTCGCCAACCTGACGCATGAGCTCGGCGCGTACGACGTGGTCTTCCTGGCCGCGCTCGTCGGCATGGCGGCCGAGGAGAAGGCCAAGGTGATAGCGCACCTGGGTACGCACATGAAGGACGGAGCAGCCCTCGTTGTGCGGAGCGCGCACGGTGCGCGCGGGTTCCTGTATCCCATCGTTGATCCCGAGGATATCAGTCGAGGCGGGTTTGACGTGCTGGCCATCTACCATCCCGACGACGAGGTGGTCAACTCCGTGATCATCGCGCGCAAGGTGGACACGCACGTGAACGGACGCCAAAATGGACAGGTGCACGCGCGCGGTGCGCTGCCGGTGGTGAGCCCGCCGTGCAAATGCTGCAAGATGGAGGCGAGCGTGCTTCAGAAGAGGGAGGAGTTTGCCACCGAGGAGCTGTCCTTCTGATGCAACGAAACGAACGTGCGTGGTGATCATTCGTCGCTGTTTTATCGGGTGCATTCGTGGTAATCTGACGTCATGTGTATCTTGTAACGTACTACATGTGTGGTGCCGCCGGCGTGAATTAAAAGACGAGCAGTGCTTCAATGCTTTCCCTTCTAATATAAGTTGCACAAATCTTAAAGCAAGCGAAGGGGTAAGTAACCTTCATCTATCCTTCATTCATGCTTTAATATTTGTGCAACTGTAAAAAAGAAAAGCATTGAAGCACCTCTCTTAAAAGGCATGGATGAGGGTAGTGTGCGAAGGAATACTATATATGTGTTTCTATCTGTTGAAAATAAATGCAATTTTCCTTCAAGAATATAAACAGGAACTAAATTGTGTGATATTAATTAATGAGGCTACAGCCCACATGATGTAATCCTTCCGTGTTACTTAACAAACTTTAAAGCTTGCCCTGTTCTTAATAAAACAATTGTTTTCACATCAATTTACTACAGTACGGCCCCTTGGCTCATTTAAGTGCTCTGGGATGTTTTTCTGTTTACTAGGTAAGCAAGCGCTGCATCTGCACGGCATTCATATTTATCAACTTCTTGTCATTTGCACAACTAGTCGATTAGCCCACGCGATTGCATGGTGTTGTACATGTGTGCTACTTGTCTCTCTCTTATATAGCACAATTACGTATAGACACGCACTTTTTCCTTACACTTGGTAGAAATGTTATTCTACAACTGCGTGTGAAATGCTATTCTTAAGTTTTTAGAAAAAAAACGATTGTGATAGATAACTTAGGGGAGGCATTAGTAATAATCACTATCGGTTCTCAGGTTAAAAGTGATTGTGATGTGCACTGGGAACATCACAATCGGTTCTTATGCGAGAAATGATAGTGACGTGCATTATCATCACTATCGGTTCCCACATAAGAAGCGACAGAGATGAGCACGTTGACATCACTATCGGTTCTTATTTGAGAAGCGAATTATCGCTTCTCACATAAGAACTGATAGTGATGTCAACGTGCTCATCACTGTCGTTTCTTATGTGGGAACCGATTGTATTGACAAAGATCATCACTATCGCTTCTCTTATAAGAACCGACTGTGATGTGTTTCGTTAGGTTATTTGTACCACTCGAGCTGAACTCTTCTCTGTTATTATTCCAGAAGAGATTTTCCCGCCGCCACACGAAAAAATAGCTCATATTCTGTGGTTGGAAGCAATACTTGCGTGAAAAAATTTGAAATCCTCAAAGGTGGGTGTTAAGAGGGTAAATTTGAAGCCCTAACTTGAGGAGATTGCCCCTCATTTTGCATAATTTGTGGTTTTCTTCAAAATGTGAGCATTCCTTCAAACCCCTTTAATTTTGCACTATGTAATATTGATTTGTCGCGAAAAAAGTTTAGATTGCACTGGTATTGTCTATGTCCTATCAGATTGCACACCCTTTATTTGACAAGCACACATGTATTTAATTATCTTAATTTGTAGTGCTTTGATGTTAATATGGAATTA
The DNA here is from genome assembly GCA_036346275.1 of Otatea glauca. NCBI lineage: Eukaryota > Viridiplantae > Streptophyta > Magnoliopsida > Poales > Poaceae > Otatea > Otatea glauca. The sequence continues at coordinate 22,153,300 of CM070715.1, forward strand.
TTATTGCTGTCACATGATGAATGTTAGAGTTTAGGCTGCGGAACCTACGTCTCCCGTTCGAGGATGCTTGTTTATAAATATGTTGAACGAAATGGCATATTTATAAGCGAACAGTCTCGAATTGTCCACGTTCTTCGGATAGTTCGAGGATATGTCGTTCGGGTAAGGTCCTGAGCTGTGTTGTACAACTGCAGAGTAGATTTCAGTAGCGTCTCCCTGGTATTCTCCAGATACACACCCCTCTTGACTTGTTGTCGAGACGTGTATATGGAGAATATCGGGGAGATGCTGCCGAAATTTTCTTTGGAGTTGTACAACGGCTTAGGAACTTGTCTGAACCACATATCCTCGAATGGGATTAGGACCAAACCTATTTAGAGATTAGGAGTTATCGTTGGTACCCTTGTTTAATTTGTTTCATTGTAATCAAAAGATTTGTAAGCTACTGCACTATATAATTAGATTGTTTGATATCATTGTTGATGTTAAAAATGTATGTCTCCTATCTAGGGAATTGGAAGCTCTAAACCAGGGAAGAATCTAGGTATCGATCGGGAGAACACATTTCATATATCTTGCATGAAATTGTTCTCTATTTTGCGAAGCTAATATTAACTGAAATGATGTCTCAATATTTCAAATAGCTAGCTTGCTGTCGCTCCAGTTTTTACATAATTTATTGTGTGAATTTTAATTGCAGATGAACCGTAAGGAATGGATGTATGACAAAAGTCGTGTGAGTGCTGAATTTCAGAGGGGTGTTAAGGAGTTCAAAAAAATTGCCGAACAGGATATGGTGAGGAGGGGTGTAAACTTCATATATTGTCCTTGCATTGATTGCACCAATCTGAGAAGATTTAACAACTCAGCTCAAATTGAGGACCACCTGATTCGACGTGTGTGAGGCCCGCATTTTCGATAAATTAATATCGAAAATGGATACCATGTGCATACAGTACTAGTCCCATGATCAGTGGCTAGTACGCACAAATACAAATTGATATCACAGTCATACACAACTTTATTATTACAGCGGAAGCAAATACATATCATTCGTACAATACCAAAAGTAAAAGCATAACAGCGGAGATATTCATCTTGCAGTATGCCCTTTTATCCCAAAAATCCCCACAGGCAACTGACAAGGAGAACCCTAGTAAAATTCATCGTTCACATCCCGAATCTGCGTCATAAAAGGTATCGTCGGAAATCTGCTTTCTTCACCTAAAAACATCAACATGGGCAAGTTGAGTACTTACGTGCTCGCAAGACTTTGCAAAACCTATCATATATGCAGGCTATTTCAAGGGAAAGCTCATGGTTGTTTTGCATAAAGCTAAATTGAATTGTAAATACAGAATAATAGATTGTAAAACGAAGTTTAAGTAAAAGCGGCTTAATACTGAAAGTAACTGAATGTAAGCATAAGTAAATATCAAATACCTGGGTATAATCACCATTTCCAAGAATCATTTCTACTGTCACAGCAGAAATTGCCAAGAAACCATTCCTACCAGTCCCAGGTAGAAATCCAGAGTTTTATGAAAATATAAAACAGTTAACTAGTGCTGGCGCACCAAGATTCCCATAACCGCGGGAACGGCTTTTCGAAAAGTTTGACACTCTGCAGAGTTGTACATCTTTACCCACAAGTAATGATCAACCTCTTTTGCCAGGCCAGTAACACACTTCCTTTGGTGTGTCGGCAAGGAGATCATAACAAAACCGTTACATTGTTTAATCCTAACTTTGCACCAACCCGGTGACGTCAAACCCGTACTATGGTATTTATGTTTGCACAGTCACTGCACAATAATGATTAAGCATGTCCATAGTATGGTATTCACCGTTGTATTAGCAAACGTGACTCCCAACACCTCGGTGTGGGCGCCCCTACGAGCAACCAGTCACTGAAGAGGCTCGTACTACTTCGGCCTACCAATGTGCAAAGCTAGTTTTAAGCAACTTAATAAGTTAGAGCTGTCCCATACCAGCACTTGTGGTTGTACGGTAAATTCTTGGGTTTAACGAACACGTAGCGGTCCTTAATCCGACACGGGCAATAGTCTCCACCCTACTCTACGTACAAGTCCCTTGTACACCCGGCTATTGCCAATAATTGCCCGCATCAAAACCATAGTTTTATTTTCATTTTTGATCAAAATACCAACCAAGAAAGGTCATACCCATTAATTGTCATATCCAACATTTTTAATCATGTCAAGGTTTTATGTTCAATTAAGCACGGCTAAGCATATCACTAAATGTGAATAACCCAAAGTGACATCAAGTATTGTCTATGTTATTCTAGGGTTTTCAAGGATCACAAATCCATACTTATCAAGGAAGTTCTATGAAGCAATAGGTACAACTACCAATACCCATAATATAGCAAACTTTAATAAAATAAAGTATGCAGTAAAACATTTAATGAAAACATTTATAAAACTGGGATCAATATGATCAAAGGGGGTGCTTGCCTTGTTGATGATCCTCGACGTCAAACTCCTGATCGTCGAATTCACAGGTTTTGTCGGGTGCTACACGTCGAATAATAATAACATGGCAATTCCAACAAAATGAAAGGATCAGACATAAGAACCAAATAAAATCAACTGTTTGAATTAACATATTTGTTGTTCATTGATTTACAAGTTTTCTGAATATTTTCTAATTAGGTTTTTATAATAGCCAATCTTAGTTTCTTGAATAATTCACTTTCATTTATCATTTTCAGAGACCATTTTTACAGGTTTCATTAGTCTGGATTTTCAATTTCTAAATTCTGAAATTATTTAAATTACCATTATGGAACTACTTTCTTACCCTATATTATACTTTAATTATTTTCCATGGTACACCCTAAGTATTTTTGCATATTCAGGTTCCTAACAGAGCATGGAGTCTAATAAAATTTGTTTCATTCAATTTGAAGTTGAATTGCAGAAATTCTATTCACAACATATTTCAAATTCTTTCTTTAAATTTAAACCTGAAATTCAAACAGAATTCATTTTGAAATATTTTTGCATATTCTGAATCTTCATGATTTTAGATGAATTTAGAAATTTATTTCACTTCATTTGGTTGGATAGTTCAAAAGATATTTAAGTTTGAATGCATTCGGTTTTGTAAATACAGAAAATTAGTAAATATACTAAAAATGGAAAGTACGCTTTCTGATCAGAACTACGCTTTCCCTTTTTTTTTGCGCTGCGTCGGACCGAGGCACTGACATGCCGGGCCCACCGGCAGCCGACATCGCCACAAGACGAGAGCTACCGACGCTACGGACCACGCTGTCGAGCAGCATGGGTCGACTCTGGGCACGCGCGGCAGAGACACAACACACGCAAGGGACTGACAGGGTGGACCCAGCTGTCAGTGACCCGAGACAGAGGCATGGTTGCGAGGTTCGCCGGCGGCGAAGCACGGCCGGAGGGGTGGAATGGGTTCCGGATTATTGCTCAGCACACTCATGCGCATCTATGGGTGGTGGCGCTTCGGCGGGGGGTGGCCGGAGGTGGCCTGCCACCGGAGAGAGGCGGCGGAGCCCACTGCTCACCGACGTTCCGGCGAAACAACGGCTTCCCGAGACGAATGGATACCACCGTGAGCATCAGCGAGTTTCTAGCATGCGATTTTTGGCTTTAGCGCAAAGAATGAGGCATCGGGAGGGTGTTCTCACCGTGCGGCTGCGGCGGCGGCGGAAGGAAGTCGGCGGGGAAGCTCACTGGTGAAGGAAAGCTCGGACCAGTGGCGGGAAGTGGTTCCTGGTAGCGCAAAGATGGTTCAGGTGAATTGGTTCGAGGCGAAATGGACTGTGGCGGTGCAACGACGAGTTTTCCCTTTTCGGGCTTTTGGCCGGAGATGGGGAAGAAGGGGGGTTCTAGCGGCGTTGAGGCGCTTTGGCTCAGCTCTGCTGGTTTTAGGGGAATGCTCGAGTGTCTGCGACGCATTGGCGGGGTTTTTATAGACAAAAGAGGCGGTTGGAGCAGGGTTTGAACGGGGAGGTGAAGGCGGCGGCTCGGGCGAGCGATTTCATGCTGTTCAGCACGGAGAGAGAGCACGGAGGTCGAGGCGGGTGCGGCATGGCAGGGGCGACGTGCTGGGGCCTTGGGCGACGAGTTGCGGCGAGGGTGGCGACAAAACGGGAGAGGGCGGCGTCGGCTCGGTGAGAGAGCGGCGAAGCAACGGGAGAGAACGTGAAAAGAACGGAGAGGGTGAAGCTGACAGGTGGGACCGGGCGGTCGAGAGAGAAAAAGGAGGTCGGCTGTTGGGACAAATGTCGGTAGTCCACACGTCAGCGAGACAAGGGTTTAAGTCTCAGGATGATTCTAGACAGCTCAGGGTAAAACCGGAAATTTAGGCTAGAACATAGAATCAAAATTTTACAAAACTTTTTACTTAGGTTGGAAAGGTAAATATTAAGGTATATTAAAATTTTCAGATAATTTTGACAAGTAAATTATTTATTAAAACTCTGACAATGCACTGTTGGAGATTTTTGCTGATTCTGTTTTGCATTTATTTGAAGGTTAAAATTAATTTATAAATTTTATGAAACTTTTTTACAAGATTCGTATTAACATTATATACCTTTAATAAAATTTTCAAAATTTTATATTTGATATTTTATTTTTTAATAATTCTGACACTGCATTTTCCAGTTTTTAAAATTGATTGTTCTTGAATTTCAAAAATTACTAAATGTAGAGATAAATTCTTGATATTTTTACCAGGTTTGAGTTGGGTTAATATGTCGGCATGGTTAAAATTTCAACTCTGGTTAAGGTAAGAAAAATCCTGAACAAATCTTTTGGTTCAGATTTCCACTTGTCTCCTCATGATTATCTTTGTATTTTATTTTATTTTATTAATGCCAGGACAGAGCAAGTGGCACAAATATGATTCTTAGATTTTTAAGGATTTTACTGACTTTAGGTTTTTACCTTTTGTCTTTTACCATTTTGCTATATTGAGAATTTGGATTTCTTTTAATAAGAAAAAGCCAAAAGAATTTTCTTTATTTCAAGAAAAATCAGTAAACATGACAATAAATCATATGGATATTTTTAATATTGTATTTCTGATTTTATTGAATTTTGGGTTGTTACAAATCTACCCCCCTTACAAAAATCTCGTCCTCGAGATTTGAAGAGGATTAGAAGAGATCAGGAAATTCCTTTCGGAGATGATCTTCACGTTCCCAAGTTGCTTCGTCTTCCGTATGATGACTCCATTGAACTTTCAACATCTTGATGGTCTTGTTCCTTGTCGGGCGTTCCGCTTCTTCCAGAACACGAATTGGATGTTCTCGATATGAAAGGTCTGGTTGAAGATCGATATTCTCCAGGTTGGTCAGCTCAGAGGGAACACGAAGACATTTCTTGAGTTGCGACACATGAAAGACATTATGAACCTCTGATAGTTGAGGTGGCAATTCCAACTTATATGCCATCTCACCCATCTTCTCGAGGATTCGGAAAGGTCCAATATATCGCGGAGCTAACTTGCCACGAATTTGGAAACGACGAACTCCACGAAGAGGAGAAACCTTCAAGTAGACATGGTCGCCAATCTCGAAGCTAAGTTCACGTCGACGGTTGTCGGCGTAACTCTTTTGACGAGATTGCGCTTCTTTTAGTCGGCTTCTGATCACGTCCACTTGCTCTTGCGTTTCTTGAATAAGATCTGGACCAAAGAATTTTCTTTCACCAACTTCGGACCAAAAGAGGGGAGTTCTGGATTTCCTTCCATACAAGGCTTCAAAAGGAGACATTTGAAGACTGGATTGGAAACTGTTGTTGTAAGAAAATTCAGCAAACGCCAAGCTTTTCTCCCAATTAGAGCCATATGATAGCACACAGGCTCTCAACAAGTCTTCCAAAATTTGATTTATCCTTTCAGTTTGCCCATCCGTCTGGGGGTGATAAGCTGTACTGAAATTCAGCTTAGTCCCTAGAAGATTATGCAAACTTTCCCAGAATCGAGAAGTAAATTGAGATCCTCGATCTGAAACAATGGTCTTTGGAACACCATGCAATCGCACAATGTTATTCAGATAGAGTTCTGCAAGCTCATCTCCTCGATTGGTGACTTTCACTGGGATGAAATGCGCCACCTTGGTTAACCGATCAACGATAACCCGATAGAATCATGACTTTTCTAGTCTTTGGCGGACCGGTGATGAAATCCATATCGATATCATCCCACTTCCATTCGGAATCTTCAAAGGTTGCAAAAGTCCAGCAGACATTGATGCTCGGCTTTGACACGACACACATCGCAAATAGCAACGTATGCGACAATATCTTTCTTCATCTTGGGCCACCAATATTCTGACGGAGATCTTGGTACATTTTTGTACTTCCAGGATGGATTGAGAGAGGGGACTCATGAGCTTCTTTAAGGATTAAATCTTTAAGCTCGAGGTCATTGGGAACATAGATTCGATTCTTGAACATGAGCACTTCATCTGAATTTTCATGGAATTCGGATTCGGCTCCATTCCTCAACTCTTCATGAATTTTTATGATAGATTCATCTTTGAGTTGAGCAGCTTTAATTTGGGATTTTAAGGTTGGTTGCACTTCGAGTGCGGCCAAAAATCCTTTTTCAACAATTCCCAGATTAAGCTTTTGAAATTTAATGATGAGATCTGATTGGTTGGTATGATAGGAAACAGAAAGACAATGAAGTTTTCTGCTAAGAGCATCAGCTACGACATTAGCTTTACCAGGATGGTATTGAATATTAAGGTCGTAGTCTTTTATCAACTCCAGCCACCTTCATTGTCTTAGATTTAAATCAGGCTGGGTGAAGAAATATTTCAAACTCTTATGATCTGTAAAAATATTGCATCGATTACCAATAAGGTAATGACGCCAAATTTTAAGAGCATGCACCACGGCAGCTAATTCCAGACCATGAGTTGGATAATTAAGCTCATGGGGTCGTAACTGACGAGAGGCATAAGCAACAACCTTGCCTTCTTGCATCAGAACACATCCTAATCCACTTCGAGACGCATCACAATAAGCATCGAAGCTCTTATGGACGTCGGGTAACACTAGCACTGGGGCTGTTGTTAACCGATTCTTGAGCTCTTGAAAGCTTTCTTCACATTCTGGCGTCCATTCGAATTTCTTTTCTTTCTTTAGCAACTGAGTCAAGGGTCGAGCTATTTTGGAAAAGTTCTCGATGAAACGACGATAATATCCTGCCAATCCGAGAAAACTTTGAATTTTGGGTACAGATTGAGGGGATTCCCAATCCATGATTGCTTTGATTTTACTGGGATCGACAGATATGCCTCCATTGGATAAAATATACCCAAGAAAAGCAACTTCTTTTAGCCAGAATTCGCATTTCTCAAATTTGGCATAAAGCTTATGCTCGCGAAGTTTCTCGAGCACCATACGCAAATGCTGCGCATGATCTTCTTTAGATTTGGAATAGATGAGGATGTCGTCGATGAAAACCACGACGAACTTATCTAAATACTCCATGAACACCTTATTCATGAGGGTCATAAAACTGGCAGGATCATTAGTAAGTCCGAAAGACATTACAGTGTACTCATACAATCCGTAACGCGTGGTAAAAGCAGTTTTTGGAATATCTTCGGGTCTGATTTTCAATTGGTAGTACCCATGTCTTAAATCAATTTTTGAAAAGACTTGAGCACCGGTCAACTGATCAAACAGATCGTCGATACGAGGAAGAGGGTACTTATTTTTGACTGTCACATCATTTAAGGCTCGATAATCCACACACATGCGTGAACCACCGTCCTTTTTAGGAACAAAAAGAACCGGACTACCCCACGGGGAAGAACTAGGTCGAATAAATCCTTTCTTTAATTGCTCATTAATTTGCTTCTTTAATTCGACTAAGTCATGAGGGGGCATACGATAGGGACGCTTGGAAATGGGAGCGGTTCCGGGAACAAGATTGATAACAAATTCCATATCTCTGTCTGGAGGAAGTCCAGGCAGCTCATCTGGAAATACATCAGGATATTCAGAGACTATAGGAATTTGGTTGAGTTCTTTGATTATGGCTGAACAAAGGAAGGATTGGGATTTTTCTGAATTTTGAATGGAAGAAAAATTTACTAGGACACCTTCAGAGTTAACAAGAGAGATTGATCGATTAGCACAATCTATGCATCCTTTATATTTGGATAACCAGTCCATGCCAAGGATCACATCTAAACCAGGAGTTTCTATGAGGATGAGATCAGCGTGAAATAATATCCCATTTATTTTAATACTGATACTAGGACAAATTTTTGTTGACTTCATGGTTGATCCAGGGGAATAGATTAACATTTTGGTAGAGAGAAGGTCGGATTTGATTTCATTTTGATCGACAAACTTCTTTGAAATAAATGAATGCGATGCTCCGGAATCAAACAATACCAAGGTAGATACTGAATGAACAGGGAACATACCCAACACGACATCAGGGGCGTCGCTGGCTTCCTCGGCGGTCACATGATGCAAGCGACCGCTACTCGAATTCCGGTTTACAGCTGATACTGGTTTAACTGCTTGAGTTACTCCAGCACCTTGCGGTCTTCCAGGGGGACGCTGAACACCTTGTGTCGGCTGAAGATTTGGAGCTTGATTCTTCTTTGGACATGCATTAGCGAAATGACCACGCTCATTACACCGATAGCATGTGACATCCGCTGCTTGATTCTGAACTCCAGCAGGCTTCTTTTCAGATGTACCAGCCTGCCTAGCAGGAGGCTGCCGAGGTCGAGGAGGTTGACCTTGCCGCCTTTGCTGCTGAAAAGGGGCAGAAGGTCGTACATTGGTTGATTGACCAATGCGCGGCCTTGCAGGGCTAGCACTTACAGACTTGCGAGCCATCCATTTCCTCTTACGATTCTCCATAATATTCTTGGTACTGTGTTCGGCTATAATAGCTTTATCCACGAAGCTTGAAAATCATGGAAATCATGAATAGCCAAGATATGCTTCACTTCATCATTTAGATTATCTCTGAAGCGTTCAATTCTTCTCGCTTCAGGCGCCACTTCTGAGGTTGCATATCGGGCAAGATAATTGAAGCGGTGGAGATATTCCATTACAGACATATTTCCTTGACGAAGATCCAAGAATTCCCGCTTCTTTAGATTAACCAAACTAGAAGGAATATGAGTCCTTCTAAAAGCTTCCTTGAAAGATGTCCAAGAAATTTGCTGGCCTTCGGGCTGAATAGACTGGAAATTTTCCCACCAAGAAGCAGCTGCACCTTGCAACTGATATGAAGCATAAAGCACTTTTTCATGATCACTGCATTGAGCAATGGTCAATTTGCTTTCCACTGATCTTAGCCAGTCATCTGCTTCTAAGGGGTCAATAGCAGAAGAGAAAGTTGGGGGTCGAGTTTTTAAGAACTCGCCCAACTTGGATTGACGATAAGCTTCGACATTTCGCTCCGCATCCACGGCACCGAGATTAGCCGTGATTCGCACTCACCAAGAAGAAGGGTATTCGTCTGTCGTCCTTGCTCGATCATCGCCAAGACTTGAGCCATTGTAGGCGGTCCTGGTAACTGCTCTTCAGGGACATTCCCTTGGGTTTGGACTGATGCTTGAGGCGGCGGCGGAGATTCCTGGCGAGAAGGTCGACGCGACGAAGAAGCTCTGATAGAAGGATGAACTGGATTTGGCAAAGCTGGAGTGGCTAAAGCCACCCTTGGAGGTTGACTTTCAGGAGTTGCCTCCGTCTCCATTATCTCGTTTAGAGATCTGGTGACTGGCATCTGGAAAGGCATATAGAAGGAGAGTAATAGGTAAGATTTTAATTCATTTAATTTCTATCAGTTATCTCATTATTATCATTCATGAATTATTATTATTAAGGATCACAACATCGTAAAAATATTAACAAAAATGTTAAATATTCACGAGTAGGAGCCATAAGCACACAATAAAATTCACAACCAAAAACTTTTATTCCAACTTTTAATATGTACAAGCAAAAGGCATAACCACTAACATTCACAACTGACATCTAACTTACGTAGTTTAGGAGGGAAAATAACCAAAAGTTATTTCTTATTTTCTCAACTAGAACCCACTCGACTGACTCCATATCCACACTACCTACTAAAGACCTCAGGTGTAGACCCTCCGTGTCCGAGGAAGGAAAAGTCCTCGACGACGGTATACCTGTGGTCTCTGAGGACGACGCAAAACAACACTGCCTGGATCTACATGGATTCTAGGCAAACGAGGTCGACTACCTACGACTGACATCCGTGCCTGGCAATACCTCGGCGGTGCTCGGGTTTCATCCACGGGCACTAGAGGCGCTTGCCTCAACACTGATCGCGGTATCAAACCCCTAGCTAGACAAGGAGCAATAGCTTCTTCCAAGAACGCTATCCTACGCCTAGCTTCCCTATATTCAGAAACTACTTGCCGACAATACTGATCTGAGGCGTTAATGAATTCCACTAAGTTTCCTAAGGTGGTATTTGATAACCCAGTGGAATCCATATAACAATTTTCCCCACCCGGTGGCCGAGAAGGAATTCTCCTATATGCAACTGCCAATTCAGGTAATGCATGACGTAGCCTGACAATTGCATTATAGGCCGCTTCGTTCATGGCCATCGTGATGGAAGATCCTGGACCCTCAAATGATCTATCCCCTTCGTCATACTCGACTCTGGCGGGGATATCTACCCTTGCTATATACTCCACCGAGACTGAACTAACAGGGGCATGGAATACTATATATATAGGATTCTCAGAAAAATGGGCAAATTCCAGTAGACGAGCAAGATATCCCATCATGCCGGAATTTTCCCTCTAAGTAGACATATAGCATGGCGCATTGCCTCCCATCTGCACATTTAACAAGGAATTAGTATTCCCGATTAAATGTAAGATAAGAAAATATTGAAGGAAAAGATTCTAGCAGAAATTTTTACAACAGAAAAGAATTAATAACAAATATTTATTTGGCACAACCAAAAGAACATACTTAAGGAATAAATAGAAGAGATGACCTAATTCATCATTTTAATTTTGGAATCCTAATTTCAAATTTTAAGTTTATTTACGCCCAAACTATCTAAGGTTTCCTACAGCCAACCTGGCTCTGATACCAACTTGTGAGGCCCCCATTTTCGATAAATTAATATCGAAAATGGATACCATGTGCATACAGTACTAGTCCCATGATCAGTGGCTAGTACGCACAAATACAAATTGATATCACAAATACACAACTTTATTATTACAGTGAAGCAAATACATATCATTCTTACAATACCAAAAGTAAAAGCATAACAGCGGAGATATTCATCTTGCAGTATGCCCTTTTATCCCAAAAATCCCCACAGGCAACTGACAAGGAGAACCCTAGTAAAATTCATCGTTCACATCCCCGAATCCTGCGTCATAAAAGGTATCGTCGGGGAAATCTGTTTCTTCACCTAAAAACATCAACATGGGCAAGTTGAGTACTTACGTGCTACAAAGACTTTGCAAAACCTATCATATATGCAGGCTATTTCAAGGGAAAGCTCATGGTTGTTTTGCATAAAGCTAAATTGAATTGTAAATACAGAATAATAGATTGTAAAACGAAGTTTAAGTAAAAGCGGCTTAATACTGAAAGTAACTGAATGTAAGCATAAGTAAATATCAAATACCTGGGTATAATCACCATTTCCAAGAATCATTTCTACTGTCACAGCAGAAATTGCCAAGAAACCATTCCTACCACCCTGTAGAAATCCGAGTTTTATGAAAATATAAAATGTTAACTAGTCTTTGGCGCACTAAGATTCCCATAACCGCGGAACGGCTTTTGAAAAGTTTGACACTCTGCAGAGTTGTACATCTTTACCCACAAGTAATGATCAACCTCTTTTGCCAAAGCCGAATACACTTCGTTTGGTGTGTCGGCAAGGAGATCATAACAAAACCGTTACATTGTTTAATCCTAACTTTGCGCCACCGGTGACGTCAAACCCGTACTATGGTATTTATGTTTGCACACCAACGCACAATAATGATTAAGCATGTCCATAGTATGGTATTCACCGTTGTATTAGCAAACGTGACTCCCAACACCTCGGTGTGGCGCCCTACGAGCAACCATCATCAAGAGGCTCGTACTACTTGCCTACCAATGTGCAAAGCTAGTTTTAAGCAACTTAATAAGTTAGAGCTGTCCCATACCAGCACTTGTGGTTGTACGGTAAATTCTTGGGTTTAACGAACACGTGGCGGTCCTTAATCCGACACGGGCAATAGTCTCCACTTACTCTACGCACAAGTCCCTTGTACACCCTGGCTATTGCCAATAATTGCCCGCATCAAAACCATAGTTTTATTTTCATTTTTGATCAAAATACCAACCAAGAAAGGTCATACCCATTAATTGTCATATCCAACATTTTTAATCATGTCAAGGTTTTATGTTCAATTAAGCACGGCTAAGCATATCACTAAATGTGAATAACCCAAAGTGACATCAAGTATTGTCTATGTTATTCTAGGGTTTTCAAGGATCACAAATCCATACTTATCAAGGAAGTTCTATGAAGCAATAGGTACAACTACCAATACCCATAATATAGCAAACTTTAATAAAATAAAGTATGCAGTAAAACATTTAATGAAAACATTTATAAAACTGGGATCAATATGATCAAAGGGGGTGCTTGCCTTGTTGATGATCCTCGACGTCAAACTCCTGATCGTCGAATTCACAGGTTTCGTCGGGTGCTACACGTCGAATAATAATAACATGGCAATTCCAACAAAACGAAAGGATCAGACATAAGAACCAAATAAAATCAACTGTTTGAATTAACATATTTGTTGTTCATTGATTTACAAGTTTTCTGAATATTTTCTAATTAGGTTTTTATAATAGCCAATCTTAGTTTCTTGAATAATTCACTTTCATTTATCATTTTCAGAGACCATTTTTACAGGTTTCATTAGTCTGGATTTTCAATTTCTAAATTCTGAAATTATTTAAATTACCATTATGGAACTACTTTCTTACCCTATATTATACTTTAATTATTTTCCATGGTACACCCTAAGTATTTTTGCATATTCAGGTTCCTAACAGAGCATGGAGTCTAATAAAATTTGTTTCATTCAATTTGAAGTTGAATTGCAGAAATTCTATTCACAACATATTTCAAATTCTTTCTTTAAATTTAAACCTGAAATTCAAACAGAATTCATTTTGAAATATTTTTGCATATTCTGAATCTTCATGATTTTAGATGAATTTAGAAATTTATTTCACTTCATTTGGTTGGATAGTTCAAAAGATATTTAAGTTTGAATGCATTCGGTTTTGTAAATACAGAAAATTAGTAAATATACTAAAAATGGAAAGTACGCTTTCTGATCAGAACTACGCTTTCCCTTTTTTTTTGCTGCGCGACCGAGGCAATCGACATGCCGGCCCACCGGCAATGACATCGCCAAGACGTGAGCGGCCGACGCTGTGAGACCACGTTGTCGAGCAGGCCAGGGGCCGACTCTGGGGCCATGCGCGCAGACACAACACACGCAAGGGACCGGCGTGGTGGACCGGTGTCGCGACCCGAGACAGAGGCATGGTTGCGAGGTTCGCCGGCGGCGGAGCACGGCCGGAGGGGTGGAATGGGTTCCGGATTATTGCTCAGCACACTCATGCGCATCTATGGGTGGTGGCGCTTCGGCGGGGGGTGGCCGGAGGTGGCCTGCCACCGGAGAGAGGCGGCGGAGCCCACTGCTCACCGACGTTCCGGCGAAACAACGGCTTCCCGAGACGAATGGATACCACCGTGAGCATCAGCGAGTTTCTAGCATGCGATTTTTGGCTTTAGCGCAAAGAATGAGGCATCGGGAGGGTGTTCTCACCGTGCGGCTGCGGCGGCGGCGGAAGGAAGTCGGCGGGGAAGCTCACTGGTGAAGGAAAGCTCGGACCAGTGGCGGGAAGTGGTTCCTGGTAGCGCAAAGATGGTTCAGGTGAATTGGTTCGAGGCGAAATGGACTGTGGCGGTGCAACGACGAGTTTTCCCTTTTCGGGCTTTTGGCCGGAGATGGGGAAGAAGGGGGGTTCTAGCGGCGTTGAGGCGCTTTGGCTCAGCTCTGCTGGTTTTAGGGGAATGCTCGAGTGTCTGCGACGCATTGGCGGGGTTTTTATAGACAAAAGAGGCGGTTGGAGCAGGGTTTGAACGGGGAGGTGAAGGCGGCGGCTCGGGCGAGCGATTTCGCGGCTGTTCTGGCACGGGAGAGAGAGCACGGAGGTCGAGGCGGGTGCGGCATGGCAGGGGCGACGTGCTGGGGCCTTGGGCGACGAGTTGCGGCGAGGGTGGCGACAAAACGGGAGAGGGCGGCGTCGGCTCGGTGAGAGAGCGGCGAAGCAACGGGAGAGAACGTGAAAAGAACGGAGAGGGTGAAGCTGACAGGTGGGACCGGGCGGTCAGAGAGAGAAAAGGAGGTCGGCTGCTGGGACAGCTGTCCAGGCGGGCCCACACGTCAGCGAGACAAGGGTTTAAGTCTCAGGATGATTCTAGACAGCTCAGGGTAAAACCGGAAATTTAGGCTAGAACATAGAATCAAAATTTTACAAAACTTTTTACTTAGGTTGGAAAGGTAAATATTAAGGTATATTAAAATTTTTAGATAATTTTGACAAGTAAATTATTTATTAAAAATCTGACAATGCACTGTTGGAGATTTTAGCTGATTCTGTTTTGCATTTATTTGAAGGTTAAAATTAATTTATAAATTTTATGAAACTTTTTGAAAAGATTCGTATTAACATTATATACCTTTAATAAAATTTTCAAAATTTTATATTTGATATTTTATTTTTTAATAATTCTTACACTGCATTTTCCAGTTTTTAAAATTGACTGTTCTTGAATTTCAAAAATTACTGAATTAAGAGATAAATTCTTGATATTTTTACCAGGGTTGAGTTGGGTTAATATGTCGGCATGGTTAAAATTTCAACTCTGGTTAATGTAAGAAAAATCCTGAACAAATCTTTTGGTTCAGATTTCCACTTGTCTCCTCATGATTATCTTTGTATTTTATTTTATTTTATTAATGCCGGGACAGAGCAAGTGGCACAAATATGATTCTTAGATTTTTAAGGATTTTACTGACTTTAGGTTTTTACCTTTTGTCTTTTACCATTTTGCTATATTGAGAATTTGGATTTCTTTTAATAAGAAAAAGCCAAAAGAATTTTCTTTATTTCAAGAAAAATCAGAAAACATGACAATAAATCATATGGATATTTTTAATATTGTATTTCTGATTTTATTGAATTTTGGGTTGTTACAACGTGGCTTCGTGAGGAATTACACGTGTTGGATCTATCACGGGGGGACAGGTAGTACCCTGCCGGTATGCAATGAAGACACGGTGGAATCGGATGATGAGTTGCAGCCTGATATGTTTGAGGAGGAGAATTTGGAGCAAATGTTGCGGGATGTGAAGGGTAATTACACGGAAAGAGAGTTTGAAAAGTTTGAGAGCTTGATGGAAGACGATGCCAAACCACTGTTCACAGGTTGCAAAACTGAATACACCAATTTGGGTTCGGTCCTTGCATTGTTCGAACTGATGGCAAAACACCGTTAGACAGATACAAGTTTCAATGCACTTCTAGTTCTTCTATCGGATCTGCTTCCCGAGGGAAACGAGTTGCCAACAAGCATTTATGAAGCGAAGAAGCTACTATGTCCCATAGGAATGGAAATAGAAAGGATACATGCATGTCCGAATGATTGCATCTTGTACCGTAATGCACATCAGGAGTTACACGTTTGTCCAGTTTGCGATGTACCCCGGTGCAAACAAAAGGAGAAGCGTAACGACAAGAAGCGTAGGAGCCAGGGCAACGACGGTGAAGAGGTCACTAAAGGTGCACCGGCTAAGGTATTGTGGTACTTGCCCATCATTCTCGGTCTGGAGAGGTTGTTTGCAAATCCCAGAGAGGCAAAATTGTTGTGTTGGCATTATGAGTCACGAAAGGAAGATGGAAAGCTGAGACACCCTGCTGATTCGGCTCAATGGAGAAACATCGATTGGAAACATGAGGAGTTTGGTGCCGAAATGAGGAACATAAGATTTGGGTTGAGTACCGATGGAATGAATCCGTTTGGTAACATGAGCAGTCGTCATAGCACGTGGCCAGTTCTGTTGTGCATCTACAACCTTCCTCCTTGGTTGTGCATGAAGCGAAAGTATATCATGATGTCCTTGCTAATCTCGGGACCCAAACAGCCGGGAAATGATATTGATCTGTACCTCGCTCCACTGATCGAGGATTTGGTAAAATTGTGGAATGACAGGGTCATTGTGTGGGATGCGTACAGAAGAGAGCATTTCACCCTACGGGCTATGGTATTTTGCACCATAAATGATTTCCCGGCTCTTGGAAATTTGGCGAGCTACAGTACGAAAGGAGCAAAAACGTGTCCTATTTGTGAAGAGGAGATCGAGAGCCTATGGCTGCCAAATTCCAAGAAAACTGTGTATATGGATCACCGTAGGTTTCTACCTCGAAGTCATCGATACCGTAAGATGGATGATAAATTTGATGAGAAGAGGGAAGTTCGTTCGGCACCGCAGCCTATGAGTGGTAGGCAAGTATATTCACAAGTAGAGGATATCGATGTTCAGTACGGAAAGAGCCGTAAATTTGTTCGTTCTAGAACCATTTGGAAGAAGAGGTCAATATTTTGGGACTTACCGTAATGGAAGGAGTTAGATGTCCGGCATTGTATTGATGTCATGCACGTTGAGAAGAATGTCTGCGACAATTTGGTTGGCATCCTGCTAAACATACCTGAAAAGACAAAGGATGGTGTGAATGCTCGTCGCGACATGGCCTACATGGGAATCAGGCCCAGACTTGCGGTGATAGAGGAGGATGGAAAAGGTCCGTACATCCCCGCTGCATGCTACACCCTGTCCAAGAAAGAGAAAGAGGACCTTTGCAAATGTCTCCAAGTTATTAAAGTTCTATCTGGCTACTCCGCGAACATTAAGAAGCTTGTGTCCTTGGATGATTTGAAGTTGCTAGGCATGAAGTTCCACGACTGCTATGTCTTGATGACCCAAATGCTCCCAGTTGCAATAAGAAATATTCTGCCAGAGGATGTCAGGTTTGCAATCACGAAGTTGTGTTACTTCTTCAATGTGATCTCCTACAAAGTTATTGACCCCGACGTGCTAGACAACTTGCAGAGTGAGGTGGTGCAGACTCTATGTCAGCTTGAGATGCATTTCCCACCGTCATTCTTCGACGTCATGGTCCACCTTGTTGTTCACCTTGTTAGAGAGATTAAGATATGTGGACCCGCTTTCTTACGTTACATGTATCCATTTGAGAGGTATATGGGTATATTAAAGTCTTACGTGAGGAATCGGTCGAAGCCTGAGGGTAGTATTGTGGAAGGTTATGAGACTGAAGAGGTTATTGAGTTTTGTGTGGACTATCTCGGGAAAAGACAAGCAATCGGTGTTCCTCTATCTCGCCACGAGGCGGACTTGTCGGCAAAGGAACCGTGGGTCGAAACTAACGAGGCCACGGTTTGATATGTATTGCAAAGCGCATCCGATACTTGCGTAATAACGCAAGTTGCGGTACATCGAGCGGCACAAGTCGATATTACGGGAGAGAATCCACATATGGATGAGCTTTCCATAATGAGAGAACACAACGATAGATTTCTCACATGGTTCAAACAAAAGGCGGAGGTCTCATTAGTGAGACTATCAAATAGTTGGTCGACGGACCTAGATTTAATGTCTGAGACATGGCAGGGGTACGATATTAATGGGTACACCTTTTACAATCAAAGTCGATGGGAAGAGTACTTGTTCAAAATAAAGGTGTAAGCATAGATGCTTTGTCTGATGAACATCACCCGAAAGGAGGATCCTCAATGGCAATGAACTCTTACTACGGGGTGATTGAAGAAATTTGGGAGCTCGATTACGGAATATACCAAATTCCATTGTTTCGATGTAAGTGGGTGGGACTTCCACATGGAGTGAAGGTCGACAAGAGAGGTTTTACCCTTGTGGATCTAAACAGAGTCACCTACAAAGAAAATCCATTCATCCTTGCGAAGCAAGCAAATCAAGTCTTCTACGTGCGTGATCCGGCCAATCCGAGATTGCATGTCGTCCTTTGTGGCAAGCGGCGGATCGTTGGTGTTGAAAATATCGTAGATGAAGAAGAGTACGATCAATTTGATGAAATACCTCCATTTGCGTATAGGGACTTTCTTAGCGGGGACGACGACACACATGGAAGAAATTACATGAGTGTAGATCATCAAGAAGGGTTGTATTGTAAATAAAAGGAGTACGTCAATGTATCAGTTGCTATGTGTTTGAAATGTTTGTATTGTACATAAATGTAGTTTCGTGTTTCGAAATTAAGGTTATGTGTACGTATGAAACTTTCACAATTTTTGTGAATGGATTGCAAGAAAAAGAAGGCACTTTACATCAAATCATTTCTGAAAATTTTCAAAATACTTGAACTTTATTTGAAAAACATTTGACTTTTCTACTCTTTGAGGAAGTAACATGTGGACAAAGTGAATTTGGGCTTCTTTTTTGAATGCCAACTCTTTTTGCCAAAATCCTTTTGGAGAAGACTTGTAGTATCACAAGGTATATTCCTGCAAAATTTCAAAAAATTACAATTATATTTGCAAAAGTTATGGCCGTTTTACTCTTTCATCAGATATTTCAGCAAATTCAGACTTCATGGTTTGTCTTGAAAACAAAAAACCGATAGTGATATATTATCATTTGTGTCGGTTTTTTTAGAAAACCGATAGTAATGCGAATTTTTTTGCTAATGCCTAACAGTGGAATGCAATTATCTGTGTCGGTTTTTGAAAAAATCCGATAGTGATATATAATTATTTGTGTCGGTTTTTTAAAAAACGACAGTAATGATAATTTTTTTTGCTAATGCCTAATAGTGGAATGCAATTATCGGTGTCGGTTTTTCAAAAAACCCAATAGTGATATAGACTTATTTGTGTCGGTTTTTTTTAAAAAAACCGATAGTAATGCTAATGTTTTTTGCTAATGCCTAACAGTGGAATGCAATTGTCTGTGTCGGTTTTTCAAAAAACCCGATAGTGATACAATTTTATTTGTGTCGGTTTTTTAAAAAAAACGATAGTAATACTAATTTTTTTGCTAATTCCTAACAGTGGAATGCAATTCTCTGTGTCGGTTTTTCAAAAAACCCGATAGTGATATAGTCTTATTTGTGTCGGTTTTTTTTAAAAAAACTGATAGTAATGCTAATTATTTTTGCTAATGCCTAACAGTGGAAATGTTTGTATTGTAAATAAAAGGAGTACGTCATTGTATCAGTTTCTATGTGTTTGAAATGTTTGTATTGTACATAACTGTAGTTTCGTGTTTGCACTGCACGTATGAAACTTTCATAATTTTTGTCGATGGATTGTGGTATGTAGCTACTTAATGCAAGAAAAAGAAGGCACTCTACAACAAAGTATTTCTGGTAATTTTCTAAATACTTGGACTTTATTTGAGAAAGATTTGACTTTTCTACTCTTTGACAAAAAAAACATGCCTACAAAGAGAATTTGGGCTTCTTTTTTCAATACTAACTATTTTTACCAAATTCCTTTTTAGAAAAGATTTGTAGTATCACAAAGTATGTTCCTGCAAAATTTCAAATAATTCCAACTATGGTTGCAAAAGTTATGGCCTTTTCACTCTTTGATGAGATATTTCTGCAAATTCAGACTTCATGGTTTGTCTAGTAAACAAATAGTGATATTGGAGAATTTGTGTCACTTTCATTTGTGTCGGTTTTTACAAAAAGCGATTGTGATGTTCTCTTTTTGCTAAGAAACAATACTATGCTATGTGAATTATTTGTATCGGTTTTTATTAAATAACCGATAGTGATATCTCACATTTGTATCGGTTTTATTGTAAAACCGATAGTGATGTTTGCTATTTGGTTAAAAACATACTTTGCTATGTCGATTATTTATGTCGGTTTTACTTACAAAACCGATAGAGATATGTAGTCTATTCGTATCGATTTTGTACAAAAAAACCGATGGAGATAGTCTTTAGTGTCGGTTTTGTGTAAAAAAACCGATAGAGATATAAATAGTCAAGAGTATATGCAAATATAAACTTTTAGTGTCGGTTTTGGGTAAAAACACGATAGAGATATATACAAGACATTACTGTCAGTTTTATATGAAAAAACGATAGTGAAGTACTAATAATTTGTGTCGATTTTTATGAAAAACCGATAGTGAAGTGCAGTTTATTTATATCGGTTTTTGTTATAAACTGATAGTGAAGAGTATTCATTTGTGTCGGTTTTGTTTCAAAACCGATAGCGAAGAATTTCATTTGTGTCGGTTTGGTTTGAAAACCGATAGTGAAGTGATTTCTAAAAATTATGGACTTTTGTGTTGATATATTTATTTGTGTCGGTTTTTGTCACAATCTGCACTGAGGAAAACCGACACAGATTATTGTCATAACTCGGTCGGTTCACTTAATGAACCGACACAACTAATGCTCTATTAACTCACTCACGCACTTAATGAACGGACACACCCTAGCTTCTGCGCACCGCCGCCTCCGAAGTCCCTAAGGTCCACCCACCGCCGCCTTCGAAGTCCCTGAGATCCACCCGTCGTTGCCCCTGAGGTCCACCCACCGCCGCCTCCGAAGTCCACCCGCCGTCGCCTCGGAGATCCACCCACCGCCGCCTCTGAGGTCCACCAGCCGCCTCGGAGATCCACCCACCGTCACCTCCGAGATCCACCCGATGGCTCTAAGATCCACCCTTCGGCTTTGAGTTCCCCCACCGTGAGCCTCTCCGCTCCGCCAGTCGGCTCCCTCCTCCACCGAGCAACCGCCATCGTCGGTCACTTCAGAGCTCCGAGCTCGCCGTATCGAGTGACCCCCCACCAGGTTTCAAACTCAATAACTACAAATTATATATCAGCATTTTCTTCAAAGTTTGCGGGTAGACCCTATGTTATGTTCCTGCTTTCCCAATCTAGGATATTTTGTTCCAATCGTATCATCTCTAAAATGGACGTATTGGTCTGTATAACAAATGTTTGGTGTTGACTGAAATGTTCAGGCTTTGCCCTTCTTTCAACCTAAATTATACAAGGATATTTTCATTCTATTTTTATGGTATCCATTGTATGATGCTTTTGCATATGTGTTTGCAACTCCAATTTATATGTGCAATTCAATTTTGCGCTTGGAGTAAGGTCAATGTCAGTGGAGAGAGCCATGGTAAGGTCCCTGTATGAGCCAGTGTGTGAGACCCCAGATTTACCATCCGGAATCTCTGTATTTCAGACTAGTCCTGGATCGGTTGCTAGTACACACAAGGAAGCGATGATGATCATAACGAATGTAACGAAAAAAATATAGCATAAGTATAAATTACCAGCCACATGGCTATTTATTACATCTCCTGGTCACATGACCAGAGTTCTCAGCAGCGGAAACAAAAACAACAAGATAAAACCCAAAAGACACCACAGGCGACGACTAGGAGCACGCGCTTAGTTATCTTGGCGATCTCCAACGAACTCCTCGCCATAGAATTCATTGTCTTCGACCGCATCTTGATAATTCTCTGATGATAAAATTTTGTGTAGCATGTGAGTACAAACGTACTCCACAAGTCTGGGAAAATGCATCATGAAGGGCTTTCCAAGGAAGGCTTAATAGGGTTCTTTTGCACAAAGCCGGATTTAACAAACATTATTAATAATAATTTTCACAAAGCAGTTTTAACAATTATATGTACAATTGAAATTATTTCTAACTCTAGTGAAGGTTCCAACTACCAACACTAGTATACAGGCTCTAACCGCCCATTTTGAAAGATCTTGTTAAACCATCACATGACTCCATCTGTCATGATTGAAAACAGGTTCCATCTACCTGGTTGGCTCAATCCGCCAAATAAACATTCGAGAGTTCTAACTACTCCCGAATCCCAAAACATCAATTATTTTGAAAACCAAAACCAAGTCTACCAGTATGAAAGCATTCTTCGCTTTGCCTTTGGCCGTAGGCACGGCTATTCGAATAGATTTACTCTGCAGAGGTGTACAGCTTTACCCACAAGACATGATCATCTCTTTAATGCCAAGCGCTACGAACACACTTCCTTTGGTGTGCCGGCAGAGAGATCATGACAAGGCCTTTACAATGTATACGCCTAACCTGACCCACTCGCTGAGGTTTCACCACTGTTAGGGTTCCATCCACCCAGTACAGAAGCCCCCTCTTGCGCCGTGTGAGAAATACGACATGCCTCCATCCGGCACTCACATTCCACCAACTGGCGAGTCTAGGTTAGGTTTCTCAAATTATTCAGCCAGGTCGTACCCATTATAGACTTGTGGTTGCACGGTAATGCTTAGAATGGATAGTCATAAGCGTCGGTCCTTAAATTGATTAGGGCGGCTTTCACAATCCAGAACCAGTGCTCCATCCGCACCCGCCCGACAAACCATTCCGCCCCAATCTAAGCCATTTTTATTTTATTTTTATTTTACAATCACAGCAGCAATCACCTTGCTACAGTTTCGATAAAACACATTTCAACAACATTTTAGAATTTATCCCACCATAGGCATTTTGATCAACGTCAATCCTAAGCACAGTCTATCGTACTAAACAAGATTAATCACATAATACATGATTTCATGATTAAATCTTAAGGTTACAAAGGCATGGTAATCAAACAGCAAGGATGTTATTTCGAAATGGGCATAACTAACATTCTATATTTTAACATCATCGGTTTATGTAAATAGCCATGCAAGTTGTAAACATTTTATAAAACAGTTATAAACAATGGGATCAACGTGCGTCAAGGAGACTTGCCTTCGTCGACGAAGTGTGCTGCGTTGTTCTGGAGGTCTTCTCCTTCGTCGGCGACGACGACCGCTTCTTCGACTACGCGCAAAACGGTGCACGAAATGAATAAAATAAAATAGGTAGAAACTAAAAATTATAATAAAAATACTTGCAGGTAGAGGATGAATTTAAATGAATTTAGCAATTTGAATCGCTCGATTCGGAGTTACGACGGAAGAGAACGGGTCATTTGAATGCGCTCGGATTGAAAAATAGAAAAACGAGGAATATTCCGGAATCTTTCTTTTTCCTGGAATTACTAAATTTGCCTTCTCTCTATTACAAGGGGCCCGCCAGATAGACTCAGCCTTCTTCTTCACAAGAACAGAGAGCACACCATGGAAGGCTCGGCCAAGGGGGCGCGCGCGATCGGAAAAATGGAACGGCGACGGAGTCGCGCACCGCCGAGTGGCGTGGTCGGAGCGGCCGGGCGCATGCAACCGCGGCCGGAAGCAAGGCGTGGCGGGCGCACTCGGCCGCGACGGATGGGAAGAAAAGAGTGAGCATCACGTAGAGCTCGACGCCACGAATCCAAAGGTGAGATCGGTTTGAAGAGACTTACCGGAGACGACGAACCGACACCGCAAAGATGGTTAGGCCAACGGTGTTCAAGCGTCAAATTAAATCGCCGTCCTGTAATGAAACCCAAATTTTCTTGAGGGCTTTTGATCTTTGCGACAAGATGCACAAAATGACGCGAACGGAATTTGATTTGGCTCACCGGATCAAAAGTTGGCTCGCTGGTGTCTTTGGTCGACATTGGGCTGCGGTTTTCGCGAGTTTTGGAAAGGAAAACGGATCGCATCAAAGGGAAAAGTGAGCATGGGGTAGAGCACAGCAAGACGGCTTTTGAGTACCCGCACGCCGGTGAGGTGAAGAAACGCCCGAGATAATGACCGAGCAATAAATTGTCATTAACGCTTAATTGCGGCCGTTTCGCTTGGATTAAGGATGGGTAACGGCAGGGTATTTGATCTCCATTACGACGCCGTCACGATGCTTCAGCTCCCACTTGATTTGATGCAGCAATGAGGAAGTTACGAGTATTTTTTTTCTTTTGGACATTGAAGAGGAGTGATACGGGGAAACCACAGGGCTGGAGGTTGAAGACGCACGGTAGCTCTGACATGTGGGTCCAAATGAATAGTGCTGAGAATAAAGCGCGAAGGATAAAATAGATAGAAACCTCTAGAAATCTTGGAAAAATTGTCAAAAATACTATGGAATATTTGGAACCTAACAAAATTGGTTTCAGAATTTTTAGAGAATTTTGAAATTTAGATAATTTCGGGACGAATATAATGGATTTGATGAAAGCGTGAGAGGTCAAATAGCAAAGAGATTCTATAAATCTTGGAAAAATTTCCAAAATCATTATAGAATATTTGAAACCTAATTCAATGAATTTTGAGATTTTTGGAGCATTTTGGAACTCGGGTGAAATTTCGAATAAGGACCGGAATATAGAATTTTAACTTTGCGGACGATAAAGAATTGAACTCTAATTTCGGGAGGATATGGATGCCAGGTTAATTAGAACACCAAGGAAAATCCAAATTTTGAATTTAATTAATTTTAACATAATTTTTGGAACAACAGAAGATCTGGGATGTTACACAGTGGCAGTTGGTGGACGATAATATATAAGACCATGTTACAACACACAAATCTTGATTTTACATTGGATTGATGTTGATTTGCATAATGCACTAGACAAATTTAGGATTCTATTGCATCACAGGGCAATTTGCAAGTATACTAAAAGATGGTACTTTTTGCATGCCCCCGGCTTTGGGATGCCATTTTTGTGTCATGCTTTCTAAATTCTTGAAGTTTCCATATATAGTTTCTCGTAATATCAGTAAAACTTGTTGTCATTGTGCAGAAAGGCTAGAATTTTTGGGCAGCTATGAGAACTTCTATATGATAAAATTATGTCAACAACATAGTTAAGTTAGACATAAGCATTCAACTTCTACATGTAGTACATCCATCCATTTTTCTTCATCTCTGGCTCAAAGCACTTCAACTCAGCAATAAGGTAGAATATTTTGGTAAACAACTAGCAAATTACATCATAGCCATATGTAGTTCGAAACTCAAATATTATAGTATAGGATGCACCTGTGTTTTGATATTCATAGTATAGGATGGCTCCAAAACATGTTATTTTTTGCTAAATCTTTTAAAAGCATAGGTATAGTTTATGAAAAAGATATGTAGTTGAGGGTGACATACATTGCACAAGTAGAATGTACACGGCTTATTTGGATTTGCTAGTACCAAATTTATACACTAGTAGTCCCAACACTTGTTCTAGCATGAAAATCATCCTGTTTCCATGTATGTTACGATGCCTTTTTCATTATTTTGTAATATGTGCTTCTGTACTCGTCATATTATTATGCAGCTTTAGACTCTGTTAGTTGAGATAGTTATTTCAATTATAATTGCATATTAATTTTCTTTTTCATCTCAGCATATGTTAGAGTTTAGGTTGCGTAACCTACGTCTCCCGTTCGAGAGTGCTTATTTATAAATATGCCGGAATGACATATTTATAAGCAAGCAGTCTCGAATTGTCCACATATTTTGGACAGTTCGAGGATATGTGGTTCTGGCAAGTTCCTGAGCTGTTGTACAACTCACAGAGTAGATTTTGGTAGTGTCTCCCTGGTGTTCTCCGGATACACACCCCTCTTGACATGTTGTCGAGACGTGTATCTGGAGAACAGCGGGGAGATGCTGCCGAAATTTTCTCTGGAGTTTTACAACGGCTCAGGAACTTGCCCGAACCACATATCCTTGAATGGGATTAGGACCAAACCTATTTAGAGATTAGGAGTTATCGTTCGTACGTATTTAGTTGGTAAACATACAGACTTTTCTTGAAGATCATTCTTTCCTCTGTTAATGTATTGCAATATACTAGAACAATGATTTATTATCAAGTTCATATAATAGCTGCGAATTGCTTTCTCTCATGTCAAATATATGTCCATGGTAGATAAGAAAACTCAAAATGTCGCAATTAGAGAGCATCGGCTCATCGCCAGAAATTGTAGAAGGTGCTCATGAGGGGCCCAGCCAACTTCCAAGTATCGAGCCAAGCCAGGTTCCAAATGTCGAGGGGCTGAGTAAGGTGAGGAAGGCCCGAGGACCGAGCAAAGGGGCCACAGGGAGAACGCCGCAAATTCTCTACTTCAATGCGACGGGAGTTTGCACGGGTCCTCCCAAGTGTAAAGGGCGATACCGCTCATTCCTCGGGCAACTGGTGAGGGAGAGAGTTCCCATAACGGTTAAGGATTGGAGAAAGGAGGTCAGCGCGGAGCAGAAGAACCGGCTGTGGGATGAGGTTAAGGGAAAATGGATTATAGAAGAGGATGATGAAAACAATGCCAAAGCATGCGCCTTGAAGAGGATGGGTGTGGCTCTGAGGCACTTCAGGGTCTACATGCATAGTGAGTACGTGCTGAAAGGCCA
The DNA here is from genome assembly GCA_036346275.1 of Otatea glauca. NCBI lineage: Eukaryota > Viridiplantae > Streptophyta > Magnoliopsida > Poales > Poaceae > Otatea > Otatea glauca. The sequence goes on from CM070715.1 coordinate 22,179,770, forward strand.
TACACCATTCGAGAGGTATCCGTTCGTGACTCCTGATGTTTGGGAGGAGTTCACGAGGATCAAGAGTACGCCCAAGGCGGAGGAGCTAAGACAAAGGAACGTTGCTACCCAGAGGCTGAACACGCACGCTCACCACCTCGGTTCAGGCGGCTATGAAGGGAAGAAAGCAGAATGGGCACGACTAGCCGAGGAGTGCGCCAACTCCGGGACAGCAATGCCTTACTCGCACATATGTGAGGAGCGGGCACGTGACTGGGTATTAGCGAAGACAAAGAAAACCGCGGACGAACAGCTGGTAGTACCAAACCCCACTACCGCGCAAGTCGTCTCCACCATCGTAAGATATCAAACTTACTACATTGCAGTAGACCATTCCTGTTGTATTTCAGATCTAATTCGTACTCGCTTCTTGCAGGAGGAGGTAAGCGAGAGGAAAGAGCAGGGGACCTTTCTTAGCCAAGGGTCAAATGACATCCTATCCTCTGCGATCGGGAAGCCCGACCATAAGGGTCGGGTGCTTGCCGCAGGGGCGGGGCATACGAAGAAGTCCTACTTCCAAGATGCTGTTGCGAGTACCAGATCAAGAACATGGGAGGCACGTGCAGAGCGCCTGAAGGACACGCTTAGGGAGCAGCTGTGGGAGGAGATCTCGGAGGAGATGAGGGGGAGATGAGGGTGCAGATGATGGCATGTGAGGAGGAGATGATTGTGGAGATGATGGCACGTGAGGAGCGCCTAAGGGCCGAGATGATGGCGATGATCTCCCGGAGTCAGAGCCAGATGCCCCCGCCTACTATAGAGAAACCTGTGCCCCCACCAAGTAGCTGCGGTTCCAAAAATGATAAATCTGGTCCCCAGCTGAAGGTAATAATTAATTTTTCCTAACTTAATGGTGCGAGGGTAACTCTTCATATGTTTTCTCTCAAGTTGCGCAATTTTTGCAGACGCCTACCAAGTGCCAGCTCACCCTGACGGAAGACGGATTTCCTGTTGAGGCTGCACGTGGGGTTGCATTTCCATGCAAGGAGACCGACACGGTGCATGGTCAGCTTTTGGGGAAGGGCTACATGAGGGTCCAGGTGGACTACGTCCACGAAGCCTTCTTATCACATGTGCTCGAGTTCCCCCAACGAAGACATCACCACTCTCGAGCTAGCGCGGATGTCATTCATCAAGTGGCCCACAACAGGCGTCGTACTGGTCAAGGTAAACATCCCTCACATCTTCTGTACCATTCCAGTAGTATTGCAACAAGTTACTTAATTATGCGCGTGCTTTGTAGGTTCCTACCATACCTGCGCCTGCTCCCACGACCGTGATGAGCCCTGCACAAAGTATAGAGCTGGTGCATAAAAGGACTAGCACGACAACCACAGAACCACTGGAGGCCTCTGCTAAAAAGGCTAGGCTCACAAAGGCCACAGCGCCCCCTCATGTACATGAAAAGCCCACTGCCCCGGCCTCAGAGACTCCTTCGGTCCAGAAAGGAGAGACGGCACAGGCCACAGTGAAGCCTTATGAATTTAAGGACTACGTACATGGAAAGCCCCTTCTGCCTCCCAGCAAATTGAACGCTCTAGGCATATGGACTCGATAGCTCCATGGATGGTACATTGATAAAGCGAAAGAGAGCGAGCGTATCGACTTCAATGTTAGATACAGAAAGGGACATTTCCACCGCGAGAAGGATGGGATATTCCCAGTTAGTTTTGAGGATCTGTTCTGTCTGTACCAACTGATAGCCATCGATATTTCTACTATACGATCCTGGACGCTGTGAGTATCGCACCACGTTGCACGACCTTATGACTTCCATAGGATTTTGCATTACGCTTTTTAACATTCAATGCGAGTTGCAGGGCGATGAGGCAGCGGGTCGTGACGAATCGACAACTAGTTGGGTTTGTCGACCCTGAGCTTGTGTCCACGACGATGGCTAGGCTTCAACCGGAATGGGTTGCCGGCTACATCAAGAGGGCATTGCAAGCTGAGTCGAAGAAGGACTTCATTATATTCCCGTACCACGAGGAGTAAGTACTACTTCATCGTTCAATTACTTCTACGCACTGAAACCGTATGTGAACTTATTTTCTTCGATGCATACCATTTAATAAGCAACCATTGGGTTCTACTCGTGCTCCTTCCGAGCGACAACAAAGTGTACACTTTTAATTCGGTTGATAAGAGACCGATGACCTACGCGATCAAGCCTCCTTTGGAGCAGTAAGTGCACCACTCTTATATAACATTTTCTGCATTTAACTACATTCATTATTTTTTTACTCAACGGCATCTCTCCAATGTATATAGGGGTTTCAAGGAATACGTCGAAGCAGGAGGGACACACGACGACAAAAAGGGCTCTAAGCTGGAGTATGTCCGCTTCAAGGTACAAGTGGCCATCATATATAAGATTTAGATTTTCTGACATATTTTCTTTGTCTCTTAATTTATTTTTCTTTCTTCACAGTGTCATCAACAGGGCAGCGACGACCGCTGTGGTTTGTATGTCATGCAACACATGGTGATCTTGATTGTCGGCTGCACCGTTTCCACGAGGTAGTACATGCATATACAATTAGTCTTTCACATAGAAATTTGAAAACTTAAATTAGAGCACTCGTTTCTATCTTGCGACATACCATTATCCCGGAAGAGTGTAGACAAAGATCTTGCACTCAACAAGATACTGAGACCACTTATGCCGCTGGTAATCTGGATAGAATGCTTGTCGGAGGACTGACGGTTTAGAGATCCCGAAAGCTCCTACTAGACCAGATGTGAACAATATTACATATCTGAATGCGATTGCATGTGTACTTATGGTTAAGCATGTTTACGTTCTATTTTGTTAACGAATGTGATATGTGTTTGTTGTAACAAAGTGTTCATGTTCTTTGAATGTGATATGTTGTCTGTAATTTCTGTGTGAATGTGATATGTGCATATTGTGTGGAATATGTGTTGATTGGAATGTGATAGCACACCACACCCCTTCATCTCTGTCGGTTCTCACAAGAAAATGATAGAGATGTGACGGTCATCTCTATCGGTTCTTTAAAAGAAGCGATAGGGATGATGAACTCATCTCTATCGTTTCTTTATAAGAAGTGATAGAGATGAGGGTATTCATCTCTATCGGTTCTTTCAAAGAAGTGATAGAGATAAGTATATTATCTCTATCGGTTCTTTTTAAGAAGCGATAGAGATGAGGCGGTCATCTCTATCGGTTCTTTGTAAAAAGCGATAGAGATGATGCGGTCATCTCTATCGGTTCTTTATAAGAAGCGATAGAGATGAGTGTATTATCTATATCGGTTCTTTGTAAGAAGCGATGGAGATGACATCATCTCAATCGCTTCTTACAAAGAACCGATAGAGATAATACCCTCATCTCTATCGCTTCTTATAAAGAACCGATAGAGATGACCGCATCATCTCTATCAGGAAAGAACCGACTGTAATAATGCCCGCCTCATCTCTGTCTCATGACTTTGTGTCACCACCAGAACCGACTGTGATAACGAAAAAGAACCGATTGTAATGTATATTTGTGTAGTAGTGTCAGTAGAATTTACTACCATACAGTATAATTGGAAAACCCTGCACAGATCAGCCATTTGGCAGTAAAAGTCCAAGAAATTTTTTTGTAAAAGTTCTTTAAAATTCTTAAAAAAAATTACTATATGTAGGGGACATGAGCTTCTACAGCCCTGTAAAATTTGAAGACAAAACTCGCTTGCATTTGAAAGATATGAAAAGAACAAATTTACTGTTTATCAGTGATTAGCGCTTGTTAATTTCATATATTTCAAACGAGATTGATTTTGGTTTTCAAGTTTTACAGGGATGTAGAATCTCACCTCCCATACTTATGGTAATATTTTGAGAATTTTTAAAAACTTGTGCATATGGTATTCACAAACGAGAATTTATTTCTGTTTGTCGACGTTTTAGTAAAATGAATGAAAAATTCTCAAAAAATTACCATATATATATAAGGGAGGTGAGATTCTACATCCGTACATAATTTTAAGTCAAAAATCAATTTCATTTAAAAGATATGAAATTGCTAATCAACGATGAATAGTAAATTTATCATTTTCATATCTTTCAAACGCAACTAAGTTTAGTCTTCAAATTTTACAGAATTGTAGAAATTTACATTTCCTACGTATGGTAATTTTTGGTGTATTTTTCAGAACTTGTACGTATAGTTTTTATGAACTTTATTACTGAAATGACCGATCTGTGCAGGATATGTTGTAGATATAGTAAGTTCATATTGTAGATATAGTAATTTCATATTGTAGATATAGTAATTTCTGTTACCCGTCTGCAAAATTACTATTTTAATAGTATGACTTATATCATTCTATTCCTCTCGTCGACAGTAAGCTATTGATGAAAAGCATTGCAAATGGGAGCTAATAAAAAAAAGATATGGCTAAAATAAAGAGAAAACATATTCTATACAAAGTACAAAATGCATTAACTAGTCGGTTTGACCGCGTAACTGATTCGCCAGAAAATTCATCAGTTGTTCTACAGTAAAATGTTTCGTGATTTACTACAAGATTGCATTTACTGGCGTTGTTTGCAACGCAATAACTCAGTATGGTGATGTTTGCATGCGCTTCTCGGACCGGAGCGCAGAATAGCTATTCTACGCACGGGAGTAGAATAGCGCTACCGTATATATGTACATATGCATATACATATATTATTCTATAGTTGTGTATAGAATAGCCCATTATACTCCCTAGCCAGATAACGCAGACCGACCGAGCCACATATCCCAGTAGCAGCTTGTGTCAGCGTCTACACATTCGTATCATAAACAACATTAAGAAGCAATGACAATAAGAGACAAAACGAAGTCAAATAAATTGATATAAAAGTTTATGTGATAAAAGCATTTTAATTGCTGATTTCTTTTTTATTTAAGTTCATTGGTTTGTGTTATAGGTTTTAGGATTATATTAGAGAGGTTTAGGCTTTTAATAGGATTCAGATACAAAGTATGTTTATATATAATTATCTTTGTAGTATTAGGTGGTCTTGACTTATAGATCATATACCAGTTGGTTTTACTTGTATTAACCATTATTGATGATTGTTTTCTATATATTAATCTTTTGTATAAGGAAAGCAAAGCTATATATGATCTTGTTTGAAACTAAACTAACCATTAAGTACGTTTCCAAGATTAGGTGATCTGGACAACACTATCAATTCATCTGGGCCGGTACCTAACTTTTTAGGAAACACTGATTGTGATAGATTATTTCGGAGAGAGTGTTAATTTTAATTATAATTGTTTCTTATATTAGAACCGATTGTGATGTACGAACCGATTGTGATGTGTATCGTATATCACAATCGGTTCTTATCTTAGAACCGATTGTGATGTGCCTCGCTAGGTATTTATACCCTTGGGCTGATCTTTCCTCTGTTGTTGTTCTGGAGACAAAAAGAACCGCCGCCGCCCCAAAAAAACACCACAAACTCTAGTTGGAAGCAATATCTGGGTGATAAATTATGAAATCCTCGAGGTTGGGTGTTTAGAGGGTAAAATTGAAGTCCTAGCTTGAAGAGAATTCCTCTCAATTTTCCCTCATTTGTGGTATTCTTCAAAAGGTGAGCATTCCCCTTCAATTTTGCACTAGCTAATTCGGTGTAACAAAGAGAGTTTAGGTTGCACTGGAATTGTGGTTGTCCTATCAGATGTCACATCCTTTATTTGAGAAACACACATCCATTTATCTTTGTAGTACTCTCCTGTTAATCTGGAATTATTGTTGCTGAAATATGATAAATGTTAGAGTTTAGGTTACGTAACCTACGTCTCCCGTTCGAGGGTGTTTGTTTGTAAATATGCTGAAATGGAAAATTTATAAGCAAGAAGTCTCGAATTGTCCACGTTTTTTTACAGTTTCGAGGATATGTGGTTTGGGCAAGTTCCTAAGCTATTGTACAACTCCAGAGAAGATTCCGGTAGCATCTCCCTGGTGTTCTCTCGATACACACCCCTCATGATTTGTTGTCGAGATGTGTATTTCGAGAATAGCGTGGAGATGCTGTTGAAATTTTTTCTGGAGTGGTACAAAAGGTAAGGAACTTGCCCGAACCACATATCCTCGAATGGGATTTGGACCTAACCTAATTAGAGATTAGGAATCATAATTGGTATGTACTTAGTAGGTCAATAGATAGACATCTCTTCAAGATCATTCAATTCCTTAACTTTGTTAATGCTTCCACCCATATTTTCTTTCATTGAAGTCAAAAGGACAACTTTGTTAATGCCTTCTAACTTGAACCTCACCAAGTGCAACACATGCACAACGGTGATCACCTAGTGAAACACATACACGAGGCTCTCCTCTAAATGCAACACATGCAAAAAGAGCACTAAACCCACTTCTAATTGCAACACATGCAAATTAGAATCACTCTTAACTCAAAAACCAAATTGGAGAGTGCAACATATGAACAACTCAACCACAAAGTACAATAAACTCTCTAAAACCACAGCAAGAGCAAATACCAGCCTCTATGGCTCCTTTTATAGGCTTTCCAAAAAAAACTAGCCCGCTAGAGGGCAAAACGGACAAAAATTAGCATTTTCGATACTACCGCCCCTGTAAGGCTGGTATTACCGACCTTGACCCAATGGTCGAAAAGGATACAAAACTAGCTCGGGCGATAGTACTAGCCTCCACGTCGGTAGCACTAGCCAGAGAATCCACTGGCAACACGTGCTCTGGAAAAAACCTACCGCCCCATAGGGCCAGTACTACCGAACCTCCAATAGTACCATCCCACAGGGTCGGCAGCTCCGACCTCCCTAAAACTCTTAGAAAACAACCATTCTGAAAAATAACTAACGAACCTGGGGGGTTAGTACCGGACGAGTGGTACTACCGGCCTCAGCGACGGTACTACCATACCAGAGGTAGTACTGGCCTCAGCATAGCGGTAGAAGTGGATTTTCTAGACAAATCCATATTTCACACATAAAACTTTCCTTATCAAATCAAGAGCCACTTTAGATCAATTCATTGAGCCATGTGATGATCAACACATGATCACACCAATTTGCAAAAACACATTTGCAAATTCTCAATACATACTCGAAGAATTGCATTACACTTCAACTTATTTGCAAAACACATTTGGAAATAATAAACCAAGAATCTATAAGGTCAACTCTTGAGCCATGTAAGGATCAATACATGATCCCGACAATTAGCAAAACACATTTGCAAATACCAACACATGCTCCAGGACCAATCTCATAAACTTTCAGCTTATTTGCAAAACACATTTGCAAATAACAAATCCATTCAATTAAAATCAAATCTTGAGCTATGAGATGATCAGCACATGATTACAACACTTTCCAAAACACATTTGTAAAAGCTCATCTCATGCTCCAAGATAAGAAGCATAAACATCAATATTTTGCAAAAACTCATTTTGCAAACACTAAGTAATAAACTTGATTAGCTTTGTGATTATCAACACATGATCTCTAGCAATTTGCAAAACATATTTGCAAACCCTACTAGTCACAAGCTAAGAAATCAAATGCATGAGCATTCACTAATTGCAACACGTGCAAATACTGAGCTCCATTCAAAGAACAACCATTAAACTGAATGCATGAGCTATCTCCTTTTGCAACATATGCAAATCAATAATTCAATGCAAAATCCAAATCAATTAAAAAGCAAGCGTGAGCTTCCCATATTTGCAACACATTCAAATATAAGCATCACGCAAAAACCAACTTAAGAGGGTGAGCTAGACCGGACAGGATTGAGTTCATCAACACATGATGAAACTCAAGCAAAATGATGAAAGATATAAAAAGACAAATAATTCGGCTAACTAGAGATCTTTCAATGTTTAGAGTTTTGTCAGTTTCATATCTTTCAAATGCGATTGAGTTTTGTTGTCAAATTTTACAGGGTTGTAGAAGCTCACCTCTCCAACATATGGTAATTTTTTGAAAATAGCAACATATGATTTTCATATATTTTATACTATCAGGTTGTTTACACATAATATAGTAATACTTTGAGTAATAGACAGTAAAATGGTATTTTCTTGATAATAAAAGACAGTATATCCTGTTGTTTAGCACTTTATCAATTTTAAATCTTTCAAATGCGATTGAGTTTGGTCTTCAAATTTTATAAGATTTTAGAAGCTCACCTCCCCTACGCATGGTAATTTTTTGAGAATTTTATAAATATTTTTCTAAAGGTTCGACAAATAGAACTATATTCTTATTTATGAAACCACACGTACAAATTTTCACAAATTCTCAAAAAAAATACCATATATTGGGGAGATGAGATTCTACAACCCTGTGAAATTTTAATACCAAAATCAATATCAGCTAAAAGATATTAAAAAGACAAATTTGGTTGAATAGTGATTTTTCACTGTTTAGGAATTTGTCAATTTCATATCTTTCAAATGCGATTGAGTTTGGTCTTCAACTTTTACAGGGTTGTATAAGCTCACCTCTACTATGTATGGTAATTTTTTAGAAATTTTAAAAATTTATACATGTGAGTTTTATCGATTTTACATGAAAAAAGATTGTTTACACAACTCGTGTAATAGCGAGTAATATGTTATTTTCTGGATAGTAAAAGGCAACATATCCAATGTTTTATAAAATCCATGAAAACCACATATGTATATTTTAAAAAATTCTCAAAAAAATATCATATGTAGGGGAGGTGATAATCTACAACCGTGTAAAATTTGAAGACAAAAATCATTCTCATTTGAATGTTATGGCCAAATAAAAAAAAGAAAGATTCACATACAAACAAGAAGTGGCATTTATTAGTTATTTACAATTCCGTTGCGTGGGACATGTTACTAATTGGCTTACATGAATGGTTTGAACGCGTTTCTGCTTTGGTTTTGCATGACGTCGAGTTACGACCAGCGCGTAGCGGCGCGCTCGCAAACAATAGCGCTTCCGTGTTTGTGTATAATATGTGATTGTCATGTATCTAATCTAAAATTTGGAACATATCAATATTCAAAGTTTTAAAAGTTTGACTGTACGTATCTCAAAATGACATGTATTTGTGACAGGAGGGAGTGTTTGCTAACGGGGAGTACTATTTTTTTAAAATGGGATTACTAGCTAGTAAAAGTTATTGAATGAGCGGGTAATTGAATGGTACTTTGGCCTCCTTTGGCATAGCTTCTGGACTGGCTTTTTTCTAGAAGAAGCCACAACCTGTGTCAAACAACTGGCTTCTAGTTCAGCTTTTTGCCCAAGACCAAGCCCATTTGTGAAGAGAAGCAGAAGCTTCTAAAAAGCAGCTTCTCTGTAACAGCCTGGAAAGTACAATAAAGTGAAAATGAATATTTTAAATTTTAAAATATTTATTTCTGAGTCCACTTGGCATTATTAACTTTATTTGAATTTCCTTGGATTTTTGTATTGAATGAAAAGTCCAACAAATAGAATTATCAAATGGGAAATGGTAAGAATGTAAAGAGGTAGAATTAAAAATAAGAAAAATTACCATTTGACCATATTCATGCTGTTAAACCAGTAAAAATATCTAGTAAAAATCTTTGGTGCTGAATTGGAGTAAATAAAATATATTAGTCATCTATTTTTGACTAAAAACAGTGAAGTCAGAATTAATTAAAAATAATGAACTTATCAGGAGCCACAAAAATTACCATAGCACCCTTAGAACAGTTTTTACATCTGGTAAAAATATCATGAAATTATCATGTCGGCAAAGCCTTTTAAAAATTCAAGAATAGAGGCATTTAAAAACTAGAAATCCACATTTCAGAATTTTTATAAAATATTTACTTGATATTTTAACTTGAAAATTTTATGTAGATATCCGTGACCCAAAATAAACTCATATAAAAAGTTTTGAAAATAATAAATGCAATTTGAACCTTTAAATAAATAAAAAACCGAAATGTGAACACTAGCTGATGCACAGTGTCAGAATTTTAATTAATTCATTGTAAGATATTTTGGTCCACAATTTTTACTGGAGGTTAAAAAATACCATTAGAAACCAGTAAAAAAGTTTTATAAAAATTGACCATGATTTGTAGCAGTTTTATTGCTCACATGGAGCTGTCCCGGCCAAGGTAGATACTTCGTCTCATTTTCCTTCACTGCCGCGTGGGCCCGTCCACTGTGCTGTCAACATTCGTCGCACGGAACGGAAAAATAGTGCTCTCACTGCCCGGTGGCCCTGGCCCCACCAGTCAGCCCCCATTTCCTTGCTTCCTCTCTTTTTCAGCCGAGTCCTCTGCCTGCCAAACCCTGACACGGCAAGGATTGGCAATGAATTCCTTGCCACGACAATCGTTCGGTCGTCGCAGGTAAGGCAGCAGTGCCGCAACCTTCTCCCTGTGTTCACACCAGACAGCTGCTCCTTTGGAACTCCTCTACTACCGCCTGTGCGAAGGTCACAGGGCGAACCGCCAATACCGAGCCGCCGTGGCAAATGGACAGAACGCCGGTCTTCAGTCTTCTGGCACCAGTTATGGTGATGAGATTGCAGCCATACCCTGCCCTCATCTCTTCCAGAAAATATCGTTTCATAGGTTTTGACCACAGGGAAACTCGCGCCAATACTGGTCCCGTTCTCGACTGCAAGAGACAAACTGATCTCTGAGCAAACAACCTTACTCTTCCTATAAAATCAGTTCCAGAGCTTCTAAGCAACCCATTCCACTTCTTTGTTTCTTTCCAACCTATAAGCTTCGGCCAGAACCATCCTTCTCCCTCTCTGAACTCGCCATTGTTCGAGAGCTCCCAGAAGAGGGCGAAATTTTGATCAAGCTAACCCGGTGAGCCACTTTCAAATTGCTCGCAACCGTGGCACCTCTGAGCATCACTGAATTCATCCCACTAATCAATTTCAGCTCTTTTCTATTGATCAATTGCCGTCACCACTGTTCCTCTTCCCCAACGCCCTCGTCATCCCCTGTTTCGGCCTCGGGTAAACCTCATCTGTTTTGGTGTGCCCTCTTGTCACAAGAAGTATCGTAGCTCAGTGGTTAAGCTGTCACTTTAATCCGTGGAGACCTGAGTTCGAATCCCCCTCAAGTCATTTAAATTTTTATTTTTGCCTTTTTCATTCAAACCTCCATATCTTTTTGCTAGAGTGTCCAAATGAAGTAAAATTAGTCTCTAAATTTAAGTTTTGAAATAAGGAATTAGAATCTTAAATAAAAATTCATATGTTTCTTGCAGGAAAATACTTTTATTAGGGTTTGAATATTAGGCCCTAAATAGGTGTTATGAAGGATGTATATTTTATATCGATCCATAAATCATAAAATAAATACCATAAGTAACTGAAACCATATTCATTCGATTTATCGAAAAACATTTAAATTTGAAAGTATTTTGTATCGAATATTGTTGGTTTAAGACCTTATTAATATTCAAACTTCAAGTGGTTAGAATAATGTACATATGAGCTCAAAATTAGATTAAACCAGTTTAGATGTATTCCTGGGGTTGCATAGATTATGAATAACCAAAAATATTTAGACTTTGTTTTAGTTTAATCAATTTTCTTAATGCTCAAACCTTCAATCGGCAAAATGATCAAATATTCATAACTCTCGCAAACGAACCTCAAATCCGACCAAATCAAATTCTATGACCTCAAAATAACATATAATAACTTGCTGTACAGAAATGGCATCATTTTGAACAATTATGGGTTAGGCCATATTTAGCCCTAAAGATCATGTAGGTGAAAAACATCACAAATGAATGCGAAATATTGCGAAATCAACTTTAAAACACTCTTAGTGTCATCCCCTATTAATGCCTAAAAAATGGATCAATAATCTTATAAGGTGTAGCCGCAAACTGTAAACGAAATCCGACTCGCTATAACGTAAACTTTGTGGTCATTTATGGTATTTCAACAGCAAATAAAATAACTCGTCTTTATAGTAAAATGGATAATATAAGTTTAGAAATACTGTACAAAGTTAATACTATCATATTCCGAAGAAAGAATCTTATTTTGTCATATTTAACATATAAAACTTGATAGCGAAATAACCTTAGATATTATAATATCTGGATTCTAGAAACACTTAAGCTTTTTCATCAATCTATAGAATACCTCATCCTAATGCAAATCCCATGTAGAATAAATCAGAAACGATGTTTAAGATATGTACTATTATGTTTTGAGAAAATGTTTTATTTATAACTTATGGTTCATATAGTTTTTGCTTATGCAAAACCCTAATATGATAAGGATAGTTGTAGCCCTTTTTGGCCGATTTCGTTCAACGTAAACTTTAGTGTCACGATAGCTTTTTAGCAACGCGTTTAGCTTTTCGGCTAAACACTATAATTCATAAAAGTTGTTTAGAATCATTATCCAAAGTATATACTATACTATTATGATGAAATAATCATATTTCATCATGTTTTCCACATAAATCATGTTAGTTAAATAACCCTAAATATTATGTTTAATGAACCTTATAATGTGAATAAGTGAGCTTTGTATTAATAAAGAAGTTTGTAGTTAATATATTTGTATCACAAGAACCTTCTTAAAAACCATAAATAAATCTAGTAACCTAGCTTAATAGATCCAATTTATTCGAAAACCCTTCTTGTGCAAAATCGCTTAAGATTAAATGCTATTTGCATAACCCTAACCTTAGTTAGTATTTTAATTCTTTTAATCCAAATAATTTTAGCATCTATAATTTGAAGTTATAAATACTAGAATTTATAATTTTAGCCTCTTGAATTCGTGAATCAAGAATAGATAATCTATCAGAGGAAACCATGTTTTGCTCATCATAAAAGCCATTACGTATATAAATGTGTGTTTATCTAAATCATGAGATCTCGAAATCATATAATCCAAACCCTAAATCATCCCTGTTTTCTGCAATGAATCTTTATTTGATTTTCTATCTGTTTTCTTTTTGCCCTTATTGAAGTTGGATATTTGCTATTTTCCGATTGATCGACGTGTAGAATTCGACGTCCCTTCCTCCGTCGTTGCCTCCGTCAGTCGTGACTTCATCTTCGTCGTAAGCAATAAATAAGCAAGGCAAGTACCCCCTTTGACCATCTTGATCCCAGTATTTAACTTGCATCGTATTTATTAAAATGTTTCATGCATACGTTTACTTTCTGTAAATTCGCTATTTTGTGGTACTAGTAGTTATACCTGTTGTATCATGAAACTTCCTTGATAAGTATGAATATGTGAACCTTGATAACCATAGATTGAGCTTAGACAATTACTTAATGTCATCATGGGTATATGCGATTTCATTTTATCCATGCTTAGCCATGCTTTTAGAACTAAAGAGCTTGATGATCAGATCAAAACTTGTTTCTTAAGAAATGGAAAATGTTGGAAATAAAGCTGTTGGTTATGGGTATTTTGATTAAAAACCCAAAATAAAACTATGGTTTTGATGCGGGCGCAATAGCCGGAGGTGCAGAGGGATTTGCACATAGTTAGGGTGGAGTATCGCCCGTATCGGATTAAGGACCGAGCAATGGGACGCTATAGATCCAAGAATTTCGTACAACCACGAGGGCTTGTATGGATGGGTCTTAGCCTATTAAGTTGTTTAGGTGTGGCTTTGCATCTAAGGAAGGCGGGAGATTGCACAGGCATTCCGGTTTGGTCTGTCTATAGGGGTTTCTACATACCAATGCAACGGTGTACGCCTTGCCATGAACAGAAACGTGGTGTTGGGTGTGATGAAAAAGGATCCACGACTTGGGTGAGTGTTTCTGTTTCCATGACGAGGGTCAAACGTCCCGGGCTGGTTCAAAGCCACGTCTAAATAATGTAACGGCTCCGTATGATCTCTCCGCGGCACACCAAAGGAAGTGTGTCAAATGCGCTGCACAAAGAGCTGATCATTCCTTGTGGGTAAAGTTGTACACCTCTGCAGAGTGTAAATCTAATCGATTAGCCGTGTCCACGGTCAAGGACACTTGGTGAAGTCATTCCAATGTTAGAATGTTTTGGTATTTTCTAAAATTGGGTTTTGGTTTGGAACTTGTTTAGCAGCTTTTGTTTCATGTCAAAGGATCGACATTGTTGGATTCCATTTCTGGATTATTCGATATTCACGATGGGTTGTGAGTATTACTTATGCTTTACTTATTTCATATCAGTCAACTATGCTTTTACAAATTCCGTTTGCAAATAACTTGTTTTACAATGTCAATTCTACTTTAGGCAAATTAACTGTAGTAGCCTCCTTTGAAATAGCCTGCATATATTATAGGCTTTGCTCAAGTCTTGCGGAGTACGAAAGTACTCACCCTTGCTTATATGTTGTTTTTAGGTGGATAAGTTAGCGAAGCTTCGAAGGTTCCTTTTGTCGCAGGTTGCGGGACTTTCTTCATCGTGATCTTTCTAGGGATTATGCCTTGTTAGTTGCCTGTGGGTTTTGGATGGGCACACTACAAGACTTTGCTTCTTATGCTGCTATAATCTCTGAGTTGTAAGCTTGTTTTATATAATAGCTTCCGCTTAATAATATGTTGTATGGTTGTGATTCCAATTGTTGTAAACATGTGAGTGCTAGCTACTGATCCAGGGAATGGCACAGTAATCACATGGAGGTTCCTGTTCATCAGAACCGGGTCTCACATTCTCGGAGCAGTTATATAGAAGCTGACTTTTGCATAAACCGAAGCCATACCAAAGAGGACCTTTGTATGTCCAGGCAAAGCCTCATATCTCGACTACTTCACCTATGATAGTTGAGTTTACTTAATCAAAGTCCATCTATTATATACTAAAAGCTGATGACATGTCCTTTACAAATGTTAAGAAAAAAGATAAATATACTATAAATTCTTAAAAAAAAAACATCCGGCCTTTAATTTGGAGTTCTAATTTTAAAGGCCTAGATTTGATAACCGACTTAGATACTTATATATATGACATATATCACGTATATATGATATTCCAGTACCATATCACAGTAACAATCATAAGAGAGGCGTGAAACCAGCCATGTTGGGCATGAACGCGTGAATCGCGGCATGCATGCACCTTTTCCATCTTGCTGATCGGTCCAGGCGTGAAACCGGACGCGCACGACGTTTAAGATAGCCAATGAATGATGACGCGTGCCACTGCTATATATAATCCACTCGCACCCATCCAGAGCTCATCAAGCAGCTCGAGCACTCAGTCCTGTCCATTGCCATTTCCTTGTGCTTCATATCAGCTCGGGCATCAGTAACAGGAAGTAATATGGAGGCCCAAAACAAGGAGGTTGCTGCCCTGGTTCAGAAGATCGCGGGGCTCCACTCCGCCATCGCTAAGCTGCCGTCCCTAAGCCCATCTGCTGAGGTGGACGCGCTGTTCACTGACCTCGTCATGGCGTGCGTTCCGCCAAGCCCCGTAGACGTGACTAAGCTCGGCCCGGAGGCGCAAAAGATGCGGGAGGAGCTCATCCGCCTCTGCTCTAATGCCGAGGGGAAGCTCGAGGCGCACTACTCCGACATGCTCGCCGCCTTCGACAACCCGCTCGACCACCTCGGCCGCTTCCCTTACTACAACAACTACCTCAACCTCAGCAAGCTGGAGTTCGAGCTCTTGGCCCGCTACGTGCCCGGCATCGCGCCGGTCCGCGTCGCGTTTGTCGGGTCGGGCCCGCTGCCGTTCAGCTCGCTCGTGCTCGCCGCGCGCCACCTGCCGAACACGTCGTTCGACAACTACGACTGGTGCGGCGCGGCCAACGAGCGGGCCAGGAAACTAGTCCGCGCGGACAGGGACGTGGGCACGCGCATGTCATTCCACACGGCGGACGTCGCCAACCTGACGCATGAGCTCGGCGCGTACGACGTGGTCTTCCTGGCCGCGCTCGTCGGCATGGCGGCCGAGGAGAAGGCCAAGGTGATAGCGCACCTGGGTACGCACATGAAGGACGGAGCAGCCCTCGTTGTGCGGAGCGCGCACGGTGCGCGCGGGTTCCTGTATCCCATCGTTGATCCCGAGGATATCAGTCGAGGCGGGTTTGACGTGCTGGCCATCTACCATCCCGACGACGAGGTGGTCAACTCCGTGATCATCGCGCGCAAGGTGGACACGCACGTGAACGGACGCCAAAATGGACAGGTGCACGCGCGCGGTGCGCTGCCGGTGGTGAGCCCGCCGTGCAAATGCTGCAAGATGGAGGCGAGCGTGCTTCAGAAGAGGGAGGAGTTTGCCACCGAGGAGCTGTCCTTCTGATGCGACGAAACGAACGTGCGTGGTGATCATTCGTCGCTGTTTTATCGGGTGCATTCGTGGTAATCTGACGTCATGTGTATCTTGTAACGTACTACATGTGTGGTGCCGCCGGCGTGAATTAAAAGGCATGGATGAGGGTAGTGTGCGAAGGAATACAATATATGTGTTTCTATCTGTTGAAAATAAATGCAATTTTCCTTCAAGACGATAAACAGGAACTAAATTGTGTGATATTAATTAATGAGGCTACAGCCCACATGATGTAATCCTTCTGTGTTACTTAACAAACTTTAAAGCTTGGCCTGTTCTTAATAAAACAATTGTTTTCACATCAATTTACTACACGGCCCCATGGCTCATTTCAGTGCTCTGGGATGTTTTTCTGTTTACTAGGTAAGCAAGCACTGCATGGCATTCATATTTTTCAACTTCATGTCATTTGCACAACTAGTCGATTAGCCCACGCGATTGCATGGCGTTGTACATGTGTGCTACTGTCGATTTTTTTAGTTGGCAATGAATTTATAGGGTAGGCGCTAGATCTCAAACTCAAAGGTCACACAAGACAAAGGTTTAGACAGGTTCAGGCTCTCGACAGAGAAGGTAACACCCTAGTTTTGTGTGCTGGGATTATGTGGATCTCTTGGATCTAAGATTGCTCGTCTCTCTGTTGTTGTCCATCTTCTCCCTTATATAATGGGGGTGGGGCGGTTTACATAGTTCCGATCGGTTAAGAGATTCCGATCGGTTCTTAGATTCTAATCGGTTACAGGATAGAGTTTACATCTTTATCTACCCTGCTAACAACTCGGATTACAATCATATCTCTTATATCTAAATATATGTTCAACTGTCTCTAGGATGTATCTCCTTGCGCACGGCAGCAAGGCTTGGTGCGGAGGTTATCCTCTGGGTCTTCCACTGGGCCCTGTCTCTCCCTCAGGCACTTCTGGGCTGGTTATGAAGACACCTGGGTTCTTATATTCCACAGTAGCCCCCGAATGATTCATGATCCGATTGCTACGTCTTTATCTGGGTCTCAACTTTGGATCAACGTTCTCAGCTTTCAGCATAAACCTCTGACTGGTTTCTTCTTTGATTTGGATGATTCTCCTTGCGGCAAGGGGATAATGAAGGACTCGAATATAACCCCGGACAGTCTTCAAAGTTGTTTTGACTTCTTGTGTCAGTTCATTTTAAAAAAACCTCTTTGGCTTCTGAACCATCTTAACTCCAAGTCTCCTCGGCTTCTGATGTTTTTACATCTTCGCATTTACTTAAACCTTGCCGTATCAGCTATAAAAGGTGAACCAACGCTTTTAGAATTTATTCTCTCACGCTTAGTCCTCCATTTCTTGCACCAAGCTCCACCTTCTTCCCGAGGGATCTCATGGACCGCCAGGATCCAGAACTCGCCGAAGAGTGGGCGTTCTTCGACCTCGCCATGGCTGAATGGGCAGAGGACAAAGCCGTCGCTCTCGACCGCGCCGCCGTCGACGTCTTCCTCGAGATTTTCCTCGCCCTTTATAGGGCTAAGGAGGTTCTCGTGGAGGCTTGGTCGCGTGCGCCACGTAGAAGTATAAGACCCCTGTAAATGTAGGAAAATATTTTCCCAGGCATAATGCCTGGGGAATTTATATATAATAAAGAAATACCTTTCCAAGTGATATCCATGATTGTCGTTAGATGTAGCTTAGACTCAGCTTAGGGTATATCGAAGCTTGCATGGCTCTTTGGTCGGGTGATATCCATATCCCATGATCGCAGGATATATCTTAGGTACAACTTGGGATATATTAGGATTTGCGCTGCTCTTGACCGAGTGATACCTATATCCGACTGCTGTAGGATATAGCTCTGGTCCGACTTGGGACATATCAAATTCACGTAGCTCTTGGTCGAGTGATACCCATATCCGACTGCTGTAGGATATAGCTTAGGCTCGACTTGGAGTGTATCATATTTACGTGGCTCTTGGCCGAGTGATACCCATATCCGACTGCGGTAGGATATAGCTTAGGCTCAACTTGGAGCATATCAGGATTTTCTTGGCTCATGGCCGAGTGATACCTATATCCGACTGGTATAGGATATAGCTCTGGTCCATCTTGGGACATATCAAGGTTCATCCGAACGGTATCCGTACTCGTTTATCACGACGCACAGCTTATCGACCCATCTTGGATCATACCATTGGAACCGTGCCTTATTAGGCTCAACCCGTGATATATGATTTCGCCATGCGGTAACCAACTAGCGACCCGTCGTGGGACATATCACAAGAAGATATTTTTAATCCAAACTGGAGGATTACCACATCTTGCTTAGCTTGATAAGTGGTTAAACATCCCATCGTGGGGAGCAACGTGTCCCAAATATGACTTGGTCAAACCATAACTGCCTCTGTATGTCAGGACGTCGGGCTAGCAAATCATTACGAAGCATAGAGCAGGGTGAGGTGTTCTGCAATCTTTTTCCCGCCGATTCGACGAAAACCTAATTTTCCCCCTTTAAGACTAAGCCGATGGTTCATTTTTCCCATCGCACACTCCTGCCTTTTCTGCTTCCTTGTCTCTCTGACTTCTCCGCCGCTAGGGTTAACTGCTGTTGCGCCCGCATTTTTGCGCCGTCGTTGATCTTTCCTCCGAAAATGTCTTCTCATTCTTCCAAAGACACCTCCTTGCAGCCTTTGCATCAAGATTAGACCACCTCGATCACGACGGAAGAGCGGTTGCAATCCATGGCGGATTACGGGGTTCTTTCAGCCTTGACTTTGATCTCCGCACGACCGACCGCAGGTGAATCCAACCCTACCCCTCGTTCCGAAGAGATTGTGATTTTTGAATCTTTCTTCCAACGCGGGATGGGCCTTCCTGCCTGCGCCTTTCTTCGCGGTCTTCTCTTTTTCTATGGTATTGAATTGGTGAATTTGAATCCCAATTCCATCCTATAGATCTCCCTCTTTGTTCACCTCTGCGAGGCATTCTTGGGCATCTGCCCTCATTTCAATCTCTTTCGCCATTTTTACCTTTTAAAACCTTATCCCTCAAAGAGCGACCCCAAGGTAATTGGGGAGCCGGATTTCAGTTGCGGGAGGATTTAAAGAAAAACTACTTTGCCATTCCCATCAAAACTTCCAATAAAGGCTGGCACCAGGAATGGTTCTATTGTGCCAATCCTGGTCCTGCTCTCCCCTCTTTTGTTGGGCGCCGGCCTAAGGTGTCCCTTTCCTGGGTATCTGCTCCCAATACTGGCAACATGGACCAGGTGCTGGATCTTTTGGCGCTGATTGAGAAATTAAAAGAAGACGGTCTCACGGGTATCGGTCTAGCCCTCCATTTTGTCGCTCGCCGGGTACAACCGCTAAAAGAGCATGTCCATCTGGGCTATGAATTTGAAGGGAGTGACGATCCGACCCGGGAACTGCCCGAATCAACATCAAAGGAGCAAGTATATGCTCGGGTAGGTGACTTTTTCATCCCGAGCATAGAGATATCCAGCGTCAGATGCCCGAAGTCCTTCACTGCATCAAATCCTCCTCCTGAGGTAAGAAAGTTTTGCTGATATATTCCCACATTCGTCTCTGAATGACTTTTAACAGTTATGATACTTCTTTCCAGGATCGATTGGCTTTCTTCAGTGATGCGCCTCTCCCAGAAATGCCTGTTCATAAGAGCGCTCACTGGAAGCGACCTGCGAGCTCCCAAGCCGGAGACCCAGCCGCTAAGAAGGGGAAGAAAACAATTGTCAAGGACTCCCCGAAGCCCCGGCGCCCGACTGGTGGTCCCAAAATCCAAGAATCACCAGCGCAAGCCCCGGTGCCTTCAGTTCCCCTTCCACATAAGCCCGTGGTCCAGCCGAGTCCAACTCCGAGTGACTCGAGCGCACGGGAAGAGCCTAGGGTTCCAGATCATAGCACCCCGACTGGTCCCTCCGGAAGTGGTTCTGCCGCTCGCAAGAAACCCCCAATGAGAATAAAGATGTCCGACAGGTTGGATATCCTATCGACTCTTATTTGACGCATTTTGCCGGCATATTCACTGATCATTCTTCTTATAGGAATCCTTCGTAAGATGTTCCTGTCGAGACACCGTCCGGGGCCCCTGAAGAAACTGAGTCCCAGGGCGTACATGTCTTGGTTGAGGAGGCCTCACAATCTGCCTCGCTTGAGGACACAGGGGCGCCCTCCGAGCCAAAGCCGCTTTCATCGACACCCCGTGCTTCGGCATCGGGTCCTGCTGCTCAAGAGCCCATCTCCCGTCCATCCCCCGAGGTAGAAGAGATCTTTCGAGATCCGCCGACTCCTGCTCGCCCCCAATTCATAATGCAAACCGCATGGGTTGATGAGGAAGGCGACTTGAAGTCCCTTGATGACCCGGCGGAGGAGGAAGAAAGGAATGACTTTTATAGCCACACTGCCGCTTGCGCTCGCCTGGCCTGAGTAATATTTTCTCTACTCTTGTCACCTTCTTGCTTGTGCCGGTTAGCATGTTGTCACCTTTCCCTGCGATGGTTACAGAAATTGGGAGAACGCTCTGCAAAGAAATCCGAATACCTCCAAAAGCTGCTCCCGGAGGTCAAGACGTGCCAGCAATATCTGGCCGAATTGGAGCAGATCAAAGCTAAACATGCAATGAGCCGCAAAATCTCGGCCGAGGTCCAAGCCTGCGGAGAAGGAAACCCTGCGGCAGGAGAAGCTATATGTTGTTGGCTCCCTTCGAGGTAGATATTTCCTAAACCATCCCATGTTCTCGCTTAATCGTCTGGTCTTTTCAATATCCTCATCTTCGTGTCAGTTCGAGATTCTACTATCGTAAAGCTCCAAGAGCAACTTAAGGCCTCAGAGGTCTCCAAATTGAAATCGGAAAAGGAGCTAGAAAGTACACTTAGCAGCTTGGCCCTCCCTTGCCTTCATTGTCTTCTTGGTACTTCTTGATAATCTGTTTCGTTTGCAGACTACAAGTTCAAGACGCGGGCGCAATACGCCGCTTATAACGAGAGGGTCGAGGCCCTTAAAACGTCTTGTGCTAAGCTTCGCGAGGCCTCTGACCCGTTGCTGAGGTTGCTTCATCTTCATCCCGGAGGCGAGAAGCCGCTCAGTAGGGACCAAGTTATCTCCCAACTGGAGGAAGCCCCCAAGGAGCTTAAGATACTCTTGAAGGAAACGGCGACTAATGGCGCTAGCCAGGCTCTGGCAATCACCAAATCGCTTTATCCCCGAGTGGATCTTGAGGCCATTAAAGATGGCTATACCTGTAACGTGGATGAAGACTGGGCAGCCGAAATCTGGGAGGAAGTTAAAGATGCTTCTTCGACTGTCGCAGAGACTCTAGACCTGTAAACAAATATTTGAAAGTTTTTCTTTGGACGGAGCATTTTTTCTTTAAATATGCTGCTTTGCCCGAGTAGTTTTGACATCTTAAATATCATGTCCGACTAGTTCAGCCCTCAGGCTCTGGGGCATGGTTCATGACGCATGTCCCAGAGTCTTAAAATTCGTAGGAGCAAAGCACTCAGACTAAGAATTTTCGAGAAGATTATAAGAGAACAACTTTAAGAGTAAACATTTATTCATAAAGAAGAACTTGAATTACAGAGATCAAGGGAAAAAACGACGTAACTGCTCTATGTTCCAGGTGTTGTTGATAATTGTGCCGTCTTCACGCTTGAGCTTATAAGCCTCAGGACGTATCACCTTATCGATGATGTAAGGGCCTTCCTAGCTTGGGGAGAGCTTGTGCTCGCATTTCTGATTCTTTCTAAGGACCAGATCTCCTTTGGAGAATGCGCGGCTCCTTACATTGCTACCGTGATAGGGACGTAAGCCCTGAAGGTACTTTGCCGACTAAATTGTTGCGACGTCCCTGGCTTCTTCCAATCGATCGAGGTCTTCTAGCGACCTCCTCATAGCACCGAACCCGTAGGGATCCGAATTCTAACTCGGTGGGGAGGATAGCCTCTGAGCCATACACCAGGAAGACAGGTGACTGCCCAGTTCCTCTGCTGGGGGTGGTTCACAGCTCCCAGAGTACCGAAGGCAATTCTTTGACCCACCGAGTGGCGTATGATTTGAGACGATCAAAAATCCTTGCCTTTAGGCCTTGTAGCACCATGCCATTGGCTCGTTCGACCTGCCCATTGCTTCGGGGGTGTGCTACTGATGCGAAGCAAATCTTTATGCCGAGTTCACCGTACCAATCTTGAAATATGCCACCTCTGAATTGGGTGCCGTTATCCGTGATGATTCGGTTCGGTACTGATGACGGGAAAATGGGCGTGGACCCGTCTCCACGTCATTAGAGACAAGTTGTTTAAATTTTAATTGAAAATGAGACTAAGCAAAATCAAGTATCGGGTATTGCGGGTACATTACTTCCAGAACTCATACATTTACATAAAAATTCTGTTAATTACATCTCTTTGCGAGAAAACCCCTGATTAAGAATTCCAACATGGAACTACACCAAATTGCAACTTGTGACATTACAAAAATATAAAAAGAAGAGTCTTCAATCTTGGCGTCATTGACGGAAGCTTGCTAGGGAATATTTTAATTATTTTCACATTAATCAACTTTTTTGTTTGGTGCATAGTATTCGTTTTTAGAGAACCTATACAAGCAACATAATATATAGGAGTTCAATCCATTTTATCATTTATTTATTTATTTTTATTTCACCTTGTTTCATTTAATTTTTACTTCTTTGATAATGGTCTGATATTAATTGACCACCAAGTTGTTTAGCCACGATTGTATCAGACTCGCGTAGACACGGGCTATGATTTTCTCTCTACATGCATGCAGCCGTACAAGCCAAACCACTTTTCTTCTTTAAGTGAGTAGCATGGTTCTTGATTTTTTTTTTATTTGAGCTACGTAAGCATATAAGGCCTAATTGGATGTGAACCCCTATGATTTTTCACTTTCTTATTTTCTTTTCACCCATTTATTCATTTTTACGCGCATTACTTGGGGCCTTCCAGACATTATTTTTTGACTTCATGTGGACCATTTTTCTTTTATCAATCTGTACATGCATGTAGCCATATATATATATATATATATATATATATATATATATATATATATATATATATACACACGACTTTCTTTGTTACATGGTAGAGATGCTCACCATGCTTTGACTGAAATGTGGGCCACACTAATTATTTTTAATTTATTTATTAATCGGAGCAATGCTTAATCTCTTTACGCATGCGGCCACGACGCCACTTCCTTTGCGACATGGGAGATGCTATGCATGCATGCTTTGGCTGGCGTATAAACCCAACGGAGTGCTTAGTTGATTAATTAGGGAATCTCTTAATTCACGCATGCATGCTTAGTACTCATTTTCATGGAGCCCATGGAACAATGTAGCCGGATATAATATTTTTTATGTCGATATGCTCGGATTACTACCCATGATATGGCATTTGTGAATACAAAACCCATATGCGAGTATAACCGCGATGAAGATTAATTAATTAGCAATTTTTTCTTTTAGAATATCATTTTCTTTTGCAACATATACCTGTTCATGGTTCGTATCCGCTTTAATGGACCGAATCTAAGAAACAGGGTCTTGAGTCTTCTCACCCTTGATTCGTTTCCATAGGTAGTGCCCGATACTAAGAAACGAAGATTTTGTATCTTCGCTCTTGCATCCATGCCCACTACAGGACCGAATTAGGAAGTGAGGTCTTGAATCTTCTCACCCTTGATTTGTTTCCAAACGTAGTGCCCGATACTAAGAAACGAAGATTTTGGATCTTCGCTCTTGCATCCATGCCCACTACGGGAACGAATTAGGAAGTGAGGTCTTGAATCTTCTCACCCTTGATTCGTTTCCAAACGTAGTGTCCGATACTAAGAAACGAAGATTTTGGATCTTCGCTCTTGCATCCATGCCCACTACGGGACCGAATTAGGAAGTGAGGTCTTGAATCTTCTCACCCTTGATTCGTTTCCAAACGTAGTGCCCGATATTAAGAAACGAAGATTTTGGATCTTCGCTCTTGCATCCATGCCCACTACGGGACCGAATTAGGAAGTGAGGCCTTGAGGAGAATACATTGGCTTGTATCACTTGATCAAGCCTAAGGGCTAAGGAAGAACATAATTCTCACCTTCTTTTACCTTATCATGCTTGAAGCTCTTCCTCTCAAATGGCAGCTTGCTTGCTCTCCTTCTCTTTGGTTTCCTCCCAAGTGTTTTCTCTCCTCTAGTCTTTCCTCCAAAAGTTTCTTTTTTTACCATACCCTTTGCCTCCTATTTATAGAGCAGGGATAAGAGGGAGGTTTACTTCTTTGAGTGAGGTTACAGAACTGCCTTTCTTAATTTTCCTTTTCTTTTGATTTATTTATTCTACATGTAGGCTTGCCTTTAACTGCGGCTGGGCAAGACGAGCATTGCTTGGACTGCGTCCTACTTGCATGCTATCATGATGCCATTCCGTTGCGACGTGAGACATGCGTTAACTGTCATTTCTGTGGCCATGCATGCGTGCAGCGGCAACTGGCATGCACTTCCTTCCTGCACGTATGTGCACGTACGCATGTGGCTCAGCTTCCCTCTGTATTGCATGCCTGCGTGTGGTTCAACTCCTCTGCATGTATGTGTTTGTTTGCATGTGGCTGAGATTAGCTAATGGATCGGAGAAACTGATTATGATTAGTACATGCAAGCCTTATCCATACATAGAGGTGGGCGTCGTGCCGGGCCGGCCCGGCCCGGCACGGGCCCATCGTGCCAGTCGAACCGTGCGGACCGTGGCGGCCCATCGTGCCCGCCGTGCCGTGCCGTGCGGCCCGGCTCGTGTTCGCGAGCCTGCACGGTCCATTTGCGCCGTGCACGCCGTGCGTCGCGCCCAAATCCGGCCCATTTATACTATTGCGACGAGAAGAAAGGATCCGGAGACGAACGGAGTTGATTGTATAAAAAATACGCCTTATAAATTACCAGTAGTATTGTCGCAAAATAGAAATATGTTATCAGTAGTATTGTTAAAAAAAAATTGTCACAAGTTACTACTCACGACATCATTTGATCTTTTTTTCGAAGGATCATATCATTCGAATTTGGATACGCAAGGAAACAAAATACTAAATTATGATGAGCCGGACTCGCCTCCCTCCTCCCGTCCCCGCTGCTGCCCGCCCTCCTCGCCTCGCACGTCAGGCTCACCTCCCCACCCTCCCTACCGGACGCCGACCTCCCCACTCCCCTCCCTCGCCCACGTGCCTGACTCGCCTCCCCTCCCTCCCTGCCTGCTGTCGGCCTTCCCGCTCCCCTCCCTCGCCTGCGCGCCCAACTCGCCCCCTGTGACCCTCCTCCCTCTCCTTCGCACGACCCTCATCCTCCCCGTGACCCTCCTCTCCCTCCCTGGTGGCCACGTGTACGAGGTATACTGAAAATCCATAACATGGTTGTAGCTACTCAAAAAATATCAATACGAGGAAAAAAAATCTTGTGCCATGAATGGAGTACAAATTGAAGTATAACCCTCATATCGAGCAAAGGCAACAAAACAACGTTGTAGTATTCACGCAGAAACAAACTCCATACTGCACTTTAAACCTTCATCTCAAACTGACATTGGAGCAAAACCTTCACTAGAAAAACTCCGAAGAGTATAATGCTACTACCAGGGTGTCATTGAATCCAAATTCAGTTGTTTCCTCAACTGACATTAATTTTTTTAATATCCAAAGCCGGCGATGAAACGTCGAAGAAAACCAACAATGAAATGTTGAGGAAATTGCCGATGATAAATCCTGCCTGGATTGCAATAAATGAAATCCGCCAAGAATATGGATAAAAGTATTAATTGCAATGAATGAAATCCACCAATAATAAGCATAAAATAATAAACATGAAATGTATATGAAATATCGCCAAATAATCAGAATTGCAATAAAATCCCACTTTTGTTGTCACTGCAACAGTCGCCGAGATATAAAACAATTCTTTCCTCACGTCCACTAATACACTTTCGGATGCACATACCAAATTCCGCCGAAAATCAGAAACTGAAGCAACTGATCTGAAACCGGAGCTGTTAGTTCTGTGGAAACCGGAGCTAATAGACTCGAGAGCTGGAGCACTCAAATCTGGAGCCGGAGCCGAGACTTTTGACTGGAGCCGACGGACTAAAGTGCTGGAGCTGTAGCCGGACTCAAAGAAAAAGTATCAAAATCCTTTTATGGGATCTATTTGGAGTCCAAAGCAGGAAGTGTTGTCCTGGCAACCACGTGGCTGACTTGGTTCTGAATCTTCTTCACGTGGCTTGGGCCTCAGAGTTCACACAAGCAAGCAACCAAGTTTCTTCCCGAGAGCAAAAAGCAAAAGTCCAGCACTTCATCGGCGAGGTGGACGGGAAGATGGTGAGCGCAAGACTTCACGAGCGCATGCGGGTGCCGTTGGCGGGGCAAGCAGCCACACAAGGAGGTCGGCGGTCAAAGCGTAGGCAGCGACCAAAAATCGGCAGCGGTGGCCGGAGCGAAGCTGCGACGCGCGGGCTGGTGTGCGTCGGACCAGCCGGAAGACGAAGCAGCTCGGTCAGAGGCCGACGGGAGGCGGCACGGCGGCTCGGGGCCCGACGCGGCTCCCTAGCGGTTCGCAGCACGGCGGCGGCTTGCGGCGGCGGCGCGGTGGCTCGAGGCCCGCAGCGGCTCGCGGCGTAGCACGGCCGGCGTGGTCGGTCGGCGTGCCCTCCACACCCCTGCCGTGCTCGGTCGGCGTGCCCGGCCGCGGGTCGCCGTGCCGCCACGGGCCCGCAGGCGGTGCCCGTGTCCGGCGTCTTGCGTGCCGTGCGGGTGTGCGCGTGCGCTCCGTCTGCGGGCGGCCGCGAGCCGCGGCAGACGATCGTGTCGGGCCGTGCCGCCGCGTGCTCTTTCAGATTCTCGGCCGCAAGACGGCCGACGATGTGACGGCCGCCGCGCGGCCCGCCGTGCGGGCCGTGCCGGATCGGGCTATGCGGCCGTGCCTCGGACCGGCCCACAAAGGCACGGCCCAAGTGCCCACCTCTACCATACATGCACTACTCCAAAATGACGTGGGATGGTGAGTCCCTTTTCTTTTCTTTTTTTTCTTTTTTTAATTTCTTTCTTGCCTTCTTTCTTTTACGTGATGATCAATCCACTGATTAATTACTTAATTAAGGAATGGTTTATGCATGCATGTAGCCCCTCGAGCAGTCATTATTCAACATCGTGGCTGACCAGTAGGGGTCTGATCAAGTGCTTAATTAGCTAGTTGATTAGAGAAGCTCCTAATAATTCATGCATGCATGCACACGATCAAGGAGGCCATCTTCCATTCTTTTATTACTCTGTACTTCTATGTATAAAATGGCTGTACAGCGGGCCATCCTAATTATTCTTGCTTAGTAGTTAATCAGAATATTCTCAACCCCTGCATGCGGAGTTTCGGCCAGGAAGCGGGTTACTTCATGTTTCCTTGATACATTTTTTTTGGTTCGAGTTAAAAAGGCCTCATATGGATATAGACCCATATGTCATTAAGTCATTAACTAATATATTAATTGGTTGATGAAATGTTTTAATTCATGATTACATACATGTGTTTATTTTCCTCACATTTGACTGAGGTGTTCACCTATATAGGTTCAACCCGTGTAGTACTTTAAGCATTATTAAATATTTAGCCACGTCGATATTTTATTGCCAGTGGAATAGTTACCGTTAGACTGATTGATGGTCCTATATATATTATGTTGAGAGAGTTATTTCAAAACTTCCTTTTTTATCCTGTAACTGTAACGGATTTTGGCCATTACTGCAATTTATTTATTTAATGCTATTATTTATTTTTATTTTTATTTCAGGACAAAATCGTTGTCAACAGGTACGCCGAATCTAACCACGATTTCATGGAAGAATTATTTGGCCTTTGCGGCTGTGATTGTGGCGACTGGCTTGGCCTCAATTCATCTGGTGAATTTATCGACGGCCACGAAGAGATGAGTATAACCACCTTGAGCCTTCTTCAAAGGTCCTACCATGTTAATCCCCCAGACCACAAATGGCCAGGTGATTGGGATGGTTTGTAGTTCCTGTGCTGGTTTGTTCACCTGTCGCGCAAAGAATTGACATCCTTCGCATGTCCGGATGATATCCTCTGCATCAGTGACAGTAGTCAGCCAGAAAAAACCCTGACGATAAGCCTTACCGACTAGGGTTGTTGACGCTGCGTGATTCCCACAAATTCTCGAGTGGATTTCCTTGAGAAGATCTCTTCCTTCTTGTTCTGATATGCATCGTCCTAGTACACCAGAGGAGCTCTTACGATAGAGTTCTTCCCTGATTACCACGTAGCTCTTGCTTCGGCGCATTATTCGCTCGGCCTGCATGTGGTCTTTAGGTAGCTCGTCCTTCGTCAAATAGTCCAAATACGGAGCTGTCCAATCGGGGGTAATGATCAAGACTTCTGCCTCCATGTTCTTCTCCACTGGGATGTCTGACTTTAGCTGAGTGCTTATTGTGGGCTTATGAATATCTTCAACGAATACTCCCACGGGCACTGTGGTCCGGCCGGCTCCCATTTTTGCTAGCTCGTCGGCCGCTTCATTGTCCCGACGGAGCACGTGAACAAGTTCCAAGCCGTCAAAGTTGCCTTCTAGCTTGCGTACCTCCTGGCAATAGGCAGACATGTTGTCTTTGATGCAGGACCATTTTTTTTGCACCTGATTGACCACGAGCATTGAATCTCCGCGAACCGTTAAACGTCGGATACTGAGCGATATGGCGATACGGAGCCCATGGATGAGTGCCTCGTACTAGGCGGTGTTGTTCGACGCAGGAAAAAGTATTTAAAGAACGTACCTCAATCGTTCCCCACTTGGTGATATGAGCACTATACCAGCCCCTGCACCGCTGAGCATGAGGGAACCATCGAAATACATCGTCCATTACTCGAGTTCCTTGACAACCGCCGGGTTTTGAAGTTCTGTCCACTCGGCAGTAAAGTCGGCGAGCGCTTGAGACTTGATGGCTGTGCGAGGCTTGAATAGGATATCAAAGGCTCCAAGCTCGACTGCCCACTTTGCAATTCTCCCAATGGCCTCCTGGTTGTGAATTATATCTCCTATTGGGAAGGAGGTGACCACCGAAACAGTATGCTCTTGGAAGTAGTGCTTGAGTTTGCGAGATGTAAGAAGTACGACGTATAATAATTTTTGCACTTGTGGATACTGCACCTTATATTCACTCAGGACCTCGCTGACGAAATAGACTGGGTGTTGGATCTTCTGCACGTAACCCGGCTCCTCCCTTTCTACGATGATCGCAGCGCTGACTACGTGAGTCGTTGCCGCGTTGTAAAGTAACAGAGGTTCCCCTGGCATCGGTGAAACCAAGACCGGGGGTGTCGTTAAGAAGGTCTTTAAATCTTCAAACGCTTGTTGTGCCTCAGGCGTCCATTGGAATTTGTCCTACTTCTTGAGGAGTTTAAAGAATGGCATATCTCGCATACCCTGTCGGGAAATAAACCTGCTGAGTGCGGTCATACACCCTGTAAGCTTCTGGACGTCCTTTTGGCAAGTCGGCGGTTCCATATTTGATATGGCCTTGATCTTTTCTGGGTTAGCCTCAATACCTCGTTGGGATATGATAAACCCGAGCAGTTTTCCCGAAGATACTCCGAAAACACACTTCTCGGGATTAAGCTTCATGCTGAAAATCCTTAGACTTTCGAACGTCTCGGTTAGGTCGGCAATAAGGTCCTTCCTCTCCCGAGTCTTTACCACGACATCGCCCACATATGCCTCCACGTTGCGTCCGAGTTGGTCGTGAAAGCACCGCTGTATTGCGCGTTGATACGTTGTACCAGCATTTTTCAACCCAAACGCCATCGTGGTATAACAAAAGGCCCCAAATGGCGTGATGAATGACGTTTTGATATGATCTTCCGCCTTTAGGCGAATCTGATGGTACCCTCAGTAGGCATCGAGGAAACTCAGGATCTCGCACCCGACGGTTGAATCAACCACTTGATCGATTCGAGGTAGCCCGAATGGATCCTTCGGACATGCCTTGTTGAGATCAGTATAGTCAACGCACATGCGCCAAGTTTTATTCTTCTTTTGAACTAGTACAGGGTTCGCCAACCAGTCGGGATGATACACTTCTTTGATAAAACCTGCAGCTAATAGCTTGATGATCTCTTGCTTGATGGCGTTCCGACGATCTGGAGCGAACCGCCGGAGTCTTTGCTTGATTGGCTTTTCCTTTTCATCGACGTGTAGAGAATGTTTGATCACCTCCCTAGGAACACCCGGCATGTCGGATGGCTTCCAGGCAAAGATGTCCTTGTTAGCCTGGAGGAAGGTGACGAGCATGCCTTCCTATTTATCCTCAAGCCCTATCCCGATCATAGTCGTTTTGGATGGGTCAGATGAGCCGAGAATAATTCTCTTGGTTCCTTCGCCAGACTTTATCCCTAACGTGGCCTGCTTTTTGGACGGGATATCGCCTTCTTCCTGCAATGTGGCAGCCTCTGCCTGGATATTCTTCCCCTCGGTGGTTGACTCCTGCAGCTCAGCAAGTTCATAGTTCTCTCAATCGCATTCCAAAGATCGCTTGATGTCACTGCGAACCATGATGACGCTTTTGGGTCCCGGCATCTTCATCACCAAATAGGTGTAGTGCGGGACGGCCATGAACCGAGCCATATCAGGCCTTCCCAAGATAGCGTGATACGCTGTCTCGAAATCCGCTACATTGAAATTTATATACTCGTTCGATATTTGTTTTTGGTACCGAAGGTGACAGGCAAAGCAATCTGCCCGAGAGGAAACGAAGACGCCCCAGGGATCACCCCGTGGAACGGCTGTGAGCTCGGCCTTAGTTCGGAGCGGGGGACGTTCATGTCGTCGAAGGTTTTGGCGAACAAGACGTTGAGTCCACTCCCTCCATCGATCAATACATTCTTGAGCTTTACATTGCGAATAACAGGGTCGAGCACTAGACGGTACTTACCCGAATGTAGAACTCGGTTGGGGTGATCCGAGCGATCGAAGGTGATCCGAGCGATCGAATGTGATCGAAACTTCGGACCACTTTAGATACTAGAGGGTTGCTGGTTCCACCGCATTGATCTCCCGAGCGGTAAGTTTTTGCTTTCGCTTGGACTCGTATTCGGTGGAGCCCCCGTATATGTAGTTCAGCTCGTGTTTGAGCTCTTGGTAATCGTCCTTGCCGGGAGGGTCTTTCTTCTTAGCAGTCTCATCCTTCGCTGGAGCCGGTTGCTTGTTGCTTTCACTCGCAAAACGCTTCAGGGTAAAACAGTCTTTGGCAGCGTGCTTTCCCTTAGGGTGGAAAGGGCAGATCGCATCCATGACAGTATTGTAATCGGGCACCTCCCTCCGCGTGGCTCGGGGCCGGTTGCGTTCTGTTACCGCAACTAGCTCCTCGCCTTTCCACTTTTTGTCTTTGTGCTTGGAGGACTCGGGCTTAACGCCTTTGTTCTTCTGTTGCGGACGATCTTCTTGACGCTCGGCCAGGGCGTCTGAGGCCGTGGTATAGCGGTCGGCCAACGCAAACATCTTCTTTACGGAGGTCGGAGGTTTCCTGGATATTTTCTTGATCAGATCGGGATCATCGAATTTACGAAAGGTCGCTACCACCATTGCACGGATACATCACGATGGTGTTTTCTTACGCATGAAACGCCAGATAAAATCTCTCAACGTCTCGTCTTTCTTCTGGTGAAGCTGATATAGGTCCCACGGGGTGCCAGGCCTCTCGTAGGTTCCCTGAAAGTTCGTGATAAATTGCTCGCAAAGATCGCTCCAGGAGTCCACCGAGTTCGCAGGAAGTTCTGTGAGCCATGATTGAGTTGAAGGGGTGAGATTGACTGGCAGATAATTTGCCATCATGTTTTGAAGGATCGAGATGGCAAATAGAGGGGGGGAATGGTCGCAAATAAATTTTCCCCCAAAATACTCCAACAAAAACTTCAACAAGATTGCTTAAAGGAAATTGTGAAAAACCCGAAAAACTAGACAACTATGTGTACCCCTAGCTTGCATGGATAAGTACAATAAAATATGTGGGGATTTTTGAGTTACAATCCTGGTTGTCTAGTGTCCAAGATAAATAAGAATCAATCCAACTCTTGCTTTTAGAAAGGACATCAATTCAAATCACAAAAGTCACTTTCAGAAAAGCAAAAGCAGAATTTCCAGAAATTGTCCTCAATTTGAACAGGAGGTTGGTGGGTTTTTGCAGCTCACAAAATTTTGAGAATTTTTCTCCCTATGATCAGCAGAGTCTTAAAGAACTCCACTAAATTTCTCCTCAAAAAGTCTTACAGAAAAAACATGAAAAATCGAAGAACACAATCAGTCAAGAACTTCGAGCAGAAAGTTTGGGGCTTGGTTTTCACCTCATGGCACCCAAACGGTGCAACAAGTGAAATCCAAAATTTTTCTGCAGGTGGATATCAGAGTCCCGCACCTCCTCCAATAAGAATCACTTAAAAAGGATTTTTTTTATATTTTTATAAAAATCAAATACTAAATGTTGCGTAAAGAACAAGTTCTGAACAAAGTTGGAACTTGAAAGAAAAGATGTTCTCTACTCAATCCAAGAGTGCAAAAGAGATGTAAAACCATATGAACACACTCAAAACATCCAAGATCAACAGCATTTAGAAGGAGGGGAGGCAAATCCAAATTGTGTGAAAGTAAATTGCGAGAATGTAATTGCGGGAAAGTAAATGCTGAATTTAAATTGCGTAAAGTAAAGACATAATGTAAATACGTAAAATAAATTCAGAGATGGATGGATAAAACTTTCATTTCTGGAAGGAGAGGTTACAAAACCTCACTTTCATGTGGGCAAAGCTCAAAGGAGCATTCAAAAACCTTCAAGGGGAGGAGGCTACCCCTCCACCCCTATTTATACTACTCTTGGGCCACCTACCACCCTTGGATGAGTCCCTCAACCCTAGAGCACTCATCTAAGGGCTAGGATTAACCCACACACACAGCCATGCAAGGGCTAACCCAAAACCCACACACATACCGGGTTTTCTTGCACGGTTTTCAAAGCATACTACCTAGACCCGCTAACCTATCAACTAGACCTCAATCTGATGGCCCTCATTGATCCACGCGGCATCTAGCTAGCATCATCTCCTTTCCCTGTCTTCTTGACTTGCCCGAACTCCGTCTTCGATCATCTTCCGGCGATCTCCCAACCGTCTGGACCTCCGACGCTCCTCGCCTAGTCCCGGTCATCCTCCGCCTCACCATGACCTAGCACCGTCGCCCTGCAACCATCAAAGACAAGGAAAAACCTTTCATATAGAAATGCCCACAAAGATATTCAATGATTATCCTAAAATCATTAATCGATCATAATTGCTCTCAATGGTCCGGTGCTACTACCCCTAGGCCGGTAGCACTAAGAAGAGCAACCAACACTCAAATTGCTTCAAATCCAATTCAATTCAAATCAAAACAAGCTCAAAACTTGTCAATTACTCATCACACACAAGGATAGACCTCCACATGGTCTTTCACGTTTTGATTGCCTCCAGCCGCTTTAACCGCCAGGGCATAGACCTACAGCCAAGCTTCTGGATCTCGATCCCCGTCAAACTTAACGGTGCCCTTGGGGTTGAAACCTTCGGGCCATACTACTCGGCGTAACCGAGAAGTGAACGCTCGAATTCCATCGATGAATCTGTCGTCATGATGAGGGGGAGTCCGGCGAGGCGAGCCTCTGGCTCGATGATTGTCATCAACACGTCGGGGTGGAGTTCGGCGCGGCGATCCCATGACTCGGCGATCGTCGTTGTCGTTCCGACCCCGACGATGATGATCTCCACAGTCGTTGTAGTCGTCGTACCGTTGATCACTTTGTCGATCATGGCCGGTACCGAAGCATTCGTAGTCGTCGTAGCACCAGCGTCGATCTTCTTCGTCCCGCTCTTGCCGTATGGTGGTGATGTCTCGACGGAGGTCGCGATTGAGATTCCGGCGGGCGTCTTCGACTGGTTGTGAGGGGCGCCGATTGCCGGTACTCCGATTGGTTGCAGTCCGACTGCTAGCGATGCGAGTAGCTGCGTGGGAGCAGAGTGCGTTTCTCCTACCGGCTTTTTCTGATTCTGCTGAATCGCTGCCGTCATCACCATAGCCTTGATCTGGGCCACGATCGGGGCCGCCGGGCTATCAGATGCAATCATCGGGTCCAGCGTGTCGAGAAGTGTCTTGGAGGCGACGATGTTCTGCAGCGATGTGTGGAAGATAGCTTGGTCTCCCAATCTAGATTGTAGGAAGTCCTCATGGACATTGCGGCCGCGAGATCGAAGCGAACGCGCTTGTGCCTCATTACCCTTACGAAGAAGGCGATCTTCCTCCGCAGCTTCTTGAATCTCTTGCTGGCGTTGGAGATCGGTTTTTTGCTCTTCTATTGCGAAGATGCCACGAAGATTGTAGCAATTCCTCGCGACGCCGACTGGTTTGATGGCTGAGTCAGAGTGGCGTACTGAGGCGGTCGGCTGATCTTTACAGTTGGATCTGGTTCAGGTCTAGGCGGACAAGTTCTCCGCGTGCGTCTGCGACGAAGTCCAAGCTTCCAAAGCGGAAAGCCTGGCCGGAGATGAAGGTGGCGATGATTCCGCTAGTTGCTGCCATCGAGTTTGTAGGAAAAGATTATAACGCTTCCCCTACCTGATGCGCCAACTGTCGACTTTTGTAGTCGGCAATGAATTTATGGGGTAGGTGCTAGATCTCAAACTCGAAGGTTACACAAGACAAATGTTTAGACAGGTTCAGGCCCTCGACAGAAGAGGTAATACCCTAGTCCTACGTGCTGGGATTATGTGGATCTCTTGGATCTAAGATTGCTCGTCTCTCTGTTGTTGCCCGCCTTCTCTTTTATATAATGGGGGTGGGGCGGTTTACAGAGTCACGATCGGTTAAGGGATTCCGATCGGTTATTAGATTATAATCGGTTACAGGATAGAGTTTACATCTTTATCTACCCTGCTAACAACTCGGATTACAATCATATATCTTATATTTAAATATATGTTCAACTGTCTCTAGGATGTATCTCCTTGCGCACGGTAGCAAGGCTTGGCGCGGAGGTTATCCTCTGGGCCTTCCACTGGGCCATGTCTCTCCCTCAGGCATTTCTGGGCAGGTTATAAAGACACCTGGGTTCTTATATTCCACAGCCATTTGTCTCTCTCTCTCTCTTATAGCACAATTACGTATAGAGACACACCTTTTCCTTACTCTAGGTAAAAATGCTATTCTACAACTGCGTGCAGAATAGTTTATTTTACTCCCTAGCCATTTAACCCAATCCGATCGAGCCATGTAACACACTAAACAACGCATCGGACTAACGTGGCAAAAACCAACTAATAAATGCACTCCAGTCTTGTAATTGCATCGTAAATCATGAATACATTTTACTATAGAACAACATATGCAATTACTACCGGATCAGTTACTAGTTAAGCGTTGATCAACCCAACTAGTTAATGCGT
This sequence comes from Otatea glauca, assembly GCA_036346275.1. Classification (NCBI taxonomy): domain Eukaryota; kingdom Viridiplantae; phylum Streptophyta; class Magnoliopsida; order Poales; family Poaceae; genus Otatea; species Otatea glauca. The sequence goes on from CM070715.1 coordinate 22,215,581, forward strand.
ATTGTAGCTTGTACATTAATCTGTTTTTTCTTTATTTTAGCCATATCTTTTTATTGGTAGCTCAGAATTGTAAATGGTTTTCATCAGTAGCTTACTGACAATGAGAGAAATAAAATGATATAAGTCTTGCTATTAAACAGAAATTTTGCTGATTGGTAAAGTAAATTACTATGTTTTATAACATGAAATTACTACATCTGTAACTAGAAATTACTACCATACAGTATAATTAGAAAATCCAACACAGATAAGCCATTTGGCAGTAAAAGTCCGTAAAAAATATATGTGCAAGTTCTGAAAAATTCTCAAAAATTAACATACGTAGGGGATGTGAGCTTCTACGTACAACTCTGTAAAATTTGAAGACCAAACTTACTTGCATTTGAAAGATATGAAATTAACATTGATTTTGGTTTTCAAATTTCACAGGGATGTAGAATCTTACCTCCCATACTTATGGTAATTTTTTGAGAATTTTGGAAAACATGTACATGTGGTGTTTACGAACAAGAATTTGAAGACTAAAATCAATTTTATTTGAAAGATATGAAATTGACAAGCGCTAATCAGTGATGAATAGTAAATTTGTCATTTTTCATATCTTTCAAATGCAATTGAATTTGGTTATCAAATTTTACAAGGTTGTAGAAGCTTATATTCCCTAAGTGTGGTAATTTTTGGTGAATTTTTCAGAACTTGTATGAATAGTTTTCATGAACTTTATTGTCAAAATGACTGATCTGTGCAGGATATGTTATTGATGTAGTAATTTCATGTTGTAAATATAATAATTTCATATTGTAGATATAGTGATTTATATTACCAGTTAGCAAAATTACTATTTTAACAGCAAGCCTTATATCATTATGTTCCTCCTGTTGTCAGTAAGCTACTGGTGAAAAATATTTGCAAATCGGAGCTATCAATAAAAAGATATGGCTAAAATAAAGAGAAATAGATTCGTATACAAACTACAAAATGCATTAACTAGTCGGTTTGACCATGTAACTGATTCGCCAGTAAATTCATCAATTGTTCTACAGTAAAATGTTTTGTGGTTTACTACCGGGTTGTATTTACTGGCGTTGTTTGCGACGCATTAACTCAGTAGAAATTACCACCATACAGTATAATTGGAAAATCCTACATAGATCGGCTATTTGGTAGTAAAAGTTCGTGAAAACTATATATACAAATTCTCAAAAAATTACCATATGTAGGGGACATGAGCTTCTACAACCCTGTAAAATTTGAAGACCAAACTCGCTTGTATTTGAAAGATATGAAAAAAAAATATTATTCATCAATGATTAGCTCGTGTTACTTTCATTTATTTCAAATGAGATTGACGGTGGGGCCCGGTCAGTAGGAATGCAGCGGTTCACGTCCGCTTGATTTTTTTTCGCGTTGAAAAATTTGCATCGGTAATAACCAGCGGTCCTCCTGCGTTGGAAAGAATAAAAAAAATTATTCAGCTCTACTAGATCGTTGGAAATAAATAAATAAAAATTCCAACCAACGACGCCCGCTGAAATATAAACAACGCTTTCCGACCACTGTATTTGCACTGTACAGAGGCTATTCTCGCAAATTCAGCACAAAAGGGGCTACGTCCAAAAAAAATGACCCATGAAGCCAGAACATAAAAAAATTCTACTTCAATCAGACTCGCTAGGATGGTCGATCCTATTCGTATTGTTCGTGTAGAAACAGGTAATATCCTGACATTAAAAACCTTGACAAGCATCCTGCATCGATCCTGCCACTACTCACGAAGGAAAAACGTTACAACATCAACAACCTGTGTAAATGCAAGTGTTGCTTGGTTCATGTTTTTAATTGTTAATTTCGCCATGCCTCAATAGTCATGCACATACTAGGTTAAAAAAAAGTAGTGATGCATAGGTTTTGCTTCGATTCGTTGTATCTATTGAGTTGAGAAAAGGTGTTCATTTATAATTCAATATTCCCTTCTATGTGTAGACTTCCTTAAGCCTAAGAGACATGGAATCAACGAGGTCTTAAACTTAAGACTTTTGGGTTCTAATATCAAATTAAATTGTATGCATCAGCCAATTTAAAAAAAAAACTTAAGCTGATCGTCTAAACTCGATCTTTTTATTACAGATCACCTTCATGAGCGTAACTAGTTGGCTCGATCGATGTTTAATCCGCAGGCGAGTCTTCATTTGCCAACGACGTGGCCGCCGACGAGGACGGCAACGCCTACGTGACGGACGCCAGGCGCAACAAGATCTGGAAGGTCGGCCCGGACGGCGAGCCGCTCGCGGTCATCAAGAACGCCACCCTCTCCCAGCGGGCGGGGACGCTGAACAACTTCGTCGGCCTGAACGGCATCGTGTACTACCCCCCCAACGGCTACCTCGTCGTACACACCTCCGGCGGCCACCTCTTCAAGGTCGACCCCAAGACAGGGGACGTGCGCGTCGTCGCGGCGCGGGGCTCGCTGAAGAGGGGGGACGGGCTGGAGCTGCTCTCCTCGACGAGGTTGGCCGTCGCCGGCATGCCGAACCGGCTGGTCGAGAGCTCCGACGACTGGGAGACCGCGAGCGTCACAGGTCGGTACGTGGGGCCGAGGCACCGGGTCGGGTCGTCGGCGACGGTGAAGGACGGGGACGTGTACGTCAACCACATCTTCTGGTTCGGGTTCGGGATCGGCAAGAAGAAAACGCACGTTATTGCCATGGCGGTGTTCTCGTCTTTATTGGCGCGCGCAGGCCATGCGGTGATCGAGTTGAATACTTTTTCCTCCCCTGGACGCTCGACCAGCCGGAGACAGAATTGAAGTTATAGTCCACAATTGAACAAGAGGAGAGAAGAATACATTGTCTCAATCGGATCATGGATCAAAGACCAAAGTTCGAAAGATTAGAAATAAATTTACATGGCATATCTACATTAAGCACGAGGAGATACCTTTAAAGTCTAAGTAACTAAAAGAAGTACTCTAATATATTTAACCGTGCAATTGCGCGGGCTATTTTGCTAGTTGGCGATAAAAGCTGCTAAATCAATTGGGGACAGAAAACCTATGAATCAAATAAGACCGTTGACCAAATGAATCAGCGACAAAACAATCTGTTGACCAAATAAATTAGCGACAAAATAGACATCTGTCGCCAAATGAAATATCGATAGAGATGTATTTTTGTAATTATATTTTGGGTATTATTTTTATAAAATTATTTAAAAATGTATTATTTTAAAAAGTTTTGTTAGACAGTTAGTATGCTTCTACCTGTACATACTGCATTTGCACGAGTGCTTGTATGTTGCGAAGGATGTTCCTGACCAGTTGTGTCTTCTGGTCAATTCTGAGCTAGCTGCTGCACTGAGATCGGCCGGTAACTCTGTAAATGAGGGTACTAAAATGTGCTTGATTCTCTTGTCCAAAATGCTACCTGTGTTGAGACGTTGAGATTTTGCATTGCCCGCGATATTAGCCATACTAATTATTGACCCGTGCGTCTACCCAACTAGCAATCCACGTCGGCGTAGATAGACACAGCCTTAGTTCCTGTTTAGTAAAGCTCCAGATCTCAACTCCACCTCAAATCTAAATCTTATAGGCTAAAATAAATTGAATTAAATTTATATTTTTAATCTAAAATGTAAATAAGAAGATCCACATAAACACTCTTAATATACCTACAGATTCAGCTCCACAGATCTGTGGAGCTAGAAATGCCTAGCTTCACCAGATCCACGAATTTGATGGAGTTGAAGTCGTACTAAATACACCTTTAGTGTCGATCGAGTTGGAGCAGGCTGCATACAACAACGGCGAGAACACGAAGGTGTCCGTGAAGCTGTAGAGCGCGCAGCTAATTCAGGCGTGGGTAGACTACGATGGCGGCAGCAAAATCCTTAATGTGACCGTCGCTCCAGTGTCTGTGGCAGGTCGACCTCACCGGCCGCTCATATCAACAAAACTTGACCTCCTGCCGATCTTTAGAGAGAGCATGTACGTTGGCTTCTCTTCGGCAACCGGGAAGCTGGCGAGCTCGCACTACATCTTGGCATGGAGTTTCAGGACTGATGGACTCGCCCAATCCATCGATCTCCGGCGGCTGCCGAAAGTCCCGAAATCGAGAAGGCCTCCTTCTAAGCTCCGCGTTATCAATAATATCTTATCATCTTATTTTCTATTTTCAGGTCATTACTTTTATATTAAACGTTTGAAGACAGTGAGTAGGTAAGAAAAGCAAAGCTTCCCTTTCATATAGTACTCCTCTGATTTACCATATATCTCTTATGAATAGAAACTTCTCTTCCATATAGTACTCTTCTTATTTACCATATATCTTTTATGAATAGATAAATAGATTTAAGTCGTGAATGAAAATGATTAAGGAGATTGGACGACCAAGATTTTCTCTTTTTTTATAATAATGTGAGATTTTTTAGTAATTTTTCTTTTTTTTTTATATTGACGTGAAAATAATACATAGCTCGGTGGCGACTAGGCTCGCGACTCGAGTTGAGCCTCGAAACAAAATTACGTTTGAGTCCTTTTTCTAAAAAAATTACGATTAAATCCTTTTTGGGAAAAAAGTTACGATTAGATCTTTTTTTGAAAAAGAATATATATTACGTTTAGGTCTTTTATGTGTTTTTAGGCATTGCGCTGGGTCCTTTTACGGAAATCAAAATTACGATTAGATCCTTTTTTGGAAAAAAAATACGTTTAGGTCCTTTTTTTTCGAAAAAAAATGTACATTGCATTTAGGTCTTTTTTGTATTTTTCTAGCATTACGTTTAAGTCCTTTTGTGGAAAAACAAAATTCTGTTTAGGTCCTTTTCGCGTGTTTCCTCGATTTGCTCGTGTAGGGAGCAGCAGTCGCACGTTTTCTCGATTTGCTCACATGGGGAGCGACGCCCGTGACGTGGTACACCCCGTATGATTATCTAGTTTCTAATATTTTCTGATTAACCTAAGGACTTCCAGAAGGGACTCCAATTAGTACATAAAAAGATGCTGAAGGTAGGGTTCAAAAAACCGTCGAAAACCGCCCGCACCGAGCCAGTTCGGTAATTAAAACCGTTCGGAAAACCGGCCAGATGAATAGTAAATTTAAAAGATTTGAAGAAATTTAGCAAAAAATGTCAAAAAAATTGAAATTTTTTTGTGCGTTCATGAGGTAATCCTAATGACTCCATAAAATTTTCAGATTATTATCAGATATGTACATTTTTAAAAATTCTGACAGTGCTACTGTCACAATATATGCTCTTCAGGTTTTTATTTTCTAGGGGCACAAAATGAAGTATAATATTTCTTAAAAAAAATTTGTGATGTTATAACGTCATTAAAATGATTATGTAAAATTTTGAGATGATGATCAAATATGTGTATTTTCTAAAAATTCTGAAAGTGCTATTATCATTGTATATGCTCTTCTGATTTTGATTTTATATGGGAAATAAATGAACTCTAATATTTATGAAAATTTTAGTACATGATCCTTTTGAACTATTTATATTTTCATTAAAATTTTAGAATATAATAAATCATTTTACTATTTATAAAAATCTGACAGTGTATTTGTTCCTTTTCATTAATTTCTGTTTTAGATTTTTTAGAAGAAATAAATGATTTAAAAAAATTTAAAAATTTCTCTTAGGTGTTTTATAGATTAATTGGGATTTTTTGTATATTTTTAAAAAAAATTACAATTTTTTCAATTTGTTCTTATATTTTCACTATTTTTCCTTCTGTCATCGGTTTTCGATGTTCCGTTCATGTATGTTGAACATGTCATTTTTGCGACAATGGAAGAGTGACGAAGCTATGCTTATGCCTACTCCACAACTTCAATTTAAATGCATTATAATGTAAATGGTGTTAATAAGTAAATGGTAGTGAAATTGTGAATTATTTTGCTTTGTAGTTATGTAAATGCCGATTTTTGCACTTGTGTGATTGTAGTATTGCAATGAAAGATTATTTATTGATATATTATTGCTAAATACATAACTTATAACTTCTAATTCTCTAAAATATAGCAAAGGCCATGTCAATATTTTTCCAAATTTAGGAGAGATCATTCTGAAATTTTTTCACGTTTTCACATACCTTATTTATATATTTATTACATTTTTACTCAATTTTAGCCTTCCCTGTATTTCTACAAATTTTACAATATTTTTTTTGCATTTTTCCCAATTTTTTTCGATTTTTTCCCCAATTTTCCAACCTCGGGCGGTTTTTGCGGTTTTCTCCAAAAACCGCTCGGTTTTTTGCGAAAAACCGCGGTTTTCGCGTCTCGTTTGATCAAATTTCAAAATTTTCAAATTTGCAAACCGTTCGATTTTTCACAGTTTTCAAGCGGTTTTTCGCGAAAGCCGCTACCGCGAGGCTAGCGGTTTTCGTGAGCGAAACGAAATTATGAACCCTGGCTGAAGGCAATTAGCTGCAGAAAAAACAGGAGGTGGTACTGGGACGTTGGTGCGGTCGTGCTGTGGATTTTGATGGTTGAAAGTTGAAACCTTAAGGCTGTTTGGAACGTAGAAATTTCACGAGAATTTTACAGAAATTCAAAAGAAGTTTAATTCTGCACGCATTTCAAAGGAGGTCATATGCCTAAGTTTGCTAAGGGCAATCGTACGTTTTCACTTTTCAGACCGGGGGAACGCACCTGCAACTGCAAGCTTTGTATAGCTCATGTCTAACGATCGTATCTTTTTTCTACTCGGCATTTGTGATGAGATGGATGCAACGCACTGATTCCTTCCTTGCAGGCCTCGGAGATCAACAAAAGGTTGGAGCAGGAGTACCTAACTTTGTCCAATCTTATAGATAAAAAGAAAAGAAAAAAAGGTTGGAGCAGGAGTACTTGCCTCTTTCCAATCTTATCTTAAAAAAGAAGAGAGAAAAAAAAAGAAGAGAAAAAACAGCGGTCAGAGCTCAGCCGGTACGGCAACGAGTCACACCACTTACTCCACAACACGCGAAGTTCCCGTTCCGTTTCCGTTGCACCGACCCCTCCTCGCCTCGCCGTCGCCGCCTTATTACTGCAGTAGCCGTTGCTCTCTTCCCCGCACCGCAGCAATGGAGAGGCAGAGGAGCTCCTCGCCCTCCTCTTCCTACCACCTCATGAGCCCCAATCGCCTCCTCCTCCTCCTCTCCTTCGCCTCCTCCTCCCTCCTCTTCTCCTTCCTTTTCTCCCTCTTCGCCCTCCGCTTCGGCCGCCCCCTCAACCTCCCCTTCGCCGCCTCCCTCGGCACCAACGCCTCTTCCGCCATTGCGCCGGCGCAGGGCCTTGGAGGCAGGGGTTCGAGTAGCGTTTCGGGGGCGGAGATCGAAGAGGAGGCGGTTCTTGGGCGCGGTGGTGGAGATTTGCGGGAAGATTCGGCTGTGGAGGGAGCCCGCCGCGCGGGTGCTGGGGATTTGCCCGTGGGCTCGGCAATAGAGGTGGAAGAAGCGTTTCTTGGAGGTGAAAATGGTGGAACTCACGCGAATGGTGCGGTTTTGGAGGGGGCGGAGTTCGCGGAAGCTGGAAACTATTCTATGAGAAGTTTGGATTCGGCCATGGAGGTGAAAGATGTTGCTCTTGGAGGTGGAGACGGTGAGGAGCCGACGAAAGATTCGGTTTTGGAGGAACCCAACTCCGCAGAAGGCAAGAACCGTAGAAAAGAAGCTGTGAGCTCGGCACCGGAGACACGGTTAAATGTGGGCAATTCTTCTGCTTCCCAAGGGGCAGCTGCGTCAGTGAAGAGATTGAAGGGGCCAGAGTCTGTGCAAGCTGCCAATTTCAATATGGAAGCTTCAGTTCCCGTGATGGGGACGAAAGGTGAATGTTTGCAATGTGGCCGTGCGGGAGGAAGTGGCAATTCCTCTGTACAAGGAGTTTATGCTTCTCAACGAGGGGAACAATGGGAAAGCTCAGATCATTCGTTGGTACACAACTCAGGAGCAGCACTAATCCGTCCAAACGAAGATGCTAATCTGATTCAGGACGCAGTTGTCAGCAAAATGGGTTTGGCGAGAAGCAATGCAGCACAGTGCGATGTTTATGATGGGAGGTGGGTGTTCGATGAGAGCTATCCACTTTACACAAGCAATTCGTGCCCATTCATAGATGAAGGATTCAGCTGCGAGGCAAATGGAAGAATGGATCTAAGCTACACGAAGTGGAGGTGGCAGCCAAAGCGTTGCAATATCCCTAGGTGCTGCATTTGCCAGTCTCTTGGTTACTAAGGACCGGAAGTTTGTCGTTGGCTAACTTTGACATGCAATGTTATTTTAGGTTTGATGCTAGGAAAATGCTTGAGATGCTACGAGGAAAGAGACTAGTGTTTGTCGGGGACTCCATTAACAGGAACCAGTGGGAATCCATGATGTGCTTGCTGAGAGAGGCAGTCTCAGATCCTGCAAGGATTCACGAAGCTCGTGGCCGCAGGATTACTAAGGAGAGAGGAGATTACAACTTCAAGTTCCTGGTTTGTATGATCTGAATGACTGTATCTAATGTGGAACTAGTCCAGTCACTGTCTTATGATAAGTGCAGTGCATAGGTCTCATCCTGTTATGGTTGCTGCAGGACTACAATTGCAGTGTGGAGTACCATGTGACGCATTTCTTGGTGCATGAAGGCAAAGCAAGAATTGGCCAGAAGCGCAAAAGGACACTGCGGATTGATACCATTGATCGGAGCTCATCAAGATGGAGAGAGGCCAATGTACTTGTGTTTAACACTGCTCATTGGTGGTCTCATCACAAAACAAAAGCTGGGTGAGTGTTGATGAATGTGAATTACCACCTTTGCTGTGAATGATGTCTTTTTATATCTTCGAATCAAATTAACAATAATGCAACATTTGACAGAGCACATATCTAGTTATTTAGGTTTAGATAGATAGCAAGGAATGTATCTTGGTTCTTACAAAACTTATAAGTTGCAGAGAAAGTACAGAGAGATTATGTTATTGTGTAGGTGTAGCAGCATAATGATAACATCTAATAACTGCGTTTGTTTGCAGGCTGAATTATTATCAAGAAGGGGATATTGTTCATCCCCATCTCGAAGTTACCACAGCTTTTCATAGAGCACTGACCACTTGGGCATCATGGGTCGACCATTACATCAATCCACGGAAAACACAAGTATTCTTCCGAGGCTCAGCCCCATCACATTTCAGGTTTGCTCCCTCAAAAGTCTCATTTGTTCAATCTAACACATGCAACTTCGACTTGCTGCAATCTCCTGTAAGAAGTCATGTGACCATAACAAACTGTCGCTAATTTCAGCGGCGGGGAGTGGAATTCAGGGGGACACTGCAGAGAGAGCACACTGCCCCTTAATGACACTCGTGCAAGGCCGGTACCTGAGAGAAACATGATCCTGGAACAAGTAGCGAAGCAAATGAAGACTCCTGTGACAGTTCTGAACATTACCAATCTATCTGGGCTTAGGATAGATGGCCACCCATCTGTGTATGGGAGGAAGGTGGGAGATTTAACGACATCGAGCATCCAGGATTGCAGTCACTGGTGCCTTCCTGGAGTGCCAGATACATGGAATGAGCTTTTGTTCTACCATTTAGTGTCCTCACAAAAAAGTGATGTAACGAGTTAGTCACTAATCTATTTGACCCCTTATATCTGCTTCTGTAAATTTAATTTGATCGCGAAAAGAGCACATGCAATCATGTTCCTTCTGTTTGCATCTTTTCCCCAGCTGATAATGTGTCAAGTAAATTGTCAATTGCCATATGGATCCAGAAACACCCCTTAGCATTTGCTCATTACCGACGCTTCCGTGTACATTGATCTGGGGAAAAAACACTTTCATGTACATTACAATGAAGACGCTATGATTAAACTGATTAATTGAATTACATAAAAGTTGGAAAATAAAGTTCTTCTATTCTTAAAACACCAAAAGATAACCTTCCATGAGCTGCTGCTGCTTTTTTTTTTTTTTTGAAAAAAAGAGAGAATTTTCTCTGAATGTCTAGCCATCTCAGTCCACCTCCCAGTAGATGCTCCAGCAGCTCCAGTTTGAGAACCTGGTATAATTTCCTAAAGATCAAAGGCAGAAATCTTCACAAATAAATGATGCTCATTCAGAATTTCTACAAAGTATATCCATGAATGCCTATTTTTCCATTATTCGCAAGCTCGATATCTGAGAGTTTATTTACTAAGGAATGCATAATATGTTTATCATGCCAACGAATGGTCATTGTACGATGGACTGAGACTAAACTATGTATTAATTATCATATAATTTACAGCAGATTGTATCATCCGGAGCTGCTCTTCAATTGTCAAGCAACTTTGTGTGCTCGATGGTGAGAGACAGATGCTACATCATTTTTTGACCCTTCTGGTCTCCTACCCTGGTTGGGGCTTGGTCAGGTCCATAGCGATAATCATAGAATAGTTCCTCGCTTGCCTCAATATGCTCCTTTGCATAGATACTGACCCCATGATCGCCAGCCACCAACATCACCTGGACAGGAGGATGAAATTAAAATGAAGGCAATAAAGCATGAAGGCGGTATTACCAGTTTACCTTTGCATAGCAGTTGGGGTTAGACGAGTGATTTGCGAACTTCAATTTGTCCCCCTTGCGGTAGGCATCCAATACATACTGCGTATAGCAATCAAACAAAAGCTTAAGCACTTGACTTAAATCTTACCAACTAAACAAACAATGCAATAAAAAAAACATGCACAGAGGAAAGGGGGGCACCTGGTCAATTAAATCAAACAGGAATGACGAGTTTGCCCGGTCATAGATTTTGGCACGCTTGTCTGCTTCTTTGTGAAAAATCAATTCACCAGTGTATTCTCGAAGATAGTCATTTTTATGTACAGGGTTCTACATGTAGCAAGAAATAAAAATAAAATTAACCGAAAGAAAAAGAAAAGGGTCACACTCAAAGGTGCTTTTCTTCAGTGATCTGACCTTAATGAATGCACCCCAACCTGCAACATCAGATCTTCCAAGCAAAATCTGAACCATGATCCACATTCCCAAAACAGCACAATGATGTGAAGAGGACAATAATTCAGGAGTAAAAGTCTAACCCTTTGTTGTTGTTTAAAAGGAGTTTCATGTTTCCACACTGATAACCATCACCTCTTGCTGGTGGCTCACCTAGTGAACCGTCTCCACAGCTGAAGATAATGAACATCATGTTAAGTGTGATAAACAAATACACATCAGAAATCCGAATAAGCTAATTCTAATGCATGATAGGTAGTTAACAAATAATTTTTAAGTCACTTAATCCCATTGCACAATTATTTCATCAGATTTCAAGAAGATTTAATTGTACCAGTGATGATTACCTCACCCAGCAGTTTCTGCAAACATCTGGATCACATTCACGACTGGCAGCAAAACATGGGCATTGTCTGCTTCTGCATTGTCATTTTGCACAATGACAACATCTAAACCTGTTTTTGCAGCTCTTTGAACACCTATTTATAATCATGAGAATTCACAAGTGAAGTGTGACGACCCACATAATTAGCCTAGGGTAACGACAATAACACCGCCATTACACTAAAATAATTACATGAATCTCGGCATACTAACTAATCAAAACATCGAGCGCACCCGACGTTTTATCAATTAATACACCGTGTTCAGAGTGCTGCAACAGAACAATAATTAGAGACTGAAATAGAAACTTATTACAGTCCATTGCCACGCAGGACTACAAGTTCAGTATATAAATTATACATACAATCCAAATACAACAAAAATATAATACAAAAGTACTAATCGCCCAAAACCCAACAAAAACGGGTGTACGATCCATCCAACATCCTAACCTTCCTAGTAGCCTAAGTTCTTGTATATCTGATTCTACGGATGACCCTCACCCCCTGCCTCGTAAGCACTCTTGGGATCCAAGTCCAAACCAGCCGTTTGGCCACCAGAGCGATTTTCAAAGCAAATGGGGAGTTAAGCAAGAGTTGCCACACATTTGTTGGCACCCAAGCAAAGGGGAGTTAAGCAAGCGTTATCCCAATCTTTGCCACACATTTGCTGGCACTCACATGGTGTATACTGTGTATACCATTGCTTCCCATCACCAATTCTTTTCCTAACAGTTGGATGCCCTGTGGACTTGCAAGTATATTTGAGCTTTCGAGTTCGACCCCTCTGACGACAGGTTATTGTTCTTGCAACCATGTCATGCTCCTACAAATACATGGACAAACAATAACATCACTAGCATAACAATGCCAATTTAAAACAAAGCCACAATTTGTTTATGTTTTAACTTTTGACTGTGCAGTAGTACTAAGCCTATATCTTAGTTGAATCATTTGTGAATGCCAGGTTTGAAAACCTTTTTTGGCTGGTTGACGGTGGTAACTAGTACTCCATCCGTTCAAAAATATGAGGTCTATAGTTTGAATAGTCTTATTTAGAAATATAAGGCTTGCATGTAGATTTAATAATGTTTTTCCTATTATACCTCTATTTATTCTCTCTCAACCATATGCATTTATTCATTACCACCATACAAAGTATTATTTCTCATCTTTCAAGACAATTAAGTGGGGGTATCTAAGTCATTTTCTCTCATACCTTTCTCAATTTCACCGTAATCTTAATCTTTATGCAAAGTCAAAATACGGCTTATATTTCTATCCAGAGGGAGTAGTAACTAATAATAGGTCTGGTTCCAAATGGAAAATCGTGAGATGCACTCCCACAGTTTTCTGTCACGATGTAAACTACCAAATTCTTTGAATTTCCCCTTTTGCTAAATAATATTACAAATCTTGTGCCTAGAAGCAAAAACAGTGCAAAACAGGATCAGTGGAACCAGTCTTCAAGTTTAATTCATGATAAAATGCCCTAATTTGTAATCCCTAACCGCCCATCTCTGAAAGCCTGGACCCACCAAGGGCTCTGGCTATCACCAATTATAAGAACCATGTCCAAGAAACTTCACTTTGTAAAAACAGCTAAGATCACACGAGATTAAGGGTCGGCAAAACGTACCAGACCCAGATTAGCTGTCTTGTATTTATAGCATCAAGATTATACTTACATGGTTACAACAACTCCTATAGACAGAAAAGATTAGTTGCTATCTTTAGCAACGTACATCACGCACGCAGATACATGTCTATCTTTAACATACTCCCTCAATCACAACTTCTGAAGATTGAGATTGCATTTGAAGATTTCATGTTGGCATGCAGGCAGCGGTTTGGTGAAGCCATCTGCTACTTGATCTCGTGAAGGAATGAATCGTATATCAAGAACCCGTCTTGCCACTCGATCACGAACAAAGTGGAAATCCACTTCAATATGTTTAGTCCTGGCATGAAACACCGGGTTTGCAGAAAGATACGTAGCACCCGTTTGTCGCACCATAAACAAGTCGTCAGAGATCGAAAACACCGAGCTCGCCCAAAAGGGACTGAACCCACACAATTTCTGCTGTAGCATTAGCAAGAGCTTTGTACTCCGCTTCTGTGCTAGAGCGAGAAACAGTAGCTTGTTTACGTGCACTCCACGATATCAAGTTAGATCCAAAAATACAGCAAATCCACTGTAGACTTACGATCATCCGGACATCCAGCCCAATCCGCATCAGAAAAAGCACTCACTAAGGTGGAAGATGACTTGCAAATTCTCAGACCAGTTGTTGCAGTGTGGCTGAGATAACGTAGTATCCGTTTCACCGCCGTCCAATGAACACTGGTAGGAGAATGGAGAAACTGACACACCTTGTTTACAGAGAAAGCAATGTCCGGTCGGGTAAGAACAAGGTCTTGAAGTGCTCCAACGGTCTTTGCGATATCGAGTAGCATCATCAGTCCAAGCGGCATCCCAACGAGATAGAGAGTTACTCAAGAGGACATGGGAGTAGTAACGCCCTTGCAAGACATCATCCCAACACGACGCAGCAAGTCCTGAACGTACTGAGTTTGAGAAAGGAGCAGACCATCAGCAGCACGGTTGACTGCAATACCGAGGAAAAAATGCAGAGGACCGAGATCCTTGAGGGCAAAGGAGCAATGAAGAGCACTAAGAAGTCTTGAACTGCCACCGAGGAAGAACCCGTAACAATGATATCATCCACATAAATGAGTACATATATGGTGATGCCACGATGAGCATAAATGAATAAGGATGTATCAGCACGGGACGGAAGGAAACCAAGTTCCTGAAGTTTGGAGCTCAGACGGGCATACCAGGCACGGGGGGCTTGTTTCAAACCATATAATGCTTTGTGGAGCTTGCACACCAGATTAGGCCGCTGTGGATCAGCATACCCAGGAGGTTGATACATATAGACATCCTCTTCCAAACACCATGCAAAAACGCATTCTGAACATCCAATTGTCGTAAGTCCCAGCCACGTGACACAGCAATAGAGAGGACTAGGCGGATGGTAGCAGGTTTGATCACAGGACTAAAAGTATCTTCATAATCAATACCATAGCGTTGACGAAAACCTTTGGCCACCAACCGAGCCTTATATCTGTCAATGCTACCATCAGCTTTGTGTTTGACCTTGTAAACCCATTTGCAATCAATGATGTTGTAGCCACGAACAGGAGGAACCAGACTCCAGGTGCCATTACGCTGGAGTGCCTCAAATTCGGTATCCATAGCCCGTTTCAAGAGGATTAGCGGTAGCAGCGACTAAGGACTTCGGGTTCCGTGACACGACAAGACCATATCGAACAAACTCATGAGGAAACTTGCGAGGCACTCGAGTATTATCCTGCAGACGTGTGGTCATATGATGAGTGCACTTTGTCGCAGCTTCGAACGATTGGTACCAAGGCGGAAGATGCATTGCGGTGGTGGCGCAGAAGGACCTGACAAAGCGGGCTCAGAAGAAGCTGATGCCGATGCTGACAACCGAGATGCCAAACTCACAAGGCTAGGAGACGAGGCTGACACAGGAGCACTAGTGCCATGTGCGGTGCAAGGTGTAGCTAGGCCATCGCCAGCGCACCAAAATCGGCAGAGATAAACTTGGGCGCCACCACCGCCATGCAGAGCCAAAGCAGGACACCAACACTAGGCTCCACGGGGCCATGCATGCCATGCATAGCGAGCATAGCCGTGAGGAGGAACCGCAAGGGAGGAACAACATGCACATCTTGAGCAGGATCGGGGCACCATTAGTCACGGTCTATGATCAATACCTGAGCAGGAAAAGCGAATGGACTCGAGAAAGAATGCGCGGGCGGGTGGGTGAGTAGTGGGCAAAAGGAAAAACATTTTCATCAAAGACAACATCACGAGAGATGTAGATGCGACCGGTGGAGGGATCAAGACATTTATAGCCTTTGTGCAGAGCACTGTAACCAAGAAAAACACACTGACGAGAGCGGAATTGAAGTTTGCGGGTGTTGTAGGGACGAAGATGAGGCCAACAGGCACACCCAAAAACCCTCAAGAACAAATAATCAGGTTTGATATGAAACAATGTTTCGAGGGGAGAAATCTCATGGGTGACTTTGCTAGGAAGTCTATTAATGAGATAACTAGCAGTACTAAAAGCCTCATCCCAAAATTTCAAAGGGACACCCGAGAAAGCCAGAAGAGCAAGGCCAGTTTCAACGATATGTCTATGCTTACGTTCAGCAGCTCCATTTTGTTGGTGTGTGTGAGGACAGGAAACACGATGCACAATACCAAGTTGACGAAAAAAGGTGTTTAATTTCTGATACTCACCACCCCAGTCAGTTTGCATGCAAAGAATTTTCTTGCCAAGTTGTCGTTCAACAAGAGTTTGGTAGGAAATAAAGGTGCGAAAGACGTCAACCTTGCTTTTGAGAGGAAATAACCAAACAAACTTGCTGAAATCATCAATAAAACTCACATAATATTTAAAACCCCCAGCCGAAAGAATAGCGGGGCCCCATACATCGGAGTAAACAAGCTCTAGAGGAGACTTTGAAGGTTCATGAGAGGAAGTATAGGGTAACCTATGACTGCCAGTTGACAAGAATCACAGACTAAAACACTAGAACTATATGAGCAAGGAAGATTATTCTGATGAAGCAAATGACGAACTATGTAGCTAGACGGATGACCAAGCCGGTTATGCCAGCGATCTTGGGTAGGTTTGACATCTGTGTAGGCGGTCCGTGAAGGAGAGGACGTGCCCGCCTGAAGAGGATAGAGACCACCCCTACATGGCCCGCGAAGAAGAGTTTTCGCCGTGTCCTGATCCTTCACCAAAAAATGATCAGGGTGATATTCAAGAAAAACATTGTTATCGGATGTAAAACGATGAACAGAGATAAGATTTTTCTTAGCATGGGGAACACGAAGAACATTTCTGAGGACAAGGGACTGTTCCGGAGTATAAATCATAGAACTACCAGTATGACTAATGGGCATACCTGTGCCATTTGCAGTGTGCACCTGATCATGTCCTTGATATTTGTCACGGACTGTCAATTTGTCAAGCTCACCCGTGATATGATCTGTAGCACCCGTGTCAGTGTACCAATTTGTGTCAACACTGTAAGAATTTGTGTTAACATAATTGGCCATGCGATCATCTTCTGCTTGGTATGAATGATTGAAGCGCTGCCGGCACTTCAAGGCTCTGTGGCCGATCTTGCCGCAGACCTGGCAAACGATCTTGCTGCCGCCCTTCTTATTGTATCCATGGCCGCGGCCTCGCTGACTGAAGCCACCACGACCAGTGTTCTGCTGTTGGCCACGGCCAGCACCCTGGGCACCGCCTGAATGGCCTCCACCGAAGCCATTATGTCCACCAGAGCCAGTGCTTGGGTGACCATGTGAAGCCAGATTGGCCAAGGCAACTACTGCCGAAGCAGTGAGTTGTAGAGCCTGATTTTGGTGCTCAAGACGAGTTTCATAGGTGAGAAGGTAGGCATAAAATTCAGATAAACCAATAGAGTCAGACCTGGCTGTGACTGATGAAACAAGGGGATTGTATTCTGCATCAAGTCCGGCCATAATGTAGCCAATCAGGTCATCATCGCTCAAGGGATGGCCAGTTGATGCCATCTGATCTGCAAGGGACTTCATACGGTTGAAGTATTCCATGGCGCTAAGATCATTCTTGCGCATGGTGGAGAGCTGCATTCGGATTTGCATAATCCGAGCCTTGGACTGAGATGCAAACATGCGCTCAAGCGCTGTCCACACCTGTCTTTGCAGAGGTCATGCCGATGACTTGCGGCGACACCTCGGGTTCAAGAGACCGAGGAGGCGCCTAGCACTGTTGATCCTTGAGAAGCCGGTCTTTGTCGGGATTAGGAACGATCTTCTCGATTGTCTTGCCATCGGCGATCTCAGAGCGAGATGGTAGCTTCTGGCACGACCTCGGCGCCGTCAACGAAGCCAAGAAGCTGGTGGCCACGCAGGAAGGGCATCTGTGTTGTGCCTTCCAGAGGAGATAATTCTCCCTGTCAAGCTTTACATTGACGAAGCTTGAGAAACCGAAGCGTAAAAACGCCACGCGCCGCTCTTTGGACTTGACGACGAGATGCCGAAATTCATCTTGGATGTTTTGTGGAAGAGGCAAGCTCTGATACCATGTAAAAACAGCTAAGATCACACGAGATTAAGGGTTGGCAAAACGTACCAGACCCAGATTAGCTGTCTTGTATTTATAGCATCAAGATTATACTTACATGGTTACAACAACTCCTATAGACAGGAAAGATTAGTTGCTATCTTTAGCAACGTACATCACGCACGCAGATACATGTCTATCTTTAACACACTTGTGTGCTCTTAAACCATGCAATAACTACTAATCAAAATATGTAATTCCTGCTTGTAGCAAGTCATAACAAACATACTGCAGCAGCAGCAGCTGAATTCAGAACGATATGACTACCATCATTTTAGATTCTTTCCACATTCCTGATCTAAATACGTACCAAATAGTGAGGTAGAGCATGTAAGATGACAATGCAAGTAAACACGTACCATGACATCTTGTTCAGCCCTTGCAAAGTCACCCGAGATGGATGTACTCAAGAGTCGTATCTTTGCCATCGCTGCGCCAATGTTATATATGTAGCTGGCCACTTCTACGCATGTCTTGAGGCCAGATAATAGGTTTCTGGCTATTAGACAAGCCAATTAACACAAATGTTAATATACATTTAGGAGTTCAAATTGAATTAATCAGGGAACTCTATTAAAAAAAGGGGAAATAACACTTAGAAAACTGTTTCCTTATATGCGTAGTAAAATTACCTATTTTTTCCAAATACCCCTATTCCCTTCAAGTATAAATCTCTTTCTAAGGCGCTCCAATGAAAGAGTATGCTCCCTGCTGGAACTCAACAAATTCTTTGCTGACCATACTTTATTGCTATCTCTTGCCGCATCCTCGATAGTACTAGTTGGGCTTCCACCACATATATCTTTCTTAGAAGTTTTCTTGTTGGGGTCATCCAGACTTGGTAGTCGATCACCACCAGATTCTCTCGAATCTGGTCTTGTGTCACCAACCTCCGGAATGGAATGCTTGTTCAGTATATTGCTTGCAAAAGAAATATCTGCAGTAAAGACCATTTGCTTTTTATCAGGAGAATCATCACTGGACCTGAGTCCGTGCTTTGAAATCTTGCGCTTCCCTAAACTTCTTAGCAGCATATCAGTGGATATATTTTCAGTTTCAGAAGTATCCCCAGAAGGCAGTGTAGTACCTTTTTCAGCACTCTCAGAAGAAGCTATTTTTGATCTGCTGGTTCCAACAAATATACTGGATTTAATGTTGTCTTCCTCTCGGTTTGAATCTTCTGACTCAGACAATATATTAATACCAGCTTTGTGTGAGGCAGTTCTTGATTCCATATTATATGTTGCACAAGCATCATGATCATCATCGCGTATATCTTGAAATCCTTCTCTCCTCTGAGTGCAAACTAAAATCAAAATTAGCCTCAGCGCGCAATACATAAGCTCACTTCAAGGGACAAATGTACTAAGTAATTAGTAAAAATAAAATAATTGAAAGGTTATTAAAAAATTGATCAGCAGATTGCGTAAAGTATATTAACAAAGTGAAATTTGTTGGTGCCCATGGGGCTCTGTTTCCCCATTTGCAAACAGTGCATGATACGCTATGTTTTTAAAAAAAGACTAAAGAAAATCATACATGTGCTACACGTAATGGTATGCACACCTACAATATTTCAATGTTAAATTTGACCGTACTGTCAAAAAAAGGGAAGGGGTGCATCACCCATTGTTCATACGCACTACAATTATCGCTTTCTTTTTTGGTTTTCAATAACAGGAACGAATTTGATATTGAAATTTTGCAGGTGTGCATAACATAATATGTGCAACAGCCATGGAATTTTTTGGGGTATTTTTGGAACAGTGCACTGTGAAATTTCTGCAAATGGCTACACGGGAACCCTTGGGCATTCGTAGTAAAGTGTTCTGCATGATGTCAATGTTTCATACCAATAAAACTTCCTTACAGTAGTTCTTAAATTGGCCATGGGGGGAAAGGTGCAATTTCAATGAAAATTTGATTAAAAAAATATGTAATGTCTTAATGGATATAAATGTATATTTTGAGGGCGACCTACTCGAAGGTAGCACTGATCAATACATGACCTTTTGTTATCAGCAAGTTCAAAGCCATAGGATTGCTTCTCACTCTGACAAGCAAAAGATGTCGAATACTTACCAGGGAAAAAAGATTTTCATTCAACATAAAATGACCTGTGACTTACTGGGAATACTAAGTTCTGAGAGCAGGCATGGAGACGGCAATCAAAAACCTGAATGAACAGATATTGTCAAGTAAATCACACCCTCTAGTGTAGTTGAATAAACAGAGAAAAACATCATTCAAGAAAGGGACTAAAAGTGACAGATTGCCAGAAGTAGAATATACCAAACATCTGCGGCAGAAGAGATTATCAAAAGAATCTAAAACCACATCCATAGTCTTGTCAAGAGAAAGTTGGTTCTCTATCTTATCAGAAGATCCAGAGTGCTTTTCATTTTTCCCAAAAAAGAACTTCAGATATATCCTGACATTTTAATGAAATGATCAGACTCACAATTATATTCCAGGGTATCACAAGTAAAACAACAAGTATTGTTTACTAGTGACATCACTGACTGAAATCTTGCTAAAGAGATGGACAACCTCAATTTCTGAAGGAGATGCATCAATAAACTGGCAGAGAACATTTACAGCCTCTCGGCTTAATCCATATTCTTGAGTAGCTTTCTTGTAACAGTTAGGCAGGATCACATAAGCATAGATTCGAATAGAAATTTTTTTTTGTAAGATTTGATTGTGAACAGATATGAGAACGGTATCAACATGGTTGCACATTACAGGAACAATGTGCAAAGTAGAAAATTTCCTAGCAGGAGAATTGTGATAAAGTTGATCAGATCTAATTAAGCTGATGTTCAAATTCTTATTCCAGTGTGTACAAGCAACTCAAATTTGTTATGAATAGCACTTGTATTCATCACGAGACCAATAGGCTAGAATATATACATGTACACGAGAGTACAAAAGGAAAACCCATGTAAGGCAATATATATACAAGGCAATACAAGATACTAGCCATCTCTATATAAGTTAATATAGGATACTGTCTAACACTCCCCCTCAAACTCATGGTGGATCAACAACACTGAGTTTGAAGAGATAAAAGTTATACTGAGCTCTAATTTGTGTCTTCGTGAAAAAGTCTGCTAACTGAAGCTTTGAAAGTACATACTGAAGAGTCACAACCTAATCATGTACCTGTGACTGCATGTAGGAAGCATCAACACCGATATGCTTGGTGAGCTCATGCTTCACCGGGTCTCGAGCAATGATAATAGCACATGTACTGTCAAATAAAAGAAAAGTTAGTGTAGGAACAGAAAAAACCAAAATACTCAAGTAATAACCTCTGCTGTCAAAAGCAACACGAAGAATATGAGAAACGAGGCGGGCTCGCTGTCGTGTACTTGTGTGAAGAGGGGGGAACCGGAGTCTCAGAAGCCACGGCCACCACAGCTCCTCCCTGTCCCTGTCCAATGCGGGTATTGCAGCCCAGGCTTTGCAGATTGTACTTCAGAGAGGTCTTTTGCCGTGAGGATCCGTCTTCCTCATCCTCTGGTTGTTGCCCCCCATTGGCATCCTTGTGATATTGCCACTTCCAAGTCGCCAAGATCTAGTTTCTGTCGACTGAGCTATCGCTTTCGTCGCTTGTCACTGGGTTTTGGCTAACACTATTGTCGCCCTTTGATGGCCATAGCCATCCTTTCCCAGGCCATGGCGATGAGATCGTGGGGCCCGTAGAGGAGATTTGTTTAAGAGATTACGGCCTTAGGGTATGTACAATGGTTTATAGTCAGCTTCTATAAGAGATGCCACGTAGAATTTTAAGTGATGTGGAGAAGAGAGAAGAAGGAGAGAGAAAGCAGTTGTCTACTATTTAGTAGACAATCTTATAAACAGCTTTACATTTTGTGTACCACTGTATAGACAATCTGTTAATTGAATGAGAGACCATTACAAACAACTATATAGACAATCCATTGTATAAGTTGTTTTTAGTGCTATCTGTAGATGATTTAGAGATGTATTATAGACAGTTGTCGTCTGTACCACTGTACATGCCCTTATGGGAGCGGTTGCAATACAATCGGGAGACGTATTGTGCAGATGTAGTCACGAAGGTTTCCGAAGAGAAAGGCACGGCCGTGATGGTTCTCAGAAGGAGTCGTGAGGAAGATCATCCACTGCACAGGGGTAAACTAATTATTTTATTAGTTAAGAAGATAAGATAGCATACATCACAAGGATTCAGGTGATCTTAGGAAAAAAGAATGATGCAATCTAATATTTAATAGATGGTTTTGTAGACGATCTTTTTATCACTGTATAGGCAACTATATAGACAGCCTATTAATTGTGTGAGCCTATTATAAGCAACTATATAGATGACATATTGTACAAGTTATCTATAGTCTTGTATATGGATAATATAGAGGTGTATTACAGACAATCGTCGCCTATAACACAGTATATGCCTTGATGGCTATCGTTTTAGGCCTTCAAGTGTCACGTGTGGCTCAGGTGTGTCCATGACTACAACTAAAAATAGATTATTTCTCACTTTAATTAATTATTGTAATTAATTAGTAAATACATTAAGCCCTATTATGTTATTTGCCGTGGCACAAGGCTTCGGGTCTGGTGCATGATGAACCGTCCAATGTTGCCTAGATCGCGCCGTCGAACCAGATCGATCCAAAATGTTTTTTTATATACATTTTTTTCCTTTTTGTTAATGTTTTGGGAAGGTGTTTCAATCTTTGTTTTCTCGAGGAGGGGGAAGGTGTTGGTATACAACTGTACATACACTATCACAAAAACTCGTGAGCGTTTATCCTGTAGTACTTGATCGACCTCTTTTAATAATATTTTAAAATAAACAACCATGTAACTTATTTTTGAAAATAACCTATTTGGCAAACAACATTGTCACGCGATGGTCAATTTTTGAAATAAGTTAGAATTTACTCATGGTATGGCAATATTCATTTGCCACGTCATCCTCGGTGCGTGGCAAGCAGTCATGATGAATGTTAGTTTTAAAATAATTTTAACAAAAAAATTATTTAATAAAATTTGTTCACTTGAAACAGGGTCACAAAAAAATACATAGGTGTTTCTACAAAGTATTTATGCTTGGCGCGTCATGGATGTTACATTGTGTGCAAAGCTCGGAAGATTGTCATGAGAAGGTAGATAAGCATAATGAGGGGCTGTTTGGGGAGCTGTGCTTTAGTTTTGGGCCAAAAGCTCCCCCAAACAGCATGGGTGCAAAGCAGCTGGGAAGCTAAGCCACAGCAGAAGCACCCCCAAAAGCTGCAACTGCTGAAGAGGAGCTTTTCAGCTGTGACTTCGCTTGAACACCTCCTAACTCACTCGCTCGGCCTTCCCGACCTTTGCCACCCCGCCTCGCCGCCTCCACGTCACCTCCCCACTCGGACGCCGCTGTACTTCGCTATGTTGCTACCTTCCATTTCCGTTAGACCTCAAAAGCTACAATTGCAGCACGGTTTGCCAAACAAAGATAACAAAAAATCCACACCGCCCTACTACACTGCTTCTGACCAAAGAAACCAAAAGCGACTTTTGATCCAGTATGACTCCCAAAACAGGCCCTGAATCATGGGAGAGGCTAGGCAATGACTTTTGTGAATTTGACTTGGTGCTGACGGTGAATCTGCCATGTACATCTCCATCTCTTGAGTTAGTGAGATTTTTTTTATAACTAGCTCAATGTGTGTGCTTTATTACAAATAAAAATTTCATATTACCATCGTCACGTCAAGTCAACATCATCAAGATTAGTTTGCATAGCCCATGTCCTTGGTTCTGCCTCTGCACTCAGTCGCGTCGTGCCTCTATGCCATCAGTTTTGCCACATGTCCGGAAGTGTTTCTTTTTTTTTTGTTAGAGAATTTTTAGAGAGATAGAATTTGTTTGTTGATATTTTTTTCTTTTTTGTTAGAGATTTTTAGTGAGGTGAAAAGGGGAGTGGGAAGAGAGAAAGAAAGAAGACTTCACCACTAAGGTTCTTTTAAAGAAGTAAAGAATATATATATGTCACTTAAAAGAATTGTCTATGGATAATTAGAATGTCTATGCATGCAGCTTGTTTATGGGATGCAAATTATGTACACAACTCATATGTAGGAATAATTATGCATACATATTGATTTTCCAAATTTAGAACTTATATTATCTTTATTTGAGATTCGTAGTAACTTATGGGCACTGAGCAAGTATAACCCATGGTTATCTCTACTACTTCTAATTAGGAGTTGGTGGCAGTGGTCCGTTCTCCTCTAGAGTATCTGATTCGTTAGATCTGATATGAACGACTGAAATAGAAAAGGATTTAATCATATCTTAGATGGAAAGATTTTATCATATCTTTTTTGAATAGAAATATTATTTAGCATATCTCTATTCACATGTTCTTCCTATAGAAGGATGTTATTCATATATCTTATAAATGGAAGGATTTTCTCATCATATCATGTATGGATAGAAGGATATACTCACTATATTCCATAATACGGGAATTCTATCTCATCATATCTGAAAATGCATAGATTAAAAGGAAAGAATCACGCAACCAAATCATGTGCCAATCACGAAGATGTCGGGGAGACCTAGCTTCTATCCGCATGCGTACGCTGCCTTCTGCTTTCATCTACTCTTTCCTGCAAGAGGAAGGGGGTAATAACTTTCTCCTCCTTCAATAGTAAGGATTGATATCTCTATACTAATTCTAATTAAGAGTTGGTTGCGATCGTCCGTTCTCCTTCAGAGTATTGATTCGTTAGATCTAACATGAACGGTTGAGATGGAAGAGGATTTAACCCGATAGTCAAATCTCTTTGGAGAAACAAACTTTTTCTACTATTAGAACATAACTAAAGTTAGTGTTCTTTGCAAATAAATTTTTTGTCGCAAATTGAGTTTTCGTTGCAACGCACGGGCACATGACTAGTACTATCTAATATAGGGTACCAACATGCAATCCGGTGATAATTGAATAGTTCCGGAGAAATTCATTACCATGCTCCAAACGGATACTGAATTTTTCTTCATTAATAAATTAAAAATTGTTAAAGTCTATGAATTCAATCAAAGACTCTCCTTCTGAATTTGGTTTTCCTAAAATGCAATGTGAAAAATTAAATAAACAAACATACATAACATAACATAAAAAATTATGAACATAAGCCTAGCCCAATATAAACTACACTACCAATTTGCAGACCCAACATACACAACCCCTAATTAAAAAAGAATTAATTATTTGCCTCGTTTTAATTGGTATAGTCATCATTTGCTTGGTCGATTATCCCCCCACCCCCCAACGAATCGGAAGGCTCCTCCAACCCACCCACACGCCCACGACCCACCCACCAATAGCAACGCGCCACGTTAACTCATCCACATCACCTCCCACCTCAATCCTCACCGACAAGTGGGCCCATCTTATTCACCTGCCCCACGAGCCAGTGATACATCAATCCCTCCTTTTTATCCCCCACACGCGCTTCATTTCTTGGCGTCCCCTCTCTCTCCTCTTCGATTCCCAACCCGGAGGCAAAGCCTGAGCCGGTAAGCTGCGGAGGCGGCGGCCAGGCTAAGCGGTTCCCTGCGGCGGAGGCGATGGCGGCTACGGCGAAGTACAACCGGAGCAACCCGGCGGTGAAGCGGATCCTGCAGGAGGTGAAGGAGATGCAGTCCAACCCCTCCCCCGACTTCATGGCCCTGCCCCTCGAGGTCTCGATCCCAACCCCGTGACCTTACTTTACCTTGTGTTTCATCCTATCTGATCTGCTTGATGTTTGTGTCAAACGTCTGCTGGGGAAGGTTGGAATCTAATGGCGTTTTCTGGGGTGCGGAAATTTAGGGGTTTGATTTAATCCGTTGACATTTAGGTTTATCTGCAGTTTCTTGTAGATCTGATTGCGATATTCGTGTAATTAGTGCAATCTGATCGATATAGATATATCCTTGTTGTTATTAGATCCCTGTAGCGGTAGATATTGTGTAGATTGCAGACATCTTGAGGAACTGTGTGAATCAAGTGGAATCCTTGGGACCTGGCAAGTAATTAGGGCGTTTTCAAGTTATATTAGGATATTTATAATGGTAATTTATTTGAGATTGATAGGCTTATTATAATTTATGATGTGTGTGCTTGAGTAGGAGGACATCTTCGAGTGGCAATTTGCGATCCTGGGGCCACGAGACAGCGAGTTTGAGGGTGGAATCTACCACGGGAGGATCCAGCTGCCGTCGGACTACCCGTTCAAGCCACCATCCTTCATGCTGCTTACGGTCTGCAATTTCTATCCTAATTTTCCTGCGTTACCTCAACATGGTGTTTGTGAGTTGTTGCTAAATCTTGCTTTGCGTTTTCTTATCTTTTTGCTGCAGCCAAGCGGAAGATTTGAGGTTCAGAAGAAGATATGTTTGAGCATATCCAATTACCACCCCGAGCACTGGCAGCCATCATGGAGTGGTGAGTGGCCATTTGCTTGTAAACTGCCCAAGTAAGCTCTTACAATAAAGGACAACTCAAATGTGTTGAGTAGCACCATTATTCATAGTCCATTTTGATTTGGTCTTGTGGGCTATACGAGCATGGTGCAAAAGTAAATGCTTTCTTTTTCTCTGGGTCTTTGGAATTTTCATGGGGCAAGTCCTTACCCTATGGCCAGACCAAAAGAAACATGCATTTATCCTTCCCATGATTCTCAAGGTAGATCTGAGTAGTAGGGTACTGTTCAATAACATCTTTTAAATGCTGTTATGTCAGAGGCATCTGGCGTATATTGGGTGTTTCAATGTGGCAGTTACCTGTTTTTTCATCTTCTTTTCCTTTGTTATCTAAATGCATTGGAACTCCATTTGTAGTGGGTATACATAGAAGCTAATTTGTAGGATAAGCCTTGCATCCTACAAATCCTTGAAGTTAAAACAAGAACGAGAGGTGGCATACAATCATTTGGTACTCCATATGTTGGGCACCATTTTTCATAGTGTACAGATATATATTGTGTACACTTACGAGCATGGTGCTAAAGGAAATGGTTCTTTGGTTCTTTGAGGAATTGTCTTGTGGCAAGTGTAGCCCAATGACCAGGCCAAAGGAGGAACATGTACTTTCTATTATATCTGTGTCATCTGTTATGTATACTTTTTGTTGTGAAGCAATTGCAATGTTGGAGAACCTCTGGTTTGGGGCATTCAGTTGTGAACCTGTACGTCTCAAATAACTGTGCTTTAGTTTGTTTACATTTTGTTTGGAGTAGGTTAAATGATTAATCATATTAGATGAATGAATTTGTTGGATCCTAAGGACCTTCTCATCCCCAAAAGCTAGCTTGTGAGTTGAGGGACTCCCCCACTTTTATATTAGGTCACTTGCTCTTCCACAACCTATCTGGGACTATTCCAACAATCTCCCCCTTCACACATTGGTGCTTGTCAGCCGTTCACCTTCACTTCATCGTACACCGACATTCCCTCAAGGTCACGGTCCATCGAGCTTTCGCACATTATTGTCCATTGAGCCAAAGATGTTAGAACCGGGCTCTGATACCACTTGTTGGATCATAAGGGCATTCTCATCCCCCAAAAGCTAGCTTGTAAGGTGAGGGACTACCTTACTTTTAAGTTAGGTCCCTTGCCCTTTCACAACCAATGTAGGATTATTCCAACAGAATTGATTATTCTTATTTCTGGAGGTTCTTCACTATATTTGCAAATTCATATATTGTTATTTTCTTGATTTATTCGCTTTGAGAATTATTTGATTGATGCTCACAAACCAATTGTTTTCAACGATCTTCCAGTATATATACCATTTTCCTTTTCTTGATTTTTTTTATTTTTGGCCCATACATTGTTTCATTCTCACGTATGTATAATTGGATAGGGTTTGCTCCTTCTCTCTTGTTTATAAGATTTATCCTCAGCTGAGCTAAACTATTCTTGTTGCAGTGCGCACAGCACTAGTAGCCTTGATTGCATTCATGCCAACAAATCCTGGTGGGGCATTGGGCTCATTGGACTACAAAAAAGAAGATAGACGGCCACTAGCTATCAAATCACGTGAATCACCACCAAAATTTGGCTCCCCAGAACGCCAAAAACTAATTGATGAGGTAAATTCCCAACACACTCAATGGTATAAATACGTGCACTTTCTGTTTCTTTGACACAAAAACTGTTGCAACCACAGATTCATGAGCAAATGCTCAGTAAAGCCCCGCCTGTTCCTCAACTGCTGACAAATGGCTCTAATGAGGAGACTAACCAGTTAACCCTACCTGATGCTTCTGGTAAGCATGTGGACAAGGCAGTTGAAGGTGTCAACACATCTGGGTCCAGCTCAGACTGTGTTAATAATGGTCTTCAAAAGCCTGATTCCGAGCCAGAAGTTGCAGAAAACATTGTTGAAGATCAGTTAAATGGGGTTACCAACCATTCTGTGGTTGACGCAAGCCGCAGAGAAAGCATTCCAAGAGTTCCTGCAGCACCGCAGAATCCTGCTGTTGCAATCCAGAAGCCAAAGCATGACAGATTGTTGACCTTGGCCGCATTCGGTCTGACTCTTGCTATTATGGCCCTTGTGATCAAGAAGTTTTTAAAAATCAATGGTCTGGCTGGTTACAACATTGAGGGCAAGTTTTAGGTAGGTTTGTGCATAAGTTTAAGAGCTACCTGATTCTGCGTCTGAGGCGCTAAATATGCTTACTATAATTTATAAAACCTTAGGAACTGTAAATGGTTCTTGTCTAGCTATAGATGAAGTTAAAGTGGGATGGTGCTGCAACCCGTACCCTATTGTATGTAGTACACTTGATGAAAATGATTATATGATCTTGCATTATATGTGTGCATATGTTGTGCTATGGTCATGATTGCAGTGTTCAGTTTTGTGTTTTGTCTTGCCACTTCAGTGTTTTGTTCTAGATAAGGGACCTAAAAAATCATCGATTGCATCCAGTATCATTGTGTTCAGGATGGAAATGACTGAACGAGTGCCAGCTCTGCTCGCAAATGGCATCAGCTGGCTATGCGGAGTAGACTTGGCTTAAGCCTTGGAGATGAACTACGCACTAGGATAACACGATCTGATTATCAGTTTATGAACCAAATCTCTGGTGCTAACTGTTAAGAGCGGCATCTCAAAAAATAAAACACCAGCTAAGTGCGGGAAGTATCTTCGTCACTAGCCTAGCAATCTCCCGTCATTCATTGAAGACTCGAAGCTGGCCGCCTGTGTATTATCTGCTGTCCAACGGTGCGTGTATTAATTATAACCAGCAATCCGACACAAGAACATATGTAGTTGCCCCTGCTGGATTTGGATCCCGAGAAACGGAATATATTAGTCTAATAATCTATATCAAAAAAATTACATGTCAAAGCAGCAACAGCCAACAAGGCACGATATTATGCCCACGCAGGGTTCCATCCAAGGCGAAACTAACAACGAAATGCAGTCAGATCAGTCGCTATATTTATCAGAGGAATGTCCTAGTAGTGCATCTGTTTTTGTATAACCTTTGAAGCCTCGGGATGCGGAATACAAAACCATCTAGCCATGCTTATAAAAACAGCGGGATACAAAAACCGTTCTAAAAGATTACATCAAAAATGCTTGGTCGATGGTGAGCACTTCATCTAACTAGAAGCTGGAAGCGGTTGAAAGGCTTTAAGGGGATTCATGATTACTCCATCAATAAGGCCATACTCCTTTGCCTCTTTCGCGCTCATGAAGTAGTCACGGTCAGTATCTACGTTGATCTTATCCAGGGGCTGCCCAGTGTGGTATGCTAGGTACCCATTCAGGTTGGCCTTGTGGTGCAGCATCTCATTGGCCTAAAGAAAATAATCCAATTTAGAAGGCAGTCAGCTTCTGGTGATACAAATAATCACTGTATTTCTTGATCCTTTGTCAAAAAAGTGGCTCACTGGCTTGTAAAACCAAGTAATTTTTATGTAGAACAAGTATAAACCAGCTAGATAGGAGTAACGAGAAAATAAATATCTTCCTCCTCTTGTTGAGATATGCATTTATCATTTGATAAACTAGGGAACAATTCTTTACTCAATGTTGCCCTGGTCTAGAATCAGAGGAGGCATCGTTCCACTTTGGGAATTTACCTGGATTTCAAGATCAGTCTCTTGTCCTTGGGCTCCTCCAAGAGGTTGATGGATCATTATCCTTGAGTTAGGTAAGCTGTATCGCTTCCCTGCATTACATTCACCAGTTCTATGACTTATATATTCAATCATGAAGGTCTATCTGTGGACTATAATGGGTATTTGTGGTATTTCCTAGTGTTCTAGGGTTTAGTCATGTGTGTGTCCATGTACTCTATATATTTGACCCTTGGGCTATTGCAATACAACTAACCTTCCACATTTGCTCTCCTCCTCTCCATCTAACATGGTATCGGAGATAAGGTTCAAACCCTAGCTCAGACTTCTTCCGCTGCCCCCGGGAGGTGCAATCTCTTCTCCCGGGGCGGCCACTTCCTAGTTGTAGCTTAGTTTCATGCAGCAGTAGCAGCAATCAGCCTTGTCGCTTAGCTCCGACGGCTTCCTCAAGCAATCGTTGCCGACGACCTCAAATCTAGGCCTCTTTATCAGCAGTGGACTCGCTCTAGGCTAGATCTGCTCGTCTTCATCATTTCCGGTCCTCGATTCGTCGTCCTCGAGCTCGACCCTTACCGGATCCGTGCTCCCCGCCGCTTGGAACCATCATCTTCGTTGGATCAGGGCCTCCACTTTGTCGCCAACATTGAGTCAAGCTCGATCCTCGTCGGACAAGCCATCCCCATCAACGCCGGTTTGCGGACGACGCTGCAGCTCACCGCCGGTATCTTCTCTGGACCTCCCGGTCGAATCCAGTCCTTAGCGAGGTTTTCGCCTGTGCCCGCACGCAACGCTTGCTGCTACTCTATTCATGGAGCGCTGCCACCACCTTCTTGGAGCACAACACTACTACAGTTCTACCTGCACCACCTTCAGCTCACCCTGCTCCAAGCCCATGGAGATACTTTACCGCCGCTAACCCACCACAGAGGTCTTCTTCTTCCTACATATCTGCACCGAGTTATTCCCCAATCCCCTTGCCACCTCTCTGTTCTCTACCATTGGGCGAGCAGGGAGCTCTGCTCCCTTTGCTGCCTTTCCTAGCTTTTGGGCTGCTGCGTGGAAGGAGCTTTGCTAGTTGCTCTCCTTGGGCCTCTCCTTGGTGGTGCTATTGCTTTTGATGGGCCGAGTTGCTGCCTGCTTATGCTCTACTTTGTGCTGTGCTGCGAGCTGCTACTGTTGGTGTGTGGGCTGGCCTTCTGTGAGTTGATTTAGCTTTTTGGGCTACATTTGTGGTATTTCTACGCTACTGCTATTCTAGTCCTGGTGCTTGCTGTCTTGCTGTTATTCCAGTGCTAGTGCTTGATGTCCCACTGCTATTGAGTCTTTTCCATTGTGTCATCCGTTGCGTCCATCCAAGTCCTTAGCATCTATCTTTTGAGTTCATCCATGCTTTGCGAGTCCACAAATCCCTTGTTAGTCATCCAATTGCTTTTCCAGCTCTCCTTCCTTTCGTATGGCAGTAGCCACCACTCTTCTCTTTGAGCTGTCACAAATCGTAGAAGTTGTTATGATGCTGCCGCTTCTCTTTGAGCCGCCGCCCCGAGCTTCGAAGGCCGCCGCACTTCCTCCGCAACGTGCCTTCGCCATGCTTCTAGTGCACTGTGTCGCCACCGTCTTGGGCTTCAATCTGTACCATCATACTTTTATCTATCCCTCTTCGACTTAATTTGACAACTCTCTCTATTTCTATCGACTTCATCATCTTCTTTGTCGTGTAGTCGTGCTCCTGCTTGCCTCTGCTTTCTCAGCCCCTGCACTTTGTGCTTTATGGGCTGTCGCACGACCCCATATGGGAGACCATCTTATACGTGACACATTTTCCGAGAGTTGCACGCTGACTAGGACTTTGGATTTTCCCTATTTTAGTGTCTACCCTTCTAAATGCAATGCTATCGCATACGCCTTGCACTTGTGGGGGGTTTGAAGGGTATTTGTGGTATTTCATATTGTTCTAGGGTTTAGTCATGTGTGTCCATGTACTCTATATATTTGCCCCTTGGGCTATTGCAATACAACTGACCTTTCACATTTGCTCTCCTCCTCTCCATCTAACATGGACTATATGCAATACTGAAGTAGCAATCACTAGCATTACCTTTTGTTCCAGCACTAAGTAGAAAAGCTCCCATACTGCCAAAAGAAAACAGCAAAAGCAGCAAAAAGGTGTGTAAGAATCTCTGTCAGGTAAGTGCAAGACAACAGTGGAAGACATTAAATTAAAGGCATTACATTCCTCAGGGCACAGTAAATAAATGGTTGCAGACTTGCGGTTATGAATAATAATCTTGTTTGTTCCAAGAAACTGTAAGCCTGAAATATTAGTTAGCTCTCAACATTCTATATAAGCCACTGTTTTCTATCTACAACTGACTACAACTAGATGCATTTAGCATTAGGAACAGCAATCATGCCTTTTCCTAAAAGAATCTTATTCCATGCCAATTCATTCTGTCGTTTTGTTTGTAGCGGAAGATAAAAATAATTAGGCATGGATATGGTCGTACCAAAACCTCAACAAAAGCAACTGCAAATACAAAGCAACTCTTGACATTGACATGTGTAAAGAGTACGCAATCATAAAGATTGAAAATTCAATATTATTAGGTTAGAAAAGCCAAGTCATGTAAACTTATTTGCTATCTAGAACTAAAGAAAAAACAGCATTTCACATGCAGCAACATATACATGAACCCGCCAACCCAAAATCCTAAAGTGGGCAGGTTAAACTTAGTTGAACACACCAGTTATGTGCTTCTCACATTTTGAAAATAAAAGGAAATAGGCGGGATAAGTAGCTGGAAACACATACTTATTATCATGTGAAAATCCAGACCCAACCAGGATCTGAAACCCTGGCATGGATAATCAAACAGAACGGTAAAGATCATCTACTGTGCACAGCATCATAAATTTGAATCAATTACCTATAATTCAACAGAACTATTTGGATAGAGCTATCAGTACTCAGTACCTTGCTGCCAGTCCGATACAAACTGTGGAAACATCAGGCCTGATATGCTTCATTGTATCAAATATGGCCATCCCTAAAACAAAAGAATATGCATTTAAGTTATCGAAGCAACTGACGCAAGAGTACGACGTATTAATGCTAAGAAATATGAAGATGAGCTACTACCAGCTGTGACTGACCCTCCTGGAGAGTTCACATACATAATGATATCCTGCAAGAAAATTGACAAGAATAAAGAACTGAATGAAACAATGTTTGAATATATGGTGTAATGAAAGTTCAGCTCGTTGCTAGTTGAGATGGCAACATTAGCCTCACCTACAAGTAAATAAATTCAGCGGTCAGAATTATATAACCCAACCCAGGCCTACCTAGGTAGCAGGAAACCCAAGAACCAAAGACATACGAAAAATACAAAAGCATTAATAACAGATAAGCAGGCACTCTATCGCATGGGACTCAGCAACTGGGATCCAGTTAAACAAAATTGTTTCCGACAGCATCAAATGGTTTTCCTTAAATAGAGGGGCCGGGGCACATCCAAGAACCACACTCTAGTTCCACTTCCAGAAAGACAACTCGACTTGGATTTCAACTTCCATTAAGATACGGTGCAAGGAGGCTCTATAACGTGTTGAAGCTAAGACAACATCAAAAGCTACCTCCCCTAATATACGGCTCAGCATTTCGAAAGTAAGCTCAGATAAATCATGAAAAAGCTTCTGACAACTATTGCTGTAGGAATTAGGAATTGCACGGAAACTCGTTCTTGACGTTTTCACCTTGGTGGGGTCAATGGCATCAAGATATAGCAGCTGCGCAACGATGATGTTCGCCATATCATCCTCCACAGGGCCACCGCACCGGATAATCCTCTGCACCAAAACCCACCCACAGTCACACATCACACATTACATACCCACAAAACCCCTACGGAGGAGACCAAACACTTCTACAAAGTCCGGTAGTCTCATACGTGCTGGAAGAGCTGGCTGACGACGCTCTGGAACCGCTCCATCACTAGAGGCGATGGCCCGCGCTCCTGCCCCGCCGCATACTCCACAGGGAAGTAGGGAGACCTCGGCACCACCAAGTCATCCCTACCACACGCACATACCACCATCAGCACTCTTAAATCCCTAATAAAATCCCCCTGCCTCACCAACCAGACGACGCAGAGCTACAAAGTGTTGTTCGTCACAAATTAACTTCACCTGATCGACCAAACCCCGCGCCTCTGAGCAGCTCCGTTCGGTCCGGCGGCGGAGGCGGCGATCACGGCGCGAGCGCATCTCCGGTTCCTGCGAGACGGAGACGGAGACGGTTAGGGTAGTGAGGCTGGAACCGGAAAGAGGAGGCGACGGAGAGCGCGGGAGGGAGGGGGGAACCTGAGGAGGGGGAGGGATCTAGGAGTTGGGGTGGGGGTGGGGTTCGGTTTCGTGCGGAGGAGAGGAGCGGTGAGAGAGGAGGAGGCGGCGGCGGCGGTCGCCATGGGCGGGAGGGGGAGGAGAGCTCGCGTGGCGATGGGGGCGGCAGGGGCGCTGGTTGCGCTTATCCGCGAGTAGAGTGGTAAGAGAGTTTTTTACCTTTTTGCCCTCGTTGGTTGTATTTTTTTGAAATTAGCCCCATGCATGAATCAATTTAAAAAATAGCCTCATAACAGTACATTCAAGCGGCCGTGCAACGCGAGTTTTTTTTTTCGCCTTTTCCAGCGGTCACCGATTGCATGATTTTTTTTTAAAAAAATTCCCATGTTGACCGTTTTTTTTTATTTTTTTTGCCGCACGACGGGGAAAAGCAATTTTTATTTCTGGCGCGATTGGTGAATCCGGTGATCGCCGATCACCGGATTCCGTGGGCCGACGTGGCGAGAGGAGAGGCGGGGCCCGGCCGGCTGCTCTAGGGCGACGTGTGGCAGGCGGGGGACGCTGGGCGCGCAGGCCAGATGCTGCAGGCGGTGGAGGGCGCGACGCGTGGAGCAAAAAAAAAGAGGATCCGGGCAGAGAAAAAAAGTGCACTGAATGCAGTACAAATTTCCCAGCAATCTACGCAAAAGCTGCTTAATTGGAATCGTTATGTCTTGTCATACGCCGAAAGCAATGACCAATTGCTATTTCTTCGGTGTATGTGCACAGGGAAGTGCTATAAATTGCAGCTCTATTGCGATGATCTGCCTTGCGCATTCGAGGAAGAAAACAGAGGCAGTGCGAGCGCTACTAACCGAGAGGCAGAGGAGAGGAGCGGAGAGAAGGGGAAAATAGAGAGGAAAGCGAGGTGGAAAACGAAATTCGGAAGCGTATTTCTCGAGGAATTTTTATGGTATTTTGTTGGAGTTTTTATTTTCGATCATTTGACGAGTGATCTTTTTGTTACAGGTAGTCTGGAACGTTGGTTCATCATACATCCCTTGGAACATTTAATCTCCAGAAGAACTTCAGGAAGGTTAGTTCGAAATTGTCATAAAGATTAGTATTGCTGTCATACAATTATGTATTTTTTAGAATGACAATAATGTGGTCCTATTATTAGTTGATAATTGGTGTAATATTACGGCGATATATGGAATACTTCAATAATGTTAGTGTAATATTACGGTAATATTTGTAGGATTAATACAATATTGCGATTTGTGTATAACTTGGGCAATATTAGTATAATATTACGACAGCATTTGTGGCAATAGTACAATATTAGAATAACTAGTAGTACACAAAATGACGACATTAGTAGTTGGAGTAGCCGAAGAAATGGTAAATTCAGTGCAATGAGCCGTGCTTGAAATGACAGCAGTAGTGAGTAGTACAATGACACCACTGTCAGGCGTAAAATTTGTTGGACAATTAATAAAATTGCGGTAGGAACAGTTTAATATTTAGTGTAGCATTTTATGATATTAATGGAATATTTGTTTGTTTTAAAGAAATTTCTGTAGTATTACGTTGGTACCTAATGCGCGTGCTTGTACCTTTCGCTATGGTAGGTACTAAATAGCAGAAATTCTAGATTTGTCCATGTTTTATGGTGACGACGTTGTTCGAGAGGGTCCATATGGGGCGGACCTTTGGAACTGCGAAAGGAAGGTGATCAGGGCTCCGGGTCTAACGGAGATGAGTCTGACAGACCTCCGTACGTGCATGAGAAGCGCATTCAATCGGGAGACTGCCCGAAAGAAGCTCGTCATCGAGGCGGTGCATGCTAGAGTCGTAGAAGGTTCCACCAACTACGTGTGGGTCCTATACAAGATCGTGGGAAGCACAATATGGGAGGAATAAATGCAAATTGTGATGAACCCTGAAGCGTTGATACACCGTCGCCCGATGGTGTATGTGCCCTTCCTGGACAGAGGCCAAACCTCTAATCCCTTCGGAGGCGGAGGCGGTGGCGGTGACGTCATCGTTGAAGCATCCTTTGGGGCCATCGGTGAGGACGTTGGTGCTGATGACTTCCAGGCGAATGAAGACATCGGGCGGTGGTGGTCCGCTCGCATTGATTGCCACGAGGACCTAGAAGGCATGACGGACGAAGCAATATCCGATGAAGATGAGGAAGTGGGCATGGATAGCAGCGGAGACGACGATGCAGCCCCAGTCGGTGGCATTGTGTCGACCGATGTGGAGTATGTCTCTTCTCGGTTGGACGATCTGGCGATGACGTTTCTCCTGCTGCCAGACGAAGGCGGCACTGAGTGGGCCTTCGATCAGGACACTCTGCTGGTAGGGCAACGCTTCCCTACGAAGAGTGCCGCCCAGCAAGCAATTGCTAGATATGCGGTAAACATCAGCCGCACGTACCGGGTGTACAGGTCGAACCAAGAGACCTACATTGTGAAGTGTACGGATGCTGAGTGTCTAGGCAAGATCCATGCCCAGAAGTTCAAGGGCGGGAGTTCGGGTTTCAGGGTAACTGTCCTAACGGACCATACTTGTCTGCTTACCGAGCCACTTGCGGAAGCACATAAATGCCACGTCCTCATATGTGGCCAGTCTGATTTCTCACTTGGTCACAGCGGACGTGACCGTTTCACCGAAGATACTATTGGCCAACGTGGTTAACATGGTGGGATGTCCTGTTAGCTACGGTAAGGTGTGGCGAGCGAAGCAGAAAGTTATAGAGATGATGTACGACACGTACGAAGAGGGCTACAACCTTGTTCCTCGCATGCTTCACCGATTGTCAAGCCAACTCGGACCTACATCAACAAGGTGGATAGGCCACACCCACGAAGGGTCCCAACGATTTCATCCTCGACCGTGTGTTTTGGGCATTCGGACCAACCATTCATGGCTTCAAATCTCGCCGGCTGTCTTGACCATGGATGGCACTTTCCTATTCAAAAATGCAGGGGCACCATATCGATGGTCGTCGCATGACGCCAACGACCAGCTACTCCCGGTGGCCTACGCACTTGTGGAAAGCGAGAACACAGAGAGCTGGTTATGGTTCCTAGCAGATGTGAAGCAAGCTGTTGTGCAGAACCTCCTAAACGTATGCCTCATCACGGACAGACATGTTGGGTTAATGTCCGCCATCAGCACCATGCAAGGAGGGACACAACCACCCTACCAATGGAATGACGTCGTCAATCGTCGGTGCATGAGGCATCTTGCCGCGAACCAGCACAGGAGGTTCCGCAGCAAGGAAGTTATGAAGACATTCAAGAGGCTCTGCATGCAAAACCAGAGGCGGAAGTTCGAAGCCATATGGAGAGTGCTCGATGAGGAGACCGCGAAACATACGACGCAGTCCACGGAGGGCTAGGTGAACAACTTCTCTCAGTGGGTGCAGTTGCACACTCCAGAGCTAGAGAAGTGGTCCTTGTTGCATGACACCGACGGCGCAAGGTACGGCATAATGACAACTAACATGTCGAAGGTTTACAATGGTGTTCTAAAGGGTGTTCGGTCCCTCCCAATCAGTGCCATCATGGAGGGGACCTGGAACAGGACAGTTGGATACTTTGTGAACAGGGGGATGAATGCAAGGAAGCATCTAGACGAGGTAAAGCAGTTCTCCGAACGTATGCACGCATACATAGAGAAGAAAATAGAGAATGCTCGTTCCCACGACGCCCGCACCATGGATGGAGTCAGGCATAAGTTTGAAGTGCGTCTACGGGAGAAGTTCGTCGATGGCCATTGCAGAGGATACCATAAGCAAGTGTGCACAGTATGTGATGTGGCCACATGCACATGCAACAAGCCACAACTGTTACACAATCCATGCTCGCATGTATATGCGGTGTGCGCGGTTCTCCGTCAGACTTTCGTGGCGTACATCTCTGAGTACTTCAGCGCTGACCATCTGTTCGGGACATGGAGTTCGGAATTCAACTCGTACGGTTTGGACATGCATTATAGGGAGCTGTGGCCGGGGCATGTGACTTGGTGTCAGAATGACGCTTTGAAGCGGAGCGGCCGTGGACGGTGGCAGTCATGGCGAATCCGTAACGATATGGATGCAAGTCGCCAGGCATCGGACGTCTTTGCGCACTGGTCGCCGTATATGCAGGACGGTGGGGCATACAATGAAGAACTGCCCTAATAGGGCTGGCTCGTCGACCCATTCGTAGAAACCATGTCAATGTTCCTTCGTATAATTGTTTTCTGTGCGTGTAGTACCTTCGTGTAATTTTTTTCTTTGTTATGTAGTATCATGTACCGTGCTACCTATGTCATGTTACTTATTGTTATATCATTTAACGTCTCGTGCATAATTTTATTTTTGCTGATATGTCACGTCACATAATATTTGTTGATATGTCACGTCATGTTAACTTTCTCGTATTAATTTGTGTTTCTTTTTTGTACTTGTAGGATATGGCTGCACACTCGCAGACTTTGCTTGACCCATACTACGATGCCAAGCATCGTAGCAGGCTATGGCTTTCAGGTGTTGTGCCACCGTGTTTCGTTCTTAGAGCCCCGAGGGAGCACTGGCCCTTGGACGAGCGGTACGTTCCCATTCTACGGGACTCAGGGCTACTGCCGCTAGCCCGAATGATGGACACCGGGCAAGCCTTCAGTTTCGACGCGCCTCTCTTATCCGCACTAGTGGATCGTTGGAGGCCGGAGACCCACACTTTTCACTTCCGCTGGGGGGAGATGACCGTCACCCTCCAGGACGTTGCCTACATCACCGGCTTGCCTATCAGGGGCAGGCCGATAGTTCCGCCTCCGAGGAGGCATGACTGGAAAGTAAGGTTGCAAGACAGATTTGGCCATGCAGTCCTTGAGCGGAGTCCCGGAGTTCCACTGTCATTGCTTCGTCGCTATATCCGATGCCCTGATAATGCGCCTCAGGCCACGGTGAGAACTCACCTTGTTGCCTACCTGCTCTTCCTGTTTGGCTGGGTGTTGTTCCCTACAGCGCAGGGAGATGTTATCTACCTGGGCTACATCCACATCGCAAAGGCTTTAGCTGATGCCCACGACGACGAGGTCCCTCAGTTTAGTTTTGGATCGGCGGTGCTTTGCTCCACATACAGGGGATTGTGCGAGGAGTCCGTTCTTGCAGTGTGCTACACGTTGCTGCAGATCTGGTCTTGGGAGCATTGTCCTGTTGGACGCCTTGCATTCCAGAGGCCGCTCACCCGCACTCGGTCGGACGAGTACTATGGTGGACACCGCTTGATGCTCCCACCATGGGGTTTCGGTGGGCGGCTTCCTACTTGGGATGGGCAGGATAGACCTCGCAGAGTCTACACCGAATTTCATAAAATTTTGAGACCACGCACGAGGATGATATAATATGGAACCCCGGACTCTGCTTTGTTGGTCGCTACGCGCCGCACGGATTATCGCAGCTGTGTTGGCAGGATGGTGCTTATTGGTTGACGAGGTGCCACCTCGTGTTTTGTCATATGGTGGAGGCGTACCGTCCAGCTCGAGTGATGCGCCAATTTGGACTTTACCAGCAAATCCCGCCTCAAGCTGGCTGGCCATTACAACGTAAAGTGCATATGTACGTTCGATTCATAAATATGAATTGAAATTTGTATTTACATATTATAACTTACAACTTTCATTCCCACAGGCAAACTCGGAGGGACCAAAGGAGCGACGAATGGCGCGACACGCAGTTACCATGGACGACCGCATGGAAGCAGTCCGCCACGGAGCAGGTAGTAGCGGAGGGTCGACCATACGACCTCGAGTCGTATGTCGCATACTTGGAGTGGTACGTGCCTCGTACCACTTCACGCCTTACTTCCACACCTCCCGAAAGGCCCGAGGAGGTCACGGACGTCGAGCGGTTGACCCTCCGCCACCCTGTACACACGCAGCACGCCTAGATGACGCGGTACGGACATACATTATATTTCAATTCATATTTCTTGTACTAATCATGTTTTCTTGCAGTACGCCCGTAATAGCCGTATGTTCGAAGATAGTTCCGATGCAAGATAAAGATGAGGCCGAACGCCCTAAGTCTAGCCTAGTGGGGGTTCTACGTCGAGTCATGAGGGAGTCTACGGGCACCATAAGGGCATTGACATCCGGCCGTCACAGTGACGTTGGCGTACGGGTTGGTGAGCGAGGCGCTCGTCCTTCATCTCCCAGGCCGTCACGCCCGAGCATGGGCGGAAGACGATCGATCTTTCCACGATCGTCTTCCTCTCAGTATGGCCATCAGGATTCGCAGGTACGACACATACATTCAACTCTCGTACTATGAACTACTCACCCAAACTACCTTAATTGCTAATACCACATCCTTTTGCAGCGCGAGCGTAGAGATCAAACTCTCATGCCTTCGTCGTCTAGGCCCGATCGAGACTTGCCTGAGTCCTCGCATGCACATTTACCGCAGGATTTCGGTTTCGGTCAGCCTTATACCCCCCACGCCTTTCACAGTTTCGGTGAAGGCACGTCATCTACACAAGCACCACATGAGGTACGTTACCTTTGTTTGAAGTTAATACCTACTATTGAATATTACTTTCTCAGAGATTCCTAACATTTCTGTTCGTATCACGTTCTTTTGCAGGACGTGCGTAGGGATCGAACTCTCCTACCATCGTCGAGAGCTGCTGAGGTAGATACACCCACTCACGTGGACACCCCCGAGCAGTACTTACCACCAGCAAGCTATGGTTGGGGTACGTTTGCGACCCCACGCTTACCGCAGCACCCACCTCAGTAGACTTGGAGGGCGCCAGGGCCGGTATGTTTGTGCAGCTCAAGTTATTCCCAACACGACGTCGTGCTAACAGTACGTTTGCGCAGGTTTCGAGAGACGAGTTCTCCCAATGGGCAACGCAGTCTACGGCCCCACAACACTCATCGGTAAGTGTCTCGTGTAATTTAAATGCACTCATTTTTAGGCATGACATTAACACTGCATTCCAATGTAGCCTCCCGGGTGGGTGGGAGACATGTTGACTACGCAAAACGTGCTTCCCAGCCAGCTGTACGACGTACCTCGCGAGACAGAGGACACACGTTACGAGCTGCGTAGCATGACCCACGAGCCCGACCGATTCACATTTTCGGAGGACCAAATCCGAGGTCAGCGCAAGCGACGATAAGATCAGAGTTGACGCTACGAGGCAGCGATCGGTTATAGTGATAACTGCAGTGCATACGTGTAATTGATGTATGCTTTCGGCCCATTTGTACTGGTATAAGAATGATAATCCGTATTTCTATGTCGATATGGTCTGTTGCTTTCATAACATATGATTTTTTGTTTACTCACATCGGCCTGATACAGGCCATGATCCATCACGATTACACAACTCACGACGAGAAGCAACCCTTTTATGCATGAAACCATCTTTGAACATCAAACCATCAAGCACTTCAAAAACATCACCATTTTGACGATCACTCTGTCATTAATGGATATTGTCTTCATCAAATTGTTAATAGTTAACATTTTACCCACACCGAACACTCAGTAAAATAACATGTTCAGATGACAAATTACAGAGTAATAGCCCCGAAACACCCTTCGACATATGTAGTACCATAAGCTATAATCTGCATGCTTTATTAGAGTGGACGATTAGACGACGCACACCACAGCCTTCGCAATGCGATCTGACAGCACGCTGCTATCAGCTTTCTCAAACTGATTCGACAACACTACCCATCTCAGGCCGACAAAGGGTGACAGGTCGTGTAGCTTTTGATAGAGGGTGACAGGTCGTGCATCTTT
This sequence comes from Otatea glauca, assembly GCA_036346275.1. Taxonomy (NCBI): domain Eukaryota; kingdom Viridiplantae; phylum Streptophyta; class Magnoliopsida; order Poales; family Poaceae; genus Otatea; species Otatea glauca. The sequence continues at coordinate 22,257,414 of CM070715.1, forward strand.
TGACATAGGGTGACACGTCGTGCAGCTTTTGACACAGGGTGACACGGCGTGCTGCCTTTGACAGAGGATGACAGGTCGTGCAGCTTTTCTCAAAGGGTAACAAGTCGTGCAGCTTTTCTCAGAGGGTGACACGTCGTACAGATTTTCACAAAGGATGCCAGGCTGTCAATATGGACAAGTGCTGCAGTTGTGTGGAGTAACCTCTCACCACCACTATAAACCGGCCGAGGGGTAGACATCCAACACCGCCAAACTAGCAATAAACGTCAGCTGAATCTACACAAATTAGGGCACGATGTCGTTCTACCGTCGCCTCTTCAGCAAGCAGAACTTATCCCGCCCCGAATACCCGAATGCTAGTAGCGTTGATGCCCCAGTTCTGCTGGAGTTGCCCCGACCCAAATGCGACTGCAATCTTCCGGCAAAGATGATGCAATCTACCCACGGAGAGACGCCGCTCGCTCCACTCTCAAGCAGCCCGCCTCACCGAGTAAACCTACTAGTGTCCATACAATACAGGGTAATAGTACCATTTCATGCATCGTTCTTTCTTTTCTTAGCACAACAACCGGTGTTGCTTCTTCCAATGGATCGACGGGCCGGAACGACGTGACTACGAATTTGTCTACAACTGTCATGACGCCGAGCCCGCTTCGCCCGAGAACTTCAACCGGTGGGAGAGGCCGCCAGGATATGTCCCTGTTCTAGATCGACCAGAGTTCAGGGCCGGTGGGCAAGAGGCCAACCAATCAGTAAGTTTCATGCGACATACTCATGTTTCACTCACAAAGTAGTAATTCTAAACCAGTTCATCATATACAGCAGTTCAAAAAGAAAATTGCGAAATTGCTCAAGTCAAAGGAGAAACCTCCTCAAGGGCCACCCGAAAGCCCCGACTTTTGCGAACACGGCTGCAGCGATGGTTGATGCTCACACGATGATCTAGCGGACCGTAGATTCTACCAGTGCCCCTTGGCCGAGGATGAATGGTGTGGCTACTTCAACTGGGTGGACCCGGAGACATACCACCCACATCTCAAACTTCCTCTATGGGATAACTGGGGGAGCAACCCTCTTCGTGGTGCTACTACCACCCAGAAAAGCCAAACCACGAGTACGCCTAAGGAATTATTCAACGATCACAGTGCATATCTTGCATTGATCGCAGGCACGCTTAGGTTAGGCAAGGATAAGCCCAACACACCTCCTGCACCATATAGTGGAGTGCGAGCTGAAACAGAGTAGGCTTCTCGGCAAGTCTCCTCCAACGGCCAACGCACCAGAAGTGAAAGAGGGTACCTCCTCTCGAAGAGGAGGGACAAGGGAAGCGGCCGTAGAGTCCGCACCACGCAACAAATCCTTGACGCGTACATGAGCACCATCCGGAACCCGTGGTATTAACATAGGGGACGCCGGGAATCGGGATGACATGCCCACATGGGAGGGCAGAAATCCACATAAAAAATACCAAAAAATTCTGTCTTATACACCTGAGACGTACGGCATAGGCCACCCATTCGGCGACAGCTAGGAGAACTGCGGATCCTCATGGAGTTCTTTCATAGTAGGGATTGAGTGTTGTCCGAGAACAAATCGCAAAATTAACACGGGTGGTGTACAATGCAGAAAATGTGGGATATCATTACCGCTATACCAAGATAGGCGGAACGATCACTTGTTCCACCATGACAAACAGTGCTTTCATTAGTTAGTTCGTCAAGCAATTTCGTCACTATTGTAATGCCCTTGTAATATAATCTAATCTATTGCTTATTTTATCATCTGAACTTTCGGTGTATGTGCCCTTATATATGTTTAATGCTCCGTGGGAACTATTCATAACATGAGTTGTTGTAAATTAAATATTTTTTCAGAACATGGTAGTGCATATATGAAAAATCAAATGCGGTCCATTGTTCATAAAATTTCCATTTAGACATGATATTTTACGGGCCGCACAAAAGGCTAAAAAACACGACATGAGTTGTTGTCGACTATAGTACTTAGGGTTATTGCACTAGTGAAATTAGATGTAAAGCAAGGTGTAAATTACATATTTTTCTAGAATATGGTAGTGCATATATCAAAGAGCAAATCTAGTCCATTATTACTAAAAATTACATTTAAACATGATATTTTACGGGCTGCCGAAAGGACTAAAAAATCACACTCTTCCTGATCTCAGAATCGCACTCTCTCTGATCTCCCTCTCCCACCATCGTTTTGCAATTTCTAAAAAATCAAGTCTTTAAATAATTTCAAATTATTGATTGCCTGGACTTTTATTGAAAAACATGAGGCTAAAAAGAGCAACTGAGTTGTGTCCATAATCGTCCGATGAAGTTTGAAATTTTATTGTTTGAATGATCAATTATTTTCATTAAAAATTTCAAACGCGTCATATTATTTTTTAAATCGGTATGCATTACTGTAATTTTTCATTATATAGATCATTCAACCGAGCAAAACATTTAATTTTTCGCACCCTTCTGAGCTTCAACACGTCCTCCGACCATCGCGACAGTATCCAAATCCGTAAAAATGATTTTCAAAATGGCTAGAAAACGAAAATTTTGAGAAATTCACAACAAAATATTTTTTAACTTTATTTTATATTCATAAGTGAGACAAAAGTACTCGGAAAAAAACCCAAAAGCCTCCTCCACGTCACACGAGCCGCCACGAAAGCGACCATCCAGCACACGCGCCAAGTGCGCTCACTTTGCCATGCGGCGCGGAATCCAATGGCTCGTGAGCTGGATTCAGCGATTCAGCGCACGCTCGCCGTCGCAAAAAATTAAAAAATATTTTTCTACGCCGAAAAAATAAAATAAAAATTTCAAGCGGTCGGTGACAGCTGGAAACGGGAAATAAAAAAAATAAAAAATTTCCAGCGCTCGGTGAACGCTGGAAATGGAGTAAAAAATTCCGAATAAAAATCACGCGCTCGTCGACCGCTGGAAAATACTATTGCGGGGCTACTTTTGAAATTTCTTATTGCATGCGGCTATTTCCAAAAAAAACTATCAGAAGGAGGCCAAAAAGGTAAAAATTTCGTGGTAAGAGGGGAGGGAAGCGTGTGAAGATGATAAGGAAACGACGCGGGTCGTAGTGACAGTGTGGGCTTTGGGCCCTACGCATTTTATGGAGGCCACGCTAAAGTTCAAAAAAGGTTCAATGGCAGTGCTTGTATATGTTGGGAAACCACATGGCCTAATGAAAAGCCCACGATGGTCCCTTAGCCGAAACCCTAGGTGACTACTATATAAGGAGGAGGGGGGTCCCCCTATGTACAAGAAATCAGAATAGCAATAAAGAATTCTGTCGTCGCTCTCCCTATACCTGTGTCTCTCTTTCTCTGTTCTCCAATTCAGATCTGTTCGGGAACCCCGGACTATTCGATAGCGAGGTTCCTTAACACGTTATCGCGCCGAAGCTCTCACCGAGTTCGAATTGAAAGGTGAGAAAAGGTGAGAATCGGCGATTGAATCTAATCGCTGTTGATCCTATGCATGCATCTACCCTACGCATCTGGTTCTTTGTGTTCGTTGCATGGCAAGAAGCTAAGCGACACGGCTTACTGATGCGGCTACTCTGCTCATCTTCCACGAAAAAAAAACATGTGCCGGTTTCGCGCTCGCGCCAGCGCCGCCATCGCCGCCTCGGCTTGGCTCGCCGCGCTGGCGTCGCGCCACCGCCGCCTCGCCTGGCTCGCTCAAAGCACCACAGACTGCGCCACGCGCGGCCGCCAGTTCCGCGCCGCGGCTTGAAACCCGGCTAGCGCCGTCGCGCCATCGCCAAGAAGCACGCTCGGCCACTCCACGCCACGCCTAAGGAAGCGGCGGCGCCCGCCTGCGTCCCGTCACCTTGGCATTCGCGCCCAGCCGCGCCGCCGCGAGCTCGCCGCGCCTTGTCGCCTCGCGCTCGCGCCGCCGCGCCACGGTTTTCCGACGATCACGCGATCGGCCTTCCGGCCGCCTCTAGCTCGCAGCCACCGCGTCGTCGTCGGCCTCCGGCTGCGCAGCGCCCGCCTGACACAGCCCGCATCCTAGCGCCACGCTCGCATCCGTGCGTTAAGCCCAAAGCGCCGCGACGCCTCGGTTTTCCCCACTGGCGCTGGCGTTGCGCACGAAGTATTGTGGCCACGCCCGCACAAAGACGCCGTCGCGTCGCAGCCTCGCCCCGCCGTCCCTGCGCCCACGCACGGGAGTAGAAGAAAAAGGCAAGGCGGCGCGCGCGTGGAAGAACCTAGCGTCGGTGGCCTTCGTGCGGCAGGGCGCAAAAGAATGAGGAAAGTGGCAAGGCAGCGCATGGGGGAAGAAAATGGCAAGGCAGTGCGCACGGGGGAAGAAGAAACAAAGAAAAAAAAGGAAGTGGCGGCGACGGCTAGGGGAAACCCTAGCCACGCGTGGTCTTGGGCTGGAAAGGAGAGGCCCAGCCGGTCGGTTCGGTCGGAAAGAAAGAAAAAAAAGAAAAAGAAAAGAAAAAGAAGAGAAAAAGGGAAAAAATTATAGCAGAAAAAAATATTGAAAAAAAATGCCAGAAAATCCAGAAAAATAATTTGGCTTTGTTTTTATTTTTTTCTAGCTTTATTCCTCTGTTTTATGAATATTCTTTATGAATTTGAATCCATTGCTTTATTTAAGATACTGCAATACATAGCAATTTATTTTGTGCACCTTATGCTTTTTGCAACCTTTTTCTATTAGATTACACGCAGTAGTCTAATGTCGGAATTTTGAAATCATGCAGATGTTCGGCATCGTGAATCGTGAGTTTGAAGAACTGGCCCCGCACGGTCAGAACTACCTCACTTGGGCATCGAACGTGAAGATCGTTCTTGGGGGCAAGAAGCTCCGCGTCGCGATTGGTCTAGGGTCCTCGCAGGACGCGAAACCTACCGCCGAGCAGAACGATCAAGCCCTGCACTTTCTCAGGCACCACCTCTCAGCCACTTTGAAGAACGAATACATGGCTGAGGAGAGTGCACTGGAGCTTTGGACTGCACTTCAGAAGCGGTTCGAGAAGCTCAAATACACCATCTTGCCCCAAGCACAACAAGATTGGGTACGCCTGAGGTTTGCAGACTTTAAAACAGTGGCCAAGTACAATTCTGCCTTGCACAGAATTTGTACCAATCTCTCCCTATGTGGCAAGAAGATCACTGATGAGGAGAAGATTGAGAAAACTCTCTCCACCTTCCACCCAAATGCTATCCAGAGTGCACGCAACTATCGTCAGGACGCATACAAGGAGTATAGCGAACTGATTGATGTAATGCAAGTTGCGGAATCGCAAGACGATGTTCTACGCAAGAACTATGTCTCGCATGACCACTGACGAGGCAGCGCACGTAAGTCAATGCCAATAGCTATAAGGTGAGAAAGCCCATTAATAGAAAGAAGGGCAAGCAGGGTGGAAAAGAGAGGAATCAGGTCAAAGGAAAAGTCCAAAGCCCCAGTGAAGAAGGATGACAAAGAAAAGGCGCATGCCAAGCCTTATGGACAGCAGAACCAAATGTGCTTCAGGTGTGGCACTTGGGGACACTGGTCGAAGATATGTCGAGAATCCAAGGAAGTGATCAACGCATATCAGGCTAAGAGGAAGGCAAAAGAAAACGCCCCCGCAGAGGCGCACTTCGCAAATATCGGTGATGATGATGCCATGGAAGAAGATACCCCACTTGTCTCATCCTCACAGAATAACCTGGACATCGATGCTACAGCCAACATTATGGCGAATGAAGAGAAAACTTCTGTCGATGACATAGAAGCAGAAATTAATGCATATTTTACAGATTCTGTTTAATGCATTTTTTTAGATTATGGTTGTTAGCATTTTCTTTTGAATATTGAATTGTAAACTCTAGAAGACCATACTTCTCTCATGAATAAATATGCAATTTATTCTTTATTCCAGTATTCTTCAAATTTGCAAGCAATATTGGGATTATTTTGCCTCTATCTGATTAGAATTATATTTCTTTTATCTAGAAATCGTGTAGCGCCCAAATGGAAGATATATGCATTGTTGATAGTGGCACAACAAATACCATCTTAAGAGAGTCTAAATACTTCCAGTCGATCACGAAGAACGCTGGAAAGATTACAACGATCGCAGGAAGCGATTCATATGTAATAGGCTCAGGAAGTGCCACAATTATATTGCCAATGGGTACAATTTTGGTAATTGAAGAAGCCCTTTTGTATCCTGAATCAACGCGCACTCTCCTAAGTTTCAAAGACATCCGCGCCAATGGTTTTCATGTAGAAACCAATGAAGAAAATGGCAAAGAATACTTGTGCATTGTGAAGCACGCGGTATGTGGAAAAATGGTATTAGAAAAATATCCCTCATATGAATCTGGGTTGTACTACACGAATATTTATGCACCCGAAGTGTATACTTCCTTGAAGACTGTTTTTAGAAGCTCTGAGTTATTTTCCTTATGGCATGGTAGATTAGGCCACCCTGGCCTTAGAATGATGAGGAATATGGTGAACAACTCACAAGGTCAGGGCATTAATGTTAAAAATTTCCCGAATCATGAAAATTTTGTGTGCCCTGCATGTGCCACCGGGAAATTAATAACCAGACCCTATGTCATGAAAGTGCAAAGTGAAATTCCTGCATTCCTGGAATGCATCCAGGGGGATATTTGCGGACCGATTCAGCCCCTGTCAGGGCCGTTTCGATATTTTATGGTGCTCATCGATGCTTCCTCGAAATGGTCACATGTATGCTTATTGTTAACAAGAAACCATGCTTTTGCAAAACTGATCTCGCAGATCATAAGAATTAAGAATGCTTTCCCTGATCATCGCGTGAAGTCCATTAGAATGGACAATGCCGGAGAATTTACTTCAAAGGCATTTGATGATTATTGCATTGCAACAGGGATAGCAGTTGAGCACTCCGTACCGCACGTCCATACGCAGAATGGACTAGCTGAAGCACTAATAAAGAGGATTAAATTCATTGCCAGACCGCTTTTGCAGAGTTGTAACTTGCCCAACACTTGTTGGGGACACGTAGTCCTGCACGCAGCAGCTCTCATCAACTTCAGACCTTCGGCCTACAACATCCATTCTCCTATGCAGCTTGTGCACGGGATCATCCCGAAGATCTCCCATCTCAGGAAATTTGGGTGTATGGTATATGTACCAATACCACCCCTCAGCGGACTGCAATGGGCCCTCTCCGCAAGTCTGGGATATATGTTGGTTATGAGAGTACATCCATAATCAGGTATCTGGAACCCATGACTGGAGACTTGCATACAACCCGATTTGCTGATTGCATCTTTGACGAGGACCGTTTCCCGTCATTAGGGGGAGGAAATAAACCTTTGGATGAAAAATGCTGGGAAATCATATGGCATTCCACTGGGATCCCCGCACATGACCCCCGCACTAATGAAGCAAATCAAGAAGTCCAGAAGATAATTGATTTGCAAAATTTAGCAAATGAACTGCCTGATCATTTTTGTGATCTGAAGGGCGTGGTTAAGTCGCATGTACCCGCAAGGAATGTAATAGAGAGGGTGGAAATACCAAAGAAAATAGAAGGTATCCCTCATCCGGTTCAGAGGCCTCAAAGAAAAAGAACAGAAAGTCTGGCTCCTTAAACCCAAAGCACCTGGAGACGTCTGGAGAAAACTGGGCGAGAGGACTTACCACAACCAATCACGAAAATGCCCCAAGGAAAGAAGGGAGCAGTTGAGACTGCATCGAAAGAAGCCAACAGAAAGGCATTCCTGGACTTGAATCTTCCACTGCAGGAAGCCGCCGAAAATAATGTGTGCGCACACATAGGCGATGAAAAGCTAAAGGAACTTGCTCCTGCGATAGGGAATAGCAGCGAAGAGCAAGTAGAAGTGCATAAAACACCCCATGAAAAAATGGCCATAAACTTTGTAATAACAGGAGAATCCCTTAATAGAGCAACAGCCAACGTTGATGCATACTTCGCAAAGAAGATTGCCTCGATCATTGATCATGATCCCGAGCCTGCATCTCTAGCAGAATGCAAGAAAAGGCTAGATTGGGAAGAATGGAAGAAGGCAATCACTGCAGAGTTAGTCTCTCTGAACAATAGAGAGGTGTTTGGGCCCGTATGCCGCACACCTCCCCATATAAACCCTGTAGGTCACAAATGGGTCTTTGTTCGAAAGAGGGATGAAAACAACAAAGTTGTAAGGTACAAGGCAAGGCTTGTAGCTCAAGGTTTCACTCAACGTCCTGGAGTTGATTATGAAGAAACCTATTCTCCGGTCATGGGAGGAATTACCTTTAGATATTTGATCTCAATGGCAATCAACTTGAAGTTGAAAATGAAGCTAATGGATGTTGTCACAGCATATTTGTATGGAAACTTGGATTCGGAGATATACATGAAAGTACCGGAAGGAATTCCTATCCCGAACCAAGACGGAGCAAATAGAAACCTATATAGTGTGAAATTGGAGAAATCACTGTATGGGCTAAAGCAGTTAGGAAGAATGTGGTACAATCGCTTGAGCGACTTTCTCTGCAAGAAAGGCTACACAAACAGCGAAGATTGTCCATGCGTGTTTATACAACGATCCCCGAATGGATTCTGTATAATCTCCGTCTATGTAGATGACTTGAACATCATTGGGACGGATGAAAAAATTGAAGAAGCATGCTCATACTTGAAGTCTGAGTTTGAAATGAAGGATTTGGGTAAAACCAAGTTTTGTTTAGGCTTGCAGCTTGAGCATGTCCAAGTAGGAATCTTGGTACATCAATCAACCTACATGCAGAAAGTGTTGGAAATGTTTGGCTTTGAAAAGGCATATCCTGCAAAGACTCCAATGGTCGAAAGGTCACTCCAAGCAGACCTAGACCCATACAGACCTAGAGAAGAGGGGGAGGAAGTCCTGGGAGCAGAATTCCCATATCTGAGTACAGTTGGAGCACTCATGTACCTTGCGAATAGCACTAGGCCGGACATTGCGTTCGCTGTGAATTTGCTAGCCCGGTACAGTGCAGAACCCACCAAAAGGCATTGGAAAGGGATAAGGACATCTTCCGTTACCTTCAAGGAAGCAAAGACCTCGGTTTGTTTTTCAGAAGAAACAATGAATTGAATTTGGTTGGCTACGCCGATACTGGGTACTTATCAGACCCGCATACTGGCAAGTCCCAAACTGGCTATGTTTTCCTATGTGGAGGAACAGCAATTTCTTAGAAGTCGTCTAAGCAGACTCTCGTCTCGACGTCGACAAACCACTCGGAAATCATCGCTTTATACGAAGCATCTCGTGAATGTGCATGGCTCCGAAGAATGGTTCACCACATCCAGAAGTCATGTGGCTTGAACATTGAGCAAACTCCCACGATAATCTATGAAGATAATGCAGCTTGTGTTGCCCAAGCACAGATGGGTTATGTGAAGAGCAATCTCACGAAGCATATCAACCCCAAGTTCTTCTATGCTCACGAATTGCATAAGATGAACGAGATCAAGATATTGCATACTAAGTCATGTGAAAACCTTGCAGATTTGTTCACTAAATCACTCCCAGCATCTACCTTTGAAAGGTGCGTAAAAGGAATTGGGATGATGAGACTTAGAGAAGTGCAGTTTTCAGGGGGAGATATTTCACATACTCCCACATAAATATCGAATATGAATTTTGAGTACAACATGAATCTTGAAGATTAGTGATTGAAGTTTGGGTGAATTGTACTCTTTTTTTCCTTAGCAAGTTTTTCATGAAGTTTTCTTGCATAAGGTTTTAACGAGGCAATTCGTGCAACATAGTAAGCGTATGCTATATACTCTTTCTCCAAGTATTTTCCCACTGGGTTTTTCTGGAGTTTTAATGAGGCATATGCATCTCGCGGCAAAGGGCCCAAGGGGGAGTGTTGGGAAACCACGTGGCCCAATGAAAAGCCCACGATGGTCCCTTAGCCGGAACCCTAGGCGACTACTATATAAGGAGGAGAAGGGCCCCCCTATGTACAAGAAATCAGAATAGCAATAAAGAATTCTGTCGTCGCTCTCCCTATACCTGTGTGTCTCTCTCTCTGTTCTCCAATTCAGATCTGTTCGGGAACCCCGGACTATTCAATAGTGAGGTTCCTTAACAGTATATACTTTCTTTTCTTCTCCTCGCGCTTCAAGTTCTGTCCCAGCTCACCAGAATGTTTTACACTTGTACCACTTGTACATAGGAGTGAAAACGAGTTGAGCTCAAGCGATCTGTCAGGCTCGAACTTCTAGTATTCGGTAGCGGTAAATAGTTTAATATACAATACTTTTTAACAATGAAAAAATTCAAATTCGAACTCAACTTAAGTAAAGTAAGTAAGAATTAACATACAGTAATATTTATCAAGTAATTTGTAAATTTATCAAGCTCATAAATTATTTGAGCTTGGCTCGATAAAGCTCGCGAGTTTGAAATCAAACTCGAGTTATGCTTGTTTGGAGCTCGAATCAAGCTGAGCTCGAGCAGCTCACGAGCTTCGATTTTTTTTTGCCCTACTTGTAAATAGATCTTTACTTATCAATACGTTGTTTATATATTCCAAGATTCATGACACTCTCTATCCTTCACTCTCCCTCTCAAGGTTTTAAATATCCTTTTCAGCTGACATCTCAAAGGTGGCCAAAATTCAAAATTTCACCAAGATTTTAGACTTCCAGACAAATTTTAGATGAAATAAAAAAAATCAAAATTTAAATTCCTTTTTTCACCCGATATTTCAGGGATTTCGCCGAGAAATACCAAAATTTCGTCGAGAAATGCCGAGATTTCGGTAAAATTGAACCGAGCAAAAAATAGGGCAAAACAAGTTGAAAAGTTTTGTAGAAAAAATAGGGGAAAATACAGCCAGAATTTTTAACTACAGAGCAAAAAAACTGCCACAGCTGGTTCGATCGTTATTTCCCTCATTAGTGCATGCATGCGAGTGCGAGTTACGAAAACGATCGAGCTCTCGTTAGTGCATGCATGCATGTTTATATAACTCGCACGTCGCTTGAAATGAGTGGGGAAAAAATCCGGCACAAAATTTTTCAGCGGTTCGGCACTGCTGGAAATTCCAGAAAAAAGAAAAATTCAGTTGGCTCCGGTCGCTGGATATTAACAAAAGTTTTATCCCACAGCGGAAAAAATAAAGAAATATTGCAATTTCGTCGCAAGACCAGCTATTTTCGGGCAAAAATTTCGCTATTCTTGTGATAAATTTTTTGACAGGAGCCAATACAGTAAAATTTTATATAATTACAGCGATGATAAAAAAACCAAAATTAGGCGGCTCTCAATTTGGACTAGAATCAAGCGCTGCACGTCCGCAAAAAAAATTAAGCGGTCCGGCTCCGCTGCGTAATAAAATAACCTGCGTAGGGCGAGAAAAATAAAACAAAATTATTAAGCGGTCTGGCACCGCTTGATATTAAAGAAACAATAAATTCTAAGCGACGCCGGACCACTTGATTATTACCTTGTGCGAATTTAAAAAAAAAAATAGCGGTATTGGACCGCTTAAATTTGGCAGGAAATGTTATAAAAATTTACAGCGCCCACCAACCGCTGCTTTCGGCGTAAAAAATGAGAAAAAAATATTCATCGTTCGCTGGTCGCTAAAAATACACATCAAGGGACTAGATCCGCAAATTGCTCGGCACATAGGCTATTTTTGAAAACAAATTGCACCATGAGGCCACTACAGTAAAATTTTCATCGAAGAGACATCAACGTTTACTATATCTATACCCTTTTATAATGCACCTAAGCATTCTTTTCTACGTCCACCCCAAATAATGCACCCCACTAGAGATGGTCCAACCTTTATGCACCCACCGAAATGTCCCCAGAAACTTGCCTCCATCAAAATTAACCTCTCAGATCTTTCCTCAGCTTTACTCACCCACATCCGATGGCTATTGTTTAATGTGTCTAACTCATCCCTGTGGCCCACAACAGATCTCCCCTACCTCCAGCATCATCTCAAGGAAAAGGAAACAAATATCCTGGAATTAAAGAAAAGGAAACAAACTATCAGCGTTTCGAGCACCGGCAAGTAAATTTGTAAGTCTAAGGGGCCGCGCGTTCCACTCCCTGAATGGTTAGACTCAGAAGTCCAAGATGTATACTGGTTCGGGCCGAAAGTCCCTACTCCAGTTCGTGTGGTATTGTTGTATTCCCTTTAGTACAGATGACTGCACAAAGTTTACAAGCGAGAGTGCTAATGGCTTAGCAAGATGAGTTTGATTGCGCTCTCTCTTCTCCTACGGGGGTTCCTGCCTCCTTTTATACGAAAGGAAGGGGCAGGTTACATCGAGAATTGGGAGAGGACGAGATGACCTACACTAGGAGCTTCGGTCCTTCGTTCTGCTGACTGATCATCGCCCAGTCTTGCCCATGCTGGGTCGGTAGCTTAGTCGGTCAGGGCGGTTAGGTATTTCCCCGGGAAACGGCGTACCTGCCCTCTGCGAACCTTACGAGTGTTGACGTTCTTTGTGCTCGACGTGGGTGTTGCCTCGGAGAGGCGTGTCTTCGATCAGATGTGACCTACCGATGGGATGGGAGCATGACTTGGGCGACCATTAAACCTTCTAGGGAAGGAGCCACCGCCTTTGTATAGTCACTTGATTGACCCGTTCAGGGGTACATGGTCGTTGTCCGGTAGAGGCTTCGACACGCGGCCCTTGGCGGGGTTGTCTTGGCACGATCGGTTGCCGGGGATCCCGACCCGCAGCGAGGGTCGGGAGCTCTGCTTGGTCGGAGCTGGGGGGCCCCGTCTCGCGGCGGGGGTCGGGAGCCCCGCTTGGTCGAAGACACTTCCCTCGGTCGGTCGGAAGGGATGTCTCGTGTGGCCTTGCAGTGCTTGATCGGTGAGTGGGTCGAGCGGCTGTTGGGCTTGAGTGTGCTTGAGGCCGCCGCTCGTCTCTTTGGGCCGTTGGGGTACCCCTGTTATATGTATTCGTCAGTAGCCCCCGAACCCCCGAGCGATTTCAGCAGATTCGGTTGGGGGTTGAGCTTGGATGAGAATGGTGACTGGGCCCGAGTGGTCGGCCCGACCGATTAGGTCAAACGATTTCTGCCAGGTGTACCCCAACGCTTCCGACGGCTGCCCTGGAATTTTGCCTGGGGCATTCGAACCGCCGGGGGCTTTGAATCACCTCGTTGTGCACGCCACGCACGGCTTGGTGCGCCTCGCCCGCTCGTCTTCTGGACTGCTTCGGGTTCTGGTGAAGGGCGCTTCATTTTTCGACGCTTGCATTTATTCTGGAGGCGTTCAATCTCCCTCCGTCCGGGTATATAAGGACGCTACGGCTTGCTTGAGTGATAAACCCTTAAACGAGAATCCTTTCCTTTGCTCTTTGAATTGGCTTCAGGGCACCCTCTAGTCTTCAGCTTTGGTGATGATGTCGTGGCAGAAGAAGAAGACCCTTTGGCTGAGCTTTGGGCTGAGTACGACCTGGCGATGGCTGAACTCCGGGAGGAAGAAGCTGTAGCCCGCGATGCTGCTGCCGTCGATGCACTGCTCGAGGTCATCCCGAGGCTCGAGGTAGCAAGGGGGGCCCTTCTGGAGGCGATGGCGCGAGGGCGCTGACTGTAGTTGGTGCGGCTGCGTCGATGTCGCTGAACGCGATATGACGGCATCAGACGGTTCGCAGAATGCGCGCGGCCCGGTCGATCGTGCGAGGGCCTACCAAAGATGCCGCTCGGTGCCACCGATGCCGCACGGATGTTTTAAGAGGTCTTGGCGCGGACAAAGTCCTACAGTAGCGTAGCGTAGCTATTCTTGTGTCTGTTTGGGTACTATATTGTAAAGTTGTGTAAAGTTTGATCCTGTTGGCCTGTAATGAAATCTCCTTTTTCGTTATGAATGTCTTCGTAATGAGTTTGCTTCATTTGAGTTGTCCGAGTTGCTCGTTTAATCGTCGTAGCTAGACCGTGCCTTGGTCGGCAGGGACGACCGCGATCCTCTCCGCGAGGTTCGGGTGTCCGAGTGCTCGTTTAACGTCGTAGCTAGACCGTGCCTTGGTCGGCAGGGACGACCCCGATGCCTCTCCGCAAGGTTCGGGTGTCCGAGTGCTCGTTTAACGTCGTAGCTAGACCGTGCCTTGGTCGGCAGGGACGACCGCGATGCCTCTCCGCGAGGTTTGGGTGTCCGAGTGCTCGTTTAACGTCGTAGCTAGACCGTGCCTTGGTCGGCAGGGACGACCGTGATGCCTCTCCGCGAGGTTCGGGTGTCCGAGTGCTCGTTTAACGTCGTAGCTAGACCGTGCCTTGGTCGGCAGGGACGACCGCGATGTCTCTCCGCGAGGTTCGGGTGTCCGAGTGCTCGTTTAACGTCGTAGCTAGACCGTGCCTTGGTCGGCAGGGACGACCGCGATGCCTCTCCGCGAGGTTCGGTGTCCGAGTGCTCGCTTAACGTCGTAGCTAGACCGTGCCTTGGTCGGGCAGGGCGACCGCGATGCCTCTCCGCGAGGTTCGGTGTCCGAGTGCTCGCTTAACGTCGTAGCTAGACCGCGCCTTGGTCGGCAGGGACGACCGCGATGCCTCTCCGCGAGGTTCGGTGTTCGAGTGCTCGCTTAACGTCGAGCTAGACCGTGCCTTAGTCGGCGGGGCGACCGCGATGCCTCTCCGCGAGGTTCGGTGTTCGAGTGCTCGCTTAACGTCGTAGCTAGACCGCGCCTTGGTCGGCAGGGGACGACCGCGATGCCTCTCCGCGAGGTTCGGTGTTCGAGTGCTCGCTTAACGTCGTAGCTAGATCGTGCCTTGGTCGGCAGGACGACCGCGATGCCTCTCCGCGAGGTTCGGTGTCCGAGTGCTCGCTTAACGTCGTAGCTAGACCGTGCCTTGGTCGGCGGGGGCGACCGCGATGCCTCTCCGCGAGGTTCGGTGTCCGAGTGCTCGCTTAACGTCGAGCTAGACCGTGCCTTGGTCGGCGAGGACGACCCGATGCCTTCCGCGAGGTTCGGTATCCGAGTGCTCGCTTAACGTCGTGGCCGGACGTAGGCTCGCTTTACGTCGTGGCCGGACGTAGGCTCGCTTTACGTCGTGGCCGGACGTGGGGCATCCATCCCGAGTCCTCGTCTGGCGAGGGTAGCTGCGAGAGGAGTGGCCGCCGTCTATCCCACACGTATACCCCATCCGCAGGTGTGGGACCTAGAGGGGGTGAGCGACGCGTTTACCCGCGTTGGTTTGAACGCCGTGCTCGTGGAGCTTATAATAGGTAGTCCGAGTGGGTCCTGGGAGGTCCCGCCCAAGGGGGACCCTTCCGAGCGGACGGTCCCAGAGTAGGGTGTCCCGCCTGCGTGGGGTGACCCATAAGAAACCTTTCTCTACTCAATCCAGATGGGCCCCGGGTCGTTCGCCTACCCAGGCATTGAATCGGCCGCGCCATCGATGAGCTCCCGGGAGAGTGTGAAGTATGGTCTCGGGCGAGTAGAGGTGATTGGGTCGTCACCGACCTAACCGAGGGCCCACCGTGGGGCTCACCTCATACTTGCCCCTCGCTCAAGTTTATTGGGCGCCTTATGCCCATCTGGTGGGTAGGCCTTTTGAACCCGCAGCTTTTAGCCGGGCCCCGGCGCAAACCACGAGCTTTTGCCGCTTGGGCCGCAGCGCCCGATGGGCCTCTGCGCGTGCCCAGAGCAACCGTCCCGCCTCAAGGCGAGATCGAGGTTACAGGACGCACTGCCCGGGCGGCGGCTTTATGGCTCTGCCGTTTTGTCAGGATTAAATGCGGAGTGGAATTGGAAACCGGGAGTTACCATGCTAGCGTGAGTGGACACGACGCTTCGCTCGAGGGGGTGCCTGTTCGGTCGGCGCCTGCTCGTCTTCTATATATACGTTGCTGGGGCGCTTTGAGTAGTTACGCTTGCTTGCTTTCCTCGCCTCCTGTCCCTAAGACAAAAAAGGAACAACAAAGAGCCAAGGAAAAGAAAACTCAGCCTTCTCTCCTCCTCGCCTTTCCGTCGCCTCTTTCGCAAGGATGTCGTGGCCGGAGTGCTCCGCCCAGGCCAATCGCGCGCTTGGCTTGGTGAAGAGGGGCTTCGTCCCTGCGCAAGATCTCTCCGGTTGGAGGTGCCGCCGACGCGGCGCCCCTCGCCGGGGGCAGCAAGTCGTGGTGCTTGCCTCTTTCTTTGAGCGCGGCTTCGGCTTGCCGCTGCACCCGTTCGTCCGGGGGCTGCTCTTCCACTACAAGGCGGAGGCGCACCACCTTAACCCCAATGGGGTCCTCCACATCGCCATATTCATCACACTCTGCGAGGCTTTCTTGGGAATCGAGCCGCACTGGGCGCTGTGGAGGCATTTCTTCCAAGCGAGGCTCTGGAAGGACAAGCCGACGGACGCCCTTGTGGCGCCATTGGTGGCTCGCCCTCGGCCGGTCCGCCGAGCACGGAGTACCTCGAGGTCAAGCTGCCGTCGTCCAACAAGGGTGGCGCTCGAGTGGTTCTATGCTCGAACGCGTCGGAGACAGCGCCCGCCCTTCACCGCAAACTTCCCGTGGCGGGAGGAGGGGCTGGGCGCCGAGAAACGAGAGAAGAACAAGGTGGCCACGATCGTGGGCGTGTCGGGGCCCTAAGGAGGCAAGGGCTCACTGGGGGCGTGGTCGTCGGCGCCTCATGAGGATGCGCGTGCAACCTCTCGCGCCTGCACCCGCCCCTGCTTTGATACGAGGGGCGTCCCGACCGGATGAGGATGGCGGGCCCGAGCTGGCCGCGACGGAGGTCGGCCCGGTGGCGCCGTCATGGGAGGAAGCGCTACGGAGGCGGCGCGCCACCGGAGCCATTCTCGCGCCCACCCTCCAAATCTGTAGGTCGGCCAACTTCTTCCCGCCTCTTTTCTTTGCGTTTAACGCCTGGTCTGACCAGTGCTTTTTATCTTCTAGGGGCTCTTGGGCATGTCCTCCCGGGCGTCGCTCCTGGGAGATAAGGAGGCGAGGCGCGGCCGAGCGAAGGTCATGAGCTCGACTCCTCCCGCAAGAAGCGGAAGGAGGAGAGGAGGAAGAAGAAGAAGAAGGAGGCGCGGCGAGGGCCGCGCGTGGTGAGGACGTATCGAAGGCCACTGCCGTGGGTGCAACCTCCACCGACAGCAGCAGAAGCACCCCCGGTCACGCGTACTGTGGGTTCCCTTCTGACCCGCCGACCGGCGGCGGTCCGGTCGTGGACCTGTCGGAGGGCGACACCACAGGCTCTGCGGCCGAGGGGCCTCGGGCGGAGGGTGACCGCGCGGTCGCGGTCATCGTTGCGCCTTCAGTGGAGGCAGCTTCAGGGAAGCGGCCGGCAGATCTGCTCCTCGGTGGGGGACCGACGAAGAGAGCGCACCTGCCGCGCACCCGCTCGGCTCAGTAAGTACTTCTTTTCTTTTGTTCAAACATTTTTGCAGAAAAGCCGCTCGAACCGCTTTTAAGTGTTTTGCGACGTGCAGCGCCTATATGGGTGTGACCGTGGCGCGTCCTGTGGCGGTTCCGCAAGGACGGCAATACAGAGGTTCCAGAGGCGCCGATCGGGTCAGCGCCGATCGTGGTGCTGGCGGCCGAGGGCGCGCCTGCCCACGAGGCCGAGGCTGGCGAGGAGCTCCCGACGCCTCGATTGGGGACACCGCCGTCTGACGTGGTCACACACCAATGGTGCGTGAAATATGCGACAAAAAGAAAAGGTCATGACTTGTGGATAAAGTTGTACACCTCTACAATGTGTAAATTTTTTCAAAAAGCCACGCCCGCGGTCAAGGGCACTTGATAAAGTCATTACATAGTTAGATGTTCTATTATTTTCAAAATGGCTTTGTTTCATCTGTTATGCCTTGTTTTGGCAAAGAATGGTGTTGTGCCACATTTTGGTAGGAATTGGACATCTTGATGCTCACGTCGTGGAGGACTGTGAGTATTACTTATGTTTTACTTATTAATTTCTTATCAGTCAAACTTGCTCTTACAAATTCTGTTTGCGAAATTACAACTTGATTTACAAATTCAATTTCGCTTTATGCAAATTCATCGTAGAAGCCTCCTTTGACATAAGCCTGCATTACTGCATTTTGCAAATGCCACCTTAAGTCTTGCTGAGCACAAAAGTACTCAACCTTGTTTAATTTGTTGTTTTAGATGTAAAAGAAAGCGAGACTTCGAAGATTACATTTCGTCGCAGGATACGAGAACTTCAATGAAGCGATCTTTCTAGGGATTATGCCTTGTCAGTTGCCTGAGGATTGGATAGACACACTACAAGACTTTTGTTCTTTTCGTTGCTATATACTTTGAATTGTAAGAATACATTGTATAATTGGCTTCTGCTTTAATAATATTGTGTATGGTTGTGATTCCAATTGTTGTAATGTTCGTACTAGCCACTGATCATGAAACTAGTAATGTATGCACATAGATTCTTATTTTAGCATTTTATGGAAAAAAAATTGAGGGTCGTTACAAAGCTCCAAGTGTCGTCGTTGGTGAGGCCGTTGATGCTAGCCAAGAGCAAGCATATGATCCATTGAAGGATCCAAGGCAGAAGGCCAAGTCGAAGGATCTCGAGTGGAAGTATGAATTTTGGCCGGACTTGATGAACAAGGATATGGTGTAATGTGTACTTTACATAAAGCAAATGCATTCGAGCATCAAGAGGTTGAAGCAACACCTTGCCGTGGGTTTTGTGGGTGTTCAAAAATACCCCAAAACCACCACGGTAACAATGAGAGAGATGCAAGATTACATGAAGAAGATGCAATGAACAAGATGGTTAATTTAGATGATGATGAAGAAGAAGGTAGAGGTGATGATGTTCAGGAGATTGAGGTTAATCAACAAGTATCCTCAAAGGCGTCGTCTTGTCATCCAAGTTCTGGGACAGCTGCCAAGAGGAAGCAATATGCTATTATGTTCAAACTGGTGGCCAAAGTAACTAAATCAATAATCTCCATGATAAAAAAGGCACCCAAAGAGGTGGTCGAGGCATTCCAAGCAGTTGTCCCAAACCTCTATGGAGCAATGTATGAGAACCAATGAAGAAAAAGAGAGGGTGGATATTGTTGGACATAATCTTGTTGTTTTGCAGTGCATTACACGGTTAGTTGTGTGCATCATGTATTAGGTCAGTGCATGTTTAGTTTACCTATTATTTGCATTAATTATCGGGTCAGGTGTTACCTGGTAAGTGAGTTAGTTGCATGGAGTCAAGGCAAAAGAATAGGTCCTAGTTTGGATGTGCTAGCATGCAGGAGGCGACGTGCACAACTAGCTGAATCGTGGCGCACGTAGCTTAGGCCATGTTTGTTTTGGCTTTTTCATTGGCTTAAAAGCAGAAAAGCCAAAGCCGAAACAAACGACTGACTTTTAAGCTGGGTTTAAAAAAGCCAAAAGCCTCCATATAACTATGAGCCAAAAGCCAGGTAGGAGGTGCTTTTTTAGGCTTTTTTGGGATGAAATAACCCTTTGCCACTGGAAGTCTCCAAAATTACCCACCAAATGCCATCATATATAAAATCAAGAATCCTTCTCTTATCTTCTCATTTCTCCTCGTCTTCTCTCGCTCCCTTGTGTGACATGCCTTCTCCCTCCGCCGCTCCGGTCTCTGCCGTACCCGACCTCCTCCCTCCTCTGCCGTCCCCAGCCTCCTTCCTCCTCCACTGACCTGGAGCTCAGAATGAAGTTTGATCTCAAGATTAATCTATATTTTTCAATACGACATTCGGTGAAAAAAGTATAAAACATTTGTATTAGATAAATCAGTACATAAGAAAAGTCCTTACAACTTTAAAGGGTATTTCAAACTTTCTAGTAATAAGCTACACCATCCAACCCATCAAAAAGCCAGAATACCAAACAGTATGTCTTGGCTTAAAAGCAAACGGCTTAAAAGCTCGTTAAGCCAAAAAGCTAGCTTTAAGTCAAAAGTCAAAAAGCCTAAGCCGAAACAAATAGGGCCTTAGTAGGAAGCGATCCGGTTGTTTGGGCTGCATGCATCGAGTCCTTGTTGCATTATTTAAGTATCATGTAATCAGCAGATAGCCTTTGAGTCAGAGAATAATAGACAACACAGACAAGGTGCGAGAGTTAGCACCACAATCTTGTGCCTCTATTTTTTGTGTTCAGCTCGTCATTAGCTCCGTCGTCTCGTTCCCAACTCTGGCAAATCATCCACCATGAAAGCGTGTGTTTGAGAGAGCCTGGGCCTACACTTGGTATCAGAGCTTGTGTTCGTGTACACCTTAATCCATGTCACGTCCGAGCTCGCCAAAAAGCATCACCAGCGACGAGAGTGTGCCGAAGGCGTCAGCGCGTGAGGGAAGCTTCACCCTCCCATATCCCATGCTCACGAGGAGTAACTATGTGACTTGGGTTGTGAAGATGAAGGTGTTCATGCACGATCAGGGTGTGTGGAACACAATCGTGGATGAGGAGGTGAACGAGAGGCAAGATCAAATGGCACTCACGGTAATCTTCCTTGTGGTACCAGAAGACATGCTACTACTCCTAGCGGAGAAGGAGACTGTAAAGGAGGCCTGGGACATGCTGAAGACGATACGCTTCAAGGAGACGCACGTACAAAATCTCAAAAGCGAGTTCGAAAACTTGCGCATGAGGGACACCGAGTAGATCGATAACTTCGCGATGAGATTGACATCAATTGTCAGCAAGATACGAGGTCTAGGTGATAAGATGGAAGAGGCCTACGTCATGCAAAAATTTCTCCGTGCTGTTCCCAAGAAATTTTCTCCTGTCGTCACCATAATTGAGCAATTTGGCTACATAAAAAATACGTCGATCGAGGAGCTAATCGAGCACTTGAAGACACAGGAAGAGGGAGAGCATCGCTACAGCAACTGTGACGGAGACGAGGAGCACTTGCTCCTGATGCGCACAGAGTGGGAGGCCCGATCATCAAAGCGTGAAGGTGAGGGCTCCTCTGGTGGCTCTAGTGGTGGTGGCGACCATTGGTACCAAAGAGTTGACAAGGCAAAAGTAAGGTGTTTTAATTGTAATGATTATGGACACTTTGCTTCAGAATGCTCTAAGCCCAACAAGAAGGAGAAAGCAGAGGCGCATCTTGTTGAGGCAAATGTCGATAACGAATCGAAGCTGCTGTGAAACAAGATTATAGGGGAGATTGTTGGACATAATCTTGTTGTTTTGCGGTACGTTACGCGGTTAGTTGTGTGCATCATGTATTAGGTTAGTGCATGTTTAGTTTACCCATTATTTGCATTAGTTACTGGGTCAGGTGTTACCTGGTAAGTGAGTTGCATGGAGTCAAGGCAAAAGAATAGGTCCTAGTTTGGATGTGCTAGCATGCAGGAGGCGATGTGCGCGCTAGCTGAGTCGTGGCGCACGTAGCTCAGTAGGAAGCGGTCCAAGTTGTTTGGGTTGCATGCATCGAGTCCTTGTTGCGTTATTTAAGTACCATGTAATTAGCAGATAGCCTTTGAGTCAGAGAATAACATAAAACACAAACAAGGTGCGAGCAGTTAGCACCACAATCTTGTGCCTCCGTTTTTTGTGTTCAAATCGTTATTAGCTCTGCCGTCTCATTCCCAACTCTGGCAAACCATCCACCATGAAAGCTTGTGTTTGAGAGAGCCTGGGCCTACAGATATGCATGTTGCTAATTTCTTTTATCAGTGTGGCATTCCATTCAATGCTGTAAATTCTAGGAGCTTTGAAATTATGATGGAGTTTGTTGGACAATTTGGGCATGGGTACAAGGCTCCTAGTTTTCATGAGTTAAGGATGTCATTGCTTGCTAAGGCAGAGAATGACAGCAAAGCATTAAGGGAGAATCAAGAGTTTGGTTGGAGGCAATACGGCTGCACACTAATATCAGATAGATGGACTGATAGGAGGGGGGACACTTAATAAATTTTCTTGTCAATTGTCTTGAAGGGACTTTCTTCTTGGAGTCTGTAGATGCATCCTCTCAGCCGGCTGATGCAAGGATGTTAGCTGATTTGCTTGAGATGAAGACTGTGGAGATAGGCGCTGACAACATCGTTCAAGTGGCCACTAATAATGGTGCCTACTTTAAGGCTGAGGGTAAGTTTCTTTTCTTTTGCAATAAAAAAATAATCTACCTTTATGCTGCAAATTGCTTGGAACTCAATCTTTTTCTTTTGTAGGTAAATTTCTTATGAAGAGGTTTCCTACTCTCTTTTGGATCCCTTGTGCTGCATATTGTTTGGACCTTATGTTGGAAGACATTGAAAAGATAAGTGAGTTTAAAAAGGCCATCAATCAAGCCAAGCATGTGACTACCTTCATCTATAGGCATGGGAGGCTTCTCGATGCAATGAGGGAGAAGACAGGAGGGAGGGATTTAGTGAGACCCATAGCCACTCGATTTGCCACTTCTTTTCTCACTTTGCAGAATTTATATAAGCATAAGGATGCTTTGTGACTACTCTTTGTTAGTGAGGATTGGACTAGGGACAAATTGGCACTCACAAAAGCGGGGAAGAAATTTTGTGATATTTTGCTACCTTTGCATTTTTGGCATGCTGTGGAGGATTGCATAAGAGCATCCCAACCTTTGCTAATTGTGTCGAGGATTGTTGATGGGGATGAGAAGCCTACCATACCAGAGGTTTCAGCAAGTATGGATCATGCTAGAAATAAGATAAGAGAGTCTTTTGGAAGCAAACCAAGGATACTAAAGAAGGTAATAGACATTATTGAGAGGTGGTGGGTGCATCAGATGGAGCAAAAGCTGCATGGGGCTGCATTGTTTTTGAATCCAAACAAGTTTTTCGACGTCAAAGAAAAAGACATTTACTATGCTTCAAGGCTTCAGATTGCATTCAATGATGTGCTTGAAAATATGATTAATTGTGATGATAATTTACTTAGAAAGATAAGTGACCAAGCAGACAACTATGAAAAAATAAGGGAGAGCTTTGGAAAGCAATCAGTTGTGAAGCAACAAAAAACAAAGAGCCCTCGTAAGTACTAAACTTCTATTATAAGTTGATTCAATTTTAAACACTCAAAGTTTCTAACATAGATACAATGTTTTACGTTTTAGTTGATTGGTGGGATGCTTTTGGTGGCCTTGATAGAGAGCTTCAAAAGTTTGCAAGTAGCATCCTCGGCCTTTATTGTTCGGCTTCCTGCTGTGAGCGCAATTGGAGCATCTTTGAATTTGTACGCACTAAGAAACTAAGCATTTAAGTTGTATTTATTTTAGGGCTGCTCATATATTACAAGTATTTTCTGTTGTTGATTAGTGATTACTTTTCAAATCCATACAAAAAATAAACCGGTTGGAGCACCAAAGATTGAATGATTTGGTCTACATTCAATACAACCGGGAGATTGTGGAACATTTTCAAAAGAAGCGTGTGGAAGGGACAAATTTCAACCCTTTGATCTTAGAAGAGTTCCAATGGGATTACGAATGGGTTGAAATGAGTACCGAAGAAGTCCACCATGGAGAAGATCTTTCGTGGGCTCATGTTGATGAAAACACCGGTGCATCACTAACGCTTTAGGGTCATAATCTACCTAGGATGACCAGGACATACTCTCGACGTGGTGCAAATTTAAGCTCAATAGCTAAAGGAGAAGAGCAAGGCTAAGACGAGGATGAAGTCTATGAACATTTGGTTGCCGATGATCTAGACATCGACGATGATTATGGCCAAGCACCACCTACTCCTCGTGAGAGTTGACCAAGTGATGAGAGTCGTCAAGATGATTTAGATTTAGATATCGATGTTTGAATGTCCTTATCTTTGGAACATTATATCGATGTTTGAAACTTTGAATGTCCTTGTCCTTGGAATATTATATCCATGTTTGAATGTTATTGTCCTTAGAACATTCTCAGTTCTGTTTTCAAGATATTTTTGTAGTTTATGTGAACTCCATGTGTTCAACAACCTAGTGTTTCAACTTTCATCCCTGTTTTATTTGCTAGGGTCTGAATATATTAAAGAAGATTCCGGATGACACAAGGAAAAAGCTAGCTGCATGGGGATACATTACTCAATCTGGATATGTGATGAAATACCTTCCAATACACCCTAATTGTCTCTATATTCCAGAATTCACAGATGGGCAGAGCATCATGTCCTATGTGAGTTTTCTTCTTTGCACTTCGTGGTTGTTAATATTTTACTGACTGGTTCAAGACTCTATTATGCCCTATTCTACTTGCTTCTCATTTTAGGACATCTCAATAATTATGTTGAAGAAGGTACTTCAAAAGATAGAGCAGATAAAAAAATCAAGAGCTGGTTCCCCAAACTTCGAATCACATGAAGTTGAATCAAGTGATCTACAACTTTCTATCGCCCAACACATGCATTTAAGGGGCACTACAAGGGTATGTGATATGATTTTAAAGTAGATAACTTAATTAGTCATATTTATATAGTGCATGAAGAGCAAAGTCAAAAGACCCATGGCTCAATTAGAGAATATTTGCAAACTAGTTCAAGTCACCTAGTTGTTGCCTAGGCGCCTCAAAGGCGACTCGTCTCGCTGAGGTGCCGTGATAACAATGGAAAGAACAAATCAAGAACGTGGCTGTGGGGGAGGTGAGAGGATGATTGGAACCCTAAAGCATGAGAAGTACATCGTAAATCATATAGAGGCAATATATGTGCTAGCTATAGCTACATGGGCTGGCCAGAGGCGTGGTCGCATGGACCAACCAAGTGCATGACCACATGGGCTAAGGCCGTATGTGCCGCATGGATAGAAGGTATGTTGGCTTGCATGTGATTTGGAAAGAGAAAAGAAGAGCTGAATCGTGGGAGAGAATGAAGGAAAGAATCCAACTTGTTTGGAAAGAAAGAGGTCAACTTGGATTGACAGCACATATCGAATTAAAAAGTCAATAACTCTCACATCTGAGCTCGGATTTTTATGTTATTATACTTTCATAAAAGCTTAGGAGATTATCTTCATATATCTCTATAGTGAGATATTCCAATTTTGCTTTCTTCTATTTTTAATCTGACCGACAAGTTTCAGCCTACTGGTTAGTCAAAATTTAAGTTTCACAGTTGTATCCCTTAGAGTCCAAATTGTATACATTTAGGAGATAAATTTGAATTGGTTTAAATGTGTTTTAGCCATGCATTGTGCAATAATATAAGGCATAGGGGCATACCCCATTGTATAGATCATATTATGCATGAGAAATAAAGAAAAGTTATGGTTGGTTTGTGGTGCTATTGAACGTGTATGTGCATGAGAGTTTTCTATCTAGAGTTTGCTATTGTGGTGCAAGGCAATGACACATTGTCCTTGATATTACATCATTGAATCTACACTGTTCTACTTCTTCAATTAGTGACAATCTTATTCGTGATTTGAGAAAGCCTCACCGATTGCTTTTCGTTAGCATGGAGATAAGATTTAACGTGAAAAAACCTCATGAAAGAGGAAAAAAATCATGTGAGATAATCCACTATAATCTCTCAAGTTTACATATATAGAAGGTGGCTTATATCCAAAAGATTTTAGATATGGAAGATTAGCCAAAAGAGTTCAGTTATGGAAGGATCTATTGAAGATAGACTAACAACCTATTTGGATAAATCCTAATTCGGTTGGATATTGAGTTATCTCTAACGTAAGTAAAATGAGAGAAGGAGAGAAAGTGTGTGATGGGAGGAAAATAGGTGCTATTTTATTTAGGGAGAGAAGAATGTGCTTAACACTACAGGAGAAAAATAAGGGGCTATTTGGTTTATAGTCAAATTTTACCATACTTTGATAAATATTGATGGGTTAGGTAGTTAGGCATCCATTTGGTTCATAGTAACACATGCAAGATCATTCAGGTATCACACGTCATTGAATTCAAAAAGTGTGGCAAAATTCATTTTACTCGCTAAAGTATGATTTCAATTTTGATAACCTAACCTTAGTCAAGTTTGACAAAAGCTACGACAAATCATAGCAATCCATATTGTTTCGCTAAAGTATGATTTCAATTTTGATAACCTAACCTTTGTTTCGGCTTTTTCACTGGCTTAAAAGCAGAAAAGTCAAAGCCGAAACAAACGACTGACTTTTAAGCCGGGCTTAAAAAAGCCAAAAGCCTCCATATAACTATAAGCCAAAAGCCAGGTGAGATGTGCTTTTTTGGGATAAAATAACCCTTTGCCACTGAAAGTCTCCAAAATTACCCACCAAATGCCATCATATATAAACTCAAGAATCCTTCTCCCATCTCCTCATTTCTCCTCGTCTTCTCTCGCTCCCCTATGCGACATGCCTTCTTCCTCCGCAGCTCCGACCTCTGCCGTCCCTGACATCCTCCCTCCTCCGCCGTCCCCAGCCTCCTTCCTCCTGCATAGATCCGGATCCGGCGCGGCGTGGGTTGAGGCTGCCAAACCCGAGCTTGGAGCAGCGAGAGGCTACAGGGTCTGCGCGTGGTGCAGGTGGAGCTGAATTGATCCGGCCATAGCACAGCAGGAGGCGGTCGGATCCGATGTGGCGTGGATGGAAGCGGACGGACCCGAGGGTGGAACGGCAGGAGGCGGGTGGAGGCGGCCGAATCTGGCACAGCAAGAGGCGATCGGATCTGCCTCATCGAGCCCCTCAGTATATGTTTTTATTTAGTTTGACGAGAGTTCAGAATTGTTATGCTATTTTCAGTCCGAGAAGAGCTCAAAATTGCCATGTAGTAAGAGTTTTATGTTGATAAATAATTATGCTCAGAATGAAGTTTGATCCCAAGATTAATCTATCTTTTTCAATACGACATTCGGTGAAAAAAGTATGTAACATTTGTATTAGATAAATCAGTACATAAGAAAAATCCTTATAACCTTAAAGGGATTTCAAACTTTCTAGCAATAAGCAACACCATCCAACCCATCAAAAAGCCAGGATATCAAACAACATGTCTTGACTTAAAAACAGACGGCTTAAAAGCTCGTTAAACCCAAAAAAAAAAGTTTTAAGCAGAAAGTTAAAAAACCTAAGCCGAAAACTCGAGTCTACGTCGTTGTGATGAAGTAGCGCATGCAGAAATTACATCAGGACCTGACCGCCCGGCGTCCTGTGAGAAGCCAACTAAGCTGACCTGTTTTGCTGTTCACACGAGGCGCTGTAACGAACTGCAGCACGGTGAGGCGGCGACCATAGGCGGTGGCCCAACCGCGCCCTTCCCACTTATCACGAGCCCAGCTCCTCGACCGTTCGGCCCGATGCTGGATCCCGCGACGGACGTCGACCCACGGGCGCGTCCGATCCATCGACCGACGCATCCTCCAACTGAAGCCACGGGCCACGGGCCACCCCACCCGCGAGCCACGAGTCCACGACCCAATCGAGCGGCGTCAATTCTCTCCACTCCCACCACCGTCTTCCTCCCTCCCTCCCTCCCCGCCTCGCAAACCCTAGCGCGCTCCCATCTACATCCGGCTCGCCTGCCCGCCGGCCAGCCATGTCGAAGCGGCCGAAGCTCGAGGGCTTCAGCATCCCGCGCCCCACCTCCTATAGCTTCGAGCGTTCCCAGCCCGCCCCGCGTCTCTACGTCCCCGCAGACGACCCCGACCTCGACGACATCGCCTTCTCCGACGACGCCGCCCCTGTCGATACGCCCTCCGCCGCCGCGGGGGATGGCGGGGCGGAGGATGACGAGATCGACCCGCTCGATGCCTTCATGGCGGAGATCCAGGAGGAGATCCGCGCGCCGCCCCCGGCCCCTAAGTCCGAGGCACTCCGCCGCGGCGACTCCGACGAGGAGGACGACCCCGTCGAGAGCTTCCTCCGGGCCAAGAAGGACGCCGGCCTCGCGCTCGCCGCCGACGCCATGCACGCCGGGTACGACTCTGACGAGGAGGTCTACGCCGCCGCCAAGGCCGTGGACGCCGGCATGATGGAGTACGACTCCGACGACAACCCCATAGTAGTGGACAAGAAGAAGATCGAGCCCATACCGCCGCTCGACCATTCAGCCATCGAGTACGATGCCTTCAACAAGGATTTCTACGAGGAGAAGCCGTCAGTTTCAGGTGAAGCACTTAGGCGCCCATAGCATGCTTCCATGAATTCAACACCATTTTATTCTGCATGTATGCTGTTACTGCTAAGTCTCTCGTGTACCTTATACCATCCAAGTACTTCTCTTTGAACTTGAGCTAGGAAATCTGACCAGTGCTCTAGCTTCTTTGCACTCTTAGTAAAATATTTGATGAACCAAGCATCAGCTATTGGATAATTAAATCCAAATGTTCTTTTTATCTTGAAATGGAAATGGTGCCATGTGTAGTTTCGGGATTACAATTAATTATTTTGATGGCATGCTTATAGTTTCGGTGTTGGAAATGAGGATGTATACCTCAACACCTTTGTTATGTCAGAATAGCATGTACTGGGTTATTATTTTTTATTATTTTGATGCATACGCACCTAGGAATGTTTCATTGCATATTCTTGTGACACAATGCATTAGATTTGTTAGTTAAGCACTTTGGCACTGTCTTGGACAGAAGCCATCTTGCCCTTTCTGGCTTGTGAAAGCACTTGCTAGTGTTCTGACTGCACATGTCTTGTCTAACTCAATGTCAACAATTGGTTTGGCCAACACAGATACATAGAAAATGGCATATGTATCTTTAGTTTTAATGAGCTTATTATGCACTAACTTGGTTGCCATGTGCTAATTGTCCATCTTAACAGCGTTTGCGTTCAAGTAGAGAATCTTCAGGAGTTTACTTTAACATCCTATATGACTTGCTCCAATTTTCACCAGTTCTTTGAGGTTCTAAATAGTGTTGAATTCAATGGGAGGGGAGCACTTGCTGGGGAACTCAGTGTCACTAGTCCTGAATGTCCCGACTTTGTTGCCCTCCATGCAGACAGCAATGATAGGTCCAAAATATTGTTTTCCCTGTTTCTGTACAGAACTTGCTCTAATTTGTGGAGTATATAGCAAGGAACAAAATTTTCAGCTAGTTGTGCCTCGTTTGTTCCCTGTTCTATCTTTCAAAATGAATAAGTGTAATGGGGTTTCTTTATGGTAATGAGCCAACGCAACTGCAGTCGTGCAACTATTTGGATTTTGGTGATATTTGATTACAATATTTGCAGGTGGTTGTTTCTCATTCTTTATGATACGTATTGAAATCTTACTTTTCTCTTGTAGGGATGAGTGAGCAAGAGGTGGCTGATTACATGAAAAGTTTGGTAATTCGGGTTTCAGGCTTTGATGCACCAAGGGCAATCAAACACTTTGAGGATTGCGGGTTTCCTGTACCATTAATGAATGCTATTGCCAAGCAGGGCTATGAAAAACCAACAACAATTCAGTGCCAAGCTTTACCGATTGTACTTTCAGGCAGAGATATCATCGGTATTGCGAAAACTGGTTCAGGCAAAACTGCAGCGTTCGTACTACCTATGATTGTCCACATTATGGATCAGCCTGAGCTTGAGAAAGAAGAAGGTCCAATAGGAGTCATATGTGCACCAACAAGAGAATTGGCACATCAGATATATACTGAAGCTAAGAAGTTTGCAAAGCCTTACAACCTTCGAGTTGCTGCTGTATATGGTGGGGTTTCCAAATTTGATCAGCTTAAAGAACTGAAAGCAGGCTGTGAAATAGTTATTGCAACCCCAGGGAGATTGATAGACTTGCTGAAGATGAAGGCATTGAAGATGTTTAGGGCGACTTATCTGGTTCTTGATGAAGCTGATCGTATGTTTGACCTCGGATTTGAGCCACAGATAAGATCCATCGTTGGTCAAATTAGACCAGACCGACAAACCTTGCTTTTCTCTGCAACGATGCCATACAAAGTGGAACGTTTGGCTAGAGAAATTTTGACTGACCCTATTAGAGTTACAGTTGGTCAGGTTGGCAGTGCTAATGAAGACATTAAACAAGTTGTGAATGTACTCCCTTCTGATGCCGAGAAGATGCCTTGGCTTCTGGAGAAATTGCCTGGGATGATTGATGATGGAGATGTACTTGTATTTGCAGCTAAGAAGGCTAGAGTGGATGAGATTGAGGACCAGTTGAACCAGAGAGGATTCAGAATTGCAGCACTTCATGGTGACAAGGATCAAGCTTCTCGCATGGAGACACTGCAGAAATTCAAATCTGGGGTTTATCATGTTCTAGTTGCAACTGATGTTGCTGCTCGTGGTCTGGACATAAAGTCGATTAAAACAGTTGTTAACTTTGATATTGCAAAAGAAATGGATATGCATATTCACCGGATTGGAAGAACTGGACGCGCTGGTGATAAAGATGGCACTGCATATACCCTGATTACACGGAAGGAGGCACGCTTTGCAGGTGAATTGGTTCATAGTTTGATTGCCGCTGGTCAGGATGTGCCCAATGAACTCATGGATCTTGCTATGAAGGTGAGTTTGTGGTAACTTACTGATGAATTTTTGGATTCTGTCTCACAATACATAGTAAACTTGCATTGAATTTAACTGAAGGGACAAGTGTAGCATGTACTGATGTACATAGTATCATAGTATCATTTTACCTACTCGGTACTCTTGCATGGAAACAATAGTTACAACCCCTTGTTTTCTAAACCAACTGTGATTTGAATTTCAGGATGGAGGATTCAGAGCAAACCGTGACTCCAGAAAAGGTAGGTCCTGTTTATATAGTACACAGCAGTTGATCAAGATGTATCTTTACAGAAACAGATTACACTAACAATCAGTTGTGCTGATCAGGTGGGAAGAAAGGTGGCAAAGGAAAAGCTGGTGGCGGGGGGCGGGGGCGTGGGCGTGGTGTACGTGGAGTTGATTTTGGCCTTGGCATAGGCTACAGTGCTGAATCAGGTTCACAAGTACCAGCTCCGAGATCTACCCCTGTAAATTCGTTGAAGACGGGAATGATGCAAAATTTTAAGAGTAGCTTTGTATCTGCATCATCGAACATGCCAAGCAGCAGTGCACTTTCGAGGGGTGCACCTTCCTTTGTAAGACCGGCACTTCGGGGTTTTGTTTCCGGTGGCACCATAGGAGGGGACGCAGGCGCAGCACGGCCAGCACAGCCAGCGCCCTCCTTTGTGCCTGCATCCAGACCTGCAGGAAGCACTAATGAAAACGGGAACCCAAACCCTGAAAGGTACATTCTCGTTACGGAATCATTTTGTCCTGCTGATCCATCTGTTATTGTGTTGTGCCATGTTCTTTGTTTAATTTGCTAACCATCAGTCAAAATTCTCATGGATTGCAGCTCGAGGGATCGATCGAGGGAGAGAAAGAGGCCATCCGGGTGGGATCGCTAGGCCTTTTAGCGTCAACGTACCAAATTGTTGCCATTTTTGTTTTACTTTGATGAAACAAACATATTGATGTAGACTGTAGATTACGTGATGTGAATGATAAGATGTTTCTAGTGGAGCTATCTCTATATCAATTCTGTACGCTGCTAGTGTACCGCCATTCAACTACTGTTGTTCTCTATGGCCGCCTGGCCACGCAGCCGCAGTTTCCATTTGCTCCTGATCACCAGACCAACAATGTGGTGTAGAACACTGTATTGTAGCGTAATCTAAATCTATTCTCTTGGGAAGCCAAAGTGTAGATATTGGAATTTTTTTTTCACTCTATAGCAATGCTTTAGGAGCAGCTACGCTATGATATGCTATACTATTCAGAGACCTTCCAAAGGAATATATTGATTTCCAATCAAGTCAGGCGCAGCTGATCCAACGCATCAAGCTGGAGTATGCGAGACTTCGCAGCCTTCCTTCCTGCAGCGCAACCTCACCGTCACCCTCCTCCCCATGCGAAATCTCGCCGACATCCTACGTTGCGCGCGGTTTTCCACCGTCATCCTCCATCCGGATTCGGGGTGGCAATTTCCCCTGTGAGAACGGGGGCGTGAGGGAAATCCCCATAGAGGGTTGGGCTATGTTTTAAATTTTGTTTTCGGACTACATCTCTTAGGCAACCGAAATCCAAAATTTCAGTAAGATTTTGAAATTTCGGCTCAAATCTGACCAAATTTCAAATCAGGCGAGATTTGACCGAATTTCAAAAATTAAATTTCAAATTTCAACCGAAATTCGACGAGATTTTGAAACGCGACGGACGGACCGAGTGAGATCTCTTACACCATCCTCTTTCTCTCCCCTCCCTCTCAATCAACCCAACAACCCAGCTCATCAAGTGATCCACGTTCCAGGCTGCCGAGAGACAACCATCCCCTCTCCATCCTACCCACACGGAGATAAGTGACACCTTCTCCGTTCTATTCCCCCCCCCCCCCCTCTCTCTCAAAGCCTTTTGCTCTCTCTCTCTCTCCCAAACTTGTTTGGTAGAGTTTTAGATCCTAGCTTCACCTGAGATTTGAAACTTGTAGGCTAAATTAAAGTGAATTAAGTTTATATTTTTGGTCTAAAATATAAACAAGATGATCCATCTAAAAACTTTTAATGTACTCACAGCTTCAGCTCCATAGATCTAATAGAGGTAGAAATACTCAGCTCTGGAGTTGGATCTCAACGAGGAGCAGGAGCTGCAGATCTGAGGAGCATGAGCACGAGGAGCAGAGGAGCTGCACATCGGTCCCAAGGAAATTTGATGTGCCTATTGAATCGAGGAGCATGAGCACTAGTTCTTGGTACTGATTCATGTGCCTAGTGAATCCTGATACAAGTAGTTCTCGCTGATTCCATTTTTTAGGGAGTTCTTGGTACCGATTCCATTTTTAGGGAGTTCTTGGTACTGATTACATTTTTTTTGAGGGAGTTATTGATATTTATTCATTTTTTAGGAAGGTCTTGGTACGAGATTTTGGGTTAGAGACATGAACTCTCGAAAATTCCATCTTAATACTCTCTCTGTGTCTAATTTTATAAGTCTTATTTTTAATAATTTTATCCATAAATATAGGGTGTATTTTATATTTCGACACAAAATTAGCCTGATGTTCACTCTATACCTCTATTAAATATTTATCTTTACTTTATATTGTCTACATACATATATTGAATTTGGTGTTTAATGATAATAATTAAAGACAATATATTTATTTTTAATATCTTTTTAATCTACAATACGAAGAAATAACTTGGACTAATTAAAGAAATACTTGTTATAGACTTGGACGGAGTGCCTATGTACATGTTTTACTTGCGCTCCGTAGACTGTTCTTGCAACTGCATAGGGATCTCGACGGGGTCAGTTCCCACAGGGATCGGGGATGGTGGGCTATCTTCCCCGAGAACACCTAGCGCGGGTCGCAGGAGGGTCCCCGGCCCTGTTGCCACCCCTAATCCTGATCTCCCATCTCGACGGACAACAAGCCTCGCAACTGAAACCAAAGTATAATAGCTCAAATATTACAAAACTTACCGAAACATCAAGTTTCAAAACTGAAACTTAGGTTTCAAAATTAAAACTCAAACACGAAACCTGAAACTCAATATTTATAACTAAAAAACATCCTGAAACTTTAGTGGACCATCAAGAAAATTGAAACTGGAGTTAAAGAACTGAAACATCAAAGTTTCATAGAGTTCTAAATACGTTTTGAGAGTTTCAGAGAAAGGTTCAAGTAGGTTTTGGTGAGTTTCAAGAGAGTTTTATAAGGTTTCAAGGATGTTTCAAGTGGGTTTTAGCACAGTTTCAAAAGAACGCAGTAAATTTCATGAAAACAAATTGTACACAGCTAAAACTTAACTGAAACATCACGTTTCTATTTTGAAACTTTCGCCAAAATTGAAACTTGTGATTTAGAACTAAAACTTTATTGAAGCATCAAGTTTCAAAACTGAAAATGAAGTTTCAGAAAAGAAATATCATGTTTCATGGAGTTTTGAACATGGTTCGAGAGTTTTCGAGAAAGTTTCAAGTAGGTTTTAGCGATTTTCAAGAGACTCTCAGAAGGTTTCAAAGGGTGATTCAAGCTAGTGGGCTTCAACGGAGTTTCAAAAGAATTCAGTAAGTTTCATAAAAACTAATCATACACAACTCAAACTTGACTTGAAATATCAAGTTTCAGAATCGACAAACCTGAAACTCAAGATTTAGAACTAAAAAATATTCTAAAATTTTATCGAAGAATCAAGTTTCAAAACTGAAATTGAAGTTTTAGAACCGAAATAGGTCTCTGGTTGTGACGGGCCTTTTCCATGCTAAGCCTAGGACCACCCACTGCGGCATTCATGCACCACCGCTTGCCGCACACCAACCTGCTTTCTCGCGCTCCGGCTACCCCTAACCACAGCGCGGTGTCTCCCTAGTTCATCCCCAAGGTTGCGTCATCACAACTTACTCTTGTGAGCCTCTGTCTTTACTCGTGACCATCACTCCGTCAGGACTAGATTATAAGGAGTTCGACGGTTGGTGCTCGGTGCTGAGATTCATCACTAGTGGAGGCAAAGCGGGCAACGTTGATGGCGAGAGAGAAGATTAAGATAGAGAAGATGGAGTTTGGTCTGATCGTGGTGAGGTGTGGAGAGAGAAAGTGAGCGGCGGAATAGTATTTAACTAAGCCATTTCATTAAGCAAGGTCATTAATTAAGGGGTTAATCAATCAATTAATTAAAAGGGTTAGTTTAGTTTGTACGTATATACTGCGGAACGGAGGCAGTAAAGATTTTCGCACGAAATCGCGTGGTAATGTATTTCTCCCCAGTTGGTTGTACAGATTGAAGCCACATATTTAATCAAATATAATCCAAAACCAAGGTTTGGAGTAGCGAAATTGCACTTCACAGGAAATTAAACAAGTGGGTTTTTGCTAGTGCTTCGGCGGTTCACTGGTGCTCCGGTTTGGACTTTGGGTGCATCGCTTGCTGCAGTTGGCGCGCATCGGCCATGAAATTATCACTTTTTTTTATAGTCTATAGTTTTTTTTTTATAAATCTGGGCCTCGCGTCACTTTTCAACGTTTTTATGATCGAAAATATATTATTTTTATAATTCTGTTTGTAAGGGGATTAAATTCGAAATAGATAACTTACGAGAAAAGTGATCCGGGCCAGTCTCCACCGTACCAAGCGGGCGGGAAACGAGCCACTGACGTGCGGGGTTCAGCCGGCTCGCCGGGAGGGGAAATTTTTTTGCTGCGCGGCGCGGGCCCGCTGCCAGCTCGCCTCCCAGAATTTGAGAAAGCTGCGACGGCTAGAGGTGGGCATTTTTAAATCGAAACCGAATTAACCGATTATTTCGGTTTATTCGATTCTCGGTTCGATTTTTATTTTAGTATAATTCGGTTTTCGGTGTTCGGTTCGGTTTTTGACTTCCAAAAACCGAAATAACCGAATAACCGAATAGCCCACATACAATACCACTTTTATAATATTCTTCCTAAAATTACTAAACAATTCTCATATTCTAATACATTTATGTATATATTTTGTATATTCACATGTTTTATTATACTTATATTGTAATAATCTATGAATATTGTGTAGGTTTAACCCTACTCTATGTTGCGATATGAGAAGAACTAAATCTAATCTACCTACTGTTTATTCATATTTCGGTTAATCGAAAAACCGAATTAACCGAACCGAAATATTTCGGTTAATTCGGTTCGGTTTTTTATTTTGGTCTGAGAAATTCGGTGGCTAGTTTCCAAAAACCGAATTATTTTAAAACCGAAAAAACCGAACCAATCAAATCGAAAAAACCGAATGTCCACCCCTAGCGACGGCCACCTATCAGACCCAGCGGTGACTCGGTCTCG
This sequence comes from Otatea glauca, assembly GCA_036346275.1. Lineage (NCBI taxonomy): Eukaryota > Viridiplantae > Streptophyta > Magnoliopsida > Poales > Poaceae > Otatea > Otatea glauca. Next base: position 22,293,042 of record CM070715.1, read on the forward strand.
ATGAGGTGTCCTCCTCTGAAAAATATTGTGCAGGACGAGGTGGTTTAGGCAATCCGCCACATGAAAACTCCCCGCATTATCAATAAATAGTACTTTCTTTGTTCATTTTTATAAAATTTATTTTTTAATAATTTTATTCATAAATATTTAATGAGATATTTCCTTCTATACATATATTATTTTCTCTCAACCATATGCATTTATTCATTACCACCAACATAAAGTATATCTTTCATCTTCTAAGATAATTAAGTGGGGGCATCTAAGCATTTTCTCTCGTACCTTTCCCAATTTTAACGTAACCTTAATTATCGTGCAAAGTCAAAATACGACTTATAAAAATGAACGAAGGGAATACTAAATACTACTCCTCCAATCATTTATATCTTAGTACAAATATATAGAGAACATCAAATAAATATCATATAAGACATAGAATAAAGTTGTATACAATTCTGCTTTTCTCAATACATGTTTTTCCTGTATCTTTCATTGGTTTGTGTGCCTAGCCTATTTCTCATGCTAGAAACAACTTATATCTCTCTATTATTTAATTTTCTTTTCACGTAAGCAATAATCTTAGATAGTATGATAAAGAAACTGCTAACGTAGGAGTATTAGGAGTGTTTTTATAGCATGTATAGTATATTTTTTAAATAAAAATATATAACATATATTAAAAGAGAAAAAGATTGAATTAATATGTATTTAAAATATGAGAGATGTTTTTATATTTTTAAAGTTTTATAAATATTAAAATATAAATGAAGATATACGATAATTGCATGCATATCCCTTTGTTTGCTCAGTGATATGTGCAGCTTGTGATGTGACTATGTGAGTAGTATGTCTAGCAGAGTTAACAAAACCGTAGTAAACCGCTCGGTTTTTGCGGTTTTCGACCGTACTGCTCCGGTTCGAAAACAGAAACCGAGCGGTTTACCAGTGGAATTAAAAAAATTTGAAAAACTTTATGCGACGAAAACCGCTCGAAAACCGTTGAAAAACTGCAGTTTTCGCAAAAAATCGCTCGAAAAACCGTTTTCCCAAGAACGTTCAATTGGTCGGTTGGTTTTTCGCAAAAAACCGCGGTAAACCGAGCGGTTTTTCGTCAAAAACCGCGATTTTCGTGAATAGATTTGACCAAAATTCAATTTTTTTTATTTTGCAAACCGTTCAATTTTTCACAGTTTTCGAGCGATTTCTCCCGAATAACTTTGGAAACAAAATTGTGAACGCTGATGTCTGTATCTCTTCCCCCATTCGTTCCACCGCAATACTCACTTCGCATCTCGCACGGCACAACACAAGGGAGACAGGAGGGGGAGAGAGGCGTAGGCAGAGGGGCGCGCGCGGGCGATCAGCGATGACGAAGTTGCCGGCGGACATGCGGCCGCGGCTGACGCTGGAGGACTACATCCTCTTCTTCACCGCCCGCACCGGCCGCGGCCTCACCATGGACCAACTCAACCAGGTCTCTCTCTCTCTCTCTCTCTCTCCGCGCGTATGTCTTCTCTTCTCCGCCCCTAACTCCTCTTCCTCCTGTTCGCGTCGCAGATCGTCTTCATGCACGGCTTCATCAAACTCCACCGCCAGAACAAGGTACTCGTACTGCTCCTCCCCCAGCCCCTGTCCTCTCCTCCATATGAGTTCGGTTTCTAAGAGAATGCTGACCCATGGCGCGGTGCTCCCCTCGGATTAACCGTAGCCGGTGATCGTGGAGGCGCTCAACTCGTTCGACCTCATGCGCCCGCGCCGCTCCACCGTCAACGTCAACGCCGTCGCGCCCCAGCCGGGCACCGCCGCGGCCTCAGCCTCGGCCGCCGTGCTCTCCACGGGGGACGTCACGCGCGACATCGAGGACCTCGGCTGGCGCGAGTGCCCCGTCGGCTCCATCCTCTCCATCCGCGCCGGAGCCGCCGCCGCCTCCCCCACGCCCCTCGCCACCATCCTCCCCACCGGCTCCGGCGCCGTGGAGCGCGTTTCCCCGCGGAGCATAGTCAGCGCCTCCTCGCCCCTTCCTCCTCCCGCGGCGGAGAAGAGGAAGCGGTCGGCAAAGGGCCAGGGGAAGGCGGCCATGAGGAGGAAGAAGCACGTGGTGCAGCTGCTCACGCTCCCGTCCCTCGAGGATCTGGCCACCTCCGCCTAACGTAGGCCTGGCTCGCGCACGGCAGCCGCTACGCCATCCACGGCGCCCTCCCTTTGTACCTTCGCATTGCGGCGGCGCCATGACCTCTGCTGCTTGGTTCGTACTACTCAGTAGAAGCAATGTAGTAGTAGTAATAGTTAATTTGGGAGTGGTCAAGTACTTAGCTTTGTTGCTGATGTTCTGCTTTGTGTTTTGTGGTAGTGATCTGTAAATTCTGCTAGTTTCGGGGAATATTGTGTTAAGGATCAAAACTAGTATATGCTTGTTTAGTTAACGCTGTTTCGTGCTGTGTGGTCAATGTTTTGTCCATTTGGGTGATGTATTCCTTGCCTTTGCTAATCCTGATCCTGGTTACCAGTACTGATTTGGAGTTGTTCTGAATTTTGGTGGTCCGATTCAGTTCGGCGAGGCGAGGCCAACTGGCCAAGTGCTGGTGCAGCTACAGGAACGGCTCGTCCAAGAATATTGAATTCTGATGTTTTTTGCTGGTGTTGTTTGCGCCGTGGAAATGAGATTTCGATCTTGCTGTATGAGATGAGGTGTGTAAACGACGGGTGCTTAAACTGTTTCGGAGTAGTAAAACCCCGTGTAATTAACGTTCCTCCTTTTCTCTTGGAAGTTGGAACGCGCAAGGCGCAACTGCATTTGGATCTGAATGAAAAGAAGGCAATAGAAACGAAGCGATCCTGCATTTTTCGCCGCAGGAAGTACGAGAGAAGTGGCTGTTGAAGAGTTCAGAGATGCCATGCTTTTTTTTTTTTTTTTAAGAAAACAATCGAAGGTCCGATCACTATTTATTTCCTCGAATGCGTCGTGTAATATATTTTTTTTTCATGTCTGCAATATTTTTTTCAATGCCTGCAATATTTTATTTTGTGCGAACATTTTTACTACTATCAAAAGAAAATGTTGCACGCGTAGGAATAAAATATTTCACACATGGAAAAAATATGTTACAAACGTTCGAAAAAAAACGGACCTCCGAACACAAATCATTCTGTTTTTTTATCCCTATCATGTGATACCTCCTCCGAACACAAATCATTCTGTTTTTTTATCCCTATCATGTGATATCTCCGTATGCGCCTATCCACGTTGGTGGATGGAAAGCAAGCTCTGGAATCTGAATTTCTGATCATGCAAAACTGCTCTGTCTAGTGCCTGCCGGCAAGGCAGCATGCATGCAGTGACTGGCCTTTTGGCAATTGAGGCATTTCGCTTGGCTGTAATCCTTGCAAAACACGCACACACGCTCCAAGTTAATGAACTCCTGAGTCCTGAATCGAAGCTGGACCCAAGACTCCGAGCTAATTAACGATCTCCTGAACCTAAGCGAATGGAGCACAACTCAACTCCGTCACTCCCGGCCAACATCTGTGAAGGCAGGCTCAAAATCATCACTTTTATATCTATTGTGTACCTTTATAAAAATAATTCCGTCTCCAATTGTGAAAGTGTCGGAAGGTGCTCTCGTACAGCGGGTACACCTACCACGCTTCGGGAGCACGATAGCTTTGTTGACTTGCTCTACTCCTAGAGCATGGCAGATATTCCCGCGGTACAGGAGCGCGGGTTTTTACGGTCAGGGATAAAATTATTTTTGTAGTTACATTTGTTAAGAGACCAATTTTATAAAAAAATTAATATAAGGTTAGAAAAGTGATGATTAGACAGACTCATGCTCTTATCAAGACCACCAAATCGGTACGATCTCCAAAAGCATGTTCGTTCAGTTCAGGTGCCCTCGCCCGGTGAGCGGCATGAGCCTGCGGGTGGGCCCCGGCACCGCCCGCACCAACGGGAGCGCGGGACGGATGCCGATTGCCCGCGCCAAAGCCTGCATCGGCATATCTGCTCTGGCGCCTCTGCGTCTCCCGGTTCCTTGTGCAGCGCAGTGCAGTGCGGCCTACCTGCCTCGCAGAAGGAATCTGCAGAGAACGTACGTACCGTAACAAAAGCAAGGCACAAGAGCGGAGAGACGAGAGAGAGGGGCACCGAAATTGGGTGGGAAAAGAAACAAACAAGAGAGGGGAGGAGAGGGAACCTTACCAAAGGAAAGGAGCAGAGGAAGAGGAGGAGGAAGAAGGGAAGGGAAGACGCGAGTAGAGTGGGGAGTGCGAGAGGAGAGCGAACCATGGGGAGACGGCAAGTGAGGGCGATGCAGGGAGGCACCCTGACGCTGGAGAAGTACCACCGCTTCTTCGTCGACCCTTGGGACACCCGCCTCACCATCGACCACCTCAACCACGTATGTGCTACTATGCCCCAGTATTGTGTGTGTGTGTGTCTGTACATCCAACTTTCTCCTCTATCGTCGACGTTCCTACATGTATCTTGCTCTTGAGTCTTGATGCTCGCTGTTCTGTTTCTTTTTTTAACTTAAATCTGCTGTTCCTATGTCATGTCTCGTGTGCGTGCGACTCTCCTATGGCGGCTTGCAGATCATCTCCATGCATGGCTTCGTCAAGCTCCACCGCAGCAACAAGGTTTCTTCCTTTCTCTTTCTTTACCTATCGAAACCTTCAATCTGTTCGCTCTTTGCCTCTCTCCTTCCACTGTTGGTGTGACGGGGTGGGGTTGTTACGAGGGAGCAGGGCCACATCATGGACAACCTGGTGGGGATGGTCGACCTGCAGCCACCGCGCCGCTCCACGCTGCACCGCGGCGCGTCCGCGGCCCAACCCGCCGCCGCCGTAATCACCACCGCGGAGGCCAGTGCCGACGTCGACGCGATCGGATGGGCGGAGTGCCCCATCGGCTGCGTCGCTGCCTTCGCCGCGCCAGCGGTGGACGTGCTGGAGATGGTAGAGCCTACGCCACGGCCTGCGGACTTCGTTGTCGCTGGGCGCCGCGCCCGGTCCAAGCGGAGGTGCAGCTCTGCTTACCAGTACGGTAGCGCGTCCATGAAGGTGAAGGACGAGGAGGTCCACGAAGAGGAGGAGGGGAAGTGGTTGGCGCCACCGTCGCCAACGCCGCTGTGGATGCGGTCCCCAACTCCGCCTCCATCCCCCCCGCGGCCACATGCAGTGGTGCCGCCTCAAAATCCGCCACCGTGTTGGGGCCAGCCTACGTTGGCGCCGCTTCATCGCCCACCACCAAGCTTCGGCTCGCCCACGGTGCGGCCACCTCCTCCGCAGCTGTCCTGGGTCTTGCCGTTGCCCATGGTGCCATCGCCGTCGTGCCAGGGAGCGCCTATGATTACGCAGCATCCTCCGCCTGGACCACCACCGCTCTGGAGCTCACCTACGGTGCTGCCGTCTTATCCGGCACCGTGCTGGGGCGCACCCAGTGTGCCACCGCCACAGCATGTGCCCTGGGGCTGGCCACCTCCCCCACCACCGCACTGGGGCTGCATCAGCTCGCCGACAGCTCCGGCGCTGCAACAGACACCACCCATGCAGCTGCACCAACCACTACCTCCTATGCTTCTGCATCAGCCACCTTCGCCGCCGCCGCCACATTTGCAGGGGCAGCAGCCGCCACTGCCCCCGGGGGTGTGCTGGGGCAGGCCGGTGTTCTAGGGAGTGCTCCTCCCAAGTCCCAAGTCTCTTCTACATACTGTTCTTGCTAAGCTTCAGAGTTAAAGACACATAGACAGGGGATTAGAGATAATCAGCTAAGATGGCCACTTACTGTTTGTAATTGTGCTCTGTAGTTTCTGTTTTCCTGCTCATGCATTGCTAGTTTTGCGACTGTTGTACCCAGTAACATGAACTTTGGAATCTTACAACGGATCAAATGCAGTTGCACAAAGTTAGCACTCTTCTAGTTTTACCACCTTGAAATTCTCTTCAGCTTGTGGTAGCTTTTCTGATTAATATAAGATGGCTGAAATGGCATTTGCAGAATGCTTCTTCATAATTCGCAGAAGAAATGCTGTAACCATACCGCATATACGAATGACACGCTGGGCTTATGTACAAAACTACACTGCTTCCGGAAACTGCATGTGACAGACTTGCATAAACCTGGGTGGGATAACAATCAACAGGTGATTGCTAATGGCAGCGGTCGCGTTGTTCTTCTCACAGATATGCACGGAAATGTATGTACTACCTCGCAGGTCACGGTACCTATTACTATTAGTGGTCGATGCTTTACACGGTGGAAATGGCAAAGTTCATGTCGAAGTGAAAAAATTACGGGACAGGGAGCAGAGGAAGAGGTTTCCTGGGCAACCGCTGCCTCCTCTGAGAAACAACTCCCCTCGGATCAGAATTCAGAACCCTCGAGCACCGCATCCAGCTCCGCCAGGTCGAGGGCCAGCCTCCGTTTGACGAAGCCGCCGACATCAAAATCACTCTGGAATCTCTGCAGCCCCGTTGTTGTCCTCGCCGTTGATGTTGGCGAGGTCGGAAGTACCTGAACCTTCAACTGTAGAACTTCCTGAAAACTCCCGGGCTGCTGAAGTCCTTATGGTGGCACTGCTAGATTCAGTCGTGCTTTTCACATTGCCTTGCCTCGTTGGCCCGGAAGGCAGATCTATGTTTAGGAGCTTCTTCACGCTGTCTAGGGCAGGATCAATGACGTCGAGGAAGCCCATAACCCAGGAGGCATCATCCACAACCTCAGTACGCTGTCAGCATAACTCATGATCAGTTGTATTATCAGGGATCTCTAACAAAGATAATGTGAATACCAACAGTTTTTGCCTACTGTGTTAGTCCATAGTTAGAGCCTGTACTAACCTGCTGAAAATAAAGGTTCCGTATTTCTTCAGCTCCAACTGGATCCCCCTGTTCCGCTTCTAGTGCTTTCCATGTGTTTGCACCAAATTTTAGCGAGGCATAACTGAATTATCAGGCTAAGAATCAGAGCGATTTTGATCTCGGGTATGGAAAAAAGGAGTTTAAAGTTGGGATATAACTAAAATTCATCTAAAGATAGAAGAAGTTATTCGAGCTAAGGCCGACACGGATCATGGTAATCAACGTATTGGATATGAACACGGTCGACCGATGGCTATGGATAAGTAAAGAAAAATAACACAACCCAATCAACTAACTCGTATTACTTTCATTTATTTTTCTGTCGATTAGGAGTAGTTCCTATAATTTAGAAGTTCTGTAATTCGATTTTGATCAATAAAGTTGCGCATCGCCGATTGTTGATCTCCATCAATTCGCCATCAGGTTTGATCTTTTTCTGATTTTGCTGCGCACTGCCTTCTTCGGAGAAGATTTACCTTTATCCTCTGATTAACCCTAATCGGTTAATTAGAGTTATTGTTACTCTCGATTTGATCGACTTTTGGCTGATTAGATCTAAGCCGATTGTTCTATTAAATCGGCTTTAAAGCAAGTTTTATATTCTCCTTACCGATTGCAGGATTAAATCGGTTGGCACGCCTTGATCAACTGAACCCGCCATTTGTCCGGTGTGTTTTTGCCGATAAACCCTACTTCAAGTTTTTAGCGCCAACACACTCTTGGCACGCCCGGTGAGACTCGAAGATGTCTTCTTCCGGCAAGTCGATTCCGCCGTTTGACCTCAACGCTGAAGCTATAATCGTCCCTACATTGGGCGACTTAACGTCAGAGCAGCGTAAGGAAATTGAAGATCGAAAAACTGCTCTGGAAGAGATGATGTTGGGATGCTTACCAAAAGACCCGACGCGGTATCACTCAAAAGGCCGCGTTGTCGACGGTTAACGCCCTCGGCGATGCAGGGGTCACGTATAGCCCAATGAGTTAATGCATCACTGCGCAGGCTGAACTTTCGACTATAATTAATCAATCTGTGAATCATGCTTTAATCAATCAATCATCGGCTCTAGTTACGACCCTTAAGCCGATGATAGCCAATAGCGTCAAAACAATTGCTCAAGAGTTGGCATCATTTGGAAGCCTACTCAATCCGATGCAAGCTCTACCAAGTTATCCTGTTTACTCGGTGACGCAAAATACTAAAAATATTTTAGCCAACCCAAAGCTGTCGGCTGCGAATCAATCATTAACCATGATGCCAACCCAACCCACAATCATACTACCGAAGGATCCTCGCCCAAGTGGGGTTGCGCATTGACGAATACTAATAACAGGGGTACCCCAACAGCCCAAGGTGACCAACCAGCGGCCTCAAGCACAGCTCAAGCCCAACATGCCGTTTCCAGCCTACTACCGACCTAAGTACCTGCAAAGCCACACGAGACTTCCCTTCCCGACCAACCAAGGGAAATGTCTCCGACCGAGCCAAGCTCCCGACCTCCTCAGCGAGACGGCCCCCCGGCTCCGACCAAGCGAGGCTCCGACCGCAGAGGTCGGAATCCCCTGACTCCGATCGTGCCAAGATCACTCCTGCCGAGGGTCACGTATCGCAGCCTCTACCAAACGACCGCCACGTTCCCCACGAACAGGGTCAATCAAAGTGACTATACAAGGGCAGGCGGCTCCTTCCCCAGAAGGTTTAAATGACTGACCGAAGTCACGCTCCCAGTCCCATCAGCCGGTCACATACAGTACGAAGACACGCTCTCTCCCGAGGCAGCGCCCACGTCAGGCGCAGCAACGTCAACACCCGTAAGGTTCGCAGAGGGCAGGTACGCCGTTTCCCGGAGAAATACCTAACCGCCCTGACCAGCTAAGCTACCGACCCAGCATGGGCAAGACCGAGCGTTGATCAGTCAACAGAACGAAGGACCGAAGCTCCTAGTGTAGGTCGTCTTGTCCTCTCCCAATTCCCGATGTAACCTGCCCCTTCCTTTCGTATAAAAGGAGGCAGGAGCTCCCGTAGAAAAGAGGCGAAAGAGAGAGAGAGCGCCATCGAACCCATCCGACTAAGTCATTGGCACTCTTGCTTGTAAACCTTGTGCAGTCATCTGTGCATAATAGAATACAGCGCCACCACACGAACTGGAGTAGGGATCTTCTGCCCGAACCAGTATACATCTTGGACTTTTGAGTCTAACCATTCAGGGAGAGGAACGCGCGACCCCTTAGACTTACAAATTTACTTGCCGGTGCTCGAAACGCCGACACGCATTATCAAGCGTACACCGATGCTGTCAGGTTAGATGCATCGGTTAATCTACCACCATCACCTCTGTTTTACGCATTTCCACAATCGGTTCCACAGCTGCTGAAGGACGAGATCGAGCGGCAATGCGACGACATGTTGCAGCAGGGCATCATCCGCGAGTGCACGTCGGCATACCCCTCGCCAGTGTTACTTGTGAAGAAGGCGGATAAGTCGTGGCGCTTTTGTGTCGACTATCATGAGCTCAACAAAGAAGATCATATGACAAGTTTCCAATTCCGGTGATCGACGAGCTGCTTGACGAGCTACGCGGCACCCGCTTCTTCACCAAGCTCGACCTCCGGAGCGGCTACCATCAGGTGCGCATGCACCCCGATGACGTTGAGAAGACGGCGTTCCGCACACACCGGGGCCACTTCGAGTTTCTGGTAATGCCGTTCGGCCTCACCAATGCGCCATCGACATTTCAATCATTGATGAACGAGATACTAAAGCCATTTATTCGTAAATTCGTACTCGTTTTCTTCGATGATATTTTGATCTTTAGCACTTCTTGGGCAGACCACTTGCAGCATGTAAAACAAGTGTTCGAGGTGCTCCGAGCACACAAGCTGGCGCTAAAACAGTCCAAGTGCTCTTTCGGCACGACATCGGTCGCATATCTGGGCCACATCATCTCGGCCCAGGGCGTCGCGATGGACTCAGAGAAGATTGCAGCAGTGGAGGCCTGGCTGCGTCCGCGGTCTCTACGGGCGCTACGAGGCTTCCTCGGCCTCACCGGATATTACCGCAAATTTATTGCGGGCTATGGCGCGGTGGCTGGCCCTCTCACGGCGCTACTCAAGCGGGAGGCCTTCCGCTGGTCGGAGGAGGCAGACGACGCCTTCCTTCAGCTCAAGCAGGCCCTCATGACGGCGCCTCTGCTGCAAATGCCAGACTTCACCAAGCCGTTCGTCGTCGACTGCGACGCCTCCGGCGCTGGTTTCGGTGCCGTGCTTCACCAAGGCGATGGGGCCATTGCGTACTTCAGCCGCGCAGTGGCACCACATCATCAGAACTTGCCAACATATGAACGGGAGCTCATTGGCCTTGTGAAGGCTGTGCGCAACTGGAGGCCATATTTGTGGGGGCGTGCATTCATAGTCAGAACTGATCATTACAGCTTAAAATTCCTTCTTGATCAGCGGCTGTCCACAATCCCACAGCACACGTGGGTCCGCAAGCTGTTTGGATATGATATTTCTGTAGAGTACAGGCCGGGCAAATTGAACGGAGCGGCTGATGCTCTGTCACGCCGTGATGAGGACACCGCAGCTCTCAACAGCATTTCAGCACCGCAGTTCCAGTTATTTGATACTCTGAGGGCGGAGGTCGACAATGATCCTCAAGTGGCTGACCTGCGTAACAAACTCGCAGCTGGCACAGCCACGGAGGGTTGGGCGATGATGGATGGTCTCCTGCTCTTTAAGGGGAAGGTGTTTGTGCCAGAAGCTTCATCTGTGTGACCATTGACCCTTGCTGATGCACATGAATGTGGTCATGAAGGCATTGAGAAGACTCTACATCGGTGGAGGGCTTCCTTGTACAACCCCCACGCGATGCGCCGGGTCTGGGAGTTTGTGCGGGCTGCTCCACTTGCCGTGAACAAAACGAGCATTTACATCCGGTGATCGCTCCAACCCTTCCTGTACCTTCAGAGGTTTGGAGTGACATTGCCATGGATTTTGTGGAGGGTTTCCTAAGGTTGGCGGCAAGTCGGTGGTGCTGACGGTGGTGGACAGATTTTCCAAGTTCGCTCACTTTATTCCTCTTGGTCACCCATACACGGCCGCGACGGTCGCCAAGGCATTCTTTGATGGAATTGTGCGGCTTCATGGGATTCCGTGTTCCATTGTGAGTGATCGTGATACGGTGTTCACTAGCGCTTTTGGTCGGAATGTTTCGCCTTCTTTCGGGTCAAGCTCTTTGCTAAGCTCGGCTTTCCACCCACGCATGATGGCGATCCGAGGTGGTGAACCGGTGATCGCTATGTATCTCCATTGCTTTGGCGGCGACGGGCGAAAACTTGGTTACAATGGCTTCCTTGGGCCGAGTTTTGCTACAACTCTTCATACCAAACGGCTGTCAAGTGCTCACCTTTCAAAATTGTGTATGGGCGTGATCCTCCGACCCTGCTGTCCTATCAGCCAGGAACAACTCGTATCGAAGCTGTAGACAAGCAGCTTATTGCTCGGGATGAGTTTTTGGAGGAAATCAAGCACCGCCTACTTCAGGCCCAAGTAACAATGAAGCACACACAAGACAAGACCCGCAGGGATGTGCAGTATGCTGTGGGGGATTGGGTTTGGCTACGGCTGCCGCAGCGGTCGGCGATCGGTGTCACAGCAGCGACACCATCCAAGCTCCGGCCTAAGTTTTATGGTCCTTATCAAATTAGACAGCGCATTGGGGATGTCTCATATAAGTTGCAGCTTTCGGCCAAAGCAAGGATCCATGACGTATTCCATATTGCGCTGCTCAAGAAGTTTGAAGGCACTGCGCCCACAGAGATGGTCCCCTTGCCGGATATTCTAAATGGCAAAGTACTTCCGACTCCGGCCAAGGTGGTGAAGGCTCGGCTGAACAGAGGTGTGTGGGAGCTGCTAGTACAATGGGTGGGGCGCGCGGCATCTGATGCGTCCCCGGAACAAATTAGAGGAATTCAACGGCGATTTCAACGATGCACCGCGGACGAGCTGTTTGTTGGGGAGGAGGGAAATGTTATCGACGCTTTTGTTGGGCGTCAGTATACAAGGCGTCGGACAGTTAGCAATGCCAACCAAAGTGGCTAAGAAAGGCTTCAGCAGCAGCTAATAATCAGGGAGATTTCTTTGTGTGTCTGTTTCCTTAGTTTTGGTTACTTCCTAAAAATAGCAGATTGCTTTCTAAAGTGGTGTGCTGGTTTCTTAGGCCTCAAGTCGCCTCCATCTATAAAGGCACAGGCCATAGTTTGTATTAGGATTATCGAGGAATAAGAATCTCCCTAGTTAGGTGGGATTACCTCGGTCATCGTGGCTGAGCACGGTGCTCGCTGCGGTGACAACGATAATCGGCCATCTGCTCTCCCTCCATACCCACTATGTCATCTCCCTCTCTCTAAACAGCTACTGCACTCTCCCTTGCGCGATACGGTAAAGCCTCAGCAGCCTAGGAAGCCTAGGCGTAACAGTGTGATAGTGAGGTGCATGCATCTTTGTAGAAACCAGATATCTAGTATAAGCACCCAAATATGACCAATGTTATTTGGGCGCTGGTTCCCTTGCATGACTGGCAAATTGCAGATCTAGTTGTCAGAGTAACAGAAATGTGATAGTACGAATGTTTGTTGACCCACTAACTTTATTTCTCCCTGGGCATGCTAGTGTTCATGGAAGAATGAAAGAAAATAGTAGATAAGCACCTGCTGAAACTGATCCATTGTTCTTAGGGGCCTTGAGAACTCAAAATAATGTGTGCCCTTCTCATCTTGTTTACCATAAGGACTGTCATCATCCACAAAGCCTGAAGAGTTCACATGGTAGTTAGATGATGAAGTTTTACTTGGGTGGATTTGCCTTTCAATCAAAGTTCATGATTTTATGTGAAGACCAAAAAGTTGATTTTGATAACTGGTCGAATGTTTCTACAGATAGTGTTTTCGTATGCTGGAATGGAATCTCATTAAGTCGCATGCTCTAGCAGGGTGCATTAAGAGGATGAGAGCATGTCTACCATATGTTATTTGCTACTGCAGAGAGCATATATGGATATATATTTCTCAGATTCTCCAAACACCATGTGCCTGCGTGAAGGTTCAGGTATCATGAAATTAAGGACAAAATATAAAGGTATGCTACAATGGTGAATCTAGCGATAATGTTCCACAGGGCTTACCTGAATGGAAGGACAGTGAACTGTGCCACCATGCCCCATGCCAATCATTTTGAGCATTTGAATTGTTCTCTGAAATGTGAAACATTGTGCAGGGTTCATTCACAAAAAGTTGATGAAGAAAATAAATAAAATATATCCAAATATTCTAATCCAAAAATGAAACTGCATGTCAATAAAAAATGTGAGAGTTTCTGCATTTTTAAAGCATGAGTACCTTTAGGGCCTATCCCATCGAGGTAGCGGCAATGTGGATTCCATGCATAGACATCAACAAGATGACCATACCTACATAAATGAAGTATTTCAGCAGCAAGTTTTGAAGTACTATTACTCATAACTACACAACAGCCATGCAAGAAAGGCATGATAGAGTTACCTATCACCTCCATATACCATGTGATTGCCACCATAAAGACGCCCAGGAATAGCATTTCCAACAGAAAATTAAGTGCATAAGAAACAAAGCTGACGACTTTAATTACATTACAGGAGTACAAAACTGACACAATGGTTAGCATTTAGCACCATGTCTTGAGAGTGGGAATAATGAGGGGAAATCCAAACTTACATTATAGTACGTGGCATTAAAAGGCACTCAGTACATAATAAAAGAAGAAACAAAGAGCGCATTTGGTTGCTTGAATGAGGTTGGATGGGATATGGTCATCTAGGGTGGCGTTTGGTTGGGTGGATGAAGGTGGATGGGATATGGCCGTCCCTGGATTTAGAGTTATCCAATTGTTTGGATGGGATATGGCTGTCCAGTTTTTTAGAATATTCCTTCAAGATGCTGGACAGAGTCATCCCAGAAAAAAGACCGAACGAGTTCATCCAGTTTGTTGTACGAAGAGATATACTCGGGCAAATTCAAAATTTAGTCAAATTGTTGTCAAATTTTGTCCGAAAATTCAAATTTCGATCAAAAATTAAAATTTTGTCAAAAAACAAATTTCGGTCAAATTTTGTCTAGAAGTTCAAATTTTCTCCAAAAATTCAAATTTAAGTCAAATTTATCGAAAAAATTCAAACCAAAATTCGAAACCTTTATTATAACTAGCCCATCTATCCTTATCAATGCAACCAAACAAAAAATTAGCTCATCCTATCCACATTCTTATCCATCCAACCAAATAAAAAATTGGCTCATCCCTATCCACCCAACCAAACAACTACCTGGATAGTTTCATCCCATCCAGATTGAATGGTCATATCCCATTCAACCTCATCCAGGCAACCAAACGCACCCTAGGTGACTATTTGGTTGGGTGGATGGGGATGAGCCAATTTTTTATGTGGTTGGATGGATGAGAATGGATAGGATGAGCTAATTTTTTGTTTGGTTGAATGGGCTAGTTGTAACCAAGGTTTCAAATTTCGGTTTGAATTTTTTGAACAAATTTTGACCGAAATTTGAATTTTCGAACAAAATTTGACCGAAATTTGAATTTTTGGACAAAAATTGAATTTGACCGAGTACACTTCAGCAAAATTTAAATTTGACCGAGTACACCTCTTTATACAACAAACTGGATAAGCCCGTCCGGCCTTTTTTTTATGACTATTCAGCATCTTGAAGGAATATTCCAGAAAACTGGATAACTATATCTCATCCACCCAACCAAACGTCATCAATGCTAACAACTTTAATGACATTGCAGGAGTACTAAACTGACACTTACAATGGTTAGCATTTAGCACCATGCCTTGATAGTGGAAATAATGAGGGGAAATCCAAACTTACATTATAGTATGTGGCTTTCTCTCCAACTTGGAACATCAGAGCAACAGAAGGGCATTTATGACTTTCGCTGCAATGTTCAACAGGCCAATCAAAAGCACAGATTACTTACTGCAGAACTGTAGAGACGGAATTATTTTCTCCATAAGTGATGATGCGCTCTCAAATCAAATCACCATCAGGCCTTAAAGAAGACCCAGGCAATAGGAGAGAAACTGGCATGCAGTGGCCATGTAGTACAACTAATTGAGATCAACGTATAAATCTCTCTGCCCCAATCACTAACATTTTAACAGTTGAAGTAGAACGATATAGCAAGAAATAGACTGTCTGGATAAAATTAAAAGAGAGAAAAGCTTGGCACTTCGGCAGCTTGCTGGTGAGTTAGTGCAACAAAACAATATGGCTGTCCAATGTCTCCAATCCAATGTATCTCTGAACTAAAAGAGTGGCCACAAAGAGCACTACAACTTCACTAACTATCATGCAGACCAATAAGCAAATAGCCTTTATCCACACTAGTATAAATGTGTACCAGAGAAAGAAGGCGAAAGTACCCTTTAGTGTAAGCGTAATCTCCATCAACTTTCAGCATGAAGAAGACGTTGACGCCATCCTGCACAGCCCATTCCAAGAGTTAACCGAAGCCACCGTTTCCCAGACATCAGACGCTTGGCTTGCCTCTTCCATTGCAAACGGAATGTACATATTCGGACAAGTACTGCCTATACATGACACTTCCTGATAAAATCCAAGATTTACTACGCCAAACGGTACAGTATAACATCAAGGTTCATGAGACGGCTCACCAGTCGCCAATATTTCTATTCAAGGATCCACCAAATTTCTCGAGATCCGCGTGTTTCCTTACGGGGAGCGAGTTATAGATAGAAGAGGAGCGTGACAGCACCTTGACGGCGACCTTGCCGCCCGAGTAGGCCTTTTCCTCGCCGGCAGCAGCGCGAACTCCGAGGCCTCCACGCCGTCCCAGTCGGGGGGGTGCCCGTCCACGGTCACCTCCCCGGGGCAGAATTCCGCGAGGACGCGTCCGCCGCCGGCGCAGGTGGGGTTCCTCGCCGTGGTGCTCGTGCGCGTCGTCGGCGGCGAGGAGGGCCGCCGGGGCCACGAGGAGCGCGAGGAGCCTCATGCGGGGGGAGACGCGCAGATCGACGCGTCAAGGTGGGGGCGCCGGCGCTTACGTAGTCGGTACGGCGAGAATCGCGACGCTGGTTTGATTCGGGCAGGCCCACGCCACGGCGGCGTGGAGAAGAAGGCGGCCCCCGTCTCCCCGGCTTGGTTACGGGAGCTTGGAATTTTGGAATGATCTATGAAATGCATTTATTTACTTGTGTCATTGATTATTTGACTTGTGATATTTTACTGACATGCGGATTCTAATAGAGCTGGCTTTCGAGTTTAATGAGCTGTTATTGAGCTTCTTTAAAAATTAACATAATTCAATATAAAATCATTTTATTTATTATTTAAGTGGTTATTTCAAATTCGAACTAACGAGTCACTGTCGAGCCAAGCCTCATTAATATTTTTCGTTCGAAATGGATTCATTTTAACTTTGAAATCATTAACTGCTACAATCGACGCAATTTTGATTCGAGCCTTAACAAGCTTTTTTGCCAGCCCTAGGTCCTGGAGTCACATATCAGTGAGATAAACAGGACAAATGATCAATTACACCAAATAAAACAGGGCAAATCATCAATTCTCTCTGGAATTTTCGCATGTCCCGTGAAACGGTATGAATTGACAATATTGCCCCCTAGAGATTTGCCCTGGGGCGTGGGTTGTTTGGCACGTGGCCGCAGCCCTTAGGCCAAGGGATAGGAGGGTGATTTGGGGATTCGCACGGCGTCGATTGGAGATGCGAGATCTGGCCATTTGACTGCCCTAACACAACGGATTTGCAGGTCAGAATGGTGAACAACAGTGTTATCTTTCTCATCTATACCTTTTTATAATACACGTAAGCATTCTTTTCTACGTCCACCCTAAATAGTGTATCCCACTAGAGATGACTCAACATTCGTGCACCCAGCGAAACGTCTCCAAAAACTTGCCTCCATCAAAATTAACCTCTCAGATCTTTCCTCAGCTTTACTCACCCACATCCAATGACCATTGTTTAGTGTGTCTAATCATCTCTGTGACACACAACAGACCTCCCCCACCTCCAGCATCATCAAGGAAAAGGAAACAAACGTCCTGGAAAAAGAAAAGACCATACATTACATGCTGGGGAAAGGAAACAGGGAGACAGTATTATTTACCAGCGTCCGGGCTCGAATTTTTTACTGTATTGGTATCATCGTTATATTTTTTTTCGAATCAGGCTCTCGCGGCGATGAATTTGCGATTATAGCCTCGAGCCGAAAAAATTCAACGGAGACGTGCTGAAAATTTTTTCCCACGTCCGAAATTATCCAATGAGCGTTAGGTAATTTCGAGCACGAAAAAATAAAACCAAGCTCGCCAAATTACCGGATAATTTCAGGCATGGAAAAAAAATTACAGTGCTTCTCGACCGCGAAAAAAATAATTCTAGCGCCTCTCCGCTGATTTTTTCTGTCTCGAGGATATAATCACAAATTCATCGCCGCGAGAGCCTGATTCATAAAAAATTATAACGACGATACTAATATAGTAAAAAATTCAAGCCTAGGCGCTGGTAAATAATACCGCGCTACCGCTCCGCTGAATTTTTCTGGCTCGAGGCTACAATCGCAAATTCATCGCCGCGAGAGTCTGAATCGGAAAAAATTATAACGATGATGCCAATACAGTAAAAAATTCCCGAAAAACAATAAAGAACAATCAAGCGGTGCCCGTCCGCTTGATAATTTTGAAAAAAAAATAAATGCTCGGTGGTCGTTGAAAAATTCAAGCGTGGGAGAAAAAATAAAAAAATATTCAAGCAATGCTCGTCCACTGAATAATTCTGGGAAAATATAGAAAACTAAACTGCGATCGCCGACCACTGGATCCGCAGTAAAAAAAAAGATAAAAATTAAATGGCTCATTGGCATTGATTCTTGCGAGAAAAATTGAAAAAATTAAGCGGACTCACGGATCACCGGTTCCGTGGATAAAAAATGAAAAAAAACAGCGCTCTCCGTACGCTGAAATTAGGCTCTATTGGGCTAGATCCGTAAAAAATTCTCGAGAAGGGTCATATTCGAAAAAAATACGATCACGAGGCCAGGACAGTAAAAATTCAAGTCTGGTTTCCTTGCATGCGGATCCTTCCTGTTTATTTCCTTGTTTGATTCGCTCTCCTTCTAAATATGTAGTACGTACAGTTTTGGTCAGGACAGTAAAAAATTCAAGTCTGGTTTCCTTGCATGTGGATCCTCCTTGTTTATTTCCTTGTTTGATTCGCTCTCCTTCCAAATATGTAGTACGTACAATATGATCACAAGATAAAGTTGCTACAGGCGTTTAAAAAGACACTCGTATCTTCACATCCTTTCTTTCTTGCATGATCTCATATGCACCAGAATCCTCTAAAAAAACACAAATTGAATCCATACCTTCCTTTCTCGTGTTTCTTGAGCAGGTCCCGGGAATTCCTAACTAAAGAACGCCCAAACGCCGGGACAGAGGTGCCATACCTCCCGCCATTCGGCAAGGCCGCGAGGCTTTTACGTGCGGCAACAGTGGCTAGCGACGTCGGCGTACATACATACGCAGGCGTGCGACGACGGCAACAACAACCGGCGACGTCGGCGTACATACATACGCACACGTGCGACGACGATGACCGACGACGTCGGCTCTTTTATGCCTGGACAAAGGTACATACAGAACTGTATAAGTCCAACTTAGCCTCAAGTGCTTGCTAGTTCATGAACTGATGATCGATATATGCCAATGCTGTGCAGGAACTTGACAAATTATTTGGTCATGAACTTCATGCACATCTGGAATGGTCAACAGTTTAATGCACGGATCTGCATGGTCGGTACTCTCTATTTTATTAATCACTTTTTATAAGGTTGTAAAGTAGGTCTATACTGATGATGCTCTACAATGTACTTACAGGGTTCATCTATCCTCAGGAAGTGTTTTTTAATTGAAATACTAAAATACAAGTGGAATGAGTACGCAGAAAACATCCCTCAAGACATAAGAACAAGTCTTAAGAGTATACGGAAAACGTTTAGCGAAAAATATTATTGAGTGTTATATTTTCATTTTTGTACTCGTATACGGGCATTGTGATTATTTATTGTTATATCCATACTTATCTTCTCATTTAATTGATAAGCAGGTTTACTACCGTTGTAGCGTTAGCACGGGCACTATACTAGTCCACCTCTAACTTTCCCTCTCTTGCTCTTCACCGCTCACTTCTCTGTCTCCCTTCCTTCCTCTTTTAACATGTAAAATTCAAATTAAAAAATTTTATCTTTGAATTAAACAAGAAGTTTCAATTTGAAAAAATCTACTCAAAATTTTTAAAACAATTTCAAATGAATTTGAAAATTTTCAAATTAGTAAACTCGAAAAGTTTCAATTAAAATTTCAAATTGAAAAGTTTCAACTCTGAAAATATTCAATTCAAAAAACTTTTGATTCGAAATTTTTTTATTCAAAACCATTCAAAAAGTGGTTAAAATTACTTATTCAAAAACTTAGAGGATTTCAGAAACAAAATCTATTTTTCGTTTGATAGGAGGGAGTAGGAGAGGAAAAAGGATAACGCCAAGTGTCACAAAAACCTTTTGAGGGGAAGTGAAGTGAGAAAAGGAGAGATATACTACAATTGTCATAACAAGAAGACATCCACTAAAAGTTCTAGGGTGTGTTTGGTTGTTTGTACCAAGTGGTATATGTATGAGTTGGTTTAAGAAAAATGTCATCCATGTGTTTGGTTGTTTGAATGGAATCATCCCATCCTGGACGGTGTGATACAAATTTAAGGAATATTCCCTATAGATGCTGAACCATTCTATTCATACAAAACAATGAAACCAAATGGTGCAGAACTATCCCATCCTATTCAACATCATCCCACCAACCAAACACACCCTTAGAGACGCTCTCAAATTAGCAATTTTCGAAAACGTTTACCAGATCGCGTGAACTCAGAGGAGACTACGTGGAGCAGGGTACTACTGCGATTCTGAAATATCTGAAAGACCATGTGGAGGTCTATCCTTGTGTGTGATGAGTAATTGATGAGTTTTGAGCTTGTGTTGTTTTAAATTGATTTGGATTTGAAGCAATTTGAGTGTTGGTCTACCGGCTTCGAGGCTTTGGCTGGTTGGAGACCAGTCGTCCGACCTCGAGTGGTCGGGGCTTTGGCTGGTTGGAGACCAGTCGTCCGACCCTGAGTGGTCGGGTCGTCCGACCCCGAGTGGTCGAGGCTTTGGCTGGTCGGAGACCAGTCGTCCGACCCCGAGTGGTTGGGTCGTCCGACTCCGAGTGGTTGGGTCGTCCGACTCCGAGTGGTTGAGACTCCGAGTGATTGAGTCGGAGACCAGTGAACAGATCTCGAGTGGTCGAGATGGAGACCGATGGCGCACCACGTATGGTCGGGTTTTGGCCGGTCGATGTAGTGTATATCTGTCTGTTGAGATGGATATGTGTTGTTGGACATTGCTATGTGATGTGGTTTCCTTGTCTATGATGGTTGCAGGACTTTGGAGCTAGGTCATGGTGAGGTGAAGGAGATCAGGACTAGGCTGGGAGAGCTGAGGTCCAGATGATCAAGGTGTCGCCAAAGATGACTGAGGACAGGGAGTAGCTGCAAGCCAATAAGACAAAGGAATGGATGAGATGCTAACTTGGAGCTGCTCTGATCAAGGAGGACCGTTGGATCGCGGTCAGGAAGATAGAGTAGCGGGTCAAGTTAGTATGATTTGAAAAGTGTGCAAAACCCGTTGTGTTGTTGGGTTTCAGGTCAGCCCATGCATAGCTGTGTGAGTGGGTAAAATCTCAGCCCTTGATGGAGTGCTATAGGGTTTAGAGGCTCATCCAAGGGTGATAAGTGGTCCAAGCCTGCTATACATAGGCAGGGAGAGGGGTATCTCCCTGTAGGGGTTGAGCAGGTGAGGAAAGTGTACGTGAGTAGTTGAGAGTTGTTGAGAGTGACAGTGTAAGGATCAAATCCTGGCTCTTGGATGTTGGCTTAGGTTTGAAGCAGGACATCCAAAGGTGGGAATTGATCCCAAGTCACTATAAATAGAGGGGTAGGGGCAGCCTCCCCTCTTTGAAGGTTCTGAGGTTTTTGCTGCTCATTTGAGTTTTGCCCACTTTGTTGTGAGGTTTTGTAAACCTCCCTTCCAGAAATG
Organism: Otatea glauca; assembly: GCA_036346275.1. Classification (NCBI taxonomy): domain Eukaryota; kingdom Viridiplantae; phylum Streptophyta; class Magnoliopsida; order Poales; family Poaceae; genus Otatea; species Otatea glauca. Next base: position 22,314,127 of record CM070715.1, read on the forward strand.
AAATGTTCTTCTTTTATATTCTTGTTTCATTTCCCTTACATATTTACATTACGCACTTAAATTCTGTTATCCAAACTCCACATTTACTTACTTGCAATTTACTTTACGTAATTTGGATTTGTCTCATCTCCTTCTACATGCTATTGAGTCTTTGTTGAAATTCATGATTGATGAACTCTTCTCTGGACTTGGTGCTTTCAATCATCTAGGCAATCCTTGCATTCTTGTTGCAAGTTAGTAAATCTGTGTGTTCTTAAAGTGCGTAAACGTGTGACTTGCAGTTCTTTAGTCTTGATTGACTTTTGGTTCTTGTTACCAAGGATGAAAGATTGCTGGATGAATCTTCTATAGATCATATCCCAATCATCTAGGCAATCTACAACCTCTTCTATTCAGTTTTGCAAAAAACCAATTTCTGTGCCTAGTTTTCAGATAGTGTTTCTATTTGTTTGAAGGGTTGTTTCTTCGTGTACTTACTTGCTATGATTTGTGGAGAGTCATCCAAGGATTTCGACCATCAACTCCCACCAGAAGTTAGGGTGAAGTCCGTGTTCGTGACTCTGCTTTTGGTGTTGCATTTGTTAAACTGAAAAGGACGGAACCTTGGTATTAATTCCTTCGATTGTTGATTGAAATAGGTTCCTGACATCCTTTGAGAGGTGCACACCAATTTTCACTATTTTTGGATCAGCCGATCAAAAGTTACATCGATTTCTGTTTTTGAGATCGTGCTGATTTTTCTATTCACCCGAAACTATTCATCCGATCTCCGCAGGTCGGGCGCACTGTTCATCAGGTCGGGGGGTACTGTTCACCCGAATACTATTCACTCGAGTACTGTTATCCGACCACTTCAGGTCGGGAGTACTGTTCATCCGACCAGTGCTGGTCGGGGATACTGTTCACCCGAACACTATTCATTCCGAAAATCGCTTCATCCGACCTCAGAGGTCGGGTACTCGCTCATCCGACCGCAGATACCCGATCGGTCGCTTTCTTTCTAGTCTTTTGGTGGTTTGAATTCTAGGGGGAGAGTTTATTCGAAAATTTTATTTGGATCCTATTCACCTCTCTCTAGTCGCCTTTTCCGATCCTTCAATATCAAAAGCAACGGTGTAACTATGGGTGCGTGCAGGGTTCACAAAACCGAATTTCAAAATTCGCTTCGAAATCCGCAGTACGAAAACCGCTCGAAAACCGTCAAAAACCGAAGGGTTAATAAATCAAATTTTTTCTGAAAAATTCCAAAAAAATAGAAAAACCGCTCGGTTTTTGCAAAAAATCGCTCGGTTTTTGCAAAAAACCGCTGCCAACTGGATGTTCGTCGCAAAACGGTTTTTGACGAAAACCGTTGTTTTTGGCGAAAAACCGCGGTTTTTGACGAAAAACCGAGCGCATAAATTTTTTCAAAATGTTTAAATTTTAATTTTTTTTGAATGGACTGGTTACCGAACGGTTTTTGATTTCGAACCTCAGCGGTACGCTTGTTTTCGAGCGATTTTCGTCGATTTTGTGAACCCTGGGTGCGTGTACTTTGAAAATGCAAAGAGGAGTTCATTCGATCGAAGAAATCTGAAGATTGCCAAATAATGATGGTGGAAAGGCGGGAGCCATCAACTTTCCTAATTCTCCAAGGCCCATTGAAAACTAATCCTCTGCCCAGTTCGGTTGCCGTTCGCACAGAAGACGAAACAGTGTGAAGATGTTTGACGCTCAAGTTGCGGAAGTGAACTTTGACTAGCTTCCCAATACGTACGGATAGAGGTGGGAGCAGGATCCAAATTTCGGATTTCGGCCTCGAGATCTAAACTACCGGAGAAAAAAAAAAGTTTAATTTTTTTTTGAAAATGATACAGTAATTTGATATATTTTTTTGTGAAATTTAGGTTAAACCGGACGAAATTTTATGAAAAAATTTCGGATTTTGGTTTTTTATGGCCGGATTTGACTTCAATTACATCAATAACCCATAAGAAAGTGATCTTTGATGATAATTTGTTGAAAAACTTATTTTTTTAGGTATATTAAAATTTTGGCAGAAACACCGTTGGAATTTTATAAAATTTAATATGCTTTATAATGCTATAAAAAATTTATGGTACTATCTAAAGAAGTCTAGAATCAAAAAGGAAATTTTATAAAAATATTTTAACTTCATGTGTTATCTTTTAAAAATAAAAAACAGAATTAGCATAAATGAGGCAGTGAGATTATCGGAATTTTTATAAGTTCTTTAATGTTTGATAATCATTTGAAAATTTTATGGTAACATTAGTGATGCATCAAGAATATACATATTTTTTTTTAAAAATGTTATAAAATGGTTTGAACCATTTTTCATGCGGTTGAAATTTGTCGGTCAGCCTTCAGTTGCACTGTCCGAATTTTTAAAAATTCATGAAGCTTGATCATCATCTGAAAATTTTATGAGAACATTAAAAATGGATTTTTAATTCAGTTCAAACTTCTCGGTCAGCGTTTTATCAGGACAATAGCAATGTTTGAATTTTTAAACATTCCTCAAATGTGATAATCATCTAAAATTTTTATAGAAACATCACTGATGTGTCAGAAACCTCCAAACAAATTCAAAATTTTTCTTCGTTGTTTGACCCACTTTTCAACCGGTGCAAATATATCGAAATTTCAGGAATTTTGCCCAAAATTTTGGGAATTTTCGGCGAAATTTCGTTTTTCTTGGTAGAAAATGAACCGGATTTGAATTTTTATTTTTGAATTTCGAACGAGATTTGTCCGAAATATCCGAATTTCGGCGAAATTTCGAATTCTGGTCCAGGACGATATTTTATCCGAAAACGAAATTTGAATCCTTGGGTGGGAGCAGTTCATCTATGTGGACGGCACCAAGAATGAGGAGCGAGCATCGACTACTGGCGAGAATTCGGTACACATAATTATGTGAGAAAAAGAACTAATTTTTATTTATTCATTGAGTACATATACAAAGTTATTACTCTTTAAAAACTTTACGCCTCGGAGTGGGGTTTTCCTGCTAATAAAAAAATTCGGTAACAATATGCATACATAATAGCCACTCTCCAATAACGAGATCGTTCGTGTGTTCCAGTTGAGTGTACGCTATGGTATCATCGATGGATATGTGAGGCAAGTGGGAAGACGATCATGCACGGCGTCGCAGGCGCGATCAACGAGTGACACGGCGAAGCGTCGGCTCGGTGCGCGCGCTCGGTATTAGTGAGCATATACTCTTCGGTCCCTATTCTCCACTTTTTGGCATCTCCATTGTCTTCCTTTTCTTTGCATGCGAGGATTGCTACGACGTCAGTAGCAGGGTAAGTCACAGCATGCCACAGTGTCGTGGTAGGGAGTCCTACCTCATGCCATGCTTGCTTTAGACCTGTTTCGTGCCGTGCCAGCCTAAACATAGCCCATACAAGTGTGTCGTGTCGTACCACCAATCGTGCCTGACCGTACGGTCCAGCACGGCCCTAGTTTTGTACAGTGCCAGCTCGGCCTACACACATACGTGCCATATCGTGCTTTGGTCGTACCATGCCAAAGATCGGCAAAAAAAAAAAAAAAAGTCTGACCCAACGCCTACATCTACATACAGAGAAATATATTTGGGAAGAGTTTAATTTTATGGCTTTAAATGTCAAGCCCGTACCACCTCAAACAAAAGAAAAACTGATATGCCACTTGGAAGACAACCATGCACGATGAACTGCCTTTTAGAAGATGCTGCATAAACAGAATAAATAATGGCCGAGGTTTGGAATCGTATCCTTATCACTGTCCCTGCTTAGCCTTTTAGCTTCCCACTTTGCATCTAGCAAAAAGATAAAAGTTATCCCTGCCACGGTCCGGACGTTGCTCAGTTTTTTTTTTCTTTTTTTTTTTTTGTCTCAAGCTTAAAAATCTAAAAGTAAACAAAGAGGTTATGTTTTAAAAGCCATGAGTTTTATGTAACTAAAATTTAAAAGCCACAGAGATGTGTTTTTATTTATTAAGGGTTGATTTCAGACTAATGCCATTGAAGTTAGGATAAAATTACCTACCTCTACTACACATAAAAGCGTACTGCTTTTAAGCTGTTTAAATCAAAAAGCTAGCTTTGAGCTATAAGACAAAAAAGCTACGACTCTATTTGTTTGAGCTTTTTCTCCAGCTTAAAAGCCAAAATCTAAATAAAGAGTTAATTTTTTAAATAAGCTTTTCAAAAGCCATACACACCTTTATATGGTTAAAAACCAAAAGCCATCAAAGCGACGTTTTTTTGGCTTATTGAGGGTTATTTTTAGACTAATGTCACTGAAGTTGAGGTAAAATTACCCACCTCTACTACATATAAAAGCGGATTGTTTATTTAAGCTAAAAGCTGGATTTAAGCTATAAACCAAAAAGATTAAGACCATGTTTGTTTAGACTTTTTCTCCGGTTTAAAATAAAAAAGTCAAAGTCTAAACAAATGGATGTCTTTTTAATTGGGATTTTCAAAAGACAAGTCAAAAACCACTAGAGAGGTGTGTTTTTTTACTTATTGAGGGTTGGTTTTAAACCAATACCACTGAAATTAGAGTAAAACTACTCACCTCCATCACGTATATAGGTGGATTGCTTTTAAGCTGCTTAGACAACAAAAGCTGGCTTTAAGCTATAAGTCAAAAAAATCCTAAACCTAAATAAATAGAAACCAAGTCTAAATAAGAGGGCTAAGCCTAAATAAAGAGTACCTCAAAATTCGGGATTACCCGTATCATTTTTCGTACCATCTCATATCTCTAGTACTTCTAATTAGAAGTTGATGGCGGTCGTCCGTTCTTGCTCTTCTTTCTTTAGTTCACTTTATCCGTTAGATCTAACTTAAACGGATGAGATACAACATTGGATGTTAAATCCGTTGAAGCCTCTCACGGTCTCACCCACGATCTCTCTGCACCTCACGCGTTCCCCTCCTTCCAACTACCGAACTCCTCTCTCCCTCCACCTCCCCGCACCCGCGCCACCCCTCCACCTCCCCGAGCCATCTCTCTGCCTCCCGCGCCGCTCCTTCGCCTCACGCGCGCGCCTCCACTAGTAGGGCGGTGTTGGTGAGGAAGAAGGATGGCTTTGCACGGAGCCAGGAGAGGAAGAGCGCGACGTGGAGGGGCTCTGCGGGCGCGACGGAGCGGATGACTCGGAGCGCGAGGTCCGGCGGGAAGGGGGACAGGAGGCGGAGGCTGTTCAGGGTGCGCTCCAAGTAGAAGTCGCGTCGCACGATCGTGGAGAGGTGGTGGACCGCCGCGAAGTAGGCATCCTTGGAGGTCGGGTGCTGGGGCTGTGCGGTGCCTGCCGCGGGGTCGGGGAGCATGGCGAGGCTATGGGCGCCGAGGCCGAGGTCGAGACAGCCGCGGAGGCGGCACAGGATGGCGACGACGGCGAACGCCGGCTTGGCTCGCCTGGGCTGCATCCACACCACTGTTTCTCGCGAGCTTAAGGTGGAGGTGGGCTCAATGATGAAGGAGACGAATGCCTTTAGTTTACCGGCCCATAGGGCCCACTTATCTAGGGTTTGAAGAGGATATAATGTGCGCGTCCCCTTGCAATCCAACACAGCCGCCGTCGCGCCGTTCTTCCTCCTCCTCGCTCCTGTGATGATCCAGCAGAGGATCAACACATTGGAAGTTGAAGAAGTAGGTGAAGAAGTTTGAGGGAGAAGAAGATTTGAGATAGACAGGAAGAACACGCAAGAAGAAGGGAACCAAAGCATCTTTTCCATTCTGCTTTTCTCTTTTCTGTTTACAAGGATTTATACTCTGTCATCTCTTCTTACAGACAGTAATTATCTATTACAGTTTACCACTGCTGTGAATACCGACAACACTGTTTACTGTCATTAGCCAACACACACCATCCGATCAACTCCCGCTCTAATCTATCCCTTCGTTCCCTTTTAAAGAACGCTCCCTTCTGAACTCCTTGGCGCCAACTTCCTTTTCCTTACGCGCCAACATCCTAACATCACCCCCCCGCCAGGAAAATCTGCTTGACCCCAAGCACAAGCAGTCGGAAAACTTGCTTTGACAACATTCAGATCTTCCCATGTCGCCATCTCAGCAGGAATACCACTCCATTTAATCAGAGCCTGAGGTATTGCGGAATTACCTTTCTTGACTAGACGTCGGTCCAGAACACACTCCGGTTCTACGGACTCCAAATTCAGATCAGCAACTTTAGGGAGAGTATGAAATACTGGCGTAAAGTCTGGGATAAATGTTTTGAGCTGTGAGACATGAAAAACTGGATGCACTTGACTTCCCGCCGGTAAGTCCAATTTGTAAGCTGCGGATCCAATTTTGTCAATTATACAGTAAGGACCAAAATATTTAAAAGCCAGTTTTGGAAACGGGCGATTGACCACTGATGATTGTGCATAAGGCTGAAGTTTCACATAAACTTGTTCTCCCGACTGAAACTGTCAATCCACCCGTTTTTTGTCTGCCTTCACTTTTATCCTGTTTTGCGCTGCTTTCAAGTGCTGCTGTAGAAATGCTGCTTGAACCTTCCTCTCTTCCAGAAAAGCTTTTACTTCATGATTTGTCCCTGCTTCAGCTTTTAACATGGCGCCATAGCGAGGTTCGACACCATAGAGCGCTTTGAAAGGAGAGCATCCTAAAGATGTATGGTAACACGTATTATACCAAAACTCTGCCATTGGTAACCATTTGCGCCACTTAACTGGAGATGCATGAACAGCACATCGAAGATACATTTCTAAACATTGGTCAACCCATTCTGTTTGCCCATCCGTTTGCGGATATATGCTGTGCTAAACTTCAATTTGATGTCCATAGCTACAAATAATTCCTTCCAAAACAAACTAGTGAATATCTTATCCCGATCGGATACAATTGACTGTGGCATACCATGAAGCTTGATGACATACTCCAGGAATAACCGAGCTATTTGTGGAGCTGTGAATAGGTGTTTCAGGGCTATGAAGTGTGCATACTTTGAATATCTATCTACCACTACCATAATAGTACTACAGCTCTCCGAATTCGGCAAACCTTCAATGAAATCTATCGTGAGATCATGCCATGCCTCTTTTGGAACTGGTAATGGTTGAAGCAAACCCGGTATCTTTGTGTGTTCGTGCTTGGCTTGCTGACACACCGCACACTGATTTACCACATTGGTTACATCTCTTTTTAAACCGGGCCAGGCAAAAAGCTTTTTGACACGCTGATGAGTTACTGAAATGCCAGAATGTCCCCCAACTGCACTAGCATGAAACACATGTATAATTTTTGTTTGCAAAGCTGAATTTTCACCCAACCAAATCCGCCCTTTGAACTTGATTAATCCTTGATGTAATTCAAATCCTTGCTCATCTGGACTTTTGATCGCTAAGGCTGCTAACAACTTTTGTGCCCTTGAATCCGTCACATAAGTATTCAGAACCTCTTGAATCCATACCGGCTGGACCTCTGACACCGCTTGTAATGCCAAAACATGTCCCATTCGTGATAAAGCATCGGCCGCACAATTCAGTATGCCTTTTTTGAATTGGATACGAAATTGAAGGCCCATGAGTTTTGTCATTGCTTTCTGTTGTAAATCTGAAAGTAATTGTTGCTTGCCTAAATAACAGAGACTGCGATGATCTGTGTGGATTATGAACTCCCCCCGTTGCAAGTAAGAACGCCAACGATCGACTGCCAAAATGACTGCTAGAAACTCTTTTTCATAAAAATGGATAGCTTCTGATGGTGAGGACTAAGCACCTTGCTCAAGAATGCAATAGGGTGGCCTTCTTGCATAAGAACTGCGCCAATTCCTATGTCACAGGCGTCAGTTTCAACCACAAAAGTTTTCTGAAAACCAGGCATGGCTAGCACTGGGATTTGAGTCATTGCTTGCTTTAGTTGTTCAAAAGCCCTTGTTGCCGCCTCATCCCAACAAAATGACTTTTTCTTCAATAAATTGGTGAGCGGTCGCGACATAAGTCCATAATTCTTTACAAACTTGCGATAATATCCCGTAAGCCCCAAAAATCCTCTCAATTCTGTGATATTTCTCAGTTGCGGCCATGTTAACATCGCTTGCGTTTTAGCCGGATCAGTCGCCACACCCTTATCTGAAATGACATGCCCCAAATAAATGATGCTTCTTCTCGCAAAATCACACTTGTCCTTTTTACAAATAGTTGATTTTGTTCCAGTAAAGACAGAATTAATTCCAAATGCCTCCCATGATCTTCCAGTGTCGAACTGTATACTAATATATCATCCATGAAGACCAGAACAAACTTTCGCAGATATGGAGCTAGAATTGAATTCATTAAACATTGAAAAGTGGTTGGTGCATTTGTTAATCCGAATGGCATTACTTTGAATTCAAAATGAACATGATGCGTTTTAAACGTGATCTTCGGAATGTCAGATTCCACCATTCGGATTTGATGGTAGCCAGCTTTCAGATCAAGTTTTGAAAAATATTGTGTTCCAGCTAATTCATCAAGCAATTCATCAACTATGGGCATTGGAAACTTGTTCTTGATAGTGATACTATTTAGTTTGCGGTAATCCATACAAGCGCCAGTTGCCATCCTTCTTGCGAACCAATAATACCGGAGACGCAAATGGACTGGTACTGGGTTGAATGAATCCGGTTGTCAACATACTTGCCACTTGTTTTTCAATTTCGTCCTTTTGCATAGGAGAATATCTATAAGGCCTGCTATTAACTGGTATTGCTCCTGGAAGTAACGATATTGCATGATCATACAGACGATGTGGAGGTAGAGAAGAAGGGTCTGCAAACACTTCTACAAATATATCAAGAATCTGTTGAATTTCTTTTGTTATATCCTCTCCAAGGCAGCCTGAAACCATCCCTTCATTCACTGTAATTGTCCAGATTTCATGACTGTTTCGCCATTTATACCATTCTTTGACTGGTGTTTCTGCTATGTGCCCCTTCTGTTTGGAACTAACACCTTGCAGTTTAACAGGTTTTCCACCATCCATGAATTCTAACGTTTTATGTTTCCAGTGGCAAATCATCGGACTGTGGAGTTGGAGCCAATCCATTCCTATGACTGCATCGTATGCTCCTAACTCCAGTATCTTCATATCAGTACAAAATGTGTGTCCTTGAGCCCACCATTCCAATCGTGGTACAAATCTGTCACAATGCAATACTTCTCCACTTGCTATAGAAACTTGAATGGCTGAAATTGGTTCTGTTCTACATTTGAGTCTTGCCAAACAAGCTGCACTGAGAAAGCTATGAGTGCTACCTGAATCGATAAGTATCAATATGATCTGATTGTCCACCATTGCTTGTACCCGTATTGTTTCATAATCCTCGGTACCTGCTAAAGCATGTAAAGACAGCTTGTACTGCTCCTGTTCAAATTCCTTGTCTGCGTCCTCTAAGACTTTTAATACTTCCTCACTAATATGCTCTGAACACTCCTGGACTTCCAGTGCATGAACCTGTGCCTGTGGAATTGGTTTACACTGATGATCTTTTCCAAATTTGTCACCACACTTGAAACATAATCCACGAGCGCGTCTATATTCTCTTAACCGACGAGCTCTTGTTAAATCATTTGAGACCGCTTTGGTCTGCCCCACCGCATTGTCTGAATGATATGTCACTCCATACTTATGAATCATGGCGGTTTTCTGATGTTTGGCCCTTAACTTCTCCCACTTCTCTTCTTGAATCTGTGCTAGAAGAAAAGCCTTCCTTATAGATTCCGGTAAGTGTATTTCAACCTCATACCTGAGTTCGTCTTTTAATCCTATAATGAAATGGTTAATGAAATACTCCTCAGTGCATGACTTGTTATATGCCTTCACCTTGTACATGACCATCTCGAATTGATTTATGTATTCTAATACAGTTCCAGATTGCTTAACTTGAATCAAGTCTTTTATGTATCGCCGAGAATCGAACGCCCCAAACTCCAAGTCGATTGCCGTCATGAATTGCTCCCAATTGCTGACTGGATGTTCTTCCTGGTACATCTGCCACCACAGAGCTGCATTGCCTTCCATATGCATCGCAGCAGCCGTCATCCACAAGGATTCATCAATATTGTACATTTTAAAATACTGCAAACAACGATTCTTCCAAATACGAGGTTCCTCTCCCGTAAATGTAGGAAAGGACAACTTCGGTAGAGGTGTCTTTTGGTTAAAGTTCCATGCCTCTGTTACCTGAGTTGATGAGGTGCGTGTGGATTTCAACGGATCCGAACCAAATCTCAAGGGTGGAATAGGACATCTTCCTAATAAACCTGCTGATTTCGCCGTTAATTCTCCAACTTGAGTTGCGGCTGTCGCTGGCATCAAATTCGGTGTGCTCAACCCTATCTCCCCTTCTAAATTGGTAGATGCTTGTGGCCCAAGGTTCCCCTTGTTGGATCGCCCAGGTGAGCGCTGGGATGAACTCCTCTGCACTAGATCACAGACATGCACACGTACTGGACACTTAAACACACACTGAATTTGTGCTGCAATACTTGCTGCTTTTCTATTCTTCTTCTTCTCTATTTATAGGAGGGAAAACGAGCTTGCATGCAAAGGAAAGAAAGCTTACAAAGGAAAGAAAGCTTACAAAGGAAAGGAATCGCAGTGATTTCTGCGTCAATCGTGAATTAAGGCATGCACGATCTAATCTTGCCATGCATGCAAAAAGCATGAAATGAAAATGCATGTGTCAAGGCTTAACTAACAAATCTTCCCCTAAGCCCTGCACACCTGCTTGATGTCGACGAGGCCGAGCTTGGACCGCAGCTGCACGAACTGATCTCGCCCAAGAGCTTTTGTCAGGATGTCCGCCAGCTGAACTTTGGTGCTGATTGGCTCGACCTTCACCCTGCCTTCTTCGACGCACTCTCTGATGTAGTGGTATTTGGCGTCGATGTGTTTATCGCGATCGTGAAAGACGTGGTTTTACTCACCGGATCGCGGATGGTTGTCGATCTTGAGTGTGACAATGTCGACCTCCTCTCCCCTGAGCTCTGCAAGGAGGCGCGCCAGCCAAACCCCCTGACAAGCAGCAGTCGCGGCGGCAATGTACTCAGCTTCGCAGCTAGACAGAGCCACCACCTTTTGCTTCTGGGACTGCCAGGTGATGATGTTGTCGCCGAGGAAGAACAGGACTCCGGTGGTGCTCTTGCGGCCGTCGACGTCTGCGCCATGATCGCTGTCGCTGTAGCCAAGAAGAGCAACGCCTCCTTCCTTCCTCCGATAGTGGCAGCCATAGTGCATTGTCCCGGCGACGTACCGCCGTATGCGCTTAACGGCCACTAGGTGCTCGGTGGTGGGCTTCTCCATGAACCGGGAGATATAGCCCACTGCGTACGCCAAATCTGGTCTCGTGTTCACCAGGTAGCGTAGCGCTCCCACGATCCGCCTATATTCAGTAGCATCAACTGGTGGATCGGAACTCAACTTACTGAGTTTGAGGCGTGACTCCATGGGTGTGATGCTGACATTGCAGTTTGCCAGCCCTGCTGCCTCCAAGATCTTCATCGCGTAGGCACCACGACCGATGGTGATGCTCGCTTGGTGCGGTTCACCTCGTGGCAAGGTAGTAGTGGAGCAGCCCCAGATCGCTCATCTGGAATGTGTTCATCATCTCCTTCTTGAACTGCTTGAGCTCGATGTTGTCACCGCCAGTGATGATGAGGTCGTCGACGTAGACGCCCACGAGTAACCGGTGTGTGCCCGCTCCGCGGACATACACGGCATGCTCAGATACGCTGCGCTGGAACCCGAGCGACACCAATGATGCGTCCTCTTGGCGTACCATTCGCGCAGGGCTTGACGTAGGCCGTAGAGAGCCTTGATCAGACGCAACACCTTCTACTCCTTGCCGACGACCACGAACCCCGGTGGCTGGGCGACATAGACTTCCTCCCGCAGCTCCCGCTGAGGAAGGCCGATTTAACGCCCATGTGATGGATGGCGACCCCGCCGCCGCGAGTGCCAACAGAGTCGGACGGACTCGAGCCTTGCCACCAGCGAAAAACCTCGTCGTAGTCGATCCCTTGACGTTGCACGCACTTTGCCACAAGCCGGGCTTTGTGCTTGATGACGATGCCCGTGGCGCCCTTCTTCGCCTTGAAGACCCACTTGAGCCCAATTGCGTCTTTGGCGGCGGTGGTGGGTCGACGAGCTCCTGTGCACCGCTCGACTCGATCGATGTCATTTCGTCGAGCATGGCCGCCCTCCAAAGACTCGTGCGCTTGAGCCTGCTCGAATGTGGTCGGTTCGTCGATGCTCGCCAGGAGCAGATCCTCGTCCAGATCCCGGCGCGCCATCCCAGGTGGTGTTGTTGGACCGAGAATGTTGTCGATAGTGCGAAACGGCGGGGCGCCGCCATCGTGTTCAAGATCCGTGGCCTCCTCCACATTAGCCGGCGGTGAAGCGAACTCGACGGAGCGTGTGCGGTCTGCGGTGTGGGCGACCCGCCCGGCTTGGCTCGCGTGTTGGTGATCGTGGCGGTGATGGCGTCGCGTATGAGTTGGAGGGCGTCGCAGTCCCTGATTGAGGCTGCTGCTGAAACGTGGTCACCACCTCAGGCTGGACCACAGTGGTGTACTCGATGACGAACTCACTGTCGCCGTCTGTTGCTTGATCACCGCTCCACTCCCACCGCGCCTCTTCGTCAAAGACGACGTCGCGGCTGATGTGGACTCGCCTCGCCACCGAGTCGTAGACCCGATATGCCTTGGAGCCGGGTTCGTAGCCGACGAAGATCATTGGCCGACTGCGGTCGTCCAGCTTCTTGAGGTTGGGCTTGACAACCTTGACATGGGCGATGCATCCGAACGTGCGTAGGTGATGTCTCGCGGCGTACTCCGTTCGAGCTCAGACGGGTCTTGCCGCGGTACCCTCGCCGCCGTTCGCTTGAGGATGTACACCGCCGTGGTGATCGCCTCCCCAAAATTTGCCCGGAGCCCTTCGCTTAAGCATGCTTCGTGGTCCCTACCACCGCTCGTTCGCCGCCGACGACGCCGTTTCTCTGTGGTGCGTACGGCGCGGTCACCTCACGCCATACTCCGAGCTCGGCGCAGTATCTGTTGAAGTCTGCCGCCGTGAACTCTCCCCCCCGATCCGTGCGTAGAGAGCGCGCAACTTCTTGCCGCTCTTTCGCTCTGCCATCGCTTGGATGCGCTTGATGGCGTCTGGTGCGGCGTCTTTGGTGGGCAGCAACACCACCCACATGAACCGGCTGTAGTCGTCGACGAGGAGGAGGAAGTAGCGGTTCCCGCTCGGTGTCGCCGAGCTGATCGGGCCGCAGAGATCGCCGTGGATCAGCTCGAGTACTTCGGTGGAACGGCGCTGTGCTTGGTGCGGGAACGGTGCGCGACGATGCTTGCCGGTGAGACAAGCCTCGCACACCTGCTCCACTTGGGACAATAGGGGAAGGCCACGGACGAGGCCTTCACGCCCCATCTTGCGCAATGCGGCGAAGTTGACATGGCCGAACCTAGCGTGCCAACGCCAGGCGTCCTCACTGGCACGCGAGGCAAGGCAGACTGGCCGTGCAATGTTGATGTCGAGCACGTACAGCCGACCCGCGCTCCGGTGGATCTTGGCGAGGAGGTGCCGCTGGTCATCACGTACCCGGAGTATCCCATTCTCAATCAGGATTTGGAACCCACCTTCATCCAGTTGACCGCAGCTGACGATGTTGGCGGTGAGGCGCGGGATGAAGTAGTTATTGGGAAGGGTTCGGTGCTCGCCATTCTTGCATGCGAAGAGCACGGTTCCGCATCCCTCGATCCGGACCATAGATCCGTCTCCGAATCGCACAGAGCCGATGACCCTGTCATGTGTTTGGTGGCCCCAGTGTCGAAGATCCATCGCTTGGAGTCGCGGTCCTCCTCACCGTCGAGCGCCGCGAACACCTTGCTCTCCACCAGCTCGACATGCTTCGACAGTGGCTGTGGATGAGGTGCCGCATGAGGTGCAGGTGCCCCCGGATTGAGGGCAGCTTGGCCAGCATGGCCTGCCGGGGCCTGCACGGTGAGCTCTGGTAGCGGTGGCGGCGATTTGGTGAGGATGGCGCCGTCTTGGATCAAGAGGAGGCTGGGCTCGTCGTCTCGGGCCACGTGGGCCTGCTCGTCCCTCTTCCTGCTCCTGCACTCCTTGGCCCAGTGGCCAATTTTGCCGCAGTAGTGACATTTGTCGCCGTTGCGGGCCGGCGCCGGGCTGGACCCTTCCCGCGCGTCCGCGTTCCCGCCACCGCGCGGTTTCCCTTTTGGACCACGGCGCTTGCTGTGGTTGTAGGAGCTGCCACCGGTTCGAGGGCTCTCCTGCTCCTTCTGCTTGTACCGCTCCAGCCATTGCTCCTCCGTGAGGTACAGCTTGCCCCCGCTCTGGGCTGGAGGCGGCTCGGGATCGTCCTCCGACGCCAGAAGTCGGCCGGTGATCTCCTCGACGGAGAGGGTGGAGATGTCGAGCAGGGTTTCCATGGAAATAACCAATTGTTTATACCTGCCACGTGCGATGCGGAGGTACTTCTCGACGACCTTGATGGGGGGCTCTGGATCGCCGAGGGTGGCGAGTTGATTGACGAGGCCCGTGAGGCGTAGAGCGAAGTCCTCGACGCCTCGCCGTCCCGAACGCCAGTGCTCGATCGGCGCGCGCCGCCGTGGCGCTGTCTTCCGGATGCGGTCGTCACCGATCCGCATGACTCGGAGACACTCCCACGCCTCCTTCGCGGACGGCTTGACCGCGACAGTGGAGATCATCTCCGGTGGCATCGCACGCGATGGCGCCGAGCGCCATCCGCTCGTGCACGCCGATGTCGCTGCCGGGATCGATGGCGCACCAGAGGTTCCGAGCCTGCAGCTTGATCTTCATCAACAAGGCCCAGTCGTTGTAGTTTGTCTTGGCCAGCGTGGGGTAGTTCATCGGCCCGCCTCCCCCTTCCTTGACCACGCGGTACACGACCAGCCCGCGGTCGCCCCCGTCGTCTCCACCTCCTGTGGAGCGACTGCCGGAGCCAGAGGGTGGTGGCGAAGCTGTTCGTGCTCGAGGCATTTTGACGCACAATCACGCGGCCAACGCCGATAACGGGCTCTGATACCACTTGTTGGATCGCCCAGGTGAGCGCTGGCGCTGGGATGAACTCCTCTGCACTAGATCACAGACATGCACACGTACTGGACACTTAAACACACACTGAATTTGTGCTGCAATACTTGCTGCTTTTCTATTCTTCTTCTTCTCTATTTATAGGAGGGAAAACGAGCTTGCATGCAAAGGAAAGAAAGCTTACAAAGGAAAGGAATCGCAGTGATTTCTGCGTCAATCGTGAATTAAGGCATGCACGATCTAATCTTGCTGCATGTATCAAGGCTTAACTAACACCCCTTCACCGAGTTCATCATTTTCTGAAATTGCTCCATCAACCCCATGATCAATGTGTTGTGTTCCTCTACCTGAGCCTGAATTGCCGGAATCGCTTCAACTGGCTTAATCTTCTCCACAATAAAATCAAGATTAGCTTTCAAGGCCTCCCATCTTTCGTCCATCTGCTCCCATCTGGCCTCCGCTTGGTCCCCTGCTTCTCCCATCGCTTCTAAGACCAACCTGGTTTGCACAGATGGCTTTGGTGGCGCCGTTGTGAAGAAACCACGTGAACCAACCAAATCGACAGACGCACACTCAAACTCTGAATCTAGGAACGTCTGCCGCCTCGGAATTTTACGGTTCAACTAAAAAAAATTTCCGGATCAGCACAGGTATCCACTTCTTCGCCGAGCCAACCCAGATTGTGGAAAAAAATTTACCAGGATCATCAGAATCGTGTGATGGCGATTCCGAGTTCCCGAACCAGATCCAGGGATTTTACAGCTCTAGGCTAGATCGGCATTGTGCTCTGATACCAGATGTGATGATCCAGCAGAGGATCAACACGTTGGAAGTTGAAGAAGTAGGTGAAGAAGTTTGAGGGAGAAGAAGATTTGAGATAGACAGGAAGAACACGCAAGAAGAAGGGGATCAAAGCATCTTTTCCATTCTGCTTTTCTCTTTTCTGTTTACAAGGATTTATACTCTGTCATCTCTTCTTACAGACAGTAATTATCTATTACAGTTTACCACTGCTGTGAATACCGACAACACTGTTTACTGTCATTAGCCATCGCACACCATCCGATCAACTCCCGCTCTAATCTATCACTTCGTTCCCTTTTAAAGAACGCTCCCTTCTGAACTCCTTGGCGCCAACTTCCTTTTCCTTACGCGCCAACATCCTGACAGCTCCGTGTTAGGGTTAGGGTTGTGAGCTTTCCAAGGTATCAAGCAGCTCGTAGAATATTTTCCACCTCATTTTCTCGCGTGATTTGATCTTTTTGATCTGATTCTAGCTGATGCACGTTGTTTTTTGGCGGCAGATCAGAAGAGATGGTGGTGCCGTTGCTGACAAAGAGCATCGTGAAGAAGTGGGTCAAGCAGTTCAAGAGGCCCCAGAGCGGCCGCTACAAGTGCCTCAAGGTGATAGCTTCTCCTCCAAAACGCTCGTTCTTGGCGCTCAGATATTTGTAGTGCAGGTCATAGGCTTCCTGTTACTATGTTCAGATGGGTCTAGATTGCGATTGATATGTGTTGTTGTAGTTTTATTAATCACGCACGGTGGTTAGCTTCTTTTACTAGATTATAGGGATATAATGTCGAGTGGACTGATGTGTAGTGGCTATGAACCTCTAATGCCTAGGTGGTTTATGCCTTGTATTTTTCATTGTAGGTTGGGCAATGGTACTATAAAATGGAAGGAGTGTGTGGAGTATTGGAGTCGGCGATACGGCTCACTGTGTCAAGTTGATTCTTGTGCAAGCTAGTTGGCACATATAGCTATAGAAATGTGTTGTGTTGCTTTGAGCAGAAGTAGAAACACCATTTGAGAAAACATAACTAAATACTGCATGTTAGATCAAACTTGCTTATTCCACTTGGCGTAATCCTTGAAATGGGACAGAAAATCGCAGATTTTTTGTGTTGGATAAATCTTTTATTTCATTCTCTATGGTCAAGGTTTCTGAATGAAAGGAAATGAATTCTTAGTAAAAGGTCTGAGTAAGAAAACATTTCCTTAAGTGAACATTGGGGGTAAAGGAAGGGGGGCGCTAGCCCTTGCATTAGTATAGCAATGTGGCTCTCGCAACCTCTTCTACAACAATTACTTCGTGGTTTCATGAAGTGGGGTGGATAAAATGGCATGGGCTTCATTCTGAGTATGAATGCTTGCCTAGACTTCTCCCAACACTTCCTTGCCCAAGGGCTGCTTAAGAAAATCCTGTTTTCAGCATGATCAATTCCTTCTTGTTTGATCCTTTCAGTGAAACAAGTTATTTTTCTGTTATATATAACTGTATGTTCAAGTGGCATTTTCTAGCATTATATTCTTATTTTTTCTGTCCCAATTATCTGTTGAGTGCATAGTATACCATTTGCTAAAATTTGTTTTACAAGTGAGACCTTATTTAAAAATGAAGTTGTGGCTGCGTGTAGTTGTAACCTTGTTTGTGACTGGTAGAACCTGTGATTTTTGGATTTTTGAAATGCTGAAGCTTCGTGTCTTCTTGTAGACATGTCATCTCATTTAGTAATGCTTATGTTGTGCTTAAACCTGGCTCGGCTAGGGTTTCAACCTGTTGACCACCTCCGCCTCCTTGCGCCGCTTCCTCGGTCCCGCATGTTCTCGCCTATTGTGGATCTGGTTCCAGCGAGACTCGGAGGTGGTGGTTGTCTCCACATCAGTCGCGCATGGCTGCATCAATGGAAGACGCGAGACACGACTGCGTGGGAGATGGGATGCAACGGGTGGCGATGGCGCGGGGAGCAGTGGCGTTGCTGGTGAGGGCCGCGGAGACCAGAAACGACATGGGTAGCATCGCTGCCTCGTATCATCCTGCCTTCGTCGCATGTGGAAGGTCCTCCATTTACTTCTTGCTTGCCTCTCTGGATTTCAGTTTGTGGAAGTTTTATCACAAGTGTTTGATGCAATTTGCCGCCTGTCGTCCTGCCTTCATCGCGTGGGGAAGGTCCTCAATTTACTTCTTGCTTGTATCCCTGAATTTTAGTTTGTAGAAGTTTTTCATAAGTGTTTGAGGCAAATTTTGACAGATGAAACTGGACGAGGGAACAAGAAACTGATTTATTGCTTGCAGGATGTGCTTGATTTGAGGGGCTACACTCACATAAGTATGAAATTATCAGATTTATGATGCTTTTGTTTTGTTGCATTCTGCATCTGAGGTAGATTCCTGCCTTCAAGTTGGCCTTTGATGTGTTGTGCCTGCTGCTAGAAACTAATTTTTGTACAAACTAATCCCTGCTATTGGTAGGTACCACTACTAGCCTTGCTGAAAGCAGGGTTGTGCAGTCATGATATTTTAGTGGAGAAAAGGAGTGTCACTAAATCAGTGGTAAGCCTTTTGAACACATAGTTTTGCACTTTGAAGTGCTAATTTTCCATTTTTCAGGTTATTGTTGTTGGCATCCACCCCCAACAATGTATTTCTTTAGTTAGGATTATGTCGTAGAGGGCCTGTGTGATGAGAGGGAGGATATATTGATATGTTGCAAAAATTGATTTCAATTGAGATATTTTTATATAACCTAGTGTACTATTCATTATGTTTGTACATAAGCAGTACTTATGTGCATATAAAAGTTGCAAAGTATTTTGTAACATGAGGGCTTCAGATTGCAAAATTAAAGATAATTCATTTTAGGCTGAGTTTGCAAGTAGATGTTTGAAATTTGTATGCTTCGATGAATTGATTTAAACATTCAACCATTGCATATTCAGAGTGGACAGCATCATTTATACAGGGTTAGTGCTCTTTGCAAAAAAAATTTGTCACAGATTGAGTTTCCGTTGCAACGTATGGGCACATACTAGTCTTGGTGCATAGTTTGATAGGTACCAGTTGCTGAAATATGGCATGTGAAATCCACGCAGAATCCATTTAGCAAACCTAAGATTTGTTTTGAACTTGCTGCATATGCTTAGACTTTGGGTATTGTAGTGTGTTGAAAAAAGAAAGCTGAATGCATTTTTTATATAACCATTACTGCTCTAAATAGCTAGCTATAGGTACGCTATAACTGCGCTATAGCTTTTTTTTTACCTCAAACATGAATCTACAGGCTTATGTTATGCTATATTAGCTGTAAACACTACAGCTAGCAATAGCTCCGCTATTTTGACATAAATTGTAGCTAACGATAGCTTCACTATTTTGACATAAGTTGTAACTAACGATAACTCCGCTATTCTGCATAGGTACCAATGGGCCACAGTATTGAGCTATTTCGAAATCTAATATTATTAAAGAGTCCAAATCCATCTCTTATAAGTCTAAACTACGAGAAAACCTAATAAAAAAAACCTCATGCCATCCTTTTTCAATAATACAATGTTCATATTTCTAAGTGATTAAGTACTTCTTGTTAAGAATATTATGATATAGTTATCATTTATGGTCTTTTGGATATGTGTTAGTATGTTTATTGATTTTGGACTTAACTCGTATTCTTATTATAAAAATATTATATCATCCCTGAAATTACGGTCCTCGCAAGCTCTACCCAGGAGTGCCCCTGGAAGTGATTCAATAGCTTGTTGATCAAAAAATCGAAATTTACTTTCTAAACTGCTATGTTTTAATGATTTATTTGAAGGTAACTTATATTATATGCATATTTATATTTAAAAAAAATTAATGCTGAAAACACGATGAAGGATATCTTCGGTGATAACTATTATAGCTTGTTTAGGACCTTGCCACGAAGCCGCGAAAATCGCGATTTAAAACCTTGATTACAAGCTTCTATCTAGGGAGCTCTTGTATGTTAGCCTCAATAATACGGTAGGACTTCTTAACCTTCTCAAGGAAGCTTTTATTCCCGTTGTACTAAGGACGTGTTTGGGGACGTTTCAACTATAATGTAAAATCATTGAAAAAATAGGCGTTATAAGGGGTCATTTTGTACGAAGATGAAGTCAACTTCTCGGAGAAGCTAAAAACTCCTAAAACAAACAAGTGTCTAAAGAAATTTCAGCCCTTGTAAATTGGGCTGCCTGATTTGCATGATGGCAAAACCTTACTGAGTACCTGTGTGGAAGATGGATATTGTTCTAGGATTATTTAGTATTTTAATCCTAACGATTAGGATGAAAATCCACTTTTCCGAAGTTACATGATTCGACGGGGATGTCCTTACCTCACGTGGATTCTCCATCAAAATGGGTTAATGACAGACGTCGACCTTGGCCAGTGGTTGCGGCCTGTGATGCAGCGGCAGTTTGAGGTGAAACAGAGTGGACGGTTATCTCTTATCTTTATCCTATTTTATATTTGATTTTTAAAGTTAGAGTCGAACACAGATAATACTAGATACGAATATGAGTACGGATTGTCTCGGTCATAAATACGGAGTGAATATATACGAGCCGAATACGGATAGTCTCGGTCATGGATATTTAGTCGGATATTGTGCAAAAACATAATGCATATGAATCAGAATCGCACATAAAAGGATCAATAAACTGTACTACATATCTAAAATGCAACTCATTAGGAGTTTAACAAGCAAATTTGACTATAATAATTATATTCAAAAGTATGTTTCAAGTTCTTCAAACGTATTTTTCTAAATTGTTGGAATTATTCTGAGTTCATTTGATATTTTTCTTAGCTTGTTTGGATATCCTGTATTTTCTAAAAAACAATTTCAATATTGAAAAGCCTCGTAGGCATATTTTGAATTTTTTCCTTTAATATTTCTTTTTAATCTTTTTTTCAAAACTAGGCGTTCGGTTTTAAAAATTGCAAAACTAGGTTGCGGTCGCCCGTATATGGGGCGATCGTCCCATATACGGGCAATTATTGTCGTTTCTAACGGGCAGGTAACGGTAGGAGGCGGCGCGCCCACCTATCGCCCGACGCAGGGGCGATCGCCCCCTGCTAGGACGACGGGTGGGCCAGTTAATTTTTTTAAAATTTTAATTCCTAATTAATTTTCCGAGAATAATCAATAGAACAGAAATAACGAAAATACTCATAGTACTGATGTACTTTAATATTTTAAATCTTTAAAGAATTGATACCTCTTAGTATTGATTATAAATAATTTTTAACGAAAATAGTCATAAGTTACAAACACTGATCTTTAAGTACGTAGTACCTCTTAGTATTGATATACTGTATTATTTTATATGTATTGGCCAAAATATTCCATAAGTTAGAAGCACTATATGTATTGGCCAAAATCGTCGGTTCTGGACCAACAGACGATTAAGGGCAGTCGCATTACTAGGAAGGTCCAACTAGAATAAGGTAATTTTTGAAATATTAATTAATATATAAGGATTTGAATTATGTTGTGAAAAGTACATTGTGTCATGCAAATTTAAATTGTATAAATCAATTTCACGTAAACACTTTTTAGTGCATTATGAACAAACTAGTATGGTGCTCGTGCTAACGCTACGACAGCAATACACCCGCTTATCAATTAAATGATAAGATAAGTATGAATATAACACTTAATAATAAATAATCACAGTGCTCGTATGCGAGTACAAAAATGAAGATATAACATTCAATAATATTTTTTGCTAAACGTTTTCCGTATGCTCTTAAGACTTGTTCACGTATGTATGTACGCCGACGTCGTCGGTCGCCGTTGCCGCACATAAAAGCCTCGCGGCCTCGCCGAATAGCTGAACGGCTGGAGGTATGGCACCTCTGTCCCAGCGTTTGGGCATTCTTTAGTTAGGAATTCCCGGGA
The DNA here is from genome assembly GCA_036346275.1 of Otatea glauca. Lineage (NCBI taxonomy): Eukaryota > Viridiplantae > Streptophyta > Magnoliopsida > Poales > Poaceae > Otatea > Otatea glauca. Next base: position 22,335,924 of record CM070715.1, read on the forward strand.
CCTGCGCAAGGAACATGGGAAAAGAAGGTATGGATTTAGTTTGTGTTTTTTTAGAGGATTCTGTTGCAAGAATAGAACTCTCGTTTGACGCATGGGAGAGGAACCAATACGTGAGAAGATTAACAAGAGAAGAGAAGATTGTGTGTATGATAAGGGATTAAGGGGTTGTATATGTACCACATATTTGGAAGGAGAGCTAATCAAACAAGGAAATAAACAGGTAGGATCCGCATGCAAGGAAACCAGACTTGAATTTTTTACTATCCTAGCCTCGTGATCGTTTTTTTCCAGAATATGACCATTCTGGAGACTTTTTTACGGATCTAACCCCTAGAGCCTAATTTAAGCGCACGGAGAGCGCTGAATTTTTTTAATTTTTTATCCACGGAACCAGCGGTCTGTGAGTGCTACTTAATTTTTTTCAATTTTTTCTCGCGGAACCAAATGCCATGAGCTGTTTAATTTTTATCTTTTTACCTCGGATCCAAATGATCGGCGAGCGCAGTTTATTTTTCCATATTTTCCCAAAATTATTCAGTGGACGGGCACCGCTTGAATTTTTTTCATTTTTTCTTCCACGCTTGAATTTTTCAATGCACACGAGCCTTTCTTCTTTTTTTGTTAAAATTATCGCGGACGGCACCGCTTGATTGTTTTTTTTATTTTTTCGGGAATTTTTTACTGTATTGGCATCATCGTTATAATTTTTTCTGAATCAACTCTCGTGACTATGAATTTGCGATTGTAGACTCGAGTCGGAAAAATTCAGCGGAGCGGTGGTGCCGTATTATTTACCAGCGCCTAGGCTCGAATTTTTTACCATATTAGTATCGTCGTTATAATTTTTTCCAAATCAGCCTCTCGCGGTGATGAATTTGCGATTGTAGTCTCGAGACAGAAAAAATCAGCGAAGAGGTGTTGGAATTTTTTTCCCGCGGTTGAGAAGCACTGTAATTTTTTTCCCATGCCCGAAATTATCCAGCGGTCGGGCAGAGCTTGGTTTTTATTTTTTTTTCGTGCCTGAAATTTCCCATCGTCCGCTGGATAATTTCAGACGTGGGAAAAAATTCCAGCACCTCTCCGTTGAATTTTTTCGGCTCCAGGCTACAATCGCAAATTGAGAACAATCTCTAATGAAAAATGTTTCAAACAAAGTTGAAATCTAAATATTATACATATTTGAGTTTCGGGAAGTATAAGGATTCTAATAAAATTAGTTTCATTCAATTCTCAGTTATTTGCAATATTTTTATATATTTGGCCTTTTCTTTAAATTTGAATTTGAAATTCACCCGGTACTATTTTTCAAAATATTTTTGCATATTATAGAAGAACTTGATTTTAGAATTTTGTTTCATTTTATTTAGACATATAATGTAAAAGTTACAAATACTTGTATGCTCTCGGGTAATGGAAATTCAAAAGAAAACAGAAAATACGTTTTCGCAGAACAGAAAGCGTCTTTCCTCAGTGGCGCGTGCGCTTTTACACTGGCCAGCAGTCACTGACCTTGGGGCCCGCCTGTTAGCAAGAGCAAAGCAGGGGACCAGCTAGGTGGCCACGTGGTTACTGGTCACAAATGGGCCCTACCGAGGGCACCATTAGCACCACTACGACGCACGCACCCGCGGTAGACTTGATCGCCGACGGCGATGGTCGAAGATGCCTCGCCACTGAGTGAACCCTGCGAGTGATGCTTCGCCACACAGCTTCAGAATGGGCTCTCCTTCGATCGTTGCCGAGGGCCGCGCGGGCTCTCCTCCGCTCGCCCCGGCAGCCGCGTCGATCTCCTCCTTCGCGCGCCCCGGCAGCGCTGCCTCGGTCGTCGTGTGCAATCTCCCGGCCACACTGCCCCGTCTCCTCTGAGAGCGGCCTAGCGTCGCCGTTCGCGGGTGTGCGCCGCCGATCGCCAAGCGGGCTCTCCTCTGATAACCGCCGAGGGCCACGCGGGCTCTCCTTCGATCGCTGCCGAGGGTCGCGCGGGCTCTCCGTCGCTCGTCCCGGCATCCGCGTCGATCTCCTCTTCCATGCGCCCTGGACGACGCGTGGATCTCCTCCTCCGCGCGCCCTGGCCTCCGCGTGCAATCTCCCGGCCGCGCTGCCCCGTCTCCCCATTTCCTTTTCCCAGCACGTATGTATCGGTCATTTCCTTTTCCAGAAAGTTTGTTTATTTTTCCTTGATTGTTTCCTTTTCCTTGATTTTCTTTTCCCAGCACGTTTGTATCGGTCATTTCCTTTTCCAAAACATTTGTTTCCTTTTCTTTGATTGTTTCCTTTTCAATAAAGATGCTGGATGGAGGTGCGGGGAGGAGGTCTGTTATGGGCCACAGGGATGATTAGATACACTAAACAATGGCCATCAGATGTGGGTGAGTAAAGCTGAGGAAAGATTTGAGAGGTTAATTTTGATGGAGGCAAGTTTCTAGGGACATTTTGCTGGGTGCACGAAAGTTGGGTCATCTCTAGTGGGATGCACTATTTGGAGTGGACGTAGAAAAGAATGTTTATGTGCATTATAAAGGGGTATAGATTATACAAACCATGCCTCGAAAAATCCTGAAATAAATATGTCTTGTTCGTAGGGTGTTAAGTGTCCAGTGAAATATCATTTGTAAATATAATTTGTTGGGAGAACAGGCCGGAGTTGCTCTTTGATATATGCAGTACCCTATGGTGAAAAAATATTTTATTTACACATTTCTTTGCATATTAATTCTACCATTGCAATAACCCTAAGTATTATGGTCGAGACAACAATGAAACGCACGGTCCTCCTCTTCCATCAGGTGAACTATGTCCTCCACCTCCTCCCCCTCGTCGGCCACCCCTTGCGCTTCCACCACTGTCTCCTTTGCCCCCCCCGATCCCTTCGCCACCACCAGTCTCGTGCTCCTGATCTCCGGGCTCCTCGCCACCTTCCTCTTCGCGTCCTTCTACATTTGATATCCCCTCCCCCGTAATGTCCACCCCGACATCACAAACTTGCGACACCGATGGAGCTACCGGGTAGCACTGTACCAACAACATGAGCGGCCAACCCCGCTCTACGGCAAAACTAACATAACTCCTCCATGTTGATGTCGAATTAATAGGAATCAACTCTCCGTAAAAACAGTCTTGCGCACGGCTCACTACTGCTCTGACCCGCAACCGAACAGTTTGGACATCCAAACTGAACATTCGAGACATTCACTCCAACAAACCCCTGTATATCCTATCGCTCGTTCTGCATATGCCCTGTACGACTCTTGAAAATGATGATAAATCCACCATATTCGCCCCCTGTGCTATCTCCTCATCTCCATAAAATATTTGGAAATACAATTTCTCCGACATGCTGCAACGTCTGACGGAAAAATATTACTCTAAAATACAATATACAAAACGTACATTAATCGTACTGCAAAATACGACTATAAATAAGTGATTTGACTACAAATAAGTAATTCGACTTGCCTACCATATGGCCTAACATTATATTTGTGCCACATTACATTAACCCTACCAAATTAAATTTGTAAATATTGCCTACTATTTTCACTGTATTCACTTTCTATATACTGAATACTACAATAAATTTGTAATGTACTAAATACTATACAATCCTGAAATTTCTAAAAACTAAATACAATATTAAAGTTCTAAATATGAACTGTGACATTAAATTTCTAAACAACACTATCCGAGAAATTCTAAACGCTACACAATCCTAAATTTTCTAAACACTACAATAAATTTCTAATACTACAATAAATTTGTAACGTACTAAATACTATACAATCCTAAAATTTCTAAAAACTAAATACTACATTAAAGTTCTAAACGCTATCCGAGAAATTTCTAAACAACACTATCCGAGAAATTCTAAACGCTACACAATCCTAAATTTTCTAAATATTAAATGCTACATTAAAATTCTAATAACACAGTCCTACAAAATTTTCTAAACACTACAAAATTCTAAAATTTCTAAATAATAAATGGTACATTTAACTTCTACGTAACTAAACAATCATAAAAAAATTTGTAAAAATACCTTCGCAGAAAGGACGAATCACTTTTTCCCCCCTTTTATTTTTTTCTCTTCTTTTTTTCTTCTTCTTCCTCTTCTTCTTCTTTCTCTTCTTGTCTTCTTCTTCCTTTTTCTTCTGTCTCGGCTGCCTTGCTCGCTCACCGAACGAGCACTGCCTTTTATAGCCCCCTGTCGCCCCTTTCTTGGGCGATCGCCCCTGTCTCGGGCGACAGGGGGCCCACCGCCAACTAGCCGTTACAGCGCCGTGAGGGAGGCAGCCTATCGCCCGTATATGGGGCGATCGGCCCCATACACGGGTTATGGAAGACCATTTTTGCAATTTCTCAGTCCGGACGCCTAGTTTTGAAAAAAAGATTAAATAAATATTAAATAAAAAAAATTCGGCATATTTTTCTCTTCTACCCACCTTGGGCAAGTGAGAGGCTAGTCATGGACTCATGGCCTTACCTATTGGTCTGGTGGGCTAAGGCATGACTCATGCGCCTAGAGTTTACCAGATATTCGAGATATATCTATTGGATACTGCCCGATTAAATTTCCGGATAGCATCCAAAGCGATGGATACTTCCATTCCAAATCCGATCTCATTTTCGAGAAATGCTATGCTGTTCTGACAAAGCTCGTTGGATACCGACTTTCTTTTCCGAATTTGCTTTGACCTGGTTTGTTCGGTCGGTTGGAAAATATTAGGCCCGGTTGCACCCTAACGATGATGAGGAGCGTATCTAGTTATTATCCCTTGCTCTGTATTATTATTTCCAGGCTCGCTCTGGCCACGCTCAACGCCGGTCAGCATTGCGTGCACAAGAGAGATCGATGTCCCCGTCCCACGCCACATGGTTAGGGACGAAAACTATCGGATACGAACGGATAATAATTTTGTCATATTTATTTTTCTATTTTTTTCTCAAATACGGATAACCCAGATACGGTTACGAATATAAATAATATCGAATACGGACAAAGTGAATACAAATTGAATCGAAAGGAATACGATCATGAATATTTATCGGAACATGAAACCCTTTAAATTGACACACAAAATGAAAAAGACGTAACTAGTTTATTTGCTCCAAACATTCATGAATAACATGTAATAACCCAAGATTTCTATTCCTTATTGAATTATGTTTAAAATAATAAATTATATATTTTTGAGTTTTTATGCATTTTTATCTACTTATTTAAAATATTTCTTATTAAGGACAACAGTTTCTGAATTTTTGAGAAAATTTGAAAGCTGATTAAAAAATTGAAAATATATATTTTTTAAATGTTAAATTGTGTCTGGAACCTCCCCAAAAAATTTCGTAATTTTGGAGCTAGTTTGCCAATTTTAATAATTAAAATTTGATTTGTGGATTAATTAAATTAGAAAACGATTTTGAAATTCACAACTTTTTTTTTTGCCAAAAGAGAAACCTTGGCCCAGCCCTTGTGCATATCCGGATAATTCGACCCGTAAATATTCGTATTATTTAGATCCATATAAGTATCCGACGGATAGTGAGTTACCAAAGCCGTATCCGTATCCAACAGAAAAAAAAATTCGTATTCGTATCTGATTCGATACTATTCGAAAAATATCTGATCCGACAAAATCCAAATCCAAAAATTATTCGGATCGGTCAGAAAGTGTAAGTATCCGACAGAAAAAATCCGTATTCTTATCCGATCTAATATTATCCGAAAAATATCCGATCTGATAGAATCTGAATTCGAAAATTATTCGGATCGATTAGACACTCTCAGATCTATTTTCATCCCGGATGATAGTCAATATTGATGCAAGATAGTACAGTGCTTAAAATGACACCACGATATGTTCCCGTTCAGCTCGAAGAGGCGTGCAAACGTCAGCGAACTCATACATCATATATGTCAATCGCCGGCAATTTGTGAGTGCCTTGCATATATATTTAGCTTGGCTATGGTAAGCCCACCGGTTAGATTAACCCACACGACATTTGCTAGAGTACATCCACCGTATATACGTGTTAATTTGCTGCAGTATTCGATAGAGTACTTGAAACAAATCTATCCATCACTTGTTTCGCTAGGTTTTACCAAGCAGGCAAGCACGGTGCCTTTGCACTTAGAACTGTTTTACCACGAAAGCTCGAAAAGAAGATTGAAAAAGCAAGGTTTCAAATCTCATTTCCGGTTGATATTTTCGAGGTGGTCGAAATGCGAAATTTCGTCGAGATCTTAGAATTTTGAAAAAATTCCGAACAAAACACAAAACCAAAAATTCAAATCCGGTTTTTTTCTAACCGAAATTTCCGAGATTCCGGCCGGAATGGTCGAGATCTCGGCAAATCGGTGGATTTGCACTAAGTGAAAAATTGTTCAAACGGCGTTAAAAATTTTGACATTTTTTGTGGCTGATCCTGACACATCAGTAATGGTCCCATAAAAATTTTAGATGATTATCAAGTCTGAGGAATTTTTAAAAATTTGAACATTACTACTGTCCTGATAAAACACTGACCGGCAAATTTGAACCAATGAAAAATGGAACAAACCACGTTACAAAATTTTGAAATTTTTTGCGCATAGTTTTGACATATCACTAATGTTCCTATAAAAATTTCAGATGATGGTGAAGCTCAAGGAAGTTTAAAAATTCGGATGATGATGATGTCCGAATGAAAAATGCTTGAAACCACGTCTGAAAATTTTGAAATTTTGTTTGGATGGTCCTGATGCATCATCAATATTACAATAAAATTTTTAGATGATTATCAATACGTGAAGTTAGAAATTTCAGCAGCATTTTGACTGATATTCGGATTTTGAAGGTTACAATTGGAAACAATCAATATATATTGGCATCACAAATAATAGGCATGAAATAAAATTGATACATATGACAATTCATCACATATACACCACAAATAAGACCATAAGTAGAGATGGCAATGGACCCCGATCCCCGTTTTTTGGCGGGGAATTCCCCTATTAGGGGATGGGGGAAATCTCTCCCCGCGAGGGGTTTATCAGAGAAAATATTGCCCCCGTCGAGGATCGCGGGGACGGGGACGTTCCACCGTTCCCCATCCCCGATCCCCATCCTCGTGTTATCTATATCCCTTTATAATGCACCTAAGTTTTTTTTTTCTACGTCCACCCCAAATAATGCACCCCACTAGAGATGGCCCAACCTTTATGCACCCAGTAAACGTGCCTGAAACTTGCCTCCATCAAAATTAACCTCTCGGATCTTTCCTCGCTTTATCGACCCACATCCGATGACCATTGTTTAATGTGTCTAACTCATCCCTGTGGCCCACAACAGATCTCCCCCCACCTCCAGCATCATCTCAAGGAAAAGGAAACAAATATCCTGGAATTAAGGAAAAGGAAACAAACGTTATAGAAAAGGAAAAGACCATATATTACGTGCTGGGAAAAGGAAACCGGAAGACAGGGCACTATACTAGTCACTAATAGGTGGAAGTAAATGATCATTCTCAAAAGAAAAAATATATATGTGAGATTATTATTAATAAATTTGCTAAATATAAATTACTCTATTAATAAATTTGCTAAATATAAATTACTCTAGTAATTCATACACACTTCAACCACACATGTACCATTATTTCAGTAACTAGTATAGTGCCCTGTCTTCCGGTTTCCTTTTCTCAGCACGTAATATATGGTCTTTTCCTTTTCTAGAACGTTTGTTTCCTTTTCCTTAATTCCAGAATATTTGTTTCCTTTTCCTTGAGATGATGCTGGAGGTGGGGGGAGATATGTTGTGGGCCACAGGGATGAGTTAGACACATTAAACAATGGCCATCGGATGCGGGTGAGTAAAGCTGAGGAAAGATCTGAGAGGTTAATTTTGATGGAGGCAAGTTTCTGGGGACGTTTCGCTGGGTGCATGAAGGTTGGGCCATCTCTAGTGGGGTGCATTATTTGGGGTGGACGTAGAAAAGAATGCTTAAGTGCATTATAAAGGGGTATAGATTCATTCATGTAGCATATGATATTTTATATAGCATTTTCGGGGATTAGTCCCCGTCGGGGCTCTGCAAACCCGTTGAGGATCGGGGACGGGGGAGAATTAAACCCTGTGTACGGGGACGGGGACAGGGGCGGAGAAATTTTGATTATCGGGGATGGGAGGGTGCTCCCCGTGGGGATTTTCCCCGTTGCCATCCCTAACCTCAAGTGAGTGAATTGTGTAGGGAGTGAATGATTGAGTGTGTATTAAAATCAGTGTGAATGATATAGATAAATAAATTAATTCCTCAATGTCCTTATGCAACAACATCACTAGCTTAGTGGTAAAGTTAAAATCATTCAAACCCTAGGTCTTGGATTCGAGTCATAGCCACAGTATTTTTTTAGTAAGGTTTTTTTGCATTGTTCTAAGATAGTCGTGAAGCATACGTAATGTTTCCATAAATGTTTAGATCATGATCAAATCTAACAAATTCTCAAAATTTGTGACAGTGCTACCTCACAGTTTCCGAACTTTAGAATGCATGCTTGTACAATTTACATTTTTTGATTGAACAACAAAAATAGGTTTAAATTTTTTGAAACTTTTAGAAAATGGTTATGAGGAAATTCTTAAGCTCTCGACAAAATTTTAGATCATGATCAAACTCGACAAAACTTATAAAATTCTGACATGGTTACTACCTTATTTATGTTCATTCTATTTTTTATTTTTTAAAGATAACAAATGATGTTAAAATATTTTAATTTTTTTTTGTATGATCCTAGACTTCTTAAGATGGTACTATAAATTTTTCATTGCATGATAAAGCTTGTACAATTTTATAAAAATCCGACAGTGTTTCTGCAATTTTTAAAAAATGTTTAAAAAAATTCGATTATTCAATAAATTTTCATATAAGATGACATTATTAAGGCTTATTGACCCAAATCCGGTCATCCAAATTCAAAATCTAGGTTAAAAAGCCGAGATTTTAGCGAAAAGTAGTGAAATCTCGCTGAAATTACCAAGTATGTAGTATTCAATTTTTTTGAATATTTTTACCCCGGCCGGCATTTTCAAAACCGTCTACATCCGGTAGATCTCGCAAAATTCGAGCGAGATTTTATTCCACGTTGAAAAGCACATCCGGTTATGTCTCTGCAGGAAAGACTATTCAGATCGTTTGCATGAACAGAATCAAAATGTACTTTTAGCAAGTAATAACTATAATTTAATACTTAAATCGCTCGGCTCGGAAAGCGACGGCCGTGATGGAGTCGGCGGAGATAGTTCTCTCGTTCTAAGTTTCGTTTATGTAGGCCCTGTTTAGACAGGGTTAAAACCAGCTTCAGTTTTATAAAGCAAATAAATCTTTAAACAAGTCAGCTTTTAAACGATTTTTTTATTGTAATGACCCCTATTTTCACATAAATGCAAAAATGAAAATCTCATGTGCAAACAGTACTAGTTCCATAATCAGTAGCTAGTACGCACATTTACAACAATTCGAATCACAACCAAACATCATATTATTAAAGTGGAAGCTAATTTACATAATAATCTTACAATTCAGAGTTTATAGCAGGAAAGAAGCAAAGTCTTGTAGTGTGTCCATCCAATCCCTCAGGCAACTGACAAAGCATAATCCCTAGAAATTCATCGTCAATATCCTGAATCCTGAGACAAATATGTTTCATCGAGCTAATCTGATTCTTCACCTAAAAACAACAATTAAGCAAGGGTGAGTACTTTCGTACTCCGCAAGACTTTTGCAAAGCCTATAATATATGCAAGCCATTTCAAAGGAAAGGCTACTATGGTTAATTTGCACAAAGCCAATTTGGAATGTAAATACAGAACAGTAGATTGCAAAATGAGATTTAAGTAAAAGTAATTTAATACTGAAATAACAATATGTAAAGTACGAAATAGTGAAATCACGAACCTGGGTATCATGACCATATCCAAGAACCATTTCCACTGTCACAGTAGAAATTACCGACACACGGTAGAAACCAAATTTTATGAAAAATAAAAACCATCTAACTAGTGCTGGCGCACCAAGACTCACATAACCGCGGGAACGGCTTTTCGAAAAGTTTTACACTCTGCAGAGGTGTACATCTTTACCCATAAGTCATGACCTTTTCCTTTTGCTGCATATTTCACGCACCTTTGGCGTAGTGGCCAGAATGTTCATGACGGAAACCTTTACATTACCTAGATTAACTTTGCACCAGCCCGGTGTCGATAAACCCGTACTATGGTGTAAATGTTTGTACAATCCTTCGCACAAGAATGAATAAGCATATCTATAGTATGGCGTACACCGTTGTATTAGCAAACGTGACTCCCAACACCTCGGTGTGGCGCCCGAGCAACCAACCATCAAGAAGCTCGTACTACTCCGTCCTACCAATGTGCAAAGTTAATCCAGATAACTTAATTGGTTTAAGGCTGTCCCATACCAGCACTTGTGGTTTGTACGGTAATTCTTGGGTTTAACGAACACGTAGTTCGGTCCTTAATCCGATACGGGCAATAATCTACACTCTACACTACGTACAAATCCCTTGTACACCCGGCTATTGCCAATAATTGCCCGCATCAAAACCATAGTTCTGTTTTCATTTTTGATCAAAATACCAACCATAAATAAAGGTCATACCCATTGAATGTCATATCCAGCATTTTTAATTAGATCAAAGTTTTATGTCTCATTAAGCATGGCTAAGCATGTCACTAGGTGTGATTAACCTAAATTGACATCATGTACTATCTATGCTATTCTAGGGTTATCAAGGTTCACAAATCCATACTTATCAAAGAAGTTCTATGTGACAATATGTACGACTACCAATACCCAAAATATAGCAGACTTTAATAAAAGTAAAGTATGCAGTAAAAACATTTAATGAAAACATTTATAAAACTGGGATCAATATGATCAAAGGGGGTGCTTGCCTTGCTTTTTTATTGCTTACGACGAAGACAAAGCCACGGCTGATGGAGGCATCGACGGAAGTAGCGACGTCGGATTCTACACGTCGTTCGATCGAAAATATAGCAAATATTCAACTTTAATAAGGGTAAAAAGAAAACAGACAGAAAACCAAATAAAGATTCACTTAAGAAAACAGGAATGTTTTAGGGTTAGGATTATGATTTCAAGTCCTCATGATTTAGTTAATTATACATTATAATGTTAATGACTTTATATGATGAACAAACATGGTTTCTTTTATAGATTATATATATTCTTGAATTACGGATTCAAGAGGCTAAAATTATGAATTCTTATATTTATAACTTCGAATTATAGATGCTAAAATTATTTGGATTAATAAGATTAAGATATTAGACAACATGTTACATGCTATGCATGAATAGTTCTTGACTACAAACAATTTGCATGAGAAGGTTTTATATAAGTTAGATCTGTTGAGTTAATCTACTAATTATGTACTCAAAGTTTTTAAGAAGGTTCTGGCGATATAAATTACATATTTGTTTATTATTTCAAAGTTTGCTTATTCATATAATTGAGTCCATAAAAACATGATACTTAAGGTTATTTGGTTATTAGGATTTATATGCAAAACATGATGAAATAAGATTATTTCTTCATAATATGATAGTCTATACTTTGAAGAACATTCTTATGCTGATTTCACACATTTTAGTCTTTAGATGACATATTATATTCATTGTTGAAAAGGCTTATATGATATTAAGGATTACGATGACCATATCACTTAAGGGTATTGGGCTACTCGGATTCAGATACAAAGCAAGTTGTAATAAGGATATTTTTCTAGATTAGGGTAGTATATATCTTAAATATCATTTCTAAACTGATCTTCATAAGATTTGCATTAAGACGAGATATTCTACGGACTGTTGAAAATGCTTAATTAGTTTTATAGTTTACACGATAAAGGTTCAGTTTTAGTTCTTGGTTTGTGACTGATCCTTACATGATTGTTCATTCATTTTTCTGGCATTAGCATGGGACATCACTAAGAGTGTTTTAAAGTTGGTTTTACAATGTTTTGCTTTTATCCAAGGTGTTTTCTATATAAGTAAACATTAAGATTTAATATGTACTTAATTCAATAATGCACAAACATGAGGTATTCTTGCATAACATGGGTATTATGGTTTTATTAAAGATCTAGGAATCACTTTACCATTATTTGAACTTGTATGCTTTAAGTTATATTTATTTTAACTTCTATACATTGGAAAGTAATCTATCTTCAAATTTAATTCAAACTAGATTCAATTCTAAATATTTTTGCATATCTCATTAGATTACTAACTTTTAAACACACAGAGACTGATTTTACATGAATTGATTCATTTTTGCAAAAGATATTCATATTTGAATATTTATCATATTGGAAGCAACTTACTTTAAAATATGATGTAAATCAAGTCAAAATATAAATAATTTTGCATATTTGGGTTTCTGAGGAGTTAAGGTTTCTATCAAAATTGGTTTCATTCAAATTGGAGCTCATTTACAGAAATTCTACATATGGCATTCTTTTGATCCCTTTCTTTAAATTGAATTTAAAATTTAAATATAATTCATTTCCAGAATATTTTTGCATATTATGAATCTAAAAGATTTATAATGAATTTATAAATTTACTTCATTTCGTTTGGATTGAAAATGCAAAAGATATGCCCATTTAAACTTGCTAGGATTCTGAAATTTAAGAAATTTGCTATAAAAGGAAAGTACGCTTTTGGAGTCAGAAAGCACCTTCCGTTTTCGGCTTACGGCTGGTTGCACTGACTGGCGCGGTCCGATCGTCAGACAACAGTGGGAGAAGGCAGCCAGTCGCTGACCATGTGGTCCCACATGCCATAGAAACAGAACAGAGGCGACCGGAGATTGGCTCGCCGACGGCGAAGGACAGACGGAGAAGGGGAATCGGTTTCATTATGAGAACTAGGAGGCTTGCGCGCACCCTGAGGTGGTGTTGAAACCATTGAAGGCAGCCGGGAGAGGGGTCGCCGCCTGAGCCAATGGTGGCCGCCATGGCCGTCGAATGGAAGCTCGACTTTGAGGTGATTTTGCGAAAATCAATGCTTGCATGAGCATCAGAGAGTGATAGTGATTCCATTTTACTACTTTTTCATGAAAAAGAGTGAGTGAGTCGGGCTCTCACCGTGCGAGGGGCGACGGCAGAGGAGGGCGTCTGGTGCGGCGGCTCACCGGAGAGGGATAACTCCAATTGGGGGCGGAGGTAGGTTCTTGGTGCACTGAGGTTGCTCTGGATTGAAGGAATTAGAGATTGATGCTTTGTGGTTGATGATTGGTGGTAATTGATTTTGGCGGTCAAGTCCCGGCCGAAACAGCAATGGCTGAAATTGCTTTGAGAAAGGAAGAAGATGACGAGCTTTGAAGCGGCGGTGTGACTCGTAGAGGCTTTGCGCACCTGATGCTATGCTTAAATAGTTGGCCAAGTCGGTAATCTACAGGATTTGAACACGAAAGCAAAAGCGACGGCTCGGCTGGTGCGCGAATGAGAAGCAGGCTGACTGAGGGATGGTAGTGACGTCGGATTGGCCTCGGGGCTGCGAGAAATTGCGGTGCCGACCGGGGAAAATGACAAAATCAGAGGCGGTGGCTTGCCTCTGCTGGAGTGTTGCGAGAGGTAGAGAAAGGGGAGAAGTGAGGGAGGAAGATGACCTGACAAATGGGCCCAGGGTCCACTCGGCAGTCAGCTTGGTGAGGGAAGTCGGCAAGGACAGATGTGACGTCGGGCCCACATGGCAGCGACCGAAGGGAGAAAAGATCGGCTAGGTTCTGGACAGCACGGGAGAACAATAAATTTTTGGGTCATAATACAGGCTTAAGATTTTCTAGAACTTTTTGTATAGGCCAGCCAGGAATATTTAATGGTCTAGTAAAATATTTAGATAAAAATTATTTATAAAAATAATTATATAAATCTGACAATTCATGGTTGTCATTTTCTATTGATTCTGAATTTTATTTAATTTAAGATTAAAATCAGTTTATTATTTTATGAAACTTTTTATGAAGATCTGGAATTGCATTATTGGAATTATATAAAATTTTCATAATTTTATATTTTATATTTTAATTTTAATAATTCTGACTTTACCATTTTCAGCTTTTCTGATTGTCTATTTTTGAATTTATAAAAATACTAAATGATGGGATAAATTCTTGATATTTTTACCAGACACATATAAGACAAGAATGTCGACATGGTTAAAATTTTAACTCTGGTTATTGTCGAGTGATTTCTATAGAATTCTTATACTGTCAGTTCACAGTTTCTAGACAGGGTTATTTTTGTCTTTTTATTTTATTTTATTGATCCAGATCAGTGAAAGTTGCATTTTCAAGATCCTGGATGGATTTGGGATTTATCTGAGATTTTTATAAATTTTATTGACTTTGGATTTTTATCTTTTTACTTTTACCATTTTACCTTTTCAATTTATGAGACTTTTCTTTTAAAGCAAAACTCAAGAAAAAAATCAATAATTAAGAAGACTCAGGAGATTAAAATTAAAATTAAATATTACATCCCAAACTCATTTTTATGTTTTGCTTGTTTTGGAAGGAATAGTTTTAATAAAGGAAATCTTTCTTTTCTTAAGAGTAGAATACAAGAAAAGGAGGAAAAGATATTGTTTAAAATCAAAATCTCGATTCCAATGGAACTTTTTATTTAATTTCATTTTTAAATTTCAAACTATTCATTTTTCATATTTTTGAATTTTTCGGGATGTTACATTTATAAACTAAAAGTCTTGTCAAACGGCCTTTATAAATAAAAAAATTGCAGCAGCTTTTCAGCCCAAACCTATCTGGGAACTGTAGCTTTTCTAAAAAGCTATTTTTTTATTTTTTTAGGCTGAAAAGTAGCTATAGTTTTTTACAAGAGATCATTTTATAAATAGCTAATTTTTCTCAACAATAAGCTGCAAAAACAGGTTCATCCTAACTTTCATCTTTTAACTTTTACTAATTATATATGGCTTCTGGCTCATGCCAAAAACCACTTAAAAGCTCAGCTGTTTGAGTGGTTTGCTGCCTTTTCGAAAACTAAAGCTATCTTAAAGACCCCCAAACAGGGCTTTTAAGCCTATGCTTTTTGGCTTATAGTTTAAAGCTAGCTTTTTGACTTCAATAGTTTCAAATAAAAAACAAGTTTTATACGTGGTAAAGGTAGGTAATTTTACTGTAACTTCACTGGCATTAGTTTGAGACTAACCCTCAATAAGCCAAAAAAGCACATCTCTAGTGGCTTTTGGCTTTTAGTAATGGGAAGGCTTTTGGTTTTTAAAAAAGCTAAGGTAAAAAGCTTAGTGTTGGCACCAGAATTTGGCAAGATATAGTCGATTTGTTAGGCCCATGATAAATTTGGATATTTCTGGCCGATATCTGTTAAAGATGGAAGTTATCTTCAAGAGACAGAGGTCGATACAATTTATGGATTATAGAGAGTTGGAGAAAGACATGATCGGCCTACACGCTCTAAAAAGGGTCAAGAGGAGAGTCGAGAAAAACAACACAACAATCAATCAACTCACATCTACTTTTATTTATTTTATGTTGACTAAAAGTAGTTTTTAGATATAGCTATACTTCTTTGAAATTCGTTCTTGATAATAAAGTTGCGCATCACCGATTTTGATCATCTCCAATCTACGCCAATTATCTCAGGTTTGTTTTTATACCGATCTTGTTGTGCATCGTTGATAGCATCTAGGCCCCTAATTCGATTTGGTTTTGGTAATTAATGACAATTGCGATTAATGGACTAACATTTTCAATTTGAGTATTTTGAGAATAGGTTGGTCTTAAATTTAGCGATCGTGGAAGTATGAAACATGGTGAAAGAGAATATTAACGCGTCTATGGCTAAGGATAAGATTTAAGGACTTTTTCATAGCTTTTGACGATCTCAAAGTTTGGAGAAAAAGATCGAATTGCTAGAATAGTCGACGTACTATTAAGAGATGTCATTGCCGCTCGTTCGATGTCGAAAAAAATGTTTAGAGACTCAAACTCATGCACATCCAAAATTTCCATGGCATTGCATCTGATTAAAAGTAAAAATGGAGAAAAGTAACTCTTTGTGGCACAGAGGTCGGTATGATCGGACCCATTCCGATCATACCGACCTGCGGTCATACTGGAGTTCTCTCGGCTTGTTTTTTACAGAAAAGAAACCTTTGGCCGCAAAGTGACTCGGTCATACCGGACTGAGTCTGGTCATACCGGCCTAGCGGTATGACCGGGGTCAAGTCGGTCCCTTTTTTTCCAAAGAGCTTCATTTTTGGCCGATGAAGATCCCGGTCATACCGACCACGATGACTAACAACATCGACGGCGATTAAATGCAATCGAGCGATCGTTATCACGAGGGAGGTCATACCGGCCCTAGGGTGGGATGACTGACCTCCCAGGGTGTTTTTGAGCAACTTTTGGCCATCGGGTATATTTGGTTGGTGGGTGTTATAAATACCCTCCATCTGCATTCTAGAGCTAACTTTAGACCTCATTGATTATTCTTGAGTTCTAGAAAGTCTTCAACTCATTGTGTGCATTAATTTCTCATTTTGAGAGAGTTATGAGCAAATTCAAGTGTTGCATTTAGTGTTGAGTCTTTAGACACTTGATTCAACCTCAAGCAAGCGTCAAGACTTATTACTCTTAGAGATTGCCGCCTCCTAGACGACTTGGAGGCGTTCGTGCGCGATGAGCTTCTCAATGAAGATTGTGAGAAGCCCCGGCAAGTTGTAAAGACCGGAGTTTACCTACTCAGAACGGGGAAGAACTACCAAAGTGATCGAGGAAGGCTCAAGTGATTGGAGCCGGCTTGAAGTTGTTCAAGTCACCTCAACGTGGATTAGGGGAGACCAGCAAGTCTCCGAGACCACGGGATAAATTCTTGTGTCTCATTCTCTTGTGGTTTGAATTTTCTATTCTTGTGTACAATTTACATTTCTAGCAATTTAAGTGCATTGTTCTTGTGCTTAGAATTATATCTTACTTATACTTAGATTGTTGAAGCACTTAGTGAACTCTAGAAAATTTAGGTTCAATTGTTTAAAAATTGCTATTCTTGCTTAGTAATTTTATTTATTGCAATTAGAGCCGAAAAATTTAGAAACCTCATATTCAGCCCCCTTTAGTCGGTTATCCTTGATCCTACAATCGCCTTTTTCAAGAAAAATAAATCTTTATCTATCATTTAATCGGCTATAATAAATATTTAGATCTATCTTACTGATTGTATCATCAAATCGGTTGAAAAGATTTATTTCGATTTATCTTGCCGATTGCATGATCAAATCGGCTAGCACGTCACGAACCTAACTTTAACCCAGTATTCTCGTGTGTTGAGGTCGTTTGGCTCTTTTTCGATGCCAACACTTAGGCTTTGTTTTTTTTTTGCTTTTAAACAAGTGAAAAAGCCCAAACAAACGGGGACTATGCCCCTTTTAGCACAGCTTCTCGACTGGTTTTTCTCTCAAAGAAACTGTTAAGGAACCTCGCTATCGAATAGTCTGGGGTTCCCGAACAGATCTGAATTGGAGAACAGAAAGAGAGAGAGACACAGGTATATGGGGAGCGACGACGGAATTCTTTATTGCTTTCTGATTGCATCTACATTAGGGGGGACCCCTCCTCCTTTTATAGCGCTCATCCAGGGTTTTGGCTAAGGGACCACATGGGCCTTCCAATGGGCTATTAGGGTTTCTTAACACTCCCCCTTGGGCCCTTTGCCGCGAGATGCATATGCCTCATTAAAACTCCAGAAAAACCCAGTGGAAAAAATACTTGGAAAAAGAGTACATAGCATACGCTTTACTATGTTGCACGAATTGCCTCATGAAAACCTTATGCAAGAAAACTTCAAGCGATTGTACCACATTCTTCCTGACTGCTTCAGCCCATACAGTGATTTCTCCAATTTCACACTGTACAGGTTTCTATTTGCTCCATCTTGGTTCGGGATAGGAATTCCTTCCGGTACTTTCATGTATATCTCCGAATCCAAGTTTCCATACAGGTATGCTGTGACAACATCCATTAGCTTCATTCTCAACTTCAAGTTGACTGCCATTGAGATCAAATATCTAAAGGTAATTCCTCCCATGACCGGAGAATATGTTTCTTCATAATCAACTCCAGGACGTTGAGTGAAACCTTGAGCTACAAGCCTTGCTTTGTACCTTACAACTTCGTTGTTTTCATTTCTCTTCCGAACAAAGACCCATTTGTGACCTACGGGGTTTACATGGGGAGGTGTGCGGCATACGGGCCCAAACACCTCTCTCTTGTTCAGAGAGACTAACTCTGCCGTGATTGCCTTTTTCCATTCTTCCCAATCTAGCCTTTTCTTGCACTCTGCGAGAGATGCAGGCTCGGGATCATGATCGAGGCAATCTTCTTTGCGAAGTAGGCATCAACGTTGGCTGTTGCTCTATTCAGGGATTCTCCTGTTGTTACAAAGTTTATGGCCATTTCTTCATGGGGTGCTTCATGCACTTCTACTTGCTCTTCGCTGCTTTTCCCTATCGCAGGAGCAAGTTCCTTTAGCTTTTCATCGCCTATATGTGTGCACACATTATTTCCGCGGCTTCTGCAGATGGAAGATTCAAGTCCGAATTGCCTTTTCCATTGGCTTCTTTCCAGTGCAGTCTCAACTGCTCCCCTTCTTTCCTTGGGGCATTTTCGTGATTGGTTGTGGTAAGTCCTCTCGCCGCTTTCTCCGCACGCCTCCGGTACTTTGGGTTTGAGGAGCCGATTGCTGCTCTTTTCCTTTGATGCCTCAACAGGTTGAGGGATACCTTCTATTTTCTTTGGTATTTCCACCCTCTCGTGCATTCCTTGCGGGTACATGCGACTTAACCACGCCTTCGATCACAAAATGATCAGCAGTTCATTTGCTAAATTCGCAAATCAATTATCTTCGGACTTCTTGATTTGCTTCATTAGTTCGGGGTCATGTGCGGGATCCCAGTGGAATGCCATATGATTTCCGGCATTTTTCATCCAAAGGTTGATTTCTCCCCTAATGACGGAAACGATCCTCGTCAAAGATGCAATCGTGAATCGGTCAGTATGCAAGTCTCCAATCATGGGTTCCAAATACCGATTATGGATGCACTCTCATAACCAACGATATCCTGGACTTGCGGAGAGGGCCCATTGCGGTCACGAGGGGTGGTATAGGTACATATACCATACACCCAAATTTTCTAAGATGGGAGATCTTCGGATGATCCTGCACAAGTCGCATAGGAGAATGGATGTTGTAGGTCGACGGTCCGAAATTGATAAGAGCTGCTGCGTGCGAGATCGCGTGTCCCCAACAAGTGTTGGGCAAGTTACAACTCGCAAAAGCGGTCCGCAATGAACTTGATCCTCTTTATTAGTGCTTCGCTAGTCCGCTCGCGTATGAACGCGTGCGGTGAGTGCTCAATCGCTATCCTCGTTGTTTGCAATAATCATCAAATGCCTTTGAAGTAAATTCTCCGGCATTGTCCATTCTAATGGACTTCACGCGATGATCAGGGAAAGCATTCTTAATTCTTATGATCTGCGAGATCAGCTTTGCAAAAGCATGGTTTCTTGTTGACAACAAGCATACATGCGACCATTTCGAGGAAGCATCGATGAGCACCATAAAGTATCGAAACGGCCCTGACAAGGGCTGAATCGGACCGCAAATATCCCCCTGGATGCGTTCCAGGAATGCAGGGATTTCACTTTGCACTTTCATGACAGAGGGTCTAGTTATTAATTTCCCGGTGGCACATGCAGGGCACACAAAATCTTCATGATTCGGGATTTTTTTTTAACAATAATGCCATGACCTTGTGAGTTGTTCACTATATTTCTCATCATTCTAAGACCAGGATGACCTAATCTATCATGCCATAAAGAAAATAACTCAGAGCTTCTAAAAACAGTCTTTAAGGAAGTATACACTTCGGGTGCATGAATATTCGTGTAGTACAACCCAGATTCATATGAGGGACATTTTTCTAATACCATTTTTCCACATACCGCGTGCTTCACAATGCACAAGTATTCTTTGCCATTTTCTTCATTGGTTTCTACGTGAAAACCATTGGCGCGGATGTCTTTAAAGCTTAAGAGAGTGCGCGTTGATTCAGGGTACAAAAGGGCTTCTTCAATTACCAAAGTTGTACCCATAGGCAATATAATAGTGGCTCTTCCCGAGCCGATTACATATGAGTCGCTTCTCGCGATCGTAGTAATCTTTCCAGCGTTCTTCGTGATCGATCGAAATACTTAGACTCTCTTAAGATGGTATTTGTTGTGCCATCACAACAATGCATATCTCTTCCATTTGGGCGCTACGATTTCTAGATAAAAGAAATATAATTTCAATCAAACAGAGGCAAAATAATTCAAATATTGCTTGCAAAATTGAAAAATACTGGAATAAAGAATAAATTGCGTATTTATTCATGAAAGAAGTATGCTCTTTACAATTCATTATTCAAAAGAAAATGCTAACAACCATAATCTAAAAGAAAATGCGATTCATGCATTTAAACGGCAGCGCACGGTTTGATCGTTCTGCTTGTCGGTAGGTTTCGTGTCCTGCAAGGACCCTAGACCAATCGCAGTACGGAACTTCTTGCCCTCAAGAACTATCTTCACGTCCGATGCCCAAGTGAGGTATTTCTGACCGTGCGGGGCCAGTTCTTCAAACTCACGATTCACGATTCATGATTTCAAAATTCTGGTTTAGATTACTGCGTGTAATCTGATAGAAAAATGGTTGCAAAAGCATAAAGTGCAGGAAAATAAATTCATATGCATTGCAATATATTAAATAAAGCAACGGATTCAAAATTCATAAAGAAAATTCGTAAAACAGAGAAATAGAGCAAGAAAAATTAAAAACAGGGCCAAATAAATCTTCTAGATTTTCTGGCAATTTTTTCAAAATTTTCTGTTTTTTTCTTCTTTTTCTTCTCCTTTTCCTTTTCTTTCTTTTCTCTTTTCTTTTCTTTTTCTTTTCTCTTTCCTTTCCCTGCCGACTGGCCCTTGGCCCATTCTCCTTTTTTTTTCTTTACCGGCCCAATAAGAACCGGTCGTGGCGGCTAGGGTTCCCACACCTAGCCGCCACTCATCTCCCACAGCCGCACGCGCTTCTTTTTCCACGCGCGCAACGCCTTGGGCGAAGGGGTCAAGGCAGCGGCCGACGGAGGGCTGGCGCGGCGTGCGCAATGGCGCGAGCGAGTGCGGCCGCGAGCCGTGGCCGAGGCGGCGGCGCGCCGGTGGCCGAAGTCGGGCGGTGCACACGCGAGCCGAGGAGGCGCTGCCGCCGGGCGACGAGGTCGACGGTCGGGTTGCCGAGGCGGCCGGGCACCGTGGCGATCGAGGCGCAGCGAGCACGGCTTCGCGTCGGGCGGCGACGGCGACGGCTTCCTTGGGCGCGGAGTCGACCGAGGCAAAGCAGCGACGGTGGCGCACTGTGGCACGCTGCTGCGTCGCAGCGGCTTTAGGCTACGCAAGATCGCGACGGCGCTCGAGCGGCGCGGCTTCGGCGGAGCTCGAGATGGCGGCACCGCGAGGTCGGAGGCTGCCGGGCGGCGGCGCCGCGAGCGGGCGGAGACTGTGCCGGCGGCGGCTGCGAGGTCGAGGTCGCACGGCACCGCGCGAGGTCGGGGCGGCGGCGCCGCGAGCGGGCCGGACGGAGCTTCGGGTCGGTACCAATGGCGCTGCCTACGCGCGAGTAGGACGGAGGCCGAGCGCGGCGGTTGGCCGAGCGCCGCGAGCGGGCCGAGGTCAACGGCGCCGGCCGCGAGCGGCAGACGGAGGCCGAGGCCGGCCGCTGCGCGCGGGCGCTTCATGCGCGACGGGCGCGGGAGGCCGAGGCCGGCCGCTTGCGGCGGCGCGTCCGGTGGTGAATCGAGGCCGGCGAGGCGACGGCGGCCGCCGGCGACGCGCGCTCGTGCACGAAGACCGAGGCAAGACGTCGATTTTCCCCTTTTTGTGGATGATGCATGTACCGATGTCGCTCAGAGCCGTGCCACGTGGTGCAACCATAAAACAGATCTGACGATAGATGCATGCATAGGATCAACAACGATTAGAATCAATCGCCGATTCTCACCTTTTCTCACCTTTTCAATCTGAACTCCGGTAGAGCTTCGTGCTGATAACGTGTTAAGGAACCTCGCTATCGAATAGTCTGGGGTTCCCGAACAGATCTGAATTGGAGAACAGAAAGAGAGAGAGACACAGGTATATGGGGAGCGACGACGGAATTCTTTATTGCTTTCTGATTGCATCTACATTAGGGGGGACCCCTCCTCCTTTTATAGCGCTCATCCAAGGTTTTGGCTAAGGGACCACATGGGCCTTCCAATAGGCTATTAGGGTTTCTTAACAGAAACCACAAGTTGTGCTAAATACTAGCTTTTAGTTCAGCTTTTTGCCTAATCCTAAGTCTATTTATAAAGAGAAGAAAAAGCTTTTGAAAAACGGCTTTTCAGACCAACAAGCTGACTTTTACATAGGTTCAACCTGTGTCAAATGGGACCTATATCAGGTGGTTTGCCGGGAAAGGGGTCTCCAAGTTCGACTGAACAATTATTGTGCTAGTCCGATCGGCTAAGTGAGGTCATCGCACTAATAAATCAGGGTATATACAATCTTTTACGTCATCCAGAGATAATCTTAGAAATAATCACTTCATTGCATCGTCTGTTGGGTTGTCTTTTAGGGTAGCACTAGCTTTTAATTCTTGTATGGACTTACCACACCGTCCGGTTCATAAGAACTTATTAGTTTGGAATACATGCAATTAATTTTTTGAAACTTTAGCTATCGATATCTTTTTAAATATTTAGATTTGACGCATGAAAATCATATCTGTAAATTCGTCTTGAAACATACTTTTATAATATTATAATTTTATTAGATTTTTTAAATATATTATAATAGAAATTAGTGATCAAAATTGAGTTTTAAAAATCATGTCGATGTATAAAACGACAACTGTTGTAACCGGAGCGAGTAATATACCATGGTGATCAGCGATAAATCCCGTAACCCACATGTCTCTTTTGTCCTACTCATATGCATCATGCATATTTAGGAAAAAAACAATTTAGGAAAAGTACTGAAGGGGGAAATTAGATGAATTGTGTGAGCTGGAAACATGAGAAAACAAATATATACTATCATGCAATTATGGTTTTAGAACTTGTAGTGTATGTGATGTAGTAGTACTAGTAGCTTAATCAATCTGTGCTGGGCAGTAATACGGAGTTCCCTTCCCAGCGCGCATGACGTTCCCTTCGCGCCGAGTAGGAGACAGAACAGGGCCGCTACCTTTTTTGCTCGCTCACGCTGGATACGAGATAGGCCCACATATCGAGTGGATAAGTGACGGCATCGCTCCACAAAAGAAACCTCTTCGCCTGAGTCGGTGATGCGGCCGCCAACACAACTTTAGATTATTTTCCCCACATGTAAATCAAGATGAAAGAATAAGATATTACTGTTTTGAATAAGAAAGAACTAATTAAACAGTGGTCTAGAGAGAGATGAGAGAGAAATGCCGAGGAAGAATAGTTAGAACCCTAAAGCATGATAAACATATTGTGTAATCAATGCGTAAATCGAACAGAGACAATAGATGTGCTAGCTATGGCTGTATGGGCCAGCAAGGGCATGATCACATGGGCCAAGGCCATATGGATGGAGGGTACGTGGACTTGCACGTGATTTGAGAAGAGAGTACGAGAGCCTAAGTCATGGAAGATAAGGAAAGAAAAAGTCAAACTCGGTTTGTAAAGAGAGAAAGAAATTAACTCGGATTGACAGTATATGACGAATTGAAACGTCTATAATTCTCAACTCGGATCGTGATATTCTTGGACTTTTCGGAAAGCTTAGAAGATTATCTTTGTATCTTTACATTGCGAGAAATTTCAATTTTTCTTCCTTTTATCTTTGATCTGGCTGGTAAGTTTCAACCTGCTGGTTAGTCGAATATAAGTTTTAAGTTGTAATTTTTTTTATCTCTTAAAGTCTAAGTTGTATACATTTAGGAGTTAAGTTTGAGTTGGTTTTGATGTTTTTAGCCGTGCATGAGCACCAATATAAGGCTAATGGGTGTACCCCATGATGAGAGATTAGAAATTATAGGTTGAGTTATATGAAATGAAAAAAGCCTTTTATGTGCCATGATTGGTGTGATTGCTATGAGTTGAGAGAGAGAGAGAGTTGCTGCACAAGAGAAAAGAGGACAAGTTGATTGCATAAGTTGAAGACTCGTTGTTTTCTGATTGTACTGAAGGATGCCCTTATAATTTTATCTTTTCATATTGGTTTGCAAGTTATCGTGTGTGGTATCATGAAAGATCAGATATCTCAGGCATCAATTAGCGATTCTCGCTAGTTGATCTCTATCATTTGATATCAGAGCTTCCGTTGCTCACAGTGCTATTGATTTATTGTTGTGAAGGCCATCGATGCAGGATATGGAGCTGATCATCCAACTTGGTCCTGAATTGACCGCATACCAGGACAATCCATTACTGAAGCCAGACAAAAGGGATGTTCTTTCTACAATGCCAGGAACACCAATTGTGCCATGATGATTGACCAAGGAAGTTTCATTAACGCGGTGAGCAAGACGCTTGTGGACAGATTAGGATTGACGACGACATCCATCCGAAGTCATATAAGTTGTTGTGGTTGTATCGACATATCCCAATTACACAACAAGTGAAGGTGAAATTTTCTTTGGATGGATAAACTGTTGTTGTTACTTGTGTTGTAATTCATATACATATGTGAGCATGTTCGTTGGTATTTGGATACACTTGGATGAAAGAGCAGGATAATCGATGGATTTAGAATTCTTCCTTGCCCACCGTTCAATATTCTTTTCCTTGAAAAAATTCACGTGGAGATTGAAGCATAGACAGACCAACAATACATGGAGGATTATCAATAGCGTGATCATGCTCAAGCTTGTTTTGAACCACAACAGCAAGAACGCAAGATGAAAGCAAAAGAAGAAGCTAAAAGGTGGGAGGAAGGAGGAAGGAAAGATAGTCGAAGAAGTAAAAAAGCAAGCTAAACAAGAGACCATTATTTCATGTCAAGAACAACAAAAGGAGTTGTATACTCATGATCGCAACACCGATATTGAGATACCGCTGGAAGGTATATATATGATGATCAACAAGGTTCGTGTTGACAACACTACAATTCTTGGAATAGGACAACAAACCAATGTGTTTAAATCAGCATGTAAAGTTAAAGACAAAGTTTATAAGTTTATCATTGATGGAAGCTACAACAATCTCATTAGCAAAGATTTGATGCAAACTTAGGATTGACAACATGATGACATCTGGAATCATATTATGCTCAATGGATGCACAATATTGGTAAGCTAAAAATTATTCACTAAGTTAAAATCTCTTTTTCAATAAGTGATTATCAAGGCAAAGTGGATTGCAACATTGTACCAATACATGCATGTCACCTGTTGTTGGGACGACAGTGGCAATTTGATCACAACGCTACGCATCACATAAGGTCCAACAAATATTCTTTGGTGCATAAAGGCCGATCATATACATTGTGTCCAATGCAGAGAGTGCAATTTAAGTTGAGGAGTTCATCGTAAAAAGTATACTTTGAAGAATACATTGAAATCGAGGACGGTTTCGCTTGAAAGAGGGATGATAAGACCCGAATTGCCAACATCAATTTAGATTGTTTTACTTGTGTGCAAATCAAGATCAAAGAACAAGATGGTGTTGTTTTAAGCAAAAAAGGACAAATCAAGCATATCGCCGGGAGGAAGGCCAAGGGAGGATGGTTGTAACCCTAAAGTATGAGAAGTATATTATACCGGCAATATGTAAATCATATGGAAGCAACACATGTGCTAGATATGGTTGCATGGGCCAGCCAAGGGTATAGAGGGTATGTGGGCTTGCACGTGATTTAGGAAAAGAGAAGGAGAAACCAAGTCGTGGGAGAGAAGAAAAGAAAGAGTGCAACTTGGTTTTGAATGAAATGAAAAAAAAATCAATTCAGATTGACAACATATGCCGAATTGAAACATCAATAATTCTCATGTCTGAGCTTGGATTGTGACGTTCTTAGACTTTCCTAAAATCTTAGAAGATTATCTTTATATCTTTCTATTACGAGAAGTTTCAATTTTGCTTCCTTCTATTTTTAATCTGTCCGGCAAGTTTCAGCCTATTGGTTGGCCGAATTTAAATTTTAAATTGTAATATCTTTTTATCTCTTATAGTCCAAGTTGTATACGTTTATGAGCTAAGTTTGAGTAGGTTTTGATTTTTTTGCCCGTGCATGAGCGCCAATAAAAGTCCAACGGGTGTACCCTATGAGGAGATATTAGAAATTATGAGTTGAGTTATATGAAATAAATAAAAGCCATCGAATCACATATGAAATAAATAAAAGCCATCGAACACCATGATTGATGTGATTGTTGTGAGTTGAGAGAGAGAGATAGGGGGGAGAGTTGCTGCACAAGAGAAAAGAGGGAGAGAGTTAATTGCACAAGTTGAAGACTTGTTTTCAGATTGTACCGAAGGAAGCTCTTGCAATTGTATCTTTTCATATTGGGTTGCAAGTTATCGTATGTGATACAGTGAAAGATCGGACATCTCATACATCAATTAGCGATTTCCGCTAGTTGATCAATATCATATTGTCTCGGACTGAATGGACCACCTCTTCTCTCTCCCTATTCATTTTCATCTATATTATCATAAATCTTAAATAGTAATATTTAGAGACGGCTAATATCATCCTATTAAAGGTAGTATCTTAATATAAATATATTTGCAAAGTGTGTAAAAGCCATGCAGACGTAGTGCGGCTCTCTTGAGTGGGCTGAGTGAAGAAAGTTTAGCTAGATGTTCATGCGAATGCACGCGGCAGTCTTCGGGACGCCAAGCGCATGGGTCTATCTCTGCACGTTGCACCGCCACCATCCATGGTTACGGAGAGAGCACGAAGACTTGTTCTAACACAGAGAAAATGAACAAAAATGAGATGCAGAACTTGAAGGTAGCGCATAGTGATATCTAACAAATCAACAAGATTTTACTTCTTTTAAAAAGAAACTACAACATTTCACTTCACCGCTTGGACCTCGGAGCATTTTCGATGCTCCATCGTGTCGCACGTCTGGAGGAGCATGCCACGTTGGATCGAAGATCGACCGGGGGAAGCCGTAGTCACCAGCCCGTAGGTTGAGTCGCTTGGCTAAGTGATAGTTGTGTTTGCATCAAAATTTGGCAGATAGGGTCAAAATCGGCAGTCCAAGATCAACAAGATACGATTGGATAACGGATCAATATATTTGGAAACAAAACAGGTTGTTGAGGAATACACCCTCCAAATAGAGGCCGATACGGATTCTATTCCTAACGTGTTGTACCAGGACTCTATCGGCCAATGGCTATAAAAGAAGTCTAGAGGTGATCAGAAAAGCTGCCCAGAGCCAACCGACCAATTCACTTCTACTTTTCATCTACTTTTCCGTCGACTAGGAGTAGTTCTTGTAATTTAGTCTTTGTAATTCGATCTTGATCAATAAAGTTGCGCATCGCCGATTGTTGATCTTCTTCAAATTACGCCCTAGGTTTGATTTATTCTGATTTTGTTGCGCATCGCCTTCTTCAGAATCGATCTGCCTTTATCCTCTGATTAGCCTTAATCGGCTAGTTGGACTTACCCTGTTAGTTTGATCTTAATCGGCTTCAAGCTGATTGAGTTTAAACTGATTGATCGTTACGATCGGCTTTGAGAGAATTTTATCCTCTGATTAGCCTTAATCGGCTAATTAGATCTATCCTGATACCTTGATCTTGATCGGCTTCAAGCTGATTGAGTTTAAGTGGATTGATCATTACGATCGGCTTTGAGAGAATTTTATCCTCTGATTAGCCTTAATCGGCTAATTAGATCTATTCTGATACTTTGATCTTGATCGGCTTCAAGCTGATTGAGTCTAAGCCGATTGATCCCAACAATCGGCTTCGAGTGAATTTTATATTTTTTACCTTGTCGGTTACAGGTCAAATCGACTGGCACGCTCTTGAACGGATGTTCGTCCGGTGTGCTGCTGTCAGAAACCCTACTTCAAGTTTTTGACGTCAACACACTCTTGGCACGCCCGGTGGGACCAGATGGCAGCATCAAGCAAATCAATTCCACCATCCGATCTCAGCGTCGAAGCTATAATCGTCCCAACGATGGATGATTTAACTCCGGAGCAACGCAAAGAAATTGAAGATCAAAAAGCTGCTTTAGAAGAGATGATGCTGAATTGCTATCAGAAGACTAGATGTGGCGTCACTCAAAAGACTGCTTTGCCGACAGTCAATGCCCTTTGCAATGCAGGCATCACAGATGGTTCGGTAAGTTCATACCAACCCGCTCAAGCCGAATTATCGGCTATGATTAATCAATCTATACATCACGCGCTGGTAAACCAATCATCGGCTCTTGTTACAACGCTGAAGCCGATGATTGCGAATAGTGTGAAGACAATCGCTCAAGAATTGGCATCATCCGGGAGTCCGCTGACCCGATGCAAGCTCTACCAAGCTATCCTCGCTTTTCAATAGCGCAAAATACGCAGAGTACGTCACCGATCCTAAACCATCGGCTACAACTCCACTCCCACTATGATGCCGACTCAACCTACCGTCATGCTACCACGAGATCCTCGGCGAGTGGGGTAACACATTATCAGCGTACATCGATGCGCTAAAGTAAACGTGTCGGCTACTTTGCCGCCATCAACTCCGTTTAATATTTTCCCACAATCGGTCTCACACCGATCGAACAAATTAGGCACGTACAATACTAAGAGCCGATTCGCCAGAATCCGGTCCTCATAAGGTGATAACCTACGCAGAGTCCTTTGTCCTCAGACGAGAACCACCGGATAGGAGGTACGACGGTATGAGCAAAACCAACAAAATCCGTCGGCTCGGTCTAATCGAGCACCGAGTTTGCACTCGGGGCGAATACTAGTCATTGGCGAGCCCGAGGTCTTGTCGGCTAACAACATTAATTCGTGACCGATTTCTGCCGTGTTGAGAGATCAATTCGGCTTACAACCAAAGGGTAGAGTCATCGGCTATAGAAAGCCATATCCGGATTATATAGATCACATGCAATATCCACATAATTTTAAAGTTCCCGATTTTGCCAAATTTTAGGAATGATTCGTCACGACCTTAGAGCACGCTCGGACGCTTTATCGCTCGGTGTGGCGAAGCGGCTCGATCCGACGGTGAAAATTAGATATTCCCCTTGTCTTTATCGGGAGTTGCTTTCACTTGGTTTGCTAGTTTACCTCCAAATTCGGTTCATTTTTGGAACGATTTGGAAAGCCGATTCCATGAGTACTTTTTCTCCGGCAGTCTCGAGCTCCGGATTTCAGATCTAAGTTCTGTCCAACAAAAGACCGGGGAATCGGTAAATGATTATGTTAAGAGATTCAGGGAAGTGAGAAATAGGTGTTTTAGGTTACCCTGCCTGATAATCAGTTGGCCGATTTAGCTTTCCAGGGGTTGATACCCCCATTAAAAGAGAAATTCGGCGGGCAGGAATTCACCAATTTAAGTCATCTCTTACAGCGAGTATCGGCTCAAGAAAGCCGTTTCTCCGATGATAACGGCTTCAAAAATGAATTGAAGAATAACAAAGACAAGATACAATCGGCTATAGAGGATGACCAACTAAAATTTGCAGAAGAGCCGACGATGCAGCTGGACGCTGATCCTTTTCCAATTAACATGGTTCATTGCTCTAAAAAGAAGGAAAAGCCGACACAAGATGCAGAGCCTAAGGATCAAATTCATATATCATCGGCTATAAAAATGACACGTCAAGCCGATGTACAATCAAATTCTGATGGCAATAAGACACTTATGATTATTGTTGGCTCTATACAAATAAAAGCCGACCGTGAAGGAAATTTTTGTAAAACAATCACGCCAAAGAGTTATCAGGCTGAGAGAGCATTGCCACTACGTAAGCCGATACAGAAGTCGAAGCCCACTTTTTCCCAATTACTAGCAAAATATGAAAGAAGGAATGAAAGAGCTCACCAACGGTGCCCTTTTTGGCAATTTTGTTGGGAGAGGGGATTAGCTTTGCCATCACTAAACACATGTTCGATGCGGTATTACCCATGTCAAGGTGATAAGCAGCGATGGTCGGCTAAAGATAGAATTTCTAAGCCGACCATAAGTCAGAAACAAGACCAAGATGAAGGGTCTAACACTGCGACTAGTATGGATCTGTTAGGAAAAACATGTAAGTCGATCGAACCAAAGCCGAGATGGTGTCCTCCAGGTTTATGCCGATCACAAAGAAGAAGACCTGAGCGGCTAAGGACCCAAGAGATGAGGAAAGCTGAACAAGAAAAACGAAGGGATAAAACTTTTAATGAGCTTCATCCGATTAAGATTGCGAGAAAAGAGTGGAGGAAGAAAAAACCGGATTCGCCAATGATTTTTGTTCGACGAAGCCTATCTAGTCTGGAAAATCATACCACCCGTCAGCTCGTGATAGCCGATTTGGTAAGGGATCAACGTGGGATCATGTAGTGTGCATCGGTTTGTCCAAGGTACTGGTTAGGTATTGATTGGCTAAAACTCAAATACGAATATACGAGTTGGCCGATTACCGACCTGAAAGCCAAATTAACTCGATGCAGTTAAAAATTTGGCTATGGTAAGAAAATATATGTTCAAGTCGATGATGGAAATTTTTGGAAGATAACATGTTATCTCCCAAAAATGGGGGGCATATGTTTGCACCAAAATTTGGCAGATAGGGTCAAAATCGGCAGTCCAAGATCAACAAGATACGATTGGATAACGGATCAAGATATTTGGAAACAAAACAGGTTGTTAAGGAAAACACCCTCCAAATAGAGGCCGATACGGATTCTATTCCTAACGTGTTGTACCAGGACTCTATCGGCCAATGGCTATAAAAGAAGTCTAGAGGTGATCGTAAAAGGCCCGAGCCAACCAACCAATTCACTTCTACTTTTCATCTACTTTTCCGTCGACTAGGAATAGTTCTTGTAATTTAGTCTTTGTAATTCGATCTTGATCAATAAAGTTGCGCATCGCCGATTGTTGATCTTCTTCAAATTACGCCTGTGTTTGATTTATTACGATTTTGTTGCGCATCGCCTTCTTCGTAATCGATCCGCTTTATCCTCCGATTAGCCTTAATCGGCTAGTTGGACTTACCCTGTTAGTTTGATCTTAATCGGCTTCAAGCTGATTGAGTTTAAGCTGATTGATCGTTACGATCGGCTTTGAGAGAATTTTATCCTCTGATTAGCCTTAATCGGCTAATTAGATCTATCCTGATACCTTGATCTTGATCGGCTTCAAGCTGATTGAGTTTAAGCGGATTGATCATTACGATCGGCTTTGAGAGAATTTTATCCTCTGATTAGCCTTAATCGGCTAATTAGATCTATTCTGATACTTTGATCTTGATCGGCTTCAAGCTGATTGAGTCTAAGCCGATTGATCCCAACAATCGGCTTCGAGTGAATTTTATATTTTTTACCTTGTCGGTTACAGGTTAAATCGACTGGCACGCTCTTGAACCAGGTGTTCGTCTGGTGTGATGCTGTCAGAAACCCTACTTCAAGTTTTTGATGTCAACAAGTTGCAAATGCAAATGTGCTTTTAAAAGACGATCCAATGGAGATGAAAAGTGCTAGTTGGCTTACATAAAAGGCAAATGCATTTGTTGTGAGGAGATTCTTAAGCTGAGAACAAAACACACGCTCTTCCCTGAACAGTTAACAGTCTGCGCTGGAGATGCCCAGACCTAGTACTAGTAGTACTTCACAGTTGGATTTGTAGACGTCTAGTATTAGTCCATACAGAGAAGAAGGGTGTTCCCGTCTCCCGATTGGTACGGAGGAATTTCGCACTGGAGATCGCTGTAGCAGGGAGGCAGGGAACAGGGCATTTCCAGCCAGGACGCGACGCGATGGGACGGGGAAAGGCTGTGCGTGCGCGCGGCTTGTGCAACTGCTATATTCTCGTACGCGAAGGGGGATAGCCAGCGGCGGCTGTCACGCTTGCGTGCCGAGGCCGGCGCGATCAATCAGTACATGCGCCGCATGGGCCGAGGCACGGCGATTGGCCCGGCGAGGTCACGCACGTGGGCAGGCCGGGGATAATGTCATTTCAGCTGGCCGACCCGAACGGGGCGTGCGGTAGTTGCCGCCGCTTTGGCCGCGCCGTCGCCATCCGCCATGGCAGCTTTCGTCCTGCCCGGTATCCCCCTCCCTAAAGCAATACTAGTGCTCGTACCTGGCCAACGAAAGATGGTTATCTGGTTCCCGCAGGCGAATTTCGAAATTAACGTACGAAAACCGCAAAAACGGCTAGAAAACCGTCAAAAACCGAAACCGAAGTGTTAAGAAATCAATTTTTTTTTGAAAAATTCCAAAAAAATAGAAAAATCGCTGCCAATTGAATGTTCATCGCAAAACGGTTTTTGACGAAAAACCGAGCACATAATTTTTTTCAAAATTTTCAAATTTTGTTTTGAATGGATCGGTTTACCGAACTATTTTTGATTTCGAACCGCAGTGGTACGCATGAAAACCATGGTTTTCGCCGGTTTTGTGAACCCTGGGTTCCGGAATTGACTAGCTCGCGAGTTGTGGTCTACATTTACACTGCCGCTGTGTGGGTACCACTCGGAAGAACTATGTGGAGCTGTAACCGAGCGGTGCGCTGTCGTCTGTACTAAGTGTGCAATTAGCCAATGCTAGCTTTGATTTAGGTTATTTGATCAACAAATGACCAATATATGGCTCAGGGTTTGCATGATTCCTGGTGGATAATATACCATCTCCAGTGGAGAGCATGAGATGAATGAAACTAGCTGCATGATCATATGTCATGCACAACGGATTGTTTTAACAATCTAAGCCACACCCAGAAACTCAAATTGCAACTGATACAAATACAAACTGGCGGCCAGCTCTTACCTCGAGGTGGCATGCGCTGTATTGAAACAACCTGGAAAAATAGTGCCAACACATGAAAAATGAAGCGAAGCACATGCAGAATTAACACTTGGACAGCAGATTGAGCTAGGGAACGAGTAGAATTCGAGCTCACCCAAGCACACCTGATCCCGCAGTCCCTGCCAAAATTGGGCAACACAAACGAGAGGTTAGTGTTAGCAAGCGCAAGCAAGCGAGCGATCGCGGCTTAAGCGTGAGAGGTAGTGGGTAGCTAACCAGATGCGCGACTCCCAGCGGCCGGTCCTCCGGTAGAAGGTGACGCCCCTGTACTGCGAGCTCGCATCAGGGGCTTCTTGCGCGCCGGCCTCGGAGCCGAAGCCGGCGTTCTGGGGGAAGAGCTCCATGGTCTCCTCCCTCGCTTCCCCCTTCTCTGCGTTTGACCCCGGAAGGAAGGCCATCGTCGCAGGCGTCCTCGGCGCACTGGCGGCTTTACCTGAAACGCAGAACGGTATACTTTTTCAGCCAAAGCTCGTAGGTTGGACACATCTATATCTATATATCCTATCTCTATTAAAGTTGGTGGAATCCGGCCACCACAGCGCTTTGAGCCGGGAGAGCATCGGCTCGGGCTCGAGCCGAGCTGAGAAAAAAAAATTATGCTTAGGTCCTTCTTCGGAAAAAAAATTACAGCTAGGTCCTTTTTTGAAAAAAACTGTTACGCTTAGATCCTTTTTAGAAAAAACTTAATATTACGTTTATGTCCTTTATACCTTTTTAAGCATTACGTTTAGGTCTTATTTTGTCCTTATCCGAAAAACAGTGTTTAGGTCTTTTTTATATCCTTTTTCGGAAAAAAATGTTTAGATCATTTTTGCCATTTTTTACGTGCGGAGCGCCGGTCGCGACGTGGCACGTCGCGGTAGCTCAGATATATTTATATCCTTTCAACCGTTCCGCCAAATAAATGTGAAAAAAATACGTTTGTATCCTCCCGTTTCGTGTGTCTCCTCGATTTGCTCGCGTGGGGAGCGACGGTCGAGCGTTTTCTTGATTTGCTCGCGTGGGTAGCGGCGGTCGCGACGTGGCACGCCGCGGTTGCTTACCTAGTACCTTGTATTGTTGAGAGATTTGGGAGCCTCTCAAGCGTGCCACCTCACCATTCTCGCGACAAAGTCCTTCGAAAATTTTGAAATTGCGTTTAGGTCCTTCTGCCGTTTTTTAATAGAAAGTTATCGAAAAAACCAGAATTACGTTTAGGTCCCTCCGCTGTTTACGTTCAGATCCTCCCAACGGTTTTTAGCAAAATAGATCCGGAAAAAACCGAAATTGCGTTTAGATCCGGAAAAACCGAAATTAAGTTTAGATCCTTTTTTAAAAAATAGAAACTGGAATTACGTAAGAAAACAAAAATACATTTGTTTTTTGCTAAAAAATGAAAACCACAAATTCGCTGATGGTTTATAGCAGTCTATGGATTCGCCAACGTTTTATAACAGTCCACTGATTTGCCGACGGGTCTTAGCGATCCATTTTTTAAAAAAGAAAGCAAGAAAATCAGGATTACGCAAACAAACGAAAACGAGATTTCGCACGATGCAGGGTAAGCGTGGCCTGTTAGTATTCTTTACAAAAGGTGGGATTCTAAACACAACGAATTCTGACGTGTTCCACGAATTTTGCCTTAATTTGCTTGACTTCCTTTACCTTTCCCCCATTCCAAAATATCTATTCATTCAGAGAATCAAGAGTGTATTTATTGCAATGTCTCCGCTCTCTACCTTTACTTAAATATTTTGGAAAAAAATTAATTGGTTGTATTATGTCATTTAGTATGAATATACATGGTCATTTTTTATTAAATTTTGCTTAGATTTAGTGTTTTATTTGTCTATATGTAGGGTGACTGTATATAAATAGGCAATATATCCAATATAAATCACTTTTACTGTATATATTTCATAAAACCACATGTACAAGGTGTAAAAAAATTCTAAAAAAATACTATACGTACGGGAGGTGAGTTTTTACAACCTTGTAAAATTTAAAAACCAAACTGAATCGTATTTGAAAGATATGAAAAAGACAAATTCAATCTAAATAGTGATTTTTTTACTGTTTAGCACTATTTAGCTGTCTGTTTGTCAATTTCATATCTTTCAAATGCGATTGAGTTTGGTATGTAAATTTTACAGGGTTATAGAAGCTCACGTCTTCTACGTATAATAATTTTTTAAGAATTTTTCAAAACTTGTACACATGATTTCTATGGGGTTTACATGATAAAAATGATTTACAGTAGATAGGTCTCATATAAATATAATAATACATAAGAGTAACACAGACGGTTATATTACGACGTTAGTACCAGCTACCAGTACACCGTTCGCACGTCATTCAATATCCACATGAAGAAGGGGGGAAAATCACACAACTAGCTTCACTTTAGCTCGGAACGCTCAGTTCGTCGTCATCTGCAGCGCGAGTGCGCGCTCTTTCTATCCGCTGATCCCTAGCTCTCCTTTCCTTTCCATCGCATCCTCATCGACTCACCGCCTCGCGCAAATATCCCTCGTTTGCTCTGTCAGTCGCACCGTCCCACCCATCTCCGTTTATTCTCGGAAGAATAGATCATTTATCCTATTTTAGTTGATATAATTGATCATTTATTTTGTTTATCTTAGATACGTGATTTTAGAACTACATGTCAGACATAACAAATAATAAATAACATAAATAAATAAATAAAGATAAATCACCGATTCTTCTTCTTCTTTTCCTTCCACTCCAAAGTCCAAAACAATGACTCCAATAACCGCACAGCGGTGAGGCAATCGGACGAACCCGAGCGTGCGAGCGCAAACGGACGAGGCCGCCTAATCCAGATCTTTCTCCCACCCCTGCCATGGCCTCGGGCAGCGGTACCACGCCCAGGCGCTCCCCGTCCTCCGCGCGGCCCGCGGCGCCGCGGCACCACTACTCGCAGTCCTCGGGCGGGAGCACGTCCCGCGCGGGAGGGGGAGGGGGAGCGGGCGGCGCGGGCGGGGGCGGGGGCGGGGGCGGGGGCGCGGGGGCCACGGAGTCGGTCTCCAAGGCCGTGGCGCAGTACACGCTGGACGCGCGGCTCCACGCGGTGTTCGAGCAGTCGGGCGCGTCGAGCCGCAGCTTCGACTACTCCCAGTCGCTGCGCGGGCCGCCCACCCCCTCCTCCGAGCAGCAGATCGCCGCCTACCTCTCCCGCATCCAGCGCGGCGGCCACATCCAGCCCTTCGGCTGCACGTTCGCCGTCGCCGACGACTCCTCCTTCCGCCTCCTCGCGTTCTCCGACAACGCCGCCGACCTGCTCGACCTGTCGCCCCACCACTCCGTCCCGTCTCTCGACTCCTCCGCGGCACCTCTCCCCGTCTCCCTCGGCGCCGACGCGCGCCTACTCTTCTCCCCATCGTCCGCCGTCCTCCTCGAGCGCGCCATCGCCGCGCGCGAGATCTCGCTGCTTAACCCGCTCTGGATGCACTCCAGGGTCTCCTCCAAGCCCTTCTACGCCATCCTCCACCGCACCGACGTCGGCGTCGTCATCGACCTCGAGCCTGCCCGCACCGAGGACCCCGCCCTCTCCATCGCCGGGGCAGTCCAATCCCAGAAGCTCGCCGTCCGCGCCATCTCCCGCCTCCAGGCGCTCCCCGGCGGGGACGTCAAGCTGCTCTGCGACACCGTCGTCGAGCACGTCCGCGAGCTCACGGGCTACGACCGCGTCATGGTGTATAAGTTCCACGATGACGAGCACGGCGAAGTCGTCGCGGAGAGCCGGCGTGCTGACCTTGAACCCTATCTCGGATTGCATTATCCTGCCACAGATATCCCGCAGGCGTCTCGCTTCCTGTTCAGGCAGAACCGTGTGCGGATGATTGCTGATTGCCATGCCACGCCGGTGAGGGTCATCCAGGACCCCGCGCTGCCACAGCCGCTGTGCCTGGTTGGGTCCACGCTGCGTGCGCCACACGGGTGCCATGCGCAGTACATGGCGAACATGGGGTCTATTGCATCGCTGGTTATGTCAGTGATTATTAGTAGTGGTGGGGATGACGAGCACAACATGACTCGGGGAAGCATCCCGTCGGCAATGAAGTTGTGGGGGTTGGTGGTATGCCACCATACATCTCCACGCTGCATCCCATTCCCACTGCGGTATGCATGTGAGTTCCTTATGCAGGCCTTTGGGCTGCAGCTCAACATGGAGTTGCAGCTTGCGCACCAGCTGTCAGAGAAACACATTCTGCGAACGCAAACGCTATTGTGTGACATGCTACTTCGGGATTCGCCAACTGGCATTGTTACACAGAGCCCCAGCATCATGGACCTTGTGAAGTGTGATGGTGCTGCGCTGTATCACCATGGGAAGTACTACCCTCTGGGTGTCACTCCCACGGAGGCGCAGATTAAGGATATCATTGAGTGGTTGACGCTGTGCCATGGAGACTCGACAGGGCTCAGTACAGATAGCCTGGCTGATGCAGGCTACCCTGGTGCTGCTGCATTAGGGGATGCAGTGTGTGGAATGGCAGTAGCTTATATCTCGCCAAGTGATTATTTGTTTTGGTTCCGGTCGCACACAGGTAAAGAGATAAAATGGGGTGGTGCGAAGCATCATCCAGAGGATAAGGATGATGGGCAGCGGATGCACCCACGATCATCATTCAAGTCTTTTCTTGAAGTGGTGAAGAGCAGGAGCTTACCGTGGGAGAATGCAGAGATGGATGCAATACATTCCTTGCAGCTCATATTGCGTGACTCCTTCAGAGATGCTGCTGAGGGTACGAGTAACTCAAAAACCATTGTCAATGGTCAGGTTCAGCTTGGGGAACTAGAATTGCGAGGAATAGATGAACTTAGCTCAGTAGCAAGGGAGATGGTTCGGTTGATCGAGACAGCAACAGTACCCATTTTTGCAGTTGATACTGATGGATGTATAAATGGGTGGAATGCAAAAGTTGCTGAGCTGACAGGCCTCCCAGTTGAGGAAGCGATGGGCAAATCATTGGTAAATGATCTTATCTTCAAGGAATCTGAGGAAATAGTTGATAAGCTACTCTCACGAGCTTTAAGAGGTACCCCTCACTTGTCATGCTCATTTGGTTGCCCTTGCCTTGATTTTATGTTCTGTATGAATCATCTACACAATACTATGCACTAAATAATTTTTCATGTACTTCACATTGAAGTATCTTAGTAGATAAGTATACTCAAAGTGACAAGGTATATCAAACTCATTTAGTAGGTACTAGCTGAATGCCTGTGCGTTGCAATGGAACACAAATAAGTCACATTGTAACAATATTGCGGATTGGTTGTGGGTAGAAATTTGGGCACACCTATCGGCACTTGTTGACAGAGTTGTTAGGGGGGTTGCATTTATTTGTTTGTTGATAGATTGTTTTTTTTTTGTTAGAATTTTTTTAGGAAGACCCACATGGCAGCACATAATTCTTATGTGAGGGGAGTGGAGAAGAGAGATAGATTGCTTTTTCTGTTTTCTTTTGTTAGATTTTTTAGGAAGACCCACATGTCAGCACGTAATCCTTATGTGAGAGGAGGGGAGAAGAGAGGCAGACTGACGAACAACCACTAGCTTCTTTTAAAATAGTAAAGATATCAAATGTGGGAGTAGTTACTCCGAGAAGTAGATGGATTCTTTCATACTGTTTATATTATTGTAAATTACTTGTTCGATACACACCGTGAAGTTATGCTATCATAATGGGAAGTAGTGGGATTGGAGAGCCATGATTTATGAACTTGTTGCTCATGCAGGTGAAGAAGACAGAAATATAGAGATAAAGTTGAAGACATTTGGGCCAGAGCAATCTAAAGGACCGATATTTGTTATTATCAATGCCTGCTCTAGTAGGGATTACACTAAAAATATTGTTGGTGTTTGTTTTGTTGGTCAAGATGTCACGGAGCAAAAAGTGGTCATGGATAAGTTTGTCAACATACAAGGGGATTACAAGGCTATTGTACACAACCCTAATCCTCTAATACCCCCAATATTTGCTTCAGATGAGAATACTTGTTGCTCAGAATGGAACACGGCAATGGAAAAACTTACAGGATGGTCGAGAGGAGAAGTTGTTGGTAAGCTTCTGGTTGGAGAGGTATTTGGCAATTGTTGCCGACTTAAGGGGCCAGATGCATTGACAAAGTTCATGATTGTCCTTCACAATGCTATAGGAGGGCAGGATTCTGAGAAGTTCCCCTTTTCATTTTTCGATAAGAGTGGCAAATATGTACAAGCCTTATTTACTGCAAACGCGAGGAGCAAAATGGATGGTGAGGCCATAGGAGCCTTTTGCTTCTTGCAGATTGCGAGCCCTGAATTACAGCAAGCCTTTGAAATTCAGATACAACAAGAGAAGAAGTGCTATGCAAGGATGAAGGAATTGGCTTACATTTGCCAGGAGATAAAGAATCCTCTCAGTGGTATCCGATTTACAAACTCCCTGTTGGAGATGACTTATTTAAAGGATGACCAAAGGCAGTTTCTTGAAACAAGCACTGCTTGTGAAAACCAGATGTCCAATATTGTAAAGGATGCCAGCCTCCAAAGCATCGAGGACGGGTTGGTATTATGATCTTAACCTTTTTAACTTCACTTGTTCAC
Organism: Otatea glauca; assembly: GCA_036346275.1. Lineage (NCBI taxonomy): Eukaryota > Viridiplantae > Streptophyta > Magnoliopsida > Poales > Poaceae > Otatea > Otatea glauca. The sequence goes on from CM070715.1 coordinate 22,375,658, forward strand.
AATAATGTCTGTGAGTATGTCTTGTGATCATTTGACAATCTTTAGCTTGTGTACCAAGGCTGCATAACTTGAATTTCAGTTGGCACTAATCTTGTTAAAGAATATAAGTCAGATAAGGAATTAGAAAAGTCCATCAGACTGACAGCTCTGGTCAACTGTCTTTGCATTTCTCTGAATATTTTCACTCATGCAACTCAAGTTCTATCAATTTTGGACGAATGCTAAATTTTTCTGTGCAAATGTACCCTTTATGACAATTTTACTATTACCATCCTTGGCATCTACGTACTGAACACTTTCTTTGCTTGGGCAATAATTCAAAATACTAATAATTAAGACCAGCAAGTACGACAAAAAACAAAGGAAAAATTGGTTCCATTCCACTCAAAGATACCAACTTTAGCAAAATACTACTGAATCTTTCGAGTTCACTTTAATACCACTCAAACTTCACTCTGTTACTGATTTTAACATTCCATCCAAACGCAATCCGCTGTGACACTTTTGTCCCTCTTTGGTCCTCCATCTCACTTCTCTTCTCCAACGCCAACACCCTCGGTGGCAGCCGGCCTCGAAGCAGTGACGGCGGAATGCGGCGGCACCAGCGTCCCCTCATCCTCCCTTTCACCTCTCTTCCCAATAGGCAGCGGCAGCTAGCTGTGAAGATATCTTGATGAATTTGAGGCTTCGGCGGAGGTGGCCAACAACAAACAATGATGGCAGCTTTGTCCACGCGTCTCTCTCACACCACAAATCAGGCAAATGAGCCAGGAGTGAGTTGATAAGTTTCTCCTTTCTGCAAATTAGTTAATTAGTGAAGTTGAGGCCTTATCGAGTAGAACAGGAGCGGAGCAGCCAAATTTTTATCGTATGCTTGTGTAACTATTGTTAGATTTAGATTCAATTCAAGCTACTTGTACTACTGATTTGAATCCAATATGTTGGATCACATAACCTAGATACAATGAACAACAGCAGCAGGAAGCCAACCATGAAGCTGCCACACTGATGATGGCACCGGCACCACAGTCAAATCCCGGCTCCCATTGGTGACAGCGGCCAATTCCCGGCTGCCACTGGCCGCTGTGCCCTGGCCAGACCCCAGCATGGGACCAATCCATGCTGCGTGGCTCCATGCAGAGAAGGGGTTGAGAGATTGGGGATGAGGTTGGGTTAGCTTCGTTGAGTGGTGATTTCTGAACTTCTGAAAATGTTTTTTAAATCTCAAAAGAGCTGACAGAGTTGGGCAGAATGGAAAAATCAGTATCGGAAGGATCTTTGAGTGGTATTAAAGTGAATCAAAAAAATTTAGTGGTATTTTGCTAAAGTATCTTTGAGTGGCATAGAACCAATTTTTCCAAAAATAAAATATTGCATATTGTAGTTAGGCCATTGCAGAGATGAACTGAGACTAGTCGCTTTAATCTTGGTGGAAAAGTATCGAGTTCCTTGATTTCTGTTTTTGCTTGAATCTGAAGTGTACAGCAGCAGATCAGGTGAATAGATGACCAAAAACTGGCCCAAGGTATCCTGTTGCAGCTAGTCCAGATCATTATACTTCAGACTGCTGCAGGGTTTATAAAACTTTTTACCGGACCATGTACCAGCTTTCTGCATGGTGGCTAGGACACATTTCTGGCTTGTTATGGCAATCACTGGTCTGATATTTACTGGTGGTTCACAAAATGATTGCCGGTTACTCAATTGGGACCAAGCCCCATGGCCAACAAAAACGGGGACCAAGCTGGAAATTGGTGGTTTGTGTTATGAATAGCACTTGTTTTGAATATGAGGCCAATGGGCCAATATATATAGATGTACATGAGGGTATAAAAGGAAAGCCTATATAAGGCAATATCTATACAAGGATAGCAATCTCTATACAAGGCAATTAGCAATCTCTATACAAGGCAACTATCAATATCTTATATAAGGCAACTAGGATCCTGTCTAACACCTCCCTCAAACTCATGGTGGATCAACAACACTGAGTTAGGAGAGATAAAAGCTGTGCTGAGCTCTAGTCTGTGTCTTCGTGAAGAAGTCTGCCAACTGAAGCTTTGAAGACACATACTAAAGAGCCACAACTTGATCATATACCTGTCTGCATGTAGGAAGTATCAGCACCAATATGTTTGGTGAGCTCATGCTTCACTGGATCTCGAGCAACGCTAATAGCACCTGTACTGTCAGATAAAAGAGGAGTCGGTGTAGAAACACAAACACCAAAATCCTCAAGTAACCACTGTAGCCAAGTAACCTCTGTTGTCAATAGAGCCATAGCTCGCAACTCAGCCTTAGCACTCAAACGAGAAACTGCTGTCTGCTTCTTAGTCTTCCAAAGAATGAGAATCACCAAGAAAACAAAATAAGCAGAAAGAGACCGACGATCAGAGTGATCACTAGCCTAGGTAGCTCTATGCCTGGAGCTGGAGTGAGGAAAGAAAAGACGGCGAGAGATAGTTCTATGAAGATATCGTAGAACACGAAGAAGATGATTATAGTGGAGCTGAGTGGGAGAATAAACAAACTGACTCAAGATATGAACTGGATATGAAATGTCAGGACGAGTGACAGCAAGGTAAATAAGACTCCCAACAAGATGGCGATAGTGAGTAGGATCCTCAAGATGTTCACTATCAGTACGTCGAAAGTGAACATTGAGCTCCATGGGAGTCTCAGCTGTGCGCTGATCAGCGAGAGAAGCACGATAAAGAAGATCCTGAATATACTTCTCTTGGGATAAAAAGAAGTCCTCAGGTGTAGAAGAAACCTTAATCCCAAGGAAGTAGTGAAGATGATCTAGATCAGACATGAGAAATTGCTCACTGAGACGTGCCTTCACAAAGGAAATATACTGAGAATCATCTCCAGTAATGATCATGTCATCAACATATAGAGGAAGAAGAGTCCGTCCACGAGGTGAAGTGTGAACAAAGAGCGCAGGATCATGAGCACTTGCAGAAAAGCCAGCAGCAGTGATCGCAGAAGAAAAACGCTCAAACCAGACCACAAGGGGCTTGCTTGAGTAAAGAGAGCGGCAAAGCCGACAAACCATGCCCTCAGGGACAGAATACCCCGGTGGTGATTGCATAAAGTCCTCCTCACGTAGCTTATCATTAAGAAAGTCATTATTGACATCAAACTGAGAGATAGACCACTCACGAATAGAAACCACAACAAAAAGAGAGCGAACAGTGGTCATGTGAGCCACAGAAGCAAAAGCCTCATCATAATCACGACCATACTCCTGCTGAAAACAGAGCCGAGGCTAAAAACGAAGCCGAGCCAACCCTGTAGAGCCGAAAGCTGAGCCGGCCGAATGAGCCGGGAATCGAATTAAATCCAGTTGAGATCAGATTGAAGTCCGATCAGATCGAGCTCACGCGTCTTTGCTTCGCCCTGATGAGGCTGGAGGGCCGGAGCGGGTGGTGGCTGACCAAGAGGACGTCAGCTCAGAGTGGTGGCCGAGGCGGTGGATGGCGTTGTCGGTGCGCGCGGAGGCTGAGGAGATGTCAATTGGCGTCGGGCGGGCTCCTTCCTCGTATCAAAGCTGGCGTCGGGCGTGGAAGGTAGCGATGGCGGCCGGAGCGGGCGTGGTCGGCGCGGGCTGACCGGAAGAGGCCGAGCCACCGACAAGTGGGCAGTACGGACGGCCAAAGTTCGGGGTGGAGGCTGGAGCTGAGGCGGCCGTAGCAACGGAGACGCGGGCTGGGACGGAGGCCGGAGCAAAACCGGTTGGGGCAGAGTCGGCCACCGAGGGCATCATGAGTGAGGCGCCGCCGAAGGGCGCGCCGCACAGTCGATGAGGAGGCGTGGGCGAGGCTGCGGCCGATGACGAGGCTTGTGTCGCGGAGGTGGCCTCCCTCGGGAGTGGAGATTTCTTCTCTCGGGTGCAGTGACAGCGGAAGAAACGATGTGACGGCTAGGGATGGCGCAAGTGCAACGCCGGTAAACCCTAACCCCAAACCTATTGCTCTGATACCATGTTATAAATAGCACTTTGTTTTGAACATGATGCCAATGGGCCAGTATATATACATGTACACGAGGGTATAGAAGGAAAGCCTATATAAAGCAATATCTATACATGGCTAGCAACTCTATACAAGAAAACTAGCAGTTTCTTATATAAGGCAATTAGGATACTGTCTAACAGTTTGTATGGTTCCTAGTAGAACTAGGCAAAATTGCTGTTTTTTAAATACTTTCTTTTTAAGAATAGCGAGAAAATTATGCCTTTACATGCAAGAACCCTGGGAAAATCAGCAAGAATTGTTTGTACATTAGTGTTACTTGGGCCAAAAAAGCCATAACTCCTTTGTCCTGAACTGTTTTCTTAAGGCCGTCGTTTGAAAAAAAAAGCGTGCTCTGGTCTTCTGCCTACCAATGTTAGCTTGCTTTTACTGACGGGATTCTGAACCTTGCTACTTCAAATACTATATGTACTAGGAATCTAGGATTGTGTCAAAATAAAAGAATAGCCTTTTGACTCTATCACATCCTACAAAAATACAAAGTAAATTCCACAGTTCACATAAATCCAAGCAGTTTCATGTTAGTGCCTAGTAGGGATTCAAGGTGTAAGTTACTTTTCCAAGTGTTCATCCTAGGAGTGAACCAGATCCTGGCCCATGTTGATTCCACATTGTAAATCTTGTCTTATTTTATAAACTTGGTAACTATTTTTCCAAATGCCGCGCTTCATTTGCTTGTTTGAAAATTCAAATATCCTTCTTCTGGTTGCCTTGCACTCTTGATCCCCTCAGCTTTATTTATGGATGATGAATGTGCACCACTTTTACCCAAGGAAGTCACTAACTTGCGGCATGCATAATCTTTCCAGGTCATTTTTTCAAAGTCCAAACACAAATTAATCTGTGTATCATTCCAAATATGAACTCATGCTTTGTCTACTCGAGTATTTTTTTGTACTATTTACTTGGTGTAATTTCATTCTAGATTTCCTGGTGTGTAGGTAGAAGCATCACCTCACTTTTTTGTTATTATTTTAACAATTGGTTAGCTGAAATTTTCTTTCTTTTTTGTTTATTTAACAGCTCTCTGGTGCTTGATAAAGGTGAATTTTCACTTGGAAGTGTTATGAATGCTGTTGTCAGTCAAGTGATGATATTGCTTAAAGAAAGAGATTTGCAACTTATACGAGATATCCCTGATGAAATCAAAGAAGCCTCGGCATATGGTGACCAATATAGAATTCAACAAGTGTTGTCTGACTTTTTGCTAAGCATGGTGCGGTTTGCTCCAGCTGAAAATGGCTGGGTAGAGATACAAGTCAGACCAAATTTAAAACAAAACTCTGATGGAACAGATACAATGCTTTTCCTCTTCAGGTTAATGCTTTCCTCTCTATTTAAACCACAGTACCGTACCATAAAACGATTTATTGTTTCTTAAAAGAATAATGTTTTTGAATTTTGTTAGGAGATTTTTTTCTTGAATTTGGTAGAGAATAAAGAAAAAACTAATTACTTAAATTTAGATTTGTTTATCACATTTATGATGCAGCTGCTCCTTGCTATTGGTAATATGCAGTTATCATGAATTATTCATGCTCTAAATACAGAAACTAGTAAAGTTGGAATAAAATCTTATTCTGTTATAACTGGTGTTTGTATTATGTAGCACTTTTTACTAGGAAAATAAATTCCGAAATACAATTAAGCTTAAGAATTTGAATTTCCTAGTAAGTCATATTTGTATTGCACTGAACCAAAGAACTGAGATAAATTGGTTGCACTTTGCTATTTGTAATATGCAGTTATCGTTTAACTATTCATGCTCTAAATATAGAAACTAGGAAAGTAGTGATAAAATCTTATTCTGTTATAACTGTTGTTTGTATTATGTAGTACTTTTTACTAGGAAATTCAAATTCCGGAATCCAATTAAGTTTAAGAATTTGAATTTCCTAGTAAGTCATATTTATATTGCACTGAACCAAAGAACTGAGATAAATTGGTTTCATTGAGGTACGCTTGCCAATTTAGCCACTGTTCCTCTATTCTATGAATATATTTCTTCATTCTCCTGACAGTAACCACCTTTGCTATGGTATGAACCAAAAAAAAAGAAATTCTTTAGTACAAAAATAATTCATTTTAGCCTAAGCATATGCTTCCACGAACTGTACTCATCTGGTTTTATCAGCAGCATTATGGTCTTTTGACTCAACCATGGGCGCTTTCTGTAAATCATGTATTGGTATTATTAGAGCAATCTACTTTTGATGCAATATTGCATTAATTGATATATTTCATGCATTCTACTTGTTGGTTCTGGGGGAGAGGGTTGTACTAAAAGATGGCTGTAATGGGCTCGGCGACACGAATGATGTGTGAAAATTTGAATCTGTATTGTGTTTGTACAAGTTCTCAATGTTATGATAATAGAGAACCTAATGTGTCGGCACAACTTAACAAAGCCTCAAATTTATCGTCTTTCATGTGTGTATTGTTCTCCAGGTTCGCCTGCCCTGGTGAGGGCCTTCCCCCTGACATTGTCCAAGACATGTTCAGCAACTCCTGCTGGACAACCCAAGAAGGCATTGGACTAAGCATATGCAGGAAGATCCTGAAATTGATGGGTGGCGAGGTCCAATACATCAGGGAGTCAGACCGGAGTTTCTTCCTCATCGTCCTTGAGCTGCCCCAGCCTCGGCAAGCAACAAGTAGGGAGACCAGCTGATATGGTAAGCTCAACGCTGGCCTCACCTAACTTTTCGGTCAATTAGGTGACCTGAGATCCCCAGCTAGGAGGGTACCTTGTTCGTGAGAAGCCCAGAAACCAACATGAGACGGATGAAGCATGTTGGGGCCGCAATTGCGATTCTCGGTGTCTATTAGGTTGTCACTCCTGGAACACCGATTGTAAGTCTAGGTGTGGACGATATTGTTCGATTAGAGTTCTATTGCGGCGAGTAACGTACACAGACGGTAATGTAATTCGTGGCATAGGCCCATGACCACTCGGATGAAGTACATATATGTTCTTAGCTGTGTATGTATGTGTTGTTTACTACGCATAAGGAGAGCTGTGCAGCTCCCATGATTGCATTTTGTAGGGCTTTTCAAGCCTATTGCACCTTAATATAACATAAAAGCACCTGGTTCCCTTGGAATTTTGGCATATACTTTTTAATTTCAACTCATGAATTCTGATACGTAAATTGTTGTACTGATCTCTTGCCATGAATCTGTTCCTATTTTAATCCCGCATCTTTGAGGTGCATGTACAATCTGTATCTGCTGACTTCCTGACTCCTGAATACCTTGTTCACGAGAGAAGCTGTCTACAATCTTCCCGCTCGACAAACAATCCGTTTTTTTTAAACAGAAGCTATCCCGAGCGGTGCTTTATTCTGTTTCTTGCGTCCAGAGTGGCTAGGATGAAAGTGTTCTAATTTTAATCTGTTGACAAAAGCTTGCTTAGTCATATGACCAATGGGCAATTCTTAGGAAGAACTTTGGGGAGTGAATGATCCTAAACAAAAGCTCATTTGGGGCGCTAAACTACCTTTGAAGGTGAAATTCTTTACTGGATGATGTATCACGATAAAATACGCTCAGCTGAGCAGTTTGCACGTAGGAACTGGGCAAGGAGAAGCTAGATGTCAACTGTGTGAGAACATATTATGTTCAGATGCTCCAAAGCAAGATTTTTTTTTCCGAGAACACCCAAAAGCTTTGTGCGTCATTCGTACCCAAAAGCTTTGTGCGTCATTCATTAAAAAGAAAGAAAGAAAGAAACGTCTTACAACAACAATATAGTGTATTAAAACACCTGCCAAGATCAAAACAACAACGACATAGTGTTTGTATTAGAGTACTGCCCACGTAAAAATCTAAAAAGAAAGGTAAAGCTTAAAAATAACACTAGGAAAACCATAAACTTGAACGCACCACTCCATAGCGTGAGTTGTCTGGGTGTCCTTAGAGACATATTTAGCTGCGATAGAGCTCCTCCAGCCAACATGCAAGATTTCTGGGGTGCTATCTTGGAAAGGTCGAATTACAAAGCCTAATCTGATGATGTCTTTGTTAGGAACTGTGTGCTGGTATCTTTGGCTAACAAGTGATGATATGGTCTTTAGAGATGTTTACATGTCCTCTCCAGTGGTACTGCTTTTTAAACTTCATTCATATTTGCAGCACTGGAAACCGCTGGAGCGCAACCAGGAGCAATACAAGCTGGATAAGCTGAAGAAAGAAATAACCACCCAAGGGAAGCAACTTCAAGAGGGATAATGGCGAGATCCTGATGGAGAAGATGGACTTCCTAATGCTAAGAGAATCATGTATTCTAATCTGTATGCACGGCTAGAGTTATATGCATGCATTACTACAGAAAATCTCATTACAGACTGTTGAAAATCATCATCTCAGACGGTTTTACGAACCGTCAGTAACAATATATCAGTGATGTAAAGGCACATCACAAACGGTTTTAGAACCGTCTGTAAAAATTGATATCACAGACAGTTCTAATTTGGAACCATCTGTGATGAGGTCATCACAGATGGTTCCAAACTAGAACCGTCTGTGATGCCTACTACGTCACACCGTCTATGATGCCTCTTTGCTTTGTAAAGCATGAATATGTATCACTGATCATCTATATTGTCATTTTATTTTATCCTATGATGCACTCAAAGCTTTGTAAGAGAAAAGTGGTGTACCATACAAAAAAATAAAAAAGGGAGCAAATATACAAACAAGGCAATTTCATTTTAAATTTCAATCTGAAAGTTTAAGATGAGCCTATCCACTTTATTCAGTTCCATTGGTATGCAATTGTCATGACTTGGTCACCAATCAACATATATCAAGAAATTTAAGATCGAAACTACATGTACTTATCAAGATTCTTGTAAATTTTGTTTATCAGCTACATCCCTAAAGTGAAACCATTCTTCATGCAAACACTTTCCAGTTCAAAGCGTTTAGCCTATTAGAGAATACTTAACCAGTATGTAACTAGGAAATAAAGTGACAAGAAGAGATATGTGAATAAGAGGCAAGGTACCTCGCCTGTGAACTGCACAGTAGTATATTTGTTGTCTCTTCCTGAAGTGCCTTCAAAGACCTAAAGAATTAAGTTCAGAGTTCAGTTTAAAGTTTTCCGAGAAAAGCATACGCACCTTTCAGAGTTCAGTTTTAAAGTTTTCCGAGAAAAGCATACACACCTTTCAGAGTTCAGTTTAAAGTTCAGACCATTGACTGCTTTGTATCATGCAACATTTTAGCGGTCTCAGGTCAGTACGGCCTGCCTCCTCTTTGACAACTCGTTCAAAGTCTTTTATAAATCTAGAAAACCACAAAAAGAGAGCAAAATGCCTGCTGTTATGAAGCTACTAATACAACATCAAAACTAAGTAACTATGAATCTGTATGTCCTATAAATTGCTTCTTGATTACATTACTAAGATTCCAAAAGCAGAAATTGCAGGTAGTATGCACTGTGTGTTTAGCATAAGATATTGAAGTGATTGCATTGTTAAACTATTAAGTTAACATGAGCCAAAAAGGGTCACTATCTCTACTCTTGCCAAGTGCAGCATTCGTGTTCATCATATTCCAAATCCTTTGTTTTATGAATGTGTTCCTACGCTGTATGATATAGAAAGAAAAGAAGAATGAATAACCTTTTGCAATCTAACATCTTATCGGTAGGCTCTTTGAGCTGTCTACTCCGGCGGTTGGCATCCTTGATCTTGTCTAGTTTCTGGAATCTATTTCTACAGACAAATCATCAATCAATTAATTCAGCCCCCGTTTCTTAGTCACATTATACGATTATTTATGTGGAGATCAAGAAATGCAAGGGTGGATACCTCAAAGAATGATTTTCTATAGGTCATCAGTTTGTTCCCCAAACTTGTATTCAACATGCAAAATCATAGCGAGAAAAAGGAGATCTACCGAACATTCTCACGTAACACATCCAAATTCAAACAAGAAAAAAGAACGAATTACTCGAGCTTACTGCAATGTGTGGAAGATATCACTGATCTAATCGTCAATCTCGGCGAGCTCCTTGTTGGCCGATGCCAAATCCATCTCCTCCTCCTCTGCAACAACCACACCGGTCACCTCCACCCTCCAGTGCCTTACCGCTGCCTTCCTCGCCTCACAATTCAGGATCCGGGATGTTTGAGTCTTGAGAGGAGAGGGGAGATCAAGAGAGAAGGGAGGAGGAAGAGGAAGTGAGGTAGGGGGAACAGCTGGGGAGGGAGAGGGAAATGGGAGAGGAGGCGGTATGTACCTGGGGTGCAAGGTGGGGCCAGCGGCGAGGTGGGTCTCAACGAAGACAACAATGTCCCACGGGTCGGGGCCGAGGCAGAGGAAGAAGGCCAGAGGCCGTTGTCAGAGGCGAGGAGGCACCAGGTGCGGCAGACGGCGCTGGAGCGCGTGGCGTCGGCGGGGTCGAGCAAGCATAGGATCTGGACGAGCACGTCGATCGGTATGGCATCAAGCGGCGGGACTAGAGGAAACCAAGGCACTGAGAGCTGATGCAGCCGAGAGTTAGGGTTTTGTTTTTATATATTTGGAGCAATGCACATCACAGACGGTTTTAGCTAAAAACTATCTGTGATGACTGCCGTAGTCATCACTGACGGTTTTTGGTTAAAACTGTTAGTGATGACTACGACAGTTATCACTGACGGTTTTTGACTAGAAGGGTCAGTGATGAGGTGTTATCACATATGGTTTTTTAAAACCGTTAGTGTTGAGAGGTCTAATATAAGTCTTTTTGTAGTAGTGATATGTCTTGCCAATTGCTATATATTTAGCCTTGTTTGGAACGCATAAGTTTCATAGGAATTTAACAGAAAGCCATTTTAGGCAGGACTGTGTCTAGAAGGTCCAGAAGGGCGCATAAATAAACAAACTAATGACCCGGCCAGCATTCTAGTCCAGCTCTACCTACCAAGGGCCTGATTCGAAGAGCTTAAGCTCTTCCCCCTCTCAAAACTGGCTTACGAAAATGGAGTGTATTTTAGCTTCTCTATGTAAAGTTGCAAAACTTTAGCTAACTAGACGGGGAGTACAAAGTACTATACGTAATTCGCTATAATATTTTTTAAAAAGTTTAATTGTAGCATTATTATAGGTATCACCCCGGCGCCGCTTTGGTTACCTAGACAAAAACCTATACACATCTATCGTCACTCTTAGCTCCAATAACTTGTTGAGGGTTTAAGGTTTAGTTCCCTAAGCTTCCATAAATGATGAATTCGATCTTAAAGTATAATCTACTGAGACCTGTGGCGTTTGACAACTGTGCGTGAACAAATCACAAGATGGGCTATATGTAATATGCACGTAGCTAGCTCCTAGAAAAAACGTACGCATATGCGTGTAACGTGTTCAGTACCGAGGCAAATGGTACTCCCTCCCTTCTTTTCAGATACATGTCATTCTAATTTTTAAATTTTATTTTAAAATATATATCATCATATAATTACGAGGTGACTTTTTACCATTTTTCTTATGAGTGGTACTAATGCACGCTATACCGTTTGAATTGATTCCAACGGTATAGCATGTTTCACAATAATTAAGTTTCACTAGATAGGTTTCATGTTATTTCATTTAGATAGATTTCATGTTGTTCACAATTAAGTTTTATCAGGTTTCGTAGTGTACTTATTAGTTTCATAACGTTTCATTTTCATCAAATATAATTTCATAGGTATGTTTCATGTGAAACGTGAAACATATCTGTGAAACGTCGTGAAAACTTTAATGTGAATACTATCAAACTTGGTGGAACTAATTTGTGAAAAGTTCATTTGTGCATCAACAAGTTACATATCTTATGCATGTTTCGTCAAATTTCAAAAGAAGTTTCCAACAAATATTCATCTATGTTTCGGTAAGTTTATGCAAATTCCATGTGTATTTCAGAAGTTTCATTCATGTTTCGGCGAGTTTCAGTAAGTTCCATGCGTGTTATGGCAAGTTTCAAGAAAACGTTTGAAAAGTTTCATGTTTCGTTAAGTTTCACGTGTTTATAGAATATTTCAAGTTTCAACTCATGAGTTTCAACAAGTTTTAACCTAAAGTTTCAATAAGTTTCGAATAAGCTTTTCAAGAAGTTCTGATGAGATCACCAGTCTATGATAGTCTACCACGCCGCCAAAGATCACGTAATACCGCTACCGATGCACCCTCTTCTCTAGCTCCTACCTCGGCTACCGTTGCCACCATGGAGCCAAATGACATTGCCCGCCACCGAGTCCGTGCATAAAGGTTTCAAGTTTCAAGCTAATTTCAGAAGATTTCACGTTTCAAGATTTTGGATCAAGTTTCAGTAGGTTTCAAGCAAGTTTCAAATTAATCTTTAAGTTTAATTGTAGTTTCAAAAAAGAACTTCAAGTTTCAATATGTTTGAAAATCCAACGGTATAGCAAGTTTCATGGAAGTTTCAACCATACATCAAGTTTCATGGAAGATTTCGAGGTCGAGTATCAAGCATGTTTCGACCATACATCAAGTTTCATGGAAGGTTTCGAGTTAAAAGTATCAAGTATGTTTCAACAAGTTTTATTGAAGTTTGAAGTTTTAATGTTGAATTTTTAAGTAGGTTGCACGAAGTTTCGGAATTTTTTTTAAAAAAGTTTCATGTAGTTTCAGAAGGTTTCAACAAAATTCATCCTTGTTTGAACAAGTTTCATAATAATTTATGTGGGTTTCATACAAAAATGAAGTAGATGAAAAAGTACTTGCATGGATCTAGAAGCTAGTTTTTGAGCTCACGCCAAGGCCGTCAAAGCTAGAGCTCATACCTGCAGTTTAGGAAGGGTGAGCCAGAGCAGGAGCTGGCATGCAAAGTCTAGCCGCCCAAGGGCGCCTGCCGCTGCATCATGTACTACTACCACGAGTACAGCAACGGTGGCAAGCACGGCAAGACGGTGCAGTCCAGGACGCTTAGCATGCGCTACTTCTTCAGCTTGCTCCTACTCTCTTTCCTCTCCGTCTCTACGCTCCTCATGGCGCCAATCTCCTTCTTCTCTTTCGTGCACAGCGACGTGGGTGGTGCCAAGGTTTGAAAATTCGGTTTCGGAATAAATTTCGTCCTGGCCGGATCGTGAAATTTCGAAATTTCGGAAATATTTCGGACGAAATTTGAATTTGAAAATTCAAATCCGATCCATTCCGGAAAAAAAAATCCGAAATTTTGGGTTTTTTGCACTGGCTGAAAAGTGGTCTAAACGTTAACGAAAAATTTTGAAATGTTTTTTGGAGGTTCCTGACACATTTCTCATGTTCTCACAAAAATTTCATCTGATTATAACATCTGGGGAATTTTTAAAAATTCGGAGAGTGGTACTGTCTTGATAAAACACTGATTGACAAGTTTGATCCGAATAGAAAATGATACAAATCAAGTTATAAACTGTTGAAATTTTTTGTACATGTTTATGATACATAACTAATGTTGTCACCAAAATGTCAGCTGATTATCACATGTGAGTAATTTTTAGAAATTCAAAGAGTGGTACTGTCATGATAGAACACTGACCGACAAGTTTGATCCGAATAGAAAATGGTACAAATCAAGTTAGAAACTGTTGAATTTTTTTTGCATGGTTACGATGTATCTATAATGCTCTCATAATATTTTCAGATGATGATCAAACTATATGAATTTTTAAAAATTCGAACAATACTACTGCTCTGTTAAAAGGCTTACCGGCAAACTTGAACAAAATGAAAAATTATGTAAACCACGTTAAAAACTTTTGAAATTTTTTGTGGATGGTACTTATGTAACATTAATATTTATTTAAAACTTTTATATGATTATAATTCTCAAATAATGTTTAAAAATTCAGACAGTGCTACGTCATGATAAAAGTCTGATGATCAATACATAGATTTGCTTTAGCAATAAATTTTTTTTAAATTTTTTTGAAAATTTTACAGAATGGTGATAAGGAAGTTTTTAATATCCCATAAAAATTTTGATTCACGATCACACTCCAGTGAATTTATAAAATTCTTACAAGGCACAGTACCATTTATGTTCTTTTCTTTTTGATTTTTGAAATATAATATAACAAACGAAGTTCAATGCTTACATAGATTTGATTGACCAAACAAAAAAAGTTGATTTTTTTTGAAAAAATTATATAATGATACTGAGTAAATTATTAATCTCTCACAAAAATTTAGATCATAATCACAGTCAAGAAAATTTATAAAATTCTGACAATATAACTGTCCCAATTATGTTCATTCTGTTTTTGATTTTTCAAAGATAACAAATGAAGTTAAATTATTTTTACATTTTTTATGTATGATCCTAAACTACTAAGTATAGTACCATAAAATTTTAACCTTATTATAAAGCTTGTAAAATTTTATAAAAATCTGAGAGTGTTTGTGCCAAAATTTTAAAATATTTAAAAAATTCATTTTTTCAACAAATTTTTATAGGAGATGACTTTACTAAGGGTTATTGGACCAACTCCGGCCCTAAAAGTTTCAAAATCGGCAAAAAAAACACGAAATTTTGGCGAAATTTGGTCGAAAAATCGAAATTTCGGGTTACTGTAGCAATTTCAATTTTTTCGAATTTTTTTTCGGCCGGTGCTTTAGATTTTGGGGTGGTCCGAAATCCGAAATTTCGCCGAAATTTGGAACCCTGGGTGGTGCAGTGGCGGCCACGCAACTCATGATGGTCACACTGTGCTCCGAGATCGGCAACGACAGCCTCTGCTGCGACCACACGTCAGCTCACGCGGACATCTGCTTCGTGTGCAGTGAGCCAGTGACATACGCATGTACTCGGTGAGTGTGTCGTTCTAGATCGTGTTCGGGAATTTGACAGGGGAGGAGGAGGAGAGCATATGGCCGTACACACGGAAGTGGGAGGCCAATGTCGCCAGCACCACATCCACCGCAACAGACGAGCTACCATGGTACCCGAGCTCGGCAGCACAGGGTACGGTGGTAACCGAGCTTGACAGGACAAGATATCGTGGTGCCCAAGTTTGGCAAGTACATGATGATGAGGTACCCAAGCTCAATGGTATCTACCGAGGTATGGAAGTGCGGTAGGTGATTCGTATTAATTACTGGTACTTTCACGGTTAGTAAAAAAGGCTACAATTTTATTCAAAATAAAGTCAAAAATAGAAGAAAAGAAAGTGCAAGAGCACCAAATATACGAGGCTTTGCTTGATTCTAGTATGCGCGTGTAGTGTAGCATGGAGCATTACAATGACCGTAACCTGACCACATCGAGCTGAGCCATGACACAACGGAATATGACGAGCCTGCCGAGTATACGGTACCTGCCTGACAGCCTCTAGGTGCAAGCGGCGAGCATACTAGTAACCGTGCAGACGATGTACCGTTGAAAAGCTAGTATTTCTGTTTTCTTATATACCCTTCTTTTTTAGAATTTTTTTCTTTAATATTTTTTTTATTCTTTTTTTCAAAACTATGCGTCCGAAAAAAAAATTACGAAAATGCCCCCCCCCCCGTCGCCTGTGTATGGGGCGATCGCCCATACACGGTGATATGTCTGCGCCGTTGCTCCGTCGGCGCCGTTGGGGTGGCCCATGTCGCCGAGACAGGCGGCCGGGTTCTGATTTTTTAAGTATTTTTTGTAACTTTTGCTAGGAGTGTCCAAATTAAATGAAACTTATTTCTAAATTTAAATTTTGGAATGAGGAATTAGACTGTAAAATAACAATCCATATGTTGTTTGCAGAAAAATATTTTTATTTGAGTTCAAATGCTAGGCTCTAACTATGGATTGTGAAGGAATTATAATGTGTGTTGATCCATAAATCATGAAATAAATAGAATAAGTTACTACAACCTTATGCACTTCATTTTTTCAAAAATATCTAAATATGATTGCATTTTGAATCAAAGATGGCTAGTTTAAACCCTTTATAACATTCATTGTTCAAGCAGTTAGAATAATGTCTAAAGGACCTCAAAACTTGACAGAACAAGTTTTGTTGCATTCTTGGGCTTGCATAGGTTACAAATATGTAAAAATGTTTAGATATCACTTTAGGCTGCACTATTTTATTGTTGTTCGAACATGCAATCGGCAAAACATCAAAATGGCCGTATCTTTCGCAAACGAGGGTCAAACTCGATGAAATCAAATCTGATGAACTTAAAATGCTATAACCTATCTTGATGGACAAAAATAACATCATTTGGGACAAGCTGAGCGAGGGACATATCTGAGCCCTTGAGACGGTGAGCATACACTTTAAGGTTAGGCCGCACTCTTTATTACGACTTAAAGCGAAAGGAGTACCACGAACAAAGAAAACCAAAGTTAACACCAGACGTCTCATCGAGTGTTTGAGGCCACTTCCCATTCGCCCATGCCTCCGGCGAGCTTCTGCAGCACGCCGCGCCTCTCTCGTTTCTCTCTCTCTCGGCCTCCTTCTCTTCCGCTTCCTTCCTACATGCCTCCTCGCGTGCGACATCGCGTTGTTCTTGAAGCCGCGCGTGAACTCGTCCCGCCGATTGGCTTGGTCAAGAAGCCCTTGGTCCTCGGGGTTGATCTCCGTATCAAACCATTGCTCAAATTCACCACGATGGCGGAGGTGACTGCATGAAACGTAAATTAGCAAAGTTTCATTCACAAATATTATGTAACCCGACGATTGTTACCATGCGGCGATCCTTGAGCTCTTCTCCGGCGGATCGAAGGCGTAGTTGCGGCACTTCAATACCTCCTCTTCCAAGTTGAAATTTCCCAAGAGCGGACAAGCTGCAAAGATCTCCGCACATACACATGGGTGCTACTGACTCCACGAGGTAGGAAGAGATCTTGATACGCTAAATTGCGCGGCATGCACTTGCTTCTTCCTTTGCCTTCCCTTTCCCTTTGCACTTGCACGCCTCGGTATTTTCGATTGATCCCGAATTTTTTCCTCACCCTCTATTCTTTCTTCCTGTATTCTTTGCGAGACCGCTTGTGAGAACGAATGTTATAAAGGCGGATATCGCGGGTATGGGCGATCGCCTCATATTAGGCGATCGCCCTACTAGAGGCGATAGGTGCACCGAGACGTTGATGTGTTGTCACGTCGTGTGGCATAGGCAAGCAATGCATACATGAATTTGAACAATTTAAAGTGATAAGGCTGTCATGTTACTAACTCGGAGAGTTGTACAATATGCTGCTGAACGTAAAGCCATTACAAAAATACATCCGTACAACAAGTCAATCACGGCCACGCTTCCTGATCTGGCCCGTGGGGTAGGTGAGTGGCGACGGCGGACGGACGTCCCTCCTAGGTCGGCCCTGCGGCGCAGGCGTAGAGTAGTGTGGCGGCGACGAGGGCGTATCCTGTGGCGGCTCTCCCGAGAGCTGAGAGGGGTCGAGGTAGTCGGTCGAAAGGTACTCCTCCAGGTCGAACTCGTCGTCCACAGAGTCGTCGAAACCACCCAGGGGTCCTGCTGGGGCGCAAGACGACGAGGGAGCCTCCGCAGCCCACTGTCCCCACTGCTGCTGCGTGGGAGCGTAGCGAGGAACCGGCGGGGTAGGGTGAGACGCGGATGGAGCCTCCTGAGCCTCTGTCCCCACTCTGGTGAGTGGGGCGTGGCGAGGCACCGGTGGGTAGGGCGAGTCTTTGGGCGCGAGGGCGTGGTGTCTTTGCGTCCGTGACATCTCCGCGCCCCCGGCAGGGTGGCCAAGCGAGCCAACCGCCTCATCCTATCGAGGACCCGAGCCCAAGCTGTCTCGGACTCGGCGGTGGTCACCTGTATGCCCCCCCCGTAGGCGCGTCAACATGGACACAGCCTCCACCTCAATCTCCCCCATGAGCTGAGTCTGCATGTAACGTCAGATTGTTATTACGTAATTTACATGAAAAAGACGTGCCCATGTAGCTTCGGTTGCGACACTTACCGAGGCGTTGTCCCTCCGGGACATCTGTGAAGAATGCGTGTCCGCTATCGATGCTGCCGTCAGGCGACGTCGGTGCGGTGTGTACCCCACCCGAGGCGAGTCTGTGGGCGAACCACTCCATGTCTTGATCGTACATGTCATGGTCGTCTGGCGGGTCTCGGTGACCCTCTCGTCGAGTCGCGGCGTCCCCATTGCACGACCATGGCGCATACGGTCTGCGCGAACCGAGTGCCTTGCAACACCCATCCGGTCATCACGCAATGCAAAAGCAGTAAGTACACGACATTAATTTCGCAAAGATGCGGAGTAGTAGGATCGGGGCAAGTACACATGCGCCACGTCGACAACGTGACAAGGCGGCAAGGAAAGGATCGAACAGGCCGAATCGCCGCACTCGACTCGCGCGGGAGTACTCCTCGACACGGGTGAAAGGCGAGAACCTTACGGGTGAGCGAAGGCCTCATCTCGCGTGCAAAGCACGGAGACCCGTTAGGTGCTCGGGCGTGAACGTCGTCTGCGCGGTGTATGGCGTCCACCGCGCGTCCTCGTCGTGGAGGCGGTCGAACTCTGAGCGAACTCGGTAGGACCTCCTCACTGTCGGTCGCGTACCTCATTGCGAGGAAATAAGAAATGGCGAAGGTTATTTAAGTGCGTTAGTGGGAAAATGAAGCGAGGAGCATACACGCCGTCGGACCCGAGTGGCCCATGGTGGGCGATCCACGGGTGCGTCTCCGTGAAGGCCCTCGAGTGCGGTGTCATGTCAACAACGGCTGCCCGATGGAGAAGCGCTCGGGACCACAATCGGATGAGTAGGGCGCAACCCGACATCGTCGCGTCGTGCCGACCAGAGACGTCGTCGCACGGACCTCGATGCGTCGCCGCTAGCACGGTGAGGCCCACGACCACCGCATCATCTGCTTACAAGGGTGGAGTTAGGCGTGCTCGCTGAGGCGAGATTTGAACCGAGTGTGTTACCTCATCCAGCGGGTGTCGGCGATGTCTTTGGGCGTACTCGATCGGTGGCGGTCCACCGTGTTCCGTGGGAGGGCGGGAACATCACCCAACCGAACAACAACAAGAGGTATGCCTCCAAGTGGCGGGCCACGCCCGCCTCCTCGCGTCTTGGTGGAGAAGCCGAGCTGCGGCGTTCACAACAAACATTATCGGCAACTTAGCGCTTCTCTTTTAATCCTCAAAGAAAGAGGTACTCACCGTGGCTCAAGCGACCACGCCTTCGTCGGTCCGTGGCGCTCACCCTCCCTGAGGGGCCGGTAGGGGGCTGCCCGGGGGTGTCGCTGCACCGCGGCGAAACGCGCGGACAACTCAGCGTGCCATGTGACGGAGGCATCGTAAGGCACGACTGCCGGACCCGCACAGGGGAGGCCTAAGAGGTACGACACGTCCTGCAGCGTCGGAGCCATCTCTCCGCACGGAAGGTGGAACATGTGCGTCTCCGGTCTCCACCGGTCCACGAATCGCGCCAGCGAGGACCGATCGTGCCGAACCGCGGGACCTCCTTGCCCGCTAACGGGGCAGTCACCTCCTCCACCATCCTACAAAGAGGAAGTAAGCCAGCCGCTCGCAACCTACATGTAGTGCATTGCGTCGTCAGAATTGCATTCACAGGTAAGTACATGTACGTAAAAGAGTGCAAGCGTTGGCAGCTTACCGTGGAACTCAGCGTGGGTCGATCTGAAGCGGCTCGTTAGGCACCCGAGGTCGGAGTGTCCCTAGCTCTCGGTTCTCCTCTGCGGAGTATCTAGACCGGTGGAGTCGCATCGGCGGTCACGTCCGGCACTCGAGGCAAGGTCGCGCCATCGTGGCTGTTACAAAGCAAATACAACAAATTTGTCGATAATTACATGTGCACACAAAATGAGATCTGCGAAATAACGAATTGTACCATACTCATCAAGCGATACAACCAAGTCGAGAGCCAAAAAAATCTCATATTACAAACATACGAAAGAGAAGGACATGTTCGACGAGGCACACAGCGTCGAGAATTACATTATCCTCGTAGCTACTAAGCGGTACATCGAGAATTACATGATCGAAAAATAACTTACTAGTACATTGAAAATTACATCGATCATTACAACTTACATCACAACTTACGGTCCATTGAAAAATACAAGATGGGAACAACATGGAAAATTACATTATCCGCGATTGCGGCGCCTCGGACTCGTCCATATCGTTCGAATCGCCTTGTCCTTCGACGCCCGACCTTCGGCTTCAACATTCGGATGTCCGGTACCCATCGATGGTCGGAGGGGGTCTGTTGTGAGCGATCCATCCACTCGGTACCGTACACCTCGTGATGCCACGTGTTGAGCGCTCGCTTGTAGTAGTGCGGGAGGCGAGCGGACGGCGTGATTGATGCGTCTCGGCGGTGCGGCAATGGCGTGCGAGCACGACAAGTCACGGCGTGGTTTCTGGCGGGAGAACTCGCAATCGGTGCTCGGGTATGCATGGATGGGAGGTCCTCTCGGTGGGCACCCTGCGACCTCGGTCACCGCGATTACGCGTGGTATCTCCGTTTCACGCCACTCTCGGTGTAACCCGATGTGTCTGCGCCTTTCTTGTTTTCTTGGACATGTAGGTAGACACAACAGATTGAGTCTGACGATCGATTGTCCGACATACATCTTTGTGGAGGTCTTGTATCGCTCAATGAAATATCTCTGTGTCCCTAATAAGACACCCTCAACTATACCCACCGGTGAAAGGCATCCGGTGCCTTTCATTACCAGTTGTAAATCTCCGCCGAGTTCGTTGTCATGATCCCATAACGCGAGCCGCCCTCGTCATGCGAAGGACCATTTCTCCAAAGGCTCATGTCGTATCCAATCGGTGAAACTCTTTATCTTTGGTACCGGCCTCGCCGGAGGTTTGAGAGTGTCATCGGCGGCCGCACACAAGGCTGTGGGGTCCTCTCCTGCTCATGGTACACCATCGGGTTCCTTGATGAACTAAGCGGTACCTCACGGATCCATTGATTGCTTCTTCGTTAGTTCGTCCAACGTCTTCCAAAGCGCGTCGAACTTCCTCCGTTGGTTCTGTTTGCACAGCGCTTGAACATGTTCATAAGCTCCTTGTTCTGAGAATCGCGGAAAAATTGGCACCCATGTGCCTCATGCACCACCTGCTCCTCGAGTCCAGCCACTTTGTTTGCTCCCACAGCGGCGGACCCTTGTTGCATATCCACGATCACCCTTAACACCCGCATGTCGGTCATGGATGACACAAACATCGAACTGTCGAGAACAACCGCCGACTTCACTCTTTCAAGGAACCAGTACCAACTCTCCGTGTTTTCCCCCTCCACGAATGCCAACGCAACGGGTAGAACACAGTTGTTGGCATCCACCGCGATCGCAGATTAGAATCGCCCTTGTACTTCCCGTGAGAATGTCTTGTCCAAGCAAAGGACCAGCGACGATCTTAACGCATTTATGCATGCGCCAGGCGAAGAATGCCGCTGCAATACCCACTTACGGTGCATACACCACCCGCAGGAAACTCCACAAGGTCGATGGATGTACCGGGTTCCTATGTGCGATTGCCCTGAGCAAGTGGGGAATATTCTCGTACGAAGCCTCGTACGTCCCGAACCGTATTTCAGAGCTGTCCTTTTGCTCTCCATGCCTTTGCGTAGCTAATCTTGTACTGAAACCTCTCCTCCACGGCTGTGATAATAGATCGAGGCTGCAGATGGGGATTGTCCACGATCTGACCATAAAACACATTTGCCACCCAAGTGGACGACAGATTGCGGTGTCCCTGCTCCGCTTCTTCCAGCTCGCAGTTATGCTCAATCACTATAGAGCATTTCCAGTAGTCCTTCCACTTCCCCTGGTATGCATGCACCCGCCATGGGCACGAATCAACTACGCACTTCACGTCGTAGTCCTTCTTGCTGGACTTCACAACCCTGAATTGCCGCCGGAGAGACATTGCCCAGTACTTCACCGCATCCATCACAGCCTCCTTGTCTTTATATATGGCCCCCTCCGTCACCTCGTTCTCACGATACTCCCATGCATCAATGTTCCCTTCATTCATTGTTAGGTCTTCGAAATTGTAATTGGTCCACGCACCAGGGATAGGCACCTCAGGGGCGTTGTCCTCCTCGTCGGAGTGCTCACCATCAGTGACTTCCTCATCCGCACGGTCCTCCTCTTCCATCAGGTCAACAATGTCCTCCACCTCCTCCCCCTCGTCGGCCACCCCTCGCGCCTCCACCGCTGTCTCCTCTGCCCCCCCGGTCCCTTCGCCACCGCCAGTCTCGTGCTCCTCGTCTCCGGGCTCCTCGCCGCCTTCCTCTTCGCATCCTTCTACATTTGACGTCCCCTCCCCTGTAATGTCCACCCCGACATCACGAACTTGCGACACCGATGGAGCTACCGAGTAGCACTGTACCAACAACATGAGCGGCCAACCCTGCTCTACGGCAAAACCAACATAACTCCTCCATGTTGACGTCGAGTTAATAGGAATCAACTCTCCGTAAAACGGTCTTGCGCTCGGCTCCTCTGCTCGACCATAACCGAACACTCTGGGCATCCAAACTGAACATCCGAGACATCCACTCCAACAAACCCCTGTATGTCCTATCGCTCGGTCTACATATGCCCCTTACGACTCTTGAAAATGATGATAGATCCACCCCATCCGCCCCCTGTGCTATCTCCCCATCTCCATAAAATATTTGGAAATGCAATTTCTCCGACATCTTTAACGTCAAGCGGAAAATATTACTCTAAAATACAATCTACAAAGCGTACATTGATCGTACTACAAAATTATTTACATTGCCTAATACATCATTTACGTAATAAAATTAGTAATACACAACCCTAATAAATTAAATTTCTAAATATTACCTATAGTTTCTACTGAACTAAATTTCTACATACAAAATACTACATTAAATTTGCATATAGTGAAATACTACATTAAGTTTCTAAATACTACATACTACATTAAGTAACTGCTACATTAAATTTCACGAGAGCTATACAATTCTAAAATTCTAAACACTACGCAATCCTAAAATTTCTAAATACTACAACAAAGTCCTAAATATTAAATGATACTTTAATTACGCAACCTATAAAACAATTCCTACAATTATCTCTAAAAAAATTCTTACAGATAACTATAAAAAAAATCAGAAATTTACCTTTTTTTTCCTTTTTTTTCTCTTCTCTCTTTCTTTCTTCCTTTCTTCTCTTCTTTCTCTGCCTCGCTCGGCTTCTGGCTGCGCTGTGCGCTCGGGCGAAGGAGGCACCGGCTTTAAAGGAGCCCGTCGCCCCTACATAGGGCGATCGCCCATGTAGGGGGCGATAGGGGGGCCCACCAAACGGCGCCGTTGGGCGCAGGGCTAGAGACGTTGGGCGCAAGGGCTACGGGGGGGCATTTTCGTAAAAAAAATTTTGGACGCATAGTTTTGAAAAAAAGAATAAAAAGATATTAAAGAAAAAAAAATTCTCTTTTTTAATTAGCTATTTCTAATGTTATTTACTATTAAAGATTAGAGTAAGACACACCATTTAAAGATATAATAAAATGAGTTAATATTTTTTTATATAGATGTGACTTGGTGGGAGTGAAAAAAAAAAGCTAGAATGAAATCTATTCATGATAACACTGCTATTTTCGCGTTGACCTTTATCACGAATCATGATAACTAAGTACAGTGTCCAGTCCATGAAAGAGTACACAGCATGCAGCATGCAGCTGCATGTGGGGAGATTAAATGTAGCGTTTGCGTCAAGCCGTCTAGGGCAAATGATGTGGGACTTTTTCTCCTCGTGCAGCTCATGCTTGCCAGCTGCTTCCATTTGGTAGTCACTAGTCACTACACTTAAGACTTGCATATATTTGCATGCCTTGGTGTCGTGGTCGTCGTCCTCGTCATTGATGGCAGCGGGTTCGATCGATCTGTGCGGGGTATGCTCGATCGATCGGGAGCCCTGTCAATGCTCGACTTGGCACGAATAATCTCTTCTCGTCCATCCAGAGTCCAGAAAGACAGGGATGATGAACTGGTTGGCACTAGGGATGGCAACGGAGAAAATCCCTGCAGGAAGCGCCCTCCCATCCCCCATCCACTACTACACAAATATACATCACAATCGATTCTTTTTCGTCATCACAGTCGGTTCTGGTGGTGACACAAAGCCATGAGACAGAGATGAGGCGGGCATTATTACAGTCGGTTCTTACCCGATAGAGATGATGGTATTATCTCTATCGGTTCTTTGTAAGAAGCGATAGAGATGAGCTATCATCTCTATCGCTTCTTTGTAAGCGATAGAGATGATAGCTCATCTCTATCGCTTCTTACAAAGAACCGATAGAGATAATACCATCATCTCTATCGCTTCTTATAAAGAACCGATAGAGATGATTGTATCATCTCTATAAACTTCTAAAAAGAACCGATAGAGATAATATACTCATCTCTATCACTTCTTTGAAAGAACCGATAGAGATGAATAACCTCATCTCTATCACTTCTTATAAAGAACCGATAGAGATGAGTTCATTATCCCTATCGCTTCTTTCAAAGAACCGATAGAGATGACCGTCACATCTCTATCATTTTCTTGTGAGAACCGAGAGAGATGAAGGGGTGTGGTGTGCTATCACATTCTAATAAGCACATATTCCACACAATATGCACATATCACATTCACACAGAAATTACAGACAACATATCACATTCAAAGAACATGAACACTTTGTTACAACAAACACATATCACATTCATTAACAAAATAGAACGTAAACATGCTTAACCATAAGTACACATGCAATCGCATTCGGATATGTAATATTTGTTCACATCTGGTCTAGTAGGAGCTTTTGGGATCTCTAAACCGTCAGTCCTCAGACAAGCATTCTATCGATTACCACCGCATAAGTGATCTCGTATCTTGTTGAGTGCGATCTTTGTCTACACTCTTACGGGAATAACGGTAGTGCAAGATAGAAGCGAGTGCTCTAATTTGAGTTTTCAAATTTGCATGTGAAAGACTAATTGTATATGCATGTACTACCACGGGAAGCAGTGCGAGCCGACAATCAAGATCACCATGTGTTGCATGACATACAAACCACAGTGATCGTCGCTGCCACATTGATGACTTTGTGAAGAAAGAAAAATAAATTAAGAGACAAAGAAAATATATCGGAAAATCTAAATCTTATATATGATAGCAACTTGTACCTTGAAGCGGACATACTCGACTTGGAGCCCTTTTTGTCGTCGTGTGTCCCTCCCGCTGACGTATTCCTTGAAACCCTATATACATTGGAAAGATGTCGTTGAGTAAAAAAATAATGATTGTAGTTAAATCTGAGAAAATGTTAGATAAGAGTGGTGCACTTCTTGCTCCAAAGGAGGCTTGATCGCGTAGGCCATCGGTCTCTTATCAACCGAATTAAAGTGTACACTTTGTTGTCTCTCGGAAGAACACGAGTAGAACCCAATGGTTGCTTATTAAATGGTATGCGTGAAGAAAATAAGTTCACATACGGTTTGGTGTGTAGAAGTAATTGAGCAGTGAAGTAGTACTTACTCCTCGTGAATGCGGAATAGAATGAAGTCCTTCTTGACTCGACTTGCAATGCCCTCTTGATGTAGCCGCAACCCATTCCGGTTGAAGCCTAGCCATCGTCGCGGACACAAGCTCGAGGTCGACGAACCCAACTAGTTGTCGATTCGTCACGACCATTGCCTCATCGCCTGCAACTCGCATTGAATGTTAAAAAGTGTAATGCAAAATTCTATGGAAGTCATAAAGTGCGTACAGCGTGGTGCGATACTCACGGCGTCGAGGATCGTCTGATAGAAATATCGATGGCTATCGGTTGAGTACAGACGGAGCAGATCCTCAAAACTAGCGGGAATGTCCCATCCTCCTCGCGGTGGAAATGTCCCTTCGTATCTAACATTGAAGTCGACACGCTCGCTATCTTTCGCTTTGTCAATGTACCATCCATGGAGTATCGAGTCCATATGCCTAGAGCGTTCAATTTCTTTGGGAGGCGAAGGGGCTTTCCATGTCGTAGGCCTTAAATTCATAAGGCTTCACTTGGTGCATCTTTGGCTCTCCTTTACGGGCGAAGGAGTCTCCGAGGCCGGGCGATGGGCTTTTCATATACGAGGGGCTTGTGGCCTTTGTGAGCCTAGCCTTTTTAGCGAGGCCTCTAGTGGTTACGTGGTTGTCGTGCTAGTCCTTTTATGCACCACTCAGTACTTTGTGCGGGGCTCGTCCGCGATCGTGGGAGCGGTAGCGCAGTGCGGTAGGAACCTACAAAGCAGCGCATAATTAAGTAACTTGTTGCAATACTCTTTGGAATGATACGGAAGGCGTGAGGATGTTTACCTTGACCGATCTGGCGCTGTCGTGGGCCACTTGATGAGCGACATCGCGCTGGCAGAGAGTGGTGATGTCTTCGTTGGGGAACTTCGAGCACATGTGATAAGAAGGCCGTGGGCGTAGTCCACTGGACCCTCATGTAGCCCTTCCCAAAGGTGACCATGCACGTGTCGGTCTCCTTGCATGGAAATGCAACCCGCGTGCGACCTCAGCGAAATCCGTCTTCCGTCGGTGGTGGCACTTGGTAGGCGCTTTGCAAAAAGTGCGCAACTTGAGAGAAAACATATGAAGAGTTACCTCGCACCATTAAGTAAGGCAAAATTAATTATTACCTTGGTGAGGACCGGACTTATCATTTTGGAACCGCAGACTACTTGGTGAGAACACGGGTTTCTCTCTGATGGCGGGGCATCGGCTCGACTGCAGGAGATCATCGCCATCATCTCGGCCCTTAGGCGCTCCTCACGTGCCATCATCTCCACCCTCATCTCCTCCTCACGTGCCATCATCGCACCCTCATCTCCTCCCTCATCTCCTCCGAGATCTCCTCCTCATTGCTCCCTAAGCGTGTCCTTGAGCGCCATGCGTGCCTCCCATGTTCTTGATCCGGTACTCGAGCGGCATCTTGGAAGTAGGACTTCTTCGTATGCCCGCCCTGCGGCAAGCACCGGCCCTTATGGTGGGCTTTCCGATCATGAGAGAATAGGATGTCATTTGACCCTTGGCTAAGAAAAGTCCCTGCTCTTTCCTCCAGCTTACCTCCTCCTGCAAGAAGCGAGTGCAATTAGATCTGAAATACAACAGAATGGTCTCTTGCAATGTAGCAAGTTTGATATCTTACGATGGTGGAGACAACTTGCGCGGTAGTGGGGTTTGGTACTACCATTGCCGTCCCGGTTTTCTTTGTCCTCGCTAATACCCGATCGCGTGCCGCTCCTCACATATATGCGAGTAAGGCATCGCTGTCCGGAGTTAGCGCACTCCTCGGCTAGTCGTGCCCATTACGCTTTCTTCCCTTCGTAGCCGCTGAACCGAGGTGGTGCGCGTGCGTGTTCAGCCTCTGGGTAGCAACGTTTCTCTGTCTCGGCTCCTCGCCTCGGGCGTACTCTTCATCCTCGTGAACTCCTCCCAAACATCGGGAAGCACGAGCGGATACCTCTCGAATGGTGCACGCCTTTCAAAGACGTACTCACTTGTGCATGTAGACCCTAAAGTGCCTCGAGCCACACCCATCCTCTTCAAGGCGTCTGCTTTGGCATTGTTTTCATCCTCCTCTTCTATAATCCATTTCCCTTAACCTCATCCCACAGTAGGTTCTTACGCTCGTGGCGACCTCCTTTCTCCAATCCTTAACCGTTATGGGAACTCTCTCCCTCACGATTGCAGAGAATGGCGGTATCGCCCTTATACTTGGGAGGACCGTGCAAGCGCCCGTCGCATTGAAGTGGAGAATTTGCGGCGTTCTCCTGTGGCCCCTTTGCTCGGTCCTCGGGCCTTCCTCACCTTACTCGGCCCCTCGACATTTGGAACACAGCTCCGCTCGACACTTGGAAGTTGGCTTGGCCTCGGGAGCACCTTCTACTCTTTACGCGATGAGCGATGCTCTCAATTGCGACATTTTGAGTTTTCTTATCTAACATGGACATATATTTCACATGAGAGAAAGCAATTCGTAGCTATTATGTGAACTTCACAATAAATCATCTAAAGTAACAAATCAATGGATAATTCATAGCATGTCATTGTTGTAGCATATTGCATTAGAGTAACAGATGAGCGAATGATCTTCAAGACAAGTGCGTATGTAGACCAACTAAATACGTATGGACGATAACTCCTAATCTCTAAATAGGTTTGGTCCTAATCCCATTCGAGGATATGTGGTTTGGGCAAGTTCTAAGCCGTTGTACAACTCGGAGAAAATTTTGGCAGATCTCATTGTTCTCCGGATACGTCTCGGCGACGGTCAAGAGGGTGTGTATCCAGAAGAACACCGGGGTGGCGCTACGAAATCTACTCGTGAGTTGTACAACGACTCGAAACTTGCCCAAACCATATCCTCGAATATCAAAATCGTGGACAATTGAGGCTGCTTGCTTATAAATATGTCATTCAGACATATTTATAAATAAGCACTCTCGAGCAGGAGGCGTAGATTCATAACCTAAACTCTAACATATCTTTGAGATGAAAAGGAAAATAATATGCAATTATAATTGAAATAGCTATCTCAATTAAGAGAGTCTAAAGTTGCATAATAGTATGGCGAGTCTGAAGCACATATGACAAAATATTGAAAAAGGCATGAAAACATACATGGAAAGAAGACACTTCTTTGCAAGAGATGTACTTGATCTGGTTATGATGGATTACATACCCGGTTTGTGGATTGTTGGCAAGGACTTCCCATTTCTATATTGTGAAGTTTAAAATTGAAATGATATGTTAAGCACATCCAATTGTCCTAGTAGAGTAACACCTAGATTTGTCGCGAGGAACAAAGCATAAATATGTTCAATCTGCTATTACATTCGACATTCTTTGCTTGCATGTAGTGATGGGTCATGATTTGGCTTATTGATTATAGATCGGTAATTCATTATGGCCTTTCACAGCAGGGTTACGAAATTAGTAGTCTTCTTGTGGCTTGCACATAAGCGTAACCTTTGATGTTTGGCCTTTTAAACAAGGTTGAAGTAGATAAGCGATTTTCCTATTCAATAAGATATTTTCTAATGTGCGAGACAATATCTTACGTTACTTTGGCTTCCTCATTGACTACACAATGTCCAATTCATCACTGAAGATGTGAGTTAAAGCTAATTAGCGACTTGAGAAAGATGCTTATTAATGTTCAATTTTGAAGTGCTTGCTTCCTTTGTTTTCATCGATAACAATAGGCTAATGAGTTTCTTTTGAGTTCATCCTGCGAAGCTCTTAATGCCCTGCTATTCCATTGGGTACATTACTAGCGACATATCCACAGGCACTGCGCCACCATATCTTTTTCTGGCTTAATCCTCAAACATCACTCGGGACATGATGCAGCGGATTTGTTGTCCAAGCTTGTTTTTAACAACTTTAGTAAATACAGTTTCATAACACCTTTGCATTGTCTACATGTGATGTAATCTACATATGGGATTTCTTTTCAACGAAATTCTTTCATAACACATTGCATTGTCTACATGTCATGTTATCCAAATACATGATTTACGCTCTCGAATAATTTCATAACACCTTTGCATTGTCAACATTTCTTCTAATCTAAATATGGGATATACGCTCTCCAATTTTCAAACAAAGCTGCGTTCTATTTTGAGTTGTTTGATGAAATTTCTACTATTTCTAATAGTTATTATGGGATGTATATCTGTGATTGTTTTCAATTGGGGTGGATATGTTCATAGAAGTTGTTATCATATAGATTGCATGTACAATACTGCGGTTGTCCTGCAACTTACGATGGAGCGCCGGGAGGTGGGGCACCGGGCGATGGGGCCGTTAGGCGTCGGCGGCCGAGGCGGTGAAGCGGCGGGGCGGAGTGGGCGCCGGGGCGGTGAGTCGGTGGGCGCTGAGGCGATAGGGCCGTTGGGGCTTGAGCGGCCGGGCGGTGAAGCGGCAGAGGCGGCGTGGGCGCTTAGGCGGTGGGGCGGTGGGGCGATAGGGCGTTAGGCGGCGTCGGGCGGTGGCGGCAGGAGGCGGCGTGGGCGCCGGGGTGGGCGATGGGGCGTTGGGCGTCGAAGCGGCGCGCGGCGGACGGGCAACAGAGGCGGCATGGGCGTCGGGCGGTGGAGTCGGCGGCGGCGGGGCGCGGGTGGCGGCGGAGGTGGAGGCGAGGAGCTTGAGAAAGGGGCTAGGGCAAGCGAAGGCAAGGCACGCGTGAAAGCTTCTCGAAAAATCGCCTTAAGTAAGGGTATCACATTACTATCGGTTTACACAAAAACCGACACAAATATATTTTACAATACTATCGGTTTTAAGACAAAACCGACACCAATATGTAGATCTCAATACTATCGGTTTTAAATAAAAAACCGACACAAATATTAGTTCAATACTATCGGTTTTACACAAAAACCGATGAAATATGTTTCACAATACTATCGGTTTTGAGAGAAAACCGACACAAATATGAATGTTTAAAATACTATCGGTTTTTCGAGAGAAAACCGACACTAATAGTACTATAACAGGTTTTGAAGAAAAATTGGCACAAAATAGTACTATCGGTTTACAAGAAAAAACCGAGACCAAAAGTAGTCTATTACTATCGGTTTTCACTAAAAACCGATACAAATATGAATGTTTAAAATACTATCGGTTTTATGAAAAACCGACCCAAATGTAGACTTTAATACTATCGGTTTTCAATATTAAACCCGACACAAATATTTGTTCAATACTATCGGTTTTGAAGGAAAACCCACACAAATAGTCCTATAACATGTTTTGAAGAAAAATTGGCACGAAAAAGTACTATCGGTTTACAAGAAAAAACCGAGAAAAAAAGTAGACTATTACTATCGGTTTT
The DNA here is from genome assembly GCA_036346275.1 of Otatea glauca. Lineage (NCBI taxonomy): Eukaryota > Viridiplantae > Streptophyta > Magnoliopsida > Poales > Poaceae > Otatea > Otatea glauca. Next base: position 22,406,507 of record CM070715.1, read on the forward strand.
CATTAAAAAACCGATACAAATATGAATGTTTAAAATACTATCGGTTTTTAGGAGAAAACCGACACAAATGTGTAGATCTTTAATACTATCGGTTTTCAATAAAAAACCCGACACAAATATTAGTTCAATACTATCGGTTTTGAAGGAAAACCCGACACAAATAGTCCTATAACATGTTTTGAAGAAAAATTGGCACAAAATAGTACTATCGGTTTACAAGAAAAAACCGAGACAACAAGTAGTCTATTACTATCGGTTTTCATTGAAAAACCGACACAAATGTGTAGATCTCTAATACTATCGGTTTTCAATAAAAAAACCGACACTAATAGTACTATAACAGGTTTTGAAGAAAAATTGGCACAAACTAGTACTATCGGTTTTGAAGAGAAAACCGACACAAATAAGTTGATCTCTAATACTATCGGTTTTCAATAAAAAACCGACACAAATATTGTTCAATACTATCGGTTTTGAAGGAAAACCCGACACAAATAGTCCTATAACATGTTTTGAAGAAAAATTGGCACAAAATAGTACTATCGGTTTACAAGAAAAACCGAGACAACAAGTAGTCTATTACTATCGGTTTTCATTAAAAACCGATACAAATAAGAATATTTAAAATACTATCGGTTTTTATGAGAAAACCGACACAAATGTGTAGATCTCTAATACTATCGGTTTTAAGAAAACCGAGACAACAAATAGTCTATTACTATCGGTTTGCGTTTAAAACCGACACAAATATGTAGATCTCTAATACTATCGGTTTTCAATAAAAAACCGACACAAATATTAGTTCAATACTATCGGTTTTGAAGAAAAACCGACACTAATAGTACTATAACAGGTTTTGAAGAAAAATTGGCACAAACTAGTACTATCGGTTTTAAGAAAAACCGACACAAATAAGTTGATCTCTAATACTATCGGTTTTCAATAAAAAACCGACACAAATATTGTTCAATACTATCGGTTTTGAAGGAAAACCCGACACAAATATCAATCACTATTGATTTTCGGACAAAGCAAGATGAAGTCGATTTAGTAGAATTCATTGATGAAAGGGTAAAAGGCCACAACTTTTACGGATATAGTTGGAATTCTTTCAAATTTTGCGAAACATACTTTGGGATATTACAGGTCTATTCAAAAGAATTTTGAAAAAGATTTAGCATCGACAAAGATGCAAGAATTCACTTTGTAAGCATGATTCTAGCTTATAGGCGCAAAAGTCAAAACTTATGCAATTAAAGTCCGAGTTTTTCCAAATTTTCCATAAATAAACTTTGGACTAGTTAGAAGCTTTCCCAAAAGAAAAATCCGTAAACAAATTTTACGATATGTAAGCGAATGACCAACTAGTAAGTAGATTTCAAATATGTCACAATGTTCCATGAGAGATTATAACAGTACAACTTTACCCAAACAAAAGGCACGATAAAACATATGTCTTAAACACTAATGGCTTAAAGAAAATGAACGACATGATAAAATGAACAAACAATACAATATTTCCTTTAGTTCTGATACAACCCTTCTTGATGATCTACGCGCACGTAATTTCTTGATGTGTGTCGTCATCCCGCTAAGATAGGCCCCATCGCAAATGGAGGTATTTCATCGAATTGATTGTATTCTTCTTCATCTCGACATTTTCGACACCAACGATCCGCCGCTTCTTTGTGAAGGACAACGTGCAACCTCGGATTGGCGGATCACGCACATAGAAGACTTGATTTGCTTGCTTCGCAAAATCTGAGCAGGTCATCTTTGTAGGCGAGTGCCTTAGATCCACAAGAGTAAAACCTCTCTTATCGACCTTCACTCCATGTGTTAGTCCCACCCACTTACATCGAATAATGGAATTTGGTATATTCCGTAATCGAGCTCCCAAATTTCTTGATTATCCCATAATACAAGTACATTGCCGTTGAGGATCCTCCTTTGAGTGATGTACATCGGAAAAAGCATCTATGCTTACACCTTTGTTTTGAGCGAGTACTCTTAGCATCTTGACTTTCGATGTAAAAGGTGTACCCATTAATATCGTACCCTGCCATGTATGCGTACATTAAATCTAGGTCCATCACCAACCATTTCACATTCTCACTAACGAGAGAACTCTACCATTTGTTTGAACCATGTAACAAATCTATCGTTGTGTTCTCGCATGATGGAAAGCTCATCCATATGTGGATTCTCTTCCGTAATATCAACTTATCTTGCTTGATGTACCACCGCAACCACGTGCTCTGTTTGCAAGGTCACAAATCGCTTTGCAATACATATCAAACCGTGGCCTCGTTAGTTTCGACCCCACGGTTCCTTTGCCGCAAGTCGCCTCGTGGCGAGATCTGAGAACACCGATTGCTTGTCTTTTCCGAGATAGTCCACACAAAACTCAATAACCTCTTGATCCATAACCTTCCACAATACTACCCTCGAGCTTGATCGATTCCTCACATAGGACTTTAATATACCCATGTACCTCTAGAGCGGATACATGTAACGTAAGAAAGCGGGTCCACATATCTTAATCTCTCTAACAAGGTGAACAACAAGGTGGACCATGACGTCGAAGAACGACGGTGGGAAATGCATCTCAAGCTGACATAAAGTCTGCACCACCTCCCTCTGTAAGTTGTCTAGCATGTCGGGGTCAATAATTTTGCAGGAGATCGCATTGAAGAAGTAACACAACCGTGATTGCAAACTGACATCCTCTGGCGAGAATATTTCGATTACAACCCAGGAGCATTTGGGTCATCAAGACATGGCGATCGTGGGACTTCATGCCCAACAACTTCAAATCATCCAAGGACACAAGCTTCTTAATGTTCGCGGAGTAGCGGATGGAACTTTAATACCATGGAGACATTTGCAAAGTCCTCTTTCTCCTTCTTGGGCGAGGTGTAGCATGCGGCGGGGATATCGGACCTTTTCCATCCTCCTCTATCACTTTGCAAGCTGGGCACGATTCCCATGTAGGCCATGTCGCGACGAGCATTCACACCATCCTTTGTCTTTCGGTATGTTCAGGATACCAACCAAATTATCGCGAGACATTCTTCTCAACGTGCATGACATCAATACAATGCCGAACATCTAACTCCTTCCATGCGGTAAGTCCCAAAATATTGACCTCTTCTTCCAAATGGTCCTAGAACGAGCAGTTTAGAGCTCTTTCCGTCTTGAACATCGATATCCTCTACACGTGAATATACTTGCCTTCCACTCATAGGTTGCGGTGCGAGCGGACTTCCCTCTTCCCATCAAATTTGTCATCCATCTTACGATATCGATGACTTGAGGTAGAAACCTCACGGTGACCCATATACACGATTTTCTTGGAATTCGGCGACCATAAGCTCTCGGTCTCCTCTTCACAAATAGGACACGCTTTTGCTCCTTTAAATCTGTAGCCGCCAAATTACCAAGAGCCGGAAATCATTTATGGTGCGAATACCATAGCCCGTAGGGTGAAATGCTCTCTTACATGCGCATCCCACACAATGACCCGTCATTCCACAATTTTACCAAATCCTCGATCAATGGGCGAGGTACACATCAATATCATTTCCATTGTTTAGGTCCGAGATTAGCGACATCATGATATACTTCCGCTTCATGCACAACCAAGGAGGAGGTTGTAGATACACAATGAAGCGGCCACGTCTTTGTGTGACGATGCTCATGTTACCAAGCGGATTCATTCCATCGGTACTCAATCCAAATCTTATGTTCCTCATTTGGCACTAAACTCCTCATGTTTCCAATCGATGTTTCTCCATTGAGCGAATCGGCGGGTGTCTCGACTTGCCATCTTCCTTTCGAGACTCATAATGCCAGCGCAACAATTTTGCTTCTCTAGGATTTGCAAACAACCTCTCCAGACGGGAATGATGGGAAAGTACCACAATACCTTGGCGGTGCACCTTTAGTGACCTCTTCACCCTCGTTGCCCGGCACTTACGCTTCTTGTCATTCGCTTCTCCTTTTGTTTGTACCGAGGCACACATAAGCTGGACACACGTGCGACTCGATGTGCGTTCACGGTACAAGATGCAATCATTCGGACATGCATGTATCCTTTCTATTTCCATTCCCATGGGACATAGTAGCTTCTTCGCTTCATAAATGCTTGTTGGCAACTCGTTTCCCTCTGGAAGTAGATCCGATAGAAGAACTAGAAGTGCATTAAAACTTGTATCATCCAGCGGTGTTTTGCCTTCAATTCGAACAATGCAAGGACCGAACCCAACTTGGTGTATTCTACTTTGCAACTTTGTGAGCAGCGGTTTGGCATCGTCTTCCATCAAGCTTTTAAACTTTTCAAACTCTCTTTCCGTGTAATTACCCTCCACATCCCGCAACATTTGCTCCAAATTCTCCTCCTCAAACATATCAGTGCAACTCATCATCGGTTCCACCGTGTCTTCGTTGCATCTGGAAGGGTACTACTGTCTCCCGTGATGGATCCAAGGCGTGTAATTCCTCACGAAGCCACGTCGAATCGGTGGTCCTCGATTTGGTGAGTTGTTAAATCTTCTCAGATTGGTGCAATCAATGCAAGGACAATATATGAAGTTTACACCCCTCCTCACCATGTCTGTTCGACAATTTTTTGAACTCCTTAACACCCTCTGAAATTCAAAGACTCACACGACTTTTGTCATACATCCATTCCTTACGGTCCATCTGCAATTAAAATTCACACAATAAATTAAGGAAGAACTGGAGCGACAGCAAGCTAGCTAGCTATTTGAAATATTGAGACATCATTTCATTTAATATTACCTTTGCAAAATAGAGGACTGCAAGTTCCTGCAAGATATATAAAATGTGTTCTCCTAATCGATACCTAGATTCTTCCCTGGTTTAGAGCTTCCAATTCCTAGATAGGAGACATACATTTTAACATCAACAATGATATCAAACAATCTAATTATATAGTGCAGTAGCCTACAGATCTTTTGACTACAACGAAACAAAACAAGGGTACCAACGATGACTCCCAATCTCTAAATAGGTTTGGTCCTAATCCCATTCGAGGATATGTGGTTCCGACAAGTTCCTAAGCCGTTGTACAACTCCAGAGAAAATTTCGGCAGCATCTCCCCGCTATTCTCCATATACACGTCTCGACAACAGGTCAAGAGGGGTGTGTATCTGGAGAATACCAGGGAGACGCTACCGAAATCTCTACTCTGATTGTACAACCTTTGCTCGATCGAGAACTTGCGAAGCTTATATCCTCGAACTATCAAACGTGGACAATTGAGACTGCTAAACTTATAAATATGCCATTTCGTTCGGTATATTTATAAACAAGCATCCTCGAGCAGGAGGCGTAGGTTCCGCACCTAAACTCTAGCATGCATTAGGTGACAGCAATAATAATTCCATATTAACACCAAAGCACTACAAATTAAGATAATTAACTACATGTGTACATGCTTGTGAAATAAAAGGGTGTGAAATCTGATAGGACATACACAATACCAGTGCAATCTAAACTTTCTTGCGACATATCAAAAATACATAGTGCAAAATTAAAGGGTTTGAAGGAATGCTCACATTTTGAAGAAAACCACAAATTATGCAAAATGAGGGAAATCTCCTCAAGTTAGGGCTTCAAATTTACCCTCTTAACACCCACCCTTGAGAATTTCAAATTTTCTCACCCAAGTATTGCTTCCAACCACGAATATAAGCTATTTTTTACGGTGGCGTGAAGAAACCTCCTCTGGAACAATAACAGAGAAGAGTTACGCTCGAGTGGTATAATTAACCTAACGAGGTACATCACTATCGGTTCTCATATAAAAGCGATAGTGATGTGATCATTCACATCACGATCGGTTCTTATAAGACAAGCGATAGTGATTATCACGATCATCACAATCGGTTTCCACATAAGCGATAGTGATGAGAAAGTACACATCACTATCGGTTCTTATTTAAAGCGATAGTGATGATAATCTGCATCACTATCGCTTCTCACAAAAGAACCGATAGTGATGAGCGCGTCTCATCACTATCGGTTCTTTTGTGAAGCGATAGTGATGTGCGATATCATCACTATCGCTTCTTAAATAAGAACCGATAGTGATGTGTACGATCTTATCACTATCGGGTCTTTTGTGAGAGCGATAGTGATGTGCGTTATCATCACTATCGCTTAAATAAGAACCGATAGTGATGTGTCTTTCTCATCACTATCGCTTCTTGTGTGAAACCGATAGTGATGATAATGCACATCACTATCACTTCTCGCATAAGAACCGATTGTAATGTTTCCAGTGCTACATCACTATCACTTCTAACCTGAGAACCGATAGTGATTGTGATTAATGCCTCTCCTAAGTCATCTATCACAATCGTTTCTTCCTAAAAACTTAAGAACCGACACAGATGAAGCGATAGTGATGTACCATTATGTAGTAGTGATCCTTATTAAGCAAAATTTTCCCGCCTCCGTCCTTGTCTCCGTACACGGGGCTTAATTCTCCCCGTCCTCGATCCCCGACGGGGACTAATCCCCGAAAATGCTATGTAAAAGATCACATACTACATGAATGAATCACTAAAGTAATGGTGCATGTGTGGTTGAAGTGTGAGTGAATCACTAGAGTAATTCATATTTAGCATTTTTATTAATAATGACCTCACATATATATTTTTTATTTTGAGAATGATCATTTACTTCCACCTATTAGTGATAACACGGGGACAAGGACAGGGATCAGGGACGGGGAACAATGGAACGTCTCTGTCCCCGCGATCCCCGACAGAGGCAATATTTTCCCGATAAACCCCCCGCGGAGAGAGATTTTCTCCGTCCCCGTCCCCTAACAGAGAAATTCCCCCCGGAGAAACAAGGATCAGGGTCCATTGCCATCCCTAGTTGGCCCAGTGCCTCAGGGCATGTTTCCATTGTACTGGCATCCCTACAAGTTATTTGGTTCTGTTGTACCACTGGTACTAGCTAGCTTCACAATTTGATCGATCATGCATATAATATGCCATTACCACACAGTTCTAAAGTGCAGGTGTGCTGCACGGACTCAACTTCTGGAGTCTCCTCATGATTTAGCCACAAGATGGTCACTGCGCTTAAAATCCTCACCTTGAATGCATGCGGTTGGGATAAACTGTGGCGCACCGTGTTATGCATGTACTTCAAAATTACTCACTCCGGCCACAAATAGCTCTTGTTTTAGAAATAATTGCAGTCAACTTTTCAAAATTTTGGCTATCAATATCTTTTTAGATATTTAAATTGGATACATAAAAATCATATGTCTAGATTTATCTTAAAAATTACTTTTATAATATTATAATTTTATTGAGTTTTATAAATATATTATAATAAAATTAACATCAATCTGTGTAACAACACCTACTTATGACCGGAGGGACCAGCTATATAGCTCAAAGCCGGCCCGTGGCTGCTCAAACCGTCAACGGTCAACCGTAGTAACTCGCAGCTACCCCTCCTCACCCGCTATCTATATGGTTGGCATAATGAGTCAATGACATTATTGACATGCATCAGATGAGCCCGCGCGCGCGTATGCATATGTGCGTTCTAAAACTTCTCGCATGCTACAAACTGACACGAGCTAGTTGCGCCGGCCGGCCGCACAAGTGCTCTGTGCACCGCAGTGTGTACTAGCAGTTGCGAAGAGCATGGCATGAACTACTCCATTACGTACGTGCATGCGTTGCGTACCACAGGTAGAGAGGCCTGTTGTCTCTCACTTTTTCTTAATTATGCGCACGCACAGCTAGCGTAAGCCCCTCCGCACGTCGGGTACGTACATACGAACATCTGCGTGCTATATAATTAGAGCATGTACAATAAGACCATATCAGCTGGCTCTTAACCTGTACACATCAGCTTTGGTCTATGTGGAGGAGTGAGAAAAGAGGAAAGAGAAGAGAGCTGGCTCTTATTTAGTAGCCAGCTTTGCACGGGAGCATAGGTTGTAGATCATTTATGTACAAGAGAGAAAAGATAGTTATTGCACAACATCTAGAGACAATATTTAGAGACAGTTATTGTACAAGCTGGCTTTTAGCTTACTATTAGCTAGTAGTTTGCTTTGCTATTGTACTTGCCCTTACACAAGTCATGTGTAAAGCCCCGCGCGGCACTGTAGAATAATGGAGGTATCCATCTGTTTCCAAGTTCCAACATGGTACTCCCTCCGTTGATAAATATAAGGCGTATTTTGACTTGGCACAAGGATTAAGGTTGTGGTGAAATTGAGAAAAACATAAGAGGAAATGACTTACATATTCCTCTTAATTGTCTTGAAAGATGAGAGATAATACTGTGTAGGTGGTAATGAATAAATGCATATAGTTGAGAGAGAATAAGTAAGGATATATGTGGAAAGACTCATTAAATCTACATGCACGTCTTATATTTTTCAACAAGAGCATTCAAACTATAGGACTTATATTTATCAACGGAGGAAGTAACATGCATCTGCCGGTTGGTTGAGCAGCTAGCGGGCGCGCGCGTGAACATAAATGCACCGGCGGGTGCGCGCGCCCGTGCCGCACAGTCTCCTCACCAACCAAATCGACGGCCATGCAAGCTTGGGCGCATGGCCGGCCGCTTCCTCACACTGCTAGCTATCGTATACTGTTGGAGACTCCATATGCGTATCAAGTCGTCGTCAGATGGGCCCGCCTCTGCTCCCCCGCCTCTTGCGTGCCTTCTTCTCCCTCACCTCTCCTCGCTGGCTTTGGCTCTGGAAGCTGAGGCCGTCACAGTTGAGACGCGACCTAGCTATAGCCCGCTAGCTATCCTCCCCCAACCACCTGCATTAACTCCGCGCACACAGTATTCTCCTCTCCACTGTTCACTCCACTTGATATGCTTAGCTCCACGAACTATATAAGCACGGTGGTGTCCTTCGCTTCAAGCATCACAGCAGCAGCAGCAGCAGCTTAATTTAGTCCGGTGGTACCTAGCTCGCTAGCTTCTCATTGGGATGGTGGCGAGGCGAGTGCGGGCCTTGTCGCTCGCGGCATTGGCCGTGGCGCTTTTTCTTGGAATGGCCGCCGAAGCGCGGCTCTTGGAGAAGCAGAACTTGGGCGGTGGAGGAGGTTTCGGTGGCGGCGGCGGCTTTGGCGGTGGTGGGGGGCTTGGTGGAGGCAGCGGTGCGGGTGGTGGGTTTGGTGGAGGGCTTGGTCATGGTGGAGGTCTTGGCGGTGGGTTCGGAGGTGGTAAAGGTGGAGGTCTAGGCGGAGGCGGTGGTCTTGGCGGAGGTGGTGGGTTTGGTGGCGGCGGTGGCGCGGGTGGTGGGCTCGGTGGAGGGCTTGGCCATGGTGGTGGCCTTGGAGGCGGGTTCGGAGGTGGGAAGGGTGGCGGTCTCGGCGGCGGCGCCGGTGGAGGCAGCGGGCTAGGAGGTGGAACCGGTGGTGGTCTTGGCGGTGGGGCTGGAGGTGGCCTCGGTGGAGGTGGCGGCCTGGGCGGTGGTGCTGGGGGTGGGCTTGGTGGTGGTGGCGGATTCGGCGGTGGAGCCGGTGGAGGTGGTGGGCTGGGAGGTGGTGCTGGGGGTGGTCTAGGTGGTGGTGCCGGTGGCGGCCTTGGAGGTGGTGGCGGCACAGGAGCAGGCGGTGGCTTCGGGGGCGGCAAAGGTGGCGGGTTCGGCGGAGGCCTCGGTGGAGGCAGCGGTGGCGGCTTCGGCGGCGGATTCGGCGGCGGTGGTGGAGTTGGAGGCGGTGTTGGAGCTGGCTTCGGTGGGGGCGCTGGCGGTGGGGGCGGCTTGGGCGGAGGAGGTGGAGGAGGTTTCGGGGGTGGCGGCGGCATCGGTGGGGGCTCTGATTAAGCAAGAAATGGACGTAATCGTACGTGCATGGTATTGAAGAGTGATCTATATACGTTGATTAAGCTCACTGAAGCAGCTAAGCTTGTATGTCTAAACTTTGAAGGTCTTGATACGTATTTGTGTGTTTCCGATTAGTTTATTCATCATTTTCGTAAAGGAATAAAGTCGTTGAGATGTTACGTTTGCAATGATCATTTCTTTTGTATATGTTCTTACTGTTATGGAGGGCCGTCTTGAGTCTTGACTAGTGTCTGCGTATACTATTTTTGCAACTTGCAACTGTTATCTCCGCAGTATCTGGGCTGTATGCAGTGATGTATGTACCAAATACGTACTGTACTACTTCCTTAATTTGATTGATCGAGAAACTATACTGTTAAAAGCATTTACACCGACACTGCCGGTCTGGGCAAGCAGCTGAACTAACTAGTCGTTTGATAACTTGTCTAGTCTAGCTCATGGCAACAGAAGATCAACCAGCAGTTAGCACTTAGCATAGGCTGAAATGAAGCACATAAAAGAAAAAGTTCCACTGTGCTCTGATAAATTTCCAAGAGAGAGCATATAGCATATTGCTTTGAAGTTTTCGAATTAAGAAAGTGACGCTGATTTTATATAGAGACATGCTACGAAAACGAAACGACGTTACGCCCACCGCTCCCAATAAAACCTGCCGTAGACTGAGATCGTCCGGCCGGCTAAGGAGTACTGTTTCCACCCCGAGACGGCGGTCGCTCCACCGCACGGATCATATCGAGGCGATCGAGCGTACGTCGGTGCGCGCTTTTCCAATCAGTGATGGTCACTTCCCCTGTACTATCTTGCAATACAACGAGCAGGAGTTGCGTACGTCGTCTTAGAAGTTAGAACATCTCACATGACTAATTATCAGCTGGTCGTTCTTGACGCAAACAGCTTACCCATCAGATCAGTAATTACTCGGATAGATTGGTACATGCATGTTGCTGCCGGTGGGCAGAGCTGATCCTTCGCGGCTGGTTCGTTGATTTTGTACTGATCAATGTTGTCGCGAGGCGGCTGTGGATGAATATCTTAGTTAGAGCATATATAATAGTACACGTATGCTATCTATAAGAGTATGCGACATAGTATTTTTGATGATGTGGAGAGAAGAGAATGTTGTTGTCTACTATTTAACATACGGTCTTATAGACAGCTTTATGTTACGTATACCATTGTATAGACAGTCTATTAATTATATGAGACATCATTACAGACAGCTTTATAGACAGTCTATTGTATATGTCATATTTAGTGCTGTTTATAAATGATATGGATATGTATTATAGACAGCCACCATCTATATCACTGTACATGCCTTTACTGATGCTAGTGCTCTCGAGTCATTTCGCCACGGTAATCGCTAGCTGGAAATTACGGTGATATTGTACTACTCTCTCCAGTGATGAAAAGCTGTGCTTGGAGGCTAATTTTGAAAGTTCAAAAAATGTTATCGTTTTGGATGATCTAGGCTTAATCTCTACTACTTCTAATTAGGAGTTGGTGGCAGTGGTCCGTTCTCCTCTAGAGTATCTGATTCGTTATATCTGACATGAACGACTGAGATAGAAGAGGATTTAATCATATCTTAGATGGAAAGATTTTATCATATCTTTTTTGAATAGAAATATTATTTAGCATATCTCTATTCACATGTTCTTACTATGGAAGGATGTTATTCATATATCTTATAAATGGAAGGATTTTCTCATTATATCCTGCATGGATAGAAGGATATACTCACTATATTCCATAATACGGGAATTCTATCTCATCATATCTGGAAATGCATAGATTAAAAGGAAAGAATCACGCAACCAAATCATGTGCCAATCACGAAGATATCGGGGAGACCTAGCTTCTATCCGTCTGCATACGCTGCCTTCTGCTTTCATCTACTCCTTCCTGTAAGAGGAAGACAATAACTTTCTCCTCCATCAATAGTAAGGATTGATATCTCTCTACTAATTCTAATTAAGAGTTGGTTGCGATTGTCCGTTCTCCTTCATAGTACTTGATTCGTTAGATCTAACATGAACGGTTGAGGATTTAACCCGATAGTCAAATCTCTTTGGAGAAACAAACTTTTTCTACTATTGAAACATAACTAAAGTTAGTGTTCTTTGTAAATAATTTTTTTATCGCAAATTGAGTTTTCGTTGCAACGCACGGGCACATGACTAGTCTACCGCTTATGTCTCTAATTAATTCTTGCATGCATGCACTTCTTAATTCTCTAATTAACCGTTCCAGCATGCACTCCTTAATTACCTGCAATTCCCAAAGCTCTTTGGAACATCTACTCTTGACTGCACATGTGAAAAGTGAATTGCATATCATCACTCCTATATATGACATCTACTAGTACTAGCACTACTTATAGCTAGAGGAAGAGAAAGATAAGCTTACTACTCCCAGACCTATGGTCCACGGCGACCCTCTAGCGTGGAACGATAAACTCCATGGGCGCACGCTCTTCCCCGGCATCGATGGAGGAGCCTAGGCTCGATTCGCTCGACCCTAATATCCACGTGTCGTGCGTGAGACCGAACTTAATAGGGGTAGACGAGTACAAAAATGACTGTTGGTATTTGAAATTCTATTTGTATCGATAGCTTTTCATGACCGAGGAGAGTATCATCTGGCAGGATATGGAGGTTGAGAATCAATGGCATGGAAGTGCTTGAAACGAGAAATCGCTCAAAAATTTCTATACATGGAAATTAAAAGCGTAGGCGTGTCAGTTACTAAAGTACACAAAATAAATAAATAAATAAATAAAACAAAGATATAAAACATATATCTAAAGAGTCTAATTCCATAAAGAAAGAGAGAGGATAAAGATGGAATTTTGATTTATTAATTCTTTAAAAAATAACAAAATTATAAGCCCTTTTTATATGGATGCGCTCCCTAGCCTATTGGTGAGGCGGATTTGACTTTGGCAATGTGGTCTCCTGTTTCTTATGGGCCTCCCGGCTAATTACATCCACGGGGTAAACACTATAACAAAAATCTCATATAAAGACGTTTTTCTATAGATATTTTTTATTTGCCTCTATAAATTATCATAATATATTGTAAAGACAGTTTTTTAACATTTTAGAAGGTGCCTTAAATATAGAGACACTATTTTGAGATTTTGGATAAAGAACATGGAATGTGAATCGTAGAGGCATTTTTGAAGCATTTTTAAATTGTCAAAACAAAAATCATATAGAAACATTTTTTGAGACACTTTTTAAATCGATCTTATGTTGTAGAGACATTATTTGAGGCATTTTTTTATTATCTAGATATATTCTTTTAGATATTTAAGACTTGTTGTGTCCTACTCATAAGAATTACAATATGAGTATAAACAGGTTGTGATGTAAGGATGAGATGTTTTTATCCACAAGGTCTCGAGTTCGAGGATTGATTCCAACATATTTTTAGAATATGTTTTTTCATTCTCTAGAGAATGCTAGAGGCACAATATAATGTCTTTACAAAATGTCTTATATAGAATGTAAATACATTTTCAGTAAGTGTCTCTTTGGCTGTAACGATATTGCACGTAGAAGCACCATTATATCATTTTGGAATATGATTTTAAAATCATATACAGACATAAAAGTATGCCTAAAATCTTATAGAAACATAAAATTATGCCTCTATTGTACAATAAAAACGCCTCTACAGGATATTTCTCTTGTAGCGAAACCCATAGAACACCCACCTCCGATTAAGCTACCTGAAGATCGTCGTCCTTGGTCTTCGCTTCGTGTTCTCCATGCATGTATGTATGTGGTGTCAATGAATGGAATATGTAGATGTGGGTGTTGGTATATATGCTCCATAGCCTTGTCGCTCTATGGGGCCGTTGGTAGTGTAGTCTTAGCACTCGCTATGCTTGCCCTTGTTGTTCGGCCACGTCGATCGCGTGTGACAAGTAGAAGGTCAAGTGGTTGTGAAGCATGCTTGGTTTATTGAAGCTTAGCCGATCCAACGACACGGCAGTAGCATCGGGGAGATAGATAGATGTAGTTCGTATAGGGGAAAGGTTGGTGAAGTAGTAGAACGCCGTGGCTGTATGTCAACGTAGTCCGGCGATGGTGGTCGGGACAACTCCAGTGTGGTGGAGGTGCAAGCGGGTTAACTCCAGTGTTATGAGAGACATGCCATTAAGGGTGGAAACGGTCGGAAAACACCGAAACTATTTTTGTTTTCATATTTTTCCTCGGAAACGATACCGGAATCGATAACTACGGAAACGAAAACGGCACCGGTAATTCAGAAATATCGAAAACGAAAATTCAATACAAAATATATATCGGTAACGATCGGAATCCGAAAAAGAGACCGGTAACGTCGTAACGACATGTACCACCAATTGACTTCAAAAAATTTACACAAATCATACATCCACATAGAAATTAGTAATAAATAAATATTCACAAATTTACGATGAACATACATTACCAATGTAAATGTATACAATAGCATAACAATCTTATAACGCATAACGGCATAAGCATTAAGCAACATCACATAGCACTTACATACAGGCATATATTAAAGCATTAAGCAACAGATTCGCATAGCACTTAAAAACAATACCTTATAAGCATTTACAGTTGACGATATCACACACTCCATACAAGCATACATAGCATAAGATAGTCTCCACACGAATCTTTACATCACATAGTATAAGATAGTCTCACTATCTCATATCAAATAATACATCTCTCCACACGAGGATTGAAATTTATTAGTCACTTGCTACTAGACCAACTAGACCCTTGCGGCGCCAAACCGGAAATATGACATACAAAGACATGCACATAGATAATCGGAGCTCGGAGCACATAGATAATCACGGCGATAAATCGATAATGAAGCATTGGAGATACGAAAATAAAAGCAAAAAAAAAATGTGATACTGACAAAGTAGTTATTATCACTCATCAGCATCAGGAATACGACGAATGAAAACGAGTGATGGGCATAGAAGGCATAAGCTTCTAAACGAATGACGGCCATGAAAGGATTGATCTCATAAGTTCTTGATTTATTTGCAAATATATGTTGCAAATGAGGTGTGCTTAATTTGATATTGGAGCATGCGATTAGAATTTGCAAATATGTTTTGCAAAATTATTTTGATCATGAGTTGATCATCACATGGCTCAATATTTGATCTTATTGACTCTTTCGAGCTTGTAGTCATGCCCTTGATCAAGTTTACGTGAGGGATTTCGAAAAATCAGATTTTAGATTTGAATAACTACATTAGAGTTTTATTTTTATCATATTTAAAAATATCTATGGTTGCTTAAATCATAAAAATGGGTGAAGATTGTAGCCCTCGTAATAAGCTTCGCATAGAGTCTAAAATCACCTAAATCGGAGTTCGGAGTAAAAAGTTATGGGCGTTTTAGTGGCTGAAGGAGTGTGATCTGTGGGCTGGACGATTCCGGTAATTACCGACGGAATTTACCGATTTTTTCCGAAAACCGAAGGAAACGGTCGAAACTTGTCAAAACCGTTATCGTTTCCGACAAAAAATTCCGATTGCGATTCCGATTCCGAATATTACCGATACCGACACGTCCGATCGAAAAATTCTGGAAACGATTTCCGGAATTCCGGGATTTTCCGATACCGTTTTCACCCCTACATGCCATCCTCATTTTAGTGTGGGTATGCTGGTTTGTAGGAGACAACTGGGACGACTCCAGTGCTGTGAGCGCACATGGGTGGATTTCAGCGCCACGAGAGCAGATCATCCTCATTTAATTGCGAGCGGCCAGGGCATAGGAGGTGAGATCATTTCTTATCACGAGATCTGATGGCAAAAGAAAAAAGACGTGCAGGCTTTTGTTGAATGTATGGGTAAATGAATATCAAACATGATAACACCTGGATGGTTTATCACTGAAACGGTAGCGACACATGGCCTTGATGACAATCAGCACCGATCTCCCCACAGACATGGGGTTTCAGTAGTGTAAAAATTGTTACCCATTATACGAAGACGCCACTTGGCAGAAGTGGAAGCCTAGGCGAAGTGTTTACGGATGTAGTAACCTAGTATCTGGACGCGCGTACGCATCAGGATGGATCAGTGTCGGACACGATAGGGGCTTGGCGTCTTGTCAGCGTCGGCCGCGGCTCTGACCAAGTGTAACAACATCTCTATATGGCCCCTGCGGCCCTTCATGGACGTCGTGGGTTAGCCTTGCTAGCATGCATGCATGCACATGTACTTCAGGCTTCCTGTAAATTGCACAGCCAACCGGATAGGTGCGTTTTCCACCATGGTGGTGCACCCTTGATCTCATAGCAGAGCATGTCTATAGCACACACTTTGGCAGCTCGGACATAGCCACCATTTGCCGGATTCAGCGAATCGTACAGGCTACCATCACGGTACATTACTATTAAAGAACTCATATTAAACCTCTTATCACTGACAGTTTTCAAAAACCGTCTATGATAGATATCATCACTGACGAATTTTTACAAAAACAGTCAGTGATGAGTTTTATTATCAACATAGATGGTTTTTAGTTAAAACCGTCTGTGATTTAGGTCTCATCACATACGGTTTTAGCCGAAAACCGTCTATAGTCTCATCACAACAGGTTCAACCGAATTGATGACTGATATGTCACCATGGACTACAACTCTCAAGGGCGCAGCATCAAATGCGGCACTTGACATGATAGCTCCAGCACCACTTGTGGCAAACCACCCTCGGATCCAACAGACTCGGCAGCACCTCTCAGATGGATAAGGATTGGGATGGATGACTGATGGAAGGAGAATTTGGGCCTCAATTGAATGAAACCTGAAGATGATAACATTTTAGAGAAAGGAAAAACTGATTCGTCAAACCGAACATCCCTAGAGATGTAAACCCTCCCAGTTTTAGGATCGAGACACTTGTAGCCTTTGTGTAACCCACTGTATCCTATGAAAACACATTGAACAGATCAAAATTTTTGTTTGTGGCGATTATAGTGACTTAGGTTAGGCCAGCAAGCGCATTCGAAAGTTTTTAGCAAAGAGTAGGAATATTTTGTACTAAATAAAGCCTTGTCCCAAAATTTATGGGCATACAAGCATGTGCAAGAAGAGACAAACCAACTTCAATAATGTGCTTGTGATTTCTTTCAGCAGCACCATTTTGTTGGTGAGTATGCGGGCACAAGACACAGTGGAAAATACCCGATTTGATCAAAGATGGAATGCAATTTTTGATACTCTCCACCCCAATCCGGTTGCACACAAG
Organism: Otatea glauca; assembly: GCA_036346275.1. Taxonomy (NCBI): domain Eukaryota; kingdom Viridiplantae; phylum Streptophyta; class Magnoliopsida; order Poales; family Poaceae; genus Otatea; species Otatea glauca. The sequence goes on from CM070715.1 coordinate 22,423,664, forward strand.
GGATTCTTTTATTAAGGATTTGCTCACCTGAGTTTGAAACTAAACAAAAACTTTTACAACATCAGATTTGTGCTTTAATAAATAAAGACAAGTAAATTTGTTAAAGTCGTCTATGAAGCTCACATAGTATTTGTGCCCCCCTACTGATGTATGTGCAGGACCCCACATATCCGAGTACACAAGCTCTAGTGGAAAAGAAGACATGTTATTGGACAAAGAAAAAGGCAATTGACAATTCTTGGCTAATTGGCACACATCACAAACTGAGGCATGCTTATTGCTGCTGGAACAAGAAAGTTTGTTGAGCTGAATCGCTTGTTGAACCACTGGAGAAGAGGGATGCCCCAATCTGCAATGCCATTGTTCTTGAGTAGTAGTTGTACTGGAGAGGGCTTTTCTGGACAATGCACTGTGATTAGGTGAAAACGAGTAGAGACCACCATTACAGTGGCTGTCAAGCAGTCTTTCTCGTGGCTTGGTCCTTGATGAGATAGTAGTTGGGAAGGAATTCAAAAGGAACATCATTGTCAGAGCTAAATCGATGAACAGATGATAGATTTTTAGTAGTCTTTGGCACATGTAAAATATTATTCAGATAAAGATCACGATGAGAGGTCTGAATCTTAGAATGACCAATGTGGGAAATGACCATACCTGCTCCATTGGCAGCATAAACCTGGTCTTTGCCATTGTATCTCCCATGCATGGTCAACCGGTCAAGGTCGTTGGTGATATGGTCTGTCGCACGGGTATTCGTGTACCAATTGGTGTCGATGTTGTACGTTGGCGTCGTCATCACAATGCCTGCGACCCATTTGCACTCCACATGATATGAGTGATCGAACCTATACCAGCACTTGAGTGCGGCATGGCCGACCTTGCCGCAGACTTGGCACACGGCCTTGCCGTTGGGGTTGGAATTGTTCCCGGACGCCTATTGCCCATGGTGTTCAAGTCCGTCATTGCCGCGGCCATGGCCGCTACCGTGGCCACCGCCACCGCCGCCTCTATTGCATGTCACTGATCAAGTTGGTCGAGGAGCCGACCTGCACTCCACTAGTGTTGTGCTCGAAACACATCTCGAAGGCGAGCAGATGCGCGTAGATGTCGTCGAGGGTAAGTGGATCCGATCGAGTCGTGAGATACGTGACGATCGGATCGTAGTCTGCATCAAGCCTGGTGAAGAGTTAGGAGAGGGTTTCTTCATCTCGTAGTGGCTGGCCAGCAGCAGCCAGCGAATCCACAAGTCCCTTAAACATCGGGAGGTCCCTCTTTTGCACCGACGCCAGCTGCCGTAGGATTTGCATGATCTTGGCTCGGGATTGGGACACAAACATGCATTCCAGAGCCATCCACACCTCATGGGATGTGGAGACAAACATTATCTGCGACAGAATTTGAGGAGATAGCGAAGACAAGATGCTGCTGAGAAGAGTTTGATCTTGAATAAACCAAGCCTGGTAGGCCGGGTTAGAGTTTTGCACAACTCTAGCGCCTGCCCGTGTGCCTTCGGTGGTTGGTGATCGTCTTTGGCGGTGCTCTCTTGGAGCTGTCGACGATTCCGAAGAGCTCTTGGCTCCTCAGGATTGGAAGGACCTGCGCCTTCCAAAGCAAATGGTTGTCCTGGTTCAACTTGACGGTGACCGAGTGTCCAAACGATAGTGTCGGGAGGATTCCGGCGGCCATGGAGTTCATGGCAATGGATGTAGGGCTGGAGTTGGAGCTGCTAGTAGACATGAGAAGAGATGGCTCTCATACCATGTAAAATGGACGGAATTCAGAGAATAGTAGAATCCCACACACATGCAACCATACAGGCTACAATCACAGTAACACGTTACAAGTAATGCTACAGCTAAGGGATAGAGGAGAACGTGTACAATAGAATAGGAAACAGAGTAACAGGCTTAGAACAGCTTGACGAGGCTCCGACGTTGCGGCCATAGTGGAATCGGCCTGGAAGGGCAGGGTGTGAGCAGTGGCGCCATCGCTCTGCATGATGGGCTGACAGCAGTGTCCTCGGTGCCGCGCGTGGCCACAGATCCCGTGACGGTGAGGAGCGTAGACGGCGAGTAGGACTCCGCCAAGGATGGCAGAAACTCTGGCGTTGTTTAGTGGCATGAAGTGATGAGCTTATCTCCATGTGAAGTTGATTGAAGCTGGAAGAAGTAGACATGTAGAGTCTGCCGGCAATAGAGAATAAGACATCCATGGCTCGAGCATGCTTCTGGGCGCCAACAGACGCTCGCAGTCACTCATCGACTCGGGCATCAGCAGCAGCCACGGCGACCGAACAATGCACCCGTGAATTTCCTGAAGGTGGACGCTTGGGTATCGAGTGACGGTGGACCTTGTGTGTGGGTGATGACCGGCATCCATGGGCCAGGCGTCCGTCCGGCATCATACTCGCGGCTCCCGCGCTTGAGTTCTGGCATCGAGGAGCCGAGACCGTGTGAACTGCAGAGGTGGTTTCAAAGACGGAGGAGTCAATGCATGCATGAATGTACTCTTTCTGGTCACAAATAATTATCGTTTTAGATATCACATGATCTCCAAAATATAGTTTTAATCACTAATTTCTATTATAATATATTTATAAAACTAATAAAATTATAATATTATAAAAATACTTTTCAAGACAAATCTACGTATATGATTTTCATATATCCAATTTAAATACGGTAACGATACGATACGACACAGACATCCGATTATAAAGGGGGAAAAATCAGACGCTAATCACACTGTCCACCTATACTTCTAGAGCCTTAACAAACAAAAGTAGCCGTAAAAAAAAACGACGAGCGAGATAGAGAGAGACCAAACCAGAACCAAACCCCAAGGAGGTCAAGAAGGGACGACATCCATGCCGTGGTAGTCATGTCGTCAAAAAGCCACCACTCTACCGGTCAAAGGGGGAACGCCGCGCCCCACCTCCTCCCCCACCGCCACTCCGCCGCTCGCTTTGCCCGTGCCGCAACACCGCCCTGTCCTCCCGCCCGCTTGTCGATGACTTCTCCCCCTTCCTCTCCTCGCCCTCCTCGTCCCCGCCCCACCCCCACCACCGGTAGTGGCGAGGCCAGCTCATCCCGCCTCCACCACCCACCACCGGTGCAAGCTGAAGCTGGTCGTCAAGCTATCTCGCTTCCTCGGACCAGAACCACTGCCGAGGCCACCTCCCCCTCGTACTCAGACGACTTTGAGGGGGAGGAGGAGGCGGGCGATGATGGCAGCAACGGCGAGGAAAGGGTCAAGCCGCCCAAGAAGCGCCGGATCGAGTCGCGCGGTGACAGATCTCGCCATCACGAGGTGAAATATGTCACCGGATGAGTCGCTGGCTCTGTCTTTGCTTCAATGTGCAGCTGGTTCTTTAATGCGAGATCTGCTCCTCTCAGGTCAAGAGGTGTTTTGCTGCAATAGTTCGTTTAATTGTTGTATTATAGTGATTTATTGTTGCAGTAGGATTGCCAATTGTTGCACATTTATTTTCCAATTTTGGTATTTTATTTTATTACAAATATTTTCTCTGATTGTTGTGTGAGTAACTTTAAAATGTTGCAACTATTTTTTTCAAATGTTGAAGTATTGTGTTATTGTAACTTTATTTGTTTATAATATCTAAACCACTTTAAAATCTAGCTACGTTCTATACTCATGGTTTCATCCAATTTAGTTTTTTTTATCGACATTCCCGCTGTTATTTTGCATTTTGTTGTACGCAGTGATTACAATTGTTGCATGTATTGTTAAAGGATGTTGTGCCAACGCGTCGGACATCCGATTCCTAATTCTTCCCATTTAAATACTTTAATAATTATTGATAGTCAAAGTTTTAAAAATTTAACTATACCTATGTTTAAAATGACAACTATATGTGACTGGAGGGAGTATGTCTCAAAGCTAATCCAAATCCAAAGACAAAAAATAACTTACAATTAACAAAACATCGAGCAGCTTACGAATAGCAAACCCAACCCAATTTTCTCCCATTATATGTGCTTCTGAATTGTCAAAGAAAAATCTTTGATCTCTGCTGCCTCGCTTGTACCTTGTACGCTACGAATAAAGTTCAGGTCGATGTTGAGCCTACCTTAGTTCATTCGATAAAAAAAATTCTGCATTGAAGCATTTCTTTTATCGAGATCGTACAATGCCCAATACCAATCACTGTTGTAAATGTTAGAAATTGACAAGCAAACAAGAACGAAGAAGATCAAACCAACACAGATCAGACACCAGGATTTTAACATGGAAAAACCCTTCAATGCGAAGGGAAAAAAAACCACGGGCACCAGCCAGACAAAACTTCACTATTTTGGAGAGAGTTTACAAAACGCCGTATGATTCCTGGCGGCTTACAGATGAAATTTAAGGTGAACCCTAATCCGTACCGGGCCTCCGCTTCGCTCCGCCAACTTGGCCAGCCTTGATTAGAATTTGGATCACAACATAACAAACTCTACCTTGAGACAAATTCCATCTTGTAGCATATAGAATGTAACTTCCCTTGAACAATAAAGACAACAATCGGTGGTGCCAAAAAGCGACCACTAGGGCTAAGCAGTTATACCAACTAAGCTGAGCAAAGCTCAAACTTAGCAACAGAGCAGGCTTAGTCAACATATCGTGACATTATCATGAGTGCTAATCTTGCATACCTTTAGTTCTCCTACGCAATTACATGCGACATAATGATATTTGATATCAATGTGCTTTGTTCTTTCATGAAACATTTGATCCTTTGTGAGATGAATTGCACTTTGATATCACAAAATAAATTTATGCAAGATGTATCTCCACAAAATTCACAAACAAACCTCTCAACCAAATCGCTTTTTACTTGCATCACAAGCGCAATATACTCGGCTTGATGGTAGATAAAGCAACGGTGGGTGTAGGCTAGCCCTCCAACCGATCGCACATCCACCAATCTGTAAACACATAGCCTGTGAGAGACCTTCTCTTGTCTAAATCAAGACATAATCTGAATCAACATATCCAACAAGTCCTCTCTAGTCTTGCCAAGCGCAAATAAGCATTAGATGTGCCTCGCAAGTACACGAAAATCCACTTGACAAGATTCCAGGTGTTCTTTACGGGATTAGCCATGTATCTACTGACTAAACTCATAGCATAAGACAAATCAGGACGTGAGCAAACCATGGCATACATTAAAGAACCAACAGCACTAGAATAGGGCACTTTGGACATGTACTCAAAATCTGAATCTGTGCTAGGACATTGAGACGATGACAACTTGAAATGTGGAGCAATTGGAGTACTTACTGGCTTAGAATCATGCATATTAAAACGATGAAGAACTTTCTGAATGTAACTGTGCTGACTAAGAAACAACAAACCAGAACTTCTGTCTCTACTAATCTCCATACCAAGAATTTTCTTAGCAGCACCAAGGTCCTTCATCTCAAATTCGCTACTTAACTGTGCCTTTAAAGTAGCAATTTCTTTCTTGCTCTTGGTAGCAATCAACATGTCATCAACATATAACAGTAGGTATATATGTGATCCATCAACAAATTTAATGTAGACACAGCTATCATATAAAGATCTTTTAAAACCATTTGAGATCATAAATGAATCAAACCTCTTATACCACTGTCTTGGCGACTGCTTCAGACCATATAATGATTTCTTCAATTTGCATACAAATTCCTCCTTACCAGGCACAATGAAACCTTCAGGCTGGTCCATATAAATCTCCTCTTCTAACTTTCTATGTAGAAAAGCAGTCTTCACATCTAACTGCTCAAGCTCAAGATCATGCATAGCAACAATACTAAAGAAAGTACGAATGGAACTATGCTTTACAACTGGAGAGAACACATCATTATAGTCAATACCGGGTATTTGACTGAAACCTTTAGCAACTAACCTTGCCTTGAATCTTGTAGGTTCGCTGGGAGATGAACCTTCCTTCCTTTTAGAAATCCACTTGCAACGGATGGCTTCTTTCCATTCGACAGCGAACAATGTCCCATGTACCATTTTTCTCAAGTGACTGCATCTCCTCTTGCATAGCAAAAGTCCACTTCTCATGGTCACCCGAAATCAAAGCTTCAGTATAAGTGGAGGGTTCAACACAATCAACCTCCTCAGCACAACTCAAAGCATAACTAATATTGCATTCTTCAATTAATCTCTTCGCTGGTTTTCGTACCCTTACGGCCCTATCAACTGCCGCAGGTGGTGGAGGCTGCAAAATAGGAGAAGAATGCACAACAAACAGTGAATCGATATCAAGAACACGTGTATCACAGGCACCAACATTATCATCGATCATATGGTCGCCCTCATTCAAGTTCTCCACCTGCAAGCTAACTTTCTGTGGTACTTTATCATGAACATTAGAAGAGGGGTTAGCATAGTACATCTCAGATTCATTGAAAACCACACTTCTACTCATCATGCTCTTCTTAGTTGCAGGGTTCCACAGCTTATAACCTTTTACCCCTGAACCATAACCCAGAAAGACACACTTTGCAGCTCTAGGCTCTAATTTTCCATTGTCCACGTGTGCATAAGCGATGCAACAAAAACTTTCAAGCGTGAATAATCGAGGAGTACGGACCATACCTCCATGGGTGTTTTCTTGTCAATGGCAATGGAAGGTGACCTGTTGATCAAATAACAAGCTATGGAGGCAGCCTCAGCCCAGAATTGTCTGCCCATCCCAGCATTGGACAGCATACAACGTGCTTTGGAGATGATGGTCCTGTTCATCCGCTCGCTACACCGTTACTGCTGCGGAGTGTGCGGAATGGTGTAGTGCTGACAATACCTTTTTTCTGCAGAAAAACTTGAATTCATGTGAACAAAATTCCATACCATTATCGATCGCAAAACCTTTACCTTCCTCTCGGTTTGCTTTTCTACCATAACCTTCCAGGCTTTAAAAGCATCAAAAGCATCATATTTATGTTTCAGAAAATAAGGAAACACCTTTACGGAGTAATCATCAATGATAGTAAGCATATAACGACAACCACCAAGTGAGTGCTTTCGAGAAGGCCCCCACAAATCAGCATGTACATAATCTAATATGCTTTCGGTTGTATGGACAGCAGTATTGAATTTTACCCGTTTATGTTTACCAAAAATGCGGTGCTCACGAACTCCATCCCATCATTATTGTATCCTTTGGAAGGCCTCTCTTGCTCGGCTCGCCATGCCGAGTTCACTCATGTGTCCAAGGCGCATATGCCAAAGCTTAGAATCACTTGCACTTATCGGATGTAACGATGGCAATGAAAATAACAAAGCAGATACAGATTATAGTATCATCTCTAAGAACATATAAATTTGCGATTTCAAAATTCCTTTCATGATAATGAGAGAACCTTTGATACCTTCAAAACTCCACGAGGCGATGTACTTATACCCTTTAACATCAAGGGTACTCAATGAGATGAGATTTACGGACATGGTTGGGGCGTGTCTCACATCATCAATGTGCGTGTCATACCATCGTGCATCCCGATCTTAACGGATCCAATGCGGTGACCTCACATGCGTGTTATCTCCCATCCGCACTAATCCTCCATTACGCATGGCTCATAATAACTAAACCAATCTTTGTTAATACAAACATGATATGAGCAAGCGAAATCTAATATCCATTCAAGCATTCATTGAGACACAACCAAAGAAAAGCAATAAGAACATCACCATGATCAGTATTATCACTGGAAGCAATAGAGGCCTTACCATCATCCTCGAATTTATTCTTAGAAAGATATTTACCGTTCCTCTTTTCTTTATTCTGCAATTTCCAGCAATCCTCAATCACATGATTGGTTTTCTTCTGATGACTGCAGAACTTCTCTTTGTTCCTGGACTTTGAACGTCCTCTGCCTGCCTGGCTTTTACCTCTGTTTCCAAACTTTGTGTTTCTCTGCTCCTCCCTGCCTCGGACTGTTAACGCCTCTCCATTGGAGGTGGATTCGTCCAAGCGAACCATCTGTTTCATTTTCTCTTTCTGTGCAAGAGCCTCACATACTTCATGCAACGTTAGTTCATCACGACTATATAAAATTGTATCTCGGAAATTTGCATAAGAACCAGGGAGAGAGCATAAAAGAAGAAGACCTAAATCTTCATCATCATAGGATACCTCCATTGACAGGAGATCTGCAACTATCTCCTTAAAGGACGCTATGTGGTCCAACACCGAACCACCTTCTTGCAGTTTGTGCGTGAACAACTTCATCTTCATGTGCATCTTGCTGGTTAGATCTTTTGACATGCAGATCGACTCCAGCTTCAGCCACAACGCAGCGGCGGTTTTCTCCGTTAGCACCTCCTGCAAAATATTGTTGGACAGATGAAGATGAATATGTGACAACGCCTTACGATCCTTGCGCTTCTCATCATCAGTCCATGTCTTCGAGTCCTTGTTCCTGAAACCGTCTAGAGCATCATCTAGATCAGTATGTGACAGCACTGCCCGCATCTTCACTTGCCACAATGAAAATCTTGTGTCCCGATCTAACAACGGTAGATCATACTTCAACGAAGCCATGTCAACTCCTGAATTTGATAACCAAAGCTCTGATACCACTTGTTAGAAATTGACAAGCAAACAAGAACGAAGAAGATCAAACCAACACAGATCAGACACCAGGATTTTAACGTGGAAAAACCCTTCAATGCGAAGGGAAAAAAAACCACGGGCACCAGCCAGACAAAACTTCACTATTTTGAAGAGAGTTTACAAAACGCCGTATGATTCTGGCGGCTTACAGATGAAAGGCCAGCCTTGATTAGAATTTGGATCACAACATAACAGTAAATGGAAGGAGTATTGCTCCATGCCATTTTTTTCTTTTTGAATTTTGGCCAGTAGGTTTGGCTTTACACTTAAAAACAGAATGAGCACCCCATGCGAGTCCTGGACTTGAACCCGGTGGGCTGAGCGGCCGACGCCAACCCTTACAAAAACGTTTTGAGTTCTACAATTTTTGAAAAAGTTTGAAGAACAGTTCTACAATTGGTTTTGAATGCAAGCTAGTTCTAGTCCACAGTGGATACACCACTGCGGTAGGTTGGGCGACCGCCAAAACTTCGCCGGCGAGAAAGGGAAGTGGTGGTTCCCAGCCTGCTACCTAATCTTCTCCGGTTATCTATTTGTCAGTTAATACGTCAAAAAATCACAACTCCTAACTAGTGTAGTAACTTAACATCTTACTCCATCTCGGTCGTGAAATCGATGATCCCTCACGTTCGGAACGGCAACATGCCGGCCGTGAGACCACTACGCTTGGCTCTACAGTCTTTCACCTTCCTCACTTCGATTGGACCGGCGATATTTTCCGATGGAACAGGACACGTCCCTCGCTGGATTGCTGTAGCTCGATCATGCATGCAGTCCTCTCCCTCCAGCCCAAGTCGCCGCGGCATGTGCGCGGTTAGTTGCGCCGTCGTCCCGCGTGAACATAAATGCAGCAGTGGATCGATCGATCGATCGGCCGATCGTGCTCCATTCCATCCGTGTCGACGCGCAGGCAGGCACGCACCAACAGCGTCAGCGCCAGTGCCGCACCGTTCCACCGGTCAAATAGGCGGGCGAGACTTCAGCGGCCACCCGCAGTGGGGTGGTCCCGCCTCTGTTCCTCCCGGCCCCAACGCTCTCCGCCTCGCTCACCACCTGGCTGGCCTGAAAGCAGACGCCGTCACAGTGAGACGCGCGCAACCACCTGCATTAACTAGGCGCCGCTCTGCTCCACTATATAAGGGCGGGGACCTTGGCTTCTCCTTCCAGCTCCAAGGGCAGCAGCTTTACTACTAGTTCGCTTTAGTTGGTGAGCTCTGCTAGCTAGGTCGGGTGCGATGGGGAGGGTGCCAAGGGTTGTGTGGAACATGGCGCTCGCGGGGTTGGCTGTGGCGCTGTTTCTTGCCGTGGCCGCGGAGGCGCGGTTTTTGGAGAAGCAGGGACTGAGCGCTGGCGCTGGGCTTGGTGGTGGTGGAGGGTATGGCGGCGGTGCTGGCGTTGGGCTTGGCGGGGGACTTGGGCATGGCGGTGGTCTTGGAGGTGGGTTTGGTGGGGGTGCAGGAGGTGGAAGTGGTCTAGGTGGCGGTGAAGGCGGAGGGCTTGGGGGTGGTGCTGGAGCAGGATACGGTGGTGGTGCAGGCGGTGGTAGTGGTCTAGGAGGTGGTGCTGGAGGTGGACTTGGCGGCGGTGCAGGCGCTGGTGGTGGCCTAGGAGGTGGTCTTGGTGGTGGTGCCGGTGGAGGCGGTGGTCTTGGTGGTGGTGGAGGTGGAGGGCTCGGTGGTGGTGCAGGAGGTGGCGAAGGTGGAGGTCTTGGTGGTGGTGCAGGTGGAGGCGAAGGAGGTGGCCTTGGTGGTGGTGTAGGTAGTGGTGGAGGCGGAGGGCTTGGTGGTGGTGCAGGAGGAGGCACGGGTGGAGGCGGAGATCTTGGCGGTAGTGCAGGTGCTGGTGGTGGCCTAGGAGGTGGTGCTGGAGGTGGCCTTGGCGGTGGTGCTGGTGGAGGCGGTGGTGCCGGTGGAGGCGGTGGTTTTGGTGGTGGTGGTGGAGGTGGTGGTGGTGGAGGGTTCGGTGGTGGTGTAGGAGGTGGCGAAGGTGGAGGCGGAGGTTTTGGTGGTGGTGCAGGTGAAGGCGGAGGGCTTGGTGGTGGCGCAGGAGGAGGCGCGGGTGGAGGTGGAGGTTTTGGTGGTGGTGCCGGTGGAGGCGGAGGTCTTGGCAGTGGTGCAGGAGGTGGTCTTGGAGGGGGAGGGGGAGCAGGAGCAGGTGGGGGCTACGGAGGAGGAGCCGGTGGAGGTGCCGGCAGTGGCTATGGTGGAGGTGCCGGTGCTGGTGGTGGCTATGGTAAAGGTGCTGGGGGCGGCTATGGCAGTGGTAGCGGTGATGGTGGTGGCAAGGGTGGAGGCTTCGGTGGTGGAGGTGGCATCGGTGGTGGCCTTTGAGAAGTGCAGGAGTACGTACAATTGTTCTATACACATGCTTGATAACCATACATATACATATAAAACTTGTGTACTCGATCGCCACCTAACGTGATTATACATTTGTACTCGTCGCCTACGGAACCGCGCCATAATCGAGCAATAATGTGGCCGAGATGTTTTTTTAATGAAATGTGGCCAACATGTTGAGTTGGTGATAATTGTATTATGTTGTATACATAATACAGTAAAGGTATACTGTTAAACGTGGTTGTTATTACTTGTGTTTTGTCTAAATAAACATATTAAGAGCTATATTGTTGATGATATTTGTTCAGAAAACAACGAAGCATTTGGGGGTTCGAACATAGAATGGAGGATACAACACTGTGCTGTTACATATGCTACGAACTTATGATACACATAAATTAAATGTGATGGTTCACTGGATAATCGTACAACGGACAAGGTGCCTCAGTTCTGACTTCTAAGCAACAACATGCACAACAGCACAAGTTAAGTTCGAGTCAGAATCAACAAATTAAATCTGCCACGGTCCTATTACAAGATCGTTCAGTCTCTGACCAGAATTCAGATCACGCAGGGGTGACAAGTTCCCAAAACACGCATGAATGTTGTTTCAGTTCGATCAGTAGTAGTACGCCGGGAGCCACTCCTTGCCGTTGATGATGTCGACGGTGAGGAACTTGGCTGCCTCCTCCTTAGTGAACTGCCGCGCCCACGGCACTTGCTTCGACTCGTCGGCACCCGGCCCGGTGCAGTTGAACAGCCCGAGCATCACATGGCTGCACGCACGCATGCAACAACATCACCAGACGATGACAAACAAGTAATACCATTTCAATATGCATCAATCAGTTCTGAGGTCACGTCGTGTTTTCTTGCGCTTACTCGGTGCTGCCCTCGTAGCGGTAGCTGGTCCACCCGGGCGGGTGGATGGTCTTGGAGATCAGGTAGGTGTCGGCAAAGACGACGCGCGAGTAGGCCTCGTTGGCGCGGCCAAGGTACACCTCCCCGACGCCGTACACCTTGCCCTTGAGGAACACGAAGCCGCCGCTGTCCTCCTTGCGGTTCTGCGCCGTGATGGGCCCCAGGATCGCCCTCCGACGGTCAGGCTTCACGAATATCTCAGGGCACTGCACGATTAAACGCATCCACGAGCGACGGGCACGCCGGCGTACGTTTCATGCGTAAACCGTAGAAATGTGTGCATCCGTATCAGGTAGATGTAGGCATGCGTGTGGTAGAGTGCGTGCTTGCCTGGAACATGGACTGCCCGCTGCCGAAGATGAAGTCGATGTTGCCCTGGATGTAGCAGCTCTCGTAGTAGTGGCAGCCGGCGTGGTCGAAGAGGGTGTGGTGGGGGCTGTAGAACGCGCAGTGGTAGAAGGCCACCTTGTCGCCGCCGACCATGGCCGCCACCATGCGGATCTCCGGGTTGTTGGGCAGCCCCGCTCGCGTGCTGTTCTGTAATTGTATAATTGATTCACGGATCGTGTCAAAATCAGTCAAGATTCAGAAGAAAAGAAAATGACCACAGGCCGGCGATCCAGGTTAGGAAAAAGAAAGCGAGAATGGAGGAGGAACGGACCCTGAAGCTGATGCCGAAGACGATGATGTTGTCCGCGTGCGCGGTGAAGGCGGCGGACTCGGCGTTGTGGGCGGAGGCGGACTGGTGGGAGATGGAGGTCCGGCCCTTGCCGTTGCTCCTCACGAAGATGAACGGCTTGTTCTCCGGGATCACAACTTTCTCCCTGCGCGCATGGTATGCAAACGCGTTTGCAATCCATCCAGAGCCACGAACGAACCACAAACGCACACGCATACCTGTACACGCTGGAGCGTAGGTGGACGATGACCCACTCGGCGTTCCCGGCGGGCACTGCGTCGATGGCGGACTGCACGGCCTTGAACTCGTCGTTCGGGCCGACGATCAGCGTGCGCTTGGCGTTGATCTTGGTGGTTAGGAGCGGCCGTTGACGATGTCGTCGCTCTTCTTGGCCGTCTTGGCGAGCGCGCCGCCGAGCGGTGAAGAGAGCACCGCCGCGGCGGCGAGGAGGACGGGGAGGAGGAGGCTCGACCGGGCCATCGGTGCGGGTTCTGTTACAAGAATAGCATAGCTAGTTTTGGGAGCTAGGCGGCTGCGGGTGCGTTTTGGGAGCCATAGCTTGGTTAAAAACTGCTGAAACTACCACATTGACTTGGGGTAGGCTATATATGTTTGTCTGGTCGGGCTAGTCAGGTCCACGGGCTAATTTCACATGTAGAAGTTAAAAGAGGGGCTTCTATGTATTACTGTTTAAAAATTGTATAAATATTAAAATATGAATAAACAATGGATTATGATTAATTACCACTTTACTTACTTTAAGATTTGTTCAATTTGTATTGAGAGGATGATGCATATAAGCACTGCTTAGTAGCTAATCTTTTTTCAGTGTTTTAACTAGATGCATTTGCGCGGCATCACGCTGCGCTGCTCAGGTGTGTGGCGCCGCGCAAAGACGATTTTCTGGTCGAAGAAAAGAACCCCGAAAAAAATCCAAGAAGTTTGGAGGGCTTTCCGTAAAAAACGTACCCAAATGTAATTTTTGAGGGATTTCATAAAAAAAACAATTTGGATTTAGAATTCTCGAGGGGCCTTTGCAGGGAAAAAACAATTTGTGCAAGATGGAAACAAATTTTGGAAGTTTTGAGGGCCCTCTCGCTTAAAATATATACCTAGACGTAATTTTTGAAGGCACTTGCGCAAGAAAAAAGGGAATCGTGCTAAAAAAATCAGATTATAGAAGTTTGGAGGGCTTCCCTGAAAAAAATTGTACCTAGATGTAATTTCGAAGAGCCTTTAAAAAATAGCTCTAGAAGTCTTGGGGACTTTTCTGTAAAAAAAATACACATATATATATGTAATTTTAGAAAATTTTGGGGGCGTTTTTCGAAAAAAAACCCGCGTGATTTAGCAATGCTGAATGCTGCAGAATTGCACATGACATTAAACATTGCTTGAGAAAAGGACTTCAGAAAAGTATGGTTAAGTGAAATCAACGAGATTCAGCATTTAAAAGTCTAACAACAATGCATTATATAGTACAATGTAGCAGTTCATATCATTGTGCTAAAGCACCAGCATAAATCAAAAGCATCTCACCTGTTAGTGCAATACTGATTCATTGAATTGAATAAATTAACAGATTATCAACAAATTGATAAAGGGGAAATTATGCATCCATGACAATGATGGTTATAAAGCTGAAACTATGACAAAATTTCAAACCATAGCAAACCTATTTTATGTTAGTTCACCGAATTAACAAATGAGGATATTAGAATTGGTTCTCTTTTTTTTGGGCAAAATTAAACTCATGTGTTATTTCTTTCATGTGCCCACATTGACTGTAGGAATCCTCACCAAGTCACTGCAAAAGGATACACAGTAGTGCTTATATAATCTCTCAGGAACTAAATCGCGCAAATCCAGTGTTGTTAGTAGTGGAGTAGTGGGTGGTTGCAAATCAGACCTTTAATTTATTGTTCTTTAAAATGTGCGCTTTTCACTTTTTTTGGAGAGCATAGAAGCACCATTGAAAGTTCCAATCTAAAATGTATATCCCCACCAGCCTCAAGGGTATTAGCATTATTTTTGAGGAAGTAACTAACTACAATCATGGTTAAAAAAAGTTGGATCATGGTATCAAGTTTTCCATTAAGTAAATGAGCTCAATGCTCAATAGTGATAATGACGTCAAACAACGAGAATTGCCTTGGAGTGAGAAACTCACAGCATCTTCCATGCTTGCGCGCCATCCTTGCATAGACGAAAGACCATATTAATTTTATCATTTCCCCGTCTTCAGATAGCTTACCGGTTTTTGGAGTACTGAGGTAAATACCCATCTTGATAAGCTGTAGTGCTGTACCAAAAACTTATTGCTTAAGGAAAGTGATGTACCAAAGAAACTTATCGCTTAAGGAAAGAAACCTATGTATCATCAACAAATGGAAATACAATAGAACAATTAGACACCAGAAATTAATCAGATCGTCAAACGACACTCACATCAAAAAGCACACTTTCTAAGAAAGCTGTACATCTAGCAGATGATGGACAAAAGAGTTATATCAAGTACTCTGAACCTTCTTAACAACATCCGCTTAAGGAAAGAAACCTACATATCATCAACAAACGGGAATACAACAGAACAATTAGACACCAGAAATTAATCAGATCGTCAAATGACACTCACACCAAAAAGCACACTTTCTAAGAAATCTATACATCTGGCAGATGATGGACAAAAGAGTTATATCAAGTAGCTCTGAACCTTCTTAACAACATTCGCTTAAGGAAAGAAACCTATGTATCATCAACAAATGGAAATACAACAGAACAATTAGACACCAGAAATTAATCAGATCGTCAAACGACACTCACACCAAAAAGCACAGTAGCACACTTTCTAAGAAAGCTATACCTCTGGTAGATGATGGACAAAAGAGTTATATCAAGTAGCTCTGAACTTTCTTAACAACATTCCAGTGCACAAGCTTTGATGAAATTTCCTTAGTAAGCTAGAAAGATCCTGGAAAAAAAATCAAGATAACAAGAGTCATTACCAAACAGAAACCCAAAAGAAGTCTTTTCTTATAACGAGCCAAAATAGCAATACAACTACAAAAGTTGGTGCATCAATACGATAAACCAAACAATCAAGACTGCAGCAACCCAAATTACTACACAGCAGCAGCTATGAAAAGTACCAATGCAGATGATGTAACATGATGAAGATCGAAGAAATGAGAACATAATAGAACCAGCTAAGAGCCATCTACTACCAGCTAGGAGCTTAGGACATGGAAGGATATATAGTCTTACAACCCCTGGTTATCATTACAAATTTCAAGCCCTTTAAATTAAAAAAATCAATCATTGTACGCTACTTCAGCAGTCACAAGAGACAATTGCAAAACCCCAGTTATACCTGCACATCAACAGAACTAACCTAATCCCCATGCTAGCATATAATCCAGGACACTTTAGCCAACCACCACACATAATTATCAAAATGATTGAGATGATTTTTTTTTAAATGTAGCACACAGAAAAAAAGAGACTAATCAGAATTTTAAAATACATCCTGTGAGCAAAACAAGGGGCTATCACAACATGGTAACCTCTTTTTCCTTAAACCCCCGACTTTGGTGAGGTCTCACCATCCAACAGGCAGTCTTGAACAAGATAAGTTTCTTTTTTGGTAAAATAAGCAATCACCCGAAGCCGACGTGGCGCACGGAGGAGGCCCAAAACCTTGCAGCTTTAATATGCGGGGTATGCTGCGCGGGCTCGAATGTGCAACCTACCGTTCACGCCGTTGAGCGCTACCGCTGCGCTACTGTGCCTTAGTGTGCGAGGTACGGAGATAAATTAGTTAAGCCGTATAAACAGTGGCGCAAATTGGCTACGTGGCTCACGCGCGAGCACGCCGTACGCACGGCAGAGCGGTCACGTCGCCCCGAAACCGACGTGGCGCGCGGAGGCCGAAAACCTTGCAACTTTAATATACGGGGTATTTGGTTAGATTCTCGTAGGCAGGCCTGGTTTTGAGCCCAAGTAGTTGAATTTGTGGCCTGATTGGATATGGGCTTAACGAAATAATTGGCATTCAATTGGTTAGATTTCAATCAATCTTAGGCCTATTTGGGACAGCTTCTGATTGTGTAGATTCTGAATTCTCTAGGAATCAAGTGAGTGACATTTTCTGATTCTGGATTCTCTAAGAAACTTCTCCCACAATTAAAAACATATTTGTACATAAAATCGGAAGCTATCACCCATTAGATTTTTGGAGAATCTAAAATCTGCACAATCAAAAGTTATCCCAAACAGGCCCTTAAACTCATAGGGTTTTGGGATGTTTATTGTTCTTTCAAATTACATACTCATCCGGTCAAAACAATCATTTTGAATATCAATACGGTCCTCGAAATATAACATTGATCATGCATTTCTATTGTAACCTATTTATAAAATATAAAATTATAATATTATAAAGTACTTTTTGAGATAAATCTACGCATTGTTTCCATGTGTCTAATCCAAATATTCAAAAAGATATTAATAGCAAAGTTTATAATGTTTACCAACACATAGCTGATATGATTTTCATTATTTTAGGTGCCGGTTTTTGTTGAGGTGTTGTGAGAGCTGTCCGACACTGCTTTATAGCGGCAAGCCGGTAATCAAGCAAACAAACATCATAGAACTACTAAATATACTAACTGCATTGGAATCCGAAATACTTCATACCGGTAATCAAGAAATGAAGAAGTTTTAGAAGTCATACCGATACATTCAACACTGGCACTAATTATTAAAGCACAAATATCGTACTCTAATCTACAGTAGGACTGTAAATATTCCCGGGAGAAAACAGTGCACAATATGCTCTTCTAAAAAATTAAAAAAAAGAAAGGAGTTTCAAAGCAACCATAGCAAAACAAAGGGTGAATCCACTCCAACCTGCCCTCGGAACTGAGTCGCCTGCAACGGCACACGTCTACCTGCGATGGGCATGCACTTTGAGAACAGTGTTTATATCTAGCCCACTGGTTATTATTTTTTTGTAAAACTACCTCCCAACGTTTTTTTTAAATAGCTCCCTCTCCCACCACAAAAGATGTGGTAAGCGTTATGTGTCCCCTGCCATAGCGAGCACGAGGGTGGGCAGGTGAGCGTGGGCGTGCAGGCGTGGGTGAGCGCCGCTGCCGCGGATAGCACAAAAGCTCTTGCTCTCGCGCTCGTGTGAGTTGCCGATGCTCGCCGAGCGCGGTAGGGGGTTTTGTGCTCCTCGAGAGCAGTAGAGGGTGAGGAAGAGGCTAATTTTACAAATGTGTACATAAGAGAGTTAAATTTGTTTTAAAAAAAGGAGAGGTTCATGGATCTAGATACAGCGACGGATTCGCACTTTGACTCCACCCGTTGCTGCTTGCTTCAGCATACGACATCTTCTGTCCTAATCAACACCTCCAGCTTAGTGTGCAAACGGAGCGGATACAGACGGATTTCGCTCGTCCTGTATCCTATTCCAATTTCTTTACTCGGATACGGACAGTGCCAGATTCGAATACGAATACGGAGCGAATACAGGTCGTTCCGGATACGATTAATCTCGGTCACGAATTATTAGTCGGATAATGCGTGAAATATGTCTCACATATTAGGATCAATCAACCATACACAAAACTTTACTAGAACCTTCAAGACATGTAATTGTTTCAAATTCAATAATAGCTGTCTTCCCTACATAAGAATAATACGCAGCATCCATCTCAAGTTCTCATTGCCCTACATGTTACAAATAGTATCAAAACCAATTGTCATGCACAAAATGAAAATGTTCGTTGAGAATAGGCCACAATATGTTGGATTCAGATGTGTGCAAATAGAATGAACAGTCTTACTAATTATTCTAAAGCACGTAAATTCACACTTAGGAGCTTTATTAGAAAAAGGTCATACCAACTGATCATCTATATGATTATAACTCTATTGTGAATCTAGCTGTTACTTTACTATGTAGTGCAAGCTATATGACAATGTATGTATTCATAAGCAATTCAGTGCTAAATACTTTTTTGGCCATCTCTTCTATCTTTTCCATTCAAAATGTTTACTGATATCTGAATACATGTTCAATTCATCATTTTCTTTTATCTTAACATTTACTTATTCAGTTCGTCTAGCGAACTTATTGAATAGGTGCTCCTGGTACTAATGGTTCTTCTTCTCAATCAGATGGAGATTTGACAAACACAACAGCGAGTACATCTTCATTCCTGCAACATATATAGTTTACATATGCACTCCTTTTGTCATCTTTTGTGGACTGTCACAGGTGTTTGCAGGTGGGCTTGACCCAAATGTTAGTGAAGATGACCTTAGGTAAAGCATCTGTCAATATGGTGAGACCTCTTCTGTAAAAATTCCAGTTGAGAAGCAATGTGGTTTCGTGCAGTTTGTACAGAGTATGATGTATTAATTTCACAATTTTCATATCGCCACGTATACCCTGCTGAGAATATGGTAAACATATACTAAATTTTGTGAATTTTCTATTGTCACAAAGAATGCAGAAGAAGCACTGGAGTAACTAAATGGAAGTACAATTGAAAAACACACAGTATAGCTGTTACTTTACTACTAGCAAATTTTATATGCAGTAGTCGAATGGCATTACCTATAGCACTTCATATTATAAACAATTACATAACCAGCATACTGCAGATGATGTTTTCTTTATGCAGGTACAACAGTTTATCTGATTTGTTTGCTTGCAAACATCGTGTGCAATGTATATAAAAAAAACAGATCACGGGCCATCTTCAAAATAATTTGGATGCATTGTTCATATTTGAAGAACTAATATGCATCTTGCATGATAACATGTGATGTGAGGGATTTGGTTAATCGGGTCTTAATAACAGGTATCGGGTGGATCGGAGCCAGATCACACCGATAAATCATGAATAATTGCTCAATCTTTTCTCGATTAGGGATTAGGAAACCAAAAATAGAGATTAGGGTTTACCTTCAAATGGAGACCGTGAGTAGCAGCACTGGAGGGTCGTCGGTCACGAGTCGCTGCTGAAGACCTTGGGTAGCAACAGTCGCCGCTGGAGACCTTGGGTAGCAGCAGCTGTCGCCACCGCTTGGAGCCCGCGAGTCGCCGCCGCCAGGAGAGCACGGGACGCTGCAGCATGGAGAGCGCGGGACGCCGCGGATGCCACCTTGAGCCCACGGGAGGCCGTCGTCGCCGCTTGGAGGAGGCCGCCCAAAATCGCCGCTTGAGTCGCTCGAGCTGGATCCGAGCTATTTACGAACGGGCACGGGCGCACGGCGAGGGCGAACAGATACCGGATAATCGGATAATAACCGGATATATCCGAATCCGACGGATACTTTTGTTCCGAATCCGTTTCCGTATCTGGAAAAACTACCCGAATCCGTATCTGATATAAAAAAAACCAGGATATCCGAAATTACGCTTCAAATAGTATCCGAATTTATACGAACGGATAGACGATCGAGAATTATCCGCTGCGTTTGCACCCCTACCTCCAGCCCCTCTCAAGAAAATAAAATCCTACACTCCATGCCCTGTTCAACAACAGATGATTTTTGTTTTCGCCAACTTGCCTTGCCTTGCAGTAACGCGCATCAATGTATCACGGACCATGGTGCAACTTGTGTCCATCATTAGACCAATAGAGCATCATGCCGCGACGCAGTAATAAATACCGTGAGGAGTATCTCTGCAGGATTCGGAGCGAGGTTCAAAATGCCGGCGAAATTTTGGAAATTTTGGCTAAGATTTCGGATTTCGGTTGGGGGACGAGATTTCAAATCCCAGTAAAATGAAAAAAAATTTGACCGACGGTTTTTAGCTAAAACCATATATGATATGAACATAAGGTATTTTAACCAGATTTTAAGTTTTTTGGGTCGAGATTTCGATGTTCCTCGCCGAGATCTCGGAAATACCAGCCCATAAAAAGCCGGATTTGAAATTTGTTTTTTGGATTTCATCCGAAATTCCGAGATCTCACTGGGATTTTGGTCACCTCTGAGATATCATCCGAAACCGAAATTTGAAACCTCGATTCCGAGCTCTCTGTACAGTACCGTGCATGTTTGATTTCCAAGGGAAGAAGTAAATTAAAGGCTTTGCAGCCTGCAGATCTGTGAGAGGCTCATATAGCCAACTGTTTTCTACAGATCATGTTGAGACTGCAGTTTGCAGGTGACTTTTCTTGTTATGATATGCACGGTGCGCTTCCCGTGTCCTAATAGGAATAAATGCACATACAATCGAAGGCACTCCATTGTGAGAATCTGATCTAATGCTATGGCGCTATATATGCTGATTTCTGCCCAAATAATAATCCATCCATTATAGATGGAAGATTTGCCGGGATGTGGTGCATTTGAGCCGGCTCGGCGGCAGCTTGGCTCGCGGCTCGAGCCGAGCCGCGAAAAAAGAATTACGTGTGGGTCCTTTTTTCGAAAAAAATATTATGGTTAGGTCTTTTTTTCGGAAAAAAAATACGATTAAGTCTTTTTTTAAAAAAAAGAATATATATTGTGTTTAGATCCTTTATGCGTTTTTAGACATTGCGCTCGGGTCCTTTTAAAGAAAATGAAAATTACATTTAGGTCCTTTTCGGGAAAAAAACACGTTTAGGTCCTTTTTTGGAAAAAAAACTATACATTTCATTTAGGTCCTTTTTGCATTTTTCCAGCATTACGTTTAATCCCTTTTTTTGGAAAACACAAAATTCTTTTTACGTCCTTTTTCGGAAAAAAAAAGTTTATGTCCTTTTTTTCGTTTTCCGTTTTTCCCAAGGCGAGCCTTCCGTTCCAGCAAAATCGCGGATTGTATCCTTTCAACCGTTTCACGTGTTTCCTCGATTTGCTCGCGTAGGGAGCTGCAGTCGCACGTTTTCTCGATTTGCTCGCGTGGGGAGTGGCGCTCGCGGCGTGGCACGCCGCGTATGATTATCTAGTATAGACGACGAGTAGCACGGATCGATCTCCTTAACATGAAATTCTGTCGCCTTTCCAGTGCCAAAAGCTCACGGGTAGTTAGAGGTGGGCGTCGTGCCGGGCCGCGCCGGCCCGGCACAGGCCCATAGTGCTTCGGGCCGGAACCGTGCCGGGCCACGACGGCCCGTTGTGCCCGCCCTGCCGGGTCGTGCTAGCCCGGCTCGCCTTCGGCGAGCCCAGGCACGGTCCATTTGCTCTTCGTGCCTATTTCATGCCGTGTCGGCTCAGGCCCGGTCCATTTACACTATTGCGACGAGAGAAAATAACCCGAAGTTGCTTGTAGTAGCGTGCATATGCAATACTACGATATACAGCGAATGTATAGCCACTTTGATCAAAGAAATATGTAAATCTACAATCGAGCAACACGCATTCGCACGGGTGGCGTCCGCGCACGAGGCGGCCCGGCGCGGCTCCCCTGTGGGACTGGCGAGCACGTCGACGGCCCTCGAAGAGGTCTTTGGGTTCGTGCTCCCGGGCGAGGGCGGCTCGGCGCTGTGCTTCGACGACCCGACAGCTCCCAGGTAACACCCCTACCCCTCTCCCACTGTCCCACACCCTTGCCGTGGCCAGTCGGTGTGCCCTGCCGCGGGCCTGCGGCAGTGCCCCGTGCCCGAGCGTGACACCTCCATGCCACCATGCCTCGTGCCGGATGTGCGCGCCGTCGTCGCGGGCGTACCTCGTGCCGGCGTCGCGCGCGGCTGTGCCGGACCGGCGCGACGCAGCCCGAACGACCGTCTTGGGCCGTGCCGCCCACCGTGTCCGTATCCTCGGCCCAGCACAGCCTGATAAACAGTGTCGTGATGACCCGACACGGCCCACTTCGTGCTTGGCCGTGCTTCGGATCAGACCGTGCGGCCATGCTTCGGGCCGACCCACAAAGGCACGGCCCAAGGGCCCACCTCTATGGGTAGTTGATGAAAGCTCGAAGAATGAGTAACCATTCAATGCCAAATGCAAAGTGTATATCTATACCTCTTTATAATGCACCTAAACAATTTTTCCTACGTCCACCCTAAATAATGCACCTCATTAGAGATGGCTCAATGTTCGTGCACCCAGCAAAACGTCCCCAGAAACTTGCATTCATCAAAATGAACGTCTCAGATCTTTCCTCAGTTTTACTCACCCACATCCGATGGCTGTTGTTTAATGTGTCTAACTCATTCATTCATGTGGCCCACAACAGGAGAGCCCGCACATATATATTTCAATTGAACTACATATATGGAATTTATGTTGCAAATCTAAACCCATTTGATTTCGATTCAATATTTACCATACCGATCGATTACCATGAATCGCGCGCTTAATTTTCTTTCATTCATGCATGCGCACCACATCCTATACAAGGCGCTCACGTACCGCCGCCATAATATTATTTAGCGAAAAATATTATATAAGGAATGTGTGTATGAAATGCAATTATCATGCGATAAATATAAGGAATAAGTTCATTTTAGGACTTATTCCTAAATATACTATGGGAAGTAACAGATATTCTGATAATAATTAGCCTCAATCAGGACGCACAAATGGTGCTATATGTTAGCATTCATATTTGGATGACAATTAGGAAGCCATTATTGATCCGGCTTTCGAGGATGACATCTTCTTTGCCCGTAGCGCATTCGACCCGCCGGCGCCGACTACACGGGGGCTTGCGCGCGCGATCGGCTGCCGGAGATGGGCGCGTACCTTTGCGTGGAGCGGGAGGCGCGGAGGTCGTCGGCGCGCTCGCGGAGGCAATCTTGTGGCCTTGATGCGTGGAGAGATCAAGGGCAACACCTTCGGGCATGCGGATCCTCCCTATTTATTTCCTTCTTTGATTCGCTCTCCTTCCAAATATGTAGTACATACAATTTTAGCAATTCAAGTCTGGTTTCCTTGCATGCAGATCCTCCCTGTTTATTTCCTTGTTTGATTCACTCTCTTTCTAAATATGTAGTACGTACAATGTGATCACAAGATTATTTATTATTAAGTATTATATTCATACTTATTTTTTATTTAATTGATAAGCAGATGTACTGCCGTCGTAGCGTTAGCACTGGCACTATACTAGTATAATAGGTTCATGCAAAAACAGTGCCATGTCAGCTTTTTTATACGTTGCCGCAACAGCCTTCACAGATCACACAATCTTTTTTTCTTGTTAGTCTTGGCTCTTGGCCGCTTTGTTTGCCTAGCTAGCTTCTTCTCTGTTTCAAACGTCATTAGTGGGAATTAGTTAACTAATTGACATTTCAAGCCGCCTTCAAGCCCTTTTAATCCGGTCTGGCGTGACCGCGTGAGTTGTACCACTTGTACGACTTCTACCTATTTTATCGGTTTTAATGAACGAAGCCGGCCGCGTCCCCCTTTGTTTAATGAAGCCCTTTTCGATGTTTCATGCTTTGTCTCCATTATCTCACATTCATACATTATTTTCCGTAGTCCCTTATATTCTCTTTTGTCATGTTATATAAGTAGGCAGCACTTGTCTTCCCTCACCATCATCCTTCCTCTCTACTCTCAGTAACTTGCAGCATTGCCTCCCCATATCACGCAGTGATTTTGTTGGTCACAAGATTTCTGCTCCTCTCACTTGATATTTCCCGGTGTGACATTGTCACCTCTCATCAATGAGCCCCTCACACGAGTGGCAATCCAAAATGGCACCTCGTTTCACTCTACTGGCTTGGCTCGCCGTTTTTGCCGGCATTTGCGTTGCTGGCGATGATCTACCGGCGGCCTTCGTCTTCGTCGACTCGCTTGTCGACGCCGGCAACAACAACTACATCGTCTCCCTGTCGAAGGCCAATTACCCCCCGAACGGCATCGATTTTGACGGCCGCCAGCCCACCGGCCGGTACACCAACGGCCGGACCATCATCGACATACTAGGTGACTGGCACATCTGGTTTCTTACCTGAACTTTGCTGTTACATTGCCTCCATGCATTTGTTTATTCAGTGCAGAATAGCCATGTATATGTTCATAAACTCTGATGTTTCAGGGCAAGAGATGGGGCTGCAATGGTTTGTGTCGCCCTACCTGGCCCCGGAGACCACCGGCGACGTCGTGTTCAGAGGCGTCAACTACGCGTCCGGCGGTGGAGGCATCCTGAACCAAACCGGGAGTATCTTCGTCAGACCATCTCCAACCGTTTCCCAGGGTTTCATTCCCTTCCTGGCCCCTGAAGGGAATCCCTTCCCAGATTCCATTCCCTTCCCAGCAATGCACTCCAACAGATTCCCTTCCCCATTCCCTTCCCTTCCCAGAAATACCTAACTTTTCCTCATCCCCTCTCATCCAACCTAGCAATTTATATATTGAGGGGTTGCATTCATCAGGTAGTCACCCACAACGGATTGCCAACCTCACAATGAGTCGATTCATTTCTTCCTCAAGTGATGAACAATCCTTTCTTGATGCGAGGACTCCTTCTCTTAGCAATCGCAGAGGAGGAGGAGATAAGCGCGAGTAACAACCGTCGGCGGGGATCGGTTCGAGGCCATGCGGTGATCAACCGAGTCACGTTGAAGGCGGCTCGGCTTTACGGTGATTACTTCGCTTCCTCCCGTTTACGGCGATGTATTTTTCGGTGAGGTAACAAACCGATAGTCTAACAAATATGAATGATGTACTTGTCGATTTCATTATGTCTATAAGTCGTTTACGCATCACGCAGTTTCGGATGAGTCGCTCCTATTTTTGCGCATAACGAATGCTATCGAAGGACACGACGTTTGGTTCGACAAAGTAGGGATGCAACCGGAAGCTTGGTTTGGCACCTCTTGAAAGTAACGGCTCTCCGTCAACTAGCTTACGGTGTTCCTGCGACAACGTGAGCAGTACCTCCGTATTGGGGAAAGTACGGCCATTGTAGCTCTCAAGAAGTTCGTGAAGGCGGTGGTCGGGTTTTCGGGAGGAATATCTCCGATCTCCTAATGCGAAGACATTGGTAGACTCCTAGTTGTTGGTGAGCACGAGGTTTCCTGGAATGCTTGGTAGCATCGATTGCATGCATTGGACTGGAAAAAGCGCGAAAGCATGGCAAGGGGCTTTCACGGGCATACTCGCAAGCCTTCCATAGTCCTCGAGGCGGTTGCCCGTATGACACATGGATTTGGCATGCTTTTTCGGGATGCCGGGAAGCATGAGCGATATTAATGTGTTGCACCGTTCTAACATATTTTACGGAGAAAATGATGGTACGACTCGGAGGTAAACTACATCGTCAATGGCAATCGATCGACATGGGCTACTACCTCGCGGATGGCATTTACCCAGTGGGCTACCTTCGTTAAGGGGATTGCGTGCCGATGGGAAACAGGAGGGTTTACTTCGCAGATGCAATCACGCAAGGAAGGATGTTGAGAGAGCATTTGGAGTGCTCCAAGCTAGGTTTGCCATTATCGGGGCCGACCGATGTTGGCACCGAGTACATTAAGGAATATAATGATTGCATGCATCATTCTTCATAACATGATCGTGGAGGATGAGAGGAATGGGGCATCACAAGACATTAACCGATTTTATGGGAACTCCGTTATTACGGGGGCGTCACCCAGCGGTCGGTCTTGCCTTGCATACAAGCTACTCAAAGGCGGAGGATCGCCAACTTCACCATCGGTTGCGGCGGATCTGGTCGAACACCTTTGGTCACGGCACGAGGATAATGCAAGTGTAAGCTATGTTTGATGTGAGTGTGAAATCATGTCTTTGAAAAATTGGTGAGTAATAAAATTGACATTGCAAAGTGGTTGTGATTATGGCATGTGTGGTGCTTGTGCATGTGCTATGTCTGATGATTATTTGATATGCTGGTGATAGCATGATATTGGTTTTGTTTGATGCAATGCGCTCGTTGGTGTTGGAGACTAGAAGTTGCATCGATTGATGCATGCATGTTTGGAGGTGTATGCATGCAAAGATAACATCCAGTAACTAGAAGATAAGTAACTAGAAGTTTTCTCCCTAGCGCCAAGTCTGAAGTTCTGAAGATTGGTCCGGCCTTGGAAATCATTTTCCGTCATTACCTGATTCAGTCATCTTGCGAAGGTAATATCTTTTGATCCGTATATCCGATCAAGTTGATTTTAATTGGGTTAGATTCATAATTAAATCTAGTTTCTACAGATTAAAATTTCATGTCAATCGAGCGGTTGGATCTTGGTGATCTTGTTTTTAAGATAGGTCCGTCGTAGCCTTTGATGTTACGAAGATTAGTCGGCGTAGCCTTGGAAACCAGTTTGTATCATCAGCTGATTCAGTCATCTTGTGAAGGTAATATCTTTTGATCCGTACATCCGATCGAGTTGATTTTTATTGGGTTAGATTCATAATTGAATCTAGTTTATACCATTAAAATTTCATTTCAATCTAACGGTTGGATCTTGGTGATCTTGTTTTTAAGATAGGTCCGTCGTAGCTTTTGATGTTACGAAGATTGGTCGGCGTAGCCTTGAAACCGATTTGTCAAGTGATTGATCATCTTGTGAAGGTAAAACGAGCGAAGCAAAAGGCAAGAGCGAGGATGTGGGAAGGAACTAGCGGTGGAGGAAAAGATAGCGGTAGTGAGTGAGAGGAAGAAAGGATCTTGCCTCCACCACCATCACATGCACCTCTGCTGCACTGCATGCAAAGTGACAATGAACCACGAGCGGGGAGGTAATAATAAATAGCCCAAGATGGCGTTTAGCCATCTTTTCTGCTTGAGACATGTTCGTTTGTTCCTTTCATGATTTATAGTACATTCAAGTAGTGCATATAGTTGTTCTTCCATTCATGTTCTTTCCACGTTTCCAGAAATCAGAGTGTAATACTTTCCTTTCGATCTTCTGAATTTAATAAGACATGCAATTTATGAGGGTGTAAGCTTAGTTATTCTTAGGTGTAATATCTTTTGATCCGTAGATCCGATCGAGTTGATTTTTATTGGGTTAGATTCATAATTGAATCTAGTTTCTACAGTTAAAATTTCATTTCAATCTAACGGTTGGATCTTGGTGATCTTGTTTTTAAGATAGGTCCGTCGTAGCCTTTGATGTTACGAAGATTGGTCGGCGTAGCCTTGGAAATCGATTTAGTCATCGGTGATTCATCATCTTGCGAAGGTAATATCTTCTGATCCGTACATCCGATTGAGTTGATTTTTATTGGGTTAGATTCATAATTGAATCTAGTTTCTACAGTTAAAATTTCATTTCAATCTAATGGTTGGATCTTTGGTGATCTTGTTTTTTAAGATAGGTCCGGCGTAGCCTTTGATGTTTTGAAGATTGGTCCGGCGTAGCCTTGGAAATCAGTTTGTATCATCAGCTGATTCAGTCATCTTGCGAAGGTAATATCTTCTGATCCATAGATCCGATCGAGTTGATTTTTATTGGGTTAGATTCATAATTGAATCTAGTTTCTACAGTTAGAATTTCATTTCAATCTAACGGTTGGATCTTCAGTAATTTCTGTTTTAGTGAATGTGTCAGTTGTTTTCATGTGGTCCGGCGTAAGCGACAACTTGGTACAATGCGACAATACAAATCCGACAAATCCGAAATAAAACTAGATAGTTCAAACATTAAAACAACAATACAACAATAGTATTACAAGCCCTCACCCAAGCAGGGGATGACATAAGGCAATAGTTATTTATTCATTTGACGACGATTCATCACAATCTCAATCTGTCGACTCTCGTAGTACTCGCGAAGCAATCCGGTACACGAGTTCAAGTCGACCTTCATAATCCTTTCATTCTCCGCTTCCTTGGACATGGCCAATTTTTCACGTTGTATTTCTACCATAGCGACTCTGGACTCATTCATCTTGTCGAAATGGTGGAGTACACACCCACAGATGACATACTAGGCGAACTAGCACGCTTCCTCGCGGCCTTTGCAGCGTCCCGGCCTAGTGGCCTTTCCCCCTCCTCAGAGGATGCTTGGGAGGCCAGGTCGATAGGAATGTCATTGGACCCTTCATGCGTTGCACCATATCGTATCGTCTTTTGCTTCTTGTGGGACAAGTGCGAAGACCACTTCGGATGATCCGCCAGTAGTACCCAACAATGGTGGAACACGAATGTCTTGCCCTCAATGTCCTGGTACATCCTAGCGACATGGGCCATCGCAAAATGAGATAACAATTATAAGACTCGGGAGACCACGATTAATTATGAAGTGACTACAAGTGCTGGCTGAAGACGAGGACATGTCCTTACCCTATCACGCTCGGTGCTCCCACTCTGATGTAAACCGTCGGTCTGATTGAGATACCCAGCATATTTGCTAACACACTCATTTATCAATGACCAGTGGTTAACCATTCCTTTCTTCGATCTTGCCTTCATGTGTTCCTTGCTATTGCTTTTGTAATAATCTGCAATTCTACTCCAATAGGTATCGGACGATTGGTCCTTCCCAACAATGGGGTCTTGGCTCACATTCAACCAAGCTGAGACTAGAACTTCAACCTCCTGCGTACTCCATTTGGTCCTCTCTGCTGCGAGCTGTTTTGGTTCCCTTCTTGGCGTCGCGTGGACCGACTTGGGGCGACATCGATCGTGCCCATGCTCGGAGGTCTTTGGCGGGGAGATAAGCCGTGTACCACAGCGTCAAAATCATCTGAAGGTAGTTCGATAAGAAAGGGTCCATGTCGTCCTCCCTGATCATTGAAAGCACACACATAGTTTGTTATTACGAAATCATGGCGAGCAATGTGGGAACAATATGAGTCAACATGGAAAAGACATCACATTGATGTAAATTACGGTAAGGATTACAAGTTCATAGCGGATGGTGCAAAATACAATAAAGCTCACGAGCGGTTCAAAGCCACATGGTCCAAAATAACAATATGATTGAGCATGGAGCAGGACATGTAGATCTAAACAAGGTGGCGAACGATCGGACTCGATGGACCAATCGCTAAGTAGACAATCCGTGGAGTAGTCGCTCGGAGGAATCGTTCGAGCCCTCGTAGTCTGCGCAGCACTATGTCGTCGGATGAGCGCCCTCGATAGATGCAATGTCATCCATCACGATCGGAGGAGGTGCGATGCTAAATTCTATCGTGTCAAGCGACATCTTCTCCATGCTCTCGGCTATGGACTCGACACGAAGAAGTGCGTTGTTAATGTCAATGGCCCAAATTTCATCACTTGGGTGAAGTTGTCGGCGAGCTTCTGAGGTGCTCGGCCTTATCCTCCAGCATATCTCGCAGCTTAGAGATGACGTCTCGAAGGGTCTCCGAATCCATCTAAAACAGCATGTAATGACAATATTTCGCACATGTTATGTCAATATTGAATCATACTACGTATGAACCAATTAAATACAAGTCGCGACATTGGTGTGTGTTTGAGGATTAGCTTTATTGAACTGAAGGTCACACCATGACAATGCAAATCATTGCAGCATCAGCACAAAAATTGAATCAACTCATCCATTTCAGGTTCCCGAATAACTACTAGTGGACCTGACCATTTGATCTGTGCAAATTGAAACCAATGCTTCAGGTTGACAACTTGCAACTATATGAATTTGTGCTAGAATTTCATTGCAGCAAAAAACAATGAGGAGAGCACCCATGAACTAAATTTCCCTAAACCCAGCAGGACAACACATATGAACTATCAGGTTCACTAATTCGAACTAGTGCTCATTCAATCAATCTTCTACACCAATCGGTCATCATCACCCGCAAGTTTCCCCAATTTTCCCTATCTATGTTCTGGACTGCCATTTCGGTGAGGACGAAATTACTTGTCCCTAACCCATCCAGGTTTTCCCCCCACTGAATCGAAGATCCCACAACCTAAATCCATTTCAAATCGGCAAAGATGGTGGTCCTCGTCGTGCTGAAGGTCTCGATTTCCGTCTGCGCGTCCTCCTCCCGGCCGGTGGTGGAGCACCTAGCTCCTCGCTCGCGTCGCCCTTGCCGATCGTCGCCTGTCCCTTGCCGCCTTGTAAGCCTCGGCGATTGGCGACCACAGCGCCGTCTGTGTCGGGGAATGGGGCGCAGCCCTCGGGAGGATCCTCTCTCTATCCCACGCTTGCATCGGTAGGGAAGGAAGCCGTTGGAGGAGCTGGGAACCTTCTCTCTCCGTCGCTTTCCCATGCGAACGGGATTGGGTTTGAGCGACGGGAAACGGTTGGAGATGGTCTCAGTACCCTAAACTGGTCATTTTTGTGTGAAATCCTTCTCTGTTTTTCAATATACTTGTTCAGTTGTTCCCGCGTAAGTTGAGAATGAGGTGATCATTTCTTCTGCGCGAGGCAGTTCTCCAATAGCTTCTCTTTTGCGTGAGTATACAACTAACAAAGAACTGCTAGTTGTATTGCTAGCTACAATATAAATGTGTCTTAGAGTATGTACACTAATATAGACAACAGTTGTCTATAATGTACTTTTATATCATCTATAGCAGGATTAAAGGCAACTCGTACAATGAATTGTTTATATAGTTATCTGTAATAGCCTCGTACAATTAATATATTGTCTATCAATAGTACACATAATATAAAGCCGTCTATAAGATCGTTTAAATTTTTCTCTCTTTCTTCTCTCTCCTTCACATCATCAAAATTCTACAATGATATAGATAATGACTGTCTATAATACATCGTCATATCATCTATAGATAGGATTGATAATGTAGTTACAGCTGATAATGCTCGCATATCCGTGTGAATGGTTTTTTTTGTAGGGTGGGCGTATAAGCTTGGATGCCCAGATCGACAACTACGCCAACAACCGGCAAGTCATGATCAGGCGACGCGGGGAGGTCGCGGTGGTGAGCCGGCTCAGGGGAGCGCTCTTCTCGGTCACGATGGGTTCAAACGACTTCATCAGCAACTACCTCGTCCCCATCCTCTCCGTGCCGCAGCGCGCCGTGACGCCGCTGGAGGCCTTCATCGACGGCATGATAGCCAAGTACCGGGAACAGCTCGTAGCAAGTCCCTGACCAGCCGTGCGACATGATCTTGCAAAAGACAGTGAGTTCTAGAGCTTTCAAAGGGAAAAATCAATAAAGATCCCTGTAATTTTTTTTCTTTTCAAATTCCTCTATGTATCTCATTTTTGTTTACTTTGCCCTCCGTAGTTAATTTTGTGTGCAAATAACTCTTAGGCCGCATATCAGTACTATTTCTTGTAATTTTAATTATCTTTGACTCTTGTTTCAAATATTTTAGTACTTATTTAAGTGATTTCAATACATGTTTCACTGATTTAAGTTATTTCGGTATTTGTAATATACGACCTTAGCATTAAAATATCAGTAATAAAGGCGCGTATTACTAGTACTGAAATCACTAAAATAATTACAATAAGTATTGAAATCATTGAAACAAGTATAAACATCACTGCAAAAAAAGTGCCAAACACAATTAAATGTGAAAACCATGAGATATAGTGCTAACATATGGCCTTAAGGGGGGTATTTGCACACCAACAGAACTTATGATACAAATTAAACGAGTATTATACATGAGAGCAAAACTGACTTATTAGGGTGTTTATGATATTTGCCCTTTTTAGAAATTGATGACGTGCCACGCTTTATTAGGATACGAGTTTGATTACCGAAGTCTACGATAAGTCAGGCAATTTGCCATTGTTGATCCAACTTGTTATGGCGCCTAACTGAAACGCGGCAAAGTGTAGCGTGACGCTAACACCTAC
Organism: Otatea glauca; assembly: GCA_036346275.1. Classification (NCBI taxonomy): domain Eukaryota; kingdom Viridiplantae; phylum Streptophyta; class Magnoliopsida; order Poales; family Poaceae; genus Otatea; species Otatea glauca. Next base: position 22,455,873 of record CM070715.1, read on the forward strand.
ACTAGCATATAATTTTTATTTTAAATAATATAATTTTTTATTCAAATTACAAAAATATACATCCATCTCAAAAATTACAAAAATATACTTTTGTCGCCCGTATATAGAGCGATCGGTGCCGCTCTAAACGCGCGATATTTCCCCTGTATGCGGTCAGTTCCTAAAAAAAATCATAACTTTTTCATATGATGTCGGATGGAGATGAACTTTATATGAAAATTGTAGATCTCGACGGGATCTAGATCTGTTTTTAGATCTGAACATTCTATCCCATTTTTGACCATCTAAATGGATTCAAATTGAAAAAGTTTATATAAAAAAGTTATAGATCCCATCGAGATCTACAATTTTCATATAAAATTCATCTCCATCCGACATCATATGAAAAAGTTATGATTTTCTTTAGAAATTGACCGCAGACAGAGGAAATATCGCGCGTTGAAAACCGCACCGATCGCCCTTGTATGGGGGCGACGGGCGACAAAAGTATATTTTTGTAATTTTTTGAGATCGACGTATATTTTTGTAATTTGAATAAAAAATTGTATTATTTAAAATAAAAATTCGCAATTGGCAGAGGCTATACCTTCTGGATGCCCGTAAGATTGTGGTGGTGAACGTGGGGTCGATGGGCTGCATACCGTACCAGAGGGAAACGAACCCGTCGGCCGGCGTGGCGTGCGCCGAGTTCCCGAATCAGCTGGCCCGCTCCTTCAACAGCAAGCTGCGGGTCCTAGTGGACGAGCTGGCCGCCAACCTCACCGGCTCGCGCGTCCTCTACGCCGACGTCTACCGCATCGTCTCCGACATCATCACCAACTACAAATCCCACGGTAACCACAGATAATTTCGCACCTTCACACCGGCCCGTGCAACCTAAGTAGACGTGGGAGCTGGAAAGCTCCGCGAATCGTGGCAATTTCGTTGTGCTTATGTAGGGTTCGAGGTGGCGGACTCGGCGTGCTGCTACGTCGGCGGACGGTTCGGCGGGCTGCTGCCGTGCGGGCCATCGTCGCGGTTCTGCGCGGACAGGACTATTGAAATTAGCTAGGCATATTAGTTCACAAATAATCCTTTGAACATCCCAAAGGTTCAATGGTAGAAGAGAGATAAAAAGATGGTAGTACCACATTACTAATGGAGGTGAATGAAAACTTCTTTATAAGTGATGGTTTCCTCTAAATTGCTAGAGCATAAGAAGAAGAGGACACATGCACCCTCGCTCGCCTTGCGAGGCGGCATACGTACGTGAAAGAGTAATTCTTTTTTGCAGTTTGTGCAGCGTAGAACTAAGTGGTCAACACGGTTACGTGAACGCAGTATTAACTGTGATAGTAGCGGATTTTACGCGGAATTAACTGCGCGTACGAATCCGTAACCAACTCGTATTGTACTTCACGATTTTCTTTCTGTTATATACGCAGAACAGAGATCAGATCTCTCTCACTCTCGAACATTTTGCCTTCCTTCAATATTGTGTTGCTTCCTTCTTCCCCATCCTTTCACCGGCATGCATCGACTGTTGGGAGAGCAGGTCTCTGAAACGTCCGTCTTTAAGATCCTGCACTAGGAGAGAGAGCGAATCACGTTTTTGGGAAGCGTCTTCACACGACTGTTCGCTGGTTTCTTCACCGGCGGTCGACTTCGACTATATCGCCTGCTGATCTTCATCAACATCTACTATCGGTTCGACCACATCTTCGCGTCATCTCGGTAATACACGTGAACCGCATCTATTTTCTATGCATAGATTAAAAATGCTTGTTAGCCTGTTCTGTTTATCTAATAATATGTATGAGATAGACATTACAATTGGTATATTGCTAGTGTCTGATTTATTTATTCATAATGTTCTATCTTCAATTATCGTCATAGCTCATTTTTGAAATAAATTCATCATTAGTATGCCTAATATTCCAACAATCCAAAAACGTGATAGGCTTTTCACGGTGAATATGATAAAAGCATCTGAGTTTGGTGAGGCAATGAGATCAGATAAATTTACCGGTGTTTATTTTAAAAGATAGCAGACGTGAGCCACTCTGTGGCTCACAGCTATGAATGTTTACTAGGTTGCAGCTAGCAAATCTGAAGGAACCCTTACTACTTAGCAGGAAAATGAGTTCAAGGATGCCACCACAATTTTTGTAGCATGCGTTCTTAGCGTTCTTTCAAACCGCCTTTGCAACGTGTATATGCACATGTCGGATGCAAAGGAGCTGTGGGAGGCATTCAAAAATAAATTCAGTGCCTCGGATGTTAGCAATGAGCTGTATGTTATGGAGCAATATCATGACTACAAAATGGTTGATGGTCGTTCTGTGGTTGAACAAGCTAACGAGGTATAGTTCATTGCAAGGGAACTTGATCACCTCAAGTGCACGTTACCTGACAAGTTTGTGGCTAGTGGCATCATTGCCAAATTGCCTCCCTCGTAGAGAAATTTTGCCACATCTCTAAAACACAAGGGGTAAGAAATCTCTATTGAAAGTCTGATAGTGTCTCTTGATGTTGAGGAGAAAACTCGGGCAAAGGATGTGCACCCAAAGGTGGTTGAGGGACAATCTAGAGCCAATTTTGTGCAGCATTCTGGTTCTGGGAAGTTCAAGCCAAAGGAAAAAGTTGTTCAGACTACCAACTTTAAGAAGAAAAAGCAGCAGAATGACAAGCTTTGCTTCGTGTGCGGTGATATTGGATATTGGGCAAAGAAATATCTCGGCCGCAAACGAGGAAAGGATTAGCAGGGACATAACTCTAAATCTGTCAATGTGACTATTGACAATACCAAGATGGAGACACCTGGATATGATATTTTACTCACTGTTCTTTCGGTTAGTCAATCTACTGATTGGTAGATTGATACTAGGGCTAATATGCATGTTTGTGCTGATGTATCATTGTTTTATTCTTACCAGGTAGCTCGGAGTTCCTCCATTTGATGATGAATGGGTCACATGCTTCTGTTCTTGGTGTTGACACGGTAGATCTAAAGCTTACTTCGGGAAAGATCGTGCGGCTGAAGAACGTGCAGAATGTCCTTTCAATCAACAAGAATCTCTTTAGTGGTTTCCTTCTTTACAAAGATGGGTATAAGTTGGTGTTTGAGTCGAATAAAGTAGTCATATCAAAGTACTTACTATTTTTTGATAAAGGCTATGACAGCGGAGACATATTCCGTTTTTCCTTGAGAACATTTGTAATAAATTCGTGAATCATTTTTGCGACAATGTTATTGGTAGTGAAGCAAGTGTTTGATACTCACGACTATGTCGTCTTAATTTTGGTTCTATGTCTCGACTTTTTAGTATGAAATTAATTTTGAAATTTCTCATTATCAAAGGTTTTAAGTGCCAAAGTTGTGTGCAATCTACACAACCTCGTAAGCCTCATAAGGCAGCTGAGGAAAGAAACTTGACACCATTAGAACTCGTACATTTAGATATTTGTGAGATGAATGGCCTGTTGATGAAGGGTGGAAAAAGATACTTCATGACTTTAATTGGTGATGCAACTAGATTTTGTTATGTGTATCTTTTAAAACAAAAGATGAGGCTCTAGACTAATTTAAAATCTATCGGGCAAAAGTTGAGAATCAACAGGAAAGAAAAATCAAAAGAGTTAGGTCGGATCATGGTGGAGAGTATTTCTCCAGTGAATTCTATTAATACTGTGCAGAGCATGGTTCATCCATGAGAGAATGCCTCCCTATTTGCCCCAATCTAACGGGGTTGTCGAAAAGAAGAACCACACTCTGACTGACTTGGTTAATATCATGTTGGACATGTTAGTGTTATGCCCTTGAGGCAATCATTTAGATGATTGTAACATGACTATGTTTATGAATAATAATATGATTATTGGTCCAATGAATGTATATCATTGTATTGATCAACAAGTATGTGACTTGCTTATGAAGCTCTTTACTTAATGATATAATTCGATAAATATCTCTGATCGGATATCATCGTATAGGACAACGATGAATAGATCAGCACATGTAGTGATCGATGATCATGCTTCATAGATCATGGGATATGGAGATATCATCTATACATTGTGGGCGCATGTTGAAGAACATGGGTTAGATAGACCCATAATGGGACAACTGCGAGGATGTTTCATTCTTATGTGTCATCGATGTATCTCATACCTAGTAGATGTATGATCCTTAGACACGAGATTGTCATATTCCCTACATGTGTAATAGTTTTCCTTAGGGCTATCAAACACTACTTCCTAACCGAACAGATTATAAAGGTAGCTTTCATGTTTACTATGAAGCGTGTAGAGGAAGTGGCGATCAAGATGGAATTTGCCACTCCAATGAAACGGAGATATATGACAAGGCCACTCGTGTGATATGATTAAGGAAGTGCATGGCCATGTCGTGATTGAGAGTCAATCACAACTTATTAATATATCACGGATACGAGAGATGGATTGAATCATCAAAGGATGACATGCTTCTGCCTTGAGATCAATCTTCATATACTTGGCAAAGGGATTATTACATGAGTACTTTTGATAGGTTACGCCGATTTGATAATAGTATGTTTGGGAGTTGGCATACTTTGCAAGAAGCCACTACCAACTATTGGATTGAAAAGGAGTTTTACGAATCCACGTCCAAGCGTCGTGAACTGCGGTCACACACTTAATGGTGGGGCGCATTAATTTGGATTGGATCCATAATTAATGAACCTCGTGGGCTTAGCACGATGGGCCCTAGTTTAGGGTTTCATCTCGTGGCTATATAAGGAGGAGGAGGAGGCGTAGGGTGTGCTTTCCCACGGTTTAGGAGTGATTCACTCGAAACCTAGCCTACTCCTCTCGCGCCTGTCGGCGACGGTGCTTGCACACGCGCGCGGCGTTCCATCTCTGGGCGTGTGGACTCTGCGGTGGCGCTGCTGCGGCTGCGGCGTGGGAGGGCGATCCACGGCAAGGCGAGGGCGATCCACTACATCGGCGCAACGATGCGGCGAGGGCGATCCACTACATCGGCCAGCGAAGGATTCGCAACTGCGCGTCTAGTGGTAATCTTATCTATGATCCCCTTCTTGCGAGTAGCTTTCTGGTTTCGCGGTAGATGTTTTTTTGTGCTAGTGTAGCATACCGCGTTCCTCTTCAGGACACTACGGTATTATCTAAGGCATGGTGGGGAGAGGCCTTGATGAGGCCTTGATGACCTCAAGTCATGTCCTAAATAGAGTTCCTACTAAGAATAGTGAGGTAACTCCATATGAGGGATGTAAAGGAAGACAATCGTCGCTATCCTACTTGCGTACTTGGGGGTGCTTGGCGAAAGTCAATGTGCCGATAATAAAGAAGCACAAATTTGGACCTAAAACTGTTGATTGTGTCTTTCTGGGATATGCTCATTGCAGCATTATCTATATGTTTCTAGTAGTTAAATCTGAGATGGCCGACATGCACGTCGGTATGATAATAGAGTCTCGAGATGCAACGTTCTTTGAAAATACATTTCCTATGAAGGATATGCATAACATTCCAAGTAAGCTTGTGATTTAACTCCTGAACCTGCCATACTAATTGAGCATTTTGACCAAACACATGAACAAACTCCTAAGGAGGATGATAGTGATGCTCCTAGAAGGAGCAAGAGACAAAGGACCGCAAAATCCTTTAATGATGATTTCACTATGTACCTTGTGGATGATGTTCCCAAGATCATTTCAGAAGCATATGCATCTCCTGATACAGACTACTGGAAGGATGCGGTCCGTAGTGAAATGGATTCCATTCTCGCTAACGGGATTTGGGAAATCACATATCGTCCTTATGGTTGTAAACCAGTTGGATGCAATTGGGTGTTTAAAAAGAAGCTTAGGTCTGATAGTACTATTGAGAAGTACAAGACCCAGCTTTAGGCCAAGGGTTACACCCAAAAAGAAGGCGATGATTTGTTTGATACTTATTCACGTAATTCTAGGTTGACCACAACACGTGTACTACTGCCATTGGCTGTCTTTTATGGTTTTCTCGTTCATCAAATGGATGTTAAGACAGTTTTCCTTAATGGATAGTTAGATAAGAAAATCTATATAGAATAACCCGATGGATCTATAGTAAATGGTCAAGAGAACAAAGTGTATAAATTGCTGAAATCTTTGTATGGCCTTAAGCAAGCACCCAAGTAATGGCATGAGAAGTTCGATAGAACTCTAACATTTAAAGGATTTGCTGTAAACGAAGCTGATATATGCGTATACTACCGTTATAGTGGGGGTGAAGGAGTTATTTTGTGTTTGTATATGGATGACATACTTATATTTAGAACAAATCTTGATGTGATTAATGAGGTCAAGATGTTCTTATCCTAAAGCTTTGATATGAAGGATCTAGGAGAAGCTGATGTAATTCTAAACATCAAGCTGATCAAAGGTGGGATGGGATTACACTTGTGCAATCCTATTATGTGGAAAAGGTCTTAAGCCATTTCGGCTATATGGACAACAAGCTTTCTCTAACACCTTATGACGCTAGTTTAATACTTCAGAAGAATCAAAGAATTGCTAGGGATCAACTGAGATACTATTAGATTATTGGTTCACTTATGTACTAGGCTAGCGCTACAAGGCTTGGCACCTCTTTTGTTGTGAGCAAATTGAGCTGGTTTGTGTCTAATCCATGTGATGATCATTAGCGTGCTTTCGAGACAATAATGCGTTATTTGAGAGGTACTATGAGTTATGGAATTCACTATACCGGGTATCTGGTGTACTTGAGGGATATAGTGATTCTAACTGGATACATTATGCTAATGAGCTCAAGGTCACGAGTGGATATGTATTCACTCTTGGTGGTGCTGCTGTTTCATAGAGGTCTTGTAAACAGACTATATTGATGAGGTCAACAATAGAAGCAAAACGCACATCAACTATCAAAGCAGAATGGCTTCGTGAGCTCTTGATGGACTTACTCGTAGTTGAAAAACCGATACTGGCTATCCTTATGAACTGTGATAATCAAACGGTTATTGTGAAAGTGAAAAATACGAAGGATAACATGAAGTCCTCAAGACACGTAAAAAGACGGTTGAAATCTGTCAGAAAATTGAGAAACTTCAGAGTGATAGCTTTGGATTACATCCAAACCGCTAAGAATCCGTTAGATCCATTTACAAAGGGTCTGTCACGAAACGTGACAGATAGTACATCTAGGGAGATAGGAATGAGACTTACCAAATAGTTAACCACAACGATAACCCAAGCTATGTGATCGGAGATCTCATGAATTAGTACCTGGGTAATAACAAACTGTTGGATTAACTGAAGAAAAGTACATTCTACATCCACTCCGTGAAATATACCGTACTCTTAAAATATGTGAGGTAGGTTGACTACGCTCTTACTATGTTCTTTAAACAAACAAAAATATTGTCCCACAAAGCATTCTTGAAAGAACACACCTATATGAGTCCGACTATTGGTCGTAGTCTGTGAGACATGGGTACTCTCTAAGAACCTCATGAAGAGACAAAGGAGTATGACTTATACGCTCTACTCGAGAAGTACTGTCGGTAGCCTAGTATCAGTCAGGGCCTTAAGTGAAACTTAACTGCGCAAAACTTGCAATTCAAGGTATAGTCTATTGTTCAAGTTGTAGATGAATGTAGCTTGAAGTCCAGGTGCAATTTAAGGCATAGTCTATTGTCATCAAATGCTGGTATAAAAACAGTACTTTAGAATAGGCAAAGACCTATAAGACTTCTGGGATCTGGTGGGGATTGTTGGAATTATTTGAGCTAGACCCATTAGTTCACAAATAATCCTTGAAAAATCCCAAAGGCCCATTAGGTGAAAAAGAGAATAATACCATATTGCTAGTGGAGGTGAATGGAGACTTCTTCATAAGGGGTGGTTCCTTGCACATTGCTATAGCATGAGAAGAAGAGGATACAAGCGGGCACTCGCTCGCCTCACCTGGCCACGCCATGCCAGGCGGCGCGCGTACAGAACATGTGCATGAATAGTACAGCGAAATTGAGTTCGATGGCTTGTGCAGGTGCAGTTCTTTTTTGCAATTTTTGCAGCGTGGGACTAAGTGGTCAACATGGTTACGTGAACACGGTATTAACTGCGATAGTGGCAGATTTTACGCGAAATTAACTACGCGTACGAATTCGTAACCAACTCGTATTGTGCTCCACAATTTTTTTCTCTGTTATATACGCAGAACAGAGATCAAATCTCTCTCACTTTCGAATATTTTGCCTTCCTTCAATACTGTGTTGCTTCCTTCTTCCCCATCCCTTTGCTGGCGTGCACCGACTGTTAGGAGAGCAGGTCTCCGAAACGTCCGTCCTTGAGATCCTGCGCCGGGAGAGGGCGAATCATATTTTGGGAAGTGTCTTCACGTGACTGTTCGCTAGTTTCTTCACCGAAGATTGGTTTCGACTACATCGCCTGCTGATTTTCATCGATATCTACTACTGGTTCGACCACGTCTTCGCGTCATCTCGGTAACACACGTGAACTGCATTTATTTTCCACGCATAGGTTAAGAATGCTTGTCAGCTTGTTTCATTTATTTAATAATATGCGTGAAATAGACATTGCAATTGGTATATTGCTAGTGTCTAGTTTATTTATTCATATTGTTCTATCTTCGATTACCGTCATAACTTATTTTCGAAATAAATTTATCATTAGTATGCCTAATATTCCAACAGCGACGCCACCAACGCGCTCATACCTCGCGGATCCTCGACGGCGACCCCGCTGACATCTCCCCAATCAATGTGCGCCAGCTGATCACGAGCTGAACGATCGTCGATACTTGTTGGATTTTTTATTCTTAAAGATGAACTGGAACCAGGGTTCACAATTTCGTTTCGTTCGCGAAAATCGCTAGCCCCGCGGTAGCGGTTTTCGCGAAAAACCGCTCAAAAATCGCGAAAAACCGAACAGTTTGTAAATTTAAAAATTTTGAAATTTGGTCAAACAAGACCGCGAAAACCGCGGTTTTTGACGAAAAACCGAGCGGTTTTTGGGGAAAACAGCAAAAACCGTCAGAGGTTGGAAAATTGGGGGAAAAAATCAAAAAAATAGGGGGAAAATGCAAAAAGAATATTATAAAATTTTTAGAAATACAAGGAAGGCTAAAATTGAGTAAAAATGTAATAAATATATAAATAAGGTATGTGAAAACATGAAAATATTCCAGAATGATCTCTCCTAAATTTGGCAAAAATTCGACATGACCTTTGCTATATTTTAGGTAATTAGAAGTTGTAAGTTATGTATTTAGCAATAATATGTCAATAAATAATCTTTCATTGCAATACTACAATCATACAAGTGCAAAAATCGGCATTTACATAACCACAAAGCAAAATCATTCGCAATTTCACTACCATTCACTTGTCAACACCATTTACATTATAATACCTTTCAATTGAAGTTGTGGAGTAGGCATAAGCATAGCTTCGTCACTCTTCCTTTGTCGCAGAAATGGCATGTTCGACCTACATGAACAGAATATCGAAAACTGATGACAGAAGAAAAAAGGGTGAATATATAAGAAAAAGTTGCAAAAAATCGAAAAATTTACAAAAAATCCAAATTAATCTATAAAACACCTCAGAGAAATTTGTACAATTTTTTAAATCATTTATTTCTTCTAAAAAAATCTAAAACAGCAATTAATAAAATGGAACAAATACACTGTCAGATTTTTATAAATATTAAAAACATTTATTATATTCTAAAATTTTAATAAAAATATAAATAGTTCCAAAGGATCATGTAATAAAATTTTCAGAAATATTAGACTTCATTTAGTGCCCATATAAAATAAAAAATAGAAGAGCATATACAATGATAATAGCACTTTCAGAATTTTTTTAAAATACATATATCTGATCATCATCTGAAAATTTTACATAATCATTTTAATGACGTTATAACATCACAAAAAAGTTTAAGAAATATTAGACTTCATTTGTGCCCCTAGAAAATAAAAAACTGAAGAGCATATATTGTGATAGTATCACTGTCAGAATTTTTTAAAAATGTACGTATCTGATAATAATCTGAAAATTTTATAGAATCATTAGGATTACCTCAGGATCGCACAAAAAAAATCAATTTTTTGACACATTTTGCTAAATTTCTTTAAATTTTTTAAATTTACTATTTAACTGAACGGTTTTAATTGCCGAACCGGCTCGGTATGGGCGGTTTTTGCGAAAACCGACCGACCGATTTTCGTTGGTTTTTTGAACCCTGACTGAAACCATTTGTCCTTCTCTCTGGTTCGATTAATTTACGGACTAGGCTATACTTACATTTCGTTCTTCGTTAATTTTACTACGTTCTCACTCTCGTTGGGCTCGTCTTAGGGCCTATTTGGTAAAGCTCCAGATCCCAGGTTCACCTGAGATCTGAAACTTGTAGGCTAAAATAAAGTGAATTAAGTTTATATTTTTGGTCTAAAATTTAAAAAGATGATCTATCTAAACACTCTTAATATACTCACAGATCCAGCTCCACAGATCTGGTAGAGTTAGGAATACCCAGTTTCACCAGATCCACGAATCTGATAGAGTTGAAGCTCTACCAAACACACCTTTGATATGTGAACTTATGCTCGGAGAATAGGATGGCTGTCAGTGCGCATATCGTGTGGTGCACTCCTGAAGACGTGCGCTTTCCGCTGGGAACGTATTCCCAAGCAGGCAAGCAGCGGCGTTTCCATCCAGCCGATTGGGCATGTAAAGGTGCCAGCTCGTAAAAACTCCAGCCGAGTTCGGATGGACTCTAGTTAGGCTCAAGCTCGGTTTGCTTTAAGTTTTAAGTTTGGCTCGAGTTTAATATGTACTATTTTTTAACAGTAAAATAAATGTTTAAGTTTAAGTTTGATTCAAGTAAGCTCGGTAAGAGTTCACATGTAGTAATATTTAACAAGTAATTTGTAAATTTACTAGACTGGCGAGTTATTTGAGTTCGGTTCGGTGAAGTTCACAAGCTCATGATTAAGTTTGAGTTCGGCTCATTTGAAGCTTGAATCGAGTCTAGAGCGAGCCGGACTCAAGCTTTTTTTACAGATCTACAGCCGATTTGAAAATTTCGAGTTAAAACTTTCTGTTTAAAATTTTAAAGTTAGAATTTTCTAATTTAAAACTTTTGTGTTAGAAAGAAAAGAAGAGGACGGGGAAGTAAACAGGGAGAAAGGAAAAGGGTGGAGATAGATGACATCTTAGAAGGGTACTCTCAAATGTTTTTAGCTTAAGATAACATATAGCAGTTGCAACACACGAATCAGCCGTGCCGTTTTTAGGCCTCTAGAAGAAAAACTACGGGTCTATCTATAGATACCAATATTGTTGGAAAGACTTTGCTGAGCCCGTCATGCGGCGTATGGACACGGTAGTTTCTACAATGCTCATTCTACAATATTTTCATGTTTTTCCTTTTTTTCCCCTTTTTTTTCTAGAATTTTACTACGGTGTTTTCTTCCTTTTCTTTTTAAAATTTTCGTTTTCTTAATTTACCTTTTCTTTTTTATTCATTTAGGTAACAGTTCGGTTAATTTTTTTATATCCACTTCTACGGTGTTTTTTTTTAACATTTAGAGTCTATTTATATAAGTTGCATTTTTATTCGAATCTCTTTGCTGAGTCGTCCGCAGTAGCGCGTGGGGTTTTAACTAGTTACACAAGCTTACTTGATTTCCTTCTCTTCCGTTTGACACGGCACATAAACGTGTGGCACGTCAATAACCTTATCAACATGTCTTTTTTTTTTAAATAAAAAGAACTTATCGGCACAACCTTGATTCTTTAGACAGATAGAGTAACTTAAGTTGTCCTTGGCCGTTCGATCGAAAGAACTGACGATTCAGATCGTCGAGCAATCCTTAGCTAGGCACTGTTTGGAGAAGCTTTAGTTTTCCTCAAAAAGTTGATTCTTAACTTTCTTACCTAAAAAGCAGATATAGTTTTTTTATAAGAGACCGTTTAACAAATAACTAATTTTCCTCCGAAATAAACTGCAAAATCAGATCTAACCTAGCTTTTGGCTTTTACTATATATGACTTCTAGCTTATACAAAAACCGCCTAAAAGCTAAACTGTTTGAAAACTTATTAGCTTTTCAAAAGCTAAAATTAACTTAAAGCCTTCCAACATAGTCATAATTTCGTTTGGATGAGGCTAAACTTTTTAAAAAATTATGTCAATGGCCCAAGATGGCCAACTAAATCGCTTGCGCAGACGATAACTTCGATAACTTCGCAAGCTACCCACCCAAACATCTCACCGGTACACCAAACCGAAACGCTAACACGACTCCTCAAATCACCCAGCTCGATGGGCGCCACATCACCGGACTCCGGCGACCTCATCTTGGTCGAGCCGGCGAGGCCGGGGTCCCCGGTCGCCGTGGTGACCATCAACCGCCCCGCGGCGTTGAACGCGCTGACGCGGCCGATGATGATCTCCCTGGCCGCCGCTTTCCGGAGGCTGGACGCCGACGACGGCGTGGCGGCGGTGGTGCTCGCGGGGCGCGGCCGCGCGTTCTGCTCCGGCGTGGACCTCACGGCGGCGGAGGAGGTGTTCAAGGGCGACGTAAAGGACCCCGCCGCCAACCCCGTCGCCCAGATGGAGCTCTGCCGCAAGCCCATCGTCGGCGCCGTCGCCGGGTTCGCTGTCACCGCGGGGTTCGAGATCGCCCTCGCCTGCGACCTCCTAGTCGCCGGCCGCTCCGCCAAGTTCCTCGACACCCACGCCAAGTGCGTTCTCATCACACACTTCTTTCTCTCATGATCTGCGCCAAATTAGTACACTACAACACTTGTATTGTTGATTATTGCAAGGCAACAACTTCACCTTGGCTGTTCTTGCGAATAGGACTACAATTTATAAGTGTTACTCCTAGTCCGTTCAATTATTTATCCGTCACACAGTAATTAAAACTTGGTGCTATTTGAGCTCGACGCCTATCTCACTCCATACCACGGTAAGATTCTTGTGTGCTGGTGCTAGTAGGTGATGTACTTGAAAAAGCCATAGCTTTTGGATAGTATCTGCTATTCGCATTGTTTGGAACATGGGGAGAACATGGGGAACTTGGAAGGTTCAAATTCCAATGTTTTCTCTTCATAACGCACTCCGCGTTTTGGAACATGGGGATTATCTTCAAAGAATTCACAGTCCTGCAATTCAGAAGGGGGGAAATTGATATTGGAGTTTTTCCTTTGTTTGGCTAGAGTTCAACGCATTGCAATCCTGCATATTTTCTGTACTATCTCAAACAATACTTTTGCACTCTCCTACTGTCCTACAACCTATAAATCCTGCTGGATTTATGACATTGCCATCTCACTTGTGCACTTCGCATGCTGTTCTATAATCAGCTGTTGGTGAATCTAATGTAGGTTTGGGATATTTCCTTCATGGGGCCTTTCGCAGAAACTCTCTCGTGTAATTGGGCCAAATAGAGCACGGGAAGTGTCACTAACTTGCATGCCGGTCACTGCTGAAATGGCGGAGAAGTGGGGACTTGTTAACCACACTGTGGATGATAGTCAGGTGTTGAGTAAGGCGATAGAGATCGCCGAGGCCATCGCGAGGAACAACCGCAACTTGGTGGTGTTGTACAAATCGGTTATAAATGACGGGCTTCAGCTGGACATGGAACATGCTCGAGTTCTTGAAAAGGTGCAAACTTATAAATTGCATGGTACATAATACTTATATCTAGCTTAATGTTGTTACAATCAACTTTTATTGTTTAAATTCTACATGGTGCTCAAAGCATTTAACGTTGAGTAGATCTGGTGAACAATTTTAGCCTCAAAATGTTAATGACAAACAAGGCAAAAATATAACTCTTAATATCCTTAACACCGGTTTCAGTCTTAAATTCTTTTTTTGGTAATAACGAGCAAGCATTCTAGCTGAATATGGTGTTTGCTGGTTATGATCCTTTAATCTGGCTATGGTCTATGGGACTAATTCCTATTGGGATTGGAAACAGAAAAAGAAATGGACATTGCTTTCATTGCTGTTACTATATTCAGCACACGCATCCCTCTTATGTTAGCATTGCTATGATTCCAGGAAAGAGCTCACAGCTATTACAATGGCATGACAAAGGAGCAATTCGCAAATATGCAGAAATTTATACAAGGCCGGAGTTCTAAAGCACCATCAAAGCTGTAGATGCCGTGCTATGTATGTATTGAAATATCAATGTACTTTATACAGCCGCTGAAAGTGTTCAATAACCTGAAAAAAATAAGCACTCCCAATGTGGCATACTTACCTTCTCATGTATTGCTGAAAGAGCCCCGCTCTTCCACATGTTAAGTCTCCAGCACCATGATCTGAACATGCTTTGTAATTAGCTGCCAATTTCTGCTGCATACTGTTTTCTCTTTGTGATGCAAAAAATGGACAGCCACGAGAATACCTTGCATCTCCCCTTTTTGCCCTCGTGATTATACTGCCTGTAGTTTGGTGATTAAATGGCGTCGCGAGTTGTATTGTGCTCTAGCTAATGTCTCGTGTCTCGTGTGTCAGTGTTTTGTTGTGTAGGTAGAGAAGCACTTCAACTGGTAAATATCTGTTGATGCTTCTCTGAACTGGTAACTTTCATTTGCTGCTGCTTCTCTTGTTAATATGTTATTATTGGTGTTGTATGATCCCAACTAGTCAGTTTCTTTATCCCAAGGATCGAGTTCAATTATCTAATTTGAATGAACTAGTCAGTCCTGCTGTCGAAGCAGAAGCAATGAACAACGGTTGCAGCAGGATTGTCAGAGAGACAGACGCACGACAACAGGTCCTAGGTCTGGGTGAGTGAAGACATGCATAAAAATAAATTACAACGAAGGTGCTGGGCATACCTTTCCTCCATGACTCGAGAAGCATGAACAGATGGGCTCCTCCTTTGCTTAGGTGCACTATCGAAGAGATGCTAACAAGGATTCGTTTGGAAGACAGTGATCTCGTGTTAATCATGCAGAAACTGCACTGTTTTGCCGCAAAAATTCTGCCAAATTCAAGTTTGTGCATTCCAAACATAGCATAACATGGTAGCACATAGCCACATTCCGTAGAGAAACATGCATGTTCAGAGTAGTTGGACTGAGGGAGCCTCTTGGGTTCCTCATCGAAATTCTTGCGAACAATTTTTCTGCAGGTATAATGCAACGATCTGATCACCTGAGCGGTTGAATTTCTGCAGAGAAGAAGAGAAGCAGAAAATCTAGAAACAGCCACGGAGAAGGAGAAAAAGGCCAACGCAGCCTGAGCTCGGTAAGATGAAGATCTACTGCAGTCCACATAAGTCAAACATCGCTAATCTCAAAGCAACGGCCAAGCCGAGAGAGCAAACGCACGCACTCGCCGTGGTCGTGGACCGTGGTGCCGCCGCTCCCTCCTCCGCCTCCCCTGCTCCCCACTACCTCGTAGGCGGCGACGGCGAAGCTTCGTGACTGAAACCCCAGCCTAGGGTTTCTCCGCACCTCCCCTTCCCCCGCCTCCCATGGCGCGTTCGCTCCTCCTCGTACGCATCCTCCTCCTCCTCGCGGTCGCCGCGGCCGCGTCGGCAGCGGCTCGGCGGGAGGCGTTCCGCCGAGACCCCGGGCATCCGCAGTGGCACCACGGCGCCTTCCACGACGTCGAGGACAGCGTCCGCGCCGACATCCGACGCATGCTGCACACTCGCGCAGAGGTACTCCCCGTCACTACTCCTATCCTCGCTTCCCCAGATAAACCTCTCCCAATCCCCCACACGCGTGGCGCACGTCTGCAAATGCGATCCGCGCGGTGGTATTGAGTTCGACTGGATTCGAGATGGGTCGGGCCGTGGTGCGGTGAAATCGACTCCCTGTGTATGGGATCTGCGTCTGCCTGTGGATTTCGTTTCTCTTCCTTGGTGAGATCGAGAGATATTTTGTTGAAGTGGGATGTGCCAAATAGTTCGGATATTAGAGTTTTTGATGCGTATAAGTAGAATTCTGCCTGCGAGATTGTGCGTGAGTTATGAATTATGCCTGTGATTTGGTCATCACAGGTTACATTGAGCTTGCCATCAGTTGTATGTTGTACTGACCGGTTGTTATGGCCACGCTTGTGCTCTTACAAAACCGGGGAATTAAACAAACTATAGTTATATTTACTTCCTGTAATTATTTGTTGTTGCTCTGTTCCCTTTCTCCTTCTAAAACATGTATCATGTTACTTTTTTAAGGTTCCCAGTGTTTATGTAACACATTGGAGCATTTTGCAGGTTCCGTTTCAAGTGCCTCTCGAGGTCAATGTTGTTTTGATTGGTTTCAATGGTGATGGAGGGTACAGATACCCTTTGGATGGGCACAAGCTTGAACAATTCCTAAAGATGAGCTTTCCGCTTCATAGGCCCTCTTGTTTTGAGACAGGGGAGCCAATTGATATTGAGCATCATATCATGTATAATGTCATAGCGGTAAGGCTTCATTTAATATGGTTTTGTAATTTATTTTTCACAACCATGTTGTTTTTATGTTCATCCAGCACTATTATGAAAATTATACTTCATTAGGCAGGAAAACCGGAGCTGATTTCCCTTGAGAAGTCACTGAAGGAGGCGATGGTTCCTGCAGGAACTGCGAGAGAGGTAACCAGAAATATGTTATTTTCCTACAACTAATGTTTAACTGCTGTTATGATCATAAATTCATAATTGGCAGAAGTCATGGCACTAACTATTTTTTTTCCCTCGCAGAGTGAATATGGTAGGGAGTTCCCTCTCTTTGAGGTAGAAGCAACTACGGTAGAGCCTATATTCCAGAGGCTATACTCATTTATCTTTGACATGGAACTTGGTTATTCTGCAACTGAGATGGATAGGCCTGTACCTGTTGCAATATTTGTTGTTAATTTTGATAAGGTACAGGGTCTTGTATCTAGCATTGTCCATTTCTGTGAGCATATTGTGTTGATTGTTTATTTTTCTAATTCCTTTAATACCTGCATGCAAATTCTAGATTATAGAGTCTGTAGTCCTTCATGGTAATATTGTAGTCAAGAGCCTTTGTGGTTGTTCATCTTCCTTTTTTTAGGGAAACAGTAGGGGAGTACCCTACTGAAACATATCTGAAAAACAATTGTACAAAGGTATTTACAAAAGAAGAAAAAACAAAATAAGTTAATCTAACCAGTGGGAAGTTATGTCCTCAACAAAATTTACTTTTGATAGATCCAAGCCTAAAGCAATTTCCTCCATGTAAACTTATTTGGTGGTATATTATAAAAAATGCCTTCGTTTCTTTTTAACTAATTATCAACTTCTCGAAAACATTTTAGAGAGTCATGCAGCACCCTCCTTCTGTATCAATTGGAAAGTATCCAGAGACGAGTCCCAAAAGCAATTGACAAGAGCCCAACAATCCCTTGACATGTGCTTTTGACTCATCTTCCTGTCTTCTACATTATACTTGAGAATGGTAATTAACATCAATACAACTTTTCCTTGGCAGGTTAGAATGGATCCTCGAAACAAAGAAGTTGACCTTGATAATCTAATGTATGGTACAATTGGTGGACTAACGGAACAAGAGCTTAAAAAACAAGAAGCAGATTACATCTACCGGTACCGTTATGGTGGAGGCGGAGCAACTCAAGTTTGGCTGAGTTCTGGAAGGTGATATTTATTCTAATGTACTGCTTTTGTTATAAGGAAGCTTGGCAGCTTCTCTATCAAGAAGTTACATTTTTAACAGTCAATAAAGTGACCTAAATCAACCCCCTCTGGCCAGAAGATCAGTATAGGAGCGATCCAAATAGTAGTCTGTGGAGCAACAACCATATGGACGTTCTAAACTATTCGTTGCTTCATTTTATATTAACCATTGCACTTCACCTTGCCATATCCCCCTTTTTTAATCACATGTTCCTTTCTGTTTGCGTATTTCTACCATTAGATTTATGTGTTTTCACTTTAGTACACTAATGCATACGTTTAGCAATTAACACATAAAGATCTTTTTGCCCCAATCTTTGGTGAATACAAACATATTTATCCCCTTGCTTTCTGTTCTGTGAAAACAGTTAAGCTGTAACAGACAAAGCTATTGAATCTGGTCATCCTTATTTTCGTATATATATGCATAAGTTCTTGGTTTTGTGTGATTAGGTTGTAGCTATATCTACACACCACTAATATAGCTATTCCAAAGAGTGTACTTTGTAGTAGAAATAATATTCAGATTGTTTTTCTTCACTACTACTTCAAAAAATCTATGCATATTTTCTTTTTTTCTTTTATTTTATTTTTTGTCAATTGCCATCAGGATTCCAAATCCTGGTGGGAATCGGCCGGTTCCCACCAATCTTATGTATTCCCAGCTTGAACCGGTATTTTAATACTAGTCAGAATTCGGATTTACTGTGTGTTATTTTGGAGGTAAGCACGTAGTTGTGGTTATGGGAGATGAGGGAAACACAAAAACTTAAGAAATATACAAACAGAAAAGAAAAGAATCTACTCGGCCGGAAAACGATTGTTCTCTGGCATGCTGGACAGGTCCAAGGTTTGAACAAAAACAGAAATGGTACCCTGGTTGCTATGAATCGTTGAATTACATGCCGTAGATTATTTGCTGTGCATGATTTTATATGTAAAGGGTGCTCCATATATAGCGCTGTCATACTGTACTCTTAATCATAGCATACTGGAGTTATATTCCTTTATGGTGCACTAGAATCATTCAAGCAACTGCAATTAAGTTATGTATGCTCTAAACCAGCACTGCATTGGTCCTTGCAGATTTGTTGTAATAGATCTGTCAGCAGGCCCTTGTACATATGGGAAAATAGAAACCGAAGAAGGCAGTGTTAGTCATAGGTCATTGCCTCGGCTATCACAGATAATCTTCCCAAGAGGACTTGCTGCTCCTAGTGCTACTTCAACACAAGATATTTTTATTGGGCAGCTTGGAGGTTTAATTTCAACTACCATTGAGCATGTAATAGCTCCTGATATCAGGTATTGCTAGAAATTTCTCATTTTGCTCGTAGTTTCTTTATAATGTATGACTAAAAGGGTCAAATGTTTTATCTAGATCTGAAAAAGTTATTGGCAGTCACAATAACCAATTGGTTATCTGAAGTATTCACCTTTCAGCATACTTAGTAAAACAGGAGTTAAACCAATTAACCAAGTATTCAGGAATATCCAAGTTAAAACACCTCACTACCTGAGTGTGGTCAGTTGCCTCTTCAGTTCCTGATGCCCATGTTTATCTGTTTCCTTGGAGGCTGCATCATAAACTAGGCTACTGTGTTTCCTGTACTATATGTCAACAGTTTACCACTATCCTTGAAAAAAGAGATGCACATTAGCCCCGCGCACTTGCGCGCTGGCGCTCGTCTTCTCTGGACAGGGAGTATGGAACGCGGGACGGATGATTAATAATCTGAACTATGAGCTATGTTTACATGGAGATTCATTTTCGATGTTATACACTAGGTTTCATCGATACTAAAGTGAAATCATTCAAAACTGAGCTGTTTGTGTTTGAACTTTAAAGCATAAAGTTTGACGTACGGTTAAGAAGTGGCAAGGAAATATCAGTGCACTAATATCTTCACAATTCTAACCCTCGTTTATTTTCTGTAATTCAACTTGAACAACTAAGCTAAATTTACGAATCAGAAGAACAGATTAACCGGCTGTAAATGAAGTACAGATCGTATCAATTGAACTTGTTGTGGAAGGGTTTCACTGCCATACAAAACAAGTATATTTTAAGATTGAAAATAGTCTGATGCTCTGGAATGCATGTGAAGGGCTCAAAGCCATGCCAGGATGATATTGTCCATCAGAAACATGATGTCTAATGGAACCTATGTACGCACAGTTTAAGCATTGAATTTTCTAATTTTCCTGTTGTTCTAATGCTTCCTTGTTCTTTTTTGTTAAAAAAATCTAGGTTTGAAACTGTTGACATGACAGTGAGGTTGCTTATACCTATCATTGTGCTACAGAACCACAACAGGTACAACATTCTTCAAGCGGGTCACAACCACAGCATTGATGTTCAAGCTATTGAAAGAGAGGTTAGTTGACTTTCTTGCATGATTGCATCTGTAAGTTGCTGAAGCCACAGTAATTTGTAGTGAACTTTTTCTCGTAAAAAATGTAGTGAACTTACTGGTTTCTACTTTTTATTGTTTCTTCATGCACTAGGTAGGAGTTTGTTTGTAGCACCATATAGCCATTGTAAATTATATTGGACAAAAACTTCCCTTAGCATCAACATGAAATAGCATCTCAACTGTCAAGAGTGTCCAAGAACATTAAGGAAATGCAATTTAACATTTGGAAGAATCGCCATGCTAAAAATAAGAAACACAGTTGTAGATACTCTGTTGTACCTAGTTTCATTTGTTGGAGGGAATTGTCCACTTCTGTGAAATCGGAACAAGGCAAAAAGAAATACTAAATATGTACATATACAGTTACAATAACTTCTTTGAATAGTGATGCAAACAAAGCTTTCCCAATCAGTACTAGTGCCAGCATTGCTGACTGTTCATTGCTATTACACGATTCATAGTGCCAATGAAATATCATCCTCAATGCCACTTTGCAGGCAGTTACAGTAGGTACCTGTCGCAAACTCCGGTAAATTGTTTCTTTTGTCTTCCCTCATCCGTGTGGGAGAATTAAAAATTGCAAGTAGAGAATGAAGATCTCTGTCCTACAGATACTGCAGTCTTGTTGGAAGCTGTGCTATACATATTATAGGGCAAGCAGTTCAATTTAGGAAGCCGAGGACCATCATGCTTCAATATTAGTTGAAAATGAATAGCAGTACCATTAAATGGTTTGACCTAATGTCTTGTCTGATGTATTCCAGATCAAAATATTTTTGTGCCAGTTTTATACAATTATGAAGTACGCGTGGTTTATTGATCAGTTGCCTATAGAGCATATATAAATCTATTTCTTTGACCTAGTGAACTGGCTTGTTACATATCACCAATTCACCATGCATGCTCCAAATTTGCTTAACATTTCGTGTTTTTCAGGTTAAAAAGATGGTTCACTCTGGGCAGGAGGTTATAATGATTTCTGGTTCTCATGCACTGCATCAACATGAAAAGTTAGCTGTTGCAGTTTTGAAAGCAATGCGTAGCCATTCTCTTCATGAAACAAAGAGTGATGGTCGATTTCACGTTCGTACCAAAACATACTTGGATGGCGCAATACTCAAAGAGGTTCCTTGGATTTTGGCTTCATCTAAATACTGCATGTTTGAATTGCAAGGATACATTTGCCATTATGGTAGCTTAATAGACCTACAGGCCTTGCATGTATACTTCATACTTGGGATTGAAGGGCCCCTTGTGGCAATCTTCAGTTCATGTATTTCTATTGTAGAAAGATCTTCATCCAATTTTCATATGTAGTAAATATGGCTACATGAGAGCTTGTTATGTAGAGAACTATACTTCAAGCTTCACCTAGCCTGTTGGCCATATTTTTTGGATAACTGTTTAGTGATACCTTAGCATAAAGAAGCACAACTGTGTGATTCATCATAATCTTCTTGAACCTTGTTCTTATGTATGAAAAACAGAAAAAGGGCTTAATCAGGTGCAAGATAAAATACATTTCGGCATCATGTGTTGAAGATCATGCTGAATGCGTACTTACCTTTTATGAAATGAAACCTGTAGCAGCAAGGAGAAGAGTACTAGAGTCGCAGAGATGAATCCAAAATGCTTGTTTAATCTTAAATTTCAAATGCATGACTTCAATGCTTATCAACTGGTACAGGAAATGGAGCGTTCTGCTGATGTGCTCTCGGCTGGTTTATTAGAAGTTGCGGATCCTTCCCTCTCAAGTAGATTCTTCCTGAAGCAGGTTTGTAATGTTTCCTGTATGAAATATCCTGCAATTTAACATCAGTTTAATGAACCTCCATACGTGATGTATTTTTTATTTATGTATGGTGTTATGGATCTTCTATTGTGATTTTTTTTGTTGTCGACAACAGCATTGGATGGATGAACAAGATGATGCGCAAGATTCTATCAAGCACAGGCCTATATGGGAATCTTACATGCCCAGAAATAAGAAAGAAAAGAGAGGAACTGGAAAGAAGAAACATGGAAATCTGCTCAGAACTTATGGAACCAGAGTGATTCCAGTGTAAGCCTACCCACCTACCACAAGTATAAAATTTTAATCTCAAATTGTGCTACCAGAAACGGGGAAAAAAGATAAAACTGGCAAGTGATAAATTAAGAAAGAAAGAAAGATACAGACAAAGACACATGTTACTGTTCACATCAATTATCTCTTTTTTCGTTTTTCCTTAAACATATAAAGTTAAGATATGCCCACTTCTTAAGTAATGCAGTAGACAATTAAGAAGTATCACTTGGGCGTAGTGCTATTCACAGTATGTTTGAAGAAGTGGTATCGGAAGAACACCACTGCTGTTGTTGATTTGTTTTTAACTAAATCAACAGCTTTGTATTGTCATTGGCTGATGTTGATGCTGAGCTTCTGATGGAAGAAGAAAGTCTTGTTTGGACAAGTAAAGATGTTGTCATTGTACTTGAGCATAATAACGAAAAGATTCCTCTAAGGTATGTTAAAGTTTCTGTACAGATAAAATTGTTCTTTGGATTCTTACGTGTACTTCATGGGTTCTAGCTGCTGCTGTGTTTATAGCATCCCTTTGATGTTGCAGCTATGTGTCAGAAACAACTAGGCAGTTTGCTTTTCCTTCTCTAGCACAGCGCCACATCTTGGCTGGTTTGGCTTCAGCAGTTGGAAGTCTGAGTGCACCATACGAACGGACATCACATATTCATGAAAGACCTATTGTGAACTGGCTATGGGGTGCAGGATGTCATCCTTTTGGGCCATTCTCAAACTCCTCTCAGATCAGTCAAATCCTTCAGGATGTTGCACTGGTAATGTCATTAACAATTCTGTTCCATTATCCTGAAATGTACAATGAGAATGGGGGAGGGAGGGTGATGCTCATATGTCATAGTGAGGCGTCATTAGAATAGTTGTTCATGCCTTCTACGGTTTGTACAGTGCATAGGAACACAAACTATCAGAAATTGTGTTCAATCTATGCCCTCCATTGCTTATTGCCACTTTTTGCCAGTTTCTAACTACTCTTCCCCAGTTAGGAGCATGATAGCTCGGGCATTTGTTTCTCTACCTACTGTTCTGTTGTGATCTGCATCCAGACAATGTTGGTATTGTGCATACTTGCATAATCAGCTTCACCAGGATTTTGTGATATTTTACCAATGTAAATTTTCGTTTCTAAAGCTGTTACATGCTTTATTCATCTTTACTAATCTTTGATTATTTTAATGTGCATAGAGAACTACAATTTATGCTCGAGTTGATGCTGCTCTTCGCAAAATAAGAGAGACATCGGAGGTCCTTTGAACTTTTAATTGAGCTTCCCTTCATTTGCTTATTCTCTCGACATGCACAAAAAAGTAAAACTGTGGTCTGTGGTTTGGTGCAGTTCGTTCAATCTTTTGCATCAGAGCATCTTAAGACACCGTTAGGAGAACTTGTTAAAGGTCATAAAAACAAGTCCACAACTGAGTTATGGGTAGAGAAGTTCTATAAGAAGGTAACCACAATGCCGGAACCTTTCCCTCACGATCTTGTTGAACGGCTGGAAGAGTACATGGATGTAAGTATATGATTCATATATTGCAATAGTGTACTTTTAGTGTGAAAGTTCTGTCCACGTCTGATTCTTCTTTTGCATCCATTCAGAGGCTTGAAGGACAACTTGTGGATTTATCTTCCTTGCTCTATGACCATCGTCTAGTCGATGCGTATCAAAACAGTTCTGACATCCTGCAGAGCACTATATTTACACAACAGTACGTTACTTTATCTGGAGATCCACTACTACAAAAAAAAAAAAGTTCATCATAGACGGTTCAACGGTTTTATGAACCGTCTGTAAGCATGTGTCAGTGATAATACGGTTCATCATGGACGGTTTTTGAACCGTCTATGAAACATCTATCACAGACGTTTTTTTTGGTACAAACCGTCTGTGAATCATAGACGGTTTGTATACAAAACCGTCTGTGATCCATATGTTTTTCTACCTTTCTTGGTAGAACTTTCATGATTAGTATTTGTTGTTGAAATTTTCTCTTAGATATTTCTGCAACGATATTTGCAAGGCATAATCAGTTATAGATTTTGTAATTTAATATCTAAATATCCGAGATGCATCAAGGCAACAGCTTGTCTGATGAGGATCGTTTTAAAATATGAACCTTTGTAGTATTTTCGTCTCCTTTCTTATTTTAATGTTCATGGATTCTAAGGCAAAATCCAACTTCATCCACTGTTCGTCTTAGGGATGGCAATCAAACCCGCGGGTTCGGGTACCCGCGGGTTCGGCATCCGATCGGGTCGGGTTCGGGTTCTAATTTTTACCCGCGGGTTCTTCGGGTCGGGTACTCGAGATGGGTTCGGGTCGGGTTCGGGTTCTAATTTTTACCCGCGGGTACCCATTGGGTATCCGAAATACCGTATATACCCATCGGTTCCGGTACCACGGGTTTGGTCGGGTTTGGTGCCGTCGAGTTCGCTCGGGTTTTGTGGGTCGGGTTTCTTGTCGGGTCGGATTTTGCAAAACTCATACAGACCCAACCTATTGCCACCCTATGCACAAACCGTCATTACCACGGGTTCGGTTCGTATAATTTTTACCCGATATGGTATTCGGGTTCGAGTCGGGTTTTTCATTTCGGGTTTTCTGTCGGGTCGGGTTTTGTCAAACCCGCACCCGACCCGACCCGTTGCCATCCCTAGTTCGTCTTGAAAGTTGTTATGATCTGATTTATCTTTCACTTCATCTTCATTCCTAAATGAGAATATCATAGGCAACCTATTTTCACTTTGGTCTTGTGCAGGAACATGATCATTTAGATGGTTCTGTATTTGATGAACTCCATATTTTGATGGTTCTCATGCCCAAGGGAAGGAGTTCATCGAATAGAGAACCATAAAAAAGATCATGTCCCTGTACAAAGGCAGAGTGAAAATAGGTTGCCTATAATATTCTTATTCGGGGATGATAATGAAGTGAAAAATAAATCAGAGCATGACAATTTTTAGGACAAACTGTGGATGAAATTAGATTTTGCCTTGAATCCATCAACATTGGAATAAGAAAGGAGATGAAAGTGCTACAAATGTTTATATTTTAAGGCAATCCTGATCAGACAAGCTGTTGCAGAAATATGTAAGGAGAAGAAGATTTTCAACAACAAATACTAATCATTGAAGTTCTACCAAGAGGAAGAAAAACTTTTCAATCACAGAGTTTTCAATTCGATAACATTTTAGTTCCAACAAGCAAGACACTATTCGGTAATTGGATTCAAGATGAGTAAATATTAAGGATAATTTCAGGTAACAATACATTAAGAAGATATGACACCACAAATATCAACAATCATATATTGAGAAACAACATTATTTGATAGATCAAGACAATGAGATCTTAGGGCATTTTCATGTCTACCATCATATGAGCCATATCTTCCGTAACAGAAGCTTTTCGGTTCTCTCTGAAGTTCCACAGCTTCGGCACAATGCTCATTTATTTGACACCAATAACTGATTGACTTTGAGTCATATCTCTTAATCCTTACAAAAGCGGTCATGTTGTTGTAAAAAGGGTATTTTGGTATATTATCAGTAACCTGTCGAATTGAATACTAGAAACCTTTATATTACCTCTATAAGCTCAGCTTTAGTTTCTTCCAGCTCTGCATTCGCCCTACGCTCCTTGATGATAAATACCTTATTAAGATATTCAATATCTTGCGATTTGTCATTTATGTCTTTTAGTTTTTGTTTCATCTCATAAATCTTTTTTGTTAACTCAGAATCTTCTTCACTTCTGTTCTGCTCCATTACATCAGACTTTCTCTTCAGTTGTTCTATCTCTACCTCAAGTTTTTGTTTATCATCCAACAATTTTTGCATGTCGTATATCTTGTTTGTAGGTTCCATTTTATGTGTACAATTTTGCAGTCACTGGGATATAAATAAATATATGATGAATTACGACAAATATACCAATGGCCATGGTTTAATTTTCTTCTATCCTTTTGCGCCTAATTTTTTGGATGCTTTCTATAATTGGATTATTATTTGTAAATTGAATAATTTCATATGAACATCCAAATTACTCTCTCTTAATAAGAAGTTAAACATCTATATTCAACGTCAAGGTAAGGTTTTAATGTTGTAACAAACTTAGTCTTCTAATCATGCGTGGATGCAATTGAAGGTAATGCTTAATTTCTAAGCCAGATCGACAAGGGGTGAAGTTATTAACCAAGCATGTTCAACATTATGCTACATCACCTTACAAATGATAGCTATCAGATTGAATTTAATTAAAATATCAATCCTTGGATTTTAAACATTGAAGAAATGCTTTGGTGACTAAATGCGTAAATAGAAAGCTTAGTCAGGGATCGAGAGGATTTTGCCATAAAATATGGCACAAAACATGTACATCAAACGGTCCTAAGAAAGAATGTAATTGCAATGTCATTCAAATTTGCATTTAACTACTTAGGTCAATCTCGAAGTCACATATTTTAAGTAGTGGGTATTGTATATCTAAAATATTGGATGCCACTCATATTATAATTCAAGCGACTAAGAGGACAATTTTTTAATTAAGTGAACAAAATATTTTAAGTAGTGTGTATTGTATATCTAAAATATTGGATGCCACTCATAT
Organism: Otatea glauca; assembly: GCA_036346275.1. Classification (NCBI taxonomy): domain Eukaryota; kingdom Viridiplantae; phylum Streptophyta; class Magnoliopsida; order Poales; family Poaceae; genus Otatea; species Otatea glauca. The sequence goes on from CM070715.1 coordinate 22,482,663, forward strand.
ATTATAATTCAAGCGACTAAGAGGACAATTTTTTAATTAAGTGAACAAAACCTAAATTCACACCCATCCCGCAATGAAAGAGGTATTGTCATGCATTTAGGGAAAAGCATTAGTAGGAACAATATAACTAAACATCTAAATTTTACACCCACTGATTCATCTTTTGCTTGTTGACAATTAGTCCCTGTTTGGTAGAGCTCCAGATCCTAGCTCCACCTCAGATCTGAATCTTGTAGGCTAAAATAAATTGAATTAAGTTTATATTTTTAGTCTAAAATGTAAATAAGATGACCCACCTAAATAATCTTAATATACCCACAGCCCCAACTCCACGGATCTGTGGAGCTAGAAATACCCAGCTCCACCAGAGCTGGAGCCGTACCAAACACACCCTTAGTATACAGGATTCATACATGAATGAGGCCCAAACAATCTTAGCAACAATACAATCAAAGAATAAATGTTGAATAATATCCAAACCATATGATCAACGGCTCAGGGAGGAGGCGGCGATGGGCTTAGGGAAGGAGGCGACGATGGGCTAGAGGAGGAGGCGCACAATGGGCTCGGGTAGGAGGTGTGCGCGAGCGAGGTTCGGCGGCGAGGGGCTCAAGAAGGAGGCCGAGGTCATATGTAAGACTTCGTTTGGGTGAGGAGTACGGCGAGCACAAACCCTAGAACAATATATATAATAGGGAGGTGTTATCATAGACGGTTTGATTAAAAACCGTCTGTAATTACCTAATATCACAGATGGTTTGTGGCACAAACTGTCTGTAATATTAGCTAATCACAGACAGTTCTTAATATATCTTGTAACTTTGACGGTCGTGCTAGCAAAATCATCTATGATTAGTTTAGTCATCTTATATAAGTCTTTCTGTAGTAGTGAGATCAAAGATTTCCAACTATCTAATTCGTTCAGTTTGTTCTGACATCCTGGGACTGAAAGTTTCCCCCTTTTTTTCTCCCTTTCAGTTTACACATTTTTCTTCTTCTTCTTTGGAATCTCTCATTTTTACCATGTGTCGGTTGGACAGGTATGTTGAACGTGTTTTGTCTGCGGAGAGAGACAAGATGAAGTGCTGCAGCATTGAATATAGTCACCCAAGGCAGTCATCCCAGGCTTTTGTCTATGGAGGGATCCTTCTGGCTGGATTTCTTGTGTACTCATTGGTTATTTTCTTCTCTTCACCAGTTCGCTAACTAACATACCACTGGATGAAGGCACTTGTGGATTCTCTCTATGGTGACAAGATCTCTAAACTAGAGAACATTTGAGATGATCGTTAAACCCATAGCTGATGGTAAGCTAGGTGTGTCTAGGTTGTCAATCTGCATTAAGCCATGAACTAACCCTGTGCTGTATACATTGGGGCTATCTCGGCGCAGTTTTGCCAATTAAGATTGTTATTTCTCGATACGTAAGTTGTTGTAGGCTGCCCCATAGCGTGTAGTCGACTCATATTTGTTTTGTGATAAAGTGCAGGGGAGTTCAAATTCGCCACAGTGCGGGCGACGTTATGGTTTCCAACCTTCTGTTGCAACTAAATACTTGTGATACGGAAAACTTGATTTTCAATAAATCCCCATCTTCATGGTGCAAGTAATCATTTTTCTTTCTTTCTTCATTGAATGCTGCAAGTAATCCTATATGTAACATTGTATTACACTTTAACAGTTGCCACAGCAAAATGAACGTGTTTTGTCCATTTGAGTTTTACCCGTAGTATGTCTTTAATTCATTTTGCCCATTGTAACTAGCTTGAAGCATAATGATTTGCTGTGGCAACTGTTAAAGTGTAATACAATGTTACATATAGGAGCCCGGAGTTCGGAATTGATATTTTTTGTTGATATATGGGACTGAGGTAAGTAATCTTGATTTCTTGAATGCTGTTCTTAGGCCAAATATCCTTTTGAAAATAGGCTAAACATTGAAGAGCTGTTAAACTAGAGTAAGTTTTAAAAAATTACAAGACATATAGGACTACAGTGGATATCTAAACATTCAATGAAGAAATATAGGCCATGTTCTATACCCTTGTAAAATTATAAGGTTAATCTTAACAAATTCGTGAGATATAAAAAGGATAAATTTTGTATGCACTACTATAGAAAATGCAATCACAGACGGTTCAAAAACGTTAGACGGCGTCTGTAAGCATGGGTTAGTGATTCGAATGGCGCATCACAGATGGTTTTTGAATCATCTGTGAAACACCTATCACACTTTGTGATAATATGCTATCACAGACAGTCTGTATGAAGAACCATCTTGGTTTTGTAGGTTGTTGTCGGTAACTCGTTTTTCTTCGAAAGTATATCCGTTAATAGACCTAACAGCGTTGTGAAACTCTTGTCGAACCAACCGTTGCTCGCCTTCAATTTCAGCAGTACAAGCACGGATGACAACCTTATGTATTTCAACTTGCAGCTCAGAAACAAAGGTTTATTCGAGTTATCAATAAGCCTCTGAATTTATCATATTGTCTCTCGTCATGGTTCCCTTCTGCATCGCGCAGCATCTGATCCAGATTGTCATCGTGCAACATGTTCTTATCGGAAGCACAATTGATATCATCTAGTATATCGTTGACTTCGTTGACGATGTTAATACTACATGCTTCTTATATAATCTACTCTTCACCGTAATTGGTCCAACATGTATATTCCTTTTGAAACCCTTTAAAATCAAATGTGCTTCAATCTGCACTGAGTTTTGAAACATCCTCAGATTCTCGCAGTCAATGCATGGACAAGGCATAAATTACATCCCTTATTAAACATATCTTCCTATGCAGCTCTTTTAAAAGCAGAGACATCGTTAAAGTACTCGGCACTCGCATGGTTCTCAGCGTATATCCAGCTTCGGTCCATCTACGCTACACATATAATAATTAGTGTTAAATATTGAAGTACTACGAGTGAAATTGGAGCACAAATTAACTAGCTAAACCCTACCCTAAATCATAAACCATGCTAGCTAGATCTATAAAATAATTTTCTCTGTGTACCAAGCTAGCTCTAGATCTAAACCAAGCATGCATATTCAATTCTCTCTTTACCAAGCTAGCGCTACATTTTGAATATAATGCAATTATAACCAATTACTATTTTAGATCACAAAGAACAAATGGATCTATAAGCTAGATCTAAACAATCTTTATTTCTCTCTTTACCAAACTAGATCTTGAATATAATGCAATTATAACCAATTACTAATCTTAGATCACCAAGAACAAATGAATCTACAATCGCTCTTCCAAATCCACGGTCTTCTTTCACCATATCGCCTCACAGCCGCAGCCACCTCAAAGACAGATTCGAAAACCCTAAAAATCCTAAGTGGATCGAGGCTCTGTATTATATATTGGCAAGATATATCACAGACGGTTTTATTGTAAAACTGTCTATGATAAGTTGTAAATCACAGATGGTGCGTAATTGTGACATACCACAGACGATTTTATCCAAAAGTTGTTTGTAGTTCGTGGTAAAAACCGTCTGTGGTAATTCATAGACGGTTTTTACTATGAACCGTCTGTGATATAACCTCAACACAGACGGTCCTTAGCGAATTCACTAACTTAATTAGATGATCGCGTTTTGAAAACCGCATGTGATTAGATTTCTGTGATGAGGCATCTAACATAGTCCTTTCTGTAGTAGCAATGAGCGGTGATTTTGTGCACAATTTGCCTTTTTTATACCTTGCAAATTCCAAGTTTAATCTTGAACCTTTGCACGGCTATAGCATACTCCCTCGCAGCCTCACTGCATCTAGTAATGTGAGAATTTGTAAAAACTGTTTTGTCTTAGTTTCACATATATTTAATGATTAGTTGGTTTTCGCTATATACATGGCCGCTCTTATATGTTGCTTTTAGGGAAATGAATATTTCGCTTTTTTGGCCCTCTAGCTCACTTTTTTTTTCAAATCTAACCCTCATACGAATGAATTTACAAAACTAGTCATGTCACCGACCGAGAAAGTAGCTGTAGGAGACATATGTCATCTGCTAGCTCTCGTACCACAAGAACACAATCCATCGCGGCAGACATGACGGGCCAAGAGCTGTCACACAGCAGAAGCTCGGCAGTAGGTGGTGGCAGGGAGCTTCCAAGCATCCTTACATCGGTAGGAAGGTAATTAAGTGATTTAATTAAGTAAATTGATTAGCTAAGTGATTAATTAAGTGAGTAATCGGCACATTTCTGCCGAGGGAGGGAAGCTCGGCAGGAACCTCCAGTACCTTGCCACCTTTCTGCTGTTGGGGAAGAGGTCAAGTTTGCAAATTTATTTAGAAATGGGCTAGATTTTTTTAAAAAAAAGTGTCAGGGGTTGTTCTTAGGGTTATGTGAGATTACCAGGCATTTGCATGATTGCATTTAGCAGAAACAGGTATGGGCGTTATCACGCCGTCATTAAGATCTCAAGTAAAAGGGAAAAATTATATTGGGGACAAGTACACAATCAGATTGCTTGCATACTGGCAATTGGATGGTGGATGTTTGTCCCGTTGTTTGGGCTACAAATGGTAATACCGTTCTGTAGTTTTTTTCAGAATAATTCCATCTTGTTTGCGTACTAAAAACATTAGTACATGAACATGAATAAATGTGATATTATCGGTTTGCCTCCAACAATGCCGCCTCAGCAGTGTCTTACGTGTAACGTTACCTAAAATCTTAGGGCCTGTTTGTTTTAGCTTTGGATTCTCTAAAAGTTGATTCTGGATTGTGGTTGTAGAGAAGCTGATTCTTCAAAAGCTGGAATCCAAAAGCACATATGAAGTGGATTGTGGATTCTAGTGTATATGGGTGGGATGAATTGTGAGAATCGGATTCTAGAATCAGGTTGTTTGTTTCTGATTCTGCTTTTGGAGCCAGAATCCAAAATCAAAAGCTAAAACAAACATGCTCTTAGTTGGTGGGGGAGAGGAGGTGAAAAGAGAATATACTATATTTATGAGACAATCTATGCACGCAAACCACCACAAATTGTGAGGGAGTGATCGAGAGAAGTTGTAGTAAAATTAATATAAAATAATTAGAGAAATAATTTATATATGAACTATTAGAGATGTTATCTATGTAGGTTAGAGTCTTTAGCGACAACTTTAAGAGAAGGGTTATTGTGGATGCCGTAAGCAGTAACAACTAACAATACAAACTCAGGTAAAAAGCAAAAATATGTGATGAACAAGGATACAAAGCAGGAAGATAACGAATGGAGACATAACGGGACAGCAAGAAGCGTTGAGATCTAACGACTCCTCCAATTGGATTATCGGTTCCAGTGGCAGTGCTCCCGGATGTCTCGGAACAGGCAGGCGAGGAGGTGCCGGTCGTAGTCCATGGTCGTGTACTGCACGACGTGGCTGAAGTAGCCCACGGCATCGTCGTCGGTGATCATGCAGTGCATGATCCCGCAGCCGCGGAGCACCTCCACATCCCTCCGCGCGTTCACCAGCGAGCCCACCAGCGCCACGAACCCCGTCACCAGGCTTCCCCCGTCAAGCTGCCGCGCGGCGCGGCCGCCCCCTTGCTCGAACGCAACCAGGTTCGCGATCAGCACCTTGGCGGCCTCGTCCACCACGAACGCCGGCATGTGCAGCACGCCGTACCGGAAGCTCACGTCGAACATGTCGCGCGGGGTCGCCTTTTGCTTGAACGTCACGCCGGCCTCCACCATCTTGGCCGCCGGCGGGATCATCGACGTCAGCCGGCCTTTGCCAGCGCCGTCGCTGGAGCGCGGGGACGGGACTGCCGGCTGCTTCCAGATGGCCAGAGAGGCGCCGTTGGCGTCCACGCCGTGGCCGTTGCGCGCCTTGTCGCTGTCCGCTGCCAGGTTGCGAACGTTGCACTCGTAGTGTAGGTGCAGCAGGTGGTGGATGGTCTTGCCACTCGGTGGCCGGATGGCGCGGCTCGACGGCAGGTCGCCGGCGAAGGCCTTGCAGAATATGTCGAGGAGCTCGTCGCGGTCGGCGCCATCCTCGCCAGCGAAGGCGACGCCGTGCAGCTTCTCGACAACGAAGAAGGGTATCTGGTTCTCCAGGAGGAGGACGTCGTGGTACATGTGGTGCCACGCCCACTTGGCGCCCCCGGGCGCGGCGAGCTGCCCCTCGCTCTTCCTCAAAAAGAACTCGAGCAGGAAGCAGCCGTCGAGCACCAGCATCTCCGCGAAGTCGTCGGCGCCCATGTCGAAGCCCTCCGCGTAGCACTGGCGCGCGTCGGCCTCGAGCGCGCGCGCGGCGCGCACGTACGCGCTGAGACCTCCAGCCTTCTTGTCCCGCGACAGGAAGTCGCGCAGGAGGCGCCACTTGTGTTGCTGCGCGGCGCCGAGGCCGTGGTAGTACGGCCCCACGGACACGACCTTGGGCTCGTAGAGGTCGCGGTGGCGCTCGCGCACTGCCGCGGGGAGGCGGAAGATGGTGTAGGGGTCGTCGGGCTCCGACGACACCGCGTCGACGCGCCGCTGCATGGCAAAAACCCGCGAGTCGTGGAAGAAGCGGTTCTGATCCTCGGCCGCGGCGGCAGCCACCTTGCTGTTGCTTTCCTCCCCCATGGTGCGCGAGCGAACAAACAAAGCGGCCGCGGATACACGCGCGCGCGAGGAGAACAGCTATAACGCGCAAGGCGGCAAGGACTTTAATTAAAAGAGGGAAGCACGCGGCTAAAACGCCGCGGCCTCGATCCGTCGATGGGATGCTTGAAGCCTTGAACAATGAGGCGTCGCGGGAGCGGAGTTGACCTGACCCGGCCGTGCAAGTGATAAAGGACGCCTTATTTGTTACGGTATTTCATGTCCGCAACTTCCAATTTGCAGCCCTCTATACACTTAGTCCATGCTAGTCGCACGTAGACTTTGATCGCCGTATCTTTTCTTTCTCTCCTTCTACTCTGTTATCATATCTTATAATGATCTTATTTAGAAATATAAGACTCGTATGTAGATTTAATAATTAAAGTATATATTTAGATTTAAGAATTAAAGTATATATCTATTATCTCTCAATCATATGTATTTATCCATTACTATTCACATAAAGCATCATCTCTCATCTTCAAAACAATTAAGTATGGTATGTAGGTTATTTTCTCTCATACATTTTTTAATTTCAAGGCAACCTTAAAATACGCCTTATATTTCTAAACAAAGGGAGTAGTAAACTAGATTAAATAGGAAGAAAAATCAGTTCTGACCCGGTATAAATTTCTACCCTTTCGGGATCCTAAAATTGGGACGAAGGTACGTATCGTGTATATGCTCCAAAATGTAAATATTTTTTCCTACTGATTCACAATATCTGATTAATGATTATTATTTACATGTTACACAAGTGAGCCCAAGAAAAGGAAGCATAAGTTGGTAGTGGTTTACAGCGCAACAGATATCAGAAAATCAGAGTTATTCACCGATCACCATCGGTTACGTATAAAAAAAATTGAACTCACAAGCTCAGTGAGAGACGACGGAAACGACCAGTTCGAGTTTGAGCCTAGCTTGAGGTATATTATATTGCAATCGATGAGACAAGTGAATAGAAGGTAAAAAATGCTTTAGACTTGTCCAAATGCCACCTGCACACGTCGTAAGCCATCTGACATTCCCAAGCATTCGGACGGAGTTTCCATTGCTTGTGAGTTGTGAGTTGTGACGGCCAGCGCAGATGACTGGGTCGCACGTCAAGCAAGGATGCACGTCATTCGGTACATCATGCTCCGCATGTCTGTATACGACAAGAAGACTAACACAGCGCATGTCCTGGTAATGTAGACATACATAAACAACTTCATGTTCATTCCTGGATGACGTACTTTCATGGACACAGGATATCAACAGGCCAAATAATTGGAAGGAAAAAAAAGGCAGTTGGGAATCTTGGGATGAGGCTAGAACGGATCTGGCCTCTGAGGGCCTGTTTACCCCAGCAAGCAAAATAAAATGGTACTCCCCCTATCATAAATAGTCATCATATTCAACATATCGATATGATCTTCAAAACAAAACTTTAACCACTAATTTCTATTATAATATATTTATAAGACCTAAAAAATTATAATATTACGAAAGTACCTTTCGAGACAAATCTGCACGTATGATTTTCATGTATCTAATTTAATTTTTTTCAAAAGATATTGACAATTAAAATTTTCAAAGTTTAACTACACCTATGTTCAAAACGATAACTATTTATGACTGGAGGGAGTAGTTTGGAAGTGGGTAAGATACTAAACCTCGGCACTCTTTTTTCAAGAAGGGAAATGTACACCCTGTTAACAGTTAAAACAAAGCAGAGCCCAAGGTTTCAAATTTTGTTTTCAGACTACATCTCGGAGGCAGCCGAAATCCGAAATTTTGGCAAGATTTTTGGAATTTTGGCTGAAATCCAAAGGGCAAAGTTGAAATCCGATATTTTTGAGGAGGCAAAACCTAAATTCTAGCCCTTTTCAACCCCTGTGAAATGGTCTCTCGATGCTAGAAAAAGTTATAACCGTGATGCCATATATAGTATGAAGTTTGAGATGGTTGAGTTGGTCCAATGAAGCATGCTCTGGTGCGAAAGGAGGTCATGGGTTCAAATTCCAATCTCAATGTTAAATTTTTATCACTCTTATATAGGTGAGAGCCTACTCCTAACCAGCTAGCTAAAGAAATTTCGTTGCCAGCGGGACTCAAATCTAGATCTGAAGGTTGAGAGCCAACTTCCTAACCAGGAAAACTCAACTAGACTCAATGGAAGCCGAAATGGGGCACTGTGGTGTTCAGGCACCATGATTTCAAATGCGCGAATGCAAGTCATATTCGAGTATATTTTTCAATAAATTAAGTTTTAGAGTATATACCCATATATAACAATTCAAATGAAACACATACCTTTGAAAAAATATACTCGAATTCAAAGATTTTGAACGAGTTTGGATCACATGCTTTGTTGATTTATATATAAAATCAACACATACCTACAACCAAACTATCATAAAAAAGGGAAACTCTAGTTTGAATTTTAGTTCAAACTTGTTTGAACTAGTTAGTAAACTGGTTAATCTCAACATCTTAAAAATTTTAAAAAAAATTCGAATGAAAATACATAGAGAAAATATATATTCACATGTCTTTCGGTCCAAAAACATCAGATACGATCGATTTTTTAGCAATTCCGATCCGAATGGTCGAAATCACTGGGACTTCGGCGAAATTTATCAAAATCATTGTAGCAACTCTAATTTTTCATTTTTTTCCCATCTCGTCGGGATTTTGAACCTCGTCCCGGGTCGAAATCCGAGATTTTTCAAAATTTCGTCAAAACTTTGAACCCTGTCGGAGCCTATCCATATATACACTCCTCCGTGGTTACAGCGAGTTCACCGCAAAGTTGGTAAATTATATCTTTGCAAAATAACAATACTGACGTGCGGACGATCTTGGTCAGGACTGACGTGCGTCCACTGTCGCGCACGAAAAGATGCTTCTCTTGAACGCCGGAAGGGGTCTCGTCTCGCACCGCGCCAGTACCATGAACCGCACGGGATCCACCATCCATCCCAGCATCCACGCAGCGCTCCGGGCGCCGTCCCGGGCGTAACCGGCTGGCCAACTCACCCTAGCGGTGCGCGCAGACGCGGTGGTCGCTGGATGGATGCCACCGGTAGATTGCTCGTAGGACGGTACGAGTCCATGAGCACCGAGCACGGCCCAGCCGGGGTGCCAAACTTCCAGCAATTTAACATGGGTAGGCCGTCGGTGAGCGCCCGACGCCGGAATTTTTTTTCCTTTAATATTTTTTTTAATCTTTTTTTCAAAACTAGGTGTCGGGGCAAAAAATTACAAAATTGGGCGCTGGTCGCCCGTATATGAAGCGATCGCGCATCTGACGATTAATCTTTCTTTAAAAGCGCGATTTTTACTGCATGCGTGGTTAATTTAAAAAAATCATAACTTTTTCATATGATGTCGGATGGAGATAAACTTTATATCAAAATTGTAGCTCTCGACGGGATCTACAACTTTTGTATACAAACTTTTTCAATTTGAGTCCATTTAGATAGCCAAAAACGGGATAGAATGTTCAGATCTAAAAATAGATCCGTTTTTAGATCTGAACGTTCTATCCCATTTTTGACTATGTAAATGGACTCAAATTGAAAAAGTTTGTATACAAAATTTGTAGATCCCGTCGAGAGCTACAATTTTTATATAAAGTTTATCTCCATCCGACATTATATGAAGAAGTTATGATTTTTTTTAGAAATTAACCGCATGACGAAGAAAAATCGCGCGTTCAAAGTAATCTTAATCTCCGTATATGGGACGATCGTCAGATATGGACGATAATCGCCATATACGGGCGACCGGCGCCCAATTTTGTAATTTTTTTCCCGGACGCCTAGTTTTGAAAAAAGGATTAAAAAAATATTAAAGAAAAAAAAAATTCCCCGACGCCGTACCAATTGGCGGGCCGTTTAACACTAGTACAATCTTAGTACTCCGTACATTACAAGTGCAATATAGGAGCGCGGCATACCGGAAGCGAGAGTATGTACTATTACATCGTTCATTATAATGGACTTTTCTTTTCTTCCACAAAATTTTTCCACTTTATTTGCCTTGGTTTAAAGAATTTTAATTCAGCTGATCCAAGTGTTGCACATAGCACTTCCAAACGTAAAAAGCACACTAAATTTACCATCTACTGGATTGCTAGTTTGATTTCATGGTCCATTTGGTTTTTGGAATTCAATTGGGTCAATGGAATTGGAGCTCCGAATCAATTTCGTGTTGAAATGGAATTAGTTTATGATTTCAATTCTAGTGTTTGGATGGCAACAAAATTGAAAACATGAATGACAACCCAATTCAATTCGCCGCCTCTCTCTCTCTTCCTCCTTCTTCTCCCGTCTGATCCCTTCCCTCACTCCAGGGCCTTCACCCAACTCCGGCGGCCGCTTGACAGTCCTCCCATCCAGGGTTCACAAAACCGACGAAAACCGCTCGAAAACCGCTCGAAAACCGCGGTTTTCGAGTGTCTGAGGTTCGAAATCAAAAACCGTTCAGTAAACGGTCCATTCAAAAAAAAAATTTAAAAAAAAATTAAAAATTTTGAAAAAATTTATGCGCTCGGTTTTTCGCCAAAAACCGCGGTTTTCGTCAAAAACCGTTTTGCGACGAACATCCGGTTGGCAGCGGTTTTTCGAAAAAACCGAGCGGTTTTTCGCAAAAACCGCGGTTTTTCTAATTTTTTGGAATTTTTCAGAAAAATTTGATTTACTAACCCTTCGATTTTTGACGGTTTTTGGGTGGTTTTTCGAGCGATTTTTGCGGTTTTCGTACCGCGAATTTCGAAGTGAATTTCGAAATTCGGTTTTGTTAACTCTGCTCCCATCCACTTTTTTGGGACACACTCTACTTTTGATTTTGTCCAATAATACTAGGCGCGCACACTAAATAAGGTAAAATTTGTTTGTTGTTTTGACCTCATTAACTCTCCTCAAATCCTGTAGCATGCATGCTTCCAATGATCCTATTACATCTGGTTGCATAATGTCACATGTATTCTTCACGTGAGGAAGAGTTAGAAGTGGAACGGTTCGATGGAATAATGGTGAGTAGCGCGAGCAATTTGGTCATTTCCATGTGCTTATGTGCAAAAGCTAAATAAGTACACCTTAAAAAAGTGGACAGTGGAACACAAAACCAATTCCACATTTCAACCCTAATTCAGACAACCAAAAATGAGACAACCAATAATGCAATTATATATTCTTATTGTTGAGAAACTAGGCATTTTTTGGTTTAATTTAATCCATATAAAAACATCATATAACATGACATCTAGCATAGTGATCACATAGTAAACAGCAAGTGTATAACTTAACAGAAGAGTCTGCAAAATATACCCCTGAGCGGGGCCAGTGCCGGTGGCACCAGAGGCGTTATTCTGCAGATCAGTCGACATGATCGCAGTTTGTCGTAATAGTCGATTGAACTTGAAGCAGTGTAAACGGTTGTTGCAGTGCCGATTCCGATGATGTAATCGAACACAAGGAGCAATCACGCTGTCTTCGCGTTCCTCAAAAATCGTATTCGCTCTCTATCCCGCAGCAGGAACGTAAGAGAACGACGATTCCGGAGGCCTGCTCACTCTGGTTCCTGTGCGCGCAGGAAACAGAGCCGGGAATACTCTTGGCAGCAGCGCAACAGCTGAGGATGAGGAGGAGGATGTTGTCTCTGTAGTTTACACAGGAGAGAATGACGCCCTTTTATAGAGACCAGGAGAGGAGGTCATTAGTGGTCATAAACCTGCCACATTGATCACTGAAACGGCAAAAACAAACTGCTCCCGCCCAGCACGTCCGGACTGGCCTACACCGCGCTCGTCTCGTCTCGCATACGCCACGGCTCGGCTCGGCGCGCACTCGTCTCGTCTCGTCTCGCACACGCCACGGCTCGGCTCGGCTCGGCGCGCGCGTGGCACCGACTTTTCCTTTTTCCAACCTCACAACAGATGAACACGAGTCCAAGCTATTTAAGTTGCTCAAACCTTATCTCAACTACCCATGTGGGACTAATGTCCTCATAACTCCTAGTATTGCACATGGGCCTTGAGATTTATTGGGCCAAAAACTAACAATTATTCAGGTTTAGGTTAGGATTAAGATTAAGGCCTTGCTTGTTTGGGTTTTTCACCAACTTAAATGCCAAAAAGTCAAAATCTAAACAAAATAAGTGATTTTTTAGCTAAATTTTTTCAAAAGTCATAAGCTTTTATATAACTAAAAGCTAAAAAACCACAAAATATATGCTTTTTTTGGCTTATTAAGGGTTGATCTTAAAATAATTCACTGAAGTTATAATAAAATTACCCACTCCTATTATGTATAAAATCCGATTGCTTTTAAGTTGTTTAAGTCCAAAAACTGAGTTTAAGCTATAAGAAAAAAAAAAGTCTAAGCTTAAACAGTGAATCCTCAAGCATCGTACTCCATTGTCGTTATCAAGCATTGTATTAACAACCAATTCCTTAGTTTCACTTCGGTAGATCGAGACGAACAGAGCACAGTTCGCGCTTTGCAGAAGAGGCTTAAGCAAGATTGGTTCTAACGATCCAATCCTAGAACGGAGTCTTAATTAAGGAGAATCATAATATTATTAAGATTCTATCAAAAAATTTGTAGGATCGTAATCAAAATTTTCATACAATCCTTGTCGATTCAAATATTCTATTACAAATAATTTACTTGCGTATGCCCTTTTAATAGCAAAATTTACTTTTATCTCTTCATGTCCCTTATAATTTTGCATAAACAACAAATCATCTTTCATTTGTTACATTTTTTATAAACAAAAGTTCTAAATGTATAAAAAAGATAGTAACTTTGAAATATATGATAGATTTTTAAAGGTATTTATTTGATAGAATCATAGATTATAGATGAATAGTACAACTTGGGATACTTCCGAAGGACCTTCGACCCCGATTCGAATCGTGATTCTAACAACCTTGGGCTTAAGAACTGCAGATGACCAGCAATGTAGGCATCAATGACGTAGCCTACGACGATGGCAGGCAGACCGGATGATGAACCACCCGCCCCTCTTCCTCACAAAATTTAAAACGATCAAAGAGGATATATGGATCCCAAAATCAGAAGGGGAGGAATACAATTGAAGGATCTTGCTGTTCAAGGGGGCTTCTAAGAATGGCTGTTAAGATTAAGGGTCTGTTTGGTACAGTTTCCACTATATTTTTTTAGCTTTAGATCTCAGATTCTCAATGGAGTGGATCCTGTGAGAATCTAGAGTTGTCTGTGGGAGAGTTTGGCTAGGAGGCTAACTCCAAATTCTACAATAGGAGGATTGTGTGTAAATTGTCTACAATACCCTTAGTTTTCTCACTTGTATAATATTTTGTACATATTAGTAGCTGATGTGAGTATTTATTTTGTAATATATTACAAATTCAACATGACCTACAAAAGATCGAAAGCGTAGTGAGCTCAGGAATACTCCCTCTATTATAGTTGGCAGAGCTTCGGCCACGCCCCGCGTTTGAGCTGGTATAGATCCGGCTAGGCTCGTGGCTTGGGCCTTTCTGCGAAAAAAAATTACGTTCAGGTCTTTTTCTGTGAAAAAATACGTCTAGGTCCTTTTTTGTAAAAAAAATATTACGTTTGTGCCCTTTTTTCATTTTTGAGCATTCCGTTAGGTCCTTCCCAGTCCTTTTAGCCATATTTTATATTTACGTTTAGGTCCTTCCTAGAAACAAAAAAAACCTCATTTAGTTCCTTTTTGCCATTTTTTACATGCGGAGCGGCGGTCGCAGCATGGCGACTACATACCAAAAAAAAAATTTCCGTTTAGATCGTTTCTGCCGTTTTCTTCGAAGAGGACCTTTCGTTTCAGCGAAATCGCAGATCCTTCGTGAGAGGACCCCGGATAAATGCAAAAAAAATACAGATACATTTATATCCTTTCAACCGTTCCGTCGAATAGATGCGAAAAAAACGCAATTACGTTTATATCCTTTCAACCGTTTCACGTGTTTCCTCGATTTGCTTGCGTAGGGAGCGACAATCGCGCGTTTTCTCGATTTTCTGGCCCCGGATAAATGCAAAAAAAAACGCAGATACATTTATATCCTTTCGACCGTTCCGCCGAATAGATGCGCAAAAAAATACAATTACGTTTATATCCTTTCAACCGTTTCACGTGTTTCCTCGATTTGATCGCGTAGGGAGCGACAATCACGCGTTTTCTCGATTTTTTCTCGTGGGGAGCGACGGTCGCGGTGTGACACGCCGCGGTCGCTTATCTAGTTAGAATTATAGTTGCTCAGAATTACCCCTCATGGCCAATTTGTTACACAGAAGTCGATACAATGTACAGTATACAAATGCATACAAGAGGCATCAGTTCTATCACAAGTACAGTACAAACTATTCTACAAAGCAGCAATAGTTGCATCACTATTGGCTCAGCTGCCCATCGAAATAACCCATCAAGGTTCTGGCATTTGGTCATAAACCCTGCAGAGGACAAATGAAGCTCAGTATGTCAACTACACTGGAACCTACGAGCTGCTAGGGGGAATCTTCAAGAAGATGATTTTTCAAAAGGACACAAATTGAAACTGAGAATGTCGAAGTGATTTCCACATTTCAAGATGTATCTATCAATCAGAAGTAGTTCAACAATCTTTCCAGATGTACAAATGATTTTTCAAAAGGATACAAATTGAAGAACCACAGTACAAGAAAAACAAGGTTTCAAGCCAATTTGTATTCTTCACTCAGTCCTTAGGACTCTCCTATCCGAATCAAGAAGCCTCAAGAAACTGCAATTGAACAGCACATGGATATGCTATTCTGGGAAACAATAGGCATGCTCGTTACCTAATTCTCCTTGGCAATTAAAAGCAAGTTCATAGAAGAATTAAGAACTATTCAGTTCCACTCACTGGGATAACATGCCAGTGTGTTTTTGTTCCTCTCATGAAAAGGAAAACTGCATATCAAGGACTAGAGCAGATAAGCATATCAAAAGAAACAATAAGGGGAGATCTCTTTAAGTTAACAAACAACAAGTCAAAAGTTTTGCCAGCATGCATGAAGCTCAGACTAATTTGAGCTCAACCATCCTCCAGAAACGAATACAAAACTGGTCAATTACAGTTCATTTCACTCCAACTCGTTTGACAGGATAATCCACTTCTATCCAAGCTGAACAATACTCAAAAAATAAAAATGGTGAAGCTAAGAGTAAATCCCAATGGAACCCGTTACAATTGGATGCCCCTGATTCGTGATTCATCGAATCTGGTTTCGCTGAAAGAAATTCCTCCCATTTCGACTAACTAGTAAAGAAACAACTAGCGGCAGCAAATTATAGGGTTTAAGGAACAACGACCGCAAGCCAAGCGTGGGGGATTGGGAGAGGAGCAGAGTTGTTAGGCGTGGCCGTGATTATCGAGTCCTTGAGGATGAGGCGCGTGCGACGCATGAACTGCTCGTACATCTGCTTGCGGCGACGGTTGGGTAGGTTTTTGCGCGGGATGGCGAAGCGCTTGCGATGCAGCACGCCGTCCCCGATCTTGTGCATCTCGCCGTCCACGGCCCACCAGTCCGACTTCTTCGCGCCCATCGCGGCGGCGCGACTTGGTAGCTGCTACTAGACGCTGCCGTTGATGACAAAGCCGCCCCGCTGATGTGCCCACCACTGCTGCGTGTACATGACCACAACATCGATTTGCCCCCTTGCCATCAGGAGCCGCCACTGCCTAGGGTTTGAGGAGGGAGGTGGCCAAGCTACGCGTCGTGGGGGAGGAGCCGCTGTCATCGCCTAGGTTTGAGGCGGGAGGAGGTGGAGCTGCGCGTGTGGTTTGGGGGGCTCGGTCTCGGGGTACTGTCCAATGGCATTTGCGGGTAATTACCCCCCAACACCGAGGGTAATTCGGTATTTTAATGCTTTGCTCCAGGTGAAAGTGGGGGAACCCCACTCCGAAAACTTGTATTACAGGCCACTCCAGATCTTCACTACTCCTACTCTGAAAATTTGTGAAGTTAGGGTATTTAGCACAACTCCACCCAACTCTCACTGAAATCCAGAAGTAGGAGCTGTGCCAAACAGGCCCTTAGCTTGTTGTCACTTGTCAGACAATGCCTTCTAGGCAAACACATTTCCGTCAAATCGTAGCGAATTTCACTGCTCAGAGCCTAGTGCATTTCATCATCCATATCATCAGAACAAGAAAAGTATCACAAAATTTTAAACAATTAATTGAAGAACAAAGAGACAAAGAATAGCGATCGATCGAATATGTGGTCCTCAGAGATCATGTTGTGATTTTCATCAAAGGAAGAAAATTCTCGGGTCTCAAAAATTACATGCCATCACGGGACTCGCAGAACTGGACCAAAAATTAAACCAAACGAAAGAAAAGCTAAGAAACAGCCCGGAGAGACTATTCGCGGGGTAATTTTAGAGAATATTATTCGCTGCGCCTTACAGTAAGTGGTAGGCGAAGCGACTCAAGATCTCCGGAAAATATCGCCCCTTGAGAAAATTCGAGCCCCGCACGAGGAAAATTTGAGGAATCGGCTCATCAAGGGGCTCGCATCTTATAGGGTTTGTCTCGTGGAATCACACACCACAAAACAGATCAGAAACAGAATAGAGAAAATCTTGAGGCTATTGATCGCGTCTTACCTATGGCGGCACATCGGTGGGGAACTAGTCTGTTCATGTGTCCGCTTTTATAGTTGACCGGTACAGTGGTTAGGTTTTTTTAAGGCATTTTATTGATGGGCAGGTGATCTGTTTGGGCAGGTTTCGGAGCAGCAATGGACGAGAAAAATCCGTCGTTTTAGACCCAAATCTGCGCAATTTTATTTCCTTGAGGCTGAGCTATTCGGTCGTTCTTAGCATTGAGTCTCCGGTCTACACCAATCGCGTGGCTCTCCCACGGCCACGGGCCTCCCAACTAGGGTGGGTCGGTGGGAATACAGACGAACCAAATGGGTTTTGTCTCCGTCCCACGGTCCGTCCAGTAGCGAAATGCATGGCGAGACGCGATCACTCGAGTCCCAGGTGATCCCGATGCCACGTCGCGTCGTTCTCCTCCAGAGGCATATGCGCGCCGGGTGCCTCGATGGCTATGTATGGCTAGCGATCCTTTGTCTTTTGTCGTGGGTAACATAGAACACGTGCCCTGATTTCTCTCTTGTCATCGTCATCGTCTCAAGCACTTCCTGGCCGGGTTCCCCCATTGTAAAGGTGTTTTCTACCATCGGTTGTGGACGCATCTGATTCAAGCTCGACACAAATTGGAATCGGAAGCTTTTGTTCCGCACGCGAGCGTGCATACTGACATCCACAGTAACGATAACATCATATATAGATTCATGTTCACCCCACATACTCCTTATATAGATATCCTACGGTAAGGTATATCAGAAGGCATGGTATCAACAAAACTTTGGGAACCATCTAATTCTAAGGTGTACATAATTTAGGCAATGTCATATTTTCCACATGACTACCATGCCATGTAGATGCTAAATTTGCCTTTTTCTTCTAGTGTCTAGCAACTTCTCTCTCAGTTTTTTTTTCTCCCACCCCACTCTCTCCTCCCTCCCTCTCTGTTTCACTTACATGCGGGACCATACTTTTTCCCTTTGAGCTAGCATAGATAGAAAAAAAAGACCGAGATAGCATCGGTATATATGGAGGCCAATAACAAAAAAGAACAGAAGTTACCGTCGGTTTTGTACAACACTGTGGAGGACAAAACCACAGCAACACTCAATACCGATGTGTGCGTTATGTCATGCACCTCTCCATGAGAAAAACTATGTCATGTAGTTCTCGATCCAAAGCAACTTACTTCCTCCGTTTTCAAATTCATATTATTTTATCTTTCAAATTTTTTTATTCATACATGTCATTCTACATTTTTACGTAACTTTTTACTATTTTTCCTTCTACACCCTATTTTGCAACTTCAATGTCATTTATTACCATGCACTAGAGTAATATACATCACCTAAAGATATAATAAAAGAGAGTTAATACAGTCATTTTAGATATAACTTGGTGGAAATATAAAAACCTATAATTACATATATTCGGAACCAGAGTGAGTATATCTGTAGACTTAGGTTTGAACTCTGAACAAAGCATAAAAGCACCTTTCTCCAAAGATACATTAAGCATGATACGAAAACTGAACCGTAAAGGCAGAGAAGTGTGCAAACATAACTGACCACATTAATTTTCATAAAAACAAAAAAAAAGCATCTAGTGGTGTTTTTTCTTTTGTAAAGATGAAGATTTGGCATTGCAGCATTTATTCTTACTAGTTAAGTGTCTGTAAGTGCAATAGAACCATATTTTCAAACCAAATAATCAAATAATGCTACATGTTTATAAAAAATAAAATTGCACTCGTGATCTGCTGAGAGAGGGGGAAGTAGATAATGGTTCAGTCAGGGAAGCGAATGTAGACAAAAAAAGAGAGAGCCGTAATTAGTTTTTTCCTTTTTATTCTATAGTTTATGCATCTCCGCGCTAATGTTTTAAAGGAAAGAAGAGATAGGACAACCATCAAATTGTATTTATATATTAGTACACAAAAGCAGTCACCTGCGTCTTGTTTTTTTGTGGACGCTGTTATACTAGCTCGTCACTCTTTACGAAAGCTGCAAACTCATTAACACCACCACACCACACGGGCTCCAAAGAAATTGCACGGCGGGTGGAACGATGGAATCCCTCGGCTGACGCCACGAAGGATCTCACCTGGAAAGAGGCGCCGAGCGCTCTCCGACCGGCCGTCGACGTCACCCAACACGTCTTCCCGTTTGGACCGGTCCAACCTACGCATGCTCCTTGCTCTCCAAGCTTTCTCTCTCCTCAAATCTATAATCAAGCCAATTAATACTAGTAAATCTCACGCGTTGACAGATGAGCCTTTCGCAAACACCCCGCTCACCACCACCACCGAACACACGTGTCCCAATCCAGATCAAAAGGCACCCATGGGGCAATGCTGTCGGTGAGATATGGTGGCACGCCAGTTCGTAAGCTAGGTCCACGGATGACCTCCTCGCGGGCCGCAGAATCCGTTCCTGGCTCTATAAATAACGGCCTCCACTCCTTCGCTGCGAATAGCACACAAAAGCCGCAATTGGCCGTGACCTACGCAAAAGCAGGGCTCCCGTTCCGATCTTAGCTTAAGACAGTTCAAGAGATCTTATTTCCCCACGCAAACAGCAAGCATGTGTCCCGGAGGCAGGTGTGAGCGCCTCGACCTCCCCGCCGGCGACCTGCGACCGGCGTTCGACGTGCTGGACGCAGACCGCGACGGCCGCATCAGCCGCGAGGACCTCAGGTCCTTCTACGCCAAGGCCGCCACCAACGAGCGCTTCGACGACGACGACATCGCGGCCATGGTCGCCGCCGCCGACGCCGACCGCGACGGCTTCGTGCAGTACCACGAGTTCGAGCGCCTCCTGGGCCACGCCGCCGCGGCCGGGGCTGGGGCAGGGTGTCGGTCCGTGATGGAGGATGCGTTCCGGCTGATGGACCGCGACGGGGATGGCAAGGTGGGGTTCGAGGACCTCAAGGCGTACCTTGGGTGGGCCGGGATGCCGGCCGCCGACGACGAGATCCATGCCATGATACGCGTGGCCGACGGCGGCGGCGGCGGCGGCGTGGGTCTCGATGCGCTCGCTAGGGTGCTCGCCTTCGACATGGAAGGCATTCTCTAAAACTCTAAATTAATTGCCCCCTCCCCCCTCCCAAAAAAAAAAAAGAAATTGGTTGGTGTCATGGTGAGCACTGAGCAAGGGTGGTGTGCGATGTGATTGTTGCGTGGTTCTCGAGGACCGTGAGGTTTGTTTATAATATTGTATCTGCTCCGCAGCAAGGAAAATTTGGAAAGTTTGTATTGTAGCTGCGTCTCTGCTCTGTTGATTTGCGGCGGTGGGGTTTCGAAATAATGAGGCGCTTTCTCAACGAAGAAATTTGCGAAAGTTTCTCGCACAAGACGAACCCCACTTGTACGACTACTTTTTTTAGTCTAAATGACGCCTATCTAGCTGTATGAAAATTAGAGCGTAACTACGCACTATTTCATTATGATAAAGTTGGATCTTTGTGAGACATTGGGACCGGGGTTTAAAATGCCGACGAAAACAGTCGGTTTTTGCGAAAACCGACTGTGCCGAGTCGGTTCGGCAATTAAAACCGTTCGGAAAACCGATCAGATGAATAGTAAATTTAAAAAATTTGAAGAAATTTAGCAAACAGTCTCAAAAAATTTTGAAATTTTTTTGTACAGTCCTGAGGCAATCCTAATGATTATGTAAAATTTTCAGATTATTATCGAATCGTACATTTTTAAAAATTAAACGGTGATCTTGTCACATTATATGCTCTTCAGTTTTTTATTTTCAGGGGCACAAAATGAAGTCTAATATTTCTTAAACTTTTTTTGTGATGTTATAACATAATTAAAATGATTATGTAAAATTTTTAGATGATGATCAGATATGTGTATTTTTTAAAAATTCTAAAAGTGCTATTATCATTGTATATGCTATTACGTTTTTGATTTTATATAAGTACTAAATGAAGTCTAATATTTCTTAAAATTTTAGTACATGATCCTTTGGAACTTGTTATGTTTAAATTAAAATTTCAGAATATAAAAATTATTTTAAATATTTATAAAAATCTGACAATGTCTTTGTTCCTTTTCATTAATTTCTGTTTTGGATTTTTTAGAAGTAACAAATGATTTCAAATTTTTTTTAAATTTATCTGAGGTGTTTTATAGATTAATTGGGATTTTTTGTAATTTTTTTTTAAAAAATTCAATTTTTCAATTTTCTTGCATTTTCACTTTTTTTTTCCTTCTGTCGTCGGTTTTCGACGAAAACCGACCGGTTTTCGACCGGTTTTTGATTTTTTTTGAATCAATTTGACCACATGTTTGACTTTCGCAAATCGATCGGTTTTTACCGAATTTCGATCGGTTTTCGCGAAAAACCGGTGCCGAGCAAGTGGCGATTTTCGAACTCAAAACGAAAATGTAAACCCTGATTGGGACGACAGATCAAAGGAATGGAGTGTGTATAGTGAGTTATATTAAACAAAGGCCTTCTGTTTCAAAAACTGTAAGTAAAAATACTCGAGCATCTCTGTAAGTGTGTTTGATTGTTTTTATTAAGTTAGATGGTAAAAAAAAGTTATTCATGTGTTTAGTTACTTGAATAAAATCATTCTATTATGGATGGCGGGATATAAATTTAAAGAATATTCTTTATAGATGTTGAATCATTCCATTCACTTAAAATAATGAAACCAAATAGTACATGATCATCATATCCCAGTCAATCTCGTCCCACCAACCAAACACTAAGACTCTAACCACCGTTCGAAGCTTACAACAAAATGCCTACTTAGTAACCAGGGCCGGCAAAGTTGTAGGCATCCTTACACTTCTCAATGGAAACATGGATCAAGAACTTTACAATTATCTCTCGGTAAGTATCAATCATCTAATCATCTCCAACATATCTGCTGATATAGATTTGTAGTAGTTCTTGATTGCTCCCATCGTTGTCAATACACTTCCGCCCACCTCTATCACTTTAATCTTTATATATGTGATTGGGAAGCGAATGTGTCAATCATTGCTAGAACCCTAGCAAAGCGAAGCCTTAGCCCTAGATGATGAATCGATTCCCCTCTCTGAACATTGTTGAACTTATTTTTTTTTAAAAAAACTAAATATTGGAGAATTGCATTTAATTTTATTGAAGAAGAATTATAATACCGTCTAAGATGGACCAAATCACCACACCACATACAGTAAAAACCTCATATCTCAACTAATAAAAGGAGGAGTTTACCCCCTACCTTTTGGACGATCGTCCCCTGACCCCGTCGCTACATAGGGCCACGTGATCTTGTTGCTCGCACCATCTACCCTCCCCACGTCATCGGCAACTACTATCGAGATGTTCAGAGCAAAACTGCATGCATTCCCCTCTTCTTCTCGTTCCCACCCTCCTCTACGTTAGTTTGGGAGGAGTCATACATCAATCCCTAATCTCCAACCTATCCCATGGCCGCCTCCACCGTGACCACCTATTGCCCCCTTCGTCAGCAGCTAGCACGTCATCCACCGCCCCGGCCGTTGACGCCCCGGCCACCACCTCCCCAAGACCTAGATCCCCTCTCCCCTGGTTCCCCTCCAATCTCTCCCTCGATCGCCCCTGCGCCTCCAACCCCGTCATCGTTGCCTCCTCCCTAACAGCCCGCTCTGTCGCCACTAACGGGGTCAAATACAGGAGGATATTGCTCTTCCCATATCCTGACCTATATTTTTTCCTTAATTCGGAACCGGATAGGGGCTAGCTAGATATATATATGAATTTGGGTTATGTGGATACGAACACGGGACAGATCCGTGATGGATTCGGGTTGGGAACGAATAAAGATATACGGGTAATGCACGCATACATAGAGTAATACATGTTGAATCAAACATAGTTAAATATCATCTATTGATGAACATGGATAGCTGTATCACCACCTTATAGAAAGAGCGCTACTACTGAACCCTATACCATTGGAATTGATTCCAACGGTATAGCAGGTTTCACAGCAGGTTTCACATATTTCAGAGCAGGTTTCAGAAGTTTCATAGCAGGTTTTAGAGGTTTCAGAGGTTTTACCGGCGGCAAAATGGTATATCGTACAAACAGTATAATGTACGTTAGTTTTTCTGTTATAGAAAATGCACAAACAAAAAGGTAGATCTCAGTGTAATGGGTATTATCAATGTCCAAGACCTTGGGTCCCTTAATCGAACTTACAGAAATATAAATTGTAGGCCCTTAGATATCAAAACGGAGACAATGGGGAATACTTCTATATTAGCCAAGTGGCTATGATAGAATACACGAGTTACAAGGTGACCTAAGTGATTGTAGAGTGCTAATCACAAGTTACAAGATGTTGGTTGTAATTGCGAGATGTGTGTTGTCATATTAGGATTGAGATTAGATGTCTTCAACAGCGTGGATTGGCCCCCTATTTATCCTTGATGGAAAGACGGCAGTTGACTTTTAGAAGGGGTGTCGTGTAACCGGGAGACGCCTTCTCATCAAAGGGTGTCTTCTCACCAAAGGGTGCCTTTTCTGGTGATAACTTTCGGGTGGTTACGTGTACGTGTCAGATAATTATCTACACTGAGACATGTGCAGGGAAAACCGCTTATCCCCGACCAGTTTGCTAGTCGAGGTGGCCATTTCACTGGTCAAAGATGACCAGTATGAAGCTAGGTTTTGACCATCTTTGACTGAACTGGTCAAAGATCTAACTGTTCGAATAGGGACGGACTTTGTTTCAATGTATTATGGGCCTTATATTTCACAGACCCATTGCCAGCGCATAGCCACGAATTATTCTAGAGGGCCTAAATGAAAAAACAGAGTTTTAATCCTCGTCAGCTATCCCCCAAGTCTTGAGAAATAAAATTTTATTGCTCAAGGATTTTCATTTTCTGTGACCTTCATGGGGTTATGCGCCCATTGTTTGACTTGTTTGAGAGCTGATAAAGAGGAGATCCTTGCGATTCTCTTGATAACTGGACCGACACCTAGTCATTTTTAATGTGTGTGGTATATAAAGGGGATGAAAGCCTCCTTTGAATTAAAAACAAATTGTTTTTCAAAAAACTCTTTAGTTGTTTCAGCTCCTCCATCATCTTCCTTTGTTTCTCCTTTGTTAAATACGACGAGGGTATGATCAAGAGGAGATGATGAGGAGTTGAAGTATCTGAAGGAGTTTTAAGAATTTAATTCTTTCACACTTTCAAACTTCAAGCCTTCTCTTAGTTCTGCAAGCTTTTCATCTTTTGTTCTTTTTTCTTCTCCAGTCAGACATGATGGAGAGTATGATTAAGGAAAGGAGGTGAAAAGTCCGAAGGTCTAAAAGAAAGTTCGAAGATATCAGACCTAGTGTCAGTTACCATTTATTGAAAAGCAGTTTAATCTTTCTTGGAAACCGAAACGGTGTCCGAAACTGTTATTCATTAGGCTATGTAAAGGGGGTTAATCCGTTTGGATTTCTCATGCCCTTACTGTTTTCAAGCACAGAATTTTCTTAAACCCTTTTGCGACCTCTAGTCTTCATCTTCAATCTTTCTTCCTCTTCCTGAACCAGATGGCCATTGATAAGTCCATCTTAATCGAGGGAAAGATTAGGGAATTAGAAGACCAAGCTCTGATCCCTCCTCGCGCAATGCTGCGATGCGATCTTAGCGGGGAGGACACGAAGCCGGTGCCTCAAGAGGGGCGCCTCGTGCTGTTCGCCGATTTGGTGAGGTTAGGGTTCCGCCTCCCAGAGAGTGAGTTTTTGGCCGATGTGCTTGATCATTATGAGATTGAGCTGCATCATCTTCCTCCCAACTCTATCCTCATTCTGAGTGTTTTCTTGCATCATTGCGAAGCTTTTTTGGGAATCCCTCCTCCAGTTCTCCCTTTTCGCATCTTTTATCAATATACTAAAAATAGTAAGAGTCAAGATCTCTTCAGGAGCGCTTATTTTAAGCTCTAAGATAAAATGCCCTCCTAGTACCCTCCTCTCCCGACCAAAGACACATGGCATGGTTACCGAAAGGAGTGGTTCTACTCGAAAATTCTTGGGGGGAGCCGTCTCCGATTTACCGGGAAAGCGACCCCGAGCTGGACCAAAACCGGTATGAAGAGGGAAAAAGACTCGCTGGTCCTTACCGAGGAGGAGAAGGACATTGTAAGAATTATCGGAACACTGGTGGATGGTGGTCTGACGGGGCATAAGATCGTTTACGATTTACTGCTCCACAATATAAGTCCTCTAAAGAGGCGGTGCCAATTAGCCTGGAGACTGGAAGGCGACCAGGATTCGACTAAGGACGAACCTGGATGTAAGAATACTCTCTATTATCGACCTCTTTAGTTTGATCGAAGGACTATATTGAAATACATTTTTTATTTCTCCTATCAGTGTTGACCGCCGAGGAGACCTGGTCGAGAGTTGCGCCTATGTTGCGCATCTCTCCTGACAGGTCCGACCTAGCTGCTTTGGATAAGCAGCCATCCAGCCTGATCGGGCAGACTGATGAGTTCATAAATGAACGCATCATGGTAAGTAGCAATTTTTTTCTTTTAATTTAATTGCCTTTTGCAATTGATAATCAAATTTTCTTAGATGCATAGTCAGAAGAGACCTGCTGAGCAAGCTGAGGTCTCAGCCTCAGCCCCTTCGGTCAAGAAAATGAAGACCAGGGGTGCTCTGAAAGTGGTGAATTCTGCTACCGCCGAGACTAGTGCTGATCCGTCCAGCACTAGTCAAGCTTTGGTGCCGGTTAGTACTGTGCGCTCTAAGTGTGCACATGACCCGGTGCAAGGCAGGAGGGTTTCGTTCGCTACGGGGACATAGACGAGGACCTCATCCCAGGTGCGCCTCAAAAAATGGTTCAACCGCAATTGGGATCGCCCATTTCAACATCTCCCGAACTTCTCATTTGTTCAGGGTGAGAGTGAAGACTCAGAGGAAAATGTTCCTCTGATCATAAGGAGGAAAAGGAAGACCTCCAACCTGGATGTTGAAGCGTCTTCAGTTATACTGTCCTGGGAAATAGACTCAGGACTTCAATGTAGGTATGTAAAAAACTTTTTATACCTTTATTTTTGAGCATTTATCTTCAGATTTTTTTTTTAAATTTTGGGTTATTTGCTCTTAGTCCCCAGGAAACTGCTCCTGGTCCTTCTGAGGATTAGGGTGTGGCTGCACAGGTCGTTATTGAGACTAACCCACTGATGACCAGTGAGTTACATGCCTTGGTTCCAACCAAAGAGGCTACTCCGACCAGTAGGCAAGTAAACCTACCCAACACTGAGGGTGAAAACTTTCTGGCTGTTGATGATGAACCGCTGGTCGATCAAAATCCACTGACCATGGAGGAGGTTGAGCCTTCTCCGGTGACGACAACCGAGGTGGTCGAGAGGACCACCGTCGCTGGGAAGTCCTCTGCTTCTAGGGAGATTGAAGACATCCCTACTACAAAGAAGGAGACATTGGTCGTTCCGACCAGTGAGGTGGTAGTGCCTGAAAAGGCGATAACTTCTGACATTATCCCGCCAGTGGTCTTACCACTGGTTTCTTCTTTCGATCAACCTAACCAGAGGGGTTTCAAGCAAGTTTATGATGACTTGCAAACGAAGGTATTTATTTTTTTCCTCTTTTGTTCTGCTTTTTTTGAGGAAAATAAGCCTTAACTCATTTGCTTTTTTGCTGTTTTCCAACATCTGCAAGAAATTTTTGACCTGCTAAGCCAGTAGGCAAGGACCTTGGCAAAAGGCGAAATAGAAAAAACAAAAAAGTAAGTATAAGCTTTACTATTTTTTTTCTTTTCTCTTTTCCTTTCTGTTCTAACATAGCTATTCTGGCATAGACAAAAAGAACAGATAAAAGAATTAGAGAAGCAACTCTTGGTGGCTCAAAATACCGCCAAAGGATATAAATTTGATCTTGTTGCTGCAAAAAATTATTACGGGGACAAAACTGCTAGGCTCCATGAAGCCTTCAAAAGAAATGAGGACAAGGTCCAAAGGCTTTCCGAGGGGTATAAAAGTACTCTTCAGACAAAGGAGTCTGAAATAGCATGTAAGAATAAGATTTCGATCTACTTGTTTTGAACTTAATTTTGTTTGGAAAACTGAAAACAAAAAACAATTTTTGCAGACTTAAAGAATATAATAATGGCCAAAGATTCTCAAATTTCCGAGTGGGAAGAGAAAACTGAGGAACAAAGGTCGGTCATGAAGAATGAAATCGAGAGATTAACCGACTAGCTGAAGATTTTTTACAAAACTTTTGGCTACAGTTCAGAGAGAGATGAAATCTGCTATGAACTTCATTATTGAACAGCTTCAAAAGATCGCCATGGATTTAAAAGGAAAAAAGATAGAACTTACAAATCCGTCGGTTGATGAATTGGTCGAGGGGGTAAACGATCAGCTGAATATGGTTGAAAAACAGATCCCCATCATGACGCAAACCATCAAAGTAGCGCTTTGAGCTTCAATTGCTTCCCATGTAGGTACCCTCTTCGTAAAGTTGAGGCACTTCTACAAGGACGTGGTTGAACTGGAGAGACTTGCGCCTGACCTGAAGTTTAGTACTCAAGAAGAGATCAATAGAAAACGTGCAGAAGTAGCTTCTGCCGTGGAGACATACATGAGTAATGTAAAGATTACATATAAGTAGAATGTATGATCTTATTGAAATGACTGAAAATGAATATCTTTTTGTGTCGTATTCTTCCTTATGTTTATCTTGTACATATTTTTCTAAGTATATCACTAGCCCCCAACTATTTATGTACTGAACAACTATGTGTTCGAAATACAAACAGTTTTATAAGTGACGATCAGCCCTTTCACGTAGTATTTGGTATTAACTGGCAGTAGATCGAAGATAAGGTCATGCTAACAAGTTTTAATGTAGTAAGAACTGGCTTACAAGAAAAGTCTCTATTAGATGTTATCTCACAATCCGACCAGTAACCTTATATATTGTGCTTAGAGAAGTCGATCAAATAATGACTTACGTGAATTCCCAAAGGATTATCAGAATAAACACAATGTAGAAAAATAACAACCGAAGAGATGACATATGTAAATGAAAAGAAACTTATTTACACATAGAATCTGCGAAGATGCTGGATATTCCAAGTGTTGGGCAAAATTCTTCCATCTTCCATAGCAAGCCGAACAGAACCTGGTCGCATAATTGATATTACAGTAAAGGGACCTTCCCATTTGGGAGATAACTTATTCAAGTTAGGCTGATTCTGGATACGCTTTAGAACCAAGTTTCCCACGTTTAATGTTCGTGGTTGTACTCTTTTATTGTAATATTTTCTTAGACCTTGCAGATTGGCGCTAACCTGATCAATGCTCGGTCTCGCTTTTCTTCTAAAAGATTGATGTCATCTTCGCGCTGGTCTTCTTGATTAACCTGTTCATAGAGAGAGGTCCGTGTAGATCCTAAATGAACTTCATTTGGCAACACAGCTTCTGCTCTATAGACAATTTGAAAAGGAGTTTCTCCTGTTGCTCTACTGGTTATCGTTCTAATGGCTCTGAGCATAGAGTAGAGGTCGTCTACCCAAGCCCCCGAGAATTTGGTAAGACGATTAAACACTCTTTTCTTTATGCCTTGCATAATCTGGCCATTAGCTCTTTCAACTGCTCCGTTGCTCTGAGGATGAGCGACTGAAGCGTAACAAATTTTTGTGCCTATTTCATCACAATATTCTTGAAATAGACTATTAATGAATTGTGATCCATTGTCAGTAATTAGTCTACTAGGTACACCAAATCTAGTGACTATATTCTTCACAAATTTTTTTTGCAGCTTGAGCCGTGATGGAGAATACCGGTTTAGCTTCAAACCATTTTGTGAATGTATCAATTGCAACAAAAAAGAATTTGAATCTGTTAGTTACTCTTGATAAAGGACCTACTATATCAAGTCTCTATGTCAAAAATGGCCATGACAAAGGAATGACTTGAAGCTGATTAGCAGGTAAATGTACTTGTCGAGCATGAAATTGACATTGCTTGCAAGTTTTCATAAGATGCATGGCATCCTGCAAAGTAGTTGGCCAATAAAATCCTTGTCGGAAAGCTTTACCGACCAGTGTTCTGTATGAGGCATGTGCTCCACACAAGCCCCCATGTATCTCATTAAGCAATGTTTTTCCTTGTTCCTAGGTTATACATCGCATGAGAATACCATACATGCCCTTCCTATATAGGGTATTGTCGAGAATTTTGTACATGCGCACCTTTCGAATTAATCTGTCTTTTTCGTGAATATCCTCAGACAGTGTCCCATTTTCTAGATAGGCTTTAAATGGTTTAGCCCAATCCGAATTATGCTCAAGGACTCCGACCTCTTCACTAGTCGAGGATTGTTCTATGAATGTCTCTATAGAAGGTTTAGATAGATATTCATGAAACACACCTGTTGGAACAGGTGATCGTGAGGAACCCAGTTTTGATAACTGATCCGCTAAGACATTGTCTCTGCACGGTATATATTGGACTTCAAAATGACTAAAGTATTTTCCAACTTCCTCACTTCATCCAGTTAGTGAGCCATTACCTCATCGGGCGTCCTGTATTCCTTGTTAACCTGGTTTACGACCAATTGCGAATTGCTCACCGCAAGAAGCCGATGGACTCCAAGGGATTTTGCTGCTCATAACCTGGCTAGAAGACTTTCATACTTTGCCACATTGTTCATAATAGGGAGTGTATCAGGACTATATATTTTAACTGGTCGCCTTGAGGCGTAACCAATATTATGCCAGCCCCCGAGCCTTTTATCTCTTAGGAACCATCAAAGTAAAGTTTCCAGTGGGCGGTATCAGTCTTATCCTCTTGTACAAATGGTTCACTGTTTGTCCATTCGGCGATGACATCTGCCAACATTTGAGATTTAATTGTTGTTGGGCTACAAAATGGATATCAAATGACCCAAGTTCAGCTGCCCACTTAGCAATCTGACTAGTTGCGTCTTGGTTATCGTTTGCACCAAAATTTGGTAGTATGGCCAAAGTTATCAGGCTAAGGATCAAAAGATATCTTGGCCGATATTAGATATGGAAAAAAGGTTTAAGTATGGATTGCGACCGATATTTATCTGAAACAAGAGGAGTATTGCCTGAGTTTAGGTCGATACATATCATAGTATGTAGTGTATTGGAAGAGGATACGATCGGCCAATAACTATAAATGGTTGTCGTGGGCAAGCGAGAAAACAACACAAACCAATCAATTAACTCACATTACTCTTTTTTTTACTTTCTGTCGACTAGGAGTACCTCTGTAATTTAGATTTTCCCTTGTAATCTGATTTGATCAATAAAGTTGCGCATCGTCGATTGTTGATTACCTTCGATTACGCCAATCAGGTTTGATTTTCTCTGATCTTGTTGCGCATCGCCATTTTCAGGAAAGATCTACCTCTATCATCTGATTAACCCTAATCGGTTAATTAGACTTTTTGTTACCCTAGATTTGATCGGCTTTTTAGCTGTTTAGATCTTTGCCGATTATTTCGCTAGATTGGTTTGAGCGTATTTTATATTTATCTTGCCGATTGCAGGATCAAATCAGTTGGCACGCCTCGAACATCAGAACCTGGTGTTCGTCCGGTGTGTTGTAGCCGATTAACCGCTCACGTTTTTTGGCGCCAACACACTCTTGGCACGCTTGGTGGGACAGGATGTCATCATCATGGAAATCAATTCTGCCATCCGATCTCTACACTGAAGCTATAATCGTCCCAACTTTGGCTGATTTAATGCCATATCAACGCAAAGAGATTGAAGATCGAAAAGCTGAACGTGAGGAGATGATGTTGGGCTATTATCAGAAGACGCGACGAGGCGTCACTCAAAAGGTTGCATTGCCGACGGTTAATGCCCTCGGTGACGCGGGAGTTACTGACACCTCGATAAGCCAATACATGCCCGCACAAGCCGAACTATCGGCTATGATTAATCAATCTATACATCATGCTCTAGTTAACTTATCATCGGCTCTAGTTACGACGCTTAAGCCGATGATAACTAATAGTGTAAAAACCATAACTCAAGAGTTGGCATTAACTGGAAGCCTACTCGACCCAATTCAAGCCTTACCGAATTATCCTGTTTATTTGGTGCCACAGAACACCCAAGGAATTGTAGTTGATCCTAAACCATCGGCTATAAGTTCACCCTTAACTATGATGTCGACCCAACCCACTGTCATATTGCCATGGGACCCTCGTGCAAGCGGGGTTGCGCATTATCAAGCATATATCGATGCCGCTAAATTGGATGCATCAGCTAACTTGCCACCATCAGCCCTGTTCTACGCTTTTCCACAATCGGTGCCACAACCGATTGAACATAACAGGCCTCTACAGTGTGCTGAGCCGATTCAACCTAGGAATCCGGCCCCATACAAAGTCGTAACATACTCGAAGCCTTTTGTCCCAGCACCAAAGCCGACTGTTAGGAGGAACAATGGATATGAATAATTTCCTCAGTATATGTCAACTCAACCAAATTGTCAACCCGAGCTTATGCTCGGGGGGCAGAATGCCCATTATGATCATAATTGGTAGAACCCTGACATTTCGTCAGCTAATACTATTAATTAGGCCGTCTAGAATCTACCATGTTGAGAGATCAATTTGGCATACAGTCCAAGGGGTAGGTTATCGGTTATAGAAAATTGTATCCAGACTATATTGACAGTATGCCTTACCCTAACAATTTCAAAGTTCCTGACTTCGCTAAGTTTTCGGGGGATGACACTGTTACCACATTAGAACACGTCGGACGCTTTATTGCACAATATGGCGAAGCCGCTCAGTTCGACGGTGTCAAAATTAGGTTGTTCCCATTGTCGTTATCAGGAGCTGCTTTTACTTGGTTCACTAGCTTACCCCCAAATTCAGTTCACTTTTGGACCGATTTCATGAATATTTTTTCTCTGGTAGTCTGGAACTCAGAATTTCCGATTTGAACTCTGTCCACCAGAAATTCGAGGAATCGGTAACATATTACATTAAAAGGTTTAGAGAAGTTAGAAATCGGTGCTTTAGCATTACTTTGCCCGACAACCAACTAGCCGATTTGGCCTTCCAAGGATTAATTCCCCAGTTGAGGGAAAAGTTTGGCAGGCAAGAATTCATTGATTTAAGCCATTTGCTTCATAGGGTGTCGGCTCAGGAAAGCCGATTTACTGATAACAGAGGATTCAAGGATAAGTTAAAGGTTAATAATGACAAGGATAAAGATAAACCTAAAGTTAATTTGGTCAAATATTGCTCAAGTGAATCATCTGAAGACGATGAGGCAGAAATAAACACAGCTGAATGGGTTAAGGGATCTAAGAAGTCCTTAGTTTATTCATGGCTAAAGCCGACTGAGAATAAGTCGGAAATAAAATATGCGTTTGATGTCTCTAAATGTGATCGTATTTTTGACCCACTGTTACAAGAAAAGATTATACGGTTGCTTGAGGGACATGTCATACCATCAGCCGATGAGATCAAAAAGCGAAGGTATATAATTATTTTTCTCATAATACTAACAATTGCAATATTTTTTGACAGTAGATACAATCGGCTATAGAAGATGGTCGGCTTAAGTTTGCAGAGGAGTCGACAATGCAGGTGGATGTCAATCCCTTTCCAATAACATGGTTCACTGCTCCAGAAAAGAAAAAGAGCCAATACAGGATGAAGGATCAAAGATCGCTCGGCATGTTGATATCCAATCGACTTCCAGCGGCAAGGAGATCCTCAAGATTATGGTCGGTTCATTACAGATAGAAACCGACTGTGAAGGAAGGAGTTCAAGAACCATTAAACCCAAAGGAGACTTGCAAATCGGCAAGTGGTATAAGTCAGAGAAATCGCCACCATGATAGGCGATGTACAAGCCCAAGCCAACCTTCTCCCAATTACTTGAAAAATATAAAAGGAGAAGTAACAGGCCATGCTATGCTACGTGTCGACCAGATAACCTATACTGGCCTAAAAACTTGGAAAAAGCTCACCAGAGATCCCCTTTCTGGCAATTCTGTTGGGAGAGGGGATCGACTTTGCCATCACTGTACACATGCCCGATGGAGCATTATCCTCAAAATGATTGGCGAAGACGATCGGCTAAAGATAGATTATCTGGACTAGTGCGTAGTTGTCCTGATAGAACTCATAGAAGGCCGATGCATGAAAGGATTTCTGCACTGGATCAAGCCAAGATGCAGGTAGAAGAAGAAAGTTCCGCGACCAAGGAGAATCTGGCTGGTAAGATACGAAAGCCGATTGAACCTAAGCCAAGGTGGTGTCCTCTTGGTCTTAGTCGATCACAGCATAGGCGACTTCAAAGACTTAGGACTCTAAAGATGAGAGAGGCCGAGCAAGAAAGACAGAGAGATCAAGATTTCAATGAGCTTTGGTCGATTAAAATTGTTAAGGAGTGGAGGAAAAAAGAGCTAGTTGAAGAAGAATATGATTCAGTCGATGACCTAGATTTGCCTGTAATTCGGGATGATACTCTACCGATGGACATTGACATGGTGTTCACTTTACCGGCCGAATTCAAAATAAAGACAGAATCGGCTAAAGAAACATTTGCTCAGTTGTCTCTAGGGTCTCAAGATGCAGTCTTTGAGAAGTCTCAAGATGCTTATCGGTATCTTAAGCCGTTATACCTAAAAGGCCATATTAACGGCAAGCCGATATCAAGAATGCTTGTTGATGGCGGGGCAACAGTTAACTTACTGCCATACACCACTTGCAAGAAGTTGGGTAAGTCCGATGAAGATCTTATTAAAACTAATATGGTTTTAAATGATTTCACAGGCGACCCCACTGAGGCAAGGGGTGTCATAGTAACATAGTTGACAGTCGGCAGCAAAACATTGCTGACTGCCTTTTTTTGTATTTGACGCCAAGGGAAATTACAGTGTCTTGCTCGGGCGAGACTGAATTCACGCCAATTGTTGTGTGCCGTCGATTGTGCACCAATTACTCGTTCAATGGAACGGGGATGAAGTTTAGTTGATCAAAACCGACACATCGGCTCATATTGGTATGGCCAGTTCAGATGCGAATTGGCAGCACGAAGAAGCTGAATGTTTATCGGGTAAAGCTTTGGACGATTGTGATTTCAACTGCATCAACAAGACAGGGCTTATTTCGATCTATGTGAGGCCAAGCTCACTTGATCGGACTGATGAAATCTTGCATCGATGGGGTCCAGATCGGCAATGAAGGCTTTACAAGACAAGATGCAAAGCTATCGGCAAATGACAGATAGCTATGAGGCCATTGAAGATTTTCAAAAAATTGATAAATTTTGCCAGGGTTTTACATCGACGGTTTTGTTGGAAGAAGTCGATATAGATAATGGTGATAGAAAGAGACCAACTTTTATTAGTGTAAAGTTAGATGTAGATTAGATATATATTATAAGGAATAGTTGGTCAAAATTTTTAGAAGTTATAAAGATTGTTTTGCTTGAGAGTACCATGAAATGCCTGGTTTAAGCCGTCAGCTTGTTGAACGTCAGCTATCTATAAAACTAGGATATCAGCTATTTAAATAGTCTCTTAGAAGATTTAATTCAGCCTTGTATAATGTTATAAAAGAAGAAATCGAACGATTGCTGGAGGCGAAGTTTATCAGGCCTTGCCGATACGCTGAGTGGGTTTCTAACATCGTTCCTGTTATAAAGAAAAATGGTGAGTTAAGAGTGTGCGTTGATTTAAGAGATTTAAACAAAGCTACACCAAAGGATGAATATTCGATGCCTATAGCCGATATGCTTATTGATGCTGCATCAGGAAATAAAATCATTAGTTTTCTTGATGGTAATGCCGGGTATAACACATATTAATGGCAGAAACCGATATACCTAAAACAACCTTTAGGTGCCCTGGTGCCTTAAGGTTATTTGAGTGGGCTGTAATGGCATTCAGCTTGAAGAACGCTGGTGCAACATATTAGCGAGCTATGAAATTGATTTTTCATGATCTAATCGGCCATATTGTAGAGATTTACATGGACGATGTTGTTGTAAAGTCCAAGGAAGACTTGCAACATTTGGCCGATTTGGAAACATTCTTCAAGAATACAAGAGCGCATGGTTTAAAGATGAATCCGTTCAAGTGTGCATTTGGCGTGTCGGTTGGACAATTTTTAGGCTTTATGGTTCATGAGAGAGTGATTGAGGTCAATCAAGAAAGGGTCAAGGCCATAGCCAAAACAAAACCATCAACATGTAAAAATGATCTGTAGAAGTTGATCGATAAAATTAATTATTTATGATGAATTGTTTCAAATCTATTTGGTCGTATCAGTGCATTTACCCCACTATTGATGTTGAATGATAATCAAGAGTTTGTGTGTGGAGCCGATCAACAAAAAGCTTTTGAGAATATCAAGAAATAGATGACTAATCCTCCAGTTCTGGCCGCACCATGAAAAGGTATACCATTTAAGTTATATAGAGAAACTGAGCAAGAGACTATCACAGTTGTGTTAGTGCAAGAGGTTGATGGAAAAGAGCAGGTTATTTTCTACTTAAGCCGACGCTTAATTGATGTTGAAACCATGTATCCCTTTGTAGATAAACTGTAACATCCCAAAATTTGCCTAAATATTATTTTATGGATTTTAGTACATTTTATGATTTCTGGGAATTATTTGGATTTTTTCTGGATTTTATTAGAATTTATTAAATATAATTGTATTGGCCTTTTATTGAAAAGTATTAAAATATTACAAAGTTAAAATAAAGTTTTGCCAAAAATATTTTATTTGAGTTAAAAATGTCTCAAAGTATTTATGAGAATTTTATGGGGTTTTTTCTGATATTGTTATTGCCTACAAATATTTAAATGAATTTCTAGAATTATTTTAAATAAGAAAATGCGGAAAAAAAATCAATGAACAGTATTGGGCTCGGCCCATTTACTGTGCGGCCTTTTGGCCCGAGTTCTAGAAGCTCGGCCTATGGTCGTTGGATCATCATTCGACGGACGAAATCTGAACCAAACCCTAGTTAATCCCGTGTGTCCGTTTCGTACGCGGTTCGGATCTAATCTTCGCCGCTCGCATCCATGCCGTGTGTCTTGCCACGTGGATGGATAGGATTTCCGCTCCGCGCAGCTGTCTTCTCCGTCGAGGACTCGGAGTCCCGGTCACCTATGCCATGGGAGTCCTGGTAGAACACGTTCCCCGAGGCCTATAAAGGTCGCGCAAACCTCGCGCTGGACTTGCCATCTTCCATCGCGTATTTTTCCCCAAGCGCCGCCACTCGGCACGATCTGCAGAGGTCGCGGGAGCTCGTCGGAGTTTGCTAGAAGGCCGCCACGGGTTTCGCTGGATTTCATCGCCGGCGAGCCTTCTTCCGACGCGTCGTCTTCGGAGTCGAACTCAAAGCGTTGCGCCGCGTCTGGTCTGCTATCTCTCGTCGCTGAAGCATCGCCTGAGTGCCATCTGCATCGTCATCGTCCTCATCTCCGGTGTAAGATCACGACCGTGCCGCCATTGTCATCGGGAAAGCTTTCAACCGTTCGATCACTAGCTTGCGTCCGAGATTGCGCCACATAATCCCTTCATTAGTGCACAGCTCCAGTTAGGGTAGCCGTCGGATTCAAATCTTGTGATCGAAGCGTAGCCACGTGTTCCACTGCCCGTAGCCATTCGATCAGATCTGTGCACATCAGATCGTTCCGGCGTCGCGGCCAACCGCATGTCGCCGCGTGTCAGGCGCGGAGCCCGAAGTGCCATGAGCCGCGTCCACCGTGAACCGGTGCGGGCTGGTGGACTTGGTCTATACGCCTGAGACGCGTGGCAGCGCCTGATTGGCCGGCTCAGAGGTGACGTCACCCTGACGACAGGATGACACATTAAACCCAATTTTCCTTTAGAAAAATAATTCGTTTAATTCGGTATTTTCCAATTTTCAGGTTTTATGATTTTTGAATCTTCCGAGAGCCCGTTCTCCCTCATACGAGCTCCGATTGAGGTCATTCAAATTTCTAAAAATTTGTAAAATTGATATATATTTAATGGTGAATTTTATTTAATTTTTAGAGTTTGTTTACTATCTATTTTGGTGTTTATTTGTGGTTCTTTCTCGTTTTGCGTAGACGTTGAATTGTGCGACGCAACCAAGGAAGATTCGTCGACTCAAGACTATAGTCCAGAGCAAGAATAAGAGCTTTATTAAGGCAAGTTGTTTTTTTCATGTTGAAACCATGTTTATAAAATCGCTATATTGTTTTACTCTATTGCATATTATTTCAAGTATACAATTGTTTCAAACTAAATTGGGATTTAGTTATTATACCAATTCGATCTATACCCTACCTTTTCATTTGTATGCCATGATATATTGTCACCCTAGATTGGTTCACTATAGTTGGTTAATACTAAAATCAACATGTGAAGGTTAGTACGTCATAGGTTCTTAGCCATGCCACGTCATCACATGTACTTGAATCATCAATGTTTAATCTTGATTAATGGAATATGGAACAATGATGTGAACTTGTGTGTCATGTGAGATCATGCAATGAGATTGAGTTGTAGTGGCGAGTTATGTCACGCAACGATGTTGAAGTTGTTGATGGCACGTGGTGCTTGGTGATCAACTGGGGTGGTAATCATTTAGATTGGGGCAAGTGGCAAGGGGCGAGTATGCCAAGGTGGGCCCGATGGGCAGAGGGTATGTGGATGTCTTGCCCTGATCACTCTAAGGACTTAACCTTGCAAGCCTTTGACCTGAGTCAATCATGCAACCACATGTTTGGAATGGGACATCCTAGCCGATTAATTTGTGAAGCTTTAGCTTTGTACTATCATTGGCGGTGTGAGTTCCCGAGTTATAGTGTAATTCATATGGCGCAAGAGGGGGGCCCTGGATGTGGTAACCAGTCCCACCAGTGTTGAAACCTTAGCGGGTAGTACGAGGTTAAGGTAGAGCATTGTAAAGGCTTTGTCATGATCTCTCTGCCGACACACCAAAGGAAGTGTGTTAATTGCATGGCACCAAGAGATGATCATGTCGTGTGGGTAAAGTGCATAACCTCTGCAGAGTGTAAACCTATTCGAATAGCCGTGCTCGCGGTATTGAGCAATGCTTGGGAATTACAGTTAAGGATTAGTTTAATTAAATGGAAAACTTGGTTGGGATGGCGGGATTGCCATGTGGAAGGTTGGAAACTTGACTTAGGATTGGAAACTTGGTTTACTTGAAAAATGTTGAATCTATCTATTACTGTTATTTGTTTCACAGTCTTTACAATCTATTTATTGTATTTGTTCGTAAATGCTGCTTTGTTGCAAAATAGCCATGATAGCCTATCCTTTGGAATAAGCCTTGCATATACCTATGTTAGAATTGCATTCTGTGCACAACTTGTTGAGTGCTTTATGTACTCACCCTTGCCAACAACAACATCACTAGTTGAGGAGTCTACATCAATGCTGGAGGAGAAGTACTGGGAAGAGACGAATGTTTAGGGTGCAAGCCTTGTCAGTTGCCTGTGGTATACTGAGGGGTTGTCTATGTTTTCATTCCGCTGCAGTTTAATATGTTATTCAGCCTTGCGAGGCATAGTCATGTAAGTTGACCATAAGGTCATTCAACTAGTAGTATATAATATATGATGTCTTTCATAATGTTTCCACTGTGTATGATTGTGATATTTACCGATGTTGAGCCTGTGTGCACTAGCGTGATCCCGGACTAGTGCAATATACACAGAGGGTCCGAGTTTGCATATTCGGGTCTCGATAGAAACTCTGCTTATCTTTATAATTTGCCTGCACAAAATTAAGGCATTATATTTTAGCATTGGCTTGTAAAGTCATTTGTAAATTCGATGTTATAAAGTATATGCTCTCAGCTCCGATTTTGCGTGGTCGACTTGGGAAATGGGCTTATGCTCTTATCGAGTTCGACCTAACATATGAAGCGGCTAAAGCGGTTAAAGGAAGGTAATAGCCGATTTCATAACAGGACATGAAACAAATGTCGATCTAGTATCTGTAGCACCATGGCAACTATATTTTGATGGATGAGTATGTCAATAGGGTGACGGTATCAGAATAGTGCTCGTCTTGCCAAAAGGACATAGTTTTGAGTTTGCATTCTGGCTAAATTGCCGATGCTCTAACAATCAAGCTGAGTACGAAGCATTGCTTGAAGGCCTACAGCTGCTTGAAAATATCGGAGTTGATTCTGTTGAGGCCTAGATGATTCCTTGTTGGTTGTACAGCAGGTTAAGGGAGAATATAACTGCTATGATGAAATTTTGATTAAATATTTAGAACAATGCCTTGCTGTAATTGGCTCATTTACATGGTTCTCTATTAGTCATGTTCCTCGAGAGATGAATGACAGAGCCAACTTATTAGCTCAGCAAGCATTGGGCTATAAAGTTTTTGGCCGATTTGAGGAATGTGAGCCGATTGATAAAACAGTGATGTGTGTTAATATAGCTGATTGGAGGACAAAAATAATGAAATATTTGATCGATCCTTCGAAGCCTACAGATCGGAAAGTTAGGCTACAAGCTCTAAAATATGTTGTCCTGGATAATGTGTTGTATTATCGAACTTTAGAGAGTTTGTTGCTAAGGTGTCTTAAAGCCGAGGAAGCTAAAGTAGCAATGGGTGAAGTACATGAAGATATTTGCAGATCCCATCAATCGTCTTATAAGATGAAATGGCTGTTGAGGTGAACAGGGTATTTTTGGCCGATGATGTTGGAAGACTGCTTCTATTATTACAAGGGGTGCTAGACTTGTGAAAATTTGGAAACGTTCAGTTGGCTCCAGCATCGGCTTTACACCCTATTATCAAGCCTTGGCCGTTTAGAGGATAGGGGATAGATGTAATCAGACAAACCTTTCCTGCTTCGAGCAAAGGCCATAAGTTCATTTTGGCTGCCACCGATTATTTTCCTAAATGGGTTGAAGCCATCCCAGTCAAAAAGGTTACAAGTGTTGAAGGCATCGGATTTGTTACGTAACATATTATCCATCGGTTTGGATTTCCGTAAACGATTACGACAAATCAAGGAACTGTGTTTATGTTCGATGATTTTTAGAATTTTGCTAAAAGTTTGGGTATTAAGCTATTAAATCATCACCTTATTATGCTCAAGCTAACGGTCATGCCGAATCATCTAACAAGACATTAATCAAGCTGATCAAGAGGAAAATTGATGAGAAACTGAGAAATTGGCACTCAATGCTGTCGAAGTCATTATGGGCTTATCGGCTTGTGTATCATTGGGCGACAAAACTTTCGCCTTATCAGGTTGTCTATGGTCAAGAAGTCATTTTGCATGTAGAAATCAATATCGACTCTATACGAGTAGCTAGACAAAATGGTTTGTCGGCTCAAGACTATGGAGATTTGATGGTCGATAATCTGGACAATTTGGCAGAGTTATGTTTATATATATTGGATCGGCTTAAGAAGAATAAGGTGAGAGGTGCTAAGGCCTAAAACAAAAAAGTGATGCATAAATCTTTTTGTAAAGCCGATTTAGTCTTAAAAACTATATTACCTGTCGGTACTCGGGATAATCGATTTAGCAAATGGTCTCCTACGTGGGAAGGACCGCATAAAATAAATTAGTTTGTTGATGGAAATTCCTACATCTTAGAGACATTGGAAGGTGTGGTGTTTCCTAAGGCGATTAACAGAAAATACTTGAAGAAATACTACTCTAGAGTTTGGATTTATTCCTAATCGGCTATTTGAGCTCATCGGTTGAAATTCCAAATTAACTCGTTGCAGTTAATTCTGGCTAAACTAAAATAAAGCCGATTATACATTTACAAGCGAGTCAAGATATAAAATCGGTTAGATAGCCAATTAAAATTGCAAATACTTCAAACATTTCAAAAGTTGTTTTCAACAGCTAACATTGCAGATATTTGAAAGTTTAAACCACCCAATTACAAGAATTTCAGATAAAGCCGATTACAGGTCGAACACAGGAAGTCGAGCGCCATGAGCCGACAGAGCCGCCGCAGCCTTTGCAATCATCTCTTGGACCTCATCAAGAATTCTATTGTCTTCTTTGGCATTTTCGAGTACAGGAGTGATCTTGAGTGATTGCTTTTTTACTCTAGCCACGGTCAAGGCAATCCCAAGTTTCTGATCTTTGATAGCCGACGATGACTTTGAAAGCATCTCCTGGCCATCGGATATTTGTTTGTTTAGTTTGGCCAACTCTTCTTCGAGAAGCTTCTTGGTCGACTCGAGCTTCTGGACCACCTCCTTATCGGCCTTGAGGGCTTTGGCATCCGCGTCGAATTTGTGCTTCTTAGCCTTGGAGTCGGCCACCAGCTCGTCCTGAAGTTTTTGGTCGGCTTCTTGGGCTTCCCTCAAGGTGATCCTGGCCTTGGCCGCATCAACTTCCGCCTTCTTGTCGTCCAAGTGGCAGACGTTCAGCAGCGCCTCCATTGCTTCCGGAGGTAGGTCGGCTTCGACAACGGCCATGACGTCGTGGAGGGACTGCGTATTGTTAAGCAAATTGGCTTGTGGCCTCATCACCTAGTGAAATAGCTTGTCCAACCTCTCCTGCATGCCTCAAGCCGACATCACCGCGGCCGACGCGTCCAAAGATACTTCAAGGATTTGCTGAGTCCCAACCGGGTAGTCATCCATGGCCACCACTTCGGGATCATCCAAATCGGCCAAGGTGAAGGCCAACAGGTCGGTTGGGTCGGACGATGTTGAGGCAGGAGCAGCTATAGGGGCTGGTGGCGTCGGTTGAGACGATGGTGGTGGAGGCTCGAAGGAGGCGACCAGCAAATCAGCTAAGATATTAGCCACTTGCACTGACGAAGAAAGCTAAAAAACTTAAAAAGTAAGTGAAGGTGATATATTTACATAATTACGGAAAATTTGTAATGGCAACTTACCTAGCTAGTAGCCGACGCGTGCGGAGAGCTCTCACCGCTTTGTTCTTGGGGCTTAGGGCTGTAAGATCGAGGATTCCGACTATAGGGGGGTGAATAGGCGACTTTAAAAATTTCTTCTACGATTAATTAAAATATCGCCTAAGTACCCTTATGTCAAAACCTAGATGATAATAGATGCGGAAGCGATAAACTAAGGTTTTAACAATTAAAGCTTAAGTCAAATAGACTCACTAAGTGCACTAGCTAATTATGTCTCTAACAATAAATTACAATCCTAAAGACAAGCAAGCAATTTAATTCTAGGAATGTAAATTACAATAGTGTAAATAAGGAATTGCAAGCATACACTTGTCGGTCTCCCCTAATCCACGTTGAGGCAAACCCAAACCACTTTGGACCGATTCCACGAATTGAGCATCCGACTTGATTCCACTAGTAGTAGCTCTTTCCCTCTCCGGGTAGGTGAGCTCCGACCTTGATAATTTTGTCGGGCCTTCTCACAATCTCATTGAGAAGGTCACCGCGCACTAGGCCTCCACACGCCGTCTAGGTGTCGGCAAACACCAAGAGTAACAAGTCAAGCCATCTAGCTTGAGCTCCACCAAGTACAACACATGTATAATGGTGATCACCGAGTGCAACACATGCATAAGGCTCCCCTCAAGTGCTACACATGCACAAGAGGCTCTCAATCCTCTCCTAAATGCAACACATGTAAATAGGGCTCACTCTTAACTCAAAAACCAAATGGAAGAGAGCAACACATGCACACAACTCCCACAAACCTTCTCCAAAGGCAGCAACACCCAAATGCCAACCCCAAGACTCCTTTTATAACCTCCTTAAAAAAACTAGCTGTTGGGGGCAAAACGGGCAAAAAGTGTAGCAAACCCGGTGCTACCGCCCATCTAGGACCGGTAGCACCGGCATCAGGATAAATAGTCACTTTCGTGCATTAAAAATACCAAAAACTAGCTGTTGCTACAGTACACCTTGGTGCTACCGTCCATCTAGGACCGGTAGCACCGCTCGGCCCATCTAGGGGCGGTCTACCACTGTTTCAGCCACTAAAACAGTCACAACTTTTTACTCTGGACTCCGATTTAGGTAATCTTGGACTCTATGCGAAGCTTATCAAGAGAGCTACAATATCCACCTATTTTAAATATTTAAGCAACCATAAATATTTTTAAATATCACAAAAATAAAGACTTTAATGTAGTCATACAAGTCTGTGAAATCATGTGCTGAAAAATTGGCTTAGTAATGAAATTGGCATTGCAAGGTGGTTGTGCTCATAGCATGTGTGGTGCTTTTGCATGTGCTATTTTAGATGTTTACTTGATATGCTTGTGATAGCATGGTAATAGTTTTGCTTAATGCAATGCGCTCATGTGAGTGGTTGCATAGACTGATGTTGAGTCAAGTCGTGGGCTTGTGCTCGGAATTGTTTCTTGTTTATTCATGTGCAGGTGTTGCTTGAGGGCGAACGTGGTCGATGACGGGACCGGAACTAGGTACATGGAGGAACTAAGGTTTGGGACTAGGTTCAGGGAGGAACTGAGGTCCTAATAGTCAAGGATGTCATGCGGGACGTTCGAGCTAGAGAACGGTGCACATGAAGGCTGGTTAGTCACGTGAGTGCGGCAGGTGGGCCGTACGCATGCAGTTGTAATCGTTTGGGGCAGTTTGCATGTATTGGGCCATGTTGGGCCAAGTGAATATGCATACGAACTGTTGCTCATTATAAATAGGAGAGGGATGTCTCCTGTTTAGATGAGAGAGCTGGGTATTAGGGTTTGTACTCTTTTATTTGGAGTACTGTAACTAGACTAGACAAAAAGAAATAAAGATCGATTTCTCTGCGGCTGTTTTCTTCCTGACATCCAGAAGTATTGTGGACGAAAAATCAGCGATACAGTGTCCAGCGCAGCTACAGTAAATGGTGTGATACAGTTATTCATTTCTACAGTAAATCGCGGATTACTGTTCATGCGCGCTTTGATTCCGTGATCGGTTTCCGGTTTGTTTGCCCTGTTTTGGTTTTTATAGATTGATTCATTGTTTGTCTTGTTTGAACGAGTTTAATCTTGATTTGATCTATGCAAAACCTTTGTAGAGTATCAATTTAGAGTTCCTGAAAGTTTCGTTGGTTAATCATTTGTAGATTGTGATTAATCACGAAATTAGGATTTGATCAATTCTCGTCATAATCTATCATAGCATGCTTTCGAGGTTAATAACTTTTGATCCGTAGGCCTGATCGTGCTGATTCATTTTTTGTTAGATTCTTATTAGAATCTAGTTTCTACAGTTAAAATTTCAGGTTAATCCGACTGTTGGATCTCC
Source organism: Otatea glauca (assembly GCA_036346275.1). NCBI lineage: Eukaryota > Viridiplantae > Streptophyta > Magnoliopsida > Poales > Poaceae > Otatea > Otatea glauca. The sequence continues at coordinate 22,527,102 of CM070715.1, forward strand.
AGGAATTAGCGATTTATCGAATGCATCTAACTCTGTTTTGTTGAATACGAAGCAATTATTTGAGTCCGAATTGGGGTGAATTTTTAGTAGATCAAAATTTTGGTTTTAGCTTCCGCGCAATCATTCACCCCCCTCTGATTGCTAGTTTAGTATATATCGATCCTACAAAGTCTAAAATCTGATTTCTCGAAATCCCTCAGATAGACTTGATGAAGAGAGTGACTACAAGCTAGAGAAAGTCAATAAGATTAAATATTGAGCCATGTGATGATCAACTCATGATCAAAATAATTTTGCAAAACACATTTGCAAATTCTAATCACATGCTCCAATATCAAATGCATGAACTCCAATATTTTGCAAAACATATTTGCAAATATAAATCTTGGAAACAAGAGCAATAAAGATCATATCTTTGAGCCATGTGATAGTCAACACATGATCTAACCAATTTGCAAACACATTTGTAAACCTTATTCACATGCTCCAAGATAAGATTCAATTAAACCATATTTTGCAAAAAAAACTCATTTTGCAAACACAAAGCAAAAACCTATCTTAGCCTTTGTGATGACCGACTCATGATCAAGTCACAAGCTAAGACTCTGATGCATGAGCTCTCTATTTGCAACACATGCAAATATCTAGCTCTATACAAACAACCACTTAAACCAACTTGCATAAGCTATATCCCTTTTGCAACACATGCAAATCCATAGCTCTATGCAAAAACCAAATCAAGATTCAATAAGGAGCAAGTATAAGCTCCCTTATTTGCAACATATGTAAATACTTAGCTCATGCAAGAACCAATTAAGAGAGTGAGCTAGAGTGAACTGGATTGAGTTCATCAAAACATGATGAAGCTCAAGCTATAAGACTCGACCCTTCTTAATATTATGGCAACCTATACTAGCAACCCGGTCTCCCATCCAAACACCGAGACCGATAAAAGACTAGGAACACATCCTTAGCCCTAGCTAGTTATACCTTTGCCTCTCGCAATCACTTGGAGCTTTCACGATGATCGATCATCTTCTCTCCAAGTCGGGATCTTCATCTTGATGCTTATCAACACATGATGACGTACTTGTCCCATTTATCCATCTCGACCTTGGACTTAACCTATTTCAAACACATTGAAAGTGTTAGTCCAAAACATATGGTTGTATCAATCATCAATGCACTGCATTCACACAAAATAGATGCTCTCAAGATCCTTTGATCTTTTCCTTTGATGATTGATCACAACCCAAAGATAATTGATTAAAAAATTAATTGTGTCTTGAGTATACTAATGCAACTAATGCTTCATATACTCAAGAACTTTCAATTGCCTTAGGATCAACAACGTGAACCATCATTAATTATAGAATAAACTCCATTGCATATTGTGCATATAAATAATTAAACTTCGAATCAATATGCACATAATCAATTTGAGATTGCTTTGGAGTTTGTCCTATATTAACATGAGTATACTACAACTACACAAATTTTATATATACTCAAAGGATTGTTTCAAAGTAATGATCCTTGATACAGAAAGATGAATTAGATCAATACTATTGAAACATTAAGGTAAAGTATGAACTCCCCCTAAATATGTGCATTCATGTATATATGGAATTGAAACATTAATGTGCATCTTGAGGTCTAAATAATGGTAGAGTTCATCCTTTAACTTGAATCCGAAATATGCATTAAGATATCATAAAATGAATACGAGTGCATACTTTGGGTTTTCCATTTTTCAATGAGATGGGACTTTGATATTTCCATCTTTTTCATCCAAAAGAGACAAATATAAGAGTTAAGATTAACAAAAGAGTTAGTCTCATAAAAGGATTTGTCATTAATTAACAATTGAGACTAATCAATACTATGATTATCAAAAGAGTTAGTCTCAATAGTAGTTTTGTCATTAGCACAAAACCAAATTAATGGAGCTTGAACTTTCAAGGGCCTCTGCTCGCCACAAATTTAATTGACTTGGCACGTTTCTTCTGTGATAAAAATTGGCTACAAGTGTTAGTCTCTACAAGGCTTTGAGAAAAATAATATTTAATAACCGATTATTATGTACTTACTTGGTTGTTGTTGTTTCTCTTTGTCCGATAGAGAAGGGGATTGAATTCCCAGGGTACCAGATGTGTACCCTGAGAGGCCAGTTGATTGGCGCGGCCTCTTGCTTGGCTGGCCACTACCCGACGGGCAATTGTTGTCTTCTTGTCGGGTGCTTTAGTCCGCAAAGAAGATGAAAAGCCGATTAGTAAAAGGTTTATATAATGGAGGTTGAAAACAGTAATGAATTTATTTGAGCTGATATCTCGCCGGTAATATATATGAGACTTGAGTTAGTATATCCTAACGAAATAGCCTCATCACTAGAATTGTTGTTAGTGGCTACCGTCGGCTCAGGTAGATCTAGGAAAAATTCGTTGATAATAGCCGGTGGAGTCTTCAATGAATACAAGGCCGCAGCAATGGACAACCACCATGACGAGAAACCCGCTGCCTAGCGAGTGTTTAAGAAAAAATGCGGCAAGTCTTGAACTTTAAAATCATCTGCTATAAGTAAAACAATGTTGACCACTACAGCATTACGGACTCGTGCTCTTGGTTGTAGCCGATCAAGGAGTTGAAAGCACAGGGTGACTTGCCCAAATCCCAACTACCTGGCATAAACTAACAGATGATAGAATTCATATGAAGGTTGGAAAGTCTGATTTCTTGTGTGAAGACCGACAGATAATATACTTGGAGAAATGAATAACTTATAAAGCTCCAAAGTCTCATGAGGCATCAAATTGCTGTCGGCTTCTAGGTGCAAAAAGGATGGGCGGCGATAATCGGCTGCATTGCTGTAACTGAAGAAGTCCTGGTGTTTGGAGTCTTCACTGTCGAGTTGCAAAAAGAATGCCAAGTACTTTCTAGAGCCGACGGGGGTAACCTTTGTCTCATTTCCAGAGTAGAGTATAAACCTCTCGCCATAAGATCGGCTTGCTCTATATTGGTTCTCTGCATCCTCAAGGGTCTCTTCTCGCGGGAAGGGTGTATCATCTGCTGGATTCAAATTAAAAGACCGGCTGAATACGCAATAAAGCGAGGTCTGCACGAACCACATCGGACCTCCTACATTGCCGACATTATAATTGCCTAGGTCCATAAAAAGTCGACTGCGTACCATATGCAACATCTGATACACTGCACCTAGAAGCATCTTCTCTAGGGCTAGCCGACGGCCTTGAACTAACTATTCGACCAGACTCTGATAAACTTGGGTCGGCCCAAGGGATGCTCCGCAGAAAAGAAATATGTCCAACCAAAGGTTAAGAAAAGCAACGTGTTTCTCGTCCAATACTAGCCCAGTGCCCTTGTTGATAATATATTTACTCCACCCCTCGCCCTTGGATCAGATCAGCTTGTATTGCGGCTTGGCGCAGAAAGCCGACACTTGCTACCCGTCAGGCCTCAAATAGCACAGATGGGCTACATCTAAGAGAGTTGGGCCGATCGAACCCGTTCTAAATATAATTGCATTCAGGGTATCCAACCAAAAATAGCATACCGTGGCCATTAAAGGCTCATTGGCTTCAGGGTCGGTAATGATAGGGGGAGGCACTCAGCTATTCCCATTCGCTCCCATATCTCCCTTTTTTTGGGCCACTACCCGATTATACCAACTTTTCCAACCATTCAGCGCCGTCGGCTAGGCCCTAAAAACTTTTGCTCCACCCTTCTATGTTATATCTAGAAGCCAATAAGGGGAGACTAGGGATTTCCTAATTTATAACTGTGTCGTAATCTAGATTTCCTACTGGGCCTAGGTAAACTGATCTTTGCTATTTGGGATCGGGATGAGTACCTGCTGGGAATCCATTCAGCCGATCTGGAGCAGGAGTAGTTGAGCGACGAAGACTGTTGAGCAAAGTGCGCAGGGAGTCAGTTGAAACCGATGGTGCGTCGCTTGAGAGCTTGTGCGGGTGAGAATGACCATGTGGGGACCTCATATTTATATGGAGTAAAAAAGGTGAAACGGCGGGAAGACCATGTAGGGACCTCTCTGTTTTGTTAGACTTACTAGTCTTTTCTGCATCATTAATATTACTTAATGGTAATTGATCAACAATTTCAAGCAATTTGTGATCACAATTAAGTGCAGTAAGTTGGTTACCTTGCACATTAATCACACCTTTTGGACCAGGAATCTTTAAGCTCTGGTAGGCATGATGAGTTGCTGTATAAACTTGGTTAGTAAAGGTCCACCCAGAATGACATTATATGCTGACTCAAAATCAACAATTTCAAATGAAATCAACTCCGTTATGAAATTGTCAACATTTCCAAAGATGACAGGTAATACTATCTATCCCATGGGAGTGATTGACGGACCAGGTACAATCCCAAAAACTGGGTTCGAAACAGGTCTTATCTTAGAACAAGGGATTTGCATCTCATCCAAGGTATGAATAAAATGTAAGTCCAAAGAAATCCCTCCATAAATTAAAACTCTTCCAATCATGCAATTACTAATAGTAAGAGAAACTACTAGTGGAAGCTTTCTAGGGACTAACATACCTTTTGGGCAATCTTACCTGTTGAAGGTGAGGCCAACATCCGACCACTGGGGTACTATGGCTTTTCGATCTGATTGCTAATGCTGTTAACCTCCCTCCATGCAGTTTTGAATTGCCTCTTTGAGTTGTATGCAGATGATCCTCCGAATACGACATTAACATGGTTATCAGGCTTTTGATAGCCCTTTTCTTCATCACCATCCACATATTTATTACCCAAATCTTTCGGTAAGGTATGCATAGGACCCTTGCCGGTGTAGAAATCTTCCATGTGCTTTTGCCATGTATGGCAGTTCCACAGGTCGTGTCCTGATACCCTATGCAACGGACACCAACGACCATTTCCACCGGTCGCACCAGGATTTTTGGAACCAGACTGGTCGTCCTGGTGACCAGCTGACTTTTTCCAAGGTGCCTTCCCCTTGGAGTTTGTTGGTCGTTCTGCAATTCTTGTAACTTCACACTGGGCGTTCAGTTTATTTTTATTTTTCTTATTCATCCCTTTGTGATTTTCAGATTTAGAAACTTTTTTCATCTTCTAGTCTTTTGATATTAGGAGGCTAGGTTTTGGTGAAGCATGGCCCTTATCAACCTTTTGGTGCCACTCAATAGCCTCAAGTGCATCTGAGTATCAGTCTGCCATATTGAATAGCTCTAGTATGGTAGACGACGGATGAATGTTGAGATCTTCAGTAAACCTCTTATAGCGGACAACCTACTTAAACGCACGAATCACAGAACTGTCAGAGATATTAGGAATAGTGTTGCGTACTTCTACAAACATTTTAATAAACTGTTGCAAATTTTTGCCAGAAGTTTGGCGAAGACGATGCAAATCATCTTCTTTACCAGGCTTGGCATAGCAACTTTTAAAATTATTTAAAATGGCATGGCACAAAATTTCCCAACTGAAAATAGAACCTTCTGGCTAATTAAACAGCCAAGTTCGTGCTGATCCTTTTAAGACAGTAGGAAGGTAGTTAGCCATTACCTTTTTGTCACCTCCAGCAGCCTGGATGGCGGTAGTCTAGACTTGCAAGAATTCTGACGGATTCTGAGTTCCATCAAAACTCTGCAAAGATCCCGGCTTGAATTTTTCAAGCCAGGTTACGCTTATGAGCCTAGGGGAGAAAGCTGTAGGATCAAGGATAATCGATTAGAAGGGGTGAATAGGAGGTTTTAAAATTTCTTCGGCTCTAATTACAATAAACTAATAATCTAAGCAAGAATTGCAATTTTGATAATTAAAGCCTAAATTCTCTATGTTTCTCTAAGTGCAACGACAACCTAAGGCTAAGCAAGAATACAAACCTAGGCACAAGATCAATACTCTAAAATTGCTAGGAATGTAAATTGCATAAATGAATTCAAGAAATCAAACCACAAGAGAGAATGACACGAAATCTATCCCGTGGTCTCGAAGACTTGCCGGTCTCCCCTAATCCACGTTGAGGTAGCTTGATCAACTTCAAGCTGGCTCCAACTCGTAATTGAGCCTCCCTCGATCACTTGGTAGTTCTTCTCCACTCCGGGTAGGTGAACTCCGGCCTTCACATGCTTGCCGGGGCTTCTCACAAACTCCGATGAAAAGCTCACCGAGCACAATCTCCTTCAAGCTATCTAGAATGCGGCAACCTCCAAGAGTAATAAACTTTGACGATCGTTTGAGGTTTATCAAGTGTCTAAATGGCTCAATGTAATGCTCACACTTGATTTTTCTCTCAACTACTCACCAAATGAGAATTGAATGCTCTAGAGTTGAAGAGAAGCAAGCAAGGGCTCAAGAATATGTAATAAGTGTCCAAGAGATGCTCTATACCGCATATGTGGGTGTATTTATAGCCCTGATCAATAATACTAACCGTTGCTACCAAACCCCTGAAAAATTCAGGAAGGCCGCACTACCGCCCATCTGGGGCTTGTAGTGCCGCCCTTAGGTCCAACGGTCACATGTAGCATTTAATGCACTTACAGACTAGCCATTGCTACAGAAGGCCGACAGTACCGCCCCCATATGGCCAGTAGTGCCGATCGAGGAACCCCAAAAAAGCGCTCCCTCTGGAATAATACTACCGATAGTAGGGTCAGTACTACCGACCGAGCGGCAGTACCACCCTCCCATGGACGGTAGTGCTGACAATAGTTGGGGGACATGAGATTTTCAAGTTTCTTTTTAGGGAAAGTGAAAATAATCATTTGTATGAGCATTGATTGAGCCATTTTCCCTAGAACCACATCAAGCTACTAATCAAGAGTCCCTCTTAATAGTACGGCACCTAATCTAGCAATTTGATCTTTCTCCAACACACCGAGATCGTTAGAAGCTATGAAAGGTCCTAAATTTTATATCTTGGATCTTTAGCTTGACGCATTAATCTTCTTTCGCTTCAATTTCATGGTTCATCTTGTTCCATGTCTAGGACCAACCTATTTTCAATATTCTCAAAAAAAAATATTAGTCCTTTAATCGCGATTGTCATTAATTAGCAAAACCAAAACAAATTAGGGGCCTAGATGCTTTCAAAAGCTTTACATCCTGTATACAGACTGGAACATAATCGTACATTAGGAGTTTGGTCCACATTTTCAGGAGACGAGGTCGTCGACAACCACAGTTAGGAATTTCACCTGGGGTTAGGCGTTCAAAGATGCTTCTCCGTCGTGGACCTCCACTTCGCTGATGACTAACGCCCTGCTGGCACCGACCAGACGAGGATCCCTCCACGCAGGATTCAGTTTGAGATCTGGTAGACATATACCTTATTTGCACTTCGTTGGTAGCTTCTTGTAGATCAGCAGCAATAGATTGAATAACAGTTGCATTCAGTACATCTTCCCCCTCCGTTAGATGATTAAGAATTGCATTTGATAAAATGCGAATTTTCTCAATAGGGGTTGTTTACTGCGAGCTATTTTGAGCAAAGTTGGAGTTTCTTACCACCGCCTATGAAGGTGGTGGCATAACAAATGTATTTCGATGAGGTTGCCCTCTAGAGACCTGAAATCTTAGTGAGATGCTTGGTTGATTCTGGAAATATAATCATTTAGCCTCATCGATAGACTTTTGTTTCTCTGCCATACGTCGCTTGTATTCACTCTGAGCGGTTTTTTCGGCAATCTCTTGAGCTTCACGTTCTTCGCGTTCTGCCTGTTGCCCATCTATTTCACCGGTAACCACGCAGGTGCGGAAACCCGAGTAAACAGAGGGTTTTAATCCTCCATCTTCATCTGATGAAGGTGTGTAGTCTAAACCTTGGAGACGATCTTCTAAGGCTAATTATTCAGAAGGTTATTACTACCTTTTGATACATTTTCATTGTCAACTTCCATAGAACATACCTCATGGATACCTTCCTCTGAATTTACTAGAGGAGTAATGAGAACTTTACCTTTTGGCGTGTTAGATGATTGTTCTTCTGCCTCAACCTCTGCCTCGATCTTTACCAACTCCGCCTCCGAAACATATTTAGAGTAGAAATCACACTTACACTGCTCCTCTGTTGGCTCGTCATCAGCAGTAAGATGGGTGTAATCGGTGAGGTCAAACCAATTCTCTTCATCCATTATAGAGAATTTCTTGATTTTGATGTCCGGAGGCCCTCCTTCTAGCACCAACTGTCGATGTCTAAGACTTTGGGTCCCTTAATCGAACTTACAGAAATATAAATTGTGGCTGCAGGAGATGTTTGTTCTCCTTGTGGACATTGTTTAGCAATATGGACCTTTTCGTGACAGTTGAAGCACTCACGTTTCTCTCGTGGTGTCTTGTTGGGTACAATTGTATGCTTAATATTGTCTTCCTTGCGAATCCCAATTTATCATTTCTTAGGGCATTCCTTGGCCCAATGACCTTCCTTATCACATAAGAAACATATTGTTGGTGATGGCCATTTACTACTTTTCTAATGAAGGTTGTCAAGGTTAAAGTGTTGTTTCTTTGACTCCTTAAGCGACATTTCCTGTGCAACTGGTACTCTTTTGTTTGCCAAATCTTGAGAAACTAAGGCTCGGAATTTCTCTTGCTGATGCTGAATTGTAGCGAAAACTATCGATCCAGGGGGCATTGAGTTGGCCAATGATCTTGACCTTCACAAAGGTAACATGTGATGCTGCTCATGGGACATTTTCCAGGAGAATGATTTCCTTCATAGCTGGAGCAATTGATTGCATGCTCATCAGTACTATGCCCTATTGCTCCACAGCGAATGCAAGCACGATATTCGGATTGATTTGGTTGACAACGTTTCAAAGAACAACGTCTAGGTATCGAATAAGGTGTAGGAGTAGGTTTCTGATCTGAACCATTTCCACTTCTAGCGAAAATTGCACCAAGGTTTGCAGTGTTCTGCACTATTTGTTGGAGAAGAAGGGTGTGTGTCTGGCGACTTTGTTCAATTATGGCGAGCATTTGCACCGTGGTTGGGGATTCTAGCAATTGTTCTTATGGGTTAGCTTCTTGCGGACCTTGGGGAGGTGGAGAATTATGACGATTGCCATGACGAGAGGAGGATGTCCTAGGTAGATGCTGGGGATTTAGTTGGGCTGGGGTAGGATTATCATTTAATGGAGGTGGAGAGCCTTGCGCGTTTTCACTTTCCACGATTCTGCTGAGGGACCTTATCACAGGCATCCTGCAACAATATTTATTAGGATAAGGTTATTTAGATGGAATTCTGTGAGGGTTATAAGGCAATATTTCATTCCTTAAAATATTTTTAATTAAATTTTCTTATTAAGTAAGGGTTGTCACATCGTAAATTTCAACCTAATGGTTTAGTATTCACGAGAGTAACCCGAGAAGCAGTACAGAAGACTTTAAAATAAAAGCGTAATAGCATAAAAGACTCACTTATTTACTATATAGGGGAAGGGTCTAGATTTCCTTTCTAACTACAAGCTTAGTGTATTCTTATTTGGCCTAATGATATTGGTTCTTCATTCTTCATGAAAGTGGTTTGATAATGTCGGAATCTTCTTCTAGGGCTTCCATTCAGTCTTGAAAGTGTAGAAACTCTTTGGCTCTAACTCTGAATCTGTATATAATCTATACAAAGCAACAAGGTGGGAGGAGTAGTGGAGATTCCTTGGTTTCAAAGATATGTCCAGGTATTTCTTGTAGGGAAAGTTAAATAGTGGCTGGCCTAAGGTAGCTTAGACATTTTTGATAGTTGTTGGAATGATGAGCCTTGGTTTTGGTTTATATGGATGGTGTAGTCTCAAGTAGAGCTAGAGGTAATGATGGAGGTTGTGCTATTAATCCTGATGAAGCTGGATTTTTGAGGAAGGCTAGAGATTTAAAGAAATATGCAGGTAAGAAATTCTACAGGAAGAAAGGATAAGCTCGTGAGAAGTCCTATGGAAAGAAGAGACAAAGCTATTTCTTTTTAGCCTATGGGTTAAAGTTTCTAGGTTTACACATGAGGGTAATTTATCGTGAAACTCTTACATAAGGGTTAAGTTTACACGTAAATCTACTGGGACAAGAAAACAAAAACAAATTTCAAATAGCAAGATATAAGCACTGCATAAAAATGCTTCGTATAGCTAAAGCAGAATAATATTGCTATGTGTAAGGGTTCTTATCTTAACAGAGAACTTAATATATTCCAATCTTCTGTTTTTTATTATTAGTGACACTGGCTCTTCATGGAGTAGGATCTTCAATCTTTACTTTCGCCTTGTTGGATGTAGCGAAGTATTATGTCCGTCTCAAAGAGGTTGTTGGTGTAGACTTTATAGACTCCTTTGGCTAGGCATGAAGAATGGTAGCGACATTTCTCGGACAACTTCAGAAGCAAATAACGAAGATGAACTATGACGAGAATTACTTTTAAGGAAAGAGGGATTTGTTTATAAATCAAAATAAAAGTAGGGGTAAGGGTAAGGTCTTAAGAAGGAGGAAAGAATAGCAATGACTATATTTTGTAAATATAGTAACTTTTGAAAAAAAAATTGAACTTGGTACATTCTAATACTAACAGTCATTCTATCTAGGGTTTGTCCTGCAGTTAGTATGGATCTGATACCAACTGAAACAACCCCCATTTTTACATAAAATACGAAAATCATAATCTATGTACATACAATACTAGTCCCATGATTAGTGGCTAGTACGCACATTTACAACAATTGGAATCATAACTATACATCATATTATTAAAGAGAAATCTATTTATACAATGTATTTATACAATTCAGAGTATATAGCAGTAGAGAAGCAAAGTCTTGTAGTGTGCCCATCCAACCCTCAGGCAACTGACAAGGCATAATCCCTAGAAAGATTGTTTTATTGAAGTTCCCGTATCCTGCGACGAAAAGCAACCTTCGAGGTCTTGCTTCATTTTCCACCTAAAACAATATATTAAGCAAGATTGACTACTTTCGTACTCAGCAAGACTTAAGGTGATTTTTGCAAAATGCAGTAATACAAGTTATATCAAAGGAGGCTTCTACGGTTAATTTGCATAAATTGAAATTGAATTTTGGAAATCAAGTAGTAATTTATAAATGAAATTTGTAAAAGCAAGTTTAACTGATATGAAAATAACAATTAGAGCATAAGTAATGACTAACATTCCTTCGCGAGCAACGAATCATCCAATTCCTGCCATAACATGACACAACACAGTTTTTGCGAACACATGGAAAATCAAATAAAACCAAGCATTTTGAAAATAATAAAACATATAACTAGTGTCAGTTCACCAAGTCTTCCATAACCACGGGCACGGCTAATCGATTAGATTTTCACTCTGCAAAGGTGTATAGCTTTACCCACAAGAAATGATCAACTCTTTGTGCAAGCTATTAGCACAATTCCTTTGGTGTGCCATAGAGAGATCATAACATAACCGTTACATTACATATACCTAACTTTGCACCAGCTCAGGTGACGAAAAACCCTTGCTATGGCAGCATAAACTCAGAACAAAGTCATGATATTTCTCCCTATAGCAAGGCGAACACTGTTGTATCGGTAGGCGTTATTCCCAACACCTCTGTGAGAGCACCCCTTCGAGCAAACCTTAAAAGGAGAGCCCGTACTACTCCAGCCTTCCAACTTGCAAAGCTAAATCTATGTAACTTAATAGGTTAAGGCTGTCCCATACCAGCACTTATGGTTGTACGGATTTCTCTTGGATCATACAACACTACGTTCAGTCCTTAATCTGACACGGGCGATAATCTCCCCCTACACTATATGCAATTCCTTCTGCACAACTGGCTATTGCCAATAATCGCTCGCATCTAAACCATAGTTTTGTTTTGAGTTTTTAACCAAAATAGTAGTAACCATCAATGTCATATCCAACCTTTTTAAATTCTCAAGAAGTAGTTTAATCTGATTATCTAAATTGTCGCTACTAAAGCATGGCTAAACATGTTCAATATATAATCGCATATACCCATGTTGACATTATGTATTGTCTAACCTTATTCTAGGGTTATCAAGGTTCACATATTCATACTTATCAAGTAAGATCCATGAGATAGCAGGTATATCTACCAGTACCACAAAATAGCAAATTTACAGAAAGTACGTGCATGCATAAAATTGATTTGATAAAACAAAATGAAAACTAAATACTAGGATCAATATGATCAAAGGGGGTGCTTGCCTTGCTTACTTGTTATTTACGAAGTCGTGGTTTCAGTTGACGTAGTCGATTATGGAATTAGTGATATCGGGTTCTACACATCATTCCATGGAAATATAGCAATAAATAAATTTTAATAAGGGCAAAAAGAAGACAAACAATAAATCAAATAAAATCTTACTATAAACAATAGATGCAGATCCTTTTATAGATTATTTATTCTTGTTTCGCAAATTGTGGAGGCAAAAATTATGTATTTTTGAATTTATAATTTTGAATTCAAGAGGTTAAAATTATTTGGGTTTACAATATTAAGAATATTGTGCTAGCACAGAATGGTATATTCTTAACATGATTCAGATGCAAAACATAATATATTAAGCTTTCAGCCATACTTTTAGGGTAGTTTCACTTTAAGAATTTTAACAGCTAGCTATTCAAAATCATGCCTTAATCCATTAATATATGTATATGTATATGTATATGTATATGTATATGTATATGTATATGTATATGTATATGTATATGTATATGTATATGTATATGTATATGTATATGTATATGTATATGTATATGTATATGTATATGTATATGTATATGAATATACTTATATATATATATACTTATATATATATATGCACTCATTATACATAAGATGGAATCTATTTATAAAACAATCTTCAAATCAAAATTTTAAATACCTTTAATTATTTAGGTATCTTATTGATACACTAACTCATAGAAATAAATTTTATTCAAATTAAAGCTATTTTGCATAATTTATAACTATTTAAACATTTAACATATTGAATATACTCCTCATTAGAAAAGATACAAAAACAAGTTGAAATGCAAATATTTTTACATATTTGAGTTACTCATGATCTAAGTATTTTAACAAAATTGGTTTCATTTTATTTTGAGCTCATTTGCAAAAATTATATACAAAGCATATTTCAAACCTATACTTAAATTTGAATTTTAAAATTACACAGTGCACATCTTCAAAATGTTTTTACATATTCTGAAACTATAGGATTTTATAAATTTGTTTCGTTCAGTTTGGAGTAAAAGTGCATAAGATATAAGGGTTTGAATTTGGGTCGGCTTAAATATTTACTAAAATAGCAAATTACGCTTTCATTAAACCGAAAGCGTCTTTGTCGGACTGAACGCCTTTCTGCCTTTCACGCTATATGACAAGCGATCCCCGCTCTGCAGTGACTCTAGGGCAGAGCGCCGCCTAGGGCTCGCCGGCGACGGCGCTAGGGCCGAGATGGCGACCGGCCGAGCACTCCTAGAGCACCACCATGACTTAGTGCACTAGAGGGTGGAACTATTCACCAGCGGTGATTGCCGGAAGTGCCTCATCACCGAGGAGGTGCGGCGACGCCATGGCTGATCAGGCGCAAGCTCGAGATTCAACGCATTATCACCGCACAAGTGATGCTTGAGCATCAGTGGACCCTAAGGGTTCTGCTTTACCTGAAAATGAGGTCTGAGGTTGATCAGAAGTGGCCGCCCATGATCGCCTGAGCCGGAGAAGAAGGTGAAGTAATGGCGGTAGTTCAGGCGAGGAAACATGAAAATGAAGATTGATGAGTAATCTGGGAGGTACTAGGGTGCTTTGTGCTCAATCAATTTTGGAAATTACTCACCGGAATGCTTGGATAAAAATTTCAAATCAAGATCGTGAATATTTATTTTTGAATAATTCTGACATGGCAAAATCCAAAATTTCATGATTTCTGTTTTTGAATTTTAAAAGGCATTAAATGTAATTACTAATTTGTGATATTTTTAACAGGGGTAAATACTGTTATGAGGGAGACATGGTAAAATTTCCAGATAAGGATAAGTTTCAGAGATTGTTTAAAAATTCTGACATTGCACTGTTTTGAGGTCAAAATGAATCATTATCCTTTGCATTAAAAATCTTTTGTCAGCTAAAAGAGATCACTGGAGATGACCAAAAATTTAATGTCCTTTTTGTTGATTTTTTTTCTTTTTCTTTTATCTTTTTACCTTTTTACCATTATCATTTCACCAATTCCATTAGTTGATTTTTCTTTAAATCCGAAAATCCAAGAAAAATCAATAATGCCAGGAAAATTAAGAAAAGATAGAAATTCAAAATAATATTATATTTCAATCTTTTTTTAGCTTGTTCTATTTGGAATAAAATTTTTAATATTGCAATTTATGCTTTTCTTAAGACTAGATTTCGAGAAAATGAGGGAAAAGTTGAAAATTAAAATTAAAATCTTGATTCCATTAAATTTTTTATTCAATTATATTTTTTATTTTTTCTTTTTCCATTTTTGAAATTTTCGGGATGTTACCGATCCGGAGAATCTATCAGGTTTAGATAAGTAAAGGATTCGCATTCCCGATGATCGGACCCACCTCTACTTTTAGTGTTTTTTTCCATATTCCAACCACTTCTACATTGCTATAGAAGTTCTTTAGCAGAGTGAAGTCGGGTGGTAACACATTTATTTCCCATCCATTCCCGTTGTTCATTTTATTCATGTTTAAGTATTCTACTAGGTAGTAACTTGAGTAGATTATCTAGAATTGATGCATGTTGTTGCGTTCATGATTTATTAGGTGCAACTAGCCTATAGGAAACTTTCGTGCTAAAGTCCTATTTGGGACGGCTTCAACATTGACTTCTTCTCTCTGAAAGCCAAAAGCTGTGCCAAACAACCGTCTTTTTCGTAGCTGGATGTCAAAAGCTAGCAGCTCATTTGTACTAGAAAAAATCGAAAGCTGATTTGGGGTAGCTTTACACGGTTTCGATGGGTTGGGATTCTGACTTTGCGAAAATTACCCCTCTCCTACCAAGTATATAATTCAAAACCCCACTCCTCTTACCTCATTCCCCATCTACATCCCTCACACCTAAAAGACCGGCAACCAAACACCAAATCTCTTCAGCCATATAATTTTATCTAAAACTGCTTCTCAAAAAACTATAGCCAGATCAAACAGGGCTCAAAGCATTATGCTCTTGAATTTTTTTTAATAATATATTTTATAATTCAAATTGCAAAAGTATACCACGAAATTTTTTTTGCAAAAATATACCTCTGTCGCCCTACCATAGGGCTACATGCTGACTAGGCAGTGAGGTGGACGGAGTACTCGCGCTGCGATTGGACGACAGAATAAGTCGCCCAACAGTAGGGCGACACATGTGCAAGTCGCCCAACCGTAGGGCGACATGTGGACTAGTCGCCCAATGGTAGGGCGACATAGAGTAATCGCCCAATGACAGGGCGACATGGCCAGAAAATTTATAGATTTAAAAAAAAAGTGAGAGACTTCAAGAAAGATTAAAATATTTGGATAAACAGATTTAGGATTCAAGTAAAATATTTTTAGGCTCTAGAGAAATTTGAAATAATTTTCAAAATTCGAAGGTAACAAGTAGAGTGTTTGTTTTTTAGCCTTTTCGGCGGCCCGTAAAATATCATGTCTAAACGGTATTTTTATGAACAGTGGACCACATTTGATCTTTGATATATGCACTACCATATTATGAGGGTGTTAGTAAAATTATAATTAGTATAACGGTACTAATTAAGTAGCGAAATCGCGTTATTGCATGTGAACAATTCGTAGCCTTCTGCATTATTGCATGTGGACAAAATTGCGTTATTGCATGTGAACAATTCGTAGCCTTCTGCGTTATTGCATGCGGACAAAATCTCGTTATTGCATGTGAACAATTCGTAGCCTTCTGCGTTATTGCATGTGGACAAAATCACGTTTTTGCATGTGAACAATTTGTAGCCTTGTGCGTTATTGCATATGGACAAAATCGCGTTTTTGCATGTGAACAAATCGCGTTATTGCATGTGAATAAATTTACACCTTGCTTTGCATGTAATTTCCACTAGTGCAATAACCCATAATTATTATAGTCGACGACAACTCATGTTATGAATAGTTAAATCGAAGCACTTAAACCGCTTGTTGAACATACATAAGGGCACATGCACCGAAAGTTCAGATGATAAAATAAGCAATAAATTAGATTATATTACAAGGGCATTACAATAGTGACGAAATTGCTTGACGAACTAACTAACGAAAGCACTGTTTATCATGGTGGAACAGATGATCGTTTCGCCTATCTGGGTACAGCGAGAATGATGTCCCACATTTTTTGCATAGTACCTGACCCGTGTAAATTTTGATATTTGTACTCGGACACCGCTCAATCCCTACTATGAAAGAACTCCATGGGGATCTGCAGTGCTCCCAGCTGTCGCCGAATGGGTGGCCTATGCCGTACGTCTCGGGTGTGCAAGACAGAATTTTTTGGTCATCCCGATTCCCGGCGTCCCCTATGTTAATACCACCCGGGTTCCCGGATGGTCTGCGTAACGCGTCAAGGATTTGTTGCGTGGTGCGGACCTCGGCCGGCTGCTTCCCCTTGTCCCTTCGTCTTCGAGAAGAGGTATCCTCTTGCACTTCTGTTGCGTTGGCCGTTGGCGGAGACTTTACGAGACTCCCGCTCTGTTTCGGCTCGCACTCCACTATATGGTGCAGGATGTGTGTGTTGGGCTTATCCTTGTACAACCGGAAGCGTGCCCTACAATCAATGCAGTATGCCCGCTTTGGTCGTTGAATAACACTGTAGGCGTACTCGGGGTCTGGCTTTTCTGGGCGGTAGTAGCACCACGGAGAGGGTTGCTCCTCCAGTTATCCCATACAGGAAGTTTGAGATGTGGGTGGTACGTCTCCGGGTCCACCCAATTGAAGTAGCCGCACCATTCATTCTAGACCAAGGGGCACCGGTAGAATCTCCGGTCCACTAGATCATCGTGGTAGGTATCAACCACTGCCTGCAGGCCGTGTTCGCAAAAGTCGGGGCTTTCGGGTGGCCCTTGAAGAGGTTTCTCCTTTGACTCGAGCAATTTCGCACATTTCTTTTTGAACTCCTGTATGCGATGAACTGGTTTAGAATTACTACTTTGTGAGTGAAACATGAGTACGTCGCATGAAACTCACCGATTGGTTGGCCCCTTGCCCACCGGCCCTGAACTGTGGTCGATCTAGAGCGGGGACATGTCCTGGCGGCCTCTCCCACCGGGTGAAGTTCTCGGGCGAAGCGGGGTTGGCGTCATGGTAGTTGTAGATAAATTTGATATCATGTCGTTCTGGCCCGTTGAAAGCATCTAGGCACCCGATATGTTTTGGTTTTGATAATTAATGACAACATTGCTATATGATCTAATGCTTTTGATGAGGATATTGAAAGTAGGTCGTTTCCAAGAAGAATGATCATGGAAATACCAAGGAAAAGTTCAAGCCAATCAAGCTTATGTCAAGATCATGTAAAGGTATTTGTCTTTATATATAAGGTTCTTTTTGGTCTTTTGACGATCTTGGAGTTTGGTAGAAAGATCCGTCTATTAGTTTTAGGGCCGTACTATTAAGAGGGATCATGACGCTTATTTTGATGTCGTTTAAGGGGTTAAAGGCTCAAATGCATATTCAATTAAGTTGCTTAATTTTAGACAAGTTCCATCTTTTGAAAAACCTTAAATTATTTCAAGTCTCGAAATCCGGTGCTATCGCTTATGGCGAGCGGTGCTACTGGTCTTGTGATAGCACCGCTCTATAGCCCGGTGTGAAAATTCGAGAGAAGGGCCTTTGGGCGTATTTACGGCGGTGCTACCGCCCATGGTAGCCCGTGCTACGGGATCACGGTAGCACCGGACTTTAGCCCGGCGTGAAAATCACGAGAGGTGAGTTTTTGGGTGAGTTGGTGGCGGTGCTACCGCCCATAGTGGCCGGTGCTACCGGACCATCGGTAGCACCGGACCTTAACCCGGTGTAAAAATTCCAGAGAAGCACCTTTCTTGAACTTTTGGAAGCCCGGTGCTACAGCACATAGTGGCCCTGCTACGGACCTTGTGAGCACCGGATCTCGATCCGTGCTATATTTCCGAGCGTGTTTACTGCGAAAGAAAATGGAATAGAGCCGGTGCTACCGCCCTAGTGGGCGTAGCACCGGACTTCTATGAAGTCTCGGCAAGTGCATTAAATGCCTTTGTTCTAGCCGTTGAAGCGAGCCGGTGCTCACGGCCCTACATGGCGGTAGCACCGAAAACAATTCTGCAGATTTCGAGCTCCAACGGCTAGAAAGTTTGGTGGAGGCTATAAATACCTCCCCACCGCCTTCTAGAGCAACTCTTGGTCCTCATTGATGATATTTGAGCTCTAGCAAGTGTTCTCCACTCTTGTGTGCATTCAATTTCCATTTGTGAGTGTGAGAAGCAAATTTGGTGTTGCATTTAGTGTTTTGAGCCTTTGACACCGACATTCGATCTCAAGCTAGCGTCAAGGTTCATTACTCTTGGAGGTTGCCGCCTCTAGGCGGCTTGTGGCGATTGTGCGGTGAGCTTCTCAACGGAGATTGTGAGAAGCCCGGCAAGTTGTGAAGGCCGAGTTCGCCTACCCGAGCGGGAAGAACTACCTTAGTGATCGAGGAAGGCTCAAGCGAGTGGAGCCAGGCAGCGTGGATCAAGTCACCTCAGCGTGGAGTAGGGAGACCGGCAAGTCTCCGAGACCACGGTTAAAATTCCTTGTCTCCTATTTTATTGAGCTTGGTATTCTTGTTTGTTGGAAATCCATTTGATCAATACCATATTCTTCTTAGTTTTTGTGCTCATAAGTATACTTGCTTCACTTGCATTGTTATAGCTTTTTGAAGCTTGCTAGAGACTTTAGTGCGTTCTTCATATTCTTATCTAATATTTGTAGTGTTGTTTGTATTTTCTAATTTGAGTTGAGAAAATTTAGAAACCTCCTATTCACCCCCCTCTAGTCGGTTATCCTTGATCCTACACCCGTCGATCCATTGGAAGAAGCAACACCGGTCCTTGTGCTGAGAAAAGAAAGAACGATGCATGAAATGGTAATGTTACCCTGTATTGTATGGACACCAGTAGGTTTACCCGGTAAGAGCGGGCACAACGTAGTGAACGCAGGCGGCCGTCTCTCCGTGGGTAGAACGCAGGCGGCAGTCGCATTTGGGTCGGGGCAACTCCGACAGAATTGGGGCGTCAACGCTACTAGTATCCAGGTACTCAGGGCGGGATGACTTCTGCTTGCTGAAGAGGCGACGGTGGAACGACATCGTGCCCTAATTTGTGTAGATTCAGCTGACGTGTATTGCTTGTTTGGCGGTGTTGGATGTCTACCCCTCGGCCGGTTTTATAGTGGTAGTGAGGGGTTGCTCCACACAACTACAGCACTGATGGGCCAGCATCCTCTGTGAAAAGCTGCACGACGTGTCACCCATCATCAAAGCTGCACGACAAGTCTGACAAGCTGATGCATGTGACTTGTCAAATCGGCCTGACAAAGCTGATGCATGTGACTTGTCTACTCGGCCTGACAAGGCTGACAAAGCTGATGCATATGACTTGTCTACTCGGCCTGACAAGGCTGCACGCCCGTGAGTAGGCTATTCGCTCTGAAAAGCTGCTGCACACCAGTACTTCCTTATGCTTGAAAGCAGGGCTACTGTAATAAAGAATAACAATATTTTATAACCAAAAGTAAGAGGTTACTACCATAACAAAAATATATCGTATATAACTAAATACATAAGATGAAAAATATGTCACAATGTAATAACTAAATATATAAGCTAAAATAACATAACAAACTCATCGGGCGCCCCGTTTAGGCGCCTCCTCATGTTGGGCAGCCTCTGCGAACTCGCCCGCGAGTAGGTGAACTGCACCCGATGCGTGGTGGGCCCTCTGTGGTCTAGCTGGAGGTGTAGCGTACGCCGGCTGAGATGGCTGCGTCGGTGGTGGTGCTCGCTGCAACCGCGATGATCCAGGCTCATCCGGATCAGCGAAGTATCTCGACACGCCACCATCGTTGAGGTCGAAATCCGCATGGGCTGCATCATCAAAATGCCCCTCGTAGTCGTCAGGGGCAGGTGAAGCTACAGAGGAGAACCACCGTGCCTATGAGCCTGTTAGAAGTGAAGAACAGTTGGTAACATTCAACAAATAATTAGACAACATACGAAGTGTGATGAAGTACTCACCTCCGACGTGATGGGCTAGACCAGCGTGTCCAGCAGCTCGCCCTGTCGCGTAAGTCGGCGTGACGGTGGGATAGGAGGCCGTGGCGTGTGAAGATGTATCTGGAGCACTCCTCCCTGCAGTAAGTGGCACGCCGTGAGCGCCGTCAGCCACATCGCGAGGCGTGCGGCATCCTGCCAACTCGAGGGTGCGTCTGGCGCTCTCCCTGAACCTCGCGAAGAAGGAGGTCACGTCCTCTCTAGTCACGTCTACCCCACGAGACAGACGAGAAAAGAAGCTCCCGGACTCCTCGTAGTACCTGCTAGCACATCATCACCAAAAATACATTACGAATTAACCTAACACATTAACTCTGGAAAATACAATACGAAAATACATCGTACATTAGACAAAACTTACCGCACCGTGCAGAACCGAGTCCGTATGGCAGGGATACATGTCCCTCACCTTGGGGATGTGTCTAGGAGGATCCGGGTCGACACGTACCAAACGCACACGGGTACGGGAAGTGTACCACTGTCGGTACCCACACGCGTCTGCGGTCGTCGCGCATCCTCGACATGGACGTCGTCCAAGGCTCCTCCCCACTCCTCGACCCATGGCGCCATACGTACGTGCCATGGGGTGCCCCCATGCCCGCACCTCCTAGTCTGCCTGCGGATAAGCAAAAATATAGCATTATTACATGTCATTACACCGTACAGATTAGAGAATATCGATGTAGGGAACTTACGTGTGGACGCCGTGTGGGATCTGTCGGCCGACCTAGACCGGGAACTCCTGTCGTAGACCGAACTACCTCATCACTCGATGGACAGCGTAGCCCTCGACCAGGACGTCGAACACGAGGAACCGACGTGTACGCCAGTATGCCGCGTCGCGTGTGCATAGGGTGGACAACCCACTCGGCACACGTAGCTCGACGTCTCCCGCTGTGTACGGTGTCCAGCGTACGCGGTCCTCGATGAGGTGGTCGAACGCAGCGACGAACTGTGGGTAGCTAAGCCACACCGTGCTGTGTGCCCACCTAGGCTGCAGTGACGACAGAAAAAACAACATTACCATTAGTACTGACAAATGTTAAAGCGTAAGTTTCACAACCGTGGTTTGCAATATCTTACCGTCGGTGGCACGGATGGTGCCCATAGTCGGCGCCGACATCATCATCACCGCGTGTACAAGAGGACTCGTGTCGATGCTGGGGCGCCCGATCTGGAACCTCTCGTATTCCCAAAGCTGCAGAAGCAGTGGACACCTGGTGAGGATCGACCCATCGGCGATCCGCCCACAGCCGTCGTAGAGCCCACGGTACGTTGCGCAGAGGACCGCTGACCCTAGGAGTACAACGGCACGACGTCAAGGGGTGCGTCCGCGATCGCCCTCGCGAACTGGACGAAGTGCCTGTCCACGCTATCCCTGTGGGAGCTCGTGAACATGCACCAGCCAAACAGCCAGAGCAGGTACGCCTCAAGGTGGCGGCTCACCCTCTGCTCGTCCGTAGGCTCAACGATGTGCTCCGCCTGTAAATTTAAGTTTTCTTGTTAGTCTAGCCAATATATGCGAAGTTAAGTTTGAAAGGTTAGTTGCTTACCACGAACTGTCGAAGCCACCTGTGTGTCGGACCATGGGTGCTGGTGAAGGGTCGGTACGCAGCAGGCGGGAGCACACCATGGAACCGCGTAAGTACCGCCGCGTCTGGCGGTCGGCGCCTGGGCACCACAGGGTCACCAGCGATCGGGAGACCGAGGAGGTAGGAGACATCCTCCAAAGTGATCGCCATCTCCCCGACAAGTAAGTGGAAGGTGTGCGTCTCCGGTCTCCACCGATCCACCAGAGCGGTGAGAAGGGACCTGTCAAACGGGAATCGGTGGCTCGCGTCCCTCCCCTGCGCACCTGCGTGTGCCTCCACCACCCGTGCTAGTGGCAGCAATCCTGCTGCTTACAGCCTACGAAACAGAAATATTAAATTAATATGAGCACCACACTAGTTAATTAAAACAGATTATGATACTGCATCGAGAATATTTTGAAATTAAAAGATAAATACGTTACCTGGGGAGCTAATGTGGATTGAGGGTCCAGACTCCCGCGGTGGCCTCGGCCGTAGTACGCAGAGCTCCTGAGGATCCTGTCCCTCCTCTGGTGAAGCGGTGGCGAAGTGTGCACGGTGTCGACGGTCAACGACTGGGTCTACCAACTCAAAGGGCCAGTCGTCATCTACAGCCTGGTGAGCCATACCTGCAAATTACAAAAAGGAAAGTTATATATAGAGAACTATACAAGCATCAGAACAATACATAGAACCAAATACGTACAAATAAATACACAAGCATCAGAACAATACATCGAACCAAATGCGTACAAATAAATACACAAGCATCAGAACAATACATCGAACCAAATGCGTACAAATAAGTACACAAGCATCCACAAAATATAATCAAACAGATTACAACGCACACTACATCAGCAAAATATATTCAAACAGATTACAATGCACATTACATCATCAAATTATATTAAAACAGATTACAACGCACATTACATCATCAAATTATATTAAAACAGATTACAACGCACATTACATCAACAAAATATTAATTTGACATATAGCATCTAATAGTTCAAATAGCTTCTCCGGTAGTCCGATGACGTCGTCCACCACGCTTTGCAGACGACGATCCTTCCCCCACCGTCGGGTTGCCATCTCCTCCTTCATCCTCTTCGTTATGTGGCTGGCAGTTCTTGAACGTGTATCCTGTTCGCTTGCACAATGAATATTTCTTCACGCGCTTACCAGTTTCGGACTCATCCATGTCATTCCTGATACACCTTGTTTTGCGACGGCCTCCTTTGTATGATCTTACATCAAAGTCAGGGACCCAGAACCTTTCATCGACACTAAGGGTTGTGGTGAAAGAACCAACAACACCATAACCATATAGCTCCTCGTCCCAGGTTGCCATCACCTTTTCCTTTGTAAAATATTCAGATAGATATGTACCGGGTCGCATTCCAAATAATGCACATGCAGCTATCACATGAGAACATGGCCTATGCAACAGGAGGGGTTTGTTACACGAGCATTGACATTTAGCCTGTAAGATGCACTCTTGGGTGATAACCTTCTGGTTTGTTCCCCGCCGTCCTTTATCCCTGCATATCACCTCGAAGCGCAGTGTTCGTGAACCTACTTTGATAGCTCTATGCTTGCCCGCCTCTTACTCTTCTCATCCATGTATTTACTTATCATGCTTGAGTACAAGGCATTCTCATCTCTCATTACTACTTCAGCAGCTTTATGCTTATCCACAAAATACTTGGTTGTACCCCGCAGCACTCCCTCAACAATTCCTACCAACGGGAGACACCTCATCCCTCTCATTACCCAGTTGTACACCTCCGCCAAGTTGGTCGTCATGACACCGTATCTAGCACCATGTGTGTCATGTAACAATGACCACTTCTCTTTGGGCTCGTGCTTTATCTAGTCCGAGAAACATTTGATCGGCCTTTGCCTTCGACGATGACTCGTTGCCTCATCTTCTGTTGCCAGAGGGAATAAAGGCTCTGCCTGCTCCTGTGTTACACTGCTAGTAGTCTCTTCGTGTTTTTTTGTTAGCTCATCAAGATTCTTCCAAAGAGTACGAAACTTGCTATCTTGGTTCTGCTTACATAGCCTTTTGAACATGTTCATCAGTTCCTTGTTTTTGAATTGCTTATAGAAGTTCGCGCCCAAATGCCTCATGCACCATCGGCTCTACAAGTCAGTCTAGGAAAATGGCTCCTCTTCCCCTGTTTGCAACTGTCTGATGGCACTAAGCAGACCAGCATGCTTGTCATGCGGTATGCACACATGTTGGCGAGTTTTCACCACCCCGATCTTCAAGTTCCACAGGAACCACAGCCAACTCTCACGCTTCGCTTTCCACAAAGGCAAACGCACAGAGAATCCGTTGTTCGCGTCGACGCCACACCGCTCATTATTTGTCGTTTGTATTTTACGGTCGAGAATGTGCCGTCCACACACAACAATGGACGCCTTGATGATAGAACGCCTAATGCAAGCTCGAATGCGAAGAAAACTCTCTTGAGATGCCTCTTGTTCACCACTTGCTTGACGGACGATCGATAATCATAAAAGTACCAAGATTTCTTCCACGAATGCAAGCGAAGCGGTCAGGCGATTATGGTACGAGTCTTCAAATTTCCCAAATCTTATTTCCAAGGCCTTCTGCTTCGCCCGCCATGCCTTCCCGTAGCTAATTGTGTACTGATACAACCCTTTCATACGCGTGCACCAAAAGCACCCGATACCATCCACGTTGCCCCGCCCCCCTCACATATGACCTCCAAGATGCAGTTCCCTTCAGCTCAACTAACTCCTAATAAACAGGATCATCTCGCATGGTGCAAAGGCAAGATAACTTCAGCTGACACTTCTCTTGTTCCATCCGAAACGTATAATACAACCAATTCAACACAGAAACAAATGTACGCTCTTCGATCCTACTTAAACTTCTATCCACATACTAAAAGTTACTCAGATCCGCACCCTCTGAACCATACATGACAACCCCTTCTCCATAAAAGATTCTAAATGGAACTCGTTCTAATATATCTGCGAACCTATTCATTAACACACGAATTAATTACTCTTCGTAAAAAGTACTTGGAGAAATATATATCTATCTACATTCCTAAAAATATACATCTCTCTACTTCTATTTCTAAAAACATCTACATTCCTACAAATATCATTACTTGAAAACCAAGTGTGCCCATTTCTGATGCAAAAAACTATTATGGCCTTAAATTTTCAAGTTGTTCAATTAGCATGTATATTGCTATGGAGCAAAACTAGATTCTGAAAACTATGCGAAAAATATGTACATTACTAAATTTTTTTCTAAAAAACATCAACAGCCCTAACAATATATATATGTGCACTTCTATATGTACAAAAACATATCGATCTACATGCATTTCCGCAAACCGACTAAAAATATAACTAGATTTAACTACATTTTGTTGTTAAACACTGCCATGATTTCTTGCTATACACTAAACAAATCGGACGCTGCTACAGCGGCTACAAGATTACAACCCTAAATACTAAACAGAATAAACACTACATTTAACTAGATCTAACCGTAAACACTAAACAAAATAAACTGTGAAAATAACTAAATCTAACCCTAACTCTAACCCTAAACACTAAAAAAAATAATCCGTGAAAATAACTAACTCTAACCCTAAACACTAAAAAAAATAAACCGTGAAAATAACTAAATCTAACCCTAACTCTAACCCTAAACACTAAACAAAATAAACCGCGAAAATAACTATATCTAACCCTAACCTTAAACACTAAACAAAATAAATCGCGAAAATAACTAGATCAAACCCTAACCCTAAACATTAAACAAAATCAACCGCGAAAATGATTAGATCTAACGTTAGCCCTAACCCTAACCCTAAACCTAAACACTAAATAAAATTAACGGTAAAAAAATTACCTGCATGCAGCGCTGCTCTTCTTTTCTTCTTTTCCTCATCCTTCTTCTTTCTTCTCCTCCTTTCTTCTTCTTCTTCCTCCTCTTCTTTTTCTTCTCCTCCTTTCTTCTTCTATCCGAGAGCTCTGCTGCCGGTTTTATTTAGCGCCAAGTCACCCCGGTTGGGCGACGGTCAGCAGCGCACTGCCGCCTCTTGGTCGGCGATTTTTGGTCATCGCCTCCCACTGGTGAAGCAAATACTTGTCGCCGAATGGTTGGGCGACGAAATACTTGTCGCCGAATGGTTGGGCGACACGTGGCAATCGCCCAATCAACGGGCAACAGTAGCACATTTCTGAAAAAAAAATCGTGGTATATTTCTGCAATTTGAATTATAAAATATATTATTTTTAAAAAAAATTTATTATGCTCTTTGCCTCACAACTTTGACTGACATTCATGTAACTCGAAACAGTCCTTTTGCTGCATGCATGAGCCTTCAATAGCTACTAGTGTTTGATAGGAAAAAGTTACACGATATTCAAATACTTTTCAGGTATGCTTATTTAATATTTGTTGGTTGCAACAGCTTGTTAAGAGTAGTTGAGTTAAAAAGAAAGAAAAAAGAAAACTTGTTAAGAGCAATTGCATCAGTTCTTTAGATGCACATCAATTTCTTATTTTGGTTATCCCGTGTTTTCCCCTGCTTCAGAAATGATCCTCCCAGCCTCTTTTCGCATATTTTTTTTTCTCATTTCCCTTCTTCCCTTTTCTTTTGTGTGATTGGAGTCGATCTCGCCAAGATAAGGACACAGTTTCACACCGAGCAACGTCTCTGCCGCAGCAACGCACCGCGTTCATCCATCCACTCGTGCGACGCAGTCACGCAGCCATCCTAGATCCTACCACATAAATCGTCCCCGGCCACAACCGCACCCCCCCAACACCCCCACTCCCGAGCTCGCGCGTCCCCACTCCCCAACTACCATGACGCGGCACATCGCGCCTTCCAGAAGCTTCCACCGGCTCTTTACATCTCGGCACTACCCGCCCACCTCCCCGGCACCACCACCCCGCCTTCTCCTTCTCCCCAAAACCCTATCTCCGGCCGCCGCGGCCGCTATGCAGCTCCCTCTCCGCGGGCGGCGCCCAACCGTCGCCGCCTCCGCCCCGGCGCCCTCCTCACCGGAGACCGACGTTGCAGCGGGGGCATGGGGGAAGATCTCCGCCGTGCTCTTCGACATGGACGGAGTGCTCTGCAACAGCGAGGAGCCATCGCGCCGCGCCGCCGTGGACGTCTTCGCCGAGATGGGCGTCGACGTCGACGTGGAGGACTTCGTCCCGTTCATGGGCACAGGTAAATCATGTCGAGGCCCTACTGGTACTTGCAGACTGGCAATGTAGTTCGGGCGATTTCTCATGACTCATGATTTTTTGAGCGTAGCATACTATGCCGTATTCCTCAAACTTGTGCGTTTCTCAGGTTGTTTAAGCCGCGAGTAATTCGGTAATTATATGCATTCTTATGACCAGCATTGTTGTGACTCCTTGGTAATTGTAGTAATTGGGTTTCCTAAAAAAAATGTAGTAATTGCTAATTCGCTAATTACTATGCTATAAAAATCGCAATAGTTTTTAATTTTTTCCCTGGAAGTTGTTGGTGTCATATTAAACATTAACATGCTGCCACTTCCAGTATGTTGGATCGCTCAGGTGAACGCCGCCGGTGGGGATGAACTCCTCTGCACAAGAACACGAATGTGCACACGAGCTAGACACTAAACACACACTGAGTTTGTGCTGCAATACTTGATGCTTTTCTATTCTTCTTCTCCTCTATTTATAAGAGGGAAAACGAGCTTGCATGCAAAGGAAAGAAAGCTTACAAAGGAAAGGAAGCTTACAAAGGAAAGGAATCGCAGTGATTTCTGCGTCAATCGTGAATTAAGGCATGCACGATCTAATCTTGCCATGCATGCAAAAAACATGAATGGAAAGTGCATGTGTCAAGGCTTAACTAACAAATCTCCCCCTAAGCCCTGCACACCTGCTTGATGTCGACGAGGCCGAGCTTGGACCGCAGCTGCACGAACTGATCTCGCCCAAGAGCTTTTGTCAGGATGTCGCCAGCTGAACTTTGGTGTTGATTGGCTCGACCTTCACCCCGCCTTCTTCGACGCTCTACGATGTAGTGGTATTTGGCGTCGATGTGTTTATGCGGCGTGAAAGACGAGTTTTTACTCACCGGATCGCGGTGGTTGTCGATCTTGAGTGTGGCGGCGTCGGCCTCCTCTCCCCGAGCTCTGCAGGAGGTGCGCCGATAAACCCTCGACAAGCGGCGATCGCGGTGCAATGTACTCGGCCGCGACTAGACAGCCACCACCTTCTCGCATACGGGATCGCCAGTGATGATGTTGTCGCCGGAAGAACGGACTCGGTGGTGCTCTTGCGGCCGTCGACGTCTGCGCCATGATCGTTGTCGCCGTAGCCAAGAAGAGCAACGCCTTCCTTCCTCCGTGAGTGGCGACCATAGTGCATCGCCCGGCGACATCTGCAATATCGCTTAACGGCCACTAGGTGCTCGGTGGTGGGCTTCTCCATGAGCCGAGACATAGCCCATCGCGTCGCCAAATCGGTCTCGTGTTCACGGTAGCGTAAGCGCCCCACGATCCGCCTATATTCGATAGCATCAATCGGTGGGTGAACTCAACTTCTCGAGTTTGGCGTGACTCCATGGGTGTGATCTTGACATTGCGGTTTACTGCTCTGCGCCTCCAAGATCTTCATCGCGTAGGCACTCGGTGATGGTGATGCTCGCTTGGCCGGTTCACCTCGGTAGAGGTAGTAGTGGAAGCGACCCGGATCGCTCATCCGGTATGTGTTCATCATCTCCTTCTTGAACCGCTGAGCTCGATGTTGTCACCGCCGGTGATGACGAGGTCGTCGGCGTAAACGCCCACGAGTAATCGGTGTGTGCCTCCGCGACATACACGGCATGCTCGGTTCTGTTGCTACCGGAACTCGGCGACACGGAGGAGTCGGCTTGGCGTACCATGCGCGCGGGGCTTGGCGTAGGCCGTGAGAGCCTTGATCGACGCGCGGCACCTTACGCTCCTTGCCGGCGACCACGAACCCGGTGGTGGGCGACATAGACTTCTCCGTGGCTCCCGTTGAGGAAGGCCGATTTAACGTCCATGTGATGGGTCGCCACCGCCGCTCGCCGTGAGTGCCAGCAGAGTCTGGACAGACTCGAGCCTTGCCACCGCGCGAAAACCTCGTCGTAGTTGATCCCTTGACGTTGCACGTACCCTTTTGCCTGGCCGGCTTTGTGCTTGATGGCGATACTGTGGCGTCCTTCCCGTCTTGAAGACCCACTGAGCCCAATTGGGTGTTGGCGCGGTGGTGGGTCGACGAGCTCCAGTCTGCTTTGACTCGATCGATGTCATTTCGCCGAGCATGGCGTCCTCCAAGACTCGTGCGCTTGAGCTCGCTTTCGAATGTGGTCGGTTCGTCGATGCTCGCCAGAGTACATCCTCGTCCGGATCGTGGCGCCATCCCAGGTGGTGTCGTTGGGCCGAGAATGTTGTCGATAGCGCAAAAGCGGGACATCGTCATCGTGTTCAAAGATCCGTGGCCTCCTCCACATTAGCCGGGCGGTGGCGAACTCGATCGGGCGTGTCTGCGGTCTGCGTCGCGGTGTGGGCGACCCGCCTCCGGGCTTGGCGCGTGTTGGTGATCGTGGCGATGATGGCATCGCGTATGAGTTGGAGCGTCGCGATCCTCGCGAGGTCGCTGGCGAAGCGTGGTCACCGCCTCGGTGGACCACGATGGTGTACTCGATGACGAACTCACTGCCGCCGTCTGCGCTTGATCACCGCTCCACTCCCACCACGCCTCTTCGTCAAAGACGACATCGCGGTGATGTGGACTCGCCTGCCACCGGGTCGTGGGCCGATATGCCTGGAGCCGGGTTCGTGGCCGACGAAGATCATTGGCCGATCGCGGTCGTCCGGCTTCTTGAGGTTGGGCTTGACAACCTTGACATACGGGCGACGATCCGAACGTGCGTAGGTGATGTCTCGCTTGCGTACTCCGTTCCAAAGCTCGTCGGGTCTTGCCGCGGTACCCTTCGTCGTCGTTCGGTTGAGGATGTACGCCGCCGTGGTGATTGCCTCACCAAAATTTGCACAGGAGCCCTTCGCCTTAAGCATGCTTCGGCGGTCCCGACCACCGTCTGGATTCCGCCGCTCGACGACGCCGCTTCTTTGTGGTGCGTCTGGCGCGGTCACCTCACGCCATACTCGAGCTCGGCGCGATATCTGCTGAAGTCTGCCGCGTGAACTCTCCCCGCGATCCGTGCGTGAAGCGCGTAGCGCTGCCGCTTTCTTGCGCTCTGCCGCCGCTTGGATGCGCTTGATGGCGTCTGGTGCGGCGTCTTTGGTGGCGAAGAACACCACCCACATGAGCCGGATGTAGTCGTCGGCGAGGAGGAGGAAGTAGCGGTTCCGCTTCGGTGTCGCGGGTGACGGGCCGCAAAGATCGCCGTGGATCGGCTCGAGTAATTGATGGGCACGGCGTGTGCTTGGTGCGGAACGGTCGCGACGATGCTTGCCGTGAGACAAGCCTCGCACACCGCTTCCACTTGGGACAACATGGGAAGGCCACGGGCGAGGCCTTCGTGCCCGTCTTGCGCAATGCGTGAAGTTGACATGGCGAACCTAGCGTGCCAACGCCAGCGCCTCACCGGCGCGAGGCAAAGCGGTGGCCGTGCAATGTTGATGTCGAGCATGTACAACCGACCCACGCTCGGTGGATCTTGGCGAGGCGCCACCGGTCATCACGCACCGCGATATCCGTCCTCAATCGATTTGGAACCCACCGTCCGATTGACCGCGGTGGCGATGTTGGCGGTGAGGCACGGATGAAGTAGGTATTAGGAAGGGTCCGGTGCTCGCCGTTCTTGCATCGCGAAGAGCACGGCTCGCGTCCTCGATCCGGACCATAGATCCGTCTCCGAATCGCCGCAGCCGGTGATGCACGTGTCGAAGTCGGAGAACGCCGCCGACCCTGTCATGTGGTTGGTGGCCCCATGTCGAAGATCCATCGCTGAGTCGCGGTCCTCCTCACCGTCGGCGCCGCGAACACCTTGCTCTCCACGACTCAACATGCTTAGACGGTGGTCGTGGATGAGGTGCCGCGTGAGTGCGAGTGCCCCGGATTGAGGCGGCTTAGCGGCATGGCTGCCGGGGCTCGCACGGTGAGCTCTGGTAGCGGTGGCGGCGATTTGGTGAGGATGGTGCCATCTTGGATCAAGAGGAGGCTGGGCTCGTCGTCTTGGGCCACGTGGGCCACGTGGGCCTGCTCGTCCCTCTTCCTGCTCCTGCACTCCTTGGCCCAGTGGCCAATTTTGCCGCATAGCGACATTTGTCACCGTTGCGGGCGGTGGCACGGGCCGGACCCTTCCGTAGCGTCCGCGTTCCCACCGCCGCGGTTTCCTTTGGACCGCGGCGCTTGCGCGGTTGTAGCCGCCGCGGTTCGAGGCTCTCCTGCTCCTTCGCTTGTACCGCTCCGCCATTGCTCCTCCGTGAGGTCGCCTTGCCCCGCCTGGCCGGAGGCGGCTCGGATCGTCCTCCGACGCCGAAGTCGGCCGGTGATCTCTCGGCGGAGAGGGTGGAGATGTCGGCGGGGTTTCCATGGAAATAACCAATTGTTTATACCGCCACGCGCGATCGAGGTACTTCTCGGCGACCTTGACGGGGCTCGGATCGCCAAGGGTGGCGAGTTGATTAACGAGGCCCGTGAGCGCGAGCGAAGTCCTCGGCGCCTCGCCGTCCGAACGCCAGTGCTCGTCTTGGCGCCGCGATCGTTGTCTGTCGTCCGGATCACGGTCGTCGCCGATCCGCATGACTTCGAGACACTCCCACGCCTCTTCGCGGGCGGCTTGATCTGCGGCAGTGGAGATCATCTCCGGTGGCATCGCCCAGCTGCGAATAGCGTCGGCGCCATCCGGTCCTCGTGCACGTCGATGTCGTTGCGGGATCGATGGCGCGCTGCAGGTTCCGGCTGCGGCTTGATCTTCATCAACAAAGCCCGGCGTTGTAGTTTGTCTTGGTCGGCGTGGGGTAGTTCACCGCCCGCCTCCTTCCTTGACCACGCGGTACCACGACCGGCCGCGGTCGCCCCGTCGTCTCCACCTCTGTGGAGCGATCACGAGCGAGAGGGTGGTGGCGAAGCTATTCGTGCTCGAGGCATTTCGACGCCTTGCGATCACGCGCCAACGCCGATAATGAGCTCGATACCACTTGTTGGATCGCCCGGTGAACGCCGGTGGGGATGAACTCCTCTGCACAAGAACACGAATGTGCACACGAGCTAGACACTAAACACACACTGAGTTTGTGCTGCAATACTTGATGTTTTTCTATTCTTCTTCTCCTCTATTTATAGGAGGGAAAACGAGCTTGCATGCAAAGGAAAGAAAGCTTACAAAGGAAAGGAAGCTTACAAAGGAAAGGAATCGCAGTGATTTCTGCGTCAATCGTGAATTAAGGCATGCACGATCTAATCTTGCCATGCATGCAAAAAACATGAATGGAAAGTGCATGTGTCAAGGCTTAACTAACACAGTATAACTATCTACACAACTGTAAATATATTATTGCATTAGAATGATTGTGACTGTATGCCACTTTCACAGTTACGTACTTCAATCATAATAATTTTGACAGTACGCTCGCATCTCCTAAACTTCGTGGTTCTCAAGTTTTTTAAATTGTGTAATTCAGTAATCTGTATGCTCAGGCTGAGCATTGTTGTGATTCCTTGGTAATTATAATGATTACTAATTGGCTATTTGGCTAATTTCTATGCTTATTTGATAGTAATCATAATCCCCTAGAAGTTGTTATTTCCAATTCTAGAACAATAACATGCTATCAATGCTTACATAACCATTTACAGAACTATAAATATATTGTTACATCAGAATACTCGTGAGAGTATGCCACTTCATGTTTAAAAATTACATGTAAGGTTTAAGGAAACACTCTTTTTTTTAATATAAAACTTTAGAGTATGAGGCTAGCTCTAGGCATAAATCTATTATCTATCCCTACCCTGGGGGACATCAAACCTATATCTACCTTCCTTTTCATAACGGGATGATCCTAGTCCCACCTGAAAGGGATTATTGCCAGCTTCATATTTGTTGTTTGTAGTTTTTTTTCAATGTGGATAAATATGGTTTAGGTGAGGCCAATTTCCTTGGAGGTGTTGCAAGGGTGAAAGGAGTGAAAGATTTCAATCCTGAAAGTGCCAAGAAGCGGTTTTTTGAGATATATCTTGACAAGGTTAAATTGTTCATGTAATCTGTTTCGTCCATTCTTCACTGGGGTTTTATTTCACCATGCTAAAAAATTATGTCCTGTTCTGCAGTATGCAAAGCCAAACTCTGGCATTGGGTTCCCAGGGGCTCTGGAGCTCATCATGGAGGTACTTGCAGTGCCTGAATTGAAAATTGTGTCAGCTTAATAATGTTAAAAGTGATAATTGCTTTGTCAATACAGTGTAAAAATGCTGGTCTGAAGGTTGCTGTTGCTTCCAGTGCTGATAGGATTAAGGTGGACGCAAATCTGGCTGCTGCTAGTTTGCCTGGGTCGCTGTAAGTGTTTGCCTCTTTCTTTGAATTCCAAGCAGTATTGCCATCATTGTGCTCACTTTCCAAGACTATTTTTTTAACCCCTCAATGAATTTTGAATCTCATAATTGTTCTGATATATGACTTATCATGTCAAAGTTTTGCCGACAGATTCCATGGTAGTGATAGGTCATCTGCTCTTGTCATATTTTAAGAAAACCTTGTCACAATGTCATTACTTGGCACACATTTTGCCTAACAATACACTCCCTCCGTTCCCAAATACATGTTGTTCTAGCTTCCAAATTTTGTTCCAAATACATGTCATTCTACAATTTCGTGGCAACTTTTTACCATTTTTTCCTTTGTGTACCCCTGCCATTCATTATTCCCAAGGCCACTTACTATTACGGACTAGAGTAACACACACCATCCAAGAGCAATAAGTGAGCTAATGAAGGAGGGTAGTATGGTCATTTGTAAACATGTCTTGGTTGTAGTGCAAAATTCTAGAATA
This sequence comes from Otatea glauca, assembly GCA_036346275.1. NCBI lineage: Eukaryota > Viridiplantae > Streptophyta > Magnoliopsida > Poales > Poaceae > Otatea > Otatea glauca. Next base: position 22,561,009 of record CM070715.1, read on the forward strand.
CATCTATTGAGGAATGGAGTGGATATTAGTCACTCCCTTATTTATCTTTGCCAATCCTTTCAAAGTCCACTAGTCTGAATTGAACTTTCTCAGGTAATGGGCTAATTAGATAACATGAGAAACTGGCTATCGATATATCTTATTGGGCAAATGCAAAACCCTCAAGGAAAGTAGGAATGAAGGATCTGGAAATTTTGCTGCTACTATGATATTGTACACCATTGACAGATTTAAGTTGAAGCTGAACCAATAGACTTGGCATTTTCTTTGCACCCGGCATATGAATAGTTTCAATATCATTCTGGTCTTTTGGGTTCTTTGGAATCTTATGTTTGAGAACCTCCCAGAACATCCTTTATTTTACCAGTTCAGAGCTTCATTGAACTAAATCCTAAAAGTTCCTAGAGCAATCCCCTTCTACCAAACAGGCCCTAAACCATTGGTACTGACTTCTGATAACTCTGAAGATAAACCATTGGTACTGACTTCTGATAACTCTGAAGATTGACCATTGCATTTATTTTAATCTTTCCGTCACTTGTTATTTGGTCTTGATGAACATCTTCCAAATTTCAGATTTGATGCCATTGTCTCTGCTGATGCATTTGAAAATTTGAAGCCTGCTCCAGACATATTCTTGGCAGCATCTAAGAACTTAGGCGTTGACACAAATGAGGTAATTTGTCTTGCAAATTAGAATGACTTTGGGCAACCCCTTTATGAAAGATCAGAAATTTAGATTCTTCTGGCTGTGGAAAATATCTGCATCCTGATTTTATGCTGGGTTCAACTGAGTGACTTTTGTAAATCTGCAACAACGCTGATTTGATCCCTATTGCTATAAACATGGATATTTGTAGGTAGATATGTTTCTACAAAGTTCATAAATAGCCTCTTGGTATATGGAGAAATACATCCTAGATCAAAAGGGCAGAAGCAGAATGCTTGAATTTTATATTTCTTTTGCTCTTAATGCTCTCCCCCACCCCCTCCCTAACACCCTAGTTTGAATCAATTTAGTTGTTTTATAACTTCTGCATGATTTTAGATTATAAAGAGCAAATCTAGTTCAATATTATGAAAAAAATCATATATGTCAGATGACTTCTTTTTTTTTCCTATATCACGGTTTGAAGCATCAGTAGACAATGCATCAGTTGGCAATATATATATACTTTTGTGACTTAAATGTAGAATTCTCATGGATAGTTTGGGTGCTCTGATGCACCGATACGTTCAACTAGTGGTGACCAATATTGCGGTACATATTTAGTTGTTATTGGTGCATCATAGTTTGGGTGTGCTGAGTGATAGCTGGGTTGTTTAGTTGTTACGGGCCCAAAGGGGCAGGTGTGAAGATATAATGTTGAATGTTGTTAATACCACTTGGCTTTCCCTCTAAAAGCAGAGTTTCATCACTGCTGCTTGCTCAGTGCTCTATTTTATCCTTTGTCAGATGTGAGGAAGACCGAATGCATTATTATCTTTAGCAGTGATATGCAACTAGCCATCCTTTACTTTTGAAATTTGTAGTTCTTTACATGGTAACCTCCATAATTTTTTTTGCTCATATTGAATTGGACATGTGATGAATTTTGATGTTGTACCAGTGCATTGTGATAGAAGATGCGCTTGCTGGAGTTCAAGCTGCAAAAGCTGCGGAAATGAGGTGTAGTTTGGATACTTATCCTTCTGTTCATTGTATGGCTTATTTTGGTCATACCGCACAAATTTGAATAATTTTAGTTGATTCTAACAAAATCTTTTACCATGGACCTGTGTACAGAATGATATGTGGCAGTATATGACCAATGTGACAATGATAAAATCCCTTATGTTCTTAGAAGCCTTATTTTCTCATGCTGCAATTATGGAATGGGATGTTCTTGCTTGACATCCTAAGTAGCTAGTTTGATCTATCAATTACTTCCATGAACTGTGGCATTTCGCCAGCACATATTGATTCTAATAGTCTAAATCGCTTGCACTGTTCTTATAAGAGATGCATTTAGTTATTTAGTCTGTCCATCAATCCATGCAATTAAAAAGTGCGATACAATATATCTTATAGTTAAAATTTCAGAGCAAACAATATGAACAATTTTCTTGTATTTAAATAGTTGTTCTGGTTACACATCTTGCAGATGTATTGCTGTGACGACTACTCTAGAGGAAGATGCATTACAACAAGCCTGTCCCTCTCTCATACGAAAGAACATTGGAGGTGTTTCAATTAGCGACATTTTGTATGGTTATTCTAATGCTCACCAAAGTATGTAGTTGGAGCAAAATCTATTTGAATCAAATAATACATCTCTTGTATGAGTAGCTGGAAGTAAAAACCTGTGGGCCTTCTTGTGCAAAACTCATTAACATTTGTTTTGATTATCAGCTTGAATAAGACTCCTATCTCATTTTGTTGAATTTTGATGGAATTTTTTGGGTTTCTGAGTAACTAAATTGGTCCGTGCAGAAACTATATTATATACTAAATTGTTGTTTCATTGAAACTGGATCTTGAGACATTTGCTATTGGTTGTACCAGAGTACTTAGTGCTGATTAAAAGAAAGTTGGTGCAGATGAACGGACATAAAATACTGAGAATATTAGTTCCTTAGGAAATGCTTCACCTGAGATTCTGAACGGAGCAATTAATGCTGAATCTATCGAGAGCAAAAAATCTCCAAGTTCAAAAAATCTCCAAGAGCAAAAAATCTCCAAGTTCAGTTTCTGCAAAGAAGCTTCATTTGAAATCTGTTTCTAGGAACGTGCATTTTACACTGAACTATCTCGTTAAAGAATTTCCATCAGAGTTAATTCTCTTTCCTGTATATAATGGTGCTTTTCATGTCCAAAGAAACACAATGGTGTTCTTCTAATACATTAGTTACTATGTAGTTTGGACTGTATTAACAAAGATTGATTGACATCCAGAAAAGAAATTCTGCATGCTGTTGGGTTCTCGTCGGGACATATTAAGATATGGAAATCCGGGAATAGCCTTTTCCTGTCTTTTCTTTACAATCAGAAATTAGAAGGTACCATTGTTATACTACCACAGTTTTCTGTGTTGCTTAGGTTGATTCATTAATGCGTGTATGATAATGTTTTTATTAGTTGTTTGACTTTGGATTTCTACGCATTCAAGTTGCAAATTATCCATACAAAACGTGCAAAAGAATTATTCAGATTAACTTGCAAGTTCCACTAGGAAAGATACAAGCATCCTAACAGTAAGAAAAGTGAAAACATGCATTCCAATTTGGTGGTACATGGTTTGAGGTTAGCAAGCATAGTGCGATAAATGTCCTCATGTGTGTATCACTGTAAGCCTAGACTTACAGTAGGTAAATACAAGTACCAATATTGGTGCGGAAAACTTTTCATTATACACCGGTGTGGAAGTTGCAGAGTACTTAAGGATGAAGGCTGTTGCACTTGTTGGAAATGTACTCCTTTTTTTTGTTTTGATTTCAGTAAGCCCTCACTTTAGTTTTAGTGATTTCAGTGGTTCGAATAATTTTTGTTAAGTACTTTGAATGAATGATTACAAATCAGATCTTGCCTCAAATTATATTTTGAAATGAACCCAATTGATAACACCTCTGCAATCCACATACAAGTTGGGGATTCTAAGATAACATTGGCATCCTTGGTATAAGCTGTTAGTTGTATCATCCCTTGCCACTTAATCTGAATTTAGTACTGCCATGGCTCATGCCTTTTCTGGCTTTCCTCAGCCTAGATAACTCTCCTCACTATTATACTGATGTCCATGGTGCGAACCTAGCTAGTGCCAGGCATGGTTATCACGGCGTCGCCTAGGCGACACCTAGTCACCGCCTAGGCGTCCAGTCGTCAGCGGCCGCCCGCCATGGCCGCTCGCCTCGCCTGGCCTGGCCGGGAAAGGAGGGCGCGGGGATAAGGCTATGGGGTGAGGGAGCTCCGCCACCTGCTCTGCATCGCCTCCACCGCCGTCTGCTTTGCGTCGCTGCTGCCACCACCGTCGCTAGATTTGGGAGGCGGCGCTCGGGGGGAAAAGCTAGCGGGTCCGGGGCGACGGAGTCGCGGTGATCTAGGAGAGGCGGCACTCGGGGGGAGGGGGATCTGGGAGAGGCGAGCTGGGAAGGACGAGAGAGAATGGAGGCGAGAGAGAGAGGCGGGTGGTGGATGAGAGCGAGAGAGAGAAACAGAGAGAGCGATAGAGAGATGGGCTGGGCTGGCCCAGCCGAGAGAGTGGGAGAGAGATGGGCTGGGTTGGCCCAGCCGAGAGGGGGAGAGAGATGGAGAGAGAGAGAGGGAGAGAGATGGGCTTGGCTGGATTTTTTTTTAGTCGCCTAATCCTCGCCTAGGTGCCTAGGCGTCCAGGTGCCGTGATAACCATGGTGCCAGGTCCTTGGAGCTTTCTATTGGAACAGCTTCTCTAAGAAGAATGTGCTCATCCCATGGGCCCTGACATCTTAGATACTACTGACGCGGCCTAACATGGCTATCATGAATCATCTGATGGAAAATGAGAGTACGAGACGTTGCATATGGGTGCTTGTCAATGGCTAATACCATGGGATGGCACGAGTCGAAGAAACCTAATAGCACGATCCCTAGTGTTTAACTTCTGCCTTCATTGGTTGGGAGGTGCTTCTATGCTTCTCTCAAGGATGCTTCACCCCTTGAGAGTTACACAAAATTTAAAGCACAAATCAATGGTGGATTCCATCTACTTGCTCCTTCCAGCGCTTCAAGATTTGTGCAACTCCTATTGAAGCGACTTATTGGTCAGACATTGTACTTCTAATTTTTCCTTATGAAAGAAGTATTGGTTGTACATTGCTATGTTATCACGGCGTCGCCTAGTCGACGCCTAGGCGTCCCGGTGGCCGGAGTGTGACTCTTGGGCCGGCCGCCTCGACTGGAAGGAGTTAGGCAACCGCCTAGTCATCTAGGCGTCACGGTGGACGACTGGGCGTCGCGGCGGAAGCAGTGAGGCGGGCGCCGAGCATGATGGCTGATGAGGATAAGTGAAAAGCTTCCGAACCTGATGCTCCTTGGCGGCCACCTCGGTCATCCCCGCCTCGTCGCCTGCTCCGACCCGCCCGCAGCACACTGCGTCGTGACGCCGGCCAGTCTTCCGCGACAAATCGGCTTCCCCGCTTCGGGCCCGCGCCGTCCATGGGCAGCCAACCTCCGATCGCCTGTCGCCAGCGACCGCCGCGCCCTCGTCCTCGAATCCGCACCGACCGCCTACTCGTCCTCTGGCCCTCGGCGTCCGCTTGAGCCGCTCAGTCTCACGCAACAAGCAATACACCCGATCGGACTCCAAGGAAATCTCACAAGTGGATTTGAATCCGGCTTTGACTCCGTTGCTCTGGCTCCCGATGGTGCTTGGGCTCCGCCTGGACCGTTTGGAATATAAGGAATGGGAATGGGATTAGGATATTAATGCTGGGCTGTTTGGATTGTGGGAAATAAAGGGTGGGAATGGCATTGGGATAGGAGATGTGATAAATTTAACCATCGAATCATGGGTCAATTCAATTTGAAGAGGCCAAGGAGCAGCACTGACTCGGTTCTGGAGAAGCATCATCTAATCATCGCCTAGGCGGGCGTCCAGGCGGTCCGGGCTCGCCACGCCTAGCCGGATTGCCGTGACAACTATGGTACATTGTACTTTTATGTTCCCATATACTACAGCTTGAAGTCTTCATTTCATTGTCCACAATTCTACTCTTGTCATGAGTAAATTCTTTCAGGAACCTCTAATTGTATTGAGATTAGTTTGTCAAGTATTTCCTTTTATTTATTCAGGCAATGCAGTTTGCATCTCCTAAAGGGCTGCTTAATTTTTTCATGGGTGGGGATAGTTCAATTTTTGCTAGTAATGAAGGTAAGCTCGGAATATATTCAACTCCATGTGGGTTTTTCAAGTTCATTATTACAAATAATTTGAAGTCTCAGTTAATCCTAACTGATCAACCTAGTTGGCACTTTGATTTGTGTTGTGCTAAAAATAAGACCATGAGCTATTATGTAGGATTTGGTATTAGGTATTTTCAAATTCCATCTGGAATAACATGGTGTTGTCATTTTAGGCTGTTAGACTGGGCCTGCCAGGTAATTTTAGTGAGTACAACGGTTTTTAGCGATACGTAGAAAGATGGTTGAAACTAGCTTGGAAGCAATTGGATCTAAAACTAATTGATGATTGGTCTCCATCTTTGGCTTGCAACTTCACAATATATTATGTTACATGTTGCTCACCCTGCTCTGTTTCTGTAGGAGATTCACTGTCATCAAGGGTTCAACAAATAAAGAAGTATTTAGCTGATTTTGAAACTGGGTAGGTAACTGACTAGCTGCATATTCTTCAATTTTCTAGGTCTGTAATGCTAGGATTCACTTCGTGCTGAGGTTGATCTTTTATAATGATACACTAATGCACTTACAAAATTTTCCTTAGGGACTGTACCTGAGTTTCCAAGAATGCTCGACTGGTTGAATACAGCCCCACTTCAATTTGGAAGAGTAATTTATAAATTTTAGGTTATTCTCGGTAGATGCGACTTTGGTACACTACCCCATGTTCCGTTTTTTATCCTATCTTTTGGATCTTTCTGTTTCCATGGCAGTTTTCATCTAAATCTCATTTACTCACATTGTCACAAGTTTGGCAATAAGTCTCATATAATTAGATATAAGACATAAATGCAAACAGGAAGGGGCGCCAAGGGGTTTGCTTCTATAGTCTGATGTCCAGCTATATTCAAATTATTGCCATAGTGATGCTGATAGTGTTGTATCTACTATGATTAGAATCAAGAAACATATTTTTGGAATATGTTATGCTATACTGCAACAACTTCCACTAAAATAGACTTTCAAACTAAAATAGTAAAATATTCTTGCATACAAATTCCTACTTCTAGAATATTTTTTAATTCATATACGAAAGGTTTCCAAGCTCTGTATGTTAGAAACTTGGGATAACAACCACGTTATATATTAGTAAATTTGCCATGTTACAGGATTTTTGCCATTTCAGTCACAGTTCCACACAAATACGCCTGAGCAACTGTTAACATTCTATCATAATCTTTCATGTCTCTATGCAATTCGACAGCCTAGTGTGTAATCTCACATTACTTAAAATCGCAGCGTAATAACTGCTTAGTATTTCTAAAGAAAAATGAGTGAAACAGAGTTATGGTGTGATGGTTCTGTCAGTCAGAAAGCTCCACTAATGATGTTCAAGCTGTTGTGCATATATGATTTTAGCAAGCAAATACCTGGATTAAAGATACTAGACAGTCATGTAAAACTTACTGCACAATGTGCATCCCTACTATGCCAAGAATAGCATATAACACAGTCAATAGTGACACACTACCAACCCAAACCAACTGCAACAAAACATATTACATATGTTTGGCACTTGGCTGTAATGAGCAATTGTCTGTAATGAGCTTTTTATCATTCTTTGACGAGCTTAATTTTGTCAATGTGGGATTGCAGCGATGATATCACATGTGTATTCAATGTGAGGAGCTCTGTGACCTTGACTCTGATTCAATTATCCATTCACTGCTCACTTATTCAGCATGAAACATAGTTATAATAGCTATTTAGGGTGGCTGTCTGAACAATAGTCTTCCAGGTTGTTGCTGCAGCCCCTAAATGTCATAGGATGTTGTGCCCCTATTATAAAACTAAAAGGGTGTATTTGAGTTTACTTGCAATTTTTCAATTGAAGTGTGGTCTGACTGACTAAATGAACAGTTCTGTTCTGGGCAGTAGACTCATACTTGGTTGTGATTATATTGGTAATAGAATTCCTATGATCCTATTTCATCATCAAGAAAAGACATAAGAAGAGGTAGAGGTCGACCGGGACTGACGTGGGAAGAAGTGATTAAAAGAGACTTGAGGGATTGGAATGTATCCAAAGAGTTAGCGTTGGATAGGAGTGTATGGAAGTTAACGATCCATGTGCTGGAACCATGACCTAATATCGGAGGTTTAGGAGTTTTATTGACTTTGATTGGGTGCCAATCCTAGCCTAACTCAACTTGTTTGAGACAAAAGGCTTGGTTGGTTGGTATGATTGCCATGAAACTAGAAATAGAATAACCTTTCCAGGTATATTTGTGATTGGTATCACTATTCTGTATTCACTAGTTTGAAACCTTCCTTTACCCTTTGTTATGCTACCTTGGGTTCAGGCGCACATTGGGTGGCAATAGGCTAATTTACTTAATATGCTACCAGCTTAAACCTAGTCGCATTATTGTTTATAAGTGGCCATTAGGTTCCTTTAGATCTTTGTTTTCACATGTTATGGGTCCTTTGATGTTCTCATTACAATTTCTGATAAATTGTTTCATGTTGCAGCTCCACCAACACATCATTTGCGCAACCATCTGGGATTTCACTAGCTCCTGGTATTTCTGGTTGATTAGTTTTTTCTTCTTTGTGTTCTGATGCTACAAAGCAAGATTCACAGGAATTATCTACACAGAATTGCAGGAGTTATTTGTTGCCGATAGTGAAAGCAGTTCCATTCGAGCTGTTAATTTGAATTTGGGGGTCAAGATTGCTAGCTGGGAGATCCAATGTTTCCGGATAATTTGTTTAGGGTATTTCTGTCTCTTGGTACCAAAAGATATTCTTCTTATTTGTGCAACACTAACCTGGCTGAGCATTTTAAGTCAGGTTCCTTTTGTTCTGTTGGCAATTTATCTAAATAAAAAGTTAATTATGTCCCCTCTTGTTCAGTTTGGAGATCATGATGTGATTGGCTCAGATGTGCTACTCCAGCATCCCTTGGGTGTTGTCTATGCTAGCGATAATCAAATATATGTTGCAGATTCTTACAATCACAAGGTAACCAACCATGTGCTGACACTGTATTATCTGGTATGTGAATTTCCCTGCAAAGAACAGGATTAGCCTAATTGGGGCAGAGGTTTGGATGATTAAAAGAAATTTCACCAGTTTTTATGTTGTACTATCACTAAAAACACGTTTTACAATGTTATTAGAAAGTTTAAGTGTATATAACTTGATATTTTTCCCATGACTCCAGTGTAACTGGAAATTTTTGCCAAGATGAATATGGGAGTTAACCACGATTTTTTTAATATATATTTTAAAAAAATTTTTTGCAGAAATAATACACCGAAACAAAAAATGACAGAAATACCTACCTATCGCCAGTAGAGCAGGTAATGAAAAGGTTGACGACATCGGTAACAAGTTTTAAAGAAATGACAAACAAACGGTAATTAACATGACATAGAAAATGATATCGTGGACATAGCATGACATCATGGTTATCACGGCGCCCTGGTGAGGCGAGTCCCCTCCGGGACGCCTGGATGCCTATGTGACTAGGCGGGCAGCAAGCCAAGGGAGCAATAGATGGAGCAGTGGCGGGAGCAGCAGAGGGAGCAGAGTAGGCTCCCACCCCAAACGGCCACACCTCTGGCGGGAGCAGAGCAGGCTCCTAGGCTCCACCCCACATGGCCACACAAAATGCAGCAGCAAGCCAACAGAGCAGCGGAGGGAGCAGAGCAGGCTCCCAGGCTCCCACATCCCGTGCATCCACCTCGCCGCTCAGCAGCGGTAGCGCGCGCCTAGCCCTCTCTTCACCCGCGCGGTGGCGCCTTCCTGTCGGTCCGTCCCGGCCCCTCTTTCACCCAAATGATGCGGCGTGGCGACTCCACCCAACGCGGCAAGCACAACGCCCCTCCACCCAGTGCGGCACGACTGGATGCTTCGGTAGCGACGCCAATTGCCCCGGGTGATGCCTAACACGGCTAAGCGGGCGACTTGTCGTCTCCATGCAAAGCGAGCCCCCCTAACGGTGATTGGACGCCTAGGCAATGACTAGGCGACACTGTGATAAGCCTACATGACAGAACATGACATAGCTTGACATAGAAAATGATGAAAGAAACATGGCGTGACGACACAGACGAACCATGAACGGGAACTACAGCTAAGGTACGTGCACGCCTTTTGGAATTGGAAAAAAGTCATGCTGTTGTAGAACCTATATGGAAGGATTCATTGGTGCCTTCCCCTTTGATTTTGTGAGGCTTAGGGCCTTAGCTTTCTTCCAGGTACTCCCGTAGACATCCACCCAATAGTAGTCTTCATCTGTGATCTCAGGCTCCTCCCATGTGCGTGCGTATGCAGCTTCGGCTTTCTCCTTCATCTTCTTTCGATGTGCCTAAAGCTCATCCTGTGCCTTCCGGAAGTGCGCTTCATTAGGGCGGTGGCGCGGTGGCTTTGGTTTGTCTTCCGCAGTTTGAGGCTCAGGCTTCCAATGTTTGTATCGCTCGGACATTACTAGGCAGCGCAGATACTTAGTGCGTCCATAGGACACCCTGTCGTACTTGTCTGTCCCATCGATCAACTGGAAGTAACATCTGGTCTCTTGCTGGGATTATGCGTGGATAAAGTTAGAGCTCAGAGGAACACAACATGCATTACGGAATGTACGTGCTTGTCATTAATTTAGATGAGCTCGTTGCACCTGTAGAAAGCGCGGCCGACAGTGTCTACATGGCTAGACTGCATGATCCATGTCGGAAGACCGTAGTCACAGTTTGGCCAGGGAAACTCCGGGGGCATAGGTGCATCCTTGCAAAAACTATCAGGGTAGGCTGCCGCTTTCTCAAGCTTCCGCCTCCGCTTCCGAAGAATCTCCATGTAGTTTGACATCGACAACCCCGACGGTGTAGGGGAGTGTTGGGTGTGGCGAGGCACAGATGAAGTGTCCGCGGTGGAGGTTGGGTTAGTGAAGAAGTACTGTCTGGGTGGCCGGTGGTTTTATAGGCGGTGTGTAGTCAATGCAAGGCTGATAGAGTGGGGGTAGCGTATCGTCACTTTGGTCGAACAAAGTAATGGCCAGTGTGTTGTCACTTCGCTTTGAGAAAAGCGGCCAGTAGCGTGTTGTCAAATCGGGTTGACAAAGCAATGGGCAGTGTGTTGTCAAATCAGGCTGACAAAGCAATGACAGTGTGTTGTCAATTTCGTCTGACAAAGCAGGGGGTAGCATGTTGTCAAATCAGGCTGACAAAGCAATGGACAGTGTGTTGTTACTTCGCTCAGAGAAATCGGGGGCAACATGTGTTCTCAGACGAATGCAATAAGTTGACGTAGATATGCAAAAGTATAATAATTCGACATGGAAATACAATTATTCGAAACAATAAAATGAGTACAACAGTCAAATTCCATACAACAGTTTTAGACAAGCATACAACAATTTTACATACAAACTGCATTACACACATACCAACTTTCACGGTATCTGTACCGTTGGGCAATTCTTGAAATTATGGCCTGTCTCCTTTCAAAGCGAACATTTCTTGACTCGACGCCTACATTTTGCTGCGTCCATGTCGTTCCTGATACGCCTTGTTTGCCGACGCCCGATGCCCTTCTGTCTCGCCATGTCCGGAACCCACCTTGTGTCCTCCCAACTGTGATGCTCCGTGAACAAACCGACCACACAGAACCCATACATTTCTCCATTCCAAGTTGTCATCACCACTTCCTTTGTGAAGTATTTTGGCATGAATACACCCGGGTTCATATGCACTATTGAGCAGACAGCCATGATGTGTTCGCATGGCCTATGTAACAAATGGGACTTGTTGCATTTGAAAGAACATGTTTGCCTTCGAGTGAGGCACTTCTGAACAACTGTTCTTCTGTTCGTCCCACGGCCAGCTCTCTGCACAATAACTCAAAACGAAGCTCCCTTGTCCCCATCTTCACTGCTCTATGCATCTCCCCCTTGTTGCCTTTCTATTCCATGTATGTAGTGATCATGTCGGAGTATTTGACAACAGGATCATTCATGCGGACCAATGCCTTGGCATGTCGATCCACGAAGTACTTCGTGATCCCATGCAGAACTCCCTCCACTATAGCTACTAGGGAAAGGGGCCTCAAACCCCACATGACCCAGTTGTACATCTCAGTCAGATTTGTCGTCATGACCTTATACCTAGTACCGTTGGTGTCGTAAAGCAAAGACCACTTCTCCCTAGGCTCATGCTCTATCTACTCGGAGAAGCATTTAGTGCCCATCTGTTCCTCCGAATCAACTGCGGAGGGTCCGTGGGTAACTCTTTAAGTGCAACTGGGGACTCTCCTGTGGCAGGCGTTGCCTTCTCCGCTGTATGCCTTACTGTCAGCTTGTCCAACTTCTTCCATAGTGCGTCAAACTTTCGCTGTTGGTTCTGATCGCACAACCTCTTGAATAGCTTAATGAGCTCTTTGTTCCTGAACTTCTTATAGAAGTTGGCACTCATGTGGCGCTTGCACCATCTACTTTGCAAATCAAGACATGCATATGCCCCATCTGGCCCTTGCTGTAACTGCAAGATCGCTTTCAATAGCCCGGAATGCCGATCGTGTATGATACACACTCCAGGCCGCTCACCGACAACCCGGCTTTAACGTTCCTTAGAAACCAGAGCTAGCTGTCGGTGCTCTCACCCTCCATAAATGCTAGCGTTATGGGAAGAACCTGATTATTGCCATCCACTCCTATGGCAGTCAAAATCTAGCTCTTATACTTCCCAGTTAGAATTGTTCCATCCACACAAAGCAACGAACGGTAATGACTAAAGGCGTTGATACATGCACCGAAAGCAAAGAATGCGCGCTTCAGTACCATCTTCCTAGCGAAGCGTTGCGAATGCTGCTCACAAATATTGATGTAAGTCACAGCATTCCTTTCCTTGATCACTTGAAGCATACCTGGCAGGTTCTGGTAGGAGTCTTTGTACGTCCCGAACCTTGCTTCCAAGTCCTTCCACTTCGTTCTCCGTGCCTTCGCATAGCTGATGGTGTACTAAAACCTCTGCTCTATTGTAAGTATGATGGCACGTGGCTCCAATTCCAGAATGCCCACAATCTCCCCATACATTGCATTCGCAACAAAACCTGAAGAGATTTCTATGCGATTGCATAGACTCCGCTAGCACGTATGTGTGCATGACGACTATAGAACACTTTCAAATGGTGTCTATTTAGGCTGGTAGGCATGGACATGATATGGGCAACCGTCCATTTTGCATCTCACATCATAAACCCGGGGATCTAACTTGACAACCTTAAAGGTTCTCCGCAGTGACACTACCCATGCTGTTGCTGCTTCCTGCACCTCCTACTTACTCTTATAAACGGCTTCTTGCCTCACCTCATTCTGATCATACTCCCATGCAACGCCTTCGGCTTCGTTGACCACCAGCCTATCGAACTGTTACTCCTCAAACTCTGCAGGAAATGACTCTTCATCACCTTCTTCATCAGATAAAGCCTCATAGTTATGGCTCTCAGCCTCTATCGCTTCCACCAACCCTTCAATCTGTTCTCCCTTGTGTACCACAACCATCGGTTCTTGCACCTCCGGCAATGCAACATCTTCCTCGGCTTGCGCTCTCTCCTGACCCGAATTACATCCTGCCTCACTAAGCATTCTGCACTTAGGCTACTCTCCCCAACTTCCTCCGGTTCAGCAGCAATAGCCTCCTCCTGCGTCGCATAGCTAGCATCGACTTTTCGAAATGCTTGAGCCAACACCACTAATGGCCATCATTTCTCATTCGCCAATCTTACATACGAGCTCCACGACTTTGGCCTCATCAGTTCCACTAACTCCCAGTACGTGTAGTCCCGTGTCCGACAGCCTACCCGGTTCAACTTCAGATCATGCAACTCACGGTCCAACGAGAACAGGTGGTACAACCATTTCGTTACTGTGCCCCATGGACGCTCCCCTACACTTGACAAAACAACCACCACACTTATAAAATGATCTAGTTCTACCCCTTGTGCACCTATGTGCGGAACTCCTTCTCCATAGTCTATTTTAAATTGTACTCGTTCATCCATGCCTGTCGAGAATTTCATCAAATTGTTATTAGGCGCACAACATAACACCATCTTGTCTACTCTTACACTACATGAAACGAGTACTTCAAACATTCATAAATTTAATTTCTAAACTACATAATACCACACATATTTTTCACAATTTTTCATGTCGAATCCGGTCCATTCTATACACATTTCAAATACTAGTACAAATCTTAAAATACCTACATAACTATGCAACTATTGCTACTCTATACAGCTAAAGAAAAAATTACATCTGCGACGTTGCCGCCGACTTCTTCCTCCTCCTTCCCTTCCTCCACGTCCTACTTCTCCTTCTCCTCCCCTTCCTCCTCTTCTTCCTCCTCCTCCCCCTCCCCTTTCTCCCTTTTTTTATTCTCCTTTCCCTCTCTCTTTCTTTCTATCGGCTAGTAGATGTGAAATGTGGTTGTTCTAGCCGACAACGTGCGGCTGGCCAGTTTTCAGTCCCTCTATCGCCATTCCAAATAGCGACAAAGCCCTGTCGCCAGCGGCTACAGAATCCTGTCGCCGTTTGAAATGGCAACAGACCTCTGTCACCATTTGAAATGGCAACAGACCTATGTCGCCATTTGGAATGGCGATAGGGGCATTATCGCCATTCCAAATAGAGGCAGTAGGGTAGTTCTGTAAAAATTTTAAGTGGCATATTATTTTTGTAATTTTTTAAAAAATATTATTAAAAAAATTCAGTTAACCACTACCACACAAGGAACCAGCTGTAAACTGGTCTTGGCTGCCTTTTGGGAAACGAATCCAGAATATTATTGACTTTTAGTAGTGTGCTCGAATACTTCACACATTCATGAGTAGTGAGGAACCATGTTTACCAAGAACCAGATCCATTGATTAATAGGTTAGTGGTTGCAAAATTATGCCTTGTGTACAGCTTTAGTTACTGTCTTACTGACAATGCACACCTCACAAGTGAACATAGCTGAGAAAAAAATGACCAAATTAAGTAACGGACTAATCTTGCAGGTAGATTTAATCCTTTTTTTTCAAATACTAATAGTACATATGGCCTATTTAGTCCCAATTATGCAATTCATGAGGAAGCAACCAGCGCAGTTTGCTGCTATAAATTGTCTACTCATGCATTCTGTTTACTCTATGCTTTTGCCTATTTATTTCAACTGTGCTTGTTTTTTGCTGCATGTTATCCTATTATTTTTCATGTTTTGATCTGAAATTGCAGATAAAATGATTAGATCCTGTCACAAGAAAAGTTACAACAATTGCTGGTACTGGACATGCAGGATACAAGGATGGTCCAGCCTTGTCAGCCCAAGTGAGCTACAACTTGACCAATGTCTGTTGTATACCCATGTTCTGCCCTCACTCTTTTTTTTTCCTGCCTTCAACCTCGGGGTCTTCCCCTTGGCCTTGTATCTAACTTTGTTTTATTCCTAGCTTAATACAATGGCACACTAGCCTTTTCGATGCTCCCTAAAAGAAAACATCAGTTGTCTGCATTTTAAATGATAATTTGCAATTAACTATATCATGCCTATTATTGTAAGATTTGGTGCTACAGTAATCACCAATCAGCATTCTATACTAGTTTTACCATAGGTTGATGGAGTATGATCCTTGTTTTTTACTATTTGTGAAAAAGAAATATTTTTTCTCTTGGAAGAGCTTTATGACATGATTGTTTTGAATTTGCTGATGCAGCTATCTGAGCCAGCAGGACTTGTTGACGTGGGAGACAGTAATTATTTTTTTCGTTTCCTATGCTGTTTGTCTTTAGATTATTTGAGTCATTAGTTGTTAATTACTAGAAATGTCACATAAGTCAAACTAAAATCATGGCATAATGTTTTTTCCTAGAATTAGTTTCCTGAATATGCTCTGTAAGATATGAAGCTAGTAGTTTAACGAAACCCCTTGCCTGTAATCACTTAAAATTGCCTCCTTTTTTTTATCAACCATTTGCACTTGCTTTATGAACAACCCTAAACTGAAGTCTAGTTCTTCACTAGTGTGTAAGCTGCTTTGCATTGTTCCCAAGTAAGGGCCTATTTGGGGGAGCTGTAACTTTTCTGAAAACCTGTTTTTTGGCTTTTTGAGCTGAAAAACAGATGTCACTTTTTATAAGAGACTGTTTAATAAATAGCTAATTTTTCTCATTAATAAGCTGCAAAAGTAGGTCTAACTCAGCTTTCAGCTTTTGATTTTTGTTAGTTATATATAGCTTTTGGCTTATGTCAAAAGCCGCTTAAAAGTCGAAATTTGTTTGGAAGGTTTCTTGGCTTTTCGTAAGTGAAGCCGCTTTAACCCCCCAAACAGGGCCTAAATAACACAGTGAGTGTTATGAGTCCAGAAGGCTTTGACAACGTTTATTATCGCCGGAAGAAACGTGACCAACCAAGGGCCGAAGGCGCGGACCGTGTCATCCATGCCCAGGCGCAAGAAGCAGAAGCAGGCAGGATTTCTAGTCAGGATTAGCTTCCTTATTCAGTTAGGATTTCTTTCCGTTGTTATCTTTCCTTAAGCCAATAAAGTAGGTAAGTTTAGATTTGATGGTTAGGGCAACAGAATTCTTAGTTGCTATAAGTATCCTTTGCATCAATGAGAAAAGGTAGACAATGTTTTACCACAATTGATTCTTGGCGGTGCCTTCCGATAACAGGGCCGGTAGCTCCGTTCGCTTGTACCTTGTCGAGTCGCCACTACGGCCTCGACATCCACCCTTCGTTGTGCCGGTCAACGACCTGGCACTCGTCTCTACGACAAGACACACAACAAACACAACAGTGAGCACAGAAATAATTATACACAGGAAGGTATCCCTTTTTGTTACAAACTAAAACTTATATAATATGGTGTAATTGATTGTGTTTCTGATATCTTGTAGGGAGGCTTCTTGTAGCAGATACAAACAACAGCACAATCAGACATATAGTTTTGAATGAGAGGTGCCGAGGTGCGTACACTAGATTTTATTGGAGTGCAGCCACCATCACCAAAACCGAAGGCATTGAGATGCCTAAGACGGCGCTTATCAGTGGACACAGATGCTATTAATTTTGATGGTGGTTCTTCAATGGAAGGAAATTTGTCTCTTGCAATCACAATCCCTGATGGTTACCATTTCTCCAAGGTCCACAGTTATAGCTATTAGCTATATCTTGCTTTGCATCATTGATGATGGTCGTTTATAGTCACTGAAGGTTATTTGCTAGTTACAATTGTAGTCGTTGTAGTATGGACAAAATTTAAATTAGTAATATCCTTCATTTGATTGCTTGTCAGCATTCTTTAAATGCACCTTGCTAAGGCCTACAACATGTTTGTTTTGTTTTGATGCTTTAAGGTCCTTTGAGTAGCTAGTACCTAGTGGAACATATATGTGACAATGCTATGTTCATGCTTCATGCAACCTCCATATCAATTCACTTTATTTTATGCTTATTTCTGCTTTTAAGGGGAAAAAAAGGGAAAGATCTTGTTAAAAGCCTGTGTGATCTGTTCATACAGCCTAGGTGGACTGAACAACCAGAAGGTACCTGATTCATTATTGTCCTGCGAGGAGTAGGACAATAGGGCATGAACAGGTTAACTGTTAATCAGATCTAACATGTTACATGTGTACTAAAAAATGTTGATCACTGTCATAGAGCTTTTGTTGGTTCAATGTCCGTTCTGTGTTTTGCAAAACATTTCCTGAAACAGATAACTGTCAGGATGAGCTACCTGACATAATAGATTTTCTTGTTTGCTTTAGATTAAATCTTGTTATTTATTTTTTCTGAGATTCAGGAAGCTTGCAGTAAATTTGATGTGGAAACAGAACCAGCTAATACAGTTGAGATTGAGCCAGTGAGTGGATTTCTAAACTCAGACGGGCTGGCATCACTCAAGTTCAAAAGGACGTCTTCATTGTCATCAATGGGAAGGATCAACTTCAAGGTAGTGGTATGTTGAACCTTGAAGCAACATTTTTTCTTAATTTGTTGGATAGTCTATAGCTTCACATTGACCTTTTCAAGTCAGTGACAGACCACATAATATTTTCTTTGCTATGAAAATAGTCTAACACAGACCATCCTATGCATTCAGTCATCTCGAGTTTATGTGTATACCTCACTGAATTAGGACGTAAGAAACTAAATCATTATGCATTATCTGTATCCTTAGATCCCATGGGACATGATTCTCATTGTTAGTTAGCAGAAGTGGTATTGCACTTTTGCGTCTACTTTTGTGCAAGCTGATAACCGAAATAAGGAAACTATTCTCTTGAAGATTATATTGTTGAGTATGTTGTGTTCTAATTTGTAGGTTTACTACTGTAAAGAAGATGAAGTTTGTCTTTACCAATCTGTTGCTTTGATGTCAAATTCCGACAAGAGGTAGTACCCTGTCCAGCTCAAATTACTCGTCCTATTCTGTGGTACCAAGTGATACTTCAGGTAGTGCACAATTAATAGCCGCCAGAAAGAATGCCAAGGTATAGTTAGATTTACGGTGATTATTTACTGTACATCCTTGTCTTGATTGTGAATTTGGCTCTAGTGCCACAACTAACTTTCGATCTTGTATGTTATATAGCTGTCATGCTGCTTCACCCTAGCTCTATTGATATATTTTTATCCCCCTTATGGTGGGACATCAAAATTGATATATTGCCAGTTCATAGCATGCTTGGAACACCCGTATGGAGTCAATTTGTCATCCAACGGGAATTCTGTTTACCCAAATCATTGATCAACATTTGGTTGCATTCACAACAAACTGATTCCAGCATTGCAATGTGGTGGCCTTCATGTGTTCCAAAAGAATACACGTATGCTTCTTACTCTTTTCTTTTTCATAAAATCACGGGCGGATTCAATTTGTTAGGATAGACAAGTGCGAGGTTAGCTGTCACAGCCCCTCATTTACAACATCCAGTATGTCAGCTCCCTCAAAAAGGTGATGATTTCTATCGCTTATCATGATTGGTAGCGTTTCATATATATTACTCTATTTTTCTTGCACGGTGGCTATTATTCTCCTGTAAAGATGTCAACGGGGATCCGATTGTGTCGTTGTAATATGGAACCATTTTACTTATGTGAGCCAGTTGGAGAGCATTTGGTATGCACGTTGAGCGGAAATGTTGCGCTCAGCGATGGAATTAGAAAATTTTCAATAAGGGTGTATACATCACACGTATAATTCTATAGTCTTGTATAATGATTTTGCAACATCATGTATCCAACCTATATATTCGAAATTTGCTAAAAGTACAATAAAAATAGTTTTAAGGTTTTACAGATCACAAACAACCAAAATTAGAATCAATTCAATCAACAAATTTGATTCACTGCAGAGGTGATGTCTTGAAGTTCTTCAAATTTTTGGGGTACTGGTACCCACCTAGATCCGCCGCTGCTGCGCTGGCCAAAAGTTATCTAGATGTGATTCTGAATTCAGACGGCTGATATGAAGCGGTAGCTGACACGTCTTGTTGATCTCTTGTATGTTCTTCTGCCATTGGCACCTGCTTTTTCATATCCTACCAAATGATGAAGATAACAGATTCAGGTCGGATTGGAATCCAGCGGCTGACTGGGATCAAGGTTTGTTAATCCTGGTGGGGCTCAGACATGACCAATTTACAGATTGTTAATGTTATGTCACACTCAGGGTCCATGAATTGTGCCCTAGCTGCCATGTGTTTGAATAGCGCTATGGGTGCCATTTGCAAAGCATTCTGTGTTTCAGGCCATCATGTTGCTTAATGAGCAGTATTATTGCTGTTGGGATTGAAATCATTGAACAACGTGAGCCCTGAAGTTTTGTATGGGCGGAGTATGCGTAAGGCTGTTATCAGGCGCATGCATTCCATTCCATTCTATTAGCTGGGTCATTGATACGCTGACCTACCTTGATTCTATTAGTATAAAGCTTAAGCTTGAATTGTCCCTGAGATAGCCAGATGAGAATTATCAGTCGCGGGCTGAGTGAACATGCTAGATTATCCTAAGAGCTCTTTTATGTTACACTAAATTTAATATAGGCCGTTTATTTTTTTATCCAATGATCAAATTAGTTATTATCTATTTATAATTCCTCAAGTAGTAGAGTAGCAGATATAGGCATAAATTTAATATTTAATAAGTATAATAAAGCATAAAATTTCTCTATGCTAATGAAATCCGTCGATACGGGCTCTACTATGGACGGGCAGCTGGTGATCAGGGTGTGTTCAGTCGTCCTGCAAGATTTGTCAAGAACGATTCTGTTCACTGGACCTGTGTATCCACATGGATTCATGGTATCTGGCCAGCGGTCCCTCTGGAGCCGAGAGATTGAAGGCAGGCAGTGCTGTGGCCTGTAGATACTGAACTTGTGTTTCCCTTTACCTCGTCTACAGCTTTATCTCGTGTACAGTCGATACTTCAGTGCTTGTTGGGAAATTTGACTTAGGCCTGTTCGAGAGGTTGTAACTTCTAAAAAAAAAAACTGCTTCTTTGTTTTCAGAGTTAAAAAGCAACTGTAGCTTTTTATTAGAGATCTTTTAATAAATAGTTAATTTCTCTCAGCAATAAGCTGTAAAAGTAGGTTTAGCTTAGCTTTCAGCTTTTTGTTTTTGGTTAGTTATATATGATTTTTGGCTTATGTTAAAAACTGCTCACCAAACAGCGCCTTAAAGAAACGACGGCATGCGTGTATTTCGCACGGACGCCTTGCTCCCATTTAGTTGAGCTTGAGCTTGTCCCAGTGGAATGGGCTTGTTTGAGCAGCACGAGCTAAGATGAGGCTTCCCATTGATGCACAATGGTTTCGAGTGCTGGTAGTATCCTTCCGACTTCTTGTCTTTCTTGAACACTGGCTCTTTGGTTCTCAGGAACAATTGCGTAATTGCCTCCTGCATCTGCTCTAGCAATGCCCTTACTCCCCCGAGCTTGGTCCTCTGAAATCAGAGGGCAAGGTGCATACCATGTTAACATCCGTAACTACCCCCAGATGACCGTCACAGACGATAGGCGAGTCCATGTCCGTAGTCGATGACCCGTCGTTGCTTGGAGTTTATCTTCTTACCCCATACGGTGCGAGTCACCGGCTTGGGTGTCGGTGTAGCCTCTCGAATCTCTTGCCCCATTGCTTCTCAACTTCGAGCTCCTGACTATCTGTTTGCACCAGATTTTAGCAAAACGTGATGAAATTGTCTGGCTAAGGATCAGTGGAATTTTGGCCGATATGATATATAGGAAAAAAAGGTTTAAATTTGAATTATTTCTGATATTTATGGAGGGAATTGTCCGAGTTAAGGCCGGCTCGGATCATGGTAACCAGCGTATTGAAGATGGACACGGTCGGTCGATAGCTATAAAATATAGCCATAGGCAAGCGAGACAACAACACAATCAATCCAACAAATCGCATTTACTCTTTTATTTTCCCGTCGACTAGGAGTAGCTTTTGTAATTTAGAATTTTGTAATTCGATCTTAATCAATAAAGTTGTGCGTCGCCGATTATTGATCTTCATCAATTACGCCATCAGGTTTGATTTTTCTCCAGTTTTGTTGCACATCGTCTTCTTCAGAAAAGGATCTACCTTTATCATCTGATTAGCCCTAATCAGTTAATTAGACTTATCGTTACCCTTTGATTTAATCAGCTTATTAGCTGTTTAGATCTAAGACGATTGCCTCGCGACAAATCGACTTTGAGCATATCATATATTCATCTTACCGATTGCAGGATCAAATTGGTTGGCATGCCTTGATCAAGAGAACCTGGTGTTCGTCAGGTGTGTTGCAGCCGATTAACCCTCTTCACGTTTTTTTGCACCAACACTATCCTTCGACCTAAAGGCGCGCCTCTTGTGCTAATGGATAAGGCCCAGACGGCACCATCTTGGATGCTGCTCCTTGATCGGTCGGGAGCCGACCGTCGACCATCTTGAGAGGGTCTAATTCCTTGGTGATGACCCTTTGGCCAACTAGCTCTTGATCGAGCTAGCTACTGACTTCTAGGGGTGGTAGTTTTACCTATGGATTTAGATAGCCGTGGGTACTCGACCCGACAAGGGTGAGCACGGGTAGCACTTCAGACTCATGGGCTTTCGGATTTGGGTACCCGATAAGATCATAGGATAGACGTGGGTGTTAATTTTTACTCATGGGTATCCTATGACATGCAAGCTCTATTTTTTATGAGATATACATTAGAAAATCAAAACCCTAAATCACTCAGAGCCTTCACCGCCGTAATCCCGCCGCAATCTCCTGAGGAACCGACCGATCTACTCGCCTCCTCCCTCCCGCGCCCTTCCCACTCCCTCCCGCCACCGCCTACTTCTCCCTCGGCACCATCGCCCTGCCTCCCCCTCTGGCCCCATTCGCCTCCCCCTCCGACCCCATCCGCCACCCCATTCACCTCCTTACTCCCATGGCCCCCATGGCCCCCATGGCCCCCCCAACTTGGCGGCTCGACCCCTGCTGGCTCCTTCCCCACCGGCTCCCCCTCCATCTCCCCCTGCCTCCCCCCGACGGTCTTAGCCTTCCCTTCCCCCGCGCTAGCCCCCCTTTCACCCCTACCTCGGCCTTGGTTAGATCTGCTACTCACCACCCGCCATGGAGCCTGGCCTGAGCATCGAGTCCGGGTTGGCCTTCCATGTGGCGGTGCTGCCGGTGGGCAAGTCGATCCCGTTGTCGTGCCTACGCGACTACGCGGCGCTGATGGCGCGCCACGCGCGCGTCAACGACCGCTACGACTACGGCTATGGTGGGGTGTGGCGGCCATGGCATCGGCGACGGCTACATCAAGGGCGGGCGCGACGATGATGTCTACGACGTGCAGTTGCGCGGCTCAGCTACGGTGTGGCACCCTCCCCTTCCCCCTCTGGCCAAGTATGTCGTATGTGTGCCCCTCCGCCTTCCCCTTCCCCCTCCAGCCATGTGCCCACCTCTACCCATGGGTACCCAGAAGTTGAGGCCGATACGTATTGTGGATTTTGAGTCGGAGAAGGATACGATCGACCTAAGTGATATTGTTGATGCCAAGGTTTGGTAGGTGTAGCCGATTTAGGAAGATAAGGTCAAACATAGATAGTTTTAGCCGATATCGGCTCGGAGAGAAGTTTATCTGTTGGAAGTTGAGGCCGAGTCTTAGCCGATATCGGCTCGGAGAGAAGTTTATCTGTTGGAAGTTGAGGCCGATACGAATCATGTGTTTGCAAGAATCAGAGAAGGATATGATCAGCTTAAATGCTATATAAGAGGTCCAGAGGTGATAAGAAAAAATGCCCAGAACCAACCAATCAAACAACTCGCATCTACTTTTATTTACTTTTTCCTATCGGCTAGGAGTAGCTTTATAATTTAGAATCTCCCTTGTAATTCTATTTTGATCAATAAAGTTACGCATCGCCGATTGTTGATCTTTCTCGATTACGTCAGGTTTGGTTTTCTCTGATATTGTTGCGCATCGTCTTCTTCGAAAAAATCTACCTTTATCAACCATCTAATCAGTCCTAATAGGCTATTTAGACTTATCGTTACCTTTAATTTGATCAGTTTCTTCCAGCAGTTTAGATCTTTGCCGATTATTATATTAAATCGGCTATAAGCATATTTTTCACCTCTCTTGTCGATTGCAAGATCAAATCGGCTGGCACACCTCGAACCTCTTGAACTCAGCGTTCGCGTGTGTTTGAGTCGATTAATTTGTGTTCATATTTTTTGACACAACAACGTCAAAATTCATGATTTTAGCCGTTCGTCGTGCCTTTTACAGTAAACGAGGATATCCGGTAAGATCTCTCAAAGGTGAAGAAGATCACCACCCACGGCAGACAGACTGCCCTGGAGATTCATATGGATGAGGCTCGGCCCCAAACCGCCGAAGCCCAAACATCATTTGTGCCGACCTCAGTTCCTCATACGGCTGCTAGTCGGAAGAAATTGGTGGGCAGGAAGAGGAAGCCCCTGTCCACCCCTGATTCCACCAACAAGGATGATGGGGATTTTGAAGCCGCTAGCATCACCTGGTCGCAGAAGAAAGGTGGTCCTCCACAGTCCACACGCTCAAGCAGAACCCTGACCACCAGGCAGGCTGCAATGGTCGCGGAGGCTGCAGAAGTCTGCCCAGATAAGGTTCATTTTTTTTTTACCAACATCCTTTTTTTCTCTACCTTCCAATTCATGATGTACTCATAGCAAGTAAATAAAATGCCATGTTCTAGTAAATGTTATGGTTTAATGCCGTAGGATTGCTTCACTGTGTCAGTAAAATCAACGACCATGTCCAATAAAAGTCACTTTCCATGCAGGCTGTGACGGCCACGGAGGCCACAAACGAGTCCGCCCACGTAACATTCATTTTTTTCACCATCCTTTTTTCACTACGTCGCGGTGCATGATGTTGCCATAGCAAGAAAATCACGTGTCATATTCCAGTAAATTTATGCTTTAGTGCTGTAGGATTGCTACATTATCTCGGTGTCCAATAAAAGTAAATTCTAACCTCCGTATAAACTTTTATGTCCATTTTAAGTAGGATCTAACGGGAAAGAAAAGGTACACGGCCACCTGCATATGCACCTCTGTCCGCCATCTTCACCATCAGTAAGCTCACAATAGATCATTGCAACGAGTTTTGCAAGCTCGGCTTCAAATGTTGGATATGATCTTCAGTTAATAACAGAAAGACCTAAATTTAGGGGCTAATCCCACAAATTTTGCGTTCTGATCGGGAGCCTTCCAAAGATTAGTTGGTTCGGTCCCGTTAGCCAGCGCTATAAATAAGAGGGAGAAGCCGCACTCGTATGCATGTGAGAAAATCACGAGTTTGCTCACTCCCGAAAATCACCCATCCGATCTGGGTTTGGCGCTGAGGCTAACGAAGATCCGTGACCATTACCGAGAGGATCTCGGCGTCCCATCTTCTTCATCGCGTAGATCAACCGGCCTCATCTACCGACGCTAAGAACACCGACTCAAAGACCCTAATGGCTTCTTCGTCTTCACCGGGGTTTGTTCATCTAACGAGTTTAATTACAGCATCATTGTTTTGGTGATCATGTCTTAGGCTAGATTATGTATTAGTTCAACCCTCAGTTTAACATTTGGTATCAGAGCATCCTAGCCTAATCTTGATCCCTTAAGCCCGGTTTTGGTTTTTTTAGCATCTCGGTTTATGCTTTGTTCTTTTCAGATTAAGTTGGATTTAATGTCTTTTGGGCTCTTTTAGCATTAAGAAGAAGGGGAAAAGAGAGATCCGAACCTCAGTGCCCAAAATCCCAAACCCTAATTAGTTCTTCCCCATAATCCCAAATCAATCAAGAACCCTAATGTCTAAAAGGGATTTCGGGGCTTACCGTTCTTGCCGTAGTCGTCGCCGTCGCGGGCCTTTGCCTCGCCCGCGGGTGCGACCCCGTGCGTGTGCTGCGGCCTTGAGCCTTCTCCTCGCCAGTGCCGCGCGGCATTAGATCGCCGCCCGCGCGTGCGCCGCCTCGTTGGAGCCGCACGCGGCATCAGTCCACCACGCGTGCACGCTTCATCGCCGCCGCTTCTCCTCCCGCGCACTCCGTCGCCGAATCGCCGAGGTGGCGGATTTTTCGGGGCGAAGAAGTGAAATGGCTAGGGTTTCTGTTCTTGAGCGCCCTTTTTGTTCCAGCTCGCACTCATTGCAGCCGTCCGTTCGCAATCGTCCGCCGACGCCTCGCGTCGCGAGCTGGGCCGCCTCTTCGCGACGTGCGCCGGGTGATGCTTCGCGTCTCGCGCAAGCGGGCCGACGCTTCGCGTAGCGTGGGCCGCCGTTTCAGCCAGCCACATCTGCACGCGGGCTGCATTTAGATGCCAGTTTTTTTTTGTTTTGGGCCAGATTCATTTGTCTTAGCCCTTTTAGTTATTTATTCAGTCTTTTATTTCCAGCTATAAGTACTGTTTAATTATTTTTCCTGGGCATTTATGTTATGTTTAATTTTATGATTAATTTCTGGGCAAGTTAATGTGGTAACTAATTTTTTCATGTAATGATTGTTTATGAACATGTGTCACCTAAAGGATAATTTAGTTCTTTTTCGTTTCTGCCCAACCGTGATGTTAATTTGAACTTTAAATTTTTCATGTGCTCTAATATTTATTTTGGTCTTTAATTAATTCCAGTGCATTTTCTTATGATTAATGTTGTTCTTCTTTATGCACTGCAATGATTAATGCCAATTGCCCAGTTATAATGCATCATTTATACATCTTTTGGTTAATGTTTAGTTGTCCTAAGTGATGAAATTATGATAATTGAAGAATACACAAATTTAGTTAATATTTTCTAGCCTATTATGATTAAGTTTGTCTCAAATCAAAATAGAACCAACGAGAAATTTTGATTTGAGACTATAACCAAGTTTTGGACATTAATATACTTAAGTGTTGACTTTTCATGGTTGTATTCCGACCAAAGTTGTTTATAATCATGAATTGTCAAAATTTATTGCTCACTAATGAAATGTTTTAGATCCTAAGCCATGCATTATTTATGAGCTCATCTTTGGGCATAGGTTTTAAGCCGGTTTATGGATGTTTTCTCAGATAGGCCACAAATAACGTTTTAGTATATTTCGGGAATAAGCTAAGACGGGATTAGTTAAGTATTATGCTTCTACCTGAGTTGTTTATATTTTCACATATGTTACAATTTCTTATACCCTAAATTATGAGCTTAAGTTTTTCCCTTATTTTCAATTTAGCATTTAATTTACTGCTCATTAATCATTAATTGTTTACGCTTCCGCAAATAAGTACTTGATGTCTAATACTTAGTAATTTTGATCATGTGATTAATTTTGTCTCTTATTAATGTATTCTACTTTGAGACAATGTGATTATGATTAATTAAATGCTTCATGACTATATACTGACCAACGTCTTTTATGGGTCATGTGATATTTAATTAGTTCTCATGTTAATTAGTTATTGAGTCTTTTCAGGCATTTATATGATAAAGACTACATTATAATTAAGATATATCTAATTAAGATGGAACCAACGAGAAGTCTTAATTAGAGATTTAATGAAGTTTTGGGATTATGTTGTGTCCATAGTTGCATTCTAACCAAAGTTGTTTGCAATTGTGTATCATTTTCATAGATCAAGTTCTTTTTCATTATGTACCCAAACATAATGTACATTCTTGTTCATGTTTTGGGATTATGTTGTGACACACGGTTATATTCTGACCAAAGTTGATTATAGTCATGTGTCATTCCCATAGCTTCTCTAATCAAAATGGAACCAACGAGAAGTTTTGGTTAGAGATTTAATGTTGATTTAAAGATTACGTTTAATGGCTCATGGTTACATACTGACCATCGTTGTTTGTGATCATTTGCTATTCCCATTAGTGAATCCAGTTATTCTTCGTTTTCTGCCAAAAGGTGATGCGAAGATGGACTGCTGATTCTTTCCCCAAGTTAAGTTCTTCTTCGTTTTTTGCCAAATGGTGAAGCGAATTAAAATTGTTAAGCTTTGTCATTAGCATGTTATTAACCTGATCAGCGTAGGGTTAATTTCATGATAGACAATCATTCACTTTTGTGGATATTAAGTAATGATCAGTGTTATATGCCTATTATCAATTTAGCCATAAGTTCTTCGGCTGTTTCTAGTACCCTAATAAGAAATAGAGTAATTTATTAGCATATTATTCTTGAGGTTATTGATTACGCATACAAACATAATGTTGATAATTGGCTCCCATTAGAAGAAGCATCTAATAATTTAGACATTGATAAGAATTCAATATTCTGATGACTAGTGGGAGCAATTTAAACAAATGTCCCTTTTGATCATAAAATTTAAGATCTAGAGGAGCAATCATCTAGTTAAATTATGACTATCTGGCAATAATGAAAAAGTATTATGAAGCTCCTTAAAAGTTCTTGCTAGTATACTGATCATAAGAGAGCTCAAAGTCATTGAGCTAGGACATAAATATATATATATGTATATATTAGAGCCTTTTTAATTCACTTCATTACGTCATTCATAAAGAATGTAACAACAATAATGAAGAATGAGAAGTGAACTATGATTGTGCCCATGAATGTGTGCATTCATAAAGAAAGTTGGCTAAATACTAAAAGACTACGTTTATGTTGCCAACATTACCTTAAGACTATGAAAGTTTTAAAATGAAGCTTTAGAGAATGAATAGGAGGCTAATGTTGAAGCTGTTGGAAGTTTTCCATCAGTACTAAGTTATGTTTTCACCCTCCATCCTAATAATGTAATTTATGTTCCCATTATGAAAAGTAATTTGCTTACACTCTTCTAAATTATTTGGGAGCATTAAGTATGTTGCTAACTCTATTGGCTCCACCAAAAGTGAAATATTTATGAGAGTTCATCGAAATTGTAGCATTTACACTTGTACCACATTTCGAGGGGGAGAATGGAACGTCTCATTGAGAAAAGAAAAGATTCATTATGTGAGACATAAACCCCATGAACAAATTTCTTACTCTATTAAAGATACTCTCCTTATCAATAAGTTTAATGGATGGAAAGATTAAAGATAATTAATATCAATACACCTTGCATAATCAATGTCTGAATAACCCACAACTTTATGATTACCAAACTTCTTATATGTGAGCATGTAATCATTATCACCTTGCCTACGATGCAAAGTTGTCTTTAGTACTTTTCTAGTGGTCCAGTCTTGAATTAATATTTGCCAATTATCCCGGTTACAAACGTTAAATAAGGGCGTATACAAACTTAAGTATACATAATGTTCATGACAGCGGAACGTAAGAAAAACATCTGTCACCCTTAAAAATCGGAGTAAACTCCCTTAATATTGGACCTATCTTGGTGAATCTTAATAGTCAAAACACGAGAGATATCACCAAGACAATCTTAGTTCCCAAAAGAGAGAGGAAATATTTAGGTCTTAAACATTAATGTCCCTATAAACAGCTAAGAGGTTAAATTTACTCCTACTGGTCTTAAGGTTAAAACTTAAGGTATCTTTATGTGAGGCTCGCATATTCATAAACTCCAGAATCAACTGGAGGTGGAACTTTTTAGAGATAAAAGATTACTATTCTCTCGGACTATCGTCATTGAAACATAAGCATGATTATCGTTAAGTACAGTTTACCTTACCTCAGAGCTCCCACTAAAATCAACATTTCTATAAACTCAGTGGTACCCTCTATTCTCGATGGAAGCTTAACAATCTCACGTATATAAATATCTTAATTTTCCCAGAGTGTAAGATATTGATATTAATTATCTTTAATCTTTCCATCCATTAAACTTATTGATAAGGAGAGTATCTTTAATAGAGTAAGAAATTTGTTCATGGGGTTTATGTCTCACATAATGAATCTTTTCTTTCCTCAATGAGAAGTTCCATTATATCTCTTTTCCCCTTCTTCTTACAAAAGGACCATAAGTATAAAACCAACTCCCGATAAGTATAAGTAATTAGCCTATCAAGATAGAATGATGCACTATAGATACTGGGATTGCAGCGGTGCTTAAATTAATCGTTGTAATACTTTATCTTGGTGTGTTGTTCTGTTGAGTATAGACTTATGAAATTAACCTTCAATCAAGTGGGAGAATGTTGGGTATGATCTTCAGTTAATAACAGAAAGGCCTAAATTTAGGGGCTAATCCCACAAATTTTGCGCTCTGATCAGGAGCCTTCCAAAGATTAGTTGGTTCGGTCCCGTTAGCAAGCGCTATAAATAAGAGGGAGAAGCCGCACTAGTATGCATGTGAGAAAATCACGAGTTTGCTCACTCCCGAAAATCACCCATCCGATCTAGGTTTGGTGCTGAGGTTAACGAAGATCCGTGACCATTACCGAGAGGATCTCGGCGTCACATCTTCTTCATCGCGCAGATCAACCGGCCTCATCTACCGACGCTAAGAACACCGACTCAAAGACCCTAATGGCCTCTTCGTCTTCACCGGGGTTTGTTCATCTAACGAGTTTAATTACAGCATTGTTGTTTTGGTGATCATGTCTTAGGCTAGATTATGTATTAGTTCAACGCTCAGTTTAACATCAAAGACTTCATGAAGTTCAACCTCGAGGTCTTAGAAAGGAGGGACCTCCTCTACTTCCTGATGGGCATAATATACCTCATCGGCCTGATGCTTCATGTTGGCGAAGGTGGGAGCTTCTCAATCACACCCTACGGTGTGAGGGAGGAGGACTGGTTGGAGCGTAGAATAACGCTCAACTACATAATAGCGTGTATATTATTACACACCAATTTCCGGCTACAGCCCTAGGGCTGGATAAGAGTTTATCTTTTTATCCTACGTAACCAACAAAACACTCACTAGCCTATCTAGCTTATGAAGTCCAGCCAACCAGACATCATCTTCGGAAAAGATTATTCTTGTGTGAGCTAGTTGAGCGGCTGAATGGATGGCAATAGCTCGATAGTACTTTGGAACACATGAATTTCATATAAACAAATCAATTCTGTAATCTAGAAAAGTTCCTATATTCCAAAGGATGCCTCAAATACCGTGTTCTAGAGTTATGCAATAGTCACGGTCTTCTTAGAAACAAAATGTGGCTTGGGATTTTCAAACTTTTTAGACCTTATTAGCCTTTTCAGTTCCCTTTTAATTCACCACTGCCATGAAAGAATTAAAATGGAGCAGGCCTTGCAATCCGCAGTCAGCCTGTGCGCCTGTCCAGTCTGAGCCGCACGTACGCTGCAAACACCATGCGGACCGGACCGATCGATCGGGATCTAGTAGGATCGATGTTGCTTGATGCAGCCTGCCGTTGTGTGATCTCCGACCAAAAGCACGTGGAAAGGCGCGGGGATGTTTGAATACGGAAACGGGGCTCATGGCTGATGCCTCACACGGATCTGCTGCTGTCGTGCAACGATAGCGTGCACCAGCAGGAGGCCAGATCAAGACACACACTTGCACAGTCCAAACCGGAAACAACGGAGGAGGGGTTGTTTTTAAACGTTGCTTTGGTACGAACTAAGCACGATGGGGCAAAGAATGATCACAAACATGTACGGTCCTGCATTGTGATTGTAGGTTTTGTAGCTACAACTGCAAGTGTATCAGGGATTCAAAACCTGATATGAGAAAAATAGCAGTCCCTTGGTCCAAGTTTGTATGTGGTATTTTTTTAATGCTAGTCTATAAATATATAATGCATTTAATATTTTAATACAAATTAGTGTGATGCTTCCTTTATACCTCTAATAAATATTCAGATTTACTTTATATTTCCTACATGTATATATTGAATATAGTGCTTAAAGATAATAATTAAGGGTAGTCTAATCATTTTCAATATCTCTTTAGTATATGTACTAAGAGAAAATACACGATACTTGAACTGAGGGAGTAGATATTTGGCGGGTATTGATTATCACCCCGGTTTTATACCAAATTGTCGACGATCGGGACCGTCGACCGCAGAAGAAAGAAAAGAGGGATGCGAGGTGTTAGCTCGGGAGCGGGACCCGAGGTCGCGCTCGTTCGGGGGCGCCTAGCGTCGCAGGGAAGTCGTCCAAGAAGAGGTACCGAACACGGGGTTTATACTGGTTCGAGCCTCCAAGGTCGGGTAATAGCTCTACTCCAGTCTTACCCTGAGGCGAAGGGTGTATTAGCAGCTCTGTGGGAGAGTACAAGGACAGGGCCCGAGCAAGAGGAGGGGGTCGTGCCGCTCTTCTTTGTTGGTGTCGTGCGTCGTGTGTTGTCCCCGTCTTTTGTTTTTTTTGTCTCCGTCTGCGATTGGGGCGACCTATTCACTACTACAGAAAAGGTTATCACAGACGGTTCGGAACCGTCATCACAGACGGTTTTCCGAACCGTTTGTAACCATGGGTCAGTGATGTTACGAAACATCACAGACGGTTCATGAACCGTCTATAATAGAACATATCACAGACGGTTTCAAACTAAAACCGTCTGTGATATGTAAACATCACTGACGGTTTTACTAAGAACCGCTGCGTGATAACAAACTATCACGAGGCGTTTTTGCTAAGAACCGTCTGCGATAACAACTATCACGCACGGTTCTTACTATGAACCGCCTGTGATGTTACTGAAACAAAAAATATCGTCACGCATGATGATATTTCGTGATCCGATTGCTCTGTGCTAGTTCGGGCATAATGGAAGAGCTACCGGATGTGAGATATCCCATTTCAACGCTCTGAAGAACTTAAAAACGCAAAATCGACGAAAAAAAACTTCGGAGGCCGTTTTGAGACCCTAAACGACGTTTTTTCGAGATTGACGTTTTTTCGGAGCCTCGCGTGTACTTTTCGTTAGCTTTAAAACGAGCACAAGAACGTCACGATCGGAGCTCGTATGCAAAAGTTATGGCCGTTTTACCGAAAGGTGCACGGATCGAAAACGAAAACGCCGCAACATCAAGAGTGCAAAAGAGAAGAGAAGAGGAAAAGGAAGAGGAAGAGGAGATGATGAGCTGTAACATTTTAGTTGAACGTACCATACTTACCAAACATTCGAAGAGGAGAGGAAAAGGAAGTGAGAAGTGAGAAGAGAGAATAGAAGAGAAGAGAAGAAGAGGAGAGCTGGAGAAGTGAGAAGAAAGCAGCAGGAGAAGAGCCGCGGGCTGGTATTTTAAAGGAAGTCGAAAACAAGACGAGCGGGAAGTTCAAATTTGGTGAGAGCGCGAAAGTTAAAATATTATCACGAGCGGTTACATGCGGATAAACCGTCGTGATGTGGTTTACCACAGACGGTTATTATAACGAACCATATGTGATAAGTCGCTGACGGTTTTATTATAAAACCGTCTGAGATAATACATGATATCACAGACGGTTTTAGTTAAAAACCGTCTGTGATATTATCATAGACGATTTTTAACTAAAACCGTATGTGATATCATGTATTATCTCAGACGGTTTTAGTTAAAAACCTTCTGTGATAATGTCACTGACGGTTGCAATATAGAACCGTCAGTGATGTTCATCGTCACAGACGGTTTTGAGAAATCGTCTGTGATGAGACGTCTAATATAAGCCTTTCTGTAGTAGTGATTGCTTTTGTAGCCCTCGGGGAACCTTGCCGCTTGGTCCCGAGGCCGACGTCAGGAGCTCGTGGTGATTTGACGGAGGCTTGGAAGTCATTGTTAGCTGTTGGGAGTCTGACGGGAGATGTTGAGATCTTGACGGGAGCTGTTGAACCCTAGTTCCCACGCAGGGGTAGGTAGGGCGCTGATTCCCACGCAGGGGAGAGTTTTACACAAGATAAAAAACAGAAATGTTACAGATGTCCTTTCTTTTGTTGGCCGTGGGAGCGTCGAGGTCGAGGCCGAGGCGTCGAGGTCGAGGGTGCTTGCCCCTGCGGCGGTGCCCAAGCTCGTGCTCGCCAGTCTCGAGCCCGATCCTCGGGGGAGCACCACCTAGGTCGGAGACGAGCCCCCGGGTCCGCGGAAAGCCGCCACGAGGCCGTGGAGAAATGCTTACACGTGGCGAGGGTACCGATCCCCGACAACTAGCCCCCGAGGCTCAAGGGATGGCCCAGAAGCTCAGGGCGGCCTTGAGTCTTATTGTCTCTTGAGAAGGGATCAGTCTTTTTGGCCGAGCTCGGCAGCCCCCGAGGCCGACCTTGCGCGGCAAAACCCTCCAAGGACCTCTATCGTGGTCGCTTCGAACATGCCCTTTCGTTTTTGCGACATTAAATTGGAAATCGTGTCCTGTCGGACATCCGATTCCCGTCGCCTCGGTTCCCCGCGGGGGATTCGAGGAGACGGTCTGCAGTTCCTCGTGTCCTAACATAAAGGGCAGCGGACACAAGGTGCGACGCCTCGGGTTCCGGGGGGGAATTCGAGGAGGCGCTACCGTGACGCTTCATGTCTTCTACCCGAAAATCCCGGCGCGCCTTTTGAGGAGCAACTGACGCTAGCCGTCAAAGACCATGCTCCTTTAAAAGCTCGAAGCCGCATACTTCTGAAGTCCTTCACCCTCACGCTGTGTCCCTAGCCTTTCTGCTTGTCGCCCTTTTCTTTCCCCGATTCGTTTTGATTCCTCTGAGAGCCATGGTCAAGTTCGGGAAAAGCACCTTGACCACCGAGAGGATGAAGGAGCTCAAGGCAGGGGGCTTCGGATCCGCGACACAGCGGCTCCGGTGGCTGAGAGGCCGAGCCGCACCCTCGGGAGGACGAGATCGTGAGCACAGAGTAGTACACGCTCTTCGGGCTGCGGACCCCGGAGAGCGACTTCTTGGCTGCTGTTCTCGCGCAATGCGAGATTGAGCTCGTCAATCTGGTGCCGAACTCCATTCTCCTCGTTTCTATCTTTTCACATCTCTGTGAGGAGTTCCTCGGAATCCTTCCCACCCCCTCTCTCTTTCTCCGCTTTTACTCTTTGTTCCGCACCTCGAAGGACCCTGTCGTCGGGTGTCTTTATTTCCGGCTGCGGACCGGGCTTCCCTGCACCTTCCTTCAAGTCCCGACCCGGGACTCCCTCGGGCCGTGGACGGAGATGTGGTTTTATCTGAAGAAGGGCGAGGGGGGCGAGCTCGCATACAACGGCATCGCCATGGACAGCAAGCGCGAGACCCGAGAACCTGAGGACTCGGCGGCTGACCAAGAGGCCGTCGCCACCATCCATGTCTGCACGACGCACGGCCTGACCAGTCAGGCCGTGGTCGCAGAATATCTTCGGGCTCGGGTGTCTCCTTTACGGAAGAGGGTGCACCCGTTCTTCGAGATCCGAGGGAGGGACGATCCTACTCGGGAAAGCGCCAAAGGTAAGTGGTCACCTTATTCTTTCCCGAGCTTGAGCGGAGTCGTGGGTTGCGGCGCATATGCAAGAGGCGTTTGGGAAGGTGGCCCACGCCTACACCCTCGACGACCCCGTCCCCAAGAACATCTTGAGGCGACGCAGCGAGGTAATCTCCTTCCTGCTCTTGTGCTGGACTTGACTTGGGCCCGATCTTGTTTTGATCGTGTTGATCCTTGCAGGAGAGCCAGGAGCTGCTGGAGACGACGAGGTGCCTGTTACCGTTGCCCAGGCTGGGCAAGGGCAAGAAGGCTACCAAGAGACCAGCCCCGGACGCCCCAAGCTAGGCCGCCAAGAAGCCCCATGTCGAGTGGGGTGACCGTGTAATGGTAAGTCGCTTTTACCGAGCACGGGGATGTTTAGGCCCGACCTTGGATTTTCGTCGTCTTCCAAGCAATTTTCTTCTTTGACCCTTCCTCCTTCTCTCTGCAGCAAGAGCGGGCAGCGGCTGCGGTCGAGCCATCGAGCCAGCGCTGGCCGCTGCGCGCAGAGGCCTTCGGGGAAGACACTCCCGACCACCGCGGGTGCGACGCCTCGTGCCACGCCCCCACCACCCAAGAGGCGGAGGCTCGTCACTCAGGTGCTTTCACACCCCTCCCTTTCTTTTTCTTTTTTTGTTTTGCCCAGGAGTGCAGGCCTTTCCCCTTTTTTTCTTTGGCGAGCCTTAGGGGTCTTTCGCATCATAGACTCTGACTGTTGTCCAGGGCGAGTCTGAGGACGAGGAGGAGGACGCGAGGGACTAACTCCTAGTCTCCCGAGCGAGGCCGCAGCACCCCAGGCATGACGCGACGTCCATAGAGGGCGGTTCGGCTGGGGCGTCCGACCAGGGAGCCCCCGAGCCGGCCGTCGCCCCGGGCGAGGCCACGGGAGAGGCTGATACCACCGAGGCAACAGCGGGAGTCGACGCCGTCGGGCCCGAGGCGACCGAGGCCAGGATGGTGCTCACGAGCGTCGACGAGCTCGAGGCGTCAGGTACGGCACCATCCTCTCTTTAGTTATTACTTTGCCTTTGGGCCTTGGCCTTCCGAGTAACCCCGTCTTCTTTGGCAGGCTCGGCCCACTGGTCGCTCTGTGTCTCGCCGCGAGGCGGCTCGGTGAGGCCCTGTCGGCGTCGTGACCCGCCGCGGAGGGTCTATCGAGGCGCGGGTCGTCTCTGCGCTCCGCCCGCGCGAGTCTCAAAACGCACCTTCAGGAGGTTAGTTGATTTCGAGCCCGTCTTTCTTCTTTTTGGTTCACTTCATGTCCGCGAGGCCGTTTGTGACATTTCTCGCGTCTTCTCAGGGCTTGGACCAGGTCGCCCAGGGGCTTGGGACCCTGCGTACCCATGCCGGTCGCTTTCGGGCACTGTGCTCCCTAGTCGAGGAACGCGAGGAGTACATCCTCGGCCTCGAGGAGAGCATAGCGCGGACGGAGGAGGAGGTCGAGCAGCTGAAGGCCGAGCATGCCGTCGAGATATCGAGGGCCGTCGAGGCCGAGCAAAAAAAGTCAGCCGAGACCCTCGCGAGTATCCACGAGAAGGCCAAGAAAGCTCTTGCTGGTGATCACGCGATGGCCGCGGAGGTCATCGAAGCTGCTCGTGCGGAGGCAGAGACGCTCCGAAAACAAGTTGCGGAGCTCACTGCCGCTCCCCCGAAGGTTTCCACCGAGCTCGAAGCGAAGGTGGCCGAGCTCGAGGAGAAGCTCGGGCGAGCGTCTCAGGCGGGGAAGAGTTCCTTGGCCCAGCTCCAAGAGGAGCGGAGCTGCGTCACTAACGCCGAGGCCGAGACGCTGGCTTTGAGGGCCAAGGTCACTGCGCTCGAGCAGGAGAAGCTCGCGCGGGAGATGGCCGACCTGTAGATAGGTTAGCGGATAGGAAAAAGGGGCGAGGGGACTCGAGCCCTATGTAAAAGTAGTTTGTGTAAGTTTTGGTTGAAGGAATAAAACTCCCTTTTTGTCTGAATTTGAATGCGTCTTGCTTGAATGTATTCTTCGGGACTTAGCCGGAAATCCTTGCTCGAGGTCGAATGCCTTTTCGAGGCTTAGCTAGCAATCTAAGACTTAGCCAAAAATTCGGGACTCAGCCAGAAACCCGGAACCCAGTTCGAGACTTTGGCCCTTGTCTTGCCATCCCGTCTTAGCCATCGGCTCAGGGAGTTTGGGCTGGCCGCAGAGACCCGGGGTCCACCCGATATTCTCGACCTGGAAAGGGAGCCCACGACAGAGTTAGGTTGCTAGTCATGCCTTTGATCGAGGACAAACCTGAATCCACGGGGCCAAGCCGGGATGGGCGAAACTGTGGTCAGAACATCCCCGGAAGAACTTCCATTAAAATCACTCGACGGGGGAATAGTTGTTAAGATCACTCGACGGGGGAATAGGGCAACCCCGGAGGATATTCTTAGAAATCCGCGACCTCCGAGCCAGGGAGTGCTTCAGGCTCGATGTTAGGTCGAAACGGCCGAGTGAGCGACACTCGAGCTTGGGGGTTCCCTCGGCGGGGAAGCCTCCCATTAAAATCACTCGACGGGGGAATAGAGCAACCCCGGAGGATTTTTTAGGAATCCGTGACCTCCGAGCCTAGGAGTGCTTCAGGCTCGATGTTAGGTCAAAATGGCCGAGTGAGTGACACTCGAGCTTGGGGGTTCCCTCGGCGGGGAAGCCTCCCATTAAAATCACTTGACGGGGGAATAGAGCAACCCCGGAGGATATTTTTAGAAATCCGTGACCTCCGAGCCTAGGAGTGCTTCAGGCTTGGTGTTAGGTCGAAATGGCCGAGCCCGGGAGCATCCGGGCTGGCCTAGATTTAGGGCGTCGGGTCGAGGCAGCCGAACTCGGGAATGCATCGAGTCCGGGGCTTCCCTGAGGGCGGTCTCTGATTCAAGCCTACGGCGGGGGAATAGCCGGCTTTCTGCGATACAGATCTTCTTACTGCGACCGAAGCATCCCCGGCGGTGAATCTAGAGTCTATGTTCGCCGAGCCCGGGAATCGTCATCAGGCTCGGGGTGCCCCCTGGGGACAGCCTCCAAGTTGGCTTGTTGGGGATGGTTGGCTTACCCCGATAAAGATCGATTTATGACGACCAGGACATCCCCGAGGTGAACCCAGAGACCGCGACCCGAGGCCAAGGCATGCGGGGTGCAAAAAGGAAAACATTCCCAGATATAAACGCTAAGAAAAGCAACCCCAGGGCACCCCGAGGTTCGGGAGCTATCGACGCGATCTCAGGTCCAAGCTATGCTACAGGGGGGAGCCGAGACACGATGAGAATCGGCTTACAGCTGGCTGCGACCCCTGGAGGCGATCCCTGCGATCACGTCTCGTGCTCGCATCTCTCGCGGTGCGGGGGCACATAAACACTGGTATTTAATGAAGGAGAACTTTGCGGAAAAGACATTAAGCCGGGTCCTAGGCACGGGTTGCTTACCAGACGGAGTCCTTTTGCCCGGGGCTCAACGCAGGGGAGTAGTTGGCTTACCGCGGCGAAGGCTGCTTTACCGCAGATTTGATTCCCCGAAGACGGGCCTCGAGAACGCGACCTGGCGTCGCGCCCCCTTGAGACATAAGAGAGGTGTAGCACAGGTAAACAGGAATCTCACGCCGGGCCTGATCAAGCGACACGCGGGCGCAGATTACGCTTGAGATGGCGATCATCCGGACGCGGGAGAGCAGGCAGGGCGTTATGCGTACAAAGATAAAACATGCTTGTAGTAAACAAAAGGTCAGGCTGGCCCCCTGGCACGAAACGCTTACCGACGGCGTTCTCGGGCACGGGCCATGCTACGGGGGAACGATCGGCTTACTGCAATGAGAGTCGGCTTACCGCGGATTCAGCCCCCTGAGGCGCGCCTCGAGATCATGATTTTGTTTGAGCAAAAAGGAGAGGAGGGCCAGATCGTATCCCGAGGTCGAGGGATTCACGGGCGTGATCACCAGGCCGGACCCTGCTACGGAGGGGAGCCGTGACGCGATGAGAATCGGCTTACAGATGGCTCGACTTCCCCCGGGGGCGAACCCTCGGATCACGACCCGGATACTCACTTGCTCAGGGTACAAAGAGATATAAAAAATGGTGCAATCATGGATGATAAAGAAAAAGCATTTCATCATGAAAGCGAGAGGCAGAGTTCAAACATAGAACTTTCGGAGCTAATCAATGTTCCACGAGTTCGTGAGCTCTCGACCGTCGGGCATGGCCAACCGGTAAGCACCCATCCGGCCTGCTGAGACGACGCGATAGGGGCCCTCCCATAGCGGGGATAACTTGTTGGCGCCGGACCGGTCCTGAATTTGCTTCAGGACCAAGTCCCCAACAAGGAGCCCTCTGGGTCGTACCGATCGGGAGGCATGCCTGCGAAGTATTTGCAGGTAATGTGCCGACCGCAGCAGAGCATGGCATCTTACCTCCTCCTCCAGGGCGAGGTCGAGGGACCGCTCTTGCTCGAGGTCGACTTGGTCGACTGAGTGGACCCTGGCGGAGCCCAGTGTGACCTCCGGGGGTAGGACGGTCTCGGAACCAAAGACGAGCCGAAGGGTAGACCTCGCTTTGCGGCTCGGCGTGGTTCGATGGACTACGTGGCGGTGGACGACTTGTCCACCCGATCCACAGCCTCGACGCTCGAGTTCGTCGAAAACTCGCTTCTTGATGCCTTGGATGATTTGCCCGTTGGTACGCTCGACCGCTCCATTGCTCTGCGGGTGGCTTACCGAGGTGTAGCAGACCTTGGTTCCCCTATCTTCGCAGTATTCTTAGAACAGCTCGCTGGTGAACTACGTCCCATTGTCGGTAATGATCCTGCAAGGGACCCCATACCCTGAGACTATAAATGAGCGGAGAAACCTCACCACGGCCTGGGCCGTGATGGCCGAGACCGGCTCGGCTTCGACCCATTTCGTGAAGGTGTCGATGGCGACGAATAGGAACTTCTTCCCCTCGACCGCCTGCGGGAAGGGGCCGAGGATGTCGAGGCCCTAGGTCGAGAACGGCCAGGCGAGGGGGATGGTCTGGAGGGTGTAAGCCAGCTGGCGAGCCTTCCGAGCGTGGAACTGGCAAACTCGACAGGCGCGAACGATGTCCTGTGCATCCTGGAGCGCCGTCGGTCAGTAGAAACCCATCCGGAACGCCTTCCCGACCATAGTCCTGAAAGAAGAGTGAGCACTGCAGAGGCCCGAATGGATGTCGTTGAGCAAGTATTTACCTTCCTCCGGGGTGATGCACTTGGCGAGGACACCTGAGGCGCCTCGCGTCTGATTGTCGCCGACGAGCCGTCTGAGCTCGACGGCGCTGAGCTCACGCCCTCAGCCGGATCGGGCTGGAGTTCGCTGAGGTCGAGGAACTTGACAATCGGCTCCATCCATGATGGAACGCTCTCGAGGAGGGCCACCGAGTCTTCTGGGCTGACGACGGTCGGGACCGACAAGGTCTCGAGGATGACATCCGACGGAATCTCGTCATCGGATGACCCAAGCTTGGACAGGAGATCCGCGCCAGAGTTGTCCTTCCTGGGAACGTACCCGATTTCGAGGTTCTTGAACCATTTCTCCATTTTGCGTACCTCGGCGAGGTACATTGCCATTGACGACTCTGAGCATTGGTAGTCTTTGTTGTACTGGTTGACGATGAGTTGAGAGTCCCCCTTAAGACCAGTCGGCGCTCGCCCAGCGATTTGCATGCCCGAAGGCCAACCAAGAGGGCCTCGTACTCTACGACATTGTTGGTCGCAGGAAAGTCGAAGCGAATCACGTACTTCAGATGATCTCCCTGAGGGGTGATGATGAGGACGCCAGCCCCCGAGCGCTTAAACGACCTTGAACCGTCGAAGAACATGGTCTAGGTACCTTTTTCCTCAGCCTCGGGTTTGGGGGCGGGCTCGGCCGTCTGCTCGACCACAAAGTCGGCAAGCGCCTGCGACTTGACGGTGGAGCGCGCCACGAACCGAATGTCGAATTCGTCTAACTCCATGGCCCACTTGGCGATGCGGCCTCCTACCTCCGGGTTCCTTAAGATCTCGCCGAGCGAAAACCCACTCAGGACGACCACGGCGTGCGCCTGAAAGTAATGCCAGAGCTTGCGCGAGGCCATGAAGAGGGCTTAGAGTAGCTTCTGGACATGGGGGGTAGTGCTCCTTTGGCCCATGGAGCACTTCGCTGACGTAGTAGATCGATCGCCAACCATCGCTTGGCCACCAGATACGCTAACGGCCTCGCATCGCGGCCGCTGTAGAGCACAAACGCGTCGCCCGGTGCGGGTCATGAGTAGCTGGTGGCTTGAGAGGTATGATTTCAGCTCGTCGAAGGACAACTGGGCTTCCGGGGTCCATTCAAAACCACGATGCTGGTGCAAGGCTTTGAAGAACGGCAGTCCACGCTCCCCGAGCCTTGAGATGAATCGACTGAGGGCGGCTACGCGGCCGGCGAGGCATTGAACCTATTTTGCAGATGCTGGAGCGGTCATCCTCTCGATGGCCTCGATCTTTTCTTGGTTCGGGCCCACTCCCGAGCCCCCGATCATGTAGCCGAGCACCTTTCCCGAGGTTGCACCGAAGACGCACTTCTCGGGGTTGAGCTTGACTCCATGCTTGTTTAAGTTGGCGAAGGTCTTCGCGAGGTCGTTGACATGGTCGGCTTTGGAGGAGCTTTTGACGATGATGTCATCAACTTAGACCTCGAGATTTCGCCCGATCTGAGGGTCAAAGGTCCGGGACATCAGCCGCTGGAACGTTGCCCTGGCGTTGCGGAGGCTGAATGACATAGTGGTGAAGCAGAATGTTCCAAACAGCGTGATGAGGGCCGTCTTGTCCTCGTCGCCCGCCGCGAGCTTGACCTGATGGTAGCCAGAGTAGGCGTCGAGGAAACTCAGCATCTTGGCATTGGTGGTGGAGTCCACGATCTGATCTATGCGTGGAAGAGGAAAGTTATCCTTCGGGCACGCCGAATTCACACCCGTGTGGTCGGCACATATTCTCCACTTTCCGCCTTTCTTTTGTACAATTACAGGGTTGGCCAGCCATTCGGAGTAATCGACCTCACGAATGAAGCCGGCCTTTAGGAGTTTGTCGAGATGCTCCCTGATTATCGCTACCTTTTCGGGGGAGAAACGTCGTAACTTCTAGCGCACGGGCCTGCATCCATGCCTCGTTTGTAATTTATGCTCGATCACCTCCCTCGGGAACCCAGGCATGTCTGCCGGTTCCCATGCGAATATGCTTTTGTTGCTGCGGAGGAAGGTGACGAGCTCGAGCTCCTATTTTGGGTCGAGCTAGGCGGCGAGGTGGACACATTTGTCCAGGTTCTCCTCCTCGAGCCGCACGGTCTTGGTCGGGCCGCCGGGCTGGATCGCCGTTTTTCGGCTGGCGTCCTTCTACGCCGCCTCAGGGCCCCGCCGAGGGAGCATGCCCGCGATCGCGGGGGCCTTCTCTTCACAGCAGTGCGCCGTTTTGAGGTCGCCTCGGACAGTTATGACACCCCGGGGCCCAGGGAGCTTCATGCAACGGTGGCCGTAATGGCTCGCCACCATGAACTTGATCAAAGCCGGCCGCCCGAGGATGGCGTTGTAGGGGAGATCGCCATCTACGACCTCGAAGGTGACTAGCTCGATGCGGAAGTTCTCCGAGTCACCAAAGGTGACGGGCAGAACCACTTGCCCGAGCGGAGTGGTCGAGCTCCCCAACATGATGCTGAAGAAGGGGACCGCTATGCTCCTGATCTTGGACCGGGGAATCTGCATCCGGTCCAGCGTGCTAGCCAAGAGCAGGTTGAGGGATCTCCCTCCGTCAACTATAACCCTCCCGAACACGGTGTTGCTTATGGTCGGGGCGGCGACCAAGGCGGTCTTAAGGTCCTTGAACATCCCCGGGGGAGTGTCGCCGTGGGAGAAGGTGATCGGAACGCCAGCCCATTTGCAAGGTTGATCGGCAGGCTTGCCTGCCGAACTTGATACACAGTACGCGCGGCGCTTTTGAGCTCGTTCCGGGATTGGTATGCAGACGAATCACCGAAGATCATATCAACGCGGCGGTCGCCCTGCTGGAACTCCACGTTGAGGCCCTCTGGCCCCTCACGGGTGCCACCTTCGTCGGGCAACTCGCCCTCCTTCGGGAGCGTGGGCATCTCCCCACACCCATCGTAGAAGACGTTCAGTTTGAATCGCCACGCCTCACCCCTCGTGTCGTGGTCGGGATGCCGTGGAATGACAAAACTTGTCCGAAGTCGCACGGCTCGCTCACCGCTGGCGGAGCCAGTGCACCACCTCACCGAGGTCGGCTCGACATCGCTTCTGCGGCGACGGGCGCGACGCCGCTTACCGGGTTGACGCTGCGGCGACGCGTCGTGGCTAACCACGCTGGGGCCATGTTTCATCGCGGTCAGGTTGTCGCGCCTCCATCACCTCGCGCCTGGCGCCGCCGCGGCGACCAACGCGGGCGGGCCGCCAAGATCGCGGCGACCATGCCCTTGCTTCTTGACGCGCGGGTCCGGGCCAGCAGCCCTGGCGACAGACGTCCCGGCTCGCAGGGAATGCGACCAAGCTTACCCTGGTCGTAGTCGCGCTTCCAGCGGATGGCGTCATCCGCGTCCGCGTAGCGTTCCGCCATTTGGAATAGCCTGTCGACACTGAGGTCGGTAGTGATCTCCAGGTCCTCCGTGAGACGCCTGTCTCGGACGTCGAACTTGAAGGCCTTGATGACGGCTTCGCTAGAGACGTTTGGGATTGAATTCCTTGCGCGGGTGAACCGGTGGACGAAGTCGCGAAGAGGTTCACCCTTACCTCGATGATGCGCCCGAGTCCTTTCCGCCCGCTCGCCGAGACTCGGAAGTTTGATCGGAGAGCGCTTTGCACCTGGCGCCACGACCGAAAGGCGCCATGGGCCTGGTTAAAAAGCCAGGTGCGAGCAGCGCTGTCCAGGATGGTAGGGAGGTAGTTATGTTAGTGTTATGCCCTTGAGGCAATCATTTAGATGATTGTAACATGGCTATGTTTATGAATAATAATATGATTATTGGTCCAATGAATGTATATCATTGTATTGATCAACAAGTATGTGACTTGCTTATGAAGCTCTTTACTTATTGATATAATTCGATAAATATCTCTGATCGGATATCATCGTATAGGACAACGATGAATAGATCAGCATATGTAGTGATCGATGATCATGCTTCATAGATCATGGGATATGGAGATATCATCTATACATTGTGGACGCATGTTGAAAAACATGGGTTAGATAGACCCACCATGGGACACTGCGAGAATGTTTCATTCTTATGTGTCATCAGTGTATCTCATACATAGTAGATGTATGATCCTTAGACCTGAGATTGTCATATTCCCTACATGTGTAATAGTTTTCCTTGGGGCTATCAAACACTACTTCCTAACCGGATAGTTATAAAGGTAGCTTTCATGTTTACTATGAAATGTGTAGAGGGAAGTGAGCAGTCAAGATGGAATTTGCCACTCCAATGAAATGGAGATATATGACAAGGCCACTCGTGTGATATGATTAAGGAAGTGCATGGCCATGCCGTGATTGAGGAGTCAATCATAACTTATTAATATATCACGGATACAAGAGATTGATTGAATCATCAAAGGATGACATGCTTCTCGCCTTGAGTTCAATCTTCATATACTTGGCAAAGGGATTATTACATGAGTACTTTTGATAGGTTCTCATCTGATTTGATCATAGTATGTTTGGGAGTTGGCATACTTTGCAAGGAGTCGCT
Organism: Otatea glauca; assembly: GCA_036346275.1. Classification (NCBI taxonomy): domain Eukaryota; kingdom Viridiplantae; phylum Streptophyta; class Magnoliopsida; order Poales; family Poaceae; genus Otatea; species Otatea glauca. Next base: position 22,605,414 of record CM070715.1, read on the forward strand.
ACCAACTATTGGATTGAAAAGGAGTTTTTCGAATCCATGTCCAAACGCACGTGAACCTCGCAGGTCACACACTTAATGGGCTGGGGCGATTAATTTGGATTGATCCGTAATTAATGGACCTCGTGGGCTTAGCACCGATGGGCCCCGGTTTAGGTTTCATCTCGTGGCTATATAAGGAGGGGAGGAGGGTGGGCACAGGGTGTGCTTTTCCACGGTTTAGAAGTGATTCACCCGAAACCCTAGCCTCCTCCTCTCACTGCCCCTGCCAAGCGATCAGGTGCTTGCACACCGACGCACGACATTCCATCCTCGGACGGTGGATCGCCGCGGTGACGCCGCCGCGATCGCGGCGTGGGAGGACAATACACGGCGAGGTGAGGACGATCCACTCCATCGACGCAACGACTGCAGCGAGGACAATCCACTACATCGACGCGCGAAGGATTCCGCAACTGCGCATCTAGTGATAATCTAATCTATGATCCCCTTCTTGCGAGTAGCTTTCTGGTTATGCGGTAGTTTTTTTTTTGTGCTAGTGTAGCATACCGCGTTCCTCTTCAAGTTGGCCATCACAGCCTCATCTCCGCCGGCCGCCAGGATCGCGGTGGAGTAGATCGAGAGAAACTCGTAGGGGTTCTTGGTCCCATCGAACCGCTCCATCGTAACAGGCCGGAAACGAGTCGGCCAGCGCACCCGGCGAAGGTCGACGGAGTACGCTGAGCAACCGTTCGTCGGGGCAGCATGGTCGCCGCTGCTGTGGTCGGAATCGTCGTTAGCGAGGTGACCAAACTCAAGCCGACGGTGCACCCCGCGTCGGGCTCGGTGGATAGGAAGAGCGTCGTTAGGTCGGCGATGATTGCGAACCTTCTGACGCCTGGGCAGAATGTCCGGAGACAGACCTCCGGAGGCGTCGCTACTTGAGCGAATGCTGCCGCCACTCTGCTAGTCGCGGGAATGCCCGCGCACCAGACCTTGCGTCTCCGTCTGCGATTGGGGCGACCTATTGCTTTTGTAGCCCTTGGGGAACCTTGCCGCTTGGTCCCGAGGCCGACGTCAGGAGCTCGTGGTGATTTGACGGAGGCTTGGAAGTCGTCGTTAGCTGTTGGGAGTCTGACGGGAGATGTTGAGATCTTGACGGGAGCTGTTGAACCCTAGTTCCCACGCAGGGGTAGGTAGGGCGCTGATTCCCACGTAAGGGAGAGTTTTACACAAGATAAAAAACAGAAATATTACAGATATCCTTTCCTTTGGTGGCCGTGGGAGCGTCGAGGTCGAGGGTGCCTACCCCTGCGACGGTGTCCGAGCTCGTGCTCGCCGGTCCCGAGCCCGATCCTCGGGGGAGCACCACCTAGGTCGGAGACGAGCTCCCGGGTCTGCGGAAAGCCGCCACGAGGCCGCGGAGGAATGCTTGCACGTGGCGAGGGTACCGATCCCTGACACAAATAAATAGCTCCAATAAAAAATTTGGATATGTAGCCAATAATTAGTCGGGGTTAGCGCTAAACATGACAACAATAACTTTATCTGATGCAAATGCACAAATATTATTTGATAATTGATACCTATATGGTCTAGATAATGTATAGTCAAAGCTGCCACAAGTTGAGTGGACACCGTAGCTGTTGTAATCTTACTCTCTTTGTCTAAGTTTATAAAGTTTATTTTTTGAATAATTTTATCTATAAATATATATCATATTTAATATTCTATTGCAAAAATTAGTGTGATGTTCCCTCTATAACTCTAATAAATATCTATCTTTACTTTATATTCTTTATATACATGTATTAAATATAGTGCTTAGTGCTAATAATTAGAAATAATCTAGACATTTTTAATATATTATTGATTTATGTACAAGAAGAAATATAATTTATAAATTTGGATAGAGAAAGTATCTTCGTTGGCTTAACACTTGTACTTTTACTGTACATATTACGAAAATTAAACAGCTTCCCAATAAATATTCTGCGCGTCTATGGTTAATGAGCGGACAGCCTACGTGCAGGAGGCAGACGTCCAAACCTGCGCTAATCAGTAGGCACTGCTGGGAAACCACGTGGCTCAATGGAAAACTCACGATGGTCCTTTAGCTGAAACCCTAGGCGACTACTATATAAAGAGGAGAGAGTCCCCCCTATGTACAAGCAATCAGAAAGCAATAAAGTATTCCACATCGCTCTCTCTAAATCTGTGTTTCTCTCTCTGTTCTCCAATTTTAGATCTATTCGGGAACCCCGGACTATTCGATAGCGAGGTTCCTTAACACGTTATCAGCACGAAGCTCTACCGGCGAACAGATTGAAAAGGTGAGAAAATGTGGGAATTAACGATTGAATCTAATCGGTTCTTTTCTATGCATGCATCTATCCTATGTGGCACGAAGCTACACGAAGAACGCTCGAAGCTACTAAGTACAGCACGAAGCTATTGTACTATTCATCACAGAAAAAAGGGAAAAAATCTGGCAGCGCATGCCTGGAACATTGCGCCACCGTCTCGGTTCACGTGTCAAGACGGCCCGGCAGACGGCCGCTGTCGACTCCGTGCTCGCTATCTCTGCAGATGCATGCGGCTAACGAGCCGGCCGACACTCTCAGACGCGCACGGCCACCGGCCGCCGCCGCCAGCAGCACGCACGGCCGCCGCCGCCGCCGCAGAAGCAGCGAGCACGGAGCCGCCGCCGCCGCCTACGCCGCCGCCGCCGCTTTGACTTCGCCGGCCAAGAAGCGCCGCCGCCGCCGTCGCTGCGCAAAGCCACCGCCGAGCCCGCCCGCGCCAAGCGCTTTGCTCGCTACTCGAAGGCGGCCGAGCCGAAGCCCGCCGCCTGCGCCAGGTTCAACCGCCGCAGCTCACGCCAGGCGCGGCCGAAGTTCCGCCGCGCTCGGCTAAGCGCCAGCCCGAGCTGCCGCAGCCTGCGTTCGAGACGGCGGCCGACGAGCCCGACCGGACTGGCGGTGCTCGACGAAGCGGCGCGCCTCCTCGCTGAGCCGAGCCGGCCTCGCGCCTCCTCGCTGAGCCGAGCCGCGCCCCACGCCTCGCAAGACCAAGAGGAAAGAGTGGCGGCTAGGGGTGGGAACCCTAGTCGCCAGCTCTGTTGGGCCAGAAAAATATAAGGCACGGCCCAGTGGAAACTTCGGCCAGGAAATAAAGAGAAAAGAAAAGGGAAGGAAAAGAAAAGAAAGAAAAGAGAAGGGAATAAAAAAAATAGCAGAAAAATTTGAAAAATTGCCAGAAAATCCAGAAGATTAATTTGGCTATGTTTTTAAATTTTTCTAGCTTTATTTCTCTGTTTTTATGAATATTCTTTATGACCATTGAATTCATTGCTTTATTTTGTATACTGCAATGCATGGCTATTTTTTTCTGCACTTTATGCTTTTGCAACCATTTTCTATTAGATTACACGCAGTAATCTAATGTCAGAATTTTGAAATCATGCAGATGTTCGGCATCGTGAGTCGTGAGTTTGAAGAACTGGCCCCGCACGGTCAGAACTACCTCACTTGGGCATCGGACGTGAAGATCGTTGTTGAGGGCAAGAAGCTCCGCGCCGTGATTGGTCTAGGGTCCTCGCAGGACGCAAAACCTACCGCTGAGCAGAACGATCAAGCCTTGCACTTCCTCAGGCACCACCTCTCAGCCACTCTGAAGAATGAATATATGGTCGAGGAGAGTGCACTTGAGCTTTGGACTGTACTTCAGAAGCGGTTCGAGAAGCTCAAGTACACCATCTTGCCCCAAGCATAGCAAGATTGGGTCCGCCTGAGGTTTGCAGACTACAAAACAGTGGCCGAGTACAATTCTGTCTTGCACAGAATTTGTACCAATCTCTCCCTATGTGGCAAGAAAATCACTGATGAGGAGAAGATTGAGAAAACTCTCTCTACCTTCCACCCAAATGCTATCTAGAGTGCACGCAGCTATCGTCAGGACGCATACAAGGAGTATAGCGAACTGATCGATGTAATGCAAGTTGCGGAATCGCAAGACGATATTCTACACAAGAACTATGTCTCGCAGCCACCGAAGGGCACCGCACGTAAGTCAATGCCAATAGCTATAGGTGAGAAAGCCCATTCATAGAAAGAAGGGCAAGGTGGTGGAAAGAGAGGAATCAAAGCCAAAGGAAAGTCCAAAGCCCCAATGAAGAAGGATGACAAAGAAAAGGCGCACACCAAGCCGTATGGACAGCAAAACCAAACGTGCTTCAGGTGCGGCACTTGGGGACACTTGTCGAAGATATGTCGGGAATCCAAGGAAGTGATCAACGCATATCAGGCTAAGAGGAAGACAAAAGAAAACGCCCCAGTAGAGGCGCACTTCGCCAAGATTGGTGATGATGATGCCATGGATGATGATACCCCACTTGTCTCATCCTCACAGAATAGCCTGGACATCGATGATGCAGCCAATATTATGGCAAATGAAGAGAAAACTTCTGTTGATGACATAGAAGCAGAAATTAATGCATATTTTACAGATTTTGTTTAATGCATTTTTTTTAGATTATGGTTGTTAGCAATTTCTTTTGAATAATGAATTGTAAGCTTTAGAAGAGCATACTTCTCTCATGAATAAATATGCAATTTATTCTTTATTCCAGTATTCTTCCATTTTGCAAGCAATGTTTGAATTATTTTGCCACTATTTGATTGGAATTATTTTTCCTTTTTAGAAATCGTGTAACGCCCAAATGGAAGAGATATGCATTGTTGATAGTGGCACAACAAATACCATCTTAAGAGAGTCTAAATATTTCCAATGATCACGAAGAACACCGAAAATTACTACGATCGCAGAAGCGATTCATATGTAATAGGCTCAGAAGAGCCACTATTATATTGCCTATGGGTACAACTTTGGTAATTTAAGAAGCCCTTTGTACCTCGAATCAACACGCACTCTCTTAAGCTTTAAAGACATCCGCGCCAATGGTTTTCATGTAGAAACCAATGAAGAAAATGGCAAAGAATACTTGTGCATCGTGAAGCACGCGGATGTGGAAAATGGTATTAGAAAATGTCCTCATATGAATCTGGGTTGTACTACACGAATATTCATGCACCAAGTGTATACTTCCTTGAAGACTGCTTTTAGAAGCTATGAGTTATTTTCTTTATGGCATGGTAGATTAGGTCACCTGGTCTTAGAATGATGAGAAATATAGTGAATAACTCACAAGGTCATGGCAATAATGTTAAAAATTTCAATCATGAAGATTTCGTGTGCCCGCATGTGCCATCGGAAATTAATAACAAGACCCTCCACATGAAAGTGCAAAGTGAAATTGTGCATTCCTGAACGCATCCAGGGGATATTTATGTTCGATTCAGCCCTTTGTCGTGGCCGCTTCAGACTTTATGGTGCTCATCGATGCTTCCTCGAAATGGTCGATTGATGCTTATTGTCAACAAGAAACCATGCTTTTGCAAAGCCGATCTCGCAGATCATAAGAATTAAGAATGCTTTCCCGATCATCACGTGAAGTCCATCGTAATGGACAATGCCGAGAATTTACTTCAAAGGCATTTGATGATTATTGCACGCACTGTGGATAGCGCTTGAGCACTCCGTACCGCACGTCCATACGCAGAATGGACTAGCTGAAGCACTAATAAAGAGGATTAAATTCATTGCCAAACCGCTTTTGCAGAGTTGTAGCTTGCCCAACACTTGTTGGGCACACACAGTCCTGCATGCAGCAGCTCTCATCAACTTCAGACCTTCGGCCTACAACATCCATTCTCCTATGCAGCTTGTGCACGGGATCATCCCGAAGATCTCCCATCTCAGGAAATTTGGGTGTATGGTATATGTTCCTATACCACTCCCTCAGCGGACTGCAATGGGCCCTTTCCGCAAGTCTGGGATATACGTTGGTTATGAGAGTGCATCCATAATCAGGTATTTGGAACCCATGACTGGGGACTTGCATACAGCCCGATTCGCTGATTGTATTTTTGACGATGATCGTTTCCTGTCATTAGGGGGGACGAAATCAACCTTTGGATGAAAAATGCCGGGAAATCAAATGGCATTCCACTGGAATCCCCGCGCATGACCCCCGCAATAATGAAGCAAATCAAGAAGTCCAGAAGATAATTGATTTGCAGAATCTAGCAAATGAACTGCCTGATCATTTTTGTGATCTGAAGGGCGTGGTTAAGTCGCATGTACCCGCAAGAAATGCACCAGAGAGGGTGGAAATACCAAAAAAAATAGAAGGTATCCCTCATCCTGTTCAGAGGCCTCAAAGAAAAAGAACAGGAAATCTAGCTCCTCAAACCCAAAGTACCCGGAGACGTCTGGAGAAAACTGGGCGAAAGGACTTACCACAACCAATCACGAAAATACCCCAAGGAAAGAAGGGGAGCCAGTTGAGACCTGGCATTGGAAAGAAGCCGACAGAATCTTCCACTGCAGGAAGCCGCCGAAAATAATGTGTGCGCACACATAGGCGATGAAAAGCTAAAGGAACTTGCTCCTGCGATAGGAAATAGCAGCGAAGAGCAAGTAGAAGTGCATGAAGCACCCCATGAAGAAATGGCCATAAACTTTGTAATAACAGGAGAATCCCTGAATAGAGCAACAGCCAATATCGATGCATACTTTGCAAAGAAGATTGCCTCGATCATTAATCATGATCTCGAGTCTGCATCTCTAACAGAGTGCAAGAAAAGGCTAGATTGGGAAGAATGGAAGAAGGCAATCACTGCAGAGTTAATCTCTCTGAACAAGAGAGAGGTGTTTGCTCAGATGCCGCACACCTCCCCATATAAACCCCAGAGGTCACAAATGGGTCTTTGTTCTAAGAGGAATGAAAACAACGGTTGTAAGGTACAAGGCAAGGCTTGTAGTTCAAGGTTTCATTCAACGCCCCGGAGTTGATTATGAAGAAACCTATTCTCCTGGCCATGGGAGGAATTACCTTTAGATATTTGATCTCAATGGCACCAACTTGAAGTTGAGAATGAAGCTAATGGATGTTATCACAAAGATATTTGTATGGAAACTTGATTCGAAATATACATGAAAGCGCTAAGGAATCCCTATCCCGAACCAAACGGAGCAAATAGAAACTTGTACAAAGGTGAAATTGAGAAATCACCGATGGGCTAAAGCAATCGAAGAATGTGGTACAATCGCTTGAGTGACTTCTCTACAAGAAAGGCTACACAAACAAATAAGATTGTCCATATGTGTTTATACAATGATCCCCGAATGGATTCTCAGATAATCTCCGCTCTATGTAGATGACTCAACATCATTGGGACTGATGAAGAAATTGAAGAAGCATGCTCATACTTGAAGTCCGAGTTTGAAATGAAGGATTTGGGTAAAACCAAGTTTTGTTTAGGCTTGCAGCTTGAGCATGTCCAAGGAGGAATTTTGGTACATCAATCAACCTACACGCAGAAGGTGTTGGAAAGATTTGGCTTGAAAAGGCATATCCTCGCAAAGACTCCAATGGCTCAAGGTCACTCCAAGCGCACCTAGACCCATACAGCACCTAGAGAAGAGGGGAGGAAGTCTTGGGAGCAGAATTCCCATATCCGAGTGCGGTTGAGCGCCATGTACCTTGCGAATAGCACTAGGCCTGACATTGCGCTCGCGTGAATTTGCTAGCCCTAGACAAAGGCGTAACCCACCAAAAGGCATTGAAAGGGATCAAGGACATCTTCCGCTACCTCCAAGGAAGCAAAGATCTCGGTTTGTTTTTCGAAGAAACAATGAATTGAATTTGGTCGGCTACGCCAATGTCGGGTACTTATCGCACCAGATACCGGCAAGTCCCAAACCGCTATGTTTTCCTATGTGGAGGAACAAAGAGCTCGAAGTCGCTCTAAGTAGACTCTCGTCTCGACATCGATAAACCACTCGGAAATCATGCTTTGTATGAAGCATCTCGTAAATGTGCATGGCTCAGAAGAATGGTTCACCACATCCAGAAGTCATGTGGCTTGAACATTGAGCAAACTCCCACGATCATCTATGAAGATAATGCAGCTTGTGTTGCTCAAGTACAGATGAGTTATGTGAAGAGCAATCTCACGAAGCATATCAACCCCAAGTTCTTCTATGCTCACGAATTGCATAAGATGAACGAGATCAAGATATTGCATACTAAGTCTTGTGAAAATCTTGCAGATTTGTTCACTAAATCACTCCCAGCATCTACCTTTCAAAGGTGCGTTAAAGGAATTGGAATGATGAGACTTAGAGAAGTGCAGATTTCAAGGGGAGATATTTCACATACTTCCACATGAATCTCGAACATGAATTTGAGTACCCAACATGAATCTCGAAGATTAGCAATTGAAGTTTGGGTGAATTGTACTCTTTTCCCTTAGCAAGTTTTTCATGAAGTTTTCTTGCATAAGGTTTTAATGAGGCAATTCGTGCAACACAGTAAGCGTATGCTATGTACTTTTTCTCCAAGTATTTTTCGCACTGGGTTTTTCTGGAGTTTTAATGAGGCATATGCATCTCGCGGCAAAGGGTCCAAGGGGGAGTGTTGGGGAACCATGTGGCCCAATGGAAAGCCCACGATGGTCCCTTAGCCGAAACCCTAGGCGACTACTATATAAGAAGGAGGGGGGTCCTCCCTATGTACAAACAACCAGAAAGCAATAAAGTATTCCACGTCGCTCTCCCTAAATCTGTGTTTCTCTCTCTGTTCTCTAATTTTAGATCTGTTCGGGAACTCCGGACTATTCGATAACGAGGTTCCTTAACAGGCACCACACCAGTACCACCACGGCCACAACGATAAGAGTGCCAATGCCACCCCCCATAATCACACATGAACTAGAACCAGACATCTAGGCTTGGATTAAATTGGGATCGTGTAGAATCTGGAGCAACATGGGCCGTCCGCCCGCGCAGACGCCGGGCCACGGCAGCCCGTGTTGCGTTCCGCAGCCGGCTCATCTTTTTCAGCGTGAACAGGGCAGGCACAATGGTACATATATGCTATTTGTAATATTATGCTAGTAGAATTTTAGGTGATAGGGAGGAGAGAGAAGAAGGAAAGAGAAAACTGATATTTACCATTTAACAGATGGTCTTATAGACAGCTTTCTATTTTGTGTATCATTGTATAAACAGTTTGTTAATTGGATGATAGACTATTACAAACAACTATATAAACGATCCATTGTATAAGTTATTTTTAGTGCTGTCTATAAATGATGTGGAGATATATTACAGACAGCTGTCGTCTATACCACTGTATACGCCCTAAACCTAGGTATCATGCCTGTCCTGCCTGGCTAGCTGGCAGGGCTGCGCGCGCGGCACAGGGATTCACCGCGCCTACCTCTCCATAGGGGACACCTTCCTTTTATGTGGACGCACACAGCACCGAATACGCACCGGCACGGCATCCACAGTGACGAACCTGTGCTTGCGGGTTTTTATAGGGATGTACACATCCACACACTTCACACACGCACACATGCGTACGTGTCCACTACACATGTTAAGTAAATTCTTTATAGACTTCAAGGCTTTCGTAGCGTAAGAACACATTGTCCCACTAAACGCACATGTGTGTATCCACTTTCTCATTTATTATGTCCGAGATTTAGGGATGGCAATCGGATGGGTACCTCCGGGTGCAACTGCCGCCCACCCGAACTCGAAACCATGCCACCCATCCGAACCCACTAGACTTTTCGGGTATAGATTTATGACCACGTCCGAACCTTATAAGTATCCGAATCCGATGGGTACCTGAGTAGTTTGATATAACCAAATATGGGCACTGATGGGCACCCAGTGTGACAATTGGACATATCTATGCCCACACTATTTGAGAAGTGGAATCAAGGTCCATTATTCCAAACCTTATTCAAATTAAATGAAAGCTAAAAGTTTGATGTAACTAAACAGCAAAAAAGGGACAAAGGAATAATGAATACTAAATGGTACCAAGTTCTCGGTCTGATGTCCAAACAGTCTTGCTAGATAGAAGTTCTGGTGGAATCAGCACTTCATTTGATGGAGCCAAAAGAGTAAACGCGGCATTGTCATACAAAGAGACATATAAAATCGACTTTTCAACATTATGCATAATTGCTGTTTGATAATCACTAATCAGCTAGATCTTTGTATCAACTAGAAAATTTCCATTCTTGGAATCCTGTAAACAAACAGGGAACATATAATTGGCATTGTTCTCCAAGATTGATCTACTTGAGAAACACAAAAAAATAATCACTGTCAACAAAAATATCAGAAATACAATGCTTCGTAAGAGTGGCATAGATCATAGATGTAGTATTAGTGCATATATCAGCATAAAGCTGAGCCCAACATTGGGAGATCAGGCAAGCCAACTATGGAAGCAAAAAGCAATTGAAATAAGGCCTAACTTAGTTAACATATTCAACTAACAAATACAAACAAATGCAGCTGAATATTTCTCAACCTTTGAAATATATTCTATGTAGTGTCTTCAAATTATCCAAGAAAGCAGGAGGCCACCATGAGGCTGCAGCCATGGTGGGCGAGCAGGAGGCGCAAGAAAGCGGGGGCCGAACCTCAAAGCAAGTCAAGAACCAGTGAGGGGCCGGAGCCCAGAACCCACCGGCCACCGACACCTCCGCCGCATGATCTCTCTACGATGACCTGTACCTGGACACCACCTATGACTGTTCATCCCATGCGCAGATCCCAGCCGAAGCCTCCACCGAGCCCGACCCCGTTGTGGAGGAGCCTTCACCTCGCGGCGTGGTGGCGAGCAATCAACGGTGGCCACGGCGGGGGCTGGGGCCGGTGGGCACACACCTGACATCAGGGGCCTAGACACTAAGCCATGAGCAGGGGAAGGGAAGGCCGAGGCCGAGGCCGAGGGGTGGCGGGGGCCGAGCGACGGGGGCGGTGGGCGTAGCGACGGCGATAGAGAGGGAGGAGATAGGGAGTAGGGGGATTAGATCTGGGGAATGGCCAGCTGATGAGCCGAATGGTCCGAATGTCGAATGGAGAGTTAAGTTAGGGTTAGGATTTTGTTTTTTTAATGTTTATCACAAAAATAAGACTCACATGTCATAGGATACATATGGGTACAAATTGACACATACGCCTATTCTATTATTTTATCGGGTACCCAAATCCGAAAACTTATGGGTCTGAAGTGCTATCCGTGCCCACCCTTATCGGGTCGGGTACTCGCAGTTACCCAAACCCATGGGTAAAAGTGTCATCCCTACCGAGACTCCAGCCCAGGGTTTCAAAAACTAGCGAAAACCGCGGTTTTCGACCTTACCGCTGCAGTTTGAGTTCCAAAACTGCTCGGTAAACCGGTCTAATTAAAAAATTTGAAAAAAAATTATGCGTTGAAAACCGCTCGAAAACCGTTGTTTTCGTTGAAACCGCTTAAAAACCGTTCGCAAAACCATTTTTAAAAAACATTCAATTGGTCGGTTGGTTTTCGTTAAAACCGAGCAGTTTCAATTTTTTTTCAAAAAAATTTGATTTTCTTAACCCTTTGGTCCGTTTTTCGTTGAATTTTTTTTATTTTTCAAAAAAATTGATTTCAAAAAACCGTTTTTAAGAAACATTCAATTGGCCGGTTGATTTTCTTGAAAACCAAACGGTTTTCGAATTCTTTTTCAAAAACTTTTGATTTTTAACCCTTTTGGTTTTTGATAGTTTTCGAACGATTTTAAAACATGAATTTCGAACCAATTTTTAAAAAACGGTTTTTGAATCCCTACTCCAGCCTGCTCCAAATAAAGTCACGTGGGTTGCTGAGCTTCCACGCGCCTTGACCAACTGAACTTAGCTCAGTTCGCGCGCGGGGGGTCTCTTGGTCTCAGACTCAGCCTCGGCGGTCGGCGCTAGCCTGGCTGTGGCAGAACTCACGTCCTCACGCGCAACGTCCGGCGGGCCGGCTCTGTACAAAAACCCCGCGGATTTTTCCTGGTTTTATCTCAGGATCAAGTGGATTTTGCTGTCGCGTGCGTGGGGGAACGATCCTCGAAGACATGGAGTCGTTAACTCACCTCGACAGATCGTGCTTTACATTACTCGCCCGCCATGCATTGGCGTACGTCCAGGGGGAAAGGCATTAAACGCCAGGGGGATAAAATTCAAAGCAGCAGGGCCAAGCATGTGTGCCGTGTCGATCTTTTATTTCAGATGGGATGAGAAATCTAATTTCGCATGTTGCGCAAGCTAGCATATGCACGAATCTGTACTTTTTGTTAAGGAACCTCGCTATCGAATAGTCCGGGGTTCCCGAACAGATCTGAATTGGAGAACAGAAAGAGAGAGAGAGACACGTGTTTAGGGAGAGCAACAGCGGAAATTCTTTATTGCTAATTATTCTTGTGTACATGGGGGGGACCCCCCCTCCTCCTTTTATAGCGCTCTCTAGGGTTTCGGCATTAGGGACCACATGGGCCTTCGGTGGGCTTTCAGGGTTTCTCAACACTCCCCTTGGGCCTTTGCCGCGAGATGCATATGCCTCATTAAAACTCCAAAAAACCAAAGGGAAAAATACTTGGAGAAAGAGTACATAGCATACGCTATTATGTTGCACGAATTGCCTCGTTAAAACCTTACGCAAGAAAACTTCATGAAAAACTTGCTAAGGAAAAAGAGTACAATTCTCCCAACTTCAATTGCTAATCTTCGAGATTCATGTTGGGTATTCATAATTCATGCTCAGATTCATGTGGGAGTATGTGACATATCTCCCCGAATCTGCACTTCTAAGTCTCATCATCCCAATTCCTTTCACGCACCTTTCAAAGGTAGATGTTGGGAGTGATTTAGTGAACAAATCTGCAAGATTTTCACATGACTTAGTATGCAATATCTTGATCTCGCTCATCTTATGCAATTCATGAGCATAGAAGAACTTGGGGTTGATATGCTTCATGAGATTGCTCTTCACATAACCCATTTGTGCTTGGGCAACACAAGCCGCATTATCTTCATAAATTATTGTAGGAGTTTGCTCAATGTTCAAACCACATGACTTCGGATGTGGTGAACCATTCTTCCGAGCCATGCACATTCACGAGATGCTTCATACAAGGCGATGATTTCCGAGTGGTTTGTCGACGCTTGAGACAAGAGTCCGCTTAGACGACTTCCAAGAAATTGCTGTTCCTCCACATAGGAAAACATAGCCGCTTTGGGACTTGCCAAGATGCGGGTCCGATAGGTACCCAAAGATCGGCGTAGCCAACCAAATTCAATTCATTGTTTCTTCAAAAAATGCATCGAGGTCTTTGCTTCCTTGGAGGTAACTAAGATGTCCTTGATCCCTTTCCAATGCCTTTTGGTGGGTTCTCAGATCAGATCGAGCTAGCAAATTCACAAATAACGCAATGTCCGGCCTAGTGCTATTTGCAAGGTACATGAGCGCTCCAATTGCACTCAGATATGGGAATTCTCGCCCCCGGGACTTCCTCCCCTCTCTCTAGGTCCAGATGGGTCTAGGTCCGCTGGAGTGACCTTCCACCATTGGAGTCTTTGCAGGATATGCCTTTTCAAAACCAAACCTTTCCAACACTTTCGTGTGTAGGTTGATTGATGTACCAAGATTCCTCCTTGGACATGTTCAAGCCGCAAGCCTAAACAAAACTTGGTTTTACCTAAATCTTTCATTTCAAACTCGCACTTCAAGTATGAGCATGCCTCTTCAATTTCTTCATCCGTCCCAATGATGTTCAAGTCATCTACATAGACGGAGATTATACTGTAATCCATTCGGGATCGCCAGATAAACACACATGGACAATCTTCGCTGTTTGTGTAGCCTTTCTTGCAGAGAAAGTCACTCAAGCGATTGTACCACATTCTTCCCGATCGCTTCAAATTTACAGTGATTTCTCCAATTTCACACTGCATGTGTTTCTATTTGCTCTATCTTGGTTCGGGATAGGAATTCCTTCCTGCATTTCATGTATATCTCCGAATCCAAGTTTCCATACTGTATGTCGTGACAACATCCATTAGCTTCATTCTCAACTTCAAGTTGATCGCCATTGAGATCAAATATCTAAAGGTAATTCCTCCCATGACCGGAGAATAGGTTTCTTCATAATCAACTCCGTGACGTTGAGTAAAACCTTGAGCTACAAGCCTTGCTTTGTACCTTACAACTTCGTTGTTTTCATTTCTCTTCCAACAAAGACCCATTTGTGACCTACGGGTTTATATGGGGAGGTGTGCATATACGGGTTCAAACACCTCTCTCTTGTTCAGAGAGACTAACTCGCAGTTGATTGCCTTTTCCATTCTTCCCAATCTAGCCTTTTCTTGCACTCATGAGAGATGCAGTGCTCGGATCATGATCAATGATCGAGGCAATCTTCTTTGCAAGTATGCATCAACGCTGGTCGTTGCTCTATTCAGGATTCTCCGTTATTACAAAGTTTATGGCCATTTCTTCATGGGGTGCTTCATGCACTTCTACTTGCTCTTCGCGCTTTTCCTATCGCAGAGCAAGTTCCTTTAGCTTTCATCGCCTATGTGTGCGCACACATTATTTCCGACGGCTTCTCGCAGTGGAAGATTCAAGTCCGGAATTGCCTTTCCTGTTGGCTTTTTCCAGTGCAGTCTCAACTGGCTCCCCTTCTTTCTTGGGGCATTTTCGTGATTGGTTGTGGTAAGTCCTCTCGCCAGCTTTTCTCCGACGCCTCCGGTACTTTGGGTTTGAGGAGCCGTTTCTCGTTCTTTTCTTTGAGGCCTCAACAGCCGAGGATACCTTCTATTTCCTTTGGTATTTCCACCCTCTCGTGCATTTCTTGCTGGTACATGCGACTTAACCACGCCTTCGATCACAAAATGATCAGCAATTCATTTATAAATTCTCGCAAATCAATTATCTTCTGACTTCTTGATTTGCTTCATTAGTGCGGGGTCATGTGCGGGATCCCAAAGGAATGCCATATGATTTCCGGCATTTTTCATCCAAAGGTTGATTTCTCCCTAATGACGGAAACGATCCTCGCCAAAGATGCAATCGCCGAACCGGTCAGATGCAAATCTCCAATATGGGTTCCAAATACCGATTATGGTGCACTTTCATAACCAACGATATCCCGCACTTGCGGAGAGGGCCCATTGCGATCACGAGGGGTGGTATAGGTACATATACCATACACCCAAATTTTCTAAGATGGGAGATCTTCGGATGATCCCGCACAAGCCGCATAGGAGAATGGATGTTGTAGGCCGACGGTCTAAAATTGATAAGAGCTGCTGCGTGCAGATCGCGTGTCCCCAACAAGTGTTGGGCAAGTTACAACTCGCAAAAGTGGTCCGCAATGAACTTAATCCTCTTTATTAGTGCTTCGCTAGTCCATTCTGCGTATGGACGTGCGGACAGAGTGCTCAATCGCTATCCCCGTTGTCGCAATAATCATCAAATGCCTTTGAAGTAAATTCTCCGGCATTGTCCATTCTAATGGACTTCACGCGATGATCGTGAAAGCATTCTTGATTCTTATGATCTCGCGAGATCGCCTTTGCAAAAGCATGGTTTCTTGTTGACAACAAGCATACATGCGACCATTTCGAGGAAGCATCGATGAGCACCATAAAGTATCGAAACGGCCCTGACAGGGGCTGAATCGGACCGCAAATATCCCCCTGGATGCGTTCCAGGAATGCAGGGATTTCACTTTGCACTTTCATGACAGAGGGTCTAGTTATTAATTTCCCGGTGGCACATGCAGGGCACACAAAATCTTCATGATTCGGGAATTTTTTTTTAACAATAATGCCATGACCTTCTGAGTTGTTCACTATATTTCTCATCATTCTATGATCAGGATGACCTAATCTACCATGCCATAAAGAAAATAACTCAGAGCTTCTAAAAACAGTCTTCAAGGAAGTATACACTTCGGGTGCATGAATGTTCGTGTAGTACAACCCAGATTCATATGAGGGGCATTTTTCTAATACCATTTTTTCACATACCGCGTGCTTCACAATGCACAAGTATTCTTTGCCATTTTCTTCATTGGTTTCTACGTGAAAACCATTGGCGCGATGTCTTTAAAGCTTAAGAGAGTGCGCGTTGATTCAGTGGTACAAAGGGGCTTCTTCAATGACCAAAGTTGTACCATAGGCAATATAATAGTGGTTCTTCCCGAGCCGATTACATATGAGTCGCTTCGCGATCATAGTAATCTTTCCAAATTCTTCGTGATCGATCAAAGTATTTAGACTCTCTTAAGATGGTATTTGTTGTGCCACTATCAACAATGCATATCTCTTCTATTTGGGCGCTACACGATTTCTAGATGCAAGAAATATAATTCCAATCAAACAGAGGCAAAATAATTCAAATATTGCTTGCAAATTAAATAATATCGAATAAAGAATAAATTGCGATTTATTCATGAAAAAGTATGCTCTTCTAGAGCTTACTATTCATTATTCAAAAGAAAATGCTAACAACCATAATCTAAAAAAATAATGCGATTCATGCATTAGCGGGCTTTGGACTTTCCCTTGGCCCGAAACTTCTCTTTTCACCCTCGCCGCCTTCTTTCTATGAATGGGCTTTCTCACCTTATAGCTATTGGCATTAACTTCGTGCGTTGTCCTTCCAGTGGTCGTGAGACATAGTTCTTGCGTAGAACATCGCCTCGCGATTCCGCAACTTGCATTACATCAATCGATTCGCTATACTCCTTGTATGCATCCCGACGATAGCTGCGTGCACTGGATAGCATTTAGGTGGAAGGTAGAGAGAGTTTTCTCAATCTTCTCCTCATCGCTGATCTTCTTGCCACATAGGAGAGATTAGTACAAATTCGTGCAATGCTTTGATCGCTCGCCGACGGTAGGTTTCAAGGTCCCGCAAGGACCCTAGACCAATCGCAAAGACGGAGCTTCTTGCCCCAAGAATGATCTTCACGTCCGATGCCCAAGTGAGGTAGTTCGACCGCAAGGGGCCAGCTTCTTCAAACTCACGATTCACGATGCCGACATCTTCATGATTTCAGATTTCGACATTAGATTATCGTGTAATCTAATAGAAAATGGTTGCAATAAGCATAAAGAACAGAAAATAAATTCATATGCATTGCAATATATTAAATAAAGCAACGGATTCAAATTCATAAAGAAAATTCATAAAACAGAGAAATAGAGCAAGAAAAATTAAAAACAGAGCCAAATAAATCTTCTTGATTTTCTGGCAATATTTCAAAATTTTCTGCAATTTTTTCTGCAAATTTCTCTTATTTTTTCCTTTTCTTTTCCTTTTCTTTGTTTTTCTTTTCTTTTTCTTTTCAGGCCGACTGCCTTTGCTTTTCGGCCCAAGACCACACGCGGCTAGGGTTTCCCCTAGCCGCCGCCACTTTCCTCTCCCCCTCTTTTCTTGTTTGTTTCTTCTTCCTCGCTCCATGCCGCACGAAGGCCACCGACGCCAGGCTCTTCCCCGCATGTGCCGCTTTGCCATTTTCTTCTGCTCCCGTGCGTGGGGCGGGCCGCCGGCGAGGCAAGCGGCCGCGCGCGCGCGCCAGCATGCGGCGAGGGTCGAACGCGCGCAAGACGGCCGGCCGGAGCGGGCGTGGCGCGCCAAAGGCCGCGCGCGACGCCTTCGTCGGCGCGCCGGGCGTGGCCGCAACGCTTGCATGTGGCGCGCGCGCACATCGGGCGACCGGAGCGGCTTCGAGCCAAGAAGAGCCACGACGCGAGAAGAACTTCCACCGGCCGCGAGCGGCGTGGAGGCGAGGAGCGGCGGCGCTCGGCGCGGCGCCAACAGGAGACCGAGGCTTGGTCGGCGGCGGCGCAAGCAAAATCATGAGGCGCCGCGCGGCGCGGAGCCGAGGCGCCGCGGGCGCGGAGCCGAGGCGTCGGCTGGCAGACGCAAGGCCGAGGCGGCGCTGCAAGGCGGCGCGAAGGTGTCGGCTTCAGCCGGGCGTTCTGGTCGGTGCAATGGGCGCGCTACGGGCGCGCCAGTGGGTGGCCGAGCCGTCCGGCGGCGGCATGGCACCGTGGAGACCAGAGGTCGGGCGGCGCGCGACGCGATCGGGCCGTGAGGCGCGGGCTTGGGCGGACGCCGGTAATGGCGCGCGCGCGGGCGTGCCGCACGGCAGAATGAGGGCGCGGCGGTGCGGCGAGGCCGAGCCGGGCGACGGTGGCGATCCGAGGCCGGCCGCTACGCGGCGACAATGACCGAAGGGGCACGGAGGCCGAGGCCGGCCGCTTGCGGCGCGACGCTCGCGGCGCGGCGGCGCGAGGCCGAGGCGGCCGCCGTGCGGCGCGCGATCCGGCGCCGAACCGAGGTCGGCGAGGCGGCGACGGCAGCGGGCGATGCAATGCGGCACGAGGCAAAGACGGGCCGAGGTGGACGGCGGTTGCCGGCGACGCTGCTACGTCTTGCCAAGACCGAGGCAGCACATCAATTTCCCTTCTTCTTTTTTTCTGTGATGAACAGTAAACCGTGTACTGTAGCTTCATGTCGGCTAGCTTCGAGCGATCGCCGTGTAGCTTCGTGCTACGTAAGATAGATGCATGCATAGAAAAGTATCGATTAGATTCAAACGCTAATCCCACCTTTTCTCACCTTTTCAATCTGATCTCCGGTAGAGCTTCGTGCTGATAACGTGTTAAGGAACCTCGCTATCGAATAGTCCGGGGTTCCCGAACAGATCTGAATTGGAGAACAGAAAGAGAGAGAGAGACACGTGTTTAGGGAGAGCAACAGCGGAAATTCTTTATTGCTAATGATTCTTGTGTACATGGGGGGACCCCCCCTCCTCCTTTTATAGCGCTCTCTAGGGTTTCGGCATTAGGGACCACATGGGCCTTCGGTGGGCTTTCAGGGTTTCTCAACACTTTTGATTCTATGAGGTAGACCAGTTGGTCCAGTAGATATGCATGGGATGAGCTGGGCCTCGAGCCACTAGGGCCCGGCCCGAGGTCCGCTCACGTAATGCTGTAAAAATCGGCATCGCTTATCTGGGCCCGAGGCGCCATCATTCCAGCCCAGCGTCGCGCCTAGGGCATGCAAGACGCCAAGACGCTCGCACCCACGCAGCCAGCCGACTCGCGACTCCCTCACGCGTCCACGCCGCCGGGCCGCCGCCTCGCCGCTCGCGCCGCTTGCTCCTCCTCCGCCGAGCTCGGCCGCTCCCCGCCCCCCCGCACCACTTCGATCTCGGCCGCCGCTTCGCCTCGCGCTGGCGCTGCTGCTCCGCCGCCGAGCTCGGCCGCTCCCGCCCCCGCCCACTTCGATCTCGCCGCTAACCCCGCCGCCCTCACCGTCGCTGCCGAGCCTCCAGACCAACAACACCGACCCGCTGCTGCAGTCTGCTCCTCCTCCGTCGGCCGACCGGCCGGTGCTCGGCTAGTAGTCGGTTGCTGCTTTGCTCCCGGCCAAGGCGCCGCTTCGCTCCCGATTTCGATCTCGCGCCGCCGCCTCTCGGCCGGCCGGCCTGCCTGCTCCGTCCCCGGCCTCGCCCGTCGCCATCGCTGTCCCGTTTACTCGCAGGTGCCTCCGCCTGTCTGCTCGTCCGGCTGTCCCCGTTTACTCCGGCGCCGCGTTCCTCGAATCGGAGCCGCCAATGCCACCACACCAAGATTGCCGCCGGCCGCCCGGCCGCCCAGCACCGCGCTGCCCACTCCCGCCAAGACCACCACCCGGTAGCGCCCCGTGCGCGCCCGCTCAACCGCCAGCCCCACGCCCGCCGCTGCTCGCTCTGGCGCTCATTGTGGTGAGTGATGCACTGTCTAATGCACTAATGGCCTGATCGCTGATGCTTTGAATTGTGATGCACTGTCAAATTTATCTTTAATTGTGTATTTGTGTAGTGTTTTTGTTGTACCATTGTGTGAGTAGTATTTAGCGCTAATTATTGTCGTTTAGTTTTTGACCCGAGGCTTCAAAGAATCTTGGCTCCGCCACTGGCTATGCAGTACTGGTGATTGGTGAAGACGTGTTCATGTAAAACCAAGGTGAGACTGCATGTCGAGTATTTTTTACTACTGTACTAAAAAAGGATTCGGTCTCTCACTATACTATACGTTCAATCATTGACCCGTAAATACCGAACACTGACGCACACCAGCGGTACGTACAATGTTTGCACAAGTTCAAAGTGGAGAAGTAGGTGACGCAGAACCGTTTTCAAAAACAGACTAAAACCATTTGAAAATTGCAGTTTTCAATCTTACTATTGCGATTCAAGATTAAAACCGATCAAACTAAAAAAAATCAAAAAATTTGGAAAATTTTATACGATGAAACCACTCAAAAACCGTTGAAAATCGCTCAAAAATCGGCTTTAAGAAATATTCAATTGGTATGTTAGTTTTCAGTGAAAACCAACTGGTTCTCGGTTTTTTTGAATTTTTTTCCAAAAAATTTAATTTCTTAACTCTTCGGTCTCTAGCGATTATCGATAAAATCGATTTTGCGAACACTGCCAGGGAGCCGTCCATCTTACCACAGGCGAAATTCAGGGAAAACGGTACGTACACACATCACTGCTACACCAATCTATATATTACTTATAGCGGAGAGAATTCCTGCGTGGAGGAAGGCGCCACGTCAGCGAATTAGCGGAAAGGTCCTTCAGAAAATTCAAAAATGCGTTTAGGTCCTTCCGACGTTTTTTAACAGAAAGGACCTGAAAAAATACGAAATTACGTTCAGGTCTCTCTGCGGTTTACGTTTGATTCCTCCCGCGGTTTTTAGCGCAAGATAGACCCGACAAAACCGAAATTACGTTTAGATCATTTTTTAAAAAACAGGGAACTCGGAATTACGCAAAAAATCATTTATTTTCTCCTAAAAACAAAAAAACGCATATTCATCGATGGTTTATAGCAGTTCACAGATTCGCCGACGGTTTATAGCAATCTGTGGATTCGCCGACGGGCCCTAGCGATCTATTTTTTTTAAAAAAAAAGAGAAACAGGATTACATAGAAAAAAACGAAGACAAGATTTTGCACGACGCAGCGTAGCACGTGTCCCTGGCTAGTCACAACTCATAGATCACCATTTTGTGTCAACCCTACAACGATTTTACTTCCACATAATACCTTGTACCGCACTAGTACACCACTTCACCACCAGCCGTACGTAAGCCTGTGACGAGGCCGGATAAGGTTCGCCAGAGGAAGAAAAAGAAAGGAAAGGGAAAAGAAAAAAAAATAAAAAATATTAATTTGAGTAACTAAATTTTTTTATAGGCAAATTATCCCTATACTAAACGTTGCAGAAACCCCGCCTCCTGGGCGATTTGAGCCGGGAGGGGCCGGCTCGGCTCGCGGCTCGAGCCGAGCCGGCCAATTTTTTTCGCAAACAGGTCCTTTTCAAAAAAATAAAAATTACGGATAGGTCCTTTTTCGAAAAAAAAACGATTGGATCTTTTTCTCCGAAAAAGATTACAAATTACGTCCATGCCCTTTTAGCGTTTTTAGGAATAGCGCTCGGGTCCTTTTCATGAAAATAGAAATTACGTTTAAGTCCTTTTCCGAAGCAAAAAAAAATTATTTTCCGAAAACAAAAAAATATGCATCGTATTCATGTCATTTTTCCGCTTTTCTAGCATTACGTTTAAACCCTTTTGCGAAGAACAAAGTCTTAATTTTAGATTCTTTTCGCGCGTTTCCTCGATTTACTCGTGCGTAAAGCGTCAAACGCGAGTTTTTTCGATTTTCTCGCATGTAAAGCAGCGCCCGCGGCGTGTCACGCAGCGCACAAATTTCTAGTTAAACCTATTGATAGAGTTTTATTGTGAATTGAATTAAATCTAGTGTATTGATAAATGTGTCACTCTCTCCCTCTGACTCTCCGTATCACTCTCTCCTTCTGACTCTCTGTGTCATTCTCTTTGGCTTACTCTGACAATCCCTCACTTTCCCTTCAACTCTCAATGTTACTCTCTCAGTCCCTCCTTCTCCCTCAGACTCTCTGTGTCACTCTCTCTGGCTCACTCTCACTCTCTATCCCTCCCTCTCCCTCCGACTCTCTATGTCACTCTCTCCCTCTGACTCTATGTGTCACTCTCTCAGTCCGTCTCTCTTCCTCGAACTCTCTACGTCACTCTCTCCCTTCGACTCTCTGTATCACTCTCTTTGGCTCAATCTCACTCTCTATCTCTCTCTCCCTCCGACTCTCCTTTGTCTTTCTCGCTACGTCATTGCCCTCTGCCTCCTCCGACACCACACTCCCCGCCTCCGCCATCCTCTCGTCCTCCCTCCCCATCAACCCCGTCGACCACCACATATACCTCACCCTTTCAATCCAACTCCGGTGACCCCATCGATCGATGCACATTTCCTCTCGTCAGAATAGTGCAAATGGGTCAGCCCTGGATCGGCACGACACGAAGCAGACACAAAGCATAAATGTGTCGTGGCTGGGCTTGCCGAAGGCGAGTCGGGCCAGGCCGGCACGACACGGTGGGCACGATGAGTCGTCGCAGCTCGGCACGGTTTAGACACGAAGCATGATAAACCTGTGCCGGACCGGCTCGGCACGGCACGACGCACACCTCTACGAGCGACCAGATAAATACCATGCCATTACCAGCCAGCAAAAGTACGCTTTAGCTACCAAGCTAAGTGCTCTGTCTCTCGCACGCATGCACAGTCGTAGGTGATCCGTCGATCCATGTATGCATGGGTCGAGTGCTGCCACCGGATTGACTTCAACCGACCCAGCTTTAGGACTTAGGAGGGCATGCACCGTACCGGTATACTATGCTCTACACTCCACGATACACAAGCGTGTACAACGCTCGGCTCCATGGATCGACCGATCGCTCCGTCACAGCCGCGCGCGCATCCGTCCACGCCAGCCTCGCATGATCTGATTACGCGTGCTGATGAACTGCTCTGCTCAGCTCAACCCCTGGGCCGGTTATTTTTTTCATATATAGCCCCTCTCTTTAGCCTTCCACAAGCTCGGCAGGTTTCATTAGTACGAATCAAACCTATAAATTAATCATCATACTACTTAATTAATCGTTTAATTAAATCGGTAGTTAATCAAATTTCTTGTGTTAAGCTCTTGGTTAGCATGCCCTTCCTAACCAAGAGGGCTCGGTTGGTGGCCGTTGTTCCTGCCAAGCTCCAGTCAGTTTCCTGCTGATATTTTTTGTCAAGATACCTTGCTCGGTTAGTTCCTGACGAGCTCACTAAGGAAATAAGTTTTGCAAATTGGAACGAAAGGGAACTAAATTTATCAAAAAATAAATTTTAGGGGTTAGAAAAATGACTACTTCAACCAAGGTTGCCGTCTCTCTGTCAATCACATTGGCAAGCAAGTGCTCTCTCTCTCTCTCTGTGACTGAAGCCGGGGCGAATAGTGCCGTGGTGGGAGCCATGTTTCCTGTGCGTGCCTCGCCTTTACTTGATTCATGCGTTTCTGCATGCTGCATGTATCGCCGATGATGAATTATTACGAGCTGTGTCATCGTTATCATGGCGACGTTGAGGGCGTCTGGTCTCACCTGCGTTCTGACCCAGTTAATCGAGTGCCTTGTTGAAAGCCGTTCGTTTCCTTTTTCCTCCTTGCATGCACAATTAGAGGGATGCTGCGTGTATATATATGCATGCTGCAGGCATGAATGTCCACTGTTCAACTGTTGGTGCATGACTAGTGCGCGCGTCATCCATGCTTAGTTGACCTGCTCTGTTTTCTTGGCACTAAGCAGGGAGGACGCGCGTGAATCCGCTGCAGTCTACCAAGCAACAACCGCAAAGCACATGCAGACCATGCAGGTGCAGTCATCCGGTCAATGATCGGTTGTCTGGATTGAAAAACCATGAGAAAAGGAACACGGTAGTTTTTTTCTTTGTTTTTCTGAATATTGGTGGTTTGCATTTGATCTAGACCGTTGATTGTATGATCAGACAACCCGGACGCCTTTAGCACCCCTTACAAATTCTGGCAGCCTCTAGCTCCACGGTCCGTAAAGAAACAAAGCAAGGGTTTTTTTTAGTGGGGAGAACTATGCAGGCGATTGGTCTAGAACCGTTGAACGCATCGTCAACGTGTTGTTAAACTTGTGCCTACTCCATGTCAATACTTATCTTCTGATGGAGAGCAGTAGGTGCCTATATGTACGATCTCAAACTGATTTGACGGCGATGCGCTTTTTCTACGTTTGTGAGATCCAATCGTTCTAGGTGTATTTTACTGGGCACCAGCTTAATTTTAACAGGGACAAAAAAAAAGTTTCAGCGTCGTTGAGCAGGTGGGAATCTTACGGAATCACGAAGAAACCACAGTTTCTAAAATTTCCTCCTGTGCTTTTGGAATGGTTCCCTGTTTCGAGTTCCAAGTGCACAGCGGAGGCATATAGAGTACGGTACAATTGAGCTGGTACAGTATGTAGTACTATCAGCGGCTTAAGGAAGCAAACAAGCGCACATGCAGAGGCTGTTTGGTTCTTTGCCTATCCATGTCAAAATTTGGGGTACGAAAGTTTGGTAACTTTGACGGAATTTGACACCCATTTTGGTTTGTTACCAATATGCTTTTTACATTGCATCCTTTGTTTATTTCAGAGCTCTTTTAAGGTAAACTAAACTCAAAATGAACTGTGCATTCTTTTCGATCAAATGGATTAGTTTAGCTAGAATTTATTTATACCTCTTCTAGTAGTAGGTAATAGAAATACCATTAACAAATTAACTGATATATCTGATTTCTACCACTTACTATATACTATCAGTATAATGCACCGTAAAATTTCTCTTATTTTATTGTCAAAGTTTAGTCAAAACATAGGCCAATAATTATATGACTAAATTTTAGTAGTGCTAAAATGTAACACATATTTGAAGGGTTTATGTGGGTAACAAAGCAAACAGCCCCGCAGTCTAAGCAGATAGGCTTCGAAATTTTTAAATACGCCCAGAAGAGCATGCAGACGGCTTAAAAAAACCGCTCGAATCACGACTGCTACGGGCGTGCCAGCGGCTTGCTTTTAGCTAGTTTACGCTTACCAAGACGGCTATTTGACTTTGCGCGGCCATTAAAGGTTCGGCAGCCGCCTCATAAAACGGGGACGAACACGTTCGTCATTTATCTATCCATCCACGGGCATCTTTTACGCGGCCAAGCAAAGGCTTATCTATACCCCTTTATAATGTACCTAAGTAATTTTTTCTACGTCCATCTTAAATAATGCACCTTATTAGAGATGGCCTAATGTTCGTGCACCCAGCAAAACGTCCTCAGAAATTTGCATTCATCAAAATGAACGTCTTAGATCTTTTCTCAGTTTTACTCACCCACATCCGATGGCCATTATTTAGTGTGTCTAATCATCCCTGTGGCCTACAAATGCACCTCCCCACCTACATATTTGGAAGGAGAGCGAATCAAACAAGGAAATAAATAAGGAGAATCCGCATGCAAGGAAACCAGACTTGAATTTTTTACTGGTCAAAATTGTACGTACTACATATTTGGAAGGAGGGTGAATCAAACAAGGAAATAAACAGGGAGGATCCACATGCAAGGAAACAAGACTTGAATTTTTTATTGTCCTAGCATTGTGATAGTATTTTTTCTGAATATGATCCTTCTCGAGACTTTTTTACGGATCTAGCCCCATAGAGCCTAATTTCAACGCACGGAGAGCGTTAAATTTTTGTTTTTATTTTTTATCTAAGGAACCAACGGTCTGTGAGTGCTGCTTAATTTTTTTTAATTTTTTCTCGCGGAACCAGCGGCCGGCGAGCGCTGTTTAATTTTTATCTTTTTTTCCTTGCGGATCCAACAGTCGGCGAGCGCAGTTTATTTTTCCATATTTTTTTGAAATCATCCATGTGGCCCACAACAGACCTTCCCTCACCTCCAGCATCAACAAGGAAAAGGAAACAAACGTCTTGGAATCAAGGAAAAGAAAACAAACGTCCTGGAAAAGGAAAGAACCATACATTACGTGCTGGGAAAAGGAAACCGGGAGATGGGGCAGCGCGGCCACGAGAACGCAGGTCTGCAATGGCTCCACGGTCGTCATCGGTAGTTTTGCCGACGTGGCGAGGTTGCTAGTCAGCGACCTCGCGGGCGCCGTGCCTCGACAAATTTATAATTTAATTTTTTTTGAAAATAATTTTATTAAGTACAAAATAATCGAAAGTTTTTTTGAGAATTTTTCTAGAATTTTTTAACCTAATGTGCTATCTTTTCAAAAATCCTTCTATATTTAAAAAAAATAAAGGCAACTCACGTGTAGCTTCTTCTAGTCGCAACCTGCACTGCAGAAGCTTCTTCTCTTCCCTCCCTCCATTAAAGCAAGAAAGAAGCTCCAAAGCTCCATCACCCCGCACCAAATCTCCTCTTTCCATCTATGGTGTTAATTCCTAAATTTCGTGCTCTATTGCCAAAATTTCCTCCCAACTGATTTGATCCCAAATTATGGTTTCCATAAATATGCTTGTTTCGGCTATAAAAGCCACGAGCTCTCCTCCACCCCATCGCATTGCGTAAATCCCTAAGTGCTCCCTCTTATAAAGATCGCGGATTTTGAAGGTAACCCAAGCTATCACCGTCATCTTTCCGTGAAATTCACCGCAACCGTGACTCCTCCTCATAGCGCCGGCAGCGGCGATCTCGCCGCACCAATCATCGACCCATCGCGACCGCCGCCACCCCGCCTTCCTCCCTTTGCGCCAAGCCCAGAGAGCACGCTGTGTGCTCTCTGTAGAAGCTACAAAAAAATAATCTAAAATCGTAAAATTCTTTTTCTTTCTCTTTCTTGATTTAAAATCTTTTGGGAGCCCGTTTTCGCCCATTCGACCTCCATTTAGTTCCGTTTTTCTTTCTAAATTCATTTAAAATTATAAATTTCTCTTTTATTATTAAGTGTTGTATTCATTCTTATCTTCTCATTTAATTGATAAGCGGATGTACTGCCGTCGTAGCGTTAGCACAGGCACTATACTAATGTACTGTGGAACGCACATGATACGGTACTTTCGCGGTTTCGCATGGCTGTCAAGCCGAGCACGGTTTGCGGTTTGCGTAACAGAGTTAATTTGTATGTCAAAAATGCCACTGTTTGTTCTGGCCTAAAGAGTGCTTAATAGTACCAAACTAGTCGAATTTTTCATACAATTATGTAGCTAGATACTACATTATGTGTGTTTATATATGGTAAAACATAGGGTTGTACTATTTGTTATACAACTCTATTGCTTGCGATGAAAATATAGTTGTATTCCTTTTACACTCACAATTTTTGCACATGCATGATTAACCTATATTGTTATAATCCGGACTCTTCAAAATTAATGGTATAGATCATTATCTTTTTCATCCCATCAATGGAATTGAACACGGATATGGTGGCTTTTTTTACCTTACCTTTAATCCTGCGATAGTTCATATATGAATATATATATTAAAAAACCTTAAATGATGTACCATTTGGTAGGAATCGAGTCCTTCTAAACTGAAGAAACGGCTTCAAGATATTTTTTTTCTTCTCCCTCGAGCAAAACAACACCAGAGAAGATAAGTACGGGTTTCAGAAAAGGTGAAAACATTCGTGGAACAAAGACAAGAATGATTTAGCCCAGTTGAGCGCAGGTTGGTTGTCCCGAAAATCATTGCTTTTCTAGCATCTTAGTTAGACTAACAGAGGTTCGATGGATAACTTTTGATTTGCGAAGATGACACTCACAATCTTAAATTACCGAATGAAACACGACCGACACAAAACTATCGCTAAACCAAACTTTAAGTTGTTACTAATCATACCAAAGCCTGATTGATCTGATCACGAAGATCAATTCCTACAAATAAATCAAAAACAAGCCAGAACAAAGCAAAAGTAATCCAAAATCGCGAATATGGATCCAGCACAAATGTTTGGATTCCAGTAGGTCTAGCCGACTCAAACGAAGAACATAGAAGTTTCATGTGAAAAACTAATATAACAAAACCCAAATTTCATGAGAGAGCTCGATTAACTTGAATAGGCACCTAAATGGGTGCAGCTAAGAAATGGAGTTACACATGTACTCCTCGAAGCACAATTAGCAAGGTGGTGCAGCGCCATGTTAGGAAAACTTCCGTATGTAGTTGGGCTGGCCTAGCCTGGTGGGCTTGTGAAAGTGGCAGCCGCCAGGGAGAGGAGTTGAAGCTATCGACCTGGGCTAGGCTTTGAATCCTCCTTGTGGCTCTTTGTCTCATTGCCTTACTTCTCGTATTCCGACCCATTATAGTCTTTTTCATGATTTCTGAGGATAAGTAAATCACACGTATTAGACAGTATCATATTCTTATTAGAAACAGAATTCAATTGCAGAAATAAATTTACCTGATAATTCAACTGTCATGCATATGCCCTCATCATAGGCATTTGCCTAGTATTTTGTGGAGTATTATGTATATCCAAAGAAGTGATGTCCTCATCACCTCATGTACCTCTTTTTTTTTTACAAATCTAGCCCTTTCTCAGCAAATGTATTTGTAAAAATATCCCTCACCCATCGCAGAAGGCGTGGAAGACGATCTATCTCCTGCCGCGTCCGGAGAGCGCGAGAGATGGCCTATGCCGTGTCAACGTGGGTGGGCAGCCAAGTGCGGGAGACCTCGCTGCCGTGGCGCTAATCACTGTCCGCGCTCCTCAATAAGGGTAGAAGATAGATGTCGTCTGTCGCGACTTTCGCGGTTAGAGAGGAAACTATTTTTTTAAAAAAAATAATGAGATAAAAAAAAACTAGATAAGTGATCAGTAGTGCGGAGCAACGACCTTGCATGCGAGTTTCCTGGATCCATGTTAGTGCAAGCGACTTGGTCAGTCCGTGCCCCATGAGGAACATGGTAATGCTGCTGCATGCTGCTGCTTCTAGTCTATAGCGAAAGCCCCTCATCTCTCCTCCTCCCTGTGCCAGTGTACTGCCCTAAGGATAGCTGTTGGCCTGTTGTAGCACTAGCATCGGATCACTCGCTCAGTGGCTGCCTAACAAAATAGCAGGACCCCTTTAGTATACCTCACCTACACCTCCCAAAAAATGCGATGCTTAGGTACAAGTACCAATACTGCATCTGCGTGCCATCACTACCACTTGATGTGGATTTTTTTTCAAAATAATACATTTAAAAAATATAAAAATAATATACAGAAAAAATAACATAGGAGTGAAATATTAATGTGGTATGAGAATCTCTATTGGCGATAGATCATTTGTTACCGTTTGAATTGACGATAGGTCTTCTTTTGTCAAATGAAACACCGAATATGAAGAGTGGCATGACTCATACCATCATTTAAATTAGTGACAAAGGCTCTGTCGCCATTTCAATAGGCGACAGAGGATCTATCACCAGTCCAAACAGCGACGGAGGACCTGTCGCCATTTAAAATAGCGACAGAGGTTCTGTCGCCAATCCAAACAGTGACAAAACCTTGTATAAATTTTTCAAAAATAAAAAAAATTACAAGTAAGTCCATACAGATTTAAGGAAGAAATAAACACCCAAATTAGCCGTGTGTTGGAATGAAGTAATACTTTCCTTAAGGGAAATATACCACAATTGACTCTTTCTATCGCGTAACCGAGGAATTCGTTGTATACACGCAAAGATATTAATTGATGTATTTTATTTGAACAAAATCAGGTGAAGCCTGGCATAGCATTTAGCAATAAATGTGCAAATTTCATGGCACATAGAATTTAGTTCGGTGCATAGGTTCACCTTGCTACTTGTACGATACAAATGACGACTCGCACGAACCATGAACAGAAATTACATGTAAGATACATTTGCATCTTTTAGAACCGAAAATCCTCGTGATGGAAAAGAAGTCATGCTTGCTGTCATAGATCCTATGCATGATACAAATGGCGACAAATGGTGCAAAAGTCTCAGTTGCCATATCAATTGACGATTCATTTATTATGTCACTATTTCAAACGGCGACAGAGACTATCACCATAGAGGGTGTGGAGACATCTATCGCCGTTTCAATTGATGATTCATTTACTTTATCAACATTTGAAATAGTGACAACTGGCGTGACAACCCACGTGTCCCTCTGTTATTGGTTTAAATGGCGACAGAGAAAATATAATTATTTCGATTGGCGACAGAGGTCCATGTCTGTTATTTTGTAAGTGTATTATTTCTGTATATTTTTTAAATATGTATTATTAAAAAAATCACTTGACGTGGATCCGCACTGGCTGACAAGACTATTGCACATACCGGCCCGGCGCATGTTGATGTTAATCTTGTCATTTCCTCTACTAACAGACATAGAAATGATTTTTTTGGTGGTGTCATTGGATCAATCAGCCTACTCGAACAAAAACTCAAGCTAGAGCCCCACTATGCTTTTATACTTTCTTCTTGGCTTAACCTCAGTTGAAATTTCGGAGAGATGAGTTGGAATTTTGAGTGTGTTTTGAAAAGGATCTACCGTGCGTTCGCAGCGCATGCGGCTATCCGTAAGTGCAGATGGCAAAGAGGTAGCGCGATATAATGTAGAAAACTAACGCTGAAAACCCACGCAACATACGTAGTGCATAGTTGACAAGACTTTAATTCTCAGTAAAAATATTTCTTAATTTTAGATGAAGCATTAGCTGGACTGATTCTTGAAATCAAAGTTTATCTAGTCCTATGTATCTTGTTTTTTTAAATGTAGCCCCGTGCATTTATCTACAAATTTAGCCTTCTCCCTCACCACGGAAAACACGACAGGCAACACATGTTCCCTACCGTGCCCGAGGAGTGCGGAAAGTCACCGGAGCCTTGAGAGCTCGGCCAACCGCGGGAGCAACGCTTGGCACACCGCAGCAACACCTCCTCCCGCACGGTGTCGTGCGTGTGCCGCAGCTTCTCCCACACTCCCCGGGCGCGGCAGAGGTTGGAAAAAAGCTCGTTGGTGGGGCTCGTTGGTTCAGTTCAAAATTGCTCCAATTACACTTGTTTATTGGTTAAACATTGAAATGAGTCAATTTCGAATAAAATTAGATTTTGCTCTGGCTCGACTCGGCTTGGCTCGTTGACTCGATTCTAAAAATACTTCCAAACTATAAATAAAATAATATTAAATCAATCTATGTCAATTTCGAAAAAATATGAATTTGGCTCGATTTCCACCCCTCGGCAGCGCCTCCTCTAGCACTATATCGCTCGCTCTCGCTGTCCCTCACCCTACCGTGGCGCCAGTGACCATCCGCATTCTCCGAACGCAGCAGGGTATATTTGTCGCTTGCTGCACCTTCCACGGTAGGGGAGGGGACTAAATTTGTAAATACGTGTGGAAGGAGGCTAGATTTAAAAAAATGATTCTTCACTAATTATCCACAGTCAGATAGTGACAACACGGTACCTTTACCGTTCAAAGTTTCACACTACCACAAAACAAAAACAGGGGTAGATGATCTCTATGCTTTTCCTCAAAGTTACCAATTCTCTAGCCGCGAACCTTTTATTTGCAAACCTATACTTCTTTCAAACATAATTATAAAAATAGTTCTAACCTTGACCGCGAAAGCGCGGAAAAACAACATGTGTCACCCGTCATCCTCCCACACCACAAATGCAGGAGAGCTCAATAGCTTTGGTGGCTTGCTGAGCTATAGGAGTTTGACAGGTGCTTCTGTAGTGTAGGATTGCGACAGATGACATATGTTGGTGTTTCTTTAGTCGAAGATAAAGTTATTTTTATAATTACATTTATAAGACAGCCAAATTTTTCAAAAAAGAGTTTACCGGGACCAGAAAAGTGATTCTTTCCCTCAGCTAAAAGCCTAAAACAGCGCCCTGCCATCTCGCCATCATCGGCATTCAGCAAGCGCAGCCTCCACCTCCCTCACTAATCCAACTGGTGGACACCGAACCACAAAGTCCAAATCCAGTGGACCTCATAATTAGCTGCTTACTACCAGTGTCACACATGCAAAATGGATCAGTGAAAAGGTGGAAACATTTAAGGAACAAGACAAGAATGATTTAGCCCAGTTTAGCGCAGGTTGCTTTTGCTGAGCAACGACCTTGCATGCGACTTCCCCGGGCTCCATGTTAGTGTTAGCGGCTCGGTCAGTAGTGGCTCAGTGCCCCGTGAGGAGCATGTTAAGGCTAATCCTAGTGCATAGTATCATATTCCAAAATCCAAGACTGCTACGTAGGATAGAGAGCGTGATACTGTTGAGAAGAAACACCATCTCCAATGCATAGTATCATACTACAATATCCAAGATAGTTTGCGTGCATTAATTGTTGCATGTGTTGTGATCAAATGTTTTATATGAATATGATATGGTTTGCTCCTCAAGCAAGATCATCACGAAATCCAAGACGTTGGATATTGAGCCCAAGCAGTATCATCCTCATGATACTGCTATCTTCTCTTTCTTCATTAATCGATTGCCATGTCAGCAAGAAATCATATGTGACGGATAATTTATGGCGTATGATACTACCACCGGGACTAGCCTAATGCTACTGCATGCTACTACTCTAGTCCACAGCGAAGGACCCCGAATTTTTTATTGTACTAGCCAACAACGCCGCGCGCCGCTCTTTACACGAGCAAATGAATAAAACGTGCGAATGCCGCTTCCTACAGGAGCAAATCGAGTAAACACGCAAAAAGGACCTAAATAGAATTTTGTGTTTTCAGCAAAAAAGGCTTAAACGTAATGCTAGAAAAATGAAAAAAAAGACCTAAATGCAATGTATATTTTTTCTTAAAAAAAGGACCAAAACGTTTTCCCCCGAAAAGGACCTAATCGTAATTTTAACTTTCAGTAAAAGGACCCGAGCGCAATGCTTAAAAACGCATAAAGGAACCAGACGTAATATATATATATATTTTAAAAAAGAACCAAGTCGTAATTTTTTTTCCGGAAAAGGACCTAATCGTAATATTTTTTTTTTGAAAAAGGGCCTGATCGCGATTTTTTTTCCGGCTTGGCTCGAGCCGCGAGCCGAGCCGGCTCAAACGCACGTCCTATCGGGAAATCCTCCATCTTTAGTATATGTATGATTAGCTTCAAGCGTTTTCTTATTTTCGAAAATAGCCTCCATAAAATAGAAATTGCAAAATTGGCCCCCATACCCGTGTGTGCTGCAGCCCCAGTGCGCTGCTTAATTTTTCACCTTTTTTGTGGCCCGGGCCCACCTTGCCGCGTGTGTGGGGCGCTGCTCCCGCCGAAACCGCTCCCCCATTGTGCTGCACGCAGCGTAGGCCGTGGGGCCCGCCAAGCCACGCACATGGTGCGCTACTTCGCCCCTACAGCGCCCCAGAGCCACTGCACCGCTCGGCCCCACCTACGCTCGGTCGCCTCACCCTGCCACACGCGTGCCTCCACAGACCGCCTGCCCCATCGCCTTTCCTCGCCATGAGTCGGTTCTCAAGATGGCCCCGCAAAAGCAAATCGATTTTCTTTACATCACATCCGTCCATCCCGTCAGCACGCCGAAAGCATCGACCAACGTCCACTTGTCCTGCACATGGCCTCAATCCCCTGCTATAAATTACGACCGCTGTGATAGTTTGCAGCAAGCAGTCGGCGAGGGTAAGAAACAAGTGGTAGAGTGAGGGAGTTTGGGAGTTTTTGAGCGAGCTGAGCAAACCGAGAGCTCAAAGTGGACAAGCGGGGAAAGAAGGGCTTGCAAAAAAGAAGCGGAAACGAAAATTTTAAATCAGATATCCGGAGTAATTTAGTCGGTGTTTATAATTTTGTGGCATTTATTTTTAGATTACCTTTGTTTCGTAGTATTCGATTCGGGATTCTTATTTTGCAGGTATTCTTTACGAAGATTATTTTGTACGCTGGTCGGGCTTTAGTGATCTTTAGCACAGCTTCAGGAAGGTTAGTATGAAGTCTTCGGGAATATTAGTATAATAATATTGTAATATTAGCATAATTATTATAAAATTAGTGTAAGTAGTAGTACATGAAACCTCGGTATTACTACAATGAGCAGTACATGAAATGATGATAATTGTATAAATAGTATTACATGATATGACAGTAGTAGTTTAATGAGTAGTACGTGAAATAGGACATGATTGGTGTGATGTTAATGCAAGTAGTAGTATGATAAATGACTATATTGGTGTAATGAGTAGTTCATGAAATGATGATAGAAGGCGTAAATAATGGCGTGTACTTAGCGTGATTTTATTGGATTTAGTAGTACATGAAATAACGGTATTTGTACATGTAATGACAATAATAGTGTATTTAGCAGCACGTAAAATAATGGCGTAATGTTAGCGAAATATTAGTACGAATATTGTAATATTAGTGTAGTACCAGTAGGATATGAAAGATTTAGTAGTGCGTACAATGATAGTAGTACTACACAATGTATACATAACTGTAATAATGTTCGAATAATCTTACGAGAATAATCGTGTGATTAGTACAATAATAGTATAATTAGAAGTGCATGATTTGACGGTATTAGTACATTATGTAGTACTTAAAATGACAATGTTAGCAGAATGAGTTGTGCATTAAATGACAGCAACACTACAAAGAGTAAATAATAATAATAATTGGTGTGATGTTACTGCAAATAATATGACATGAGTAGTATAAGACTGTACGTTTGGATATAATGCGTGTGCGTCATTTGCTATGGTAAGTATTGCATGAAAGATATCCAAGATTTGTTCGTGTTTTATGGCGACGACGTTGTTCGCGAGGATCCATATGGGGTAGACCTTTCGAACTGCAAACGGAAGGTGATCTGGGCTCCGGGTCTGACGGAGATGGGCCTAGGCGAGCTCCGTAGGTGCGTGCGGAGCGTATTTGATGGGGAGACCGCCCGAAAGAAGATTGTAATCGATGTCGTACATGCCAGAGCTTTGGGAGGTTCGACGGACTATTTGTGGACGCTATGCAAGATCGCGGGAAGCGCACAGTGGGGGAATACATGCAAATTGTGATGAACCCTTAGGCGTAGATACACCATCGCTTGATGGTTTATGTGCACTTCCTAGACAGAGGAGAAACCTTAAATCCTCGTGGTGGCGGTGGCGCCGCCGTTGAAGCATCCTCTGGGGGCATCCGAGAGGAGACTACTGTGGATGAATTTCATCCAAACAAAGACAATGGACGGTGGTAGTTCGCTCGCATTGACTGCCACGAGCACCTACAAGACCTGGAGGACGTAGCAACATCCAATGATGATAAGGATGTCGGCACAGATAGTAGTGGAGATGACGATGCAGCTCTCATTAGTGGCATTGTGTCCACTGATGTGGAGTACGTTGGTTCGATTGGTACTGGCCTAATTGGAAGGAGGCCAAGGCTCTGCATCGCGCGCAATCAAAGGGGAAGGCAACGATGGATCCTTCCATATAGAATCTACAATAATACGTACGATATTTTCCCATTTCCAAAAGGAGCGCATGTACCTCAATAGTAGTTTCCGTTTATGTCATCGCACCATGTCTCTTTCATCATTTCCTATGCAATGTTATGTCCATGATATCGTGCTATGTATCTTAAAATTTCTATGTCAAGCTATGTGCCCTAGTCATTTTGTAAAACATGCTATGTCATCTTCTTCCGTATGAGCCATCAAACATTACTTTTTCACATCGTCGCCCATGTAGTGCCCATTAACTGGACATATCCGACGAAATATTGGAGCCATTTTTCCCGCCGAATCTTTGCACTGCCTCCATAAATAGGTCTCCATGCCGCCTCCGCTACCTCATATCCTCTTCCTCATCCCATTCCTTGCCTCCTTTAGGTCAAGTGAAGGCCATGTCTGAAACGTCGAGCTCAGGAAATCGGAGGGCCTGTGCGCTTGCCACTGCAAGGCGGGTCGATTGTCCTAACTGCCATATGCAAACTAATGTGTTCTACGCCAACACTGAGGGAAATAACGGCCGGGTGTTCTATAAATACCATTTTTTCTCTGTAAGTGAAAAGTTAGTTCGATTTCTTCCCTTTTTGATGTTTTCTTTCATGTTCGAGTTGTCTATTTTTTTAGAGATCTTTTTTCTTTCCACGGCCTCAACGCATGTTCACATCGTCACGTAGTTTGTAGGATACCAATATTTCTAGTGGGCAGACACCATGGATACCTCGATGGAGCGTCCTGCAAGCACAGTACTGCAGAGGATGCAGCCATGCTCGAGCAGAAGATAGACCCCATGCTCGAGCAAAGACTGAACATGCTGATGTTTAAGATGGAGTGCATTTTAGATCATGTCAAGTGGTTCGAGAAGATTGTGTGTTTGGCTATCCTTGTTGTACTGTACGCTATACTTGCGAAGTAATTCATTTCATTCGTACAACACTAAGTTGGTCATGGATGTGGTTTGAAGTGGTTTAAGAATGATGTACCTTATATACTATTTCAATTTGGTATTTCGATTTGTTAACTTATCTGCTATTCGGATTTAATCTTTTGCTTTGTTAACTTATGTATTACGTAATTATTACCTCGTAATGACAATAGTTGTTAAAAACCTAAAGCATCCATCACCTTTCGCAGTCACAAGTCGCAACACTCTGCGCACCGCTTTTAGCTTTTTCAGGCCGATTTGACAACACTCTGTAAGCAGCTTTGTCAGGATGATTTGACAACACGCTGCCAGCATCTTTGTCAGGACTATTAGACAACTCGCGGGTAGTAGCTTTATCAGGCCGATTAGACAACTCAAGGACGTCTAGCTTTGTCAGGCCGATTAGACAAGTCCTGGGCAACAGCTTTGTCAGGCCGATTAGACAACTCACGAACGTCTAGCTTTGTCATGCCGATTAGACAACTATCGGGCAGCAGCTTTGTCGGACCGATTTAACAAGTCGTTAAAATCACTTTGAAACCTCAGTGCCATTCATTGGTTCTAACAAACAAAATTCGATTATATAATCTCTGTTCCATTCTGTCAGGACCCGAATATGCAAATTCGGACCCTCTGTGTATATTGCACTAGTCCAGGATCACACTAGTGCACACAGACTCAACACAGATGAATATCACAATCATACACAACGAAAACATAATAAAAGACATCATGTATTAAATATTAAACTGTTGACTGACCTTATGTTCAAACTTACATGATTATACCTCGCAAGGCTAAATTACAAATTAAACTACAGCGGAATGAAAACATAGATACACCCCTCAGTATACCACAGGCAACTGACAAGGCTTGCCCCTAAATATTCGTCTTCTCCTGGACACCTCCTCCAAAGCTGGTGTAGACTTCTCACTGGTGAAGTTGTTGACAAGTTGTGCACAGAATGCATTTCTAACATAATTATATGCCAGGCTTATTCCAAAGGAAAAGGCTAACATGGCTATTTTGCAATAAAGCAGCATTTATGAACAAGTACAATAAGTAGATCGTAAAGACAGTAAAACAAATAACAGTAATAGTAATTTTAGCATTTCAGGTAAATCAAGTTATCCAATCTAAGTCAAGTTCCAACTTTCAATAACATCCAACATTCCCATCCAGGTTTTCATTTAATAAAATCTAACCCTTGACTGTAATCCTCGAGCATTGCTCAATACCGCGAGCACGGCTATCCGAATTGATTTACACTCTGCAGAGGTTATGCACTTCCCCACACGACATAACCATACACCAAAAAGGCGAGTGGTCATGACAAAACCTTTCGAAAACCTTTATCCTAACATTGACCCTCCCGGTAAGTCATACACTACACCTTCCCTCAGTGGAGGAGAAGGATAGGACCGACAAACCATTAGATTGATATGTAACGCCACATCCTCCGCTATAACCACACTTCCATGCATGCACGCTTCTGTGTGATTATCCACCTGAGGAGTCATAGATCAAGATATCAGTAATCCTAATTAGTTAGGTCTGTCCCATTCCAGATCATGTGGTTGCATGATTAACTCAGTTCAAAGGCTCACAAAGTTAAGTCCTTAATTAACTAGACAAGATTTTCACAAACCCTCTGCCATTCCTAGCCCACCTTGGCACACTGCCCTTTGCCACTTGCCCCAATCCAAATTATTTACCACCCCAGTTGATTATTATGCACCACGTGCCATCAACAAGTCAACATTGTTTCGTGACATACGTCACTACAACTCAACATCATTGTGTGACAGCACCCGACACACCTTTCATAAACAGGTTCCATATTCCATTAATCAAGATTCACTTTTGATATTGTAAAAACATGATGTATACGTGGCATGGCTAAGCAAGCTAAACACGGTCTAACCAACCTATGTTGATTGCTAATATTAACCAACTATAATGAACCAGTCTAGGGTGACAATAGATCATGGCATATAAATGAAAGGTAAGATATAGATCAATTAGGTAAATTAGCTAGATCCCAATTTAATTTGAAACAATTGTATACGTGAAATAGAATGCAATAAATTAAAACAATATAGCGATTTTATAAACATGGGTTCAACATGATCAAAGCACAACTTGCCTTGGCAAAGGTCCTGTTCTTGCTCTGAAATTTGATCTTGGGTCGACGTATCCTCCTCCGAAGCGTCACACAATTCAACGTCTACGCGAATCGGGAGATAACACCAAGTAAATACCAAAACAGAGAGCAAATTAAATCCAAAAATTAAATAAAATTCATCATTAAATAGATCTCAATTTTACAAAAAAATTAAAAATTGAATCACCTCAATCGGAGTTCATATGCGAAAGTTATAGCTATTCAAAGTTGAAATAAATACTGAAATTACCGAAAATAGAAAATCCGAATTTCTCGAATTATCTTTATTCTGGAAAAAACCGAATTAATGCGTCATGCTGACGTCAGCCCTGACCCGGGTCAATCAGAACACGACACGTGTCCCTCGGTCTATGGATTGGGTCCACAAACCTATCGGGTTCACGGTGGACTCGGTCCACACGCGTCTGGTTCTCTGACGCACGGGCCCCGCGCTTGCTGACTCTTTGCCACGACGACGTCCACGCAACGCGCCATGCAACTGACACATCCACCAGGCCGCACACGTGGCTGCCACGCGTTGGCGAACCATCACGCCACACCATCCGACGGCGCGCGTGGCCCTAGAGTCACCGGCGACGAGAACAGAGGCTATCACTAGATAGGCCTCAACGTCGCGCATATGATGACATGGCTCAGTGCTCACCTAGCTCACTGGAGTAGCGACGGCGAAGATCCAAACACGGCGGCGGATAGGGCTTCCTCGGCGACGTTGCTCCGACGATCTTTCAAAGAGAATGGTGTGCGCACAGGATGCTACTCGCCAAGGCAAAGCATCTGGCATCGGTTCCAAGCTTGAAATCCCACAGACGACGACGAATCGGTGGTTCTTCCTTTCAGTGGCGCACGGCGGAAAACCTTCGATTGCAGCGAAATAGCAGCGCGTCTTGACTAGCTATCTTAGGGTTCTGCTTTGAGACCTTGAGACACTCCCGGTGCACACCTTTTATAGCACTAGAAGTCTATGTTTTTCCCGATTCCTTCGTGATGTCCAAGGCGAGCACGGAGCAGAGTCCGGCTCGGTCTCGTGAAGACGACGATGGTGGACCGTACACGCGTCGCGATGAGCGGACTAGATTGACAGCGGCGCGGCAAGATCCTAACAGAACACGCGTCCTTCCAACGGACGAGATTCGCTAAAGTCCTGAAGCGGTACGCCTTGATCTCCACCGCACGATCTCAATCCAACGGTCAGAAACACTTTGGTTTAATGGGCCGATGGCACAGAGTGATTAGGCTGTGCACGCGCATAGTATACGGGCCGAGGCCCAATGCTATTCAATTGTTTTTCCAGGTTTTTCCTTTTAAAATAATTCTTATAATTTTCTTAATTAATTTTAGGCAATAATAATACCAGGAAAAATCTGAGAAAAATCTCAAAAATAACTTGAGACATTTGAACTTAAATAAAATACTTTTGATAAAACTTTATATTAACTTTGTATATATTTAATTAGTTTTCTCAAAAGGCCAATATACATAATGTGAAATTAATTCGAATAAATTCCAGAAAAATCTAATAAATTCTAGAAAAATTAGAAAATGCATAAATAGTAATAAAATAATATTATAAATAAATTATGTTACATATTCATTACTTCTGACAAACAAAATTCGATTATGAAAATAACATCCGAGTTAGTAGTAATAAAGGGAAAAAACAAATCGAAGTAGCCAAATATATGACAACACATTGCATATTGCTTTGTCAGCCCGATTTGACAACATGCGCCCCCGCTTTCTCAGAACGACGGACAACACATTGCCAACCTCAGAACGAAGTGACACCATATTGCCCACCTCTTTCTCAGACTGATTTGACAATACGTTGCAGCTCGCTTTGTTAGACCAAATTAAGGTATAAAACCACCCTCCACCCACGCAGCACTTCTTCACTGCCCTAACCTACACTCCATTGCAATGGCAGAAAGAGGAGGCACCTCAAGCCGTGGAAGGGGTAGATGGGGAAGACTGGGTCGAACATCACCTGGAAACCCTGACCCTTCATGGTTTCGAGGCCGCGACCCTAACCTCCAGGATACTACAATCTACGGTCCGCTAGACCCCAATCCCCCCATCCCAAATTTTCCCATTTGAACAAGGGACTCATATATTCTCCAAGATCCAATCCACGAAGGCTAACCACTCCGCTCCCTGAACTGGCCGAAATGCAAGCACGACCTCGACGCCATTGTGCAAGTTTCTGATGGGTCTGATCCCAACCCAGGACACCGTTTCTACCAATACCTTCTGTTCATGGTAACCGCTACAGCTCTTACTTATCATTCGGCTCATATCTCGCTATATGAAACATACTCTTCCTTGCAGGCCACGGATTGCAAATTCACTGAATGGGTGGACCCACCATATCCCATACATGCCCAATGCTACATCCATACATTACTATATCGCCTTGATGAAATGGAATAGGACCTCACGGAGGTCAAGAAGGAGAACGAACAGCTCCGCAGGTAGAACTTGGAGCTCCAGACCCAGAATGACGACCTACATCATCAGATACTCAGGGAGAGGAACAATGAGGAGGTCGACCACCTTGGCAGCGACTACTACACTTACTGCTGCTGCCACATTGCCAGCTATAGTTGTGCTTGCCACTACCGTGACAACCAGCTTCGTCCACGCCGTCCTGACA
Organism: Otatea glauca; assembly: GCA_036346275.1. Lineage (NCBI taxonomy): Eukaryota > Viridiplantae > Streptophyta > Magnoliopsida > Poales > Poaceae > Otatea > Otatea glauca. Next base: position 22,646,475 of record CM070715.1, read on the forward strand.
ATTAACACTCTATGTGGGTGCCTTACGGTTACCTATTCGAGCCTTAATGTCCTTCGCCATTAAAGCGTAGTCCATTTTTTTAAACAATTTTTTTAAAAAAGTTCATTTCTACGATTGGTGACAGAGAGCCCCGCCGAACTAGCGACATACTCTCCGTCGGTATTTGAAATGGAAATATTTCAAACGCCGATAGATAGTCTATTTGTACTTTTTTAAATCGACATATTATTTCGGTAATTTTATATTAACATAACATAATTACAAATAAACTACTACAATTTGGAACAAATAAAAAAACTAACGCAGCAAAAAATAAAAAAAATACCGAGCACGGGTAGGCCGGAAGGTGCAGTGGCCTTGGGGCGCTACAAGGGCGAAGCAGCGCCCCGGGAGCGTGGTTTGGCGGGACCCACGACCTACATTGCATGCAGCACCGTAGGGGAGCGGCTTGCGGCGGGAGCAACGCCTCGCGGGCGCAGCAAGGTGGGCCCAAACCACAAAAAAATTCCGACAAATTTTGCAGTGCCCCAGGAGCGCGGCACACACGCACGAGGGGCTATTTTCACAATTTCTGCTTGATGGAGGCTATTTTTAGAAATAACAAAACGCTGGGGGCTAATACCGTAAAAAATTCAAAGCCCCCTCCTCTCTGTGGCAGTGTACTGCCCTAAGGATGGCTATTGTAACTAGGGGTTGTGGTTGGGTTTATTCGATTTTAAAATAATTTGATTTTTTAAAACCAGTTATCGAATTTTTCGTTCCAAAATGAAAAACCGAAATGAATTAGTCGAAATTTTTTGGTTAATTCGGTTAACTGAAATATAAATAAACATTAGGTAGATTAGATTTGGTCATTTTCATGTCGCAACACAGAGTAGAGATAAACCCACACAATATTCATAAGTAATTAAAGCATAAGCGTAGCAGAACACATAAATATAGCACAAAGATATTAGAACATGAGAATTGTTTGGCAGTTTTAGGAAGAACATTACAAAGTGGTATTGTATATGGGCTATTTGGTTATTCGGTAATTTTGATTTCTAGAAACGAAAACCGAACCGAAAACCGAATTAACGAGTATTAAAGCCCATGTTCTAATTGGACTTATGACGGTTAAAAGCCATGATCTATTTTTGGGCCCGCAACTCATAAAGAAAAACCTATTGAGAAGAACGAGGCCCACATTCAGCCAACTGGTTACATCTCCGACTAAATTGCTCACGTGCCTTATGTATTGCTTCGCACTGGTCTTCCCCAATCTGTGAAATAGTCACCACGACCGGTAATACTGGTCGGAGCAAACGATTATCTCTGCACATGCGTTCGTGCGGACAGTTATTTGACAAGTGCGAATGACTACTTGAAGTTATCCCGGAAATAGCACCCTTTGACGAGAAGACACCATTTGACGTAAAAACATCCTTCGGTTATGTGACGTCTTTTTTGGCACAATTGCCGCCTCTCCATTCTGTATGAATAGGGCACCTATTCGTTATGTCAAAGGTATGCATGATCAAATGTTATATTCACAGCACTATATAAGATTTGTACTCAGTTAAGACGTTTGTCTAATAAAAAAACAATCTCATTCTCTCCTTCGCGATCTTGTTTTCTCTGGAAGCCCACAACCATTTTTACATAAGCTCGGTTTAGGGACCCTAGGTCTTAAACATCGACACGAATAATACCAAAATAAAAACAGAAACCATAAAACCCAAATAATCGATCAATTTGGCTCAATTCGATAAATCGGTTTCAGTCAAAAAAAAATGCCCACCTCTTATTGTAGCGCTATCATCGGATCACTCACTCGTTGGCTGCCTAACAAAATAGCAGGAGGACCCCGCTAGTATATCTTGTTGGGAAACCCAGATGGCCCATTGAAGGCCCATACTGGTCCCTTAGCCTAAACCCTAGGTGAGCGCTACAAAAGGAGGAGGGGGGTCCCCCCCAATGTATAAGCAATCATTAGAAATAAAAGAATTTCGCTGTTGCTCTCCCTAAACACGTGTCTCTCTCTCTTTCTGTTCTCCAATTCAGATCTGTTCGGGAACCCCGGACTATTTGATAGCGAGGTTCCTTAACACGTTATCAGCACGAAGCTCTACCGGGGTTCAGAATTGAAAAGGTGAGAAAAGGTGGGAATTAGCGATTGAATCTAATCGGTTCTTTTTCTATGCATGCATCTACCCTACGTGGCACGAAGCTACACGAAGAATGCTCGGCTACACAAGACTGAGACAAAGCTACAATCATCGCTCAAGAAAAATGTTCGGCGGCAATGCGATGCTCGACGGCGCGATCGCCTCGGCGCCGCCGTCATTGCCAACGCACATGCGCACGAAGCGCCACCACCATGCACTTCAGAAGAAACAGTGAATTGAATTTGGTTGGCTATGCTGATGCTGGGTATTTATCAGACCCGCATACTGACAAGTCCCAAACTGGCTATATTTTCCTATGTGGAGGAACAGCAATTTCTTGGAAGTCGTCTAAGCAGACTCTTGTCTCGACGTCGACAAACCACTCGGAAATTATCGCTTTATACGAAGCATCTCGTGAATGTGCATGGCTCAGAAGAATGGTTCACCACATCCAGAAGTCATGTGGTTTGAACATTGAGCAAACTCCCACGATAATCTATGAAGATAATGCAGCTTGTGTTGCCCAAGCACAGATGGGTTATGTGAAGAGCAATCTCACGAAGCATATCAACCCCAAGTTCTTCTATGCTCACGAATTGCATAAGATGAACGAGATCAAGATATTGCATACTAAGTTATGTGAAAATCTTGCAGATTTGTTCACTAAATCACTCCCAAAGATCTACCTTTGAAAGGTGCGTGAAAGGAATTGGGATGATGAGACTTAGAGAAGTGCAGATTTCGGGGAGATATTTCACATACTCCCACATAAATCTCAAGATGAATTATGAATACCCAACATGAATCTCAAGATTAGCAATTGAAGTTGGGAGAATTGTACTCTTTTTCCTTAGCAAGTTTTTCATGAAGTTTTCTTGCATAAGGTTTTAACGAGGCAATTCATGCAACATAGTAAGCGTATGCTATGTACTCTTTCTCCAAGTATTTTCCCACTGGGTTTTTCTGGAGTTTTAATGAGGCATATGCATCTCGCGGCAAAGGGCCCAAGGGGGAGTGTTGGGAAACCCAGATGGCCCATTGAAAGCCCATGCTGGTCCCTTAGCCTAAACCCTAGATGAGCGCTACAAAAGGAGGAGGGGGTCCCCCCAATATATAAGCAATCATTAGCAATAAAAGAATTCCGCTGTTGCTCTCCCTAAACACGTGTCTCTCTCTCTTTCTGTTCTCCAATTTAGATATGTTCGAGAACCCCAGACTATTCGATAGCGAGGTCCCTTAAAATATCTCACCTACATCCCCAATAAGATGCGATGCCTAGGTACTAGTACCAGTACTGCATCTGCGTGCCACCACTACCATTTGATGTTGATCCACACTGGCTCACAAGTCACAAGACACTTGCACATACCGGCCCGGCGCATGTTGATGTTAATCTTGTCATTTCCTCTACTAACAGACATAGAAATGAAATATTTTTTGGGGTGGCATTGGATCAATAAGCCTACTCAAACAAAAACTCTAGCTAGAGCCCCACCCCCACTATGCTTTTATACTTACTTCTTGGCTTAACCTCAGTTGAATTTTCAGAGAGATGAGTTGGAATTCTGAGCGTGTTTTGAAAAGGATCTACCGTGCGTTCGCAGCGCATGCGGCTATCCGTCAGTGCAGATGGCAAAGAGGTAGCGCGGTAAAACTGTAGAAAATTAACGCTGATAACCCATGCAACATACGGAGTACATAGTTGACAAGACTTTCATTCTCAGCAAAAATAATTCACAATTTCACACGAAATATTAGCTGGACTGATTCTTCACTGATTATCCCTGGTCAGATAATAACAAACTAACAACACGGTACCTTCACCGTTCAAAGTTTCACACTACCACAAAACAAAAACAGGGAGAGATTATCTCTAGGCTTTCCCTCAGCTAAAATAGCGCCATGTCATCTCGCCATCATCAGCATTCAGCAAGCCCAGCCTCCACCTCCCTCACTGACGACTGATCCAACTGGTGTCTGGTGGACACTGAGCCACAAAGTCCAAACCTAGTGAACCTCAGAACTAGTTAGTTAGAATTTCACGTGTTGCCGTTAGCGACCCTTGAATTCAACAAAGAGAGTAAAATTTTCTAAAAAAATAAAGAAAGTAAAAAATAAAGTATTGTAACTCAACGTTAACAGAGAGAAGATTTTTTTTTTAATTTTTTCTATTTTTTAAAAATAATAAAACATTTTAGCTTTTACTCTGTAGAAACTAGGGGTGGGTATTTTTAAACCGAAACTGAATTACCGAACCGAACCGAATTAACCGATTATTTCGGTTTTCGTTCGGTTTTTCGCTTTCAAAAACAGAAATAACCGATAGCCAATGTATAATACTACTTTATAATGTTCTTCCTAAAGTTACTAAACACTTCTTATGTTCTAACACATTGATGCGTATGTTTGGTATATTCATATGTTCTATTATACTTATACTGTAATAACCTATGAATATTGTATGGATTTATCCCTACTGTGCGTTACGATATGAGAAGAACTAAATCTAATCTACCTAACATTTATTCATATTTCGGTTAACTGAAAAACTGAGTTAACCGAACCAAAATATTTCGGTTAATTTAGTATAGTTTTTCATTTTAGTTAAAAAATTCAGTAGCCAGTTTTCAAAAACCAAACTATTTTAAAACTGAAACAAACACCGAGTGCCCACTCTTACTAGAAACTACCGTGTTTTGAGGGGGCGCATGGCGCCGGGCGGCCAGCCCCGTACATGCAGCAATAGTAAGTTATATAGATTAGCTGCTTACTACCAGTGTCACACATGCAAAATGGATAGACCAAAAAAAAGATAATGGGAGCAGCATTAGTATCACAGGAGAAAAAAAAACAGCTGTAGTATCACAGAAAAAGAAAACAGCGGCTCGAAGAAGAAAAAGAAAACCCCAAAATCTAAAAGGATCACAGGGCTAATGGGAGCAGCATTAGTGTTTGGCTTTGCGGCCCCTTTATATTCCCCCAGCCTCCCAAGTCCCACTCCCAACTCCCTCATCCCCCTCAGCTAGTCAGCTGTAGCGGTGTAGCCAAGCATTTGTCCAACTCAAGAGAGAAGAAATCTTTGCTAGATCAGAGGCTGCCTGATCCTTCTGTTGCTCTGTGGCTTTTGTCCAATCTGCCGAGTTCTTTTGAGAATTGTTGCTGCGCGCGTGCAATGGCGTCCACGTCGAGCTCGACGGCAGTCGACGAGAGGGAGAGGGAGCGGAAGCGGAAGCGCAACGACGGGGGAGACTCCCCGGCGGTGGAGGCGCAGCCGTCCAAGTGGCGGACGCGGAGGGAGCACGAGATCTACTCGTCGAAGCTCCTCGAGGAGCTCCGCCTCGTCCGCACAGGGTCCCCGGCCACCTCGGCGTCGACGGCCCCGCCGCGCAGCTGGGCCGTGCGGGAGGTGGCCGACCGCGTGCTCGCTATCGCGGCGCGCGGGCGCACGCGCTGGAGCCGCGCCATCCTCGCAGCCCGCCGCCGCCGCCTCCAGGCCGCCCACCGCGCGCGCCTCCGCGCCCCCAACTCCCCGCCCTCGCGCCACCAAAGCGCCGCCGCCGCTGCCTCGCCGCCGGGGAAGGGCCCGAAGACGCCGCCGCTGGCGAGGAAGGCGAAAGTGCTCGGGCGGCTGGTGCCAGGCTGCCGCAAACTTCCATTCCCGGCGCTCCTTGCTGAGGCCTCCGACTACATTGCGGCGCTCGAGATGCAGGTGCGCGCCATGACCGCGCTTGCCGAGGTCCTCTCCACCGTCTCCTCCTCGTCTGCCTCAGCCTCAGCCTCAGCTTCCTCCTCCGGCGGCTCCTCGCCGGCATGACCAAGCTTCATGATTCGTGTATTCATTGTAAATTTCCTCCCTTTTCCCCCTATAATTTCTCCCCTGGATTAGTTAACCCCGAGCTCTCTCTCTCTCTCTCTCTAGTTTGTCCTGTAACTCCTGTTCTTTCCATAAGCTGGGTGAACGATTATTGTGGTGATGGCATTCTGATGATTTACCCGTGCTGTAATGTAGTAGGCCACAGTCGTTTTGTACTCTTCTCCCTTCGCTTTCTCCTCAGGATTCTTTTGTAGGCTGTTTCTTTTGTTCTGCCTCGGATCGCTTCTCTGATAAATGCATCATGAAATGTTCAGATCACTGATCACTTCCGAGTACTGTCTTCACTTCTTTCTCTGTCCTGCACGCCGTGCATGTCGTTCTTGCTTTTTGCCGATGGAAAAGTTTAATCAACCTTGTGGTTTAACTTAAGAAGGTGGCGTGCTTCCGTAACAATTAACAAAAGCCTGGCTGAAATGATGCCATGAGTTCTCTGTTCCATCTCGGTAAATGGCATTGGAGAATCTTCAACGATGTGTCCCGGATCCCAAGCTTAACACTCGAGGTTTGCACGAACCAAATCTCTCAAATCGCGACTAATAACTTGAGTACTGCCACCTTATTAAAAAATATAAGTCCTATAATTTGAACTTATTGAAAAATATAAACCATGTATATAGATTTAATGAGTCTTTTTATCTATACCTCTATTTATTCTCTCTCAACTCTATATATTTATTTATTATCACATACGCAAAGTATTATCCATCATCTTCCAAGATAATTAAGAGAGATATGTAAATTATTTTCTCTTATATCTTCTTTAATTTTACTGTAACCTTAACCCTGAGTATTTCTTGGTACTGAACGAAACATGCAAGGTAGTAAGCTAGTATAGTAACAGAAAAAAAACTTCCTTGGGCTCGTGGTGCTGCAAAGCTAGCTAGACTAGAGTTGTTTATTTCGAATTGGGCAGCAGTAACATGGAACGGGAAATGTGGCAATGCTGGGGGAATAAATGGCACGTGGCCGATCTGAGCGACACGCCGGGTTAAAGCTCGTGGGGCCCCAGTGCAGTCACGAACCGTGGGCACGCGCGACCCTCGCACCAGTGGTGGGCACATGGGCCGGCCGGCTCGAGGCACGGAGGGCACGGTACAGCACAAGTCCGGCCCGACACGTTAGAAGGTCGTGTCGTGCCAGTTTGTTACTATAGTTCGGGTCGTGCCGGGCTCAAAAATTGAGCACGACGAACGGTACTACCCGATACGGCCGTTTGGGCCGTGCCTGTGCTGGTCCGGCCCGGAGACGGCACGAAGGCTCGTGGCACAGCCTGCGGCCGGGCACGCGGCAGTGTTCGCCTCTGTCGCACTTGCGCCGCGCTGCGCCCTCACCCGCGCCACGACCACGCACGCGCCAAGGCTTACGCCGTGTTGGCGGGTGTCTTCTTGGCGCCGCGCGTCATGGCCGGGCCGAGGAGAGAAGCGGCGCGAGCGAGGAGGGAGAGGAGGGCCTCGGTCGGGGGAGAGGAGCGGGAGGCCGGTGGCCGGCGAGGCGAGGCGGGCGGCGGTCAAGGGCGTGAGAGTGAGGGCGGGGGGCTAGCCGTGGGGAAGAGGGAGCTAGAGGCCGACGGCGTGGGCGGGCGAGGCGCGACGGGGCCGGCGAGGTGGCGGGAATCGAGGCGGCACGGCATGCCGGCAGGGTCGGGACTCGGCCTCGGGCGCGTGGACACACTATAAAGAAAGAGGATAGCTTGCATTTGTTCTGCACAACTCTATCACGCTCTCCCTTCTTGCCCATTTTTGCTCAGGCGCTCAGCACAATCTGCACATCTCTCTCTATTTGCTATCTTTTTTTTGCTCTCTCGTTGTGAAATAAAATGTTTCGCAAGAGCAAGAGCAGGAGAGCACGCCCGCGCTCTCCTAGTCCCCCTCGTTAGGATCAAGAGATCGACTCACGCCAACTCTCCACCAGCATGGGAGACTACGGCATGAATAACCGTCATCTGGACGACTCGCACGACATCGAGAATGCCTCATACACTTCGGATGCACCGAGCTCGGATGCCGCTACCTCGGTGCATGCAGGACGGACGTCGGTATCCACACCGAACACGCAGCCCGATATATCGATTCAGCCAGCACGGGCGTCCATAGCCGGCAGTCGACGCGCGTGGTGCTGGTAACATATGGACAGAACCGTCGAAATGGTGGACGGACGTGAGGTAGTGTATGCTGTTTGCAAGTACTGTCAAGCTAAATTATCTGCACGTGCATGTGGTGGAACAGGTCATCTGAAGAGACACGCGGAGAATTACTTGAGGAAGATATCGACCGAACGGAGGTCGGGCGAGGCGCGCGAACAACTCAACTTCAACACCGACGATCAAGAAGCACATGGGTATACAACGCCGACGTAGCTAGAGACGAAATTGCACGTTACATAGTTACTGAGGATCTTCCGCTTAGAACGGGTGAGAGCTCTAATTTTGAGAGAATGGTGCAACGTGGTTTTTGACCGCAATACCAACATGTTAGTAGAAGAACAACTACACGTGATATTTGTAAAATATTTACAAATAAACTAGAAATGTTAAAACAAACCTTTATGACACTTAGTTTTTTCTTTGCATTAACATCTGACATATGGACTTCCTCTCATCAAAGAGCAGCATATATCAATATTGTTGCGCACTACCTGGATGACGAGTACGTACTAAACAAAGGGGTCATAGGGTTTAAGCCAATCTCGGAGTCACACACTGGACATGCTGTCGCTACCCGTATACTTGAGGTTGTTAATGACTTTAAAATAGAAAGTAGAATTGTTTCCATTACTCTTGACAATGCATCAGCTAACACAACTGCTATGGAGCATCTCTCACCGCACCTGGAGACTTATATTGGAGGTTTTGTACTCCACCAGAGGTGCGTATGCCATATTATTAATCTCATTGTAAGGCGGTTTGCATGTAATGAAACCTACTTTGGAGGGCATACGTCTCGCTATCGATTTTATTACTAATTCACCGTAAAGTTTGCCCAGCTTCTCGTGAGTACCGCAAGGCCAACAATATGAAACCAAGAAGATTCAACCTTGATACGAAGGTTAGATAGAACTCAACTTATACTATGCCGCATCGGCGAAGACTACGAGCACATTATCACCGCCTTCACAACCGCAATAATGGTGAGGTATTGGTTATCGACGCGATTGATAATTGCTAGTCATTTTCGTAATTTTTTTTTTAAAATTTACGATGCAACTAAACAATTATCTGGTGTGTACTACTCAACTTCTTGCTTAGTCATCGAGTGGCTTTGGCTTATTGCTAATGCTTTTAAAGAAAATAGAGATAATTATATTTTACGTCTCATTATAGAACCAATGGAGCAAAAAAAATTAAAATATTTTCAAGCTATTCCACATTTGTACTGTTTTGCTGTCATTTTGGATCCTCGGAGAAAATTTTCTGACTTGCAGGGCGCCTTCGAGGGAATAGGTGAGGTATTTGATCTTGATTTCTCTGAGGCCTATACTCATGTTTATAACGAGTTTTTCGTAGTTTTCACAAATACTACGAGAAGTTTGGCACCGTATGAAGCACGAAGATCTACCTCAACAACGCAACAAGCACGAGGCAGTTCGATCGCTTCAAACATGTGGAAGAAGCTGAAAGGCAAGTCGTCTGGTTTGTCTTTCGAAACGCCGAGCAGGCCGCAATGGAATCCACGGGTAGAGATCAACCACTACCTCGACACGCCTTTCGTGGAGTCCGAGCTTGACAGGGACGAGGAAAATCAACTTAACTTGCTTTTGTGGTGGAAGAATAACAAACGTATTTACCCCGTGCTATCCCATTTCGCACGAGACGTACTTACGGTTTCGGTGTCCACTGTCTCGCCTAATCCACTTTCGCCGGTGGGGAGGATACTTGAGCCGAGGAGGTCGTCTCTCACACTTGAGATGGTTGAGGCAATTACATGCCTCAAAGACTGGGAGCGTGCAGATGAGAGGACACAACATCAGCCAGAGGATCAGGAGATCACGGACGCGGTAGCCGACTTTGACAATCTCAGCCTCGGATAGTCTATGTATATAAACGTAGTTACTGTACACTTTTCCTTACCGGGAGTACCCCACACCGGGGTGTAAGGTTTTTAACGAGATAGTAACTCTGTACATGTTCAAGATTTAATAAAATTTACTTCTTTCCCCCCAATATTTGTGTCCACTACTAGCAATACTAATATCCACATAGGATGTTTCTTTCGCACATTTATTCTCGTCATTTATTTACTTACTTTGCTAATTTGTCCAAAGATACACAAGAGAACGAATGCGTGTTCGCTAATAATGATTTAGTTAATTGGCATAATGCATGGCCCGACTTTATTTTTGATGATCTAAGCGAATGCGTGTTGCTCGATTGTAGATTTACATATTTCTTTGATCAAGGTGGCTATACATTCGCTGCACCGTAGCATCGTGTACGCACGCTACTACAAGCAAATTTGGGTCATTTCCTCTCGTCGCAATAGTGTAAATGGACTGGGCTTGGGCCGGCACGGCACGAAGTAGGCACGAAGCGTAAATGGGCCATGCTTGGGCTCGTCGAAAGAGAGGCGGGCCGACACAGTCCGGCACGGCGGGCACGGTGGGCCGTCGCGGCCCGACACGGTTCCGCCCGAGCACGATGGGCCGTCTTGCGGCCGCCCAAAGATGGCACGACGCCCACTCTACTCGCACGCAGAAAAACATCTCTCACCACAGCAGGCTCGGACGTGGGCATCATGTCGTCGTCATCACGGTCATTCCGACTTGCCTCGCTTTAGACGAGTCTCAACACAGTTTATTTATGATTCATTTTAGTCTAGATCTCACCTATTTGCATTATTACGACGAAAGGAAAATAACTAAAGATTTACGGAGTTAGGACATTGAACATAAATATTAAAAAAAGAACTAAATTATATTTATTCTTATACAGATACAGAGTTGTTGTTTCGCTATGAACATTAGTATATGCATCAGAAAATTTTTGTAGTGCTTGTGTAAGTATACGATACTTCTTAGTACAAAGACTTGTATTTTACAAGAAACTACTCACTTTCTCCTGTCTCTCAATCTATCTCATCTCCCTTACACTCTCGTCCGTCTCTCTCAATCTCTCTTAACTCTCTCATCCGTTGCTCCCTCTCTCAGCTTCGGAGACGAACGATCCTTCAGTAACTATATATTAAGTGCTAGGTAAGGTGTATGCAAACATGCAATGTAACTAGGAAAGTGGCTAATGATGTTCACTTGCTCGTTGTTCTCTTTCTCCTGGTCTCTCTTGGTCTCTCTCGCCCGTCTCTCAATCTCTCTCAGCTCTCTCTCTCTCTCAATCTCTCTTAGCTCTCTCTCGTCGATCTCTCTCTCAATCTTTCCCATCTATCTCTCGCCCTTTGCTCTATCTCTCTCTCAATCTCTTTCGCTCTCTTAACCATAAGAGCCGAGAACGTATAATACATCGTGAGCAACTCCTTAACTACATGCGAACAAAAATTGGGTTTATCTTCAGAAATTCAGCTCCATCCCTTTTTCTCTTTTCTTCATTTCTTTCCTTTTCTTCTGTTCTTTCCCTTTTTCCTTTTTATTTCCATTTTTTCTTTCTTTTCCTTCCATTTTTCTTCTTTCTTTTTCTTCTTCTTTTCTTCCTTCCCTTTCTTTTCCCTTTTCCTTTCTTCCCCTTCTCAATCTCCTCGCCTGGCTCCTCCCACTGCCGCCTCTCCTCCCCCGCCACCACACCTCCCCTCGTCACCGCCTCGCCTCCCTGCAGCCACCTTTCCTTGCCCCCTCCTCACCCGACACCCCTTCGCCTCGCGTCCTCGCTCCCTCCGGCTTAGCCCCTCTGCCTCCTCCCGGTGGCGTTGACGATATTGGTAGACGCGGGATAGCGTGGCGCGATCGCGCGTGCCACAAGCGGGAGAGCATAGCCGCGAGCTCTCGGTGACTTAGGCTCGCATGGCGTAGGTGTCTCGGGCCCATGTGGCTAACGTGGCCGCGGGCAAGTAGGCGAGCATGGTGACGAGGTAATCCCTCTCTCCGTCATGTTCGCCTCCCTTTCTCCCCCACCTCCATGCCCTACTGCATGGACCGTGCCGGGGATGTGCCGACGTGCCGCGCGTAGGGCGAGCTGTTCTGTGACGTGTCCGCACCGTTGCGTGCCTTTGCGGCCCAAGCACGGTCCATTCACCGTGCCATACCGCTTGCTGTGCCTGGTTAGTAGGGCCGGCATGGCCCAGGCAACCGTGTTGTGCCTGCATGGCCCATCCGAATGCGGATCGGACCGGGCCTTAGGCTAGGTCTTGCTAACCATGCCTTGTGCTGGCCAAAAAAGCCCGTCTCGATGCCATCCTCTAGCTCTGACGGAAGACAAGGGTATATACAAAATGTTAACTGTCTATATGCTTTGATATGAAAGAGAGAGAATGATAGAGTATAGCTGTCTCTTCGCAAAGAGACGACCACATAGACAATATAAAACACTATTACATGAATTATTGTATATAATAAATATTTTTCATACCATAATTAAAAGATTGTAAAATATCATAGAGACAACTTTAAGATGACATCTATTTACAAATTGTCTTTAGTTTTGTCTTCACATGATATAGAGAAGTATATATACATCAATCATCTCTACTGCTGTACATGCTTAAAAAAAGATGCAGTTTGTTTTCACTCACTCATATTCACTAGCCCACTCGTTATGGGGAGGGGAAAAGTACTACCCCTACCCCTATAATACGCGACAAGATCGATGACCTTCGGTAGATCGGGCTATGGAGGCTAACAAGGTATTATGGATTTTCTTTCTAAAATGGTCTAATTCGATATAAAATTATTTTATTTATTATTTAAATGTTTATTTCAAATTCAAGTTAACAAGTTACTATCGAGTCTAGCTTTATTAATTATTTTTCTCTCAAAATAAATGCATCTCAATTTTGAACCCATCAACTACTTAATCGAATTAATTTTGATTCAAAGGAGTTTTTTTTCGAGTCCTAATCGCTCGTGCACCGTCGCAGCCGCGGGTGAGGCTACCGGCTCAAGACGGTGAGCTGGCTCATAAGGGCAAGTACAATAGCAAAGCCAACTACTGGTTAATAGTAAACTAAAAGCCAGTTTGTACAATAACTGTCTCTAAATATTGTCTCTAGATGTTGTGCAATAACTATCTTTTCCCTCTTGTACATAAATGATCTACCTATGCTCCTGTGCAAAGCTGGCTACTAAATAAGAGCCAGCTCTCTTCACTTTCCTCTTTTTTCACTCCTCCATATAAATCAAAACTGATGTGTACAGGTTAAGAGCCAGCTAATATGACCTTATTGTATATACCCTAATGGATCGGTGGGCGCGCTCCCAGAATGCGGGCTGCTGTCTGGCCCGCGTGTCAGCCAGGGCGGCACTTGTCGCCTTCCCTGTGAGGCTGTGAGCCTGGCCCGAGGCGTCCACGTGGTATGTACAGATGGTGGGAATGAACGTGGGTGCGTGACGTGGGCATGATTGGCCAGTGGCCATCTGGGTTCAGGTGGGGTGTGCCACTGCTACCGCTACCGCTACACTGCAAGGCTCGTGCGTGACAGCGTGAGTAAGTGCCCGGGGCTACGTGACAAACCGTATGTATCATGCCTCGTGCCGTCTACCTCCCAAGGTTTAAAATCTTATTTTCGTTTGACATCCCGAAGATGACCAAAGAGCGAAATTTTATTAAGATCTTAGAATTTCAAATAAATTTTGGACAAAACACAAAAAACAAAAATTCAAATCTGTTTTTTGCACCGTGAAATCCAAGATTCCGGAAATTGCCGAGATCTCTCGGCTGAATTGCACTGAGCAAAAAATAGTCCAAACAACGTTGAAAAGTTTTGAAATTTTTTGTGGAGAGTCCTGACACATCAGTAATATTCTCATAAAAATTTCAGATGATTATCAAGCCTGAGGAATTTTTAAAAATTGAACATTGCTACTATCCTGATAAAATGCTGACATGCAAATTTGAAATAAATGAAAAATGGAACAAACGACATTATAAAATTTTGGATTTTTTTGCATGGTTCTCACATATCACTAATATTTCTATAAAATTTTCAGATGATGGTGAAGCTGGAGGAAGTTTTAAAAATTTGGACAATAGTGATGTCTGAATGGAAAATGCTTGAAATCATGTCAAAAAATTTTGAAATTCTGTTTGGATGGTTCTGATGCATCATTAATCTTGCCATAAATTTTTTAGATAAGTATCAATCCGTGAAGTTAGAAATTTTGACAGTATTTCGACTGATATTCGGACTTGAGAGCGTACTTGTACAGTCTACAATTTTTGATTGAGTAACCAAAACAGGTTTAAATTTTTTGAAACTTTTATACAAGGGTTCTAAGGAAATTATTAAGCTCTCATAAAAATTTTAGATCATGATCAAACTCGACAAAATTTATAAAATTCTGACATGATTACTACCTCATTTATGCTCATTCTATTTTTTATTTTTTTAATGATAACAAATAAATTTAAAATATTTTGAATTTTTTTTGTATGATCCTAAACTTCTTAAGATGGTACCATAAATTTTTCATAGCATGATAAAGATTTTACAATTTTATAAAAATCCGATAGTATTTCTGCTAAAATTTTAAAATAACTCATAAAATCGGTTTTTCAACAAATTATCATAGAAGATCATTTTGTTAAGGATTATTGATGCAATTCCGGCCATAAAACACAAAATCCGATCATAGAACCTGAAATCTCGACGAGAATAGGTGAAAACTCGCCGAAATTTATAAAATTACTGTAGCATTTTCAAAAAAAATTGATCCAGCAGAGAAAGTCTCAGCCGAGATTTTGCGGGTTTTTTTAACCTTGCTACCTCCTCTGTCTTCCCCCTCCTTCGTTAGGAAGTGGCCTATCTCGTCGAAGAAGCCATATGTGTCAGGGTTGCGATAGCTGTTGGTGACACACTGCATGCAACGGCATGCATTTGTTGAGATAGGAAAACAGGTAACTTGTTGGATTTTATCACCCCTGTATAAAAGGATATCAAGGACAGGATTTCGAACCGTCTATAACCATATGTCAGTGATAATCGTTGTACATCACAGATAATTTTTGAACCGTTTGTAAAATACACATCACAGACGGTTTTTAGCAAGAACCGTCAGTGATCACACTAATTCAGCGTTACAAAACATATGGGTTCATCCTCCAGATTTCCAAATTTACCACAACTTGGAGACTCAAAATTTTGGCAGCAAAATTTGGTAATGATAAATTTGGAGACTTAGCTAAAATTTGAAGCATCCAAATCATGACAATTTTAGAGACCTAGCTAAAATTTGGAGTATTCAAGTCATGAAAAATGTGCTCAACAGTGCAAAACATAAGTTTTAGTTAGGCAACAGTAAAGACTAAATAACCAAATTTATTTCAAAGTTGGACACATCAATTAGTATGCAAACAGATTTTTACAGCCTGTGTATCTCAAACATCATCTTATTCCCATTAGCAAATGATAAAAATTACATAAGACAACAAAACATGGATACACAGTTGCACACATACCATCCTCAATACCCATTACAGCAGAAACTCATGAAACCTCCGAAATTTCTACAGTTACAAACAGAAACAATCACAAAACATGAATAAGATCAGTATGTCTTAGCCAAAATCATGAAACAACAAAGTAGGACTTGCTCACTCTTGGATGCGTTAACATTTACTATTTGTCCAACTGGTCATATAAATTATTACAACAGTGCATTCACCAAAAAATGCTTTTCATAATGTAAAATGCCATATTAGATCCTAGCTATGTCAAACCTACTGCTACGCTAATGTCGTGGCATGTTTCCATCGAATTTCCTCTTTTTAACACAGTCTATCTGCAAGCTACACTCATTTCACAACAACCGCAACATTCTAGTTTGAATTAATGTAACAGAATCCTAGACAACAGAAATTATCCGTGGAAAGACAAACAAGGATCATCTTTCACCTTCAGTCGTCTCCCAAGCAACGCCTTCAATGAAAATCTTCCTATAAAATCCACAAGCATGTATCAGCCCCGAACTTTCTTCCAAAACAAAACCCTATATATAGCCCAAATCGCTTACCCCGACGAGTCACCGGTCACCGTGGCCCTCCCTTCCTCCCCGTTGGCATCACCATATCCGACGCCATCACCCCCATCTCACCCTCTGCGCCTCCCAAGGTGGCCCTTCGCCTAGTCGACCTCCTCCATTTCCTCCTCCTCGAACCAGTTCATGGCGTGCTGGTTGTCCTCTGGGTACCCTGCCATGCCACCAGCTCGCAGCCACCACCTGCAAGAACCACCAGAATCGGCGTAACCCTAGGTCGCGGCCGGGGGATGGGGCGCGAGGGGAAAGTATATTACCTCGGAATCGGAGCAACCAGAGGGTCATTTGGGGGTGGAGCAAGCAAACCCTTGGAACGCTGTTTCGGGTGCGGGTTGAGAGAGAGAGGGAGAGGGAGAGAGAGAGCTTGAAGGGCACAGGGAATGGATGTAGGCGGCGATGAGGTTGAGTCCAACATGCAAACACCTCTATCTATTTTATATATTTGGCAGGAAACATCACATACGGTTTTTGGCTAATACCGCTTGTGATGTGTGTCTTCAATGCACATCATAGATGGTTTTGGCTAAAACCGTCTATGATGTCCATTTATATCACAAACGGTTTTAGCCAAAAACCGTTTGTTATAATAGCAATGCATATTACAGACAATTTTTCGAAAACCGTCGGTGATTATTCTAATATAAAAACCGTTTATGATTAGTCTAATATAATTATTTCTGTAGTAAATCGGAGAAAAGCAACAGATCATCACATGTGAAATGGTGGATGTGTTTATCGATAATGATATGCCTGTTTTTGTTTCATCCCCGCCGTTCGTAATGCTGGAAAAGAGAGAGTTTGGTGCCGCTGCCGTAGCCTTAGCTGAAAACTTCTCGTCTGGTAGCTAGATTAGTTGTTAGTGGCACGTCTGCATTCTCAAAGCTTGCCTTCTAGGTTTCATATGTGATGTCTTTGTTCTAAGATTACGCAGCTTGGTATCATCAATGTAGAACTTTGCTGTTAGGATATTCCCCTAGAATAACTAGTGTAGTAGTAGTAGTTGACTTCCCATGCAACCTTCCAATTATCTTATACCAACAGATCCTAAGATTGCTTGTATGGGCTATAACAAACCTCTGGAAGTTGGCTTTTCCGAGGTGAAAATGACTTCAACTTCTCAATACAAATGAAGTTCAAGCTCCCATTGTCAGATCAAGAAACCACACTTCATCTAAAAGAAAACTTGTGATTACTTCAGACTGGGACTAGAGGTCCAAGCAATGTCTAATCCTGAATTAGATCAACCGTGATTCTCATGACTAGTATTCTATGTATCATCCTTCTAAAACAAATTATATAAATTTTGAAGTAAGTAAAGAGATAATAATTATTATCTATCTTTTATTTATGCTTTATATTTATAGAACTTTAAGACGGTAACAAACACATTTAGAAACACCTCCCGATTCTCACGTTACTTTGTTGTCGCTCGTAACGGCCACGAGAAGTCACGACGCGGTTGGCCCCGCACGAAGTCCACGACGCCACGAGCCATGTGGGATGCCCATAAACCTAGGCCCCCACGATGCTGTTATGCGCTGCCTCCCTCTGCCCCTTTTCTAAACCTGGGCACTGGACCATGCCTGGTCAGCACGGTATATGGCTGATGGATCGTGGATTTAGACCATGTCGGGCTAGTTCAAAGCCTGACTCATTTACGGTGAATTCAGATATGATTCATTGGTATGTCATATCACCTTCATGATGTACCGATCTAGAGCCTGTCTATTTAGACTATTGCAGAGGAGAGAAAAAGAGCTAGGGACGAGTGGGGCATCTATCGACGTGGTCGCAAGGACGGAGTGCAACTTAGTCGGATACGAGGAAGACACTAGTGTCGGGGAAGAAGTACGGATGGTGGCCGGAGACAGTGGCAACACGGTTCGGGAAGGCCGGATTTGACGGTAGCATGGTTGAAGACAGCTTGATCTAGCACCGTCATCGTCTTCTTCCTCTCCGGTCGCTGATGTCTTCTTCCTCGGGACGGTCGGAGAAGCTAGTGGCGCAATGCCTCAAGGCTGTATCCGACAACGGCATGATCGAAAGCCGTTGGATTTAGCATCGAGGTGGTGGGCAGAGGTGGCAGCGTGAAGAGGAAGTAGGGATGTAAAAGGGCGAGAGAAGAGAGAAAGGAGAGGGCAAAGGCATGGGGAGACGATGACTATGTTGAGGAGGCCAAGTGGAGAGGTAGTAATTGATGATAGGTTAGACCATTGGGTTAGGAAGTTAATGATGAACTGAATTGTAGATAAGATATTTTTTACAAAATAATTGTATTCATGTTGTGCCGACGCAAACATGACCTAATAAATCATACCAGACCAAATCGCCTAATGTACAAAGAGTGTGTGCTATACCGTTCGACCGAAGACACACTTGTTTTTTTCTCTCGTTCCGCGGAGGAAAACCAAAACGGAAACCACGAAGCAACCCACCACGTGGGGGGATAATTTCCGGGCCCACTCACCGGCCAACTAAAAAATGTCCGGTGCTTTGGAGCCTTTTCTGCCTGACGTGGTCACTGGTCAGGCCTCGCTTGCTGTAGTTACTAGGATCTCTGCGCTCTGAAATGCGAATGACAAATTGAGGCGAAGCGAATCTTACCAGCGCGGCCTATACATTTAGCGTTGGTGTCGACGACCTTACTGGAGCATGTTGTTCAGGGTTGTATTAATGGGGAATTATGGTGCTCACTTTCTTTCTGTGGTGTTTCTCCCTCTGCCTTCTGGTCTGCTGGATCCAAAATTCAACCCGTACTCAGATCAGAGAAGTCACAGATGCAATCTCTGTTCGGATTACATGTCTACGTCTACCTCATCAATTGCAGGTAAGTAGCATCCGCGGCGGATTCTCGTCCACACGTACATGCAATCCACGACATGCAAACAGATGTGCCTGTTTCGTTGTCGACCATTGTTTGGTGTGTACATGTGAGTACAACGGTAGCTACCATACAAGACACTGGCACGTAAGTACGCGCGTACGTACGTCCATCGATCTGGGACGTCGAAACGGGGATCCCCAACTGAGCTGTTGCGATCGAAGCGATCGGGTGTGTCTTCCGCACGCACGTTGCATGTTGGCGACGGCAGGCAGGGGTGGCCGCGCGCGGCGTGCACGTGAAAGCGAGTACGAATACAATTATGATGTTCTCCGGCGAGAACGACCACACATGGAAACGACGTCGTGCATGCCATTTTTTTCGCTTTTTTTTTTGCCCCGTGAATTCGGGACAGCGGAGGGGGAAGCGATGTGACCTGTAGCGAAGGCCGTAATGATGGTGTTTGTGTGCGATCGGGGATGGCAGTTGGGGGCCGGCGGCTAGCCTAAGGATCGAACGCCTCATCGATCAGACGTCGATTTCTCCACATGCATGCACGGCAGGCAACACGCGAAACCGACGTCCATTGATAGTTTGTCGTACCATTAGACCGCCTCTTCAACGGCTCGATAGGCACTAACCAAACCAGTGTTGTGAAAAACACAGTGCGCTCGACAGACCAACATAGTACCGCTAGCGATTAATCGCAATTTAACGGATGATTATACATTCTTATTTATATATTTATTTATATTTAAAATTAATTAGAAATATTTTAGTTACCCAAATTTATTCTAAACTATCACTCTACACAACATGTTTTACATTTTATTGTTTACACTTCATCCAAAATATACATACTATATAAACACTATCACATAATATTATAAATTACTTAGTGAATAAAATAATCTATTTTCATGATTAAACAGGAAAAAACGGATGAGTAATCGGAAAAGAGCCGATTAATCAGATTATACGGTCAATTAATCGTTCGATTGTGTTAATTGCACTCCGTTTAAACTATTCATGACGGTTTAGTCATCGTCACCGATTAATTGGCCGACTAATCGTTGGAGTCGGCCGTTTTTCACAACAGTGAACCAAACCAAGCCCGTTTTTCCTTTTGAGGTACAGCAAAGCCTTTCTACCAACATAAAGGTGCGGAAACTCCATGCATGGAGCGTCACCACATTGGTCGCCAGCGTTGTATAATTCAGATCGCGTCATGGACGATCAAAGCACTTAACTTGCAAACAAAAATTAAAAGTAGACAAAAACACAAAAATTAGTCTCAGTCTTGTGTGCAATGAGAACCCTCTACCCTCTTTATATAGGCGGAGGAGGCTCCCTTGATGATTCGATAAGTAGTGTGACTAAACTAGCTAATGAAACTTGTGGATGGCGGTCCTTTAATAGACTTTTGTTTAGATAAAATATCCACACATAATCAGATCTCGGATGGCCAATATACAATATGGCCATAACACATGTGTGCAAGCAGTTGGGTCAATATCAACGCTTGCTGAGAACGGCCAATTAAGAATTAATTGTATGGGCAATCATTCCTTAAAGATTGTTTCTTAACATGTTTTTTGTTGATGGTATTATCCGATGACTGAAATGAATCAATACATGCAGTACCCAGTTGCAACCATGGGGTCACTACCACAGTACCATCCTAGCTTGAGGCTCTATTTGGAACGTGGGATTTTTTTTTCTTGTTTCTTTACAAGAATTAAATTATTTTCTGTGGAAAAGAGCTCTAATGGCAGTGAGGTGTGACGACGAGGCATGTGGGATGGCAGCTACGGTTGGGTTGGTTGGGTCGGTTGCAAAGGCAATTGATTGGCTGGCCCCTTCGCATGCATGGGCCGGACGGACGAACGCAGCCACTTCGGGTAGGGTATGGTTATGAATTACTTATGGCCGAGCAATTAAAATTCCCCCCTTTTCTTTCCTCTTTGGAAATATGGGGAAACAACAAACCCTATTGCCATGTTAGATGCTGTTGTGCCCACATTCTCTGTTTGCACGCTGCTCATCTAATTTTTGGCTGTGTGAATGCAATCTGTATGCTTGATTTTTACCTCTCGTTATTTCTAGTGTCACCTTTTCTTCTGCTTTGCTCAATTGGTCTATGTTACTTGTCGGCACACGAGGACAAGAAGACATATGAATGTTTGAAGCAATGCACATACCAACTGTAGGAACCAGATCGTAAGCCTAGGTCAGGAGTGCTGTCCTTAGTCCA
The DNA here is from genome assembly GCA_036346275.1 of Otatea glauca. Taxonomy (NCBI): domain Eukaryota; kingdom Viridiplantae; phylum Streptophyta; class Magnoliopsida; order Poales; family Poaceae; genus Otatea; species Otatea glauca. The sequence continues at coordinate 22,667,702 of CM070715.1, forward strand.
AATAATAATATATCCTCCTTCTATTATACTCCATAGAATCCCCTGGCACCACAACGATTTGAGCCGGCTCGGCTCGTGGCTCGAGCCGAGCCGCGATTTTTTTTTACATTTAGATCCTTTTTTCGAAAATAATTACGTTTAGGTCTTTTTTTTCCGAAAAAGAATATATATTACGTTTAGGCCCTTTATGCGTTTTTAGGCATTGCGCTAGGGTCCTTTTTCACAAAATCAAAATTAAGTTTAGGTCCTTTTTTCGGGGAAAAAATACATTTGGGTCCTTTTTTTTGAAAAAAAAAATACATTGCATTAGGTCCTTTTTGTATTTTTTTAGCATTACATTTAAGCCCTTTTTCGAAAAAACAAAATTTTGGCTAGGACCTTTTCTAAAAAAAAAGTTTAGGTCCTTTTTTCTGTTTTTCGTTTTTCTCGAGGCGGACATTCTGTTCCAGCGAAATCATAGATTATATCCTTTCAACCGTTTCTCGTGTTTTCTCGATTTGCTCGCGTAGGGAGCGACAGTCGCACGTTTTCTCAATTTGCTCGCGTGGGGAGCGATGGTTGCGGCGTGGCACGCCGCGCTCGATTGTCTAGTATCTATTATACACGGAAGATTTTAGCCGTAGGGAGAGTGCCCATGATAGAGTCGGAGTGCCCGATCTTTCGGTGAGAAGATAACTTTCGATTCTGGTGGAGGTGACTCTCGCGATCCGACTACAAACGAACAGGTCGTGTGCGCTTTAGCAATCGTTGAACCAACTCCGAAGGTTATTGACCTTGCTGGGTAGCACGATCAAGCTGAACACGAGGTTCAATTCCTGCGAGCAATCGAAGAATTAGCAAGAATAAGATAGAGGCAACAATGAATCTGCAATAGTAATTTGATTCAACTCAAAAGTGGGGTTCTCAAAGGCTGTCTCGTAGGTGGTCGACTGACACAACTGAAGAGCAGAGTTTGCACAATGGCTAAACTAACACAAAGAAAAACCCGCCTTACAAGAGGAACTCGAACCCGACTAAATAGATGGAGGGGGAGGTAATTTCGGCCAGCACTATGGAAGGGGCGAAATCTCCTCCCATGTTTCCATAATCTGTCTCAAAATAGATTTTATTACATGGGTCCAAATTTCAAATGATGGGTGGCACAACACCCTTTTATTTGTTGCCATCTTCTTGACCTTCATTCCTTAGGAGAATCACACAGCTCACCCACGTGCACGGATCGAGTCATCGGTCCTTGTATCATGTCCGAGGTATGGTAGCAGCAGTGATGTGGTTGGAATCAAGAAGTGGTGTCCTCATCATCCTCCCTTCTTGAATCAAGTCGACTCGACGGATCTGCTCTTCCTCACCTACATAGGGCTTCAAATCTGCAACATTGAAACTAGAAGAAACACCATAGTCTGCAGGAAGGTCAAGTATATATGCATTATCATTTATTTGTTTTAAAATCTTGAAGGGTCCATCAGCACGTGGCATCAATTTGGACTTGAGTAAAGCAGGGAAACGGTCTTTTCACAAGTGTAACCAAACCAAATCACCAGGTTGAAAGGTAACATGTTGTCGTCCTTTACTACTTGCAATTTGGTTCTTTGCATTCATACGCGCAATGTTCTCTTTGGTCTGCTCATGCAATTGCAATATCAGATCTGCACGTTGGTTAGCATCATGATTCATGTCCTCAGAAAAGGACATAGAGATCAAATCAATTGGTGCACGAGGAATAAAGCCATAGACAATTTGGAAAGGGCACATCTTTGTGGTGGAATGGGCAGAACGATTGTAAGCAAATTCAATATGTGGCAAACATTCCTCCCACATTTTCAGATTCTTCTTTAGAATAGCCCTAAGCATGGTAGACAAAGTTCTATTAACAACCTCGCTTGACCATCTGCTTGAGGATGACATGTAGTCTTTGAATAGTAACTTAGTGCCCAATTTGTTCCATAGAGTGCGCCAAAATGACTAAGAAATTTTGTATCACGATCCGAGACTATCGTATTAGGAACACCATGCAAGCGAACAATTTCACGAAAGAATAAATCAAGAACATGAGTAGCATCATCACTCTTATGACACGGTATGAAGTGAGCCATTTTGGAAAAGCGATCCACAACCACAAAAATACTATCCCTCCCTTCTTTGTTCGAGGCAATCCCAAAACAAAATCCATCGAGATATCCTCCCAAGGAGTGTTCTAACAGGAAGGGGCATGTACAAACCGTGTGGGTTAAGTTCGACTTAGCTCGTTGACATGTGGAGCAACGAGCAACAAATCTCTCCACATCGCGTCGCATCTTTGGCCAAAAGAAGTGATCGACAGATGTCCTCGGTCTTCTTAACACCGGTGCCCCATAAGTCCGCCTCCGTGTGCTTCTGTAATAGCAAAAGACGAATAGAACTAGCCGGAATGCACACTTTGTTAGCACGAACAAGAAACCATCATTCATGAAGAACTTGCCATATGTTCGCCCATCCTTACAATTCAAAGAAGACGTCCTTGAAATCGGGATCAAGAGCGCATCGCTCCTTCAGTGTTTGCAGCCCAAAATTTTAAAATCAAGTTGTGAGAGCATGGTGTAACGGCGAGACAAAGCATCAAGAATGACATTTTCTTTCCCTTTCTTGTGTTTGATGATATAGGAAATGACTAAATGAATTCTACCCATTTTGCATGCCGATTTATTCTGATTAGTTTGGTTTCTAATATGCTTTAAAGATTCATGATCGTAATGAATAATGAACTCTCTAGGCCACAAGTAATCTTGCCATGTTTCCAAAGTTCAACTAATGCAAATAATTCTGTAATAAGTGGAATAGTTCAAACTATGACCACTCAACTTCTCACCAAATACGCAACCGGTTTGCCTTCTTGCAAAGAAAGACGCCACCCAACCCAATTCCACTAGCATCGCATTCTAGTTCAAACATCTTTGTGAAATCGGGAAGTCAAGTAAAGGAGCATGGGTCAACTTATCTTTCAAAATCGTGAAGGCCGCTTCTTGTTGCGCCCCAAGAGAAGGGAACATCTTTTTTGTGAGTTCGTTGAGCGGAGCAATGATGGTTCCAAAATCACGCACAAATCTGCGATAGAAGCTAGCAAGCCCAAGAAAACTCCTAATCATGCGTGATCGTTGATGGAGTTGGCCCGTTATGTATTGCTTCAATCTTGGCTTGGTCCACTTCGATACCTGAGTCAGAATAACATAGCCAAGGAAAGACACACGATCCGTGCGTAAACCGCACTTATCCAGGTTGCCAAACAAACGTGCAGTATGTAAAGCATTAAAAACAGCACGCAAATGATCGAGATGTTCCTCTAAAGACTTGCTGTAAATGAGTATGTCATCAAAATAGACAACCACAAATTTGCCTATGAAGACAAGCAAAACTTCGTTCATAAGTCTCATGAAAGTGCTAGGTGCATTAGTTAACCCAAAAGGCATAACTAACCACTCATACAACCCGAATTTAGTTTTGAAAGCTGTTTTCTATTCATCCCCTAGCTTCATACGAATCTGATGGTATCCACTACGCAAATCAATTTTGGAGAACAAACGAGCACCACTTAATTCATCAAGCATATCATCTAACCTGGGAATAGGATGACGATAGCGGATTGTAATGTTGTTAATGGCATGACAATCAACACACATACGCCAGGACCCATCTTTCTTGGGCACGAGGAGCACAGAACAAAGACATGGGCTAAGAGATTCACGAACGCACTTCTTATCTATTAATGCCGGACTTGACGTTGAATTTCTTTTGTTTCCTCGGATTGGTGCGATGACGGTGCGCGATTGAGCAATGATGCTCCCGAATAAGGTCAATCTGATGTTCAATGCCCTGATAGGTGGAAGTCCAAATTGACGCCTTGTGGGAAAACATCGAATATTCCCGCAAAAGGTTAGTGACGGACGGTGCAAAGAAGGCGCATATCATCCAACGAAAAAGAACCTGTGTGCACATAAGAGCAAAGCAACCGTAAGCACGAGCAAGGCAATCATCCAATTCACTTTGAGTAGCTAGCAACACAGAGACTTCAATTTCAAATCGATTGAGCAAATTGATATTGGGCGTTTTGTTGCAAGAATTCTGCAGCTACAACTTGATTTTCACTTAGAGTATGCTTCTGGTTTTTCTCTCTAGTTGTCCTAGCAAGTTCATCTTTAACAATTTGTTCAGGAGTCATTGGGTGCAATACAATTTTCTTTCCTTTAAAGATGAGGGAATATTGATTAGTTCGACCATTATGCAAAGAATCAGTATCATATTGCCAAGGTCTACCTAGTAACATGGAACATACTTGCATAGGCACAACATCACAATCAGCAAAATCATGGTACGAACCCATAGCAAAGTGAATGCGCACTGAACGTGTTACCTTCAATTTACCACTCGAATTGAGCCACTGGATGTGGTAGGGGTGGGGATGTGGTCGTGTAGGTAAAGCAAGCTTCTCCACCAAATCTGTACTAGCCAAGTTGTTGCAGCTTCCACCATCGATAATTATACGAACGGATCGCCCTTTACAACACCTTTGGTTTGGAAAAGATTGTGACGCTGATTGTGCTCTCTTTGTAGCAATCTGAGTAATCGAGTACACGCTTGGACCACAATACTCAAATACTTGTCGGCATCGAGAGCGACAACATGTACTTCATGATCAAATGCGTGTCTTGTTCAAGAACGCCGAGAGTAAGCATGGCATACGCTTCATCATCCAAATCACTAGTCAAGAATACTCACCATTATCACGTATAACCAAAGACTCGCTTGTTTGGACAATCACGCATGATATGTCCATGGCCCTTACAATGGTGGCACCGGACGCCCTTGGTCCGTCCCGTAGAAGCAACCAAGCACCTTGTGTTGATCCTCGGGTGCACCGCCACCGCAAAGGTCGTGATGTGGAGTCGACGCCACAGTGTGTTGTCTGTTGGTGGATGGAGACGGTGCACCGAATGGGAGCCGGATGAAGGCGAAGCACTTGAGTCCAAGATTGAGTGCGACTGCAGAAAAGTTAGCTCGTGTTCTCATTTGACGACCGCACTTCTCGCTCACTTTGCATGCAAGATGGAACAATCGAGTAATAGAATTGTAATCCTTGTAATCAAGAATGTTCTCAGATCTCACGGTTCAACCCACCCAAAAACCGTGCCATAGCCGCATCCTCATTCTCAACTAAACCACAACGCAACATACCAATTTGCAAGTCCCAAAGTACTTGCTCGATGAATTGGTACCTTGACGTAAGCGTTGTAGTTTATTAAGCATGTCACGAGCATAGTATGAGGGAACAAATCGGTGTCGCATGAGTAGTTTCAAAGCTTCCTGTGTTGTGGGAATGTTATTCGATGCGTGTGGCGTTGTTCTCTCCACCAAATGATGCAAAGTCGGTGAATTCACTAGTGGCACCCTAACTTGGTTATGTGCGGAAAAGCATGGCATTCAAATTTTTGATCAACAGCTAATTCCCGGTAAGATACGATCCGATCATATTTTCCATTGAATGCGTGGAATGGTTATCTTGACCTTAGCAAATGAATCATCCCGAGCACGCACCTCACGGCGATGTCTTGCTTCGGTACATACCATGTGGATGGGCACGTGGTTGTCGACGACCTCGAGCTGCGTTGTAGTCGCCACGCCATCATACTCGGTATCACCCGCATAAACATCCTCAACTTGATCCGCAATGTTGCCGTGGCGGCCGCCTTGAACAACGATAGCAAGTGTGCGTGATCCTCAAGACGTGTCACTATTGTGGCGATTAGTGTTGGTGGCGCCTTGGGCGGTCCGCATTGCGCCCGAGTTGTAGTTGTTTTGATCTGACGCCCTCAAGTTGAGCAAGATGTGCATTTGTTTGTCGATGTCCTCCTCAGCGCCTTCCGTATGTAGGCGCATTTGACGCTCAAAGTGTTGAATAATGCCCTAGTACGAGGAGAATGTGCTTTGGTGGATTCTCAATGCTCAAGTTCCCGCCATTGTTAGCGAAAGAAAACAGAAACAAGGGGAACACAAGTATATGTCGTGCAACTAATAGGTTGTGGTTATGTCAAGTCACACCTCACAAGCCAAGATCGAACTCTTACCAATTCTTACTAAGTCACGGGTGATTGGCAACCAATGGATGGAGATTGGATGGAGCGATTGCCAGGTGACACGAGTCTGTTCGCTGTAGAGAAGTGGAGCTTGGAAGGTTCAAATATGTAGCAAGGATTAGCAACAATTCAAATCAGCAATGCAAGTTGAAAATTCGTTCAAAGTACTAGTCAAAATTGCTGATCCTAGCCCAAACTGATGAAAAGCTAATCAATATCAGAAGCAAAAAGGCTCAGAAAGGGGGTGTGGCTACGAGGCAGTGGTGTACACAAATCCAGGACACAGGAGCAAAAAATTCTAGGCAAAACGGGAAAGGTTAAATTTTGCCGAACTTCCGGGGGCGTTTTGAGGCCCTAAACGATGTTTTTTGGAGTCGAATGAATTTTTCAAAGCCACGGGAACTCAATTAGACCTAGACTTGTTGATTTTCGGATGTAACTTTTCGTTCTGGTCGTTTTGAGTACTCGAACAGCCCAATCGGACGTCGTACGCAAAAGTTATGGCAGTTTTCGTGCAGGGTGTCCGGAGGGGTTCCGAATCCACATCAAAAGGAAAGCTTGATTCAAAACCAGAGAGGCTGCAGTTTTTCCTTCTTAACCAAGCCAAGCCAAACCAAAAATAGCTATACTTTCCTATTCTTCCTCTCGATCCTTTCCAAACCGAAATCAAATCGATCCGACTTTCCTTATCCTCAAACCGAAACCAATATATGGAAGGTCTCGCCGTAATTTTCTCCTCTTTTTTCGCCTTCTTCTCAGATATTTTTTTTCTTCTTCTTTTTTTCCGCGATTGGCTTGTTGTGCGAGGCGTAAGGTGCTAGCAGGTGGCATGGGGAAGAGGGTCGACAAAGGCGAAGATGATGAACTCCGCAGCAGTCAAGGTCGCAACGAAGATGCAAAGGCGATAGCAAGATGCGAAGGACAAGACGAACCAAACACCAATCTAAACTAAGACCAGCAACTCAACAGATGCAACCGAAAATTCAACAATGCAAAATACTGATAAGAAAGATGCAAGGCACAGATGGTTTTGGACAGCAGATGATCTACTACTATTTTTTTGGCCTTTTCTGGACTTTAGGTTTGAAAAAGAAATGATCTACTAACTCTCACCGATGAACCTGAAAAATATACCACTTGATAGAGTCGGAGTGCCCGATCTTTCGGTGAGAAGATAACTTTCGATTCGGTGGAGGTGACTCGCGATCCGACTACAAACGAATGTGTCGTGTGCGCTTTAGCAATCGTTGAACCAACTCCGAAGGTTATTGACCTTGCCGGGTAGCACGATCAAGATGAACACGAGGTTCAATTCCTCGCGAGCAATCGAAGAACTAGCAAGAATAAGATAGAGGCAACAATGAATCTGCAATAGTAATTTGATTCAACTCAAAAGTGGGGTTCTCAAAGGTCGTCTCGCAGTGGTCGATCGACACAATCAAGAGCGAGTTTGCACAATGGCTAAACTAACACAAAGAAAAACCCGCCTTACAAGAGGAACTCAACCCGACTAAATAGATGGAGGGGAGGTAATTTCGCCAAGACTATGGAAGGGGCGAAATCTCCTCCCATCCTTCCATAATCTGTCTGAAAATAGATTTTATTACACGGTCCAAATTTAAATGATGGGTGGCGCAAAGACCCTTTTATTTGTTGCCATCTTCTTGACCTTCATTCCTTAGGAGAATCACACGCTCACCCACGTGCGGATCGAGTCATCGGTCCTTGTATCATGTCTGGAGGTGTGGTAGCAGCAGGTGATGTGGTTGGAACTGAAGAAGTGGTGTCCTCATCAGCCCACGTCAGCATTTTTTCGAAACCCCCCTCAAAATAAAAAATCGCAGATAGGTCCTTCCACGATTATTTTGCAAAAAACCCCATAGTTTCACAAATTCGATTCTAGCGCCGGTTCTTTAAACCCAGAAGATTTAAAATTACGTTTAGGTCCCTGGTAATTTTGCAAAAAGGACCCCGTGATTCTGCGAATTCGACACGGGTTCTGGTTCTTTAAACCCGGAAGATTTAGATTTATATTTAGATCCGGTTATTTTGCAAAAAAACCCATGGGCCCACAAATTCAACACGGACGCCGGTTCTTTAAACTCGGAAGATTTAGAGGTCCGGTTATTTTAAAAAAAACGTGGTCCTACAAATTCAACATGGGTCTGGTTGTTTTGCGAAAAAAATTATGGTCCTGCAAATTCAACACGAGCGCCAGTTCTTTAAACCTGGAAGATTTATAATTACATTTAGATCCTTCTACATTTTTGCAAAAAACAAAATCCCAACTAGGATTTGCGCAGCGCGATGTAGCGCGCTATACTACCTAGTTTATAATACATTGCCAAACATAGGCAGTCCGTCTTGCACATTCCCATTTAAATCTATTACATATTACAAGCTTATGACATATCTTTTAGAGTTGTTTAGAAAAGAGAAATGTGGTAGAAATTCTCACATAAACAAAACAAAATATTTAGCCTTAATCTGGTGGAGCCTAACTAAGTTGAACTATAGTACCATTGGATGTTATTATTTATAGAAAAAAACAACTATCCGTCTATCTAGCGGACCTGAGTTATAACAGATTACATTAAAGAAAGAGTCTGTGCCAAGTATAATAAAAAAACATAAATTTGGAATAGCAAATAAAAAAATTAGCCATTTGATTTTCATACAAACTCAAAAAACAAAATATTGCAATAGCAGGTGCAAAACAAACTCTAGTCATTGACAAAAAAAAAGACGCACGATCGATGCAATCGCTATTTATAAATTAATGATGTGAAAGTAGAATAGAACCACCTATTTAGTGATTTGAAGAGTTGTCAACCACTACTTACAAGTTATTCTAAGCTATATACATACACTATTCTATAGCTGCATATAGAATAAGTTTTTTTACATGTCAGCCACTTCTCCACAGTCTGACCGAGCCACGCGACCTATCTGTCTTAACCTGCCCGCTCCATAAGGGCATCTACAATGGTCCATGTCAGCTATCTATAAGGCTACGCCACGTAGGATTTTTGGTGATGTGGAGGAGAGAGAAAGATAATGTCCGCTATTTAATAGATGGTATTATAGACAGCTTTAAATTGTGTGTATCATTGTATAGACAGTCTATTAATTATATGAGAGACTATTATAGAAAACTATTGTAACATCCCGAAAAATTCAAAAATAGAAAAAAAATTAAAAATTAAATTAAAATTTTAATTTAAAATATCATCTATTTCCTCATTTTCTTGAATTTTAATCTTAAGAAAATAGTAATTGCAATATTAAAATCCTTTCTTCCAAAATGAATAAACTATGAAAATGAGTTTGAAGTGTGATCTTATTTTGAATTTCCATATTTTCTGAAATTTTCTTGAATTTTGGTTTCTAAGAAAATCTTTTATATTAATTATTTTCTACTCCTTCAAAATGCAAAACCCAAAATTCCATAAGAAATAAAATCTGGGAAAAAATTTATATAAACCCCAAATCATCTCCAGAGCCTCCTCAAAAAATTTCAAAGCAATGTGAACAAATTTATTGTGCTGAAAAGAAATCAAGAATAGTGACAAATGACTAGAAATAGTACTAAAGTCAAAATTAAATAAAAATATATGAATGAGATAATAATTTGAAATTTTTATTTCATCATATTAATTCCCTTGGGAACATACCTAAAATTGGTCAGTAATAATAAATTTGATTTGGATCTTTTATAAAATCAAAAACAGAATCAATTTAAAAGCAATAATATTAATGTCAGAATTTTATAAATTCATATATGCTTGATAATCATCTTAAATTTTTATGGTAGCTCCCAATAACCAATTAGGATCATCATCATATAAAATTAATCTTATTTGAAACCTAAGGAAAATAAAAATCAGAAAATAAGAAACTGTAACATCGAGCTTGTCAGAATTTTCTGAAACCACACAAGTCATATCATGATCCAAAAAATTTACAGAATAATTAAATTTGTATTGGGAACCTTTAACTAAAGTTTTAAAAGAATTCAACTTCAATTGGCAGCTCAAATAATTTCTTGAACCTTTACCTGCCCCTGAGGAGGAAATCTAGTGCCTTATTTGATTCACTACCATGTAGGATTCCCCCAGGCCATGGCCCACTCATCAGTGACCCAGCCTCTCTCAGCTTGCCCTTTTCCTCAGCCAAACACAGCCATGCTCCTCTCCAGCCCGGCACTACACTATTTTGCCAAACTCCTACCACGACAAAAGATTTCCAGCGAAATCGGTGCCACAACAGAGAAGTGACGCCGGTCTCGTCCGTGCACAAGATTTTGGCGTAGAAATCGTGTGAACTCGATTACATTTCAGCGCTGCACTGCCATTACTATCCCGGACCCAGTTGCTTCCCTTGGCTTTCTTCTCCCTTACCCTGTGTCGCCGTCTCCCCTTTTCGTCGGACAAACCGCCTTGCCTGAGCTCTCTTGAGTTTCATTGACCACGCCAAAACACCGTACATGTCAGAATCGGACCATACTCTGCTATGACTGAACCACACCAAGCCCTGCATCATCGTGTCCCTAGGAATCCGTGCCACGCCATTGTCTTTGCCACCTCTGGCCGCACCATTCACACCCTGTTGCCACCGCCTTCGTCAACTATAAAGCCACCCGAGCCACCCCATAGCTCTTGCACCTCCCCTCAAGCTCCTCTGTTGTATCAATCAAACCCCAACACCACTAATGGCTACCATTACCGAGAGGCACCAAAAAGTGGAGGAACTCCAATCAACCCACCCGGTGAATCAAATTCCAATTAAACTTGCGTGGAGCATCACAACCTAGCCCTTAACATATTTGCGTGCTCAATTGAGCCATTTCCCGACCAACAAGCTTCACCACCGTTCACCTTCTTTCCCGAGGCCGGCAAACGGTGGTGGCTCGCCTTGGTTAATCCCCGATCAACTTGGGCTGCAAAATGGAGTTCCCTAGTCTCACTAATGCTCATGCCATCCTCACCAAAGCTTAATCACGCCCCCTTCTTCCTCTCCGGTCGACGGCCGTGCGCACCACCGCACCTCGCCGATGGCAGCCACCTCCAGCTAATTTCCCTGACCACCGAGCATCGCCCTAGCTTCACCGCACCTCCTTCTTGCTTTCCCTAAGCAGGAAGGATCAAAAGACCGTAGTATGTTTCTTAATTCAGAAAGCGTATTTTATTAATTTTAGTGAATTTCCAAACCTACACTATTCAAACTTGAATAGCTTTTGCATTTTAGCTCCAATTCCAGTAAAATAAATTTATAAATTCATATAAAATCATGAATTATCAGAATATGCAAAAATATTTAATTTAGTATCACTGTGCATAATTTTTGAATTTAAAATTCAAACAAACCCAATATGGTTACTATACAAAACTTGAACACCCTAACTCCTAAAATGATAAAATAAATTTCCGCATACTCCTGATGTCATGATCATTCCATTTTTACAAAAACATTTGCATTTTAACCAATTTCTAATTAAATTTGTAAATAGGTCATTATTCAATACATAGAAAATCCAAATAACAATAATTATTGCAAACTAAAATTCAAAATTTGGTGAAAACAATTAATAGGCCCAGATAAGACCATATAATCCTTATAAATGCAAAAATATTTTATTTTGTTCTCATTTTGAATTATTCAAATTTAAATTCAAACAAAACCCTAATATGGCACTATTAAAATATGAAAAACCTAGCTCTTAAAAATATAAAATAAATTCCCAAAAATATATAAGACCATAAGTAATATATTTATTCAAAAATATATAATATACTCTATTAAGAATCTATGCAAGTTAACTTTAAAATAAATGAAGAAATTTTTTGAATAATCCAGAGCTCATGAGAACCTCATATCTGCAATGAAATCTGAATTTAGACTTAGTTTGTATCAAACTTTAATTAAGGTAAGTATTCATTATATGCCTAATTCAAATAATATTAACTAATACAAATAAATTTAAAATTTGGCAAAAATAAATTATAGACCTTGAAAAAATCATAAATCCTCTTTTTAATATTAATATTTAATAATTGACTTATTTGAGGTAAAATTCATAAATAACTATGTTTCCTATACATACGTATAATTGGTATATAAAAGAAACTCATAAATAAGTGTTAATGTAAAAGAAACTAAGTCCTTAAATGCCTTACGGAACTGGACCATTTAATACTATAGAAATCATTATGTTTAAACCTGATTTGGACATAATATACCATATAATGACTTTGATTTAATTTTATATATACCCAAATAACTTTAGCCTCTTGAATTCGTAAAAACAGGACCTCAAACCTTTGTAAAACACATATTCATGCCCAATAGTAGGAGTTAGACTTAAACCCTAACTGCACTCACAAACCTAAGAAGTCTCACCCTATATATATAACTTAAACTATAGAAACACATTTATAGTATAAAGGAAACAAATCTAAAATAACAAGAAACCAGTTCCTAAACTCTAAACTCTTGTAAAACCATAAACGTGCTGTTCTGTAATAGTAATTGAATCGATCCTTGAAGAACATAATTTTATTTAAAGATGTATAGTAAGAATATTTGTAATTTATATATGACCTAGTGTAGTCACTATTCATGGTTACTATTCATTGGCCTAAAAAATTATGGAATAAGTTTCTAAAAGCTTGCTGGAACCTTAATCACTCTAAATATGTGAATTTAAAATTTGAATTAGTTTGAAACTAAGTTCATAAAAGATTTTATTTTCTATATACATATATAATTGGAATATGTATAACTTCCACAAATAAAAGCAAAAAGATGCAAAATCAGTTTCAAGATACTTCTAAGGTCAAGACCTACAAATATTACAAAAATGGTTGCATATCTATGTGAATTGCAGTCGCAAATGTAAAACGAAATCTAACCATTTATCATGTACACTTTAGAAATATATAAGATTAAGAAATGAATTCAACATCATAAATAAACACTAATACCAATAGGACCAGTTTAAGAATGCTCCCTAAGGCAGGACCATCCTATTCTGTAAAAGTGATTCTATTTAAGTATGCTTTGCATCTGAATCCTATTAAAAGCCTAACCCTTTGTGTTATAAACTTCAAAATCAATAACACAAACAAATAAACTTATATAATAAGAAATCAAGATTAAAAGTGTTTTATCACCAGAACCTTCCAATTGAAGTTATTTTGAATTTGGTATTATTTGACTTCTTTTTGTCTCATGTTGTCCATTGCTTCTTATTGCTATTATACGATATGATAATCACGTGTAGGTACCGACGTACAAGAAGCTGCTACTAAAGACCACGACCCTGAGTGAATTTCTGAACAAAAAAAGCAAGGCAAGCACCCCCTTTGATCATATTGATCCCAATATTTTAATTTAATTTTGTTTTGTCAAATCCATTTATGCATGCACGTATTTTCAGTAAATTGGCTATATTGTGGAATTGGTAGATATACCTATTATCACATGGAACTTCCTTAATAATATTGAATTGTGAACCTTGATAACCCTAGAATAAGGTTAGACAATACATAATATCAACATAGATATATGCGATTACATATGATCATGCTTAGCCATGCTTAGTAAAGAAATATGTTGCTCTTTATAATTTAAAAAGATTGGATATGATTAAAAGGTTGGATATGACATTAAAGGTTACTGATATTTTGGTTAAAAATGAAAATAAAACTATGATTTTACGTGGGCGACTATTGTCAATAGCCAGATGTGCATGTGACTTGCACATAGTGTAGAGGGAGATTATCGTCCGAGTCGGATTAAGGACCGAACGTAGTGCACATAGGACAACCTTAAACCAATTAACTTATCTAGTTTAACTTTGCACATTGGATGGCTGGAGAGCACATGCATTCCGAGTAGGTTTACTTGTAGGGGTTTCTACATACCAATGCAGCGGTATATGCCTTGCTATGCGGAGAAATGGTGATGACAGGAGTGACTGTTTTAGTTACTGTGTGAATGATATCATGTCTTGGGTGTATTGTTTTTGTCACCATAGTAGGGGTTTGACATCACTGGACTGGTGCAAAGTTAACCTAGTTAATGTAATGGTTTTCGCCATGAACATTCTGGCTACACACCAAAGGAGTGTGATAATAGTGGCAAAAAGAATAGGTCATGACTTGTGGGTAAAGTTGTTCACCTCTGCAGAGTTTAAATCTTTTCGAAAAATCATGCTCGCGGTCATAGGAGACTTGGTGAACTGACACTAGTTAGATGATTTTCATATTTTTCATAAAAATAGATTGGAATTAGAAACATGTTTTGAAAATGTTACCCTTCAGATGTTTTGAAAATGTTACCCTTCAGACTTGGTAAGGAATGGTTTCAATTGTTATGCCATGTGTTGGCAAAGACTGGTTTTATACCATGTGTTAGCAGAAAATTGTACGATTCTCACATTCATGGATGACTATGAGTTGCTATATTTATGCTTATATACTGTTATTTTTATATATACATGTCGACTTGCTTTTACAAATTCCGTTTGCAAATTACTAATTAATTTACATGTTTAATTTCGCTTTATGCAAAGTAATCGTAGAAGCCTCCTTTGACAGAGTCTGCATCTACTACCTTTTGCGATACACCTTAAGTCTTGCTGAGTACGAAAGTACTCACCCTTACTTATTTATTGGTTTAATTGAAGAAGAGGCCCTCGAAGATATACATTTCGCTGCAGGATATGGGAATTTCGATGATACGACTTTTTAGGGATACCTTGTCTGTTGCCCGAGAGTTGGATAGGTATACTATAAGACTTTTGTTTTTTTTCTGCCGCAATATAATCAGCTTTGTATGACCTCATTATATAAATTACCATTATTATATGTAATAATGAGTATGAATGTGTTTTCAATTGTTGTAAATGTGCGTACTAGCCACTGATCATAGAACTAATATTGTATGCACATATATAATCCTTCTTAGTATTTTGTGTCAAAAAGGAGGGTCGTTACAACTATATAGGCAATCCATTATATGAGTTATCTTTAATACTATCTATAAATGATACGTAGTTGTATTACAGACAATAACTATCTATATCACTGCATACGCTCTAATCCGTCAAAGTCAAACTCGACAATTACGGGACATGATCCCACTTCCCCTGACGCTGACGTGTCGCAACAAGTATATGATACGGCAAAGTGTAATAGCAAAACCTAACGATCCGCTTAGTAAATTAATTTGTACAAGGAAAGCAGGTTCATCAACCGTAAAATGAAATGCCCTTGGCAGTAAATAATAAAGGCAAGTCAAGTAAATTCGTCGGTCTGGTATAGGTTCTTTCATCTGGCCGAAAGTGTAATGGATATGGTCATAATTGTTGTTACAATTTTACTGGCGCCGCCATGCTGCCAACCTGCGACACATCTAAGCGTGGTAGTAAAACTGGTTCATACAGCAATAAATTTGTACGTATCCAATGGTAATTATGGGTTCTTTTTAATTCTGAAAACACATGGGTAGCATACGCCATAGATACGTGTTGCAGTAAACTCCAATGTACAGCTCAGCTTAGCCAGTCCAGTATATCCATTTTAGGCATATACGGTAAAGCCATATCAGCTAACTCTTAATATGTACACATCAGTTTTGATCTATGTGAAGAAGTGAGAAAAGAGGAAAGAGAAGAGAGCTAGCTCTTATTTAGTACTCCCTCCGTCTTTGAAAGTAAGGGAGAGAAGCATTCAAATTATGTCCTCCAATATTAAGGATTGAGAGCTCTCCTCTTTAAATTGTGTCCTTAAATTGTGCCCATGCATGCTGATGCACGCAGATATATACGACCACACATATTCCAAAACAAAAACGCAGCAGGTCATTCCCTATAATCGTCATTAATTAATGCATGCATGTTGCCAATTAATAGAGACACAGTATTAAATAGAGGCATTAGAGTCTTTTAACAGAAACCAAAATCTACCTTAAAATTTCTTCTGTCCCTTACTTTCTAGGACGGAGGGAGTAGCCAGCTTTGTACGGGAGTATAGGTAGATCATTTATGTACAAAAGAGAAAAGATAGTTATTGCACAATATCTAAAGACAACCTTTAGAGACAGTTATTGTACAAACTGGCTTTTAGCTTACTATTAGCCAGTAGTTGGCTTTGCTATTGTACTTGCTCTTATATGCCCAGAGTTAGTAGTTAATAGTAAATTTTAATGATGACTCTAGTAAAATCTATCAAATAGTCCAGTAACTTCGTTGACATAATTGTTGTATCCTTTTTTACTATCACAACCACGCAACGGTTCCATCCCTTTTGAAATGTTTAGAAACCGCCAGTGGAGGGAAGTCGCCATATTTACAGGGATGGGCCGCATTGTTTATGGGACGGTTGAGCGGGGTTGCCTGAATCACGTGCAAGTGGTTCATGGTCAGGTCACACGGTTTCATTAAACTAGAAAATATCATCACTAGCGATTCATAACTGTCATCAGTGGCGGTTATTGAACCGCCACAGATATAGTGCCACTGATAATCGAGGATTATCGGTGGCAGTTTTCTAACCGTCACAGATAAGTGTTATCTGTGACGGTTCTACACACTAACCGTCATAAATAACAATACTATCTGTGGCGGTTCTATCCACCAACCGCCACAGATAACTACACTATCTTTGACGATTCTTTCCTACAACCGCCACAGATAACAATATTATCTGTGGCGGTTCTTCCCACCAACCGCCACAAATAACTATATTATCTATGGCGATTCTATACATCAACCGCCACAGATAACTATATTATCTGTGACGGTTCTATCCACCAACCGCCACAGATAGTACTGGATCAAAAAATAAAAAGCGTATTTTGGGCTAGCCTCGTGTCTTGCTAGCCATGCCCTCTCAAACATATAATACATCAATATGATTTTACATATACACGCTTACAATGTACAACAATCACAGATTTCGCATATACACAACTACAATATAATACATCAATCACAATTGCAATTTTGCATATACACAATTATAATGTACAACAATCACAGATTTTGCATATACATAACTACAATATAATACATCAATCACAATTACATATAATACATCAATCACAATTACAATAACAGATTTTGCATATACACAATTACAATATACACAATTACAATGTACAATTGAAGTGTCTCATGCATGAGGCGCTCGATCATGGTGATGGTGTAGGGCATGCCTCCCGCTGGACCTGCTCCTTTCTCCAGTTCAGTCATCTTTGCATCAATATTTCTCAGAGTATGTAAATGAAGTCATTATATATCATACTATGGAAAGCTAAATAGATCACTTTTGTTGTATCACAAATCTAGCCGATCCATTGCCGTCTTATTCCATGTGAATGCCGTGGCATCCTCCAGATATTGTACATGCATTAGCTAGTTTATACTCCCTCTATTTTTGAATATGTGACATTCTATTTTTCAATTTTTATTCCTAAATACATATCATTCTACAATTTTGATCCTACTTTTTACTATTTTTCCTTCTATAATCTCCATTTAGCTATTTTTAATGGCATTTCTATCATATATTAGAGTAAAACACACCATCTAAAAATATAAGGACCATGTAATCAAATCTCTTATGAATGGACGGTAAAGATGCAAAAGGAAACTTCGGCAACTAAATCAAGCAATCAAATAAACTCTTTGTAATGGTGCAGTTTTGGGCTGAGCTCTTCCGTATTCATCCATCACCCACGCCTATAAAAAGCTCTACTAGCCATCATGAAAGGGCACGGAGAAAAGCAATAGAGGGAGCGCCTCGCCTAGAGCGCACGCACACACACACACCACCCATCAACACACACACACGCACGGGAGAAGGGCAACAACACAAGCGCAGATCAATCACAACTTCTTAAATCAAATGACAGAAATTAGAACATGTGCAAGCCATGCCATCCAATACTAAACTTGATATTCAATAAAACATCAATTTACACCACCGTAAGAAAAAAATTAACTAGTTTTGTGAACTATAAGCATACGAGTCTTCACTGTTGGTAGGGGCCTCAGGAGGTGGCAGATGAGTATGGAAGACTTCATCGTTATTATCTGGGTCATGAAACTCGCCGTTCTTGTTGAGTACTTCCTTCATGATGAAGTAGGCGAGCTGTCCCTGAATGCCTTGGATTTCATTTGGAACCAATCCTCCCGTAGGCAACTTCAAACGCTATAGATAGAAAATATTTGTCTTAAGAGCTTATATAGAGAATGAGATGTGCAAATCAATGTATGATGTTAGCGTGTCAAACCTCTACGTCATTGTTTACTATTGTAGAGCCTAAGATTTCGCGCATGTATTGGCACACGAAGTACCCACATAAATTTGTTCTGGCGGTGCCGCTTGGCAATCGCAAAAATTGAATAAACTTATACGACATTGAAGGAGTTATTGACTACGAGGTGCGATATAGGAAAATTGTTTTTGTGCGTACCGGAAATATAGTATGGATTGTCAGTGATTTATGGAAAGGACGGTGTCTCGAGCACTTTTTACAATATGCTTTGAAGGCCCTATTCACTAGACTTGTCATATCTTTATAGTCTTTTGGATCTTTGTCCCGCGCGTCTAAGATCAGCATCTTGCTTTTATCTGGAGTAATTACTACGAGAATCCAGTGGAAACTACATACACATGTATGATGCCGTAGTCATTAGTCCTAACCTGAGCAAAGAACGAGATCAACAAGTAGTTGAACTAGCTAGTGAGCCACTTACTTGAAATTGTATGGTAAAAGTATGAACTCCTTGTCTTGGAGTTTGATGAGAGCGTTATATACGTAGTCCTCGACCTCATTTGGTACTCTTTTGATTTTCGGCTGGCAAACCGTTCCCGGATCGAGGAACGCCACTGGCCCTTTGGTTATTTTTAGTTCGATCAAATCGTATCTACATAACAAATGATTTAGATATCACATTTATCGGTATTACATGAATGTAGACAATGATTTTTATATTGGACACTTACAGTGACCAGCATCTCATAAGAGACACATCGAGGGCATCTTGATAGTACATGTTGTGCAACTCGCTGAATTCTATCATGAAGCAGCCAGTCCCCTCATGGTGGAAATGTTCCTCTCTGAAAATAGCAGTGATCACTTTCGGGAGTACATGTTGGTTCGATCGCTCCATATACCATTCATGTAATCGCCTTAGCTGCACTGTTAGACTATCAAGCTTCGAAGGGGTGACAAACGGCTTCCCCAATTCGTATTTGATCTTTCTTGACTTGTCCTTTGGAGACCGCTTTACCCTTACTTTTCTCGCACACAACATCATACTGCTGCTACAGCTTCGCTGATCTCGCCGATATGGCTTGTCTATTCGCCATGCCTTGAGAGGAGGGTTTTTAAGTCGGTCAATTGAAGTTGTCGCACTAACTTTTGTACTGATGTGTTGGTGACGATCGTGCGAGGTTCATCAGAGGACGGTGCCGGAGTTTCATCTGCAGAGACGGTAACGTGTTCACCGCAGAGAGGCCGCGAGGTCACCTTAGGAGGGGTCGCGAGTTCACCTCGGGAGGAATAGGCACTTCATGATGGTCCAAGGTGATGTCACGTTTGCGCCATCGGATGAATGAGTGGACGCACTTCCTAGAGTTGTAACCTCGCTCGTTCGGGGCATTTCTAGCCGAGGTTGGCAACCGGGATTAACAAAGTCCACCGACCTTTGCATATCCGGCGCTATCGCAGAGTTGTGCAATACACCTCCTTCTTGGCATGGGTACGCTATGCCTGTACCAGCCTGAATGAATATGTTCATGACGGGCAAAGTGAGTTGGCACGGTGTGGGGTCATGTATGTCGTCCACAGGATAATGACCCATGTTCTGTTCTACAAGTGGGCGGATGCGCAATCTAACTGCGACGATTCGGAGGGTCGGTCGTAACAATGTTCTCGGCTTGCGGCGCTCATGGCTTGTTGTACTTGTCGTTGTACTTGTTGTTCTATTGTGCCTTGTAATTCTCGAAGCATCTTTTTCTTCATCATTTCTATTTCGGCAAACGCTTCTCTAGCTCTCTTTCGACTCTTGTAAGTGTGAAGGTGCTCTGGGAATCCTGTCTTCCACGGAACCTTAACCCCGACACCTCGTGTCCGTCCGTGATGCTCCTTGTTTCCCGAGCACGTGTTAGTTCGTCGTTCTCCTATCCGGTTGGAATGTCCCTTGGGAAGACTCGACGTCATGACTCCTGGACCCTTTGCGACATTGCTTCGTCATCGCTATTTCGAAGGATAAGCCCCACCGGACGTGACACTTGCCCTCACTAGCACGTAGTGCTTGACTCGTCCGTAGTCCGCCAATTGACTTGTACCACCGATCATTGTAGTGATTCGCTTCTGCCTCTCCCATTGAGGGATTTTACCAAATACCCACCGTACCAAGTCCGTGTGGATGGATGTTCCTTCTTCCGATGTTTATGTGGTCCTCATTGGACTTCTTTGTCGCTTCACTTTGCTTCATCGACACGAAATCATCCCAATATGGTTCTAAGTTTGGGTAGTCCCCGATGGCCGATCGGTTTTTCTTCACATAAGTAGTATTCAGCCTGGCCTTGAAGTTCCTCCATGCCGCATCCATGGTCATCAACGCATCCCGACGCACGCGGTGTTCATCTTCTTCGGGGAATTCGAAGGTTTATTTGAGCTTCGTCCATAGATCCGTTTTGATGGTATCGGGCACTTTGTGCCAATCCAAAAAAGTGACTGGCACTCTCTCCCTTGCGATATACCCGCAGGTTGTTCTGTACTTTGCTACGAACTTTGGCGGTGCAATAGGGGCCCCAGCTTCTGAGACCTCCGAGATGGTATACCGGCCTTCGGGCTTCTTATTTCTTCCTCGGCCACGAGGTCTTGCCACGGGTATGTCATCATCGGCGGCAACACCGGTAGTTGGGTGGAGGTTGAGGAACCTGCTAGGGCTAGGGCTCGGGCTCGGGGTGGATTGCTCCTCCATATCAGCCTTGGATGTGCGAACTGAAAGAGGTAAAGTATGGAACCATTAGAATTTGGCGGTCATTTGGGTTAAGTGCGGAAGTTTAACTCTGAAAACTAGAAATGAAGTTTGCATCATTCCATCGTTCATCCGTGTGCTAGAGTCTAGAATATATCTCCTAGTTTGTTTTCTTTTTCTTCCCTTGTAAAGAAATATTCCCAAATTTTTAGTTTTGCTTGCAAGATGGAAATGGGAGGAGATTGTTTGCCACGTGTGCAGAAAATTAAGCGGGGACTTCACTGCTACATCCTGTTTATACAAATTGGTAACATGTTTTAAATCAACCAATTGTTTCCTGCATATCCATCTTATATGCATTTTGTAATGAACACAATGTGTACTACTATGTACGCCAAGACTATTGATCAGAGTATCAGAAAATTTGTAAATGTGACCGCAACAATTGTGTGATGCTTTCCTTTTGTTCACAAAATGCAAGAAATATGCAAAGCTTAGTTGAGAGGTACCAGAGCAATGCGGAAGAAAGGCAAATGGCAAACAAAGCTCTACAAAACCAGGTCTGCCTATGTACCTTGCAAAGCTTGAAAACGTTGCAACTGCTCGAAGGGATGTATCTAATCAAAACTCATCTGTGGTTGCTAACATACTAACTCTCCAAATGAGCCATCAGATGAGGCTCAGAGTTCGATCACATTTAGATGGAATTGAGGAGAAGATGAGTGCTTCAAATATTTTAAGCATTTATAGATCCCACTAATAGCTGTTCAACTTCATGTTTTAACGATCTTGCTTCAAATATTTGTAGAGCTCAACTAAGTTAGAATCTACTATATACTTGAAGTTAGATATGCTTTGGTTCGTTTCTTAGCTCACATGTCCTCTAATACTTAGACTGATGCCAATGGAGACACATGTGATTGCTTTGATCTCTAATTAGTTAATGCAAGCTCAAATACCACTTTTTGTACTTCGCAATTTTGTAGAGATTTATGTTCCGTTTACAGAGTAAAGCAAATATGTGCATATATATTCTCATTGTCCTTCTCCTTCATGCCCTGCAGCTAACCTTTTTTGCCTACTGTTCCATTTTGTTGCTTCGAGGGATACTTTGAGTGACGCAATATTTAGCATTCGTTTGTTTCTACAAAAGCATCATATATCATTCCTTTTTCTGCAATATCTCACCTCTTTTGACCTACAGGTATGCTTATTATCGGTTCCCAGGTTATTAATGTGCATGATTAAGTAACTTAAAAAGGTGGCTCTGGGACTGATTATCTAATAGAACCATTTTTCCTATAGAAAACATCAATGATTATACTAGATATTATCCAAAAGTTTGGCCCTAGCTACAAGATCAACCTAAAAAAGCATATGTAGAACATGTAGAACAGAGCTCACGCGGCGTCGAGGCGTCGTCGAGCGGCGTCGAAGCGGCGTCGGGCGCGTCGGTCGGCCTTGGCGCGGCGTCGTCGAGGACGGCGTCGTCGGGAGGGCGTCGTCGCGCGCGTCGCGCGCGAAGCGCGGCGCGGGCGGCGATGGCGGCGCGCGGGCGCTGGGTTTAGGAGTTTATGCGCGTCGAAACGGCGGGAGTTTAAAGGTTTAGGGCACTCATAAGAAGTGTATCCATTTTACATATATATGGAGCATATTATCAGTGGCGGTTCTTGTGAAGAACCGCCACTGATAAAGTTATCTGTGGCGGTTCGTATAAAGAACCGCCACAGATAATTTGTATTAGTGGCGGTTATTTATACGAACCGCCACAGATAAATAGATCGATGGCGGTTCTTGTGAAGAACCGCCATCGATATAATTATCTAATATATTAATCCATACATAATCCTAATATAGTAATATACCCTATATAATACTAATATATTAATAACCCTATATAATCCTAATATAGTAATGACCTTACATAATCCTAATAAATATTATATACCCTATATAATCCTAATATAGTAATTACCATTTATAATCCTAATATAGTAATATACCCTATATAATCCTAATATATTAATGACCTTTTATAATCCTAATATATTAATGACCCTATAATCCTAATATATTAATGACCCTATAATCCTAATACAGTACTATACCCTATGTAATCCAAATATATTAATGACCCACATTTCCATTACTCCACACAAATGCATAACACCATATTTCCATTACTCCATACAAATGCATATTGTTTACATCACATTGCCATTACTATTTTCTTTCACAATTTGCCCTTCTTCATGATCGTCACGATGATAGGTAGCTTTCTGAGTGGTTTCTTCCTCGAGCCTGATGTTGCCATCTACGAAAGGAGGCAACTCGTCAAACTGGTTGTACTCATCCTCATCCACGACATTCTCAACTCCGACGATCCTTCTTTTTCCCTGAAGAACTACATGGCGCTTCTTATCTGCCGGGTCGATTACATAGAAGACTTGTGCTACTTGCTTCGCAAGTACGAATGGTTAAATCTCTGATCCGACATGTTCGATGTCCAAAGTAGTGAAGCCGTACTTGTCCACCTTGACACCCTTTGGGAGTTGTACCCAACGACACCGAAACATCGGGATCTTAAAAATACAATAGTCGAGCTCCCAAATCTCTTCTATGAACCCATAGAAGCTAGTTTCTTACTGCCTGTGTTGTCATAGGCATCTATGCGGACACCACTATTTTGGTAAGTGCTTTTGCTATCCTGAGATCTCGTGTAAAAGGTATATCCATTTATGTCGTATCCTTGCCATGTCAAGATTGTACCTGATGGCCCTTTTGCCAACCACCTCAACATAACACTCGTTTCTTTCCCAGTCATATGCTCTTTGAACCAATGATTGAACAAACGGTTATGCTCTTTTGTTACCCAAGCCTCTGATCGTCCACGATTTTCCTTTCGTAGCTTATCCTTGTGCATGTCCATATACGAGGACACCTCAACTAACTGTTGCAAGACTGTGAAATGAGCTTTTTCGAACAATCCATGATCGTAAGAATTTGTTGATTTCCTTTCAATCGTCCCTTTCCCAGCTAGCCTACCCTCATGGCGAGATACAGGCACTCCTACCGGTTCCACCCCCTCCATGTAATCCACGCAAAACTCGATAACCTCCTCAGTTGCATAACCTTCCACAATGCAGCCCTCCGGCCGAGATCGATTGCGTACATACTTCTTCAGATACCCATGTACCTTTGAACGGGTACATCCGATGCGAGAATACGGGGCCACATACATTTATCTCATTCACAAGGTGAACAATGAGATGAACCATTATATCGAAAAATGATGGAGGGAAATACATCTCTAGCTGGCATAGTGTCTTCACCACATCATTCTGCAGTTCAGAAAGTCCGATGGGATCGATGACCTTCTGTGAAATCGTGTTGAAGAAGAAACACAACCTCATGATTTCCTCTCGGACCTTTTCAGGCAAAATACCTCTAATTGCAAAAGGAAGCATTTGTGTCATCATCACATGACAATCATGGGACTTCATGCCAGTTAACTTCAAATCTTTCATCGACACCAGTTTCTTGATGCTTGCGGAGTAACCGGATGGAACTTTCACACCATGCAAGCATTTGCAGAGGTCTGTTCTCTCTTTCTTGGATAGAGTGTAGCAAGCTGGGGGAAGGTAAAGTCGGCCTTTTCCGTTGTCTCGAGGATGTAGCTCAGCTCTGATTTTCATATCTTCTAGGTCCCTTCGTGCCTTCAGTCCGTCCTTAGTTTTGCTAGGAATATTCAGCAAAATACCAATCAAGCTGTCACATACATTTTTCTCTACATGCATGACGTCTATGCAGTGTCGAACTTCTAAGTCCTTCCAATAGGGCAAGTTCCAAAATATCGATCTCTTCTTCCACGTGATCTTCTCAGTACGAGACCTCGATTTATTATTACTCTCTCCCTTTCCAAGTACAACATTAATATTTCCAAGTACAACATTAATATCCTTAACCATATCATATACCTCTTCCCCACGAGGAGGCCTTGGAGCTATACCATCCTCTTTTGTCCCGTCGAATTGTTTCTTCATATTGCGGTAGGGGTGATTCCTGCGAAGGAACCTGCGGTGATGCATGTACACAGTTTTCCTCGAGTTATTGAGCCACACACTTGCGGTTTCATCTATGCAATGGGGGCATGCTTTGGCCCCTTTTACAGTACGACCGGATAGGTTACCAAGGGCAGGGAAATCATTGATGGTGCAAAACAACAATGCGCGTAGGGTGAAGTACTCTCGCTTGTACTCATCCCATACCAGACACCTTCGTTCCACAAGATCACAAGATCTTCCACCAATGGTTGTAGGTATACATCAATATCATTGCCAGTTGTCTCGGCCCTTGGATAAGCGATATCATAATGTACTTTCGTTTCATACACAACCAAGGAGGAAGGTTGTAGATCAGAGTCACGGGCCAAGTGCTATGAATACTACTCATGTTACCGAAAGGATTCATTCCATCCGTACTCAATCCAAACCTTATATTCCTCGGTTCATTCCCGAAGTCCCTCCTAAAGAGCCTATCGATGGTTCTCCACTGGGCAAAATCAGCAGTGTGTCTCAGCTTTCCATCCCTTTTACGCTCTTCTGAGTGCCATCGCATCAATTGGGCATGCTTTTTGTTTCCAAATAAACGCTTCAACTGAGGTATTACCGGTAAATACCACACCACTTTAGCGGGAGCTCCTTTCTTCACCACGGTGCCCTCGCTGTCATGGCCTTTACGCTTGTATCGCGATGATTTGCACACCGGACATACATGCATGTCTGTATACTCTTTGTGATAGAGTATACAATCGTTTGGATATGCATGTATTCTTTCTACTTCCAATCCCAATGGACATACAACCTTCTTAGCTAAATAAGTGGTTATCGGCAATACATTTCCATCTGGAAGCATGCCCGCTAAGAGATGTAATAGCGCCGTGAAACTTTTATCGGACCAACCATTGCTTGCCTTCAATTTTAGAAGTGAAAGCACGGTGTGCAACTTTGTGTATTCCTCCTTGCAACCCGGGAACAAAGGTGTATCCGAGTCGTCCAACAAACCCTTGAATTGATTAAATTCTCTCTGACTAGTGTAGTTCCCTTCTGCATCTCGCAACATCTGAGCAAGATTATTATCGTCATCAATGTCCAACCTATCCTCATCGGATCCATAATCGATGTCACCGCCATAATGCCTTCTCCATCATCCAATACGTTATCACCTTCATGTATGTTTTCCTCTTCACCGTGACTTGTCCAACGTGTATAGCCAAGTACAAAACCCTTCAATCAAGTGCAAGTGGATGTGCTCTTTGTCGAAAACATTTTCTCATTCTTGCAATCAATGCATGGACAATGTATGTACTCCGTCTTCTTGTGCAACTTGTTCTCCTCAGTGACTCTTAGAAAAGCGAGATACCCGTCGATGTAATCTCTACACATATTCAGTTCGCATTGTACATCCATCTCCTATCCATCTAAAATTAATTAACATATAAAAATTGATTAAAAACTAATCTAATTACTTATCATCTAAATGAGCTAGATAATAAATTCATCATCTAAAATGATGAGCATCCACCTACCAAATTAGCTAAAATTTCATTTATATTAATATCCAATAATCTTAATTAAATAAATTTAATATATGTCCACACTAATGGAACCAAATTAATAGTAATTAAAAACTAATCAATACTTTTCCTGTAAAGAAGCTAGATAATAAATTCATCATCTAAAAATGATGAGCACCCACCTACCAAATTAACTAAAATTTCATTTATATTAATACCCAATAATATTAATTAAATAAATTTATTATATGCAAGATGTATATGTCCGTACACTAATGGAACCAAATTAATAGTAATTAAAAAACTAATCTAATTACTTATCATCTAAAGGAGCTAGATAATAAATTCATATATATGCAAGATGTATATGTCCGTACACTAATGGAACCCAATTAATAGTAATTAAAAAAACCAATCTAATTACTTATCATCTAAAGGAGCTAGATAATAAATTCATCATGTATCAAATTAACTTAAAATGTAATTAATATTAAATATATGCTTAATCATAATTCATCATCTATAAAAGGAACACAACATCATCTAATGAACCTAGCTAGGAAATAAATTCATCAACTACAAAATGGTAGCTAAATAAAAATAAACAAAATCTAAACTTTTCATCTCATCTACATATAAACCCTAATTAAACTTGGTTTAAAAATTAAATTGCAACAAGATTAACACAAATCAAGAGAGGAGAAAAAATAACTCACCAAGAAACAACTAGAGGAAGTACAAGCACAAGAATTGGAGAAACGCGAAATCAAATTTAGAAGTTTTGGTTTGCTCTCGGGAGGAAGAAGACCGGTCTTTCTCACGACCACCTATTTATAGGCAATATTATCGATGGCGGTTTTTAACTAGAACCGCCACTGATAACATTATCTGTGGCGGTTCTATCCTCGAACCGCCACTGATAATGAATTATCAGTGGCGGTTCGAGGATAAAACCGCCACTGATAACAAATACATTATCAGTGGCGGTTGGAGGCTAGAACCGTCACTGATAGAACCGCCACGGATAATCCAATAGAATCAGTGGCGGTTGGAGGATAGCACCGTCACTGATAACCTAGTTATCAGTGACGGTTCTAGCCTCCAACCGCCATCGATAATGTATTGTTATCGATGGCGGTTCTATCTCGAACCGCCACTGATAATTCATTATCAGTGGCGGTTCGAGGATAGAACCGCCACTGATATTTTTCCCGCTATTTTTAAAATAGAACTGCCACTGATAATTATCTTTGTGGCGGTTCGAAAAAAACCATCACAAATAGACCGTCACCTATTGCAGGTTTTGGCGTAGTGTTTGATTATTGCCTGTAATTTGGAAAGTATCTGGACTACTTTTTCAAACATGTGACAAGTAATACACATCGACACGATAAGTAAAATCAACTACACCTGATCGTAACCGAGTGCTACTTGTCGTAACAACTAAGATACTGTTTTACAACCAGATGTAGCGCACATACGATTTTCAGGGCGTTATCTACATTTTTTTAATTTTTTAACAAACCGCCCGTGGGGCAAGTTCCCACTTTTACAGACGTGGGTCGCACCGTTTGAGTCCCTCTGCTCCTCACTTTATGCTACATTCTCTCTCCGGTGGTGCTCCCACTACTACAAAAAGGAGTTATATTAGACACCTCATCACTGACTCTTTTTTACAAAAACCGATAGGAATAAGTCTCGGGGCACATCACATATGGTTTTTGGCTTAAACCGTCTGTGATGACCAATTCTAGAAAATAATAATAGAGAGCCCCGACCTCCTCTGTATTTTTAGGGTTTCCCAAGCTATTTTTGAGGTGGCTGCGATTGTGAAGCGATCTGGTGGAAAGAGACCCTGGATTTGGAGGTGTGATTGTAGATCCTTATGTTCTAGGTCATCTAATGTTAATAATTGGTTCTAATTTGTATTACATTTAAGATCTATCTTGATAAAGAGGGAAATGAAGATGTGAAAGGACAGGGGATGTTGCCTAGAGGGGGGGTGAATAGGCGAATTAAAAACTTTGTAACTAAATGCAGTGGAATAAAAATATTGCAGCTAAATGAAATCTCCCGAGGGACTCAACCCGGAATGTCCGGGATATTTAACCCGGATACTCCGGATTATCCGGACTGTCCGAGTTCAGGAGTCCGGATACTCCGGATTGGATCCGAGGGACTCAGACCGGAGTGTCCGGGACTTATCTCCGGATACTCCGAAATGTCCGAACTATCCGGGTTCAGAAGTCCGGATACTCCGGATTTACGACCTCGAAATGAGATTTTAATGCAATCCTCAATAGAAGTGGATGATTCAAATAGTTCTTGAAGCTTTATCCACATTTCATGAGCGCTCTTGAGATTGCATATTCTATCAAAGATTTCATCGCTCACAACACAAAATAAAACATTAGTAGCTTGAGCATCGAGATGTAGGCATTTCCTCTCTCCTTCGGTTGGAGCAACTTCATTCAACGGAGAGGAAAAGCCGACATCTACGATCCACCATATTTGGGGGCTCATGGATTTAAAATGAGAAGTCATAATTAATTTCCATGAAGCATAATTTGTGCCATCTAGCACAAGTGGATTATGTGAGTGCACTAATCCTCTAGTCGACATCCTTTACTCTCTAGACGGTTAAGTCTAATAAAGGAGAGACCTTGCTCTGATACCAATTGAAAGGACACGGGATGTTGCCTAGAGGGGGGGTGAATAGGCGAATTAAAAACTTTGTAACTAAATGCAGCGGAATAAAAATATTGCAGCTAAATGAAATCTCCCGAGGGACTCAACCCGGAATGTCCGGGATATTTAACCCGGATACTCCGGATTATCCGGACTGTCCGGGTTCAGGAGTCCGGATACTCCGGATTGGATCCGAGGGATTCAGACCGGAGTGTCCGGGACTTATCTCCGGATACTCCGAAATGTCCGGACTATCCGGGTTCAGAAGTCCGGATACTCCGGATTTAAGACCTCGAAATGAGATTTTAAATCCCTACAATTTTTCAACAATCTACTTGAATACAAAAGATCTAAATGCTATCAGGTACATGGGGATGATGAAGATCTAGAGCCAAACACAACAATAGAGTAGATCGGGCAAATTCAAGATTCAAAATCAAATACCAAAACAAGAATAAGAAGCAAACTTGGAGACGATGATTTTTCACCCGAAGTTCGGATCCTTGAGGGGATCCTACGTCTCCGTTGAGGCGGCTCGGTCACACTTGAGCCGGGGTCTCTTTCAACCCTCTTCCTCCGGTGTTGCACAAATGCACTCGCGGCCTTCACTCCTTTGATTCCTTCCCTTACGGAGGCGGAACCGACCTTCACAAACTTCCCACGGCCAACCACACAAAGCTCCGGTGGCTCGTAGGCGACCTCCTAGCCGTCTAGGAGTCCTCAACCTCCAAGAGTAACAAATGCTCACGAAGAACAAACTTGGAGATGAAATCAAGTGCTCAATCAACTCAAGACTCACTCCCAAACTCTTCCCAACCCTTCTCACAAGGGGATCACTTAGATCTAAGGGTAAAGCTTCCTCAAAGCCTCCACACACCCCCAAAAGCCTCTCAAAAAATCCACACCAAAAGCCTCTTCGAAAAGAGGGAGGATGGGCTATAAATAGAACTCTCCAAAAACTAGCCGTTGGGGGCAGGCTGCGCACAACCCGGAGACTCCGGACATTACCGGAGACTCGGTTGGAAGGATCACTCATCCCGAGAGAGCCAACCGGAGACTCGGACAAACACCCGACACTCGGACTAATTCAACCCGGAGTGTCCGGACTAAACACGGATACTCGGACCAACCGAGAGCAGCCACCGAGGGTGCCAACCCGGAGTGTCCGGACCAAATGTTCGGATACTCCGGACTGTCCGAACAGCACTGAGCAACCCGACGAAAACGAGCATAACTTTTCACTCCGGACTCCGATTTCAGAGATTTCGGACTCTACCAAAAGCTAAGACCGAGGGCTACACAACCAACACGATCTCACTATCCAAAACTCAAAGGATAACCACAGATTTCACAAAGAAATCAAGAGAGACCTCAACCCTCACTTTCCGGCACTACCAACACCACTCTCTTTCTAAGATTCACAAGGATGGATCACTTGAGCACTTGACACATCTAAAAGTCATTCGACATCGCATCCCTCTTAATAGTACGGCAATCCTTAGACTCAAATTAAATCAAAGATAATATAAGTCTAGAAATAGTCACTTGCCGTCTTCTTTCTTAATGTCGATGCATGAAGACCTTCACCATATAATTAATGACATCTTCGCCTTGTCCAACTCGACTCGATTCACCTCATGAGACTCTCGTCCTATCAACCTTGACTTGATCATCCTCTCTGACGATCTCCACGCCAAGTCGCTCTTGACTTAGTCCTCAGCTCTTGGTGATACCGCCGTCTTGTTGACCTCGGCTTAACGATCATCCTCCAAGATACCTTGGTCATCATACACAGACGGGACCTAATTCTTTCCAAACTACTCATGAAAGACATTAGTCTCAAAAGCTCAATAGATATGAACAAGTTGATATTTGTGAGCAATTGATTACAACAAGTGTTTCATATAAAGAAGCACAATATAAATGGAAACACTTGACATAAGAAATGTTCTCTACTAAGTACATCATGATGAATATGTAATTGATCTATATGCACTAGAGAGATATATAATTGCCAATATGATGAATCAATTAAATCATAGCAAGGATCACAGACTTTACTTAAATGAAGCACATGATAGAATATACACGAATTGTACATGTGCAAATAATATTTGGAGTAAGAGTAAATATGTGATCCAACACTAGATAAACTTCACTAAGAGAATTGCATGAGAAGATATACAAATAAAACATGCATGCACCAAGTCAATCTATAGCAATATGAAGTTTAACTCTAGTTAATACATGCATACTATAATGAACTCAAATGAATATATATGCACAAATAAATATGACATGAACCAATGTGCATATATAAAATCAACATGCTACTTGGAGTTCACTATGCATTTGCACGAAAGGAATGCAATAACAAATATAGAATAGATACCAAAATTGCATACCTTATCTTTGCTTAACCTTCCTATTTGATTTTCCTCTAAATAGATGAGACTGATACTCAACTAGGCAATAACAAGTTAGTCTCGTAGCAATATAATCATATTAGAGGTTTGTCATTTGCTAAGCACTAAGTTAAGCATTTACTTAATTGCATAGATTGTCATTATGAGTGTTTGTCATTAATCACCAAAATAACATAAGTGCCTAGATGCACTTTCAATCTCCCCCTTTTTGGTGATTTATGACAAACCTATTATCAATTGCACCAAATGACAATATTAAGATATTTTAGCATTAAAACAAGCATAAAGATACAATAAGAGATCATACTTACAAATCATCCCTTTTTGTCAATCGATTAGGGACAATTGATAAATCCATAAATTCTCCCCTTTTGTCATTAATCCCAAAAGGTGCTTAAAAGATTCTTACTGTTTATTCAATAAAATCTGTTCTCCTCTTGATTGCACACTCAATAAAAAGATTAGGAGAAAATAAAATAAAGATAAGGAGCTAGTAATAGGACAATAATATTAAGCTCCCCTAAATCTAGGCAAGATATGATACCAATTATTTCCAAGATTTAGGTAATAGATTTTCTAGTTATACCAAATTAAAGAAGTCATGATTCTTAGGATATAAGTGATGCTTAAACATGACACACGAATATGATTTCACATATTCTTTAAACATCAAGATCATATAGCAAATTTATATAATTTAAGCACATGCTCATGATCAAATTAAATTCTAACCATCAAGATCATATAAAGAAGATTACACAAGTAGGAATTGCTTATATGATCACAAGATGTATACAAGATCATGAATCAAGGTTGTATAAGTAAGATGCACTTTAATGTCAAGAATTTCATAAACTTATCAAGGGCATACCTCTTTGCAATGTGTCACCCATATGTACCTTTTAGTTCTTGATAATGCCGAATGCAAGTTAGATGACACTTCAAAACAATTTAGGATTAGAGGATACCTCTTGAAAGATACCAATTAATCATACCAATTGAAAAATACAACACCATTTAGAATAACACAATTTAGCATAATGGTGTGCACAGACATTATTGAATATGGTCAGAAAAGAAACACGTCCCTTTGTCGATTCTTGTCCACCGTATGTTCGAATTGGTCATGATCACCGCGCCCGGTCTTAGATCCCTCGTACTATGGAGCTCCTCTCCATTTCCTTCATCCCACCGTCGAAGATGACCCCTTTTCCAATACCTTGAACATCAATAGACAAGCACACGATTTCTGGGAACAAATATCTTTTAATTTGACCCAAGTTAGTTTGATAATGTCTAAGTACAACATGCATGATATATATGATATACAAGATAATACTCTTTGCATGCAAAGAAATTCAAGATATCAATTAAAGATTTTATTACACCACTTTACAATGAAAATATTTGAAACTCATTCAAATTTGATCTTGACATCCACTTGTAAGAGAGACAATAAGTAAAACACATTCAAACTCACTCTTGAGCTTACAAGGGAAATTTTCTCTTTTCCATAATAAACTCGAAGTTATGCAAGAGAGAAAACATTTTGAGGTTAAGTTACAATTAAATCCAATTTCCAGAATAACTTAGCCAAAAGATGCACTTTCATTGGAATGAAAACTTAAATAGATATGCTCCACTTAGAAGCTTGGAGCAATGAATAAGTTCACTTAGTTTTCATCTTGAAAGGCTTGCCAAGATTCCAATTTAAAACTCTTAAAGTCTCAACAGATGCAAATAGCAAGACAAAATCGATTATAGCTTTTAAACCATTGCTCAAATGCAAAAATCATCAACGCGAACAGATCCGACTAAATCCTCTTGAGGGCTATGAAGACGAATATTGATTTGAGCAAAGGAGAAACCCCAAAAATAGGATGAACAAGATATTGCAAGAAAGTATAGATAGCAATTTCAGAATTTAGGCCGAGCAGTACAACCCGGATACTCCGGTGTTTTTGATCCGGAGTGTCCGGATAATCCGGATACTCCGGATAGATTACCCGGATACTCCGGGTTGTTCAGCTTCATCCCTAAAACTGAACATTTTGAATTTGGATCAAATCTTGATCAAATGAAGTCCAATAGCCATAAGATTTTGCAGAATTGATCCATGAACATTCAAGAGACTTTTTCCAAAAGGATTTTCTCAAATATCACTCTCCAATCAAAAATAGGTCATTAGAAGTATTGGAGGTTTAGTTTTGACACTAAGTCAAATAAAGTCAACAATCTCGCAAATGAGTTCAAATAAATTTGAGAATTTTTCAGATATGAACTCCATATGTGAGAGAAGGTTTTCCAACAAGGATTTTCAATAAATAAATTTCATTTTGAGAAATATGATGAAATATGCATATGAAACACATAAAACATTAAGATTTTCACCAAATCCTCAAAATGGAACCAAATGAGTTTTGAATGGTAATATGCACTTATATGGCTTCATATGATTTAGAGAGATGTTTATAAGCCTATTTGCATAATCAAATCCATTCAAATCGTAAAATCCAACTTAATGCAAGAGTATGCCAAATAAGATCGAAAGAGAGAAAAAGGCATAACTATTTCAAATTAAGTTGAAATTATTTGAAATTAGTCATAAACATTATTTAGACTCCCAACAAACTTTTCCAAAAAGAATTTTCCAAAAAGGAGTCTCCAATCAAAAGATATGCCAAATTTTGCTTTGTAGGCATGATTTTTACTCAAAGAGAAGAAAAGTCAAAACTTTTTCAAATTGAGTCCAAATGGTTTGAAACTTTCCAGAATTAAACATTGGACTATTTAGAAGGTTTCCCAATAATAATTTCATTAAAAGGAATTTTTGTTCAAAAGATATGACAAAATGCGCTTTGTAGTTTTGAAAGGAAATTGAATTTTCACCAAATGCTCAAAATGCATTCCGGATTGAAATTTATGGAGATTTGAACTTTCATAGATTTGTATGAGTAAGAAATACTATTTCAATCCAAGATATGCAAATAAATCCAATTCAAATAGCGAAATCCACAAAATGCAACAACGGGTCATTTTGGGTCAATTGGATGATTTTGGCCAAATTCAAATAGCTATAACTTTTGAACGGTTGGTCGTTTGGAAAAACTTTGAACTAAAGAAATGCTTAAAATGACCAACCCTATGAGTTTTATATTGACCACTTTTTCAAACTCCAAATAGATTTTGCTTTAGAAAAATTTGAAGTTAAATGCAAAAGCAAGATCACAAAGATCTTTTTAAGCCAAAGTTTGACTTTTAGCTTCTAGCCAAGGGTTAGATACTTGAAAACATTTGAAATGCATTTGAAAACATTTTAGAAGACTATTTTCATAAGATTTTGCATTTCAAACAAATATTTTGCTTTTAACCCTTTTTGAAGCAAGTTAAATAGGAAATAGTTTTTTCATAAAAAGCCGTAAAATACAACTCAATTTGGATTTCAATATAGAATTTTCATTTTGAAATCTTGTAAAACATTTGAAATACATATTAGAATACTTTTACAAAGCTTTTCACAATTTTGGGCCTTTTAAACATAAGATTTGACTTTTGACCAAAATGGTCCTTTTGAAATAGCTATTTGTAAAACAAAGCCGAATATTTCAACACAAGATTCAAATGAAGAATAAGATGAGATATAGAGATTTGAATTTTGTGTATGAGTCTAAGATACCATTTTGAACCAAGATACTACACAAGATCCGGTCCAAAGGGAGAAACTCACTAAGTGCAATAATATGACTATTATGGGTCAAATATAGTTTTTCGGCGAGTTTCAAAATCGAATAACTTTCGATTGGTTGGTCTTTTGAAGATCTTTTGAACACAAGAATTGTTAAGAATGACCAACTCTAGGATTTTCGTTTTGGAATTACTTTCAAATTCATTTTACATTTAATTCTATGAAAATTATAAGTTTAAATCCAAAACAAGATACTACTATCTAGATTTTGATCATGAAATTCATTTTCTTTTCAAAATATATTTTGTGAAGCCAAAACCTTTGAAAAACGTTTCAAATACATTTGTATACATTTTGCAATTAGTTTTTCACAAGAATACTAATGATATACAAAATTTTGACTTTTGGCTAAATGGCTTGATTTTGAAAATATATATTTGCACTTATATAAATATGGGCACATGTAGGGATGTAATATACATGGTTATGATTTAGCACTCCCCCTTAATGTGCCACTATCCCAAACTTACTCAAGATTGCAATCAAAGCAACTAATAAGCATGAGCAAGCATATAACAAGCAATCTAAATTGATTTTCATGAATAATGCAATATAACCTACACAAGGCTATAAGCTATAAGAATCAATTTAAATACTTGTTACCCGAGATGGCATTGGTTTATGATTGAAGTGAATGTCTTCAAGCTTGGCTTCCTTTTTCATATGATGAAATCATCCTCTTGATTGAGCCAAAGCTTTCCAATGCATCTCCAAGCACCTAATAAACTTCTAGGCACTTGTTGGTACCCAATTTTTGTTGGGTCCAAAAATGTTAGTCACAATAGATTTAGGAACCCAAATGGCCCTAACATTAATAGTCTTAGGTGAACTAACATGACTAGCAATGGATTTGCGATTGTTATTACTCCTAAGCGAATTATTGGAATTGAATTGAGGAGGCTTAGGAGTTTTAGCATTTTTAGCAAATCCATTTCTAGTTTGATCCTTTCTAAGCACATAATAATCATTACAATGCAAGGGCTTAGAAGATCTAGCAAATCTAGCAAATGGTTTGCTATTGTTATTTTTCCTAAGCAAATGATCAACATGATTTTCTTGGTCTTAGGAAGTCTAGCATTTTGAGCAAACACATTTCTAGATTCATTTCTCTAAGCAATTGAATATCATAATTTTGCAAATACTTGGGAGAATCGACAAACTTGGCAAACACATTGCCATTTTGTCCTTCCTAAGCAAATAATGATCATTGACAATAATAGGCTTAGGAGTAATACCTTTGGGACAATCCTTACCGATGTGTCCCTTTTTAACATTGTAGCAAGTAGGCTTTGAGCGTCTCTTCTTCTTCTTGACTTGCTCTTTGTCGGTTTGCCTCATTGTTGATGGTTGTGGCTTGATCTCCACTTTATTAGGGCACACGGAGGCGAAGTGTCCCTTCTTGTTGCAAGCAAAGCACTTGATGATCTTCGAATGTCTTTCGTTGTGCCTTGTCTTGCTAGTCTCCCTCTTGGAGATGTAGCCGAGTCCTCGCTTATCTTGAGGTGCCCTTGGCTTGCTCAAGATCTCGTCGAGAACGGCTTTTCCCTTTATGCACTTCTTCAAGTCATTTTCTAATCTAATGACTTTGGCCTTGAGCTCATTGTTTTCCTCTACAAGATTAGTCTCAATATGCATAGAGGAAGTGGAAACATTTGAATTTGAGCAACAAGGTAAATCATTGCAAGAGGTGGATATGTCTAATTTTGATGAAATATTAGGATTAACATTTAAGCAAGACATTTCATCAATTAAATCACATGAGATTCCTATGTCCACCTTAGGCTTATGAGTTTCTTTGAGAAGGAGGGATTCATGATTTTCTTGAAGCATATTATAATCATTTTGAAGTGATTCATGTTCGAGCTTCAAAATTTTATATTTCTTTTTCTCCTTTCCAAGATATTTATTGAGCTCCTCAAGCAAATTCATAAGTTCATTATAAGTGAGCTCATCATCGTCATCGTCGTCACTTACCTCATTCTTACCTTTCGCCATGAAGCAACGGATTTGTGATGGAAGAGCATCTTCATCGTCACTTGAGGCGGAGGTTGAGGTTGATGGAGATGTCGGTTCTTCATCACTTGAGCTTGAGGTGGAGCTTGATGTTTCATCTCCCGACATCTCTTCCTTAATGCAATCCTCAATAGAAATGGATGATTCAAATAGTTCTTTAAGCTTTATCCACATTTCATGAGCGCTCTTGAGATTGCATATTCTATCAAAAATTTCATCGCTCACAACACAAAATAAAACATTAGTAGCTTTAGCGTCGAGATGTAGGCATTTCCTTTCTCCTTCAGTTGGAGCAACTTCATTCAATGGAGAGGAAAAGCCGACATCTACGATCCACCATATTTGGGGGCTCATGGATTTAAAATGAGAAGTCATAATTAATTTCCATGAAGCATAATTTGTGCCATCTAGCACAAGTGGATTATGTGAGTGCACTAATCCTCTAGTCGACATCCTTTACTCTCTAGACGGTTAAGTCTAATAAAGGAGAGACCTTGCTCTGATACCAATTGAAAGGACACGGGATGTTGCCTAGAGGGGGGGTGAATAGGCGAATTAAAAACTTTGTAACTAAATGCAGCGGAATAAAAATATTGCAGCTAAATGAAATCTCCCGAGGGACTCAACCCGGAATGTCCGGGATATTTAACCCGGATACTCCGGATTATCCGGACTGTCCGGGTTCAGGAGTCCGGATACTCCGGATTGGATCCGAGGACTCGGGCCGAGTGTCCGGACTTATCTCGGATACTCGAAATGTCCGGACTATCCGGTTCGAAAGTCCGGATACTCGGATTTAAGACCTCGAAATGAGATTTTAAATCCCTACAATTTTTCAACAATCTACTTGAATACAAAAGATTTAAATGCTATCAGGTACATGGGGATGATGAAGATCTAGAGCCAAACACAACAATAGAGTAGATCGGGCAAATTCAAGATTCAAAATCAAATACCAAAACAAGAATAAGAAGCAAACTTGGAGACGATGATTTTTCACCCAAGTTCGGATCCTTGAGGGGATCCTCGTCTCGTTGAGGCGGCTCGGTCACACTTGAGCCGGGTCTCTTTCAACCCTCTTCCTCCGGTGTTGCACAAATGCACTCGCGGCCTTCACTCCTTTGATTCCTTCCCTTACGGAGGCGGAACCGACCTTCACAAACTTCCCACGGCCAACCACACAAAGCTCCGGTGGCTCGTAGGCGACCTCCTAGCCGTCTAGGAGTCCTCAACCTCCAACAGTAACAAATGCTCACGAAGAACAAACTTGGAGATGAAATCAAGTGCTCAATCAACTCAAGACTCACTCCCCAAACTCTTTCCAACCCTTCTCACAAGGGGATCACTTAGATCTAAGGGTAAAAGCTTCCTCAAAGCCTCCACACAGCCCCAAAAGCCTCTCAAAAATCCACACCAAAAGCCTCTTCAAAAGAGGAGGATGGGCTATAAATAGAACTCCCAAAAACTAGCCGTTGAGGCGGTTGCGCACAACCCGGAGACTCGGACATTACCCGGAGACTCGGATTGGAAGGATCACTCATCCCGAGAGAGCCAACCGGAGACTCGGACAAACACCGGACACTCGGACTAATTCAACCCGAGTGTCCGGACTAAACACCGGATACTCGGACCAACCGAGCAGCCACCGAGAGTGCCAACCGGAGTGTCCGGACCAAATGTCCGGATACTCCGGACTGTCCGAACAGCACTGAGCAACCCGACGAAAACGAGCATAACTTTTCACTCCAGACTCCGATTTCAGAGATTTTGGACTCTACCAAAAGCTAAGACCGAGGGCTACACAACCAACAAGATCTCACTATCCAAAACTCAAAGGATAACCACAGATTTCACAAAGAAATCAAGAGAGACATACAACCCTCTCTTTCCGGCACTACCAACACCACTCTCTTTCTAAGATTCACAAGGATGGATCACTTGAGCACTTGACACATCTAAAAGTCATTCGACATCGCATCCCTCTTAATAGTACGGCAATCCTTAGACTCAAATTAAATCAAAGATAATATAAGTCTAGAAATAGTCACTTGCCGTCTTCTTTCTTAATGTCGATGCATGAAGACCTTCACCATATAATTGATGACATCTTCGCCTTGTCCAACTCGACTCGATTCACCTCATGAGACTCTCGTCCTATCAACCTTGACTTGATCATCCTCTCTGACGATCTCCACGCCAAGTCGCTCTTGACTTAGTCCTCAGCTCTTGGTGACACCGCCGTCTTGTTGACCTCGGCTTAACGATCATCCTCCAAGATACCTTGGTCATCATACACAGACGGGACCTAATTCTTTCCAAACTACTCATGAAAGACATTAGTCCCAAAAGCTCAACAGATATGAACAAGTTGATATTTGTGAGCAATTGATTACAACAAGTGTTTCATATAAAGAAGCACAATATAAATGGAAACACTTGACATAAGAAATGTTCTCTACTAAGTACATCATGATGAATATGTAATTGATCTATATGCACTAGAGAGATATATAATTGCCAATATGATGAATCAATTAAATCATGGCAAGGATCACAGACTTTACTTAAATGAAGCACATGATAGAATATACACGAATTGTACATGTGCAAATAATATTTGGAGTAAGAGTAAATATATGATCCAACACTAGATAAACTTCACTAAGAGAATTGCATGAGAAGATATACAAATAAAACATGCATGCACCAAGTCAATCTATAGCAATATGAAGTTTAACTCTAGTTAATACATGCATACTATAATGAACTCAAATGAATATATATGCACAAATAAATATGACATGAACCAATGTGCATATATAAAATTAACATGCTACTTGGAGTTCACTATGCATTTGCACGAAAGGAATGCAATAACAAATATAGAATAGATACCAAAATTGCATACCTTATCTTTGCTTAACCTTCCTATTTGATTTTCCTCTAAATAGATGAGACTGATACTCAACTAGGCAATAACATGTTAGTCTCATAGCAATATAATCATATTAGAGGTTTGTCATTTGCTAAGCACTAAGTTAAGCATTTACTTAATTGCATAGATTGTCATTATGAGTGTTTGTCATTAATCACCAAAATAACATAAGTGCCTAGATGCACTTTCAAGATGGTTTCTAGATCTAGCTTAGTGTAGATCCATTTGTTCTCTGTAATGTAAAGTAGTAATTGGTTCTAATTGCATTATACTCAATGTGGAGATAGTTACTTAAAGGAAGATGATGTAGACTAATAATTGGTTGTAATTGCATTATATTCAAGGTATATACATCTAGCTTGGTAAAGAGGGAATTGAAGATGATTTTGATCTAGCTTGGTGTAGATCCACTTGTTCTTTTTGTTCTAAAGTAGTAATTTATTCTAATTGCATTATACTCAAGATGTAGCTAGCTATGTAAAGAGAGAATTGAAGATGCTGAGTTTAAATGTAGCTTACATATGTATATATATCCATTTGTTCTATGTGATGTAAATAGCCATATAAGTTAATCAGCAAGTTTAAATGTAGCTTATATTAGCATATGTGCGCATGTGCACTGCTAGTGTACTTAATTTATTATTTAACACCTATTGTTATATACGTAGCTTAGATAGACCGAAGCTGGATGTACGCTAACAATCGTGCGAGTGCCGAGTACATTAATGGCATCTCCACTTTTAGAAGAGCTGCAGAGGAAGATATGTTGAACAAGAGGTGGAATTTATGCCTTGTCCATGCATTGACTGCGAGAATATGAGGATGTTTCGAAACCCAATGCAGATCGAAGCACACTTAATTCTACGGGGTTTCAAAAGGGGGTATACATGTTGGACCAATCACGGTGAAGAGCAGATTATGCAGAAAACAAGTAGTACTAACATCGTCGACGCAGTCAACAATACTCCGAATGATATCGACTGTGATTTCGATGAGGATAGGTTTCACGATGACAATCTAGATCAGATGCTGCGAGATGCAGAAGGGAACTGTGATGAGCGAGAGTATGTAAAATTCTGGGGCTTAATAGACGACTCGGAGAAACCTTTGTTCTCGGGCTGCAAGTCCAAATACCCAAGTTTGTCATCTGTGCTTGAACTGCTAAACTTAAAGGCAAGCAACGGTTGGTCCGACAAGAGTTTCACGGCGCTATTAGGTCTGTTAGTGGACATGCTTCCTGAGAGAAACGAGTTACCGATAACCACCAACAAAGCCGAGAAGGTTCTTTATCCCTTGGGAACGGAAGTAGAAAGAATACATGCATGTTCGAACGACTGTATCCTCTACCACAAAGAGTACGCAAACTTGCATGTATGTCCGGTGTGCAACGCATCCCAGTACAAGCGTAAAGATAGATCAGACGACGACGACGACGACGACGAGGGCATCGAGTTAAGAAAGGACCTCCTACTAAGGTGACATGGTATCTACCAGTAATTCCCCATTTGAAGCGTTTATTTACGAACTCAAAGAAGGCGAAACTGCTCCTGTGGCACTCGAATGAGCGTAAGAACGATGGAATGCTAAGGCACCCTACCGATTCCACCTAGTGGAGAAACATCGATAGGAGGTTTCAGAAATTAGCTGCGGATCCGAGGAATATAAGGTTCGGATTGAGTACGGACGGAATGAATCCTTTCGGCAACATGAGCAGTAGTCATAGCACTTGACCCATGAATTTATGTATCTACAATCTTCCTCCTTAGTTGTTTATGAAATGGAAGTATATTTTTCTATCTATACTCATCCAAGACCCGAAGCAACATGGGAACGATATTGATGTGTACCTAGTACCATTGGTGGAAGATCTAAAAATGATGTGGGATGCTGGGGTACAGGTATGGGATGCTCACAAACGAGAGTACTTCACTTTGCACTGCTTGTTGTTTTGCACCATAAATGATTATCCTGCCCTTACTAACCTGTCGGGCCAGAGTACAAAAGGAGCCAAATCCTATACTCACTGCTTAGATGATACTAAGAGTGTGTGGCTGAATTACTCGCACAAAACCGTGTACATGTGTCACCGTAGGTTCCCCCGGAGGAATCACCCATACCGCAAGATGAAGAAACACTTCGACGGAACGAACGAAGATGGTTTAGCTCCAAAGCCTTTAAGCGGAACAGACATTCATGATATGGTTAAGAACTTGAATGTTGAGCTTGGAAAGAGACGTAAATCGATGACCCGTGAGAAGAGCATGTGGAAGAAGAGATCAATATTCTAGGACATACCATATTGGGAACACCTAGAAGTTCGGCACTGCCTCGACATCATGTATGTAGAGAAGAATGTCTGTGATAGCTTGATTGGTCTCTTACTGAACATTAAGGGCAAAACAAAGGACGGTATCAACGCACGGCTTGACTTGGTCCGTATGGGCATCAGACCTAAGTTAGCGCCGAAAGAGACCGAGAAACGCCGAACGTACTGCGAACCTGCTTGTTACACTCTGTCAAAGGCCGAGAGAACTGAACTGTGCCAGTGCTTGCATGGTGTGAAAGTTCCGTCCGATTACTCCTCCAACATGAAGAGACTTGTTGCGATGCAAGATTTGAGTTTAACTAGCATGAAGTCTCATGATTGCCATATGCTTATAACACAGATGCTTCCTGTGGCAATTAAAAGTATTTTACCAAGTAAGGTCCAGGAGAAAATCATAAGGCTATGTTATTTCTTTAATACAATTGCTCAGAAGGTCATCGATCCCGAAAGACCAGATGCCTTAGACGCCGAGGTGGTAATGACTCTATGTAATTTTGAGATGTATTTCCCTCTATCATTTTTCAATATCATGATCCATCTTATTGTTCAC
Source organism: Otatea glauca (assembly GCA_036346275.1). Taxonomy (NCBI): domain Eukaryota; kingdom Viridiplantae; phylum Streptophyta; class Magnoliopsida; order Poales; family Poaceae; genus Otatea; species Otatea glauca. Next base: position 22,711,065 of record CM070715.1, read on the forward strand.
ATTGTGAGGGAGATAAAGATGTGCGGGCTCATGTTCCTACGTAGTATGTACCCGTTCGAGAGGTACATGGGAATTATCAAGTCCTATGTACGAAATCGATCTCGACCGGAGAGTAGCATTGTCGAAGGTTATGCAACCGAAGAGGTCATTGAATTCTGCGTGGATTACATGGCTCATGTTGAACCGATAGGTGTGCCTCGATCCTGCCGTGAGGGGAGGCTCCAGGGTATCAGGACCATTGGAAGGAAAGCAATCACCCCTGATCCAGCTATGTGCACTAAAACCCATTTCATGGTTTTGCAACACATGGCTGTTGTGGCCCCGTATATCGACGAGTACAAGAACTGGCTACGGCAAGAGAATCCATCGCGACAGGAGTCCTAGATCATCAGACAGCATAACCTTCAGTTCAACAGATGGTTGAAGGAGGTACAACCCATCACTGGAAGCTTGTCAGGTAATACGCTGATATAGTTGGCAAAAGGGCCAACATTTACAGTTGTAACATGGAAAGGATACGACTTAAATGGAAACACATTTTACACGAGAGATCAGGACATGAAGAGCACAATTCAGAACAATGGTGTTCGCAAAGATGCGCTCAATACCGCTAGGTCGACGTGGAGCTCCTACTATGGGTTCATTGAGGAAATTTGGGAGCTCGACTACGTACTATTCAAGATCCCCTTATTTCGGTGTTGTTGGATTCACCTGTAGCACGTGAAGGTTGACAAGTACAGCATCACTACTGTAGACCTCGAACGTGTCGGATGGCAAGACGAACCATTTGTACTTGCTAACCAAGTTGTTCAAGTCTTCTATGTAACCGACCCGTCCAACAAGAAGCGACACGTGATTCTTCAGGGAAAGAGGAGGATTGTCGGAGTTGAAAATGTGGTAGATGAGGAAGAATACAATCAGTTTGATGAGTTGCTTCCTATCGATACTGGCTTCACGATTCAGGAATCACAACCTGAGGAAGTTAGCTACATACGTGTCAATCATCGTGAAGGGCTAATTTTTATACAAAAGAACAAGTAAGTGGAGTTATGATGTTTTCGTCATGTTTATTTTAAGTGTAATTGTATTATAATTAATGACATGTATCTATGTGTTACAATTAATGAGACGTATGTACCATTTATAATTAATAAGATGTATGTGTTACAATTAACTTGGGTTAAAAAATTAACTTGACCAAAATTAAGAAACTAACTTGAGTAAAAAAATTAATTTGGTAGTAGATGGAAATTATAAACTGTAAATGTTTGTATTATATGTACATATTATAAAGTACTTAAAAAACAGGCTTAAAAAACTACTTGGAACAAAAAGCTTAAGAAACTACTTACAAGTGAACTACTTAACAAAAAAAGCTAAAAAACTACTTACAAAAAACATGCTTCAAAAAAACTACTTAAAAATAAACTACTTACCAAAACAGGATTCAAAAAATTACTTAAGAAATAACAGGCTTAAAAATCTACTTAAAAAACAACTTTACAACAAACAGGCTTAAAAAATGGAAAAATTAGCAATATACTCATCACAGACGGTTCTAATATTGAACCGTTTGTGACACTCATCACAGACGGTTCAATATTACAACCGTCTGTGATGTCCCCCTGCCCGCAGTCCACTGCCCCTCTGTCTTGATCCACTGCCTCACCTCATCTCAAACGGTTAAATATGAAAATTTTCTATGATGCAGCATTGCAATTTTTTTTATTTCCCCGGGATTCGAACCCAAGACCTCACGTATTATGTCCTCTACCTGATTTCCCCGGGATTCGAACCCAAGACCTCACGTATTATGTCATCTACCTGAAACCATAGCGCGCGCCCGGCTCCTTTGCCCCAAACCCTTGCCGTTTCCCCCACGTCGGCGCCCCCGTCACCGTCTGCGGCGTCCTCCCCCTTCGTGTCGCCCTCCCTCTCGCCGTCTCGTCCGCGTCGACTCCCCCTCCCGGTGACTCCGGCCTCCCCCTTGGCGCCGCCAATCCACCCTCTGTGGCGACCTCCCCCTCACCGTGTCCCCCACATCGGTGCCCCCTCCACCCTCCACGGCGCCCTCCCCCTCCATGTCGCCCTCCCTCTCGCCCACGTCGACTCCCCCTCCTGGTGAGTCCTCCCCGACCCCCCTCCTCCGCTGTCTCCCCCATGTCGGCTGCCCCTCCGGTGAGTCCTTCGTGACCTCCCCTCCTCCTCTTCTGCTTTAGGGTTTCACTTCATTTGTTGCAAGTGGTAGACTGTGTTGGGTGATGTGCCTCTTGTTTAGTTTGTTATTTTGTGCCTAGATGATTTTGACTCAAAGTGGTGGTTTCTCATTCAAATTTGTTAAATGCTAGTCGATATTTGTCTGTTATATAGTCTTTAACATTTGTCTGTTATATAGTCTACATTTGAGCTTAAGATAGCTCAAGGAACTATAGAATATGAGTATTAAGATAGGATGTGTGTTATTATACTTATTTAGGATGTGTGTTAAAAATCAGTCCTATGTAGCTTAATGATGGATGTAATGCAGTGTGTTGATTTCATCTGTAGATATTAACATTTATCTAGGTTCAAACAAATTTTTTTGCTAAATGATATAGTGGCTTAAATTGATACTTCATGTTTGAATCTAACCTATTTCATCTATAGGAATGTAACATGTTGTGCATCTGACTGTATTTTTATGACCTATCAATTTGGTTGTATTTTCTTACAAATACTAAGTGCATTGTTATGAACTTATCACTTATGATATTTTCCTGCCTATGTGTAAATGTGCATATCAAGGTTTTTAACAATTTTATGATTTGGAGTACTTATCACTTATGATATTTCTATTGGTTATGAATACTATTATTAGGACTTAACTGCATAAGGCTCTCTATTGTTGTGTTCAGGATTCTTCAATCGGAAGTTATCTCAATAAACAATAATTAATTGACTAGATCAGTCAACATGATAAATTGGAAATTGACATTGATGAACCTTCTATAAACACAAGTTACAGAGAGATTTCAGTGGTTCCTAAAGGGAATCAAAGCATGATTTAAGTATAACTGCAGTTAAACTTTAATAGAAGGTGTAGAGGGGAATCATGTGGAGAATTAGCTAATCCAGCTTGAACACGAGTATAACATTAGCCTAGAAATAGTACGAGATCAGATAAATCAGAGTGCACATTTCCATGAATAGCCTGAAACAGAAGTTTCCAAGACGCACTAATACAAGATCTTCTGCTAACAACCATGCATCATGCCATATAGCGAATCTCTTCTTTCTTGGGCATCAGTTTGTGCAACATATGGGCATCAGTTTGTACAACATATAGAAGGAACGTCCAAATGGTGCAAATTTCTGAGTTCAACATTAGTATATTGTATCCATGACAGGACTATGTTATCATGTTTCTGATTTGAGACGAAAATGCAGTTTAGGCAAGTTCCACCAAAAAAACTGATTGAAAATTGTAATCATGCTTCTAAATTCACAAGAGGAACAATATAAATTGGATAAAATGCACTATGTAGGTTCCTACCTAGTTAGAAAGTGAAAATATATTACAACAATAGGTCCATAACTGATAATGCATAACATATTTACTTATAGATCAGGCATTTAGTACCAGGTATTATTTCTAGTGTTTAGTAATAATGGCACTTGTGATTCTCCTATGGATCAAGTCTTTGTAGCTCAACTTGAGGCTGAGATGTTGTGTAGTAGGAAGGCTCAAGATACCAAAATTTTGCAACACTTCAGAATCCAAATGATAGCAATGTTTTTACTTTCAAGTTTTAACAACTCCTTTTCAATTAGAAACTCCCTACTATTTAGTTAACATGTTCTGATTCAGTCTATTTGCATTATTCTTAATAAGTTAACATGCCGACTGATCACGCCATTTACCTCTGATTTTTCTTAATAACTTCTCCATTTCTACTCCAGATTCCAACTACTTTATGATTGTCATGTCCAAAAATGTTGGTAATGTATGTTCTGTTGCCTGTGGGGATTGCTATCTCAATCTTCTGTTGCCTATGGGAATTGCTCTGTGATGATATTGGGTAAATTGATGATAATGACAATTAATTTTGTGAACTAGGCCTTGAACCAGTAGACTTGCATCCTAGAAAGAAGAGATTCTTTATATTGTTTTGCTTAATATTATTAGTATTAAATATCTGCCATTGCTCACTATCAGTGTTACTTCATTGTCTTTATTTGATGATTCGCTTAGCAAATATTCAATCTGCTGATCTAAATGTATGTTGAACTGAATATAACCTATTAACAGTGAGCTTGATTATCAATTCTTTAATGTGCATATTAAGGTGGTAAGGGTTCGAGGCCTCGTTCACTTAATTAATTGTTTAGCCCATTTGTGATTGTGGTTGAAGATTTAAAATCTTCAATTGAGCCCTATTTCTGAGAGCAATATAAAATAAATTCGTCATCAATCTGTTGTATTAGACATGGTTCATGCATGAATGACATAAATTTCATAATACGATTTATCTTGTTGATTATGTAATTTTCATCATATTGATTATGTCACTGCTTAGTTCAACTGTTGTATTTGCTTCTCTTAACTTACCTTCTCTTAACCTTGTATGTATAAAACAACTCTTAACTTATCTTCTCTTAAATTTACTTCTCTTAACTTATCTTCTCTCAACCTTGCATCATACAATTACAAATGTACTAAACAATGCTTAAATTTACTTTCTTTCCTCTTCTATGACCCTCTATGAGTTGTTGATTTACCAACTTGCCTCTTATATGATCTTCGTTACAAGATGGCGTCCCCTCATTCCTCGTCGTCGAATGGATTTGATGAGGCGTCCAATGTAGGAAAATAAAGGTGCAGTCCAAGAGTGCTTAGTAAAAGGCACCAAAGCCGATATACCATCACGGCGGTCTATCCGCAGGATGGGCCCCTACCCCACCTCCTAAGGCCGCGGCAATGTTTCGAATATTATGCGGGATTGTTGGGGGTGAAAGGGTCCCCATCACGTATCCATCATGGAAGACGCTGACAGATGAGGAGCGCGACAGCCTGGTGATAGAAATTTTCACGCCGTTCGAGCTCCCACAAGACACCATGCACACACTGCGACGGTATGCGTTGCTAGTGGTGGGAAAGGCGTGGAAGAACTTCAAGAGCGTCCTCGTCACTAATTACATGATAAAGGAAATGACACCATTTCAGAAGTACGGGTTCATCACTGAAGATATGTGGGAACGATTTGTTGAGATGAAGACGATGGAAGAGTTCACGCGTCAAACGCAGCGTACAAGACCATCTAGTCGACAAACACCACCCGCACAGACTCGGCTCCACTGGTTACATGGGCAAGATGGTGCAATAGATGAGAGAGGACGACGAGGCAATCCAAAAGGAGCTTGCGTCTCCATTTGCCTCGATCATGGACCAGCGCGCCCGAAACTGGGTAAGAGCGAGGTCATGCCCGATGTCTTCGGGCAGCGTGTCCTTTGCCAACCCTTCAGATGAGGAATTGTCCCAACGCCTGGTAGCGTCGAGCACAGAATCTTCGTAGGGCTCCTTCACTTCAGACAAATAGAGAGAGATACTCTCTAAGGTCTTGGAAAACAAGGAGCACCCGGGCCACACCCAAGGCCTAGGTGTTTTCGTTCCTTGAAAAATGGGATTCCCACAAGACTCCGACACGTACCGGAGTAGGAAGAGAAGCAAAGCCGAGTGCGAGGAACAGCTAGTAGCCCTGATTGAGGAAAGGGTTGAGGAAAGGCTGAGAGCGCAGTTCGATAGTCAGCTAAGAAGCTTTGAGGAAAGGATGGAGCAAATGGTGGCTGCGGAGTGGTAGGCACGGAACGTGCAAGCCCAAGAAGCACATGCACAGTTCAACCCAACAAACCGTCGGAGCAGCTGCACGTCCACCTCTGAGACGGATGTGGACGATGCCAAATTTCCTCCCGACGACACCGGTTAATATACATGTCTGTAATGCTCATTAGATAGACCTGTTGGATATATTAGCTAATTAATTGTGTACACTTATGTGGTGGCCACGCCGTGAAATCTCCAAGTGAGACTTGCCAACGGCTCTATTCCCCTACAGGTTGCTTGGGGGCGCATGTATCCATCTGATGTAGGGGAGTTTATGCACGGTCGTACTATAGATCCAGGCTACGCGAATGTCCATGTCGATGGTGTACATGAAATTTGCAAGGCCGTCACGCTAGAGATGCCCCCAAACGACGATATCGTCACACTAGGGGATGCCAATGGCACATTCATCCAGTGGCCCAAGAAGGACATCTCCTTCGATGCCTGCCTTGCAGCTCCGAAGCTACAAGCACTACTGGAGCCACGTGATGCGTTGAAGCTACCTGCACTACCAAAGCCATGTGCTGCACCGAAGGATCCCACCAAATCGGCTATCGTGTCCCGTCAGGCACATGCTGTTACTACAGTTCGGGCCAAGTCGTCTCCCGTGAAGATGACATTTGGTAGACAGCGAGGCGGTGACAAGGGCAAATCGAAAGGGATGACCACGTCAACCCATTACTTTTCATTTGCCCCGTTGGCGCGGCAATTCGAGCTGAGATAGCCGTTCTTACCAAAAGAGCGCCAGGAGACGCTTACATTAGCCTGCATTAGATTGCAAGATTGGTGCATAAAACAAGCCAACAAGCCGGTGCCACAACGGGTATCGAGTATCTCGATCAGCTTCAAGGAGGAACATTTCTTACACAAGTTTTTAGATGGCTTCTTTGTGGTCGGCTTCAACGACTTGTTCGATCTCTACAACCTCAACGCTCTCGACGCCTCACTCATAAGATGTTGGACATTGTAGGTGTGTGCAATCACGGTCTACTTTCATGTCATACCAATAAATATCATATATATATATATGATCTTTGATTTTGTATATATAGATACATGATCATAGAAGCAAACGCAAGGGAACAACCGGTGGGTTTTCTCGACCCACACATGGTGTCTAAGTAAACCATGGACAAAAATTTAGATATCGTCTACGAGTACGTGGAAAAAGTATTGCTTACTCAATGGGACAAAAATTCATACTTTTACCCCACAACCCGGGGTAAGTGCTATGTCCAGTTGCTATACTTGTTGATTTGTACTATGTAACACAGCTCAAAGTTAGGTTGAATGACCATGGCGACATACCTGTGTATGTTTCACTGGGTTTTACTAGTAATTATACCAAGACACAACCAAGTAATTTACCTTGATTCCAAAAAGGGTGGCACACACGACTTGGCGTCTTTAAAAAATTTACTCGACGCGTCGTTCGGTGTCTACAAAACTCATGGAGGGCCACACAGGAAGGACCCAGCGAAGCTGAAGCATATTTATAAGTTTTCGGTATCCGCTAGTACACAATAATCTTTCACACTCCATAATAATACCTTCAGAACTAACCTATTATATTTTGGTAATGCCACTAGCAGCCAAAGGGTACTAACTTTTATACATTCTACGTTTGCCATAACATGGAACTCCTCATTGGTTCAAAGAAGACCAATGTCGTAGAGGTTTGTCAATCTTGCAACAATTGTTTTTACTTGTTAATTTATATACATGCGAGACTTTACTTTTCCCATCAACAGGCTTGGCAATGCGCTGAATCTGCGTTGGAACAGGCTAACCTACTAGGTATTCGAGGACAACTATGTGCTTTCTTGATGCGTCAGGTCATTAATCCAAAAGGCGAATGCCACTCAAGCCTCGTATGATGAATTGTAAATTTGTTAGATACCATTTGGATTAATTTGAGAACCTTGTGCTGCGAATTTGTGAGTTGTATTTCTAAATTCAATTAGTTTTTATATATGTGAATTGATTTCTGAAATGGATGTGCTGTACATTGTAACATGCGATCAGAGTTGATTTCTAAAATAGATGCGTTGTATGTTGTAATATGTGATCCGAGTTCATTTCTGAAATGTACGTCATAATAATATGCTGGCGATGCTCTGTATTGTCTTTGATTAAGAGGGCATGGCTAGCATTTCCTAAGGCTAGCCAATAAATCAAAATTACTAAAAAAAATGGAAAATCAACATCACAGACCGTCTGTCATGATTTTTTTCACTGACCATCTGTGATTGACTATAGACTAACAGTTTGATACAGACGATTCACTGAGCCGTCGATGATGTAGTGTTGTGCAGTAGTGTCCCACTCTAAAACCCACGGTGGATCAAGATCTTCGGTAACAGCCACCGCCCCTATCACCGTTGATGGACATAGGAACAGCTGCACTCTTTGTCTCATTCCCCCATCCTGCATGCACACCCCTGTGTGTAAAAAAAAAAGAACAATGTGCTTTGATTTTTTTTTTTCCTTGTGGTGAAAATCTAGGGTTTTTTGTGGTGCGATATGTAGAGAAATTCTCAGCTACGTGTGCAATCGTAGTGAACATTAGGTAGCTTTTCATTGTTAAATCGGGCGTGTGGATGTGTATAAACGTCTCTGGTCTATTTTTTTTGTGTTTTCAGCCGAAAAATCCCTAATTGCACGCAATCCTAGTTCGTATCATAGATTCCCCCAATGCGTTTTTTCCTTGCTGAATCCACAAAATACTGGAATGGGATACAACATTTTTCTTCATGTGAGCATTTGATTTTTGCCGTTTGTCGTGCCTCTTGTGGCAAATGAGAACATCCGGCGAGATCCCCTCGAAGGTGAGGAAAGATAACCATTGAGGGCAGCCTGACTACCCGAGATGGATGAGACTCAGCCCCAAACCACTGAAGCCCAAACATAAGTTGTACTGACCATGGCTCCACCAACGGCTGCTAGTCGGTAGAAATTGGTAGGCAGGAAGAGGAAGCCTATATCCACCCCCGAGGATGACGATGATAATGGAGATTCTGAAGCTGCTAGCATCACCCAGTTATAGAAGAAACTCCGATCCCCCACAAGCTTAGGTAGAACCCGCACCAGCGGGTAGGATGTGGCTACTGCAAAATGTAAATTATGTGTCATGTTCCAGTAAATTTATGCTTTAATGCCGTAGAATTGCTTCGTTGTATCGGTAAAATAGCCACCATGTCCAGTAAAAGTCAATTCTAATTGCCGTATAAACTTTGACGCCCATTTTAAGCAAGATTTGGCGGGGAACAAGAGCACCACCAGGCAGACTGCTATGGTTGTGGAGGCCGCCAACTAGGACCGTAAATAAGCCGAGCTCGAGCGAGCCTAGACAGGCTCGAGCTCGGCTCGGTCTAAGCTCGAGTAGGCTCGAGCTCGACTCGAGTAAGCTCGGTAAATTTGATAAGTTCGAGTAACTCGGTAAGCTCGAGTAAGATTGGTAATTCTGGTAAGCTCGATAGGCTCGGTAACAAGCTCGATTAAGCTCGGCTCGAGGAAGCTCGGTAACAAACTTGATTTAAGGAAGCTCGGTCCAGGCTCGAGTAGGCTCGTGAACTATTCGAGTTTGGCTCAGTTAAACTCGTGAGCTCGAGTTCGAATCGTTTGGAGCTCGAGTCGAGCTCGAACCGAGCCTCTCACGAGTCTCGAGCTCTTTTTACAACCCTACCGCCAACAAGCCCGCCCAGGTAACGTTCCTCTTTTTTGCACCATTTTTTTCACTACCTCGTAGTGCATGATGTAGTCATAGCAAGTAAATTATGTGCCAGTTTCCAGTAAAATGTTTTTTTAATGCCGTAGGATTGCTTCATTTTGTCAATGAAACAACGACCTTGTCCAGTAAAAGTCAATTCCAACTGCAATATAAACTTTGACATCCGTTTTAAGCAGGATCCAGTGAGGAAGAAAAATTTCACATCCACCTGCAGGTGCACCCCTGCCGTCGTCATCTTGATCATCGGCAAGCTCACAATAGATTAGTGGAACAAGGCATGCATGTTTGACTTCGAAGACTTCGTGAAGTTTAACCTCGAGGGCTTGGAGAGCATGGACCTACTCTGCTTCCTGATGGACAGGATACACCCCATCGACATGGTGCCCGTGTTGATGGGGGAAGGAGATTCCCAATCATGGCCCATGCCGTGAAATGCGTGCTCAGGCTCCTGTGCAGTGGGAGGGACGCACCTCTCGTGTAGCACACTGCAAGCACCACAGAACTTGCTAAGGTGAAGCATTTGCTCGGCGTGCTACATGGTGCTAAAATCAAAACCGAGGCTTTTGTGGCAAGGATTGAGACGAAGGGTATCGACAGCCTAACGATCAGGTGCTTCTTCTTGATCGTCTTCAGCAACTGCTTTTCTTGGGAACCAGCAACCACATCATCGGGAATAAGGCCGTGTTGGCCAAAGACATGGTCGATTTCGCTGTATCTACTGGTGCAAGGCCATCGTCGACGACCTGATTGTCGTTGTGCGCACTTGGAACAACAAGAAGAATATCGCCAGTGAATCTATCGTGATGAGCCGTCTTCCTGCTTGTAAGTAACCACGGAATTTTGCTCTTTTGGCAAATCCAAGGTAGCGAACATAACTTGTCATCTCTACAATCAGTAATTTAGTGAACTAAGTCTCGGTAAAATCGATGTCACAAATTTACTACCTCGACAACCTGTGGTGTGCCCCTAGCATATATCGAAGCCTTCGGGACCCCACATGCTGCTTACTTCACGACGGCCCTCATCGACAAGAACGTAGGGACCAACAAGATAAAGTACTGGGACGGGAACGACATGTACGGCAAGCTCAGCTTGTGTGTCCTACCCGGTAGTTGTTAGCAGTAAGATATATAAGAGCTATATGCAATAAGTTTCGTAATCACAAACAATAATATTTAAACAAGGATAAACTCTTTATGGCAGTTGAGGAGCAGGGAGGTCACATGCTACGGGGCCAGTGCGACGGCCCAGCCACAGCTGTCGGAGGGAGCACCCCCTGCCGCTGTTAGTCATTTCCTGAGCGCGCGCACCCTGCTCGGGGATTCCCTCCAATCCCTCAGCAAGTTCAATTAACGGATGGCGATCAAGGCACTCCAAAGGTTCAACGACAAGGCGGGGAAGGCGATGAGGCAGATCCAGAAGGCCCATCAGAGAATTGAGACCGCTTAGACGAAGGTGGTCCAAATGATCAGAATATTTCTGGCGCCGGGGGAGGAGGTTTTGTCGATGCATCCCATGTTGAACAGAGGAGAAGGTCCAAACGGAGGAAGAACACGTCGGCATCAGATGGTGTGCCCGCAGCCTCCACGGCGGTTGGGACCCCCCTTCCAACGTTACCTGCGCCGCCGGCATCGGACGTCGCGCCCGCAACCCCCATGCCAACTTGACGTGATGAGTTATCTTTCACATGGTGATCAGGACTCAGGAGCATTTGTTTACCGCTGCACTGCTTCTATTTTTTTTTACACAGAGTAATATGCTCCCTTTTTTATTTGATACAATTGGCCCACAGGTGCTAATGGTTTTTCTTCCTTTTTTTTAATAGAGATGCCTATATGGCTATATGTATTTGTTGTTGTACGGTCACAGTTCCTTTTCTTAAGTAAGCAAACGACATATGTAAGCGTGATGAACAAGAACAGCGGAGACGGAAACAAATATGCAGTCATGCACGCACGTGCAATCGATGGAGCGGTCATGCGCGTTTTGTAATCAGGTGATTGATCAATTTGATCATTGGAACGTTTCCCATTGCACGAAACGTCAACAGAATTAGGAGAGCGTTCTTACATACCATGCTGGCCGGTATGAATCGCCTTGGAAGTCAACTAGTAGCAGCTAGCGAGACCTCAAAAGAAAAGATTCATTTGGCATTGAGCGTGATCAGAAAACTGTTCAAGCACCAATCAACAATCTTTTTTTTCATTTGGGCTCAAGCTCGGATTGAAATTTCATGGAATTCCTATGAAACTTGCGCTTTTTTCTGCAAATTAAATTCATATGGAGTTCCTACTCTCCAAAATGGTTACAGTTAGTAGTAATATTTTGGCAAGTAAAAATGTACTGTACCATATGTTGATATGGCCTGGACGGATTGAATAAACATGGCATGAAGTTAATCAATAGAAAAGGCCAATTAGCTAGGTGGAAAGAATCTACTAACCTCTCTATTCTTGGAAGGTACGAAAGTGCAGCCAGGGGAAGTACACTAGCGCTCGGGCACAGCACAACTACAGCGTGAGCTACAGTGTTTTTTTAAAACATGTTTTTTTGTTTTTCACAAAAAAAGATTTCTACAGTGTTTTCTCTCTTTTTTTCTTCGAAATAAAATCAGTTCCCTTTTAATTTTTTAAATATTTTTAAAAGACTTCATCTCTCCGAACAGACCGTCCGGGATTGCCGCGATTTTTACTATAGTGTGTGTATATAACATATTCAGACGAACTACCAGCCGTCTGAAATTGCACTGGTCTGGATTCTGGAACACAAAGACTAGATCTTGAAACTACAACCAAAACACCGCCCGGGCTTGATCAGCATTCAGTACGTACGTGCAAAAGACTCGCAAAGGGGCAGAGTTGCCATGCAACCTTGCCGGCCAGGGAGTTGGACTGACCGGGCTAGATAGGAGTCGGATCAGGGTCAAAGCCACTGCATGCAGATGCTGTTGCATCTGCATATGCGTGCTGGCTAGCTCTGCTTCTGGTGCTAGTGGGGGACAAAAGGACAGCTCACAAGAAATGCATGCATCACCGTCGTCGCATGCATGCAGCGGTGGTTCCTAGATCACTCTAGAAATGACAGCCATCACCGTGCGTGTTCATCGGTCATCACATGATTGAGAAATAATTAAAGTGCATGCATCCATCAGTCTGTAGCTAGTCTGCAGCTAGAGCCACATATACACCTCCTAGCTATATATATTAGTCTGTACTACCAAGTTTGTAGTCCTCATTTAATCTAACCGTTGATCGAGCCAACGAACGGTCAAGGTTGAAAATAAAAAGGTTTGCTATAATATTTTTGCTACAATACTTGCTGCAGTACCTAGGAAACTCTCGCGTGTCGCTTTTCGATCGGACGGACAATCCCCACTCAAATTGCACCAGATCCCTATCCATATTAACCTTGACGGAACTTTGTGGAATAATCTGGCTTCAATCCGCATGTAGCAGATGGAGTATTGGACAGACTAAACAGCCAAACTCCTATGTAGAGTATGGTGCGAGTGTCACACTGTCACATCGACCTTCACTTATACGGCCTGCAGACGAGAGGAGGAGCACCGAGCACACGGGGGACGGGGAACAGGACGGGACACGTACGGCTCGTCCACGCGCGAGGCAGTACGAACCACACAAAAATGGCAAAGTGAACGGACTCGCAAAAGCCGAGATAGGAAGGAACCGATCGAGATGGCCATGACCATGAAGGCTCCCCTCCCTTTCTGGCTTTCCGTTCGCCTCACGTCACATGCACGCACGCCTGCAAAAATTAAAGCTAGGCCCTGAGATAATTGGCCGGTGGGCTGGCCGCCCGCCCGCCCGCCCGGCCCGTACGGTACCACAAGTGCATCTGCATGCATGCGACGCTTACGGCCGAGCGCCTGCCTGCCTGGCCCTGGGCCCTGGCGCGCGCGCGTGGTGGTGGCGATGGATCGCGAGCTAGCTAAAGCCGGCAGTGGCGTGCATGGCAGCGCATGTGGCCTGTCCAGCCGGTAGAGGCCAACGCGCGCAATTGACCGGCTTCGCTCCGGCTGGCGCCTCGAGGCTCTGCGCTGCATGGACCACCAATAATGGACGGAGACAGAGGTAGTGCTGTGCTGCTCGGTTGTGCGCGCTGCTTTGCACCGCGTCGGCACATGCGTGCGTGCTGTGACGACTCCCCTCCGATCCAGCCGGTCACCGGAGGAACATGGTTGCAGCCCGGCCGGCCTTACGCTCAGAGCGCGCGTACGGCGGGAGCTTGGTGGTCTGTAGACTTGCTGGCCTTGCATGGACCGCTCCGGTCGTGGGCAACCGGGCTTTTCGTGTGGCCCGCCAAGCGTCTGTGCTTTGCTCATGTACTTTATATTTGATACCACCAAATTAAACTACTACAGGACTCAGGGTGAAGATCCATCAGAAAATTTTCACTCGCCTTATTGCCTACGTGCATGTCATGTTCTCACATGCGAGCGAGAATGCTGAATGCCACAGAGAAAAGTGGCCTGCGTTGCACATACGCGACACTGCTGACGCCTTTCAGTGGTCGATGGCGATTGATAGATAGCTCGGCAGATAAAGCGGCCACGTACGCACGCTTAAAAGAGGGGGCACAGGCACGCACGGCACGGCACGAACGCACTAGTCGCCACCGATCGAGACATACACGATAGGCCATGCATGCCCGTGCATCATGTCTTTTTTTTACATGTGTAGTCGCAGCACATGCAAAGATTTCCCCGGAGGCAATCAAGATTTCACGAAAAAGTCATTCTAAGTCGAAAGGGACTCAACCGTCCGCATTATGAGTTCAAGTGTGTGTGTGCCTCTGCTGCATCATGTATGTATTTCTCTGTTCGAGAACACGAGAAGATCTTTGGTGAATATTCTTCAACTTTGAAGTATACCAAAGGCGTTAGCTGTATGCCTGTATGTAATTCTCTGTCTCTACTTTTGGTTTTTCATATCTGTGCCTGATTTTATATGTACTTATCGGTGCTTTGATCGATTGGACAAGGATGCCCTGTTTCGCCAGATTCCTTGTCATTTTCAGGCGGAGCACAGCAAACATGGATGGGTTTTTGGGCCATTGGCTTCAAACGCGATGAACTATGGCCTATGGGTGTCAACTCTCAAGGTCATACTCAGATTACTAGTCCCTACAAGCTTCTCCATTGTTCATCTGGGCCATGTGTTGTTTGCTGTTGTTAGTTAGAAACCTCTCAATTCGTTTGATATGTGGTAACTGAGTAAGACTATCAGAAAGAAAGGAAACGGTACGTTTGGAAATATTAGAACGAAAGAAAATTCTGGAGCATACCGCAAACGACTCCATGCCTACTTAGCTATGGTACGGACGTCGTACTGTTGGTGGTTTTGCTGTTGCCTGCCGGTCACTCGATATACGTAGATGTCTCTGAAGACTCGTAAATTCTTCTTGCACCGTTTTCAATGGTCTCTTGGTGCAAATATGAATATATTGTTTTAGAGCAAATTGGCAGGAAAGGTTTTTCTTTTTCACAGGGTTGAATTCCACTGAGATTTTGAGTCAGATATACTCAGGGACGACACCTTAGAATTTCCAGTTTGGCAGCACACTAAACTTCTCATTGATCTTCACAGTTCTGAAGAATGTTGTTACATGACATGTATTGCTATATGACTAATTCGCATCAAATGATGCTCTTCTACCACCACATGTCAACGACTCACAGCTCATCCTTTCTTAGGCCACTCATCAATTCATCCATACGTACGCTATCACAATCCTGCTTAATTATCTAAGCTCAACCTGATGAGCCAGGCATGCATGATAATCACAACTCCAAAAATTAACCTCCAGTTTAATTAGGAGTAGCATGATAAAAGAAACATGCGCGATAAAATAGATTTGTTCTTAGAGACTCTAATTAGTAAATCCAATAATGTGGCCAAGAGCTAGCTAATAATGGTTAGGCCGGTCTAATGCTCCTCAGTTCTCTCTTTAAATAACCCCTTGTTCTGGAGGAAGATACGTGCGGGCCACTCCAATTAATGCTCACTTTGCAGTTTGCCGCCATGGATGCACGTGGGGTCATGATGCCAAAGCTACACTAGCTTGCTTGATGCCCCCTAATTGAACTCATCTAATTAAAGTACATATTTCGTTTCAAGGACATGATCACCAACCCAAATCCTTATCCTAGCAGTGAGAATCTAGGTATTATAGTATACCTTTAATTTGAGTTTGTTTGTTTACGTAGACATTGACAAGTTTGCACGCGCATCTATATATAGGGGGGGGCATCATTGGAGCATAATGATAAGCCACTTGATCATGGTTTCTTGTAGGGAAGCACAGGCTCCATCTCTCGCACAAGGATAATAATACTACCAGTGTCACTTTGAATACTATCAGTGTCACTTTGAAACTAACATGCATTGAACAGTTGCGTAGTTTGGGAGTTTATATTCACGATATCTCATTAGAAAAGACATAAAACATTTTGTTGTAGTCCAATGTGCAATTTTGTTATGCTGATTTTAGCTGCATCGATCCTTAGCACTGTGAACGTTCTGCTTTGTAAACACCATAGCTGCAAGGCAGGGAAGAGGAAATCTAGACCAGCTACGACAACAGGAGGAAATCTCCAGCACACATTCACAGCGAACATGGAGGAGTCGGCTTCTTTTTGTCTTGACGATGAACAGGGAGCCCACCAGTAGTATGGTTTCTATTTTATCTCTGTTGTTAAGCAGCTACCTTTCATCAGAGGATCGTAGGTTTATTCTCCTAAGAATCCTACACCTCTTACCATGTCCTGTCTTTATAATCCCTGCCGTCATACGTCCACGGCTCTTTGTAAAAACTTTTGTTTTTCTCTTTTTCTTGAATGAAGGGCGAAGCTCCTGCCAATATTTAAAAAGACACCATCGCTGCAAGATGTTTTATTTGGCCAAATGCTTTTCCTCTCTCTATATGCATTAAGATAGAACACTTGACCCGAGAAGAGCCACATTTAATATGTGAAACATCAAAAATATGCGAATATTAATTGTTTTCTTCAAAAAATATGTGTATATGTCCAGAAAAAGAGACAAGATTAACTGCTATATACTACAACATGGGGATATATCTGTTGTAAAATCTTCTTTTGGTGCAAACTCCAAACTTCAAAACGTTAATTAATTAGCAGTATCTTTAATTTAGAGTTTGCAAGAAGATGAGCATGGACGTGTCATCAAATATGCACACCAAAGTTGGCCGGCTAACCACCACCTCTCCCTCGATCTGTGCAAGAGGGACACCTAGCTATCTAGCTAAAAATGCACGACATGCATCCTGAGCTGGAAATGACGGTGTAAGGGCTGATTAGGAGTCTATCCCAAGCCTTCCTAACGTGCTAAAATACGCGTACAGGTTGCTCGATCGGTGCAAGGAACAGAAAGGTGTAGACGAGAGAATAATCCAGGGTGTTCTTATGACAAAAGGGCATGGAAGCTAGGTACCATGCACGCATTCATATAGAGGAGGGATATAATAGGGATGGGTGTATATATGCATATGTTCGGGTTGGTGTTCGTTTCGTTGGATGGCATCATGTGGGTGCATGTGCTCGTTGCAACGAGAAACAAATAAAACCGGCCCAGCTACAACGCCTCTACACCCTTGCATGCATGCATGCTAGCTCTACCTATTGAATGATCTATCAATCCTAGCTAGCCTCCAGATAAACATACGAGAGTGCATGCATGATGCAACAATGAACAATGGCCGCGCATCCATGGCGCCTACCAATGCACATAGTTGCATACACACAGTGCAAGCTAAAATGAATTAGCTTTCCGCGAAAAAGCCGATGTGCGCCGCGCCGCAATATAGAATTTGCCGCGCTAGCTAGCTGCGTTTACGGGATCGGCCGTGTCTCGCCAACCGCAGCAACGGTGCCATTATAATAAGCTGCGCTCGTATCTTTTTGCAGGTGGTTCGCGGTGACGGCCCGGACATGCGTATATGGAGGCACCACCGGCACATTATTGAATTTGCTCTCGCTCGCGCATATCGGCAGCATGTGCATGTTCTCTCCGATCCCTATAATCCAAGGTGTAAACAACAAAGATTGCGGCTATATATGCGTGGAATTCAATTGATGCCTTCCGTAGAAGAGCACTCCTCCTCCTTCCTTTGGGCGGCCAGGTGAAGAAACAACAGCAGGAAATAGGAATTGAAAGGAAGCTGAGGATCAGGATGAAGGGGAATAAGAGCAAGGCGGAGGTACGGTCTATGGCGGCGGCGAGCGAGAGTGACATTCTGGAAGATTCTAGGCTGGTCAAGCAGGTGAGGGAGCTGAGGAGGCTGGTGCCCTGCCGCGAGCCCTGTGGACTCGGCGAGCTGTTCCAGGACGCGGAGAGCTACATCGAGGACTTGCAGGTGCAGGTGCAGGTGATGCGGATGCTGCTCGACAAGCTCTCCGAGGAGTGAATTCGAGCGTCGCGTGCGTTCTTACGCAGCAATCTGTATTATGTCCATCACTCGACAGGAACATATATGTGCTACAAGCAAATCCATTCATTCGATGAACTATTTGATTCGTATTTACGTTCCTTGTGTGTCATATTTATTCATGATGTTATTTTATTCATTTATACTTCTCGAACCATATATTTGTGTTCATTAATTTTATTTGTTGTATAAATATGTATCTCCATACATTGCAGTGCAGTATAATAAATACATTTGCAGCTCGCTTTTGTGCAGTTTGTATGGTTCCAAAAGTTGAAGCATCGGTGAAAACTGTAAACACACAATTTTTTAACATCCATTTGGCCTTGGTTAGTTGAATTAATTTGATGGAAGGATAAGTGCTTGCTGTCCCCTAGCTAGAAAGGCGTACGGACGGAGCACAAGTTACTAACCTTCTGAGTGTGTGAGAGAGAGAGAACGAAAACTGGCTGTTGCACGTCCAGCCGTCCAGGGTTGGAGCCACTGGACACGGTGGGCGATAGTTCGAGCTCTCTGGTGAGGAGCATTAGAATTTTAATACAGTCTGATTTCTATTAGGCATTATAAAAGTTACGTTTTTTTCCGGACAAGCTCTTAGTACATTAGGAGTAGGCCGTAAAAAAAGCTCCAGCGAGCTAGAGGTCTACTGAGCTCAAATAGTATGATTATGGTTCAATTTATCCTATTATAATTATTATTTTTTACCATGTCAAAGTCTAATTGCCAAGTCTTTTTTGAGCTGAGTTCGAATTTTGACCGAGCTTTCTTCTCTTCATAGAATGTATTATGTTAATGTGTAGTTGCCAAGTCTTTTTTGGGCCAAACTCAAGCCTATTTGAGACTTGACCAAGATTTTGTAAAAGGTATTATGTAAAAATGTGCTTGCCAGGTTCTTAGTCGAATTCTAGCTTACTTGAGCTTTAGCCTCTAGCGTCAAATCTTAACCTAGACTCGCTTGAGCTCGAGCTAGACTCGTTTACACCCCTAGTGAATAGACGTAAAATCAAAATTGTGAGGTGTGTAGAGATGGCATCATGGCAATGTGCAATTTGTGTGACTTCATGGGAAAAGTCACACGAGGCAGTCTCAGCGTCTGTTTGGGGAGCTGTAGCTTTTTTGAAAAGCTGTTTTTTGGCTTTCTGAGTTGAAAAACGGTCATAGCTTTTTATAAGAGATCATTTAATAAATAGCTAATTTCCCTTAGCAATAAGTTGCAAAAGCAGATCCAGTCCAGCTTTTTAGTTTTTGACTTTTGTTAGTTATATATGGCTTTTGACTTATGTCAAAAATCGTTTAAAAGCTAAACTGTTTGAAGAGAGCTTACTGATAAACTAAAACTGGCTTTAACCTTCAAACAGGGCCTCAATTTAATTAACCGACGCCCCCAAACACGGCCACAATCTTGTGCCACACCACGGTGGATACGAACAGTAGAACGCGCGGCGGTCGGCCGAATGAACAATGCTCTCAAACACAGGCTAGCCAGCACAGCCCACTTAACGCCCAGGTCACATGTATGCATGGGCTTCGGCCAACCAACCGGAGCACCCTCCCGTCCTGAGTCGGTAAGTACAACAGCCCAATGATGCCCGATAAACTCGGCAAAGCAGCCACCCCCAGTCTCCCTTCACTTGTCCTTGACTCCTTCCTCAGTCCCTTTCCCTCCTCCCCGCCTCTCCGCTCTCTTCTACCCCCTCCTAGTCAAGTCTAGGGTTTAGCGGCTCCCCCCATCCACTCGCCTCTTGGCCGCCGCCGTTTCTCGGCACCACCCCCGCCGCCGATGGACGTCGACTCGGACCCGGCCGCCGCGAGCAAGCCCACCCAGATGGACGTCGAGGACCAGGCACGCCGCCGCCGCCGCTCCCAGCTAATCCCCTTGGGGATTTTTTTTTCCTGCTTGTGACTGTTTCGTGCGCTTGGTGTCGGACGGTGCAGACGGACGCGAAGGGGAAGGGGAAGGCGGAGGAGGAGGGGAAAGGGAAGGACGAGGAGCTCGCCGACTCCATCGGGAGCCTTTCCATCGGCCCGGGGCGCACCAACTTCAAGAAGAAGCCAGTGATCATCATCGTCATCGGCATGGCTGGTGCGTCGATTTCGTTCGCTGCTGTTCAAATTGGCATTTTAGTAGTAGGAATCGCCCAACGAACCTGTGAGGCTGTGACGCTTTCCGTTTTGTTGATTGGTTTTGGTATTAGGTGCTTAGGGTTTTGGTCTTACGATGTAGGGACGGGTAAAACGACCTTCATGCACCGACTGGTGTGCCACACGCAGGCCTCAAACATGAGGGGTTACGTGCTCAACCTTGACCCTGCTGTGATGACGCTGCCGTTTGGGGCCAACATTGATATCCGTGATACAGTGCGTTACAAGGAGGTAATGAAGGAGTATGGCCTTGGTCCTAATGGCGGTATCCTCACCTCGCTCAACCTGTTCTCCACCAAATTTGACGAGGTATGGTTTTGGCCCACAACCATCTATCTAATCTCTAGTTTGGGTCGGTTGTTCGGACTGGAATTTGCATGAACATACTTGTTAGGCAATAAAATAGGAAGTAGTACAAACTTACAACCACTAAGTTAAACTGGATGGTAGTAAGCAGTTTGTCCGTGTATAGGAACCATTCACTTAGTGGGAGAGCAACAGAAATTGTTAACGTGCATTCAAGAGTTCAGTGATGAGTTGTCAGCTGTTCAATTTCACTAAATAATATTTAGATAGTTTTAGGACTTCACATCTACATTGGGACAATATTTTAATTTGTCGCTCTATGCTTAAATTTATATCCAGAAAGTGAATGCTCACAATAATATTGTGCATTTTTTAGATTCTACTAAACATAAGAAGAATGATGATTTAATTTGTCGCTCTATGCTTATATTTATATCCAGAAAGTGAATGCTCACAATAATATTGTGCATTTTTTAGATTCTACTAAACATAAGAAGAATGATGATCTAATACATTATACATATACGATGGATATGTTTTAATAAAATGTCACCTTCCCTATCTACTTATTTTGACTAAAGAATGCAATCTTGGTGCCATGTTAATTTACATAATTCCATGTAAACTGTTGTAGAAATTGTGCTTAGTTTTCGCTTGCTGTAGAGTGTAGATAAATTTAGTTGACGTCATATTAGATACAACATTTGTATTCTACATTGGTGATATGTGGGAAAATGCCTTTTTGCGCCACCCTTGTGCCATTCAGCTAATGTGACGCTCAATATTGATCCTTATAGGTTATATCGGTAATTGAAAGACGAGCAGACCAGCTGGATTATGTGCTGGTGGACACCCCAGGGCAGATTGAAATCTTCACTTGGTCAGCTTCAGGAGCTATCATCACTGAAGCTTTTGCATCAACATTTCCAACAGTTGTTGCATATGTAGTTGACACCCCCAGATCAACGAGCCCTGTAACATTCATGAGCAATATGCTTTATGCCTGCAGTATTCTCTACAAGACCCGTTTGCCTCTGGTCCTGACATTTAACAAGGTTGATGTGGCCAAGCATGAATTTGCTCTTGAGGTATGTGTGCTATTTATGATGATTTCAGTTCCTCTCTGTTGTCGATTATGTACACTTGTATGGCATTGTAGCTACTGTAATATATCCACATCGTATGTACATTGCATTTTATGCAGTATGCAATGGCTCTGTTTTTTATATAATCTTATCAATGAGTCAAGTTGAAACTGCCATGCTGAGGCATATGTAGCCGTGTAGGCTATTTTAACTTTTGTATTATGAAAATGAACTATACATATTATGCGACTCAACAAAATTTTCATCCATGACCTGTTTACATTATGCTAGTTGCTCAATTTTGGTCAAGTGTTGGTTGACATATTATCCTATTTGTTTTTCACTTCTTCTGTAACTGGAGCTTAATGTTCTTTGCTGGACCAGTGGATGCAAGACTTTGAAGCATTTCAGACAGCTTTGGATTCTGACTCATCGTACTCCTCTTCATTTACACGAAGCCTCTCTCTTGTGCTGGATGAATTTTACAAGAACCTACGTTCTGTCGGGGTATCGGCAGTATCTGGCACTGGAGTCAATGCATTTTTTGAAGCTATAGAAGCAAGTGCCAAGGAATATATGGAGAATTACAGGTCTTCTCTCTTAAGACGAAGTGCTGCAATTGCTGAATGAACTATCCGTACTAAAATGCTCATTACTTATTATTATCTAAATACTTTGCAGGGCTGATCTTGACAAGAGAATTGCTGAAAAGGAAAGATTAGAGTCTGAGCGTAGAAAGGAGAACATGGAAAGATTGCAGAGAGATATGGAAAAGTCCAAAGGACAAACTGTGGTGCTCAGCACTGGTTTGAAGGACAAAAATCCTGCTTCAGAAATGATGGATGATGCTGATGAGGAAGAAGAGGAGGGATTGGAAGATTTCAGGATTTCTGAGGATGATGAAGATGAAGGAGAAGATGAGGAAGTGGCTCATTTTGGCTTCTAAGGTATTGTAGTATTGCTGCGTTTGAATTTGAGATTCCCCTGATGTTTTCAATTGAGGGTTTTTAATTCTGACAAAGGTGTCCAAATACTTGAATATATCTGTTACACTTAGTATGTGGATGTGCTGTTGCTATTCTGGCACTCATTTTAACCTGCATTTATTGGTACCTGGTAATTAATGTAACATATACTGAAATGTTTGGCATGCGAGTGAAAGGCATATGCCCTTTTATGAAGGCTATATACGCATTCTTACACGCCATTTGTAATTTTGTTGCACATAATTTTCTCTTCGAGGGCCACATTGCATTGCTATTTTAATACCAACTCGAGTTGTTAGCGTTCCTTGTGAATCAATTTGCAGCTTTTAAGATTCTTTAAATCCACTCTGATGTTATAAAGTTATCTTGGCAGGCGATTGGATACTGGATGTGATCAGGAGAACCATGTGGTGTTTGTTTCCAGGTTATTACAGTGGAAATGAAATGCTGTCAATATCAGAAGGTGGCTGACAGCCGTTAGTTTGTAAATCAACTCTCGCACTTGTTCAAACTCGTACGTAGGTGCTGGCAGTGTGCTATAATTTTGAAACCTCGAGATTGAACTCGAATCCGTCGATGAGCTAAATTGTTTTCTACGGCTGGTTTGTATTAACTCTCCGTCCCTGGCGGCAAGGAACGCTGCAAAGCCCAAGGCTCCGTTTCGAAAGCAAGAATTTCACATTCAACTCCTTCCCTGCGTTCAAACCTTGGGCCTAAACAGGGTTCGAAATTTGAAATTTCGTTTTCGGATCACATATCGGAGGTGAGTGAAGTACGAAATTTTGTCAAAATCTCTGAATTTTGGACGAAAAATTGTCAAAATTTAAAAAGCAAATTTGAAATCAATAGTTTTTATTTGAAATCAGGAATTTTCAAATTGCCAAATTTTTGGCCAAAATTTCGGTTGAAATTACCGGAATATTGGTAAAATTCAACCGAGTGAAAATAGTCGAAAATATGTTAAAAAATTTGAATTTTTTTGTGGATGGTTCTGATAATCTCTAATATTTTCATAAAAATTTCAGATAATGATCAAGCCAGAGGAATTTTCAAAAGATAGTGATTGATCAGTAAATTTCAATGGAATGAAAAATGTTTTAAAAAACGTTAGAAAATTTTGAAACTTTTCGTGAATGGTCCTGATGCATCACTAATGTTCTCATAAAACTTTCAGATGATGACCATGCTTGAGGAATTTTAAAAAATTATGAGTGCTATTGTCCTGATAAAAGTCTTATGGTGCTACATGTATTGGAGTAGAGATTGAACCCGAGAATAGAATAGAGAATGATCAATAATGAGATTGTTGTATTATTGCACATGTGTTTACATAATTATACAAGCCAATGGATGGCAGTCGATGGTGTCCAAAAGACACCCATTCTAACATTCGTGTTAACTGCTAATTGCAGTTGCTAATGGCGGTTAATCGCCCACTTAACAGCGTCATTAGTTTCTTAATACTCCCTCTAGTGAATAACTCAGTCTTCATATGCTTTGATAAACTGCTCCAAAAACCCTGTGGGGAAAATATGAGGAGAAATTCGTTCTTATAATTATATACCATCTAAAACTCCTTTAAAACCCAATGGAAAAATATAAGGAGAAACTTTATGGCATAAGTTCACATTCAATGTTGCCTCATTAAAAACCTTCAATAAGAAACAATTTATGTAAAACTCATAAAGGAAAAGAGTATAACATGTACAACTCACGAAGCCATCTTATATCGATCCCCTAGACACATCTTTAAAATGAGGACGTCGGTAAAAATTTAATGAATAAATCGGCTAGATTTTCATATGACATCGTTTGCAAGACATTTATCTCACCACTCTTTTGAAGTTCGTGAGGATAAAATAGCTTAGGAGCAATATGTTTTTGTTATATTTACTCTTTATATAGCCTGTTTGCATCTAAGCAACACAGACAACATTATCTTCATAGATAATGGTAGGAGATTCCAATGGATTAATACCACATGACCTTTGTATGTGGTTAATCATTCTGCGAAGCCATAAACATCCACGTGATGTTTCATATAAAGCAATTATTTCAAAATGATTAGTGAAAGTGGCTACTAAAGTCTGTTTACAAGACTTCCATGAAATAACCGTACCACCATAAAGGAAAACAAATCTAGTTTGTGACTTGGCACTGTGGGGATCAGACAGATAACCAGCATCTGTGTATCTAATTAAAGTCATATCTTGATTTCTTTGAAACATCAAACCAAGATCTTTTATACCATTAAAGTACATGAGGACTTGTTTAATACCAGCCAAATACCTTTTTGTTGGTAATACGCTGTATCTAGCAAATAGATTGAATGCAAATGCAATGTCAGGCCTGGTGCAATTTGCAAGATACATTAGTGCTCTGATGGCACTAAGATATGAAACTTCCGGTCCCAATATCTCTTCATTCTCTTCCTTAGGCCTGAATGGGTCTTTATCCACATCAAGAGATCTCACGCCTATAGGTATTTTCGCTGGATACGATTTATCCATATTGAATTTCTCCAATATCTTCTGGATATATACAAACTGGTGCACAAATGTTCCTTTAGGAACATGCTCAAGCTGTAAGCCTGAGCAAAATTTGGTCTTACCCAAATCTTTCATCTCAAACTCTGTCACAAGATGGTTACTTGCCTCCTCTATGTCCCTTGTGGTTCCGATGATATTTAAATCATCAACATATACAGAGATGATACATAATGCACTTTTGGATTTCTTTATAAATACACATGGACAATCATCATTATTGGAGTATCCTTTCTTCAAAAGAAACTCACTTAGTTGGTTGTATCACATCCTTCCCGACTGTTTTAATCCATATAACGACTTTTTTAACTTGACGCTATACATGTTGCGATTTGCATTAGGATTCGGAATTTTACCCCCTTCAGGGACTTTCATGTAAATATCCGAATCTAATAACCCATACAAATATGATGTCACTACATCCATTAACTGCATTGATACTTTCATATTAACTGCCAAAGATATTAGATATCGGAATGTTATTCCACTCATAACGGGAGAGTATGTCTCATCGTAATCAATGCCAGGTCTCTGCGTGAACCCTTAAGGCTACAAGCCTCGCTTTGTATCTTACCACTTCATTGTTTTCATCCCTTTTTCGAACGAAAACCCATTTGTTTCCCACAGGAAACACTTTAGGAGGAGTTGGTGTTACTGGACCAAATACCTCCCTTTTATTAAGCGAAAGCAATTCTGCTTCAATTGCTTCATTCCATTTGACTCAATCTGAGCGATTCATGCACTCTGCCATGGTCTTTGGTTCTGGATCCAATTGAAGGCTCTCAGCAATCTTTGAGGCAAAATATATGTCGATAATTGTAGAATCTCTTTTATATAATTCTTCCGAATTGACATAATTCATGGAAATTTTATTCATTTACATCCTCTAACTCCTTGTGATTTCCCATAACAACGGAGTCTAGGGGTTCCGATGTCCCAGCATCTAAATTTTTGTGCACTTTGATACCGGGTTTACCATTCCTTCGATGGTTCTCAACCTCATGTTGAGTTTCTTTTACTGATTCAAGTATTGTACCTTTACCTTTAGAAGAATTCCATTTTTGCGGACGTCTCTACAGAACTAAGTCATTTTTATTCGGAATTCTCCCCCTCTTCTTCTCATTAGGGATCATTAGGGGCAAGAGTAACTTTCTGAGGTACCTCCACTCTTTCTGGTACATTGACTGCGGGTATATATGATTTTGTAACACCCTTGTAATCAGTAAATGCATCCGGCAGATTATTTGCAATTTGTTGCAAATTTATTATTCTCTGAGCCTCCAGTTCAAATTCTTTAGTACGTAGATCTAAGGACTGAATGCCAGTGGCATTCCAATCTATTCCTCGGCATTCTTCGTGGTACTTATCTCCCCAAATGCCGAAAAATTATCCTCATAAAAAATACAATCAGCGTATCGAGCTGTAAACAGATCCCCTGTTAATGGCTTAAGGTATTTTATTATTGACGGAGAATTATACCCCACATAGATCCCCAACTTCCTGTGAGGACCCATTAATGTACGCTGTGGTGGTGAAATCGGTACATATATTGCGCAACCGAATTTTCGCAGATGAGAAATACTTGGTTCATTTTCACGTACTAATTGCAACGGGGAGACCGTATGATATGTAGTTGGTCTTATTTGGATTAGTTTGCGGCGTGCAAGACCGCATGGCCCCAACAACTTGGTGGTAACCTACAATTTTGTAAAAGCGGTCTAGCAATCAGTTTGACCTTCTTTATCAAAGATTCTGCTAGGCCATTTTGTGTGTGAACATATGGCATAAAATGCTCTACATTAATGCCAAGGCCATACAATAGTCATTAAATGCCCTTGAGGAGAACTCAACGGTATTATCCAATCTAATGGATTTGATTCTGTTTTCAGGAAAATTGGCTCTTAACTTAATTATTTGGGCCATTAATCTAGCAAAGGCATTGTTTTGTGTGCTTAATAAACACATGTGGGACCATCTTGTAGAAGCATCTATTAAAACCATAAAGTATCTAAACGGCCCACTTAAGGGCTGAATAGGTCCATAGATGTCGTCATGAATTCTGTCCAAAAAATTTAGTGACTCATTTTTTTACTTTGAGGTATGATGGCCTCAAAATTAATTTCCCTTTAGCACAAGCAATGCACATGAAATCCTCTGATTTTGAGAAATTTGAAGTTTTAATATTATGGCCAACAGAACAGTTTACAATTTTTCTCATGATCCCTATACCAGGATGACCTAAGCGATCATGCCAAATCTTGAATTTGTCAAGATTTTAAAATTTTGTTTTGAACGCAACATATGGTTCAGGTTTTACGTATGTGTAGTACAATCCGGATGAATATGAAGGAAGTTTTTCAACCACTTGTTTTCCATATCCATCAACTTTAGTGAGGAGAATATATTCATCATCTCCCTCACTAGTAGTTTCCACATGAAAATCATTAAGACGGATATCTTTTAAACTTAGTAGGGTATGATTTGATTAAGGATACAACAGAGCATCTTCAATCATCAATCGTGTACCCATAGGGAGAACTATGATGGCTCTTCCAGTGGCAACAATCAGATTATCGCTTCCAGCGATAGTCATTAGTCTCGAAACAGATCTTGGGAAGCGTATTCAACCAACATATCATCTGTTTTCATGAAGTCATCTTCCTTCAGTTAGACCATCTGATGGTGCTCAATATTCAGAGCACTGTCCTCTGATCCCATTTTTCAGATCTTTGTCTATTGGTGAAGTGAAGTGAACTTCAACATTGTCCCTTTTAGGCTTGAATTTATTTTATGTATTGCTGAATTATACGCTGCCATGAACTTGAAGTCTTGGAACATATAAGTAACCACTCTCGTTGAACTTATGGTAATATGACCGATCTCTGTTGGTTGTACCTCTCTTTTAAGGAGTTTCACAATTGAAGTGGATCTTCCTCCATCAAGTACTCAGTTTTTAGGTCTGAGTGGAGGTGGTGCCGAATAAAATGCAGGACTGCATATTTTGAGGCTTGTGAAATGTGCGAATCATTTTGTTGAGGTTCAGTGATGATTGCACCAAAACCTCTACCCATTAAATTTATCTTTAGATCCATTGCCCAAGTTACTAATTGATACCATCCAAGGCCAGCTCTGCAAACTCCTTTTTGGAGATGTCTGCCATGTCCTACAATTTGTTTTTCATGCAATTGTAATTAATTTACTTTCTAAAAGTAAAATTATGACATGAAATTGTTGTAAATCAGTACACTAGGGTCAATGTATAATAATTGCATTTTCCCGAAAATTCAGGGACTAAAATACTCTTTTTTTACTTAACTACGACAGCTAAAATTTGTGATGTCCCTAAGTTCAGAGGACTAAATTGCAAACTTTACATAACAGGCCTATTTATTCATAGTTTTATATTTTCTCCAGGGTCCTTTTGTAAATTTGCTGGGACCCTAAATAGTCCGACCGACCCATTTTGGCCCATTTAGACCTGACACTAGAGTTTCCAACCCTAGCACCATGGCCGTCGCCGTCTTGGGCGGTTGGGGTCGGTCGTCGCCACCCCAACGCCGGTGAGAGGCTCGCCGGCTGCCGCGCCCTCACCCTCGGCCTCTGTGCGAGGGAACCGAAGTCCTCGATGTCGCCTGAGGAGCGTTCCGATTGCGTCACCGGATCCACTGCCAGATCCATCTACTTGGGGCGCGTTGGGGAGTGCCGCCACTCCCTTGATTACACCAGGCGTCTCCGCCGCCTTCGGCGTGTCAGGCGGTGTGGCCATGCCGTCAAGCGCGGCAAGTGCTGCCTCCCCATTGGACACGTCAGGCGTCTCGGGAGTGCTGATTGGCGCCTCTCTGGCGTCTCTGCCAGATCCAGTTGAGGTGGGTGCCTCTGCGTCGCCGAGGGCTACTGCCTTGGTGTCGGGCGCCGCCGGCACACCGTCGCACGTCGCCTTGGGCGCGTCGAGTGGTGCATCCACCTCACCAGGCGTCGCCATTGCGCCAGGCCAGGTGGCCAACGTCGTTTGGCGGAGGCCCTCCTTGGCCTTGTCCCGCACGTCGCCGTCACGCTGACCGCCGCGTCGGCCTTGCTACATGCCTCCTGCACGCGGACTAAGGTGGTCGCCGCAGCGGTCTCGGTCGCACCTACCACACTGTGGGGTACCTCGGCCCCTACGGCCTGCGCTGTACTGAGGAGCACCACGGCCCCCTCGGTCGCTGTGGCCAATGGTGGTCCGCCGACCACTCCGTGATAAGGCCGAGCATGACCTCACCGCCGTCGATCATACCGCACACGCCAATGGCGATGTCCCGGTCGGCGGTGCTGTAGAGGCAGGATGTGAAGGATCACCGTTTCCAAGTTCATGATGGAGGTGAGTACGTTTGAGATATCATCGTTGTTCCGCGCCATTGGACTCACCTTGTCCAGGATGTGGCCGGTGATCCTCCTGTCTGCCGCCGGCCTCTGTTTGCTCGTGCTTGTGGATTAGAGCAGTGCATATAACATGTTGAAAGTAGAGTAGAAATTGAACTCGAGAATAGAATAGAGAATTATCAATAATGAGATCGTTGTATTATTGCACATGTGTTTACATATTTATACAAGCCAATGGATAGCAGTTGATGGTGTCCAAAAGACTCCCATTCTAACAGTCGTGTTAACTGCTAATTGCAGTTGCTAATGGTGGTTAATCGCCCACTTAACGACGTCATTAACTTCTTAACAGCTTCTATAGATTTTATTGAGCAACCAAAACAAGCTTGGAATTTTTGAAACTTTTAGAGAAGGGTGCTAAGTCAATTGTTAAGCTCTCTGAAAAATTTTGGATCATGATCAGACTCGAGCGAATTTATAAAATTCTAACATGATTACTATCTCAATTTTGTTCATTCTATTTTTGAATTTTTAAATATAAAAAATGAAGTTCAATTCTTTTTAAAAAATTTATGTATGATCCTAGACTACTAAAGATGGCACCATAAATTTTTTAGAATATGATCAAACTTGTACAATTTTATAAAAAAAAACTAACAGTGTTTCTACTATTTTTATAAAACGTCTCAAAATTTTGATTTTTCAACCAAATTTTCATGGAAGATGACATTCTTAAGGGTTTATTGACTCAAATCCGGTCCTTAAAAGTTAAAATCGGGTCAAATTACTTGAAATTTCGGCGAAATTTTTGAAAATACTGTAGTAATTTGATTTATTTTTTCTATTTTTTATCCGACCGAGATTTTGAATCTTGTTCCCGATCGAAATCGGAAATCTAAGACGAAATTTCCAAATATTTGCTGGGATTTTGAACTACGGGCCTAAATGAGTCCAGTTTTATAGTGTATAACCCTTCTTGTCTTATTAATTGCTATGGCATGCTTTCAGGAAATTACCCTACCTTCGGGAAAACAAACTTCATAGTTGTGAGAACCGACCTTGGACTCGTAACGAGAGGTGTTTCTATAT
Source organism: Otatea glauca (assembly GCA_036346275.1). NCBI lineage: Eukaryota > Viridiplantae > Streptophyta > Magnoliopsida > Poales > Poaceae > Otatea > Otatea glauca. Next base: position 22,741,634 of record CM070715.1, read on the forward strand.
CTTTTAAAAATTGTATAAATATTAAAGTATAAAAGAAGAATGGATAACTCTTCGTTTGCTTTAAGATTTGTGTAACTTATATTGAAAGGAAGCTGGCGAGATAAATATACCTATTTAAGTATTTGCAAACTGAACTAAAACCTGAAGAACCGACCTTGGATATGAAAGATAAATATATTTATTCAAGTATTTGCCGAACTGAACATGAGCTAGAAGGAGAATTTGATCAGGCAAAGCCAATCAACGTGCACATTTTAGTTGTTCTAAGCAAGGCAACAAAGTCCCTCGCCCAAACAACAACGAGAGTCACGAGAGGATCCAGCAGCCTCCCAATCTGCCATAGCCCAAAGGCTCGGTACACCTTCTCCTCGAGCCGGAGCCCACGAGTCGAAGGCCCACACCGCCATCTTCAACCACCCATCCAGAACTCCCCAGTCCCCACACGCACCAGACCAGTCTAGACCCGCATCCGCACCTCACCAGAGAGAAAGACGCCACCGCCACCATCGCCAAGAAGTCGACGGCGGCATGTTCCTGCGCCGGATCCTGAGCGGCGGGGGCGGGCTGGCGGCGCTGCGCGCAGCGCGGGCGGTGAAGGAGACGACGGGGATCGTGGGGCTCGACGTGGTGCCCAACGCGCGGGAGGTGCTCATCGGCCTCTACAACCGCACGCTTAAGGAGATCGAGGCCGTACCCAAGGACGAGGGCTACCGCAAGGCCGTCGACTCCTTCACCCGCCACCGCCTCCAGATCTGCCAGGAGGAGGACGACTGGAAGCGCATCGAGGACCGCGTCGGATGCGGCCAGGTCGAGGAGCTCATCGAGGAGGCCCAGGACGAGCTCAAGCTCATCGCCAAGATGATTGGTCTGTACTTCTTTTCTGTCACCTCCCTTCTCGTCGGTCCCATTGCCTGTAAACTTGCTCTCTTTCTTTGACTTAATTTGTTAGTTTTCTGTGATATACTTAACTGATCTATGGACAAGAATTAGGATAGTTGATGTATGGATGTGGCCACCAGCTACCATTTTCTCCGATTCGACTAGTCTTCTTATGTGTGAGATGACTTAACGGATATATGCACAACAACATAATAGTAAATTAGTAATTGATGTGCGATTAGCACTTGCAGGACAAATGGTCATCGTTTGATAGGGAGGTGCTTAGTGAAAGGACTGGGTTTTCTTGGATATAGAGGGACGAAATGTTTAATTCCTATTCCTTTTTTATATGATAAATGTCGATGATATTGCACATGTATCTATGGTCAGGAAAGGGCTGGCAAAAAAGCTCGTTAGGGCTCGAACCAAAATTTCTTCAATTACAGTAGTTAATAGGTTCAAAATTAAAATGAGGCAATTTCGATCAAAAACAGTTAATGAGGTTCGGCTCGATAGTGGCTCGTTAACTCGAATTTGAAATAACCACTTAAATGGTACATAAAACTATTTTACATCGAACTATGTCAATTTTGAAAGAAGCTCGATAATAGCTTGTTAAGCTTGATAGCCAGCCCTTCGACTCAGGATTGTGGAAAAGTATATTATAAAAGTTTGTTGTTCAAGTGGATTCACAACCTTTTCTCAGTAGCTAAGAATTTGGATGGACTATTTGGTAAACTCAACCGAAGTACATTTTAAACGCTGATTTATGTTAGATAAGTGTTTATTGATGTATTGTAGCTATGTGCACTTCTAGTCGCATGCGCATGCTACATCACGTAATGGCCTTTTCTGCTATCTGTTCCCTCCCATTAAGAACAGTGCATTGGAGTAACCTATTAGTGTATGATATATCATTGGCTTTGTTGTTTCATTTTTGCCAGTATATCACCAAGTTGATGGAGCATTGCACTGTTTCTTGCTCTTGTTCAGATGTAATTCATCAGTGTGCCATGTCTTCCTTTTTTCTGAGAAAGATGGCTGAAAGAAAAATCTAATGTTTAATTATCCTGGTTTTGGTTCAGAGTTTACAGAATAAAACTGATATTAATTATTAATTATGTTATGTTGCTGGGGTACTCGTAACACTGAACTTTATGTGGCCTTTATTTCGCAGTCTAGTTTTAGCTTACCAGCAAGAATAGGAATCATCATGCATGTAATGCTAAATGCTCCACAAGCACCTTAACAGTATGTAATATAGTAGAAGAAAGTCTACATTCAAATTGTCCCGGTAGGCTAACAACATAAGGTGTCTACTGCAAGTAAGATCATCTTCTATCAATCTTGTTGCTGTCATTAGCAGGTCGAGGGTGATAGCCTGATAGACTTACATGAATTCACCATTCAGCTCTTTGTAGCAGTAGATTTCTTTAGTTCTGAGGTGCCTTTGTGGCAGTAGATTTCCTTAGGTCTGAGGTATCTTTTGTGCGAAATTAGGAAACCTTTGATAACATGCTCTAGCCTGCTCTGGCTGCTTTCATTGTTTTTAGGTCATCATCGGGATGGGTGTGGCCAGTTAACTTGTTCCAAAAAAAAACCATTTTGAGCAAATTACATGGCAGATATCAATTAGTTGTAGCATGTAGACCATAGTTATTAAGTCGCCAAGTCGAGTCGAGTCGACGTAGGGGCGACTTGGACGACTAGTTGACCGATTATTTGCGACTTGTCAAAGACTAGTCTCGACTAGATAGCAGATATTTAGCACACTAAGAGTTGAGCAAGTTCTATGCTTCTAGCAATAGTTTAAGACATGTTTATGTACTGTTTTGCATGAAATTAAGAGCAGAACACATAAGTACGATAATAAGTTGATTTCTTACCTTTTTTGAGCCCAACATCACTTTCTTGGCACATTCATTTTGTTTGTAACTCCAAGGATTTTGTTTGTAAACAAACAGAGCTTTTCTGTATGCCCGAACAGCATGTTGCTTCTTCATTTTAAGGGAGAATGCTCAGAATTCAACACAGATTCAAACAATCTCACATACATATGATCTGTTCAAAAGCTATTGTACATACCTCACATAATAATATTCCTCGCTCTTTGAGTTTTTGACGGTAAAGATCAACTATTTCCCTGTGAAGTAACGTCCTTGCTTAAATAACTGGAATTTTAACAAAGAAAAACTCATGCTAATGCTATTTATGTAACTATGCAATTACCTTGTTAGTTTTTACTTGATTCTAAGCAAACATGCAGCTCACTCCTACAGGTTTCTAAATCTTGATTGGTCCTTTTCAACTGGACATGAAATGAGAGCGAGAAAGAGAGATAGCAATATCAGTTAATCATTACAGAATGTTCTCTTATAAAACTTTACAGATAGATTTTACAGAAGTTGTTTGTTGTCCCCAGAAAGTTACCAGTCATTTCAACTGCTCAATTTCATCTTCAAGTTGCTTGATAGTAGTTTTTGCCATTGATTATCTTCACAATGCTCCTGCTAGTGTTTCTTCCAGTGACCTCAACTGCAAATAACAAGCAGACACATACAGACAGTTTCTAGTGACAATAAAAATTAAATAAGGTAGCAAATTATCATAACTAAGTGATGAGTTCTTAATGAAGATTGGAGTTCAGATCAATCAAGTTCTGAATAGGAAACTACAAGAACATAATCTCTGGAGTCTGGACTACTTGTTGAAAGTTGAAACTAGGGGAGAATCGGAAGATGGAAGATGAAGGGGAGGAGAGGAGTTGATACCCTGGCGAGCGGCGACCTTGGGCTGGCGCTGGCGACCTGGTAGAGGCGGCCACCTCGGGCTGTCGCCTGGTAGAGGCGGCGATGGCTGACTGAGGTGGCGAGACGGGAACTGGAAGAAGTGTGGATTGTGGCTAAGTTGACTGAGGGGATTGGCAGAGCCGCAGAGGAGGCGGCGGAAGCACCGGCGGCGGCGGCGGTTGCGCCACCTAGGGTTTCTCCTTTCCCCGTCCGCTCTTAGCTTCCTGAGTCCCGAGTCTCGACCCATGCGGTGCGATGCTCTGCTCTGCTCCCGAGTCCTCTTAAGTCTTAACCTCACTTCTAAATGGGCCAACAGGCGCCAGGCCAAGCCCAAGTGAAGGACCCAAGGTCCAACAAGCTAGCGACTGGCCTAAAGCCAAGTCGCGCAACTAATCGCGGCTAGTCGACGACGACTAGGACACAAGTCAAGTCGAGGTCCTCTAGTCGTGCTCCCTGACCGACTTGTCGATTAATCGCTCGACTTGATAACTATATTGTAGACATTGATTAGCCCTCTTTTGGTTAGTCAAGTGAACCAGTCACAAAAGTACAAACCTTTATAAGGAATAGCTTATTTGGGCTATTTGTTGTTTATTGCAAACATAGCACTTGCAGATTTGATGCTGATGATATATGCTTTGTCCATGGAACTGCAAAATGTGTAAATTATTATCTGTGTTAAAATGGGAAAGGAAGTTTTTAGTTGAAAGATAATTTGCTGCATGCAAGGATGGGAGCATTTTATGATAAAATGATAGTTTGCTAAGTTATTGTTACTATAATACTGGATGGGCAGCATTGATTTACTCATCATCTATTCCTTTGGATCAAGATCGTCGCCTGTTGTCTGAAAATATATTTGCAACGCTGCTTATGTCTGAAGATGCTCTAGGCATTTAGTTCCAGCATATGAATCCACATGCATTATTTGCTGATACAAAACTAATTATTATATTCCAATTAATGGCAGAATGGGACCCATGGGGTGTTCCTGATGACTACGAATGCGAGGTGATTGAAGATGACACCCCGATTCCTAAACATGTTCCGCAGCACCGGCCTGTTGCGCTTCCTGAAGAGTTCTTCAAGACATTAGATGCTGTCAAATCCGATCCCGCTCTGCAGGGCGATGCTCCTCCTCAAGTTAAGGCATAAAGAAGACGTGAACTCTTCACGATATGTCATTTGCGCCTTTTGCTGCATGATGTGGAGACTAGTTTCATGTATCCTTTGTTAGCAATTTGCTTGTTGTTCCGAGCAGAATAAAGTATTAGCGAGTACCATCAGAGAATGCATTTTAACTCGAGTGCTCCCACACAGTAAAATTTGTCTCTACGAATGGCATGATACTGTGAACATCATTTATTTTTTGTATATGGATCTATGATGACGAAAGATCGAGTGCTAGTTGTTTCTTGACTTATCGTATCATGTATGTTATTAAATCCTGAGCAGTGTTTCATTGCTTTCCCTCCTAATACAAGTTATATAAATCATAAAGCAAGCGAAGGGATGTAATCATCATCTACCTTTTATTCATGCTTTAATATTTGTGTAAATATCAAAAAGGAAAGCATAAAAGCACCTGCGATTGTTTGGAAGTTGCATTGAAAATTACCTAAGCATTCAAAAATCGTTTTCCAGATATTTAGCCCCCTTTTCCTTTCCTGTGCCCTCATGCAGATAGTACTACAATTTTGTAGTAGTACGGCGGTACAGCCGTGTTTTTTTGAACGGCTCGATAACGGTATAACAATAAATTTTATATAGTTTTAGCAAGTTTCAAGAGATTTTTCAAAAGTTTTATGTGTTAACGTAAATTTCACATATTTTTAGATGTTTCTATAATTAAGTCAAAGTTTCAAAGAGTTTCAGGTTTTAGAACTTAAGTTTCACCAAGTGTCAATCGATGATTTTACAACAATTTTCAGTTTCAACTCAAAAGTTTTAAGAAGTTTAAGTGAGTTTCAATAGGTTTCATTAAGTTCGAACTAAAGTTTTCAACAAGTTTCATTAAAAAAATAAACACAAAAAAGAGCAAAAAGTCCCGTCATACTCACCTCCAGCCGTCATCCCGCCATTGCTACTTGTCAGCACCACTGCTTCCTTCCCTACTCCCACAAGGGTGAAGCTAGAGCAAAGTTGCCTATGACGTGCGCAACGGAGAAGTTGAGCTATGAGGCGATGTGGACAGAGTTAACGTTGTACAGCTCTGTAGCCCAGATGAGAAGGCAGGCGAGGGTCGTGTGATCTGGTATATTCCATCGCCGGCGTCCTCCTCCGGTCATGATGCCTCCGCCATATCGATAGCCGCCCTCCTCTACACACCGCATCGTCTTTGTACTGCTGGTTGCCACTCACCAGCCTCTGACAAACGACCGGCACTCCTGCTTTTCGTAGTTGGATGTGTGTAACATGATGAATGATTGATATGTTGCGATGCTAAGTTGGTTGTAGGAAGATGCATAGAAGAGAGTCATGGAGGATTTGTCTGTGAATGTTGCTGCTGCTGTGGCGTGAGCACTACTACTTCGACTGCCATGGATGCTTGATTTTAGGGATTAAAAGTGACTTGAGGAGCTCGTTTTTGTATAGTTGTATGTGGATAAGGTTTGAGTGAGTCCGAACGAGAGATAGGATGAATGAGTATGACTAATCAATCCGATGGCAAAGACTCATTTTGTTATTTTGCAGTTGAACGGCATACCGTTCTTTGGATCTTCTCTCTCTCTCTTTTTTTTTTTCTGGAAACCTGGATACAATGCTGCTCAAATCAGCTGTTGTCACAACTAGTGGATGTCCGAGGATACATACCAGGCAAAGGTATCCCTGATCCTGTACACTTGGGCTGATCAGTGTGCGCACATCCTCACGAGATGTGAAATATTGCGTGCTGCTTGTTCCTTGTGCAGCCATCATGTTGTATGAACTTGGCCGAGGCGCATGGGCGACGGGAGGCGTGGCTGTCATAGCCAGATGCCGTGATGCGGCACGAACGCACAGGCATAGCCCACCAGGGCCAGCTTATGGCGAGCAGCCACGAACGGGTCGGGCAGCACCAGCCTCGAGATTTACGGCTCGTTTCGCAAGGGCAGGAATTCACCTCAGAGTCACTTGCAACTTGCAAGGGAGCAGCGGAGCCAAAGAAGTAACAGATGTGATGGAACACCACGCCGCGCGACAGCAGAAAGGAAACAAAAACTACAGTAGTGTTACAGAATCGCTCGAAGATAAACCATTAAGCAGAAACAAACAGCTACTATGTAGTACTACTTTTGTTCAAAAGGACCTTTAATTAGTCGAAAAAGCTAATTTGCGGTTACTCGTATGGAAACTAACTTGCGGCTGTCTCTCTATACTCATGGACATGACTACGACCTCCTGAGACGACGCGTAGGTGCTCCCGCACCACTCCCTTTCATGCCTCCCTCTGTTGCTTTGGGAGAGCTGCTCATTACACCATGCAGCTGCAATTTGTAAGCATGCCTCCTTTAGATTTTGATTTTGTGTTCCGTTCCTAATTTATCGGCAACTATTTATTCAAGTATTTGATTAGAGAGTTTCCTAATTTTAGTATAAAGTTTTCATGGAAGTTAAGCGAGTAGAAAGTTTTATTACCTAGTTGAATTTTCCCAAGCTGAAAAAATTTCAAGTTGAAATCTCCTCGAGATGAATTTTCCCAGATTTGAATTTTCAAAAGTTGAAATTTCTTAAGTGACTTTTTTCAAACAGACTTGATTTTTTCGTGTTGAAATTTTCTTGAGTTGAAAATTTTCAAGTTGAAATTTTCTTGAGGTGAATTTTTTCGAATTGAAATATTTTTTATTTGAAATTTCTTAAGTATTTTTTCAATTTGAAACTTTTTTGTTATGAAACTTTTTGAGTAAAAACTTTCTAATCTGATTTTTCGATTTGAAACTTTTTTGATATGAAACTTTTTGAGTTAAAACTTTCTAATATGAAACTTTTCAAGTTGAATGAATTTTTTTTAGTTTCAAATTTTAAGTTGATTTTTTTTCGAGTTTAAACTTCCTATTAAAATTTTTTTTTTGAAAAGCCTTTTTAAAATTTTCAAAGTTTAAATATTCTAATTTTAATTTTTTGTGTTAGAGAGGGAAGAAGGGGTGGGAGAAGTAAGTAGGGAAAATGAAAAGGGGAGGTGGATGGAGAAGATGACATATGACATCCTAGGAAGACAACCTTAAATTTGTTAGTTTGAGGTTAACCTCAAAATAGTCGTACCCTTAATTAATAGCTTAACCAACCCTACTGTTGTTATCAGTAACAGCATCTAGCTAAGTTCACTAGCTGTCTTTACACAAAAAGAGGACAGAACCAAACGGTGCAAACCCTATGTTCAAGTTGTCATTTCCACAGCAGCAGCAAAAAATCTCCCAGCGACCCGACCAAAACATCACTCCCATCGGCATAGCAGAGGCTACGGTCGGTTTGCGGCAGAGTTGCCCGGTTGAAGGAGACCACTAGCCAAATCTGTCTTGCTGTCGAGCTGCACCTTCTGCTCCACATTGCCCAAGGGCCAGTAGAAGCTGGGTTCTCCAAAGTTGTAGTAGCCTGGTAGTGGTAGAGCTTGTGGAGGCTCACATGGCTGGAACTGCAGGAGGTTGTGAAGGAGAGAAGGTGAAACGTTGTTGCTCGGCTTCTGAGAGAATGAAGTGGCGAGAGTGATTTGGCCTTCTGCTTCTGGTGCTGGCTTGTAGTTCAGCCGCCTTGCAGCTCCACTGATCGGAAGGTCGCTTTGAGCTATTGCTTCCAGATTGTATCGGCTGGGCTCAAAGTTGGTGACAGCATTGGCACCCCTGAACTTCAGTGCTGCAATGTCGTATGCCTCTGCAGCTTCTTCTTCGGTCTCTGGAAGGGTTAATTGGATTAGTACATATGAGTCATGGCTAAAACAATCATTCATAAAAAAAAAAGGCATCTCAGGGCAACGCAGTGCAAAATAGAATACTTCCTGTATCATAGCAGTGCATCATAGAATACTTTCTGAATATCATAGCAGTGCGTCGTAGAAAGATCTTGCGTAGTGAAACAATTGAATGGCTTTCAGAATTGTCTGTATGACTACGAATGAGCGATACATCATGAGGGCAAAACTAACAATGCTAACAAGCGGTCGATGATAAAAAAGTGCAAAAAAATGATATAATGGATATTTTTAAAAGAAAATCAACATTAACACTATCCTTTGCTTCAGTCTAACATTCTAATTTCATTTGTTGTCATGAGAAACACTATGGTATCTGACTATCTGCTCCCTATAAAATATCTAAGGTAATAATATGATCACAGTTCCCATATATGAGCATACTGTTATACTATGTTCGGAGATATAAGGCTGCATTCATTCAGATCTCTTTGGAATGAAGACATCAGAATTACAGGCTCTTACCAAAAGTCCCGAGATACAGGTCCTTGTTGCCTGCAGCACGACCAATTCTTGCCTGCCAGCGTCCATGTTGGTGATGCCTGACAAATCATATCAGGGAGTAACTTGAGCATACTAGTCACTGACACAGAAGATATTGATCAATCGATGGATTCCTGTGGTTGAAATTACCTTGTGACACCTCTGTAGATGGATGCACCTCTAGAAAAACTACTGCTCTTCCTGCAGATTTACATCATATAGTCATAAGCACGTATATATATGCCTGAAATCATGTGGATGCAGTAATATGAAGTAAAAAAACTCAAACCTTCTCAGTGAGGCTACAAGCTCCTGCCTGCTCGTGTTTTGCATCTCCTCAATCTCTCTGATGTAACTTTCTTTCTAAAAAGAGAACAAGCTCCATTTTTTAGTTACATAATGAGCAAAGGTGTTAAGACACGAAAAAATTTCTGAATGCATCTTAAAAATAAAGAGATGAATATGCATACAACTCCACAGATCACAACCAGCATAAATGAGTTAAAAAAACAGTGGAAGATTGATATAGAACTCCATTTTTTGGACATTGGATTGTAAATATAATAGTACCGTAGAAGTGCACTCAATAACACTACAATATGAAGTGCAAGTAAAAACACGTGATTTTTCGAACGCACGAAAGAACTGCGTATATGATCTTTGGTTTGAAACTACAACATGAGTTCAGAGAGGAGATAGGACAACATGAAAGATTTTAAAGCAAGTGCAAGGAAGGTTAACATATACATTCATCATAATACCTATGAGGAAGCTTACTATTTGCAAAATCTAAACTGAACTGCTTAGGTGATCAGGAAAGCATGACATTACAGGGAAGTTGGTGGTAGCATTAACGCCCCAGTATTTCAGAGCAGCAAGATCATATGCCCGAGCAGCCTTATCTTCTTTGTCATAGCCACCTGCACCGTACCAAATATATATTTATGCTTCCACTTACGCTGAACAGGCACACTTATCAATACAAAAGGCAGGAGGTAACTGTTCATACCCAAGTAAACTGAAGAATGTCACCATACAGTCGGCAGGATAACAAGCATAAACAGAACAGACATTAGAAGCCAAGTTAGTTAGTTTGAACCAATAGAGAATAAAAACAGAAATAAGTGCAAAAGAGTAAATATGTACTAATTTGATCCATAGAGCTTAGCACCTAACTGAGCAAATATTTATATTTATTATACTACTGTGTATGGCCTTCCATGCACACATTGAGATACCGTTAACTAAAACTACCTCTAATGTGCACCAAAGTTGAATGCAAAGAAAAAAAACAGCATGTTTCTGTATTAGGTATGTTGGAGATATACCCTAGAGACAATCATAGAGATGATTATATTTCCTTCTTATTTATTAGCAAGTATGTGACTTTTTTGTGAAATTCTATATATGACTTTGTGTTGATTATTCTAAAATGATTCATAGTTGGTAAACATACGAGGACACATATGAATAGATTAGCATATATATTGGTTGATGATCATGTTTCACGGGTTATGGATACAGTGATATCAAACCAATAATATGGACACATGTTAGAGAACATGGAGTTGGATCGACCCACCTTAAGACACTACGTAAATATTGTAATCTTACTTGTCATCAATTGGTCGCATATACAATGTGCATGCTATATCTTTAGACTTGAGGTTGACACATGTACTCGAGATGTGTAATGACTTACTTAAGGATTGCCAAATACTACTCCATAACTGGATAGTTATAAAGGTGACTTTCGGGGTTGTCGTGAAGCATGCTGTGAGGCATAATCTATAGGTTGGCTATCGAGCTTAACAAGCTATTATCGAACTTATTTCGAAATTGACATAGTTTGATGTAAAATCATTTTATGTACCATTTAAATGGTTACTTCAAATTCGAGCTAACGAGCCACTATCATGTCGAGCCTTATTAACTTTTTTCGCTTAAAATTATCTTATTTTAATTTTGAACCTATCAGCTACTGTAATTGAAGAAATTTTGATTCGAGCTCTAACGAGCTTTTTTGCCAGCCCTCTATCAAGATGGAATTTGCTCCTCTATACAACAGAAGAGATATCTCTAGGCCTCTCGTGTGGTCAGATTCCGGAAATGCATAGCCATGCTACTCGTGGTTAAATAGCTAACCGCGCGTAGTTGGAGATTTTGAGTCACGTAATCGAGAATGAGTGGTCGAGCTATCTAAACAAGAATGGCACATACTCGTCTTGAGTTTGACCGATATCATAAGGTAAAAAGGAAATACATATAACTAAACATTGTTAAGGTTTGTCCGGTGTGATCTTTACATATACTCAGAAGTTGACACGTCTTGCTAGGGACTGCTACCGATTAATGATTGAGTAAGAGTACTCAAACCATATCCAAATATACGTGAATCTATAGGGTTGCGCGCTTAAAGGGTTGGGACTTAATTCGGATGATGATCCAAATTTGGATGGGCTTCGAGTTCCTAATAGGTCTTTAATGTAAAGACCTATTATGGGGTGTCTATATAAAAGAGAGGGGGTGGTGGCTTTAGGGTTATAAGACAGCGTAGGAATTCAGAATTCTTGAAACCCTAGCTGTCACACCTCTTTCGTCCAAAACCGCGCAGTCGGCGCTAGCACTCTGGCGCATGGCGTTCTTGCCCCATACGTGTGGAATGGATACCTTGGAGGCGTTGCTGCGAGGCTTCAACGCTAGGATGATCCACAACTTGTGACTGTCACGAAGAGCTGTTGGAGGAGGTATGAGGCTAGTACGACGACTACAACCGCATCAACGTGCTACATTGACTCTACTTTCGCTATAAGTCTGCACGTCTAATGGTAATTCCGTGATCTATAACTTGCAGTGGTTTATTGGTTATACGGTAGAAATTTTTGAATTTACGCTAGAGTAGCCTACCCGTTCTCCTTCAAGGTAACCATTAGCAATAATGACGTGTGATCTATATCAAATGCCAAGCAAAAAAACCAATTTTTTTTTACATTATGGTAATAGAGATTGTTCCTCCGGACAACAAAGCATGCCCTCAGCATTTCAACTCCATACAATGTATTGCACTATCAAATACTCCCTCAGTATATAGGGCATATTTTTTGAATGGTCTTGTCTATAAATATAGGATGTATAATGTATTTCATGTTCCAATATAAAAATTAGCATAATATTCCCTTTGTACCTTGATAAATATCTAGATTTACTTGATGTTTTTGTACATACATGCATTGAATATAGTGTTTAGAGTTAGTAATTAGGGATAGTCTAGTTTAAGGAAAATACACACTATAAATTTGGATAAAGGGAGTACAATATTTCCTAAATGCATCTAGCGCCCCCTCTTTTGATTGCATGGCATGGATTCTCTGCCTAGGACATGAGCCATGCTCCATGCAAAAGTGGGAAGGCCAACTCCAATCTAACGATCGACACAATCAATCTGAAGATAAGAATTAATACAGCAGCATGTGTAAGAAGCATGTCATAGTTCACGTCATGGCAATGCATCTTGCACAAATGCATGCGATTCAATGTAAGTCTCCATCGACCATTTGATTCCTTGGCTGAATGCCAACATTCCCGTTTGCATGCTTACCTGTGCTACCATGGACATGCAGCCATATTAGTCTGAAGTGATCATTATAATGCAAACCTGATCTCCATCGATCGTCTACATGGCCTTTCTGGTTGTATTTGTGTTGTTTCTTTTCTTCTCATATTAACGAACGACACGTAAGCCTTTAATTTGCGTGTTAAAAAATCACACGTCCTCTATCGATCGAAGGTAAGCTATTCGCCTCGAGCCCTCGACGTCTAGTGTAAGGACGCATATCTACTTGTGCAAGTGCATCGGCGACACGTACAAAACACCCCTGAACATCAACAAGGACGCGCCTAGAAACACAATTTTAACTTGAAAAAAAAAACAAGTCGTTCAAAATCCACTTTTGGTCGTTGATTCGCTGTGTCTTGCTAGCTTTACAAAGCGGTCAGGAACAATTTCAAAAATTCAAAACTCTCGCCGTGCATTGCATGGCAGATGAAAACAAAAACCAGAAGACTTGCAGTAGAAGGAAAAAAGGAAACCGACCCACCCAACTAAACCCCGAAACACATCATGCATGCATGACAGCATGAACTAGAAACAAAACAGAAAAAAGCAAAAGCTGCATGCACTGCACTGACAAGCTGGCATACTACCTACCTACCCACGGCCAGATTAATTGAAATTACCCCGGTAATTAAATTGTTTTACCACGAGAGAAATTAAAGAAACAGGCATATATCTACTGATGATTTACACGGTCAAAGAGGTGGCCCACCGGGGCCCGGGTCCGCAGAGAATCCGGGAACTGAGGCGGGTGCATTGAGTGGTCTCCCCTCGTCGTCATCATTAACAGAGATGCTTGTCGCTTCATGCATGCCATCTCTCATCTCTCTCACGGCCACTCTACCTCAAGCGCAGTAATCCCTGGGTTAGAGGGTGATTAGAAGAGATGCTAGAGTGGTTAATCACCTTGGCGACCCTTGCGCTTCTGGCCTTCCCTCCGGCACGTGTTGTCCCACAGGTGCGCCTCGTACCGCCCCGTCCACCTGTGCCTGCGCCACACGTGCGCGCCACGGAACCAATCAATTAGCAGCACTCCACTATACTATACAGAAGCAGCTAATCACTCGCGTCCTAATTAATCACGCTCCATAACCACGCTTATCACTCGCTAAGCGCAGCTAGCCGCCGTCACGTACCTGGTGACCCCGCGGTAGGAGGACGTTCTGTGACCGGCGCCCTGCACCAGCGGCAGCGCCGGCGATGGCGGCGGGGGCGCCGCCCGAGCGGAGGGGGAGGCGACGGCGGTCGCCACCCCGGAGGCCCTCTGCGCCGCGACGGCGAGGCCCCTGGCGGAGCTACTTCCGCAGCCGCTGCCTTGGTCGACGTTGCACGAGGACGGCAGGAGGAGGAGGGGCGGGTCGGCGGCGAGGAAGTCGTCGGCGGAGAGGCTATCGAAGGGGAAGAGAAGCGCATCGGACATCGCCTCTACCGGCGGGAAGGCGAGCGAGATGGCGCCGATCGTCGGCGGCAACATCGCCGTACGTAGCCCCGCCCTGCGCCGGCCGATCAGTCGTAGCTTCTCCTAGAACTTATAGCTTTTCTGCGGTGGAGAAGTGAAGGAGCAGGGAGCCGGGAAAGAGGGCGGCGCTGGGAGACCGAAGAGGGAGCGGAGGAGTGGAGGAAAGGAGAGGGGGGATGTATTATTTATAGGGTAGCGGGAGATAATGATGGGCGAGAAGGTGCTCTGGTCTTTTCTTCGCTTGAGCGAGCGAATTACTCGTGTACTAGCAGTAAATCGGTTCGTTTTTAAGTAAAATTCGTTTTTAGTAGGTTAGTTAGTCTCAGTAGTACTACTATATAATTAAAACACTGATTGTTTATAAGCTATGAGAAAATAAAAATAAACAAAAGATGTTAGTTATAGCGTACTATAAATATTCTTATCTCTCTGCCTGCTATTGTAGTCTTCGTTACTTTCGTGCGTGTTCATGATACAATAACACAACCAACAAATGGGCCTTGGTTTTTTGGATGGCCCCCTCGGCACGATCGGCTCAACACGGTCCAAAATGTCGTCCACAGCGCTGTGCTGGGCTCTTTTGTCTTAGTCCTCACTGGAGCCCGGTGCTGGACTCCTTTAGTTCTCGAGTTCAAACATTGGCCTCCGTACGGCGGTTTCGATTTAAATATTTCAAATAGAATTGGCAGGGCTTAGTAAAGATAAAAGGATCGGGGGAGAAAGGATCATATTGGATATGTATCAAAATTCAAAAATGAAACAGGAAAACAAAATTTCAAAAATGGGTGAAAGCTCTGATGTGTCAAAAATGACATGTACATTGATACATGTCGATTGTTTGTATACTTATGTCATATATAATTTTAGATGATACAAAGGAAAGAGAAATATAATGTCTAGTATTTGATTGATAGTCTTATAAACATCTTCTATTGTCTATACCATTGTATAGACAACTCATTAGTTGTGTGAGATCGTTACATAAACTTATATAAAGAACCCATTATATGATTTGTCTTTAGTGTTATATACACACACACAATTACCTAGGGCACCATGATAAAAAATGGGTATTTTTCCTATATATTTGCATGCAAAAATTTTAGGATATTGAGTTTAACCAGTTTACTAACTAGTTCAAACAAGTTTGAACTGAAATTCAAACTAGAGTTTTCTTTTTTGATGATAGCTTGATTATAGGTATGTGGTGATTTTATATATAAATCAGCAACGCATGTGATCTAAATTCGTTCAAATCTTTGAATTCGAGTATTTTTTAAAGGTATGTGTTTCATTTGTATTGTTATATATGGATATATACCCTAAAACTGAAAGTTTCAAAAAATATATCCAAATTTGGCTTGAATTCTACTCTCGGTGTAGTTACTCCTACCTCTAAAATACCACCTAAACGAACTTGAAATACTCCTTTATCACTTTGGATACACTCATATACTAATTATAAGATATTCCAATATGAACCATGCGAAAACATTGCAAGAGAGTACATAATTTTTAGCATTTTTTGCAAATACCTTTATATATGGACATAAAAAGGAGTATGCCTAAAAAATATACATACTACCTCTGAAAAAATGTAAATGCCACCTAACTAGTCTTATATACTCGTATACTGCATGTACATACCTTCCGTTGTGCAAGATACCTTCATATATATATATATATATATATATATGAAGCCGAAATGGGGCACCATGATTTCAAATGCGTGAATTCAAGCCATATTCGAGTATATTTTTCAAAAAAATTAGTTGTAGGGTATATACCCATTTTTAACAATTCAAATGAAACACATACCTTTGAAAAAATATACTCGAATTCAAAGATTTTGAATGAGTTTGGATCACATGCTTTGCTGATTTATATATATAATCATCACATACCTACAACCAAACTATCATCAAAAAGAGAAACTTTAGTTTGAATTTCAGTTCAAACTTGTTTGAACTAGTTAGTAAACTAGTTAAACTCAGCATCCTAAAAATTTCAAAAAAAATCACATGAAAATACATAGAGAAAATATCCTTTTTAGATCATGGTGCCCTATATATATGGTAGCCTATTCTACTCTTGCGCGTAGCGATGCTTATTCTACGCACCGGTCGTTACAAGCGTACAACCTAGAAAACATCTCACGTACGCCCCCACGTGACGCGTGTTGGCTAAGCCAATTACCTAGGTAGTCAGAGCAGCTAGTAAATGAGTTTATAGTTTGTACATGAATATGTTTTTTGTTTTTTAGCCATAACTTTTTGTTAGTAGCTCCGATTCACGAACGATTTTTACCAGTAGCTTACTGACGATGAGAGGAACGTACTAATATAAGTCTCACCAATAAAAACCATATGAAACAGATTTTACTATTCGTATACATAGATTTTATTAGCGGTGTACATAGATTTTACTATCAAAAAATAATATTTTACTGTAAACAATTCTTAAATAATTACGACACTTAGCGGAGGTGATATTCTACAACCCTGTAAAATTTAAAGGCCAAACTCAATCGGATTTGAGAGATATAAAAAAATAAAGTGCTAAACAGCAGCATATACTACCTTTTACTATCAAGAAAACTACATCTTACTACCTATTACTCAATGTGTTACTATATGTTGTATACAACAGCTTTTTGGTGTAAAATTTATGAAAATCGTATATAGGGTAAGTGAGCTTCTACGACCGTGTAAAATTTGAAGACCAAACTCCATTAGATTTGAGAGATATGGAAATAACAAAGTGTCAAACAACAGCATATACTATCTTTTAATATAAAAAAAATAACATTTTACTGTGAAAAATTCTCAAAAAAATATCACACGTAGGGGAGGTGAGATTCTACAACTCTATAAAATTTGAAGACCAAATTCAATAGGATTCAAGAATAATTAAAATAACAAAGTGTCAAACAACAGTATATACTATCTTTTAATGTAAAAAAACATTTTACAGTGAAAAATTCTCAAAAAATTATCACACGTAGGGGTGGTGAGATTCTACAACCTTGTAAAATTTAAAAACCAAACTCAATCGGATTTGAGAGTATAAAAATAAAAAATTGCTAAACAGCAGCATATACTACATTTTACTGTCAAGAAAACTATATCTTATTGCCTACTACTCAATGTGTTACTATATTCTGTATACAACAGCTTTATGGTGTAAAATTTATGAAAATCATATGTACAAGTTTTCAAAAAATTACCATACGTAGGGTAGGTGAGCTTCTACAACCGTGTAAAATTTGAATACCAAACTCAATTAGATTTGAGAGATATGAAAATAACAAAGTGCCAAACAACAGCATATACTATCTTTTAATGTAAAAAAGTAGTATTTTACTGTGAAAAATCTCAAAAAATTACCACACGAGGGGAGGTGAGATTCTTAAACTCTATAAAATTTGAAGACCAAACTCAATTAGATTTGAGAGATATGAAAATAAAAAAGTATCAAAGAGCAACATATAATATCTTTTAATGTCAAAAAATAACATTTTCCTGTGAAAAAATCTGAAAAAATTACCACACATAGGGGTGGTGAGTTTCTACAACATTGTAGAATTTGAAGACCAAACTCAATCGGATTTGAGAAATATAAAAATAATAAAGTGGTAAACAGTAGCATATACTGTATTTTACTGTCAAGAAAACTATATCTCACCGCCTATTACTCATTGTGTTATTATATGTTGTATACAACAGCTTTATGGTGTGGTGAGTATCAAACAACAATATATACTATCTTTTAATGTCAAAAAATAACATTTTACTGTGAAAAATCCTGAAAACATTACCACACGTAGGGGTGGTGAGTTTCTACAACATTGTAAAATTTGAAGACCAAACTCAATCAGATTTGAGAGATATGAAAATAACAAAATACCAAACAACAGCACATACTATCTTTTACTGTCAAGAAAATAACATTTTACTTCCTATTACTCAAGGTGTTACTATATCCTGTGTAAAGTTGTTATCTAACACTTTTTTTAGTATGGTAACATCTGATTTAATAGCTCGTAACATGTCATTTGTTTGAATAGTAAAAAGGCAACATATCAAGTGTTTTCTAAAGTTTATGAAAAACACATGTACATATTTTGAAAAATTCTCAAAAAAATTACCATACATAGAGGATGTGAGATTCTACAATCCTAAAATATTTGAAGACTAAAATCATTCTCATTTGAAAGTTATGGCTAAATAAAAAAAGTGACAGATTCATGTACAAGAACTAAGTAGCATTTATTAGTCATTCATGTTCAAACATGTCCGTTGCACTAATTGAAGCCACGCGTGGACACAGTTGTCAGACTTCAAAACTAACCAGCGTGTAGAATATGCTATTATATATATATATAAGTATATTTTTTAAAATGTAAGTGTTTCGTTTGAATTGTTATAGATGGGTATATACCCTAAAACAAATTGTTTTGAAACATATACCTAAATTTGACTTGAATTCGCGCATTGTAATCATGTAGCCCGGCTCCATGTGCCCTATTTCGGCGTCCTAACAGAGGTGTTGTTACAAATAACTATTGTATATACCATGCGTGTCCTAAGAAAAAGAAAAGGAGTAAAAGCATGTTCTTTTTGGTCAAACTCTTTTTTAAAAACAAATTTCCGTTGTTGAAGTTAAAATGTTGGGCTTAAACAGCTTAAAAGCAATAAGCTTTTATATGTGGTAGACGTGGTTAATTTTACCCTAATTTCAGTGGTATTAGTTTAGAACCAACCCTTAATAGTTAATAAGCCAAAAAAGCACATATCCGATGCTTTTTGGCTTTTAGTTATATAGAGACTTACAGCTTTTAAAAAGCTCAGGTAACAAACCATCCATTTATTTAGCCTTTACCTTTTTAGTTTTTAAGCAGGTGAAAAAGTCCAAATAAATAGGGCCTAAGTTAGTCAACACAACAAAACACAAGACTTAATTGCTGAGTTATTACATGTTTATGGCTTTCCGACCTCACTATGCTTAGGGCATGTACAATAAAACCACCTCAGTTTACTTTTAATATGTACACATTAGTTTTGTCCTATGTGAAAGAGTGAGAAAAGAGGAGAGAGAAGAGAGAAGAGGGTTGGCTCTTATTTAGTAGCAAGCATTGCATAGGAACATAGGTGCTATCGCCGACTAAAAGCCGGTGTTGGAGCCGCGTGCGAAGAGCTCTTAATATTGAAGTTAGTGTTGAATGTCCAAATTAAATGCTTTAGTATTTCTCTAGAGACAACATTTAGAGATGGTTATTGTACAAGCTGACTTTATTATTTACTCTAGATGATATGGATGAGAGATGGAGTAAATAGTGCGTTTTGTTATTGTAGTTGCTCTTATCTCCGTTGCGTAGTGCATTTATCACGATCTGGATAAAACAATCGTATTTGGGCATTGAAATCCAATAATTCTACTCCTTTGTTCTCCATTTCAAACAATGGCCTCCAGCCATCCATGAGGCGTGTTCGACTTAAATATTTGAAATAGAATTGGCAGAGTTTGGCAGGGTCGACGGTGGACATGCAACGAAATTAGAAAATGAGACCATGAAAAATAAAATTTTGAAAATAGGATAAATCTCTTCTGTATCACAACTTAACAAAAAAGGGGTAAAAGCATGTTCATTTATGGGCTTTTTTTTTTAATTTTCGTTGCAAAAGTTAAATAAGAGCTAGAGAATTAAAAATCCTTAGTTCTAAGTTAGTCGCCAGAACAAAACAGTAGACTTAACTGTTGTGTTATTACATGGTTATATTAGTATGTCATCATGCTTATGTACGTTATGATTGATGGGGAACGGATAGGCTAGTCTAACGTAAAATCAAATTTTTTTACCGCGTAACCAAAGAATCACTGCAAGTTATAGATCATAGAATTACCACTAGACGTGTAGACCCGTAGCGAAATTAAAGTCGATGTAGCGCGATGGTGCAGATGTAGTCGTATTAGACTTGTGCCTCCTCCAATAGCTCCTTATGACTGTCGCAGGTTGCAAATTGTCCTAGCGTTGAATCTTCGCAGCAACACCTCTAAGGTATTCACACGTATTGAGCAGGAACACCACACGCCGAAGTGCTAGCGCCGGCTGTGTGGTTCTGGGCCGAGGAGGGTGACGTCTAAGGTTTCAGGAATTCCGAATTCCTACTATATCTCTTAACCCTAAAGCCAACACACCCTCCCTTTAAATAGACGCCCCCATAATGAGCTCTACATTAGAGGCCCGTTAGGAGCTTATAACCCCTTAGAATCGACATCCTCCATTACTTTATATACTTTTCATGATTACCTGCCCTTTGCAAGTAACTCATATGACTCCATGAAATGATACCTCACAACCTTCGAGTTCAAGCGACCTCACAAATATTAGATTCTTTATACCAAGAACACCCTGAACTCCTGTCAATATGTAATGTACTCCATCATACATCTCCAATGTAACTGTTACTATCTCAGTAATTGCATACTTCTTGCAATTAGCCAAGTGAACAGTTCCATGCACCGTGCATAGATATCCTTTGTCAAACATCTTTCTCACCGAACATATATGGAAGCAACAACCTGAATCTAATATACATCCATGAGAAGTACCTGGTTGACTAACGACAAGTACGTCTGAATCATATTTTGCTACTGCCATTGAGCATGCACCATTCATTTGTTTCAAACTCGGATAGTCCTTTATCATATGACCTTTCTCGTCACATAGATAGCATACATGTGTGCCTTTGCTCTTGCCCTTCTTCTTCCTATAACTCTTGCTTTTGCCTGCACACTTACTGCAGCTAATGCTTGATCACCCATGGCTAAAGATTCGGATGGTTTTTTCAAGGACTCTATCTTCAATAGATATGTAACTGCCTCGTTGAAGTTGAGAGTGTTTTTCCTGACGAGAATATTCATCACCAATACTCCCATGATGGTGGTAGAGATGATGCCAATATGACGAATTTATCGTTCTCCTCAATTTTCTCATCCACACTAATCAGTTATGTGATAATCTTGCTGAAGACATTGAGATGGTCAACGGACCGTGTAACTTCCTCCATGTGCAACCTATACAATTGTCGATTCATCACACACCGATTTGTCAGCGACTTTGCAATATACAATTCTTCTAAGAGCTTCCATAATTTCTTCGATAAATTCTCCTTGATCACCGAGTACTTTACCTTATCGAAGATACACATACAGATCGTACTAACAGCCTTCCACTCCATCACTTTCCTATCTTTAGCAGATGTCTTTTCTGGTTTGTCCCTTTGAAGAGCAACAATTAACTATTGCTGGAAAAGGACATCCTTCACAACACATTGCCACAAGCTAAAATTTGTTCCGTCGTCAAATTTCTCTACTTGATTCCACATCATCAATGTCAATCTTGATTTTGTGCCACCTTATGCTTTACTGACCTTCTCACAAATCTGATTAATCCAGTCTTGGCTCTGGTACCACTTGTTATACTCTAATATCTCTTCTTTTGCGTAGCAACCCCCAAATCGGATCAACGTTTTATGGGATAAGGCACGAGTGTGCATGGTCTCAAGAATGAAGCAGATGAATCTCATATAGAGAACCAAAATAACGAAGTTAAAGCAATCACAATAAGAGAGAAAGATTTGGTGAAGCCGACATTAAATTCTTGAAGCACAACCTCAAAATAGTACAAAGGATTGTTGCTTTCTCACAACCTCTTGAACTTTTTAGGAGCCTTAGATTCTCCTTGCTCTATACAAGAATTTAGTGTTAAAAAATAACCTAGCCTCTAATCCTCTCATGCACCTTTTACTCTTGATGAGTTGGCTTTTGGGTTCTTGGTTGCTTGGATTCTTCATGAGCACCCTCTAGGTTTATATACCCTTCCTAGTTTTCCTCTAAAGAAAATAGGAATTATACTCCTATTAGGATTAGGAATCCCTCTCCTATTTGGATTAGGAATCATAATCCTATTACAATTCATCTAGTACACCTTTCCAAATAAAAAAAAGCTAGATCTGAGTTACTATATTTAACACCTGGTTTAACTAACAACCCATGCAGCTACATGCAAGCAACTAACTTGTTTGATTTCTTTGGTCTTAGGGCATGTACAGTGATATAAACGTCAGTTGTCTATAATACACTTTCTTGTATCTATAGACAGAACTAAAAAAAATTCATAAAATAGATTGTTTATATAGTTGTCTATATAGCCTCATACAATTAATAGATTGTATATACAATGGTATACACAATATAAAGCCATATACAAGACCGTCTGTTAAATAGTTATAACATCCCAATTTTTGCTCTTAAATTAGTTTTGTGCAATTTATCATTTTTGAGAATTTTATAAATTTTATTTGCAAATTAAATAATAATTTGGAATTTCCCTTTTTTACAAAAATTATTTAAAGTGAAAAAAAGTTTAAGCAGTCATTTCCTAAAAATATTTTATTTGAGTTCTAAATGTCTCAAAATATTTTATAAAATTTTCTAGGATTTTTCTAAATTTAATTGCTATTTATTTGAAGCCATTTGTATTTGATGTAATTTTTTAAAAAGAAAAATCATTGAAAACCGAATTTTAGCTTTTGGGCCGAGACCCTAGCCGACTCGTCCCATTTTTCCTCATGCCTCGGCCCAACAACGCTTTGGCCCAACCGAGCTGTCAGCCCGATTTGCCTCATTAGCCTAACGTGACCATCGAGTGAGGGGACTAACAGGTGGGGCCGCCTGTTAGGACGCCCACTTTGTCTCTGCACCAAACTCAATTGTAACACTCCAAATTTTAGCATTTCAAAATTTTCCCTAAGTTTTTTTTAAAAATTAGAATTTAAATTTGAGCTCTCAAGTGCAAGCAAATTATTTGAATCAAAATTATAAGTTCAAACAAGTTCAAAATAATTTATTTGGGTTCCAAAGGCTTAAAAGTACTTTTGAGAATTTTTTGAGGTTTTTCCTAATTGATTTGATATTTATTTTGGCTTTTATTATTTTTCTGCGATTTTCTTAAAAGAAAATTCCTTTTTCTTTTGCGGCCTGGCTCCTATTCCCATCGCGCGGCCCGTTTCCTTTTTCCCCGCCGCCCGGCCCATCTCCCTCTAGCCTGGTCCGACCCGCTTCCTCTCGACCCAGCTTGCACGGCCTGGTCCGCTTCGCACTGCGCCCGCTGACGTGCAGGGCCCACCCATTAGCCTCCGTGGCACCGTCTTTCGCGCGGAATTCGTTGCGCCGCAGGACTCCGCACAACCGTCATCGCGTTTCTCGCACGATTTTGTGCCGTATCCGCCCCAAAGACCTCGGCGTTCATGCCTATAAAAGCCGCCGCACACGCTCCTCTCTTTTGTTCCGAGGATCGTCACCCGTGTGCCACCCAAATCCAAACCCTAGCCGTCGTCTTGTGCCGCCGTGCCCATGGACTTCTCCGTCGCCGTTTGTCGTCACCCGTGAGCCTCCGTCGCTGATCTTGGTCACGTCGAGTTCGCTGCGCCGCCCCCATCCGTTTGCCCAAGCCCCGCGCCTTCTCGTTGCGTTTTTGCGCGAGGCCGAAGTCGTCTTCCCCGACTTCGGCGTGCCCGCGCCACCGCCTCTTCGTTCGTGCCATCTCGCGCCGCGTGCCTCGGCGGCGTCCACGTCGGCGCCACGCGACGCCGTGCCTCGCCGGCGTCCACGTCAGCGCCACGCGACGACGCGTGTCGCCGCATCCCGCTGCGTGGTCGCCACCTCTGTGCCGCGTCGCCCTGCCTCCCGCCGCATCAACAACACCTCGGCTCTAGAGCCCATGCCTCGTGGCAGCCGCGTGGCTGCCACGTCCACCCTTGCCCGCCATGTGTCGCCATGTCGCCTTTGGTTCTCTCGGTGCTCCCGGTCCACCGTGAGCCAGGTGCTGACATGTGGGCCCCACATGTCAGCCGGCATTTCTTTTTTTCGAGAAATCCAAAAATTCCAGCCAATCAGATTGCGCCACGTGTTAGACTTTCTGATTTTTTCTGAATTTCTGATCCGAGGAACTTCCAGGAGCCCGTTCTCCTTCGTTCGAGCTCTGATTCCAGTGATTCAAATTTCTAAATTCACCTAAATTCATGATATATCTCCCAGACCATTTTCTAAAATTTTTGAATTTTTTTATTTATTTGCTCTCGTTTTGCGTGTAGACGACGCAGTCGAAGCTCAAGCGAATCAGCAGTCGGAGGTAGAACTAGCAGGAGGCAGTTAAGGCAAGCCTTCCTTGAATATACTGATCCCAAATTCTATGAAAAGCTTATGTTGTTTTAAATTATGCATGCTTACTTTTATGCAATATATTTTAAATATAGTTTTAGGGTATAGTTAAATACCAGAATTTGTTATACCCTCATTGACATTAATCATGACAAACCTTTGTCACCCTAGATGATACTAGATATTTTATTTAGAGATAACCAGTAGATTAGCATGGGACGGTAGAACTGCTTAGTCCAGTTTAAACGTTTCGGTATTATGCCATTATGGGAATCACTTCAAATATTGTTGAAACTTATTTGTGAAGTCGCGGCAACTGGTGTTGTTGCTGTTATTTAAATGAAATAAAGTGGAAAATATGGTTTAGACCAGAGCGGATGGATGTTTGGCGGGTGCAGAAGCACGAGACCTTGGTATGTGAATGTTCCGCCCTAGTCAATTAAGGACCGAAGCATGTGTTATCATGGACCAAGCACTACCGTACAACCACAAGTCTATATGGGTACAACCTGGCTAAATAATTTGTGCATCTCATTATTAGCTTCGCCAGTTGGTGAGTGCCAGATGATGGCAGGCGCAAGAGGGGGCTTCCGACTGGGCAGCTAGAACCCATCGGCGGTGAAACCTTAGCTGGCAAGGTTAATAGTGGGGTTGTACATTGTAAAGGCCTTGTTATGATCTCTCTGCCGACACACCAAAGGATGTGTGTTGATAGCTTGGCAACAAGAGTCGATCATATCTTGTGGGTAAAGTTGTACACACTTTGCAGAGTTAAAACTACTTGAGTAGCCGTGCCCACGGTCAAGGGCAGGCGAGGTACGCTTGCACATTGTAGATTTTATGGGTTTTTTAAATGAAAATGGTGGTTTGGGAATCCGTGAGCAGATGGAACTCTTGGATTATGGTTTGGCAGATAGAGCCAGTCAGGTAGATAGAACCTGTTATAGTTGATATCAAATTCAATTACTATGCTATTACTATTTGGTCAAATGATGCTTATGAAATTACTATTGGTATTTAAAGTTAAACATTGCTGTATGCTAAAAGAGCCATATTATGCCTTCAATTGTTAAGCCTTGCAAATAGTTATCATGAATTATGTTTCCAAGACTTGCGGAGTACATTTTGTGCTCACCCTTACAACATCCCCAACTTTCCACAGAGGAGTCTACAGAAGTTGAAGGTGACTACGAGTTCTATGCTTGTGGTTATGATGAAGGCGATCCAGATTACTAGTACGTGAACCCCAATCAATTGCCTGTTGGGCAAATGGATGGGCTTACTCTATTGATGTTATTTCGTTTCCGCTGTTTCTTTTTGAACTCAAGCCATGAGGCTGCATATTTGTAATAATTGGCCATAAGGCTAATACCCTTTTGCTTAATTAATATTATATGCTTTGTGATATAGATGTGTTGTCATCATTGTTTTCACTATGTATGCTAGCCTTTTTTGGACTAGCACAGGATATACATAGAGGGTTCGGATTTGAAAATCCGGTCCCATGCGCTCATGTCGCCATGGATACTCCCTTCGTTCCGTGCTCATCTCGATCTCTTGGTGCTTTATAAGGCAAGCATCGTGACTGCAATCGCTCACTTAAACCCTGACTTGATCCCTTTGATTGCGTTGCCATGTCACTAGAATTTTGAAGGACCATGTGGAGATCCATCCATATTTATGATGAGTATTTGACTTTATGTGATATAGGATAGCTTAGATTTGAGTTTGGTTTTAAAATGGATTTCAATGGAAATGAGAAACAGAGAGTTTCCCATTTGCGCCGAACCAAATGTCGCATGAGTTGCGTGTACGACGGATCAAATCTCAGTGAGTTTCACGTGTACGACGGACCAAATCTCAGTGAGTTTCACGTGTACGACGGACTAATTTTGACAGCGTGCAGTAATATGCCTTTTTGAAGGCCTTCCCGTGCTCAAAAAATTATGTGTTCTACATGAAAGTTGTAGAGAATTTCGAAATGCAACTTTTTCATGTTGACAAGTTTTTCATCTGAGCAACATAAAATTCATAAAAAATTGAGAAGATTACTTCTGTATTGAAAACAGGATGTTTGCATTTGGTTGAAGTGTTTTGGTCCGTTTTGGTATGTTCTAACCCCAATTCGTGATTGAATTAATGCGCTGGGTTCATGGTGAAACCAAGAAGGGTTTTCTTGTCTTTGTGGATGTAGGACTTCATTTGGTGGTCATGGTGAGGCGAATGGAGGCTGGAACTAGGCATGGGATGGCCGGAGGTTCAAGTTGGCCGGATGTTCGCCGGAAGATGGCCGGAGATGAAGTCGGTGCAGTCCCAAGAGATAAGAGATCAGTGGAGAAGCTAGCTTATCACTACTTGGATCAAGGAGAGCTGTTGGGTTGCAGTTCTGGAAGATAGAGTAGTGGATAAGTGTAGCTTGCTTTGAAAACCGTGCAAGAAAACCCATGTGTGTGGTGGGTTTTGGGTTAGCCCTTGCATGGCTGGTTGAGTGGGTTAATCGTAGCCCTTGATGAATGCTCTAGGGTTTAGAGGCTCATCCAAGGGTGGTAGGTGGCCCAAGAGTTGTATAAATAGGGGTGGAGGGGTAGCCTTCCCCCGGTGAAGGCTTTTGATGCTCCTTTGAGCTTTGCCCACATGAATGTGAGGCTTTGTAACCTCTCTTTCCAGAAATGAAATGTTCTTCATTTATATTCATGTTTCATTTCCTTTACGCATTTAAATTACGCAATTTAAATTCCGCATTTACTTTCTTGCAATTTACATTTACGCAATTTGGATTTGCCTCCCCTCCTTCTAATTGCTTACGAATCTTTTATTGAGGTTTCTGATTGATTCTTTTTTAAATCCTGTTTCAATCATCTAGGCTATCCATGCGTTCTTGTTGCAAGAAGTTGATCTTTTGCGTTCTTGAATACTTGATCTTGTAGATTGCGTATCCTTGAGTTTTCTTTGTGTTCTCTTGCTTGCTGGGACGTGTGGGAAGTCATTCAAGATCACTTTGATCATCAAAACCCCATGAGCAAGCCTTGATCGAAGTTCTTTCGATTTTTGTCGAAACTTGGTGCGTTCTTTCTTCCCGGGCATAAAGGTCGGAACTTTGACATCAATCCTTGTGATTGAAGGTTAAAATAAGTTCCTGACATTCCAAGGATCTTATCTACCAAGTTTGGTTGAGTTATCAACGGATCAAAAGATACATCAATTTTCTTATTTGAACCTATACTAAAAACGCTGTTTATATGCCTGATTTCACTGTAGCTACAGTAACCTGGTAGTATCGCCCCCAGAGTGCGATAGCACTGGCATCAGGCTGATTTTTGTGAAAATTAACTCTTTCGCTTCCATTTGATATCTAAGGGTTTTGGCTTGGTTTCTTTGGGTGAAAATCTGCATTTGTCATATTCCTTAGAGAACATATTTTAATTTAGGATCATTTACCCCCCCTCTGATCGCCATCTCGGTCTTTCAAATTTTGGATCTTATCTGAGTGTCGCAGCCGTGGGAAATCGCCCAACTCGTCAATTCGGTGAACTCTAAGCTTTGTGGACCCCTCCATTGTGTCCACCACAGCTTGGTCCGTCTGGTGCTCGCCTTGGTCTAGCCATAGTGCTGGTGGAGTGCCGTGTATTCATTGAGGCTGAGCCGTCACCGCCTCTTTGTGTGCCGCTGCCGCTAGAGGAAGCCATTCACCGTGTCGACCGCGTCACCATGTTGAGTTCACTGAGATCTTGTAGATGATACCAGCTATGACGTTGATGACCCTAGAGTTGTGCGCGTCGACGGCCAACGTGGCCTAGTCCACGTCTCGCCACGTGTCACGGTGATGACATCATGATGTTAGCAGGCCTGACATGCATGGCCCACATGTCAGCCTGAGTAGCCTTTTCAATCGAAAATCAAAATAGCCGATGACGTCAGCATAACATCATAATTTGATTGTTCTTTAGAAAAATAATTCTAAAATTTTAAGAAAATTCTTTCTTTTTATTTTTCTTTATTTTTAATCTTTGGAGAGTCTATTCTCTTTCATACGAACTTCGATTGAGGCTATTCAAATTTCAAATTTTTTCCTAAATTCAAGCTCTACTTTTTGGTGAATTTTATTTGATTTTTGGAGTTTATTTTATCTTTGTTTTATATTTAGGGCCTGTTTGGTAGAGCTCCAGATCCCAGCTTCACCTGAGATCTGAAACTTGTAGACTAAAATAAAGTGAATTAAGTTTATATTTTTGGTCTAAAATTTGAAAAGATGATCCATCTAAACACTCTTAATATACTCACAGATCCAGCTCCACGGATCTGCTGGAGTTAGGAATACCCAGGTCCACCAAATCCACGGATCTGATGGAGCTGGAGCCCTACCAAACACACCCTTATTTTTGGTATTTACCATTCATTTCACGTAGACGTTGAAGTGTCAAGAGCGTTCAAGGATAAAGAGTTGACTCAAGCTCAAGGTGCAGATCAAGATCAAGAGTTGTTCCAAGGCAAATTGTGCTTTGATCATGTTAAACCTAGTTTTACAAATGCTATATTGTTTTAATATATTACATGTTATTTTATGTTTAGACCTATTTTCAATTAATTTGGAAACTAGTTATTCTACCCAATTGAGTTATACCTACCTTGTTATTTGCTATGCTATGATTATTTGTCACCCTAGGATGAATAATTATTAGTTGGTTACTAATAGATGCCAACGTGGGTTGGTTAGATCGTGTGTAGTTGCTTAGCCATACCACGTACAACTGATATATTTTGGAAGTGCAAATTCAATTTGACAGATGAACTATGAAACATGTTTATGGAAAGGGTTTGTCATGTGTTGTCATGCAATGATGTTGAGTTGTTGACGGCATGTGTTGCGCAATAATCAACTCGGGTGGTAAATGATTTAGATTGGGGCAAGTAGCAAGAGGTTGTGTGCTAGGGTGGGTCTGTGTGCTATTTGGATTGATGTTAACTGAAAGTCTTGCCTAGGTTAATTAAGGACTTAACCTTACAAGCCATTGAACTGGGATAATCATATAACCACATGTCTGTTATGGGTCAAACCTAGTTCAGTAAGTTGCGGAGTCTTGACATATGATATCTCAGGAGGATAACCAAATTGTGTGTGCGGTCAAGGAAGGTGTGTATTGCAGTGACTCCACATCTTGAACAGTGATTATTCCTAGTCCAGCAATGAGTCCCTCTTATATTTCGGATCTATGTGAGGGAAAGGTAGTGAGACCAGATAGAGTTTCTGAAAGATGTTGTTATGATCTTCTTAGTCACACATCGATGGGTACGTGTAATGGCCGATATTATAAGACTAATCATATCTTGTGAGTAAAGTGTATAACCTCTACAGAGTGTTAAACTATTCAGATAGCCGTGTCCCCGGTCAAAGACAATGCTCGGGAATTTCAGTCAAGCATTAAATTTTATAAAATGAGAACTAGAAAAGGAAGGCTGTGTGCCGATGGAAGTTATAGAAATTGGTTTAGGTTGTGTGCTAGTTCATCTTTGAGAAATACATGAAGCTTTATTATTGTTGTTGTTATTCTTTATTTTTTATTGTCATTTCAATCTAATCATTGTATTTAGTTGAAATTGCTGCTTTGTTGCAAAATAACTATGATAGCCATTCATTTCGAATAAGCCTTGAAACATATAGTTACAATAGGCTTGCATTTTGTGCACAACTTGTTGAGTGCTTATGTACTCACCCTTGTCACAACAAAATCATCAGTTGAAGAGGAGTCTACACCTGTTTTGGAGGAGTTCTAGGAAGAAGTGAGTTACTAGAGGACGAACTTTGTCAGTTGCCTGTGACATATTGATGGGTTATCTATGAAGTTTTCGTTCTACTGCTGTTTTATTTATTAGAGTTTAAGCCCTATGTGGCATAATATTGTAAAATTAACCATAAGATCAATCAATTATCTTTTATTCAATAAATATAGTCTTTTATTATGTTTCCGCTGTGTATGATTGATATTTTATCTATGTTACCACTGTGTGCACTAGCATGATTCTGGACTAGAGCAGTATATACAAAGGGTCTAGATTTGAATATTCGGGTCCCAACAGAGGTGGTATCATAGCCATACTGACTGTAGGTCTTGACACTAGTTAGATTGGCTGTTTCTTTATGATGTTCAAAATTATTTTTCTAAAGAGAAAACTTAACCTGTAAGATTAATAAGTTCTTATCTTATATATCACAATCTTTCCCTTTTGCTAAAATTTCTTCTTTTCCCTTGTCGATTTAAGCTGGAATCTTACCCTAAGGTCTTTTATTAGATGACGATGCTCCACACCTATGGCGAGTGCACTGGTGGATATGATGTTAAGCTATGGAGAGTTTTGCAAGTGCTCGGTGGTTATGAGAGGCCACTTTATCAGGGAACCTATTGTACAGTGAATGGAAAATATCGTGGAGTGGTGTGCAAGATTACCATCTAAGCTAGGGAAAATTCTAACATGGATCATCCTATCCGTCTCACTGTCAGAAGGCTTAATTTTGAAGCTGGGATCCAAGAATCATCATGTCTAGCATTACTAAAGATCTGCAATAAGCATGCTAGAGAGTTAAAGAGCACGAGTTTTTGACTTCATTCCCGAGAACGCGTTGTTCGTTGCTCAAGTGCAGAGAATGAGGAAGTTGCTACGGTCGTCCACCTAGCAAGGTTTGTAGCTGCTGAAGAAGAAGCCACAGAGGATACAACCCAGGAGTTGAAGAAGGCCTACGAAGCATTGAAGACTGTAGAAGAAGACCTCCGCACCACCCGAATGATGGATGCTGAAAGGATTGCAAAATTGGAAGAAGCTCTGTATGGAGTTGGCGTGGAAGTTGAAGAAGAGCTAGGGAAGAGGAAGATCCAGAAGAAGTGGAGTCAAAACCTGTGGAGTAGGAGGCATCTAAGCCATCTGTTTCTATTATCCCTGGTCATCGGGATCAATTTGCACCGATGCCTGCCCGTTCGCCGTTCTATGCCCTAGGAAAGCATCAGCCTGGTTGGCTCGATGAGTGATGGAATTTAGCTTAGTCAGTTGAGACTCATGTGTGGGAGTCGCGTTTGCCTAAGTTAGAAATGGGGCCCTTTAGGCGTTAGACTTATGTACTTAAATTGAGCATGGAGTTTTATTTCTGTGTGTGCAGCATGTGCTGCAAGAGGCCCAGGAAGAGGAGTCTACACCTACTTTGGAGGAAGAGTTTTAGGAAGAGGCGAGTTACTAGGAGGCAACTTTGTCAGTTTCTTGTGGCATATTGATGGGTTATTTACGAAGTTTCTGTTCCGCTGCTGTTTTATTTATTAGAGTTTAAGCCCTATGTGGTCTAATATTGTAAAGTCGACCATAAGGTCATTCAACTGTATTTTATTCAATAAATAGAATATTTTTGTTATGTTTTTGCTGTGTATGATTGTGATATTTCATATATGTTGCAACTGTATGCACTAGCGTGATTCTGGACTAATGCAGTATACACAAAAGGTCTAGATTTGCACATTCGGGGCCCGACAATAGTAGACAACATATTTCTCTCCTCTATATCATCTAAAATATTATATGACAAGCTTACAGACAGTTGACATGTACCAATGTACATGCTCTTACTCCAATTACATAGGTGCATCACGCACATACTCCTACATGCAAACTCAAACTAACGTGTACCAGGATGTGCACCACCTATGCATGTGTGCACACACACACAACTTTAGCGTGGCACAATTTTGTCAAGACTAGTATCCAACATCCACTACATCTTCATATGGGTCACCACACTAACAGGCCGAGGTATTACACTTTCAGCTAAGGGTGAAAATGGATCGAATACAAATTGAAGTGTTAAAATCATATTTGCATCTAAGTTTTTAAATCGAATACAAATATGGATTCGAATATACGCGTATATGAATCGAATGTCACAACAAATACAAATTTGAATAGAATATCTACTCAATTCGATCGAATCCAAATATCCGCACAACTTATGTATTGTGAATATGTTAGTGATGTTTTATCCTCGTATAGTCAAGCTTAATCATTCTAATCTATTTATTTCACTTAAAGGAATATGAATTCACAGTGAATTAAAAAAATCATCCAACTAATTAGGCATCTTGCAATAAAATACTTATATTGCTTCATGGAATTTGAATATGAATATGAATAGTTTAGATAAAATTACTATTTGAATGGAAAAAATTACATACCATATTCGCATCCATATTTTTCACGCAAAATAGAATTCGAATACGAATAGGAGAGAAATTGTTACTTAGACGGGAAAATTAATACCATATTCGTATCCTAACGAATACGGTAGTCAAATAATACGGATAAATCGTATCCGTTTTTCATCCCTACTTCCAACCATAGATTAATTAATATTTCTAATCACAAATTAGTAATAAGATGTATGTAAGTGTTTCATGCTTTTTCATTGAAAATTAAAATATTCGTTGTAGTCGATGCATTTAAACGTAATAAGTTTCACAATAGAAATGTTCTGAAATAACCCAAGGGAGATAAAATTACAAATTTATAAATGAACTATTAAATCGCACTATGATAGTGGTTCAAAGCTTTGTAATAGCCCAGTTATTTTAACACGCTAAGCCATCTTATTTAAACAATATCGCAAAGAAAGTGAAAATAGCAGATATAACCCATTACCAAAAGATTTACAAAAATAACCCCCAATCAAGATGCAAAAGGGGTCGACATGGCATTGCCTTTAATTAGGATGATTTCGTTGTCCAAATGATAAGAAGTTTTGCCATTTGTCAATCATGGTATTGTAGCACAACTAAGGCCCTATTTAGATCGCAGACTTTTTTACAATGGTGAAAATTGAACTGTTTCTTGTACAATTTTCACGTAATTTGTATGAAATTTCTATGTTCCAAATAGACTAAACCTTTGTCACATTTCAGTGCTGTGACAAATTTCCCAATCCCTGTTGCAGAGAGATTTTGGATCATTATTTTAAAGCCTTTAGGTGATTGATTAGAGTAGTACATTTTCCTTTTTTAAAAGCTATTTCTTCAAGCAGTTCCATGTTTTTCCACGTGGGACCATTTTGGTATGTACAACATCATGTATATGTACTCACTCCGTCCAAGTTTATAATGTGTATTTTTTTAATGGTCTTATCCATAAATATATGATGTATTTCATGTTCCAATGTAAAATTAGTATGCATTGAATATAGTGCTTAGTGATAAAAATTACAAATTTATAAATGACCTATTAAATCGCACTATGATAGTGGTTCAAAGCTTTGTAATAGCCCAGTTATTTTAACACGCTAAGCCATCTTATTTAAACAATATCGCAAAGAAAGTGAAAATAGCGGATATAACCCATTACCAAAAGATTTACAAAAATAACCCCCAATCAAGATGCAAAAGGGGTCGACATGGCATTGCCTTTAATTAGGATGACTTCGTTGTCCAAATGATAAGAAGTTTTGCCATTTGTCAATCATGGTATTGTAGCACAACTAAGGCCCTATTTAGATCGCAGACTTTTTTACAATGGTGAAAATTGAACTGTTTCTTGTACAATTTTCACGTAATTTGTATGAAATTTCTATGTTCCAAATAGACTAAACCTTTGTCACATTTCAGTGCTGTGACAAATTTCCCAATCCCTGTTGCAGAGAGATTTTGGATCATTATTTTAAAGCCTTTAGTTGATTGATTAGAGTAGTACATTTTCCTTTTTTAAAAGCTATTTCTTCAAGCAGTTCATGTTTTTCCACGTGGGACCATTTTGGTATGTACACCATCATGTATATGTACTCACTCCGTCCAAGTTTATAATGTGTATTTATTGAATGGTCTTATCCATAAATATAAGATGTATTTCATGTTCC
Organism: Otatea glauca; assembly: GCA_036346275.1. Taxonomy (NCBI): domain Eukaryota; kingdom Viridiplantae; phylum Streptophyta; class Magnoliopsida; order Poales; family Poaceae; genus Otatea; species Otatea glauca. The sequence goes on from CM070715.1 coordinate 22,775,900, forward strand.
AATGTAAAATTAGTATGCATTGAATATAGTGCTTAGTGATAATAATTAAGGATAAACTAGTTATTTTCAATGTCTTCTTGGTATATATATATGAAGAAGAAATACACCTTATATACTTGAACCGAGGGAGCACTATTTTTTACCACACTCCTAGGTGTTAATGCACCATTTTTTTTAGGATGAGTTGGTTAATCATGGTATAGTTTCTTTGATTGGATGATCCTATCCCTTATTTTCTGTAAAACTTGTGTTTATGGGGATAAGGTGGTGATAAATCAATTCATTACATTTCTAAAATCAAATAAGTGGGTTAAGATGGGAGTTTTGTATCAAAGGGTCCGTTTGCCTTCCGGTTCCTTCAACCAAACACAAGTTATTGGGTATATTATTGATTTGCATGCATCACAGAATGAAGAAAGCACACTAAAAGTAGTGAGAATGTGAGCATTCATAATCTTGGCAAGGCATTTCAGGTGAGCAAGAAACATAAAAATAAGATTATTATCGAAAAATGATTGCACTCCTTCAAATTCAAGATTAAGCGATGAACCACACAAAGTTTTTCCTGGCAAATATTCAGTTCTTTTTATAGTAAAACAAGGACATGATTATTGAAATGGCAATATGATACCCAACAAGGCCATACCATCCTCAGTCCTCAGAAATGTAAGCTCTACGCTTTGTCAAACGCATGCACTCCAGTTTTGCAGCCTCAAACAGGTAAAGAGTCAATGCGAGTAGACAGCGGAGCAAGCAAAAAACCTCACCACACAATTACATTGAGCAGTGAACCTGAGATAATGCACGAGCAGACAACGAAGATGTTCCATCCTCGAGATGGTTCACTACATAGGATTTTTGAACAGCTGTAGGTTTTGCAGCCTACAACAGTAAGAACGGATCGCATCCATCCAACACTTTCATATCAACCTCCGCATCTGTACCCGACAACAATTCTAACCATAGGAGGCGATTTACACATTTTGCTGCCGGGTACAAACATTACACCTACAGTTTACATACACTTCCTATATGCTATACCTCTGTCACTTGTATACCAATAGCTATGCTGTGTACATGAATATACATGTACCTGCACAAACCTCAGAAAAGGAATATGTCGCCCCCTTGAGAAAAAATCCAGCTCTACAACAGCCAGCTCCAACAAAAACACTTGCATATTCCTTGCGCCAGAGGCATGAACAAGCCCCACCTCCAAAAAAACAGCTAGAAATTCTGAGTACCTGATGTTGCAAAACGCCCTCAACAGCCCAAGAAAATTAGGCTTCCAACTATTCTCATATGGATATTCACAGGTGAAGAACAAGTTCCAGATGACACTGGGATCCTAACCAACTGAATTGCAGCCCTGCTGCATCAGTTGGTTGCCCATCATAAATGGTGGCAGATTCTGTAGTTTCTGTGAGTAAACTGAGCGATCAGACACACTTTTTGGCAGCTGGGACGACCCAACAATGGACATTGTTATGTGTGAATGGGCACATTTTTCCTTTCCATAGATGTTGTTGATGACACTTCTCATGAAGTATTCTTTGAGCGAACTTGTACAGATTTGTGTACTCCTTTTATACATGACACCCCAGAAGAATACGACATTTGGCTTGATGATGGTAGGATCAACTTGTTCCGAGGGATTGGGGTCACAGTCAATTCCAAGACTTTCCAGCTGCAGAACATCAGTTAGGTCACAATCAACATTAACATTAACGCTTGCAGACACAAATGTGAGGAAATAAAAAAAGGCGATGAAAAATAACCTTGAGAAGAAGGTTGCGGAATCGTGATTTCACCCATCCAACCCAATCACGCAACTCTTCATCCATCGGAGCAGAGAGAACTATGCGGAGAAAGTGTTCATATCTTGCAGCATACGGGAAAGGTGCAAAAAGCCAAGTCCAGTCAATTTCAAGATTCCTGATATCCTGTACAAGTGACAACTGAGATATTATCAGCTGCCATTTAAGGACACAAGCAACCTTTAAACTATAATCCAAAGTCCACCAATAGTGTAGATGGTTGACATGAAAATCGTTAATGCATTTAGCGTCAGCAAAGACCTGACAGCATAAAACATTGATTCGTATTGATCTACACTATAATGAATTTCACATGCTTCATGTAGAGTTCAATAAGAAACCACCTATTACAATAGAGCTATTCCTGAAATTCAAGTAACGAAGTGATACTTAACCTTTCAGATTTAAAATTCAACAAGAAAAATAAATGGAAGGTATTGAAACACTAGGGCACTAGGCATACTAAAACTCATATGATCTTCAACACTGCAACAAAGGAATTCTAATAATTTGCATATGCTGGCAAAAGCATTATATTAGAAATATCAAACAGTAGATCATTTTTTCTCAAGAGAGAAAAATGTGATATTAACTAAATAGAACCCAATAAAGAATAAATAATTAAACATACCTTGGTCAAAGCAAAACCACGCTGAAGTTCTTCTTTGATTTTGTTGAAGGTACTTTTTGTTATACTAGAGGCACAAAATTCTGGTGGAATACAGGGCATCACTATGGGCATGAGAGAGCACCCATCAGGAGGACTCCAATGAATTGGTGGATCATGCAAACTCACTGGAAGAGGCCAAGGCCAGTGAGAAAATGTATTAAAGAACGAAGCGAACAAAGAATTGACACTAGCATTTGGATGTCTCCGACAAACATATGCTGCAAGAATTGCCAGATGAATTCCACCAAAGAAGCCAAGTAGCTGAAAAATGACATCATACAATTAAGAATAACACAGTTAGACCCCAAAAAAAAAGACTACACAGCATCCATAAGCTGTGGTTGATTAAGAAAGAGCAAACCACATACATGGGAATGAAGCCCTCTTTTTTTTGCCCATAGTTTAAGGCACCGCAACAGAACTTGAAACTTCTGCATCAAAACTCCAGAAAAAGGAAGAATGAGAAGATTAGTGAGAAAGGCTTGAAACAAGAAAAAGGAAGAATGAGAAGATTAGTGAGAAAGGCTTTAAACAACGTCCACCAGTGCTTGCCAAAAAACATATTCAGCATAGACAGCACAAGCCATTATCATCGAAATTAACAGAGACAAAATCCGGAAATATCAAGAAATGTATATAAGGAAGAAAGTGAAACAATGGTGAAAAACATTTGAACTGAAATACAGCTCACTGCAGAGTGCAATAAAAGAAAAGAAGACTGGAATATATATAAATCCAGTGAGATTATTATTGGACCTTCATATTTGGAACTAATTGCATGATTTGTCTATTAACACGAACTCCCGAGAAACATCTCCAGCTAGCCCCATCAACTTTCCCTAGCAAACGAGGATCAAATGCACGTATAGCCTGCAGCAACGTACAACTTGTGAGAACTTGAATTGACCACCACATATCATGCTCAACGATCTCTTTTCTAAAACTGATTACCAGGTAAATGCCTTCATTAATAATGAAAATTACATGCCAAACCAAGGAGAAAGAGTGTGGAATGAAGTGGTTGTATACATAGTTACCGGATTCGCCACAAATCCCCACGAATCATGAACTGGATTTGTAGAATCCGAACCAGTTTAGGGTATGGAATTCGTGTTCGCAGTGGAAATTGGAACAAAAAGTGGCGAACTGCGAACCCAAATCCAGTACCACGACTCGGAAAACCGTGTTTCTAGTAGCTATGGTTGTATATATAAATAAGGCCAGTGAAGATATCAGTCTTCACAAACTTTATCATGTTTTAACTTATTTTAAGTGCAGAGAGCATGTTAAAATAAATATACAACTCCTGAAAAAAAATTGGGAAAGGGAGCCTGGGGTATCTAATTCATTAATAAGTTACGTTGCTTTCAAAAAATGTTATGCATGGTTCAATGAAATGCCACCAAAAGTGTAGCCAACAATAGCCTTTCAAGGTACAGCACAACACAAATAATGTTTTAGGATATTAAAAGAAGTTGGATATAAAGCCTGTGTATTAGCTCTAGGACACCACTGGGAGTTCTAGCGCCAAAGATGCCACTATGAGAAAAACTTGAAACTGAATAATATAAGATAGCAAAGAAACATTAATTAAGACAACATGTAACTAAAGCCATGCAATCATCACAATCCTAAGATACTTGCCTCTGCAGCATTGATAACTGGGAGCTGGACATATGGAAAATCAACTAAGATCCCGTTGAATTTAAAGCGCATCAACGGAACCTTAGCAGTTTCAATAGAATGCAGGTCTGATACTTCTGGCCTCTCTTCAAGCATTTGTCGCAGGACAATGAAAAAATGGTGCTACAAATTAACAGATGTGCACATCGTGAGCTAATTTGAAAGGTTCAAAGCTAGTGGATTAAAGGAAAACAAAAGGAGATACTCACTTGTAGTGATGCAATACAAGGACCAACACAGACTGCATCAATATCAGATTCAGGTCCATATGCCTTCAAAGTAGAAAACATTTAGCCAATGCTTGTTACGGAAAATAGATCACAAATTTCAAAGGGAAATGGCCAAGTGCAACGGCAATATTATAAGCAAGCAAAGTCAAGTTATAATCCTTCCATTAACCCAGTTTAGATGCTCTAAATGCAATTAAAGACTCACCAAACCAAGATTTTAAAAACTACCACAAGAGATATGACCTGTCAATAATGATTTAGAAAGACCAAACCAAAAAACTGTATGCATCAGTATATTGTCCATACTTGAAGAGTTGAAAATATGCATATAGTCAACAATACAAATTCATATTTAGCAAGCTGTCTAATTACCTGACCTACCTGTCTAGGTTAAACTTTTATTAGTCTTCCAATGCATACAGTTTAAACAAGTTACATGTTATATATGTAAATGCAGGCTATCATCCATAGGAGCATATTTCAAGATAAAAAATCTTCACTATCCTCCTTGATCATCCCAAGATCAATTTCCTTATGTCACATCAACAAACACCATATTAAGTTGGATATGTAGACCTAAGAATCTATCATCTCTCCATTCGTACATCATACCAAACCTTCACATGTGATCAGGAACTTTCTCCACTTACACTCACTACCACACATTCTGACTGCTTCATCAGTCATTGGCATTATCAATTGTAAAATAGCAATGCAGTCAAGGAGTGCATCACTCCACCAAATCATTAACTCGCCAAACTGAGAAAACAGACAAGGAGGAGAAAGAGTAGAGTCATGCTTCTCATTTTGCTTTGTCTATACACTATCAAAGTCTTGATAATTGGTAAATTGGTCAAGGTAATAGCGAAACTGCAAAACACGCTCTGTGCTAAACTTAGCATGGTACAGATGCAGTTCCACAACTCAAATATACAACAATAAGCTATCGCTAACCTATGACTTCTTCCAGTAGTAACTCAGAAATGCTGATCACCAGGAACCATTGCTGAAAATGTCTGAGAGATTAATAAATTAAAGATAACACTCTAGGGTTTAAATTGAATACAGCATACAGAAGATAACCAAATGCATCACAAAGATAGAAGATTACTCCACTCCAATACCATAAACTATTGGATCAGTCCCACATCACAAAACAAAATCCCAACAAAACGTGCACAAATTTGCATTTCTCGCTTACCCCTAAGGCATACGAGCCAAAGGTCAACACCGTGGCTGACGTGCTCCAATGCTGTTCCCTCTGGTCATACGCCACCCTCTGCGCCCAATCCATCACTATCTGCAACAACCACCACTAGATCAAAACTCCCACTCCAGCCTATATTGCAAGCTGCAACCTTTAAGCCCAAAACCCAAACCACCATTACCTTGTCAAGCTCGAGTACCACCCTCTCCCTCCTCCTCTCATCCTCCTGCGAGGGCACAAGCCCCGCATCCGAAATGTACTAACCTCGCAAAACAAAAGTTTTCCAAAATTAGCCACCAAATCAATACGATACGACCATACGATAAAGCGTGCAAGCTTAGACGCTCCGGCGCTCACCTGGATGAGGGAGATACTGCGGCACGCATCCATGTGCACGGCGGCAGCGGGATCGAGCCGGACGACGATCGGGGGAGGCGGGAGCAGCCCGGAGGGCAGGGGCGGCACCGGGAGGTACATCCTCGGCGTCGGCGGAATTGGCGGGGGAGGCGGCGGGCCCATGGGCAGCACGGAGACTAGGGTTTGGGGCTCAGCCTTGCGGGAGGCCGAGCCCCTGACGGCGAGGTCGAGCGACATTGCCGGCGCAGGCCGCCGGTGGCGGGGAGGCGGCGGTTGCCGGCGGCCACGCGCGCGGCGGCGGTCGCCGTGTCGTTGGGTGGCCGCTGCGGAGACGACGACGAGAGCTTCGTGCTTTGAATTATTTCAGGCAGTTTTGGGGTGTTGAGGGAGGGGGGTGGAAGGGCGAAGGCGAAGACGGCGACGACGGGGGGTTTATATACAGGAGTGGAGGTGAGTCGGGGTTTGGCCGAGCGGGAGGAGTCGCGTCGCGAGCTGACATGGCGAAAATTTGGAAAGCATGCCGCTGCGGTGGCTGCTCAAGGGAGAAATGTCGCCGCATCCCGCATGTCTGAAATGGTCCACGGGTTTTCACGCTTGTTTATCTCCATGTTGCCTTTAGAATTTAGATTATCCAGCGAAAAATTTCGGGCCCAAATGTTTTGCCTTTCCATACTTTTTTTTTTTACAGTCGTACAAATATTAAAATATGAATATTTCTTTTTTTTTTCAGTTGCATAGATACTAAAACATGAATGAATGGTAGATAGTGATTACTTACCCTTTTGCTTGTTCCAAGATTCGTGCAACTTGTATTAGAAGGGAAAGCATTGAAGCACTGCTCTAATATATTTTATGCATTTCTTGTATATTACTTCCTTCTTCCTGAACAAAATTTATTATAAATTCATACACTTTCACTAAGTCACATTTACAGGAGATTGTATTATCCATCTTTATTATATCTTACTCTAGTTCATGATAGTGAATAATATTAGAAATAGATAAGGGCAAGAGGTATAGAAGAGAAAATGGTAAAAAATTACTTCAAAATTGTAAAATAACTTGTATTTAGAAACAAAAAATTTAAAGCTACAATGGCATGAATATGAATGGAGTAGTCAACTACAGCCAAGGGAGTTGATAGGCATGTTCTCTGAATTTTTTTTAAAATAATATATGTTTAATGGAAAATACAGAAATAATATGTCAAAAAAATAACAGTTTTACTCACATGTCGCATGTCCAAATTGCGACAAACACTTTGTCGTAATTTCGAATTGCAATAATCTCTCTATCGTAATTTGGAATTGCGACAGAGAGCTGTCGCTAACGGTTCAGCTCTCTGTCGCAATTTGGAATTGCGACATAGAGAGTAAAAACTGTGCCGCCCGGCATTTGGCCTCATTTTCACCGAGGCTTGCCGCACATAGCCGAGAGCTCACGCGCGCGCGGGAGAAAAAAGAAAGGAGAGGGAGAGGGAGAGGAGGGGGAGGAGAGGAGGAAGAGGAAGAAGAAGAGGAGGAGAGGAGGAGGAAGAAGAAGAGAGGAGATTCGTCGTGTGTTGAGATAATAGGGACGAGATTAATTAGGGTTGTAATTAATTAGCTATGTAGACTAGCAATAGTTTATTTAAATTGACGATTTAGTGATCGGATTATATAGGTTTTTAATTATTTAGTTGTATAGAGTTATAATAGCTATGGATATAAAAAAACTGCAAGAATTATGAGAGATACAATGTGTGCAACAATTACGCGAGATACAATGTGATACAAAAAAATAATTTTTGTAGGTCTACAGCAGTTGTTTGAATTAGTGTAGAGTATGTCGTCGTATGGGTAGATTAAGATTTGAAAGGTGATAGCATTATGTCGTGCGATCATTAAAAAATTTATGAAATGTTTGACATGTATGGACGAACGAGTAGAATTTAAAATACACTACGGAGAAGGGGTTCCGCAGATGGGTGCACAAGGGGTGAAACTTAGTCATTTTCCAAGTGTCATGGCTGGCCTGTCACGTGCTAGTGAGTGTTCATGGGGCACGATTAACAGATGGTTGTACCACATATTCTCGTTGGATAGTAAATCGCATGATCTCAAGCTGCACGGAGTAGGGTCTCGGAGACGAGATTACATGTATTGAGAGTTATTGTACCACATATTCTCGTTGGATAGTAAATCGCATGATCTCAAGCTGCACGGAGTAGGGTCTCGGAGACAGGATTACATGTACTGAGAGTTAGTAGAACTGAAGGGGTCGAAGTCCTAGAGCTCGTACGTAAAATTGGCAACTGAGAATGGTTGGTCATTAGTGTTGTTGGCACAAGCATTTGAGAAAATCAATGCTGGCCATACGACGCAGGAGAAGCTTGGTGGTGATGAACCGGAGGAAGTTGGGGAGAGCAGCCGAACCGGAGATTGCTTAGTGAGGCAGGATGTCAGCTCGAGTCATGAGGGTGTGCGAGGCGAGCAAGCTGATGTTCGAAAGCCAGATGTTCAGGTATCATTGGGCGTGGCAGACGAGGGAGAAAACATTGAATCGTTGGTTGAAGCGATATAGGCAGAGAGCCATGAATATGAGAATTTGAGTAACGACGAAGACGATGAAGAGCATTTCCCTACGGAGTGGGATGCATGTCAGTTCGATAGATTGGTGGTCAATGAGGGTAAACACTTCGCATGGTAGTTGGATCAGAATGAGGTGAGATAAGGTGCTATTTACAAGAATAAGTTTGAGGTTCATAAGCAGTGACAGTATGGGCAGTGTCGCTTCGCAGAACCTTTAAGGTTACGAAGTCAGACCAATGGGTATATGATGTCAGATGCCAGATGGAGGGTTGCCCATGGCGTGTGCATGCGTATCAGCCTAAGTGGGATACCATTTGGAAGTGTTTTATAGTCGTCCCACACACATACGTGCTGACGAAGTCTGCCTAATCTCATAGAAACATATCTTCAGGTTTTGTTACAAATGCAATGTATGGGGAGATTGTGGGCAACCTGAATTTAGAGCCACGTGCCATCATACTTGCAATAGAGCAGATGTTTCAGTACACCATAAGCTATGCGAAAGCATAGAGAGCGAAGTAGAAGGCATTGGAAACTAGACTTGGTACGTACAAAGACTTATATCAGAACCTACCAGGTATGCTTGAGGTGATCAAGGAAAGAGATCCTGGAACTTATATTGATATTTGTGAGCGGCCCTCATAGCGCTTCCCTGGGAAGATGGTACTCAAGCGGACATTCTTTACTTTCGGTGCATGTGTCAACGCGTTCAGACAGTGCCGTCCGTTGTTATGTGTGGATGGGACATTCTTGACTAAAAAGTATAAAGGACATATATTGACTGCCATAGGAGTAGACGGCAATAATCAAGTTCTTCTAGTAGCGCTCGCATTCGTGGAGGGTGAGAACACAGAAAGCTGGCTCTAGTTTCTAAGTAACGTGAAAGCCGAAAGCTAGCGTCGTGGATCAGCAGCCTGGAGTGTGTTATACACGACCGGCATCCCGGGCTATTGAAGGCGGTCGTGCAGTTGCAGAAAGGTGCAGAAGAAACACATAAATGCCTGATCTGCGAAGTAGGTGGTGCAAGCGGCACATGGGTACTAACTTCTACAAGCAGTTCAAGAACAAGGACCTTACGAAGCTTTTTAAGAGGTTGTGCGACCAGACCCAACAGAGAAAGTTTGATGCACTGTGGAAGAAGTTCGATGAGCTGATATCAAGGCATACAGTGGAGGCAACGAAGAGGCCAATGCTTGGCACAGAGGAGGCCCCAGTAGCGTTGGAAGTGTTACCCACGGACCTTCCGCACTTGGTCCAGAGGAATGGAAGATCCACGAAATGCTTCTCCGAATGAATAGAGCATAAGCCTAGGAAGAAATGGGCATTGCTTTATGACACCGATGGTGGCCGGTATGGGGTTATGACGACAAATTTGGCTGAGGTTTACAATTGGGTCATGCAGGGCCTGAGACCCCTTCTCTTGTTGCTATAGTGGGGGGTGTTCTTCATGGTATTGCGAAGTACTTTGTGGATCGCCATGCTAGGGCGTTAGTCCGCATGAGTAATCCTGATGTGAAATACTCAGAGGTGATCTGTACGTACATGGAGGAGAAAGGCAAAAAGGGGGAGACGCATAGAGCAATAAAGATGGACACGAGGGAGCTTCATTTCGAGGTACTGTGTAAAGAGAAAGTCGGTTGTGGGACGAACCGGCGTAAAGTTACTCATGAATGCATTATACATCAGCAAACATGTGTCTATAGCTGCAACATGTCTCGTCTCTTACACATGCCATGCTCGCACGTAATGACTGCCTGCTTAACAATCCGTATGGATCTAGGTATCTTTTTGTCACAATTCTTCAATAAAGAAGCGGTGACGGCAACTTGGAGTGAAGAAATTTACGGCTTTCGAGTGGTGGGTTTGTTCATGGAGCATCAGAGATGTGAGGATACACGGTGAGTTCCTGATGTCAACAGGCTCAAGGGCGTAGGGTGGCGACAAACAAGACGTATAAGGAACGACATGGACACTGCAGAAAGCGGGTATCGTGTGAAGAAATGTTCAATTTGTAAGGAGATGGGACACTCTTTCAAGTATTGCTCAACAGTTCAGAGGCCGTGACATTGTTGTATGGGCTTTGCATGTGAAATTGAAGTGGTTTACTCGCATGCCAATGTGATATGTCGAATTCCTATATGTAATGCATGTATGGACATAAGATGTGTAATGCATATGTGGATGTTGGATGTGTTATTATTGCATTCTATTTGGTTCGAATTTGTATGTGTGATGCATGTATGGATTTCAAAGGTGTTACTGTTTTGTGGATTTTAATGTCTAATCCCTTTATTGTATTAAATTCTATTTCTAATCACTGCATTCAGTTTTATTGTGTATTTGATTTCGTACTAACGTTGTTTTATTCAATTGCAGGTATGGCGAACGTCGAGGAGTACGAGTTGCTGGACCCAGTGATCGACGCGACTCACCGGAGTCGTTTGGCCACCTTGCCACCCAGATGGGGAGCCACCATTCGAGCTTAGTGCCATTCACTTGCAGATCCCGATAAGAGCATGGCATGTCGACCCACAATGGATTTCCAGGTTCGTGCACTTTTCCCATACTTCTCTTACTATATCTTGTACGTGTGAACCAATAGTTGTTAAATGTTTTCTTGCAGGCTGAGAGCGGCAGGGTTACTGCGTATAGCACGGATGGTGGAGGCGACTGTCGCCGATGCGCAGGATAGGCGTGGTGCCTCTAGGAGGTTCCCGTACGACAGGAGCTTGCTTAGCGCTTTGGTTGATCGCTGGCGACCGGAGACGCACACGTTTCACCTCCCGTGCGGTGATATGGCGTCGACACTGGAGGACGTGAGCTACCTTCTGGGCCTACCTTGCACGGGGGACGTGGTAGTGCCTGATGACTTCCACCCGGAGTGGCGGACGGAGCTCTTAGCCCGGTTTGTGGACGTGCTACCCGCTGAGCGTGGCTACACACCTTTCACTTCTGCGCACGGTCCGACGCAGAAGTGGCTGGTACAGTTCTACGTAAGTGATATTAACTTTATCTAAATTTTATTCCTTATCTCTTAAAGTTGTGAAACTGACCATTACTTTCTGCAGCCCGAGAGGATGGCAGATGGAGTAGGAGAGTACGTTGTTAGTCGCCACTTCGAGGTGTACCTGCTGTGGCTCTTCGGCTGGGTTTTGTTCAGCTCTTCCCACGGGGACACCGTCGACAAGCATATGATCCAGTACGCGAGGGCGATCGCAGACGCCGACATTGAGGAGATCTCGCAGCTAGCATGGGGATGTATCGAGGTCTTTGCGACGGTTGTCGTCGCATGAGGGACTGGTCCATTCTCGCGAGGTGTCCTCTACTACTTCAGCTTTGGTCTTTCGAGAGGTTCCAGATCGACCAGCCGTAGATGGATTTGGGACCCTACGGAGTAGGCTTCTACAGTGCCCCCGGGGATGACGTCGACCGTCCTACCATGGGGACATTGTGGTGCCGTCGACGGGTTAGTAAAATGACCTTTACCTTGAATTGTGCAATAATCTTGAAATTTTTTGTCTAACTTTGGAATATTCCTTTTTGGCAGTCGACTTTCACGCCTGTCACGTCAAACGCTTCGTACCTCGAGTATGTAACGATGTTCGACCAGCTGACGGATGATCGCGTCATCTGGCATCCTTACCTCCCAGAGCTGGTAGACGCGCGGGCACCTCATGGCCTCTCCCTGCAGTGCACCCGTGACACCACCTTTTGGTTGACACGACACCATCTGGTGTTTGACGTCTACGTGGAGACGTACACCATGCACCGTGCCATGAGGTAGTTCGGCCTCCGTCAGGTCTTCTCCGTCCCCACTAGTGAGGTTGTCCCACCGAGCGTGCACATGTGAGTACTCTTCTACATCAATTCCAATTGCATTATTTTCTGCGATGTTCTTGCTACTAACGTCAGTGCTCTTGTTCTCATGCAGGCTTACACGGAAGGGTTTCGTTGGTGGCACGAGCTGGGTAGTACGCATGTTGCCTCATGCTCAGCAATGGGCGTAGGCATTGGTGGACGTTCATGAGGAGGCTGCCCCGTACGACCCCGGCACGTATGACGAGTACATCCGGTGATTCAGTCCGTGCACACGCATTCGTGTTGTGCGTGTCGTTGACTCACCTCTGAGGCATGTTCCCTCCACAGCGGACACCTACCCCACGCAGCCGAACTCTGTGTTTCATCGCTTGGTTAGTACTTCTTTGACATGCCATGTAATGTATCGTTACTGCAATTGTACGAACTAACTAGCCTTTCAATGCGTGCGTAGAGCGACCTTGCCAGGGAGACCATGGAGGATATGGACGCACTACTGGCACGAGTAGGCCAGACGGACAAGCTCGAGGTCACGATGGACTTTCTGAGAGGGACATTGCAGCGTGTACACCAGAAGGTCGCTCACATCGTCCAGCTTACGTCTTGCAGGAGGACTAGGGATAACGATGTCCTACAGGTTCACGGATGTGCCTCGGCTGTACGGGGTCGACACGCGCCCCAGGCCACAGTTGGGACATCATGCACACAAACGGGCCCCCTCTGGACGTGCTGGGGGGATCTAGTTGGCAGCGTTCCGCGCCACAGGTACACCACGTGGTCTCCTTTCATCTATTATGTTCTTTATATTATGTGTTGTACTAACATGAAAACTTTGTAAACAGCGGTCGATCCAGCACCTGACCAGAGCGCGAGCACCTCGGCTGACTTCTCTCCGCTCGACGATGCCGACTTGGATTTCTTTGTAGATCCTTACCAGCATTCCACGAGTGCGGTCCTTGGTCCCTCCTAGCTCGCCGATGCGCCCGGCCCGACTCAACCGTCACAGGATGTCTTCGCTACTCCGACAACACCAGTACAGCCTGCTAGGAGTACTCGTGGATAGGCTCCTGACCAGCCGACGTATCCCTTTGGGCATGTCGTAGGAAGCTTGGGACCACACGAGGAGTAGCACCGCGCAGGGGCCTCAGTTAGTTTTTTCCTTTCATACTTGATGTACTAAACATAATATGGTGCTTTACTTCCTCAGATTATGTAACATTCAGATATGATATTTTATTTTCTTAAGTTATCATCTATTACGATATGATCTTTTCCTTCTATAATGCCTTTAGCCTTTAACCAAAATACCCACAACGCAGGAATCATCATATAACCATGTAGCACTAGCTAATAACTTAGAAGTTCAGACCCAACTTATAGATCCAATTAGCTGTGAAATACCGAAAGCATCCATCACCTTTCGAAGTGAAAAGTGATACCACTTTACACACCGCTTTCAGCTTTTTCAGCCCGATTGGACAACATGTAGCCAACAGCATTCTCAACCCGATTTCAGTATTCGAGGTAGCGTGTTGTCAAATCAGCCTAAGAAAGCTGCTGCCAGCCTGTTGTTACATCGGCCTGAAAAGCCGAGGTGACAACACGCCGCCTATTGATTTCTCAGTTCGATTAGTCACATTCGCCTGAAAAGGTGATGAGACGCGACGCCCATTATCACATAGTGATATACAACACACTGTCTGTCTCAGAGCAAACTGACAACACCCTGCAACCCACCACTTTCTCCGACCAAAACGACAACATGCTGCAGCCCGCTTTTTTAGACCTAAGTGAGATATAAAACCACCCACCACCTAAGCAGCACTTCTTCCCAACCCCAACCTGCACCCCATTGCAATCACAGACCGAGGAAGCTCAAGCCGTGGGAGGGGTAGACGGGGAATACTAGGGGTGAAAATGAAAACGGAATTTCTGACCGTTCCAGAGAAAAACGGAAACGGAAGCCTTTTTTGGAAACGGAAAATATCGGTACGAAAATGAAAACGGATTTTTTTTTGTCGGAAACGGAAACGGGAGAGCCATTTCCGTCGGAAACGGAATCGAAAATTCCGTATAAGCAAAACCGGAAATTCCGTCGGAAACTTGGCCCATTTGGCCCAAAAAGGAGAAGGGAGAATTTACATTTATTTTCGAATTAAATTAATTTTAGAAATACAAATGGCTTTATAGAAAAGACCAAATAGAGTTCAAAAATTCCAAAACAATTCTCAAAAATACTTTGGAACATTTTGAACCTAGGGAAATTATTTCTAGCATATTTTGGGCTTAATTTTTTATGAATAAATTAATTATATAAATCAAAAAATAGTAAAATGGCATTTATAAACTCCAAAAAATCCAGGATAAATCTCAGAAAATCATAAATGAACATTGAACAATAATATGCAAATTTTAGGGCATTACATTTTTATAGTTGGAGGAGCAAGAGGATGTCGATGATAATGATATGGAGAAGTATATGATGTTTTGATCTAAGGGACAAATAGCGAGCCTTCAACTGACAAACCTGAGAAAAAACTTTCTAGTGATACCGGTGAACATAACATTGTTCTTGTATCCACCTTTGTGATGGAATGAGTTACATTGTTTTTGTGGTCATATATATTGTGATCATGCATTACGTTCTTGTGGAATTTTCCACTTTCGTTTCCGTATTCGCTCTATTCCGTTCTACATCCGTTTCGATCATTATTCGTTTTCGTATCCGTTTCTGAGGTTTTCGATTCTGTTTCTGTTACCGGTAAAAGATGTGGAAACGGAAATGGAACAACCATTTACCGACCATTTCCGTTCCGTTTTCATCCCTAAGGAATACTATAAAAGGCCAAACCACAAGCATACATACAACA
Source organism: Otatea glauca (assembly GCA_036346275.1). NCBI lineage: Eukaryota > Viridiplantae > Streptophyta > Magnoliopsida > Poales > Poaceae > Otatea > Otatea glauca. Next base: position 22,791,120 of record CM070715.1, read on the forward strand.
TACACAGCTCCCACTCACACTTCACCATGGCTGGATCCTCTAGCAGAGCATTCTTGTGGACACCAGATATGAGCACCGTAGCCCTTCATTACACGTTGAAGGTTACGCGTAATGGGAAGGATGATCCATTCAAGGAGGAGAACTTAAGTACAGTGGTGTCCAAATTGCAAGAGTGGCGTCCGACATTATCGAGCCATAACGTGACAACATCTGGCTCGAACTTTGTGACCTCCGACGACCTCAAGGCGCACTTGCAAGGGTGGCGTCAAAGGTATTTAAGGGTGTGCGAACTAGCCAACCACCATTCTGCTACAGGTTTCTCTACGAGATCTTATAGAGTACTGATTCTGCCCGATTAGTATGCAGAGCATATTAAGGTTAGTTATTTCATATTTGTTCACCCTACTAATCTTTTTAGCATTATCCATAAGTTCACTAATTCGTATGCTCGTCTTGTGTGTTGTTATTCCCGGGGGATAAAGAGTTGCTGAACAAAGATATCCCAGAATTCGCGGCGATGTATATGCTCTTCGGCGGTGGTGTGATGCCTGGTTCGCGCAGAAGATGAAGAAGAGGATCTAACTGGAGGGGTAGAGGTCCACCCAGTACTGTTGCAGTAGCAAGTTCAAGAGGACGTTCAACCACCAGCGAAGGGGGGCTTGCTCCTAACTACACAAATGATGACGACGACGATGAAGGATCCATATGGCCTAGAGGGGGGGTGAATAGGCAATTTTACAAATTCTAGCAATTTTAATCAACTAACCTAATTTTAACGAGAGTAACTTATAGCAAGAATAAAGCAGAATTCAAGCAACTAATAATAACAATAAAGCAATAAAAGAAATGATACAGAGAGACAAAGATTTATCCCGTGGTTGAGCCGCACTCTAATCCACGTTGAAGCACTTCTTTCAAGTTCACTTCTCTAAAGCTAGTCGCAGATAGCTCGTGCTCACTCGGTAACTCTTTCACTTCTCCGGTGAGGTGAGTTCCAAACCTCTCACAAACACAGTTGCCTTTCACAAACACCTTTGGACAGTCACACCTGCTTACTTCCTCCAAGTCGTCTAGGATCACCAAGATCCAAGAGTAATAAACCTTGCACAAGTTCTGTCTCTTGGTTCACTTTGCAAATCACGTAACTAGACACTGACTTGGAGCTTACACACTTAGGGATGTATGAAGATTTTTGTGTGAAAATGAAGCACGCTCCTTTTTGAGAATGAGAGCTATATGTCTATGCCAAAGTGTAAGGAGTTCATCTATGTCAATGGTAGATGGCTCAGGAAATGCTTATATAGCCATTTTGGGTGAAAATAGCCGTTACACCTGCTACAGTAGCCGTTGGACGTGTCAGATGTCAGAAACAACAGAAATACACACGCACAACGGACTATGTATCGATGCTTAGCGATCTTGGTTATGTGTATGTCGGACCAAATTTGAGTTCACGACGGACCAAATATTTTGGTCCGTAGTACATGGGTTGATCAAGAAGAAGGTCCGCATACAATCGAGAGAGATATATGAGTATCAGACTAAATTGCTTGGTCCGTTACACATGACTTTCAAAGGATTTTGCTTAGGCATAGAGACCTATGTACGTCGGACCAAGATTTTGGTCCGTCATACATGGACAAAGCAAGAGATTTTCCAGGAAAAGAGACACATATACTTCGGACCAAATTTTTGGTCCGTTATGCATGGACTTCATAGAAGATTGGTTTTAGCAAGAAGACACATGTACTTCGGACCAAATTTTTGGTCCGTTATACATGGACTTCACAGAAGATTGGTTTTGGCAAGACGACACGTGTACTTCGGACCAAATTTTTTGGTCCGTTATACATGGACTTCATAGAAGATTGGTGCCAAGAACCTTTTTCAACAAAGATAAATTTTATCTCGGCTTTTCAATCTAGCAATGGACTTAAAGTAATTAAACACAAATATTTTGTCCGTTTCCTAAGAAAAAACATCTTTTGAAGATAGAGAATACTTATTTTAGGTTTCGATTAAAAGGAACAACAAAGATTTAGTCCGGCCAAAAACTTATACACTGAAAGGGATGCCGGACCAAAATTTTTGGTCTGCTGAAGATAGGAAACCTAAGACATCTTTGGTCCGATACTGAGGAGAGAATATTGCATGTATGCCGGACCAAAATATTTGGTCCGTCATACATGGGCAGACTTTTGACTAAGATGATTTTCAATGAATGTTTGACCAAGAATATGTGAATATGAAAGCGAGTATATTTTAATCTGAAAAACAGATATACAAAGGGAGTTTTGACATAGAATAGATTCAAGGTTTGCAACGGACTGAAGAATATAGATAGGTAAAGATTGGTCCGTTGTACTGAAAGGTATAGTTTTAGAAAGGTAAAGACTAAGTGTCTTTTGCTCCAAGTGATCTGGTTTTGCCTTTGCCTAACAAACTATTTCCTTGTGCAAAGTCCCTCTTTTGGACAACTAAAAGAGATAAAACACCTAGGCTATTCGACTTAAAACATCTCCCAAGACATAAGCTATAAACTGAAAGCCTTAATCTTGTTGTCCCAGCTTATTTCATCATAGGTTCCAGCTCACTTTCTTCAAGCTTTGAACATTACTAACTTAGTCATCAATACCAAAACCATAATAATATAAAAATAAAATTGAGGGGTGCCTAGATGCTATCAATCTCCCCCTTTTTGGTAATTGATGACAACATAACTTTTAGTTAGTAATATCTTATTTATTCTGCAAAACAGAGTTAGCTGAATATACTGACAGCAGAAATAAATAGAGAGTGAATTTGCTCCCCCTTAATGAAAACATTCATATCAAAGTAGAGAATACGAGCATATAGTATCTAAACAGTTAAACAGTTGAAAAAAAATATAAATAACAAATCACACCATAAACATAGCACAGAACAAATACATAATATTTATATAGATAAGCCAGCCTATAGAGGAGAACTAAGGTTTTTCTCCCCCTTTGGCATCAATAGCCAAAAAGGGGCCCTATTTGCGCCTTCAAAAGAGTCTTTTGAGCTGGCCCTGAGCTTTGCTTTTCTTTGGAGAAGAGACAGATTGTTCATCGGAGCTTCTTGGCTTGGATTATCCGCCCTTGAGACATAGCTCGATCATGCCAACTTGGATAGTCCGGGTCTCTGGTGGATAACCAACAGATTGAAGATCCGATGAATCGATCCAAAGATTCATTCATATTGCGAGTCTCGATGGGACGTCGCCCACATCATATATGCAATCATGTGCCAAAGTAGTATGGTCGAGCAAGGCATCTTCAATAAATTGCATGATGATCTAATTGGTGTCGCATCCATAGCTGATTGCTTGTATGAGATATGCTTGCAGCTTCCACTTGATTTCTCAGTTTCTTGTAGTGATCATCCATCTTCTGGTTCATATCATACAGTCTATCCTTGATCAGATTTTGAGTAGTGTCGAGCTGTTGGACATGCTATCTAAGATTTTACTGATTTTTGCTTAGGTGGTCAAATCTTGATATGGCTTCATTATAGAACATTATTTCTTCCTCATATCTTTGAGCTGCTGCATTCTGATCTTCCATGTATCTAGCTTGGAATCCTCTCTGATCAGCATAGTATTGTTGCTCAAAGTTTGAAAACCAGGAAGGCTGAGAGTCAAAGATGTTTTCTTGAGCCTGAAATGTGTTATCTTGTCCTTGCTCATCATACTTTGGAGAGGAGGTTATGGGATACTAACAATCAAATAAACTTTCCCAACCAGGAAACGTATCCCTTTGATCATGCTCAGGATGAGCTGATGATGAAGGATAGAAGGGTTCATATTGCTGGGGTATTTCAGATGCCATCCTAGACCCTCCAACTTCATTTTCATTTGCTCCTGGTCTGAAAGTCTGCGCTTCCATGAACCTTGCTGCTGCAGCTGCTTCTTGAAGTTGATAAATTTGGTGCTCTTCATCCAAGGTTCTATCAAGCGAGCTAGAAAGCTTTTGAGTAGCAAGATCATCCATATTCCATGATTCATTTCCATGAACCACTTCAGTTGCTTCTGGCGAAAGGTGGCTCAGAGACTTTCCTTTTTCCTTTTGAACACTAAGTTCTCTGTTATTTCTGCTCTGATCAGACATATGATGACTTTTATACTCTTGATGATAGCTTCCATAGGATTGATGCCGGAAGTCACTTTGTTGTGCTTGGGAAAGACTTCTAGCACTATTTCACAAACTCATTTTCACCTCAACCCTTTCTTCACTTTTTTCTTCAGGCTGAATTGGTTGATTTTCTGCCACTCTTTAAAGAAAACCAGAAATCCTTAGACTTTGTCCAATAGCTTGATGCATACTATATTTCTTTGGAAAGCATTTGAATTCTTTATTCAGATCATCTTGAGAGATAATGCCTTGAGCCAACAGACTCAAAGTGATTAAGCGGGCAAAAGGCAAAGAGCTCTTGAACTTTTATAGATGGCTTCTTCCATCCGCCCAAAGAAGTAATCCACTAGATCTACATGTCGTCTTGATGAATGAGATGTAACAACCAAGCTAACACCGAGGTTATTCCTTCTTTATATCCGGACTTGGGATATATAGTATGCCTCAATATTAAAAGCGTAACCTTAGCTTCTTGAGATAGGCAGACACCCTATTTGGATTAAAATCCTCACTTGAGGTGTCTTTGTATATGTGCCCTGACACTTGTAAGTCTGGCATGTCCCCACAGTCTCCACCTCTGATGTGGATACATCTTTTCAAAGATTCTTGTCTTATTTGATAGAGGACTAGAAGCTCCTATTGCTGATTCAAACTAAGATGACTTGATTTTTCTTATTTTTCCATTCAGAGTGAACATGATGTATTTTCTTTGCTTGTTCACTAGTAAAGATGCATAAAACTCTAGAGTCCTTAAGACACTCCATGGAATAGTTTTGTTTGACATGATTCTTATTAGTCCAGGAGTGGAGTTTATGCAATCAAACAGTCCAGATGATCCAATAATATTTTCACTTGATCCCACTACATATTGGTGATTTGTGAGCGAAATCAACTTTCCTTTTCCATCTCTTACATTGAGATAGGCATTGTAAATATTTTTGCGTAACAAGGACACAAAATTTTCACCTGTGACCTTGACTTGACAGGGAACCGACCTTTTCACCGACTAACCGAATCGCTCTTAACTTCTTAGTACTAAGTTTTGCCGTTCTTCACTACTAAGAATATCAATTTGAGAGATCGATTCGATTTCTTTACGAGGAGGATTCACTGTCGGGTTCATAGGGACAATCCTCAGAGGATGACTCAGAATCAACTATCTGCTTTCCTTTTCTTGGATGAGAGGTTAATATTTTTCGGTTTGGTCGAGCAGCATTATGAACATCTGGGATTAGAACTGATCCTTGAGGTTGTTCAGGCACATTTGTTTCAGAAGATGAACTGGATCTTCTTTGCTTCCTACTCTTAACTTTATCAATGATTTTTCCAATCAAACCCCTTTTATCTGGATTCTTTGACCTCATTCTGACTCAAACACGCACTCGTGACCGGACTCACTTCACGAAGAACAGACCTAAAAAGGAAGAACTAAGTCTAAGCACTAGGTTTAGGGTTCGAGATTTTGAAGAGAAAAAGAGAAGTTCTAAGGAACTTACTGAACTTGAAGGAGATTCTTGCGCACAATGTCGAACGATCACCGTCGCCAAGATCCGGTCAGGATTTGCTTCGGTGAAGAGAGGAAAGAAACTTCCGGTTTAGAGAAGTTTTTGCGCAAGCAAGGCAATAACAAGGAGGTTTTTGATGGAAGAAGTTACTGCATTGAATGCATTTGCAGAAGTAAATAGACCTTGGAAACTGACACCTTTTAACTGTGGTAGTTGGAGGGAAATGTAAGTTTTTTTGTAAGGACAGTGGGACCTCTCCTTTTTGAGGACAGTTTGAGCAGGCACAGAGAGTCCCAAAGAAATAAGGACAGGATAGCAATAGGTAAGACCTAAAGCAATAGGTAAGATTTTGAACAACTTTTGAAATCTTGAGAAGAAAATAAGGAATTTTATTTAAGCTTGGTATAAATTGTTTGAATTTAGATAAGAATTAAGACTTAGAGATATTTAATCATGAGGCAGACTTGACTTTAAATGGATTTGGACAGATTACAATTTGGGCTGGACCAAAAGTTTTGTACTCAGCCTGGACCAGATTTAGTCTGCTTGGTATTAAGACCAAAGTCTTATTATCGATTTTACCAAAAAAATTAGTCCGGAGAGCATTGTCGGTTTATTTGAGATTGGTCCGATCCAAGTAGGAACTTGTAACTTAGAGTTGTTCTCAGTCTGCATCATGTCTATATTTCTGAAAAATTTTAAAGATAAGAGATATATCTAAGATCAACAACCAAATTCAATCAAACAAACGATTTCAGTTAATGTTTGAGTTTGATAATCAAGTAAGCTTAAGTATTTCTTTAAACTAAGCTTATCTGAAAAACTCAAGTACTTTAATATGCATACTTTGCTGAAAAAAGGCAAATGAAAACTTTGGGTTTCCTTTAAAATTTTTGATTAGATACGAATGATCATAGAAGGTGAGTCTTATAGCAGCAGTTTGTTAAAACGAACTTTATTCAAAGAGTTATTTTATCTTGACATTTTTACTTTATCCATATCGTGTAGTCGTAACAGTAAGCTGTCGATCTAGAGCCGCGAAAGATCATAACAAGTTATGCGACTAGTCGAAGTCATGTTTTAGCGATGTACACTTATAAATAGAGTTTAACTGATAAAGAATGAGAGACAAGAAATGACTCAAAGAGCATTTTAGATCACCATCATTTTATTTAAATACAGAGTCCCGGATTACATGATCAGAGGAGACGGGACAAAACAAGAACAGAAACTAGTTTTCTCCCCTACGCGCGCGCCCTAGAGCCTCTATGAGCGCATCTCTGTCCCTGAGGAGAGTGGGGAAAGCTTCAAGAAAGGCGTCCACGGCAGCACTGTCTCTGACAACTACCCTTTCTTCAGCCATCTCTGCTAGATAGCGATCAAACTCCCTCCAGAGCTCTGCAAGCTTTGGATCGTCCCGATCATCGTTGAAACGTCTTATCAGCATGGTGAAGAACTTAGATTAGAGCAGAAAAGAGAAGGGATAAGTTAAGAATTGTATTTTCAGGGTCTCTGGAACGCCTTTTATAGCCATTTCGACAAGAGAGAAGTAAACACATCAAAATTCGAAGCGACTTTGAAGTTAGAGAAGATGCGAAAAAAACTGGGAGGTACGGAAAACGAAACGATTTTTGACAGAAAATTATGCAAAGCTGGGGTAAGAAACCAAGGGAAAAGAGCATTAGGATATACATGGTAAACAAAAGTGCTCCCCCTTAGTCAGACATTATCGAGCAATATTTGAAAAAGCAATGATATTTAGTTCATTTCTTAATTTTGAAAATTTGGCCTCATCAGCGGCTTAGTGAAAATATCGATAATTGGTCCTCGCCTACATGACTAAGCATAATATTTCCTTTAGCAACATGATCACGAATAAAGTGATGTCGAATTTCTATATGCTTCGCTCGAATGTTGGACCGATTGTTTGCTATTTTCACTGCACTTTTATTATCACACAAAGAAAGGTACATTATCAAATTTTATACCAAAATCTAAGAATGTTTGTTTGATGAATAAGATTTGAGCACAGCAACTTCCAGCAGCCACATATTCGGCCTCGGCAGTGGATAGTGCTACTGAATTTTGCTTTTTAGAAAACCAAGAAACTAAAGACCTTCCAAGCAAATGACAGCTCCCTGAGGTGCTCTTACGATCAATCTTGCATCCCAGATAATCGAAATCTGAGTAGCCTAGAAGCTCAAAAGGAGCACCTTTGGGGTACCATAAACCAATACTAGAAGTAAACTTAAGATATCTAAATATTCTTTTTACTGCAGTCAAGTGAATTTGTTTAGGAGCAGTTTGAGATCTAGCACACATACACACACTAAACATGATATCAGGCCTAGATGCTGTCAAGTATAGTAAAGAACCTATCATGGATCTAAAAAGCTTTTGATCCCACATCTTGATCAAGATGTGTATTAGTAGCCATGGGAGTCTTTATGATCTTACATTCTTCCATTTTGAAGCGTTTGAGAAGATCCTTAGTATATTTTTCTTGCGAAATAAAGGTTCCTTCCTTTAACTGCTTGATTTGAAATCCCAGAAAGAATGATAGTTCCCCAATCATAGACATCTCGAATTCTTTGGCCATCATGTCACCAAATTCTTTACAAAGAGAAGTATTAGTACAGCCAAAGATAATATCATCAACATATATTTGACAAATCATTAATGTTCCATTGATGTCTTTTAAAAATAATGTTGGATCAACCTTTCCAGTTTTGAAGTCCTTATTGAGTAAAAAATCTCTAAGACGCCCATACCAAGCTCTAGGAGCTTGTTTTAGACCATAGAGAGCCTTAGATAATTTATACACGTGGTTTGGCAAATTTGGATCTTCAAAACCAGGTGGTTGTTCAACATAGACAGTTTCATCAATGAATCAATTTAGAAATGCACTTTTTACACCCATTTGAAATAGAGTGATATTAAAATGAGTAGCAAAGGCAAGAAGAAACCGAATAGCTTCAAGACGAGCCACTGGGGCATAAGTCTCTCCATAGTCCAATCCTTCTATTTGAGTAAATCCTTGAGCTACAAGTCTGGCTTTATTCCTTATCACCACTCCATTTTCATCTTGCTTATTTCTGAACACCCATTTTGTACCAATAACATTGTGATCCTTTGGGCAATTTGTTAAAATCCAGACTTTGTTTCTTTCAAAATTGTTAAGTTCTTCTTCCATAGCAATTATCCAATCAAGATCTTCTAGTGCTTCTTCCATCGCTTTAGGCTCAATACACGAGACAAAAGAGTAATGTTCACAAAAAGAAGCTTGTCTAGAACGAGTTTGAACCCCTTACTGAATTCACCAATGATTTGATCGAGGATGATCTTTAGCAATGGTATGATGGCTTTTGATGTGAACTGGACGATCTTGTTCTTTTTCATCTTCTTTTTCCTCGAGTTCCATCATGAGGCACCATTGATTGAGTGGGGAGTTCATCCTTGTCTTCTTTTGGTCGAATATCACCCACTTCCATCTTCTTCATTGCTTGTGCCAAGCCATCATCTCCTACATCATCTAAATTCTCATGCTCACCTTGTGAGCCGTTAGATTCATCAAACTTTACATCATAAGTTTCTTCTACTAGTCCAGTGGTATTATTAAAGACTCTATATGCTTTTGATTTAGAGGAATATCCTAGCATGAAGCCAGAGTCACATCTAGTTTGAAATTTTCCCAAATGAGTTCTCTTTTTATAGATATAAACTTTACAACCAAACACGCGAAAATATGATACATTTGGTCTTCTTCCTACCAAGAGTTCATAAGGAGTTTTCTTAAGTAATCTATGAAGATAAAGTCTATTTACAGCATGACAAGCAGTATTGATTGCTTCACCCCAAAAGGCATCAGAGGTTTCATATTCATCTAGCATAGATCTAGCCATTTCAATCAAGGTTCGATTTTTCCTTTCAACAACACCATTTTGCTGAGGAGTATAAGTGGCAGAGAGTTCATGCTTAATTCCTAATTCATCACAATATTCAATAATATTTGTGTTAACGAACTCAGATCCATTATCACTTCTTATTTTCTTGATGGGACAATCAAATTCATTTTGAGCCCTTTTTGCAAAAGTTTTGAAGATTTTTCCAACTTCACTTTTGTTTGGCAAAAAGAATACCCAAGTGAATCTGGAAAAATCATCAACAATTACTAAACAATAAGAGTTACCACCAATGCTGGCATATAAGGTGGGACCAAACACATCCATATGCAGAAGCTCAAGGGGTCTAGTGGTGGACATGATACTTTTAATTGGGTGAGAATTGGCTACTTGTTTGCCTACTTGACAAGCACTACATAGCTTATTCTTTTCAAATTTGACATCTTTCAAACCCACCACAAGCTCATTTTTGAAAAGCTTCTTTAGATTAGACATACCTACATGCCCCAGACGCCTATGCCAAAGCTATCCAAGGGAAACTTTGGCTAACAGGTAGGTTGAGATACATGATGAGTTAGATTTGAAATCTACTAAATAGAGATTTTGAAATCTGAAACCTTTGAATATAAGCTTTTCATTTTTATCAAATACAGTTACCCCATCAGAAGTGAAGTTACAATGAAATCCAAGATCACATAATTGAGCAACAGACAGTAAATTAAAGTTTAAGGAATCAACGAGAAGAACATTGTCAATAGAGTGATCGTTTGATATGGCAATCTTACCAAGACCTTTTGCCTTTCTTTTGCTGTTGTCTCCAAAGGTGATTTTGTGACTTGGATCACTTTCTCCTTCAATAGAAGTGAACATTCTTGAGGTACCGGTCATGTGTTGAGTGCAGCCACTGTCTATGACCCAATGTCTGCCTCCACTCTTATAATTTACTTTTTCCTCATCTGATCTTGCCATAAGACAGAGAGGGAATAAGGGTGGCGGTGGAGTTGACTCATCTAGAGCGAGTCCAGCTAGCCCCTTTGACTTCGGACTTTCTTCTTCTGAGGATGAGTCTTCACTTTCACTTTCATCGTCGGTGACCCATTCTCCTATGTGAGCTTCTCCCTTTCCTTTCTTCATAAATCTCTTAGAGTAGCTCTTCTTGAAAAACTTCTTCTTTGATTTTTCATGAGTCTTTTCTTCATCCTCATCATCCTTATTCTTGTACTTGCTCTTCTTCTTGATTTTGTTGGGACACCGAGCAGCTATGTGTCCCTTTTCATTGCAATCAAAACATACAACATTAGAAAAATGATTTTTCTTTGAGTAAGAATTTGACCTTTCTCTGTCTTTGAAATTGACCCTTCTCATGAGTTTGTTTGCTCTTCTCATGAGTAGAGCTAATTTCTTCACGTCTTCATCTTCATCTTCACTTGACTCATCATCATCTTCTTCAGATGAGTCTTGAACAACTTCTTTGGCCTTTAATGCGATGGATTTCTTTTTTGGAGCATCTTCATCAGCCAGAGTGAGCTCATGAGCAGATATTTTGCCCAGTAGTTCAGTTGGAGTGAGCCTTTTAAGATCACCACTATTAGACAGATAAGTGATCAAGTTGTGATATGATCGTGGAAGCACTCTAATCATCTTCCTGCATACTTTAACATCTGAAATTTTAGTCCCTAGGCCCTTTAGTTCATTTACAATAGGATTTTGCCTAGAGAACATATCATTTGCATTTTCTTGAGGAAGCATTTTGAATTGATCAAATTTTTCCCTAACAACATAGTATTTTTCTTCTTTTACATCAAAGGTACCTTCATGAATTTCTTGTAATGTTGTCCATATATCATATGCAGAAGTAAGATTACTTACTCTATCAAAGACTTCTAAGCTAAGACAGGAAAATATGACATTTCTAGCTTGGGCATCATATTGCATATTTTGAATTTCATCCGGAGTGGGTTCTCCATATGCAGATTGCCTTTCAGGTATGACACGAGGAGGCATAAGCTTCTCTGTAACCCTCCACACATCATACCCAACAGCTTCTAAATAGCATCTCATCCTAATTTTCCAATAAGCATAGTTTGTGCCATCAAAAACAGGTACTCTACCAATACTAACAGATTCTTGAACCATTTCCTCACCATTTACCAAAGCTAGTTAAGCTAAACAAGGTAAACCTATGCTCTGATACCACTTGAAGGATCGATATGGCCTAGAGGGGGGGGGTGAATAGGCAATTTTACAAATTCTAGCAATTTTAATCAACTAACCTAATTTTAACGAGAGTAACTTATAGCAAGAATAAAGCAGAATTCAAACAACTAATAATAACAGCGAAAGCAATAAAAGAAATGATACAGGAGAGACAAAGATTTATCCCGTGGTTCAGAGCCGCACTCCTAATCCACGTTGAAGCACTTCTTTCGAAGTTCAGCTTCTCCAAAGCTAGTCGCAGTAGCTCTGGTGCTCACTCAGGTAACTCTTTCACTTCTCCAAATGAGGTGAGTTCCAAACCTCTCACAAACACAGCTTGCCTTCCACAAACACCTTTGGACAGTCACACTGCTTACTTCCTCCAAGTCGCCTAGGATCACCAAGATCCAAGAGTAATAAACCTTGCACAAGTTCTGTCTCTTGGTTCACTTTGCAAATCACGCAACTAGACACTGACTTGGAGCTTACACACTTAGGGATGTATGAAGATTTTTGTGTGAAAATGAAGCACAGACTCCTTTCTGAGAATGAGAGCTATATGTCAATGCCAAAGTGTAAGGAGTTCATCTATGTCAATGGTAGATGGCTCAGGAAATGCTTATATAGCCATTTTGGGTGAACATAGCCGTTACACCTGCTACAGTAGCCATTGGACGTGTCAGATGTCAGAAACAACAGAAATACACACGTACAACGGACTATGTATCAGTGCTTAGCGATACTGGTTATGTGTATGTCGGACCAAATTTTAGAGTTCACGACGGATCAAATATTTTGGTCCGTAGTACATGGGTTGATCAAGAAGAAGGTCTGGCATACAACTAAGAGAGATATATGAGTATCAGACTAAATTGCTTGGTCCGTTACACATGACTTTCAAAGGATTTTGCTTAGGCATAGAGACCTATGTACGTCAGACCAAGATTTTGGTCCGTCATACATGGACAAAGCAAGAGATTTGCCAGGAAAAGAGACACATGTACTTCGGACCAAATTTTTGGTCCGTTATGCATGGACTTCATAGAAGATTGGTTTTAGCAAGAAGACACATGTACTTCGGACCAAATTTTTGGTTCGTTATACATGGACTTCATAGAAGATTGGTTTTGGCAAGACGACAGATGTACTTCGGACCAAATTTTTTGGTCCGTTATACATGGACTTCATAGAAGATTGGTGCCAAGAACCTTTTTCAACAAAGATAAATTTTATCCCGGCTTTTCAATCTTGCAACGGACTTAAAGTAATTAAACACAAATATTTTGTCCGTTTCCTAAGAAAAAACCTCTTTTGAAGATAGAGAATACTTATTTTAGGTTTCGATTAAAAGGAACAACAAAGATTTAGTCCGGCCAAAAACTTATACATCTTTGAAAGGGATGCTTGACCAAAATTTTTGGTCTGTGAAGATAGGAAACCTAAGACATCTTTGGTCCGACATCTTGAGGAGAGATATTGCATGTATGCTTGGGACCAAAATATTTGGTCCAATCATACATGGGCGCACTTTTGACTAAGATGATTTTCAATGAATGTTTGACTAAGAATATGTGAATATGAAAGCGAGTATATTTTAATCAAAAATGATATACAAAGGGAGTTTTGACATAGAATAGATTCAAGGTTTGCAACGGACTGAAGAATATAGATAGGTAAAGATTGGTCCGTTGTACTGAAAGGTATAGTTTTAGAAAGGTAAAGACTAAGTGTCTTTTGCTCCAAGTGATCTGGTTTTGCCTTTGCCTAACAAACTATTTCTTTGTGCAAAGTCCCTCTTTTGGACAACTAAAAGAGATAAAACACCTAGGCTATTCGACTTAAAACATCTCCCAAGACATAAGCTATAAACCGAAAGCCTTAATCTTGTTGTCCCAGCTTATTTCATCATAGGTTCCAGCTCACTTTCTTCAAGCTTTGAACATTACTAACTTAGTCATCAATACCAAAACCATAATAATATAAAAATAAAATTGAGGGGTGCCTTGATGCTATCAGACGATGATGACGATTTCATGCCACCTAGGCCTCGACGTTCAAGCACTACTACAACAGGCCGTTCAAGCAACAATGCAAGAGGACGTTCAACCAGCATTGAAGGAGGGGTACGTCCTAACCGTACAAATGATGACGATGATGATGATTTCATGCCACCTAGGCCACGAACCTTGCGTTCTCAGAGTCCTCTGAATCCTGACGATGATATTACATTAAGCCCTATCAGGTATCCAAACGTAGTACCCCATCAGCAACCAATAGATAACTATCGTCCATTTGACCATGCCCTATTCCGACAACTATGGCATAGAATGTGTGGTTTTGTGACTTAATCCTTCACCAGAGGTATGTACCTATAGAATATGTTGTATCCCAGCTTTATGAATTCTCAAAGGCATGTATGTACTTATGTTGTATCCCAATTTTATGAATTCCCTAAGGTATGTACCTATGTTCTATCCCAGTTTGTGAGTTAGTCTTGCACTTTGTAATATCAATGTTAGGTTTTATTCAATATTTTTAATATTTTACTATGATTTGTCGTCAAATTTGAAAAAATTTCGCACACCGAAAGAGAATGACGAACAACGAATGTTGATTTTTTTATCAAAAAACTTAACTAACAAATAATTTTGTCAAATACTACATGAATTATCATAGATAAATATGAATTTTTCTGAATTTATTGAACCCTAGTTTGAACTGTAAAATTCTAGTAACCGTCAATATTTTTTCAAATAGTTTTTAACTCAGTCGCACAACCAAACTGCGACAGAGACACTTGCGACAGAGTCTCTGTTGTAATTTGGAATTGCAACAGAGAACTGAACTGTAGTGACAGATCTCTGTCGCAATTCCAAATTGCGATAGAGAGATTATGCAATTCAGAATTGCGACAAAATGTTTGTCGCAATTTGGACGTGTGACAGGTGGGTAAAACTGTTATTTTTTTCGGCATATAATTTATGTAATTTTTCATTAAACATATATTATTTTAAAAAAATCATGCTCTCTCCTCATATTTTTTTCTCACCAATTTCTTGTGGAATGATATAGAAATTACTGCAATAGCTACTATATGTCATGTATTTTTGTCACGGCAATGTCTATACCCTAGATATGGTGGAAATGTTGGTCTCCTCATGTTCCTCAATTCAACTTGGCCTCTAACGTATCGGCTAGACAATTTCTTTAGCAATTCTTGTTATTCTTTCGTTGTTTCAACTTTTAAAGATGGAAATTTGTATGCAAAATAAGTTCTTACGGAATTACTGTATGAAATCAATCTGACGATACCATCTTTATCGCATGGAGAGGAGAAAAATACACAGAGCTATACAAATAGAAAGGATTACTTCACATTACTTTTACGAAATTATATAATCCCTAGATCTCAATCCAACTATCAAACACTCATCATCATAAATATTGCACATCCATGTAAACATATTTCATACTATGGTAGCGTCACATCCGCATCTATAAATTTTTTCGTGTCATGGAATAGCCCTCCTGCTGTTTGATTGCTTATCGACATGGTCAAACGATCAAGAAACTTAAAATTAATTAATTACCACCTTTTCTAGTCCATTTCCCTCTCCCATCCTCCTCCATGTATACTATTTGTTCATTTGAAATGATGTGACACTATATATTGCAATGCTATTGTCACTTATTTACATGGATTAGTTTTAGTTTTGTTTTCATTTGAACATAACCGAGAGGTCAAGTAATACAAAGTGTCTTTGTTATGCAAGTAATTTGGAATTTATCCAAGATAATACTTCTATATAGGATTAGTTTGTAGATGGGTCGTTCTATATTGTTTATGAAGATAGTTGGTTGCCTAGAGGGTAGCTACCATACTATTCTTTAACGTCTGATTTTCCATTTACCTAGGATTAGGATCCACAACACAATGAAACTTAATACACCTTTCGAATTAAAATAAAATCCATGAAACTTGTTTGAAACTTCAATCTTGAAATCCGAAGCCTTCATGAAACTTGTCTGAAACCTCCTTGATGCAACTTCAAATCCAACACAAATTTTACACAGCCCACCCTCTATCCATCCCCAACAAAACTTTCAAAGAGTGGAGTTATCGAAAGCCCATCCAACTCTGAAGCACGAAATAATCTTTCCCATTTTGAGAGCTTGTCAAATGGTGTTACTCTCACCTGGTTATCTACTCCCTACTCCTCTTGATGATTGTCGATTACCCATCATACATAAAACCAATCATGTGAATACACGCATGCAACCAGAGAGAAGCAGCTAGGAACCCTAGCCATCGGCCCTTGTCCTCTCTTCTCCTCCGGTGTTCTCATCAGTGTTGAGTGGATGGGTATCGTAGGCTTCTTTAATTGTTTTCCTAGATCAAGTCTTTCTAGTTTTGTTCTTCTTTAGCGAGTTCTCAACTGCCTTGGTTGGTCTTTACTAGATCGACTCATTTGGACGATGATGGCAACGTCTACAATAGAGATCGATATTGGATCGAGGTGGGGTGTATACAAATCTCCTCTGAATTTTTTCTTCCAATAAACACCATCACTATCAAGACGTAGGTCTACACATCAATGGAGATCATCGACAATCTACTTCCCACTATCGTGATAGTCGGGAATCATGACAATGTTGAAATATCCAGAGTTTTTGGCAAGGAAGGTAAAGAAGTCTAGCATGTTCATCGACTCAAAGACTTCTTGGTAGCAGGTTGTTCATCTAGAATCTTCAACATAAAAGTTGGATACTCATGCACTTTGCCCTTGAATTTTTAATATAAATCAGATGATCTTTCTATTTTTTTTAAAAAAAAAGTGCCAATACCTACTCTTTTGTTCATGTGAATAAAAATAAATTGTGTAATAATAAAGATACTAAACGGCTGCTATTTTTTGCTTCTACAAATAGAGTTATTGGATGAATGCAGTCATGCAGGTGGAGATATGTTTAAATTTAATTCACTACATGGATAGGTTGCTATTTATTGCTTCTACAAATAGAGATATTGGATAAATGTGGTCATGCAGGAGAAGATATGTTTAAATTGATAGGTTGCTATTTATTTCTTCTACAAATAGAGATACGGATGAATGAGGTCATGCAGGTCAAGATATATATGTTTAAATTTAATCCGGTACATCTATGGATAAGCAAATTAATTTGAGATAGAAATAAAAGTCAATGACCATAATCTCCTGTGATAGAGTTCAACATGTATTCTTTTGTTCATCTGAATAAAAAAAATGGACTACGTATAAGTATAAGTAAAGACCTTAATGGTTGCAATTTATTGCTTCTACAAATAGAGACACAAGAAGAATGTGATCTTGTGGGTCAAAGATATGTTTAAATTTAGAGTAAATTACACTTTGCACCTGGTAAAGTGTTAGCGGTTTCACTTTACGCTAGAGTTAACTAAGGGCCTGTTTAGTTTGATGCCTAAGATTGCAACGCCTAACCTTAGTCACATCACAATTTCTTAGGTAAATATTTGGTTCATTGCTACAATTGTGGCTTGCTATGATTTGTTAGCCCTATAGACCACATGCCATAGACTCAAATTATTGTTTAACTTTGCCAAACTTGTGGCTAGCAATTTGCTGGCCACACTTTGACTAAGTTTAGTTATAGCAAAATTAGCCATGAACCAAAAACAGGCCCTAAAAGCTTTTATTTTGCACCAGAGTAGTGGACTAAAATTAAGTTGCTGTTCACACTAGTGACTAGCTTGAGCACTTTGGGTCCAGCCGGTTCACATCCTGACATTAATGCCCCACCCGCAGGTCCTAAAACGTTGGCGCTCAGTCTCCCTCAGCTAGAGGCCGGATTAAAAGGCATCGACTCGAGTCAGGTAGGGGCACGAGAGCAGCAGTTTGACGTGCGGGTTTGGGGAGCTCCACACAGGTCGACAAGGCGACGGTGGCTGAGGCAAGAACACGGAGGCGATGGCGAGCGGTTCGTGGGAGAAATAAGTAGCGGAGGAGGACATCTCCGTGGATCGAGTGGCGTGCAGCGATGCCAAGTATATAAAAGGGAGTCCGGCCATTCATGTCTCTTGTCAGAGGATCATTTCTTGGTTTGCTCTCGCCGGCTCATTCGTCGAGCTCCGGCCATTACCCTCACCACATCCATGCCACCTTGTTCTTTGCTGGTTGGATGAGTGTGTTCTGCAATTGATTTTGTTCTCTTATCTCTTCCAATTTGATTTGATTTGTTTTCTTAACATCCACCATCGTATTTCCTCCAATGCAGATCAGTCGGCGGCGCTGAGGAGGTAGCTACCCTACTTCGGCAGCTGCAGCACTAGTGAGCCCATTCTCGACCACAAGCTGTCCTACTCCTACTCCTCGTCACTGGCCACATCGCTATCGCTGTCGTCGTCCAAGAGCTACCAGCTGCGGCTATCCAACAAGTCGTTGTCGTGCAAGAGCGTCCACATCCCAGAGCTCAACAAGTAGACCTCCTCCTCCTCCACATCATCCTATGATAGCTTCTTCCAAATCTACGCCTCGGTGGTGGCCGAGGCGCCGGACCACGAGCATGTTAGATTTAATCTTGACAAGGTTAGCATACAAGATTATCTAGTTGTTTGCTGCGTATTGAGTCTGTGTCTAGTTACATTCCGCATGCAAGGCAAGTTCTTTTGGTTATCTAGTCAGCTGCGTTGCATGTAAGGCAAGTATTCTTTCTAGACGTGTGGTTGCTTGTCCGTTTAGTTGTTTGATTCGTATGTTTCGATTGCTATATAATAGGTTCTTTGTACATTGTTTGGTTAAGAAATTAGAATACGGTGTTTCAATTTGAAGCACCATAAATTAAAAAGATTTCTTGTTAGCACCAACGAGAGCTTGTATTCCAACAATTGATATCGAAGTCTAGGATTTTAGATCAAGCCGCTGCTCCTGAGAGAAAGAGACCCTCGGGGGCGGTACCAGAAGAGCCGAGGAACGGCACGCGGCGAGCAGCGACACGGCTGAGGACAGTGCGGGCGCCAACAACACAGGGGTGGAGGAGCTGTTCGACGCCAGCGTCGGCGGCCACGTCGACCACGTCCGGGAGGAGATGCTGCTGCGCATCGCGGTGCTGTGCACGGCCAAGACCCCCAAGAGCAGGACGCCGAGATCTGGAAGGACAAGTAGGAGGCCATCAAATATTAGTCGTGCTACAGCTAGGAGGAGATCATCCTAATCACGTAAGTCTTGTGCGCGGCGGAATAGAAAAGAAAGAAACACTCCTGGCGGCGGCACCCTTCAACGCGCGAAGCAGAGGGAGGCTTCGTTGGTTACGCATAGAGGCAGCAGCAGAAGCTCCTGCGGCGTGACTCAAGTAGCAGCAGATTGCTCCCTGGTGGCGACAGTGAAGAAAAAAAGTGAGTTCTTGTGCAAGTTGTGTCCACAAGGTAAGCGTGTGCGAAATCTATCAGAGATGTCGTGCGCATCAGAAGAGATCATGCCGTACGAAAAGATAAAAAAGAAGCCGCTGCGTGTGTCAAAGTTGACTCCGGGATGTTGAAAAGATGTGTTCGCCGTCCAAAGTCAAGTCTGTCGAAGATGAGTCCGGGATGTTGAGGAGTTGTGGTCGTCGTTCTAGATGTATGTGCATTTGAGAATTCTTGCAAGTGTGTCCAAGTTCTCTCGTAGGTAAACTCTAAAGCGAGTCTGCGTCACCGTTAAGTTGTGTTACCGGTGAAAAGACAAGTTGGAGCTGCGTCAAAAGATTGTAATCACCGACGAGGTGTGTCATCGGTGGTATGGCCAGCAAGAAGTCAAAACTCCTTGGAGTTGCGTTGGGAGATCGGACGTCGACTTTCGAAGAGGTGTGTCAAGATTAGAGGGGAATGTTAGATTTAATCTTGACAAGGTTAGCATGCAAGATTATCTAGTTGTTTGCTGCGTATTGAGTCCGTGTCCTAGTTGCATTTCGCATGCAAGGCAAGTTCTTTTGGTTATCTAGTCGGTTGCGTTGCATGTAAGGCAAGTATTCTTTCCTGGGGTGTTTGCTTGTCCGTTTTGTTGTTTGATTCGGATGTTCCGACTGCTATATAAACAGATCTTTTGTACATTATTTGTTTAAGAAATCAGAAAACGGTGTTTTAATTTGAAACACCACTAATTGAAAAGATTTCTTCCTTACTAGCACCAATGAGGGCTTGTGTTCCAAGAGAGCACTGCTCCTCCTTACTTGAGTTCGTACCAGCGACGAGCTGACTCGATGCAGCTACCGGCGTCCAGACGATGATGACGGCAGAGGCGGCAGGCATGACCTGAAGTGGCTCATATCGTCGATGTTCCGGACGTAGTCGACGAGCCCCGCCAGCTAGAGCGCCAGCGTGGACGACACTTCCACCTATGGGTGAGGCCTCAGTGTTAGGATGTGTTATCCTGTTTTTGCGTCCGTAACCCTAACAAGATGTGAACTGGTTGGGCTCGAAGTGCTCAGGCTGGTGCAACTTAATTTTTAGTCCACCTTAATGTAAAGTGAGAGTTTTGGTTAACCTTGGTACAAAGTACAATTTACTCTTAAATCTATACCCCTTTATAATGCACCTAAGTATTTTTTCTACGTTCACCCCAAATAATGCACCCCACTAGAGATGACCTAACATTCATGCACCCAGCAAAACGTTCCCAGAAACTTGCCTCCATCAAAATTAACCTCTCAGATCTTTCCTCAGCTTTACTCACCCACATTTGATGGCCATTGTTTAATGTGTCTAACTCATCCTCGCTGGCCACAATGATCTCCTCCATCTCCAAAGATCATCTCAAGGAAAAGGAAACAAATATCCTGGAATTGAGGAAAAGGAAACAAACGCTCAAGAAAAGGAAAAGACCATATATTACGTGCTGGGAAAAGGAAACTGGGAGACAGGGCACTATACTAGTTTATTATTATATATATGAATAGATGCATGAATTAGTTTGAGGCAGAGATAAAAGCTTATGTCTATAATCTCCTGTCATAAATTTGAGTAAATTTATTTGTGATATGATATTCAAAAGGCGACGGTTTAAACGCGTGACAGAGAAAGGAATATGTGCTGTTGGAAGAAAGAACGGCCGTAAGTTGCCCAATGCCCATTCGGAATCTCCGGGCCACCCAGCTCAACAAAACCCATTCCAAACCCAAATCAGTCGTGACGGCCACCCTTGACCCTTCCTTCCAAAATACCAAAATCCCCTCCCCCTTAAACCCCTGCTATCGATCGCTTTCTGCTGCTTTGCTATCCATCCCCTTCTTTCCTTCCCCTCCCGCACGACGCACGGCCCACCCAAATCCAGCCAGCCGCCGCATCCTTCCCGCCTCCCCAGCCCTAGGGCTTTAACTCCCGACACCCGCCGCGCCTCTCCAAGCATGTCGGCGCCGCCGTCCCTCATGCCCCCGGCCACCGCCGCCTCCTTCGCCGCCGCGGCCGCATCCCCCCGCGGGACCGCCGGCCCGAGAGCCGCCGTCCTCCCAGGCGCCCCGGCGCCCCCGCCACGGCGCTTCCGCTGCTCTGCATCCGCCGCGGACGGAGATTCCGTCGAGGTGACGAGGAATACCGTCCCGTAGTACTCGCAACTCCAGCTTTAACTACTGACGATTGCTTATGAGACGTGTCTTGTGGGTGTGATGGTTAGATGGGTGGTCCCCTGGATTGGGCGGCGGGGTCGCTGGAGGAGCTGGAGCACACGGCGGGCTTAGACACGTTCTGCCTGATGGCGCTATCGCCGCTGGACGGGCGCTACATGCAATTCGTCAAGGACCTGAAGCCCTTCTTCAGCGAGTTCGGCCTCATCAGATACCGCCTCCTCGTCGAGGTATCGCTTTTCGGATGGCTTCCGCTCTGCGCCTGTACTTTATGTATTATAGTCGTGCGTAATCTTGATTACTGTGTACAACATGGAAAGTGGGTCGGTTTGCTAGTGCTATGGTAATTGTTACTTATCTGGAGTGGCTTTTGGTTCTGCAGGTCAAATGGTTGCTGAAACTTTCACAAATTCCTGAGGTTACTGAGGTGCCGCCATTCAGTGAGGAGGCCCAGCTCTTCTTGGATGCGATTATCCAGGATTTTAGCATTGATGATGCAAAAGAAGTGAAAAAAATTGAGAAAATAACCAACCATGACGTGAAAGCTGTTGAGTACTTTTTGAAGCAGAAATGTAGCTCACATCCAGAGGTTGCAAAGGTAATGCTGAACTTCAGTTTGGTAGAAATAACTTAATACCTTGATGTTTGTGTTTATTTGCGGATAGCCATGAAGTGAACTGTCATTGTGAACTTTTTTCCCAGGTGTTGGAATTCTTCCATTTTGGATGTACTTCTGAAGATATTAACAACTTGTCACATGCATTAGCTCTAAAAGAGGCGGTGAATACAGTTATGTTCCCTGTCATGGTTGACATATGCAAGGCACTATGTTCCTTGGCAACACAAAACGCACACATCCCCATGTTGTCTCGAACTCATGGGCAGGTACAGAAGCCACCTTCTGACATCTTAGTATCTTCAGTAATCTATGCCTGTACTTTTTGGTGTTTAATGAGTATCTGAATCATTGTCTCTTCGTATATATATACTAATCTACAGTTTGCTTCGAGTCTATTCTACCCTGATTTTGCAGTAGAACTTTACTACATGCAACTCTCAACGGCCCTTTTAGATAACACAGTGCAGTGCTGAGAAAAACTTATTTGAGATTTGTTATATGATATGTTTTCTTAGCATTTCTGCAATAAGAGAGAACGAAACTCCTGTACACAAAGAATGGAACTGTGACTTCTTACTCCTAAGTTCTCTGGGATGGAGTGACATGACAAATTTAGCATTCTTGTCCAACACAATAGGAAATCGGAAAGATTATACTGTTACATAGTTGTTCAGGTCACATAAAGCTTTTCTTCTTTCAATAATTTGGGGAAAAAAAGTAAAAAACATTATTCTACTTCGAAGTTATTCTATTCATTTTTCTAATCATATTATATAAACAAAACCACTCCTGCTGAAACCATAAAGGTTAAAG
This sequence comes from Otatea glauca, assembly GCA_036346275.1. Lineage (NCBI taxonomy): Eukaryota > Viridiplantae > Streptophyta > Magnoliopsida > Poales > Poaceae > Otatea > Otatea glauca. Next base: position 22,813,897 of record CM070715.1, read on the forward strand.
TCATTCTTCAGTATCGCTACACTTCAAGAGTTTAACACAGTAGTCGATATGTATCAGCTCAAAGTAGTACCCAACACTGTTGGTGGGCATCATGATTACTTGTATTTTCATGACATGCACTTGTCAAGCAGGATTTAACTGTTCATTGTTGATATGCTTGAATATTAACTTCAATTTTCACTTCCCTGCTTGTAGCCAGCATCACCAACAACTCTGGGAAAAGAGATGGCAAATTTTGCAGCCAGATTATCTGATATAGGAAAGAGTTTTTCTGAGGTCAAGATACTTGGAAAATTTGCTGGTGCTGTTGGAAATTACAATGCTGACAGGGTCGCATATCCGGAAATTGACTGGCCTATGGTAGCAGAAGAGTTTGTCAGATCCTTGGGTTTGGAGTTTAATTCTTATGTTACTCAGGTGATTTATAATATTTATTTTGAGATTCAGTCGTTTCTTCTATTTTTTTTAGTCTTGAATGGTGCTTTTTCTTTGGAGATGTAACATGCCTCGGAGGCTCAGAATATTCTTGTGCCATGAGCCGATAGAGCAGGCTTTCCACACTATTTACCTTTCTATTTAGCTAATTATGTTTCTTAAATTCTAGGGTGATGATAACTATCATCATTGTTTGGTCTGATGCGGTATTGACCTTTTTACAGATTGAGCCTCATGACTATATATCAAAGCTTTTTAATCTATTCACCCAGTTCAACAATGTATTGACTGATTTTGACAGAGACATGTGGGCCTATATATCATTAGGCTACTTCAAGCAGGTAAAGTTATAAAGAGTACACTGTCACCAAAGGATTCAGTGCTGCAAGGAAAAAAAAAGCGATGTTGTTGCCTTCCAAATCCCGTTTTAACTTACTTCATTTTCCAAATTTTGTTTCAGATACCGAAGGCTGGTGAAGTTGGATCTTCCACCATGCCTCATAAAATCAATCCAATCGATTTTGAAAATAGTGATGGCAATTTCACTGTGGCGAATGGTACCTTATCTTCTTTAAGCATGAAACTGCCAATATCACGGATGCAGGTAATGATGCCACTTCTACCCTTCGATTTCCACTTTTCCTGTCTGCAGTGACTGAAAAAAAAACTGGTACTTGTATTGCTGACACCTATCCAAGACCATCACTTAACCTTTATGTGTTGTATCCTGTTGATATCTCTACTAATAACCACCATGTTACATCATTCACAGCGTGATCTCACAGATTCAACTGTTTTGAGAAACTTGGGTGTTGGATTAGGGCATTCACTCTTGTCTTACAAAGCCACAATGCGGGGAATCAAGAAGGTCCAGGTCGGTGGCCCGGAACTTCGTCCTTTTATCTCATGTTTAATTTGGTTGTGTGCCTTCAATGTTGTTCATGTATGGATAATTGTAAGTTGATTATATCTAAATACTGCACTTCAATTTTTCAGGTAGTTGAATTTGATCTAGTATCCTGTGTTGATATTTGAAATCTTTCTGTCTATGCTGTGCTGTAGAATGCTCTATGCTCAAGCATACAGACCCATCTCAACACTTGCTTTGCTTTATGTTTTTGGACTGACAGAAAAACCCTTGCTTCGCTTTCTGTCTATCCTTTGTTTACTGTGTATGCATTTTGGACCATTGCATGGGAACTTTAGATATTTAATATACTTTGTCAGTTGCTATTGACCTTAGATGACTTGGTATGGCTCTTTTTGTAATTAATTGTGATCATTTCATTATTTTTGTGCTGAATTTGCTGTGGTTACAGGTGAACGAGCTCCGCTTACATGAAGACTTGGAGCAAACATGGGAGGTCCTTGCAGAGCCAATACAGACAGTAAGATGTCCTTTATTCTGTTCATCGTTCCTTCAATATGATTCTGGTTGCTGCTACAATGCTATGCTTCCATGGAATTGTTACTGCTATATGTAAAGAAGTTTGGATGGCTCCTGTAACGCTTTAAGTTCAAGTGACTAGGTTAGATACTTATTATGTGATGGTGCCCTAGTATTGCATTAGACTAGGTACTTGATCAATCAAGGGCCAGTATTCATCATGTTAAAGAGACAGATTGATAGTCCATCCGTTTCCAAATACATGTCATTCTAGTTTTCAAATTTTGTTTCAAAATACATGTCATTCTACAATTTCGATGTGATTTTTTACCATTTTTTTCTCCTATACTTCTCCCCTTTAGCTATTTCCATTGTCATTTACTATCATGACTAGATAAGACACACCATTCGAGGATATAATAAAGAGGGGTAATGCAGTTTTTTTTTTAAATGTCTTGGTAAAAAGTGTAAGTACCTAAAATGACAACTATTTAAGAAAGGTGGGAGTATTCTCAACTGGTCTCCAGGCCATAGCAATTATTGCTGTTCCACATCAGGTACATATCATACGTTACTGTTCATCTTTTCTTTCATATAGCTATTACTGTTCATCTTGTAGGTGATGCGAAGGTATGGAATCCCGGAGCCTTATGAGAAACTGAAGGAATTGACTAGAGGCCAGGCTGTCACCAAGGACAGCATACGGCAATTCATTGAAGGTCTGGACCTACCCGAGGCGGCACGATCAAGGCTTCTGATGCTAACACCACATTCTTACACAGGAGAGGCAGAGAATCTGGCCAGATATATTGAGAAGGTGGTAGATCTAAAATCTGGATTCAAGATCAAGTGAGCTTCCATCCTGGGACTCGATGATCACCCCACTTTTTTGACAAGGACAGCAAGAATAAGATATGAAAAACTTAAGTGTGAAATGGCAACGTGTCGTAGCCTTTGAAGATTGTTTGTCACGCTAATTTATCTGGTGCTAATTAAAAAGATTTTAGGGGCAGGCAGAATGCGGCTTACGAAATTGTGCCAGCCATAATTTTGGAAGGAAATAGGTAAGAATTTTGCTCATCACTTTATCGTGACAGTCGTTATGCATCCTTCCTTTTTACGTTGAATTTTCTTTGGGAATTGATTTGAATTTACATCCTCCCTATCCAAACACGCCCTTAAAGAGGTAAAAAAAAAGCATTTCGAGTCTACATGATGTTCTCCCAAAGGTTCCATGTGCGTTCGCCGAATCGTACGACTCGTCTGCAAAGCAAATTATGTGCGACAGCGAAACAAAACAAAGTGATCACTTTTCTTTTAAGCCCATTTTATCTTGTATTTTGTAAATCTAGCTCTCCTTTAAATGAAATTGTAGATTTAGCCTCCTCTTACCGCGGAATGTGCCTCACACATTCTCCTACCGCGGTAAGCCAGCTGTGGCAGACCTCTTCCACGCTTGTCGACCGTGGAGACGTGCTACTCCCGCGAACCTCGGGTATGGTAGGGAACAAATATTGTCTTTCACGGTGAGGGAGGGGGTTAACTAGAAAAGAACACAAAATATACTCTAACAAGACGCCTGGTTGGAGCTGATAACAAAGCTATAGCCGAAAATACACTGTTAAGAGGACCAAGCTGTTGCTCGGTTGGCAAGGCTGCTGTTGTGCAGCCTACCCACCCAGGTTCGAATCTGAGGTTCAGCATGGGAGTTTACCAAATAAAACGGATACGCACATAAAGGCGTTAAAGTAAGATAGCGTGTTCCCACGCTACGGAGACCGTAGAGCTTCTAATTAGAGGACGTTGGATTTTTTTTTTAAATAATACTATTTTTATACTATTTCACAAAAATAATATGCCGAATTTTTTTTTACAAAACTACCCACTTGTCGTCATTTAAAAAAGCGACAAAGAGTCTGTCGTCATTTCAAATGGCGACAGACAGCCTGTCGTCGTTTCAGATAGGGACAGACTCTTTGTCGCCATTTCAAATGGCGACAAAGAGTCTGCCGCCGATTGAAAAACCGACAGACTTTGTGTCGCCATTTGAAATAGCGAAGGACTCTCTGTCGCCGTTTCAAATGGCGACAGAGAGGTTTAGCCCATTTTTTATTCGAATTGCAATGTATGTAAATTATGAGTCAGAGTGTAGTTAATAAAAAGTCGAGATTAGTTGTTGTGATGTTTTACGAGAGGAGATCAAAAGAGTGCGAATCGAGATCCGGGAGAATGATTTTTAGCCTTTTCGGCAAATTTATAAAATTTAATGTTTAAATGTAATTTTTAGGAAGAGTAGACCAGATTTGCTCTTTGATATGTGCACTACCATATTCTGGGAAAATATTTAATTTACACTTTGCTTTTCATCTAATTTCCACTAATGCAACAACCCTAAGTATTATAGTCGACAACAACGCATGTTATAAATAGTTCCCACGAAGCACTTAAATTATTTGTTGAACATATATAAAAGGGCACATACATCGGAAGTTCAGATGATAAAATAAGCAATAGATAGATTATATTGCAAGGGCATTACAACAGTGATGAAATTGCTTGCCGAACTAACTAACGAAAGCACTGGTTGTCATGGTGGAACAAATGATCGTTCGCCTATCTGGTACAAATGAAATGATGTCCCACATTTTCTCGCATATTACGACCCGTGTAAATTTGGAGATTTGTCCTCGGACACCGCTCAATCCCCACTATGAAAGAACTCCATGGGGATCCGCAGTGCTCCCAGGTGTCGCCGAATGGGTGGCCTATGCCGTACGTCTTGGGTGTGTAAGACCGAAATTTTTGGTCTTTTTGATGTGGATTTCTGCCCTCCCACATGGGCATGTCATCCCAATTCCCGGCGTCCCTTATGTTATTACCACCGGTTCCGGATGGTCTGCGTAACGTCAAGGATTTGTTGCGTGGTGCGGACCTCGGCCGGCACTTCCCCTTGTCCCTTCCTCTTCGAGAGAGGTACCTCTTGCACCTCGGTGTGTTGGCGTTGGCGGACACTTGCCGAGACGCCGCTCTGCTTTCGCTCGCACTCCACCGTATGGTGCAGGAGGTATGTGTTGGGCTTATCGTTGTACAACCGGAAGCGTGCCTGCGATCAATGCAAGATGCCCGCTGGCCGTTGAATAACACCATAGGCGTGCTCGGTCCGCTTTTCGGCGGTAGTAGCACCATGGGAGGGTTGCTCCCCGCTTATCTCATACGGAAGTTTGAGATGTGGGTGGTACGCCTTCTGGATCCACCCAGTTGAAGTAGCCGCACCATTCATCCTCGGCCAAGGGCACCGGTAGAATCTCCGTCCGCTAGTTCATCGTGGCGGTATCAACCATCGCTCAAGGCCGTGTTCGCAAAAGTCGTGGCTTTCGGTGGCCCCGGGAGGTTTCTCCTTTGACTCGAGCAATTTCGCAATTTTCTTTGAACTCCGTGTGTCGATGAACTAGTTTAGAATTACTACTTTGTGAGTGAAGCATGGGTTCGTCGCATGAAACTCACCGATTGGTTGGCCTCTTGCCCACCGCCCCGAACTCGTCGCCTAGAACGCGGACGTATCTGGCGGCCTCTCCCACCGGTTGAAGTTCTCGCGAAACGGGTTGGCGTCGTGGCGCTTGTAGACAAATTAGTGAGTCACGCTGTTCGGCCGTCGATCCATTGGAAGAAGCAACACCGGTCCTTGTCTTTGAGAAAGGAAAGAACGATGCATGAAATGGTATCGTTAGCTTTGTATTTTATGGATACAAGTAGGTTTACCTAGTAGGGCGAACAACAAAGAGCGGCGCGGGCGGCCGTCTCTCCGTGGGTAGATTGCATCATCTTCGCCGGAAGGTTGCGCCTCATTTGGGTCCGCAACTCCAACAGAATCGGGCGCACGCCATCGTATCCGGTATTCGGGATGACTTCGCTTCTGTCAAGAGGCGACGAGAAACGACATCGCGCCCTAATTTGTGTAGATTCGGATGGCTTGTATTGCTTGTTTGGCGGTGTTGAATGTGTAACCCTAGGCCGGTTTTATAGTGGTGGTGAGTGGTTACTCCGCACGACTACAAAGACTTGTCCGCTTTGACGCCCCGGCATCCTCTCGTGAAAAGTCGCACGACATGTCACCCATCATCAAAGCCGCATCACCGTCACCTTCTGCGAAAGGTCGCACGATTTGTCACCATCCGAGAAAAGCCACACGACTGTCATCACGAACAAAAGTAGGCGGTGAGTGGTCACTTTGAATCGTGCTCGCATGTGTGACAAAGCCTGTAAAGCGAAACAAAGAGAGGTTTGTCGCTGTGGTCAAATCGGCTGAAAAGGTTGAAAGCATTGCGCCTGTGAGTTGTCTAATCGCGCGGGAAAGTCGCTACAAGGTCGTATATATGTCGAATGGTGTTTCAAGGCTATTACTCCATAATTTATCATGTAAACTCGTTATTTTACTAATCCATGAAAAGCTATAGTGATCATACCGTAATAAAACATAACTTATGTAAACAAAATTTATAGCTGAATTTGACGTAATATGAGGAAATAAAGCATCATTTTGTGTTCAAGACAAAATATATGAAAGGAAACAATTAGTGGGATAGTTGCCAGAGAGCTGTCGTCGTCGCATCGCGACCGACAAAGTAGCTACGTGTGTCATTGTCCTATCGACGTGACAAAGGTATCGTAGCATATTTACAAATAGCGCCACTAAGTAAAAGATTATATATAGCACAAAACTTATAAATAAAACTAACATATGTGATATTACATGAGCTAAGGAAGTAAAAGACGAGATTGTTTACAATTACATCATGTGTAAAAGAAACAAACTAGCTAGGGCCCTGCGGCGGTGCAACACTCGTGTGGTCCCAGTGCCTCCTACGACGCTACACATGTCCGACGGATATGTGAGTGGTCAAGGGCCCGCCCACGAGTACTCCTAGGAGGCCGGACCGGGTCAAGTGAGTAGCGAAGGCGTCCCGTGTCGTGAGATGGGCCGGGGCCATGGATCGGGGCCGATCGAGCCGCGACGAACCAAGTACCACACCCGCGATCGCGATAAGGATCCACAAGAAAATCAAGTCCTCGCCCCGAAAGTACCGTAGTCCCCGAGGTGCTCGCACTCGTCGTCGAAGCGGGATCGGCCGCTGTTGACAAACTTTTCAAGTTAGAACGACACGTTATGTGAACAACAAAATATATAAAAAAAGATACCACCTGATGTACCTACGGTCATCGGAATGACGCCGGTCCGGTGCAATTTGGAGCCCCGTGCGTGTCCGACGAGGGCGGTCGGGTCTGCAGGTCGACCTCGTGCATGCAGATTTAACGAGGGGATTTGTACCACGTCGTCCGCCCTGGGCCGCCTACACGACGTCAGGTGTACGACACGGTAAGTCAAGTCTTGAATATGGCGCAGCGCCCCTCGAAGACCGTCCGCTGTGACCCCTATCGTATGGGTGGCACCGACCGCCTGTATCAACGCCGACGTCGCCTGGTGTGCCTCCCTGGTGTGCCTCCCTGGCAAGGTCGCTCTGCGAAAACGAAAAGAGGCTAGTTAGTTCGCATAATTTTCAAGACGTTATGTTGAATGACAAATGGAGGGAGTACGAACCGCGCGTGGAAAGCGAGTCCGGTCAGCGGGTGCGTGTCGGAGTGGTCGGATCGTGCACGGAGGTGACTCCACGACACGCACAACTCGAACGCGGTGCGCGGCCGTACCACTCGATATATCGCGTCGTGACGCGCCGTGGTCGAGGGGCGCTCGTCGATCACATCCGCAAGAGCCGCTGCCATTTATTGCGCATGAGGTACCATGCGTCTTTGCCCACTCTGGCGTCCGACGAAGCCTTTGCGTGTGTACCGCAAAACGAAGCGCAACATTAATTCGCAAGCCACCGAGATCGTAAGTACTAGCGAAGGGAAAAATGTAGAAATACGAACGAGTGCAATTTCTTTGGGAACGACGGCACTGTGGTACTGGAACGCTGCGTAGACCAAATCGCCTCAAGACGCGGTGGGCGTGCGGCTCGACGAACACGCCGAACACCAAGTGACGTCGGGTCAACCAAGATGCTGCGCGTCGGCGCAATCGCAGCGACAGCGACAAGCGCGCGCGTGCTCGCACAAGCTCGGGAGCGAGGCGCCATATGACGCGGTCGTCCGTGAGTGGTCCAACATCGCTACGCATCGAGGGTACGGCGTCGTCAGAATCGGGTGAACCGCGGTCGCAAAAAAACACCGATGATGAACGTTAGTACAATACGTGGAGAATTAAAAACAACATACGGCTACGATAAGTATCTCGACCGACCGGCGACACCACAATGTCCCCATCGTCGGACGATCAACCTCGCCCCGAACCTCGTAGAAGCTCGCGCGTAAGTCGACAGTCTATCGCTGGTCGTCCGATCCGAACCTCTCGAACGACCACGCTTCGCGATAGCAAAGGGCAGCCGGCGAGAGCGGGCGAAGTCGGACACACGACGACACCCGCCGACAACGCGATGCGTCGCGGCAAGTACCGCAGTCCCAAGCCACCGCGGATCTCCTCCAAGTCGGCGTCGGCGATCGCCCTCGCAAATCGGATCATGTGCTCGTCGACAATGTCCCCGCGGCGACGAAAGCGTAACAAGACCCACCCAAGAGCCACGTAAGGTACGCCTCCAAGTGCCGGCGACGGCACGCTCTCCCCACTCCGGCTACCATCCTCTCGGCCGCAGAAGTAATGTTAGGTTGTTAAATGCAATGAAAATCACACACGGTGAGTTAAATCGATATCGACAAGGAAAAATCGCGCTTACGAGAATCGCACAAGCCACCGCCGCGTCGGACCGCGCGCATTGCGAAAGTCGTGTCTTGTGGTCGGGTAGCACCCCGAACCGGCGGAGGATATCTGCCTGCCACTCTGGGTTGACGTCTGCAGGAACCACCACATCCCCTAAGCAGGGCAGGCCCAGGAGGTAACTGACGTCCTCTAGTGTCGGCGCCATCTCACCACACGCAGCAGTGAAAGGTGTGGGTCTCGAGCCGCCACCGGTCCACTAGAGCGATCGGCAAGCTCTGTCGTAAGGGAACCGCCTAGAGGCTCTCCGTCGGTCCTGCAGATCCGCGGCGGTCGCCGACCATACGGGCAATGTAGCGTGCCACCGCCTCAACTCGCAAAAGAATGTGAGAAGTATTATTGTGGTGTCGAAGGGACATGAGTACAACATCGCGATTTAAATTGAACTAACCTCGGGATCCATCGCGATCGAGACGCCACACCTCATGGGGTGCGCAAGCGCAGGCCCCAAGCTCCACCCGCCTCCCCATCTGCAAGGGGCAACGCCGCTAAACGGCTCCGGTGAGTCACGCCGACCAACGGGTCAAGCAACTCGCATAATCGCCTTGCCGCCCATGCTCGCAAATAAAAATATTTATGTCACATAAGGTGTAAAAAGGTGCAAAAAATACAACAAATACAAATAGAATATGAATGGAACAAGTACTGTCATAATTTAGAGCACACGTGATACATGGAAGTAAAAATGTTCATCTATGTGCAAAGCGTTAAAAAGATACAAAATGAATACAACATACTACACTCTCATTTAATCAAGTACAATAACATTCATATTACATATTTTGACCACACGTCATTTAATTCGATACAAGCAAAATGAAATTCTAGTGCATCGAAGTAAACCATAGTTCAGTACGAAAAGAACGTATAACACTTCACGGCTTCTGAATCTTCGGGCAACTCTTGAAAGAGTGCCCTGTCTCCTTGCAAGCAGAATATTTCTTTACGCGGCGGCCACTTTCGGCGGCGGCCATATCATTCCTTATACGCCTGGATTGCCTTCTTCCCACTCCCTTTAGCCTGCTCATGTCTGGGACCCAACGTGTATCCTCCCAGCTTTTGTGCTCCGTGAATAAACCCACCACTCGGAAACCGTACATTTCCGTGCTCCAGGTTGCAGCCACAGCTTCCTTACTAAAGAATTGAGATATGAATCATCGAGCAGGCAGCCATAACATGGGAGCATGGCCTGTGTAATAGACGAGGCTTATTGCAGTGCGATACACAAGTTTGCTCGTATGATGCATTCGTGAGCAACTTTCCGTCGGTTCGTCCCACGACCGGCTTTCTCCTGCACATCACCTCGAAACGGAGCTCCTCGCACCCATCTTCGCTCGTGCATCTCCCCTTCTTGCCTTTGTCCTCCATGTATGTAGAAATCATCTCGAGTACTTCATAGCGGGATCGTTCATGCGCGTGATCGCCCTTGCATGGCGATCAACGAAGTACTTTGTGATGCCACGAAGAACACCTCAACAATACCAACCAAGGAAGGGTCTCAACCTCGTGATCACCCGGTTGTAAACCTCCGCAAGGTTTGTTGTCATGACACCATACCTCGCACCATCGGTGTCGTAGCGAGCCCATTTCTCCCTAGGCTCATGCTCTATCCATTCGAGAAGCGTTTGAGCCCTTCCATTCCTTGAACCAAAGGGGAGGGTCAGTGGCAACTCCTCCAACACGATGGGGCCTCCCTAAGGTCATGCCTCTTCGTTGCCTCACCACCAGTGCCTCGATGTCACTCATCCAATTTCTTCCAGAGTACATCAAACTTTCTCTGCTGGTTCGGTCGTAGAGCCTCTTGAAAAGCTTTGTTAGCTTCTTGTTCTGAATCGCTTGTAGAAGTTGGCACCCATATGACGCTTGCACCACCTACTACGCAAATCGTGCCATGGATGAGTCTCATCCACACCTTGCCGCAATCAATAATTGCCCTCAAAGCCCGAATGCCGATCGTGTATGATACACACTCCGGTGCACGATGAACGACACCGCTTTGACATTCGTAGGAACCAATGCCGACTATCGTGTTTTCACCTCCACAAATGCGAGCGCCACGGGAGAACTTGATTATTGCCATCCACTCCTATGGCGGTCAATATCCGCCTTTGTATTTACTACCAAAATGTCTCATCGACACATAACAAAGGACGACAATGCACGAACGCATTGATGCATGGACCTAAAGCGAAGAATGCTCGCTTCAAAACCATCTTCCCGCAGAAGCGCCGCGAAGGATGCTCACAAATGTCCACATAAGTCCTGTGATTTGGTCCTTTATCACCAAGCAAACCCGCAAGTTCGTAGGAGTCTTCGTACGTGCCGAACCGTGTTTCCAATGCCTTCTGCTTTGCTCTCCATACCTTCGCGTAGCTTATTGTATATTGGAACATCTGTTGTATTGCGAGTACGATGGCCCGTGGCTCTAAATCTAGGTTGCCTACAATCTCTCCGTACATTGCATTGGCAATAAAGCCTGATGATATGTTCCGATGTGACTGCGCAGACTCCGTTAGCACACATGTATGTGGAACGACTATAGAACACTTCCAAATGGTGTCCCATTTAGGCTGGTACGCATGGACGCGCCACGGGCAACCCTCCGTCTGGCATTTTACATCATACACCCGCTGATCGGACTTTACAACCTTGAAGGCTCTGCGCAACGACACTGACCATGCTATTACTGCTTCTTGAACCTCACTCTTATTCTTGTAAATTGCATCTTGTCTCACCTCATTCTGATCATACTGCGAAGGGAACTGTTCGTCATCGTTCACCACCAGCCTGTCGAACGGATACTCATCCCACTCTGCAGGGAATAGATCTTCAGCGGCTTCATCATTACTTAAAGCCTCATAGTCCTCATTCTCAGGTCCATCGCCCGACCACCGACTCAATGTTTTCGCCTCGTCGCCATGCCCATTGCTTCTTGAACCTCTCCGCTGCAACATCGCCTTTCCCACCTTGCACTTCAGACCGACCAACCTACATCCCGCTCTACTAAGCCTTCTCTACTTCTACTGCTCTCCCCAACTTCCTCGGTTCTTCATCAACAACCTCTTGCCGTGTCGCATGCCCTGTATTGACTTTCTCAAATGCTTGTGCCAATAACACTAATGGCCATCCTTTCTCAATTGCAATTTTACGCATTTAACTCCAAGATTTCGGCCCTCTCATTTCCATTAACTCCCAGTACGTGCAATCTATTCTTCGGCAAACTACTCTATGTAACTTCAGATCATGCAATTCACGGTCCAAAGAGAACATGTGGTACAACCATCTCATAACCGTAGCCCATGAACGCTCCCTCACAAGTGATGTGCTAGCCTCTACACTTGCGAAATGACTTAGATCTACCCCTTCAACACCCATGTGCGGAACTCCTTCTCCATAATATATTTTAAATTGCACTCTATCATCCATACCTATCATGCAAATTCATCGAATTCTTAACGTTTGCACAATTTAACTCTACATTGTACGACTAATAATGATCACAAATTTTAATTCTAAGAACGTAGTTTAATTCATTCTGCTTTCGGTCCATACTTGCCGGCCAGCGTTTAATCAGTACAGTTGCAATATTTCAATTCTTACAAATTCTTTAGATTCCGTGATCATTTTCAAATTTCTATGAGAACATAACTAAACTAATGTGTCAGGAACCTCTACAGATTGAGTTATATTTCGGTCCTGACAATTTTAGCCACCCAACTCTACATGACATCTCCGAATTCTCTGTACACAAATAACTGAATTTGGATTCTACATTTCCCAGTTCGTTGAAAATTTATCCATGATCTCTAATCAAAAAACTATTATTACAATTAAAATTTTAATCCCTACCTCTAGGTCATTCCTACATCGAAAATTAATTACTAACTAAGTCGCATAACTAAACATCTGTCCATACCGACATAACTATAAATTCCTGACTAATTCATCTAACTAAACATCTATTCTTACCGAAATAATTATAAATTTCTAACTAAGTCAACTAGCTAAACAACTTGCATCAGGTTCTCATTCCTAACTAAGTCATCTACCTAAATAACTATTATTACTCTATTTAATCTAATTACTATATTACATATTTAACATTTAAATACTTAAAAAAATTAGTACCTGACGGAATGCAGATCTTCGAAGTCCCTCTCCCTCACCCTTTCTCCTCCTCCTCCTCCTCCTTTTCCCTCTCCCTCTCCCTCCCCCTCCCCCTCCCCCTCCCCGTCCCCCTTCTTCTCCTTCTCCTTCTCCTTCTCCTCTCTTTTTCTTTTTTTTCTCTCTGCGGTGGTGGCTCGAGTGAGAGCAGAGAGCGCGCGCGCTTATATAGTACTGTCTCGTCGCCATTTCAAATGGCGACAGACTCTCTGTCGCCGTTTGAAATGACGACAGACAGGCTGTCGCTATTTAAATAGGCGACAGAGGTGACGGTTGCTCTCTGTCGCCATTTGAAATGGCGACAGAGAGTCTGTCCCTATCTGAAACGGCGACAGGCTGTCTGTCGTCATTTGAAATGGCGACAGACTCTCTGTCGTCTTTTGAAATGGCGACAAGTGGGTAGTTTTGTAAAAAAAAATCGGCATATTATTTTTGTAAAATAGAATAAAAATAGTATTATTTTAAAAAAAAAATTCGAGAACGTTGTATGTATAACTTGTGTTTGTACTCTTAAAAAAAAAAGACGATGTTCATCTTTAGCCGGCTGATCCGGAACCTACTAATAACAACGGCCTAAAAGATATTTGTGGCACGGAACACGGTGGGGTCAATTCGTGCAGTGAGTTTCTACTAAATTCTAGGCCCTGGACGGGAAAGCGAAAATCCGGCGTTCCAGCCAACTAGCCAAGCCAACACGTGAGGCGATAGCGACCGTGTGTCTCCGGTTACCGCGGGGACAACCTAGACCATGACACGCTGATGCTGGCTGGAACGAGTACCGACGCTCCTGCGTCTCTGGTTGCGAACATGGCTGCCCAGTGGTAGGCACTGCTGTGCTTGGCAGCTTGGCCGATGATTTTGGCAGCGAGAGCAGATGCGAACAAAGCCTGTATCAATCTGTATGGAGGAGAGCCGTTCGGCTCCTCGCCCCTACACGTCGCAGGCAGCGCCGGTCTGCTGTTGAGCTATCGCTGGAACTCCACAGGGATTCTGAATGGGATTATCGGAAATCACGGAATTCCCACTGCCGAGAACAGAGATTATTCGCGGAAATAATGCGGGCGCCTAAGCCTGAAGTACCACTTCACTTGCCTTTTCAAACAGCTTCAATCGATCCGAAGGGAAGGAAACAGACATGCTACAGTAGTGTCAAGTCTGAAGTAGTCTACAGCTGCAAGTGCGTGCCATGCCGAGCAGGCCATCCAGTCAACCGTCTATTTTGAGCACGCTTGAGAAATAGGGAGTGGCACTTCTTTACTGGGTTCTGCTTAAGTCGTCGATCACAAGATCGACTAGTTTAAGTAGGTTACTTTTAGGAATCTACAAGGATTCTGGAATCTGGACAGGCAAGCAGGAATGCAAGCACGAGGAACTGTTCATTTATTTGATTTTTTTTTGCAAACTCATAAAAATATTACAAAATAACCCCTTTCTCCACCACGGAAAGATCAAAGGTGACACCTAGCTCCTTCTACGCTAGAGGACTGCGGGAGGCCAAGATGCCACGCCAAGGAACCGCGTAAGCACGTAAGCAGGCGACGAGGGAGATGGTGTTGAGCGCAAAAGCAGCAGCTTGCCGCGCTTTGGAGGCGTGGAAGGCGGGTTGCCACAGAGGGGGCGCGTGGGAGGAGGTGTGACGTGCGTGGAAGCGGCCGCGGTATGCGCAGGAGGATAGGCCCTGTGGTGCTATAGCATGGGAGGTCCTTGTGCAGTACTATAGCATAAAATGTGCCTTCTGTGGTGCACAAGAGGCCATTTTTACAAAAAAAATCGTGAGGAAGCTATTTTTATAATAAAAATGGAAGCGAGGCTAATAAGTGAACAATTCCAAGCATGAGTTGGATGCCCTCGGATTAGGGGTGAAAATAGGGCAGATAGTTCTCGCCCGATTCGGAGCTTGATCCGGTTGGAACCGGATCCGGGAAGTAAATCGGATATTGGGTCGGATTCGGATACGGATCCGGATAGTTAACGATAATATCGGATTGGATTCAGAGTGTACGCTATCCAGAAAATGTAGATTGAGAACCGGATATCGAGTATTACGTAATTCGGATATCCGGATTTAGCATCTCACCCTTGGATACGCAGCAGTTGAGCTCCACGAGGTGCCAAGGGAAGGTTTGGCCTATTGGTAATACTTCACACTTTTTATTCTTTATTCTTTGATCTTTTTCTGAATAAAAATACAAATATAATCCCCTTTTGAACAAAAATACAAATATAATCCCCTTCCTGACCACATAAGTACAGGCAGGAAACACGTGTCGTCTACTATGCTTTCCTACCATGACGATCACCGCCATCGTATCCACCTCGACAAGGTAAGGTACCGTGGGACCTGAGCTCAGCAAAATGGGGCACTACAGTGTTCAAGCTCGACAGATACCTACCATAGTCGAGCTCGGTAGGAAGGTGGGGCCATCACTTGCATCGCTTGTTAGGCAAAGAGCCGCTATGATATCGACTTCCCACCACAGTAGGTCATACGTGTCGTTTATTGGTGTTTTCGCGGTCAAGAAGAATACTAAATTTGTAATTTCGTTTTTTTAAAGACGAAAGACGGGAAAAAAAGCATGAAGGGGCGAAATACACGAGGCTTTGTGCCCAAGTACCCATGACCAGGGTTCACAAAACCGTTTTTGAAAAAAACACTTGATATTCGAAATTCGAAAAATTGAAAATATTGAGTCGAAAATCGTCAGAAACCGTAGGGTTAAGAAATTTAAAAATTTGAATTTTTTCTAAAAAATAAAAAACCGCTCAATTGATCGACCAATTGAATATTCCTTAGAGTGGTTTTTGAGCAATTTTCGCTCGGTTTCTTCGAAAATTGAGCGGTTTTCACCAATTTTCGACCTGATTACGCCGCATATTTTTTTTACTAGACCAATTTACTGATCGGTTTTGAATCTCAAACTACGTTTTCGTCGGTTTTTCAAACCCTGCCCATAACAGAACACTACTAACAGGTGACTTGTACAAGTGTACTGCAACTCTACAACCACCCATCAAGTGACACAATACTCCAGCTCCACATGACACATGAGGAACACCCTTTAGAATCGTTCACTTATCTGACCCTCTAAATCTCTCTTTTCCCCTTAAATTTAGGCTTTTCATATATGCATGTACAAATTTAATCATCTTTCTTATAAACGAAAGCGTGATAGACGATACTTATCCCTTACCGCACCTAGAGAGTGCAGAGGGTGACTAGCACCGTGACACAGGTGAGGAACCACATGAGTGGGCGAGCATGGGAGAGGCTCAAGAACTGGCCAGCGTACGACCTCGCTGCCACGATCGAGGAGCACGAAAGGAGTCCTATCACGATGGGCCATGCGTTGCTCCCACAGTCGGCTGAGCTCCCGTGGCTTCGGTCACTTGCCGCGCTCCGTGGGCGTAGCAGGTGACAGATGCCTCCTGCACATTTCTTGGTAGAAGATAGGGCTAAATTTATAAATATTCTCTTCGGTCATAAATAGTTATTGTTTTGGACATTGATACGGTCTCCAAAACTCAGCTTAAACCACTAATTTCTATTATAATATATTTAAAAAATCTAATAAAATTATAATATTACGAAAGTTCATTTCGAGATGAATATACATATATGATTTTCTTGCATACAATCTAAATATTTTAAAAAATATCAATTGCTAAAGTTTTTAAAAAATATCAATTGCTAAAGTTTCAAAAGTTTAACTTCGCGTATCCCATACCGTCGAGTTTTTATAAATAGGAAGGAGTACATAAATAGGAAGACTAGATTTATATATAAAAAGAAGTACAGGAGCGAGATAAGCGTATATGTCGACCCTAAAGAAGAATTCTAAGTAGCAATAGATTAATTCGGTTGATAAAGAAACAGAGATATTTTCCCACAACAGAAGGGACCCCCGGTTCCCACCACGCACCACACCGACCAGTCCATGATCTCCCTCTCTCTGCAACATCACACAGTCACTCTAGGCCTAATTTCTCAGATGGATCCCCAAAGCACTTCATCACCCAAATCCATCTTATTCTACCTCGACGCCATGCGCAACTGACAAGAAAATCCAATCACAAAGCACTATAATGTACTACTCCCAGTTACCAATTTACCATGACAGCATCTTAGCAGGATTGCCTTACCATGAACGCAGCATAACAACAAGGAAATTGCACATACTAGTGGTGCTAGCTCATCATCCGTCGTACGGATCATAGCGTGCAGCCGCAGAAGAGGAAGAAGCAGCACATCATTGAGACGAGCGCGACGGACTCGACGGCGGTGACGACGCCCCAGAGCACGGCGTCCACGACGAAGGGGACGTCCGGCACGAGCTCGGGCCACCGCCGCACCGCCGCGCCGAGCTGCTCCGGCCGCCACCCCCGGAGGAAGGCGTAGGTCGACGAGGAGGGCGACGGCAGCAGGGCGGTCAGGCTGGGCAGACCGAGGTCCGGCGGCCACCGGAGCATGGAGACCAGGCTGCCCCCCATGGGAGCGCTCGGCGACTCCACTAGCCTCCCTCCCTCCCTCACGCTCCCGCGCGCGGTGCGTCGGCGCCTGTCGGGCGTGCGTCGCTCTGGGACGCGTGAGTTAATGGCTCGAGGCTGTTTCGGTTGGTTTGGGAACTCGATGGGTGAAGGAAGGGTGTGGCCGTGTGGAGGCGTACCGTGTTACTGGCTTACTGCTACTCGTCTCGTCTCGTCTCGTGCGTGGCGTTGTTTCTTTGTCACGAGGGAGGGCCCCATGGTGGTGGGCCGGCACGGAGGGCGACCGCCTGATGCGCGAGGTGTTGATTGCCTCGGTAGATTGGCGTCAATTTAGGGCCGGGCTTTGTTCCATGGCGGGTTAATCGGTTGTTTAGTGGGCATTACCGAGGGGATCGCTTGTGTAAGGCCCGGCCCGGCTTTTAGCCGAATGTGGTGCTAGTTCTTTTGACGGCCCAAGTGAACTTAACCAAGATCGATCTTTCTTTATTGAGGTGGCATTTGGTTGGGTGGGACGGTGGGTGAAGGTGGATGTGATATGGTTATATATGGATTTAGAGTTATCTAATTATTTGGATGAGTGGATGGGTAGGATATGGATATCCAGTTTTTTAGAATATTCCCTCAAGATGTTAGATAGAGTCATCCAAAGAAAAATGCCGGACAGGCTCATCCAGTTTATTGTATGAAGAGGTGTACTCGATTAAATTCAAATTTTGCCGAAGTTTACTCATTCAAATTCAAATTTTGTCCGAAAATTCAGATTTCGATCAAACTTTGACCAAAAATTCAAAATTTGTCAAAAAAAATTTTTAAAAAAAATCCAAGTTTCTGCCAAGTTTTGTCCGAAAATTCAAATTTTGGTCAAATT
Source organism: Otatea glauca (assembly GCA_036346275.1). NCBI lineage: Eukaryota > Viridiplantae > Streptophyta > Magnoliopsida > Poales > Poaceae > Otatea > Otatea glauca. Next base: position 22,832,062 of record CM070715.1, read on the forward strand.
TTTTTCTTTCAAAAATTCAATTTTTGAAAAAATATTTTAAAAAAATCAAATTTAAGTCCAATTTTATCCAAAAATTCAAAATCTTAATTACAACTAACCCATCCATCCAACCAAATAAAAAATTGACTCATCCTATCCTTTCTCATCTATACCCCTTTATAATGCACCTAAGCATTCTTTTCTACGTCCACCCCAAATAATGCACCCCACTAGAGATGGCCTAACCTTCATGCACCCAGCGAAACGTCCCCAGAAACTTGCCTCCATCAAAATTAACCTCTCAGATCTTTCCTCAGCTTTACTCACCCACATTCGATAGCCATTGTTTAATGTGTCTAACTCATCCCTGTGGCCCACAACAGATCTCCCCAACCTCCAGCATCATCTCAAGGAAAAGGAAACAAATATCCTGGAATTAAGGAAAATGAAAAGATCATGTATTACGTGCTGGGAAAAGGAAACCGGAAGACAGGGTACTATACTAGTCCATCTAAGGGCAGCTCCAACAGCTCCCTCATCCGATTCCCTACCTTAAAATTTGAGGAAGCATGCTACTGTTTCAGCTCCAACAAGTTCCCTATGTCATTCTCCATTTTTGAGCATCGGAGAGAGGCTCCCGAAATTACAGGAATCTCTCTCCCTTCCCCATCCGATCGGGCGCAACGGCCGCAGCGCTCCCGCGCCCGCGACGACCGGTGAGAGGAAGGCGAGGAAGCGCAGGACTCCGAGTAGCCGGAGCGAGCGGAAGGCGAGGAAGCACATGACTCTCTCTCGCGCACGTGCCATCCGAGCCGCCATCTGCTTCCGCATCTGGGCGCCACCGTCTGTTTCTGCATCCGAGCCGCCGTCTCCTTCCGCATCTGGGCGCTGCCGTCTGCTTCCACATCTGAGCTGCCGTCTGCTTCCACATTGGGCACCGCCGTTTCCGCATCCGAGCCGCTGTTCTGTTTGATGCTCGGAGGGCAACGACTGTCTATTTCTCTCGCTCTCTTTCCACCCTTTGTGCGCATCTTTTTGCTACTGTTGTTGTGTGACATAGATATGTTTCTGAACCGCTGAGCATGGTTGAATGCCATTTTTGTACTTAGCGTTTGAATGTATGAACACAGGAGTTGCATTCACATTCGCTACCTGCTTTCATGTTCAGATTGTTTCTTTGTTGCTTGAATCTGGTTTTAAGATCAACCTTTAGGAATTACAGGGGCCAGGTGAGCTCAATTTCCGGTACATTTGCTAGTGTTGAGTTATGCAAGCTAGATGACATAGATCAATATGTTAGATCTAAATATGGACTAATGGAGAGGTAAATCTGTATGAGTCTAATGGCAATTGCTTCTCCCCACTAAGTTTAAAGGACTAGCCCAACTTCAATTTTTTTTATATGACATTTTTCATGCCTGAAATTCTTGTTTACCTAATTTGACTGCCCATGCTTGCACTAAAATGTTGTTCACATGATCAGTTATACCTAGTTAACTTTACATTATGCTTGGTTAATTTTTGTTTTGGTTTCGGTCGTAGCAAATTCAGCAGCTACTGGTTCTGGAAAGTTGCAAAGTGCTTTTGTCTTGATAGGAACAAATATTTGATGGTTGATGGTTCTAACGCAGAAATGCTGGTTCATGGTTGATTGCTAAATCACAACATATCCAGAATGAAAAGAGCTTCTTCTTGGCAGTTTCTTCATAATCATGTTGTTACTTGTTGGTTAGGCTAAACTTGCAGAATAACTCTTGTTCATTTCTCCTTTAGGGGGTTGCATCGGAGAAGGAAGGCATCCAAAAAGAGTTGTTTGAACTGCTCTTGTATTGAAACTGAGCAAGGGTGCTCTTGTTGCTCAGGCTCACAAACTCATCCTTAGCTTGTGGAGCATGCCATTTGCCAAGGTACAACTTTCATCTATGTATTTGTTTCTGTTTCTTAATAATCTATGTATTTGTTTCTGTTTCTTATTACTATGTAACATTCACATTTTGGCATAATGCGTCATGCATAACTTAGCATAACCAAAGATACAATTGTATACATGCAGATGTTCACGAATGGGATGAAGGAGAGCAGCGCTTCAAATGTATTTTTCGAAGATGTTTCTGCTGAAGCATTCTTTCTCCTCCTCTAATTTATGTATAGTGGGGAACTTAAGGTGGATAGCCGAGAAATAACTTCAGTATTGGTTGAGCTGTAGTTTTTAGAACTGAAGATTACTGCTGAGAGACACTTCTTTTTCACCAGTGTGCAGAGCATTGTTATTCTTACAACTGCACTTGTTACACTTATTTTGCATGTACCATTGCTCAGATTTTAACATGATTTTCTTGTCATGCAACATCTCCTGAGTATAATTTCCTCTGTAGTTTTAGGCATTCCTATTTTGTTGCAATTACTGAAAACCATATCTGTTGCTATTCAAGACTTGACGTGGGCCTGTGATGGTTGTGACAAATGGGGCCATTAGCCTCAGAAAAAAAAGTATATGAGATATTGATACAACTTTCCATGTGCATTATACATTAAGGGTTCGGGTGTTCTACTGGAAGCAGCTCATCAACCAAGACTAGTTTTTAGTTTTTCCCCAAATTCAAGGGATATGGCTTCTACAAATTTGGCGAACTTGCTAGCTGGTTCAATTTAGATTGACCCCTGAAAGTTTATTGCAGGACACAGTATGTTCAGTCTTACAAGCAGTTTCATTAGTCCCATCTTGTAAACTGCTTGAAGAAATGTGCAAGAGGAATTTTGCAACACACTTTGATTATTGCACAACTGCTTGCACGGACTTTGTGTTGTTAGATGAAATTGGGTTATTTGATCATGTAGCGCGACCTGTTATTTTTTTTAATGACACAATATTTTTTCGTTAGTTTCAAATTCAAATTTTAAATTTTCGTATTTAAAAATAGCTGTTCAAATTTTAAATTCCTGATAGAATAAATTTTAAATTTTCGTATTTAAAAATAGCCGTTCGAATTTTCACCGTTAAAAAATAAAGGTGGCTTACATGGCGGTTATGGAATATCATTATAATATAGGATGGAGAAAATAGGGAGTGAGATTTGGAGAATGCTGTTGGAGAGATAAGTGATATAGGGAAAGAATCTTTTTAGAGAATTCTGTATGTGGGGATATAGGGATCCAAATTTAGGGAATGCTGTTGGAGATGGTCTAACCAAACAAAAAATTGGCTCATCCCTATCCACCCAACCAAACAACTATCTGGATAGCTCCATCCCATTCAGGCTGGATGGCCATATCCCATCCAACCTCATCCGGGCACGGTAATAGTATATAATAAATGAGTCAACAAACGCGGTACAGTTCCTCGCGAAACGGAGCGATATGTAAATCCAGAATTGATGAAAGCTTGTTCCCAAAATCCAGACGCACGCATATACAGTACATCGCTTCGTGTAAATAGGTAAATTTGGAGGTGTTATATTTCAACTCAATATGCATTATATACTACTACAATTCACTTTAGACAAACAATATAAGACTAAACTCACCACTGCCTTACATATGCTACATAAGTTTTTACACTAACAGACCATAGTATTACAAAAATTACCGGAAGCAAAACCTTGAAGCTGAAAATTCTCCTTCAATATTGTGTAACGAAAAATTCTACAATAAACTACGAAGCGTATGCAGCAGATCGATTGTTTGATGATGATGGTGAATTGTTTAGCTTCAAGCCCCCAGCACAGCACAACTTTTCCTCGTTACCATATCTATACCCCTTTATAATGCACCTAAACATTCTTTTCTATGTCCACCCCAAATAATGCACCCCACTAGAGATGGCCCAACCTTCTTACACCCAGCGAAACGTCCCCAGAAACTTGCCTCCATCAAAATTAATCTCTCAGATCTTTCCTCAGCTTTACTCACCCACATCCGATGGCCATTGTTTAATGTGTCTAACTCATCCTTGTGGCCCACAACAGATCTCCCCCCACCTCCAGCATCATCTCAAGGAAAAGGAAACAAATATCCTGGAATTAAGAAAAAGGAAACAAACGTTCTAGAAAAGGAAAAGACCATATATTACGTGCTTAGAAAAGAAAACCGGAAGACAGAGTATTATACTAGTGCGTAGGAAAAAACACCAATGACAGGTTTAAGGACTAATACGCTTTCATGTGTGACCAGGGTTTGAAATTTCGTTTTCGGTTCACATCTCAGAGATAAACGAAATCTAAAATTTCAGCGAAATATCAGAATTTAGGACAAAATCCGGTCGAAATTCAAAAAGAAATTTTGAAATCTAGAATTTTTTAAACGAAATTTCCGAAATTTTGGCAAAATTGAACCAAGTGAAAATTGGTCGAAACGATATTAGAAAAATTTGAAAAATTTTGTGCATGATCTTGACACATCACTAATATTACCATAAAATTTTCAGATGATTATCATGTCTAAGGGAATTTTCCAAATTCTGACAGTACTACTGTCTTGATAAAGGGCTGGCCAGTAAATTTCAACCGAATGAAAAATAGTGCAAAACACATTATAAAATTTTTAAACTTTTATAGAACAGTTCTGAGGCAATTATTAAGCTCTCCTAAAAATTTTGGATTATGATCACACTCGAACGAATTTATAAAATTCTGAGACTATTGCTATCTTAGTTATGTTCATTCTGTTTTTGAATTTTTAAATATAACAACTGAAGTTCAATTATTTTGGAAATATTTTATGTTTAATCCTAGACTGCTAAGGATAGTATCATAAATTTTTCAGAGCGTGATAAAGCTCGTACGGTTTTTTTAAAAAAAAAATTGACAGTGCTTCTATGATTTTTATAAAACATCTGAAAAATTCGTTTTTTCAAAACATTTTCATAGAAGATAACATTATTAAGCATTTATCTACATTTCTTATTTGTTTGAATGCAACATACCAAATATTTGGACATAAAAGACCGTAAAGTTATAAATTTCGACAGCATTTCGACTGATATTCGGATTATGATAATTACAATTGGCAACAATTAATATATATATATATATATATATTGTTATCACAAATGATAGACATGAAATAAAATTGACACATATGACAATTCACCACATATTGGCGTGTTGCTCGGTTGCTCCTCAAAACTTGTAACATTAGTCCTAAACCTCCATAATTTGCAATCAAATAATTCCTAGTTTACATGCTAAACCTCTAATTAATCTATCTAGATGCAACTTTGGCCACGGGAGCTTGGGTCAGACCAAATTGGAGTTACCTAGTTGGAGGTGTCCTTGACAAATCTCGGAGGAATGTCCCGAGATCTTGGTCTGTAGCGCCGAGATTAACCTCCTTCACCGGACAGGGCCTGATCTGGCCAAATATGCACCGGATTTGGCAGGAGATGACTGAGGTTGAGAGGGGTAGCTCGGGTGTGCACTGTGTTGCTTGGGAGAGGAAAGTGAACGAACGAGTCCGTGAATGAGTGAGTTTACTCCGAAATCACTGTGAAAATAATACATAAAAGAGTTATCTACTCATCACTAGTACTCGGTAGCCCTTCAAGCTCATTTGGTAAATTCAGTACTATTGAGTCTTCGTGGTGGGTTCGATCGAGCCCCCACGGTGGCGTTTTTATTTTGGTATTTTTTTGAGCACTAGGAGTGACCGGTGAGCACGCAAAAAATCAACAAAAAACTAGTGATAGCGAGGTTTTCAACCTGGGATCACAGCAACGTCAACCCTCCACTCTTACCAACTCACCTACACTGCTTGCTGTGGATTTCTTTACATGTAAAACTTATAGATAGCGTCATAATTCCCCACAAAAGAATTCTAGCCCAACCCGACTCAAATAACATGCATTCCGGTCAAAATTTGCCGAAATTAGTGTAGCAATTTGAATTTTTTTTATATATTTGGTTGGGACTTTGAATCTCATCCCTGTCCAAAATGCAAAATCTCGTTCGAAATTTCGTATAGATTTTTGAACCATGTGTGTGACCAACCGAAGCCTTCCGCAAAACGTATAAGGTATAACGATACTAGTCAATACCTGTGCATTGCCGCTGGCGTAATAAAATTGAAAATCGTATGTTCATGTGTAAAAAGAATGCTCTAAATCCAAGCACTTAGGAAGAATAACGACCATTTGAATTTTTTTTTTGAAAGCCCCATGTGTAAGTAAGTGGCTTGCAAAATGTACATTTCTTGAATGTAAAACATATGCAATATTAGACTTGTATTGTCCATCTACTTGTCAAGAGCACAATGGATCAAACAAATTTTAAATCGGACACTCAGATAAAAATATATAATCATTTTACACCTTCTAACTATATATGGATCAGTAATTTAGTCCAAACTGCCATGTGAGCATGAATACATTTTACCAACCCCATGCATATGCAGTGTCCCAACAAACAACAACTACAATTTTTTCCCATAGCTGACAACTGGACTAAGGAAAGGAGTCAAAAGTTAGTCTACTTAAATTAGGTGTTGTGGCTGGAGAAATCAAGAAACACATGCATCATGGCAAATATAAAGAAATAAACGAACAAAACACAAATGTTATCTTTCACATCAAAGGACATAATTGAAACTTAACTCAGACATTCAGTTATGTACATAGCAGCGTGAAATATCTTATGTGTATTGGTAGAACAATAACAGAGAAAAGCGGTAAATCCGCAAATGAAGTGGATAACAAATATACGTGCCATGTTTTACCAACAAAAGTATTATGACCTGATTAAGGTAGTAGACAAAAATGCACACCAATCCACTCTTAAAGGTGTTCAATTTGAAACCTCCGAGATACCATCACTAATTAGAAAACTTTTTCTATACATCAAAACAAAGATTAGTATAGCCCTACAAGAGAAAAACACAAATTATCCGCTAAAATGCTAACATTATTTTGTCACCGTTAACTGCAAGGAAAGAGGCCCATGCTCAATTATGAATACTAGGTATAGCTGCGCGCGATGCCGCGCCGCGCGAAAAAATCTAATTCGAATCGGTGTCCGTGTTGAATTTGTGGAAGAGCTTTCTCTTTTTTTTTAATAAAATAACCGGATCTAAACGTAATTTCAAATCTTTCGAGTCGAAAGAACCGACACCCGTGTCGAATTTGCGAAACTACGGGTTTTTTTTGCAAAATAACCGATGGAAGGACCTGTTCTCGATTTTTGAATCTTCCCGGTCGAAAGAATCGGATTTCGCAAAACTACGAGGTCCTTTTTACAAAATAAATGGTAGAAGGACCGGTTAGCGATTTCGGAATTCACGGGGTTCTTTTTGCAAAATAACAGTGGAAGGACCTGTTTGCGATTTCAAAATTTCCGAAGGACTTTTTCGCAAAAAAATGTACCTTGTAGCCTCTATGCTCGGCAAATCTTCCTGGCATAAGATATATATTATTATTGATAAGCCTGTTCATTGGGTAGGTGGCTTGTTGTATTGTCTTTGAATTAGTTTTATTTCTTTCAGCTAAGATGCTACATGGGGTTGAAGTTAGAAATTAGAAAGGCATTGGTTCTATACAAAAACCATAAAATTCTGTGACATATTTGTACTTCTTAAAAGCCATCTGATTTTGTCACTATTGCCATTTTCCCATGAAACACAAAGATAATTTGCATTGAAAACTTGAAATATGGGAACTACTGCATAGTGCATACAGAAAGAGGGATTGAAGGCTTTATGGGAACTAAAAGGAAACACCAGAGAACAAACCTTGTAGCTCTGTGTCTACTTCTTTAACACAAAGGTGAACACACATAATGTCTCGTATTAAAGACAGCGTGATCATCCAATTTGATAAAAACTGATACCAGAGGTAAGTTAACTAACATTTGAGAAAGTAATACCGCATTGAAATATTTGAAGGTGTTTATTAAACAATTGTATGCAAAATTCAGAAATGATTCAAAATTAACCCAGAGCAACATAAAATAGCTACAACAATACCCGACGCAGAAGGTAAGTGAGCTATATATACCAAAGCTAGTTAGTCGTTATTAAGATGAACAACAAGAACGTCGGCATTGAAGGATGCAGGCATGCAGCTAGTAACGAAAGCATCATTAGGATAGAAGGTGGCGCTAATCGGAGATCCCAGCTTGTCCACAAGTCAAGAAAAGGAGGCAGTGGAACAAAGTTTGAATAAGCTGAATCATCGCAACATAGATTGAGATCCACAAACATGTACCCGAAATATGAAATCCTACAAATAAATATTAACATTATTTTCTTGGCATCTAATCAGATGAAGGAATGTCAAGAGGAAATAATAAGCTTAAGTGGCATGCTTAACTAATGGTGCATCCTAATGCACAAACTTAAGCTCAAAACCTTGGTCGAACAAAGAACCATATCTTTTCATACAGATGTATTGAATAACCACAAAAGGCACCAATGGCATCACTTAAATAATGCAATAATTCAGCTTGCACTACTATTGCTCTTCATGATCAAATGCTATGGCAGAACAAAATATGCGTTTCACCTTCCATAACTTCTCCTGTACAGAAATTAAGCAAAGCTTAACCATCTCTACTACTTCTAATTACGATTTGGTGGCAGCGGTCCGTTCTCCATACCCTCTCTTTCCTTCTATTCGTTCAGCCCGCCCCCACCCCCTTTCCTTCTGTTCGCTCAGCCTTTCCTTCTCGCTCAGCCTTTCTTTTTGTTCGCTCAACCTTTTCTTCTGTTCGCTCAGCCCGCCCCCCACCCGATCCGGATTCCCTCTATTTATGGAAATATTACTGATCACATCTCCTTAAAATAGAAGGATTTTATTCATATCTCTTATAAATAAAAGAGTTTCCTCATCATATCCCGCTTGGATGGAATGACATACTCACCATATCCCATGACATGAAAATTCTATTTCATTGTATCTCATTCTGATGGAAATGCATATATTAAAAGGCAAGAATTGCATAATCAAATCACGTGTCAATCCCAGAGATCACAAGGCACCTATCATATAGGCTGAGCACTCACACGCCTAGCTGCCCTCTCCTCCACTTATAAAAGGCCACCTTCATCTTCATCATAGAGGACATACAAAGAGATATAGAAAGAGACAGAGGAGATGAAAGCTCATACACACATATGAGAAAGAAGCAATACAAAAGATTCGAAGGGGTGCAAGAAATGATATGGAAGGAGGCCATGGCCATGGCTCCTCTCTTTTTTTCAAACAACTAAAGCTGTGATTAAATTATGATGATAGAAAACAAAGTTTAAAGTTACAAGGTACATAAGACTACACTCGAGACAAAAGGGGAGGAGAAAAAAAAGAAAAAAGATCAAATTCTTTAAAGTTGCCGTTGTACTATCATGTTGAGGTTTTTTAAAATTATACTAGCATGAATAATTAACTAATAATTTGTAGCACTCTTAATTAGCTAACAAGTTCGCTTCATATATGTCTTTTTCATCAACCAACTTGGCTGTTGCTTTAAAAAACTTCTCTTAATAAGGTTGTTTGAGAATTTTCGTAGCAACGCACGGGCACTTAACTAGTATTGTACAAAAATTAAGCAAAGCTTCTTAGCTCACTTGTTCTTTCCTAACTCGCACAATGGAAAACCAATGGTTTAGCTAATTCCAACATTGGACAGCTCAAAAAAATAATTACCAACAACGGTAAAATTCTTTGTTTTGTTCTAGAATGCCATACCCATTTTTTTCTTTGGCCTAATCCAGTTCATCCTTCTGTTCATGTGCCTTTATTGAATCTGCAAGGCTGCAAAGGATAAAAATAACAGAGCAGTTTATGCTCGCGTGTCTTTACATCATATGGGACAACACCTTCAACTAAAAAAGGCCAACGTGGCAGCACCTAATTTAAGTAATCTGTAAACTAATTGAGTAAAGAATAAACAAAGACAGTGATAATAACCCTTAGAAGCTAGAACAGAGATCGGAATTGGATAAGAGGCATTCGGTTCTGTTCCCCCCATTGAAGGCAGTAAGAACTCCTGAAGTAGCAAAAGGACACATGGCCATTACAGCTCCATAGAAATGAAAAAAAATAGCTATTTGATCTAACGCACACACAAACGGCTCAAACTTATGCAAGCCGATCAACTCCTAGGGTGAATCCAACAGGGTCCATCAGGTTAGAGCTTACCCTTTACACCGACGTTGGTACCCCCTGGCCAATATGACGAGGACATCACTAATACGGATATGACCACATTTGGTTGTGCCAACTTCAACACATCATCCACGGGCCAAGAAGAGAGAGAGATCAAATCCATCACGTTCTGGAATCCAATTCGGCCTCCTGAGATAGCATCGACTTCAAATATGAATAACTTTTGCATACGGACTCCGATTTGAGTGAACTTGGACTTGATTGAAAGCTTACAACGAGATCTTTCGAATGGATCTAATCTCAGGCCCAGATTCATCGTAGATCAACCGGATCATTAAAATAATGTACTACAATACTGTTTTGGGCTGTTTCGGGCCTTGTAAACGTGTGGGGCCCAAGCCCAAGTTGTGTGCGCCCCCCTTGGCTGCACACAACCCTAGGACGTCCCTCTCACGTCCATCCCTCTTATAAACTCAGTAGCCGTCGCTTTAGACACTTGGGTTTTGTTTGATTAGTTTAGCCAAGTGCAAACTTTGTGTCTTCAAGTTGTGCTGGACAGCCACCTTGTCAAGATCTTCAATAGAACCCCACCTTAATTTTGCCTTCAATTCCTATTTGCAATTTCAGATTGCTTTTACCATTGTTCTTGCTTGTTCTTCGGTTGCTTGCAGGAATTGAACCTCGTGTTCAGCTTGATCGTGCCCACGGCATGATCAATAACACTCTGGAGTTGGTTTAGCGATTGCTAAGGCGCATCGTCGTCGTACGTTGTAGTCGGATCGTCAAAGTCGGTTCCACCAAATCGATAGTTATCGCTCTCATCGAAAGATCGGGACACAACCTCGCATCAGGTGGTATCAGAGCTCCAAGTTGCTCGGTGAGAGATTCACAACCTTAGATTAGTTTTTGTTTTCTGTCCTAAAATGAAAATTACTCCACAAAAATTCAACCTTTAGATTCAATCTAGTATTTTAGTGAGTTTTGTTAGGTTTTGATCCATTAGAGTCCTTGTTTTAGTTGCTGATCGTTTTTCCTTCGCGTAGCTTTTCTTTCAATTTGTCCAGTACTTTGTTTTGTTCATAACTTTCGCATATGAGCTCGGATTCTAGTATTTTTGCACTTTCCTAAAACCTGGGAACGATCTCTACAAAAACATAGTTGGTCTTGGACTCTAATTCTGGAGCCAAATTTGTTTAATCTGGGCATCACATTTGGGCAAGCAAGTTGTACTTCCAATCCAGATCGGTTCGGTATTTTGATCATAATTTTCACGTCCGAACTCCGATTGGGAAGTTTTTATACTTTCCTGAATCCTTGAAGAGTCCTCTACAAAAACGTTTTTGGGTGTCCTTTGTGATTCGGAATCCTTCAAACCGAATTTGATTCGGATTCGGAATCAGTCCCGCGGGCTGAAATTGGGGGTATTCTGTGTTGTTCGGTTTTTGAGCCATAACTTTCACACCTAATCTCCAAATTGCATGTTCTTGTACTCTTTTGAAAGCTGAGGACATAAGCTTCAATTCTTTCCATAGTGAACCTTCTAAATTCGGTCGTTTGGAAGCTTTAATCGAGGCGACAAATCTGCTGCCCTAGAAACATTGAATTTGGGTATCTTGCTTCAATTCGTGTTCTAACTTTGTTTCTTTGAGTTGGTTGAGTCCAGTTGCATTCACAATCCATAAAACCCATAAAATATCAGTACACATTCCTTTGGGAACCAATTCATCTTTTGCGAATACTTTGATCCCAATCGAGACTAGTTATTTGATATTGCTTAGGGCTGCTCTACTTGATACATTACATAATCTTGATTTATCATATCATACTGTCTTGTAACATCAAGTTAGGGATTCCAAAACTTTACTCACACTAGTGTTGGCCGAAAGTCACCAAAAGAAAGAAGAGAGAAAGAAAGAGCCAAAAGGCCAAAAAAAAGGAAAGAAAACATAATAGTGGCTTACAAAGACTACATTGAGCGAAACCCTAATTTGTGTTCATTTTTTTTCAGATTGTGCAATTGTATTAATTAGTGAGCAATCTTGTGCCCTTTTACCTTTTTTGAAGCAATTAGCTAGTGTCTCTCCATAACTTATGCAACACGAGCTTTAGTGCTAAAAATTTTCTTATTTAGCTCATTCCATTGGTTGCATTAAGTTACATCATCTTTGCATGTGAATTGCCTTGAAATTCGCTTATATCTTTGAGATCGGCAACTAGGACTTGTGAATTCTAGTTTGGGTCCTTACTTATCATTACAATAACTAGAATTATCAGATTGCATAGGAAATAAGTATAGCCTACCTAGCTCCACATATTTTACCTTGTACGTTTGTTCGGTCCCTTGGCAATCGCTTTATCCAAGCTTCGGAGAACTTTTGACACCACCAACGGCCGACAACTCCTGCTGCACGGTAAGAACTTGTAAGAATTTTGGTTAAGGCTTGAGAGTTGAGCGACTTTTCTCCACTTCCTAGTAGTTGATAGGGAATTACATAAACCTTTGTGTTTTCCTTTTTGCTACTAGCCATGTTAGGTGACAAGAGTTCACTGCATCATTCTCCACGCACAAAGGGCAATGTACGACTCACTAATGAGCGAATGTCGCTGCAAGAAGACCGTCTCCGGTCCATCGAGACTACTCAGGGAGTTGCTAACACTACCCTTACTACTATTTTGTCTAGACTTGATGATATGCTTGCAGCTGCTGCCCCTGGAGCTTCCAGTCCTCCACCTCGTATCCTAAGCAACAACAATGGTGTACTACATGCACAACGAGTTCCCATTGCTGCCCGGCTTCCCAAAGATGGACCACGCCTCGGTCGCCCCACCACACATCGCCACGGGTTCATCAACTGATGATGAACAAGGTAAAATCAAGTTTGAATTGCCTACTTTTGCTGGAAAGTTCGATCCTAATGCATATATAAATTGGGAGATAGCGGTAGACAAAGAATTTGCAAACTATGACTTATCTGAAAACCAAAAGATTAGTGCCGCAGTTAAAGTGTTAACATCAGATGTAATATATTGGTGGAAGCATATATCTAAACATGATAAAGAACCTAAAACTTGGAATGCCATGATAAGACTTATGAGAAATGATTATGTTCTTGAATATGTTGCTGAATATTTGCTTACTAAACTTTAATGCTTAAAACAAGGTTCTAAAACTGTTATAGAATACTTTCATGATTTGCAAAATTGTTTGTTGCGTTGTGGTTCACAAGAATGTGAAGAAGTTACTGAGCTTAGGTTCATACGTGGACTTAATCATGAAATTCAGGATGTTCTTGTTGATGAAACATATAGTTGTCTTTTAGAATTGATTAAATGTGCTTGTAGAGCTGAGAACATGCTTGCTGAATCTTTGAAAGAGCCTTTAGCTTCATTTGAGGTGCCCATTGTTGCATCTTCTATTGTAGCTAACATTTTGCAGAAAAGTGAACAACATCATGAGAAAGATGATGAAGAAAATGTGCAGAAAGAGGAGATATTTGCTTCTCCATACGTATGTGAAGAGTTGAAAATTGAAGTTGCACCTTCAACCACTGAGAATGATTTAGAAGGTAATGTAAAAGGTATGGACTGTATACATGGTGAAAATCATTTTGAAGAGACAAAACTGTCCATGAATCATGCTATCGTAGAGCAACTATTAATGGAACCCATTGCTGATTTGGTTGCTATTCCTAGTGATAAAGAAGAGTTGTGTCATAATGCTTCACTTATATCCACGCCACAATTAGTGAATGAACATGAAACATTTATATTTGAACTAAACACTTGTGCTGAACATAGACATGTTATTCAAATTGCTAGTGAAGAAGATGAACTTAAATTGATGTCTTCTTTAGATACTTTAGGTTACATTGGATCTGATGCTCTGTGTGATCTGGATAGTTTCAAGGAGAAGATTTTTGTATATTCTGATTTACCATGGTTATCATGAAATATTTTCCATGTTGTTGGCAAACATAATGATAAAGGAGAATACAAAGTGCATAGATTATACATTTGTTCAGATCTGAGACCTCCATATCCTATGCAACAATGTGATCAATTTGATAATTCTAATATCATATCAAGTACCCCTACTGTCGATTATAATCTATATGATAGTTTTCAAGAAAGGGAGTGTTTGGGTGATTTTGATTCACGAGACATTGATTTGATCACAAAAGATATGCATGTTGCTTTGCTCTTTCTCGCTACTAACATTTTGCAGGAGAATGTGATGGAGTCGAGGACGACTCCAATTCAAGAAAGGGAGAATGATGAGACAATGCTCGTCCTGGATATGATCAACGCTATATCAATTTGGCGACACTTCACGTCATCCTCTGTATCATCTACATCTACTAGGATGGCTTTCCTTCACAGAGAGGAGGAAGCATCCAAGAGTGCAAGCTTTCAACATGCCTTTATATGCTGGAAAGAAATATTGAGCTTTGTGGATGATCTTCACATGAGAATACTTTTTGTTGAGGACAAGCTAAAAGCTGAGCATGAGTCGAGGACGACTCAAATTCAAGAAAGGGAGGATGATGAGGACATCACTACTACGGATATGACCATATTTGGTTATGCCAACTCCAACACATCATCCACGGGCCAAGAAGAGAGAGAGATCAAATCCATCACGTTCTGGAATCCAATTTCGGCCTCCTGAGACAGCACCGACTTCAAATATGAATAACTTTTGCATACGGACTCCGATTTGGGTGAACGTGGACTTGATTGAAAGCTTACAACGAGATCTTTCGAATGGATCTAATCTCAGGCCCAGATTCATCGTAGATCAACCGAATCATTAAAACAATGTACTATAATACTGTTTTGGGCTGTTTCGGGCCTTGTAAACGTGTGGGGCCCAAGCCCAAGTTGTGTGCGCCCCCCCTTGGCTGCACACAACCCTGGGACGTCCCTCTCACGTCCATCCTCTTATAAACTCGATGAGCGTCGCTTTAGACACTTGGGTTTTGTTTGATTAGTTTAGCCAAGTGCAAACTTTGTGTCTTCAAGTTGTCTTTGATGACCACCTTGTCAAGATCTTCAATAGAACCCCACCTTAATTTTGCCTTCAATTCTTATTTGCAATTTCAGATTGCTTTTACCATTGTTCTTGCTTGTTCTTCGGTTGCTTGCAGGAATTGAACCTCGTGTTCAGGTTGATCGTGCCCACGGCATGATCAATAACACTTTGGAGTTGGTTTAGCGATTGCTAAGGTGCATCGTCGTCGTACGTTGTAGTCGGATCGTCAAAGTCGGTTCCACCAAATCGATAGTTATCGCTCTCATCGAAAGATCGGGACACAACTTCACATCACAATACCCCCTCGCCCGGTGGCTATGGCCTCAGCACTTCGGCAGCTCGATTGAAATAGGGGAAAGGAAAGGAGAAACAGAGGAATATGCAACACATAGGAAGAAGAATGAGCTTTTGCCAAAGCCCACAAGGCCCAACTGTGGATAACAGGCAACATCCACATTCAATCCACCCCACATTACCCAAATTAATTGAACAAGAGAGAGCTAACTGCCAAGGGCCCGAGAGGAGAGCACATGTAGGGACCCAAATATGTAAATCCGGCCCCTCTGTGTATACTGCATTAGTCCATGATCACGCTAGTGCATACAATAGCAACATAGATGAATATCATAATCATACACAGCGAAAACATAATAAAAAAACTCTATTTATTACATAAAAGATAGTTGATTGACTTTATGATCGACTTTATATTATTATGACACATATGGCTTAAACTCTAATAATAAAATAACAGCAGAACGAAAACTTCGTAGATAATCTATCAATATACCACAGACAATTGACAAGGTTCACTCCTAGTAACTCACCTTCTCCTGGTACTCCACCAAAGCAGGTGTAGACTCCTCTTCAACTGATAATTTTATTGTTGCAAGGGTGAGTACATAAAGCACTCAACAAGTTATGCACATAATACAAATCTATTATAACTATATGCAAGGCTTATTCCAAATAAATGTCTGATATAGCTATTTTGTAATAAAGCAGCATTTTCAATTGAATACAATAAATATATTGAAATGATAGTAAAATAAATATCAATAATAAAATTCAATTTCTCAGATGTTTCTCAAAGATAAATGGAACATAACCCTAATCAATTTCCATCACTTCCATTGGCACGTAGCCTCACTTCCCAAGTTTATTTTATGAAATCCAACCCTTGGTTGAAATTTTCGAGCATTGTCCATAACCGGGGACACATCTATCCGAATAGATTTACACTCTGCAGAGGTTATACACTTTACCCACAAAGACATGATCATCTCATTTTGTCCCGTGATAAACACACTTCCTTGGGTGTGCAGCGAAAAGATCATGACAAAACCTTTTAGAAACTCTATTCAAACATAGACCCTCCTGACAAGTCTGAACTTGCTATTCCTTCCCTCACACAGAGTAGAAGAATAGGAGGACTTATTGTTGGACTATGAACAATACTTGTTCGAGATGTATGGCTACGGCAACACACCCTTCCAGACCGAACACATAGTTTGGCCTTCTACCTATGACATCATATGTCAAATCTAGGTAACTTACTGAGTTAGATCTGGACCATAACAGACATGTGGTTTTATGATTAACCTAGTTGATTGGCTTACAAGGTTAAGTCCTTAATTGACCGAGACAAGACTTACAATTATTCACTCATAGTAATCATCTCACTTTTACTCACACATTAATATACCAACCCAATGCCACACAGGCACACCATGCTCACAGCCACTTGCCCCAGCCTAAATCATTTAATTACCATCATAGTTGATTATTATGTAACACATGCCATCAACAACTCAACATCATTGCGTGACAACACAAGACACACTCTTTTCATAAACATGTTCCATACTTTATGAGTCAAATTGAATTTGCACTTCCGAAAGACATTAGTTGTACGTGGCATGGCTAAGCAACTACACACGATCTAACAAACCCACGTTGGTACCTATTAGCAACCAACTAATAATTATCCATCATAAGGTGATAAATAATCATGGCATGACAAATGACAAGGTAGATATAATCCAATTAGGTTCAATAGCTAAATCCCAAAATAATTAAAAACAATTCTAAATATAAAATATCATGCAATAGTTTAAAACAATATAGCATTTGTAAAACTGAGTTCAACATGATCAAATCACTACTTGCCTTGGAATAACTCTTGATCTTGATCTAGACCTTGAGAGTGGCTCAACTCTTCACCTTTGAACGCTCTCGGTGAAGAGGAACGCGGTATGCTACGCTAGCACAATAAAAAAAATCTACCGCATAACCAGAAAGCTACTCGCAAGAAGGAGATCACAGATTAGATTACCACTAGACGCGCAGTTGCAGAATCCTTCGCACGTTGATGTAGTGGATCGTCCCTGCCGCAGTCGTTGCGTCGATGGATTGGATCGTCCTCGCCTTGCCGTGGATCGTCCTCCCACGCAGCAGTCGCAGCAGCGTCACCGCAGTAGTCCACACGTCCGGGGATAGAACGTCGTGCGTCTGTAACATCCCAAAAATTTGGCTTATAATTTCGCTCATATGCTTTTTGGTGATTTTCTGAATTTATTGGATTTTTTTTCCAGAAATTAATTGAATTGAATTTAATTAAATATATTGAACCTTTTGTGAAAACTAAATATATATAGATAAAGTTAATATAAAGTTTTACCAAAATATTTTATTTGTGCTCGTAATGTCTCAAAGTATTTATGAGAATTTTCTCGATTTTTCCGATATTTTAATTGCTTAAAGTAGATTAATCTAATTTCGGAATTATTTTAAATCAAAAGCTTTTGAAAATCGAGTGAATAAGATCGGGCCAAGCCCAAGATCGTGCGTGTCAGCGCCCATCGACGTGCGGCCCGATCACTGCCACCGCCGCCTCGCGTGGCGTTGGATGAAGATCGGACGGTTGCCTCCTTCGCGAAACCCTAGCGCCTTCGGTAGTTGGATTGAGATCGAGCGGTCGGGATCGTTTCGCGTTGTTTTGGTAAGTTTAGATCTCGCCACAATTTTGGAAAGAGCGGATCGGATCGTATCACCGGATCTAATCTCGCCGCTCGTTACCGTCGGACGGTATCGCCTTCGTCTCGATTCGGTTTCGAATCCGTCGCCGCTGCCGCCGCCGCCGCGTGATTTAGGGTTGCCGTTTTAGCGCGCATGCCGAGGCTATAAAGCCGCAGCCCGCACACCGAGGTTCCTCATCCCGAGCGCATCCGCCATGCTAGCCTTCGCCGTTGAGTCACCGCCGCTTAGCCCCGAGAGCTCGCCGTAGTTTTCTAGCGCCGCCGCTTCGTTTTCGCCGCTCGCCGCCGTCAAGCCGCCGCTCGACGTGTGGGTTCCAGCGGGTTCGCCACGCCGAGCCGCACCGAGCAGCTACCTCTTCGTCGCCGGCAGGAGCCGTAACGCCGTCTGGTCGTCGCCGTCCTCGTCTCCGAACTCAGCGCCGCGACATCGCCGCAGCTGAGCCGCACACCGCCGGATCTCCAATGACCATCCAGATCGAGCCACGCCGCCGTCTGCGATAAAGCACTCGGGTAAGCGTGACCGCTGGATCGGGGTTGTTCGGGTGAGATCGCGCCGCGTGTGCGAGAGCGTTAGCCGTCGGATCGTCGCGCAGATGCGCGCCGCGTGTCGAGCATCGGCACGCGCGGCGTCGCAGCCAATCGATCTTGCCGCCGCGTGTCGGCGCGTGGTGCGAGGCGCCGTGGGCGCGTCCACGGTGGACGAGCGGCGGTTCCGTGGACCGAGTCCATGGACGAGCGACGTGTCGTCACTGATTGGTCCGAGTCGTATCGACGCCGCGTTGCGCAATAAAATCTTTTCCAATAGAAAATAATTCGAAAAATCGAAATTCTATTTTCGTATTTTGATTTATTCAAACTTCAAAAGGCTATATCTTTTGCATTTTAACTCGGATTTGAGTGTTTCAAATTTCTAAAAATTTGTAAAATCAAGATCTATTTATTGGTGAATTTTATTTTATTTTTGGAGTTTGGTTGCTCTCTGGTTTGGTGTTTATTTGCTATTTTGGCATCGTTTAGCGTAGACGTTGAACCGCTTTCGGTGATCCTAAGAAGATTCGTCGCCCAAGACCCAAGCTCAGATCAAGACCAGCACCTACTCCAAGGCAAGTTGTGCTTTGATCATGTTGCACCTAATTTTCACCAAATTACTATTTTGTCTTTTAAACTTTATGCATGATATTTTATGTGTATAAATGATTTCAATTAATCTGGGAATTAGATAATATGCCTATTTGAATTAAACCATACCTTGTCAATTATATGCCATGATCTATTTGTCACCCTAGGATGTGGAATTATAGTTGATAATCAACATGGGCTAGTTAGATCGTCATAGATTGCTTAGCCATGCCACGTCATCACATGTGTCCGAATGTCGATACTTAATCTTGACTAATGGAATATGGAACAATGTTTATGAATTGGTGTGTCATGTGTTGTCACACAATGATATCAAGTTGTCGTGGCGAGGAGGTCACACATCGGGATTGAAATGTTGATGGCATGTGGTGCTTGGTAATCAACCGGGTGGTAATGATTTTAGATTGAGGCAAGTGGCAAGGCGCAGGTGCCAAGGTGGGCGAGTTTGGCGGGTATGTGGAAGTCTTGCCTTAATCACCTTAAGGACTTAACCTTGCAAGCCTTTGACCGAGTCTCTCTTGCAACCACATGTCCGAATGGGACACCTTAGTGAATAATTTGTGAAACCTAGATTTGATCTTGTCGTGGTGAATAGTGAGTCCCGGTTACGGTTTAACTCACATGGCGCAAGAGGGGCCTGTTGTGGTGGTTTAACCCTTCATGTTGAAACCTTAGCGAGCAAAGATCTTGGGTCTAGGTGTAGCATTGTAAAGGCTTTGTTATGATCACTCGCCTTGGTGGTGTTTGGTTGTATCGTGTGGGTAAAGTGCATAACCTCTGCAGAGTGTACAATCTATTCAATAGCCGTGCTCACGGTATTGGGCAATGCTCGGAATTACACGCTAAGGGTTAGACTTTTGTTAAACAAAAACTTGTTGGGATGGCAAGGTGCCATGGAAAGTGGAAAATTAATTTAGGATTGGAAACTTGGTGTATTTCGAAATACTGAATTTATTAATTCTCGATTTGTTTTATCGCTTTCCAATCTATTTATTGTATTCTTGTTAAATGTCGCTTTATTGCAAAAATACCCTTACTAGCCATTCCTTTGGATTAAGCCAAACATATAGAATATTAGACTTGCATTATTTTGCACAACTTGTTGAGTGCTTTATGTACTCACCCCATCAACAACAACTTCGTAAGAGGAAGAATCTACGCTACCATGGATGAGGATTATTTGGATGCGAATGCTTAGGTCCGAGCCTCGTCGCCTGTTCGTGGCGAATCGAGCGCCATCGCTTATTCTATTTCCGCCGCTTCTCATTGATACTCTTTTAAGCCCTGTGAGGAATTATTCATGTAAGACAACAGTTATTATTAATTAATGAAGTTTATGCTATATTTCGCTGTGTGTGACTATGATAGCATCTATGTTGAGCCTGTGTGCACTAGCGTGATCCTGGACTAGTGCGGTATACACAGAGGGTCCGGATTTGCAAATTCGGGTCCCGACAGAGGTGGTATCAGAGCCATACTGACTATAGGTCTTGGCCCTAGGTAGTTGGTATCTCTTAGGAGTGTCCAAATTATTTTCTAAAGAAAACAAAAAATTGACTAATATGAAACTCTTGGCTTATCTCATCCTCCTACTCTCATCCTTGCTAAATTACCTTCTTTTCGTTGTTGCTTTAGTGGAGATCTTATTCAAAATTTTGTTTTGAATAGATGCCGATCTTTTAGTCCTTCGAGTCAAGACAGGGTGGCTATGCCATGGAGCTGTGGAGAGTTCTTCAAGTGATTGGAGGCTTTGATCGTCCGCTCTACCGAGGAAGCAACTCGAACGCCAACGGTGTGCATCGGGGTTCTTACGCAGTCGATCATCTTCGCCGAGAGTGCGACGAGACCACCTGATCGATCCACATCACCGCCTGCAGGTTCACTTACGAGGCTGGAGTTCGGAGGTCGCTAGACTTGCTTCACGACGGATCCGCCACGACTACGCCTACGAGCCGCAACACCAGATTTCGACTTCACCCGACGGTGCGGCGTGCAAGGCGTCGACGGATCGTGGAAGGAGAGTGTGCTCTGCAGACACCTTGCCGAGTTCGCCACCGCCAGAGGATCACTTGTGGGACACTGCGCAAGAACCGGAGACAGCGTGTGAGGCGTTGAGAGTGGCAGAGCGGAGCTTCAAAAGACCCGCGACGCAGCAGCCTGAGTCATCGGCGAGCCGGAGGAGGCCTTGCAGTAGCCGAGAAATAGCGGACCAAGTCGCCCAGAGCCGGATGAGGTCGCCAAGAAGAAGAAGAAGAAGACCCTAAGAGCGTGAGTGGGAGCCCGAGGAGCCAGCAGAGGGTCACCAGATAGGTTCGCACCCATGCCAGCCCACCCACCAGCGTATGCCCCGGATCAGTCTCAGCCAGGGTGGCTGGATGAGTGAGAGTCAGTCTTAGAGTTGTGTTGAGACTCGAGTGTTGAGTCGCGTTTTTAAGTTAGCCTTTACCCTTTTAGTAGACGTTAAAGTTGCATGTTTAGTTGGTTCTTAATTGTTTGTTTGAGTGTGCAAGATGTGTTGCAAAGCCCTTAGGCATTGTAAGCAACCATACCAAGTAATAATAATAAAGATTATTTAAGTTGGGTTTAACTGTTTCCCATTTAGAAATTCTTGCATCTTATCTATGCTACATCTATCTTTCCTAACCCAAGAAGCAATCAAGCGGATGGTGAACACTCGCAAAGAACAATGGGGCTTCGGAAGTGGTCTACGCCAGCAACAATCCCAATGAAGGAGTACCACCGCAGCAAGCACCGCCAAAGGGATATGCGTAACTTGGGAGCTTTTCTCGCAAGCGCAAACTCGCTTGATGCGCACTATGATGCAAAGAGATGACCAATATGGTCGCGATCAACAACCCACTGAAAGCGTAACAACAATGGCGGGCCTCGTCCTTACTCCAAGTTGTCGACTTCATGAGGACCCGACCGCCAACATTCTCGCAACGCCAACCCTTGGAAGCGTATGATTGGTGAGAACCATTGAGAGGAAGTTGTACATCACACAATGTGAAGGGCATGAGAGGGTTCTTTACGCATCCCATCGCCTAGAGGAACAATGCAGAATGGTGGGAGAACTCATCGTGCTACTCATGAGGCACCCATGGAAATCACGTGGGAAGAGTTCGCAACGGCCTTCGCCAGCACCACGCACTGAGGGAATGATGGACCAAAAAGGAAGAATTGTGGCGCTTAAGCAAGGAGGCCAACCGGTGGCTGATTACTTGAACAAATTCACACAGTTAGCACGCTATGCTCCTGAAGATGTAGCGACGGACAAGGCTAGACAGTCCCGCTTCATGAAAGGACTAAACTCGTATCGCAAGTGGGCCGATTACCCACACTTTTCCGATTTCCAAGAATTGGTAAACAAGGCTTTGATTACGAGGATAAGCACAAGGAGCTTGGGGAAAATCGCAAACGCTTGATGACTAACCCAGGTGGACGCCCTAACCACCTACGAATGAGGATGACCCCGCAATAGTTTGCTAGGTTCCAACCACAAGCTGTTAACAAGCCAGCAACACCTGCACCGCGACCATCAGGACAAGGTTATCGACGCCCCAAGGTAACAATGCTCAAGGGGAGTGCAAAGCAATCGGTAGCCGAAGGTGCTACTGATTGCAATGAGTCAGGCATTATGCTAATAGATGTCCCCGAAAGGAGGAATCACGCCAAGCGCGTTTCAACCTTGGAACGACACCGCTAAGGCACCGATGACGGAGCGAATCGAGGAGCCGGCGAGCAGGAGTGACGCCTCAAGCTACTATTCGAGGCGTAGTCAACCACATCACCGCCGATGGAGCCTGTGAAGCATCGACGTCAGATCGGGTAAGTTTTTGTAAACTCAAGACTGCAATAAAGATTATTTGATTCAGAGCTTCACATTCATTTGTCTCTCGAGCTTTTGCATCTAAAAATGGTTTAAGCATGAAAAATCTCAAGTGTGTGATGCTAGTTCAAGCCCCGTGATCCGAGTTAAGATCTAATATTGGATGTTTGGGGTAAAGTCGATAATTAACGGGTAGAGTTCCTAGCGAACTTAATTATTCTAGATGCCCAAGTTTTAGATGTTATCCTTGGTATGGATTGGTTAACCAAGCATAAGACGGTATTGGATTGTGGTCAAGGGTTGTATCCATTGAGAGCCCTACAGAGAAAAGGTGGAATTCGAGCGACATCGGTTCGTAAGGGTCAATTAATGGTTAATAGCATGAAAGCCGCAAGATTGAGGACGTGCGGTGGTCAAAGAATATCCAGATGTATTTCCGAGGATCTCGCCAGAATGCCGCTGCATCGTGACATCGAGTTTGTCATTGAGTTAGTACCGTACAAAGACCAATAGCAAAAGACCTTACCGGATGCCTACCGATGAGTTAGTAGAGATGAAGAAACAGATCGACGAGTTATTAGAGAAAGGTTTTATAAGACCAAGTTCAATCGCCATGGGGAGCGCCGATTTTGTTTGTCGGGAAAAAGGATGGAAGCCTTAGAATGTGTATTGATTACCGTGCACTTAATGAAGTGACGATTAAGAATAAGTATCCGCTTGCCAAGGATTGATGATCCGCTCGACTAGTTGAGAGGAGCCGAGTTTTCTCCAAGATAGACCTTCGTTCCGGATATCATCAACTAAAGATTCGGACGGAAGATGTTCCAAAACCGCATTTTCTTCAAGATACGGACATTATGAGTTCACGGTCATGTCTTTTGATTGACCAATGCGCCACCTATTTCATGAACTTGATGAATAAGATTTTCATGGAATACTTGGACAAGTTTGTTGTTGTGTTCATAGATGATATTTTGGTATATTCAAGACCAAGCAGAGCACGCAAATCATCCGAGGCTAGTGTTGGAAAAGTCGTGAGCAACAAATTTGTATGCTAAATTCAAGAAATGCGACTTTTGGAAGGAAAAGGTGGAATTTCTCGGTCATGTCATGATCGCAGAAGGAGTTGTTTGTCGACCCAAGCAAAGTGGAGGCGATGTTGCATTGGGAGCAACCAAAGTCCGCCACTCAAGTCCAAGTTTTCGGAATGGCGGGATATTATCGCCGGTTCATAGAAGGATTTTCGACGATTGCTAGACCTCTTACTCGCTTATTGAAAAAGGAAAAGAAATTTTCATGGACGCCTTGATTGTGATAAGAGTTTTGAGGAATTAAAGAAGCGCTTAACAACATGCTTCCGAGTGTTGGTTTTGCCTAATGTTCGTAATACTTGATATATATCGTGATGCGTCAAGACAGGTCTTGGATGCGTATTGATGCAAGGGTAAAGTGGTCGATATGCGTCAAGGCGCTTAAGACCGCATGAAGGAAATTATCCTCGCATGACTTGGAATTGGTTGCCGTGGTGCATGCCTTGAAATTGTGGCGTCATTATCTCATTGGAAATAGATGTGAGATATATACGGACCATAAGAGTTTGAAATATATTTTCACTCAATCGATCTCAATATGAGGCAAAGGAGATGGTTGGAATTAATCAAGGATTATAACATGGGAATTCATTACCATCCGGAAAAGCAAATGTGGTAGCCGATGCCTTAAGTCGCAAGAGCTACGTGGCGAATATGATGGTGCAGAAGGACAATGAATCAGGCAGAGAATTGCAAAATTTAAAATTGGAAGTAGTTTTAGAAGGATTCCTAGCTGCTTTGGAAGTGAAGCCAATGCTCAAGATCAAATTCGGGAAGGACAAAAGATGATGAGAAAGTCAACCGAATCAAGGCTAAAAAGGATGAAGGATTAGCAAAGGACTTTTACCGTGGACGACCAAGGTACCATGTGGTTCAAGGGTCGATTTGTGTGCAAATGACTAGAACTTAAGCAGCTTGATTTTGGAAGAGGCTCATGATTCCAAGTATTCAATTCATCCAGAAGCGCTAAGATGTACCAGACTTAAAGGAGAGGTTTTGGTGGCGAATATGAAGCGCCAAGTCGCGAGCACGCTGCCTTGTGCGATGTATGCCGAGAGTTAAGGCAATACATCGAGACCAAAGAGGTTTGCTACAACCGCTAAAAGTCCCGAATGGAAGTGGGAAGAAATCGGTATGGATTTCGTCACCGGATTGCCAAGAACTCAAAATGGGTATGATTCTATATGGGTTATCGTGGATCGATTGACCAAAGTTGCTCACTTCATTCCACCAAGACCACTTACTCGGAGACCGGTTAGCGTAACTATACATAGCCGTAGTCGTGTGTTTGCATGGTGTACCAAAGAAAATAGTGTCGATAGAGGTACCCGCTCACCTCGAGATTTTGGGATAAATTGCATGAAGCTATGGGAACGCGCTTGAACTTCAAAGACAAAGATATCATCCGCAGATCGATGGTCAAACAGAAAGGGTAAATCAAATTCGGAGGATATGCTAAGGGCTTGTGCATTAGCCTATACTACATCATGGGATAAGTGTTTGCCATATGCGAGTTCGCTTATAACAACGACTACGAGCTAGTTTGCGATGTCGCCATTCAAGCTTTATATGGTCGTGTCTCGTGCATTCCCACCGAATTGGAATGAGACAGGGAACGTATGATATTTGGCCCTAATATTCTCAAGGAAGTCAAGAGCAAGTTGCCATGATAAGAGACAGTTGAAAATCGCGCAATCAAGACAAAAAGTTATGCGATAATCGACGCCGTGATTTGAGCTTGAACCGATGATTTCAGATATCTTAGGTTACCCTCCGAAAGGAGTTAAAGGTTCCACGTTAAAGGAAGCTTGCCCCAAGATATGTTGGACCGCTCAAAATTTTGAGCCGTCGAGGAGGTTGCTTATCGCTTAGAATTGCCGCATCACTAGCAAAGCGTGCATGATGTGTTCCATGTGTCACACTCAAGAAGTGTCTTGGTGCAGTGAGCGACGCTTTGGGAGAGATTGAATTGCGTAAAGATCGACCTACAAGGAGCAACCAATCGAATCTCGGATGTTATGGACCGCAAGACCGTGACCAAGTCGGTTCGCTTTGCGAGTTCATGGAGCAACCATTCGAGAATGAAGCAACCGGGAGCGTGAAGAGGATCTCAAGTCGAATTTCCAAACCTATTTCCTAGTCACCTTGAATCTCGGTCGAGATTCATTAAGGGGAGGTTTGTAACATCCCAAAAATTTGGCTTATAATTTCGCTCATATGCTTTTTGGTGATTTTCTCAATTTATTGGATTTTTTCCAAATTAATTGAATTGAATTTAATTAAATATATTGAACCTTTGTGAAAACTAAATATATATAGATAAAGTTAATATAAAGTTTTACCAAAAATATTTTATTTGTGCTCGTAATGTCTCAAAGTATTTATGAGAATTTTCTCGATTTTTCCCGATATTTTAATTGCTTAAAGTAGATTAATCTAATTTCGGAATTATTTTAAATCAAAAGCTTTTGAAAATCGAGTGAATAAGATCGGGCGAAGCCCAAGATCGTCGCAGCGCCCATCGACGTGCGGCCCGATCACCTGCTCACGCCGCCTCGCGCGTGGCCGTTGGATGAAGATCGGACGGTTTGTCTCCTTCGCGAAACCCTAGCGCCTTCGGCCGTTGGATTGAGATCGGCGGTCGGGATCGTTTCGCGTTGTTTTGGTAAGTTTAGATCTCGCCGCTGATTTTGGAAAGAGCGGATCGGATCGTATCACCGGATCTAATCTCGCCGCTCGTTACCGTCGGACGGTGCCGCCTTCGCCTCCGATTCGGTTTTCGAATCCGTCGCCGCTGCCGCCGCCGCCGCGTGATTTAGGGTTGCCGTTTTAGCGCGCATGCCGAGGCTATAAAAGCCGCAGCCCGCACACCGAGGTTCCTCATCCCGCAGCGCATCCGCGATGCTAGCCTTCGCCGTTGAGTCACCGCCGTTTAGCCCCGAGAGCTCGCCGTAGTTTTCTAGCGCCGCCGCTCGTTTTTCGCTGCTTCGCCGTCGTCAAGCCGCCGCTCGACGTGTGGGTTCCAGCTGGTTCGCCACGCCGAGCCGCACCGAGCAGACTACCTCTTCGTCGCCGGCAGGAGCCGAACGCCGTCTGGTCGCCGTCGTCCTCGTCTCGGGAACTCAGCCGCCGCGACATCGCCGTGCCGGAGTTGCGCACCGCCGGATCTCGGCGGACCATCGGATCGAGCCACGCCGCCGTCTGCAGATAAACAGCTCGGGTAAGCGTGGCCGTTGGATCGGGGTTGTTCGGGTGAGATCGCGCGCGTGTGCGATAGAGCGTTAGCCGTCGATCGTCGCGCGAGATGCGCGCCGCGTGTCGAGCATCGCGCGCGGGCGGCGTCGCGACCAATCGATCTTGCGCCGCGCGTGTCGGCGCGTGGTGCGCGGCGCCGTGGGCGCGTCCACGGTGGACGAGGCGATTCGTGGACCGAGTCCATGGACGAGCGACGGTCGGCGCTGATTGGTCCGAGTCGTATGACGTCGGCGTTGCGCAATAAAATCTTTTCCAATAGAAAAATAATTGAAAAATCGAAATTCTATTTTCTGTATTTTCAGATTTATTCAAACTTCAAAAGGCTATATCTTTTGCATTTTAACTCGATTTGAGTGTTTCAAATTTCTAAAAATTTGTAAAATCAAGATCTATTTATTGGTGAATTTTATTTTATTTTTGGAGTTTGGTTGCTCTCTGGTTTGGTGTTTATTTGCTATTTTAGCATCGTTTAGCGTAGACGTTGAACCGCTTTCGGTGATCCTAAGAAGATTCGTCGCTCCAAGACCCAAGCTCAGATCAAGACCAGCACCTACTCCAAGGCAAGTTGTGCTTTGATCATGTTGCACCTAATTTTCACCAAATTACTATTTTGTCTTTTAAACTTTATGCATGATATTTTATGTGTATAAATGATTTCAATTAACTGGGAATTAGATAATATGCCTATTTGAATTAAACCATACCTTGTCAATTATATGCCATGATCTATTTGTCACCCTAGGATGTGGAATTATAGTTGATAATCAACATGGGCTAGTTAGATCGTCATAGATTGCTTAGCCATGCCACGTCATCACATGTGTCCGAATGTCGATACTTAATCTTGACTAATGGAATATGGAACAATGTTTATGAATTGGTGTGTCATGTGTTGTCACACAATGATATCAAGTTGTCGTGGCGAGGAGGTCACACATCGGGATTGAAATGTTGATGGCATGTGGTGCTTGGTAATCAACCGGGGTGGTAATGATTTTAGATTGAGGCAAGTGGCAAGGCGGTGTGCCAAGGTGGGCCAGTTTGGCGGGGGTATGTGGAAGTCTTGCCTTAATCACCTTAAGGACTTAACCTTGCAAGCCTTTGACTGAGTCTCTCTTGCAACCACATGTCCGAATGGGACACCTATTAGAATAATTTGTGAAACCTAGATTTGATCTTGTCGTGGTGAATAGTGAGTCCCGGTTACGCTTTAACTCACATGGCGCAAGAGGGGGCCTGTTGTGGTGGTTTAACCCTTCATGTTGAAACC
Organism: Otatea glauca; assembly: GCA_036346275.1. Classification (NCBI taxonomy): domain Eukaryota; kingdom Viridiplantae; phylum Streptophyta; class Magnoliopsida; order Poales; family Poaceae; genus Otatea; species Otatea glauca. The sequence goes on from CM070715.1 coordinate 22,860,786, forward strand.
TTAGCGAGCGATCTTGGGTCTAGGTGTAGCATTGTAAAGGCTTTGTTATGATCACTCGCCTTGGTGGTGTTTGGTTGTATCGTGTGGGTAAAGTGCATAACCTCTGCAGAGTGTACAATCTATTCGAATAGCCGTGCTCACGGTATTGGGCAATGCTCGGAATTACAGCTTAAGGGTTAGACTTTTGTTAAACAAAACTTGTTGGGATGGCAAGGTGCCATGGAAAGTGGAAAATTAATTTAGGATTGGAAACTTGGTGTATTTCAGAAATACTGAATTTATTAATTACTGTATTTGTTTTACTGCTTTCCAATCTATTTATTGTATTCTTGTTAAATGCTGCTTTATTGCAAAAATACCCTTACTAGCCATTCCTTTGGATTAAGCCAAACATATAGAATATTAGACTTGCATTATTTTGCACAACTTGTTGAGTGCTTTATGTACTCACCCCATCAACAACAACTTCAGAAGAGGAAGAATCTACGCCAGTCATGGATGAGGATTATTTGGATGCGAATGCTTAGGGTCCGAGCCTCGTCAGTTGCCTGTGGCGAACTGGAGCGCCACTGCGTTTATTCTATTTCCGCTGCTTCTCATTGATACTCTTTTTAAGCCCTGTGAGGCATTATTCATGTAAGACAACAGTTATTATTAATTAATGAAGTTTATGCTATATTTCGCTGTGTGTGACTATGATAGCATCTATGTTGAGCCTGTGTGCACTAGCGTGATCCTGGACTAGTGCGGTATACACAGAGGGTCCGGATTTGCAAATTCGGGTCCCGACAGCGTCGGTGTGCAAGCACCTGGTCGCTCGGCAGGGGCAGCGAGAGGAGGAGGCTAGGGTTTCGGGTGAAACACTTCTAGACCGTAGGAAAGCACACCCTGCGCCAAACCTACTCCACTCCTTATATAGCCACGAGATGAAACCCTAAACCAAGGCCCATCAGTGTGCTAAGCCCACGAGGTCCATTAATTCCGGATCCAATCCAAATTAATGTGTTCCAGCCTATCAAGTGTGTGACCCTGCAGGTTCACGTACGTTTGGATATGGATTCGAAAAACTCATTTTCAACCCAATAGTTGGTAGCGGATCCTTGCAAAGCATGCCAACTCCCAAACATACTATGATCAAATCGGACAAAACCTATCAAAAGTACTCATATAATAATCCCTTTGCCAAGTATATGAAGATTGAATTCAAGGCGAGAAACATGTCATCCTTTGATGATTCAATCCATCTCTCGTATCCGTGATATATTAATAAGTTGTGATTGACTCCTCAATCACGGCATGGCCATGCACTTCCTTAATCATATCACACGAGTGGCCTTATCATATATCTCCATTTCATTGGAGTGACAAATTCCATCTTGACTGCTCACTTCCCTCTGCACGTTTTATAGTAAACATGAAAGCTACCTTTATAACTATCCGGTTAGGAAGCAGTGTTTGATAGCCCGAAGGAAAACTATTACACATGTAGGGAATATGACAATCTCAGGTCTAAGGATCATACATCTACTATGTATGAGATACACTGATGACACATAAGAATATAATATTTTCGCAGTGTCCCATTACGGGTCTATCTAACCCATGTTCTTCAACATGCGTCCACAATGTATAGATGATATCTCCATATCCCATGATCTATGAAGCATGATCATCGATCACTACATGTGCTGATCTATTCATCGTTGTCTTATACGATGATATCCGATCAGAGATATTTATCGAATTACATCAATAAGTAAAGAGCTTCATAAGCAAGTCACATACTTGTTGATCAATACAATGATATACATTCATTGGACCAATAATCATATTATTATTCATAAACATAATCATGTTACAATCATCTAAATGATTGCCTCAAGGGCATAACACTAACAATCTCCAATTTGCACTTGGGTCAATCAATTAAGTATCTAATACCAATAGACCTCGTGTGTGCCTCATGCTTAGGCAGTGGCAGTGGCTTTGTCAACGGATCGGCCACATTGGCTTCCGTATGTAATTTGCATATTCTCACGTCACCTCTATCCACAATCTCGCGAATAAGGTGAAAGCGTCGGAGTATGTGTTTGGACTTCTGATGAGATCTAGGCTCTTTAGCTTGTGCAATGACACCACTATTATCACAATAGATGTCCATTGGACTAGAGGCACTAGCGACCACACCAAGCTCTGTGATAAACTTTTTGATCCACACAGCTTCTTTTGCGTCTTCCGAAGCCGCAATGTACTCCGCTTTTGTCGTAGAGTCGGCCACCGTGTTTTGCTTGGAACTCTTCCAACTTACTGCTCCTCCATTTAGTGTAAACACAAACCCGGATTGCGATCGAAAATCATCTTTGTCAGTTTGGAAGCTTGCATCGGTGTAACCCTTTGCAACCAGTTCTTCCTCACCTCAAAAACAAGGAACATACCTTAATTCTTCTCAAGTACTTCAAGATATTTTTTTAAGGCTATCCAATGATCATCACCAAGATCCGCTTGGTATTTGCTCGTGTCACTTAGAGCATATGAGACATCTGGGCGCGTGTAGATCATGGCATACATAATAGACCCAATAGCAGAAGCATATGGAATCTTGCTCATCCTGTCTCGCTCATCAGTTGTCGAAGGACACTGATTCTTGCAGAGACTAATGCCATGTGATATTGGCATGAAACCTCTCTTGGATTCATGCATATTGAACCTTTTCAATATCTTGTCAATGTACGTTTCCTGACTTAATCCAATTAACCTTTTTGATCTATCTCTATAGATTTTTATGCCCAAGATATAGCATGCTTCTCCCAAGTCCTTCATTGAGAAACTCATTTTCAATGAAGTCTTAACATCTTCAAGCATAGGAATACCATTCCCGATCAATAATATGTCATCCACATACAAAATCAGAAACACAAGTGCGCTCCCACTGGCCTTCTTGTAAACACAAGGCTCTTCTTCGTTTTTGATAAAGTCAAATCCTTTAACTACTTCATCAAAATGAATGTTCCAACTCCGAGATGCTTGCTTTAACCCATAAATGGATCTTTGAGGCTTTCATACCCTTTTAGCATATTTAGGATCAACAAAACCTTCAAGTTGTATCATGTATATATCCTCAGATAGATTCCCATTAAGGAAGGCTGTTTTGACATCCATCTGCCATATTTCATAATCGAAATATGCATCAATAGCTAAAATGATCCGGACAGACTTGAGCATGGCTACCGGTGAGAATGTTTCATCATAGTCAACTCCTTGAACTTGTTTGAAACCCTTTGCCACCAATTGTGCCTTATAGATCTGAACATTTCCATCTACGTCTATCTTCTTCTTGAAAATCCATTTGCATTCAATGGTTTTTACACCATCAGGAGGATCGACCAAGTTCCAAACTTGATTGTCATGCATGGATTGAATTTCGGATCTCATGGCTTCAAGCCATTTTTCGGAGTTTGGGTCCATCATTGCTTCTTTATAAATCGTGGGCTCATCATTGTCCAACAATAATATGTCATGCCCATATCTTATGGGTACATGATGCGGCCTCCCCGACCTACGTGGGGCTAGTGTCTCTTCCACAAGTCGTACAACACTTTGTACATCTTGTGAAGGTTCAGTGGTGGCTTGAACATATTCATGTGATTCTCGAACTTCATCGAGATACACATCACTCCCACTGATTTCTTTTGAAAGAAACTCTTTCTCCAAAAAGACACCATTTCGAGCAACAAAAACTTTGTTCTCGTTTCTTTTGTAAAAGTAATATCCTTTTGTTTCTTTAGGATACCCCACAAAAAAGTATTTTTTTGATTTAGGTGCGAGTTTATCTGATTGTAAATGTTTTACATAAGCCTCACATCCCCATATCTTGAGAAATGACAACATGGGTCTTCTCCCAGTCCATATCTCATATGGCGTCTTCTCAACGGATTTTGATGGGACCCTATTCAAAGTGAACGCAACTGTCTCTAGAGCGAAACCCCAGAAGGATAATGGCAGATCTGTTTGGCTCATCATTGACTGAACCATATCTAACAAAGTTCGGTTTCGTCGTTCGGACACGCCATTCTATTGAGGCGTTCCTGGCGGAGTAAGTTGCGGAATGATTCCATATGCTTTAGATGATCACCAAACTCTTGGCTCAAGTATTCGCCACCACGATTTGATCGTAAGTGTTTTATTGATTTGCCAAGTTGATTTTGTACTTCATTCTGAAACTCTTTGAACCTTTTAAAAGTTTTAGATTTATGCCTCATTAAATAGATATATCCATATCTACTAAAGTCATCTGTAAAAGTTACAAAGTACTGAAACCCACCCCTAGCAGTCGAGCTCATTGGTCCACATACATCTGTATGTACTAGGGCCAATAATTCACTCGCTCTCTCACTAAAACCTGTGAAAGGGGCTTTTGTCATCTTGCCAAGTAAACAAGATTCGCATGTTTCAAATGATTCAAAATCAAACGAGGTTAAAAGTCCATCACCATGGAGCTTCTTCATATGCTTCTCATTTATATGACCTAAGCGATAATGCCATAAAAAGGTAGGGTTCAAATCATTAGTCCGAGGCCTTTTTACATTAATGTTATAGACAAGTTTTTCTTCGAGTTCAAGGACGTACAACCCATCCACCATGGGGCAACGACCATAATACATATCATTCAAAAATATATCGAACAAACAAAGTTCTTTATTCTGAAATCATAACCTTCATGTTCCAAACAAGAAGATGAAATAATGTTTCTACTCAAATAAGGAACAAAATAACAATTATTGAGTTTTAACACTAATCCTGAAGGCAAATGCAATGGGTATGTTCCAACGGTAAGATCAGCAACTCTTGCTTTATTCTCCACGCGAAGATCCACTTCTCCTTTTGCCAAGTCTCTACTCTTTATCAGCCCCTGCATCGAATTGCAAATGTGAGCAACCGAACCGGTATCATATACCCATGAGCTGAGTGAAGAAGTAGCAAGATTAATTTCTATAACATTAATATCTAAAGTGGAAATCATATTTCCATTCTTCTTATCTGCCAGGTACTTTTCGCAGTTCCGTTTCCAATGTCCTGATTTGTTGCAATAAAAGCATTGGGTATTAGGTTAAGGGCCAACTTTAAGCTTCTGAAGCTTAGTTTTGAGGCTTGCGATCTCATCTTGAGCCTTGCCCTTGATCTTTCTCGTTCTCCTAGCCTTAGCCTTCCTCTTTTTGAATGCAGTTGTTTTCTGAACAATCATCACATGATTGGGTTTTTTTTCTTAATGCTTTCCTCGACAGCCTTGAGCATCCCATGTAGTTCGGTTAGGCTCTTCTCCATGCTATTCATATGAAAATTCAAAATAAATAGCTCAAAGCTCTGTGGCAGAGACTGGAGAATAACATCTGTGGCCAAACCGAGGCTAAGGGGAAACTCAAGTTTTTCCAATCTTCCAATGTAACCAATCATCTTGATCATATGAGGGCTGACCGGACTGCTTTCAGCCAGCTTACAAGCAAATAAAAGCTTTGAGATACCATATCTCTCGGCTCTTGCTTGATTCTCAAACATGCTCTTCAAGCCCACAATCATATTGTAAGCATCCTGATCCTCATATTGCTTTTGGAGCTCAGAGTCCATGGTGACAAGCATGAGACAACTGACCTCTACAGAAGCATTAACATATTTTTCATATTCAACCTTCAAATTGCGAGGAGCATTTTCGGCTGGTTCATCAGGAATTGGATTCTCTAGAACATAGTCCTTCTTTTCATGCTTGAGAACAATTCTCAGTTTGCGATACCAATCAACAAAATTAGTTCCATTAAGTTTTTCCCTTTCCAAAACCGATCTCAAAGCAAAACCAGGTGTAGCAGGAGTAGGAGTAGAAGGTGTCATTGAACTACAATAAAAACATGCAAAGTTTATAAGCACTATGTTTATGTAATACTTTTATTAAACATTTTAATAAAAGACACTCCTATTTTTTATCCCTTTTATAGACACATAGTGAGTATTCAAGATCCATATTCATCAAACACTAGTGAGCTTTAGCATCACTATTAGAAATTTAATGACATAGGTAAGCAACACCTTTGCTAATTACATCTTATGTAACTCTTGTTAGTTGAGTATGAAAACAAGTAATGAATGCCTCCGTCAACTTGACTCGTGGCCAGGTCAACCTGCCCCTAGGGCTCACATGAGGGAGGGAGCACTTTCCGTTTTCGGGTGCCAATTAAGAAACCTGCCTCATGTGTGTTTTCCTAGACACCAATTGTCTTGTATAGGTTCCTTCATTACTGAAATCAAATCCCAATCACTTATGTCCTTAAGCCCAAAACCGTTTTGATAGCTTGATTAAATCTACCATTATTATGCGTGATGTGTCCAACACATCCCTATCATATATTAAGATAGCCATTGATATACTACATTGGCAGTCATATCAATAACAATCTAAATTCTTGATAGGTGCAACAATTGGATGGACATTTTGATTTAAAAATTTAACTATATGGATGAACAATATCTACTATGAACATGACATCACATGCAATGAGCATAAAGAAAATAGCAAGGATTAAACACACATCCACAGAAAATCAAAGTTAAGTTGTGAAATAGCATGGCCCTTAGCATTAAGATCTCCATCGTCATGCTTGTTTGTTCACCTAGCCACCTTGCTTGATTGTTCACCTAATCATAATGCTTGATACCATCGTCTTCATCATTATGGATGCAACGCCTTACAACTTTTGATAATGAATTTTACATGAGAGTTTGAAGCATCACAAGCCGACACGCAGGTCGTTATACAATTTAAATAGCCTTATGGCTTGACACAGCACGCAGGCCATGTGAAAATTACATGCATCACATACAATAGGCCATACTATTTCACATAATTTCCTGCAAAAACAAGTTAAACAAAAACAAACATACCACTCCGGGGTCCGAGGGGCAGCGCCCTTGGTGGCGGTCCCCCTGCCTAGTCAGCGGGCGGGTCGAGGGCAGCGCTCTTGGAAAAAAAATTTAGAGGCATGTCTTGTATCAAAGGAAAACACCCTCAAAATTTCTATGGATCAACTAGATTGACCCAATCCGATCTAATCTGATTGGCTTGGTCCCATATGGTTATGTTTTAGAAACCCTGATGGCGGTAACCCGGCCGGTAAGGGCAACGTCGTACCATGAACGAACTCACCCAAATCAAGATTGAATCGGTTTGCACTTTCTATGGATCAACCAGATTGACCCAATCCGACTCAATCTGATTGGCTTGGTCCCATATGGTTACGTTTCAGAAACCCTGATGGCGGTAACCCGACCGATAAGGGTAACATCGTACCATGAACGGACTCACCCAAGTCAAAATTGAATCGGTTTGCACTTTCTATGGATCAACCAGATTGACCCAATCCGACTCAATCTGATTGGCTTGGTCCCATATGGTTACGTTTCAGAAACTTTGATTGCGGTAACCCGACCGGTAAGGGTAACGTCGTACCATGAACGGACTCACCCAAATCAAGATTGAGTCAGTTTGCACTTTCTTCAAACCCTAAATCGATCGATCTCATCGATGGCTGCCGACACCAATTCATCACATGAACCAGTTCAACATGTAATAGATCTAATCTACTAACCTCACACATCATATGTACAACATCCAGATCACAAATCTATACAAGATGGCTCTGATACCACTGGAGAGGAACGCGGTATACTATGCTAGCACAATAAAAAAAATCTACCGCATAACCAGAAAGCTACTCGCAAGAAGGGGATCATAGATTAGATTACCACTAGACGCGCAGTTGTGGAATACTTCGCGCGTCGATGTAGTGGATCGTCCTTACCGCAGTCGTTGCGTCGATGGAGTGGATCGTCCTCGCCTCGCCGTGGATCGTCCTCCCACGCCGCAATCGCAGCAGCGTCACCGCAGAAGTCCACACGTCCGGGGATGGAACGTCGTGCGTCGGTATGCAAGCACTTAGTCGCTCGGCAGGGGCAGCGGAGGAGGAGGCTAGGGTTTTGGGTGAAACACTTCTAGATCGTAGGAAAGCACACCCTGCGCCCACCCTCCTCCACTCCTTATATAGCCATGAGATGAAACCCTAAACCAGGGCCCATCAGTGTGCTAAGCCCACGAGGTCCATTAATTACGGATTCAATCCAAATTAATGCGACCCGACCCATTAAGTGTGTGACCCTGCAGGTTCACGTACGTTTGGACATGGATTCGAAAAACTCCTTTTCAACCCAATAGTTGGTAGCGGCTCCTTGCAAAGCATGCCAACTCCCAAACATACTATGATCAAATCGGACAAAACCTATCAAAAGTACTCATGTAATAATCCCTTTGCCAAGTATATGAAGATTGAACTCAAGGCGAGAAGCATGTCATCCTTTGATGATTCAATCCATCTCTCGTATCCGTGATATATTAATAAGTTGTGATTGACTCCTTAATCACGGCATGGCCATGCACTTCCTTAATCATATCACACGAGTGACCTTGTCATATATCTCCGTTTCATTTGAGTGGCAAATTCCATCTTGACTGCTCACTTCCCTCTGCACGTTTTATAGTAAACATGAAAGCTACCTTTATAACTATCCGGTTAGGAAGCAGTGTTTGATAGCCCGAAGGAAAACTATTACACATGTAGGGAATATGACAATCTCAGGTCTAAGGATCATACATCTACTATGTATGAGATACACTGATGACACATAAGAATATAATATTCTCGCAGTGTCCCATTGCGGGTCTATCTAACCCATGTTCTTCAACATACGTCCACAATGTATAGATGATATCTCCATATCCCATGATCTATGAAGCATGATCATCCATCACTACATGTGTTGATCTATTCATCGTTGTCCTATACGATGATATTCGATCAGAGATATTTATCGAATTATATTAATAAGTAAAGAGCTTCATAAGCAAGTCACATACTTGTTGATCAATACAATGATATACATTCATTGGATCAATAATCATATTATTATTCATAAACATAATCATGTTACAATCATCTAAATGATTGCCTCAAGGGCATAACACTAGCACTCGGCACTTCAATGTCTATGCAAATAAAGAAACGAATACCAAAATAAATATAAACCAGAGGTAAAAAAGTCCACAAATCAAATAAAATTTAATAAAAAGTAGAGCTTAAATTTAGAAAAAAATTTGAAATTTGAATCTCCTTAATTGGAGCTCGTATGAAGGAGAACGAGCTCTAGAAAGATTCAAAATAAAGAAAAAGACAAAAAAAAATAAAAATACTGGAATTTTTTAAATTGTTTTTTAAAGAAAACCCGATTTATGATGTCATGCTGGCATCATCGGGTATTTTTATTTCTAACCAAATTATTTTTGAAAAGAAAAACCTCCATAGTCACTGACATGTGGCCCCACATGTCAGGCTACTGGAGTCACCACGACATCATCGTGCCATGCGTCGACCACCAGGTCATCCACGAAGAAGAACCGTGGCTCAGCATCCACAACGACAGTGACCTTCGCTCACCCCCCCCCCCCCCCCCCGACGAATGAAGGTGTGCATCAGCTAGAACACAGCGAGGTGAACTCAAAGAGACGAGGCTCAGGTCTTTAAGACTTACCAACGGCGGTGAATCGAGCAATCTTCTCTGGCGATGGCGACAGTGCTTCTTCGCAAAATTGAGACAAACCGTGGTGACTTTGATCCAATTGATTTTGGGCTCGGGTTCAGGATGCTCTTGCGGTCATAGTGCTCGCCTTTTAAATGCCTCAGCGTCCATGCCCCACATGGGATAGACGCCATGTTCGTGGTGAACGCGGCCAGCGCGCCGTGTCCAAATCAGACACAGGCAAGATGGGGCTAACAGGTGGGCCCCACTTGTCAGTCTCACACAGTACAAGCAGGCCGACTCAGACTGGGCTGGCACGAAAAATAGGCCAAGGTTGTGGTTTCGGCCCACAGGCTGTGCGAGGAGGCACGATGAGCACGGTCGGGTGGCGGAGCGAGAAGCCATCAGCTGGAGGCCGGGGTAGCTGGGCGAAGGCACGAGGAGGAGGAGCGGAGGCTAGGGGTGGTGCCTGGTGGGGCATCTGTATCTGGATCTGGTGGGGAGGACCAGAGGCCAAAGCCGGAGCGGAGGATGAAGGAGGAGGACCGAAGGTGTAGCCATGGAAGGAAGTAAAGAGGCGAGGTGCCGCTAGGCCGACAATGCCGTTTATATGCCAACTGCCCATACATGTATGTATGTATATTTATATAATGTTTTTCATTCTTGCTTGCTCTATAATCTGTATTGTAGGCTGTAGTAACTGTATAGTATAGCGTATAACCAATTAGCCCTAATGCCATATTATATATTGTTAAAATACTTAATTAATATATATAGATATACTCGGTAATAATATATTTATATATTGACATATTGTATGGTTAGTACTTAGTAATATAGTTGTATGCTTATATTTGTTCGTCGATTTATAATAATGGAGAAACAAAGTTTGTGTAATTACTTCCCAAATAATTCAAATAGTACTCTACTAACCGATGAGAGCACAACTCAACCAAATAAGCTTTGACTACAATTTAATCCAAATGAAATTATTGCCAGATGCCGATCCGGCGTTGCATGCCAATAGAACTGAAGATTAATTATAATGACACTGCAGATCAAGTGAGGAGGGTATATTTGTTGAATGGTCTAACTCAACCCATTTGATATGCTAGAATTCTATAACGCTCACCCTGCACAAAAACGTGTATAATGAATTTGCCTTGTGATTCAAGTTAGTGCCTTAGTGGTATGTTTATTTTATTTTGAATGTCCATAATCATTTACAATTTACTATCGAATCACTAATTTTGCAAATTTTGATATACATATCGCTTTGGATGTATATTCATGTCTTTTTTGGTTGACTTTCTATTAACGAGGTATATTTATTGTATTTTGCTTTCTTGCTATATTTATCTTTTATCCGTATATGAATTTCAATTATATAAGATTATATTTTCTATGTTTATCTTAATTTAACTTACTAATTTGAGACTACCCTCTATTTTTATCATAGCTTCCCCAATGTCAACACCACAATGCAATACAAACTGATAAGTCGGAGCACGATCAAGATATGCACTTGCAGGCTGCATCACTAAGGGTGCATTTGGTTTCCTGGATCAGGTTGAATGGGATATGGTCATTCAGCCTAGATGGGATGGAGCCATCCAGGTGGCTGTTTGGTTGGGTGGATAGGGATGCGCCAATTTTTTGTTTGGTTGGATGGATGGGCTAGTTGAAATTAAAATTTCAAATTTCGGTTAGATTTTTTTGGATAAAATTTGACAAAAATTTGAATTTTCGGACAAAATTTGACCGAAATTTGAATTTTCGCACAATTTTTGACTTTTGGCAATTTTGACCGAAATTCAAATTTTCGGACAAAATTTGAATTTTTAGACAAAATTTGATCGAAGTTTGAATTTTTGAACAAATTTTGACCACAATTTGACCGAGTACACCTCTTAATGCAACAAGTCCGGCCTTTTTTTGGATGTCTCTATCCATTATCTTGAGGAAATATTTTAAAAAACTGGATAACCATATCCCATCTATCTATTTATCCAAATAAATGGATGACTCCAAATCCATAGATGGCTATATCTCATCCACCCTCGTCCACCCAACCAAACACCGCCTAAGAAGAGGAAGCCCGGCATCCAAACTGTTGAACCTCCACTGCAGCCATCGGCCCAACACACGTTTTCGCCATGGATCTGGCCAACCACGGCACGAACCTCGTGCAACAGAGGAGGGAGGTCAACTTAGGGTTATGTAGGAGATTATCTAGCACCTAGAGGCCGGCGACAAAGGAAAGATCGATGCGAACATGTGTCGTTGTCATGGATCTGTGCCGTCGCCATGACCTTATTATGACACTGTCATGGTTGAGCACTGCGGCCACCGATGGATGTGGCTCTACCGTCATCCATCTGCACTGCCACCGTCATCGTGTGTTGCTTATGCCGCAAAGGAGGAGAGTGCACCTGGTGCGGAGAACTAAGAGGGAAGAGAGATGCGAGGGATGGAGATGGGGAGGAACGTAGAGCCGCAGAGGCGGTGAGATGGGGATCAGACGTGTCAGGAAATCTGACGACTTTAGTTTTTACGGTCGCGAGACTGCCACGTGGCAAGAGATACTTTGCTCGTCCGTACTTCTCAAAGACTAGTAGTTCCAATATTAGTAGGTTTTATACGATAAGATTACTTGAACTCAAGCTATTGTTAACCCATATATGCAAGAACCAATCGCACGTAGATGCTCGGGAAGAGCGGATGCGGCTGCGGCGACAGTCGGGGTGTGGTTGTGGAGGGCCAAGCACGGGAGAGGTGACAGGCTACGGCGGCAACGAAGAGACTCCACTCATCAACCATAGGACAAGACTTGATCTGGTTAGCTTCAAAATTCAATGCGTTTCCAGTCCTCAAGCAATACTCCCTCCGTTGATAAATATAAGGCCTATAGTTTTAATAATCTTGTTGAAAAATATAAGACGTGCATGTAAATTTAATGAGCTTTTCCACTTATACCCCTATTTATTCTCTCTCAACCATATGCATTTATTCATTATCTCTCATTTTCCAAGACAATTAAGAGGGATGTGTAAGTCATTTCCTACTAGTATAGTGCCTGTGCTAACGCTACGACGGCAGTACACCCGCTTATCAATTAAATGAGAAGATAAGTATGAATACAACACTTAATAATAAAAGAGAAATTTAGAATTTTAAATGAATTTAGAAAGAAAAATGGAACTAAATGGAGGTCGAATGGGCGAAAACGGGCTCCCAAAAGATTTTAAATCAAGAAAGAGAAAGAAAAAAGAATTTTCTGATTTTAGATTATTTTTTGCAGCTTCCACAGAGAGCACAGTGTGCTCTCTGGGCTTGGCCAGCGCAAGGGAGGGAAGGCCGGGGTGGCGGGCGGTCGCAGTGGGGTCGGCACTAGTGCGGCGAGATCGCCGCACCGGCGCTGCATGGGAGAGTCACGGTTGCGGTGAATTTACTGGGAAAGATGACGGTAATGGCTTGGTTACCTCCAAAATCCGCGATCTTTACAAGAGGGAGCACTTGGGGATTTACTGAATGCGATGGGGTGGAGGAGAGCTCACGGCTTTATAGCCCGAAACAAGCATATTTATGGAAACCATAATTTGGGATCAAATCAGATTGGAAGGAAATTTTGGTAATAGAGCACAAAATTTGGGAATTAACACCATAGATGGAAAGAGGAGATTTGGTGCGGGATTGATGGAGCTTTGGAGCTTCTTTCTTGCTTTAATGGAGGGAGGGAAGAGAAGAAGCTTCTGCAGTGCAGGTTGCGATTAGAAGAAGCTATAGGTGAGTTGCCTTCATTTTTTTAAATATAGAAGGATTTTTGAAAAGATAGCACATTAGGTTAAAAAAATCTAGAAAAATTCTCAAAAAACTTTCAATTATTTTGTACTTAAAAATTATTTTCAAAAAATTTAAATTATAAATTTGTTGAGACACGCACGCTTTGCGAGGTCGTGACCAAGAACCTCGCCGCGTCGGCAAAGCCACCGATGGCGACAGTGGAGCCATTGCGGACTTGCGTTCTCCCGCTACGCCCCCCTCTCGGTTTCCTTTTCCCAAAGACGTAATGTATGGTCCGTTCCTTTTCGGACGTTTGTTTCCTTTTCTTTGATTCCAAGACGTTTGTTTCCTTTTCCTTGTTGATCTTGGAGGTGAGGAAGGTCTGCATTGTGGGCCAGAGGATGATTTCGAAAAATATGGAAAAATAAATCAAGCGCTCGCCGGCCATCACTGGATCCGCAAGGAAAAAGATAAAATTAAATAATGCTTTCACGGCCATTGGTTCCATGAGAAAAATTAAAAAATTAAGCGAGACTCACGCATCGTTAGTTCCTTAGATAAAAATAAAAACAAAAATTCAGCGCTCTTCGTACGCTGAAATTAGGCTCTATGGGGTTAGATCCGTAAAAAAGTCTCGAGAAAGGTCATATTCGGAAAAAAAAATACGATCACAATGTTAGGACAATAAAAAATTCAAGTCTTGTTTCCTTGCATGCAGATCCTCCCTGTTTATTTCCTTGTTTGATTCACCCTCCTTCCAAATATGTAGTAACAATTTTGGCCAGTAAAAAATTCAAGTCTGGTTTCCTTGCATGCGGATCCTCCTTATTTATTTTCTTGTTTGATTCGCTCTCCTTCCAAATATGTAGGCAGGGGAGGTCTGTTGTAGGCCACAGGGATGATTAGACACACTAAATAATGGCCATCAGATGTGGGTGAGTAAAACTGAGGAAAGATCTGAGACGTTTATTTTAATGAATGCAAGTTTCTGGGGATGTTTTGCTGGGTGCACGAATATTGGGCCATCTCGAATGAGGTGTATTATTTAGGGTAGACGTAGGAAAAATTACTTAGGTGCATTATAAAGGGGTATAGATCATACCTTTCTCAATTTCATCACAATCTTAAACTTTGTGTAAAGTCAAAATACGTCTTATCTATACCCCTTTATAATGCACCTAAGCAATTTTTTCTACGTCCACCCCAAATAATGCACCCCACTAGAGATGGCCTAACCTTCATGCACCCAGCGAAACGTCTCCAGAAACTTGCCTCCATCAAAATTAACCTCTCAGATCTTTCCTCAGCTTTACTCACCCACATCCGATGGCCATTGTTTAATGTGTCTAACTCATCCCTGTGGTCCACAACAGATCTCTCCCACCTCCAGCATCATCTCAATGAAAAGGAAACAAATATCCTGGAATTAAGAAAAAGGAAACAAACGTTCTAGAAAAGGAAAAGATTATATATTACGTTTTGGAAAAAAAAAACTGAAAGACAGGGTACTATACTAGTACTAGTATAGTGCACAATATAACGCTTCTGACAATGATACACCCGCTTATCAATTAAATGAGAAGATAAGTATGAATACAACACTTAATAATAGAAGAGAAATTTAGAATTTTAAATGAATTTAGAAAAACGGAACTAAATGGAGGTCGAATGGGCGAAACGGGCTTCCAAAAGATTTTAAATCAAGAAAGAGAAAGAAAAAGAATTTTCTAATTTTAGATTATTTTTGCGGCTTCCCACAGAGAGCACAACAGGCTCTCCAGTCTTAACCAGCGCAAGGGGAGGAAGGCTAGGGGTGGCCACGCGGTCGCGATGGGTCGGATCAGTGCGGCGAGATCGCCGACACCGTGCGTCTTGGAGGAGGAGTTCTGATTGCGGTGAATTTCGTCGGGAAAGATGACGGTGATGGCTTGGGTTACCTCCAAAATCCGCGATCTTTACAAGAGGAGCATTTGGGGATTTACGCAATGCGATGGGGTGGAGGAGAGCTCGTCGGCTTTATAGCCCCAAACAAGCATATTTATGGAAACCATAATTTGGGATCAAATCAGATTGGGAGGAAATTTTGGCAATAGAGCATGAAATTTGGGGAATTAACACCATAGATGGAAAGAGGAGATTTGGTGCACGGATTGATGGAGCTTTGGAGCTTCTTTCTTACTTTAATGGAGGGAGGAAAGAGAAGAAGCTTCTGCAGTGCAATGTGCTGCACTAGAAGCTATAGGTGAGTTGCCTTCATTTTTTAAATATAGAAGAATTTTTGAAAAGATAGCACATTAGGTTAAAATTCTAGAAAAATCTCAAAAAACTTTCGATTATTTTGTACTTAATAAAACTATTTAAAAAAATTAAATTATAAATTTGCCGAGAGACGCGGCCATGAGGTCGTGACCAAAGAACCTCGCCGCGTCGGCAAAAGCCACCGATGACGACCGTGGAGCCATTGCGGACTGCGTTCTCCGACCACGCCCCCCATCTCCCGGTTTCCTTTTCCCAAAGACGTAATGTATGGTCCTTTCCTTTTCCAAGACGTTTGTTTCCTTTTCCTTGATTCCAAGACGTTTGTTTCCTTTTCATTGTTGATCTTGGAGGTGAGGGAAAGTCATTGTAGGCCACGGGGATGATTTGGAAAAATATGAAAAATAAAGCGCACTCGTCGATCATTGGATCCGCAAGGAAAAAATATAAAATTAAATAAGCTTTCATGCCACACGGTTTCATGAGAAAAATTGAAAAAATTAAGCGAAGACTCACGCACCGTTGGTTCCTTAGATAAAAATAAAAACAAAATTCAACGCTCTCCGTATACCAAATTAGGCTCTATGGGGCTAGATCCGTAAAAAAGTCTCGAGAATGGTCATATTCGGAAAAAAATACGATCACAATGCCAGGACAATAAAAAAAATCAAGTCTTGTTTCTTTGCATGTGGATCCTCCCTGTTTATTTCCTTGTTTGATTCACCCTCGTTCCAAATATGTAGTACGTACAATTTTGGCCAGTAAAAAATTCAAATCTAGTTTCCTTGCATGCGGATCCTCCTTATTTATTTCCTTGTTTGATTCGCTCTCCTTCCAAATATGTAGGTGGAGAGGTCTGTTGTGGACCACAGGGATGATTAGACACACTAAATAATGGCCATCGGATGTGGGTGAGTAAAACTGAGGAAAAATCTGAGACGTTCATTTTGATGAATGCAAGTTTCTGGGGACGTTTTGCTGGGTGCACGAACATTGGACCATCTCTAATGAGGTGCATTATTTAAGGTGGACGTAGAAAAAATTGCTTAGGTGCATTATAAGGGGTATAGATTTATGAACGGAGAGAGTAGTGAGTACTGTGACTGTGAGTACTCTCTGCGGCTCGACGCATGCATTGCCAGTTTGTCGCTGACGGTGCAGATGAGTCTCGGTCCGCCTTCAACATTGGTATTTACCCAGTTCGACTTGGAAATTTAAGGACCCAAAAACCGAAGGTTATCCAAGAATTCGTCCTTGATAAGCTGTCTGTCTACACTTCTGCTTCCAACTTTCCTTTCGTGTCACAGCACTAAATTGCTAGTTATAGTTGCGTTATAGTTTTTTTTTATTTCAAATATGAAGTTATAGACCAGTGTTCTATTATATTAGTTACAAACGCTATAGCTAGCAAGAGCTTTTCTACATAGTGTAGCTTGTAGCTAGCGATAGCGATAAGTATCGATAGACTAAACATTGGGTTTATTTTGAAATCTAACATTACTATAAGGCTCAAATGCATCTTTTATAAGCTTAAACTATGAGAAAATTTAGTAAAAAGCATCATCTCGTCCTTTTTCAATAACCCATCATTTATATTTCTTAGTGATTAAGTGCTTGTTGTTAAGAACATTATGATATAGTTATAGGTTATGGTCTTTGACATGTATTAGCATGCTAGTTGATTCCGGGCTTGACTCATATTCTCATTATAAAAATATTAATTTCTTCTGAATTACTATAGTTTAATGATTTGTTTGGAGGTGACTCATATTATACACATATTAATTTAATTTTTTAATACTAAAAACACGATGAAGGATAGCATCCATGATAGCTACTGATAGCTAGCTTTTTTCAGATCTTGCCGTAAAAATCGTGATTTAAAACCTTGTGTAACAGTATCTACGAAATACGTTAACCAATACACCATTGCCGTACAGATTCATGCAGCTAGCAAATAAACAAAAGCATCCAACACAGTTATCAGGCTGACATGATTGCTGATCGATTACAACCAATTCAACATAAAACAGCATAAATAGTGTTTCTTCTCCCAACCAATTTTTTAACAAATCGATACTAAGGCACAGTTATAACTTATTATACTACTTGCATGCCACAAAAGGGGTGCTCTTAGATTAAACATGCCATATAAACAAACTGCTTTTACACAACATATACCAGCAATATAGTAGCAGAGAGGCACGATTTCTCTCCAAGTAAAACTGAACATGCTTTCGATCTTGAATAAGTGATCTTAGTGAAGAAGAAAGTCAGTTCAGAGTTTCATTTGATCTGGTCGTTCTTCTGTGTTCCATAAGCGTCCTCGTTACCACCAGATCAGGTCATATATTCCAAATGCCACGGCCCGCTCATGTTTAACATTCAATACAAATACAGTGCAACCAAATGTTGCGAACTTACGAATTATATATGGCGCACCCACGTTCTAAAAAATATATATGACACACCACAACTGCATTTTGTATGTATCGTCAGTAGTTGTGATTTCTGAAGCTACGAATTGAATCGATGCGTGTTTGCATGTTCTTATATTTATTTCTCTACCCATTGCCGGTTTGCATTCCGTCCTTATTTAAAACATTATCGCATCCAAAACCATCTGAATTCGTACTCGTATTTCTGAGGTGTTTGTAGAACATTGAACGTACTAGAGCAAGGTGAAGTAGTGTTTGTAGAACATTGAACGTACTTGAGCAAGGCGAAGTCAAAACGTAAAATAGCTGGACACCTAGTCTTACACCGTTACACGTTCAGACTTCAGACAAGCCGCAGCCCGCACGCAAGAAATAAAAAACGACGCTTTCCAAACATGTTAACATTGAAACAGGAAACCCGCTTCCCCTCGAGCGGAGCGGAGCCCCATTTCGCAGCATCAAACCGACCTAGTTTTGTGCAATTCCCAACTATAAATCCGGCGACCCTTCCAGAACCGAGAGCTAGGGTTTCTCCCTCCCCGCACCTCCCCCACCCCCGCCTCCTCCCCCGCACTGCGCGACCTCGACGCCCCACTGGACGCCGCCATGGCGACGGAGCGGAAGCGCAAGGTGAGCCTCTTCGACGTGGTCGACGAGACCTCTGTATCCGCCAAGCTCGGCCGCGCCGCCACCAACGGCGGCGCCGTCGCGGCCAACCCGTCCATCAACCGGTGGACGGGGCGGCCCTACTCGGCGCGGTATCTCGAGATCCTCGAGAAGCGCCGCACGCTCCCCGTGTGGCAGCAGAAGGACGAGTTCCTCCGCGTCCTCCGCGACAACCAGACCCTCATCCTCGTCGGAGAGACCGGAAGCGGCAAGACCACTCAGGTATGATATCGGCATCTATGCACGTACATCTCCATGTATGCGTTGCTTAGGTTATTATGTAGTGTTTTTTTGTGTTGAGTTGTAGCATTGGGAGATGTTCTAGATGTTAGCGATTTGGTGCTATTGTAAATTGGTTAGATTTTGTTTGTGTTATTGTGTATGGTTGTGCGTAGCTGAGACGAAGCCACGAAGGTATGGTTGTTGTGACGTGATTGTCCTATTTCTCGATTTGTTCTAGGTATTTATATGTGTTCTGTTGAACAGATCCCCCAATTTGTGCTCGAGGCTGAAGGCCTGGGTAACCGCCCTATGGTTGCCTGCACCCAGCCACGGAGGGTCGCGGCTATGTCGGTCTCCCGACGTGTTGCAGAGGAAATGGATGTTACTATCGGTGAGGAAGTTGGTTACAGTATCCGTTTTGAAGATTGCAGCAGCCACAAAACTGTTCTCAAGTAAGCTTTTTTGAGCCTTCTGTTTCATTGAATAACATGATAGCTGCACCATCCTTTTGGCAGATTGATATGGAGCATGTTTCTTTGCTTTTTTAGGTATTCTGATCTAATCATGTTGTGTTGAACACTATTGCTTCCTATCAGATATTTGACAGATGGTATGCTTCTGAGAGAAGCAATGGCTGACCCACTTTTAGAGAGGTACAAGGTGATTGTTCTTGATGAGGCTCATGAGCGAACATTGGCAACAGATGTTCTGTTTGGGCTTCTGAAGGAGGTTTTAAAGAATAGACCTGATTTGAAGCTTGTTGTTATGAGTGCCACCCTTGAGGCAGAGAAATTTCAGGGTTACTTCAGTGGTGCACCATTGATGAAGGTGCCTGGGAGACTTCATCCGGTTGAGATCTTCTATACACAAGAACCAGAAAGGGACTATCTAGAAGCGGCTATCAGGACAGTTGTGCAGATACATATGTGTGAACCCGTTGGTGATATCCTTGTCTTCCTTACTGGGGAAGAGGAGATTGAGGATGCCTGTCGGAAATTTAATAAGGAAATTAATAACATGGGAGATCAGGTTGGCCCAGTTAAAGTCGTGCCTCTGTATTCTACGCTACCCCCAGCAATGCAGCAAAAAATTTTTGAACCTGCTCCTGCCCCATTGAAAGAGGGAGGTACTCCTGGAAGAAAAATTGTTGTGTCCACTAACATCGCTGAGACATCCTTAACCATAGATGGTATAGTGTATGTGATAGACCCAGGGTTTTCCAAACAGAAGGTTTACAATCCAAGGATAAGGGTGGAATCCCTTCTGGTGTCACCAATTTCCAAGGCAAGTGCCCATCAGAGAGCTGGTCGTGCTGGAAGAACGCAGCCTGGGAAGTGCTTCAGGTTATACACAGAGAAGAGTTTTACCGATGATTTACAACCCCAGACCTACCCAGAAATTCTTAGGTCAAACCTGGCAAATACTGTTCTTACTTTGAAGAAACTTGGAATTGATGATTTAGTGCATTTTGACTTCATGGATCCTCCTGCACCGGAAACTCTAATGAGGGCCTTAGAAGTTTTGAACTACCTGGGGGCACTTGATGATGAAGGTAACCTAACACCTTTAGGTGAAACGATGAGTGAGTTTCCCCTGGATCCACAGATGTCAAAGATGCTTGTCATCAGTCCAAGGTACAACTGTTCAAATGAGATCCTCTCGATATCTGCCATGCTGTCAGGTATGTCAACTAAATTGCATTTCAACAACTTAATTATCATGTTCATATATTATACACACTATTTTGCTTGCTTATTTTGCGTGTGCAAGCAAATGCGTGTTTCTAGCATGTGATCTTGCATGCAGACTACTGCTTGCACGCCTTCCATTATTTTCTTGTGCATCTCTTTCATGGGCTGTCATCAGCAACTGTCATGCACCTGGCTTCTTGAGCTATTGATCGAAATGATCATACGGTTTAGGCTGATGCAGATAGTTGCTGTTTGTTGAGTTATTCTGACAAAGCAAATGGTATCGTCTCGCCTCTTTGCATCTGCTGACCACCGTGGACTTCGTCTGTTATTACTATATTCTTTCTCTAGTACCCAATTGCTTTCTCCGGCCTAGAGAGGCACAAAAGGCTGCTGATGAGGCCAAGGCTCGATTTGGCCACATTGATGGGGACCATCTGACACTTTTGAACGTCTACCATGCATACAAGCAAAACAGTAAGCCCATAACCATTTTCATTCAGTTTACACTTAGTTAGCCTTTTCTTCTCTTGATGATCTTTTTTCTGACAATGAAAGATGAAGATCCTCAGTGGTGTTATGAGAATTTCGTCAATGCCAGAGCACTAAAGGCTGCTGATAATGTTAGACAACAGCTTGTTCGCATCATGACCAGATTCAACCTCAAGATGTGCAGCACGGACTTCAACAGTCGCGAGTACTACGTCAATATTAGGAAAGCTATGCTTTCTGGGTATTTCATGCAGGTTGCTCATCTGGAGCGAACTGGGCATTACCTAACTGTCAAAGATAACCAGGTTGGTATTCTGATGTCTCATCTAGTTTTTGCACATGGTGGTGTATTGCAAATTTTTGACCCTTCCTCACCAGGTTGTCCATCTTCATCCCTCGAACTGTATGGACCATAAGCCGGAGTGGGTCATCTATAATGAGTATGTTTTGACCACCAGGAATTTCATCCGAACAGTCACTGATATCCGTGGAGAATGGTAAGTTATTATCTGAACAGAGCTGGTCACTTGTGAAGATTGAATATTTGATGGGAATCTTGACGTTTTTTGCACTTTGTGCGCAGGCTGATCGATATAGCTCCACACTACTATGATCTAAGCAATTTTCCATCATGTGAGGCGAAGCGTGTCCTCGAGAGGCTGTACAATAAGCGGGAGAGGGAAAATGCTGCGATTAGAAACTGAAGTCGGTGCCATCTTGCCAGTTCTCTCGTAGTTGCTCTGGGGTGTGGCCCCAGAACCTTTCCACTCGAGCAAGCTTTGGGAATGGTATACAGATGCCCTCCACCATCGGCGCCAGGATGATATATTGTTTTACCCATCCTATCGTGATTTGTCAGCAAGATAGATGGTCATTATGTACAACATATGTGAAATGTTGTTCTTCTACTGCGTTACAAGTTATAGCCTGGAAAATCTTTTTGTTTCTTCATTTTAGAATGTTTAGTTTGTGATGCAGTTTAATTGTGGATCAGTCTCATTTTCATGGATAAGACGAATATGTAATTTGTTTTTGTTGGCTTACGTGCATTATTTTGGATTAGTTTTAATGAAGATGTGCTGATATGCTATTGCTAGCATAGCTTGACTTGTGTATGCTTTTGTTCCGCTTCCATACGGTTTGAGGGAGCAAAAAGGCTTGTCAAACAGTGGAGGCAACACAACAACTGAAAGGACGGTTGGAAAGTAAGCGAAAAAAAAACGGTTTGGGTTGCGGTTGGAAAGTAAGCGAAAAAAAAACGGTTTGGGTTGGCGAGTCGAAATAGCACAGTTCGAAGGTAAGCAGGAAAAAACACGGTTTCAAAGTAAGCATCCTTCAGGGTTTACGAGTGGAGATAACACGGTTTGAAAGTAAGCAGGTAAACACACAACAGCATATTTATCATATCAGCAGGCACCGATCAACAGGCATGCATCTTACAACGGCTATACAGGCATATATCTACTTTATCATATTCCCGCTTGGGGCTCAATGACACATTTTACACTATTCAAGATCTTTTGTCCTTGGAATACCGACTCCTTTTCGCTATCCAACCCAAATAAAACATCGAAGCTCAGGGTGAAGGATATGGCAATTTCTGGCCGTGCATGGTACTGCTTCGCCTGTTGAATTTGCTCACCGAGAATCGAACTAGCTTTGTTGACATCCTAGAACGCCAACTAGAACAAAATAACCAAGCTAGTTTTGCCATTATCCTGCAATGCTAACTAGAACAAATGACATTGAGTATAGTGCGACTGAAACCGTAATTCCCGCGACAAAATTGTATGAGAGGCGCTTGTTGTCACGACTTGGTACCAATGCCATCTTCAAAGTATTAGTCAATTCGAAGAGCCTATGGGAAACCTGCGGTAATACATGGTAACATAAGCAAGTTGCTGTACCGACTAACCTCTTCAATGTAATACATAGGGACGAGGACCTACATACCACAACATATATAGCAGTAGTGAGCATGAAATTGAGCAGTGGGTAATCTGGGATAATTGTCAACAGCCATTTGGGTTGTCCATTGGGCACTCTTGATCTGCGGGAGTCATCAAAGTATAACAAAGAAAAATTTTCAGTCATTGACAATCTCGAGGAAACTTTCCAGCATAATTACTAGAAACGTGGTTCATTTGAATCGCGGTACAAGATTCAAGTTCGCGGTTCGCCACTTTTTCTAATTTCCACTACAAACACGAACTTCGTACTCTAAACCGGTTCGGCTTCGACGAATCCGGTTCACGATTCGCGAGTGTTTACAGCGAACCCGGTAACTATGCTTTCTAGTGGCACAAATGGCAGGACCAAGAGTATTGTAAAGAAGAGAAACAGCATATGGTTACCTGAGCCAGATATGGAACTGAGATACATATGTCTCTAGTGTAATCTTTCCAAGCCAGCTAGCACAGACGAATGAACAGATAAGTTCGTCATATATTCACCGAACATTAGCACAAATTCTGATCATAAAAATGGAATGTGTCACAAAAACAAAACTTACGCGAATAGCGTGAGAGAGCAGCTCCGGAATTCTTGAGTGAAGTTGCGTAGGCAGATGTAGACACTTTTGAGTACAACAAAAATGGAGCAATATCAGATTTTGCAGTATACATCGAATATAAACAGAATATATTGAACTGAAAGATACATACGTTATGGGGATCCAGGATGTATAGGGATGGTATTTATTGTAGGTAATCTTATCCAGCTTATAAATGTACTCGTACCACAAATACCCAGCCTGGGATCACCACAAAGCAAGCTGATCATATCAAAAGATGGATATGTACTAAAGAATTTGTTGCAGTTAGTTTGATAATTACCGTTAAAGAAACTGTAACTATAGATGCCTTAATACAGAGTTTAGTTCTTGTTTCAGCTTCTTCGAGTTTTTCCATCCACTTCTCAACCTGTGACATAGTCGGTATTTTATTTGACAATTCTGACAATGATTCAAACTTTCTCTAAATCTAAAGGAACAGAAAAACTATACTAGTATACTAGATAAAAACAAGTGGCAAGAAACATACAGTTGGATGGTAATAAGCATATATCATTCCCACAATCCATATGTAGCGATCCAGTCCAGATCGGAATTGCCACTCATGCAACCGGGGAAGATCTGGTTTAGAAGGATCGGTATAGCCTGCACACAAGGTGAATAACATTGTTCATCTTTATAGAAGAAAAAATGCATAGAATATCAAAATCACTAAAGGTTTCCAAAGAAACACTGACCAAGGAGAAACGTGAAGGGTCTCCAGACTACCTCAAAGTCACCAGGGATTTCCCATATCAGGATAACTACCAAGAAGCACACAACAAATTTTATAGCCATCACTGATCCAATCTCGTTATATTTGTTTAGAATACCAAGAGCACCATAAACCATGAGGGTGAAAAGGGTGTGCATAGGGCAAATATAATAGAGTGTATAGTCATTATTTAGGACAATGCAACAGAATGCCACAAAGAAATTGAGGCGCCACATCATCTGTTGAAGGTGCAACTATGTCAGGATAAGTTCTACATATAAAAAGCAAGAACAGTGGGACTAATTAAGAAAGCACCTGAGCAAATCGTGCAAGACTGAAATCCTTCCGCACATAATAATAGGAGAAGTTACCAAATCCAGTCATCCAGACATATGCAGCAATGAAAACACGAATTGCATTGTAGATCTCTTTAGCATTGAAGTAGTGGTACATCAAGAACAGCACCTGGAAATTAGACAAAGCAATGCTGAAAACCAGTGCTATGCTAGTGCTAGAACAGAGACTGCAAATGGATGCTCATGACTAATCAACTTATTTACAACAAAGAGATGTCCACAAGTGAAGGCGACAGAAGTACAGAAGTAAGCAGTGCAAGATGACAAAGGGTGCTTATAACTAAATAAATATGCATTCTCTTTGCATAGTTCTGATGCATTAGTGTTCAAGCATGATTGGCAACTAGTATAGCAACAGCCTAGAAAGATGCCAAAAGGAACACAAAGTATGAAAAACACCTGCATCCAACCCTTCCATTCTTCGGTTTGATGCCTATTCAAATACAGTACAGATTTTCCTGTGAATGCTGACTTGTCTTGGTGGACCTTGAATGAAGTCATAGCTGCCACGATAATAAGAAGAAAGTAGAGGAAAAGGAACAGATCTCGACTGTAATTCTATAGATACAGAAGACCAAAAAAAGTTAGAAAGTGTTATACAATAAGAAAAGAGAGTGACTACGATACTGTGTTTTTAAGTTATACACTTTTCATACATTTCCCACCATCCACTAATCATCCTACAAGTGGGAGTGCTGGGAGGTGGAAAAATAGTGAGGGGAAAAAAAGTTCTAAAGCTTTTTGTAACTAAAAGTTGTATTTAGCATGGCCAACCCCTAAAAAATCGACACATTGTGCATGCACCTTCTATGCAGTTTCAGCTATTTTGCATCAACATGAATTAAGTGAGCAAAGCTGACATGTAAAGAATGGGAATTTTACCAATATGTCGCATAGGTGCGTAGCCAAGATTTAGCGTAAGAATAACATATAAAGAATCAGCAAGCCTAGAAACTAAAAGCTATTTAGACAAGATAATAATGCCATATAAATATATATTATTGCAACTAGGGTTTAGATGTGGGCATAGATTTCTAATAAGTATCAACATAATAGCACCTTCACAGACTCTCCGAGTAGATGTGTACGATCACATATGTAGAAGTAAAGCAGATGGCCTCCAAACTCAGATCTAATAAAATGATAGCAAGACATTCAGCACAATAAAGCTACTGTAAAAGTATGGATGACTGTGGGATGCAACTGTAGCTTACATTGCCCTCAGTGTCAAACGATTCTCCAGAAGAAGTGCTTGGTCCAAAAAGAAAAGTCTGTGGAACCGATTAATTTTGTCAGTGCTTTTGAATCTTGATATCTTAAAACATTTATTTAATATGACATCGAGAAATTATACTCCGCAGACAACCTGAGCATTTGTGATGTGAAAGAAGCATAAACTGGCTTAGCACCTGCAGCTTGGCCACCCTCCTCCAATAACATTGTTTGATCCTCTCCTTTATGTGAGCTATTATCCATGAGTGCTAAATTGGCATCTGAGTGTCTACTGACAAAGACAAAGAAACAGAAATTCCAATAAGAGTCCTTTTAGAAGGTTATTGTGATGATAGTACTATACTGGTGTTTCATTTAAAAGCAACATGTAATGGTGCAATAGGCATTCAAAGATGAAAGAACATGAAGCCCTGCAAAAGTAAGATATCTTGAGAGGGATGGTTCTTGTAGCACAAGCAGAGATTTCTGTTTCAGGGACAACATTTAAAAGAAAAGATACCATTTGGCATATTTGAAAACAAAAATCAAGGGTACCCAGATTCTCAAGATTAAAGTAACATTTACTTACGCTTTAAGAGAAGCAGCATTCTTCCCATGAAAGATAACCTCAGCATACACCCAGGCGGTGAAAACCCAAAGAAATCCCAGAAAAGCAGAAACCTGCCATGAATGCAAAGCAAGTTCTCTCAGTTCCAATAATCGAGGTTCCACCCAAAAAAATCATAGTATTTGCAATAAACAAATTGACTACATGTGGGAAAATAGCATCACTCTATATACTTAATTATGGCTTATAAGTTGCAACCCAACCTTCTAAATGTGGTGTTTAAACTTTCAGTAGATGCGAATGGTGACAATTAGCTCAGCCCTTTTACTCTAGCAATCCACAACACTGCAATTCTGCATACTAACTAATTTTCCCATTGAATTTGCACACCAACTACCAAGCCTGGGAATAATCATGTATCATAAAACAAGAGAATCAACACTCATTCCAATAGGTTGAAAGTGCAAACCTACAAAGTGGGTTGGCCATTAAACCTACTCTCACTGCATCAATAATCTTAGCATCTCTTCTTAGAAAATACAACCGAGAAGCCCACACTGCCAGATCTTAATAGCTGTCTTAACGTCTGATATCTTCAGATCTAAAAACTACAGCCATTGTGTAACCCTTAAACCCTGAGCCTTCATTCACAAAATTTCTAACAACAGAGCTGAATGAAACTTCCACCCTAGAATTCTGCTGTTCCAAACACAGCAGTAATCTGGCCTTGGTCATCCTTGGTCCTCATCACGAAAAACAAATGCCACAATTTCCAATCCCGCATTAGGTTAAATGGTTCCCCTCCTATCAGAATACCACAAAATCCTAAAACCTAATACTTGTCGCATTAGCAATAACGCGTACCAACCAAGCGCGACACAGCCCACAACCATTTCACTGATCATACCAAAATCCCCCAAGTTAGAAAACAGCAGCGTTGAAACCACAGTATACGGCGTAGATTCCAGTCAGGAATTTCACACGCATGCCATCTCCAGAACTACCCCGCAATCGCCTAAACCCATAACCCAACCTGCACTTGTGCGCCCGCGCACGAACTCACCTAAGGACCCACCCCATTCGCCCATCTCGTCCCTGAAATCCCCCCACCCCCACCCAACCACCTCACCAACCCCGCGAATTCCACAACGGATTTGCACGGAGCAGCAATACCGCACCAGAGCCCGCCGGATCGAGGCGCGATTTAGGGCTCACCTGGCCGGGCGTGACGTAGGTCGAGGCCGCCGTGGCGAGCCCACCCGCGGACGCGACCGCCTCCGCCATTTCTACAGCATCCGCCAAGCCTCCCAAGCCTTGCCACTCGGATCCAAACCAAGCGAGCGACGCGAATAGGAGAAGAGAAATTAGGTAAGGAAAAAAAAATAAGCGCGGGTTTATGTGTGAGGATTGAGGAAAGGCCCCTTCTGTTTAAAGCGGCCGGTGAGGTGGCCCAGGTGGTGGCGAGGTGGATGCGCGCGTGGTACGAGGGAGTAGGAACCTTGCAGTAACTGACGTGTGGGGTCATAAGATAGTATTTCTAAGTTCCGTAGTCACTGACAGTGGGACAGGGAGGAGTACGAGAACTGCAGGGCCCACAGTCGGTGCGGTTCGCGAGTGACGGTGTAACTGAAAGGACTCGGAGTTAGGTCGATTTAGGTGACTAGTATAGTGCCCTGTCTTCCGGTTTTCTTTCTCAGCACGTAATATATGGTGTTTTTCTTTTCTAGAACGTTTGTTTCCTTTTCCTTAATTCCAGGATATTTGTTTCCTTTTCCTTGAGATGATGCTGGAGGTGGGGGAGATCTGTTGTGGGCCACAGGGATGAGTTAGACACATTAAACAATGACCATCGGATGTAGGTGAGTAAAGCTGAGGAAAGATCTGAGAGGTTAATCTTGATGGAGGCAAGTTTCTGAGGACGTTTCGCTGTGTGCATGAAGGTTGGACCATCTCTAGTGGGGTGTATTATTTGGGGTGGACGTAGAAAAGAATGTTTAGGTGCATTATAAAGGAGTATAGATAATTATTTTCTCTTTTGAGCTATATACTCTATATAATGTCGCTTGCTTGCCGTCCTGATCTTACCCGTGCCAACTCCGTTTCGATCATGCTGATTTCCTGGCCGTTCGTCACTGCGCTGGTTGTTAGCACGTCTTGGATTCGCACCACGGCTTCCATTCGCACCTCCAAATTGTTTCGTCTTTTTTTTTTTTTTGCGTTCTTCGAGAAGCCTCGATCTAAGCTCCCTCGGTTCGCCTGGTCGTCGTTTCTCGCCCTGTCCCCTCTCCTCCAGGAGGTCTGTGTCCTCCCCGCATCCGCTTCTACCTCGGTTCATCCTTCTTGTAGGATCAAGGATAACCGACTCCGGGGGTAAATAGAAGATTTCTAATTTTTTTTACTCTAATTGCAATTAATAATATCACTAAGTAAGAACTACAATTTTGACAAATTAAAACTAAGATTTCTAGTGATCACTAAATGCTCCAACAATTCAAGTATAAGCAAGAAATGATTCTAAACACAAATAATATACTCAAATTGTTAGAAATGTAACTTTGCACAATAAGGAGAAATGCAAACCACAAGAGAATGGAACACAAGAATTTATCATGTGGTCTCGGAGACTTGCCGGTCTCCCCTAATCCACGTTGAGGTGACTTGAACAATTTTAAGTCGGTTCCAACCTCTTGAGCTTTCCTCGATGACTATGGTAGTTCTTCTCTGTTTCGAATAGGCGAACTCCGGCATTCACAACTTACCGAGGCTTCTCATAATCTCCATCGAGAAGCTCACTGCGCACGAACGCCTCCAAGCTGTCTAGGAGGCGGCACCTCTAAGAGTAATAAGTCTTGACGCTTGCTTGAGGTCGGATTGAGTGTCTAAAGGCTCAACACTAAATAGTACACTCAAATTTGCTCCTCACTCTCACAAAATGAGAATTGATTGCATTAAACAGTGAAGAAGACTTGCTAAAGCTCAAATATCATCAATGAGGACCAAGAATTGCTCTAGAATACAGGTGGAGGGGCATTTATAACCTTCATCAACAAAACTAGCCGTTAGAGCTTGAATCATGGATAAGTCAATATTTTCGGTGCTACCGCCCATGTAGAACCGGTAGCACCGGCCACCCAACGGTTGGAACAGTGCATTAAATGCACTGCCAGAGGCTATTGTGCAGAGGGTCTGGTGCTACTGCTCAACTGGGACCAGTAGCATCGGGCCCTTTTATAAATTTGCTCGGCTAGAAGAGAGTTCTCTGGAATTTTTTCACTGGACATTTTGGTCAGTATTACCGCTCACCTGGTAACACCAGGCTACCATGGGCGGCAGCACTGGAAAGCTAAAATGCCCCAAAACATGCCCCTTTGAAATTTTCACACCGCTCCAAAGAGTCGGTGCTACCAGTAGCACCGGGCTACTATAGGCGGTAGCACCGTCCTGTCAGATCCCTAAAGATGTACTCTTCTCTGATTTTTACACACCGCTCTTAGGGTCGGTGTTATTGCTCTCCCGGTAGCACCGGACTACCATGGGCGGTAGCACCGGACTCCAGATGTTTCCTTTTAAAAATCATAGTATTTTTAATAGAGACTTAAATGACACCGATGCATGACCTTAAGCATAGAATTGAGCCTTTAAATCTTAAATGACATCAAGATAATCGTCAAGATCCCTTTTAGTAATACGGTTCTATTTCTAGCAATCTGATATTTTCTTCAAACTCCGATATCGGTAAAAGGGCTAGGAAAAATCCTTAAATTTATACCTTTGTCATTTGCTTGACACATTGATCCTCTTTTCCACTGCTTTTATGCTTCCATGATCATCAAGGATCAACTTATTTTCAATATTCTGAAAGAAAATATTAGTACTTTAATCATAATTGCCATTAATTATCAAAACCACACAAAAAAAATTAGGGACTACATGGTTTCACTTCTCCCCTCGCTTTCTTCCGTGCCTGAAATAGCCCTTTTAAAGGCCTGTTTGGTAGAGCTTCAGATCCTAGCTTCACCTAAGATCTGAAATTTGTAGGCTAAAATAAAGTGAATTAAGTTTATATTTTTGGTCTAAAATTTGAAAAGATGATCTATCTAAATACTCTTAATTTACTCACAGCTCCAGCTCCACGGATTTGGTGGAGTTAGGAATACCCAGTTCCATCAGATCCACGGATCTGATGGAGTTAAAGCCCTACCAAACACACCCTAAGTTTCAAACTCGCTTTAGTTGTTCCGTCTCCGCCGACTCCCTGCATCCGCCTGTGGCGCGGCCGCCTGCACCTTGCTGGGTCGCCTGCTCCGCCGCGCCTCCTCCGCCGCTTGCCCTGCCGCGTCTCCTTATGTTGCCTGAGATTGCCGAGCGCCGGGCGATGCCAAACAAAGAAGTGCTGTCTTGATTCCTTGACTACACGATCACCTTCGCGCCTCCGGATTGTTCCGTCTTCTCCTTTTGTGTTCCTCTTTGAGAAGCCTCGATCTGAGCTCCCTCGGTTTGCCCGGTCGTCGTCTCGCTCGCCCCATCCCCTCTCCTCCGAGAGCTCCGCCGCCTCCCCGCATTCGCTTCTACCTCGGTTCGCCCTTCTCCCCTCGCTTTCTTCCGTGCCCGAAATAGCCCTTCTGACTCGCTTTCATTGTTCCATCTCCGCCGACTCCCTGCATCCACCTGATGTCGCATGAGATTGCCGAGCGCCAGGCGACGCCACCCAAAGAAGTGTTGTCTCGGTTCCCTGACTACACGATCACCACACTAGATTCTTGCAATGTTTTTACCCATTTCTACTTGTGTAGATGGATAAGATTGCTGAAAGTAAATTCTCAAGGTATGCAATTATTGTAGCACGTGATCAGCCATCAGGTAATCTTCATTTTTCTACTTAATTTCAGACCATCTTCAATTTCTAAAACACAAAATACCATTTCAACTTTTAGAAAATCTTAATCTGTTTTAAATTTTATTAGTCATAAGTCACAATTGCCTTCTTTTCTTATATCCTGTAGATTGGTTCAGCAAATTATCGATGCTGTTTTGGTTCTGAACATTGATGATCCTCCCTGCGCTATTGCTGCAGCAGCTCTTTTATTTGTTTTGGCAAGTGATGTCAGTACCTCTTAATCCCAATTGATATGCTTCTGTGCATGCTGCGTTCTGTTTTTTATGCATATTACGTATTTCTCTTCTATCTTACAACTCACAGAGATAACCACGTTATTTCTTTGATGAAAGCTTTGGGTGAGATAAAGCTCCTTAAATTTGTAAATAAATACGATCTAGCAGATGAGCATAATAGATTACGCCTCTATGATTTTGCTTACTATCAGGTATGTGATATAGAGAGATACAATGAGCTAAGTCTTTTGGTCTTCTTTTACACCGTACCATGCAATGAACAGTCATACTGCTTTCAAATGAAAAAAAATGATCGTATTCATTCAAGTCCTAGGAATCCATTTAATATATCAGCAGTTTTCTACTCGAGATGTATACTTCAATTATGCACTTTTTGGTATTTATACCAGGGAGTTTCTCATATATTTAATAATGCTGACAACGGAAAATTCAATAGGACCATCTTTTCATTGTCAGTGAATTACTTCGGGCGAATCTGTATGAATTTTAGAAATATAACCAGGAGTCTGGTGATGAGGTGTGCTTCTCATTTTTTTTGGACAGGAGAGGTGTACTTTTCATTGCCCAGAATACAGGTATATCTAACTATTCTCTCCTTTTCCGGAGGGCATCTCCGACTGCTTTGTTACCAAAGCGCTCTCTGTAACTGTCAAGTATATCTGTTGATTTTATAAGTTCGCACATCATTAAAAGTTCTATTGAACCATACAAAAGCATTTACAGCTGACTTTGCAATACACTATAGCTGTAAAAGAAAGATTTGTTTATGTTCTGGTCGCCTTGACCATCCTTGTCCTTTGAGTGGTATTTTTTTACAAATATACTTTCAGTGTGATTCGATTTTAATAAGTGAAAATGTAAAAAGACCTACTGAAATGTGAGACTGAAGAACCATGTGGAGGTCCATCCATGTTTGTGATGAGTATTTGACTTTATTTGAGCAAGGTGTGCTCAAGTTTGAGTTTGATTTGGATTTATTTCAAAATGAAGCAATCTGAGTTGTCTCTGCCAGGAGTGGCAGTACCGGTCGTATGGACGCGGTAGTGATGAGTTGGATGGTTTATTGCACATATTTGTGGGCATTGCTATGTGAGGAGTTTCCTTGTCTTTGATGGTTGCAGGGCGACGGTGCTAGGTCATGGTGAGGCGAAGGATGACCGGGACTAGGCGAGGAGCGTCGGAGGTCCAAACGGTTAGGAGATCGCCGTAAGATGATCGGAGACGGAGTCCGGGCAAGTCAAGAAGACAAGGAAAGGAGTTGATGCTAGCTAGATGCCGCGTGGATCAATGAGGGCCGTCGGATTGAGGTCTAGTTGATAGGTTAGCGGGTCTAGGTAGTATGCTTTGAAAACCGTGCAAGAAAACCCAGTATGTGTGTGGGTTTTGGGTTAGCCCTTGCATAGCTGTGTGTGTAGGTTAATCCTAACCCTTAGATGAGTGCTTTAGGGTTGAGGGACTCATCCAAGGGTGGTAGGTGGCCCAAGAGTAGTATAAATAGGGGTGGAGGGGTAGCCTTCTTCCCTTGAAGGTTTTGAGGTTTGTGAATGCTCCTTTGAGCTTTGCCCACATGAAAGTGATGCTTTGTAACCTCTCCTTCCAGAAATGAAAGTTTTATTCATCCACCTCTGAATTTATTTTGTGCATTTACATTATATCTTTACTTTACGCAATTTAAATTCAGCATTTACTTTCCCGCAATTACATTCCTGCAATTTACTTTCAAGTAATTTGGATTTGCCTCCCCTCCTTCTAAATGCTACTGATCTTGGATGTTTTGAGTGTGTTCATATGGTTTTACATCTCTTTTGCACTCTTGGATTGAGTAGAGAACATCTTTTCTTTCAAGTTCTAACTTTGTTCAGAACTTGTTCTTCGCGCAGTAGTCAGTGTTTGATTTTTGTAAAAATCCATAAAATCTTTTTTGAGTGATTCTTCTTGGAGGAGGTGCGGGACTCTGATATCCTCTTGCATAAAATTTTTGGAGTTCACTTGTTGCACCGTTTGGACGCCATGAGGTGAAAACTGAGCCCCAAACTTTCTGCTCGAAGTTCTTGATCAGACAGTGTTCTTCGATTTTTCCTGTTTTTTCTGTAAGGCTTTTTGAGGATAAATTTGGTGGAGTTCTTCAAGACATTGATGCTCATAGGGATAAAAAGTCTCAAAATTTTGTGAGCTGCAGAAACCCACCAACCTCCTATGCAAATTGAGGATAAGTTCTGGAAATTCTGCTTTTGCTTTTCTGAAAGTGACTTTTGTGATTTGAATTGATGTCCTTTCTAAAAGCAAGAGTTTGATTGATTCCTCTTTATCTTGGATACTAGACAACCAGTATTGTGACTCAAAAATCCCCACATATTTTATGGTACTTATCCATGCAAGCTTGGGGTACACATAGTTGTCTAGTTTTTTGGGTTTTTTTTTACAATTTCCTTTGAACGATCTTATCGAGGTTTTTGTTGGAGTATTTTGGGAGAATTTTTATTTGCGACCATTCACCCCCCCTCTGTTCGCCATCTCGGTCCTTCAATTGGTATCAGAGCCGGTTCTGCTCTTTCTAGATCTTGACCGGTCTCAAGAGCCATGGCGACGGACAAATATTCCACCAATCCTCCCATCTTTAATGGAGTTGATTTTCCTTTTTGGAAGTCCCGGATGGAGTCATACATCATTGCCTAGGGCTACCTGATATGGCAGAAAGTGAAACTCCCGTATGAGGTTCCTGCTGATGAAAATGTCACGGCCATCAATATGGTTGACATTGAGGCGAATGCTAAGGCAAGGAACATTCTCATCTGGGTCTTAGCCATGATGAGTATGATAGGATTCCTCACCTTCGCCGCTCACGAGATTTGGGTAACCCTCGATGCTTACCATGAGGGCTCTACTCAAATCAAGGCGTGTGAGGACAGATTCAAGCGCGAGTACAACAAGTTTGATCAACGCTACCGGTGAGAGTCTCGGCGAGTGTTTTGGTCGGTTTACAAAGATTTTGGCGACCTCCGAGCGATTGGTTGCATATACCTCGACTCGGACAATGCTCGGCATTTCTTGACCGCACTCGACCTTCGGGTTTGGGAGATGAAGGTGACCACCATCAAGGACACCACCGACTTATCGACTCTGACTCTTGACGGGCTTTATTCCCGCCTCAAGACTCATGAGATCGATGTCGTCCCTCGGAAGACGAAATCTCAGTCGATGGCTTTGGTCACCGATCCCATTGGATCTTCTTCTTCTGATCCTTCTATTGGTTTATCTCTTTCCGCCCTTTGCGAGCTAAGCGATGACCAACTGGAAAAATTTCCAGAAAATGAGCTTGCTCTTCTCGCTCGCAAGTTTTCTCATGCATACAAGAGGGTGAGAGAGAGGAAGAGAGGTGGCATGATCACCTGCTTCGAGTGTGGTGGCCCCAACCACATTCGGACGAACTGTCCTAAGCTGGAGAAGGGCAAGAACAACGTTGGCGGTTCGGGCAAGAACGACTACACCGACAAGAACCGCAACAAGAAGCCTCGGTTCGTGAACCGCGCACGAGAAGAAGTACCGCAACTTCTCCAAGAACAAGAAGCTCTTCCACCGCGTCCTTGCGCGCTTGCGACATCAACCTCTCCGACACGGAGACATGGAGCGGCGAGGCGAGGATGATCCGCAAGAGAAGAAGGGCGACGATGACTTCTCGGCATGTGCTTCATGGCCGACACCAATGACATCAGCGACTCAGAGCTCTACAAATGACTTCGGATGAGGTACCCTCCTATGACCACTCAACGAAGCTTTACGCAAATTAGGAAAATTTCATGCTAGAGCTAGAGCTAGGTGTCTGAGCTTGAGAAGGAAGTAGGTACCTTGACTCGGGAGTTAGCTTCACTTAGATCTTCTCCCTCCCGAGTCACTGATGATTGCTCTTTGTGTGATGCTATTCTTGTGGAGTTGGAGAACCTAAGGACCATACATGATAGTGTGCTTGCTGAACTTGATGGTCTTAGGTTGAAGAATGCTAGCACTAGTTCTATTGATGCTATTCTGTTGAGGCTAGTTTTCTTCATGCCCACTCCACTCCATCATGTGCTAATTGCCCTAAATTGCTTGCGAAATTGATGCCATGGCGAACACCTTAGAAAGCTTTACGCTAGAAATGATGAACTTGAATTGCATGCTTCTAAGGACCCAGTCAGCTCATGTGAGGGCTGTAAGCAACTAAAACTTGACAATGATGCTTTGAATGTCAAGTGTGATCAACTTGCTAAGGATTTACTAGTTAAGTCACAAACTGGTTGCTTGCTGTGTGTTGGGGTTAAGGATGATGTGGATCAAATCCATATCGAGCTTAAGAAGAAGTTAAAAGACCAAACCCTTAGGATTAGAGATGCTCCTTGCGTTTCTTGTGAGGCCCTCAAGATTGAGGCAAAGTGCTAAGGAACAAAAAGCACGTCTTTGAGAGATCTTCTCTTTCTGGTTCTTCTTCTTTCTCTCCTTCCCCCTGTTCTTCTTGTGCTTCTTTCTTTCGAGATTGCCAGTATCTTATGAGCACTCTCGAGAAGTTTGTTGGAGGCAAGAAGAAGCTCAATCTTATTCTAGACCAATCCAAGATTAGTAGATCCAATCAAGGTCTAGGATTTGATCCCTTGGAGCACGCTCGGGCGCATCCTCCCACCATTGTGCGCGGCTCCAAGAGTGGTGAGATTGTGGTAGCTCCCAGAGTGAGCACCACCAAGTTTAGGTCTGCTGAGGTTGTCCATAGGACTTCTGACCAGAAGGGTGTTACTCCTATTGCTTCTGCCTCTAGCAAGGTGAAGTACACATGCACCTTCCTTGTAAGAAGGATGGTCACCTAATAGATTTACGCTTGAGCGCGCCAAGATCACTCGGCGTGAGCGTGTTGTCGCTCTTAGGGGTATTCGAGGTCATCCCCAAACTTTGAGTGCTCCTAAGACACACCTTGCTTCTAGACGAGTTAGAGAGTCGCTTTGTGTTTGGCGCGTCGGGACTCGGTTTTCATGCTAGTTCTTTGAGTTTTAGCCACGAGCTGTTGAAGTCGATCTTTACGCGTCTTCTTGATATTCCTCGCTTTTCCCATCGAGGTAGATATCGTGGCGTGAGGTGTTTTCGGTAGGAGATCCAGCGACCTTCTTCGGGATGGTCGGCTTTTGCACCACGGCGTGCCAACCCGCTTTGACTCCTAGATTATCTCACGGAGTTGCTCTGATCGTGTGAGAGTTGGCGTCGAGAGAGACACTCGAGTCGATCTTCTTACGTGGTGGTACTCGAGGTGTCGTATGGTTTAGTATTGGGTTCCTAAGTCTTCACTCTATCCCAGTACTGAGTCATCTTTCCCTCTTGTGTCTTGATCAGGTTCGTCGGATGGGGAAGGGCGATGTTTGGATTGTTGACTCCGGTTGTTCTCGTCATATGACCGGAGATTCTCGTTGGTTCTCTTCCCTAGTCCGAGCCCCCGGTGATGAGTTAATCACTTTTGGGAATGCATCTTCAGGTAGAGTCATTGATAAAGGTACCATCTGCATTAACAAAAATTTCATTCTTAAAGATGTTGCCTTAGTAAGTAAGCTGCAATACAATCTGCTCTCTGTTTCTCAGCTTATCGATGACTCTTTCGAGGTAAGTCTCAAGAGTAATGCATGTAGAATCCTTGATTCATCAGGAGGGTTAGTTTGCGGGATTTTCTAGATTTGAGAGAGTCTTTCGTGCTGATTTTTCTGCTTCTTTTGGAGACTCTCTTCGATGTTTGATTGCTTCTGAGTCCCGTAATCTCTCCTTCTGGCATAGGAGACTTGGTCACATTGGTTTTGATCATTTGACCCGAGTTAGCAGCCACGATCTCATTCGGGGTTTGCCCAAACTCAAGATGATCAAAGACTTAGTTTGCTCTCCTTGCCGACATGGCAAGATGGTTCTTGCTTCTCATCCTCCGATCCACCGTAGTGATGGTGATGCACCGGACGCTTTTACATATGGACATTGTTGGTCGGCTAGAGTGCGATCGGCGGGAGGGAAGTGGTATGTTCTTGTCATCGTTGATGATTTTCTAGATACTCTTGGGTATTCTTCATGGCCTCGAAGGATGAGACCTTTTCTCACTTGGGGTTTGATCGATGAGGTTGTCTATTAAGCTCCCGGTGCATTACGAGCTATCTGCAGATGATAATGGCACGGAGTTCAAGAATTCCTACTTTGAGAGTTTTTGTGTGGAGTGCGGTTTAGAGCATCAGTTCTCTTCTCCCTCGCCCCTCGTGAGAATGGCGTAGTGGAAAGGAAAAACGGGACCACGGTTGAGATGGCCGGGCGATGCTAGGCAGTCTGATACTCCAGAAGTTTTGAATGAGGCTATAGCTCTTGCTTGCCATGTTTCTAATCGCGTGTTTTGAGAGCACATTTGCATCGCACTCTTATGAGTTGAGGTATGGGCGAAAGCCCGGTGTGTCTCATTTTCGCGTTTTGGTTGCAAGTGTTTTATCTTGAAGTCCGTAACCTAGATAAGTTTGAGTCTCGCTCTTACGATGGTATCTTTCTAGGTTACTCGACTTCTTCTCGTAGCTATAAGTGCAGGCGTTGATGCGCATAGGATCATAGAGACTGTGATGTGACCTTTGATGAGGCTAGCTCAGAGCTAGACACGATGTTTCGAGCTCTTCTTATCCCTCCGAGACCATCTTTGTAGAAGATGAGGATGATGGAGATGATGGTGTTCCACCGGATCCAGTCCCTCTACACATGAGGTGCCTCCTGTTTCCATTTACGCACCTCGGGAGACCACCCTTGCCTTGAGCTCTCCTTGGTGAGTGGCTCTGCTCCTACCTCTTACGTGCATGAGGTAGATGCCATACTTACGGTCCTCTCCGTCATATCGAGCTCATCCACCGATCGGATCATTGGTGATCTGTTTGAGCGGTCACTCGCTCAAAATCAGGTTTGTCGATTCTGCCTCCACTCTGCCTTTGTTGCCTCCTTTGAGCCGAAGGATGTTTCTTATGCATTATCAGATGAATCGTGGATTAATGCTATGCATGAGAACTTGAGAACTTTGAGAGGAACAAGGTATGGTAGCTTGTCGAGCCCCATCTGGTCATAATGTCATTGGGACCAAGTGGGTGTTCAAAACAAGCGATTGAGGATGGGGTTGTCATTCGCAACAAGGCTAGGCTAGTTGCAGGGGCTTTTCTCGAGGTTGAGGTCTTGACTTTGAGGAGACCTTTGCCCTGTAGCTAGACTAGAGGCTATTAGGATCCCCTTGCATTCTCTGCATCCCGTGGTTTCAAGCTCTATCAAATGGATGTCAAGAGTGCATTCCTCAATGGCTATATTGAGGAAGAGGTTTATGTCAAACAACCTCCGAGTTCGAGAACCCCAAGTTTTGAGTCATGTATACAAGCTCTCCAAAGCTTTGTATGGACTCAAGCGAGCCCCAGAGCATGGATGAGAGGCTCAAGTCTTATCTTCTCACCATGACTTCAAAATGGGTATAGTAGACAAAACTCATTCATCGGACACCATGAGTCTCATTTTCTTCTTGTCGGTTTATGTGGGCGATATCATTTTGGTGGATCGTCTCATTCGCTTGTGTCTCAGTTTTACGAGGTGATGAGCCTGAGTTTGAGATGAGTATGATGGGCGAGTTGAGCTACTTTCTTGGCTTCCAAATCAAGCGGACTCGGGAGGTACTTTCTTGCATCAAGGCAAATATACTCGTGACCTCTGAGGCGCTCGACATGTCGATGGGAAGCCGGTGATGACTCCTATGGCCACCATACGTCCTCGAGCCCGATGAGGATGGTGAGCCTGCGATCAAAAGGAGTTTGGAGAATGATCGGCTCCTCTTGTACCTCACCGCCGAGGCCGGACATACATTTTGTTTGTGTGTGCGTGCGCTCGATTTCAAGCTTCTCCTTGCGCCTCTCACCGCCAAAGGCGGTCAAGCGCATCTTGAGTACCTTCGTGCTACCACCGATTATGGTATTTGGTACTCTTCGTCTTCTTGTCTATCTCTTAGAGCCTTTTCCGATGCCGACTTTGCTGGTTGTAGGATAGATAGGAAGAGCACTTCTGGCACTTGCCAATTTATTGGCACTTCTCTTGTTTCTTGGTCATCTAGGAAGCAGTATGGGGTTGCCTGATCCACCGAGGCCGAGTATGTTCTTTGCGATCGATTCTTTGTAGCAGTGCTCTGGATGAGATCGACTTTACGGGACTATGGGTTAGAGATAGAGAGTGTGCCACTTTTCTGTGACAACACTTCAGCTATTTGCATTGCTAAAAACCCAGTGCAACATTCCCGAACCAAGCACATTGATATTAGATATCACTTCCATAGAGACCATGTGGAGAAGGGAGATATCGCTTGAGTTCATAGAGAGTGACCTTGATTAGCGATATCTTCACCAAGCCTTTGGATAGCTCCAGTTTGTTGCCTTGAGGAGTGAGCTTGAGTCGTGAGCCCTTACGGCCTTCGTGAGGGGAGTTGGTTTGTATATTATGTATTATATGTTTTCTTCCACTTAGCTTTTCTTTTCTTTGTGTTTCTTTTGGGTGACTTTGGGCTTGTTTTCTTGAGTTGAGTTCACTCACTTAGACTTCTGCATGCCTTTCATGGACCTCTTATCTTGTGCTTTAGGTTGCTATCATGCGTGATTAGTTGTTCTCTCTTCTCTCTAGGTTGAGTTCCCTCACGCCTTATAAGTCTAGCGGTATTGGGCCTCCAGGTAGACAGGTCTGTGTGCACTCCTTAGTTGGGATCTAGAGTCGACTTCCTATGTCATCCTTTGGGGAAGATAAGAGCGAGTCTAAGCCGTAGTGAGTCTCTTCTATCTTATCTATGCTCAATAGCCATCCAGTTTTGCAGCTTTCTCGCTTCTTCTCCTCATTCTATTTTTCTGGTTGTTATTGAGTTCATTCGGGTTTTCTTTATGCCTAATCTTGATAATAACTCAACTTTAACCAGATTTGAGCTTAAAATTGATTCATTTGTTGAGGGGGAGTTTGGGAATCTGTTCATGCATTGCATTTAGACCGCATTTTCTTTTTTATGAGCTTTGTCTATTATGCAATTGATTTCTTCTTCATGCTATACACCATGCTACATCATTTGAAGAAAATCACTAGCTTAGGTATGTCCAAGTTCATTTAACTTGCTAAGCTTAAAAATGAAATAAGCCTTAAATGAAAAACTTGATGAAACTTGTTGCTTTTACTTGCTAGGTTTCTTCTCTAGAGGTTTGTGCCATAATTTGAGAAAATTTAGGAGTTCTCTAGAGTCCCTATAGCAACTTGGGTGAAACTAGTTTGATCCATGCTAGAGTCCTTCAATTGCTCATGAATCATTGTGCAAAAAAAATGAAAATTAAACAAAATTTACTCTTCTTGTGCACATATGACTCAACACCTTGCATTCACAAGACCGCTTCCCATTGCACTTGGGATGAACTTGGAATACATCGTGTTTGACCTAGACCATCCTCTTAAGAGTTCATCTTGAGATGGTCGCATACGGCTTGAGTCAATTGGTTGTCAAAATAAAATGCAAATAAATTAAAAACAAAGACATATGTGGGTAAAGAATGCAAATAATGTCAAACATTTACACCCCGCTATGTCTTGTATGATGATAAATCAAAATTTGCATTAAGTGATAAATGAGCCCGAAGGACCTTGTATGCTCTTCTAGATTCCTCAAAGTGTTGAGTAGGTTGAACTCTAGGTTTTCCTTTTGATCCTTAGAGTGGCTATTCTTCTATTTTTGAAACTAAAGCTAAGTGTTGCACTTGTCTAATCTTGCTAAAAATGAAATATTCAAAACTAAGCTCGTATTTGCACTTGGACATGTCTTAGTTTAGTCATCTTCTGAAATTGACAAGCTTGGTGTAATATCCTTCCATTTTGATCAATTGGATAATCTTCAAAGCTCTTTCGATTGCATTTCATGCATACATAAAAAAGTTGATGCCTATATTGCCAAAAGGGCGGCGTAGAAAAGGCATCACTAAAATGATAAAAATGTGAATGCTTATTTGGTTATTATGATCTTTGTAAAACTATGCTACTACTTACATTGGATCATAATCTCATAATCACATTTGACATGTTTAGTTGGATTTTAGAGTTTTGTTGAAAACTTGCTCTTTCTTAAATTTCACTCTAAAATCTGAATTCCTCTTCGTCAACTTGGTCATGGTTCTAATTTCTATCTTTGGACCAAGTTTGACTTTGCAACTAAAAATTGCTTTCTTCTTCATTTTCTTCAAACTCAAATTTATGTCTTTTGTGTGGTTTGTCAATATACTCATCAAGGGGGAGATTGAAGGACCATGTGGAGGTCCATCCATGTTTGTGATGAGTATTTGACTTTATTTGAGCAAGGTGTGCTCAAGTTTGAGTTTGATTTGGATTGATTTTCAAAATGAAGCAATTTGAGTTGTCTCTGCCAGAGTGGCGACTGGCGTATAGACGCGGTAGTGATGAGTTGGATGGTTTATTGCACATATTTGTGGGCATTGCTATGTGAGGAGTTTCCTTGTCTTTGATGGTTGCAGGCGACGGTGCTAGGTCATGGTGAGGCGAAGGATGGCCGGGACTAGGCGAGGCGTCGGAGGTCCGAGACGGTTGGGAGATCGCCGAAAGATGATCGGAGACGGAGTCCGGGCAAGTCAAGAAGACAAGGAAAGGAGTTGATGCTAGCTAGATGCTGCGTGGATCAATGAGGGCCGTCGGATTGAGGTCTAGTTGATAGGTTAGTGGGTCTAGGTAGTATGCTTTGAAAACCGTGCAAGAAAACCCGGTATGTGTGTGGGTTTTGGGTTAGCCCTTACATGGCTGTGTGTGTGGGTTAATCCTAGCCCTTAGATGAGTGCTTTAGGGTTGAGGGACTCATCCAAGGGTGGTAGGTGGTCCAAGAGTAGTATAAATAAGGGTGGAGGGGTAGCCTCCTTCTCTTGAAGGTTTTGAGGTTTGTGAATGCTCCTTTGAGCTTTGCCCACATGAAAGTGAGGCTTTGTAACCTCTCCTTCCAGAAATGAAAGTTTTATCCATCCACCTCTGAATTTATTTTGTGCATTTACATTATGTCTTTACTTTACGCAATTTAAATTCAGCATTTACTTTCCATAATTACATTCCATAATTTACTTTCAAGTAATTTGGATTTGCCTCCCCTCCTTCTAAATGCTGCTGATCTTGGATGTTTTTAGTGTGTTCATATGGTTTTACATCTCTTTTGCACTCTTGGATTGAGTAGAGAACATCTTTTCTTTCAAGTTCCAACTTTGTTCAGAACTTGTTCTTCGCGCAGCAGTCAGTGTTTGATTTTTGTAACAATCTAGAAAAATCTTTTTTGAGTGATTCTTCTTTGAGGATGTGCGGGACTCTGATATCCTCTTGCATAAAAATTTTGGAGTTCACTTGTTGCACCGTTTGGACGCTATGAGGTGAAAACCGAGCCCCAAACTTTCTGCTCGAAGTTCTTGACCAGACTGTGTTCTTCGATTTTTCCTGTTTTTTCTGTAAGGCTTTTTGAGGAGAAATTTGGTGGATTTCTTCAAGAATCTGATGCTCATAGGGAGAAAAAGTCTAAAAATTTTGTGAGCTGCAGAAACCCACCAACCTCCTGTGCAAATTGAGGACAAGTTCTGGAAATTCTGCTTTTGCTTTTCTGAAAGTGACTTTTGTGATTTGAATTGATGTCCTTTCTAAAAGCAAGAGTTTGATTGATTCCTCTTT
Source organism: Otatea glauca (assembly GCA_036346275.1). NCBI lineage: Eukaryota > Viridiplantae > Streptophyta > Magnoliopsida > Poales > Poaceae > Otatea > Otatea glauca. The sequence goes on from CM070715.1 coordinate 22,904,205, forward strand.
ATCTTGGACACTAGACAACCAGTATTGTGACTCAAAAATCCCCACATATTTTATGGTACTTATCAATGCAAGCTTGGCGTACACATAGTTGTCTAGTTTTTCGGGTTTTTTTTACAATTTCCTTTGAGCGATCTTGTCGAGGTTTTTGTTGGAGTATTTTGGGGGAATTTTTATTTGCGACCATTCACCCCCCCTCTGTTCGCCATCTCGGTCCTTCAGAGACCTTTTCTGTTGTTTTTCAGGCTATAGCTCGGCAATGCTTACAAGTTTTGGTGTATTTGCATCATTTAAATGTTGTTCTCTGTGACCCAAAACCAGAGAATATCCTTATGAAGAGTTACAGCAGATGTGAAATTAAGGTTATTGATCTTGGAAGCAGTTCCTTCTTGACAGACAACTTAAGCTTATATGTCTAGTCACGTTCTTATAGAGCTCTTGACGTCATTCTAGGTCTTCCATATGATTAGAAGATTGACATTTGGTCTCCTGGCTGCATCTTGGCTGAATTGTACACTGCTGAAGTAAGTTTTCATCTCCATTTTGTTTGGTATTATATTACATTCTTGATACACATTGACATCTTCTCTATGGATAAAACCGATCAAAAGCAAAGACAAACTAGGGTTTAGCCACGATTAAATGCCTCATCTGCCTTAAAGTTATCCTACAGTTGCTGATAGTGAAGGTTCTGACTGTGGCTAATGTTTTGTCTTCTTTCATCCCAAGAAGACTGTAACATACTTGAATGCCACAGGCTCTTGACATTTTGGGTAGAACCTTCTTTCTGGTCTCACTATTATTAACTAATTATTGGGAGTTCATAGGATCGCATTTGCAACATATGTGTCAAATTGAGTTATCTGAATGATCAATGATGTTGCTGCTGGTCATGTTTTGCACCTCACGGTGTGCCATTTAAGAGTTTTGGGGTGGAGCACTGGGTAAACATCGTTCGGTGGTTAGCGTGGAGCTCTCGGCGGGAGGCAGTGGTTCAGTGAGGCGGTGATCACCGCCAACCACTAGCACCGAGGTCGTCGATCCTTTTGTTCTACTCCTCACCCGCTCTTCTCCATCCTCTACAGATCCCTCTAGGTCTTTACACCTTTGACCCCTTTGTTTTTGCATGCATCCTCTCTTTTTAGATGTTTTCCCCTTTGATCTGGTTTATATTACATGTTTTGAAAATAAAAAGAATGTAAGCATATTATTTGTCAATCTGTTTGAACGTGTTTCTCTTTCCTGCTTTGTAAATTTCAGTATTTTCTTTCCTGTTTTGGGTATGAAAGTGGTTCTGAGTGATTTATGATTTTTTTCCCCTACATGCTATAAAGAGAAGCTACCAGAGTCCCAGTACTTGTTTGCTATATCATGCTTCCGAATGAACCTCTTGCGGGAAGCTGAAGAAATTGTGTGTCCAGTCAATGAATCAAACATGGAGGTATATATCATGTTTGTAAATATGGTTTGTTTCCTGTGTTTCTGAAAAGATCTCATCCAGTGGCCTTAGATTTTGTTATAAGCGAAATTCAAAAAGTGGCCTCTTATTTTAGGATGTAACATATCGTTTCTCATTTATATTTCAGTACTCAAATGGTATGCTTTATCACTCCAGCCATATCCACAGTCATGAACATATTACTGAAGGTCATAATGCTAGAGACTTTTTTGATACATTCAATTTTGTAGAGTCCAGCTGCTCAGGGTTCTTGAGACCCATAAAAATGTCTTACGGAAAGAGCAGGCTATTGCCTTTGCTCGTGCTGTTGCTGTTGGGTTTGACATTGACAACATGGGTTACTTGATTGCATTCACATTGCGCTTTGGTGCTTCAAGTTTGATGTAAGTAGTCTTATCATTACTTAGTTTTTCATAAGCTAGATTGAATTACTTATCGTAGTGCCTTGTGTGCTTTTAATATGACTTAAAGGCTGCTAATTTCTCTTGAAGATTGCATCATTCCTGTCTTCTATTGTATAGGATGCTCTGAAGTCTTTTACATCTAACAAGAACAATGTCGGTATCTCATATTTCATAGGGTTTATTCAAATATAAAATATTATCTTTAGCTGGTACTGGAAGTAGCTAAAACATTATTCCCTGCAGAAAACTATGCTATTAATGGTTCGTGTCTTAATACTATTCTTGAATGTTCATAGAGAAAATTGATCGTATGCCCCCAAAGTTCGTGGGCCGTTGCCAAAATTCCCTCGAACACATTGGCACAGATAAAATGCCTTAAAGTTTATGAGCCGATTGATGATTTGCCTTTTTCAAATCTTAATCGTTTTTATTGCCTGGAGACTTGAACCCGAGGGGAAATGGCCGAAATATCCTCGACTCCTTCCTTGCCTCCCCTTTTCTTCTCTCTCCTCACACGAAAAAGTCCTGCACCGACGTTTTCCACATGACCTTGGGGTTTCAGAAATTTACGAAGAGGTCCTGCTTGATTTTACATATCCCTCGGGGTTTCTGAGATTTACAAAGAGGTTATGTCCCATTATTTTTTCGTGGAGGCCCTTGGGGTTCCACGGATTTACCAAGAAGTTTGTGTCCACAGCTTTCCAAAAAAAACTTCAGAGTTGCTGAAATTTGGGGAGAGGTCCTACGCATTTTTTCGAGATTTCCCTTGCCGTCAGAGCACTGTAGCAAACATCGCCCGCCGCGGTATAGCATGCAATCCCAACCTAGTAGAAATTTATACTCCCTCATTTCGAAAATACGAGACTAAAGGTTGAATGATCTTACTGAGAAATATATAATTTGTATGTAGATTTAATAAGGTGTTTTCTATTGTACCTCTATTTATTTTCTTTTAATCGTATGTATTTATTCATTACCACCCACACAAATTATTCTCTCTCATTTTTTCAAGACAATTATGAGGAGTATTTAAGTTATTTTCTGTCATATATTTCTCAATTTTATCGTTATTTTAATTCTTATATAAAGTCAAAATACGCTTTTATATTTTTGAGCGAATGGAGTATTTATTACTCACTTTCTTGGGTCTAACACGCAAAAAAAAGCTTTATGAAAATGATATAGTTGCCCTGTCGATCGCCTAGATCTTTGTTGCACCTGCTGCTGCGTTTGGTATCTTCAACAAGGGCATGTGGTCAACCCTTTCTTATTTATGTTGCGTTAACTTGTGTTTGCATTTTTGATGTTTTTTAGTGTATACTATAACTTAATCAGTACTCCATTATTAGATTTCGGTGTAATATGGTAGTATACTGCAAGTAATGACCCTCTTATTTCATCAAAGCATCGACTTTGTGACAGTATCTTATTCGATACTGTTAAACTATGAACCTTTTATCAGGTGACTCGGTATGAGGATGATAATAAGGCCCTGTTTGGTATAGCTCCAGATCTCAGCTCCACCTCAGAGCTGGAGTTTGTAGGCTAAAATAAAGTGAATTAAGTTTATATTTTTAGTCTAAAATGTAAACAAGATGACACATCTAAACACTCTTAATGTACTCACAACTCCAGCTCCATAAATTTCTGAAGCTAAGAATACCCTGCTCCACCAACTCCACGGATTTTGGTGTAGCTGGAGCTGTCCCAAACACCCCCTAATAATAACAACTACTCTTAGAGCGGAAAGATTTTCGGCCTTCGTAGCGCACCTTCGTACACTCGGGCGTGGATTCGACTAATCACCGATCGTCCTTTCCTGTTCACCTTGCGTGAGCGTCATGCGTGTTGGCACCGGGCGTGGCCGTCAGTGCCTTGGCCCGATTATGTTCTCGACTATTCTTTGGCTGTCATTGATTTGCGCTACTGTCGTCTACCTTATGCTTGCCTCCTCAGAGGAGCCCTGGCGGTTGTACGGCGCGCCTCCGGTTGGCACATCCCCGTCGAATTTGCTTGGTTCGGTTGTGTTCGCAAGGGTATATCTGGTTCGTGTTGTCCCCTTTGCTGATGGGTCTGGTTCTGGTCGTGAGGGTATAACTGCTTCATACCACCCCCTTGCCTGACAAGCTCCGTTGGTTGTCCTTCTTCGAAGCCGCTGTGCCTTTCGGTATGGCCCCCATTGTCTTGCGCTCTCTATCGCCATGCCTTATGCTCTTCGCCTTGCCTCGCACTCTCCTTTGCCATGCCTTGCGCTCTCTGCTTGTGAGGTACTTATTGTTGTCCTTCTTCCAAGCCGTCACGTCTTCTGGTGCGGCGCTCCTTGCCTCGCGCACTTCGTCGGTGTGGGACCTCCTTCGTTTCGCTTTTGTCGGCTCTCGATTTGTGGTCCTTTGCCTGCTTCGTGTTGGTGACCCGTCGTTCACCGACTGATTTCTTATGATTTTTCAGTTTGTCTCGATTGCTCCTGTGTCGTGGTTGTTCAATCTATCTTGATCAATCCTGGTTCATCGTTAATTCTTTGGGGCCGTGTTTTGTTTTTCGGCTCTTATGCTTCTGTTACTTCAGTGTTGAATCTTTTAGCGTTGCGCTCTGTGTTTTCGGTTCTTGTGTTTTTGTTGCTTCGGCATTGATTCTTTTACCTTGTGCTTTGTGTTCTCGCCTTTTGTCATTGTTTTGCCTGTCCTGCTGTTTTCTTCTGTAGAAGAATACTTCCTCTTATGTTTATTGGTAGATGCTTTTCTTGTTTCAGTATAGACTGGTGTTTTTCACCTGTGTGGCCTTGGGCGTGGCCAGCCTATGTCGTCGCGTGCAGAAGGAAAGGTCTCGCGACCAGAACCAGACTCAACAAAGAAATGGGTTATGGAGAGGTAAAGATGGAACGACTGCTTCAACAACAAAAAATATAGTCATGAAATACTTTCCTTCCTTTAGCTATTACTGCACCTCTTACAATCACTACACAATATTCATTATCCCTATGTACCCACCTCTTTGTCTGTGCTTCCCTCTCTTTTTTCCATGTAATGCTTGCCTAGCTATAAAGGCTATGTGGCCTCATCTCCAGTCTATGGTTCATACGGTTTGCTGCCCTTCTTTTTGCCTGCTTTACATATACTACAGATCAACTATATTTTCCTACATATCTTACTTCTATGAGTGCAGCCATAGCTAGGTCTTGTGGCATTCTTCGTTATTATCTCTCATAGTGTTTGCACCAAAATTTGGCAAACTTGGTCAAAATCGGCAATAAAGTCGAAGATACGGAATTAACGGACAGGATGGAAAGGTTTGGAGATATTTTGGTAACTGCAAGATTTTAAAATAACCGTTCGAGATAAGGCCGATACCAAACGGACTTGAAGCGTGTTGTAACAGGACACGATCGGCCGAGGGTATAAAAGAAGGACCAAAGCGAACTGCAAAGAAATCATCAACTCAATACAATCAACCAGCTTTTACTTTCTTTTCCTGTCGACTAAGAGTAGCTTCTGTAATTTAGCCTTTGTAATCGATCTTGATCAATAAAGTTGCGCATCGCCGATTGTTGATCTTCGTCAATTACACCCCAGGTTCGATTTGTTTTGATTTTGTTGCGCATCGCCTTCTTCAGAATCGATCTGCCTTTATCCTCTGATTAGCCTTAATCGGCTAATTAGATTTATCTTGTTACCTTGATCTTAATCGGCTTCAAGCTGATTGAGTCCAAACCGATTGATTTTGACGATCGGCTTTTGATTGAATTTTATATTTTTTACCTTGTCGATTCTGAGTCAAATCGGTAGCGCGCTCTGAACCGGTGTTAAATGCGGTGTCTTCTTTGTCGAAACCCTACATCAAGTTTTTGATGCCAACACACTCTTGGCACGCCCAGTGGGATCCGTAATGTCTTCATCAGGGAAGTCGATTCCGCCATCAGATCTCAACGCAGAAGCTATAATCGTTCCAACAATGGACGATTTATCTGCAGAGCAACGTCAAGAAATTGAAGCCGGAAGGCGCTACCGGAAGAGATGATGCTAAGTTGCTATCGAGAAAACTAGGCGGCGTCACTCAAAAATCCGCCTGCCGCGGTCAGCATACAGGAGATGCGGTGTAACGTAACAAGTAGCCGATATCTGCTGTTCAAGCCGAATTATCGGCTATGATTAATCAGTCTGTGCACCATGCTTTGATAAACCAATCATCGGCTCTCGTAACAACGTTTAAGCTGATGATAGCAAATAGCGTTAAATCTATACCTCAGGAGTTGGTCTCATCAGGAAGTCTACTCGACCCATTGCAAGCTCTGCCAAATTATCCTGTTTTTTCCGTACCGCTAAGCACGCAGAGCACACCGGCCGATCCTAAACCATCGGCTATAACCTCACCCCCTACCATGATGCCCACACAACCCACGGTCATATTGCCTAGGGACCCTCGGTCAAGTGGGGTGAGCCATTACCACTCCTATACCGACGCTGCTAAGTTTGATGCATCAATCAATTTGCCACCGTCGGCTCCGTTCTACGCTTTTCCCCAATCGGTTTCACGTAGATTAGCTCAGAAGATTCCTACAAGAACCCACCTGCTTGAGAAATCCGGGTCCACATAAGGTAGTAACATACTCGAATCATTTGTACGGTCTTTAACCTCAAGTCGAGCGAAATCGGCACGGCGGTATGATCGCGCCGCGGCGAGACAAAGCATAATTGGCAACCCGAGCTCGCACTCGGGGCGAGCGCGCCGATTATGACATATATTATCAAGGGCCTGCTATGGCGATAATGCTAATTGGGCGTCGGATCTCGCGTTTTAAGGGACCAATTCGGCATACAACCAAAAGGAAGGTTATCGGCTATAGAAAGCGTATCCGATTACATAGATCGCATGCCCTACCCTTATAACTTCGAGTTCGGACTTCACCAAATTCTGCGGGATGATTCTATCACCACCGGAACATGTTGGACGCTTTATCGTGCAATGCGGTGAAGCGGCCCAATCCGACGGGCTAAAAATCGACTATTCCCGTTGTCTTTATGCAGGGGCGTTTACTTGGTTTACTTGCTTGCCTCCGATTCGGTCCATTTATGGAGCGATTTGGAAAGCCGATTCCATGAATACTTCTTTTGGGCGGTTTAGAGCTCGTGGATTTGGATCGAGTTACGTCGCCGAAGTTCGGGAATCGATAACGGATTACATCAAGAGATTTAGAAATTAGAAATCGGTGTTTCAACACATTGCACGACAACCAACTTGCCGACTTAGCATTCCAAGGTTTGATTCCGCCGCTTAGGGAGAAATTGGAGGACAAGAATTCACCGACCTTAGCCACTTATTGCATCGCGTATCGGCCCGAAAGCCGATTCACCGACAATAAAGTGTTCAAAGATAGATTTAAAAATAGCAATAACAAAGAAAGGACAAGGCTAAAGTCAATATGGTTGAATATTGTCCAAGTGACTCATCGGAAGGCGAGGAAGCGAGAAATAAACATAGCCGAATGGGTAAAAGGATCCAAAAGTCCTTAGTCTGTTTCTTGGCTTAAGCCGACTAGGAACAAGTCGGAGGTTAAGTACTCTTCGATGTTTCAAAGTGCGATCGTATTTTTGATTTACTTCTACAAGAAAAGATAATACGATTGCCAGAGGGACATGTGATACCGTCACCCGATGAGATCAAAAAACACAGGTATTGCAAGTGGCATCATTCTTATTCGCATAACACTAATGATTGCAATATCTTCCGTCAACAGATCCAATCCGCTATTGAGGATGGTCGGTTGAAATTTGCTGATGAGCCGACCATGCAAGTTGATGTTGATCCGTTTCCCATCAACATGGTACAGTGTTCGGCTAAAGGAAAGGAGCCGATGCACGATGAGCAGAAAAAGGATCGACAAGTCAACATCCAATCAAGCTCGAACGGCGATCAAACACTGAAGATTACGATCGGCTCTTTACAAATAGAAGCCGATCGTGAAGGAAAAAATTCAAGAACCATCAAACCCAAAGGGAATCCTCAGGTAGGTAAATGGTACAAAGCAGAAAAGTCTCCATTAAGGCAGCCAGAGAAAAGGTCAGGACCAACATTTTTACAATTAATGGAGAAATACGAGAGGATGCATAGCCGACCACGGTATAAGGCTCACCGGTCGGATAACTTGTACCGCATCGAGAATGTGGAAAGGGCACATAGAAGGTGTCCCTTTTGGCAGTTTTGCTGGGAAAGAGGAGTAGCGTTGCCATCACCATACACCTGCCCGATGGAACATTATCCCCGAGACGATGGGCCAAGGCAATCAGCCAGAGATAGGTCATGCAGGCGATTAGAAACAAGCGTATGATGAAGGCCCGCCCACGAGAGAATATCAAACCAGATCAAGAACCGAGCCAAATCAAGATACACAAGCCCGCCTAATCGGAAGATTTGGTGGTCAAATCTGGCGGTGGAACCCAAACCCGGTGGTGTCCATCTAGCTTTGAGCCAGGTCACAACGACGACGGCTTCAAAGGCTAAGGACGCAAGAAATCCGTGAAGCCGATGCCGAAAAACAGAGAGACAAAACGTTTAATGAACTTCGTCCAATCAAATACGTCAAGAAAGAGTGGAGAAGAAAAGAACAAGCCGAAGAAGATTTTGAATCGGCTGATGACTTGGATTCTCCCATGATCCGGGATGACACCCCTCCCATGGACATTAACATGGTGTTCACATTGCCAGCCGAATTCAAAGTCAGAACCGAATCGACCAAAGAGGAAGTTGCTCAGTTGTGCTCCGGTGTTCAGAGCGCCATCTTTGAGAAGCCCAAAGATGACCATCGGCATCTGAAACCATTGTATCTAAAAGGGTATATAAATGGCAAGCCGATATCAAGGATGTTGGTAGACGGAGGCGCCACGGTGAACCTGATGCCGTACACAACATGCAAGAAATTGGGTAAGTCTGATGAGGATTTGATCAAAACTAACATAGTTCTGAATGACTTCACAGGCGACCCTACAGAGGCAAAAGGTGTCATGGTCACGAATCGATATCGGTAGCAAGACTTTGCCGACGGCATTTTTGTGATTGACGCTAAAGGAAACTACGATGTCTTTGCTCGGTCGGGATTGGATCCATGCTAGCTGCTTGTATCCCATCGACTATGCATCAGCGCTTGTCAATGGAGCGGAGAAGAGGTTGAGGTCGTTGCAGCCGACACATCGGCTCATATTGCCATGGCTAGCTCCGACGCGAATTGGCAACACGAAGAAGCTGGCTGCATATCGGGCAATGCGCTGGATGATTGCGATTTCATATGCGTAAGCAAATCAGGGCTCATGCCGATCAGTGTCAAGCCTGGCACCTTTGATCGAGCAAACGAAGTGTTACGACGATGGGGACAATGAAAACATTGAAAGCGCTGCAGGATAAAATGCAAAGCTATCGGCAAACAACGGATAGCTACGAAGCCATCGAAGATTTTGAAGAAATTGAGAAGTTAGGTCAAGGCTTCACATCCACCGATTTACTTGAAGAAGTCGATATAGGTAGTGGTGATAGAAAAAGACCAACTTTTGTTAGTGCAAATTTAGGTGTAAAGTACAAAGAAAAACTAATAAAAATCCTTAAGGATTATAAGGATTGTTTTGCTTGGGAATATCACGAAATGCCTGGATTAAGCCGTCAGCTTGTGGAACATCGGCTACCTATAAAATCGGGTTATCGGCCGTTTAAACAGTATCCTAGGCGTTTCAATCCAGCCTTGTACCAAATTATAAAAGAAGAGATAGAACGGTTGTTGGAGACAAAATTTATCAGGCCTTGCCGATATGCGGAGTGGGTTTCCAACATTGTTCTGTTATGAAGAAAATGGAAAGCTTGGTATGCGTCGACTTTAGAGATTTGAACAAGGCGACGCCGAAGATGAATACCGTCTTAGATAGCCGATATGCTTATCGATCTTGCATCGAGGAACAAGATCATAAGTTTTCTAGATGGTAATGCGGGTATAACCAGATACTCATGGCGAAGCGATATCACAAGACGACTTTCGGATGTCCCGGTGCAATAGGATTGTTCGAGTGGGCGGTAATGACTTTCGGCGAAGAACGCCGAGCAACATATCGTGAGCGATGAATCGATCTTTCATGACTTAATCGGCCACATTGTCGAAATATATATTGATGATGTAGTGGTAAAATCCATGAAAGATTTACAACACTTGGCGATTTAGAAAGAGTTTTTAAAAACATAAGATCGCACGGTCTAAAGATGAATCCTTTCAAGTGCGCGTTTGGCGTGTCAATTTGGACCGGAGTTTTAGGCTTCATGGTGCATGAAAGAGGATTGAAGTCACCAAACAAGGGTTAAAGCTATAGCCAATACTGAGCCACCGACATGCAAAAACGAGTTACAAAAGTTGATCGGCAAAATTAATTATCTCCGTCGGTTCATCTCAAACCTCTTCGGTAGGATTTGTGCTTTTACTCCATTACTAAAGTTAAAGGACAATGAAGAATTTATATGGGGAGCCGATCAGTAGAAAGCTTTCGATGAAGTCAAGAAGTATTTGTCCAACCCTCCAGTCTTGGCTGCGCCTCAAAAAGGGGTCCCTTTCAGGCTATATGTTTCGGCTGAAGAAGATACTATTGGAGCTGTATTAGCACAAGAGGTGCATGGTAAAGAAAGGGTTATCTTTTACTTAAGCCGACGATTGCTATACGCAAAAGTCAGGTACCCTTTTATCGAAAAACTATGTTTATCTTTGTACTTCTCGTGCACAAAACTAAGGCACTACATATTAGCATCGGCCTGTAAGGTAATCTACAAAACCGATGTTATAAAATATATTTTGTCAGCTCCGATCCTGCGAGGTCGACTTGGCAAATGGGCTTACGCCTTGGTTGAGTTCGACTTATCATATGAATCGGCCAAAGCAGTCAAAGGACAAGTATTAGCCGATTTTATGACAGGACATGACACAGCAAACTTAGTCTTGGTCGCGCCATGGCAACTGTTCTTTGATGGGTCAGTATGCGGGGAAGGTGATGGTATCGGTATTGTACTCACCTCACCCAAAGGGCATAGCTTTGAATTTGCGTTCTGGCTAAATAGCCGATGCTCAAACAATCAGGCCGAGTACGAAGCGTTACTCAAAGGCTTGCAATTACTAGAAAATATTGGGGTGAGCGTTGTTGAGACATATGGTGATTCACTGTTAGTGGTGCAGCAAATAAAGGGAGAATACCAATGTCGAGATGAAGTGCTACTAAAATATTTAGAACAATGTTTAGAGATTATCGGTTCATTTACATCATTTTCTATCGGTCATGTTCCTCGAGAACTGAACAATAGAGCTAATGCTTTAGCTCGGCAAGCATCGAGATATAAAGATTACGGCGAAGTCGAAACGAATCGTAGACAAAGCGATCATGTGCCGATATTGCCGATTGGAGAACGCAGATAAAAGATTATCTAGTCGATCCATCCAAGCCGACGGAATGAAAGATACGGCAACAAGCGTTGAAATACGTCATCATGGACGATATACTATATTATCGGACTATGGAAGGTTTATTGTTAAAATGTCTTGAGGCCGAAGAAGCGTGGGTGGCAATGGGTGAAGTACACGAAGGCATTTGTGGTTCCCATCAATCGGCACATAAGATGAAATGGATGCTCAGACGAACGAGTTATTTTTGGCCGACGATGTTAGAAGATTGTTTCAAGTATTATAAAGGATGTCAAACATGTCAAAAGTTTGGCAACATACAACTAGCACCAGCATCGGCTTTACATCCAATCATCAAACCTTGGCCGTTCAGAGGTTGGGGAATAGATATAATCGGCCAAATATTTCTTGCTTCGAGTAAAGGCCACAAGTTTATTTTGGCCGCGACCGATTACTTCTCAAAGTGGGTCGAGGCTATACCACTTAAAAGGGTGACCAGTGTTGAGGCGATTAGTTTTGTGAATGAACATATCGTCCATCGGTTTGGAATATCGCAAACAATCACGACCGATCAATGTACGGTATTCATGTCTAACGAGTTTCAGAGTTACGCAACGAGTCTAGGGATTAAATTGTTAAACTCTTCGCCATATTACGCTCAGGCTAATGGACAGGCCGAGTCGTCTAATAAAACACTAATTAAGCTGATCAAAAGAAAAATTGATGAAAAGCCAAGGAATTGGATTCAACTCTATCGGAGTCACTTTGGGCCTATCGGTTGTCTTATCACGGAGTGACGAAGCTTTCACCTTACCAATTGGTATATGGACAAGAAGCCGTTCTACCCGTAGAGATCAACATTGAATCGATACGAATAGCCAGACAAAATGGTTTGTCGGCTCGAGACTACAACAATTTAATGATCGACAACTTGGATGAGCTAGCAGAGTTACGTTTGTCTACGCTTGATCGGCTTAAGAAAAATAAGGTCAAGGTTGCAAGGGCATACAATAAAAGAGCCATGCCTAAGTCTTTTGATCAAGCCGATTTGGTATGGAAAACAATATTGCCTGTTGGATCGAAGGATAACCGATTTGGAAAATGGTCACCTACATGGGAAGGGCCATACAAAGTTAATCGGCTAGTCGTGTAAACTTCGCATGCGTATTGGAAGCGATAGAGGGTATGTCTTGCCTAAAGCAATTAATGGGAAATATTTGAAGAAATACTATCCTAGCGTATGGATTGGAGCCTAGCCGACTAAAAACCACGATCAAAGCCAAGATTAAACACGATGCTGTTAATCGGCTAAAAAGATAGCAAGCTCAGAAGACGCAGCATGTGAAATAAAAATCGGTTAAACAGCCGATTATAAACATAAACAAGTTAAGTTACAAACATTCAGAGCAAACATTCAAGACTCATGTTTTCAAAACAACCATCAAGTTTTACGATTCAATATTGGATGCCCGATTCAAGAAGAGTCGCGCCCAGAGCCGACAGAGCACCCGCCGCCTTGGCAATGATCTCTTGAATTTCATCCAAGAGACGTTCGTCGTCTTTGGCATTCCTGCACCAGCTTCACTTTGGCGATTCTTTGTGTTACATTATCGACAAGCAGCGGCAATCTCGAGCTTCGTTTTCAATTCCGATCAAAGGTCCCCGAACTTGTTGGTTTTCTCGATTTGTTTCTCGTTTGGCTAACTCTTCGGAAGGAATTTCTTTGTTTTTCAAGCTTGAGAGTGATTCTTTGGTCGACTTCACCGAAGTCGCGCGCATCAAATTTACCTTTTTGCCTTGGCGTCGAAACCAATTCATCTAAGAGCTTTACGCCGGCTTCACGGGCTTCACGGCGCCGAATTCGGTCTTGAGCGCCTCTCCGCAGACTTCTTGTCATCCGGATGGCATATGTTAAGCAAGGCTTGCATGGCTTCGGAGGAAGGTCGAAACCGACGACGCCATGGCATCTCGATCGGTTGATTGTTGGACAAGATCTCCGATTGGGGACGCATGACTAGATCAAAGAGCTTGTCAAGACGCTCCTTCATGCGGAGTAGATGTAAAGAATGATGCCACTTTGACACTTCAAGGATTTTTACGATCTGCGCATCGTAGTCATCGGTAGCCATGATCTCGGATCGTCAAGATCGGCGGGAAAATCCCAGCAGTCGATCGGATCGATGGTTACGCGGGTTGGTGGTTGGAGTTGTTGAAGTTGGCAGCGGTGTGGGGATTGGCGCGGTGGATATGTTTGGAAGATCGGCTAAGATCTTCGCGACTTGGGCGGATTGCGTTGGCTAAAGGAAATTAAGACAAAGGGTGAGCCAGTGCATTAAAATACGTAAATTACTATACAAAGTATTGTGACCTACCTCTCCCGTAGCCGATGCTGTCGGAGAGCTTTCACCACTCTGCTCGAGAGGCTTGAGAACCTTTTTTGCAGCAGCCTTAGTGTATTTTCGCTTCTTCTCTGAAGATTGTCAGGCAAACGATCTGGTTAGCCAAAGAAAAGTTTAATAAAAGGAAGCCGACAATAAAACTTACTAGGTTGTTTTTGTTTTTCCAAGTCCGACAGAGATGGGCTCTGTATGCCCAAAGATCCCGATGCATAACCAGTAACGGCAGCCGCCTGCGATTGTTTTTTGGGTTGCTTATCACCCGATGGAGCCGGAGCAGTTGACTTCTACAAACAGGTAAAAATTGAGTCGGATGCAAAACAAATCTCGCATTTATTGAAGTAATGAAAGGAAAAAGTTTAGACTCTAAAGCAGATACCTCGCTAGAAACGACTACATTCGTATTAGTATATCCTGACGATGAAGTATCGCTGCTAGAGTCAGTATTAGATACTAGCGTCGGCCCCGGGAGATTTGGAAAGAACTTCATTAATAATGTTAGATGGAGATTTTGGCCGATACAAAGCATCCGCAATAACCGACCACCACGTGTGTAACCTCCGCCCGTCGGTATTCAAGAAGAAGTGTGGTAAGGATTGGATCCGTAAGTCATCGGCCACTTCAAGGACGATTTCTGGATGTAGCACTACGGACTCGGCTCTTGGCTCAAGCCGATCAAGGAGTGAAAGCTTGGAATTATTTGGCCAAAACCGAGTTGTCTTGCATAAACCGATGGGTGATAAAACTCATATGACTACCGGAAAGTCCGATTCCTTGTATGAAATCCAAGCATGAAGGACGCAGGAGAAATGAAAATTACAGTACAAAGCAAGAGTCTCGGAGGCATTGCGAATCGCGCGGCCGAGTTGAAGAAATGAAGGCCACGAAAAATCGGCCACATCTGCTATAATCAAGAAATCTCTCGCCTCAAATCCGTGTCGCTCAGTTAAGGAAAAAGAACATATACTTTCTTGAATCGGTCATTGAGATTTTAGTTTCATTTCCTGAACACATGATAAACCGTTCGCCAAAAGATCAGCTTGCTTGGTATTGCGGAACAACATTTTCAACATTGTCTTCTCTTGGGAAAGTTGTGTCTTCAGTAGGTTCCAAATCAAATGGTCGGCTAAAAAAGCAATACAGCCAGACCTGGATAAACCACAAAGGCCCACCCACATTACCCACAGTGAAGTCGGCAAAACTCATATCTGACCGACTCTAATGATATACATTATCGATACATTGCTCCCAGAAACGTTTTTCCAAGTGCTAGCCGACGACCTTCTACTAGTCCTTCAGCAATTGTCTGGTATACTTGGGTTGGCCCTAATGAAGCGCCACAGAATAAGAATCGGTCCAGCCAAAGGTTGAGGAAAGCGACATGCTCTTCGTCCGATACTAATCCATTCACTTTATTATTATTTGCAATATACTTAGACCAAATTTCGCCTTTTGATCGGATAAGCTTATGTTTGGGTTTAGCACTAAAAGCCGACACTGCTTCTCCGTCTGGTCTCAAGCGGCGAGTTGAGCAACGTCTAGCGTGGTTGGACCAACCATACCAAGCGGAACATGAAAGCATTAAAAGTATCAGGCCGTAAATAACAAGCCGTGGCCACTAAGGGCTCATTGGCCTCAGGTCGGCTAAACTTAAAGGAATGCACTCTGCTATGCCCATCCTCTCCCAAGACTCCCTTTTTTGGGCTGCTACACGATTATACCAATTTTTCCACCCTTTGAGTGCGATCGGCCAAGCCCTAAAACTTTTACTCCAACCCTCGATATTATATCCTCTAGCCGACAAAGGAAGGCGGGTCACTTCTTGGTCAATAACTATAGCTGCCTCCAGATTCCCCAAAGGACCTAGAAAATATTGGTCATTGTTGTGCGGAATCGGAATAAGTACCTGGCTAGGGTCCATTGTAGCCGATGAAGGAAGCTGGATGAGCTAAAGGTTTGCTTCAGGAGTACTTCAAACGGAAAGCTTAAACCGATTGCAGGTGATTCGAGAGCTTGTGCGCGTGAAGAATGACCAAGGTGGGGGCCGCATTTTATAGCACAGTGAAAATTTGAAGAGGCGGGAAGTGAATCTCAAAAGCCGTGAGCAGTTAAAACGCACTACCGGCGTGTCAGAGAATTACGGCGTGTTTAAAGTATCAGTTATTGAGGGAAGTTCAATGGTTAGCCGATTATAAAAACTGATAAGTGAAATTTTTGACAAATGACAAGTCATTTCTAAAAAATGGGGGGGCATATGTTTGCACCAAAATTTGGCAAACTTGGTCAAAATCGGCAATAAAGTCGAAGATACGGAATTAACGGACAGGGTGGAAAGGTTTGGAGATATTTTGGTAACTGCAAGATTTTAAAACAACCGTCCGAGATAAGGCCGATACCAAACGGACTTGAAGCGTGTTGTAACAGGACACGATCGACCGAGGGTATAAAAGAAGGACCAAAGCGAACCGCAAAGAAATCATCAACTCAATACAATCAACCAGTTTTTACTTTCTTTTCCTGTCGACTAAGAGTAGCTTCTGTAATTTAGCCTTTATAATCGATCTTGATCAATAAAGTTGCGCATCGCCGATTGTTGATCTTCGTCAATTACACCCCAGGTTCGATTTGTTCTGATTTTGTTGCGCATCGCCTTCTTCAGAATCGATCTGCCTTTATCCTCTGATTAGCCTTAATCGGCTAATTAAATTTATCTTGTTACCTTGATCTTAATCGGCTTCAAGCTGATTGAGTCCAAGCCGATTGATTTTGACGATCGGCTTTTGATTGAATTTTATATTTTTTACCTTGTCGGTTCTGAGTCAAATCGACCGCACGCTCTGAACCGGTGTTAAATGCGGTGTCTTCTTTGTCGAAACCCTACATCAAATTTTTGACACCAATACATAGTTACCTACTTCATTGTTTCCTTCTGCCTTACTCGACATATTGTCCCTACTGTACGTACTTTCCATTGTTATCTGTTTTCGTTTTCTCTTTCTTTGCAAAATATTTGTTTGATTTCAGAACACTCATCTATTCCTGTGTATAGATGGACTATACTTTGCTAAAGGAGACATCGCTGGCAAGTCTGTGTGAGAGCCACTCGGTTCTCTGAAAATATCGATGAGAACAAACCTGACAGGGTCCTGCACCTTGATCTCATTTTCCTTTATGAATAGGTCCAAAGAATACTGCCCTTTCATTCGTTGCTTCCTCTCAACCAATAATGGTCAGCCTCGCCTCACGATGTCCTATTTTCGATTTTAGGCTACTGCCATGGACACGCAGGTTCGAGAGCATCATGTGCCACGGTTCGCTCCATTACTCAAGGAGGGTTCAGTATATTTGAAGTTACTTATGCATGTCCAAATTATTGGCCCGTTGACATTATTCTTATGGCTAGATCATGGATGGCAGGTTGTTGTCAAAGGCGTTCCCAAGCCAATTCGAAACATTCAAATCACGGATGGTAGGTATGTCTACATGAATCTATATCGGCCCAACTGTTTACAAAGAAGAATGTTTCTATGATCAACATTGAATCCATATATTACTTTCATGCATGTCTTGTAGGGTATTCTTGCGTGTTCTACTCTATTACCATGGTCGCTGCATGCTCAGAAATTGAAATCTCTACATGACAGGCAAAGCACGGAGATCACACTGTGGGGACCGCATGCAGTCTAGTTTGATGCCGATGCCATCCAAGTTGAATCACGACGGGCTCCAGTTGTCCTGCTATTAGCTGGGTTAATAGTTGAGTTATGTAACGGTTTATCCCTTCCTTCTCCCCTCCGTTCAACCGTGGGTTCTGTACGATAGCTTTTAGCTACCATTCTAGTTCACTGCTATGTGTATAGTCCATATTCTTCCCAACAAATCAGTTATTTATAACCTATAAACCAGCTATCTCTCCAATGAAGCACTATTTGTAGGTGGTATACAAACGCTGTCCTCCCAGAGGTAGCTGCTCCGCAGAACAGGTCTATTGAATTAAGACAGCTGGAAGCGAGGTAGATCACGTCAACAGCTATAGGTAGTAATCAGCATTGAGCTGTTTTGATATCGCTTCTTCTAGGATGTAAAACTCATCCAGGTACCTAAAGCTACCCTTTCTCATTATATATCTATGTATTATTGTATACCTCCAGATTGGCCAGATTTTTGCTACATGTTGATGATAGACTTGCTCTCCCATTATTTCCTCTACATTTTGGTTCCTCTTTGTATTGCAGGATCAATTCATTTGAAAAAAACTTACCAAATAGGCAAATATGCCTACCTAACTGCAAAGAAATGCATTTGACCCTTGGTCATGGCATTCTTTATTAACGCATGCATTTTTATTTAGTTATAGTTCCACCATATGCTCAACATATAATGATATATCAATTTTCATTAGTAACCTACACCAACAGTAAAAATAAGATCCCTTGTTGACTGTGAATTTTTTACTGTTATGGTCGTATGAGTTTTGTTTTTTCTGGAACTAGCGTGCCTCTAACGAAATTTCAGTTTTGTCCCTTGAACAGTACATTCATGCGGACCAAGAGCGTTGGAAATTTTTTTAATTGACTTCCAGCGGATCTCGTCTGCTGGATAATTTTTTTATTTTCTCGCAAATCAGAAGCGTTGAAAAATATTTAATGTTTTCGCCAGCGAGGAATTTTTTTTACCGGAAATCACTGATTTCCAGCGGTGCAGAAGTGCTGGATTCCGCCGAATCCAGCGGTTTCGTATCGCCGGATTCCGCTGCGCCGTTTTTTTAATAATCGCCAGGATTTTTTTCGGAGGACTTTTTTCTCGCGTATAAATCTGAAAAAAGTTAAAAAAATATTTTACCGTAGATGCCATATATTGTGAATTTTTTAGTGTAGTAGTCTTCTGCATATAATTTTTATCGGAAAAAGATATGGTCACGATGACATTCTGGATTAAGCGGACTTAGCGCACAATATTATTTGAAGTGGTTAGGTCTAGCGGGATTATTGTTTTGCACGATCGCGACGCACTGCTTTTTTTGCACGGTGAAAAATTGTACGAATAGCAAAACAATGTGCAATTTTGTTTTGTTTATTCGAGAATTGTTTTCCAATTATTTTAAAGCGGCGCGCAATATTATTTCCGGCGGTTGGGACCGACAGGATTCTTGGTTTGCACGGTCGGGCGACTGTGCCGCAAATAAATTATAAAATCATGAAATTTTTTTTGGAGAAAATTTAATTTATGAGGAAGTATTTTACACTGATTTTATTCGAAAATTCGTTGTAATATATGACTTTTAATAATTAATGCTCACAGGTTCTAGTGAATTTTCGAATAAAATAAGTGCAAAATACTTCCTCATAAAGTAAATTTCCTTCAAAAAAAATTCATGATTTTATAATTTATTTGCGGCACAGTCGCCCGACCGTGCAAACCAAGAATCCCGTCGGTCCCAACCGCCGGAAATAATATTACGCGCTGCTTCAAAATAATTGAAAAACAATTCTCGAATGAACAAAACAAAATTGCACACTGTTGTGCTATTTGTACAATTTTTCACCGTGCAAAAAAGGCAGTGCGTTGCGATCATACAAAACAATAATCCCGCTAGACCTAACCAGTTCAAATAATATTGCGCGCTAAGTCCGCTTAATTTTTGAAATTTCATCGCGACCATATCTTTTTTCGATAAAAATTATACGTAGAGGGCTACTAAACTAAAAAAATTCACAGTATATGGCATCTACGGTAAAATATTTTTTTGAACTTTTTTCGGATTTATACGCGAGAAAAAAGTCCTCCGAAAAAACCCAGCGATTATTAAAAAAAAATGGCGCAGCGGAATCCAGCGCTTCCGCATCACTGGAAATCAGTGATTTCTGGTAAAAAAAAATTCCTCGCTGGCAAAAACATTAAATATTTTTTAGCCCTTCCGATTCGCGAGAAAATAAAAAAAATTATCCAGCGGACAGGATCCTCTGAAAATCAATTAAAAAAAATTCAGCGCTCCCAGTCCGCATGAATGTACTGTTCAAGGGTCAAAACTGAAATTTCGCTAGAGTCACGGCTAGTTTCAGAAAAAACAAAACTCATACGGCCATAACAGTAAAAAATTCGTTGATTGTTTGGTTGATTATCCTTCTTTTTCCTTCAATTAATGTTGTTCAACTATGGTGTTATAAAAATGAGACAGACTTTCAATGGTAAAAATGTTTCGTGCATATTTCAGCTCTTTCATATTGTCTCCTTCTATTTTGTTGGATGCAGGTATTGATTGGATATGTCGAAATTATCATAGTAATATTTTTGTGTCCACAATGTGGTATGAACTCCCTTTTTCAGAGTGTTGTAGTGTTGTCAACGTTCCTCGCTTGGATTTATCTCCTTTCCTTTTGTCTTTTTATTTTCATCTCTTTTTTAGCTATCATGGAACTTTGAGATGTATCTGTCCATTTCTTTATCGTTACCTGCTGTCCTTTACGTATGTTTGGAGAATGGCCATTGCACTGATATCGAATATGCTTTCTTCCCCACGGCAAAAACGTTGGACCCTTCATTTTTTGCTATATTAGATTGCATGCGATCTTCAAGTTTATTAAGAATGAGTATCCGTGTAGTTCTATTTTCATCTCATGTTTAGAAATTGTTGTTTGTCATTCACCACATTAAGTTTGCTTGCTCTTCTCATTTATGTTTTAGGATGTTCTTACAACAAGATTCTTAAAATGCTTTTTATTCAGGCTTTTTGGGTCCAAATGAACATCCTATCTTATATGCTTATGTGGTCCAATCTCTTCGAGGTTTCAGATTGCTAGCAATCAATGGTCAACTTGAATAAAAGTGTCAGATTGTCAGGCTTAAGATTTGTGTCGATGTGAAGCATGCCACTTGTTTTCAGGTTAGTCTTCGTACTATCCATTATCATATTTTTACCCAACTGCTCATACTTGTTCACAGTGATAGTCTTCTATGCCTTTTGTTTTGGTGAGCAAAGTAGATGTGGTCCAAACTTTTGGTTATTATCAATCTTGGTAATATATGTTTGAAGGACTGAAGTGGCGATCAGAGGGGGTAAATGATCCCAATTAAAAATTTTCCCCACTCAATGGATCCAACCAAAACCTCATTTGAAACATTCAAACGCAAAGGAGCAAAACAGAGAAAATCTTGGTCTTGAACTTGCTCGTGGGGTTGTGATGATCAAGATGATCTTGGATATTCTCCCACTTGTCACAACAAGCAAGAATACATGAAACAAAAACCACAAACGCGGTCTACAAAAATTTCTCAAAGATTAAGCAAAGAGATCGAGTTATTGCAAATGATTGCCTAGATGATGAGGATATGATCTAAATAAGATTCATCCATCAATCATACATCCTCGGCACAAGAAGCAAGGAGGTGAGGCAAATCCAACTTGCGAGAATGTAAATTGCAAGAAATTAAATTGCGGAATTTAAAAGCAAGTAGAAGGAGGGGAGGCAAATCCAACTTGCGAGAATGTAAATTGCAAGAATTTAAATTTCGGAATTTAAATGCTGAATTTAAGACATAATGTAAATGCTGAAATTAAATTCAGAAAAGTAAGGAAGTAAAATTTTATTTCTTTAGAGGAAGGTTTGCAAAGCCTCACAACAAGGTGGACAAAGCTCAAAGGAGCACGCAAAACCTTCAAGAGGGGAGGGCTACCCCTACCCCTCTATTTTGACTCATCCTTCACCCTTGGATGAGTTCTACTTGGCCCTCAAGTAACCGCATCAAGGGTTGAGATTGAGTCATCCTCCACCCTTGGATGAGTTCTACTTGGCCCTCAAGAAACCTCATTAAGGGTTGAGATTCACTCAAGCTAACTTGACCACTACTCTATCCTCTAAACCGCAATCAAACGGCTCTTCTTGATCCGAGCAGCTTCAAGTTAGCATATCAGCCGTTCATTTGTCTTCTAGGCTCGCAGTGACTCCGTCTCCGGTCATCTTTCGGCGATCCCCGACTGTCTGAACCTCCGGCACACCTTACCTAGTCTCGGTCATCCTCTGTCTCACCATGACCTAGCACCGTCGTCTTGCAACCATCAAAAACAAGAAAACCTATCACATAGCAATGTCCAAAATGATATACAATAAATATCCAATTGCTAAAAATAAATCATATTTCTAACTCAAATACAATCAAATACTCATCACCAGCATGGGTAGATCTCCACATGGTCTTTCAATCTCCCCCTTGATGAGTATATTGACAAATCATCCAAAAGGCATAAATTTGAGTTAGAAAAAGATGGAAGAAAGCAATTTGATTGCAAAGCTAAACTTGGTCCAAATGAAAGAGAAAATAAGATCATGACCAAGTTGACAAGAAGGATTTTAGAAGCTAATAGAAAGAACAAGTTTTCCACAAAAGCTCTAAAATTCCAAGAAAAGCTCAAATATACTTATGATCCTAAGAATTAGCTCAAGTTTATCTTTTTAATGATGCCTTTTCTACAATTTCTCCCTCTTTTGGCAATATAGGCATCAAGATGATTTTTTTTCATATGTATGCATGAAAATGCAACCTAAAAGAGCTTTGAAGATTATCTAAGTGATCATATAGACAAAGTATGACATCAAGCTACTCAAGTTCAGATTATGCTAAACAAAGATATGTCTAAGTGCAAATGTAAATTTTGCTAGCAAGTACAAATAAGACTATGTCATTTTTAGCATGATTTTACAATTGTAACACTTAACATAGTTTCTAAACTAAAAGCAAAGCCATACAATGGATCAAATGGAAAACTTAGAGTTCAAACTATTCAATACTTTGAAAAGGCTAGATGTGCATACAAGGTCCTTCGGGCTCACTTATCTTTAATGCAAATTTTTGCTTTAAGACTTCAAATGACATAGTGGGGTGTAAATATTTGATATTATTTGCATTCTTTACCCACTTATGTTTTTTTATTTGAATTTTACAAATGATTGACTTAAGCCATAGTTGACCATCTCAAGATGAACTCTTAAGAGAATGGTCTTGGTCATACACGATACATTTCAAGTTCATCCCAAGTGCAATGGGAAGCTATCTCGTGAATACAAAGTGTTAAGATTAATTTGCATAAAAGAGTCAAAAAAATTTATTTTGCCATTTAGATTTATGGGCATACGAAGGATTCAAGTATGGATCAACCTAGCTTCACCTAAGTTACTATAGAGACTCTAGTAGAAATTCAAAATTTCACAAAGAATGGCATATGCACCTAGAGAAGAAACATAGCAAGTAAAAGCAACATGTTTCATCAAGTTTTCTTTTAAAGCTTTAATTTTTAATTTTTAACACACTTAGCAAGATGAATCAAATTGAACTTGAACATATCTAAGCTAGCATTTTTCTTCATAAAATTAGCATGGTGCATAGCATGAATAATAGCTCATTTGCATAATAGACAAAACTCATAAAATAAAAAATGAAATCTATATGCAATGCATGAAACAGGTTCTCAAACTCCCCCTCAACAGGTGAATCAATTTTAAGCACAAATCTGGTTCAAGTTGAGTTATAAGCAGAATTAAGCTCAGGAATGTCCAAGAGAACTCAATCGAAACCAGAAACACAGAATGAGGAGAAGAAGTCGAGAAATTGCAAACTGGGTGGCTATAGAGCATATAAAAGATAGTAGAATACACTACGGCTCAGACTTGCTCTCATCTTCCCCAATGACTGGCATAGGGAAGCTGACTCTAGATCCCAAGTTAGGAAGTGCACACAGACTCTGTCTACCCAGAGGGCCCAACACCTGCTAGACTTATAAGACTGTGAGAAAACTCAACCTAGAGAGAAGAGAGAACGGCTAATTGTGCATGATAGCAACCTATAGTATAAAATGAGAGGTCGATGCAAAGCATGCCAGAAGTCTAAGTGAAGAGAACTTAGAACTCTAGAAATAAGCCTAAAAACACCCAGAAGAAGAAAAAGAATGGAAATACTGGAAGATAATGTATATAATACATAATATACAAACCAGCTCCCCTTCAAAAGATATCGTAAGGGCACACAACTCCAAGCTCTCCTCTCAAGGCCACAAACCTAGAGCTATCTAATGGATTGGTAAAGATATCGGCAAGCTGGTGGTCATTCTCCACAAACTGAAGCAATATATCACCCTTCTCCATATAGTCTCTAAGTAAGTGATATCTAATGTCTATGTGCTTGGTCCTGGAGTGTTGCACTGGGTTCTTGGCAATGCAAATAGCAGAAATATTGTCACAGAAAAGTGAAACACTCTCTATCTCTAACCCAAAGTCCTGCAAGGTCGATCTCATCCAGAGCACTTGACTACAGCAACTAGCTGCAGCGACATACTCGGCCTCAGCGGTGGACTGTGCAACTCCGGACTGCTTCTTAGATGACCAAGAAACAAGAGAAGTGCCAATGAATTGGTAAGTGCCAGAAGTGCTCTTCATATCTATCCTACAGTCAGCAAAGTTTGCATCGGAAAAGGCTCTAAGGGACAGACAAGAAAAAGAAGAGTACCAAATACCATAGTCAAGGGTAGCTCAAAGGTACCTGAAGATGCGCTTCACCGCTTGGCAATGAGAGGCACGAGGAGAAGCCTGAAATCGAGCGCACAGACACACATCAAAGTGTATATCCGGCCTCGAAGCAGTAAGGTACAGGAGGGAGTCGATCATGCTCCGGAACTCATTCTGATCAACTGGCTCACCATCCTCATCAGGCTCGAGGACAACAGTGGTGGCCATAGGAGTCATCATCGGCTTCCCGTCAAATATATCGAAGCGCCTCAGGAGATCTCGAGTGCACTTGCCTTGATGCAAGGAAATGCCCTCTCGAGTCTGCTTGATTTGGAAGCTGAGGATATAGCTCAACTCACCCATCATGCTCATCTCGAACTCTATGCTCATCACATCTAAAAACTGAGACACAAGAAAGTGCGAAGAGCCACCAAAGACAATATCGTCCACATAAATCTGAACAAGAAGGAAATGAGAATTCTGATGTCTGATGAACAGAGTCTTGTTGTGAAACCATGTGCTGAAAAATTGGCTTAGTGATGAAATTGGCATTGCAAAGTGATTGTGCTCATGGCATGTGTGGTGCTTTTGCATTTACTGTTTCAGATAATTGCTTGATATGCATTTGATAGCATGGAATTGTTTCTTGTTTATTCATGTGCAGGTGTTGTTTGAGGGCGAACGTGGTCGATGACGGGATCAGAACAAGGTTCATGGAGGAACTGAGGTTCGGGACTAAGTTCAGGGAGGAACTAAGGTCCTAGTGGTCAAGGATGTCATGCGGGACGTTCGGGCTAGAGAACGGTGCACATAAAGGCTGGTTAGTCACGTGAGTGCGGTAGGTGGGCCGTACGCGTGCATGTGTGAATTTTGGGTAGTTTGCATGTATTGGGCCGACCGTGTTGGGCCAGGTAGACATGCATGCGAACTGTTGCTCATTATAAATAGGAGAGGGATGTCTTCTGTTTAGGTGAGAGAGCTAGGTATTAGGGTTTGTACTCTTTTGTTTGGAGTACTGTAACCAGATTAGACAAAAGGAAATAAAAATCAATTTTTTGGCTAGAGCGTTTTTCATTGCGACCGGAAAAGCTTATGTCGCCACGACAGGGGAGCAAACGAGCGAAAGAGAAAACGGCGCTACAGCGTTTCATGACGCTACAGTATTGCTACAGGATCTCTACAGTTCCGTGCTACAAGATCACGAATGCAACAGGAATCGCGAATACTGTTCACAGGGAGGTTTGCTAGTTCTGCTTTGTTTGCCTGGTTTTGGTTCTTGTAGATTGATTTATTGTCTCTCTTGATTGAACGAGTTTAATTTTGATTTGATCCATCCAAAACCTTCCTAGGGCATCAACTTAGAGTTCCTGAAAGTTTTGTTGGTTAATGTTTTGTAGATTGTGATTAATCACGAAATTAGGGTTTTGTCAGTTCTCGTTATAATCTGTCACAGCATGCTTGCGAGGTTAATAACTTTTGATCCGTAGGTCCGATTGAGCTGATTCTTTTTTTTTAGATTTGCATTGGAATTTAGTTTATACAGGTAAAATTACAGGTCAATCCGACGGTTGGATCTCCGGGAATTAGCAATTTACCAGATGCATCTAACTCTGTTTTGTTGAATACGAAAGCAATTATTTGAGTCCGAATTGGGGTGAATTTTTAGTAGATCAAGAATTTGGTTTTAGCTTCAGCGCAATCATTCACCCCCCTCTGATTGCTAGTTTAGTATAAATCAAT
The DNA here is from genome assembly GCA_036346275.1 of Otatea glauca. Taxonomy (NCBI): domain Eukaryota; kingdom Viridiplantae; phylum Streptophyta; class Magnoliopsida; order Poales; family Poaceae; genus Otatea; species Otatea glauca. The sequence continues at coordinate 22,930,109 of CM070715.1, forward strand.
CCTACAAGTGTTATCAGAGCACGGTTTTTCTAATTTATCTTAACCGGTGATTAGATTCATGGATCGTTATTCGACAAAATCGTGTGTGTTCGATGGTGTTGATTTTCAGTTTTGGAATGCCAAGATGGAGGCGTACATCCAAGCGCAGGGCTTTGCAATTTGGGAAAAGGTTTACAAGCCGTACGAAGTTCCTGAGAACGACAACATCAACGACGCCAATCGCGCACATGTTGAAACAAACAGTAAGGCGCGCAACTTGATCATTCAGGGCTTGGGACGCAGCGACTTCGATCGAGTGGTTCATCTTCGATCTGCATATGAGGTATGGAAATCTCTTTGTGATTATCATGAGGGTTCTAACACTCTCAAAGAGGTTCGTCAGGATATATATAAGAAAGAATACATACGATTTGAGATGAAAATTGGTGAGTCGCTAGATGATTTCTTTGCACGTTTCAATAAGATTCTTAGCAATTTACGTGCTGTTGGAGTTAGTTATGACGATGCTGCTAATGCTAGACAATTGCTTGGTGCTTTAGACATGTCTATTTGGGAGATGAAAGTTACATCCACTAGAGAATCAACTGTCATGAGTGTACTTACTTTAGATGTTCTTTTCTCTAAATTAAAAACTCATGAATTGGATGTTCTTGCTAGGAAGAATGATCACAAATCAATTGCTTTGACCTCCCAATCTAGCATGTCTCATAATAGTGCTTCTTCAAGTTTTGCTTTGTCTTTCTTGTCTTCACTAACCGATGAACAGATTGAGGAATTTCTGGAAGAAGACTTGGCATCACTCTCTTCTCGTTTTAATAAAGCTTTGCAGAATGTGAGAATGAGGAAGAGAGTTGGTGGTGGCCATCCATGATGCTATGAGTGTGGTGATCTCAACCACATTCGTTCAAATTGTCCTAAACTTGTAGGTAAATCATCGAAGGAGGAGAAAGAGATAAAGTACAAGCGTCCGTTCAATGACAAGAAGAAAAGGAGCTTCCTAAATAGCAAAGTTGTGCATCGAGTTCTTTCAGCACTTGAACAAGTCAACTTGAGTGATGAAGACTCTGAAAGTAGTGATGAAGATACAGTATCCAAAGGTAAGACAAGACAAGACTTGACGGGCTTGTGTCTCATGGCAAGTATGGACAGCTCAACCGAAGATGAACTTGACAGTGACGGAAATGAGGTAAATCCTTCTTACGATGAGCTTTGATCTCAGTTGTTCGTCTTGGTACGCTTTTAGAGAAAAGAAACAAGAAAATTAAGAAACATGATGTTTTGATTGAATCTTTGAATGCTGAAATTGCTAGACTTAAATCTTTGATTCCTGATGATGATGCTTGCAAATCATGTGACTTAATTTATTCTGAGCTTACTTCACTAAGAAATATTCATGCTTCAACTCTTGATAAGCTTAGAGATGAAATTGAGAAGAATGAGAAACTTGTTGCTTTGAATTGCAAACAAATTAAAGATGCTAGTTGCTCTACTTCTGATTTGGATGAATCAACTTGTTGTTCTAAATGTTCAATTCTTGAATTGAAGTTGCATGATGCTAATGCTAGAGTTTCTCAAATGACAAATGATTTGCTCACTCATGAGGTTCTTTCATGCTCAACTTGTCGCAAGCAAAAAGGAAAAGTGGACGTTTCTTGTAATAATTGTTTAACTCTTTATCGAAAGGTTGATTACTTGAAAAAATCTTTAGAACGTTTCACTAAAGGAAAGAAAAACCTAAACATGATTTTGGATCAATCAAGGGTTAGCATTCATAACAAAGGTTTAGGTTTTGATTCTTATACTCATCATAAATCACATGCTCCCACTGTTGTTAAGGCACTTGAAAATGGAAATTTTGAAATTGTCAATGAGCCTAAAAAACTATTTTTAAGTCTGCTGGAGTTTTATCTTCTACTATAATGAATACAAATGTTGCTTCTACTTCTAAAGCTAAACATCGTGTTAAGTACACTTGCACTCATTGTGGTAGAGATGGACACTTAGTAGATTTTTGCTTTAGACTAGCCAAACAACAAAAGAAAGAAAAGGCTAAGGCTAGGTCTAATTTCAGACAGGCACGTTTTACTCCTCATTTTGTGCCTAGGGTGATGCAAACACCTTTTGTTGCTAGAAACACGAGAAAGGGCAAATCTGATTTTGTGCATAAGAATACTCGTGTTGTGCCTACTGCTGTGTGTCGTGTGTCTCAATACTGGATTCCTAAATGCTTTATTTCTAACCCCAGTACCAAGACCTCGACATCTTCTAGTGCTATGTAGGTTTTTTAGATGCGGGTTGGAGAATAGAAGCTTAGTGGATCTTGGTGTTTTGCAAGATGTGATCAAGACTTTGATGGTTCTCACCTTTGAGATGGCCTTCAAGAGGCATGTGCGATAATTCTTCACCTACTTTGTGAGCTATTTTATACACTCATATCTTTTACATTCACACATATCTAATTGTGGTATGAGATGAGATTTTGCTTATATGCTCATATGTATCCCTTGCCATGTTCAATCATGTTATATCTTATATCATACCTTTTCATGCTTAGTATTTATTTATCATGATTCATACTTATGCTTAACTGAACATACCATGATAACTCAAACACATGTATATCATCACCTCTTTTTTGATTTCATTGGTCATTCGTTTGAGGGGGAGTTAATAGATTTTTGGTGAAAATTTCTTTCGTTTGCCTATTGGGAGGTTTGTTCTTTCAGCCTTTTGTTTATAAAATTTCTTTCGTTTGCCTATTGGGAGGTTTGTTCTTTCAGCCTTTTGTTTATAAAATTAATCCCATTGGGCGAAAATTTTGAAGAAAGTTTTTAGAATGGTTTGTTTTGAGGAGGAGTTTTTGAAAACTTTGTAATATTTTGTAACATAATTTTTATTTTGTGTGTTTCTTAAATAAAAACAAAAAAATGAGAAAAACAATGAAAAAGTAATGAGCATTGTATTTAATACACATATGCCATTTGAAGCCATGTTTATGCTACAAAGTCTTTGCAACTTCATATTTATGCATACATGGTGTAGTTTATGTCATGACTATTTAATTGGAATGATAATTTGAATTAAATCTTGTCATGGTTGAACTTTCTTGGCTATATTGATCCTGCTCAAAAAGTGTTAAATATGAAATTTATCAAGTTAAGTGCTAAAGCTCAAAGAGTGATTGTTAATAAATGCAAGATCAAGGTTATGTAATATCGCACTTCTTCTTTACGAGACTGCTTATCATTGCACGTTGATATGAACTTGGAAGAGGTTGTGTATGACCGAAACCATGAAACCTTAAGCTTGTGATTGCTTGGCATGGTTGAAAAGTAAGGCTGATGGTGCATATAATTCCTTGCAATTGTTATTGTTGCAATCAATCAATGAATCAGTTTTTCAAGCATAAATAAAGTGCACAAATTCAATGTTTTCGGGTTTTGAGATTGTTGAGAAAGGGAGATCATGCCATGCAATAAATTGTTAATAATACTTGATTTCTAGTTATGCATACTCTACATTGTCTTTGTGTAGATTTGAGGGTGCAAGTATTTTTGATAGCATGGCTTGGTGATGAATTTGCAACATTTGTGGATGACATAGAATGCTCATTACATACAAAAAAATGTCAAACTTAAAAAAACAAAAAGATTTTGTTTTCTCTCTTTTGTGTTCTTGATGAATTCATTGTCAAAGGGGGAGAATTTTGCCACTTAAGAGAATTTTGGAGAATTTTATATATACTTTAGACATGCACATGTTCTTGTATAAGTGGTATCCATTCATTCACTCACATTTTTCTTCTTAGGGGGAGATTTTTCTTATTTTCACCCAGGGGGAGTTTTTCACTTTGCATATTTGTCAAAGGGGGAGATTTTGTGTTTTTCACTTTGACTTTTGTTTTTAAAACCTTTTGATTTCAAAAACTTTTCTTGTGAGATGAATGCCAATGTTCAATTCTAAGTGGTGTTGCCAATGTTTTCATCAAGGGGGAGATTGTGAAACTATGTGCTGAAAAATTGACTTAGTGATGAAATTGGCATTGCAAAGTGATTGTGCTCATGGCATGTGTGGTGCTTTTGCATTTACTGTTTCAGATAATTGCTTGATATGCTTGTGATAGCATGGTAATGGTTTTGCTTGATGCAATGCGCTCGTGTGAGTGGTTGCATAGACTGATGTTGAGTCAAGTCGTGGACTTGTGCTTGGAATTGTTTCTTGTTTATTCATGTGCAGGTGTTGCTTGAGGCCGAACGTGGTCGATGACGGGACCAGAACTAGGTTCATGGAGGAACTGAGGTTCGGGACTAGGTACAGGGAGGAACTGAGGTCCTAGTGGTCAAGGATGTCATGCGGGACGTTCGGGCTAGAGAACGGTGCACATGAAGGCTGGTTAGTTACGTGAGTGCGGCAAGTGGGCCGTACGCGTGTATGTGTGAATTTTGGGTAGTTTGCATGTATTGGGCCGACCGTGTTGGGCCAGGTAGACATGCATGCGAACTGTTGCTCATTATAAATAGGAGAGGGATGTCTCCTGTTTAGGTGAGAGAGCTAGGTATTAGGGTTTGTATTCTTTTGTTTGGAGTACTGTAACCAGATTAGACAAAAGGAAATAAAAATCAATTTTTTGGCTAGAGCGTTTTTCATTGCGACCGAAAAAGCTTATGTCGCCACGACAGGGGAGCGAACGAGCGAAAGAGAAAACGGCGCTACAGTGTTTCGTGACACTACAGTGTTGCTACAGGAATCACGAATACTGTTCACAGGGAGGTTTGCTAGTTCTGCTTTGTTTGCCTGGTTTTGGTTCTTGTAGATTGATTTATTGTCTCTCTTGATTGAACGAGTTTAATTTTGATTTGATCCATCCAAAACCTTCCTAGGGCATCAACTTAGAGTTCCTGAAAGTTTTGTTGGTTAATGTTTTGTAGATTGTGATTAATCACGAAATTAGGGTTTTGTCAGTTCTCGTTATAATCTGTCACAGCATGCTTGCGAGGTTAATAACTTTTGATCCGTAGGGCCGATCGAGCTGATTCTTTTTTTGTTAGATTCGCATTGGAATTTAGTTTATACAGGTAAAATTACAGGTCAATCCGACGGTTGGATCTCCGGGAATTAGCGATTTACCGGATGCATCTAACTCTGTTTTGTTGAATACGAAAGCAATTATTTGAGTCCGAATTGGGGTGAATTTTTAGTAGATCAAAAATTTGGTTTTAGCTTCCGCGCAATCATTCACACCCCTCTGATTGCAATTTAGTATATATCGATCCTACACTTGTCTACTTTACCCATCTTAAAACTGTGACTAAGAAGATAAGATTTAAGCCTCTCATACTAAGCTTTAAGGGCTTACTTAAGTCCATACAAAGCATTAGAAAGCTTAAAGATATGGTTTGGGTATTTGGGGTTCCCGAATCCTGGAGGTTGCCTGACATACACCTCTTCTTCAATATACCAATTGAGGAATGCACTCTTGACATCTATTTGATAAAGCTTGAAGCCCTTGGATACCGAAAATGCAAGCAGGATTCTAATAACCTCTAGTCTAACTATAGGGGCAAAGGTCTCCTTAAAGTCAAGACTCTCAACCTGAGAAAAGCCCTGTGCAACTAGCCTAACTTTATTTCTAATGACAATCCCATCCTCACTCTGCTTGTTCTTGAACACTCACTTGGTCCCAATGACATTATGATCAGATGAGGGCTCGACAAGTTGCCAAACCTTGTTCCTCTCGAAGTTCTCAAGTTCCTCATGCATAGAATTAATCTAAGACTCATCGTATAATGCATGAGAGACATCCTTCGGCTCAAATGAGGCAACAAAGGCATAGCGGAGGCGCATGGAAAGTCTTCGACACAATGGAAGGAAAAGGAAAGCCTTGCTGGAATGTTATCATTTTGGGGCTGATTGTGAATGGCCTTGTGATGATCACGAAATCCCTTACATGTTTTCAGAGATTGAAGCATCTGGCGGCTTGGCGCTGCTGTCTTGAATGAGATAACTTTCACTGGAGTTTGGACCTGGCGCTAGGTTATTTATACCCTTCGGGCTAAACTCTCCTCTGTTGTTGTTCCAGAGGATATTTCTCTGCCACCACCCGAAAAAACTGCTCATATTCTATGGTTGGAAGCAATACTTGGGTGACAAAAATTGAAATCCTCAAGGGTGGGTGTTAAGAGGGTAAATTTGAAGACTAGGCTTGAGGAGATTTCCCCTCATTTTGCAGAATTTGTGGTTTCCTTCAAAATGTGAGCATTCCTTCAAACCCCTTCAATTTTGCACTATGTAATTTCGATATGTCGCGAAGAAAGTTTAGGTTGCACTGGTATTATATATATCCTATTATATTTCGCACCCTTTATTTGACAAGCACATATGTATTAAATTATCTTAATTTGTAATGCTCTCGTGTTAATCTGAAATTATTGTTGTCATATGATGAATGTTAGAGTTTAGGTTGCGGAACCTACGTCTCCCGCTCGAGGGTGCTTGTTTATAAATATGCTGATCGAAATGGCATATTTATAAGCAGGTAGTCTCGAATTGTCCACGTTCTTTGAACAGTTCAAGGATATGTGGTTCGAGCAAATACTGAGCTGCTGTACAACTCCAGAATAGATTTCGGTAGCATCTCCCTGTGGTGTTCTCCGGGTACACACCCCTCTTGATCTGCTGTCGAGACGTGTATCTGGAGAACAATGGGGAGATGTTGCCGAAATTTTCTTTAAAGTTGTACAATAGCTTAGGAACTTGCCCGAACCACATATCCTCGAATAGGATTAGGACCTATCCTATTTAGAGATTAGGAGTCATCGTTGGTTCTCTTGTTTTGTTTCATATTGAAGTCAAAAGATTTGCAAGCTACTGCACTATATAATTAGTTTATTCGATATCATTGTTGATGTTTGCAATGTATGTCTCGTAACTAGGAAATTGAAGGCTCTTAACTAGGGAAGAAGGTAGGTATCGATCGGGAGTACATTGATATATCTTGAAACCCATCCTCTATTTTGCAAAGGTAATATTAATTGAAATAATGTCTACATGTTTGAAATAGCTAGCTGTCACTCCATTTTTTCGTTAATTTATTGTGCGAAGACTAATTGCAGATGGACCGTGAGGAATGGATGTATCAGAAAAGTCGTGTGAGTGCTGAATTTCAGAGGGGTGTCAAGGAGTTAAAAAAAATTACAGAATAGGACATGGTGAATAGGGGTGTAAACTTCATATATTATCCTTGCATTGATTGCACCAATCTCAGGAGATTTAATAACTCAGCTCAAATTGAGGACCACCTGATTCGACGTGGTTTCGTGAGGAATTACGTGTTGGGTCCATCACGGAGAGACAGGTAGTACTCTTCCGGTATGTAACGGAGATATGGTGGAACTGGATGACGAGTTGCAGTGTGATATTTTTTAGGAGGACAATTTGGAGCAAATTTTGCGGGATGTGGAGGGAAATTACACGAAAAGAGAGTTTGAAAAGTTCAAAAGCTTGATAGAAGACGATGCCAAACAACTATTCTCGGGTTGCAAAGTGGAATACACCAAGTTGGGTTCGGTCCTTGCATTGTTCGAACTGAAGGCAAAACACCGTTGGACAAATACACGTTTCAATGTACTTCTAGTTCTTCTATCGAATATGCTTCCAGAGGAAAACGAGTTGCCAACAAACATTTACGAAGTGAAGAAGCTACTATGTCCCATGGGAATGGAAATATAAAGGATACATGCATGTCCGAATGATTGCATCTTGTACTGTAACGCACATCAGGAGCTGCACGTTTGTCCAGTTTGCAGTGTGCCCCCGTACAAACAAAAAGAGAAGCGTAACAACAAGAAGCGTAAGAGTCGGGACGACGACGGTGAAGAGGTCACTAAAGGTGCACTGGCCAAGGTATTATGGTACTTGCTCATCATTCCCCGTATAGAGCGGTTGTTTGCAAATCCTAGAGAGGAAAAATTATTGCATTGTCATTATGAGTTTTGAAAGGAAGATGGTAAGCTGAGGGATGAGATCAAGGAGGAGATGAGGGAGGAGGTGACGTCACGTGAGGAGGAGATGCTAACACGTGAGGAGCGTCTGAGGGCCGAGATGATGACGATGATCTCTCAGAGTCAAAGTCAGGTGCCATCTCCTGTTGTAGATAAGCCTATGCCTCGACTCAGCATCTGTGGTTCCAAAAATGATAAGTTCGGTCCCCAGCTGAAGGTAATAATAATTTTTTCTGACTTAAAAGGTACGAGTGTAACTCTCGCAATGTTTTCTCTCATGTTGCGCACTTCTTGTAGGCGCCTACCAAGTGCCAGCTCACCCTGATGGAGGACGGATTTCCCGTGGAGGCTACACACGGGGTTGTATTTCCATGTAAGGAGACCGATACGGTGCATGGTTAGCCTTTGAAGAAGGGCTACATGAGGATGCAAGTGGACTACGTCCACGAAGCCTTGTCACATGTGCTCGAGTCCCTCCCTGAAGGACCATGTGGAGGTCTATCCAGATTTGTGATGAGTATTTGACTAAATTTGAGCTTGGGTTACTCTTGTTTGAGTTTGATTTGAAATGGATTTTCAATTGGAAGCAATTTGAAGTCTTCTCTGTTTTCCCGGTGCTATCGGCTAGAACGAGGAAAAATGAATTTTAATGAGTGAACTTTGATGGATTTATTGCACATCTTTGTGGGCATTGCTATGTGAGGAGTTTCCTTGTTTTTTATGGTTGCAGGACGACGGTGGTAGGTCATGGTGAGGCGAAGGATGGCCAGGACTAGGCGAGGAGCGTCGGAGGTCCAGACGGTCGGGGATCGCCAGAAGATGATCGGAGACGGAGTTCGTGCAAACCATGAAGACAAGGAATGGATGTGATGCTAGCTAGATGCTGCTCGGATCGATGAGGGCCATCGGATTGCGGTCTAGTTGATAGGATAGCGGGTCTAGTTAGTGTGCTTTGAGAACCGTGCAAGAAAACCCATTATGTGTTGTGGATTTTGGGTGAACCCTTGCATGACTGGTTGAGTGGGTTAATCCTAGCCCTTGATGGATGCTCTAGGGTTTAGAGGCTCATCCAAGGGTGGTAGGTGGCCCAAGAGTTGTATAAATAGGGGTGGAGGGGTAGCCTTCCCCTCTTTAAGGTTTTGAGGTTTTCGATGCTTCTTTGAGCTTTGCCCACATGAAATGTGAGGCTTTGTAACCTCTCCTTCTAGAAATGAAATGTTCTTCATTTATGTCCATGTTTCATTTCCTTTACGCATTTACATTACGCATTTAAATTACGCAATTTAAATTCAGCATTTACTTTTCCGCATTTACATTCTCGCAATTTACTTTATCGCAATTTGGATTTGCCTCCCCTCCTTCTAAATGCTATTCTTCTAGGATGTCTTGAGGGTGTTCATATGGTTTTACATCTTTCTTGTACCCTGGGATAGACTAATGATCAAGTTTTTATCAAATTGCAAATCTGTCCAGAACTTGTTCTTCGCGCAGCAGTCAGTCTTTGATATTTATAAAAATATAGAAAAATTCTTTTTAAGTTATTCTTATTAGAGAAGGTGCATGACTCATATATCCATCTCTGAAAACATTTGTAAGTCCATTGGTTGCACCGTTTGAGCGATATGAAGTGAAAACCGGGCCTCAAACATTCTGATCGAAGTTCCTGACTGTCTGTAATGCTTGATTTTTCATGTTTATTCTACAAAGCTTTTTGAGGTGATTTTTGGTGAAGTGTTTCACGACTCAACTGCTCATAGGGAGAAATATTCTCAAAAATTTTAGAGCAACATAAACTCACCAACCACCTGCTCCATTGAGGACAATTCCTGGAAAGTCTACTTTTACTTTTCTAGAAAGAGACTTTGGTGTTTTAGCTTTATCTCTTTTAGAAAAGTAGTCTTTGAGTTGATTCCTCTTTATTTGGACACTTGATAACCAGGATTGTGATTAAAAATTCCTCACATGATTCATGGTTCTCATCCATGCAAGCTAGGGGTACACATGGTTGTCTAATTCTTCGGGTTTTAGAGGGTGTGCGAATCTGAGAAACACCAGTTTGAAGGAAAATCTTTGGGTGTTTCATATTTTTATTGCGAGATTGTTTAGAGTACTTTGAGTAGGGGAAAATTTTATTTGGGATCATTCACCCCCCTCTTATCACCATTTCGATCTTTCACTCCCAACGGAAATATCGCCACTCTCGGGCAAGCACGGATGTCGTTTATCAAGTGGCCCACAACGTGCGTCGTATTGGTCAAGGTAAAAATCCCCGCGTCTTCTCTACTATTCCAGTAGTACTATAATAAGTTGCATATACGCGTGGTTCATAGGTTCATACCGTACCTGCGCCTACTTCTGCTCCTGCTCCCACCACCGTGACGATTTCTGCGCAGAGTGCAGAGCTGGAGCGTACAAGGACTAGCACGATAGCCACAACCACTGGAGGCCTCGGATACTCCATCTGCTAAGAAGGTAAAGCTCACAGAGGCCACAGCGCCCCCTGAGGTACATGAAAAGGCCACTGCCCCGACCTCGAAGACTCCTTCTGCCCCGAAAGGAAAGTCGGCATAGGCCACTGAGACCCTTTATGATTTTAAGGCCTACGTACATGGAAAGCCCCTTCTACCTTCCAGCAAATTGAATTCTCTAGGCAAGTGGACTCGACAGCTCCATGGATGGTACGTTGACAAAGTGAAAGAGGGCGAGTGACGTGTCGACTTCAATGTTAAATACAGAAAGAGACATTTCCACCGCGAGGAGGATAGGACATTCCCAGTCAGTTTTGAGGATCTGTTCCATCTGGTACCAACTAATAGCCATCGATATTTCTACTGTACGGTCCTAGAAGCTGTGAGTATTGCACCATATAGCACAAGCTTATGACTTCCATAGGATTTTGCATTATGTTGTTTAACTTTCAACACGAGTTGCAGGGCAATGAGGCAACGAGTTGTGATGAATCGAAAACTAGTTGGATTCGTCGACCCTGAGCTTGTGTCCGCAACCATGGCTAGGCTTCAAACGGAATGGGTTGCTAGCTACATCAAGAGGGCATTGAGAGCTGAGTCGAAGAAGGACTTCGTTCTACTCCTGTACCATGAAGAGTAAGTACTACTTTACCCTTCAATTACTTGTACGCACTTAAACCGTATGTGAACTTATTTTCTTCACTGCCATGAGGAGTAAATCGATCGAGAAGAGATAGATGGCCTACGCGATCAAGCCTCATGTGGAGCAGTAAGTGCACTACTCTTACCTAACACTTTTTGTATTTAACTACGTTATTTTGTTTGACTCAACGACATTTCTCTAATGTATATAGGGGTTTTTCGAACTACATCGCTGAAGGAGGGATACACGATGACAAAAAGGGCTCGAATATGAAGTATGTGTGCTTCAAGTTACAAGTGCCTACCATATATAAAATTAATATTTTCTGATATCTATTCTTCATCTCTTAATTTCTTTTTCTTTCTTCACAGTGTCATCAACAGGGCAGCGACGACCACTACGGTTTGTACGTCATGCAACACATGTTGATCGTGGTCGACGGCTCAGACCTTTTCCCTAAGGTATATGTATATGCATAATAATACAATTAGCCTTTCACATAGAAATTTCAAAACTTAAACTAGAGCACTCGTTTCTATTTTGCAGCGTATCAATATCCACCAGAAGAGCTTAGACAGCTCTGCACTCAACAAGTTACGAGACCACTTATGCTAGTGGTACTGGATAGAAGTTATCTCGAAGGATGGTAGGCTTACAGATCCTGAAAGCTCCTACTAGTCCATATGTAAACAATATTATATATGTGAATGCGATTGCATGTGTACTGACTATGAAGCATGTTTGAGTTTTGTTTTGTGAACGAATGTGATATGTGCTGTAATAAAGTGTTTGTGTTCCATGAATGTGATATGTGCATAATGTGTGCTATTGTTGTGTGAATGTGATATGTGCATACTGTGTGAAATATGTGCTGATTAGAGGGTAAATTGGAAAACAGCACACCCCCACATCTCTATCGGTTCTGAGAAGAAAATGATAGAGATAAGGTGGTCATCTCTATCGCTTCTTTGTAAGAAGCGATAGAGATGACCACCTTATCTCTATCGGTTACTTATAGGAACCGATAGAGATGAACGTGTTATCTCTATCGCTTCTTCTAAAGAACAGATAGAAATGACGCACTCATCTTTATCGGGCAAGAACCGACTGTAATAGCGTCGCCTTATCTCTGTCTAATGATTTTGTGTCACAACCAGAACCGACTGTGATGATAAAAAAGAATTGATTGTGATGTATATTCGTGTAGTAGTGTAATTTGATCGAGCAATTAATTCTACAGTACTCTAAATAAAGTTAGCATTCCACTTGTACTGACTTTGCAACAACCTCCAACCCTCACATGCTTGTTGCAAGTGCTAACATTAACATCAACCCATATTGCCATGTGAACTGTGATTCGATCGTATTGGTCCGGTTCGATAAACAAAACTGGTCGGTAAACCGGTTCAATTCAAATTTAAATTAAAAAAATTCAGAAAAAATGAAAAAAATTATCTAAAAGTTCCCTAAAATTAGTATTAATAGCTATTTAACATCTTCCATGATTTTTTTTGAAAAACTGAATTTGTAATACGTTTTTGAGGAAATCCGAATATATATAATAGAAAAGGATCATATGCTGCTCTGAGATGCAGGTGATGGCTTAGCTTGACTTACCTATGTATATGTAGGTGATGACTTTGAGATAACATCTGATAATAGGCCTACAATCTTCCATTGGTTCTTTGATCCTCAGATGGTCATTAAAGAGCAAATAAAAGCTGAGAACTTTACAAAAAAGGAGAAAGCATACCTTAAAAAGCAAGTATTGTTGATCAGTGATGCAAAGCACTTCTGTTCATCACTCTTCCCATTCGTTAGTTGCTCCTTTTTTTATTCTTTTGATCTTATGCAAGATTGCAAGGAATTACAAAGTCAATATTGAGGTATCCTAGAGCCAAGCGCCGTTTTGATGACCTTGTCAAAGCACTTTCCGAAGAGCTTGAGAGGACAATGGGTGGTAGTCAATCTCCTGCTAATGGGTCTCAAATTCGAAAGATAAGAAGCAGAATTGTTCAAATGCTTAGCCAGAGATCACTAGGGAAAACAACAAGCATCCGAAGAGATAATCAAGAGGCGCAATTGACAAATGATGCTCACACTACATAATATTTCCGGAAAGCAGTAAAACAAGCTCATTCTTGTATGAATTGCATGCTGCAAATACTAATATAATTTATAAATTAAGTTTCCTCCTTTTGTATCATTGATGCTTAAATGAGATGTCCATTTTTTAGTATTCATGTTTGATTTGTTGTTCTCGCATGTTTAGAGTTTTGGGCACCTAGCCAGGAATTTGAGTTTATCTTAGCATATATTTTAGAAAAACACTACTGAGCAATTTTTTCCAATTTCTGCTGAGTGTGCCGATTTTCGATGTAAATCGATCGAAAATCAGTAAAAATCGATCGAAAATGGTTAAAGTCGGTCGGTTTTCAATTTATTTCGCTGTTGTTTGACCGCTGAGTTCAAAAAGTTTGTCTTTGCAATTCGTTCGGTTTCTACTGATTTTCGACAAAAAATCGATACTGTCGGGGGGTGTTCCGAGCTCAGTTCGGTAACGTAAACCCTGTGTGTGACTAGAAAATATGAAGCACTTTCCTTTTTTTTTAAAAAAAAAGATGAAGAGCAGAGAAAATACGGAACAGCTATCACAGCTGAACATACTTTTTCTTTACTTTGATCAAGTGCTAGTTAATTAAGGTCAATCTATGCTAAAGGCAAAAAGAATTCAAGTCTCATTGACTGATAAAAAACAAATGCGTGCAGATACTCATCGTTTGAGTAAGCAAACTAGCATTATGACGACAAATCTATCCACATCCAAACTACTAACAATTTGTTGCCATTGTGATAATGTGATGAAAATTTAATTATGTCCGAATGGTGCAAAGTCAACTCTGAATGCTAATCCACATGTTGCGAGCAACTCACCAATTGGTTGATAGATAAATTCAGATCTTGCTACTTATTACATTTGGGTCACATATTTTGTGCAAACTGGCAGTGGCTTGTACAAATGGATTATGGAACTAGATCGCCCAGAAAACCCCTAAGCTCAACTGACTCCAAGCTCTCCTACAGCTAAATCCTGAGCATACCCAAGTGCGAATTAAATCTGTGCAATGAGTGTCTTGACCATTGGGAATTAGGGAATAGCGGTGCCAGAACGTTGATGTGGATTGTGAAAAACTACTTTTGGGATTATCGAAGAGAAACAGAAGTAGAAATATTGCACGCAAATAATTGCTCTATTATGCCGTTGTGTATAACAGCAATGCTATATCAAGTGATATGAGCATAATCATCGATGTAACCCCACCACCATCGGTATATTTGGACAAAAAATGTCGAAGAAGCACCCATTTGCAAGGTCTGTGCTGAAAAATTATGCACAACCGTCTCTGCAATTGATATGTATACAACCAATGTATGTTAAAATATACTTCATCCGTTCTTGAATAGATGATGTTTTAAGATTTTGCACTTCAACCAAGTCACAGGTAAAAATGACCAAATCACCCTCTTTTATTAGCTCACTTATTAATTTCGGATGGTGTGTGTTACTCTATTCCATGGTAATAAATAACATTTGGGAGGGCCGAGCGTTGCTCGGTTAGCTGGAGCGCCTAGACTGCGCACGGCCCGCCCGCGTTCGAGCGCTACTCGATGCGGGTGCTCGCGGAGCCAAGTGTGTGTGGGTGTGTGGTGTGCGTTTGTAGCTTGGCTGTTGTCATTCTTTAATGAAATGCTAGAGCTCCTGACCAATTTTCTAAAAAAATTTAATAACAATAGGAATAATGAATTGTAGAGTATGCAAAGGAAAAAAATAGTTAAAAGTTGTCTCGAAATTATAGAATGACATGCATTTAGGAACAAAATTTGAATGCTGGAACGATATATATTTAGGAACGGAGAGAGTATCAAACTGGTAGCTCAGTTGGCCAAGAGTTGTGTGTCGATCTGTGCCCACCAGCATTTGAGTCTAGCTCGATGCTCGCGAGTACCAATTAAAAAAGGATACGCATACTTGTGCTCCGAAGGACGCAGAGCCTCTAATTAATTTATTAGCATGTGTATGGAACATATACGTGTGTATGCATGTGGTGCGTGAGTGTAGTGTACATGGATTGTGTGCGTCTGCCTTATACTAAAAAAATATATCAAACTGGCCCCATCAAATTCTTCTTGTTTGTACTTCAAGCACCGATAATTTAGACAATTGTGATGACATACAATTATGCAGAGTTAATTTGGTAGTAATTATTAAAGAGGCTATTCGTTGTCCCGACTCCCGTGGAATCGCAGAGTGCAACAGAAATGGGCGCCGCTATGCTCTGCCCTCTATAAATACACTGCATTTCTGCCATTCCAATATACCATATCGTTTGCTTACATTCTTATATTTGAGCATCACCGTTAGTTTGTTAGGATGGGCGAGAGCAGAGGCAGCATTGCCTTCTTCGCGAGCTACAGGCAACCAGTGCCCCTGGACATATTCTGCTGTCCAGTTCCACCATCATCAAGCCAGGGCGAGCTGCACCTGACGGATGGCTTGTCCTACAACTACAACTGCCAACCCATTCCATCGGCTGCTCTCAAGACGATCGTCAAGCGCCTGAACTTGGCCCCTGAGGCTGTCATAGAAGCCGACGTCAATTCTGGCGGTCTCACCGGCCTGGTCTTCGTTTCTGAAAGAGAGCACAACCTTGAAACGCTTCACATAGCCCTGCGCTTCACTGACAGCGGTGAAGTCAAGGTTTTCACCTTGGCGGACATCTATGGCACCGACTTGTTCAGTGGTGCCCGTATGGAGGACAGCGGCTGAATTGCTGGCGGATATGAGGTGGACGGTTGCGCAGATGACCATTACCTCGTCTACGTGTCCACCAAGGAGCCGGTGCAAGAACGTCGTAGCCCATGGAATGTCGTTTACAAAACTAATCTTAGAACAGGCGAAACTGAGCGCCTCACTCCACCAGGTTCGGTTGCTGAATTTTCTTGCCAAGCCATTTGCTATTTGATCTACTTCTACTTGCGTTGGTATGCATGACTAAATTTGATTTCCTTTCTGCCTAAACAATCTTTGATCTGTAATTCTACAAAAACAGGGACGTTTGATCTAAGTTCCTCTGTGTCACCATCTGGGAAGAAGGTAGCGGTGGCTTCGTTCGAAGGAAAGAAATGGGATGGCGAAATCAAGGACCTGCATACCATCATTTACGTGATGAGCCTTGAGAACTCATCGCTGGAGCGCAAGAGGGTGATAGAGAACGGTGGGTGGCCATCATGGGGCAGCGAAAATGTACTATTTTTCCACAGGAAGGCCGGGGAGACTTGGGGCGTGTTTCGGTTCATCTTGAGCACCGGTGAGACCATCCGGATGACCCCGGAAGCATTCGATGCAGTGACTCCGGCAGCCATCGACGAGACCAGAGTGGCAGTGGCAACCATCCGCCAGAAGTCTGAGTTCACCGACGTCCGTGTTGAAGCGCAGTACCGGCCCATTGAGATTTTCGGCATGAGTTCGCCGGAGCAACCGTTGCAAATCACTCAGCACACCAGGGCAAAAGCTGACCATTTCAACCCCTTCGTGATGGACGGTGGCAAGTACATTGGTTACCATCGTTGCAAGAGCGACCTTCTCCGGGTACCTATGTGTCCATGTGCAATCAATTCGTTTGGTTCATTCATTTGATTGTTTAATACACTCCGGCCCACTTACAGTTACAGTACATGATTGTATGGAGTGATGGTTCGAGCTGTCTAATATTGTTTCTCGTGCAGGACGGAGATGATATCCCGAGACATTTCCACAAGTTGCACTCTCCTCATGAAGATGTTGGAGTGTTTAGGGTGTCTGGTGTGTTTCCAACATTTTCCAAAGATGGCTCTAGGCTTGCATTCGTTGATAACGAGTTCAAAGCCGTGTGGCTGGCCGATAGCCAAGGATTGATAACGAGTTCAAATCCGTACACTACACCGTGTAGTTTCTCCAGCACTACTACAGAACTGGGCATCACAACCGGCCTATTAGAAGCGGTTTGGTGCGAACCCGTTGTGATCTTCGCACCAGAAACGGTTCGTTGGCAACGGTCCGGAGAGGGCTTCCAGAAGCGGTTGGAGACACGAACCGCTTCTAATATTTCAGAAGCGGTTTGAGAAAAGAACCGTTTCTAGAACCTTCAGAAGCAGTTCGTGTCTCCAACCGCTTCTGGAAGCCCTCCCGCGCAGCGCATTTAAACCCTTCTTCCTCCATGCGCCAGCAGAGGTACGAATACGATCGAACAAAGAAGGCCGACCAAGCGCTGTTCTTGGGGAGGTGCTGTCCAAATTTTTAATTGGAGGTGATTAGCTCTAAATTAAGTGTTTCAAAGTTAGTAACATCATGTGAACATCCTTCTCACCTAGATATTGCTATTTTTTTCAATGGATGTGGAGAAATCTTGAACTTTTTAAGCATTACCGAAAATTTGTTTTCCGTTCCTTGTTTTTGTTGTTGTATGAAGATGTAGGGTGCAGATCTAGTTCAAAATATGACATTACAAGGTAAAAGTGATTGGAAGCTTTAGATCTAGGTGGTTGTTAGCTTTAGAATCTTAAATATCACAATATTGGGAGAGATCTAGGTACAACATTGCAAGGAAGTAATTATTGGTGTATGAAATAAAATAGAAAACATGTAGAAGGATAAAAAATAATTATAAAGGTAGGAAGGGATACAAAATAATTAGAAAGGTAGGTCTTTAATTGGATCACGGTGTAGGTGGAGTTTTTTTTTGTTGGTTTAAATGTTACGAAATTTAAGTTAGGTTATAATTTTTCTAACGGAATTTGTTATAATTTTTAATGAAATTATAACTTGGTATAGATGAATCGGCAATGGATGTACAATGCGGACCGTCGCTCGAGAGAGTTCATTGATGGCGTGCACGCTTTTCTCGATCGCGCCGTTGCATTCTTGCCTCGAGCGATTTCATATGTTGTCCGTGTGTAGATTGCAAGAACGAGAAGGAGCACTCCCAGCGATGGCAAGTTATGAACCACTTGATCATGAGAGGTTTCATGCCAAACTATACCGTTGGACCAACCATGGCGAAGTTGAGGTGATTAGCCAGAAGACGATGAAGAAGACGAGGAAGAGGAAGATGGATTTAACGAAGATCCTAGACGATCACGCACATTGTTCCGTGGAAGAAACACTTGGTGACTTTGGTGATGATGAGCTAGACCAGATCTTTGCGTGGCGGAGAGAGAGACTACACGATGAAAGATAGCTCGAGAAGTTCCAGCGCATGTTAGAGGACCACAGAACTCCTTTGTACCCAAACGTAGGCGGGACCACAAAAGGCTGCGTACCACACTGGAACTCATGCAATGGAAGGTTAGAAATGGTGTGTCAGATAAGGGATTTGATGAGGTGTTATCACTCGTAAAGAAGTTGCTTCCAGAAGATAACACTCTGCCCGAATCTACATATGAAGCCAAGCAAGTCGTTTGTCCTTTGGGATTGGAAGTACGGAAGATACGCGCATGTCCTAATGATTGTATCATGTATTGTAATGAGTATGCCGATTTGGATGTTTGTCCAGTGTGCAGAGGATCACGGTATAAGGTGAAGCGTGACGATCCAGGTGAAATAGATGGGGAGCGTAAGAAGAAGAGACCTCCAGCTAAAGTGTTGTGGTATTTCCTGTGATCCCCCGGATTGAAACGTATGTTTGCTAACAAAGCGCATGCCCAGATGATGCGTTGGCACAAAGAAGAGCGTAAGGACGACGGGATGCTTAGACACCCTGCAGATGGCTCACAGTGGAGGAAAGTCGACCGGACATACCCGAACTTCGCAGATGAGGTGAGAAACATAAGGTTTGGGTTGAGTACCGATGGGATGAATCCTTTCAGAGAATTGAGCAGCAGCCATAGCACCTGGCCCGTTACACTATGTATCTATAACATTACTCCATGGTTGTGCATGAAGCGAAAGTACATCATGATGCCGTTGTTGATCCAAGGCCCCAAGCAACCCGGAAATGACATCGATGTCTACCTGAAACCATTGGTTGAAGATCTTGTGACGTTGTGGGATGATGGTGCAAGGGTATGGGATGAGTACAAAAGGGAGTATTTCACCCTACGTGCATTGTTATTTGTAACAATCAACGATCGCTCGCTCTCGGTAACTGTCGACCTAACTATCAAAGGATATAGAGCCTGCATCCAGTGCTTAGATGAAACGGACGGCATGTACCTAAAAAACTCTCGGAAGGTTGTATACATGGGTCTCCGTAGGTTTTTTCTTAAGAATCACCCGTTGCGGAAGGAAGGCAGGAAATTTAACGGGCAGCCAGACCTTCGTGCAAGGCCTCAGCATCGTAGTGGGCCACGTGTGTTTGCTATGGTAAAGGATTTGAAAGTAGTATTTGGAAAGGGTCCTGGAAGCAAACATGTGCATAATGAGGATGGTCATGCACCCATGTGGAAGAAGAAGTCGATATTTTGGGACTTGCCTTATTGGGAAGTTATGGAGGTTCGTCACTCACTTGACTTCATGCACATCACGAAGAATGTCTGCTTGAACCTGTTAGGCTACATAGATATGTACGAAAAATCGAAAGATACACTGCAAGCTCGGAAGGACCTTAAACTCTTGGGCGAGGAACGACCTACATCCCAAAAGAGAGAGAAAGGACAACATTACCTACATCCTGCGAGCTACACTCTAAGCAAAGAAGAGAAAAAAAGCGTGATAGAGTTCCTGAACAGTGTGAAGGTCCCTTCCGGATACTCCTCGAATGTAAAGAGACTCGTAAACACGAAAGAGAATAAAATCGTACACATGAAATCCCATGACTGTCTTGTGTTAATGACACAGTTGCTCCCATGGTCGTGAGAGGCATCTTGCCTGAGTGGGTACGAGGACAATCACAAAGTTGTGTTCTTTTTCAACGCGATTTCACGAAAGGTCATCGACCCGGATAAACTAAGTAAGTCGTAGGATGACGTGGTACAAAGTTTGGTTAGTCTTGAGATGATCTTTCCTCTTGCATTCTTTGATATAATGGTTCATCTCACTGCTCACCTTGTCAAAGAGATAGGTATCCTTAGACCTGTGTATCTACACAACATGTTCCCTTCGAGAGGTACATGAGTGTGCTAAAGAAGTATGTTCAGTAACCGTTCTCGTCCTAAGGATGCATTGCCGAGGGTTATGGGACGAAGAGGTGATTGAGTTTTGTGTGGATTACATTAATGATCTAAACCCGATCGGCATCCCTATATCACGCCATGAGGGAGGCTACGGGAAAAGGGACACTAGGAAGGAAAGCAATTGCATGCAATGATCTTCTTACATTTAAGCAAGCACATTTCACGGTTTTGAAACAATCAACTATAGTGGCCCGTATGTCCTTGAGCACAAGAGTATTCTACGCGCGATTTCCTGGAGGTCGAGGATTGGATAACACTGAAGCACATGGATTCTTTCGCGCTTGGTTACAAAAGTACATCCTTTTGAAAGGGTCGACAATGAACAGCTTGCAACGCTTGGCTCGGGGACCATCTAGTGAAATCGTGACATTCGAGGGGTACGAGATAAATGGTTACACATTTTACACCAGATCGCAGGATAACAAGAGCACCAACCAAAATAGCGGTGTCCGTATAGACGCCGAAGACAACAAAGGCAAGGTGGATACATATTATGGTTTCATAGAAGATATATGGGAGCTTGACTATGGACCTTTGAAGGTCCCTCTATTTAAATGCCAATGGGTCAAACTGACTTCAAGCGGCGTGAAGGTAGACAAATACGGTATGACAATCGTGGACCTCACGCAAGTCGGCTATAGGCGCGAACCGTTCGTCCTCGCGAACGATGTGAGACAGGTCTTCTACGTAATGGACATGTCAAGCAAACCTAAGAAGCATAAGGACAAGCAGAAAGATTGTAGTACTAAGCCAAAGTGACACGTGGTTCTACAAGGCAAACGAAGGATTGTTGGAGTTGGGGACGTTACAGACGAGGAAGAGTATAGTCAGTTCGACGAGATCCCTCCTTTCGCTGTGGATGTCGACATAAGCCTCCTCAATGACACAGACGTGGATACTCCTTTCATACGTCGCGATCATAATGAAGGAACACTTGTAAAGACAAAGTGCGTTACTACTTAAGATGTACCCTCTTGTATGAACTATGTATATGTAAGTCTTTACAAGATGAAGTGCTTATTTGGAATGAATGTAAAGTGCCAAAATTCGGAATGAAACTAAAGTGCTCAAAGCATTTTGTAAAAATTATGGAATGAAAGTAAAGTTCTAAAAGCTTTTAAAAATTAAGAAATGAAATCAAGTGCTAAAAGCATTTTTAAAAATTCGAATGAAATCAAGTGCTAAAAGTTTTTTCAAAAAATATAGAATGAAACTAGATTGCTAAAAGCATTTTTTAAAAATTATGAAATGAAACTGAAGTGCAAAAAGCTTTTTCAAAAAATTATGGAATGAAACTAAATTGCTAAAAGCATTTTTTAAAAATTATGAAATGAAACTGAAGTGCTAAAAGCATTTTTAAAAATTATGAAATGAAATCAAGTGCAAAAGCTTTTTAAAAATTATGGAATGAAACTAAATTGTTAAAAGCATTTTTTAAAAATTATGAAATGAAACTGAAGTGCTAAAAGCATTTTTAAAAATTTCAAATGAAATCAAGTGCTAAAAGTTTTTTCAAAAAATATAGAATGAAACTAAATTGCTAAAAGCATTTTTTTAAAAATTCTAAAATGAAACTGAAGTGCTAAAAGCATTTTTTAAAAATTATGAAATGAAACTGTAGTGCTAAAAGCACTTTTTAAAAATTAAGAAATTAAACTGAAGCGGTTTGAGAAAAGAACCGCTTCTAGAGCGCAACAATCAGAAACGGTTAGTAATAAGAACCGCTTCTAGAACGCAACATTCAGAAGCGGTTTTAGAAAAGAACCGCTTCTAGAGTGGAAGATTCAGAAACGGTTAGTAACACCAACCGCTTGTAGAAGTCATCCCTCTACAAGCGGGTTGATCTAAATCCGCTTGTAGAGATATTCTACAAGCGGTTGGTTCTACGAACCGCTTGTAGAAGTCCTCCCCCTACAAGCGATTGGTTCTAAAACCGCTTGTTGAGATTTGCTACAAGCGGTTGGTTATTAGAACCGCTTGTAGAAGTGCTCCCTGTATAAATTTGAAACGCCCCGCTCTCTTCTCACACCCGAAATTTTCTAAGTCCCGCTCGAGACCCCAGCGCGCGCGCAGCTGCGCTCTGTCTCTCTCGCCGCCGCCGCCGCGCCTCCGTCCGGACCCAGCGCGCCGTCCTCGTCGACGCCGTCGGCCTCCTCCGCCACCTCGCCGACACCTACTCGCCACCTCGCGACGCTTGATCCACCCGCGCGCGCTTAGCTGCCTCGTCACCGCCGTCACTCCACCCCGGCCACGGCGCCTTCTCTGCCACCCGCGACGCCTACTCCACCACCAAAGCGCCGCCACACCGTCCACCCAGAGGACCGAGCTATATGTGTGCACGCGTCGTCCTCCCTCTCTAGTTCATTGCCCACCACATGTTGGTGAAATGCCCACAAGTCTTTGTGTTGTCTTTGTGCTTGTTACTTCTCATCCACCGACATGAAGAAGATGAAATTCCTATAGCGACGCCTAGTTCTTGAAATTTTTGTTATGTGGTAGTAACATCTGTGAATATTTTCTTCTAATTATTGAGTTGCAAAGGAGATATTTCGTTACACTGTTGAAAAATACTACTGCAGTTTTAAAAGGAAGGAAGAGTAAGAGTCCATTTCGACCGCCTTGTTGCGTCGTACTGTACCGTGAAATTCTATGTTTGTTACACGAATTTTTACTAGTTCTAATAAGATCTCGTTGTTATGGCTCCCAAAAAATATTATTCCAACCATCTTTTGTACCGGAAAGCCATCACAATATCAAGCAGAGGGCATCTACAACGCAGCAATATATGTTCAAGATCATAAACTAGCATGTAGGGTTCTACCAGATGGATCTAATCACCACGATCAAAACGACTAACTAATACGACCTACTGATCTAATAGATCGGGAGAAAGAATATTGCATGAACTAGACAATTGCAAGAAATAAAAGAAGCTATTAGAAGTAGATGCTCTGTAACCATTAATTTAGTAGAAAGGCACATGATCATAGCGTTGCCCCCGATTATAGTTTTATACAACACAAGGATCAAACACGGTCAATGTTGCACATTTACTTTTGACATATAGTCCCTGTGTACAAGTTTGGTGTATTTCTTGTTCTTGTATCCACGAGTTCGTGTTTGATCCTTGGGCTAGTTCCAACACGCCGTAGTACTTAATGCTTGGTGTAGAAATTTATGTAATAATATGCTTGTGTTGTAATCTGTAATATGGTTGTTTCAATGTAATATGATATTTATGTCAACATTTTTTCGAAATTAGGATAGATGGCGCAACCAGGACGTGGTGACCCTACTTTCGATGAGGGAGAACAGTTCCTGTTGGACTCCATCGCGCTGGGTACCATCGAAGGTGATGCTAACGCTGCTGCCGCTGGGGCTAATGGTGGTTTCGGTGAGGCCGTTGAGGCTGCAGCTGATGAAGCCATTGATGCGGGAGCCACTGAGTCCGATAACACTGGTTCCGGCCAGGATGAGGTACAGCCAGAAGAATATAATCCCCGTAGACATGTTAATTAATCGCAATTCATTAATATAATACACTCTGACACGTTTGTACATATGTTTATGTATTTCAAGCCCCGTGCATCGAGCAACCAATCCAAGCATCGGGGACCTAACAAGAAGCCGTCCACGAAGCACGTGTTTACCGACGTTAACAACGAAGGGATGCCGGTTGCCCCTCTTTTAGTAGTTGGGCCGTACAACAACTCTTGCGGTTACCACGTGAGGGATCACGTCCCAATTAGCATCAGAAAATAGGCCGAAGTTCCTCAAGCTACCAAGGACCTGCTCTGGCAAGATATTAAGGAAAATTTCACATTTCCTCAAGGGTTCGAAGACAAGGCCAAGAAATTTACTTTGAAGAAGATGGCAACAATGTTTCAGGCCTGGAAGACGTCTCTCAGCCGCAAGTACGTGCAAAAGGGAGAAAGACCCGACTTCAACCAATTTCCTAAGTTGGCGGATCACTGGGAAGCATTCGAGGAGTTCAAGATGTCTGCTGAAGGCCAGGCCGCGAGTCAGAAGAACAAGGTCAATTCACAGATGAAGAAATACCACCACCATCTTGGCACCGGTGGTTACATCAAGGCTGTACCAAAATGGGAGAAGCGGGAAGAAGAATTAATGGCGAAGGACGTCACACCGGCTACCACTCTGTGGGAACAGCGCCTGCGCAATTGGTTCATGGGTCATGAGGGGAGCCTTTCAGATGACGGCAGTTTGGTGATGGCACTAGGAGTACAAGAGGCTGGCCAAAGGATTGTACAAGCTGTGGAGCAGTCTCAGGCAGGTACATTGGTGCCAGACAGGGAGAATAATGAGCTAACACATGCCCTTGAAAACCCTGAGCACCCAGGACGGACACGAGGTATGGGCAAGCTGACGCCGTGGAAGTATGGTTTCGCTAAGGATGCGATCGTCATGAGGAGCCAGATAGAAGCAAATCAAGAGAATCACGTAAAGTGTACCAATTGGAACAAGAGCTCGAGCAACCCGGGCTAGCATCGGCGACATAGTTGCGCAACAAGTACAAATTGCCCTCGGCAAGCTTCAAGGACTAGGTCCGAGCAATCACCGGACGCGTGATCGACCCTCCGCGCGGCGAAGTAGTAGTGTCGTCCACCGGGCGCTGGCGGACACCTTGCTATCTCGTTATCCGTGGATGACATAAGGGTTCGCCGCCCGGTGTGAGCTACACGTTGATGCGCGTAACCTCTCCATCAAGGTGGCTTACGGCATGGCATATCCGGTGGAGTGGGCGGATGTTCCATCGCAACGAGATACCCCGGGTTACTCAAAGGTCGCGGTGGAGGAGGTGCCGAGCGGTTTGAAGAACTTCACCTCGATATTGCTGGAGGCGACGACGTGACCAAGCTTGGACAGGCCCTCCACAATATCATCCTTTGGCGCAAACGGTACATCATATTTCCAGCTGCTATGGACGCGTCATCTCCACCACGGCAACCCACGCCTCCTCCAACGTCACCGCCACGCAATGCCTCGCCAGTAAAACAAAGCAGAAGCCCTACTCCACCACCAGCAGCTCCTGTGTCTCCACCCGCTCCACGCAGAAGCCCTACTCCACCACCAGCATCTCAAACAAAAAAGAACCCCCCGGGAAAACCACGCCTCCACCATCTCCTCCGAGGAAGAAGCTCGATAACAGAATTAAGGCTCCCCCACCTGCTCCCAAGAAAGCGGAGTCCAGCCGATCGACCAAGGTAAAGGAACCTCCAAAGAGGACATATGATATGAATAAGGAGGAGAGTGACGCGGTCACTAAAGCAGAAGTGACTGCACACTTCGCAAAAAAGAAGGTAGAGCCAAAGGTACCAACTGATCCAAAAGCAGCGGAACACTTCGCGACATGCCGTAAAAGCATTTGCTGTGCTGTCCCAACTATGAGCGGACAATAATTAAGGCTACAGAAGAATAAACGTGGTCAGACGACGGCGGCAAAGAAGAAGAAGAGAGACCAAGATCAGGAGAACCTCGAGAGGTTTATGAAGGAGGCAGGACTCAGTTCCACAGCTGCAGCTCTTGGATTAATAGATGATATCCCAATGGCAACAAAGGTCAGATGGCAATTTCAGTTGGGCCGGGAGCTGATTGACCCAAATGAGATAAAGAATCTGCCAACCAAGATGCGGCAATTTCACGAATGGTACATGATGAGTCCGCTCAAGGAAGAACGATGTTCCTCCGTATCAAAGAAGATGATTTTTATCGCGGGGACAGCACCATATGGCTCGAATTTGACGACTTATACAATATTTACCATGCCGACTCCATCAACGTATCTCTCATGAGCTGCTGGTGCCTGTAAGTGTCAAGCTCATACCTTTACCGTGTGCTTCCTCGTACAATAAAATTGCAACTATTAAACTTATACCTTTCTATGTAGAATGGAGATACAACGATGTAGAAAAGAGAATATCTTCAACGTGGGCTTCATCGACCCAGAGATTGTTAACGAGTTTGTCTTTGGATACAACCGAAAGGATCTTGAAGATTACATTCTCGATGCATTCTTAGGACAGCACTACAAACCGTACATACTTCTGCACTTCAACTTCGAGTACGTATATATACAACCTCTCGTTCTTATATTTTCCAAGGCATTTATAATGCTACTAGCTAGTTACATATATGTTGCAATACATGAATAGGTTTCATTTGGATCCTTCTTGTCATCAAGCTTGATAGCGGCGGATCATTGTTCAAGTCTCAAAAGGACTCCGATGAAAAAATACCAATTTATCATTGACACCCTGAACAGGTATATAGCACATATATAAGCGATAGTTTTCCTTATTATATATATTGAAATACCTTGCTAATTCCAACTCTGATAATTACCATTCATACTAACGCATCACACAGGACATTCGCACGGTTTTGAAAGAAGCAACAAGAAGATTTCGAGAACGAATTTGATGTACAGTTAAGCACTCGAGTACGTATTAAAGAATATTAATATGCCGTAACAGTTTTTCATCCCAATAATCGTGTTCTTTTCAAATTTCATCGTAGGTTCTACAACAGACGGATGGAAACAACCTATGTGGCTATTATGTGTGCCACTATATGCAAAGTATTACCCACGGTGATGTGCCGACAACCAACGCCGAGTTAGTGTGCACATGTCAATTTCTTAGTACTTACACTTTAATAATTACATGTCCAGAGATTTATTTACCTCCCGCTTTGTCACCCAACATCGATGTGCAAGGCGTGATCCCGCCGCACCGGGTTGCGGCAATCCAAGAACAACTCATCGGTTTATTGTCGATTTAGATTGTATCCACCAAAGCGAGTTCCACGCAAATGGTTGGAGAGATTGTCCTGAAATAAGGACAGGTGAACCGACATCAACGTCGACCAAGGGCACAAAGAGCGACGACGCAAGAAATAAGCTCAAGATTCGCCCTTTTATTCTTTAAAACTTGTAAAAGTGGCTTATTATTTCATGTGTTCATCAACTTGTTCATTTTTTAGTCTGTAATTATCTGAATGAATATTCATGACTAATATATATATATATTTAAGTGTGTCAAAAAAACTCATGAAGTTCTATTTATTTTAATTGTCAAAATCTATATCAAAAACCCCTCTGAAAACATATTCTATATTGAATATAATCAAAACGCTACGCTGTCAGACTCTTCACAAGTGCTTAGTAACTCCAACCGCTTGTGGAGAGAGCCTCTTCACAAGCGGTTCGTAACACCAACCGCTTTTGGAGAGAACCTCTCCACAAGCGGTTGGTAACACCAACCGCTTGTGGAAATGTCGAACCACAAGCGGTTCGGGGAACCGCTTGTAATACCCGACGGGGTATCACTCGCGGTTGCTTACAAGCGGTTCTAAAACCGCTTCTGAAAGCGGTTTCGAACCACTTGTGCATGTCCGATCCGCAGTAGTGCAGTTCAAAAATAGATGATGTTGCAAGCTTGCATTGGTGTACGAGTAGTTAATCTTTTTCAACTATGAGTGCTAATTATTTAATCTGTTTGTATAGACAAATGCCCCAGACAATATCTTCTCACCAGTGTGGAACCAAAAAAAAAGGATATACTGTATGTATGCATGGGGCCTTCTTTCAAAACCAGTGAAACTTTGGAAATCTATGCCATCCCCGACGTGTCCAGTGGTGCACGGCAGCGGTGACTGATCACAAAGGGAAAATTCAATAACGCCTCCCCATCCACCAATCCAGATGGTAAGATATCACCACTCTTGCAGTCCAGCTTTCCATTGACTTTCATGAGTACTTAATCCATAAAACATGTACTTCGTATTGTCTTGACGATACGTTCGTATCTCTCTGGCGACGATGTGCGTGTATATATATATATACATACTAGTATAGTACCTGTGCTAACGCTACGATGACAGTACACCCGCTTATCAATTAAATTAGAAGATAAGTATGAATATAACATTTAATAATAAATAATCACAATGCTCGTATGCGAGTACAAAAATGAAGATATAACACAATAATATTTTTTGCTAAACATTTTCCGTATGCTCTTAAGACTTGTTCTTATGTCTTGATGAATGTTTTGTGCGCACTCATTCCACTTGTATTTCAATTAAGAAACACTTCCTGAGGATAGGTGAATTCTGTAAGTACATTGTAGAGCATCATCAGTATAGCCAGTTGATTATTGCATAATGTGTATATATATAACGCAAAAATATCAAAATATACGCATAACTGTAAATCTAGGTAGTGGCATATGGGATCCCTGAAATACATGGTTTCATCGCTTGCGAGCATGCGCACCCCTGCATTAAATCAATCAATGTCCATAGGTTTTCTGCCATCAAGTATTTCTTGAGGTTTCTCGACTGTTATGCTTATAGGGTAAGGCTTGGAGTTTCGCACCAATTCTTTTCTGTAAAAGATGCTTTGTGTTAGATATAAACACTAATCAGTTTAACACGTACAAAAGAGTAGCTATGTGTATGAAGGTACGAAAAAATAGTAGAAATGATAAGAATCACATACCTCAAAACATCTCCGTTAGTTATAGACATGATATAGTCACAAATCGCATTGGCCGTCTCTTTAAAGTTAACATAATTCACTTGAGTGTTGATGATGTCATAAAATATTTTTTAGAAAAGAATTTCATTTTTTTGCTAACAAATTGGCCCCGGGGTGGGTGGACCGGGTTCACGAGCCAGCTCGGGTGCACCGTGCACCCGCAAGACGGTGGCGCCAGTAGCTTGGGCTCGAGACAGGGCGGCGAGGCCGAGCAAGCGCGGCGGTGCGACCGAGCCAGGCGATGGCGTCGGAGGAGGCTGGACAACGGTGCACGGCCGAAAAAGGGCGGCATGGCTGGAGTTTTTACCTCGCAAAAAAAATGACAAAACGAAGACAAAACAACTTGGGAGAAGTGGCAAAATGAAACGAGGGATGAGTTGCGCACCAGGTGCTCCCATTTATAGAGCGGGAGGAGGACCGGGGAAAGCGCAATCGCGAAGAAAATGGTGGTGATCGAAAATGGGGAAGGCGTGATTTTTGCTCGAACTTGGGGGATTAAGGCCATGAATGGCAAGAGGATGGCGACAGGATCCCGCTGCGAAAAATTGGAAAGTTTTTGGCGCACAAATCACGGAATTTTGAAGCTTCAAAAATCGGTTTTCATGGAGGAAAGAGAGAAGGTTTCCTTCTCTAGTTTGGTCTGGAGGTGGAAGAAAGGGCTGATTGGTGGTGTCCGATTCCACTTGTCAGTTGGACTTATATTTATTTATTTTTGAGCTAAGAACAAAATGTGTTAGTAAAAATAGTAAAAAGGTTCTAAAAATCTTGGAAAATTGCTCAAAAATAATTTGGAATATTTGGTACCAAATAAAATTATGTTTGGAATTTTTAAAAGCAAAAAATTCCCGTAGAAATTCTTTTTATTAAAATTGAAAATGCGAAAAGGCCTTTACAAAATCCATAAAAATAAGCAAATTACAAGAAAATTCTAAATAATAATTAAACCAAAAATATGCAAATTTTTAGGATGTTACAGAATTTCACATCGGCGCGCCACCAATCCGCGGGAAAAGCACAGACCTTTGCCGCGACACAGCACCGTGGCAAAACATTTGCTGCGCCAAAGGTGTCCAGGAATATTCCTCATGCCATGAGACATTAAATGCTTTCCCTTTATTTACTATATATCTAGCAAGCTTAATATATATGACTACATATACATGACACAAGAGATCCATGAAATATCTTCTTTAGTTTTCTTGCACGCCCCGGCCGTGTTGCCCCGGCCGCCGCGTGCGTTCTCCCGGTCGTTTCCTTTTCCCAGCACGTAATGTATGGTAGTTTCCTTTTTCAGAACGTTCCGTTTCCTTTTCCTTGATGATGCTGGAGATGCGGGGAGATTTGTTGTGGGCCACAGGGATAAGTTAGACACACTAAACAATGGCCATCGGATGTGGGTGAGTAAAGCTGAGGAAAGATCTGAGGGGTTAATTTTGATGAAGGCAAGTTTCTGGAGACGTTTCGCTGGGTGTATGAAGGTTGAGCCATCTCTAGTGGAGTGCACTATTTGAGATAGACATAGAAAAAAATGTTTAAATGCATTATAAAGAGGTATAGATACATGAACGAAATTTGTTTTCCGATCAACAAGATCGATGGAGGAGACAAGAAGTACAAGAATCTATACATAATGGAGGACGCAGAAGTCGGGGAGTACATCGGTGGCGAAGTGACACGGCTAACGGAAGGTGATTGGATTGACACACAGTGCCAATGGTCTCCAAACGGAGACTGGATCGTGTTCTCGTCAAACCGCCACAGGCCTAAGGACGCGCCGGAGCGCGACCACGGCCTGGACCCGGGGTACTTCGCCGTTTACCTGATGAACGGGAGCGACCGCTCGGTGGTGAGAGTGATCAAGAGCATTCCACTCCTGCCTGGACAGTGTTCTCGACCCATGACCCGCAAGCGCAATGGAACCTCTTAGTTATGGAGGATAACTACACCTCAGCATGCCCGTATGCGCATCCTGATGGAGGTGAAAGTTGGCACATGACCGGCCAGATTTGCATCCCGAAGAGACTGCTGATTTTCGCTCGTGCTTGAATGGCTGCAAAATTGTGCTTGCTTTTTGGAAGCATTATTGTTAGCAGTATTTGTTTGGGATGTATTGGTTGTTATGAATTGCTCTTGAACATGTGCATTTTATATATTTCATCTTGGTGCAATAAAATTTTCAGATTATATGAAGATTCTGAACTGACCTTTCCTCCCTTCTCATCACATAATTGAGAGTTCATGGAGTTTGCTTATAACCAATGAAATGTGTTCATTTTCATGATATAATTGTACACCTATTTATGATTTATCATATTGTAATGTGATTTTTTTTTTACAGAATACTACTACCAAGTATGATATAAAACTATGTTCGTGGATCTATCGTGACCTTTCGAGATTTGATCACCTGACCTCTCAATTGCTACTTGCTAAGCACAAGCAGTCAAGCACAGGTTCCATTTATCGTCGATTATCACGCGATTATCGACCTTACCGGTCCGGTTCGGTATTTAATACCGGTCGGTAAACCGGTTAAATTCAAAAAAAAATCAAAAATTCAAAAAAATTTATGTGACGTAAATATCGCGATAATCGGTGAATATCGCTCGATTATCGATGAATATCGAGCAAAAATCGCTCACAATATCGACCGCCGAAGAACACAAGTTTGCAAAATCGATCGGGTCGATTTTCGACCAATTATCGGTGCATATCGAGCGATTATCGACGTATATCGAGCGATTATCGGTGAAGATCATTTTTTTAAAAAAAATTCATCAAAAGTTTGATTTTGAAACCCTTCAATTCTCTACCGATTTTCGACCGATTTTTTCCAATTTTCGAAAATCTCGATATTATTGATTATCGCGATATCGATAATGTGAACCCTGTGTTAGAAGTAATCTTGTAATAAGAAACTTTTAATTTGGAAAGTTTGTATTAAGAAAGTTTAGGATGAGGAGTTGAATTAGGACAATGAGGTGGAATCCTATTCCGTTTATGAGGGTTATAGTTTTGGGTATAAATACAGGAGTACATCTAAGTTTTGTAATTGAACAGATTGAGAAGTAATAAAGAGAAAATTGTCTCAAAGTTTTTAGCGTTCTGTTCCAACAATTGGTATCAGAGGCTAAGATTTTAGATCAAGTCGCTGCCCTGGGCGGCCATCTCACGGCAGCCGACGGCGTGGATGCGCTTCGGGAGATCCGATCGAAGCAGGGGGGCTCTGTGCAGCGGCGCAGGAGCGGCCTCAAGAAAAACGTTCTCGGCGGCGGCACTCCACATCAAGTACAGCAGCAGGGAAGGCTTCTCTAGTGGCTGCGCAAGAAGACGAAGTGGCGCAGGAAAATCAGAGAAGCAACAAGTGCTCTTGTGCGGCGGTAAAATAAAAAATTCTCTCCGTGACGCGTGTTACAGAGGCGAGAGAGAGCTTCATGTTGTTGCTAGAAACCGGCGTGGGCAGCTTCGTGACATAGGAAAAGATCAAAGAAGGAAGTTGAGATGTCGGCCAGAGGGAAGCTAAGCTCTAACAAACCAAACTAGCAAATCATCGTGAGGGTGATGTAAAGAGTAAAACAAAAGCTCCTGAAAACAACAATAGTTCAACGTTCGGCGTATTTTGTTTCGCGTCGTGTCTTTTCTGCAGTATCGCAGCACAGGCGTCAGGAGGACCCAGAGGCACCAGGCGGGTGCAGTACAGGCGTCAGGAGGACGCAGAGATACCAGGTGGGTGCAGTACAGACGTCAGGAGGATGCAGAGGCACCAAGTGGGCGGATGTAGGCGACTTGGGAGAGGACGATGTTGTTTCATGTACGCAGGCGAGACAACGCGAAGGAGTTCGCGCACATACGAAACGAGCTGAACAAGTTCTTAAAGATGAGAGAGAAGATCGGCGTGACCAAAGGTATTACAAGATTAGGGGGGAAATGTTAGAAGTAATCTTGTAATAGGAAACTTTTAATTTGGAAAGTTTGTATTAAGAAAGTTTAAGATGAGGAGTTGAATTAGGACGAGGAGGTGGAATCCTATTCCGCTTATGAGTGTTATAGTTTTGGATATAAATATAGGAGTACACCTAAGTTTCGTAATTGAACAGAGCGAGAAGTAATAAAGAAAAAATTGTCTCAAATCTTTTAGCGTTATGTTCCAACACCCTGGTCAAGCATAGCCAAAAAAAAAAATCCAGGACCTGGATGAGCAGCCTGCTCGGAGCCAAAACTGATGTTTCTTGCTTCATTTTTTTTCTCTCTCCATAGAGAATCCTTAGCCCTGAGTCCCTGACTTCTTGGACGGCAGCGAATAGGGAGACACGACCACACACATGGAGGCGTCGCTGGCCGCCGCCGCCGCCATCTCGTCTCCTCCGCAGCAAATTCGCCTCCGAATCCCCAAGCCGAACCCGCTCCCGCCCCCTCGGCGGCTCCAATTCGGACCCTCCGAGATCAGGACCGCCGGCTTCCGGAGCCACCTGGCCGCGGCATCCGCACCCACGCCACCGACGCCGGGAGGCGGCCTGTACTCGGCGGCAACCTACGAGCTGACGGCCGAAAACGTCGACCGCGTCCTGGACGACGTGCGCCCCTACCTCATCGCCGATGGTGGCGACGTCGTCGTCGTGTCCGTCGAGGAGGGCGTCGTCTCCCTCAGGCTTGAAGGTAAAGTAGATCTCTCGGCTCGCGTCCATCAAGAATTCTTGGTGAAGATCCTATCCGCGACGTCAAATCCTACTATGCTTACTATGGTTTTCGTTACAACATCTAGGAGCGTGCGGCAGCTGCCCCAGCTCAACGACGACGATGAAGATGGGCATCGAGCGCGTGCTCAAGGAGAAGTTCGGCGACGCCGTCATGGACATCCGCCAGGTGTTCGACGCGGACCAGCCGCCGGCGGAGACAACGCCTGAGGTCGGGGAACGCCCACCACCAGAGCACTCTCGTATAGTATCTTAAAAGACTAAAAAAAACAGCGCAATCCTGGAGCGCTCATTTGGTGGGTGTTGCTTGCAGGCGGTGAACGGACACCTGGACATACTGCGGCCGGCGATCGCGAACTACGGCGGGAGCGTGGAGGTGCTCGCCGTCGACGGCGAGGACTGCCTGGTGAAGTACGACGGACCCGAGTCCATCGGGAGCGGGATCAAGGCGGCCATCAAGGAAAGGTTCCCCGACATCACCAACGTGGTGTTCACCCAGTGATTTGCCTGGTAGACTTCACTTGACGCCACTCGTCGATACAGCAAAATGACAAGTAGAAATGCATACATCACATGGAAGCTTGGTACTCTACTAGTGGTTCTATAAACTTTTCCTTAAACAGCATGTATTGAAACGCGGTAAGTTTTCGATGGATGTTCACGTCTCATCAATGGAATTGCTTGGATGTTTTCTTAGGTGCTGCCGCAGACACAAACACAGTCAAATGAAATGGAATGATCTTATGTCTCTTGTCACCTATCCAGCGTGGGAGATTGTCTGACAGTATCTTGCGCAAGAAATTTTAAAGTGCATTATACTTGTAGTATATAGCAGTTAGTAGAAATCAAATCTAGCTGTTGATTTGTTAAGCGTGTTTTTACTACTCTATCATCACAGAAAGTATGAATAAATTCTAGCTAACCTGAACGGTTCATATTGAATTTAGTGTACCGTAGTAGTAAGAAGCTTTTGCACATTCATATTGAAGTGTAGCTTTTGCTTATGAATAAAACATTCATATTGAAGTGTAGCTTTTGCTCCTGGCTAGCCCCAAAATCTCAGCCCAGTGACTAGTGTCTCGTGTGTGTGTCCTCTGCCATTGTGATTTGTGAAGCGATGTTAGAAAGAAAGCTGCTTCTTTTCTTTCCCAGGCGAGACCTTGTGGGCCGTTCCTGGAACATTGAGAGGGGGGTCCACGGCGGCTGTTCTCCAAGGAACCCAAGTTTCCTGACCGGCTGAAGTGCGCCGGCCCAATACGACCAGGAGCACCTCGTTTTACCGCTTGACCGATCTGCAGAAGAGTATCAGCTGCCGACACTTCAGCAATGCTACGGTGCCGCTGCTGTGTAACAACAGTACTCCAGCTATATTCTCTTCCCGAATCTTCGTTAGTCGTGCACCATGATAGAGAACTATGTCCATGATACTTACTCCGGCATCACTGACACTGTGAGATAACAGCAGGGCCGCAAGCATAGAAGACTACGCTCCAAACTGATCAGGTCGCATCTATTGCTAGATCGCACGATCCATCACATGACATGAACATGCATGCATATGCTCCTCTCTCGTATTCTCTGTATGCAGTGCTTCCACATGATACTTAGAAGTAGTTTAGTCATTTTTAATATCTTCTTATCTATGAGTCAAAAGAAGTACATCTTATAAATATAGATGTTTATTAAAAATATAAAGGAAACATCACACTAATTTACATAAAAACATCAAATATGTTATGTGTTCTGAAAAATATCATCCGGATGCAGTGGCGGAGCCAGGATTCTTTCAAGTCTCGGGCCGAAAACTAAGCGACAATAACTAACGCCAAATATTACTCACACCATGGTACAACAAAAACACTACACAAATACACAATTAAAAATTAATTTGAATTCCATGCTTAACATTTCAACAAAATAGATAAAATATGTCAAAACAATATAGCGTAGCGGAGTGGTAGAAAAGTTAATACCTAATTAAGGAAGGTTTGGTGCATCTGAAACTATCATATTTTCATCAACAATAGAACAAGAACCTGAATCTGCAAAAGAGGAAATTGCACATGTAAATTAGGCGCACAAAACTACGAAGGTAACCATTAATGAGTTAATCACAATTCAGATTCAACCATTCATTTCAGGCATTCTGCATTCAGTTATTACTCATTCTCATTCTGTCATTCACTAATCACCAAACATTCAGAATCACCAAACATTCAGACAAGTGACAAACTGACAACCAGTGAGTGCTCATTTTCATAATTTCATTCATGGATAATGGATTCACCAATCACCTTATCACCAGACAAGTAGATAACCAGTGTCCAGTGAGTAGAGCTGTAGAGGCTGCAGAGCAGAACCGCGGAGCCACGGGCGCGGCGGAGGCGCGAGCCACGGGCGCGGGGCTGGGAGGCGGCCGTGGCGAGCGGCTTGCCGCGGCCGACGAATGGTGCCAGTGGTGGCCGGGCGGGACTCTACTGGATCTGCGCGAGAGCCACGGGCCGGCGCCGACGAGCAAAGAAGCGACGGAGCGAGCAATGAGGTTGGGTCGGGCGCGACGCAATGGCCGGCCGGAGCGGGACGGCGGCGCGAGCTCGAGTCGGATCGCGGATCAGCCGGACTCGGGAGGAGAGCAAGCGACGCAGCGTCGCGAGCAATGAGCACCGCGAGACGAGGCGAGGCGAGCGGCCAGTGGTCGGTCCGGAGCGGCGAGCGACAGCCGGCCGGCCGGGCGAGGAGGCGCGGCGCGCCCGAGCTCGGCTCAGATCGAGGCGGCCCGAGCTCTGCGGTCCAAGCGGCGTGACTATCGGGCGAGGCGGCGAGGAGCCGAGTCGTGCGTGCCCTAGGCAACGCAGTGCTGGGCTGGGCCGGTGCGCCTCGGGCCCAAATGAATAGTGAATAGTATTTTGTACTGTTACTTGGGCTAGGCCTCGGGCCCGGGCCCCATTGGCCCGAGGCCCAGCTCCGCCCCTATCCGGATGTTTTCTTAGCAAAAAACATATAAATTTTGGAGCATTGGATCTAGGGTGAGATCCGTAAGATGTGAAGGGAGGTGGAATTGTGCTTTGATGGATGGTTTGATACTTTGATCTAAAGGTCTAAAATTTGGATGTTTGTAAGAAACAAAATATCCGGATGAAGACTAGACACTCCCATATATTATATATGTATAGACAAAATCATTTAAAAATTTTAAAAATACGTCCAGTAAGTTTGCTCCAATTGACCGATGCTTGATTGTTATACTCCGAACGATTAATAAACGCCAAAACCAACGAGGAAAAAAAACATACTCCCTTCGTCCTGGAAAGTAAGGGACAGAAGAAATTTTAAGACAGATTATGGTTTCTGCCGAAAGACTCTAATGCCTCTATTTAATACTGTGTCTCTATTAATTGGCAACATGCATGCATTAATTAATCACGATTATAGGGAATGACCTGCCGCGTTTTTGTTTTGGAATATGTGTGGTCGCATGTATCTGCGTGCATCTGCATGCATGGGCACAATTTGAGAACACAATTTAAAGAGGGAGAGCTCTCAATCTCTAATATTGGAGGATACAATTTGAACCCTTCTCTCTCTTACTTTCAAGGACGGATGGAGTAATTTTTTTTAGCAGCAGCAGCCTTGGTTGCTGCCTTGTTGGGGCATGGAGCCAGCAGCAAGTCAACCAAGGCGGTCTCTCGGAGCATCCCAACCTGACCGGCGTTTGCTCCTTGAAGGCCGAGACGGCCTCTACAGTTGAGCCCATGCAATCCAACGCGAGCGCCCCACCCCCACCACCAACCGATGCATACTGCACGAGCGAGCGGAAATGCACGTGAAGCCCTATGCAGTTTTGGGGATTCCAACAAAATATTTCGTGGGAATGGCGCTTGGATCCTCCCATTTACAGCGCAGAAGGCCCTTTATTTCCGTTGTGGAGTGGAATGGACTGCACGCGGATGGAACGGGTGGCGGCACGAAGGACCTGACATTTTCACAGCGGTAATTATAGTTTTCCATCGAATCCAAAACAATATTCCTGGTTTCTAAACAGTACTATCTCCGTTTATAAATATAAGATATATTTTAATTTGTATAAGAATTAAGATTGAGAAAAGAATAAATAAAAATGACTTAGATAACCCCAACTTAATTATTTTAGAAGATGAGAGATAATATTTTGTGTGTGGTGATAATTAATAAATGCACGTAGTTAAGAGAGAATAAATAAGGGTATGATAGGAAAAGCCTCATTAAATCTACATACAAGTTTTATATTTCTGAAAAAGATCATTCAAACTATAGGTCTTATATTTCTGAACGGAGGGAGTATATGTTATTTTAGTTTTCAAATTTTATTCTTAAATACATATCATTTTATAATTTTGAGATAACTTTTAACTGTTTTTTTCCTTTGCATGCCCCTATCATTCATTATTCCCAATATTATTTATTATTGTGGAATAGAGTAATATACACCATTCAAAAGCAATAAGTGAGATAATAAAGAAGGACGATTTGGTCATTTTTACATGTGCCTTGGTTGAAATATAAAATCTAAAACGTCAGCATAAGCATTTCACATTTTTTTGATAGATACTTGTATGCACCTATTTTTAAAAATTGTATAAATATTAAAATATGAATGAATAGTAAATAGTGATTACTTATTCCTTCGTTTGCTTTAAGATTTGTATAACTTATAATGAGGAGAATATATAGTAGCACCTCTCCAATTTTTTCATTCTTTCCTGAGCATAAGGTGGATGTGACTGTGTTACCGTAGTATTTACATGATTTTTTTTGTGATCTAAACCAGGTTATTTTTTTCTGACGCAAAAATCTTGCGCACCGTTTTATTATAGGAGAATAAGAGTACATACAGTTAAATTACAACAGAAGCAAAATTTTCGGCACCCGCCACACCGAATACAAAAAAAAAGGAGTATATAAAACAACTTCAACGTATCTACGTTATCCATAATTGCAGGCATTGAGATCCTAAGGTTTCTAACATAAAATCCAAAAATAGTGTTTCGTTTTACTAAACTTATGTGAAATAGTATAGTGCCAGTGCTAACGCTACGACGGTAGTACATCCGCTTATCAATTAAATGAGAAGATAATTATGAATATAACACTTAATAGTAAATAATCTTGTGACCACATTGTACGTACTACATATTTGGAAGGAGAGCGAATCAAACAAGGAAATAAATAGGGAAGATCCGCATGCAAGGAAACCAGAATTGAATTTTTCTCGTCCGACCAAAAGCAGTATGTACTACATATTTGGAAGGAGAGCGAATCAAACAAGGAAATAAACGGGGAGGATCCGCATACAAGGAAACCAGAATTGAATTTTTTACTCTTCTTGCCTCGTGATCGTATTTTTTTTCCGAATATAACCTTTTTTGAGATTTTTTTACAGATCTAGTCCCATATAGCCTAATTTCAGCGTACAGAGAGCGCCGATTTTTTTTTATCCACGGAACCAGCGGTTTGTGAGTCTTTATTTAAATTTTTCTCGCGAACCAATGGCCGGCGAGCTGCTTAATTTTATCTTTTTCCTCGGATCCAATGGTCCATGATACTGATTATTTTCCATATTTTTCCAAAATTATTCAGTGGACGGGCACCGCTTGAATTTTTTTTTTCATTTTTTCTCCCACGCTTGAATTTTTCAGCGGCCACCAAGCATTTATTTTTTTTGCCAAAATTATTAAGCGGACGAACACCGCTTGATTGTTTTTTTTATTTTTCGGGAATTTTTTACTGTGTTGGCATTATCGTTATAAGTTTTTTCTGAATCATTCTCGCGACGATGAATTTACGATTGTAGCCTCGAGCCGGAAAAATTCAGCGGAGTGGTGGCGCGGTATTATTTACCAGCGCTCAGGCTCGAACTTTTTACTATATTAGTATCGTCGTTATAATTTTTCTAAATCAGGCTCTCGGGCGATGAATTTGCAATTGTAGCCTTGAGACAGGAAAAATCAGCAGAGAGGTGCTAGAATTTTTTCCCATGACTTCCTTTTCCCAGCACGTAATATATGGTCCTTTCTTTTTCCAGGACGTTTGTTTCTTTTTCCTTGATTCCAAGACGTTTGTTTCCTTTTCCTTGTTGATGCTTTGGAGGTGAGAGAAGGTCATTGTGGGCCACGAGGATGATTTGGAAAAATATGAAAAAAACAAAGCTGCGCTCGCCGACCACCGGATCCTAAGAAAAAAGATAAAATTAAATGTGCTTTCATGCATTGGTTCCGTGAGAAAAAATTGAAAAAATTAAGCGACACTCACAGACAGTTGGTTCCTTAGATAAAAATAAAACAAAATTCAACGCTCTCCGTCTTGCACAAATTAGGCTCTATAGGGCTAGATCTGTAAAAAAGTCTCGAGAAGTGTCATATCCGGAAAAAAAATACGATCACAATGCCAGGACAATAAAAAATTCAAATCTTGTTTCCTTGCATGTGGATCCTCGTGTTTATTTCTTTGTTTGATTCACCCTCCTTCCAAATATGTAGTACGTACAATTTTGGTCAGTAAAAAATTCAAGTCTGGTTTCCTTGCATGCGGATCCTCCTTATTTATTTTCTTGTTTGATTCGCTCTCCTTCCAAATATGTAGGTGGGGGAGGTCTGTTGTGGGCCACAGGGATGATTAGACACACTAAATAATGGCCATCGGATGTGGATGAGTAAAACTAAGGAAAGATCTGAGACGTTCATTTTGATG
This sequence comes from Otatea glauca, assembly GCA_036346275.1. Classification (NCBI taxonomy): domain Eukaryota; kingdom Viridiplantae; phylum Streptophyta; class Magnoliopsida; order Poales; family Poaceae; genus Otatea; species Otatea glauca. Next base: position 22,970,410 of record CM070715.1, read on the forward strand.
AATGCAAGTTTCTGGGGACGTTTTGTTGGGTGCACGAACATTGGACCATCTCTAATGAGGTGTATTATTTGGGATGGACGTAGGAAAAATTGCTTAGGTGCATTATAAGGGGTATAGATTTGTGCATTTCGGACTGGTCATCAAAGACTAAATTGAAACATATATATACATCCTAGACTTTTTGAAAATTTTAAGGAAAATTTTGCATTTACCCCATCATTTTTAAATTTAAACTTAGTACAACTTGTTGTACATTTGTACAACACAAGTACCACGTACGGCCTCTATACAGAGCTGCAAATCTAGTCACCAATTCAACCACACACATACGGTGCTTTGATTTGTCATTTCATCTCGCAGCACATACATAACCTCCAATTTGAAGCAATGGAAACCCTAGTAATTCAGATACGTGAGACACCCAAACCTAACCCAACCCCAACCATGATCAGACCTTCAACCCTGGTCCAGCCCTTTTATTTCTTAGTTGCTATGCAGTCACACACACAATTGCATTGCCTTCTCTCCATCAACCTCACTCCCCCCTTATAAGTGCTTGGAAAGCTCACACGCTACATAGAGATCCTACTAGACCACCACCAGCTATAGCACACCGATTTCTTGGAAACCCTGAGATCAAATCCCCTTTAATTCCCCAAAGATCTCCTGACTCCAAATCTCCATCCGCTGCAGCTTCTGCATATATACATACTCCAGTCTATGTACCCTCACCCAGCTCTCTCTCTTCCTTGAGCCTTTTTGTCAACAACTGCACCACACAAACACACACAAAAAGGTGATCATATCCACTCGACAGAAGCTGGGGGCTTTCCTCCTATCTGCTGCTAATACTTGTTTTACTCTTTGCAATCTCTTTATCCTAAGCAGAGACCTGGCCACTTTCTTGCAGTTTTGTTTGCTAAGTCTGATGCATGTCGCTCTCCTGCAGTTTTCTCATGTAAAGCCGAATGGAATACATGAAGCAGCTCTGCGCCATTATGGTAAGCACAAGAAGTTTCCATCAGAGAGGGTGGTGTCTCCTTGTTCTCCATATGTGTTTGACCTTGCGCTTACAGTTCCGTTCTCTTGTTGATCTCGTCATTTTCAGATGAACAGGAGGAGCTCTGCGACAGCCGAGCCTTGCGGGCAGTTCTACTTCCATGAAGACTTGAGAATGCGTAGAGTATGGCCTCCAGGAGCAACAGTAGCAATGGTTCATCTATAGTAATAGTATGGTGTTATCCTGATTGAGCTTTTCATTTTAACCACCATCCTCATTCTTCTTCATATTCTCTACACCACCTTGTTTGGAGTTTTACAAGATCGGATCTTCTTGACCTTGCAAGACCTTTTCTTGACCTTGTAAGACCCAACTTCGCTATACTTCTTTTCATATTCTTCGTCTTCTATTTTCACCTCCTCTAGCTTACTATCTTTCCTCTCACTCTCCACTCTTACCTTCTTTTTCTATCTATCCCTCCTGAGCTACTTTTGCAAGTTTTAGTGTTGTATGTCTAGTCTGCGAAAGTAAAATAATACGTTGGGTGACACATGAAAGATTCTGCCTCCCCTGTCAATTCTACGTGTAAAACCATTATTTCCACAGTATATTTTTGTTTTTATTGCAGTGTGTAGTCGACGAGACAAAAAAAGCATGTTCCCTGTTGCCAAGATGCTCAGGCATGTGAAGCAGGAGCTTACTTGTAAGCTCGCATGATATGTATCCCATCTATGGAATAAGTTTGCTATTGCTTCTTAAAACATGTTGGATGTTGTGGCATACTGTTGAGAAGAACGGCTCATTTTGACACTGCAGATGTACTACAATATTTATGTGTTGTCATTTCGTTTTGTTATGCCACTCCAGAAGTTCAGTTCCGTCTCATCTTCGTTTAACATTCGACTCTACTCGAGATTGCTCACGTCATTTCAACGTCGTATTTCCTAAGAACTCAATCGAGTTGATTAGCAGGAGCTCGCTTTATTTTTGCAGTTTATTTTGCCATTTCTTGATTAGCTAGGCCTACGTAGCGAGTTGAGAAATAACTAGAGCACCTGATGGAAGTATACCCATGATAAGAAGGAACTGAAAAGAAAGCTCAAAGATAGCAGTACAATCCTGACCTAGCAGAATAGTTTCAGTCGTAGTCCAAAAAAAGAGGATTGTTTCGAGTCTAAACAAAGAGAATAGTTTCAGTCAGATTCCAGGATGGTATGCCTCTAGTGTGCAAATCATTACAAGAGTCAACCGATAGCACTCAATGTATGGAATTTATGGAGATGACGGAGGATTAAATCGACTGGTCCATCTCTACCTCTCTTTCTGCGACACCTATAAAACGGTTTTATAATACACAAAAATGCCATTACACTTAGGACATATACAATAAGGTTACGTCAGTTGGCTCTTAACATGTACACATCAGCTTTGGTCTATGTGGAGGAGTGAGAAAAGAGGAGAGAGAAGAGATCTGGCTCTTATTTAGTAGCTAGCTTTGCACGAGAGTATAGGTAGATCATTTATGTACAAGAGAGAAAAGATAATTATTGCACAATATTTAGAGACAACCTTTAGAGACAATTATTGTACAAACTGGCTTTTATAGCTTACTATTAACCAGTAGTTGGCTTTGCTATGGTACTTGCTCTTAGATAAATCAATCAACGAGAGAATATACTGATGGATTTTATCTCCTGAATTGACTAATTTCTTTTTAGAAAAATCTATGGTTGATTGTTGCAGAAAAACAAGGAGGTCTGCAAATAATCCTACACGTCAAAGAAAAATGAGAAGCACTAGGTAAACCGTTGTTCCGAAACTAACAGAAGCGAGATAATATGTGGATAACTTAATTAAACAAGGAACTAATCATCAATTAGGGGATACACACTGACACATATCATTTCAGGAAAAGAGGGGGGGGGGGGGACTTAGGTTGCTCCACAAGCCTTTTGAGTCAATTCATAAATCATTGGCACCACCAACCTCTACAGGAAATGGTAACGTAGAGCAGAATGCCAAAAGGCAGCTCTCTACTACATGCATGCTTAGTGGTAGTACTAGTAATGCTCCAATTAACCCATCGTATTATTATTATCACTGCCACCGGGGGAGCATAATTACTTCAAACAACCTTGCAGCATCAGTCTATCAGTACTACTACTGCATTGAAGCCTCATACGATAGTGGCAGCTCAAATAGGTACGTCTAATTGGCAGGGGACTTGCACACACAAGTCCCTGTACAGTAAATGAGCCATTGAAAGGCATCAAATGACGCAACCTACCATTCTGGCACAACACAACAGATAATGCATGCTTCCCTTTCTTGCAAGCATGAATGCATCTCTCTCGTTTAGGATAGGCGTAGTATGATTCTACCTCTTGTTGGAAAACCCGATCGTTGGCCACTTTCACAGGCTAAAAGTCACTTGATCACTCAAGCATTTTCACTCGATAAAAGTATCCAACCAAAGGAAGAATTCTATAAAAAGTAGAACTGTCCCTCAAGAAAAAAGTAGAACTGTTCCTCGAGAAAAAGTATAGGAAATCTTTTTCGGTAAATCTATCGGCTAAAACTCTAGCTTGGAAAACCGACCTAATAAAAATCTCTATCTAGACACTATGGGATTTAGGAGGCAGAAGAATGCTCTTAACACTAACACAGGCTTTATTGCATGCATGCACGCCGTAACTGCATGCATTGATCCAGTTGGTCGAGTTGGTGCTCTTCACATGGGTGCGTTTGTAGTGTAAGAAGCTAAAAGGGACTAGAGCTCAAAGGCTATGCAAGTATCATTGCCTAGACTACTTTTTCCAGTGTGGAAGCCACCAACAGCTGTCCAGTATTCACTCAATATAATACCTATCATTATAGCAGCGAGAATTTCCAGCTGCTGGGCAACGCCACGTCAGCAATTCTTCGAAAAAGCCCTTTGAAAAATTCGAAATTGCGTTTAGGTCCTCCGATCGGTTTTTAACCGGAAAGACCCGAAAAACGAGAATTTCCGGTTGCTAGGCAACGCCACGTCAGCAACTCTTCGAAAAAGCCCTTTGGAAAATTCAAAATTGCATTTAGGTCTTTCGGTCGTTTTTTACCAAAAAAGACCCGAAAAACGAAATTACATTTAGGTCCCTCTACGGTTTACGTTTAGACCCTCACGAAAAACACTGATTCGCCGAAGGTTTATAGTAGTCCACAGATTCGTCGACGATCGTACCGACCTATATTTTTTTTAAAAAACACGAAAATCAAAATTACGCAAAAAAAACTAATTGACGCTGACAAAAAATTCCGGATGCTGGGCAACGCCACGTCAGCAACTCTTCAAAAAAGCCCTTCGAAAAATTTAAAATTGTGTATAGGCCATCCGGTCGGTTTTTAACAAAAACGACCCGAAAAACGAAATTACGTTTAGGTCCCATACGGTTTACGTTTAGGCCCTCACAAAAAAAACACTGATCACCAAAGGTTTATAGTAGTCCACAGATTCGTCGACGGTCTTACCGACCTATTTTATTTAAAAAAAATATGAAAACCGATTTTTTTAAAAAACATGAAAATCGAAATTACGAAAAAAAAACTAATTGACGTTGAAAAATACGTTTAATACCTATCATTATAGCGGCGTGAATTTCCGGCTGATGGGCAACACCGCGTCGGCAACTCTTCAAAAAATTCAAAATCGCGTTTAGGTCCTCCTGTCGTCTTTTAACACAAAGGACCCAAAAAAATGAAATTACGTTTAAGTCTCTCTACAGTTTACGTTTAGACCCTCACAAAAAAACCACTGATTCGCCAAAGGTTTATAGTAGTCCATAGATTCGCCGACGGGTCTAACGACCTATTTTTTTTTAAAAAAAACACGAAAACCGATTTTTTTTTAAAAAAACACGAAAATCAAAATTACGCAAAAAAAAAAACTAATTGACGCTGGAAAAAACAAAAAATATGTCTACCATTTTCTCCAAAAAAAATAAAAAATTTGCCTACGAGTCCTATCAACCCATTTTTTTTAAAAAAACACAAAAAAACGAAATTACGCCAAAAAAAAGAAAAAAATGACATTTAAATACCTCTACAGTTTTCTCAAAAAAAAAACACTGATTCATCGAAAGTATATAGCAGTTCGCAGATTCGTCGACGGGTCCTATCGGCCCATTTTTTTAAAAAAGTAAGAAAATCGAAATTACGAAAAAAACTAAATGACCGAATTTCGCAAGACGCAGCGTCGTACGACCTAATTTTCCAAATTTCGCATGTCGCAGCATCACGCATCGAAATTTCGCACGACGCAACATAGCGCGTGACCCTGACTAGTATATACCCCTTTATAATGCACCTAATCAATTTTTCCTACGTCCACCCTAAATAATGCACATCATTAGAGATGGCCCAATGTTCGTGCACCCAGCAAAACGTCCCCAGAAACTTGCATTCATCAAAATGAACGTCTCAGATCTTTCCTCAGTTTTACTCACCCACATCCGATGGCCATTATTTAGTGTGTCTAATCATCCCTGTGGTCCACAATTGACCTCCCCCACCTACATATTTGGAAGGAGAGCAAATCAAACAAGGAAATAAATAAGGAGGATCCGCATGCAAGGAAACCAGACTTGAATTTTTTTCTGGCCAAAATTGTATGTACTACATATTTGGAAGGAGGGTGAATCAAACAAGGAAATAAACAGGGAGGATCCACATGTAAGGAAACACGACTTGAATTTTTTATTGTCCTGGCATTGTGATCGTATTTTTTTTTCCGAATATGACCCTTCTCGAGACTTTTTTACAGATCTAGCCCCATAGAGCCTAATTTCAGCGTACGGAGAGCGTTGAATTTTTGTTTTTATTTTTTATCTAAGGAACCAATGGTCTGTGAGTGCTGCTTAATTTTTTCAATTTTTCTCATGAACCGGTATGGCGAAAAAGCACTCGCTAATTTTATCTTTTTTCCTTGCGGATCCAAAGTGGTCGGCGAGCACGCTTTATTTTTCCATATTTTTCAAATCATCCGTGTGGCCCACAATGACATTCCTCACCTCCAGCATCAACAAGGAAAAGGAAACAAACGTCTTGGAATCAAGGAAAAGGAAACAAATGTCCTGAAAAAGGAAAGGACCATACATTACATGCTGGGAAAAGGAAACTAGGAGATGGGGCAGCGCGGCCGGGAGAACGCAGATCTGCAATGGCTCCACGGTCGTCATCGGTGGCTTTGCTTGACGCGGCGAGAGTTCTTTGGTCACGACCTCGCATGCGCGCCGTGTCTTGGCAAATTTATAATTTAATTTTTTGGAAAATAATTTTATTAAGTACAAAATAATCGATTTTTTTGAGAATTTTTCTAGATTTTTTTAACCTAATGTGCTATCTTTTCAAAAAAACCTTCTATATTTAAAAAAAATGAAGGCAACTCACATGTAGCTTCTTCTAGCTGCAGCCTAGACCAGAGAAGCTTCTTCTCTTCCCTCCCTCCATTAAAGCAAGAAAGAAGCTCCAAAGCTCCATCAATCCCGCACCAAATCTCCTCTTTCCATCTATGGTGTTAATTCTCCAAATTTCGTGTTCTATTGCCAAAATTTCCTCCCAATCTGATTTGATCCCAAATTATGGTTTCCATAAATATGCTTGTTTCGGGGCTATAAAAGCCGACGAGCTCTCCTCCACCCCATCGCATTGCGTAAATCCCCAAGTGCTCCTCTTGTAAAGATCGCGGATTTTGGAGGTAACCCAAGCCATCACCGTCATCTTTCCGTGAAATTCACATAACCGTGACTCCTCCCCAGCAGCGCCGACGCCTTGATGATCTCGCCGCACTGATCTTGAGCCCACTGCGACCGGCCGACTACCCCTGGCCTTCCCTCCCCCTTGCGCTGGCCAAGCCCAGAGAGCACGCTATGCTCTCTGTGGAAGCTGCAAAAAAATAATCTAAAATCAGAAAATTCTTTTTTCTTTCTCTTTCTTGATTTAAAATCTTTTGGGAGCCCATTTTCGCCCATTCGACCTCCATTTAGTTTCGTTTTTCTTTTTAAATTCATTTCAAATTCTAAATTTCTCTTTTATTATTAAGTGTTGTATTCATACTTATCTTCTCATTTAATTGATAAACAGGGTACTGCTGTCGTAGCGTTAGCACAGACATTATACTAGTAAAACTAAAAGAACGAAGGGAAATAGGGAAGAGAAAACTTTGCCCAGGAAACAAACGCAACAAGACAAAAAGTCTCCATTGATGCATAACTAGCGGCGAACCAGTAGTGTGTAGACACACATGCTATTGTCAAGGAACAAAGAGAAGTTTTCGTAGTCATTATCTAAAAACTACAGAAGAATGCTCCTCACGTGCCTCCTCTGTCTAAATTACAAAAGGCAAAACCACTGACATTCTAGGCTTGCGCTTTTATCAGTGAGTGCATGTATATAGTTTGAAAGAGCGGAGTTCAGATAAATCCAAACTATCGAAGAATATCCTCGAAAATAAACTATACAAAATCAAGATAGAAATTTTGACCCCCAGTGAGACAAAAGCAAGAGAAAGACCTTCAGTAGAACATTTTTTTATATCAATCTTGAATTGAAATTGCTTCATAGATACGGTCAGTTTTGGATTTTCATTGAGACTAATTTTAGATTGTGATAACCCCTGGTATGGAGTATCAGGTTATGCATAGCTCGATATTCTTCTGAACCCCCTCGTTTCTACCCTAGCTTCACATTGCCTTCGCTGTGGACATTTATGAGGTGCCCACCACCTCCATCTGTCCCCTCTAAAGAGAAAAATAACAATCTCCCCTATATACCCTGGCACAATTGGACAGCTGCTTCACACAAGGGGGTATAATTTTGTCCTTAAATGCTTTTTTGCTCTTTCGCCCCCTACCCTGGAGCATTTGAAGACGCAGCAGCATTTACGCCTCAAAAACGTTTGAAGGCTGCCATGCATGCAAGCTTGCTAAGGGCGCAAAGCCTGAGTTTTTTCAGCTCAGAAGTTAGTGGTAAGTGGACAAAATGGATTAAATTCCAATAGTGAAGCAAGCAGCCACTGTGCACAAGCAACAGATTGGCAGGAATCCACGCCATGTCCAGAAACAGTTGCAAGAACAGGAGCAGCGATGAGTTAGTAGCAAAGAAAAAAATAATGCTAAATCATAATAACACCACTTTGCCCAACAGGGAGACTCAGAACAGGCATTGAAAGCATGCATGACTGTAGTGGGTATTACTACTGCAGCAACCCGAGTAGTCAAAATCCAATGCATACAAGAGATCCAGATTTAATGGCCTCATATCTTCTGCATCTTTCTTGAAAAGTGATCTTTGGTTCTTTCAGAAGATAGTCTTCCTCTTGGCTGTTGAAATCAATAAGCTAGGTACAGTAATGAACTACTCCACTAATAATCTAATATTAGTACACCATGACCATGATTTAAAAATTCCATGAATTTGCAATGCGACTACGTTGCTATAGTTCGATTGAGCTCTACCAATTCAGGACTGAATACTGGATAATCCTAGGTTCTATTTGGAGATGAAATTTGCATTATTCAGTACTGTTCCTCGAAAATTCCTTAGCAAATCTGCCATTCCAATCAGGGCTCTTAAGGAATTTAAAGTGTATCTTTTATTTTTCATGGCATTAGTTTTCGAAGACTTGCCATGTTTTCTGATTTATTTTCTTGTTCTTCAGTCTACCAGATTTTGTTAAAGGCTCCTCCTCTGCTCTAGACCGCAGTGTTTACCAGAACTCTACAGAGCAGCCCAGTGATACATCATGAAATGACCATAAATGGGTAGAGTATGGTCATAAAAGTGCAACATAAATATGAAATCGTTGCTTATCTAGCCATTGTATCTCATTTTTTTTTTTTGCAAATCTAGCGCCTGCATTTGCAAATTTGGCCGTACAGTGGGCTAGATAAGCGATGATTTCCATAAATATTGCCGTTCAGCCACTACCTTTCATTCAAAATAAACCAATTGCCAAGCTAAAGATCTTCCCTGGGTCTTATTCGTCCCTGCAACCGCAAGGGAGACCTCGCAGTTCCAGGAACCGCCTGGCTCCTATGAGTGATGTGTACAAGACACAAAATGGCAGACTGGATAAGCAGGGTAGCATCTGTGACCTCCCAGTGCATGTTGAAAGACAAGTCAGTGAGGCCCTATCGCTAGTAGGTGAAGCCCATGATGATTGTGTTCTGATCAACAAACAGTAACAAAACACCTACATAATAAGTAAAACAGTGAACTGAAGCGCATTTAAAAGTGGTCAGGCAGGCTCAGTGGTCACCGTTGTCAAGTCAGTTCGTCCAGAAGTTAAATGCTCTATATGTACAGCAGAGCAAAATAAAGATTGACTATGTTCAAAGCCATTAGAAGTTACACCAGCAATTAGAATCAAGTACTCCAGAGATGAAATTTTACCTGCTCTTTCAGGCGCCAGAGGATGCATGCATGGACCAATCAGCAGCGTGTTGAAGAGGCCGCATGAGTGAAAAAACAAGTTCAGATCTTGACTGTTCTTGAGTCTTGATTACTCAATGTTGCACGGTGCTGACAGTTTGATTCATGAGTGCTGGCTCCTAACATTGGTGGATGCAGGCAGGAAGACAGGACGTCTTGCACTCAGGCACGTACCAAGCTTCAGTCACCTTAGATAAGAACCACCAGCTATATCGGAGGAAAGGGCGAGACAACTGTAAGAAATATCCGTGCATTACTCAGAACAGATTGATAACAAGCGGTGATATTTACATTCTGTCTGTTTACAAAACTGCCAATCAACTTAAATTAATTGGCTTCATATGGTATGCAACCTCGATTAGGTAAAATGTGCATACAACAAGGTATACTCTTGTATCAATTGATTGACCACAAGCTCGCCAAAGTAACCGGCGTCGGTAGGTGATCACCCTGGTGAAGTAACTATTGCCAACTCTTGTGACGAAAAATACAGCGAATTAGGAGGAGCGGTGCAGGTATTGGCGGTCAAGCACAAGAATAGAACTACACAAGGACACCCTGCAACCTAGCTGCACGTCGGGAGCATTTGGCACGAGCGCTCTTGTTCAGGCTGCAAGCACACCCTTCCAGTAGCTCGAGATCTTCCTCACATATTAATATTGATGCCATCTCCGGACATTCCAAAAGCATTTTAGAGCTAAGATATCCTGCAATTGTCCAAGTTTGATATAGCCTCGACTGTTTTCCAATAAACCTTCCTGTCCTGGTGTCATAATATTCAGGCCACTTGTCATCCGAGAGCCTCTTTTCCGCCACTTCAACAGCCCTCCGTGCCAAGTCACGCCTACCCATCTTGATGCAGGCTAGGGTGAACTAAATTAACAAAGACAAATAATTAAACCTACAATCGAAAAGAAAGGAGTTAACTAAGCATGGAAAGCTATAGAGATATCTCAAGTGTACCTGCCATAGCAATGTAGGCCAAGATCCACCATTATGATACGACCAGGGCCTGCATGCAGCAAAAAATCTTGTAAGAAATAAACTCAAATACTGAAACAATGCAACTTGGTCAATGCTATTGCTAACAATGCCTTTTCACTCAATTCCAGTGAACTTTACATCAGGAGGCAAAAAGTAGTGGAGAATGCAATTTAGAATGAAAATAAGCAAGTGATATTTATTTGTATTTTGGGCTTAGAAAGATTTAGTTCCCACAAAAAGCACAACAACATGTAGCAGGTTTTCAAAATCCCCACAAACAACTGAATATATACATCATAAGAAAAGAAGTTTCGATTGCTCACGTGTTTTTGGGGTCACTACCAGTGATGATACGCCATTCCTCATACTCTAGAGCAGGGTAGCATATCTTGAGAGGCATATTTGCAACTATGTCATCCCATTTGGCTTCAATGAGGTTCAGAATACCCTCTGCTTGCCTTTCTGTAGCTAGAGAAGAGACAATCGCCCAGATATTTCCAAGAGAAAAAAACCTGAAATCCATGTGGGCTGGTTGTAGGTTTCCTATAAGGTAACCACCTTTCTCAGGAATCCAGTCTGCAAGCCAAGAAGGGATTTGCTCTGGGTAGATGTTGAACTTGTTAACAGCATCATGTGAGTACTCTTCAGTCTTGTAGCGATAAATCTCATTTATCTTCTTCATATCAACCCAATAGTACTCTCTTATGTGAAATGACAAAGCACTGAGCCTGTTGTTAATAGCACGGATCAAGTTCTTAGATCCATCGTTTATGCTGACCATTTCACGGGCACAGCGCAAAGCAGAATAGAACAGAGCCTGTGAAACAGATTAGGTGCCTGATAAGAATTCTCTCTTTTATCCAGTTTGTTTTCTCTGTGTACTGTGTAGTCCCTCGCTTACACAAAGTGAATGCTATGGCAAACACCACTCCATTTGAGTTGCAGGTACAGAATTTGTTATTACGGCAGAACAATATCATTATCTTGTAACTACCTTAACATACTTGAGTATGTAAAGATCAAGTGTCAAAGATTAGCTTACCTGGATCTCAAGTGGGTGCCCATGGATTCCCATCCGTCGATCAATCATGCAAGATCCATCAGTGACTAACAATGTAGGGAACATGTCAAATCCATCAGACAAGCATAAATTCAGGATTAGTCTGATGCCTGTCTGCACATCAACCCTTTCTTGCAGTGCATAGTCTCCAGTGATTTTACCATAGGACCTCAACAGGATTATCCACCAAAGACCTTAGAAACAGAACTTGGTATAAAAAATCCTTGAAAACAAAACATCTCTTCAAAGGTATAAGAATAGAGACTTTTTACCATCCTTGGGAGATAACAAAATTTACATTGAGGTAGTACCAAGAGGTACCAAAAATTTAAAGTACTACCTCAATATAAATTTTGGTAGCACCCAAGGATGGTAAAAATTCCCATAAGTATAACATGAGTCCACCCAATATACTCACCAGAGTCAACTGGTGCTACACGCCCAATGGCCGACTCTCCAAAGTCAGGGTCAAGAACCTCCTCAACTGCTTCACTGTTTCCATCTAAAGGCACAGATCTGACTTTAAAACTAGCAGGCATCAACCCCTGACCAGGACTGTAGCAATCCACTGTCTTCTCCCAACTCTGATAGTTTTTTTAAAAGAAAACAATTGATTTTCTTCCAAACAACATTACTTGTAACCTAGATATTAAGAGAATGCTTTGCGGGGAAAAAATAACAACTGTTCAGCTATTGTAGCATGATGTGATGAAACATGACAAACACAGCATCTTAAGCTATCCCATAAATAAAACGATTGCGTTTGTATACAAAGTACAAACAATTTGTCAGTTGTATGCAAAGTACAAACAATTTGTCAGTTGTATGCAAAGTACAAACAATTTGTCAGTTCTGTTTCCAGGGGTTTGGTGGACCTATTTCCAGCATAAGTATACTTATGCTTCTTCTTTTTAAGAGAACTCATTCGTGTTATCTTACCCCCAACATGTTTGGGACAAAAGGTTTGGTTGTTGTTGTCATTCGTGTTGTGTTAGAATGTACTTATCACTAAAGTACTAAACTGATATTAACCATCTTACTAAAAATCAACTAGAGTGCTTTTAGCAATCTCTCAAAAATCAGACACACACCATGTGATGAACTCTAGATCCCTTCTTACTCCAATTTGTGCTTGAATTGAGTGGTTGAGTTGGGTAAGTTGATTGAGCAAGTGGTGCAGGTGAACATTGCATAAGCCGTTCGAACTACATATGAATTTATTTTTATTTTTATAATTTTTTATGGATTAAATAAGTTGAAATGATGACATGTTGCGTTGGGTTTGCACAGATATTCTGATCATAAAGAGGTAAAATTTAGGTCGTTGCCTAAGATATTGAACTGTATGAAACACAAATATGGGCTCTAACTAGCGCTCGATGCTAAAAGGTTACACACTATCTTGATCAATTATTCTAGCGCTACCTTATGTCCATAGACCAGTGTTACTTGCACACGGACACGGGAATTGGAATCTGACTCGGATTTGGGTGTACGATTCGGGAGACTTGAAAAAAAAAAGAATTGGGGATTCAAATGCTATATATTAATATAATACTAAAAATAAATGAACATATTTATTTTCTATTGTAAATAATGCTAATAAATGCTCAAATAGACTCTCATCACTGAAGTTGGAGGGTCTCATGCACAAAAGATCCATATTCAGCAATGAAGATCCACCTCTTGCCTTGATATGGCTACCTGCTGTCAGCTTGTCACACGTGAGAATAAAAAACAGTAAACAAAACAAAGGTAGCACTTTTCTCTTCCAAACCCACACGAGCATGTTCCCATCCCTGACATCTTCCTCTCCATTATTTGTTCCCTTCGAAGCCTTTCCTTCTTCTGTTCTTCTTCCTTCACCAAAGTAATAATAGACCATGACAGAGAAGAAGAACAACCATTCTTTCTTTCTTCTAGTCTTCCTCTAGCTTTGCTTTCCCTAGTAATGGTCACGAAAAGGGGCTGTCGAGTAAGTGTAGCTTTTTCCCATCTAGTCTCTTTCTCCTTCACCTAGGACACTGCTAAGGGTGTTCGATGCGTGTCAGCGAATGTCTAACGCGCATCGACACGGCAAAAAAATTTCGGACTCGCGTGTCTAGGTAACACTGCCATAGACAACCATGTAGCACCACTTATGGCAGGTCCTAACACTGACATTATAATGCTTCATCGGATCTCAGTAACCCAACTTTGTAATGCAGAAATGTTGCCTTGCACGAATCATCAATGTTATTTTTTCTTCTTATTTCAAATGCAGCATATAGTCAGTAATGGTATGCATTACATATGAATAAAAGCTTCAGTTTATAGCTTCTGCCAAAACAGATCACCCATATGGCCAAATCTTTAGGAACCATGCTGGATAAAATTACTCTAGGATGACCTTCCTAAGTCCTGCACTCATGTCAAAAAGTAGAAACACCAAACATCCACTCAAATTAGCTACTTTTAAATGAACCATGGTGAGCTTTCAAATTTAACTCAGAAGAAATCTAATATTCAAGATACTGTCAGTCTGTCACAATCAAATTACATAGTGGAGGCATATATTATGACAAACATACATTGGTGGCAAAGTATAATAGATTGAAATCCTTCAGAATCCCTATACTCTTCAATGAATAATTGCACAAATTGTAGAGCAAAAAAATGGAGCTCATTTACAGTACACTAAATTTAATATATGGTTCGTTCGTTATTTTCGATCCAATAAATCATATTAGTTGGTATTTATTTATACTTCCTCTGGTATTAGAGTAGTAGGAATACCTTTAACAAATCAATAGCTAGATCTGATTTCTACTACCCACTGTATACTATCAGTGTAATGCACCATAAAATTTCTCAAAAAATAAAGAAAAATACTACGTTAAATTGTAAGTACACTATTTCCCTGTTGTCTAATACTCAAGCAGACAAGCTTTTGGAACAAGTTTCCGATGCAAAAATAATCAACATCAAAGCAAGAGGTCTAAGTCTTAAGGTTCACAATCTGCTTGGAAAATTTATTCGAACAATTGTTGGTTTCTCTGGAAAGGCCATTATGAGGTATACTGTGCACATATCCCCTACCATCCCAGCGAAGTGGCAGTAGAATTTGTGTTATTTGATCCACAGCGTCACCACGAGTCCACAACTATATTTCAACTGAACGTGCATAGCAGTAAACCGGAATTCCTAGGTTCTTTACATATCATTCCAAGGTTCGAGTGACTCACCTGGAGCTGCAAGGTGTGGAGCAGGAAGTTCTTCACGACGTCGCGCTCACCCCTGAGGAGGAACGCGATGGCGGACGGCACGAAGTCCCTGATGAACACCTGGTCGTAATTGAGCATCTGGCTAACCGTGGACGGGTCGTTGGCCGCCACCGTCCCCACCGCAGTGCCGCAGTAATTCACTACCGCGCGGCTGAGAAGCCACCACGCCTCCTTCTCCTGCGGCGACTCCTCCCTGCTCCTCACCGCCTCCACCCCGGCCTTCAGACCCTCCAACTCCTCGTTCTGGCACGTCAACTTCTCCTTATTGGGCGCCGCAGCGGCCGCAGACGCTTCCTCTGGGGGCGGCGGAGTGGTCGGGGGCTCCTCGAGGGGAGGCGATTCCAGCGGCGGCGCCGAGGGCGCGAGGGTGGTTGCGCGGAAGGGGTCGAAGGGCGGGGGCTTGAAGCTTTCCCCCGTCGAGGACGTGCCAGAGTCCACCGACGTGGAGAGAAGACGGCGAGCTGCGGCGGCGAGGGGTGAGAAAGCTGCGGAGGAGGAGGAGGAGAAGTGGCGTCGCGAGAGGTAAAGGAGCGCGTGGCACTGCGCCTGCGCGCCCCGGCGGAGGTGGGAGATGGCGGCAGCCGCCATTAGAGCGCGCGCTTGGCTCGCGAGATTTGGGCTGGGGAGGAAGAAAGCTCTCGCTGCTTCGATCGGATTCACGGAGCTGGGTTTGCCCTTTTGCACGAACAGGAATACAGGATAGAGAAGAGGCCCGAGTCGTGGTAATAACAACAGCGATCAACTCGTTTAACCATGGGTAGTTTTGGTTTTTGGAAACTGTTAAAATATAGACGTTGGGGGATCGAACGGTGGTGAAATCGCCACGTCCGTGACAGTTATCCGGGTCCGTAATTAACACGATCCGCGGAGGCTAATTGCTGGGTCACATCACCTCACACGTCGCGTGGAGCAGGAGGTAGGAGGAGTCCGAGGAGAAGGGAATTTGCGTTGGAATTGCCGACCAGTACCTTTTCGGATCGTACGGCTGGGAGAGGCTGAGACGGTAATTTGTGCGGTTTTTGTTTTTCCCGTTTACTTGCCGCATCACTCGAAACACATGTCAGATTCCTTATTGTTCTGCCTGCAAATGCAAAGTCTGGCTGGACACTTAGAAACTGAGAACCACGACCAATACATTTCTTGTTTTATTGGCCTGCCTCTCTCTCTCTCCCCAAAGGAAAACCTTTTGCCATTTAGATGTGGTTCTTCTTTTGCGTTTCGATAGAGGATTTTTTTCCCATGAGATGAAAAGTACGGCGATCCTATCAACTGTCTTGTAAGTCCTTTCTGATGAACTCATTATTAACATTTTTTAGAGGCGTTGTTAACCAAATTGAGAAAGACAACGGTGCGCGTGGTGCTGTGTGTATCGTGTGTCGAGTGTATGCATCTATATTGTACTATTAAAAAGAGAGAGAGGAAGGCAATTAGTATATCCCGTCGATTTTTTTCTACTCTACTCTAGGGGAAATGGGATTTTATTGCAATCGACAATGAAACATATAATATATGGCCACATGGAAGACAGCTCATCCACGGCCCGTTTTAACTCGATTCTCCATAGCCTAGTAATTTTGTAGTCGGCCGTTGCTCACCGTCGTAAGCCCACAGCTACAGAACTTTTCAGTTTTTCTGATGTGTTAGTTTCGGGCTTTCGGCCTTTGGGTATAGGTGTTGTACTGTTTCGTCGTTTCAGTTCAGAACACCTGATTTGCGTCGAGAGAGGATAAAAGGCACAGCATTATAGCCTTCGAGCCATTTTACACCCAGAAGATACTGAGGATCTGTTTGCACCGTAATTCAGTAAGGATGGATAAATTGTCAGGCTAAAGATAAAAGGGTATATTGGCCGATATCGGATAAGAAAAGAAAAGTTAAAGATAAGATTACAACTGATATTGATCCAACTTAAGTCCTGTTCGAGTAAGAGGCCGATACGGATCAACGGTGGACAACGTATCGGAAAAGGATACGATACGATTGGCCAATCTGCTATAAAAGATGGTCAAGAACGTGCGAGGATAGCAACACAATCAAATCAAATAACTCGCATTACTTTTTATTTACTTTTCTGTCAACTAGAAGTAGCTTTGTAATTTAGTTTTTTTTCTGTAATTCGATTCTAATCAATAAAGTTGTGCATCGTCGATTGTTGATCTCCATCGATTACGCCAATCAGGTTTGATTTTCTCCGATCTTGTTGCGCATCGTCTTCTTCAGGAAAGTCTACCTTTATGTACCATCTATTCAACCTTAATCGGCTGTTTAGACTTACCGTTACACTAGATCTAATCGGCTTTTTGGCTATTTAGATCTTTGCCGATTTTTACACTAGATCGGCTTTGAGCATATTTTTTCATCTATCTTACTGATTGCAGGATCAAATCGATTGGCACGCTCTGAACCCGGCGTTCATTGTATCATGTAGCCATCAATCCTTCATCATATTTTTCAGCGCCAACACACTCTTGGCACACCCGGTGGGACGCGATGTCTTTGTTCGAGAAAATCAATTCCACCATTCGATCTCAACTCTGATGCTATAATTGTCCCTACACTGGACAATTTAACGCCAGATCAACGCAAAGAGATTGAAGATCGAAAAGCCGTGCTTGAAGAGACGATGCTAAGCTGTAATCAGAAAACCCGGCGTGGTGTCACTCAGAAGGCTGCATTGCCGACGGTTAATGCCCTGGTGATGCAGGAATTAACACCTCGGTGAGTCAATACATGCCGACATAAGCTGAATTATCCGCTATAATTAATTAATCCGTACACCATACTTGGATTAAACAATCATCGGCTCTAGTCATAACTCTTAAGCTGATGATAGCTAATAGTGTAAAAACAATAGCGCAAGAGTTGGTATCGGCTGGAAGCCTGCTCGATCCTAAACCATCGGCTAACTTCATTTCTAACTATAATACCAACCTAACCTATTGTTATACTACCGCGAGATACTCGTGCAAGTGGGGTTACGCATTACCAAGCATATACTGATGCTGCTAATTTGGATGCATCAGCCAACTTACCACCATCGGCTCTGTTCTACGCTTTTCCCCAATCGGTTCCACAACCGATTGAACCTACTAGGCATCCGCAATACGCCGAGCCAATTTCACAGAGGAATACGGCTCTGTACAAAGTTGTAATGTATTCGGAACCCTTCGTTCCGGTACTAGAGCCGACCGCTAGGAGGAATAACGGATATGAGCAATTTCCTCAATACGCATAAGCTCAACCAACTCGCCTACCCGAGCTTACACTCGAGGGGCAGAATGCCAATTATGAGCATAATTGGTAGGCTCCTAACGTGCATCGACTAACACGGTAAATTGAGCCGATCAGATATCTACTGTATTGAGAGATCAATTCGGCATACAACCCAAGGGGAAGGTTATCGGCTATCGAAAGTCATATCATGATTACATTGATCGGATACCTAACCCCAATAACTTTAAGGTTTCTGATTTTGCAAAATTCTCTGGGGATGACTCCGTTACTACATTGGAGTACATCGGACATTTTATTGTGCAATGCGGTGAGGCTGCTCAGTCTGACAGGTTAAAAATCAGGCTATTCCCGTTGTCTTTATCTAGAGTTGCTTTCACCTGGTTCACTAGCTTGCCCAAAATTCGGTTCATTTTTAGACCGATTTGGAAAGCTGATTACATGAGTTCTTTTTCTCTAGTAGTCTGGAACTTAGGATTTTCAACTTGAGCTCCACCCGCTAGAAATTTGGAGAATCAGTAAAAGATTATATCAAGAGATTTAGAGAAGTGAGAAATCAGTGCTTCAGTGTTAGTTTACCCGATAACCAACTAGTTGTTTTGGCCTTTCAGGGGTTAATTCCCTAGTTGAGGGAAAAATTCGGCTGACAAGAGTTTATCGATTTAGATCACCTATTGCACAGGGTATCAGCTCAAGAAAGCCGTTTTACTGATAATAAAGGTTTTATGGACAAGTTCAAGGCCAACAATAACAATAATAAGGATTAAGAAAAAGCTAAGGTTAACCTCGTCGAGTACTGTTCAAGTGAATCCTCTAAGGACGACGAGGCTAAAATAAATATAGTCGAGTGGGTTAAAAGATCTAAGAAATCTCTAGTTTGTTCTTGGCTTAAGCTGACTAAGAATAAGTTGGAAATAAAATACATTTTTGATGTCTCTAAGTGTGACCATATTTTTGACTTACTTCTGCAAGAAACGATTTATATGGTTACCTAAAGGGCATGTTATACCATCGACTGATGAAATTAAAAAGCGAAGGTATTGCAAATGGCATCATTCTTTTTCTCATAATACTAACGATTGCAATATTTCCTGACAGCAAATACAATTGGCTATAGAGGATGGCTGACTCAAGTTTGTAGAAGAAACGACGATGCAAGTCGATGCTAATCCTTTTCCAATTAATATGGTTCAATGTTCTGGAAAAGGAAAAGAGCCGGTGCAGGATATAGAAAAGTTGCATGCCATGTTAATGTTCAATCGACTTCTAGCGGCAAAGAGACCCTAAAAATTACAGTCAGCTCACTGCAAATAGAGACCGATCGTGAAGGAAAAAGCTTAAGGACTGTTAAGCCTAAGGGCGACCCTCAAATCGGCAAGTGGTATAAGGCTGAGAGGATATCACCACCACATAAGCTGATTCAAAAGCCAGGGCTAACCTTCTCTCAGTTGCTGGAAAAGTATGAAAGGAGAAATGATAGGCCACACTATCTTGCACATCGATCAGATAATTTGTGCTGGCCCGATAATTTGGAAAAAGCTCACCAACGATGCCCCTTTTGGTAATTTTATTG
This sequence comes from Otatea glauca, assembly GCA_036346275.1. Classification (NCBI taxonomy): domain Eukaryota; kingdom Viridiplantae; phylum Streptophyta; class Magnoliopsida; order Poales; family Poaceae; genus Otatea; species Otatea glauca. The sequence continues at coordinate 22,989,987 of CM070715.1, forward strand.
GGAGAGGGTGTTGGCTCTGCCATCACCATATACATGCCCAATGGAACACTATCCTTGTTACGGTAACTGGCAGAGGCGATCGGCTAAAGATAGAATATCTAAGCTGATACAAAACCATGCTAATGAAAGATTGGTCCATCAAAGGATTTTCGTGCCAAACCAAACCCAAGTGCAAGCAAAAGAGGGGTCAAGCTCCATGGCCCAGGTCAATCTGGCAGAAAAAGTACGAAAGTCGATTGAACCTAAGCCAAGGTGGTGTCCTCCAGGCCTTAGTCGATCACAGCAAAGAAGACTACAAAGGCTGAGAACCTAAGAAATGAGGAAGGCCAAACAAGAAAAACAGATCAAGCTTTTAATGAGCTTCAGCCTATTAAGACTGCTAAAAAAGGGTGGAGGAAGAAAGAACCGGTTGAAGAAGAATTTGATTCAGTTGATAACCTAGATTCACCCGTGGTGCAGGATGACACTCCACCTCCGATGGACATCAACATGGTGTTCACATTGCTGACCGAGTTCAAAATAAGGGTTGTATCAGCCAAAGAGACATTTGCTTAGTTGTGCTTGGGGGATCAAGATGCAGTTTTTGAGAAGCCTCGAGAAGATCATCGACATCTAAATCTATTATACCTAAAAGAGCACATCAATGGCAAGCCGACATCAAGAATGCTGGTCAATGGAGGAGCAATTGTTAATATAATGCCATACACCACTTGCAAGAAACTGGGTAAGTCCGATGAGGATCTTATTAAAACTAATATGGTTTTAAATGATTTCACAAGCAATCCCACTGAGGCAAGAGGGGTCATGGTGACTGAATTAATAGTCGGCAGCAAGACATTGCCAACCGCCTTCTTCGTAGTCGACGCTAAGGGTAATTACAGCGTCTTGCTTAGGCGAGATTGGATTTACGCCAATTGATGTGTGTTGTCGACTATGCATCAGATGCTCATCCAGTGGAACGGGGACGAGGTTGGAGTCATTCAAGATGATACATTGGCTCATATTGCCATTGGCCGGTTCAGATGCGAATTGACGACATGAGGAAGCTAAATGTATATCGGGCAAAGCTCTAGACTATTGTGATTTTATTTGCATCAATAAGACAAGGCTTATTCCAATCAACGTAAGGCCAAGTACACTTGATCGAACAGACAAGATTTTGTGCCGATGGAGTCCAAATCGGCAGTGAAGTCTTTACAAGACAAAATGCGAACCTATCAGCAAATAACAGATAGCTCTGAGGCCATTGAAGATTTCCAAGAAATCGAGAAGTTAGGCCATTGTTTCACGTCGATAGATTTATTATGAAAAGTCGATATAGGTGATGGCGATAGGAAAAGACCAACTTTTATTAGTTCAAGGTTAGCTGCAGATTATAAAGAAAAGCTGGTCAAGATTTTAAGAAATTATAAATATTGTTTTGCTTGGGAATATCATGAGATGCCTGGTTTAAACCAACAACTTGTTGAACATCGGCTACCTATAAAGCCAGGTTATCGGCCATTTAAACAGTTTCCTAGACGATTTAATCCGGCTTTGTATAATGTTATAAAAGAGGAGATTGAGCGATTGTTAGAGGCCATGTTTATCATGTCTTACCGATATGCTGAGTAGGTTTCTAACAACATTCCTGTCATGAAGAAAAATGGCAAACTCAGAGTGTGCATTGATTTTAGGGATTTAAATAAAGCTACGCCGAAGGATGAATACCTGATGCCAATAGCCGATATGCTTATCAATGCTGCATCGAAAAATAAGATCATTAGTTTTCTTGATAGTAATACAGAATATAATCAAATATTCATGGCAGAAGCCAATGTACCTAAAACAGCCTTTACGTGTCCTGGTGCCTTAGGTTTGTTTGAATGGGCAGTCATGACGTTCGGCTTGAAGAACGCTGGTGCAACATATCAGTATGACATGTATTTGATTTTTCATGACCTAATTGTCCATATTGTAGAAATCTAAATCGACGAAGTTGTTGTTAAATCCAAGGAGGAATTGCAACATTTGGCCGATTTGGAAACGGTGTTCAAGAATACAAGGGCACATGGTTTAAAGATGAATCCATACAAGTGTGCTTTTGGCGTGTTGGCTCGACAATTTTTGAGCTTTATGGTTCATAAAAGAGGAATTGAGGTTAATCAAGAAAGAGTTAAATCCATAGCAAAAACTAAGCCGCCAGCCTGCAAGAAGGATTTACAAAAGTTGATCAGCAAGATTAACTATTTATAATGGTTTATTTGAAACTTATCTTGCCGTATTAGTTCATTTACCCCACTGTTGAAGCTAAAAGACAATCAAGAATTTGTATGAGGAGTTGATCAGCAAAAATCCTTTGAAAACATTAAGGAGTTTTTGACCAATCCACTAGTTTTAGCAGCACCTCAAAAAGGTATACCATTCAAGTTATATATATCGGCTAAAGAGGTGACAATTGCAGCTGTTTTGGTGCGAGAGGTCAACGAAAAAGAGCGAGTTATTTTCTAATTAAGCCGACGATTAATTGACGCAGAGACTAGATGCCCTTTTATAGAAAAACTTTGCTTGTCATTATATTTTGCTTGCACAAATTTAAGGCATTATATTTTAGTATCGGCTTGTAAGGTTATTTGTAAAACCGATGTTATAAAATATATGTTATCAGCTTCAATTTTGCGGGGTCGACTTGGTAAATGGGCCTATGCGCTCATCGAGTTCGACCTAACATATAATCGGCTAAAGCGGTTAAGGGTAAAGTAATTGCCGATTTCATAACAGAATGTGAGACTACTGTAAATACCGATCTAATATCTATCGCTCCTTGGCAACTAGTTTTTGATGGATTGGTATGTCGAGAGGGTGATGGTATCAGAGTAGTGCTGGTTTCACCAAAAGGATATAGTTTTGAGTTCGCATTTAGGCTGAATTGCAGATGCTCTAATAATCAAGCCGAGTACGAAGCATTGCATAAAGGCCTATAGTTGCTCGATAATATCGGAGTAGATTCTGTTGAGGCCTATGGCGATTCTTTGTTAGTGGTTCAGCAGATTAAGGGAGAGTATAACTGCTATGATGAAATTTTGATTAAGTATTTGGAGTAGTGTCTCACTGTGATCGGCTCATTTACTTCTTTTTCCATCAATCATATTCCTCGAGAGTTGAATAAAAAGGCTAACTTGCTGGCTCAACAAGCATCGAGTTATAAAGTTTTTGGCCGATTTTAGGAATGTGAGCCGATTGAAAAGACGATCATGTGTGTAACCACTAATGACTGGAGGGCAAAAATAATAGAGTATTTGATTGATCCCTCAAAACCTACTGATCGGAGAGTTAGGCGACAAGCTTTAAAGTATGTTGTCCTCGATAATGTGTTATATTATCGGACTTTAGAGAGTTTATTACTAAGATGTCTTGAAGCTGATGAAGCCAAAGTAGCTATGGGAGAAGTGTATGAAGGTATTTGTGAATCCCATTAATTTGCCCATAAGATGAAGTGGCTGCTAAGACGGATTGGGTATTTTTTACCAACAATGCTGGAAGATTGTTACAAATATTATAAGGGATGCCAAACTTGTCAGAAATTTGGTAACATGCAATTGACTCTAGCATCAGCTTTACATCCAATTATCAAGCCTTGGCCATTTAGAGAATAAGGAGAAGATGTAATCGGACAAATGTTTCTTGCTTCAAGTAAACGCCACAAATTTATATTGGCCACAACCGATTATTTTTCCAAGTGGGTCGAGGCAATCCGTTTAAAAAATTTACAAGTGTTGAAGCCATCGGATTTATTACAGAACATATATCCATCGGTTTGGAATACCGTAAACTATTACAATCGATCAGGGCACTGTGTTTATGTCCAATGAGTTTCAGAGTTTTGCTAAAAGTCTGGGCATTGAGTTATCAAATTCATCGCCAGATTATGCTAAAACTAATGGTCAAACCGAATCGTCTAACAAAACATTGATCAAGCTGATCAAAAGGAAGATTGAGGAAAAACCAAGGAATTGGCACGTAACGCTATCAGAGTCATTATGGGCTTATCGGCTTGCATACCATGGTGCGACGAAGTTATCGGCTTTTCAATTGGTTTGTGGAGAAGAAGCTGTTTTGCCCATGGAACTTAGTATAGACTCTATAAGAACAGCTAGGCAAAATGGTTTGTCGGCTCAAAATTATAAAGAGTTAATGATGGATAATTTGGATGACTTAGCATAGTTACATTTGCATACACTGGATCGGCTTAAGAAGAATAAGGCAAGAGTTACAAGGGCTTATAACAAAAAGGTAATATGAAGTCATTTTGTGAAGCCGATTTAGTTTGGAAGACCATACTGCCTGTCGGCTCTGGAGATAACCGATTTGGTAAGTGGTCTCCAACATGGGAAGGGCCATATTAGATCCATCGGCTTGTGGATGAAAATTCCTTTATTTTAGATACGTTGGAAGGTATGGTGTTTCCTAAGGTGATTAATGGAAAGTACTTGAAGAAATAATACCCTATCATTTGGATTGGTTCCTGATCGGCTAAATGTAGTTATCGGTTGAAGAAGGCCAAATTAATTTGTTGCAGTTAATTCTGGCTATATTCAAAGTAAGTGAAAGGCCTATCACAAACATCATATTTAGCATGAATTTAGACATAAATATAAAATCGGTTAAACAACCAATTTACAAAATATTCAAAACATTTCAAACATTGTTGCAGTCGATATTACAGACATTCAGAGTTGTTTTAAGACAAACCCCATTACATTCATTTTGTTATCATTCTTAGCCGACTATGCCCCTAGGTTGTAGAGTCTGGCTCCCAAAGCCGACAATGCCGCAATGGCTTTAGCAATGATCGCCTCCATGTCCTCCAATATCTTGTCGTCTTCTTGAAAACCTGGGATGGAATGATCTTTGCAGTTTGTTTCTTAACCGATGCAACAGCCATGCCAAGGCTAAGCTTTTGGTTCTTTAAGGTCGATGCTACCTCCGCCATATGCTCATGAAACTCGATTAAGGATGCATTCACCTTGGCCAGCTCTTCCTCTAGTGATTTCTTAACCGATTCCAGTTTGAGCACCATCTCCTTGGTGGCCTTGAAGTCCTTGGACTCTTCGTCAAACTTGGCCTTGAGGGCTTTCGCATCGGCTACCAACTTGTCAAGAAGCTGTTGATTTTCTTGCTATGCTGCCCGATTAGCGATTCTTGCCTTGGCTGCCTCCACCTTGCCCTTCTTTTCGTCTAGATGGCACACTTCGAGCAGAGCGACCATGGGGTGTTCGGGCAAGTCAGCTTGCACCGCTGCCATGGCATCTCGCAAAGGCTACGAGTTCTCGAGGAGCTTGGCCGACGGAGAGCATACCAAGTTGAAGAAATGATTGAGCCTCTCCGCCATGCCGGGAGCTGATTTCACCTTAGCCAATGCGTCGTGACAAACGGCCAAGATCTTTTGGATCTCCACCGGGAAGTTCTCCTCACCTAGGTCGATGTCATCTTCAATGTTAGACCACTCAAAACCTAGCATGTTGCTAACTGAATCGACTGGCTTCAAGATGGACTTGGCAGCTGCAAGAGTGGCAGAAGGGGCAAGTTCGGCTTTTAAGGCTGCAACGATCGGAGTTGGCTATGACGTTGGAGGGGGGAATCTGATTCGGTTGGTAAATCAGCCATAACATCGGCCATGAAAGTGGGAGATGGAGTAGGCTGCGAAGGTATTATAAGCCTGTTAGCCGATGTCAATGGATAATTACAATACAAGTCAGCGTGAAAGAATTTCACCTGAGCAGTGGCTGGCACGTGCAGAGAGATTTCTACCGATTGTTCTTATGGCGGTTTGCTCCTTCTGCTGGCCAGCAACTTCTTGCTCACGCGAACACGTTTCTTTTTCTATTGAACAATCGGTTAAGAGAGTGAGTAAATGGGCAGTGATGGAGGACAAAGAATTAAGCCGATGAACACTTACTTGGTTGATTTTTGTCTACATCAGAGAGTGATGGAGACTGGATGCCAAGGGTACCTGAGGTGTACCCTGATATGGCAGCTGGATGCGACCGTTTGGAAGTTTGGCTGGTGCCCGATGGGTTAGTGGCAACCTTCTTTCCCGTCGTCTTGGTTTGAAAAATAAGGGAAACCGATCGGAATATAATTCAATGATAGTATGAAGTGTTAAAGAAACAAAGTTCTACTTGAAGCCGATACCTCGTCAGTGATATTTACATGACTCGAGTTAGTATAACCCGATGAGCTAGCTTCGTCGCTAGAACTCGAGCTATCACTACTGGTGTTAGATACCGATGACAGTGGATGAGATTCGAAGAAAACGCAGCCATAACAACTGATATGCTCCGCGGAGGTGGGTATAATGCTTCACTTATAGCCAACCACCACCTCGTGAAGCTCCCTACCCTTCGGGTATGTAGAAAGAAGTGAGGCATATTCTGAAGCTAAAGGTCATCAGCCATGTGAAGAGCAGTCCTAGCCCTAGAGGCATTGCGGAGGTGCTCTCTTGGCTAAAGCCGATTAAGCAATTGAAAACTTGGGGGGCTTGCCTAAACCCCAACTGCCTCGCATAAACCGATGGATGGTAAAAATCATATGATAGAGAATATGTTCGGATTTTGGTGTGCAAGCCGATAGAAAACATACTTGAAGACAGTAAAATCTTGTAGAGCTCAAGTGTTTCTTCGTGCATGCAGTAGTTGTCGGCTAACAAATGAAGGAACGACAGGCATGGATAGTCATTGTCTTCTTTATAGCTGAAAAAGTCATGTTGACTAAAGTCTTCACTACAGAGCTCAAGAAAGAAAGCCAAGTATTTCCCCGAGTCGACTCTAGTGATTTTTGCTTCGTTACCAGAGCACAAGATAAACCTCTCGCTGACGGATCGGCTTTCTCTATATTCAAATTCACCCTCTATGATCTCTTCACGGGGGAAGGGCGTTTGGTCGGTTGGATTGAGCTTGAAAGATCGGTTGAATATACAATACAACCATGTCTAAATAAACCATAGGGGTCCTCCAACATTTCCAACACTACTCTGGTTAATAATCGACTACGGATGATATGCATCATCTAATATACAACGCCCAAGAACATCTTTCCTAGGGCTAGTCGACGGCTTTCTACTAATTGTTCAACCAAGGCTTGGTAAACTTGCGTCAGCCTAAGTGATGCTCCACATAAAAGAAAACGGTCCAACTACATGTTCAAGAAGGCGATGTGTTCCTTGTCCGATACTTGGTCGACTCCTTGGTTGTTGTTGATATACTTGTTCCAGCCCTCTCCGTTCGAATGAATCAGCTTATGTGTGGGCTTGGCGCTAAAAGGCAACACTTGATTCCCATCACACCTTAAGCAACAAAGTTTCGCCACATCTAAGAGCGTTGGGCCGACTAGGCCGGTTTTGAACAGAAAAGCATTAAAAGTATCCGACTAGGAATAACAGACTGTGGCCACTAAAGGCTCGTTGGCCTCTAGATCGACTAAGGACAAGGGGAGACACTATGCTATGTCGATGCGTTCCAATTCAACCATCTTATAGGCCGCAATCTAATTGTACCACTCCCTCCATCTCTTAAAGAGCTGTCGGCCAAGCCTTAAAATTCTTACACTATCCCTCTATTTTGTACTCGGGGACCGAAAAAGGAAGAGGAGGTAACTCTTGTTCTATTATAACCGATGAATCAAGACTCCCTACCGGTCCTAAGTAAAATTGATCGTTATTGTCGGGTATGTGGATAAGTACCTATTGGGATCCATTAGGCGATGAGATGAGAAAATTGACGAAGGATGCTGAACAGAAGACTTGAAGTGTGAAGAAGAAGCCGATTGCAGATGGTTCGAGAACTCGTGCGTGTGAAAATGATGGGAGAATGTACGTCATATATATAGTGGGGTAAGATGAACAGTATAAAGGAGAGAGATTTTCCCGAAATGGTGCAAGCGGTTAATGAAAGATATGCAAAGGATTTGACGGCACCATAAATAGAACGATTATCAATGGCGATTCTATGCTAAGCCGATTATGGTAGAAGCCAATGAAGGAAATTTTTGGAAGATAACATATTATCTCCTAAATATGGGGGGTATATACTTGCACCAGAATTTGGTAAGATATGGTCAAATTGTTAGGCTAATGATGAATGGGTATGTTGGCCGATATCGGATAATGAAAGAAAAGTTAAAGATAGGATTACGACCGATATTGATCCAACTTTGAGAAGTCCTGTTCGAGTAAGAGGTCAATACGGATCATGGTGGACAACGTATCGAAAAAGGATACGATCAGCCAATCTGCTATAAAAGATAGTAAAGGCGTGCGAGGACAACAACACAATCAAATCAAACAACTCGCATGACTTTTTATTTACTTTTCTGTCAACTAAGAGTAGCTTTGTAACTTAGTCTTTTTCAGAAATCTGATTCTGATCAATAAAGTTGCGCATCGCCGATTGTTGATCTCCATCGATTACGCCAATCAGGTTTGATTTTCTTCGATCTTGTTGCGCATTGCCTTCTTGGGAAAGTCTACTTTTATCTACCATCTATTCAGTCCTAATCGGCTGTTTAGACTTACCGTTACCCTAGATCTAATCGGCTTTTTGGCTGTTTAGATCTTTGCTGATTTTTACATTAGATCGGCTTTGAGCATATTTTTCTATCTATCTTACCGATTGCAGGATTAAATCGGTTGGCACACTCTGAGCCCAGTGTTCGTCGTGTGTTGTAGTCGATCAATCCTTCGTCACATTTTTCGACGCCAACGGTTCCTTTTGCATAGGTCAACATTCACGTAACACACAGATGTGTTGATGCTAGCTGAATACAGTTGATGAAATACAAGACATGCATGACGTGCAACTCATCTCAAAGGAAGAAGTATTCTAATAACCCAAAATTTACTTCTTCACTGATCTCTCTCAAAACTAATATTACTTCCTGAACACATAATGTTTCTCCCAAAGGGCGAAAAATAGAGAGAATGCCCTCACTCTTCCTTAACACTACTAGGCCGCTTTTAGGCCTTGCTGGGCCTCACCCTCACTCGTACCTTGTCGAAGAACAGGACGCAGGAACCCGTATAGGCGTATAGCCAACTAGGCAACTACTCCTCTCGAACTCGATAAGCAAATTGGCAAGCTAATTGAACACCTTTTTTCGCTAATAGAGAACTTGGAATGAGACGAGAAGACACAACTCCGATCGATAATACATTAATACTAGCATGCATGCTCTCCAACAGTACAGGAGTACTATTTCGACACATCCAACGAGCAGTACTCCAGTACTGCCTGCACTATTAGGGCAGCTGCCAAACTTGTGTGGCGCAAATTAAAACAAAGCTGGGTTCTCTTCTGAAAACGATCGAGCCAAGCCGCGTAAGGTGAACATTTTCAAACTGAAATCATTTAATTAACAAATCCCCGTCGCTTCGAACGAACTAGCAATTAGAAACGGCTCCTCTCTCGTTATTTCGGTTGGGCGCACCATGATGGGCTCGATTATCTCGGCATAGTGACGTGGTAAACATTATTGGTACATTATAATCTCCCAGGCACTAATTGGAGGGCTTAAACTAATACTAACCAGTACACGAGAAACCACTGATTTTGTCGAGCGGAAGGGACAGACTTAGTAAGCATGCATCCGGCCGGGCGCACCATGATGAGCTTCATTATCTCGGCGTAACCACGTGGCAAATATTACGAGTGTACATTATAATCTCCCAGGAACTAATTGGAGGGTTCAAACTAATAAGCAGCGGTACTCGATCAAGAAACCACTCATTTTGTCGAGAAGAAGGGAAAGCATCCGACCGGCCGGGCGGACTAGCAGGACTACCATTGTGCGTACGTGACACGCTTCATTTTTTTTTTTCAAATGTAATCCCTCTTTATATGCACTTACAAATTTAGTTCTCTCTCCTACCACGGAAGGTACGGTAGATGACACGTGTTCTCTGCTACGTTTAAAGAGCACGAAAGCCAGCGGATCTCAGTCAACCGCAGAAACTGTGTAGCCCACCGCTGCAAGATTACTTCCACACTTCCTAAATATGGTAGCAAGTTGCTACCGTGCTTGGCTGCCTGTTGGCACACTCAATTGCCCTATTGCAGTGCTAGCCGGCTTCCGTGTTCTTTAGATGCATAGGAAAAATTTATAAATAGGGCTAGGTTTTTTTTAAAAAAAAATAAAGGACGCGCGCAGCTAGCTACTTGTCCTAGCCCCGTGCACTGTATAAATCGTTAATGATGATATATATGTCCCAGCTGGATGTACTAGCTATCGGAGTATATGTGTTTTTCTTCTGTTGCGAAATGGCTCCATGCCTCCATGCATGCGCGCTTTCTGCACAAAATTTATCTTGCTCTGCGGCCGTAGCTACACTAGCTACACACATGCAAGCAAGACTTTGCTCCGAGACGTACGTACGGCGCCACTCCATCTCGTGCTTATACGTGCATGATTTTTTCTTTAAAGTCCGCATAACATTTTAAACTTGCTCGAAATTTCGTCTGCTATCTCAAACTATAAAATTAGATATTTGACCTCTTCAACTTTGCAATCCGGTTCAAATAACAGTATAATTCGGTTTCATATAGTGGTATTGCCCACGTGACATTATGAGTTGACGGTTATACCACGTAGGATAATATGCTAGACAAGTTTAGTTCAATGAAAGATGGGGCTCACACGGCTTCTCCCAAATCGAAATAGAGAGTGAGGGCGCTACAGGGGATGACAACCATGAAGGGATGATTAGGAACTCGATGGGGGGAGAAGTACATGTGGGCCCCATCGCTGTCGTTAACTTAACTTGCCATTGTATCATCCTACATGGCAAAAACACTTACTTATTGCGCCACACGGGCAATACCACTATACGAAACCGAGTTAGATGTTATTTGAACCGGATTGCAAAGTTTGGGGGATCAAATATCTGGTTTTATAGTTCGGAGATGCTGGATGGACTTTCAACCAAAGTTCAGGGTGTTATATAGACTTTCTTTCTTTTTTTAAGTATTGGAGTATTATTGAAGAACCGATCTTACTCGTATGGGAGTGATTCAGGGGTTCGGACGACGTGGAGCCATGAGTTGGTCGATACATAGAAGGGGGTGGGGCCACTACTCCTCCTGTCTAGACTTCGCTCTTGAGTGTAACGTTTGCTCCGTTTTTGGCCGTCAGATCTGGCACGAAGTGTCTAGATCGAGCAACTAGGCCACCTCGCATGCCCCCACATGGACCATGTCCGCGAGGACTGAGCCTTCCCTAGCCACTTGATCTCATTTTGGTGGGTGCATATCGTATTCCACCGTGTGGACCGCGTGCATAATAGGAAAAAAATGCCAGTGGCCAATAACTGCATGTTGTCTAGTCCAGTTAATGTATGGGCCTACATGTCTGCCTCGTGAGTACAGTGTAGGGTGGTAGCGCTTGCGCCTTACCCTCGCCACCTACTTGACCTCGGCCCACGCCACCCACCCGACCCTACCTCAAAACCCTAGCACGAGCACCTCAGTCCCACGGCGGCTCCTTCTCGTGTGCGCTTCGCCTCCCCCTCGCGAGACTCATTCTCCTCTATTTCCTCTCGCTAGGCACCGTCATCCGCTCACGTTAACCTCTTCTTTGTGGTCCCTCACCATCGCATTGTCCATAAGTCCCTACGTCACGGTCGATGTCGTTCTCTCCTGTCACCGAGGGCGCTAGATTTGGGTGGGATTGTGTTGGATCTGGTCACCATGCACTTGCTCACACACCATCTCATCTCCACAATCGCCCTCCCTATCATTGCTCCGTCTATAGTCCTGATCGCCAAATAGCCCGTGACAACCAAGGGGAGCATATGATGGTGGCTGCGGTGTCGGTGATACAGCAACTACAGCAACAGTACCGTGGCATGCACATGTGCATGTAGAGCAAGTGGGTGGCGGAGATGCAGGAGCCGCACAAGCTCACACACATCTAGCTGGGGTATGCAATTCCCTTATGAGCTGCATGCGTCTACGATACGGCGATGTTTACCTGCGTGGTGGATTGCTAGTTCTTTGTGGGTGTTGGCGCGCATATCTATAAGAAGGTTACTAAGAGCACCTCCTCCGTAGCTTCCTCTCCTCCTGCTGACCGCTGCTGGAATTGACCTCCCTGCCACCCTAGAAAACTTCCTTGCCACCCCAACCATCCTCGCTGACCTAACGTCCTTGCACTTGACCTCCTTGTCAAACTCGACTAGGAGCCAAGCTTCACCAGCAAACTCGATCTCCTCGTTGTAGGCTGCAAACCTTGCCGCGCCGTTGTCTAGGTAACATCACTGCCCCCAATCTCCTCCTTTCCGGTTTCCGGATATATGGTTCTTCAAGCACATATAGTTTAATCTTTGCAGCTAATGATGTTTTCTATGACCTAAAACTTTGCCAATTAAATGAGTACTGGTCAAATTTGATTGGTTTCGTAACTGCTAAAGGTTTCGAATTCTGTCTTGATTAATTTTTTGGCACCCACCGAAAGAACAGAGACTCGGTAATTTCAAAAAGTTCGGTTGAATTTTGGGACAAAATGGTCGAACAAAAGATTACAATCTGGCCAAACTTGGATCAAAATTTGCTAGAAAAATAGAGGGAAAACACCGTGAAGAAAACAGAGAAGCAAGGGAAAAACAGGGGGAAATAGAGCCAGGAAAACAGAGAAACATAGAAAAAGAGAAGTAAGGAAAAACAAATTGCACTGCAAGCTACATGCATGAACATTGCTGACCTCTTTTGTCCATCATCACCAAGCTCCAAGCCCCCAATCTCTCACAAGTACCAACAGGCCCCAGCAACTTCACCAAGGCACCAAAGCTTGTCCATCGCATCACCAAGCTCACAGGTACAAATGTGAAGCATGATACAATATAAGCAATGAATAGAAGTGCTTTATTTTGTATGCACAGATTGATCACCTCGAACCTTCCTTTCTGCTTTGGTTTACAAACATCTTTCCAAGCCACCAAATAACCTCCTTTCTTATTTATATCCGAACCATGCCAAAGAGTGTGCACCCCAAGCTTATTACGGAGGTCTTCATAAATTTATGTCCTTTCTTTTTAAACATCTTCATAAATTTATCAATCATCAACATGTTCCTTGGGTTAAACTCCTATGGAGGTCTTATTATCAAGATTTATCTGCACCCCAAGTTGGCAGGGTTTTGGGTTATTTCTGGTGGAAAGACCACATTCGGCTTTTTTGATCTTTTTCGTGGGATGGCTTCTTCCTCCAATTTTGATGGGCGCTCATATTTATTCTGGAAATATGTTTGGAATCTTGGCTTTTTACAATCCGAGTTTCCTCATCTATTCTCCTTTGCGAAAAATGCTGATAGTTCAATGGCCAAATTTCTTGATGGTGCAGATTTTGTTACCAAATTTCACCTTCCTTTGTCTCCCCTTGCTTCATCGCAACCGCATCTTCTAATCGACAGATTGCAGTCTATTGACTTGGTTGTTGGACATGATTCTTGGACATATATTTGGGGCTCTACTTCTTTCTCTTCATAGAAAGTGTATGATCATTTCTCTGGACAATGTTTCTTAGCTCTTCCTTTCAAGTGGTTATGGACTTCATATTGTCTCAATAAACAGAAAATCTTCTTTTGGCTACTACTAAGAGACTGTTTGAATACTAAAGCTCTTTTGTAGAGGAAAGGACTCTCTTTGGGGAGCTATAATTGTGTTCTTTGTGTTTCCCAGAGAGAGGAAATGCTTTACCATTTTTTTTCTCCTGCAACTTTAGCCAATGGTGCTAGCATTTCCTTCATATTAATTTTGACTTATCTCTGGAGGTAGTTGATCTAATTCAAGAGGCTAAATATCGGTGTAGACTGTTTTGTTTCAAGGAGGTGGTCATTATTGCTTGCTGGATTATTTGGAAGATTCGAAACAAGGTCATTTTTTATCAAGGGGTGGTCTCTTTAGCTCTTTGGAAGCAAGAGTTTAGGGAAGCATTTTCAATGGTTATTCATCGAGTTAAACCTTCCCTACGAGAGGATTTCTTTTCTTGGTTGAGTAGCCTTTCTTAGTCTTCAGATCTTATTCCTTTTGTCTTTGTAAATTCCTCTATCCCTTTTTGCTTGTAATTAAACTCTATTTTCTAATATATTAATCTCAGTAGGAGACTCCCGTCGTGTTTTTCCTAAAAAAAATAATGAATAGAAGTGGCATGAATCCATTGAAGAAAGCAACAAAATATTTCCATCACGCTCACAGTCACAGAGTAAAGGATTAAATTGCTTAATCTATCAAGCAATTGTATTGTCACAGTAATCAAAACAACAATGTTATCAATCCAGCATGCTCACAGTGCATAACTTCTAGCTAAACATGGGATATTTGTAGCATTTAGTTGGCTCTAAGGTCCAAAATCACAAAGCATTACAAACATTTGTTTTGCAGCTTCTCGTTGGCCATGCTGCCATGGCTTGAAAACACAGGGATCTAACCTGGAACAATATGGAAAAGGCTAGCATCAATTGAAACATTTCACTAGAATATGATGACTACACACTAACTCAATATACATGATAGAATTTTGGAAAATTGTAGTAAGCATGGAAAATAATGCAAAATGAATATGAGTTACTTATGGCGGAAAAGCAAAAATCTGTTGACGAGGCCAAATGCCTTTACTATAGAGGTCAACCTAGCACCTCGCGGAGATTCGACGTTTGTGGAGGACAACCTCATAACGCTCTTCCAATTACACCACCACCTCCGAGGGAGGCGGTAAGAGACTTAAATCTTGCTCCAAGTGGTTTGCAGGAGGCTACTCTCGTCAAAAGGATTCACATTTTTTTAAGTGCAATTCTTAATCATCTAACGGAAGGAGAAAATATGCTTAATAAAACAATTATAAAATCCCTCGCTGCTGATTTACAAGAAGCTGTAAACGAAGTGTAAGTTAGGTCTTTATCCACAAGGTCACAGACTGATTCCCGCATGGAAGGATCTTCATCTGGTTAGCACCATTAAAGCATTAGCTGCTAACGGAGGGTTGAACCATGCTGTAAGGGGAAGAATAATAAAAAGAACAAAAAGAACACTCAACGAGAAGTTGTAGGCGTCTCAGAACGACCTGCATACTCCAAGGGGAAGGCACCTTGGAAGAAAGCAGATGGTCGACAGGACGACCAGGCTATTTCTAAAAAAACTGGTGCGACCAGTGGCAATAATCGCTGGTGCCCACTGCACAAAGCGTCAGGGCATGACTTGCGAAATTGCCATACTTGGCAAAGACACATGGAAGACTTTTACTCTGGTAGAACTACAAAATAATAAGGATGCAGATGGCGACGAAGACATGGGTTATCAGAAAGCTGATAATCATGTCAATATAATATTTGAAGGATCATCTGCATATGCTTCAAAGAGGTAGTTCAAGACTGCTTGAAGGGAGGTCAACAACATTGACAACCAAACAGGAAAGCCTGAATATCCCAAGTGGTCGGACGTTGCCATCACCTTCAATAAACAAGATTGTCCAAAAGGTATATCAATTCCTCAAAAACTTCCATTAGTGGTTTCTCGTACAATTAGCAATTGCAAAGTAGGACGAGTTTTAGTTAATAGAGGTAGTTCTCTGGATTTGCTCTTTATTCATACCTTGGACGAAATGCAAATTCCCTATTCTAAGATCAGACCTATTACAAACCCATTTTATGGAATTGTGCCTGGTCCGTCGGGAACTCCAGTGGGACATATAGTGTTTCCTGTCACCTTTGGAGACGCCAACAATTTCATAACGGAGTTAGTATCATTTGAAATTGTTGATTTTGAATCAGCATACAATGTCATTTTGGGTAGGCCTTCACTAACAAAATTTATGGTAGCTACTCATCATGCCTACCAGGGAATAAAGATACCTGGTCCAAAAGGTGTGATTAGTGTACAAGGTAACCAAGTTACTGCATTTAATTGTGATCACAAGTTGCTTGAGATTGTCGATCAATTACTAATAAGAGATACT
This sequence comes from Otatea glauca, assembly GCA_036346275.1. NCBI lineage: Eukaryota > Viridiplantae > Streptophyta > Magnoliopsida > Poales > Poaceae > Otatea > Otatea glauca. Next base: position 23,005,964 of record CM070715.1, read on the forward strand.
AATGTTGCAGGAAAGCCTTATAAGACTGAAAGTCTAACAAGGCAGAGAAGCTGAAAGTAACTCCTCAGCCCAATGAACAAGTAAAAGAAGTTCCCATTGATCCTGTCGACCAGTCAAAAACTGTTCGGATAGAATCAACAATAGATGCCAAGTAGGAAAATGCGCTCATTGCTTTCCTCCGGGCTAATGCAGATGTGTTTGTGTGGAAATCATCCGACATGCATGGGGTCCCAAGGGACGTAATAGAGCACAGGTTAACCATACGGCCTGATATACGACCAGTGAAGTAGAAGCTACAGCGATTCACTCCTGATCGACAAGAAGCCATCCGACAAGAGTTGAATAAACTCTTAGAAGCTAGTTTCATTCGCGAAGTTGGTCATCCTGATTGGTTTGCAAAGCCGATTATGGTCAAGAAAGCAAATGGTAAGTGGGACATGTGCGTTAATTGTACCAGTTTAAATAAAGCTTGTCTAAAGGATGATTTTCCTTTACCCCGAATTGACCAACTGGCTGACTCAATAGCGGGTTGTGTACTGATGAGTTTGATGGATGCATACTCAGGTTATCATCAAATAAGCATGGCAAGTGAAGATGAAGAGAAGACTTCCTTCATTACCCTGTTCGGTGTCTACTGTTACAAGAAGATGCCATTCAGGCTGCAAAACGCTGGAGCCACGTACCAGCGTCTCATGCAGAAGACTTTCTATAGTCAAATAGGGCATAACATAGAAGCTTATGTTGATGATCTCATTGTAAAGAGCAAGAAAAGATTTAATCAGACCTGACTGAAATCTTCAATAATTTGAATAAGCATGAAATTAGGCTTAATCTAGAAAAGTGTGTATTTAGGGTTTCTTCTGAAAAATTGCTTGGTTTTCTTGTTTGTTCTTGAGGTATTGAAGTAAATCCTGAGAAGATTTAAGCAATTGAATCCTTGTAACCACTTTCTACAGTAAAGGAAGTTCAAGGTTTAACTGGTTGGATGACTGCTCTCAGTCGCTTTATCTCAAGATCAGGAGAACGTGGTTTGCCTTTCCTTAATGTAATAAGAAAACACGACAAGTTCCATTGGTCGGATGAAGAGAACGAAGCATTTAATGACATAAAACTTTATTTGTAGAGCCCTCCCACTCTGATCTCACCCAACCCTGGGGAACCTTTGTTGGTATACTTAGCGGCTTCAAATAATGTGGTTATTGCTGTACTAATTGTTGAATGAGAGCAGGTTTAGAAACCTATTTATTACGTCAGTGAAGTTTTATATGGACCTAAGGAGCGATACCCTCAAGTTCAAAAATTGCTTTACGCCCTATTAATGGCTTCTAGAAAATTGAGACATTATTTCCAATCTCATTGGATTACAGTACCATCATCTTTTGCTTTGGGGAGTATTTTACATAACCAAGAAGCAACTGGTCGGATTGCTAAGTGGACAGTTGAACTTGGGTCACTGATATCCATTTCGTTGCCCGGACAACAATTAAGTTCCAAATTTTGGAAGATTTTATTGCTGAATGGACAAAGAGTGAACCCTCTATAAAAGAGGATACAACTAATTTCGACCACTGAAAATTATACTTTGATATTTTTCGAGAGATAAAAGGCTTGAAAGCTGGTATAGTATTGGTCATGCCTCAAGGCGACCAGTTACAATATGTAATCCAAATACAATTCCTTGCTACCAAAGCCTATTCGTTGCATGGCAAGCGGTATTAATGGCTTCCGCCCAAAAACTATCGAAAGTGCCATATTCATCAAGCATTGTTCTTCCTATTTCAATTAATGTTCAATTTTTCCGTTCTACTACTCCATTTTGCTCCGGAGTGTAGGTGGCAAAAAGCTCGTACTTTATTCCAAGTTCATCACAATAATCTTCAATTCTTGTATACTTTAGTCATTTTGAAGTCCAATATATACCACGAAAAGATAATATCTGTAACAGCCCAAAATTAATAAAATAAGAAATATAACATCAAAATTATTCATGTGATTTATTTTTGTATTTTCTGGATTTTCCTGAATTATTATAAATTCTTTTGGCATTTCTCTAATAAAAGAAAGTAAATTAGGTGATATAGTAAAATGGTAAAAGTAAAACAAAAGGTAAAAACATAAAATAAAAAAAATCTGCAAAAATCATAATAAAATATTAGAGCACTCTAGAACCCATCTCATGGCGGTTAAGGTGACGTGAACTACTAAAATATAATAAAAGCAAAGTGTAATCATGTGAGAATAAATCAATGCAGATCATGTTAGATTTTTACAGAATTCTCCAGAGGTTATCCTGAGTCAAAAGTTTTACCATGCTGATATAAAAACAGTATCTACCTCTGGTAAAAATATCAAAAATAAAATATTGTATTTTGTAATTTTAAAAATTCGAAAACAGAAAATAAATAAAGCTGTATATAGTAATGTCAGAATTATTAAACTTTAAATATCACATATAAAAATATGAAAATTTTACAGAAAGTAGTTAATACCATTTCAGATCCTTATAAAAAGTTTCATAAAATAATAACCTAATTTTGGTCATAAATTAAATATAAATAAGAGCAGGTAGAAATTCAAAAGTCCCATTGTGGGAATTTTAATAACATTTCTACCAGGATTTTCTACCTGAAAATTTTATAATATGCTTATCTTTAACTTTCCGACCTAGGTAAAAATTTTCAGAAATAACCAAGTTAAAATGCTGGCTTTAGCTAGTGGATCTATCTCGGCCTGTCCAGAACTTCCATTCGGACTGCGAGTTCTTTTCACTGACTTGTGGGCCCAACGTTGCAGCTGGCCTCCTTGCCGACTTCTCCTTGCCAGCTCGCCCCCGCACATCAGCCTCTCCCGTTCCTTCTTCTCTGCTCTCCCCTCTCCCTCCGTCTCTTGCCCGAGCCAGCGCCGCCTCAAATCTTGTCGCTTCCCGCCGCAATCCGACGTCCGAGGCACTGCCATTCCTCTGCTATCCCGCTGCCACGCCAGTGCCTTGAGAGCCTCGCCCTACACCCTAGTGCCGAGAAGCCTCGCGCTCTGTCCTGGCCGAACCGCCCTTACTCTCCACGCTCAAACCCTGGTTCAACCGACCTCACTGCCTATTTAAACCCCATAAAGCCTTGGTTAGCTCCTCATTCTCCTCTCAGCTTACCTCACAACCAAAACACCGCCCAAAACCACTTCGTCCCTTCCGACTCTGGCGAAACCAAAGAAAAGGGGGAAGACCTTGATTAACCAAACCAGTCCATACCACATCAAGCCATTCAGTCCAGGGCCTCCTCATAGCACCTAGTGCATGTCCCTGACCTTAATTGGAACTCATCCTCTCCGGTGAGCCGCCGCACCGAGCACAACCACAAGTGCTGGTGTGGGACAGCCTTAACTTATTAAGTTACTTAAAACTGGCTTTGCACTTTGGAAGGCTGGAGTAATACGAGCTGTGTCTTAATGGATTGCTCGAAGGGACGTCCACACCAAGGTGATCATGGAGCAAACGTTTACCAATATAACGGTGTACGCCATGCTATGGGGAGTTTCATCATTTTTATGCTCTGAGTTCTTCTACCATAGTATGAGTTTATCATCACCGTGCTGGTGCAAAGTCAGGGTTAAGTAATTTAACGGTTATGTCATAACTCTCTGCGGCACACCAAAGGAAGTGTGATAATATTGATTGCACAAAGAGCCAGTCATGTCTTGTGGGTAAAGCTGTACACCTCTGCAGAATGTAAAAGTAATCGATTAGCTGCGTCTGCGGTTATGGGCACTTGGTAAAGTCATCACATAGTTAGATGTTTTTATTTTCATAAATATGGTTTCTACCATGTGTTGATGGGAAATGGTTCTTGGATATGGTCATGATACCCAGGTTCGTGATTTTACTTATTCGTACTCTGCATACTGTTATTTCTGTATTAAATTGCTTTTACTTAAATTTCATTTGCAATCTACTATTTTGTATTTTCATTTCAAATTAGCTTTATGCAAATTAAACGGAGAAGCCTTTCCCTTGAAATGGCCTGCATGTATTATAGGATTTGTAAAAGTCTTGCGAGTACGTAAGTACTCAACTTGCTTATGTTGATATTTTTAGGTGAAGAATCAGATTATCCTGACGACACATACGTTGATACATGATTCAGGGAGGTTAATGATGAATTTTACTAGGGTTTTACCTTGTCAGTTGCCTGTGGGGATAATGGGTCAAAAAGGCAAACTACAAGATGTTGTCTTCACTGCAGTCTTTTACTTTTGGTATTGTAAACATACTATGTAACTTTGCTTCCGCTGTGTAATAAAAACTTATGTACGGTTGTGATATCAATCTGTAATTGTGCGTACTAGCCACTGATCATGCGACTAGTATTGTATGCACATGGTACCCATTATTGGTATTTATTATCAAAAATGGGGGCCTTACAATATCTCAGCGAACCTGTTACAAAACTGGGTTCCTCACAATCAACTGTTCCAACAGGTATATTTCTTGAATATCTGTCGAAATCTTCTATAGACAAATTCATAGAAAAACTCCCGACTATTACAGAGGTCGGAGTCCTTGAGAAAAATTCAGATTGAGTTAAAGCATTTAAAGTCTATATAGAAAATGAGACACTGCTTGAGAATATTCATGAAAAGGATATATACTAGTTCGAAAGGTGCAAATGTATAAAATTCTTGACAATACTCTTTATAGAAAGGGAACACATGATATTCTAATGTGATGTATAACCTAGAAGTAGGGAAAAACATTGCTTAATGAGATACATGGGGGCTTGTGTGGAGCGCACGCTTCAAATCGAACTCTGGTCGAAAAAGCTTTCCGACAAGATTTTTATTGGCCCACTGCTTTACAAGATGCCATGCACCTTGTAAAAACTTATGAGCAATGCCATTGTTATGCTTGACAAGTACATTTACCTGCTAATCAATTACAAACTATACCTTTGACATGGCCATTTGCGACATGGGGCATTGACATAGTAGGTCATTTACCAAGAGTAACTGATGGATTTAAATTTTTATTTATTGTGATCAATACGTTCACAAAATGGATTGAATGTGTGCCTGTAGTTTCCATTACGACTCAGGCAGCAAAGGAATTCTTTGTGAAAAATATAGTCACTAGATTTGGTGTACCTAATAGGCTAATTACTGATAACAGATCATAGTTCGTCAATGGTCTGTTTCAAGAGCAATTGAACGAGCTAATGGTCAAATTATATAAGGTATAAAGAAATGAGTGTTTAATCGTCTTACCATAGGCACAACGACCAGTAGAGCAATAGAGCAACAGGAGAAACACCTTTTCAACTGGTCTACGGAGCTGAAGCCGTGTTGCTAAATGAGATTCATTTGGGTTCTACATGGATTTCTCTCTATGAACAGGTTAATTAGGACGACCAACGTGAAGATGATATCAATCTCTTAGAAGAAAAGCGAGATCGAGCACTTATCAAGTCAGCAGCGTATTTACAAGGCTTAAGAAGATATTACAAAAAAAGAGTTCAACCACGAACACTAAATGTGGGAGACTTGGTTCTAAGGCGTATCCAGAATCAGTCTAACTTACATAAGTTATCCCCCAAAAGGGAAAGTCCCTTTAAAGTAGTGTCAATAACGTCCTGCTTGATTGGCCATGGAAGATGGACGAATTCTATCAAACACATAGAACATACAACATCTTCGCAGGTTTTTTGTGTAAATATGTTTATTTATATTTTTCTTCATTTAAATACATATTTTCTTTATTGTGATATCTCAACTTGTTCTCTTCCTTTTTTGATCATATTCTATAAACAACATACGATGTTACTGGTCAGATTGTGAGACAACATTTAATAGAGACTTTTCTTGTAAGCCAGTACTTATTGTATTGAAAATCATTAGAATGACTTTATCTCCAATCTGTTGCGGGTTAATATGAAGTACAACATGAAAAGAACAAGTTGACTATCCTATAACTATTTGTATACCAAACACATTGCTGGTCAGCACAAAACAGTTGGGGGCTATTTATATACTCAGAAAAATATGCAAGTAGATGAGATACAAGATGAAATATAATACAAGAAGAGATTTTTTCTTTTTCATTCATTCAAAATAGGTCACACATGTTGCTTGAATGTAATCTTTACATTTTTCATGTATGTCTCAATGGCGGAGGCTACTTCTGCACGTTTCATATCAATCACTTCTTGAGTAGTCAGCTTTAGATCAGACGCCAGTTTCTCCAACTCAACCGTATCCTTATAAAAGCGCCTTAATTTGACAAAAAGGGCAATCACTTACACGGTAATTAAAGCTCGAAGAGTAGTTTTGATAGTTTGTGCCATTGCAGGGATGTGGCTTTAGATGATCTCAACTGGTCATTCACCCCTGCGACCAGGTCATCAACCGACAGATAAGGAGTTGTAAGTTCTACTTCTTTACCCTTTAAATCCGTTGCTATTTTCTGAAGCTGTTCAAAAATAAAATTCAGAGTGGATTTCCTACCTCTCTGAACTGTGGCCAAATCTTTTACAAAGAGCTTTATTTGGCCAGTTAGATTGTCCATTTTACTCTTCATCACTGGTTTTTTGCTCTTCAGATTTCATCCACTCTTCTTCCCATTCGAAAAGTTGAGATTCTCTAGCCTTTATTGTATTCTTTATTTCTGCAAAGATTTAATTGAAAGTTGCTTTCATTTTTCCTAAATAACAAATAATAATAATTTTAAGTATGTTGAGATGTGGTTCTTACCTGCTATTTCAGACACCTTTGCCTGAAGAGTAATCTTGTGCTCTTCGGAGAGCCTTTGGATCTTGTCTTCATTTCTCTTGAAGGCTTCATGGAGTATAGCAGTTTTATCTTCGTGGTATTTGCCCTTGTCGGTAGCCAGAACAAGATCAAATTTATAACCCTTTGCGGTATTTTGAGCCACCAAGAGTTGTTTTTCTAATTCCTTTATTCGTTCTCTTTATCTGTGTCAAAACAGTTCTGTTAGAACAAAGAAGATAGGGAAAAAACAATAATAAAGCTGATTCATACCTTCTTATTGTTAAATTTCGGGCTTGGCCAAAATCTTTGCTTGCCGACCTAGTAGGTCGAGCAATTCTTGCGAATGCTATAAAAAGCAACAACAGCAAATGAATTAAAAACTACCTTTTCTCAATATTCCCTAAAAAATGAAATGAGATGTAAACCTTCACTTGCAAGTTACTAAAAACTTGCTTGAAGTCTTCCTGGTCAGAATGACCGAAAGAAGATTCTTGTGGCAAAGCCACATGTGCGACAGATGTGGTCATGGCCCTTTCTAGCACCACCACCTATTCTGTCCTGCTGGTCGGAATGACCAGCGCCTTCTCTGTTGTAGTAGGAGGGTCTTCGGTTTCCATAGCCGTAGACACCTCCTCGGCCGCAGTGGTCATCCCGACCATCTCCATTGTCATCGTAGGAGGAGCAACGACCTCCTCCGCGGGCAATAAAGCTTGACCGACCAGTGGATCTGCTACAGCGGTTGAGGGATTTTCACCCTCAACGCTGGTTGGATCCTCCTGTCCAACTGGTCGGGTTTTCTTAGGTGATTACCTTGGTTGATTCTGAGGCCTTTTCCACACTGGTCTTCACCAGTGTGACCAGTGGGTTAGCCTCGTCACCAACCTCAGCAACCATACCCTAATCTGCAGGAGAACCAGGAATAGTTGTCTCGGGACTAAAAAAAGCAGCAAAGCGCTCTTAGATTCTGATGGAATAGTTCTCAGAAATAAGAGAGTGAAAAAATAAATACATACAGCAAAGTCCTGAGACCATGTCCCAGGATATTAAAGGAAGTGATGAAGCCTCAACATCCAAGGTCGGGAGTCTTCCTATTTCTCCTTATAATCAGAGGAACATTATCCTCTGAATCCTCACTCTCACCTTGGACAAAGGGGAATGTCGGAAGATTTCTATGTGGACAATCCTAATTGCGGTTGAACCATTTTTTATAGCGCACCTGGGATACATTCCTCTTCTGTGTCCCTGCAGCGAATTCTACCCTCCTGTCTTACCCTGGGGACCAATCATGCGCACACTTAGAGAGTATGGTGTTAGCTGGTACCAGAGACTGACTAGTACTGTTTGGTCAGCACTAGCCAGAGCGGTGGTCGGATCCACCGCCTTAGAAGCACCTCTAGTAGAAGTTCTCGCCTTCTTGGTCGGTGGAGTCGAAGCTGAGAGCTCCCAATGGTCAGTAGTTCGCTTTCGACCATGCATCTAAAAACGAGTTTATCTATTAACACGAGGAATTAAAAAAAATAACCAAAAAAATTTATTGGTACTCACCATGATGTGTTAATTAATGAACTCATCGGTTTGCCCTATCAGGCTAGATGGCTGCTTATACAAAGCAGCCGGGTCGGACCCGTCAAAAGAGACACGCAGCATGTACGCATGTAGCATCCCAAAAAATTGAGTTTTGAAATGTTTAAAAATTAAAATGAACCAATTGTATTTTTCCAAATTAACTAAAGCTTAATTTAAATTTTTCTTTATGTAAAAGATTTAATTTAACTAAACTATACATCAAATAAATTTCCTTTGAGCCGGGTTCCTTATGCTCCAAGGAATTTTTCTATATTTTTGAGATTTTTTCAAATTTATTTGCTATTTATTTGAATTTATTCATATATATTTTATTTTTTGGTTTTTTATTAAATTGGAAAACGATTTTAGTTCTCAAAATCTCATCGGGCCGATTTTCCACAGCTCATTCCTGTTTCGGCCTTTGGCCCATTCCCTCAGCTCGCTTCGCCAGCCGAGCACCTCTGCCTACTCATGACTGCCCTACCACTCGCCAAATTTCGGCCGCCACCAAATTTAACCCAACCTAGTCCAATAGCATACCACACTGCAATTAACCCTAGCCGTCGTGGAGTCCGCCTCCCGTACACCGCCGCCTTTGGTTTCCGCATCGTACACACCTCACGAGGGCTTTAAAAGCCGCATCAACCCTTGTCCACGGTTCCCCTCGTTGCGCCGCACTCATACCTATCCTCAATGCCGGCCGAGAGTCTTTCGTCGCTAAGATCGAGCTCGTCGGAGCAGCTCTGTCACAATCGAAGCCTTCAACCTCATCGATCTCCATCATTGGCCCATCTCCACTGCTCCCTTGCGCAGCTTCATCTTCACCGCATCACGCTCGTCCAGATCCGAACCAACCCAGGTTCGATCTGTTGCCAAAACATCGCTGGCTTTGTCTTCTTCACCAGCGCCGGTGAGTCGTGCTGCCTCCCTTTGTCGGGGCCGAGCTCGAGCCGATGTGGGGTCCACCGTGTCGCCACGTGGTAGCCATATTGGTCCACCGCAGCACCCGGTCAGTCGATCTGTTTGGTCAGCGCCAAGTTGCCACCACGTCAGCAATGACGTCAGCGATGACGTAAGCCATGCACCGGGTGCACCGTGATCCGAGCGCATCGTCATAGACCTGATCCATCGAAAACCCTAGCTGACGTCAGCATGACGCAGTAAATCGGTTTTTCTTTGGAAAAATAATTTCAAAAAATAATCTTTTTCTATTTTCTCTAAATTTAATCTTTTGGAGGCCCGTTGTATCTCATACGAACTCTGATTGAGGCGATTCAAATTTCTAAATTTATCTAAAATTAAGCTCTACATTTTAGCCATTAATTTTCAATTTTGAGTTTGTTTAAGTCTCTATTTATTGTTTATTTATATTTGTTGCTTTCTTTTCTGGTAGACGCTAATCCTGAGGGAGCAAACGGAGAATTTGAAGATCAAGACTTAGCAGTAGATCATCAAAGCAAGTCATAACCTTTGATCATGTTGAACCTATATTTACAAAAGTAATTTGTTTTATACAATTGCATACTATTTTGATACAATGATTAATTGCTGGGAATAACTGTATACCTAGTTGTCATTATGCCACCTTAATTATTCGAATACCATGTATCCATTGTTAAACCTAGGTTGGGATATTATTAGTTGGACATGATCATATTATCAACATTGGGTTATTGTAGCTATGCTTAGACATGCTTAGTTGTACGATGGGATTCATGTCAAATGTTGAATAATGTTAATCTTGACTTAATAAGATATTGATTGATGGCAAGTAGCCACTGTTGTAAAATTTATTGTACCATGGCAGAGTGTGCTATTGGTCTTGGTTGAACAAAATAGTTTTCCCTCGGGCAAGTGATCGTGCAGTAAAGGGGGTGCCGTTAGCACATTTCACTACTACAAATGAACTCACATTAGACCTGTCATCACTGACGGTTTTCAAAAACCGTCTGTGATGAGGGGTCAGCACAAACGGTTTTTACAAAAAATAGTCAGTGATGAGTTTCATGCTCATCACAGATGGTTGTTGGCAAAAACCGTCTGTGATGTGCACTTCGTCACAGACGGTTTTAGCCAAAAACCATCAGTGATGACACCATGCTCATCACAATTGTTTTTGGCTGAAAGCGTCTTTGATGAGAGAATGCTAGTCACTGACGCTTTTCGGCTCAAACCGTCTATAATCACAACGCTATATGGATTAGCCTACACGTGCCCAATCCCATCACTTTTCCCGCCTTCCCCAAACCCTAGCCACCTTTCGCCTCGGCCCAATCGAGAGGAGCAACCGGAGGAGGCAGCGATTGGATGAGTACCACGCACGCCCCCATTCCTCCTCCGCCGTAGCCATAGAGAAACCCCAAGCTAAGCCGAGCTGCGCCCATCCCTGCCTCCTCCTCGTCAGCGTGCCGAGCCACCATCGCGGGCGCGGGCGATCCGAGCGATGAGGGTGGCGTGTGGCTAAGGAGATGGCGTCAGAGGACATGGTGGGGAAGACCAGGGGCGACACTGCCGTCACCACCATCGTAAACCTCCGCACCACCATCGTGAACCTGGCAGAGGAGGCCAAGCTCACGTGAGAGGGGGTCAAGGGGCTCGTCCACCAAGTCCTCACTAGCCTGTCGCCTCTTCTCCCACCCCCTCCTCACTACCATCGCAAGATCTGCCATCCCATGCCCTCCCACCTCCGGATCTTAAGAACGACATTTACTGTTTGCTTGCCAAGTTTACGGAGAAGGCCAAGTAACACAATCATTCTGGTTATTTTCTTATTGAGATATTTGTTTTGGGTGAAAATTTGAGACATGTTCTTAAAGATACGTTGCAACTCTATTAATCTCCCCTCTCTTTTATCAGGGCACGTCAAAAGAACTTACTGAGTGGTTTGAATATTTCAAATGTGCCTGAGTTTAAATACGAAAAAATTCAAAAAACTAGCTTTTCTGACCTGCACTTCCGGCTTGGTGCTGTATACCTCTAGTACCATCAGGTTCTCATCTACTCTCTTTATGCCTTAACAGAATCGCATTGTCTACGAGAAAAGTCGGTATGCAGTCCCTAATTCTTTCCGTTGTTCTGATGGATTTTTTATATCTTTTTTCATATGTTGAAATCAAATGGTCATTCATCACTATAAAATGTTTTGTTGCCTATCCCTATTTTCAAGTAAAGATGATAAAAGAACATGATTTATCTGTTACTTTGTTATGTGATGTTTGTAGTAGAATCTAAAATTCGCCGACGCAGCGTAGCGCGTGAACCCACCCTAGTTTATTCCTACATGCTAATATCTTGAGCTTATCAATAGAAAAATATTACCAATGAAAGTACGTTTACAATAAATATATCCTACTGCAATTTCTGAACAAGATATAAATATATCCTGCTGCAATTCTTGACTTCTATTAGTAAAATCTAGACCCTAAAGCACGTAATAGCAGGTTATCCTTATGTTTGCAGTATAAAACATGTTTTTCTATTCCCCACATCCTCTAGATTGCATGACACGTATTTTATGATTTTGTTAGATACTTTGTTGTTAAAGTTTGCTATTTTCTATATTGATATAATTGAACTCAGGACAGAAGATTTGATCATTTGTTTTTTCTTTCCCTTGGCTGCAGATGTTCCCCATAGCGGTTACTTGTGGCAATACTTTTGTTCTAAAGCCATCAGAAAAGGATCCAGGTGCTAAGCTAACATTGTAGATTAGTAGCTGAGCTGTACTTCTCTCGACAACTATTAGGACCAGTGTACTGATTTACCATTTAATTGTAGATTTGTAATTGAACAGTCTATGATGTGTAGTCATCACAGACTATTCTTGTTTAGAACCGTCTTTAATGACTCTTTTCAAAGACGGTTCAAAAACCGTCTGTAATGTTCCCCTACATAACTGACACATTGTTATTGACGGTTAACAAAACCGCCTGAGATTACGATTTTGAACTGTCTGAGATGATGATTTATGTAGTAGTGTTTGGGATGTGGTTGTCTTGCTTAAGACAACTCAAGGACTTAATCTTGTGCGCCATTGAACTGAGCTAATCGTACAACCACATGTCTGGTATGAGACAGACCTAGCTGATTAATTTGTAATATCTAAATTTGAGTACTGTTAGTTGGTGACGTGGGTTCCGGGATGGACGGGTAGATTCACATTACTCAAGAGGGGGCTCTGAGGGGTAAAATCTTAGTGGGTAATACCGAGTTTAGACAGAGCATTGTAAAGACTTTGTCATGATCTCTCTACGCCACACCAAAGGAAGTGTGCTAATGACATTGCACAAAGAAATGATCATGTCTTGTGGGTAAAGCAATACAACCTCTGCAGAGTGTAAAACTATTCAAATAGCCATGTCCGTGGTCATTGACATACCCGGGAATTTCACATAAGGTATAGAGTGTTTCATAAAAGGTTGGAAGGTGGAATTGTTGGGATGTGAACAGGAAGTTCACTTTTGTTTTGTTGTCTAAAGTTAATACTATTGAATTTAGTGGTTTGATAATTATTTTAGATGGTGTAGGGTGATGCCTCACCATTCTGTTCACGTTATCTACCATTGATTTACCGATTATTTATTATCATCTCATAAATATGCTTTCAATCTATTTACTATATTTCAATTCAAGTTGTTGCTTTTTGCAAAAGAACCATATGACTATATTTTGTCAAGCCTTGCATGAATATATTACATCATTTCCATATGGCTTGTTGAGTACTTTTTGTACTTACGGCTATATGCCTTTGTTGATCAGTTGCTGAGGATGGACTAGGCAGTACAGAATTCTGAGGAGGATTACTATGAGGACTACATGAACTAGGAAGATGTTCCCAGGCGATTGCCTGTGGCATGTCGAATGGCCCAAATTATTTTATTTCTGCTGCAACAGTTTATTTGTTTCTTAAGCCCTTAGGGCATAGTGGTGTAAACTTTGACCATAAGGTCCGTTGCTTTATTTAAAAATAATTTGCTACTTTCTTAGTTAATTCATTATTTGGTATGGTATTCCATCTATGTTGCTACTGTGTGCACTAGCGTGATCCTGGACTAGTGCGGTATACACAAAGGGTTTCAGACTCTTAAATCTAAGTCACGACAACAAACTCTTGACCAGGTCTCTTCAACAATCAGAACTGATAGGAGAAAATAGCCATAAATGTCAATAAAAATCCTTTAATAAGAAAGAAAGAGGTCAGTAACTAAAAGTCCCCTTACCTCCAGGTTCATCATTGGTTGAATCCTGGTTACCTTCCATCCCCTAGGCGAATATGAACCGCCTCTTCAGGGGGTTCACCTTGTAGAACAGAAAATCAAAGACAATTTTTGTCCTATCAAGCCTCCCTTCACCAACTTGATAATGACCTTAACGATGTCATTTTCCTTGTCGGTAAGGACCAGCAAATCCTTTTTTCCTTCTTTGCTTTGGCCCTTGTCCATATTAGGGCCGCCTTCCCAGTAAATCAGAGACGACTAGCCCCCGAAATTTTTGAATAAAACCACTCCCGCCGGTAATCACACCATGTGTCCTTGGTTGGGAGTGGGGGATACTGAGAAGCCATTTTATCTTGGAGCAAAGGTGAGAGAAAACACTCAAAATCAAAATAGTATTTGGGGGAAGATGGTGTAGCTCGATCTCATAATGATCTAGCACATCGGCCAAAACCTCACTCTCGGGGAGGCGAAATCCTAACTTCACCGAAGCAGTGAAGAGGACGAGACGCCTCTCCTAAGGCATTGGCTTCGTATCCTCCCCGCTAGGGTCCCATCGCAGTATTTCATGAGGAGGGATCAAACCTTGATCTTCAAGTTCCTTAATCCTCCCCTCGGTGAGGATCGACTTGTCCATGGTCATTAATTGGGGGAAAAGAAAATGATCAAAGGCAAGAGCTCAGAAATTGCAAAGGGCTTAAGAACTTACTTCTATGCTCAAAGACAGCAAAGGCGTAAGGAATCAAAGAGGATTTACCCCCTTTATATAACTTAACCTATGCCAGTTTTGGACACCATTTCAGTTTCCAAGAAAGGGTAAAAACTGCCTTTTTTAATAAACAATAACTGACACAGGATTGATGTTCTCGAACTTTATTTTGGATCTTCACACTTTTCACCTCCTTTCCTTGATCATACTCTCCGTCATAACTGATGGGAGAAGAAGAAAAAAAGATGAAAGATGAAAAGCCTGAAGGGCTAAGAGAAAGCTTGAAAATAATAGAATGTTATCCTCAAACTTCTTTTTAGGTATTGAAGCTTTTCACTTCCTTTCCTAGATCGTACTCTTCTTGCAATTGATGAGAGGAGAAATAAGGACGAAAGATGAAAAGCTTCAACTACTAAGAAGAATTCTGAAAGTATGAAGTATACAAAGGAAGCCTTCCTCCCCTTTATATGCATTATACATTAAAGGTAGTTACCGTCGGTTCAGTTACTGAGAGAAGTGCAGAAATTTCTCATTTATTGGCACTTAAAATAGTGAGATAATTGAGCATAATCCCATAAGGTCACAGAAGATGAAAAGCCCTAGTAATAAACTCTTATTACTCAAACCTTCGGGGCTAGCTGACGAGGATTAAAAAGTCTATCTTCCATTTGGGCCCTCAATGGATAAAAACCATACTTTATTAATAGGCCCACAAAAGCCCATAATTTAAAATGAAGCCTGCGCTCATTCAGACGGTCAAGCCTCCGACCAGTTCAGTCAAAGCAGCTCAATAGCATTGATTCACACTGGTCATCCCAAACCAGTAAAATAGTCATCCTGACTAGAGAACTGGTCGGGGATAAGTAGTTGTACCCACACATGTCTACGTACGGACAGTTGTCCAACAGATGCGCACAACTACCTGGAAGTTATACCTAGAAAAGGCACCCCTTGACGAGAAGACACCGTTTGGAGGGAAGACACCCCTCAGTTCCACAACACTTTTTGGAGATCATCTGTCGCTCTTCAACTGATATAAATAGGTGGCCAATTCATACTATTAAGGATATTGGTAATTAGCATTCGCAATCAGGATAGATAATTATAATCATTTTGTAATCTGTATACTTTGTGGTGCCGCTTGGCTAATAAAGAAACAATCACCATATATCGTTTTCCCATCTTGTTTACTAGGAGTCCACAATCATATTTTCATAAGCTTGATTAAGGGACCCTAGGAACCAAACTCAATTTTAGTACTGCATATCACCCTCAAATAGATAGACAGACCGAAAGAATCAATTAGATTCTGGAAGACATCTTGAGGGCATGTGTACTGAATTTTGAAGATACTTGGGATAAACATTTACACTTAGCTGAGTTTGCCTATAATAACAGTTATCAAGCCAGTATTCAAATGGCACCATATGAGGCATTATATGGCAGAAAGTGTAGATCCCCAATCTATTGGTATGAAACTGGAGAAAAGTCTTTAATAGGGCCTGAGTTGATTCGCCAAAATGATGAGAAGCTAAAACTCATCCATGAGAGATTAAAAATTGCACAGAGCAGACAGAAGAGCTATACTGATAATAGTAGAAGAGATTTAAAATTTCAACACAGTGATTATGTATACCTGAGGATATCGCCAATGAGACGAGTTTACATATTTGGAACTAAAGGGAAACTGAGTCCTCGATATGTTGGACCATTCTGGATTCTAGAGCAAAAGGGACATCAGCCTATCAACTAGAACTTCCTCCACAACTGTCAAAAATTCATAATGTTTTCCAAATTTCCCAGCTTAGAGCTTGTCTTCAAGAACCATCCTACCACATAACACATCTTAACATTCCTCTTCAACTTGATCTTACTTACGAAGAGCTCCCAATCAAAATCCAAGCTACAGAAGATCACCAACTTAGGAGAAGATCTATCTGTTTCTGTAAATGTAACACCCCAATTTTTGCTTTAAGTGTTATTTTATTGTCATTTATGCAATTTGAGATTTATTGGGATTTTTCTGGATTTATTGGAATTTATTTTGAGAATTAAGTAATTAGCCTCTTTGAGAAAACCAATTAAATATCTGCATAGTCAAAATAGAGTTTTGCCAAAAATATTTTATTTAAACTCAAAATATCCCAAAGTATTTATGAGAATTTTCTTGGATTTTTCCTGATATTTTAATTGCCTTAGTGAATTAATCTAATTTCGGGAATTATTCTAAATCAAAAAGCTTTTGAAAAAAATCGGTGAATGCGATCGGGTCGAAGCCCGAATCTGTCTGTGCTGCCCAATATTGTGCGCCCATCGGTCGTTCGCCGCCGCAGCGTGGGACCGTTGGATCCAGATCGGACGGCCGTTTCTTTCGCGAAACCCTAATACGATCGGCCATTGGATCGAGATCGTGCGGTTGAGATCGTGCGGCGTTGTTTTGGAAAGAATTGATCGCACCCGTTGATTTTGGAAAGTGCGGATTGGATCGGATCGGCCGAGATCTAATCGTGATCGCTCATTGCAGATCGGACGGCTCACGGTCGTCGTCTCCGATTCGGTTTTCGAGTTCGCCGCCGCACGCCGTCTCCGCCGCGGAGTGCTAGGGTTGCCATTTGTGCATGCATGCCGAGGCTATAAAAGCCGTAGCCCGCACTTCGATGTCCCTCGTCCCCATGCGCAGCCAGTAGCACTAGCCTCTTCGCCTGTTTCGCTGTCGTCGTCGCCCAGGAGCTCGCCGTAGTTCTTTGTAGCGCCGCCGCGAGTTTTTTGCGTCATTCCACCGTCGTCGAGCCTCCTTCCGCCGAATCGGTTCCAGATCCGGGGTCGCCGTTCCAAGACGCGTCGAGGCCGCCACTTCTTCTCGCCAGAGTCAGACCAAAACGCCGTTCGGGGGGTCGTCTTTCTTCGCTCCGGTGCCAATCCGCCGCCGTGCTTCGAAGCTTCGCGCAGTCGTTGGATCTTCGTCGGACCGTCCAGATCGAGCCACGTCTCTGGAGTCAACAGTGATTCGCTCGGGTAAGCCTTGGCCGTTAGATGTGCGATGAGCGTTCGAGATTGAGCCACGTAAGTGTAGATCGGTAGCCGTCGGATTCCCTCGCGGATGTGCACCGCATGTCGAGCATCGGCACGGGCGATGTCATAGCCAATCAGGGCATGCCGTGTGTCGGGCGCATGGCGCGAGGCGCCGTGGGCCGCGTCCACGGTGGACCAGAGGCGGTCCCGTGAACCAAGTCCATGGACCAGGCTGACGTGTCAGTACCCGATTGGCTCGGATCAGGGCTGACGTCAGCGTTGCGCAATAAAAATCTTTTTCAATGGAAAAATAATTCAGAAAAATCGGAAATTCTATTTTCTGTATTTTCAGTATTTATTCAAACTTCAAAAGGCTATATCTTTTGCATTTTAACTCGGATTTGAGTGATTCAAATTTGTAAAAATTTGTAAAATCAAGATCTATTTATTGGTGAATTTTATTTTATTTTTGAAGTTTGGTTGATCTCTGTTTTGATGTTTATTTGCTATTTTGGCATCGTTTCGCGTAGACGTTGAACTGCTCGGCGATCCGGAGGAAGATTCGTCGCTTCAAGACCCAAGCTCAGAGCAAGACCAGCACCTACTCCAAGGCAAGTGTGCTTTGACCATGTTGCACTTGATTTCACAAAATTGCTATTTGTCTCTTAAACGTTATGCATGATATTTTGTGTGTATAAATGATTTCATTTAATCTGGGAATTAGATAATATGCCTATTTGAATTAAATCATACCTTGTCAATTATATGCCATGATCTATTTGTCACCTTAGGATGTGGAACTATAGTTGGTTAATATTAATAATCAACATGGGACTAGTTAGACCGTATTAGTTTGCTTAGCCATGCCACGTCATCACATGTACTTGAAACATCGATAATTAATGTTGACTAATGGAATATGGAACAATGATGTGAACTTGTGTGTCATGTGTGGTCACACAATGAGATTGAGTTGCAGTGACGAGTCATGTCACGCAACGATGTTGAATTGTTGATAGCACGTGGTGCTTGGTAATCAACTGGGGTGATATTCATTTAGATTGGGGCAAGTGGCAAGGGGCGAGTATGCCAAGGTGGGCCCGATAGGCAAGGGTATGTGGAAGTCTTGCCTCGATCATCTTAAGGACTTAACCTTGCAAGCCTTTAACCTGAGTCTCTCTTGCAACCACATGTCTAGAATGGGACAGCTTAGCTGACTAATTTGTGATGGTCTAGATTTCGGTACTGTCGTGGTGAATAGTGAGTCCTGGATTCACGGATTAACTCACACAGCGCAAGAGGGGGCCCCGGAGTGTGGTAACCAGTCCCTTCCGTGTTGGAACCTCAGCGAGCAGTACTGGGTCTAGATGGAGCATTGTAAAGACTTTGTCATGATTACCCTACCAGCACACCAAAGGAAGTGTGCTAATAGCTTGGCGACAAGGGATGAACATGTCATGTGGGTAAAGTGCATAACCTCTGCAGAGTGTAAAATCTATTCGAATAGCCGTGTTCACGGTATTGAGCAATGCTCGGGAATTACAGTTAAGGGTTAGACTTTTGCAAAACAAAACTTGGGATGGATGGCAGGTTGCCATGGGAAGTTGGAACTTGATTAAGGATTGGAACTTGGTTTACTTGAGAAATACTGAATCTATTTATTACAGTTATTTGTTTTACTGTCTTTACAATCTATTTACTGTAATTGTTCTCAAATGTCGCTTCGCAAAATAACCATGATAAGCCATTCCTTGGAATAAGCTTTGCATATAGTTATATTAGAATTGCATTCTGTGCACAACTTGTTGAGTGCTTTATGTACTCACCCTTGCCATCAACAAAATCACCAGTTGAGGAGTCTACACCAATGTTGGAGGAGAAGTACCAGGAGGAGACGAAGGTTTAGGGCGCAAGCCTTGTCAGTTGCCTGTGGTATACTGAGGGGTTGTCTACATTTTCATTCCGCTGCAGTTTAATTTATCGTTTAGCCTTGCGAGGCATAGTCATGTAAGTTGACCATAAGGTCATTCAACAAGTGTTATTTATTATATGAAGTCTTTTATTGTATTTCCGTTGTGTATGATTGTGATATTTACTGATGTTGAGCCTGTGTGCACTAGCGTGATCCTGGACTAGTGCAGTATACACAGAGGGTCCGGATTTGCATATTCGGGTCCCGACAGTAAAGTTCAATGGAAGCATCATCCTCTCAAGGAAGCTACGTAGGAGAAAGAAGAGGATCTTCGTGAAGCATATCCTTATCTTTTTATATGAGCCTGATTTCGGGAACAAAATCTTTTTAAGGGGTAGGACGAAACAACTGTGAACTTTACTAACTTAAGTAGTGTTTTTAAATTAAATTGACAGTCATTAAATAAAATCAAGCAACAATGATGTACTGCATATATTAATTATTACAAGTCTGTACAACTGAATGAATTGCATTACAAAAAATTTAAATTACAAATTAAGCACAACTTACATGAATAATTAAATTACAGCGCTAAAATAAAAAATTTACAAGAATTTAAAATCTTCTTGTGCCAATCCCTTCTTTAGTTTGCATGTCAAATAAAATTGCATTTATCAGTAAAGGCAGTGAATTAATATAGCACAAAGATATTAAATAAAATAAATAAAGTTAGAGTTGCCGTCAGTCCGGTATAACTTGGTATCACTCACGGAGGTACCAGATTCGTCCAGAGCCAAATCGCCACCTCTTGCGATTTTATTAACATCATCCAGCAATTTACAAACCTGTTTTAATCCGTAGAAGCGCGTATATGAAAATATCACACGGTAGAAATGAATAGTACCCTCAATCAAATAGTAAATTTTTTGCACAGTCGAAAGAGATAAATATGAATCATTGTGCATAAGGGACATCACATAAGTTCACTGCCCCTAGCCGAAGTCCAAATGCAGAGCCCCAATCTAGAGCCTCTCATTTAAGCCAGCCCCAGTAAAGAGTGCAAGCACAAGAACTCACTAGCCTCAAGCCTACCAACTCACACAAACATACCAGTCAAGTCACACGACCAAAGAGCAAGAAGGAGCAAAGGAGCCAGAGGCTCAAGCTCAACCAAGGAGCAAGCAGACAGGAGGCCAGCACCCAGGGAATTAGAAGGACAAGCCCAAGCTCAAGACAGAGCCAAGCCAGGAGCATCAAGAGGAGCCAGCAACCATTCTGCATCCTCTTCCTCAACCCATTTCAATTCTCTCAACCAGCCTGCATTTTTATTCTCCGAACCCAGGTATCCATCCAATTTCCCACCTTACCAGTAGCATTTACATAGGGTGGAAATAGCAAAAATGAGAAATTGGAAATGACGATAAAATCATCTAGCGATCTCAGTAGCTAATGCACGGGGGTTATGCCATGCGTCGCCAATAACCCACCCATGCTCCCCGGCACATGGCAGATTATGGGTATCGTCGCAGTACCATCCAACCCATGCATCAACTTGAATAATCATCACAGATCAGTATTCTTACCATATAATCTGGCAGCACAGAGCGCAATAAAATGATAAAACCAGTGCAAAATCACAGTAGCTTTCGGGTGTACCAAACCCTAGGATTAGTAAAGAATCAGGGAAGCAGAGGAGAGGCGCAGGGCCAGCATCAGCACGCGGGCCAGGAGGTCGGGTGAGGCCAGCAAGCGCGCATGGAGAGGGGCCGAGCGGGCCGAAATCGGGCGAAGGACCGGGCAGAGTCAGGCCTAGCAGGCGCGCCCGGGCTGGCCGCGCGGGCATGCGGGGAGGCAGCCAGGGCAGGAAAGGGTGAGGCCTGGCCAGACTAAGGGGAGCCGAAACAAGCGAGGCCGGCTAGGCGGCGGTGCCAGCACTGGAGCAAAGGCAGGCCAACCGGTCAAACTGAGACATGCCATGGGAGGCAAGAAGGGGAAGGCAGAGATGAACCAGGGCAGAGGAGGAAGAAGCCAGAGCCTAGAGAACCAGCCAAATGGATAAGGCTCGGTGGGAAGTAAGAGAAAAGAAGAAGAAGAGAAAGAAAAGGAAAAGGAAAAATGAAAAAGAAAAAAAGAGAAAAATAGGAAAAATAGGAAAAATGGTAAAAAAATTCAAGTATCTAGCCGCAGAAAATAACTGTAACATGATTTTACGCTAATAATTGCACAAAACAACTGCAGCTAACAAATTATCATAAAAATAAAATAAGAGAAAAAAGGAGAAAAATATGAAATTTTAGTAAAACAGCTAAAATAATAATTATCTGTATCTGTGCAAATTTTAAAATAAGTCAAATTAGATGAAATTTTTAAAAACATTATTTCAATCGATCAAACTAATAAATAAAGCGCGACGGAATAAAATCAAATAAAGTCGTAAAAATCGCAACGTAAAATTTATAAATCTTGAAATAATGAGAAGTGCAGGTTGGACACCTTAAAACATGCAAAAACTTATCTGTCACTAAATATGGTATTTATGTAATTTCAGGAATTAAATTTAATTGGACCCCAGATCAGCAAACGGGTGAAGACGCATATTTTGATCAAAATCCAAGCAAGCACCCATGACCTTAATTAATTTCATGTCAGTAAATTTATTTGCAATATATGTGGTATCACCGATGCATGATAAAATGTTGATTTAAGACAGACCTAAATCGGTTTGTTGGATGTTGGTAAACTGCCCATGCAGTTGTGATTATTGTTCTATCTCACCCGACAGGTGAAGTCGAAGTGTCGTAAATATGTGGTGGGTAGAGGGTGCCAAGAGGGAGCAATTGCCGGAGGGGCCCCTATACTGGGGTTATGATATAAGGATAACACCACTACACTCGGACAATAAGCCGTATTAAATCGTATCAACCATAGTGTGTGGAAACAACCAGAAAAGGTTGTTCTATAATGTTGTTTGATCTCCACATTGGGTAAATAAGAGGTGTGAAGCTGGGATACGCAGGAGGCCCAGTGAGGAACAAAATAATAACCGATGTTGGTTATATCGTGCTATATTTTAAAGCCATAAGATGAGTATCTCCTATTTTGTGATAGAGTTCAACTGGCCACCCTATGTCTTAGTACCACTGATTCGTGTTGTAGCACAACTGGTAAGTGGCCAGGGTATACGAGTACCTCAGATTTTCTGACGGGGTACAACTGACCATCCCATGTAATAGTGCCATCAAATCGGTATAGAGTACAACTGGTAGGTGGTCAGGGTTGGAAATCTAAACACCGGAATAGTGATAAACATTCTGGGTTCCTGACTGCGGTCGGGTTCGCTATGGGTAAAGTGATACAAAACCCACGCATGGTTAAATTATGAATTCATGCCTGTCTCCTGGATTGGAGACTACAAAAGTTAAATCTACCTCATATACGAGTGCTAGTAGCAATTTCGCAAATAAAAATCGAAACACAAGATTTTCCTAATAAAACTTATTTTCGGTAATTGGTCTTGAGGAAAGGAATTGTGGAATCAAACTGGTGAAGGTTCCGAATTATAAAACTCATAAGTTGCATTTTGTTATTAATGCTTGCTGGGTACATCTTTGTACTCACCCTTGTATAATTCCCTCTGTTCTTAGACTTTGATTGCTATGGATGTACCAAGGAGGAGTGGATGGCTGGTCACCCGCAGGACCAGAGTGACGAGGAGGCGGAGAACTACCCAGAGGATTGGGTGAATTAGCGGCCCTTACTGCAGAGGCTTCCGCTATCTAGGGTATAATATAGAATAAATATTGTATTAAACCTTTGTTGTAAATATTATAATAAGATAGGTGAAGAACTGTAAGATGGTACTCTGCGTGGTTGGAATGTAATAAATTTCCTTTAATGTCTCTAATTAATGTTCTACTGCAACACTCTGAATTCGGTGTAATAACTGATAAAACGTCGGGCCAACTCGATGTTTTGTTAGCTAATATACCCAGATGAGTGTAATTAACTCAAGATTTTTTACAAGGTTACTGTCGTTATCCTGAGTTAATTATGCGGGTCGCCACAGGTGGTATCAGAGCAGTGGTTACGAGACCCACGCAAATAATTAATTAGGGTCCTCTAAGAGACTTAAGAGAAAAAGGTTTCCTTGCTATATGGCACTAACTATACTGTATTTCTTGTCTTGTCAAAATGCTCTAATATTTATTTTTTATTAATGTATTTATGTTAATTATATTGCCAATACTGATTAGAACCTTCTGGGTTTCTTTGTTGGATAAGTACATGTATAATGTGGCTTATTATGACACTGTTGTGTAAATGCTTTTCTTTATATAAGCTAGTTAGTCATAATTGCATCTAGAATTGCATATTATCATGTGTAATATTCCTGAAGCATTGCATATCATCATGTTTAATATTGTTGAACATAGGATTATAGTTAGATAAATTCATGTAATTAATGATTCATGTTATCCATTGCTCTAAAGACCAGATAGTATAGGATTTATATTATGAAATGCAATGCATGTTTGTGTGGATATAAATAGCTGAATACAACTAATAGAAATAGGAGTTAATATTAGTTACTAAATAAGTATATAATAATCATAGGTGATTCTTTTTGAAAAATGAGTAACGAAAGAGTGCGTAACGGTCTTACTCTTCTCTGTTCTAAATATAAGAACCTATTTATAACCATAATCTTCTGAGTAAACAAATAACTCTCTCCTTCGTAAAAGAGTGCTGCTAATAATATCAGTCCAACCTATGCCTAAACTAACTTAATAAAAATTTATAAGATTAAATTGTAATGAATAAAAACTTGCAATAATATGTAAATATAAATCCTTATCTTTTTGCAGGATGTCGGATAACAGCAGCGATGAGCAAGGTGTAATCCTTAGGCTAGGATCATCTAATAGATCTCCTAATGTATTCACCTGACGAGCCATTTCTCCTAGAAACCAGGACCAGCCTAGTGCTTTAGATCCTAGACCCCAGTCTCAGCCAGTAAGAGATACGAGTACTATAAGAACTCCTGACCAGTTAGAAAGAATCCTCATGTATTTTGAAAATTCCTAAAAAGCTTCCCAAGAAAGCCAGAATCAATTTATGGAGAATCTACTGACTAATCTTATTCCAAGGATGCAACAACAATCTACTAGGGGCAAGTTCACCCTAGGTGAATTCCTACAGACACATCCTCCCACATTCTCCAAAATCACTGAGCCTCTCGAAGCAAATGACTGGCTTAGAGAAATTGAAAAGAAATTAAACACTATAGGTTGCTCAAATCAAGAAAAAGTTCAATATGTGGCATACCAATTGACAGGTCCAACCGCTATATGTTAGGAAAACTACAATGAAGTCCGCACTAATGATCCACCTATTACCTGGGCAGAATTCACTCCACAATTTCGTAGTGCCCACATCCCAACTGGTGAGTTAGACATAAGAAGAAGGGAATTCTAGGATTTAACTCAGGGGAATAAGAAGATGACTGAGTATCTTCAAAAATTTAACGAGTTATCTCATTATGCCACTGACGAAGTTGACACCGATGCAAAGAAAATAAATCGTTTTAAAAGGGGGATGAATCCCTACATTAGAATGTTTCTATCCACTAGAGAAATCACTGAATCCAGGGATTTGGCAAACAGGGCTATAATTTTGGAAGATGAACAGTCACAGTTAAATGAAGAAAGAAGAAAGGAAGCCAGGTTTGCAAATAGAACTTCCATGTCTTCCCAATCCCGATATAGCAAGCCCCCAATACCAAATAAAAATCCTATGTCTCGACATGGATCAGTATCATCAAACCCACATCCTAATCCTACCTTTTCAAGACAGCCGCCTAAATGTTACAAATGCATGGGACAGCATTACGCTAGCAATTATACCCAGCCAACCAAGGGCCCGTGCTATCATTGCCACCCGGAAGGATGCATAAAGAGTAGTTGTCTATTTTTGGTCTATCATCCTAGTTAGGATAACCCTGGAGGACAACCAACTCATGATCCAACAATTAGACATAGTCAAGGAGGATCCAACATGGTACCCTCCAAGAATCAAACCAAAGAGCACCAACGGCGGGTTCAGCTCGCATAAATGTTGTGTCCACAGAGCAGGTAGAAGAGGATACTGACGTGGTGATGGGTATGCTTTCCATTCCTCCATCTTCTGGTACCGTATTATTTGATCCTAGTGCCATGCATTCATTTATTTCTAAAAGCTTACTAGATAGAAATAAATTTGAATGTGTGCTTTTGGATAAACCTTTAAGGGTAAACACACCAGCGGGGGAAATCTTAGTGACTCACATTAGGAGAAATCACAGGATAAATATTCAAAACATTTCGTTCCTAGCAAATCTTTATGTCAAAGACATTTATGGTTTGGATATAATATTAGGAATGGATTGGTTAGCTGCTAATGGAGTCAACATAAATTGTGAGCTTAAAAGAGCCTCCATTAGAACATCGGATGGAACCCGTATTACTTATCAAGGAGTCAGAACCAAACAAAAGCAGCCAGACTTTAATTACCACCATCTGGCTACACTGGAGTTGACTAAGATACCAGTAGTCCAGGAATTTCCAGATGTCTTTCCTGAGGAATTGCCAGGTATGCCACCTGACAAGGAATTAGAATTCTCTATTGACCTCATTCCTGGATCTACACCAATAGCAAAGAGACCATATAGAATGAATCCTCCAGAATTAATTGAGCTTAAGAAGCAATTAGAAGAATTGGAAGCAAAAGGATTTATTAAAAAAAGTGCGTCCCCATGGGGAGCACCAGTCCTATTCGTAGGTAAAAAGGATTTACTTCAATCTGACCAGTTAAACCTTGAACTTCCTTTACCGTAGAAGGTGGTTCCAAAGATCCAATGGCCTGAATCTTCTTAGGATTTACTTCAATACATTGTAAACAAACAAGAAAACCAAGCAATTTTCCAGAAGAAACACCAAAGACACACTTTTCTGGATTAAGCTTAATTTTATGCTTATTTAAATTATTGAAGGTTTCAGCCAGGTCTGACAAATGGTTAGAGCTATTCTTGCTCTTTACAACGAGATCATCAACATAAGCATCTATGCTGTGCCCTATTTGACTATAAAAAGTATTCTGCATATGACGCTGGTACGTGGCTCCAGTGTTTTGTTAGCCCGAATGGCATTTTCTTGTAACAATAGACATCGAACGGGATTATGAAGGAAGTCTTCTCTTCATCTTCATTTGCCATGCTTATTTGATGATAACCTGAGTATGCATTTAAGAAACTCATCAATTCACAACCTACTATTGAGTTCACCAATTGGTCAATTCGGGATAAAGGAAAATCATCTTTTAGACAAGCTCTATTTAAACAGATAAAATCAACACACATGCATCACTTACTGTTTGCTTTCTTGACCATAACCGGATTTGCAAGCCAATCAGGATGACCACTGTCGGGGTTTCGAATCACCAGCAAGTAAATTTATAAGTCTAAGGGGCCGCGCGCTCCCTCTCCTTGAATGGTTAGACTAAAAAAGCCCAGAATGTATACTGGTTCGGGCTGAATGTCCCTACTCCAGTTCGTGTGGTGTTATCGTATTGCTTTAGGTGCAGAAGACTGCACAGTATTTACAAGCGGGAGCTGAGGGCTCGAACGTGAGAGCGTAAACTGCCTATTCGTTGAGGGATCTAGAGAAGAGGGCGAGAGAGACCGTTCGTTCGTCCGTCCTCCAGAAGACCCTGCCTCCCTTTATATAGTCAGAGGGGGCAGGTTACATGGAAAGTTGGGAAAGGGAAGGATGAAGACATCTATGCTAGGAGTTCTGACCCTCGGTCTTGGTGGTTGGTCAACCTCCTCTTCTGCCCATACCGGGTTGGTAGGCTCATCGAGTAGATCAGTTTGCTGCTTCATCGGAAAACAGCGCACCTGCCTTCTGCGAGCCTGACGGGCGTTGACGCCATGTTGCGTTTTTGGTGCTGCCTCGGGAGGGAGCGTATCTCCATACCGTGCGTGACTGGACGATGAGACTGAAGTCTTGACTTTAGCAACCTTCGTGCTGTCTTGGGAAGGAGCCACTTGCCCCCGCACGATCACTTCGAGCGGTCGTGTCCGTAGACCACGTGGCCGATGGTCGGCGGAGGCCTGACACTTGGCCCTTGGCGGAGATTGCTTCAGCTTTGTCAGAGCCGGTGGGGAGCCCGACCTGTGGCGGGGGTCGGACGCCCCGTTAGGTCGGGGTCGACCTTGGAGCAGCTCGTTAGGTCGGGGTCGAGTGTCCTTTGTGGACCTGTGAGGCCTTTGGTCAGAGCCGGGCTTGGGACAACCCATTCGTTACTCCGGGCCGCTAGGGTACCCATTGTATGAATACTCGTCAACCACCTTCGTGAATGAAACCAGCTTCCAGGAATTTATCTAACTCTTGTCGGATGGTTTCTTGCCGATCAGGAGCGAATCGTCGTAGCTTCTACTTCACTGGTCGTACGTCAGGCTGTATGACCAGAATAGACAAAGGGTGTTAATCCTCTATCTTCATCTGATGATGGGGTATAATCCAAGCCTTGGAGACAATCTTCCAAGACTGAACTTTTCAAGAGATTATTACTACTTTTTGGCGTATGTTCATTATCAATCTCCATGGAACATGCTTCATAGTCATCTCCCTCCGAACCCGCTGTAGGAGTGACTAAAGATTTACCTTTTGACTCTTTAGATGATTGTTCTTCAGTTTTGACCTCCGTCTGGATCTTTGCCAATTCTGCTTCAGAAACATACTCGGAATAGATATCGCACTTACATTCCTCTTCCGTTAGGTAGTCATTTGAGGTGAGATGAGCATAATCGGCGAGATCGAACCAATTTTCTTCATCCACCGTAGAGAATTTCTTCACTTGGATCACCAGAAGGCCCTCTTCCTAGCGCCAACTATCGATGTCTAGACCTAGGGTCCTTTAATCGAACTTACAAAAATATGATCATGTGCTCCTAGTAAACAAGATGAGGAAACCGTATATGAGAATTGCTTCTTTATCCAAGCGACTTCACATAGTATACAAATTTCATAATGATTGCGAATCAGACGAGATGAGATGAGACGTGATATGATGCCTAGATTGCAGATGCTTGATCCCTCCTCCAACAGCATGGATTGGCCCCCTATTTATATTAGTTGAAGAGGAGATAGTTGTTCTCTATAGAGCGTCGTGTAACCGAGAGGTGTCTTCCCACCAAATGGTATCTTATCGTCGAAGGGTGCCTTTTTCAGAGATAACTTCCGAATAGTTATGTATACCTGTCAGACAGCTATCCTCACGAAGACATATGCAGGGATAACCGCTTGTCCCCGACTAGTTTATTGGTCGGGGTGACTATTTCACTGGTCATGGATGACCAATGTGAAGCAAAGTTATTGACCACGTTGACTGAACTGGTCAGAGATTTTACCGTTCAGAAAAAGGTGGGCTTCGTTCTATACATAATGGGCTTTATGTGTTGTAGACCTATTAATAGAGTATAGTCACGAATAATTGAGGGTCCAAATAAATGACAGACTTTTGATTCTCGTTACTACTTGCATTCTATAATGAACTAGGAAAGACTTAACGATAGCTGTTGAAATTGATTTAATTTGGAAAAGACTAATTATAAGGATAATTGAAGATTCTGTTTCAAATAATACTAGAAGAATGGTGCTTTTCAAGTAAAAGTCATATATGAAATTTGTTTTTTTAGCGCGATGTATCACATAATTTTTGTACCGTAAGAAAAAATTGTACTACAGCTGTAATATCAAATAATTATTTTGGTAATTAAATTTTATTCTATATAGCCTAATTTTAAATTTAGTACAGGACCCTAAAATGTGGCCCTGGGCTTGTATGTATAGTTTCCGTACATGCGTGTGTATGCTTTTGAATGTTTTCCCTATTGCTGGTAGGACGCGCAATGAGCGTCAAATGGTCCGGTAACTATATATGGCCTGTGTGCATATGGCTCCTTGGTCATCGTATCAGTTGTCGTACGTACGATGTTAATTGATCTCGGTTCGACTAGAAATGACAAACTACAGAGGTTCATGCATGCATGCCGTGCACGGGAAACACAAGCCCAATGCTCAAATATACTCCGTTGGTCGTGTCAGTGTCACTAGCTTGCTTACTAGACGGTGCGTGCATTCATGCATGAGCACGCTCGATCATTTATGATCCAGTCTTGTAATCGTGCAGCAAAGTTCATGTCAGCAGTTCCCCTCGATTGAAAGACCCCCTACTCATCCAAGGATTGTAGACTAATGATGCACGGGTCTATATGTAAGAGCATCCAATAAGGAGCGGATGCACCGCTGGGCTGGTTGGGGCGCCAGTCCCACCTTTAGCCGGTCGAACCCTCCTCCCTCAATATCTCCAACGTTAAAAAGAAGCTGAGATATAGTACCATGGTGGCAAATCGATAAATTTAGGAACTGGGAATAAGATGTAAGAAGAAAACAATACTACTGGACAAGTGGACCATCAAAATTAGTCATGGACTCCCTTAATCACATGGGCTTTTATATGGTACAGTACTCGGCCTGAGGCCTCCTTTATTGTAGTGCAGCACCGAGAGTCGGAGAGACGAATAGTATCGTCTTGCAGGCGGCAGACCGACGCACGGGCGTTCGCAGGTGGTAGATGCACGGGAGGGCGTGACACGGGTGGCCGATTCGCGAGAACTTGTCACGACACGCCAGCACCGACGGGCACTGGAGACCCGGAGTCGAGGGCGCCGGGCGAGGCGTCGGGGCCAGGGCAGGTGGGTAGCTGAGAGGCAACAGAGGCCGGAGAAGACGAGCGCGCGGGGCAGCTCGGCCACTCGGGTGACAGCGTCGCCGTCGACAACGGAACGCGCATCACCAGAGGAGAGGAATCGGCCACTCAGAGCGTCGTTCAGCCGACGGCCGAACGCACATCGCCAGAGCCCCTCTATTTTCATTCTATATTCGCCGCTACATATAATGAGCCATACAATTCGACAGAATTATCGCGCTTGGACCCCAATTAAACTCCGTCAAGATGCTCGGTCCCATGCATGCCAACTAGGGATGAAAACGGATCGGATAGTTTCCTATCGATCCGGATATTTTCGGATACGAATTATATCGGATCGGATATTTGTCGGATAGTATCGGATCGGATACGGATACGGATTTTTTTTTGTCGGATACGGATACGGATTCGGTAGCTCACTATCCGTCGGATACGGATACGAATTCGGATAATCCGGATATTGATGGATCGGATATCCGGATATATATATGGGCTGGGCCAAAACTACTCTTTTGGCCCAAAAATATTTCTTAATTTCAGAATTATTTTCTAATTTAATTAATCAATAAAGTAAGTTTCAATTATTAAAATTAGCAAACCAACTCCAAAAATTACGAATTTTTTTTGAGAAAGTTCCAGAAATAATCTAACATTATAAAAATTATTTTCAAGATTTTATCAGATTTTAAATTTTCTGAAAAATTCAAATATTCCTATTCTTAATAGAAAAATATTTAAATAAGTAGCTAAAAATCATAAAAACTCATAAATACATAATTTATTATTTTTAACATAATTCAACAAAGAATATAAATCTTGGATCATTACATATAAGTGTTATATACTTTTTTTAGAGACGTGATATTTAAGTATTATTAAACTTTTAGTGTGTTATGTGTTTGCTTCTATTTGTATCTTTGAGTAAAGATTACCTTCATTTTTTTTGTTATGATCTACGTGTATAATGAACTAATTGTATGTGTGTGATAAACTAAGTCTTATATAATTTTATTTGCGACATGGTATCTACTTATTGTCTAAGTGAATGAAAATGCTTATATTTGTTCAATTTTCAATAACATTTTATCAAATCAACTAGTTACGTGTTTTCGTTGACTTTTTATATACAATCTAAGGGGTTATCATGTTCCGATAAAATATTCGAAACCGTATCCAATTCGATTCGTATTCGATCCAGATCAGATTCGATATTATCCGTATTCAGATTCGTATCCGGACTATCCGTATCCGTATCCGCATCCGAGAAAAAATATGAAAACAAATATGGTAGAGCTATTATTCATCTGTATCCGATCCGTTTTCACCCCTAATGCCAACCTCCCGGCCGGCGCGCGAGGAGCCAATCGATCACGTAGTGACCTGGTGGTAACAGCACGTACACGTACGATTCATTCGTACGATCACTCTTACATATGCGCTTTCATGCGTCTCTTTTATTAAAAAATAATAATAATTGATCAGGAACTCTCTGATACTCACTAAAAGAAAAGAACAACTACCGAGCTACAAACGCAAACACACACCTTTCATACACATGCTTGCACTCGGCGCCATGCACGCCAGCGTTGAGCGGTGCTCGAACGCTAGTCGATGAGTCGAGCTTCGCTCGCGCTCACCAACCGAGCAAAGCTTAGCTCACCATACGTCTCTTTTTAAAAGTTACATACATATTATAAAAGAATAAAAATCACAACAAGTTAGAGCCATATTCATGATCCAGATCTTCCGAGACTGTAGAGAGTATATGTATGCATGCGTGCGTGCGCGCATGGTCAGATCGGAAGAAGCCCGTACGTCAAGTTGCCAACCTGAAAGTTACCAACTTGATCTAACAAGTAACAACTACCCCTTCCAATGATTTTTATAAAGAACAGTTTAATTTGATGTTCTCTAAAGTTAAATATTAATTGTTAATTTTTTTACAATATTTTGTTTGTAGCTATAAAAACATAATCATAATGAGTGCTTTCAAATACGTACCCGTCGGTATGGCTTTCGTATCATATCATCTCTATATTATTGAATTAATTGTTGGAAAATTTTTATAAAACTTTGAATCTTGAGATGTTCTTATGAAATGCAACAGGCGGAGTATCTTTGTGAGTGGTGACTCATCAGTACTGGAGTGTTTAGTTTGATGAATGGAATGAGTTAGTCCATCGCCACCTTATACCTCGAAAACATAAAGTTAATATAAAACGAAGGATTCGATCGTCCCGTCAAATTTCATTGCATGACTCAGCGATAAACACATCCTCTTAGATGATCCTCGAACCAAACACGCCATATGTCGCCGGTGCCAGGCATGTATGCAACTTGTGCACATTTATGTCGGTGCCAAAATCAGATCATGCATGCATGCAGGCAACCCGGCAGAGGCAGGTAGGATTTTGTTTGTGTGCATTGCAACTGCGCGGCGCGGCGCCTGAATTGAAATGGGGAAGCGAAGCTATCTAGTGGCTGAGATTGTCAGGCCCAAGACTTAGGAGCACAACAAGTGTTGTGTACTTTGTGGAACCCAGCCGAACCAAGACCTCTCGTCTATCTCGCGCGTGGCTCTTGGAACTTGGAAGCACCTGCGAAGTTGCCCTTCGTGTGTGCGTGCTCCTAAGACTGGCAGGATCCCAAAAGAACAGTAGCACTACTTGGATTATTGCCGGTGTATGTGAGGGATCACGAATACAATAACCGATCACATATCCACATGGGCAGCAATGTGGTATAAGCATTTTGGTCTGACAGGTCGACGTACTCCTCCTGATCTCTTTATTTAAGTGACGTAGCAGTAGATCTTGCGCCCGTCAAACTTTCTAAAGTTTAATAGTTAATATATTTAAAATCGTCTAGATTCATTATATAAAAAGTGTATTATTACATTTATTGTTAAAAAATATTTTATAATATTATAATTTTATTACTATATATTATATAAAGTTATAAAATTGACTGTCAAAACATATCTGGGGACATTTATAAAGTCAAAAACGTCGAATACCAATAAAAAAAACAGAGAGAGTACATCCATATTCTTTTTTTTCTTTTGTGTTGAGGGTAGACCTAGCTGTTGACTAGTAGGTAAATTAAATGC
Source organism: Otatea glauca (assembly GCA_036346275.1). Lineage (NCBI taxonomy): Eukaryota > Viridiplantae > Streptophyta > Magnoliopsida > Poales > Poaceae > Otatea > Otatea glauca. The sequence continues at coordinate 23,039,044 of CM070715.1, forward strand.
AGTACGTCGCGCAGATGAGCTAACTAGAAACAGCTAAAGCGCGGTTAAGGACCCAGCGAGCATTTTGTGCCTAAGTAGTGGCAAGTTAATCTTTACCAGTGATATTTGTGATCACTAAAATCGTAGTGCATTCCAATCACGCATACGGGGGAATGGATATGGATATACAGTTAATACCTAGCTACTTTTTTTCACGACTTATTCTGGCACGCAGGATTAATATATCTGGGCAGTGGGCAGTGGATAATACTACCATCCATAGGGAAAATTTAAGGTAAGCGCGGCTCGAGTATAACGTGCCACTTTGACTAGTTGCAGAGGCAAAAAAGAAAAAGAATCCGTGATCAGGAGATCTACAACGCAATATGGCAACTTGTTCGAGGAATTGTCGATTTCACAACCTCACAGCGACCTTGCACTGATTTGTTGCGGACAAGCATTGGACTTTCCGTTTCCACCCCGTTTTCTGCGCTTTCTGAAGTCTTTTAGTTTGAGGGGAGACCCTTTTCCTTGATAGCAAACGCACTTTCTTGTTGGTGGAAATGATGGTCATAGTTGCTTAGACAAAAAGAAAAAAAAGAGAGAAAAAAACACTACTCAGCTATAGCTAGCCTGACGACCCCAATTCAGAGAAAATCTAATCTAGATGATTGTGAAATGTATGGTGCAAAGACACTAGCCCTATTGATATGGAAGTTCATACATATCGGCTGGCTAGGTCTCGATTTAATTAGCGACACAAATAACGCCGAGTGATAGTGATTAGATAGATAAGATCGTGCGTTTTCTTTGTTTAGTGCTTTACATGATTGGAGTGGCTGAAAATTGAGAGATCCGAGCTTTTTTAATTAACCCGCGATAATAATATCTGGTACACTTTCTGCTCTCTGATGTCATTAGCATTTACATAGGTAATTCGCCTAGTGACTAATGTGCACCACTAAAGCCAACAAGCCAATCAGTACTAGTGTTTGAGCAGCACCTCCTTGATCAATACTATATTCTTTTTGGCTCATTCGGTCATCTATACATGCATCCAGCATCCTATTATTGCTTCATGTTATCTTTGTCTAAAACTGTAATGGATGCGCTAAAATAATGATCTAGGCTTGAAAGGCGATTTAGTCCATTCGAACACAGAAGGGCTAAAACAAAGGTTTTTTTTGCGATAAGCAAAAAAAGCTAAGTCAGAAAGTCGAATGATAGAAAATTTGTTCAGATCAAAACTCCAGGCCTCACTTGAAACACGAGAATCTCCTCAGAATTATACGAGAATTATACTCTTTTCTAAAAGAAAATCCATGTCTTCCAAAAGGCCCAATACCTTTTCCATCAAATACAATACTCCTGCATACTCTTAATTTATTCAGAAAAACACTCCATGGTTTACACCAACTGTGAACGCCTAATGTTTTGTCCTCAACCTCACATTCACGAGAAATCAAGATTTAAATCATCACTTTTTTCAGCCCGTCTCTAATATTTTTTTTAAAAAAAATTACATCTTTCAAATGTAATTATAAAAATAACCACATCCTCAACTGCAGAAGTACGGTGTTACCTTCTGCACTCTCAAGACATGGTAAACCACCGAAGCTACCACGTAGTGCGGTGGGGCTTTCATACTGAAGGAGCGAGGAAGGTGATACATCAGACATTTTTGCAGTTAAAGATAGAGCTTTTTTTACAATTACGCTCGAGAGAGTCATATTTTAAAAAAATTACCATAATGCTAGAAAGTGATGATCTCCCGTGATTCCACACCGTACACTGTCATTGTCCAGAGAATCACCATCAAAACCTTCTCAAGTCTCGAAGAAGTAGAGTACTAGCACAGGTACTCTAGTACAAAGTTCAGCCGACGAGCACCAGCGGTCAGGCAGGCAGGCAGCACAGGAGCACTTCGCGACGGACCTTGGCGGCGGCGGCCAAGGCCAAATAGGCACCCGAAGAAAAACCCGGCCACAGGTGTGAAGACCGCAGGGAGAAAAGGTGTCGAGATCGGCAGCCGCAGGAGGGTCTTGCGCTGGTCCACCGGGCGCCGTTGACCGGTCCGAACCCGCGGCCTGGCATGGGAAGGCTCGCCTCGCGTCGGCCCACCGCAGCGCTTGACCGATGACGTGTAACGCGGGCCCCCAGCCCACCGGCGCCGCGTCGTCCCCCTCGTGCTCGCCAGCCTATCAGAGCGGCGGCGGTGGGCGGATCTTCTGCGCCGGATCGAGCCTCCACGTACCGCCGAGCTCATGATCTCCTCCTTTCCAAGCTTTTCCGCTGCTGCTGCCGACGAGTACCGCGGTGCCGCGTGCTTCCTTAACCGCATCAGAGGGTGCGATAGCTCAGTACAAAAAGCGGTGTCCTGTTCTATTCTGCGGATATTTTACCATTTTTCTTTTCTTTTTATATTTCTAGAATAGGCTTAATATAGCCTAAATTCATCCTTAGACATTGCAATACTGCATCAATAATAAACAGGTTATTCCAAAATAACTGAATTGGTACATTAATTGTGCCCCAGCTGGACCCATACCACAAAATTCTACGTTGGCTGACCCGAAGAACATGTATGTCCCCATTTGAGGTAGCTCGATCGATTGCTCAAGAACTTGTTGCCATGCACCGCTTCCACATTACATGTCAATACTTCGCTTTCTCGTACTTGGGGCTGACAGTTTGCCGGAGCAACACCTTTAGCCGTAGTGTACGGAGGCGTTGCCTAGCTTGTTAAGTAGCAACAACTTAGACAGTGTGGCGCATTATCTGATAGTCGTCGCAACAAGCTAAGCAAGTAGGGTTGGGGTCGAACGATCCCAATACCATATAGATTTAACCTATAAAAAATTAATACTCATAATGATATTACAAAGTATCATTACTAATATATACCTACTAATGACTTCTTTTTCTGGATCTCTCGTGAAAACAAGCTGCTTGGTTGTCCCAGTAGTCATCCATCAATCATCATAATGGACCGTACCGTATGGTTATTGTGTGTGCGTAAGATATGTCAAGAACTATATATGATATGCATGCTGGTCTTGTAGATGCATTCTTCCAAATTAACATGACAAATAGCACAAGTTAGAGGATTATTACAGCTTATGGTTATTGTCTTGAATATTTCAAAAATCTCAAGAGGAAGTAGTGTGTATGCATGTATTATTGGCGTACGTAGAGAAAAATAATGTAGATGCTCAGTGTTGTTGCGCTTCCTTGTATTTATGACGGGTAACCAGTACGATATCTTATAAACTACCGAAAAAAGCTACAGGACTAATGATAGTATCCGGACACGACTGTCGAAGCCAGTGTTCTAGCCCTCTTTTGCGCCTCATCTTTATGTACACCACTGCTTATCACATGGAACATAAACATTCTATTATATATTAAAAGCTCATGAGAGTCGCTAAGAAAAAAGAGAAATAGACTAGAAATTCCCACAAAAAAGCAAAATATCTAGCCCATAATCTTATGGGCCTTATTTACAATTGTCAATGGATCTTTGAGAAATAGACTAGAAATAAAGCCCATGAGAGTTAGACTAGAAATTCCCACAAAAAAGCAAAATATCTAGCCCTTAATCTGGTGGGCTTTATTTACAACTGCCATTGGATCTTTGAGAAATAGACTAGAAATTCTCACAAAAAAAGCAAAATATCTAGCCTTTAATCTGGTGGACCCTAATTAAAAATGCATCATATTGACCATTAGATGCTATTGAGTAGATATATATATATTACTTTGTAGTTTAAAATCAAAATAAAAGACAAAACTTACATGGTAGGGGCGGATCGATACATCTGGATCTCATACGTGATTAAGCCTAATTATAATTTTGATTAGTAAATCATAACCAACAAATCAACACATGAACTCTACATTACATTGGACGCACTTTGGCCTTATACAGACAATACACACCGATGTGACTCAATGCATGCAATTAAAGAAAATACAAATGACCTCATGTTGGTTCAGCCATAACATAAAAGTCACGCAGCCCCAAAACTAATTTGTATTTGATTTGGTTTTTCTAAGAACTCCCTAAAAGTAGATCGGTTTTGTTGAAAAACAAATAAATCAAGACATTTACTGTATATATACTTATCCTCTGGACGCCATGGTGTCTGCTGGTGCTTCCCGTCCAAGTGCTCCCGAGGAAAGAAAAGAACAGGAAAATAATAACATTGCACGAGCTCGATCGCCCTCCGAATCCTTTTACTTGCGTAGCCAGAAAAAAAACAGAAATCGCTGCTTCTTTCTTGACGTGGAAGAGTGCGCCTCCTGATTTCCCAATCTAACTCCCACAAAATCAGGATTCCTTATATTTGTTCTTTTTTATCTCTTGGTTCGCCTATGATAGATTCAACACCAAGTATGGCACCGACCTGATCAATGGAAACAAATTGAAGTGGTAATAGTGTTCTGGGCTTCATCAGAAGGCATTACTGAAAGTGCATCTAGGCACTTATGTTATTTTGGTGATTAATGACAAACACACATAATGACAATCTATGTAATTAAGTAAATGCTTAACTTAGTACTTAACAAATGACAAACCTCTAATATGATTATGTTGCTATGAGACTAACATGTTATTGCCTAGTTAAGTATCAGTCTCATCTTTTAGAGGAAAATCAAGTGGGAAGGTTAAGCAAAGATAAGGTATGCAATTTTGGTATCTATTCTATATTTGTTATTGCATTCCTTTCGTGCAAATGCATAGTGAACTCCAAGTAGCATGTTGATTATATATATGAACATTGGTTCATGTCACATTTATTTGTGCATATATATTCATTTGAGTCCATTATGTGCTTTGTTTTTAGTATGCATGTATTAACTAGAGTTAAACTTCATATTGCTATAGATTGACTTGGTGCATGCATGTTTTAGTTGTATATCTTCTCATGCAATTCTCTTAGTGAAGTTTAATCTAGTGTTGGATCACATATTTACTCTTATTCCAAATATTATTTGCACATGTACAATTCGTGTACATTCTATCATGTACTTCATTTAAGTAAAGACTGTGATCCTTGCCATGATTTAATTGATTCATCATATTGGCAATTATCTCTCTAAGTGCATATAGATCAATTACATATTCATCATGATATACTTAGTAGAGAACATTTCTTATGTCAAGTGTTTCCATTTATGTTGTGCTTCTTTATATGAAACACTTGTTGTAATCAATTGTTCACAAATATCAATTTATTCATATCTATTGAACTTTTGGGACTAATGTCTTTCATGAGTAGTTTGGAAAGAATTAGGTCCCGTATATGTATGATGACCAAGGTATCTTGGAGGATGATCGTTAAGCCAAGGTCAACAAGACGGCGGTGTCACCAAGAGTTGAGGGCTAAATCAAGATCGACTTAGCGTGGAGATCGTTAGAGAGGATGATCAAGTCAAGGTTGATAGGATGAGAGTCTCATGAGGTGAATCGAGTCGAGTTGGACAAGGTGAAGATGTCATCAATTATATGGTGAAAGTCTTCATGCATCGGCATTAAGAAAGAAAACGGCAAGTGACTATTTCTAGACTTATATTATCTTTGATTTAATTTGAGTCTAAGGATTGCCATACTATTAAGAGGGATGCGATGTCGAATGACTTTTAGATGTGTCAAGTGCTCAAGTGATCCATCCTTGTGAATCTTAGAAAGAGAGTGGTGTTAGTAGTGCCGGAAAGTGAGGGTTGTAGATCTCTCTTGGATTCTTTGTGATATCTGTGTTTATCCTTTGAGTTTTGAGTAGTGAGACCTTGTTGGTTGTGTAGCCCTCGTTCTTAGCTTTCAGTAGAGTCCAAGATCTCTGAAATCGGAGTCCGGAGTCAAAAGTTATGCTCGTTTTCGTCGGGCTGCTCAATGCTGTTCGGACAATCCGGAGTATCCGAAGTTCTGAACCCGGACATTTCGGTGTATCCGGAGATAAGTGTCGGACACTCCGGTCTGAGTCCCTCGGATCCAATCCGGAGTATCCGGACTCCTGAACTCGGACAATCCGGACATTTCGGAGTATCCGGATAAAAATCCCGGACACTCCGGACTTAGATCCTCGGGAGATTTTATTTAGCTGCAAATTTTTTTATTCCGCTGCATTTAGTTACAAAGTTTTTAATTCGCCTATTCACTCCCCCTATAGGCGACATCCCCTGTCCTTTCAATTGGTATCAGAGCAAGATCTCTCCTTTATTAGACTTAACCGTCTAGAGAGTTAAGGATGTCGACTAGAGGATTCGTGCACTCACATGATCCACTTGTGTTAGATGGCACAAATTATGCTTCATGGAAATTAATTATGACTTCTCATTTTAAATCCATGAGCCCCCAAATATGGTGGATCGTAGATGTCGGCTTTTCCTCTCCATTGAATGAAGTTGCTCCAACTGAAGGAGAGAGGAAATGCCTACATCTCGACGCTCAAGCTACTAATGTTTTATTTTGTGTTGTGAGCGATGAAATTTTTGATAGACTATGCAATCTCAAGAGCGCTCATGAAATGTGGATAAAGCTTCAAGAACTATTTGAATCATCCACTTCTATTGAGGATTGCACTAAGGAAGAGATGTCGGGAACCTCCGCCTCATGTGACGATGAAGATGCTCTTCCATCACAAATCCGTTGCTTCATGGCGAAAGGTAAGAATGAGGTAAGTGACGACGACGATGATGATGAGCTCACTTATAATGAACTTATGAATTTGCTAGAGGAGCTCAATAAATGTCTTGGAAAGGAGAAAAAGAAATATAAAATTTTGAAGCTTGAACATGAATCACTTCAAAATGATTATAATATGCTTCAAGAAAATCATGAATCCCTCCTTTCCAAAGAAATTCATAAGCCTAAGGTGGATATAGGAATCTCATGTAATTTTATTGATGAAATGTCTTGCTTAAATGTTAATCCTAATATTTCATCAAAATTTGACATATCCACCTCTTGTGATGATTTACCTTGTTGCTCAAATTCAAATGTTTCTACTTCCTCTATGCATGTTGAGACTAACCATGCAGAGGAAAATAAGAAGCTCAAGGCCCAAGTCATTAGATTAGAAAATGACTTGAAGAGGAGTGTAAATGGAAAAGCCGTTCTCGACGAGATCTTGAGCAAGCCAAAGGCGCCTCAAGATAAGCGAGGACTCGGCTACATCTCCAAGAGGGAGACTAGCAAGACAAGGCACAACGAAAGACATTCGAAGATCATCAAGTGCTTTGCTTGCAACAAGAAGGGACACTTCGCCTCCGTGTGCCCTAATAAAGTGGAGATCAAGCCACAACCATCAACAATGAGGCGAACCGACAAAGAGCAAGTCAAGAAGAAGAAGAGACGCTCAAAGCCTACTTGCTACAATTGTCGGAAAAAGGGACACATCGGTAAGGATTGTCCCAAAGGTATTACTCCTAAGCCTATTATTGTCAATGATCATTATTTGCTTAAGAAGGACAAAAATGGCAATGTGTTTGCCAAGTTTGTCGATTCTCCCAAGTATTTGCAAAATTATGATATTCAATTGCTTAGGAGAAATGAATCTAGAAATGTGTTTGCTCAAAATGCTAGACTTCCTAAGACCAAGAAAAATCATGTTGATCATGTGCTTAGGAAAAATAACAATAGCAAACCATTTGCTAGATTTGCTAGATCCTCTAAGCCAATGCATAATTTCAATTCTCATATGCTTAGATGAGATCAAACTAGAAATGGTTTTGCAAAATATCATTGCCCTCCTAAGCCTTTTCATAAAAATGCCAATCATTTGCCTAGGAGGAATAATTATTGCAAACCTATTTCTAATTATGTTAGTCAATTCAATAATATCTAAATTAGGACTATTTGGGTTCCAAAATCTATTGTGACTAACATTGTTGGACCCAACAAGGATTGGGTACCAAAAACCGCCTAAAAGATTTTTAGCCAATATGAGATGGATTGGACGTTTGGCTTCTTCAAAAGGGAATATGACTTAATCATTTGCAAAATGGAGCCAAGCATGAGGATGATCACTTCAATCTTGAGCCAATGCCATCTCGGGTAACAAGTATTTAATTTGATTCTTATAGCTTATAGCCTTGTGTAGGTTATATTGCATTATTCATGAAAAATCAATTTAGATTGCTTGTTATATTCTTGCTCATGCTTGATTAATTGTTTTGATTGAAATCTTGAGCAAGTTTGGGGTAGTGGCACATTAAGGGAGAGTGCTAAATCATAACCATGTATATTACATCTCTACATGTGCCCATATTTATATAAGTGCCCATATATATTTTCAAAATCAAGCCATTTAGCCAAAAGTCAAAATTTTGTATACCATTAGTATTCTTGTGAAAAACTAGTTGCAAAATGTATACAAATATATTTGAAACGTTTTTCAAAGGTTTTGGCTTCACAAAATCTATTTTGAAAAGAAAATGAGTTTCATGATCAAAATCTAGATAGTAGTATCTTGTTTTGGATTTAAACTTATAATTTTCATAGAATTAAATGTAAAATGAATTTGAAAGTAATTCCAAAACGAAAATCCTAGAGTTGGTCATTCTTAACAATTCTTGTGTTCAAAAGACTTTCAAAAGACCAACCTAACGAAAGTTATTCGATTTTGAAACTCGCCGAAAAACTATATTTGACCCATAATAGTTATATTATTGCACTTAGTGAGTTTCTCCGTTTGAACCGGATCTTGTGTAGTATCTTGGTTCAAAATGGTATCTTAGACTCATACACAAAATTCAAATCTCTATATCTCATCTTATTCTTCATTTGAATCTTGTATTGAAATATTTGGCTTTGTTTTACAAATAGCTATTTCAAAAGGACCATTTTGGTCAAAAGTCGAATCTTAGGTTTAAAAGGCCCAAAATTGTAAAAAGCTTTGTAAAAGTATTCTAATATGTATTTCAAATGTTTTACAAGCTTTCAAAATGAAAATTCTATATTGAAATCAATTTTAGCCAGAAAAGTTTTTGGTTTGAACTAAAATAGCTTATTTAAGCATATTGCTCAAATCTTAGCATTCAAGTTGGATTTCATTATAAATCTTGGCTAGAAACCATCTTGATAATCAATTCTAAGCCATGGAAATTGAAATTGCATGAAATCCAAATTGAGTTGTATTTTGAGGCTTTTTATGAAAAACTATTTCCTATTTAACTTGCTTCAAAAAGAGATAAAAGCAAAATATTTGTTTGAAATGCAAAATCTTATGAAAATAGTCTTCTAAAATGTTTTCAAATGCATTTCAAATGTTTTCAAGTATCTAACCCTTGGCTAGAAGCTAAAAGTCAAACTTTGGCCTCAAAAAGATCTTTGTGATCTTGGTTTTGCATTTAACTTCAAATTTTTCTAAAGCAAAATCTATTTGGAGTTTGAAAAGTGGTTAATACAAAACTCATAGGGTTGGTCATTTTAAGCATTTCTTTAGTTCAAAGTTTTTCCAAACGACCAACCGTTCAAAAGTTATAGCTATTTGAATTTGGCCAAAATCATCTAATTGACCCAAAATGATCCGTTGTTGCATTTTGTGAATTTCGCTAATTGAATTGGATTTCTTTGTATATCTTGGATTGAAATAGTATTTCTAACTCATACAAAACTATGAAAGTTCAAATCTCCATAAATTTTAAATCTCCATATTGGCAATTATCTCTCTAACTCATATGAAGCCACATAAGTGCACATTTCCATTCAAAACTCACTTGCTTGCCCTTTTGAGGAATTGATGAAGATTTTTATCCTTTATGTGTTTCAAATGCAAATTTCACCACATTTCTCAAAGTAAAATTGATTTATTGAAAATTTTTGTTGGAAAACCATCTCTTGAATATGGAATTCATATCTGCAAATTTTCAAATTTATTTGAACTCATTTGCAAGAATGTTGACTTCTTTTGACTTAGTGTCAAAATCAAACCTCAAATGCCCAATTTGATCTAATTTTTTATTGGAGGGTGATATTTGAGAAATTATTTTTGGAGAAGTCTCTTGGATGTCCATGGAAAATTTATGCAAAATATTATGGCTATTGGACTTCATTTGATCAAGATTTGACCCAAATTCAAAATATTCAGTTTGCTGAAATTTCAGGTTTAGGCTGATTATGGGGCAGATTTGTGATTTTTGTATCTCCAAATGGGTTCATAATCAGATGAGAGTCTTATAACATATTTTGATCCTCTATATTTGGACTTCATTATCTAATATTTTCAGAATTTATTAACCTTGTTTGAACCTTCTTTCAGCCCTATCAAAAGGCTTAAATGGAATATCAAAACTAAATTTTTCAGCATATTACACTTTTCAAAACTTGCATACCTTTAAGATGATTTGAGTATTTCCTTGTGATGAAAACTAAGGTAACTCAATTTATTGCTCCATGATTCATCTAAAATTATTTGGGAGCTCATTTGCTGTTGTTTGCATCCTCAGGACCATTTCAAAGCGAGATTTCTTTTCCGGAAACCTTCGGTTCAGCATTCACTATTTTCAAGCTTTCGAGGTTTTCCTTTGCTCAAATGAATTTTCGGTCTTCATAGCCCTCGAAGAGAATTTCGAGACGGATCTGTTCCGCGTTGATGATTTTTGCATTTGAGCAATGGTTTAAAAGCTATAATCGATTTTGTGCTGCTATTTGCGTCTGTTGAGACTTTGAGAGTTTTAAATTGGAATCTTGGCAATCCTTTCAAGATGAAAACTAAGTGAACTTATTCATTGCTCCAAGCTTCAAAGTAGAGCATATCTATTTAAGTTTTCATTCCAATGAAAGTGCATCTTTTGGCTAAGTTATTCTGGAAATTGGATTTAATTGTAACTTAGCCTCAAAATGTTTCTTCTCTTGTATAACTCGGAGTTTATTATGGAAAAGAGAAAATTTCCCTTGTAAGCTCAAGAATGAGTTTGAATGTGTTTTACCCATTGTCTCTCTTACAAGTGGATGTCAAGATCAAATTTGAATGTGTTTCAAATATTTTCATTGTAAAGTGGTGTAATAAAATATTTAATTGATATCTTGAATTTCTTTGCATGCAAAGAGTATTATCTTGTATATCATCTATATCGTGCATGTTGTACTTAGACATTATCAAACTAACTTGGGTCAAATTAAAAGATATTTGTTCCCGGAAATCGTGTGCTTGTCTATTGATGTTTAAGGTATTGGAAAAGGGGTCATCTTCGACGATGGGATGAAGGAAATGGAGAGAAGCTCCATAGTCCGAGGGATCTAAGGCCGGGCGCGGTGATCATGACCAATTCGAACATGCGGTGGACAAGAATCGACAAAGGGTCGTATTTATTTTTTGACCATATTCAATAATGTCTTTGCACACCATTATGCTAAATTGTGTCATTCTAAATGGTGTTGTATCTTTCAATTGGTATCATTAATTGGTATCCTTCGAGAGGTATCCTCCAATCCTAAATTGTTTTGAAGTGTCATCTAACTTGCATTTGGCATTATCAAGAAGTAAAAGGTACATATGGGTGACACATTGCAAAGAGGTATACCCTTGATAAGTTTATGAAATTCTTGATCATGAAAGTGCATCTTACTTATATAATTTTGATTCACGATCTTGTATACATCTTGTGATCATATAAGCAATTCCTTCTTGTGTAATCTTCTTTATATGATCTTGATTGTTAGAATTTAATTTGATCATGAGCATGTGCTTAAATTATATAAATTTGCTATATGATCTTGATGTTTAAAGAATAAATATTCTCCATGTGAAATCATATTCGTGTGTCATGTTTAAGCATCACTTATATCCTGTGAATCATGACTACTTTAAATTTATATAATTAGAAAAATCTATTACCTAAATCTTGGAAATAATTGGTATCATATCTTGCCTAGATTTAGGGGGAGCTTAATATTATTGTCCTATTACTAGCTCCTTATTTTTTTTATCCCTAATCTTTTTATTGAGTGTGCAATCAAAGGGGAGAACAGATAAGCACCTTTTTGGGATTAATGACAAAAGGGGGAGAATTTATGGATTTATCAATTGTCCCCTAATCGATTGACAAAAGGGATGATTCGTAAGTATGATCTCTTATTGTTTCTTCATGCTTGTTTTAATGCTAAATATCTTAATATTGTCATTTGATGCAATTGACAATAGGTTTGTCATAAATCACCAAAAAGGGGGAGATTGAAAGTGCATCTAGGCACTTATGTTATTTTGGTGATTAATGACAAACACACATAATGACAATCTATGTAATTAAGTAAATGCTTAACTTAGTACTTAACAAATGACAAACCTCTAATATGATTATATTGCTATGAGACTAACATGTTATTGCCTAGTTAAGTATCAGTCTCATCTTTTAGAGGAAAATCAAGTGGGAAGGTTAAGCAAAGATAAGGTATGCAATTTTGGTATCTATTCTATATTTGTTGTTGCATTCCTTTCGTGCAAATGCATAGTGAACTCCAAGTAGCATGTTGATTATATATATGAACATTGGTTCATGTCACATTTATTTGTGCATATATATTCATTTGAGTCCATTATGTGCTTTGTTTTTAGTATGCATGTATTAACTAGAGTTAAACTTCATATTGCTATAGATTGACTTGGTGCATGCATGTTTTAGTTGTATATCTTCTCATGCAATTTTCTTAGTGAAGTTTAATCTAGTGTTGGATCACATATTTACTCTTATTCCAAATATTATTTGCACATGTACAATTCGTGTACATTCTATCATGTGCTTCATTTAAGTAAAGACTGTGATCCTTGCCATGATTTAATTGATTCATCATATTGGCAATTATCTCTCTAAGTGCATATAGATCAATTACATATTCATCATGATGTACTTAGTAGAGAACATTTCTTATGTAAGTGTTTCCATTTATGTTGTGCTTCTTTATATGAAACACTTGTTGTAATCAATTGTTCACAAATATCAATTTATTCATATCTATTGAGCTTTTGGGATTAATGTCTTTCATGAGTAGTTTGGAAAGAATTAGGTCCCGTATGTGTATGATGACCAAGGTATCTTGGAGGATGATCGTTAAGCCAAGGTCAACAAGACGGCGGTGTCACCAAGAGTTGAGGGCTAAGTCAAGATCGACTTGGCGTGGAGATCGTCAAAGAGGATGATCAAGTCAAGGTTGATAGGATGAGAGTCTCATGAGGTGAATCGAGTCGAGTTGGACAAGGCGAAGATGTCATCAATTATATGGTGAAAGTCTTCATGCATCGGCATTAAGAAAGAAGACGGCAAGTGACTATTTCTAGACTTATATTATCTTTGATTTAATTTGAGTCTAAGGATTGCCGTACTATTAAGAGGGATGCGATGTCGAATGACTTTTAGATGTGTCAAGTGCTCAAGTGATCCATCCTTGTGAATCTTAGAAAGAGAGTGGTGTTAGTAGTGCCGGAAAGTGAGGGTTGTAGATCTCTCTTGGATTCTTTGTGATATCTGTGTTCATCCTTTGAGTTTTGAGTAGTGAGATCTTGTTGGTTGTGTAGCCCTCGTTCTTAGCTTTCAGTAGAGTCCAAGATCTCTGAAATCGGAGTCCGGAGTCAAAAGTTATGCTCGTTTTCGTCGGGCTGCTCAGTGCTGTTCGGACAATCCGGAGTATCCAAAGTTCTGAACCCGGACATTTCGGAGTATCCAGAGATAAGTGCCGGACACTCCGGTCTGAATCCCTCGGATCTAATCCGGAGTATCCGGACTCCTGAACTCGGCAATCCGGACATTTCGGAGTATCCGGATAAAAATCCCGGACACTCCGGACTTAGATCCTCGGGAGATTTTATTTTGCTGCAAATTTTTTTATTCCGCTGCATTTAGGGTGTGTTTGGTAGGGCTCCAGCTCCATCAGATCCGTGGATCTGGTGGAGTTGGGTATTCCTAGCTCCACCAGATCTGTGAAGCTGGATCTGTGAGTATATTAAGAGTGTTTAGATGGATCATCTTTTCAAATTTTAGACCAAAAATATAAACTTAATTCACTTTATTTTAGCCTACAAGTTTCAGATCTCAGGTGAAACTGGGATCTGGAGCTCTACCAAACAGGCCCTTAGTTACAAAGTTTTTAATTCGCCTATTCACCCCCCCTCTAGGCGACATCCCCTGTCCTTTCAATTACGCCCATCCTATACTGGGTCACGGGGTTAAGACCGGTCATATGGCGCTTCAATAGCATATAATGTAGAGTTGTTAAGAAAATAAAATGCTAGAAATTCTCATAAAAAAGCAAAACAAATAACCCTTAATTTAGTGAACCTTAACTAAGTTGAACTATAATAGCCATTAGATTTGATGTTAATATTTCAAAAAACGTCTAATCGTCTATCTAGCGGATCCGAATTATAACGGCTTAGATTAAAAGAGAGAGTCTATGTGAAGTACAACAAAAAATTAACAAAAATTGGGGAAAAAATTAAAAATAAATTAGACATTTTATTTTCATATGAACTCTAAATTAAAACACGTACATTACTGACGAATACTCATACCATGGGTACCCCCAGCGGTCCAGAGTGACGAACGGGCTGCCCCAAGCCCGGCTCTGGCCAAAGGCCCCCGCTGGGCCACGAAGGACACCCGTCCCCGACCAAGCCAACCGAGGGCGTCCGACACGCGCCACAGGTCGGACTCCCCACAAGCTCCGACCAAGCTGAGGCGATCTCCGCCAAAGGCCGAGTGCTAGGCAGCCGCGGGCCATTGGCCACCTGCCCCACAGACACGATAGCTCGAAATAACCGCGCGAGGGCAGGTGGCTCCTTCCCAAGGTAGCGAAGAGGTTGCCAAAGTCAAAGCTCTGGTCTCATCATCCTGCCATGCGCAGTGTGAGGATGCATTCCCTCCCGAGGCAGCACCGGAGCCGGGCATTAAGGCGTTAGCATCTGACAGATGTGCGAAAGAGTAGATGCGACATTTCCCGATGAAACGGAAAACTGCGCCACTCGATGAGTCTACCGACCCGACGTGGGTTGAGTGGACGCCGATCAAATCGCCAAGACCGAGGACCAGGACTCCTAGAATAGGACACCTCATCCTTTCCTCTCCCAACTTCCCGTGTAATCTGCCCCCTCCGCCTGTATAAGAGGAACCCCCTTTCTCGGTTTTTAGGGAGAGGCTGTTCTTGGCTCTCGCTTGTAACACAGTGTAGTCATCTGCACCCGAAGCAATACAGTATCACCACCCGAACTGGAGTAGGGACATTCGACCCGAACCAGTATACATCTTGGGCTTCCTGAGTCTAACCATTCAAGGAGAGGGAACGCGCGGCCCCTTGACTAAAAAATTCACTTGTCGGAGCTCGAAACACCAACAATTACTAAAATTCAGAATAAAAATTAGGTAAAAATTAGCAATTGGATTTGTATTATCAATTGTAATCCAAAACTAAATAAAAATAAAATCAATGGCTTAGATTAAAAGAAAGAGCCCACACTAAGAACAATAAAAATAACACAAGTTCAGAATAATAAATAAATGAAAATCAACCATTTAACCTCCATATGAAGTCAAAATTAAACATGTACATTGCTAAAATACAGAATATAAATTATATAAAAAATAGTAGTTGGATTTGTATACGATTTCTACAGTACAACCGATATGCAAAATTAAATAAAAATTAACATAAATTCGGAATAAAAAACAAAATAAAATTAGTCATTTGATTTTCATACAAATTCTAAATCAAAACTTGAAATTCGAAATTAAATATAAATAACATAAGAATAAAAATAAAAGAAAATTATGGATTATTTTTTAATTCCATACTAAGTGAAAAATATAATTTTTCATTTTATTCAGAATTAAAATTTTAGAAATATGCTAATTTAAGGAGGGAAATAAAATAAGGTAAGCAATTTAATTTGTATATATATATATATATATATATATATATATATATATATTATTAACTATTATGTAATAAAAGTCGATTACACATTTTTTTATAGTCGCTAAAATAATACAAAATATACTAGAAATTCTCAAAAAAATTCTAACTCTTTATTGGTGGATCCCCACGGAACGAAGAGATTAAGAGGGTGATACATCGACAGTTGTTCACTCAGTTATACCGGTATGAGCAATATGATGTGCAATAAAAGAAGTACCGAAAGAAAGAGACAAACATTGTAATAATGAAATTAAGAGATGATGATATAAATAGAAAATATTATGTTATGCTATGTTTACTATTTTTCTATGCAAGTATTCGTAGAAGAAAGTTTCGGTCACATGTGATAAGTACTGAGAAACGGAGTAAATATATTCTCTCTTATAATATACAATATTAAAATATCATAAATTGTGTTTTGTATTGATCTATTTTTGAAGAAAAAAAATCGCATATATATTATCAAGTCATTTAAACATACTTTAAAAATGATGTACGCGCAAATGCGCGGGCCATCTTGCTAGTTTTACATAAACGTTCATGATTAATTTCTTTAATTTTTGAAGAATTGGACTACATAACTCTCAAAGGGATCAGCGTTTAAAAGTAAATTCATCGCACGCAAAAGAAAGAAAGCAAGTCCAAAATCAAACAGTGCGTCCAAACTTACTAGAAAACCAACAACGTTCTCCAATTAGTCGGCGGAGGGGAGGCACACTTCCCCATAGATATTCCATTGCGGTCACCATTCCATGGCTGTAGCCCAGCTGCCCAGCAATCTATAGACTTTTGCCCGTTTTACCGATTCAACGATCAACATGGTGGTGTACGTACTTCTTGAAGGAAGCTAGAAAAATATCGACGCAGCAAGCTCAAAAATCACCGATGGTCGATGGAAACTGACAGTTGTGAGTGGTGGTGCTTAGGTCGGCCCAGCCACGACAATCGCGCGGGGGCGCTTTTCCTAGGCGATGCCTAATTGTTTTTATCTTCCTTTCAGAAAAGAAAGAAAATGTGGTGTGAAAATACGGAAAAATGTGGCTCCTCTTGAAAGAAACAATGCCCCCCGCTTTTCACCTGTTTTTCTTATCTATCTTTTGAGGTGATGCATGCCCCGGGCCCATCCCGCAGTTGCATGCAAGTGTTAGTGAGTGTTGTACTACTACTACTAACTCGAGCTTAACTCGAGGTCATCTGATCATACGCATGCCGTGTAGTTAGTGCTGCAATTTTTAAGCATATCTGCTCGACATCCGCTTCGATCCATCGGCTCGGCTCTGCTCTGCTAGTCTACTGGCAAATTCTCTCTCTCTCTCTCTCTCTCTCCGGCTGGCTCATCTAAAATATGCGAACCTGATGAGAACAACATGTGTAATGCCGAGGGCACGCAGATCACATCTGGGAACTGTTCGTGCATCATGTAACAGCGGCCGCTTGCACTGAATTCCGGAATTCCAGTAGAAAACATCCACGTCGGCATAAATAAAATCGTTCGATCGCGCGCGGTCGCCATCGTCGTAATGATAGCCAAGCCAACTACTGCAACAAAAAACAGAAAAAGAAAAGCAGCTTCTCGTCACTGGGAATAGAAGCGCATAAGGATCACAATTAGCGGCGAGAAATGGGCGGGCGGAATGTTTACTAGTACGAAACTACGAATTAATCACGACTTGACGTCGGAGCTTGCTTTATTACCGCTTCTAGAAGTACAATCCAATTCCCATCAGTTCAGTTCATATATATATGTACTATATTTACTCAAAAAGAATGAGTAAAATTAAACGCAGCACATAAGGACAGCAACAATTAACACTACATCGGCTACGTATTTATCTTTTTTTTACCCTAGTATATAAAAACAAGAAAGAAAACGGGAAAGAACTGGAGTAGAACAGTCCGGGGGGAGTCCAAAAACGGCATCTTGAGGTGAATAATTAATCTTTTTCTAATCCTCCAGATAACTTCTCTCCTTCTTCTAATCCGTTTATCCGCTCTGCTACGCGTCCCCGGCCGGAGGCCGCCCGCACCCGGTGGGCCTCGCGCGCCGATGTGGATTCCCATGCCACCGTATTGACTTTTCACACGGCCTGCTTGTACCACAAGTCGTCGTCCATGCTCCAGATGCTCTCGACGTCGAAGCTGCCGATCTCGAAGTCCGCGACGTCAAGTTCGGGGAAGCCGAAACTCGGCAGCGGCTCGGACGTCCACGTCTCCCCTAGCTGGCACGGCGGCTGTTGCGGGGTCAGGTTCGTGTGGCACATGGCGGCGGCGCTGGAGGCGTCGCAGGCGGTGGTGAACCACTCGGCGCCGTCGACCGTGGCGGGCCAGCTGGGCTGTGCCCCCGTACCAGAGTCTGTGGACGGCGAGGACGACCCGGTCGTGGTGCTTGACAGCTCCGGGACGGCAGAGCTGTTGGCCAGCTGCCCGCCGGCCGCCCCGCAGTACTCCGCTGGCCAGCAGTCGTCGGCCGCCGGGATCTCCTGCGACTCGTAGAGGCCATCGGCGCTGTGCTGCCACGACAAGGGCGTGTCGGCGGCGAGCTGCCCCTCCTCGGCAGCGGAGGCGGCGGCCTGGATGCGCTCGACGAGGCGGGGCATCCAGAGGTAGCGCATCACGTCCTTGAACTGCTGGCTGTTGACGTCGCACTTGAGCTGCTTGGCGTGCTTCTGCACGCGCGTGCGCCAGTAGTTCTTGATCTCGTTGTCCGTGCGGCCGGGGAGGTTCTGCGCGATCTTGGACCACCGGTTGCCCCACCGTGAGTGCAGCTCGAGGATGAGCAGCTGCTCCTGCGGCGTGATGTTGCCGCGCCGGAGGTCGGGGCGGAGGTAGTTCAGCCACCGGAGCCGGCAGCTCTTGCCGGTGCGCTTCAGCCCTGCATGACGCGCGCCAGGACGAAACGCAAGATTAATCACATATAACATCACATCATTGCTACTAATAAATTTCACCAAGTAGCTGATTACTTATGCGGATGCGAGCATGTATGTGAAAAGATGAATGATGCAATGGGATGGAGTGATTAGTATGTATCCCTATGCCCGGGAATAATGCTAACCACTAAAAATCCTCTCTTTCTCACTCACTATATCTTCTGGGTAGCTGGATGACTCCTAATCAAATCAGGCAGTAGGCTTGTAGCTATCTATTTCCATATATTAGCATGTAGAAGCAAAGCGACTAGTTTGTGCCTTTGCGTCCCATAATTGCTCAGGCTCTTCCGGCCGGTAGAAAGAAACGGATGCAAGCTAGCAATCGCGGTGGATGATGTGGTTGAATCATGAATTGTCAAGGTCTGTGAGAGACCAAGCGATGCAATTTTCGACATATAACTGACCCCTTGGATCCTACCCTACCTGCTGATCGGGCGAGCGAGTTCCAGCGGCCCTCGCCGTGCGCGGCGATGTAATTCACCAGCAGGAGGTCCTCCTCCACCGTCCACGGCCCGCGCCGAAGGTCGCCGGCCATCACCTCCTCCTCGCTAATCGCGTCCCTCTCGTGCGCCATATCCATGGAACCTTTTCTCCTCTCTTGGACCGCTGGCCTCACCGCAAATCAAACGACGCGACCGATCGAGCTGAGCTAGGATCGATCAGTGTGTGTAGTAGAGTAGTAGGTTCGAGTTGGCAGCTGGAGGAGAGCACAACTCAGGAGATGGTTTGGTTGAGACTTGAGATGGAGGAAGATGCTGTGTGATCGATGTGTGTGATGAAAAGGGTGGGGGAGGAATGGGCGGGTTTATATAGACGGCGCGAGGAGGGGGTAGGCTGGTGGACTCGCAAAGAAGCATGTGGGGGAGCACGCCGCAACTACGCAGATTAGTTTATGCCTTTTTGAAAGAAAAAAAATTAAAGCCAAAAGTTTAGGGGTAATTATGCCTTCGGGATTACCTAGTGCCGTGTGCGGTGGTGGGATTACTGGAATGGATTAGCCACGCTGCTAATTAATCGGCGCGCGTACACGGGCTGGGGCTGCGGGGAGTTTTGATTGATTAACGGCGGAGCTGGGTCGCTCGAAGCATTAGCCTCCAGCTTACTTCCTACTCTTTTTTTTCTTTCCTTTAAATCTAGTTTTACTGGTGACGCTCATGAAGCTCGGTAGTGTTCCGTGCATGCGGAGGCTGGCTGACTATGGAAGTAGTGCTAGACCCACCTCGTTACCGCGCTCCTCTAGCTCGGAAGGAGCTCGTACGCTCAGCTCCACACAAGGCAGGCCTCCTACCGAGCAACCTTACCAAGTTCTTCGAATACGATAAGTTACATGTATTACTTATTGCGTTTTCTGCTGTCGAAAATATAATTATTTTTATAAATATGGTTAGAAAAGATCATATTTGAAAAAAAAAACAGCGAGGGGCTAGCGAAGCAGGAGGACGCCGAGGAGTCGAGGGCTCGGCTCGCTCGGCACGCGCTCGCGCTGTGGACCTGTGCTCTCGCTTGGGACTTGGGTGGGCTTGCTTTTTTCAGCAACAGAGGAGTTTTCTGCCAAGGTTGGAGTATCTGTGACAATTGGGTACAATAATTGCTACAGAAGAAGTACTATTAGTACTCAGTAGAATTGCACAATCACAAGCACGTACTTGTATTGTAGTACTGAGCACCGTTCCATGATTGCTCCGTATCGGCTTGCTACACAGTTACTTAAAAAGGAACGAATTGCATCGAGACTTGAGAGCAGGGTTTCAAAAACCGACGAAAACAGCGGCTTTCGATCTTACCGTTGCGATTCGAGATTCAAAACCGGTCAGTAAATCGGTATAATTAAAAAAAATTAAAAAAAATTATACGACGTAAACTGTTGAAAACCGCTCAAAAACCGGCTTTAACGAGCATTCAATTGGTCGGTTGGTTTTCGGTGAAAACCGAACGGTTTTCAGTTTTTTTGAATTTTTTTTCTAAATTTTTTATTTCTTAACCCTTCG
The DNA here is from genome assembly GCA_036346275.1 of Otatea glauca. Taxonomy (NCBI): domain Eukaryota; kingdom Viridiplantae; phylum Streptophyta; class Magnoliopsida; order Poales; family Poaceae; genus Otatea; species Otatea glauca. Next base: position 23,059,848 of record CM070715.1, read on the forward strand.
CTTTCTGACGATTTTCGAGTAGTTTTTCTCGATTTTTAAATTTCGAATTTCGAGCAGTTTTTTCATAAACGGTTTTATGAACTTGCTCCAGAGTCCTTAAAACTCATCTGTGTCTAAGCCTATTTGAAACGTGGACATTTCATTTCGCGCCGGAATCGAGATTCCGCATTCCAAATGGGGATTAAACTTCAATTTCATCTCGACATGTCCGAAGACGAGATTACTCATGTCATTTTGTTTTATTTATCAGTACATTGATGGAGATGTATCATAAGTTGACTTTGGCGACGGCATAACTAAACGAGTTCAGGAGCTCAATGTTGGGATCTTCAGTCAATCTAAGCGAGACGTTCGGCACATGTTCATCTCAGGATCACCGCCTGTTTGCTGAGTTGCTTGGTTGAATTCGATCCGATCGAAGTCCTCTCCGCCTAATTTGTCAACGCCAAAATGATCACAATATAGATTTTCGAAAAAGATCTGCACATAAGTTTTGAACACATAGCTAATCCATTGCTTTTCTACCCTGTGATTTTTTTTTTTGCAAATTTAGTCCTCTACACATAAATTTTAAATTTGATCCCTTCCCTATCGCGAAAGGTGTGGCAAGCGACATGTGTCCCCTGCCACGCCCAAGAAGCGCGTGAGGAGGCTAGCCCTGCAGGCAGCATGGGGTGAGCGCGGTGGGAGGTTGCTACCATACCTGGGTTGCATGGATGCGCCCCTGCCGCGGTGAACTGCAATGCTCCTACGGTCGGTCGAGCTCTGTCGGCGGAGGAAGGTTGCTACGCTCTTGGGTCGTGGAACGCCAGCTTCTGCGCTTCCCGAGCGCGGAGCGTGGTAGGAGGTTAGATTTGTAAATTCACACGCGAGAGAACTATATTTGTAAAAAAAAAAAGACATTGGGAGCCAAAAAAAAAAGCAATGGATTCACACATAGCATGCATGTACAGCATTTTCCTCTCGTCGGGATAGCGATTTGTAATTCCTCTGCATGCGTAACTGCGTATATACGTACTGTGCAATCTGCACACTCGCGGCGGCACATAAATTCAACTGTTGCCCTACGGTGTACTGAATTTACCCGTGCGGCTATAGTTGAAACTCCTGCCTGTGTGCTATGTCAAGCGTACGTGCAGTATAGTCTACAAACTACAGCAAAATACGCCGCCCAACCGTACGTGCATTCTGCACATCGCGCGACAAAAACGAGCAAAATTTTGACCCTTTTCCTCGGATTTTAGCCCCGACAGATCATTGCGACCGAGCAGCTAGCTCCGTGCGCCCGGCAAAAATGACAGATGGAACTACCAATTTTGACAAGATATGAAAGCCAAACACATTGTACTTGTTTTTCAAACAAAAGAAAGACAAAGAATACTCGTACTATACTACTGTACCAGTAGTGTTATTAATTGGCGCCCTTAATTCCGAGTCAACTCCACGAAGTGAGTTGAATCGCTGCGAGTCATCTGCTGTGCTGTGTGAAATAATTTAAAAGGCCCAAGTTGCCGCTTGTATAAGCAGGAAAATAAATGGTTGCAGAGAGAGAGAAGGGAGAGTGGTGTGGTCGGATTCCACACTGGGAGTTGAAAACTTTGGCAGCTTCAATTGGATTCTTATGTGCCGTTTTTTTCAACACATGGAGATGCTGCATGCATGGTTTTTCTTTTCTTTTCCTCTGGGGACATATCATATCTGATATATATCTTACTATGCTAGTCAGAATATATGGTTTACTTCCTTGCTTACTTGGGAATCTGATCTGATTTAGCTTAATTGTCGCAGGCTGCTGCAGTACTAGAGCAGTATTGTATCGTTGCTCTGGATTTTGCCCGTGCACCTGGATTGGATTTAAGCTAACCGGCTGGAAATCCAATCAGGTGGCGTCCATGGTATGATTCGTGGCCACCTTGGACTGGTTTTGCATTGCAGAGCTGTGCTTGTGTTAGCTGCAATTCTGCAGATAAAGGTCAAAGTGTTTGCTGAGTTGGACTAGCGTGCTCGTTGACCCCAAACTGCGGCTAAGGCAGCCACTTGTACTTATTCCTATTTTATGCTTGCGAGTTGCGAGAGATCTATGTATGTCGATCACTGTCGTCATGTGAACCCAAGTGCATACGCATACAACTGCTCGTGTCCGCTGATCAGTACAATGAACAGTTTTATTTTGGCTCTAATTCTCGTGTTGAGATTGTCTGTCACTGTAGCATTGATAACATAAATCAAAGTTGCCTCGAAAATGTTTCTCAACGAGCCCTTGTGGTTGCAAGCGTTTTCTAGCCCTTTCATTGTACTTTAAGATTCGTGCTGATAGGAGACAAGCAACATCCATATATGTGTATATAAAGTACACAGTACATGTATTCCATAGACTAGGAGAAATACAATTCATATGTATTTGAGAGAATATGACATTTTGGAGGGACGATAGGACTAATGTTTGAATTTGAAATATTAACGAGGGAGGGAAAATAGAAATTATAATATTTTTTGGTTTATTATTTTCGTCAATTATTGGATAAAAATTTTGTTCCTTTTTATTCAAATTTCGAACAATTTTTGGGTTCATTTTTTCATTTATTTTTTTGGACAATTTTTGAAAAAAAAATCGGTCCATTTTTCCAGTAGAATTTTGAATATTTTCTGGTTCATTTCTGAGAGGAGAGAGAGAGAGGAGGGAGATAATAAGGAGAGAGACGGGGGGATGGGGAGTTTTGTGGTGGCCCACCATGTACTATACGTATGCAAAACAGCAGCACCAATCGCAAAGAAAAGTGGATGGTCCTGATAGTGCTTTTGGCCACAATAGAATGTAGGAAAACCACTCTCGAAGTTCCCTTCACCATCTCACGGACTCACATCCCCACCAATATACACTGTCTTTATAGCTCAATTAATCAACAAAAGGAAAACATGTAGTACAAGATAATTTATCACCAAAAGCCGAACAGTTCGACTAGTATATGTATGTCAAATTTCTCTGCAAGTTCGACTATTCAGCAACTGAAACGTATATCCGCACATTGCCGAACTAGACCCGGCCGCTGGCATGGCTCCAAATCTGGCTTATCCGGCTTGAATCGATGCGCATGCTTGCGCCGGAAGCAGCTTGAGCATCGCAAACCCAACCAGACCGCGGTAAAACAATTTACCGGTCCGACGCGCTGTGGTGGGACGTGGTTTTGGGGCATTTTGGCTCGTGACGTGCGGGGGAAACCGGTGGCTATTCTTGGCCGGCGTCGCACGTGTTGGTAGTGGACCGCGTGGTGACGCCCCCGCGTTTGTTTGGAGAAAGAAATGATGAGTGACTCGCCGGGAGGCACCCGCGCCGCGCGCCCATCCCCACATGCAGTCGACGATCGATCGATGGTGAAACATTCATTCTATTGAGCAGACGGACACATGGAAAATCTGCATGCTGCACTCGTTAAATCGCAGTCATAATGATTGTCCATACCGAAATTCGCTAAATACTGTGCTGTTTTCTTATCAATTTCGTTTGCTTTTCGGCGCTAACCTCATCTTTCTGGTACGTGTGATCATTGATAGACCACTAACGTACGTTGGGGATGGAAGTGGAAATTCGGTCCAGTCCCCCCCCCCCCCTTCTGTTCTATGAAACGGCTGTTTAATTAGGGTGTACAGGAAGTTCTACGAATGAGAAGCATACTTCCGAACGCAGGGTGAAGAAGCCTGCCCTGCAGCTCAGATGTCGCCAAGTTGTCACAAGTTTCATGCACTCCAAGCCACACTCGATTGCCAAATTAAAATGAGGCCTATGTTTTAATTATAGAAATGTCTTGAAAGAGGCCGAGCTTTGCCTTGATTGGCAGGAGCGCTGGGTCGAGCAATATCCGTCCACGTTCGAGGGTCTCTCGACGTGGACACTCGCGAAGCCGAGTGAGTGTGTGCGTATGTGTAAGTGTGCATTTGTAGTTTGATTGTTGTCCTTTTTTAATAAAACTAGCAAGATGGCCCGCGCACTTGCGTGTGCATCATCCTTAAAGCATATTTAGATAACTTGGCAATACATATGTGATTTTTTCTTTTGGAAATAGATTGTTACATAACTCCATTTGTGATATTTTAATATTATATATTGTAGGAGAGAGTATACTCACTCTGTTTCTCAATACTTGTTACATGTAACCGAAACCTTCTTCTCCAATTATTTGCATAGTAAAACAGTAAACATAGCATAATATAAAATTTGCCATTTATCATCATCTCTTAATTTATATTATTGCAATTCTTGTCTCTTTCTTTCGGTACTTCTTTTAATGCATGTCATATTGCTTATATCGGTATAGCCGATTGAACACATATCGATGTATCACCATCTTAACCCCTCTATTCCATAGAGGTCCATCAAATAAAGAGTCAGGATGCTTTCTTCTATTTTTGAGAATTTTTAGCATATTTTATATTTTCTTAGTGACAGTAAAAAACCTATCATCCACTTATATACAAATCAAATTCCTTACTTTCTTTTATTTTTCCTCGAAATATCATATTTTTGAAATTTTAATACTAAATAAAACCAAAATTCATATTTTTCACTTAGTATGGAATAGAAAAAACAATCCGGAATTTCCTTTTATTTTTATTCTTATGTTATTTTTTTATTCAATTTATAATTTCATTTTTATGTTAGAATTTGTATATAAATCTAACTACTAATTTTCATCTAATTTATATTCTAAATTTTAGCTATGTACAAATTTAATTTAGAGTTCATATGAAAATCAAATGGCTAATTTTTTTATTTTTATTCCGAATTTATGTTAAGTTTTCTGATTTTTTTTATTTTCCATACCATTTTTTAGGTTAGAATTGGTATACAAATCCAATTTTAATTTTCATTTATAATTTCAGCTATGTACAGGTTTAAATTTGGAGTTTGTATGAAAGATAAATAGTTGATTTCTTTTTATTTTTTTATTCCTATTTTTTGTTATTTTTAATTGTACTTGGTATGGATTCTTCTTCTAATATAAGCAGTTAATTTTATCGTTATTTTTATTTAATTTTGAATATTATTTTTAGGTTAGCATTTATATACAAACCTAACTGCTGATTTTTTATCTAATTTTTTTTTGAATTTTAGCTATGTACGAGTTTTAATTTGGAGTTCGTATGAAAATCAAATGGCTAGTTTCTTTTTACTTTTTATTCCAAAATTTGGTTATTTTTTTATTGTACTTGGTATGTACTTTTTCTTTTAATATAAGCCATTATAACTCGTATATGCTAGATAGACGCTTATATGTTTTTATTTAAATTGTAATATCAGTGCCTACTATAATTCAACTTAGTTAGAGACTACCAGATTAAGGGCAATACGGTCATCCCTTGGCCCTCATTTATATGAATATTTTTGCCCAATCATTTCATCCGAGCTACACAACTTAACCCCACCGACCACGTTGGAACACCTTGGACCAATGCCATGTAGTCCACGTCAACACAAAACAGTCAAGTTAATGGGATGGGGATGCTGGGGAGGGGCGTATATTAAACAACTATGCACTTGTAGGGGCATGTGCCACAAAAAGTACTTGTGGGCGAATCAAACTACGTCTAACTTATGACAGTAATATTTATCTTTTTCTTAGTAATTCTAAAACACTTGTCATTGACATTTATTATATAATAGATTAATTATATAATTTTTAATGCTTTTCATATTTATTTATATAATTTTTAATGCTTTTCATATTTATTAATGAGGGAATCTCTAGCCCACTAAGTTAAGAAAATAGCTCCAATATCATCGGTTCGATCATAACACTTAAATCCTAATTTTAGAGAATATTTTTTTATTTTATTACGTGGGAATTTATAGCCAGGAAGTTAAGGAAATATCTCCAATCTCAGTGGTTCAATCATGACACTTAAATTGTTCGTAATTTTGTATGGCTTGTAGTACAAAATCGTATGTCAAATCTCGTAACACCCGTTAAAAATAATAGTTGGAAGTTAGAGGAAATGATTAAAAGAAAAAGGACTTAGAATAGCATGTAGGTCTCATGCATGCACCGATGCATGAGTAGGGAGGACTACATCTCACGCCTGAGGAGATTGGCTGGTATTTTTTCCATAGCACTTTTTTTTCATGTTAGCTAGATAAAATTAGATGCTTTCTTTTAAATAGTATCATCCAATAGCTACTCTAGTTTAAGTTTGTTAGGTCCACCAGATTAAGGGCCTATTAAGAATTATGTATTTAGTATGGACTCTTTCTCTTAATCTAAGATATTATAACTCGGGTCTGCTAGATAGACGGTTAGATGTTTTCTTTTAAATAATAACATCTAATAGCTACTATAGTTCAAGTTTGTTACGATCCACCAGATTAAGGATCTGATATTTTATTTTTTTGTGAGAATTTCTAACATATTTCTATTTTTAACAAAAGATCCGATGACGGTTGTAATTAGGGTCCACCAGATTAAGGGCTAGATGTTTTACTTTTTTGTGAGAATTTCTAGCCTATTTCTCTTTTTTCTTGGCGACTTTTATGAGCTTTTAATATATAATAGATAGATGTCAGAGCTCCTGGCGATTTTTTTTTAAAAAAGAAATATTTTGAAAAGATTAATTAGCCACAATCTTCACAACACTAAGCTAGCTACTAGTACCAGATTTGTAGTCTTAAACTAAGGAATGTATCATGTACTATTGCCTGTCTTTTGCACAACCTAGCTACTTCTTGTTCGATAGGCAAGGCGACAGCTCTGGCCTCAAAAGAGCCCTCCAACGAGGGGCGATGGAGATCGAATAGGACATGCCATTACTCCTACTAAAGTACTACTACTACTAAGCAGAACCAAAGTAAAGTCATTTTTGTTTCATATCAATCGTAATGCACGTTTTCGAATTCATGTACTTCCAAAAAGCGCATCACACTGAAAAACTAATCATCGTGGCCTCGTATAAACCTGACACTACGGCGTCGGCGACGAGTAAAATAAGGATGGATGCATTGTTTGTGCTTAGCTTTTTCTTGCTGTTGCAACTGCATATATATAATACTATATAATGGCTAATGGCTGAGTGGGAGACACATAAGATCAGTAGTGTGTGAGTGGAAAAGCCAAGGTATGAGCGTGTTAATGTTCGATCATGGAAGCACTAGATGTGGGTCAGTATTTGTAGGCTTCAAAGGGTTCAGGTTACAAAAGCTATCAGTATAATAACCTGTTTCAGGTAGTTTTGGCAGGTACTTTACGTGTTCCAATCCAGGAGAAGCCTGAAGAAAAGTAATAGAATTGACCTGGGGATGTTATAATATAGCCGTATCTGCTACCGGTTTTGCTTGCACGTATATGAAATTTTTAATTGGGCAATACTATATATATGTCCTAAATTTTTTCATATAGAATCCGAATTATAATAGTGTATGTACATCATGTGTATAGGTGATGCACAATATGATAGCTAGAGTTCCAATCGGGCGCTAGATACATAGGTTTCGTTTTATATATAGGTGCTGAAATAAGATGATAAAAAACGAAAAGAAATGTAGATGAAAGGAACATCCCCAAGTTTAAGGACAGGCTCGAATATGTCCCTTAAAGCAAGCACCACTTGTTTGATATGCTTAGCATCAAGCAGGACAATATATAATTTTTTTTTAAAAAAAAGGCTCTATATAGGCATCATCCCGGCTATTCCACCATTTTACCTACTGATGTACTTAAACACCAACAAAGTTGCTCATATCTTTTCCCCCTTTTTCCTTTCTTGTTTCGTTTGCTTGCTCCTTGATTCGGGCATTTTATCTCATTGCAGATTTGCAGTGAAACTAACCAACCGCGTTCTCCGCGTTTAATAGTATATGCAACAACTTTGTTGAAATCTAGAAGTTGCGTTTCAAAGCCAGAGAACATATTCCAAACTTCACTACTGCTTTAGTGCTGTGGAAACTGAACTTGAGATTTGTTTTGGACACTAAAAGAACATATATAATCAGTTGTTTATAACTTGTGTTGCTAATGCAATGTGTCAGAATCATCACAGCATCGGCTAAAAGAATTACTAAAAATGAAGAATAAGAACATGGTGCAAGGACTTTTATGCATGGTTGCCTACTTAATTGCTCCATCAGGCTAACTTTAACAATCACAAAGATAAAGGGAGCTTTGCATTGCGCGGTACATGCTGTTCCTCCTTTTCAACTCCAATCCTAGCACTGTCTGTTCCAATGGTAAAACAACCAAAGAAACTGAGGGCTTCCAATGATGACTAAGTTTAGATAAACTAGAAAAGTTCTACAACATGATTGGATTGGGTTCGTAGATGAAGCATCTGATCTGAGTGACTCTTTGTTGCAGAGTTAAACTACTAAAGTTAGTATAATGACCGGGGATTCTGTGTTAATCTTATCAACGTTAACTTCGAGAAGAAAGCCTGTTGCGTAGGTACACAAAAGTATTAGCATTAGTTTAGCAGGCACCAACGTGCGCTGTTTTTTGTTTTTTAAGAAAAATGTATGGAAAGGTCTGCTAATTGCGGCAAACTTAGAAAGTAATGGACAGTTCTTATGCTACAAGTGTGATTAAAGAAACCCAGTCGGGACAGGGTCCATCATGACCGTACATTACAAATATTGCATGAACAACGATCCATATGTATGTGAGAATATTGAAAGACCATGTGGAGGTCGATCCATTTTTGTGATGAGTATTTGACTTTATTTGAGCAAGGTGTGCTCAAGTTTGAGTTTGATTTGGATTGATTTTCAAGCTAGAGCATTTTGAGTGGCTGGTCGGAGACCAGTCGTCCGACCCCGAGTGGTCGGGGCTTTGGCTGGTCGGAGACCAGTCGTCCGACTCCGAGTGGTTGGTCGGAGACCAGTCGTCCGACCCCGAGTGGTCAACCAGTGATCAGACCTCGAGTGGTCGGGATGAAGACCAGTGGTCAGACCACGTGTGGTCGGGGTTTTGCTGGTCAGCGTAGTGTATATCTTTCTGTTGAGATGGAAATGTGTTGTTGGACATTGCTATGTGATGTGGTTTCCTTGTCTATGATGATTGCAGGACTTTGGAGCTAGGTCATGGTGAGGCGAAGGAGATCAGGACTAGGCTGGGAGAGCTGAGGTCCAGATGATCAAAGTGTCGCCAAAGATGACTGAGGCCAGGGAGTAGCTGCAAGCCAAGAAGACAAAGGAGTGGATGAGATGCTAACTTGAAGCTGCTCTGATCAACGAGGACCGTTGGATCGCGGTCAGGAAGATAGAGTAGTGGGTCAAGTTAGTATGATTTGAAAAGCGTGCAAAACCCGTTGTGTTGTTGGGTTTCGGGTCAGCCCATGCATAGCTATGTGAGTGGGTAAAATCTCAGCCCTTGATGGAGTGCTCTAGGGTTTAGAGGCTCATCCAAGGGTGGTAGATGGTCCAAGCATACTTGTTGGCGTCAAAAACTTGAGGTAGGGTTTCTGACAACAGCACACCAGACGAACACCGGGTTCAGAGCGTGCCAGTCGATTTGACCTGTAATCGACAAGGAAAAAACAATAAAATTCACTCAAGCCGATCGTCAAGATCAATCGGCTTAGACTTAATCGACTTGAAGCGATCAAGATCAAAGTAACAAGGTAAATTTAATTAGCCGATTAAGGCTAATCGAGGATAAAGGCGGATCGATTACGAAGAAGGCGATCGCAACAAAATCGAATAAATCGAACTCAGGCGTAATTGACGAAGATCAACAATCGGCGATGCGCAACTTTATTGATCAAAATCGATTACAAAGGCTAAATTACAAGAACTACTCCTAGTCGACAGGAAAAATAGATGAAAAGTAAAGCTGATTGTTTGTATGTGTTGGGTTTTTCTGCAGTTTGCTTCGACCCTTCTTTTATACCCATCGGCCAATCGTATCCTTTTACAACACGTTTCAAATCCTGATTCGTATTGGCCTTATCTCGGACGGTTGTTTTCTTAAAAGATCTTGCTGTTACCAATTACTTTCAAATCTTTCCAATCCTGTCCGTTAATTCCGTATTTTTGACTTTATTGCCGATTTTGACCAAGTTTGCCAAATTTTGGTGCAAACATATGCCCCCCATTTTTGAGAAATGACTTGTCATTTGTCAAAAATTTCACTTATCGGCTTTTCCAATCGGCTAACCGTTGAACTTCACTCAATAACTGCTACTTTATTTGCGCTGTAATTCTCTGACATGCGAGTAGTGCGTTTTAACTGCTCGCGCCTTTTGAGATCCATTTCCCGCCGCTTCAAATTTTCACCATGCTATAAAATGCGGCCCCCACCTTGGTCATTCTTCACGCGCACAAGCTCTTGAATCATCTGCAATCGGCTTAAGCTTACCGTTTGAAGTACTCCTGAGGCAACCCTTTAGCTCATCAATCTTCCTTCATCGGCTACAATGGACCCTAGCCAGGTACTTATTCGATTCCGCACAAAGAATGACCAATATTTTCGGGTCCTTTGGGAAATCTAGACGTCCATACCGTAACAAACCAAGAAGTCCCTCGATTACCTCACGCTTAATTCTTGGTCACAACATAGAGGGGTGGAATAAGAGTTTCAGGGCTTGGCCGATAGCTCTAAAAGGATGGAGAAATTGGTTTATCAGGGTAGCAGCCCAAAAGAGGATTGAATGGGAAAGAATGGGCATAGCTGAGTGTATTTCACTTTCCTTAGCCGACCCTGAAGCCAATGAGCCCTTAGTGGCCACGGCCTGTTATTTTTGGTCGGATTGCTTTAATGCTTTTTTATTCCGCACTGGTCCCATCGGCCCAACTCTTTTAGATGTTGCTCAACTGTGTTGTCTTGATCGATGGAGATCAAGTATCGGCTTTTAGTGGAAAACCAAAATATAAACTCATTCGATCTAAAGGAGAGGGTTGGGCCAAATATATTGGAAATAACAACAAGGTTAATGGCCTAGTATCGGACGAAGAACATGTAGCTTTCCGAACCTTTGGCTAGACCGTTTTACATTACTCAGAGCATCTCTCGGACCAACTCAAGTATATCAAGTGATAGCGAAACAGACTTGTTGAGGGCCGTCGGTGGCTTTAGGAAAAATCTTTTGGGTGCTGTGTACCAAATGCTTTATATAATAAGGAGTCGGCTTTATACGGGTTTTGGAAAATTTTGTCATTTGTAATGTAGGTGGCCCAATGTGGTTCGTGCAAATATGGTCAGATCTTGTTTATTCAAAGTTCTTTTAATTTGGATTCAGCCGATGATACTCCTTTTCCAAGGGAAGATATACTTGAAGGAGCACCTATTCAATTTAGAGAATGCCGATCCTTTGGTGAAAGATTTATGATGTGCTCCAGAAATGAGACAAGGGCCTTTCCTGACAGCTGTAGAAGGTTTCAGTCATTCTTCTTGCAATTGAACACCGAAGGTTTCAAGCAGCAAGATTTCTTTAGCTATGGCGCGTGCCGATTTTCTTTGGCCTTCTTTTCTCCATCTGGAAGCCGACAGCTCTCTGATGCCTCAGGAGACCCTGGACTTGTATAGAATTTTTATTTCTCCATGCATTTTCCATGTCGGCCTTCATACTCGAATCGAACCTTCCAAATTTCATACGAATTTTACCACCCTTCAATATGCAAGGCGGCTCGGCTTTGGCGGTGATACCAAGTCTTCCACTTCTAGATCGGCTTCAACCAAGAGCCGAGGTCCGCAATGCCATATCGTGAGGCTAGTTTTGGAGTTAGGTGACGAACTTCAATCGCACGCCTCCTCACTTCCATCCGAATGCTCGCGCAGGGGTTTCACGACATGGTGGTCGGCTATCGCAGATTGTTTGTATATGGAGAAGACTCCTTCGACTATCGTCAAAGAATTTTTCCAAATTTGCGGAGACATCCTTAGTATCTAACAAATGAATCTAGCGGTGAAGCTAGCTCGTCGGGTTATACTAACTCAAGCTTAGTAGATAAGGTATCGGCTTTGAATAATCTTGCCTCATACATCGGTCTTATTCGGATGTATTTACGTAATCATACTTTTCTTGCTATATATTTGCGAGCTAAGGATGTCGGCAAGAAGCCTGTTTCTAGCCAATCTGGGAATGAGCAGGGGAAGAGAGCTCATCAATCGACTGGCCTTACGGGCTATACCTCTGGCACTCTAGGGGTGCATAGTCCATCCTTGTCGGATATCGAGAAAAAACAACCAAGTAAGCGTAAATACAATCAGCTTACCATTTCTTCTTCTTCCTTGAACTAACCTTTATCCGATTTATATTTCTAGAAAAGAAAAGGCAAAGTATACCAAGGCTCCAAATGAAGAAGGGACCCAAGCCTACAGAACAAAGTGGCGAGAGTTCGCCTCATGCATCGGCTATTGGAGAAGTAAGTTACGACACCTTGTATGATAACTTGTGTATTCTATTTGCATTGGCTTATCCTTCATTTATTTTCTTTAGCCAACGCAATTTGCCCAAGTCGCGAAGATCCTTGCCGATCTTCCGAATATTTCAACTGCACCGACTCCTACACCAAAGCCCACTCATCCTGCCCCAGTCACTGATTTGCCGGAGTTGTCAGATCCAACAAACTTACTTGGATTTTCATTGGACGATCTTGACGACCCGGAGATCATGGCTACTGATGATTACGATGCAGAGATCAGAAAAAATTCTTCAAGTGTCAGAAAAGGCATCGGCTGCCGTCACTTCTACCCCAGGCATGAAAGAGCGTCTTGACAAGCTCTTCAAGCTTGTGATGCAACCGCAGTCGGAGATCTGGTGACAATCACCGATAAGGATGCCATGGTCGCCGTTGAAGCCGATCTCCTCCCAAGCAATGCAAGCTCTTCTGGATGTATGTCACTTAGATGATAGAAGAATCGAAGTGGAGGAGGCAAGAGAATCGGATCAAGCGTCGTGAAGCCCAAGAGGCCGATCGGAAACTTTTGGAAGAATTGGTTGCCGATGCCAAGGCCAAAAAACGCAAATTTGACATTGGTGTTCAACGTCTCAAATCAACGAAAGAAGTTCTTTCTAAATTGGAAAAAACAAAGAAACTCCTCCAGGAAGAATTGGTCAAGCTTGAAAAACAAATCGGAGAAGGCCAACAAACCTTGGAGGCCATGCGACGGAGTGAAGGAAGAAAAACTTGGCATTGCGGTGGCTATTGAAAATGTAACCAAGCAATCGGCCAAGGTAAAAATAGTGCTCGGGATGCCAAAGACGATGAACGTCTTACGGATGAAATCAAGGATCATTGCAAAGGCAATGGTGCTTTGTCGGCTTTGGCGCGACCCTTCCGAGATCGGCATCCGATATTAAGTTGTAAAACTTTATTGTTCTGTCTTGAAAAACTTATCCTGAATGTTTCGTCCTGAATATTTTTGTAATCTGTTTTTAATCATAATCGGCTGTTTAACCGATTTTATTTTGCTTATATTTTGAGTTTACAATCCTTTCAGCCAATCAACAGCATCGTGTTAATCTTGGCTCTGAACAAGATTTTAGTCGGCTAGGCTCCGATCCAAACGCTAGGATAGTATTTCTTTAGATATTTCCCATTAATTGCTTTAGGCAAGACATGCCCTTCTAGCGTTTCCAGTAAGTACGAGTTTCTACCGACTAGCCGATTAATTTTATATGGCCCTTCCCACGTAGGCGACCATTTTCCAAATCGGTTATCTTTAGAACCAACAGAAGTATAGTTTTCCATATTAAATCGGCTTGATCGAAAGATTTAGGCATTACCTTTTATTATGCGCCGCTACTCGATCTTGTTCTTCTTAAGCCGATCAAGTGTAGACAAACGTAACTCGCTAACTCGTCCGTGTTGTCGACCACTAAATCATTGTAATCTTGAGTGACAAACCATTTTGTCCGGCTATTCAACGACTCAATATTGATCTCTACGCGAGCGGCTTCTTGTCCATACACCAATTGATAAGGTGAAAGTTTTGTCGCTCCGTGATAAGATAACCGATAAGCCCAAAGTGACTCCGATAGAGTCGAATGCCAATTCCTTGGCTTCTCATCAATTTTTCGTTTGATCAATTTGATTAGCGTTTTATTAGACGACTCGGCTTGTCCATTAGCCTTGGTCGGTCGTGATTGTTTGCGGTATTCCAAACCGATGGACGATATGTTCATTCACAAAACTAATCGCTTCAATACTGGTCACCTTTTTAAGTGGTATAGCCTCGACCCACTTTGAGAAATAATCGGTTGCGGCCAAAATAAACTTATGGCCTTTACTCGAGGCAGGAAATATTTGGCCGATTATATCTATTCCCCAACCTCTGAACGGCCAAGGTTTGATAATTGGATGCAAAGCCGATGCTGGTGCTAGTTGTACGTTGCCAAACTTTTGACATGTCTGACATCCTTTGTAATATTTGAAGCAATCCTCTAGCATTGTCGGCCAAAAATAACTGTCGCCTAAGCATCCATTTCATTTTATGTGCCGATTGATGAGAACCACAAATGCCTTCATGCACTTCACCCATCGCCACTCGGGCTTCTTGACCTCAAGACATCTTAACAACAAGCCCTCCATAGTCCGATAATACAAATATATCGTCCATAACAACATACTTCAATGCTTGTTGCCGTATCCTTCGTTTAAATCGGTTTAGATGGGTCGACGGATAATCTTTAATCTGCGTTCTCGATCGGCAATATCCGTGCTCATTATTGCTTTATCTACGATTCGGTTTCTTGACTTCGGCCAACATCTTTATACCCTGATGCTTGTTGGGCCAAAGCATTAGCTCTATCGTTCAATTCTCGAGGAATATGACCGATAGAAAATGATGTAAAAGAGCCGATGATTTCTAAGCACTGTTCTAAGTAATTTACTAACACTTCATCTCGACATTGGTATTCCCTTTTATTTGTTGTACTACTAATAGTGAATCACCATATGCCTCAATAGCACTCACTCCAATATTTTCCAATAATCTGTAAGCCTTTGAGTAATGCTTCATACTCGGCTGGTTGTTTGAACATCGGCTATTTAGCCTAATGCAAATCAAGCTATGTCCTCTAGGTGAAGTGAGTACAATACCGACACCATATCCTTCCTCGCATACCGATCCATCAAAGAACAATTTCCATGGTGCCACCAAGACTAAGTTTGCCGCTGTGTCATGTCCTGTTATGAAATCGGCTAGGACTTGTCCTTTAACTGCTTTGGCCGATTCGTATGATAAGTCGAACTCGACCAAGGCGTAAGCCCATTTGCCCAGTCGACCTCGCAAAATTGGAGCTGACAATATATACTTTATGACATCGGTTTTGCAGATAACTTTACAAGCCGATGCTAGTATGTAGTGCCTTAGCTTTGTGCATGAGAAGTACAATGATAAACATAATTTTTCGACAAAAGGATACCTGACTTCTGCGTCTAGCAACCGTCGGCTTAAATAAAAGATAACCTTCTCTTTACCATGTACCTCTTGTGCCAAAACAGCTCCAATAGTATCTTCTTCAATGAGACATATAATCAAAGGAATACCTTTTTTCGGTGCAGCCAGGACTGGAGGATTGGATAAATACCCTTTTACTTCGTCAAAAGCTTTCTGCTGATCGGCTCCCCATATAAATTCCTCGTTTTCTTTTAACTTCAGCAATGGGGTAAAAGCACGGATCCTACCAGAGAGGTTCGAGATGAACCGACGGAGGTAGTTAATTTTGCCGATCAACTTTTGTAATTCGTTTTTGCATGTTGGCGACTTAGTATTGGCTATGGCCTTGACCCTTGTTTGGCTAACTTCGATCCCTCTTTCATGTACCATAAAGCCTAAGAATTGCCCAGTCGACACACCAAACGCGCACTTGTAAGGATTCATCTTCAAACCGTGCGATCTTATGTTTTTAAATACCCTTTCTAAGTCGGTCAGATGTTGGAGATCTTCTGCAGATTTTACCACTACATCATCTATATAAATTTCAACAATGTGGCCGATTAAATCGTGAAAGATCAGATTCATTGCTCGCTGGTAGGTTGCTCCAGCGTTTTTCAAGCCGAAAGTCATTACAGTCCACTCGAATAGCCCTATTGCACCGGGACATCTGAAGGCTGTTTTTGGTATATCGGCTTCTGCCATGAGTATCTGGTTATACCCGGCATTGCCATCCAAAAAGCTTATGATCTTGTTTCGATGCGTCGATAAGCATATCGGCTATTGGCATGGGGTATTCGTCTTTTGGCGTCGCCTTGTTCAAATCTCTGAAGTCGACGCACACTCGAAGTTTTCCATTTTTCTTCATTACCGGAACGATGTTGGAAACCCATTCAGCGTATCGGCAAGGCCTGATAAACTTTGCTTCCAACAATCGTTCTATCTCCTCTTTATGACTTGGTACAAGGTGGATTAAAACGCTCGATCTTGTTTAAATGGCCGATAGCCCGATTTTATGGGTAGCCGATGTTCCACCGATTGACGGCTTAATCCGCATTTCATGATACTCCCAAGCGAAACAATCTTTATAATTTCTAAGTATTTTTATTAGCTTTTCTTTGTATTTCATATCTAGATTTGCACTAACAAAAGTTGGTCTTTTCTATCATCGCTTCCTATATCGACTTCTTCAAGCAAATCGGTGGATGTGAACCCTTGACCTAACTTTTCGATTTCTTCGAAGTCTTCTATGGCTTCATGGCTATCCGTTGTTTGCCGATAGCTTTGCATTTTGTCCTGTAGCGCCTTCAATGTTTTTCTTGTCCCCATCTGCGCAATACTTCATTTGCCCGATCAAAGGTGCCAGCTTGACAACGATCGGCATAAGTCCGCTTTGCTTACGATATGAAATCGCGATCGTCCAAACCTTGCCCGATATCTGACCCGCTTCTTCGTGTTGCCAATTCGCGCCGGAGCTAGCCATGGCAATATGGGCGATGTATCGGCTGTGATGACTTCAACTTCTTCTCCGTTCCATTGAGCGCGCTGATGCATGGTCGACGGATACGGTTTGCATGAATCCAATCCCGTCCGAGCAAAGACATGTAATTTCCTTTGGCATCAATTACAAAGAACGCCGTCGGCAAGGTCTTGCTACCGACGATCGACTCTGTGACCATGACACCTTTTGCTTCTGTAGGGTCGCCTGTGAAGTCATTCAGAACCATGTTAGTTTTGATTAAGTCTTCGTCAGACTTACCCAGTTTTTTACATGTTGTGTATGGCATTAGATTCACTGTGGCGCCTCCGTCTACCAAAGATCCTTGATATCGGCTTGCCATTTATATATCCTTTCAGTACAGAGGTTTGGATGCGGTGATCGTCTTTGGGTTTTTCAAAGATGGCGCTCAGATACTCGGAGCATAATCGAGCAAGCGCTTCTTTGGCCGATTCATCCGACTTTGAACTCGGCGGTAATGTGAACACCATGTTGACATCCATGGGAGGTGTGTCATCCTCAATCATGGGAGAATCAAGTCGTCACCGATTCAAATCTTCTTGGCTTGCTCTTTTCTTCTCCACTCTTTCTTGACGCATCTCATTGGACGAAGTTCATTAAACACTTCGCTCTCTCTTTCTCGGCATCGGCTTCACGAATTTCTTGCGTCCTTAGCCTCTGAAGCCGTCGTCGTTGTGATTTGCTCAGCTCGATGGGCACCACACGGTTTAGGTTCCACCGCCAGATCCGCCACCAAGTCTCCTTGATCGAATCGGTCTTGTGTGTCTTGGCTTGGCTTTGCTCTTGATTCGGTTTAGATAATCTTTCATGGACCGCCTTCGTGGCTTCGCCTTGCTCTCTAATCGCCCAGATAGCCTATGTCCGGCGATTGCGTTGGCCAATCGTCTCGGGATAATGTTCCATCAGGCGGTGTATGGTGATGGCAACGCTTCTCCTCTTTCCCAAAGAAATCGCCAAAGGGACATCTTCTATGTGCCCTTTCCACATTCTCGGTGCGGTACAAGTTATCCGACCGACGGGTATGATACCGTGGTCGGCTGTTCGTCCTTTCATATTTCTCCATTAATTGCGAGAACGTCGGACCTAACTTTTTTTGGTGAATTGGAGATTTTTCGCTTTGTACCATTTACCCACTTGGGATTCCCTTGGGTTTAATGGTCCTTGAATTTTTCCTTCTCGATCGGCTTCTATTTGTAAGGAGCCGATGGTAATCTTCGATGTCCGTCCGCCGTCCGAGCTTGATCGTCGTCGACTTGTCGATCTTTTTCGCTTTCGTCTTGCATCGGCTCTTTTCCTTTAGCGAGTAATGCACCATATTGATAGGAAGCGGATCGACATCCACCGCATGGTCGGCTCATCGGCAAACTTCAACCGACCGCCTTCAATAGCGGTGGATCTGTGACGGAAGATATTGCGCCATTAGTGTTATGTGAATAAGAATGATGCCACTTGCAATACCTGCGTTTTTTGATCTCATCGGGCGACGGTATCACATGTCCCTCCGGCAATCGTATTATCTTTTCTTGCAGAAGTAAATCAAAAATACGATCGCACTTGGAAACATCGAAAGAGTATTTGACCTCCGATTTGTTCCTAGTCGGCTTAAGCCAAGAACAGACTAAGGATTTTTTGGATCCTTTTACCCATTCGGCTATATTTATTTCTGCTTCCTCGTCTTCCGACGAATCACTAGGACAATATTCAACCATATTGACCTTAGCCTTATCCTTTTCCTTGTTGTTACTATTTTTAAATCTACCATTAAACACCTTATTGTCAGTGAATCGGCTTTCTTGAGCCGATACGCGATGCAATAAGTGGCTAAGGTCGGTGAATTCCTGCCCACCGAATTTCTCCCTAAGAGGAGGGATCAAACCTTGAAATGCTAAATCGGCGAGTTGATTGTCAGGTAACGTAACGCTAAAACACCGATTCCTGATTTCTCTAAACCTTTTGATGTAATCATTACGATTCTCCAAACTTTTGGCGACGTAACTCGATCTGAAATTCTTAACTCTAAAGCGCGAAAAGAAGTATTCGTGGAATCGGCTTTCCAAATCGTTCCATAAATGGACCGAATTCGAGGCAAACAAGTGAACCAAGTAAATGTTGCCCAGATAAAGATAACGAAATAACCTAATTTTTAACCCGTCGGATCGGGCGCTTCACGCATTGTGCGATAAAGCGTCCAACATGCTCGAGGTAGTGATAGAATCATCCCGGAGAATTTGGCAAAGTCCGGGACTCAAATTATGAGGTAAGGCATGCGATCTATGTAATCGAGTGCGGCTTTCTATAGCCGATCACTTTTCCTATTGGTTGTATGCCAAATCGATCCTCAAAACGATGCAGATCGATCGGTCCAATTGGCATTATCGACCACCGCACAAAGAGGCCCTTGATAATGTCGATCATAATCGCATCCCGCCCCGAGTGCAAGCTCGGGTTGCCAATTATGCCGCGTCGCCGGCATTCGATTATCTTGATCGTGCGATTATGCCTAATTTGTGGTTCCGCACCGGATAAATGGTTACGAGTACGTTACTACTCTGTGTGGACCCGGGTTTCTAAGCGGGGTAGGCTCTTGGGATATCTCTCGAGCCAATCGGTGTGAAACCGATTGGGAAAAGCGTAAAAGGAGCCGACGGTGGTAGATTGATGGATGGATCATACTTAGCGGCGTCGGTATAGGCGTGGTAATGGCTCACCCCACTTGACCGAGGATCCTAGGCAATATGACCGTAGGTGTGTGGGCATCATCGTGGGAGGTGAGGTCATAGCCGATGGTTTAGGATCGGTGGTGTGCTCTGCGTGTTTTGTGATCTTGAAAAACAGGATAATTTGGCGAGCTTGTAGTGGGTCATGCGAGCTTCTGACGAGGCTAACTCTGGGCTATAGATTTAACGCTATTTGCTATCATCGGCTTAAGAGTCGTTACGAGCCGATGATTGGTTTATTAAAGCATGGTGCATGATTGGTTAATCATAGCCGATAATTCGGCTGGCGGTAGATATCGACTTACCGTTTCTGCTGCATCTGTGTCTCCCGGTATTGACCGTCGGCGGGCGGATTTACGTAACGCCACGTCTAGTCTTTTGGTAGCAATTTAGCATCATCTCTTCTAACGCCGCTTTCGATCTTCAATCTCTTGGCGTTGTTCTGCGGTTAAATCGTCCATTGTTGGGACGATTATAGCTTCGTGTTGAGATCGGGGCGAGAATCGACTTCCACAGCGTAGACATCGTCCCACCAGGCGTGCCAAGAGTGTGTTGGCGTCAAAAACTTGAGGTAGGGTTTCGACAACAAGACACCGCATTTAACACCGAGTTCAGAGCGTGCGGTCGATTTGACTCAGAATCGACAAGGAAAAAACAATAAAATTCACTCAAGCCGATCGTCAAGATCAATCGGCTTAGACTTAATCGACTTGAAGCCGATCAAGATCAAAGTAACAAGGTAAATTTAATTAGCCGATTAAGGCTAATCGAGAGATAAAGCGGTCGATTACAAGAAGGCGATCGCAACAAAATCGAATAAATCGAACACGGGCGTAATTGACGAAGATCAACAATCGGCGATGCGCAACTTTATTGATCAAAATCGATTACAAAGGCTAAATTACAAGAACTACTCCTAGTCGACAGGAAAAATAGATGAAAAGTAAAGCTGATTGTTTGTATGTGTTGGGTTTTTCTGCGGCTTGCTTGACCCTTCTTTTATACCCATCGCCAATCGTATCCTTTTACAACACGTTTCAAATCCTGATTCGTATTGGCCTTATCTCGGACGGTTGTTTTCTTAAAAGATCTTGCTGTTACCAATTACTTTCAAATCTTTCCAATCCTGTCCGTTAATTCCGTATTTTTGACTTTATTGCCGATTTTGACCAAGTTTGCCAAATTTTGGTGCAAACAATACTATAAATAGACAGGGAGAGGGGTGTCTCCCTGGGGTGAAGAGCATGTGAGGAAAGTGTACGTGAGTAGGTGAGAGTGCTCTGGAGGGCTCTGTGCTCCTGAAGCTTTGCCCACTTTGTAGTGAGGCTTTGTAAACCTACCCTCTGGCAATGAAAGACTGCTTTCCCAATCTTTGAGTTTACTTTCCTCATTTACATTATGCTTTAAATTCAACATTTAATTTCATGTTCTTTACCTTCTGTATGGTTGGATTTTCTTCCTCTCCTTCTAAGTGCTTTTGGATTTTATGCCAAGGATGAAAGATTGCTGGATGAATCTTCTATAGATCATATCCCAATCATCTAGGCAATCTACAACCTCTTCTATTCAGTTTTGCAAGAAACCAATTTTTGTGCCTAGTAGAAGAAAGTGTCTTTAAATCGTGTTTCTATTTGTTTGAAGGGTTGTTTCTTCGTATTCTTACTTGCTATGATTTGTGGAGAGTCATCCAAGGATATTCTGACCATCAACTCCCACTAACAAGTTAGGGGTGAAGTCTGTGTTCGTGACTCTGTGTTTGGTGTTGCATTTGTTAAACTGAAAAGGGACGGAACCTTGGTATCAATTCCTTCAAATTGATGATTGAAATAGGTTCCTGACATCCTTAGAAAGGTGCACACCAATTTTCACTGTTTTTGGATCAGCCGATCAAAAGTTACATCGATTTCTGTTTTTAAGATTTGCTGAGTTTACTATTCACCTGAACACTATTCACCCTGAGTACTGTTCATCCGACTTCTGCTGGTCGAGAGTGCTGTTCATCTGACCTCTCCAGGTCGGGAGTACTGTTCATCCGACCAGTACTGGTCGGGGGGGAGGGGGGGGTACTGTTCATCTCGAACACTGTTCATCCGACTAGTGCTGACGACCTGTTCGCAGTACTTTGCTAATCCCAAAACATCGTTCATCCGACCAGAGCTACCCGACCAGTGCAGTTTTTACTGTTCACCCGACCTTAACTAGTCGGTGCCTCTGTTCATGCAATTGCCTGATCGATGGTTCAGTTCTTTCTTTCTGGTCTTTTGATGGTTTGAATTCTAGGGAGAAAGTTTATTTGAAAATTTTATTTGGGATCATTCACCCCCTCTGATCGCCATTTCGATCTTTCAAATATATAGACGCGATGACAACTCTGCACAATAGAATACTTGAAGCAGAGTGGTGGCTAATAACATAGTGACAAAAAGGTTTACAAAGGTCTTCCCTATAGAAATCTTTGATGAACTCTTTAATTTAGTTTACATTATCACGAAGAATTAACACATGCTGAACCGAACAAAAGATGTATATATGTATCTATCAGTTAATTTCTAGCTGGATAAGACAGATATTTGCATCCACAAACCGGCTGCTAGTTAGTGAGGGGCAATTGGATGCACCATATGCATGCATGACTTGCATCATTGCACTGCAATGGAATTCTTGTAAACACAACACGCCATCGCTGCAAGAGCTAAATTTCTTATTGTGCTATAGGTATGCAAATGTGGGTTTCCCCTAACCTGGTGAATTAAAATGGATCAGAGAGGCTCGTAGCCATGCCATAGGAAAGGGATATCACCAAGTTAAGGGTCACTTATCCACACGACGTACGGCAAGCTTCATGATCATTCAGCTGCAGGCTGCATAGCTGACAATTACAGCCGTTCATGCACATACGAAAGTAACCAACGATATTTGCCTCCTCATCCCATGATCAATGATCGATATGCATATGGATATTTAGGAGTCGACGTCGATGTAACGGATCAAGACTCATATACAGTAGTTTTTACCAACCTACTCGATCCCCTATCGCGAGCACCTCATCTAGCTATTTTTAGATTATTATTAATAGATGCTACATATCTATGCTAATGGTTGCCACGCCATGCAGAGCCATTAGTACTAGTTCATCTGCTGCTTAGTACGCTTTCCTTCCTTTTTTTTTTAATTCTAGCTGCCTCATATTTGCTAAATGTAATGGCTATCTGGTCCCTCCCGCCTTAATTATGTTTTGAGTGGTTAAGCAACAACTAATTAAGCGCACGAAGAACAAGTCTGCGTTCTAGAAGCGCACTATTCTCATGGTGCGCTCGCGTGCATCAGACGGACAACGACGATCACACCCTCGTCGAACGCGTGAGCACTCGCAGTTCGCCGGAGGGAGGCCGGCCGGCTGCTATATATGCGCGTATATATGAACGGTTCTTTATTGAACATGTCAAATATCCCTCCCACGACTCACTAGCAGGTGGAGCCCACATACACATGGATAAGTCTATACCAAACAGGGCCCATCCGTCAACCTCATAGAGATCTCCAAATAGTTTTATATTACCTTTCATTTTAAGAAGAAGAATCAGGCTTAAAAATCCGCAACCTGTTTAGCAGGAAGAAATTGGCCTCAGGACATTGTGTGGATCGAATCCTGAATCAGCCACACATCGAATGTTCCAATGCCCCTTCGCAAAGCAGATATGGTTTAAGGTGTTCCAATGGCAAATCCAGTTGCCGCGAATAATTGAGGTCACGCAAACTGTTTCTTCATGGTGGATGTTCGTTCACGATAACATACCGAAGCAGCACCGTAAGGAGATAGACGGAATTATAGTCTACGAATTTTGGAATCTATGGAAAGAAAAAAATGGTTGTACGGTGTAGACAGTGTTCGATCTCATCGTGCAGGATGTGAGAAATCGACGAAGGGCATTTCAACAACAATTTTCACTTGCCTAGCGACAGGACAACACCAGAGACATATCACTGCCTCATCTTGGTGTCGTAAAGATATTTTTTACCTCTCTGTTTTTCTTCCCACCATATGGTTCTTAACATTTAGGGTGTAACATTCGTATGTTTTTTTTTAACTTTGTATTGTTTGCTCTCTCCCCTATTTCAAATTTTCAATGAATAGCAGAGCTCCCGTCGGTTTCTTAGAAAAAAAAATCGGCAACCTCAATCAACCCGATTCTGTGGCGTACCACTAGGTCATCTGGGTCTGGGCAGCGAGAGCAGCAACATTTATAAAACGCAACATTTCTGGCCTTGCAGGTGCAAGTGTATGTGATGCATGGCTGTTCCACTAATTATACGCGTGATGCAAAATTAACGATGGGTAATTCAGTGTGGTCTGGCCCGCTAATTACTCACTAAGTTAGCTGAGCCGAAGCGTCTGACTCAAATTGCTTTATACTACCCCAGGAGTAGTACAAATCTTAGGACCCTTCATATGGGTACGGTCATGCACAACTGAACCGTAGTTTAATACTACTCCTTGGCACGTACTGACCTGCCAAAGCTTTTGGACTGGAGGTGGGCCCCCGCACCTTGGACCTCACCAATTTCTCTGCTCGCGGGCGTTGAACAATCCATTGTTCCTTATACCAATCAAGAATATCTGACGAATAATCACATAATAGATAAATACAAGATCCAGAGAATTTCAACTTTTTTCTTTTTATTGATTATATATTTATTCTCTTGTACAATAGGATAATATATTTACACCAAAAACCCCTCAGGGTTAGTTCTAGAATTCGCCCACTAAAATCAAGAGTCCAATTATATTAAAACCAAGAGTCTGGTTATATCTCAACACTCCACCATGAGTAAATACCGCGGTATGTATATGTCTCATCAAAAACTCATCTCAAGAATCCAATAGAAAAAATATAGAGAAAAGAGTACATTACATCCGCATATTGTGTTACACTTGTTGCCTCATTAAAAACCTTTATGTGAGAAAATTTCATAGAAACTCACTAAGAGAAAAGGAGTGCAACTTATAATTTTTTGGATTAGAGTAGTATCTTTAGGATCATACTAAAGGTTATAGTTCAGATATTTACTCATCTGAACTCTAAATATCTTTAAGTCGTCTCATTCCAATACCACAAATACATCTTTGAAAATTGGATGTTGACAAAGACTTAGTAAATAAATAAGCAAGATTTTTTCACATGACTTAGTTTACAGTATATTTACCTCACAATTCTTTTGGAGTTCATGAGGATAAAAAAGTTTGGAGGTATTATGCTTCGTGATATTACTCTTAACATAACATATTTGTATTTGTGCAATACAAGCAGCATTATCTTCATAGATAATTGTGGGAGTATCGCGGTGTTAATGCTACATGACTGCTGGATATGACTAACCACATGCCTTAGCCAAACACATTCACTTAAGGCTTCATATAATGATATAATCTTTGAGTGGTGGTAGAGGTAGCTATAAGGTCTACTTAAAAGACCGCTAAGAAATGATTGTACCATCGTAGAGAAACATAAATCCAGTCTAAGATTTGGCACTGTGGGGATCCGATAGATAGCTAGCATCCGTATATCCCACTATTGTTGAGTCTTAGTCCTTTCGGTAAAATAAGCAAAGATCTTATGTACCTTGGAGGTACCTAAGTAAAATCTTGACACCAGCTCAATGCCTTCTGGTTGAAACTGCACCGT
Organism: Otatea glauca; assembly: GCA_036346275.1. Lineage (NCBI taxonomy): Eukaryota > Viridiplantae > Streptophyta > Magnoliopsida > Poales > Poaceae > Otatea > Otatea glauca. Next base: position 23,085,127 of record CM070715.1, read on the forward strand.
ATTTAGTTAGCAAATTTACTGCGAATGCAATATCAGGCCTGGTGTAATTCGCAAGATACATAAGTGCCCCTATGGCGTTTAAGTATAGAACTTCAGGTTCTAAGACTTACTCATTTTTCATCCTCTGTTTGAATAGGTCTTTATCCACTTCGAGGGATCTTACGATCATAAGGCTTTTAGCGGATAAGATTTATCCATATTGAATTTTTCCAATACCTTCATGATACAGATAGACTGGTGTACAAGGATTCCTTTGGGAAAATGCTTTAGATACAGGCCTAAGCAATATTTAGTTTTACCCAAATATTTCATCTCAAACTCTATCATAAGATAAGAACTTGCTTCTTTTATGTCCTTCGTGGTTCTGATAATGTTTAGATTATTGACATAAACTGCGATAATACATAATCCATTGTGAGACTTTTTTATAAACATATAGGGATAGTCATCGTAATTGGAGGATCCCTTCTTCAAGAGGAACTCACTAAGTCGGTTGTACCATATTCTTTCTGACTGTTTTAATATGTATAGTGACCTCTACAGTTTGACGTTATACATGTTGTGATTATTTTTATTAGGATTCGGAATTTTGACTCCTTCAGGACTCTCATATAAATATCCGTATCTAGTGACCTATAAAAATATGTGGTCACTATATCCATCAACTGCATTGATAAGTTCATACTAGCTACCATTTATAATAAATATCAGAACGTTATTCTTCTCATTACAGGAGAGTAAGTTTTATCGTAATTGATACTAAGTCTCTGTCTGAACTCTTGTACTATAAGTCTCGCTTTATATCTCATCATCTGGTTGTTTTCATTTCTCTTCTAGATGAAAACACAATTGAATCCAACAGTGAACACTTTAGGAGGTGTTCAATTAATATGACCAAATACTTTCCTTTTGTTAAGCGAGTGAAATTCTGCCTCAATAACTTCTTTCCATTTGACCCAATCTAAGCGCTTTTGGCGCTCTACCATGGACTTTGGTTCTAGATCGAGATCAAGAGTTTTAGCAATTTTCGAGGCAAATATATATTGACAATTGTAGTCTTTTTTTATACAACTCTCATGAATCCACATAATTAATGAATAGTTCTTCATTAATTTCTTCCACCTCCTCGTGATTTCCCATAATGATGGAGTATGGTGTTCTGATATCCCAGCATCAGATTGTGCACGCAAATATTAGCTGGGGTTACCATATTTGGGATGGCACACTTTAGGGATTTTCTCAACATTTGGTTGAAATTGTTGCGTTGCCTTGGAGAGAATTGTTACTTGTTTAGTTCTCTATTTCTACGGAATTCTTTATGGAATTGAGTCCCATGTGTCCCGAGGTCTCCTCTTCTTATCATGAGGGGTAAGAGTAGATTCAATATCATTCTAGAGTATTTTCACTCTTTTTTGTACTTTTACTGCAGGTATAAGAGAATTTGTCACTTTCTTATAATCCATGAAGGCATATGGCAGATTATTAGCTATTTGTTGGAGATTTATTATCACTAGGTAGGGAGGCGCGCGATGCTGCGCCCGGTGGAAAAATTCGGCCCAAATTTTTCTGTAAAAAATGCAATTCCGTTTTTCTTGGAGGTGTTATTTTTAAATCGACTGGTTAGGAGCCGTCGGTGAATTTGCATAACGTAATTCCAATCTTTTGTGTCGAAAGAATCGGCGCTCGTACTGAATTTGCGGAACTACGGTTTTTTTACAAAATAACTGCCGAAAGGACTTGTTCGCGATTTTAGAATCTTCCGGATCAAAAGAACCAACATCCGGGACGATTTTGCGGAATTATGGGTCATTTTTGCAAAATAGCCAGTAAAGGACTGCTTTGCAATTTTAAAATTTCGAGGTCCTTTTGCAAAACACCGATGGAAGGATCTACCGGTAATTTGAAGTCTAGGTCCTTTTGCAAAACACCAGTGGAAGGGCCTGTTCGCAATTTTAGAATTTATGGGGTCCTTTTTACAAAATACCGGTAGATGGACCTATCTGCGATTTCAAAATTTTCGAAGGGTCTTTCGCAAAAAAATGTACCTTGTGGGCTGCATGTGCTCCATTTCTTCCCGGCGTAATAGAGGTATTATTCGAACATTAAAGTTCAAATTCTTTAGTGAATGGGTTTAAGGGCTAAATGCCTGTGACATTCTAATCTATTTCCAAACATTCTTTAATGTTGTACTTTTCTCCCCTTAATTGCAGGAGATTATCTTCATCAAAGATGAGTCAGCATACTAAGCCGTATACAGATCCACTATCATAGGCTGAAGGTATTTAATAATTGACGCAGATTCATAACCTACAAAGATCCTCAACTTCTAGTGAGGGTCCATGGATATACCCTGTGGTGGTGAGATTGGCATATATAGCACAACCAAATTTTCATAGTTGGAAAATACTTGGTTCTTTCCCATGCACTATTTACAAAGGGGAATGTTATGGTATGCAGTTGGTATAAGTTGAATTAATATAGTAGTGTGCACACTGTGTGGCCCCAACAACTAATGGATAGCCTACAACTCTACAAAAGTGGCCAAGCAATTAATTTTATTCCTTTAATTAATGACTCTGCCAGGTCATTTTGTGTGTGGACATGAGGTACTAAATGCTCTATATTAATGCCCGGAGCCATACAATAATCATTAAATACCTTTGTAGTAAACTCACTAGCATTGTCTATTCTAATAGATTTGATTCTTTCATCTGAAAATGAGGCTCTTAATTTAATAATTTTGGTAATTAATTTAGCAAAAGCATAGTCCCTAGTCGATAATAGACATACATGAGGTTATCTAGAAGAAGCATCAGTACCATAAAATATCTAAAGGAGTACGACAAGGGCTACATAGGTCCACAAATACTACATTAAATTCTCTCCAGGAAACGTAGTGAATCTTTTCTCACTTTCATATGAGAGGGTCTAATTATGATATTCCCCTTAGCACAAGCAGGGCATAAGAAGTTTTCACGGCTAGAGAAGTCTGTAGTTTTTATGCTATGGCCAGTAGAATTATTGATGATTTTTTTTCATCATATTCAACTCATGATAACCTAATCGATCATACTAGATCTTAAATATGTCTGAGTTTTTAAGTATTGTTTACATCGCAACATAAACTTTAGATTTTATATATGTATAGCATAATCCCGGGGAGAAGGAATGAAGTTTTTAACCACATGTTTATTGCACCCATTAAACTTAGTCATCAATAAGTATTTTGTAACCATCCTCATTTTTTGTCTCTATGTAGAAACCATTCAGACTGATATCTTTGAAACTTAATAGAGTACAACTAGACTTAAGGTACAAGAGAGCATCCCCTATTATTATACGAGTAACCATATGGAGAACTACGATGGCTCTTCTAGTACCAACAATGGGGGCAACGCTTCCGATGATAGTCATAATATTATCAGTTTTCTTAGTCAAAGTCTAAAAATATTTAGTTTCCCTAATAATAGAATTTATGATGCAACTATCTACAAGACATATTTCCTCATCCGCCATTGGATTATACATTGTTCTATATTAGAAGTATGATTTAGTAATTAAATAACTGTTGCATCAGGAACATATGGTAAAATATAGAACAAATATAACACAATAAATTAGTCAAATGTGCTAAGAAATAACAATTTATTAAGCCTAAATGATAATCGCTCTCCGAGAGCATATACAAATGTTCATCGGGAACTGTTGGCGTCAAAAACTTGAGGTAGGGTTTCGACAACAAAGACACCGCATTTAACACTGTTCAGAGCGTGCGGTCGATTTGACTCAGAACCGACAAGGTAAAAAATATAAAATTCACACAAAGCCGATCGCGAAGACCAATCGGCTTAGACTCAATCAGCTTGAAGCCGATCAAGATCAAAGTAATAGGATAAGTCTAATTAGCCGATTAAGGCTAATCAGAAGATAAAGGTAGATCGATTCTGAAGAAGGCGATGCGCAACAAAATCAGAACAAATCGAACCTGGGGCGTAATTTGAAGAAGATCAACAATCGGCGATGCGCAACTTTATTGATCAAGATCGAATTACAAAGACTAAATTACAGGAGCTACTTCTAGTCGATAGGAAAAAGTAAGAAAGTAAAGGCTGGTTGATTGTATTGTGTTGGATCCCTTCGCAGTTTGCTTCGACCCTTCTTTTATACCCGTCGGCCGATCGTATCCTTTTACAACACGTTTCAAGTCTTGATCCGTATCGGCCTTATCTCGGACAGTTATTTCCTTAAAGATCTTGCTGTTACCAAATATCCTCAAATCTTTTCAACCTGTCCATTAATTCCCACGTGTTTGACTTTATTGCCGATTTTGACTAGACTTACCAAATTTTGGTGCAAATAGGAACTAAAACTAAACTAATAAATATGCTATTAAGGAGACTCATAAGGAATATACGACATCGACTAGCAAAGCGAATGATTATTTAGGAGGCTAGTTTAGGTCTCTATATTAGTCGTAGGTGTCATCCTGTGACTCCTCTAGCTCTGATCCAAGAAGGCCATCTTCATTCATAAGAGTATTTCCATATCTGAGACTGTCCTTTTGGAATCTCTCCGCAAGATCAATAACCATATCAGCACTCTTCTCAGCGTCCATGTCAACAACAGGTTGAGCGGTGAAGTGTGCTTCAACATTGTTTCCATGGGTCTTTTTTAAAGGTCCACCATATGCTTGGGCGGTGCGGCAGTTGCGCGACCAACGGCTGTTGCATCCACACTTAAAGCAGGGTTGTACAGGGTAAGCAGCCATTTTTGGTTGAGACTTTCTTTTGAAAACTCTCTGGCCCTTTACCTTTACCTATCTACTGGTATTTGCCTCTGTCTTTCTGCACTCCAACCTTCTTCCATTTCCTCCCCCCTCCCTGGTGTTGCCTTTGACCTATTCCGTAGCCATGGCTATTGCTAGTTTGTTGAGCATTTGCATATGCGTCAGGCATTGCTTGTATCCCATTAAGAATAATATGATGATTTTTCATCATGAGTTCATCATGCTTTTCTGCTTCTAGCAAAGTAGTGTAGATAAAATCAAAGTACTTCTAGTATTTGGCATGACGGTACTTTGCTATAGTATTCTTATATTGGGGTGAAAGGTGCACAATGTCTTGTCTATCATCTCGACATTTGTAACTTTCTGGAAGCACATATTGGCGATAAGTTTGTACATGGAGGAGTTGTAAGATGCCATGGTTTTATAGTCCTGCAAGCATAGGAGGGTCCATTTGCATTGTATTTCTGGCAGCAAGGCGGATCTTTGCTAGTTATAGTGTTCATTTAGGGAATTCTATATTGCTAGTGGATCATTTTCCATCAAATACTAGGCCTTCAAGTCCGCATAAAGATGGTGCCTTAGAAAGTGCAGAGCCGCACTCTTGGCGGCTTTAGAAAGAGTAGGGGTTCTAGTCTTAGGCTAGGTAATAGCAGCTTCAAGGGATCAAGTTGTCAGGTTAATCTTGGCGTCTATTGCCTAGGTCAGGCAATTACTGTCATTTAGGACAAGCTCGATAAATTCTCTCTTTGTGATGTCTGACATATCCTATTTTATATTCATGCAAAAGTAAATTTTACTATTGGTAAAATCAATATATTGCTTGCTCACTCTTGAATCAGTAACGATTGGTCCATATCTATTCAATAGATAATTATATAAAATTTCTCAAAAATTTTCTAGCATTTTTCATAATTTTTTGCTAATTATCAAGCAATTTCAGAATTACCAAAATAACAAAAAAATAAATTTAGCATATGTATAAACATGGAATTATGCTAGCAAAGTAAGCTCAGTTATACAAAGCTTCCAATGTGTGCTAGGTCTAAGATTCAACGGTTCAAGGAAGCTCATATACCTAAAAATTTAGTTTCTAGTATTTAATGTAAATTTTAAGAATTTATTAACTATTTTTTTAGATTACTAGTATCTTCATGGTCCATAATAAAAAATTATTTATCTCAATAAATTTCTGTAATTATGCGAAACTTCATGATCTTTCTCGCAAAATATTTCGTAGCCGTAGGAATACCCGAGAACTCGGGGTTAAATCGCAAATTTTCATTTAGCCTATTTTCCCCCTCTTCTTCTTCTTCTTCTTCTTCTTTTCTTGTGCCAAAATTTAACGGGCCGTAGCAGCCCAAAGAGGCCGACGGGGCTAGGTTTTTTTAACCCTAGCCCAGTCATATAATGCACCGGCTCCCACGGTCTTGGTGGTGGCGGGCGCTGTGGTGACGCTTCGGTAGAAGCCCGGCGGCATGACGTCAACCCAAACGACGGTGGTTTTCGAAGGCGTGTGCGGTGCATGCTCATAAGGAGTAGCGGCAATGGCAACGGCGTGAGCGGCTATCGGCATGGATGCGTGCTGCATGTGCTTGGCAGGAGCGACGACTCGAGCGGCGCTTCGGGCATGCAGGCAATGGCCGGTGCTCTTCGGGGGTGCACAAAGAGAAGGGATGGGTTCACGCGCGGTTCGGCCATAGTGCGCTCGCTGCGCAGAGTGACGGACTCTCACGCTGTTTGGCCTATGGGGCACGCAGCAGCGAGTGCATATGGACGTTAGACCTTGGAGAGACTATCGTGCTAATAACGTGTTAAATAATAAATTGATCACTGTGGATCAATCCTAATGCTAATCAAGAATATTGGGAATACTCGAAGAACAAGCACATAACAGATGGACACAAGATACAGATGATTTCAACTCTTTTATCTTTATTGAATGTAGATTGATTCTCTTGTACAATAGGTACTATATTTATACTCAAAGCCTCTCAAAGTTAGTTTCGGAATTTACACATCAAAACCAAAAGTCCAATTATACCTCAATTCGGGTGACCCTAGTCAAACGCAAGTGATTATCAAAATGCGCGAGAGGGTCAAAATTAATCGATCCGTGTAGGAAGTTTTTTTTTCTCACGGAGACAAATAATTAGGAGTTAGGACTGCATGTGAGCATTCGTACAGGACGATTGGCTGACCTTTTGTGTGGGGAGTTAGGTGCCAGCTGATGGCGCATACATGGCACTACAAAAATTAATGGATTAATTTCTCATATGTCTTCGGAATTTGGGAGAAATTCGCGAATGTTTCAATACAATGAATAACATGTATAGGACAAAGTTATCTTTTGGTGGTATATAAGAAATTGCTCCAAAAATAATCGACATTTTAGTTTTTTTTAGGGAATCGACACTTTAGTTTCGCTTGATCGATCATGATGTGTTTGTTTTATGGGCCATTTGATCTTAATCTTTTATTTGCGGGAATGTTTGTGTCAATAATGCAAGACATCTAGAAAAATAAGGACATGTTGGGAGCATGCATGGGCTTCTAGAATATTTTGGTGAGGACTGATTGTTTCTGAATTAGTAATGTAGACTGGTCGAATAGGGGTACGGACTATAAATAACCCTACTAATAATAGTATTATGTTGGCATTGTGTGCATGTACCAATGCTCATTATATCTCCTCGATGGAAAAGGATGAAAATATTATGCATCCATTACTCTGCATGGAAAAAATGAATAAAGTTGTAAGAATGGAAATATTGCGCACCCATTACTCTGAATGAAAAAATGAATAAACTTGTGTAAAAGTAACAATATTTTTAGGCGCGCATTCTCTCAACCATATGCAGGTTGAACATTGAAACCTCAAGTGCAAACAAAACTAGATAATGCCATCATGGAAAAAGAGGGCTATATGGGAATAGCTGCCCAAAAACCTTTGTTTCCTTCCGTACTTTCTACTGTTCCACTCGCTGCACAATCTGCTAAAGATGAGGACACCTGTGTGACAGCCCTGGGTTCTCTAGTTCTCTTGCATACAAACAGTCAAAGCTGAGAGAATTAAACATATATCATGCATGGCTTTCGAGATAAAAAGAGAATAGCTAGCCTGAAAAATCCACTTTACTGTTGCAATTGCTACTGATTGGTACATATGCCGGTTGTAGGCTAAATCGACTCAGGATAGGACGAAGTGCAGACTCATCACTACAATTGCAAAAGCTAATATATGTGCTACTATGTCCTGAAATAGTGCGTGGAACCTCCAATAAGGTGATGTCTTGACAGTACACCCTCACAGAACTGTGTTTCATATCAGATAATGTAGCTACCATAAGACAATGTGGCAGTTGACAATGGGATGTATCTGGTGTTGATCTGAATCATTCGACAGCCTGACAGACGGCTTGGAGCCTTGGATCTCGGACATAATACCTCTCAACTTAGAACAAACCAAGCGTGTCACAGATATACCTTTTGTTTTTTTTTTTTGCAAGCGAAGAGAGGTTTCATTAATCAAAATAGGAGGGTCAAATGTAGCATATATGTCGAAGGTGGTCATTAGGATTTATTTGACTCGGAACAAATTTCATTTGTTTTTTGCTCAAGACAAAATTGAGTTGATACATCAGTACTTTGACTGCACATACTTCCGATGTCGATATGGTTTAAAGTATATAGAAGAAGGTAAAAATTCTAGAATGTGTCTGATTGCAGAGACTGGAAAAATATGCTAGTACGAAATTAGTCGCAACTTTGCTAATTAGTGGGTTGGAAAGGGCTAGTGAGGTGATGCTTTGACTGAGGGCCTAATCGAGCGTCATGGTGGTCAAACTCGACAGGGCATACAACAAGCTACAAGAATTGGAATTTTTCGCCCTTTTATGGCCTTTACATTTTTTTTCAAATCTAACCCTCGTCTAAATAAATTTACAAAAATGACTCCCTTCTCGATCGTGGAAGACCTGTCGTGCTCCCGTACCGCGACAACACAATCCATCATGGTAGCGCGCGGCAGCTCTGGGCTAGGTAGCAGGGCTTGCCGAGCAAGCCTAGCTCGATAGGTAGGTGCATGATTAATTAGCTACTTAACTAGTCACTTAATTAGTGACTTATTTAAGTGATTAAATAATTAAGATAATTAATTAAGTGACTATCAAGGTGGTTAATTGATCAACATGACAAGGAAAGGGAGCTCGGCAGGACAACTTGCCGCACTATATATAAAAGTGCGGCAAATGATATGTGTCGCCTGCCACGTTTTTCGAGATCAAGGAGGGAATATTTTTATAAATTTATTCGGAAGAGGACTAATTTTTTTTAAAAAAAAAGTGTGTCGGGCGCAAAAAAAAAAAGCTTTCAATATCCGACAGGTGATTACAATCACCGATAGGCAATAGCAGCAATTTTTTAGGTTATCAGGAATGGGAAAGAATGGCAGGATTGGATTTCTCCAACCCGATCAAAGCAGAAACACCATTCCGCTGTAGGGCTCGTTTTGATTTCATAATTTTCGAAGTATAACTTTACAAGAACTTTGTACAAATCTTCCAAAATTCCTTCGTGAATCCTGTAATCCAAACCGGCCCTAATTGGTAAGGTTATACGTTAGATTCTTGTACTATAGATCAATAATATTATGGCTGAGATCGAATTGTGCAACGGGATCAATTAAACTATTAATATTGCGTGCAGCCGTGCAAGAGGTTTATCATCTGTTACGCTAGTGCCCAAGTTGTAGACTGAACACAAATGTGTTTCAAAATCCATTAGGATACTGTCTTCAGAAAGCGCCCCATCAGTTAATGCATAGGGGATACATTACATACATGTACGTTACCAGTGAAGTGAGATAATGCATGCAAACCTATACGATCTCAAACTGTCTAGCTAATTGCATGGAAGAGAACGATCGATCGCCATTTCAATAATCACACACCACTAGCATCGTTAGTGTCCCTCGATCCAACAGATGCGATATTTTTATTATGCATATCGAACAGTTACGATCACTAATTTAGATATTTCGATTCGTACTTTACGAATAGTTCCTACCCGTCTATATACACGCCCCTTTACATGTAAAAAAAAAATATCTAAAGTGGGCACTGCATAGAAGGAAGACGGGCAACTGAACACTAGCTCGTACTACTTTGCTCCAGCCGCTTATCCGCATACGCAACATTCGGTTGCCGTCACTCGTGACACAAGTCACACACAACGATCGATCATTAAGGGTTCATCGCGCGCACACGCTAAAAGACGCCGGCCCAATTCGAGCAGATGAAACAGCGTACGCAGGTTAAAAGCTAGGAGTGTTAGTGCAAAGCTATCATTCAAGCTAGTATATCAAAAATATATTTGAATGTCATGTACTGCAATTCAAATTAATATCGATGAGCAACGTAGTTAAAATAGCAAACAATTAAAGATAATACCTTAATAGTGGATGGTGCATTTCAAAAACTAAAAAAATGTTAAAATAGCAATCTTAAGAACAAAATTAATTATATTAGTAATGTACGTAATATCAGAAATAATAGAAGGGTACTGAGGGTGCGACGAGAGGAGCATGGGCTTTACCCCTCGCGCTCGCACGGTAGGGAAATGAGCAAATGATGCCTAGCACATTGGCCGCACTGCATGCTCTGCCCGGCCGGCCGGCCTTGGCAGGCAATGGATCAAGCTGGACTTAGCCATCCACTAGGACAAGGCGTACGTGTGTCTTCGTGCTTGCCGCTGTCGTTGCTTCGACCTTCAAGACGGGGCAGGCAGGCAGGCGTGACCCGGCTGCTGCTCGATCGCTCCAGTGCACGTACGCATCATTCACACCGCTTTCCGGGGCAAAAAAGGGCCTGAGCACCTCCTCCTGCCCATACCTTGCTGCACCACCACCATCACTATGCCTTTGCATGGCATTGGCAGGAGCTATCACGATTACTAGTATTCCACAAGCTACTGCTGCTGCTATGGTGGTAGATGCATGGTGGCTAGCTAGCTGCTAGCACTATTGCCTATGGTTATAAGCCGCTTAATTTGGATGTAATGGGTAGCGAAGTGCATGCACGAACGCACGGACACCGTGTTCTGCGCGCGTTTGCTCGTGTCACTCTCGTGCGCCATGCACTACCGCGAGCACTAGCTAGCCCCAGCCAGCGCGCTGCGCTGCCTTCCGGTTGCTGCTCGTCGAATCTTGCGAGCAAGATTGCCCAGGACCGGGCCGAACTTTCCTTCGCCGCGCGCTGCTGCAACCTGGACGCGCGACGTGCGTGCGGGCACTTACGTTTCGCGTAGCTACGTACCCAGACAGCCTAGGCGCGTACTTGGCCGGCCCGGCCGTGTTGCGCGACGTCGTCGTACGCTGCAGATCGCACGAACGTACGATCGATATATCGATCGGCCGTGTCGTGATCGAGGAAGCCCCAGTCGACTCGGTGCGGCGTCGGGCTCGCGAAGTCAACGGGAGTTTGATAGAAAGGCGGCACGCAGCGAGCAAATTGCTAGCTGCTGCTCTCCATCGCGTGTACTGCGCTCTCGACGTAAGTACGCCGTCGTGATCATCGAGCTCGTTATCAATTAATCTACCTATCTATCTACCAATATGCATGTACGTGCGTTCGTGGCTTGCGTACGTAAATTCTCTCATCTACCACCACCACCAATACGCAGTTAGATATACCGAGGAATTGTTCGGCCGACAGGCCGGCCTCGATCCCGGTGTTCATCTCCGGCCCAAATGTAAGGCAGGGCGTGCCGTGTGCGTATGTGTATAGCAGGGTTTACAAAAATCGTTTTTAATTCAAAAATCGCTACTAGCTCGGTACCGAAAATCGTTAAAAACACTCAAAAATCGCTAGAAATCGCATTAATGCCGAAGTCAAACACTTTAAACTCGGTGGTCAAAAAAATTCGAAAATCGACCGGTTTCGCCAATAATCGAGCGATTTTCGCCGAAAATCGACCAAGCAATCGAAATTTTCAGGCGAGCTTTGAACTATTTTTCAGCGATTTTCACCAATTTTCCACCGGTTTACGTCGCACAAAATTTCTTGATTTTTTTTAAATTGGATCGATTTATCGACCGGTTTTGGATATCGTACCTCGTCGATAAAGGCGAATATCGCGAAAATCAAGCTATTTTCGACTATTTTTGAACCCTGTGTATAGCAGCTACCTGTATCGCCATCTGTATCGGTTAGTGGGGGCAGAAAGCCAACGACGGCGACGGGTCGGTAGCATGAACTGCGCGGGATGCGTGCGTATGTTGTTTGACATTTGAGTTCAAAAGGAGACAAAAAAACCGGAAATAAATTCTTGCAGGTCGAGGACTTGCACGTCTTCTTCTCAGGCTCAACACGAACTTGTCAAGGTGCGCCGGTTTATGCTTTAGAATTCGGCAGCTAGACTGACTCCTGCGTCCCTCCTGCCTTTTTGAACTAGTAATCTATAAGCATACATGCTGAAATGGAGGAGGAAAAGAAAGGAACAACTCAAAAGTGTTAACGAGTCAATGAGTGCGATTAATTACTTTCATAGACTATATTGCATACCTGTATGTATATGCCTGTCCATGGTGATTGGTCGATGGTGTGTCATGTTATGCCATGAGACCTAATCATCTTCAGATGCATGCTGCAGGTCAATGTACTAACCATTTTCAAATTCTAATTATTAAACAAGCATCAGTGTGATCTATAGCCGGGGCCAGGCTACGTACGCGTGGTCAAACACCACCTAGTTCAGGCTAGTGACGGCCCCTGAAGGGGCATAGGGTCGACATGGCGGAGGGAGAACAACTTCACACACGTACAGAGGCCGGTACATTTTAAGCTGATGTGCATAGCTTGATCTGACAGCTACATTGCGAGGCAGAGAGCTCAATTGCTTTCCTGCATGTCCTGCGTGGTCGTCAGCTTCTTCTTGCGGTGCAAGTTGCACGCGGAGGAGGGGAAGGCTTATCCCCCAAAATTCTAATTCCCACTCACGGCGAGTATGCGCGGAGACTGATCGACGACACATCAGCGGGCGATCGACCGATGTGCATGAACAGTAGGTCCACCTGAAGATACCATACCGGGGGAAAAGCACTTCAAGTACTGAAAAACTGGATTTGCAGTGGGTAAAGGGTTCAGAAAAATGCGCACTGGAAAGGGACTGACACTAGCTACTCTGCATATTTGCTATCTTTGTTTGGTAGCTCTGTCGATCCACTGGTCATCCTGCAGATGCTTAGATGGTTCAGTACGCGTGATTGAGCGTAATCCAAGTTGATCAAGTCCGATAAATCAATGAACATGGTAGCAGGATGTGAAACCTTTTGAGGAAAAACTAATTAAGCTGCATGCTCTCAGGCTGCGAAGAGAAGAAAAACCATTTGATGTTTGGTATGTAAAAATAGTGGAGGGCGCTATCAGTGAAACCTGTGAGGTTTGGCAGCTTGATATGTCTGAACAAAAGGGCAAGGGGGGCACACAAGCAAACGATTTAAACCCATTTCAATAGTTTTGTTCCTGTATGAGTATGAGGGAGAACAGCTGCTCCAGGCACAACTCACTTGATAAAAAAAGGTTTATCCGTTGTCGACCTGCGAAGTTACGAAAGTGAGACTTTGGTTCTCTCTACTTTTTTGCCACTCTTTTGGTGAAACAGCATTGCTCTTTTATGGAAACCTGGGATGACAATGTGTTACTCAGGTTGTAGCCAATTCAAACAAGTATAAAACCTTTTTTACTTGTCATGTCTTCTTATGTGATCATCAGCTACAACAAAATGTAACAGCAAATTTGGCTTGTAACGCTGGCTTTCGTATGCTATTTTGCTGTTGACGCACATGCCCACCCTCACCATCAAAATGGCATTACTTGGCAAATCTCTTCTTTGTTTGCTCATCATTTTGGGTAAAAGAAGAATGCCTAATTCAGAACGATGTGTTCCATCTTGAATACTGTACAAAATAGAAAATATAGCCTAAAGTCAAAATGCAATTGGTCCGGCTGTACAAGCACACTTTTCTGCAGGAATTGGATAGTTTTACAAAAGGAAAGTAACTTCCAATTCTTTTCGGTGTTTTCAGTACTTACATTTCATACACATTGATACAGGCACAAATTGAAGAGGGAAAATGATCTGAATACAATTGGTCTTCGTCGTGCCGTCGTCCGCGGAAAAATGAGAAAATAAACAGCCATCACATGTTTTGCATCGATGCACTCTTCCCATTGAATCTATTCATCCGTGGATTCTCCCGAATTTAAGTTCTCTGAAGGCGTGTCTGACGACAATGGCCCTAAGATGCCCTCTGAACTGAGGGTCAATCCACTCTGTAAAGAGGTGACATAGGAAGGCAACTAAATTAATCCAGTCGTATTATCCAAGTGACTTACAAATAAAGTTAGATAAATTGCATTTTGACACTGCACAGTTTTCACAAACTGATGATAACAGTACCTCTGGCTGGAATCTTAACATGTCAGCACGAGCCATTGCCTCTGCTTGAGCAATTCTCTGCCTGAATATCTGAGCCATCTCATCAGCCTAATTTGAGACAAAGAAACCAGAGTGTCAGTTTGTTTCCTACAGCATATTTAGATGGATAAATACTGTTTTCGATACTTACCTTCTCAAAAACAAGCTTCGGATTGCGAATCATGTCACCAGGTGTTGGCTCAAGTTTTTTTGTAGAAAGGCTAACCCGGCCTCTTTCACGGTCATGGCTTAATATCATAACCTAATAACACGCACATGCTCTGGCCTTAGCTCTAGAAACTTCAGGAATAGCATAATTCACAAGTATCAAGAAGGCAATACCTTGAGGGTATCTCCAGGTTGCAGAACCGTCGAGATATCTGCAACACGATCATGACTAATCTGGCTGACATGGAGAAGGCCATTGATTCCACCGATGTCGATAAAGGCACCATAAGGTTTTAGACTCTCAACAGTTCCCAAGACAACTGAACCAATACCAAGTTGAGCTTGACTGTCTGCCATAGCCTTGCGATTACTGAGGACAAGCCTGCCTTGTTCCTCATCGACTTCCACAAACTTCAGAGGTAGTTCTTTGCCAAGCAGCACTTCAGCAGTTGATTTCTGATCAAGGTCAAGCAACGGTTTGTAAAATAGTGAACACCTAGTCCGAGGGTGCAGCAATTGAAAACTCAATCATAGCAAACTAGGAACAGATGTTCAAATATCCCTATATCAGCTTTTGAACTATGTTAGGCAGATGAAAGGCAGCCATACACCAATACCATAGGACGAAATAAAGTTTGTAATAAGATCAAGAACCTACCGATGACACTTGTGAAAATGGAACAAATCCCTTGAGGCCCTCCACAAGAGCTACCACACCTCCTTTGTTTCCACCAATTACCTGCAGGGCAACATTGCAAAATGAACAAATGAATAAAGATGCAGAAACTAAAACAGTACAGCAAATTCTTATTCCCAAGAAATCTAAAAATGGTACCAGGGTATCTCAAGAGACATCAGATCAACATACAATGTATCAACAGTAAAGTAGACAACACATGGAGAAAGGAACTTGGGAGGAACCACAATAACAACAATCAGGTAAGCTCTTGAAAAAAGCTTATCCGTTGGCGTGTTTTTAGAAAGTGACTGGTCTAAACTTCATGAGCTCATTAGTAGTAGCACAGGAACAAACTAGCAAAATCAGAACAATCCAATAAGATCACGAATTATCTGGCTATTATGGGACCTGTATTTGATATCACTGCCTGATCAGCATGCCATACCAAGTTAACAACAGCATGGACTTAGATATATCAATGGAGGTAATATTCAAAGGGGATGTACACCATAAATTGCCACTGCATTGATTTTCTTTTTCTAAACAACAATGGCTGCTGTTGTCAGGTCGGCATTAAAGAGGGCATAGTCTGATCGGTCCAAGACAAATAAGCGCAACAGGAAGCAACGTTTAACAAACATTTGGTTTACGAGTTCAACAACAGCAATTTATTTAAGGGGTAATGGACAGCAGTAGGAAGAGCACAGAAATAGTTCGTTCTGCAAGATTTTTACTCACTTTCCCCGTGATAACAACATCTTCTGCCTGAAGCTGCCTGCACCTCTCCCAGGCAAGGTCTTGCTGAATTGCTTGCAAACTCAAAATCAAAGTTTCATCACTAGGGTTCTCATCAATTATCATGAACTCTTCGACTAAACCTGGACGGATGCCTGCCTCCACTACATTGTCAATATCAAGAAGGCACGCCTCATCTAGAGGCAAGAAAGCAGTAGACTTTGATTGGATGTCAACATATGCACCATTTGAAGTGGTCATAAATACTGTTCCTTTAATCTGTAGATATCACAAGCACGTAAAACATTTTTGAGATAAGCGGAGCGAGCATACCACAAAAAATTGTAGTGCATAACACAAATAACAACGACAGTAATATATAACTGAAGGATATTTGCGTTATGTGTAGCTGATTGTTGACTGTAATTGTCATAATTTAATAGTAAGTTGAATGTGCTTAATTCACCACGCACATCTAATAGGAGGGAATCTGGTTTAGAAAAACAAGCAGCAATTAGTCAGTAACTGAAATCCCATCAAATTTAGAGTTAGCAGAATTGGATAGTTACTCCAAGGTGCGGCGGAACTCCGGGTGATTTTTTTACTGTTTTCCTTCTTTTTTTTGACACGATACTGTTTTTTCATTTGATGTAAGAATGAAATACTTCACTAACTTAAAAAGGTGCGAAGGATCAGTGATGACTGTTATTCCTAGATTACTCCGTACCAGTTACCGCTACGAAGACTGTAGAGACGGGAAACTGGTGAGGACAGCCAATTGAACATGCTTTTGGACCCTAGGGGGGTAGCATTTTATTACACGAGAACCATGATAAACATAACAGTCCAAGTAAGTATAAGATGGGACTAAAAAAATATATCCCCAAAGAAATCCCCCTCATCCGAACACCCCCGAATAGTCTAAAATTGGATCCTTTTCAGTAACAGATCACCTTGTTAACGATCTAAAACAACTTAGAAACCGCAATGTGGCAGCCATAGTGGCCGTACTCCCCCACTAGTGATACTCAATTGAGCAGAAGGTACGACTGGTGACTTGCAAGCGAATCAAGAACCTAAGCTTTGAGCACTAGTCTCATTAACATTTAGTTTCTAACAAGGATTAGCTCGTTTTCCGCAGTAATTGCTATCTGTTTTAATTTCACATCAAACGAGCGAGCAAGAACAAGAGAGCGGGTAGGAAGGCGGGGATTACGAGGGAGCCGATGTCGGTGTCGATGTCGGTGGACTCGACGGCGGAGTCGAGGTCCTCGGGGGAGAAGGCGACGCCCTCCATAGGCGCAGTGCGGCAGCGCTCGGAGGCCTCGTCGAACAGCTGGCGCATCCGCTCCCGCTCCCGCTCCTCCTTGGTCAGCGCGTACGTCCCGCACACCAGCGCCGACGGCCGCTTCGGCGCCAGGGGGCGGCGCGACGCGCCGGAGAGCGGCGGGCACGCGAGCCCCGCGACGTGCTGCGCCAGGGAGGCCATCGCCTTGGGCTGGTTTCTCTTGGGATGTGCTTCGACAAGTGAGGAAACAACGGGAGTTCTTGGGGATGGTGTGTTATCCAGTGGGGTTTATAGGAGGATAGAAGATGGTTGGTTTTGGGCCAGGCCAGGTTAGAAATCGTACTCAATTGTATGGAGAATTTTTTTTTCTTTAATATTTATTTTTATTCTTTTTTTCAAAACTATGCGTTCGAAAAAAAAATTACAAAAATACCCCCGTCGCCCGTGTATGGAGCGATCGCCCCATACACGGGCGATTAGCCTCGCGCCTAACGGCTCGACCTGCGCCTAACGGCGCTGTTTGGTGGGCCCCTATCGCCTTTACATGGGCGATCGCCCATGTAGGGGCGACGCTCCTTTAAAGCCGCCTGCCTCCTTCGCCTGAGCGCACAGCACAGCCAGGTTTGAGCGAGGCAGAGAAAGAAGAGAAGAAAGGAAGAAAGAAAGAGAGAAGAAAAAAAGGAAAAAAGGTAAATTTGATTTTTATTTTATAGTTATCTGAAGAATTTTTTTAGAGATAATTGTAGGAATTGTTTTATAGGTTGCGTAATTAAAGTATCATTTAATATTTAGGACTTTGTTGTAGTATTTAGAAATTTTAGGATTGCGTAGTGTTTAGAATTTTAGAATTGTATAGCTCTCGTGAAATTTAATGTAGCAGTTACTTAATGTAGTATGTAGTATTTAGAAACTTAATGTAGTATTTCACTATATGCAAATTTAATGTAGTATTTTGTATGTAGAAATTTAGTTCAGTAGAAACTATAGGTAATATTTAGAAATTTAATTTATTAGGGTTGTGTATTACTAATTTTATTACGTAAATAATGTATTAGGCAATGTAAATAATTTTGTAGTACGATCAATGTACGTTTTGTAGATTGTATTTTAGAGTAATATTTTTCCGTCGGACGTTGTAAAGATGTTGGAGAAATTGTATTTCCAAATATTTTATGGAGATGGGGAGATAGCACAAGGGCGGATGGGGTGGATCTATCATCATTTTCAAGAGTCGACGGGCATATGTAGACCGAGCGATAGGACATACAGGGTTTGTTGGAGTGGATGTCTCGGATGTTCGGTTTGATGCCCAGAGTGTTCGGTTATGGTCGAGCAGAGTGAGCCGAGCGCAAGACCGTTTTACGAGAGTTGATTCCTATTAACTCGACGTCAACATGGAGGAGTTATGTTGGTTTTGCCGTAGAGCGGGGTTGGCCGCTCATGTTGTTGGTACAAGATGCTACCGGTAGCTCCATCGGTGTCGCAAGTTCGTGATGTCGGGTGACATTACGGGGAGGGACGCCAAATGTAGAAGGATGCGAAGAGGAAGGCGCGAGGAGCCCGAGACGAGGAGCACGAGACTGGCGGTGGCGAAGGGACCGGGGCAGAGGAGACAGCGGTGGAGGCGCGAGGTGGCCGACGAGGGAGGAGGTGGAGGACATTGTTGACTGATGGAAGAGGACGACCGTGCGGATGAGGAAGTCCTCGATGGTGAGCACTCCGACGAGGAGGACAACGCCCTTGAGGTGCCTATCCCTGGTGCGTGGACCAATTACAATTTCGAAGACCTAACAATGAATGAAGGGAACATTGATGCATGGGAGTATCGTGAGAACGAGGTGACGGAGGGGCCATATATAAAGACAAGGAGGTCTGTGATGGATGCGGTGAAGCATCGGGCAATGTCTCTCGGCGGCAATTCAGGGTTGTGAAGTCCAGCAAGAAGGACTACGACGTGAAGTGCGTAATTGATTCGTGCCCATGACGGGTGCATGCATACCAGGGGAAGTGGAAGGACTACTAGAAATGCTCCATAGTGATTGAGCATAATCATGAAATGGAAGAAGCGGAGCGTGGACACCGCAATCTGTCGTCCACTTGGGTGGCAAATGTGTTTATGGTCGATCATGGACAATCCCCATCCGCAGCCTCGATCTATTATCACACCGTGGAGGAGAGGTTTCAGACAAGATTAGCTACGTAAAGGCATGGAGAGCAAAAGGACAGCTCTGAAATACGGTTCGGGACGTACGAGGCTTCGTACGAGAATATTCCCCACTTGCTCAGGGCAATCGTACATAGGAACCTCGGTACATCCATCGACCTTGCGGAGTTTCCTGCGGGTGGTGTGTGCACCGGTAAGTGGGTATTGCAGCGTGCATTCTTCGCCTGGGCGCATGCATAAATGCGTCTAAGATCACACCCGGTCCTTTGCATGGACGGCACGTTCCTCACGGGGAAGTACAAGGGCCAGATTCTAACTGCGATCGCGGTGGATGCCAACAACCAGGTTCTACCGGTTGCATTGGCATTCGTGGAGGGGGAAAACACGGAGAGTTGGTACTGGTTCCTTGAAAGAGTGAAGCTGGCAGTTGTTCTCGACAGGCCTGATGTTTGTGTCATCCATGACCGACATGCGGTCATAAGGGCGATCGTGGATATGCAACAAGGGTCCGCCGTCGTGGGAGCAGCAAAGTGGCCAGACCTGAGGAGCAGGTGGTGCATGAGGCACATGGGTGCCAATTTTTTCCGTCAGTTCAGGAACAAGGAGCTTATGAACATGTTCAAGTGCCTGTGCAAACAGAACCAACGGAGGAAGTTCGACGCGCTTTGGAAGACGTTGGACGAACTAACGAAGAAGCAATTAATGGATCCCAGAGGTACCGCTAGTTCATCAAGGAACCCGATGGTGTACCATGAGCAGGGAGAGGACCCCACAGCCTTGTGTGCGCTACCGATAGACCCCCCAAACCTCCTGCGAGGCCGGTACCAAAGATAAAGAGTTTCACCGATTGAATACGACATGAGCCTTTGGAGAAATGGTCCTTCGCATGACGAGGGCGGCTCGCGTTATGGGATCATGACAACGAACTCGCGGAGATTTACAACTGGTAATGAAAGGCACCGATGCCTTCCATCGTGGGTATAGTTGAGGTGTCTTATTAGGGACACAGAGATATTTCATTGAGCGATACAAGACCTCCACAAAGATGTATGTCGGACAATCGATCGTCAGACTCAATCGTTGTGTCTACCTACATATCCAAGAAAACAAGAAAGGCGCAGACACATCGGGTTACACCGAGAGTGGCGTGGAACGGAGATACCATGTGCACCGCGTGACCGAGGTCGCAGGGTGCCACCGGAGAGGACTTCCCATCCGGCATACTCCGAGCACCGAGCGCGAGTGCTCTCGCCGAAACCACGCCGCCGCACTTGCCGTGCTCGCACGCCATTGCCACACCGCCGAGACGCATCAATCCCGCCGTCCGCTCGCCTCCCGCACTACTACAAGCGAGCGTTCTCAACACGTGGCATCACGAGGTGTACGGTACCGAGTGGATGGATCGCTCACAACAGCCCCTCCGACCATCGATGGGTACCGGACATCCAAATGTTGAAGCCGAAGGTCGGGCATCGGCGACAAGGCGATTCGAACGATATGGACGAGTCCGAGGCGCGCCGCAACCGCGGATAAAGTAATTTTCCATGTTGTTCCCATCTTGTATTTTTCAATGGACCGTAAGTTGTGATGTAAGTTGTAATGATCGATGTAATTTTCAATGTACTAGTAAGTTATTTTTCGTGATCATGTAATTCTCCGATGTACCGCTTAGTAGCTACGAGGATAATGTAATTCTCAACGCTGTGTGCCTCGTCGAACATGTCCTTGTCTTTCGTATGTTTGTAATATGAGATTTTTTGGCTCTCTGCACTTCGTTGTATTGTTTGATGAGTATGGTACAATTCGTTATTTCAGATTTCATTTTGTGTGCACATGTAATTACCGAGAAATTTGTTGTATTTGCTTTGTAACAGCCACGATGGCGCGACCTTGCCCCGAGTCACCGGACATGACCGCCGATGCGACTCCACGGTCTAGGTACTCCGCAGAGGAGAACCGAGAGCTAGGGACACTCCGACCTCGAGTGCCCAACGAGCCGCTTCGATCGACCCACTGGGTTCCACGGTAAGTCGCCAACGCTTGCACTCTTTACGCATATATACTTACCGTGAATGCAATTTAACGACGTAATGCACTACATGCAAAGTTGCGGCGGCCGGCTTACTTCCTCTTTGTAGGATGGTGGAGGAGGTGATCGCCTGCAAGCGGGCAAAGAGGTCCCGCGGTTCGGTACGACCGTCCTCGCTGGCCGCGACTCGTGGACCGGTGGAGACCGAGACGACACGCTCCACCTTCCGCGTGCGGAGAGATGACTCGACGCCGCAGACGGTCGCACTCTTAGGCCTCCCCGTGCGGGTCCGGCAGCCGTGCCGCGACGACGCCCGCCACGTGGCACGCCGAGTTGTCCGCGCTTTCGCCGCGGCCGGCGCACCCCGGCAGCCCTCTACCGCCCCTCGAGAGGGTGAGCGCCACGGACCGACAAAGGCGTGGTCGCCAGATTCACGGTGAGTACCTCTTTCTTTGAGGATTAAAAGAGAAGCGCTAAGTTGCCGATAATGTTTGTTGTGAACGCTACAGCTCGCTTTCTCCACCGCACGCGGAGGAGGCGGACGTGGCCCGCCACTTGGAGGCATACCTCTTGTTGTTGTTCGGTTGGGTGATGTTCCCGCCCTCCCACGGAACACGGTGGACCGCCACCGATCGAGTACGCCAAAGACATCGCCGACACCCGCTGGATGAGGTAACACACTCGGTTCAAATCTCGCCTCGTGAGCACATCTAACTCCACCCTTGTAAATGATGATGCAAGGTCGTGGGCCTCACCGTGCTAGCGGCGACGATCGAGGTCCAGGCGACGCTATCTCTCTGTCGAGCACGACGCGACGATGTCGGGTTGCGCCCTACTCCTCCGCCAGTGGTCCCGAGCGCTTCTCCATCGGCAGCTCGTTGTTGACACGACACCGCACTCGAGGGCCTTCACGGAGACGACCGGTGGATCGCCCACCATGGGCCACCATCGGGTCCGGCGACGTATGCTCCTCGTATCTTTTCCCCACTAACGCACTTGAATAACCTTCGCCATTTCTTATTTCCTCGCGGAGGTACGCGCACCGGCAGTGAGGAGGTCCTACCGAGTTCGCTCGAGTTCGATCGCTTCCACGACGAGGACGTGCGGTGGACGCCATACACCGCGACGACGTCCACGCCCGAGCACCTAACGGGTCTCCGTGCTTTGCACGCGAGATGAGGCCTTCGCTCACCCGTAAGGTACTCGCCTTTGACTCGTGTCGAGGAGTACTCCCGCACCGAAAGTGCCGCGGCGATTCGCCTGCTCCAGCCCTTTCCCTTGCCGCCTCGTCACGCTGTCGCACGTGGCGCCCACAGTACTTGCCCCGATCCTACTACTCCGCATCTTTGCGAAATTAATGTCGTGTGTACTTACTCGCTTTTGCATTGCGTGATGACCGGATGGGTGCCGCAGATGGGCACTCGGGCCACGCGACCGTATGCGACCATGGGTCGTGCGGTGGGGCGTCGCGACTCGACGAGAGGTCACCGAGACCCGGCCAGACGACCATGACATGTACGATCAAGACATGGAGTGGTTCGCCCACAAGACTCGCCTCGTGGTGGGTACACACCAAGACCGTGACGTCGCCTGACGGCAGCATCGGTAGCGGACACGCATTCTTCACAGATGTCCCAGAGGGACAACGCCTCGGTAAGTGTCGCAACCGGCTACATGGGCACGCTCTTTTCATGTAAATTACGTAATAACAATCGACGTTACATGCGACTCAGCTCATGGGGAGATTGAGGTGGAGGTCGTGTCCATGTTGACGCGCCTACGGGGCATACAGTGACCACCGTAGAGTCCGAGACAGCTTGGGCTCGGGTCCTCGATAGGATGAGGCGGTTAGCTCGCTGGCCACCGTCGGGGCGCGAGACGCCGACGGACGCAAAGACACCACGCCCTCGCGCCCAAAGACTCGCCCTACCCCGCGGTGCCTCGCCACGCCCCACTCACCGCAGTGGGGACAAGTGGCTCGAGGCTCCTCCGCGTCTCACCCTACCCCGCCGGTTCTCGCTACGCTCCCACGCAGCAGCAGTGGGGACAGTGGGCTGCGGAGGCTCCCTCGTCGTCTCGCGCCCCAGCAGGACCCCTGGGTGGTTTCGACGACCCTGTGGACGACGAGTTCGACCTGGAGGAGTACCTTTCGACCGACTACCTCGACCCCTCTCAGCTCTCGGGAGCGCCGCCACAGGGCACGCCGTCGCCGCCACACACTACTCTACGCCGCGCGCAGGCCGGCCTAGGAGGGACGCCGTCCGCCGTCGCCACTCACCTACCCCACTGCTAGATCAGAAGCGTGGCCGTGATTGACTTGTTGTACGGATGTATTTTTGTAATGGCTTTACGTTCAGCAGCATATTGTACAACTCTCCGAGTTAGTAACATGACAGCCTTATCACTTTAAATTGTTCAAATTCATGTATGCATTGCTTGCCTATGCCACACGACGTGACAACACACTAACGTCTCGGTGCACCTATCGCCTCTAGTAGGCGATCGCCTAATATGGGGCGATCGCCTAATATGAGGCGATCACTCCATACCCGCAATATCCGCCTTTATAACATTCGCTCACAAGCGGTCTCGCAAAGAATACAGGAAGAAAGAATAGAGGGTGAGGAAAAAATTTAGGATCAATCGAAAATGCCGAGGCGCAAGTGCAAAGGGAAGGGAAGGCAAAGGAAGAAGCAAGTGCATGCCCGCAATTTAGCGTATCAAGATCTCTTCCTACCTCGTGGAGTCAGAGCACCCATGTGTATATGCGAGATCTTTGCAGCTTGTCCGCTCTTGGGAAATTTCAACTTGGAAGAGGAGGTATTGGAAGTGCCGCAACTACGCCTTCGATCCGTCGGAGAAGAGCCTCAAGGATCACCGCATGGTAACAATCGTGACGGTTACATAATATTTGTGAATGAAACTTTGCTAATTTACGTTTCATGCAATCACCTCCGCCATCGTGAATTTGAGCGATGGTTTGATACGAGATCAACCCCGAGGACCAACGGCTTCTTGACCAAGCTAACCGACAGGACGAGTTCACACGACGGCTTCAAGAACAACGCGATGTCGCACGCGAGGAGGCATGTAGGAAGGAAGCGGAGGAGAAGGAGGCCGAGAGAGAGGAAACGAGAGAGGCGCGGCGTGCGCAGAAGCTCACGAGGCATGGGCGAATGGGAAGTGGCCTCAAGCACTCGATGACGTCTGTGTTAACTTTGGTTTTCTTTGTTCGTGGTACTCCTTTCGCTTTAAGTCGTAATAAAGAGCGCGCCTAACCTTAAAGTGTATGCTCACCGTCCAAGGGCTCAGATATGTCCTATCGCTCCAGCTTGTCCCAAATGATGTTATTTTTGTCCATCAAGATAGGTTATAGCATTTTAAGTTCATCGATTTGATTTCATCGAGTTTGACCTCGCTTATAAAGATACTACCATTTTGATGTTTTGCCGATTGCATGTTCTGACAACAATAAAATAGTGCAGCCTAAAGTGACATCTAAATATTTTTACATATTTGTAACCTATGCAAGCCCAAGAATGCAACAAAACTGGTTCTGTCAAGTTTTGAGGTCCTTTAGACATTATTCTAACTGCTTGAACAATGAATGTTATAAAGGGTTTAAACTAGCCATCTTTGATTCAAAATGCAATCATATTTAGAAATTTTTGCAAAAATGAAGTGCATAAGGTTGTAGTAACTTATTCTATTTATTTCATGATTTATGGATCAACACACATTATAATTCCTTCACAACCCATAGTTAGAGCCTAGCATTCGAACTCAAATAAAAATATTTTTCTGCAAACAATATATGGATTTTTATTTTACAGTCTAATTCCTCATTCCAAAATTTAAATTTAGAAATAAGTTTCATTTAATTTGGACACTCCTAGCAAAAGTTATGAGGTTCATATTAAAAAGGCATATAGCAAATCCGGTCGCCTGTCTCAAAGCATGTGGGGCCCACCCCAACGGCGCCGACGGAGCAAGCGGCGAGGCATATCGCCCGTGTATGGGGCGATCGTCCCATACACGGGCGACGGGGGGGCATTTTCGTAATTTTTTTTTCGGACGCATAGTTTTGAAAAAAAGAATAAAAAAAAATTAAAGAAAAAAAAATTCATTGTATGGAAGCGGTGAACTTTGCACGGTAATCCTTCTGCAAGTGGCATTACTAGCAACTATACATAGACAATGTTAGACCACATCGTATGGGACAGCCACAAAGTTTTCGGCGTACGAAGAAGACCATACATAGACAATGTTAAATTATATGGTACGGCAAATACAATAGCAAAGTCAACTACCGGCTAATAGTAAGTTAAAAGCCAGTTTGTACAATAACTGTTGTCTTTAGTGTTGTGCAATAACTATCTTTTCTCTCTTATACATAAACGATCTATCTATGCTCCCGTGCAAAGCTGACTACTAAATAAGAGTCAGCTCTCTTCTCTTTCTTCTTTTCTCACTCCTCCACATAGACCAAAACTAATATGTACAGGCTAAAAGTTAGCTGATGTGATCTTGTTGTACATGCCTGTATAGAACAATCACAAAGTTTTCAGCCTACGAAGAAGACAGAGTGGCTTTATTGCTAAGCATGTGTTACAGGGGTGCTCTTATCGGAGAGAACAACGAGCGTAATCGTTACAGTGTAATTAGGATCGAAAAGATGACAGTTGTCGTTGTTGGAGAGGCGCTTTATTGATTACTGGATAAAAGTGCACACGCCGAGCAAGTTACTCTTAGCAACTCATCTCCTTTGGCACAATTGAGGATTTGAGGGAATGGGTTCTCACACGATTTTGTTAGGAACTTCTCCCTGTACGTTATTCTCTATCTCTTGCACGTGCCAGTCTATGATAGACGTATACCAGTTGGAAGGTGGATCCATAATTAGAGGTAAAAAAATAGATCAAATATTTCCCAACCAATCTAGAGCTAAATCTGATCAGGACCAAATTTGAGAACATATGTTAGTATCCCATAGCATACGGGACCAAATCCGAATATGTCAAACCAGATTTAGGATCAGGTACGAGGGGCAGATATGTGCCGAATCCAAATTCAGCTCCGGATATCAAGTTAGATTTTATCCGGATATCTGCTTTATCATGGCTGGGCCAGAGGCCGAATCAGCTATGTCTTCCTTTTTTTCCCCTTGCTGTCGCCGGATCAGCCCATGTTGTAGCCTGTATGGCATGCGCGTGCATCAGGCTGGGGGGTCGAGCTCGGGCTCAGCTGTCGTCGTCATCGTCTGCAACGGAGGAGATTTCCTTCGAATCCATTGTTGTTAGCTCGTACCGTCGTACGCCATCTCCATCTGAGCACGTATGTGCCTTAGGCTAGCTAGGAGGCGCCTACACGTGCCCACATGCAATATGAAGCATACGATAATTGGCATCCCCATATGGATGAGTGATGATCAGCCTTGGGGTCTTCTGTTGTTGATAAATTGTGGTTTTTCCTTATCATCTATAGAGAGAAAAATATGTTGAATACAAGAGAAAATATGAATTTATTATGTACTCGTATTGAAGGGATGATGGTGTTTATTTAACATATATTCATTTTCTATATGCGTGTACTATATGCATATTTTGTCTGTTTTGGATCTTAACCTATCATGTATTCATCCTATCAGTATCCCAAATACTTTGAAATTGGCTCCAAATCTGAAAAAAAATGGATTACGATACAAAATGCTCCATATACGTCCGTATTAGACTTATTTTCAGCTCCTCGACCAGTGTTACAAACTTACACATCTGTTTGGGCCAGATAGACCATGGACCGCATGGACATATGGGTATACGATAAACCTCTTAGACTTGAATAATCTGACCAAGGGTCTACTTGGAGACTCCCGACAAGGATTATTCAGACAAGTACTGATCAAACAAAGGATATTTATTATGGGATGTTTAATCTTTGTTAGGAATTTTGTATGAAATAGTTTAGTTCATACAGAAAATCAGGGAAAACAATTGTGTTCCAAACAGAGCCTCAGTTGTTTACGAGAACTAGCAGATTTACTTGCGACTGCGCGGCTAGATATTATAATATAATTATTCTTTTTAATAATTAAAATATAATTGTATTTGTAACTCTAATATTCATATATGATTAATATGCATGTTATAATCTGACCCACAAAAATAAGAGATGGAGATCTTTCTCTTTTTTTATTAATGTAAGAATTTCTAAAAAAATTATTTTAAATATTATTGTAGGATTTTGTTTGCCTTTAAAATGAAAGAGGTCAATAGTTGTTTTTGTTTATATAGATATTGTTGGATGAGTTGGGCGAGAAAAAGGAAAAAAGAACGATGGAACTCGAAACGAGGAGCCTCTAGAGGAATTTTTATTTTACATAATACAATTTTTTACTCAAATTGCAAAATATGCTTCGATCTCAAAAAATTACAAAAATATACTATTGTCGCCCGTATATGGGGCGATCGCCCCATATACGGGCGATCGGTGCGACTCTTAACGCTGATATTTCCTCATCATGTCAGTTCTAAAGAAAATCATAACTTTTTCATATGATGTCGGATGGAGATGAACTTTACATAAAAATTGTATCTCTCGATGGGATCTACAATTTTTGTATACAAACTTTTTCAATTTGAATCTATTTAGATGGTCGAAAATGGGATAGAAGTTTCAGATCTAAAAACAGATCTGGTTTTTAGATATGAACATTCTATCCCATTGTTTACCATCTAAATGAATTCAAATTGGAAAAGTTTGTATACAAAAGTTGTAGATCCCGTCGAGAGCTACAATTTTCATATAAAGTTCATCTCCATCCGACATTATAAGAAAAAGTTATGATTTTCTTTAGAACCGATCATGATGAGGAAATATCGCTGCTTTAGAGTCAAGATCGATCGCCAGATATAGGGCGATCGCCCCATATACGGGCGACAGAGGTATATTTTTGCAATTTTTTAAGATCGAAATATATTTTTGCAATTTGAATAAAAAACTGTATTATTTAAAATAAAAATTCCCTGTAGAGTGAAGGGAATTTTTTTTCTTTAATATATATTTTTAATCCTTTTTTCAAAACTAGTCGTTAGGCTATAAAAATAACAAAAATGGGTGCCCGTCGCCCGTACATAGGGCGATCGCCCCATGTACGGGCGATCGGTGTGTGATATAACGGCTGTTGTAACAGCCGAGCCGGCCCCAGCCACCTATCGCCCAGGAGTGGAGCGATCACCCTGGAGTGGGGTGATAGGTGGCTTTATCCATTCGGCAGCTGCTCGGCTGCCGGCAGAAGCACTCTAGAGAACAAAGAAAAAGAAAAGAGGAGGAGAAGAAGAATAAGAAGAAGAAGAGAAGAAGAGGAGGAGGAGAGAGAAGAAGAAGAGGGGAAGAAAAAAATCGATTCATCGTTTTTGTTGAGGTAAATTTAGGATTTTTTTTAGGATTTTGTAGTATTTAGAAATTAAATGTAGCATTTATTATTTAGAAATTTTAGGATTGTCTAGTGTTTAGAAATTTTTTTAGGACCGTGTAGTATTTAGAAATTTAATGTAGCATTTAATATTTAGAAATTTATTGTAGTGTTTAGAAATTTTAGGATAGTGTAGCGTTTAGAAATTTTTGGATTGTGTAGTGTTTAGAAATTTAATGTCGCAGTTAATATTTAAAAATTTAATGTAGTATTTACTATTTAGTATGTACAAATTTAATGTAGTTTTCAGTATCTAGAAGTTGAATACAGTAGAAATATTAGGCAATATTTAGAAATTTAATTTGGTAGAGTTAATGTAATGTAGTAGAAATTTAATATTAGACCGTATGGTAGGCTAGTCGAATGACTTATTTATAGTCGAATTTTGTAGTACGATCAATGTACGTTTTGTATATTGTATTTTAGAGTAATATTTTTCCGTCGGACGTTGCAGCATGTCGGAGAAATTGTATTCCCAAATATTTTATGGAGATGGGGAGATAGCACAGGGGGCGGATGGGGTGGATTTATCATCATTTTCAAGAGTCATACGGGGCATATGTAGACTGAGCGATAGGACATACAGGGGTTTATTGGAGTGGATGTCTCGGATGTTCAGTTTGGATGCCCAGACTGTTCGGTTGCGTGTCAGAGCAGTAGTAAGCCGTGCGCAAGATTGTTTTTACGGAGAGTTGATTCCTATTAACTCGACATCAACATGGAGGAGTTATGTTGGTTTTGCCGTAGAGCGGGGTTGGCCGCTCATGTTGTTGGTACAGTGCTACCCGGTAGCTCCATCGGTGTCGCAAGTTCGTGATGTCGGAGTGGACATTACGGAGGAGGGGACGTCAAATGTAGCCCCCTACCAGCCCCTCAGGTTGGGTGAGCAGCACGGACCGATGAAGGTGTGGCTGCTTTAGTTCACGGTGAGTACCTCTTTCTTTGAGAATTAACAGAGAAGCGCTAAGTTGTTGATAATATTTGTACCAAACGCTGCAGGCTGAGCTGCTCCACCCGCACGCACAGGAGGAGGACGTGGCCCGCCATTTGGAGGCATACCTCCTGTTGTTGTTCGGTTGGGTGATGTTCCCGTCCTCCCACAGGAACACGGTGGACCGGCAAATGATCAAGTACGCCTAGCACATCGCCGACACCCCGGTGGATGAGGTAACACAATCAGTTCAAATCTCCTCTCAGCGGAGCACGTCTAACTTCCCCATTATAAATAGATGATGCAGTGGTCGTGGGCCTCAGCTGTGCTTGCGACGACGTACAGAGGTCTGTGCGACGCCGTCTCTTGGGCGGACCAGGACGCGACGATGTCAGGTTGCATTCTACTCCTTCAGTTGTGGTCCTGGGAGCGCTTCTCCGTCGGCAGGCCTGCTGTTGGCACTGCACCATACCCTCAGGACCTTTACGGAGACAACCCGGTGGACTGGCCCACCATGGGCCACTACTGGGTCCGACGACAGGTATGCTCCCTCGTATCTTTTTCCCCACTTATGCACTTTCATAACCTCCGCCATTTCTTATTTCCTCGCAGCGGACGTACGCGCACCGACAGGTGAGGAGGTCCTACCTCGAGTTCGTTCGGGAGTTCAACTGCCTCCACGATGAGGACGTGCGATGGACGCCATACAGCGCGTACGACGTCCACGCTCGAGCACCTTATAGGGTCTCCGTGCTTTGCACGCGAGATGAGCCATTCTGGCTCACCCGTAAGGTTCTCGTCTTCGACCTGTGTGTCGAGGAGTACTCCTCGCACCGAGTGCTACGGCAGTTCGGCCTATTCCAGTCTTTTCCCTTGCTGCCTCGTCACGTTGTCGCACGTGGCGCTCCTGTGACTTCTCCTGATCCTAGTACTCCACATCTCTGCAGAATGAATGTGGTGTGTACTTCCTTTTTTTTTTGCATTGCAGGATACGTCGGATGGGTGCTGCAGCAGGCACTCAGTTCGCGCACCGTATGCAGCCATGGGCGGTGTAGCGGGACGACGCACTCGATGACAGGGTCACCGAGACCCGGCCGTACGACCCTGACATGTACGATGAGTACATGGAGTGGTTCGCGCTGCGCACTCGCCTCAAGGTGGAGTACACACCAGCACCGTATATCGCACGGCAGGCATCGGTGACAGACACATACCCTTCACAGATGTCCCAGAGGGAACAGCTGCGCGGTAAGTGTCACAATCGAAGCTACATGGGAATGTCTTTTTCATGTAAATTACCTAATACCAATGTGGCGTTACATGCTGGCACATCTCGTAGGGGAGGTGGACGTGGAGGCTTCGTCCATGCTGGCGCGCGTTCAGGCGGGCATACAGCTGACCACCGTTGAGATCGAGGCATCTTACGAGCGGATCGTCGATAGGGCGAGGCGGTTGGCTCGCCTTATCACCTGCCAGGGGCGCAGAGACGTCGACGGACGCAGCACACCACGTCCCCGTGGCCCAGCACCTCGCCCTACCCCACCCTACCCCGCCGGTGCCTCGTTACGCTCCCACGCAGCTGCAGTGGGGACAGTGGACTGAGGAGGCTCCTTCCTCTTCTCGCCCTACACTGGCGGTTCCTCGTTACGCTCCCACACAGCAGCGGTGGGGACAGTGGGTTGAGGAGGCTCCCTCGTCGTCTCGCGCCCCAGTAGGATCCCAGGGTGGTTTCGATGACCCTGCGGACGTCGAGTTCGACCTGGAGGAGTACCTGTCGACCGACTACCTCGCCCCCTCTCAGCTCTCGGGAGCGTCGCCCCAAGACACGCCCGAGTCGCCGCCACACCACTCTACCCCTGCGCCGCAGGGCCGGCCTAGGAGGGACGTTCGTTCGCCGTCGCCACTCACGTACCTCACGGGCCAAATCAGGAGGCGTGACCGTGATTGACTAGTTGTACGGACGTATTTTTGTAATGCCTTCACGTTCAGCAGCATATTGTATAACTGTCTGAGTTAGTAACATGAGTGCCTTATCACTTTAAATTGTGAAAATCCATGTATGTTTTATTAATTGTGCTGTCATCGCTTTGCCTTTGTCACATGACGTGACAACACACCAACGCCCCCGTGCACCTATCGCCCTACATAGGGGCGGTCGCCTCTAATTGGGGCGATCGTCCAAATATAGGGCAATCGCTCCATATCCTGGCGATATCTGCTCTTTATAACATTCGTTCTCGCTCGCGGTCTCAGAAGAAAGAATAGAAGAGAGGAGGGAAGGAGAGAGAGAAAAAAATAAGTACAGGGCCAATCGAAAATGCCGAGGCGTGCAAGTGGAAGGGGAAAGGGGAAAGCAAAGGAAGAAGGAAGTGCATGCCCGCGCAATTTAGCATACCAAGATCTCTTCCTACCTCATGGGGCTGTAGCACCGATGTGTATGTGTGGAGATCTTTGCAGGCTTGTCCGCTCTTGGGAAATTCCAACTTGGAAGAGAAGGTATTGTAAGTGCCGCAACTATGCTTTCGATCCGCCAGAGAAGAGCCTGAAGGATCGCCACATAGTAACAATCGTACGGGTTACATAATATTTGTGAATGAAACTTTGCTAATTTACGTTTCATGCAGTCACCTCCGCCACTATGTGAATTTGAGTAGTGGTTTGATACGGAGATCAACCCCGAAGACCAAAGGCTCCTTGATCAAGCCAACCGGCAGGAGGAGTTTACGCGGCAGCTTCAAGAGCAGCGCGATGCCGCACGCGAGGAGGCACGTAGGAAGGAAGCGGAGTAGAAGGAGGCCGAGAGAGAGAGGAAACGAGAGAGGGCACGGCGTGCCAGAGAAGCCCCACCGAAGGCGTGGGCGAAAGGGAAGTGGCCTCGAAGCACTCAGTAGACGTGTAGTGTTAACTTTTATTTTGCTTGTTCGTGGTACTCCTCTCAGTTTTAAGCCGTAATAAAGAGTGTGACCTACCTTATTTTTTTAAGGATTTTTTGAGCCATGGTTTGTACAGTTTGTTCATAATGCACTAAATGGTCTTTAAGTCAAATTGATTTATACAATTTAAATTTGCACGGCACATAATACGTTTCACAACATAATGCAAATTCTTATATATTAATTAATATTTTAAAATTTATCTTGTTCTAGTTGGACCTACCTAGTAATGCGACTGCCCCTAATCGTCTGTTGGTCGGTACCGACGACATTTATCGGTAGTTCCCGATATTTTAATAGCCCTAATATACCATGCGCGTGGGATCAGTGCGCGGCGCACGTCGGATGTAATCGGGCGCGCGAAGCGCAGTGCATGATCAAGTAGATAAATGCTCGCTTTTGACTTCCTGTGAAAGATACGACTTCGAGTCACTTACATATGAAATATGTCAGTAAATCAATACTAACAGGTATGAACAATTTAAAGATTAGTGCTTCTAACTTATGGTATATTTTGGCCAATACATATAAAATATTATAACCAATTCTTTAAAGATATAAAATATTAAAGTATATCAGTACTATGAGCATTTTTGTTATTTTTCTCCTATTGATTATTCTCGAAAAAGAAATTAGGAATTAAAATAAAAAAAAATTCAACCGGTAGCCTCATAATCGGGCAATTTCTTCTTGCCGATAAACGGCCGTTAGATTCGGCACTAATCGCCCATATATGGGGCAATCGCCCCATATGCGGGCGACCGGCGCCTAGTTCTGCAATTTCTAAAACCTAAGCTAGTTTTGAAAAAAAGATTAAAAAAATATTAAAGAGAAAAAAATTCGAGCGAAGGTTGCTTTGTTGGGAGTTGGCCCATTCTATTATCCGGGCCTGTCTCGTCAGCGCCAAGCAGACTAACCCAAGACTAGCCTACTAAAAGATACGCATCTTCTTTAATAGAAAAGGGTACGTATCTATTTCATTAACAGGCCCGTCTCGTGGCCCATACAGATGCCTACTAAATGGAGTATTTTTTTTAAGATTCTCCTGTGTAAGGGTGGATGGGACGAAGCTATTCATCCTGGTAGAGATGAAGTTATCTAAATTTATATTTAGTCGAAAGGATGAGAGATAGATTGGACGAGCCAAATTTTTGTTTGATAGGAGGGATGAGGGTTAGATAGTAGATATGATGAGAGTTCAAATTTAAAGAGATGAGATGTGTGGGATGAAAGTTAGATGAGCTCATTCAGCTAATTTTATGAGATGGGCTCATCCATCATCTACAAGAATATTTTTAAGAGTTGATTATCTTTATTTACCCATCTATCCAACTAAACAGTCGGACAGATAGAAAAAGATAGATAAAACCAACTCGTCCCGTCTTTACCCTCGAATCAAACGCATATTAAACGGAGTACTGATCAGACCAACGAGCACTAAAACCCCAAATAGCCAATCCGCCCAATTTATTTCTCGATCGTGGTCCGTAGATTCGTACATATCCTCAAACAGGTCACATCTATGCGCAGTAACACGGCGGTACGGCCGACGCCAACCCGAAAGCATCCGTAGCTAGGGGTGTAATGGATCGGATATTTTCCGACCGACCGACCGACCGGATATGTTCGGATCGAATTCGGATAGTTATATCGGATAGTTGTCGGATTCGGTATCGGTTTTGGATATTTTTTTTCGAATTCGGATTCGAGAGATCACTATCCGTTGGATC
Source organism: Otatea glauca (assembly GCA_036346275.1). NCBI lineage: Eukaryota > Viridiplantae > Streptophyta > Magnoliopsida > Poales > Poaceae > Otatea > Otatea glauca. Next base: position 23,119,515 of record CM070715.1, read on the forward strand.
AGGATATTCCGAGTTAACTTTCGGATATTTCCGGAAAAATATAATTCGGATATTCGGATCTTGTGACCCAATACTTTGGCCGGCCCAATAGCAATCATATGGGCCAGTACTTTGGCCGGCCCAATAGCAATCATGTGGGCCTGTGAGGGTGACAAACTTCATTGGGGAGTGTGACAAACTTCAACACGTCGATTCTCTTTGTGGGGGGTGAATCGGTTCGGAACTTAGGAGGCCATCGAATGGAACGTGGTGGTGGGCTAGTGGCGGCGCAGGTGCGTTTCGAGATCGAGCTGTCTAGGACGAGGTTGTACGACATCGTGGTGACCTGCCCTTGCATCTTCTTCCTGCTTGCTAATGAAACGAACCTACCTGTCAGCTGTAGTGGATAATATATTAGCTATATTCAGCATGTTAATTATTTGCCGTTATGTGTCGTCATGTGTGCTGTGATGAGTGTATGTATTGGTTATTGCTTCTCTGAGTCCGCAGTGCTAGCGGTGGTTTTCATACGTTGTATGTTTTGTGTTACTCCCAATAATGAGTGTATTAAGTATTAACTAGGTCGATTGCCCCAAGCAACTGTACAGCCTTTTCCTTGTTGAAATAAATCCTATAAAACTTCCTTACAGTCAAACAATATTGTAATCGTGCTCTCATCTTTCGCTTGGCGCAATTAGGTGACAACACACACTTAGAACTCTGGAAATCATTCCGGTATGATTTATTGGCTACCATATCGATTCTGAATGATTTCACGTACATTGGGAGGTTTTCAGTACTTAGCAATCAAGCGGTATCAATTTTATTCGAGCATAAACAAAATGATTTCGAGCGATATCCGACAAAAATTATCTAGTACCGTATCGATTTCGTTCCGTATTTGATTCGAATCCGTGACCAATATTATCCGCGTCGTATTTGTATCCGGCATTATCTGTATCCGACTCCGAATCCGATAAAAAAATATGTTTTAGGATATAAAAAGAGTAATATCCGAGCCGATTGCATCCCTATCCGTAGCCAAATCCGCCGGCCGATCGACTCGTCCAAGCACAATTTGTGGATGAAACCCTCCAACTGCCGCGCGCGGCAACGTACATGGGTACATCTCGTGGCCTGCCGCGGCGCACTGTGCCGTTTGAGCTGCTCGTAAGTCGTAACACAACGTGTCCCAACTCCCAAACGAACGCAACGCACCGGCACCCACGTACGTAGTCGCGTACAATATAAACCGACCGACCAGACACCCACCGTAAGGCCACGAAGCGCGACGTGAAAGAGACTCAATAGGCCCGCGCGGGGTCAGCATTTTCGTGGTAAAACGCCCGCGCGGTCCGTGGCCGACACGGGCTCGCCATTCGTCGAGCTGTCCTCCCTTCCACACGCCGCGCGCGCGGCCCCCACGCGTCGCCTCGCCTGAGCTCCCAACGTGGCATAGTGCGCCATACAACGAGGCCACGTCCGCGCGCCGGGCGGGGTCCGGATGGGACGCGACGGCCGAGAGGTGTAGCGCACGTAGCGGCCGCGAGCGCGTCAGGGTCACCGACCACGGCGGGAGGGGTGCCGCGCGAGCGGTTAAACCGGGGCGGAATTAATGCTGTCCGGATAAGAGCATGCAGCGGTGACGCGCGCGGAATGCACGGATCGGGGTATGGAGTTATGGACAATGGAGAAGTTGGTAGGAGTACCTACGTGCGCCCGATCGAGGTGTCTGGTTCTTGTTTCGCGGTTGATCGCCAGTACGGAACAGCCATTATCCACTCGAAAGTCGAACCCCTGTGAAAGCTGACAGCAACGAATGCTCGTAAAAGCTTTGAAAATTCTTGGATAACAACTTAACATAGCAAAAAAATCGTTTTACACCGAAAAATCGAAACCCCGTCGGTAAGGATTTATTGTGAAAATCGTTAAAAAATAAGGATTTCAAAATCAAACGGTTTGAAAAAAAATAAAAATAGACTAACGGCCGATTTTTTGAGCTATCTTCATCGATTTTCATCGAAAATCGCTCAATTTTCACCGATTTTCGACCGGTTTACGTGACATAAATTTTTTTTGAATGTTTCAATTTTTTTAATTTAACCGGTTTACCGATAGATCGATTTAGTATTTCGAACCGGCTCAATAGGGTCGATTTTTTGTCGATTTTGTTACTGGATATGACCACGGAATTGGTATATGTTCTTATAGAATATGTAATACGGTTCGTCCATATGAAATAACGCATCACCGTAGTCCTTCTGTTCATTATCATTCTCACAATTTACTTTAACTACAATATAGAAAATAGCATACAAATAAAGTAGAGCGATTAGGTTAAGAGAGGTGCTTCCATACTTTTCTTTTTTACAGTTACATAAATATTGAAGCATGAATGAAAAGTGGATGGTGATTAATTACCTATTCGTTTGCTTCAAAATTTGTACAACTTATACTGAGAAGAAAAACATTAAAACACTGCTCTAAGGTTAATCGTTCAGGTTGGATTGGTTGGACTTAGCTTCGCCCAACCTACTCTAGGCAATGTAAGGCCGAAGCTGACCATTAAAAAGCCTGGCCCTCCTTTTCTCAAAAAGAAAAGAAAAGAAAACCCCAGAAAAACTGGCCCTCCTAGAACCAGTTCAAGTTAGTTTCAACTCGACTTAAATTCAACGTGACAAGGATTAAATTATCCTTATTAAATGAATTTATTGTCCATAATAATTGTTGGATAGATAATCATTCCGATGATCCTACAAGTACCTCTGATTGGAGGGAATATGCTCGGGCTAAACCAAATATGACCATCCCTCTGGTCAAGAGGGCCTATAATTCGATATGTGGAACCTATCCTTTGACTGGGGATTAAATCCTCCGCAATCAACCATGTGTGGTAGTTAAGAAATTTTTACAGTTGTAGCTTGTGGAAAATATTTCTTTTTGCAATTAGTCTCTCGTCGGAAGAAATAGCAGGGGGACATACACCAACAGCATGTATCCACAATAATCGCTCGATGTTTGTGGGTGCATAGAAATCTCGCTGAGAACAACTGATGACCACATGCTGAATTCACAAACCGACGAGGTGTCTTTCTACAGGCTGCGAGTACCAGCCTTTCGATGCTTTATAAGGAGTGGCAAGGAAGATGGAGAAAACAGATACAGAGTGCAAGATAGCCGTGTACTTTTGTAGTCATAGCCTTGTATACCCTATTGTAATCTCTAGCAATACAAGAACATAAAAAATAGGGTTATTATTCTATTCGAAAAAGGCCTAAACCCGTCTAAAATCACCATGTCTCTACCTACATGATCTCTAGTGTCGTGTTTCTCACATTTATTTCGTAAGATAGATGATAATTCAACTATAAAGTGTACTTGAGGATGGTCGATCATCTTCAACACTTGGGTAATGATTAAGCTTAAATTATGCAGGTTGTCTTTTTTTTTTGCGAGGAATATGCATGTTGTCTCTACTCATGTCAAATTGAACTGACACATTTTGCGAGACAAAAGATGAATCTGGTGTCTCTGTTCTATTGCTATGTCCACTGTAATTTGCATATTGATAATTTTGCACTATTATCTGATTTTCAGGATTGCAGTTTATTAATTATTGGAATAAGTCCATTTTACACCCCTCAATTTTCAGAAAATTCCATTCAACACCCTCAACTACAAAACCGGGTATTTAACCCCTAAAACTTACAAAACTAGATCAATTTACACCCTAATACGGTTTTTGGAGGGCGGTTTTGATGATTTAGATCCCACTCAAGATGATTTTCGCCATATTGGCAGCTACGTCATTTAGTTTTGGTAATGAGAATCCAATTCATGGGTATTGAAATCAAAATCATCGACCTCTTTCTCACCCCTTTTCTCTCTATATACATTCTCTCTTCTTTTCATCATCATTCATTCTCTCATTTGGATTTATATCAGCAAAAATTGATGACATGGTTGTTAGCATAGCAAAAGCCACAAAAATCATCCAAAGTTGGATCCCTGTCAACAAATATGCTCTTTAAAACAGCCTTAGAGTGTAAATTGACCCGGTTTTATAAGTTTAAGGTGCTAAATACCCGGTTTTATAGTTGAGGGTATTAAATGGACTTTTTAGAAAGTTGAGGATGTAAAATAGATTTATTCCTTAATTATTAAACCAGTGTAGCTTTTAAAACTCTCTTCAAACTGGGGAAAATATCATTAGAAAGGAGATAAAACTACTAGAGGATATACTATGTATATGTTATGTCTTGCATGTTCTACCTAAAAGGGCGATCTCCACACGGCGGTGATGCATAATGCGCTCGGTCAAGTTTGATTTTTTTTTAAAAATAAATCATTTTACAAGAATGACTTTACCTTATTTTTTATCAAAAAAAAGTTACCTCTATCTACTTTTTATCAAAAAAAAAGTTACCTCTATCGTGTGTCGACCAGCAACGATGGCTAGTCTTGCTCTTGGGGCACAATAATTCGGTTCCCAGTTGCACAACTACCGCGCGAATGGTGGCCGATATAAGAGTTAAAATTCAGCTGAAATATCTTTTTAAATCGGGAAAAAGAGAACAGAGAGGAGGAGATGAAAAAATCTTAGGGGAGGAGAAGGCTTTGCTCGTGTTCATCTGTGTACTCGTTTTTTTATGGTTAGTTTTTGTTGCTCACCTAATTTGTTAGGTATTTTTTGAAAACATGCTAGGTTAGCAACAATGAACATATATTAATGGTAGAATTAGGTTAGCACCAGGGGCGAATCCACCATTGGGGCTGGCTGGGGCGCCAGCCTCACCTCCGGTCGGCCGAATCCCCCTCCTCCAGTATCCTCAACGCCAGAAAGAAGCAGAGAAGTGGCGCCATAACGGCAAATCGGTAGGTTTAGTAACTGTCAACTGGAAGTAAGATGTAATAAGAAAAGTAGAAAACAATACTATCAGGCAAGTGAGTAATCAAAATTAGTCATGGGCTCCCTTACTCCCGTGGGTTTTCATCTGGTATAGTACTCGACATCCTTTACTGTAGCACAGCACCAGGAGTTCGAGAGATAAACAGTGTCGGTGTCGTCTTGCAGGCGACAGACCATTGTACGAGCGATCGCGGGCGGAACGTGCATCACTAAAGGAGAGGAATCGGCAGCTCGGAGCGCCGTCTAGCCGGCAGCCGAACACGCATCTACAGAGCCTAGAGAGGAACCAAGGTTCACTCCGTCCAGCCGGTGGCCGAACGCACATCGCCAGAGCCCAGATAGTAACCGAGGCGATCAGCAAGGAAGAGCGACCGAGGACGAGGAGCCTCTCAGCTTCGTATTGATGCTAGGACGAGGACACCAGAGCCAGACTAATTCGCTAGCGCCACTAATTGCTTTGCTCGGTATAAAAAAATTGCCCCAAACCCCAATGCAATGCCTCATGCCTGATTAATGCCTTTTGTTGTGATAACTGGTGTCTGATTTTTGTATTCTATTGCCTCAAGTCTATATTCTATTGACTGATTGATATTTTTGTCTCTCTGATTTAATATGTATGAATTTGTAATTCGGTTGGCAATATATCGGTAGATGTATCATTAGTATGCGTATGTTGAGTTAGAACTTTGACATAGGAGCCCCACCTCTACTTTCATCCTGGATTCGCCACTTGTTAGCAGTTGTATTTTACCATGTTTTAGCGCTAATGTCACATGTATTTAATTAGAATCTAGTTTTTTCTTTGATATTGTAGTGTAAAAATAATATATTACCTCTATGTGTACATTGATTAGTCAATGACTTAGGTTGGCTAGGTTCGAACCCTGACTTTAGAAATCATGTATGTCGTATTGAAAAATTAATATGAATTTTGCAATTGTGTTGTACGAGATATAGCTGAAATAGATTTTGCTAGGTTCAGTGTGGCTGAGTAGTTTAATTTTGCTTTCTTTAGGATGTACATAGTGTCTTTGACTAAAATACATTTTGATTTTGTCAAGTCATGTGACATATATGTCAGGACAACAATCTTTCAGAGTTTGTTATGGGCAGGGTGAGATCTAGGATGTGCCCGCATAGTTGATGTGAGCAATTTTCCGCAAGCCACATTGTACCATCCAAAATTGGATAATCCTGAAATTGCGGATATATGGTTGTGATTGTCTTACAGTTTCTCAATAGACCTAGCATTGCATAATGTTACTATGAAATGCTTGTGGAGCTGTTTGGCAGAAGTTGTCTTTTGGGAGTTGAGGTTTATCGAGCAAAAAAAAGTCATGGAGGAGCTACTTGGAAATGTGCCAGAGGTGTCAGTGGGAATTTGTGTTGTTGGGCCCATGTGAAATAGAGTCCGTGTATACATGACAACACTTGTGAAATGGGAGTAGTGCGGGTGTGCCCTATCTGTGTAGCCTTTTCACAACACATTGCCACCTCTCTTTCACCCCGTGGTGACAACACTCCGACTACCACCTTTTTAGACCGAGGTGACAACATATTGCCACCTGTTTTTCCAACCAAAATGATCACACCATGCTGCGCACACTCTATGTGCATCAAGTCTGTCGCCCACATCTGAGAGGGCCAATAAATTGTCCCACGCAAAGAAACCATGTACTACCAATACACTCCTCCAATCACAACTTGACAGATAAAGTAGGTAGCTCAATGTGTGTGTAACACCCTAAAAATTTCAATTATTGCTTAATTAATTATTTTAATTTCTTTGGGATTTCTCCTGAATTTTCTGAATTTTTATATACTTTTTGCTATTTTTAGATTAAAAGAAATGATATATTGTAGAAAAAAATTAAAATCCAAATATTTATTAAAATAATTTTATTAAGTCCCAAATATCTCAATGTATTTTTGGGAATTTTTCAGAATTTGTTAACCTTATTTACTATTTTCTAAAAGCCTTTTTATTTTTATTCATTAATTAAATTCAAAAAAATGAGTGGACCCACCTGTCAGCACAGTTGAAACAGCCCTAAAAATTTAGTAGCACAAAATAGATCATCATCAAATTAATGACACATATAATTAAAGTATTTAACAAAGAATAATCATAATTCCATTCATTAATAAAATGTCATAACAAAATTCATGCATTACAATGTATACAAATACCAAATTACCACGGAAAGGAAATACAAGAATTTTACAATTTCCCTAAGATCTAAGCTTCTGAATATCTTCGGCTCCAATCGCCTAAAATCGTTAGTCATGCACATAAATGAAAGATAAGCAATGCAAAATCTAAAAGATAAAATAATCGTTGTCAGACTCGTATGTGATTGGTCCGTCCAAGGCCAGTTGGCACCTCTCACTAGTTAGGGTTTCATCATCCTACCGTATACAAACCTGTTTTCATCAAGTAACCATAGCCTTGCTCAAATAGTGCCCAAAATATCACATGTAAAAGGGTAAAATGACCTCGGTTAAAAAGGGAGCAACTAGCCGAGCACCCCCCAATCATTCACCTTCCCCACACCCACCCAAGCCAAACACCAGAGGCAAGTCAGGAGGAAAGAGAGACCAGGAAAGCCAGAAGCAAGAGGATCAAGAGATCCAGGAGCAAGGAGGCCAAGCACATGGCTATAGCCCTATCAACTTCATCCTCAATTTCACCACCAGCCCCCCATCCCATTCTCATCATCTCAACATCACAGGTAATCTCATTCCTCCATTGACCATCATTATCAACATAGGGTAATCACCATAGAGAACCAGCATAGATAGTAGTAGTTACCATTGGTCTCTGTGGGAATGATAGCCGTAGGGATGGCATCGTGCATGCCCGTAAACCCCGTATATTCCCCACCGTACGGGATGTCATGGGTGTCGTCACCGCTCTGCCAAACCCAAGCATTCAACCCAATATTCATCATCAACCAACTCACAACCACAATGTGTAAAACCATATAGCATCGCATGAGAAAAGCAATAAGGAATAAGTAAGCAATCAGTAAACAAAATGAGGAAAAACAGGGAAGTGGCAACTGTAGTGGGGGCATGGTTGACCGCATGCCAAAGAAGAGGAGGCCGGCGGGAGCGTGGCCGGATGCAGGTAGAGGAGGCCGACAGGGCGTGGCCGGCGTGGGCCGGGGAGGAGACCGATGGAGTGGGGCAGCACGACGCTGGCGCTAGAGGGGAGAGGGCTAATGGCGGGCGATTGGATGCGGGCTAGGCCATGGCCAAAGGGGCGACAGGGAGGAGATCAGGAGGGAGTCAGCAGAAGACATGAGGGCAAGGGGAGAGGAGAGAGAGGGGAGGAGGAGAAATGAAGAGGATATGACTAGGTGAAGAGGAAAAAAAGAAAAGAAAGAAAAAACTGAAATAAGAGGGTAATTAAATAATAAATTAAAAAAAAGTGTTAGTGACCATCTCAACAATTAAAATATAAAAGACATATCTAGGTCGAGAAATAACCCAAATTAAAATATACCAAAATAAAAATATGACAAATTAAAAATAGCCCCAGGTCAAAATAAACCCAATTAAAACATGTCAAATTAAAAATACCCCAAAATTAAAAAGGGCATTATACATATTTAGCAAAATTTCAAAAAAGAGTTGGACATCATAAAACATGTCAAAATCTTACTGGTCACCTGAAGTATAGTATTCTATAATTTCATGAAGTAAACCAAATCCGGCAGGAGATCACCTTCGGTATCCATGTGAGTACGCCTATTTTCACCTAAATTCATGCAAGCAATCTCTTGATCATATTTAAATACTTTCAATCAAATATATTTGTTTATACGTGATATCACTAATGCATCAGAAAATACCTTTCAAAGAAGACCATAAATCGGATGCTGTTCGAAAATGTGGATTGATGATAAACTGCTGCAGCAGTAATTGATTATTGATGTGTAGAAATGGTTCATCCAACGAATGGAGCTGGTGACACACACACACATATATATATAGTATAATTACTTGGGGCACCATGAAGCCTGGGCTCCATGATATAAAATGGGTATATTCTCCTATGTATTGTACGTTTATTTTTTTGAAATTTTTAGGATGTTGAGTTTAACTAGTTTACTAACTAGTTAAAATAAGTTTGAACTGAAATTTAAACTAGAGTTTCCTTTTTTGATGATAGTTTGTTTGTAGGTATGTGCTGATTATATATATAAATCAACAAAGCATGCAATCTAAATTCGTTTAAAATCTTTGAATTCGAGTATATTTTTTCAAAGGTATGTGTTTCATTTGAATTGTTATAGATGGGTATATACCCTAAAACTAAATTTTTTGAAAAATATATCCGAATTTGGCTTGAATCCGCGATTTTGAAATCATGGAGCCCAGGCTCCATGGTACCCCATTTCGATGTCCTATATATATATATATATATATATATATATATATATATATATATATATATATATATATATATATATATGAGGTGGGTAGAGGGTGCCCGGGGTTGTGAATATTTAAGTTGCTAATGGGGCCCTCTACATATGCTAGAATACAAAGTTGAACAAACTAAACTCGGGCAATGAGCCGTATAATTTCGTATCAACCATAGTGTGTGGAAACGACTAGAAAAAGTTTTCCTATAAAGGTGTATGATCTCTATAATGGGTATATATAGATAACTAGGTTGGTAAGACCAATATGGGCCTAGTGAGGCAGACTGGTATTGTAACATCCCGAAAAATATAATAAAATAAAAATAAATATTTTGGATTTGAATATATTTATTTTTGAGTTTTCTGAGAATTATTGGTTTTCTTTGGATTTTCTTTGGATTTATGCTTTATATGAAAAGTCCAATAAATAGAATTATTAAATGGGAAATGGTAAGAATGTAAAGAGGTAAAAGTAAAAATGGTAAAAATTACCATGAGACCTTATTCATGCTGGTAAACCAGTAAAACTATCTATTAAAAATCCTAGGTGCTGAAATGTAATTAAATAAAATAATTGATTGTCTCTTTTTGACTAAAAACAGTGAAGTCAGAATTAATAAAAAATAATATAAACTTATCAGGATCCATAAAAATTACCATAGTACCATCAGATCAGTATATACATCTGGTAAAAATATCAGGAATTTATCATGTCAGAAAAGCCCTCTAAAAATTCAAGATCAGAGGCAATTAAAAACTAAAAATCATCATGTCAGATTTTTTATAAAATACTTACTTAATATTTTGACTTTAAATTTTTATGGAGATATCCATAACCCAAACTGAACTCCTATAAAACGTTTGGAAAATAATTTATATGAATTACACCCTTAAATAAATAAAATACCGAAATACAAATCCTGTGCAGTGCACAGTTTCATAATTTCAATTAATTAATTATAGGATATTTTAGCCCGAAAATTTTACTGGGGGATAAAAACTTCCAGAGGATGTCGGTAAAAAAGTTTCAGGCAAAATTATCATGATGTGATAGCAGTTTAATGCCCATCTTGAGCTGTCTAGCAGCAAGTCTATCTTTGAGTTCTCGAGTCTCTCATTGACATGTGGGTCCCACGGCGTACAGGCCCATTCGCTGGCGCAAGGCGGTGCCGAAGCAGCTCTCACTGACCGGTGGACCCTGGGCCCGGCCGTCAGCCGCTGTTTTCTCTTCTCCCTCTTTTCTTCTCCTCTGCGCGGAGGCTGAGCTCGCTCGCCCGCGTCCTTGCCGCCATGTGCCCTGACAATCCGAGCCGCCCACCCCGTCAGCTGACGCCACGGCTCATTTTCGATTCTCCAGCACCATGCCGAGTCAATCTTGCATCGTACCTTGTTGGCGAGGCTTCGCGCCACTCCGCCGAGCCGTCCAGAGCCGAGTCGCCCTCACCTTCCAAGTTCAAACCCTGTGAGATCACTTTGCGCCGGCTATAAATACCACCAAGACGTCGCTATGGGCTTTCCTTCTCCTTCTTGCTTGTCCCCGAGCTGAGCTCCCGACCTAGAGCCTCTTCTCCTCATTCTGGCGTAGAGAACCGAAAGAAAAGGGGGGGAATTGGTGGAGCACCCAAATAGGCACGAATCCTTGAAATCTCTTCTTCCTATAGCTTCGCCGCATCTTATTGAGTACTGACCCCGCCCTATTTTTACTCATTTTCACATGCAGCACACTTCCACCGCCGTTCTTCTTCCTTCCGGCAGGCGCACGTGGGCAGCCACCTTCGGCCCTTCTCCGCCTCCACTCTCAGGTGAACTAGGTCACCCTTAGCTCACTGATGCTCACACTGAGTTTCCCCGGTGAAAACATGGCCGGCGGTGAGCTTTTGCTCGCGCAGCCATGGCGGTCGTCGCACCCTTGCGGTGGCGACCACCTTCCCGGCCATCCCCCGGTGAATGGATACCACCCCTAGGGTCGCCTAGGCACGCTGATGCTCTCGGAGCTACCCATTCCGCCGTGGCGGCGCTGGTTCGCCGACGGTGAGCCGGAGTTCAAACCACTCTGCTTCGGGTCGCTAGCGGGTGGGGTCGAACTGTCAGTCGCTCGGTAGATTTTCGCGCGCGTCGCGTGTCGCTGGCGAAGGGCCCAATCACAATCTCCGTGTCGTTCGCTCATGCGCGCCATTTCGGCCACGACGGCGGGCCGGATGTCGATGGTCGGGTCGATTCAAACGCTCCAATACAATAAGCCAAAATCCGAAATCCGTGTTCCAATTGAGGAAGCGTATTTTGGATTTTAGTTGATTTTCAGAAAACCGAGACAAATTATTTAGCTATATCTTTTGCATGGTAACTCCAAAATTAGTTAAATAAAGTTCTATATTAATGTAAAATCAAGTTATTTCAGAATATGCAAAAATATTTTGAAAATGGTCTCTAGGTAATTTTAAAATTTAAATTTGAATAAAAAGGTTAAAGAGATGCTTTATACAAAAATCCTATAAACAAACTTAGAAGTTAATGAAACTAATTTTTCTAGGATCCTTATGTTTCCAGGAATCCAAATATATAAAAATATTTAATTTTTATGCATGTTTGAATCATTTTCTATTTAAGTCTTGCTTCCAATACATTAAGAATTCAAATATGTATAATAGTATAAAGGGTTTATGAAAGAAACAAAAATTTAATTCATGAATAATAGGATGACAGTAGAATAATTGAATTTGCCAAAATAACTAAGGATTAGACTTGTTTGGATCTAACAATTAAAAATATGAAGTAACTCTTGTGCCAAATGCACTCACACATATATATGCATATATATGTGCATAGGAAATTAAATAGTTAGGATATAGATTAAATGGTTTCAAGCCATGGGCAAACCTAGTATCATAGCTTAATAAGATTTAGTGCAATCTACCCCTTTATCTTATGTTTTAAGTTTTATTAGTTCATATAATTTTAGCATCTATAATTCGAAGTTGTAAATATAAGAATTCACAATTTTAGCCTCTTGAATTCGTAATATAAGAATAAGGCATCCGCTAGAAAACTCATGTTGTTCATCATAAGAAGCATTAACGCTTTGAATGCGTAATTGAATTACATCGTGTAGTCTTAAAATTTTACAATCGAAACCCTAAGACATACCCCTGTTTTCTGCAGTTAATCTTTATTTGGTTTACTGTCTGTTTTCTTTTTGCCCTTATTGAAATTTAATATTTGCTATGTTTCCGATTGATCGACGTGTAGAATCCGACGTGCTCGAAGAAGAAGACGACGCCGTCGCTGATCCAGATCCGGAGCTAGACAGCGAGTTGGAAGGCAAGCAACCCCTTGATCATGTCAAGCCTGATAATTTACCTACATTATGTTGTTTTTGTCTATGTACTATGCATCCGGATAATTCTCCATAGAACTGCTAATTTGGGTTGGAACTGTAGTTAATCCTGTAAATTATGGTTTACCTCAATCTGTATGAATATGTGAACCTTGCAAACCTTAGTTTGAACTAGACATGCTAAATGTCATTTTGGGTATAACCGCTAGCATAATATACCTGCTTAAGCTACTTGTTGTTTGCTTTCAGTGTTTTCAACAAATGTATGGTCCTCATTTGGAAAATATTGCTGGTATTTGGTTAAAAACCCAAAATAAAACTATGGTTTGATGCGGGCGATTATTGGCAATAGCCGGAGGTGCAAAGGGAGTCGCACGTAGTGTAGGGTGGAGTATCGCCCGTGTCGGATTAAGGATCGAGCAATGGGACGCTATAGATCCAAGAATTTCGTACAACCACGAGGGCTTGTATGGGCGGGTCTTAGCCTATTAAGTTGTTTAGATGTGGCTTTGCATCTAAGGAAGGCGGGAGATTTGCACAGGCATTCCGGTTTGGTTTGCTTGTAGGGGTTTCTACATACCAATGCAACGGTGTACGCCTTGCCATGAACATAAATGTGGTGTTGGGTGTGATGAAAATAGATCCACGACTTGGGTGAGTGTTTCTGTTTTCATGGCGAGGGTCAAACGTTCCGGGCTGGTTCAAAGCCACATCTAGATAATGTAACGGCTCTGTATGATCTCCTTGCCGACACACCAAAGGAAGTGTGTTATCTGGCCTAGCAAAAGAGGTTGATCATTCCTTGTGGGTAAAGTTGTACTCCTCTGCAGAGTGTAAATCTAATCGATTAGCCGCGTCCACGGTCAAGGACACTTGGTGAAGTCATTCCAGTGTTAGAGTTTTGGTATTTTCTGGAAAAATGGATTTGGGATGGAAACCAATTTTGTAACTAGCTTTTGTGTCAAAGGACGACAATGGGACTTTTGCAATGGGTAGATGGGTTGAAAGACTTGAATATTTACTTATCAAATTATGCTTCAACTTGCCTATTTAAAGATGCGATATTTCAATCTACTGTATTGGTATTTTAAATGTTTATGCAACTGCAAAAATAACTTGTAACCTGCCTTTGCTTAGCCTGCATGATTAATTATTTGCATTTGTTAAACACTATAAGTCTTGCTGAGTACCAATGTACTCAATCTTGTATCTGCTGTCTCAGAGGACGAAGCCTGTGAAGTGCCAGACGATTCTTGCTTTAACGCAAGGCACGGGGTGTTTGACGATGATTTTCCCTAGGTTTGCCAAGTCAGTTGCCTAAGGGTTAGTGGGCAAACCACGAGGCTTTTGGAGTTCTTTATCTCTCTATTTTTTTCCGCTGTTCAGTCTTTGTAAATTTTAAACTCTGTATAATTATTTCTGCTTGTAATTTACGCTTATCAGTTTAATATCTTGTGGTTGTGATATGGATGTTGTAAACATGTGAGTGCTAGCCACTGATCATGGGACTAGTACAGTAATCACATGGAGGTTCCTGTTTGTAAAAACGAGATCTCACAGGTATGACCGGTAAGGCTTGTTGGGGCAAGATCGATAAGATCAGGGATGCTAGCAAGAGTGGTAAGGCACATGGGGCAAAACAGTTAAGGCCAGGGGGCTCTATATTTAAACGCCATGAGATTGAGTACCATTGATTTGCATTAAAGTCATGGTACAACTGGTAGACTACGAGTAGGTGGGGAACAGTCGAGGACACCACGACTTGTCAGCTACGAGGGTTGGAGTTCAAATACCCAAGCAGTGATAAATGTTCTGGGTTCTCAACTGAGCTTGGGATCACTATGGGTAAAGTGGTATAAACCTGCGCAGGGTTAAATCATGAATTCATGCATGTCTCTTGAATTGGAGGCTACGGAAGCTAAGTCTGCTACGAGTGCTAGTAGCCATTTTAGAAATTAAAACACAAAAAAAATGCTTTCATAATAAAACCCTATTCTCCTAAAAATGGATTTGTGATAGAGAGATGTATATGAGATGGATGATGGAAAAATTCATAAGATGTATTTTGTTACTAATGCTTGCTGAGTACATTGTACTCACTCTTGCTTAACTTTCTCTTTGCTTAGAAGCTGAGTCTTATGGATTCGCCTGTGAGACGTGGGTTGAGGATCACCAGTAGGCCAATCAAGGTGACGAGGAGGCAGAGTACTACCAGGAGGAATGGGTGGAGTAGTGGACTGTACGACAGCGACCGTCAATCCATTCAGTACTTAGTGTTTATATAAATTAATTGATGATGTACTATATATTATGTATGGCCGTGTATTTCTAGACTTGTAGCCTTGTGTGGCAATGGATAGTAAAAAGGTTCAATTTTAGTCTCTAATTAGTGTTCTTCTACAACACTCTGAACATGGTGTATTAGCTGAAAAAAGTGTCAGGTGTGCCTGATATTTTGTTAGTTAATATACCGATATCAGTGTAATTACCTCAGAGTAATGACGATGTTACTGTCGTTACCCTGTGTTCATTATGCGAGTCACCACAACAATAGCATCTTCATCCTTTAGAATCATGAAGCACAAAGGAAATCAAGTGTTAAGCTCAATGCTAAGGTATGAAGGATTAAGGATCTTCTCATAGTTTTCACCGATCTTGGTGTTTGGAGAAAAGATCGGGTTGCTAGAATAGGTGTCATACTATTAAAAGGGACCTTAGTTAGTAACTTGATGTGGATAAAGTTTCATGGCTCAAATGCATGCTCATACGTTGATCATATGGTCCTTTTAAAAATTAATCAAAAAACCTCTGAAAAACAGTTTGACCGGTACTACCGCCCTACTAGGAGTGGTACTACTGCATATGCGGTAGTACCGGCCCTAGGGACCGGTAGTTATTTTACAGAGAGTGCCATTTTGGGGTGATAACCCATGGCCGGCGCTGCCGCCCTACTAGGAGTAGTATTTCCGCATGTTTAATCAAGTTTTGTATATTTGAAAGAGTCTTCTTTTGACTATGTCATCGTATCAAGTTGATCTTGAATTGACATATAGTGTTGATTTTTGATAAAATGAGCTTGTTTTAAAACAAATATCGATGTTTTTCTCAAAGTGGTATCCTCATGCAAAATGATCTTTACAAGTGATATCTCTTATAAATAGTATCATTTGAAAAACACTCTTTACTTGTGATATCAATTGAAAAATAAGTATTACAAGTGGTATCTCTTTAAAAATTGATAATTACAAGGTTTATATTTTCTTCAAGTGGTATTACAAGTGATGCTTCTTTAAAACCTTCATACAAGTGGTTTCATGAAAATTTGAAGCTCATTTGGATATTTCCTTGTTTAAGCGCTATTCGACTCTCAAAGTCTCCTTTGTGTGAGATTGTTTACAATTTGAAAAGCCTAATAAAATGAGGAGTTTATTTGAATGCGTTTCAAATATCTTTTTCATGCTTAACTTAAACTATGGCCTCTTTTCAAGTTGGTTTACTCTTTTTGGCCATATAAAGAAGAAGTTTGCGAAATTCTTGAATCTTATTGAAAATTCTTAATATTTACAAGTTTTATTTTTTTAAAAAAATAATTCTTGTAAACTTCAATAGGTCATCTACATTTATTTCAAAACTTCTTTTGACCTTATTTCGGAGAAATTCTTGCCAAGCTCTCTATTCTTCAAAATGGTATTTCCTTGACAAGCTCTTTACCTCTAAATGGTCTCCTTTTTGAATTCGCTTTTCATTTTTGGTGTTTAATGCCAAAAGGGGGAGAATTTGAGAGAGCTTAATACCTCATTTGGTCAAAGGGGAGAATTATTTGGTTGTAGAGAGAAAATTTATTTAGATGTTTATTTATATTTATTTGGAAGTTTTGTGCATGTCTTGAAGAGAAGCGTATTTATTTATTTTAAAAATCTCTTATATGCATTCTCAATTGTTATTGCTTAAATTGCTCAAAGGTATACTTACATGTTCAAATAGCATGAATTATCTCAACATGATGATTTTCATCCAAATGTGATTATTAAGCTTGGATTTATCATCAATCACCAAAAAGGGGAGATTGAAAGTTCAAGCTCCATTAATTTGGTTTTGGTGTTAATGACAAATCTAATATTGAGACTAACTATTTTGATAATCATAATATTAATTAGTCTCAATTGTTAATTAATGACAAATCCTTTTATGAGACTAACTCTTTTGTTAAGCTTAACTCTTATTAGTTTCTTTTGGATGAAAAATATGGAAATATCAAAGGTATGCATTGGAGTTCATATTATTATATCTTGTTGCATTCCTTGGATATAATATTTATGATCATACTGATATATCCAAATATGAGACAAACTCTTTTATTGAGTATATCTTTGATTAGTCCCATCTCATTGAAAAATGAAAAACCTAAGGTATGCACTCGTTTTCATTTTATGATATCTTAATGCATATTTCGGATTCAAGTTAAAGCATGAACTCTACCATTATTTAGACCTCAAGATGTGCATTAATGTTTCAATTCCATATATACATGAATGCACACATTTAGGGGGAGTTCATATTTTACCTTGATGTTTCAATAATATTGATCTAATTCATCTTTCTATATATCAAGGATCATTACTTTGAAACAACCCCTTGAGTATATTTAACTTGTGTAGTTGTAGTATACTCATGTTAATACGGGACAAACTCCAAAGCAATCTCAAAAATTGAATATGAGCATATTGATTCAAGTTCAATTATTTGTATGCACATATTTAATAGAGTTTATTCTATAGTTGACGGTCTTAAGAGTATTGATCCCTTTCCACCACTCCATATAAATTGGATCATTACCTTTAGATTACATCAAATTGAGTATATGAAACTTGTGTAGTTAATATATACTCATGATAATTTAAATTCAATTTAAACCGCGTTTGGTTGCCATTCAATCAGCAAAGAACTAATAATGTGTTGATAGTTCACTTTGTTGATCTTAGGGCAATTGAAAGTTCTTGAGTATATGAAGCATTAGTTGCATTAGTATACTTAAGACACAATTAATTTTTCAATCAATTGTCTTTGGGTTGTGGTCAATCATGAAAGAAAAAGATCAAAGGATCTTGGGAGCATCTATTATGTGTTAATGGAGTGCATTGATGATTGAGACAACCATGTGTTTTGGACTAACACTTTCAATGAGTTTGAAATAGGTTAAGTACAAGGTTGAGATGGATAAACGGGACAAGTACGTCATCATGTGTTGATGAGCGTCAAGAGAGGATCCCAAAACAAAGATAAGGGAGTTCATCATGTGTTGATGAACAAGATAAAGATCCCGACTTGGAGAGAAGATGATCGATCATCATGAAAGCTTCAAGTGGTTGCCAAAGGCAAAGGTATAACTAGCTAGGGCTAAGGATGTGTTCCTAGCCTTTTACCGGTCTCGGTGTTTGGATGGGAGACCGGGTTCCTAGTATAGGTTGTCGTACTATTAAGAGGGGTCGAGTCTTATAGCTTGAGCTTTATCATATGTTGATGAATTCAATCCGGTTCACTCTAGCTCACTCTCTTAGTTGATTCTTGCATGAGCTAAGTATTTGCATGTGTTGCAAATAAGGGAGCTCATGCTTGCTTCTTATTGAATCTTATTTGATTTGGTTTTTGCATAGTGCTATGGATTTACATGTGTTGCAAAAGGGAGATTGCTCATGCAAGTTGGTTTAAGTTGTTATTTGCATGGAGCTAGATATTTGCATGTGTTGCAAACAGAGAGCTTATGCATCGGAGACTTAGATTGTGATTTGATCATGTGCAGATCATCACAAGGCTAAGATAGGTTTATACTTTGTGTTTGCAAAATGAGTTCTTACAAAATATGGTTTAATTGAATCTTATCTTGGAGCAAGTGAATAAAGTTTGCAAATATGTTTTGCAAATTGGTTTGATCATGTGTTGATCATTAAATGGCTCAAAGATATGATCTTAATTGCTCTTGTTTGCAAAATTTATATTTGCAAATGTGTTTTGCAAAATATTGGTGTTCATGCATTTGATTTTGGAGCATGTGATTAGAATTTGTAAATATGTTTTGCAAAATTGTTTTGATCATAAATTGATCATCACATGGCTCAAGATTTGATCTTATTGACTCTTGCTAGCTTGTAGTCACACTCTTGATCAAGTCTATGTGAGGGATTTTGAGTAAATCAGATTTTAGACTTGAGTGACTACATTGGAGTTTTTATTTTTGTGATATTTAAAAATATCTATGGTTGCTTAAATCTTAAAAATGACGGAAATTGTAGCTCTCTTGATAAGCTTCGCATAGAGTCCACGATCACCTAAATCTTAGTTCGGAGAAAAAGTTATGAGAGTTTTAGTAGCTATAGCAGTGGTAGCACCGCCCGGCCGATGCTACCGGGGTCCAAGGGCGATAACACCGCCCCAAGTCTAGTGTGACCGCCCCGGGGGAGGTGTAAAAATTCCAGAGAGCGTGTTTTCAGTCCGAGGAAAAAGAAAGTGGCCCGGTGCTACTGCCCCAAGCCCGGTAGCACCGAATTTTCTGAGTAACGGCTAGTTTTTATAGCCGTTGGTCTAGAGGCCAGTGCTACCGGACCTAGTTGGGTGGTAGCATCAGGTTTGCTGTGTTTTTGCCCATTTTGCCCCTCAACAGCTAGTTTTCTTTGGGGATGCTATAAAAGGAGCTTTGGGGGCTGTCATTTTGTGGTTGTTGGCTTTGTTGAGCATTTGGGAGGCATTGTGTATGTGATGCACTCCCACATTTGGTTCTTGAGCTAAGAGTGAGCTCTAATTGCATGTGTTGTAATTAGGAGAGAATTGAGAGCCTCTTGTGCATGTGTTGCACTTGAGGGAAGCCTTATGCATGTGTTGCACTAGGTGATCACCATTGTACATGTGTTGTACTTGGTGGAGCTCAAGTTAAAGGGCTTGACTTGTTACTCTTGATTTTTGTCGACACCTAGACGGTGTGTGGAGGCGTCGTGCGCGGTGACCTTCTCAAGGAGATTATGAGAAGGTCCGATAAAGTTGTCAAGGTTAGAGCTCACATACTCGGATCGGGAAAGAGCTACTACTAGTGGAATCGAGGAGAGTGCTCAATTCGTGGAGCCGGCCCAAGGCGGTTTGGGCTTGCCTCAACGTGGATTAGGGGAGACCGGCAAGTCTTTGAACACCACGGTAAAATATCGGTGTGTCTCTTGTGATTTGCATTCTATTCTTTATTTACACTCAAGCAATTTATATTCATAGAATTGATGGTTTAATTGCTTGTATTTAGGATTGCAAATTATTGTTAGAGACATAAATAGTTAGTGCCCTTAGTGAACCTAGTTAACTTAGGCTTTAATGGCCAAAACCTTAGTTTATCGCTTTCGCATATATTATATTTTAGGTTTTGACATTAGGGTACTTAGGTGAGATTTTAATTAATCGAAGAAGAATTTTTTATAACCGCCTATTCACCCCCACTAGTCGGCATCCTCGATCTTACACACATTTATATGGGTCACTGAATACGGATACTGATATAGGAGTCCTTAAAGGAGTTAAAATTCTGGATCCTAATAAAAGCAATCGTAGCATGTATAGCGTCAAACTGTAGAGGTCGTTGTATGGGTTAAAATAGTATGAGAGAATGTGGTACAACTGACTTAGTGAATTCCTCCTAAAGAAGGGTTACTCAAATAATGACGATTGTCTCTGTGTGTTCCTAAAGAAGTCCAAGAATGAGTTTTGTATCATCTCAGTTTACATCGATGATCTAAATATCATCAGAACAACACAGGAATAAAGAAAGTAAATTCCTACCTTATAACGGAGTTTGAGATGGAAGATTTGGGTAAAGCCAAATATTTCTTAGGACTGTAGCTAAAGCATTTCCTCGAAGGAATTGTTATACACCAGTCTAACTATACTAAGAAGGTATTGAAAACTTTTAACATCGATAAATCAACCTTTAAAGACACCATGGTAGTTGATGTAGGTAAAGACCCATTCAGACCGAGGATAAAAAATGAGAAAGTATTAGGACATGAAGTTTCATATTTAAGTGCCATAGAAGCACTTATGTATATTGCGAATTGCACTAGGCCTGATATTACATTCACGCTAGACACAGTGCAACTTCAAACAGAACGCATTGAGCTGGTGTCAAGAATCTACTCATATATATTCAAGGTATACAAGATCTTGGCTTATTTCACTGAAAGGACCAAGAATCAACTGCGGTGGGATATATGGATACTGACTATCTGTATAATCCCCACAGTGCTTAATCTCAGACTGGGTTTGTGTTTTTCTACGGTGGTGCAACCATTTCTTGGTGGTCCTTGAACCATACCTTAGTAGCTACCTCTACCAACCATCTAGAGATTATAACACTATATGAAGCCTCACGTAAATATATTTGGCTAAGGCATGTGATTAACCATATCCAAAAGTCATGTGCCATTAACACCGTTGATTCTTTCACAATTATCTATGAAGATAATGCTACTAGTGTTGCACAAATGCAAATGTGTTATGTAAAGAGCAATATCACGAAGCATATTGCTCCCAAACTTTTCTATCCTCATGAACTCCAGAAGAACGACGAGGTAAAGATCCTGTAAACTAAGTCATGTGAAAATCTTGCTGATTTATTTACTAAGTCTTTGTTGATATCCAGTTTCCAAAGATGAGTTCATGGCGTTGGAATGAGATGACTTGGTGAAATACAAAGTTCAGGGTAGTAAATCCCTAAACCATAACTCTTAGTATGATCCTTAAGATGCTACCATAATCTTTCCCTTAGTGAGATTTTCTGAAGTTTTCTCACATGAATGTTTTTAACGAGGCAACAATTATGACACAATATACGCATGTAATGTACTCTTTTCTTTGTCTCTTTTTCCACATGGTTTTTAAGATGAGTTTTGTTGAGCATATGCATTGTGGTTTTCGTAAAGGGGGAGTGTTAAGATATAACTAACTTTCTAAGGTTTGTGGGTGAATCCCGAATTTACACTTGAGGGGTTTTGGCTACAAATAGAGCCACCTATTGTACAAGAGAGACTTCCAATTCGATTAAATAAAGAAAAAAGTTCAATTCCCTATACTTGGTGTTTATCTATTTATGTTTGTTCATCAGGTATTATCTATTATTTTTGGAATCAATCAATGGCAATTGCCTATTGTTCAATACCATATGCCCTTTTTTTTGGATGTCAGCGTGGCACCAGAGACGAGAGGTCATGGGAGTAGTGTGAAAAAATTTCTAATCCGGTGAGTCGACAGTCAAGGCAATTTTAAAAAACAACCAAAAAAATGACTGAATGGTGTAAAGCATCTGGTACTGCTGTTCACTCTAGGTCTGTTTAGCAACAACAGTGGTACGTTACATTTCTTTCTGGGAACGAGTAGGAGTCACATCTCTAAACAAAATGTGCAATAATTGTAATCAATATGTACGACAAAATACGAAAAAGAAGTGCAATGTCCAAAAAAATGGGGGAACCATAAAAATTCTCACTGAAAATTAGATGAAAACTATAAGTATAGAACTGAGGTATGGTTTAAAACAAGTTCAAGTATCTGAATCAAACAAATTCGTGGCGTTACAATGTTGCAATATTTGGAAAAATTAGTATCAACATTCAAAGATAATTATGAGATAACTAATTCAATCCAGTGCAATAAACAAAATCCAGAAGCAAAACAATTAGTTCAAATGTTTGCAACAAAAAATCATTGCTTTGAATGCAATAAACACAAAATCAATAAACAAAATTGTGCAACAAATTTGAACTACTGGGGAAACAAATACAAGGACGTATTACAACAAAAATTATAACTTGTTGCAATAACAAAGAAACCATTGAATATATGTAACATTTAATGCTTTGTGTTGCAATATTAAAAAACAACTATTGCCACAACTTTGACTTACCGGTGTCATCATTTCTAGATGAGCATAGAGGAGGAAGGGGACAAGGCTAGCCTACACCACTCGAAAGCATCTACACTGCGTTGAGGCCATCGGACACCGCATCGTAGTTGCAGGAACTGAGGCTATTGCAGGAATTGGTGACGCTACTGCCGTCGAGGCTCTCGACCACGCTGTCAACAGAGTGAGGCACTTGGTTGGCAAGGATATCAAGAAATGGCTTCTCAGCAACGAGCAGTGCGACGTGCCCCGTGAAGTGCTCGAACTTCTTGTCGATGTCCTTGGCCATGAGCATGCGATTGATGTACCCCAGCATGATGTCTATGAATGCCTCAGAGTCGTCTGACTACGCCATCGTTGCTGACACGGCCGAGACATCTCTCAGCAGCAGCGTGCTATTGGTTGACTCAGTCAATAGTTGGGGCAACAACATATAGGTAGCCGCCCGCATCGACACAATAGTACGGTAGGAGCAGCATTAACTCGAGCCCCTCTGCCATGAACCCATTGGTGGCCGCGATTTGGGGGTAACCATCACTCTTGGATCCGGATCCTAGCATCCATGACCATCGATATGAGCTAATGACTACTCGTCGTGGGTAGTCACTGCACAAGGAGAGTGACTGTGCCACATGTATGACATATGTGACATGATGGAGAAGAAGCGTATGGCCGGCGTGGAGAATAAACAATGAAAATGATGGTGCTAACATTTGAATAAGGATGCATGTGGATGAGTAAAAACGCCCACGTAGAGCTCACGGACCATCGGACGTATGATTGCACACAGCAATAAGCCCTGAGTGCACGATTTGATGTCTAATACGTGGCACTGTTCTACCTATTAGGAATATTTCCCTTTTGTGCCATCTAGTACACTTTTCTAAAAAATATGATCTCTATCGAAACAAATTTGTAAAACTAGTCTCGTCCCCAATCACAGAAGCAACGGCAGGTTCACGTATATCCTGCCGCGCTCTTGTATAGTGAGCCATGGCAGCACAGTCCATCACAACAGGCATGGTAGACACAGCAAGAGCTATGCACCAGTTGGTGGTAGGGAGCTACCAAGCATCCTTACCTTGGAAGGTAATTAAGTGATTTAATTAAAAAATGATTAATTAGTTAAAATGATTAATTAAGTGATTAGCTGAGGAAGAGAACTCAGAAGTGAAGGACTGGAACGACGATCAGAGGGGGGTGTGAATGATCACAACTAAATTTTTCCCTCACTCATTGGAACCAACCAAAATCTCACTTGAAACACTCAAGAGCAAAGGAGCAAAACAGAGAAAATCTTAGCCTTGAACTTGCTTGTAGGGTTGTAATGATGAAGATGATCTTGGATATTCTCCCACTTGTCACAACAAGTAAGAACGCAAGAAACAAAAACCTCAAATATGATCTACAAAGATTTATCAAAGATTGAGCTCTTGCAAAAGATTGCCTAGATGATGAGGATATAATCTGAAGAAAATTCATCCTTCAATCAATCATCCTTGGCATAAAATCCACAAGACCACAAGCATTTAGAAGGAGGGGAGGCAAATCGAAATATGCGGAGAGTAAATTGCAAGAATTTAAAATACGAAATTTAAAGGCTGAATTTAAATATTGAATTTAAGACATAATGTAAATACTGAAATTAAATTCAGAAAAGTAAGAAAGTAAAATTTTATTTCTCAGAAGGAAGGTTTACAAAGCCTCACAACAAGGTGAGCAAAGCTCAAAGGAGCACACAAAACTTTTAAGAGGGGAGAGCTACCTTACCTCTCAATTTATATTACTCTTGAGTCATCCTCCACCCTTAGATGAGTTCTACTTGGCCCTCAAGTAACCTCATCAAGGGTTGAGATTGATTCATTCTCTATCCTTGGATGAGTTCTATTTAGCCCTCAAGAAACCTCATCAAGGATTGAGATTCACTCTTGCTAACTTGACCGCTATTCTATCCTCTTAACCACAATCCAACGACCCTTCCTTGATCCGAGCAGCCTCAAGTTAGCATCTCAGCCGTTCACTTGTCTTCTAGGCTTGTAGCGACTCCGTCTCTGGTCATCCTCCGGCGATCCCCGACCATCTAAACCTCCAACGCATCTTGCCTAGTCCTAAGCATCCTCAGTCTCACCAAGAACTAGACTGTCATCCTTCAACTATCAAAAATAAGAAAACTCATTACATAGCAATGTCCAAAATAATATACAATAATTATCCAATTACTAAAAATAAATCATATTTCTAACTCAAATACAGTCAAAATACTCATCAACAACATGGTTAGACCTCTACATAGTCGAAGGAACCTCCGGTGTGCCTTCCATGGTCCAGAAAGTGACATTTTTATAAATTTATCTGAAAATAGATCAGATTTGTAAAAATAAAAAGTGTCAGTAGGTTTAAAAAAGAGAAAGCTCCATCTCAGTGATTGTTTGTAGGTTGACGCTGAAGCGCGTATCTCTCACGAGTTTCGAACGAAAATGGTAAGTTAATTTGGAATAGCTTGGACATGAGCGAAAAGTTGGCGAAAGAAAAAAAAAAACCTTTCTGCAGGTTTCCATTGTTTGTGGCCAAGACTAGAAGGAATGAAGGCAGGAAATCTGAAAATTGACGAAATGGATCGTAGGGTGGTTCTCACTTATTATCGTGTTATCAAAGTAATTGCTTAATTATCATGCATGATCCCAAGTATATTTGTTCCTCATTTTCAAGTTCAGATGTCAATGGGGTTTAAGGTGGAACGTCCCCGTAAATTAAAGTGTCCCTTGATCCGACGGCACGAAAATATTACAATCCACCAAGGAAAGGGAGCTTTGGTTAAAATGGATTGTCCCTTACCTTTTATATATATATATATATATATATATATATATATATATATAAATACTATTCTACAACTGCGTGTAGAATAGTATATTTAACGCGTCGGTCGGTTTTGCAGTCCAATTGAGCCACACATTGCACTAATTAGCGCTACTCGACTGAGCCTTGGAATATTAATCGTCCGGAATTAATGCATGCATGTGTGTGACCGAGAGATGCAAAAAGATGTATGCATGAATTTGATTTCTATTTATTTTAGCCATAACTTTTGATTCGCACGTTCGATTCACGAACAAATTTCACCATTAAGTTACTGATGACGAGAGGAATAACATGATATAAGTCTCGCTAATAAACATCATATAAATCAAATTTTACTGTCAAATGTATATCAATTTACTACTGTATGATAGTAAAATCTATGTATAATGATAGTAACATCTATATATACGGATAGTAAAATCTGTTTTATGCGCCGAGACTTATATCTGTGTGTTGCTCTCGTCGTCAGTAAGCTACTGGTGAAAATGATTTTTGAATCGGAGCTGTCAGTAAAATGTTATGGCTAAATAAAAGAAAAAACAAGTACATGTACAAACTAGAATGACGTTTATTAGTCGCCGCATGTATGCAAATGTCTTCTGTAACGTGTTTCTGGTCTGTACATGAAGCTGTATTCTTTGATTTGACCATAACTTTTTATTGATAGTTCCGATTCATGAACGATTTTCACTAATAGCTTAATTACATCGAGAGAAATATAATGATATAAGTCTCGCTAATAAACGCCGCATGAATGCAGTTTTCTTGACAGTAAAAGGTAATATATGCTGCTGTTTGGCACTTTGTTATTTTCATATCTCTCAAATACCATTGAATTTGGTTTTGAAATTTTATAGGATTGTATAATATCACCTCCCCTACTTGTGGTAATGTTTTGAGAATTTTTCACAGTAAAGTGTTACTTTTTGATAGCAAAATATAGTACATACTGGTGTTTGTCACATTGTTATTTTCATATATCTCAAATTCGGTTGAGTTTGATCTTCAAATTTTGCAGGATTGTAGAAGCCCAACTCCCCTACGTGTGGTAATGTTTTAACAAAATTCAAAATATTTTACTATGGGTCCGACAAACAAACTAAATTTTTATTCATGAAAACCAATAGTACACATTTTCCAAAATTCTAAAAAAATTTACTATAGATATGGGAGGTGAGATTATACAATCCTAAAAAAAATTTGAAAATCAAAATCAATACCAACTGAAAGATATGAAAAAAAACAAATTCGGTTGACTAGTGATTTTTCACTGTCTAGTGCTTTGTCAATTTTATATCTTTCAAATATGATTGAGTTTGGTCTTCAAATTTTGTAGAGTCGTAGAAGTTTATGTGTCCTACATATTGTAATGTTTTGAGATTTTTCGAAAACTTATAAATATGTTTTTATAAACTTTATACCATATAGCTGTTGTGTACAGAATGTAGTAACACATTGAGTAAGAGGCATTAAAATGCAGCTTTTTTGAGAGCAAAAGGTAGTAAATGTTGTTGTTTCGTACTTTGTTATTTTCATATCTCTTAAATCCGATTGAGATTGGCCGTTAAATTTTACAGGTTTGTAGAATATTACCTCCCCTAAGTGTGGTAATTTTTTGAGAATTTTTCACAGCAAAATGTTATTTTTTATAGTAAAAGGTGGTATATGCTGTTGTTAGGCACTTTGTTATTTCCATATCTCTCACATCCGGTTGAGTTTGGTCTTCAAATTTTGCAGGATTGTAGAAGCTCAACTTCCCTACGTGTGGTAATTGTTTTGATAATTTTTGAAATATTTTACAACGGGTCCCACAAACAGAACTAAATTTTTATTCATGAAAACCAACGGTACACATTTTCAAAAATTCTAAAAAAATTACTATAGATATGGAGGGTGAGATTATACAACTTTGAAAATTTTGAAGATCAAAATAAATACCAGCTGAAAGATATTGATACGGGGGGTGGCCCGATCTTGCGATGACGAATATGATAACTTGGACCCGTGAACCCTGACGAATACTGGCGCCAACCACCGTCTCGATACGGCAACCTGCGACACGTGAATTCGCCCAAGAACACGCTTTGATCCTCGCCTACTTGACCACGCGAAAGTAGACGCACGTTTCCTTGCAATCACCCCGAAGAAGTTGCAAGAACAACGGTGATAATTTCAGATTGGAACTCCCTATTCTAATGGGGGCATTGGAGCACAAGCCATAGAATCAAGAGTATATGTTTAATCTGAAAATTCGTAGTTCCCTTTACAATCGACGGACTACACATATATATATAGGAGAGGGGCACAAATAGTTGCTTGGATGAATAGTACTATCCGTGGACAGTAAACGTGTGAATAGTTCGGATATGAACAGTACTTGGACTTAAATAGTGCTGCATGAACAGTATGCGGACAAAAGTTGCCATATGGAGTCCTCTTCTAGTTGGAAATAATCTCTTCTCTCCATGTCATGGTTATCTCTTCCTTTATTTGAACTTGGCTGAATTTTCTCCTTCCTTTCTTTCTTCTCCTTTCTTCTTTCTTGTTTCTTTCCTTTCTTCTTTGAAGGCATATATGGAAGGAGATGGAAGGGAGGCCAGTAGGACCGTGTATGGGCTGTATGAACCGCATGGAATTGTCTTGGTCCACAAGCCCGAGGGCTCCTGTGGGTTTCTCAGTGTTAGTAATGCTCTTGTTATCTCCTTTTGGTCTCCGTCCTCTCTCTCCTCCCGCTGGACACACAAAGTTTTAATACCTTCATATCTGAGAACACAAAAAGTAGTCGCACAAGGAAACATCCAATTCTCATTGGAAGTTATGTTATGGTCAGTTAAAAGCAAAGCGACATTTTGAGCTAATATCTTTGCACGTGATCGTGTTATAGGCCCTTGAAAGATGTTTGGAGCCTCATCATGAATGCTAGAAGAAGATGGTGAAGATGTTGTCGGTGTAGTCGAAGTAATGCCCACATCAGATATGAAAAAGACAAATTCGATTGACTAGTGATTTTTCACTCTCTAGTGCTTTGTCAATTTCATATCTTTCAAATGCGATTGAGTTTGGTCTTCAAATGTTGTACAGTCGTAGAAGCTCACGTATCCTACATATGGTAATTTTTTGAGATTTATTGAAAACTTATACGTATAATTTTCATATACTTTACATCATATAGCTGCTGTGTACAGAATTTGTAACACATTGAGCAAGAGGTAGTAAAATGCAACTTTCTTGGCAGTAAAAGGTAGTATATACTGCTGTTTGGCAATTTGTTATTTTCATCTCTCAAATTCGATTGGGTTTGGTCTTCAAATTTTACAAGTTTGTACAATATCAACTCCCTTACGTGTGGTAATTTTTTGAGAATTTTTCACAGCAAAATGTCATTTTTTTATAGTAAAAGGTGGTATATGCTGCTTTTAGACACTTTGTTATTTTCATATCTCTAAAATCCTATTGAGTTTGTTCTTAAAATTTTATAGGTTTGTAGAAGCCTAACTCCCCTGCGTGTGGTAATTTTTTAAGAATTTTTGAAATATTCCACTGTGGGTCCGACAAACAGAACTAAATTTTTATTCATGAAAACCAATAGTACATATTTTCAAAAATTCTAAAAAAATTACTATAGATATGGGAGGTGATATTATACAACCCTAAAAAATTTGAAGATCAAAATCAATACCAACTGAAAGATATGAAAAAGACAAATTCGGTTGACTAGTGATTTTTCACTTTCTAGTGTTGTGTCAATTTCATATTTTCAAATGCGATTGAGTTTGGTCTTCAAATTTTTTATAGTCGTAGAAACTCACATATACTATATATGGTAATTTTTTGAGATTTTTTGAAAATTTATACTTATATTTTTTATATACTTTACACCATGTAGCTGTTGTGTATAGAATGTAGTAACACATTGAGTAAGAGACAGGAAAATGCAACTTTCTTGACAGTAAAATGTAGTACATGCTGCTATTTGGTACTTTATTATTTTCATATCTCTCAGATTCGATTGAGTTTGGTCTTCAAATATTACGGGTTTGTAGAATATCACCTCCTCTACGTGCGATAATTTTTTGAGAATTTTTCATATTAAAATGTTTTTTTATAGTAAAAGGTGGTATATGCTGCTTTTAGGCACCTTGTTATTTTTATATCTGACTAATCCGGTTTAGTTTAGTCTTCAAATTTTGCAGGATTGTAGAAGCTCAACTCCCTTACGTGTGGTAATTTTTTTGAGAATTTTCAAAATATTTTACTACAGGTCCCACAAACAGAACTAAATTTTTATTCATGAAAACCAACAGTACACGTTTTCAAAAATTCTAAACAAATTACTATAGATATGGGATGTGAGATTATACAACCCTGAAAAATTTGAAGATCAAAATCAATACCAGCTAAAAGATATGAAAAAAATAAAGAAGAGACAAATTCATGTACAAACTACAATACACATTAACTAGCTGGGTTAACCAATGCATGAACTAGTAACTGATTCGGTAGTAATTCAATCTATTGTTCTATAGTAAAATGTATTTGTGATTTACTACCGAATTGGATTCAGGTGTGCTTTGCATGCACTTCGCCAGTAAATTAATTAGTTGTTCTGTAGTAAAATATTTCGTGATTTACTAGCAGACTGCATTTACTAGTGTTGTTTGCAGTACATTAACTCACTACGTTTCGGCCAGCGCGTGAAATTTACTTTTTTGGTCGGAGCACAGAATAGTTATTCTACGCTCAGGAGTAGAATAGCGCCACCGTGTATATATATATACCTTTTCCGTACTCCCAGGAGTACATACTCCCACCTCTAATATACTACTTAAACGAACACTTTATACTCATTTATCACTTTCGGTACACTCCAATAATAATTCTAAAATACTCCAATGCAATATGGTTGAAAAACTTTTATCACAGCCCTTTATTTTTTTTGCTATGTACCCTTTTCCACATGTAAAAGGAATATATAAACAAATTACGCTATAAAGGGTGAACTTTAATGATTTTTTTTATGGAACTCACTTTAGAGTATCTTATAATCAGTATTAGAGTATACTTAAAAGGATAAAGAGGTATAACAACATCATTTAAACGGTATACTGGAGGTGAGAGTACATGCACCTGTGAGTATGGAATCATTTTCATATATATATATATATATATATATATATATATATATATATATATATATATATATGTGTATATATATATATATGTATATATATATATATATATGTATATATATGTATATATATATATATATATATGTATATATATGTATATATATATATATATATAGGAAGCCGAAATGGGGCAACATGGTGCCTGAGCACCATGATTTCAAATGCGCGAATTTAAGCCATATTTGAGTATATTTTTTCAAAAAATTCAGTTTTAGGGTATATACCCATCTATAACAATTCAAATGAAACACATACCTTTGAAAAAATATACTCGAATTCAAATATTTTAAACGAGTTTGGATCACATATTTTGCTGATTTATATATATAATTAGCACATACCTACAACCAAACTATCATCAAAAAAGGAAACTCTAATTTGAATTTCAGTTCAAACTTGTTTGAACTAGTTAGTAAACTAGTTAAACTCAGCATCCTAAAAAATTCAAAAAAAATCGCAATAAGATACATAGAGAAAAATACCCTTTTTGGATCAGGCACACCATGGTGTCTTAAGTAATTATAATATATATATATATATATCCATTGCCCTTTCCTCCTCGACGATTCTTAATTAATTCAGCTACGATCATCCGAGAGATTATGAAAAGGATTTCCATGTACGTACGCAAATAAGCGCAATCAGTGGAGTAATCAACAACACCATGCTTCGCGAATCTATATAAAATTACGGTGTAACCATAAACAAAGTAAAACCTCGCCGGCCCCACCAGATCATAGAGAGGAGGAAAGAACCTCGTCAACAGATTCCCCACTTCTCGTGCCTTCCTCCAGGAATTCCCGAAACTGCCCCCACGGGAAGCTTCCGTCCACGGCGCCCCCACTGTCCGATCCACTAGTTTCGCCACGCGTACGCCTGCGATCGCGCGCTGCAGTGTACAATTCCGCGCTCCGTTTCTCTATTTAAGCCTCACCACCCCCACCCCCGAAAACCCAAGCGAAATCCCAAGCAAACAAGCGCTTAAACCACTCTCACCGAGCCTCTGTCATCCCAAGCAAAACTAGCTCTTAAGCCCCAGACCCAAAGCATCTGCGACGAGATGGCTCCGGAACTGGCCAGCAAGATGACCACCAAGGCTGCGGCGGTGAAGCCCGCGACGAGGGCGTACGTGACGTTCCTGGCCGGCGACGGGGACTACTGGAAGGGCGTGGTGGGGCTGGCCAAGGGCCTGCGCAAGGTGGGCTCGGCCTACCCTCTGGTGGTGGCCGTGCTGCCCGACGTGCCGGAGGTCCATCGCCGCATCCTCATCTCCCAGGGCTGCGTCGTCCGCGACATCGAGCCCGTGTACCCGCCCGGGAACCAGACCCAGTTCGCCATGGCCTACTACGTAATCAACTACTCCAAGCTCCGCATCTGGGAGGTAATTACTGGATAATCCGAGAACTATTGCTCCGCCATTCTTGCGCACGTGCATAACTCAGTGTTAATTGGTGTGCTCACGTGTTCTTGATTTTGTTCGTGTAGTTTGTGGAGTACGAGCGGATGGTGTACCTGGACGCAGACATCCAGGTGTTCGACAACATCGACGAGCTGTTCGAGCTGCCCAAGGGGCGCTTCTACGCGGTGATGGACTGCTTCTGCGAGAAGACGTGGAGCCACACCCCGCAGTACAAGATCGGCTACTGCCAGCAGTGCCCCGGCAAGGTGGCGTGGCCGGCCGCCGAGCTTGGCCCGCCGCCGGCGCTCTACTTCAACGCCGGCATGTTCGTGCACGAGCCCAGCATGGCCACTGCCAAGGCACTGCTCGACACCCTACGCGTCACGACGCCCACCCCCTTCGCAGAGCAGGTGAGCCCATCGACCACGACTTGTGCCGCGTGAAATTAATACGCGCGCGAATACTTGGTTTCGGTGAATCGAGACTCCTTAATGGTATGCGTGCTTACAGATCATAGTTTCCTGAAATTGCAGGATTTGTTGAACATGTTCTTCAGGGAGCAGTACAAGCCGATCCCGCTGGTGTACAACCTTGTTTTGGCCATGCTCTGGAGACATCCCGAGAACGTCCAGCTTGACAAGGTCATGGTGGTGCACTACTGCGCAGAGGTACGTGGTTTGACATCTTGGCGTTGGTAGTTTCGTCTGATTTGCCGTTCTTGTTCGTATGCTCAACGATCGTGGGTAATCCATGGTTGTAGGGATCGAAGCCATGGAGGTTCACGGGCAAGGAGGTGAACATGGACAGGGAGGACATCAAGATACTGGTCAAGAAGTGGTGGGACATCTACAACGACGAGAGCCTCGACTTCAACAGCCTGCCCACCGACACCGACGAGTTCGAGGCCGCGGCCAAGAAGCCGCTGCGCGCGGCGCTGGCGGAGGCCGGTACCGTCAAGTACGTCACCGCGCCCTCGGCCGCTTGATCGATCGGTCCTGTCGATTCCCACCGGTTGCGGTCCGTGCCCGCAGCCGCTTGTCGAGTGGTCGTGCCGGTGTGGTCACCAGAACAGGAACCCAACCTATAAGCATTTGCATTTTGGTATTTTTGAGATTAGGGTGTCTAATTGGGATAGGTGTTGTACAGTTCTACGCTACATTTGAAGTGTGGCTTGGCTTGTTCTGAATAGTCCAGCTTTGTGAATACATTTGGGTCCAACTGGAGTACTCCCACCGTTCATATTCTTGTCAGTTTTGATTTTGACTTAATTTTTAAGCAGCACAAAAGCAAGTAACTCCAAATTTAGAATATTAGTAAAGTACTTTTTAGTTACAAATCTAATAACACTACTTTTATATTTGTGTAATTAGATATTTTAAAAAAGGTAATGTTGATGAAAGCTCCATGACTTATAATCAAAACTAAGAAGTAAACACAAATGGAGGGATTACTATTGATGCCTTAAAAAAAAGAGTACTATTGACCTCAATGAAGCAATTATGTGTAAATTAATTGGAAGTTGCAAAAATTATGCCATCTTTTTTATATCAACTTCTGTGTCACTTGTTTGGTTTATATGTCTGCCTCTGCTCTTCCTGTTGTATCCTTGATTTTTGAAATGGAGGATGTAAATGCGTGATGCGCGGACCATTTTTCGCCGGAGAGCTGGTTAGTGCTTGCTCTTGACGTTTCTGGATGGCTCGCACGTCGTTGTCTGATGCTTAATTTGGAGCACAAATTTTCTAATCGACGTGTTCGCGGCCCCACGCCGCCCGCTTGAGCCGCCTGACTTGCTGCGCCGGCGCAGTTTGCCGCGCTGCCGTCCGCCCAAGCAACTTGCCGCGCCAATCGTATGGTCCGTGTGTTGCTCCGCGCCGCTCGCCTGCCCGCACCGCAGCCTACCCGAGCCACTTACTGCCACGCTGTAGCCCGCCTGAGCCGCTTGCTACGTCACCTGCCGCGCCGCTCTATCCATCCTGTGTTGCCTACTGCGCCGCCGTCCGCCCGAGCAGCTTGCCGTGCCACCTGCCGCGTCGCTTGTCCCGCCCCCGTGTTGCTGCCCGTCAGAGCCACTCTCCGCCGTCGCTCACCCGAGCCGCAGCGCCGCTCGCTTGGCCCGCTTGGCACACCTACGCTGCTCGTCTAGGAATAGTTTGCGTTCTCAAAATTTTAGAGTGGTAGGGTATACCCGGCACCCTCAGTTTTGCCTCTGATTTGGAGGATGACGTATTCGTAGCTACGACAGTGGAACGACCACGTCCTCTTGATATGACATATCATCTCCTCTCTTACCGTGATACCCAATGATATCTCTTTTATTTCACTTTTCTTCTATTTCCTTTTTCTCAAACTCAAAAAATTTTGTTTTTAAATTTCTCTCTACTTCTCTGAACAAAAAGTATTTTTTAACAGTTTTATAAGTTTTTGAATTAATTTCTTTTGAACCGAAAATTTATTTGTTAACTCTTTGAACTAGAAAGTTTCAAACTAAAAGTCTTTCCGAGCTGAAAGTATTGAACTGAATTTCTTTGAACTAAAAGTTCTCGACGAGGATAAAAAGCCATACTCTATATATTTTGGACATGTAAGAGTTAAAGGTCATATACCGTTTGGATCTACAACTTTATGAGAAAAAAGTTCATAAAGAAGAATAAGGTCTACAATCAGTTACTTGGTTATAGCTCCGATTAATTTGTTGATATGTCCTTTATTGGCTCACACTGGACCATCCTGACCAGTGATTCACTCGTCTCGATCGGATTAAACTGGTCAGGTAGGTAGTTTTCTCTACATGTGGATACCTTGCAGATAGTTTTTTTTATAAGTACAAATAACTGTTCGGAAGTTATCCCGAAAATACATCTCTCAGGAAGACACTTTTTGGTAGGAAGACCCCTCTCGATCAGAAGACACCCTTTTGAAGCGCAACTGCTGCCCTCTTAAATCTGTATAAATAGGGAGACTATTTGAACCGTTGAGGGCATTTGGCATTAGATTGAGATAGATTCATAGACTGTATACTCTTTTTAAGCCATTCGGTTAATAAGAAAGTAGTCCTTTATTCTTCTTTTTATAATCTTAGGCTCGCAATCATTTTCATTTATAAGGTTGGTCTAGAGACTTTAGGTCTTGAACATCAACTGTTCTCACAATGAAAATTTTTTAATCAAAAGTTTTTTACCAAAAGTTTTTTAAATTTTCCATTATGAAATTTATCCACATAAAATTTCTCAAGTTGATGAATTTTTTAGTTCGTGGTAACCTCAAACTTAAAAGGATTTTGTTTTGTGTTTTCCGACGTCTCTCGTCAGTCTCGAGACTCGAGCGGTCAAGATGTTTTTCGATAGCACGTGGTTGTCAGCAGTGGAGTTCCGCTGCTGCAGAGGCATCGGATGGGCCCTTGTCGAAAGGATCCTGTCCTTGGCGGTCTTGGGCGTATGCAGAGCGGGCGCTGCTAGGTACGCTCTGTAGTCTGCAGAAATTTTACTATAACATGTATCGGTAGTATTCGATCATTCGATGGATAGTGTAAAGATTTAGTTATTGATTTTTTTAGTGTTTATACCACAATAATATTAGACAAAATATAAATAAATACTACCTAATCTGATTTAGTTTACAGTCTGTGATCTTAATACGATCTACGTGCTGAACCTACGGTTATAACTAGAGGTAGGTACTCGGACTGGACTTTTTTAAGGCCAGTTCAAGGCATGACAGGCACGATCCGGCATGAAATGGACCGTGCCGTGCCGGTACGACACTGTAGCATAGGCCATGCAGATCCAATGACCCAGGACATGAGTAAGAAGTCCAGCATGAAGGTCACCGACCCGTAAAGTATGAGGCCATGAACGCACCTAGTAGCATAGACGCTACTCCTATCGCCGACACCTAAGAGAGACAGCCAAGAGGGGAGAGAGAGCTGAGAGAGAATTGAACGAGGAGCCGTACGAGGTGAAAATCTCATGTGCGGTTCTGCTCTCTCTCACCTGTCTCTCTCAATCTCTCTCAGCTCTCTCTCACCTGTCTCTCTCAATCTCTACCTCTCTTGTCTGTCTTTCTCAATCTCTCTCGCATATCTCTCTCACTCTCTTTCTCGTCCATTGCCCCCTCTCTCGCTCGTATTCAGCACATCCCTCTCGCTCTCTGTAACTGCTCAAGAATAAATAAATTTTAGTTGTTTTTCATAATATTTATGTCCACGACCTCAACTCTATGCTCTTTGACTCCTTTCCTCTCGTCGCAATAGTGCAAATAGGTCCAGCCTGAGCCGGCATGGCAGAAAGTAGGAACGAAGTGCAAATAGGCTATACCTGGGCTCGTCGAAGGCGACTCGGGCTTGCACGGCACGATACGGCGAGCATGACGGACCGTCGTGGCTCGACACGGTTCAGACTCAAAGCACGATGAGACCGAGCCAGACCGGCCCGGCCTGGCACAACGCCCACCTCTAGTTATAACGGGCTAAGGCATGGTACAACACTGTTGTCCACTTTCAGGCGCCTCGCTTGGGGTAGGTGCACGATGTGGATTCGAGAGTTGTTTAGCAGCTGATCTCTTGTGGTGGGGTGTTTGGATGTGAGATATTTCTTTGGGAAATTTTAGGATTTAGTGCAAATGTTATCGAAACCCCCTATGCAAGTAAGCTTAGAGAAACGTGGTTATTGCGTATGTTTAGGATTTAGTTTAAATTTGTACCAAACTTCCAATCCCCGTATGCACACAATTTCTCATGGTATCTAGTTGTGATAATCAGGACGGATTTACGGTATATAGGCTTAGGTCAAGTAACACCAACGCGTTTTAGTCCAACATATATGTTTCCTTTAGTATATAAACGTATGATCTTATTATCTCTACTACTTCTAATTACCAGTTGGTGGCGACGGTCCATTCTTCACACCTACCCCTACTCCACACCCTCCACCCTGCACCGACAACACACCCCACCGATTTGGAATGAACTTTTAATTTGGAATGAACAAGTACGTATCTGTGTACTATAGCTACGATCTGTGTGAAATATGTAAAGGTTTGCAATTCTTTTACCATCCACATTGTTGTATATTTGGAAATGAAGATATTAATGTCTTTTCTGTTACACATGGGCAAGCAGGATTCGCTCCTACAGTTACACAAAACCAAGTGAGAACTTGTTTTTGGCTAGATGAGGTCTGTTTCTCTTTACTTTCCTTCAAATGTTTCTTCATTCTTTCGATTTATGTATTGGAATTTGTAAAGACTCGTATTTGTTAAGAAAGAAATCTACACGTTCATTTATAGATACATAGAATACGCTACGATATATGGTTTTACTTACATGCATATGGAAGGCATGCGTGTAAATTGGAAACCGATTTTTTTTTTAATAATACATTTTTTAACTTTTGCACATGGTGGCTTCTTTACTTTATTAGATAGAAGATTGTCTTTACATGTTCTACTTCTACGATATATATAAGGGTTTTTTTTGTTAATCACGATTCTTGATTAATCGGTGCAGTTTGAAAATTCTAACCAAGTTGTGTGAGGCAAATTACTATATTGGCCGCCAAATCGAAGTACACACAAAATGACAACAGATATACAAGTAAAAAAACTGAGTTGTGCTTCGTTCTATGACTTTTTTTAAGCTGCACAAACACGAAAGTATGAACTATAAACAATGATCACTATTTCTAGGCGTGGTTTTTCTTCTTCTGGATCTGTAAAGTCTATACAGGTGAACTCTCATTTTAATGTTGTTAATACTACTTATGTCTATTTTGAATCTCACATGAATAAGAATGTATAAGTTGAAGTTGCTTATGGATTGAAAAAAAAAGAG
Source organism: Otatea glauca (assembly GCA_036346275.1). Classification (NCBI taxonomy): domain Eukaryota; kingdom Viridiplantae; phylum Streptophyta; class Magnoliopsida; order Poales; family Poaceae; genus Otatea; species Otatea glauca. The sequence goes on from CM070715.1 coordinate 23,157,378, forward strand.
ATGCTTGAACTCTTTACATCATAGACAAGGTTTTGATCAAAATGTTATCTAAGTCGTGTTGCAATATAATTGTTTATTTTCAGATCTTCTAGGATGTATACCAAGAATAGAATATTATTTCTAAATATGTTTTAATATAAAAAATGCCTTATGTACTATGTACAATATATTTGGTTTTAATTCATGCCGGAGGAGAAACCATTAAAACTTGTGTAATCGAAAGAAATAGATGTTTGATCTTGTAGAAAAATTTTCTTTTATTGCTTGACCTTTTATGTTTCGTTACCAATTTTATTTCTCGTAGCAACGCACGGGCATCGAACTAGTAATTTATAAATTAGTGTTATGGATTCATAATGACACCATCAACTCTAATAACCTTTTCTACCAGATCCGCTCACAATGATACTGATCGGGCCAGTTGCAGCAGTTGCACTTGCATATGGCCAGTGAAATGAAACAGTACGAAGTGACTATTGGTGTTTGTTACAAAACCGCGAAGTCGTGACAGTCAATTGACGAACTTTTTTTAAAAATAATATATATTTTTATTCAAATTGCAAAAATATACCACGATCTCAAAAAATTGCAAAAATATACCTCTGTCGCCCTTTGGTAGGGCGATTTTGGACTTGTCGCCCTTTGAATGGGTAACATGTCCCCTTTCCTGTAGCCAGTTTCTAAAGAAAATTATAACTTTTTCATATGATCTCGGATGGAGATGAACTTTATATGAAAATTGTAGCACTCGACGAGATCTACAACTTTGGTATATAATTTTTTTTTCATTTGAATCCATTTGGACTACCAAAAACGAGATAGAAGTTTCAAATCTAGTATAGATCTGATTTTTAGATCTGAACTTTCCATCCTATTTTTGGGCATCTAAATGGATTCAAATAAAAAAATTGTATATAAAAGTTGTAGATATCGTCGAGAGCTACAATTTTCATATAAAGTTCATCTCCATCCGAGATCATATGAAAAAGTTATGATTTTCTTTAGAAACTGGCTACAGGAGAGGGGACATATCGCCCATTCAAAGGGCGACAAGTGCCAAAATCGCCCTACCAAAGGGCGATAGAGGCCTTAGTTGCACCTGTCGCCCATTCAAAGGGCGACAAGGGTATATTTTTGCAATTTTTTGATATCGTGGTATATTTTTGCAATTTGAATAAAAATATATATTATTTTTAAAAAAAATTCGTCAATTGACAAGATACGGTCGAGTCCTGCCCGCTGATAAATCTCTATTGTTGGAGAGATATGGCAGCCAGCCGCCCTCCTCGTCACATTACGTTGTCTACTGTAGTTTCTACTGTATCGTACAAAATAGTCTTAGAAATTTATTACGTATCACATTTCACAAATGACGCTTAGCTCGGATGGCAGAGGGCTTGTGGTGCATGCGTAAGGTCTTGAGTACAAATCTGTCAAAAGCAAAAAAATTAGATTTTTTTTGCATCAACTTCGTTCATTTAATTGGGCTATTAAATCATGCTCTAAATTTTTGTTACTTTTTGAGAAGGGTCCTCAAAGTATACCTAACCTATCATAAAAAATTCATCTCATGATCAAATTTGTGCAATTTTTAAAAATTCTGATAATGCTACTAATACATTTAAAGCAACTTTACTGATTTAATTAAGCTACTAAATTTGCAAATTCTTGAACTTTTTTGAGGAGGTCCTGAGAGCATGTGCCTACGCTACCATAAAAATTTCAAATCATGATCAAACTTTTGCAATTTTTAAAAAAATTGATAATACAGCTAATGCATTTAAAACAAATTTACTGATTTAATTGTGCTACTAAATTTGTAACTTTTTTAAAATTTATGAAAAGGGTTTTGAGGGCATGCCAAAGCTACCGTAAACAAATTTGATTTATGTATTTTCAAGACCTTTTAAACGAATATTTTAAAAAAATTCAATGAAATATTGTTTTAAAAAAACATCACTTTTTTTGGTGAGTTATTTAAAAAAAATCCTCTATCTGTTAAAATCTATGCTCGTCAACAATTCTTTCTATCCGTAGCAACGCGCGGACCCGATGCGCATGTAGTTAAACTGTTGTTGGGATACTAGTGGTACTGTAGTAGTATAATATCAATTTGCACTCGCTTCGGTTCCTGATCATAAATTTACACCGAAAAACTGACACGGCTAGCACATGGGATTTTTCCTCGGAAAAGGAAAGAGCAAATTGATAAACGCTGACCACCGGCAGTGAGTGGAGTAAGATCTAGCGACCAAATCGGCGGCATACACGTGTCCCCGTTTCTCTGCTGAGTAGGTAAAATCCCGTAGATCAAATGCCACGAAATCCTAGAACCTGGAACAAGTATTCAAACTTTAATAGGATGAGCCGCGCTGCGCATATACGACTTATCCAAATCGAAGCCAGGTCTGATTTGATTTTGACATATTTTGGTGACTAGGTTGCAGTTCCGCCGATAGGCAACGTCTCGGTCTCTCGTCTTCTCGATCGACGGCAGAGACTCGAGTGCGTCATGCATATAACGATATATGTGTCGTTGCACTGCACATACAACGGACGTGTATTCTTCTGGTTCCTCACTCTGCTAGCCGTGTCTGCGGTTTAGCCTATCAAAATCAGCTTGGTGCAGTGCACCGCCCAGAGTACGTCCAGTTGTGCACTCAGATCGCCTAGGTGCTTGACTTGTCGTGTTACCCAGAACTCCAGTAGTCCAGTACCCACGCGGTGGAACTTACCAAGTTACCAGTGGCGCCGGCCGCAGTATTCTATTAGTTAACTATGCACTTTTCAGCTTACCGCAATAGTACAGAAGGCTACTCTCTCTCGGTCAAAGCTTAACATGTATTTTCTTTTGATGTGTAGACTAATAAAATATTAAAAATAATTAGACTACCTTTAATTACTATCTCTATGCTTCTAACATCGATGGATGTGGCTTACATTGTAAAAGATCATGTGGAGATTTACTCGTGATTATGATGAGTTATTAACATCATTTAAAGTGTTACTTAAGTTTAAGGTTGATTTGAAGTTTAAATTGACTTTGAAGTATTCGGAGATAATACTCAAAATTTACGGTGCTATCAGCCTTGTGGGAGCAGTAGCACCGGGGTGTTGGTAGCATCGGCCCTAGGGCCGGTGTAAAAATTTCAGAGAACAGTGTTTTGGGTTTTTGGATGTAGGGCAGTAGGATCGGCCCTAATGAGCATGAATGATCCAAAAATTATGATTTTGATAGTTTAATTGCATATCTTTTTTGACATTCCTATGTAATAGGTATTTCTTGTCTTTGATAGTCTCAGGACGTCGATGCTTGATCATGGTGAGGCGAAGGATGATCGAGACTAGGCGAGGTGCGCCGGAGATTCAGACGATCGAAGATCGCCGCAAGATGATTGGAGACGGAGTCGCTACGAGCCGAGAAGACAAGGAATGGATGAGAAGCTAACTTAGAGCAACTCAGATCAAGAAGGGCCGTCGGATCGCGGTCTAGGTGATAGTGTAGTGGGTCTAGTTAGTATGCTTTGAAAAGTGTGCAAAAACCCGTTATGTTAGAGAGTTTCGGGTTAGCCCATGTATGAGTGAGTGAGTCAATCTTAGCTCTTGATGGTGATCCTTAGGGTAGAAGGAACTCATCCAAGGGTGGAGGTTGACTCAAGAGTAGTATAAATAGAGGGGGAGGGGCAACCTTCCTCATCTTGAAGGTTTTAGAGGTTTTGTGCTCCTTTAAGCTTTGTTCACTTTGCTGTGAGGCTTTGTAAATCTCCCTTCCAGAAATGCAAATCTTTTTCTCTTATGATTGAATTTACTTTATGTCTTAAATTCAGCACTTAAATTTCGCAATTTACATTCTTGCAATTTACTTTTCGCACATTTGGATTTGCCCTCCTCCTTCTAAATGCTTGTGGATTTTGTGCCAAGGATGTATGATTGATGGATGTGTCTTCTTCAGACTATATCCTAATCATCTAGGCATCTCTTGTGTTCTTTCTTGCAAGAAATCGATCTTTTACTTCTTCAAGGATCATTCTTGATAGATTGGGTTTTTGTTGTTTTTGACTTGAGCTCTTACTTGTCTTGTCTTGTGGGATATCATCTAAGATCATCTTGATCATCAAAACCCTAAACACAAGTCTAAGATCAAGTTTTTGGGTTTTTGCTCAAACTTGGTGCATTTTCCTTCGATTTGAAAAAGATCAAAACTTTGACATCAATCCCTTGGATTAAAGGTTGGAATAAATTCCTGATCTCCATATGAAGCTGCATAACAATTTTCATGAGTTTTGAACCAACCAATCAAAAGTTGCATTATTTTTGCTTTTGGAATTGGGTTGTGTTCTGTGCTGATTCTTGAGGCCCGATGTGGTAGCACCAAGGTTCAAAATTTCGGCGAATTTCGGATTTCGGACCACCCCGAGATCTCAAGTACCGGCCGGGAAAAAAATTTAAAAAAAATTCGAAATTGCTACAGTAAATTCGAAATTTCGTTTTTTTGGCGAAATTTCGCGTTTTTTGGCCGGTTTTGAAAGTTTTAGGGCCGGATTTGGTCCAATAACCCTTAGGAAAGTCATCTCCTATGAAAATTTGTTGAAAAACCTAATTTTTTAAATATTTTAAAATTTTGGCAGAAACACTGTCAGATTTTTATAAAATTGTACAAGCATGATAATAATATTAAAATGGTACTATACTTAATTTATTAGGATCATACATAAAAATTTTTAAAATAATTTAACTTCATTTGTTATCTTTAAAAAATCAAAAATAGAATGAACATAATTTGGACAGTTATATTGTCAGAATTTTATAATTTTTCTTGTGTGTGATTATGATCTAAATTTTTTTTGAGAGATTAATAATTTACTCAGTAACATTATATAAATTTTTCAAAAAGTTTCAAATTTGTTTGTTTGGTCAATCAAATCTATGTAAGCATTGAACTTCGTTTGTTATATTATATTTCAAAACTCAAAAAGAAAAGAAGATAAATGGTACTGTGCCTTGTAATAATTTTATAAATTCACTGGAGTGTGATCGCGAATCACAATTTTTATGGGATATTAAGAACTTCCTTATCACCATTCTTTAAAATTTTCAAAAAAAATTATGGTTTACATAATTTTTCATTTTGTTCAAGTTTGCCGGTAAGCCTTTTAACATGGCAGTAGTACTGTTCGAATTTTTAAAAATTCATACAGTTTGATCATCATCTGAAAATTTTATGAGAGCATTATAGATACATCATAACCATTCACAAAAAATGTTAATAGTTTCTAACTTCATTTGTATCATTTTCCATTCGGATCAAACTTGTCGGTCAGTGTTCTATCAGGACAGGGCCACTCTCCGAATTTTTAAAAATTCCAAACATGTGATAATCAGCTGAAATTTTTATTAGAACATTAGTTATGGATCATAAACATGCACAAAAAATTTCAACAGTTTATAACTTGATTTGTACCATTTTCCATTCCGATCAAACTTGTCGGTCAGTGTTTTATCAGGTACCACTCTCCGAATTTTTAAAAAATCCTCAAGTATGATAATCAGCTGAAATTTTTGTGAGAACATCAGCATTGTGTCAGGAACCTCCAAAAAACATTTCAAATTTTTTTGATAACGTTTAGACCACTTTTCAGCCAGTGCAAAAAAAACCCAAAATTTCGGATATTTCGCCCGAAATTTCGGGTTTTTTCGCCGAATTTCGGTTTTTTTTTTCCGGATTGGACCGGATTTGAATTTTCAAATTCAAATTTTGTCCGAAATAATTCCGAAATTTCGTTATCCGGTCCGGGGCGAAATTTATTCCGAAACCGAAATTTGAAACCTTGGGTAGCACTGACCACACATAGCAATTTACTGCTTTGGGTTTGTTTTTGACTATTTCTTTTGAGGGTTTGGTTGGAGTGTTTTGAGTGAGAGAAAAATTTAATTTCGAATCATTTACCCTTTCTGATCGTCGTCTCGGTCTTTCACATTGCCCAATAATGAGTTCTTTGTATCTTGCTTACATATTCTTTCTTATATGATAGAGTGTACAATGCGCGCCAAATGGTCTAGTTCTATTTAGAACCAGTACTAGTTGCATACACCACATATCCCGCCAACTATTCAACCACAATACTCATCCATGCACAAGCTTTTCCTCCGGTTTTCTACTCGTTTTGCCTAAGGAGTCCGGTGATCATTGGTCGGTTCGTTACCGCGACACCGGATCGATGTCGAGGAAGTCTGGGTTGTACCTTTGGATCGGAAGAGCGAATTACCCTGCACGATAAAGCGCCTATTTCGGTCTTTTTTTTATTACATCTATTTCGGTCTTAGCGCAATGCGAATATTGCATGCCTCTCAGTACATTTCTCGACACCCTAGAATTTTACATTTACATGGTTACTTGTTTAATTTAATCTTCTAGTCAGTAATGTCTTCAATATTCTCATTTATTTCTTCGTTTATTTTACTGTCCTGACTAACATATCACTCACAACGCCAACAACATGGCTGTTTTCAGCTTGATAGGAGTGGTCAAGCAGTCAGTATGACTAGGTTTACCACAGACTTGGCACATGGGTTGCCTTGTATTCTGAAACAAATTGGAAGTGTTTCCGGGTGGTTCTTTGCCACACCTGACCTGTATGCCTGTAGCAAAACCAGTCACACTGCATTAAAGTGCTTCTAACCACTCCTATCAAGCGAAAGACAACCATGTTACTGCAATCGCCATGACGCGTCCTCATATATGGCGTTCATTCAGAAACATTACTCGGTGCTATTGAGTTGATCACATCAGCGGTGATCTCATCAAATTGTCAATCAAGAGAAGTATCATGGCAAAGATAAGACGCAAACAGCGTATGGATCAAATTTGCCATTACTTTATATATTGGTCACTTTCGTATTTATAAATCTCGTAACTTTCATATTCATAAATCTCGTAGTTCTCTTAAACTCAACAATGTTATGCATGCTCCCAAAATAACTAGGAGTCTCTTTTTTTTCATCTTGAGTTTCAGCACAACTATTTTTTTTTGTTACGAATTGAGTCGCGTAGAACATCTTGAAGGCAAACAAGAAGGCAGATTGAATCCTTGAGCAAATGCTGTTTCAGATTTAGTACATCCCAAGGATCGGCTCAGTGTTGTTGTCGCTATCAATGTTTTGCCCTTTTCTTTTGGAACTAAAATGTTTGCTGTATGTTCGTTTGCCATGTTCACACTGTTCATTGTACGACAATATAAGTGGTAACGAAGCCGCCGCTGGTCCTGTGCAGGACTTCTTTTTATCTTCTCTCCCTTTTACATCTAGCCAATTTTACCAAATGGACTAATGGAGTGTTTTGCAGAGTCATCGGTATTTTATCACTTGCTAATCCTATCTTTTTGGTAGGCAATATGAAATCGTCAATACAGGATTGACTCCCGGTCTGAGAAATGCAATATTGACTTGCGACCAACATTATGTTAATGTTTTACCCGAATTGTTGCTTGAGAAGACAGGAATATTAGTTAGGTGTATAGCAACATTATCTGGTGCAGTTGAGATGCTACTCCTAATCAAATTAAAGAACGTAGTCGGAATTTAGAACTGTTAAAGGCTTTCTCAGCTAATTGCACACATGAAACATGTTTGTAAAGACCTAGGTAAGCTAGGTCGTGCTACCTTATCTATTCTATGGTTCAACAGCTAATTCTTGGCTAAAAGACGGAGAGCTAGCTAGCATAATGTCAGTTGAGATGCCAATCTTAATGAAATTAAGGTCCAGTTTGTTTGGACTCGGTTTAAAAGCCAAAAAGCTAAAGTTTAAATAAATAAGATTTTTTTTATCTGAGCTTTTTTAAAAACCATAAGCCTCCACATAAGGTTCTGTATATTTAGGCTTAAGCTTTTTAGCTTATAGCTTAAAGCTAGCTTTTTACCTGAACAGCTTAAAAGTAATTTTTTTATACGTGGTAGGCGTGTGTAATTTTACCCTAACTCAGTGGCATTAATCTAAGATCAACCATCAATAAGCCAAAAAAACACCTCTCCAATAGCTTTTGGCTTAGTTATATGAAACTTATGGCTTTTGAAAAAGCCCGGGTAAAAAGCCACTTTTGTTTAGACTTTAGCTTTTTAGCTTTTAAGCTAGTGAAAAAGTCCAAAGAAACATGGCCTAAAAACCAAAAACCACTGGTGATGGGCTTTTTTTGCTTATTAAGGGTCGATTTTAGACTAATACCACTAAAGTTAAGGTAAAATTACTCACTTATACCATATATAAAAGCCGTTAGCTTTTAATCTATTTAAGCCCTGTTTAGGACGGCTTCAGCTTCGGCTTCTCCTCTCTAGAAGCCGGAAGCTGTTCCAAACAGCTGGTTTCTCCATAGCCAGAAGCTAAAAGCCAGTAGCCTATTTGTACTAGGAGAAGCTGAAAACCGAAAGCTAGTCTGAGATAGCTTCCCATGGCTTTGATAGGTTGGGGTTATGACTTTGTCACTAGTGTTAAAGAAAATTACCCCTCCTACTAAGTATAAGATCCCAAACCCCACCTCTCTCACCCTCATTCCCGACCCGCACCCCTCACACCTAAAAGTTATACTAAAAGCCGGACTGCTAAACACTAAACCTCTTCAGTTCAGCCGTTCAATCGTGCAACCTTTTATCCATACAGCCTAACCGAAAGTTATTTTTCAGAAAAGCTACCGTCTAAAAGCTAACTTTAAACTATAAACTTAGAAACCTATACCTAAACAAATAGGGTCTAAAGGACACCGTCGGAGTTTGTTGTTAAAGGCTATCTTATTCAATTAAGTTGTTGCACACATGACACATATTTCTAAACACCTAGGTAAGGGTCGTGCTACCTTATCTATTCTATGGTTCAACAGCGCAACTGCATGACTAGCTAATATAATATATATTCTTTTAACTAGAAACAAATTTATATTTGTTATATACTCTAATACTTGTGATATTTTTGTACCACTTTCATGATTTTAATATTTATCGGATTAATCCGCACCGTTATAACCTAAATCCACTAAAATAAGTGATATAAATCCACTACTGCATAACCCCTCATCACAGACGGTTCACAAACCTCATCACAGACAGTTTTGTGAACCGTCTGTAACAAATTGTCAGTGATGAGAAGGGCTCATCACAGACGGTTTGCGAACTATCAGTGAAAACTATCATCACAAACAGTTCTAAACAAGAACCGTCTGTGATGTAAGCCTCATCACAGACGGTTCCACTTTGGAACTTTGGAACCATCTGTGAAGCCACCTACATCACAGCACTTTAGAACCATCTGTGATGTAGGTGGCTTCACATACGGTTCTTGTTTAGAACCGTCTATGATATTGCCTTTCCAATGTTTACACTTTTCTATTTATTGGCTAGCCTCAGGAAATGCAAGCCATGCCCTTTGAAACAAAACAGATTACAGAGCATCATAAGTATATTATTATGACATACATTTCATAAATGAACTTAGATCACATATTATAACGTACAAAGCATCCATTTAAGAAATCAACTCAGATCACACGTTACAATGTACATTGCATCTATTTAAAAAATCAACTAAGATATATTAACTAATTGAATTCAGAACTACAACTCACAAATTCACAGCACAAGGTTTACAAATTAATCCAAGTGGTAACTAACAAATTCACAACTCATCAGATGAGGCATGAGTGGCATTCGCCATTTGGATTTATGACCTCACGCATCAAGAAGGCACAGAGTTGTCCTTGAATTCTTGGCAGGTCAGCCTGTTCCAACGCAGATTCAACGCATTTCCAAGCCTGTTGATGGGAAGAGTAAAGTCTTGCGTGTATATAAATTGATAAGAGGAAACAATTATTGCAAGATTGACAAACCTCTAAAACATTGGTCTTCTGTGCACCAATGAGGAGTTGTATGTTGTGGCAAACATAGAATCCACATAGGTTAGTGGCCTTTGGCTACTGGTGGCACTGCCAAAATATAATAGGTTAATTCCGGATGAATTATTATAGAGTGTGAAGGATTATTGTGTACTAGAGGATACCAGAAACTTATAAATGTACTTTAGCTTAGATGATGAGAGCATCTAGGCTCCCTATTTGTATAAATTATGCTTATAATATAGGTTTTGGTGTTGATGACTAAAAAGGATACTCAGTGAAAACCGACAATAGTCAGATTTGATGATCAAGGCTAAGGTGTTTTTCTAGTTTTGGCTTGGGAGTTGTTTCAAGTCATATAATTAAAATCACCGTACTATTAAGAGGGATTATATATAAGAAATGATCTTGGTTCATATGCAAAATCACTAAGATTACTTGGAGCATAGGACTTTTCATATTTCTCACTCAAAAATCCAGAGCTTTATCTTGATAGCCAAAACAATTCTCTCTGGACCAAACTTCATTTTACATAGGCGCTCAAAGATCCTAAGTTCAAATTTCTAACCGAGCGTACAACATGTACGCCGGACCGATATTTTTGGTCCGACACTGAGAATTATCTTCACTGAGCGTACTCTATGTACGTCGGACCGACTTTTTCAGTTCGGCGTTGAGAATTCTCCTTTGATTCTTTTTCAACCAAGTATAACTATGTTCATCGGACCAATCTAAATTATTTCTTATAATTAGTCCGGCATAAGTTATATTTTCACTCTAAATACAATTCTAGTCTGTGTTAAAATTTATTTTAACCAGAAATATAAAGTCTGATGCAGACCAGAAATATAATTCTAGTCTGTGTTAAAATTTATTTTAACCAGAAATATAAAGTCTGATGCAGACCAGAACTCCTTGTGTACGTCGGACCAATTTTTCCGGTCCGGCGCAAACTTGTTTCACTCTGATAAAACCAGCCGTTTTTCCCATGTACGCCGGACCAACTTTTTCGGTCCGGCGCAAACGTTATTTGCTGGTACTCAAAAGAAACAAAAACATATGTACTCCGGACCAACTTTTTCGGTCTGGCGCAAGCATTGTCTTGCTGATATCAAAATCAAGCAATGCATGTGTACGACGGACCGATATTTTCGGTCTGATGTAAATGGATCTCTCTAAGTTCAACAATGCTTCTCAATACTATGTACCCCGGACTAAAATTTCTGGTCCAGCGTGTGTGTAGTTTGACTTATGGTTCATACACCATAGAATTTTTGCAAAAAGGTAGCAGTTGACCTATCCCATCTAACCTACCAACCCCCAATGGGCAAATGGCAGGTGTAACGGTTATCTCTGTTCAAGATCTATATATAGAATGCCTGGGTTCACAAACAAAAATATAGCTTTGCACATTCACATCTTTTGATATCCTGAATATCTTTAACATCATTCAGATCATATACAACTCTTGATCTTTAGAATTCTTGAGCTTCTTTTTCATCAAGAGTTTGAGCTTCAACTCAGAAATCACAAACATTCATTCAGAACATTTAGAGTACTTGCTCCAAGCTAAGTCTAGTTTGCATCTAGCTACTGAACCAAGAGACAGGGCTTGTGGATAGTCTATTACTCTTGGAACTAGCTGTTCCTAGACGGTTGGAGAAGTTGTTCGTGCGACCTATCCAACAGTGATTGTGGAAGGCCACCATTGCTGTGAAAAGTTGAGACTCACCTCACTGGAGTAGTGAAAGAGTCAAGATAGTGGAAAACCAAAAGCTATTGAGATTGGCTATTTGGTGGAGCAATACTTCCGAGGTAGTGCTCTAACGGGGACGTATGAGTGATCTCTGAACCTTGGTGGAAAATCATTGTGTTCTCCTGTGTTTGTTTTTATTGCTCATTATTCTCTTATAGTTTCTCATTCGAAATTCCCTTTCTTACAAAGTTTTCTTGAACAAGTGTTGTTCTAGACTTTTATATTAATTGCTTCCGTTTCTGCATTTTATTGAGAAAAGTTTTTCATAATAATAATAATAAAAGGTTTTAAAGTTGCCTATTCACCCCCCTAGGCCAACTTGGTCCTTACAGATGAGTCCTTGTGTGGCCCTCCACAAGCTCTATAGACATTGAACGACATGTCAAGTAAATTTGCGATAGGCGTCAAGTCGTGGGTGTCACCTTTTTGAAATCAAGGTAAATTACCCCATTATGTCTTGGTATAATTATGAGAAGAACCCAATAAAACCTACACAGGTATGTTGTCATGGTCATTCAACCTAACTTCGAGCTGCTTATAAAGTACAAATCAACAAGTATAGCAACTGCACGAAGCATTTACCCTGGGTTGTGGGGTAAAAGTATGATTTTTTTATCCCATTGAGCCAGCAATACATTTTTCATGTACTCATAGATGACCTGTAAATTTTTGTCCATGGTTTGCTTGGACACCATGTGTAGGTCGAGGAAACCCACTAGTTCTTTCCTTACTTTTGTTTCCATGATCATGTATCTATATATACAGAATCAAGGATCATATATATATGACATTTATCGGTATGACACGAATGTAGACCGTGATTGCACACACTTACAATATCCAGCATCTGGTGAGAGAGGCGTTGAGGGCGTTGAGGTTGTAGAGATCGAACAAGTCGTTGAAACGACCACGAAGAAGCCATTCAAAAGCTGGTATAAGAAATGCTCCTCCTTGAAGTTGACTGAGACACTCGATGCCTGTTGTGCCATTGGCTTGTTGGCTTGCTCCATGCATCAATCTTGCAATCTAACGCAGGCTAATGTAAGCGTCTACTGGCGCTCTTTCGGTATGAACGACTTTCCCATCTCGAATTACTGCGCCAACAGGGCCAACGGAAAGTCATGGGCTGACGTGGTCCCCTTCGATTTGCCCTTGTGGCCGCCTCACCGTCTATCATAGGTCGTCTTCATGAGAGACAACTAGGCCTGAACTAAAGTGACGGCCTATGCCTTACGGGACACGGTAGCCGATTTGGTGTGCTCCTTCGGTGCAGCACATGGCTTCGATAGTGGTGGTAGCTCTAGTACATCATGTGGCTCTGGTAGTGCTGGTAGCTCTGCCGCAGCACGTGTCTCCGGTAGTGCTGGTAGCTTCGGTGCTACAGGGCAGTTGTCGAAGGAGTTGTCCCTCTTGGGCCACTGGATGAATGTGTCAATGGCACCCCTAGTGTGACAATCTCATCATTTCGGGGCATCTCCAACTTGACGGCCTTGCAAATTTCATGTATACCGTTGACCTGGACCTTCGCGTAGCCTGGAGCTACCGTGGTACCTTGCACAAACGACCCTAGACCGGATGGATACGCACACCCCCAAGCAGCCTACAGGGTAAAGAGCTGTTGGCAAGCCTGATTTGGAGATTGCACGACGTAGCCACCTACATAAGGATACACAATTAGCTAACACGTCCAACAAGTCTATCTTAGGAGCATTGCAGACATGTATATTACCCAGGTGTCATTGATAGGAAATATGCTGTCATCCGCATCCGTCTCAAGGGCGGACGCGTAGCTGCTCCGATGGATAGTTGGGCTGAACTGCGTTTGTGCTTCTAAGGCTTGCACGTTCCGTGTATGCTTCTCTGCAGCCACCCTTTGCTCCATCCTTTTCTCAAGGCTTCTTAGCTGATTATCGAACTGCGCTTTGAGCTTTTCCTTAACCCTTTCCTCAATGAGGGCTACTAGTCGTTCCTTGCGCTCAGCTTTACTTCTCTTCGTACTCCGGTACATGTCAAAGTCTTGTGGGAATCCTATTTTCTACGGAACGAAAACACCTATGCCTCGCGTGTGACACAGGTGCTCCTTGTTTCCCAAGACCATGGAGAGTATATCTTTCTCTCTGTCTGAAGTGAAAGAGCTCTGGAAAGATTTCGTGCTCAACGCTATCTGCATCCAAGATCCCAACATGTTATTTCACATATGAAGGTATATATGGTCTTAATATAAACTATATAGTTCGATATCTTACCAGGCGTTGGGACACTTCCTTGTCTGCGGGGTTGGCAAAGGATCTTATGCAAAACTGGCTACTCTATTCGATACAATTGCCTATGGGCAAGTATATTTGTCCTCCCTTGTTTCATTTGTAGATATTGTTGCCTATTACTTAGTATATTAATATAGCCAAATTGGCATAATTTCATGAACTATATGTAGCAGATTACTATCCCAAGTGCACTAATGATAGTTGTGGAATTCAAAAATGAAAGAAAAGGACAATCAGTTCATACTGTGACAAATTGAATTCCAAATTTTAGTTCTCTAAATATTTATACAAGGATTTGAAACCCTAGGCCTTATTTAGGTAACAGAACCACAAATTCCGTATGTTCACAGCAAATCAAGATTGTTAGTATTTTGTTGGTCAAATATTTCAGTGAAAAGAACCTATTCAAGTCCTTGCTCCTTAGGAAGACACTAAAAAATCAAGAATATTCACATTAGTCATTCCTAAATCAAAATGATAATATGTAGGCCTAACTCTCAATGGTAAATACCAGAAATTCTAGAGAATCCATATGTCTTAAGTTTACCTTTAAACAGAAAGGGCCACCATTGAAAAGACAAGGACATGCTAGCATGCCACACGAATGGAATGATGCAAACATGATCCATTATGAAATAGAATGTAGAATAAACTATTTCTCACAGAATTCTTCAACACAAATTACTAATATGAGCTTATAATCATCTAATAGACTAATTCTAAGTGCGGACAACAAAAGTGCGGTACTGCAATGTATAGAGTGTAGCCGAGGGAAGAGGAATTCATTCCCTCCTAACAGACGAAAACAGGCTACTGGAAATGGAATGACAAATTGTACTGGTACGTCCAAGTCACAAGAGAATATATAATGCTGAAAAATTGGAAACAGAACTGAGGAGTTGCTATCAAGAAACAGAATTGAGAGCTTAAAACTTGATGTGACTTAACAAGAATAAGCACCAAGGGCAATTTGAATTGCAAGCATAATCACTTATACAAAATAAAGCAATAGGTGATATAGACGAGCCAATCCAACTAGAACTAAGACTTAACAAATACCATTAAGTGGTATCAATGATCAAAAGAGAGTGATCTCATATTTTGCACACATAGGTTTTGATGCATAAAATGAAAATCTCATTATTATTTTGAAGCTCAACAATAAGATTTCCTTAGTTGTAACAACAACTTAGTGCATGCAGGAATCATGCACTTGATTGTCATGAAGCTTACTAAGATGAACAAAATCATGTTTTGGCTATTTACACTCAAATGGACCAGAGAAATGTCATCTTTCAGTTAAAGAGCATGTGTTTTTTAGGCAAAGCAAGTCTATTTAGTATGTAGACACTTGCAATAATTTTCTGGAGTTAATTCACAGAAATGTGTTGAACATATCTCATTTTTAACTGCAACTGCATGAATAGACAAGAGAAATAAATATAAGGTACCAGCAAACAGTCAATATCATCTGTTTTTAGTCACTAATAACCTGATGGTGCCAGAAGACTATATCCATTTGTCTGTGTCAACATAATACTGATAATAATTATCATACCTGTGAAATGGCCAGAGATCCCCCTTTCCCCCTCACATTTGACATAAAATCGTGCTACATAACAAACTTGCCACAACAAACATGCCGCACAAGTGATAACCAGTGAGCTGAAATATGGGGATCCTCTACCACAAATTCTACTTCTAAGATCAATGTGATAACCAGTGAGCTGAAATATAGGGATCCTCTACATGAACAATAATATGGTAGGTACTCAAAGCATCATAAGTAAATGGCACACATTGTATCTTGAAGTGTTGAATCCCTTTTAATTCTACGGATTACAAATTTCTAAAATGATGATAATATTTCTATGAAAAAGGCTCAAATTATTTTCAAAAAAACTCAGATAACAAGGTGCTAACAGTGATGTGTTAGCTTTTCAGCCAAACCAAGCGCATACCCAGGCCACTGCCACAACCAATTGTTTTAATCCCATGAATGAGGCAACTAGCACTACCACAAACCAAAAGAAAGTTAACCTATAACCTATCTTGATGATAATAGAAAAAAAACATATCAAGCCCTAACATGCCATCAATCTCAAAAAACTAAATCCAACTAAAATACAAATGTGCCAGAAATGTAGGCCTCTCTTACAATGATCCATAGAAAAACTAACAACATTTTTGCACCTAAACACACCAATACACCAACATATGTACACAATCTCGGCTTAAAATTCGGTCCCCTCGCAAAGCTATCCACAAAACCCTAGATTGGTCATAGATCTAAGCCGTGTGGGATGTGGAAACCCTAGAGAGAGGTTCTATGAGGGAGAGACATACCTGCAGGTGACACACCGTCCAGGGGGACGAGGGGGAGGGCCCGGTGAGGGGGATGGCGCACCGGAGAGGGGGAGGGCACACCGGTGAGGGGGAGGGCCTGGCGAGGGGATGGTGCACCGGAGAGGGGGAGGTTGCTGAGGGGGATGTCGTCGCAGGGGAGCAGGTGGTGGGCATGAGGGCAAGGGCACACACGGTGCCGGCGTGAGGGCGAGGGTCGTGGACGCCGGGGGTGGCTAGGGTTTAGGTCAGCACACGGTGCTGGCGTGAAGGTGAGGGCGCACAAGTGATGAGGACAGTGCGTGAGGGCAAGGGCAATGCGCGGCTCGGGCCGGTGTTTATGGCCCAAATCATCACAAACGGTTTTGGGCTTGAACCGTCTGTGATGACTCATTTTTTTTTAAAAGCCTGATTTTTTTTAACACAGCCGTGCTACAGTTAAATTAAGAGAAGGAGGATAGCGGTACAAGGTTTTAGACGCTTACAAGGTGCAGGAGACTGCACCCAAGGAGAAAGACAGAAAGGAAAACAGACAGCATAGAAGGAAGAAGAAAAAAGCTACTACTACTACTACTAACACGAGCACACCCTTAGTGCGTTTATTTAATGATTTTTAAGATGTTTTGCTCTGCGAAAATCCAATTGGAGGCCTCATCTTTGATTGATTGGACGACTTCTTCATGCGCTATGCAAATGTCTCGAACACTCTGCAAGGCGCTCTTTCCACCAAAGACCAACAAGTGAGGATAATGAGGTTTTGATCCTTTCCAAATTTTGGTGTACAGCTTAAAGCATAAGGTTCCAATGTTCAAGATCATCAGTAACCGCAATTGGTCCATCTCTAAAGCGGCATGCGAACCAGTGTGCTATAGATGACCACAAATACGGGCTTTGGGACAGTCGACGAATAGGTGGAGAACCGTTTCAAGGTTTCGGCAGCACATAGGACAAAAATACTGATTTGGCCATCCCCTACTTTGCAAACGCTGCGCTGTCCATAAGCGGTTCTGTTGCGCCAGCCAGAGGAAGATCTTGCACCGCATCGGCGCCCAAGCCGACCAGATGGTGGTCGTGAAGGATTTCTGGACGCTTCCTACGAACTGCATTTGGTAAGCCGATTTTGCTGAGTAGGCCCCATCGGGGGATTGTGTCCATGTAATGTCATCATTCGTGTCCGGTTGAAGCGGCACTGATTGGACTTTGATCCATAGTCTGACATATTCTCGTATAAGGTGCCGATCGAGGTTGTGGCGTATGTCTCGTATCCAGTTATTGTTTGTTAAGGCGTCTTCCACGGTTCTTGTCTTTCTCCTGAAATGGGCGTATAGCCGCAGCGCAATCTGGGAAGGTGCTGCACCATGTAGCCACCTGGCAGTCTAGAATGGCGTGGTCCGTCCATTTCCGATGTTGACAATAGTCGCCGCTGCGAAGAGCATACAATCAGTATCATCACATGGCATGTGTTTTACATTCCCTGTTCTTTCCGGGTGAACACGCGAGAGCCACAACCAGCGTAGACGAAGCGCCCGCGAAAATCTTTGAAGGTCAAGGACTCCTAGGCCTCCCAGATGAAAGGGGCGGCAAATAGTTGTCCATCGCACCTTACAATTGCCACCATGCAGTGTTCCATGACCCGCCAAAGGAAGGCCCTTCTCATCCTGTCAATGTTTGCCATGAATTCCTTCTGAGCCTTCATTACTGAGTAAATAGATTGGGATGGAGGAAAGGACCGATTTTACCAAGATCAACCGGCCAAAGAAGAGTGGTATGGCGTCGCCAGATTGTTAAGCGTCGCGCCACTTTGTCTGTAAAGGGAGGAGTCTTGTCTGTGCAGTGGACGCAGCGATAAAGGAATGCCTAGATATTTCATTGGGAAATGTGATGTGGCTCCCGAGAAGGGCTGCAACACAGAGTTAAGATCAACCCCCTGGCAGCGGATTGCCGCTATGGAGCTCTTTTCCATGTTGACTCGCAGGCCAGAGGCCTGTCCGAAACGCTGCAGGATGTCGATAAGCGCGCACAGCTCATCCTTGTCTGGGTTGAGGAAGATGACTGCGTCATCGGCATAGAGGTAGAGGCGTAGAGAGTTGCCACATCCTCTAAGCAGCGACAGGATCCCGTCATCAGTTGCTTTCTTGAGAATGTAGTGCAACGGGTCGATGGCTAGAATGAAAAGATACGACGATAGAGGGTCTCCTTGCCGTAAGCCTCATTTGTGCTTAATTTGGCCTCCCGGAACCCCGTTGAGAAGCACTGAGGAGGCCGCAGAAGCAAAACTAGAGGATAGCCAACAACGCCATCTTGGCCCAAAACCGCGCGCTTGTAGTAGACCTAGAAGGTATTCCCATGAAACGGAATCGAAGGCCTTTTCGATGTCCAGCTTGGGCATTAGTGCCGGAGTGTGTGTCCTATGATAAAACCTGGCCTGGTTGCGGACACTCAGGAAATTGTCTTGAATACTTCGACCTTTGATGAAAGCAGTCTAGGAAGTGGAAATAAGCGAATCAATATGCGTGGACAGCTTTTTTAGAAAGGCTGTTTTTTAAGGGCCCAAATAATCACAAACGGTTCTGGGCTTGAACCATCTATGATGAACTCATCACAGATGGTTCAAGACCAGAACCGTCTGTGATAACTCATTTTTTCCTTTTTTTAAAGGCTGTTTTAAGGCTATTTTTTTCTTCAAAAGGTTGTTTTCTTTAATTATAATACATATATCTCATTAATTACAATACATATATCTCATTAATTATAATACATACATCTCATTAATTATAATATATTGTAATTAATTATAATACATACATCTTATTAATTATAATACATACATATATAGCTCCTTAGATCACAAAGAACAAATAGATATATATACATATGTAAGCTACATTTAAACTCAGCATCTTCAATTCTCTCTTTACATAGCTAGCTACATCTTGAATATAATGCAATTAGAACCAATTACTACTTTAGATCAAAACGAACAAATGGATCTACACCAAGCTAGATCAAAATCATCTTCAATTCCCTTTTTACCAAGCTAGATATATCTTGAATATAATGCAATTAGAACCAATTATTAACCTAGATCATCTTACCATCTTCAATTCTCTCTTTAAGTAACTAGCTACATCTTGAGTATAATGCAATTAGAACCAATTACTACTTTAGATCACAAAGAACAAATAGATCTACACCAAGTTAGATCTAGAAATCATTTTCATTTTCCTCTTTACCAAGCTAGATCTTGAATATAATGCAAATTAGAACCAATTACTAATCTTATATGACCTAGAACAAAAGGATCTATAATGACACTTTCAAATCCAAGGTCTCTTTTCACCAGATCGCCTCTCAATCGCAGCCACCTCAAAAATAGCTTGAGAAACCCTAAAAACAGAGAGGAGGTCAGGGCTCTTTGTACTTATTTTCAAGAAAATGACATCACAGACGGTTTTTGACTAAAATCGTCTGTTTGATGACTATTTTTGCAAAAAAAATCATCTGTGATAACCCCTCATCATAGACGGTTTTTGAAAACCGACAGTGATGAGGAAACTAATTTGAGTCCTTTTGTAGTAGTGATCTTTCTCTCTCTTTTTGATTAATTTTGGAATTCTAGCCTCGTGAGCGCACATAATGACTTCTTTTTCTAGTATTTTAATAACTAGCACCGATACGTGTGAATCAGGATTCAGGCATACCATTTATCTAGTCCAAAAAGAGATATATGCAGGTTCTTTCGATAACAATTATGACAATTTTTTTCAGAATTTTTTAATGAACATTTACAATTTTTCAGAATTTTTAGTGAACATTTACATTGTGTTTTGTTTTGAAGAGGATGTACCAAAGTTAGAATGTACCGGATATGCATGCCCTCTTTCATATAGCAGTAGACAAGGGCTCGTGCGTTGTAACGAAAATATATTTTTGAATCAAATAATCAAACTATACCATGTGACGAATACTCATACCAGGGGTACCCCAACGGCCCTGGGTAACGAGCAGGCTGCCTCAAGCATAACTCAAGCCTAGCAGGCCGCTCCAGGCCCGCTACCGACCAAAAGCACCTACAGGACCGCGCAGGACGCCCATTCCCGACCAATCGGGATAAGCATCCCCGACCAAGCAGGGCCCCGACCTCCACCGCAGGTCGGATCTCCTGACTCCGATCAAACCAAAGCAACCTTCGCCAATGGCCGCGTGTCGAAGCCTTCACCGGCCCACAGCCACGTGCCCCACGGACGGGGTCAATCGAAGTGACTATACGAGCGGTGGCCCTTCCCAAGATGGTTTAATAGCTGCGAAGTCAAGCTTCCGGTCCCATCGGCGACCACGTCACGACACGAAAACGCGCTCCCTCCCGAGGCAAGACTAACGTTATCGCAAAGAACGCCAACACTCGTCGAGCTCACGTATGCGGTATGCCATTTCCCAACGGCGACTAACCGCTCCGCCCAACAAGACTACCGACCCAGCGTGGGCAAGACGAATGGTGACGGTCGATGTAACGAAGGACCGAAGCTCTTAGCATAGGTCACCTCGCCTTCCCCAACTCTCGATGTAACCCGCCTTCATCAGATAAAAGAAGGCAGGAACCCCGGGAGAGGGAGAAGAAGAGAGAAAAAAGAGACACACGACGAGCAACGAGCATTCTTGCCGAGGCTCTTAGCTCGCTCTTGTAAACATTGTGTAATCATCCGCCCTAAAGACAATACCATACCACCACACGAACTGGAGTAGGGACATTCAGCCCGAACCAGTATACATCTTGGGCTTCCGAGTCTAACCATTCAGGGAGTGGGAACATGCGGCCCCTTAGACTTACAAATTTACTTGTCGGTGCTCGAAACGCCGACAGTTGGCGTGCCAGGTAGGGGCCTTTGCGCGTCTTCATCGACATCTCCGGATTCCCGTTAGCCTCCCTGATGGCATCTTTCACCCACGACGGCACGATTGCGTCGGAAGCTCGATCGCGGCTCCTCGACTTCGCCGCCACTTCGGCGGGAGGGCTCATGCTTATCCCGGCTGCCTCTGGAGCCCAGGCGCCCGTCGGGAGCCTGAGCGCCTTCTCCCACGACCTCGCCAAACTCCGACTTGAAGCACCCCAACATGCCCCGAAGCCGGAACCCAAGGAGCGCCGCGCCACTTCTGGCGATAGCTCCCGTGAGCTCGGGCACGTGACCATGTCACCCCCCGCAGGCTCACATCTTGTGGCAATGGCCGGCTACATGCCGGCCTCTATCCATGAGTTGCTGGAAGATTCTTCCGGCCACGATTCCAGCTCCGACACGGAGCACCCCACCATGGACGACACTCGCGCGAGTGTAACATGGCAGCACGCGATCGACTTGATCGTAATCCCCGCGGCTCTGAGGGTCCCCATCCGCGCACTAAGGCGCAGGAGGAGGAATACCAACGCGAGCATCGCTGAACGCGCTCAAGCTCGCCCGCGCCGAGCTTCAACGACAACGCCAAGAGCCGGAGGAGCGGCGGGTCGAGCTCGGCCTCCGAGGCCAACCCGAGCGGGAGGAGCCCGAGCCTTGAGATGCTTGGCGGCGCTGCGGGCGCACACGCCGAGCACGCCACAAGCTTGCGGAAGAGTCGACGGCCCTCGGTTCTTCCCCACGCAAGTCGAACGTGGGCTGCGGCGCGATCTTGCCCGAGGCCTTCCCAAGCCGACGACCCGAGGCCAAAGCCACATACCGTAACCTCCGGGTGGTGGGCGTCAAAGACATGCGAACCTCCGGCCCTACCATTGGAAGCCACCGTCACGCCGGGCCCGCATCACGCTCCCGAGCCGCTTGGCCGGCCAAGATGGCGGCGCACCACGAGCAACCCGTGCCTCGCGCACCGGTGCGCCGGCGCTTCGGTGACGCCCTACGATGTCCGCCGCCGAGGCGCGAAGAAAGGCGGTGGATGAAGCCGCCACTCGCGTGTTGTGGGCGATGGGCGCCATCACCATCGGCCCCAAGCCCCGATGGTCCGGGACCACGGGCCTTCGCCAGTGATTCGCCGCGGATTTCTGCCGATTCGAGGCACCGACCAACATTGCCAAATACACCGGGCCACAAACTCCGGCGATGGCTCAAGACTCTGCGGCTCGCATGTCGGGCGGGAGCAACGGATGATCTCTTTATCATCCAATACCTCCTATCTACCTTGCGGACTTTGCTCGAGCCTGGCTCGAGTACTTGCCCGCAAAACCATCAGAATCGGGCCGACTTGAAGACCCTCTTCGTCGGCAACTTCGGTGGCACTTACAAGAGCCACAGGAACTCCTGACCTGACAAGGGCAAAGCAGCAGCCTGGGAAACTCTCCGACTACATCCGGCGATTCTCCCGCCAGGTAACGAGCTCCCGACATCTCCGACGCCGATGTCGTGGGGCATTCATCTATGGCACCTCCCGTAAGGCCTTGGTGCACAAGCTGGCCGCGTCAAGCCCGTAACCACTAAGGAACTTCGGACATCGCCACCAACCACGCCCGCGAGGAAGCCGGGAGCCATCTTTGAGGACGGCAAAACCAAGCAAGAGCCCTACGCCGAGCCGTCCTTCCGACCGCCTCCGACAAACGGAAGCGGCATGGAAAGCAGGTCCGCGAGGCCCAAGTGGTCGCAGCCGTCGACCGACCTGCCAAGCAGCAGGTGCAACTAATCGTCGCGCCTGACCACTTCGAAAAATTGATGGACAGCCCGTGCCCAAACCACGGGTTCCTCGTCAAACACAAGTACCGGGACTGTGAGGTCCTAAGGCGTTTCCTCTCTGGCACCCCCACAATGCCGCGGGGCAAAGGGAAGAAGCCAGCCTCGGCCCCAAGGGCCGCGGAGAAAAAGGCGGACGACGAGTTCCCCGAACCCGACGGCTGCCTCATGATCTTTGGTGGCTCACCGCTTTCGCCGACAAGCGTCGGCTCAAGGTCGCCACGCGAGGTCCACACCGCCTCACCGGCCGCCCCTCAATACCTTCGGTGGTCAGAATCTCTGATTACTTTCGATCGGATCGACCACCCCGACCACGTCCCGCAGCCAGGAAGGTATCCGCTCGTGGTCGACCCCATCGTGGGGAAGAAGCGCCTCACCAAGGTGCTCATGGACGGCGGCAGCGGCCTCAACATCCTCTATGTTGAGACGCTCGACGCCATGGGGGTCCCTCGCTCGAGTCTCCGACCGAGCAAGGCACCTTTCCACGGCGTCATCCCTGGCCAGCTGGCCCACCCGCTCGAGCAGGTCGACCTGCCTGTCACCTTCGGAGGACCGGGAAATTCCCGCACCGAGACCCTCACCTTTGAGGTCGTGGACTTCCCCGGTTCCTACCACGCTATCCTGGGGAGGCCGTGCTACGCCAAGTTCATGGCGGTCCCCAGCTACGCCTATCTGAAACTAAAGATGCCCGGGCCGCAGGGAGTCATCACCGTGGCTTCATCCTTCCAGCTCGCTTACAACTGCGAGCGAAGCAGTTGCGAGCTTGCGTCGGCGGTCATCGCGTCCGCCGAGCTCGACAACCTCCGGAGGGAAGCCTCCGAGTCCGTCCCTGAGTCTAGCAAGTCGGGGGCGGGATCCTTCAAGTCCGCCGAGGATACGAAGGAGGTTACGGTCGATCCCCGGGATCAGACCAAGACCGTGTGGGTTGGAGCCGCGCTCCCCGCTAAATAGGAAAGCACGCTCGTCGACTTCCTCTGCGCCAACAACGATGTCTTTGCATGGAAATCCTCCGACATGCCGGGAATTCCCAGGGAGGTCGTCGAGCACTCCTTGAGCATCCGACCAGGCTCAAAGCCGGTCGCCCAACGCCTGCGCTGCTTCGACCAGGAAAAGCGCAGGATCATAGGGGAGGAGATCGCCAAGCTTTTAGCTGCAGGGTTCGTAAAAGAGGTACGCCACCCCGAGTGGCTGGCCAACCCTGTACTTGTAAAAAAGAAGAGTGGGCAATGGAGAATGTGCATTGACTACACGAGTCTCAACAAAGCGTGTCCCAAGGACCCGTTCCCCTTGCCCCGCATTGACCAAGTCATAGACTCCACCGCGGGGTGCGAGTCCCTCTCCTTTTGGGCGCCTACTCGGGCTACCACGGATAGCGTTGAAGGAGCCCGACCAGCTCGCGACCTCCTTCATCACCCCGCTTGGCTCGATTCGCTGCGTAACAATGCCGCTTGGTCCGAAAATGTGGGCGCTACATACCACGATGTATGCAAACGTGTTTCAACGACGGATCGGCCGCAACATCGAGCGTCGTCGGCGACATCGTCGTGAAGACCGTGAAGGCGGTGACCTCATCACCGATCTAGAGGAGACCTTCGCGAGTCTTCGACGATTCCGTATAAAGCTCAACCCCGACAAGTGCGTCTTCGGGGTCCCCAAGGGGAAGCTCCTCGGCTTCATTGTCTCCGAGCGGGGCATCGAGGCCAATCAGGTGAATATCTCAGCGATCGCAAGGATGGGCCCGGTTGGCAACCTCAAAGGGATCCAAAGGCTGACTGGATGCCTTGCAACCTTAAGCCGTTTCGTGTCTCGCCTGGGCGAGCGCGGAATGCCGCTCTACAGGCTGCTTAAGAAATCCGATCGCTTCGGTTGGACCCAGGAGGCTCAGGAGGCCCTCACCCACTTGAAGGCCTTCTTGTCCTCACCTCTGGTCCTGGTTGCCCCG
This sequence comes from Otatea glauca, assembly GCA_036346275.1. Taxonomy (NCBI): domain Eukaryota; kingdom Viridiplantae; phylum Streptophyta; class Magnoliopsida; order Poales; family Poaceae; genus Otatea; species Otatea glauca. Next base: position 23,182,262 of record CM070715.1, read on the forward strand.
GCACCAGGTGAACCGCTGCTCCTCTACATCGCCGCCACTACCCAAGTCGTCAGTGGGGCCCTTGTGGTGGAACGAGCGAAAGAAGGCCGTGAGCTCAAGGTACAACGGCCAGTCTACTTCATCAGCGAAGTGCTTTTCGAGTCCAAGGCTCGGTACCCGCAGGTGCAGAAGCTGCTCTACGTAGTGCTCATCGCCAAAAGAAAGCTCGTCCATTAGTTCGACCAGCACGCTATCACCGTGGTGACCACGTCGCCGCTCGGCGAGATCGTCCACAACCGCGACGCCTCAGGAAGGATAGCCAAATGGGCGCTCGAGCTCAGCGGTCACGGCATAACATACGTCCCTCGAACAGCGATCAAGTCACAGGCCCTGGCCGACTTTGTCGCCGAGTGGATCGAAGCCCAGGCGCCACCGGTGCCCGAAGACCCCGAGTACTGGACGATGTATTTCGATGGGTCCTACACCAAGAACGGCGCGGGTGCGGGAGTCGTCATCATTTCCCCGCTCGGGAACAGGCTTCAATACGCCATTAGGTTGCTCTTCGACGCGACCAACAATATCGCTGAATACGAGGCTCTTGTCAACGGTCTCCGGATCGCTGCCGACCTCAGCGCTCACCGACTCTATGTCCACGGGGACTCCAAGCTTGTCGTCGATCAGGTCATGAAGGCTGCGGAGCCCGAGACGCCCGCATGGCCGATCTTCGTCAAGAAGCACGCAGCGATCAAGAGCGGGTTTTGAGCTCCACCATAGCTACAGACGCTTCTAACGGTGAGGCCGATTACCTAGCTAATCTTGCCTCTAGCCGAGGCGATCCCACTGGGATCTTCGTGCGCGACCTTCCGCAGACCTTAGTCCAGTTGAGCTCGGTGGCGGCGGTCTCCCGACCTACTGAGCACATCACCCCAACCGCCCGTAGACGTCGCGTAGGTAAACTGTCCGGGTCGAACGCCGCGTGCTAACAACTGAATCCGATCGAGAAACCTTTCATCAACCGTCGGCGGACGGGTCGCTTCGCCGACCCGACCGAGGCCGGCGCCTCGCTCGTCGGCGAAATCCTTCGTCTGGTTGGGCGGACTCTACAAAAGAGTCCCTCCGGGGTCCTCGAGTGCGTTACGGCGACCAAGGAAAATATTTGTTGCTCGATATCCATGGCGAGTCTGCGATCGCCATGCCGCGCCCGGTCCACGGTAGGAAAGGCCTTCGACAAGGCTTCTGCGGCCGACCGCCGTGTCCGACGCCGGCGATTATGCGCGACTGCGAAGGATGCCAATTCTTCGCCTCGTGACGTATCGCCCGGCTCGAACCATGCAAGCGATCCCCATCACATGGCCGTTTGCAGTGTGAGGACTCGATCTGGTCGGGCCCTTCAAGAAAGCGCCCGGGGGCTTTACTCATCTCTTCGTCGCGGTGGACAAGTTCACCAAGTGGATAGAGGCCAAGCGATCGTGGCGCCACGTCGATGCCGGCCACCTTCTTCCGCGACATCATCTTTCGGTTTGGAGTCCCAAACTCTATCATCACCGACAACGGCACGCAGTTCACGGGGAAGGAGTTCCTCGAGTTCTGCGACGACTTCAACATCCGCGTCGATTGGGCAGCGTGGCCCATCCTTGATCGTGAAGCATTTCGCGAGGCGATGGGTGGCGAGCTACCCTCCGTCCTCTGGAGCTTGCGGACCACACCGACTCGGCGGCCGGGTTTACCGTTCTTCATGGTGTTTGGTCTTGAAGCGTCGTCCCGCCAGCCGACGGAATCGGCGCCCCAAGACTACAAGCCTTCGAAGAGGCTCGGGGGCTCGCCTCGCAACAAGACGCCATCGACCAGCTCGGCGAGGCACGCGATGTAGCCATTCTATGATCGGCCAAGTATCAACAAACTCTGCGGCATTACCACGATCGCGAGGTTGAGGGCGATCATTGTGGCGCGCGACACGTCTGCGTCCGGTCGGACCGGCAAGGACAAGCACAAGCTCGCGACCATGGAAGGCCCTTCACCGTCGCGAGAGGTTCTTGACTGCACCTTTCGACTCGAGGACACGGATGGCGCGTCCTCCCCAACGCTTGGAACATAGAAAAGTTAAGGCGTTTTTATCCCTAAGTCCTTTTCTTTTTCCTTGCGTCGTCTTTTACTTCTCCTCCCGAGCACACAGTATGTCGCGCGCATGACTCGGAGAGCTGCCATGGCGCCCCATCGGTATGCTAGTGGCGCCTATGCGGTCGATGACCCGACCGATCCACGAGGCCCTTTCGGCGGTAACCCTCTTGACCGAGTGCTCGGCCTCGCCCGGTACTCTACGATCGCAAAGTAGCGCCGGAAGAAGGAAGTACCGAGCGGAGTGACCTTTGGCTGGTGGGAGCACTCCTCTCGCGCAAACTCGGCTAACTCACGCTCATGTGGTCGGTGACCCGACCGGTCACGAGTCCATCGGCGGTAACCCTCGACCGGGTGCTCGGCCTACACCCCAGCTATGGTTGCAACTAGCACTTAGCGGAAGAAGGAAGTGCGGCGGGCGATCTTTGGCGATCGGAACACTCCTATCCCTCACAAGTGTGTGTATGCTACTGCGTGGCCAAAAGTTCCTATCCTCTACGCCCCTCGGCGGCGACCACTAACGCCTAAGGGGCCCAGTGGTCTTCACGGCTATGGCGGTCGAGCACTCACCATGACATAAAAAGGCGAGGCGTGTGGGAACTTGCTAAATTTAAGATTATTCGAACAATAGCCTTTACAATAAAAAAAGGTACGAATCTAACTTCTACTTATTCTTCTTCGAGGGCACTCTGCAGCGGGATATGGTCGGCGATCTCCCGAGCGTGCGGCTCAACTTGGAGCTCGAACCATTCGATCTCATCGTCGGTCCAGTTCCCAGCGATGCCGCTGCTCACCACCGTAAGGTCTATACCGTCATAGTGAGAGACGGTATTGACCAGCGCCGAGGAAGCTCCAAGTACGGCGCTAACGGTCAGCGCTCTCTCAACGCGCCCCGGCACTCGGGCCAGCATGGGGGCGAGAGCGCTCGAACCCGCCGCGGTTCCAAGGACCCGGTCGCAGACATGCTGGCCGGCCTTGCGAAGGGCCTTCGGTTCCACGGCCAGCTCGGCTCGACCACCTTCGGCTACCTTCAACGCCGCCTGCGCCATGTCCCGAGCCGTGACCGCCTCGTCACGAGCCTTTAGAAGCGTCTTCCAGCGCCTACGTGAGCGGCGTTTAAACTCTTACGTAGCTCTGCGGATCATAACATCCCGGATAAGCCGCCTTATGAGTGTGTTGCGAATTAACCAGGAGTTGAGACGCACATTCTGAGAACTTCGCCAAGTTCTTTGCTTCTTCCTGATCCCTCGTATGAGGTCCTCGAGAGCCGGCTCCTTCAGCGGTCTCCGTTGAAACGCCGATCGGCGTCTTCCGGCTGGTCCGCTTCGTTTATGAGCGGGGCGCTGCGCTTGCGCGGCCTCCTCTGCGGTGGCGGCGGCATCCTTGGCGCTGGCAGCCTCCGCCAGAAGGAACTCGAGTTCCGCCACCCTCGTCCTCAGAGGCTTTGCCCCCAGGCGCTCTTCGAAGAGGGCCTTCGTGGCTTGCTCGGCTCTTAGCGAGCCTCGCCGTTTCCTCTCGTCGGATGGTGAGCCTCTGAGCGACCAGGACTCGGCTGTAGCGACCAAGCGCATTCCTCCTCGGCGACCACCGGCTGTCCGTATTGTAAGGCTTCGACCTTGGCCTCGGAGCGGGCCCGCAGATGCTGTAAAATATAGACACTCCGTCGATCGCGCGAAATTCATCGGAAGATGCGAGGCGGGCTCTCGATCAACTTACCATACTAGCCGCCGGACTACCCGGCGATCGCATCAACGCCCTACCGGGAGGATTCAAGAAAGAGCCGGACCCTTCCGGATCTGGTCACCTCAACCGGCGTCGGCGCCTTCGGAGGCAGCCCACTCACTCTCCTCCGCCGCCCAAGGTCCCGATCTACGGGCCACACCGACAACAGACCTTGATCGCCCGTTCGACGGGGCGCCACCCGACCGGACCCCCACGGGCAAGGGCGGTAGAATGGGCCCCTCGGGAATCCCCTCGGCGGCCTGCGCCTGTGGGGCTTTGACCGATGCCTCCCCTTGAGGCACGGGGTTGGACGCCTCCAACACTGGCACCGTCTCCGCCAGCGAGCTCGCGGGTAGCGTCGATGTCAATTCCCTTCGGTAACGACAATCGCGCCACTCGGCGGCGTCCCCGGCGGAGGCGGCGAGAGCTCCTCACCGACCTCGGCCTCTGGATGAGGCCCCGTCCCTCCGATAAGCGGCGCGCCTCGGCGCGCCCGGTAGCGGCCGCTGCGCCGCGACCACCGTCAACTTTCGGTTGACACCTCCGCACCGGCGCAACTCCTGCGTCGCCCGTCGACCCTCCGTGGCGAGGCAGCGCCGCTCCTTGCGAGCCACCACGAGCGCGCGCGCTGCGTCAACCACACCGTATAAGCGCTGCACACCGCAAGCGCTTAGAAGCTGTTCGGGCAACTGCGGTAACAATGTTCAAAACGGGAAAAGGAATACTTGCGAGCGGCGGGTGCGCGGCAGCGCGCCTCTTCGCGATCCCCTCAGAGGCGGATCCGCCGGCCGCATCCCGGCGCCTCCGAGGGCGCCACCTGGGAGTGCGGCGGCGAGCGCCGACCACATGCTCACCCTCGCCTGGGCTCCCGGCGCGGTGCCTATTCGATCGCCCTCTGCCGGGCCCCAATCGGGCCACCTCGGTCGGCGGGTCGAGAAAGAACCCGCGGTATGGGTAGCAGGGCTCCCCAGCTCTTTGTCGGTGGAGGATGCCCCATGGCGGTGGTCTCGGACACGTCCTCACCACGTGCGGCCCTCGGCATTGCGCTCCTTCTTCTTCTTCTTCCTCTCTCCTCCTTCCGCTTCTTGCGGGAGGAATCAAGCTGTCTGGCCTCCGCTCGGGCGCGACCTTGGCGCCTTCTCCCAGGAGCAACGCACAGGAGACCATTCGAGAGCCCCTAGAAAATGCGAAAACACCAGTTAGGCTGGGGTGCCAAAGGCAAAGGAAGAAAGAGGCGAGAGAAGACCGCCCGACCTACGGTCGGGGTGGGCGATGAGAATGGCTCGGGTGGCCGCCGCGATCTCGATGGCGCTTCCACCCGTTACGGCGGACACCGAGCCGACCTCCGTCGCGGCGAGCTTGGGCTCCGCCATCCTCATCTCGTCAGCGCCCCCTCATATCGGAGCGAGGGGCGCGGCGTGCGTGAGGGTTGCAGCGCATCCCCATGAAACACGCCGCAGCGGCGTCCGGTGAGCCCTGCTCCTTAGAGCCACGACACGCTCCACGATCGGGGCCACCTTCTTCTTCTCCTTCTTATCGGCACCCCAGTCCATTCTTCCCCCGCCACGAAGTGGCGGTGAATGGCGGGCTTGTCTCCGACATTACGAGCGTAAACTCACTCGAGCGCCATCCTTTGTTCGCGGCGTAGCAGCGTCGAGTACTCGAGCTCGGCCGCCCAAGGCTGGAGGGCGAACCACCGAGGCGCCGTAGCATCGGCGCTTTGACCTTCGAGCCTTGCTTGGAAGAAGTACCTCCAGCGCCAGTCGCGCCGATCCCCAAGAAGGCCTGCAAAGCGTGATGAAGATGGCGATGTGGAGGACCCGTTGGGGTTGAGATGGTGTACCTACGCCTTGTAATGAAAGAGCAGCCCTCGAGCAAGCGGAGTGCGGCGGCGGGCGAGCGCTCAAAGAACGAGTGGCACCACTATCTCGTCGTCCCACGGGCGGGCGGGCCCCGTCGGCACCCTCGGTGGGAGAGATCTGCGAGGAGAAACCTTTCTTCACCAAGCGGCGCTTGGCTGGCACAAGCGAACACTCGGCCACGACATCCTCGCGAAGGCGGCGAGAAAGGTGAGGAAGGAGAAGGCTCTTTTGCTAGGCGAAGAGTGGAAAATGAGGAAAGCAAGAGCGTGTAACTACCCAAGAACGTCCAGCGGAATTTATAGAAGGCGGCGGGCGCCGAGCCGAACAAGCACCTCCTCGGCGAAGTCGCGTACACCCTCGTCTGTTGTCGCGGCGCTTGGTAACTCCGATTTCCAATTCCTCTGCTTTTAATCGACAAGGCGGTAGAGCCGTAAAGACACCACCTCGGGCCACGAGTCACGAGACCTTTCGGTCTCGCCTTTAGGCACGGACGAGTTGCCACTGGGCGCGTCTGAGAGGCCCGGCCCAGGCCTTGCGGCCCCAAAAATGGCAAACTCGATGGCTCGCGCGCGAGCCCAAACGAAAGGCGTAGGTTATAAAGGCCTATCCCACGGATGGACGTAAGGCCACCCGGCAAAAATCGAGCAAGGGCGGGTGCAGGCGAGTCCCAAGTGATCCCCGTTGGGTGGTGGCGACCAATCGCCTCTACTCGTGTCGAGACCATACTTCACACTCTCCGGGAGCTCATCGATGGGTGATGACCGGTGTGCCACTGGTCGTGGGACGACCAGTCCGATCTGAGATCGAGTAAAGAAAGGTTTCTTATGGGTGCGCCCCGGCGGTGCCAGACACCTACTGCAGGATCGTTAGCTCGGAAGGGTCCCCAGCAGGCGGGACCTCCCGGGACCCACTCGGACTACATTGTTAGCTCCACGAGCACGGCGTTCGAACCAGCGCGGGTAAGCGCGCGTCGCTCACGCCCTCGGGTCCCACACTGCGGACGAGGTACGTGTGGGATAGAAGGTGGCCACTTCTCTCGCGACTACCCTCGCTAGATGAGGACTCGGGATGGATGCCCCCGTCCGGCTACGACGTAAAGCGAGCCACGTCCGGCTAAGGCGTAAAGCGAGCCCGCGTCGGCTACGATGTTAAGCGAGCACTCGGACACCGAACCTCACGAAGAGGCATCCGTGCGTCCTGCCCGACCAAGGCACGATCCGGCTACGGCGTTAAGCGAGCACTCGGACACCGAACCTCACGAAGAGGCATCCGGTCGTCCTTGCCGACCAAGGCGCGATCGGCTACTGACGTTAAGCGAGCACTCGGACACGAACCTCACGAAGAGGCATCCGGTCGTCCTGCCGACCAAGGCGCGATCCGGCTACGGACGTTAAGCGAGCACTCGGACACGAACCTCACGAAGAGGCATCCGGTCGTCCTGCCGGCCAAGGCGCGATCCGGCTCGGCGTTAAGCGAGCACTCGGACACGAACCTCACGAAGAGGCATCCGGTCATCCCGCCGACCAAGGCGCGATCCAGCTCGGCGTTAAGCGAGCACTCGGACACGAACCTCACGAAGAGGCATCCGGTCGTCCTGCCCGACAAGGCACGATCTAGCTACGACGTTAAGCGAGCACTCGGACACCGAACCTCACGAAGAGGCATCCGGTCGTCCTGCCGACCAAGGCACGCGATCTAGCTCTGACGTTAAATGAGCACTCGGACACCGAACCTCACGAAGAGGCATCCGTCGTCCCTGCCGACCAAGGCGCGATCTAGCTCGACGTTAAGCGAGCACTCGGACACCCGAACCTCCGCGAAGAGGCATCCGGTCGTTCTGCTGCCGACCAAGGCATAGTCTAGCTACGACGTTAAGCGAGCACTCGGACACGAACCTCACGAAGAGGCATCCGGTGCGTTCTGCCGACCATGGCATAGTCTAGCTACGGCGTTAAGCGAGCACTCGGACACCGAACCTCACGAAGAGGCATCATGCGCCCGACTACTTGCACCGAAAAAGCGATCACCTATCGATTACCGATTCTCGAAGGCCAAGTTGGAAAATAATCAAGCGAGCTCATTGCAAAGACAAGGGAAAAGGAGATTTCATTATAGGCCAAGCGGCTCCGACTTTACACTATGTTACATAAGGCGCCAATGATTAAGAAAAACTACATGAGCTACAAGATACGGCGGAGCTATTTCTGCACCAAGTATCATATCTTGAGCATCGATGCCGCCTCCATACCGCGCCTTGCGCGGCTACAAATTCGGTGCATCGGCGCCGCCTCGCCGCACCGGCGACTGCGCGTAGATCCCTTGACGCCACCGCAGCGGCTACCGCGGTGCACCTCGCCATTGCCTCCGGAGGCCGCCCGCCGCCGAAGAGCTTCGGGACGACCCCAATCAACTCGTCAACGGCGGCGGTGTCGCGGGCCACGGCCTCCTCTTCCTCCGTGAGCTCGGCCATCGCCTGATTGTACTCAGCCCAGAGCCCGGCCAGAGGATCTTCGTCCTCCACCTCGTCGTCGTCACCAAAGCTAAAGATCAGTGGATGCCTCGAAGCCATTTCGAGGATTGCAAAAAGAGGACTTTGGTTTGGGGGACGATCACTCAAACAAGCGGCGGCGCCCTTATATACCCAGACGAAGGGAAATCGAACGTCTCCAGAATAAATGCAAGCGCCGGAAAACGAAGCGCCCTTCACCAAAACCGAAGTAGTCAAGAAGGCGGCGGGCAAGGTGAACCAAGCCATCTTGTGACCTCAGCCAGCAATTAATTAAGCCCGGCTGATGCGAATGCCCCGTCAAGTTCGGGCAGCCGTCGAATCGTTAGGGTACACTGGCGAAGCGGTTGGCCTAGTCGGTCGGACCGTCTAGCGGGCCCGATCGCCATTCACGATCAATTTCAACCCCAGCCGAATCTGCGAACTTCGCTCGGAGGTTCGGGGCTCTGGCGTATACTCATACGGGGTTCCCCAGCGGCCACAGGTAGCAAGCGTTGCCTCAAGCATAACTCGAGCCTAGCGGGCCGCTCGGGCCGCTCCGACCAAAAGCACCTACGAGGACCGTCACAGCCGCCCATTCCGACCAATCGGGATAAGCATCCCCGACCAGCGGGGCTCCCAACCTCCACGCGGTCGGATCTCGACTCGATCAAACCAGCAACCTTTGCCAATGACGCGTGCCGAAGCCTTCCGGCCCACGACCACGTGCCCCACGGGCCGGGGTCAATCGAATTGACTATCACGAGCGGTGGCCCCTTCCCAAGATGGTTTAATAGCTGCTGAAGTCAAGCTTCCGATCCCATCGGCCGATCAAATGCGACACAGCGCGCTCCTCGGCGGCACCAGCGTTATCGCGGCAACGTCAACACTCGTCGAGCTCACGAAGGCGGTATGCCATTTCCCAGCAAGCGACTAACCGCTCCGCCCAACAAGACTACCGACCAGCGTGGGCAAGGCGAATGGTGACGATCGGCGAAACGAAGGACCGAAGCTCTTAGCATAGGTCACCTCGCCCTTCCCCAACTCTCGATGTAACTTGCCCCTTCTTCTGTATAAAGAAAGCGGGAACCCGGGAGAGGGAGAAGAAGAGAGGAAAAAGAGACACACAGACGAGCAACGAGCATTCTTGCGGCTGAGGCTCTTAGCTCGCTCTTGTAAATCTTGTGTAATCATCGCCCTAAAGACAATACCATACCACCACACGGTGGAGTAGGGACATTCAGCGGCCCGAACCGTTATACATCTTGGGCTTCCGAGTCTAACCATTCAGGGAGTGGGAACGTGCGGCCCCTTAGACTTACAAATTTACTTGCCGGTGCTCGAAACGCCGACACATGTGTTTATAAAAGTAAAATTACACTTTGAGTTGCCACAGGGACGGAGAAGTAGAGAATGACGCAGTGGGAGGGGGGAAATGGATGTGGGCGGAAAGATATATACAGTTGGTTTTCTTTTTATTCGTGAGAGGTGGGAGAGCGTATTGCGCTCGTAGCACATATGTCAGTACGCTACTTTTTTAGAGAGGACGAGAGAGAGGACAGATGACCATTACCAATTCATATTTTTATATTAGTAACGATATAAGTATGTATCCGTAGTCCAAAAGAGACATATACAGTTGTTGTAGCTAGCCAAGGGAAATAAATAGATATTTTTTAAGATAAAAGCCCCAAAGGGGCTAACTCTGCATTGCATTAAACATTGTTAAGGAACCTCGCTATCGAATAGTCCGGGGTTTCTGAACAGATCTGAAGTGGAGAACAGAGAGAGAAAGAGAGACACAAGTTTAGGGGGGAACGGCGAGAGAATTCTTTATTGCTTTCTGATTCCTTGTACAATGGGGGGACCCCCCTCCTCCTTATATAGTAGTTGCCTAGGGTTTCGGCTAAGGGACCATCATGGGCCTTCGTGGGTCACGTGGTTTCCCAACACTCCCCCTTGGGCCCTTTGCCGCGAGATGCATATGCCTCATTAAAACTCCAGAAAAACCCAGTGGGAAAAATACTTGGAGAAAGAGTACATAGCATACGCTTACTGTGTTGCACGAATTGCCTCATTAAAACCTTATGCAAGAAAAACTTCATGAAAAACTTGCTAAGAAAAAAGAGTACAATTCACCCGAACTTCAATTGCTAATCTTCGAGATTCATATTGGGTACTCAAACCTCATGTTTAAGATTTATATGGGAATATGTGAAATATCTCCCCCTAAAATCTGCACTTCTCTAAGTTTCATCATCCCAATCCCTTTTACGCACCTTTCAAAGGTAGATGCTGGGAGTGATTTAGTGAATAAATCTGCAAGATTTTCACATGACTTAGTATGCAGTATCTTGATCTCGTTCATCTTATGTAATTCGTGAGCATAGAAGCACTTGGGGTTGATGTGCTTCGTGAGATTGCTCTTGACATAACCCATCTGTGCTTGAGCAACACAAGCTGCATTATCTTCATAGATGATCGTGGGAGTTTGCTCAATGTTCAAGCCACATGACTTCTGGATGTGGTGAACCATTCTTCGGAGCCATGCACATTCACGGGAGGCTTCATACAAAGCAATGATTTCCGAGTGGTTTTTCGACGTCGAGACAAGAGTCTGTTTAGACGACTTCCAGGAAACTGTTGTTCCTCCACACAGGAAAACATACCCACTTTAGGACTTGCCAGAATGCGGGCAAGATGTACAGCAGTAGCACAGTCGTCCTCCACAATTCGTCGGTGTCGGCATGCTTGCACATCAGGGTGAAGTCGAAACACAGAGTCGTGAAGCTCGTCGGCGTAGTCTCGACAGACACGGCGAACAGCAAGTCGAGCCACCTCCTGAATCGCCACCTCGTACGAGAACCTCCTTGCAGAAATGTTGATTGGCCTGCTAACTTCCTCGTTCTCCCGAGCGTAGATGATCAGCTTGCAAATAAATCCTTGGTGCACACCATTAACGGTCCAGCTGCCTCCTCGGTAAAGTGGACGATAGAACCCTCCAAGCGTCTGAAGAACTCTCCACAACTCCATGGCGTAGCCACCTGCTGACTCCTCAAAGGTCAGGACGATCGCCATCTGCTCCACATGAACTTTGAATAAGTTCTCCATCCGAACTAGCAATAAAACGGTAAATTCAACAAGGGCGAGAAGTAGAGAATAAGAAGAGTCAAGAGTGTTCTATTAGTCAACTTTAGATTTTTCTTTAGAAAATAGTTTTGGACACTCCCATGCTATCTAGGGCCAAGACCTACAGTCAGTATGCTCACGATACCACCTCTGTGAGGACCGAATCCATCGATTCGAACCCACATGTGTTTACGCACTAGTCGGGATCAACGCTAGTGCACACGGCTCAATATTGGTACATATCACATCATACTCAACGATAATAGAATAATACTCCATTTATTGATATAGCTAAGTGTATGATCTTATGACCAACTTACATTATGAAGCCACGCAGGGCAAGACTTGAAATATAAGCTAAGAATTAAGCAGCGGAAAGTAGAAAACGTAGATAGCTCATCAGTTCACCACAGGAAACTGACAAGGCTCGGACCCTAATGACTCATGTCCTCCTGGAACTCCTCCAACACAGGTGTTGATTCTTCAACTGTTGATTATTGTTGTTGACAAGGGTGAGTACTTAAAGCACTCAACAAGTTGTGCACAGAATGCAATTCTATGTACTATATGCAAGGCTTATTCCAAAGGATAGGCTATCATGGCTGTTTTGCAATAAGCAGCATTTATGAACCAATACAATATATAGGTCGTAAAGACTGTAAAACAAATAACAGTAGTAAATAGATTCAGCATTTCTCAAGTAAACCAAGTTTCCAACCCTAAGTCAAATTCCATCTTCCACATGGCATTCTGCCACCCCAACCAAGTTGTCCATTTAATTAAGCTAACTCTTAACTGTAATTCCCGAGCATTGCTCAATACCGCGAGCACGACTATTCGAATAGTTTTACACTCTGCAGAGGTTATGCACTTTACCCACGCGATACAACCATACACCACAAAGGCGAGTGATTATAACAAAGCCTTTACAATGCTTGGCGACGAACCGGTACCACCCGCTAAGGTTTCAACACGGTGGGACTGTTTACCACATCGAGCCCCCTCTTGCGCCATGTGAATTACTCCATAACTCGGGAACTCACACCGACCAAGATAGTACCAAAGTTAAGACATTGCAAATTAATCAGCTAGGCTGGCCCATACCAGACATGTGGTTGCATGATTGATTCAGGTCAAAGGCTTGCAAGGTTAAGTCCTTAGAATGATCAAGGCAAGACATCCACGTACCCTCTGCCCATCGGACCCACCTTGGCATACTCGCCCCTTGTCACTTGCCCCAATCTAAGTGATTATCACCCAAGTTGATTACCAAGCACCACGTGCCATCAACAATTCAACATCGTTGCGTGACATGACTCGCCACAAACAACTCAATCTCATCGTGTGATCCCACATGACACACAAGTTCATAACATTGTTCCATATTCCATTAGTCAAGATTAATTATCAATGATTCAAACACATGTGATGACGTGGCATGGCTAAGCAACTAATACGGTCTAACCATCCCATGTTGATTATCATTACTAACCAACTATAATGAACCAATCTAGGGTGACAATAGATCATGGCATACAATGACAAGGTAGGGTATAGATCAAATTGGTATAATAGCTAAGTCCCAATTTAATTTGAAACAATTGTATACTTGAAATAATATGCAATAGGGTAAAACAAACATAGCATTTGTATAAACATGGGTTCAACATGATCAAAGCACAACTTGCCTTGGAATAGGTCCTGATCTTGATCTGGAGCTTGCTCTTGAGTTGCTGGATCTTCTTCCGAAGCATCGCACAACTCAACGTTTACGCGTACCGAGAAAGAAAAGCAAATAAATACCAAAACAGAGAGCAATTGAACTCCAAAAAAAAAATAAAATTTACAATTAAATATATCTCAATTTTACAAATTTTTAGAAATTTGAATCACTAAAATCCGAGTTAAAATGCAAAAGATATAGCCTTTTGAATTTTGAATAAATACTGAAATTACAGAAATTAGAAAATCAGAATTAACCGAATTATTTTTATATCGAAAACCAATTAACTACGTCACGCTGACGTCAGGGTGACATCATCCCCGAGTCGGCCAATCAGACACCGACGCGTGTCATGGTCCATGGACTTGGTCCACGGAACCTCGACCGGTCCATCGTGGACAAGGTCCACGGCGCCTTGCATCACGCGCTTGACACGCGTCGCAACCCGATTGGCTCCTCCCTGCGGCGCAAAACCGACCGCACAGAACTAATCCAACGGCTACGAATCTAGGGTTACGTGGCTAAATCCCGAGCATTTACCCTGATCTAACGGTCAGCGCTTACCAGAGGAGTTTACTGCTCACACGACGATGTGGCACGATCTCGATCGTTCGCTGAAGATCTGGCGGTTCCCGAAGCTTCAAATCGGCGATGACGGTGCGTGGCGCAACCGCCGACTTGAGAGCGACGACCTTGGCGGCGGCGTTACGGCGATGAAACGCAACGCGCCTCGGCTCGGTCTGGCGCGACGAGGCGATCTCAGATCCGGAGCCCAATCGGCGAAATACGGCTTGACGGCGGCATGACGTAAGAAACGAGCGACGGCGCTTGCAATGAACCACGGTGAGCTCCCGGACGCGATCTACGGTGGCTCTCATGAAACGGCTTCGACTAATCGCTGCGGCGCACAAAGGCGAACCTCGGGGTACCCGCCTCCCCTTTTATAGCCTCGGTATGAGCACCCAAACGAAAACCCTAGATCGGTTCGGCGGCGGAAACCGACTCCGACACGGCGACGGCACGCTCCGAGACCTGCGCGAGGATGACTCACCGCAGCCGTTCGATCGCGATCCACCGATCACGATCTCACGGCTAAGATCCGATCCTAACCACCCGCGATTTCTTTCCAACGGCGATGATCCATCCGAGTCCTGAACCGGTACGCCTAGCTCTCACCCACGCGATCTCGATCCAACGGCGGGGATTAGACCTTCTAGAAAATGGGCAAAACGGGCCGCGCAACTCTGGGCCACCTACGCACAGTATACGGGCCAAGCCAATCATTTCATTGAAATTTTAGGTTTCACCAATTAAAATAATTACAGAAATTCATTTAATTATTTTTAGGCAAATAAATATTCAGGAAAAATCCCAGAAAATTCTCAAAAATACTTTGAGACATTTCTGACTCAAATAAAATATTTTTGGCAAAACTTTATTTTAGCATTGCATAATTTTAAATAGTTTTAAATAAAGGATCAATATACTTAATTTAAAGTAAATTCAAATAAATCCAGAAAAATCCAATAAATTCCAGAAAAACATAAAATGGACAGATAACCAATAAAATAATATTTAGGCAAATTTTGGGATGTTACACCCACTTTGTTGTGAGGCTTTGTAAATCTCTTTTCCAGAAATGAAAACTTCATTTACTCATCTTTGAATTTATTTTAGGCATTTACATTATGCTTTAAATTCAATCTTTAAATTCCGCAATTTACATTCTTGCAATTTATATTCCGCACATTTGGACTTGTCTCCCCTCCTTATAAATGCATGTGGATCTTTTGCCAAGGATGAATGATTGATAAGTCTTCTTCAGACCATATACCAATCATCTAGGCAAATCTTGTGTTCTTCCTTGCAAGAAACCAATCTTTTGCTCTTTAGATGATTATTCTTCGAAGATCGAGTTTTTGGTGTTCTTTTCTTGTGTTCTAGCTTGCTATGACATGTGGGAAACCATCTAGGATCATCTTGATCATCAAGAACCCATGAGCTAGCTGAGGGCCAAGTTTTAGTTTTTGAATCTGTTCTTGTGCACTCTTTCTCAAATTGGGAAAAGGTTGGAACTTTGACAACAATCCTTGCGATTGAAGGTTGAAATAGGTTCCTGATATCCATAGGAAGGTGTCCACAAAGTTTCACGGTGTTTGGATAAGCCGATCAAAAGATTCATTAATTTTCCTCTTCGCACTTGACGACATCAACCTCTTCGATACGGAGAACTGGAGCGACGAGGGCGAGGATGATCCACAAGAGAAGAACAAAGGCGGCGACGACTTCACCGGGATGTGCTTCATGGCGGACGCAAACGGCATCAACGACTCGGACGAGGTACCCTCCTATGACCAGCTCAATGAAGCTTTCTGAAAGCTAGAAAAATTTTATGCTAGAACTAGAGCTAGGTGTATGGAGCTAGAGGAGGAAGTAGGTACATTGACTCGGGAGTTAGCTTCACTTAGATCTTCTCCCTCCCGAGTCTCCAATGACTGTTCTCTATGTGATGATTTGCTTGTGGAGCTTGAGAACCTAAGTACTATACATGATAGTGTGTTGTCTGAGCTAGATAGTCTTAGGTTGAAGAATGCTAGCACTGATACTGTTGATGCTATTCCTATAGATGCTAGTTTTTTTCATGCTCACACTAGTGCATCATGTGAAAATTGCCCTAAATTGCTTGCTGAAATTGATGCCATGAGCACTCACCTTAAGAAGCTATCTTCTAAAAATAATGAACTTGAATTTCATACTTCTAAGGATTCAGTCAGCTCATGTGAGGGCTTTAGACAACTAAAACTTAACAATGAATCCTTAAATGTTAAGTGTGCTGAACTTGCTAAGGACTTACTAGTTAAGTCACAAGAAAGTTGCTTGCGATATGCTGAGATTGATGGGGACTTGGATAAAATCCAAGTCAAACTTAGGAAGAAGTTAGAAGCCCAGACTCTTAGAATTAGAAATGCCCCTTGCGTTTGTTAGGTCCTCAAGGTTGAGGCAGCCGTGCTGAGGGAGAGAAATGCACGTGCTAGTAGTTTTTCCTTTCTGGCTCTTCTTCTTCTTTCCCTTGTTCTTCCTGTGCCTCTCTCTTCTAGGAGTGTGATTATCTTATGAGTACTCTTGAGAAGTTTGTAAGAGGAAAGAAAAATCTCAATCTCATTCTAGACCAATCTAAAATTAGTCGATTTAATCAAGGTCTAGGGTTTGACTACTTGGAGCACGCTAGGGCTCATCTTCCTACTATTGTGCGTGGCTCCAAGAGTGTAGATATTGTGGTTGCTCCCAGGGTGAGCACCACTGTGTTTAAGTCTACTGGGGTTGTCCATGGGATCTCTGACCAGAAAGTTACTGCTCCTGCTGCTTCTGCCTCTAGCAAGGCGAAGTACACAACACCTTCTGTCAAAAGAATGGTCACCTAGTAGATTTCTGCTTTAGGCGTGCCAAGAACACTAGGCATTAGCATGTCCATACCCATAGGGGTATTCAGGGTCATCCCCAGACTCTGAGCGCTTCTAAGGCACACACTGCTGCTAGACAAGTTAGAGAGTCGCCTATTTTTTGGCAACGTTCAGAACTTGGATTTCATGTTGTTTATTCAAGTTTTCGTCCTGGATCTACTCTTGATCAGTCTCTCCCCGTCCTTCTGATATTCCTCGTTCTGTCCATCGAGGAAGATATCAGCGGCGTGAGGTGTTTCCTAGTAGGAGATTTGGGTAGCCTCACTGGGATGGTCCGGCCTTTGCACGACGGTGGGCCAACCCAGCTCCAGCTCCCAGATCTTCTGCTAGAGCTGCTTCTGATCTTATGAGAGTAAAGCATCAGAGAGACTCTAGAATCAAGTCTTCTACTTCTCTGGCTGGTACTTCGAGATGTCATGTGATTCAGTATTGGGTGCATAGATCTACTCACGTTTGTCTCAGTACGAAGTCGTCTCTCTCTATTTTCCGTTGACACAGGTCCATAGGATAGGGAAGGGAAAGGTTTGGATTGTTGACTCCGGTTGTTCTCGTCACATAACCGGACACTCAAGAGGGGGTGAATAATCACAAATAAAAAATTTCCTTAAAAATCAAACCACCAAAAGACCAGATTGAATGATTGTACAATCCAAACAGGTGGTTGGATGAACAGTACCCCAACCAGGAGGTCGGAAGAACAATGCTTAGATGAACAAAGAAAACTGCACTAGTTGAATGAATAGAACACAGCAAACCGATCGAATGAACAGTAGAAACTGCATTGGTCGGGTGAACAGTGTTTGGATGAATAGTAATTTAGCACGGCCTCAAAAAACAAGAATTGATGTAACTTTTAATCGGCTGATCCAAATCTCATAAAATTTTGTGTGCACCTTCCTATATAATTCAGGAACCTATTCCAACCTTCAATCGCAAGGATTGATGTCAAAGTTCTAACCTTTTTCTAGTTTAAAGAATGTTACACTAAAATCAGGTCAAAAACACAAACTACACCATTAGCTTGCTCGTGGGGAATTGATGATCAATATGATCTTAGATGACCTCCCACATATCACAGTAAGTGAGAATACCAATGAACTACCCTTCGAATAAACAAGAACACGATCTATAAGGATCTCTCTTTTACCGAGCACAAAGATTGATTTCTTGTAGAAGCTGAAAAGAAGAGGTTGTAGATTGCCTAAATGATTGGGATATGATCTATAGAAGATTCATCCAGCAATCTTTCATCGTTGGCACAAGATTCAAAAGCACTTAGAAGGAGGGGAGGCAAATCCAAATATGCGGAAAGTAAATTTTTAAATACTGAATTTAAAGAATAACGTAAATGCTGAAAGTAAATTCAAGATAGGGAAATAAAACTTTTATTTCTTAGAAGGAAGGTTTACAAAGCCTCACAACAAAGTGAGCAAACCTCAAAGGAGCACCAGAACCTTCAAAGAAGTGACATCCCTCTCCTCCTCTATTTATAGCACACTTGGAACAACATCCACCCTTAGATGACAACTTGGCCCTCAAGAGGGCTGAGATCTGCTCCCTCACTTATACATGGGTTAACCCGCAACCCAACATCATAACGGGTTTTGACACACACCTTTCAGGGCACCACTAACTTAACCACTACTCCACCCGTGAACCTATGATCTTACGATCCTCATTCCCCATAGTAGAGCTTAAGTTAGCATCTACATCATCCACTTGCCTTCTCGGCTTGTAGCTACTCCCTGGCCTTAGTCATCTTTGGCGACACCTTAACCATCTGGACCTCAGCTCTCCCAGTCTAGTCTCGATCTTCTCCGTCTCACCATGATCTACTCCGAAATCCTGCAACCATCATATACAAAGGAAACACATCACATAGCAATGTTCAACAACATATGCAATCAAATCAACATTGATAGACCACCACATGGTCTTTTAGTTTACCACCGAGACCGCGTCGAGGAGGGTAGCCATCACTAGCCAGTAGGAAGCTGGCATGGATATACACGGTGTCCAGTGAGACAAAGCTCTCCGACTAGCTAAAGAGAAGAAAAGAGAAAAAGAAGACAAGAAGAAAAGACATAACTATTTACATAGGATTGTTACTAGATGGAATTGGACCCCCCTCGCTCCTTGCCATCGGCAAGACGGAAAAGAGGAGGGGGCTGCACGGATGCCGCCCTGAGATGTTCTAGCCTCTAGGAGAAAGACGGGGAGGAGCGGAGTTCACGAGAGCTCCAAGATTTCGATGGCTTGAAATGGAAATGAATAGGTTTTGACTGATGAACTGATAATGTTCGAGCAAAAAGAACAAATTAATTGGTAAACACGATCCATCTCCTTGGAGAATATGGCATGTAGGCGACACACATTGTTGTTGCCTTGTTGGATTAATACGAGCAATTGGGCAAGTGGTCGGTTGCGTATGGTTTGCTTTGGAGGATCAGGAAACCCATACCAAATTTTAGAGGGTGTTCACCAATCTGCTGAATACTCTTTTCACATGTCACTTGGCCAGTGCACACTTGCCTCCCATTGCTCGGTCAGCGCACACATCTGCAGCCCGGCTTCCATCATCGGCTCGCCCCATGCAGCCCGCCGCGACGCCGTCCCAGCTGGCTCGCACACTCACTGCTTCCTCGGCTCCTGCTGCCCAGTCGTATCACTACTATAGACTGATACAACACTATCTCTTCATCTGAATCGGTTCCCAACTTTTCAAGAAAAAAATCGATAGAAATATATGATTCGGCATGGGTGAGAAGTATGGCACAAAACATCACTATGTTACTGGTATCACTATCGATTCTGAGGTTAGAACCGATAGTGATATTTTACTATTAGTTCTTATATTGGAACCGATAGTGATAATTCGGTCATCACGATCGATTTTGAGGTTAGAACCGATCTGATAGTGCATGACTCCTCGAGTTCTTTCCCGCGCTTGACTTCTCGTCTTCTCCTCCTGATCTATTTAAATACCAAAAGCTGAGGCTTCAACCTCGTGCTTGACCTATCGGCTACCCCTCCATTCTATAAAAAAGGAGTTTACTCCTCTCTGCCCGCATCGCCCCTCCCCTCCCCGAGCACGTCGTCATCGTCTCCTCCCCCTAGTACATCGTCGCAGCCTCCATCCTGAGCAGCGTTAGTTGCACTGATTTTTTAGATGGAATTTTGTTAGTATAATCATCTCCCTGTGATTAATTTCTTTACTGTTATTGCAAAGGGGCTAAACAATTTACTTATCTTGGGGACCTTGTATGTGGGTAGTCATTGTTCGATGAGGAGTTGGGCTGGTTAGACTGTTTGTGACAATATTGATTAATCATGTACATCTTGCAATACTTGATTAGTTTAATTGGTATCATCTGTTAAGTGCTACTAGATATATGTTAATGCTCATTGTGCTTATTGTTCTACTTGTGTTTGGCTGTTATTGTTTTGTTCATGGTATTGTTGGATGTTTTTAGCATCCGAACTGTTGCTGGTAGTATCCATTTACATGCTTTTTCAGTCTGTACTATTGTAGTTTCAATAAGCATTCTTGATTATTGATTCTCTTAAATATATCTTGGTCTAATTGATTAGGTTTTATAAACTGTCAACTGTTAAATCTGTTTTTAAAGGTAAGGTTATCACAAATCAGTCTAATATCTTGTCCCTAGCGGCGAGGAGTCCTTTTTACATCTGAGAACACCTTAAAATCAACTTGAGCTTGATTGTTAGTTTATGCCTCTATTAATGTTAATTGTCATACATATACTTAATTACCTGATTATGAGTATATTTATTTTGATATTATCAGGTATCATATATATATATATATATATATATATATATATATGGAGCCTATAAACAAGATAGACGATATTGAAAAGTTGTTAGATGCTAAACGAAAACTTGACGAAACTTAAGGTGCAGATAGAACAATTGAAGGGAAAATCTGAGTTAACAGAAAAAATTTATAAGATGAAACAAAAACTGGAAGGCGTAGATGACAAATTGCAAGATATTGAATCTCTTAACCATGTATTCATCATTAAACAGTGTAGGGAGAATGTAGAGTTGGAAAAAGCCAAAGCTGACCTTACAGAGTTTGCTAGTATTTAATTCGATGTGGTAAATATACCAAGATAGCCTATTTTCACAATAAATGATCGTTTTTATCGGGATTAAGAGATATGACTGAAAGTTAATCAGTTATTGATGTCAAACAAATGGGCACTGTGCTGGAGCTATGGAACTACAAGAAGAACCGAAAAACCTTTGTTGCGGAAACTATGGCACATATGAAAAAACCCTAAGGTCTCCTTATCTTGATTTATCAAATAATGTTGTTTCTCAATGTATGCTTGTTAATATTTTAACTAGTTTATTGTATTCTTCTAACGTAGTAGGAAATACTTCAGAAAAAAGTTAATTATAAAAATGATACGAAAGACTACTCTTGTACCAAGAAGTTCTGCAAGGAAAAAGCTACCAGTGAATTATGTCACTGATTTTTGCATTGAGTATGTTCAGTGGACAATCTCTATGGTACTCTAGATGCAATTACTTGGGGCAAAGAGCCTTCTACTGGGACGTCGGGATTGCCTGAGGAGAGTTACGTTAGAGGATTGTGCTACTGATTTCTACATTGAGTATATCTACTGTCAACAATACAGTGAATGTGCATATACTATGAATTTATCGATATGTGAGTATACTGTGAATTTGTCAATTATATATATACTGTCAAGCTGTGAATATACTGTGAATTTATCAATCTATGAGTGTGAATCTCCTGTGAATGTGAATATATTGTGAAGGTAATACTTGTGATTTATCTCTATTGATTCCACTGTTAGAACCGGTAGAGACGTGTAATAGAGATAATTCACTAATCTCTTTTGATCGTGAAACCGATACAATTTCATAATTATCTCTATCGGTTTCTAGCTCGAAACCGGTAGAGCTAATAGGTCTTCTAGGTCGGTTCTAACCTTAGAACCAATACAAATAACGCTATAACTCTATCGGGTGAAGACCGATCGTAATAGCCACTCGTTATCATTATCTAAAGACTTTGTTTCGCCGCAAAAACGATTCAAATGATAAAAAAACCGACCCAAATTTTAATGATAAAAAAACCGACCCAAATTTTATTTATGTAGTAGTGTATGCCTTACAACCCTCACTCGCCACCTCCTCGGCCCCTCCGCCAGCCGCGTGCTTGCACGCCTGCCGTCGGCTCGCGGCCACCTGTCGGCTAGGGGTGCTAGGGATACCTTTTTGCCAGCAGCAGAATAACGCCAGTCTTCTCCTTACGCACCGTTAGGTCCGCTGCTATACGAGTATACGTGGATATTGCGACATGCATAGTTGCATCTATGCATTGGAATCGTTCGTGGAGTTGCCGACTCGCAAGGCACTGCTACTACTAGGTACGGTCGTCGAGAGAGCGACATAACAAGAACGATCGTAAATTCGTGATCTCATGGATTAATTTACATTTACTATTTGACGTGAACAACCATTACCTGCCTAGCTACGTAGATCCGTAACTTGCTTGTATTCTGCGCGTTGCTGCATTAATTAAGAACGATTGATCGATCTACACTGCTAGCTACTGCATGTGATCTGTATCGAGTCATTTTCACGGTCCGATCACCGGTCGATCGACCAGCCGTGCCGGCCACAAACATACCGGCGAAGCAGATTACTCGATCAGAGGCAACCGCGACCTGGATTCAGGTTCCAAATTTCGGCGAAATTTCGGATTTCGGACCACCCTAAAATCAAAAGTACTAGACAAAAAGAAAAAATTTGAAATTACTACAATAACCCGAAATTTCGTGTTTTTGACCGGTTTTGAAACTTTTAGGGCCGGATTTGACCGGATTTGGTCCAATAACCCTTAGGAAAGTCATCTCCTATGAAAATTTGTTGAAAAACCGAATTTTTTAAATATTTTAAAATTTTGACAGAAACACTGTCAGATATTTATAAAATTGTACAAGCTTGATAATAAGCTGAAAATTTTATAGTACTATCCTTAGTAGTTTAGGATAATACATAAAAAAATTCAAAATAACTTAACTTCATTAGCACAGGTGAAGCAAAGGGGCTAGTAGAGGGTTGTATCAGTGAATTCTTCAGCAATTCCTCAATTCTCAATCTCAGCCTTTTGCAGATGTGAGTATCCGTATGGCTGGGCTCAGTACCTTCGGGGGTATATAGTGATCCATGTTATCTTTAAAAAATCAAAAACAGAATGAACATAATTGGAACAGTTATATTGTCAGAATTTTATAAATTTTCTTGAGTGTGATTATGATCTAAATTTTTTGTGAGAGATTAATAATTTACTCAGTACCATTATATAAATTTTTCAAAAAAAATCAACTTTGTTTGTTTGGTCAATCAAATCTACGTAAGCATTGAACTTCGTTTGTTATATTATATTTCAAAAATAAAAAAGAAAAGAACATAAATGGTACTGTGCCTTGTAAGAATTTTATAAATTCACTGAAGTGTGATCATGAATCACAATTTTTATGGGATATTAATAACTTCCTTATCACCATTCTATAAAATTTTCAAGAAATTTAAACTTTCTTTTATTGCTAAAGCAAATCAATGTATTGATCATCAGACTTTTATCAGGACGTAGCACTGTCTGAATTTTTAAATATTATTTGAGAATTATCATCGGCTAAAAATTTTAAAGAAACATTAATGTTACATCGTCACCATCCACAAAAATTTTCAAAAGTTTTTAACGTGATTTACATAATTTTTCATTTTGTTCAAGTTTGCCGGTAAGCCTTTTAACAAGGCAGTAGTATTGTTCGAATTTTTAAAAATTCATACAGTTTGATCATCATCTAAAAATTTTATGAGATCATTAGAGATACATGATAACCATGAAAAAAAAATTCAAATGTTTATAACGTGGTTTGTACTATTTTGCATTCGGTTCAAAATTGCTGGTCAGTGTTTTATCAGGACAATACCAATGTTTGAATTTTTAAACATTCCACAGACTTCAGAATAATCTGAAATTTTTATGTCAATATAATAAATGTGTCAGGACTCTCCAAAAAAATTTGAACAGTTTATAACTTGATTTGTACCATTTTTCGTTCGGATCAAACTTGTCGGTCAGTGTTTTATCAGGACAGTACTACTCTCCAAATTTTTAAAAATTACTCAGATGTGATAATCAGCTGAAATTTTTGTGAGAACATCCACAATGTGTCAGGAACCTCCAAAAAAAATTTTGAAATTTTTTTGTTAACGTTTAGACTACTTTTCAGTCAGTGCAAAAAAAACCCGAAATTTCGGATATTTCGACCGAAATTTCGGGTTTATTCGCCGAATTTCGGAATTTTCTTTCCGGAATGGACCAGATTTGAATTTTCAAATTCAAATTTCGTCCAAAATATTTCCGAATTTTTGAAATTTCGCCGAAATTTATTTCGAAACCGAATTTTCAAACCTTGCCTGGATTAAACTAGCCCATATACAAGGACTGTTTGTTAGAGCTAGATCTCAGCTTTACATGAGATCTAAAACTTATAGGCTAAAATAAAATAAAATAAGTTTATATTTTTGATTTAAAATGTAAATAAGATGATCCATTTAAACACTCTTAATGTACTCACAGCTACAGCTACAGCTCCAACTCCACGAATATGATAAAACTAGAAATATCTAGCTTCACCGAATTTATGCATTTCTTTGTGACAAAAGATTGACATATGTGATTTGACTGCACCGTCCGGTGGATATTTGGTCACCATCTCCGCGATCCAGAACGGCGACACGGCAGAGGTGGGTGATGGGGCCGCGCGCCTGCACGACCACGACACGGTCCGGTGGTCGGCGCGTACGTACGCGCACCGACCGCCTCCCCAAAACTGGTGAAGCATCGTAGCATCGACATTGGCCAGGCTACACACGTATAGGGCCGAATGCCATGCGAGCTTCGTGCCGCACCGAGGCCGGGTCATAGACTCATAGTGCGTGTTCCCATTCGTGGAAGCACGGTTGTGAAGGTCTCGTTTGTTGTATTTTTTCGTCAGCTTAAAAACAAAAAATATAAGAACTAAATAAACTTTTTCCTGGATTTTTTTAAAAGTCATTAGCCTTTATATAACTAAAAGCCAAAAGTCATTAGAGATATGCTTTTTTTTGGCATATTAAGGGTTGATCTTAAACTAATGATACTGAAATTACGTACAAAAACAGATTGTTTTTAAGCTGTTTAAATCTAAAAACTGATTTTAAGTTCTAAGAAAAAAAACTAATGGTCTATTTGGAGGAGATGTAGTTTTTCTAAAAAAATTATTTTTTTTGCTTTCTGTGCTGAAAAGCGGCTAGCTTTTTATAGGAGACTGTTTGACAAATAATTAATTTTCTTTAATAATAAGCTGCAAAAATAGATTCGTCCCAATTTTTAGCTCTTGGTTTTTTTTTGCTAGTTATATATAACTTCTAGCATATACTAAAAGTCATTTGAAAGCTAAGCTGTTTGAGAGGTTTACTGGATTTTTGAAAGTAAAATGCTTGAAGCCCCAAATAGGACCTAAATGCCTGTAAGGGGAAGCTGTAGTTTTTCTAAAAAGCTGTTTTTTTTGTTTTCTAAGCTGAAAAAGCGGATGTAGCTTTTATAAAAAATCGTTTGATAAATAGCCAATTTTCCTCAGCAATAAGCTGCAAAAGCATATCTAACCTAGCTTTCAGCTTTTGGCTTTTGCTAATTATAAATAGCTTCTAGTTTACGCCAAAAACTACTTAAAATGATTTGTTTAAAAGATTTATTGGTTTTTAGGAACTGAAGCTGACCAGAAAACCCAAACAGGACCTACAACAAACAATTAGACCGAAGTGACTAAACGTCTCTTGTGTCGTGCGCCTGCTTGTGTTCCTTGCGCGCACCACGGCATATGCGATCAATGAACCTTTTACTGTATTAGCGTCATACGTGTTGTTATTTTTAAAAATGGCCTCCGTTAAGTAGAAATTACGAAAATAGCCCCCTTGCCCGTCTGTGCCACGGCCCTAGAGCATTGCTTAATTTTTCTCGTTTTTTTCCGCCTGGCCCACCTTACCGCGCACAGGAGGTGCTACTACCGCCTGCATGCTGTGGGCCCACCTTACCGCGCCTCTAGGGCGTTGCTCCCGCCTGCATGCCGTGGGGCCCGCCGAGCCGCTGTCCCAGGGCCCTGCTTCGCCTGGCCTCGTCGCCTCCCTCTGCCACGCGCCTCCACTCCAGTCACACTGCACGGCCCCTCAGCCTTTCCCTACCACGAGTCAAGGTCTCGAAGACAGCCCCGGACAAAAGCAGCATATGATTTTTCTTTGCATCACATCCATCCATCCCGTCCGCGTGCCGAAAGCATCGACCAGCTTCCGCTTCTCCTACGCATGGCCTCAATCTCCTGCTATAAATTACGACTGCTATGATGGTTTGCAGTAGGCAGTTGGTGAGGGTAAGAAACCAGTGCTAGAGCAAGGGAGTTCGGGAGTTTTTGAGGGAGCTGAGAAAACTGAGAGTGCAAAGAGGACAGGCGAAGGAAAGAAGGGTCGGCAAAAAAGAAGCGGAAACAAAAATTTGAAATCAGAAATCCGGAGGAATTTAGTCGGTGTTTATAATTTGATGGTATTTATTTTTAGATTACCTTTGTTTTGTAGTATTTGATTCCTAGACAGAGCAGAAACCTCAAGTCCTCGTGGTAGCGGTGGCGTAGCCGTCGAAGCATCCTCTGGGGGCATCCGGGAGGACATTGTTGCGGATGAATTTAAGCCAAACGAAGACATTGGGCGGTGGTGGTCCGCTCACATTGACTGCCATGAGCTCCTGGAAGACCTGGAGGACATAGCAACATCCGATGATGATGAGGACGTCGGCACAGATAGCAATGGAGATGACGATGCAGCTCTCATCGGTGGCATTGTGTCCACTGATGTGGTGTACTGTCTTCCATGGTTGGGCCTTCGATCAAGATATTCTACTGGTAAGGCAACGATTCCCTACAAGGAGTGTCGCCCAGCAAGCAATTGCGAGATATGCGATGAACATCAGCCGTATGTACCAGGTGTACAGGTCCAACCCGGATACGTACATTGTGAAGTGCCTGGATCCTGAGTGTCCCGACAAGATCCGTGCCCAGAAATTCAAGGGCACGAGTTCGGGCTTCTAGATAACCGTCCTGATGGATCACACTTGTGTGCTTGCTGAGCCACTACAGAAGCACAGAAATGTGACATCCTCGTATGTGGCCAGCCTAATTTCTCACTTGGTCACGGCGGACGTGACTGTTTCGTCGAAGCTACTGATGGCTGATGTGTTTAACATGGTGAGATATACTGTTAGCTACAGTATGGTGTGGTGAGCGAAGAAGAAAGTAATAGAGATGATGTACGGCTCATACGAACAGGCGTACAACCTTGTTCCATGGATGCTTCACCAGATTTCTAAAGCCAACTAGGGGACCTTCATCAACAAAATAGACAGACCGCACCCCACGAAGGGTCCAAACTGTTTCATCATAGACCATGTGTTCTTGTCATTCAGACCAGCCATTCAGGGGTTCAAGTACTGCCGACCTGTGCTGACCATGGACGGTACTTTCCTATCTGGCAAGTACAAGGGTACAATACTGATGGCGGTCGTGGCCGACGCCAACGACCAGCTACTCTCGATGGCCTATGCTATCATGGAAAGCGAGAACACTGAGAGGTGGTTGTGGTTTCTAACAAATGTCAACCAGGCAGTTGTCCAAGACCGCCCGAACGTGTGCCTCATCACAGACAGGCATGCTGGGTTAATGTCCGCCATCAGCACCATGCTAGGAGGTACACAGCCACCGTATCAATAGAATAACGTTGTCAATCGATGGTGCATAAGGCATCTTGCCGTGAACTTGTATAGGCGGTTCTACAGCAAAGAAGTTATGAAGACATTTAAGAGGCTCTGCTTGCAAAATCAGAGGCGGAAGTTCGAGGCAATTTGGAGAGTGCTAGACGAGGAGACCTCGAAGCACACAATGGAGCCAACAGAGGCCCAGATCAATAATTTCTCATAGTGGGTGTAATTCCATACTCCAGAGCTGGAGAAGTGGTCCTTGCTCCATAACACTGACGGCGCAAGGTACGGCATAATGACAACCAACATGTCAGAGGTTTACAATGGTGTTCTGAAGGGGTCTAGTCCCTCCCAATTAGAGCCATCGTGGAGGAGACTTGGAACAGAACCGTTGGATACTTCGTGAACAGAGGAATGAATGCAAGGGGGTTCCACACTCCTGGCTTCGACGCTACATGCGATGTCCCGCTGATGCGCTGGAGTATGTAGTAAGGAGTCACCTTGTGGCGTACATGCTGTTATTGTTCGGCTGGGTATTGTTCCCTTCTACACAGAGAGACAGCGTGTACCCGAGCTTCATCCACATCACCAAGGAGTTGGCTGATGCCCAGCTAGACGATGTGCCACAATTTAGCTTTGGATTGGCAGTGCTCTGTGCGACATACAAAGGGTTGTGCGTAGCATGCCTGAAAACAACGGGAGATGATCCCGTGCTTATAGTGTGTTACTCTCTGCTTCAGATATGGTTGTGGGAGCACTTTTTTGTAGGGTGGCTGTACTTTAAGGAGTCTGTGCACCTGTATCCAGGAGGCTCCATTCTACGGTGAGAGTGGGGACCCGGTCGATAGGCCCACTATGGGTATGCAGTGGACGGCCAGCCGGTTGGGATGGGCAAGGGAGAGGTCTCGTCGAGTCTACCCAGAGTATCATCACTACTTCGAGACCCTGCACGAGGACGACATCATATGGCAGCCATGGATTGCGCATTTCTTGCTCACTACGGCACCGCATGGATTGTCAGAGCAATGTGGTCAGGATGTTCACTACTGGCTGACGACATGCCACCTGGTGTTTTGTCACATAGTCGAGCCGCATTACCCAGCTCGAGTGATGCGCCAGTTCGGACTTCATCAGCAAATCCCCCTCCAATTAGCCCATCTTTGCCACAAAAAGTGCATGGGTAAGTGCAATTCGTAATATTCAATTCTACGCTTTTCTACTAGCCTACCGGATGTAATTCGAATTCGTAACTTGCAAATTTCTTTCTTTGCAGGCAATCTCATAAGGGCCAACAGAGCGACGACTGGCACCTGACACAGTTACTGTGGAGCACTACGTAGGAGCAGTCCACCACAGAGCAGGTAGTGGTCGAGAATCGACCGTACGACCTGGAGTCGTACGTCGCCTACTTGGAGAGGTACATGCCATGTACGCGTGCTAGACTTACTAGACCTGCTCCTCTGAGGCCCGAGGAGGTCACACACGTCGACCGGTTGGGCCTCGACCACCCTTTGCACCGTGCATCACAGCAAGACGATACGGTACGAGCACAACATATGTTTCATTCATATTTCTATTCACACCTAACCAACTTCTCGTGTTGTCCGTGCAGTTCGATCGTGCGAACCATATTGTTGATGAGGCTTCCAGTGCACTGCGACAAGGGAAGCGCAACACTGTTACTGCCCTGCTTGGGGTACTATGTTCTGTCTTGGATGATGCAAAGGGCATCGTCAAGACTATTACGTGCGGCCGTCATAGCGACGTCGCCGTACCGGGTGCTCGCGGAGTCGCCCAACCTCCATCTCCTAGGTCATCGTGACCGAGTGCGGCCAAATGACGATCGAGTTTCGCTCTCTTGTCTTCAGCTCAACCTAGCCTTTAGGAAACGAAGGTATGACATATACATTTCGTTCGAAAACTTCGTAATACTTATGCAATGTAATTTTCTTGCCCATGCCATGTTCTTTTACAGCGCTCACGTGGGGATCACTCTCTCCTGCCATCGTCGTCTGGGCACCACGATGAATCAGCTGCTACGTCGTCCGCATGTACAGCTGCCGAGGTCAACACAGACTCAAACCCAGACTCACCCGATCAGGAATTGCCTCCTACATGTTCTGAGCGGGGTACGTCCGCGTCGGTAAGTTTACCGCCGAATTTTAGCTTCGGGCAGACCTACACCCCCATGGCATGCACGGTTTCGGTGCAAGCACGTCATCTATGGAGGCGCCACGTCAGTTACATTCTCTTTCGTTGAAGTTATTACTTGCTATTGAACATACCTTTGCCTAACATACCTAACATTTTCGTTCGTATCATGTTCTTTTGTAGGAAGCGTGTCGGGATCAAACTCTCCTTCCACCGTCGACAAGTACATCAGATGAGGTCAACACACACACCGATATGGACACCCCCGATCAGGACTGCCACCAGGAAGTTCGGCTTGGGGTACGTTGCATCGGCATACTTACCGCAGCATCCACCTCAGCAGACTTGGTTCGGCCAGACCTACACCCGTACTCAACGTATGATTATGGTGTAGGATCATCATCTGTGCGTGCGCCATGGCATGTATGTTTGTCCAGTTGAAGTGATTCCCAACGTGGAGCCATGCAACACTACATGGTCGTAGGTTTCTAGGGACGAGTTCTCCCAGTGAGCATAGGACTCTACGACCCCGCGACCGACATCAGCAAGTGTATGTGTAATTTAAGGTACTTGTTGCACTCACTTTTGCGCACGGCACTAATAGTACATACCAATGCAGCCTCCTGGGTGGGTGGCAAACATGTTGGGTGCCCAACACCTAGGACCCAGCTAGCTTGACGACACCCCTCGTGCGACATAGGACACACAATATGACTTGCGAAGCACGACGCACGCACTTGACTGGTTCACGTACCTAGAAGACCAAGTTTGATGTGCGCAAAAGCGGCAACCGGATCAGAGTTGAGGTTTTGAGGACGCAACCGGTTCTATTGCTGTAATGCAGTCATGTGTGCAATTGTTGTATGCCTATTACATTCGATTAACATCATGTCGTAAATAATGTTTGCGTCTTCATGTCATAATTATTTCATTTCTGTCCTTCCTATAAGTAACAGTAGAAGTCACCCATGTAGTGCCCATTAATAGGACATATCAGACGAAATGTTATAGCCATTTTTCCCGCTGAATCTTTGCACTGCCTCCATAAATAGGCCTCCATGCCACCTCCGCTCCCTCATATCCTCTTCCTCATCCTATTCCTTCCTTTATGTTAAGTGAAGGCCATGTATGAAACATCGAGCTCAGAGAATCGGAGGGCCCGTGCGCTTGCCACTACAAGGCGGGTCGATTGTCCTAACTGCCATGTGCAAGCTAATGTGTTCTACACCAACACTGAGGGAAATAACGGCTGGGTGTTCTACAAATGCCCTTTTTTCTCTGTAAGTGAAAAGTTAGTTCTATTTCTTCCCTTTTTGATGTTTTCTTTCCCGTTCGAGTAATCTATTTTTTGAGAGATCTTCTTTCTTTCCATGGCCTCAACACATGTTCACATCGTCACGTAGGCTGGAGGATGCTAATATTTTCAGTGGGCAGACACCATGGATAACTCGATGGAGCATCCTGGAAGCACAATACCGCAGAGGATGTAGCCTACGATGGAGCAGAGGATGGACCCTATGCTCAAGCAGAGGCTAAACATGCTGATGTTTAAGATGGAGCGCATTTTAGATCATATCAAGTGGTTGGAGAAGATTGTGTGTTTGGCTATCCTTGTTGTATTGTACGCTATACTTGCGAAGTAGTTCATTTTCTACGTATGACACTAAGCTGGTCATAGATGCGGTTCGAAGTGCTTTAAGAATGATGTACCTCATGTACTATTTCAATATGGTATTTCGCTTTGTTAACTTATCTACTATTTGGATTTGATCTTTTGCTTTGTTAACTTATGTATTACGTAATTATTACCTCGTAATAACGATAGTTGTCAAAAACCGAAAGCATCTATCACCTTTCGCGGTCACAAGTCACAACACTCTGCCCACCACTTTTAGCTTTTTTAGACCGATTTGACAACACGCTGCAAGCAGCTTTGTCAGACTGATTAGACAACTCGCGGACAGCAGCTTTGTCAGGCCGATTAGACAACTCATAATCATAAACGTCTTGCTTTCTTAGGTCGATTAGACAACTCCCGGGCAGTAGTTTTGTCGGACCGATTTATCAACTCATTGTCAGCATCTTTCTCAGGGCACTAGGGACAACACGCTGCCACCGAAAACTAACTATAAATATTGCTCCATGTCCAGCATACATATTCCACACAACACCGAGCCAACCTCCGCACCGAACACCACATCCCTAGCAGCAGTACAACCCCTTTCACTAGTGTGTTCACGATGGCCGACTACACAGCGGTTCTTCGTAGGAGCAAGTGGCTTGCCGAGAAGGGGAAAAACCACCCAAATGTTTCTTGCAAGGATGCACCTGTGCCACCAGAGTTTCCCCGTCCAAACCGCTCCTGCGACGAACCGACAAGGATAAAGCAGTCCAAACATCTCGACACCATTGCCCGGGCGTACTACACGTGCCACTGGAAAATACGCGTAAGTTAATGACATGGAAATATATTCCGTGATGCGTTTTTCGGACTTCTAACTTCGTCCTCGCATGACACCAAGGAGAAAATAGTAGCCACTTCTTCTAATAGATCGATGGCCCGGAGAAGTACGACAGAGCATACTTGCAACACGAAGAGTACCTGCACTTCGCAGTTCTCCCGGAGAACTTCGAACGTTGGAAGCCTAAGCCTCAGACTGTGGAAGACAGACCGAAGCGACCGCGCTACAGGGACAACAATTACCACTTTTGGAAGTTACTAGAGGACTAACAGGCACATTGCAAGAAGATGAAGGAGATAGTCGACGAGCTGGATAGACGTGAGCGTGAGGAGGAGAAGATCCCCCAGAAGACCGATGTTGGTTCGATTGGTAAGGGCCTAATTGAAAGGAGGCCAAGGCCCTGCATTGTGCGCAATCAAAGGGGAAGACACCGATGGATCCTTCCACATAGAATCTACGATAATACGTATGATATTTTTCCCATTTCCAAAAAGGGCTCATATACCTTAGTAGTAGCTTCCAATCATGGTTCATCCATGTCGTTGCGCCATGTCTCTTTCATCATTTCCTATGCAATGTTATGTCCACGATGTCGTGCTATGTATCCTAAAATTTCTATGTCAAGCTACGTACCCTAGTCGTTTCGTAAAACGTGCTATGTCATCTTCTTCCATATAAGTCATCAAACATTACTTTTTCGATTTTTTTTCCATCAAACATTACTTTTTCAAATTTTTCCTTAATAACTAATTGGTTCTGAACAAAAAAATTAGATTATAAATTCTCTTTGAAATCTCTGTGCCATTCATTGGTTCTGACAAACAAAATTCGATTATATAATCTCCAAGCCGTTCATTGGTTTTAACAAACAAATTTTGACTTTAAAAATAACATTGGAGTTAGTACAAGTGGAAAAAATATATCGAAGCAGCCAAATATTTGACAACACACTGCCTATTTGCTTTGTCAGCCCGCTTCGACAACATGCGGCCCCTGCTTTCTCAGAGCGACTGACAACACATTGTCTATCTCAGCGCGAAGTGACACCACACTACCCACCGCTTTCTCAGACCGATTTGACAATACGTTGTTGGTTGATTTGTCAGACCAAAGTGAGGTATAAAACCACCCTCCACCCACGCAACACTTCTACACTGCCCCAACCTCCAGTCCATTGCAATGACAGACAGAGGAGGCAGCTCAAGCTGTGGGAGGGGTAGACGGGGAAGACTGGGTCGAAGATTACCTCGAGACTCTGACCCTTCATGGTTTCAAGGCCGCGACCCTTATCTCGAGGATACTACAATCTACGGTCCGCTAGACCCCGATCCCCCACCCCAGATTTTCCCATTCGAACAAGGGACTCATACAGCCTCCAAGATCCAATCTATGAAGGCCAACCACTCCGCTCCCTGAACTAGCCAAAATGCAAGCACGACCTCAACGTCGTTGTGCAAGTTTCTGATGCGTCGAATCCCAACCCAGGACATCGTTTCTAACGATGCCCTCTGTTCATGGTAACCGCTACAGCTCTTACTTACCACTCACTCATGTCTCGCTATATGACACATACTCTTGCTTGCAGACTGCGGATTGCAAATTCACTTAATGGGTGGACCTACCATATCCCATACATGCCTAATACTACATCCATACATTGCTGTATCGCCTCGATAAAATGGAAGATGACCTCACGGAGGTCACCAAGGAGAACGAACAGCTTTGCAGACAGAACTTGGAACTCCAGACCTAGAATGACGATCTATGTCATCAGAGACTCAGTGAGAGGAACAATGAGGAGGTCGTCCACCTCGGCAGCGACTACCACACTTACTACTGATGCGGCAATACTAGCTGTAGTTGTGCTTGCCAATACCGTGACAACCAGCCCCGTCCACGCCGTCCTAACGATCAACACTCCATGTGGGTACCTTACGGTTACCCATTCGAGCCTTAATGTCCTCCCCCATTAAAGCGTAGTCCATCCCGCCCTTCACAAATCCAAAAGGCGCACTAGTATCGTACTTTTGTCCATGTTCATGGCTGCTCTGTGCTGCCATTTGTACCGTTCAAACTGTAGGTGCCATGTAATCCCCCAATATTATGAATGCTATGTTTCATTCAGTCTGTTGTTTTTGAACTTAAAATATGCAATGATTGTACCTGTTGCAAGAACAACATCAACGGATGTGATAACACTTAACACATAGAGTATACAACATGCAAATAGCTGTGCACGGCACATGCAGCCAAGCGGCTATTTTCCAAACAAAAAACCACGCGGGAATAAATGTGCAAACAACAAATTTTTAAAAATTCACACCTACGATTGGCGACAGAGATCCCCGTCGAACTAGCAACATACTCTTTGTTGGTATTTGAAATGGCAATATTTCAAACGCTGATAGATAGTCTATTTGTATTTTTTTAAATCAACATATTATTTCTGTAATTTTACATTAACATAACATAATTACAAATAAATTACTACAATTTAGAACAAATAAAAAAAACCGACGCAGCAAAAATTACAAACAAAAAATATCGATGTGGGTGGCGGCGGGCGATGCAGCAGCTCTGGGCATTGCATCGGGCGAAGCAACGCCCTAGGCGCACGGCTAGGCGGGCCCCACAGTCTGCGCTGCATGTAGCACCGTAGGGAAGCAACGCCTCCTGTGCGTGGCAAGGTGGGCCCAGGCGAAAAAAAGGGAAAAAATTAAGCAGTGTTCTGAGGCCACGGCACAGACAGGCAAGGAGACTATTTTAGCAATTTCTGCTTGATGGAGGGCATTTTCAAAAATAACAACATGGGCGCTAATACAGTAAAAATTTCTGGGATCAACGGGTCGTTTTCCGCGGTTCTGTTTGGATCCGGTGTCCGGTATGCGCGCCGTTGACAGCGGGAAAAAGATGTGCCAAGCATACGTATAAAGCCTGAGGCCTGAGGGCCAAGTTCTTTTATTTTAGGCCGGTATTGGCGTGGGCTGACATAATACAGCATGGAAGTTAGGCCTGGTCGTGGCCTACTGCCGGAGAGTACGAGGAACGCGAATTTTGGGCGGTGTCTTGGAACTTCCCTAGGCCTAACATGGAATGATACTGTTAAGGAACCTCGCTATCGAATAGTCCGGGGTTCCCGAACAGATCTGAAGTGGAGAACAGAAAGAGAGAGAGACATAGGTTTAGGGAGAGCGACGGCGAATCCTTTATTAATTCGATTGCATGTACATGGGGAGACCCTCCTCCTTATATAGCGCTCATCCGTGGTTTTGGCATAAGGGACCACATGGGCCTTCAATGGGCTTTAGGGTTTCTCAACACTCCCTTGGGCCCTTTGCGCGAGATGCATATGCCTCATTAAAACTCGAGAAAAACCCGATGGGAAAAATACTTGGAGAAAGAGTACATAGCATACGCTTACTATGTTGCACGAATTGCCTCGTTAAAACCTTATGCAAGAAAACTTCATGAAAAACTTGCTAAGGAAAAAGAGTACAATTCTCCCAACTTCAAATGCTAATCTTCGAGATTCATGTTGGGTATTCATAATTCATGCTCGAGATTCATGTGGGAGTATGTGAAATATCTCCCCCTGAAATCTGCACTTCTCTAAGTCTCATCATCCCAATTCCTTTCACGCACCTTTCAAAGGTAGATGCTGGGAGTGATTTGCAAGATTTTCACATGACTTAGTATGCAATATCTTGATCTCGTTCATCTTATGCAATTCATGAGCATAGAAGAACTTGGGGTTGATATGCTTCGTGAGATTGCTCTCCACATAACCCATCTGTGCTTGGGCAACACAAGCTGCATTATCTTCATAAATTATCGTGGGAGTTTGCTCAATGTTCAAACCACATGACTTCTGGATGTGGTGAACCATTCTTCTGAGCCATGCACATTCACGAGATGCTTCATACAAAGCGATGATCTCCGAGTGGTTTGTCGACGTCGAGACAAGAGTCTGCTTAGACGACTTCCAAGAAATTGCTGTTCCTCCACATAGGAAAACATAGTCAGTTTGGGACTTGCCAGTATGCGGGTCTGATAAATACCCAGCATCGGCATAGCCAACCAAATTCAATTCATTATTTCTTCTGAAGAACAAACCGAGGTCTTTGCTTCCTTGGAGGTAGCGGAAGATGTCCTTGATCCCTTTCCAATGCCTTTTGGTGGGTTACGCCTTTGTCAGAGCTAGCAAATTCACAATGACGCAATGTCCTGGTCTAGTGCTATTCGTGAAGGTACATGAGTGCTCCAATTGCACTCAAATATGGGAATTCTGCTCCCGGGACTTCCTCCCCTCTTCTCTCGGGTCTCAGATGGATCTAGGTGCGCTTGGAGTGACCTTCCAACCATTGGAGTCTTTGCGGGATATGATTTTTCAAAGTTAAATCTTTCCAACACTTTCTGCGTGTAGGTTGATTGATGTACCAAGATTCCTCCTTGGACATGTTCAAGTGCAAGCCTAAACAAAACTTGGTTTTACCCAAATCTTTCATTTCAAACTCGGACTTCAAGTATGAGCATGCCTCTTCA
The DNA here is from genome assembly GCA_036346275.1 of Otatea glauca. Lineage (NCBI taxonomy): Eukaryota > Viridiplantae > Streptophyta > Magnoliopsida > Poales > Poaceae > Otatea > Otatea glauca. The sequence continues at coordinate 23,218,748 of CM070715.1, forward strand.
ATTTCTTCATCCGTCCCAATGATGTTCAAGTCATCTACATAGACGGAGATTATCTGAGAATCCATTCGTGGATCATTGTATAAACACACATGGACAATCTTATTTGTTTGTGTAGCCTTTCTTGCGAGAAAGTCACTCAGCGATTGTATCACATTCTTCTGTTGCTTGACCCATACAAAGTGATTTCTCCAATTTCACCTCGCATGTGTTTCTATTTTCTCCATCTTGGTTGGGATAGGAATTCCTTCCTGACTTTCATGTATATCTCCAATCCAAGTTTCCATCTGGTATCTTGTGACAACATCCATTAGCTTCATTCTCAACTTCAAGTTGATGCCATTGAGATCAAATATCTAAAGGTAATTCCTCCCATGACCGGAGAATAGGTTTCTTCATAATCAACTCCGGGACGTTGAGTGAAACCTTGAGCTACAAGCCTTGCTTTGTACCTTACAACCGTTGTTTTCATTTCTCTTCCAACAAAGACCCATTTGTGACCTACGGGGTTTATATGGGGAGGTGTGCGGCATCGAGCCCAAACACCTCTCTCTTGTTCGGATAGACTAACTCTGCAGTGATTGCCTTTTTCCATTCTTCCCAATCTAGCCTTTTCTTGCACTCTGCGAGATGCGGGCTCGGGATCATGATCAATGATCGAGGCAATCTTCTTTGCAGTATGCATCAATGTTGGTCGTTGCTCTATCCAGGATTCTCCTGTTATTACAAAGTTTATGGCCATTTCTTCATGGGGTGCTTCATGCACTTCGCTTGCTCTTATTTGCTTTTCCCTATCGCGAGAGCAAGTTCCTTTAGCTTTCATCGCCTATGTGTGCGCACATTATTTCCGTGGCTTCTGCGATGGAAGATTCAAGTCCGAATTGCCTTTTCATTGGCTTCTTTCCAGTGCAGTCTCAACTGGCTCCCTTCTTTCCTTGGGGCATTTTCGTGATTGGTTGTGGTAAGTCCTCTCGCTTGATTTTCTCGGACGTCTCGGGTACTTTGGGTTTGAGGAGCAGTTACTGTTCTTTTTCTTTGAGGCCTCTGAGCAGGTTGAGGATACCTTCTATTTTCTTTGGTATTTCCACCCTCTCGGTGCATTCCTTGCGGTACATGCGACTTAACCACGCCTTGAGATCACAAAATGATCAGCGGTTCATTTGCTAAATTCGCAAATCAATTATCTTCGGACTTCTTGATTTGCTTCATTAGTTCGGGGTCATGTGCGGGATCCCAGTGGAATGCCATATGATTTCCGACATTTTTCATCAAAGGTTGATTTCCTCCCCTAATGGCGGAAACGATCCTCGTCAAAGATGCAATCGTGAATCGGTCAGTATGCAAATCTCGATCATGGGTTCCAAATACCGATTATGGATGCACTCTCATAACCAACGTATATCCTGGACTTGCGGAGAGGGCCCATTGCGATCCGTGAGGGGTGGTATAGGTACATATACCATACACCCAAATTTTCTAAGATGGGAGATCTTGGGATGATCCCGCACAAGTCGCATAGGAGAATGGATGTTGTAGGTCGACGGTCTAAAATTGATAAGAGCTGCTGCGTGCGGAGATGCGTGTCCCCAACAAGTGTTGGGCAAGTTACAACTCGCAAAAGTGGTCCGGCAATGAACTTAATCCTCTTTATTAGTGCTTCGCTAGTCCATTCTGCGTATGGACGTGCGACGGAGTGCTCAATCGCTATCCTGTTGCGGTGCAATAATCATCAAATGCCTTTGAAGTAAATTCTCCGGCATTGTCCATTCTTATGGACTTCACGCGATGATCAGGGAAAGCATTCTTAATTCTTATGATCTGCGAGATCAGCTTTGCAAAAGCATGATTTCTTGTTGACAACAAGCATACATGCGACCATTTCGAGGAAGCATCGATGAGCACCATAAAGTATCGAAACGGCCCTGACAGGAGTTGAATCGGACCGCAAATATCCCCCTGGATGCGTTCCAGGAATGCAGGGATTTCACTTTGCACTTTCGTGACAGAGGGTCTAGTTATTAATTTCCCGGTGGCACATGCAGGGCACACAAAATCTTCATGATTCGGAAAATTTTTAACATTTATGCCATGACCCTGTGAGTTGTTCACTATATTTCTCATCATTCTAAGACCAGGATGACCTAATCTACCATGCCATAAAGAAAATAATTCAGAGCTTCTAAAAACAGTTTTCAAGGAAGTATACACTTGGTGCATGAATATTCGTGTAGTACAACCCAGATTCATATGAGGACATTTTCTAATACCATTTTTCCACATACCGCGTGCTTCACAATGCACAAATATTCTTTGCCATTTTCTTCATTGGTTTCTCGTGAAAACCATTGGCGCGGATGTCTTTAAAGCTTAAGAGAGTGCGAGTTGATTCGAGGTACAAAGGGCTTCTTCAATTACCAAAGTTGTACCCATAGGCAATATAATAGTGGCTCTTCCTGAGCCGATTACATATGAGTCGCTTCCTGCGATCGTAGTAATCTTTCCAGCGTTCTTCGTGATCGACTGGAAATACTTAGACTCTCTTAAGATGGTATTTGTTGTGCCACTATCAACAATGCATATCTCTTCCATTTGGGCGCTACACGATTTCTAGATAAAAGAAATATAATTCCAAACAAACAGAGGCAAAATAATTCAAAAATTGCTTGCAAGTTGAAGAATACTGGAATAAAGAATAAATTGCGTATTTATTCATGAGGGAAGTATGCTCTTCTAGAGCTTACTATTCATTATTCAAAAATGCTAACAACCATAATCTAAAAAATAATGCGATTCATGCATTAACGGGCTTTGGACTTACCCTTGGCCTGAAACTTCTCTTTTCCACCTTGTTTGCCCTTCTTTCTATGAACGGGCTTTCTCACCTTGTAGCTATTGGCATTGACTTCTATTCAGTAGCTCCTTCTAGGTGGTCTGCGAGACATAGTTCTTGCGTAGAACATCGTCTTGTGATTTCGCAACATGCATAACATCAATCAGTTCGCAATACTCCTTGTATGCGTCCTGACGATAGCTGCGTGCACTCTGGATAGCGTTAGGGTGGAAGGTAGAGAGAGTTTTCTCAATCTTCTCTTCATCGGTGATCTTCTTGCTACATAGAGAGATTGGTACAAATTACATGCAAGCGGAATTGTACTCGACCAACGTTCTAAAGTCGCAAAACTCAAGTGCACTCTCTTGACCATGTATTCATTCTTGAGTGGTGAGAGGTGGTGCTGAGGAGTGCAAGGCTTGATCGTTACGCTCGTGGTAGGTTTAGCGTCCTGCGAGGACCTTAGACCAATTGCTGCGCAGAGCTTCTTGCCCCCAGGAACGATTTTCACGTCCGATACCCAAGTGAGGTAGTTCTGACCGTGCGGGGCCAGTTCTTCAAGCTCACGATTCACGATGCCAGACATCTTCATGATTTCAAAATTCCGACATTAGATTACTGCGTGTAATCTAATAGAAAAAATGGTTGCAAAAAGCATAAAGAGCAGAAAAAAAATTCATATGCATTGCAATATATTAAATAAAGCAACGGATTCAAAATTCATAAAGAAAATTCGAAAAACAGAGAAATAAAGCAAGAAAAATTAAAAACAGAGCCAAATAAATCTTCTTGATTTTCTGGCAATTTTTCAAAATTCTCTGCAATTTTTCTGCAATTTTTTTTTCTTTTCTTTTTTTCTTCTTTTCTTTTTCCTTTCTTTTCTTTTTCTTCTCTGTTTTTTTTTTTTTACGCTGCGCCATTGGGCCTTGCCCTTCCCGCTTGGCCCATGGACTCCTTCTTTCCACGGGCGTTTGGGCGGGTGGCTCGCTGGTCAAAACAAAAAACGGACCGAAACCCTAGCCGCCACACGCGAAGCTCCCGCTTGGTGCAATGCTCCGAAGAAAACGCACAACGAGGAGAGGCGGCGCCGGCGAGGAGAGGCGCAGCTCGGCGGGGCGCGGGAGCCCGGTGACCGGCGGCGGCTGCGGACCAAGGCGCATGCATGCGGCGCGGCGGAGAGGCGGCTTGAGCCGACGGCGGCGCCACTCGGCGGAGGCCGAGGCGCAGCGGCGCGGGGTGGTGGCGGAGGCGGCCGAGCCGACGGGCGGCGCTCATGCGGGAGGGGGCGGCGGCGACGCGCGACTCTGGCCGGCAATCATGCGGGCGGCGCGCGTCCGGCGATCGTCGGGTGGTTGCTTCATGCCGGTGGCGACGCGTCGGCGGCTTTGAGCCGACGGCCGGGAGCCGGCAATGGCGGGCGGGCCGACGAGCGGAGGTCGTGCGCGGGCGCGCGACGGGGTGGGCCGATTAGGCTGCGAGCGAGCCGACAGCGCCAGGGCGAGGCCGACAGCCTTGTGATCGAGCCGAGCCGGCCGGCGGCCGAGGCGCGCTTCTTCTTGCCGCCGGAAAAGCGACGACATGCACACGGCGGCGAACCGAGGCGGCGGCCAGCACGGCGCTTGGCGCTCTGGCGCGATGGTGGTGCCGGCGCGGCCTCGAACAAGCAGTCGTGGCGATGGCGGCCGGGCGGCGGCTGCGAAGGCATGGCGCATGCGCGCGCACAGCCGACGACGACGATCTGCGATGGCGGTGGCGCTGCGCGCGTCGGCGGCGGCAGCGCGGCGCTTCATGCGGTGATGGTGGCGACCGACCGTCTTGCGGTGGTTTATCTGTGACCGAGGCGGCGCAGCAGCGCGCCAGAGGTCGAGCCGGCGCCGCGACAAAGACAGTGGTAGTGACGGCGTCACGTGATGGCCGACGATGAATAGCGCTTCAAGCGCATACCGAGACTTCGTGATTTTCTTTTCTTTTGTATGAACAGTGAATTCATGTATCTGCGGCCGTCTTGAGACGCGCGAGCGTTCTTCATGTAGCTTCGTGCCACGTAGGATAGATGCATGCATAGAAAAAGAACGATTAGATTCAAACGCTAATCCCACCTTTTCTCACCTTTTCAATCGATCTCAGTAGAGCAATTCGTGCGATAACGTGTTAAGGAACCTCGCATCGAATAGTCCGGGTTCGAACAGATCTGAAGTGAAGAAACGAAGAGAGAGAGACATCGGTTTAGGGAGAGCGACGGCGAATCCTTTATTGAATTTCTGATTGCATGTACATGGGGGAGACCCCCTCCTCCTTATATAGCGCTCATCCAGGGTTTTGGCATAAGGGACCACATGGGCCTTCAATGGGCTTTTAGGGTTTCTCAACAGATACCACCGGTTTTCTTCATATAGCAAAGTTAGGAAAGGAAGACAGCTAAAATTTGGAAATGAAGAAAAAGCAGAAGACCATACGGGGTCATCGTTAGAACGACGATGGATTATAAATCAAGTCGCATGTAGTAAGGTGTAACTTGCAAGGGAGAAAAACTCGAAGCGACCTCTAGTTTGTGAACGAAGCGGTATTTGCTAGGGGTTAACGGGGGGACATTTTTCTGAATCAAGCGAGCAAGAAGACAACCATCTATCCGCAGCGGTGGCGGTGGCGGGTGAGGTTAGGGGCGGTGGTGGAAACGTGCAGAACTCGTCGGAGAGAGGATGTCCGCCCGTTAGACGCATCCGAACGGAACCGGCCGCCGGTGCATGCATGCCATTGCGATTTGCCAATAGTGGACAGCAACCTCAGATCCAGTGAATTGCCAAATCTAGCTGTCCGACTCCGAGACGTGGCCGTGTGCTGTCCTCTCAGGTTCATGTCCCGAAGTAACTAAAAGCTCGGCACGACCGTTCCCACTGGGCAGCCACCAACCGCAGCCCAACAACGACCCCCGGAGCCTTGCAACGCACCACACGTCGGCCCGCTACGCTTCTGCTCTGCTCTCCACCAACCAAAACGCACCTCCGTTCCACCTCCGGCCACGGCGAGCAGCCGCGCGCGATGGCGCCAACGGTGGAGATCAGCCATCTCTCCTTCACCTACCCGGGCATCGACGGCCGCCCGCCTCCCGGCGCGCCGCCGCTCATTGAGGACGTCTGTTTCTCCTTGGACGCCGGCCACCGCTGCCTCCTCCTCGGCTCCAACGGCGCAGGTAACTCCGCCCCTTCGGAATCACCCCCCCCCCCCCACTCTCTCTCTCTCTCTCTCTCTCTCTCTCTCTTCGGACCTTCTGGTTGCGGGCTTTGATTTGGACGGATGCCGTGGGCAGGTAAGACGACGATACTGAAGATTCTGGGCGGGAAGCACATGGTGGATCCGAGCATGGTGCGGATCCTGGGCAGGTCGGCCTTCCACGACACGGCGCTTACCTCCTCCGGCGATCTCTGCTACCTCGGCGGCGAGGTGGGCTGGCGATTTAATAGTTTCGTCTCTCTTTCGTCGTGCAATTGGGGCCTAGATATGGGTAATGGTGTCCGCGAATTTTGCTATTGGATGGCCCGATGGATCTAATTTAGTAGTCTGTGCGAGATGGATGCAGTGGAGGCGCGATGTTGCCTTTGCGGGCTACCAGGTGAATATACAGATGGACATTTCGGCGGAGAAGATGGTATTTGGTGTTGCTGGCGTTGATCCCCAGAGGAGAGATGAGCTTATCAAGGCAAGTTAACTCCGCATTCACTGATAACAAATTCATGGGTATATTACATTTTTCATGGGAAGCCCACTTGCCAATTTATTGATACAATGTTCCTGAAAACTGAAGTTTGCTACTCTGAGATTGATGATTGCTTTCGTGCATCAATATTCTATACTGGTTACTTATGCGCCATCCCCTTTTCCAATGTGCAATATGTAGAAACAGTTCTGTGACTATATGTGGATTTAAATTCTGTTTGTCCCAGACATAGTGCTTCCACAACGTTCAGACAGTGTCCAGAAATTCCCCATTTGTCATGGTCATACACTTGCATGTTCTTACCAGTCACAACCAACTGGATAACAAACCATTTTGGTTAGTTGTGTATTATGAATATCACAAGTGCTTGACAATTTAGTTCATCATTCAGTTAGAGCATGTACCTCAGGGTACTGTACTATTGTCATCAAACATAAAGTTTATTATGTAAGAAAGCTAATCGTCACCATGCTCAATAAGCTAGAATCTGTCCCATCTGATAGCATGATGGGTATAATAGTACCTTTGAGGAGGAATGGCAATTAGTTGGAAGGGCCTTGGGGATGTGAAAGCACAGGGCTGCAAATATGAACCCTTCGATTGTGCAGAGAGAACAACAGATTACCCATGTTAACCAGTGAGGAAAAGTCCTCCATTTCTTTTGATTTAAAAAGTATGAACTTCACCCATTTTAGCAACTAGGACACACATTTGGTATGTATGTATGTACTTAAGGTGAAAGACATCTTTCTCCTTGATTACTCTTACGTTATAACCTACCTCATTGAGCTTATAGTTATTGTAGACGAGCCAAATAGCCTAACTAAGATAAGCCCCAAAAGATACTATGTCCTTATATTCTTTGGAGGGTTATTATTAGCTTATCATTTGACCTTGGGTTGGGTTAAGCCTAAACTTAAGCAAGTCAACCGTAACTCTTACTTTGTACTTATGACCTACTTCATTCCACTTCCTATTTAATCATGTTACAGATTTTAGATATTGACCTTGCCTGGCGCATGCACAAGGCATCAGATGGTCAGAGGAGAAGAGTCCAGATTTGCATGGGACTTCTCAAGCCATTCAAGGTTTGTTTTGCCTTGCTGTGTTATCAAAAGGATGGATCATGTTTGCAATTGAGAATGCACACGAGATTTTAATAAGAAAGTAAAAAAGCAATGCAGGTTCTTCTTCTTGATGAGATTACAGTTGACCTTGATGTGTTGAGTAGAGCAAATCTATTGACATATCTAAAGAAGGAATGTGAGGAACGAGGTGCAACAATCATCTACGCCACACATATTTTTGATGGCCTTGATGATTGGCCAACACACATTGTGAGCTTTCTCGCTCTACCTGATAAGCTCACGAAACTCATGCGGACTAGTAACAACTGTTGACGTCATTGGATTTCAGGTCTACATTGCTCATGGGATGTTGCAACTAGCACTGCCTTTAGAAAAGGTGAAAGAGTTGAGCCAGTTATCTCTCATGGTAAGTAGCATTCATGTGATAAAAGCTATGTTTTTAGCACTGCATGTATGGTAATCTGATTTCCGTGCATATGGATTTCAGAGAACAGTGGAGAGCTGGTTGAGGAAAGAGAGAGACGAAGACAGGAGGAGAAGAAAAGAGCGAAAGGAGAAAGGCCTCCCGGAATTCGACAAGGTTATTGAGGGGAGCCGGGTTATAGGTGATCCGGCAAAGAGCGCCGCCACAGTAGTGAACAACGGGTGGGCAGCAGGAAGGCTCACCTCAACGGTCGCAGGCGAAGAGAACTTCATTTTCAGCTCTAACAGTGTTCTTAGGCAATAATCTTATCCCGTAGTTTGGCTCGTGAATGATGAATAACGATCCTGTAGATCCAATAGGTCACACAACACAACACCACACCGCAGAAGTTTTGGCAGTAACAGCGAAGTTCTTGCAGTCACAAGGAGAAATGCTCAAAGTTTTACACAGCATTCATGCTTCTTATATGTGTGTCACTACGTGACCGTGTAATTGGGTTCCATGATACTTGGTGCCGAATATTATTCTTCTATATCTATTTTTTCCCCCAGATAATATATGTTCATGTTTGGTCATTTGACTTTCCGTTCCTAACAAGGATCTTTGTGGAAAAGGGGCAAGGGCTAGAAAAGAAGAAAACGGCTAAATGTAGGGCCTGTTTGGTTTGAAGTCAATTTTACTATAATTAACGTTAGGCAAGTGTGGATCCCTTTAGTGCGGTTAGAAAGACTGGAGATAGTCAAAGGAGGTGGGGCGATGGTGTCCGACGCTAGAGAAGAAGGCCAAATTGGAAAGACTGGAGAGAGTCGGAGGAGGCCGGCGCGATGGTGGCGCTCCACGATGAAGCATAGGCCAAATTGGCAAGCAGAGAAGTTATAGGGAATGGAGTAGATGCGAAGAATTGCGGAGAGGCTCACCAGACAAATTCGATAGTGGCAGCGGATTGTTCGTCGACGGGGAAGAAGGCTTGATTCCGGCGATGCACTGTGAATGAGATGAAAATGGTTAAGGGAAATAGTTCAGAGGGCTTGAGGACATGATATGATGCGAGCAAAGTTGCAAAGAAATCAACTTGCTGGAGATATGCCCTAGCAGCCGATCATACAGACGATTAATAGATGGTTATATTTTATACTCCTTTAATAAATACCATATTATAGATCATCAAGTATGTGACTTGGTTGTGAGACTCTGTAATACATTTGTGGTATTATTATAAATTTTTCCTTGTCGTTTAATTGGTTGGAATATCAATTTTTTCTTTACAAAAATAGGCATACGATTGTGTGATGATTATATTTTGTGGATCATGGATATACAATATAAATACAATTATATGGATAACATGTTGGTGAACTTGTTATTGGATAGTCCCATAATGAAACATCACATTGAGCATTCAATATGTGTCATCGGTTGATTCCATACAATTTTATGATTGACCCTCTGACCTGATACATACATGGATCTCAACATATTCTTTGATGTTATTAATCGTTGTCCGTGACAGGATAATTATATTAGTTACACTCAAGAATGTGTTAACACATGTGGATGGATGTGTATGGTCAAGATAGAATTTTGTCATCCTCGTTACACAAGGATAAATATATCTTAAGGCCACTCGAAGAAGATAAACTAAAGAATATGCATGATCATGCCCAAGCAAATTGAGGTGTCAACTGCTTAATCTATTTAGTCTAGCTTTGGAGATTCGAGAAACAATGGATTAACAACACAAGGATAACACATATCTCACCTTAGGTTTAATCTTGATATCTGAAAGTGATAAAATGATCGAACATATATTTATTGATGGCTTATCGGATAAATGATATCCATATGATCTAGGACGTCATAATGTTCTGTTTGGAGTAGCTTACGACTTGTGCATCAAATGCTGATTCGGTACACTGCAAACATCACAATGGACCTAGGGGTCATACACAAGAATGAGAAACTACTAATTTGTTAACAAATTCCGTATATTATCACATGGATAATTAATATATTAAAATTATTAAATACGGAGTAAGTCCTAGTTTGATTTAGATTATTTGAATCCGAAACAACAAGCCTGTATGATTTGGACTAATGTAATGCGAATTAAACAGGGAGTCAATTTGGATAATTATTTGAATTGATAAAGGTTATCTCGAATCCTATTTGGGTACAAAACAGAAACATTTAAGCCTTATCTTATTATGACTCCTCGGTTATAAATAAACACGCGCCTAGGCTGTGGGGATAACTGAAGTCGAGGTACTAATTCCGACAACACCAAGGGGACCATGCTGCAAGGTTTTAGCAGATCGACGCGCAAAGTCTTCTTCCTATTCGTGTGGATTCTAGTGGAACAAGGCTACTACTGCCTCAACGTGATCAACACGCTTTTCTTTCGCTGCTGGAATGTGCAACTGCGCATCTAGTGGTAATACTGGAATCCTAATATATAGTTTTAGATCATATGCAGCAAGTTCTCTGGGTTCGGGTAGATAGAAAATCTTTAAAATTGCTACCTCCTTGCTACCCTCATTTCCCAACAATAGATCCAAGTGACGAAGCGATGGCCGACTTCTAGGAAGAAGGCCTCGTGCGGAGGCGAGAGAGGAGAGTGAAGGGATGCAAGAGAGTCACGATGCCAAAAGGGGCACGGCTTGACAGGATTGCCATTGCCATTTTGGCTGGGTGCTTAATGGCACGTGAACAGGGCTGTACTTGATATTTTGAGGGCATGTGCTAAAATTAAAATTAGATCATAACCTTAATAAAGTCAACAATCAACATAAAAGAATTATTTTTATATTACAATTGTAATAATTTTTCCTTATAGTAAAAAGGATTAGGTCCTACTGAAAAATAAGTCTCTAAACTAGTGCCAAAACTTTGAAGTGCAAAGCATCGTTCTTGTGGTATAACAAAATCTTCAACTAACTTCATAATTGGTCTTTCCCAAATTAACCATCTAGGCATCAATTGCAAGTGCTACTGTTAAATCTTTCTTGAGTCATTATAGAATGAAAGTAAACTTTAACAACATCGATTTATATAAGCTCTTTCTTGCATATGCAATATTCACCGGAATAGTCAACAGAATTATATAAACAATTACATTATGAAAACAATTTAGCCATTTCATAAACTTGAAAATATCAACAATGCCTCATATTTTCTTAGGATTGAATGTAGCAAAAGAAAAGAAAGAGGCGGTAGGTGGAGAAAATGCATGTGAATCGGTGGTACTTTTTAGGAAGAAGAGAATAAATAAGATGCTCATTTGTTGGTTTTGCTCCTACTAGTATAAAGAATAGGAAATAATCATTCAAAAGTGGACAGAAAATAAGTGCCCCTAATTTTTTAAGGGTCCTGTGCTGCAGCATGAGCTGCACATACTTCCCATACGGGCCTGCACATGAATACGGATGGCAATAGTAATGGTGGCGCGTTGATGACGACCTTGAATGATGGTGTTTCCAAGCGGATGAGCACGCGGTGTTTCAAATGAATGCAGGCGGTGTGATCGTGTGAGAGCGGCATGGCGCGAGCTCGGGCGCGGCCATGGCGCTAGCAGGGCGAGACAGAGGCAGAGGGGGAGAAGAGAGGGATGGGCTGGGCCGACTGGGCAGGGAAGGAATGGGCTCGGACTAGAGAAGGAGTGGGATTCAGCCTAGGAACATAGGAAGGAAAAGTTCAAAAGAGTTTGACATTTGAATTCAAATGGATTGGAATTTGGATTATTCAAGAAATCCAAATAAACTATAAATATTTGAAATAATTAATTTTACAAAGACAACGGAATTGGGATGTTACAATGCTGCTGGGTGAAACCTTTTTTTTCAAAAAAAAATCGTGCTAACGTATTAGCATATTAGTCCAATTGCATCTTGGCGCTGGCCTGGAGCAACGACATCCTCTCCTTCATCGAGTTAAAAAAAGGTGTAATAAGTGCGTTTTGGTAACAAATGCAACTCGTTGGCTAGATTTTACCCTTCCATATTTGGTTCACAACCGATCGAAATTGCTGTGTGACATCAAAATTCGGGTCAACTTTTACTTTTCAGCGAAAATAAGACCAAGTTTGCAACACCAAAGTTGGAGTTCTATCCAACAAACATAAGCGAATTTGGGCCATTTATCATGCAGAAATTTTATAAAATTTCTATAGAGTTTACATTGTTTTACAAAAGGATTCTATGAACTTTGCGCAAACTTCTTTCCTTCCAACAAAGCCCGCCAAGCCTGCCCTCACATGGAGAACTATCTATTGGCGGGTGATGGTGTTGCACGTGTGTGACTCCATCTACTAGGGTTCAAACCTTGATGCTCACTACAATACACATATGAGTATGTTTTATTATGAATTATGTGAGATCACAAATTTATCCCCCAACCTCTGTCTAATAGGGCGCACTAACGTGTGCGCGCATGCAGTATTAGTCTTCGCTGTAATAGAAAAATAGCATGGTCTCACGTGGAAACAATCAAACAATAAATAGGTTATAGTCAACCATTTCCCTTTTTATCCCTTTTATATAATATTATTTTTCTTGCAGTGAAGATCTGGTAAACACATCCCAACTTCCTGTGAAGTGTGAACCCACAATTGAACATAGCTTCTTTCTTTTCCACCAAGAAACAACACCCACAGCCACAGCCAAGGTTTCAAATTTCGGTTTTAGAATAAATTTCGTCCCTGGTCGGATCGCGAAATTTTGGCGAAATTTCAAAATTTCGGAAATATTTCGGACGAAATTTGAATTTGAAAATTCAAATCCGGTCCATTCCGGAAATAAAAATCCGAAATTTGGCGAAAAAACCTGAAATTTTGGGCGAGATTCCCGAAATTTTGGGTTTTTTTGCACTGGCTGAAAAGTGGTCTAAACGTTATTGAAAATTTTTGAAATTTGTTTTGGAGGTTCCTGACACATTGTTGATGTTCTCAAAAACATTTAAGCTGATTATCACATCTGAGGAATTTTTAAAAATTCGGAGAGTGGTACTGTCCTGATAAAACACTGACCGACAAGTTTGATCCGAATGGAAAATGGTACAAATCAAGTTATAAACTGTTGAAATTTCTTGTGCATGGTTATGATCCATAAATAATGTTCTCACAAAAATTTCAGCTGATTATCACATGTGAGGAATTTTTAAAAATTCGAAGAGTGGCACTGTCATGATAGAACACTGACCGACAAGTTTGATCCGAATGGAAAATGGTACAAATGAAGTTAGAAACTGTTGAAATTTTTTATGCATGGTTATGATGTATATATAATGCTCTCATAAAATTTTTATATGATGATCAAACAGTATGAATTTTAAAAAAATCGAACAGTACTACTGCCATGTTAAAAGGCTTACCGGCAAACTTGAACAAAATGAAAAATTATGTAAACCATAAATTTTTTTGAAAATTTTACATAATGGTGATAAGGAAGTTATTAATATCCCAAAAAATTTTGATTCATGATCACACTCCAGTGAATTTATAAAATTCTTACAAGGCACAGTACCATTTATGTTCTTTTCTTTTTGATTTTTGAAATATAATATAACAAACGAAGTCCAATGCTTACATAGATTTGATTGACCAAACAAACAAAGTTGATTTTTTTTGAAAAATTTATATAATGGTACTGAGTCAATTATTAATCTCTCACAAAAATTTTAGATCATAATCATACTCAAGAAAATTTATAAAATTCTGACAATATAATTGTCCCAATTATGTTCATTTTGTTTTTGATTTTTTAAAGATAATAAATGAAGTTATATTATTTTGAAATTTTTTATGTATGATCCTAAACTACTAAGAATAGTACAATAAAATTTTCAGCTTATTATCAAGCTTGTACAATTTTATAAAAATCTAACAGTATTTCTTCCAAAATTTTAAAATGTTTAAAAAATTTGTTTTTTCAACCAATTTTCATAGGAGATGACTTTCCTAAGGGTTATTGGACCAAATCCGGCCCTAAAAGATTCAAAACCGGTAAAAAAAGACACGAAATTTCGGCGGGGAAAACAAAAGTTCAGGTTACTGTAGCAATTTCAATTTTTTTTTAATTTTTATTTCGACCGATACTTTAGATTTCAGGAGACCCGAAATCCGAATTCGCCGAAATTTGTAACCACAGCCACAGGTTAAAAAAGAAGGAAAGAACACACAGCAAGTCAGACGAGGAGGAGCGGCATCTCCGTGCACAGTGCCACCATCTGGCCACGTCACAAACTCACAATTAAGGTGGCCACCTCGTCTCGTTACCATCTCAGAAAAAGCCTTTTTTTTTCCTTCTTATTTTGCTCTGCTCCCTTTCCTCCTACTCTGCTCCTTCACCTTTTCCTCTTCCTCGCCTCTCTACCCTCTCTTCCACTTGCCTCCCACTCCTCCACCCCGTCGAGCAACCATGCTTGCTCCTCGCGCCTACTAGCGCTACCGCGTCAGGGTTTGGATTCCCCACCCCGCCCACGATGGTTGGGGTCTCCACCGCCGCCGCCGGGAGCCAGCTCGCTGCGGCCTGATTGATTGGCTCCGCTGTTTTTTCCGCCGATTTTTTTTGGGTACTCCCTTCGTCCCTGTCGATTTGGTGTTTGTGCTGTTCCGCGAAGGTCGTGCCCTTTTGGGCTTTTTTTTTGGTGAATTGTGCTCGGCTATGTATGGATATGATGATGGTCGTGGTGGTGGTTTTTTTGGGGGTATATATATGGATAACTGGATAAGGTGGTAGTGTTAGTTTGTGTTGGGGTTGTTGTTTCGCATGTGTTGCCATTGTTGTTTCGAGCTAAATTGCTGGAATTAACTGTTGTTTCACTGGAATGGGTGACTTTTACAGAATTGGTATTCCTCGTTGTTAACTGTAGCTATTAGGTTTCTTCCTAAAAAAATTGTACCCATTAGGTTCGAACTGTGAAGTTAGGGGGCGCGTACTGCGCACAGTCTGCCTTCACAAGCGCCTCTGATCGAATTTCCACGTTGGGTGTTCGGTTCCCGAATACATGTATGTCATTCTAACTTTCAAATTTTGTTTCTAAATGCATGTCATTCTACACTTTGGAGGTGTCTTTTTACATTTGTTCCTTCTATACTCCTTCTCTTTATATATTTTCAATGTTATTTGCTGCCATGGACTAGAGTAAGCCACACCATCCAAGGTATAATAAAAAGAGGTAATGTAGTCCTTTATAGATATGACTTGGTAGAAGTACCAAACCTAAAATGACATATATTCAGGAATGGAGGGAGTACTGTTGTCTGCCTTGGTTAGATTTTGGGTGGATATCTGGTGCGCTGTATGGTGCCAAGATGCTGTGAGGTGAAATCCTTGCTTGAGGATTAGAGTCCCTGCTAGTGCTGAGGTCTTCCTGGACTTTTGGCGGTAAAAGGCCGCAACTTGCGCAATAACTAATGACACCTGTTTGCACACTTGCTGCAATATTTGCCGAAGCTTTCTGGTTGGCTGTGCAGCCATTTGTACGGAAAACAAAAATTGCCGTTTAAACTGTTCTGCAGGATCATCCCAAGCTTGCTGCTAGCGTAGGGAATGATAAGTGGTGTGGAAATTTTTGATCAATATTCTATGCTTCTTCAAGCATCGACACGGATGGTTGACTTAGTAGCTTTTAGTTGCCTATAGATTTGTTAGCATTGGCCCTGTGGTTAGTTTGGTGGTCCGTATAATATGGAATTTGTCTTATTAAGAATCTGTGCTTAAATTGTCATGAGGGCTGTAGGCCTTGGAGCTGTTTTGCTGAAAGCTACAGCTTTTATAGGAATAGATGTCTCCAGCTGTAGTAGTAGTTTGTTAGGATTAGCTTGTGAGTTGTGGATTTGTGGAGTTGGTTGCATGTACGTTGTTGTGTGGAGATTGGAGAATTTATGCTTAAACTCAAGTTGTTGGTTTAGGTCTTTGTTGGTGCTTTGATGCTAAACGTAGTAGCTTGTGCAAGAATCGATACTCCTTGTTGATTTTAATTGCTTTATTTCTCTACCTCACGACTTCACAACATGGAGTAGTTACCCTGTAAGGGATAACAGTCCTTTCTGCAAAATAAAGGAAAAGGGGGTGCTGTGACTAGTAATAACTCAGTTCTCTGGTCCTTTCAAGTTTCTTGGTGCTTCTAAGCATATATGTTCTTAAAATTTAGAGATGATATTTCTTTAACGGATAATGCAGTGGTCCCTATATGTTCTTAAAAGATGGTTTATCTTTCTAGAAGTAGGTGAGATGTATCAGTATCTGGTTAGTCTTTGCACTCACTTTGTTGCTTTCTACAATTTGGTTATTATTGTGGTAGCTATTTTGTATCGGTTAGTTGTAAATTGGGATTTTCCTCTTTCTTTTGGGTGGTTTAACCTCACGTCAGGATAATTCTATTTATAGTCTAGTGCAGAATATTGTGGATTGCTCTGTTGTTATATTTTATACTGGGACTAGACTATGCACGTTGCTGCAGAATTTTTTCTATTCTTCTTTATAATTTATCATTATCAATTATTTAATTAGACTAATATTGTGGAATTGTAAACTTGTAGTAAGGTGGAGACGTGAAACAAATGAAGAACTTTTACTACTCTTCTTTGTAATCTATCATTATCAATTGTTTGGGTAGGATAATATTGTGGAGTTAAAGTAAGGTGGAGACGTGAAAGAAATGAAGATATTAGAACACAAGGTGGAGATGTATTTCTAAATGCTAAGATGAATTGGTGCATGAAGTTGAGGTCATATGAATAAAAAAAACATCGAAGAGACATTTGAAGGATGGGGTAGAAACAATAAGTTTATTACTTACTCCCTCCGTTCTTGAATAGATGTGTCATTCTAGGTTCTTGCAGGCACATCTACAAAAGACTACATTACCCCTCTTTATTATATCTTTGGTTGGTGTGTCTTACTCTAATCCATAGTAGTAAATATCATTGAAAATAGCTAAAGGAGAGGGATATAGAAGGAAAAAATGATTAAAAATTACCTCAAAATTGTAGAATGACATGTGTTTGGGAACGGAGGGAGTAGCATTTATCAATAGCAATTAGGGATTTGGATGTATTCTTTTCTATATAGAAACGGGTGGGCCATGGGCCATGGTCTCATGAATGCTGGTCTATGGAAGTTTGTGCTTATGCGTGCATGAGACGGTGAGAGAGTAAAAGAAATGCCTCATAGATTGTACTTGCTTCTTTACTTTCCTAGTTCTTACTACTGCTATCTATAAGCCTATGGTGGACTTCAGCATTCAGGCCCCAGACTCTAGACTTAGCTTAACTATTGGAGATGATAAAATCCATTGATAGAATATCAAATGGTATACGAAACATAGAGTTTGTACTCAGCTTTTGAAGAAGATTAAGATTGGACTTGCAGCAAATGTCAGCATGCTTCTACGTCAAGTGAAATGCTAAATCATTGCTTCCATGCTATATTTCTGATTGTGCAAAAAAAGAGGACAACATGGTTAACAAAATGTAGTATATTTTGTGAACCTACACCATGAAAAAGGAAAAAACAAAATGAGTTTGTTCCAAAAAGAATTGAGTGTCCAGTTGGTCTCATCATTACTGTTGGAATGTACTAATGTCTTTTTTTTTGTGTGGAAACTGGAATGCACTAATGTCCTTTTTTTTTGGAAACTGGAATGCGCTAATGTCTTTGTTTGTGAGACACACATGCAAAGTTGCAAACCTCCTACTTTACATGTGTTTGGGACAGGGGGTATTCTACAGGATTATCTTTCCTACTTAGCCTTGCGTTATGAATTATCTCTTTGTTTTTTTGTGCTTGTGTTTTTCTTTTAATCAATGCTAAAACTTGGTACCCTTTTGACTTTCTGCAGAGTTGCCAGAGGCATTTATGTTGTTGTAAAAAACCTTGGTGGTTCTGATCCAAAAAGGGGGGAAGTGTGAGTTAGAGGGATACATGGTAATCATATCTCCCGACATAATTCTTCTTGCAAATTGATGTGTTTGTTTAATTGTGCCCCTATTTAGTTTCTCGATGTATTTGAGAAGTTAAAACTGTTAAAGTATAAGTGAATTGCCCATCTTTTCTCATCAATTTAAGCTTTTAGGTAAATTGGCTGATGCATGTAACTCAATATGGTATCAATGCTAAAAGATCTTGAGTTCAAGACCCGTTGGCGCAATTAAAAAAAATTGCAATCCACTTCTATTCCACCTCCTAGACTTGAGGGAGCCTACACGTGAGGGAGAGTGTTGAAATATAAGTGAATTGCTCATATTTTCTCATCAGCTTAAGTTTTTTGGTAACTGGCTGGTGCAATCAACTCAATAAAAACAACAATTGCATTACTTTGGGTTGTGCATTTTTGGTGCTCGTGAATGATTTTAGACTATGTTATGTTACCATCTGTGGTAAGATTGCAAATGTTGGTTTTGATTCCCTTTAGTTTAGATACACTTTACAAATATATTCATATTTTCGTCCAATAAAAGAAGGCAGCACTGAAGTTTTTTTTCATGAAAAAAATGTATTTTTTTAACTGCATATGTAATGGTGCTTCATGGATGCTATCAGGAACTGCAGAAATTCTTGGGTCTTGTGAGTATTTCGAAATATTTGTAGTCCCACATTTAATGACCATGTTTCTGTGGTTTCAGATGCCTGGCTTTGGTACAAATTCAACCATGGGTTCTGCATCTGTCCCTGCAAGAGTTGAGTATAGCACAAGTAATGATTTGTCATCGGAATACATATATGAGCAGGGTCTTTCTTATCCAGCTACAAACCGCTATGCTTACTATACAGGTGTGTGTTCTTCTAGCCCATGTTGATTCCTTTCATGTTTTTTTTGTGAGTTTGATGCATAACTTTTCTGTTTCACTTTGGATAGGATTTGAGGCACCTGTTGAATGGAGTGAACACACTAATTTTTGGGGGGTAGACGGTCAAAATCTCCAACTGTCAGTAAGTGCATATATAAAACCCTGGTTGATATTGTGATTACAACATGTTTATATTATAATGTTCTTGTGTATTTTTCTTGATGATTCTATATTTTTGGTCATGCAGAGTGACAACCTTCCATATCTATATTGCACACCTGGCTATGGATTTTCTTATTCTTCCCCAGATCAGTACACCTATATGCCTGGCATGTTCATGGGAGTCGATGGCTCGTTTGTAGGAAGCCAACAGTATTTTACTAGTCCATATCAGGCTCCTGGCTCGCCATTTGGTTACTTCCCAATGTTTATTCAGCCCACCGCAGATTTTAGCTCAACTGTTTCTTTGGAGCCTCCTTTATTCAGTGCTGGCACATCTGTTGCTAGTAGGCCTGCTAACACTAGCATAAAAAACAAACACCAAATGTCTGGAAATACAACTACGGCTTCTCAGACTGTCCCTTCTGGAAGTCCAGCTGTTTGTCCTTCCCAACATGCCTATGAGAATCAAAGCACAAATAAGGCATCTGATCTGTCAGGTGCTAATGTGACAAGGCGTGGCAAGCCTTCAACCTCGCATTTCACAATTCCAGTTCACGCTTCTTTACCTGACAAGGTATTGTGACAAAACTTGAACTTTTATAATTCAAGAGTTTGCACCTTATGGCACCAAAGGGAAAAAAATACACGGATCATTTTCTAGAAATTCTGCATACTTCTGCCTATAATGTGCTACATTTCATATGTACTTCTGGAGTTGAGTGAGTTGGTGCTAAAATTGTGTGCCTATGTGCTGTTGTTCGTACTGCACGGTGTACACCGGCGTTATAATTTACTGAAATAAATTATTTTGCAATGTAATTTTTCTTAATTAAAAGTAGTGCAGTACAGAAAGAAATATTTTCTTATACTCAATCATATTTGTTATCCCATTCTTCTACTCTGTGAAAATTATTTATTGTCTTGTGATACCATTCTTGCATCAATTTGCGGCGCCGTTTCTTTTGCAGTTAAATGCTGCTTTTGTTATTTCCAATCAATTACCAACCACTGGTTGCCAACCTCACAAGTATTATGTGCCCAAAACTTCTATTAAATATGGAGCTTTCATTATGTCACTTGCAGGATGGAAATTCTAATAAAGGTAATCAATTAAAAGACCATGCGCCACTTGGATGGATTTCTTCCTTTCAGAATCTTCAGGTCACTTCAGGTGCATGGACCTTTGGGGACAGGGGACCAAAAACAGACAGTCCAGGGGTTGTGTCAGTGGCTACCACCACTGGTGAAGGTGGCCAAACCAAAGCAGTGCCAAGCAGTGCATCAGAAAACATTGTGATACATCCTGACCAATATAATATGGATGACTTTCCTGTTGATAATCCAAATGCCAAGTTTTTTGTTATCAAATCTTACAGTGAGGATGACGTGCATAAGAGCATCAAATACAATGCGTGGTCAAGCACACCCAATGGCAACAGGAGGCTGGATGCTGCCTACTCAGACGCACAAGGAAGAACTCCGGGCAACTGTCCCATGTTTCTCTTTTTTTCTGTGAGTGTTAACGAGTTTTCTTTTTAATAAAATGCTTATCTATGAGTTTGACTTACTAACGCTTGATTCTTTAGGTTAACACAAGCGGGCAGTTCTGTGGTGTTGCTGAAATGGTTGGCCCCGTAGATTTTCACAAAGATATGGATTTCTGGCAGCAAGATAAGTGGTCTGGGAGCTTCCCGGTGAAGTGGCACCTAATAAAGGATGTGTCGAATTCCACCTTTCGGCACATCATATTAGAGAACAATGAGAACAAGCCTGTAACCAACAGCCGAGATACACAAGAGGTAATTTCTGTTAAATTGCCAGTATTGAATATACCAAAGTATATACTGTGTGCTGTATGAAGATGCCTATAGATACTTAAACAGTCAAAAGTCTGGTGACCAAGATGGAATCTCGTGGAATTGTTTAGTAGTTATAGACTTATAGTATATTGCCTTTCCAAAGAAAAGGCTCATCTGGTGTTTTGAAAAATAGTGGACTGCCATTCATATGTGAGTGGAATCCTGCAGTCCAAAAACGTCTGTTCATAGGCCTGCAGTTTATTTAGCAGGTTGGGTTCTCTCCAGGTAGTGTGAATTTTTTTAATTGTTATTTGATTATTGCTTCTCAGGTTTTGCCTATGTACTTCTTGGATTCTGTAAAAATCTTGTAGTTTATTTATTCTAACATGATTCTTTGGACCTATTTATGCACCAATGGATATATACACATTTGAATATGCTTTTACAGTTTTGTTTCCTCACTAGCATCACCATGTATTGATGACAATGACTTCTCTGTAGATACCTTATAAGTGGGGAATGAACATGCTGAAGCTATTTAAGAACAGTCCAATGACGACATCAATTCTTGATGATTTCCCATTTTATGAAGGGCGGCAGAAAGCAATGCTAGAAGAGAAACGCAGACGCTTGGGTAGAAGTTTCGATGGACTTATGTATGTTCCAGCATTTGTTGCTAAAAGCAGTGTTGTTGTGGTGGGTGAACCTTCCGAAGTTGGTAAAGGCCAATTTAGCATCAAAGATCCACATTCAGGGAAAACTGGACAGGATTGTGGTGCATGTGAGCAACCTGACAAGGTAAACCAAATGAAAGATGGAGTGGCCACTCAAGTACCGAAAAGGGACGGAGTAACACTTACTGAGCAACCTGAGCATATACAAACAGACCGAGATAATTTTGATGCCAGAGTTGATCAGCAGATTAAAAACTGTTCGGGTTCTGCGCCACCAGAAAATGGTGGAAGGAAACCTGCTGGCTTGAGTGAACTAATAAAAGTTAATGGAAAGGGTTATAATGACCATGAAGCACAACCCGAAATGAATTCACCAGAATTCAGTTATTCTTCTGGCAAGAAAGGTCTTTCTCAAGAGTTTGGTGGTCACAACCCACCTGATTGTGTGAAAGATGGTGCAGCTGGGATAGTCGAGGATATGAAATCTACAAAATTTCACACGAAACCAGTGGGCTTCTCAACTGGTCGAGTGGACGGGGAAGCAAAGGGCAATGCTAATGAAATGTTAGGGATTACTCCAACTGGTGTCGTAAAGGTTGGCTCAGTGCACATCATGGTAAATGTGGCCGGTGAGTCGTCGTCAGAGATTGTAGGTGATGGAATGGGTTCCCTTGAGCCGAAGGGGGCAGAACATATTGAGCAGGCTATCTCAACAAAAGGGAGTTAAGTGGAGTCAGGTACTCAGGTGTAAGGGTTTGCAACTATTTTTTTCTAGGTTTTCTGAGTTTTTAGTTTAACATCTCTGATGTTTGTTGGTTTTGCTTGCGGCTGCTGCAGTTAGTTTTCAGCTTGGCAACTGACAGTTTGACATCGAGGTTGGTTGGGTATAGGCATTTCTCTTCTTCAATGTTACATAATCTCCAACAGGTATAGAGGTATTTGTGGTGGGAAAAATGTTTCCTTTTTGTTGTGGTGGTTGTCCTTCAGTTCCATCTTTTCATGTTTGGTGCGAGTGAATGATATATAAAGAGTTGACCAATTCTTTCTTTGCAGCGGTTGAATTTTGCATTTGGCAGTATTGGGTGAAATGTAATCGTGTTTTCCATTATACCAACAGAGAAAATTTCAATTGCTGGTTCGCTGATGTCTAGCAACTTTCTCTTCTATGTGATGGTCCATTCGACCGACTTGCATAAGTCGAAAGTTACGTAACGTTGGCTCGGAATGGTTTTTGCTGCCAAGTCCTGCCGTACGTGGGTACCCATATATGCCAGAAATGAGTTATATATAACTGTATCTTCACAGTACGGCATGTCTAATTTCTGACCTTTACTATGATTCAATCACGATAGTCGATAGGCATGTTTTGAAGTTTGATTTCCATCATGCTTCTGTTTCACCACTTTATAACATCGCGTTGGTTACATGGTTTTGTCAACAAAATCTTAAAAGGATAATTAAAATACATTGTAGAAAGACATCAAGCATAATTTTTTGAGTAAATTGTTCTTACCAAAGTTGCACGAAACACAACCATTTCTTATCTTTTGTTACACTTCGGATCAGGGAGTGAAGAAAGGATGGTGTGCAAAGTGAAATTTACTCTCTCTTTTTTAATCAAGAACATCTACCCATCCGCCACATACTGATACTGCAATAGTGCAGTGCAATAGGTCAGCGTAAGTGCCGACTTCGTGTTACTCGTTCACTCGCCATGCGTCTCCCGCCCGTCCGCTTCCTGCCGTCGAGCGCGGCACCGGCGGTGGTGGCCGCGAACGCTCGCATAGCCCGGCTGTCGCGCTCTGGGAACATGGAGGGCGCCCGCGCTGCCTTCGAGGCCATGCCCCTCCGCACCACAGCCTCCTACAATGCCCTCCTCGCCGGCTACTTCCGCAACCACCTCCCGGACGCCGCCCTCGGCCTCTTCCGCCGCATGCCCTCCCGCGACCTCGCCTCCTACAACGCGCTCATCTCCGGCCTCTCCCTCCGCCGCCACACCCTCCCCGACGCCGCCGCCGCGCTCGCCTCCATCCCCTTCCCCCCCACGGTCGTCTCCTTCACCTCCCTCCTGCGCGGGTACGTGCGCCACGGCCTCCTGGCCGACGCCATCCGCCTGTTCCACCACATGCCCGAGCGCAACCACGTCTCCTACACGGTGCTGCTTGGTGGCCTACTCGACGCTGGCTATGTCGACGAGGCCCGCAAGTTGTTCGATGAAATGCCCGACAAGGACGTCGTCGCGAGGACCGCCATGCTATCTGGGTACTGCCAGGCTGGCCGGATCGCTGAGGCGCGCACTTTGTTTGATGAAATGCCGAAGAGGAATGTTGTGTCATGGACTGCAATGATCTCAGGATATGCTCAAAACTGTCAGGTCAACCTTGCACGGAAGCTGTTCGAGGTGATGCCTGAGCGCAATGAGGTCTCGTGGACTGCAATGTTAGTTGGGTACATACAGGCTGGTCATGTCGAAGACGCTGAGGAGCTGTTTAATGCAATGCCAGAGCACCCGGTGGCAGCCTGCAATGCAATGATGGTTGGGTTCGGGCAGCATGGGATGGTGGATGCTGCCAAGGCAGTGTTTGAGAGGATGCGGGAGAGGGATGATGGGACGTGGAGTGCAATGACTAAAGCATATGAGCAGAACGAATTCTTGATGGAGGCACTGTCTACCTTCCGTGAGATGTTGTGGAGAGGTATCCGTCCAAACTACCCATCAGTCATCAGCATCCTCACGGTATGTGCAGCGCTAGCTGTTCTTGATTATGGGAGGGAAGTGCATGCTGCGATGCTGAGGTGCTCCTTTAACATGGACGTATTTGCTGTGTCAGCATTAATCACAATGTACATCAAATGTGGGAATTTGGATAAGGCCAAGAGGGTCTTCAATATGTTTGAGCCCAAAGATGTTGTGATGTGGAACTCGATGATCACTGGTTATGCTCAACATGGGTTGGGGGAGGAAGCACTAGGCATATTTAATGATATGAGGTTGGCGGGGATGGCACCTGATGGAATTACTTATATAGGGGCCCTCACAGCTTGTAGCTATACTGGAAAAGTTAAAGAAGGGAGGGAGATTTTTAATTCTATGGGTATGAATTCTGCCATCCGACCTGGAGCTGAGCATTATTCTTGCATGGTTGATTTGCTTGGTCGAGCTGGACTTTTGGAGGAAGCATTGGATATGATAAGGAACATGCCAGTGGAACCGGATGCTGTCATCTGGGGAGCTCTGATGGGTGCCTGTAGGATGCACAAGAATGCTGAGATTGCCGAGGTTGCTGCTAAGAAGCTGTTAGAGCTTGAGCCTGGGAATGCCGGACCATATGTCTTGCTCTCTCACATTTATACGTCCACTGGGAGGTGGGAAGATGCTTCTGAGATACGGAAGTTCATTAGCTCAAGGAATTTGAAAAAGTCACCAGGCTGTAGTTGGATAGAATACGACAAGAGGGTGCATCTCTTCACATCCAGTGATGTATTAGCACATCCTGAGCATGCTATTATCCTTAAGATGTTGGAGAAGCTAGATGGGTTATTGATGGAATCTGGTTACTCAGCTGATGGGAGCTTTGTGCTTCATGATATAGATGAGGAGCAGAAAGCTTATAGCTTGCGATATCATAGTGAGAGACAGGCTGTGGCATATGGACTTTTGAAAGTCCCAGAAGGAATGGCCATTCGTGTCATGAAGAACCTCAGAGTGTGTGGTGATTGCCATTCTGCTATAAAGTTGATTGCAAAGATAACTTCTCGGGAAATCATACTGAGAGATGCTAATAGATTCCACCATTTCAAAGATGGGTTTTGCTCATGCAGGGACTATTGGTGAGGTGAATGTTCTGGTCAATTCCTTGCTCCACATCATCTCATTCTTCCATTTGGTGAGTTAAGATACCAAGAAATCTAAGGACAGTTACCCTTGGTTTCCCAGATCATAGCTCATTTTGAAGATCCTTCCATTTTGTGTGTCTCAATATCTGAGGACAGTTACCCTTGGTTTCTCAAATCATAAATCAATTTGGCAATTATAAATGCATATCCTATCGAGTTCATCATTAGAAAGGCTTTTTTATACCTAGTTTAATGATATCTCAATTTTTTATAGGGAACCTATTCAGGAGCCAGGTTTCATCTGAACATGAAGTACTATCATCCATTATCAGCGCCCTGCATATGCCCGAGTTGTTCCCTTGAGGTATCTTTGCAACTGTTGATGGTGTAATGCAGGCTGCTGCTCTAAGTGAAATCACGTCTTAGAGGTCAGAATTATGCTGAACTAAAACCTGGATAGACCCTGTTATCCTTAGAAAAATAGCTTAAATTACAAATCAATTTATATTGCAGGGAGTACTGTTTTTTTCAAGAGTAAGCATCTCTTTTTTTTGAATGGGTACAATCCCCAAAAGAAAGCTACGTGGTTGTAAGTAAGCTGTATGTTATCTACTTAGTTCCTGACACATGAACCCTGGTGTGTGCACTAATTTATGTACATATGTTTGCGTTTCAGTTTAAACTTTCATTTTTGCAGATATATTATCCACTAGGAGGCTCAAAAGCACAGCTGTGGAATACCAGTAAGTAACATTCAGCATTCCAGCTTAAGCACTTCATCTGAGATAAAGTTGTTAGACACGAAATTTTTGCACAGTCATGACATGACAAAGAACGTGAATGTGCTGCGGTGGTTCAACAAATGCGCATCATGCAGGCTGTTTGGTCATAAATTTACCTGTGGAGATTGAGTGTGGAAGATAGACCTCCATTTTTCGAAATAATCCTACGGACGATTTGATTGGTTATCACTTATCAGCACTCAACAGTTTACGTGGCCAATTGCCCAATACAGGGTCAAGGTCAATCTACCAGCTTTCTATCAAAAAATGTAATTGTATTGATTTGTATATAGCTGCATCAACTTTTCAACAATATTGACCAACTTTAGAATGATCTCTTGTAGTACTACTATAAATATGAAAAGTTGCAAGAAGAGACATCTGCCACGATCTTTATGGTGAAACAAGTTAGTTTGGTCTTCATTTAAAATCATTTACATTGAATGTGAATATTAAAACGGAATTCATCTTTCTGACTGATGAATTGGTCAGGTATCAGTTTCACGAATTAGGCATAGCTCTGCAAGATCTGAATCCTCACTTACGAATCTAGAAGATTCACTGATTTTGATAACGGAGTTGGGAGTTATCACTACCATTTGAAAATTTGTTAGAATAAAAAGAAACTTCAACTGTCATAAATATGCCGAACATAAGAGCATTTACTGAAAATAATTCGAAAAAGGAAAGAGAGATTAGATTGTATAATAGCACAAACAAAGCGATGAAAGACTTACTGAACTTCTGTAAAAGGACGCGATTAGATTACTTAATGTTAGCTATCAATTGGACATGGTCAAGCTGCAATTCCATGTTTGATCGCATTAAGGTTCCACCCACTCCCGAGCTTCAGCGTATTAGATTAAGGGTGTGTTTGGTTGTTTGTACCAAGTGGTACATGTATGAGATGGTTCAAAAAAAAATCATCTATATGTTTGGTTGCTTGAATGAAACCATCTCATCTTGGATGATGAGATACAAATTTAAGGAATATTCTCTATAGATGTTGAACTATACTATTCATCCAAAACAATGGAACCAAATGGAATTAAATGGTACAGTACCATCCCATCTCATTCAACCTCATCCCACTAACCAAACACACCGTTAATGTTAGATATCAATTGGACATGGTCAAGCTGCAATTCCATGTTTGATCGCATTAAGGCTCCACCCACTCCCGAGCTTCAGCGTTTTTCTTTTCCATTGTCTCTGTTTGTGGGAGGAAGATATCTAGATTCCTTTTCTTTTTTCGGTCTGTACATTTGTTTGACAAAGCATGCCGGCTGGCGCAATGACCGTGGACATTGTGAGCGCTTGTGAGCAGCTTGTGAGCAACACGGCTTACGCAGATTTTTCCTTGTTAGTTCCTTTTTTGACAAAGCGTACACATAGTTGGTAAAGATCGCATTGGACCCACGCGTGAAAGACCATGTAGCTACATAATTACTTGTTCTATGCATTGGTAAAAAAAAAACGCTATATGGATTGGATTGAGGAAAAGGATCAACCCAAGAAGATTTCAAATCTTCATTTTTTAACACGACTGCAAAAGTTTGCAACTGAAACAGTGCAATATAAAAACCTGTATATATAGATCCCTTGTCCAGATTTCAATTTCGTACAAATTAGACATACGTCTTTGTTTTATGCATGCTGCAGGAGTTGAAGCAAGTGCAAATGAATCATCTTCAGAAGTTAGTTCTCCTACAGGTGTTGCTTGCACTGGCCATTTCCTGCTGCGATGCGGCAGCTCTGAGGCTGCACGCCACCCACGCCGACGCCGGCCGCGGCCTCACCAACCGCGAGCTGCTGCACCGCATGTCCGTGCGCAGTAAGGCCCGTGCCATGCGTCTGCTTTCCGGCCGTGCGGTGAGCGCCCGCGTAGACCGGGGGCCTTACACCGACGGCGTCCCCGACACGGAGTACCTGGTGCACTTGGCCATCGGCACGCCGCCGCAGCCGGTGCAGCTCATCCTCGACACCGGGAGCGACCTCGTCTGGGCGCAGTGCCGGCCGTGCCAGGCCTGCTTCGACCAAACCCTCCCCTACTTTGACCCGCACAACTCCTCCACGTTCGCGGTGCTCCCTTGCAACCTGCCCATGTGTCACAGCCTGACCTGGTCTTCCTGCGGCAAGCAGAACTGGGGCAACAACACCTGCGTCTACGCCTACGCCTACGCCGACAACTCGATAACAACCGGCCACCTCGATGCTGACACCTTCACGTTTGCGGCCGCCGATGCCGCCGGCCACGCCTCCGTGCCAGGGCTGGCCTTCGGCTGTGGCCTCTTTAACAACGGAATTTTCAAGTCCAACGAGACCGGCATCGCCGGCTTTGACCGCGGCTCCCTGTCCCTGCCGTCGCAGCTCAAAGTGGACAATTTCTCCCACTGCTTCACCGCCATAACGGGGTTGGAACCCAGCCCCGTACTGCTCGGTCTGCCGGCCAACCTCTTCAGCAACGCCGGTGGCGTCGTCGTCCAGTCCACCCCTATGATCCAAAACCCTTCGTCTCCGAACGCGTACTACCTCTCCCTCAAGGGCATAACCGTCGGTTCGACGAGGCTGCCGATCCCGGAGTCGGCGTTCGCCTTGAAGCAGGACGGCACGAGCGGCACCATCATTGACTCAGGCACCGGCATGACGACGCTGCCCCAGGACGTGTACAAGCTCGTGCGCGACGCGTTTGTCGCTCAGTTGAGGCTCCCCGTGCACAACTCGACGACGTCGTCGGTGTCCCAGCTCTGCTTCTCGGCGCCGCCACAAGTGAAGCCGGACGTGCCGAAGCTGGTTCTGCACTTCGAGGGCGCGACGCTGGACCTGCCGCGGGAGAACTACATGTTTGAGCTTGAGGAGACCGGTAGCCGCATTACCTGCCTTGCTGTTAACGCTGGGGGTGACATGACCATAATAGGCAACTATCAGCAGCAGAACATGCACGTACTCTACGATCTGGCCAACTACATGTTGTCCTTTGTCCCTGCTCAGTGCAACAAGCTTTAGCTTTGCATCGTCTTGCAGGTCTACCAGACTGCGCGCGCGCATGACCGGCTTTGTACGTAGATCTATCATATATTAAAAGAAGGTTAAAAAGGAGCTTCCATGTTCACTCTAAAAAACTAGAAATTTCTACATTAATCGAAGAAAAACCAGAACCACATCGCTTATTTCCGTAGGTTTAGATTAAGATTAATGAAGATTAATTAGAACTTATACTATAATTGTATGAGAAATACAACTATATTTTCAATCACAAGTATTATGGTTATATAGCAAACAGAACTTTAGTTTTAAACATGAACTAATTGTGCGAGCAATTGGATTAGTATCTAGTTAAAACTAAGTTTGTCAGTATTATCATACAATACATCAGAGCTTGTAGCTTGTGGCTGCGTTTTATGTGTTTCCATGCTCTCTCTGTGATATTAAGTAAAATAAATGGTCCTATAACATATCTATAGGAATGTTATTAGGGTAATATATCCCGCAAGATCCCTCGATCCCTCTGTACAAGGGAACGCAACGAAAACTTCTTTGGTAGTGTCTAGAGTACTTGATTGTTTTGTTCCTAAATAGTACTCAAATTTTGATCCATTGTATCTAGATCCAATAGATAAAATCACTTTGTCTCCTATTCGATTACAATTTTGTCAAAGAGTACCTATGTCAGGGTTTAAAATCTCGGCGAAATTTTGGATATTGACTGGACCAAGATTCCAAATCCCGCCGGAATGGGGAAAAATTAAAATTAGGGTTGCTACAGTAATTTAAGTAAATCTTAGTGAATTTTGCCAAGATTTCGGTAATTTGAACCTGTTTGCATAGATTTTGGACCGGATTTCGCACCAATTTTTTTGTGAAGAATTGTAATGCCTTTTATGAGGAATACATATGAAAAATTTGCAAAAAAAATACATATACAAATTATATAACCCTAACTTGGATTTCAGCATAAACCCTAACTTGGATTTCGGCCTAAACCCTAAACACTAACTAGGGAATTTTATTTGCAAATACTTAGTATTTTGCATTCAAAGAGACTCTAACATGGATTTCGGCCTAAACCCTAAACACTAACTTGGGAATTTTATTTGCAAATACTTAGTATTTTGTATTCAAAGAGATAGGAAATGTAGATAAATGCTTGCATAATTTTTTCATATTTTTTCCAATTTTTTCTAGCCACGTGAGACCATTTCAAAGGAGGTTGAAAATCACAAAAATTTCAGTGATTTCGAATTTACTGGATTTCAAATTTTCTTTTTGAATTTCGACCAAAATTCTGAAATCTTGCCAAAATTTCAGATTTCGACTACCTCCGAGATGTGATCCAAAAATGAAATTTGAAACCTTGACATGTGTCTACTGGTTTGCTCATTAGTTATTAGCATGTGATCTGATACATTAATAAATAAATGCTCCAATACATATTATTCTTTTTTGCATAGCCTTTTTACATCAATTATGTACAAATTTTACACAAATCAAATTATGTACAAAATGATGTGACAATTTGTAAAGAAAGAGAAACAAAACAAACCACACACTACTACAGAACTGGGCATCACAACCGGCCTATTAGAAGCGGTTTGGTGCGAACCCGTTGTGATGTTCGCACCAGAAGCGGTTCGTTGGCAACGGTCCGGAGAGGGCTTCCAGAAGCGGTTCGTGTCTCAAACCGCTTCTGGAAGCCCTCCCGCGCAGCGCATTTAAACCCTTCTTCCTCCATACGCCAGCAGATGTACGATCGAATAGAGAAGGCCGACCAAGTGCTGTTCTTGGGGAGGTGCTGTCCAAATTTTTAATTGGAGGTGATTAGCTCCAAATTAAGTGTTTCAAAGTTAGTAACATCATGTGAACATCCTTCTCACCTAGATATTGCTATTTTTCAATGGATGTGGAGAAATCTTGAACTTTTTAAGCATGATCAAAAATTTGTTTTCTGTGCCTTGTTTTTGTTGTTGTATGAAGATGTAGGGTGGAGATCTAGTTCAAAATATGACATTACAAGGTAAAGGTGATTGGAAGCTTTAGATCTAGGTGGTTGTTAGCTTTAGAATCTTAAATATCACAATATTGAGAGAAATCTAGGTACAACATTGCAAGGAAGTAATTATTGGTGTATGAAATAAAATAGAAAAACATGTAGAAGGATAAAAAATAATTACAAAGGTAGGAAGGGATACAAAATAATTAGAAAGGTAGGTCTTTAATTGGATGACGGTGTAGGTGGAACTTTTTTTGTTGGGTTTAAATGTAACGAAATTTAAGTTAGGTTATAATTTTTCTAACGGAATTTGTTATAATTTTTAATGAAATTATAACTTGGTATAGATGAATCGGTAATGGATGTACAATGCGGACCGTCGCTCGAGAGAGTTCATTGATGGCGTGCAGGCTTTTCTCGATGCGGCCATTGCATTCTTGCCTCCAGGTAGCTTCATATGTTGTCCGTGTGTAGATTGCAAAAACGAGAAGGAGCACTCCCAGCGATGGCAAGTTATGAACCACTTGATCATGAGAGGTTTCATGCCAAACTATACCTGTTGGACCAACCATGGAGAAGTTGAGGTGATTGGCCAGGAAGATGATGAAGAAGACGAGGAAGAGGAAGATGGATTCAACAGTATCCCGGACGGCACGCAATACTGTTCCGTGGAAGAAACACTTGGTGACTTTGGTGATGATGAGCTAGACCAGATGCTGCGTGACGGAGAGGGAGACTACATAGATGAAAGATACCGAGAAGTTCCAAAGACATGTTAGAGGACCACAGAACTCCTTTGTACCCAAACTGTGGGCAGAGCCACAAAAAGCTGCGTACCACACTGGAACTCATGCAATGGAAAGCTAGAAATGGTGTGTCAGATAAGGGATTCGATGAGGTGTTATCACTCGTAAAGAAGTTGCTTCCAGAAGATAACACTCTGCCCGAATCTACATATGAAGCCAAGCAAGTCGTCTGTCCTTTGGGATTGGAAGTACAGAAGATACACGCATGTCCTAATGATTGTATCCTGTATCGTAATGAGTATGCCGATTTGGATGTTTGTCCAGTGTGCAGAGAATCACGGTATAAGGTGAAGCGTGACGATCCAGGTGAAATAGATGGGGAGCGTAAGAAGAAGAGACCTCCAGCTAAAGTGTTGTGGTATTTCCCTATGATCCCCCGATTGAAACGTATGTTTGCTAACAAAGCGCATGCCCAGATGATGCGTTGGCACAAAGAAGAGCGTAAGGACGACGGGATGCTTAGACACTCTGCAGATGGCTCACAGTGGAGGAAAGTCGACCGGACGTACCCGGACTTCGCAGATGAGGTGAGAAACATAAGGTTTTGGTTGAGTACTGATGGGATGAATCCTTTCGGAGAATTGAGCGCGCACCATAGCACCGGCCCGTTACACTTTGTATCTATAACATTCCTCCATGGCTGTGCATGAAGCGAAAGTACATCATGATGCCGTTGTTGATCCAAGGCCCCAAGCAACCCGGAAATGACATCGATGTCTACCTGAAACCATTGGTTGAAGATCTTGTGACGTTGTGGGACGATGGTGCAAGGGTATGGGATGAGTACAAAAGAGAATATTTCACCCTCGTGCATTGTTATTTGTAACAATCAACGACCGCTTTGCTTCTCGGTGACTGTCCGGCCTAACTATCAAAGGATATAGAGCACGATCCAAAGCTTAGATGAAACGGACGGCATGTACCTGAAAAACTCTCGGAAGGTTGTGTACATGGGTCACCGTAGGTTTCTTCTTACGAGTCACCCGTTGCGGAAGGAAGGCAGGAAATTTAACGGGCAACCAGACCTTCGTGCAAGGCCTCAAAGATCGTAGTGGGCCCGTGTGTTTGCTATGGTAAAGGATTTGAAAGTAGTATTTGGAAAGGGTCCTGGAAGCAAACATGTGCAGAATGAGGATGGTCATGCACCCATGTGGAAGAAGTCAATATTTTGGGACTTGCCTTATTGGGAAGTCATGGAGGTTCGTCACTCACTTGACTTCATGCACATCACGAAGAATGTCTGCTTGAACCTGCTAGGCTACATAGATATGTACGGAAAATCGAAAGATACACTGCAAGCTCGGAAGGACCTTAAACTCTTGGAACTGAGGAACGACCTACATCCCGAAAAGAGAGGAAAGGACAACATTACCTACATCCTGCGAGCTACACTCTAAGCAAAGAAGAGAAAAAAAGCGTGATAGAGTTCCTGAACAGTGTGAAGGTCCCTTCCGGATACTCCTCGAATGTAAAGAGACTCGTAAACACGAAAGAGAATAAAATCGTACACATGAAATCCCATGACTGTCTTGTGTTAATGACACAATTGCTCCCAGTGGCTGTGAGAGGCATACTGCCCGAGTGGGTACGAGGGACAATCACAAAGCTGTGTTATTTTTTCAACGCGATTTCACAGAAGGTCATCGACCCAGATAAACTAAGTAAGCTGCAGGATGACGTGGTACAAAGTGTTGTTAGTCTTGAGATGATCTTTCCTCTTGCATTCTTTGATATTATGGTTTATCTCACTGTTCACCTTGTCAAAGAGATAGGTATTCTTGGACCCGTGTATCTACACAACATGTTCCCTTTCGAGAGGTACATGAGTGTGCTAAAGAAGCATGTTCGTAACCGTTCTCGTCCGGAAGGATGCATTGCCGAGGGTTATGGGACAGAGGAGGTGATTGAGTTTTGTGTGGATTACATTAATGATCTAAACCCGATCGGCGTCCCTATATCACGCCATGAGGGGAGGCTACGGGGAAAAGGGACACTAGGAAGGAAAGCAATTGCATGCAATGATCTTCTTAAATTTAAGCAAGCACATTTCACGGTTTTGAAACAATCAACTCTAGTGGCCCCGTATGTCCTTGAGCACAAGAGTATTCTACGCCGCGATTTCCCGGGGAGGTCTGAGGATTGGATAACACTGAAGCACATGGATTCTTTCGGCGCTTGGTTACAAAAGTACATCCTTTTGAAAGGGTCGGACAATGAACAGTTTCAACGCTTGGCT
Organism: Otatea glauca; assembly: GCA_036346275.1. Lineage (NCBI taxonomy): Eukaryota > Viridiplantae > Streptophyta > Magnoliopsida > Poales > Poaceae > Otatea > Otatea glauca. The sequence goes on from CM070715.1 coordinate 23,252,874, forward strand.
CGGGGACCATCTAGTGAAATCGTGACATTCAAGGGGTATGAGATAAATGGTTACACATTTTACACCAGATCGCAGGGTAACAAGAGCACCAACCAAAATAGCGGTGTCCGTATAGACGCCGAAGACAACAAAGGCAAGGTGGATACATATTATGGTTTCATAGAAGAGATATGGGAGCTTGACTATGGACCTTTGAAGGTCCCTCTATTTAAGTGCCAATGGGTCAAACTGACTTCAAGCGGCGTGAAGGTCGACAAATACGGTATGACAATCGTGGACCTTACGCAAGTCGGCTATAGGCGCGAACCGTTCGTCCTCGCGAACGTTGTGAGACAGGTCTTCTACGTAATGGACATGTCAAGCAAACCTAAGAAGCATAAGGACAAGCAGAAAGATTGTAGTACTAAGCCAAAGCGACAGATGGTTCTACAAGGCAAACGAAGGATTGTTGGAGTTGAGGACGTCACAGACGAGGAAGAGTATAGTCAGTTCGACGAGATCCCTCCTTTCACTGTGGATGTCGACATAAGCCTCCTCAATGACACAGACGTGGATACTCCTTTCATACGTCGCGATCATAATGAAGGAACACTTGTAAAGACAAAGTACGTTACTACTTAAGATGTATCCCTACTGTATGAACCATGTATATGTAACACGGGTCTTCTACAGTATGAAGTGTTTATTTGGAATGAATGTAAAGTGCCAAAATTCTGGAATGAAACTAAAGTGCTCAAAGCTTTTTTTAAAAAAGTATGGAATGAAAGTAAAGTTCTAAAAGCTTTTTAAAAAATTCTCGAATGAAAATTATGAAATGAAAGTGAAGTGCAAAAAGCTTTTTAAAAACTTATAGAATGAAACTAAATTGGTAAAAGCATTTTTTAAAAATTATGAAATGAAACTGAAGTGCTAAAAGCTTTTTCAAAAAATATAGAATGAAACTAAATTGCTAAAAGCATTTTTAAAAATTAAAATGAAATCAAGTGCTAAAAGCACTTTTTAAAAATTATGAAATTAAATCAAGCGGTTTGAGAAAAGAACCGCTTGTACGACGCAACATTCAGAAGCGGTTTGAGAAAAGAACCACTTCTAGAACGCAACATTCAGAAGCGGTTTGACAAACAAACCGCTTCTAGAGCTCAACATTCAGAAACGGTTTGAGAAAAGAACCGCTTCTAGAACGCAGCATTCAGAAGCGGTTTGAGAAAAGAACCGCTTCTAGAGCGCAACATTCAGAAACGGTTAGTAATACCAACCGCTTGTAGAAGTCATCCCTCTACAAGCGGGTTGTTCTAAATCCGCTTGTAGAGATATTCCACAAGCGGTTGGTTCTACGAACCGCTTGTAGAAGTCCTCCCTCTACAAGCGGTTGGTTCTAAAACCGCTTGTAGAGATATTTTACAAGCGGTTGGTTATTAGAACCGCTTGTAGAAGTGCTCCCTGTATAAATTTGAAACGCCCGCCTTTTTCTCACACCAAATTTTCTAAGTCCCGCCGAGATCCCCACGCGCCGCCGCCTCACGTGTCTCTCCCGCCGCCATCGCCTCCGTCCGGACCTGCGCGCCGTCCCGTCGACGCCGTCCGCCTCCTCCGCCACCCAACCATCCGGCGCCTCCACCACCGCGCCAATCGACCCCGCGTGCGCTGGTGCCCTCATCGCCGCTGTCACTCCACCCCGGCCGCCGGCGCCTTCTCCGCCACCTCGCCGATGCCTACTCCGCCACCAAAGTGCCGCCACACCGCCATTCCACCCAGGAGGACCGAGGTATATGTGTGCACGCGTCGTCCTCCCTCTCTAATTCGGCTGCCCACCAGATGTTCGGTGAAATGCCCACAAGCTGATTTTTATTTCTGTCTAGGACCTATTTTTGTTAACAACTGCAATATGCGTTGCTTGAATTTCCATTTTAATTCAAGTATGCCCATACTTGCATGTAAAATGAAACTCCAGAGGGAGTAGCTAGGAACAAAGAAGTGTGTAAGTCAGTAGGTGTTCCTTGTATTCTTGGTGAGCTAAGTACGAGAATATATAAGTGTGTATGTTCTTGGTGTATTTCTTGTTCTTGTGTCCACGAGTTCGTGTTTGGTCCTTGGGCTAGTTCCAACACGCCGTAGTACTTAATGCTTGGTGTAGAAATTTATGTAATAATATGCTTGTGTTGTAATCTGTAATATGGTTGTTTCAAAGTAATATGATAATTATGTCAACATTTTTTCGGAATTAGGACAGATGGCGCAACCAGGACGTGGTGACCCTACTTTCGACGAGGGAGAACAGTTCCTGTTGGACTCCATCGCGCTGGGTACCATCGAAGGTGATGCTAACGCTGCTGCCGTTGGGGCTAATGGTGGTTCCGGTGAGGCCGTTGAGGCTGCAGCTGATGAAGCCATTGACGCTGGAGCCGCTGAGTCCGATAACACTGGTTCCGGCCAGGATGAGGTATAGCCAAAAGAATATAATCCCCGTAGACATGTTAATTAATCGCAATTCATTAATATAATACACTCTGACATGTTTGTACATATGTTTATGTATTTCAAGCCCCGTGCATCGAGCAACCAATCCAAGCATCGGGGACCTAACAAGAAGCTATCCACAAAGCACGTGTTTACCGATGTTAACAACGAAGGATGCGGTTGCCCTCTTTTAGCGATTGGGCGCACAACAACGCTTGCGGTTACCACGTGAGGATCACGTCCCAATTAGCATCGTAAAATGGGCGAAGTTCCTCAAGCTACCAAGGATCTGCTCTGGCAAGATATTAAGGAAAATTTCACATTTCCTCAAGGGTCCGAAGACAAGGCCAAGAAATTCACTTTGAAGAAGATGGCAACAATGTTTCAAGCCTGGAAGACGTCTCTCAGCCGCAAGTATGTGCAGAAGGGAGAAAGACCCGACTTCAACCAATTTCCTAAGTTGGCGGATCACTGGGAAGCATTCGAGGAGTTCAAGCTGTCAGCTGAAGGCCAGGCCTTGAGTCAAAAGAACAAGGCCAATTCACAGATGAAGAAATACTACCACCATCTTGGCACCGGTGGTTACATCAAGGCTGTACCAAAATGGGAGAAGCGGGAAGAAGAATTAATGGTGAAGGACGTCACACCGGCTACCGCTCTGTGGGAACAGCGCCTGCGCAATTGGTTCATGGGTCATGGGGGGAGCCTTTCAGATGACGGCAGTTTGGTGATGGCACCAGGAGTACAAGAGGCTGGCCAAAGGATTGTACAAGCTGTCGAGCAGTCTCAGGTAGGTACATTGGTGGCAGACAGGGAAAATGACGAGCTAATACATGCCCTTGAAAACCCTGAGCACCCAGGACGGACACGAGGTATGGGCAAGCTGACGCCGTGGAAGTATGGTTTCGCTAAGGATGCACATACGTACAGGAGCCGGCATAGAAGCAAAACAAGAGAATCACGTAAAGTGTACCAATTGGAACAAGAGCTCAGAGCAACCCAGGCTAGCATCGGCGACATAGTTGCGTAACAAGTACAAATTGCCCTCAGCAAGCTTCAAGGACTAGGTTCGAGCAATCAGCCGAACGCCGTGATCAGCCCCTCCACGCGGCGAAGTAGTTGCGCGTCCACCGGGGCCCCTGAAGCGGACACCTTGCTAGCCCGTTATCCTGTGGATGACATAAGGGTTCGCCGCCAGTGTGAGCTACACGTTGATGCACATAACCTCTCCATCAAGGTGGCTTACGGCATGGCATATCCGGTGGAGCCGGACCAGATGTTCCACTGCAACGAGATACCCCCGGGTTACTAAAGGTCGCGGTGGAGGAGGTGCTGAGCGGATTTGAAGAACTTCACCTCGATATTGCTGGAGGCAACGACGTGACCAAGCTTGGACAGGCCCTCCACAATATCATCATTTGGCGCAAATGGTACATCATATTTCCAGCTGCTGTGGACGCGTCATCTCCACCACGGCAACCCACGCCTCCTCCAACGTCACCGCCACGCAATGTCTCGCCAGTAAAACAGAGCACGCCTCCTCCACCACCCGCTCCACGCAGAAGCCCTACTCCACCACCAGCATCTCAAACAAAAAAGAACCCCCCAGGAAAACCACGCCTCCACCATCTTCTCCGAGGAAGAAGCTCGATAACAGAATTAAGGCTCCCCCACCTGCTCCCAAGAAGGCGGAGTCCAGCCGATCGACCAAGGTAAAGGAACCTCCAAAGAGGGCATATGATATGAATAAGGAGGAGAGTGGCGCGGTCACTAAAGCAAAAGTGGCTGCACACTTCGCCAAAAAGAAGGTAGAGCCAAAGGTACCAACTGATCCAAAAGCGGCGGAACACTTCGCGACATGCCGCAAAGCACGCTACTGTGCTGTCCCAACTATGAATGGACAATAATTAAGTCTACACAGAAGAATAAACGTGGTTAGGCGGCGGCGGCAAAGAAGAAGAAGAGAGACCAAGATCAGGAGAACCTCGAGAGGTTTTTGAAGGAGGCAGGACTCAGTTCCACAGCTGCAGCTCTTGGATTAACAGATGATATCCCAATGGCAAAAAAGGTCAGATGGCAATTTCAGTTGGGCCGGGAGCTGATTGACCCAAATGAGATAAAGGATCTGCCAACCAAGATGTGGCAATTTCACGAATGGTACATGACAGAGTCCGCTCAAGGAAGAACGATGTTCCCCCTCCGTTTCAAAGAAGATGATTTTTATCGTGGGGACAACAACATATGGCTCGAATTTGACGACTTATACAATATTTACCATGCCGACTCCATCAACGTGTCTCTCATGAGCTGCTGGTGCCTGTAAGTGTCAAGCTCATACCTTTACCGTGTGCTTCTTCGTACAATAAAATTGCAACTCTTAAACTTATACCTTTCTATGTAGAATGGAGATACAACGATGTAGAAAAGAGAATATCTTCAACGTGGGCTTCATCGACCCAGAGATTGTTAATGAGTTCGTCTTTGGATACAACCGAAAGGATGTTGAAGATTACATTCTCGATGCATTCTTGGGACAGCACTACAAACCGTACATATACGCCCTTCAACTTCGAGTGCGTATATATACAACCTCTCGTTCTTATATTTTCCAAGGCATTTATAATACTACTAGCTAGTTACATATATGTTGCAATACATGAATAGGTTTCACTGGATCCTTCTTGTCATCAAGCTTGATAGCAGCCATATCATTGTTCAAGACTCAAAAGGACTCCGGTGAAAAAATATCAATTTATCATTGACACCCTAAACAGGTATATAACACATATATATACGATAGTTTTCCTTATTGTATATATTGAAATACCTTGCTAATTCCAACTCTGATAATTACCATTCATACTAACGCATCACACAGGGCATTCGCACGGTTTCGAAAGAAGCAACAAGGAGATTTCGAGAACGAATTTGATGTACAATTAAGCACTCGAGTACGTATTAAAGAATATTAATATGCCATAACAGTTTTTCATCCCAATAATCGTGTTCTTTTCAAATTTCATCGCAGGTTCTACAACAAACGGGTGGAAACAACTTATGTGGCTATTATGTGTGCCACTATATGCAAAGTATTACCCACGGTGATATGCCGACAACCAACGCCGAGGTAGTGTGCACATGTCAATTTCTTAGTACTTACACTTTAATAATTACATGTTCAGAGATTTATTTACCTCCCGCTTTGTCAGCCCAACGTCGATGTGCAAGGCGTGATCCCACCGCACCGGGTTGCAGCAATCCAAGAACAACTCATCGGCTTTATTGTCGACGAGATTGTATCCACCAAAGGCGAGTTCCACGCAAATGGTTGGAGAGATTGTCCTGAAATAAGGACAGGTGAACTGACATCAGCGTCGACCAAGGGCACAAAGAGCGACGCACACAAGAAATGAGCTCAAGATTCACCCTTTTATTCTTTGAAACTTGTAAAAGTGGCTTATTATTTCATGTGTTCATCAACTTGTTCATTTTTTAGTCTGTAATTATCTGAATAAATACTCATGACTAATATATATATATTTAAGTGTGTCAAAAATACTCATGAAGTTCTATTTATTTTAATTGTCAAAATCTATATCAAAAACCCCTCTGAAAACATATTCTATATTGAATATAATCAAAACGCTATGCTGTCAGACTCTTCACAAGCGGTTGGTAAGACCAACCGCTTGTGGAGAGAGCCTCTCCACAAGCGGTTGGTAACACAACCGCTTGTGGAAGTGTCGAACCACAAGTGGTTCGGGGAACCGCTTGTGATACCCGACGGGGTATCACTCGCGGTTGCTTACAAGCGGTTCTAAAACCGCTTCTGAAAGCGGTTTCTAACCGCTTGTGTATGCCCGATCCGCAGTAGTGACAAGGAACACAAAAAACTATAAAAATTCTACTTGGTCATTTATGTTGCGGCTCTCGACAACACTAAAAAATTGGTTACTCCTTATCACATTACTCCCGACGACACTAAACAAATCGACTCACCATGCTGATGACGGTTGTCCAACTGTCCCCTTCCCTTCTCAGATTAGAGAAGAGCCAAACATATAGGGGACTTGGGGTGGCGAGTCAGCACAACGAGTCGACAACGGCCTCCACGGCTAGTCGGTGACTGGCCAAGGCAATGGCCTTCCTCCCCTCTCCTCGACGGCCATGATGACGACTACCACAGTGATGTCGACAAGGTGAGTTGCCAACTGCTGATGTGCCTCGCTGCCGCCTACTATGTGCCACAGGATGCGCCAGATTGCATTGGACTTTTCAGGCAGTGCCAGCCCAAACACGGCCATTGGAGTAGGCCATACCATGCCACCCGAATGTAACATCCCATAAAATTCAAAAATATGAAAAATAAAAAGTTTGAAGTTTAAAAATGGAATTGAATAAAAATTTCATTTGGAATCAAGATTTTGATTTAAACAATATCTTTTCCTCTTTTCTTACATTTTAATCTTAAGAAAAGAAGGATAGCAATATTAAAACTATTTCTTTCAAAACAAACAAACTATAAAAATGAAATTGAGACGTGATATTTAAAAGTGAATTTTAATTTCTTGAGTTTTCTGAATTATTGATTTTCCTTGAGTTTTTGTTCTAAAAGAAAAGTCATATATATTGAAATGGTAAAATGGTAAAAGTAAAAAAGATAAAAACACAATAGCAATAAAAATCTGCAAAAATAATATTAAAATATTAGAAGCCACCAGAGTCCTTTTCTTACAGCCAAAGATGATCTGAACATATTTAATGAGGATAAGATATTGGAATCATGAAGATTTGAGATCAATTCAAGATAGTGTCAGATTTATGTAAAAATATAGATACCTTATATTGAGCTGATATTTTTATCATTACAACATAATATACTTATATACCTATGGTAAAAATATAAAAAATTAAAACTTATATTTAAAGCTCTTAATAATTAAAAACAAAAAGTAAATAACTTTGAAAATATAAATGTCAGAATTTTTATAATTTAAATATAAAATATAAAACTCTGTAAATTTTAAATAAGTCAGTTAATACCATTTTAGATCCTTATAAAAAGTTTCATAAAATATTAACCTAATTTTTATCCTTAATTAAATAAAATCTTAATATGCAGAAATGGATATCATGCATTGTCAGAATTTTAATAAAAGTTTTAACAATATTTTTTATTTGAAAATTTTAATGGATAACAAAACTTACCTTTAAGACCTATATAAAAATTTTCATAAAATATTGAGTCGGTTTGATAGCTTAAATCGGTGGATCTATCCCGTGATGTCTAGAAACTTCAGTAGAACTGCCCTTTTCCTTCACTCTTATGTGGGCCCGGCAACCCAGCTGGCCTTTGCCGACTCTCTCTCCCTGCCGCCTTGTCCCCACCTGTCAGCCAGCACAGCCTTCTCCCGTTCCTTCTTTCTTCTTCTCCTCTCTGCTCTCTGCTCTCTCTCGCGCAGAGGCAGCAAGAGTCACACCGCCTTTCTTCCTTGTCCATTCTGCCGCTGCAATCCGCAGCCCGAGGCTAAGCCCACGTCATTACCATTCCTTTGACCGCATGCTGCCATGATCAAGAACTCTCGCGCGATATCTTGTTCAGCCGTCGCAAAACTGAGCCAGTGTTCGAAACCTATAGCAACTACCTCCATCAACTATAAAACCACTCTGTGTCATCTAAAGTGGCATACAAACTCAGAGCCTCACCCATTCACCTTGGCCACGCTTGAAATACCTCTTTCTCTACCATCTCCGGTGAAACCAGTGGAAAAGGGGGAAACTCCATTAGCCTTCACAGTGAACCACAACCCGAATCGTTTGAGCCAGAGCTCCCTCATAACGCCTAGTACTCGTCCCTGACCCCAATTGGAACCCATCCTCTCCGGCAAGCCTCCGCACCGTTCTTCCTCCTTCGCCTCTGCACTCGCTCGGTGAGAACCCCCTTTTTGATACTCATTTCTTTGAATAAGTGGCAAAATCGAATCCTTGTAGCACGGAGATGCACGTCTGAGCCTTAACTTCCATTGAATCGCCCCAAAACTCGAGCTTCGTTCGTCGGCCATGGCCTCTGCCGCATGGCTTCGGTGGCGACCTACCTCCTGGCCACCATTGGGCGCACTAGTACCACCCCTAGGTGCACGTGAGGTCACTGAGTCTAACTGTGGAACCGATTCATCCTCACCGGCGGTGGTTCGTCATCGATGAGCTCGGGAATCAGTTGCCCTGTTCTGAGTCGCAGACATGCGGGGCCGAGTTGTCAGTCGCTCACGCCGAGTGGACCGACTGACTTGCAGGGCCCATAAGCTAGCCACCCGCACGGTAAACGGGCCACTGACCAGTGGGCCGAACCTGTCAGCGGCTGAGGCTTAGTTTAAACGATGATAGCGCGCAACAAAAGACGTCTTCCGAATAGAGAAAACGTATTTTGCTATTTTCTTTCATTTTCCAAAACCGAGTTAAATCAAATGGCTATAACTTTTGAACCATAGATCCAAATGAAATAAGATAAATTTATATATTCATGTAAAATCAAGTACCTTCAGAATATGCAATAATATTTTGAAAATGATCTCTGGGTGGATTTGAAATTCAAATTTGAATAGAAGGCCTAAAGATATGCTACATATGAAAATGTTGCAAACGAACTTAGAATTTAATGAAACTAATCTTAATGAAATCCTTGGACTTCCAAAAACTCAAATATATAAAAATATTTAGATTTAAACTTTGTTTGAATCATTTTACATTAGAGATTGTTCTCAATACTATAAATATTCAAAAAAACATAGTTTATGCAAAAGAAATCTAAAATAAGTAAAACTTATTTCTAGATACTAGTGTGTTAGTAGGCTACCTTATTATGCTGAAATTATTGAGGTGTGAACTTGATTTAGACTTGTTTTATGAATAGTAAATGATCAAGATGAAGAAGATGTATGTATAAATATATATATGCATATGTTAGCTAGCAGTATTATGTACATACATATATAACTTTCGGAATGAGTTATGAAACTGAATTATTATTGCTAAAATGTTTTTGAATAAAGCAATAAAGTATTATATAGGTACAAGTTTAATCTGCATAAAGATCATAAGCTTTCTCCATGTAAAAGAATATATATATATATATATATATATATATATATATATATATATATATATATATATATATATAATGAAGAGCAAAGTCATGATAAGAAACTAGATTCTAAATATCTAATGTAATCAAACTGTTTTATCCAGCAAGAATCATTACAATAAAGTCATAATCAACACTTAACCAAATAGTTGAAGTTCTAATACTTGTGTAATTCGAATAGTTATATATTTCACAAACTAACTTCAAATTTGACAAAACCAAATCCTAGTAACTTGAAAAATAATACCCTTGTTGTTTATGTAAAAATATATTATGTAAATTTGAACTAAGTCCATGTTAGACCCTAATGATCACTTCTATGAGAAACATCTCGTCTAAATGCAATTATTAAGAAGATTATCCTAGAAATGATATTTAAAATATATAATACCATAATCCAGAAAAATATTCTTATTACAACTTACTTTGCATCTGAATCCTGCTAGCCCAATACCCTTAAGTGTCATGGTCATCAGAAACCTTGATGCCATATAGGCTATTTCAGCAATGAATATAATGTCTCGTCTAAGCACTAAAATGTATGAAATCAGCTTAAGAATGTTCTTCAAAGTAAATACTATCCTATTCTGAAGAAATAATCTTATTTCATCATGTTTTGCATATAAATCCTATTAGCCAAATAACCTTAAGTATTATGATTTCTAGACTTTATAATATGAATAAGCAAACTTAGTAGTATTGAAGAAATCTATAGTTAAGATATTTGTATCATCAAATCTTTCTTAAAAACCACAAATATAACCAATAACTTAACAAATCTAATATACGAAACTACTTCTCCTGCAAAATCAATTAAGGATTAAGTGCTATTCATTCACAGCAGGCAACTTAATAATCAAATGTGATTAATTCTATTAATCCAAATAATTTTAGCATCTAGAATTCAAAAATCAAGAATAGATAGTCTATAAAAGAAACCGTGCATTGCTCAACCTAAAAGCCGTTAGCGATATGAATGTATATAGTCAATCAATCAAAATGCGAGACCATGTAACCATTCAACACAAAATCTAAGTTACACCTGTTTCTTACAATTGATTTTATTTGATTTTTATCTGACTTCTTTTTGCCCGTATTGAATTTGTTGTGTTGTGTTCTTCGTTTGCCACGTGTAGAACCCAACGTCATTGATTCCATCATCGACAACGTCGACTGCGACCTTGAATTCGTCGTAAGCAATAAATAAGCAAGGCAAGCACCCCCTTTGACCATGTTGATCCCAGTTTTACAAATGTTTTATTAAATGTTTTCTTGCATACATTATGTTATCTAAACACTGCTACTTTATGGTTATTGGTAGTTATACCTGTTGTTGCATGGAACTTCCTTGATAAGTATAGATTTGTGAACCTTGATAATCTTATAATAACATAGGTAGTACTTGATGTCAATTTGGGTTACTCACCCCTAGTGTCATGCTTAGCCATGCTTAAAGAAACACAAAACCTTGACATGATTAAAAATGTTGGATATGACATTTAATGGGTATGACCTTTCTTTATGATTGGTATTTTGATCAAAAATGAAAATAAAATTATGGTTTAGATGCGGACAATTATTGGCAATAACCGGATGTGCAGGTGTTGCACGTAGTGTAGGGGGAGACTATTGCCCTTGTCGGATTAAGGACCGAACTATGGGTTGTTTTCAGACCAAGAATTATCGTACAACCACAAGTGCTGGTATGGGACAGTCTTAACCTATTAATTTACTTAAAATTGGCTTTGCACTTGGAAGGCTGGAGTAGTACGAGCTGTTTCTTAATGGATTGCTTGAAGGGACATCCACACCGAGGTGATCATGGAATAAACGTTTACCGATATAACGGTGTACGCCATGCTATGGGGAGTTCCATCATTTCTATGCTCTGAGTCCTTTCACCATAGAATGGGTTTATCGTCACCGTGCTGGTGCAAAGTCAGGGTTAAGTAATGTAACAGTTATGTCATGACTCTCTGTGGCATACCAAAGGAAGTGTGCTAATGATCTGCACAAAGAGTCAGTCATGTCTTGTGGGTAAAGATGTACACCTCTGAAGAGTGTAAAACTAATCGATTAGCTGCGCTCGCGGTCATGGGCACTCTGGTAGAATCCAGAGTTTTATGAAAATAGAAACATCTAACTATGTGATGGTCATGATACCTAGGTTCGTGATTTCACTTATTTGTATTTATATATTGTTATTCTACATATGAAATTGCTTTTACTTAGAATTCTGTTTGCAATCTATTATTCTGTATTTACATTTCAAATTGGCTTTATGCAAATTAACCATAGTAACCTTTCCTTTGAAATGGCTTGCATATATTATAGGTTTTGCAAAAGTCTTGCGGAGTACGTAATGTACTCACCCTTACTTATTTGTTGTTTTTAGGTGAAGAATCATATTAGCTCGATGAAACATATTTGTCGCAGGATTCAGGATATTAACGATGAGCTTTTCTAGGGATTATGCCTTGTTAGTTTCCTGAGAGTTGGATGGGCACACTACAAGAATTTTGATCCTTTCCGCTGCATTTCACTCTGTATTGTAAGACCTTATTGTATAAATTACCATTATCATTTGTAATAAAGAGTATGGATGTGATACCAATTGTTGTAAATGTGCGTGCTAGCCACTGATCATGGGACTAGTACTGTATGCACATGAGATTTCCATTTTTGCATTTATGTGAAAATGGGGGTCATTACACCGACGTGCCCGATCTTAGGCCTAGCCCAGCTCATTCATTCATGTTGTGCTAGTCCGGCCCACCACATGTCATGCCTCATCATTGTTGGATGGATCCCCAATCATATATAGGCTCATGGATCACGTGTGCAATCGATGATGTGATAGTCCAAAAAAAGTAAAGTAACGGCCTGCAGCAGACGCGCCTGAGCTAGACTCAGCCGGTCTTGCTATTTAAGGAGGGTAGGGGGAAGCTAGCAACCCTAGCCACTCCCAGCGTCGCCGACACGGCCACCGCTCGCCTGTGCGCCGTTGTTGCTGCCTTGCTGTCTCAACACCGGCGCCCGTGCTTCCCACACTCAGCTGTCGCAATGCCACCGCTGCAAGCCACTAGATCGACATCGCCTCGTCGTCGCCAATGCCAAGGTGCCTAGGTAGGCTGTCACACCGTACCCTAGCAGTGCCCTGGCGACGTCTCCCTCGTCTTTTTGTGTTCTCCATCAATCTGTGCGTCTAATTTGAAATCCGTTTATGTCACTATGTGTAGTAGGTGACGAGTATCTTGGAGGACATGGGCGTTTCAAGAAGCATAAAGAAGTGAGGAACGTAAGGGGATTGAGGAAGATTGCCGATACCAACGGTTTTGACGAATCTTCGGAACGTATGTGTAAATCATAGATTGGTCTTGGTTTATTATGTTGATGCTATAGTTGAGTAATGTCATGATTGTTTCATTGGTAGATGTAGCAGTTAGAGGGCACCAGGATGGATTTTGGGACGGTTCGGTATTCGTTCCATAGTGGGTTCTATCTTCGGATTAAGTTATGGATTACCTACGACTAGTTTCAATGGCTGTGAAAGTTGTAAAAAATGCAGATTACTGTCTAAAGTTTCATTATAGTATAAGAACATAAATTTGGGTTAAACGGTTTGAAAGTTACGGTATGTAGAAGCATGTTGACTAGAAATCAGTCATTATTGAGAGCAGCCAAGGTAATCTGCTGATCAGGGCTAGTTAATAGCCGAATTAAATTATATTCATAACTAGAGAAAGCTAGATAATTTTTTTGTAGATTCTAGAGATATTATGGTTTACTATGTTTGGAATTGTATAAAAATAGTTATGAAATTATGAAATATGCTATCCAATAAACTATCCAACTAGGGAGAAAGTTAAGTTCGGGATTGTGTGTAGGTACAATGTTGTTATATTTGATGCTTGTACTGTTGTAGCATGATTTTGGGATGGATTTATCTACTATAGGAGGTGTGACTATGGATTTGGCGTCAACCTCACGCTATTTCATTCCTTGTGGAGTACATGATAGAATGATGACACGAATGGTTAAATCTTATTGTTCTTATTGAAAACTTATTATTATGGTGCTATCACTTGGTACTTTTCGTTTATTATGAAAGATGACATGTTATGATGATGAGAATAATGGAGATGATGAAATATGTTAATAACTTATGCTATTTGCATATATGCATTCGTGATAGAAAGAGATGACATGTGTGGACCTCTATGACCTACTTGATGTAGGCATAAAAGACCTACTTCGATAGGCACCTTTGTAGGATCAAGGATAACTGACTAGAGAGGGTTGAATAGGAGGTTTTTAAAATTCTTTTAGCTCTAATATAATAATTGAGCAAGTAAAACTATAGGTGTGAATCTAATCAATTAAAACATAAATTTTCCAGGTTTCACTAAAGGCACCGACAACCTAATTCTAAGCAAGAATAGTAATCCCAGAAAGACAATCAAACACAATGATCTCTAGGAATGTAAATTTCACAAGTTAAAGTGGACAATGAGCAAACCACAATAAGAACACGAGAACTTTTTCTCGTGGTCTCGAAGACTTGCCGGTCTCCCCTAATCCACGTTGAGTAAGCTTGAACGAATCAAGATGGCTCCTTGCGCAATTGAGCCTCCCTCGATCAGTAGTGATAGCTCTTTCCCACTCCGTGTAGGTGAGCTCCAACCTTCACATCGATACCAGGTCTCTTCACAATCTCCTTTGAAGAGATCATCGGTTCTCATATCTTCAAGCCGTCTAGGAGGTATCAACCTCCAAGAGAATAGAACTTTATGCTCGCTTGAGAATGATCCAGTGTTTCTATGGCTCAAAATCGAATTTCACACTTGAAATCTCTCTACTCTCTCAAAATGAGAATTAAATGCTCAAGAGATGAAGAGAAACTTGCAAGGGCTCAACAAATCTGCAATAAATGTTCAAGAGTCTCTCTTGCTGTAGGAGAGGGGGTATTTATGACCCCCAACCAATAAACTAGCCGTTGGGACTAAATTAAGAGAAAAATAGCTGAATCGGCAATACCACCATGTACATGCTGGCAGTGCCGATCCCCACCCCAACAGTCGATTTTAGCATTTAATGCAGTAGGTGGGTAGCGGTATTACCGACCATCGATAGTACCAAAAAATTAACTACGGTAGTGCCGATCATAGAGAACTCAGATAAAACCACAAAAATCACTTTTCTGGAATATAACTACTGCTCACATGTCGGTGCTACCAATGTGCAGCAGTACAGCTATTAGCATGGCGGTAGTGCTGGCCGAGAGAGAAAAAGAATTTTCACAAAAGACCTTCTATCGAAGATAACTACCGCCTCATGATTTGGTAGTGCCGACTTGCGGTAGTACCGGAGTTCACATAGCGGTAGTGTCGATAGGACCAAACTCACTAGAAAAGCATCTCTTTGGAAAATAACTATCGCTCCATATGAGTGGTACTACCGTCCCAGCGGTAGTACTAACGTTATCACTGCTGTAGTGCCGATTTCAGAGAGACTATAGACTTTTGATGGGATTTTCAATGTAATCAAAAATCAGGTATGCAATAGGACTTTGAGCCATGAAATTTAAGCATTCTCAAGCTACTACCAAATGTCCCTCTTAATAGTACGGTACCTATTCTAACAATCCGATCTTTCCTCCAAACACCAAGATCGACAAAAGCTATGAAAAAAGTCCTTAAACTTTTATACCTTGGCTTTGAGCTTGAGTATTGATAGACCTATTACTTCATGATTCCTTCTTTTTTCACATGCAATGTCACGGACCAACCTTTTCTTATACACTAAATGAATATGTTAATCCTTTAATCACGATTATCATTAATTACCAAACCCAAAAGAAATTGGAGGCCTAGATGCTTCAACCTCTATGGGATAGTGTATGATAGGGTGCGACATCGATGAGTGTGTGCTCAATGATATCGGTATATGCTTTGTGATGAGCATATGAGCATATAGAAAGATTTGCACGACATTACAAATGATAAATGATTATTAATGAGCTAAATGTGATAAATAAAGATATTATTATTTTATTATGTACTTGTTGAGTTGTGGACTCATCCTTGCTTATTTTAATTTTTTTTGTGAACTTTGATGGCGACATGCATGGGATGGGATTAGCTGCACTATTACACTTGTCACTTCATCTCCCATAACTATCTTGTTTAGTGTTCACTCATGAATAAGATAGTTCTTTGCCATATTTAGTCGATAGAATCACACAATTGCAATAATATACATGCGAACTTAATTGGCTACCTTTGTTAATGGAGAAGTTTAGTCATTTATTTATTTATCAATATATTATCGATTACTGCCATCGTCAAAAGGTAAAGATTGCTCCCGGGCACATGTGATCTGTGTGTACCAAGTATGAAGACTTGGGCGTTCCCGAGTGTGTGGACTCGAGTGTACTTGGGCGCGTGATTCTAAGATTTAATTTGTTATTGTTCTTGCTATTGTTGTTATGCAAATTCTTGTCATCATTGTTCGTAAAAGTGATAATTGTTTTAAGATACTGGCTGAAATTATAGTTAGAGTCATGATAAAGTGACAAAAAATGTGAAGTGTAGTAATATTTGAGGATGTAAAGTGCTAATGTGTTATAGATGAAGCCACCGTTTTTTCCATCATTTCGACGATGTAATCGAAAAGAGATCAGCAACAGGGAGAATGGCACGGATGGATGGGAAAATAAGACAGAAAGTAGATCAAGGAGAGCGCGAGAGACAGATACGAAAGCAGCAATGGAGACCGGAGTGAATAACCGACCATTTGGGAGTTGTGTGATCTACGAGAGAGTGTGTGTGTGTCGGTGTGGAAAGGTAAATCTGAATGTGACGGCCGAGGTGTCGGGTGAAGTTTCCACCCTGTAGCCACTAGAGTGTGATCCATCTCAACATTGAATTTTCCACTCTGTCAAGGTGCCATATGTAAGGCTGTGTTTGGCACAGCTCCAGCTCCACTAGATTCGTGTAGCTCCACAAGATCCGTGGAGCTGGAGCTATGGGTTTATTAAGAGTGTTTAGGTGAGTCATCTTGTTTACATTTTAGACTAAAAATATAAACTTACACTACTACAAAAGAGGTTATATTAGACACATCATCACTGACTGTTTTTTAAGAAAACTGTCTGGGAATATACTTGTGCACATCGAAGATGGTTTGTGGCCAAAACCGTCTGTGATGTTGACACATCACAGATGGTTTTATAAACAAACCGTCTGAGATGATACAACCAATATCACAGACGGTTTGTGGATAAAACTGTCTATGATGAGTGATACATAACAGACGATTTTATCCACAAACCATCTGCGATATTAGCTGTATTATCTCATATGGTTTGTTTATAAAACCGTCTGTGAATAGGAAAATATCATGGTCGGTTTTATCTACAAACCGTCTCTGATGATGAACTCTATAATTTAAATGAACGAACGGTTGAAGAAGTAACATGCATTAATTTCACACACACATATATATATATATAAGAACTAACTAGCTTGCATGCATGCATCGATCACATATGTACAAAAATTTGGATCCCTAGCTAGCTACTAGCTACGCCCTAGTCGATCTCCTCGTCATCGCTGGAGTTGTCGGTGTCGGAGTCATCGTCGGTGCGGCCGTCGGGGTCCTCACTGGAACCCGCTCTGTCTGGGTCGTCCTCCAGCTCCCAGCTATCATGGTAGCCCTCCGACGAGTCGTAGCTATCGTTGTCGAAGGAGGAGATCAGTATTGGTGACGCCGGACGCTTCTTTGCAACGCTTGAGGTGGACGGAGCGTTGCCCAAGGTGGCCGGCAGAGGGGTCCGTCGACGATAAGCCGTGGCCGGCGGATTCATGGATATATGGTGCCGCAGCGCCACAGCCATTGCCGTAGGGGCCGAGGAGGGGATGTTGACGGTGGTGGTGGAAGCGGAGGGGAAGTCGACGGTGGCGGTGGCGGCGGAGGCGGTAAGGTGGCGGAGCCGACAGAGGAGGCCGGGGTGGAGTTGTTTGATGAGCTGCTCATGGAGATGATCTCTGAGGAATGCGATCGATCGAGTACATTGGACTCTAGCGCGCGATACCATATATATAGCGCTCGATCGGAAACGAAGTGATGGGAAGAAGAGGCTTTGGGGAAGACGATGCGCACTGGGACGAAACGAAGCGACGACGGGAAGTCTCTTCCTCAGAAGATGGAAGGATTTGGGGAAGACGAGGCGCGTCGCCCCTGTCTTGGGAAGAAGCACATCGCAGACGGTTTGTGGATAAGACTGTCTGTGATGACTCATCTCAGACGGTTTTATCTACAAGCCGTCTGTGAAGACATTAGAGACGGTTTGTGGATAAAACCGTCCGTGATGAGGGAAATAACACAGGCGGTTTTATCTACAAACCGTCTGTGATGATCTACCTTCATTAACACGAACAGAGAGCCTCGACCTCGATCCTCTGTATATTTAGGGTTTCGTAGATATTTTTGTGGTGGCCGCAATTGAGAGGCGATCTGATGAAAGAGACCCTAGATTTGGAGGTGTAATTGTAGATCCTTGCTCTCTAGGTCATCTAAGGTTAGTAATTGCTTCAAAATAGCATTATATTTTAGATCTACATACCTTGGTAAAAGATGGAAATGATGCTGCAGGGTTCTACATCTAGGTGTAGATCCATTTGTTCTGTGTTATGTAAAGTAGTAAATGGTTGAAATTTGCAATATTGTAAGATCAACCTTGGTAAAGAGGGAAATGAAGCTGGTTAATTACTGGATCTAGCTTGGTTGTAGAGCTATATATCCATTCGTTATTTTTGGATATTAGGAGCTATATAAGTTAATCGGCAAGTTGAAATGTAGCCTACATGTAGCATATGTGCGCATGTGCACTCCTAGCGTACTTAATTCATCCTTTAACACCTATTGTTACATATGTAGTGTAGATGGACCGAAGCCGGATGTACACTGAGAACCGTGCGAGCGCCGAGTACATTAATGGTGTCTCCGCTTTTAGAAGAGCTGCAGAGGAAGATATATTGAACAAGGGGTGGAATTTATGCCTTGTCCATGCATTGACTGCGAGAATCATAGGATGTTTTCAAACTCAGCGCAGATCGAAGCACACTTGATTCTACGAGGTTTCAAAAGGGGGTATACCTGTTGGACCAGTCACAGTGAAGAGCAGATTACGCAGGGACCAAGTAGTACTACCATCATCGATGGAGACAACGATACTATGGATATCGTCAACGACGTCAATGATACTCCAGATGATATGGATTGTGCTTTTGATGAGGATAGATTCCACGATGACAATCTGGATCATATGCTACGGGATGCCAAAGGGAGCCGTGATGAGAGGGAGTACGTAAAATTCCGAGGCTTGATGGACGACTCGGAGAAACCTTTGTTCCCGGGTTGCAAGTCCAAATACACAAGGTTGTCATCTGTCTTGAGGAATCACAAATTAAAGGCAAGCAACGGTTGGTCCGACAAGAGTTTCACGGCGCTGTTAGGTCTTTTAGCGGATATGCTTCCGGAGGGAAACGAGTTGCCGACAACCACCTAAAAAGCCAAAAAGGTTCTCTGTCCCTTGGGAATGGAAGTATAAAGAATACATGCCGTCCGAACGACTGTATCCTCTACCGCAAAGAGTACGCAAGCTTGCATGTATGTCCGGTGTGCAATGCATCCCGGTACAAGCGTAAAGATAGATCAGATGATGATGACGAGTGCATGGAGTTGAACAAAGGACCTCCTGCTAAGGTGGCGTGGTATCTGCCTATAATTCCCCGTTTAAAGCGTTTGTTCGCGAACCCAAAAGAGGCAGAATTGCTTCGGTGGCAGTCGGATGAGCGTAAGAACGATGGAATGATTAGGCAACCTGCTGATTCCACACAGTGGAGAAACATCGATAGGAAGTTTGAAGAATTCACAGCGGATCCGAGGAACATCAGGTTCGGATTGAGCACGGATGGAATGAATCCTTTCGGCAACATGAGCAGCCGTCATAGCACTTGACGAGTGAATCTTTGTGTGTACAACCTTCCTACTTGGTTGTGTATGAAGCGAAAGTATATATTGATGTCTATACTCATCCAAGGCCCGAAGCAACCTGGAAACGATATTGATGTGTACCTAGCACCATTGGTGGAAGATCTGAACACGTTGTGGGCTCCTGGAGTGCTGGTATGGGATGCTCACAAACGAGAGTACTTCACTTTGCGATGCATGTTGTTCTGCACCATAAATGATTATCCTGCCCTTGCTAACTTATCGGGGCAGAGTACAAAAGGAGCCAAAGCATGTACTCACTGCTTGGATGATACCGAGAGTGTGTGGCTGAATCACTCGTGTAAAACCGTGTACATGCGTCACCGTAGGTTCCTTCGGAGGAATCACCCATACGCAAGATGAAGAAACAATTTGACGGTACGACCGAAGACGGTTTAGCTCCAACGTATTTAAGCAAGACATACATTCATGATATGGTTAAGAACTTGGATGTTGCGCTTGGAAAGGGACGTAAATCGAGGACCCGTGATAAGAGCATGTGGAAGAAGCGATCAATATTTTGGGACCTACCTTATTGGGAGCTTGATATCATGGTCCATCTCATTGTTCACCTTGTGAGGGAGATAAAGATGTGTGGGCCTGTGTTCCTACGTAGCATGTACCCGTTCGAGAGGTACATGGGAGTTCTCAAGTCATACGTACGGAATCGATCTCGACCGGAGGGTAGCATTATTGAAGGCTATGCAACCGAAGAGGTTGTCGAATTCTGCGTGGACTACATGGCTCAGGTTGAACCGATAGGTGTGCCTCGATCCTACCATGAGGGGAGGCTCCAAGGCATCGGGACCATAGGAAGGAAAGAAATCACGTCTGATCCAGTTGCGTGCGCTCAAACCCATTTCACAGTTTTGCAACACATGGCAGTTGTGGCCTCGTATATCGATGAGCATAAGAATTGGCTTTAAGAGAATCAAGCGAGGCGAATCTTTGATCATCATCGACAAAGATAACCTTCAGTTCAACAGATGGTTCAAGGAGCAACAACCCATCACTGGAAGCTCATCAGGTGATATGCTTACATGGTTGGCAGAAGGGCCAGCATTTACGGTCGTAACATGGAAAGGATACGACTTAAATGGGTACATATTTTACACGAGAGATCAATACATGAAGAGCACAAACCAGAATAGCGGTGTTCGCATTGATGCGCTGAATACCGTTGGATCAACGAGGACCTCGTACTATGGGTTCATTAAAGAAATTTGGGAGCTCGACTACGTACTTTTCAATATCCCCTTATTTCGGTGTCGTTGGGTTAACTTGCAACACGTGAACGTTGACAAGTACGGAGTAACAATTGTGGAGCTCGAACGTGTCAGATACCAAGACGAACCATTTGTTCTCGCTAACCAAGTTGTTCAAGTCTTCTACGTAATGTAACATCCCAAAATTTGTCTAAATATTATTTTATTATCATGTGTGCATTTTATGTTTTTTCTGGAATTTATTTGGATTTTTCTGGATTTATTGGAATTAACTGCAAATTAAGTGTTTTGGCTTTTTCTTGAAAACTATTTAAAATTTGTGCAAAGTTAAAATAAAGTTGCGCCAAAAATATTTTATCTAAGTTCAAAATGTCTCAAAGTATTTTTGAGAATTTTCTTGGAATTTTCCTGATTATTTTATTGCCAGAAACAAATAAAATGAATTTCTATAATTATTTTAAAAGAGAAATCCTTTTAAAAAGCTCATGAACAGTAACGGGCCGGCCCACTACTGTGCGGCCCAAATAGCCCGCGCAGCCCATTCCGCCGAAAAAAAGGAAAACCCTAACCCTAAAACCCGCCAGCCGTTGGATTGAGATCCAACGGCTGCGCCTTCGCCGCGTCAGCTGAGGGCCCGGAGTCGTTGGATGGACGACGCGTGGACGCTTGTGATGAAGCCGCGTCGCCTCTCCGTAACGCCGCCGGAGTCCACGGCCGCCACGAAACGGCCTCCGAAATCCACGCTGCGCACGCCTCCCCGTGTGCCTATTTAAAGCACCGATGCGGGCGCTGAAATCCCCACCTCGTGCCGTGTGTTTGCCACAACTCCCGAGCCCTGTGCCGCCGTCGTCTGTGCGTGGGAGCTTGCCGGAGTTGAAGGTGGTAGCCGCTGCGGTTTTTGCCCAAGAGCGCCGCCGTTTCGCCGTCTCCGCCGTTCCAAGAGCCAGAGCCGAAGACCCCGTTCCGAGACGCGTTCGCGCTGCTGCTTTTGGTCGTCGGGGAGCACCGTTGCGCCGTCGTTGGAGTCGTTGTCTTCAAGTCCGGCGAGAACACCGCCGTCGCGCCTCCATCGCCAGGTCCAGAAGTTCCGGGCCATCAGATCTAGATCCTTCGGTCGACACGCTGCCATGTCGCAAGCAATCGGTGGCCATCCGATCCATCTTCATCGGGCCAGATCGAGCCTCGTGTGTGAACCAACCGGGCGCCGCCGCATGTCGGGCGTTGAGGCCGAAGCGTCATGGACCAAGTCCACCGTGGTCCAGCACCACGCCGTGGACCGAGTCTATGCGCCGAGACACGCGTCACGTTCTGGTTGGTTCCAGATCTTCGCTGACGTCATGCTTGCGTCGTAATTGCGTTTTCAATTGGAAAATAATCCGATGGGAAATTCTTCAATGCTGACGTCATCATGAGGTCACGCTGATGTCATAAATCATTTTTTAATTTAAAAAAAATTCGGTTAATTCTGATTTTCTAATTTCTGTAATTTCAGTATTTATTCAAACTTCAAAAGGCTATAACTTTTGCATCTTAACTCGGATTTGAGTGATTCAAATTTCTAAAAATTTGTAAAATTGAGATCTATTTAATGGTGAGTTTTAATTGATTTTTGGAGTTCATTTTATCTCTGTTTTGTTATTTATTTGCTTTTCTCCTTCGGTACGCGTAGACGTTGAATTGTGCGACGCTTCGGAGGAAGATACAACAACTCAAGAGCAAGCTCCAGATCAAGATCAGGACCTATTCCAAGGCAAGTTGTGCTTTGATCATGTTGAACCCATGTTTATACAAATGCTATATTGTTTTACTTTATTGCATAGTATTTCAAGTATACGATTGTTTCAATCTAAATTGGGATCTAGTTAATCTACCCACTTGACTTATATACCCTACCTTGTCATTGTATGCCATGATCCATTGTCACCCTAGATTGGTTCATTATAGTTGGTTAGTAATGATAATCAACATGGGATGGTTAGACCGTATTAGTTGCTTAGCCATGCCTCGTCATCACGTGTGTTGGAATCATTGATAATTAATATTGATTAATGGAATATGGAACAACGTTATGAACTTGTGTGTCATGTGGGATCACATGATGAGATTGAGTTGTTGTGGCGAGTCATGTCACGCAACGATGTTGAATTGTTGATGGCACGTGGTGCTTGGTAATCAAACTGGGTGATAATCATTTAGATTGGGGCAAGTGACAAGGGGCGAGTATGCCAAGGTGGGCCTGATGGGCAGAGGGTATGAGGATGTCTTGCCTTGATCACTGTAAGGACTTAACCTTGCAAGCCTTTGACCTGAGTCAATCATGCAACCACATGTCTGGTATGGGCCAGCCTAGCTGATTAATCTGCAATGTCTTAACTTTGGTACTATCGTGGTCGGTGTGAGTTCCCGAGTTATGGAGTAATTCACATGGCGCAAGAGGGGGGCTCTGGATGTGGTAACCAGTCCCACCAGTGTTGAAACCTTAGCGGGTGGTACCGGGTTAAGCCAGCGCATTGTAAAGGCTTTGTTATAATCACTCGCCTTGGTGGTGTTTGGTTGTATCGCGTGGGTAAAGTGCATAACCTCTGCAGAGTGTGAAACTATTCAGATAGCCGTGCTCGCGGTATTGAGCAATGCTCGGAATTACAGGTTAAGGGTTAGCTTAATTAAATGGACAACTTGGTTGGGATGGCAGAATGCCATGTGGAAGATGGAATTTGATTTAGGATTGGAAACCTGGTTTACTTAAAGAATGCTGAATCTATCCATTATTGTTATTTGTTTTACAGTCTTTACAATTTATTTATTGTATTTGTTCATAAATGCTGCTTATTGCAAAATAGCCATAATAGCCTATCCGTTGAAATAAGCCTTGCATATAGTTACATAGAATTGCATTCTGTGCACAACTTGTTGAGTGCTTTAAGTACTCACCCTTGCCAACAACAATAATCAACAGTCGAAGAATCTACACCTGTGTTGGAGGAGGAGTTCCAAGAGGACGCGAGTCATTAGGGTCCGAGCCTTGTCAGTTGCCTGTGGTGAACTGATGAGCTATCTACGTTTTCTACTTTCCGCTGCTTAATTCTTAGCTTATATTTCCAGTCTTGCCCTGCGTGGCTTAATAATGTAAGTCGGTCATAAGATCATACATTTAGCTATATCAGTAAATAAACTACTATTTCTATTATCGTTGAGTATGATGTGATATGTACCAATGTTGAGCTGTGTGCACTAGCGTTGATCCTGGGACTAGTGCGGTAAACACAGTGGGTTCGAATCAGTGGATTCGGGTCTTTACACGTAACCGACCCGTCCAACAAGCGGCGTCAAGTTGTTCTTCAGGGAAAAAGGAGGATTGTCGGAGTCGATAATGTGGTAGATGAAGAAAAATACAATCAGTTTGACGAGTTGCCTCCTATTGGTACCGGCGTCACAACCCAGGAAGATCAACCCGAGGAAGCCAGCTACAGACGTGTTGATCATCGCGAATGGCTAATTTTTGCACAAAAGAATAAGCAAGTGGAGTTGTCATGAGACGTATTGATTAAAATTAAACAGTTGTATGTATTATATTAAATGAAATGTATGTATTATAATTAAATTAAGGAAAAAATGGCTCATCTCATACGGTTGTGGGATTGAACCATCTGGGATAAATTCATCCCAGCCAGTTCAACGCCAGAACCGTCTGGGATGACCATTTTTCCCAGACTATTCTGGAATTGAACCGTCTGGGATAAATTCATCCCAGCCGGTTCAAAGCCAGAACCGTCTGGGATGACCATTTTTCCTGGACGGTTCAATCCCAGAACCGTCTGGGATGGCCCTGCCGCACCCTGCTTATGGCCCCTACCGCGCGCGTGGTGTTATGCCCCTTGCCGCACTAAGTACCAAATTACCTCATTTTTCAAGTTGAAAACCTAGCTAGCCTCTCCTCATTCAGCGGCGCCCTCCTCCCCCCGTGCCCTACCCCTCGGTGGTGCGGCCTCCTCCCTCCCCTTTTCTGTCGGGACCGGATTTCCTAATCCGAACCCTCTATGTATAACCTGTGCTAGTCCAGGAAAAGCTAGCACACACAGTGGAAACAGTGATGACAACACATCCATATCACGAATCAAATAATATTAATTAAGCAAAAGAGTATTAGCCTTATGGCCAATTATTACAATTAAGCAGCATCATAGCTTGAGTTCAATAAGAAACAACGGAAACGAAATAACAAAAGCAGGATAAGCCCATCCATTTGCCCAACAGGCAATTGACTGGGGTTCGCGTCCTAGCATTCCGGATCACCTTCGTCGTAACTACAAGCATAGAACTCGTAGTCATCTTCAACTTCTGCAAACTCCTCTGTGGACAGTTGGGGATGTTGCAAGGGTGAGCACAAAATGTACTCCGCAAGTCTTGGAAACATAATGCATGATAACTATATGCAAGGCTAAACAATTGAAGGCATAATATGGCTCTTTTAGCATAAAACAAAGTTTAACTGTAAATACCAATAGTAATTTCACAAAGCATCATTTTATCAAAATGTAATTGAATAGTAATTGAATTTGATATGACAATTAAACAGGTTCCATCCACCTGACTGGCTCCATCCGCCAAACCATAACCCGAGAGTTCCATCTGCTCACGGATTCCCAAACCACCATATTCATTTAAAACAAAACCATGAAATCTACAATGTGCAAGCATACCTCGCCTGCCCTTGACCGTGGGCATGACTACTTAAGTAGTTTTAACTCTGCAGAGTGTGTACACTTTACCCACAAGATATGATCGACTCTTGTTGCCAAGCTATCAACACACTTCCTTTGGTGTGTTGGCAGAGAGATCATGACAAGGCCTTTACAATGTACAACCCCACTATTAACCTCGCCCGCTAAGGTTTCACCGCTGTTAGGGTTCTAGCCATCCAAAGATGAAGCCCCTCTGCACTCGCCAACATCCGCACTCACCAACTGGCGAAGCTAATAATGAGACGCACAAATTATTTAGCCAGGTTGTACCCATATAGACTTGTGGTTGTACGGTAGTGCTTGGTCCATGATAACACATGCTTCGGTCCTTAATTGACTAGGGCAGAACATTCACATACCAAGGTCTCGTGCTTTCTGCACCCTCCAAACAACCATCCGCCCTGGTCTAAACCATATTTTCACTTTATTTCATTTAAATAACAGCAGAAACACCAATTGCCGTGACTCCACAAACAAGATTCAACAATGTTTGAAATGATTCCCATACTGGCATAATACCGAAACGTTTAAGCTGGACTAAGCAATTCTACCGTCCCATGCTAATCTACTGGTTGTCACCAAATAAAATATATAGTATTATCTAGGGTGACAAAGGTTTGACATGATCAATACCAACGAGGGTATAACAAATTCTGGTATTTAACTATACTCTAAAACTATACTTAAAGTACATTCCATAAAAGTAAGCATTCATAATTTAAAACAACATAAGCTTTTTATAAAATTTGGGATCAATATGTTCAAGGAAGACTTTCCTTCGCTTCCTCTTGCTGGTTCCACCTCCAACTGTTGATTCGCTTGAACTTCGGCTGCGTTGTCTACACGCGAAACGAGAGCAAATAAATAAAACAAATTCAAACAAAACTCAAAAATTTAAAATAATGGTACTGGAAGATAGATCTTGAATTTAGATGAATTTAGAAATTTGAATCACTGGAATCGGAGCTCGAACGAAGGAGAACGGGCTCCTGGAAGATTCCTAGATCAGAAAATCAGAGAAAATAAATAGGGCTGACACGTGGCGATCTGCGATTGGCTAGAATTTCTGATTTTCTGGAAAATCAGAAAAAGAAAAGAAAAACTGACTGACACGTGGGACCCACGTGTCAGCGACACGGCTCATGGTGGACCGGGAGCACCGAGGCGGCTCAAGATGACACGGTAGACTTGATGACGAGGACGCCACGGGGTGCCGACGTGGCTTCCACGCGGGGCTAGGGCGCACGTGGCGGCTGACGCGGGATTCTGAGGTGGCGAACGACGTGGGCTTGCCACGGGTCACGCATCCAGCGGCTCGATTGAATCGGATAGTGGAGAGGCAAGGCGGCGGGCAGCGATGACATGGCGCGATCGGGAGCGCACGCGGGCGATCGGACGATCGAGACTCCGCGACGGAGCACGATGGCGAGGGTTGGCGCTATTCCGCCGGACACGAGGAAGACGACACAGAATACGGAGAAAGAGCGATGGATCGGGAGCGAAACCTTGGGGATTTGGAAGAGGGCTTCGCGAGAAAGGCGAAGAAGGCAACGGCAACGGCGGAGATGCATCGGCGTGCAGAACGAGGCGGCAGAAGGCTTCGGTTACAGTGGCAAACTCCGGCGAGCTCGCGGGAGAAGACGGCGGCGACTTAAGCGACGAGGCCTAGGGCAAAAGAGGCGGTGCAATGAGGCGAACCTCGGGCTGGGTGCGGCGGCGGCTTAAATAGCCTGGGAAGGCATGCCAAATCCGGAAACCAAGAAACGGCGCGGTATTTACGCGGAGGCGGCTAGGGTTAGGTTCGACGGCGGCGGCAGTGACGCGGGGCAATGTGGCGCAATCTCAGCCGTCCGTGCGTCGCGGATCAGACGGCCGAGGCTACGCGGGCTGGCGGGCTACGCGGACGCGCGGAAGGTGGGCCGAAACGGGCCGGACCGGAGGGAAATTGGAATGGGCCGGCGGGATTCGGCCCAGGAAGGTTTTGGAAATTCAAACATTTTCTGAATTAAAGAAATTCCAGAAATTCAAATAAATAGCAAATAAATTCAAAAAAATCTACAAAAATATAAAAAAATTCCTTGAGGCATAATGAACCCAACTAAAACTGAAAATCTTTTGTTTGATGAATAGATTAGCCAAATTAAATCCTTTCATAAATATAAAATTCAATTTAAGCTTTGATTAATTCAAAGAAATTGCAAATGGTTCCTTTTCAAATTTAAACATTCTAAAACTCAAATTTTTGGAATGTTACAAACCTACCCCCTTAAAGAAATCTCAACCCCGAGATTTGGATAGACTAGGGAAAAAGGTTGGGGTACTCGGCTCTAAGATCTTCTTCTCGCTCCCAGGTTACTTCGTTTTCTGAATGATTACTCCACTGAACCTTGCAAAACTTAATCGTCCTGTAATGAAATCCATTCCAATTTTGTCCCACTTCCATTCAGGTACCTTTAACGGTTGTAGCAATCCTGCGGGTCTTTGATGTTCAGCTTTAACTCGCTGGCATACATCACACATAGCTATGTACTCTGCAATTTCCTTTCTCATCCGTGGCCACCAATATATACCATGAAGATCTTGATACATCTTAGTATTGCCTGGATGAATTGAGTACGCTGACTCATGCGCCTCCTTTAATATCAACTGCTTGATCTCTTTTTGATTTGGAACATATATACTTTTTCCAAGCCAAACTATTCCTTCTTCATCCTCTGAAAATCCTGGGGCTTTACCTTCCTTTATTTTATCCTTGATCTTAGCAGCTTCTTTATCTGACTTTTGCATCTTTTTGATCTGATCCTCCAAAGTTGGTTGAATCTCCAAAGCAGCAACGGAACCTTCATCCACTAATTCCAAATTCAAACGCTGAAACTCCTCGTGAAGAGCAGGTTGACCTTCTTGAATCATCAAATTATTGCAGTAGCTCTTCCGGCTTAAGGCATCAGCAACTACATTAGCCTTGCCAGGATGATAATGTATTCCCACATCATAATCCTTAATTAACTCCAACCATCTTCTTTGTCTTAGGTTGAGGTCTGCTTGAGTGAAGATATACTTCAAACTCTTATGATCTGTGAAAATTTCGCATCGATTCCCGATGAGATAATGCCTCCACAACTTTAGTGCATGCACAACTGCAGCCATTTCCAAATCATGGGTTGGATAGTTTTTCTCATGTGGTCGCAACTGCCGTGAGGCATATGCAACTACTTTGCCTTCTTGCATCAAAACACATCCAAGTCCCTGTCTTGAAGCATCACAGAAAATCTCAAAGTTCTTCCGAATATCTGGTAAAATGAGCACTGGGGCTGAGGTCAATCTTTTCTTTAAGTCCTGAAAACTTTGCTCACAAGCTTCAGACCATTCAAACTTTTTTTCCTTCTTCAGCAACTGGGTAAGCGGTTTTGCAAACTTTGAAAATCCTTCTATGAATCTTCGGTAGTATCCCGCTAAACCAAGAAAACTTCTGATATCAGGCACTGACTTGGGTTGCCTCCAATCAAGTACACCTTTCACTTTTTCAGGGTCTACTGAGGCACCTCCAACAGAAATTATATGTCCCAAGAAAGCAACTTCTTTTAACCAAAACTCACACTTACTAAACTTGGCAAATAGCTGATGATTTCTGAGCTTTTCTAACACCATCCTCAAATGACCTTCATGTTCTGCTTCATCTTTAGAATAGATAAGAATATCATCTATGAATACCACCACAAACTTGTCCATGTATTCCATAAATACTTTATTCATCAGTTTCATAAAATAAGCTGGTGCATTGGTCAGACCAAATGACATAACTGTGAACTCATATAGTCCATATCGGGTAGCAAAAGCTGTCTTCGGAATATCTCATGACCTTATTTTCAACTGATGGTATCCAGATCGAAGATCGATCTTGGAGAAAATACATGCTCCTTTTAACAGATCAAACAGGTCATCAATCCTGGGCAATGGATACCTGTTCTTGATTGTGACTTCATTCAGGGCTCTATAGTCCACGCACAAACGCAAACTATTATCCTTCTTCTTTACAAAAAGAACTGGCGCTCCCCAAGGTGACGAACTTGGACGAATGTATCCTTTTTCTTGCAACTCCTCAATCTGTTTCTTCATCTCGACGAGTTCATTGGCTGGCATACGGTAGGGTCTCTTAGAAATTGGAACCGTACCAGGGACTAGCTCTATGATGAACTCTACATCTCGATCAGGCGGCATACCTGGCAAATCTTCAGGAAATACATCTGGATATTCTTGCACTACATGCATACTTTCCAAAGTTGTTTCCTTCAAACTGTTCAAAGTGCACTTCTTACTTGCAGACTCATCAAGCATATACTCCACTCGAATGCCTTCTGGATTGGTGAGGGTGATGGCTCTACTGGCACAATCTATTTCTCCACATCCCTCAACCAATCATCTGCCTCCAAGGGTTCACCTGCTCCCGTGAAGGTAGGCGGTCTGGTTCTCATAAATTCTCCAAGCTTAGACTAGGGCGGCATCACTGGTGCTGCGGCTGGTGCTGGCTGCGGATTGTTTACCATATTTTGAGCAAGAGCCTGCAACAACTGAAGCTGCATTGCCATCATCTGCTGGATATCTGCGACAGGGGGCTCTTAACTTACCAACTCTTAATTGAAATTTGCTTCACTTAACTTACCTACTCTTAACGTTGCATCGTACAAGATGGCATCCCCTCAATCCTCACCGCCAAATGGATTTGATGACACGCCTGAAAGCATCTAGGCCCCCAATTTAATTTGGTTTTGGTACTTAATGACAATTATGGTTAAAGGACTAACAATTCCCACTTGAGCATTTTGAGAATAGGTTGGTCCAAGTTTCAATGATTATGAAAGCATGAAGTTGATGAGGAGAAGATCAACGCGTCAAGACAAAATGGCCAAGGTATAATCATTAAGGACTTTTTCATAGCTTTTACCAATCTCGAAGTTGGAGAAAAGATCGGATTGCTAGAATTAGTGCCTTATCATTAAGAGGGGTCTTGACGTTTACTTAATGTCGCTTAAGTTCTAAAGGCTCAATTTAATACTCAAGATCATGCATTGTGTCAAGATTAAAGTCTCATTGAAAATTCTATAGGGATTAAAATGAAGTTTCTGGAATCCTGGTGCAACCGCCCATGGTAGAGCGGTGCTACCGGGAAAGCGGTAGCACTGGCCCGAATGCCCGGTGTGGAAATTCCAGAGAGCCTCATTTTTTGCACTCTCTGGAAGTGCGGTGCTACCGGGTGAGCGGTAGCACCGACTCCTCAGCCCGGTGCAAAAATTCCAGAGATCTCCATTTTTGGGCAGTCGGGCTGTCCGGTGCTACCGCCCATGGTAGCGCGGTGCTACCGGGTGAGCGGTAGCACCGGCTTTTTAGCCTAGTGTAAAATTCACAGAGAAGCTCCTTTTTAGAGCAAAAATTCTAAAGGAGTCCGGTGCTACCGGTCCCAGTTGGGCGGTAGCACCGGACCACCTATACAATGGTCTCTGGCAGTGCATTTAATGCACTGTTCCAACAGTTGAGTTGGAGCCCAGTGCTACTGGTCCTACATGGGCGGTAGCACCGGAAAAACTGATTTCAGCTCATTTCGAGCTCCAACGGCTAGTAAAATTGTTGGGGCTATAAATACATCCACACCTGCATTCTAGAGTCTCTCTTGACCCTCATTGATGATATTTGAGCTCTAGCTAGTCTCCAATACTCTCTTGTGCATTCAATTCACATTTTGAGAGAGTTAGAAGTAAAATTGAGTGGTGTATTAAGTGTTGAGCATTTAGCACTCAATTCGACCTCGAGCAAGCGTCATCATCTATTACTCTTGGAGGTTACTGCCTCCTAGATGGCTTGGAGGCGTGTGGGATTGGTGATCTTCTCAAAGAAGCTTGTGAGAAGGCCCAGTGGTTTGTGAAGCCAAGGAGCTCGCCTAACCGGAGTGGTGAAGAGCTACCACAAGTGATCGAGGAAGGCTTAAGTGGGTAGAGCCGGCTTGAAGTGATTCAAGTCACCTCAATGTGGAGTAGGGGAGACTGGCTATGAGTGTGATGAGAAGGGACATATTACTTCTAAATGTCCCAAGAAACAGGACGACAAGAACAAGTCACCAATGAAGAATTTCTTTCATGAAAAAAAGCTCTTCAAGAAGCTTAATAAAGATGGAAAGGCGAGACACACATTGGAGAGTGAAATTCCGAAGAAGAATATTCGGACTCCGACTCTTTCGAGTATGATACACCTTCAAAGAAGAAGGGTCTTGTTGGCATCGCTATCAAGGAGGCTTCCTCACCATTCGTCACTCCTTTGTGCCTCATGGCAAAAGGGGATTTTAAGGTAAAATCAAATGACGATGATGAACCCTCTTACGATGAGCTAATGGATATGCTTGAGGACTTGAATGAGCATCTCGGCAAAGAAAAGTCTAAACATAAAGCTTTGAGAAAAGAATATCTTTCTCTCAAAGATTCTTATGAGGAGCTACAGGAAGCTCATGAGACTCTTCTTGCCAAGGACTATTCAAAGCCTCAAAATGATGTAGGCATTAGTTGCAATATTATTAATGATATGTCTAGCATAGAAATTGATTCATGTTGTATATCAAAAACTATCATATCTACTTCTTGCGATGATTTGCTTGATATGTCCTTAACTTCATGTGCTAGCTTAAATTCTTGCCATGGAAATTTAATGGTAGAAAAATAATAAACTAAAAGAACAAGTAGATAAACTTAGCAAGAGTTTAGATAGATGCTTTAAGGGAAAAGATACTCTAAATAAAATCTTGAATAGTCAAAGATGTTCCTACAATAAAGAAGGTCTTGGGTATATTCCTACGAAGGGTAAGAAAATTAGTAACAAAGCTCCTCGGTTTATAAAATCAAATAGGAGGCTTTGTTACAAATGTCATGATGTAAGTCATCTATCAAATGATTGTCCTTTAACCAAAGCTTCCAAAAATAACATTTATGATTCTTGTTATGTGTTAAAGAAAAATAGTTTTGGCTAATAATTGCTAAGTTTATTGGCACTCCTATACTTGGCCGACAAAAGAATGTCATTTGGGTGTCCAAAGCCTTGGTTACTAACCTCCAAGGACCCAAACAAATTTGGGTACCTAAAAAGGCTTGATTTGTTTTTGTAGGTGAACTATAAGACCGGCGGACGACATTGGGTGTTGGATAGTGGATGCACTCAACACATGACCAACGACCGGAAAATGTTCACTACATTTGAATCGGGGAGTAGTCAACATGACAAGATCACATTTGGAGACAATAGTAAAGGAAATGTATTAGGATTGGGTAAAATCGCTATCTCAAATGACATTTCTATTTCAAATGCTTCTTTAGTAGAAACTTTGAATTTCAATTTGCTATCTGTAGCCCAAATTTGTGATCTTGGTCTTACTTGCTTGTTTTCTAAGAATGGAGTAGTAATCTCTAAAGAAAATGAAAATTCTTTAGTGTTCAAAGGCTTTAGATTAGGAAATCTGTATTTAGTTGATTTCACCTCAAATGAGTCATGTGTTCAAACATGTTTAATTGCAAAGACATCCTTGGGATGGTTATGGCATAGAAGACTAGATCATGTTGGGATGATTCAACTCAAAAAGCTTTTTAAAAATAATTTAGTTGTGGGCTTGAAAGATGTGAAGTTTGAGAAAAATAGACTCTGTAGTGTTTGTCAAGCCGGCAAGCAAGTCGCTAGTTCTCATCCTTCAAAGAGTATCACGTCCACATCTAGACCATTAGAGCTCTTACATATGGATTTGTTTGGCCCGACAACCTATAAGAGCATCGGAGGTAATTCCTATTGTTTGGTCATTGTTGATGATTATTCAAGGTATACTTGGGTTTTCTTTCTTGATGATAAATCTGAAACCTCTAGTATTTTCAAAAGCTTTGCAAAAAGGGCTCAAAATGAATTTGATTTCAAGATTAAGAAAATTCGTAGTGACAATGGTTTCGAGTTTAAAAACACAAGAATTGAAGATTTTTATGATGAACTTGGAATAAAGCACGAGCTTTCCGCCACCTATACTCCGGAGCAAAATGGAGTTGTAGAAAGGAAAAATCGAACACTAATTGAAATGGCAAGAACTATGCTTGATGAATATGGCACTTCCGGTAGTTTTTGGGCGGAAGCCATTAATACCACTTGCCATGCAACAAATAGGCTTTATTTGCATCTCTTGAAAAATACTTCCTATGAGCTTCTCATTAGAAGAAAACCGAATATTTCTTATTTTTGAGTTTTTGGTTGCAAATTCTATATTTTAAAAAAGGGTGTTCGGCTTTCAAAATTTCAAAGTCGTTGTGATGAAGGGTTCTTGCTTGGCTATTCCTCAAATAGTAAAGCATATCATATTTTTAACAAAAATAAAGGTTTTGTTGAAGAAACTTGCGATGTTGAATTTGATGACACTAACGGCTCTCAAGAAGAGCAAAAAAATTTAGATGATGTAGGTGATGAAGGACTAAGAGAAGTAATGAAGAACATGATGCTTGGGGACATCAAGCCAAAGGAGGATAAAGATGATCAATCTTTATCTACTTAAGTTGAACCATCTACTTCCTCAACACCAAATCAATTTCAACCCATAGATGTGGATGAGAAGGAGAATGATCAACAAGCTCAACCTCCACCTCAAAGAATTCATCATGGACTCTCCAAAGATCATCCAATAGATCAAATATTGGGTGACGTTAGTAAGGGTGTTCAAACTCAATCTCGTGTTGCTTCTTTTTGTGAACATTATTCTTTTGTGGCTTCCTTTGAACCTACTCATATAGATGAAGCTCTAAATGACCCGGATTGGATGAACTCAATGCATGAAGAGCTCAACAACTTCGCTCGAAACGATGTATGGACGCTTGTTGAAAGACCCAAGGATCAAAATATCATTGGCACTAAATGGGTATTCCGAAACAAGCAAGATGAGAATGGTATTGTGGTAAGAAATAAGGCAAAATTAGTGGCGCAAGGCTTCACACAAATCGAAAGATTGGATTTTAGTGAAACCTTTGCACCCGTAGCTAGATTAGAAGCTATCAGAATCCTACTTGCCTTTGCATCTTGCTTTGATATCAAACTATTTCAAATGGATGTAAAGAGTGCATTTTTAAATGGATAAATATCCGAATTGGTATTTGTTGAACAACCTCTCGGCTTTGAAAGTCCTAAATATCCAAACCATGTTTACAAACTCTCTAAGGCGCTATATGGTCTCAAACAAGCTCCTAGAGCATGGTATGAGCGGCTTAGAGATTTTCTACTTTCGAAAGGTTTCAAAATTGGGAAGGTTGATACAACACTCTTTACAAAAATAATTGATGGAGAATTCTTTGTATGTCAAATTTATATTGATGATATTATATTTGGTTCTACTAACGAAGATTTTTGCAAAGAATTTGGTGATATGATGTCTAGGGAATTTGAAATATCATTGATTGGAGAATTGAGTTTCTTCCTTGGACTTCAAATCAAGCAACTCAAAGATGGGACATTTGTGAGCCAAGTATATAAAGGATCTACTCAAAAGATTTGGCATGGAGGATGCAAAGCCCATAAAGACTCCAATGGCATCAAACGGGCATCTAGATCCAAATGAGGGAGGTAAACTGGTAGATTTAAAGCTTTATCGTTCTATGATTGACAGTTTACTTTATCCTACCGCATCTAGGTCCGATATCATGTTTAGTGTTTGCATGTGTGCTCGTTTTCAAGCATATCCTAAGGAGTGTCATTTAATGGCCATTAAGAGAATTCTAAGATATTTAACACATTCCTCAAATATAGGGTTATGGTATCCTAAGGGTGCTAAATTTGATTTTGTTGGATATTCGGATTCGGATTATGCGGGTTGTAAAGTGGATAGAAAAAACACCTCGGGAAGTTGTCAATTTCTAGGTAGATCCCTCGTTTCTTGGTTCTCCAAGAAACAAAATTCCGTAGCTCTATCCACCACCGAAGCCGAATACATTTCCGCCAGTAGTTGTTGTGCACAATTGTTGTGGATGAGGCAAACTTTAATGGATTATGGTATTAATTTTAAAAATTTGCCTCTTTTGTGTGATAATGAAAGTGCCGTTAAAATAGCCAACAACCCGGTCCAACACTCAAGAACCAAACATATTGATATCTGCCATCATTTCTAAAGGGATCATGTTAGCAAAGGAGATATTGTAATTAGTCACATTAGAACCGAAGATCAATTAGCAGATATCCTCACCAAGCCCTTAGATGAAGCTCGTTTTTGTAAATTGATAAATGAGTTCAATGTCATAGATATCTCCAATGTGGTCTAAGTGTTTGCACTTTAATCGATTTCTTAAAATTCGAGGTTTGTCGGTTCTTAATCTAGTTTTTGGTGTGTTTGGATGAGAAACACATTAAGGGGGAGTAGTTTACCCTTCATATGTACTCTACATTCCCAAAATTGTGAGAATACCAAAAATTGTGCTACTATGCTTCAAAAGGTAACTCTAGACCATATTAAGTCAAAATACTTGAAATTATCCTATTTTGATTTTGTAAAATGAAAACCTTTGAAATCCTCATTTTAAAACCATTGGTATATATAAATCTCATCTCTTGAAACACTTATCTAAATATATTCTCTCTATATTGAAAATAAACTCAAAATGCTTTTTGACAAAAAGCTTTGCTTTTCATCAAAATTCCTTCAAATCAAAAACTTGGTCTATATTGATCAACCTAATGCACATTGTGAGTTTTCACCATTGGAACTAGAATATCTTAGTTTCTGGTCTCCCAAAGGGTACTTTTCAACTCATAAATGCAAATGAACTTCATTTTTGCAAATTAAGTGCTTTTATTCCAAAGAAAATGTTTTAAAGCAAAAAGGAACCTATCCAATGCAAAAACTTCTTGAAAAGTAAAATTCTGGATTGGTTAATAAGGTTGGGATGCCCATATATGGTTTCAATCAAAATTTACAAACATATGAGCTATTTCTACTCTTTTAGTACTTTTGGATGAAATTTCAGCCTTTCAGGCTGTCAGGTCCGGTAGCACCGCCCATACATGGGTGGTAGCACCGGAGACCGGTACTACCAGCCACGAGCGATAGCACCAGAAATATCGAGTTTTGGGGATAGGTGAGGCTCGGTGCCACCGACTCTTCCTCCAGTTCTCTCTCTCTCCCCTTCTCCATTTTTCCTCTCCACTCAAATCTCTGAAAATCTTGCGGAGATCTCTCGATATTCTTCAATCTTCTTGTTCCTATCCGGATTATCTACTCCAAGGTACTTTTGGCTCCTAAAATCCTTGAGTTCTTCATGCCCTAGCTTCCATTTTATACCTTTTAGGGTTGATATGAAATCTGGTGAAATTTGTGTGTGTTTTTGATAATGTTTGTGATTGGATAGTGTAATATACTGACATATAATGTCATTACATGCCATTCCATGGATCAAATTGCTCAAAATTGCAAAATTTACAAATTTAGGGCTTGATCCCCGTGCGGCCAGTGCTACCAGCCTCTATGCGGTAGCACCGCTTCAAGCCCGGTGCTACCGGACTAGCATGGGCGGTAGCACCGGGATTGCTGGCAAAAGGTGATCCAAAGTCTGTTTTTTGCATGTTATTCTACCTCTAGGGCATGTAATCTTGATCTCACTCCTTGAAATCTCTATCTATCCATTAACCATGCCTAAGACCAAAGGCTCTGGCTCTTACAAAAAGGTGGCAGCAAATCGAGGTCGCCCTCCTCCTTATGCAAGTGATAGCGACGACGACGTGCCCATTGCAAAAAGACTTCATCTAGCCAAAAGGAAGAGTAAGCAAGATGCTGGTGACAGTTCTAAGCAATCAAAAGGAAAACAAGCCGCACCAGACACCGAAAATGGAGAGGCAAGCGACTCAATGGAGGTTGATGAGGAACAACATGAAGAAGGGTCAGAAGAAGAAAATCTTGATGATTTTGATCTATCTGTAAATCTGAATAATATAAAAGGTGACACCTTCTTCTCTCTCAGACAAGCAAATCAATATATGCTGCCTAGAAGTGCTTCTGGGGATAGATTTAGGACCATCTTTCAGCAAAAAGTATATTATGAGATTTACCAGAATAAGGAATTTGATGATCATAAATGGGTCAATTGGGAGCATATTAGAAAGATTCATCTATTTGTGGGAGTTCCAAAATTATTTCATTGTGCTGGCTTGTCAGATTTTGTGAGCAAGACGTGTGATTACAATGTGGACTTGGTCAGGCAATTCTATGCTACTCTGCATGTTTCTGAGTCTTTTGAAGAAATCACCTAGATGTCAAATGCCGCAGTGCACACAGTCACCAAAACTGAGATAGAGGAGGCATTGGGGATTTACCATAGTGGATATCCGAATATACACAGTGACAGAGTTCTTCCCTTGCCAGGCAGCTCGAGTTCTATGATCCAGCTGCTCCAGTCAAACGTCTAGGTAAAATGACGTATCTCCTTCCCTCAGCAAGCCTTATAAATCGAATTGTCAGAGTGACTATTCATCCTAAGAGTGGGAACTATGATGAGATCAGAGGATATGCTTGGAACATCCTGAATAAAGTCATGTTCAAGCATAAGTTTGATGTGGTGGACTTCATGACAAGAGAGATGGCTTCGTCTGCCTGCGATAGAGGTAAAAGGATCTACTTTGCTCCATTCATAATGATGATCATTAAAAGAGTGACTGATTTTCGCGGGGGATGTGGCGGTGTTCATAAGCCATATCGGCCCTGTGAGGCGACTCCTCAGACTATCAGTCAGCGAGGCTAGTCCTCTTCTCAGCAGCCTCAGTCTCAGGAGATCCCAGATGCCACAGAGCACCCTCCATCATCTCAGCAGACCTCCCATGATCAGTTCTATGACAGCCTAAGGAATGACATGATGAGCAGTCTAGCAAGTATCAGATCTGACATGATGAGCAGTTATTCTCGAGTGGAGGAGTATCAATCTCAGACTAGGCAGATTGTTGAGGAGCTCAGAGGGCGAGTGAACTCTATTGATTCATCTATCTCCGAGCTCCGTTCATCATTTCCAGAGTTTCGCTCTCAGCAGGCGCCTGTCTCGTTTCAGCGATATGGATCTCGCACTCCTCTGCCTACTCCTCCTAATCCTCCATCTTCATGAGCTACCGGTGAACTTCTCTGCTTTCTTGTACTTGATGCCAAAGGGGGAGAAATATGAAGAAGTGAAGAAGCGAAGACACTAAAGATTTGCCTATGTTTTTATACTTGAAATATATGTAGCTACTTGGTTGTTTGATATTTTGATATGTTAAATGTCGTGGATGTTTAAATGCTTGTGGTTGTTTTTAAATCTTGCAAATATATATAACATATTGTTGTTTGTTCATCCACGGATTCAAATATTTTAAATGAAACTCTGTCAAAATATTTATTTTTTTTTCGTGTTCCTCATATGTGCAAATCTTCATTCTCCATGCATTCGCACATATTTAGGGGGAGTATTTCAATCAAGTATTATTGGTTAAATGCTTAAACCAAAGTCTTTGAGTTTACAACTTGTTTTCCAAATTGCATACTCAAAGATCAAACTCAATTTAAAATTCTTTTATGTGGGTTGTCATCAATTACCAAAAAGGGAGAGATTGAAAGCATCTAGGCCCCCAATTTAATTTGGTTTTGGTAATTAATGACAATTATGGTTAAAGGACTAACAATTCCCACTTGAGCGTTTTGAGAATAGGTTGGTACAAGTTTTGATGATTATGAAAACATGAAGTTGATGAGTGTCGGGACCCGAATCTGCAAATCCGGATCCTCTGTGTATTCTGTGCCAGTCCAGGATCACGCTAGCACACACAGTCATACAGGGTTGCACATTACAGACATTCACAAAGATATAAGAATAAATAGTGCAAATATGTATATAAATCGAGTTGTACGACCTTATGGTCTCCTTACAGATAAGTCAGCCACACAGGGCTTACATTATTCAAAGTAAAGAAATAGCAATGAACATAAGTAAAGGTCGTGGAAGCCTTCATCTTGCCACAGTAACCGATCGGGCTTGCCCCTAGTTGTTCGTATCCTCGATGTACTCCTCCTCCCAAACCGGTGTAGTCTCCTCCACCGATGTTGGGGTTGATCATAAGGTGGGGTGAGTACACAAGGCACTCAACAAGTAATGCACGAGAATGCGGTGCTATTACTACATGCAAAGCTTATTCCAAAGGGTTGTCTTAAATGGTTCTTTTGCATCAAACAGCAATTTTAAACCAATATCTTAATTAGATTAAAGCATTGGAGCAGTTATAAGTAATACTAATTTCTTCAAATGGTTTTTCTTGAAGATTCTCGGCACACACCTTAATAGTTCATTTTAACACTTAGCACACACCACCCTTCCCACATTTTGTTTATGAAGATCTACCCTTGATCAGTAATCCCGAGCAATGCTCAATACCGTGAGCACGGCTATTCAAATAGTTTGACACTCTGCAGAGGTTGTACACTTTACCCACAAGATCTGACCGCTCACCACACGGTGATTGTCCGCAACAAAGCTTTTCAGAACTTCTACCTTAACCAAAGAACCTCTCCGTATTGCCTTCACTATCACTTCCCTCACACAGAGCCAAGTATAGGACCGGCCAATCACCGTTGGATGGGCACCAAGCCGTAGCACAGTACGCTCCCCATACAGATACACCCACGTGTCTTGTCACCCAGTATCGGAGGAAAGATATCGTAACCCTAGTCAACTAGGTCTGTCCCATATCGACATGTGGTTGTACGGGTGACTCGGATCAAAGGCTTGCAAGGTGAAGTCCTTAATCGACCAAGGCAAGACTTCCAACACTCAACAATGGCACACACCAATGTGGCACACAGACTCACATCACTCATCAACCCAAAGCCACACAGCCCACGAGCACACGGCCTCTTGCCACTTGCCCCGATCTAAATCATTTCCCACCCAGTTGATTATTGTGCAACACATGCCAAGAATAACTCAACATCGATGCAGAACCACACAGTCATTGTACCTCAATCTCATCATGTGGCATCATCACACCACTTTTCAAAATACATTCAAAGTCTTTAATCGGTATTGTAGCATTTTTCCAAAGATCACTCATGATTCGTTGCAAGGCTAAGCATCTACTCACGGTCTAGCCTCCCGTGTTGGCACAATATTAACATCCAACTAATATAATCAACTTAGGGTGACAATGATTTAGGGCATACAATTAATAATTCAAGGTGGCATAACAAAATGGGTTGATTAACTACATTATCCCAATCAATTTAAATTCATTTTAAATAAATAAGCATGCATAGTTTCAAAGTATAAACTACATTTTAAAACCTGGGATCAAAATGATCAAAGCATCACTTGCCTTCAAAGAGTTGCTGGTCTTGTTCAAACTTGGTCTTGAGCGACAATTCTTCCTCGAAACTTTTAAAAATTTGCGTCTTCAGATACAAACAAAATATGCAATAAATAGCTAATACAGAAGACTAAATGACCTCAAAATTCAAATAAAATTCACCATTAAATAGCTCACAATTTTATGAATTTTTAGAAATTTGAATCACCCAAATCCGAGTTAAAATGCCAAAGTTATAGTCATTTGAAGTTTGAATAAAATCAAAATACAAGAATTAAGAAAATCCGATTTTTCTGAATTATTTTTATACTGAAATTCGCTTTTATGACGTCAGCACCGCGTCATGATGATGTCAGCCAGAAATGAATTTGGTCGAAATATTTTATAGATAAAAAAATATTTATGACGTCATCGCTGACGTCAGCTCGACACGTCGCACGCCCAGAGGCTGCCACGTCGTTCTGGTCTATGGACTGGGTCCACGGTTCGGCTCTGGTCCACCGTGGACTTGGTTCACAGAATAGTGCAGCCACGCGGCAAAATCCAGACCGTTCGCTAAAATCGACGGTCAGATCCTATGCCTGCGCGGCTCGGCGATGCCTCGATTTCCGTACGGCCACGCGTCACGCATCGAACGGTCCCCTCGGATCCAACGGCCAACGCACGCGCGGACTCGGCGACGCTTCGGATACGCAGCGACACGCGGCGCAATCGCAACGGCTCGTTTGAAATCAACGGCCGAGATTGGTCACGCTTCGGTCAAAGGAAACACGCGGCCGCACGCGATTGGTTGGAGGTGCGGCGCTATCACCGCCGCACGTTCAAATTTGAACGGCGTGGATCCTAGGGCAAAACCAGATCTGAACTCAACCGTTCAGATCCGATCCAACGGCTCAGGTTACCGGAGCTGTTTTGGCGCGACGTGGCTCAATCCTACGCGTACACTAACGATCCAACGGCTGAGATGTAACTAAGTTACAGAGACTAGATCTAATCTCTACCGTTCAATCCAGATCTAACGGTACAGATCTACTCTAGAAGAACACAAAGAAAAGTGACGTGGACAAACCAGAAGCGTGCGATGAAGATCGGACGGACGATGAAGCTCGGTAAAGGCGACGGCGGCGCAGAAGAAAAGGCTGTCGGAGTTGAGGAAGATGACGCAGCCCACGGCGCTACGGGGCTTCTCCGGCGTGATGAAGTGGCTCGTTCAATGCGGCTTGGCGGAAGGATTATTCCGGTGACCTTGGCGACGGCGGAGAGAAACCGACGGCGAAGTAAACGACGAAAAACCGCGGCGGCGCAAAGACGCAACTACGGCGAGCTCGCTCAGGCGCTAGAGAGGGTCTCGGTGTGCGTGCGAGGAGTCAAAAGACGCGGCGTGAAGGTCTCTGCACGACGCCATCAACGGGGACTTAAGGGCTGCCTCGACGTGCGCGAAACTGCCGGCGAAAATCACGGCCATCAAAGCCCACGTCTCTCCGGCGATCTCGCGGGGACGAAGTGACATGGCGCAATCATGCGCGTCCGTGCGGCGACGATCCGAAGGCTCACGCATGCAGGCGACGTGGCGCACTCACAGGCGTTCGATCCGGATCGGACGACTTGGGTTGGGGCGGCGCTAGGGTTTCGCAGCGGTTGGGCGGCGACACGCCGCAAGATGGGCTCGGCCCATTATCGCTTCATCTGATTTTAAATCATTTCACATTTAAAATAATTCTAGAAATTCAATTAAATCATTTGGAGCTTTTAAAATAGCAGAAAAATTCCAGAAATTACTTTGAGATGTTTGGAATTCCATTAAAATATTTGCAATAAAACTTTGCAAAAAAATTTCCATTATTTAATTGTTTTCAAGAAAAGTCCTATTTGAATAAATCCAAATAAACTTAAATAAATCCCAAAAATTCAAAAAAAATCAAAAATACTCCAAAATTTAAATTAGAGCAAAAATTAGGGTGTTACAATGAGGAGAAGATCAACGCGTCAAGACAAAATGGCCAGGGTATAATCATTAAGGACTTTTTCACAGCTTTTACCGATCTCGAAGTTGGAGAAAAGATCGAATTGCTAGAATTAGGGTCGTACTATTAAGAGGGGTCTTGACGTTTGCTTAATGTCACTTAAGTTCTAAAGGATCAATTTAATACTCAAGATCATGCATTGTGTAAAGATTAAAGTCTCATTAAAAATTCTATAGGGATTAAAATGAAGTTTCTGGAATCTCGGTGCAACCACCTATACAACGGTCTCTGGCAGTGCATTTAATACACTATTTCAACCATTGAGTTTGAACCCGGTGCTACCGGCCCTACAAGGGCGGTAGGACCGATAGCACCGAAAAAACTGATTTCAACTCATTTCGAGCTCCAACGGCTAATAAAATTGGTGGAGGCTATAAATATACCCTCATCTGCATTCTAGAGTCTCTCTTGACCCTCATTGATGATATTTGAGCTCTAGCTAGTCTCCAATACTCTCTTGTGCATTCAATTCACATTTTGAGAGAGTTAGAAGTAAAATTGAGTGGTGTATTAAGTGTTGAGCCTTTAGCACACAATTCGACCTCGAGCAAGCGTCATCATCTATTACTCTTGGAGGTTGCCGCCTCCTAGACGGCTTGGAGGCGTGTGGGATCGGTGATCTTCTCAAAGAAGCTTGTGAGAAGGCCCGGTGGTTTGTGAAGGCAAGGAGCTCGCCTAACCGGAGTGGTGAAGAGATACCACAAGTGATCGAGGAAGGCTCAAGTGGGTGGAGCCGGCTTGAAGTGATTCAAGCCACCTCAACGTGGAGTAGGTGGGACTGGCAAGTCTTCGAGACCACGGGATAAAAATCTTATCTCTCATTCTCTTCTGATTTGTCTTTTTCATTCTTGTGCTAAATTTCATTACTAGCAAAATTGAGTAGACTATTTGTGCTTAGAATTGTTTTTGATATACTTGAATTGATTAAGTGCTTTAGGTGATTGCTAGAGATTATAGTTGTGAATTTGCAATTATTGCTTATATATCTTAGTGTCTTTCTTAATTGCAAATTAGATTCAAAAAATTTAGAAACCTCCTATTCACCCCCCTCTAGTCGGTTATCCTTAATCCTACAGCACCCAACGTGGAAGGAAAGAGGCGCACTCCAAGAGGACTTAGTAAAAGGCCTCAGAGCCGATACACCATCACGGCGGTCAATCCGCACGATGGGACCCCTACTGCGCCTCCAAAGGCTGTGACAGCTTTCCAAACCGTGTGCGGGATCGTTGGGCATGAAAGATTCCCCATCACCTACCCATCATGGAAGACGCTGACAGAGAAGGAGTGTGATAACCTGATGACTAAAATATTCGCTTCGTTCGAGCTTCCACAAGACACCATGGCTGCACTGCGACGATACGTGTTACTAGTGGCGGGAAAGGCGTGGAAGAACTTCAAGAGCATCCTCGTTAGTAATTACGTGAATAAGGAAATGACTCCGTTCCAAAAGTACGGGTTCATCTCCGAAGACGTCTAGGGACAATTTGTTGAGTTGAAGACAACTGAAGAATTTGCGCATGCAAGTGCAGCGCACAAGACCTTCTAGTCAAAAAACACCCACCCACACAGACTCTGCTCAACAGGGTACTCGGGCAAGATCGCGCAATAGATGAGGGAGGACGACGAGGCAGTCCATAAGGAGGTCACACCGTTGTTTGCCTCGATCGTGGACCCGTGTGCCTGAAACTGGGTAAGAGCGAGGTCACGTCCCACGTCTTCGGGTAACGTGTCCTTTGCAAACCCCGCTGATGAGGAAGTGTCCCAACGCCTAATATCGTTGAGCACGGAATTTTCCCAGGGCTCTTTCACTTCAAATAGAGA
Organism: Otatea glauca; assembly: GCA_036346275.1. Classification (NCBI taxonomy): domain Eukaryota; kingdom Viridiplantae; phylum Streptophyta; class Magnoliopsida; order Poales; family Poaceae; genus Otatea; species Otatea glauca. Next base: position 23,297,701 of record CM070715.1, read on the forward strand.
GAAAGACATACTCTCCACGGTCTTGGGAAACAAGGAGCACCCGGGTCGCACCCGAGGCCTTGGTGTTTTCGTTCCCTGAAAAACGGGATTCCCACATGAATCCGACATGTACCGGAGTAGGAAGAGAAGCAAAGTTGAGCACGAGGAATGGCTAGTAGCCTTGATTGAGGAAAGGGTTGAGGAAAGGCTCAGAGTGCAGTTCAATAGTCAGCTACGAAGCCTTGAGGAATGGATGGAGCAAAGGGTGGCTGCGGAGAGGCAGGCACAGAACGTTCAAGCCCAAGAAGCACCGGTGCAGTTCAGCCCAACCAACCATCCGAGCAGCTGCCCGTCTGCCCCTGAGACAGACGTGGATGAAGCCAGATTTCCTCCTGATGACACCCGGGTAAGATGCCTGCAATACACCTTAGATAGACCTGTTGGACGTGTTAGCTAATTACTTGTGTACCCTTATGTAGGTGCCCACACCGTGCAATCTACAAGTGAGGCTTGCCAACGGCTCTGTTCCCATACAGGCTACTTGGGGACAAGCGTACTCATCCAGCGTAGGGGCGTTTATTCACAGTCGTTCTTTAGAGCCGGGCTACGCGAAAGTCCAAGTTGATGTTGTACATGAAATTTTCAAGACCTTCACGCCGCAGATGCCCCCAAACAATGAGATCGTCACACTAGGGGATGCCATCGGCACATTCATCCAGTGGCCCAAGAAGGAATCTCCTTCGACGCCACCTAGGAGCACCGATGCTACAAGCGCTACCGGAGCCACATGGTGCGCCAGAGCTACCAGCACTACCGGAGCCATGTGATCAACGGAAGGAGCCCGCCAAATCAGCTATCGTGTCCCATCAGGCGCAGACCGTTACTGCAGTTCGGGTCCAGTCGTCTTCGGTGAAGAATATATTTGGTAGAAGGGGAGGCGGAGACAAGGGCAAATCGAAAGGTACCAGATCAGCCCGTGACTTTCCGTTTACCCCATTGGTGCGGCAATTTGAGCTGGGGCAGCCATTCGTAATGGATGCTCGCACGAAGACACTTACATTAGACTGCAAACGATTGCAAGATTGGTGCATGCAACAAGCCAACAAGCCGGTGGCACAACGAACATCGAGTATCTCGGTAAGCTTCAAGGAGGAGCATTTGTTACACCGGGTTTTAGATGCCATCTTCATGGTTGGCTTCTCCGACTTGTTCGATCTGTACAACCTCAGAGCCCTCGACGCCTCACTCATAAGACGCTGGACACTGTAAGTGTCTGCAATCACCGTCTACATTTCTACCTCAATGATAAATATCATATATATATATATATATAATCCTTGATTTTCTATATGTATATATATGATCTTGCAAGCAATAGCAAGGGAAGAACCAGTGGGTTTCGCCGACCCACACATGGTGTCTAAGCAAACCATGGACGAAGATAAACGAGTCATCCACGAGTACGTGGAAAAACTAATGCTGGCTCATTCCGACAAAAAATTCATACTTTTACCCCACAACCCGGGGTAAGTGCTTCGTCCAAATGCTATACTTGTTTATTTGTCTATATATCGCATCTCGAAGTAGGTTCAATGACCATAACGACATACCTGTGTAGGTATCACTAGGTTATACTCATAATTATACCAAGATAGAACCAGGTAATTTACCTTGATTCCAAAAAGGCCGGCACCCACAACTTGAAGCCTATCATAGAATTACTTGACACGTCGTTCGGTGTCTACAAATATCGCGGAGGGCCACACAAGAAGAACCCAGCCACTCTAAAGCATACTTTTAACTTTTCGGTATCTGATAGTACGCATTAATCCTACACACTCCATAATAATACCTTTGGAACTAATTAACCTATTATGTTCTGGTAGTGCCACCAGCAGCCAAAGGCCACTGACCAATGTGGATTCTATGTTTGCCACAACATGGCACTCCTCGTTGGTTCACAGAAGACCAATGACATACAGGTCTATCGTTCTTGCAACAATTGTCTCTACTTATGAATTTAAATTTATATACACGCAAGACTTAGTCATCTCATCGATAGACTTGGTAATGCACTGAATCTGTGTTGGAACAGGCTAACCTCCTGAGTATTCGAGGAAACCTCTGTACCTTCTTCATGCGTGAGGTGTTAAATCCAAAGGGCAGATGCCACTCTGGGCTGAACCAATGAGTTGTGAATTTGTTACTTACCATGCATTCAGAATTAATTAATTTGTGAACCTTATGCTGTGAATTTATCATTTGTAGTTCTGAATCCAAATTGTTAGTATATATGTGAGTTGATTTCTGAAATTGATGAGTTGTACATATGTTATAACGTGCGATCTGAGTTGATTTATGAAATGGATGTGCTATATGTGGTGTAACATGTGGTTGGAGTTCATTTTTTAAATGTATGTCGTAATAATATGCTGCTGATGCTGTGTACTGTCTTTTGTTTCAGATGGCATAGCTAGCATTTCCTGAGGCTAGCCAATAAATTAAAAATTAGTAAAAAATACAAAATTAACATCACAGACAGTTCGAAAGAAGAACCATTTGTGAAGCTCAACACAGACGGTTCCAAATTTGGAACCGTTTGTCATGTAGTATCATCACAAACTGTTCCATTTTGGAACCGTAAGTGATGTTACTACATCACAGACGGTTCCAATTTGGAACCGTTTGTGATGAGGTCACCATCTCAGACAGTTCCATGTTGAAACCGTTTGTGATGATGGGATCTTCACGGACGGTTATTCCTTAGAACCGTCTGAGATAATAACCTCATCACAGACGGTTCCAATTAGGAACCGTCTGTGATGATGAGATCTTCATAGACTGTAATTCCTTAAAACTGTCTGTCATGAGTTTTTTCACTGATGGTTGCAAAACCGTCTATGATGACTCTTTGTCATCACTGACACTTCAATACAAACGGCTCACAAAACCGTCTATGATGTGGTTTGTGAACCGTCTGTGATGGCTTTTTCTATAGTAGTGTTAATTCACTTTATTTTAGCCTACAAGTTTTAGATTTGAGATAGAGCTGAGATCTTAAACTCTGCTAAACAGTGCCTAAGTCTCTGTCGATGGGCACCGTGGTGGCCAGGGCAGCGCCCCACTTGTGCGCATGTATCCTTTTGCGTAGGGATTAGTTGTATATTCTCGATCATCGCCGTTCATGGGTTTGGAGCCATGCAACACTTGGATATTTCCTTCCCTTTTCGCACCTCTCTTGCCCATTTTCTTTCCCATGGGTTCTTTGTTGAGATCTTTGTCCAATCCCAGATATAGAGAGAGAGTTGGCACAGTATTAAGTAAGGGTGAAATCCTCATGCTTAGCAAACTCCACGTAATAGTACGTGATAATTGATTTACTTTAGTGGGCGAAAGTGCATGAGTTTCAAACAAACTTGAGACGACTTAATTTCACATGAGTAAAAATCTGTGTCCGAATACAGAATCCCGATTGCTAGGAGTGGTTCTATGATTATTTTTTAAAAGTTACATAAATATTAAAGTATGAATGAATAACAGATGATGATTATTTATCACTTTACGTCCTTCGAGATTTGTATAAATTATATGAAGGGATGATGAATCCAACCATTACTCCGACAGCTATATAATCATAGCCTTACGCTGAAGTCGATATCCACGAAACATACTGGCCTAACACACGCATTACTGCATTAGCCAATAGCTAGTGCATTATTTGTATAAATTATATTAAGTGATGATGAATCCAACCATTACTCCGATTGCTATATAATCATAGGCCTTACGCTGAAGTCGATATCCACGAAACATACTGGCCTAACACACGCATTACTGCATTAGCCAATAGCTAGTGCGTTATCTCTACTAATTCTAATTGAAAGACCATGTGGAGGTCGATCTATTTTTGTGATGAGTATTTGACTTTATTTGAGCAAGGTGTGTTTAAGTTTGAGTTTGATTTGGATTGATTTTCAATCTAGAGCAATTTGAGTGGCTGGTCGGAGACCAGTCGTCCGACCCCGAGTGGTCGGGGCTTTGGCTGGTCGGAGACCAGTCGTCCGACCCCGAGTGGTCGGGGCTGTGGTTGAGTCGGAGACCAGTCGTCTGACCCCGAGTGGTCAGGTCTTTGGTTGCTCGGAGACCAGTCGTCCGACTCCGAGTGGTTGAGTCGGAGACCAGTCATCCGACTCCGAGTGGTTGGCCTGAGACCAGTCGTCCGATCCCGAGTGGTCTGGGCTTTGGCTGGTCGGAGACCAGTGATCAGACCTCGAGTGGTCGGGATGGAGACCAATGGTCAGACCACGTGTGGTCGGGGTTTTGCTGGTCAGCGTAGTGTATTTCTTTCTGTTGAGATGGATATGTGTTGTTGGACATTGCTATGTGATGTGGTTTCCTTGTCTATGATGGTTGCAGGACTTTGGAGCTAGGTCATGGTGAGGCAAAGGAGATCAGGACTAGGCTGGGAGACCTGAGGTCCAGATGATCAAGGTGTCGCCAAAAATGACTGAGGCTAGGGAGTAGCTGCAAGCCAAGAAGATAAAGGAGTGGATGAGATGCTAACTTGAAGCTACTCTGATCAAGGAGGACCGTTGGATCGCGGTCAGGAAGATAGAGTAGCGGGTCAAGTTAATATGATTTGAAAAGCGTGCAAAACCCATTGTGTTGTTGGGTTTCGGGTCAGCCCATGCATAGCTGTGTGAGTGGGTAAAATCTCAGCCCTTGATGGAGTGCTCTAAGGTTTAGAGGCTCATCCAAGGGTGGTAGGTGGCCCAAGCATGCTATAAATAGACAGGGAGAAGGGTGTCTCCCTGTGTGTGAAGAGCATGTGAGGAAAGTGTACGTGAGTAGGTGAGAGTGCTCTGGAGGCCTCTGTGCTCCTGAAGCTTTGCCCACTTTGTAGTGAGGCTTTGTAAACCTACCCTCTGGCAATGAAAGACTGCTTTCCCGTCTTTGAGTTCACTTTCGTCATTTACATTATGCTTTAAATTCATCATTTAATTTCATGCACTTTACCTTCTGTATGGTTGAATTTTCTTCCACTCCTTCTAAGTGCTTTTGGATTTTATGCCAAGGATGAAAGATTGCTGGATGAATCTTCTATAGATCATATCCCAATCATCTAGGCAATCTACAACCTCTTCTATTCAGTTTTGCAAGAAACCAATTTTTATGCCTAGTAGAAGAAAGTGCCTTCAGATCGTGTTTCTATTTGTTTGAAGGGTTGTTTCTTCGTGTACTTACTTGCTATGATTTGTGGAGAGTCATCGAAAGATATTCTGACTATCAACTCCCACCAGCAAGTTAGTGGTGAGGTCTGTGTTCGTGACTCTGTTTCTTGGTGTTGCATTTGTTAAACTGAAAAGGGACGGAACCTTGGTATCAATTCCTTCGATTGATGATTGAAATAGGTTCCTGACATCCTTAGGGAGGTGCACACCAGTTTTCACTATTTTTGGATCAGCCGATCAAAAGTTACATCGATTTCTGTTTTTAAGATTGTGCTGATTTTACTGTTCACTCGAACACTATTCACCCCGAGTATTGTTCATCCGACCTCTTCAGGTCGGGGAGTACTGTTCATCCGATCTCTTCAGGTCGGAAGTACTGTTCATCCACCCTATGCAGGTCGGGAGTACTGTTCATCCGACCAGTTCTAGTCGGGGGTATTGTTCATCTCGAACACTGTTCATCCGACTAGTGCTGACGACCTGTTCGCAGTACTTTGCTTATCCCGGAACACCGTTCATCCGACCAGAGCTACCCGACCAGTGCAGTTTTTACTGTTCACCCGACCTTAACTAGTCGGTGCCTCTGTTCATGCAATTGCCTGATCGATGGTTCAGTTCTTTCTTTCTGGTCTTTTGGTGGTTTGAATTCTAGGGGGAAAGTTTATTCGGAAATTTTATTTGGGATCATTCACCCCCCTCTGATCGCCATTTCGATCTTTCAATTGGTATCAGAGCCGGTTTTGCTCTTCCATAGATCTTGACCGGTCTCAAGAGCCATGGCGATGGACAAGTATTCCACCAAGCCTCCCATTTTTGCTGGAGTTGATTTTCCGTTTTGGAAATCGCGGATGGAGTCATACATCACTGCCCAGAGCTTCCTGATATGGCAGAAGGTGAAACTCCCGTATGAGGTTCTTGCTGATGAAAACGTCACGACCGGAAATATGGCTGACGTTGAGGCGAACGCTAAGGCAAGGAACATCCTCATACAAGGTCTTAGCCGCAGTGAGTATGATAGGATTTCTCACCTTCGTTCTGCTCATGAGATTTGGGTGACCCTCGATGCTTACCATGAGGGCACTACCCAAATCAAGACGGTTCGACAGGACCAATTCAATCGTGAGTTCAATAAGTTTGAACAGCATGCTGGTGAGAGTTTTGATGAGTGTTTTGGTCGGTTTACGAAGATTTTGAGCGACCTCCGAGCAGTCGGCTGCATATACCCTGACTCGGATAATGCTCGACATTTCTTGACCGCACTCGATCTTCGTATTTGGGAAATGAAAGTGACCACCATCAAGGACACCACCGACCTGTCGACCTTGACTCTTGACGGGCTTTATTCCCGCCTCAAGACTCATGAGATCGACGTCGTCTCGCGGAAGACGAAGTCTCAATCGATGGCTTTGGTCACCGATCCCATTGGATCCTTTCTTCCTGACTTTTCTGTTGATTTCTCTCTCTCCGCCCTTTGCGAGCTAAGCGATGACCAACTGGAAAAATTTCCAGAAAATGAGCTTGCTCTTCTTGCTCGCAAATTTTCATATGCATACAAGAGAGTGAGAGAGAGGAAGAAAGGTGGGATGATCACCTGTTTCGAGTGTGGTGGCCCCAACCACATTCGAGCAAACTGTCCCAAGCTGGAGAAGGGCAAAAACGAACAAGGCAGTTCGGGCAAGAACGACTACATCGACAAGAACCGCAACAAGAAGCCTCCAGTTCGCGAGCCGGCGCGTGAGAAGAAGTACCGCAACTTCTCCAAGAACAAGAAGCTCTTCCACCGCGTCCTCGCTGCGCTTGACGATCTCCGACACGGAGACATGGAGCGACGAGGGCGAGGATGATCCGCAAGAGAAGAAGGGCGGCGATGACTTCTCCGGCATGTGCTTCATGGCCGACGCCAACGGCATTAGCGACTCCGAGCTCTACAGCGACTCGGACGAGGTACCCTCCTATGACCAGCTCAATGAAGCTTTCTGCAAATTAGGAAAATTTCATGCTGGAGCTAGAGCTAGGTGTACGGAGCTTGAGAAGGAAGTAGGTACCTTGACTCGAGTCGACTTCACTTAGATTTTCTCCCTCCCGAGTCACTGATGACTGTACTTTGTGTGATGCTTTGCTTGTGGAGTTAGAGAACCTAAGGACTATGCATGATAGTGTGTCGTCTGAACTAGATAGTCTTAGGTTGAAGAATGCTAGTAATGAATCTGTTGATACTCATTCTGTAGATGCTAGTTTTCTTCATGCTCACTCTACTCCTTCTTGTGCTAATTGCCCTAAATTACTTGCTGAAATTGATGCCATGAGTTCACACCTTAAGAAGCTTTCTGCTAGAAATGATGAACTTGAATTGCATGCTTCTAAGGACCCAATCAGCTCATGTGAGGGCTGTAGGCAACTAAAACTTGACAATGATGCTTTGAATGTCAAGTGTGATGAACTTGCTAAGGACTTACTAGTTAAGTCAAAATCTGGTTGCCTGCTGTGTGCTGGGGTTAAAGATCATGTGGATCAAATCCATGTCGAGCTTAGGAAGAAGTTAGAAGACCAAACCCTTAGGATTAGAGATACTCCTTGCGTTTCTTGTGAGGCCCTCAAGATTGAGGCAGCCGTCTTTGAGGAACAAAAAGTGCGTCTTTGAGAGATCTTCTCATTCTGGTTCTTCTTCTTTCTCTCCTTCCCCCTGTTCTTCTTGTGCTTCATTCTTTCGAGATTGCCAGTATCTTATGAGCACTCTCGAGAAGTTTGTTGGAGGCAAGAAGAAGCTCAATCTTATTTTAGACCAATCCAAGATTAGTAGATTCAATCAAGGTCTAGGATTTGATCCCTTGGAGCACGCTCGGGCGCATCCTCCCACCATTGTGCGTGGCTCTAAGAGTGGTGAGATTGTGGTAGCTCCCAAAGTGAGTACCACCGTGGTTAGGTCCGCTGGGGTTGTCCATAGGACTTCTGACCAGAAGGGTGTTACTCCTATTGCTTCTGCCTCTAGCAAGGCGAAGTACACATGCACCTTCTGTAAGAAGGATGGTCACCTAGTAGATTTCTGCTTCAGGCGCGCCAAGATCACTCGGCGTGAGCGTGTTGCTGCTCTTAGGGGTATTTAGGGTCATCCCCAGACTTTGAGTGCTCCTAAGGTACACACTACTTCTAGACAGGTTAGAGAGTCGCCTGTTTTTGGGCAGCGTCCAGGACTCGGTTTTCATGCTAGTTCCTCGAGTTTTAGTCCTGGAGCTGTTCGTAGTCAGTCTTTCCGCCGTCCTCTTGATATTCCTCGTTTTTCTCATCGAGGTAGATATCAGCGGCGCGAGGCGTCTTCTGGTAGGAGTTTTAGGCAGCTTCACCGGGTGGTTCGGCTTTTGCACCACAGCAGCCAACCCGATTTCAGCTCCTAGATCATCTACTAGAGTTGCTCTGATCTTGTTAGGGTTAAGCGTCGGAGAGACACTCGAGTCCGAGTCTTCTTTAGTGGTGGTACTGAGGCGTCGAATGGTTCAGTATTGGGTCTCCAAGTCTTCACTCTATCCCAAGATCTTGAGTCATCTTTCCTCTTGTGTCAATTCCTTGTGTCATGTCTATGCGATGATGCTTTTAAGTGCCTTTTGCCTTTCTCATGGCATGAATCGCTTGAGGCTAGCTTGAGGATGTGATCACTGCCTAGTGGAGTGGATTTGGGTCATCTTGTGGACTTGTCTTTTCTTAGTTCGATTCTTAGTCCATGAGTTGTCCCGAGGCATCAACCGCGTGCATAAGTAGTAGACCTCGTTTTCCTCGAGGTACCCACTCACGGCAAGAGTTGCAGGTAAGTATGTTGGTCATGTTGATCCTTACTAATCTCATCTAGGATCGTTTTGTCGCTTTTCAATGTTGGCACTCGATGTGAATTCCGAGTTGGCCTTTGCGGCTTGTCTCTAGAGGATTGGATCTTCCTGCATGACCATCATGAGCATCATGCTAACCTGCATGTACTTTCAACTTTGTTTGCCTCGTGTTTCGCTCCACAAGTGTTGAGCTTCATGATAACAAAGATTTAGGGACTTCCACTTCCATGGTGAGCTATCTCATACCCTCATGTCGGTTATACTTGTGATCATCATTTCCATGACATGTTGTGATTGCTCTTGCTCCCATGTGTATTATATGTACTTTGCTAAGTCTTGTTAGTTTTTGTCTGTCTTGTTTTGTGCCATAGCATGTTTTTCCCAAACATCTTTGTGCTTCATGTATTATATCCTAAATTCATGAGCTCTTTCCCAGCATGTGATTTTCTTGTTTTTATCCTGTCCATGATATTGTTCATTTGGTATGAGCATTTGTATTAACTATGGGCACGTGCTATATATCATTTACTTTATTTTGTCATGAGTAGTATCGAGGTTATATGACCCTGATTTTCTATTACATCCATGATTAGCTTTATTTAGACTTTGTTTGTCAGACTTTGTGCTACATGTGAGTGTCTTTCATGAGATTAGGGTCATATGATCTAGTTGCCGCTGTATGACTTATATTGTTCATGATCACCTTTTTTTGTCCTTCATGCTTATATGCTTCATACCTATTTTGCATGAGCTTGTGTTCTTCATTCATGGCATGTATTCATCATCATGCATAGAGTGTTGCCATAAGTAGCTTCTCATCTTTGTGTCCACGGTCACCATTTACTTTCATGTTGCCTGTGTCCTCATGACCTTTTGTTTGGTCTTCTTTTGAAGGGCCTTTTCGCAGCATGTAAATATTGTTATTGAGACTATGGATAAATGGATCTTGATGTTGCTAATTGGTTTGTTTTATGCATGATCCTCTTTGGTTGTCTTCATTCATCTTGCTCATGGTATATCTAGTAGCATGTTGTTGTGCTTCATTGTGGTATTTCTTCATTTACATGCTCCTTGCCATGTTTAGGGTAGTATCTTGATCCATGTATTTCTAGGCTTGCACATGATCCCTGCTAGCATTTTGTTCTTTGTGATGCACCTTGCTTAGCTTCTTACGCCACAGATGACATGCTATGATGCACATTCTTTTTGTTTATCATGTGGATATGTTTTCACTGTTGTCTATGGATATATGGATCTTGATGCTATCTTTAGCTTGGTTGTGATACATGATCTTACATTACCTTCTGCATCATGTTCATGCTCTAGATGATCGTTTGCCACACTTTTCCTGTATCTTGTCCATTCGTGCCTAGGAACTGGATCTGCCTAACTCCAGTTTCGAAAGCATAGATTTGTTGGATGCATGTGTGTAGGCTTTCTAGTGAGGAGACCATCATGCTAGGAATATCTCTAAGTCTTCTTCCTCTGCTTTTTGGATTCACTCAGGACATTTGCCACTACTTGCACTACACTGCAGTAGGTAAGTTCCTCTGACAATGTTGATGATAGTGATGGGTCTCTTAGGAGGTTGTGGTTCTTTTGCAGGTAGAGCTTGTGTCCTGTTTGTCTAGAGTCTTTTGGTTGGACTTCTAGCATAGTTAGGTTGCTTCTTACCTTGAGCCGTCTTGCTCCTTAGAGACCATGTGGTTTTAGATCTTATCTCTTTTCCTCTAGCTTTCTACCTATCACTTGTGAGGTGAGAGTTTTAGAGTGTGCCTCAAGGGGAGTAGAGTGTGTTCAGGGGGATTTGAGCTTGGGTTTATGAGCTCATATGGCATATCTTGAGGGGGAGCTGATATGTATTATATGTATTTATTGTCTTCCAGCATTTCCTTTCTTCTTTTGGGTGACTTTGAGCTTGTTTTCTTAAGTTGAGTTCACTCACTTAGACTTCTGGCATGCCTTGCATGGTCCTCTTATCTTGTGCTTTAGGTTGCTATCATGCGTGATTAGCTGTTCTCTCTTCTCTCTAGGTTGAGTTCCCTCACAGTCTTATAAGTCTAGCAGGTTTTGGGGCCTCCTGGGTAGACAGGGTCTATGTGCACTCCTTAGTTGGGATCTACAGTCAGCTTCCCTATGTCAGTCTCTGGTGAAGATAAGAGCGAGTCTGAGCCGTAGTAAGTCTCTTCTATCTTATCTATGCTCAATAGCCATCCGGTTTTGAAGTTTTCTCTACTTCCTCTCTTCATTCTGTATTTCTGGTTTCGACTGAGTTCATTTGGGTCTTTCTTGAACTTAATTTTGCTAATAACTCAACTTGAACTAAATTTGTGCTTAAATTGACTCATATGCTGAGGGGGAGTTTTGGAATCTGTTCATGCATTGCATATAGACTGCATTTCCTGTTTAATGAGCTTTGTCTATTATGCAATTGATTTCTTCTTCACGCAATACACCATGCTACATCATATGGAGGAAATCACTAGCTTAGATATGTCCAAGTTCATTTAACTTGCTGAGCTTAAAAATGAAATAAGCCTTAAATAAAAAAAACTTGATGAAACTTGTTGCTTTTACTTGCTAGGTTTCTTCTCTAGAGGTTTGTGCCATATTTTGAGAAATTTTGGAGTTCTCTAGAGTCCCTATAGCAACTTGGGTGAAACTAGTTTGTTTCATACTTGAGTCCTTCATTTGCTCATGAATCATTATGCTAAAAATTAAAATTAAGCAAAATTGACTCTTCTTGACTCCACACCTTGCATTTCCAAGACAGCTTCCCATTGCACTTGGGATGAACTTGGAGTGCATCGTGTATGACCTAGACCATCTTCTTAAGAGTTCATCTTGAGATGGTCGCATATGGCTTGAGTCAATTGCTTGTTAAAAGAAAATTGCAAATAAAAAAAACAATATAAGTGGGTAAAGAATGCAAATAATGTCAAACATTTGCACCCCACTATGTCTTGTATGATGATAAATAAAAAATTTGCATTAAGTGATAAATGAGCCCGAAGGACCTTGTATGCTCTTCCAGATTCCCCAAAGTGTTGAGTAGGTTGAACTCTAGGTTTTCCTTCTGATCCTTAGAGTGGCTATTCTTCTAGCCTTGAAACTTTTGCTAAGTTTTGCACTTGTTCAAATATTGCTAAAATAAAATCTTGTAAACAAAGCTTGTGAGCAAAATGAATTTGTTCTTGGAAACATCCTAGTTCAATCATTTTCTAAATTGACTAGCTTGGTGTCATATCTTGTCATTGCGATCAATTGGATAATCTTCAAAGCTCCCTTAGGTTGCATTTCATGCATACAAAAAAGAGGGAGAAAATTCCATTTTGATGCCTATATTGCCAAAAGGGGGAGAAAATGTAGAAAAGGCATCATTAAAAAAAAGATAAAAATGTGAAAGCTTTTTGGTTCTTATGATCTTTGTAAATATTTGCTATTTCTTATGGATCATAATCACATTTGGCACTTATGATTGGTTTTTAGAGCTTTTGTGGAAAACTTGCTCTTTTCATGGTCTTGCTCTAAATTCTTTCTGCCAACTTGGTCATGATTTTATATCTTTCTCTTTGGACCAAGTTTGGCTTTGCAATCAAATTGCTTTCTTCTTCTCTCATTCAAACTCAAATTTATGCCTTTTTGTGTGGTTTGTCAATATACTCATCAAGGGGGAGATTGAAAGACCATGTGGAGGTCGATCCATTTTTGTGATGAGTATTTGACTTTATTTGAGCAAGGTGTATTCAAGTTTGAGTTTGATTTGGGCTGATTTTCAAGCTAGAGCAATTTGAGTGGCTGGTCGGAGACCAGTCGTCCGACCCCGAGTGGCCGGGGCTGTGGTTGAGTCGGAGACCAGTCGTCTGACTCCGAGTGGTCAGGTCTTTGGTTGCTCGGAGACCAGTCGTCCGACTCCGAGTGGTTGAGTCGGAGACCAGTCATCCGACTCCGAGTGGTTGGCCTGAGACCAGTCGTCCGACCCCGAGTGGTCTGGGCTTTGGCTGGTCGGAGACCAGTGATCAGACCTCGAGTGGTCGGGATGGAGACCAATGGTCAGACCACGTGTGGTCGGGGTTTTGCTGGTCAGCGTAGTGTATTTCTTTCTGTTGAGATGGATATGTGTTGTTGGACATTGCTATGTGATGTGGTTTCCTTGTCTGTGATGGTTGCAGGACTTTGGAGCTAGGTCATGGTGAGGCGAAGGAGATCAGGACTAGGTTGGGAGAGCTGAGGTCCAGATGATCAAGGTGTCGCCAAAAATGACTGAGGCCAGGGAGTAGCTGCAAGCCAAGAAGACAAAGGAGTGGATGAGATGCTAACTTGAAGTTGCTCTGATCAAGGAGGACCGTTGGATCGCGGTCAGGAAGATAGAGTAGCGGGTCAAGTTAATATGATTTGAAAAGCGTGCAAAACCCGTTGTGTTGTTGGGTTTCGGGTCAGCCCATGCATAGCTGTGTGAGTGGGTAAAATCTCAGCCCTTGATGGAGTGCTCTAGGGTTTAGAGGCTCATTCAAGGGTGGTAGGTGGCCCAAGCATGCTATAAATAGACAGGGAGAGGGGTGTCTCCCTGTGTGTGAAGAGCATGTGAGGAAAGTGTACGTGAGTAGGTGAGAGTGCTCTGGAGGCCTCTGTGCTCCTGAAGCTTTGCCCACTTTGTAGTGAGGCTTTGTAAACCTACCCTCTGGCAATGAAAGACTGCTTTCCCGTCTTTGAGTTCACTTTCCTCATTTACATTATGCTTTAAATTCATCATTTAATTTCATGCACTTTACCTTCTGTATGGTTGAATTTTCTTCCTCTCCTTCTAAGTGCTTTTGGATTTTATGCCAAGGATGAAAGATTGCTGGATGAATCTTCTATAGATCATATCCCAATCATCTAGGCAATCTACAACCTCTTCTATTCAGTTTTGCAAGAAACCAATTTTTGTGCCTAGTAGAAGAAAGTGCCTTCAGATCGTGTTTCTATTTGTTTGAAGGGTTGTTTCTTCGTGTACTTACTTGCTATAATTTGTGGAGAGTCATCCAAGGATATTCTGACTATCAACTCCCACCAGCAAGTTAGGGGTGAGGTCTGTGTTCGTGATTCTGTTTCTTGGTGTTGCATTTGTTAAACTGAAAAGGGACGGAACCTTGGTATCAATTCCTTCGATTGATGATTGAAATAGGTTCCTGGCATCCTTAGGGAGGTGCACACCAATTTTCACTGTTTTTGGATCAGCCGATCAAAAGTTACATCGATTTCTGTTTTTAAGATTGTGCTGATTTTACTGTTCACCCGAACACTATTCACCCCGAGTACTGTTCATCCGACCTCTTCAGGTCGGGAGTACTGTTCATCCGACCTCTGCATGTCGGGAGTACTGTTCATCCGACCAGTTCTAGTCGGGGGTACTGTTCATCCGACTAGTGCTGACGGCCTGTTCGCAGTAATTTGCTAATCCCAGAACACCGTTCATCCGACCAGAGCTACCCGACCAGTGCAGTTTTTACTGTTCACCCGACCTTAACTAGTCGGTGCCTCTGTTAATGCAATTGCCTGATCGATGGTTCAGTTCTTTATTTCTGGTCTTTTGGTGGTTTGAATTATAGAGGAAAAGTTTATTCGGAAATTTTATTTTGGATCATTCACCCCCTCTCTTATCGCCATTTTGATCTTTCACTAATTAGGAGTTGGTGGTGGTCGTCCGTTCTCCTCCAGAGTATTTAATTCATTGGATTTGACATGAACGGCTGAGATAGAAGAGGATTTAACCTAATAGTCAAATCTTTTCGGAGGAACAAGCATTTCCTACTATTGAAACATAACTAAAGTTAGTGTTCTTTGCAAATAAATTTTTTGTCACAATTGAATTTTCGTTGCAACGCTCGGGCACACGACTAGTTTGTATAAATAGGCTCCAGACATAATTTAATTTGATGCCCCGTGCAAATACACATCCCTGCAAAAGATGACGGCAGTACCCCAGATGCAGCATGCAGACTTTGTCCTACGCTTGATGCTGCTTGCAGCGGCGATCGGTTGCTGCGACTCCGCAAGTTTGAGGTTGCACCTCAGGCACGTGGACGCCGGCCACGGCCTCAACGATCGGTAGCTGCTGCACCGCATGGTGGAGCGCAGCAAGGCCCGTGCCACGGAGCTGCTCTCTGCTTCCGGCGGCCGTTCGGCGAGCGCCCCCGTGAACCCAGGAACCTATGAACGCATTCCCTCCACGGAGTACCTGGTGCACTTAGTCGTCGGTACGCCGCCGCAGCCCGTGCAGCTGGAGCTCGACACCGGCAGCGACCTCGTCTGGACCCAATGCAAGCCCTGCCCGCCCTCCGTGTGCTTTGAGCAAACTCTTCCGCTTTTCGATCCTTCCAGTTCCTCCACCTTCACCGTGCTCCCTTGCAGCTCGCCTTTGTGCGACAGTTCTTGCGGCAACGAGAATCCGGGTAATGGAAGCTGCGATTACCACTACTCCTACGTTGACGGCTCAGTAACACGAGGCGAGCTCGACAGCGACACATTCACGTTCGGCACCGACGACGCAGCCGGGGCCGGGAGCGTTCAGGTGCCCAGCCTGGCCTTTGGCTGTGGCCACGCGAACAGAGGAATTTTCAATTCCAACGAGACCGGTATCGCCGGCTTTAGCCGCGGCGACCTGTCTCTGCCGTCGCAGCTCAAGGTTGACAACTTCTCCCACTGCTTCACCACAATTACAGGATCTGAGCTCAGCCCTGTCCTTCTCGGCCTCCCGGCTGATCTCCATGGCAACGCCCAGTCCACCCCGTTCCTACAGAACAGGGACTCCTACTATCTCTCGCTCGAGGGAATAACCGTGGGCTCGACAAGGCTGCCGGGCTCGGCGGTGAGTGGGAAGGGTGGCACGATCATCGACTCCGGAACCTCCCTCACTTCACTGCCCAAGCATGCTTACGACCGGTTCTACGACGCTTTCGTTTCTCAGCTGAATCTTCCCGAGGATACCAACTACTCGACTTCAGTTGAGTTGCCTTGCTTCTCGACGGCGCCGCAGACGAAGCCGAACGTGCCGAAGGTGATGCTCCACTTCGAGGGTGCGACGCTGGATCTGCCGCGGGAGAACTACATATTCAAGGACGCAGGTTGCAACGTCATCTGCCTGACTATTGTTGAAGGGAATGACGACACTGCCGTCATAGGCAACTACCAGCAGCAAAACATGCACGTACTCTATGATCCGGCCAGAAACAGGTTGTCGTTCGTTCCTGCTCAGTGCGACAAGATCTAAGCCTTGCCGTCTTTCCATCCGCTCTGCCACCGAGAGAGATATATATTGGGAAACCATGTGGCCCACGAAGACCCACAATAGTCCCTTAGTCAAAACCCTAGTCGACTATTATACGAGGAGGGGGTTCCCCATTGTACACAATTGAAAGTAATAAAGAATTCTCTCGCCGTTCCTCTCTAAACCTGTGTCTCTCTTTCTCTCTCTTTCTCCACTTCAGATCTGTTCGGGAACCCCGGACTATTCGATAGCGAGGTTCCTTAACACGTTATCAGCACGAAGCTCTACCGGCGAACGGATTGAAAAAGGTGAGAAAAGGTGGATTTCAGCGATTGAATCTAATCGCTCGTTGATTCTATGCATGCATCTAACCTACGCATTATGTATTGTTCATCTCGTGGCATGAAGCTACACGGCAATGGCTCGAAGCTACAGTACAGGCATTTTTTACTGTTTACAATTACTGTTCATCGAGGAAGAAAAAAAAAGAAAAAAGGCGGCGTGGCACCAGCAGGGCCCCAGTCGGCCGCGCCCGTAGAGCCGCCACCACGCTCAAACCGCGCCCTCCGGCCACACGCGCCTGGCTGGGCCCCGTCGGCCACGCCGTAGCGCCGCCGCCGTGACGGCCGCCCCCCGGCCACGCCACGCCTGGCCGGGCCCCGTCGGCCGGGCCCGTAGCGCCGCCGCCGCTTGAAGCGGCGCTCTCGACCGCCGCAGCCCGGCGGAGCCGATGCCTCGTCGGCTCCGCCCAAGCCCGAGACGGCCGCCGCCTCGTTAGCTCCGCCCGCGCAGAAGCGCCGCCCCTAGTCGGCCGTCGCCTCGCTGGCTGCTCTGCCGCACCGAGACAACCGCCGCCTCGTCGGCCGCCCGCGCCCGTAGCGCCACGCTTCGAGTCGGCCGCCGCCTCGCTCCACCGTCGGAAGCGCCGCCACCGCACTCGGCTCCACCGGCTCGGCCGCCATCGCCCGCGCCGCCGCCCGGTTGCCGCGCGGCCGCGCCGCGCTCGATTCGCCTTCACCCCCGGCCACGCCGCATGGAAGAAGCACGTCGGTGGCTAGGGGTGGGAACCCTAGTCGCCGCGCGCGTGCGATGGGCCGAAGAAAAATGGCCCAGAAGCCGCTTGGCCGGGAAAGAAAGGAAAAGGAAATGAAAGAAAATAAAAGAAAAGAGAAAAAAAAGGGGGAAATAGCACAAAATTAAGGAAAATTGCTAGAAAATCCAGAAAGTTTTTTTGGCTTTGTTTATTCTCTGCATTATAAATATCCTTTATCAATCTTGAATTCATTGCTTTATTTAGTATACTGGAAATGCATGGCAATTTATTTTCTGCATTTTATGTTTTTTGCAACCATTTTCTATCAGATTACACGCAGTAATCTAATGCCGGAATTTTGAAATCATGCAGATGTCCGGCAGCATGAACCGTGAGTTTGAAGAACTGGCCCTGCACGGTCAAAACTACCTCACTTGGGCATGGACGTAAAGATCATACTTGGGGGCAAGAACCTCCGTGCTGCGATCGATCTAGGGTCCTCGAAGGACGAGCAACCTACCGCTGAGCAGAACGATCAAGCCTTGCATTTTCTCAGGCACCACCTCTCAGCCACTCTGAAGAATCAATATATGGCTGAGGAGAGTGCACTTGAACTTTGGATTGCACTTCAGAAGCGGTTCGAAAAGCTCAAGTACACCATCTTGCCCCAAGCACAGCAAGATTGGGTCTGCCTGAGGTTTGCAGACTACAGAACAGTGGCCGAGTATAATTCTGCCTTGCACTGAATTTGTACCAATCTCTCCTTATGTGGCAAGAAGATCACTGATAAGGAGAAGATTGAGAAGACTCTCTCCACTTTTCACCCAAATGCTATCCAGAGTGCCCGTAGCTATCGTCAGGACGCATACAAGGAGTATAGCGAACTGATTGATGTCATGCAAGTTGCGGAGTCACAAGATGATGTTCTACGCAAGAACTTCGTCTCACAGCCACCTGGAAGGGGCATTGGCACAGAAGTCAATGCCAATAGTTATAAGGTGAAAAAGCCCACTCATAGAAAGAAGGGCAAGCAGGGTGGAAAAGAGAGGTATCAGGCCAAGGGAAAGCCCAAAACCCAAGTGAAGAAGGATGACAAGGAAAAGGCGCACGCTAAGCCGTATGGACAGCAGAACCAAACGTGCTTCAAGTGTGGCACTTGGGGACACTAGTCAAAGATATGCCGGGAATCCAAGGAAGTGATCAACGCATATCAGGCCAAGAAGAAGGCAAACGAAAACGCCCCAGCAGAGGCGCGGTTCGCCAAGATTGGTGATAACGATGCCATGGATCTGGATACCCCACTTGCCTCATCCTCACAGACTAGCCTGGATATCGATGCCGCAGCCAAGCTTATGGCAAATGAAGAGAAAACTTCTGTTGATGACATAGAAGCAGAAGTCAATGCTTATTTTATAGATTCCGTTTAATGCATGAATCGCATTTTTTTAGATTATGGTTGTTAGCAAATTTCTTTTGAATAATGAATTGTAAGCTCTAGAAGAGCATACTTCTCCCATGAATAAATATGCAATTTATTCTTTATTCCAGTATTCTTTAATTTGCAAGCAATGTTTGAATTATTTTGCCATTGTCTGATTGGAGTTATATTTCTTTTTAGAAATCGTGTAGCGCCCAAATGGAGGAGATATGTATTGTTGATAGTGGCACAACAAATACCATCTTAAGAGAGTCCAAATACTTCCAGTCGATCATGAAGAACACTGGAAAGATTACTACGATCATGACGATTCTTATATAATAGGCTCCGGAAGAGCCACAATTATATTGCCAATGGGTACAACTTTGGTAATTGAAGAAGCCCTTTTGTACCCTGAATCAACGCGCACTCTCTTAAGTTTCAAAGACATCCGTGCCAATGGTTTTCACATAGAAACCAATGAAGAAAATGGCAAAGAATTCTTGTGCATTGTGAAGCACGCGGTATGTGGAAAAATGGTATTAGAAAAATGTCCCTCATATGAATCTGGGTTGTACTACACGAAAATTCATGCACCCGAAGTGTATACTTCTTTGAAGACTGTCTTTAGAAGCTCTGAGTTATTTTCTTTATAGTATTGTAGATTAGGTCATCCTGGTCTTAGAATGATGAGAAATATAGTTAACAACTCACAAGGTCATAGCATTAAGTTAAGAATTTTCCGAATCATGAAGATTTTGTGTGCCCTGCATGTACCACCGGAAAAATAATAACTAGACCCTCTGTCATGAAAGTGCAAAGTGAAATCCCTGCATTCCTGGAACGCATCCAGGGGGATATTTGCGGCCCGATTCAGCCCTTGTCAGGGCCGTTTCGATACTTCATGGTGCTCATCGATGCTTCCTCAAAATGGTCGCATGTATGCTTATTGTCAACAAAAAACCATGCTTTTTAAAGCTGATCTCACAGATCATAAGAATTAAGAATGCTTTCCCTGATCATCGCGTGAAGTCCATTAGAATAGACAATGCCGGCGAATTTACTTAAAAGGAATTTGATGATTATTGCACTGCAACAGGGATAGCAGTTGAGCACTCCGTACAGCACGTCCATACGCAGAATGGACTAGCTGAAGCACTAATAAAGAGGATTAAATTCATTGCCAGACCGCTTTTGCAGAGTTGTAACTTGCCAACACTTGTTGGGGACACACAGTCCTGCACGCAGCAGCTCTCATCAATTCCAGACCTTCGGCCTATAATATCTATTCCCCTATGCAACTGGTGCACGGGGTCATCCCGAAAATCTTTTATCTCAGAAAATTTGGTTGTATGGTATATGTTCCTATACCACCCCCACAACGGACTGCAATGGACCCTCTCCGCGAGTCTAGGATATACGTTGGTTATGAGAATACATCCATAATCAGGTATTTGGAACCCATGACTGGAGACTTACATACAGCTCGATTCGCTGATTGCATATTTGACGAGGATCATTTCCCATCATTAGGGGGAGGAAATCAACCTTTGGATGAAAAATACCAGAAAATCATATGGCATTCCACTGGGATCCCTACACATGACCCCACACTAATGAAGCAAATCATGAAGTCCAGAAGATAATTGACTTGCAGAATTTAGCAAATGAACTGCCTAATTATTTTTGTGATCTAAAGGGTGTGGTTAAGTCGCATGTACCCGCAAGAAAAGCACCAAAGAGGGTGGAAATACCAAAGAAAGCAGAAGGTACCTCTCATCCTGTTCAGAGGTCTCAAAGAAAAAGAACAAGAAATCCGGCTCCTCAAAACCAAAGTACCCGGAGACGTCTGGAGAAAACTGGGCGAGAGGACTTACCACAACCAATCACGAAAATGCCCCAAGGAAAGAAGGGGAGCCAGTTGAGACCTAGCACTGGAAAGAAGCCAATGAAAAAGGCAATTCCAGACTTGAATCTTCCACTGCAGGAAGCCGCCGAAAATAATGTGTGCGCACACATGGGCGATGAAAAGCTAAAGGAACTTGCTCCTACGATAGGAAATAGCAGCGAAGAGCAAGTAGAAGTGCATGAAGCACCCTATGATGAAATGGCCATAAACTTTGTAATAACAGGAGAATCCCTGAATAGAGTAACAACCAATGTCGATGCATACTTTGCAAAGAGGATTGCCTCGATCATTGATCATGATCCCGAGCCTGCATCTCTCGCAGAGTGCAAGAAAAGGCTAGATTGGGAAGAATGGAAGAAGGCAATCACTGCAGAGTTAGTCTCTCTGAACAAGAAAGAGGTGTTTGGGCCTGTATGCCGCACACCTCCCCATATAAACCCTGTAGGTCACAAATGGGTCTTTGTTCGAAAGAGGAATGAAAACAACGAAGTTTGTTCGGAAGAGGAATGAAAATAACGAAGTTGTAAGGTACAAGGCAAGGCTTGTAGCTCAAGGTTTCACTCAACGTCCTGGGGTTGATTATGAAGAAACCTATTCTCCGGTCATGGGGGGAATTACCTTTAGATATTTGATCTCAATGGCAGTCAACTTGAAGTTGAAAATGAAGCTAATGGATGTTGTCACAGCATATTTGTATGGGAACTTGGATTCGGAGATATACATGAAAGTACCGGAAGGTATTCCTATCCTGAAACAATACAGAGCAAATAGAAACCGGTACAGTGTAAAATTGGAGAAATCATTGTATGGGCTAAAACAGTCAGGAAGAATGTGATACAATCGCTTGAGCGACTTTCTCTACAAGAAAGGCTACACGAACAGCGAAGATTGTCCATGCGTGTTTATACAGCGATCCCCGAATGGATTCTGTATAATCTCTGTCTATATAGATGACTTGAACATCATTCGGACGGATGAAGAGATTGAAGAAGCATGCTCATACTTGAAGTCTGAGTTTGAAATGAAGGACTTGGGTAAAACCAAGTTTTGTTTAGGCTTGCAGCTTGAGCATGTCCAAGAAGGAATCTTGGTACACCAATCATCCTACACGCAGAAAGTGTTGGAAAGATTTAGTTTTGAAAAGGCATATCCTGCAAAGACTCCAATGGTCGGAAGGTCACTCCAAGCAGACCTAGACCCATACAGACCTAGAGAAGAGGGGGGGGAAGTCCTGGGAGAAGAATTCTGTAACATCCCAAATTTTCATTTCAAAAATAGGATAAAATTTTTTTTAAATTATTATTTTTATCGGTTGTTCAAGTTTATTTGTCTCCTCTTTATTTTCTGGATTTCTCTAGAGTTCAAAAGAAAAAGACTTTTGCCTATTTTTAGAAAAACTTAAAACTATTTCCTAAAAAAACCCTATTTAAGTTGGAATTAATTGTTTAAAAAAAATATATCACAAGGAACTTCGGTGAATTTTCCCATTATTTGTTAAAATCCTGATTTCAAAATCTTTCCAAAAGTCTCATCCATTAAAATATAGTTTGGAGACAAAATAAAAGATTTGGTTTTGCTAAAACTATCTTATTTAATATAAATAAACCTAAGGGAATTTCTGTGAAATTTTCTATATTTGTCAAATTATATATTTTCTAAATCCTTTCCGAAAGCTTTAACAAAATAAAAATATATGTAGGTACAAAAATAAAATATTTGGTGGTACCAAAATATTTTATTTGATCTCAAAATGTCCTAATTAAACTCCCTGAATTTTCTTAGAATTTTTGGGGTTGTTTTAGTATTTTCCAAATTAAAAAGATATTAAAAACAATATAAAAGTATTTACTGTACACGAATAAACTTATTATTTTATGTAATAATATTTTATTTGTGTTACTAAGGCTGTGGGTTACGTTCCAGATTTTTCTCTGATTTTTAAACGGTTGTTTGATATTTATTTCGATTTTATGTGTGATACCTAATAATTCGGATTAAATAATCAGTAACTGCTACAGTAATTCCGGCAATTTTTCAGGCATAACTTCGGCGAGCTCTCCTGATCACTCCCGATCTTATTTTGATCTAAAATTTTTACCAGAGCTTCCTCTTGCTGTCCTCTACATCCAGTAAAATCAGATTTTGCAAATGCCTAACGGAGCACCTCCGGCCAGCGATTTCTCTCCCAACTCCGGCGAGCTTTTCCCGTTGATCCATTGCTCCTTTGTAGCTGAAAATAGAACCCTAGACGCCTCTCCTCATTCCCCACATCATACTAAAAGATCAGCATCAGAATCGCAACGGAGATCCCTCGGCAAGCTTTTTTTCCTAACTCCGGTAAGAACTTCGGCGAGCTCTGAGGCGCTCCCGACTCCGTTCATCCTCAAATTGTTTGTGGAGCACCCCATGAAGGTTGCAACACCTCTGTGAAACAGTTTTGGAAAATTCCAAACAGAGCTCTGCCGGCGACCCTTTTTCTCCTACAACGTCGACGAGCTCTTCCGGTGCGCCGCCATCGCCGGCCGATCTTGGCATCGCGTTCCCCATCATACCGGTGAGTTTTTATGAAATCCTCTCACGTCATCTCGTGCCATATGGTCAGATATATCTCTCCACCAAATTTGGTACAGTTTCATCTAGGAAATCAAAAGTTATGGCCGTTCCAATCTCGAATCTTGCCGTCACCCGTTCTCCTTCGTTTTTGCGAGTTTAACCGTGCAATTTTTTCTGTAGACTCTTCTTGATGTCCTCTACACGTTGCTCACCCTAACTCAAGGTTTTGTCTGCGGTATTGCTGCAGAAAATTCAATCTTCCCGATCGATCGCGTCGTGACGGCGAGAAAACCTTCGCGCGTTCTCCGTTGATCCAGAAGGTAAAACTCAGATCCGTTCACGTCATATCGTGCCAAATGATCCCAGATAGCTCTCTGTAAAATTTGGTTAGGTTTCATCAATTATTTTAATAGTTATGACCGTTTGATCTATTAGCTTTAGCAGCCGTTCATCGGCAGTTTGTGATCTGTCCGTTGGGTTGCTTCCAAATCCGGATATACCGTTGAGTTTGTGTCGCCGCGTTCTACGTGGTGCTCACTTCCCCTCTGCTATTCCATCCACCGAAAATTTTAATATTCGTTACCGTCGCCTTTTTGCCACCGCCGCGCGTCATCTTGTGCCGCCAACCATTTTGGTTTGTCGTGGCCATGTCATTGTGTCCAGAAAATAATTATCCCCTGTTTTGCCCACCGTTGAAGTTCATTGATCCCCGGTTGCCGTCAAAGCCATGTTCTAGAATCTACCAGACGTCTTTTGGCCCAGTCCTTCGTGTCGGTGCGCATTTCGGTTCGCCATCTTTGGAAACCTTTAATCGCAGAGCCAACCCTACCATCCTACCCTATGCCAAGTGTATTCATCCTTGAATCGTGTCCTCAAACCCGGACTTAACCCATGGTCCAATTCGTCGTTAACGTCCCGCCGTTAACGTTCCGCCGTTAACGTCCCGCCGTTAACGTCCTGTCGTTAACTTCCCGCCGTTAACGTTCCGCCGTCAACGTTCCGTCGTTAACGTTCCATCGTCAACGTTCCGTCGTCAACGGTCCGTCGTTAACCTCCCGCCGTTAACGGTCCATCGTTAACGTTCCGCTGCTAACGTTTCTTCGTTAACGTTCCGCCGTTAACGCTTTGCTCTCGCTTCGCTATCATCGCATATGCGCATTCCAGCAAGAGTGTAGCGCGATGTCATTATCCTTTCTATCGTCCTATCGTGATCTAACCCCATTTCTTGTGAGTCTGGCTTTATCTTTCTATCATCTGCAAAGCCGGATCAAAACCTAACTTAAGACCGGTTCGATGGGTGAGTTCATCGTGAGCATACCGCCGTATTGCGGTTTTCCACATTGTGTCCACCGTAGTAAGATATTTGTCTTGTCTTACTACATATCGTCATCGCCTGTTATCGTCAAGTCTCTTCTTTGATGTATGACTGAACCCCAGATCGGATCGCACTGAATGTCGATTCCATCCGTCCTTGTCTTATCCCTGAAAATCTAATCTGCCATTAACCCAGAATTCATTCATGGACTTGGTCGATAGATCATTGGCCATATGTCATATCCTGGTGCCATATCTATTCTATTAGTCTATCTTTCTTTTGTTTGACTGTGTATTTGTTTAGTCAACAAAAGTCAACATTGAGCATCAGTTTAGTTCATCATGAACTAACATATCTTTATGGACCCGATCTATGGATCAAGAGCCCATATGTCAATATTTGTCCAATCGAGTTAATTAATCTCGAAGGATATCCCCTGGAATATACTCCGTTTTTCCCTAATTATCAGTCGTAACCTTCTCGATAAATCTTACGAAAGCTTTGTTCTCTTTCATCCGATCTTGATCAAATCTAAGTTCCTAAATTCAATCCCTTCCGTTCAGTACCAATCTAGTATTAAATTGGAGTTTATTTGAATTGCTTTTGAGTTTTGTTGTATTTGTGCTTCTTTGTCGTTAGACGTGTCGTTCAGAAGTTACTCGAAGTAGTTGAAGGACGAGGAAGTCGAAGCATTCGATTGAAGAGCCAAAGGGTGATGAAGCCGAAGATCAATTAAAAAGAGTAAAGAGCAGTTTATAGCAAGTGCCAGGCAAGTTGTGCTTTGATCATGTTGAACCTATGATTACAAAAACTGGTATATTGTTTTACTCTATTGCATATTATTTGACATGTACAAATGTCTTCAATTAAATTTGGGACTTAGCTATTATACCCAATTGCTCTATACCCTACCTTGCCATTTGTATACCATGATATATTGTCACCCTAGATTGGTTCATTATAGTTGGTTAGTAATAATAATCAACATGGGATGGTTAGACCGTATTAGTTGCTTAGTCATGCCACGCCATCACATGTACTTTAGTCTTTGATAAATAATCTTGACTAATGGAATATGGAACGATGTTATGAACTTGTGTGTCATGTGTGGTCACACGATGAGATTGAGTTGCGGTGGCGAGAGGATGTCACGCAACGAGGTTAAATTGCTGATGGCACATGGTGCATGGTAATCAACTGGGGTGGTTATGATTTAGATTGGGGCAAGGGGCGAGAATGCCAAGGTGGGCCCGATGGGCAGGGGGTATGTGGAAGTCTTGCCTCGATCATCTTAAGGACTTAACCTTGCAAGCCTTTGACTGAGTCAATCATGCGACCACATGTCCGATATGGGATGAGATCTAGTTGATTAGGGTTACGATATCTTTCCTCCGATACCTCGGGCGACAAGACACGGAAGTGTACTGCGCGAGGCGAGCGTACTGTCTTTGCGGCTTGGTACCCATCCAACGGTGTTGGCTCGTCCTATACTTCTACGTGGCACTGCGTGAGAGGAGTGACAGCAAGGCAACACCGGAGAGGTTCTTTGGTTAAGGTAGAGGTTCTGAAAGGCTTTGTCGTGAATTCTCTGCGGTACACCAAAGTAAGTGTCTTGATGGCGAGCACAAAGAGAATATCACGTCGTGTGGGTAAAGTGCATAACCTCTGCAGAGTGTAAACCTATTCGAATAGCCGTGCTCACGGTATTGAGCAAAGCTCGGGAATTACAGTCAAGGGTTAGACTTTTGTTAAACAAAACTTATTGGGATGGCGGGATGCCATGGAAAGTGGATTTTGACTTAGGATTGGAAACTTGTTTTACTTGAGAAATGTTGAATCTATCTAATACTGATTATTTGTTTCTTGTCTTTCCAATTTATATCTTGTATTAATTTACAAATCTTTGCTTTTGCAAAATAGCCATGTTAGCCATTTCTTTGGAATAATCCTTGCATATAGCTATGTTAGAATTGCATTACATGCACGACTTGTTGAGTGCTTTATGTACTCACCCCTTGCAACACACAAAATCATCAGTTGAGGAGAAGACCACAACTTCAAGGAGGAGAAGTTCCACGAGGAGGCGATTATCTAGGAGTTGAACCTTGTCGGTTGCTGTGGTATATTGATGGGATTAAATCGGCGATCTTCATTCATTGTTGTTTATTTATTTTGAGTTGAAGCCACCGGGCCTCACAAGTGTAAGTTTGACCTTAAGGTCGTTCAATAGTTCTATATTAATAGATGAAGTCTTTATTTATTATTCCGCTGTGTATGATTGTGATATTTCATCTATGTTGAGACTGTGTGCACTAGCGTGATCCTGGATTAGTGCTGAATACACAGAGGGTCCGGATTTGCATATTCGTGTCCCGACAAATTCCCATATCTGAGTGCAGTTGGAGCACTCATGTACCTTACGAATAGCACCAGGCCGGACATTGCGTTCGCCGTGAATTTGCTAGCCCGATACAGTGCAGAACCCACCAAAAGGTATTGGAAAGGGATCAAGGACATCTTCCGTTACCTCGAAGGAAGCAAAGATCTCGACTTGTTCTACAAAAGAAACAATGAATTGAATTTGGTTGGCTACGCCGATGCTGGGTACTTATCAGACCCGTATTCTAGCAAGTCCTAAACTGGGTATGTTTTCCTGTGTGGAGGAACAACAGTTTCCTAGAAGTCATCTAAACAGACTCTTGTCTCGACGTCGACAAACCACTCGGAAATCATTGCTTTGTATGAAGCCTCCCGTGAATGTGCATGGCTCCGAAGAATGGTTCACCATATCCAGAAGTCATGTGGCTCGAACATTGAGCAAACTCCCATGATCATTTATGAATATAATGCAGCTTGTGTTGCTCAAGTGCAAATGGGTTATGTGAAGAGCAATCTCACGAAGCATATCAACCCCAAGTTCTTCTATGCTCATGAATTGCATAAGATGAATGAGATCAAGATACTGCATACTAAGTCGTGTGAAAATCTTGCAGACTTGTTCACTAAATCACTCCCAGCATCTACTTTTGAAAGGTGCGTTAAAGGGATTGGGATAATGAGACTTAGAGAAGTGCAGATTTCAGGAGGAGATATTTCACATACTCCCACATAAATCTTAAACATGAGGTTTGAGTACCCAACATGAATCTCGAAGATTAGCAATTGAAGTTTGGGTGAATTGTACTCTTTTTCCTTAGCAAGTTTTTCATGAAGTTTTCTTGCATAAGGTTTTAATGAGGCAATTCGTGCAACACAGTAATCGTATGCTATGTACTCTTTCTCTAAGTATTTTTCCTACTGTGTTTTTCTGGAGTTTTAATGAGGCATATGCATCTCGCGGCAGAGGGCCTAAAGGGGAGTGTTGGGAAACCATGTGGTCTACGAAGGCCCACGATGGTCTCTTAGCCAAAACCCTAGGCGACTACTATATAAGGAGAGGGGTTCCCCATTGTACACAATTGAAAGCAATAAAGAATTCTCTCGTCGCTCCTCCCTAAACCTGTGTATCTCTTTCTCTCTCTGTTCTCCACTTCAGACATGTTCGAAAACTCCGAACTATTCAATAGCGAGGTTTCTTACCAATATACACGTACGTACTCCCCCGAATCTTGATTTCCTAAGGTGGGCCTCTCAACTATGCAAGCTCCCGCAGGAGCGTGAACGGGATACTCCCCCGTTTAATCACGTTTATAACAGACTTACCGTATATAATTATTTCCAGGCCTGTGCACTAGTATCTGCACCTCGCGATTATTTGTGCGTTCGTGACTGCAATAAAGGGAAAGTCTCTTAATTATGTTCTTGTTTTCGATTTTGGTACTACTAGTAGTAAACTTCATGATCTTTTTTAAGTCGATTTTCCTAGCCGGCCATTGGATTAGCTATTATTCTAGTTTCGATGATTAAAAAAGTGACTTAAGGAAACAAGGACTGTTCTTATTTTCCCCCAGCTCACGGAAACTCTTAGGGCCTCTTTTGGAATGAAAAGAATGAAAAACGCAGGAATAGGAAAAACCGGTTGTCATAATTGCAATTCTGAATCGGATGGGAGGTTCTTCGGCAAAATCTCGCATCATATGATCGATGTAGTATGTAAGATCCTGTCTGATTCTGCCAAAAAATGATTTTTTAAAGTCTAGCATGTATTTCAACACTATTATATTTTTAAAATGTCTACTAAAAATGTAGTGCAAAGGAAAAATCATTTGTCATTTATGCAAATTATAACAGACATGAATAGATAAAAGGTAGAATTTACAATTAAAAGCTATGTACAAGTAATTATTTATAATAAATCACTAGAATCATGTAGGATCGTATGGAAATTTTCATCATGATCCTACATCTTACCCTTTTATAATGCACCTAAGCATTCTTTTCTACGTCCATCCCAAATAATGCACCCCATTAGAGATGGCTCAACCTTCATGCACCCAGCAAAACGTCCCCAGAAACTTGCCTCCATCAAAATTAACCTCTCAGATCTTTCCTCAGCTTTACTCACCCACATCCGATGGCCATTGTTTAATGTGTCTAACTCATCCCTGTGGCCCACAACAGATCTCTCCCACCTCCAGCATCATCTCAAGGAAAAGGAAACAAATATCCTGGAATTAAAGTAAAGGAAACAAACGTTCTAGAAAAGGAAAAGACCATATATTACGTGCTGGGAAAAGGAAACCGGAAGACAGGGCACTATACTAGTTTTTTTTGGTAGAACCATAATAATATAAGATTCTAGAAAATTAGGGCTCTACCTAAGATCAGATCGGTTCAATCAATTTAGGGTCGTAGAAACGTAGAATCGTATGACTAGAATCGAGATTTTGACAACCATGGGGAAAACATAGGAATTGTATGGGAATGCCGATGCAATCCTACCGGAAAACAAAATAGAAGAATTTGTGTAAAAGTATCGTTTGGATGATTCATATGAATTTTGCAGGAATTTGAGGAGAGAGGGTACATACAAGGCACAAAGAAATTTTCTATAAGGTCTAACCTCATGTTAGAAATCTTCTAAAATTCTTATGGAATAGCGTTTCCATAGAAATTTTTTAGAAATTCTATGAGCTTAATTAATTCTTTGTTCCAAAAGATTGCGTAGGAAAATTTCTTATAGGATTGAATTGCTTCGAAATTCCTCCAATCCAAAAATATCATTGCCGTCACCAATCCCCCGTTGACCTGCGCAGGCTTAATTTTCTCCGTTCCCCACGAATGGCGCCCATGCAACGGCTAGATCGAGCCCACGTGCACAGCTAGATCAAGCTCAGCTTTAGCGTTTGTGCACCATTTGTGGCCATGTGGGCTCTACTAAACGCACATACATAAAGCGTACTCTAGTTAAATAAGACACACTATATATGTTAATCATGTCGATTATATTGGATTTAGATGAATGAGAACCAATATATACCTTCTTTTCTGCCACTAGACCTCAGTTTGGCCCGTCCTTAGGCAAAGAAGGATTATAAAAGAAAGAAAAGGAGGGAAAGAAGAACACATCAATAGGTTTTTTTTTCTTCAGATAATGGCGGTGAGAATCCGGGTGCCATTTGATGAAACTTGGAACATACATAGCGTTGGCAGTTGGCACGGTTCACCTTTGAATTCGTCGGCGGAAGCAAAACTGTGCACGCCAATTAAGGACCTCTCGCTATGTATATTAGAAAAGAACGAGGCATCTAATTAACATTTCGAAATGAAAAGAAAAGAGAAGTGGAGGGTTACTGTTTGGAGTTGAATACTTATGCAGTTTCATAGTTTTGTACAAGACGATCACTATTACAGAAAAGATCATCGCAGACGGTTTTTTGAACCGTCTGTAACCATGGGTCAGTGATATTACAGACGATTTCAAACTAAAACCGTCTGTAATATGCAAACATCACAGACGGTTTTTGCTAAGAACCGTCTGTGATAACAAACTATCACAGACGATTTTTGCTAAGCATGCGTGATAACAACTATCATGACGGTTTTACTATGAACCGCTTGTGATGTTACTTTTGAAACAAAAAAATATCGTCACGCATGATGATATTTACGTGATCCATTGCTCTGTGCTAGTTCAGGCATAATGGAAGAGCTACTGGATGTGAGATATCCCATGTCACTGCTCTGAAGAACTTGAAAACGCAAAATCGACGAAAAAAACTTCGGAGGCCGTTTTGAGGCCCTAAACGACGTTTTTTTCGAGATCGACGTTTTTTGTAGTCTCGCGTGTACTTCATGGTTTAAAAAAAACAAAGAGCAAGAGAAGAGCTGCGGGCTGGTATTTTAAAGGAAGTCAAAAACGAAATGAGCGGGAAGTTCAAATTTGGTGAGAGAGTGAAAGTTGAAATATTATCACAGACGGTTCTGTCTAGATAAACCGTGTGTGATGTGGTTTATCACAGACAGTTATTATAACGAACCGTCTGTGATAAGTCGCTGATGGTTTTATTATAAAACCGTCTGAGATAATATATGATATCACAGACGGTTTTAATTAAAAACCGTCTGTGATATCATATATTATCTCAGACGGTTTTAGTTAAAAACCGTCCGTGATAATGTCACTGACGGTTGCAATATAGAACCGTCAGTGATGTTCATCGTCACAGACGGTTTTGAGAAACCGTCAGTGATAAGACGTCTAATATAAGTTTTTCTGTAGTAGTGGATAATATTTAGTTAATGCTACTTCCAGCAATGCACAAGGAACGGAAAATTTTACTTTAGTTGAAGCCAAGCTCTCATGCATGCATCGTCAGAGGACTTGTTCTAGTGTTTCACAACAAATAACAAACGCTGTACCTGCTCCGAGGCTTTCTTTCTTGCCGCCTTCCGTTGCATCCTTGCTTGCCAAAATGCCAAGTGGATGAATCACTGCGCCAAAACCTGCAATAGGTAAAAATCTATTTGTGACGGATTTTTTCGAACCGTCACAAATATAATTATCAGTAGCGGTTCTATATTGAAAATGACAGGAAGAATATCAGCGGCGGTTCTATCCTCGAACCGCCACTGATAATTTATTATCAGTGACGGTTCGATGATAGAACTACCACTGATAACAGATACATCATTAGTGACGGTTGATCAGTGGCGGTGCTATCTTCGAACCGCCACTGATAATATTGTCTATAAATAGGTGGTCAGTAGCAGCACTGGTCTTCTTCCTCTAGAGAGCAAACCAAAACTTCTAATTTTCAGATTTCGTTTTCTCCAATTCTTGTGCTTGTACTTCCTCTAGTTGTTCCTTGGTGAGTTATTTTTTCTCCTCTCTTGATTTGTGTTAATCTTGTTGCAATTTAATTTTTAAACCTAGTTTAATTAAGGTTTATATGTAGATGAGATGAAAAGTTTAGGTTTTGTTTATTTTT
Source organism: Otatea glauca (assembly GCA_036346275.1). Classification (NCBI taxonomy): domain Eukaryota; kingdom Viridiplantae; phylum Streptophyta; class Magnoliopsida; order Poales; family Poaceae; genus Otatea; species Otatea glauca. Next base: position 23,329,575 of record CM070715.1, read on the forward strand.
ATTTATCTACCATTTTGTAGTTGATGAATTTATTTCCTAGCTAGGTTCATTAGATGATGTTGTGTTCTTTTTATAGATGATGAATTATGATGAAATATATATTTAATATAAATTGCATTTTAAGTTAATTTGGTAGATGATGAATTTATTATCTAGCTTCTTTAGATGATAAGTAATTAGATTAATTTTTTAATTACTATTAATTTGGTTCCATTAGTGAACGGACATATACATCTTGCATATATTAAATTTATTTATTTAAGATTATTGGATATTATATACATGAAATTTTAGTTAATTTGGTAGGTAGGTGCTCATCATTTTTAGATGATGAATTTATTATCTAGCCCCTTTAGATGATAAGTAATTAGATTAGTTTTTTAATTACTATTAATTTGATTCCATTAGTGTGGACATATAATATACCTCTTGCATATATTAAATTTATTTAATTAAGATTATTGGATATTAATTTTTTTCAGCACATAGGCAGCTGCGAATGCAGTGCCGGCGCCTAAAATTAATGTATTCCCGCGGCACATGACACATTCTTACATGCATATGCAATAATGCAAAGTTGTTAACGATCGACGGCGCATAATAAAATTAAGATCAGCCAGACGCGTTCGATCCGTAATGTGAATCATATCGAGGAAATACTCGATCCAATACGACCTCACCTAATTAATTATTTTTGTGCTGAATAAAATGTGCCTTTTTTAGAAACGTTTTTTTTAGATGTTGTTTCAGACTTTTAGTGGGGGAAGGTGCATGAGTTCAAACATGCTCACTCCGTTCATAAATGAAAGATATATTTTGACTTTGCATAAGGATTAAGATAGGTTACGGTGAAATTGAGAAAGATATCAGAGAAAATGATTTAGATACTCTACTTAATTGTCTTAGAATATAAAAGATAATACTTTGTGTGGGTAGTGTTAGTTCTATTTGTTTTGTTTTTTTTGAAAGACAGTTAGGCTGTGAATTATATTAGATAGGAGAAGAGATTACAGGGAAAGGGTGCAGGGTTCTGCACCCGGGTTAAAATACAAGAGGGAGCACAACAAAAACATTAGGGCGACCGTCTGTTAGTTCTATTTGTGAAATATATAAGTGTGATGATTAATTTGACAACAATATAATATATGTGTGATGATTTATAGATAACAATATTTGTTATGGAATAAGGTCCTTTGAGAGGTTGTTTTATTTGTGACAGCAGATGCAGCGCAGGCAACAGAAAGTGCAATGCAGGGACGCAAGATGCACGTTGCAGCGTAGACAGACGCAGATGAACGTACACTGCAGGTCGGGGAGAATCTGCGCAGGTAGCGCATAGCCCGAGAGGAGCACACGCGAAGGTCGCAGAGGTGCAGGCGCAGCACGCGAGGTCGCAGAGGTGTAGGTAGCACGCGAGATCGCAGGTGCAGGAGGCATAACACGCGAAGGACGCAGGTGCAGCGAGACGAGATGCGTAGAGGTCTATGCAGACGGACGACGCAGTGTGGCGGCCAGTGAGCCATGCAGGCGAGTGAGTCATACGAGAGCGGCAGGTGGGCCGTACGCATGCATGTGTGAGTTGTGGGTTTTGGATATGTGCATGTATTGGGCCATGTGTAATTGGGCCAGGCGGTTATACATGTATGTAGATTAGTAGAGATAAAAAGTTAGGGTTTGCTGAGTATTAATAGGAGGGGTGCCTCCTGGTTTGGTTGAGCCGCACAGAAAAAGAAACAGGGGTGTTCTAGAGCGGCGACCTGGCACGGAAAAAAGAAGAGCGCGAGGAGACGACACAAGAAATTAGAGCGAGGCAGCGCGGCAGGCGGTCGTGCGATGGCTGTGCGTGGCCTGCACGGAGGGAGTACTACAAGCATCGGTTGTGCGCAAGAGACAGCAATGAAAAGCAGATGCACCTGGTTTGCTAGCGACGCAAGGTGACGTGCACCAGAGGCGGAGCCAGAATTCATTCAAGAGGGGGGCTGAACACAAGTACATATACTAAATATAAAAACTACCAAGCCGACATATTATAGTTGATATTTAAATGCATGTAATACAGTATTAGTATGTAAATATGCAAGGGGAAAAATTACTTTTCATTGTCACCGTCTGAAAGAAGAGATTTGACAAATAAAATTTGCAGGCTGCTGACTGTTATTGCGTGCTCCGCCTCTGGATTCGTCGTAGTGGGTTAGGGGTTTCTTGTAGTGGGCCAGGGGTCTGGAGCCCCACCAAGCCCCCCTTGGCTCCGCCTCTGACGTGCACACTGCAAGCAACAGAAGCGAGTACTTGACGCACAGGAGGTGCTACTGGGTTCGCACTACAGGATGGAAGCTCCGTAAGCAGTGCGCATGCAAGGAAGCTCCATGAAGCAAGCAAACGAAGGCACGTTGTTTCTAGTATTACTTGATGATTGTTTTGTTCAAAACTGTGAGGACAAAAGATCGTGGTATTTCTCTTAGGCTAATTCATATCACTTCTATTATTATTTTGTTAATTTCCATAATTAATAAAAACAAAAAAATTAGGTTTAGGTGTTAGTTTGCACCAATTCACCCCCCCTCTTGGTGCGCATTGATCCTACAATTGGTATCAGAGCGGGTTTGCTTTAGATTTAATTTAACAATTAAAAAGCATGGCGCATGTGGCAGCTTTTTCTTTGTCTAAACCTCCTGTTTTTAGTGGTGATGATTACCCTTATTGGAAAGTTCGCATGGAGTCATTTTTAAAATCTCAAGGGTATGAATTGTGGGAAATTGTAGCTACGAAATATGTAAAACCTCAAAATATCATTACTAAGGAAGAAAAAGAGCTTTACACCTTGAATCAAAAAGCTATGAGTTATTTTTATGGTGCATTGTCTAGAGATGAGTTTAATAGAATTTCTACATTAACAACTGCTCTTGAAATTTGGCATTCTTTAGAGATCATTCATGAAGGTACTAATGAAGTAAAAAATGTTAAAATTGAATTGTACACACGTGAGTATGAGTTATTCAAGATGAATCCAAGGGAGACGATTAAAGATTTTGGTACTCGCTTTAATGAACTTGTTAATAAACTTTCTGCCCTAGGAAAAGTGCTCTCACAGGAAGATCAATGTAGAAAATTGCTTAGGTATCTAGATCAAAAAATTTGGCATGTTAAAGTGACTGCAATAAATGAGTCTAAGGAATTGAGCTCTTTGAAACTAGATTCTTTAATTGGTTCATTGATGACATATGAGATGAGTATGAGTCAATTTAATAATGATGCTTCTAATGATACTTCCATTGCATTGGCCACTGTTGAAAAAGAAAAAGACATTGATAATATGGATTTTGATGAGCTCTCACTCTATCTAAAAGAGTAAGCAAAGCCTTAAGAACAAAATTTTCAAAGAATAATGAAAAAGGTTTTCGAAAAGGAAGAAGTGATCTTAGTGAAATACAATGCTTTGAGTGTGATGAATTTGGTCATTATAAAAGTGATTGTCCCAAGCTTGCTAACAAGAAGTCTAGCTCTTTCTGCAAAAGTAAATTTTCAGGTAAGAAGATGAAGCATGTACTTCATAAGGCATTATTGAAGATGGCGGATCAGATTGATCTCTCAAGTGATAGTGATGAGGATGATCCATTAGCATGTCTTGAAAAGGATGATGATGATATCGATGATCTTTGTCTCATGGGGAGGAACATGGATAATGAGGACGACGACGATGGGGATACCGACGACGATAATGAGGTAACAAAGTCTGAAATTTTTGAAGCTTTCGTGCACAAGAAAGAATTTCAAAAGCATTGATCAAGAAGTATAAAGCATAAAATTAGAATATGATGTGCTTCTTTCTTCCGCTAGTAAAAAAGATGATAGCTGTGACTCTTGTGTAGAACTGAAAAAGAAAATTGATATTCCTTGTAAATCATGTGAAATTTTGAAAAATAAAATTTTTGATCTTGAGAATACTTCTTGTGAGTCATGTGAATTTTATAGGAGTGAGAATGCATTGCTGAAATCTAGTTTTTTAACATGTGATAATTGTCTTATCTTGCAAAAAGAGGTAGATTCCTTGAAAAATTCTTTGGTAAAAAATTGCTCCAATTTAGAGAATGATGTAAAAAAGTTAGAAAAAGAATTTTCTTGTGAGGACCTTTTTGGAACTAGGACAAAATTAATTGAACTTCAAAAGCGTCCTTACACATTTTTATGCAATAGATGTCCTGATCTTGCTAAAGAAAACAATTACTTGAAAATGTCTTTGGAAAAAATGACAAATGGTGAGAAAAACTTGAATTTAATTCTTGATACATCAAAATGTTAATTTAAGAAGGAAGGGTTAGGCTTTGATAAAAATTGTATTTCACAACCAAACACGTCAAAGGTTATTCCAAAAACGCATGTCTTTCGAACTGGCATTTGTATGGAAAAGATTCAAAATAAAATTGTGAAAAAATGATTTAATTGTGTAAAACTTGGACATATTAAAACCAATTGTTATACTAATTTAGGTCCAAAATTTTGGGATAATTTTCATAATGTTAATTACTATAATTGTGGTAGGGTTGGTCATATAGCTAGAAATTGTTTTGAGCATCCTGCACATTGTTTTGAGGCTAATAAAATTAATTTCCAACAAATAAAAAATGTTTATTTTGATCCTAAAACTTATCAAAATCAGCAAGCAAATTTGGGCATTTTACCTTTATATAATGCATATCGAACTAGAAGCCCGGTTGAGTCAAATAGTGCTAAAACTTTGTGGGTTCCTAAGAATTCTTTTAAAAATAGCAAAGTAAGAAAAATGTGAGTACCTAAACATCTTATCTCATTTTAGAATAAAGATAAAGGACTTGAAAACCGGTGGCTAATTGTTTTGGATTGCACATGACACATGACATGAGATAAAAAATTGTTTCCAAGTCTAGAAATTGTGAAGAGTGGTGATAATGTGTTTAATGTTGAGACTAATCGACTCAAGGAAACATATGATATTTTTTTATGAGTCTAGCTTCTATGCTAAAACTGTTTTACAAAGTGCAGGTTTACAGATGGTATAAAGTGATGATGGCCTACACCAACAACAAATTTTGGACATGTAGTTGATTCAAATGTGAATGGAGAACCATGAATTCAACAAGGTACATGTACTTTTGGCCTATAGTACTCTCATGACTCTCATTTAGAACTTGTTGGTTATTCTTATGCTGATTTTGGTTGTGATAAAATTGATATATGATATCATTTTATTCGGGATCATGTGAACAAAGATACTATTGCAATTGTTTTTGTGAAAATTGAGAATCGACTAGCTGATGTTTTTCTAAATCTTTGGCATATTCTGAGTTTGATAGACTAAGAGGAGAATTGTATATCATTCATTCAAATAATATACTATAGATGCAACAATTGAGGGGGAGCATATTCATTTGTGTTGAAATAGATACATTTATTTAGAAGTATTATGAGCAATATCTTTTAAAAATCTATATATATGTAAATATTTATTGACATCTGTTCTTGGTAGTGGTATGTAGCAAGTTACTTTAGACTATCTAGTCCCCATTGGTTCATGACCGAGTTCCTTACTTATTGAATGTTGGGCATTTTTGTTCTTTACTGAGCAGTATTGGAGACTTGCTAAAATCACATTTAATAATACCATGAGTGTTCACTAGTACTCAAGATTTAGTGGGTTATGCTAAATGTAAGTTACTTCCATTTCTTTCTAATACCATACTAGTAGTCGACATATGCCCGAGATAACATGTTCCTATGTCAAGCCCATGACTATAAACTCGAAAAATCGAGGAGCTTCCTCAATGTGGATGCGAAAAAAAAAGTACCTCAAAGTGGTACAAGTGAACAAATGTTGTGGGTGGGCATACTAGACAAATACCTGTGGTGTGAGTGATTGGGTGGAGTAAAATGATTATGTATAACCTTCTAAAATCTTGAAGAAAGGTTCTTGCTTATGCTACACAAAAATTTATTATGCAGTCCTGACATTTGCTCATGTATGAATGAAATGCTTATTTTAATTTGTGAGTTGAAACGAGGTATGTTCTAGTGGAAGGTTTCTAGATGTTTAAATGTTCCTTTCTACTACTTACTATTGAAGTAGAGGTTGTATGGATATTTGTATTTTTTATTCAACTCGATTGCTCATGATATATTCTGAATGTATGGATTTATTTCATTTATTTATTGCTCCAATAGTTTTTTTTCAATCATCCTTGATGCGTGTTTTGCCAAAGGGGGAGAAATAATATGCTAAAATGTGCTTAAATTGAGATAAATAAGGGGGAGTTATTGAATGTTATTTAAAGAGAAGATTGTTGATAAAAAATTCTGGACTATTTGTGTGTTGTCAAATCACTCATCAAGGGGGAGATTGTTAGTTCTATTTGTGAAATATATAAGTGCGATGATTAATTTGACAACAATATAATATATGTGTGATGATATATAGACAACAATATTTGTTATGGAACAAGGTACTGTGAGAGGTTGTTTTATTTGTGACAAGAGATGCAGCGCAGGCAACAGGAAGTGCAACGCAGGGACGCAAGATGCACGTTGCAGCGCAGACAGACGCAGATGGACATACACTGCAGGTCGGGGAGAATCCGCGTAGGTAGCGCGTAGCCCGAGAGGAGCACACGCGAAGGTCGCAGAGGTGTAGGTAGCACGCGAGATCGCAGGTGCAGGAGGCGCAACACGCGAAGGACGCAGGTGCAGCGAGACGGGATGCATAGAGGTCTACGCAACCGGACGACGCAGTGTGGCGGCCAGCGGGCCATGCAGGCGAGTGAGTCATGCGAGAGCAGCAGGTGGGCCGTACGCATGCTGTGTGAGTTGTGGGTTTTGGATATGTGCATGTATTGGGCCATGTGTAATTGGGTCAGGCTGATATACATGCATGTAGATTAGTAGAGATAAAAAGTTAGGGTTTGCTGAGTATTAATAGGAGGGGTGCCTCCTGGTTTGGTTGAGCCGCACAGAAAAAGAAACGGGGGTGTTCTAGAGCGGCGGCCTCGCACGGAAAAAAGAAGAGCGCGAGGAGACGGCGCAAAGAAATTAGAGCGAGGCGGCGCGGCAGGCGGTCGTGCGGCGGCTGTGCGTGGCCTGCACGGAGGGAGTACTGCAAGCATCGGTTGTGCGCAAGAGACAGCAACGAAAAGCAGATGCACCTGGTTTGCTAGCGCCGCAAGGTGACGTGCACACTGCAAGCAACAGAAGCGAGTACGTGACGCACAGGAGGTGCTACTGGGTTCGCGCTACAGGAGGGAAGCTCCATAAGCAGTGCGCATGCAAGGAAGCTCCGTGAAGCAAGCAAACAAAGGCACGTTGTTTCTAGTATTACTTGATGATTGTTTTGCTCAGTACTGCGAGGACAAAAGATCATGGTATTTCTTTTAGGCTAATTCATATCAGTTCTATTATTATTTTATTAATTTGCAGGATTAATAAAAACAAAAAAAAATAGGTTTAGGTGTTAGTTTGCACCAATTCACCCCCTCTTGGTGCGCCTTGATCCTACAATTGGTATCAGAGCGGGTTTGCTTTAAATTTAATTTAACAATTAAAAAGCATGACGCATGTGGTATCTTTTTCTTTGTTTAAACCTCCTGTTTTTAGTGGTGATGATTACCCTTATTGGAAAGTTCGTATGGAGTCATTTTTAAAATCTCAAGGGTATGAATTGTGGGAAATTGTAGCTACAAAATATGTAAAACCTCAAAATATCATTATTAAGGAAGAAAAAGAGCTTTACACCTTGAATCAAAAAGCTATGAGTTATTTTTATGGTGCATTGTCTAGAGATGAGTTTAATAGAATTTCTACATTGACAACTGCTCATGAAATTTGGCATTCTTTAGAGATCATTCATGAAGGTACTAATGAAGTTAAAAATGCTAAAATTGAATTGTACACACGTGAGTATGAGTTATTCAAGATGAATCCTGGGGAGACGATTAAAGATTTTGGTACTCGCTTTAATGAACTTGTTAATAAACTTTCTGCCCTAGGAAAAGTGCTCTCACAGGAAGATCAATGTTGAAAATTGCTTTGGTCTCTAGATCAAAAAATTTGGCATGTTAAAGTGACTACAATAAATGAGTCTAAGGAATTGAGCTCTTTGTAACTAGATTCTTTAATTGGTTCATTGATGACATATGAGATGAGTATGAGTCAATTTTATAATGATGCTTCTAATGATACTTCCATTGCATTGGCCACTGTTGAAAAAGAAAAAGACATTGATAATATAGATTTTGATGAGCTCTCACTCTGTCTAAAAGAGTAAACAAAGCCTTAAGAACAAAATTTTCAAAGAATAATGAAAAAGGTTTTCGAAAAGGAAGAAGTGATCTTAGTGAAATACAATGCTTTGAGTGTGATGAATTTGGTCATTATAAAAGTGATTGTCCCAAGCTTGCTAACAAGAAGTCTAGCTCTTTTCGCAAAAGTAAATTTTCAGGTAAGAAGATGAAGCATGTACTTCATAAGGCATTATTGAAGATGGAGGATGAGATTGATCTCTCAAGTGATAGTGATGAGGATGATCCATTAGCATGTCTTGGAAAGGATGATGATGATATTGCTGATCTTTGTCTCATGGGGAGGAACATGGATAATGAGGACGACGACGATAATGAGGTAACAAAGTCTGAAATTTTTGAAGCTTTTCGTGCACAAGAAAGAATTTCAAAAGCATTGATCAAGAAGTATAAAGCATTAAAATTGGAATATGATGTGCTTCTTTCTTCCGCTAGTAAAAAAGATGATAGATGTGACTCTTGTGTAGAACTGAAAAAGAAAATTGATATTCCTTGTAAATCATGTGAAATTTTGAAAAATAAAATTTTTGATCTTGAGAATGCTTCTTGTGAGTCATGTGAATTTTATAGGAGTGAGAATGCTTTGCTGAAATCTAGTTCTTTAACATGTGACAATTGTCTTATCTTGCAAAAGGAGGTAGATTCCTTGAAAAATTCTTTGGTAAAAAATTGCTCCAATTTAGAGAATGATGTAAATAAGTTAGCAAAAGAATTTTCTTGTGAGGACCTTTCTGGAATTAGGAGAAAATTAATTGAACTTGAAAAGCGTCCTTACACATTTTTATGCAATAGATGTCCTCATCTTGCTAAAGTAAACAATTACTTGAAAATGTCTTTGGAAAAAATGACAAATGGTGAGAAAAACTTGAATTTAATTCTTGATACATCAAAATGTTAATTTAAGAAGGAAGGGTTAGGCTTTGATAAAAATTCTATTTCACAACCAAACACATCAAAGGTTATTCCAAAAACGCATGTCTTTCAAAGTGGCATTTGTATGAAAAAGATTCAAAATAAAATTGTGAAAAAAAATTTAATTGTGGAAAACTTGGACATATTAAAAACAATTGTTATACTAATTTAGGTCCAAAATTTTGGGATAATTTTCATAATGTTAATTGCTATAATTGTGGTAGGGTTGGTCATATAGCTAGAAATTGTTTTGAGCATCCTATACATTGTTTTGAGGCTAATAAAATTAATTTACAGAAAATAAAAAATGTTTATTTTGATCCTAAAACTTATCAAAAACAGCAATTAACTTTGAACATTTTACCTTTATATAATGCATATCGAACTAGAAGCCCGGTTGAGTCAAATAGTGCTAAAACTTTGTGGATTCCTAAGAATTCTTTTAAAAACAGCAAAGTAAGAAAAGTGTGGGTACCTAAACATCTTCTCTCATTTTAGAATAAAGATAAAGGACTTGAAAACCGGTGGCTAATTGTTTTGGATTGCACATGACACATGACATGAGATAAAAAATTGTTTCCAAGTCTAGAAATTGTGAAGAGTAGTGATAATGTGTTTAATGTTGAGACTAATCGACTCAAGGAGACATGATATTTTTTGATGAGTCTAGCTTCTATGCTAGAATTGTTTTACAAAGTGCAGGTTTACAGATAGTATAAAGTGATGATAGCCTACACCAACAACAAATTTTGGACATGTAGTTGATTCAAATGTGAATGGAGAACCACGAATTCAACAAGGTACATGTACTTTTGGCCTATGGTACTCTCATGACTCTCATTTAGAACTTGTTGGTTATTCTTATGCTGATTTTATTTGTGATAAAATTGATATATGATATCATTTTATTCGGGATCATGTGAACAAAGATACTATTGCAATTGTTTTTGTGAAAACTGAGAATCGACTGGCTGATGTTTTTCTAAATCTTTGGCATATTCTGAGTTTGATAGACTAAGAGGAGAATTGTATATCATTCATTCAAATAATATACTATAGATGCAACAATTGAGGGGGAGCATATTCATTTGTGTTGAAATAGATACATTTATTTAGAAGTATGATGAGCAATATCTTTTAAAAATCTATATATATGTAAATATCTATTGACATCTGTTCTTGGTAGTGGTATGTAGCAAGTTACTTTAGACTATCTAGTCCCTATTGGTTCATGACCGAGTTCCTTACTTATTGAATGTTGGGCATTTTTGTTCTTTACTGAGCAGTTGGAGACTTGCTAAAATCACATTTAATAATACCATGAGTGTTCACTAGTACTCAAGATTTAGTGGGTTATGCTAAATGTAAGTTACTTCCATTTCTTTCTAATATCATGGTAGTTGTCGACATATGCCCAAGATAACATGTTCCTATGTCAAGCCCATGACTATAAACTCAAAAAATCGGAGTAGTCAAATTCAAAAAGAAAGAAGCTTCCTCAATGTGGATGCGGAAAAAAAAGTACCTCAAAGTGGTACAAGTGAACAAATGTTGTGGGCATACTAGACAAATACCTATGGTGTGAGTGATTGGGTGGAGGAAAATGATTATGTATAACCTTCTAAAATCTTGAAGAAAGGTTCTTGCTTATGCTACACAAAAATTTATTATGCAGTCCTGACATTTGCTCATGTATGAATGAAATGCTTATTTTGATTTGTGAGTTGAAACGAGGTATGTTCTATTGGAAGGTTTCTAGATGTTTAAATGTTCCTTTCTACTACTTACTATTGAAGTAGAGGTTGTATGAATATTTGTATTTTTTATTCAACTTGATTGCTCATGATATATTCTGAATGTATGGATTTATTTCATTTATTTATTGCTCCAATAGTTTTTTTTCAATCATCCTTGATGCGTGTTTTGCCAAAGGGGGGAAAATAATATGCTAAAATGTGCTTAAATTGACATAATTAAGGGGGAGTTATTGAATGTTATTTAAAGAGAAGATTGTTCATAAAAAATTCTGGATTATTTGTGTGTTGTCAAATCACTCATCAAGGGGGAGATTGTTAGTTCTATTTGTGAAATATATAAGTGTGATGATTAATTTGACAACAATATAATATATGTGTGATGATTTATAGACAACAATATTTGTTATGGAACAAGGTACTATTAGAGGTTGTTTTATTTGTGACAGGAGATGCAGCGTAAGCAACAGGAAGTGCAACGCAGGGACGCAAGATGCACGTTGCAGCGAAGATAGACGCAGATGGACGTACACTGCAGGTCAGGGAGAATCTGCGCAGGTAGCGCGTAGCCCGAGAGGAGCACACACGAAGGTCGCAGAGGTGCAGGCGCAGCACGCGAGGTCGCAGAGGTGTAGGTAGCACGCGAGATCGCAGGTGCAGGAGGCGCAACACGCGAAGGACGCAGGTGCAGCGAGACGGGATGCGTAGAGGTCTACGCAGACGGACGACGCAGTGTGGCGGCCAGCGGGCCATGCAGGCGAGTGAGTCATGCGAAAGCAGCAGATGGGTCGTACGCATGCATGTGTGAGTTGTGGGTTTTGGATAAGTGCATGTATTGGGTCAGATGGATATACATGCATGTAGATTAGTAGAGATAAAAAGTTAGGGTTTCCTGAGTATTAATAGGAGGGGTGCCTCCTGGTTTGGTTGAGCCGCACAGAAAAAGAAACGGAGATGTTCTAGAGCGGCAGCCTCGCACGGAAAAAAGAAGAGCGCGAGGAGACGGCGCAAGAAATTAGAGCGAGGCGGTGAGGCAGGCGGTCGTGCGGCGACTGTGCGTGGCCTGCACGGAGGGAGTACTGCAAGCATCGGTTGTGCGCAAGAGTAGCAACGAAAAGCAGATGCACCTGGTTTGCTAGCGCCGCAAGGTGACGTGCACACTGCAAGCAACAGAAGCGAGTACGTGACGCACAGGAGGTGCTACTGGGTTAATTCGCGCTACAGGAGGGAAGCTCCGTAAGCAGTGCGCATGCAAGGAAGCTCTGTGAAGCAAGCAGACGAAGGCACGTTGTTTCTAGTATTACTTGATGATTGTTTTGCTCAATACTGCGAGGACAAAAGATCGTGGTATTTCTTTTAGCCTAATTCATATCAGCTTTATTATTATTTTATTAATTTTCAGTATTAATAAAAACAAAAAAAAATTAGGTTTAGGTGTTAGTTTGCACCAATTCACCCCCACTTGGTGCGCCTTGATCCTACAGGTAGTAATGAATAAATGTATATGATTGAGAGAAAATAAATAAGGACACTAAATTCAATATGAACTATTAATTCTTTTCGATCTAATGGATCAGATTAGCTATAATTTATTTATACTTTCTCTGGTAGTAAAGTAGTATAGAAATACCCTTAACAAATCAACAGCTAGATCGATCTGATTTATACTATCTACTATATGATACCAGTATAATGTACCGTAAAAATTCTATGTAGTAGAAAACCTCACTGAATCTATATGCGTACATCATATTTCTAAACATGGCCATTCAAAATATGCCTCTTAAATCTACATATTCTAAACGGAGGGAGTACTTGAGGCGACTTAATTTCACATGAGTATTTCACTTGAGGAAGTACTCGGTCCGGTAGCGCCAGGGCAGTCCGAGGACGGCGAACCCGGCACGGAGTACCTGGTGCACTTGGCCATCGGCACGCCGCCGCAGCCCGTGCAGCTGACGCTCGACACGGGCAGCGACCTCACCTGGACACAGTGCCTGCCGGCTGCCGTGCCCCGCCTGCTACGACCAAGCGCTACCTTTACTTCGACCCGTCCAGCTCCTCCACGTTCGCCGTGCTCCCCTGCGGCTCCGCAGCGTGTCAGAACCTGCCCATGTCGTCGTGCGGCACCCAGAGGTCATGGGGCAACCAAACCTGCGTCTACTCCTATTCCTACGGTGACAAGTCCGTGAGAACCAGCCACCTCGACGTAGAGACATTCACGTTTGGCGCCGCCGGGCGCACGTCCGTGCTGCCTGGCCTGGCTTTCGGCTGCGGCCTCTTCAACAGCGGAGTTTTCAAGTCCAACGAGACCGGCATCGCCGGCTTCGGCCTCGGCGGCTTGTCCCTGCCGTCGCAGCTCAAAGCGGACAACTTCTACTGTTTCACCACCATAACCGGATCGAAGCCCAGCCCCGTCCTGCTCGGCCTACCGGCCAACCTCTACAGCAACGCCCGTGGCGCCGTCCAGACGACCCCGCTCATCCAGAACCCTGCCGTTCCAACTCTGTACTACCTCTCACTGAAGGGCATCACCGTCGGGTCGATGAGGCTGCCGATCCCGGAGTCGATGACGTTCGCCCTGAGGAACGGGACGGGCGGGACGATCATCGACTCCGGCACCTCAGTCACTACGCTGCCGCCGAAGGTCTACCAGCTCGTTCGCGACGCGTTTGCCTTTCAGGTGAAGCTGCCAGCGGCGGCCAGCAACGCGACGGGGCCCTTTCTCCGCTTCGAGGCGCCGGCGCGGGCGAAGCCGGACGTGCCGAAGCTGGAGCTGCACTTCGAGGGCGCGACGTTGGAGCTACCGCGGGAGAACTACGTGTTTGAGATCGTGGAGGCCGCGGCGGGTCGCAGCACTATCTGCCTTGCCATACTTGAAGGCGGGGAGATTACCATAATAGGCAACTTCCAGCAGCAGAACATGCACGTGCTCTACGATCTGGCAAATAACAAGCTATCCTTCGTCCCTGCTCGGTGCGAAAAGCTTTAGACTCGTATCGTCCTGCCCCGATGCACCCTCATTTGCATTGTGCTTACTTTTTTAGTGATCTGTAAGTTAATTTATCATAGCTAAATAATTTTCGTTACGTTAGTGACTAACTGTGTGCCGAACAGCTTGTAAAATCCTTCTCTTTTTTCCCCGCGGATTCAGGTCACCGCGACCACCATCTTTGCCAACGAAAGAATATCAAAGACCTTGAGTCAGTATAGTAGTAGATTATAATGCAATATAGGTGGGATCCACAGGCCTGAAATCGGACAGTGCTACAAAACACAGGAAAGAAACTCTTTTTTACATTTCTTATTGAACGTTCTATCGAACAGGTTTTGTTACAGAATTGGTACTGTATATAGTTGACCTCAAAAGGAGAAAGTGAATCTCATACACTGAGTTGTGCCGGGCATCCCCTCACCAGTCATCATCCCATCGGACTCCATGTTTAGCAGCGAGATAGTAAGCATTAATAGGTCCTCTACCCCCAGCCTCGTACAGCTCAGGAACAACTCTGTTCTGATCGATCTCATGGATTATTGGGGTCAACACATCCCACGCAGCAGCTAATTCATCGCTGCGCATGAATAGATGACTGTCTCCATCTAGCACATCCAGAAGAAGATGCTCATATGAATCCGGAACTTCAACATTGTACCTACAAAACATACGTCATGATTTAGTGCCAGTTCTCTTGAATAGATCACAAGATGATTCAAGTGACCTCCATACCTATCCCTGTAAAGCAAGTTGAGCTCTGAAGCATCCAACTGGAGCCCAAGTCCTGGAACCTTATTGTTGACTTTCAAGAGAATGGCTTCTTCGGGTTGATCACGCAAAATCAGCTCGTTTGTGTCAAGATCTATGTCATGGCCAAAACGTTCACGGTAGATATTGCCAGGGACATGACGAAATTGAATACGAATCTCAGCTCTGAAGGAAATGCATGATTAACAACCTTCAGTTATGCCTGATCAATTTTGTCATGTGATTTTTTGGGGGGAAAATTCCCAAAAAATGATAAGCTTGCAAAAGTTTTCAGTAAGGTGCTCAAAAGAGGGTGGACTATTGGAAACAATTCGACAGACTAGTGCATACTGATGCTGTTATGCATATGAAATATTTTGAACTTCTACGGTTCTACCTTTGGAAAATTGAAAGGTACTGGAAAGCTAAAATTTCAT
This sequence comes from Otatea glauca, assembly GCA_036346275.1. Taxonomy (NCBI): domain Eukaryota; kingdom Viridiplantae; phylum Streptophyta; class Magnoliopsida; order Poales; family Poaceae; genus Otatea; species Otatea glauca. The sequence goes on from CM070715.1 coordinate 23,344,741, forward strand.
AATAACACAATGCTACGATGAGGTGACTGAAATAAAAAATTAACTTCTTTTGTAAATCAGAAATTAACAAGTGAGGTATATAATGACAAAAGTTATGGAACTCGTCGAGAGTACCTATTCTTCATAAGCCCCATGCCTGTCTTGATCAAAAATGGCACCCCATCCCAACGTGCATTGTCAATGTACATGGCGGCAGCAAAATAGGTTGGTGTCATTGATTGTGTATATCTGTCAACTTTACCAGAGGTATCTTTGAGTTGACCAAGAACAACATCCTCAAGGTTCACTTTTCGAATTGATCTAAGCACCTTCACCTGCATACACGTATAGTTCTTATAATTCTGCAACAAGTACTACAATTTTTTAACTTCTAGGACAATTAGTGCATGATTTTCTCCTGTATAAGATTATAGAGCTTTACCTTTTCATCTCGGATATCTTCTCCATCAAGACTTACTGGCGGTTCCATAGCAAATAGTGTAATTGTTTGAAGAATGTGACTGTGCACTATGTCACGGATTATTCCATAACTTCCAAAGTATCTGCAACAGCGTATGTTGTGGAATTAAATGATATGGCAAAGTAAAATGGGAGCCCTGAGAAACGACTAAATTTTTCAATAAATAGAAGTAAGATATTTTAGAGAGTATTGTGAAGGTCAAACAGACCGAGCAATGAGTTAATCATGCAGAAAGATAACATATAAGATATAACTAGGATCAAAATTGGTGCAGGATTACATTTTCTTGAACACTAAATAGTAACTACTCACTAAGAATGGATTATGTTCAGTTACATAAAACCAATATCTCCAAAATGATTAATTAAACTGCAACAAAGAAATAGTGCCTAATCATCAAGTAACCTAGATCATTCTTTGCTCCATGAGGACCATGACTTAGGGGTGCTTCTTTTTCCTTCATTGCATAATGCTAAAAAAATTCAATCATGTGCACCTCTGGGGCAGCTAGGAAATACATGATTATCAAACACTAAACAGTACATTAATTATACCATGAATAATGGAAAGGAAGAAATACATCACTCAGCAAAGCTAAGAGAAATGTGCCTTGGTGTTAACTCACCTCCCTTGTATTTCTGCTGATGTTTCTTCGGAAAAAATGACCTGTAACAATTCGTGCACGTTAACAGCGTGTATACAAAACGACAAAATTCTAAAAACATATGGTAGAATGAACTTATTTGAAATGTACCTGCACATTGCGTATATATGTCCTACTCCACAAAGGTTCAAACACCAAATTAGAAAATCTCAAGACAGTGAGATTTTCAATCAGATCCTTCCCCAAAAGATGATCAATTCTATGGGATATAAAACATTTAGCAAAAAGAATTAGTCAAGTACATGCAAAGGTGCAATTCAAAAAAAGAAAAAAAAAAACAGTGACAAGGTTTGCAAACAAAAAAAATAGAAGATCACCTGTAAATTTGCTTCTCCTCAAATCTTGACAGCAGAGACTGTGTTACCCGTTGTGAGGACAAACCAGTGAAGCCAAATGGTTTCTCAATAATTGTCCTATTCCATCCTTGATTAGTTTGGGCACTGTCAGCTAGTGGCAATGCAACATCAAGAAGTGCCTCTTGGGGAACAGCAAGGTAAAATATTCTGTTTGCTGCACGGGTACCCTTCGAAACAAAATTGGGCATTTAATGAAACTTAACATACGAAATTCAGGTTCAAAAGTATAACAATTGATCAAAAAGAGTTATGTGATCCCAATTCTACCTCTATCTGCGCCATTCTGGAATTTAATTTCACCATCCCATCTTTGTTATCATGTCCTGCGTCTATATAATATGTCCTTTTAAGGAATTCATTTAACTTTTCATCACAGTTTTCGCTGCATGTCCACAACAAAAATCAAGATATATTGCTCTTAATTTTGCAAAGCTATGTTAATAAGAGATATATCGAGTGCAAACAAAAATTATATAGGTGCAAACATGCAAATCACCTTAGGTTTGAGCTAAATCAACATAAAAATTCCATAAAAAACTTGAAGGTGGTTCTTAATTTAGCCAACATCCATTTAAAATTTCAAGTACAAATTTCAATTTGTGTTGGGATAAACAAAAAAGAGAAATCCCTGAAAAACTATAAGATGAAAGAAAATGGAAAAGGGAAAAAGGACAAAAATTACAATTCACAGCAAATTTCTCTTTTTCGTTTCTCGTGCCTTGTTCTGATTTTAAGCTTGAAATTTTAAAGTGTGATGCAATACCCGTAGACTATGTCCTCAGTTTTTTTAGGTTTTTATGTCCTCAGTTTTTTTTTAGGTTTTTTTCATGTTGATTTGGTACTCAAACCAAATTGTTTTGAATGTTCAGATGATGGTTTGCACTACATATGAATAAATATCAGATGAAAAGTGGCTAATATAATATTCTGATGTGAAGTATGGAGTCAAGCTCTGACTGGATCTACCAAAGAAACATACTGGTGATCAACCCGGCAGGTCAAGTTGGCTTCAATCATGGATCTTAAACCTTCGTCTGTTAATGTCTTCCTAGAGTATCCAAATATGCCAACGTTCTGCAATATAGAATATGGAGGTGTGACATGACGATAACAGTCATACAGACAATAAGACAAAGAGTTAGTAAATTCAATTTTCCAGAAGTACGCTAAAATATTAAATATGATTATTTTACATCAGTTATTTAAATGTACAGCATAATATATCTATTGGCACTGCGCCTTACCAGTTACCATGTGTGGCAAATGTGGGGCTGATCATAAATAGAGTAAGGATTCATTCCATGTGTCGATTATAAATATAGGATGGGAGATCAAGGCTTGTGTGTTTCCCATGTGTGTATAGTAGGTTCCATACTGGTAACAGTTGCTGTGATTGTGCTTTTTATATCCATCTAGGTCCAACAGAAATCAACCAAGTCAAGCCTCTTAAGATTGAGGATGCAAGACAAGTGTTCGTATGCATTGGGTTTTTAGGAGTTACATGTGGAAAAAATACGAAACATGGTGTGTGCACGACAAGTGAACGGAAATGTGGCATATGGCAGGCAGCACTAGATACTAGATGCATGGATAATTGGAGAAACAGTTAGGGATGGTTTTGGGTGAGGGTGTCAGATAGTTACTAGATGCATGGATAATTGGAGAAACAGTTAGGGATGGTTTTGGGTGAGGGTGTCAGATAGTTTAAGGGTAGGTGTATGTGTTATGATGTTGTAAAGCAAGAAGTCAGTACCATATAGTTGTAGATGTTGTCACTAATGATTCAGTCATATGTGATATTGGGTGAGGATAACACAGATAGGCATATGTGATATACTGATATCCTATGTGTATTGGTGGTAAGTCACTAAGTTGGATGAGGGGCTATCCACATATTAGTTGTAGATGTTGTGGCCTGTGGTTGAGAGTCTTATAGATAATCCTTTACAGCCAATACATATCAACCCAGTAGACCACTTGGATTGTGATGTGAAAGGGCATTGTGAGCGTTAAATAGAAACAAATCGGTTCTTTCCCATTAGCATTGGCAATTCCAAACTCAAAGATGCAAGAATTACTCATGATCCTTAACAAATAAGTCATGATCCTTAACAAATAAGTTAACCATCAGGTCTTTAGTAAGTTGCCCATGGGTGTATTGATAATTAACTCTTTTTCATCTGCTTGAAAAAATATAATGTTGCATCAAACATATTTGGGAAAAATCTTAATCACCTTTTTCCAGTTTTCTAATATACTACAGTTTCATTGATCTCTTGGGGGTTGCAAAAGGATTCTGGAATGTGCTTAAGGACAACACCAATTTTGCAGGAATTCTCGTTGCACTTATATGGTTACAACTTATGGATAATTGATTATTTGCCACAAAGTTGATGGTAATTGATGATTTGCCACACCTTTCTCACTGACATTAATTACACCAATTTAGGCGTGGCAAATAATCAAATGTCCCTAAAACTTAAGACTTGGAATATTTTCAAATAAATAACTAGAGCAAGAAAAAGGTAATAGTACGCCATTTCTATTAGCAAAAGAAAGGATACAGATGAGGACTAACAGAAGCTATGATATGTTCGTACCCGAGGAAGAAAACCACTGTAATACAGAGCAAATAGTGCCGGGAAGACTTTAGTTCTTGCCAGCTCACCAGTAGCACCAATTACAGCAATGCAAAGTGATGGTGTGCTTTCAGGTTGGTCGTCAAAGTGATCAGACAGAACAAGATCTTCCTTTAGCACAGGAGGATGGGTTTCAGACGGGTTGAGTCCCACATGGATTGAACTTTTCTCATCGATTGAGCTATCTAAAGTATCAGAGCTTGTACTTGCTGTTTCACCTCCAGATTCTGCATAAAGGGAAACAATAATGTGCACGTAATAGCGTATGGATGCAAGCAAATGTCCACCGAAAAGTTTGCAATGATAGCAGTAAGATAGCATGAAGAAAAGTAGTGTCTAGCACTTTTCGTTAACAATGTAAATTGAATTTAACTTTCAAAGATATCAAGCAGCTAGTGCCAGGCACCCGAAAAACTGTGGGAATCATAAGCCAATAATCACAGAATTGTGATAGGCATAAGCAAAGTAGCAAAAACAACAGATTTCCTAACACCGACCGTAAGCAAGTTGTACGTTCCGAGGAGTTATCTTTTCAGTCAGGGATGCAACCTCCAAGCAATCAGGAATTTTATCATCCCCTCGAACTTCTAGCTTTCTTTGAAGTTGCCATCCGTGCCTTTTCAAGGCCTTCCGCAGCCTCAGCTTTGCAGCAATCCAACATTTCAATCCACAAACTTGCGTTCTAAAACTGACAGTAGGTCCTGCAACCTGTGTACAGAAGCATCAAACAGCAATCAATCAGCACATGAATGTGACAATGTCTACCACTTCTGACAGTAAGAAAATTTGTGCCAGCCACCGAACGTTTTATAGCAACTTTTCCAACAGACCAATTAAGGAAGAAAAGGGAGGCCAACTTTGCTCACATACCGCACGGCAGTTCATCAAAACAAAGCAGGCAAGCCAAACTAACACATAATCATGTCCGAGTGATCGTTCTGTCAATCAAGTAAGCTCTTTGTATGAACCCAACATAAACCCGCCACCAATTAGCGAATTGAAAAGATAGCAGCATTTCTGTGTAAGCATTCTTTCAAACAGGTGACCACGTGATGCGCTCAGGTCATTACAAGTTTACAACCAATCGCCAAAAAAAATCGCAAAAGCATCAACTGGTAGGCAAGACGGAGGAAGCGAGGGTGAGTGCTTCGCCGACTCTAATTCCCTCAGGCGCCCAGGAAGGGCCACAACCCACAAGAATCACACGTCCACACAGCCATTGCATCAATCATCCTGATGACAGACAGAAGCGCTCGCCCTTTCACCCCCACCCCCCCCCCCCCCCCACCCCCCGCGGCAACCGGGAAGCCATGGGAGCAGATGCGCAAATACCAGTAAACCACCCTACCATCGCCCAGCAACTCGGTTAAGGCATTTCATCAAACAGGTTAGGCGCACTGCGCCGGCGGATAGAAATCGGCGGCAGCAGTACGACCGCCACGAACCACAGGCTCTCGGGTACACACCGGGCTGAAGTGCGATGCCGCCAACGACGGATGGAAGGACGGCGCCGGAGCTGCGGACGCCGCCACGGCGAACCCCGCCATTCTTGGTGCAAGAGTATACTAGACTACGGAGTTCAGGCCCCTCGCCGTGTCAGTTCACTCGGTTGTCAAGGGGGTGTGGGTAGTGACGCTGGAGCTTTCGCTCCCCGTTGGTATTTAGCTGCTGAACTGACATAGTGACATTTCAGGTGCTTCCTCCTTATCTGGGCACTTTTCAATTATTTTTTATTTACAAATATTTGATATTTTCCCAAATACTCCAAATATACATATTTTAAATTTTAAGACTTTATCGATGGACCATTTTTAAGCCCATCTAGAACTGGTGAAAAATAGAAGTCTTGATTTTAATCCTCCTGAAGTATTGGTATATTTTGCAACTTTTATTGTCAGTTTAAGGTTTTGAGTGAGTTGGTTAATGATAGCTCAAAAGGGACAAACAAGGAAGTAGAAAGCTTAGTGACTTCTTTAAATTTGATGAACAAAATTGGACCATGGCTGAACCAAAAATACGTTACAGATTGTACGTATGACATTGTTATTCCAAAGAGTACAGCAAGCACATGTAACAAGTTGGGACATTTAACCCTTATCCAACCTCCCCTTTTGTCCTTTCACAAGTTCTACCGATCGTCTCCATTATCCAATTCCCCTTATTTCTGTTCTCAAAAGAAAAGGCCCTATTTATTTTCGTGAAAGATGCTACAATAAACAGTTCACCCAAAAGTTTAAGAAGTCTATATTGAGTTACATGCATAAACCAGTTCACCCAAAAACTTAAGCTGATGATCAAAGGTGAACAATTCACTTATACTTCAACACACTCAACACAAGACGCTGCTTTTGCTGCTCGTTTCCAACAGGTACAATCGCTGGATACTCTTCCATCCTTTTATCTATTTTTATTTTGTTGCTGATTCAATTGTACAATCTGTCAAATCATAAATTCATGATAACTTACAGTTACAAGTTTTACCCTACTTGTACAACATCACAGTACAATATGATACCAGAAGATGTCAATATAACTTGTCCGGAGGGAACTGAGCCGCCAATCTTCTGCAAATGCATTGCAATTTGTCCCATATTCCCAGATCAGCTCAAGAAGCATCAAAGGTGGTGCACCCAGTTTACTCCCGTGGTCTGGCAAGCCAGAGAGAACTCAGGGCGCGCAAACGCGAAGAATAGTCATGTATTGCAAGGAGAGCACGAGCAGCTTGTCGGATTGTCAGAATTCGTTGCATTTGATGTAAAGTTTGCTGCCGTAGATTGTCAGCCTAGCACAAATGGAACATAAAAACCCTTCAGACTAGAGCATCTAAAGTTCCACAATTTGCTCAAAAGTTGAACGACCAAAAAAAAACTAAAACGTTTTAAGCCATTGATCAGCAAATTAGTTTCAATAATTCTTTTATCTAATACAGGAAACAACATGTTTGCCAGAGTCAGAGGCAAAAGAAAGTTCGAAAGAGACATACCTGACGAAGGAAATTCTCGAGTGTCCCAAGTTTGCCCATGGCCATAGCCATTTGACCCATGTAGTTTGCCACGTTCCCTGAAGATCCTGATGGACCAAGAGACCCAGCCAACGTTTCTGCCAAGGATTGCTGCAGCGCCTCCATTCCTTGTGATAGTGCATCCTCAGCCTGCTGAGAGGATTGCTGGAGATTGGATAGCCCCAGCAGCTGCTGATCTGTTAGAGGCTCGAGCTGATTCACAAGGAGCTGAAAATTCACAAGAGCATGAAAAATAGTTATATCTTGGAAGCGTAAAACAAAACCCAACATTCTACTCGACGATAGTATTCCTGCAATAGGTTTTCTAATACTTTTCTATTCAGCAAATAGTTTATGCACCTTTAGAAGCTCAGACGAACGGAAACCCCCAAGCCACAAAAAGCACCTTTCAGCAGGTGTTTTCCACATGCCTGAAAGCATATGAAACACATCAGCCTTTGCAGCAACGCACTTCAGCTTGAATATTTCGTCATAATGTGCCATTATCCCATCTACAATAAGACGGAGGTCGCTATCACTTGCATGAGCATTTACTGCAGTCCTCAGCTCATTTATCTGCTTGTTTTGCTCCTCTAGCCATCGAGCATATTCTAAATCAAAGGTCATAGCTCCTGCAGAAGCAAACTTACTGTTTCAGTTGTACTCTTAACAAACACTCAGAAAATACAATTATGCAAATTTTCAAAAGCATCTAGACAAAGAGTGATGTAACAGAACATGCAAGCGTGCACACACACACACAGCACTTACCATTTCCACTCATAGCATGAGTTTGATCTCCAGAGCTAGAAATGAATATTCCCTGCAACACAATATCCAAGTAACAAAATTAATGGTACGTCAGATGGGCACTCAACCAACATCGGCCAATAGATACTTACCTGTTGCCGAGCTTTCTGCAGCTCTTGCTCTAGGCTTGCAAGTTTCAGCTTACTGCTCTCTAGCTGTTGCACATACGCCTTGAAAAATAGTAAGTATTAGGATGGCTCTTAACAAATAAATAAACACAAAAGTGAAGACAAAAATATCAGATAGATACAAATTACAACTACAGGTGTTTATGCATAGATAAGTTATAGAAGTTAGAAGTACATCAAGAAACAAGAAGTCCCTTGGTGGTTGCCAACTATTTGTTTTGAAGCAAAGGTACCTCCCAATTTTTGGTAATTCCCGTACATGATACATATCATGAAACGAAAAAAAAATTGGTGGCATCAGTAGTGCAAGCACACTTCATATATCAGCCCTCCACCCAACCACTCACCAGCTCATCCAAGATATTTCCACATAACTGCACCACAATGCAGTAATAGCACCCTGATGTGCTAACCACTAACGCAAAGTTATCTGAATTAACCTACTGCAAATAAACACAAGCACGCACACATAGAGGGAGAAGAGGACCAAAAAGCTACAGTTATGGTACCTTTTTTCTCAGCCGACTTTTTCTTGCTGCCTCGCGATTTTGGGCAAGCCGCCGTAACACCTATGAAATAGCAAATACACTGTCTAAATACCATCGTTATGAAAGGATAAGTAACATCGAAGAAGAAATAAGGGTAAAGTAGCACCTTGTGGTCCATAGGCCTGTCGGACCTGTCAGACCGATCAGATGAATTAGACGGCACGATAGCTCCACTTTGTCCGTTTTCTAACTGCAGAAGTTGGTTGAAAAAAAAATAGAATACACTGTTTACATATCACACTATATTGTCAAAGAAAGGTTGGCATGTGGCATTATACAGAAGCTGGATTGATAATATATAATGACTGTCCATGTGAGACCAGAACTTAACAGGCATTTTGGCTAAGACCTCCAAAATTAGACGTCTTGCAAAGTTAAATTTAGAATTTGTCTGTTCATCTTATGGAATGTAGTAATTACTCTAGAAGATTACAGCTCATGTTGTAGCACCTAGTGCCCCTAAAGTTCACAAAACAAATCTGCTCTTTACCATTAGTAAACAATATGTTGCGAAAATTAATATTTTTAAAAATGTAGGGAATGTGCTTAGTCAGCTAATGTTTAGAAAACTCTAGATCAAACTTAACGTATCTAGACGAGATATGCAACTATCCCATAACCAAATCCCAATACTATGTCTATAAAAAAAACAGGAAACAAGGGAAAGGAGAGAGGAAATATAAGGAATAACCATCTTTGCCTGTGTTTTCCTTCTTTTGTATGGATGTAGAGTATGTGATATCACCAAGGGTGTTAACCAATTAATGAATTCCCCTTTTCTTTGTCAAAATCATAGTCGCCAGGAACTCAGGTTGACAAGGTCGAGGAACAGGGTCGGGGACATGGGCCGCAGGTGGCTAAAAATGTGGGTCAAAGGGGAGTAGTGTTCTTCAGAATGTGGAACATGATCCTGGTGAATCCAGGTCGATGACTCAATTTTAAAAAAAACTTATATTATTATAGTCAGATAATACCATAAGTATATTTGGAAAAGAAGAAAAGGAAAGGAAAAAAGAAAAAGACAAGGAGAAGGGAGTGGGTAAGCCCAGCTCACCAGCACCAGGTTAGCCCAATCACTTCCCATTTCCCACCGCCACTAGAGCTTCTCACACACATAACACAGCCACACAGTCACATACACACACAAGGGGTGGGCAAAGGGCTGCCGCTGCCACACACAAGCGTAGATGGCAGGAGAGATGGAGAGCGAGCCACCGAGAGCCTACGTCCACCTTCCTCCTCACTTGTGGCTGTCATCCACCATCCTCTCCACTTGTGGCGATGGCAATGCAGATGGCATGAAGTGAGGGTGGCAGCGATGGAGATGACATGAAGCGACGGCGGCGGCTAGGGTTATAGCTCACTCCTCTCTCCTCCTCCATCCCCACCTCTCCTCCTCTCGTTCTAGCAATCCAGCAACACCCCAGCAGCAACCCAGATAGCCGGTGACCCACGGCTCAGGAGGCGCGATCCGCAGCCGTGGATCGCAGGGGCAAACCCTAATCCTGGTGACTATGATCAAATTTTCATAGAGTATCCAAGTGATTCACACGTTTCGCATTTTAAGGCACTCTACGTTAGATATTTCCCACTGCATTAAACTGATTGCAGCAGCAATAGTCCTGTTCACTATGCAAGTTGGTATCTAATTTAAGAAGTGTGTTATTTCTTTAGGCACTAGAGAAAACGTGTACAATCATCTGCAGGAGGTTACATGGACATGACAAAAGAAGCATCAGGTATTGTCATCAAAACTATCCCCAGTTAAAACTATGTACATCATAAAACTGAAGTCCAACTCATATTTATCAGATACAGTGCAATTCTTCAACTCTTATTGGACTTTGTCAGCCTAGACACAGTACCTACATTATTTCCAGTTCTCTGCCTAGCTTACACAAATGATCAATAACCAGGTATATAATTTACAATGGACAGAGAAGAGAGGGGTTACCCTTTGATTCTTCTCATCAGTGTCCACAACTGTTGAGGTGTCAGTCCTCGAACTAGCATCTGCCATACCGGGTTCTTCCCAGCTCTAAACAAAGAGACAACAAATTGCTTTGTTGTCCCTTTTATTGTTGCGGGGCAGTTACGCCGCCTGTAGGTGTCTTAGGATCACTCAGAGGCCAGAGCGGCCACCTATCCATCAAAGAAAAAGCAAAACAGATATCCAGGCATATCAGCACCGTAAAGGCCGTGCACCTAGCAATGACAAAACCAACAGTCTAACTAAGCACAGGCATATCCTTACTTTTACCGAAGGCACCAACTGGACAAATTAGCTTAATATGCCGGATCTGCAAAGATGACATAAAGGATAGTAAGCTGCCATGGTTCACTAAGGAAATTCAAGGTGGCTAAACACCTTGCCAAATCGTACCCTCCCATGATAGTAGCACTTAATTCCAAAGGCAACAAGTAAACAAGTACAGCACGACACCAGCAAGACGAGAGAGGATTTAAGGCAAAACAGCAAGTACAGATTTTTGCTAGCTCCTGGCGTCAATTACTAAGCCTAGACCTGCCTCCTCCCCAGCTCACACACCAGCTCGCGAAGCTTCCATCGAAAGCAGCGGCCAGCCAACCCCGACGAATTAGGAACCGAAAGCCGTCCCCAACACGAAAGCGAGCATGTACGAGCTCCAGCAGCAGAAAATTTGCGAGTAATCTGACCATGCGTGCGAGAATTGGATGGAATCGGGCAGGGCGCCGAGGAACCAGGGGGGAAGGGCGGGGTTAGGTCATAGTGTCTTACCAAGAGAGCAGGCGTCTGCGGCAGGGGTGGAGACGGAGGGGGAGGAGGAGCTCGCGCCGTGTGCGGATTGGGAGGAGCCCGGCCGGCGGCCGCCGCCGAATGAAGCGGGAGAGCGGAAGGCAGGGTCGAGACGACAGCGCAGCGAGAGAGAACCTCAAAGAGAAATGGGGGAGGCGGTCGGGTTGGACAGAGGGAAGAGAGCGGCGAGGTTGGTCAGAGGGAAGAGAGCGGCGAGGAAAGGAGGGGGCCGAGAGTGCGCTCTAGTCAAAGGGTTGAAAACTTGGGATGGCGGCTGACAGGTGGGGTCTGCACCCACGCAGCACTGGGGTTTGGTGAGGTGAGGGGTGTTAGCGCTTAAGGCTTTCCCTAGCGCCTGGCCGTTCCAATCAAGAATTCAAATTTTCTTTTCAGATAAAATCTCGGTTGGGACCGGATGACGAAATCTCGGTACTTCGGACAAATCTCGTCCGAAATTCAAAAACCAAAGTTCAAATCTGGTCCGTTTGCTACTGAGAAATCCCGAAATTCGTCGAGAAATCCCGAAATTTCGGGAGAAATACCCAAAATTTCGGTGTTTTTGCAATGGCAGAAAAGTGGGTCAAACAATGTCGAAAAAATTTCAAATTTGTTTTGGAGAGTTCTGACACATAGGTGATATTTCCATAAATATTTCGGATAATTCTGAGGTCTGTGGAATTTTTAAAAATTCAAATATTGTTACTATCCTGATAAAACGCTGACCGGCAATTTTGAACCGAATGCAAAATGGTTCAAACCACGTTATAAACTTTTGAAAAAAAATTCTGCATGGTTATGATCCATCTCTAATGTTCTCATAAAATTTTCAGATGATGATCAAACTTCATGAATTTATAAAAATTCGAACAGTACTACTGCCCTGTTAAAAGGCTTACCGGCAAACTTGAACAAAATGAAAAATTATCTAAACCAAGTTAAAAACTTTTGAAAATTTTTTGGATGGTCCTGATGTAACATTAATGTTTCTTTAAAATTTTTAGATGATAATCATTCTCAAATAATTTTTAAAAATTCAGACAGTGCTACGTCTGATAAAAGCCTAATGATCAATATATATATTTGCTTTAGCAATAAAAAAAAGTTTAAATTTTTTAAAAATTTTACAGAAGGGTGATAAGGAAGTGCTTAATATCTCATAAACATTTTGAATAATTATCACACTCCTTCAGTGAATTTATAAAATTCTTACAAGGCACAGTATTTTATGTTCTTCTCTTTTTTATTTTTGAAATATAATATAACAAACGAAGTTCAATGCTTACATAGATTTGATTGACCAAACAAAAAAAGTTCAAATTTTTTGAAAAATTTATATAATGGTACTGAGCAAATTATTAATCTCTCACAAAAATTTTAGATCATAATCACACTCAAGAAAATTTATAAAATTCTGACGATGTAACTGTCCCAATTATATTCATTCTGTTTTTGATTTTTTAAGGATAACAGATGAATCTAAATTATTTTGAAATTTTTTATGTATGATCCTAAACTACTAAATATAGTACAATAAAATTTTGAACTCATTATAAAGCTTGTATAATTTTATAAAAATCTGACAATATTTCTGCCAAAATTTTAAAATATCTCAAAATTTTAGTTTTTCAATAAATTTTCATAGGAGATGACTTTCTTAAGGGTTATTGGACCAAATCCGGCCCTAAAAGTTCAAAAACCAGCCAAAAAACATGAAATTTCGGCAAAATTTCGCCGAAAAAATGAAATTATTGTAACAATTTCAAAAAAAAATTATTTTTTTTATCCAACCGGTAGTCTAGATTTCATGGAGGCCCAAAATCTAAAATTTCGCCAAAATTCGGTGAGATTTGGAACCCTGGTTCCAATCTCGACTCCGAGGTGTACTTTCGCATTTCCTCCCACAAAAATTTTTTTACGGTAATACTTGGACTTTTGTCATCGTTTCAATATATGCTAAATTTAGCATATTAAGATTTAGCTAAGGATTTTATTTGCCCATGAATTGGTCAAATTTGGAAGAAAATTATTTAGAGAGCTAGTAAAAAAGTAACATTGCAAAAATAGAACCAGTTTTCGAGGCCTACTGAGAGGCTCTAAGGATGACTCAAGGGGCGACCCACTTCTTATCAAAGGCAGCTGTTATCGCACTTTCTTCCTTACCATCATCATTGCTTGAGCGACAACAGCAGTGCCTTCCATCTGCAGCCTCCCCTTCCACCTCTCTTTCCCTCCTAACTCCTAGTTATACACACCCACGCCCGAAGAGGAGGCCACCGCGGCTATTGAGTTTGGGTTCATGCAGTGGGTAGCGAAGCTCCATGAGGACATCCGTGTGTGAGATTGAGGTGCTGCAATCGTAGATCTAGGGTGTCCCTCTCAAGATCTGTATGTTGTCGGGCACCGACGGCGGGGACACGGCAGTGAGCGGCGTCGGTGAGGTGGTTATCGTGGCACGAGGTGTCGATGTAGTCATGGGCCCACACCACGGGGCTAGTGTTGCATTTTCCTTGTCAGACCTGGCCTGGAGCTGGTTCACTTGAGGAGAATATTTTCTAAGATCATACCAATCATGCCATTCATGAACAGACTCCGTAAGATCGTGTAGAGTAGAATAGAAAAAGTTATTTTCCATGATCCAATTCTTTATTTATTACACTTACCTTTTTATTATAGTTCGACTAGGCTTTGCTTCCTTTCGTCAGATCAGGCCAGATCTACCCTTCTCCTTGTCAGATCTGGTCGAACCCAATGGTGCTTTGGCGCATGAGGTGCACGCAGGGGTTTTAGTGGCTCAGTGATCGAAGCAGGCTCAGTAGGATCTTGGTCGTCAACATCAGTTGGAGCGATGCGCCGATTGCGGTGGCATAACCCTATTTAGTCTAGGTAGCAAGCGGTGTTCCTGCGTAGGTGGCACATGGTTTTGGCCAGTGACCACCCCCTCGACAGCTTATCACGATAGGCAGCGCGTGTGGTGATCTGTCATTTGGCCAGTGGAGGGTCCCTCAGCAGAGGGCTACAGTGAGTGGATTTGCGCCACGATGGCGTAGCAATAGTGTGTTGCGGCGGGCAATGCGCATGGTGCTCTAGTTGGCAGCGGCACCCTCGGTAGCTTGCCGTGGTAGTATGGGTGTGCATCACGAGTGCAGCGATGGTGCGTTGCAGAGGGCATCGTGCGTCGGCAGTTGGCCGGCATCAAACCCCTCGACAGCGCGTCTGGACGATGGTGTGTCACGACAATGGTATGCACGTGGGCGGCACAACGGTGTGATGGGTTGGGCAGCGTGTTGAGATGGTGCAGTGTGCGTCATGACGGTGAAGGTGTTGGAAGTGTCCCAACGGCGAGCTCTGCGTCTTCTGCGGGTTGGTGCGTTGCGTTCAAGGCGTCCATGGCATCATCGGCTTGTGCGTTGTTGTTGAGCTCGAGTGCGCATGACCAGTGCGGCGGTATTGTACTAGATGGTGTCTTTACCTCTGGTTTCGGTGTTAGTGATGCTTAGTTAGTTGTTCCAGGTGGATTCTCTCCGTGGTGTGGTGTTGTAATTCATTTTGGACAGTGTTGTTCTCTCTTTTTCCTTCAATGAAATTAAATGCAGTTGCCAAAATTTAGCATTCCTAGACTACAAAGTACAAACTAAATAGCTCCAAAAATCCTATGCAGTTTAGGTTACAAGCCGGTAAGGGTGAGCTATAAGAATGTAGGTCATTCAATTCAAATCCCGCGAAGACAGAAACATGAAAATGTTCACTTTTTTGTCTTGTTGTCTGTGATGTAGTAAATCTCCTGATAAATGATTTCGATTCTCTATTTTTGTTTTTCCATTTATTTTCTCACAATCTTCGATAGACAGCATATTTTCAAGAGTGTCTAATACTCCCTCCCCGGCTACTACTTGGTCACTAGCAGGGTTTACAATATCGATATCGCGATAATAGATCATATCGAGGTTTTCGAAAATCGGAAAAATTAAGTCGAAAATCGGTCAAAATTGAAGGGTTTCGAAACCAAACTTTTTGAAGAAAGAATTAAAAAAAACGATTTTCACCGACAATCGTTCGATATGCTTCGATAATTGACTGAATTTTTGTGAGCGATTTTGTGAACTTGTGTTCTTCGGCGATCGATTTTGTGAGCGATTTTCACTCGATATTCATTGATAATTTAGCGATATTCATTGATTATCGTGATATTTACGTCGCATAATTTTTTTTGATTTTTTTTTATTTAACCGGTTTGCCGACCGGTATTATATACCGTACCGGCTCGATATGGTCTATACTCGCGATATTTGAGTGATTATTGACGATATTGCAAACCCTGGTCACTAGCTTACCACCCCAGGAGGCAACAACATTAAGGGGTTGTTTTGTTCGTTACCCATACAAACCCTTCCAATGTGTGTCAGATTTTGGCACTACCAAAATTTGGTCATGGAATTATTGGCCCAAGTTTTTGCCAAGCTTTGGCAACAAAATGAACTAAAGATGCAATATAAAAAGAATCTTACCAATGTTTAGTAGCATATTGGTAACAAACCAAATGGGTATCAAATTTAATCAAAGTTACCAAACTTTGGTAACCCAAATTTTGGCATGCATAGGTTTAGAACCAAACAGCCCTTAACTAACTTAGAACTTACAGCCTTGGGTAGCAGTCGCAAATACATGTCGCAGTGGGCACCGGTATAGTCTCTAAAACACCGCTTTGGCCACTAATTTTTATTGTACTATATTTATAGAACTCAATAAAATTATAATATTATGAAAATACCTTTTGAAAAATATCTGAATTTTATATATCCAATATAAATATTTAAAAATATACTGATAGCTAAAGTTTTAAAAAGTCGTTGTCCCAGCTGGTAAGTATTTCATTGAGCTGGTCATTCGGTGAGGGGGTGTAGCTCATATGGTAGAGCGCTCGCTTCGCATGCGAGAGGCACGGGGTTCGATTCCCTGCACCTCCATTCTTTTTGTTTGTTCTGCAAGGTCTAGTGAGTAGTGAGTAACGACTAACGAGGCGCGCGGGGATGGAAACAATCCAGCACTGAGCTTGGACTTCGCGGACGGCGCACGCACACACTTGAATTCTTTCGGCGCCGCCGCTAAAAACTTCTCCGAAGCGTGCAAAAATTTCGGCAACCTGTCAGATTCAAACGGTTGCAGTCGCAGCGGGAGTATTTTTTTCTTTTCTGTTCAGGGTTTTCGCCGTCGAGAACTCCATTGTCGAATAATCCGATTCCTAACGATCCGAATTGGAGAATGTAAAAAGAGAGAGACGTGTTTAGGAGAGCAACAATGAAATTCTTTATTGCTAATGATTTCTGGTACATTAAGGGGGAACCCCTCCTCCTTTTATAGCACTCAACTAAGGTTTTGGCTAAAGGGACCAGCATGGGCCTTCATAGGCCATCAGGGTTTCCCAACACTCCCCCTTGGGCTTTTGCCGCGAGATGCATATGCCTCATTAAAACTCCAGAAAAACCCAGTGAGAAAAATACTTTGAGAAAGAGTACATAGCATACGCTTACTATGTTGCACGAATTGCCTCGTTAAAAACCTTATGCAAGAAAACTTCATGAAAAACTTGCTAAGGAAAAGAGTACAATTCTCCCAACTTCAATTGCTAATCTTCGAGATTCATGTTGGGTACTCATAATTCATCTTCGAGATTTATGTGAGAGTATGTGAAATATCTCCCCCTGAAATCTGCACTTCTCTAAGTCTCATCATCCCAATTCCTTTCACGCACCTTTCAAAGGTAGATGCTGGGAGTGATTTAGTGAGCAAATCTGCAAGATTTTCACATGACTTAGTATGCAATATCTTGATCTCGTTCATCTTATGCAATTCGTGAGCATAGAAGAACTTGGGGTTGATATGCTTCGTCAGATTGCTCTTCACATAACCCATCTGTGCTTGGGCAACACAAGCTGCATTATTTTCATAAATTATCGTGGGAGTTTGCTCAATGTTCAAGCCACATGACTTCTGGATGTGGTGAACCATTCTTCTGAGTCATGCACATTCACGAGATGCTTCATACAAAGCAATGATTTCCGAGTGGTTTGTCGACGTCGAGACAAGAGTCTGTTTAGACGACTTCCAAGAAATTGCTGTTCCTCCACATAGGAAAACATAGCCGCTTTGGGACTTGCCAAGATGGGTCCGATAAATACCCAAAGATCTGCATAGCCAACCAAATTCAATTCATTGTTTCTTCAAAATGATCGAGGTCTTTGCTTCCTTGGAGGTAACGGAAGATGTCCTTGATCCCTTTCCAATGCCTTTTGGTGGGTTCTGCCTGCATCGAGCTAGCAAATTCACAATAACGCAATGTCCGACCTGGTGCTATTCGCAAGGTACATAAGCGCCCAATCGCACTCGATATGGGAATTTCGCTCCCGTGACTTCCTCCCCTCTTCTCTAGGTCTCAGATGGGTCTAGGTCCGCTTGGAGTGACCTTCCGACCATTGGTGTCTTCGCAGATATGCTTTTTCAAATCCAAACCTTTCCAACACTTTCGTGTGTAGGTTGATTGATGTACCAAGATTCCTCTTTGGACATGTTCAAGCCGCAAGCCTAAACAAAACTTGGTTTTACCCAAATCTTTCATTTCAAACTCGACTTCAAGTATGAGCATGCCTCTTCAATTTCTTCATCCGTCCCAATGATGTTCAAGTCATCTACATAGACGGAGATTATACGTAATCCATTCGGGATCGCCAGATAAACACACATGGACAATCTTCATTGCTTGTGTAGCCTTTCTTGCAGAAAGTCACTCAAGCGATTGTACCACATTCTTCCCGATCGCTTGACCCATACATACAGTGATTTCTCCAATTTCACATGCATGTGTTTCTATTTGCTCCGCCTTGGTTCGGGATAGGAATTCCTTCCAGATTTTTTCATGTATATCTCCGAATCCAAGTTTCCATACAAATATGCTGTGACAACATCCATTAGCTTCATTCTCAACTTCAAGTTGATCGCCATTGAGATCAAATATCTAAAGGTAATTCCTCCCATGACCGGAGAATAGGTTTCTTCATAATCAACTCCGGGACGTTGAGTGAAACCTTGAGCTACAAGCCTTGCTTTGTACCTTACAACTTCGTTGTTTTCATTCCTCTTCCTAACAAAGACCCATTTGTGACCTACGGGTTTATATGGGAGGTGTGCGGCATCTGCTCAAACACCTCTCTCTTGTTCGGAGAGACTAACTCTGCAGTTGATTGCCTTTTTCATTCTTCCCAATCTAGCCTTTTCTTGCACTCGCTAGAGATGCAGTGCTCGGGATCATGATCAATGATCGAGGCAATCTTCTTTGCAAAGTATGCATCAACGCTGGCTGTTGCTCTATTCAGGGATTCTCCTGTTATTACAAAATTTATGGTCATTTCTCCATGGGGTGCTTCATGCACTTCTACTTGCTCTTCGGTGCTATTCCCTATTGCAGGAGCAAGTTCCTTTAGCTTTCCATCGTCTATGTGTGCGCACACATTATTTCCGGCGGCTTCCTGCAATAGAAGGTTCAAGTCTGGAATTGCCTTTCCTGTTGGCTTCTTTCCAGTGCCAGGTCTCAACTGGCTCCCCTTCTTTCCTTGGGGCATTTTCGTGATTGGTTGTGGTAAGTCCTCTCGCCCAGTTTTCTCCAGACGTCTCCGGGTACTTTGGGTTTGAGAAGCCAGATTTCCTGTTCTTTTTATTTGAGGCCTCTGAACAGGTTGAGGAATACCTTCTATTTTCTTTGGTATTTCCACCCTCTCTGGTGCATTCCTTGCGGGTACATGCGACTTAACCACGCCTTCGATCACAAAATGATCAGCAGCTTCATTTGCTAAATTCGCAAATCAATTATCTTCTGACTTCTTGATTTGCTTCATTAGTGCGGGGTCATGTGCGGGGATCCCTGGAATGCCATATGATTTCCGCATTTTTCATCCAAAGGTTGATTTCTCCCTAATGATGGGAAACGATCCTCGCCAAAGATGCAATCGAATCGGGTCAGATGCAAGTCTCCATCATGGGTTCCAAATACCGATTATGGATGCACTCTCATAACCAACGATATCCTCGACTTGCGAGAGGGCCCATTGCGATCACGAGGGGTGGTATAGGTACATATACCATACACCCAAATTTTCTAAGATGGGAGATCTTCGGGATGATCCGTACAAGCCGCATAGGAGAATGGATGTTGTAGACCGACGGTCCGAAATTGATAAGAGCCGCTGCGTCGCGAGATCGTGTCCCCAACAAGTGTTGGGCAAGTTACAACTCGCAAAAGCGGTCCGCAATGAACTTAATCCTCTTTATTAGTGCTTCGCTAGTCCATTCTCGCGTATGGACGCAGCGGTACGGAGTGCTCAATCGCTATCCTGCAGCGAAGCAATAATCATCAAATGCCTTTGAAGTAAATTCTCCAAAGATTGTCCATTCTAATGGACTTCACGCGATGATCGTGGAAAGCATTCTTAATTCTTATGATCTGCGAGATCGACTTTACAAAAGCATGGTTTCTTGTTGACAACAAGCATACATGCGACCATTTCGAGGAAGCATCGATGAGCACCATAAAGTATCGAAACGGCCTCGACAGGGCTGAATCGGACCGCAAATATCCCCGGATGCGTTCCAGAATGCAGGGATTTCACTTTGCACTTTCATGACAGAGGGTCTAGTTATTAATTTCCCGGTGGCACATGTAGGGCACACAAAATCTTCATGATTCGGGAAATTTTTAACGTTAATGCCATGACCTTGTGAGTTGTTCACTATATTTCTCATCATTCTAAGACCAGGTGACCTAATCTACCATGCCATAAAGAAAATAACTCGTAGCTTCTAAAAATAGTCTTCAAGGAAGTATACACTTGGTGCATGAATATTCGTGTAGTACAACCTGATTCATATGAGGGACATTTTTCTAATACCATTTTTCCACATACCGCGTGCTTCACAATGCACAAGTATTCTTTGCCATTTTCTTCATTGGTTTCTACGTGAAAACCATTGGCGCGGATGTCTTTAAAGCTTAAGAGAGTGCGCGTTGATTCAGGGTACAAAAGGGCTTCTTCAATTACCAAAGTTGTACCCATAGGCAATATAATAGTGGCTCTTCCTGAGCCGATTACATATGAGTCGCTTCCTGCGATCGTGGTAATCTTTCCAGCGTTCTTCGTGATCGGCTGGAAATACTTAGACTCTCTTAAGATGGTATTTGTTGTGCCACTATCAACAATGCATATCTCTTCCATTTGGGCGCTACACGATTTCTAGATAAAAGAAATATAATTCTAATCAAACAGAGGTAAAAATAATTCAAATATTGCTTGTAAATGAAAGAATACTGAAATAAAGAATAAATTGCATATTTATTTATGAGAGAAGTATGCTCTTCTAGAGCTTACAATCCATTATTCAAAAGAAAATGCTTAACAACCATAATCTAAAAGAAAATGCGATTCATGCATTTAAACGGCAGTGCAAGGTTTGATCATTCTACTCGACGGTAGGTTTCGCGTCCTGCGAGGACCCTAGACCAATCGCAGCACAGAGCTTCTTGCCCCCAAGAACTATCTTCACGTTCGATGCCCAAGTGAGGTAGTTCTGACCGTGCGAGGCCAGTTCTTCAAACTCACGATTCATGATTCATGATGCATGTTTTCAAAATTTCGACACTAGATTACTACGTGTAATCTAATAGAAAATGGTTGCAAAAACATAAAGTGCAGAAAAATAAATTGCTATACATTGCAGGATATAACATTGAGCAATGAATTCAAATTCATAAAGAATATTAAAAAAATGCAAAAAATAATACTGGAAAAATAAAACCAGAGACAAAATATTTTTCTGGATTTTTCTAGCAATTTTCCAAAAAATTCTGCAATTTTTTTCTCTTTTCCTTTTCTTTCTTCTTCTTCTCTTTCTTTTCTTTTCTTTTTTTCCTTTCAGCCGAGCGGCCTTCGGGCTGCTTTTCCTTTTCTCCTGGCCTTTGGGCCTTTAGCCCACAGCGCCTTCCGAAGTCACGGCGGCTAGGGTTGGAAACCCTAGCCGCCATTCAATCCTCGCGCACGGAGGGCCATTCGATTCCTCGCGCACGGAGGCACGGAGGTGGGGAGGCGGCGCTCGGGTGCTTCATGCACGGACGCAGCGAGGCGCTTGGCGCGCGGCGAGGAGAGAGGCGGCGGCGCGACGAGGCGCGCCGAGGCGGCAGGCAGGCGCCGGCGTGAAGCGGCCGGGCGGCGCCGCGGCTTTTCGGCGCGCGCGGCGCAAAGACGGCGGGGAGAGGCGGCGGCGAAGCGAGGCCACCGGACATCTTCCGCTGGTGTTGCGCGCGCGCCGCCGCTGTTGCCGAACAATCGAGGCGCCGCGGTTTGGGCTTGGCGGCGCGTGGGTGCGCAGCGCCGTTTCTTCTTGGCGGCGGCGCTACGAGCCGGCAACCGAGGCCGGATGCGCGGCTCGCACGGAGCCGGCACGGCGGTGGCGAAGCCGGGCCGTCTTGGTCGCGCGAGCGGCCCGGCCGAAGGCGGTTGTGAGCCGAGGTCGAGGCGGCGATGGCGCGAGCCCGAGGTCAAGACGGTCTTGTGGTCGCGAGCCGTGGGCGTTCGCGTGAAGTCGGCATCGCAAGGCCGCCGACCACCGGCGGCGACGCGGGCGCGGCTTCATCTTGCCGCGCGATGGCGACGGAGGGCTACGAGCCGAGCGCGAGCGACGGAGCGAGCCGGCGGCGACGTCGGCGGCCGAGGCCGTCTGGCTTCGGCGGGCGGCGGCGGGCGGATACCGGGCGGCAGAAGCTGCCGCATCTTGTGCGAGCCGGCGACGGCCGGGCGCTGCGGCGACGGCGCGGAAGCCGAGGCGGCGGTGGCTTCGACGCGCTGGCCTCGAGGTACGACTGCGTCGGAGGTCGGTCGCGCTCGGCCGAGCCGAGGTAACGCCATGACCGAGGCGGCGGCAGCCAGAAGACTTCCGAGGCCAGTTTACCGACGGGCTGCGACGGCGCGCGGCGCGGGCGGCTTCACGTGACGGCCGATGATGAACAGCGCTTCAAGCGCGGATACCGAGGCATCTGTAATTTTTCTTCTTCTTTTGTATGAACAGTAAAACTGCGGATGCATGTCGTTGTAGCTTCTTACCACGCGACGAAACACAAAACAGATGCGTAGGGTAGATGCATGCATAGGATCAACAGCGATTAGATTCAATCGCCGATTCTCACCTCTTCTCACCTTTTCAATTCCGATCTCCTGTAGAGCTTCGTGCTGGTAACGTGTTAAGGAACCTCGCTATCGAATAGTCCGGGGTTCCCGAACAGATCTGAATTGGAGAACAGAAAGAGAGAGAGAGACGTGTTTAGGGAGAGCAACAATGAAATTCTTTATTGCTAATGATTTCTGGTACATTAAGGGGGAACCCCTCCTCCTTTTATAGCACTCAACTAGGGTTTTGGCTAAAGGGACCAGCATGGGCCTTCATGGGCCATCAGGGTTTCTCAGCATCGCCTTCGCAGACTCTTGGTTACCTGAACCTGCAGCCATGTCGCCGCGACTCCTCCTGCCGGGCAAGCCTATGGTTTTAGTTTGAAACGGACACAAGACACACCAACACAATCGGGACACCGGAGGCGTGGATGTGAATGACTGTGCTGACGTGGTTAAGTTTCTTCCACCTGTTCGATCTAAGGATACTAATGGACTGAAGCCTAGCACAGATTTGATCTAAACTTAATATATTTTTATAGATCTGTATCTAATCTGATTCAAAAAAAAGCGAGGTCCAAACCTGGTCTAGATCCAAATAAAAGTCTGAAACTTGATTTGGGTCTTTATCTAAACAAATTGTTTGTTTGATGAGTTGATAGATTACGGTGCAATATTTAAGTGATAAAACTAGGCCTATAATTGTATATAATTACGTATCTCACTTACTGGAAACAGAGGTTGAAAATTAGAATTTAAAGTATACTGCTGAAGTATGTAAAACAAAAAGAAAAGCATTAGTACCAAATGCAACATCAATTGATTTACTTGGCTGGTGGTGAGAGATCTAGTAAAAAAACATAAAGTCCAAATATGACCTAATTTGGCTTAGATCTAGTCCAAATAACTATAGATCCACAATGTGTCCAATCCATTTGCAGTTTTAGATCAGTCTAATCTAAAAGCCTGAATCGTTCCAAACCCGTTAGCATCCGAGGTTTTTGATCACATATATGGGAAGTGAAGTGTCCACTGTCCAGCGCTCGAAGGATGCCAGATTAATGCACAAGTGCTCTTGAAAGATATGCTAGGTACTAATAAAAAATTCATTTCGTTCGTCTGCCCTACCATTCCCTGGGGCTGGATGCCAACACTGAAGTAAACATGAGCGAAAGATCTGTAAATTGCTGGCGACTGGCGAAGCACTTGGATACAGTGGTTGAGATCACAAGTCGTGCCCTCATCTTCTAATTAAGGCAAAATTAGCTGTAAAACACTCTCTCTCTCTTTTAGCATTTGCTTCAAAATACTGGTTTTTTTTTTGTCTTTGCTAAAAGACAAAAAACATTAATGCTTCTTTGTCGTAGGACACTCTCGTATTAAAATATAATATCCGATGAGAGAGGAGAGAAGGTGGGTGCAGGCTCCGTGAGAAAAGATGAGAATATGAGGAGGTAGAGAAGAGGTTATAGGTAAAAGACTTTTCAGAAACCTTCTCTCTCCTCTCTCTTAGCTATATATTATATTTTAATGATTAAAATGTCCTATGATAAAGAGTCACTAAAGTCTAGTATTTTTCAACAAAGACACAAAAAGTGGGTGTCCTAAGCAAAAGCCACAAAATTCAGGTGTCATGTAGCCAATTTTAGCTTAATTTAAAGCCATGTAGAAATCTGAAACATGACTGGAACTAGGGACGGGAAGCATCAACACTTGCATTAGTAGTGTCAACTGGGATAGTATTTGTATCGGGCGGAGGGGTTACTTCTACGTGATTTTGATAGTTGGAAGATAGATTTTAAACAATATTTCACTCCCTAGTTGATAAATATAAGGGCTATAGTTTGAATGATCATGTTTGAAAATATAAAACTTGCATGTAGATTTAATAAGTATTTTCTACTATATCTCTATTTATTCTCTCTCAATCATATGCATTTATTTATTACCATCCACACAAAGTAACATCTCTCATTTTCCTTATGTCTTTCTCAATTTTATCACAATTTTAATTCTTGTGTAAAATCAAAATACGTCTTATATTTATCAACAGAGGGAGTATACGAGAGACAGAAGTTAGGATACTAAAAGAGCCGAAGGAGCACGGAAGATATGATCTTATTTAGGGAGCTTTTCTTACCTTTAAGGCACCGGCAGGTTAAGGCCCTGTTTAGGGAGCTTTAAGATCCTATTTGGGACAGCTTTTGATTGTGCAGATTTTGAATTCTCCAAAAATCGGATGGGTGATAACTTCTGATTTTTCATATAAATCTACTTCTGATTGTGGGAAAAGCTTTTCAAGAAGCTTCTTGGATAATCCAGAACTTAGATTCTCAGAGAATCAGAAGCTGTCATCCACCCGATTCTTAGAGAATTCAGAATCCGCACAATCAGAAGTTGTCCCAAATAGGGCCCAAACTAACTTCAGCTTTTGAAAAGCCAGGAATTTCCCTAAACAGCTCCGCTTTTAAGTGGTTTTTGGAATCTAGATATATAACTAGCAAAAAAACAAAAGCTGAAAGCTGGAGCTGCTTTTGTAACTTATTGATGAGAGAAATTAGTTATTTGTGAAACGATCTCTTATAAAAAGCTACAGCCACTTTTTAATCTGAAAAACTAAAAAACAGCTTTTCGAAAAAACTACGGTTCCTCTAGATAGATCCTAGGTTCTCGCAAACACAGCGTGGTTTCTTAAGGAAACGTGTCCTTTTGTACCTAAAAATGAAGCCCTTCTCCACCAGGTTATTGGACAAGCCAATTTCTGTACAGGGATACAATGTATGGATCAACTACAGACTACTAATATAGTGCCAGTGCTAACGCTACGACGGTAGTACATCCGCTTATCAATTAAATGCGAAGATAAGTATGAATATAACACTTAATAGTAAATAATCTTGTGACCACATTGTATGCATTACATATTTGGAAGGAGAGCGAATCAAACAAGGAAATAAATAGGGAAGATCCGCATGCAAGGAAACCAGAATTGAATTTTTTACTGTCCCGACCAAAACTGTATGTACTACATATTTGGAAAGAGAGCGAATCAAACAAGGAAATAAACGGGGAGGATCCGCATGCAAGGAAACCAGAATTGAATTTTTTACTGTTCTTGCCTCGTGATCGTATTTTTTTCCGAATATAACCTTTTTCGAGATTTTTTTATGGATCTAGCCCCATATAGCCTAATTTCAGCGTACAGAGAGCGCCGATTTTTTTTTCATTTTTTATCCACGGAACCAGCGGTTTGTGAGTGCTGTTTAAATTTTTCAATTTTTTCTCGCGGAACCAATACATGGCGAGTCTTGTTTAATTTTATCTTTTTCCTGCGGATCCAGTGATCATGACAACGATTTATTTTTCTATATTTTTCCAAAATTATTCAGTGGATGGGCACCGCTTGATTTTTTTTTCATTTTTTCTCCCACGCTTGAATTTTTCAGTGGCCACCAAGCATTTATTTTTTTTGCCAAAATTATTAAGCTTGATTTAACACCGCTTGATTGTTTTTTTTATTTTTCGGGAATTTTTTACTGTGTTGGCATTATCGTTATAAGTTTTTTCTGAATCATTCTCGCGACGATGAATTTACGATTGTAGCCTTGAGCCGGAAAAATTCGTGAGAGCGATGTGGCAGATATTATTTACCAAATCGAGCTCGAACTTTTACTATATTAGTATCGTCGTTATAATTTTTCTAAATCAGGGCTCTCGGGCGATGAATTTGCGATTGTAGCCTTGAGACAGAAAAATCGTGAGAGAGGTGCTAGAATTTTTTTCCACGGTTTTCTTTTCCCAAAGACGTAATATATGGTCCTTTCCTTTTCCAGACGTTTGTTTCTTTTCCTTGATTCCAAGACGCTTTGTTTCCTTTTCCTTGTTGATCTTTGGAGGTGAGAGAAGGTCATTGTGGGCCACAGGATGATTTTGAAAAATATGGAAAAACAAATCTGCGCTCACGTAATCACTGGATCCGGAAGAAAAAAGATAAAAATTAAATAGTGCTCGCTTCGGCCGGTTCCGTTCCGTGAGAAAAAATTGAAAAAATTAAGCAAGACTCACGCATGCTTGGTTCTTTAGATAAAATAAAAACAAAAATTCAACGCCTCCGTCTTGGCAAATTAGGCTCTTTGGGGCTAGATCTGTAAAAAAGTCTCGAGAAGGGTCATATCCGAAAAAAATACGATCACAATGCCAGGACAATAGAAAATTCAAGTCTTGTTTCCTTGCATGTGGATCCTCGTGTTTATTTCTTTGTTTGATTCACACTCCTTCCAAATATGTAGTACGTACAATTTTGGTTAGTAAAAAATTCAAGTCTGGTTTCCTTGCATGCGGATCCTCCTTATTTATTTTCTTGTTTGATTCGTTCTCCTTCCAAATATGTAGGTGGGGGAGGTCTGTTGTGGGCCACAGGGATGATTAGACACACTAAATAATGGCCATCGGATGTGGGTGAGTAAAACTGAGGAAAGATTTGAGACGTTCATTTTGATGAATGCAAGTTTCTGAGGACGTTTTGCTGGGTGCACGAACATTAGGCCATCTATAATGAGGTGCATTATTTAGGGTGGACGTAGGAAAAATTGCTTAGATGCATTATAAGGGGTATAGATAAATTGAGACAATCTCATCACAAGAAAAGCCTTTGGTTAATAATAGACCATGGGCCGGTCTGGATGCCTACTACTAGATAATGGGCTAGATTCTTTAGGATCCGTGGCCTTGAACTTTGATGTCTCACTAAACGTGTCCGAGCAATGGTTACAGTGGGCTGTATGGCTGTTTCGTCATGGTCATTGTTTCTCTAGAACCCCAGTAACTTCAACCTGGCGTGTTGAAGCTTTGTTTGGAACACTATTGAAGCTTATTATGGCCATGTTCGGTAGAGCTTCAGATACTAGCTTCACCTCAGATCTGAATCTTGTAGGTTAAAATAAATTGAATTAAATTTATATTTTTAGTCTAAAATTAAATAAGATGACCCACCTAAACACTCTTAATATACCCACAGCTTCAGCTCCACGGATCTGTGGAGCTAGAAATACCCAGCTCCACCAGATCCGTGGTTCTGATAGAGCTGAAGCCGTACCAAACACACCCTATATTCATTTACAAGGAGTTGAACATTTCATCTTCACGGCCAAAACCATGCTTCACCGTTTCTCGTCATTCAAAACAGCTAAAGAAGTTTAATTCTCTGTGATCAATCTAAAACATCCATCACCTGGCTAGACAACAATGAGATATCATGCTCATTCTCTCCACAGTCCATTCGCCCAGCAAAATCAAATACGGCTGGCTCAACTGCCCCCACTCGGTTAAAAAAAGGAAGAATGCCCATTCCAGAATTCAATGCAAAAGAGAGGATTCCTGCAAGACATGAACAACCAATTAGTATTTAGTACTAGCATATGAAGTAAACTCTGCAGCCTCTAGAAGGT
The DNA here is from genome assembly GCA_036346275.1 of Otatea glauca. Lineage (NCBI taxonomy): Eukaryota > Viridiplantae > Streptophyta > Magnoliopsida > Poales > Poaceae > Otatea > Otatea glauca. The sequence goes on from CM070715.1 coordinate 23,372,774, forward strand.
CAGGCATATGAAACCAGCCATCCATTCTCCAAGACTCCTTCGTATATATGACTGGGACGGATTAGGTGCAAGTTTAAGTTGTCTTCCAAAGCTAGATAATTAATCACACGTACCATCAATGACCGGATGATTTCCTGTTCTTGTCATCTATACCCTTTTATAATGCACCTAAGCATTCTTTTCTACGTCCACTCCAAATAATGCACCCCACTAGAGATGGCCTAACTTTCATGCACCCAGCGAAACGTCTCCAGAAACTTGCTTCTATCAAAATTAACCTCTCAGATCTTTCCTCAGCTTTACTCACCCACATCCGATGGCCATTGTTTAATGTGTCTAACTCATCCCTGTGTCCCACAACAGATCTCCCCCAACCTGCAGCATCATCTCAAGAAAAAGAAAACAAATATCCTGGAATTAAGGAAAAGGAAACAAACGTTCTAGAAAAGGAAAAGATCATATATTACGTGCTGGGAAAGGAAATCGGAAGACAGGGCCACTATACTAGTAAAGAAAAAAAACCGCATGCTTCTTAATTTGCTACTTGAGTCGTAGGCAGTTGAAAAAAAATTGGTCAGGGGCGACTTTTTCCGTTGGCCCGAAGCTTTGAACAGTTCTTGACCAACCATCAGGATTCACAAAACCCTGAAAAATAGCGGTTTTCGAGCGTACCGCTACGGTTCGAGATCTAAAACCACTCGATAAACCGTTCTAATTAAAAAAAATCAAAAAATTTGAAAAAAATTATGCGTTAAAAACCGCTCGAAAACCGTTTTGTAGGAACATTTCAATTGGTCAGCTGGTTTTTCGTTGAAAACCGAACGGTTTCAATATTTTTTTGTTTTTTAATAATTTTTTTTATTTCTTATCCTTCTATTTTTGATGGTTTTTAGCGGCGTAAGGATTTTGCATAAACGGATGTGGTTTCTAAAAAATCTTGTGAAAATCAGGTGTCCAGACGGGACTACAAATTGTTAAGGAACCTCGCTATCAAATAGTTCGGGGTTCCCGAACAGATCTGAAGTGGAGAACGAAGAGAGAAAGATGAACACAGAATATAGGAGGAACGACTCTGTAATTCTTTATTGCTTTTTAATTGTCTGTACAATGGGGAACCCCCTTCCTCCTTATATAATAGTCGTCTAGGGTTTGACTAAGGGGCCATCGTGGACCACATGGTTTCCCAACACTCCCCCTTGGGCCCTATACTGCGAGATGCATATGCCTCATTAAAACTCCAGAAAAACCCAGTGGGAAAAATACTTGGAGAAAGGGTACATAGCATACGCTTACTGCGTTGCACGAATTGCCTCATTAAAACCTTATGCAAGAAAACTTCATGAAAAACTTGCTAAGGAAAAAGAGTACAATTCACTCAAACTTCAATTGCTAATCTTCGAGATTCATGTTGTGTACTCAAACCTCATGTTCAAGGTTTATGTGGGAGTATGTGAAATATCTCCCCCTGAAATCTGCACTTCTCTAAGTCTCATCATCCCAATCTCTTTAACGCACCTTTCAAAGGTAGATGCTGAGAGTGATTTAGTGAACAAGTCTGCAAGATTTTCACACGACTTAGTATGCAGCATCTTGGTCTCGTTCATCTTATGTAATTCATGAGCATAGAAAAACTTGGGGTTGATATGCTTCGTGAGATTGCTCTTCACATAACCCATCTGCACTTGAGCAACACAAGCTGCATTATCTTCATAAATGATCATAGGAGTTTGCTCAATGTTCAAGCCACATGACTTCTGGATGTGGTGAACCATTCTTCGGAGCCATGCACATTCACGGGAGGCTTCATACAAAGCAATGATTTCCGAGTGGTTTGTCGATGTCGAGACAAGAGTCTATTTAGACGACTTTCAGAAAACTGCTATTCCTCCACACAGGAAAACATACCCAGTTTGGGACTTGCCAGAATGCGGGTTTGATAAGTACCCAGCATCGGCGTAGCCAACCAAATTCAGTTCATTATTTTTTCTGTAGAACAAGCCGAGATCTTTGTTTCCTTGGAGGCAACGGAAGATGTCCTTGATCCCTTTCCAATGCCTTTTGGTTGGTTATGCACTATACCGGGCTAGCAAATTCACGGCGAACGAAATGTCCAGTCTGCTGCTATTCGCAAGGTACATGAGCGCTCCAACTGCACTCAGATATGAGAATTCCGCTCCCAGGACTTCCTCCCCCTCTTCTCTAGGCCTGTATGGGTCTAGGTCTACTTGGAGTGACCTTCCGACCATTGGAGTCTTTGCAGGATATGCCTTTTCAAAACCAAATCTTTCCAACACTTTCTGCGTGTAGGATGATTGGTGCACCAAGATTCCTTCTTGGACATGCTCAAGCTGCAAGCCTAAACAAAACTTGGTTTTACCCAAGTCCTTCATTTCAAACTCAGACTTCAAGTATGAGCACGCTTCTTCAATTTCTTCATCCGCCCCAATGATGTTCAAGTCATCTACATAGACGGAGATTATACAGAATCCATTCGGGGATCGCTGTATAAACACGCATGGACAATCTTCGCTGTTCGTGTAGCCTTTCTTGCAGAGAAAGTCGCTCAAGCAATTGTACCACATTCTTCCTTACTGTTTTAGCCCATATAGCAATTTCTCCAATTTCACACTGTACAGGTTTCTATTTGCTCTGTCTTGGTTCGGGATAGGAATACCTTCCGGTACTTTCATGTATATCTCCGAATCCAAATTTCCATACAAATATGCTGTGACAACATCCATTAGTTTCATTTTCAACTTCAAGTTGACTGCCATTGAGATCAAATATCTAAAGGTAATTTCTCCCATGACCGGAGAATAGGTTTCTTCATAATCAACCCCAGGACGTTGAGTGAAACCTTGAGCTACAAGCCTTGCCTTGTACCTTACAACTTCGTTGTTTTCATTCCTCTTTCGAACAAAGACCCATTTGTGACCTACAGGGTTTATATAGGGAGGTGTGCGGTATACGAGCCCAGACACCTCTCTCTTGTTCAGAGAGACTAATTCTGCAGTGATTGCCTTCTTCCATTCTTCCCAATCTAGCCTTTTCTTGCACTCTGCGAGAGATGCAGGCTCGGGATCATGATCAATGATTAAGGCAATCTTCTTTGCAAAGTATGCATCGACATTGGCTGTTTGATGCTCTATTTAGGGATTCTCCTGTTATTACAAAGTTTATAGCCATTTCATCATGGGGTGCTTCATGCACTTCTACTTGCTCTTCACTGCTATTTCCCATCGTAGGAGTAAGTTTCTTTAGCTTTTCATCGCCCATGTGTGTGCACACATTATTTCCGGTGACTTCCTGCAGTGGAAGATTCAAGTCTGGAATTACCTTTTCCGTTGGCTTCTTTCCAGTGCCAGGTCTCAACTGGCTCCCCTTCTTTCCTTAGGGCATTTTCGTGATAGGTTGTGGTAAGTCCTCTCGCCCAGTTTTCTCCAGACGTCTTCGGGTACTTTGGGTTTGAGGAGTCAGATTTCCTGTTCTTTTTATTTGAGGCCTCTGAACAGGATGAGGGATACCTTCTACTTTTTTTGGTATTTCCACCCTCTCTGGTGCATTTCTTGCGGGTACATGCGACTTAACCACGTCCTTCAGATCACAAAAATGATCAGGCAGTTCATTTGCTAAATTCTGCAAATCAATTATCTTCTGGACTTCTTGATTTGCTTCATTAGTGCGAGGGTCATGCGTGGGGATCTCAGTGGAATACCATATGATTTCCCGGTATTTTTCATCCAAAGGTTGATTTCCTCTTTCTAATGACGGGAAACGATCCTCGTCAAATATGCAATCAGCGAATCGGGTTGTATGCAAGTTTCCAGTCATGGGTTCTAAATACCTGATTATAGATGCAATCTCATAACCAACGTATATCCCAGACTTGCGGAGAGGGCCCATTGCAGTCCGCTGTGGGGGTGGTATAGGTACATATACCATACAACCAAATTTTTTGAGATGCGAGATTTTCGGGATGACCCCGTGCACTAGTTGCATAGGAGAATAGATGTTATAGGCCGAAGGTCTGAAATCGATGAGAGCTGCTGTGTGCAGGACTGCGTGTCCCCAACAAGTGTTGGGCAAGTTACAATTCTGCAAAAGTGGTCTGGCAATGAATTTAATCTTTTTTATTAGTGCTTCAGCTAGTCCATTCTGCGTATGGACGTGCGGTACGGAGTGCTCAACTGCTATCCCTGTTGCAGTGCAATAATCATCAAGTGCCTTTGAAGTAAATTCACTGGCATTGTCCATTCTGATGGACTTCACGTGATGATCAGGGAAAGCATTCTTAATTCTTATGATCTGCGAGATCAGTTTTGGAAAAGCATGGTTTCTTGTTGACAATAAGCATACATGTGACCATTTTGAGGAAGCATCGATGAGCACCATGAAGTACCGAAACGGCCCTGACAAGGGCTGAATCGGGTCGCAAATATCCCCCTAGATGCGTTCCAGGAATGCAAGAATTTCACTTTGCACTTTCATGACAGAGGGTCTAGTTATTAATTTCCCGGTGGCACATGCAAAGCACACAAAATTTTCATGATTGGGAAATTCTTAACATTAATGCCATAACCTTGTGAGTTATTCACTATATTTCTCATCATTCTAAGACCAGGATGACCTAATCTACAATGCCATAAAAAATAACTCAGAGCTTCTAAAGACAGTCTTCAAGGAAGTATACACTTCGGGTGCATGAATTTTCGTGTAGTACAACCCAGATTCATATGAGGGATATTTTTCTAATACCATTTTCCACATACCGCGTGCTTCACAATGCACAAGTATTCTTTGTTATTTTCTCATTGGTTTCTACGTGAAACCCATTGGCTCGGATGTCTTTGAAACTTAAGAGAGTGCGTGTTGATTCAGGGTATAAAAGGGCTTCTTCAATTACCAAAGTTGTACCCATTGGCAATATAATTGTGGCTCTTTCGGAGCCTATTATATAGGAATCGCTTCCTGTGATTGTAGTATTCCTTCCAGCATTCTTCGTGATCGACTGGAAGTATTTGGACTCTCTTAAGATGGTATTTGTTGTGCCACTATCAACTATACATATCCTCTCCATTTGGGCGCTACACGATTTCTAAAAAAAATATAATTTCAATCAGACAGTGGCAAAATAATTCAAACATTGCTTGCAAATTAAAGAATACTGGAATAAAGAATAAATTGCATATTTATTCATGAGAAAAGTATGCTCTTCTAGAGCTTACAATTCATTATTCAAAAGAAATTCGTTAACAACCACAAACTAAAAAAAAGCAAATAATGCGATTCATGCATTAAACGGAATCTGTAAAATATGCATTGACTTCTGCTTCTATGTCATCGACAGAAGTTTTCTCTTCGTTTGCCATAAGCTTGGCTGCAGCATCAATGTCCAGGCTAGTCTGTGAGGATGAGGCAAGTGGGGTATCCACATCCATGGCATCGTTATCACCAATCTTGGCGAAATGCGCCTCTGTTGGGGCATTTTCTTTTGCCTTCTTCTTGGCATGATATGCGTTGATCACTTCCTTGGATTCCCGGTATATTTTTGACCAGTGTCCCCAAGTACCACACCGGAAGCACGTTTGGTTCTGCTATCCATACGGCTTGGCGTGTGTCTTGTCATTCTTCTTCACTAGGGCTTTGGACTCTCCCTTGGCCTGATGCTTCTCTTTTCCACCCTGCTTGCCCTTCTTTCTATGAGTGGGCTTTTTCACCTTATAGCTGTTGGCATTGACTTCTGTGCTAATACCCCTTCTAGGTGGCTGTGAGACGAAGTTCTTGCGTAGAACATCGTCTTGTGACTCCGCAACTTGCATAACATCAATTAGTTCGCTATACTCCTTGTATGCGTCCTGACGATAGCTGCGGGCACTCTGGATGGCATTTGGGTGAAAAGTGGAGAGAGTCTTCTCAATCTTCTCCTCTTCGGTGATTTTCTTACCACGTAGGGAGAGATTGGTACAAATTCTGTGCAAGACAGAATTGTACTCGGCCACTATTCTGTAGTCCGCAAACCTCAAGCGGACCCAATCTTGCTGTGCTTGGGGCAAGATGGTGTACTTGAGCTTCTTGAACCGCTTCTGAAGTGCAGTCCAAAGCTCAAGTGCACTCTCCTTAGCCATGTATTCATTCTTCAAAGTGGTTGAGAGGTGATGCCTGAGGAAGTGCAAGGCTTGATCGTTCTGCTCGGCGGTAGGTTGCACATCCTTCGAGGACCCTAAACCGATCGCAGCACGGAGCTTCTTGCCCCCAAATACGATCTTCACGTCCGATGCCCAAATGAGGTAGTTCTGACCGTACGGGGCCAGTTCTTCAAACTCATGGTTCACGATGCCGGACATCTGCATGATTTCAAAATTCCGTCATTAGATTACTGCGTGTAATCTAATAGAAAGAGGTTGCAAAATTCATAAAATACAGAAATTAAATTGACATGCATTTCCAGTATACTAAATAAAGTAATGAATTCAAGATTCCTAAAGGATATTCATAAATGCAGAGAAAAATGCTGAAAAAAATAAAAACAGTGCCAAATAATTTTCTTGATTTTCTAGCAATTTTCCATAATTTTTTACTATTTCCCCCCTTTTTCTCTGTTTTCTTTTCCCGACCGAGCGGCCTCTGGGCCATGCCATTTTCTTCAACCAATTACACGCGCGCGACTAGGGTTTCCACCCCTAGCCGCCGCCGTGCTTCTTCCGCACGAGCGAGCCGAGGCGGCGGCGGCGCTTCGGGCGTGGCGGAGCCAAGGTGCGGCGGTGGCAGCTTCGGGTGCTTTGGGCACAGCCGGCTTTGGGCATGGAGTGGCCGGCGAGCACGGCCGAGCCGCGGAGGTGTGGGCACGGTGGCCGGCGGTCGCGACCGGGCGCGAGTGGAAGCCGCGCATCCGCTAAAGGCGGGAAGCGGAGCGACCGGCGGGCGCGGCCGAGCGCGCGCCGAACGAACAACGCCGGGTTGGCGGTGGCGCTATGGCGAGGCCGATGGCGGCACTGCTGGTACCACACCGTCGATTTTTTTCGGATGAACAGTAACTGTAAACAGTAAAAAACATTATGTATTGTAGCTTCGAGCCATTGCCGTGTAGCTTCATGCCATGTGACGAACAGTACCGGATGTGTAGGTTAGATGCATGCATAGAATCAATCGCCGAAACCCACATTTTCTCACCTTTTTCAATCCGTTCGCCGGTAGAGCTTCGTGCTGATAAAGTGTTAAGGAACCTCGCTATCGAATAGTCCCGGGTTCCCGAACAGATCTGAAGTGGAGAACGAAGAGAGAAAGATGAACACAGAATATAGGAGGAATGACTCTATAATTCTTTATTGCTTTTCAATTGTCTGTATAATGAGGAACCCCCTCCTCCTTATATAGTAGTCGTCTAGGGTTTGGCTAAGGGGCCATCGTGGGTCTTCGTGAGTCACATGATTTCCCAACACAAACTACCTAGTGGACCGACGCAAACTATTTTTGGGAGAGAAGTACTGGTTAAGCAAACTAATTAAACCGTCTCTCTGACTAAACTACTTGACTGACGTACAGCGAGTCGTCGATCTGATCCATATATATCAAAGCTAATAAGGCATCACGTCATGTCCTAACCACGTTGCTTATTGAATTAGGGAATAAAATACACTTTGTAAATCAATGATCACGTACTATTACGTGGAGTTTGCTAAGCATGAGGATTTTACCCTTACTTTAGGTCCTGTTTGGTACAGCTTCAGATTCTGACTCCGCGTCAGATCTGAATCTTGTAGGCTAAAATAAATAGAATTAAGTTTATATTTTTAGTTTAAAATTAAATAATATGACCTATCTAAACACTCTTAATATCTTTCATGATCCAACTTCACGGATGCGTGAAAATTTATAATCTGCATTCCACCGGATCCTGAGCTAGAGCGATCTAAACAGGGCCTTAATGAGACTGTGCCAACTCTCTCTCTATATCTGGGATTGGACAAAGATCTCAACAAAGAACCAATGGGAAAGAAAATGGGTAAGAGAGGTGCGAAAAGGGAAGGAAATATCCAAGTGTTGCATGGCCCCAAACCCATGAACAGCGATGATCGAGAAGATACAACTAATCCCTACGCAAAAGGATACATGCGCACAAGTTGGGCGCTGTCCTGGCCACCCCGTGCCGATCGACAGGGACTTACATATGGCACCTTGACTAAGAGTGGAAAATACAATGTTGAGATCGATCGCTGTCTAGTGGCTACAAGGTGGAAACTTCACCCGGCACCTCGGCCGTCAGCTTCAGATTTACCCTTCCACACACTGACACACTCTCTCTCTCGTAGATCACACAACTCCCAAACAGCCGGTTATTCTCTGCGGTCTCCATTGCTGCCTTAGTGTCTGTCGCTCGCGCGCTCCTTGACTTACTTTCTGTCTTCTTTCCCAGCCAGCCGTGCCTTCCTCCCTGATGCTGATCTCTTTTCGATTACCACGTCGAAATGATGGGAAAAACGATGCGTCATAGGTTGCGCGCCTGACGCATCAGCCTCTCTCTCTCTCTCTCTCTCTCTCTCTATATATATATATATATATATATATATATATATATATATATATATATATATATATATATATATATATATATATATATATAGTATAATTACTTAGGACATCATGATTTAAAAATAGTATTTTTTTTATGTATTTTCATGCGATTTTTTTTGAAAATTTTATGATGCTGAATTTAACTAGTTTACTAACTAGTTCGAACAAGTTTAAACTGAAATTCAAACTAGATTTTCCCTTTTTGATGATAGTTTGGTTGTAGGTATGTGCTGATTTTATATATAAATCAGCAAAGCATGTGATCTAAACTCGTTCAAAATCTTTGAATTCGAGTATATTTTTTCAAACTAGAGTTTCCCTAGTTCCTAGCAATCAATCTAGTGCTACCAAATTCCATCTTGATCCTTCTCCTAATGCAAGTAAGCTACTGCAACCCTACAACGTATGTGATGATGTTTTTGAGCATCGAGAAATAATCAATCATACAACTACACAACAGAATCATAAATGGAGAAATAATCAAATAACAGATGTAGGCTTGAGTTTTTTTTATACATATTCAAAATTGGTGCTGCATCATGAACATCATGAATCTTGCTATAGATTCAACATCATGAACAATTACTTTATGACACATTTTAGAACTAGAAGTCCAAACAATCTTAGCAACGATACAATCAAAGAATAAAAGATAGGTAATGTCCAAACCATGCATATGACCAAGGGCTCGGGGAGGAGGCGGCAACGAGCTCAGGGAAGGAGGCGCGTGAAGGGCTTGGGGAGGAGGCGCACGGGCTCGAGGGTGGTGGCATCGACGAAGGGCGGCGGTGACGAGCTCAGGAAGAAGGCCAAGTTTGGTGAAAGAGATTTTTTTTGGGTGAGGAGTACGGCGGGTACAAACCCTAGAACGATATATATAATAGAGAAGTGTTATCATGAACGGTTCGAGTAAAAAACCATCTGTGATAAGCTAATATCACATAAAGTTTGTACTACGAACCATTTGTGATATTAGCTTATCACAGACGATTCTTAGCACATCCTCTAACTTTAACGGTCGTGCTAGCAAACCGTTTGTGATTAGCTTTAACACAGTTGGTTTTTGAAAACCGTCAGTGCTAGGCGTCTTATATAGGCTTTTCTATAGTAGTGTGATGCACCTTTAGGCCCTAATATGTAACATCCTGAAAAATAAGTAATAATAAGAAATTAAATGATATATTTAAGAAGTTTTAATTTGTTTTTCCCTGGATTTTTCTGAATTTTATATGAGTTTCTTGACTTCTTTTGATTATTGCTTGTAAGGAAAATTCTTTTTCTAATCAATCAACCATTACTTAAGTAATAATAAAATATTTGTGAAACAACAAATAAGAAAAATTACTGAAAAAATTTGTGGAGCTATCCAGAACTCAAAATATAATTTTTAAAATTATGACAAAATATTAAATGATGAAAAGAAAGGTAATTAATGAAACAAGACTAGTAATAGTGAAAATGTCAAAAATTAAATGATCATAATTTCGATGGTAAAATATTTATATTATCTTCTCCCTGGATAGAGTCATCTGCAGTAAAAATATCAGGAGATGATCTTTAGGTTTCATATTTATAAAAATTCAAAAACTGAATAGTTAGAAATCTGGAAACTTCAATGTCAGAATTTTATTAAATAAACTGTCAATAATATGAATCTGAAAATTTTACATAAGGACAATGTGCATATAAGGAACCTTTTCAAAAATTTTATAAATTTTTGAGTAAAATATAAGTATCTTAATAAATATAAAACCGAAAGCATAAATATGTGCATAGTGCACTATCAGAATTATTGTAAATTCCTCATGTGTCAAATAGGTCTGAAATTTTTATGATAGATCCTAACCTAGCTCAGGTACACTCATTAATTTTTTCATTAATTTAACAATTGGATAGGTAATGGATTCAGTGAATCAAATCCAGCCTCTTGCAGTTCAAGCCAAACTTCTCCTTTGCTCTCCCTGCCATGCGGGCCCGAAGCGCTGTATGGTCCCACCTGTCAGCCACAGCCACCCCCTTCTTCTTCCTCCCTCGCAGCCGTGCTCGTGCATGACCGGAGCTGATTTCGCCGGTTGTAGCTCGCGCCACCGCAGCACCTGCGCTTCGCCCGAGGTAACCGCCTCTGCCAAACTCTGCCACGCATCGTCGTTGCCCGGATTTTCCGCAAACCGCCCATTCCAGCTCCTGTTTTGGCACCACAAAACTGAATCGAGTTCACATCCTGTGCAAGCTCATCTACAGCATCTTCCCCGGCCTATAAATACCGAAGCATGATCGCCAAGACCTGTGCTTCAAAACCCCTCTCATTTCATCCCTTCTACTCCACTGAGCATCGCTAATTTCTCATTCTTCTTAATCGGCCGAAGAACCCTAGAAATCGGGATCATCTCGATTTCAGTCGGTACACTCTTTTACCTTCCGATCAAGCTTCGCATTAGCATCAGTGACTCATTGTGATCAAAAGCCCTCTGTTAGTTTCAGGGATCATCGACCGGAGCTCCGCCGCCACTATGCCCCCTTCTTCTCCGAGACCGGTGATCGGTGGTGAGCTAATCCAACACTCCCCTGTGCTCTCTATTGATAAAAATGGAATGCTTAGGATCTCCTGATGCTAGAACTGGAACCGATTCCGTCGGAGAGGCTTTCTGCCGCCGGCGCAGCTCGCCGCCCTTTCCGCCGCCGCATAGCCACCGTGGCGAGGTAGTTCGGCTAGTCGTCGGTAGGAATGAGTACCATCTTTAGATGCGCAATAGTGTGCTGATCCTAACCGTGCCCTCGGCCGGACCGGAGTGCCACCGGATCTTCGCCGCCGGTGAGCTTGGGCTCGAGCTCTGTCTCGGCCAAATGATATGCGGGCCCGACATGTCAGTGGTTCACCGCAATTTCACCTTGAGTCGCTGACGGCTGGGTCCGGGATGTCAGCGACCGCAACGGATTTGAACGCGCGCGTCGTTGGCGTGAAGCAAAAGACGCTTTCAGCGCAGCGAAAGCGTATTTTGCTATTTTCATTAGATTTTTGAATCGATTAAAAAATCAAACTTGAATATCTTTCGTATTTAAAATCCAAATGAGATGAAACCAATTTCTAAATTCATCTAAAATCAAGAGCTTCCAGAATATGCAAAAATATTTTGAAAAGTTACTTCAGAAAAATATTTTAATACAAAGGTGAATAGTACATATGAAAGTGGACTAAATATGGAAATTTTGCAAAGACAGTTAATATTATTTGGAACCAATTTTATTAAGATCCTTATTCTGCTATGAACCCAATTCTATAAAAACATTTGAGTAACTAGTTATTTTATGTCTTTTATATTGAAGTTTAATATTAAGAGTAACTATGCTATAATAACTATTTGGATAAAAAGGGAATTTTGGTAGTTTGTTAAACATATTTCTTTTCAGCATAATGGCAGAATAATGTTAGGCTAAGTAAAAATATTGAACTAATAATGAACTATGCAATAGGATGAAATTTAGTATGAAGAGTATAATAGGTATATATGTATATATATATACATACATATATATACGTACATATATATACGTGTATATATATATATCTGTGTGTGTGTGTGATCATTGAGACCATGCTGGCATCTAGCAATTAGTTCATAAAAATGAGGTAGATCACTTAATGTGCTAAGCCCAATAATATGGCAGTTAGAAATTTAGTAATAAATGTTGGATTTTAAAATCTTTAAATGTATTGCTTTGCATCTGAATCCTATTAACAACATACTATTTTACGATATCACCATACGACAAATCTTTCTACTTCAAATAATTTTAGCATCTATAATTCGAAGTTATAAATACAAGAATACATAATTTTAGCCTCTTGAATTCGTAAAACAAGAATAAATAAAAGAATATGTGCCTGTTTCTTATAGCATGTCTTATTTGATTTTCTGTCTGTCTTCTTTTTGCCCTTATACTTGTTTGCCATTTGTTGTATGTTATTCTTAATGGTCGACGAGTAGATTCCGACGAACCTGAATTAGCAGACGACGACCTCGCCGACGATCCGGACTTTATTCCCGACTACAATCAGCAAGGCAAGCACCCCCTTGATCATTTTTTATCCTAATACTTCAAGCATTTACTTACAATGATTGTAAAACTATTATGCATGCGCGTACTTGTCATAAAAATGCTATGTTGGAATATTGGTAGATATACCTGATGTTTCATGGAACTTCCTTGATAAGTATGATTATGTGAACCTTGATAACCATAGATAAAGGGGTAGACATTACATAATGTCAAAATTGGGTATACACGACTATTAATCATGCCTAGCCAGGCTCATTAGCAACGAAGTTGATGATCAAAGTTAAATTCTTGAAAATTTGAATGGTGGGTATGACATGATGACAATCGTTGGTATTTTGACTAAAAATCCCAAAAAAAAACTATGGTTTAGATGCGGGCAATTATTGGCAATAGCCGGTTGTGCAAGAGATGGACTAGTACGTAGTGTAGGAGGAGATTATTGCCCGTGTCGGATTAAGGACCGAGCTATGGGTTGTTTTCAAGCCAAGAAAATCGTACAACCACGAGTGCTGATATGGGGCAGCCTTAACCTATTAATTTGCTTAGGTCTGGATTTGCAAATTGGTAGGCGGGAGATAGTATGAGCACTCCTTTCTAGGTTTGCTTATGAGGGGCTTCCACACTTCGTTGTGGGTAAATGCATATCGGTATAACGATTTACGCCTTGATATGGAAAGGAACCCTTATCGCAGGGATTTACTGCCTTCAATGCAGGGAATTACTGCTTGTGCTACCACTTTAAATGAAAGGGATACACTGTCATGTTCCTTCTCCATAATAAGGATCTAACGTCATCGGGCTGGTGCAAAGTTAGGCTTAAACAATGTAACGGTTATGTCATGATCACCATGCCGATACCCCAAAGGAAGAGTGTCAACTGGCCTAGCAAAAGTGGCAGATCATTTCTTGTGGGTAAAGCTGTACGCCTCTGCAGAGTGAAAATCTAATTAATTAGCCGCGCCTACGGTTAAAGGCACTTGGAAAAGTCATCTCATGGTTAGAGTTTTTAATATTTCCAAAATAATTTGACGGGGAAATGGTGTTGTGGAATATGTATATTTCATGTCAGGGGATGACATGGGAATGGATTGAATCAGTCGGATAGACTGTGATACGATGATTGGTTTACGCTAAATTAATACTTGCTTATTACAATAAGATGCTTCTTTACAAACTTCGGTTGCAATCAAATATGTGTTTATGCTTTATTTTGCCAATGCAAAAACAAATGTAGAAACCATTCCATTACTATGTCCTGCATTTATTTATAATGGCATCTGTGATATACTATAAGACTTGCTGAGTACTCAATGTACTCAATCTTGCTATCAATGTTGTTTTAGGAGAAGGTATCGATTACCCCGATGATCTTTACGACGATTCAGGATTCGGGGGTTATGATGACGATGTTTTCTAGGGCTTTACCTTGTCTGTTGCCTGAGGGTGAATTGGCATACTACAAGAGAAATAAAGTTTCCGCTGCTGCTTTTCGAGCTTTTGGCTTGTAATAATAATACTGTGTAATTTCAAGACGCTTGGCATATGTAATATTTTGTGTATGGATGTGATTTCAATTTGTAATCTGTGCATGCTAGCCACTGATCATGGGACTAGTACGGTATGCACAGGGAAACATTGTTGATATTTATTATCGAAAATAGGGGTCTTACAAGTTGGTATCAGAGCCATGCAGACTGTAGGAAAATCTTAGTTAGCATGATCGTTAGTCAAGGAAAAATTTAGTAACCTTAAAAACTAGTGCTTAATTCATAAATATATCTTTATTCATACTTCTCTTTATCCTAAATATCTGTTAACATTCCTTACCTGTTCTAAATTGAAAAATTCTAATCTTCTCTTTGTTTAAATCAGATGAATATTATCCTATGCTACGAGTCGAATGCTCGTGAGGAAGCGGGAATTAAGGGAGTGCTAGCTAAGATGTTGGACGTGGTTCAGTATACCGAGAATCCTCGCTATATGGTGTACTATGTGGCTCTCAGTTCCTCTACAGTTGAGTATGCAGCTCGACTGCATATTCCTGCCCGCTCTTCGTATGATGAAGGGGAGGGCAATTTCGAGGGCTATGGCTCAATTATGGATGTTGCCATGAATGATGCTGCTTACACCGCCGTTGTCCGCCTGCACCATGCTCTTCCTGAGCTGCACTCTGCCTATCGCTTGTATCCTTCCCGGTCGCCGCTTGGAGATACTACTTACCCAGACCCTACAAGTATTCATCTGGATAGGCTTCACACCTTGGTGGAGTTTAGTAATGCTACTGATGAGCATCATCACCGCATAGCCTAGGAGGCAGTCGTTTGTTGTCTCGTGTGGGCTACCTGGAGGAAGTGATTGCCCCATTTGTAAACATGGGGTTTATATCTCGCTCGGCCTTAGGAAATGTAGCACCGGAGGCACCTCAGGTTCCAACCGCACCTGCTGCACCACCTGCCCCTACTGCACCCACCAACCTTCGTCACACCGCCCGTATGTTAGTAGGAGGTAGCCGACCCCGCCTTGCCAAACGCACAGCAGAATCTGGGCCTTCTTCTTCTCGTCGCCCCAAGACAACTCAGACACCCCGAGATGCTAGCTCTATTTCAGCAGGAAGCTACTCGGAGAAGTTTCCACCACTGAATGAAGATGACCTCAACACGGGATTTGCTGGTTGTCTTGAAACCAGTGATTAGGGTAGTTTAGATCTCGTAAGAATAAGAGGTGACCCTGTGTAATATACTTAGCAAGGCAGACTTTTGGTATTGTATTATGTAATGTATTCAGCAAGGAAGTCCTTAGTATTGTACTGTTAGGGATGTAAAATATTATCTATATGAATGAAAACTTTTGGGTTTTGAGAAACTTTCGTTTTCCTTGGATTGCATTCATAAATATTTAATACAAAAGATAAAGTCTTTGCAACATTACAAATCCTCTAACAAAAGATTCATGGTGAGAGAAACAAAAAAAAATTATTGTAATTCTTTTCTCCTCATTTGAAATATTATATTTTGTTACTAATTATTTTCTTTTAATAATTTCATATGGCTAAAAACATGAACTGGTCTAATATTGCAAGAGAGTTGGCTGAAGATTTGGAGGCGTATTCGTAAATCCTTGTGCTCTACGTCATCTAAGGTTAGTAATTGCTTCATAATTGTATTATATTGGATCTACCTTGGTAAAGGGGAAAATGAAGCTGGTTAATTTGTAGATCTAGCTTGGTGTAGATACATCTGTTCACTGTGATGTAAAGTAGAAACTGGTTCAAATTTGCGTTATATTTAAGATGTAGCTTGGTAAAGAGGGAAATGAAGCTGGTTAATTTCTAGATCTAGCTTGTTGTAGATACATTTGTTCTCTGTGATGTGAAGTACATACATTTGCTATCCATTTGTGTAGCTTACACATATGGATGTAGCTTTGCATGCATATGTTTACATGTCCATTCGTTCTTTCAGATGGACCGAAGCTGGATGTACACTGAGAACCGTGCGAGCGCTGAGTACATTAATGGTGTCTCCGCTTTTAGAAGAGCCGCAGATGAAGATATGTTGAACAAGATGGTGGAATTTATGCCTTGTTCATGCATTGACTGCGAGAATCTGAGGATGTTTCGAAACCCAGCGCAGATTGAAGCACACTTGATTTTGAGGGGCTTCAAAAATGGGTATACATGTTGGACCAGTCACGGTGAAGAGTAGATTACGCAAGGACCAAGTAGTACTAGCATTGTCGATGAAGGCAACGATACTCTGGATGTTGTCAATGACATCAACGATACTCCGGATGATATCGACTGTGCTTTGGATGAGGATAGGTTTCATGATGACAATCTGGATCAGAAGCTACGGGATGTAGAAGGGAGCCGTGATGAGCGGGAGTACGTAAAATTCCGAGGCTTCATGGACGACTCGGAGAAACCTTTGTTCTCGGGTTGCAAGTCGAAATACACAAGGTTGTCATCTTTGCTAGAGCTGCTGAAATTAAAGGCAAGCAACGGTTGGTTCGACAGGAGTTTCACGGCGCTGTTAAGTCTGTTAGCGGATATGCTTTCGGAGGGAAACGTGTTGCCGACAACCACCTACAAAGCCAAAAAGATTCTCTGTCCCTTGGGAATGGTAGTAGAAAGAATGCATGCCTGTCCGAATGACTGTATCCTCTATCGCAAAGAGTACGCAAGCTTGCATGTATGTCCGGTGTGCAACGCATCCCGGTACAAGCGTAAAGGACGGTATGAACGCACGGTATGAACAAAGGACGGTATGAACGCACGGCTTGGTCCATATGGGCATCAGACCTGAGTTAGCATCGAAGGAGACCGATAAAGGGCGAACATACTGTGAACCTGCTTGTTACACTCTGTCCAAGGCCGAGAGAACCGAACTGTGCCAGTGCTTGCATGGTGTGAAAGTTCCGTCTGGTTACTCGTCCAGCCTAAACAGACTTGTTTCAATGCAAGATTTGAGTTTAACTGGCATGAAGTCCCATGATTGCCATGTGCTTATGACACAGATGCTCTCTGTGGAAATTAGAAGTATTTTACCGACCAAGGTCCGGGAGACAATCACAAGGCTGTGTTATTTCTTTAACACAATTGCTCAAAAGGTTATTGATCCCGAAGGACTCGATGCTCTGCACGGCGAGGTGGTAATGACTCTATGCAATCTTGAGATGTATTTCCCTCCATTGTTTTTCGATATCATGGTCCATCTCATTGTTCACCTTGTGAGAGAGATAAAGATATGCGGGCCTATGTTCCTACGTAGCATGTACCCGTTCGAGAGGTATATGGGAGTTCTCAAGTCGTACGTACGGAATCGATCTTGACCGGAGGGTAGCATTATCGAAGGTTATACAACCGAAGAGGTCATCGAATTTTGCGTGGACTACATGGCTCAGGTCAAACCGATAGGTGTGCCTCGGTCCCGCCATGAGGGGAGGCTCTAGGGCCTCGGGACCATAGTAAGGAAAGCAATCACGCCTGATCCAGTTGCGTACGCTCAAGCCCATTTCACAGTTTTGCAACACATGGCTATTGTGGCCTCGTATATCGATGAACACAAGAACTGGCTACGGCAAGAGAATCTGATGTGGCCAGAGTACTGGATCATCAGACATCATAACCTTCAGTTCAATAGATGGTTCAAGGAGTAACAACCCATCACTGCAAGCTCATCAGGTCATACGCTGCTATGGTTGGCAAAAGGGCCAGCATTTATGATCATAACATAGAAAGGATATGATTTAAATGGGAACACATTTTACATGAGAGATCAGGACATGAAGAGCACAAACCAGAAAAGCGGTGTTCGCATTGATGCACTGAATACCGTTGGATCAACGAGGAGCTTGTACTATGGGGTTCATTGAAGAAATTTGGGAGCTCGACTACGTACTTTTCAAGATCCCCTTATTTCGGTGCCGTTGGGTTAACCTGCAGCACGTGAAGGTTGACAAGTCGAGTCTGGCGTGGATCTCGAACGTGTTGGATACCAAGACGAACCATTTGTTCTCGCTAACCAAGTTGTTCAAGTCTTCTACATAACCGACCCGTCCAACAAGCAGCGCCACGTTGTTCTTCAGGGAAAAAGAAGGATTGTCAGAGTCGACAATGTGGTCGATGAAGAAGAATACAATCAGTTTGATGAGTAGCCTCCTATTGGCACCGGCATCACAACCCAGGAAAATCAACCTGAGGAAGCCAGCTACAGACGTGTTGATCATCGCGAAGGACTAATTTTTGCACAAAAAGAATAAGCAAATGGAGTTGTCCTGAGATGTGCAATAATTGTAATTAATCAGTTGTATGTATTATAATAAATGAGATGTATGTATTATAATTATATTAAGGAAAAAGTGGCTCATCCCAGACGATTCTGGGATTGAACTGTCTGGGAAGTGTCTCGTCCCAGACGGTTAGAGGTCAGAACCGTCTGGGATGCGGCATCGGGCCATCGCGCGCGCTATATGCCTCTTGTCGCGCTATGTCCCAAATTAACTCAGTTTGCAAACCTAGCTAGCTAGCTTCTCCTCCCCTTCCCTGTGCCCTCCACCTCGGTGGCGCCCTCCTCCCTCCCCCTTCGCCGCGCCCTCCCCCCTCGGTGGTGCCCTCCTCCCCTCCCCCGTGCCCTCCCCCCTCGGCGGCGCCTTCCTCCCCTCCCCCGTGCCCTCCACCTCGACGGCGCCCTCCTCCCTCCCTCTCCGCCGCTCCCTCCCCCCTCGGTGGTGCCCTCCCCCTCCCCGTGCCCCCCCCTCGGTGGCGCCCTCCCCTCGGTGGTGCCCTCCTCCCCTCCCTCGTGCCCTCCCCCTCGACCACGCCCTCCCCCCTCGGTGGTGCCCTCCTCCCCTCCCCCGTGCCCTCCTCCATCCCCGTGCTGTTTCATTTGTGAGTATAGTTCAATTTGCTGGTTGTGGGTTTAAGATTGCTCTGTGATGATACTAGGGTATATAATGATATTGACAATTTATTTTGTGAATAAGGCCTTCAACTGATAGACTTACATGCTTTACAAGTCTTGATGCATGCACTGTCTGAAAGTCTGGAAAATTATTCAGTTCAGTTTTGCTTATTTGTGATTATTGTCTATAATCTACCCATCATTTGCTTGTTCAAATGTGCTTTAATCTTATTGGTAAAAGTTATCAACTGCTAGTGCTAGTGATTTGTTCGTATGTCAATCGTATACTAATCTAGATACATGCTGTTCTGAATTTAATTTGTCATTTAGGACTTTAATAACAATCGATCTTGTTGTCTATTCTTATTGTGCATCATGTTAAGGTGGTAAGGGTTTAAGGCCTTATTCACTCAACGAATTATTTTGCCCATTCGTGATTGGGGTTGAAGATTTGTAATCTTAAAACGGACCCTACAATCTTAGAGCAACATAATACGAATTGCCTTCATATTGTTGTGGGAGACATGATTCTTTGTATGAATGACATAACATTCATAATATTAATTTATCTTGTGATTTCTTTGTTATACGAAATTAGCATAACATTCTTAAAATTCATTTGAACTTAACTACTAGTCCACATTTGCTTAATTGATAGTTTAGCTTCTCTTAAGTTACCTACTCTTAACTGAAATTTGCTTCTCTTAACTTACCTACTCTTAACGTTGCATCGTACAAGATGGCATCCCCTCAATACTCGCCGTCAAATGGATCTAATGACGCGCCCAACGTGGAAGGAAAGAGGCACGGTCCAAAAGGGCTTAGTAAAAGGCCTCAGAGTCGATACACCATCACGGCGGTCGATCTGTATGATGGGGCCCCTACTGCTCCTCCAAAGGCTGCGGCAGCATTCCGGACCATGTGCGGGATAGTTGGGCGTGAAAGGGTCCCATCACCTACCCATTATGGAAGATGCTGACAGAGCAGGAGCGCGATAACCTTGTGATTGAAATATTCGCGTCGTTCGAGCTTCCACATGACGCCATGGCTGCACTGCGATGATACGCGTTGCTAGTGGCGGGAAAGGCGTGGAAGAACTTCAAGAGCGTCCTCGTCATTAATTACGTGAATAAGGAAATGACTTCGTTCCTCATCATTAATTGTGTACTCTCATGTAGGTGCCCACGCCGTGCAATCTACAAGTGAGGCTTGCCAACAGCTCTGTTCCCATACAAGCTGCTTGGGGACAAGCGTACTCATCTAGCGTAGAGGCGTTTATTCACGGTCGTTCTTTAGAGCCGGGCTACGCGAAAGTCCAAGTCGACGGTGTACATAAAATTGTCAAGACCGTCACGCTGCAGATGCCCCCAAACGATGAGATCATCACACTAGGGGATGCCATTGGCACATTCATCCAGTGACCCAAGAAGGACATCTTCTTCGACGCCCAACTAGGAGCACCGATGCTACTAGCACTACCGGAGCCACATGATGTATCAGAGCTACTAGCACTACCGGAGCCATGTGATCAACGGAAGGAGCCCGCCAAATCAGCTACTGTGTCCCATCAGGAGCAGACCATTACTGCAGTTCAGGCCCAGTAGTCTCCTGTGAAGAATATATTTGGTAGAAGGGGAGGCGGAGACAAGGGCAAATCGAAAGGTACCAGATCAGCCCATGACATTCCGTTTGCCTGGTTGGTGCGGCAATTTGAGTTGGGGCAGCCATTCATAACGGATCAGCACAAGAAGACGCTTACGTTAGACTGCAAACGATTGCAAGATTGGTGCATGCAACAAGCCAACAAGCCGGTGGCACAATAAACATCGAGTATCTCGGTAAGCTTCAAGGAGGAGCATTTCTTAACCGGCATTTAGATGGCATCTTCGTGGTCGGCTTCTCTGACTTGTTCGATCTGTACAACCTTAGAGCACTTGACGCCTCAGTCATAAGATGCTGGACACTGTAAGTGTGTACAATCACCGTCTACATTTCTATCGCACTGATAAATATCATATATATATGTAATCCTTGATTTTGTATATGTAGATATATGATCTTGCAAGCAACAGCAAGGGGAGAACCGGTGGGTTTCACCAACACACACATGATGTCCAAGCAAACCATGGACGAAAATAAACAAGTCCACGAATACGTGGATAAACTAATGCTGGCTCATTCGGACAAAAAATTCATACTTTTACCCCACAACCCGGGGTTAAGTGCTTCATCCAGATGCTATACTTGTTTATTTGTCAATATATCGCACTTCTGACCATGACGACATACCGGTGTAGGTATCATTGGGTTCTACTCGTACTTATACCAAGACAGAATCGGGTAATTTACCTTGATTCCAAAAAGGGCGGCAGCCACGACTTGAAGCCTATCATACATTTACTCGAAACGTCGTTCGGTGTCTACAAATACCGCAGAGGGCCACACAAGAAGAACCCAGCCACACTAAAGCATACTTTTGACTATCCGGTATCTGATAGTACGCATTAATCCTTCACACTCCATAATAATACCTTCGGAACTAATTAACCTATTATGTTTTGGCAGTGCCACCAGCAGCCGAAGGGCACTGACCAATGTGGATTCTACGTTTACCACAACATGGCACTCCTCGTTGGTTCAGAGAAGACCAATAACATACAGGTTTGTCGATCTTGTAACAATTGTCTCCACTTATGAATTTATATACACGCAAGACTTAACTCTTCTCATCGACAGGCTTGGCAATGCGCTAAATCTGCGTTGGAACAGGCTGACCTCCTAAGTATTCGAGGAAACCTCTGTTCCTTCTTCATGAGTGAGTGTTAGATCCAAAGGCGAGATGCTACTCGTATGAATCGATGAGTTGTGAATTTGTTAACCATGCATTCATATTAATTTATGCGCCTTGTGCTATGAATTTGTCATTTGTATACGAATCCCATTGGTTAGTATATATGTCAGTTCATTTCTGAAATGGATGGGTTGTACTTACGTTGTAATGTGCGATCTGAGTTCGTTTATGAAATGGATGCGATGCAGGTTGTGTAACATGTGATTGGAGATCAATATTTTTTAAATGTATGTCATTAATTATAATATGTTCGTGATGCTGTGTACTGTCTTTTGTTTCAGAGGGCATGGCTAGCATTTCTTGAGGCTAGCCAATAAATATAAATTTAGTAAAAAATACAAAATCAACATCACAGACAATTCTAAATAAGAACCGTCTGTGATATAGGACCATCAGAGACAATTCCAAAGTGGAACCGTCTGTCATGAAGTAATCATCACAGACGGTTTTATCCAAAACCCGTCTATGATAATTCCCTCATGACAGACGGTTCCACTTTGGAACTATCTCTGATGGTCCTATATCACAGACAGTTCTTCTAAAACCGTCTGTGATGATTACTTCATGACAGACGGTTCCACTTTGAAATTGTCTCTGATGGTCCTATATCACAGACGGTTCTTATTTAGAACTGTCTATGATGTCATATCATCACCGACTGTTCCTACTTGGAATCGTCTGTGATGTATCACCATCATAGACGGTGCTAAGTTAGAACCGTCTGTGATGAGATTTTTCACCGACTGTTCCTACTTGGAATCGTCTGTGATGTATCACCATCATAGACGGTGTTAAGTTAGAACCGTCTGTGATGAGATTTTTCATAGACGGTTGGAAAACCATCTGTGATGACTCTTTCTTATCACTGACACTTTGGTACAGACGGTTCGAAAAATCGTCTGTGATGACGGTTCCGAACGTCTGTGAAAAGGGATTGTCTAGTAGTGAGAACTCAATAACTACCTCGCCAACAACTTTGTAGCCACCGATCCTAACCTTTCAGATGAGAGGGTCAAGCTCCCCGAATGGTGGAAGGAAAACCATCACGTATTTTCTGTATTGTGCCATTTTGCATGGGAGGTCCTAGTCGTTTCGTTGTTGACTGTCTCTTCCAAGGAGACATTTAGCATGGTCAAGAGAATAATTGAAGGAAGGAGTTCGTCCTTTACACTCGACACAGTAGAGACAATAATCCGCCTCAAGGATGGGCAGAAAGCAGATAAGCGGCAACCTCAGCAATTGAAGGATCCCAAGATCACATTGGCGTTAGTGCTTCTTAACATCGAGTAGCCGATATATATGTATGTATGTATGTATGTATGTATGTATGTATGTATGTATGTATGTATGTATGTATGTATGTATGTATGTATGTATGTATGTATGTATGTATGTAGTTACTACTCTTTTCCTTACTAGGAGAACCCCACACTCGGATGTAAGGTTTTTAACGAGGCAATAGTAATGTATCTTTAAAATGTCAATGAAATTTTACCTTTTCCCCAAAATATTTTAGCATCAATTTTACGTAATTACTTGAATTTCAGCATTTTCCTTCTTTTTCCTTCCCCTCTTTTTCTTTTTCCCTCATTCTTCCCCTTTCCCTCCCTTCTTTCCCTCCTCACTTTTTATTTTTCCCACTTCTCTCTCGCGGCCTTTTTGTTTCCTTTTTTGTCACCTCCTTTTCCTCCCTAGTCCCCATAGAGTATATCGGCAGCCGAGGCGGGTATATATGAGGAACCGCAGTGACAATGGCCGAGAAGGGCAAAGGTGGGCAAGCGCACGCCAGCCGTGGTGGACAAGCGCGGCAGTGACAATGTTCGACAGTGCAAAGCGAGCAACAACCGTGGCTGCGGCGGACAAGCGCAACACCGTCGGTGGCCAAGGTATGTGCCTAACTCTAGCACAAGTGTCATGTGACGTGACTAAGCCGGTACAGTCGGACGGCAGCCTAACAATCCATCGTGCCGTGCTGAGCCTCGCTAACCATTGTCCATACCAGCTCAGCAAGCTCGCCATTCTGTGCACACATGCATGTAGCACAGCAGCAGAAAATACCTCACACCTCAACATATATATATATTATAATTACCTAGGGCACCATGGTGCCTAGGCAGTAGGCACCATGATCCAAACTGGATATTTTCCCTTTATATTTGCATGTGAATTTTTTTGAAATTTTTAGGATGTTGAGTTTAACCAGTTGAAATTCAAACTAGAGTTTCCTTTTTTGATGATAGTTTGATTGTAGGTATGTGCTGATTTTATATATAAATCATCAAAGCATTTGATCTAGATTCATTCAAATCTTTGAATTTGAGTATATTTTTTCAAAGGTATGTGTTTCATTTGAATTGTTATAGATGGGTATATGCCCTAAAACTGAAAATTTCAAAAAAAATATACCTGAATTTGGCTTGAATTCACGCATTTAAAATGAAACACATATCTTTGAAAAAAATATTCGAATTCAAAGGTTTTAAACAAATTTAGATCGCTTGGTTTGCTGATTTATATATATAATCAACACATACCTACAATCAAACTATCATAAAAAAGGAAACTCTAGTTTGAATTTCAATTCAAACCACTACTATAGGAATGTACATCACAATCGGTTCTTTTTCGTCATCACAGTCGGTTCTGGTGGTGATAAAAAGTAATTAGACAGTGATGAGAGACGCTATCACAGTCGGTTTTGGCCTCATCACAATCGGTTCATTCTCAGAACCAATTGTGATGACGCCCTCATCACAATCAGTTCCTTCTTAGAACCGACAGAAGACCCCTCATCTGTCGATTACGAGAACATTGTGTGTCTCAGCTTGCCATATTCCTTTCGAGATTCGTAATACCAACACAACAATTTTTTCTCTCTGGGATTTGCAAACAACCGCTCCAATCGAGGAATGATGGGCAAGTACTACAATACCTTGGCCAGTGCCCCTTTAGTGACCTCTTCACCGTCGTCGCCCTGGCTCTTACGCTTCTTATCACTACACTTCTCCTTTTGTTTGTATCGTGGTACATCGCAAATTGGACAAACGTGCAGTTCCTTATGCGTGTTACGGTACAAGATTCAATCATTCGGACATGAATATATCCTTTCTATTTCTATTCCCATGAGACATAGTAGCTTCTTCGCTTCATAAATGCTTGTTGGCAACTCGTTTTTTTCCGGAAGCACATCCGATAAAAGAACTAAAAGTGCATTGAAACTTGTATCTGTCCAACGGTGTTTTGCCTTCAATTTGAACAATGCAAGGACCGAACCCAACTTCGTGTATTCCGCTTTGCAACCCGAGAACAGCGGTTTGGCATCATCTTACATCAAGCTTTTAAATTTTTCAAACTCTCTTTCCGTGTAATTTGCCTCCACATCCTGCAACATTTGCTCTAAATTATTCTCCTCATCAAACAAATCACGTTGCAACTCGTTATCGGGTTCCACCATGTCTTCCTTGCATACCAGAGGGTACTACTTGTCTTCCTGTGATAGATCCAACACGTGTAATTCCTCACGAAGTCACATCGAATCAGGTGGTCTTCAATTTAAGTTGAGTTGTTAAATCTCCTGAAATCGGTGCAATCAATGCAAGGACAATATATGAAATTTACACCCCTCTTCACCATTTCTTCTTCTATATTTTTTTTGAACTCCTTAACACTACTCTGAAATTCAGCACTCACACGACTTTTTCGATACATTCATTGTTCACAGTCCATCTGTAATTAACCTATGCATAATAAATTAAGGAAAAACTGGAGCGATAGCTAGCTATTTCAAATATTGAGATATCATTTCAATATTACCTTCGCAAAATACAGGACGGGTTTCAAGATATATATATAATTTTACTCTCGATACATTCTTTCGTAGTTAAGATATTCCAATTCCCTAGTTAGGAGACATACATTTAAAACATCAACAATGATATCATATTACCTAATTAATGTAGTAGCTTGCAAATCTTATGACTTCAATGAAACAAAATAAGGGCGCAAGCTTTAACAAAGTTGACGAATTGAATGATCTTAACGAAACGTCTATCTATTGACCAGATACATGTCTCGGCAACAGGTCAAGAGATGTGTATATCCGGAGAACACAAGGGAGATGATACGAAAATCTTCTCTAGAGTTGTACAACAGCTCAGGAACTTCCCCGAACCACATTTCCTCGAATTGTGCAAAAAAACATGGACAATTTGAGAGTGTTTGCTTATAAATATGCCATTTCAGTATATTTATAAACAAGCACCCTCGAACGGGAGATGAAGTGTAACATCCCAAAAATTCTAAATAATAAAAATAGAAATATAAAAATTAGAAAATGTAATGGAATAGAATTTTTAATTATAATGTTAAGAATGAATTAAAATATTATCTTCTATTTCAATATCTTGAAATCCAACCATAATAAAAGTATGAGTTGCAAAATAAAACTTCAAATAAAAAAAATATGAAAATAAGTTGGAAATAAAAATTTACATTGAAATTCCAACTAATCTAAAATTTTATTGAATTTTGGTTCTTAAAAGAATCTTTAATGGTACTAATTTCATTTTCTCTACAATACAAAACTTAAAGTACAACAAGAAAATAAAGTTTAACATTAAAATATATTTATTGATGATTTTTATGGAATTTTCTGAATTTATTATAATTTTCTTGAATTTCCATGATTTTTTTCCAAAGGAAAAATCTTTTCATATAGTCATAATAATAGATAAAGGAAAGAGTAAAAATTTTATAATAAAAAAATTTATTTAAACATATAAAATTATTCATAAATTAATTTTGGCAGTTTAGGGTCATATGAAGATATTTTTGGAAGTTACATATCACATCAAAGCAATTAAGAGTGCAATTAATGAATCCTTGCCTAGAAACAGTGAATTTGTCAGATTTAAATAAAAATAATTCTGCATTAATTCGCCTTGAATTTGTTATGTTATATTCATTCTGGATCATCCTATGAACAGTAAAAATATCAAAAAATAATAATTATATTTGATAATTTTACAAATTTGAAAACTGAAAAGCTGAAAATCTGGTAATTCCAATGTCAAAATTTTAGTAAACAAAAATATAAATAATTTTAGACTTAAATTTTACAGGATACTAATATGGACATAAGGAACCTCCAAAAAACTTTTCAGAAACATTTCATAAGTTATGACCCCAAGATAAATTAAATACAGAAAACTGAAATCTACGCACAGTGCACTGTTCGAATTTTTATAAATTTTACAAGCTTGAGATAATTCTGAAAATTTGTCAGTACCTTCAATCCTATCTTTAGTACACACCATAAAGTCCTCATTAAATAACCATCATGATTGCTAACTAATTCATTGAACCCAATGCCATCATAATCTGCCGTCAGCATAAGGGGAGATGAATTCCCTCCTCCTCCCACCTTCCTCGAAGCTTCTCCACAGCCTTGCTGGGCTATAAAAGCTAGTGAGCTCTTCTCAAATGGCCCTTTTCCCCGAGAGTGCAAACCAAGCCTCAAATGCCGCTGTCTTCCCTCCATTCTGCGACTCCAATCTCGCGCCTTGCAACCAAGAAACCTGCCCTTCCTTTTTCTGCCGCGGCAAGACGCCAGGCTCATCTCCCTGCAAACCTCGCTACCATGGCCATCAATTCCTTGGATATCCGCTGCCCACACCATGTTTGAGCACGCACAAGCCGAACCTCACCACTGCCAAACCGAGACCACTCTCTTGCATCTCCTCTCATGCCTCTCCTCTCTGCCCAGGCTTCATTTGCCGCAAGAATAAGCACCCAACCGAAACCACCAGAGGAGTTCTCCATGGTGCCATACCCCCTGTTCTGTGAGACTGCTCTCTATTTTCTCCTTTTCCTGTATTCATTTCCTTCACTAATGACTCACTAGTGCCTCTTAATTCCATGTCATATGAGACCAGCCCCGGATAAGCCTTCGGCCATGATTGCCATGGCGCCTGTCTGTGCTTCCTCTGTTCGTCCTGTCCAATGGCCCCATCCAAGGTAACTGGAGTTAGTAATTTTAAGTAATTTTAATTAGTCATCTTGGTTATATGGCAAAACTTGATTAAGGTAGGCAGTAAAAATCAAGTATGCTAGTAAGGTTATCAATGTCCATATGTTGGCAGATGGCAACTCAAGGTTCCAGCAACTAACAATTATAAGTTCTGTGATCTGTACATGTATAAATCCTCATATGAGTTTTGCATATAAGTAAATAGCAGGCATGACTAGTGGGATCAAATGTTTAAGCTCTGTTGTTGGTTGGTCCAGGATTAAGGTAAGCTAAAGAAGGTAGAGTACTCTGGTTAAAGACCTCCAGTTCAAAATCAATTTAGTTCATATGTACCTATCTTGTTATGATCAAAAACTGATGGTAAAGATTTGTTCAAATAAATCTCCCAGTCAAAGATATTAGGGATTTAATTTGGATAACCTTGATCAGTTACATTCATACATCAAGACCTTAACTTAAGAAGGAGACTTGCAGATATGCATGTATTGAGTAAACTAGCAGTAGTAATATACATGTATGAATATGTAGAATGGACCATGAAAAATATTTATTTGACAGCAACAAAATGCTTAGGAGCTTGATTTAGAATAAGCCTAATAATTAGAAATAAGTCAAATGTGAATATATTATAGAATAATCATGAAACTGATTATTTGCTATTAAACTGTTTTGAATACGACCACAGTAGTTTGCGTATAACATTTTAAATTAAATATCAGATTAGGAAAAGTTAATCTCAGTATACTCTTTTAGATAAGCTCATGATAATTGGCAAAAAGAACTAGTCTAGATTGCTTGCATAATAGACTTCATCCTTCATATGCATATAAAACACCTCGGCCAAAATTAAAATAATGCCAAACCAGTTCTAAAACACTTTTAAGATCATACCCTATTAATACCAAAAAAAAATGAATGAAAAATCATGTATAGTGTAGCCGCAAATGAAAAGCGAAATCCGATTCATTATATTGTCAACTTTATGATCACATATGCTGTTTCAACAGCACATAAAATATCTTTTCTAAACTCTAAAATTTATAAAATCAGTATAGAAATACTCTCCAAAGTACATAGCACCATATTATAAAGAAAGAATTTCACTTCATCATGGTTTGCATATAAATCTTGCTTGTGACATAACCTTAAGTATTATGATTTTTGGACATAAAACAACTCGTCTAAATGCAAATATTATGAAGGATAGCCCAGAAATGATCCTTGAGATATGGACTACCATAATCTGCAAAAATATTCTTTTTACAACTTGCTTTGCATATGAATCTTGCTAGCTCTATACCCTTAAGTGTTATGGTCATCAAAAACCTTAATACCATTTAAGTTGTTTTAGCAATGAATAAAACATCTCGTCTAAATACTAAAATTTATGAAATCAGCTTAGGAATGCTCCCCAAAGTATAGACCACCTTATTCTGAAGAAATAATCTTAATTCATCATGCTTTGCATATAAATCTTGATAGCAAAATAACCTTAAGTGTTATGATTGTTGAAATCCTTAATATGAGTAAAAGAGCATTAATAATAAATAAGAAATCAATGATTATGATAGTTATAACACCAGGACCTTCTCCAAGATCATGAAAATGATGCCAGTGGCCTAATCCTACATATCTAACTTATATAAATCGTTTTCATACAAAAATGCTTAAGGCTAAAAGCTATTCTCATATAATACTTTAACTAATGTTTTAATCCTATTAATCAAAATAATTTTAGCATCTATAATTCGAAGTTATAAATACAAGAATACATAATTTTAGCCTCTTGAATTCATAAAACAAGAACAAATAATCTATAAAAGAATATGTGTCTGTTTCTTATAGCATGTTTTATTTGATTTACTGTCTGTCTTCTTTTTGCCCTTATTGAAATTGTTGTTTCGCTATATTTCCATTGAACGACGTGTAGAACCCGACATCATTAATTCCGTTGTCGACAACACAGGCTTCGACCGCGACTTCGTCGTAAACAACGATTAAGCAAGGCAAGCACCCCCTTTGATCATATTGATCCCAGTATTTAATTTTCATTGTGTTTATCAAAATGTTTCATGCATGCGTTTATTTTCTGTAAATGTGCTATTTTGTGGTATTGGTAGATATAGCTGTTGTCTCATGAAACTTCATTGATAAGTATGGACATGTGAACCTTGATAACCATATAAATGGATTAGACAATACATAATGTCAACTTGGGTATATGCGAATATTAACCATGCTTAGCCATACTTTAGAACCAACGTTGAATATGATTAGATCAAAATTGATTCTTGAGAATTGAAAATGGTTGGTTATGACATGATGTCAATTGTTGGTATTTTGACTAAAACCCCCCAAAATAAAACTATGGTTTAGATGCGGGCAATTATTGGCAATAGCTAGTTGTGCAAGGGTTAGACTTGTACGTAGTATAGGGGGAGATTATTGCCCGTGTCGGATTAAGGACCGAGCTATGGGTTGTTTTCAAGCCAAGAATTCCGTGCAACCACAAGTTTTGGGATGAGGCAGCCTTAACCTATTAAGTTGCTTAAGTCTGGCTTTGCACATTGGTAGGCGGGAGATAGTATGAGCAATCCTTTCTAGGTTTGCTTATGAGGAGCTTCCACACTTCGTTGTGGGTAAATGCATATCGGTATAACGGTGTACGCCTTGGTATGGGAAGAAACCCTTATCGCAAGGATTTACTGCTTCTATCGCAGGGAATTACTGCTTGTATTACCACTTTAAATGATAGGGATACACTGTCATGTTTCTTCTCCATAACAAGGATTTAACGTCATCGGGCTGGTGCAAAGTAGGTCTATGTAATGTAACGGTTATGTTATGATCTCTCTGCGGCACACCAAAGGAAGTGTGCTAATAGCTTGCACAAAGAGCTGATCATTTCTTGTGGGTAAAGCTATACACATCTGCAGAGTGTAAATCTAATTAATTAGCCGTGCCTACGGTCAAAGGCACTTGGTAACGTCATCACATGTTTAGCAGTTTTATTATTTTTAAAATGGGATGATTTTCACTTGATGTGCCTTGTTTTGGCAAAGATTATGGTTACGCCACGTGTTGGCAAGGAATGGACATGTCAGAATTGGATTATTGGATCATTGAATTATCTAATGCTCGCGAAGGGCTATGAGTATTACTTATGCTTTACTTATTTCTTATCAGTCAAACTTGTTTTATTAAATTCCGTTTGCAAATCACATCTTGATTTATAAATTCAATTTCGCTTTATGCAAATTAACCGTAGAAGCCTTTTCTTTGAAATGGCATGCATATATTATAAGATTTGCTAAAGTCTTGCGGAGTACGTAAAGTACTCACCCTTGCTTATTATGTTGTTTTAGGTAGAAAAAGATAGCGAAGCTTCGAAAGATCTCTTTTCGTCGCAGGATGCGGGATTTTCAATAAAGCGATCTTTCTGGGGATTATGCCTTGTCAGTTGCCTGAGGAATTGGGTGGGCACACTACAAGACTTTGTTTCTTCTGTTGCTATATTTATATACTCTGAGTTGTAAGAATATATTGTACAAATAGCTTTCGCTTGAATAAAATGATGTATGGATGTGATTCCAATTGTTGAAAGTGTGCGTACTAGCCACTGATCATGGGACTAGTACTGTATGCGCATTAGATTTCCATTTTTGCATTTATGTGAAAATGGGGGTCGTTACATGTAGGTTATGCAATCTAAACTATAACATTCATTATATGACATACGGTTTAATTCTAGATTAACACGAGAGTACTATAAACATAATTAAATGGATGTGTGCTTGTCAAATAAAAGGTGTGAAATCTGATATGATACACAAAATTTCAATGCAACCTAAACTCTCTTTGCGATGTATCAAAATTACCTAGTGAAAAAATGAAGGGGTCTGAAAAAATGCTCACATTTTGAAGAAAATCACAAATGAGGGAAAAAAATAGGGGAAATCTCCTGTAGTTAGGGCTTCAACTTTACCCTCTTAATACCCAAGCTTGAGGATTTCAAAATTTCTCACACAAGTATTGCTTCCAACCAGAATCATTGGTGTTTTTTCAGCCTCTGGAACAACAGCAGAGGAGAGTTCAGCCTAAGGGTATAAATAACCTAGCGAGGCACATCATAATCGGTTCTAACATAAGAAGTGATTGTGATGTGCATGTCCACATCACAATCGGTTCTCATAAGAAGTGATTGTGATGTGGACCGATTGTGATGTGTGTGGCACATCACAATAGCTTCTTATGTTAGAATCGATTGTTATGTGCCAATGCTACATCACAATCACTTCTAACCTCATAACTAATTGTGATTATTACTTACACCCTCTCCTAGGTCATCTATCACAATCGATTTTTCCTAAAAACTTAAGAACCGATCCAGATGAAACGATAGTGATGTACCATTCTGTAGTAGTGTATTTGTTTGAACTAGTTACTAAATTAGTTAAACTCAATATCTTAAAAAAAATTAAAAATCGCATGCAATACATAGGGGATACCTGTTTTGGATTATGGTGCCACAAGTAATTATAATATGTATGTATGTATGTATATGAACTACTACAGAACACTATATCACTGCCGGTTCCAAACTGGCATCACTGCCGGATTTTGGAACAGGCAGTAATTGGTCAGCAGTGATAGTTCAGTTCGTAAATCACTCGGTAAAATTAAAAAAAAATTTATTCGCATCCGGACCGACTACCCTGTATTCTACGCACGACCGCGCGTCACAAGTCACGCGATTTTCGCGCGAAATACGCCTGCGTGCGGTTGCTAGGACTCAAACTCGCGATTTGCTACCTCACGCGAGACCACCTTACAATCTCACCTATCACTCATTCCTCAACCAGTATAGGATATATTTTTCTTTTGTTCCTTTGTCTCCGAAATTTTTAATGATTATTTAGATATCTAGATGAATTCAAATGGAAAGATTGTCAACTACAAAGTTTTAGATCTCGTCGAGAGCTACAATTTTCGTATAAATTTTATCTCCATCCGACTCCGTATGAAAAAGTTAGGATTTTACGAAAAATGGTTGACAACTTTATTACTACCGGTTGGGAATACGAACCGCCAACCGGCAGTATTACAAATATTTGGATATTTAAACTACTTCAAATGAAAAGGTTTTCAACTACAACGTTGTAGATCTCGTCGAGAGCTACAATTTTCATATAAATTTTATATCCATCTGACTCAGTATGAAATAGTTATGATTTTTCGAAAAATGGTTGACAACATTATTACTGCCGATTGGGAATACGAACCGCCAACCGACAGTGATACCATTATTTGGATATTTAAACTACTTCAAATGAAAAAGTTGTCTACTAAAAAGTGGTATATCTCGTCGAGAGATACAATTTTCATATAAATTTTATCTCCATCCGACTCCGTATGAAATAGTTATGATTTTTCAAAAAATGGTTGACAACATTATTACTGCCGGTTGGCAATACGAACCGCCAACCGGCAGTGGTACCAATATTTGGATATCTAAACTACTTGAAATGAAAACGTTGTCAACTACAAAGTTGTAGATCTCGTCGATAGCTACAACTTTTATATAAATTTTATCTCCATCTGATTCCGTATGAAAAAGTTATGATTTTTCGAAAAATGGTTGACAGCATTATTACTGCCGGTTAGGAATACGAACTGCCAACCGACAGTGATACCAATATTTGGATATTTAAAATACATCAAATGAAAAAGTTGTCAATTACAAAGTTGTAGATCTCGTCGAGAGCTACAATTTTCATATAAATTTTATCTCCATCCGACTCCGTATGAAATAGTTATGATTTTTCGAAAAATATCAGCACTGTCGATTCTTCTAAAAACCGGCAGTAATAAGGGATTTATCACTACCGGTTCATCAGAAAAAAACCGTTACGCCGGTTTTCCATCCGAACCGGCAGTGATAATATTATTACTGCCGGTTTTTGATGAACCGGCAGTGATATGATGACAAGGATAACTGATTCTGCAGTAGTGATGGACAATGAATTATGGCAAGCTACTAGCTTGAGATCGACACGGTACACCTGAACTGTTGAGGCGTTGAAATAATCTTTTATACACCCAACAATTTAGATCAAGGATATAAATATATATAAAGCTCAGAAACATGCGTGCGTACTCTTGATCAGCACTTCCTCCGTTCTTTTTTACTTAACATCGTGAAATCTGCGCATCAAATATTCTGAAGTGTGACTATCAATATATTTAAAACTATTTATATTAGTTACAATAAAATTTATATAATTAGAATTATTGTTAAAAATATTTTTATAATACTATAATTTTATTAGTATATCTTCGTATTAAAGTATAAAAAGTAATGGTAAAAATTGGATCTTAGAGATCTAAAAAGATATTAATTAAAAAAAATGAGGGGAGTATACAGTGTGCTAGAGGCGGACCTATGGTATATTTGCTGAGGTCAAATGTCCCCGTGATCAGAGTTTGCAAAGCCGACGAAAATCGGCTGAATTTTGCGAAAAACGAGCCTGCTGAGCCGGTTCAGCATTAAAAACCGAGCAGAAAACCGATCCGATTCAAATTCAAATTCAAAAAATTTGAGAAAAAAATATGCGACTTAAACCGGTCGAAAAAGGAGAAAACAGCTCGATTTTCGATGAAATCGAGCAAAAATCGATTGTAAGGAACATTCACTTGGTCTGTCGGTTTTCGACCGTTTTTTCGAGAATTTCAACCGGTTTTCGATTTTTTTTCTAATTTTTTTTATTTTTTAACTCTTCGATTCCTGACGATTTTCGAGCAATTTTCGACTCGACTTTCGAAATTCAGTTTTGGAACCGATTTTTTAAAAACGGTTTTGTGAACACTGCCCGTGATCCTACACATAGGTAGCACTTTATGTATGCAACAAGTTACTCTATTATAACATAGCTCAAGTGAGGTTAGTATGTACCAGCTAGCTAGCTTCAGCAGCGTGACACGGATTGAAAGGATTGTTTGTATGTATGTATTTTTGTTTAATACGATTTTCCGATCGTTTGAAATTGGCTTAACACAGTGAGAAACGCATCTACTGCATCTGCATGCACGAACTTTCCTACCCTGCCACTGCACACGGTTGCTTCACGGGAAAATTCATGCCACATGCACGTGCGTGCCAGTGTGCATACGTTTCACCACCCCAAATGTGAACCCACACCCACCCACCCAGCACACATACAGCAACAGAAACGCAGCAAAAAATTCCGTGGAGCCGTA
Source organism: Otatea glauca (assembly GCA_036346275.1). Classification (NCBI taxonomy): domain Eukaryota; kingdom Viridiplantae; phylum Streptophyta; class Magnoliopsida; order Poales; family Poaceae; genus Otatea; species Otatea glauca. The sequence goes on from CM070715.1 coordinate 23,407,941, forward strand.
CGTGGAATGGAAGGCTGGCGATTCCTGCACGGTTCTCAGGCCACGACACAACACGTAGATTCTACCTGGGTTTCCGAAAAACTTGCTAGTTCTCTCAAACAGCTTAATTTTTAAGTAGTTTTTGATATAATTTAAAAGTCATATATAAAAAGTTGAAAACTGAGTTGGATATGCTTTTGCAGTTTATTACTGAGAAAATTAGCTATTTGTTAAACGGTCTCTTATAAAAAGTTACACCTAGTTTTCAACCAAAAAATTCAAAAAATAATTTTTCAAAAAAGCTACAGCACACCTAAATAGACCCGTAGATACACACCGGACGCCCCCTCTAAATCCAAGCTTACTAGCATACAGACTGTGTCGTGCATAGTAGCGGATGGACGGTAGCCATCGAATGCGCGCCGATGAAACGTGTAGTTTCTGCAGTTCAAAAGGATCACTGGCCTAGGAAGTAGGAAGCGGGCGTCCTTCCGTACCCCTCCATTAATAATACTAGTTCGATGCCCGTGCGTTGCTACGAAAAATAAAATTGGTAACGAAACATAAAGGTCAAGCAATAAAAGAAAATTGTTCTACAAGATCAAACATCTATTTCTTTCAATTACACAAGTTTTAATGGTTTCTCCTCCGGCATGAATTAAAACCAAATATATTGTACATAGTACATAAGGTATTTATGATATTAGAACATATTTAGAAATAATATTCTATTCTTGGTATACATCCTAGAAGATCTGAAAATAAACAGTTATATTGCAACACGACTTAGATAACATTTTGATCAAAACCTTGTCTATGATGTAAAGAGTTCAAGCATCTCTTTTTTTTCAATCCATAAGCAACTTCAACTTGTACATTCTTATTCATGTGAGATTCAAAAGAGACATAAGTAGTATTAACAACATTAAAATGAGAGTTCACCTGTATAGGCTTTACAGATCCAGAAGAAGAAAAATCACACCTAGAAATAGTGATCATTGTTCATAGTTCATACTTTCGTGTTTGTGCAGCTTAAAAAAATCATAGAACAGAAGCACAACTCCAGTTTTTTTTACTTGTATATACTGTTGTCATTTTGTGTGTACTTCGATTTGGCGGCCAATATAGTAATTTGCCTCACACAACTTGGTTAGAATTTCTAAACTGCACCGATTAATCAAGAATCATGATTAACAAAAAAAACCTTATATATATCGTAGAAGTAGAACATGTAGAGACAATCTTCGAATTTTTTTTTAAAATAATATATTTTATAATTCAAATTGCAGAAATATACCACGAAAAAAAAGAATTGCAAAAATGTACCCTTGTCGCCCTATGGTAGGGCAACATGTTGACTCACAAAAAATGTCGCCCAATTGTAAGGCGACATGTAGACTAATCGCCCAATGGTAGGGTGACATGAAGAAATCGCCCAATTGTAGGGCGACTTGGCCAGAAAATTTACAAATTTTGGAAAAAAAATATGAGAGATTTAAAAAAAGATTAAAATATTTGGATAAACAGATTTAGGATTGAAGTAAAATATTTTTAGCCTCTAGAGAAATTTGAAATAATTTTCAAAATTCCCTTGAACAAGTAGAGTGCATGGTTTTTAGCCTTTCCGGCGGCCCGTACAATGTCATGTCTAAACGGTATTTTTACGAACAGTGGACCACATTTGATCTTTAATACATGCACTTCCATATTATGGAGAAATATGTAATTTACAGCTTGCTTTGCATCTAATTTCCACTAGTGCAACAACCCTAAGTAATATAGTCGGCAACAACTCATGTCATGTTTTTCACCTTTTAGTGGCGTAAAATATCATGTCTAAACGGTATTTTTATGAGCAGTGGACCACATTTGATCTTTGATACATGCCCTTAGATCGCGTTATTAAACTTTGATTTGTAATCATGTGTTAAACTATTTGTTGAACATACATGAGGCGAGATGCAACCAAAGTTCGGATGGTAAAATAAGCAATAGACTAGATTATATTACAAGGGCATTACAAAGAAGGATTTAAATTGCTTGAAGAACTAACTAACTAACTAACGAAAGCGGTGTTTGTCATGGTGGAGCGGATGATCGTTCGCCTATCTGGGTACAAATGTAATGATGTCCCACATTTTCTCGCATATTACGACCGTGTAAATTTTATGAGTTGTCCTCGGACACCGCTCAATCCCCACTATGAAAGAACTCCACGGGGATCCACGGTGCTCCCGTGTGTCGCCGAATGGGTGGCCTATGCCGTGCGTCTCGGGTGTGTAAGATGTAATTTTTTGTCATACCGATTCCGGCGTCCCCTATGTTTATACCACCCGGTTCCCTGGATGGTCTGCATGTAGCGTCAAGGACTTGTTGCTTAGTGCGGACCTCGGCGGTGATTCCCTTGTCCCTTCCTCTTGAGAGGAGGTACCTCTTGCGCCTCATTGCGTTGGCGTTGGTGGAGACTTACCGAGACGCCTTTGCTGCTTTCGGCTCGCACTCCACTATATGGTGCGGAGGTGTGTGTTGGGCTTGTCCTTGTACAACCGGAGCGTGCCTGCGCATCAACACAAGATGCCCGCTGTGGTCGTTGAATAACACCGTGGCGTGCTCGAGTCCGGCTTTTCGGCGGTAGTAGCACCACGGGAGGTTGCTCCCGCTTATCCGTCACGGAAGTTTGAGATGTGGGTGGTACGTCTCCGGTCCACCCGATTAAAGTAGCCGCACCATTCATCCTCGGCCAAGGGCACCGATAGAATCTCCGGTCCGCTAGGTCATCGTGGCGGTATCAACCATCGCTGAAGGCCGTGTTCGCAAAAGTCGGGGCTTTCGGGTGGCCCCTGAGGAGGTTTCTCCGTTGACTCGAGCAATTTCGCGATTTTCTTTTGAACTCTGATATCGACAAACTGGTTTAGAATTAATACTTTGTGAGTGAAGCATGAGTTCGTCGCATGAAACTCACCGATTGGTTGGCCTCTTGCCCACCGCCCGAACTCTGAGTCGCTCTAGAACGGGGGCGATATCGCGGCCTCTCCACCGGTTGAAGTTCTCGGCGAAGCGGGTTTGGCGTCGTGGCGATTGTGGACAAATTCGTAGTCACGTCGTTCCTACCGTCGATCCATTGGAAGAAGCAACACCGTCGTTGTCTTTGAGAAAAGAAAGAACAATGCATGAAATGGTAATGTTACTCAGTATTGTATGGACACCAAAGTCTACCCGGTAAGAGCGGGCACAACATGAGTGGCGGCGGCCGCCTCTCGTGGGTAGATTGCATCATCTTCGCCGGAAGGTTGCGATCGCAATTGGGTCGGGCAACTCCGTGAATCGGGCGTCAACGCTACTAGTATCCGGTTACTCGGGGCGGGATGAATTCTGCTTGCTGAAGAGGCGACGGTAGAACGACATCGTGCCCTAATTTGTGAAGATTCAGCTGGCATGTATTGCTTGTTTGGCGGTGTTAGATGTCTACCTCTCGGCCGCTTTTATAGTGGTGCTGAGGGGCTGCTCCACACAACTAAAGCACTGATGGGCCGGTATCCTCTGTGAAAAGCTGCACGACGTGTCACCCATCAGCAAAGTTGCACGACAAGGCTGACAAAGCTGATGCATGCGACTTGTCTAATCGGCCTGACAAGGCGGCTGACAAAGCTGATGCATGTGACCTGTCCCATTGGCCCGACAAGGCTGCCAAAGCTGATGCATATGACCTGTCCCATCGGCCCGACAAGGCTGACAAAGCTGATGCATGTGACCTGTCTAATCGGCCTGACAAGGATGCACGCCCGTGAGTATGCTATTCGCTCTGAAAAGCTGCTGCACGACAGTATTTCGCCATGCTTGAAAGCAGGGCTACTGTAACAAAGAATAACAATAGTTCATAACCAAAAGTACGGCGTTACTAACATAAGAAAAATATATCGTATACAAATAAATACATAAGATGCAAAGTACATCACAACGTAATAACCAAATACATAAGCCAAAATACATAAGCCAAATACAAATTCTCGGCGCCCCGTTTACAGGCACCACCTCGCGGTGGCGGGCCTCCTGCGAACTCGCCTCGCGAGTACGTCAATCGCACCGGTGGGTGGTGGGCCCTCGTGGTCTAGCCGGAGGTGTAGCGTGCACCGCCGAGAAGGCTGCGTTGGTGGTGGTGCTCCTCGCAATCGCGATGATCCGTGCACATCCGGACCAACGAAGTATCTCGACACGCCACCATCGCCGAGGTCGAATTGCATGGTGCATCATCAAACCGCCTCGTAGTCGCCGGGGCGGTGAAGGCAGAGGAGAACCATCGTGCCTATGAGCCTGTAAGAAGTGAAGAATTGTTGGTAACATTCAAGAAATAATTAGACAACATACGAAGTGTGGCGAAGGGCCTACCTCCGACGTGAGGGGCTAGACCAGCGTGTCCAACAGCTCGCCCTGTCGCGTAAGTCGGCGTGACGGTGGGACGGGAGGACGTGGGGTGTGAAGAAGTACCTGGAGCACTCCTCCTGCGATGCGGCACGCCGCGAGGCCGTCGACCACACCGCGAGGCGTCGGCAACCTGCCAACTCGAGGTGCGTCTGCGCTCTCCACGAACCTCGCGAAGAAGGAGGTCACGCCCTCCTGGTCACGCCTATCCCACGAGACAGACGTGACAGAAGCTCCTGCACTCCTCGTAGTACCGGGCTAGCACATCGATCTGAAAAATACATTACGAATTAACCTAACACATTCATCCGAAAATGCAATACGAAAATACGTCTTGCACCAAAAGCACCCGACACCATCCACGTTGCCCAGCCCCCCTCACATATGACCTCCAAGATGCGCCTTTCCTTCGGCTCAACCACCTCCCAATAAACAGGATCATCTCGCATGGTGCAAAGACAAGATAACTTGAGCGCCACTTCTCTTGTTCCATCCAAACGTATAATACAACCAATTCAACATGTAGCAAATGTCCGCTCTTGACCCTACTTAAACTTCTATCCACATACCGAAAGTTACTCGGATCCGCACCCTCCGAACCATACATGACAACCCCTTCTCCATAAAAATTCTAAATGGAACTCGCTCGACATATCTGCGAACCTATTCATTAGCACACGAATTAATTACTCTTCGTAAAAGTACTATAAACTATACGTATGTATATACGCACTTATGAAAAATATCTACATTACTAAAAATATTCATCATCGCACTTGTATTTCTAAAAATATCTACACCCTAACAATATATATACGTGCACTTCTATATGTAAAAAACATATCTATCGACATCTATCTCAAAAACCGTAATAACATATTATTATTCGTAAAAACAACTATGTACATGCGTTTCCACAAACCGACTAAATTACTAAAAATATAACTAGATTCAACTACATTTTGTTGCTAAACACTACCATGATTTCTTGCTACACAACTAAACAAATCGGATGCTGCTAAAGCCGCCACCCTAAACATTAAACAAAATAAACACTACATTTAACTAGATCTAACCCTAAACACTAAACAAAATAAATACTACATTTAACTAGATCTAACTCTAAACACTACACAAAGTAAACCGCGAAAATAACTAGAGCAACTGACTGCATGTACAACGCAAATAATCGTATGTTTTACGTACATAATTACTCAAGTTTTGGACCGGTGTTTGTTCATGGGCCATCCTTACCCTAAACACTAAATTACTAAAAATATGAACACTACATTTAACTGCATCTAATCCTAAACACTAAACAAAATAAATCGTGAAAATATTTACATCTAACCCTAAAGAAAATAAACCGTGAAACTAATTACATCTAACCCTAACCCTAAACACTACACAAATTAAACCGCGAAAATATTTACATCTAACCCTAACCTTCCTAAACACTAAACAAAAAAAACCGCGAAACTAATTAGTTCTAACCCTAACCCTAATCCTAACTCTAAACTACATAAAATAGAGAGTAAAAAAATTACCTGCGCAGTCGCCGCTCTTCTTCCCCTTCTTCTCTTCTCTTCTTCCCTTCTCTTCCTTTTCTCTCTTCACCCTCACCCTCTTCTTCTCTCTGCCATTTTTCTTCTCTCGGCCGACCAAGCCTGGCTTTTATTTTGGCTCCAGTCGCCCTTCGGTTGGGCGACAGGAGGCCGCCCGCGCCCCTGTCGCCCAACCGTGCATCGATTTCAGATTTGTCGCGCTTGGGGAGGGCGATTTTGCCTTCAGCTGCCACTTGTCGCTCTTGGGTAGGACGAGTAGCCCTTGTCGCCCAACCAACGGGCGACAGGGGTATATTTCTACAAAAAAAATTCGTAGTACACTTTTGCAATTTGAATTAAAAAATATATTATTTAAAAAAAATCGACAATCTTCTATCTAATAAAGTAAAGAAGCCACCATGTGCACAAGTTAAAAAATGTATTATTAAAAAAAAATCGGTTTCCAATTTACATGCATGCCTTCCATATGCATATAAGTAAAGCCATATATCGTAGCGCATTCTATGTATCTATAAATGAACGTGTAGATTTCTTTCTTAACAAATACGAGTCTTCATAAATTCCAATACATAAATCGAAAGAATGAAGAAACATTTGAAGGAAAGTAAAGAGAAACAGATCTCATCCAGCCAAAAACAAGTTCTCACTGGGTTTTGTGTAACTGTAGGAGCGAATCCTGCTTGCCCATGTGTAACAGAAAAGGCATTAGTATCTTCATTTCCAAATATACAACAACGTGGATGGTAAAAGAATTACAAACATTTACATATTTCACACAGATCGTAGCTATAGTACATGGATACGTACTTATTCATTCTAAATTAAGAGTTCATTCCAAATCGGTGGGGTGTGTTGTCGGTGGGGTAGGGGTAAGGGTGAAGAACGGACCGCCGCCACTAACTAGTAATTAAAAGTAGTAGAGATTGGGGGCACGTTCACGTCAAAATGATTTTAACTAAACTATCGCATCCACGTCAAAAATCTCCCGCGCCGTTTTTTCCCGGAACCTTCACTCTCTCTCTCTCTCTGTTATCCTGCAGGTCGTCCATCTCACCAACTTTCTCAACTACTAAAAAAAATGCAGTTTAGCAACGTATCAAGAAACCGTCACAACCCATGACCGTACTTGCACGGTTGCACTTGCACCTCCTCCAAGTTGATCAAAGCCCCATGTGCCACAATTCGCTCCAAAAACTATAATAATACTGCACTCTCCTTGGATTTTTATAAAACCTATTTGGTTTGCATTCTGGTTGAAAATTATAAGACATATTTAGATTTTAATGTTATTTTCTCTCTTTTACCCCTTTTTTTCTATTTCTCAGGTATTATGCATGATTTACTATACAAACTAGTCTCTCTCGTAATTCCAAAGCAGGAATGGTACTTTATTCATTCTCTTTGATGTCCTTTTTAATTTTAGAGTTTTCTTAATCTAAGTACTAGTTAAAATATGCTCCACAAAAATAAAAGGAGAAAGTAACATTTTGCAGATTCCCGGAACCTGCACAGACCAATCCATCCGGTCGCCACAGAAGCAGTAATCTTGGAAACAAAAATCATCACCCCCGCCGTCGTATTCTTGCGGCGCCACGCACCCCATATAAGGCGCGAGCAAACCCCCCACCTCCTCATCGATCTCAAGCTAATTAAACCAGCTACTTGGATGGATGGATTGATTGATTAATTGCTCCGCTTCGTCGAGACGCTTGTTCTCCTAGCTTGTTTCATTTGCTATTTGATCGCGTGTATCCTCGATCGTTGCACCACAAGGAGGAGAGATAAGATGGACAAGCTGAGCGTGCATCACGGGCACCACAACGGCATCTCCAAGCCGCCGGTGCACAACCACAACAAGGGCGGGGGGAAGGGGAAGGGCGGCGGCGGGAAGGGGATCAAGGTGGTGTACATCTCCAGCCCCATGAAGCTCACCGCCAGCGCCGAGGAGTTCCGCGCCGTCGTACAGGAGCTCACCGGCCGCGACTCCAACGTCGCTGACCACGACGTCTACTCGCCCACGGCGGCCGCGGCGGGGCGCCGCGCTGTGCCACCAACGATGGCCACTGCGAACCCCGGAGCGGGGCGGACGGCGGAGTACGCGGCCGGCGTGGCCGCGCCGCCGCCGTTCCAGAGCATGTACGACCAAACGACCGGGAGCTTGCTGTATGGCCAAGACTACTGGTAGTATCGGATCGGGTTTTGCTTGTTTCGGCTCTACATGCCACCATGCATGCATACGAATTTACTACTTTCTACGATCTCTATGCATAAGATTTGTTCATGCATGCTGCTTCTTGTTCTTGTGTTCGATGGCCATGTACTTCCTATAATTATGATGTTAATACGAGAGGCATACGTATTTTTGCTCTTTCAATTCGATCTGTTTTTGTTCCTCCTTTCCGGCCGGCATCGGTGTGCTGCACGTCATTTATCTCCCTTGCGTACGTGTACGCATGCATGTAGCATGCATACATGCATCTTAATCTCATCATTCATGTATATATATTCTCTACATGGATATAGAGATGAGTGATAGATGTATCATCTGTATGAAACAAAAGGGAAGTAGAGCAAGCAATTCGCTTGTTCTTACAGCAATTGTTTTTGCGTTTGAGGGCAGTGAACCGGTCAGAAATGGAGGCATCGACCGATCGAAAAATTGGGACTCGATCAGCGCCATAACGTACGGATCGAAGAGCTCATTCGCCGCATCTTAATTACCGGTAGAACTGTTTGCTCTCAGGTTACTTTCTTTCTTCCATTCCAATCACTACTACATGAATATACATCACAATCGGTTCTTTTTTATCATCACAATCGGTTCTGATGGCGACACAAAGTCATAAGACAGAAATGAAATGGCACTATTACAGTCGGTTCTTGCCCGATAGAGATAAGTACGTCATCTCTATCAGTTCTTTGTAAGAAGCGATAGAGATGACCACATCATCTCTATCGGTTCTTTAAAAAAAACGATAGAGATGATATGGTCATCTCTATCGCTTCTTACAAAGAACCGATAGAGATGACGCACTCATCTCTAACCGATAGAGATGACTCCCTTATCTCTATCGTTTTCTTCTCAGAACCGATAGAGATGAGGGGGTATGCTGTTTTCCAATTCACTCTCCGATCAACATATATTTCACACAGTATGCACATATCACATTCACACAGTAATAGCACACATTATGCACATATCATATTCACAGAACACAAACATTTTATTACAACCACTACTAGTGATTTCATAACTGAATTTAAGTATACAGCAATGCTAACAAGGCAAGAGTTTGGCCAGCACTAATCTACTATGCTTAGGCCATGTTTGGATTCATTAGTGCTAATAGTTAGCTGGCTAATAACTAATAGCTAGCTAGCTATTAGCTGGCTAATTATTAGCAGGGGCTGTTTGGATCCACCTGCTAATAAAGTCCACAAAATCAGCCAATTAAAGAGAAATGACCATAATGCCCTTTTAGTAGGATAGTGGACAAGTGGACAGGAACGCTCGAATGGATGGGGTTGGAGGGAGGGCAAAAGTGTCAATTGGCTATCTATTAGCCGCTTTTAGTAGGGTACAACCTGCTAATGAACTAATTGTTAGCAGGGTGTGTTGCTAATAATTGTAGGTTTATTAGCAGGTCTGTTTGGATCCATAACTGCTAATTTTAGCAGCTAACTATTAGTGCTAATGGATCCAAACAGGCCCTTAATAGTCTCTATTTCAAAGGAAAATATGATAACATCTCATAATTTAAAGTGAGGCTGTAGCAGGTTCCTAGAACAATACTGAGCTCAACATATATGAGAGTTGGTTGTTTGATTAGTAGATTCAGGACATGTTAGGGCAAGGGTACATGCAAATTGGATGGAAATATATGGCCATATGCAGTAGACCAAGTGAAAACTGCGCTTTGTTTAGATTTCTCCTCTTCATTGTAGTTCAAACTTCACGAGACACATGCCAAAATTACCAGAGTACAACGCAGTGCTCTTTTAGAGAAACCATTTACCTGTGGTTAGCTTGGCCGTAGATCTACATTAGCATGCCTGAAATATGAACATGACTCCATTAGAGAACATAATTAACTTGAGGGAGCAAACCCAGCTATTACACATACATAAGCACATTTCACTTACTACACCATTAAATAAAATGAGCCAGCTCCATGAAAGCACATTTCCACTTTGAACCACGCCACATAGGGTCTGCATCGCCACTTCCAGTTATTATCCCTGTGTACCTGTAGAAGAATCTCATATGCATCACCAATCCAACATCCAATTCAGATAATCCGGCTCAGTGGAAAAGTTGCAGCATAAAAACCTTCTTTCAGTAGCATCTTCACTTTCATATCTCATTTTGAACCTCAGTCCAATAGAAAATGGTTGACTGAAGATTTTCATGAACTTCCAGTAGGGTACAATGAATTCAGATTGACTTAACCTGTCAGTTTATAGAAGCAACAATTGGCATTAGAACCTACTTTATTGCATCAACAAAAGGATGGGATCACAGCAAAGTATATTGATATGCAAGTCACCAGGGACTACCTGGAAGAGCTAGTGTGCAAGTTCCTGAGTACAGAAAACAGCCAAACAAGTCATTTTGCACTTTTGTAGTGGCTTTGCAGTGACATAATTGCTTACCATCAAATTAGTCTTAATCCACAGTTCAAAGTGTAATTGCTTACATGATCAGTTCCATTAAAACACTACGATCCAGTCTTTGCCTGCTAAAACATTATCTTGTTTCCTTTTAACCATAACCACGTCTAAAAGAGAGTGACATGTTTGCTGCTATAAAATGCAGTTTAGTTAGAGTAGTCACAAATTGTATTTAGTTATCTGCCAACAGCACAGTTCAATTGCAGCATTTTGAATTTTTGATGTTATTGCCTCAAATCCTTCCAAGACATATGGCGTTTCCTGTAAATCATTACCGATTCTAATAGAATTTATCATGAAAGCTCCTGGAGGCTACTACAGCATCGAACATACAATCTAGTAAACAGACTGCTAATTTCCATGAAACCAACTACTAAGTAACACGCAAACCCATCTAAAATGGCACAAAAGTGCTGAAAATCAAAACCCCAAACTTAGAGATCAAGAGAAAAATGGTTGTGTAAGGGGTTCTCATAGCGTAGCTGGAGGCGAGGACGGAGGGGTTGCGGCCGAGGAGGCATCCGTGGGTGCGCACCACGGCGGTGGAGACGATGTGGGGCATGGGGAGTGCGCGGGCGGCACTGCCGCTGGCCTGGTCATCCTCATCCATGGCGTCGTCGTCGTCCTGATCGATGTCCATGAACGCCATGTCCTCCGCTTCCGCCGCCAACGTCCTGAAAAGGGGCCGGTAGGGAGACGATACGTGGCGGGGAACTAGGGTTAGCTAGGGGAGGAGGCGTCGAAGGGGGAAGAGGCGCGGCGGGGAACTAGGGTTAGCTATGCGCGGGAGAGATGGTTGCGGGGACAAATAGGTAAGCAGAATCATCACCGTCGGTTCGTATTAAAACCTAACACAAATAAAGAACAAAACACTATCGTTTTCCGAGTAAAAACCGATACAACTGACAAATAATCACCATCGGTTTCAGAAAAAAACCGATACAAATGACGGAGAGACACATCACTATCAGTTATTGATTAAAAACTGACACAACTAAAACCCACATCACTATCAGTTTTAAAAAAAACCGACACAAATGACAAGACAATCACAATCGATTTTTTTTTTAAAACGACACAACTAAGATACACATCACTATCGGTTTCCAAAATAAATCGACACAAATGAAAGAGAACCATTACTATCGGTTATTGATTAAAAACCGATACAATTAAAAACCACATCACTATCGGTTTAAAAAAACCCGACACAAATAACACTAGTAATCACTATCGGTTTTCAAGTAAAAACCGACACAAATGACAAGACAATCACTATCGATTTTTTAAAAAAAACAACACAACTAAGAGACACATCACTATTGGGTTTAAAGAAACCAACACAAATGACAGAGAACAATCAGTATCAGTTATTGATTAAAAACCGACACAATTAAAAACCACATTACTATCGGTTTAAAAAACCCGACATAAATGACACTAGTAATCACTATCGGTTTTCAAGTAAAAACCGACACAAATGATAAATTAGGTAGTACACCACAATCAAGCACATGTCATTAAAATGACTATAACTTTTACATACGGTGTCCGTTTTCGACGTACGAGTACTCGAATCGAAGAGGACGAAGATATAGATTTGAAAATCACAAATCTTTCGCGAGGCTTTGGAAAAAGTGTTGAACCCAAAAAACAATGTTTAAGGCCTCAAAACAACCTCTGAAGTTTCGGTACCCAACCATTTTCATCGATTGTTCGTTGCTAGTTTGAATTTGTTTTCATTATAGCTTGTGTAATCCTTGTTTCCAGTCTATATTTTAGAGTATGCTCATTTGTGAGAGTTTGATTCTGAAAAAAAATTATATAAAATAGATATTACATATAATATCAACAATCACAATCTGTTCTTTTCAGCACAAATATTACACAATATCAACAGTCAATTCTTTAAGCACATATAGTCCACATTAGCAATATCTAACACAATATCACATAATATTACCAAATATATGTACATTCACAACAAAAGAATATCCCATTCACACTACACAATAAAACCTAGCGAGGCTCGTCACAATCGGTTCTTGCTCAAAATCGATTGTGATAATATGGTGTCATCACAATCGATTTTGATATAGAACCGATTGTGATGATGTGGTATTATCACAATCGGTTCTTACTCAGAACCAACACAGATGAGGGAGCCCCTCATCACAATCGATTCATAGCTAGAACCGATTGTGATAACACCCCCTCATCACAATCGGTTCTTACAAAGAACCAACACAGATTAGGGTGCCCCTCATCACAATCGGTTCATAGCTAGAACCGATTGTGATAACACCCCCTCATCACAATCAGTTCTAAGAAAGAACCGACACAGATGAGGGGGTGTCATCACAATCGGTTCTAGCTAAGAACAGATTGTGATGATGATCATCTCATCTGTGTCGGTTCTGAGATAGAACCGATTGTGATGACACCCCTCATCTGTGTCGGTTCTAGCTCAGAACCGATTGTGATGACCCTGTTTTCGAAAATTACAAATTACAAACACATATCACAATAGGTTTTTTCTTCAAAAGTTAGGAACCGACACAAATGAAGAGATAATGTTGTACTATTCTGTAGTAGTGAGTGTTTTTACACACACCAAGGAGTTATGGGTCAAAGGGTCCAGCCCAACACTCCCCCTCAAGATAGATGATAGATATCTATCATTCTCATCTTGCACTACTACAAAAAATCCCTTTCTTGTCGGTCTATCATTGGCGGTTCAGTTAGAACCGGTAGTGATAACACTATCACTGCCGGTTCATAAGCTAGACTGGCACAAATGCTCGACCGAAGAAGAATCGATAGTGACAGTAACTTATCACTGTCGGTTCCAAAAAAAACCGGCAGTGATACTATTATCACTGCCAGTTCTTAAGAAGTATCACTGCCGGTTCGGATTGATAATATTTTTAAAAAAATCATAACTTTTTCATACGGAGTCGGATGGAGACAAAATTTATATGAAAATTGTAGCTCTCGATGAGATCTACAACTATTTAGTTGACAACTTTTTTATTTGAAGTCATTTAGATGTCCAAATAATCGTAGAAACTTTCGGATACGAAGGGATAAAAGGAAAATATATCTTATAGTAGTTGAGAAGTGTATGTTAGGTGAGATGGTAAGGGGAGTTCGCACGGAGCAGCAAATCACAGGTTCGACTCCTAGCGATGCATGCGCGTGTATTTCATGTGAAAATCGCATGAATTGTGACTTGCGACGTGCGACCGTGCGTATACAGGGTGGTCCAGGTGCAAATAATTTTTTTATTTTAACAAGTGATTTTTGAATTTACGAACCGGCTATGATACAGACTATCATTGCCGATTCGTATACAAACCGGCAGTGATAGTCGGACTGTCACTGCCGATCAATCACTACCGGTTCCATATCTGGCAATAATGAGGATTTGGAATCAGCAATGATCGCGTTTTCTGTAGTAGTGTTGTTATAATGCAAATTACATTCTCTTACTCCTAAACCCTTGGTTAGACAATCTGCTATTTGCCTCTTGAGTTTACATGGTTTAACTGTATTATACCCACATCTATCTTCTCCTTAATGAAGAAGCGATCTATCTCCACATGATTGGTTCTATCATGCCGGACTAGATTATTAGCTATGTTTGATAGCTGATTTGTTGTCACACCACACTTTCAAAAACCTTTTCCTTAGTACTTTCAGTTCTAACAGAAGGTGTCTTACCCACATCATCTCACTGAGTCCTAGAGACATAGCTCTGTACTCTGCTTCGGCTGTTGATCTAGACACAACTTACTGCTTCTTACTTCACCATGACATTAGGTTTCCTCCAACAAAAACACAGTTGCCAGAAGTTGATCTTCTATCATCAATGTAACTACCCAATCAGCATCACTATAACCATCCACATTCAGATATCCATTCTTCCCGGACCACAACCCTTTCCCGGGGCTGCCCTTTAAGTAGCACGAGATTTGGTAAACTGCATCCAAGTGCCCACTCCTAGGGTCATGCATATACCTGCTTACTACACTAACTGCATAGAAAATGTCTAGTCTTGTGTGACATAAGTATAGAAGTCGCCCAACAAGTCTCTAATAGTTCTCTCTGTCTACTGGTTCTCCCATTTGGACACAAAGCTTGTGGTTTTGATTAATAGGTGTTGATGCAGCTCGGCACCCAAGCATATATGTGTCACTGAGTAGATTCAATACATACTTTCGTTGAAAGAAAACTATTCCAATAGGAGATCAAGCAACTTCTATGCCTAAAAAGTATTTAAGTTGACCAAGATCTTTGACCCCGAATTCCTTGCTCGGACTCTCCTTCAGTCGTGATATCTCCATATCATCATCTCTCGTGATTATAATATCATCAACATATACTGCAAGGATTGCAATCCGATACTTTGAGTGCCGATAACGTATAGCATGATCTCCATTTCACTGCATGTATCTCATATCACATATAGCATGCCTGAACCTGTCAAACCATGCCCAGGGAGATTGCATAAGACCATACAAGGACTTTCTCAGCTTACACACCTTTCCTGTTGTTTTGGGAGTAGAGAAACTAGGTGGGATTTCCATGTACACCTCCTCCTATAGGTCACCATGCAAGAAAGCATTCTTAACATCCAACTGATGCAAATGCCATCCAAAGTTAGTTGCACAAGAGATTAGGATCCTCACTATGTTCATCTTAGCCACCGGTGCGAAAGTTTCATTATAGCCAATCCCATATGTCTGACGATATCCTCTAGCAACTAGTCGTGCCTTGTACCTTTCAATTTTCCCTTCTGGATTTTTCTTCACAGTGTAGATCCATTTGCAGCTAACAGCTTTCTTTCCTGCAGGAATGTGTACAAGTTCCCAAGTTTTATTCTTTTCAAGGGCATTCAACTCCTCCATCATGGCATCATGCCATTTAGGTTCCTGATTTGCCTCTTTCCAATCTTTTGGAACTGCCACTAACTGCAATGATGCAACAAAGGCTCTATATGCAGGAGACAGAGATGGGTAAGAGACATAGTTGCTTATGTCATGCTCAAACCCATAACTTGATGGAGGCTTTCCAGCCATAACCCGAGCTTCCTTCGCAAGGCAATTGGCAAATTAAGGGAATCATCTGTCCCACATGGAATGGGTGTAGCACATGGTTGATCATTTAAAGATGTAGATGAATCAACAATTTCGAAGGTTGATGGACCTCCTTGTTTCTCCATTGGATGCAGCTCAATAGCCTCTATGGGTTGTCACTGCTCTATGAGCCATCCTTGGGTTTCTCCTCATATACACCTGTAGTTTCTCCTCTTTATTTACCCTTCTCCACCTCTCCTCTTGTGCTAGTTTATTCACATGATACGAAATAGAACCAATTACCAACGTTGACCTCCTTGCTTGCTCATCTTCCTTGATACTTGATACATCCTTCCCTTCTCGACCATTAAAATCAATATTAGGAGATTCAAGATCAAACAACGAGTTGAGGTCAATCTTCTCTCCATAAAATGGCTCAGATTCTCTAAATATCACATCCATGCTCTCAAATGTGCGTCGCTCACAAGGACTTCAACATTTGTAGTCCTTTTGTCTAGAAGAGTATTCCACGAAGATGCATTTTACAGCACGTGGATCTAGCTTTCCCACTGAGGGTCTATGATCCCTGACAAAGCAAGTACATCCAAAAACCTTGGGTGGAACCACAAATTTGTTCTCTCCTTGTAGCATTTCGCACAGAGTTGTAACATCCCAAAATTTGCAAAATAATATTTTATTACTTATTTCTAATTTTCAAGATTTTTGCTTAATTTTCTGGAATTTATAATTTTTTTTCCTTTTTTCAGTTTTACGAAAAGATTACTGTAGCAAAATTATAACTTGAAAATTTCTGAAATTTTTCAGTAAGTTGAAAATATTCCAAAGTATTTTTGAGAATTTTCTAGAATGTTTGAACCTTATTTGCTATTGTTTCAAAGACTTTTTATTTTTAACATTAATTAAATTAGAAAATAAATAATAAAAGGGCCCACATGTCATATGTTGTCTTCAACCTCTAGCAAGTAGCCAGCCAAAGCTGTGTCTATCTCTTCCTCTATGATCAAGATTTTGGACCTTCCATCCAACATGTTTTTGCTCTCGAATTCGTGTCCAATGCGTGTACCACCTTATCCTCAACCAATCCCCATGATTCTTCCATCCTAATCCCCTCTATTTTGGGAGAAATTTGAGTTTTATCCAGTTTGAACTCTTTTTTAAACCAATCGTATCTATCTCTATGAGCCATCTCGAGCCTATTTAAGGAGAGCACCGGGATCCCCTTTCATTGCTCTAACCGTTCCTCTGTTTGTCCCAACCTCTTGTGCCTTCGTTTGCTCGAAACGCCATGTCACCCGAAGCGCGAACCGAACATCGGCCGACGTGCCCTTGTAAGCTTTCCGATGACTCCGACCTCCTCTTACAAAATCGTTTGCGTCACTTTGTGCCTTTGGTCGTCGTGAAGGTAACCCCACAAACGATCTCAATATTGGTTCACCATGCATGACGAATTTCACGATTTCCCGAAGTGTATTCATCATTGTTCATATCGTCTTGTTGCGGTCGTTCGCCGATTGGCCGGCCTACGAGCTTGCCGGTATCCGTCGTGGCCTTGGCCTTCATGCTGAAGTGCTTTGGCCGGTTTTCCCTAGCCCTCAACCCTTGGTCCCTAGCCGTGTTCTTCTCTGGCTTCAATCGGTTGTCTGGTTGCGTTTGGGCTCTCAGGTGAACAGTAGCCCGATGGCTACTGTAGCAGCACAGTAGAGAAGATTGGAGGGGAAAAAGAGCAATATATATATATATATATAATTATTTTTAAAATGTAAGATTCAGATTTATAATAATATTAGGTGATTCAAATTTTTATTTTTTTAATAAAAATAATTTTAAAAATTCGAAAATCCTTTCTTTATTGCTTTATGTGATTTAACCTTCCAAAATTCTGTTCTTCCTCATACGAACTCCGATTGGGGCGATTCAAATTTTTATATTTTTTTAAATCAAGCTCTACATTCCAGAGCCATTTATTTTTAATTTTAAGCTTATTTGAGTCTATGTTTAATATTTATTTATATTTGTCACTTTCTTTTCCGGTAGACGCTAATCCCGAGGGAGTGAATGGAGAATTCGAAAATGAAGATTCAGCAGTAGATCAGCAAGGCAAGTCATAAACTTTGATCATATTGAAACTATATTTGCAAAACTATTTTGTTTTATATAATTGCATGTTATTTGTGAATCAATGATTAATTGCTGGGAATAGCTATATACCTAGTTGACATTATGCCACCTTGATTATTGGAATAACATATATCCATTGTTAACCATAGGTTGGGACATTACTATTTGGACATGATCTTATTACCAACATTGGGTTATTGTAGTTATGCTTAGATATGCTTAGTTGTACGATGTGATTTATATCACATGTGAATTAATGTTAATCTTGACTTAATGAGATTGAATTGTGGCCGGTAGCCACTGTTGTAAAATTTGTTGTACTATGACAAGGTGTGCCATTTGTCTTGGTTAAACAAGATTGTTTTCCCTAGGGCAAGTGATCATGTAGTAAATGGGGTGCTGTTAGCACATTTGGGATGTGGATATCTTGCCTGAGACAACTTGAGAACTTAATATTGTGCGCCATTGAACTGGGCCTAACCGTACAACCACATGTCTGGTATGGGACAGACCTAACTGATTAATTTGCAATGTCTAAATTTGAGTACTGCCAATTGGTGGTGTGGGTTCCGGGATGGACGGGTAGATTCACATGACTCAAGAGAGGGCCTTGAGGGGCAAAACATTAGCGGGCAGTACCGAGTTTAAACAGGACATTGTAAGGCTTTTCATGATCTCTCTGCCGACACACCAAAGGAAGTATGTTAATCCGGAGGCAAAAAGAGATGATTATGTCTGTGGGTAAAGCAGTACAACCTCTAAATTACTTTTGATGGCATACATAAAGGGTTTCGGATTCGTAAATCCGGGTCACGACAGGAGTTTTCATCCAAATTACTTTTGATGGCATACAATTAATGAAATATATGGTTGTCATTACAGCTTCACTCTAGAAAAATTTGGGTACATTCATTGTGTACATCAGTGATCGAGCCACCTCTAGGATATTGCGATTTTTCCTTTTTGCCGCTCCATTCTGATGAGGTGTGTCTAGACATGAGGATTAATGTAATATACCTTATGCTGACACAAAGTTACCAAATTCCTTATTTATGTACTCGGTTCCATTGTCCATCCTAATCATCTGAACCTGTGTATTAAACTGGGATTTTACAAGAGCATAGAAGTCATGGAAACACCAGAATACCTTATCCTTGTGCCTCATAAGGTACACCCATGTCATACGAGAGGAACAATCAATGAATGTAACAAAGTACTTCATTCTACTAAAAGAGATAACATGACATGTCCACACATCCGAATGAAGAAGCACAAAAGGAGATATACTCCAGATTTATTCACATAAGATGTCCTTGTGTGTTTTTCAAACCCACAGGCATCACAAACAAGCCTGTTTTTATCCATACCACACATTACACCAGGAAGAACTTTGCTCATTTATCAAAAGACATATGTCCCATTCTACAGTGCTAAAGCATCACCATAGTTTGCTTTACTCCCATTTTTTATGCTAACACAGTACATATTGTATTGTTTAGCACCTCACAATCCATATACCACAGCCTACTATGCCTGGTTCCAGTTCCAAACCTCCTTCCTACTTTTCTCTCCTGAATTAAACATATTTCTTGGTCAAATGTTACCCAACAATCCAGATGATCACTTAAAGCACTTAATAAACAAGGTTGACTAGAAAAGCAGGAGCACGTAGAACTGATGACAGCTTAATAGTTGATGTGCATTGAATTGTGCCAACACCTTTAATGGACTGTGATGTGCCATCAACTGTTTGGATAGTTTCTTTATGTCTGGATGGATATTGAGTATATGACTCAAACTCTTTTGATGCGTTTGTGACAAGCTTTGATGCCCCTGAATCTAGGATCCAATCTAGGTGTGACACTTGCGAGAATATAGATGTATGAGCACAATTACCTTCATTAGCACAAGCAAAACGAGCGAAATCCCCGAATGTGGAGTCCCCTTGGTCTTTACTATCGGTACTCTCCATCTTCCTCTTTAATTTCCTCAACTCTTCTAATTCTACCGCACAGACCTCAATTTTGTCAGCGGATCCTTCTTCCTGGACTGCCACATTTGCTCTGTGGTCACTCCTATATCCATGGACTCTACCTCTTCTTGGTCCACCTCGATCATTTCCTCTTCCCCTTCCACAATTTGGCTTTTGCAGGGCACGACAATCACGACTAAGTGTCCCTTCTCACTACAATTGAAACAGGCTCTTGTCTTATTATTTCTGGTCATTATAAAGGCAAGACGAGGTGGATTCGTTGCATTGCTCTTCATTACTTTCAACCTGACCTCCTCCTGTGCAACTACTGCTATAGCTTCCTCCAAAGTAGGAAGAGTAGCCTAATGGAACATAGTGGCATGCCTTCCCTCAAATTCTGTGTTCAGACCCTTGAAGAATTGTACCACTCACCTGCATTCAGTCCACTTCTTAATGGTGGATATGCAATTTGCGTGAGGCAACCCAAGGGGATCATAGTGATCTAGATCAGCCCACAATTGTTGCAGCTCAGCAACATACACCATCACATAATACACCCTCTATCTTAGATCACTAAATCTTTCCTGCATCTCTACCATTAGCATCACATTACCTTTCCCTGAGTACAACTTTGCCGAAGCTTTTCATACCTCAGCTCCCTTTGAGATGGTCTCAACAGTTACATCAATACTTAGAGACACTGAACTCAACAGCTAGACCACCACCAATGAGTTGGTAGTACTCCAAGTTCACCATTCCACACCTGTCTTGTCTACCGGCTCAATTGATTCTCCTTCGACAAAGCTCTCTAGCCCCTTTGTCTTGAGAATCAACAATGCCCTCCGTGACCAACTTAGATAATTTTTCACACCCTCAAACTTAATATCATTTGGCATTAATTCTATCTTCTGTGTTGTCTCGACATAAGAAACAATTGCCCTACCGAGGACAATGCTGCACCCATCTTTTCCGTAAGGAATTGTGCCAATTTCTTAAGCACGTGTTGTAGCCCTTGATTCTCCCCCATGCTACAAAGAGGCAGTACCACACCTGCTCTGCTTTCTTCACCACTCGACTGGCACCAAAAAGACCCAAACTACACCAAACCCAACCAGATCCAACCCACAACTCACCTTGTTTTCTTCTCCTTCACATTGGCGCATGCATGAACTCCCCACAACCTGGGCGGAGCACCTTCTCCTCACTGGGAGGCCCGTCTGTGAGGAGCCACACGTCTTGAAGCGCAATGGCGTGGATCAGAGCCCACGCAATCGAGGGCAGCAGGCAAATCCGCTGCTATCCCGTACTCCCGCGACAACTACTGGAGGGAGGCTCGGCGGTGCGACGACGACAGAGATCGGCAGCAGCGGCGAACGGTGGCGAGGTATGAGTTAGGGTTAGGGTTAGGATGGAAGCTCTGATACCATGTTTGTTCTCATGTCACTTTCTTTCTTCTATTCCAGTGTTTTTATGTACAACAAGGAGGTATGGGTCAAAGGGCCCAACCCAACAAGTACGTAGTACGATTTAAAGAGAAGACGAGATGTAGCTGATGAGATATATATGTGAACCTTTGCCCGGTCAATCGGTGAGTTGTTCTCAAGTGATCTCACCGTACTTAGGCCCAGTTCATTTCAGCTTCTGAATTATAGGAGAAGCTGTTTCTGATTGTAGGAGAATCGGGCCAGGCCAACTGCGACTTCTATATTCCAGACCGAACTGGCGAGAATCAACGAGAATTAGGTTTCAGTCGGATTCTGATTCTGTGTAGAGAGCAGCTTCTGATTGTAGGAGAAGCTGTCCAGAATTCTTTTGTTCGACAAACAATCTGTTTTTTTTGAAAGACCATGTGGAGGTCTATCCTTGTGTGTGATGAGTAATTGATGAGTTTTGAGCTTGTGTTGTTTTAAATTGATTTGGATTTGAAGCAATTTGAGTGTTGGTCTACTGGTCGGGTCGTCCGACCTGAGTGGTCGGGCTTTGGTGTGTTGCGACCACCGTCCGACCCCGAGTGGTCGGGTCGTCCGACCGAGTGGTCGGGCTTTGGTGTGTTGCGGACGGTCGTCCGACCCCGAGTGGTCGGGTCGTCCGACCGAGTGGTCGGGCTTTGGTCAGTGTTGCGGACTCACCGTCCGACCCCGAGTGGTTGGGTCGTCCGACTCCGAGTGGTTGAGACTAGTGGTCAGACCTCGAGTGGTCGGGATGGAGACCAGTGGTCAGACCATGGTTGGTCGGGATGGAGACCAGTGGTCAGACCACGTGTAGTCGGGGTTATCTTTGGTCGTAGTGTATATCTCGTCTGCTGAGATGGATATGTGTTGTTGGACATTGCTATGTGATGTGGTTTCCTTGTCTATGATGGTTGCGGGACTTTGGAGCTAGGTCATGGTGAGGCGAAGGGGATCGTGACTAGGCCGAGAGCCGAGGTCCGGATGATCAAGGTGTCGCCAAAGATGACTGAGGCCGTGAGTAGCCGCAAGCCGAGAAGACAAAGGAATGGATGAGATGCTAACTTGGAGCCGCTCGATCTAGGAGGACCGTTGGATCGCGGTCGGGAAGATAGAGTAGCGGGTCAAGTTAGTGTGAGTTGAAAAGCGTGCAAAACCCGTTGTGTTGTTGGGTTTGGGTGAGCCCATGCATAGCTTTGTGAGTGGGTAAAATCTCACCCTTGATGGAGTGCTCTAGGGTTTAGAGGCTCATCCAAGGGTGGTAGGTGTTCCAAGCCCGCTATGAATAGACAGGAGAGGGTGTCTCCTTGAGGGTGAGCAGTGAGGAAAGTCTACGTGAGTAGTTGAGAGTTGTTGAGAGTGATGTGTAAGGATCAAATCCGGCTCTTGGATGTTGGCTTAGGATTGAAGCAGACATCCAAAGGTGGGAATTGATCCTGTGTCACTATAAATAGAGGGTAGGGCAGCCTCCCTCTTTGAAGGTTGTGAAGGTTCTGAGGTTTTTGTTTGCTCGCTTGAGTTTTGCCCACTTTGTTGTGAGGCTTTGTAAACCTCCTTCCGAAATGAAATGTTCTTCACTTATATTCTTGTTTCATTTCTCTTACGTATTTACATTACGCATTTAAATTCATTATCTAAATTCGCATTTACTTACTTGCAATTTACTTTACGTAATTTGGATTTGCCTCATCTCCTTCTACATGCTTTTGAGTCCTTTTGAAATTCATGATTGATGAACTCTTCTCTGATTCGGTGCTTTCAATCATTTAGGCAATCCTTGCGCTCTTGTTGCAAGTTGTAAATCTGTGTTCTTAAAGTGCGTAAGCGTGTGACTTGCGATTCGTTAGTCTTGATTGGCTTCGTTCTTATTGCCAAGGATGAAAGATTGCGGATGAATCTTCTATAGATCATATCCCAATCATCTAGGCAATCTACAACCTCTTCTATTCGATTTTGGAAGAAACCAATTTACGTGCCTAGTTTTCGATAGTGTTTCTATCTGCTTGAAGGGTTGTTTCTTCGTGTACTTACTTGCTGTGATTTGTGGAGAGTTATCCAAGGATATTCGACCATCAACTCCCACCAGCAAGTTAGGGTAAAGTCTGTGTTCGTGACTCTGCTTTTGGTGTTGCATTTGTTAAATCGAAAAGGACGGAACCTTGGTATCAATTCCTTCGATTGATGATCAAATAGGTTCTGACATCCTTAGGAGGTGCACACCAAGTTTCACTGCTTTTGGATCACCGATCAAAAGTTACATCGATTTACATTTTAAGATCGTGCCGATTTCATCGCTCATCCGCCTCCGTAGGTCGGGCGTCTCGCTCATCCGGTCGGGATACTGCTCATCCGAGCACTATTCACCCGAGTATCGCTCATCCGACCTCCGCAGGTCGGGCGCATCGCTCATCCGGCCGGATATCGCTCACCCGAACACTATTCACCCAAGTCTTGCTCATCCGACCACTTCGGATCGGGAGTACTGTTCATCCGAACACTTCGGGTCGGGAGTATTATTCATCCGACCAGTCTTTGGTCGAGTATCTTGCTCATCCGACCTCTGAGGTCGGGGTACCGCTCATCCGATCAGAGATACCCGACCAAGGCGCTTTCTTTACGGTCTTTTGGTGATTTGAATTCTAGGGAAAAGTTTATTGAAAATTTTTATTTGGCTCCTATTCACCCCCTCTAGTCGCCTTTTTCGATCTTTCAATTGGTATCGAGCCGTTCTCGCTCTTTCTAGATCTTGACCGGTCTCAAGAGCCATGGCGATGGACAAGTATTCCACCAAGCCTCCTATTTTTTCTCGAGTTGATTTTCCTTTTGGAAATCTCGGATGGAGTCGTACATCACCGCCCGTGGCTTCGATATGGCGTAATGTGAAGCTCCGTATGAGGTTCCTCACGATGAGAACGCCACGGCCGGCAATATGGTCGACGTTGAGGCGAATGCTAAGGCAAGGAACATCCTCATACAGGTCTTAGCCGCAGTGAGTATGACAGATTTCTCACCTTCGTTTCGCTCATGAGATTTGGGTGACCTCGATGCTTACCATGAGGGCACTACCCAAATCAAGACGGTTCGACAGATTAATTCAAGCGTGAGTTCAACAAGTTTGAACAACCGACGGTGAGAGTCTTGACGAGTGCTTTGGTCGGTTTACAAAGATTCCGAGCGACCTCGAGCGATCGGTTGCATATACCTCGACTCGGATAATGCTCGACATTTCTTGATCGCACTCGATCTTCGTGTTTGGGAAATGAAAGTGACCACCATCAAGGACACCACCGACTGTCGACCTTGACTCTTGACGGGCTTTATTCCCGCCTCAAGACTCATGAGATCGACGTCGTCTCGCGAAGACGAAGTCTCGATCGATGGCTTTGGTCACCGATCCCATTGGATCCTCTCTTTACGATTCTTCGTTGGTTTCTCTCTCCGCCTGCATGCGAGCTAAGCGATGACCAACTAGAAAAATTTCGAAAAATGAGCTTGCTCTTCTTGCTCGCAAATTTTCATATGCATACAAGAGAGTGAGAGAGAGGAAGAGAGGTGGGATGATCACTGTTTGAGTGTGGTGGCCCCAACCACATTCGAGCAAACCGTCCCAAGCCGGAGAAGGGCAAAACGAACAAAGCGGTTCGGGCAAGAACGACTACACCGATAAGAACCGCAACAAGAAGCCTCCAGCCATGAGCCACAAGTGAAAAGAAGTACCGCAACTTCTCTAAGAACAAGAAGTCTTCCACCGCGTCCTCGCCGCGCTTGACGACATCAACCTCTCCGACACGGAGACATGGAGCGACGAAGGCGAGGATGATCCGCAAGAGAAGAAGGGCGGCGATGACTTCTCCGCATGTGCTTCATGGCCGACGCCAACGGATCGACTCCGAGTGACAAATGACTCGGACGAGGTACCCACCTACGACGAATTAAATGTCGCCTTACAGTAAATTAGGCAAGTTTCATGCTAAGGCTAGGTCGAGGTGTTCTGAGTTAGAAAAGAAAGTAGGTACCTTGACTCGGGAGTTAGCTTCACTTAGATCTTCTCCCTCCCGAGTCACTGATGACTGTGTTCTCTGTGATGCTGTTCTTGTGGAGTTGGAGAACCTAAGGACCATACATGATAGTGTGCTTGCTGAACTTGATGGTCTTAGGAGGAAGAATGCTAGCACTAGTTCTATTGATGATATTCCTGTTGAGGCTAGTTTTCTTCATGCTCACTCTATCCTTCTTGTGCTAATTGCCCTAAATTGTTTGCTGAAATTGATGCCATGAGCACTCACCTTAAGAAGCTTTCTTCTAGAAATGATGAACTTGAATTGCATGCTTCTAAGGATCCAAATACTCATGTGAGGGTCAGAAGCAACTAAAACTTGACAATAATGCTTTAAATGTCAAGTGTGCTAAACTTGCTAAGGACTTACTAGATAAGTCACAAGAAAGTTGTTTGCGATGTTCGTGATTGAGGGGACTTGGATAAAATCCATGTCGAGCTTAGGAAGAAATTAGAAGACCAAGCCCATAGAATTAGAAATGCATCTTATGTTTCTTGTGAGGCCCTCAAGATTGAGGCACCGTCTTTGAGGAGAAAATGCACGTCTTTGAGAGAGCTCATCTTTCCGGTTCTTCTTCTTGTTCTTCCCCGCTCTTCTTGTGCCTCTTTCTTTCGAGATTGCCAAGATCTTATGAGCACTCTCGAGAAGTTTGTAGGAGGCAAGAAGAAGCTCAATCTTATTCTAGACCAATCCAAGATTAGTAGATTCAATCAAGGTCTAGGATTTGATCCTTGAGCACGCCGGCGCATCCTCCCACCATTGTGCGCGGCTCCGAGTGGTGAGATTGTGGTAGCTCCCAGTGAGCACCACCGTGTTTAGGTCTGTGGGTTGTCCATAGGACTTGACTGTAAGGGTGTTACCCCTGCTGCTTCCGCCTCTAGCAAGGCGGCACACATGCACCTTCCGTAGAAGGATGGTCACCTAGTAGATTTACGCTTGGCGCGCCAAGATCACTCGGCGTGAGCGTGTTGTCGCTCTTAGGGTATTGTGGTCATCCCGCACTTTGAGTGCTCCTAAGACACACACCGCTTCTAGACGAGTTAGAGAGTCGCTGCTTTTGGGCGGCCCAGGACTCGGTTTTCATCTTTGGTTCTTCGAGTTTTAGTCTTGGAGCTGTTCGTAGTCGGGCTTTCCGCCGCCCTCTTGATATTCCTCGTTCTTCCCATCGAGGTAGATATCGTGGCGTGAGGTGTTTTCTCGTAGGAGATCCAGCGCCTTCTTGGGATGGTCCGGCTTTTGCACCACGGCATGCCAACCCGGCCACTCATAGATCATCTACTAGAGTTGCTACGATCTTGTTAAGTCTAAACGTCGAGAGACACTCGAGTCCGCCTTCTTACATGGATCGCACTGAGGCGTCGTGTGGTTCAAGATTGGGTTCCCAAGTCTTCACTCTACCCCAAGATCGAGTCATCTTTCTCTCTTGTGTCTTGATCAGGTTGGTCGGATGGGAAGGAGATGTTTGGATTGTTGACTCGGTTGTTCTCGCCATATGACCGAGATTCTCGATGGTTCTCTTCCTAGTCCGAGCCCCTGATGAGTTAATCACTTTTGGGATGCATCTTGAGTAGAGTCATTGCTAAAGGTACCATCTGCATTAACCAAAATTTCATTCTTAAAGATGTTGCCTTAGTAAGTAAGTCGCAATACAATCGCTCTCTGCTTCTCGACTTATCGATGACTCTTTCGAGGTAAGCTTCAAGAGTAATGCCCGTAGAATCATTGATTCATCGGAGGGTTAGTTTGCGGATTTCTAGATTTGGGAGAGTCTTTCGTGCTGATTTTTCTCGCTTCTTCGAGACCCTCTTCGATGTTTGATTGCTTCGAGTCCCGTGATCTCTCCTTCCGCATAGGAGACTTGGTCACATTGGTTTTGATCATTTGACCCGAGTTAGCGACCACGATCTCATTCGGGTTTGCCCAAACTCAAGATGGTCAAAGACTTAGTTTGCTCTCCTTGCCGACATGGCAAGATGGTTATCGCTTCTCATCCTCCACCACCGTAGTGATGATGATGCACCAGACAGCTTTTACATATGGACACTTTGTTGGTCCAAATAGAGTGCAACAAGCAGGAGGGAAGTGGTATGTTCTTGTCATCGTTGATGATTTTTCTAGATACTCTTGGGTATTTTTCATGGCCTCAAAGGATGAGACTTTTCTCACTTCAGGGTCCGTCAAGAGGTTGTCTATTGAGCTCCCGGGTGCATTACGAGCTATTCGCAGTGATAATGGCACGGAGTTCAAGAATTCCTACTTTGAGAGCTTTTGTATGGAGTCCGGTTTAGAGCATCGCTTCTCTTCTCCCTACGCCTCAAAGAAATGGCGAGTGGAAAGGAAGAACAGACCACGTTGAGATGGCCAGACGATGCTAGATGAGTCAAGATACTCTAGGAAGTTTTGGGTGAGGCTATAGCTACTTGCTTGCCATGTTTCTAATCGCGTGTTTTTGAGAGCACATTTGCATCGCACTTCTTATGAGTTGAGGTATGGGCGAAAGCCCAAGTGTGTCTCATTTTCGCTTTTGGTTGCAAGTGTTTTATCTTGAAGTCCGTAACCTAGATAAGTTTGAGTCTCGCTCTTCCGATGGCATCTTTCTAGGTTACTCGCCTTCTTCTCGTAGCTATAGGTCCAGTGTTGATGCGCATAGGATCATAGAGACCGTGATGTGACCTTTGATGAGGCTAGCCCAGAGCTAGACCTGATGTTTCAGGCTCTTCTTCTTCCTTCAAGACCATTTTTGTAGAGGATGTGGATGATGGAGATGATGGTGTTCCACCTGATCCAGTCCCCTCTACACCGAGGTGCCTCCTGCTTCCATTTACGCACCTCGTGGAGACCACCTTTGTCTTCGGCTCTCCTTCAAATGAGTGGCTCTGCTCCTATCTCTTCTGCTCAAGAGGTAGAGACCACTACGCTCTGGACCTCCCGTCATATTCGTGAGACGCCATCCTTCCGATCGATGATTGGCGATTTGTTCGAGCGTGTCACTCGCCAAGAACGGTCTGCCCTCTTCTGCCTTCACTCGCCTTTGTTGCCTCCTTTGAGCCGAAGGATATTTCTCATGCATTATCCGATGAGTCGTGGATTAATGCTATGCATGAGGAACTTGAGAACTTTGAGAGGAACAAAGTCCGCAACTTGTAGAGCGCCCATCCGGTCATAATGTCATTGGGACCAAGTGGGTGTTCAAAACAAGCAGAGAGGATGGGGTTGTCATTCGCAACAAGGCTAGGCTAGTTGCACAGGCTTTCTCGGGTTGAGGGTCTTGACTTTGAGGAGACCTTTGCCCTCGTAGCTAGGCTAGAGGCTATTAGGATCCTGCTTGCATTTTCTCGCATCCCGGGCTTCAAGCTCTATCAAATGGATGTCAAGAGTGCATTTCTCAATGGCTATATTGAGGAAGAGGTTTATGTCAAACAACCTCCGTGATTTGAGAACCCCAAGTTTTGAGTCATGTTTTCAAGCTTTCCAAAGCTCAGTATGGACTCAAGCAGCCCCAGAGCATGGTATGAGAGGCTCAAGTCTTATCTTCTCACCATGACTTTAAAATGGGCATAGTAGACAAAACTCGCTCATCGACACCATGAGTCTAATTTTCTTCTTGTCCGATTTATGTGGACGATATCATTTTTGGTGGATCCTCTCATTCTCTTGTCTCTCGGTTTTACGATGTGATGAGTACTGAGTTTGAGATGAGTATGATGGGCGAGTTGAGCTACTTTCTTAGCTTCCAAATCAAGCGCACTCGGAGGGTACTTTCTTGCATCAAGGTAAATATACCCGTGACCTCCCGAGGCGCTTGACATGTCGATGGGAAGCCGGTGATGACTCCTATGGCCACCATCTTGCTGTTCTCGAGCCCGATGAGGATGGTGAGCCTGCCGATCAAAAGGAGTTTCGAGTATGATCGGCTCCTCTTGTACCTCACCGCTTCGAGGCCGACATACACTTCATTTGTGTCTGCGGCGCTCGATTTCAAGCTTCTCCTCGCGCCTCTCACCGCCAAAGGTCAAGCGCATCTTCGTGTACCTTCGTGCACCACCGATTATGGTATTTGGTACTCTTCTTCTTCTTGTCTATCTCTTAGAGCCTTTTCCGATGCCGACTTTGTCGGGTCAGAGGATAGATAGGAAGAGCACTTCGCACTTGCCAATTCATTGGCACTTCTCTTGTTTCTTGGTCATCTAGGAAGCGATGCAGGGTTGCACCCACCACCGAGGCCGAGTATGTTGTTTGCACCGATTGCTATAGCCAGTGCTCGATGAGATCGACCTTGGGACTATGGGTTAGAAATAGAGAGTGTGCCAATTTTCTGTGACAACACTTCAGCTATTTGCATTGCTAAAAACCCAGTGCAACTTTCCCGGACCAAGCGCATTGATATTAGATATCACTTCCTTAGAGACCATGTGGAGAAGGGTGATATCGTGCTTCAGTTCATAGATGGTGACCACCAGTTAGCCGATATCTTTACCAAGCCTTTGGATAGCTCCAGGTTTGTTGCCTTGAGGAGTGAGCTTGGAGTCGTGAGCCCATACGACTTATCTTGAGGGGGAGCTGGTTTGTATACTATGTACTATATTTTTCCTCCAAAGATTTCCTTTCTTCTTCTGGGTGAATTTGGGCTTGTTTTCTTAAGTTGAGTTCACTCACTTAGACTTTTGACATGTCTTCCATGGACCTCTTATCTTATGCTTTAGGTTGCTATCATGCGTGATTAGTTGTTCTCTCTTCTCTCTAGGTTGAGTTCCCTCACAGTCTTATAAGTCTAGCAGGTTTTGGGCCTCCTCAGTGAGACAGTGGTCCTGTGCACTCCTCGAGACTGGGAAGATAAGAACCATCGAGCCGTAGTGAGTCTCTTCTATCTTATCTATGCTCAATAGCCATCCAGCCTTGCGCTCGACTTCTTCTCCTCATTCTGCTTTTTCGGTTGTTATTGAGTTCATTCGGTTTTCTTTATGCCTAATCTTGATAATAACTCAACTTTAACCAGATTTGAGCCTAAAATTGATTCATTTGTTGAGGGGGAGTTTGGGAATATGTTCATGCATTGCATTTAGACTGCATTTTCTGTTTTATGAGCTTTGTCTATTATGCAATTGATTCAATCTTCATGTAATGCACCTTGCTACATCTTTGAAGAAAATCACTAGCTTAGGTCTATCCAAGTCCATCTATCATACTAAGCTTGTTAAAATCTGAAAATTGAAAATCTTAAATGAAAAACATATTGCTTTTTCTTGTTAAGTTTCTTCTCTAGAGGTTTTTACCATGAATTGTGAATTTATGGAGTTCTCTAGAGTCCCTATAGCAACTTGGGTGAAACTTGCTTGATCCATATTTTAGTCCTTCAAAATTGCTCATATGTGCTAAAATAAAAAAACTTGACTCTTTTTGTGCAAAATTGAACTCAACACTATATATTCTCGAGACTGCCTCCCATTGCACTTGGGATGAACTTGGAATATATAGTGTATGACCAAGATCATTCTCTTAAGAGTTACTCTTGGGGTGATCGAACATGGCTTGAGTCAACCATTAAGAAATGCAAATAACAAAAACATAAGTGGGTAAAGAATGCAAATAATGTCAAACATTTGCACCACGCTATGTCTTTTAAAATATCAAAGAAGAAGAATTTGCATGAATTGAAAAATGAGCTCGAAGGACTCTATATGTACTTCAAGATTCCCCAAAGTGTTGAGTAGGTTGAACTCTAGGTTCTCCATTTGATCCTATGAATGGTGCTGGCTTCTCGCTTTGAAACTTTTGCTAAGTTTTGCACTTGTTCAAATCTTGCTAAAATAAAATCTTGTAAACCAAGCTTGTGAGCAAAATGAATTTGTTCTTGGAGACATCCTAGTTCACCATTTTCTAAATTGACTAGCTTGGTGTCATATCTTGTCATTGCGATCAATTGATAATCTTCAAAGCTCACTTAGGTTGCATTTCATGCATACATATATAAAGGGGAGAAAACAAAATTTCTTGATGCCTATATTGCCAAAAGGGGAGAATATGTAGAAAAGGCATCATTTAAAATGTAGAAAAGGGGAGATAAAAATGTGAAGGCTTGTTGATTAAAAGGCACTTATGATTGGTTTTAGAGCTTTTGTGGAAAACTTGCTTTTTCATGGTCTTGCTCTAAATTCTTTCTCGCTAACTTGGTCATGATCTTATTTCCTTATTCTGGACCAAGTTTGGCTTTGCATTCAAATTGCTTTCTTCTCTCTTATTCAAACTCAAAACTTCGCCTTTTCATGTGTTTGTCAATATACTCATCAAGGGGG
Source organism: Otatea glauca (assembly GCA_036346275.1). Lineage (NCBI taxonomy): Eukaryota > Viridiplantae > Streptophyta > Magnoliopsida > Poales > Poaceae > Otatea > Otatea glauca. Next base: position 23,439,563 of record CM070715.1, read on the forward strand.
AGATTGAAAGACCATGTGGAGGTCTATCCTTGTGTGTGATGAGTAATTGATGAGTTTTGAGCTTGTGTTGTTTTAAATTGATTTGGATTTGAAGCAATTTGAGAGTTGGTCTACTGGTCGAGTCGTCCGACCTGAGTGGTCGGGGCTTTGGCTGTGTTGCGGATCACCGTCGTCCGAGCCGAGTGGTCGGGTCGTCCGACCTGAGTGGCCGGGCTTTGGCTGTGTTGCGGACCGGTCGTCCGACCCCGAGTGGTCGGGTCGTCCGACCTGAGTGGTCGGGGCTTTGGCTATGTTGCGGACTCACCGTCCGACCGAGTGGTTGGGTCGTCCGACTCAGTGGTTGAGACTAGTGGTCGACCTCGAGTGGTCGGGATGGAGACCGATGGTCGGACCATGGTTGGTCGGGATGGAGACCGATGGTCGCACCATGGTTGGTCGGGATGGAGACCATGGTCGGACCACGTGTAGTCGGGGTTGCGCCGGTCGGCGTAGTGTATATCTGTCTGCTGAGATGGATATGTGTTGTTGGACATTGCTATGTGATGTGGTTTCCTTGTCTATGATGGTTGCGGGACTTTGGAGCTAAGTCATGGTGAGATTTAGGGATCGGGACTAGGCCGAGAGCCGAGGTCCGGATGATCAAGGTGTCGCCAAAGATGACCGAGGCCGTGAGTAGCCGCAAGCCGAGAAGACAAAGGAATGGATGAGATGCTAACTTGGAGCCGCTCTGATTTAGGAGGACCGTTGGATCGCGGTCGGGAAGATAGAGTAGCGGGTCAAGTTAGTGTGAGTTGAAAAGCGTGCAAAACCCGTTGTGTTGTTGGGTTTGGGTGAGCCCATGCATAGCTTTGTGAGTGGGTAAAATCTCACCCTTGATGGAGTGCTCTAGGGTTTAGAGGCTCATCCAAGGGTGGTAGGTGTTCCAAGCCCGCTATGAATAGACAGGAGAGGGGTGTCTCCTTGGGGGTGAGCAGTGAGGAAAGTCTACGTGAGTAGTTGAGAGTTGTTGAGAGTGATGTGTAAGGATCAAATCTCGCTCTTGGATGTTGGCTTAGGATTGAAGCAGACATCCAAAGGTGGGAATTGATCCTGTGTCACTATAAATAGAGGGTAGGGCAGCCTCCCTCTTTGAAGGTTGTGAAGGTTCCGAGGTTTTGCCGCTCGTTTGAGTTTTGCCCACTTTGTTGTGAGGCTTTGTAAACCTCCCTTCCGAAATGAAATGTTCTTCACTTATATTCTTGTTTCATTTCTCTTACGTATTTACATTACGCACTTAAATTCATTATCTAAATTCGCATTTACTTACTTGCAATTTACTTTACGTAATTTGGATTTGCCTCATCTCCTTCTACATGCTTTTGAGTCCTTTTGGAATTCATGATTGATGAACTCTTCTCTGTATTCGGTGCTTTCAATCATTTAGGCAATCCTTGCGTTCTTGTTGCAAGTTGTAAATCTGTGTTCTTAAAGTGCGTAAGCGTGTGACTTGCGATTCGTTAGTCTTGATTGGCTTCGTTCTTATTGCCAAGGATGAAAGATTGCGGATGAATCTTCTATAGATCATATCCCAATCATCTAGGCAATCTACAACCTCTTCTATTCGATTTTGGAAGAAACCAATTTCGTGCCTAGTTTTGAGATAGTGTTTCTATCTGCTTGAAGGGTTGTTTCTTCGTGTATTTACTTGCTGTGATTTGTGGAGAGTTATCCAAGGATATTCGACCATCAACTCCCACCAGCAAGTTAGGGGTAAAGTCTGTGTTCGTGACTCTGTTTTTGGTGTTGCATCTGTTAAATCGAAAAGGACGGAACCTTGGTATCAATTCCTTCGATTGATGACTAAAATAGGTTCCCGACATCCTTAGGAGGTGCACACCAAGTTTCATCATGCTTTTGGATCACCGATCAAAAGTTACATCGATTTGTTTTAAGATCGTGCCGATTTTATCGCTCATCCGCCTCCGTAGGTCGGGCGTCTCGCTCATCGGTCGGGAGGTACTGCTCATCCGAGCACTATTCATCCGAGTATCGCTCATCCGACCTCCGCAGTTGGGCGACTTGCTCATCCGGCCGGATATCGCTCACCCGAGTATCGCTCATCCGACCTCCACAGTCGAGCGTCTTTGCTCATCCGGCCGAGATATCGCTCACCCAACACTATTCACCCGAGTATTGTTTATCCGACCACTTCGGGTCGGGAGTATCTTATTCATCCGACCACTTGGCCTGGAGTATCGCTCATCCGACCAAAGGCCGGCGAAGTATCGCTCATCCGACCTCTGAGGTCGGGGTACTGCTCATCCGACAGAGATACCCGACCAGTGCAGTTTCTTTCTGGTCTTTTGGTGGTTTGAATTCTAGGGGGAAAGTTTATTCGAAAATTTTTATTTGACTCCTATTCACCCCCTCTAATCGCCTTTTTCGATCTTTCATTTAAGCACGAGCTGAAACGATGGAAACTAATACTAGCGCTACCTATCGGTGGGGGCATGGATGTTTAGACCATTACGGTTTCTAGTTCTTTTCTCCACCGCACTGACCACTGTGCATAGCTTTAATTGTGAAAACGCGAGCGTCGAGTACTTCTTAATCCCTATAGCTGACAGTCGGCTTAAGGTTGGCTTGTTTGGTTGGGAACATAATCTGCAACAGTGACTAACTTGAAGGTATTTTACTGATATTTCTAATCTTTTTTGCATTGGTTGCTCAAGAGTCAGAAGTGTAAAACGAATCAAACAGATAAAACGGCTTTCCTTTCACTTGTAGTAAATCCAATTACATCCTTAATCGTTATACATTTTGAGCTCTCGTCGCGTTCATCATATCAACGTTAACTGAAGTCTGCTGGTCAAGTTCTAACTAAGAGGTTCGACGAACACAAACAGTGCCACCTACAATCACATCTCCTAACTCAGATTTGAGCTGTTCTGAAAATTAATCTACCCCCAGCTGCCCAGCAGAGCTCAAATACGTGCGATACTTTGGCCATGCACCTCGGCTCAAACCCGTGCTACATGCGTAAGCTGCGTCCTTTTGTGCTGTTTCCTTGAGCTCGGATGGTTAGAGCGTATGGGCTGTTAACTGGCAGTTGGCTGGCCGATTTGTAATGAAATGTATTGCGTTTTTAGTGAATGCTAAGTGAACACCGGATTTAGAATCCAGCCCATGTCCGAACTCTGCCTTCCCGGCATTTCTGTAATCGTCCACACGGATAATAATCGTTTAGCTCAGCTTCACGCAAAGCCCTGGCCCATTGTTGGGACCATGAGGATGCTTTTGCAGAGCTGCCCTTTTGCTCCAGTTAAGAATCTGGCCCACTCCTTAGCACGTCGAGCTGTAGAACCTGACTCCACAATGAAGCACGTAGTATTTGTACTGTTGTTGCCTTGAAGAATACACGTCTTTCTTGGCCCTGCCCACGATCATGCTCCAGTTATAGTCCCTTGCTTTTTTTTAAATTCTAGCTCTGAGACGAGTTGCTGGTCCGTTTATGTCAGGGAAGCAGTATTAAACTCGTTGTAGTCAATATAAGCCCTGTTTGGGACTTAAAGCCAATTTTAATTTCTGAAAAAACTAGTAAATCCTTTCAAACAGTTCAGCTTTTAAACGGTTTTTGACATAAGATAGAAGTCACATGTAATTAGTAAAAGTCAAAAGCTGAAAGCTAGGCGGGATCTGCTTTTACAATTTATTGTTGAAGAAAGATAAAACAATTTATTGTTAAAGAAAATTAACTGTTTATCAAATGGCCTCTTACAAAAAGTTACCACTGCTTTTTTATCCAGAAAATAAAAAATAGCTTTCAAAATAGCTACATGTCCTCCAAACATACCAATAATCCTCACGGTGCCAGCAAGTAACAACAAGCCAGGATGCATCTTCTCCTCTCGGAAAGAAAGGAAGGAGAGAGAGAGAGAAAAGAAGGACGCATATATAATTGCACACTGAAAACAAGCTAATGAAGGCAACTTCAACTGTGACGTTTCTCTTTTTTTTCCGGTACTTCTCCCTATGATGAAGTATTAGTATTATCTTCTCGCATGAATGGATGGGCTCCCAAACCACTGTGCTTTTGTTAGGTTTATGCATTGGTAGAGATTAACTGATTATTCAACCTTTTCCCAAAGTTTCTGAAATAGTATTCGCCGGTGTTTCCACCCAAGACAAAAGGTACAGACTAATACTAAGAGAAAAACTAAATCCCTCTATTGTTTTTGCCCTTTACATACCAAAAAGATTAAAAAAGATTCAGAGTAAATCTATCTTTTTAAAAAATCGTTGATCCAAGGGACGTGGCTGCATTCGCTGATTCAAATAATTAGAAGAAGAAAATGGAATAAGGAAGACTAGCTAGAGATGGATCCCATGTTGTTGCGTAGTGCCATGCATTTTCATGACAAGGAACGCATAATTAAGTACTCGTATAGTGATAGGTGTATATTTACTAAAGCCCAGAACTCAGTGACGCAAATCATTTTCGCTTATGAGGTGCAATGAATTCTAAATGATGGAACTTGCTAGCCCTAATGATTAGACAATTAACAACGACAGTGTTGGCAAATTTCCTGATACGACAACTACTCGAATTCGACAACCACCAATTCCTAGGTAGGAGTACAAATATTGGGTACAAAGATCCAGTAAAAAACAGAGTGTATCTGCGATCCAAAAATAACACTAAGGGGGAAGAAAATTGACATAAAAATGGTACGATCCATCTCCGAGCTTTTCAAGGAGGTTTGAATTTAATCCCTGTGTTATACAGTTTTGTTTAATTTTCGAACCCTATGATTTTTTTATTGGGTAATATGCATGACACCTATAGTGCATCCGATACGAGTATATAGAATCACATGTCACTGTTCCCATCCACTGCTTCGCCCCTCACACACAAATCCATTCCCTACCAGAATGCTCTCTCCTACTTAGGGGGTGAAATCTAGACCGATACCCTTCGATATGGAGTTGAATTTAGATAGGACCAAATCCAAAAACTATTTTACTATTCAGCAAGATCCGAATAGGTAAATTCGGATTTTGAGTCGAAATTAGAGCGACTACTAGCCGCTGAATATGGATTAATTTTGCCGTATTACACTAGATATTTTCCCGTATTGTAATATAGATAGTCTCCTTGTAGGAAGAAAAATAAAATTTTCAGAAAAGGTTTTTGGGTTTTGAAAAATAGCGAAAACACTAAAAATTCTAGAAAATCATAAAGGTATTTTATAATATTTAAAACTAAAATAAAATATTTTTAGACTTTGAAATGGTTTTATTAATTCTGTAAGAATGGTTTTAATCTTATGTCAAATAGGAATAAGATTTTATAAATTCAGGAAATTTCAAGAAATGGCTCAAAAATTCAATAATTGATAAAATAATTATTTAAGTTAGAATTTGAAAATTGAGTCCGTTACACCTTATGTTGATGTGATCATGTCAATTTTATGTATGAACTTATTTGAGGTATATTGTGCTATTACATTCATGTGATTATGTGTTCGTGTGAGACTTGTGTTAAAAAGTTGAAGCGATGATGGTGGTTTGGTTCGACTTATATTTCTTTCTATGTGTACATAACTGCATACTATCCGACTATTTTATCTGTTTCGATTCAAAATCGTCGTATATCCTACTCATGTCCATATCTCAAATACTCCTGATTCGTATTAGTTTCGGGCTTTGAATCCAAAGATAAAAAAAATTGAGTTAGGCATATGGGAGGAGCAATATTCGATTGTATATATACGATCTGATTTCATCCCTACCCCATATTGCATGCCTGGACGAGCAATATCCGCTTGTCTGCTTGTATATATACATCTGATTTCATCCTGCCCCATATTGCATGCGTGCACCTCGCAAAGCCTTAATCGAGCCACCATGTCGCCGCCCTCCTTGACGGTGGTCAAAGCATCCACAAGTGTGTTGTCCCCGGCATGTACACACTCTCTTTCTTGGATTCAACGTCGGTAGATCACCTCGCCCCTGGCAGTGTCAAGGCCTTAGGGAGTGGGAGAGCGGACGGCGAACTCAACAGTGGTGCCTGGCGCAGCCAACGACTAGGCACATGATAGCGCACTTCGGCCCTGCCATATCTAGTCGTATCGCCTCCTCTCAAGCTTGAACTCGTCGGCTCCACATGGAAGCAAAAGTCATACGGTGCCTGCCTTCTCCTCATGTAAGCCGTATCCTCGCCGGGGGCCATATCTTTCTTTTTCTGTGGTAGATTTGTTGCTGGCATTTTCTCAATTTGGTGGAGCCTTTTTCTCATTTTATTGCACAAATTGTTTCAGTTTATTGCATTTTAACCTATCAAGAAATGATTTGTCATTTTTCTATTTGTTGCAACAAAGTTTATTTTTGTTGCGGTATGGGTGTCTCTTTGTTTGCATTGAGGTCTGTGCTTTGTTGCATCGAGTTGGAGATTTGTTGCACCGACAACATCTTTTGTTCTACTCTAAGAGAGAATGTTGTAGTGTGATAACACATTATATTTGCTGCATCAGATGAGGATTGTTGCAAGCTTACTATATAATTGTTGTGTCTGACCTTTTTTTTCGCCAAATTGGATAAAAAAACTAACCCTTTTAAGTTAGCTATGTTGGTGGAGAGAAGCTACAATGGTAAAACTCCTATAGTACGTGTGATTCCTAGTCACCTTCATTCTAATTAATATTGTAACACTGGTGTTGTCACACATGACATATTTAAAAGAAAAACTATTGGTGCTGTGTTCTACTACCATCTTTCTCATCTTGTCTCCTCTACCTCACTTCAAAAGATCTTTTATGGATGGATCTATATAGACATCAGAACTATTAGTAGGCTCTTCTGTAAATGATTACATCATTTGCACATGCGTATATATTGATCTGCTGTGAATTATGAATGCAATTATTTTAGATTTGAGGGTAGTTTGTTTTTGCATTTTGAAGTTTAGAACTTACGAGTATTTATTGAAAACCGTCTCAACACACAGACATAAATGAAAAAATCGATGCTACGAACAAAGTCCAAAGAAGCACATATAAAATAGTACTACTATTAATAAACACTAAACTCTCACGAATTCCCTCCAACCAAACAAGATTATTGTTCTATCGCGACAAGAGCACAAGAGCCCTTTCTTATGTTGCCTGAAACGCAAATCCCGTTCTTGAACACAATGATCGTCAAGATAACACGCTAGATAGCCGAGAATAGTGAAGCCATCCAATGAGATCCCAACAACTTGCAAGGTGCAAACCACTGATAACGGGTTCCGGGTCTCAGGAGTCGGCACCCGACCCAGATCACTCCCTCCTCCAACGTGCAAGCCGTGACCCGGTCCCACTCCACGTCACCGTATATATCATCGACACGCGCGGCCCACTGCCCCCGTACGCTAAACCCTCCTGCTCCACCGACCGACCAGACCACGTCGGTCCTACGCGGCAGTGACGGTGCAACCCACGAGCGCCGGGTGCACGCTTCCCGGGCAAGGGCAGTGGCACGTGCTTAATTACCAGCAAACGGGGAGCCTGACCTTGTAAAAGACGAGCCCCGCAGGCCGCAGCCACCCTTCCCTCTCTTCGTCCTTCCTTCCACTTCTTCCCCTGCTCGCGCGATAGCAGCGGCACAACGCCGAGTGGCACTTCCGTAATTTCGCGGCCCCTTCGCCGCAGCGGGGTGCGGGGAGGAGGGAGGCATGGGCAACGCGAGCGGCAGGGAGGAGGACGCCGCCGCGGTCGTGGAGGGCGACGGCGCTGACGTCGAGGACGGCGGCGGGGACTCGTCGGTCCGGTCGTCGGAGCGCGGCTTCCCACCGTACGGGGGAGGCGGCAACCACGTGCGGCGCGCGTGCTCGGTGGGCGTCGTCGGGGGCGGCGGAGGGGCCGGATCGCCGCCCGGGAGCCCCGGCCGCTCCCTCTCGCCGCGGATGTTCGTGCCCCAGGTCAGATCACGAAGATCCCGCACCCTCCTTCTCGATTCGGTTGCAAGTTCGGTTGGCCCTGGGTTTGGTTCGGATGCGTAGTTTGCCGGGGATGTGGTCGGGTGATGTGGAGGTTCGACTGATTTGGTTGATTGGTTGGGTTAGGGCCCAATGCGAGGAGTGGTCGCGATCTGGAGGTGGCTTGGTGTTATCCAAATTCGCTTGTAATTATCGTTACCCTTCTTGTTGATGAATTGTTTGGTCTCTGTGCGATCATAGGGCCGAAGCGCGTGCCACTGGCACTACGTAATGTTGTTTGTTTGATTTGTGTAATTAGGCGCCTACTTGCTAGTTTATCTCGTCGTTTCTGATTGCAATGCGGGAAAACATCATTTTCTTTTGTACCCGCAAAATCATGCACGCGAGCTTTGATTGGCAGCAGTAAATCGTTTCTGATTAGATTTCGGTACTTGGACAGTTAAACTGTGTAGCTGAACAAAGAAGTTCGAGTGTGCGTAGCTTGTCGGTTGGTCGTGCAAGTCTAGAAAATTTTTAAGGGTTTTGTTGTTTCATTTTAAATTCCGGACACGCTTACAAACAGAATGATTTATTTCTGAACTTCTCACTTGTTCCTTGTCTAGTCATTGATTTAGATGGTGTAACGTTGATGTTGAAGTTACTGATGAGAATGATGTTTCAATGGGTTCCGTCCAAGTAGTTTATTCTTTAAGGTTCTCTGTTCAACTTGTATGCATACCAGCAATTATGTACCATTGCTCAAGCAGTCAGGGCTCTGGCTCATATTGACACTGATACATTCCTGTCTTGTGCAATTTATAGCAATCTCATATGAGTACTCATACTTTCCAAAACGGCGTGAATATGTCTTGTACAACGGTATTTTAAGTTTATGTCTAAGAATTCAAGGCCGTAAAATGAAAAATAGCTGAATTCGCCGTTCAATTAGGGCCTGGCTACTAATATAATAGTATTATAATATTACAACTGAAGATTGGATTGATATTACGTTCACTTTCCTTTTCCATTTCTTCTAGAGTTCATACCATCTGTTGCTTCGAGAGAAAGATAAGAACCAAGCCCTTTCTAGACCAGTTCTTATGCTGCATTTCCTGGGATTATGCTCTTATTGTCTGTGAAATCTAAATCTCCAGTGATACACTGACTTCAAATATTTTATATGATGCAACTAGGCATTAAAATTCTCTTCATTCTTCCTAGCTATAATCTTTGTTGGATTGAATACACTGAAAGGAAATGAGGCAAAATCACTTCCAGTTAGTACCCACTGCATCGATTGATACATTTATCATTCTTTTTAGTTTTCACTAATGTTGCATTAGTAGGAATGGCAATTTGATCCATGAAAATTAGTATATTGAAGCTCATAGCATGACTCTTCCGCCCAGCTTCAGCATTACACAATATAGGGCATGTTTGGCATGGCTGTAGTTTTTCTGAAAAGCAGCTTCTGACTAGGTTGCATGGCTAAAGTGTTGCACGGTTGAAAAGGTTTGGTGTTTGGCAGCCTGGCTTTTAGGTAGGTTGGCTGGCTGTTCTGAGTTGTGAAATGTCCAAAATGTCCCTGAGTCAAATGACGGCTTGTTTGATGCAGATTGGAGACCTTTTTCAAGTTCACATACTAAATTGAGGTTTTTTGAACTTTTTAATTTCACTTGGGATGAGTAAATTGATTGTACTAAATTGAACAACTTGTTTCCATCCATGAACAAAATGGTCTTCAAGAATACAAAAATAATCAAATCTGCACACAAGATCTTTCAAAAAAAACTGCACATGATTAAATCTATATCGGCAATAATCAAATTTGCACACAATAATCAAATCTGTACACAAGTAAATTTTAACAACAATCATTAGATCACATGATTACACAAGTGATCAATTCCATGATTACAGAAGTAATCGATTTATATCAAGAAAAAAAAGAAATTAAAAGAAGAACTAGATCTGCGGCCGTTGCCATCGTTGGATGCCTCCTCAAGCCAAATATGCAGCTTGTCAAAGCCAAGGGAGAAGGGGTGGCAGCGTTTGGAGATGGACGATAGAGATGAAGTGCGAGGGTACAACACATCGGAGAGAGGGCCAGAGGAGGCGGCGGAGACCGTCAAGGAGGCTGTGGAAACCGACGAGGAGGCGACGTTGTGGGGGGAGGGGGGGGGAGGCCGCGTCAGGCACGGTCTCGGATGCGGAGAACGGGGAGGAGACGTCGAAGATCAGCAACGAGGCAGCCACGGTGCCAGGGCATAACCCTAGCGCCACCGCTCCCCTGTTGTGTGTGAGTCGGGTGGGGTGGGGAGAATGGGAGAGAGATGTGCGAGTTTTGGTTTTTATACATGGTATGAGGTGATTAATTTCTAGCCAACTTCAGGGGCAAAGTCGGAACCCCAGCCCATCAAAGTATTGGGAAGCTATCTTAGGACGATTGTGGGCTTTCGGCTTCTCCTAGTACAAATGGACTGTTGACTTTCAGCTTTTGGTTGCGGAGTAGCCGTCCGTTTGGGACAACATTGGCAGGCTACCGATGCCCAAGACTACAGGACTCGACTACGTAGCTCGTAGCCTACCGGCAGAGGCGTCGGGGTTTCGCCTGTGACCCAATGATGAAGGGATGAGACTAAGAGGAGAAAGAACAGAGACTAGAGATGGATAATTCTTTCTTACTTCCAAAGGGTGCTTATTCTATCCAATATATAGGCACATAGCCCGCTAAGAAAGGAAACAAATAACAAAGGAAACAAACCCCGATTCTAGCTTGCCTTGCATGCCGATTAAGAAAGGAAACAAACCCCGATTCTAGCTTGCCTTGCATGCCGATTCTGCATGTCCGCCGCTTTCCTAAATCAGTGGCGCCAGTGGTTGTTGCTTTGAGCGCGGGTCGGCTACCGTAATGCCTACCCACATGACATCTCTCCTCGACGAGCGGCTCGTCCTCGAGCCGGAAACCGTGGTAGCGGCCGATGAAGCCGCCGGATCTTCCCACGTGGCCGACGCCGCCGCCTCGCCTTCCAGGTGTACCAAGAGGTGGCGAACACCCCGCCAAGCGAGACGGAGGACGGTTCAGTTCCGTCGGCGGTGCCATTGTGGATCGGAGAAGAGTCGGCGCGACGGACGGAGCGTCGTCGACGAACTTCTTCAAGAGGCCCACATGGAACACGCCGTGGAGGCGGGCTCGTGAGGCGGCCCGGTGGTAGGCGACGCCGTCGATGACGGCGATGATGCGGACGCCCGTAGAAGCGCGCTTGAGCTTCCCGATGTCGGCACGTGAAGCGAAGATGCGCCCGTTGGCGCGATCGGAGCGGCACCCAAGCGCTTACCTCAGACGGACATCCCCGTGATGCCCGCCGAGCGGGCGCTTGTAGACGGCCTGGGCTTGCTCAGGCGAGGCGGATGTCGGCCGAGGAACTCGTCCTGCTCCGCCATGTTCTTGGCGACCGCCGCGACTTTGTTTCACGGCTCATAGGAGCGGATGGAGGGTGGTCACGGCCAGACCACCCGGACCCGGTGTGTCGCGAGCGCGGATCGGTAGGCGGTGTTGTAAATGTACTCGCCCAGTGAGCCAGCAAGAACCATTGTCGGGCGATCTCCGTGAAGCGGCAGAGGTACATGGCGATGACCTTGTTGGCGCCTCCGTCGCCGCCGACCGGGATGGAAAGCCGACGCCATGTGTAGTTTGGCGCCGATGAGGCGATCAACTCCCGCCGAAGATGGAGGCGAAGACGGGTCCCGATCCGAAACCATGGATCGGGTACACCGTGAAGGCGCACGATCTCGGCGAAGAAAACTCGCGCCACCGACTCCGCGGTATGCACGGTGCGCGAGGAATGGCGGCGAGATTTGTTAAACGATCCACCACCGTGAGGATGACGGACTTCCTCCTATGCGTGGCGGCGCCTCGAAATCAAGCCCAATGTCCGTCCGGACCGCCGTGGCACAGCAATGGCAGAGGCAGCCGGCCGGGTGCAGATGGTCCGACTTGTAAGCGTTGGCATGTGGCGCAGCGCGACGTAGTCCCGACCGCCGCCGAGGTCGGGAGTGAAAGTCGCGGCATAGACGGTGCAGAGTACGCTGGGCGCCGTGGACTGTCGCCGTGCAGCGGCGGAGATGAGCTCGTGAAGGAGCGGCGACGCAGCGGATGTAGAGGTGGCCGCTGAACGCCACAAGGCCGCCGAGGAGCGACCAGAGACAGGCGCCGCTCGCCGCGAGCTCCTCCCGAGCGCTACCAGAGCCGGTTTGCGGCGTGGGCTCGGCGGAGGCGGCCGACGGTCGGCTTGGGCGAAGATGGCGAGGATCGCGGCTCATCTGTGTCACGCCGGGACAGAGCATCGGCCACCGTGTTGGTGCTCACGCCTTGTACTCCACGTGAGAAGTCGGCCGAGTAGTTTGCCCACCCAGATGATGTTTGCGGATGGTGGCGAGGCGCCGGTCGAGTAAGAACTTGAGACCGAAATGATCGGTCACGTATCGTGAAGCGCGACCCCAAAGGTATGGCCGCCAGCTGGCGAATGGTGACGACGAGGCCAATGAGTTCGCGCCAGAAGCCGCCAGGATCGGTGGCGTGGTGCAACGGTCGACCAAGAATGATACCGGTCGCCGCTTGTATGAGGACAATGCGAACCCATCGTCCGAGGCGTCGCGACTCAACGACGAAAGGTCGGTCAAGTCGGCAACATGAGCACAGCGCCAGGGTGACAGCGGTCTTGAGCGCCGTGAATGCCGCCGGCCTCGGTGGATCAGAGAATCCTCGCTGCGGAGAAGGCGGTGGGCGCGCGATCGAGCCGAACGTTTTGACGAACTTGCGTAGTAGCCCGCAAGGCCGAGGAAGCCGCGCACCGCCCGTGCAGACCGGGGAACCGGCCAATCCACGACGGCTTGTACCTTGGCCGGATCCATGGCGACGCCGGAGGCGGAGATGATGTGACCGAGGTAGGAGATGGAGTCGGCGCCGAACTCGCACTTTGATCGCTGACGAAGAGGCGGTCTTGGCGGAGAACGCCGAGGACGGCGCGCGCGCGACGGCGTGATCGGCCCACGTGGTGTTGTAGAGAGGATGTCATCGAAGAAGACGAGGACGAACCGACGGAGGAACGGCCGCAGGATGTCGCTCATGAGCGCCGAACGTTGCCGGGCGTTGCACAACCCGAACGGCATGACCAGAACTCGTAGAAGCCGTCGTGTGTGCGAACGCGGTCTTGGCAATGTCCTCGCCGCGATCCGGACTTGATGGTAGCCGAGCGAGATCCGGCTTGGAGAAGAAGCGGCGCCGTGGAGCTCGCCGAGGAGTTCGTCGACCACCGGGATTGGGTACGCGCCCTGACCGTGATCGCGTTTAGGCGCGAAAGTCGACGCAAAAACGCCAAAGCACGCCTTCCGCACTAGCAAAGACAGGGAGGAGAAGGCCAAGAACTTGCGGATGATGCCTCGCTCAGCATGGCGCGCACCGACGCTCCAACTCGCCCTTGTGCGCGGCGGGTATCGGTAGGACGGATCGCCACCGGCGCGACCACGAAGTAGCGTGATGCCGTGGTCGCGGGGCGTGGCGGCGGCATGCCCTTGGGCTCGGTAAAGATCGCGCGAACTTGTTGAGGAGGCCGGCAGAGATCGCCGCCGCACGCGCTGCGATCTTTGGCCGAAGAGCCGGCCGCCACGCCAACCCACCGGTGATCGCCGCGCGGAAGGTCATGGTGAGGCGCCAAGTCCCGCAGGATGGGTCCCGAGACGCGAGCCACTGCGTTCCCGTGACCACGCCGTGGCCGGCGGCGGCGAGCGAAGAAGTCCGCCGAGAACGCCGCCGATGATGGAGAATGGCGCGCCAGCAGACACACCGCACGCGATGCGTGGTCGCCGCTTGCCACCGTAACTCGCAGCTTGCCTCCGGTCGGCCGAGCGAGGCGCGGAGGCCGCTTCCTCGCGACGGTTGTGGGTGGGCCGAGTCGAGGAGGCGAGAGGAGACACCGCCGAAGTTGGATGCACATTTGCATCGCTCGCCGCGCGGATGCCGGTGATCGCGTGGATCGAGATCTGCGGCCGTCGGTGGCCGGCTCGTCCGCCGGCGTCCTCTCGCCGCCCTCGAGTGCCAAGTCGAGGAGGAAGATGCGTTAGCATACACGATTGTGGCCGCGCCCGAACTTCGCTGTAATTGAAGCAGAGGCCCAGCGCGTCGCTCCTCCATCTCCGTCTCGGGACAGCGCTGACCGGCGCTTTCATCGCAACGGTGGTTGCTGGAAGCAATGGCGGATCGGGCGCAGTAATGCGAAGTCGCGACGGGCGCCGGCAGAGGCCCTCCGCGCGAGCGGCGAGGTTGTGGCGTGGAGGCCTCACAGACCGATCGCGCAGCCTCTAGCTTGCGGCGAAACTCATGGCGACGGCGAGGATCGCGGTTGTGGATCTCGACGCCGAGGCCGAGGGGCGATTGCAGTCGGCGCGTGAAGAGCCGCGCTTTCGGGCTTCCGTGAGCGCTACCGTGTGAAGCGAGCCTCAAACCGGTCCCGTACTCGACGCATCGAGCCCGTGCGTCGCATGCCACGAAGTTCGCCGAGCGGGTTGGAGCGCAGAGGCGGTCCAAAGCGGTATTGAGCGCTCGGTGAAGCGCCCACGCGGTGGTGTGCCCTCATCGCACCGAATCCGCATGAACCACACCGGGCACTCGCCTCGTGTTGTATGATGCCATCCATACCTTTTCCTCTTCCGGATGCATTGTTGGTGAAAATAGGACTCGCACCGAGCGATGAACGCCAGGATCGGATTTCCGCCAAACTTGGGAAAATCCATCTTCCGAAACGCGCTGGCGATCGTTGTGGTCTGCGCCACGCGCCCGGCCAGGCCCGGACGAGGAGGAGTCGGTGGTGCGTTGCACGAGCGTGTCGAACTTGGTCCGCAGGTCTCGACGGACGCGGCCAACTCGGTGATGAGGGCCGCGAGATCGGTGCCGCCGGCCGCCATTGGTGTGGATCCCGACGGATTGGGGCGACGGCGGCGGCGAAGGGCGGGGACCGGCGGTGTAGTGGAGGAGTGCTCGGATCGTGATACCAAGTTGTCAAGGGCGCCGATGCCCAAGACGGCAGGACCTCGACCACGTAGCTCGTAGCCTCTACCGGTAGAGGCGCTGGGTTTCGCCCGGCGCCCGATGATGAAGGGATGAGACTAAGAGGAGAAAGAACAGGAGACTAGAGATGGATAATTCTTTCTTACTTCCAAAGGGTGCTTATTCTATCCAATATATAGGCACATAGCCTGCTAAGAAAGGAAACAGCTAACAAAGGAAACAAACCCCCTGATTCTAGCTTTCCTTGCATGTCGATTAAGAAAGGAAACAAACCCCCTGATTCTAGCTTGCCTTGCATGCCGATTAAGAAAGGAAACAGCTAACAAAGGAAACAAACTCCCTGATTCTAGCTTGCCTTGCATGCCGATTCTGCATGTCTGCTGCTTTCCTAAATCGGGGGCGCTGGTGGTTGTTGCTCTTAAGCGCGGGGTCGGCGCTGGTAATGCCGGCCCCACATGCCAGCTTCCGACTTCCAGAGGGAAGAAGCTGAAGCTGGAACAGACCCATAGTGTTTTTTTTCTTTTCACAATGTAATTGCAAGTAAGTTTAGACAACCTTAGATTGAACTATAAATAGTAGAATAATTCCAGATTTTTTTCCTTCTTCTTTTTTGGCTAAAATTTACCACACAGAAGTGAGAATTGTGGCTACAACACAAACAGTTCCTCAATTTTCCATACCACAGAACTATTTCTCTGAACTAATGGTACTTTGATTAATAGCCTCTCAGTATGAAAACTATGAGGATTGATGAGTATAAGTATATGCACTTTTCATAGTACATCTAAAATTCAATATCATGCTTAACTACACAGCAAAATAAGGGACAACAAACGTATTCACTTTTGTCAGCTCTTATTTCAAGCACCAGACTATGAGACTAGTTAGTTCAAACTCGAAAGAACTGGCTGTGCATTATGGTATCGTGATCATTTTTGAAGCTGGAAAACTAGTTGGCACCAAAACCATGGATGCTGTATTATATAATAAGCACAAGTGCAGTTCTCTTAATATCTCATTAATGTCTTCCTCATTATAACAACCATAACTCTTGTGGACAGTTTTATCTTTAATAAGCTCCTGAGCAGTTGTGGAGTTACTTTAATGTCTGAATAGTAGCATTTCTTGTTACAAAGAAACAGATGCATTTTTTATGGGTGCTCCCTAATAAGAATAGATGGAAAAAAAGAACTTCTTGCTGATATTGATTTGCTTAGAGTTAAGTCTCTCAAAAAAGTCAGTATGGATATTGCCCATTAGCTGGGTTAATCTTTTCTTTTCTTTTTTCCTTGTGAAAAGTTCTGCAAAGTTCTTTCTTTGTATGTATTTAATATAATAATATACTATCAGCAGGCCTCTTTTTTTTGCTATATTCCCTAAAAACTAGATTTTCTCTGAAAATCCTGGGTCTCTTAAAAACCTTCCTCGTATATTCTCATATTGCTCTCAAATTGTTTTTGCTGCAAACTGGAACTGCTTTATATGGCGAATGACAGCTTAATTTTTCCTCTCATGATGCAACAATTCTGATTTTGGCAAGTTATATTCTGTGCTATCTGATATATAGCATTCAATATATTCATGGTTTGTGAATTGTGATACGGATTACTTTGAATGAAATAGCTGTATGTGGTCGTAAATTTCTAGAGAACTGGGTAACCTGTCCATGTTTTATGCACTTTCTCTATGATAAAAGGCCTGAAGCTGGGTACTAGATCATATCTTGCTGGATGATTATATCTGTATAAAGTTAACGCAAGCACAAGTAGTAGTTAATAGTTTCTGACAGTACTTTACTTTTGATGTCTTTGTTGCATATAGTCTATACTATTTGTTAGGAAAACCAAGCATTTCTGTCGGATAGTATTTCCTTTATTAGTAGCTAATATAAAGCACATCAATACGATGACCAAGTTTAATGATCAACAGTGATATTTCTTGGCCTAGGATTTTGTTTATCGATTAAGGGGTATCTAATTAGCCATTGTTTATAGTCTTAAACCATTTATCTCTACCCCAAATGGTCCTGTACAAGTGCCATCCCGTTGTGTCATCTGTTTGTTTATAAAGGATGAGTAAGCTTTAATGTGTGAAACAGGAACTTTCTCAGTATAGTTACTACTATGATGTTGCAGACACCTGTACCTCCACTACAAAGAGCTGCTGATGTACCTCCAGTGTTCAACCAGATATTGATGAATGAACAAGAAGAAGAATTCGATGGCCCCCCTCAAAAGGAAATTCCTGCTTTGATTGTATGGACCCTTGGAGGAAAGAATGTTTCGGTTGAAGGATCATGGGATAACTGGAAATCAAGGTATAACCAATTATCTTGAAATACCTTCCGGTAAAATTGTAAGTTAGGAATTGAACAAACTTGATTCTGATAATGTATATAAATACATTGCAGGAAACCCATGCAGAAATCTGGGAAAGATCATTCTCTTTTGTTGATCCTTCCATCCGGAGTTTATCGTTACAGATTTGTTGTAGATGGAGAAAGGAGATGTCTTCCTGATCTTCCCTGTGAAACTGATGCTATGGGCAATGCTGTTAACCTTCTTGATGTTCATGTGAGTATTCTTTCTTCTGCACCGAAGATCTGAATTCTGATTGACGGGGGAAAAGGATTTGATGAAACTGATCGTAGCAAGCATTGCTATGTTGTCAACAATTTTTGTTGACCTTAGCGTAGCTCAAGTTATACATTCTAAATCTTTGGATCAGGTTAAAAACAATCAAACAAATGAGAAAGCACTAGGAGGTTGTTTGCTCGGTGCTTAAACTGATAGAGTTCGCCCAGCTGTCTGAAAGTGAAAGGACTTCCATTCTGAACTTCATTGTACTGATTCTGACGTGTAATAGTTGTTGATAATCACCATAATTTTTTGATTGGTTAAATATCTTGTCTTGGTAGACAGAAATTTTAAATTGTTTCATAAGCCACTGTTTTTCTGAAACAATCAAGCACTTCATCTGGTAGTAAAGCATACGGAATGACTAGTAAGGAACTTTGATGACAATTTGGTGTTCAAAGAAAGCAAGATAGAATTACATGGAGCCCATTCTAATTTGTCCCTGTCATGTTAAGCCATAATGTGAGCTCCTCCATTGCATCTTCTGTTTTGGTCCTATGTCGAGATTGCCCCTTATCCGTTGTTTTCTAAATTTTTGAAATTTATTATCATTCATGCAGGATTTTGTTCCTGAAAGTGTTGAGAGTGTATCAGAGTTTGAGCCGCCTCCTTCTCCAGACTCTAGCTACAGTTTCCAGGCACCCGAGGAAAAAGACTTTGCAAAGGAGCCACCCGCTCTTCCATCTCAGCTCCATCGCGGCGTTCTTAACTCGCCGAATTCCGAAGAAAGCTGTGCGCGGCCTCAGCACATAGTCCTCAACCACCTTTTCATCGAGAAGGGCTGGGGTGCCCATCCGCTGGTGGCCCTTGGTTTAACCCACAGGTTTGAGTCCAAATATGTAACCGTCGTCCTTTATAAGCCCATTGAACGATAGCATAGTCGCCGCATGGAGTCGAAGTTAATGCTTGACAACTCACTGCGAAGCCAGCAATGAACAGAAACTCACTGTTAAAGCACTTTAGGTTCAGGCGTATTTTCGATAACTTGCAGGATCTTTGGTTGGTGTTGTACATGCTGTACTATCATGATGTTGGGCCTCCCTAGTTTGTTTACCTTGTTACAGAGGGCCGAAGCGTCCTGAGTTTCTACATATCCGCATTTCGTCGTTGTTGCCGACACCCTAGGAATGAAATGTGTAGAAATATCACTGAGAACCGTGGAAATCCACAGAAATGTTAGGTGCCAGAGTTAGATCTTGTGATTCCTAGATTCTTAATTGTTTTTAATGGTGATGATGCTGTTGTTGTTATGTAATAAAACAGAGGTTCTAACGAACTTGGGATCTGTCGTCCTAGTGCTGCTCAGGCTCGAAGCTAGCCAAAGTTTTGCGTTGTCATTGCGTGCTGGGCTGGTTTGCTTTGCGCGTTGGTCTGTTGCAAGCAGTTGAAACAGTGCTACTTTCCCTCAAATTTCTACACTCACAATCAAGCATCGTGCAATGGACAGTGACTCTTACATCTGCCATGTTTCTGGGCCTCTGGCTCGCAGCCGCAGAAGTATGTGCAGCGGTTCAATCACCTGGAAATTCTAGAAGGCTGGGCCGATGGCGCTGGTGTTGGGAAACAGTTGGCGACGGTAAAAGCACTATAAAAGGGAGGTGGCCGACCCGGTAAGAAGTGTCAAATCTTTCCCCCACATCACCTCCACGAATGAAATACTCCATGTTTGTGCCTAAAGGTAGGCATTTGACTGAGCTTTTTTTTTGGTCGGTATGTGGCACGATGGGCCTGATCTGGTCCAAGGCTCTAGTACAGTCTGTATTGGAATAGGCTACGTCGGTACGATATAGTTGCTCAAGCTTACTAACTTAGCACGATAGACGACACGGCACAGCATGGTGGAATGGGTCGTGCTCGGGCCGACACGGCACGACACATTGGTGACCATGAGGCTCGCCCTACGTGCGACACGTGGCACGTGCATGGCACGGCCTATACAATAGGGCACACGGTCGACGGCATGATCCGCGGTAGGGCCCGTGGCACACGGCAGGTAGGGGCGAATGAGGGGGATCGTGTACTCACACAAGCACTACAATATCACTTTGTATCTGTTCAAGAATGAATAAAAATTAATTCTTTATCTCTCAATATTTGTATCTATTGCCTTAGCTCCGTGCGTCTCTAGCCCCTTTACTCTCGTCGTAATAGTGCAAATGGGCCAAACCTAGACCAACATGATACGAATCACAAATAGACGTGCTTAGACTCACCGAAGACGAGCTAGACTAACATAGCACAGCACGACAAATCTACTAAGTTATGACAGCACGGTTTAGATACACAGTCCGACAGTCTCGTGTATGCCTATGAAGCAAACCATGGTGAAAAAGGGGCTTGGCATCCACGTGGGGTGGTACACCTCCACTCCAGCAAAAAGTAAATGGATTGGAGCGGATCATTTTAGCTTTTGCAGCCCTGCGCAGTGGTTGCACTCCCATCAATGATGCCTGTCTCCTCACGCCCTCCCCCTCTGCCTCTGCCTCTGCCTGTCTCGAGTACACAAAGGGCAGCCGTCCTCACTCCTCACTCGCTCTCCTCCCATCTCTTTCACCATGATTCGGCCCGCTGTGGCGCGAGTTGAATGAACGTATCCGGTCGGCAAGGCCCTTCGATTCAC
This sequence comes from Otatea glauca, assembly GCA_036346275.1. Classification (NCBI taxonomy): domain Eukaryota; kingdom Viridiplantae; phylum Streptophyta; class Magnoliopsida; order Poales; family Poaceae; genus Otatea; species Otatea glauca. The sequence goes on from CM070715.1 coordinate 23,459,821, forward strand.
AGGACTGTTTTTGAAAAATCGGTTTGAATACCAAAATTCTAAAATTGAAAAAATCGAGTGGAAAATCGTCAAAAATCGATGAGTTAAGAAATAAAAAGTTTTGAAACAAAAATAAAAAAAGTCGAAAACCGGTTGAAAACCGACAGACCAATTGAATGTTCCTTAGAGCCGATTTTTAAGCGATTTTCGCTCGTTTTCAACGAAAATCGAGCGATTTTCACCGATTTTCGATCGGTTTACATCATATAAAATTTTTAAAACTTTTCGAATTCCATTTTAAATCAGATCGGTTTTCCGTTCGGTTTTTAATGCCGAACCAGTTCAACACTCGGTTTTCGCGAAATTCAGCTCGTTTTCACCGGCTTTGCAAACCCTGCTCCCCACTGTCACCATCCATCGATCGATCGATTTCCCTGTGCGCGCGTGTGGTGTTGCTCCACGGACCCTACGCGCGGCCGGGTACGTCGTGGGATGCATGGAGCGAGCAAACAGGACACACGCCCGGGCTATATGGGCAGCACAGGCCCCTGCTCGCCGAAGAACCAGGCATGGCGCAAAACGGTGAAAATTCCGCGCGTGGTAGGTATATCGAAAGGTCACGGCCTCGTTTCCTGCCTAAGCCGAAAATCTCGGCGCGCGCATTAGAGAGCAACAGTCTACGCTTCAATTATTGTTGTACTCAGCACCGACCCCCCGCTGGAACTATTCCTACTCAAATCCTAACGCAAGAGTTATCATGTATTTCTACCAAGGATATTTACAAAATATTGTATTAAACTCTTTGGTTATATCTATTTGAACGTTGTGTTACTCTAGTTTATAATAGTAAATATCTTTAAAAATAGCTAATTTAAGAAAAAGATGGTAAAAAGTTACCTTCAAATCTCACTACTACAGAATACTATATCACTACCGGTTTCAAACTGGCATCACCGCCGGATTTTGGAACCGGCGGTGATACTCAAATCCTAGAATCGGCAGTGATGCCGAAAAAAAATTATTCGCATCCGAACCGACTACCCCGTATTCTACGCGTCGCAAGTCACAAGTCACGCGATTTTCGCGCAAAATACGCGCGCGTGCAGTTGCTAGGACTCGAACTCGCGATTTGCTGCCTCACGCGAGACCACATTACCATCTCACCTATCACTCATTCCTCAACCAGTATAGTATATATTTTTCTTTTGTTCCTTTGTCTTCGATATTTTTAATGATTATTTGGATATCTAAAAAATGAAAAAGTTGTCAACTACAAAGTTGTAGATCTCGTCGAGAGCTACAATTTTCGTATAAATTTATCTCCATATGACTTCGTATGAAATAGTTAGGATTTTTCGAAAAATGGTTGACGACATTATTACTGCCGGTTGGGAATACGAACCGCCAACCGGCAGTGATACCATTATTTGGATATTTAAAATACTTCAAATGAAAAAGTTGTCAACTACAAAGTTGTAGATCTCGTCGAGAGCTACAATTTTCATATAAATTTTATCTCCATCCGACTCCGTATGAAAATGTTAAGATTTTTCGAAAAATGGTTGACAGCATTATTACTGCCGGTTGGGAATACGAACCGCCAACCAGCAGTGATACCAATATTTGGATATTTAAATTACTTCAAATGAAAAAGTTGTCAACTACAAAGTTGTAGATCTTGTCGAGAGCTACAATTTTTATATAAATTTTATCTCCATCCGACTCCGTATAAAAAAAGTTATGATTTTTCGAAAAATGGTTGACAGCATTATTACTGCCGGTTGGGAATACGAACCGCCAACCGGCAGTGATACTAATATTTGGATATTTAAAATACTTCAAATGAAAAAGTTCTCAACTACAAAATTGTATATCTCGTCGAGAGCTATAATTTTTATATAAATTTTATCTCCATCTGACTCCGTATGAAATAGTTATGATTTTTCGAACAATATCAGCACTGTCGGTTCTTCTAAAAACCGGCAGTGATAATATTACTGCCGGTTCGGACACGAACCGACAGTAATAAGGGATTTATCACTGCCGGTTCATCAGAAAAAAGCCGTTACTGTCGGTTTTCCATCCGAACCGACAGTGATAATATTATTACTGTCGATTTTTGATGAACCGGCAGTGATATGGCGGCAAAAATAACTGATTCTGTTGTAGTGTCTAAATGATATGTATTTAGAAACAAAATTTGAAAGAAAAAATAACGTGTACTTGGAAACAACTAGAGTACTAGCTAACATGTTAGTGTTGCAAATTTTGTAGCCGATCTAGTAACCGACGAATGGATCAACGATACGATGGTATAAACAAGATCCATCGGAGATAGAAGATGCAAACAGTTGACAAAGGAGAGATAGATATGACATAGGGTATGTACAGTAGTACAGACAGTTATTGTCTATAATATAACTTCATATCATCTATAGACTGCATTAAAAATAACTCATATAATAGATCGTATATATAATTGTCTATAATGGTCTCTCATCCAATTAACAGACTATCTATACAATAGTATATAAAATAGAAAGCTGTCTATAAAACCGTCTGTTAAATAGTAGACAACAATTTTCTCTCTCCTCTGCATCATCTAAAATCCTGCGTGATATAATTGCTCGTGGTGGGCTCGCTTCATCATACCCAACGGCAATGGCGGAGCCTACGCTCCATCCGACGGTTCTCGTAGCCGTCCGATAGATCAGGTTCGAGCTGACATCCGCGTTTTTAGCGAAATCGCTAGAGATACATCGCAACGGTCAGCGGCAGTTTAACCGGTCACGAAGGGGAAGGGTGGGAATCATTAGGCAGCTGGCCCGACATGTCTGTTCCGCTAACCGGGCCGTTAGCAACGAACGCTAGCGGACAGCGCTGCACGGCACGGGCAGAACGATAGAGAAGTACGTCGGCACGCTCGCTCTCGCCCGCGCGCGCCCCCAGGCGCAGCAGTTTTCGGCCGGACGGGGGCTTTTGCTACGGTTCATGCCGTGGCGTATCGATCGTATCCGCACTTCCGCAGTGCACCACCGGCCGCGGCGCAAAGCGATGCGAGTAGGTGGGGGTGCCCTGCTGTACGTGCCGACGCAGGCGTACGCCCCGGCCGGCCGGCCCCTCTCCCCTCGTTGGCACACTGTAGCTAGCGTCCATCTATTTGTTATTTACCGAGATCCCACGTAGACCAGCCGGTCTGTGGTACGTTCGAAGGCATGTACAGTAACATGGTGTTGGTTATTTACATGTTTCGTCAAAAAGAAAGTATAGTTGTTTTTTCGTGAAGAGTGACTATATAGATAGTATAAAATATTATTATACGAGTTATTGTCTATAATAAATAATTTTTTCATATCATAATTAAAAAATTGTAAGATCTCATAGAGACAATATTAAGATGACATCCATTATAAAATTTGTTTTAGCTTTATATTAAATGACATAAAAATATATATAGACATCACTCCCGAATCATTTGGACGCGCGCTGGTGCAAGCAGTGTGGAGGAGAATTGAAGAGAGGAGGCGATCACAGTCAATGGCGAAGCCAGGATTCTATGAAGTCTTCGATAGAAAACTAAGCCATTATAATTCTCGCCAAATACTACCCACATCGAGGTACAATAAAAGCACATCACAAATGCATAATTAGAAATAAATTTGAACTTCATGCTTAACGATACAACAAAATATATAAAATATGGCAAAAACAACATAGGGTAGTGAAATAGTACAAATATTAATACCTAACTAATGAAGGTTATGTGTATCCGAGCCAATCATATCTTCATCAACAATAGTACAAGAATATGAACCCTCAAAGATGAAGTTGCATATGTAAATTAGTGACCTAAAATTAAAAGTTAATTATTGATGCAAGTTGCAACACAAGAATGTAATACACCTATAGCATGAGGTAGTTTTTGCTTACGCGACCTCATATTTTGAAAACGCTATAAAATCTTGTTATTTTTAATGCTCGTAAAATACATCATACAATGCTATCATTCATCTATTTGTCACTTATCTTATTCCGCAACACAGTTTTAACGATATCCATAGTTGAGAAGGCTCTTTCTACTGTTGCAGTTGCAATGGGCAAAATCAATGCCAATTCAATGAGACGATATACTAATAGAAAAAAATGTGTCTATTACATCAAATTGAATTCAATCAATTAATCCCTATTTGCTAATTCGGAATATGGGTTATACAATGCGACAAAGTAAGGATTAAGAGAAAATTGTCTAGAGTTGACAGCGGCCGATGGATAGCTTAATCGCTTGAGGAGGGCGTAGCGCGGAGAACTTGCTGTCTCAGGCCTATGCTACCATTGCGTCTCAACCCTGACCTCTTGTCTCGTCCACAGGAGAGAGGTAGAGAGAGGAGGTTGATCTTAATAGCCGATAGGGTTTCTCACTTCTTAATTTTATATAATAGAACGGTAATGTGCTATTGTACTGGCTTGGTGTGCTGGAAGGAGGGAGATATGGACCACTGACTTAGACATCTCGAACAAGCATTTGTGAGCTGAAACTCCATGGTTTGTTGGGCAGGCCTTCGACCATTCCCTCGGCGGCCGAGGCTGGGTCACAGTTGAAGCCTAGCTTGAACAGGCGGTACTCGTAGTGGAGTGGTAGCTAGACTAGTGTGCACACTCACTGTACACTTGTGCTGTGCTGTGTGTAGTGTACGGGTGCTGTTGTGGCGCCGCGTGGTGGTGTCTCCCCGCCAGAGTCCCAAAGCCTAGGATTCTTTCGACCTTGGAGTGATGGATGGCTGTGGCTGGAGCCTTTTCTTTTCCGCATGGCCTCTTTTGCCTTTTGCCCACTGTATCCATTTCATCCTCCTCCTCGATCTCCTCTTCTCTCTTTAATTGTGGTGCTACTGCTTCCTGGCAACCTGCTGCGACGTGCTCCTTTTCCCGTTCTCACAAAGATAAACCACACATGATCAAAGCTAAAACAGTAAGTACGTACGGGATTAGAGCTGAATATATACCAGTGTAATACCAAAAGGGGCCTGAAATAGTGCGTCGTAGCTGATCTATATGGTCTTACGTACGTTTCCCAAGCAATATCATCATTATTTGGAAGCAGAAAGGAAGAGGAAATTGCACACCATCCTGTCAAAGCCTGACTGAGGTTTCCAATTCTCCAGAGTGCACTGGGCCAAATCTATATTGTATACTACTGTACGCGTCAGAAGGTTTCAGCTTGAAGCTAAAGCAACGGAAAAAAATTTGCAGATGTGTCTCATCTCATCTCATCATCTGCCCACTGCCCTGGTGCCACTGGAAACTAGATCCAAGCTACTATATCCAACTTTGCCATGTGTTCTTGGCCTGCCCGGCCAGCACCATGCGTTCCCAAACATCACTGATGGAAAATCCTGCAGCAAATATATGTATCATTGTCAAGTTGTTGTTCCACCACGGCATGATTGAGATCATTATTCCATAATCTGCGCACATAGCTTCGCTGCACTTTAATTAATGGCACGTTAATTACTCAAGCGGCAGTGCCCGGTGCATCGCAGCAGCTGCTGCATGCTGCCTGCGAGCTAGCTAAGCTGCCATTGTGCAGCAGAGTGCAGTTTAACTCGGATACTCCCCTACAGCGCCCAGCTTTTGTCCCGTCTTTTCTAACGAAGCCCACACGAGTCGAATGCCAAAATTGCCCTTACCATCATTAGAGAGATCGATGGAACCGCAGGGGTGATAAGGGCATTGAAGCTGCACGCGCGTCCTCGCCTCCAATTATAGCGCCGCGCTAACACGCTTCGCTCCGCCGCTTCTCGCTTGCGCACTGCCACGGCTCAAGAGACGGAGAGCGCGATGCAGCCGCCGGAGTCCGCGCACCGCCGGGCCTCGTCCGCGACGTCCTCCACCGTGGGGTGCATGGCCGGCCTCTTCCGCCTCCTCTCCCCGTACCACCGCAGGCACCACCGGAAGCGACTCACCGCCAAGAACGCCACGCAGGCAGCCTCCCTGCTGCCTCTGCCATCGCCACCGCCCAAGAAGAAGCCAGCAGTGGCGCCTTTTCCTTCGCAGGAAACACCGCAGCCACAGCCGCTGACGCCTGTCCGGTGGCGGCGTTCATGCGACGCTCCGAGGAGCCCGACGATCGCGCCAGAGCACCGCCGGGCCAGCTGCGATAGCCCTCGCCCGCCGCCGCCGGCCATCGTCGCCCGCCTCATGGGCCTGGAGGAGTCCGCACCGCCTTCTCCCGCCGCGGCACCGCGGCCGCTCCCGAATCGCCCTCCTCCTCCCCCGCCCCAGGATATGGCTGCGGAGAAGCGGCAGAAGCTTCTAGGCGCGCTGGAGAAGTGCGACGAGGACCTCAAGGCGCTGCGGCGGATCATCGCAACCGTCCGCGCAGCCGAGATGCGCGCGGCCGCCGCGTCCGACGTCTCGGCTCCTGCAGGGGCAGGCAAGCGGATCAAGTGGAAGGACGGCCGCGACGAGCAATCGCCGTCCCCATCGCCGTCGCCGCCGCTGCATCAGCAGCAAAAGCCGCGGACCGAGGAGCAGTACCCCAGCCCGGACTCGGTGCTGGATGCCATCACCCACCCGAGATTCCCATGCAGGAAGCGGCCGTCTCCCTGCACGAATCTCGAAGCAGATTGCAAGCCCGGTTGCGGTAACGCCGCCGTCGGATCGAAGATCTTGAAGCCCTCCCGCACCCTTGTTTTTCCGGGTACGTACGCCACTGACGCTCTGCACAGTCTCCATAAAAATCACGTATACACGCGTACTCTCTGTGTCATCTTAATTTTTTCCAGGTTAATTAAGTCCACGTACGTTCCAGCTTTGTGTCGGTTGTCACGGTATTGTTTTCAACTCATCGCAAAAGAGTGCAACACACATGGCTTACTAATTTCTTGCGTCATTTGTGTAGGCGATGTCTGCAAGATCAAACCAGGGAACGAGTTGCACGCCGTCGCCATGTACCACCATCCCGTGGTGGCCATCGAAAGCATACCGAGGTGGATGCCGCCGTCGGTCGACGCGCAGAGCTGGCAGCAGCGGCGGCGGTGGGACCTTGAGGCGCCCGCAGGGCGGAGCCGCGCGATGGTGGAGAGCGTGGAGGAGGTGTGGGGGCAGGGCGCCGGAGAGGAGCGGTGTGAGGCCGGCCGCGTCGGCGCCGCTCTGGAGCACGCCATCCTGCACGACCTGGTAAGGGACGTGGTAACAGAGCTGCTCGCGCTGTCCGGGCGCGCCTCGCAGGCGCCGTGCGGCGGCCATGGCGGCGGCGCCTTGTGCAGAAAGAGACTGTGTTTCTGAATGTGTTTTTCTCTTGCTTTGCTCTGTTTCGTTATCTTGCGTACTGTGTCTGTGTGCGTGCGTAGGGAGAGCCGCAGAGAATGAGCTGACGAGGTCTCTCTCTCAAGCGAAACACGAGAGGAATTACCATTGCGTACTCCATGCATGGGATCGATGGATGTCAGTGAACTGCCTACTGATTGCGAGGGCTCCACGGCCGCGTGCCCAAGTACACAAACAAGCCGTGGTATTAAGTTTCGCTCAGAGAAGGGCTGGTCCGGTCTAAGTCGAGTGATTAATATGGGCCAGCTCCGTGAAAGTTACTGGTTGTACTCACTCCACTAGCACAGTCTGTTTTTGTCTTTATTTTGGAAAGTCGTTTTATGCCAGATTATTGGAATCATTTATAGCTCTCTTTTCTCCCCTACTGAGCTTTATTCTTATTTGGTTTTGGATGTTACTAGTATAACATGAGATGACGATATTTGGGCATGGCTAGGTAGACCTGGGCATCGAGCCGAACCGGTATATTATAGGTACGATGGGTGTGGTATGTTATTGGTACGATGGTATGTACCGGTCCGACTTATCTTCAGCGAGTCTAGACACAGCCCACTGGTACATCGTGCGTGCTAAGTCTGATCCATTTACACTACTACGAGGAGCAGAAATGATTCAGAGACATGAGACCAATGCAGTGGTCATAAATATTAGGAAAAAAAGAAGCTAAATTTAATTCGTTCTTCGTAAAAAGATGTGTTGAGATAGTGATTGATCTCTAGTTATGGATTCCATTATAACCTATTTAGCGCTTTATGAAGACGAACCACCTTACCTTTTAGTTTCTTTCACACGCTTGAAGCGTTTGAACCATCTCATGTTTATTGTATTGTTGGGGCAGTTCTTCTTATTTCTCTTCTGCTACTAAACTTTTCAAAATATTTATTGTAAACTATGAAAAACTCATGCTAAAGCCGTGTTGTGCTTGCATCGTACCCATCGGTCCTATAACGTGCTATACCGACTAAAAACAACATTTCAAGGCATTCCGTGTCATGCCACGGACCGATAAAAAACCTGACCCAATGCCCGTATCTATGGCTAGGGCCAGCCCAAGAAGCGTGGGAGAGAAAATTAGGAGTACTATGGACATTTTTTTTCAAGAAACGGAGTACTGTGAACATGAAACAGGCTAAATAAACTGAACTATCGACTCCTCACCGTGAAAATGAACATGATAAATCAGTTCAGATAGAACTGCTAATGTAAGCGATACTACGAAGTATTCTTCCAGCCATATATATGTAGATCAACGTTTTCAATGCGAGGTAGATATTTACGGCCTCCTGTACTTTTCTTTTGTGGCAAAGCGTGACTCATAGTACAATCTAAGTTATCGAGATTGTCGGGTCTAATTCTTAAAAAAAAAAAGAACGAGAAAGAGTCAAAGAGAGATGTGTAGTCTAGAGCTAGCTCAGTTCGAGGCGCCCCATCCAGATCTGGGCCCATTTTCAAACACTAAGAGAGACAGAGAAGAACAGGTCCATGCATGTTAACTTTCACAAAAGAATGTGAAGTGATCATTTTTCTACGTAGAATTATAAATCTAACCTCCTGCGCTCACCGGGCGTGTCAGGCCGTTGCTCCGACGCTGCCTTGGCACTGCTCCAGCACTCCCTGCATATGGCAGTGTTGGCTCCCGCGTTTCTCTGGTGCGGTATGTGACATGTGTTATCTAACGCACCTTTCGTGATGAAGGAGAGGGCTAGATTTGCAATTTCGTTCAAAAATTTTAAAAAAAAAATGAGATAAAAATGGTTAGAAAAATGATCCCTTCAAATAATGCTAAGCATACCCATTTTTACTCGATCACTACTAGCTTTAGAGGCTTTCACCGAGTGATGGATGGAGCTTGCATGCATGATTGATGGCATCTGGAGCCTGCAGAGTAAATCTCATATTGATCAGATCCCAAGCTTCCTGGTGCCGGAGCAATCGAAACCCTTGCAGGCTTTTCCTAAAGAGAATGGAAAAGGAAGCTAATCGATGCTACCGACCGCCATGAATCTTCTCCTATTTCTCAAAGCATTCAGAGAGTCCTGGGGTGCTCTGCTATAGGGTAATACTAATGCAAGTGACTTGATGCCCTACATAGAACACACTGTTGTGATTTGTTGCATTTTAATTAGCGGCTGTGTTTGTGGTTCTGACAACGTTTTATTCCTCACAAAGCCGGGGTGTGTGTTTGATGCATTACGCGGATTCTTCCGGGAATTTGCCCATGCATGTAAATAATCGGGACACGCTCACCCCAATGTACCATGTTGATGCAGGATCAGGACAAATTAACCTAACATCCTGAACATTATATTGTGCTCCTTTGGGAATAATTAGGTCCCATGTTTTTTCATACAACTATCTGACCTATCCTATCTGTACTTCACAAACACAGAAACGTAAAATCTTCACAGGCCGAGTTGGGCCAAACACATTAATCTACAGGCCCAGAGCCCATTAAACCAGTAGAGGTCCACGTAGGTGACGTGGCACCAGCCGAATATACATCTTTCAGTACAGGAATTTCAAAAATAGGAAAACCTGGCACTCCGCGTCGGAACCGCGTCCGGGGTAGTACGGTAATCTCCTTCGCTTGGAAAACTGAAACATGGCCGTCCCTCGTTGAAAGTCATGGGCAGTTTTGAGTGTACCACATGGCAGCATGTTCCCAAAATTCACAATTCTGCCCTCGACGTGATGTTGTACCCTGTGACCGGAATGCCCTCGTAGGCTCGTACATGCTGCTCGTTTGCTCCGGTTATGGATCCAGGGGGAAAAAAATTAGGAACCCTTTTCTTCTGTGTAGACGCTCAAGAGCATAGAGTTATTATTTTTGCAGATAGCGTAGTATCTATACTCTTTTATAATACACCTAAGTATTATTTTTTATGTCCACCTCAAATAATGCACCCCACTAGAGATGGTCCAACCTTCATGCACCCAGCGAAACGTCTCCAGAAACTTGCCTCCATCAAAATTAACCTTTCAGATCTTTCCTCGGCTTTACTCACCCACATCCGATGGCCATTGTTTAATGTGTCTAACTCATCTCTGTGGTCTACAACAGATCTCCCCCACCTCCAGCATCATCTAAGGAAAAGGAAACAAATATCCTGGAATTAAGGAAAAGGAAACAAACGTTCTAGAAAAGGAAAAGACCAAAGATTACGTGCTGGGAAAAGGAAATCGGAAGACATGGCACTATACTAGTATTTAGTGAGAATGCTAATTCATGGATACATGCTGCAAAGGATGAACGGAACCAGTGGTCACTTTTTTCGTTTTGCTGTAAGACAGCGGTGACAACAAATTACACAAAGGTGCGACCCTCTAGTGTCTCATTGGACCTCTAACCTATTCCCATTGAATGTCAATATATGTAAAAGTTGTTGCCTTAAAGGAAAAACTTTCGACAGAAAAGCATCCATATATTCTTGATAGAAACCGAACTGTTTTTATTTTCATGGCAAAGCGGTCGAGACTTGTTTCGCTCGAAACATCAACACTTAAGCGTTATTTATAATTAAGTTAATTCAATCGCGGATGCTAAAAAAGATTTAGCACAATTTCATTTAACAAAAAAAATATATATACTTTACATGTGTTATACAGCATAAATCTACTTTGAGACATGTTGCATATCGAGTTTTCTCTCATATCGATCTCTTTCTTCTTTATCTTTAGAGTTTCCTTAATAGTTAGAGAACTATTGTTATTAGTGTCCTAAACTGACTTGTGCTCAGTTCATGTCACATAATTGCCATAACCCGATGTATATATATAGTTAGTGATTAATCAAGCTAAAAGCCATGCGAAACTGAAGATGTAGCAAAAACCGTATGTAGCACTAGTAGGCTTCAACATTAATATCCATTCAGCACTTGTATGTGTATGTCTATATAAACCGATCCTGCATGCATGCATATAACATTAGCCATATTAATCTATAAGGCTAATGACTGTTATTAGCATACAAATTATTTATTACATTTTTTAAGAGAGATGAGAGGGAATTACACTTATAGATTCTCAATACTTTTAGTTTAGTAACCATCACATTTAGATTTTTTATTATAAATTTTTTCTGTAATTTACATGGCCGTTAAAATAATTTAACATTATTGTCCTCACGTGGCCACGCAACGCTACACCAAAACATTAAAAAAAACATTTCTAGTGATGCTATATATGTCAAAGCTAAACACTACGTTATTCTGGAGGCTAGCGCCAACGATAAAAGCATTACACAAATTTGAACTAAATACGGCATGTCGAGAGAGTGAATTGATAGGAAGAGTTGAATTTCACCAGGGACAAATATGATTGATCATATCACAAAGTGTACACATGAAAAAGATGTTGCACAATGGCAAGTCAAACTATTCGGCAGCGGTGAATCTATTTTTTTTTAATGAAGTTGTACATTCCATATATATACAACTTTATATTTTTGCATAATAATTTTATAACAGTATAAATCTATTATATGTTTAAAATTTGCTAAAAGTACGATAAACCTAATTCTAAGATCTTACAAACCTTAAACCGCTAAAATCAAAATCAATTCAATTAACAAATTTGACACATCAAAAATATAATCTCCAAATATTTTTCAAATGGATATGTACCCGACACCGGTAGATCCTTCCATGCTATTCGGTACCCAGCCTGTGCCAACACACAGAGAAACGTAATAAAGTACAGCGCAGCAGCAGACTCTTCGCATATCACCAACGCATGATTGATCGATAAGAGCAGCAGCACCGCTCTTTAGACAGAGAGAGAGAGAGAGAGGGCAGTTTGGGGAATTCTCAGCACGGCGTTAACGGGAGGCGTGGACGGCGGAACGGACGGGACGGGGGGACGGGCGCGTATAAAGCCCGTTAAAATTCCCCGGACGCGAGGCCACAAATCGCTCCCAGCCTCCTCCCCCCCCGGCCGCTTCGATCCATCTGTCTCCGGTGCCCGGCTCGAGAAGCTAGCATGGCGGACCAGCTCACCGACGACCAGATCGCCGAGTTCAAGGAGGCCTTCAGCCTCTTCGACAAGGACGGCGATGGTAAAAAAAAAAACTTTCTCAAATATCTCCGTTGTTCTTGCTGCTGCTGCTGTGATCTGTGCCGCGTTATAGCAGTATAATACTTTGGATGTTCTTCGCCAATTCGGCACCGTTGTCTACGGTTTGATCTAGTGTAGAAGAACGTTAAAGATCTCGTGTCATACTCGATCCTGGAAACTTACCCCGTGCAGGCATCCGGTAGTCGGATCCTACAGAGCGGTAAATCTTTAGTGATGGGCACAAAGGATCACGCAAGTTGCGGCTCCGTGTGGCGTAAGCCAAGAAAAAAGAGAGTGATGCGCGCCGCGCCTTGGCGTGCCACCTCGAGGCAGAACCTCTTGTGCTTCTGCACTGCCGTATGGTGCGCGGTTGGGGGTAGAGATCTTTTGCAATCCCTGTGGACATTAGGCCGTGAAAGCGTCATCAGATCGATGTGATTGGGGGCGCCTTCCTCGTCTCTGATCCGACCCGGGCGTGGACCAAATCGAACTCCTCCCGGGTCGTCTTATGAGTAGGCACAGTAGAACTGAACTATGTAGAGTCGACGACAGGCACTGCACACTAAGATGCTACCATTAGAATGCATCGGTGTTCTTCTGTTAGGCATTATGCGTTGCGTCGGCAGACCTTTTGCAATTTGTAGGGGATGAAATCTGGCACAGAAGATTTTCAGGTTGGTGCTTGTGTATGTGTGGAACTCAGATCAAGCAGATATCTGAAGCAATGCAGAGGACTGTTTAGGTGTCAGATAGGGCTGATAAAGTGATAATGTATTTGGATGTGTTCAGATTTTAATTTCGGCCTTTGCTACATAGTATTTGGTTCCAGGATTTTTGATCTCTATATGAACTATGCTATATGAAGAGCCTGACTTTGCAAGGATCAAGTAAATTTATTTACTTCAGTCATAAGATCCAGCGGATCACGGCTTGGCTGTACTGTCATGTTGGACAGGACAAGTGGCTTTCTTTCTAATCCTATCCATCTACCTTTTGAATAGTGTAATACAGCTTGACGCTGCAAGTTTGAATTATTGTTTTTCTTTACCAGATTTAGATTGCTTCTGGCATACTTCATGCAGGTCTGATTTAGTTGTGTTTGATGTTACTCTGACCAAAACATGTGATGGGTACTAATTTTTGAGTTCCCAATGTTATATGATTTTGATTTGACGTTGGTGTGTGTGGCGTAATGGACAGGTTGCATCACAACCAAGGAGCTGGGAACTGTTATGCGTTCGCTGGGGCAGAACCCAACTGAGGCCGAGCTCCAGGACATGATCAACGAGGTCGACGCTGACGGCAACGGCACCATCGACTTCCCAGAGTTCCTCAACCTCATGGCTCGCAAGATGAAGGACACCGACTCGGAGGAGGAGCTCAAGGAGGCCTTCAGGGTGTTCGACAAGGATCAGAATGGCTTCATCTCTGCCGCCGAGCTCCGCCATGTCATGACCAACCTCGGCGAGAAGCTAACCGACGAGGAGGTCGAGGAGATGATCCGCGAGGCCGACGTCGACGGGGACGGCCAGATCAACTACGAGGAGTTCGTCAAGGTGATGATGGCCAAGTGAGGCACTGGTTACACCCGGAAGGAGGAAATTGTGCATTGCGTATTAGGAATGCGATTCTTGTTTCCTTGTCTTCCCTGAAGAACCGTACTAGTAGCTGTAGTTTCGGAACATTGAAGCACCCCCCTCCTGCTACCCTATGATCTCTCCAGTGTGTCATGGAACCTCTTTGCTTTCTGTGTGAATCTGTAAAGCTTGCTCTCTCTCTCTCTCTCTCCGTGTCCTGAAGAACCCTGCTTGCCGTTGAATCCGTTTGTAGTTCCTGTTTCTTCGTCAAATCTGCTCTGTAGTTGTCCGATGCTGCTGAGTGCTTTCCGAAAAGTATGTTCCTGAAGAATCACGCGACTAGTATACCGAAATGCTGGTTGAAAAGATCGGTCGCATGTGAAGCATCTCCGCTGATTCCACTACATGTTTGGTGAAGTTTGGTCGACTTTCGGTTGACCAGGAAGATGCTGCCTCGTCGGTAGGGATGGCAAGTGAGAAAATCCCCGCGGTGAGTGTCCTTTCATCTCCGATCCCTGATAAGCAAAATTTTTCCGCCTCTGTCTCCGTTTCCATACACGAGGCTTAATTCTCCCCTGTCCCCGATCCCCGACGGGGACTAATCCCCAAAAATGCTATATAAAAGATAACATACTACATGAATGAATCACTAGAGTAATGATGCGTGTGTGGTTGAAGTGTGAGTGAATCACTAGAGTAATTCATATTTAGCATATTTATTAATAAAAACCTCACATATATATTTTTTCTTTTGAGAATGATCATTTACTTCCACCTATTAGTGATTTCACGAGATCCACCGCCCTCCTCCCCAGCTTACTCCCCCTTAGATCTCACCTCCTCCTCCGTCCTCCCAAGCCATGCCGCCGCCTCCGCCCATCGGCCCGCCGTCGAAGCTACACTAGATCCCCCTCCCTCAGATCTTCCTCTGCTAGATCTCCCACCGGTCCGCTGCTGAAGCTCCGCCAGATCTCCCGCGGCCCACCGACATGGCGACATGGAGGGCTGTCGACCTGCCACCGACTCAAGAGTCAAGGGAGATAGCCGACCTGCTTCCGCCTCCGCATCCATGGCTCCGTGCCTCAGTCTCCGCTGCAGTCATGAGTCGGGCGAGGTAAGGCTCCACTTCATGCTCCTGCTTTGTATGAACTGCGTTGAACGCACATTTGTATGTCCCTAAATCTAATTTTTGCCGAGTCGGAGAAGGGGGACTCGGCGGCGGCGACCGGCGCGGTGGTGCAGAGGAGGGACCCGTACGAGGTGCTGGGGGTAGGGCGCAATGCCATCGAGCATGAGCAGGAGATCAAGAGCGCCTTCCGTCGCATGGCCCTCGGATTTGGGCACTTCTTGTGCTGTTCCTGTGCTCAGGAGTTAGGAGGAAACGATTTTGTTCAAGTTTCTACAAAATGGAGCGCATTTCATGTCAAATTTGCGCTTAGTATGAGAACTCATTTAGTGTTTGCTTAGTTTGAATAAATTTCTCTTTTTGCAACAGCAGAGAGAGCAGTTTTAGGTGGCTTTTTGAATGTTTGCTAGATTCAAAGACCAGGCCTGATTTTGTCATGCCTTATGTTTAGATAATTTGGTGGTTTGTCTAGTTTGTTTAGTAGTAATTTGATGGAGGGGCAATGCAGCGGTTTGAGTAATTTTCTAGCGAGTACCCACTCTTCAGGTTAATTCGGTTAAACCGAAAACCGAATTAACCGAACTGATTTGGTTCGGTTAATTTTGTTCGGTTTTTAAATCAGTACGGTTTCGGTTTAGTTTTTAAAATCCAAAAACCGAAAAAACCGAACTGAAAACACTGAATTAACCGATTGCCCACCCCTAGTTGATTGGCCTGTGCTCTTGCATTTGCGCACCCACACCCTTCTTGATCTGTTGCATGGAGTTTGTGCCTTGGCAATTGGCATCGAGTGTCGATGGATGTGTTTTTGTAACACCCTAAGAATTTTAAATTCTTTAATTAAGCATTTATTTCGTATTTTCGAATTTTTCAGCATCTAATTAATGACTTTTGCAATTTTTAGATTTAAATAAATAATTTATTAGAGAAAACAAAACCAAAATTGTGCTGGAAATAATTTTACTAAGTTTAAAATGTCCCAAAGTTTTGAACTCCATTTGACATTTTCTATAAAGCTATTTGCATTTCAGGTATTATTTTAATTGGAAAACGAATTTAAAGTCTCCTTTTTCCTTTGGACCGAATCCATTTCTTTCCCTCAGCCCGCTCCACTTTCCAGTCCAGTCGCCCGAGCCTCTCCCCCCAAGCCTGTGGAGTCGGGCGGCCTAGCCGGCTGGCCACCTCTCCCCTTGGGCCGGTCGAGATGGCCTGGCCTGTCCCCCTTCTTCCCCCTTGGGCCGCGCCCCTTGGCCCATCCGGCCTGTCTCCCACCCCCTGGCCGATCGTAGCAGTCGGCCCGAGCCACCTCGTAGTCTTCAACCTCTGGCAGCAACTCCCTCTTCTCTCTCTCCCCTTGTGTGTTTTGCACCAAATCTTCCCCCAGCTGTGCACAAGTGGATCACTATCTTATCCCAACCTCACTTATCCCCTTAAATTGAATCGTTTTCGTGAGATAAAGTCGAAACCGGCCGTCGCCTCTCATTGGAATTCAAGCCCTCAATGCTATAAAAGCCACCCCTGTGACCGCAATTCCTCAAGAAACCCATTTTTCCAACTCCCGGGACCTCTCTCCTCTTCCTTTGCTCGAAAATCGTGAAGTTTCGGTCGTCTTCCACAACTCTGGCCGCTGCCTTTCCTTCTGCCATCTTGGAGCTCCAATCGCATAACCGTCCGCGTCACGAGGTGTGCGAGATCACCTTCTCTCTTTCCTCCTGGGTTGCCCTCCTCTCCTCGTCGGAATTCGCTGTTCATTGTCGCCGCAGAAGCTTCTTTGTCTCCGACCACCACCAACACGGCCGACCGTGCCCCGACAATGCGCACCCTGGGCGCGCCCCACCGGTCGGCGCTGCCCCGTGTGTGGCACCAACTCTGGAGCCGCACGGCTTGGTCAGGCAGAGAGGGCATGAGGAAAGAGAAGGAAGAAAAAAGATTAAAAAATAAAATAAAAAATAAAAAACAAAAAAATCAGGGCGACATTAGCAGGCGTCATAATTTCGATTTTTCTTTAAAAAAATAATTTCAAAATTTCAGAAATTCCTTTATTTCTCATTTCCCTTATTTTAAATCTTCTGGAAGCCCGTTCGAACTTGAATCAACTTCGTTTTCTTTCTAAATTCGTCTAAAATCCTATATTTCTTATTTATATCAGTCTCAATTTTTTAAAATTTATTTGAATTTGATTGATTTTCATCGTATAGACTTCCGAGAGCCAAAAGAGTTTGTGATCGTCGATCCCGACCACCAGGACTTCGATCAAGGCAAGTTACACTCTTGATCATATTGATCCCAGATTTTAAAGTTCATTTTGATTTAAATTATTGCATGCATAATTTTTGCAAATATAGTTACTATATGTCCGAATGTTAAATTAGTTACGCCCACATTGTTTATTCCACATTTGAAACTTGAATACTTTATGCCATTGTAACCTTAAGTGTTTATGCTTTATTTTATGATGAAATATTTAGAATAATTGCTTAGACATACTTTGAACTGAAATTATGCCTTTTGGGAATTTATGCCAAATAAAGTTTTGTTCAAATTTAAAACTATGCTTTGTCATTTCATGTGATTCAAGTAAAATTAAATATGGTTTAGACTGGGTGAGAATAATTGACTGATGGTTTTTGGGTTGTAAAAGCTCGCCTAGTCAATTAAGGATCAGTCTGTGAGCTACTGAATGTAAAGCGTTACCGTACTACCACAAGTCTGGTATATGACAGAGCTGGCTATCCGTCGTGAAACCTTTCATTGTTAGTTGTACCATTGGGTTGAATTTGGGGTTGGTTAGATCACCGCATGGCACAAGAGGGGGCTTTTGACTAGGGTGAATGTAACCCTTTCAACGGTAAAACCTTAGCGAGTATGACTACATAGGATGGAGCTTTTTAGGGGCCTTATCATGATTTTCTCTGCCACACACCAAAGGAAGTGTGTATTGGCAAAAATTGACGATCGTGTCTTGTGGGTAAAGTTGTACAATCTCTACAGAGTGTAAAACCGATCGATTAGCCGAGCCCTCGGTCATGGGCATGCCGAGAAAGCCTTTCATAGATTATATTTGGATGTTTCAAAAATGTTTTTAGAAAATTGAGTTTTCAAGTGGAGTGATTCCATTGAATTCTAAATGAAGTGATTCTATTATGGGAAAATTGGTTTAGCTCCAGGATGGATCCTGATTAATAAAAAATGTTTAAAAATAAAATATTCTTTACATAAAATGATGCCTTTAGAAATTACTTAGAATATCTAAAAATTATTGTTTTGTGCAAAATTTAACCATGATGCATTCCTTTGTCACCTTAACATTAATAATGCATTCTCGTGTAACTTGTTACTACTATAGAAAAGCATATATTAGATGGTCCGTGATGAGGAACATCTGACGGTTCTATAGTGCAACCGTCAGTGACATCATCACAGACGGTACTCTTTATAAACCGTCAATGATATACAGCAATATCACAGAAGGTTTCAGTTTAAAACCGTCTATGAAATAATCACTGACGGTTTTAAACTAAAACCGCCTGTGATATTAGATGTTATCCTATACGGTTTTATTCTAAAATTGTCTGAGATTCTATGTAAATCACTGACGGTTTATGAGTAAAACCGTCTGTGATATCTCCTAGCGATATATAATATAGAGCCTCGAGTCACTTAGTGTTTTTTAGGGTTTTGGGATCTATCTTTGAGGTAGCTGCGGCTGTGAGGCGATATGGTGAAAGAAGACAATTGATTTTGAAGGGTGATTGTAAATCCATTTGATTTTGGTGATCTAAGGTTAGTAATGAGTTCTAATTGCGTTATATTCAAGATCTAGCTTGGTAAGGAGAGAATTTGAAGATTGTTTAGTTCTAGCTTGTAGATACATGTGTTCTTGGTGATCTAAGGTTAGTAATGGGTTCTAATTGCATTATATTCAAGATCTAACTTGGTAAGGAGAGAATTATTTGAAGATTGATGTTTAGATCTAGCTTGTAGATTCATGTGTTCTTGGTGATTTAATTAAGGTTAGTAATGGGTTCTAATTGCACGCGTCGGATACCAAGATGAACCATTTGTACTCGCTAACCAAGTTGCTCAAGTATTCTATGTAACCAACCCGTCCAATAAGAAGCGACATGTAGTTCTTTAGGGAAAAAGGAGAATTGTCGGAATTAAGAATGTAGTAGATAAGGAAGAATATAATCAATTTAACGAGTTGCCTCCTATCGAAAACGGCATTACGGTCCAGGAAGAACAACCCGAGGAAACTAGCTACACATGCGTCGATCATCGTGAAGGGCTAATTTTTATACAAAAAAATAAGCAAGTATGTAAGATCGAGGATACCGACTAGAGAGGGGGTGAATATGCGGCTATAAAAATTTCTTCTATTATTTATTAAAATATCGCCTAAGTACCCTTATGTCAAAACCTAAATGATAATAGATACGAAAGCGATAAATTAAGGTTTTGATAATTAAAGCTTAAGTCAACTAGGCTCACTAATTGCACTAGCTAATTATGTCTCTAACAATAAATTATAATTCTAAAGACAAACAAGCAATTTTATTCTAGGAATGTAAATTGCAACAATGTAAATGAGGAATTGCAAGCATACACAAGGAGACACAATACTTTTTACCGTGGTGTCGAAGACTTGCCGGTCTCCCTTAATCCACATTGAGACAAGCCCAAACCATTTTGGACCAGCTCCATGAATTGAGCACCCGCCTCAATTCTACTAGCAGTAGCTCTTTCCCCCTCCGAGTAGGTGATCTCCAACCTTCACACTCGCCGAGCCTTCTCACAACCTTCTTAAGAAGATCACCGGACCATGACGCTTCCACGCTGTCTAGGTGTCGGCAAATACCAAGAGTAATAGATCAAGCCTCTTGCTTGATCCTCACTAAGTGAAACACATGCACAAGGATGCTCAATCATTCTAGATGCAATATATGCAACTAGAGACCTTCTCTCCTTGCTCACAAGGTGCAACACATGCACAATTAGAGGAGAGGGTTGCACTAGCTCAAGAGAAAGCAAATAGAACACCAAGAATCATCAAACAAGAAACTCTAGCTCAAAAGCTTCTCAAATCACTCGAACATAGCTCTATAAGCTCTTGAGGTTTTGCTCTCATAAGAATACCTCAAAAGGGTGCTAGAGCAGCAGCAAACACCTCCTAGCTCGGGCCCTTTTAAAGCCCCTCAAGAAAACTAGTCGTTGGGGGCAAAACGAGCAAAAAACGTAGCAAACCCGGTGCTACTGCCCTACTAGGGCCGGTAGCACCGGCCTCCTCGCTAACGGCTAGAAAAACTAGCTATTACTCAGAAAATCCAGTGCTACCAGGCTTTGGGAGGTAGCATTGGGCCTTTTTCTTTTTTCTCGAGATAAAAACACGCGTTCTAGAATTTTTACACCGCCTTTTCGAGTGGTAATGGGCCGGTGCTTCCACTGTTTTAGCAACTAAAACCTTTGTAATTTTTTACTCCGAACTCCGATTTAGGTGATCTTGGACTCTATGCGAAGCTTATCAAGAGAACTACAATTTTCACTCTTTTTCAAGATTTAAGAAACTATAGATATTTTTAAATATCACAAAAATAAAAACTCCAATGTAGTTACTCAAGTCTAAAATATGATTTTCTTGAAATCCCTCACATAGACTTGATCAAGAGCGTGACTACAAACTATCAAGAGTCAATAAGATCAAATCTTGAGCCATGTGATGATCAACTCATGATTAAAACAATTTTGCAAATTCTAATTACATGCTCCAAGATAAGATTCAATTAAACCATATTTTGCAAAAACTCATTTTGCAAACACAAAGTATAAACTTATCTTAGCCTTGTGATGATAAACACATGATCAAGTCACAAGTTAAGACTTCGATGCATGAGCTCTCTATTTGCAACACATGCAAATATCTAGCTCCATGCAAATAACAACTTAAACCAACTTGCATGAGCTATCTCCCTTTTGCAACACATTCAAATCCATAGCTCTATGCAAAAACCAAATCAAATAAGATTAAATAAGAAGCAAGCATGAGCTCCCTTATTTGCAACACATGCAAATACTTAGCTCATGCAAGAACCAACCAAGAGAGTGAACTGGATTGAGTTCATTAACACATGATGAAGCTCAAGCTATAAGATTTGACCCCTCTTAATAGTACGGCAAACTATACTAGTAACCCAGTCTCCCATCCAAACATCAAGACCGGTAAAAGTCTAGGAACACATCTTTAGCCCTAACTAGTTATACATTTGCCTTTCGCAACCACTTGGAGCTTTCATGATGACCGATCATCTTCTCTCTAAGTCGGGATCTTCATCTTGTTCATCAACACATGATAAACTTCCCTTGTCTTAGCTTCGGGATCCTCTCTTGACGCTCATCAACACATGATGACGTACTTATCCTGTTTATCCATCTCAACCTTAGACTTAACCTATTTCAAACTCATTGAAAGTGTTAGTTCAAAACACATGGTTGTCTCAATCATCGATGCACTCCATTAACACATAATGAATGCTCCTAAGATCTTTTGATCTTATCCTTTGATGATCGACCACAATCTAAAGACAAATTGATTGAAAGATTAATTGTGTCTTGAGTATACTGATGCAACTAATGCTTCATATACTCAAGAACTTTCAATTGCACTAAGATCAACAAAGTGAACCATCAACACATGATTAGTTCTTTGTTGATTGAATGGCAATCGAACACAATTTAAATTGAATTAAATTGTCATGAGTATATATTAACTACACAAGTTTCATATACTCAATTCGATGGAATCTAAAAGTAACGATCCAATTTATATAGAGTGGTGGAAAGGGATCAATACTCTTAAGACAATCAACTATAGAATAAACTCTATTAAATGTGTGCATACAAATAATTGAACTTGAATCAATATGCACATATTCAATTTTTGAGATTGCTTTAGAGTTTGTCCCATATTAACATGAGTCTACTACAACTACAAAAGTTTTATATATACTCAAGAGTTTGTTTCAAAGTAATGATCCTTGAAATTTGTAGCAAGATGAAAGGGATCAATACTATTGAAACATCAAGATAAAGCATGAAATCCCCCTAAATGTGTGCATTCATGTATATATAGAATTGAAAATATTATGCACATCTTAAGATTGAGACTACGGTGAAGTTCATCCTCTATCTTGAATCAAAGAAATACATATAGAAATAATAGAGTTGTATTGGATACATACATTTGGGATTTCCATTTTTCAGTAAGATGAGACTAATCAAAGATATACTCAATAAAAGAGTTAGTCTCATATTTAGATTTATCAATATGATCATGAATATTATATCCAAGAAATGCAACAATATATGATAATATGAACTCGAATGCATACCTTTGATATTTCCATCTTTTTCATCCAAAAGAAACTAATAAGAGTTAAGCTCAACAAAAGAGTTAATCTCATAAAAAGATTTGTCATTAATTAACAATTGAGACTAATCAATATTATGATTATCAAAATAGTTAGTCTCAATATTAGATTTGTCATTAACATCAAAACCAAATTAATGGAGCTTGAACTTTCAAAGTGGAGTTATGATTTAAGTGTACTCTCCAGCATAATAGAGTTGTTTTTAATGAAACACTCGAAATTCGAAACATCTTTGTATATGCATCTGATTTATTTAATAAAGTTTTCATTCTTTTACTGATGTTGGTTCATCCACAATTCCATATACATTATACAATTCCTTCACTGATGTTGGTTCATCCACAATTCCATTTACATTATGCAATTCCTTCACTAATAACATCACAAACGGTTCTATTTTAAAACCGTCTGTGATAAGAAACATCACAGACGTTTTTAGTTTAGAGCCGTCTGTGATAATAAACTATCACAAACGGTTCTATTTTATAACCGTCTGTGATGTGTCTTATCACAGACAGTTCTAAACTAAAATTGTCTGTGATAGAGACTCTATAAAAGGGTCCCTCACGCAGATTGATCAGTTGCCACTCTCTAGCGCTCAAAACTCTAGCCGACGCTTCGTCTCCTGCCACGGCGGCTCCCCTCGACCTTGCCGATGCCCCCGACCTCGGCATCTCCCCGACCGACGTCTCCCCCCGTGGTGCCTCCTCATTGCAGCCCTGCTCCTCCCGCTCACTGCGCTGGCTTCCTCCCGCGCCGCCGGTCCCCACGCCGGCCTCCTCTCGCGGCGACCTCCTCCCACATTGGCCTCCTCCCACCTGCCACCGAGGTAAGCACCCAAATTTTACTGTATAGACCTAATCGTCCTTTGAGTCAGTGTGTATTTCTGTGCGATTAGAACTGAGGATAGCTTTGGGGCGTCACTATGTGTGTAAAGTTGATGAAAATCCAGGCTTGTTGTGCTAAATGAGCAATTTCTGCCTTGTTGCAACTCGTGAAATAGTTAACCAATTATGATGATCTGTCGAATAGTAACCCAACTTCATTCCTATCTTTTTAAAGGGAAATGCTTCACGCCTATTGCATGGGTTTATTTTTGACTTGAGATCAAGCTTAAATATAGGACTTTAACCCAACTTTGAAGTAGGACTTTAATACAACTGTTGTGTATAATTTCTTTTGTTTGCTTTGATATGAAAATTAATTTGAACTTTCTTTAGCTTGTCTGTAATGGTGAAATTTCACCCTATTTGTGATACAAAACAATGGAATTTCTTTTGTTGTACTTGTATAATGCTGCACCTTGTTTTTAGGGGATATACCATATAGGAGCTGCTTTTTCGAGTTATATGGTGATTCGGTCAGGATTTGTGCATTTGTTTGCATGCTTGCATGCACATATTTTTATTATAGCAGCTCATCATATTAGTCTTTGGCTTATTACCATGTGGGGGAAAGTGCATATGGTGTACTTGCTGTATTTATTCCCTGTTAAAATGTATTCATCAAGATAATGTATTTTTAGTGCTGTTGTTTCCAAACTGCAAGGGTGATATAGTTTTTATATATTTGAGAATGTTTTTATTTTTCTTCTCCCTTCTGGTGTTTTTAATTTTAAACACCTTATTCATTGGGATGTTATATTTCTTTTTTTTGCCAACCATATACTACCTTTGTACCCATCAAATAAAAGCAGTCATCAATTGGTAGCCTTCCTTGCTTGATTCCTTCTCTTTTCTGTTGAGCCATGAAAACTAGCCTATATTGCAAGTATGTCTCTTCTAGTGGAATCTCATAAACAATCCCTCTCACTTATGTTTTGATAATATATCCCTCCCACTTATCCCTCTCACTTATCTTTTGATGGTTACAAAGAAGATGGCATTCCCTCATTCGTCATCTCAAAGATGTGATGAGCCAACGAAAAGAAAATCTCCTCGAGGTTCAAGAGGAGCAAATAAAAGGCCCACAGACCGATATACTATCACAACGGTTGATCCAAAGGATGGGGCCCATACCGAACCAAGAAAGGCAGCGACAGCATTACGGACATTGTGCGGGATAGTCGCACTGGAACGGGTCCACATCACCTGTCCATCCTGAAAGTCAATGACTAACAAGAACTATAATGACCTGGTGACAGAAATTCTATCTTCGTTCGAGATCCCAGAAGACTCCGTGCGCTCAGTGCGACGGTATGCACTGCTAGTGGCGAGAAAGGCGTAGAAGAACTTGAAGAGCATGCTTGTCAAGAAATATGTTAACAAAGATAGAACTCCCTTCTCTTAGTATGGGTTTATTGCTGAGGATGTATGGCAAAGTTTTATTGAGGCAAAGATGACAGACGAATTTGTGCGTTAAAGTGAAGCCCCACAAGGCCCTGCATGCAAGGAACACCCACCCCCGTAGACTCGGCACCGCTGGGTACGCAAGGAAGAGGGCGTAATGAGAGAGGGAGGATGAGGAGGCCTCCACGCCATTTGCATCAATCGTTGACCAATGCGCCAAAGACCGGCTAAGAGCAAGGTCAAGTGCCACGTCTTCCAGCATCGTCTCCTTTACAAACCCCACAGATGAGGAAGTCTGCCAACGCCTGGTAAGATATCGAACTACCAATTTTGTACGTAATTAGTCTATAACTTTGTAAGTGAAATAACTTGTCAGGATCTTGCAGGTAACGTTGAGTACACAATCGTTCGGTAGCACTTTTTTGCCAGATAGGGAGAAAGATGTACTATCCACGATCTTGAGAAATAAAGAACACCCTGGTCGCACGTGAGGCAAAGGGGTTTTCGTTTCCTAGAAAACAGGATTCCCAGACGACTCCGACAAATACCAGAGTAAGAAGAGAACCAAAGTCGAGCGCGAGGAATGGCTTGTACAAAAGAGTGAGGAAAGGATGATAGAAGAATTTAACAATAAGATAAGAAGCCTCAAGAAAAGGCTCAATAATCAGGACAGATAGCCTGCGTAAGCCCTAGACGTATGTGCGCAAATCAGCCCCACTATCCGTAAGAGCAACTGTTCGTCCGCCACTCCCACAGATGAATACGGCAAATTTCATATCTGTGACATCAAGGTACTAATATATATCTCTTGAAAGCTCCATAGATATAGCTGTTGGATGCATTAGCTAATTGTGTATCGTTATGTAGGAGGCCACGCGGTGCAATCTCCAAGTGAGACTTACCCATGTCTCCCTTTCTCTTCAGGTTGCTTGGGGCCTCGCGTATCCATCCATTGAAGAGGCGCTGGTGCACGGTACCCTGGTGGCGTTGGGTTTCACGAAGTTCAATGTGGACGGTGTACATGATAGTTTCAAGACCGTCCTGCTACCGATGCCCCCAAACGATGAGATTGTGATACTGGAGGATGCCATTCGTACATTCATCGAGTGGCCCAGTAGCGACATCTCCCTGGACGCCTGTCCTCCGTCATCAGAAGTACCCCCAACTGCTTGAGTCACCTGCTACACCTCAGCAGGCCACCAAATCAGCTCTCGAGACCCCTGTATCAAAGGATTTTTAGTGGGTTGATGCCCACTCATCTCCCGTGAAAACTCCCTATAGCAGAAAGTAAGGCAAAGGCAAATCGAAGATCATGAAAGCATTAGACTATCTGATTGTCTCGTTGGCCTGGTTATACCAACTAGGAGAGCCTTTAGTAACGGGAGATCGCCTAAAAAGCCAGTGCAAGACTTATAACGAGTGTCTCGGTCAGCTTCAAGCCTAAGTATCTGTTCAATGAGTCATCAAGGGGCTAATTCGCAATCGACTTTTGATGTAAGATTGTGTCCCGATGTTTCGATGAGAGCGATAACTTCAATTTGGTGGAACTGACTTTGACGATCCGACTACAACGTACGACTAGAGGTGAAAACGGGTCGAATTTTATCTGCCCGATCCGGATCCAGATCCGGTCGGGAATGAATTCGGGATGGATTTTAGATATCTGGTTGGATCCGAATTCGGATATTTGAATCCAGATACCGGATCGGATTCGAAGCTTGACATATCCGAGAAATATGGGTTGGGACCCGGATATCGGATATTCACCCATTCGGATATCTCTTTTGATCTAGCCCATCCGGATTCTGGCCCACCCCATCCCATCTGGCGACCTCACCAACCTGGGCTCCTAGTCAGGGGAACCCTAATGGCTGCGAGGGCTGCCGACTGCGTGAGATCGGCTATTCCCCCACCTCAGCACCCCCACCCGACCACCCCTGGCGACGTGACCGGTGTCTTGGCTCGCCCCACCCCTCGGCGGACGGTGGCATCCCCCTCCCCCAGTGGCGTCTCCCTCCACCCCGGCACGGCGACTCCCCTAGAGGCGTCTCCCTCCACTCACCTAGCAGCTCCCTCCACCCCGACATGGCGGCGTCTCCCTCCACCCCAGCACGGCAGCTCCCCCAGTGGCGTCTCCCTCCACACCCCCCCGACGGCGTCATCTTCACATGATAAAGCACTTGAAACACACAAGGAGAATCTCTTGTGCATGGTATATATAATTCTATATGCATGCTTCTGCTTGTTGCGTTGTAGTTTGGAAGCCATCATAATTATGCCATATTTTTCTCTTTCTATAGGTTAGTTACTGTGAAAATGATGTGCACTGTAGGCATCAACTACAACTGATCCACTTTGGAGAGATGTTTGATCCTTCACATTGTGCAAAAACATGTGACAATTGCTTGAAAGAATTGAGATGGATCGAGAAAGATGTGACCAACATTGCTAGGCAATTGGTAAGCTGTGCTCCTCCAAAAAAACACACATACACACGCCTCTCTGTGTGTGAATCTACATTCTTATATCATTGCTTCTTTTAGGTTGAGCTGGTCATGATGACAAGGCAGACATGTTCAACTCCTCATATTCTTGAAGTTTAGAGAGGTCCAGTGAGCCAAAACATATGTATTTTGATAAATACTCAAGATTATTATGTTCTGAAGTTCATTAATGCGATAAACTTTCCACCAGTGGCTATTGCCAGTGCCGCAAACCAATATGCCCATAGCCCAGATTGTGCATCTTGGCTTACAGCTGGAGAAGTTATGGTGACATGGCAAACCGCATACTTACACCTAGATTGTAAAGTGTATCTATTACTACACATAGGTCAAGAAGCACTGCCATGATACTTTGAGTCGTCATGGAGCTGGGAAGCATCTAGCTAAAGGTGAGGCAGCAAGACTAATACGTCATCTGACATTTTCTTAGCATCAGTTAGTACTATGAAAATCATTTATTTTAGGATCTAATAACAGATATATATGTACCACCAATTCACCAAATCACGGTTCACTTGCGTAGTTGCATAGCTCAATTATGTACTTTTTTGTATATTGAATGTTAATAGATTTTGTATGGTTCCCTTTGCATGTCTGCTGAACAGCACTGAAATGCTATAAGTAGCTTGGAAGCTGGAAGTGTGGAGCACCAGATTTGAGGAGATTTCCAGATGCTCTGTTAGCACTAGATTTGCTTTATTTGAGGGATCAAATGATGTATGATTTAGTTGAAACTTTGTCAGTTTGTTAAGTACTTGTTGATCTACATTCCCGTCAACTGTCAAGTTTGATACTTTGAAGGTCATGTACTCATGTGGATATGTGGTTTGCTACGTGTGAGTTGAACTCTGAAGGAGATATATTGCAATGTATCTTTGTTTTGGTTGAAAGTGCTAACTCATATGGGTTATTGTTTATTTGTTTTAGTGTTGTTGAATAATGATATTGTTGTTGTACCAAGGTTGTAAGCTTGGAACCAGATCAAAGTCGGCGATATTAGGCATAATTCTCGATTAGTTTTGTTGCTATGCTATCTATTTATGCGTCCATTATCTGTATATCTTTATCTGTTCCCGATCTGAATCCGTCACATATTCTACCCATGTCCGTATCCCGAATTATCCGGATTCGTATCCGGATCCAGCTAGCCCATATCCGGTTCGTTTTCACCCCTATGTACGATGACGATGCGCCTTAGTAATCGCTAAACCAACTCCGGAGGGTTATTGATCGTGCCGTCAACCTGATCACGAGGTTCGATTCCTGCAAGCAACCGAAGAACAAACAAGAAAGATAGTAAAAGCAGTATGAAATTTCAAATAGGAATCGAGGTTCATGAATATATAGATCAAAAGAAAGGTGGGGTTCTGCAAAGAAGTCTCAAAAAGTGGTCGTTCAACACGTCTAGTGAATAATGTAGTTTGGCCCTAGGCTAAAACTATGCTCAACATAAACCCAAGTGTCTAAGGCGGTGACTACTGAGTATATAAGAGGAAGGGACATAAGAGGGTCATCGTAGGGTTGTGTGCAGCCAGGGGGCGCACACAACTTGGGCTTGGGTCCCCACAGGCTTACAAGACCCGAAACAGCCCAAAACAGTATTGTAGTATATTATTTTGTTGATTTTGACTGGTCCACGATGAATCTGGAGCTGGTACTAGACCCATTGGAAAGGTCTCGTTGTAAGCTTTCAATCAATTGCAAGAACTCTCCAATTGAACACCGTATGCAAAAGTAATGCTCGTTTTACTTCAGGCTTATATCCGGAGGCCGAATTGGATTCCAGAACATGATGGATTTGATCTCTCTCTCTCTCTTTTTGGCCCATGGATGACGTGTTGGAGTTAGTCCAACCAGGTGTGATCGTATTCGTAGTAGTGATGTCCTCATCATCCTTAAGGATTTGTTCGATCTCTTCAACCTCGACGCCCTCGACGCAGCACTCTTGAGATGCTGAACATTGTAAGTGTGTATAATTACAGTCTACATTTGTGTAATACTGATAAATATCATATATGTATATATATTAACTCCTTTCTTTTGTATATATAGATATATGATCCGTGAAGCGAAAGAGAACAAACAATCGGTGAGTTTCCTGAATCCACACATAGTCTTGAAGCAAACAATGGACGAAAACATAAACAACATCGAGGAATACGTAGAACAAGCATTGGTGGCTGAAAAACATAAAGACTTCGTACTTTTACCCCACAACCCAGGGTAAGTGCTACACTACTTGCTATACTTTGATTTGTATTTTGCACGCAACTTAGTTTTGTTAATTGACCAGGTGACATACTTGTGTAGGTTTCACTGGGTTCTAATTGTAATTCATCCAACCACAAACCGGGTTATTTACCTTGATTCCTTACAGAGCGGCAGCTACGATTTGAATCATATCACTGAATTACTCACAAGGTAATCACATTTCCTCCATAGATAACATTGTCATGTAGGTTGTTCAAGGTGTTTGTTGAGGCTAACCTTTTGCAATCACGTAGGACGTTCAAAGTGTACAAAGCTTATGGAGTGCCTTCTGGTAAGGACAGGGCGAAGCTGAAGCATGATTTTAAGTTTTCAGTATCTGCTATACACAATAATCCTATATCACACTCCATAATAATGACTCTGGAACTAACCAATTCTATATTTGGAGTGCCACCAGCAGGGAAAGGAAAATAACCGATGTGGATTTTACGTTTGCCACAACATGCAACTTCTCGTCAATACAAAAAAGACCAATGACGTTATAACTGAGTTGGAAGTGACCGATCTGATGCGAATTCGAGGACAATTTTGTTCCTTCTTAAGTCCAGAAGGCGAGTTCCACTCTGCCTAACTTCAGGAGTTGTGTTTTTTTTTCTGAATTACCACTTGGGTTATTTTGTCAAACTTGTGCTTTGGATTTGTGAATTGTAGTTGTGCTTTCAATTAATTGGTTAATAATATTGAGTTCTATTGGTTAATATATCTGAGTTCATTTCTGAAATGGATGTGCCGTGCAATGATCTATACGTAATCTGCTTGTGTTGTGATGTAATCTGAGTTGATTGTTGAAATGGATGTAATGCTTGTGATGATCTGTAATCTACATTTTTTAGAGAGCATGGCTAGCATTTCCTGAGGCTAGCCAATAAACAGAAAAAAGTCCATCTGTAGAAAAACTTATTACATACGGTTTTAATTAGAAACCATCAGTGATGTTACTATATCACAGACGGTCCTAGTTAAAAATCGTCTATAATGTTGTACTAACACACGGTTACAAATGGTTCCGAACCGTATGTGATGAATATTTCGATGGTGAGGAACAAGAGGACCAGCTGCTTCTCTAGTCGATTGCCTATGGTAGTTCTATTGTGTTCTTCTGCTGCTTTATTTTATCTTCCACTGTGCTATTTTATTCGGCCAGCGCGCCTCTCTTTATTTAAATCTTGATTATTAACAGTTTTCATGAATTTTGGGTACGAACTGCAACGGTGCAAAGATGCCTGTGGCCTTTGGGCAAAAGCCGAGAGGTTAGGGGACGCGAAATGGCCCAAGTCCAACGGATTTATTAGGCTTCGCTTGGTCGGCGTCCGGCGTAGATTGAAACTAGAGTTCCGGGGGCGCAGAGTGGGACTTGTGGGTGGTCCAAATAGAAGTAGCGAACAACTCCATTAGCCCTGAACGAACTCCCAAATTAAGCCTACCAAACCTACAATTGGTGATGGATGCCTTTCTAAACAGGAGGAAAATCTCTCTGTTGAAGCGATTCCACCACGGAGCCGCCGCATGGAACCCGCAACTCCATCGGTGGTCTCTGCTTTTCTCAAGCGTCCGTCGGTGTTGAATGGGCGGAGGATCCATCGATTTTTTTTTTCTACAAATCACTTACATTTCTTCTGTTTTTTTATTTTAGATTAAATTTTCTAGTTTTGCTCTTCTCTGACAAGTTTTTTAGTTAGATTTTATTTACCCACGATGAATTTCATTGGACCGACACTTGGACGATAATAGTGATGCCTACGCTAGAAATCGACATTGGATTGAGATAGGTGCAAATAAATTACATTTATTTTCTTCCGACGAACAACACCACCACCAAGACGTAGGTTCTATACATCAATGGAGATCATTGACAATCTACTTTTTACAGACGTGTTTGTCGATAATCAAGAAACCATTGCAAGATACGAATACGAAGTCGACGGTGAAGATGATAAAAGTTAATATAAATCAACGGATTTTTCTAAAAAACAATCTAAAGAGGAGGGAGACATATGTGCGGGCTCGGCGCACGGTAAAGGCTAGGCGGGGTCGGGATGTGCCGGCGCGGCGGAGCGTGGAGGACATGCGGCCCGTGGGCGGGAGGTCGTCGTGCCACGCGCGCGGGGCCACGGCTGCCATGGGCGGTGCGCCGCTGCCGCGGCGGGCGGGGGACATGACTAACATCCGCGGCTCTCGAGACGCAACTTGGTTATAGAGACTCTTCGCTAGTTCGCTCGTTCTGGTTTCTCCTTCCTCGGCAACTCCAAAGGCAAACTGGTTCTCGCATGCTTCACAAAAGAGGGGTACTAATCCTTCCAAATTTCGAAAGCATGCACCTACTACACGGCTGCAACCACATGGCCTCCAACGTCCTAGTTCTGGTACTGCAGCATTTCACTTTCGCCGCTCAACTACGATTCCATAAGCTTAGCATGCAACACCTTCGAGAAGGACCAGCAACACATCACATCGTATATATCATGCGCTAATATGAATAAGATCCCATCCCCATCAAAAAAAGCAGCTCTGATGTGCTAACAGATAGTAGGTAGCAGTGCATTGCCAATGTCTGATGTACTCTACCATTACAAGCTCATAGCCTTTTCCCTCTCGTTTTCATTGTTGGATTTTCAGGTGGCACGATCATGCAAACATGAACACACGCTGCACTGGAAACCCACGAAGGCAAGAACAGAGAGTTTCAGTTTTTGGTGATGCGTAATGTCCTTTGCAGCTTTTCTGGTTTTCTTCTTCATTACTTATATAAGCTAGAAATTACATGTAAATATGGATGACAGTCCGGACTCCCTAATCCTGACTGACTCAACCAAATCTAGTTTCAAACGGGTAAGGGACTGTATCTCATCCGGCAAACTTCAAAGTCTGAAACTCCTACAGATAAAGCAGTCTGTCAAGCTAACTCAAAACTAGAACAAGATATCAAAGCTAACAAACTAAATATCTGACGTTAAACTTCATGCACAAGATTATCTGCAACATTCATCTGCTTCCCAACCACAAATAAATGAACTAACGCAGCAATAAGCTCATCCACAAGCAGGCTTCACACCCGTTGTTTCATCGGAGCTTATCTATCAACAAATGAACGAACCAATTTGTTTGCAGAATCGACTCTTCAGTGACCAACGATCATCCCATGGCTGAACTATGTACAGGGGAAAAACCGGCGACGGCCAGCTGGTGAAAGTCTGGAGCCTGCTTCATGCCGCGGCGCTGTTACCTTCAACCTCGCTTCATGCCGCGGCACTGTTACCTTCAACCTCGCCTTCGCACTTCCAAACCACGTCCTTCAGCTGGGTCGACAGAGATCTGTAGAACTGTTGCACATTGCAATCAAATTTGGTTACTTGTGTAAGAAATGGCGTGGCAGTTGCTTAAAATGGCATGGAAAAATCACTCAAAATTTCCTGGATCTAAAAATGATTTGCAATTGAAGAAAACTGGTTGGTACTAAAGTATCTTTTTTTTGCGAGGAGGTACTAAAGTATCTGTCAGAGAATAATTCAAGACAACTGTTGCTGAAATCTTAGTTTTACTTCTGTAAGTATTGAATTGTACTCGAGCTTCAAATAAAGTTTGCAGCAAACTGATGGATTGATTCGGTAGACCTAAGTTGCTTGCTTAATTTAGGATGATTGTTCATTGCTAATGTCACATCTCAAGTATGTTACAGCAGAATAGCTCAAGATTGTAGTACCTTCTGAAACTCCAGAGTATCCCCTTTTGCCTTTTTGAGCACTACCACGTGCAGGGATGGGGCTACTTGAAATACCTAAAAGGTTGTCACACAACAACATCCAAATGACAATGAGTAATTCTTCTTCAGTGTTTGAAATATTTTGTTGGCGTGGTGTTTTCACTTACCTCAGTTGCAACATTGAGATTGCCTTTTCTACCTGCTTTCAGGTTCTCCATCCGCATCTGGAAAGAAAAATGCAATTAGGACTTGGAAGTACAAAAGGTTATAATAAGGGCTTACATAAATGAGTTGATAGTAGAAGGAGAAATATATATGTTGACACTAAGCAATATGAATACCTTGTAATTTTTCTTTTGAATGTAAAATCCAAGTGGCTTTGCAGCTTCTTCAATCTTTGTGATGATTTCTTTTGGAGGACATTGTGAGGTGAATCTTGTCTCTCTTTTATATTCCTGCCACAAAATTTGTAGAAATAAGTCCTATTTCATAAGCAACAAGTGGGCAATAAAATACGGAAAACCAAACATAAGACAATGTAACAAGATAACAGCTGTTTGCAGCAGAATTATTTCTGACCTTCTTTGGCTCGAACAAATTGTCTAGATTCAGTGCCTGATTCAGTGAAATCAGTTCAAATGCATTCATTGAGGTTGGTTGATCTTCAGTTTCCTCTTTCACATGCTGGTCCTGGTAAATGTATCAATACGTGTAGTTAGTAATCTTATTCCTACCACAAAACTCTAAATACTTAAACAATAAACAGGTCAATTGACTTACTTCTGAGTCTCCAAAAGCAGCATCCACATCATCCAAACTAGTTTGATATTTATCATCAAAAACAGGCGGCTTGTACCCCTTTTTGAACCAAGGATCTTCCAGTATCTGAGGAATGGTGATCCGCTGTTCAACATTCAACAACAATAGAAAGTCAAATAAATTGGAATTCCATAACTACTTTCCAGGACTGAAAAATTAATGAAGGACTCGATACAAAACGAATTCAATCCTATGCAGGAATTCCATTTCTAGTGTGAAAGATGTGTCTAGTCATACACAAAGACACGTAGCAGCTGTACAATTGAAAGTATTGCTTGTGTGTCTACGGTAAATTGGTAACTGGTCCTAGTCATTTCAACAACTGTGTTTCAAAAGTTGTATGACACTTACAGTTGTAGGGTTAGGGTCCAGAATTCTTGTAATCAGCTTTTTGGCTCCAGCAGAAAACCAAGAGGGGCAGGTAAACTGAGCTTCAGAGATCTGTGTGATTGCAAAGGGAGTCAGAAGAGATAATAAGCAATGATAGCATCTAGGTATTTTTGATCTTTTGATAAGCATTACCTTTTTATAAAGGGAGATGATGTTTTCATCCTCAAAAGGTAAAAACCCGGCAAGCAGAACAAAAAGGATTACCCCACAAGACCAGATATCTGCAGTTGCACCATCATAGCCTCTATCCTCAATCACCTACAAAGTTCAAACAGAAACCTAAGTTAGAAAAACTTGGTTAGTTCTAGTGGAACCAACGCACAACTATACTATGAAGGGTAAAAAATAATACCTCAGGAGCAACATAGTTTGGTGTTCCACATGTTGTGTGCAGCAGCCCGTCAGACTGTAGGATTGAAAAAAATCATTAGTATTAGGGCGTAAAATTGAAATGCAATCAACACAATAACAATGATGTGATTGTTATTAGGAGTCAGTTCAAACTGATATATCATAATAATACCTTCACTTGCTCGGTTAAAGCACTTAAACCAAAGTCGGATACTTTGAGGTTTCCAGCAGCATCAAGTAACAAATTCTCTAACTGCAAATGTAGGTTAAACATTATTATGTTACATTTCTGAACTTCTGCGCTCATAATTAATTATGAAAGAGCACATAAGGAGGTTAAGGCTTTACCTTCAAGTCTCTGTGATACACACCCCTACTGTGGCAATAGTCAACTGTGTTAATCAGTTGCTGAAAGTATTTGCGTGCTTCATCCTCCTTCAACCTTCCATTAGTATGCTGATTTTGAAGTTGGTGTACAACAGCAAATAGAATCAATCAAAACATGATAATGTAAAATAATCAACAGTCTAATTGGATAATATAACTTTAATCGTTTCAAATGGATAGATGATACGTTGGCACTTACAATGATTTCAAAGAGCTCTCCTCCAGTAATGTATTCCAGAACAATGAAAATTCTTGCTCTACTTCCCATCACCTAAGGTAGAGGCCAAATTTCAGCCAAAGGGTATTAGACTGTATGCATCAACAAACATATTTCTAGTAAGGTACGATGATAAATCTTAGTGTAGATTTGATTTTTGGACTTTACCTCATACAGTCGCACAACATTAGGATGCTTTATTAACTTCATAGTACAAATTTCTCGCCTAATCTGCATTGAGTTTAGGATGGTATCAGCATAGAGATAAAATAAAAAGTGTCAAACCTTTTTAAAAATAGATATGCAGAACGAGGTATTCCCTATATGAGGAGCACATATATGAAACAATACATTAATGTTTTGTGGCTAATGAAAGTCTTAAGTCTTTGTCTGAGAATTATATGTTCAGAATAGTAGAAAGAATAGTGAAGCTGATTAAATAGAACCGAGGACATGGGTATCCAGAGGGCACGAGGGAAACATACACTAAAGTTTACATAGTCATTGTATTTTGAATTCAATTTGCGCAAAGCTCAGACTGCAATTGGAAACAGCGCAAGGCACCGGGAGAACATACTGAGTAGGTAGTATAACTTCGACTGGAAGATCACCATGTGGGTATATCTCGATGTCATGCAAATATGTAGACATAGAATCATTCTTAATTGAAGTTACATCTTCCTATGCTCCCATGCGAACACGGCAACATCCAAGGAAGAAAATAGTTTCTCCAGTTTGCTCCTTGATACAAAGATGTAAGTGATGGCAGTGAACTTTTGACCAAAGAAAAAGCACAGATTGCAATTACGCATGTGATCCATAAGGTAAGAAATATAAGCATTTTGGCTTGCTTATTGGATAAAAGATAGCCTTTATTCAATATTAGGAATGATGGTAAGATCGGCAATAGAACTTTCTGAGCAGTGTTTCAATGCTTTCCCTCTCAATACAAGTTGCATAAATCTTGAAGCAAACGAAAGGGTAAGTAATCACCATCTACCATTCATTCATGCTTTAATATTTGTGCAACTGTCAAAAGAAAAAGCATGAAAGCACATCTCGAACTTTTTTACATTTATGAAAGCGATATCCAGACTTAGTGAGCATCCAACTTTCGACCACTTCATTTCTAATAAAACTGAGGTTCATCTGATCTATGAATCATGATATGGACAAATAGAAGGACCGACAGGAAACTAGTGCAGTCTTATAAGGGAATTGTCTGATGATGACCTGTTCAACCAATCTGTTCTTCTGAACTTTCTCCTTGTCAAGGATTTTGATAGCAACATGCTCCCCAGTTTCAGTGTTCTTCGCAAACCGAACCTTTGCAAAGGTTCCCTCCCCAAGCGTACGTCCGAGCTCATACTTCCCAACACGGCGCTTCACCTTTGGTGACAATGCAGCTCTCTTAGCCCTATACATCTTCCAACAACGGAAGGCTCCTATGAACCTTCGAGTTATTCTTCAAACACCTACAATTGTTCAATGAATCAGGCTTTGAAGATTATTAACTTGACAATTCGCCATTCATTAAGACTTAAGAGACAAACTCTAGATCATTCCCTTCAAAAGAATTAGGTCGTATTAAGTACATGGACATAGGTATTGTCACACAAACACCATTCTTTGTATGTATAAGCTTTATTCACTAGAATACCATACATGATTAGAAAATAGATATATAAGAAACCTTGAAAAAATGATTTCACACCGTCTATTGCAGATTGGGATCAAGCACTAGCGCTTAACAGATCTTTCTAGTTTCTAAAACAAAGACTGGAAAGAAAAATATGGCAGGTTGATAGAACGCATTGATCCAAACAATGTTACGAAGTTAGAACGTAAACATTGAGGGGGCCTTAAATA
This sequence comes from Otatea glauca, assembly GCA_036346275.1. Taxonomy (NCBI): domain Eukaryota; kingdom Viridiplantae; phylum Streptophyta; class Magnoliopsida; order Poales; family Poaceae; genus Otatea; species Otatea glauca. The sequence goes on from CM070715.1 coordinate 23,497,101, forward strand.
AACATAACGCTGTAAGAAAAAAAACTGACAGGGAATAACTTAAACAGAGACTTAACAAAGAGTAACACTACTTATCCACAAATTTAATAAACTTCATCTCACTTTCAAGTCATTCCATTTGAAAAGCTTTAGCAAAAACTTTCAATCTCTGACATTTCAGAGAACAGAAAAGTATAGTGTCGTGTCATACTCTATCAAGCAGTAGCATTTATGTTCTTTTCCAAAAAGAAAATAGAAAGAAGGAAAAGGAGGCAGCCTTCTGTAAATCCAAAATTTTTAATCTCAGAAACACTAAGCTACACCTGATCAAAATATAAAATGACCAGACAACTCCAAAGCAGCAATGATTCAATCCACCTTGAACTTCACCAATATAAAACATGTGCCTGCAGCCAAAAGGCAAAAGGCAAAGCAGACCAAGGTGGTGAAGACAGAGGCAGGTGCAACACCTCAAGGAAAAAACATGTGCCTGCAGCCAAAAGGCAAAGCAGACCAAGACAACCAAGCCTTTTGCAAGTAAAATATTTCAAATCCTGATTAGTATATGGTAGAAGCACTGCATATATGCAGGTACATGGAGGCCAGATAGGAAAAATAGCCACTCGCCAGTTGCTAATTGGTATGATGCTATCAGACAACAAAGATGCCGGAAAGTAGTTCAAAAGGCAGTGGGTATTATCGCCGAAAGAAAAGATGAAAGAGAACTGTTGGCGTGAAGGAAAGGTCACAATGAGCTGGAAATGCTAAGAACATGCATCTTTCGCAGGACAAACCAAATGCCACAAGAAATGAGCTAGCAATTCCGACAGAAAACACCAAATACCCAATCCTTTACACCCCCCCCCCCCCCCCCCAATCCCCAACAAAAAATAAATATATTCACATCTTCAGAACTGTACTTCCACAACAGGATATGAAAATCCCCGAAATGCAAAAAACCTACACCAAAAAGCCACGCAAGAAACAGATTCAGGCTGAGACACTGAGCCTTACCTTCAATTCGAAGAACAAGCAGATGCAAGGCTCTCACAAGAACTCAAGGAAGAGCACAAGAAGGCAGGACTTTGGAGTTAAGGATGATGCGGAGACAGAGAGGAGAGAGAGAGGGAGGTGGTGCTAATAAGGTCAAGGAGGAGGAGGAGGAGGTGGGGGTGATGTGTCATGTCATGTATTGTAGCAACCCACGAGAAAGGCAGGGAGGTGAGCAGCAACATTGTGTTGCTTGCCTTGCCACTGCACACTGCTTGCCTGCATGGCGTGTCCTTTTCCTATTCTATCCTTTTCTTACTTTATGTTCAGTTTCTACTATTTTCTGCGACCAGGCTAGGGAGGTGAGGTCGTGGCAGCAGAGGCCAACCCTCCCCGCTCCCAACGAGATATCGTCTTTTTTTTTCTATTTCTTTTTTTTAAAAAAAAATTAACCTCTTCACAAACGTATTTATAAAATTATTTCTCTTTATAACTGTGAAAGTATCAAAAGGTGACACCTTTCACGATAGTCGCACTCCCTGGCTGGCACCAGCCGTCCTTGTCATGTTGGCGCGTTATCACCTGCGGCTCGTCGGTTGGTACGCTCCTCGAGTAGGTGAGCTCCTTCTACAGTGAGAAGGTGGCTAAATCTGCAAATAATTTCAAGAATATCCTAGATTTGCAAAAAAACGACTCGAGAGGCTAGAAAAAAAGATGATTTGACCGCATGAAGCCATTAGACATGAACGTATGGAGAGCATGGGCCAGAGTATTATGTATATATGTATGTAGTCTTTATCACTACGTATGAGGTGTATACGTATGCATGTACCAGTCTAGGTCTTCCTGCGTAGGGAATGTGCTTATTCAAATTTAAGCATGGCCTTGGCCAATGACCACTAAGGTAAACTTCCTGCATGGTTGTGTAACAAACCACATCTATGAAAATTCTTCCCGGGCATCTGTAGTTATGTAGTGTTGAGTTGAGTGCATCAGTGATTGTTGTGAATTTTCATTAAAAAAATAGGTAATTTTATAGAATGGAACAATTGGCTGATGTATTCATATTAGACTCTCTTCATCTTCAGTCCAAGTAGAACCGAGAGTACGTCCTCAGTTTTTCCACTACATATATGTTCATTTTGAGCCTATATTTTAACTGGAAATTTTACTTGTTATCGCAAAATACATAGGGAGATTTATGTACAACTTTTATACGAAGGTCACATCCAGCTGTTTGGTGTGTGTGGACAATATTCTATTCTAATTAGTTGCACTGTTTTTCTGTGGGCTGGTGTGTTGCAAGTGTACAGATAATAAAACCGTTGTAACGGTAGAGTCAGATAAACTAAGTCTGTTTGATAGAGCTCTAGATCCTAGCTTTATCTAAGATCTGAAACTTGATTGCTAAAATAAAGTGAATTAAGTTTATATTGTTGGTCTAAAATGTAAACAAGATGATTCATCTAAACACTCTTAATGTACTCACAGCTCCAGCTCTACAGATCTGATAGAGATCTACGGATCCAGTGGAGTTGGAGCTCTACCAAACACACCTATAGTCAAGTTGGAGTAGTATTGGTTTATCAATCAAAGATACCAGGTTCAAAAAATCGACATTTTTCGATCGAAAATCACAATTTTCAGCTGTAGCGAGGCGGCTCGGCAATAAAAACTGTTCGGCAAACGGTGGAGCTCAAATGCAAATATAATTTTTTGAAAAAATTTAGCAAAAAGTGTTAAAAGCTTTTGAAATTTTTTGTGTGAGGTCCTGAGGCAATGCTAATGATGTTATAAAATTTTCAAACCTTTGTATTTTTAAAAAATTCTGACAGTGATACTATCAGAATATACGCTCTTCAGTTTTTGATTTTCGAGGGGCACAAAATGAAATCTAATATTTCTTAAACTTTTTTTGTGATGTTATAACAAAATTATAATGATATTGTAAATTTTTTATTTTTTTTAAATTCTGAAAGTGATATTATCATCGTATATGCTCTTCTGTTTTTGATTTTACATGGGAAATAAATAAAGTCTAATATTTCTGAAAATTTTAGTACATGATCCTTTGGTACTATTTATAGATACATTAAAATTTCAGAATATAATAAATCTCGTAAATTTTTATAAAAATCTAATAGTGTCTTTGTTTCTTTTCATTAATTAATTGCTATTTTATATTTTTTAGAAGCAATAAATGGTTTAAATTTTTTTTAAATGTCTCTAAGTGATTTATAGATTAATTGGGATTTTTTTAATTTTTTTGGATTTTGGTTTTCAATTTTCCTTCAGTGTGCAAAAAATAAAAAAAATCGCTTGAAAATCGAAAAAAGATCACTCGAAAATCGAATAAAACCGATCGAAAATCGCTCATTTTTTTTGTTTTTTCCGCCTTTGTTTGACCGTCGAGTTCAAAAATTTTTGAATTCAAACTTTCTCGGTTTCTACCATTTTTGACTGATTTTCGCTCGATTTTTACCAATTTTCGAAAGAAAAATCGTTCGAAACCCTGGACCCTGACAGTACGGATTTTGGTTATGCTATTGGGAACATAATGGAAGGGAGCAAAGCGGTGATCGCACAGCAGCCACCAAAATATGCCCACCCTATTCGCTAATGCTCAAAGCAGTCGATACTACTTTAATATCTGCAATCTTAATTAGCTAGCTGGTGAAGCGTGGCACCTCGAGACCCCATAGAAGAGATCTGATGTGTGCACACAAAAATAGATTACTATTATTACGAGCTGCAAAGAGTAGTGAACTGAAAGTCACTTAATTTATTTTAAGGTTGATTGATTGAAAGGAAATCACCTTATTTTGATAGAGAAGAAAGAATTGAAACCTTGGATCTAACGCGCTGCCCTGAGTGTTTCGCTTGGCTAGTGGCTACAGAGGAGAGAACATCTGGTGGCTGGTGCATACCAGCAAGTCACTGCTACCTTTCAAGCCACCAATGCTTTGGGTCCCAAACTGAGACGACAAATTCTCAGAAGAAGCAAAAAGGCAGTTTACACAGTGATATACCAACTTTTAGAACTAGTACTAGGAGAGCAAAAAGGAAAACAATGTTTGCATGGAGAAGTTAGCTGCAGCCTGCATGCATCGGTCTCCACATGAATAACAGTAGAGGACCCAAAAATCTCGACGCAGTAAAACTTGCTATTGGCAGTGGATAGGGATAACCACACATTGTCCGTGAAGACGTACAGCACATCGGACCCGGCACCATCTCCGTCGGTGAAAGTTTTTTTTTGTTTTGTTTTTTTGTGCAGCATCTCACATGCCACTTTGGAGTTTGGACCATAGCCACATGCAAGCAAACATGGCTATAGTCCCATCCTGCTGTTGCTGCACGCCTTTGGTTTGGTGAGCACTTTTGTTTCTTCCAGTTGGAAACGGCGCAAGGGTACGTATGTACGTTGAGCAATCATGCATGCGTCTGCTCCCCTGGAGAGAGGGCTCTCGAACACACAATGTTAGCAGCTGATAATTCTTATGCCAGTTCAGTAGTACATTGTTTGTCGAGTTTACAACTGTACGCGCCTAAAAATTCTAGTCGTTCTGTTGCGGGCAAACGCTGGTTGCCTGCTGGTTGATTATCTCCCTTTCTCAATTCTACCATGATGCTCTTGCCTGCCATTGGTTTGCCGAGATCTTCTCACCTGGTGTGCTGCAGACAACAATGGCCACACGCACAAGCAAAATTCATGTGTAATGTTTTGCTCTGTATTGATATATCTTTTTTTTAAAAAAAAATGCTCTGTGTTGATTCACAGAGTAGCTGACAAAAAAAATGCAAGGATGGACAGCAGAGGCGGTGGCGAGGGGAGCGCGAGGGAGGAGGTCCAGAAATGAATGGTGATTTTTTGCTTCCAATGGTTGCCTTTTGCTATCATCGTCAATCTTGCCAAGTTTACATTTGGCTCTGCAACTTTCCAGCGATTGAATTGCTGATAGAAATGCATTGAACCATAGAACTCTCCCGAAGTACCGAGAGCCAGAAAAGGGTGGGAGATTCATCCACGTCATTCTCGACCCCATGACGCACACACTAAGAAGCTTCCTCGCAGCTGCATGCATGGCCTTGCATGCAACAGAATGCGTGGAGGTGAATCGCGTCTGACGATCGAGTGCAGCAGCCGTGCAGCTCCATCCATCTCCTAGCTACTTAATTTGCCGCCGAAGGAAAAGAGGAATACAAACACGTACTTACATGATATTTCATAAATGAATGGCGCTGGCTTGTCTTCCATAGAGAAACAAAAATCAGGTGACGTTGATCATTTAATTTGCAAATCTGCCTGGTCAGGAATTGAAGCCAGTAGATGCTCGCATTGAGTTGACACATTGCCAGTGAGCAATCGGGCCCTAGGTCCTAGGAGCTCCTCGCAATTCGATTAAACTTCCCCGTCCATCTTAAAGTAAGTACAATAGCAAAGTCAACTACTGGCTAATAGCAAGCTAAAAGCTAGTTTATACAATAACGGTCTCTAAAGGTTATCTCTAGATATTGTGCAATAACTATTTTTTCTCTCTTATACATAAATGAGCTACTTATGCTCCCGTGCAAAGCTGGCTACTAAATAAGAGTCAGCTCTCTTCTCTCTCCTCTTTTCTCACTCCTCCATATAGACCAAAGCTGATGTGTACGGGTTAAGAGCCAGCTGACATGGTCTTATTATACATGCCCTTAACTCGCGGTTTCGACACTTGGGTCACCCTTCCTTTCTCTACGTTCTGGGCACTTTACCTAAACACAGCAAACGTTAAACGAAGAAGCCAATCAGTATTAGGGTCTGTTTGGGTTGTGCTTTAGCTGAAGAAGCTTTAAGTCAAAAGCTTCAACAAAGATAGCCGCAAAGCAATTGTTTGCAAAAAAAAGCTAAGCTACAATGAAGACCTAAAAGCTGCGCAAATGAAAGGTGAGCTTTTCAACAAGGCTTCGCTTGACCGTCTCCCATCTCGCTCACTCCGCCTCCCCGACCTCTGCCACCCTGCCTCGCCACCTCTCCACTTGTCCGCCGCTGTGCTTCGCTAGGTTACTATCTCCCCGCTCGGTTGCCCCTAAAAACTACAATATAGCGAAGGTTCTTGAAAATGGCATAACAAGAAAAGTCACACCATTTAGCTATAATCGCATTTCTGAGAAGCAAACCAAAAACAGCTTTTTAACCTAACCACAAATTATTCACGTTACCTTTCACGACACGTAGTAGACCCAGCAAAATCAGCATCAATTTTCGTCAATCAACCGAGCGTACGTACGCACCACACCGACCGGTTCCACTTTCATTTGAACCCCCCTAAAACCGGCCCCAACCAACGTCCCAACGTCGCGGTCGCGCCGGGCCCCGGCCGGATCGATCGGGACGGACGAGGAAGCTTCCTCGCAGCTGCGCGGGGGCGGGAGCGGACGGACGGTCGCACGGCTAGGAAAAGGACGCGCGCGCCGATGGCTTGGCTTGCCTGCGTGGACCGTGCGAAGCGCGCTGTCACACCGCCTATCTTACCCAGCGCATGCATAGCCGCGAGAGATTCGTACGGCTCCTCCTCGTGGAGCGCCTGCGCCGGCCCTATCAGTGGCCTGCCGTACGTGGCACGTTGGCACGGCTGTCGTGCTTATCTATCTCCGCACCGCGGCGCCGGTTCCGTGCCGAGGTCTTCTGCTCTTCTGCCGTCGACGTTGTACATAACGGTAAAAGGTTAATGAACTTTCGGTGTTTATACGCTGAACGGTATAGGGTTTTATTATTTAAAATTTATATATATATATATATATATATATATATATATATATATATATATATGTATGTATGTATGTATTTGCACTGACAAAATAAACATCTAACTTAATTATCTTCTTTCATGCATACATAATGGAACTTCCAGGTCATTAACAATTGTCTACATCGGTGATACGAAGAAAAAAGATGGTATGATGTGAATGCAATTAAAAAAAAATCATGATTGGATTTATGAACAACTCAATTGGTAATAAAAGCAAAGCTATTGTTCATCTTATGTATACGGTAATGTTCTATGCCATATGACAATATTTCAACTTTACCTAAATAAATAGCCCGATAAAATAGGATCGTTAAACATTAACATCTATTAAACCGAATAAACAGTCCGATAAAACAAATAAACTTTGAAACTTCTACAAAAATAACGGATAGAGAATTTTACCATTTTAAGAATGTTTATAAGATCTTAACTGGCATTACATGGAACACCGTCGTTCGGGGTCTGGTTAGAGGCAAGGCAACCAGCCGTGCCGGAATTTCCAACCGTGTGTTTGTCTTCTTGTGGTTGCGGTCAGAAAGCATCGGCCGAGTGGCTCTGGCGCGGCAACAGCGTGCATGCGAGTTTGCAGCCGTCCTGTACGGCCGATGGACATGCTATTTCGGCTTAATCGTGGCACTGTACTGTACCGTGGCACTGCGTGCGTGGTATTTTCTCCTCATTTTGTGCCCGGGATGCGCGCCTAGGTAGGACGAGAAAGAGCAGAATTCGAGTTTTTGTCGCTTGAAAGGAGTTGTCAGAGAGTAGTGAAGTAGTACAGCTTGTGGTGCGATGGAGACGTGTCCGATCGAGTGCCCGCTGCACCATTTTAAGCTTACTTACGTACGTACGGTAAGGAAAAGCTGACCACAAGCAAGGTTTAAAATCTCTTCCGGTTGACATCTCGAAGGTGGCCGGAACCCGAAATTTTGTTGAGATCTCGAAATTTCGAACAAATTCGGGATGAAATACAAAAATTTAAATTTAAATCCGAAAATTTTTGAACCGAGATTTCGGTGAAATTTCTGAAATTTCATCTGAAATTGTCAAAATCTCGATAAATTTCAACCGGATGAAAAATAGTACAAACGACGATCAAATTTTTTTGTGGATGATCTCACTAATGTTCCCATAAAAATTTTAGATGATTATCAATCTTGAGGAATTTTTAAAAATTCTGACAGTGGTACTGTCCTGATAAAAGGCTGATGGAAAATTTGAACCGAATGAAAAATATAATAAATCATGTTATAAAATTTTGAAAATATTTGTGGATGGTCCTCATGCATCAATAATATTTTCATAAAATTTTCAGATGATGATAAGCTTCATAAAATTTAAAAAATTCTAATAGTACTATTGTCCTAATAAAAGCCGTCAAACTTCAACCAAATGAAAAATGGTTCAAACCAATTTAGAATTTTTTGAATTTTTTTATGGTTCTAATGCATCATAAATGTTTCCAGAAAATTTTTAGATGACGACCAAACTTCAAGATTTTTTTTAAAATTTTACAGAAGAGTTCTAAAGAAATTATTAACCTCTCATAAATTTTTTGAATCATGACCACACTCCAATGAATTTATAAAATTCTTACAAGGGCACTGTACCATTTATGTTCTTTTTGTTTTTGATTTTTGAAATATAACAAATGAAGTTCAATGCTTACATAGATTTGACTGAGCAAACAAAAAAAATTAAATTTTTTGAAAATTTATAAAATGGTACTAAAGCAATTCTTAAGCTGTCATAAAATTTTGGATCATTATCACAGTCAAGAAAATTTACAAAATTCTAACAAGGTTACTCTCAGTTATGTTCATTCTATTTTTGATTTTTTGAAGATAACAAATTAAGTTCAATTATTTTGAAATTTTTTCTATATGATCATACACTATTAAATATAGTAGAATAAATTTTTAAGATCGTTATCAAGCTTGTATAATTTTATAAAAATCTGTCAGTATTTCTATCGAAATTATAAAACATCTCAAAAATTCGGGTTTTCAACAAATTTTCGTGGAATATGACTTTGTTAAGGATATTGGACCAAATTCTTCCAAATCTGGTAAAAAAAAGTCAAAAACCGGTAAAAAAACCCTGAGATTTCAGTGAGACTCGGCAAAATCTCGCTGAAATTTCTAAGATACTGTAGCAAATTAATTTTTTTCGAATTGTTTTACCTGGGCAAGATTTTAGATCCCATTCCCGGCCGAAATCTAAAATCTCGGACGAGATTTCTAAAATTTCACCGATTTTCAATCCTTGACCACAAGTGTTTTTTCTTGTGGTAATCTAACCTGTCCGCACTACTACGAATAAAGACATCATCGCGGTTCGAAACCCCATCATCGCCGGTCATTGGCGCCGATGATTGGTCAGAGTGATACTCGGGATTATCATCGCCGGCTCAGAACCGCAATGATAAGGATTATCACTGCCGGTTCTACCTACAACCGGCGATGATATTGAACTATCACTGCCGGTTTTATCTACAACCGGCAGTGATATTGAACTATCACTGCCGGATCAAACCGAAATCCGGCAGTGATGATAATTATCACTGCCGGTTTTGCATAAAACCGGATCACTGCCGGTTTTCTCCAAGAACCGGCAGTGACAAGCTTGCATATTTTTTGTGCAATATATATATTTTTATACAATTGTTTATATAGTGTCCATATGTAGTATATAAAGCATCGTTCAAATCATAATTCAAATATATCCATGTATATATGAAGCATCGTTTAAATCATAATTCAAATATATTAAATTAAGCATCACATAAATTGTTTTTACAATGATTTGTTTACAAATGTATCTAGACTACATCTCACCCCATTCACTTTGATTTTACAAAGAGTCGAAGTAGACATGTCACGCATCTAGGTCGTAGGAATGAGGGCGATGAGGCTACTCGTGGAACTCGCCGTTTGGATTGATGATCTCATCATGAATGAATCCGCGATCTGTTCTTGAATTGCTATAATTTCACGAGAATAACTTATTGGTTCTCGCTTTGGGCGCTGTTTTTGAACAAAAAGGAAGTTAAATAATGATGATATTTGTTAAAAGAAAAAAGGCATCAATGTGTAATTACGTACCATGGCTTCGTTATAGCTGACACTCTCCGTGACAATTGAATGCATATTTGTACATACATAGTATGCACATAAATTATTTCCGGGGTCTTGCCTCATGCATGGAAAGTCATTTATTATTTCAAAAATTTTCTGTATGGACGATATCAACACTTTTCTTGTAGTACCGCAAGTAAAGCCCTCGTGAATGATTTTGAATAGTAATTAAACTTAAATGCAATAGAATAGAATTTTGCTAGAGTAATAACGCAACGATCGAGTTTACCTGTTCAACATGTCCCAAAGGTCTTGGTACAGATTAGTTTGTTTTCTCCTGGAGTCCAAGGCAAAAATCCTACTAGCATCTAACTGGATGACGAGGAGGACCCAGTGAAACTCGCATATATGTCAACGTAGTCAATTACTCCCACATCGTCGTGTTACACAAAAATAGTAAAACAATATTAGAAGTAAGGAGATACGTATTTGAAGTTATAGGGTAAAAGTACGGAGGTTTTGTATTGCAGACTTCAAAAAGTATTAAATAAATAGTCTTCAACAAACCGTGGATTGTCATTCACAAGCTTCTCGCTGATTTGAGCCCGGATCTAGGAATGCTAGATTGTCATTGTTATTTCTTCTACATGTCCAGATTCCATTCTACATAAGAAAGAAGTTAGACATGCAATTAAACAGTACAAAAATGCTCAACGATATACGGACAAACTTACAAAGTCCATAGTTTAAGTATATTCACGTCCAGGGCATCTTGCTGGTACAACATATACAGCTCCGTGAAAAGAACCCAGCAGATGTTGTCCCCATTGTGGAAATCTTGCTCTGTGTATCTGACTGCGAATGCCTCCATACCATCGTTGGAGTGCTGCATGTACCACTGATGGACGCGCCACAGTTGTGTTGTAAGGTTGTCGAAATGAGCTGGTTCAACCAGCGGTTTTCCCATAACGAACTTCCACCTTAGACCGTGCGCCAGAGCATCTAGTTGAGCAGCATCTGCTTGAGCATCCCGCTTTAACGTGTCGGCACTAGCCGCCTACAAGTATTGCTTTCTGGATATGCGCTCGTAGTCCGACATTTTGCAAGGTTCGAAGCTCGCCTGTCTTTTGCACTTTTGCCATACTCAAGAAAAACTTTTGCGCACAAGATCAACTTTAGTCTTCTTACACAATGGCACCTTTTTAAAGTGAGATGTTACGCAGGCGCTTACATGTTTTTTCCGTTCTTCTTCAGTCATGTCAGTTGATAATTTCTTCTGGGATTGTCCTGGGTTCGCAGATGTTTGAGATTTCTTCGAGGATGGTGCCGATCGCGAGATGTTCCCGTGTTCTATTCTTTTCAGATTTTGGCGGAGGAGTCGGGCTTTTTCTGGTTGGTGCCGGCGGAGGAGACAGACTTTTTCTGGTTGGCGGCGAGAAGGGCGGGAGGTCTCTGTGTGGAGAGTGCAGCTGATCATCATCTTCGTCGCCCTCATCGTCCGAGCCAAACTTAATCAAGCTCTTGCGCCACGCGAGGAAGCTATGCACGTTTTCTCCTAGTTTTTTGTTTCCATCCTCGCCAGGGATCTCTACCTCTATTTTTCGGTATTGGCGGACTACACTGTCCACTTCAACCCTGGCGAATCCCTGCGGTATCGGGCGACAGTGCAAAACCTGCGACTCCTGGCATGGCCAAGCCCTGCTCTCAGCCACCTTTATGGTAATGCCATGTGCGGCCAAATGTAGCTTGCACGGTGTCGGTTCTTTGATGTCATCCACAGGAAAATGTAGTCCATGCTCTTCGGGAATCCCTGTGGACGCGCGCTGCTCTTACGAGCACTAGGACTGATGAGCTCGGGGCTTTCACCAGGTGGCGGTCGTGAGCTGAGAGCTTTCTGTACGGCTTGCTCCACAGCCTTATCTAGTTCCGCTCTCTGTTCCTCTAACGCTCTCACCACAGCATCTTTTATCTGACATTCCAGTTGATCTTCTCTTAATCTCTTTGAACGCTTGTACAACCATGCGTCTGCGGGGGAGGCCTCTTTCCACGTGACCAAACCTACTCCTCTGGTGCGACCTGAATGCTCCTTGTTACCCAGGGCTACGGTTAGCTCGTCATTGTCCCTTCGTGGCGCGAAATATCCTTGGGAAGACTGCATGTGAGCATCTGTGATTCTGCTCAGCACTTCCTGCTCTCTATCGCTTCTAAAGCTTAAGCTGCCATCATCCGAGATAGTAGCACCCCTCCCAAGCAACCAGTGCTTTGATCGTTCGCTTAAGGCGGCCGTCGCAGGAATTATACCCTTGCGGGTTATTTCTTCTTCGGACCGTTCCCATGCTGGTATTTTCTTCACGTACCCTCTTGTTCCTAGTCTGTGAGGGTGAATATTCTTATCCGCGTTTGATTTGTTCCTTTGGCTTACTATGTGAGCTTCTTCAGACCTCTTGTATGCCACAAATTCATCCCAAAACTTCCTTAACTTTGGGTACGTGTCAAAATTCGGCGTTTCATTCTTTTTCACATAATTCTTGTTTAGTGCTGTCTTCCAATTCTTCCACGCTGTGCACATGATGCAGAGTGCTCGTTTCTTTGCAACCACTCGGTCCCTTGGGGAACCGGAAAACTTGTTTCAGCTTGTCCCATAGTGAGTTCTTCAGGTCATTGGGTACCACCCATGGGTCACCGCCGCGGCCAATCCATGATCTATAGCTGATGGGCACATCATCCCTAGCAAGAACCCCAGAGGTTGTCCTGTACGGCCCCAATGATGACTCTGGTATAGCAGGTTCCCCGACTACCGAGAGCTCCACTATGTTAAAAATTCCCTTAGGCATCTTGTTTGGACCACGACTTGCGCGCTGCCTTCGTTGATCAGACGTCTGAGCCTGCAATTTGATCTTCTTAATTATTAGTCGTCTGGGCCTACAATGTTTTGGGAACCACAGTGTACTAAAACTTTACCTCGCCTACGTTAGTAATGTCGTTGGTCCATGGCGTGATCCTCGCAAGTTCGAGATAGGACGTTGGGCTATGGTTTGGGCTACCCCTTCCTCCTTCGTCCATATTTGAGGGCCCAACTCCCTCCGACACTTGTCCCTGGTCAGAGGCCATTCCTAGCAAGTTTATCGAAAATTTAAAATTAACAAGGTCATTTTTGAAAGACACGTACAAATGAAGATAGACATAACGAATGTACATAGATGTATAGCCACATTGCTGGCTATACTATTCTTCTACGAGTTGTTTTATGAGCCGCCAAAAAGGCTTTAGTGATATCAAATCTGTGCAGTTTGTGAACATTTAGGGCTTTTGTTGTGATTGGATTCATATGCAAAGCAAGTTCTAATTAGGAGCTTTTTCTAGATTATGGTAATATATAGATTAGGCTTAATATGGACTTAACTCAGAATTGTTCAAACTGATATTATTTCTGTTTAAACTTAGAGGCAGTACTCAATATTAAAATACGACTAATATTTATTGAAAGAGGGAGTACTCAATAATAATGTACAGACATTTCGTGCTGTCAATTCGACGACAAATACATAACAATTGTCGAACTTATCAATTCAACGAAATAAAATTAATAGACATATTTGAAAGACACATACACATCTTTAAAGAACATGTACACATATATTTTTTTTATCCGTATACACAAACATCTTTGAAGGACACGTACACATATACAGCTTTTTTTGAATCTGCATGCTCCAGAATAATTTGACCATGAACACAAATATAAACATACACAAGATATATACACATACGCAGGAGATCTACACATACATATATACATATTTTTTTTCTGAAACTGCATCTATTTCTCAACGAATAAAAAAGTTATGAGTACAACCTCAGTCACACTTGGTAAATATTATCATCAAGCTAGGAGTATTGAACTTTTGATGGAAATAGCAACACATAAATATTCTTGATGCTTTCACTAATAAACTCCTATTGTTCCAGATTCACATGCTAAGCTAAAGGCAGAATTGACTGTAGGATACACTAAATTTGAAGCATTGACATGTGATATAACAAGATAATGGTTCATCAAAAGGCAAGAATTAGCACTAAAGATAGATAAAAAATAAATATAAGCAATCATCCTATAACCTAAAACTTTAACTTTAATTGGTGGAGTAAATCAGTGAGGTTGCCTATTTGCCAAGTTTTATTTCTCTAAAATCACATTTTGTTGTGTCAGTGCACTTTTCTAGTGCATGTATACTGTGAGGAAAACTGAAATATTAATCAAATCGCTAAAAGTTTTTTCTTACAGGAGTATTAACCTAACAAATACTTCAAAAGCTTGAACAATTTAAGAGACATCAAAAGCTTGAAAAGCTGTGATATTGTTGCAAAAGATTCCGCTAGTATAATCATTTGTCAATGTGTTAGCTCATATTTTCTGAATCAGCGCATATACACATTATGTCTCATGGCACAAATCGAACATACACATCAAACCTAGCAAACATACACATTATGTCTCACGGCACAAATCAAACATACACATTATGTCTCATGACACAAATCAAACATACACATTATGTCATTGTGTCTCAAGTGAAGCCGCTCCTACCTTCGGTGAGCCACAGAACAGCGAGGAGGTCACCGGTGCCGACGACGGAGTGGGGAAAGGAGGCAGCGAGCTGGGGGCGGCGACCAGGGGACAGAGTCGGCGATGGAGTAGGGAGGGGGTGCGATGGCGGCGACGATGGCGAGGGGATGCGACGCACTCCGAGGCGACGGCGGGGAGATGGCGGCGCACTCCAAGGCGACGGCGGGGAGATGGCGGGGAGCTACGAGGAGGTGGCGACGTTAGGTCGAAGTGGAACTGAGTGGAGGGTGCGCGGCGTTTCAATATATATAGGACTAGACTATCACTACCGGGTCTCCACAAAAACCGGCAATGACTAAATATCACTGCCGGGTCACATTTATAACTGGCAGTGAAGTTGACTTATCATTGCCGGGTAATATGTAGAACCGGTAGTGATATTTACATATCACTGCCGGTTATATAATTAACCGGCAGTAATACTTAAGTATCAATGCCGGGTAATATATAGAACCTAAGCGGATATATAATGTCACTACCGGTTATTTCATTAACCTAAGGTGATAAAACCATTATCACCGCCGGTTAATGATATAACCGGCGATGATATGTAAGTTCAGGTCAATGAACTCAAACTTTCAGGACATGTAATATTTCTTTTAAATATTTCCCCTTGATTTTGATCTTTGTCTAAAATTCTAAAAATACAGATTGCTCACTGTTTTAATAGTTTTAATATTTTCAATATCAAATAATGCTTACAAAATTCGCACAAATGCAGTAGACAAACCATTGCTTCAAAAATTCACACAAATACAAAAATTCACACAGATAAAGTTTAATTCACACAAATTGTTACATATGAGAAAAGAATACATTAATTGTTACATATGAGAAAATAAACATGTATTTAATTAGGACAACTAAGCTACGGTTCGACCTTTGTTATGATCGCGGCGTATGTACGTAGCTTCGTCCTCACTCTCTTCCATGAGACCTAGGTCAACGTCCTCTCCGAAAGGAGGAAGCTCATCGAATTGGTTGTACTCTTCCTCGTCGACAACATTCTCAACTCCGACAATCCTTCTTTTTCCTTGAATAACCACGTGTCACTCCTTGTTAGCTGGATCGGTTACAAAAAAGATTTGTGTAACAGAATTAGCAAGTACGAATGGTTCTTCTCTGTATCCGACCAGTTTGAGGTCCATGGTAGTGATACCATACTTGTCGATGTTCATGCCCCTTGGAAGTCTTACCCATTGGCACCGAAAGAGAGGGACCTTCAAAGGTCCGTAATCAAGCTCCCATATCTCTTCTATGAATCCGTAGTAGGTTTTCCTATTTCCGTTGCTGTTGTAGGCATCTATACGGATACCGCTGTTTTGGTTGGTGCTCTTTTTATCTTGTGCTCTTGTATAAAATGTAAAACCATTTTATCGTATCCTTGGAATGTCCGAATTGTAGTTGACGGTCCCTGAGCCAACACTTTCAATCGAAGCGCACTCTATCTCCGTATGCATCATGTGCCTACGCAACCAATCGCCGGTTATGTCTATGCTCTCTCGCGATCCAACCCTTTGACTTCACTGGTTTGTTCTCGATAGCATGCTCTTGTGCATGTTGACATACGGGCCACCACAACCGATTGTCCCAAAGCGTGAAATGTGCTTGTGTGAATGAAGCTAGATTGTTTGTACGGAGTGATTTCTACCAATGTCCTTTTCCTCGTAGCTCGCCTCATGCCGTGATGTAGGCACACCAATCGGTTTGAGATCCATGTAATCGACGCAGAACTCAATGACCTCCTCGGTTCCCCAACCATCCGCAATGCAACCTTCCGCCCGATGTCGATTCACGAACATATTTCTTTATAACCCCATGAACCTCTCAAAAGGATACATCCGATGTAGAAACACGGACCGAGAATCTGCACTCTTTCACAATATGAACAATGAGATGGACCATAATATCAAAAAGATGGAGGGAAACACATCTCGAGCTGCGCAGAGAGTGTGGACCACATCTTCCCGCAGCCTTATCTAGTTTCAATGGATCGATGGTCTTCTGTGAAATCGCGTTGAAGAATGAACACAACTTTATAATTGGGTCTCGGACTTTCTCTGGCAGAACACCCCTAATTGCAATTGGAAGCATCTGCATCATCATCATGTGGCAATCGTGAGACTTCATGCCAATTAATTTTAAGTTTTTCATTGAGACTAGTCTCTTTATGTTGGCAGAGTATCCGGACGGAACTTTCACTCCGTTCAAGCATTCGCACAAGCTAATTTTTTCTTTCTTGCTTAGAGTGTAGCAGTCATGGAAGGTACTTTTCCCCAGATCCATGTCTTTGTGATGCTCCTTCCCGAGCTTCATATCTTCAAGGTCCATCCGTGCTTGGAGAGTATCTTTTGTTTTGCGGTATATCCAAGAAGATACCAAGCAAGTCGTCACACACGTTCTTCTCTATGTGCATGACGTCGATTGCGTGTCGAACTTCCAAGTCTTGCCAAGAAGGTAGGACCCAAAATACCGATATCTTTTTCCACAAAGAGCCTTATCACGGAACTCGGGATAGATGTAACGCTGCTCCTTTTCGTGAATAATTTTAAGATCCTTTACACCGCAAATATCTCTCTCCCAGCAGGATTCTTCTGAGCTAAAGCGGTCTCCTTTGTCCCGTCAAAAGCTCTCTTGTTATTGCGGTATGGGTGATCCTTGCGAGGAACCTACGATGCCGCATGTAAGACATTTTTCGACAGCTTCTTGACCACCGACTAGCAGTACCATCTAAGCCTTTGGACGCATCCATTGACCGACTAGTTGTACCATCTAAGCACTGGACGCATCCATTGAAGCCTTTTGTCGTCTGGCCCGACAGGTTACCAAGGCCAGGGTAATCATTGATGGTTACGAACAACAATGCGCGTAGGATAAAGTTCTCTCTTTTATACTCATCCCATACCCGTACTCCATCGTTCCACAAGATTAGAAGATCTTCAACCAATGGTTTGAGGTACACATCGATATCGCTTGCCGTGTTGCTGGGCCCTTGGATCAGTAGTGGCATCATAATGTACTTTCGCTTCATACAAAGCCAAGGAGGAAGGTTGTAGATACATAGAGTTACTGGCCAAGTGCTATGACGGCTACTCATGTTGCCGAAAGGATTCATCTCATCCGTACTCAACCCGAACCTTATATTCCTGACATCATATACGAAGTGCTTCTTATATTTTCTGTCGATGTTCCTCTATTGCACAGAGTCAGCAGGGTGTCTGAGCATTCCATCCTTCTTACGCTCTTCAGCGTGCCATCGTAGCAATTGGGCATGCCTTTTGTTCGCAAACAATCGATTCAGATGGGGAATTATAGGAAAATACCACACCACCTTACGGGGATCTCATCTTCTTACGCTTCACCCCGACATCGCCATTATCGATGTCATCATCGCGTTCTTATATCGCTTTGCTTTGCAAACAAAGACGACCATCCAAGTCCGCAAACTCATTGCGATACAACATGCAATCATTTGGACATTCGTATCCTTTGTACTTCCAAATCCCAACGGGCGGACAACCCGCTTGGCACGGTACGCACTTGTAGGCAACACGTTACCCTCCGAAGCAAATCCCCAAGAGACATAACACCGGTGAAGCTCTTATCTGACCAACCATTGCTTGCCTTCAACTGCAGTAGTGTAAGCACGGTCTGTAATTTTTTGTGCTCCTCCTTGCAGCCTGGGTACAATGGTGTTGTGGAGTCCTGTGCCATATGGTTGAACTTTTGAAACTCTCTTTCACTCGTGAAGTCTCCCTCCCCATCACGCAACATTTGATCCAGATCGTCGTCGTGGCTATCGACAAACGTTTCTTCAACTGTCGTCATATCGTTGTCTCCGTCATCTTTAGTAATGTGTTGCCCTTCATGTACAATCTCATCTTTGCCGTGCTTGGTCCAACTGGTATAGCCAGCCTTGAAACCTCTTCGAAGCAAGTGTGCACGTATCGACTCTATGGTAGAAAACAGCTTCTGATTTTTGCAATCAACGCATGGACAGCACATGTAGTCCGCCAGATTCTTCGACTTGTGCGCTGCAGCCACGTTTAGAAAATAACTCACACCATTAAAAAACTCTGCCCCGCAACCACTACTACACAAATATACATCACAATCGGTTCTTTTTCGTCATCACAGTCGGTTCTAGTGGTGACACAAAGTCATGAGACAGAGATGAGGCGGGCATTATTACAGTCGGTTCTTGCCCGATAGAGATGATATGGTCATCTCTATCGGTTCTTTATAAGAAGCGATAGAGATGATTATATTATCTCTATCGGTTCTTTTTAAGAACCGATAGAGATAAGATATCATCTCTATCGCTTCTTATAAAGAACCGATAGAGATGAGCATTCCATCTCTATCGCTTCTTATAAAGAACCGATAGAGATGACTGTATCATCTCTATCGCTTCTTAAAAAGAACCGATAGAGATAATATAATCATCTCTATCACTTCTTTGAAAGAACCGATACAGATGAATATACTCATCTCTATCACTTCTTATAAAGAACCGATAGAGATGAGTTCATCATCCTATCGCTTCTTTCAAAGAACCGATAAAGATGACCGCCACATCTCTATCATTTTCTTGTGAGAACCGAGATGATGAAGGGGTGTGGTGTGCTATCACATTCTAATCAAGACATATTCCACACAATATGCACATATCACATTCACACGTAAATTACAGACAACATATCACATTCAAAGAACATGAACACTTTGTTACAACAAACACATATCACATTCGTTAACAAAATAGAACGTAAACATGCTTAACCATAAGTACACATGCAATCGCATTCGGATATGTAATATTTGTTCACATCCGTCTAGTAGGAGCTTTTGGGATCTCTAAACCGTCAGTCCTCCGACAAGCATTCTATCCATTACCACCGCATAAGTGGTCTCAGATCTTGTTGAGTGCAAGGTCTTGTCTACACTCTTATGGGGATAACAGTATGTCGCAAGATAGAAACGAGTGCTCTAATTTGAGTTTTCAAATTTCCATGTGAAAGACTAATTGTATATGCATGTACTACCTTAGGGAAACGGTCCGAGCCGACAATCAAGATCACCATGTGTTGCATGACATACAAACCACACACGTCGTCACGCCTGTTGATGACATCGTGAAGAAAGAAAATAAATTAAGAGACAAAGAAAATATGTCGAAAATCTAAATCTTATATATGATAGCCACTTGTACCTTGAAGTCGACATACTCCACTTGGAGCCCTTTTGTCGTCGTGTGTCCCTCCCGCTCGACGTATTCCTTGAAACCCCTATATACATTGGAGAGATGTCGTTGAGTAAAAAATAATGAATGTAGTTAAATACGAAAATGTTAGATAAGAGTGGTGCACTTATCGCTCCAAAGGAGGCTTGATCGCGTAGGCCATCGGTCTCTTATCAAGCGAATTAAAATCTGTACACTTTGTTGTCACTCGGAAGAAGCACGAGTAGAACCCAATGGTTGCTTATTAAATGGTATGCAATGAAGAAAATAAGTTCACATACGGTTTGGTGTGTAGAAGAAATTGAACAGTGAAGTAGTACTTACTCCTCGTGGTACGGAATAGAATGAAGTCCTTCTTCGACTCGACTTTGCAATGCCCTCTTGATGTAGCCGCAACCCATTCCGTTGAAGCCTAGCCATCGTCACGGACACAAGCTCGTGGTCGATGAACCCAACTAGTTGTCGATTCGTCACGACCACGCCTCATCGCCCTGCAACTCGCATAGAATGTTAAAAAGCGTAATGCAAAATCCTATGGAAGTCATAAGGTCGTGCAACGTGGTGCGATACTCACAGCGTCCAGGATCGTACAGTAGAAATATCGATGGCTATCAGTTGGTACAGACAGAACAGATCCTCAAAACTAACTGGGAATATCCCATCCTCCTCGCGGTGGAAATGTCCCTTTCTGTATCTAACATTGAAGTCGACACGCTCGCTCTCTTTCGCTTTGTCAATGTACCATCCATGGAGCTGTCGAGTCCATATGCCTAGAGCGTTCAATTTGCTTTGGGAGGCGTATGGGATTTTCATGTCGTAGGCCTTAAATTCATAAGGCTTCATCGTGGTCCATCTGCCGCTCTCCTTTCGGGCGAAGGAGTCTCCGAGGCCGGGCAAGCGACTTTTCATGTACCGAGGGGCGCTGTGGCCTTTGTGAGCCTAGCCTTTTAGCGAGGCCTCTGTGGTTCTCGTGGTTGTCGTGCTAGTCCTTTTATGCACCACTCAGACTTTGTGCGGGGCTCGTCACGATCGTGGGAGCAGCGCAGTACGAGGAACCTACAAAGCACGCGCATAATTAAGTAACTTGTTGCAATACTACCGGAATGGTACGTAAGACGTGAGGATGTTTACCTTGACCAAGACGACGCTGTCGTGGGCCACTTGATGAACGACATCCGCTGCCCGAGAGTGGTGATGTCTTCGTTGGGGAACTCGAGCACATGTGATAAGAAGGCCGTGGACGTAGTCCACCCGACCTCATGTAGCCCTTCCCAAAGGCCGATCATGCACCGTGTCGGTCTCCTTGCATGGAAATGCAACCCGCGTGCAGACCTCAACAGAAATCCGTCTTCTATCGTGGTGAGTGGCACTTGGTAGGCACTGCAAAAGTGCAACTTAAGAGAAAACATATGAAGAGTTACCCTCGCACCATTAAGTAAGGCAAAATTAATTATTACCTTCACCGGGACAGGACTTATCATTTTGGAACCGCGGCTACTTGGTGGGGCACGGGTTTCTCTGAGGCGGGGCATCGGCTCGACTGGGAGATCATCGCCATCATCTCGGCCCTTAGGCGCTCCTCACGTGCCATCATCTCCACCTCATCTCCTCCTCACGTGCCATCATCCGCACCTCATCTCCTCCGAGATCTCCTCCTCACCGCTCCTAAGCGTGTCCTTGAGCGCTCGCACGTGCCTCCCATGTTCTTGATCCGTACTCAGGCGGCATCTTGGAAGTAGGACTTCTTCAGATGCCCGACCTGCGGCAAGCACCGGCCCTTATGGTCGAGCTTCCGATCGCGATGGATAGGATGTCATTTGACCCTTGGCTAAGAAAGGTCCCTGCTCTTTCCTCCGCTTACCTCCTCCCGCAAGAAGCGAGTACAATTAGATCTCAAATACGAGAGGAATGGTCTCTTGCAATGTAGTAAGTTTGATATCTTACGATGGTGGAGACGACTTGCGCGTAGTGGGGTTTGGTACTACCACCGCCGTCCGCGGTTTTCTTTGTCCTCGCTAATACCCATCACGTGCCCGCCTCACATATGTGCGAGTAAGGCATCGCTGTCCGAGTTGGCGCACTCCTCGGCTAGTCGTGCCCATTCTTCTTTCTTCCCTTCGTAGCCGCCTGAACCGAGGTGGTGCACGTGCGTGTTCAGCCTCTGGGTAGCAACGTTCCTCTGTCTCAGCTCCTCTGCCTCGGGCGTACTCTTGATCCTCGTGAACTCCTCCCAAACATCGGGAGTCACGAACGGATACCTCTCGAATGGTGCACGCCTTTCAAAGACGTACTCACTTTGTGCATGTAGACCCCGAAGTGCCTCGAGCCACACCCATCCTCTTCAAGGCGCATCACTGGCATTGTTTTCATCCTCCTCTTCTATAATCCATTTTCCCTTAACCTCGTCCCACCGGTTCTTACGCTCGACGCCGACCTCCTTTCTCCAATCCTTAATCTGTTATGGGAGCTCTCTCCTCACCAGCTTGCCCGAGGAATGAGCGGTATCGCCCTTACACTTGGGAGGACCCGCAAACGCCGTCGCATTGAAGTGGAGAATTTGCGGCGTTCTCCTGTGGCCCCTTTGCTCGGTCCTCGGGCCTTCCTCACCTTACTCGGCCCCTCGACATTTCGAACTTGGCTCGGCTCGACACTTGGAAGTTGGCTGCGCCCCTCAGGAGCACCTTCTACTCTTTCTGGCGATGAGCCGATGCTCTCTAATTGCGACATTTTGAGTTTTCCTATCTAGCATGGACAAATATTTGACATGAGAGAAAGCAATTTGTAGCTATTATGTGAACTTCACAATAAATCATCCGAAGCAACAGGTCAATGGATAATTCATAGCATGTCATTGTTCTAGCATATTGCAAGAGAGTAATGTATGAGCGAATGATCTTCAAGAAAAGTCTATATGTTGACCAACTAAATACGTACGAACGATAACTCCTAATCTCTAAATAGGTTTGGTCCTAATCCCATTCGAGGATATGTGGTTCGGACAAGTTCCTGAGCTGTTGTACAACTCCAGAGAAAATTTCGGCAGCATCTCCTCGCTGTTCTCCAGATACACGTCTTGACAACCTGTCGAGAGGGGCGTGTATCCGGAGAACACCAGGGAGACACTATCGAAACCTACTCTGTGAGTTGTACAACAGCTCAGGAACTTGCTCGAACCACATATGCTCGAACTGTCCAAAATACGTGGACAATTCGAGACTGCTTGCTTATAAATATGTTATTCCGACATATTTATAAATAAGCACTCTCGAACGGGAGACGTAGGTTACGCAACCTAAACTCTAACATATGCTGAGATGAAAAAAGAAAAATAATATGCAATTATTAGAATACAGATGATAGCAATGAGTAAGAAAGACTAACCAAGCAAAATCTTGCACAAATAATGTCTACAGAATTCTAGTTATATAATGGTAAGGTCAAGCATAGTTGGGAGTCATGAAGAATTATGTTTTCTATAGTATCTAGTCCATTCAACAATCAGTAAATACATAAACCTATCCAATATCATATTAAGCTACCAAAACAAATCATTTGCATATTGTATTTACAAAGAAAAGATGCAAATCCTCTAAGAGACCAGCACCTAGCTAACTCCATACTCCGCAACAGTACCCTCCGAAACAGCCTATACTACTTTTAGGCTTGGTAATAGTTCCTGTCACAATGATGAATTTGGCTTACCATTAAGAATCGCATCCATTAAGTTCACAGGAAAATAGAAAAAGGACAAGCAGCACTTCTAGCTTTGTCAAGCTGTTCTACAGCGACAATTGGAATAGTCTGTCAACAAGCTTTTGGGTGTAACAACTTGATTCAAAGAAACCAAGCTACTACATCTTGTGCAAAAGCATACTTTGCTCGACTGTTTTGTTGTGTGTTGGTTCCATTTCCATTCAATACAAAATTATCTTGCAGTATACCATGTATTATTCATTTCTAATTTTGATTATATAATGGGTACAAGAAATTTCCTTCTAAGCTAAAAGTGTTAAACTATACATAACATCTTCCTTAGCAAGTAGAACAACCTTTGCTTTTCATTTCTGTTTCTCAATTCGTAAATCAAAGCGAAGATTGTAGAATATATTGCACGGCGATTAAGCGACTTTGTTCGCAAAAATTTGGTGACGGCATGTGTTTACCTCGGCGTCGGGCGAAGGCGGCGTGGGCTGCGTCGAGGCGAAGGGTTGGCGTCGGGTCGGAGGGTGACGTCGGGCGGAGGGTCGGCGTGGGGCTGCGTCGGCGGAGGGTCGACATGGGCGGCGTCGGGCGGGGGTGGCGTCGGCGAGGCGTCCGCGATGGGGCTGCGTCGAGCGGAGGGTGGCGTCGGGCGGAGGGTCGCGTCGGCCGGAGGGGGCGTGGGGCGGAGGGGCGGCGTGGGGCGGAGGGGCGCGTGGGGGTGGAGTGGGGCGGAGGGTGGCGTCGGGTGGGTGAGGCGCGGGGCGTTGAGGCGAGCGGCGGGGGTCGTCGGTGTGGTGGGAGTCGGGCGGTGGGGTGGTCGGGCGGCGTGGCGGTGGGCTAGGGTTAGGAGCGTCGGGCGCGAGGCAATGGTTAGGAGCGTGGGGCGCGGAATAAAATGAGGTCACGCGCCAAAGTTCCATGTTAGGCATTAGCAAAAAAATAAGATTCTTGTCGGTTTTTAACAAAACCAAACAAATAATATCTTGTACTATCGGTTTTGAATAAAACCGACACAACTAAATGCATTCCATCGTTAGTTTAGCAAAAATTAACATTACTATCGGTTTCTTCACAAACCCGACACGATAAGATAATATCACTATTGGATTTTTAAAAACCGACACATATAATTGCATTCTCTTGTTAGGCATTTGCAAAAAATTAGTGTTACTATCGGTTTTTATAAAACCGATGTAAATAAATTACTATCACTATCGGGTTTTTTAAAACCGACACAAATAATTACATTCCATCATTAGGTATTTGCACAAAAATTATTACTATCGATTTTTTTAAAAAAACCGACACAAAGAAATTTCACTATCGGGTTTTTCAAAAACCGACACGTATAATTACATTCCACTTGTTAGGCATTAGCAAAAATTAGTATTACTATCGTTTTTTAACAAAACCGACACAAATAATACTTTATCACTATCGGGTTTCTTTGAAAACCGACACGTATAGTTGAATTCCATTTGTTAGGCATTTGCAAAAAAATTAGTATTACTATCGGTTGTTTAACAAAACCGACACTAATAATTAGTATTACTATCGGCTTTTTATAAAACCGATACGTATAATTGCATTCCATCGTAGGCATTTTTCAAAAAAATTAGTATTACCATCGGTTTTTCTCAAAACCGACACAGTACTGCATTCCACCATCGGGCATTTTCAAAAAATTAGTATTACTATCGGTTTTTCTAAAAAACCGACACGTATAAGTATATATCACTATCGCGTTTTTGAAAAACCGACACGTATAATTGCATTCCAATCATTATGCATTTTCAAAAAATTAGTATTACTATCGGTTTTTTCAAAAAAGCGACATAGATAATTGCATTCCACGGTCGGCATTTTTAAAAAGTTAGTATTACTATCGGTTTTTAACAAAACCGACACAAATAAGGATATATCACTATCGCGTTTTTGAAAAACCGACACGTATAATTGCATTCCATCATTAGGCATTTTCAAAAAATTATTATTACTATCGGTTTTTTCTATAAAACCGACACCTGTATAATTGCATTCCACATCGGGCATTTTCAAAAAAATTAGTATTACTATCGGTTTTTTTAACAAAACCGACACAACTAATGCTTATCACTATCGGTTTTTTTTGAAAAACCGACAGAGATAAGTGCATTCCACTGTTAGGCATTTGCACAAAAAAATTAGTCTTACTATCGGTTTTTTCTAAAAAACCGACACAAATAATACTATATCATTATCGGGTTTTTTGAAAAACCGATACAGACAATTGCATTCCACTGTTAAGCATTAGCAAAAAAAATTAGTATTACTATCGGTTTTTGGAAAAAAACCGACACAAATAATATAATATATCACTATCGGGTTTTAAAAAAAACCGACACAAATTAGCATATCACTATCGGGTTTTAAAAAAACCGACACAATTGTAGTTCACTGCACTATTTGTTTTCCAGACAAACCATCAAGTCTGAATTTGCTGAAATATGTGATGAAAGAGTAAAACGGCCATAAATTTTGCAAATATAATTGTAAAATTTTGAAATTTTGCAGGAATATACCTTGTGATACTACAAGTCTTCTCCAAAAAGGATTTTGGCAAAAAGAGTTGGCATTCAAAAAAGAAGCCCAAATTTTCTTTGTCCACATGTTACTTCCTCAAAGAGTAGAAAAGTCAAATGTTTTTCAAATAAAGTTCAAGCATTTTGAAAATTTTCAGAAATGATTTGATGTAAAATGCCTTCTTTTTCATGCAATCAATTCACAAAAATTGTGAAAGTTTCATACGTACACATAACCTTAATTTCGAAACACGAAACTACATTTATGTACAATACAAATATTTCAAACACATAGCAACTGATACATTGACGTACTCCTTTTATTTACAATACAACCCTTCTTGATGATCTACACGTATGTAATTTCTTCCATGTGTGTCGTCGTTCCTGCTAAGAAAGGCCCCATACGCAAACGGAGGTATTTCATCAAATTGGTCGTACTCTTCTTCATCTACGATATTTTCAACACCAACGATCCGCCGCTTGCCACAAAGGACGACGTGCAATCTCGGATTGGCCGGATCACGCACGTAGAAGACTTGATTTGCTTGCTTCGCAAGGATGAATGGATCTTCTTTCATAGTGGGGATTGAGCGGTGTCCGAGGACAAACCTCCAAATTTACACGGGTCAGGTAATATGCAGAAAATGTGGGACATCATTCTGGCTGTACCCAGATAGGCGGAACGATCATTTGTTCCACCATGACAACCAGTGCTTTCGTTAGTTAGTTCGGCAAGCAATTTCGTCATTGTTGTAATGCCCTTGCAATATAATGTATCTATTGCTTATTTTATCATCTGAACTCGATGTATGTGCCCTTATATATATGTTCAACAAATAATTTAAGTGCTTCAGTGGGAACTATTTATAACATGCGTTGTTGTCGACTATAATACTTAGGGTTGTTGCACTAGTGGAAATTAGATGCAAAGCAAGGTGTAAATTAAATATTTTCCCGAATATGGTAGTGCACATATCAAAGAGCAAATCTGGTCTAATCTTCCTAAAATTACATTTAAACATTAAATTTTACGGTCATTAAAAGGCTAAAAATCATTCTCCCGGATCTCGATTCGCACTCTTTTGATCTCCTCTCGTAAAACATCACAACAACTAATCCGACTTTTTATTAACTACACTACACTCATAATTTACATACATTGCAATTCGAATAAAAAAATGGGCTAAACCTCTCTGTCGCCATTTGAAACGGCGACAGAGAGTTCTTCGCTATTTCAAATGGCGACACAAAGTCTATCGGTTTTTCAATCGGCGACAGACTCTCTGTCGCCATTTCAAATGGCGACAGAGAGTCTGTCTCTATCTGAAACGGCGACAGGCTGTCTGTCGCCATTTGAAATGGCGACAGACTCTCTGTCGCCATTTGAAATGGCGACAACTGGGTAGTTTTGTAATTTTTTTTTCGGCATATTATTTTTGTAAAATAGAATAAAAATAGTATTATTTAAAAAAAAATTCCTGCAATATCTTCCTTAAATTATTCTAATCAACGAATAGCAGCATATAAGACTTATTGTATTGCAATGAATGTGCATCCACGTATGTTTGGTTTGGATATGCTTGTTAGATGGAACTCTACTTACTTGATGCTTAAGAATCTCATACTATATGAGAGCACATTTTCTGTTTTTATTAACACGCACTTTTGTACACGAGATGGTCAACCGCTACTCATAGAGCAACATTGGTATATTGTTAAATACTTGCTGTCATTTTTAGAACTTTTTTAATCCACTATTGCTTTATCTGGATTTTATTACGCAACCTTTCTTTTAATTGTGCATCATATTTTAGAAATTGCTACCCACTTAAAGAGCCACGGAAATGATAATATCTTACGTGAATCTGTTTATGCTATGAAAACTAATTTTTTGAAATATTGGCAAGAGATTCTTATGTTATATGCATTTGCATTTATTTTAGATCCTAGAGCTAAAGTTCGAGGATTCTCTAATGTTCTATCACTTCTAAGTGATGCGGTAGGTACTGATTATTCTAGTTATTTTTCAAATATCTGTGCTAACTTATCTCAAGTTTATGATAATTATGATCGGAAGTTTACTGAAGTTCGCATGCTGCGACCTCCACCAGCACCCACAACAGGTAAGAAGAAAATCGCGTGGGGAAATATACACTAATACACGAATATACATCACAATCGGTTCTTTTTTGTCATCACAGTCGGTTCTGGTGGCGACACAAAGTCATGAGACACAGATGAGGCGGCGCTATTACAGTCGGTTATTGACCGATAGAGATGAGTGCGTCATCTCTATCGGTTCTTTACAAGAATCGATAGAGATAACCCCATCATCTCTATCAGTTCTTATAAGGAACCGATAGAGATGAGCGTGTCATCTCTATCACTTCTTATAAGGAACTGATAGAGATGGGGGGCTCATCTCTATCGCTTCTTCTAAAGAACAGATAGAGATGACACGCTCATCTCTATCGGTTTCTTATAAGAACCGATAGAGATGAGTGTCTCATCTCTATCGCTTCATCTAAAGAACCGATAGAGATGAGGGGCTCATCTTTATCGCTTCTTCTAAAGAACCGATAGAGATGACACTATTACAGGAATATACATCATAATCGGTTCTTTTTCGTCATCACAATCGATTTTGATCAGGTGAAGCAAATATATTTCTTATGGGCAATAGAAGACACGGCAGACAACTAATTCATTCTTACCAACATTTGAAGACCCAAATGGTACTAACTGCTATTTTTAGCAAGTATTTAGGCTGTATGATTGCACTATACTTCTGAATACAACAAAGTTGTGTATTTCAAGTTTTTGTATGTATAAACAGCTTGATTATGCAAAAATAGTATAATTCAAGAACAACACAACACAATGATCGAGTGCGCTCTGACAAATTGCTTTAGTGAAACTGAGATTACAAATCCTCTACTCTTAGGACTCAAGATATATATATATATATATATATATATATATATATATATATATATATATATATAGGATAGTTAAAATCAGCAGCAAGCTCATCTTGGAGCACAAAGTGATATCAATTGGAACTGCTCAAGGCTCGAGAATCATCTTTAATTCATGAACGCTATAGTACCTTGCTAAGTTTTTCTATTCAATTCCCTGCATTTGTAAGGGAAGTAAGCCAGTAAGTTCAGGGTCAAATGTTACTTAACCTATATTCGTAAGTGACAGTAAGTCCCTACATTTATTTCTAATGCTCTTTTTCCATGGAAGAAGTACACAAGCAAAAGACAAATACTGACATAACCTCCTTATTACAGGATGAACTATCAATAAGAAATAGACTAGGGTTATCATGTCATTTTTGCTACTGGTTCAGCTACACCATTGCAGAGAATACCCATATAGAGCTCAGAAGATTGGTGACCAAACACATTTAACGCTATCTAGCTGATAGTATAATAATGTCAGCTCTTTTCAATTCTAATACCTAGACTACCTAGAACAAGGATAAGCAAATGCAAATGCTGTGCTGTTTTGGTTAGAACAACCAATGCAGTATGCAAACCAAAGCTGGAACAAGGGAGAACCTGACAGGTAATGTGGAGTGGAGGAGTTAGGTCGTTACCTGAAGCCTGCGAGTATGAGTGTGCAGATGCTCAACAGCACCAGATCTAAAGGTATCACATGCTGCCAGTATTACACTGAGGTTATGTTGAATAAGCCAATAAGCAACATGTGAAGTTATAAGACCGGCTGAAGTGAGCAAATTTCCAAGGAACTAATGTTTTTTATGGACGACATTTGAAAGATATTTATACCTTTGCAAGAGTAATGAGAGGGCCTAATTTGTGTTGCTTTGCATCCTGTATTAATTCAGATTATGACCATCAATCAGAATCATATTAAATTTCTTACAATGAGACCTTTACCAGAAAGCAAACTTATAATGAAGAACACCTACTCATGATTAGAATGAAGAACAATTTCTACTATGGACAAGAAAGTAAGTGACAACTAAAATTTCTACCATGGGCGAAGAGCGGCATGAGTTTGACCACGGCCTCCGTAAATACGCCAATGCAGTGCCTTGTGTTCTCGATGAATAGGATTAGCAAAAATCATACCATTTCATTCTCTCATACAAGATGTGAATAGGATTAGCAAAAATCATACTACAGCCCTCTCAAAAGGATTAGTAAGACACTAAAAGATGTGAATAGGTGATCAGGAAAGGTTCAACAAAATCCTGGTGATAAGCTATTGTTAAAAAAAATTATATAAACAAGCTGAAGTTGGTAAAATAAAAGCAGAAACAAATCTAGTCATCATACAACTTTTTGATAAAATAAACAGGTAAAGTTTATTACTTACTAGGGAACCATTTACATGTTTTTACCTATGAAATGCCCTATAGACTACTTTTATATTCGTCAATCTAAAGGACTACTTTACATTCTAGCAAAATCCAACAATGGAGCAATCATACTTCGTAATGATACAAACAGAAAGTTACTCCTCTAGCAATGCAATAGAATTAACAAAACAAATCAAAATTAGGCCTCAGAATAACTCAAACACGACATAGATATAAAGCAGCTCTCTTAGCATCACCAAAATCTTAATAAAAGCATCCTGGAATCACTTCCTATCTTGCATAAACACTGAAACATCCATGAAAGAAAATGCAAATAACTCTTAAAACCCTAGCTTTCCCACAGTAGCCGGCACCTCCCCTACTCAGAACCCAAGCTTGGTGTGGCGCCAGTGCCTGCGCTTTGCATTGTACCTGAAACAACCCAAAACAGAAGCAGGGCAGCGTCAGCACATAGATGCCTAGTCCAATTCGAACAAAGGAGCAAGACGAGCAGGAGGCGGGGGTGGAGGCTGCCATTACGATGGTGTTGTAGGTCCTCATGCGGATCTAGTAGGGATGGGGTGGTTACAAGCATCTTCTTCGCCACTTCTTCTTGATCTGGAAGGTCTTGTGGGACGGCTGCGCGACAAGGGAAAGAAACAAGCAATTGCATCAGCGAAATGTCGAAACCCTATCTGCACAGGATGAACTCCATCAAATTCAAGGAAGAGAGCTAGGTGGATACCATCGTTGCGGCGGAGATGAAGAAGTGGCGTCGGCGATGGTGAAACCCTAGGTGCGTGAAGTGTCGAAGCGGGGGGCAGGAGACAGGAGTTGCGGCCGGGGGCTGGCGGCGGGGAGCAGGAGGCTGGCCGCCGGGGGCAGGGAGGGGCGACCGGTCGGGGCGAGGAGGAGAATGGCAATGACTTTAAGGAGCAGTAGTAGTTTTCTGTGTCGGTTTTAAATCCTAACTGACTGAAATAACATCAGTGCAATCAGTTTTCATTTCTAACCGATTGAACTAAAGAACCGGTCATTGCAATCATTTTAATCGTTAACCGATAGAAATGTCAGTTCCAAATAAAAACCAACACACATAATGTTCATATTTCTATCGGTTCTAAATAAAAATCGACACAGATGAAGAACATATTACTATCGGGTCCAAATAAAAACCGACATAGATAAGGACCATATTACTATCGGTTCCAAATAAAAACCGACACAGATAATGTCCATATTACTATCGGTTCCAACTAAAAACCGACACAGATAAGGACCACATTACTATCGGTTCCAAATAAAAACCGACACAAATAAGGACCATATTACTATCGGTTCCAAATAAAAATCGACACAGATAATGTTCATATTACTATCGGTTCAAAATAAAAACCGACACAGATGAAGAACATATTACTATCGGTTCCAAATAAAAACTGACACAGATAAGAACCATATTACTATCGATTCCAAATAAAGACCGACACAGATAAGAACCATATTACTATCGGTTTCAAATAAAAACCGACATAGATGAAGAACATATAATTGTCGATGAAGTATTACTATCGGTTGCAAATAGAAACCGACACAGATGAAAAAAATTGTGAAGAGGATATACAGTTTTGACAAATAGTGTCAAATGTAAGATTTTGGTAAATTTCAAATGTTTACAACTTTTTATATACATTTTTGACAAATTTAATAAAGATTTACATAAATCTGGGCCTTTATGTATAGTTCCTTCATTTACAGTATATACACAATTCCAGTGCAGCTTAAACTTTCTTCACGACATATCGAAATTACCTAGTGCAAAATTGAAGGGGTTTGAAGGAGTGCTCACATTTTGAAGAAAACCACAAATAAGGAAAAAAGAGGGAAATCTCCTCAAGCTAGGGCTTCAATTAAATTTACCTTCTTAATACCCACCTTTAAGGATTTTAATTTTTTTTCACCCAAGTATTGATTCCAACTAGAATATATACTATTTTTTCGGGTGGCGACAGACAAATCTCATCTAGAACAACAACAGAGGAGAGTTCAATCCGAGGGGTATAAATAACCTAGTGAGGCACATCACAATCGGTTCTCACTTAAGAAGTGATAGTGATGTGCATGCTCATCACTATCGGTTCTCACAAAAGAAGCGATAGTGATGAGCACGTGCACATCACTATCGATTCTTATGTGAGAACCGATAGTGATGAGCATGCACATCACTATCGCTTCTCACACAAGAATCGATTGTGATGTGCCCAGTGTTACATCACAATCGCTTCTAACCAGAGAACCGATAGTGATTAATATTAACACCTCTCCTAAGTCATCTATCACAATCATTTTTTCCTAAGAACTTAAGAACCGACTGAGATGAAGCGATAGCGATGTACCATTCTGTAGTAGTGATATGTGGTGCAGGTGGTTGTTCCTCAAAGAGTTCGACTACAACAACGATAAGTACAGACACATCAAGTGGTGGGAAGCTAGCTGCCTATCTCAACAGCGACACTGTCAACTACCAACAGCAGCAAGATGAGGACTTCAGCATTTTGCAGTGGTGGCACGAGCACAAGATAACATATCCAGTGCTTTCCATATTAGCACGTGATGTGTTAACAGTTCTTGTCTCCACGGTTTCTTCGGAGTCTGCTTTCAGTCTATCCGGAAGAATAATCGAGGAGAGAAGAACATATCTGACAAGTGAGATGGTGTAAATACTTCTCACTGTGAAAGATTGGGAACAAGTCGATCAACGAGCTCAACATATGCGAGAAAATCTTGAAATTTGGCGAGACGTTCGAAAATCTTTATCTAGATAATGAGAAAGACTAATTGTAATCTTCACTTTTTTCCTGTATCACTGAGCTATAGGCTTACTCTTTTTTCTTTGCCAAGGTTTTCTCGTGTTGAGTTTTTACTTGGCAAAGTTTTAATGAGATAGCTAAACATCAATAAAGCTCATTATTTAATTCAAATTATTTGTCTCATTTTAGAATTTATCTCATATTTTAGCTTTTTCTTAATTTATATATATTTTTAAAAGTTTTTCTACCTCCTTCGAGTTTTTCTAATTATTCTAAAATTTCCCATTTTTTTGAATTTTTTTTCATAGTTTTTCTAATTTCTTTTCATACTTTTTCTATTTTTTTGGTACTAACGGGCTGACCGGGCCCGTCGAACCCGTGCCAGCACAGCACGGCCCGTTAGCCTCGCGAGCCATGCTTGGGCCGCCTCTCTGGCATGTGGGCCGGTACGGTACGACCTGTTTAGTTGCCGGACCGAAACAGATCGTGCCGCTCGTTTAACGGACCGAGCTATGTCATGCCGTCTGTTTAGCCCTCTCTGATTAAGGATATTAATTTTCATGTTCAGACACTCGTTGATGTCAAACAATCATTTTTCTACTCAAATAACTTAGCAACGGACTAACAACCATGCATTTTTGCTGCTCTACATAATACTATCCATTTCTCTTTAGTTGGGGGCAGTAGGTAGCCTGACATAATCTTTTGGGCTAATAAGCCACATCCACGTACTAGTATTCTAATTGGCCGTACTTTTCTTTTCATATAATCTTATATGCTTTTTGTCTACTTCAGAGGTCACTTCATGATTCGACTAAAACTCTCCGCCGCACTTGTTGCCTTAACATATTCTGCTAGTTTTATTAAAAGATTGATAAGAAGAACAAGTTAAGCTACAAACAAATATCCACACGCACACACATAGAAAAAAATCCTCGGCTCTCGCGAGCGTGCGTGTCGAACGCAAGACTCGAACGCAGACAGGAGGTGTGGTGTGCTCAGCTGGCACGCTACCAACCGAGCAACGCTCCATTCTCATATTGTGCTAGTATTTTATATTTACCTCTCCTGTAGTCCTGCTTCACAACTTTCTAAACAGCCATTCTTAAAGAAGGAATACAAGTGGGCTCCCAAACAATATAACATCATTCACATCACAAGGACAAAATGGTTTCGGCGCAAGAGCGAACTATTCACGCATAAGCTTCCAACCTGCATGTCAACATGGAAAACCCACACCACCCACTATGGTGTAAATGGATATATTATATATATATGCGAGAGGATGACGATTATGTGAGGGTGATATCGAATCTGAACATCATCGTTGATAGGTTTTTAATGTTCTGTTTCGGCACTGTTTCAGTATTGAATGTTTTTATTTTATTTGCTTGATAGAAATCTCTCGCCAGAAAAGAAAGAACAGACATAACTCTTGGAACGTGGTTCTGCATTGGGCAGCAGTGGCAAGAAAAAGTACGCGAAGCTTTTCCTCTCTGTAAATCATTTTTATTGTGTAAGCTCCCTAAAAATCATACGTATAAATTTTGAAAAATTATCAAAAAAAATTAACATGCGTAGAGAGGTGAGTTTCTACAGCCCTGTAAAATTTGAAGACCAAACTCAGTCGCGTTTAAAAGATATCAAATTGAGAAGCAGTGAGATGAATAGTGTAGAACAATGAAAAAATCACTATTTAAGTTGAATTTGTCTTTTTCATATATTTCAAATGCAGTTGAGTTTAGTCTTTAAATTTTACAAAATTATAGAAGTTTATATCTCTACGTATAGTAATTTTTTTAATTTTTTAAAACTTATAAATATAATTTTTATAGAGTTTACACGATAAAAAATTGTTTACGTCGGATATCTTGCCTTTCAAGGTCACGTGTCCTGCAGAGAGGAAACATGTCACATGGACGACGGACCTGGATCCATGCCATGCAAACGGGCTTACAATGCAGCCAGGTCTGTTTATGTCGGTACCAGATAAGATAGGACCTACTAACTCCAGAGGAAATATTTATCTTGATGATTTATTAGCTTAATTGTAAAAATGCAAAAACGATTACACAAAAAGAACGAACCTAATAGATGGTATACAGAACTACAGAGGGGGTGTAAGGAAAGCAAATACGAGTATACGACAAACTTGAGAGTAGTTTTATTCTGCAATCTTAGTAGATGAGATAAAAGGGGCTGTTCGGGGTTGGCTGCAAAGAAATTGGGAAGCTAAGCCACAGTAGAAGTACTGTCAAAAGCTACAGCTGCTGGGGAGGAACTTTTCAGCTGTGGCTTCGCTTGACCACCTCCCACCTCGCTCGCTCCGCTTTTTCGACCTCCGCCACCCCGCCTCCACGTCATCTCCCCACTTGGACGCTGCTGTACTTCGCTATGTTGCTACCTCCCCGCTCGGTTGGCCCCCAAAAGCTACAGTTACAGTAGCCAGTTTGCCAAACAGTATAATAAGAAAAGTCACAGCCACCATCTACAACTGCTTTAGAGCCCAGCAAACCAAAAGCAGCTTTTCAGCCCAGCCGCAGCTCTCCTAAACAGGCCGAAAGCTTCACACGTCAAATTCTATTCTTTCCCTAGAATTGGATAGAACATATTGTCTGAATGGATCGTTGGGAGGGAGTAGGCCACGTGTTTCGTCACCCTTAAATAGTCTCTACTACTTAAAATAAGCTGTCAGTTATTAAATAAAATCGACAATCACAGGAGATTAATCTCATTACCAATCATCCAATGTTAAGAATACTCCAAAAACAATCATAGAATAGGTGAACATGATATAGAAGATCTGAAATCTTTTCTTATTGATTGATTTCTCTTATACACTAGGGGGCTATATTTATAGCCTAAACCCCTCAAGGGCAGTTTCGAGATTCACCCACAAAACCCTAGAGGTTAGTTATATCTTAACAATCCCCTTGGACGAACATGGTGTCATGCATGTGCTTCATCAAAAACTTCTCTCAAAAACTAGTGAGAAAAAAATAAATAGAGTAAAGAGTATATTGCATCCGCATATTGTGTCACACTTGTTGCCTCATTAAAACCCTTGATATGAAAAAACTTCAGGAAAACTCACTGAGGGAAAAAAGAGTACAACTTGTAATCTTCTGGATTAGGGTAGCATCTTTAGGATCGTACTTAGGGTTACGGTTTAGGGATTTACTCCCCATAAACTCTATATTTCTCTAAGTCGTCTCATTCTAATGCCACGAATACATCTTCAGAATCTAGATATCGGTAAAGACTTAGTGAATAAATAAGCTAGATTTTTACATGACTTAGTTTGCAAGATCTTTACCTCACCATTCTTTAGAGTTTACGAGGATAGAAAAGTTTAGAGGAAATATGCTTGATGATATTGCTCTTGACATTTGTATTTGTGCAACACAAGTAACATTATCTTCGTAGATAATTTTGAGGATATCAACGGTGTTAATGCCATATGGCTTCTGGATATGGCTAATCACACGTCTTAGCCAAACACATTCACGTGAGGCTTCATATAGTGCTATAATATCTGGGTGGTTGGTAGAGGTAGCTACCAAGGTGTGCTTAAAGGACCACCAAGAAATGGTTGTACCACAACAAAGAAACACAAACCTAGTCTAAGATTAAGCACTCTGGGGATCAGACAGATAGCTAGCTTTTGTGTATCTCACCATGGTTGAGTCTTGGTCCTTCTGGTAAAATAAGCCAAGATCTTGTTTACTTTGGAGGTATTTAAGTAAAGTTTTGACATTAGTCCAATGCCTTCTGGTTAGAGCTGTACTATGTCTAGCTAATAATTTTTATTGTGAATGTAATATTAGGGCTGGTGCAATTCGCAAGATACATAAATTCTCCTATGACGCTTAAGTGTGGAACTTCAAGTCCTAAGACTTTCTTATTTTCCATTCTCGGTCTGAATGTGTCTTTATTCACATCAAGGAATTTGACTACCATGGGATTTTTTAAAGGATGAGATTTATCTATATTAAAATTTTCCAATACCTTCTTGGTATAGGTAGACTGGTGCACAAAAATCCCTTCGGGAAAAAGCTCTAGATGCTGGCCTAAGTGATATTTGGTTTTGCCCAAATCTTTTATCTCAAACTCCATCGTAAGATAAGAACTTGCTTTCTTCACGTCCTTCGTGGTCCAATGATATTAAGGTCATCGACATAAATTGAGACAAAATCCATTATGAGACTTCTTTATGAATACATAGGAACAATAATTATTATTGGAGTAACACTTCTTTAAGAGGATCTCATTAAGTCGGTTGTATCATATTCTTCTCGACTGTTTTAACCTGTATGGTGACCTCTATAATTTGACGCTATACATGTTGTGATTGTTTAATTAGGATCCAGAATTTTAAGTCCTTCATAGACTCTTATATAAATATCAACATCCAGTGACCCATATAAATATGCGGTCACTACATCCATCAACTGTATTGATAAGCTCAAACTAGCTGCCATTGATATCAAATATCGGAACGTTGTTCCACTCATTACTGGAGAGTATGTTTCATCATAATTGATGCTTCTGTGTGAACCATTGTGTTACAAGCCTCTCTTTGTATCTCACCACCTGGTTGTTCTCATTTCTCATCCGGATGAAAACCCATTTGGATCCTATAGGGAGCAGTTTTGGAGGTGTTCGGTCAACAGGACTGAATACTTTTCTTTTATTAAGCAAGTGCAATTCTACCTTAATTGCTTCTTTTCATTTGATTCAATCTGAGCGCTTTTGGCACTCTGCCATAGACTTTAGTTCTGATCCAGATCAACAGTTTACCAATTTTTATGGCAAAATATATATCGATAATTGTAGTCTTTCTTTTATATAACTCTCCCGAATCCACATAATTAGTGCATATTTCTTCATTACTTTCTTCTAGATTCTCGTGATTTCCCACAACGATGGAGTCTAGGTGTTCCGACCTCCCAGTGTCAGTTTATGCGTGCAAATGTTCGTTGGGGTTACCATCCTCATGATGGCTTGCTTCTGGAATTTTCTTAATATCAGGTTGAGCTTCTTCCACTGTCTTGAGGAGTGATTTGTCTTGTTCAGTTATCTGTTTCTATAGATGTCTCCGCGGAATCGAGTCCTGTGCGTCCGGGGGTTGATCTCCCCCTCTTCTTCTCATGAGGGGTAAGAGTGGATTCAATATCCATTTGGGGTATTTCCACTCTCTCCGATGCGTTTACTGTAGGTGTTTTAGATTGTCACTCTCATATGATCAGTGAAGGTATATGATGGATTATTAGCTATTTGTTGCAGATTTATTATCCTTCGAACTTTAAGTATGGATTCTTTAGTGCGCAGGTCTAAGGACTGGATACCTGTGATATTCCAATTTATTTCATGGCATTCTTTAGTGTGGTACTTCTCTCCTCCTAATGCCGAAAAATTATCCTCATCAAAGATACAGTCAGTGTAGCGAGTCGTATACAAATCCCTTATCATAGGTTCGATGTATTTAATAATTCACAGAGATTCATAATTTACAAAGATCCCCAACTTCTTGTGAGGGTCCATAGATATATATTGTGGTAGTGAAATTGGCACGTATACAGAACAACCAAATTTTCGTAGATAGAAAATCATCGGTTCTTTCCCACGCACTAACTATATGGGGGAAAGGATGTGGTATGCAGTTGGTCTGAGTTGAATTGATGAAGCAACGTGCATCACTACTTGGCCCCTAACAATTGGTAGGTATCCTACAATTCTAAAAGAGTGGCCTAGCAATAAATTTTATTCTTTTAATTAGTGACTTTACAAAGTCATTCTGTGTGTGGACATGAGGTATTGAATGCTCTACATTTATGTCCAGAGCCATACAATAATCATTAAATACCTTTAAGGTAAACTCGCTGGCATTATCCATTCGAATAGACTTAATTTTTTTATCTGTAAAAGAGTATCTTAATTTAATAATTTAAGCAATTAATTTAGCAAAAGCATGGTTACGAGTAGATAAGAGACATACATGAGACCATCTAGTAGAGGCATCTATTAGGACCACAAAGTATCTAAAGGGGCTCGACAGGAGCTGGATAGGTCTATAAATATCACCTTGAATTCTCTTCAGGAAACTCAGTGATTGTTCCCTAACTTTTAGATAAGAGGGTCTAGTTATGAGATTCCCTTTAGCACCAACAGGGCATAAGAAATCTTCAGGTCTAGAGAAGTCTGTAGTTTTCATATTATGGCTAGTAGAATTATTAATGATGTTCTCATCATATTCAACCCAGGATGACCAATTCGATCATGCTAGATCTTAAAGAGTTCTCTGTTTCGAAGTATTGTTTTCATTGCAACATATCATTCAGGTTTTATATACGTATAGTATAATCTTGAGGAGAATGATGGAAGTTTTTTAATCATGTGTTTATTGCACCCATTAAACTCATGAATGAGTAGGTATTCTGTACTGTCCTCATTATCTGTCTCCATGTAAAAATCATTCAGACGAATATTTGTGAAACTTAATAGAGTACGACTAGACACATGATACAAGAGAGCATTCTCAATTATTATACGAGTACCCATCGAGTGAACTATGATGGCATTTCCAGTGCCAACAATGAGGGCATCGCTTCCAGTGATGGTCATAATATTTTTAGTTTTCTTAGTCAAGGTCTGGGAATATTTAGTTTCCCTAAGAATTGAATTGGTGGTGCAACTATCTAGAAGACATATTTTCTCTCCACCATTAGATTATACGTTGTTCTATATTAAAATTATGCTTTTAGCATTATGGCAATTGTTGCATCAGAAAACATATTGTAAAATATAGAATAACCATAACACACTGAATGAATGGATTTAATTTTATGAAAATAATAATAACAAATTTTCAACCTAAATAATAATCTCTCATCGTGAGCATAGACCAATGTTCATCACGAACTAAAACTAAACTGGTAAGGAGACTTATAAGGAAATGTGGCATCGACTAGCAAAATGATGGAGTATTTGGGAGACTACTGCAGGTCTTCATATATATCATGGGTGTCCTTCTAGAATTCATTGAGCTCAACCCTAAGAAGATTGTCTTGATCCATGGGAGTGTTTAGGTCCTCCTCCATGGGATTAAGAACCATATTATCAATCTTTTCGACATCCTTGTCAACAACAGGTTGGGCGGTGAAGTGTATCTCAACTTTGTTCCTTTGGGTCTTCTTGACTCTACTAGTGGGTTGCATGTAAAGGTGTACTAGATGCTTCAGGGTGTGACAGGTGCGTGACCAATGTTCGGTGCAGCCACACCTAAAGCAGGGTTGTGGAGAGTAAGCAACCTTATTGACTGTGTCGTACTTCTGAAACCTCTTTGGCCCTTTACCTTTACCTCTCCCCTGAGGCTTGCCTCTAGGGGTGGGCATTCGGTTAATTCGGTTTGGTTTTTTGGTTTAAAAATACTTTGGTTTTTGAGAATTGTCAATCGAACCGAACCGAACAAAATTGAAAACGAACCGAATTAACCGAAATAATTCGGTACGATTAATTCGGTTTTTCGGTTAATTGATATTTTGCACATGGTCTACTCACGGTCGCGGAGGAACTGCCGAAGATGACGTTCGTGATGGTCACCATTGCCAGGCGCCTGGGATCTAGCGAGCTCGAATGATACCTATGATCCGCCGCCGTTCATGGGTTACCTCGAGTCCTCCTACGAAGTGTTCGGGGCACTACTTGGTTTGGGCCAGCGAAGGAAGAATTGATTGCATCCACATAGCAAAATCTAGCCTAAAATCTATAGGACTAGAATTTGGGCGGGAGAAGGGAGGGGAGAGGAAGGGGCGCAGGGTTGACCTCGAAGAAGATGTTCTTGAAGATGACATCCTCGACGTTGTTGCTGATGGTGGGTGCGACGGTGACGTCCTCGCCATGGTGGAGCTTGTATAGCGTGGTGGTCTTGCCGGAGTTGTCGAGTCCCACCACGACGATCTTGTACTCCTTAGTCGGGAACATCAGGAACCACACCCACGACATCCATGCCCCCATCCTCCCCCTCCTACTCAAATATGAATCTCACGACGCGGTGGTTGGTGGGTCAGTGGATTTCTAGTGGATCTTTGCGCGAGGCGATTGGGGATCGGATCTACAGGGAGGGGTGAAGACTAGGAGGACAACATAGAAGAATTCTCGGATGCATCACCCGCCGTGCGAGGAAGCTTCGCCATGGGCTATTGCGCGTGGCCGACGCTGGTTTCTTTAGGCAAACCAAGTGAGCCACATGGGGGATTGGGAGGGGATTGGAAATGGAGGAGATGGCCAGATGCGGGATTGGGAGGAGATGCCGAGATGGGGGGATTGGGAGGAACCGACTGTGCGAGTGACTTGTGATAGACCAAATCGGTTCATTCGGTTTTTCAGTTTTTTGGAATTAAAAACTGAACTGAAATAAAAAAACTGAATAGCACTAAAATAAAAATCGAACCGAAACCCGAAAACCGAAAAAACCAAAATAATCGGTTAATTCGGTTCGGTTCGGTTTTGGTTTTGGTTTATTTATGCCCACCCCTACTTGACTCTGCCTTTTTGTATTCCATTATTCTTCTATTTCTCTCTTAATGTCTTTTGCCTTTTTCCGCGGTCGTGGCTATTACTAGTCTGCTGAGCATTGGCATGCACTTTGAGCATTGTGTGTGTCCTATTGGTAAAAATGTGATGATTCTTCATCAGGAATTCATCATACTTCTCTGCCTTTAACAAAGTGTAGATAAGTTCAGAGTACTTATGATACTTAGCATGACGGTACTGTTGTTGCAGTATCTTTATGTTGAGGTGGAAGGTGCACACCGTCTTGTCTATCATCCCTCTTGTCTATCATCCCTACATATGTAACTTTTTGTTTACAGAAGCATAGTTTGGAGACAAGTTGTGCATGGCGGAGTTGTAAGCTATCACGGTTTTGAAGTCTTGGAAGTGTAGGAGAGTCCATTCGCGCTGTTCTTCTGGCAGCATCGTGGATCTTTACTGGTTATAGCATTCCTCCAAGGAATTTATAGTACCAGCGGGTCCTCTTCCATCAAATACTCGATCTTCAGGTC
Organism: Otatea glauca; assembly: GCA_036346275.1. Lineage (NCBI taxonomy): Eukaryota > Viridiplantae > Streptophyta > Magnoliopsida > Poales > Poaceae > Otatea > Otatea glauca. The sequence goes on from CM070715.1 coordinate 23,539,279, forward strand.
CTCATAGAGATGGTCCCTTAGGAAATGCAGAGCCAAGCACTTGGCTGTTCAGGAAGAGCAGGGGTGAGGTCGAGCCTTGGCTCAGTTGGCAAGAGCACTGGGTCGAGCGCTGCCCACCCGCGTTCGAGTGTCGCTAGACGCGATCGCACGCGAAGAGTGAGTTTGTGTGTGGGTGTGTGTCGGTGTGCATTTGTGTCGGGACCCGAATATGCAAATTCGGACCCTCTGTGTATTCCGCACTAGTCCAGGATCACACTAGTGTACACAGACTTAACATTGATGAATATCACAATCATACTAAATGGCAACATAATAAAGACTTCATCAATATTAAATATAATTGTTGGACGATCTTATGGTCAACCTCTTATGAGTACGCTTTGGAGGGCTAAGACTGAAAAGCAAATAAATAGCTGTGGAAATAAACATAGGCGTAGAAAACCCTTCAATTTGCCACAGGCAACTAACAAGGTTCGAACCCTAGTTATTCGCCTCCTCCTGGTACTCTTCCTCAAAAGCATGTGTTTCTTCTTCTCCAACTAGTGATATTTTGTTGTAAGGGGGTGAGTACATAAAGCACTCAATAAGTCGTGCACAGAATGCATGTCTAATATACTATATGCATGGATTATTACAAAGGATATACTAACATGGTTATTTTGCATAAACAACATTTGTAAAGAAATAGCATAAATAGATTGAAAGACAAGAAAACAAATAACAACAATAATACATTTTTCATATGTTTTCCACTAACCAACTCATAACCTTATTCCACACTTCCACATCCATACCCACATTTATTTTCAATAAAATATAACCCTTGACTGTAATCATCGAGCAATGCTCAATACCGTGAGCACAGCTATTCAAATAGGTTTTACACTCTGTAGAGGTTATACACTTTACCCACAAGGTACAATCATACACCATAGAGGCGAGTGATTATAACAAAGTATTTCCAATGACTATCTAAACCCGGTACTACCCGCTAGTGCGCCTAGATCCGATCGGACGGCTACGGATAAAGGAATACGCGGCAGCACTTCGGCCACACGATCTGAATCTAACGGCTACCTTAAGTGATGCAGATCACTGGTGACATGGCGACGTGGCTTGATCCCGACCAACGATTGAAGATCCGACGGTCATCGAGCTCCTCAACGCTGATGGCGGCACGGTGGCGAGGTCTTCACCGGACTTGAGGATGATGATCACGGCGACGGCGTTTTGAGGCGTCTCCGGTGACACGAAAAGATGGAATCGGTGCGTCTTGATGTGGCGAAGCAGATGGCGGCCTCGATGACGGCGGGGACTCAACGGACGGTGAACAAGCGGTGAAAAATGACGATGGAGGCTTCGGAGAACTTCGGCGAGCTCGCATGGGCGGACAAGGGCGTCTCAGCGTGCGCAACTGGGCCAGAAGATACGGCACGGGGTGAGGATCTCAATGGCGGTGGCGGCGCTTTAAATAGGCGCCTTGACGTCCGTAAATCTCGCGCGAAACGAGGTCACTTGGATACGGCGGTGGAATCCACGCGGCAACGATCGATGGCCCGGAGCACGCAGGCGACGCGGAGGAAACATGGTTGTTGGATTAAGATCCAACGGGTGATAGGTTTAGGGTTAGGGTTTTAGCGGGGAAGCGGGCTGCGCGGGGCGATGGTGCAGGCGGCTTGGGCCGGGTCCACTGGGCTCGGCCCAGAACTATTCACGCGATTTTTAATTCATTTTCAGATAAAAATAATTCAAATAATTAAAAAAGCCCGAATAAATAGCAAAAATATCAGGAAAAATTCCAGAAAATACCTTAAGACCTTAGGAACTCGAATAAAATATTTCCAACAAACGATCACCAATACTTTTCACTAAATAATTAAAAGATAGCAAAAGTATTAATTCCACAAATTCAAAATGAATTAAATAAAATCGCAGAATTTTCAGTAAAAATGAAAAACACAATAAATCCAATAAAAACAAAATTTTGGATGTTATAGTTTGTAGATCAGCTGTTGTTCTCCTTTAATGAAATGCCAAAGCTCCTGGCCAATTTTTTTTTAAAAAAAGGAAGAGCAGGGGCACCAACTTCAGGCTAGGTGATAGCAGCTCCAAATGATTGAGTTGTCAGGTTGATCTTAACAACCATTGCTCAGGTTAGCTAATTGTTGTTATTCAGGACAAGCTCAACAAATTCCCCCTTTATGATGTCTAACATATCCTATATTCATGCAAAATTAAAATTTATGGCTGGTAAAATAAATATATTGCATGCTCACTTCTCAAATTAGTAAAGATTGGTCTATATCTATCAGTAGATAATTATCTAAATTTCCAGAATTTTCCTAGCATTTCTCATAATTTTATGCTAATTATAGAGCAATTTTTAGAATTATCTAAATAACAAAAAATAAATTCAGCATATATATAAAAATGGGATTATGCTAGGAAAAATAAACCATTTTTACGAAGCTTCCAAGTGTTCTAGGTCTAATGATAAACAATTTACGGAAACCCATATACCTAAAAATTCAATTTCCATGTATTAATATAATTTTTCAGAATTTATTCATTATAATTCTTGAATTACTGAAAAAATATTGAGATCAGAATGTAAAATTACCGCAGCCACGAGATTTTCACAATTAACCCAAAATCGGGGCTCAAAACGCAAATTGCCGAAAATCTTGGCTGTTGCTGATTGAAAGAAACCCTTGCTCTTTACCATGTAGAAGTAGACATACCCAGCTGTGCATACAATTTCTTCATAATGTTCAAGTTTTTCAATTCGTTAGTTATGCATCCATATCGTGACATTGTCATCGAGGTGTGATGGAATGAAGGTTCAAAGTCTGGGCGAAATTTCTGATTTCGGCCGGGGACAAAATTCCAAATCCCTATGGGAATTTTTTTTGAAAAAAAATTAAATTACTACAGTATTTCCCGGGGTATTTTGATCTGATTTCATATTTTTTAGGCCAGAACTGGCACCAATACATGTGAAAATTTATACATATACAATTATGTATAAGAGCTTACTAATTTACAATGGAAGTTGAGTTGTTAGGACAGTGGTCTCTCAACCTGAAGACCCGGGTTCAAGTCCCAGTCCTTACAACTATTTTTTTATAGCAGGGATATCAAGCAGATGTATACTTGTATGCAAGAAGCAAGTGAAAAAATTTAGGGATAGCAAGCAATTGTATGCAAGAAGCAAGTGAAAAAATTGAAGGTTCCGTTTTCAACCCTAGTTGTATGCAAGAAGCAAGTGAAAAAATTGAAAGTTCCATTTTCAACCCTAGTTGTATGCAAGAAGCAAGTGAAAAAATTTAGGGATAGCAAGCAATTGTATGCAAGAAGCAAGTGAAAAAATTTATGTGTTGTTGAGAGTGGAATTTGAACCAACAACCCCTCGAACTGAAAGGGCTTAACCTGGCTCCTTAGACCAACTCTACCATCTCAACTTCATGCTATGACATCATTTTCTTAACTTTTTCTAGCCTCGGAAGATCATTTCACAGAGGTTAAGAATGGCCAAAATTCCAGTCATTTCGGCCAAAATTTTGTTTTCAAATTTACCGGGGTTCAAATTTGCTTTTTAAATTTCAGCCGAATTCCTAAAATCTCGCCGAAATTTTAGATTTCGACCGCCTCCAAAATGTGATATGAAACTGAAATTTGAAACCTCGGATGGGATGTTAGATGTCTTGATGGGATGTTTTTATTGATTTCCACGTTTCTTCGGTATTTAAGAAATGTCTGTTTTCACAGAGAGTGAGCGAGTCATGGAAATAATTATTTGAACACATATTCCTTTGTAAATTCAATTTTGGTGAGAACCTGTGACGCAGACAAACCTCTTCATACCGATATCCTTTCTCACGTTGCAGTGTAACTGGTAGTTCAGGATCATCACCAGAGCACGCGGCTACCGGTGTCTACTGTTGCTACGCACGTTAATTGAGTACTGGTTGAGAAGGGCTCAAGCCTCGTGCCCCTGTGGGACTCTGAAGTCAGAGACTTACTCTAGGAAGTGATGATGTGTGATCCACTATCCTCCTATAGGAATGAACAAGATGTTCACGCTTAAGTCGCTCCGTTAATGGTGAAATAGTCTTTATGTATTAAGCTGAGAGTCTATAAAAACTTATTGTAACCCTCACTTGTAAGCTAAACTCTCATTGAATACCAGAGAACGGCAAGTACCTGCCCTCACTCGTATCTCGTTTCCTAACATAGGACACATGTAATTTTCTTGGGTGTGTGTGTCACGGTTGACTCGACATCTACAAAACTAATTGGTAATGAGATATTTTGTAGCAAAGTACGAGCACTCAACTAGTAGACTGAAAAAGGAGAACAGAAAGTCATTAGGCCAGTTTTCAGATTTAGTTGTCTGATAGCATGGCTCAACAGCAGCGATAATAAAGAAGGCAATCTGAAGTTCTAAACAGAAGGAATAACATACATCAAGTCGTTTTTCAACACCAAACACTGGCACAAGATTTTCTAAAGTCTGGTATTAGGTCAGTTCCCACTTGAAGACAAGTAGCAGTTTCTGCCGATAACCAGTCCAATACTTGCTGATATTTCTAGGTATTAAAACAACTGGTAGCTTTCACCGGAAGCCCTGAAAACTGTGTTATTTTTCACCACTTGTGATACTCAGTAGTGTTTGCCAAACTTTAAGACCTTAAGATCTTCATCCAAAATCTACAATTCTGTGTCTACATCAGATATAATTGCTGTGAATTGTTCATAAGTTATATTAACTCAATATAATTTTTGCAATGTAAAATAGCAACAGTATTGATTTGTAAAGTATTTGGTTTTCTAAAAACTAGACCAGGCTTGCATTTCCAGTTATCATGGAGAACGAGACCTCGTGCTCCACATTGATAAATATTGCCTGATCTCAAGCTGTTAACTGAAACAGACGACGATTTAAACAGTGTCAAAATAATGTACACTACAATTGAACCTTAGTGGTCTCATCTCCTCCCTACTGTTTCTAATATCTGGCTGGAACAATTATGTACAAGCTTCTGCACAGTTTATGCTGAGCCAGATACAAGACATACATCGAGGAGGCTTCTTACAAGCTGACAAATGAGCATTTTTTAGACTAGATTCAAAACCAGTCTTCACTGGTGACAAAATGGAACTGGAGTTCTTGCTCCGCAACAAATGGTAGACACTATTTTAACAGTCTATTCCTTCTTGCTCTTGTTTTCATCTGCTTCTCGCTCCTTGATCTTCTTGGGTTTAGTTAAGAAGGTCACTAACCATACTCCTAGCAAGGTTGCTTGGAGGGGTGCAAGCCAATATACAAGTAGGTGGTCGAACGTCGTGTGATCTCCTCGAGCATACGCCCAAGCAAAAGCCTACAGTAAATAGCAGAAGGAAATGATTAGAGAATCGAAGTTGGTTTATTAATTATCAAGAATTACATGAAGTCAGCTAATAGTGCATGCAAAGTAAAACGTAAAAAAATGCATGTCAGGTATAATCCTAAGCTGAAGAGTTATTTGTTTGGAATAAACATCCACCACACCAGTTGATGCGATCTACCATAACTTTTCTGTAGCCTTTTATAACATAAGTGGCACATCTTTGGGATGAACAAAGAAAATCTGAATGTGCAGGCAATCTTACAAACTGCTTGATTTCATTGCCATTACTTTTGTAGCCCCCTTCCCCTCATTTTTTTTTTTGCAAATTTGACTCCCTTTTGAATAGAATTGAAAATCTAGCCCCTTCCCCACCGCGGAAGGCACCTTCCGCGCTCCCCTACCGCGGCAGCGCCTCCCGGTCTCGCCGGTCGCTGCCGCGTTCGCTAGGCGTGGCAGCGACAACTTCCGCGCTCCCAGGCAAGGTAGAGGACATGTGTCACCTACTGCGCCTTCCGCAGTGGGGGAGGGGACTAGATTTGCAATGCCATTTGGAAGAGAGCTAAATTTGCACAAAAAAAAGGGAATGGGGCTAGAAAAGTGATCAACAGGTCATATCATCATGATTCACTTGGAAAGCACAAGATGAATACAAGTTTATGAGCAGATGACGGGAACAATGTTACAGCTCGATAAATTATAACATAACATAATGCAACAATACATAAATACAATGGTTGAATAATACTTTCAATTTGATTCCTATGGAAGTTGAGCACGTGTTGCATTTCAAATCCAAGAGGTTCATTTCTGGACCAGTCACGACTCATGACATTAGGTGCAGATATCACTTACTGATGCAGGATTCATGATCCCTCCAGTTATATCTGAGCTAAGGATATGAATCGTCAGTTTCCAAATGCTTGTTATCCATGTCTTCATAAAGAACCCTTTCATCTCCTTCTTCTTAAGCGTTACCGACACCATAACGACCATGAAAGTTGCCAATCCTTCAGCTAACGCTCCATGATGAACACCAGCGCTTAAGCGAGCTCCTTTACCTACTTTAGGGAAAGCTACTTGGATGAGCTTCACTCCAAGGATCGAACCAATTACCTGATAACCAAACAATGTCAAATGTTTAACAATTATGTAGATCCATAAATCTATACGGCTGTAACAAACATGCTGCTCAATCAAAAAGAAAACAATCGTTATTCACTAACATATAAGTATCTATATTCTTGATAAAGTATGACACATCTAATCTCCGCCATCTCTTAGTTTGTCGAATGGCTCTCTCTCCCTTCCTATCCTAATTAAATGCCCACATAAACAGCACACTTAGTAACAACACCTTATATGTTGTCCCCTTGTTGTCCAGTTTTTTAAGCATCTTAATAATCAAGCCAAATATTTTACAATAAATGTGTTTTACATTATGAAGAGGCTTGAATTGATCACAATTTAAGAATTGTGTCATATAGCTGGAATTTTCCTCTCTTCAAAAGTAGTGCTAAATTAAATTATTTTAGATATCTTTGACATGTATTCGGCAGCTAATATTGTGAAACCCTTCATTTGTTACTCTTTATATTTATTCACGTGTACTCTAGAACATAAAAGCGACAATAAAAAATAGCATCTGTTATAGTTGCCTGTTGTATCAATTGTATGTTGGTAGAAGCACATAGTACCAATAACTACACCTCATGGAGTAGCCATGAGATATTATAAGATAGTAACATACAAGTCAGTGTGATCGTTCCTTTCTGAAAATAAATATTCTTCGCGGTAGGATGAGTTCCATACCTAGGTACAGTGGTTGATCGATCACGTATTCAAGTTAACCAAGTAAATTAGCAGATGGGGTCATATGTTTCACAATGATTCTATGTTGACCAAATCAAGTAGATAAAAGGGATGATACATATAGATGTGTGTGTGTGTGAGAGAGAGAGAGAGAGAGAGATCACCTGCGCAGGGATCCGTACGAAGGAGGTGAAGAGGTAGACGGAGGGGCCGCCGTGGGAGGTGAGGGCCGCGGCAAGGACGGTGAGCGGGTTGTAGGAGGCCCCGCCGGTGGCCGCCTCGAGCCAGGCGAAGAGGAACATGTAGACGACGGAGAGCGCGACCTTGGCGGCGTCGCCCTCGGGACGCCCGCCAAGGCCGAGCACTCCGTACACGGCCAGCTTCACCAGCGCGCCCGCGCACACCCACAGCGCCGCCAGCACCAGGTCGCCCACCACCAACCACGGCCGGATGCGGCTGCGCGACGGCGGCGGAGCCGGAGACATCGGAGGGCACGGGGGGTTGGTGTCGGGGCAGGGGAGAGGCGCGCGTCCGCGGCGGCGGCTGCCGGTGGGTGGTGGTAATGGCCTCCGCGAGGGATCCCTTCTTCTTCTGCCGGGATTAGCAAGAAGGCAAGCGAGAAATTTGGTAATGTATGTATTTTAGCCCCTTTTAAAAGTAGGACTTTATAAAATTCGATAGTGAGCCAATATTCACCGTGCGATGGCCATAAAAATAATAAGGAATTCTAGGATTGTTAACGGAAACAGCGGAGAATATTTTTGAGATGTTGGTCAATAGTTTCGTTTCTCGGCGCCTTTCAGGAATTTGCAGCAAAACTCATCTGAAGAACCAAAGCAAAACAATTCGATTTGAAACCTTTTTAAGAAAGATTTGATTTATATAGCTAGAATTTTTACAAGAACAAGAAGGTTAGGACGGTTGTGGAAATGGGTCAAATGACAAAAAAAATTCCGTTGCCGGGATTCGAACACGGGCCTCTCTGGACTACATTCAGCTATTTCTGGACTCTTGCCTGGAAAGTGGAAACCACGTTCCAGCGAAACAGCAATGTACGAAGAATCTACACAGGGTAATATCCGTAGTTTTTATATTTTCACAAATCATATTTTTCCTATGCGAGGCACTCTGTCGTAATCACATTTCAATTGGTATCCACATACTTAGATGCAAGCTTGACTCCAGGACTGAATCATGTTCGGGCTCGACTCCAGGAGAAGATCATAGGAGGTGAGGCCGTGAGGGAGTATGGATCCAGCACAAAACTCCTCTTGCTCTCCCGCATTGGTTATTGGACTTGTCACTGGCACCACCTATAGCAATGCACACCAGAGTTCAAGACAAACATTATAAACATTACCATTTCCGGACACTAAAACTACTAATCCAAGACAGAATCATTATCATTTTGTATTTAGTTTGCGGTTGCATTGAATCAAGTCGATGTACCAAAACCTTTTCTGGCTGTTGGAAGGAGTTCTCATACCGCAGCCAACCAGATGTAAGTACCGTATTTATGGATCCAAATGTCTGGATGTCATTCTTCAGTCCAGTTACAGATATACTAAGATCCATAGCTTTGTCACCGAAATTTACAACCTGCAAAAGATATTTTTTCTGATTAGTTATTTCAATTTTCATTAGCTCAGTTAAGCTCCTCAATGAGAGAACAAAAGTACCTTTATTTTCAGGTAAGTGTTCCCATCTTTAGAATTCTGCCAAGTGATAGCAGATGCGACCAATTGGTCATAGTTTGATACGTGAATGGTTGAGGCCTTGAGGGATGAAGGTGTGGCACCATTTGAGTCCTTGAAGAAATGTAGCATCCAGTAGTTTGGACATCCATAGTGCTGCCACGAGTTAAAGACTATGGCATCTGGACTCCACCTATTAAGCAGAAAAGTATCTTCATGGATGGAACCGGTGGCAAACCCTGGATTTGGAACATGAGTGTTTAAAATTATAAAAATATTGTTCAATATAAAATATAAAGGTCTATGATACAAAAAATTAAAGTATAAATTGTCTGTCAACCTGATTGCTAGCCATATAGTCGATACAAACTTGTACATTTTCACAATATTGTGTAACTTTGTATGAGCTCTTATATAGAACAACAAATCCAGGCACTTCCATCACATGTTAAGAAGTATTGAGGCATAATGCATTCCCCAATATATATGAAGAACTACGTATGTAAGACAAAATACAAAGATGACAAACTTGGAAATTTTAAAAATTGAGGCTTTAGATTTGCCATCATAGAGGCAAGATCTATACAAAAATCGTGCCCCTGAGAAAAAAAGGATAAATATAATCATTGTTAACTCAAGAGATGGAAACTCCTAAAATATTTTCCTTTTCTTCTGCTTAGACCATTTTTTGGTATTTAAATTAGGAATAACTACTTAATGCTACAATAGAATTACATAAATAGATACCAACTTAGAATTTGTGAGTATTTTAAGGAGCAAAAGCACGATAACAGTACACCATGCAATTTTGATGACGAGGGATGCAGTTTATATTTAGAAACATTTGAATGCAAACTACTATAACTTCTTGACTGAACCATGGATATCCACGGACAATATAGTTAAATCAAGATTAATTAGATTTCCGTGAACCAAAATAAATAAATTTAATGAAAATTCTGGTTCCAGGTTGAGATATGTTTGGATATATGGCATGATAACTGGCACATAAATAGTTTTTGATTGCACAACAGCATTCGTATTTACTGTTATTTTGCGCTTCACACTCTTGTGGTTGTAAGGGAACAGTACACTGGAGACATGCATTATATTCTTATGGTACTTCAAAGAGGAAAAGCCAACATTAAAAAGGAAACTTCGAAAGTAAATTACCATGAGTGTCCCATGGTTGAATTGATTGTTTGTCACTCTAGGATTGTTAACCTTGACATAGACTTTGGTTATTGGTGTCGATAGTTGAGACTAGATAATTTAGGCCTTAATTGTGTAAAACCATTTGATTCATGCTTCCATATATAAAACTTGGTTTTGGCCATTGAAAATTTTAAAACCGCATTTTCACCCCATCTAGTTAGCCTCTTACACCAACCCCTCGCCACCGGTTGCTGCTGTCACCGGAGAAATGAGGGAGAGAGAAGAGCACATTCATTTCAGCAGAAGAGCCAAAGGGAGGGACCGAGGGGGAGAAGAGCAGAGATGGGTGGGGGGGAGGGAGACAGGTAGCATGTTCACCCTAATGGGCTACTACTAGCACGTTTGCATTATCCATTTACAAACAATTGGCATGGATAACTTATCCCTACTAAAAAACTTGCCGTAAGTTGGGCACCAACGTTGGTAATTTGAAAAACTAGCAGGGTGACCCATACACTTGTGCGGGTATCATCCTTAAAGTATATTTAAATGACTTGGCAATACATGTGTTTTTTCTTTTTAGAAAATATATCATTGCAGAACTCCATTTTTGATATTTTAATATTATATATTATTAGAGGGAAAATACCCACTCTGTTTTTCAATACTTATCACCTGTGATCAAATTTTTTCCCCAAATACTTGCATAGCAAAACAGTATACATAACATAACATAACATAACATTTTCCAGTTATGTAATACCCTAGCCTATTAGTGTGAAGTCCTATGTGACCCATGTGGAGTGGTGGTAGGATTAGTCCCACATGGTTTGTCTAAATTGAGTTCTAGTAGCATATATATCCAAACATAGCATCTTCAAATTAACTCTTTTACACAAAGTGGGATAGGGGTGCGAGCATATGGTTTATGGTGTGTGTGGGCCCGGAGGGGACACATGTCATGTATATGGTACGCTATTGAGGGTGTTAGCCCTTAGGGGGTGAATGCAATACCCCGTCCCGTTAGTGTGAAGACCCATGTGAAGTGGTGTGGGATTAGTCCCACATTGCTTATCTAAATTGAGTTGTATATATTGCATGTTAGGTTTCAAACGTATCACCTTCAGATTAATCCTTTTACACGAATGGAGGACAAAAGTGTAATAGGATAATATGTGTACATAGTCTAGCCCTATGAGTGGGCTGGTCATTGAGCAAATTTGGGCCAAAGTGGTACAATTAATATCATCATCATCTCTTTATTTCATCATTACAATGCTTATATATACTACATGCTCATAATACACACCATATAACTTATAACGTTATACTAAAGTGAATATCCGTCATGTATCACACTCTCAATTTCTCCATCCTATGGACATCCACAAAATAAAGGGCTAGGTTGTTTTATTTTTTGTGAGAATTTTTAGCATATTCCCTTTTTTTCTTACCGACAATAAACCATGTGTCGTCGACTATATATATATATATATATATATATATATATAGGAAGCCGTTTCCGTACTCCTAGGAGTACATACTCCCACCTCTAATATACCACTTAAATGAATGTATTATAGACCTTTATCACTTTCGGTATACTCCAATAATAATTCTAATATACTCCAATGTGACATAGTTGAAAAATTTTCATCAGAGCACTTTATTTTTTTTGCTACATACCATTTTCCATATGTAAAACGAATATATAAACAAATTATGCTATAAATGGTGGATTTTAATGAAATTTTTCATGGAACTCACTTTGGAGTATCTTATAATCAGTATTAGAGTATACTCAAAAGGATAAAGAGGTATAACAACATCATTTAAATGATATACTAGAGGTGGGAGTACGTACACCCAGGAGTATGGAATCATTTTCCTATATATATATATATATATACACGGTAGCGCTATTCTGCTCCTAAGTGTAGAATACCTATTCTGCACTCCGGTCGGATGCAAAGCACACCGTACTGATCGCTAGCAATTCAGTAGTAAATCACGAATACACTTTACTATAGAACAACAGATTCAATTACTATCAAATCAGTTACTAGTTAATGCATATTATAGTTTGTACATGAATCTATTTCTTCTTTATTTTAGCCATATCTTTTTATTGGTAGTTCGGATTTGCAAATGGTTTTCACTAGCTTACCGACAATGAGAGGAATAAAATGATATAAGTCTCGCTATTAAACAGTTATTTTACTGACTAACCTGAAATTACTACATCAACAATTAGAAATTACTATAATACAGTATAATTGGAAAATCTTGCACATATCAATTATTTCACAGTAAAAGTTTGTGAAAAATATATGTACAAGTTCTGAAAAATTCTCAAAATATTACCATACGTAGAGGATGTGAGCTTCTACAACTCTATAAACTTTGTATACCAAACTTAGTCACATTTGAAAGATATGAAAAAGATAAATTTACTATTCATCACTGATTAGCGCTTGTCAATTTCATATCTTTCAAATCAGATTGTTTTTGGTCTTCAAATTTTACAGGGATGTAGAATCTCATCTCACCTACTTATAGTAATTTTTTGAGAATTTTTGAAAACTTGTACATGCGATTTTCATGAATTTTATACGATAATAGTGGTTTACACAAGATATGTTGACTTTTACTATCCAGAAAATAACACGTTACTTGCTATTACACAAGATGTTACTAAACCAAAATGAAGTGAACTAACATAATAAGAATTTTGCTCTATTTGTCGGCCCTATAATAAAATATTATATGGACGATCATAAACATTTCTGTAATAGATGATAAAATCAGTTGAGAACTATTCATAAAAATGGTAAGCATCTGTTCAGTAGTAAAATCCTACACAGATTGGTCATTTGGCAGTACACAAACTTTATCATGTAAAGTCTGTGAAAACCATATGTACAACTTTTGAAAAATTCTCAAAAAATTACCATACGTAAGGGATGTGAGATTCTACAACCCTGTAAATTTGAAGACCAAACAATTTATTCCTATATCCTGTGTAGATTACATATAATTTTATATGACAGAAATGGTTTAAACAGTATATATTGCTTTATACTATCTAGAAAATAATATATTACTATCTATTACACAAGTTATTCCTATATCCTGTGTAAACCACTTTTGTCATGCAAAATACTTGAAAATCACATATAGAAGTTTTTAAAAATTCTTAAAAAATTACCGTACGTAGGGGGGTGAGATTCTACAATACTATAAAATTAGTATTGTAATTTTAAAAGATTTAAAAGATATGAAATTGACAAAGCCCTAAAGAGTGCAAAATCACTACTGATCTAAATATTTCTTTTTCATATCTTTCAGTTGAGAATGATTTTGGCCTTCAAATTTTACAAGGTTGTAGAAGCTCATCCCCTACGTATGATAATTTTTTTGAGAATTTTTGAAAACTTATACATACAATTTTCATATATTTTACATGATAAGACTGGTTTACATAAGATATAGTAACATCTTGTGTAATAGTGTATAATATTTTATTTTCTGGATAGTAAAAGTCAATATATCCTATGTGAACTATAGAATCAGTAACATCTTGTGTAATAGTGAATAATATATTATTTTCTGCATAGTAAAAGTCAACATATCATGTGTGAACTATAAAAATCTATATGTCCATGTTTTCAAGAATTCTCAAAAATACCATATGTAGGGGAGGTGATATTCTACAACCGAACAAAATTTGAAGACAAAAATCTTCATCATTTGAAAGTTATGGCTAAATCAAAGAAAAAAGATTCATATACAAACTAGAAGTAGCATTTATTAGTCATTTACTAGTTGGGTTGCCACTAACTGTCCGGTTGTGTTATTTACTAGTTGGGTTGCCACTAATTGTTCAGTTGCACGTGGCTCAGTCGGTCTGTGTTAAATGGCTGGGGAGTATTATAGCATATTCTACACGTAGCTATAGAATAGCATTTCTCTCTCTACATATACATATACATATACATATACATATACATATACATATACATATACATATACATATACATATACATATACATATACATATACATATACATATACATATACATATACATATACATATACATATACATATACATATACATATACATATACATATACATATACATATACATATACATATACATATAGAGACACACACATACAAATAAAATTCCTTACCTTATATTATTTTTTTCTCAAATTAGCATATTTCAAGAATTTTAATTTGAAATAAAGCATAAGTTCTATTTTTCACATAGTTTCAAATTTCAAAAACAATCACTAATTTCCTTTGATTCTTATTATGAATTCGCATATTTTTGGATTGTACTTCTGAAAAACTTTCTTTTTAGTTTTTGGTTGCAATTGGTACATAAATCCAGTTGCTAATTTTTATTTTTAATTTATTTGTTTTGTTATTATAATTGACATTGACTTGTTATTTTACTCTATTTTTTATTTAATTAATATTAGTTTTATGTTATAAATTATATACAGATATAAGTGCTAATTTTCATGTAATTTTTTACCAATTTTCAGCTACATAGGGGTTTTAATTTGAAATTTGTATGAAAATCAAATTACTAATTTTCTTTTTATTTTTAATTAAAAATTTGTATTATTATTTTTATTTATTTAATATAAAATTTTAAATTTTAGGTTAGCATTTGCATACAAACCCAACTTCTAATTTTCATCTAATTTTTATTCAGAATTTCAGTAATATGGTGTTTTATTTTGCAGTTCATATGAAAATAACATTGCTAATTTCTTTTTATTTTTCATTCCAAATTTCTATTAATTTTTATTGTTATTTTTATTTCAGCTCAATCTTAGTTTTAAGTTATAATTTGTATACAAATCTAACTGGTAATGTTTATCTTGAATTTTAGCTATGTAGTGGTTTCAATTTGCAGTTGGTATGAAAATAAAATAAATAATTTCCTTTTATTTTATTCTGAATTTTTGTTATTTTTTTTGTAAGTATGAAAATAAAATTAATAATTTTGTATTATTTTATTCTAATTTTTTTATTGTATTTCTTAAGGATTATTTCTTTTAATCGAAGATGTTATAACTCAGAGCTACTAGATGGAAGGTTAGATCTTTTTTAAAAAATATTAACATCTAAAGGCTGCTATAGTTTAACTTATTTGTGGTCCACATAACTATGGACTAAATATTTTGCTTTTTTTGTAGGAATTTATGGGTTATTTCTCTTTTTACTTAGCTGCTCTAAAAGTCTTATCATGAGAATTCATATACAAATCCAACTGCTAAATTTAATCTAATTTTTATTTTCAATTTCAGCTATGTAGGGGTTTTAATTTGGAGTTCGTATGAAAATCACATTGCTAATTTCCTTTTATTTTTCATTCCACTTTTTTTTTTACTTTATTGTTACTTTTTATTTAATTTCAAATCTCAATTTTAGGTTATAATTCATATACAAATCCAACATGTAATTTTTATTTTGAATTTCGGTTATGTAATGGTTCTAATTTGGAGTTAGTATGAAATCAAATAGCTAATTTTCTTTTATTTTTTATTCTGAATTTCTATTATTTTTTATTGTACTTGGCATGAACTCTTTATTTTATGTAAGCTGTCATAATTAAGGTCCGCTAGATGGTTGGTTAGATGTTTTTCTTTAAATAATAACATCCATTGGGTGCGATAGTTTAACTTAGTTAGGATTCACCAGATTAAAGGCTAGATGTTTGCTTTTATTTTGAGAATTTCTAGCATATTTCTCTTTTTTAAAGCCTTTCATGAGCTTTTAATATATAATAGATCACTTGTTCTCACATGTGAAATTCAAGTGTAAAAACATGGAAACACAGACTTAATCCTCTAATAGGTAACTGACAAACATACCAGGGTAAGTAGAAACATGAAATTGAAAACTTGACCCTGCAATATGTCATCCAACATAGGTACATCATACATGCATGTTTGCTCCTCTACCCACCACTTGACACCTTTTTCAAATAAACCCCACCAGCGCCATGATAATTTTATGGATAACCCTTCCTCCCCTCTGAAACTCACCACCCAAATCCATTGAACTCCCAACTCCAAGTCGCAACCCACTCTACCCCGAACTAGGGCTTGCCAACACCAGTGCCGCCCCACATTGCGCTGCTTGGAGACTATTGTAGAAGGACATGGGTAGGGTTTTAAGGGTTTGCTAGTCAATGAAGGCACCCTCCACATTGTGTCGAACGGAAATGACCGCACAGGAGGATATGGCTAGGGTTTTTAGGGCTTGTTGACGATAACACTGCAGAGATGACCATGGGATGACATAGCTAGTCAAATCTACTAGTGGTAAGTAAGGTACTTCTCAAACATTATGAGTGATCAATGAAATAAGTGATGTCTTCGCTAGTGATAAATAAGGAATCAAGTTTCAGTAGTTCATTCTAAGGTTCATGGATTTTGCCAACTGGCCCAAATTCTCGAGCCCACTCCTTTGCTCATTCTTGTCAGTCGAGGCAAGATCTTGGCACCAATAAGCATATGGAGTATTGAAAATATGATCTATCGCTATAGTTTCAAAAAAGGTAACATTTGCATGACTGTCGCGACCCAGTTTAAGTACCTAAACACCCTCTGTGTATTATTGCATTAGTTCATGGATTAAGTAGCTAATGCACACGGTTCACATTGAAGATTCAGAAATCACACATACAATAAATAAAGGCAGTTAGTCTTATAAGATCATAAGTAGGTCCTATGACAAATTTTTATCGATAAATAAATGCAGTTAACTCTTGCAGATTCATGAATAGGTCTTATGACCAAGTCTTACTGATAAATAAAGGCGGTTAAGTCTTACAGGTTCATAAATAAGTCTTATGACCAAGTCTTATAAGCAACACCTTGAAGCCAATTAGTTCAGAGTCTTGCAGCGTAAGAAGAACAAAGAGGATTGCAAAATATTTTTAGTGGAATTGTAGCTTGTTCAATTGGAGTAGGAGATATTGTTCTCTTTTGACACAATGTTTCGAATGGTCATATACTTTCACACATATTTCCAAGATTATATTCCTTTGCCAAAATCATGCTATATCGGTTCTGGGCAATATATTGAGTAGTGATGTTCAAGAACTTTTCAAAAAACCAATGGCAAGCGAAGCTTTTCAAGAATACAATCGGTTGGAAGAATTCCTAAATAATGCTCAGGATAATCAGGCCAATCTTGATGTGTTGTCATATATTTGGGAGAATGAAAGATACTCCTCTCAAAGGTACTACAAGTTTAGCTTTTAAGGAATTTTACCACCCCTACCAATTAGTTGGATTTGGAAGAGCAAGTGCTCCATAAGTTGAAAGTGTTTTCATGGTTACAACTATCTGATTGGCTAAACACAAGAAATATGCTAAAGAGGGAAGCATTATATCCTTCATGGAGGTCGCAATCGTGTTCTCTATCAGCAAACAATGGAAGAGATCATGCTACATTTGTTCTTTACATGTCCATTGAGTACAAGATGCTCCTCCTTGGGGATACACTGCAGACAATAGTAGAGTTTTATCAAATGATCCAAACCGCAAACCAAAGTTGTCAACAAGAGATTTCCTCATGGAGATTGCATCATTAGTGCTTGGTGTATTTGGAAGCAAATAAATGGGAAGATTTTTTAAAGCAAGACACCGAACTTTGGTAAATGGAAGGATTTGTTTAGAAACGATCTCACCCTGCATGAGTTGGAGGTGTAAAAACCTTTAATATTAGCTAGCTATATTCTCTTAGATAATTTACTTCCCCTTGTTGGGATTGTCTATTCTTTCTTAAATCTTGTACATATTATTCTTTATTTAAATCACTTTAGGAGTCTCCCTTACAGTTACACCTCAAAATATGCATGTAGCACCCTGCATGTTAACAAATGTGGCACTAAGTGGAACACCATTGCACAATGGCACAAACAAAAACAATAATAATGTAGCTTTGCCAAGACTTTATAGAAAAGAAGATACATTAAATTTGAAAGAGAGGATGAAATCCCAAGCAAAGTGCTAGGTATGTGTGCCCATCTCTTAGAGGCTAGGCTTTTAGTGGATTTGAACCGTAGAGTGTTACAATGACACAACAATCGACTCGAGAAGATATGCCCAAATAACCACCATCATCTCCAACATTGATATCCTCGAAGTAAGTCATCGGGTCTTGGTCAATATACTATAATCATTATGAGTGGAGCAAAAGTGAGTGAAATGTACTCAGCAAGCCAATATAGTGAATGCAAGTACATAGATACAAGGCTATTTCAAGGCAAGGCCTTATGGTTCTTTTGCACAAAGCCAATTTTGAAAAATAATAGTCTATAATCCTATAACTTAGCAGTTCACCCAAATCTATATCTACCTAACTAGGTAATTTAAGAAAAGCATCATCACCTTACCCAGGTGAGAGCTGAGTTTCCAAAGGAAGTACATCGTTCTCATCCAGACATTAACCAACTACTAACCTCCATCCGGACTTTAACCAACCATCACCCTCTATCGATTATGAAGAAGGTGTACACTTTACACACAATATATGATCAATTTATACAGTTAACTGTGTTGCCTTAGGCCTGTGTAAGCATATAGTTCCCGATGACGGAGTTCGATTGTCTTTTGCAAATGGGCATGGACCCTAAGTTTTGGAAATGATGGCAAAGCATGGTTTTCAATGCTTGAAGTGAACCAAGGAGTCGAGGACATATTTGTTTAGTTGATAGGGCTTGCTTTCTTTGGTCATACTACTGGGGGGTCGAAGGCATTTTGAGCTCTATTTAGGTCAAGTTTGTACATTCAAAGAGGCTTTCTTGGCCACTCCACAGGTTCAATCACTACTTTGGGAAGATCAAGAGCATTCTATCCTCAGTCTCATGGTGACAAGATATGAAGGCAGCAACCAGTGAGGACCCATTCCCCTCCTCCCAGTAGCCATATCTCTAGAGGCAATAGCATGTGATGACGCCTCATTGGCTCCCCGATAGCCTTATTTGGAGGCAGCGACTATTGTCAACGCCTTCCTTGGCCCCTCTGTAAAGTCAAGGAGGCCGACTAGAGGGGGTGAATAGATGGTTTTAAAATTCTCTTTGGCCAAAACCGAGTTTATATGCGGAAGCATAAATCAAAACAATTTTACCCAATTAAGGTCTAAATCAACTAGTCAAACTAAGTGCACCAACAACCTATGTCTAAATTAAGATTTGCAATCCTAAGGTGACAAACAAGCAATTCAATTCTAGGAATGTAAATAAGCAATAGGGAGCAAACTAAAAGATGACACACGATCTTTTTATCGTGAAGTTCGGAG
Organism: Otatea glauca; assembly: GCA_036346275.1. Lineage (NCBI taxonomy): Eukaryota > Viridiplantae > Streptophyta > Magnoliopsida > Poales > Poaceae > Otatea > Otatea glauca. Next base: position 23,558,658 of record CM070715.1, read on the forward strand.
ACTTGCCGGTCTCCTCTAATCTACGTTGAGGTAAGCCCAAACGAATTGGATCGACTCCAAGAATTAAGCCAAATACCTCGAATCGATTAGTGGTAGCGATTTCCCCCTCTGGATAGGTGAGCTCCAACCTTCACAACACTCCGAGCCTTCTCACAAGCTTCCTGAAAAGATTACAGGACCATGATGCCTCTACTCCGTCTAGGTGTCGGCAAACACTAAGAGTAACAAGCTAAGCCTCTTGCTTGACCCTCACCAAGTGCAACACATGCACAAGTGAATACTCAATCCACCTCTAAAAGCAACATATGCAACTAGAGACCTTTTTCCTTACTCACAAGGTGCAACGAATGCACAATAGAGAGAAGAAGCTCACACTAGCTCAACAGAATGAAATGGAATGTTAAAACATCTCACACATAAGAAAATCTAGCCAAATGCCTCTCAAATATCTCAAGTATTGCTCTATAAGCTCTCAAGGCTTTGCTCTCAAATGTATACCTCAAAAGAGTGTGGGAGTACCTGTAAAAACCTCCAAACTCAGCCTTTTTATAGCCCATCAAAGAAACTAGCTTTTTGGAACAAAAATCATCTGAAAAATGTAAATTCGGACATTCCTAATTAGAAAATCGGTCATTCTCAACGGTCATAAATCTACGTGGCTTCCAACCATTGTAGAGGGAAAATTAGGACATTTCGAAATCACTTTATCTGGAATTCTAAAATCACTAATTCGGACATTCCGAATTTCCAAAAGTCGTATATTCCAAATCCAATAATCCAAATTGGCTCCAAAACACATGTTCTGCGAAAATATCCTAAAATCATATTCGGATATTCCTAACACCAAATTCAGAAAAATTCACATCACAATCTAAAAATGATCATGACGTTTTACTCTGAAGTCTGATTTTGGTGATCTTGGTCTCTATGGAAAGCTTATCTAGAGGGCTACAACTTTCATCCATTTTCAAGATTTAAGAAACCATAGATATTTCTATGAATACTAAAACTCCAATATAGCCACACAAGTCTAAAATCTAATTTTTTGAAATAGCTAGCATGGACTTGATCAAGAGTGTGACTACAAGTTAGCAAGAGTCTAGAAATGATCAATGCATGAACTTCAATAATTTGCAAAACATATTTGCAAACTGTAGTTACATGCTCCAAAGAGTAAGTGCACGAGCTTCAACTATTTGCAAAACACATTCTCAAATAATAGCATCATGCAAAGGAGAGCTAGAGCAAATGGGGTTGAGGTATCAATACATGACGAGACTCAAACTACTATATAAGACCCCTCTTAATAGTATGAAAATCGACAATAGTAATCCGGTCTCCCAACCAAACACCAAGATGGGTAAAACACTAGAAATACATCCTTAGCCTGTGCTAGTTATACCTTTACCCTGCGCATCCATTTGGAGCTTCCAATTGATGATGATCATCTTCCCTCCAAGTCCAGGTCTTTGTTTTATTCATCAACAGATGATGAACTATCTTCATTTCAAGATCTTATTTTGATGCTCATTAACACATGATGATATCCTTCATCCCGAACCTTAAAATTGATGAAAATTAACACATGATGACATCCAAAGTCTTCATCATCATTGGACTTAACCTATATCACCAACTCATAGAAAATATTAGTCCAACACATCAGATTATCACTAATCACCAAAGCACACCATTAACATATAATGGAGGGCCTAGATCCTTTCATTTACTTCTTTTGTGACTAAACACAACCCAATTGCAAATAATTGAATTTAAATCAATATAAGTATATTACAACTACAAAAGCGTCATATACTCAAAATATGTGTTCAATGTAAAGATCATCGACATATGTGGAAGAAAGAAAGGGATCAACACTAGTGAAACATCAAAATATAGAATGAACTCCCTATAAATGTGTGCATACATATATATAATTGGAAACAATATACACATATCCAAGTTGAAACTTTTATAGAGTTCACCTTGTATTTTGAATCCAAAGAATGCAACAAGAGATAATAATAAGATATTGGATGCATACCTTCGAGATTTCTATTTTTCTATCCAAATGAGACTAATAAAAATCAGACTCAACAAGGGTGTTAGTCTCACATTTAGATTTATCATTTGTCACCGAAACCAAATGAATGGAGTTTGAACTTACACCCTCAATGGCCAGATCCAATGGTCGCATCCATCTCCATCCTCGTGGTGGCCAGGCCCAATGGTGGTGGTCGGCGATGAGTCCATCATTGGTAGCAACAACAATATCTAGTGGTGGTGTGGTTTGCTTTCTTCTGTATTTTATTCCTTCAGGCCTAGGGACGGACACACATTATGTCATAGGTGTTTAGATAAACACCATTTTTTGTAAAATACCAAGTATATAACAAATATATTAGGTGTATATATTGTTAGTTGGACCAAAACTATATATCTGTGCCCCCAAATGAATTCAGTGAATTCAGCACACACTCTCCCACACCTTGCACTCGACTCATGTAATGCCTCACACAACTACAAAAGGGGTTACATTAGATACGTCATCATTGACGGTTTTTTATAAAAATCGTTTGCAATGAGTCTCGGGCACATCACAGATGGTTTTTGGCTAAAACCGTCTGTGATGAGGGGCACATCACAGACGGTTTTAGTAAAAAACCGTCTATGATGAGGGGGAGAACATCACAAACGGTTTTGGCTAAAACCATCTGTGATGTGCCCCTCATCACAGACGATTTTATCCAAAAATAGTCTGTGATGAGGGGAGAACATCACAGACGGTTTTTGGATAAAACCGTCTGTGATGAGGGGCACATCACATACGATTTTAGCCCAAAACCGTCTATGATGACTGTTTCTAAGTAAATAAGAATAGAGAGCCTCGACCTCCTCTGTATTTTTAGGGTTTCACAAGCTATTTTTGAGGTGGCTGCGATTGAGAGGCGATTTGGTGGAAAGAGACTCTAGATTTGGAGGTGTAATTGTAGATCCTTGTGCTAGCTCTAGGTAATCTAAGGTTAGTAATTGGTTCAAATTTGCATTGTATTTAAGATCTAGCTTGGTAAATAGGGACATGAAGCTGGTTTCTAGATCTAGCTAACTCAGTGTAGATCCATTTGTTCTCTGTGATGTAAAGTAGTAACTGGTTCAGATATGCATTATATTGAAGATCTAGCTTGGTAAAGATGGAAATGAAGCTGGTTAATTTCTAGATCTAGCTTGGTGTAGATCTATTTGTTCTCTGTGATGTAAAGTAGTAATTGGTTCTAATTGTATTGTACTCAATATGTAGATAATTACTTAAAGGAAGGTGATCTAGGCTAATAATTGGTTGTAATAGCATTATATTCAAGGTATATACATCTAGCTTGGTAAAGAGGGAATTGAAGATGGTTTTGATATAGCTTGCTATAGATCAATTTGTTCTCTTTGATCTAAAGTAGTAATTGTTTCTAATTGCATTATACTCAAGATGTAGCTAGGTATGAAAAGAGAGAATTGAAGATGTTGAGTTTAAATGCAGCTTACATGTGTTTATATATCCATTCGTTCTTTGTGATGTAAGGAGCTATATAAATTAACCGACAAGTTTAAATGTAGCTTATATGTAGCATATGTGTGCTTGTGCACTTCTATTGTACTTAATTCATTATTTAACACCTACTAAGTTGGATGTACACTCAGAACCGTGCGAGCGTCGAATACATTAATGGCGTCTCCGCTTTTAGAAGAGCTGCAGAGGAAGATATGTTGAACAAGGGGGTGGAATTTATGCCTTGTCCATGCATTAACTGCAAGAATATGAGAATGTTTCGAAACCCTGCGCAGATCGAAGCACACTTGATTCTACGGGGTTTCAAAAGGGGGTATACATGTTGGAGCAGTCACGGTGAAGAGCAGATTATGTAGGGACCAAGTAGTACTACCATTGTCGACGAAGTGAACGATACTCTGGATATCGTCGACGATGTCAATGATACTCCAGATGATATCGATTGTGCTTTCGATGAGGATAGGTTTCACGATGACAATCTGGATCAGATGCTGCAAGATGCAGAAGGGAACCGTGATGAGTGGGAGTATGTAAAATTCCGGAGCTTGATGGACGACTCGGAGAAACCTTTATTCACAGGCTGCAAGTCCAAATACATAATGTTGTCATCTGTGCTGGAACTGCTGAAATTAAAGGCAAGTAACGGTTGGTCCGACAAGAGTTTCACGGCGCTGTTAGGTCTGTTAGCGGACATGCTTCCAGAGGGAAACGAGTAACCGATAACCACCTACAAAGCCAAGAAGGTTCTTTATCCCTTGGGAATGGAAGTAGAAAGAATACATGCCTATCCGAACGATTGTATTCTCTGCCACAAAGAGTACGCAAACTTACATGTATGTCCGGTGTGCAACGCATCCTGGTACAAGCGTAAAGATAGATTAGATGACAGCGACGAGGGCATCGAGGTGAAGAAATAACCTCCTACTAAGGTGGCATGGTATCTTCCTGTAATTCCCCGTTTGAAGTGTTTCTTTGCGAGCCCAAAGGAGACAAAACTGCTTCGGTGGCACTAGGATGAGCGTAAGAACGACGGAATGCTAAGGCACCCTGCTGATTCCACCCAGTGGAGAAACATCGATAGGAGGTTTAAGGAATTCACTGCGGATGCAAGGAATATAAGGATCGGATTGAGTATGGACGGAATGAATCTTTTCAGTAACATGAGCAGCCGTCATAGCACTTTGCTCATGAATCTCTGTATCTACAACCTTTCTCCTTGGTTGTCTATGAAGCAAAAGTACATTTTACTGTCTATAATTATCTAATGCCCGAAGCAATCTGGGAACGATATTGATGTGTACCTAGCACCATTGTTGGAAGATCTGAAAACGCTGTGGGCTACTGGGGTACAGGTATGGAATGCTCACAAACGAGAGTACTTCACTTTGCACTACCTATTGTTATACACCATAAATGATTATCCTGCCCTTGCTAACCTGTCAGGCCAGAGTACAAAAGAACCGAAGCTACAAACACTATCGGAGCCACGTGATGCGCCAGGGCTACCAGCACTACTGGAGCCAGGTGCTGCACTGAAGGAGCCCGCCAAATAGGCTACCGTGTCCTGTCGGATACAGGCTGAAGCTACAGTTCGGGCCAAGTCGTCTCCCGTGAAGATGACACTTGGTAGACGGCGAGGCGGTGACAAGGGCAAATCGAAAGGGTGGACCACGTCAGCCCATGACTTTCTGTTCGCCCCGTTCGCGTGACAATTCTAGCTGGGACAGTCGTTCATACCAAAAGAGCGAGATGACACGCCTACATTAGCGTGCATTAGATTGCAAGAATGGTGCATGGAACAAGCCAACAAGCCGGTGGCACAATGTGCATCGAGTATCTCGGTTAGCTTTAAGGAGAAGCATTTCTTAACCGGTTTTTGGATGGATTCTTCGTAGTCGGCTTCAACGAGCTATTCGATCTGTACAACCTCAACGCCCTCGATGCATCACTCATGAGATGCTGGACATTGTAAGTGTGTGCAATCACGGCGTATATTCGTGTCATACAAATAAATGTCAGATATACATGATCCTTGATTTTGTATATGTAGATACATAAGCATGGAAGCAAAAGCAAGAAAACAACCGGTGGGTTTCGTCGACCCACACATGATGTCCAAGCAAACCATAGACGAAAATTTACAAATTATCCATGAGTACGTGGAAAAAGTATTGCTGGCTCAATGGAACAAAAAATTCATACTTTTACCTCACAACCCAGGGTAATTGCTTCATCCAATTACTATACTTGTTGATTTGTACTATACAGCACAGTTTGAAGTTAGGTTGAATAACCATGACGACATACCTGTACAGGTATCACTGGGTCGTACTTGTAATTATAGCAAGACAGAACCACGTAATTTACCTTGATTCTAAAAAGGGCGGCACGCACGACTTGAAGCCTATCAGAGATTTACTCGACATGTCGTTCGGTGTCTACAAAGCTCGTAGAGGTCCATATAGGAAGAACCCAGTGACACTAAAGCATATTTATAAGTTTTCGGTATCTGCTAGTACGCAATAATCCTTCACACTCCATAATAATACATTTCGAACTAATTAACATATTATATTTTGGCAGTGCCACCAGCAGCCAAAGGAGACTAACCTATGTGAATTCTACGTTTTCCACAACATGCAACTCCTCATTGGTTCAAAGAAGACCAACGTCATAGAGGTTTGTCAATCTTGCAACAATTATTTCCACCTACAAATTTATATACACGCAAGACTTTACTCTTCCCATCGACAGTCTTAGCAATGCGCTGAATCTGTGTTGGAACAAGCTGACCTCCTAGGTATCCGAGGACAACTCTGCACCTTCTTGATGCGTGATATCATTAATCCAAAAGGCGAATGTCACCCAAGCTCGCCTGATGAGTTGTGAATTTGTTAGATACCGTTTGGATTAATTTGTGAACCTTGTGCTGTGAATTTGTCATTTCTAGCTCTCAATTCAATTGGTTTTTGTATATATGAGTTGATTTCTGAAATGGATGCGCTGTACATTGTATTGTGCGATTAGAGTTGATTTCTAAAATGGATGCACAGTATGTTAATATGAGATCCGAGCTCATTTCTGAATTGTATGTCATAATAATATTGGTGATGCTTTCTACTGTCTTTTTCTAGAGGGCATGACTAGCATTTCTTGAGGCTAGCCAATAAATTAAAATTTAGTAAAAAATAAAAAATCAACATCACATACGGTTCTAAAGAAGAACCGTCTGTGAAGAGTGGCTCTGGGCGATATGTGATGTGCTAGGCTCTATGGCTTGATTGCTCTATGCTTGGATGATCGGATCCCCATGTTGTTGTCCGCCCTTTCCCTTATATAGTGGGGGTGGGGCGGCTTACAGAGTCCTGATCGGTTAAGAGATTTCGATCGGTTACAAGATTCTAGTCAGTTACAGGATAGAGTTTACATCTTTATCTACCCTATTAACGACTCGTATTACAACCATATCTATCATATCTAAATATATGTTCAACTATCTATAGGATGTACCCCCTAGCGCACGGCAACAGGGCCTGGTGCGGGAGATATCATCCTGGGCCTTCCTCTTGGGCTCATCCCTCGGACGTCTCTGGGCAGATCGTGAGGGTACCCGGATCCTTATATTTCACAGTAGCCCCCGAGTGCTTCATGATCCGATCGCTATGCTTCCGATTTAAATTTCTACTTGAGTTGTTGTCCCTGACCTCCTGCTTGAGCTTCCGACTGGTTCCCTCATTCGGTTGGGAGGCTTCTTCTTACAGCGAGCGAATTATGAAGGACTTGAATATGATCCTTTAATTTTTGCCTCACCTAAGTGCAACCTTCTACCGGGCAGGCTTTATCGCGAGCAGCCTCGTGGACCTCTTCTCGTATTACGAATGTAGATTGGATATTTCTCCCGTCCGAAGTTTTAATCTTCATCATAGATATTCATCGGGCAGTCTTCGAGGTCGTCTTGTTTTCCTGCGCCAACTTGTCTGCTGAAAAACTCCTTGGCTTCTGAAGTTACATTAACTCCAAATCTCTTCGGCTTTCGTTATTAAATATCTTCGCATTTACTTCAATTTCTCCAAATCGTCTATAAAAGGCAAACCAGCACTTCTAGGATGTATCCCTTCGCTCTTTGCCCTCCACTTTCCTGCTTCAAGCTTCTACCTATGTCATGCCGCGGTGGTATCATCAAGCAAGGTGCACCCTGCATCACGAGCTCGGGAGGATTTCGGCAAGGGCGTGGACGAGCCGATTGAGGAGAAGCGGTGGAGCGCGATCACGCGACCGTCGACGCATTCCTTGAGGTCTTCCCCGCCTTTCTGAGGTTAGGAGGCTCTTGTCGGCCTTCGGCACGGGCGCGCGCGCGGAGGTGTAGCTCTCAGAATGTAATAGTTTCCTAGGCGTAATGCCTAGGGAACTTTTTGTATATAATAAAGAAGTACCTTTTGTCCATGAAGTTCTTGTCCATACTTTGATTATGGATTAGACCCGTTCTAGGGCGTCTCGGAACTCGCATGTTACTTGATCCTGATGATGTCCGCGTCCATCTGGCTCAAGGCCAAATGATATCCATGCCTGACGATTGCCGGATATAGCTTAGGCCTAACTTGGGGCGCATCGTGACTCTTGGCCGAGCGACACCCATATTCGACTGCTGCAAGATATAGTTTTAGTCCGACTTGGGACGTATCAAGGTTATCCTGGCTCATGGCGAGTGATTCCTGTACCCGACTGATGAAGGGTACAGCTCAGGCTCTCTTGGAGCGTATCAGGATTTATACGGCTCTTGGCCGAGTGATACCCATATCCGACCGATGGCGGACACAGCTTGGGCCCTCTTGGAGCGTATTGGGATTTACATGGCTCTTGGCCGAGTGATACCCGTATCCGACCGATGGCGGACACAGCTTAGGCTCTCTTGGAGCGTATCGCGATTTTCATGGCTCTTGGCCAAGTGATACCCGTATCCGACCGATGGCGGACACAGCTTAGGCTCTCTTGGAGCATATTGCGTTTTCATCCGAACGGTATCCGTACTTGTTTAATACGACGCACAGTTTTCCAACCCTCGTGGGGCATACCATTGGATTTGTGCCTGTTTAGGCTTGACTTGTGGTACATGATTCCGTCGTGCGGTAATCACCTAACGACCCAGCGTGGGGCGTACCACGAGAAGACATGTTTTTATCCAAATTGGAAATCGCCCACGTCCCGCTTAGTACGGAAAGTGAAGAAAATTCCTCGTTGCGTGGAGCGACGCGCCCCAATATAACTTGGTCAAACCCTGTCAAACTCCGCGAGTCGAAACGACAGGCCTGCAAATCATTTATGGGGAAGCCGGAAGGACATGACGCTTCGCAATCTTTTTCTCGTCGATTCGGTGGAGACCTAATTTTTCCCCTTTTTAAAGGTTTAGGCCGCCCGACGCCAGTTCACTCACTTCTTTGCGCCCTCGCTCTTTTTTCTCCCTTGCCTTTCTGACTTCTCTTTCGAAGATGTCTTCCTCTTCCTCACCGCCTTCGCCGCAGGATTGGACGACCTCGACGACGACAGAGGAGAGGCTGCAGTCCATGGTGGAAGATGGGATTCTCCTAGACTTAGCCTTGATCTCCGCCCGTCCAGCCGCTGGCGAATCCATCCCCACTCCTCGTCCCGAAGAGGTAGTGGTATTCGAATCCTTTTTCCAGCGTGGACTGGGTCTTCCGGCTAGCACTTTTCTCCACGGCCTTCTCTTCTTCTATGGAATCAAGTTGGTGAACTTGAATCCCAATTCCATTATTCAAATCTCTCTTTTCGTTCATCTTTGTGAAGCTTTCCTGGGTATCAGCCCCCATTTTGATCTTTTTCACCATTTTTACCTTCTGAAACCTTATCCCTCCAAGAGCGACCCCAAGGTTGTCGGGGGAGCCGGATTCCAGCTGCGGGAGGGGCTGAACAAGAGTTACTTCGCAATCCCCTTCAAAACTTCCAACAAAGGCTGGCATCGGGAGTGGTTCTATTGCGCCAATCTCGATTCAGCCCTATCTCCCTTTGCCGGGCGCCGACACAAAGCGTCTCTTTCCTGGATGTCTACCCCCAACTCCGCCGACATGGACCAGGTGTTTGATCTCCTGGCGCTGATTGGGAAGTTGAAGGAGGATGGTCTCACAGGGGTAGGTCTGGCTCTCCATTTTGTTGCTCACCGGACCCAGCCCCTGAAGGAGCGAGTTCATCTGGGATTCGCGTACGAAGGGAAAGGTGACCAGACCCGGGAGCTGCCCGACGAGCTGTCGAAGGAACAGATATGCGCTTGGGCCAGAGAATTCTTCATCCCGAGCATCGACATATTCTCCGTTAGGTGCCTGAAGTCTTTCACCACTTCACACCCTCCTCCTGAGGTAGGCAGGTTTGGCATTCTAATTTTGTTTCCCTTTGTCTCTGAATATCTTCTAACTCTTAACCTTCATTTGCAGGATCGTATTGCCTTCTTCAGCGTCGCACCTCTTCCGGAAATGCCTACTCACATAGGCGATTCTTCGAAGCGACGAGCGAGGTCTCCTGCGGGAAATCCCACTGCGAAGAAGGGGAAAAAGACATTGATCGAAGACCCCGTGACGTCCCGACGCCCGGTCGGCGGTCCTAAGATTCAGGACCCATCAGCGCGAGCCCCAGCGCCTTCGGCTCCCCTCCCCCGTGAGCCTGTGGCTCAGCCGTGTCTTGCACAAAAGGACTCGGGTTTTCAAGAGGAGCCCCGGGCATCGGTCGGTAGCGTCCCGAGTGGTCCTTCCGGGGGCGGCCCGACCGCTCAGAAGAAGCCCCCGATGAAGATGAGGAAATCCGACAGGTTTTTTACCTTGCCGACTCCTATTTGACTCGTTTTGCAGGCTCGCTAACAATTCTCCTCATAGGGATCCTTCGCTCGATGTTCCCGTCGGGACACCGTCTATGGCCCCTGTGGAGGCTGAGCCCCCGGAAGTTTGCGCTCAGGTCGTGGGGGCCGCTCTCGAGGATACCGGTGCCTCCTGATCCTCCAAGATCGTCTCCTACTCCTCCTGCTTCGGTGCTGGATCCTGCTACTCCGGAGCCGGCCTCCTGCCCGTCCCCCGAAGTCGAAGAGATCCACCGAGTCCTACCAACCCCTGCTCGCCCCCGGCTCATAACGAAGGCCGCATGGATTGATGAGGAGGAAGGCTTGAAGCTCCTAGAAGACCCAGAGGAGGAGAAGGAGAGGAACGACTTTTATACTTACGCCGCGGCTTGCGCGCGAGCGGCCTGGGTAAGCATTCCTCTACAACTGTTGTATTCCTGCTTCCGTCGTTTGTCATGTGGTTACCTTTTCTCGTGACGATTACAGAAAATAGGGGAGCGTTTCGAATAGAAAGCCGAATACTTCCAGAAGATGCTCCCTGAAATTTGGACGCGCCAGGAATACTTGGCCGACTTGGAACACGTCAAGGCCGAGCATGCGGCCGAGCTGCGATCCCTTCGGTCCGAGGTCCAGGCGTCGTGAGAGGAGCAAAGTGCTCTGCGCCAGGAGAAGCTAGACGTCGTTGGCTCCCTTCGAGGTAGCTATTTACTGGGCCGTCCCATTTTTTTTTCATTTAATCAACTGGCTTCTTGATCTTCTGGTCTCCATGTCAGCTCGGGACTCCGCCTTTCCAAAGCTCCAAGAGCAACTTAGAGCCGCGGAGGATTCCAGGACGAAACTGGAGAAGGAGTTTGAAGGTACGTCCGGCGTCTCAACACTATCATGCCTTCATTGCCCTTTCTAATGTTTTGCCTTGCAGATTATAAACTCAAAACATGGGCGCAGTACGCCGTCTTCAGTGAGAGGGTCGAGGCCCTTGAGGCGTCCTGCGCCAAGCTTCAGGAGGCCTCTGGGCCGCTGCTGAGTTGGCTTCATCTCATGGGTGAGAGGCCACTTAGCAGGGACCATGTCATCTCTCGGCTGGAGGAAGCCCCCGTGGCGCTCAAGAACCTTTTGAAGGAGACGGCGGCCAATGGCGCTAGCCAGACTTTGGCGATTACCAAGTCGCTTTATCCCCGAGTGGATCTTGAGGCCGTCAAGGAAGGCTACGCCCGCAACGTAGATGAAGACCGGGCCGCCGAGCTCTGGGAAGAAGTCAGGGACACCTCTTTGTCTATTGTAGGAACTTTAGACCTGTGAATTGAAAATGTATATAGGTGTTTCCTTGCTCTTGTGTTATCAGATTGTAACATGCATATATGCCCGAGTCGTTTTGACAATTTAGAGTTTCGGTCCAACTGGGCATCTCGTCAGACTGATTCAGCCCCCAGGCTCTGGGGCATGGTTTATGACGCATGTCCCTAAGTCTTAGCATAGGAGCAAAGCACTCGGATGGATGATTATAGGGAAGGTTATATAAAAGCAACTTTCAAATTGATCTTTCATTCATGGAAAAATAATTGGATTACAGAATTTAAGTGAAAAAACGACGTAGCTGTTCTATGTTCCAAGTATTGCTGATCGTCGTGCCGTCTTCACGCTTGAGTCTGTAAGCTCCGATGCGAACCACTTCATCAACGACATAAGGGCCTTCCCAGCTTGGGGAAAGTTTATGCTCGCATTTCTGATTCTTTCTTAGAACCAAATCTCCTTTAGAGAACGCGTGACTCCTTACATTGTGGCCATGATAGCGGCGTAGGCCTTGAAGGTACTTTGCCGACTGAATTGTTGCGATGTCCCTGGCTTCTTCCAGTCGATCGAGGTCTTCTAGCCGACTGTCTTCCCAAGAGATTTCTTCATAGCTCCGAACCCGTGGGGATTCGAACTGTAACTCGGTGGGAAGGACTGCCTCCGAGCCATACACCAGAAAGAAAGGTGACTGCCCGGTTGCTCTGTTGGGGGTGGTTCGGAGCCCCCAGAGTACCGATGTTAATTCCATCACCCACCGAGTGGCGTACGGCTTTAGCCGATCGAAAATTCTCGCCTTCAGGCCCTGTAGCACCATGCCGTTAGCACGATCGACTTATCCATTGCTCCGAGGGTGCGCTACTGACGCAAAGCAGATCTTTATTCCGAGTTCGTCGCACCAATCTTGAAATTCGCCACTCCTGAATTGGGTGCCGTTATCCGTGATGATTCGATTTGGGACACCGAATCTGACCACGATTTCGTGAAAGAATTCTTTGGCCTTGGCCGCCGTAATTGCGGCGACCGGCTTTGCTTCCACCCACTTGGTGAATTTATCAACGGCTACAAAGAGATGGAGTATGACCGCCTTGGGCTTTCTTCAAAGGTCCTACCATGTCGAGCCCCCAGACCGCAAACGGCCAAGTTATGGGGATGGTTTGTAGTTCCTGTGCCGGTTTGTTCATTTGTCGCGCAAAGAACTGACATCCTTCGCATGTCCGGACGACGTCCTCCGCGTCGGTGACGGCGGTCGGCCAGAAAAAACCCTGACGATAGGTCTTGCCAACTAGGGACGACGACGCCGTATGATTGCCGTAGACTCCCGAGTGGATTTCCTTGAGGAGATCTCTTCCTTCTTGTTCTGATATGCACCGTCTTAGAACACTAGAGTTGCTCTTACGATAGAGTTCTTCCCTGATCACCACATAGCTTTTGCTTCGGCGCATTATTTGCTCGGCCTGCACGCGGTCTCCAGGTAGCTTGTCCTTATCAAGTAATCCAGATATGGAACTGTCCAATCGGGGGTAATGACTAGGACTTCAGCCTCTAATTTTTTCTCTGCCGGGATGTCCGCCTTTGTCCGAGTGCTAGTCGTGGGCTTGTGAATTTCCTCAACGAACACCCCCACAGGTACTGTTGACCGGTAGGCTCCCATTTTCGCTAACTCATCAGCAGCTTCATTATCTCGGCGGAGCACATGAGTGAGTTCTAGTCCGTCAAAGTTGCCTTCTAATTTGCGTACCTCCTGGCAGTAGGCAGCCATGTTGTCCTCAATGCAAGACCATTCTTTCTGCACTTGGTTGACCACGAGCATTGAGTCTCCGCGCACCGCCAAACGTCGGATGTCGAGTGATATGGTGATACGGAGCCCGTGGATGAGTGCCTCATACTCGGCGGCGTTGTTTGATGCGGGAAAAAATATTTGAAGGACGTACCTCAATCTTTCCCTATTCGGTGATATGAGCACGATTCCAGCCCCCGCACCGCTGAGCATGAGGGAATCATCGAAATACATCGTCCAATAATCGAGTTCCTTGGTGACTGTCGGGTTTTGGAGTTCTGTCCATTCAGCCGTAAAGTCGGCGAGTGCTTGAGACTTAATGACGGTGCGAGGCTTGAATAAGATATCGAAAGCTCCAAGCTCGACTGCCCACTTTACAATTCTCCCGGTGGCCTCCTAATTGTGGAGAATATCGCCAATTGGGAAGGAGGTGACCACCGAAATCATATGTTCTTGGAAATAGTGCTTGAGCTTACGAGATGTGAGGAGTATTGCGTATAGCAATTTTTGAACTTGCGGATACCGCACCTTAGATTCGCTCAAGACCTCGCTGACGAAATAAACCGGGTGCTGGACTTTCTGCACGTGGCCCTGCTCCTCCCTTTCTATGACGCCCACAGCGCTGACTACATGAGTCGTTACCGCGATGTATAGTAAGAGGGGTTCCTCTGGCATCGGTGCAACCAGAGCGTCGTTAAGAAAATCTTTAAATCTTCGAACGCCCGCTGTGCCTCTGGAGTCCACTGGAATTTGTCCTGTTTTTTGAGGAGTTTATAGAATGGCATACCTCGCGAACCCAGTAGGGAAATAAACCTGCTGAGTGCAGCCATGCATCCTGTAAGCTTCTAGACATCCTTCTGGCAAGTCGGCGGTTCCATATTTGATATGGCCCTGATCTTCTCTGGGTTGGCCTCAATGCCTCGTTGGGATACGATAAACCCGAGCAGTTTTCCCGAAGATACTCCGAAAACACACTTCTCGGGATTAAGCTTCATGCTGAAGGCCCTTAGGCTCTCAAACGTCTCGGTTAGGTCGATGATGAGGTCCTTCCTTTCCCGAGTCTTGACAACGACGTCGTCCACATATGCCTCCACGTTACGTCCGAGTTGGTTGTCAAAGCACCGCTGTATCGCACGTTGATACGTCGCTCCAGCATTCTTCAACCCGAATGCCATCATGGTATAGCAAAAGGCCTCGAAGGGTGTGATGAACAAAGTCTTGATATGATCTTCCGCCTTTAGCCGAATCTGGTGGTACCCTGAGTAGGCATCAAGGAAACTCAGGATCTCGCACCCAGTGGTTGAATCAACCACTTGGTCAATCCGAGGTAATCCGAAAGGATCCTTCGGACATGCTTTATTGAGATCGATATAGTCAACGCACATGCGCCAAGTTTTATTCTTCTTTTGAACAAGTACAGGGTTCGCCAGCCAATCTGGATGATACACTTCTTTTATAAAGCCTGCGGCTAAAAGCTTGGTGATCTCCTGTTTGATAGCGTTAAACGATCCGAGCGAACCCGAAGCCTTTGCTTGACTGGTTTCGCACTTTCGTTGACGTGCAAAGAATGCTCGATCACCTCCCTAGGAACACCCGGCATGTCGGATGGTTTCCATGCGAAGATGTCTTTGTTAGCTTGGAGGAAGGTGACAAGCTTGCTTTCCTATTTGTCCTCAAGCCCTGTCCCGACCAGAGTCGTCTTTGACGAGTCGGACGGGTCGAGAATGATTCTCTTGATTCCTTCACCGGGCTTCATTCCTGACGTGGCTTGCTTTTTGGACGGGATATCTCCCTCTTCCCGCATCATGGTCGCTCGCTGGATCTTCTTCCTCTCATCGCCTCCTTCCCGCAACTCGGCGAGCTCATGGTTCTCTCGGCCGCACTCCGGGACCGCTTGACGCCATCGCGAACCGTAATGACGCTTTTGGCCCCGCATCTTCATCATCAAGTAGGTGTAGTGCGGGATTGCCATGAACCGAGCCAGTCCGGGTCTTCCCAAGATTGCGTGATACGCCATCTCGAAATCCGCTACCTCAAAATTTATGTACCCGGTCCGATAGTTGTCCTTGGTGCCGAAGGTGACAGGCAAGGAAACCTAAGGTTTTAGAGAACAAGACGTTGAGTCCACTCCCTCCATCGATCAGGACCTTCTTGAGCCTCACGCTGCGTATAACAGGGTCGAGTACTAGAGGAAACTTACCCGGATGTAGAACCCGGTTGGGGTGATCCGTTCGGTCGAAGGTGATTGGTACCTCGGACCACCTCAGATATTGGGGGGCCGCTGGTTCCACCGCATTGATCTCCCGAGCGGTAAGCTTTTGCTTCCGCTTGGACTCGTATCCGGTGGAGCCCCCGTATATGTAGTTCAACTCGTGCTCGGGCTCTTGAAAATCATCTTCGTCTGGGAGGTATTTCTTGTTTGCCGCCTCCTCCTTTGCTGGCTGCTTGTTGCTCTCCCGCGCAAAGCGCTTCAAGGTGAAGCAGTCCTTGGCGGTGTGTTTTCCTTTAGGATGGAAAGGTCAGATTGCTTCTATGACGGTGCTGTAATCAGGTCCTTCCCTCCGCATGGCACGGGGCCGGACGCGCTCAGCCACTGCGACTAATTCTTCGCCTTTTCGCTTCTTGTCTTTGTGCTTGGAGGACTCGGGCTTGTCGCCTTGTTCTTTGATGCGGCGATCTTCTGGCGCTTCACCAGTATGCCCGAGGTCAGAGCGTAGTGGTCAGCCAGTGCGAACATCTCCTTCACGAAGGTTGGCGGCTTCCTGGATATTTTTTTAATTAGATCAGGATCACTTACTCCTTTCTGGAAAGCTGCCACCACCACGGCTTCAGATACTTCCCTGATGGTGTTCTTCTTCTGCATGAAACGCCGGATGAAATCCCTCAACATCTCGTCCTTTTTTCTGGTGCAACTGGTACAGGTCCCATGGAGTGCCAGGCCTCTCGTAGGTGCCCTGGAAGTTGGCAATGAAATGATCGCAGAGATCACTCCAGGAGTCCACCGAGTTTGTAGGGAGGCCCGTGAGCCATGCTTGAGTCGGGGGGGTGAGATTGACCGGCAGATAGTTTGCCATGACAGACTGGTTTCCTCCGGCGGCTTTAATCGCCGTATGCGTAAACTCGCAGCCTAAGCTTCGGTCTCGTTCTCGTCGAATTTTACGATGCCCTTGGGGTTGAATCTTCGTTATATCACTCGGCGCAGCCGAGGAGTGAACGCCCGGATCCCGTCGATAGATCTCTCATCATGATGAGGGGGAGTCCGGTGTGGCGAGCCTCTTGCTCGGTTACGGTCATCAACACGTCGGGGCGGTGTACGGCGCGGCGAGTCCATGACTCGGCGTTCATCGTCGCTCCTACCCCGACGGTGGTGGTCTCTGTGGTCGTCGTGGTTATCATACGTTTGATCGCTTCATCGATCATGGCCGGTGTCGAAATGCTCGTAGTCGTCGCGGCGTCCGCGTCTTTCTTCCTCATCCTGTTCCCGTCGCCTGGCTGTGATGTCCTGGCGGAGGTCGCGGTTGAGAATCCGTGGCGCCCCGGTGGTGGTGTGTGGCGCCGATCGCCGGTGATTCGACCGGTCGCATCCGGCCGGCGACACGAGTTGCCGCATGGGAGCGCGAGTGCGATTCTCCCACCGGCTTTTCTTGGTCCTGCTGGATTGCTACCGCCGTCACCATGGCCTTGATCTGGGCCACATCGGGGCTGCCGGGCTATCCGTTGCAATCATCGGGTCCAGCGTGTCGAGGAGCGTTTTGGAGACGACGACGTTTTGCATCGGTGTGTGAAAGATGGATTGGTCTCCCAACTTAGATTGCAGGATGTTTTCACGAACATTGCGGCCGAGCGATCGAAGAGATCGCGTGCCGACGATCTTCCTCCGCAGCTTCTTGGTCTTCTTGATGGAGATCGGTCATCTGCTCCTCGATCGCAAAGACACCACGAACATCGCAGCAGTTCCTCATAATGCCGACTGGTTTTCCGGGTGAGTCAGAGCGGCATACCTGAGACGGGTTGGCCTGATCTTCGCCAGATTGAATCTGGTTTTGGACCAGGCAGACAAGCTCTCCGTGCATATCTGCGACGAAGTCCAGGCTTCTGAAGCGGAAGGCTTGGCCAGAGACGAAGGTGGCGACGAATCCGCCGATTGCTGCCATCGAGTCTGTGGAAAAAAAGATTGAAGCTCTTCTCCTACCTGGCGCGCCAACTGTCGACTTTTGTAGTTGGCAATAAAATTATGGGGCAGGCGCTCGATCTCAAACTCGAAGGTCACACAAGACAGGGATTTTAGACGAGTTCAGCCCTCAAAGAATGGAGGTAATACCCTAATCATGTGTGCTGGAATTATGCGGATCTCTTGGATCTGGGGTTGCTCAAAGCGCAATATGCTCTGGGCGATATGTGATGTGCTAGGCTCTATGGCTTGATTGCTCTATGCTTGGATGATCGGATCCCCATGTTGTTGCCCGCCATTTCCCTTATATAGCGGGGGTGGGGTGGCTTACAGAGTTCTGATCGGTTAAGAGATTCCTATCGGTTACAAGATTCTAGTTGGTTACAGGATAGAGTTTACATCTTTATCTACCCTATTAACGACTCAGATTACAACCATATCTATCATATCTAAATATATGTTCAACTATCTATAGGATGTACCCCTTGCGCATGACAATGTGGCCTCAAAAGGAGATATCATCCTGGGCCTTCCTCTTGGGCTCATCCCTCGGACGTCTCTGGGCAGATCGTGAGGGTACCCGGATCCTTATATTCCACACTTCCTGTCATCTCGTTGTGATTGCCTCATTTTCTTAATTTCAACATCTTTGGAGAACAGTTTCTTTCGGAGCAGCAAGAGTTTGGTGGAGCAATTCTTAGGCACACTACTACATAAAGGGTTATATTAGACCCCTCATCATTGACGGTTTTTAGATAAAACCATTAGTGATATGCATGCATTTCATCACAGATGGTTGTATTAAAGAACCGTCTGTGATGTGAATTTCATAGACGGTTCAATGATACACCGTTGTCATCACTGACATATGTTTACAGATGGTTCACAGAATGTCTGTGATGATCTTTTGAACCATCTGTGATGATTTTTTCTGTAGTAGTGGTAAATACTCCCTCTAGTCACAAATAGTTATTGTTTTGGACATATGAACATTCAAACTTTTCGAAACTTTAATTGTCAATACCTTTTTAAATATTTAAATTGGATATATGAAAATTTTATGCGTAGATTTGTCTCAAAAAGTACTTTCGTAATATTATAATTTTATTGGGTTTTATAAATACATTACAATAGAAATTAGTGGTCAAAATGTGTTTTGGAGACCACATCATACTTCAAAATGACAACTATTTGTGATGGGAGAGAGTAGTGATCCAAGGTTCAACTATAATGAGTTATGGACTAGTACTAAATCATGAGTGAAAAACAATTAAGTACATAAGTAACCTATCGGGATCCGAATATGCAAATCCGGACCCTCTGTGTATACTGCACTAGTCTAGGATCACGCTAGTACACACAGGCTCAACATAGATGAATATCACAATCATACACAGCGGAAACATTATGAAAGACGTCATATATTAATTAATACCTATTGAATGACCTTGTGATCAACTTACATGACTATGCCTTGCGATGCTGAATAACAAATTAAACTGCAGCGGAATGAAAACGTAGATAAACCTCCCAGTATACCACAAGCAATTGACAAGGCTCGCACCCTAAACATTTGTATCATTCTGGTACATCTCCTGCAGCATTGGTGTAGACTCCTCAACTAATGATATTGTTGTAGGCAAGGGTAAGTATTTAAAGCACTCAACAAGTTGTACACAGAATGCAACTCTAACATAGCTATATGCAAAGCTTATTCCAAAGGAATGGCTAATATGGCTCTTCTGCAATAAGCAGCATTTATGAACAAATATGATAAATAGATTATAAAGATAGTAAAACAAATAATAGTAATAAATAATTTCAGCATTTCTCAAGTAAACCAAGTTTTCAATCCTAAGTCAAGTTCCAACCTTCCATATGGCAATCCTGCCATCCCAACCAAGTTTCCATTTAATTAAACTATCCTTTAACTGTAATTCCTGAGCATTGCTCAATACCGCAAGCACGGCTATCCGAATAGATTTACACTCTACAGAGGTTATGCACTTTACCCACACAACATGATCGTCTCTTGTTGCCAAGCTATTGACACACTTCCTTTGGTGTGTCGACGGAGAGATCATGACAAAGCCTTTACAAAGCTCTGCCTTAACCCAGTACTAACCAATGAGGTTTCAACACTGAAGGGTTAAACCACCACAACAGGGCCCCCCTCTTGTGTCATGTGAGTTAATCCGTAAACCCGAACCCACACCACCATAAGCAGTACTAAAGCTAAGACATTGCAAATTAGTCAACTAGGCTGTCCCATTCCAGACATGTGGTTGCATGATTGACTCAGGTCAAAGGCTTGCAAGGTTAAGTCCTTAAGATAATCGAGGCAAGATTTCAACATACCTTCTGCCCATCGGGCCCACCTTGGCATACTCGCCCCATGCCACTTACCCCAATCTAAGTGATTACCACCCCAGTTGATTACCAAGCACCACGTGCCATCAACAAATCAACATCGTTGAGTGACATCCCTCGCCACTACAACTCAATATCATCGTGTGACCACACATGGCACACACATTCATTAACATGTTCCATATTCCATTAGTCAAGATTAACCATTGATGATTCAAGTACATGTGATGACGTGACATGGCTAAGCAGCTAACACGGTCTAACCATCCCACATTGATTTTAGTATTAACCAACTATAATGAACCAATCTAGGGTGATAATAGATCATGGCATACAAATGACAAGGTAAGATATAGATCAAAAGGTATATTAACTAAGTCCCAATTTAAATTGAAACATTGTATACTTGAAATAATATACAATAGGGTAAAACAATATAGCAATTTTATAAACATAGGTTCAACATGATCAAAGCACAACTTGCCTTAGAAATTCCCTTATTCTTGCTCTGGTCCTTGGTCTTGAGTCAACGAACCTTCCTCGGATGCATCGCACAATTCGACGTCTACGCGAAACGAGAGAGAATACCAAATAAATACTAAAATAGAGAGAAAATAATCTTTAAAGATCAAATGAAATAAACCATTAAATAGATCTCAATTTTACAAATTTTTGGAAATTTGAATCACCTCAATCGGAGCTAGTATGAGGGAGTACGGGCTCTCGGAAGATTCAAATATTCTGAAAATCATAAAATTAGATAAATCAGAAATAAAACGAATTATTTTAAAATGAAAACCCGATTTATTGCGTCAGCGTGACGTCAACACCGGGCTAGACCAGACACATGTCGCCACGTGACCCCGGTCTATGCACCCGATCCACGGACCTCCTCTGGTCCACTGTAGACCTGGCGCACGGTGCCTCGGTTACCTCACTGCCACGCGTCCGCACTCCATTGGCTCGTGGGTCAGCGCAATCTGGACCGCATGCTGAGATCCAACGGTCATGATCCTAACCGAGTGGTTCACTGTTGATCAAGTGACGTGGCGCAATCTCGAGCGTTGGGTGATGACCTGACGATCAGCGAAGCTCGATCCTGGCAATGGCGGCATGACGGTGCAGCTTCACCGGACGCAAAGAAGACGACGATGAACTCAGCGAAGCAGCAGACTCCAACGACCAAGAAGTAGCGAATCCAATGCGTCTTGACGCGGTGTTCCCGGATCTGGAACCAACAAGGAGGCTCCCAGCTTGAAGGCAGCAGAAAATGAGCGACGGCGCTTCCGAAACTTTGGCGAGCTAATGCGCGACAACGACGGCGGCACTGGCGACGGCGGCTAGGGCTACGGAGGCGCGATGGAACGAAGAACCTCGGGGGTCACCCACGCCTTAAATAGCCTCGATGAGCACACGAAAAAGGAAACCCTAAATCTATGCGGCAGCGGCGGCGAATCGACGACGAACTCGGAGTCCCGATTGGAGACGACAACCGAGGACCGTCCGATCTGCGACGAACGGCCGAGATTACTCCCGAGACGATCCGATCCGATCCACTCTTTCCAAATCCAACGAATATGATCTAATCTATCCTAATCTAACGCAACAAAATCTCCACCGCTAGATCTTGATCCGATGGTTCGTACGCGCTAGGGTTCCGATCTTCATCAGCAAATCCTGGCCACCCGATGAAAACCAACGGTCGCAGATCTTTCTTCTAGAAAATAGGCCGACGGGCCGCACAACTCCGGGCAGCGCACGAACACAGTAATGGGCTCCGGCCCGTTACTGTTAATTTGATTTTCTCAACATTTTCTTAATTAAAATAATTCCATAAATTAACTTAATTAGTTTTAGGCAACAAAAATATCAGGGAAAATACAAAAAAATCTCATAAATACTTTGAGACATTTCAACTCAAATAAAATATTTTTAGCCAAACTTTATATTAAATTTATCTATATTTAATTAGTTTCCACAAAAGGGCCAATATACTTAATTTAAAATAAATTTAAATAAAGTCTAGATAAATCCAATAAATTCAGAAAAATTACAAAATGCACAAATAACAATAAAATAATATTATAAGCAAATTTTAGGATTTTACATAACCAAACCCGATATATGGGTACTGGTGCGATTTAAAACCATGGTCTCAATAGAGACAAAATCCACGGTTCCGCACTATACCAGGCTGGACTACATATCGATTGGCAAGAACCAGAGATTGAAGGGTAGCGTTCAAGCTCACATTGATTAGAACTTAGAAGCATATGCAAGTGCAACGAGTGCAATCGATCACAAGAGTAATAGCACCTGGAATCTGATTACATTAGCACTTGCATGTAGTAGTGATGTACAGCTTCTCTACGATTCTACGGCCAAAGATAGCAAAAGATCACATGGCACACAAGATCAGCGTGGACTGCATGCTGCGTGCTTGCTGTACAAACATATAGGCTTCAAAGTTCAAACCACCTCGTTCTTGCCATACATGACGTTCCAGGATTCCAGCGTCGGGAAGCACGGCTGCGACTCTGCCCCCGCCGCCTCCTGGGGCGGGGTTATGTACGCAGCAAGGTGGGCCGCAGCGGCGGACGCAGTGTCCGCCGGTAGCAAGGGCTCGGCGTCGAAGGGCGGCAGGAGGAGGCCGAGGCCGGCGTCGATGACCTGCGGGTTGGCCTGGGATCCAGTGACGTGCTGCACCATGAGGCGGAAGGTGGCCGCGTCGGTGCTGATATACGTTGTGGGCGCGCGCTTGGAAGGCCGCGGCAGCCGCTTCCCCGCGCGCCCGCCGGCCGGCCCCAACCGGCAGCGCGCCGACGACGGTGGTGTACTCGAAGGACCACCCCCGGCAGCGCGCTGCACCACCGCGGGCTCGCAGCTGGCGGACGGGGCCGTCGTGGCTGCGGCGTTTGCGCCGAGGTCTGCGGCACCAACAGACAGCTCCGGGACGGGGGAGTCCGAGAGGGAGAAGTGGAGCGCGCGGGCGATGGCGACGTCGTCGAAGGTGCGGGAGAGGAGCGCGGGCGGCCCCACGCAGGAGACAGCGTCCATGGCTCTATCTAACATGCTAGTGCAGCGTTGGAGCGCTGTGCGCGCGCGCGTTACGCTCTGACCTCGCAAGCAGGAGAAGAGGGTTAGTGAGTTGACGGTTGAGTGGGGATTGGGAATGGTTGGGGGGAGTGAGTGGTAACTGGTAAGCGTTATAAAAGGAGGCGGCCGGGCGCCGCGCAACCGGCTGGTGGGGACAGCCGTACAGGGCAAAACGCGTAGGACTGCGTTGGAATCGGGGAAATCATAGTTCCATTAGCTAGCTTTTTTTTCAAATATAGCCCAAAACACATTGATCTGTAAATTTAGTCCCTCCTCTAGTTGTAGAAGACACGGTATATAATATGTGTCCCCTGTCACGTCTGAAGAACACGGAAGTCGGCCATCGTTGGGGGCAGGGCTACTGAGCGTGGCAACGAGGGCATGGACGAGTACGGCAGGAACTCGTTGGCGCGCCCGAGTAGTGCAGAAGCCTCACTGCCGCGATGGGAAATGCTGCTCCCGCGATCGGCCAAGCTTCGCCGATTTTCGTGCTTCCTGGAAGCGGCAGGAGACACGGGTCGCCTGTCCCACCTTTTGCGGTGGGGAAATGATCAAATTTATAAATGCATACATATGTGGGCTAAATTTTGGGAAAAAAATGTGGTGCAAGGGGCTAAGCGATGAGTTTGGAATTGAGTGGACGGATGGGGTGCGAAGGTGTCAGCGCGTAGGGCAAGAGGGGAAGGGAGCCGCTCACACACCTGCCGATTTTGCATTCGTCACAACCAAACAGCCAAGTAACCATAGAAATTTTTACTTTTTAACTCCCTTATCACCATTTTTTGCAAAAATAGCCCCGCACAGAATTTCAATTCTAGCCTTTGCCGAAAAGAGTGAAAGACTGCCATGATCGAGTAGCTCAAGAAGTAACAAAGTGCGTGGCAGGCCGACCCCACATCGCTGCCAAGCTCGGTGTGCCACATTACCCTACCACGTCAACTTGTCACATCCTGCGTTCCCACATTCACTTGACCTATCGCAACGCCGTCCACCTTCCAAGCTCCCTTAGCACGGCTATGGAAACATGTTGCCTACTGCTCTTTCCGAGCTCACCGAGAAGACTATTTTCGCAATTTTGAATAAAAAAAGGCTATATTTATCAAAAATTAAATTTTGGGGCGAGAAAATGGATCGTGTCCCAAAACGGGAGGGGACTGGGGATGCGGATGCTAAATTTTTGCTTTTTTTAGCCCCCTTGCAAATGTATTTCCAAATATAGCCCCGCTCCGAAAATATGTCCAAATTTAGCCTCTACGAGTCACCTCCCGCGCTTGGAGAGCTCGGCATGCGATCTCCCTTATTCGGCAGGTCCACTAATTAGCCACACTAATTTAATCATACTTCTTAATTAATTACTTAATTAAATCGCTAATTAATCGAATTTTTTTATTTAGTCTCTTGATTAACAATGAATCGTCCGTCGAAGGCGATGAAACTGGATAGGTGGAGAGATTCGTGCCAAGCAAAGCAAGCTCGGATTCTTACCGAGCTTCATTTGTTCAGCAGCTTTTTGCCGAACTCTCTTGACGTGACAGGTGACTGGTATGATCTGTCATGCCTTTCGAACTTATTAAGAATGCTATTTCCGTAAATTGAAACGAAAGGAAGATAAATTTATCAAAAGAAGAAGAAAAAACTAATATCAGGAGCGTAGAAAAGTTACGGCTTCGTGAATGCGCCGCCATCTAGATCAGTCCGGCTGAGTGGACCCCGACCGAACTGTTGTCTCACGGATCGATTGAGTAGGTGTGCGCGTACGACCTTGCGACCAAAATCGAGTACGGTTTTTCCAGACATCTAGAGGGGCAGAAAGTCCCATCACGATGACTACCGGATTTCAATTCCTCGAGTAACAAGTAACAACTATGTATCGCTGCTAGCGCTTAATCGTTCTACTGCAAAGTTTTTCCTCTGCCGTATCCTTTCTTTTCCAAAAAACAAAAAAAAAACTATGGTTGATCTTTAGCACATTAACATGAGGAAAAAAGAATAACATATAACTAATTAACGTGGTGCTAATTAGCTGTGCCTAGCGCGGTGTTCTCGCTGTCGTCACAAGAAAACAACGCGAGCGCGAAGAGTTCAAACAAAATCTAGAAGCGATCTTTCTTGTGCGTTCTTTTGGAAAACTTGCCGTGAATTTGAATCAACTTTTCGAGATGCCTCCTCTCTCTGCTATCGCTAAGTGCGCCTTTTCGTCTCTCAACATCCTCTAGTAGCGGTAGTAGTATCTCACGAGCATATGGAATTACGAGCAACTGCACACTGAAAATGACACAGGAACTTTCTGCGACATCAAGTTCCCTTCAAGTTTTTCTCAGCTCCCCTTTTTATCGTCCCCTTTTTGGCTTTTGTTACCTAAAGCAAACGATTAATCTTATTATGTGCTTGTCATGCATCTGATCTTATGTATCCTGCGCGAAGTAAAGCATCGTCCACTAATTCTGAAAAGGCAAAGCATCGTCCAAAGCTTGTACTACTGCATGGAGTGTATGCTAGTACTCCTTGTGAACATTGAATGTTCGACAAGTTACAAACAAAAACACACCTCTGAATTGCACAAATACCACTGTAGGCCTTCATTTTTCTCTGATGAATATAGCCTGCTATTATGCTATATACGTGTGTTTTCACATAGAACTTGAGTGAAACTCTGGTGTGTGGGCGCGCGCGCGTGCAATGCTTAATTTAGTTACACGGGTGGCAGGCTTGCAGCACAGAACGGGAAGGCAGCACATCGAGATCGATCCCAATTGAATTGTTTATGATCTGAAGGAGGTTTGAAAAATTCTGGACTTTTGTCAGCGTTGATAACTTTGAGGAGCCGAGCTACTCCATGATATTATGCTCTCATGGCTCATGCCCTACTGATCAGTAGGCAAAACTGGAATTTTTGCAGCCATCATATTTCTTGCACTTGTAGGCATGGCAATGATAGTATCACACACACTCATACTGTGGTTTAGGTTTTGTTAAATCATTAACTTCCCATCATGCGTTCATACCCTTGCAGAATGTAGAGGGCTTCGTAGACTTTGGGTGCCGCTGCCGCAGCACTTGATCACTTCCTCACTAAACACTACTACTAATCAAATGGATAGAACTTGCATAGATCAGCGTCCACTTATTAAAGTCGCAACCAAATTCGACACAAGACAAACTCTTTAATAATCGATCCAATTAAACGGAATTATAAAGTTCAGATGAGCCAAAATTGACTCAACAAACAGAGTAGAATAAATAGAAACATAGACAAACTTGATGAGGCCCTTGATGGTGAAATGCTTGGAATGGGTTGATCGTAAAACTGGAACCAGGACAAGACCTGGAAACAGGACCTTGCCCTAAACACCGACTGAGATTGGACTCGAAGAAGGCGAGACCCCGGAACGAGGGAGTGGAGACAGAAGCCGGCTTGTATTTGGCCCCCTTGCACATTTTTTTTCATTTTTGACTCACTTTATAGTGAAAGTGCAAATCTAGTCACTTTCTTGACCGTGAAAGCACAGGCAAACTACACATGTCATCTACCGTGATTCCCTACTGTAACAGGTCACTGGCACCATAGCTCCCGTCTTGCAGAGTGAAAGATCGAAATGGCGATCAGAGGGGGTTGATGATCACAAAACAAATTTTCCCACCTATTGGATAAATACCACCCAAACAAAGCACTACTTGTAAAGAACAGAGACTATAGAAAACAAAAAACAGTAAAAACTGTGTTCAGAAAACAGCACGACTTCAAAAGCAAAATCAATGGGATTTTGAATCTAACGATCCAGTGACCATGCAACTTGGTAGATGTGATCCTTAGGATGTCAGGAACCTATTCCAACCATCGATTTGAAGAATCAACGTCAAAGTTCCGCCCTTTTTCCCTGAGAAGGAAAATCCACCAAGAACAAGCAAAAAGCAAATCTGTGATATAGGCTTGCTCGTGAGATTCTAATGATCAAGATAGACTTGAATGCCTTCTCACAAGTCACAGCAAGCAACGAATCACAAGAATAAACACCAAAACTCGATCAATCAATAATTCATCATGAAGAGACAAAAGATCGATTTCTTGCAGAACTTGAACCAAGATTGCCTAGAGGATTGGGATATGATCTGAGTGAAGATTCATCCAATCAATCTCTCATCCTTGGCAACAAGAACTAGAAGCAAGTAGAAGGAGAGGAGGCAAATCCAACTTGCATAAGGTAAAAGCGAGAATGTAAATACTGAATTTAAATTGTATGAAGTAAAGACATAGTGTAAGTGCAGAATTTAAATTCAGAATTGAGAGAAAAATCTTTGTAATTTCTGGATAGAAGTTTTACAAAGCCTCACAACATGTGGGCAAAGCTCATGAGAGCAACAGCAATTTCTCTGAAAACTTCCACATAGGGGAGGCTGCCCCTTCCCCTCTATTTATAGTGTACTGGGATCAATTCCCACCCTTGGATGTCTTGCTTCAATCCTAAGCCAACTTCCAAGAGCCAGGATTTATTCCCACACTGTCACTCTCAACCACTCTCAACTACTCTCAGGTAAACCCGAAACCCACTACCATACAGGATTTTGCACATATTTCAAAGCAAGCTACACTTATCCACTACTCTATCTTCCAGAACTGTAACCCAATAGCTCTCCTTGATCCAAGTGGTGATAAGCTAGCTTCTCCATTGATCTCTTGTTTCTTGGGACTGCACCGATTTCATCTCCGACCATCTTCCGGCAAACATCCGGCCAACTTGAACCTCCGGCCATCCCATGCCTAGTTCCAGCCTCCCTTCGCCTCACCATGACCACTAAATGAAGTCCTACATCCACAAAGACAAGAAAACCCTTCTTGGTTCCACAATGAATCCAGCGCATCAATTCGATCACGAATTGGGGTTAGAACAGACCAAAACACTTCATCCTGTTTTCAATAAAGCAGTAATCTTCTCAATTTTTTATGTTAATCAGATGAAAAACTTGTCAACATGAAAAAGTTGAGATTCGAAATTCTCTACAACTTTCATGTAGACCAAATAATTTTTTGAGCAAGGGAATACCTTCAAAAGCGCTAATTACTGCCGGCTATCAAAACCGGTCCGGCGTAAACGTGAAACTCAATGTGACTTGGTCCGGCGCGAAAAAATCAGTCCGACGCAAATGGGAAACTCTCTGTTTCCCTCCTCCCTTGGTCCAGCGCAAATGGGAAACTCTATGTTTCTCATTTCCCTTGGTCCGGCGCAAAAGGAAAACTCTCTATTTTCTCATTTCCCTTGGTCCGGCGCAAATGGGAAAATCTCTGTTTCTCATTTCCCTTGGTCCGGCGCAAAAGGAAAACTCTCTGTTTTCTCATTTCCCTTGGTCCAGCGCAAACGTGAAGTCTATCCTAACTCGGTCCGGCGCAAAAGCAAATCATTTCTACCCCGGTCCGGCGCAAACTTGAAACCGATTAAACTTGGTCTGGCGTAACCTATCATGCTGGCACAAAAATACTTCCAACTTGAAATCCATTTTAAATTCAAACTCAAATCTAAGACATCCTACATCACATAAAGTCAAATACTCATCACAAACATGGATGGACCTCCACATGATCCTTCACAGAGCTAGGTTATTATGGTACCCCATCCTGCCGAGCTCGGTACTCAGTAGGTACCTACTGCGGTACCTAAGCTCAGCAGGAGGGGAGCGCAGCAGGTGACACGTATCGTCTGTCGGTGCTTACGCAGATAAGAAAGGGATTATATTTGCATTTTTATTCGAAAGTAGGCCAGGTATAGAAAAAAGGTGTGCTTGAGGGCTAAATAGGCCAAAGCTTCGTGGAGGCCTCGCTTTTGAAGCACCCTCAACTAAAAAATTTATGGTATAGTATTTGTATTTATTTATCGAAGGAAGGTAGGAAAAGAAGGTAGATTGGAGGAGTGTATGCATGGTAGAGGAAGACTTCCATCTCTGGGAAGCTTTTCTTGAGTAGGTTTTCTCACGAAAGAGTAGGGGGGAGTAGGAGAAAAATTAGAAAGGAATCCTTCGATAAATTTGTTGTATTCCTGTCTAAGTTTATAGGGCGTATTTTCTCTTGATGTATAAACAAAAAAGATATTAAAACTGACTAGATTATCCCTAATTATTATCTATAAGCACTATAGTCAATGCATGCATAATAAATAATATAAAGTAAAGCTGAATATTTATTCGGGGTATAAAGTGAACATCACACTAATTTTGCACTGGAATATGAAATGCGTCCTATATTTCTGGTCAAGATCATTAAAAAATACGTCATATAAACTTGGACGGAGGAGTAATTACCTAACGCAAATCTAGAGATCGTTTACAAGAAAGTTTCAGTTTCTAGCTTATCACTGGCATAAAGTGTGCTGTGCTATATAATTGGACTACAAGTAGAGGATACATGCTAATTATTGTAGGATCATGGTCCGGAGTTAGAGAGGGGGTGAATGAGAGCCACTACTTGTTCAGTTTCTCCCCAAAGTATTACAAGACTATTTAATCAAGTAGCTATATAGAGCTACAAAGATTAGAGCCTAAGCAATCTCAACGAAAGCACTACAAAAAACCAAGAGAAAAGCTTCTTGACACCTAGATCGGTGCTACCGCCAACGTGAAGTACTACCAATAAATTGGTGCTACCGCACTTTCAATGTCAGCAGTACCTTTCTCTCAGAATAGAATTGAGAACTACTACTCAAGAAAAACCAAAACAAACACAAATTTTAAACCAAAGCTCCAAATCTCAAGAAACTTAAAAAAGGCTTCATTAGGACATTGGGAACCTATTTCAATCAATAATCTAAAGGATCATTGCCAAAGTTCCAACATTTATCCGTTCCAAGGAAGATTGTACCAAAACGAGCCAGAAACAAAACCGAAGCCGAAAGCATGGTTGTGGGCTAAGGATGGTCAAGATGACCTTAGATAAATTCCCACATGTCCTAGTAAGCTAAACTACATCAAATCCCCAAGCCAAAACATCTAGAATAAAAGCTCTCAAGAATTCACTCCTTCCAATCCAAAACTCTTCAACCACCAAGAACATGCTATGAGGATTCATAGATGGATAATATATGACCTATTAGAGGTTTCTTCACCTCTTACATGTCCTTGGCAACCAGAAAGACAAAGAGGAACAACAATCAAAGCAAATTCCAAGCAAAGAGAACAAAAAACAAGCAAAACTAAGATTTTGACAATTAAAGCCTAAGTCAACTAGGCTCACTAAGTGCACTAACTATTTATGTCTCTAACAATAATTTGCAATCCTAAATACAAGCAATCAAACCATCAATTCTTTGAATATAAATTACTTGAGTATAAATAAAGAATAGAATGCAAATCACAAGAGACACACCGATATTTTACCATGGTATTCAGAAACTTGCCGGTCTCCCCTAATCCATGTTGAGGCAAGCCCAAACCGCTTTGGACCAGCTCCACTAATTGAACACCCACCTCGATTCCAATAGAGTGATGAATTAGATCAATACTATTGAAACATCAAGGTAAAGTATGAACTCCCCCTAAATGTGTGCATTCATGCACATATGTAATTGAAACATTAATACACATCTTGAGGTCTAAATAATGGTATATTTCAAACTTTAACTTGAATCCGAAATATGCATTAAGATATCATAAAATGAATACGAGTGCATACTTTGGGTTTTCCATTTTTCAATGAGATGGGACTAATCAAAGATATACTCAATAAAAGAGTTAGTCTCATATTTGGATTTATCAATATGATCATAGTCTCATATTTGGTTTATCAAGATGATCATGAATAGTATATCTAAGGAATGCAACAAGATATGATAATATGAACTCAAATGCATAACTTTGATATTTCCATCTTTTTCATCAAAAAGAAACTAATAAGAGTCCAGCTTAACAAAAGAGTTAGTAAAAGGATTTGTCATTAATTAACAATTGGGGCTAATCAATATTTTGATTATCAAAATAGTTAGTCTCAATATTAGATTTGTTATTAACACCAAACCAAATTAATGGAGCTTGAACTTTCAACTACCCTCTCCTAAAGACTCCCAAAGGCTCAATCCCTAGGCCACCTCTACCTCTCCTTTTATAATGGTGGCCAAGCCAACCACTCCACCTCTAAACTCTAGATCTGAACTATACATGTGATACTATCTACTTATATATGGTTTATCTTGATAACCCAATAACATAGCCAGTTTTACACTTACACAACACTTGGGTACGCTTTTCAAAGTGCTATTCCTCATGACGCTCCAATAACCCGATTCACGTGCATGTCCTCCATTTGATTGACCAAAAACACTTAGGCCATCACCGCAGTTCTGCACACGCCTCTTTACCGCTATCGGGGCACTTTACCAAAATACCCCTCCACCTTCACGATTCCATTCCTTCTCCTAGAAGAAACTTCGAAACCAATACAACTTGAGAAAATGAGCTTATTTTAAAACAAATGTCAATGTTTTTCTCAAAAGTGGTATCCTCAGGCAAAATGATTTTTACAAGTGGTATCTCTTTCAAATAATATCATTAACAATCTTTTCATGTGGTATCAATTGAAAAATGAGCATTACAAGTGGTATCACTTTAAAATTGATCTTTACAAGTTTTATATTTTCTTCAAGTGATAATACAAGTGATGCTTCTTTAAAACTTTCTACAAGTGGTTTCATGAAAATTCGAAGCTCATTTGGATGTTTTCCTCGTTTAAGCGCTATTTGACTCTCAAAGACTCCTTTTGTGAGTTTGTTTGCAAATTAAAAAGCCTGATAAAATAAGGAGTTTATTTGAATGTGTTTCAAATATCTTTCTCATGCTTAACTCAAACTATGGCTCCTTTTTCATGTTGGTTTACTCTTTTGGGCCATATAAAGAAGTTTGCAGAAATCTTGAATCTTATTGAAAATTCTTAATATTTACAAGTTCTTGCGAACTTCAATAGGTCATATGTACTTATTTCAATATTGTTATGACCTCATTTCAGATAATTTCTTGCCAAACTCTCTCTTCTTCAAAGTAGTATTTCCTTGCCAAGTTCTCCACTCTAAATGGTCTTCTTTTTGGACTCGTTTTCTATTTTTGGTGTTTAATGCCAAAAGAGGGATAATTTGTGGGAGCTTAATACCTCATTTGGTTAAGGGAGAGTTTGTAGGAGCTTAATTTGGTTAAGGGGGAGAATTATTTGTCTAAAAACCTCATATGCATTCTCATTTGTTAATGTATAAATTGCTCAAATGTATGCTTATATGTTCAAATAGATTAAATTATCTCAATATGATGATTTTCATCCAAATGTGGATATTAAGCTTGGATTTGTTGTCAATCACCAAAAAGGGGAGAGATTGAAAGTTCAAGATCCATTAAGTTGGTTTTGGTGTTAATGACAAATCTAATATTGATACTAACTCTTTTGATAATAATAATAATAATATTGATTAGTCTCAATTGTTAACTAATGACAAATTTTTTTATGAGACTAACTCTTTTGTTGAGCTTAAATCTTATTAGTCTCACTACTACACAAATATACATCACAATCGATTCTTTTTCGTCATCACAGTCGGTTCTAGTGGTGACACAAAGTCATGAGACAGAGATGAGGCGGGCATTATTACAGTCGGTTCTTGCCCGATAGAGATGATATGGTTATCTCTATCGGTTCTTTATAAGAAGCGATAGAGATGATGGTCTTATCTCTATCGGTTCTTTGTAAGAACCGATAGAGATAAGACCATCATCTCTATCGCTTCTTATAAAGAACCGATAGAGATGAACATACCATCTCTATCGCTTTTTTCAAAGAACCGATAGAGATAATACCATCATCTCTATCGCTTCTTATAAAGAACCGATAGAGATGAATGTATCATCTCTGTCGCTTCTTAAAAAGAACCGATAGAGATAACTAATCATCTCTATCACTTCTTTGAAAGAACCGATAGAGATGAATATACTCATCTCTATCACTTCTTATAAAGAACCGATAGAGATGAGTTCATCATCCCTATCGCTTCTTTCAAAGAACCGATAGAGATGATATCACATCTCTATCATTTTCTTGTGAGAACCGACAGAGATGAAGGGTGTGGTGTGCTATCACATTCTAATCAAAGCACATATTCCACACAATATGCACATATCACATTCACACGTAAATTACGATAACATATCACATTCAAAGAACATGAACACTTTGTTACAACAAACACATATCACATTCGTTAACAAAATAGAACGTAAACATGCTTAACCATAAGTACACATGCAATCGCATTCGGATATGTAATATTTGTTCACATCCGGTCTAGTAGGAGCTTTTGGGATCTCTAAACCGTCCGTCCTCCGATAAGCATTCTATCCAAGACCACCGCATAAGTGGTCTCGTATCTTGTTGAGTGTAGTGCTGTCTACACTCTTCTAGGGGATAACGGTATGCTGCAAGATAGAAACGAGTGCTCTAATTTGAGTTTTCAAATTTTCATGTGAAAGACTAATTGTATATGCATGTACTACCTTAGGGAAACGGTCTGAGCCGACAATCAAGATCACCATGTGTTGCATGACATACAAACCACAGCGGTCATCGCTGCCCATTGATGACAACTCGTGAAGAAAGAAAAATAAATTAAGAGACAAAGAAAATATGTCAGAAAATCTAAATCTTATATATGATAGCCACTTGTACCTTGAAGATGACATACTCTAGCTTGGAGCCCTTTTTGTCGTCGTGTGTCCCTCCTGCTTCGACGTATTCCTTGAAACCCCTATATACATTGGAAAGATGTCGTTGAGTAAAAAAATAATGAATGTAGTTAAATACAGAAAATGTTAGATAAGAGTGGTACACTTACTGCTCCAAAGGAGGCTTGATCGCGTAGGCCATCGGTCTCTTATCAACCGAATTAAAAGTGTACACTTTGTTGTCGCTCGGAAGGAGCACGAGTAGAACCCAATGGTTGCTTATTAAATGGTATGCAGCGAAGAAAATAAGTTCATATACGGTTTCAGTGTGTAGAAGTAATTGAACAGTGAAGTAGTACTTACTCCTCGTGGTACGGAATAGAATGAAGCCCTTCTTCGACTCGACTTGCAATGCCCTCTTGATGTAGCCGGCAACCCATTCGGTTGAAGCCTAGCCATCGTCGCGACACAAGCTCGTGGTCGAACCCAACTAGTTGTCGATTCGTCACGACCCACGCCTCATCGCCACGCAACTCGCATTGAATGTTAAAAAGCGTAATGCAAAATCCTATGGAAGTCATAAGGTCGTGCAACGTGGTGCGATACTCACGGCGCCCGTGATCGTCTGAAGAGAAATATCGATGGCTATCGCTTGTTACAGACGGACAGATCCTCAAAACTAACTCGAATGTCCCATCCTCCTCGCGTGGAAATGTCCCTTTCGTATCTAACATTGAAGTCGACACGCCGCTCTCTTCGCTTGTCAATGTACCATCCATGGAGCCGAGTCCATATGCCTAGAGCGCTCAATTTGCTGGGAGGCGAAGGGCTTTCCATGTACGTAGGCCTTAAATTCATAAGGCTTCACTGTGGTCTGTGCCAGCTCTCCTTTCTGGGCCGAAGGAGTCTCCGAGGCCGGGGTAGTGGGCTTTTCATGTACCTGAGGGGGCGCTGTGGCCTTTGTGAGCCTAGCCTTTTTAGCAAAGGCCTCCAGTGGTTCTGTGGTTGTCGTGCTAGTCCTTTTATGCACCAGCTCAGACTTTGTGCGGGGCTCGTCCACGATCGTGGGAGCAGCGCAGTACGGTAGGAACCTACAAAGCACGCGCATAATTAAGTAACTTGTTGCAATACTCACCGAATGGTACGTAAGACGTGAGGGATGTTTACCTTGACCAAGACGACGCTGTCGTGGGCCACTTGATGAACGACATCCGCGCTGGCCCGAGAGTGGTGATGTCTTCGTTAGGGGAACTCGAGCACATGTGATAAGAAGGCTTCGTGGGCGTAGTCCACCGGACCCTCATGTAGCCCTTCCCAAAGGTGACCATGCACCGTGTCGGTCTCCTTGCATGGAAATGCAACCCGCGTGCAAACCTCAACAGAAATCCGTCTTCCGTCGGTGAGTGGCACTTGGTAGGCGCCGCAAAAGTGCGCAACTTGAGAGAAAACATATGAAGAGTTACCTCGCACCATTAAGTAAGGCAAAATTAATTATTACCTTCACTGGGACCGGACTTATCATTTTGGAACCGCAGCTACTTGGTGGGGCACAGGTTTCTACTGATGGCGGGGCATCCGCTCGACTGGGAGATCATCGCCATCATCTCGGCCCTTAGGCGCCTCACGTGCCATCATCTCCACCTCATCTCCTCCTCACGTGCCATCATCTCGCACCTCATCTCCTCCTCATCTCCTCCGAGATCTCCTCCTCACCGCTCCCTAAGCGTGTCCTTCAGCGCCCGCACGTGCCTCCCATGTTCTTGATTTGGTACTCGAGCGAAGATCTTGGAAGTAGGACTTCTTCAGTATGCCCGACCTGCGGCAAGCACCGGCCCTTATGGTCGAGCTTCCGATCGCAGAGATAGGATGTCATTTGACCCTTGACTAAGAAAGGTCCCCGCTCTTTCCTCCGGCTTACCTCCACCGCAAGAAGCGAGTACGAATTAGATCTGAAATACGAGGAATGGTCTCATCGCAATGTAGTAAGTTTGATATCTTACGATGGTGGAGACGACTTACGCGGTAGTGGGGTTTGGTACTACCACCGCCGTCCGCGGTTTTCTTTGTCCTCGCTAATACCAGTCCACGTGCCCGCCTCCTCACATATGTGCGAGTAAGGCATCGCTGTCCCGAGTTGGCGCACTCCTCGGCTAGTCGTGCCCATTCTCGCTTTCTTCCTTCAGTAGCCGCTGAACCGGGTGGTGCGCATGCGTGTTCACCTCGGGTAGCAACGTTCTTCCGTCTTAGCTCCTCGCCTCGGGCGTACTCTTGATCCTCGTGAACTCCTCCCAAACATCGGAGTCACAAACGGATACCTCTCGAATGGTGTACGCCTTTCAAAGACGTACTCACTTGTGCATGTAGACCACGGCGCCCTCGAGCCACACCCATCCTCTTCAAGGCGCATCACTGGCATTGTTTTCATCCTCCTCTTCTATAATCCATTTTCCCTTAACCTCGTCCCACACCGGTTCTTACGCTCGTGCGACATCCTTTCTCCAATCCTTAACCGTTATGGGAACTCTCTCCCTCACCAGTTGCCCGAGGAATGAGCGGTATCGCCCCTTACACTTGGGAGGACCCGTGCAAACGCCCGTCGCATTGAAGTGGAGAATTTGCGGCGTTCTCCCTGTGGCCCCTTTGCTCGGTCCTCGAGCCTTCCTCACCTTACTCGGCCCCTCGACATTCCGAACTTGGCTCAGCTCGACACTTGGAAGTTGGCTGCGCCCCTCAGGAGCACCTTCTACTCTTTCTGGCGATGAGCCGATGCTCTCTAACTGCGACATTTTGAGTTTTCCTATCTAACATGGACATATATTTGACATGAGAGAAAGCAATTCGTAGCTATTATGCAAACTTGATCATAAATCATCCAAAGCAACAGGTCAATGGATAATTCATAGCATGTCATTGTTCTAGCATATTGCAGTAGAGTAACAGATGAGCGAATGATCTTCAAGAAAAGTCTATATGTTGATCAACTAAATACGCATTTAACGATAACTCCTAATCTCTAAATAGGTTTGGTCCTAATCCCATTCGAGGATATGTGGTTGAGCAAGTTCTGAGCCGTTGTACAACTCAGAGAAAATTTGGCGACATCTCATTTGTTCTCCAAATACACGTCTCGACAACCCGCCGAGAGGGTGTGTATCCGAGAACACCGGGAGACACTACCAAACCTACTCGTGAGTTGTACAACACTCAGAACTTGCTCGAACCACAAATCTCGAATCAAAATCGTGGACAATTCGAGATCGCTTGCTTATAAATATGTCATTCCGACATATTTATAAATAAGCACTCTCGAACAGGAGACGAGGTTACGCAACCTAAACTCTTAACATATCTTGACATGAAAAGAAAAATAATATGCAATTATAATTGAAATAACTATCTCAACTAATAGAGTCATAAGTTCGCATCACCTGCAGGTGCTGTACTAATATGAGTTTAGAAGTGTCTCATTTCAACCAATCTGACATTAAAATTGATAAAGCTCAAGCAGGTGGCTCAAATGAAGCTATTGATCTTAACAAAGGAGAAATTGAGCAGTTGATAGTTCAACTTATACTCCATATAGGGCAGGAAGAACTTTAGCAAGATTGCGAGGGATTTGGTACGTTATATGCAAAAAATCACACAATTCTTGAAATGTCTCCATACAGATTGGACATGACAAAGATGCTTTGCTACCTGATGACCACACAATGCAAATTATGGAACCAGAGAGGTCCCATTGCACACACCTGACAATCTATTGCAGTTTGCACCATTTACATCAAAGTTATCTATTTCATTGCAAATGATGTCCCATTGCACACACACATACCAAATTTGCATTTGGCGATTCACGATTCACGCCACCACAATGACAAGCTCAAACTGCAAACGGTGTAGCATAGGCGAACACTCACACAGGCGGAGGGCGGCGGTGGGGCGGGCCGGGCGTGGGGGGAGGAGGCGTCGGCGAAGTGAGGCGGAGGGGAGGCGGTGGAGTTTGTGGCGAGGCCGAGAGGCGGGTAGGCGAAGGTGGAGTAGGGCGGGGGGCGGGTAGGGGCGGCAGGTAGGGCGAGCGGTGGAGTAGGGGGCGAAGGGGCGGGGTGGAGTAGGGGCGGAGGGGGTGGGGGCGGGCGGGGTGGAGTAGGTGGCGGGGTGGAGTAGGGGAGGGAGGGGGGTGGGGGGAGGTGAGGAGGGGCGGCGGCGGCGGGAGGAGTAGGGGCGGAGGGGCGAGCAGTGGAGTAGGTGGCGCGGGGTGGAGTAGGAGGAGGGGCGGTGGGCGGGGTGGAGTCGAGGCGCAGCCGAGGCGGGTAGGGGCGGGCAAGCGTCGGCGGCGGAGGGTGGGCGGCAGGCGGGGTTGGGGGCAAATCGGTAGGGAAGGGGAGTTAAGGGCGTGGAGTCCAGGCTTAATGAGGGTGACACAAATATCATCGGTTTTTTCATTAAACTGACACAAAATATTATTTACTACTATCGGTTTTCCAAGAAAACCGACACAAAATTTTTTTTATTACTATCGGTTTTTCTAAAAACCGACACAAAAAATACATGTCACTATCGTTTTTTAAAAAAACCGACACAATAACTTTCATTACTATCGGTTTTTCACAAAACCGACACAAAAAGGTATTTCTACTATCGGTTTTTTGAAAAACCGACACAAAAAAATAAACATCACTACAGTTTTTGGATCAAACCTGACCAAAAAAAATATATATTACTATCGATTTTTTGAAAAAAACCCGACACAAATTGGTAACATTACTATCGGTTTTTTTAAAAAAACCGACACAAAAAACTTCACATTACTATCGGTTTTTTTAAAAAACCGACACAAAAAAGATAATTATACTATCGGTTTTTTGAAAAACCGACACGAAAAAATAAACATCACTACAGTTTTTGGATCAAACCTGACCAAAAAAATATATATATTACTATCGGTTTTTTGAAAAAACCGACACAAATTGGAAACATTACTATCGGTTTTTTAAAAAAAACCGACACAAAAAACTTCACATTACTATCGGTTTTTTTAAAGAACCGACACAAAAAAGATAATTATACTATCGGTTTTTTGAAAAATCGACACAAAAAAATAAACATCACTACAGTTTTTGGATCAAACCTGACCAAAAAAATATATATTACTATCGGTTTTTTGAAAAAAACCGACACAAATAGTTCAATATTACTATCGGTTTTTTAAAAACCGACACAAATTTCAAATATTACTATCGGTTTTTTTACAAAACCGACGGTTTTTTGAAAAACCGACACAAAAAAATAAACATCACTACAGTTTTTGGATCAAACCCTGACCAAAAAAATATATATTACTATCGGTTGTTTGAAAAACCGACACAAATAGTTCAATAGTACTATCGGTTTTTTAAAAAACCGACACAAATTTGAAACATTACTATCGGTTTTTTTAAAAAACTGACACAAAAAAGATAATTATACTATCGGTTTTTTGAAAAACCGACACAAAAAAATAAACATCACTACAGTTTTTGGATCAAACCTGACCAAAAAATATATATATTACTATCGGTTTTTTGAAAAAACCGACACAAATTGTCAACATTACTATTGGTTTTTTTAAAAAAACCGACACAAAAAACTTCAAAATACTATCGGTTTTTTTAAAAAACCGACACAAAAAAGATAACTATACTATCGGTTTTTTGAAAAACCGACACAAAAAAGTTCTATTACTATCGGTTTTTACAAACACCGACACAAAAAATATAATATTACTATCGGTTTTGGAAAAAAACCGACACAAAAAAATAAACATCACTATTTGCTTTCCTGACAAACCATGAATTCTGAACTTGAAAAAATATGTGATCAAAGAGTGAAAAGGCCATAAATTTTGCAAATATAGTTGAAATTTTTTGAAATTTTGAAGGAACGTACTTTGTGATACTACAAAACTATTCCAAAAAGGATTCTGGAAAAAAGAGTTAGCATTGAAAAAAAGAAGCCCAAAGTCACTTTGTAGGCTAGATTTTTTGTTCAAGTAGATGATACGTACACGTAACCTTTGCAAACACGAAACTACAGTTATGTACAATACAAACATTTCAAACACATAGCAACTGATACAATGATATGTACTTCTTTTATTTGCAATACAACCCTTCCTGATGATCTACACGCATGTAATTTCTTTCATGTGTGTCATCGTCGCCACTAAGACAGGCCCCATCCGCAAACGGAGGTATTTCATCAAATTGGTCGTATTCTTCTTCATCTATGACATTTTCGACTCCAACGATCCGCCGCTTGCCATGAAGGACGACGTGCAACCTCGAATTGGCCGGATCACGCACATAGAAGACCTGATTTGCTTGTTTCACAAGTACGAATGGGTCATCTTTATAGGCGAGTCTGTTTAGATCCACAAGAGTAAAACCTCTCTTGTCGACCTTCACTCCATATAGGAGTCCCACCCACTTACATCGGAACAATGGAATTTAGTATATTCCGTAATCGAGCTCCCAAATTTCTTCGATCACCCCAAAGTAAGAGTTCATTGCCATTGAGGATCCTCCTTTCGAGTGATGTTCATCGGAAAAAGCATCTATGCTTACACCACTGTTTTGAACAGTACTCTTCGCATCCTGACTTTTAGTGTAAAAGGTGTACCCATTAATATCGTACTGCCATATGCAGATATTAAATCTAGGTCCGTCAGCCAACCATTTGATAGTCTCACTAACAGAGACCTCCGCCCTTTGTTTGAACCATGTGAGAAATCTATCGTTGTGCTCTCGCATGATAGAAAGCTCATCCATTTGTGGATTCTCTTCCCGTAATATTGACTTGTGCTTTGCTCGATGTACCACGCAACTTCTGCGCTCTGCTTGCAAGACTGCGGATGCGCTTTGCAATACATATCAAACCGTGGCCTCGTTAGTTTCGATCCAACGGTTCCTTTGCCGCAAATCCGCCTCATGGCGAGATAGAGGAACACCGATTGCTTGTCTTTTCCCGAGATAGTCCATGCGTAACTCAATAACCTCTTGATTACCATAACCTTCCACAATACTACCCTCGGGCTTCACCGATTCCTCACGTAGGATTTTAATATACCTATGTACCTCTCGAGCGGGTACATATAACGTAGGAATGCCGGTCCACATATCTTAATCTCTAACGAGGTGAACAACAAGGTGGACCATGACATCGAAGAACGATGGTGGGAAATGCATCTCAAGTCGACATAGAGTCTGCACCACCTCACTCTGCAAGTTGTCTAGCACGTCGGGTCAATAACTGCGCAGAGATCGCATTGAAGAAGTAACACGACCGTGATTGCAAACCTGACATCCTCTGGTAGAATATTTCTTATTGCAACTGGGAGCATTTGGGTCATCAAGACATGGCAATCGTGGGACTTCATGCCCAACAACTTCAAATCATCCAAGGACACAAGCTTCTTAATGTTCGCAGAGTAGCCAGATGGAACTTTAATACCATGGAGACATTTGCAAAGGTCCTCTTTCTCCTTCTTGGATAGGGTGTAGCATGCAGCGGGGATATATGGACCTTTTCCATCCTCCTCTATCACTGCAAGCCTGGGCCTGATTCCCATGTAGGCCATGTCGCGACGAGCATTCACACCATCCTTTGTCTTTCCAGGTATGTTCAGCAGGATACCAACCAAATTATCGCAGACATTCTTCTCAACGTGCATGACATCAATACAATGCCGAACATCTAACTCCTTCCAGTACGGTAAGTCCCAAAATATTGACCTCTTCTTCCAAATGGTCCTAGAACGAGCAGATTCTGACTCTTTCCGTCTTGAACATCGATATCCTCTACACGTGAATATACTTGCCTTCCACTCATAGGCTGCGGTCTTTGAGCGAGCTTCCTCTTCCCATCAAATCATCATCCATCTTACGGTATCGATGACTTGAGTAGAAACCTCGGTGACCCATATACGCTTTTCTTGGAATTCGACAGCCATATACACAGTTTTCTTAGAAACCTACGGTGACCCATATACCAAGAGCCGGGAAATCATTTATGGTGCAAAATACCATAGCCCGTAGGGTGAAATGCTCTCTACTGTATGCATCCCACACAATGACCCCGTCATTCCATAATTTTACCAAATCCTCGATCAATGGAGCGAGGTACACATCAATATCATTTCCCGACTGTTTGGGTCCCGAGATTAGCAACGACATCATGATATACTTCCGCTTCATGCACAACCAAGGAGGAGGTTGTAGATACACAATGAATCGCAACGTCTTTGTGACGATCGCTCATGTTACCAAACGGATTCATTCCATCGGTACTCAATCCAAATCTTATGTTCCTCATTTCGCACCAAACTCCTCATGTTTCCAATCGATGTTTCTCCATTGAGCCGAATCGTGAGGTGTCTCGACTTGCCATCTTCCTTTCGAGACTCATAATGCCAACGCAACAATTTTGCTTCTCTAG
This sequence comes from Otatea glauca, assembly GCA_036346275.1. Taxonomy (NCBI): domain Eukaryota; kingdom Viridiplantae; phylum Streptophyta; class Magnoliopsida; order Poales; family Poaceae; genus Otatea; species Otatea glauca. The sequence continues at coordinate 23,600,911 of CM070715.1, forward strand.
GATTTGCAAACAACCTTTCCAGACACGGAATGATGGGCAAGTACCACAATACCTTGGCCGGTGCACCTTTAGTGACCTCTTCACCCTCGTTGCCCCGGCTCTTATGTTTCTTGTCGTTACGCTTCTCCTTTTGTTTGTACCGAGGCACACCGCAAACTGGACAAATGTGCAGCTCCTGATGTGCGTTACGGTACAAGATGCAATCATTTGGACATGCATGTATCCTTTCTATTTCCATTTCCATGGGACATAGTAGCTTCTTCGCTTCATAAATGCTTGTTGGCAACTCGTTTCCCTCCGGAAGCAGATCCGATAGAAGAACTAGAAGTGCATTAAAACTTGTATCTGTCCAACGGTGTTTTGCCTTCAGTTCGAACAATGCAAGGACCGAACCTAACTTAGTATATTCTGCTTTGCAACCTGTGAACAGTGGTTTCGCATCGTCTTCCATCCGGCTTTTAAACTTTCCAAACTCTCTTTCTGTGTAATTACCCTCCACATCCCGCAACATTTGCTCCAAATTCTTCTCCTCAAACATATCAAATTGCAACTCATCATCCGGTTCCACCGTGTCTTCATTGCATACCGGCAGGGTACTACTGTCTCCCGTGATGGATCCAACACGTGTAATTCCTCACGGCCACGTCGAATCGGTGGTCCTCAATTTGAGTGAGTTGTTAAATCTTCTCGATTGGTGCAATCAATGCAAGGACAATATATGAAGTTTACACCCTCCTCACCATGTCCTCTTGGCAATTTTTTGAACTCCTTAACACCCTCTGAAATTCGGCACTCTACACGACTTTTGCATACATCCATTCCTTACGGTTCATCCGCAATTAAACTTCACCCAATAAATTATGCACAAAGCGGAGCGACAAAGAAGCTAGTTGTTTGAAATATTGAGACATCATTTCGATTAATATTACCTTTGCAAAATAGATGACAATTTCTGCAACATATATGAAATATGTACTCCGATCGATACCTAGATTCTTCCCTGGTTTAGAGCTTCCAATTTCCTAGATAAGAGACATACATTTTTAACATGAACAATGATATCAAACAATCTAATTATATAGTGCGTTAGCCTCATGATCTTTTGACTACAATGAAACAATACAAGGGTACCAACGATGACTCCTAATCTCTAAATTGGTTTGGTCTAATCCCATTCGAGGATATGTGGTTCCGACAAGTTCCTAAGCCGTTGTACAACTCGAGAGAAAATTTGGCTGACATCTCCCTATTCTCCATATACACGTCTCGACAACAGGTCAAGAGGGTGTGTGTCCGAGAATACCGGGAGACGCTACCAAATCTCTACTCTGCTTGTACAACACACTTCGAGAACTTGCGGCACATATCCTCGAGCTATCAAAGAACGTGGACAATTGAGATCGCCGCTTATAAATATGCCATTTCGTTCGGTATATTTATAAACAAGCATCCTCGAGCGGGAGGCGTGAGTTCCGCACCCTAAACTCTAGCATTCATCGGTGACAGCAATAATAATTCCATATTAACATCAAAGCACTACAAATTAAGATAATTAAATACATGTGTACATGCTTGTGAAATAAAGGGTGTGAAATCTGATAGGATATACACAATACCAGTGCAATCTAAACTTTCTTCGCGACATATCAAAATTACATAGTGCAAAATTAAAGGGGTTTGAAGGAATGCTCTCATTTTGAAGAAAACCACAAATTATGCAAAATGAGGGGAAATCTCCTCAAGTTAGGGCTTCAAATTTACCCTCTTAACACCCACCCTTGAGGATTTCAAATTTTCTCACCCAAGTATTGCTTCCAACCACAGAATATGAGCTATTTTTTCTGGTGGCGGCGGAGAAACCTCCTCTGGAATAATAACAGAGAAGAGTTCAGCTCGAGTGGTGTAAATAACCTAACGAGGTACATCACTATCGGTTCTCATATAAAAAGCGATAGTGATGTGATCATGCACATCACAGTCGGTTCTTACAAGACAAGCGATAGTGATTATAATAGTCATCACAATCGGTTTTCATATAAGAAGCGATAGTGATGAAGACGCATACATCACTATCGGTTCTTATTTAAGAAGCGATAGTGATGATAATGGACATCACTATCGCTTCTCACAAAAGAACCGATAGTGATGTGTACGTGCTCATCACTATCGCTTCTTATATGAAAACCGATAGTGATGATAATGCACATCACTATCACTTCTCGCATAAGAACCGATTGTAATGTTCCCAGTGCTACATCACTATCACTTCTAACCTGAGAACCGATAGTGATTATGATTAATGCCTCTCCTAAGTCATCTATCACAATCGTTTCTTCCTAAAAACTTAAGAACCGACACAGATGAAGCGATAGTGATGTACCATTCTGTAGTAGTGTCTTTTTTTGATGAAAAAGATGGAAATATCAAAGGTATGCTTTCAAGTTCATATTATTATATCTTGTTGCATTCCTTGGATATAATATTCATGATCATATTGATATATTCAAATATGAGACTGACTCTTTTATTGAGTATATCTTTGATTAGTCTCATCTCATTGAAAAATGAAAAAACCCAATGTATGCACTCGTATTCATTTTGTGATATCTTAATGCATATTTCGGATTCAAGTTAAAGGATGAACTCTACCGTTATTTAGATCTCAAGATGTGCATTAATGTTTTAATTCTATATATACATGAATGCACACATTTAGGGGGAGTTCATACTTTACCTTGATGTTCCAATAGCATTGATCTAATTCATCTTTCTATTTAAGGATCATTACTTTAAAACAACCCCTTGAGTATATTTAACTTGTGTAGTTGTAGTATACTCATGGCAATATAGGATAAACTCCAAAGCAATCAAAAATTGAATATGTGCATATTGATTCAAGTTCAATTATTTGTATGCACACATCTAACATAGTTTATTATGTAATTAATGGTCTTAAGAGTATTTATCCGTTTCCACCACTCCATATAAATTGGATCATTACTTTTAGATTCCATCGAATTGAGTATATGAAACTTGTGTAGCTAATATATACTCATGACAATTTAAATTGTGTTTGGTTGCCATTCAATCAACAAAGAACTAATCATGTGTTGATGGTTCACTTTGTTCATCCTAGGGCAATCGAAAGTTCTTGAGTATATGAAGCATTAGTTGCATTAGTATACTCAAGACATAATTAATCTTTCAATCAATTGTCTTTGGGTTGTGCTCAATCGATCTCGGGGGCATCCATTATGTATTAATGGAATGCAAGTGATGATTGAGACAACCGTGTTTGTTGGACTAACAATCTTCTATAAGTTGTGAAGTAGGTTGAGTCCAAGAAAATTAAGAATCAGGAAGAAGAAGTCATCATGTGTTGATGAGCTTCAAGAGATTATCCCAAAGTAAAAAAGAAGAGAGGAAGTTCATCATGTATTGATGAATAAGAAGAGAGGACTCGGCTTGGAGAAAAGATGATGAAAACCATAAAAGCTCTAAGTGGGATCGCGAGAGGCAATGGTATAACTAGCTAAGGTGTTCCTAGTCTTTTACCGGTCTCGGTGTTTGGATGGGAGACCAGGTTGCTAGTTAGGTGCCGTAGTATTAAAAGGGGTCAAGTCTTATAGCTTAAGCTTCATCATGTGTTGATGAACTCAATTTGGTTCACTCTAGCTCACTCTCTTGGTTGGTTCTTGCATGAGCTAAGTATTTGCATGTGTTGCAAATAAGGGAGCTCATGCTTGCTTCTTATTGAATATTGATTTGGTTTTTGCATGGAGCTATGGATTTGCATGTGTTGCAAAAGGGAAATCGCTTATGCAAGTTGGTTTAAGTGGTTGTTTGCATGGAGCTAGATATTTACATGTGTTGCAAATAGAGAGCTCATTTATCGAAGTCTTAGCTTGCGACTTGATCATGTGTTGATCATCACAAAGGCTAAGATCGGTTTATGCTTCGTGTTTGCAAAATATGGTTTAATTGAATCTTATATTGGAGCATGTGAATAGGGTTTGCAAATTGGTTTAATCTTGTGTTGATCATCACATAGTTCAAAGATATGATCTTGATTGCTCTTGTTTGCAAGATTTATATTTGCATTGGTGTTCATGCGTTTGATATTGGAGCATGTGATTAGAATTTGCAAATATGTTTTGCAAAATTATTTTGATCATGAGTTGATAATCACATGGCTCAATATTTGATCTTATTGACACCCTCTAGATTGTAGTCACGCTCTTGGTCAAGTCTATGTGAGGGATTTTGAGAAATCAGATTTTAGACTTGAATGACTACAATAGAGTCTTTATTTTTGTGATATTTGAAAATATCTATGGTTGCTTAAATCTTGAAAATGGGTGAAGATTGTAGCCCTTGTGATAAACTTCGCATAGAGTCCAAGATCACTTAAATCGGAGTTCGGAGTAAAAAGTTATAAGCGTTTTGATGGCAGAGGGGGCGGTATGACCAAACCCCCTCCGGTCATACCGCCGGGAGGTATGACTGGAAGCACTTCGGCCTGAAAATTCCAAAGAATGGTTATTTTGGCCGAAGGATAATTTTTGAAGCCCGGTATGACCGGATTTTCTGAGTAACGGCTAGTTTTTTCTAGCCGTTGGACCGGAGGCTGGTCATACCAGGCTTAGGGCGGTATGACCGGGTTTCTTAGGCATTTTTGCCCAACTTGCCCCTCAACGACTAGTTTTTCTTGTGGAAGCTATATAAGGAGTCTTGGGGCTGGTATTTGGTGCTTGCTGGCTTTAGAGAAGGTTTGTGAGAGTTGTGTGCATGTGTTGCTCTCTTCTATTTAGTTTTTGAGCTAAGAATAAGCCATATTTGCATATGTTGTATTTATGAGTGGATTGAGAGCCTCTTGTGCATGTGTTGCACTTGAGGGGTGTCGTGTGCATGTGTTGCACTCGGTAATCACCATTGTATATGTGTTGCACTTGGTGGAGCTCAAGCTAGATGGCTTGACTTATTACTCTTGGTGTTTGCCGACACCTAGACGGCGTGTGAAGGCGTCGTGCATGGTGACCTTCTCAAAGATACAGTGATAAGGCCCGGTTCTGATGTTGCTTACTGTTTCATGTTTCTTCTTTCAACCCCTGATCTTCCTCAAATCTTCTAAACTAATCGCTATATTATTTATTTATTTTTCATATGTGTTGCTCTTATGGTGCAAAGCACGCATCATGCCCCAACTACATTTGACTTGTACTAGCAGCTAGCTAGACCTAAAGTATAAAGCAAGTCTACTTAAGTGCTACATATATTAAGCTACAGCCTATATTTGTTCGGTTACTGTTTATAGGTCAACCAATTGGGCACACTGTGCCAAACCACAGCCAACCCCTTATTCTACTTAAATTGGCGAGTCTTTATGATGTGCTTGTGATGACGATGATGTCCTGTTAAGATAGCTGAAGCAAGAAGCTCAGGAGTTAACACCATTAGGAGATTATAGGCACCATTTAACAGTGTTCAAATCCTTATATCCATATGTTATGTACAGGTCAGTGTGCTTTTAATAGAAATTTTGTAAGGTTATCGATTTATCTCTGACATTTGTCTTTCTAGGTAAGATGCTATGGAGACATATTCACAAGTAGTGTGCATGCATGGTGATTTATGTGCGTCTTCCTTAAAATCACAAAAAAGTACTTTTAGAGGAGCAAAAATGTTACTTTTATTGATTTTGTCCATGATAAAATAGCTAAGGCCCGAGGTCCTCCGTATGATATTGGGACGAAGACGAGGTTAGATACAAACCAGGCTACTCTTTGTGCCTTGTATGCAGGGGCGGATCTACAGTGTACAGATCGGTGTTAAGCGACACCAACGTTATCCAGTCCAGCACATATGGTTTCTTTAGTATATAAGCATATAATCCTCTTATTTTAAGTTAAAGTTAATGTTACGAGTTCGTAACGACCTCAGCGATCTCGATAACCTTTTCTGTTAGATCTGCCTCTGGTTGTATGGGCCCATGATGCATGCATGTAAATTGTGGAGAGAAGCCCATCACAGTAGTCAGTAGGCCCATTGCCGCCCATAGGCCATATATGAGGTTTTGCACACCTCTCACACCAGAAGTTTGTACACCGCTGTACATCGACAGAAACACCTGACGTGCACTCATCAACAGTTCGCTAAGCATAATCATCGCAGATACAAGTACTAGTGTACTACTGTCAGTTCTATAATATTCTCTGTTTCTGAAATAACGTTATTCTATTTTTTTACAATTTCATCACAATACATCTATAAAAAATTATATTACCTATTTTCATTATATCTTTTAGATGATGTGTCTTACTATAGTCTATAGTAGTAAATAATTTTAGAAAATAGTTAAAGGAGACCATTATAGAAGAAAAAATAATAAAAAATTATATTAAAATTATAGAATGATATATATTTAGATATACAATTTGTAAGATATGTATTCATCAATTGAGACAGTAACGGTACAGTACCGAGGGGTTTCATCGACTGCTACACCCAAGAAAAGGGTTCCTTGATCGTCACTTTTTCTACCTTTTTCCATGTTAAGAATGGCAAAGCTAAACAACCTTATCATAGCTCCACCTTGCTTCCCACAACCGCACATGTTCTAGGTCTAGTTCGTTTCAGCTTCTGGATTATGGGGGAAGATGCTTTTGATTGTGGGAGAATCGGGTCGGACCGACTATGACTTCTAGGTTCCGAACTAGACCGGTGAGAATCAGGTTTGAGCCGGATTCTGATTTTATGTAGAGAGCAGCTTCTGATTGTAGGAGAAATTGTCCAAAATCCTCCCGTTTGGCAAACAATCAGCTTTTTTTTAAGCAGAAGTTGAAATGGACGGGGTACTAGTATAGCAGTACATTTTAGATATAACTAATTTGAAGTTAACCTCAAACTAACAAATTTAAAAATATCTTTCTAGGATACTATTTGTCATCTTCTCCATTCACCTCCCCTTCCCTCCTCACTACTCATTTCTCCCACTTCCCTTCTTCCCTCTATAACATAAAATTTTAAAATGAAAACATTTAAATTTTGAAAATTTAAAATAAGAAGTTTAACTCGAAATTTAAAAAAGTGAAAATTTTAAATCAATAAATTTCAAGAAAAAATCTAACTTGGAAAGTTTCAAATTGTAAAATTTCAACTCAAAAAAAATTTGATTCGAAAAGTTTCGATTCAAAAAACTTTTGGTTAAAAAAAATTCGATTTAAAATTCAATTCAAAAAAATTTCAAACAAAAAATTCAAATCAAAAAATTTCAACTCAAAAAAAATTAAATCAAAAAATTTCAACTCAAAAAATTCAAATCAAAAGGTTCCAGCTCCGAAAACATTCAATTCAAAAACTTACGGATCGAAAATTTTCTATTTAACAAACTTTCAATTCAAAAAGTTCACTTAAAAAACTTTCAAAAGTAATTAAAAAAACTTGAGGAAAAATTTGAAATACAAAAACTATTTTGAATTTGAGGGGAAGGGAATAGAGGAGAAAAGGGGAATGGAGGAGATGATGCCACTTATCACAAAGAGAGGTCTTTGAAGGAGAAGTAAAGTGGTAGAAGGAATGATGTGAAGCAGGGGCGGGGCTGGGTCTCGGGTCACTAGGGCCTAGGCTCGAGGCCTAGCCTAAATAGCGGTGTAAATATCCTCCTCTCCTCTCTTCGCTCGCTAGTGCTTCCCCTCCCAAACCCCTTCCTGTGCTTCGATCCTGTCCTACGTGTCCCTAAGCCCTAACCCTGCTCCTCGCCGCCTTCGCGCGCGTCCGCCCCCGCCTCCACGCTTGCTCCCTTCGGGAACGAGTCGTGGGTGGCCCTATTGGCACGGGGCCACCGCAGGTGAGGCGTTGGGCGGGTCTCTAGTGGTAGGAGGGCGGAGATGGGGCGGCGGGGAGGAGGGCGGTGAGTTGACACCGCGGCCGGTGGCGACGATGTTGGACGCGTCCTCGCATCTCGGTGGGGTGGCTACGGTTGGCCCCCGTGGTTGAACGGCCCGTAATTTGGGGGAGTTTGGAGCTTCAGCTGTGTGCTGCAGGTAGGGTTCTGCGGTGGATGGCAATTGATTTGACCTATAATTTTGGCCTTTTGGGTTGGGGGTGTTCTGGGGATATCGATTTGGCAGCAGCGTTTGTGTTTGCTAGTGACAACATTTTCGGGGAGGTGGTTGCCTTGGGTTGTTTGCTAGTTGCTACTTTGCACTGATGTGCAATTTCTGCAATCGAACTGTGCGTTCCCGAGCCTTTAGGTGGTGCTAAATGTTGCACGTGGTAATTTATCGAGTCGTGCTATATGCACCGTGGTATGGTTGTTTTGAGGGAACAGGCCAATGGGTAGTTGGACCAATCTTATCACCTTTCCTGCTGTTATTACCGACAGATACCTCACCTCTTCATAGAGCTAGTAAAATTCTTTGCCCATATTTGCAGGTTTTTTGTTCTCTGTATACATGTCGTATACCCAGGGCCGGTCCTGAGGGGGGCAGGGTGGGCCGCCGCCCCGGGCCCCCAAAAATTAAGGGCCCCAGGTGTACAACAATCAGTATAGGCTATTGGACTTGGACCACCACGATGACTAGACTATCCAGATTCAGCGATCCAAGAGGCGGCGTCTTGGGTGGTCTCTACAGCTTCCTCATGATCAAAGTCCTACGCGTCTACAACATGATCAACTAGTTGTTCGATTGATGCCTCTTGCTTTCTATGTTCTTCCAAAAATCAAATCACATAAATCTTGAGGCGGTGTGCAGGCGAACAACGAATCTATGCATGCTTTGTCGTGTCTTTGTGCGGCGTGCTAGTGTGCTACGGTGCTAGCCTAGGGCCTGCCACTGGCGTCTGGCATGCAGGCGATTCAACCGTGATTGGGCGGAGACGCAGTCACCACAGTGAATATTAATCTTCCTAATCTCTTTTCCTATTAGTCTTACACTATTTAATCTTTGATACATTTGTTATTATTTTCGTGTAGATGCGTTATCATGTCATGTAGAAAGTATCCATCCGTGAGAAAAAGAAAAAGAAAGAAACATGCGGATGACTTCATAGAAACGCAGAGAGGAGCTATGGACAAATTTTTAAAGAGTAATACAAGTGCTTCCCCGAACCCAAATGATGAGTTGGCGATAGTTGCTGTGGAGGAAGAGGAACCAGCCATTGGGATTTCTAAAGAAGAGGAAAATGTTGACATCAACGTCGATGTTAGAAGAAATTTTTTAAGATGATGCCAAGTGCCAAGTAAGTGTTTATGATTACAATTTGCATTTGTCATTTCATTAACTTTAAAGTGTTCTATAGAAGTAATTTTTGTGCATCGAATATTAATTTCTTCAATGATGTGTGCTTATAAGACTATGTATATATGTATATATATATATATAAGGAGGTGGATGGGGCCTCCATATAAGTTTTCGCCCCGGGCCCCCAAAATGTCAGGACCGGCCCTGCGTATACCGGCATAATGAAGAATCTATTATTGTTATATAATTAAAACGATGCTAGAAGTTGCCGCCAGCTGCTTTGGGAAGCTACGAATTCTTAACATTATTCGGAAGAAAAAGAGAAAGATCTACACCATCTATTTAGCATGATTCAAGTTATAATGGTGCAGATTAATCAGCTAGGTATAGAGATGTTATAGTTGTATTCGATCGTAGGCATTACCAGTGACCGAGCCAGATCTCAACCCTAGGATCAAAAGGCCATAGCCTAAGCCCCGTGGACTAGTTGTTCTCGGGCCATGGCCTGGTGACAGTGGCGAATCTAGGATTTAAACATAGGGTATGCCGATCAAATAATAATTCAGTAAACGATTTAAAATTTATCGAGCAATTCGGTATACAATAAAAAAATAATTAAAAACAAGATGATATATTTAAAAGAAGCTTATATACCTATAATATTATTTCTTCTTATTCGGTCTACGCCTTCTAATAGCCATAAAACTCTTGATTATATCATCTTCTTCTTATAGTTTGTGATGGGGGAGGAGGTGAAGCAGCAGCAGCCTTCTTTGCTGCATGTTTTCGAAAAAGAGATGCATTGTCTCCGTTCCTCTTCATAATTTAAAAACCTCGCAAATAAAATACGTCCATTGAGTGGTTAAAATACTAACTAAGATAAGCAATAAATAAAGATATAACTATGTCATCTATAGTAGGAGTCGAATAAAGTATATGTGTAGGATCGAAATATACTAAACTAGCAATCACAGAGAGGTGAATGATTGCGTGAAAGCTAAAATCAAATTTTTGATCTACAAAAAATTTACCCTAATTCAGAATCAAATAATTGCTTCGTATTCAACAAAACAGAGTAGATGTATTCGGTAAATCACGAATTCTCGGATATCCAACCGTTGGATTGACTTGAAATTTGAATAGAATAAACTAGATTCCAATATGCATCTAACTAAAAAAAAATAGCACGATCGGACCTACGGATCAAAAGTTATAAATCCTGCAAGGTTGCTGTGATAGATTATGACGAGAATCATATATGAGTTGGGCCAAATCTACAGGGTATGCCGCGGCCCACCTGGCATACCCTGTAGATCTGCCCCTGCCTGGTGAACCAGCTGGCCCGGCCCGTGGCCTAGTCATGGGTTGGCTCCATCTCTGATGAAGAGAGTTTTTTTAGAGAGATGTGCTGCCGTTTGTTATAAAAAAATGTGTTTTTACTAAATTTTCGAAGAGAGTAACTTTAAACAAGCAATTCCGGCACACTTTCACATGCCCCACGAATTAAACAAGTTTTACAAGCGGTACACATGCAATTCGACGGACCCCGGCGACAGTACGACGACGTCGCGGAAACAACGCTGTCAGCTGCACCGGTGGAGAGGCAGGTTGCCCATGTGCGGCTGGTTCGTTCAGGACATAGACCCACCCGTTCCTTTCCTTCCTTCCCGTCGTAAGAAAGGCGCGAGGGGGCTACCTTACCCGTACCGTACGTTAGCCAGTCCTGTTTGGGCCATCGCCGCGACCGGCAGCTGCGGTGCCCAGGCAACGCAGGTATGCATGTGCAATAAAGGCCATCGCCACGCCCAGCCCTCTCACTTTAGGGGTACAACCGGCTCGAATTCATCGAATTTCGTTTTTTTTTTATATTCTAAATTATATTTTTTTATCGGATTCGAAATCAAATTCGGATAATACCGGATACGAAAACGGCGCGGATAATATCGGTCGCGGATTCGAATCGAATACGGAGCGGAATCGATACCATATCGAATAATTTTTGTCGGATAATGCGCGAAAACAAATACCGTATAAAGCAAACATATAGCACTGATTAACCAATCGTATGAGTTCAATATGCAATAAGATTATCGCAGTCTAACAAATTATTTTTATCGGGCAGTCCGACAAAGCAAATAAGATTATCTTCCTATAATTTGATAGAGCTTAGGTAATCTCACAGTTTTGCTAAAAGCAAATAAGCAGAACATATTCCCCCACTTCTCTTCACCTATCAAAATCAAACTACGGTCTAACAAGCACTAACTGTAATTGAGTTCAACACGATCAGGACTCAGAATCTCTAAACACAAAGCTTCGGACACATCACAATAAGAACCCACCCTGTATGTAGCTCAGCTAGATATATCACAACTAGCAAATAGGTAAAATTCGTTCCATTAGCAAAAGGAGATAGCATCAACCTCCTGTTGTAGCGAAGCCATAGGATCTCTGTTGTCGCTGCCGTTCTTCAGTTGTTGCCGAAATTCTGAAGTCGTCTTCCGTTGTCGCTGAGTCTAGTTGTTGCGGTCTTCTGTTGTCGCTGCTAATTCAGTTGTCGCTGCTTTACCTGAACAAACACCTGCGCAGCCGAATGGAACAAAAAATAGCACAGCTAAAAACCGGCGTACAGATTAATATTCGGAGAAACTCTTAATCAGAGATTTTGATGCTGCAAAACTAGTGCAGCTTTCCTGTTTTTGTATTGCAAATATATAGAGAATACAAATCCCAAACTACCGACTAGAATACAGACTCAAAACTGGCTCGAATTCAAAACTGGAGTTCTACTCGAACACCTCCACTGTGACTCATCCGAAGACACAACCCTCTGCTTTCTAACAAAATAGAACTGAACTCTGAAGCTTACCTTACCTCTTCAGACTCCTGTTACAGACTTTGACACAAACTAGTTTAGCTTAAACATCCCATCCATGAATCAATTGAGCTGCTCCTGGAGGTCGTGGGGGAAGGCCTCGAGCGCGAGCGAGACGCTCCTCCTCCTCCCGACCTCAGTGCACCGGGTGGCCAGCTTCTTCACGAACTCGAGCTCGAGCACTCTGTCGTTGCGGTCCGGCACAAGGTCGGCCTCGCCAAGGTACACGACCCGCTGGCAGCCGGCAGCGAGGCTGGAGGCGGCGGGAGGCTGGAGGGAGAGGCGCCGAGGGAAGGCCAGATGGCTGTGGGACTGCGCCAGTGGGAGGGGCGGCGGGAGGCCGGAGGGAGGGGCGCCGAGGGAAGTCCAGAGGGCGGCGGAGGTGCACCGGTGAGACGGGCGGATGGCGGCGGCGGGAGCCGGCCCCGACGGACCTTGTGGGCTAAGCAGTGTGTGACGCAGTCGGGTGTCGACTAGAAGTGTCCAGATCCAGGGTTTGGTTTGTATTGGGGCAGTGGACGCTAACCGGATTATTTGACCGGATATCCAATACATTTAGTCTGGATATATCAAAAAAATGTTCGAAATACTTCGATTCGACGGATAATGCTTTTTTGAATCTGAATCCGAATTCAAAAAAATATCCGAAACCTCCGATAAATATCCGAAAAAATTATCCGAATCCGATCCAAACACATCCGGTCGGTCGATCGGTCAGAAATTATCCGATCCGATTGCACCCCTACCTCATATGTACCGGAATGCACACGCTGCTACGCCGGTCACGAGGTTACAGGCCGGCCCTACGCCAGTAAGCACAGGTTATTATCGCAATCTTTTATGGAAGGACTAGGAATCGTTGTAACATTTTTTTAACAATACGTGTAACATTTATAATCACTGTTTGCACCAAAATACACAATAACGGTGGTAATGTCGAGAAAAAAAATCTAACTTGGATGAAACCATGAGTATAGAACGTAGCTGGATTTTAAAATGGTTGAGATATTGTCACAAAATAAAGTTACAAGAACACAATACTTCAATATTTAAAAAGAATAGTTGCAACATTTCACAGATGCTCATGCAATAATTGGAGAAAATGTTTGTAATAAAATAAAATATGAGCTACAACTAATTTAGCAACTAAACCTGAGTGAATTGAAGTTTCTAGTGAACTCACAGCTAAAACTCTCCGGATAGGAGTCGCCATGAAGTCATTCAGCTCCCTCCGATACAGCGAAGCAAAAGGCAAATTAGCCACAAATTGAGCCAACAAATGAGAGCTAATAGGTAATTGCGTAGTCGGAAATGCGATGGGGTGAAGAGCATTGGAACCTCGGGCCAGTTGCGGGAGAAGTCGACGGAGAAGGAGCACCATCGTCGGCCGATGCCGAATTTTTTTTTAATAATACATTTTATAATTCAAATTGCAAAAATAAACCACGAAATCAAAAAATTGTAAAAATATGCTACTGTCGCCCTACCATAGGGCGACTTGCTGACTAGGCAGTGAGGTGGACTTCTTATTCGCGCTGTAATTGGGCGACAGGATTAGTCACCTAATAGTAGGGATAAGTCGCCCCATGGTAGAGCGACATGGAATAAGTCGCCCCATGGTAGGCCGACATAGCATAAATTTGCCCAATGGTAGGGCGACATGTATAAATCGCCCAATTAAAGGGCGATCTGGGAGAAATTTTCAAATTTTTAAAAAAATCTGAAAGACTTCAAAAAAGAAGAAAATATTTGGATAAACAGATTTAGGATTCAAGTAAAATATTTATGGTAGAACACATGGATTATAAACACATGGACACAAGGAATAACACAATTGCACATAGAGAATAATATTTATGGTACAACACAACTATCACATTTTGCTGTTCTCTTGCTCACTTGCTTATAAATTTGGGACTACCTAGGAATTTATACTCTTAACTACAATTCGAAGAATCGAAGCGCATTCAAAACTAAATCAAAATCAAACTCTTTTCTTTCCTATTTGATTCGGACTCCTCTCTTATTACGAGATTAATTAACTCTAACAATTGTAAATCGACGCTTATTATCACATTAAAATTTATTTGCTTTGTTGATGAGAACATTCAAGTACTTCCTTTAACTTAATTCGATCACCTGTAGATTGCATATATCTTCATGGAAAGAATTAGATCGGTGCACATGCATCTGACTACACTCATCAAACATGTAACACCCTAATTTTTGCTCTAATTTGAATTTTGAAGTATTTTTGATTTTTCTTGTGAATTTTTGGGAATTTATTTAAGTTAATTTGGATTTATTCAAATAGAACTTTTCTTGAAAACAATTAAATAATGGAAAAGTTTTTGCAAAGTTTTATTGCAAATATTTTAATGGAGTTCAAACATCTCAAAGTAATTTACGGAATTTTTCGGAATTTTTCGCTATTTTAAAAGCTCTAAATGATTTAATTGAATTTCTAGAATTATTTTAAATGTGAAATGTTTTAAAAATCACATGAGCGAATGGGCCGAGCCCATTCTTGTGCGTGTCGTCGGCCCACCGCGCCAAACCCTAGCGCCGCCAGACCAAGCCGTCCGATCGGATCGAGCGCTGTGAGTGTGCCACGTCGCGCGCGCGTGAGCCTTCGGATCGTCGCCGCCGGACGCTGCGGGATTGCGCCACGTCGGTCGTCTTGGCGAGATCACGAGCTAATGCCGCCGGCCGTTTCGCTCGTTCGCCGCTTTGTAGCGCGCGCGTCGAGGCCCTTTAAGTGCACCGAGTAGCGCGTCCGTGAGCTCCTTCATTGCATCTTTTGACTCCTCTCACGCACGCCGAGACCCTCTCTAGCGCTGGCGAGCTCGCCGTAGTTGCGTCTTTGTGCGCCGTTGTTTTTGCTTCCTCTCGCCGCCGTTCGTCGCTTTCGCGTGCTCAGACCGTTCGAAGTTCACGAAGCAAGGCGCATCGAGTGGACCACTTCTTCTCGCCGGAGAAGCCCCGCGTCGTCGCCGAGGTCATCTTCCCAGCTCGGCAACCTTCGCTTCTTCACCGCCGTCAACCTCGTCGAACCGCGCCGTGCCGTCCGATTTGCATCGTTCGGTTACGGTGAGTCGCGTAGCCTCCATCTCTGTAGATGTTTAGATTGAATCGTGGCGTTGGATCTTGATGTATGCGGCTTGGATTAGATCTAGTTTCGCGATATGTTTTTGTCTTAGCCGTTGGATCGTTAGTGGATGCGTAGGATTGAGCCACGTCGCGCCATGAGCGATGCCGCCGAATGCCGTGGGCCGTTAGATTAGATCTAAGCGGTAGAGATTGGATCTGGTTTTGCCCTAAGGATCTGCGCTGTCAGATTTGAGCGTGCGGCGGAGATGGCACCGTACCCTCGCCAAATCACGTGTTGGCGTGGGCATTTTGGTAGGGCGGAGACCGGATCGGCCGTCGATTTGGCGTCTGCGTCGCGATTGCGCCGCGTGTCGTCGCATGAACCGAGACGTCGCGATGGCGGCGCGGTCTTGGCCGTTGGATCTGGCGCCGTTGGATGTGCGGCGCGTGGGCGTGGAGTGCGGCGTCGCCGAACCGCGTGGGGTGAGATCCGGCCGTTGGATGAGCGGCGATGCGGATCTTGCCGCGTGTCGCGTCGGGATTGGTCTGCGCGTCGTCGGCGACGCCACGGCTTGCGTCACCGGTGCATGAGCACAGTCTTGCCGATCCACGGTGGACGAGCCGAACCGTGGACCCGACCCATGAATCAAAACAGCGTGGCGGCACTAGAGGCGCCACGTGTCGTCTTGGCGTCGGCAATGACGCGTCATAAATATTTTATATATAAAATATTTCGACCAAATTCATTTCTATCTGGCGTCATCATGACGCGATCTTGACGTCATTTATGCGAATTTCAAGTATAAAAATAATTTAGAAAAATCGTATTTTCTTAATTTACGTATTTTGATTTTATTCAAACTTCAAATGACTATAACTTTTGCATTTTAACTCGGTTTGGGTGATTCAAATTTCTAAAAATTCATAAAATTATGAGCTATTTAATGGTGAATTTTATTTGAATTTTGAGGTCATCTAGTCTTCTGTATTAGCTATTTATTGTATCTTTTTGTTTATGCAGCGTGAGCGCAAATTTGTCGGAAAGTTTCGAGGAAGAATTAGTCGCTCAAGACCAAGCTTGAACACGACCAGCAACTCTTTGAAGGCAAGTGATGCTTTGATCATTTTGATCCCAGATTTTAAAATGTAATTTATGCTTTGAAACTATGCATGCTAATTATTTAAAATGAATTTAAATTAATTTGGGATAATGTAGTTAATCAACCCATTTTGTTATGCCACCTTGAATTATTACTTGTATGCCTAAATCATTGTCACCTAAGTTTGATTATATTAGTTGGATGTTAATATTGTGCCAACACGGGAGGCTAGGCAGTGAGTAGATGCTTAGCCTTGCGTGAGTCATGAATGATCTTTCGAGAAATGCTACAAAATTGACTAATGGAATATTGAATGTATTTTGAAAGTGGTGTGATGATGCCACATGATGATATGGAAGTATGGTGACTGTGTGGTTCCATATTGATGTTGAGTTATTCTTGGCATGTGTTGCACAATAATCAATGGGGTGGGAAATGTTTTAGGCTGGGCAAGTGGCAAGAGGTCGTGTGCTGAGTGGGCTGTGTGGCGATGGGTTGATGAGTGATGTGAGTCTGTGTGCCACATTGGGCATGTGCCACTTGTTGAGTGTTGGAAGCCTTGCCTTGGTCGATTAAGGACTTCACCTTGCAAGCCTTTGATCCGAGTCACCGTACAACCACATGTCCGATATGGGATGACCTAGTTGACTAGGGTTACGATATCTTTCCTCCGATACCTCGGGGTGACAAGACACGGGGGTGTATCTGTATGGGGAGCGTACGTGCTACGGCTTGGTGCCCATCCAACGGTGATTGGCCGGTCCTATACTTGGCTCTGTGTGAGGAAGTGATAGTGAAGGCAATCTGGGAGAGGTTCTTTAGTTAAGGTAGAGGTTCTGAAAAGCTTTGTTGCGGACAATCACACTGTGGTGGCGGTGTATCTTGTGGGTAAAGTGTACAACCTCTGAAGAGTGTCAAAACTATTGAATAGCCGTGCTCACGAATTGAGCATTGCACGGGATTACTGATCAAGGGTAGATTTTCATAAACAAAACATGGAAGGGGTGGTGTGTGCCAAGTGTTAAAATGAACTATTAAGGTCATGTCTTGGAAACCTCATGGAAAAACCATTTGAAATTATTATTACGTATAAGCTTTCTCTTGCTTTAATCTAACTAAGATATTGGTTAAAAATCTTGCTTGATGCAAAAGAACCATTTAAGCCAATCCTTTGGAACAAGATCGCATATAGTAATAGTCTTGCATTACATGCATTACTTGTTGAGTGCCTTGTGTACTCACCCCACCTTGCTTTCAACCCCAACATCGGTGGAGAGACTACACGGTTTGGGAGGAGGAGTACATCGAGGACACGATGAACTAGGGGCAAGCCCGATCGGTTGCTGTGGCAAGATGAAGGCTTCCATGACCTTTTTTTATGTTCATTGCTATTTCTTTACTTTGAATAATGTAAGCCCTGTGTGGTGACCTATCTGTAAGGAGACCATAAGGTCGCATAACTCAGTTTATATACATGTTTGCACTATTTATTCTTATATCTTCGTGAATGTCGTGATGTGCAACCTGTATGATGTGTGTGCTAGCGTGATCTGGGTAGCACAGAATACACAGAGGGTCCGGATTTGCGGGTTCGGGTCCCGCAGAGGTGGTATCGAGCGGTGATTGTAGGCCTTGATCCTAGTTTGGTTGTGCCTAGGAGGGTAAAACTATTTTCTAAAGACCTAATCAACTTGAGCAAGAATATCAATGAAATCTTGACTTATCTCTTCTCCTTATTCATACCTATCTTTGAATTTTTATTATTCTCTATTTAATTTAAACAAGGTTTGTTTTGGCGGATGAGGATGATCCATACCTATGGAGAGCGCTGACGGAGGATCGCCGCAGAGTTATGGCGTATGATGCGATTGCTCGGAGGTTTTGATGCACCAGCATGTCGAGGACTTGGTGAGTGCAGGCGGGACTTGGCGTCGCTGGGATGTCAAGATCACGATGTATGCTCGGGAAAGGGCGAGGCGAGCCGTCCTATCTACATTACGGTCGAGGTCTTCTTTTGAGGCGGAATCCGAGAGGCGCGACGAGCGTGCGGCGGTTGCCCGCACCTACTCCGCAGAGTTGGAGGCACCGTCTTTCGTCACCATCCGCGTCGGGACAACCATTTTGACAGATGGAGCTCATGGAGGAGGACGCCACTATCACCCACTGGCGAGTGCGTCATCGCCCGGGAGGACGCCTTGGGCGAGGCAGTCCGGAGGCTGCGAGAGGACCCGCACCGAGGTCACGGAGGCAAGGATCCACCATGCGGGAGGGCTTAGCTCACTCCATGCGAAAGATCCGGGAGTTGGAGATGGCTCTGTATGGACCCGAGCCCGAGCGATCCCGAGTTACGATCCAGATCCGGAGGAGCAGGCGCAGAGGCACCAGGTCTTGGAGCGAGCGACCACAGGACCAGGTAGTCGATGGGGTCTTTTGCACCACCGCGATGGTCACGAGGACCAGTTCGTCCGATGCGGAGCACCCACGGTGTATGCTCCGGGGGAGCCGCAGTCGGGTTGGCTCGATGAGTGATTGAGTCTAGTAGAGTATAGTGTCGAGACTAGAAGGTTGAGTCGCGTCTTTTCTTCAGAGTCACCATTAGGTGTGAGTCGTCATGGGTTCCTATGTTTGCTTACTTGTTTTGGTTGTGAGTGTCTCGTATGCGTTGCATTGCCCTTAGGCACTTGTGAGCAACCATACAGCTTTATATTATATCAATAAAGTGGCTAAATAATTTAAGTTACACCTGTTTCCCCACATAAGTTATTTTACTCAAATCATGCTTTCTTCTTTTCTTAACCTTGGAAGCTTGCAATAGATGGTGAGGACACGTGGAAATGTTGGAGCCAGCGGAAGTGGAGCTAACCAGACGGATAACCAGAATGAAGAGCCGATTCCTCAACCGCCGCAGGTCGATATGCAAAACACAGGAGCCTTCTTGATGCCTGGACTCAACTTATGAGCACAATGGTTCAAACCATGCGGCAGATATCCAACCAAGGCTGCTGCGAATGTTCAACTTGGGGTAACCATGGACCACACCCTACTCAAGGTTGTCGGAGTTTATGAGAACCCGTCCACCTACCTTCTCGAACAACGCCAATCCACCGGAGGCGGACGATTGGCTAAGGACAATTGAAAGGAAGCGCACATTACCCAAAGTGTGTAGGACATGAGAGGGTACTCTATGCCTCTCATCAACTCGAAGGAACCGCCGCAATGGTGGGAAAACCTGCGCGACTCATGAGGACCCACAGAGTATCACGTGGGAGAATTCACCTCGACTTTCGCCCGAGCACCATGTACCCGAGGGTATCATGGATCTCAAAAGGAGGAATTCGAAGCTGAAGCGGTGGCGATCGGTGGCGATTACGAACAAGTTCACCCAAGCGCACGCTACGCACCGGAGGGCGTGGCTACGGATAAGGCAGCACAATCCCGCTTCATGAAGGGATTGAATGCGAGGTTGCAGTGGGGTGATCACCCACACATTCCACGACTTCCAAGAGCTAGTTAACAAAGTTCTTATATTAGAGGACAAGCGCCGAGAGCCGGATGACAACAGAAGCGCAGAATGGCACAACAAGGAGGTCGTCGGGGCGCGAGAGGCGAGGGCGGCACCTCAGCGATTCATCCGGTACCCCGGAGGAAATGATAGGGTACCACTGCCGCAAATCGCCCGATGGGTCGAATGTTCGAGACTCGGCCGAATCGTAGCGCAGGTGGAGGAACCTCTCGAGCGATGGGAAGACGTTGCTATCATTGCAATGAAATGGGGCATTTGCCAATAATTGCCCCAAGAAGGAGGTGTCACCCGGTCCGCTTTAACACAGGGAACACACGGCAAGAACTCCGCGCCAATCGTGAACGCGGGGCATCAACAAAGAAGAACTCCATCCCAAGGAACGCACGAGGACGAGTCAACCACATTACGACGGATGAAGTGCGAGCGCCACGGATGTTATCTTGGGTAAGTTCTAGTAAACTCGATTACCATCTTGTTTTATTTGATTCCGGAGCTTCGCATTCTTTTATTTCCCGAGATTTTGCTGTTCAAAATGATATGGAAATAGTGAATCTTAAATGTGTGCTCATAGTCCAATCCCCTGGATCAGAACTCCGATCTAAAGTAGGATGTTCTGGGGTAAGGCTAATAATTAATGGGGTTGAGTTCCTAGCGAACTTAATCGTCCTTAATACCCAAACCTTGGATGTTATCCTGGGAATGGATTGGTTAACCAAACACAAAGCGATCTTTGGATCGGAAAAAGAGTCATATCGGTCGAGAGCCCTGATGGAAAGAAGATTGAGTTTGAAGCAAAATCAACTGCGGGATGGACAATTGATGGTCAACAAGATGAAGACTGTCGACAGAGGAAGTGCCCATAGTCAATGAATATCCGGACGTTTTCCGAAAGATTTACGGAATCCGCGGATAGAGATATCGAGTTCGTGATAGAGTGGTTCGAGGACAGCTCCATAGCTAAGAGACCTTACAGGATGTCCACAGAGGAATTGGTGGAAATGAAGAAACAAATTGAAGAGTCTTTGAAAAGGGATTTATAAGACCTAGTTCATCGCCATGGGGAGCACTGTCTTATTCGTCAAGAAGAAGGGCGGAGTTTTAGGTTGTGTATAGACTATCGTGCACTCAATGATGTGACGATAAAGAATAAGTATCCTCTACCGGGATCGATGATTTGTTTGACCGATTAAGAGGAGCAGGAGTTTTCTCCAAAATTGATCTCCGATCGGGATACCATCAATTGAAGATCCGATCGGAGGATATTCAAGAAGCGCATTTTCGTCAAGATATGGACACTACGAGTTTGATGATGTCCTTTGGTTTGACAAATGCACCAATATTTTATGAACTTAATGAATAAGGTTTTATGGAATACTTGGACAAGTTCGTCGTCGTATTCATAGATGATATCCTTATCTATTCCAAGGCGAGAGAAGAGCACGCCGAGCATTTGAGGCTAGTCCTTGAAAGGTTGAGAGAGCAACGATTGTTTGCAAAATTTAGCAAATGTGATTTACGGAAGAATAAGGTTGAATTTCTTGGTCACATAATGACTGCAGCGGGAGTTGCGGTAGATCCAAAGAAAGTGGAGACGGTTACGCATTGGGAGCAACCCAAGTCGGTAACCCAAATCCGTAGTTTCCTTGGAATGGCGGGTATTACCGTCGATTCATCGAAGGATTCTCTACGATTGCGAGACCTCTTACGCAATTGTTGAAAAAGGAAAGGAAATTCCTATGGACACCGAGTGTGGGAAGAGTTTTCGGAGTTGAAGAAAAGATTAACATCGGCTGTACTAGTTTTACGGCGTTCATCAAGACTTTGACATCTTTTGTGATGCATCGCGTCGAGGATTGGGATGCGTGTTGATGCAAAATAGGAAGGTAATTGCCTATGCATCGAGGCAATTGAGACCACATGAGGAGAACTATCCGACTCATGATTTGGAATTAGTGCAGTAGTGCATGCACTAAAGATATGGCGTCATCATCTCATCGGAAATAGATGTGAAGTGTATCTGAGATCATAAAAGTCTTAAGTATATCTTCACATAAGTGACCTAAATATGAGACAAAGAAGATGGTTAGAGTTAATCAAGGATTATAATATAGGAATTCACTACCATCTGGTAAAGCCAGCGTAGTGGCGGGCGCTTGAGCGAAAGAACCACGGTGTTAATATCTTTGATGGAAACAAGTCGGCGGAATTGTGTAAGGATTTCGAAATTAGAAGCGGAAATGGTACGGAAGGATTCCTAGCAACTTTGGAAGTAAGGCCTACCTGGAAGATCGGATCAAGGAAGGCGGAAAGATGATGATAAGATCAAAAGGATTAAGGGCAAAATGGATGAAGGCAAAGCAAAAGATTTCAAACTGGATGAACAAGGTACTATGTGGTTTAAAGGCGCATTTGTGTACCGAACAAAAAGGAGTTGAAGCGATTAATTCTAGAGGAGGCTCATGACTCGGATACTCAATTCATCCAGAAGTGCGAAAATGTATCAAGATTTAAAGGAAAGATTTTGGTGGCCAAGCATGAAGCGAGAAGTCGCCGAATATGTTGCATTATGTGACATATGCCAAAGAGTCAAAGCTATGCACCAAAGACCAGCAGGCTATTACAACCCTTAAAGATACCGAATGGAAATAGGAAGAAATTGGTATGGATTTCATAACCGATTACCCGAGCATAAAGTGGATATGATTCCATATGGGTCATAGTGGATCGCCTAACCAAAGTGGCACATTTCATACCGGTGAAGACCACTTATTCCGAGACCGCTAGCGTAACTTTATATGGCACGGATCGTGCGCTTGCACGAGTAATCAAGAAGATAGTATCGGACGGTACCCAATTTACCTCAGATTTTGGGGTAAGCTACATGAGGCAATGGGGACTCGTTTGAACTTGATCTGACCTACCATCCATGAGACGGATGGTCAAGCGAGAGGTTAACCTGATATTAGAGGATATGTTGAGGGCATGTGCCTTAGCATATTCCAACTCATGGGACAAGTGTTTGCCTTATCTTTGAGTTTAGTTACAACAACGGTTATCAAGCAAGTTTACGGATGTCTCCATTTGAAGCTTTGTATGGTCGGTCTGTCGAACACCATTGAATTGGAATGAGACAGGTGAACGACACGTCTTTGGACGGACATTCTTCAGAAGCGGAAGAACGAGTCATACGATCGGGGAAAGATTGAAGATTGCACAATCAAAGCGAAAGAGTTATCTTGACAACCGTCGCAGAAACCGAGCTTTGAACCCAAGATTTTGTGTACCTTAGAGTCACACCTCTCAAAGTCGGGAGGTTCCATGCAAAGGGAAACTCGCACCAGATCGTCGGACCATTCAAGATCTTGAGCCGCAGAGGTGAAGTTGCTTATCGATTGGAGTTACCACGGTCTTTGGCGAGTGCATGATGTATTTCATGTATCACAACCAAGAAGTGTCTTCAAACCGGAGGAGCAAACACCTTTGGAGGCAATTGATCTGCAGGAAGATCGACTTACAAAGAACATCAGATGAAGATTACGGGCGTAATGGGCGGAGAGACAAGGAACAAGTCAACACGTTCTGCGAGAATTCAATGGAGTAACCATTCGAAAGTGAAGCCACGTGGGAGCGCCAAGAAGACTCAAGAAGGAGTTTCCTAACCTATTTACGTAGACGATACGAATCTCGGGGCGAGATTACATTAAGGGGAGGTTTGTAACACCTAATTTTTGCTCTAATTTGAATTTTGAAGTATTTTTGATTTTCTTGTGAATTTTTGGGAATTTATTTAAGTTAATTTGGATTTATTCAAATAGAACTTTTCTTGAAAACAATTAAATAATGGAAAAGTTTTTGCAAAGTTTTATTGCAAATATTTTAATGGAGTTCCAAACATCTCAAAGTAATTTCTGGAATTTTTCTGCTATTTTAAAAGCTCCAAATGATTTAATTGAATTTCTAGAATTATTTTAAATGTGAAATGTTTAAAAAATCACATGAACAGTAATGGGCCGAGCCCATTACTGTGCGTGTCGTCGGCCCAACCGCGCCGAAACCCTAGAGCCGCCCAGCCAAGCCGTCCAATCCGGATCGAACGCCTGTGAGTGTGCCACGTCGCCCGCACGCGTGAGCCTTCGGATCGTCGCCGCACGGACGCGCGGGATTGCGCCACGTCGGTCGTCTTCGCGAGATCACCGGAGCTAATGCCGCCGACCGTTTCCGCTCGTTCGCGCTTTGTAGCACGCACGTCGAGGCCCCTTTAAGTGCACCGAGTAGCGCGTCCGTGAGCTCCTTCACTGCGTCTTTTGACTCCTCTCACGCCGCCGAGACCCTCTCTAGCGCTGGCGAGCTCGCCGTAGTTGCGTCTTTGTGCCGCCGTTGTTTTTGCTTCCTCTCGTCGCCGTCCGTCGCTTTCGCGTGCTCGACCCGTTCCGAGTTCACCAAGCAAGGCGCGTCGAGTGGACCACTTCTTCTCGCCGAGAAGCCCGCAGCCAGCCGTCGCCGAGGTCATCTTCCCGACTCGGCAACCTTCGCTTCTTCGCCGTCAACCTCGTCAAATCAGCGCCGCCGTCCGATTTGCATCGTTCGGTTACGGTGAGTCCGCGTAGCCTCCATCTCTGTAGATGTTTAGATTGAATCGTGGCGTTGGATCTTGATGTATGCGGCTTGGATTAGATCTAGTTTCGCGATATGTTTTTGTCTTAGTCGTTGGATCGTTAGTGGATGCGTAGGATTGAGCCACGTCGCGCCATGAGCGATGGCCGCTCGGTATCGTAGGCCGTTAGATTAGATCTAAGCGGTAGAGATTGGATCTGGTTTTGCCCTAAGGATCTGCGCTTCAGATTTGAGCGTGCGGCGGAGATGGCACCGTACCCTCGCCAAATCACGTGTTGGCGCGTGGGCATTTTGATCGGGCGAGACCGATCCACCGTCGATTTGGGCGTCTTGTCGCGATTGCGCCGCGTGTCGTCGCATGAACCGAGACGTCGCGATGGCGGCGGTCTTGGCCGTTGGATCCGAAAGGCGCGTTGGATGTGCGGCAGCGTGGGCGTGGAGTCGCGGCGTCGCCGAACCGCGCGGTGAGATCCGGCCGTTGGATGGCGGCGATGCGGATCTTGCCGCGTGTCGCGTCGGGATTGGCTGCGCATTGTCGCCGACGCCACGGCTTGCGTCACCGGTGCATGAGCGCGATCTTTGCCGATCCACGGTGGACCGAGCCAAACGTGGACCCGACCCATGAATCAAACAGCGTGGCGGCACTAGAGGTCGCCACGTGTCGTCTTGGCGTCGGCAATGGCGTCATAAATATTTTATATATAAAAATATTTCGACCAAAATTCATTTCTATGCTGACGTCATCATGACGCGATCTTGACGTCATTTATGCGAATTTCAGTATAAAAATAATTCAGAAAAATCGTATTTTCTTAATTTACGTATTTTGATTTTATTCAAACTTCAAATGACTATAACTTTTGCATTTTAACTCGGTTTGGGTGATTCAAATTTCTAAAAATTCATAAAATTATGAGCTATTTAATGGTGAATTTTATTTGAATTTTGAGGTCATCTAGTCTTCTGTATTAGCTATTTATTGTATCTTTTTGTTTATGCAGCGTGAAGCGCAAATTTGTCGGAAAGTTTCGAGGAAGAATTAGTCGCTCAAGACCAAGCTTGAACACGACCAGCAACTCTTTGAAGGCAAGTGATGCTTTGATCATTTTGATCCCAGATTTTAAAATGTAATTTATGCTTTGAAACTATGCATGCTAATTATTTAAAATGAATTTAAATTAATTTGGGATAATGTAGTTAATCAACCCATTTTGTTATGCCACCTTGAATTATTACTTGTATGCCTAAATCATTGTCACCCTAAGTTTGATTATATTAGTTGGATGTTAATATTGTGCCAACACGGGAGGCTAGGCAGTGAGTAGATGCTTAGCCTTGCAATGAGTCATGAATGATCTTTCGGAGAAATGCTACAAAATTGACTAATGGAATATTGAATGTATTTTGAAAGTGGTGTGATGATGCCACATGATGATATGGAAGTATGGTGACTGTGTGGTTCCATATTGATGTTGAGTTATTCTTTGGCATGTGTTGCACAATAATCAATGGGGTGGGAAATGTTTTAGGCTGGGGCAAGTGGCAAGAGGTGTGTGCTGGTGGGCTGTGTGGCGATGGGTTGATGAGTGATGTGAGTCTGTGCCACATTGGGTGTGTGCCACTGTTGAGTGTTGGAAGCCTTGCCTTGGTCGATTAAGGACTTCACCTTGCAAGCCTTTGATCCGAGTCACCGTACAACCACATATCCGATATGGGACAGACCTAGTTGACTAGGGTTACGATATCTTTCCTCGATACCTCGGGGTGACATGACACGAGGGTGTATCTGTATGGGGAGCGTGCACGTGCTACGGCTTGGTGCCCATCCAACGGTGATTGGCCGGTCCTATACTTGGCTCTGTGTGAGGAAGTGATAGTGAAGGCAATCTGGAGAGGTTCTTTAGTTAAGGTAGAGGTTCTGAAAAGCTTTGTTGCGGACAATCACACATGTGGTGGCGGTGTATCTTGTGGGTAAAGTGTACAACCTCTGAAGAGTGTCAAAACTATTCGAATAGCCGTGCTCACGGAATTGAGCATTGCTCGGGATTACAGATCAAGGGTAGATTTTCATAAACAAAACATGGAAGGGGTGGTGTGTGCCAAGTGTTAAAAATGAACTATTAAGGTGTGTGTCGGAAACCTCATGGAAAAACCATTTGAAATTATTATTACGTATAAGCGTTCTCTTGCTTTAATCTAACTAAGATATTGGTTAAAAATCTTTGCTTGATGCAAAAGAACCATTTAAGCCAATCCTTTGGAACAAGATCGCATATAGTAATAGTCTTGCATTCATGCATTACTTGTTGAGTGCCTTGTGTACTCACCCCACCTTGCTTTCAACCCCAACATCGGTGGAGGAGACTACACGGTTTGGGAGGAGGAGTACATCGAGGACACGATGAACTAGGGGCAAGCCCGATCGGTTGCTGTGGCAAGATGAAGGCTTCCATGACCTTTTTTTATGTTCATTGCTATTTCTTTACTTTGAATAATGTAAGCCCTGTGTGGCTGACCTATCTGTAAGGAGACCATAAGGTCGTACAACTCGGTTTATATACATGTTTGCACTATTTATTCTTATATCTTCGTGAATGTCTGTGATGTGCAACCCTGTATGACTGTGTGTGCTAGCGTGATCCTGGACTGGCACAGAATACACAGAGGGTCTGGATTTGCGGGTTCGGGTCCCGACAGAGGTGGTATCAGAGCAGGCTGACTGTAGGCCTTGATCCTAGTTTGGTTGTGCCTAGGAGGGTAAAACTATTTTCTAAAGACCTAATCAACTTGAGCAAGAATATCAATGAAATCTTGACTTATCTCTTCTCCCTTATTCATACCTATGCTGAATTTTTATTATTCTCTATTTAATTTAAACAAGGTTTGTTTTGGCAGATGAGGATGATCCATACCTATGGAGAGCGCACCGGAGGATACGCCGCAGAGTTATGGCGTATGATGCGATTGCTCGGAGGTTTTGATGCACCAACATGTCGAGGACTTGGTGGTGCAGGCGGGACTTGGCGTCGCTGGGATGTCAAGATCACGATGTATGCTCGGGGAAAGGGCGAGGCGAGCCGTCCTATCTACATTACTGATCGGGAGGTCTTCTTTTGAGGCGAGAATCCGAGAGGCAGCGCGCGACGAGCGTCAGCGGTGCCCGCACCTACTCCGCAGAGTTGGAGGGCACCGTCTTTCGTCACCATCCGCGTCGGGACAACCATTTTGACAGGATGGAGCTCATGGAGGAGGACGCCACTATCACCCACCTGGCGAGGTACGTCATCGCCCAGGAGGACGCCTTGGACGAGACAGTCCAGGAGCTGCAGAGGACCCGCACCGAGGTCACGGAGGCAAGGATCCAGCTGCGGGAGGGCTTAGCTCACTCCATGCAGAAGATCCAGGAGTTGGAGATGGCTCTGTATGGACCCGAGCCTGAGCCAGTCCTGGAGTTACACGATCCAGATCCGGAGGAGCCAGAGCAGGAGGCACCAGGTCTTGGGCAGCGACCACAGGACCGGAGTCGATGGGGTCTTTGCACCAGTGCGATGAGTCACGAGACCAGTTCGTCCGATGCGAGCACCCACGGTGTATGCTCGGGAGCGCGATCGGGTTGGCTCGATGAGTGATTGAGTCTAGTAGAGTATAGTGTCGAGACTAGAAGGTTGAGTCGCGTCTTTTCTTCAGAGTCACCATTAGGTGTGAGTCGTCATGGGTTCCTATGTTTGCTTACTTGTTTTGGTTGTGAGTGTCTCAGATCGTTGCATTGCCCTTAGGCACTTGTGAGCAACCATACGACTTTATATTATATCAATAAAGTGGCTAAATAATTTAAGTTACACTGTTTCCCCACATAAGTTATTTTACTCAAATGCATGCTTTCTTCTTTTCTTAACCTTGGAAGCTTGCAGCGATGGTGAGGACACGTGGAAATGTTGGAGCCAGTGAAGTGGAGCTAACCAGATAGATAACCAGAATGAAGAGCCGATTCCTCAACCGCCGCAGGTCGATATGCAAAACCTGGGAGCCTTCTTGACTGCCTAGACTCAACTTATGAGCACAATGGTTCAAACCATGCGGCAGATATCCAACCAAGCTGCTGCGAATGTTCAACACAGGGGTAACCATGGACCACACCCCTACTCAAGGTTGTCGGAGTTTATGAGAACCCGTCCACCTACCTTCTCGAACAACGCCAATCCACTGGAGGCGGACGATTGGCTAAGGACAATTGAAAGGAAGCTGCACATTACCCAGTGTGTAGGACATGAGAGGGTACTCTATGCCTCTCATCAACTCGAAGGAACTGCCGCAGAATGGTGGGAAAACCTGCGCGCGACTCATGAGGACCCACAGTATCACGTGGGAGGAATTCACCTCGACTTTCGCCAGCACCATGTACCCGAGGGTATCATGGATCTCAAAAAGGAGGAATTCCGAAGCCTGAAGCAGGGTGGCCAGTCAGTGGCCGATTACCTGAACAAGTTCACCCAACTGGCACGCTACGCACCGGAGGACGTGGCTACGGATAAGGCCAGACAATCCCGCTTCATGAAGGGATTGAATGCAGGGTTGCAGGTGGGGCCGATCACCCACACATTCCCTGACTTCCAAGAGCTAGTTAACAAAGTTCTTATATTAGAGGACAAGCGCCGAGAGCTGGATGACAACAGAAGCGCAGAATGGCACAACAAGGAGGTCGTCGGGGCAGAGGCGGCGGGGCGGCACCTCAGCAGTTCATCCGGTACCACCGGAGGAAATGATAGGGTACCACTGCCGCAAATCGCCCGATGGGTCGAGAATGTTCGAGACTCGGCCCGAATCGTAGCGCAGGTGGAGGAACCTCTCAGGCAGTGGGAAGACGTTGCTATCATTGCAATGAAATGGGGCATTTTGCCAATAATTGCCCCAAGAAGGGAGGTGTCACCCGGTCGCTTTAACACGGGAACACACCGGCAAGAACTCCCGCGCCAATCGTGAACGCGGGGCATCAACAAGCGACAACTCCATCCCAAGGAACTGCACGAGGGCGAGTCAACCACATTACTGACGGATGAAGTGCGAGCGCCACTACACCGGTTGGGAGGAGGAGTACATCGAGGACCACGATGAACTAGGGGCAAGCCCATCGGTTGCTCGTGGCAAGATGAAGGCTTCCACGACCTTTTTTTTATGTTCCGCTGCTATTTCTTTACTTTGAATAATGTAAGCCCTGTGTGGCTGACCTATCTGTAAGGAGACCATAAGGTCGAACAACTCGGTTTATATACATGTTTGCACTATTTATTCTTATATCTTCGTGAATGTCTGTGATGTGCAACCCTGTATGACTGTGTGTGCTAGCGTGATCCTGGACTGGCACAGAATACACAGAGGATCCGGATTTGCGGGTTCGGTTCCCGACAAAACATCAATGAACAACTAGTATGGTGAGGTGACAACTAAAAAATCACGACATCAGTAGTAATTCATTCAACACGGGACATTAATGATCAACTAGCATCAACAAGATCAAGTACACTGCAATATAGTAGTATTTGCAGCAGAAAATGTTGGTGTGGAACTCAAGTATATATCAACTAGTGATTGTAGAAAGTTAAGCTCAATGTATGGCCAGGCTCTCAATCGGAAAGCAATGCCCAGACTAATTAAAGCAACTTGTTTGTGCTAGTAATACATTATATTATAATTTTTAAAATTCAAGTGTAACAAGTAGAGTGTTTGTTTTTTAGCCTTTTCGGCGACCCGTAAATATCATGTCTAAAAGGTATTTTTATGAACAGTGGACCACATTTGATCTTTGATATATGCACTATCATATTATGAGGGTGTTAGTAAAATTATAATTAGTATAACGATACTAATTAAGTAGCGAAATCACGTTATTGCATGTGAACAATTCGCAGCCTTCTGCGTTATTGCATGTGGACAAAATCGCGTTTTTGCATGTGAACAATTTGTAGCCTTGTGCGTTATTGCATGTGGACAAAATTGCGTTATTGCATGTGAACAAATCGCGTTATTGCATGTGAATAAATTTACACCTTGCTTTGCATGTATTTTCCACTAGTGCAATAACCCATAATTATTATAGTCGATGACAACTCATGTTATGAATATTTCGTACAAAGCACTTAAACTATTTGTTGAACATACATAAGGGCACATGCACCAAAATTTCAGATGATAAAATAAGCAATAGATTAAATTATATTACAAGGGCATTACAACGATGTGAAATTGCTTGATTTAACTAACTAACGAAAGCATTGTTTGTCATGGTGGAACAGATGATCGTTCCGCCTATCTGGGTATAGCCATCTCCTCCTTCATTCTCTTCGTTATGTGGCTGGCAGTTCTTGAACGTGTGTCTGTTAAGCACTGTGAACATTTCTTCACGCGCTTACGCTTTTGGACTCATTCATGTCATTCTGATCGCCTTATTTTGCGACGGCCTCCTTTGTATGATCTTGCATCAAAGTCGAGACCAGAACCTTTCATCGACACTAGGGGTTGTGGTGAAAGAACCGAAACAACACCATAACCATACTGACTCACCCCGAGTTGCCATCACCTTTTCCTTTGTAAAATATTCAGATATATATGTCTTGGTCATAATCCAAATAATGCACATGCAGCTATCACATGAGAACATGGCCTATGCAACAGAGGGGTTTGTTACACGAGCATTGACATTCACTGTAAGATGCACTCTTGGGTGATAACCTTACGGTTTGTTCCCAGTCATTTATCCCTGCATATCACCTCGAAGCGCAGTGTTCGTGAACCTACTTTGATAGCTCTATGCTTGCCCGCCTTCTTACTCTTCTCATCCATGTATTTACTTATCATGCTTGAGTACAAGGCATTCTCATCTCTCATTACTACTTTAGTAGCTTTATGCCTATCCACAAAATACTTGGTTGTACCCCGCAACACTCCCTCAACAATTCCTACAACGGGAGACACCTCATCCCTCTCATTACCCAGTTGCACACCTCCGCCAAGTTGGTCGTCATGACACCGTATCTAGCACCATGTGTGTCATGTAACATTGACCACTTCTCTTTGGGCTCGTGCTTTATCCAGTCCGAGAAACATTTGATTGGCCTTTGCCTTCGACGACGACTCGTCGCCTCATCTTCTGTTGCCCGAGGGAATAAAGGCTCTGCCTGCTCCTGTGTTACACTGCTAGTAGTCTCTTTGTGTTTTTTTTGTTAGCTCATCAAGATTCTTCCAAAGAGTACGGAACATGCTATCTTGGTTCTGCTTACATAACCTCTTGAACATGTTCATCAGTTCCTTGTTCTTGAATTGCTTATAGAAGTTCGCGCCCAAATGCCTCATGCACCATCAGCTCTGCAAATCAGTCCAGGGAAAAGGCTCCTCTTCCCCTGTTTGCAACTGTCTGATGGCACTAAGCAGACCAGCATGCTTGTCATGCAGTATGCACACATGTTGGCGAGTTTTCACCACCCCGATCTTCAAGTTCCGCAGGAACCACAGCCAACTCTCATAGTTCTCGCTTTCCACAAAGGCGAACGCAACAGGCAGAATCTGGTTGTTCGCGTCGACGCCCACAGCTATCATTATTTGTCCTTTGTATTTCCCGGTCAGGAATGTGCTATCCACACACAACAATGGACGGCAGTGATAGAACGCCCTAATGCAAGCGACAAATGCGAAGAAAACTCTCTTCAGATGCCTCTTGTTCGGCCACTTCCTTGACGGACAATCCTGATAATCATAAAAAGTACCAGGATTTCTTCCCTGAATGCAACTGAGCAGTGCGGGCAGATTATGGTACGAGTCTTCAAATTTCACAAATCTCATTTCCAAGGCCTTCTGCTTCGCCCTCCATGCCTTCCCGTAGCTAATTGTGTACTGAAATCTGTTCTCAATTGCTCGGATAATAACACGGGCTCAAAATTGAGTTCTCAACTATCTCGGGTACATGACACTCGCGATATACCCGGACGACAGGTTCCTGTGAGCCACCATGGTTTCCTCAGTCATACAACTATCTTGTTCAACCTTCGAACATAGCCAGTGGGTGCCCCATTTGGGCTTGTACGCGTGCACTCTCTAGGGGCGCCCTTGCATCTCGCACACCACGTCGTAGCAGGTTGGGGTGGACTTCTTAACCCTGAAAGTTCTTCTAAGTGATAAGGCCCAATCTTTGATTGTATCCTGCACTGTCTCTTTTGTGGGGTATATGCTGTTAGATCTCACCTCATTGTCGCTATACTGCCAAAGTGTATCATTGCCTTCATTTACAACCAGGTTATTAAATTGATGCGTGCTCCAATCTGCTGGCACAAGTGGCTCAACATCTTCATCTTCCTCATCCGAGTTATCATCTTCTTCCACTTCTACTTGTTCATATTCAAGGTCTTCCTCTTTCATCTGTGCTATTACTTCCTCAATTTCCTCACCTTCGACTACTTGCCCCCGCGCATCTTGCCCAATGTTTCCATCATCCTCCCCAATCTCAACTTGCTCACCACTCTGGTAGACGATATCCTCATTGCAACCCTGAACATGCGGCTCCCGGCTAGACTCTCCAATTTCAGTGTCACCATAAGTATACTCATTTTGAGGCTCACTACACTCACCAGCGTCTAGCTGCTGCCGCGGGGCAACAACCCTTTCATACGCTTGAACCAAAAGCACCCGATACCATCCACGTTGCCCCGCCCCCCCTCACATATGACCTCCAAGATTCAGTTCCCTTCAGCTCAACTAACTCCCAATAAACAGGATCATCCGCATGGTGCAAAGGCAAGATAACTTCAACTGGCACTTCTCTTGTTCCATTCGAAACGTATAATACAACCAATTCAACACAGAAGCAAATGTATGCTCTTTGACCCTACTTAAACTTCTATCCACATACTGAAAGTTACTCAGATCCGCACCCTCCGAACCGTACATGACAACCCCTTCTCCATAAAAGATTCTAAATGGAACTCGTTCTGACATATCTGCGAACCTATTCATTAACACATGAATTAATTACTCTTCGTAAAAAGTACTATAAATTATACGTATGTATATCTACACTTGCGAAAAATATCTACATTACTAAAAATATTCATCTCTGCACTTGTATTTCTAAAAACATCTACTGACTGTATGTACAACGCAGATAATCGTATGTTTTAGGTAGATAATTACTCATGATTTGGACCGGTGTTTGTTAATGGGCCATCATTACCCTAAACACTAAATTACTAAAAATATAAACAATACATTTAACTACATCTAACCCTAAACACTAAACAAAATAAACCGCAAAAATATTTACATCTAACCCTAACCCTAAACACTAAACAAAAAAACTGCGAAACTAATTAGATCTAACCCTAACCCTAAACACTAAACAAATTAAACCGCGAAAATATTTACATCTAACCCTAAAGACTAAACAAAAAAACCGCGGAACTAATTAGATCTAACCTTAACCCCAACACTAAACAAAATTAAACCGCGAAAATATTTACATCTAACCCTAAACACTAAACAAAAAAACCGCGAAAATAATTAGATCTAACCCTAACCCTAAACACTAAACAAATTCAACCGCGAAAATATTTACATCTAACCCCTAACCCTTCCTAAACACTAAACAAAAAAACCCACCAAACTAATTAGTTCTAACCCTAACCCTAAACTACATAAAATGAAGCATAAAAAAATTACCTGCGCAGCCGCCGCTCTTCTTCCCCTTCTTTACTTCTCTTCCTCCCTTCTCTTTTCTTCTCCGTCTCTTTCTCTTCTCCCTTCTTCTCCTTCTCTTCTCCCTCCCGTTCTTCTTCTCTCGGCCGAGCGCCTGGTTTTGGCAGAGCTCAAGTCGCCCTCTAGTTGGGCGACAGGAGGCCGCCCGCGCCCCTGTCGCCCAACCGTTCATCGATTTCAGCATTGTCGCTCTCTAGGACGGCGATTTTGTCTTGTCGCCCATTGGGAGGGTGACATTTCACTTGTCGCCAGCGCACATGCCACTTGTCGCCAAACCATAGGGCGATCAGCCCCTGTCGCCCAACCAACGGGCGACAGGGGTATATTTTTGCAAAAAAAAATCGTGGTATATTTTTGCAATTTGAATTATAAAATGTATTATTAAAAAAAATCGGCCGATGCCGAGCTCGGCGTCGAACACCACGGCGTAGACGGCCTCGGCCAAGCGTTGGGAGATCGCGAACCGACAGGAGGTAGGAGGGCAGGTATTTGCACCAAAAAATAGTAAATATGGTCAAAATCGGCAGCCTAGAGTCAACAAGACACGATTAGGATAACGGATCAAAATATTTGAAAATAAGACAGATTGTTAAGGAAAACACCCTTAAAATCGAGGCCGATACGGATACCACTCCCAACGTGTTGTACCAGGACTCTATCGACCGGTGGGTATAAAAGGCGGATGAGGGCGAGCTGCAAAGAAAACAACAATAAAATCCACAAGACTGCATTGTTCTCTTTTCCTGTCGACTAGGAGTAGTTCTGTAATTTAGTCTTCTTGTAATCTGATTTTGATCAATAAAGTTGCGCATCGCCAATTGTTGATCTTCATCGGTTACACCTCAGGTTCGATTCGCTCTGATTTTGTTGCGTATCACCTTCTTCAGAGTCGATTTACCTTTACCCTCTGGTTAGCCTTAATCGGCTAATTGAACTTTCCTTTTTATATTGATTTAATCGGCTTTTAGCTGATTAAATATAAGCCGATTGTTTCCTAGGATCGACTTTGATCGAATTTTACACTTGTCGTTACCGATTGCAGAGTCAAATCGATTGGCACGCTCTGAACTAGGTGTTCGTCTGATGTGCTGTGGACAAGAACTCTAATTCAAGTTTTTAGCGCCAACACACTCTTGTTACGTCCGGTGGGACCAACAATGTCTTCATCAAGGAAGTCGATTCCACCATCTGATCTCAATATTGAGGCCATAATCGTCCCTACGCTGGACGATCTAACGCTAGAGCAGCGTAAGAAAATTGAAGATCGAAAAGCCGCTCTTGAAGAAATGATGCTAAATTCTTACCAGAAGACTCGACGTGACCGACAGTTAACGCCATTGGTGATGTAGGAGTTATAGATAGCCCGGTAAGTCAATATCTACCGCTCAAGCCAAACTATCGACTATGATTAATCAATATGTACACTATGCTCTAATAAACTAATCATCGGCTCTCGTTACAACACTTAAATCGATGATTGCGAATAGTGTGAAAACTATCGCTTAGGAGTTGGCATCATCTGGGAGTCTGTTTGACCCGATGCAAGTTCTGCCAAGTTATCCTACTTTTTCCATAGCACAAAATATGCAGAGCACGTCAGCTGATCCTAAACCATTGGTTATAACCTCACCTCCAACCATGATGCCGACTCAACCTACCATCATACTGCCACGAGATCCTCGGTCGAGTGGGGTAACACATTACCAGGCATATACCTATGCTGCTAAGTTAGACGCATCGGCTAATCTACCGTCATCAGCCCTGTTTTACGCTTTTCCACAATCGGTTCCACAGCCGATTGAATCTGATAGGTACCCACAATACCATGAGCCTGTCACACCTAGGAATCTGGTCCACACAGGGTAGTAACCTATTCAGAACCCTTTGTCCCATTACCGGAACCACCGACTAGGAGAAACAATGGGTACGACCAATACACTCACCACCCGTCGACTCAATCTAATCGGCAGCCCGAGTTCGCACTCGAGGGGCAGAACACCAATTATGACCAACATTATCAGACCTACCGTCCCGTCAGCCAATAGTATTAATTGGGCCAATCAAATTTTCGTCGTATTAAGGGATCAATTCGGCATACAGCCAAAAGGAAAAGTCATCGACTATAGAAAATTATATCCTGATTACATAGATTGTATGCTATACCCGCACAATTTCAAAGTTCCGAATTTCGCAAAGTTCTCCGGAGATGATTCAATTATGACACTAGAACACGTCGGACGCTTTATCGCTCAATGCGGCGAAGCAGCCCAATCCGACGGGCTAAAAATCAGATTGTTTCCATTGTCATTATCAGGAGCTGCTTTTACTTGGTTTACTAGTCTGCCTCCAAATTCGGTTCATTTATGGAATAATTTGGAAAGCCGATTCCATGAGTACTTTTTCTCTGGCAGTCTAGAACTCAGGATTTCTGATCTAAGCTCCGTCCACGAGAAATTCGGAGAATCGGTAACTGATTACATTAAAAGATTTAGAGAAGTCAGAAATCGATGCTTCAGTGTCACATTACCCGACAATTAACTGGCCGATTTGGCTTTCCAAGGGCTAATTCCACCACTCAAGGAAAAGTTTGGAGGATAAGAGTTCACTGATCTAAGTCACCTGCTTCATCGCGTATCGGCTCAAGAAAGCTGGTTTCCAGATAACATGGGGTTCAAGGATAGATTCAAAACAAATAGCAATAATAAAGAAAAGGATAAAGCTAAAGTTAATATGGTCGATTAATGTCCCATTGAATCTTTCGAAGACGATGAAGCAGAGGTAAATATAGCCGAATGGGTTAAAGGGTCTAAAAATCTTTAGTTTGTTCCTGGCTTAAGCCGACTAAGAATAAGTCGGAGGTAAAATTTGCGTTCAATGTATCCAAGTTCGATTGTATTTTTGATTTACTTTTGCAAGAAAAAATAATATGATTGCCAGAAGGGCACGTTATACCATCGACCGATGAGATCAAGAAACGAAAGTATTGCAAATGGCATCATTCTTTTTCTCATAATACTAATGATTGCAATATTTTTCGTCAACAGATCCAATTGGCTATTGAGGATGGTCGGCTAAAATTTACTGATGAGCCAACCATGCAAGTTGACATCGATCCGTTCCCTATAAATATGGTACAATGTTCGAGCAAGAGAAAAGAGCCGATGCACAGCGAAGAACCAAGAAGGGATCGACGAGTTGATATTCAGTCAACTTCTGGTGGCAACCAAACGTTGAAAATCACGATCGGTTCATTGCAAATAGAAGCTGATCATGAGGGCAAGAATTCAAGGACCACTAAGCCCAAGGAGGACCCGTAAGTTGGAAAATGGTATAAAGCGGAGAAACCGCATCCAAGGATACAGGCTAATAGGCTAAAGCCGACGTTTTCTCAGTTACTGGAGAAATATGAAAGAATGAACAATCGACCATGATATCCTCCGCGTAAACCAAACAATTTATATTGGCCAGAAAACTTGGAAAGGGCTCATCGAAAGTGGCCCTTTTGGCAGTTTTGTTGGGAAAGGGGAATAGCACTGCCATCGCCAAACACATGCCCAATGGAACACTATCCTCAGGATGATTGGTCTAGACGATCGGCCAAAGATAGGTTATCTAGGTCGATACGGTATCGTTCTAACAAAAGTTATAGGAAGTCGATTCAGGAAAGAATTTCTCTGCCGAATCAAGTTAAGATCCAAACGGAGCCAGGTTTTGCAATTTAGGAGAATCTGGTTGGCAAACTACGTAAGCCAATCGAGCCCAAACCAAGGTGGTGTCCACCTGGTCTCAGCCAATCACACCGCAGATGGTTGCAAAGATTGAGAACTCAAGAAATTAGAGAGGCTGATGAAGAGAAAAATAGGGATCGAGCCTTCAATGAGCTTCGGCCGATCAAAACTACTAAAAAGGAGTGGAGGAAGAAAGAGTAGGCTGAAGAAGACTTTGATTCAGCCGACGACTTGGATTCTCCGATGATACGAGATGATACCCCGCCGATGGATATCAATATGGTGTTTACACTACCAGCTAAATTCAAAATAAAAACGGAATCGGCTAAAGGTACCTTTGCTCAGTTGTGTTTGGGGGCTCAAGATGCAGTCTTTGAAAAACCCCGTGATGTTCATCGGCATCTCAAGCTGCTATACTAAAAGGGACATATAAACGACAAGCCGATTTCGCGGATGTTGGTGGATGGAGGAGCAACAGTTAACCTAATGCCATACACCACATGCAAGAAGTTGGGTAAGTCTGAAGAAGACTTAATCAAAACTAACATGGTTTTAAATGACTTCACAGGCGATCCCACCGAAGTTAAGGGTGTTATGGTAACAGAGTTGACTATCGGTAGCAAAACATTGTCGACTGCTTTCTTTGTAATAGATGTCAAAGGTAACCACAGTGTATTGCTCGGAAGGGACTGGATACATGCAAATTGTTGCATTCCATCGACTATGCACCAGCTGCTCGTCCAATGGAACAGAGATGAGGTCGAAGTCATCCTAGCCGATACATCGGCTCATATTGCTATGGCTAGTTCAGATGCGAATTGGCAACATGAAGAAGCCGAGTGCATATCAGGCAAAGTATTAGACGACTGTGATTTCATCTGCATCAGCAAAACAGGACTCATGCCGATCAGTGTTAGACCCAACACGGTTGATCGGACAAACGAGGTTTTGTGCCGATGGGGTCCGACCAAGCAATAAAGGCACTACAAGACAAAATGCAGAGTTATCGGCAAATGACGGATAGCTATGAGGCCATTGAAGATTTTCAAGAAATTGAGAAGTTAGGTCAAGGGTTCACATCGACTGATATGCTTGAGGAAGTCGACATAGGGGATGGCGATAGAAAAAGACCTACTTTTATTAGTGCAAAATTAGATGCGGAATATCAAGAAAATTTGGTCAAAATACTTAGAAATTATAAAGATTGTTTTGCTTGGGAATACCATGAAATGCCCGGTTTAGACCGTCAACTTGTTGAACATCGGTTACCTATAAAGCCAGGTTATCGACCATTTAAACATTCTCCTCAGAGGTTTAATCTGTCTTTGTACAACATTATAAAAGAAGAAATAGGACGATTGCTGGAGGCTAAATTTATCAGACCTTATCGGTATGCTGAGTGGGTGTCAAATATTGTTCCAGTGATGAAGAAAAGTGGAAAGCTTAGGTTGTGTGTCGACTTCAGATATTTGAATAAAGCCACACCAAAAGATGAGTATCCGATGCCAATAGCCGATATGCTTATTGACGCTGCATCAGGGAATAAAATTATTAGTTTTTTAGATGGCAACACTGGATGTAATCATATATTGATGGCAGAAGCCGATATAACTAAATCTGCCTTCCAGTGTCCCAGCGTGATAGGGTTATTTGAGTGGACGGTTATGACTTTCGGCTTGAAGAACGCTGGAGCAACTTATCAGCAGGCCATGAATCTGATCTTCCATGATTTAATTGGCCATATTGTCAAAATATACATTGATGATGTTGTGGTAAAATCAAGAGATGATTTACAGCACTTGGCCAATTTAGATAAAGTTTTCCAGAATATGAGAGCGCATGGCTTAAAAATGAATCCGTTCAAGTGCGCATTTGGTGTGTCAGCAGGGCAATTTTTAGGTTTTATGGTTCACGAGAGAGGAATTGAGGTTAACAAAGAAAGGGTTAAAGGTATAACCAAAACGAAACCGTTGACATGCAAAAATGAGTTGCAAAAGTTAATCGGCAAAATCAATTATCTTCGGTGATTTATTTCCAATCTTTCTGGTTGGATTCGCGCGTTTACCCCTCTGCTGAAATTGAAAGATGATCAGGGGTTTGTTTGAGGAATTGATCAGCAAAAGGCTTTTGACGACATTAAGGAATACTTGATTAATCCTTCAGTTTTGGCCGCACCACGTAAAGGTATTCCTTTCAAGCTGTATATATCGGCCGAAGAAGAGACTATCGGAGCTGTCCTGGCACAAGAAGCAATGGTAAAGAAAGAATAATCTTCTATTTAAGTCGACGCTTATTGGATGCCGAGACCAGCATCGGCTTGTAAGGTAATGTGCAAAATCGATGTTAAAAAATATATGTTATCAGCTCCAATTCTGCGAGGTCGACTTGGTAAATGGGCTTATACCTTGATAGAGTTTGACCTGTCATGTGAATTGGCCAAAGCGGTTAAAGGACAGGTTATCGCCGATTTTATAACATGGCACGACACCTGTGCTGATCTAGTTTCTGTTTCCCCGTGGCAGCTATATTTTGACGGGTCAGTATGCAAGGAAGGTGATGGTATTGGTATAATGCTCATCTCACCTAAGGGTCATAATTTCGAGTTCGCATGTCGGCTAAGTAGCCGATACTCTAATAATCAGGCAAAATACGAACCACTACTCAAAGGCCTACAGTTACTGGAAACTATTGGAGTAGGCGCTGTTGAGGCTTATGGTGACTCTTTATTAGTTATGCAGCAGGTCAAAGGAGAGTACCAATGTCACAATGAGGTGTTACTCAAATATTTAGGACAGTGTTTTGTTGCAATCGGCTCATTTACTTCATTTTTTATCAGCCATATTCCCCGAGAAATGAACTGCAGGGCTAATCCGTTGGCTCAGCAAGCATCAGGGTATAGGGACTTTAGCCGATACCAAGAGCCTGAGCTGATTGATAAGGCAGTGATGTGTGTTGATACTGACGATTGGAGAACAAGGATAAGAGAATACCATATTAATCCATCTAAGCCAACAAAACGAAGATAAAACAACAGGCATTAAAGCATGTAGTCCTAGATGGAATATTGTACTATCGAACGTTGGAGGGACTGTTTGCACCATAAATTGGTAAATATGGTCAAAATCGGCAGTCTAGAGTCAACAAGATCAAAATATTTGGAAATAAGACAAATTGTTAAGGAAAACACCCTCACAAATAAAGGCCGATATGGATACTACTCCCAACGTGTTGTACCAGGACTCTATCGGCCGATGGGTATAAAAGGAAGACGAGGGCAAGCTGCAAAGAAAACAACAATAAAATCCACAAGTCTACATTGTTCTCTTTTTCTGTCGACTAGGAGTAGTTCTGTAATTTAGTCTTCTTGTAATCTGATTTTGATCAATAAAGTTGCGCATCGCCAATTGTTGATTTTCATCAGTTACGCCTCAGGTTCGATTCGCTCTGATTTTGTTGCACATCGCCTTCTTCAGAGTCGATCTA
The DNA here is from genome assembly GCA_036346275.1 of Otatea glauca. Lineage (NCBI taxonomy): Eukaryota > Viridiplantae > Streptophyta > Magnoliopsida > Poales > Poaceae > Otatea > Otatea glauca. Next base: position 23,642,304 of record CM070715.1, read on the forward strand.
CCTTTACCCTCTGGTTAGCCTTAATCGGCTAATTGGACTTACTTTTTTATATCGATTTAATTGGCTTTTAGCTGATTAAATATAAGCCGATTGTTTCCCAGGATCGGCTTTGATCGAATTTTACATTGTCCTTACCGATTGCAGGGTCAAATCGATTGGTACGGTCTGAACTAGGTGTTCGCGTGGTGTGATGTGGCCAGGAACCCTACTTCAAGTTTTTGACGCCAACCGCAGGACATGGAAGATGAGCACCGGAGGTAGATTGAGAGGAGAAAAGGCAATAGAGAGTGAATGGATAAGATAGGAGCAGTGAAGTTGAACGGGTTGACAGGAGCGTGCGAAGCGTCGTCGGATGACTGTACAGTAGCGATTTCCATCTTTTATCGACCTGTCGGCTTTTACGCGCTTGCAGCAGCGCGGAGTTTGCAAATGCTGGTCGTCTTGTCACGACTGTATGCGTACCCGTTGGCGGCGGGCCAGCTGATTGTCGGGATCTGAATATATAAATTCGGACTCTATGTGTATACTGTACTAGTCCAGGATCACGCTAGTACACATAGGCTCAACATAGATGAATATCACAATCATACACAGCAGAAACATAATAAAAGACTTCATATATTAATTATAACCTGTTGACTAACCTTATAATCAACTTACATGAATATGCCACGCAGGGCTAAACTAAAATTAACAAACTAAACTACAGCGGAATGAAAAACGTAGATAACCCCTTAGTATTCCATGGGCAACTGACAAGGTTTGCACCCTAAACATTCATCTCCTCCTAACACTCCTCCAAAGCTGGTGTAGACTCCTCAACTGGTGGTTTGTTGTTGGCAAGGGTGAGTACTTAAAGCACTCAACAAGTTGTGCATATAATGCAATTCTAACATAAATATATATGACTTATTCCAATGGAATGGCTGACATGATTATTTTGCAATAAAGCAATATTTACAAATAAATACAATAAATAGATTGAAATGACAATAAAACAAATAAAACTAAGTAGTAACTTTCAGTATTTCTCAAGTAAACATGGCTTCAAGCCCTAAATTATATTTCCAACTTTCCTCCTGTATCCCCTTTCCATCCAAGTTTTCATTTTACAAAATCTAACCATTGACTGTAATTCTCGAGTATTGATCAATATTGCGAGCATGGCTATTCGAATAGATTTTACACTTTGTAGAGGTTATGCGCTTTACCCACACGACATGATCGTCTCTTTGTGCAACGTCATTAACACACTTTCTTTGGTGTGCCACAGAGAGATCATGATAAAACCTTTACAAAGTTATTTCTTAACCCAGTACTACCCGCTAAGGTTTCAATACTGAAGGGTTATAATCACCACAACAGGGCCCCCTCTTGCGCCATGTGAGTTGATCCGTATAACCCGGGACTCACACTACCACTGGTAATACCAAACCTAAGACATTGCTGAGCTAGGTCCGTCCCATTTCAGACATGTGGTTGCATATTTGACTCAGTTCAAATGTTTGCAAGGTTAAGTCCTTAAGATGACCGATACAAGACTTCCACAAACCCTCTGCCATTCTGGCACACCTTGGCACACTGCCCTTGCCACTTGCCCCAATCTAAATGATTACCACTCCATTTGATTACCAAGCACCACGTGCCATCAACAAGCCAACATCATTGCATAACAACCCCGTCACTACAACTCAACATCATTGTGTAACAACACCTGACACACTAATTCTATAAACATGTTCTATATTCCATTAATCAAGATTAAGTTGATATTATAAAGTCATGAGTTATACGTGACATGGCTAAACATTCTAAGCATGGTCTAACCAACCCATATTGATTTCTAATATTAATCAACTAGTAATAAACCATCCTACGAACGTGTGCGACATCACCCTCGCGCGACACGCGGCAGACATCCGACGGTGACACACGATGCACATCTGCTAACCCCGTCGAATCCAACGACCGAGACACTGAACACCTTCGGTGTGCTTCCCGCAGCGGCACCATCGACGAAGCTAGGGACGACGACACGGCATCAGCGAAATAGCTACAGATCTTTCCTCAAACCTCACAGATCGGGTAGTGCTCCTCACAGTGAACTCATGGATGCCTTCGTCTTCGACCACGGTGCGGCGAACCGCAAGATCTACACGAAAAACCACGGCGGCGACTTCACGGCACTTCGGCGAGCAACCATGACCAGATGACGGCGCCTCGGACTTCAAGCTCTAGGTCTTAAGATGCGGCGTAGAACAGGGAACATAGTGGGGGTTGCGGCGCCTTAAATAGGCCCCTCGGACGCTGTGCACGGGCTGAAATCCAAACAGACATGGCGGAGGAGTGCGCCTCCGATACGACAGCGAAAACGTGAAGAAGACGGAATTCAGTCTGTCCATGCGTCGCCAATCCGACAGGCTCCCTCGCGTGCAACACGGCGCAATCTCTGCCGATCACGCGACCCAATCCAACGACTAGAAAACATTAGGGTCTCAAACTCATCTCAACTGCGAGATCAAGATCCAACAGCCAAGATCGCTAGGGTTAGCGGCAGGCTGTGGCAAGCTGATCGGTCTAGGACGACACGCACAGGACTGGGCTAGGCCCAATACTGTTCAAGGCATTTTTTTATTTAAAAATATTTCGATAATTAAAATAATTCGGTTAAGGCAATAAGAATATCAGAAAAAATTTAAGAAAATTCCTAAAAATATTTGAGATATTTGAAACTCAAAATAAAATAATTTTGACAAAAATTTATTAAAATTTTCCCATTATTTAAATAATTTTCATAATAGCCATTTTTCAACATTAAAGAATAAATCCAAATAAATTTCAGAAAAATCTCAAAAATTCATAAAATCCATATTAAATCTAAATAATCTAAATATTAGGATGTTACATTGATCGAGACCGAAAGGATGCACGTGCTCGTACACACCTGTCAATGGGGATGCAATGGCCGGCATGCAGCAGTAGCAATACGTACAAAGCATTAGAGCGTATGTCATGAGATCGCGTAGGGCAGATCGATGTTCTGATGTACGGACGCTGGCTGGATCCACCTCTTCCGGTGTTTCATTTAGAGCTCTTTCATAGTACACTAAGTTCAATATAAACCGTTCATTATTTTTGATTCAATGTACCAGATTAGCTAGAATTTATTTATACTTCCTCTAAGTAGAGTAGTAGAAACACCTTTAATAAATCAATGACTAGATCTGATCTCTACTACCTATATATACTATAAATATAATGCACCATAAAATTTATCTACGATTATGAGCTCCTTCTCTCGCTATATGGCCATGCTGCATTCAAACGAGACACATTCCAGGTGAATTACTGAATACTGAGACGGAAGTAGTAGTAGTTACAAGTGCATGCAGCCAAGGTTTCAAATTTCGGTTTCAGAATAAATCTCGTCCCTGGCCAGATAACGAAATTCCGGAAATATTTCGGACGAAATTTGAATTTGAAAATTCAAATCCGGTCCATTCCGGAAATAAAAATCCGAAATTCGGCGAAAAAACCGGAAATTTCGGGCAAAATTTCTGAAATTTTGGATTTTTTGCACTGGCTAAAAAATGTCTAAACGTTATCAAATTTTTTTAAAATTTTGTTTGGAGGTTCCTGACACATTTTTGATGTTCTCACAAAAATTTTAGCTGATTATCACATCTGAGGAATTTTTAAAAATGCGGAGAGTGGTACTGTCCTGATAAAACACTAACCGACAAGTTTGATCCGAATGAAAAATGGTACAAATCAAGTTATAAACTGTTGAAATTTTTTTTTGCATGGTTATGATCCATAAATAATGCTCTCACAAATATTTAAGCTTATTATCACATGTGAGGAATTTTAAAAAATTCAGAGAGTGGCACTCTCCTGATAGAACACTGACCGACAAGTTTGATCCGAATGGAAAATGGTACAAATGAAGTTAAAAACTGTTGAAAGTTTTTGTGCATGGTTATTATGTATCTATAATTCTCTCATAAAATTTTAAGATGATGATCAAACTGTATGAATTTTTAAAAATTCGAACAGTACTACTGCCCTGTTAAAAGGCTTACACGCAAACTTGAACAAAATGAAAAATTATGTAAACCATAAAATTTTTTAAAAATTTTACAGAATGGTGATAAGGAAGTTATTAATATCCAATAAAAATTGTGATTCATGATCACACTCCAGTGAATTTATAAAATTCTTACAAGGCACAGTACCATTTATGTTCTTTTCTTTTTGATTTTTGAAATATAATATAACAAACGAAGTTTAATGCTTACATAGATTTTATTGACCAAACAAACAAAGTTGAATTTTTTTAAAAAAAATTACATAATGGTACTGAGTCAAGTATTAATCTCTAAAAAAATTTAGATCATAATCACACTAAAGAAAATTTATAAAATTCTGACAATATAACTGTCCCAATTATGTTCATTCTGTTTTTGATTTTTGAAAGATAACAAATGAAGTTAAATTATTTTTAAATTTTCTATGTATGATGCTAATATACTAAGGATAGTACCATAAAATGTTCAGATTATTATCAAGCTTGTACAATTTGATAAAAATCTAACAGTGTTTCTGCCAAAATTTTAAAATATTTAAAAAATTCGGTTTTTCAACAACTTTTCATAGGAGATGACTTTCCTAAGGGTTATTGGACCAAATCCGGTCAAATCCGCCCCTAAAAGTTTCAAAATCGGTCAAAAAACACGAAATTTCGCCCAAAAAAACCGAAATTTTGGGTTACGATAGCAAATTCAATTTTTTTTAAAAAAAATCCCGTCCGATACTTTAGAATTCAGGGTGATCCGAAATCCGAAATTTCATCTCAGCTACCTACACTTGAGATGAAATCAACGCAGCAGTCGAAAACACAATGAGTAAATACACCTTGCGTGATCATAGGTTCATATCATGGACAATCAATCCCTCGCAGTCTCGCACTCGCACCTTCTCTCTGGCGTAGCGTGCAATGTGTGGGCGAGTGATCGGCAAATCCATAGGGGGACCCGCCGCGCCGGGCCCTTATCCTAAAGGCGCGAGCTAAGAATAGCTGTCACTGGCGCTGCTTTGCCATCATTGAGCGTGTGCACGAGCCGATCTCCCAGATCTCCACGCACCACCACCACCATATAGCTAGTCCGCACCCACGGACACCGCGACAGCGGCAACGGCACCGGCGAGGTTTGAAAATTCGGTTTCAGAATAAATTTCGTCTCTCATCGGATCACGAGATTTTGCTGAAATTTTAAAATTTTGGAAAAATTTCGGGCAAAATTTGAATTTGAAAATTCAAATCCGGTCCGTGTAGTAACGAAAAAACCCAAAATTTCGGTTTTTTTTGCACCGGCAGAAAAGTGGTCCAAAAGTTAACGAACAAATTTTGAATTTTTTTTTGGAGGTTCCTGACACATTACTGATGTTCTCACAAAAATTTCAACTGATTATCACATCTGAGAAATTTTTAAAAATTCGGAGAGTGGTACTGTCCTGATAAAACACTAACCGACAAGTTTGATCCGAATGAAAAATGGTACAAATCAAATTAGAAACTGTTGAAATTTTTTGTGCATGGTTATGATCCTTAATTAATATTCTCATAAAATTTTCAGGTGATGATCAAGCTTCATGAATTTTTAAAAATTCGGAAAGTGCAACTGAAGGTTGATCGATAAATTTCAACCGAATGAAAAATAGTTCAAACCATTCTAGAAAATTTTGAAAAATTTTATTTATACTCTTCATTCATCAATACTATTACAATAAAATTTTCAAATGATGATCAAACATGGAAATTTTTATAAAAATCTGACACTGTTACTACCTCGTTTATACTAATTCTGTTTTTTATTTTTAAAAGATAACAAATGAAGTTAAAATGTTTTATAAAATTTATGTTTGATACTATACTTCTTAATATTGTACCATAAATTTTTCATAGCATTACAAAGGATATTCAATTTTATAAAATTCTAAGAGTGTTTCTGCCAAAATTTTAAAATGTCTCAAAAAATAAGTTTTTGGACAAATTATCATCAAAGATCTCTTTATTATGGGTTATTGATGTAATTGAAGTCAAAAACCGGCCATAAAAAACCAAAATCTGGATTTTTTTTCATGAAATTTCGCCCGGTTTGACCGAAATCTCGCCAAAAAAAATTAATTCACTGTACCATTTTCAAATGTTTTCAAAAAAAAAATTGGCCGGTAGTTTAGGTCTCGGGAGGCCCGAAATTCGAAATTTCGCCGAAATTTGGATCCGTGGGCACCGGCACTGCGGCAGTAAACGGGTCAAGCTGGAGCGTGTCTTGCCTTCTAAGCTCGATCTCGGTAGAAGTTCGACTCAAGTTTAAGTTAGGATCCGAGTGGATCTAGCCTCGAGCTTGGCTCAGCCTATTCGATTAGACTCGAGTAAGTTCGATAACAATCAACACTTCAACATATACCAATTTTTAACGGTAAGAAAAGCTCAAATCTGAACTCTACTCAACTAAACTCGATAAAAATTAATAGTAATATTCAACAAGTGATCCACAATATATAATAGATTTACTTAAACTTGACAAGTTATTCAAACTCAGTTCATTAAAACTCGCAAATTCAAGATCAAGCTCAAACCGTGCTTATTGGAGCTCGAGCAAAACTTGAAAAACTCGTGAGCCTCTGACTTTCTTTTTAAGGACCCTAATTGGCACCCAGACCCACGCAATGATGACAAATAAAAAAGCCACTCCTCTCCAGCATGGCACGAAGAAAAGCGAGCCAGCCAGGGTCCGCGCGCGCGGCCGGTCCCTCGCGCAGTCGCGGCGGCGCTCGCCAGATGCCCCCCGCAAGTGGCGCAATCTGCCGCCGTTTCGTCCGGCAGGGCAGCGCGGCGCGCTAGCGAGCGCGGCGTTGCCGCTGTAGCTCGTAGCTTGCCCTGCCATGCGCTAGCCCCTTCCGAAGGAACCGGACCGGACGGTGTTGCTCGCGTCGCGCGGCGCACGACACGAATAATTAAGCCATCACTGCGCGCGCGGGCGCCCGAGGCGCAGGCCCTGTTGTTTAATGGAGTGCAGCACGTAGTAAAACGATGCACGGTGTGGCAGTGCAGGGCTGGCTGGATAGATTGCTAGCTAGCTAGAAGGCGTGGTAGTAGGTTTTTGTATTGATTGTAGTGAAGATTACTTAATTATGGAAGGCTGTGGCAGCGGCAGTGGAAGCGCGGCAGTCAAGTTTTGTGTGTGCGATGCTCGGTTATTTGTCCTGATTGTGTCCATTATGGCTCTGTATTAATAATGGCTATAATGATTTGCACTGGAGTACTAGTACGAGTGCGTGCTACGGTAAAAAACGGGGACAAGGATGGGGAGAAAGACAAAAGTGCCCCGCTGGTGTGACCAAGTACTCCTGTACTACATAACTTCTCAAGTTCTCAACAAACCAAAAGTTGGGAGACAAAACGCACATTTCATCCAGAGCCAAAACGTGCACTACTTAGTACCAACCTTTGGACTCTGCTGCGCTAAATAACAACTCAAAACCTAGCTGTGCCTTAGAAACCGTACTACTCTATTTAGCCAAGGCCATTATATTTTTCGAGAAGGCGGCTGGACTGGAGGTTTTGCTACTCCGTACCCGCGAGAAGAGAACAGAGCATTTTCAAGTTTGCATCACAGTTCTGCCTGGAATATTTGGGTTCTTGGAATCCCTGAAAAGGCTAGCGCGGGTACGTACGTTGAAGCGAATCCAGTACGCATAGGGTTCCCTCCAGGAGCCAGGACAGTGACTTACCACCTCCCTTGGATCCAAATGCGGCTACAGTTGCAGCGGCAGCGGCAGCGGCTCCTGCCACCTGTAGACTGTAGGCGTCAAATGTCAATACAGCGCAAGCAAACAAAGGCGCAGATCGGCAACAATCCATCGCAACGCGGAGAAGGGAATGAAGGAAACAGACAATGGCCACGCCACGCACCTCCGAGTGCTGCCATGGGGAAGAGAACAAGAATGCTTTCGACAGTGTCGTTTTGTAGCCTTCAGAGAAGCGTACTGGGCTGGCTCCTGGCTCCCCAACTCAGGGGGGAAAGGAGGCTAGTGAAGTCTAGAAGGGCCAAAGAGGATGCGAGTTTTTCTTCGACCACAGCAAGGGTTCACAATTTCGTTTCAAAGCCGAAAACCGTTAACCCGATGGTAGCGGTTTTCGCGAGAAATCGCTCGAAAACAGCGAAAAATCGAACGGTTTGCAAAATAAAAAAATTCGAATTTTAGACAAATTTTTTCGCGAAAACCGCGGTTTTTGACGAAAAATCAGTCGACCAATTGAACGTTCTTGAAAAACGATTTTTTGAGCGGGTTTTCAATGGTTTTCGAGCGGTTTTCATCGCATAAATTTTTTCAAATTTTTTTTAAAAAAATTAAAATTTCACCGGTAAATCGCTCGGTTTTTGTTTTCGAACCGGAACGGTTTTGTTAACCCTGATCACAGCCCTCGCTGGAGTCCCCTGTAAAAAACCAGGGGGGAAAGGAAGCACACTGTACTAGTAGAAATAGTTAAAGCTTTGTCCGATTGATCGAGCTGTAATTAGGGCGCCAAAGTTGGTTGATTGCTACAGGAGCAATAGAACCCGTGTTTCCCGTTGTATCTAAGGTCACAGTGCCTTATTTATTCGCAAAACAACAATCAGAATTAAAATTTCTTTTTTATCTCAGGTTGATTCATATCCTCTACCGCCACCATCCTCAACCGCTAGATTGAAAAGTGACTCATCGGATTCCGTCGGGTAGTAATGCTGTTCAAAGCTACTACAACTCCCTGTGTGAACATGCAAAGACGCTTAGATAGATGCTCAAAGAGAGAGGAACAATACTATATCACCAACCATCTATTTAGGAGTCTAGACCTCCAATACAAATACAAATACTCCCTCCATTGATAAATATAAGGCCTATAGTTTGAACGATTTTATTGAAAAATATAAGACGTGCATGTAGATTTAATGAGCCTTTCCACCTATACCTTTATTTATTCTTTCTCAACCATATGCATTTATTCATTACCACCTACATAAACTATTATCTCTCATCTTCCAAGACAATTAAGAGGGATATGTAAGTCATGTCCTCTCATGTCTTTCTCAATTTCACCACAAACTTAATCCTTGTGTCTAGTCAAAATACGCCTTATATTTATCAACGGAGGGAGTAATTATTTTACAGACGCTTATTTAATTTAAAAAAGTTCAGAGTCTATTTAAGCGTCTATGTGCTCCAATGCAAACCAGTCCCTCTTCGCTTCAGAGCTGTCGTTATTACCAACCACCAGTCCACAGTTCGAACCTTGAAGTCATCTTTTTCTCTCTGATATTCGCCAACAAAGTCACCTTGTTCTCTTCGCTTTTCGCCAAAGTCCTGATCATGCTCCCCTTTTCTCGCCAGATCTGGCTTCATCTCTTTCCTCCGACGGTCGGCCTCCTCACCGGTGATGACAGGGGAGGGGGTTCTCGCTAGAGTTGGTCGTTGGAAGTAGGTTTGGATTTCATAATCAAATCTTAGTTCCACGATCTTGAGGCTCGAACTGGCCAACGATGGCATGGTTTATTTTGAGAAATTACTTGCGTACGGGTAAAAAAATGGATGGTCTTAAGTCTTTCACTTGCTTCTTGTCGAAGAATATGTTGGTTTGTTGCCCCGATAAGCAATAATTGAATCATCGTACTGTTCAAAGGGGCATTTTTTCTGAAATAATCATCGGTAGCATAATCAAGAATTTGATCCTTTTCATAGTTCAAGAATCGTGCTATTGCACTAGTGTATATGTAGAACAAGAGACTACGGCTCAACCAGTTATATCGTTACATGCAATTAATATAACCAGCTTAACTAAATCCGTTACATGCACAAATGAATGCCCCAAGCGCCTGGTCTCGTGACGGCAAATTCAGCGCGTACGAATCACTCCAGGCGACCGACTCCTCTGCAGGCAGCGCAACAGACATTTTGGCGTCCATTGCTGTCCAGCGTGGCAACAAATCTCGAACAATATCTGGAAACGGCTCTAAGCGTTGCATTGAACATGGCCTAAGTAAATCGCCGTACTTATAGGTCTTCCAAATTTTTTCACACATGATTCTCGGATCAAATGACCATTAGTAGGTATGCAACAAAGACACGACACTGTTTGCCTCTACGCCTACAATTCCCACCTATTGCCGTGCATTTGTTTGCCGCAATAAGCCAATAACAGCTCGAGTTCTTAAAACATCTGCTGCACAAAAACTTTCATGCGAACGGGACAAGGTCGAGGTTCAAAATCCCAACGAAATTTTAGCTAAGATTTTATATTTCGGCCAGAGATGAGATTCTAAATCTTGGCCGAATAAAAACATTTGAAAGAAAAATTCAAATTACAACATCAATTTCTGAAATTTCGACGAAATTTCACCAAAATCTTGAAAATTTTGACCTGATTTCAACTTTTTTAGATCGGATTTGGGACAATACCTCTTAAGAATGTCATCTTCCATGATTTTTTTAAACCCGAATTTTTTAGACGTTTTATAAAAATAACAGAAGCATTGTCAGATTTTTATAAAAATATACAAGCTTGATCATGCTCTGAAAAATTTATGGTACCATCTTTAGCGATCTAGGATCATACAGAAAAATTTCAAAAGAATTGAATTTCATTTGTTATGTTTGAAAAATCAAAAATAGAAAGAACATGAATGAGACAATAACTTTATTAGAATTTTATAAATTCGTTCAAGTGTGATCACGATTCAAAAATATTAGGAGAGCTTAAGCACTGCCTCATAACCCTTCTATAAGAGTTTAAAAAATTCTAAATATGTTTTGTTTGCTCAATAAAATCTATGGAAGCAATACATATACTCAGCCATTTTATTAGAAATTCAGGACAGTAGCACTATCAGAATTTTTAAAAATTTCTTAGGCTTGATCATCATCTCAAAATTTTATAAAAATATTAATGATGCATCAGGACCATCCAAAAAAAATTTCTAGTGTGGTTTGAACTATTTTTCATTCAGTTGAAGTTTTTTGAGATGTCGGCAATTTTGATCGAAATCTCTCCAAAAAATTCCAGATTTGAATTTTGTTCGGATTTCGGTCCCCTCCGAGACATAGTCCAAAATAGAAAATTGGAACTTTGGACGAGATCTGAAGGACCATGTGGAGGTCTATCCAGATTTGTGATGAGTATTTGACTAAATTTGAACTTGGGTTACTCTTATTTGAGTTTGATTTGAAATGGATTTTCAATTGGAAGCAATTTGAGGTCTTCTCTATTTTTCCGGTGCTACCGGCCAGAACGAGTAAAAATAAATTTTAATGAGTGGACTTTAATAGATTTATTGCACATCTTTGTGGGCATTGCTATGTGAGAAGTTTCCTTATTTTTGATGATTGCAGGTCGACGATGCTAGATCATAGTGAGGCGAAGGATGACCGGGACTAGGCGAGGAGCGTCGGAGGTCTAGACGGTCGGTGATCGTCGGAAGATGATCGGAGACGGAGCCGTGGCAAGCCGTGAAGACAAGAAACGGTTGAGATGTTAGCTAGATGCTGCATGGATCAATGAGGGCCATTGGATGTTGGTCTAATTGATAGGTTAGCGGGTCTAGTTAGTGTGCTTTGAAAACAGTGCAAGAAAACCCATTATGTGTTGTGGGTTTTGGGTGAACCCTTGCATGGCTGGTTGAGTGGGTTAATCCTAGCCCTTGATGGATGCTCTAGGATTTAGAGGCTCATCCAAGGGTGGTAGGTGGCCCAAGAGTTGTATAAATAGGGGTGGAGGGGTAGCCTTCCCCTCTTGAAGGTTTGAGTTGCTCCTTTAAGCTTTGCCCACATCAAGTGAGGCTTTGTAAACCTTCCATCCAGAAAATACAAAAACTTTCTTTACCTTATTATGAATTTAAATTGCGCATTTACATTATGTCTTTACTTTACGCAATTTAAATTCAGCATTTACTTTCCCGCATTTACATTCTCGCAATTTACTTTCTCGCAATTTGGATTTGTCTTCCCTCCTTCTAAATGCTGTTCTACTAGGATGTCTTGAGGGTTTTCATATGGTTTTACATCTTTCTTGCATCCGACTAGAAATCAAGTTTTTTATCGAATTGCAAATATGTCCATAACTTGTTCTTCGCGCAGCAGTCAGTCTTTGATTTTTATAAAAATCTAGAAAAATCCTTTTTAAGTGATTCTTGTGAGAAGGTGCACGACTCATATATCCATCTCTGGAAAAATGTGTGAATTCACTGGCTGCACCGTTTGAGCGCTATTAAGTGAAAATCGAGTCTCAAACTTTCTAGTCGAAGTTTCTGACTGTCTGTAATACTTGATTTTTCATGTTTATTCTACAAAGAATTTTAAGATGATTTTTGGTGAACTGTTTCACGACTCAACTACTCACAGGTAGAAAAATTCCCACAAATTTTAGAGCAACAGAAACTCACCAACCACCTGCTTCAATTGAGGATAATTCCTGAAAAATCTGCTTTTACTTTTCTAGAAAGAGACTTTACTGTTTTAGCTTTATCTCTTTTAGAAAAGTAGTCTTTGAATTGATTCCTCTTTGTTTGAATACTTGACAACCAGGATTGTGATTAGAAATCCCACACATGATTCACGGCTCTCATCCATGCAAGCTAGGGGTACACATAGTTGTCTAATTGTTCGGGTTTTGAAGGGTGTGCGAATCTGAGAAACACTAGTTTGAAGAAAAATCTTTGGGTGTTTCAGATTTTTATTACGAGATTGTTTGGAGTACTTTGAGTAGGGGAAAATTTTATTTGGGATCATTCACCCCCCTCTGATCGCCATTTCGGTCCTTCAAGATCATAGTTCAAAATCCTGACGAAATTTCAGAAATTTGGTCCGGGGACGAGATTCAAAATCCCGGTCACATAAAAAAATAAAATCAAATAAAATTGCTAAAAAAATTTCACCAAAATCCCTAGTATTTTAACTTTTGAGGACCGCATTTGGGTCAATAACCCTTAAGAATGTCATTTCCCATGAAAATTTGTTGAAAAACTGATTTTTTGTGATGTTTTATAAAAGTAGCAGAAATACTATCAAATTTTTATAAAATTATATAAGCTTGATCATGCTCTAAAAAATATATAGAACCATCTTTAGTAGTCTAGAATCATATACAAAATTTTCCAAAAGAATTGAACTTCATTTGTCATATTTAAAAATTCAAAAATAGAATGAACATAATTGAGACAGTAACGGTGTCAGAATTTTCTAAATTTTCTCGAGTGTGATCATGATCCAAAATTTTTAGGAGGGCTTAATAATGGCCTCATAACCCTTCTTTAAAAGTTTTAAAAAATTTAAACTTATTTTGATTGCTTAATCAAATCTATGGAAGCAATACATATAGCACCATAAGGCTTTTATGAGGACAGTAGCACTGTCATAATTTTTGAAAATTACTCAGGCTTGATCATAATCTAAATAATTTATCAGAATATTATTGATGCGTCAGGACTATCCACAAAAAGATTAAAAAAATTTGAACGTGATTTGGATAATTTTTCATTAGGTTGAAATTTGCCGGTCAGCCTTAAGTAGCACTGTCCGAATTGTTGAAAATTTCTTAAGCTTGATCATCATCTAAAAATTATATGGGAATATTATTGATGCGTCAAAACCATACACAAAAATTTTCAAATTTTTATAATGTGGTTTGCACCATTTTTTTCAATCGATTAAAATTTGCTAGTTAGCCTTTTATAAGGACAGTAGCACTTTTAAAATTTTTAAAAATTCGTCAAGCTTGATAATCATTTAAAATTTTTATGAGAACATTAATGATGTGTTAGAACTATGCACAAAAAATTTCGAAATGTTTTAATGTCGTTTCACCTATTTTTCACTTGGTTGAATTTTACCAAGTTTTCAGAAATTTGTTCAAAATTTTCTGTTTTTTTTAATTTTGACGAGATTTTATCCGAAATTCTGTGATTTTGTCGAAATGTTGGATTTCACCTACCTCCAAGATGTGAACCGAAAATGAAATTTTAAACCCGAGGTGTGGTCACAAGGAATCATAGTATAGTAAGCATAGCTCAACTTTTAAGCGGTTTTTGGTATAACCTAGAAGCTATATATAACTAGCAAAAGCTAAAAAGATAAAAATTAGGATGAATTTGTTTTTACAGCTTATTTTTAAGAAAAAAAATAGCTTTTTATCAAATAGTGTCTTGTATAAAACTAAAACCATTTTCAACTTGAAAAAATTAAAAGTACTTTCTAAAATAGCTACAGCTCCTTTAAATGTCAAAATTAATGTACATCAAGTCGCAAACAGCAGTAATTACAGGCGGAGAGCAAGGCGCGGTAGGACGGTGCAGGAGACCCCTACTGCTTGCTGTGTACGTCCCCCCTGTGCACCGGTCACTAGGTCGCGGTCGCGGCCTTGTCCCCCCTCCGATCCGCACACCCCATACCAGGCACGTATTAGGAGTGGCTGCAGCTGACATGTGGGCCTCACAGGGGTTAGCTTTTACTCCACTGAGTCATGATATTCTGTCTTAACTCAAATAATGCTCAAATGATATACTAACGGTTACTCCCTCCTCCTGTCATAAATAATTATTATTTTAAAAATCAATGCGATCTCTAAAACTTAATTTTGACCACTAATTTGTATTATAATATATTTAAAAAATCTAATAAAATTATAATATTATGAAAGTACGTTTCGAGACGAATATACACATATGATTTTCATGCATACAATCTAAATATTTTAAAAGATGTCGATAGCTAAAGTTTTAAAATTTTGACTGCGTGTATCCTAAACCGACAAGTTTTTGTGAACCGAGGGAGTACTTTATTACTCCAATAGGTGAGTACGGTAAGAGTTTGAGCTCTTTTACATTACAATAAATTCAATATAGACTGTTTATTCTTTTCGATCCAACGAATCATATTAGTTAGTATTTATTTATACTTCCTCTACTATTCACTATATATTATTAATACAATTACAGTAAAATTTCTCATTTGGTTTATGTCCCCCAAAAGACTTTCTTTTTCTCCTCTGCTGGTGCCTACAGGCTACAGCTACCATTGTGAAGGAAGGAACGCTATGCCTCGTTTTAATCCTGCTTTTCGGAAGCTTTTCCCAAAAGGAATTCCCAATCCTTTCTCCACGGTCACACTTTTCAGTTGACAATGTCAATGAAATATCTCGAACCATGTGTAAAAAGGCATGCCGTGTCACTGGAGCATCCCCCTCTTTCTGCTGCTGCTGCTCTCACCTTCTGTATTCCACTCGGGCAGTAGGGACTAGGGAGGTAGCGACTAGCGTCGCGATAGTGTGATCTCTCTCTCTCTCTCTCTTGCTCGTCCCACACTCCCACTACTCCCATCACTCGAACTGTCGCACACTCTCTCTCTACACGCCGAGCACACCCATACATAGTATACTAGAGATAGAGGCATAGAGCCATAGAGCATGAGCTCTCCGTTTGCTCGGTCTCCTCTTCTTGCCCCAAAAGGGGGAGGCTACATTCTGTAGGGATCAGGCGCCATATCGCAACAATTCCTTTGAGATTCTTGGATGAGCAGCGACTCACAAAGCGCCCACTGGAATTAAGGTGTGCTGGTTGTGCTCACTTCTTTCAGCTTATTCCAATCTGCTTCTCTGCTTCTCAAAGTTGGCATCTTGATGTGTCGTGTTTTGTTTGGATTGCAGGGTTTGATGCCGCCTGGCCGGCGCGAAGTCTGGAAAGATTTGGGCATCTGCTGCAGCCATTGCTCGATTCTTAGGCCATCCTGAGCAATTCTTTGGTTTAGTTAGTGGCTCATTGGTGTGTTGGTTTGGTTGCCCACATTCGAAAACGCCTAATTCCATCCCGCTCAGCTCACATTTGGACTGATTTGGTTTCTTGATGCAGTTTTTGGGCCTCTCATCTCTGCACTTGCTCTTGTTCTTGTCCACATTTCTAAATTCTTTGTCTCAGTTTGGCACCTCGATGTGTTTGTCTGGCTGCTTGAGTCCAAATCCCAGATTGGCCAGCTCACATAATCAGTGACTTTGGTCTCCCGGTGCAGCAGCCTTGTTCTTTGCATTTGCTCATGTTCTTGGCATCAACGTGGCGCTTCGACGTGTTCCTTTGGTCTCTAGATGTCCTAATTCCGTCTTGGCCCACTCGCATTTGCAGTAATTTTCGTTTCTTGATGTATCCATTCTTGCCCCCATTCTTACCGGTCGCTCTCCGCGTTCGGTGCCCAAATCCCCAAAGTTTTCATCTTTAACCTGTTCGGAAAGGGTTCCTTGTTATCTTTGTTCCAACTTTCAAGTGCCTTAAACCCTACCTACCTCATCTCACATCCAGTGCTTGGAAAATTCACCATTTGCATGTACAGTGCTTCTATTGGCTGCAAAGCTGGATCTTGCAATGCGGCTCATCATCTTGTGTTTCTCGATTTGGGCCGCTGCTGTGGCTGGTTCAGACATGGAGGCACTGCTGGAGTTCGGCAGAGGTATTCGGCAAGACCCATCCTGCCGTAAGGCCACCCCTTGGAACCCCACTAGTGCGTTGAATTCTGATGGCTGCCCTGTCGATTGGCATGGCGTGCAGTGCAATAATGGTCAAATTCTTTCAATTGCATTTGATGGCATTGGGCTTGTAGGGAATCCCAGCTTTTCGGCTCTTGCAAGCATGCCGATGCTTCAGAACTTGTCCCTGTCGAACAACAAATTGGAAGGGGTCTTGCCCCGTGCATTGGGGTCTATGACTTCGTTGCAGCTGCTGGATCTGTCTAACAACATGTTCTCTGGTTCAATTCCGGCAGAATTGATTAAATTGGCTAATTTGAGACATCTCAACCTCTCTTCCAATGGTTTTGGTGGTACATTGCCTTTGGAGTTCCGGAACTTGAAGAAATTGAAGTACTTGGACCTTCATGGCAATGGCTTCATTGGCAAAATGGATGACATATTTGCACAGTTGCAGAGCCCAATCCATGTTGATTTCAGCTGTAACCATTTCTCGGGGTCCCTGACATCAATCTCTGACAACTCATCTGTGGCTAGCACATTGCAGTACTTGAATGTTAGCCACAATATGCTTTCAGGGACAGTATTTGAGAGTGATCCAATGCCTTTGTTCGACAGCCTGGAGGTGTTTGATGCAAGTTACAATATGCTCAACGGCAATATCCCATCGTTTAACTTTGTGATTTCCCTCAAGGTGTTGAGCCTGCAGAACAATAATTTCACTGGGTCCATCCCAGAAGGGCTTTTTCGGGAGACCTCGATGGTGTTGACTGAACTTGACCTTAGCTGCAACCAACTTACAGGTCGATTAATTTTCGTACTCTCCTTCTCATGCTTGTCTTAAAAGAATTTAAGAAATTACATTCAGCTAACCGGCTGACCCTTAGACATGTAATGTGTTCTACCATGTTTCCCTGATGCTTGAACAAGCATATTTTAGTGATTACACCTGGAAACAGTGAGCATATTAAAATAGAGTTTTTACCGTCCTTGGGAGGTATCATCAAATTACATTTAAACTTTTGTACCTCTTGGTATCTCCACCCTTGAAACTTTTGGTACCTCTTGGTATTAGTTTAATGTATATTTTGGTACCTTTCAAGGATGGTAAAAAATCTCATTAAAAACATCTCTTTCATTGACATAAAAACCAGTGTGACACTGACTTGTATACTTTGTTTTTAACCCTGTTATTTCCACTTGATTTATTGCATTTATCAACTATGATGTTGATTGTCTATAGTTTCTTTTTGAGGAACTTATTACCTCTAGTTTCATCTGAACCCTTTGTCTTACACAGGTCCAGTTAGATGTGTAACATCAATGAATTTGAAGTACCTAAACCTATCATGCAATAACCTTCAAGGAACTTTACCAATCACATTCGGGAGCTGTTCAGTCGTTGATTTGAGTAGAAACATGCTTTCAGGGAACTTATCGGTTGTCCGAACATGGGGAAATTATGTTGAGATGATTGATTTGAGCTCAAACAGATTGACAGGAACTTGGCCAGATGAGACAACCCAGTTTTTGAGGCTGACTTCATTGAGGATTTCCAACAACTTGCTAGCAGGAGAATTGCCAACTGTTCTTGGAACTTATCCCGAGTTAATTTCCATCGACCTTAGTCTCAATCAGCTGCACGGACCTTTGCCTGAAAATCTGTTTACAGCAGTCAAACTGACCTATCTAAACCTTTCCAGAAACAGCTTTGCAGGGACTCTCCCTCTTCCTAATTCTGGAACCAAGAACTCGACTTCTATAGACTTGTCGGTTCTCCCTGTACAAACTTCAAACCTGTCATTTGTTGATCTTTCAAACAATTCTTTGAGTGGCTCACTACCTTCAGGCATTGGTGGTTTGAGTGTATTGGCATTGCTGAACCTTTGTCAGAACAACTTTACTGGGCAAATCCCAAAAGCAATCACCAAGCTAAAGAATCTGCTGTACATTGACTTATCAAGCAACCATTTCAATGCTAGTATACCTGATGGCCTCCCTGATGGACTTGTCGAGTTCAATGTCTCCTACAACAATCTGTCTGGCTCTGTTCCAAGGAACTTGCTTAAATTCCCTGATTCATCTTTCCATCCAGGGAATGACCTACTTGTTCTTCCTCACTCTGGATCACCAAATGGCCCTGAGGGATCAAGTGAGGGGCGGCACGGTATGAAGCGTGGAATTCTATACGCATTGATCGTATGTGTTGTTGTCTTTGTTACTGGGATCATTGTGCTTTTGCTTGTTCATTGGAAGATCGCTGCCTGGAAAAGTGGCAAAAAAGGTACTGGCCAAAGTAAACATTCTGTAACTCAAGGCCAGGGTGCTCAGAGACGTGCCGAAACCCCAACATTGGGAATGCATGAAGTATCATTAGGATCATCGCCGTCTGCAGAGTATGGAGGTGTTCCCTTTCCTGGCATTGGCAAGGAAAGACAGCATGAAGCTCAAGATGTGGATCAGCCAACATGTAGTAGCTCCACCCTTAAAGATAGCATGAAGCCTTCGATGCCTCCATTGACATCGTCACCTCCTGATGTACGGGCACACCATCATCATTCCATCTTGAGAGTGCACTCTCCTGACAAACTGGTCGGGGATTTACATCTTTTCGACAATTCTCTGCTGTTCACGCCTGAAGAGCTCTCTCGTGCTCCAGCGGAGATCATTGGGAGGAGCTGCCATGGGACATCCTACAAGGCTACGCTTGACAATGGGTATGTGCTGACAGTGAAGTGGCTGAAGGAGGGATTTGCTAAGAGTAAGAAAGAATTTTCCCGTGAAATAAAGAAACTCGGCAGCGTCAAACATCCCAATCTAGTCTCACTGAGAGGCTACTATTGGGGTCCCAAAGAGCATGAGAGGATCATCATATCAGACTATGTAGATGCCACATCTTTGTCTACCTACTTGTCCGGTAATATGGTTTCTTAACTCACTGCATCAAATTCTTGTGGCACTCAATTTGTAGATGTTCTAATGCATCTTTCTCTTATCTTTCAGAATTTGAAGACCGGAATCTTCCACCTCTATCAGTGGGCCAGCGGATGGACATCGCAATCGACATTGCGCACTGTCTAGATTACCTGCACAATGAGCGGGTGATTCCACATGGCAATCTGAAGTCTTCCAACGTCGTGATTCAGAATTCAAGTCCATCTGCTCTGGTAACTGACTACAGCCTTCACAGGCTGATGACTCCAATCGGCATGGCTGAACAGGTCCTGAATGCAGGGGCCCTTGGGTACTCCCCACCTGAGTTTGCGAGCACCAGCAAGCCTTGCCCATCTCTGAAGAGTGACGTGTACGCCTTTGGTGTCATTCTACTTGAGCTACTGACAGGGAAGATTGCCGGGGAGATCATTTGTGTGAATGATGGTGTGGTCGACTTGACAGACTGGGTGAGGATGCTGGCAAGGGAGGAGCGTGTTTCAGAGTGTTATGACAGGCGCATTGTTGAAGATGAAAGCTTGGGAGGCGCCCCAAAGGCGCTGGAGGACATGCTGCACATCGCCATCAGGTGTATCCGGTCTGCATCAGAGAGGCCGGAGATACGGACGGTGTTTGAGGACCTCTCGTCCCTGTCGTCGTGACCGGGAAGTTCTTAGTAGTGTACATCTCGTACTTACATCATTTTGTCGAAACTCCGGAGAGGGTATACTAACATTTGTTAGGATTTTGTGGCGACGTGTCTAGTCTCCTTTGAGCATTCATTGTTTGGGTTTCCCGTCCTGGGAAGCGTTTATTCATTTTTAGTTAGCTCACAGTTTTAGGCCTAGATGATTGTGAGAATAAGTTTGTGTACTGTGATTTTGGACATCAGATAGGGGAAAAAAAGGTGTAGTGATTTGTTGTTCTTGCAAAGGTATGCATGTTTGTAAAGTTAAATAACCAAATGTGTACAGCTAGATATTCCACGCTTAATCTATTCCATGAACTGAAACTCTGAAAGGATGAGAGATTTGCTACATAACTGTATCACAATCCCCTGGGGGGGAAACACCCGTAGCAGAATAGGCAGCATTTCTTTCTTGTTTTTTTTTATGTGAATGGTGGAATAAGGTTAGCTTATTACTAACGTTGCTTGGTGTTCTCGCGGTATTTGATTCATGGAGAAATGCGATACGCTTCTTCCTTGGTACGCAATGCCGTCGAGAGAGATGAACCTGGGGCAAGAACATATGCTTTGTCAAGGGAAGAGGCAAAGGCAAGGTCCTAAAATTCTCTTGTGGCCCACAGAATCACAGGTCACAGCTACTGGATCGATGCTATTTGGTTCGATATGGGCTACCAAGATAAGGCTAATGCTTGCCCAAAATCTTGAAGATTTTGCCCGGCGAACCTTGTCTGAGAATGGGGTGAATACTGAATAGAGTTTGTATCGCATACATCAAACACGCTTAAATCTTTGTTTTAAACTTAAACAATTTAAAGCAACGCACTCAATATATTATTATCTATTATTAAAGCAAAGGTAAAATAAACCACCACATTCGGTTAACTCTCAAGTACTAGAAAATCTTATATTCATCGGAGAAATTTTTTTATCTAAACTGATTTTGGTAGATTTAGACCATATC
Source organism: Otatea glauca (assembly GCA_036346275.1). Lineage (NCBI taxonomy): Eukaryota > Viridiplantae > Streptophyta > Magnoliopsida > Poales > Poaceae > Otatea > Otatea glauca. The sequence goes on from CM070715.1 coordinate 23,663,430, forward strand.
AATACAGATTAATTAGAAAGCTGTTACAGCTGTATAAAAAGTATAATTATATTTCTATCGGAAGTATTATAGCTGTGGAACGAGCATAACTCTATGTTTAAATATAAACACACGTAATATATATCTAGCCGCACAATTCGTCTCGTTTTGAGAACGTGAGAGACTGAGAGGTGTACTCTGATCTTCTGAGTTCTGATTCGACTATTTCCTTGCACCCGTGTGTCGCACGAATCTCACAGCACACGCCCCTCAAAACCCCACAAACCCCTCCTCTTTCCTCTCCCGTTCCAAATTCCCAAATCCGCACATCCCCCATTCCTCTCCGCCCTCTCCCCTGGTTCCGGAACCTTCTCGATGCTTCTCTCGCGAAGGTTCTCCTCCGCCCTCGCCCGCTCCCCCTTCCTCGCGAGGGTTCCCCCTCCTCCTCGCGCCGCGCCCGCCACCCCTCCGGCCCCCCGCCCCCCGCCACGCCGCCTCATGTCCTCCTCCGGGTGGCACCACTCCTCCCGACCCCCGCCGCCGCGTCCCCCCTCCGGCGCCGAGAAGGTATTTGCTCATACGCTGATACCGTGGTTGTCAGGTTTTCTCTCCTCCACCTAACGCTTCTTGAGGTGTGTCTTGTGCTGTGCCGTATCATTGTAGGATCAGCTGTTCAGGGGGCTGGAGGCTGCCCTGGGCACGACGTTCAGCTCCGACCCGCTGGCGCCGCCGCCGGAGCCCATGATCCTCGTCATCAGCGGGCCCAGTGGCGTCGGCAAGGACGCCGTCATCAAGGTGATTGATACCTCGCAATCCCTACCCTACTTTTGATGCCGTGTCGGTGTTTGGTTGGTTTCGATTCGGCTTTACAATGACGGGTGTGTATTGCTCACCAGAGGCTGCAAGAGGAGAGGGAAGGGATCCATTTTGTCGTCACCGCGACTAGCAGGGCGAAGCGGCCTGGTGAAATTGATGGGAAGGACTATTACTTTGTCACCAAGGAGGAGTTCCTCACGATGATTGAAAGGGAGGAGTTGCTTGAGTACGCCCTTGTTTATGGGGAGTATAAGGGGATCCCCAAGCAGCAGGTATGCTACTGCTTGGATTTTGTTATTTTGTTTACACCAGAATGGTATGTTATGGTATCTTGCCTGCACGCTGATGTAGTGATGTTGATACCTAAGTTAAATACTTAGGGGTAGAATTGTGGAAATATCTAGTTAGTTATGATTCTCATAATGCACTGGCAGCTATTTGCTTACACATTTATGCTTTTCCGATATAATGAGTCAGCAAATATCTTGTATCTTGCTGAAACTTATGCTAACATCTATCTAGAACTGGAGCTAATAGGTTGCTACTGATTACCTCCTAGAAGTTTTCAATACATAGGAGTTTACAGTAGAAAAGCCAGCAGCTTCAATCGGGATCGTGAGCTGTACATTTGGCCGAAGCAGTTTTTTTTCTTACACTGAAAGGAAAAGGAAGCCCCTCAATATTCTTGTGTTGATAAGTATTGTCTTGATTAGTAAGAGCACTGGTGTGCTGCACAATTTCTGTTATAAATCATTTGTTCAACCGAGGAATCTTATAGAGACGAGACTTCTAAGTTTTTCCAATGTCTTGATAAACCAATTTAATGTACTAAAAGTCTAGAACCATATTCATCATACGCAAACCAAACTTGTTCAGCGTATGCTATTTGGTTGAGGACTGAAGTATTGTAGCCCAAAGGATATGGGTTGCCTACAAACACATTGCATTTTCGAGTTTTTGAAAGGGAAAAAACTAACTGTCATTAGGTCAAAGACACAGCGTTAACTAGTTGTGATGGGCTTCAAACCTTGTGGTTCTTTGTAATCATTGCCCTCTTATATTTGAGGGGTTGGGTGATATTTATATAGAGATAACCTTTTAATATTTGCAAATGTTTACAGCAATATGACAGCTTCAACCACTATACTACGCCCTGTCGCTGTAGATTGTTGAAGGCTAATGGGACCACTGCTCATTTGCTCAACTATATTGGTTTTATGTTTCCTATCTAGTTCCTCGTAGTAATTACAAGATTTTCTGTCATGAACATAACTGTACAGCCTATATGGTTTGGTTACCTGTCTACTTGTTTATTCATGTTGGTAAAGTTTAAGTAATAATTAGGCTCTTGATGGTCATGTATTGACCTATTTTCTGATAACTGAAATTCTGCATTCAACAAACACACATGGTGTGAAATACTGATTCTCCCATCACAGTTTTGGCGTACCACAAACCCAACATAGCAGCACAAACATTTTAATCTAAGGCACATTAAAATTTGACCATATCACCAGCCAAATCATAAGTATTTTCTTGGAGGATCAGTTGTAATTTAGTTTTCTGCCTACACTTTAAGCATTTCCTATCATCGTGTTAATTTTTTTAGATGAGTGTTTGGTAAATTATGAAGCATGAGAACTGAATAGAGGAAAAGGTGGCACTACACTTATTTTTGCCCTGCAATCAAATTGTTCAATTACCTACTTGATTCATGTCTAGGTTGGTCCAATGGTTTACTTGTATACAGTCACAGGCTAGAGATGTGTGAGCTGTTTAGATTCTACCCAAGCTTGACTCCACCCAGAATAAAAGAACTTGGCCCACTCTATTTTCTTTGCAAAGAAGGATAGCTAGTTTATAAATGTTGCAAGAGTAGCATATGTTTGTAAGCTGAGGATCTGTTGTTACTGGACTTTTCACATCGCTTTAGTCTAACTATAGCTCCAAAAGATGTTGAACTATCTCTACCAGTATAAATTAATTAATTTGTACGAAAGATGATTGCTTGAAGTCTTGAACTCTTTTGTGCTGCTTGATTGAATATTGAAAATCCCAGCATCTAATGGGTTATTGCTTTAACCTTGTAGATTCCTGCATCTACTGGCTTTTGATGTCTCCGTTTTAATTTTTATCATTCATTTTTTTGTTTGCTATTGTGAGCAAGCTATTCTGACCCAATTGGCAAAATGTACAAACATCTATCAACATTCATAGAACCTAGTAAATGATATTTGAGTGTTTTCACTAGATTGGGTGAATGATCCATCTGGATAAAGTACTTATATATCTTACTTTGGGCGTACAGATCCGTGATTACATGGCCAAAGGTTATGACATTGTCTTAAGGGTGGACATTCAAGGAGCAGCAACTTTGAGGCAGATACTCGGCGAATCTGCAATTTTCATCTTTCTAGTTGCAGAGAGCGAAGAGGCACTTGTCAAAAGGCTAATTCACCGCAAAACAGAAACATCGGATATGCTTCTTGTCAGAATTGCAACAGCCAGAGAGGAGGTGAAACGCATGAAGAATTTTGACTATGTAGTTGTCAATGCAGAAGGGAAGCTTGAGGATGCTGTTAAACAGGTGGAGTCTATCATTGATGCTGAGAAGGCAAAAGTTCACAAACGTAGTGTCAATATCTAGTTAAGGTTCACACGGTCCATACTCTTCATAGATTCGTCTGTTTGGAGGAAAATTATCTTCAGTTTAATCAGTTCAAGTTCGACATAGTGCGAGCCGAATGAAGGCACACGCAGAGCACGAGCAAGCCCGTGTGCTGGTGGCACTGCGTGCGGCATGCACGCTTAGCAACCCAAACCCTGATGAATCACCTACGGAAAGTTCGACCTAGTGCGGAGGAAACCAGGAGTGAAAATTTGACTTGACTTCGGTTTGTAACAGTAGTCAGAAAGTTGAATACGTTGCGAAGTCACGAGATATCCTGGAGAGTTAAGTGGGATAAAATAGCTCTCTCACGTTACGTAAAAATTAATGCGCGGATGATGCTCTTTTGGGCCTGATTTACATCGGTCGGACTTGGGGACCTCTTCCAGAAGGAGAAGCCTGTGTATGAGACGAGCGTGATGGCGTGCCGAGGCCCAAGTCCGCTGTGCGTCGTGTTTGCTTTGCTCTCCGGTGCCTCATACGGGCCCAGCAATGTGCCGTCCTCGGTAAGGCCGCGGTTATGTCTGTCACCCGCTCGGCAACCGAGCACGTCGCACGCACGCAGCACAGCAGTGCCACTTTTTCGCCGCCAGCCGCGTGCTGGGCTCGCCCTCGCTGGCTCACCGCGAAGTCGTCGAGTCAACAACATCCGGCACCGGCAGCACGCTGCCCACCTACTCCGCCTCCTCCCAAAACTAGCCCTAAGCTTTAACGAGCCCCCATGGTGGCGCAGGGGATCGCGGACGCCGTGCAGGCCTACACGGGCCTATCGCCCGCGGCCGCCGTCACAATCCTCGCCCTCATGCTCGCCACCTACCTCCTCGTCTCCTCCCTCTTCGTCGCCCCCGACGCCGCCTCCCCCGCACCCGCGCCGCCTCCCAAGCCGCCTCAGCAGCAGGAGCAGGAGCCGGCGCCCTTCGTGCCGCTGCCGGAGCCCGTGCAGGTGGGCCAGATCACGCTCGAGCAGCTCGGGGCCTACGATGGCAAGGACCCTGCCAAGCCGATCCTCATCGCCATCCGCGGCCAGGTCTACGACGTCTCGCGCGGGAGGTGAGGATTAGATTGTACTTCTCAGCTCTGATTTGGTCAGGATTGTGTACACTGATATGGTATCAAGCTGGAACAATTAGCGGAAACGAATAAGCAGCAGTGGTGGTACGAACTAGTTATGGAGTGGTAAGAGCTCAGCTGATTGAAATTGGAATTGGACGGCCTGCTCTAATTAAGCAAGTTATGGAGTGTGTACTAGTAGGTCATCAAACTGGTGGTGTGGATAGTTCATTTGATTCAGACACGAGGCCTGAGTTTATTAGGTTGTGTGAGTCATGTTAGGATAGGAAGCTATTGTTGCGGTTAAATTGGTGAGTTTTACACAAGTAACGAAGAAGCTACATACTTCTCATGCAAGTTTGAGCAACTGCAAGCAACCTGACATGGTTTAGCTTGTTGTCACTAGATGTTATTGTCTAGATGTTGCTAGACATTTTATTACACTGTACAGTACTCAAACTGGGGAGTTAAATTTGGTAAGTACCATGTGCGTCTGGGCACTTGTTCAAATGGACTGCAGCAACCAGCAAACAAACCAAAGACACTTTAGTCAGTGCCCGTACTTTCACTTACTTTCCAATACGGGATAAGGCCACTGGCGGAATTAGAAAATTTTCGTTGGAGGTGCAAACTTCACATTTACAACTCTATAGTATTGTACGATGATTTCATAAGATCATAAATCCAACACATATATTTGAAATTTACTAAAAGTACAATACAAATAGTTCTAAGGTCTTAAAAATCCCAAACCATTAAAATTGAAACTAATTCAATCAACAAATTTAATCCATTGGAGAGGTGATCTTGTAGTACTTTTCAAAATTTTGGGGGTGTCGGGGCCCCTAGCACCACCCCTGGTCTGGATAAGGCATGTGTGGTTGTGCAAATATTTGGTTGTTTTGTGCACAAATACTTGGAGTCTCAGGTTCATTTTAGCTATAACATCATGTATTCATGTTAGCTTCATTGATTGCAGTATTATTGGTGCTTATCCCATATTGCTGTGAACTTAATATCTCAAAATAGGTGTATCATTCATCACATGGAACTTTTCAGTTCAGAATGTAACTAGTAATACGATGAGAGAGAGGACAGATCCTTGTTAGGCCTTGTGCTACCCTTTAATGCAATAGAAAGAAACCATGAAGGTTGGAGAGAGATTGTCAAACTAAAAAAAAGTTGTGCGTACTCTTGTCTTGTTGAACCACTTTTGGGAGCTCAGAAGCTAAACTCGGTTTTTTACTTAGGAGCTATAAATCGTTGTAATAATTTTATGAAGTTAAGTTTTCATTCGGACTCCATAATCCAGATTGATGCTTAATTACAGTATGCTGCTATTGGAAAAAATAACTATAACATTTCTTTGAAACTATTGAGTTGAAAAGCTATCATATTTATTCTATATTGTATTTCAACTCTGCATATTTTTTTCTATGCTATCGTAGTACATGTAATTTGCTGTACTGTTTCTTTATCTTCTGGTTCCTTGTAACGCCAATGTTATTTGTACATAGACATGGGAGTTGGAATCCGACTCGGATTCGGGGTGTTCGACTCGGATTCGGGGTGTTCGACTCGGAAAAATTTTTTGGACACAGAAACTGCTACTCAGAATCGGACACAGGTGTACGAATCCGATTCGGATTCGAGGTGTTCGATTCGGGAAAAAAAATTGGACACGGGTGTCCGAGTAACACTGTGTGACACCCTATGTTTTTATGTCTGGTTGCCTGTATCCACCGTACATGCCTTGAATTGTTTAACTATTACTCATCTTATTAGTGTGCTGTTTCAACAGACAACAAGCATATTCTTATTTGTTGAGAATTTCTATAGTTCGTACAATTGAACTGTAATTTAATTGGTATTCATTTGACCCATATACTGCCAAGGAATTAAGTATATCAGTCTGTATCCTTTAATACAATCTTCCACAAGATGTGTCTTGTGGATCTGAATGTCAAATATGAACTCGGTACTTGTGCACTGTGCTATTACTGTCCATGCTTGGATCAGATGTTACTATTAGGGCTAACATGCTTCCCATGTCCACATGAGAAGTTCGAAATCGTTAATCTATCACGTTATGCATAAATAAAGTGTTTGTGTTTTATAGCTCATTTGATGATTATCATACTTGCTATGCCCTGGAGCACTAGGTCCCTATGCAGTAAGATTTTATTTCTGTCATCATGTATATATAATGCCTTCTCTCTTCATTATTCACGATTTTGTTCTCTGATTTTTTTTCAACTCTCTCAGGCTCTTTTATGGTCCTCAAGGACCATACTCCTTGTTTGCCGGGAGGGATGCAACTCGGGCCCTGGCATTGATGTCATTTGACCCTAATGACCTCACTGGAGATTTGGAAGGCCTAAGTCCGGATGAGCTGGAGGTGTTACAAGATTGGGAAGATAAATTTAAAGAGAGGTACCCTAAGGTGGGCCATCTTGCTTCAGAAAACGCAACAGACAGTAATCAGAATGGTGCTCAGCTTGATCACGAGGAAGAGAATGAATAACTCGATCAGTTTGTCTGGTACTTTTTTTTTACTGGATTGCAAGCGGTAGATCTGATGCACTGATAGGTGATGTTGTTTTTCTGCTGTATGAGTGTGCGTAACTAATGTTACCTGCTTTCTCCATCTGCTTTATTTTGGGGTGTGTAGTAGTGGATAAGGGGGAAATTTTGAGTGGCCAAGAACTTGAGGCGCGAGGAGAGCCGTCCCTGTGCCCAAACGATGTGTATATCCTGTGATTTGTGTCATGGTTCACGGCTTAATGCTCGCAACAATGATCTTGCTGGCAACTAGACTGAAGTACCATAATTTGCCAACCACACATCACTCATTAATTTTTAGCATTGTGGGGAAACAGCATCAGCATCATGTCCATTCCTTATCAGCTTCTTCCCCTTTTTCACACATGATGCACCCACAATTATTTTTCCTGCTCCGGCATTGGAATCTCGATCCGAGGAGAAAAGAGTCCGTGCCTTTTTCCCAGTTCGCGGCACTGCACCCAGCCACCAACCACTGTCCTTCTCTTTTCTCGCGGGATAGGACACTACAGTACTTCCTTTCTTTCTTACCGTGATGCTACGGAGTACAAGGATCAAGCCAAGAAGCTGAATTGGTGCAAACTAACATATAATTTTTTTTTGTCTTTTACTAATTCTGGAAATTAATAAAATATAAATCAAACTTAAATATTCAATAATCCAGTATAATTAATCTAAGAACATGAAGGAAAACTAGATTGTTACGTAAACTAGAAAGTAATTATACATAAACAATAATTAATAGATCAGAATTTATACTCACTGATTTTCATCAAAGAATATGCACATAGATCTCTTTACATAAAAGCACAACTCTCAAATAATCTCTGAATTTTTTTCTCAATTTTTCTTCTATTCTCTCTCTTCGTTTTCATCTTGCTTGCGCTGTGCACTACTGTCGCCTCTACCAACACACGCACATGTGCCCTGCAGCCACATGCCTTGCTACTAGGGATGAAAACGGAACAGAAACGGTCGGTAAATGATCGTTCCGTTTCCGTTTTAGTAGCAAGGCATGTGGCTGCAGGGGCACAGGTGCGTGTGTTGGTAGAATCGGAAACCCCGGAAATAGATACGAAAACGAATAATGATCGAAACGGATACGGAAATGAAAGTGGAAAAATCCATAAGAACGTAATACATGATCACAATATACATGATCACAAAAACAATGTAACTCATTCTATCACAAAGGTGGAAACAAGAACAATGTTATGTTCACCGGTATCACTAGAAAGTTTTTTTTTCAAGTTTGTCAGTTAAAGGCTTGCTATTTGTCCCCCAGATCAAACCATCATATCCTCCTCCATATCATTATCATCGACATCCTCTTTCTCCTCCAACTGTAAAGATGTAATGCCCTAAAATTTGCATATTATTGTTCAATGTTCATTTATGATTTTCTGAGATTTATCCTGGATTTTTTGGAGTTTATAAATGACATATTACTATTTTTAGATTTATATAATTAATTTATTCATGAAAAATGAAGCCAAAAATATGCTAGAAATAATTTTCCTAGGTTCAAAATGTTCCAAAGTATTTTTGAGAATTTTTTCGGAATTTTTTAACTCTATTTGATATTTTCTATAAAACCATTTGTATTTCTAAAATTATTTTAATTCTAAAATATATGTAAATTCTCCATTCTCCTTTTTGGGCCAAATGGGCCAAGTTTCCGACGGAATTTCCGGTTTCACTTATACAGAATTTTCGATTCCGTTTTCGTTTCCGACAAAAAATTTTCATTTCCGTACCAACATTTTCCGTTTCCGAAAAAAGGCTTCCGTTTTCGTTTTTCTCTGGAACAGTCGAAAATTTCGTTTTCGTTTTCACCCCTACTTGCTACTGCACGCCAGGAAAGAGGAAGTCTTTGCTGCGCACGAGGCTGTCTTCTTATCCTACCTCAACTGCCGTATGGAGCCCTATGCCTGCCTGCACACCCCTATGCTCACACTGCCACTGCTGATTTTTCTTTCTGCTTCCGTGTGCGCCGTCGGAGCCCCGCGCTCTGATTTCTTTTTCACACACCGCACCTATTTTCTTTTGTACAGCTTACCAAGCCAGGAGATACCCTTCCTATTTTTACTCCTCTAAACCCTAATCAATTGTATGCATGTATACACACCTGACCTAATTACACATGACCCAATATATGCATAGACAGTCCAAAACTCACACATACAGCCCACCTGCCCCTCTCACATGACTCACTAGCATGCTCCACGCGCTGGCCGCTACGCTGCATCGTTCATCTGCGTAGACTTCTACATGTCCTATTTCGCTACACCTACGTCTTTCGCGTACTGCACCTCCTGCACTTGCGACCTCGTGTGACACCTGCACCTGCACTGCGAACCTTCGCGTGTGCTGCTCTCGGGCTACGCGCCACCTATGCGGATTCTCTCCGACCTGCAGTGTGCGTCCATCTCACATCCGTGCGCTGCAACTTCACACTTGTGCCTGACTGTGTCTCCACACCAGCGCTGCATCTCTTGTTACAAATAAAATAAACCCTCATAGAACATTGTTCCATAACAAATATTATTGTCCATAAATCATCACACATATATTATATTATTGTCAAAGTAACCATCATCTATATATTTCGTAAATAGAATTAACATAGTGCAAGTACTCCATTGTCATAGCTGCTTGTTACTGACATGTGCTAGGCTAGGTCCAATGATAGGATCCAATCTAAAAGCCCGTAAATGCCACGGGACTAGACACCATGGCGACGCAGTACGTGTCCGCCTTTGTAGTGGCTAATAATTGTATGGGATTCTCCGAGGGAGAGGGAGAGGAGAAGCACACACCTCCTCACATGGCGTGTCCCGGAGGAGAGGGGCCCCGGCCCTTCATTGGCAGGTATCAGAGGCAGCGCTATCCTTGATAGCTCGCGTGATGCGAGAATTCTTGGCTATTTTAGTTTGTTGATCCTATTCTTCTTGTAAATACATATTACAAAAATAGTCTATCTTTAACCTAGAAACACCTGCAGTTGTTGTGCTCATGTACCACGATAGAGTCTGATACCACGTCCTACACCTACCACGATAGAGCAACTCGGCAGAACGCGGAAAGTTCATGCCACGTTGTCCTAGCTCAGCAGCATTTGCTACAATATACGAGCACTTCTGTGTCTAGAGAAAGATATTTTTATAATTACGTTCGTACATAGACTAATTTGTAAAATAAAAAAACGTTCGCATATGGACTATATTTGTAAAATAAAAAACGTGTGGGTGCAGGAAAACTTCGCTTAAGGCATGCACGCAGGCTCAACCGCTCAATCCAATCCAGAGTCCCCGGCCCCGCTCCATAAAACCGCGCTGCTAGCGCGGCCATCACCCGCTCTCAACCACCCGTCGATCTCCTACGGTCCTACCCTGTTTTCCCATCAAATACGAGCAGGGAAACCAGAGGAGAGAGAGGACCAGACCACTCTGGAAATTCACGCCGATCTGTTCGTGTCTTCCGGTGGCCAACGTACTAACCGTGCTTCGAGATATTTCTAGTTTCCTCCTTCACGAGTTGGTTGATCGAGATGTCGTGTTTTTCAAGGCTCCTGATATATATTTTTAAAATTTAATCTTCTTTCTAACACAATTACAAAATAAAAAAACTAACGAACGCTGTACCGTTCCTTCACCAAACAACAGGATAGCTTTTCAACAATTCGATCTAGTCATTTTCACGAATTAGCGATCCAACGAGACACGGTTAGATGAAGTCGGAAGGAAGTTGTGGACCGTTCGATCAATAAATACGTGAAGCTTCTCCATTTCACTACTCAGTTCTCTATTATCTAGATTCTATCTATATGCCGTTTCATCCTCACTCCTCATGCTAGCAAACCGGTATTGAGGTCCTTGCTGGAGGCGCAACACCAACTCTTGCCTACAATTGCAGAAAGCCACTACGGGTCCAGGGCTATAGGGAAGCGCAACGAATAGGAGTTACAGTCACGATAGCTCAACAGGCGCACAGCGGTGGCCACGGTGGAGCGCGGGTAGCGAGAGCGACAACCCATAGGCTCGCTGGATGCCGAATGACTAGGTGCTACAAACCTAATGGGTGGCCACCGATGTTGTTGCTATTGGCAAGCTCACCTCATCGGCGGCATCCCATTAAAGATGTCATGAATGGTAATACTTAGATTTTTTTGAATCTTTTGATATTTTCTTTAAAATTCTAGTATAATTTTTATGAAGCTTGCCTGAACCCCTTCTAAAAATCACTCAAAAATTTCAAACCTCGTTAAACTCTCTGAAACTTGAAGTTTGTTTTTTGGAACTCAGTGAAATCTGACTAAACTTATTGTTTTAGTTTTCAAATATGAAACTTACTTTTGGTGTTGTTTCCATTTTCAAACTTGAGTTTCAATTTTGAAACTGTCTTAAATTTGATTGACTCTAGGAAGCTAGTGTGAAGCTTTCTTGAAACATGTGTTCCAGTTTTGAAACTATGTGGAACTAGTGCGAAACTTTTCCGGAACTCACACTAGCGCGAAACTTTTTCGGAACTCACATTTTGGAGTCGATGTTTCAATTTTCAAACCTAAGCTTTAGTTTTGAAACTCTCCGAAACTTGATTGACTCTCTGAAGCTAGCGTGAAACTTTCCCAGAACTTGAGTTTTAGCTTTGAAACTATGTGAAACTAGTGCAAAACTTTCCTAGAACTCACTTTTTGGAGTTTGATGTTTCAATTTTCGAACCTGAGTTTCACTTTTGAAACTCTCTGAAACTCTATTAACTCTCCGATCATGAAACTTTCTCGAAACTAGAGTTTCAGTTTTGAAATTCTGTGAATTTAACGTGAAACTTTCTCAAAACACACTGTTGGAGCCTAATGTTTCATTTTTCAAACTTGTGTTTCAGGAGTGAAACTCTCTTAATCTTGATTGATTTTCTGAAGCTAGTGTGAAACTTTCCTGGAACTTTGAGTTTTAGTTTTGAAACTCTGTGACAATAACATAAAACCTTTTGGAACTCACTTTTTTGAGCCTGATGTTTCATTTGTGAAACCTGTTTTTCAATTTCGAAACTCTTTAATACTAATGTGAAACCTTCGCGTAACTCACTTATGGAGCCTAATGTTTTAGTTTTCAAACTTTAGTTTAAGTTTCGAAATTCTCTGGAACTTGATTTGCTCTCTGAACCAGCATGAAACATAAAACTTGGCTAAAACTTGCTAAGGTGCTCTATCGTTGGAACTTCCTTGAAATTGTGGAACTTTGATATGTTTCAGTCTCTACAGGTTTCAACCTATTTTTTTCTTAAACCTGAAAATTTGACGAGTTTCAGGTTTTGAAACCTTTCAATAGGGCAACACGGTGGACATCGAAGGGGTCTCAGTGTTACTGGACAAAAATGGGTCCTTGTGCGCGCAGAGGAAGATGATGACCAGGTCCCTGTGCGTTGAAGAGGACGACCATAGGGTCTTGCGCTCGCAGATGACAACGATTGCCAAGCACGCTTGCGCCTAGAAGACAGTGACGAGGCCTCACCGGTGGAAGGAGGCGATGGGGTCGACAGGCTTAGCGAGAAAGGCGCACACACAATCATCTGATTAAAACTTATCGTATGGTCGAGACCTGTCCCATCATGACATCTCTCTACAGTATGCCGTTGTATAATCGTCTTCATTACAAAAATAGTCCCATTTCCAACTATAAAAACACCAGTAAGTAACACGTGTCACCTACCATGCTCTCGTACCGCGGAAGGAGCTACCGAGCTCTCATAGCCACCGTAGCTACCGAGCTATGGGAACTCAGCAGCTCTTTCTGCGGTGTGGGAGCACGGTAAGTGACACGTGTCGTCTGTCGACGCTATCATAACTAAGGATATGATTATTTTTGCAATTTTATTCGGAAGTGGGCCAGATTTGGAAACAAAATTTGTGATGAGGCTAGAAAAGTAATGATTTTTTAGATCGAGCCTAGTTGTACGAGGAACCTGGTTTTCGTTGTTGCTGTAAAATGTAATAATTAACTCTCACCAGTGGATATTAAATGTAAGTTATTTTGGAGGCCTTGCTTTTGTTCCTGCGTGCTACCCCCTTCCGTTTCAGAATATTTAGCATTATTGATTTAGACCGATCAAATTTTGTAATCTTTAGCCAATAATTATTTTCTAAATATGCATATTGATTGTATTAACATAATATTGTTAGATTTGTTGTAAGAAATACTTCCGTAATATTATACTTTCACAACATTTTATGAATGTATTAAATATAAAAAATTAACTATCAAAGTTTAATCTTGGAGACCATAAGAAGTCAAAAGTGCTATGGTAAAACAGAGGTAGTACAAGATATGACGCGTGTTAGATGACATTATAAAAAAAAAGTAAATTACATATTGCACCACCCAGTTCGACCTCTGTTGTGTAAGACATGAAACATCGTATTTCTTTGCACATAACACCACGTAATCTTATAATTCATTGCGCTTCACATCGGAGCTTAAAACAGATATGACCCACAAACATAACAACCTGGTCCATCCATAGGCGCCACGCAAGCGTTAACAAGACGTCCACGTTGGCCAAGGGAGAGGCGATCCAATTTTCGAACCCTAGCTGTTCGTGAACTGCTTACAAGATCCGTTGCTTAGTGCTATATGACTTCGCCGTCCGCTGCTTACAGGGAGGAGAAGAGAAGAAACTGTTATGAGATAAGATATTTTTAACCGTATTCGGTTGGACTCTATCTCTATGTGTGAGCGAATTCGAATCTATCTCTTGCTACCTTCTACTATATATTGGGCACCCCCTTGTACAAGAGATCAATCTAATAAAAGAGAGAATTTTGCCTGCTACTTTGTGTGTGCTCCAATTCTTGTTCTTGTGATTTCGTTGGCGTGTGGTTGATTGATCGTGGATGAACGACTACGTTTTACAACACGTTATCAGTACGAAGCTCTACCGAGAACGAAATCGTGATCGTCTACCTGCGACAATCTACACGGCATCGAAATACATCCTGCTATACGCGATCGACCTATGTCAAGCCCTACATAAGTTAATCGCAACGATGCATATGTAATCCAGCAGATTATCCCCTACGTAATTTAATGGCAGATTAATCTAAGCATCAATAGAGATTTTCTGTTCATCAAAAAAAATCTCTTGGCCCCGAAGACCGCATGGCGCAGTTCTGCGCCACCGTCGCCAACGGATTGCGCCGCCGTTGCCTCGGTCTGAGCGCGTCGCCCTTGCTTCGACCTGTGCACGCCGCTATCGTCTCTGCCCCCGTGCGCTCGTGGTCACCTTAGTTTCCATCGGCACGCCCGCCGCTTTGGCCTCCGCGCCCGCAGCGCGAAAGATTTTTCGGCTTACGTGCCCACCACTTCGGCCTCCGAGCGCTGACGTCACCTCGGCTTCCTCGCCGCCGACTGTGCCTTGGTCCAAAGCTGCGCCCGCCGTCGTCTTGCTCATCGCGCCCTCGCTCGAAGTGAGCTCACGCCGCTCGCGCCGACGCAGTTGCCTTGCTCGTCGCGCCCTCGCCCGAAGCGAGCTCGCGCCGACGCCGTCGCCCTGCTCGTCACGCCGACTCCTTGCCAGAAGCGTTGTGCGACCATTCGGCTTCGTGCCCTCCGAGCAAATGTCGCCGCCGTTGCGCTCATAGTGCGCCATCACTGTGAATCCCTGCCGCATCGCTGATCGCCTGGCAGCGCGCCTGAAGATGCCCCGATGGAGTATCATGCAGCCTGGAGGATGCTTCTATTGGCGGTGGCGTCATGGACCAGGTGGCAGGCCTGGCGGCTAGGGTTTTCCAACCCTAGTCGCCCCTCTGTAAACCGGCCGAATGGGCCTGTCTGTCAGGCCGACTTTTGGCCTGGCTAAATAAGCCCATGGAAGTTTTGAGCCGTTCAGCCATTTTTTTCGAAAACTTTTTGGAATTAAAAGAAAATTTGATTATTAATACCAAAAAATTGATGATCTATTCTAGAAATTAGATTTCTATTTATATGGGTTTCCAGAAAAATTGCAAAATTGATATTGGGCTCATATTGGTAGTTCTATGTATCTACATTTATGTTTCTAGCATTATGCCATGATTAATTCATGTTGGGATTTATTTTTCTGTCATTAAGTAATTCTGCAAATTGCTTAATCATTAATAGAAAGTTTTGAAAAATACTAAGAAAATTTTATATAGCATATTGAATGCTCCATAGCTCTGAATTTATTGTCCTAGCATAATTCCATATTGATATATGTTGAGATTTATGTTTCTGTTACATGGTAATTCTGAAAATTGCTAAATAATTAGCAAAAAACTATGGAAATTGCTAGAAAAATTCTGAGAAATTTTAGATAATTATCTACTAAATAGATATAGACCAAACTTTACTGATTAAAGAGTGATCATGCAATATAATGATTTTACCAGTAGTAAAAGTCGTTTTGCATAAATAGAAATAGGATATGTTGGACATCGCAAAGAGGGAACCTATTAAGCTTGCCCTGAATGGCAACAATTACCTTACTCGGGCAATGAATACTAAGATTAATCTGATAGCTCAATCTTTTGGAGCTACTATTTTCCCAGCCTAAAGTTGGTACCCCTGCTCTTCCCAAAGCCGCCAGATGTACGGCTCTGCACCTCCTGAGGCACCATCTCCATACGGACCTGAAGACCGAATAGTTTATGGAAGATGACCAGCTGGTATTTTAGATTCCCTGAAGGAAAAATATATATCCAGTAAAGATCCGTTATATTGCCAAAAGTACAACGCGAATGGATCCTCCCACGCTTTCAGGATTTTAAAGGTTGTGGCAACATATAATTTTTGTCATACACAAGCTTGTCATTGATCTAACATTATGTAACCAGAAAGTTACTAATGCTAAAAGGATCGATAAGATATTGTGCACATTCCACCCCAAGTATCAGAAAGTACTTCGAGCTTATATGCATTTTGCTAGAAGCAGAAAAGCATGATGAACTCCTGGCGAAGAATCATCATGTACATCCTAATGGGAGTTTTGCAATGCCCGAAGCACAAGCAAATACTCAACAGGCCAGCAATAGCCAATGGAATATAAGGGATAAGTGGAAGAATGACAAATCAAATAGGGAAGAGGCAATTCATAGTGGAAAAGTAAAAAGCAAAGGGCCAGGGGCTTCTAAAAGTAATGCTGCAAACCCTGAATAACCCTGTTTTATGTATGGATGCACTGGCCATTGGTCATGCAACTATCGCATCCCGAAACATATGGTAGACCTTTACATGCAATCCATTGGAAAACTAAATAAGACCCTGTAAATAATATTAAGTCACACTTCACCGTTCAACCTGCTGTTGATACAGATGTTGAGAAGTGTGATGATATGATTCTTGAAATTATTGAGTTCGAGGAGTCTCAGGAGGGCACCAACATCTCATATGGAGACCTGGATTAGTCTTCTAAATATCCCTTCACTTTGCTAAGTCGATGTCACATATTCCTTATAAGACTCATTATCGTTTTAGTCCTAGTTCCTGAATAAACATTTGGTCTACGTTCCTGTTGAGCGATTATCTTTCAAAAAAATTGAATAAATTAATATTTCCCAGATATTTGGTTAATTGTGCTATGTTTGTTCTATATTCTACATTTTGTTCATAATGCAACAATTGTTTGATTGTTAAATCATATTTCCAACATAGAACAAAGTATAATCCGAGGGCGGAGGAGAAAATCTGTCTAGGAGACAGTTGTACCACACTAAGTGAATTGAAAATATTATGACTATCGCCAAAAGCGATACTCTCATAGTTGGCACCGGAAGAATGCCATATTATACACCGAGTCCAGTCGTACTCCCTTAAGTTTTAAAGACATTGGTATGAATCGTTTCCATATGGAGATAAAGAATGAGGATGGTACAGAATACCTACTCATGACTAAGTTTAATGGGTGTAACAAATGTGTGGTTAAAAAGCTTCATTCATTCTCCTTCGGATTATACTATGCACATATAAAACCTAAAGTTTGTGTTGCGATAAAAACCCAGAAATATTTAAGATCTGACAGATCGATTGGGTTACCCTGAGTTGAATAGTATAAGAAGAATAATTAATTTTTCTGCTGGCAATAGCATAAAGTCTTTCCTAGACCTAAAGTTTTCTTATGCCCTGGTTGTGCTAAAGGAAAGCTTATTCTTAGATCTTCTTACCTAAAAAGTTAGGGAAGAATCACTGAATTTCCTGGAGAAAATTCAAGGTAATATCTATGGACCTGTTCAGCCCCTGTCAGGGCTCCTTTTAAGAAATTTTATGGTACTGATAGATGCTTCTACTAGATGATCCTATGTATATCTCTTATCTACTAGGAACCATGCTTCTGCCCAAATTATTAAGTTAAGAGCTTACTTTCCAGAAGAAAGGATCAAGTCTATTCAAATAGACAATGCTAGCGAGTTTACCTCAAAAGCATTTAATGATTATTGTATGGCTCTGGGAGTTAATGTAGAGCATCTCGTACCTAATGTCCACACTTAAAATGGCCTTGCAGAGTCATTATATTAAAAGAATAAAAACTTATTGCTTGGTCACTCTTGCAGAATAGTTGGCTTTCCACCAGTTGTTGGGGCCACACGATGCTGCATACTGCAGTATTAATTCAACTCAGACCAACTGCACATCATGAAATTTCCCTATTGCAGATAGTGCGTTGAAAAGAATTAAGTATTTCCCATCTGCGAAAATTTGGTTGTACTGTATACATGCAAATCTCTCCACCACAGCGTACCACCATGGGACCTTACCGGAAGTTGAGGATCTATGTAGGTTATGAATCTCCGTCATGTATTAAAATACCTAGAGCCTATGACAGGGGATCTATACACGGCTCGGTACGCTGATAGTACTAAGGACATTTTTCGGCATTAGGAGGAGATAAGTACCACATTAGAGAATGCCGAGTCCTTAGATCCACGCACTACAGAGACTGAACTTGAAGTTCGGAGGATAATAAATCTGCAATAAATAAGCTTATAATCTGCCAAATACCTTCACTGTTCATAAAGGAGTGAAAAGATCTCATATACCTGCAGTATATGCACATGAAAGAGTGGAAATACCCTAGAAGGATATTGAACCCACTCTTAACCCTCATGATAAAAAGAGGGGGAGGCCTCCAGGTGCACGGGACTCAATTCTACGGAGATGTCCGCAGAAGTAAAGAACCGAACAAATGATAACACTACCCATGACAGTAGAAGAAGCTCAACCTGATGTTGAGAAAATCCCTGAAGTGAGCCATCTTGGAGATGGTAACATCCCTGAAGTGATCCATCCTGAAGATGATAAACCCAGCGTATATTTGCGCGCACAATCTGACGCTGGAAAATCAGAACACCCAGACTTTATCGTTGTGGGAAATCAAAAGGAGCTAGAAGAAATTAATAAAGAGATATCCTTGAAGTGAAGCAGGAGAAATGAATAAAAGAAAGACTACATTTGTCGATATGCATTTGCCTCTAAAATTGCTAAAAGCTGGATCCAGAATCAAAGTCCATGGCAGAGTGCCAGAAGTGCTCAGATTGGGTCAAATGAAAAGAAGCAATTGAGGCAGCGCTCGCTTATTAAAAGGAAAGCTTTGGTCCCGTTGACCAAACATCTTCTAAAGTAATCCTTGTAAGATCAAATGGGTTCTTCATCCGGAAGAGAAATGAAATACCCAGTTGGTGAGATATAAAGCGAGGCTTGTATCACAAGAGGTCACGCAGAGACTCGACATCGATTACAATGAAATATATTCTCCTGTAAAGAGTGGAATAAACGTTCTAGAATTTAATATTAATGGCAGCAAGCTTAAACTTATCAATGCAGTTGATGGATGAAGTGACCGCATATTTATATGGGTCACTGGATACGGATATTTATATAAGATTCCCTGAAGGAATTACAATTCTGAATCCTAATAATCGCAACATGTATAGCATCAAATTGAAGAGATCGCTATACGGATTAAACAGTCGGGGAGAATATGGTATAACCGACTTAGTGAATTCCTCCTGAAGAAGAAATATTGTCCCTGTGTGTTCACAAAGAAATCTTAGAATGGATTCTATATCATCTCAGTATATATCGATGATCTGAACATCATCGGAACCACAAAGGAGATAGAGGAAGCAAATGCTTACCTCACGACGGAGTTTTGAGATGAAAGATTTGGGTAAAACCAAATATTGCTTAAGCTTGCAGCTAGAGCATTTTTCCAGAAGAAATCTTTGTACACCAGTCTTCTATACCAAGAAGGTATTAAAAAGATTTAATATGGATAAATCTCATCCACTAAAAACCCTCATGGTCATAAGATCTCTTGAAGTGGATAAAGACACTTTCAGACTAAGGATGGAAAATGGGAAAGTCTTAGGACCTGAAGTCCCATACTGATGTATCTTACGAATTGCACAAGGCCTGGTATTGCATTCGCAGTAAATTTGCTAGCAAGACACAGTGCAGCTCCAACCAGAAGACATTGGGCTGGAGTCAAGACTTTACTCAGATACCTCCAATGTATTCGAGATCTTGGATTGTTTTTCCAGAAGAACCAGGACTTAACCATGGTGGGATATATGGATGTTGGCTATCTGTCTGATCCCCGCAGTGCCAAATGTAAGACTGGTTTTGTTCTTATCTGCGTTGGTACAACCGTTTTCTTGGCGGTCTTATATACAGACCTTGGTAGTTACTTTTACCAACCACTCAGAGATTATAGCTTTGTATGAAGCCTCACGTGAATGTGTTTGGCTGAGACGTGTGATTAACCATATCCAGAAAGCATGTGGTCTTAACACCGTCGATACCCCCACAATTATCATGAAGATAATACTGCTTGTGTTGCACAAATGCAAATGGGTTATGTGAAAAGCAATATCACAAAGCATATTGCTCCTAAGTTTTTCTATCCTCACGAACTCTGGAAGAACAGTGAGGTAAATATTTTGCAAACTAAGTCATGTGAAAATCTTGCAGATTTATTCACTAAATCCTTGCCAAAATATACATTCCGAAGATGTGTTAATGGTTTTGGAATGAGACGACTTAAAGATATACAAAGTTCAGGAGGAGTAAATCCCTGAACCATGACCCTTTGCATGATCCAGAAGGTCATATTTTAAATCCTAAAGATTATATGTTGTACTCTTTTTCCCTTAGTGAGTTTTCCTGAAGTTTACTCACATGAAGGTTTTTAATGAGGCAACTAGTGTAACACGGAGTGCGAGCGCAATATACTCTTTTCTCCATCCCTTTTTTCCCACTAGGTTTTTGGAAGGAGTTTTTACGAGACATGTGCATTACGCGGCATTCGCCCAAGGGGGAGTGTTATGAGATAAGATATTCTTAACCGTATACGGTTGGACTCTATCTCTATGTGTGGGCGAATTCGAATCTATCTCTTGCTACCTTCTACTATATATTAGGCACCCCTTGTACAAGAGATCAATCTAATAAAAGAGAGAATTTTGCCATCTACTTTGTGTATGCTCCAGTTCTTATTCTTGTGATTTCGTTGGTATGTGGTTGATTGATCGTGGGTGAACGACTACGTTTTACAACCGAAACAACACACGGAATCGATCAAAATTTATGATGCAGAGCTAAAAAATTGGATCTCCTGGCCAGCGTGGACCGATGGCCAAACTATCGCTCGCGTGGCACCTGCGGATGGACTCGGTTTGTCATGTTTGCGGGTCGGATCCGTTTTGAGTTAAGCCTTTGTGTAAAGTGCAATGAATTGTAAGATTAGACAATATTATATGCAAAGAAATATAATACCTGGTGTTATGCACAACAATGGTCCAATTAGATGGCTCAATGTCTAATTTACTCCAGAGCTCTTGAGTTTCACATATCACTCTAGATTCATCTGTGTATTAGTTTGAAAGCTACAATTCATAGACTTGTCTACTATATACTCCCTTCGGTCACGTATAAGTGGTGTCTGAAACATTGACCCCAGCGATGGATTCACACCCGGGTCTGGATGGGGTTCCAACCCCTAGCGCCTCATCAATAATGCATGTACATGGACTAATTGTAATCTTGAGTTATATATCATTAGATGATTTATTAAACTAGAAATAGTTCAACCCATATACTCCAATATTTAGCTATATATGCCCAATATTTTAGTTCAAACATCCTACGTTGTCAAGGTTTACACTAAGTTAGCCCCTCCTTTTGGTTAGTTTAATGTCTAGATCCGACGCTGATTGAGTGGTTCTCAAAACACAATTTTGATCATCAAGTTCTACTTTAATATATTTATAGAAACCTATTAAAACTTAATATATAAAAAGAATTTTCGGGACAAATCCACCCATGACATTTCATTTGTCCAATCAAAATATATATATTCACAAAGATTTCTTCGATGAAATATTCATAAGGATATTGAGAACCATATTTTAAAATGTTTGAATGCATATATTCCAAAATATCACTTACTTTTGACTGGAGGGAGTATTTTGGAAATCCTTTTTTGACTTCCTTTTGGGAGTGTTTGGAATTCCTTATTTATATCTCATGCAAAAGAAGATAATTTGCATTTTGTTAAAAGAAGAAGATAATTTGTAGCAAACATAGAGTTCCACTCAACAGGCTGACCTATCCATCAGTGTTACAACATTTATAGAAAATACTTTCCCGTACATAGAACAATGTGGCTTTGTATATACTTGGCAGTGCAGAATTAAACAACCGTGGAAAGGTTCGTCTCTATATCCGAATCTCCATCGAAGAAGTATGTGCGCTGCCAGCTGATTAGTGAAAGCAACACAGGTAAGGATGACAGTTTTATTCATAGGTTTGGTTACCCGTGGGTACCTAACCCGATAAGGGTGGACACGAGTAGTACTTTAGATTCATGGGTTTTTGAGTTTGGGTACCTGATAAGGACATAGGATAGACATGAGTATTAATTTGTACCCATAGGTACCCGATGGGTATCCTATGACATACGGGCCCCACTTTTTATAAGATATATATTAGAAAATTAAAATCTTAACTCACTAACTTAGTCTATTGACTCTATTCGGGACCTCCGTCGCCGCAATCTCCTCGCCACCTCCGAAATCCCCTGAGCCCCTGTCGCAATCTCTTGCGCGCCCCTCCCTCTCGGCTCTCCCTCCTGCCGCCCTTCGCCTCCTGCGACCGCCTCCGCGTCACCCTCCAGCCCCACCCGCCTTCGCGTGGACACGCTCGGTGCCGGGCTGCCCGATGTGCTCAAGCGCTGCGTCGATCCGGTCAGGTTCGTGATGGACACCGTCTCTGAGGTGTTCTCTGTGGACAAGCGAGCGGTGAGGTTGCCCATCGACCTGGTGTGAGCGTGCGTTCTGATACTGGAGATGGTGGTGCCGACGCTTGCGGATCCGAACCCGAAGATCGGGGTGGAGCGCCCGACGGTGCAGCAGGCAGCGCTCGAAAGGGCGCGCTGGATGGCGACATGGCGACAGAGTGGAAGGAGGTGGCTGAGTGAAAGGGTGGGGTGGAGCTTGAGGACGCCAAGCCGCCAGATGCGCACATGTTCCTACAGCATGTCGCGACCTTCGCGGTGGCAGAGAAGGAGGACAGGGAGCTGTACAGGAGGATTGTTGTGAGCTTCTCTTGGCGCAGCCAGATGCCACACCTCGCTTTCACGCTTGGCCTCGAGGATGAGATGGATGGTAATATCTTAATTTGTGCTCACTTCTCTCTAGTTGTTGTTACATGTTATCTAGATCAAGAAAGTGCTGAAATAATGAATCAAGCTAGCTGTTGATAGATGCAAAACATACAATTATTGGAGTTAGCTCAGCATAGCCTGCTACCCATTGGTACCCATCGGGTTCGGGTATGGGCACAAATCTGTGCCCGAAAAATCTAGTGGGTTCAGGTGGACGGCACGGTTTCGGATTTCGAGTTCGGGTGGACGACAGTCATACCCGGAAGTACCCACCCGATTGCCATCCCTAAATACAGGCTCTCCAAGGCCATTTAAAAACATTCCTAGACAAGAATGCTCCGACAATAAGTGATCTAAAACCTGAATGGTCTCGATTCCCATCGAGGATGCATGAAATCGATCGACATGCGCCTTTTTCTAGTCTTCTTCCTTCCTTCCTCCTTCCTTGCTGATGCTGCTGCCTTTAGGAGGCACCATGCACGATTTGGGGGAGCCTAGTTGGCAGCAAACATGGCATCAAACCCATACACACAAATTGAAAATGCGCTCTTTTGGTAGCAGCATGAGCTCGAGTACGGACAGTTCATGGCTGATAGCCCGATAGATCAATCATATACTAGTAGTGTGTGTGCGCTTGCTTGCTTGCTTATGATCGATACTTCCCCTCTGACGGTTCCTATCATACCAGGGTGGACCATATGTACAACTCGTTGAGCTAACGCATAATGCTAGTATCGCATCGCATTATTAGGAAGCTCAATGAGTTGCACCTCCCTTGCGTGCAAAGCTGGACTCGACATGAACCCGCGCATCGATCCTCGTCGCTCGTGTGCAGTTGCACGCTGTATATATTCGAGAGGAGCGGTTGAGACGGAACACATTAAAAAAAAATGAAAACCCAAATGCAAATCTCAGTGCATGGATGCATGCCAACATATTCGTTCACGAGCATGGTAGGTTTTCTTTTTGTTTTTGTAGGGAGAGGCAGAGGCGGGGGGAGCCTTGGTGGGGCTCCAGCCCCTGGCCCACCACGAGAACCCCTTAGCCTACAGAGCAGCACGCAACAGCAGATTGTTTTCAAAAATAAATATGAAAGATATCTTACAACGTTTTCAGGACATGAAAACTCGTAAATGTCAACTATCACCTCTTTTGAAGCAATGAACAGTAATTTTCCTCCCTGCATATTTACATACTAATACTATATTACATGCATTTAAATTTCAACTATAATATGTCGGTTTGGTAGTTTTTATATTTAGTACATGCACTTGTGTTCAGCCCGCCTCTTGAATGAATCCTAACTCCGCCTCTGTTTGTAGGTATGGTGTGTTTCCCTTGAGTTAATTTTATCAACATGTTAAGCTTGAAGCCAACCAACTTAGGTCCTGTTTAGATTTCGAAAAAAAAACTTAGGTCATGTTTAAAGCCAATGGAAACTTAGGGCATGTTTGGGAATTAGAACACAGGAACAGTAAACAAATTTCCACGCTCCAAACAAGCCTTGTGCTTTTTTTGTGCTTCCAAGGAAATTGAAGCCCCACCTTTGACTGGTGAGGCAGAAGAAAAACTATCAGATTGACAGAGAAGTCAGGTTTTGGATGAAGCTAAGGTTTCCCAAATAGGACTGTAACTGGCCGGTTAAAAACTAGTGTACAAATATCAGTAGAGAAATAATAAGGAATAAGTCCATTTTACACCCTCAACTTTTTAAAAAGTCTATGTAACACCATCAACTATAAAATCGGTTATTTAACACTATAAACTTACAAAACCAGGTTAATTTATACCTTAAGACTATTTTGAAGAACGGTTTTGCCGATAGGGATGATGATTTTTATGGGTTTTGCTATGTTGTCAGTCATGTCATCGATTTTTGCTAATATAGATCCAAATGAAGGAATGAATGATGACGAGAAGAAGAGAATGTATATAAAGAGAAAATGCGTGAGAAATAGGTATATGATGTTGATGTTAATACCCTTGAATTGGATCCTCATTACAAAAACTCGACGACGTAATTGCCAATATGGTGAAAACCATCTTGAGTGAGATCTAAATTATCAAAACCACCCTCGAAAGCCGTCTTAGGGTATAAATTGATCTAGTTTTGTAAGTTTGGAGGGTTAAATACCTGGTTTTGTAGTTGAGGGTGTTAAATGAATTTTTTTGGAAAGTTAAGAGGTATAAAATGAACTTATTCCAAATAATAATATAGGTGTATGATTCGACAAAATTCAGGTAGAGGTTGAAGTGCTCAATCGGGGGAAAACCTTCAACTGTACATGGAAGCTAGGCTAGAATCTACATAGATGCACCATTAGTCATGGTACCTACCTACTAATCGACCAAAGGTTGTGGTAACAGCCTAACAGTGCGAAATAACTGTAAAAAACCTCTGAGAGACAGAAAGCTACTGTAAAAATGTACTGGCCTGGGGTTTTTACGAGGCAGTCACACTCTATACATGTCCGTGTACGGCATTCTTTTGTTCAAGTTTATATTTTTTTTATCTAAGTTTATATGAGGTATTTTTTAATGATCTTGTTCATAAATATAAGATGTATTTTATATTTCAATGTAAAATTAATATGACGTTCTCTTTATAGCCCTAATAATATCCAGCTTTACATGATATTCTCTACATATATACATTGAATACAATACTTAGAGATAATAATTAAGAATAATCTAATCATTTTTAATATCTCCTTGATCTATGTGCCAAGAATCCAAGCCAACAAAATGAGTTGGCAATTACACAATTTTATACCAGTACCAAGTACTAACTTGCTTTTTAGTGGCAATTATATATTGGTACCTACACCTTGGAAAGGACATTCTTCAGATTTCACTCATACAAAAACATAAATAAATACATATGCAAAAAGTTAGCAGGTACTAATAGAAGAAGTGAAGAACTATATTCTGTACCCATCTTCTTCAGTGCAGCATGAATATTTAACTACTTTGATTTAGTGATATGATTAGTACTGCAAAGGCGACTTTATACCCGAGAGGGCTGTACAATCGATCTCATAGATTTTGTTGCGCTTGTTTTGATAATTAATTCACTATAGTTGGTTCGAAATTTCTATAAGCGTACATTTTAGGGGTTTCGGTCAAACTTTGTGTTACATCCTGATATCCTTTTTATGCACAGCAATCTTGAATCAGATCAAAGTTTTGTGAGATACAACACGAGCGTGCACAGTCTCAAGTATGAGGAAGATGAATCTTGTAAAAAAAACCAAAATAACACATTGAAACAACCACGACGAGAAAGGAAGATTTGATGAAGCCAACTACAAATGTTTTAAACACAACTTCAAAAAAGTAAGGAAGATTTGATGAAGCCGACTACAAATGTTTTAAACACAACTTCAAAAAAGTATAAGGGATTGTTGCTCTCAAACCTTTTAGGAAACTTAGATCCTTGCCCTATATAAGAATATAGTGCTAAAGAATAGCTTAGACTCTAATCCTCTCGTCACCTCTTGCTTTAAATGAGTTAGTTTGTGGTTTTTTGGTTTCTTGAATTCTCTATGACCACCCCATGGATTTATATAGCCCGTTTAGTCTTCTTCCAAAATAAGTAGGAATCCTACTCAGAAAGAAAGTAGAAACCATAATCCTATTAGGATTCATGTAGCGTACTTTTCTAAATCCTAAAAAGCTATACATGAGTCACCATAATTAGCAATCTCCATCTTAACTGTTATATGTTGAAGTTATCGTTCTCCTCTGAGAACTCTTTCCAAGTCGGCTCCGTATTTGTTTCTATTTTCCTCCCATATTTGGGAGTGCCCCTACCATAGGGGCTCATGCACATCAATGTGCGTGTTGGTAGTCGGAATTGGCCTCTCGAATTATCCACATGAGAGCTCTTTCTTTATGTAGTTTGGTTAACCACACTTTCTATTCTTACAACCCTCCATGCTATAAGTTTATACCACCTACGAGCTCTACCTACTCATTGTTACCACGTGGTTAGTCCCACCACGTCTTTCTCCTTCCAATAGTTCGTATCTTTGCCTTTGATCTGCTAGATTTTGCAACCATCTTTGCAGTTTTGCACATAACTGCAGTTGAGATTTGATTACCAATCGTTGACCACACGATTTCCTTTTCCTAATTATGATTTTTTTGAACTTCTCATTGTTTGCCTTCCTTTAGGTTTACCCATTAATCGTTATCTTCCATTGCTCCAGATACTTTTCATAATTAACTGCCCTTTTCAAGTAACTCGCGTGACTTCACCTCGAAGTGATACCTCAGAACCTTCAAGTTCAAGCGACTTCACAGATATTATATTCTTCTTTATACCAGAAACATACCGAACTCCTATCTATATGTGATGTGCTTCATCATACATCTCCAATGTAACTATTCCCGCCTCAGTAATTGCATACTCCTTGTAATCAGCCAAGTGAATAGTTGCATATGCCGAACGTAGAGATCCTTAGTCAAATATCTCTCTCGCAGAATATATATGGAAGCAACGACCTAAATCTAATACATATCCATGAAAAGTACTTGATCGACTAACTGCAAGTATATCTGAATCATATTTTGCTATCATCATTGAGCATACATCCTTCATTTGCTTCAAATTTGAATAGTCCTTTATCATATGACCTTTCTCATCACATAGATAGCATACACATATGCCATTGCTTTTGCTTCTTCTTTCTATAACTCTTGCTTTTACCTGCAACATCTACTATAGTCAATGATTGATCACCTACGGATGAAGATTCCGATAACTTTTTCAAGGACACCACCTACAATAGATATGTAATTGCCTTGTTGAAGTTGAGAGTGCTTTTCCTGATGAGAATATTCATCACTAATTGTTCTCAAAATGGTGGTAGAGATGATGCCACTAAGGTTGTTCTCCTCAATTTTCTCATCTACACTAATTAGTTTTGCGATAAGCTTGTTGAAAATATTGAGATGGTCAACGAACCATATACCTTCCTCCATGTGTAACATGTATAGTCGTCGCTTTAGCACACACCGATTTGTTAGCGACTTTGCTACATACAATTATTTTAAGTTATTTATAATTTTTTCAGTGAAATCTCATTGATTATCGAGTACTTTATTTTATCGGAGAGACATAAATGAATTGTATTGACAACCTTCCGCTTTATCACCTTTCAGCCTTCAGCAGAAATTTTTTCCGGTTTATCCCTTTCAAGAGCAGCGATTAACTCTTGCTAGACAAGGGCATCCTTCACCACACATTACCACATGCTGAAATTTTCTCCACCATCAAATTTCTCTACTTGATTCCACATCGTCAACACCGATCTTGTTTTTGTGTCACTCTGATACCCTTCTTATGCGTAGCAACCCAGATCGGATCAAAGTTTTGTGTGATACGGCACGAGCTTGCACGGTATCAAGAACAAGGAAGATGAATCTCGTAGAGAGAATCAAAATAATGACGCTGAAGCAATAACGACGAGAGAGAAAGTTTTGGCCAAGCTGATCTCAAATCCTTTAAGCACGGTCTCAAAAGAGTACAAGATATTATTGCTCTCTTCTAACCTCTCAAAGCTTTTAGAACACTTGAATCCTTGCCCTATGAAGAATATAGTGCTAAAGAATAAACTAGACTATAATCCTCTCACACATCTCTTACTTTGGATGAGTTAGTTTGTGGCTTTTTAGTTGCTTGGGTTCTCCATGACCACCACATGAGTTTATATAGACCCCTAAGCTCTACTCCAAAGCAAATAGTAATACTACTCTAAAAAAATAGAAATTTCAATCCTATTAGGATGTATTCATCTATCATACCTTTTTAAATCCTAAAAGACTATATATAAGTTACCATAATTAACATTTTGGATGTGCTCTGAGATTCACGGACCGTCACTCCATCTTTGTCTCCGGTGACACGTAAAGCGTGTCAGTGGGTGCATCGTACCACACTCCAACAAAGCGAACTTGCTGCCACCATGGACGTATTGCCCCTACTCTTCGGTAATTTAAGTTTTCCACTTGTTATTTCACCGAAGGAAGGTGGTGTGGGAGGACTGGAGGCACACAACGCATACTAGCAGCATAGTGGTGGCATAGGAGGGCCAGAGTTCACGATGTGACAGAAAATTAGTCACATGTAGTATAGACAAACCCCGATTTGTTTGAGCTTTTGATTCGCTCAAATTAAGGTGTGAGACCTTTGAGAGGTAAGATCCATTTAAAACGGTAACAAGTTCACTCTCATGGAAAAAGAAGCTACCATGTTTACTTCATAGACTAGAAATTACGAGTTAATAAGAGTAAAAAGAGAAATATTTACGCCATCAATTTTGGTGGTCTAAATTATAAAATATGTACCAGAGTTGTTAGAGGCGTAAAAGGAATCCGTAAGCATTTTAGTTATATGTATAAGTCTACATTTAAATATATACAATATAGTATCTAGAGAAGCATCTCTCAATTGATTTATCTAAGAATAATTTCTTGTTTGAAACCCATTATAATTCTTTCCTCTTCTTTTTTTTTGAGATAGAATAAAAAAAATAAGGCATATCGTGGTACTGCTCTTCGTCCTGCTTCTATCTATCTCGACTAATCCTCCGCGTAGTAGCTTCTGGAAGAGTCTAGGCGGTAAGCCCCACACATGCATGGTGCGAGGGGCGCGCTGCAGCGCGAGGTAGTTTGAGGCAGGAGGAAGACGCAATGTAAACGTACATGAGTACATGTATGTACAACAGCTTCGCACAATCACACAACACAAGAAAATCGTGTATCGGGAGAGATACACCAGGGCATGAATTGTACCGTTGCCCGGTTGCTATTGATTAATTTAGAGTTTTTACTATTTTTAGAAAGTATCAAGAGTTTCGTCAAATTATTTTTAAACTCTTGTATCCTTTTTAAATTTTTAGTATATTTTGGTATTAGTTCACTATATATTTTAGTAATCATCAAAATCTTTAATTAAGTAGATTAAGACTATCAAGCGAGAAGAGAAAAAAAAGAAAGAAGAAGAAACAAAGCTAGTAGAAGCAGAGAGCCAATAGAAGCTCTTAACGGCATGATTAGGGGCACCCTGGCCCCTGGCCCTGCCCGACAGCGAGTCATGGAGCTAACAAACGGTCGCTCTCCGCCTCCACTCCCCTCCCCACAAATCTTTATAAGCCCCCTCTCCCTGGGCTCCCTTTACTCGCCACCACCACCCTCCGCCTCCGCCTCCGCCTCCGCCTCCTACCTCACCTACTCCTCCTCTCCCCCTCTCTCGCACGCGCGCCATCTCTGAGCAGAGCGAAGCAGAGCAGAGGATTTCTCTTCTCTCTGCCTTGGGCAAGAAATCAAGAAACGAATTGTTGTGCCCGGACAATGCAGTCCAAGCACCGCGTCTTCGCGGAGGACCTGCTCCTCGCCGAGGCGGAGGGGGAGGACCACTTCGACCGCGTGCCGGACTCGCTGGTGCTCCTCATCTTCAACAAGCTCGCCGACGCGCGCTCGCTCGGCCGTTGCTCCGCCGTGTCGCGCCGCTTCAACGCGCTCGTCCCGCTCGTCGACGACGCCTGCCTCCGCATCGACCGTGTCATCACCGACGCCGACGACGCGCTCGGCCTCGCGGGACCGCGCCCGCGCGCCGTCCTGTCCCACCTCCTCAAGGCCATGCTCCTCGCTGTGCTCAAGCCCTTCGGCCACTGCGACTCCGGGGTCAGGTCCGCTCACGCCGGCAAGCACGCGCAGCACCACTCGCCCGCGCAGGTGCTCAAGAACTTCAGCAGCATCCGCAACCTCCGCATGGAGCTCCCCGTCTCCGACGTCGGCACCGACGACGGCGTTCTCCTCAAGTGGAAGGCCGCCTTCGGCAGCACCCTCCAGAGCTGCGTCATCCTCGGCGGCACCAGGGTGGACCGGGCTGCTCCTCACACGCACGCGGCCACCGCGGCGGCCGCAGCCGGGGAGCACGAGGCCTCGCTGGGGGAAGACAATGGGAGCATACCGGAGTCGTTCTACACCAACGGCGGGCTCAAGCTGCGTGTGGTGTGGACCATCAGCTCGCTCATCGCCGCGGCCACCAGGCACTACCTGCTCCGCGAGATCGTCAAGGAGCACCCAACCCTGGAGCGCGTGGCGCTCACTGACGCGCACGGGCAGGGCACGCTGTGCATGGGGCGGGAGCAGCTCAGGGAGTTCAGGGAGAAGCCGCTGGCCGCGGCCGCGGCCGCCAACCGCACGCAGGTTCCCGCCTGCAACATGAAGCTCCGGTACGCGCCGATGCTGGAGCTCTCCGACGGGACGAGGATCCAGGGCGCCACGCTCGTGGTGATCAAGCCGGTCGGCGAGGCTGACGGCATCGGTGGCGGCAGGAAGGAGCTCGACGAGTTCGTCGCCGGGGCGTTCGACGGTCCGTTCAGGGAGTCCGTGTGGGCGCTCAGCAAGCGCCGCACCTACCTGCTAGAGATGAACGGCTTCTAGGCAGTCTCCACCGCGTGCGTGTGTGAGAATGAGCTCATCAACCACCCCAATACCCCAATGGCGATGGGCAATGGCCAGTAGATTGCTCTGCTTGCTTGAGCTCAGCTCTGCTCAGTGGCATACTGATCGAGGTGTTCCTCCTTGTAACAATGATCATGTCTCCTCAATTTTTCGTTACTGCCTTAGTATCCTTGCAACAATAATGGAATGGAATGGCCAGCTTCATTTCATTATGATGATCTGATGAATTGGTGAATCAATGAATGGAATGAAAGCAATCGCATTTTCAATCCAGTACTTTTTCTCAGAGTTCTGTACAATTCCGATGTGAAATGGCATCTACACAGCAACTGAAAATATTTTGATGCTTCACTAAAAGAAAAAAAATACGCCTTTCATAGAAAATAAAGAAAATTGCACAGATAGTAAAGTGGATAATAAGGAATCAAGGTACTAATTAATCTCAAGTGAGAACAATTTACTAGTGTAGTCATCTTAAACCTCACAACCCACGGGACACAGTTTCAATTCTCGGAAAATCATAGTGGAAAATCCACACAAATAACTCATCCAACCATTTGTGCTCTAGGATATGTACATTTTTCTGTGGCGCCAAGCCTTCTCGTTAAATTGGCAATTCCATGCTTGTTTTGGGATGTTGTGTTGCGCCTTGCTTCTTGCTTCACCTATGAATGGGTGAACTAAGCAGTGCACATTAAGTTTTGTCCTCTTTGTTACATTTTGAGGACTATGAATTAGCCGTTTTTGTTTGCTGCATTTGCAACCCTATATTCAATTTGTCCAGAAGAAAGGCATAACTTCAACAATGTGCACTGTTTATTCTATCCAATTGTTAAGAATGGTAATCCTATTGTAGATATATATCACCAGATGCAGTCTTTTGTGGCAGGCTTCTTTCTTGCACGCTCCCCCTTGGGACATTACCGTATAATGCCAATTTTCAATTACTTCGTACTAGGGATAAGCTTTCTTAATCTATACTGCTTTACAGTAAGCGCAATTATGCAGCAATTCGGATCGACTTTCTTAACCTATACTGCACATTTTTGCGCATCTGCACGCTAGACTAAATTTATTCCGGAGTGCATATTGTATAATCCACTCCATTATTGACTCTGAAGAAGAGGGCATTGTCGAAATGTTGGAAAGGCAGTTGAGATGCCCTTATCTGGACTGTCTCCCGAGAGCTGCAAACATGTGAAATTTCACTCTAATTCCTGTCAATTTGTAGCCCTCCCAACGGCTACTAGTAGTAGTGTCCTTGACTTTTCACCCATTTAACCTACCCAAAAAAATATAAGAATGCTTGCTGTGCTGAGTTTGCATGTATCATTCTGATCTAGATGACATGTGTGTTGCAATTAGATAGGGGATTAACAAAAAGAACACATGTTTCCAGCTGTTTGATTCCTTAACTTATTAGCTTGATTTCTCCTTGCCCACGGTTACCAACTACTGCTACTGATTATGAGATACTTTCTGCAATTTCGCGTTAGGTGGAGCATGAACTAAAATTTTATAACAATTTGCTTCTTCAGTCGAAATTTTCATTTCTTGATGTAATGGGGCAGCTGTGATACTGGATTTGATTAATCAGGTTTTTTCTGTAGGGGCTGGTGGAGGAGTGCGAAGAAGAGAAAAATTATGACGGAAGAAAAGGTAAGCGAGAATAGACACTGTTTATATCTGTTTACCTACTATTTTTTGCGATGTAATGGCTGTGCTATGCCCTTGCTAATAAGAAATAGTTTTGTACAAGTCTGGGACAAACAAAATGAAATCATTCTACAGCTTTTGGACGGTTGTTGGGTTAACGGCCAATGGCTTTGTTGATGTCTCTGTCTTATGGCCGTTGATGTGATCTTTGATGGAGTCCATTTCGTGGGTAATGACAAAACTGCAGCTATGAATCGGCTCAGAAATCAGAATCAGATCTTACACCATCATGGATGGGTAAAAAATAAAATATAAATGTTAACATCAATTAATAAGCACATATTAGGTTATCAGATCTAGAAGATTCAGAACCCCTTAAGATGAGAGAATGTAAATTCATGATCTGAATTATCTGCTCAGCTTTGTAGGATTCAGTACTCCCTTAAAAAAAATTCAGTTTTCTTTAGCTTGTTCGGGCACGAAACACCAAGCGTGTGTAGATTTACCGTCGCAACGGCCACAAACCATGGGGTCTCTCGTCGACGAAGAATATACACATGAATCGATTAAATCAACTAGGCGTTGCAGGATGAATCGTTTCTGAATTCTGGATCCAAGGTAATTGAGCACTCAACGGTCCTCTTCGATCATCATGTGAGCATTATCCAGACATGTTCAGTCCAGGTTTAACTCAAGAGTCAACGTTAATTTCCCCTGCTAAACTATGCCTGCCCTGCATCGGTATGAAGGATTGAGGGAATATTAGTCCATATGGCCATTAAGCTATTAGCACGTATGGCTAATAAAAGTATTGCGCTTAGTCTAATCAATGTACTAGAAAAATGCACCCGTATCTTCAGAAAGCAAAAAAATTATGGCGTCCAGCGTAGCGTCAATTGTTCTTACCGTTGGCATTAGTACCGTTGTGCTGCTGTGGCTAATCCATTGTTTAGTGCTCAGGAATTCCTTCCTTGGGTTGAGCCTACCTTAGGAATTAATCAAGATTTGGTCTTTTTTTCGTTCGTTTCAAGAGTCTTTTTACTTACGTTTTGAGGGTGGAAACACTTTGCTTGTTCACATGAACAATGCAAAAGAAAAGCAGATAGGATGAATAGAGGGGGAAAACCCAGTTGGACTTGCTCTGACTTTGGCATGCAACATGGTGATTGCTTGTGATCACAAGAAAAAAAGTATATTCCTAACCTTTTTCAAAAGTTCAGAAGATATGAGGGTAAATCTTCACTGATTTCCTCAGCATTTCCCTGTGATCTATTGTGATTCCTTATTTTTTCTCTCTCATTATCATCATCTTGATCTTTTCTTAGAAATTGTTTCCCATTATCCAGAAAGGTAACATCTTCAACTTGGAAAAGAATAACAAATGACTAGAAAACGCTCGATATATTTCACGTCCACCAACATTGTTTCCGCCTAAAAGAAATATCTAGTTGCATCAAATTATAAATCCAAATAAAAAAAGAAAGGATAAAACTCTACATAGTAGTTGTCTCTGAACCTTTCCTGATCACAACTTGTCAAATACTAAAGGATTAGACTTTGGAACACCATCACTGACAGAGAATATCGAAAGAACCCTCTTTTCCATTATCGGGGACAAGAACATGGCCCACAATAGCAATTCCCGGGCCCGCTTGACCTTATTTAACATTCAAGCTCCTAAAGCAACATCGATCACCTATTCGGCTATTCCTAATGAAAATCTCTGGTACCATTGGTGCTATTTAAACACCAGATGCTCTGTCATCAAGAAAAGAGCCTCTGTTTCTTTAGATTAGCTTCAGCATTCTGGAGCAAACAACCACACTCAGAAGACAGGCACTCCATCTCTGGATTCTCAGATGGGAATATTTCACACTCATAACCCATATCTGGTACGAAATGGTTCTTAAAACGGATCGTGGAACGAACTATATTCATTTAATGTCCCCCATGGGGCAGTAGAGTCGCTAATTTTGCAAGGATATTAGCGATCCTAGTGCCATATGATCGAACAGATGATAATAATAATAAGAGATTTTTTTTACTATCTCCAAGAGCTACCAAGCTATTTATTGAGTTGGCAGTTGAGTTACTCGGACAGATCACTAGCTAGCTTCGCATCATTGATGAACTTTCTCGATATATTCCTCCTGTCTGGCCCTTTCGTGGCCAGGAACATCAACGCAATACATTCTCCTCGCTAGCTCTCCCACGATGCTGCCTGTCTTGTCCCCGTCCACGTCCATCCACCCATCCATCGTTCCGTCGTCCAGTCCCATTTTTTCGTCGCCCATCTCGCGTTCTGAAACGCAAGGAGAAGGCGGCGACAACGGTAGTATGATAGGGTAGAGGCCTTTTCTGCCGGCGATGCGCGGGGAAGGCGTCGCCAATGGGTACGTGAAAAAGGCCCCGCGGGAGGAAATCATTGTTTTGACAAATCTATACATTTGCAATTTAGCCATCTCCTCTACCGTAGAAAGTGCGATAGGCAACGCCTATCCTCTACCGCATCTAAGGAGCACGGAAGCTAATCGGTGCAACGGCAGGGGGAGAGAGCGTGGGAGGAGCTCACTGTCGCGTTCGGGTAGCACGGAAGCTATCGCCCGTGGTAGGTCACGCTGCTCCCTCAATTGATCGTACTCTCTCCGGACATGGTAGATATTGTTTGTCATGCCTTCTACGATAGTAAATCGAGCAAAATTTACAAATACATACTTGATGGAGCTAGATTAAAAAAAAACGATACATACAGCGCTAGATAAGCTATGAATTCCCGCGGGAGCCGCATGAGCGCCGGCCCGTGACACTTCGTTGTCCGCGCTTATGGCGTATGAGACGGACGCGGGCGCCCTTGTCGCGCTCAGAATCTTGCGCGCGGATGGCGACGGTTCGACGACACGACGACACGGCTGGTGCGAAGCACCCCGCCCCGCCTCGGCAGGGAGCTTATCTTTCACTGTCTCGCTTTTCCCAGTGCACCGGACAGGGGTGGCCGCCGGTGTGACAACGTGGCCGGGGGCAGGCCGCGTGCGTGCGCAGCCGCCTCCAAGGCTCTCTAACTGGCACGCCACTGCTGCGTGCACCAAACATCCATTTTGGCATGGCAGCAATTCTTTTCAGCTAGTCACACCCAAAGTTTGGACTACAGACTACAATTGCAACCAGGTAGTTCATTTGGCATAACATAGAATCGTAGCAGTAGACAGTAGTAATGTCCAGAGTTACCTGGAAAAGTAGCAAGGGGCATGGAGCAAAAATAGAGTTTTTTACAAGATTCTGAGTGTATTACAGGAGACTTGACATATATAATAAGCCAAGGCAACATTGCGGTGATGCAACTGTCTACACACGAAATGTCTGTGCTCTAGGCTCAAATAATTAGCGCAAGTCTTGAGGGACTTGAAGATGTATTACAATACCGACCAAAATTCCTCCTGAGTTCTCTTCCCATACCTTTTCAGGGCAAGCTAACTCGTTTTGACTATTGTTCTACTGGCTATATGCTAAAATTGGAATTATCCAAGCTTTCCGATCTCCATCTTCTTCTTTATCGCTCGATGACCATGATAGACAAAGGAATCAATGATGCCAGCAACAGTGAATATACCTGTGAGAATGTAGATGAACCATGGTCCATGGGTTATACTCCTGTGGAAAAAACCAGTGCATATATATGTAGCACAGAAGCATATATGCAAAACCAGGTTTCTGCTTATGTACCAACAAGAGTTACAAGTTTATGACAGACCTCCAACAATAGCACATATGTTTGTCAGGAAGTGAAGAAGTGATGTATTTTCTTCAGTAAAATCAACCTGTCAAAGAACAATCAGACAAACTAAGTGATTTCAACATAAAGCGGATGACCAATACCTGTACAGATGGTGATTGTTACATGTTATCTAAAAGGGATCAACATGATAAGGAGAACTGAAGTGTCACTTCCAAGAAATAAATGCAGTGTATGCTTCTGCTTTTAGAGCATACAGCTAAAATAGCCTAGATAGCACATAATTATGTATATACAGAGTTGCAGACTATCAATAGATGAACTGTGCAGAAGTATTGCTACTAATTAACTCTTCAAGAACAACTACATAAAATCAGCAGGATCCTTTCCTTACCTTAATTGGTGAAAATTCATAAAAGAAATATACACCAGCTGGGGGCCTGGGATAGCCAATAGCTTCCCTCAAGTGCTCCGTCACAGAGAACTGCAAATGAAAATGAAGAATTAACCGCAAACTTTGGCTTAATAATAAAGTAAATATTAAAACTGTGATGTTTACCTGATTTGAGTGAATCTTCCGCCCCCTAATATCGGTATAGATTGTAGGAACAACCTGTACAAAAAAGATTATTAGTAAATTAAAGCAGGCGGGATGGCATCTCTTCATATACCTGACAGTTTAATAATGAACAACCATATTAAAGGATATGATCAGTGGTAACTAAAATCTTTACCTTCACAAAATACTGGTACATCCCTGTTAACCCATTTGACTGCTCCTGTATCCACTCTACACTGAAATACTCAGGATGATCAGGGACATGGAAAAATTGTGGACCAAATAGAGATACAATTTCTATGATCTGCTTGCTGAAGTAAAAAATTGTTAACTAAGTTGCAAATCATACCCATCAAGAGGATTGACAACACCAGGGAACTCTTTCCCAAATGACAGTTTGTTTATCTTGTGACTTATCTGTTTCAGGGAAAGGGGGAAATTGATCATTACAGGTTCATGTTTACGCTCAATATTACAACTGGTTTAATAGTATGGATAAAAGAAAATAATTCTACTTGCATTGTAATTTTCTTGTTGGAAGTTTAACAGATCTTGAAGGAAGTGGAATGATTGGTCCAAGCTTTTTCCAGGGGCAAAGTGAAAATTCCCAGCTACTTTGTTGACATCTACAATTCCATGAATGTTGCAACCTTCCCCTTGTTCATCTTTTAACCTTTGCACAAAGCCCTCTCTCTTGCACTGGATCATAAGGAAAAAAGAAATGAAGCATAACCCAGATACCAAAAGGCGTCTGCACGGATTAGTTGCAGGCAGCACAAACTCTT
This sequence comes from Otatea glauca, assembly GCA_036346275.1. NCBI lineage: Eukaryota > Viridiplantae > Streptophyta > Magnoliopsida > Poales > Poaceae > Otatea > Otatea glauca. The sequence continues at coordinate 23,701,385 of CM070715.1, forward strand.
AAGCAAGGTTGTCAGAATCACGATTGTCATACGATTCTACGATTTTACGACCATAGATTAACTGGATCAATCCGATCATAGGTAGAATCTTGATTTGGTAGAATTTTAATATTATTACAATTCTACCAAAACTTTTGTAGGAACGTGATCAAAATTTTCATAAGATCTTACCCTATTCTAGTGTTTATTATAAATAATTACTTGTATATGTCCTTTTAATTGTAATATTTTACTTTTTATCTCTTCATTTCCACTATAATTTACACAGCTAACACATGGCCTCCCCTTTGCACTACATTATTGTAAACAAAAGTTCAAAAAGCATAATTTTCAAAATGTAGTGTTGAAATACACGGTAGATTTAAATGTTTCTTTGGTAGAATCAGGTAGGATCTTATATTCTACATCGATCCTACAATTCGCAACCCTACCAAAGAACCTCTGATCTGATTTAGGATCGCGATTCTGACAACCTTGCTCTTAAGTTCATTGAAAAAACAAAACGGGATAGACAAATAAATCCAGGTGTGTCACATACTCGTGTGCCTTTCAAAGAAATGACCAACAATGTGTTTTGGAACAGACAAAATGAACACCAAATGCAAAAGTTAACAAGCAGTGCGACCAGAATAAATAAGGACATCTATAATATCTACAAACAATTGGTGATATTCAAGGTACCTCTTTTGCTTTAGAGGTCTAGAAAATCCCACAATAATCCTTAAAGCAGAAAAAAGGCAAAATTCCTACAAACCCTCTCATTAATCGAGAGAAAAAGAAAAGATCTACACCACTTATTTCGGTGGGGCCATATCATAGTGGTGCAAATTAATCATATGTAGATAAGAAATCCTCTCATTAATTAAGAGAAAAAGAGATCTACACCATTTATTCCAATGAGGCCAGATTATAACGGTGCAAATTAATCATATGTAGCTAAGAAATTCTCTCAATAATCAAGAGAAAAAGAGAGGATCTACACTTATTTTGGTGGGGCTAGATTATAACGGTGCAGATTAATCATGCATACATATTAAAATTCCGCTAATTTTCCAAACAATAACATGAAAGCAGTTGTATTGTAAATTTCTAATTTTTTATGGCTATATTATGGATAGCCAATGTGATTGCTTACTAGCATATGCCTAGATGCAATCCAAATCATAACTCCTAAAGATATTTCAGTACATACACAAATATACAATGACCATGTCAGCAGGAGGTACTAGGTAGTATTTTCACAATGAATCTGTTAGGTGATACAGAAACACAGCTTACATCGCAGGTACACCGTACACGTAATTTGGCTCATGCTCTACCACACATGGTTTACTGAATATTTATAATTTACTATTTCAAGTTATTGCTTTAACGACCGACTCTACTTAGCAGATCAACCAGACCAAGGACCCAAGGGACACATGACATGTCACAATGGGGCACTACACAGATGGTTTTTGCTAAGAACCATGTGCATGAACAAGATCATGCTATCAGATGACAGTGAAGGAAAATGATAAGTGCTCAATACCTGATCAATTAATTCTACATTGGTGAGTGCCCATCCTTTCTTCCGATAGGTATCACGAACTTCTTCACAGGAGTTACAACATTGATCATCTGACTGGTGAAATTGCGAGTACAAATATTAGTGTTTCTCAGATATTTTCAATAAAACTGTAAAGGAGAAAATTATTGTCGTTATGGATTAAAGTAAGGGTGGGCCGTGGAGCAGAATAAGATAGCTGTAAACAGGTAAGATCATTGCATTTATAAAATTAAGTGAACTCGACGTAATGATATTGGAGAAGCGTACCTCTTCAGCACCATAGCAAGACCCACAGTAAACCTCATTGTGGTCAAGCCTTCCACCATGTTTCTGCAACGGTCTTTCAATCTAGAAGATGGCAAAAAAGTTAGTCCACAGAAGAACATTACCCTGTAACATAATGTGTTGTCCACATATTTCGCATTTTTCATTTAATATTTAATAAGGAATAAAGATACCACTCCATTTATGCCATTACCATGCCTGAATTTGCTAATATTGTCATTGGTTTCTTTATAATGGTTTCCAACATGCAACGTAAAGAGTTAATACTTAATATAAACAACCTAGGTGGTCCTGGAAAAGCACAACATGAACAGTCACTACCAACTGCTAGGAAGCTCTAAAATATGACCATGAGAAACTATCACTAAATTTATTAACACTAGCACCAGCTATCTTCCAGAGTAAAGACAGAGTCTCAGAGCATGATGTTCAAGATCTGATTATATTATGAATTGATCAATTGCAATAGATCTTGGATTTGCTACACTAAAAAGTATAAGCAGTTCCAATTATGACAAATGTTAAGTAAAATCAGAACAGTTCCACGTACACACAAGTTCAAGATAATAGTGGGAAAACATACCTTAGGAGCACCAACTCCATCTTTTCTTGATTCAATTACATTACCAAGATGATTGATTCTTTTCTTTATTATGTCATGTCTCTGCAAAGTAAGATATTCAGCATCTCAGACAACAGATATATGCAGTAGAGCTTGGGAAACACTTTACAAGATATAAACAAAACAGAGGAGAAGGAAACTGATGAAAACTGTCCGCACATACTATATCATAATGTTGCTCTCCACTGACATCCATCGTATCAACAGCAACAAGAGAACAAGGAATAGCTGGAAATGTAACATCAAACTGCAAAAGCAGTCATGTATGTTAACAATGCAAAAGAATAGAAAGAACCTCATCAAATACAGTAGACATGAAATATTTGGTCTAGGCCTCCAGTACTTGGCAAATATTCTCAGCTAGCTGGCTACCACTTGTTATTTTAGATTTCGATGATCCATCATCCCTACATACTTTGTTCATTATTTGACAAGTTGTAGAGGTCCAAAAAAAAGGCAGTCTGAGCATCTGAGGTCTATCAAGCAAATAACTCCAAAATTTTGCAGAATTAAAAGTATAGACTCAACTGAAATGGGGTCAATATGACAAAGAGCATGAAATTTAGCATAACTAGATTTTGGTTACATGCTTTCGAAATAGCGTAACAAACATGGAGGGGTAAAAAATTAACACCAAGAGAATAAATGTGCAGAGCACCTTAGAAACACCAGACAATTGGAAAGTTTGGAATGACAAAATGAGCATTCGCACTAACATTGATATGTAGCCTTTCCCCTCTTGAGGTATCAACAGTGAGCTTACTCTCTGTAGCAGAATATAGATACAGCCCTGCAGAAACGTTAACACAACAGTAAGTTAATGCATAGCACACAAACTAAACTAGTGACGAAAAAACAAGGAACAAATAGAATCAGAAAAGTGATCAGATAGCCACATTATGGGAAAATGTAGTTGCAACATGTAACAAGTTAAGCCATCCCTCTTTTCAACTTTAGTATGCTAAAATAAAGGTTATGGATTTGCTTCAGCACACCACTTTTAGAAAAGTTTATGGATCTTAAATCATAGTTAATATTAGGAGATGGTAAATCTGTACCAACCTATAAAAAATTATGTAGGGGCTATTATGTATAGATATAGATATAGATTTGGATACAGATATAGACTTGGATATTATGTAGGGGCAAATCTTCGATTTGATATATTTATTTAGATTATGTATATTTACCCATGCCTAATATTAATTTTTTTGCTTCAAGATTCGTAAATCTTTTTTAAAAGTGGTGTACCAAAGTATACCCTGGTTAGGTTATCAGCGATAGTCCCATGCAAAGGTGATAAACCAAATTGTGATCAACTTTATATAAGCCCTGAAACTTGTAAGAAGATAAGATATCAACAACTTAGCATCAGCACAAACAAGAACAAAATGACAGAAAAGTTCCCAAATCTAATTGAACCCTAGTTGGCAACCGGGAGGTTTCGAAAATATAATTACACTCCACTTTACTAGTCTGGTTTCAAAAATCTAATGAAACTCCACTCTACTAATCTTACCGCTAAGGAAATAACTCCACTGTATTAGCAGCATAGCAAAATTAACTGATGGCCAGTGCTAAACTCACATTAAATTAACAACATCCACACACAAAAGGTGCAAGCACACAAACCCAGTACTCTGATGACATCAACTCATATATAGCATCCAAATTGAACCAACCCGCATCACTAGATCATACATGCTGCCGCAAACTAATCTAGGTATTGCCCTACGCCACCTTCCCACCGAGCACCTCCAACCTTCAGAAACTTCCTCACGCGACTTCTAATCGATACGGGAATTCAAATGCATGCAGCATGCTAATGGAATTGAGAAGTTTTTTTTCACCCAATGTTTTCAATTCGCACCGATCAGATGATCACCAAGCACACGCTCCAATCCGCAAGAACATAGTCTCAATTTCGCATCGAACGCATATAATTATCGAACCGTACGCAAAGCCACCGAGATGACATGGCGAGATCGAACTGTGCCGCAGCTAGCGAAACGAAATTAAAAGGGATCTGAGACGGGATGTGGAGCGAGAGAGAGAGAGAGAGAGAGAACGAGGGTGGTACGTACGGATCTCGGAGAAGAAGAGGAGGAGGATGGCAAGGGAGGAGACGAGTGTGATGAGGCCGCCGGAGAGGGTGCGTCTGTAGAAGTCCTCATTCACCTTCGGGTAGGCGTCCAGGTTCCGCAGCTTGCTCCACAGCTCCATCGCTCCAGCACACGCCACCGGCGAGATCGCCGGAGCCCTAGGACGAGGAGGAGATCTGCGGTGTCACCGAGACGGCGCGAGAAATGGGGAGGGTGTTTCTGAAATTTGTCGGGGAGCAACAAGGGTAATTTCGCGATTTTGTTTGGACTTTGGATCCGTGTAGTCTCTCTCTACTAGAGACCGGAGAGTAAAGGGTTCCATTCTTCCATGTAGTCTCCGTGGGACTGCTTAACAGATTTCAGATGTTTAGTTTCCTCTAATCGAGTTAACAAACATTTTGAATCAATATTTTAATTTAACGGTCGCTTTTAATCCAACGATCTATAAGCAACTGTTTAAGTTACAATCTCAATAAGACTGTATTGGATCTCTTTCCGTGTAGCTGGAGCTTAGAACACTATCAGCTAACACACTCCCACCTCTTAATTTTCATTTCCCTAACTAGGGGGTGTTAAAACTGGGATCCGCCCAATTTAACAAAACTTATTTTTTTAACAGAGAAAATTGGGCTTAAAAAATAGAACAAATTGTCTTTTAATTGGGACTTTTTACCTCCTCCGTTGAGGACCAATGCAACATCTCCAATGATCATACCTCTAGCTCCTAACTCCGTCACACATACCCTGACGACTACTTGTTATCGTAGCCCACCGACATTATCCTCAACGCCACGATCGCCCTTGCTCCTTCCAAACATCTTCACCAATCACAGTGGATAACATCATTGCTATTTGTTAGACTATATTTGGATGGGTTCACGTCAATCTTGGGCCTTCCTTCCTATTCCTCCATATTCTTGTTTCTATAAGCCAGTGGTTGAGATATGGAAGGTTTGTGTCTATATATGTAACCTTTTGGTTATCAATCAAATGAGCAAGCAATTAGCTCCGCTTTCATGGTATCACGATCCGTGTTCACATCCTGCGACCACGCGCTTCCGCTTCATCCCTAGCCACCGCCTCTCCTCCGTCGTGCCCTGGCCGACAATGAAACCACCCGCGTGGCCGCCGCAGCCCACGACCATGAGGAGGCCGATTCCCATGATGATGACGTCGCCCGGGCACTGGTCCTCCACGAAGCCGCCGCCATCGCCAATCTTCACGCCTAAGTTGCCGCCGCCCAAAGATATCCGCTACCGGTGCCCGCTGCCCTGACCTCGGCTTGCCAAACTACAACAAATGGCGCGGCCGGTTCCTCAATACGTTGGGCAAGTACTTGCTGACTTCCCACGTCCTCTCCGACGTCGTCCGACGTGACTCTGCCAACTGGTGTCGCATGGATTGCATCGTTCTCGAGTGGCTATACGGCACAATCACCCTCGACCTCTGTGAGATCGTCATGTAGAACAGCGTCACCGCGCGCACTGTCTGGCAAGTGCTCGAAGGGAAATTCATCGGCAACCGGGAGACACGCGCGCTGCACCTCAACCCGAGTTTCGTGCCTTCGTCCAGGGTGACCTCACCATCTCGGGCTACTGTCGTCGCCTGAAGAGCATGGCCGACGCTCTAGGTGCCCTCAGCGAGCCTATCCTTAACTGCACTCTTGTCCTCGCCATTCTGCGTGGGTTGGACGAGAAGTTAGCGTAAATGTCGGCTCTCCTCAAGCGACAGTGGCCGTTCCCGACGTTCCTTGAGGTTCGTTGTGACCTCCTTCTCGAGGAACTCAAGATGGCGTCGTGCCCTTCCCAGCAGTCGACGACTGTCCTCCTCGCCACTACCCCATCTGGCGCAAAGGGGGGCACCAAGCCCGCAGCGGCCAGGCTACCTCCTTGGGCGGCCGCTCCACGGCGCTTTCTGTCGCGACGCATGGTGGCACTGGCTCCTCCGGCAGGTCAAGCAGCGCCAACTATCGACGACGCCGCAACAACAGGGGCGGCAAATTTGGCACCACTGGTGTCCCCGTCCGGGTGGCCTTCCTTCTACAACCCGTGGATGGGCACCATCCAAATGTGGCCCGAACCACAACAGGGCTCCGGTGCCCCCTCAGGAGCCAGCGCACCGCAGCCGCGCGGCGGTGCGCCCATGCCCCACCCCATGGTGGCATACCCGCTGCTGCCAATGATGGCGCCCGCCCACTACTCGCTGCCGTCGCAAGTTCTGGCGCCCGCTCCTCCCGCCTGGACTCCTATGTTCGGACTTGGGACCTAGGACCAGACGTCTCTGGCAAACACGTTCAACACTATGACGCTGACGCCACCGCCGACCACGGACTGGTACATGGACTTCGGGGCTTCTTCACACATGACTTCTGACGCCAGTAACTTGTCATCATCCTTCTCGCCTAAGTCTTTTACTCCATCAATCGTTGTCAGTAATGGGTCATTGCTGCCTGTTACCGCCACTAGCTTCACTAATCTTCATGGTCATCTTCGTCTTAATAATGTTCTAGTCACTCCAAACATTATTAAGGATCTGATTTCTGTTCGCCAGTTCACTACTGACAAGTGACAACAATTGCTCTGTTGAGTTTGACCCCTTTGGTCTTTCTGTGAAGGATCTCAAGTCCCGGAACATGATCGTTAGGTGCAATAGCTCCGGTCCCCCTTATCCTTTGCGCCTACCGCAGTCCGTCGCCCCTCTGTGTGATTTTGTTGTTGGTGTTCCTACCGCCCTCTGGCATCACCGCCTTGGCCATCCCGGTCACAACGCGTTTTCTAAGCTTGCATTTGTCTCCGCCATATCATGTAATAAAAGTGCTAGTGATGCTATTTGTCATGCATGTCAGCTTGGTCGTCACGTTCGCTTGCCGTTTGTCGCATCTCCATCTAGAGCTTCAAACATTTTTGTTTTAGTGCATTGTGATCTTTGGACATCCCCTGTCATTAGTGTGTCGGTTATAAATATTATCTAGTCATTCTTAATGATTGCTCCCATTTTCTTTGGACGTTTCCTTTACGTCTTAAGTCCGACACTTTCAGCACTATTTCTAATTTCTTCTCTTACGTGGCTACTCAATTCGGCAAAACGATCAAGACTGTCCAATGTGACAATGGTCGCGAGTTCGATAACTCATTCGCTCGCACTTTCTTTCTCACACATGGAGTTCACTTTCACATGTCGTGTCCATACACCTCTCAACAGAACAGCGAGGCTGAGCGTTTTATTCGTACTATTAACAATATTATACGCTCACTCTTATTTTAGGCATCGCTCCCTCCCTCTTTTTGGGTTGAGGCACTCCACACCGCCACCCTCCTCCTCATCTGGCTTCCCACCAAGATACTTGATTCTTCTGCCCCATTCTTCTCCTTGTATGGTGTACATCCCTCCTATGAACACCTTCGCGTTTTCGGCTGCAAGTGTTATCCCAACTTGTTTGCCACATCCCCCCACAAACTCGCACCTCGCTCTGCGTTATGTGTCTTCCTTGGCTACTCTTCTAATCACAAAGGATACCGGTGTCTTGATCCGTCGATAAACCGGGTCATTATTTACCGTCATGTCACGTTTGATGAGACATCCTTCCCCTTCACCGAGTCGAATTCACCCTCCGCTACTGACTTTGATTTTTTGTCCGAGTTTGAAACTATACCGGCTCCCATTGGGTCGTCCCACTTAATCTCCTGTGTAGGTGCTCCTTCGGCTTTGGTTCCCGCACCATCCGGTGCCGCGACTGGCGATGTGCCCCCACTGGCCCCGCTGTGCACCTCCTCTGGTGCCGCAACCACAGTGGTCGTGCATACCTCCCTAGCACTTGCGGCCCCTCCACTCACCGCAGCCCAGGCTGCACCTTCGACGTCGACCGAACCCGCGCCACTCGCGGGCGACTCGGCTAGTTCCCCCGCACCACGCGCACTTACGTCATGTGCGGCCTTGCCTGCACCCGCGCCACGCGCGGCCACGACTGTGCCTCCCGTCATTCCTTTCGGTGCTATGCCGATCACTCCAGTCCCCAACAGCCACGACATGGTGACTCGCGGAAAACAAGGCTTTCGACAACCTGTGCACCGCCTCAACTTGCAGGCTACCATCCCCTCGCCGATCCCAAAGATGTACCGATCCGCTCTTGCCGATCCGAATTGGCGAAGTGCTATGGAGGAAGAGTTTGCTGCTCTCCAGGACAACGCCACCTGGAACCTCGTCCCTCGCCCCTCCCGGGCAAATGTGGTCATTGGCAAATGGATTTTTCGGCACAAATTAAAGGTTGATGTCACTCTCGACAGATATAAAGCACGATGGGTTCTTCGTGGTTTCACGCAGCGTCCGGGTATTGACTATGATGAGACCTTCAGTCCGGTCATCAAGTCCGCCACAGTCTGCACTGTTCAGTCCGTGGCTCTCGCACGATAGTGGCCGATCCATCAGCTGGACGTCAAGAACGCTTTTCTTCACAGCACACCGACTGAGACAGTATATTGCTCCCAACCTACTGGCTTCGTGGATTCCTCCCGCCCCGATTTCGTGTGTTGTCTGAACAAGTCACTTTATGGCCTCAAACAGGTGCCCTGTGCATGGTACAGTCGCTTCGCCTCCCATCTTTTAACTCTTGGATTTATCGAGGCCAAGTCTGACACTTCACTTTTTGTTTATCAACGGGGCACAGACACTATTTATTTGCTTCTATACGTGGATGACATTGTTCTGACCGCATCTTCAGTTGCTGTTCTTCGCCGCACAATTGATGCTTTGCAACAGGAATTCTCTATGAAGGATATGGGCGCACTTCATCATTTTCTAGGGATCTCAGTTCAGTGTCGTGGTGGCATTCTGTTCTTGTCTCAGCGCCAGTACATGTTGGATATTCTAGAAAGTGTTGGTATGTCGGATTGCAAGCCCTGCAGCATGCCTGTCGATACTCATCCCAAGGTTTCCTCTGATGATGGTCCTCTTGTCAGTGACCCAACACAATACCGCAATCTTGCAGGTGCCTTCAGTACCTCACCTTCACCCGCCCCGATATTTCCTATGCTATCCAGCAAGTCTGTCTTCATATGCATGATCCTCGGGAACCTCATCTCACGACAGTGAAGCGTATTCTTGGGTATCTCCATGGCACCATTGATCACGGTCTTGTTCTTCATCCTTCTACGCCAACGGACCTCATTGTTTACTCTGACGCTGACTGGGCCGGTTGCCCAGACACACTCAAGTCCACTTCGGGCTATGCCGTGTTCTTTGGTGACAATCTTTTCTCCTAGTCCTCCAAGCGCGAACACGTTGTCCCGCCCAATGCCGAGGTCAATACCGGTCAAGGCCAAAGTGTGTTGGTCGCGCTTTGCTACTCTCAGAGCTTCGCACTCCTCTTCACCGCGCCACCTTGGTATACTGTGATAACATCAGTGCGGTCTATCTATCAACAAACCCGGTACATCATTAGCACACTAAGCACGTTGAGATTGATCTCCACTTTGTCCGAGAGCGTGTTGCTACTGGTGATGTTCATGTACTCCATGTTCCGACCTCTTCACAGTACGCCGACATCTTCACCAAGGGGTTGCCTACTTCTGTCTTCATGGAGTTCCGATCCATCCTGAATGTCCGCCCTGCCGACGCTAAGACTGCAGGGGTCTGTTAGACAGGTCTTCGACAGTTGGCCTCCTGAGCACCTCGGCTCCTGCATGCATGACGTTTCGACTCCTGCATGTGTGACACCTCGGTCCCGGCTGCATGGCATGACCAACTGCTTGCCTCCTACCGTTCATCCTGCTGCCGTTTCAACTGCCGGGGGTGGGGTGGGGGGTGTTAGACTATATTTGGATGGGTTCACGTCAATCTTGGGCCTCCCTCTTCCTATTCTCCCGGATTCTTGTTTCTATAGGCCGGTGGTTGAGATATGGAAGACTTGTGCCTATATATGTAACCTTTTGGTTATCAATCAAATGAGCAAGCAATTAGCTCCGCTTTCACTATATCCTCCCTCAGACACTTCTTTCCTAGTAATTAATAACACAACCCTCTAAGCTTGGCTCAGTTCTGGTACTTGTTGCTAACCAAACCCTACCTTGCTCATCGAGCCACTACTGACTCCACAACTAGTGGGAAGTTCCAGGGTTAACAAAATCGAGCCTGCGATTTTCGAATGATTTTTTATTTTTGAAAATCAGTAAAAATCAAGCAAAAATTGGGTCAAATCGAAGAAGTTTGAATTCAAATTTTTTTAACTCGGCGGTCAAACAACGTCGGAAAAAAACAAAAATCGAGCGATTTTTGCTCGGTTTTCGATTTTCAGCACACCGAAGGAAAATTGAAAAAATACAAAAATGTGAAAAATTTACAAAAAATCCCAATTAATCTATAAAAACACCTCAGAGAAATTTAAATTTTTTTTGAAATCATTTATTGCTTCTAAAAAATCCAAACACAATAATTAATGAAAAGGAACAAAGACACTATCAGATTTTTATAAATATTTACAAGATTTATTGTATTATGAAATTTTAATTTAACCATAATATTGCCAAAGGATCATGTACTAAAATTTTTAGAAATATTAGACTTCATTAAGTGCCCATATAAAATCAAAAACAGAAAATCATATACAATGACAGTAGCACTTTCAGAATTTTTTAAAAATACACATATTGATCATTATCTGAAAATTTTACAACATCATTATAATTACGTTAGAACATCAAACAAAAAGTTTAAGAAATATTAGACTTATAGCTCCCCTAGAAAATAAAAAATTGAAGAGCATATATTATAACAGTATCATTGTCAGAATTTTTAAAAAATACACAGGTATGATAATCATCTAAAAATTTTATAACATCATTATAATTTCCTCATAACCTCAAACAATTTTTTTTTAAAAAAATTAATACTTTTTGCTATTTTTTTTAAAAAAATTGAATTTGCATTTGAACTTTACGGTTTACCGAACGGTTTTTATTGCCGAACCGGTTTGATACAGTCAAAAATCGCAATTTTTGGTTTAAAATCATCGATTTTGTGAACCCTGATGGGAACCTCTGCCCACGTCATCATTGCCTATTGTCGATTATAAATGCCACGTGGATCTGCTGTTGGGAGAGCCTGACGATCCTCCGCTCACTGCCGAGATTTGTTGCTTTCTATTGTTGTTTGTCATTTTCTCAGTTTTGGATATTGTAAGCTTGTTTGCAATGCGTGGCCACATTTCTAATATTAATACCATATAATAATCGATGCTTTCGCAAGCTTATGTTTATGAAGTGGGGCTTTGTTTAGCATTACAGTGGCTTATAATCCGCACTCCATTTTACTTTGTTTAGAAACATTAACCACAAGTGTATTTTTAGCTATTTTGATTTTTCAGCCATAATGAAAAAACTTACCGAAATAAGTAAAGATCTTTTTAGCGATCTTGATTTCTTTTCCTGGTTTTAGTAAAACAAACTTCCCGTTTTTATGCATGACACAAACTATTGAAATCATTATTTTGATCTATAACATTAGTAGGAACTGTAGGATGTTATTAGAATTAGTAAAGATTCTAGTAATTGCAAATATTCCACATTTCAGAACAACAAACCACAAACTGGTCTGAAGCTGTTGCTTTTCTGACAACATTTTCTCTTGCTTAGAGCAAAATCGTCTATTAGTAGTTATCTCTGTGTAACCAGAAATATTTGAACTGGGTTTAGTTTGTGTCGGGACCCGAATTCACCAATTCGAACCCATTGTATTTACCGCACTAGTTCCAGGATCAACGCTAGTGCACACAGCTTAACATTGGTACATATCACATCATACTAAACGATAATAATAATCCTCTATTTATTGATATAGCTAAGTATATGATCTTATGACCAACTTACATTATTAAGCCACGCACTTACATTATTGAGCCACGCAGGGCTGAGAGCATCTAAGCCCCCTATTTTTGTCAGTTATGCTTATTATGTAGGTTTTGGTGTTGATGATCAAGAAGCATACTTGGTATAAGCTGACAACAGCTGTATTTGAAGAATAAGGTTAAAGTGTTTATTTTTCGTTTTGGCTTGGGAGTTGATTCGAGCCATATAGCTAGAATAACCGTACTATTAAGAGGGGTTATACACAAATAATAATCTTGGTTCATATGCAAAAATCACTAAGATTACTTGGAGCATAGGACATTTCATAACTCTCATTCAAAAATCCAGATATCCCTTCTCTTAGCCAAAAGGAGTTCTTTTTTGGACCAACTTCATTTAGTCCGGCGCTGAAAAAAAATCAAGTTTCAAGTTCTAACCGAGCGCACTCCATGTACGCCGAACCGACTTTTTCAGTCCGGCGCTAAGAACTCTCTTCTGATTTATTTCAACCGAGCGTACACCGTTCATGACGGACCGATCTGAATTCATCCTTATTTTTCAAGTCCGGCGTATGTTGTTTTTTTACTCAGGACCATCATTTCTAGTCCGGCGTTAAGAATCTCTTTACTCAAATCTTAACCGAAGAACATGCCGTTTGCTGCGGACCAAATTCTAAGTGTACGCCGGACCAACTTTTTCGTCCCACAAAATATGATTCTCTCTCGTAAAACCAAAGTAGCTTTATCCCTTCTACGCTGCACCAATTTTTTCATCCAAGACAAACATTATTTTGTTGGTATCCAAATAGAACAATGCATATGTACGCCAGACCAAGGTCCGGCACAAACTTACCTTTACCAGTACATGTATACGACGGACCGATTTTGTCGGTCCAGCGCAAATGGGTTACACTAGGTACAATAATACTTCTCAAATCTTGTGTACCCCGGACTGACAATTTCAGTCCGACGCGTGAATATGTTTCATCATATCAGTCCGGTATGTCTCATACACCTTAAAATACTTATAAAAGAGGCAGTAGTTGACCTGTCTCATCCATCTTGCCAACCCCAACGAGTAAATGATAGGTACAACGGTTATTTCTGTTCAAGCTCTATATATACAGTGCTTGAGTTCACAAAATAGAGAACTTTTGCACATACACATCTTTGACATTTATGAATACCGTTGACATCTTTCAAATCATTTACAACTCTTTGATCTTTAGCATTTCTGAACTTTCATTCCATCAAAGAGTTTGAGCTTCAACTCAGAAACCACAAACACGCATTCCAAACATTTAGAGTTCTTGCTCCAAGCTGAGTCTAGTTTGCATCTAGCTACTGAACCAAGAGACAGAGCTTGTGAATAGTCTATTACTCTTGAAACTAGCTGTTCCTAGACGATTGGAGAAGTTGTTGGTGCGACCTATCCAAAAGGGATTGTGGAAGACCACCATTGCTGTGAAAGGTTGAGACTCACCTCACCGGAGTGGTGAAAGAGTCAAGCTAGTGAAAGACCAAAAGCAATTGAGATTGGCTATTTGGTGGAGCAATATTTCTGAAGAAGTGCTCTAATGGGGACGTAGGAGATTGGTCTCTGAACCTCGGTAAAAAATCCTTTAGTCGTCCTGATATTGGTTTATCTTTCCGTGTTCATCTTATTGTCGGCCATTCAAGTTCTTATCTGAATCGAGTTGTTCGATTCCTATTCTAATTATTTTCTGTTGCTAAGTTTTTATTGAGAAAAGTTTTTCATAATACTTAAAAGTTTTTAAAGTTGCCTATTCACCCCCCTCTAGGCCAACTTGATCCTTTCAAGGGCTAGATTTGAAATATAAGCTAAGACATATACAGCGGAAATTAGAAGATGTAGATGACTCATCAGTTCACCACAAGCAACTGACAAGGCTCGAACCCTAACGACTCGCGTCCTCCTGGAACTCCTCCTCCAACAAAGGTATAGACTCCTCAACTGTTGATTGTGGTTGTTGGCAAGGGTGAGTACATAAAGCACTCAACAAGTTGTGCACAAAATGCAATTCTATGTAACTATATGTAAGGCTTATTCCAAAGGAAAAGTCTATTATGGCTATTTTGCAATAAGCAGTATTTATGAACAAATACAATAAATAGATTGTAAAGATAGTAAAACAAATAACAGTAATAGATAGATTCAACATTTCTCAAGTAAACCAGGTTTCCAACCCTAAGTCAAGTTTCATCTTTCCACATGGCAATCCGCCATCCTAACCAAGTTTTCCATTTAATTTAACTAACCCTTAACTGTAATTCCTAAGCATGGCTCAATACCGCGAGCACGGCTATCCGAATAGATTTACACTCTGCAGAAGTTATGCACTTTACCCACATGATACAACCATACACCACAAAAACGAGTGATTATAACAGAGCCTTTACAATGCACTACCTTAACCTAGTACTACCCACTAAGGTTTCAACACTGGTGGGTCTGAAAACCACATCCAGAGCCCCCCTCTTGCGCCATGTGAGTTGCTCCATAACTCGGGGACTCACACCGCCATTGATAGTACCAAGCTAAGGCATTGCAAATCAATCAGCTAGGCTGTCCCATACCAGACATGTGGTTGCATGATTGACTCAGGTCAAAGGCTTGCAAGGTTAAGTCCTTAGGATGATCCCATCTGGGCCCACCTTGGCATACTTGCCCCAATCTAAGTGATTACCTCCCAAGTTGATTACCAAGCACCATGTGCCATTAACAATTCAACATCGTTGCATGACATCCCTCGCCACTACAACTCAATCTCATTGTGCGACCACACATGACACACAAGTTCATAACATTGTTCCATATTCCATTAGTCAACATTAATTATCAATGATTCAAGTACATGTGATGGCGTGGCATGGCTAAGCAACTATGATGTTCTAACCTTACCATGTTGATTTCAGTACCAACCAACTGTAGTGAACCAATCTAGGGTGACAATAGATCATAGCATACAAATGACAAGGTAGGGTATAGATCAAATTGGTATAATAGCTAAGTCCCATTTTAAATTGAAACAATTGTATACTTGAAATATTATGCAATAAGGTAAAACAATATAGCAGTTTTGCAAACATAGGTTCAACATGATCAAAGCACAACTTGCCTTGGCAAAGGTCCTGTTCTTGCTCTGGAATTTGATCTTGGGTCGACGGATCCTCCTCCGAAGCGTCGTACAACTCAACGTCTACACAAACCGAAGGAGAAAACCAAATAAATACCAAAACAGAGAGCAAATAAACTCCAAAGAATAAAATAAAAATCACCATTAAATAGATCTCAATTTTACAAATTTTTAAAAATTTGAATCACCTCAATCGGAGCTCGTATGAGGGAGAACGAGCTCTCGGAAGATTCAAAAATTCTAAAAATCAGAAAATTGAAAATCAAATAATAAATCAAAATATTTTTATAAAGGAAAAACATATTATTGCGTTAGCGTGACATCAGCGTCAGTTCGGACCAATCAGTGCGCGCCACATCACCTCGGTCCATGCGCCCGGTCCACGGAGCCTCCTTTGGTCCACCGTGAACCTGGTCCATGGCGCCTTGGTACCAGCGCCCGACATGTGGCGGGTCGCGGTTGGCTACCGTGCGCGGCATGATCTATCTCGCGAAGACAGATCGAACGGCTCAGGTAAAGCGCAACGTGGCGACCATCCGATCGTTCGACCTAGATTTAACGGTGTAAGATATAAGGTGGGGTTTACTGTTTCTGCCTCTACGCAGCTCGATCTGATGCACTCACAGAAGATCGGACGGTTGGCGAAGCTTGATCTTGACGATGGCGATGCGACGACGCGTCTTCACCGGCTTTGAGGAAGACGACCAAGAAGGCGGCGCAACGGCGACGGAACGGCAGAGTCGACGCAGCGCAGTCCGAGGGTCACGGATCTGGAACCGGCTCGGCACCGAACGGCTTGACGACGGCGTTCCTGAGCAAAAACCGTGGCGGCACAAGGGGCTAACTACAGCGAGGTCGTGCGGACACTACAGAGCTCTCCGGGCGTCGGCGCTTCAGGGCAGCGGTGCGGCAACTCACGGAGAACCTCGAGGAGGGGTCTGCGCCTTAAATAGCCACCTCACCGGTCGTAACTAACGTGGAGAATATCCTGTACGCGGCGGAATCGTGGCGGCGACCAAGGTTTGAAAATTCGGTTTCGGAATAAATTTCGTCCCTGGCCGGATCGCGAAATTTCAGCGAAATTTCAAAAATATTTCGGACGAAATTTGAATTTGAAAATTCAAATCCGGTCCATTCCGGGGAAAAAAATTCGAAATTCAGCGAAAAAACCCGAAATTTCGGGCGAAGTACCCTTAATTTCGAGTTTTTTGCACCGGTTGAAAAGTGGTCTAAACATTAACTAAAAATTTTGAAACTTTTTTGGAGGTTCCTGACACATTTCTGATGTTCTCACAACAATTTCAGCTGATTATCACATCTGAGGAATTTTTAAAAATTCGGACAGTGGTACTGTCCTGATAAAACACTGACCCACAAGTTTGATCCGAATGGAAAATGGTACAAATCAAGTTATAAACTGTTGAAATTTTTTGTGCATGGTTATGATCCATAATTAATGTTCTCACAAAAATTTCAGCTGATTATAACATGTGAGGAAGTTTTAAAAATTCGGAGAGTGGTACTGTCCTGATAGAACACTGACCCACAAGTTTGATCCGAATGGAAAATGGTACAAATAAAGTTAGAAACTGTTGAAGTTTTTTTTGCATGGTTATGATGTATCTATAATTCTCTCATAAAATTTTTAGATGATGATCAAACTGTATGAATTTTTAAAAATTCGAACAGTACTACTGCCCTGTTAAAAGGCTTACCGGCAAACTTGAACAAAATGAAAAATTATGTAAACCACGTTAAAAACTTTTGAAATTTTTTGTGGATGGTCCTGATGTAACATTAATATTTCTTTAAAATTTTTAGATGATGATCATTCTCAAATAATGTTTAAAAATTCAGACAGTACTACGTCCTGATAAGTGTGATGATCAATACATAGATTTATTTAGCAATAAATTTTTTTAAAATTTTTTGAAAATTTTACAGAATGGTGATAAGGAAGTTATTAATATCCCATTAAAATTGTGATTCATGACCACACTCCAGTGAATTTATAAAATTCTTACAAGGTACAGTACTATTTATGTTCTTTTCTTTTTGATTTTTGAAATATAATATAACAAACGAAGTTCAATGCTTACATAGATTTGATTGACCAAATAAACAAAGTTGAATTTTTTTGAAAAATTTATATAATGGTACTGAGTCAATTTTTAATCTCTCACAAAAAATTTAGATCATAATCACACTCAAAAAAATTTATAAGATTCTGACAATATAACTGTCCCAATTATGTTCATTTTGTTTTTGATTTTTTAAAGATAACAAATAAAGTTAAATTATTTTGAAATTTTTTATGTATGATCCTAAACTACTAAGGATAGTACCATAAAATGGTCAACTTATTATCAAGCTTGTACAATTTTATAAAAATCTGATAGTATTTCTGCCAAAATTTTAAAATGTTTAAACAATTCGTTTTTTCAACAAATTTTCATAGGAGATGACGTTCCTAAGGGTTATTGGACCAAATCCGGCCAAAAAACACGAAATTTCGGGTTACTATAGCAATTCAAAAAATTTAACTTTTTTCGGCTGGTACTTTAGATTTCGGGGTGGTCCGAAATCCGAAATTTCGGCGAAATCACCGAAAGCTGCGGCAGACTCCGAGTCCTGAACGGAGACGACGAGCCTCGGTCGCCCGATCCTCGATCAACAGCCACGACTATCCCCTGCTGCGATACGATCCCTACCACCCGTAACAAACGGTTCGAATTCCACCTAACCCGAAACGACACGATCTCTCTTACACGGTTACACCGCACGATCTTGATCCAACGATCCGCGTCGCTAGGGTTTCCAACCGCCTCCCCGCTCGTTCGATCGTAATCTGACGGTGTTTGCTAAGCTTCTAGAAAATAGGTCGGCCGAACTGGGCTGCACAATACTTGGGCTCGGCCTAGTACTGTTCACGTGTTTTTCTCACCGATTTTTCAATTAAAAAATTTATAGAAATTACTTTAATTAGTTTTAGTCAACAAAAACACTAGGAAAAATCGAAGAAAATTCTGAAAAATACTTTGAGACATTTTAGGCTCAAATAGAATATTTTTGGCAAAAATTTATAATTACTTTATATATATTTAATTAGTTTTCTTTGAAAGGCCAATATACTTAATTTAAAATAAATGCAAATAAATCCAAGGAAAATCCAATAAATTCAGGAAATCACAAAATGCACAAATAGCAATAAAATAATATTAAAGGCAAATTTTTTGGCTGTTACAGTTTGCAATTGTAGTCCCCTATGAATAGTTAACACAAATAACAAATCGTTTCTCACTAAATGTTTGCATGACAAATACACCTCTATTTTATAACATAAAACAATTAACTATTGATGAACTATTTTTACACAGCTGCTTTCCGCAGTTGCTTTACTATATATAGGTTAGCATAGCAGTACAGCACGACAAATACAGCTTTCAATGAAAGTTTGTAACACACTGAGCAGCCACAGCAATTCAGAAGGAATACGAAGTAGGTCTTAACAACTGATATAAAAAAACAATATTTCAAAATCATGCCGGTACCTCATGTTCAATCATCTGCTCATGGTATAATGAATCATCTGCTCATGGTATAATGAGGTTCAGTACAATATTCACAAGGATACAGGGTTCAAGATAAGTATTCACAGTGGTTATAAGTAATAATAGTACATTTCCAGAGCATCATTGCACCGCATCAAGTTCAGAAACACAGCTCAAATCAGAAATTATCATTGTTCCATCCTAAACTAACAAAAATGAAATTGCATGTATAGATCTTACTGCATAAAAGATTGAAAGTTCTACATAGATGAGAAAAAAAAGAAGGGAAACCTCGTATGCTGATATACCCCAGAATAAATATACATTTTATATCCCCCCGACTTACGGTTTAATTACCTACACCTCACATTTACATTCCCAGATTAAGGTGGCATGGCATTAGCCAGAACTCTACATATTTATTATCCTCTCCCACCTAGACTTATCTTGAAACTTACAAAAAAAATGGTAACAGTATTTTATGCCTATTATTTTGACAAGCATATACCTATGGACAATTTACTTCTCCATCTCTAAATGACTCAAAGTTATTATCTTTCATTCCAGAAATTAGTGCCACTGCTTTGCTGCTGAAGTTACTTCCGTTCGTCGTATTCCTCTTTTGCCTTGTCAATTTCCCTCTTGAGATCTATATATTTCTGCAGTGAAACATCTGAAAAGACTTCAAGCTTCCCTAGGAATATCTCCAAACTTGATTGTAAATCCATACGAGGACCATTTCTATGGATTTCCCAAGTTTCACCATTTAACCCTCCATTATGGGGTAATGAGAAGGTGAACCTTGAACTACGACGCCTCTTCTCTTGGCGAGGCACGGAGTGATTTATATCTGCAACGAGACCTTTAATAGCGTATTCCAAGTCCTTGGTTGATAAATCATCCAAAAAATTCATCCATTTTTCACAGGTTCTAAATATGGGCGCAACGATAAAATTTGTTATTGGAATATCGGCTTCCTTCTTCTTCCTGGAACTCTTCTTCCTCAGTGATTTCACACACTTGAGTAGCCATGAATTTAGGCTATGCAAGTACGATCTGTGGGATGCTATCCATTTCTGGAAGTTTGAACATAAAGTGTTTAGCTCAACCTGGAGGAGTAGAGTTGCCTGGAACTGTGATTCCGACTGGATTAAGACCTTCATGTTGCCACTGTTGGGTAGTAGCTTAATAATCTCATGTTGATGCCGGTGACACTCAAGCATCGTTGCCCACATGCGAGTTAAACTGCAAAGGATATGGATTTATATATTAAATGCAAACAATAAACTAAACTTGCTCTATAAAGTGACATTGAATACATGTAAGCAGTTTAGTAGAAACTGAATGGAGAACCATACCTTCCAATTAATTCCTCCAGCTGTGGTTGAAGCTCTTTGTCCCTTAGATCCTCTATGTTCTTAGAGATCATGTCAATTCTCTGAATGGCTACTAAAATTCTGGAGTGCAAATCCTTCACAACAGCACGAGTTCTATCAATACTCATCTGGCTTTCTCCTCTCGATTCCTGGTGTCTCAGGTGCCTACATTTCTCATCATACTGCCTGCAAATCGCACCACTAGCCTGAACGCAATATAAAAGTTAGCATTTTAAGAAATACTTCATAAGTCATATGGTTTTAACTATTTTTCCTCATCAACCAATTCACAGACTTAAGCAAGCAAAGGAAATAGGAACGATAATAAAATAGGAATGAAAATAAACTGCTGAATCAACTTATAAGTGGGTATAGCTAGTGAAAAATTTATATGGCCCAAGAATGTACGTTATATTATGTAACTAGTTATTGAATTAGGTAGAACCTTGTTTTAAATAGCCCGCTAGAGGATAAGGGGGAGTGGCCACTGTGCCGTGGTAGTTATATCATATGTACCGGCCCAGCTCCAAATAGGCTCAGGTCAACCTGCACGTAGGATAAACCACACTTACACTAACTCTACATACGCTTTCGTCCTCGCTTCACATAAAAGGGTTAACCGGGAGGTTGAAATGCATTTATGCACTACACCTTATATGTTGGTGCAACTCTTGCTCAACTAGCAAAGCGGGACTAAACTCCCAACTCTCTCATGCTCATGCCCCTACATGGGCTCAATTCATCCCTCTTGGGCCATGTCTCACATACACCTACCCTCAAATGACCCGATGCCCTCATCGGCAACATACCCACACTGGGCAAATGACCAAGATCTCCTCTCTTGGCACACGCCTATGCATCCAGCCTGTCACATATGTCATGTCGTGTGTCCACTCATCTAGGCCCACACACGCCATGCGCCATATGCCCGTGCCTCTAACCCGCACGCACGTGTAGCCACGAGGGTCGGCTCTGATACCATTTGTAATGCCCCAGCTCCAAATAGGCCTAGGTCTACGTGCACGTCGGACAAACCACTCGCACCAACCCCACTTACGTTTTTGTCCTTGCTTCGCATAAACGAGTTAACATGGGGGTTGAAATGCATTTGGTACTAGGCCTTATATGTTGGTGCAATTCTTGCCCAACTAGCAAGGTTGGACTAAACTCCTAACTCATGCTCATTGTGATAACCCGGGGGGTTATCAGTTAATTAAAAGCAGTAAAACAATAATTAAGAAATAAAAATATGATTAGGCAAGATAATTAAAATGTAAGGGATTTGAGAAGTGCCGTCAGTCCCGCAATGAAGGTATCGCTCATCGAGGTACCTGACCTGTCTGGGACCCAGCAGGCACCTCTCGCTAGTTCCGGATTCATCATTCGGCGCTTTAGAATCTTACCTGGTACGTTTGCGGGTACCGTTAGTGTTTTTGAGCGAGAAATGACCATAGCGCCCTTAGGACCAATAGCCATCAGTGAAAGCCCAAGGGCAAGATGGTCTTTGTGCCCACAAGAGAGGTAAATAAAGCCCAGCTCATTGCCAACCAAATGCTAAGCAACCCAAAGCAGCCTTTTTCCTACCGAGAGAGCCATTCACAACCAGCTCATTCTCATTTCCCTCACACACAAACCGAAACCAGCAGCAAGCAACCAGCTCACACCCTGCCATTTCTCATCCAACCGAATCAAGGAGGCAGCTGGAAGAGAAGGAGGAGGTCATCCAGAGGAGAAGGGGAGGAGATCACCCAGAAGAGAAGTGAAGTGAAGGCATCCTGAAGCAAGAAGGCCAACACCAGCTTCTCCTCACCATCATTAGCACCCAATCCATCAACCGAACCCTCAGGTGCACATCACCAGTAGAGTAGTGGTAGATCGGGTCATCCCCATGGTCTCAGTAGTTGGGAAGCCACTAGAGTAGTATCTGTTCTTTCTCTTGAATAGATCGAACATTTCCAACGATCATCACAGACCCCTATATAGCATCATCTTCAATAATCAGTAAAAGCAGCAAGCAAAATCATCAAGAAGATAAATGTGGGTAGCAGTAGAGGAGGAAAACCCTAGCTTAGCCAGTGAGCCGTGTGCAGCTGAGAGGAAGAAGGCGAGTAGGAGGTTCGCCACGGGGATGGGGCGGCGCCGTCTTGCGACTAGTGCGGCTAGGTGGGTCGACGGCCGGAGGCGTCGGCGTGCGGAGAGTTGGTCGGCCGGTGGCCGCGTCTGGAGTCGTAGGCCTCGCCAGGGCCGAGCCAAGGCACTGCGGCGGGAGGAGACCGCAAGTAGGAGCTGGCCGAGCCAGCTATCATGAAGGTTGGTCGGGCCAACCATGGGCCGGGTCGGGCGCAGGCGGCGGCGCGTCGTCGGGGGAGGCACCGTGCTCCAAAGCCGTCGGCTGGAGGAGGAGCTGGCCGGCCATAGAAGTAGGCGCGGGAGGAGTGGCAACTGGCCGTGAGGAAGGAGTAGGGAGAGAAGAGGAGCAGAGGCTCTCGGCCAGAAAGAAAAGGGGATAGGCGATGCAGCCGAGAGGCTCTCGGCCAAGGCAGAGCCAGGAATGAAAGAAAGAGAAGGAAAAGAAAGAAAAAGAAGAGAGAAAAAGAGGAAGAAAAATGGGAAGAGAGAAAAGAAGAGAGAGAAAGTGAGGGGAAAAGGGTAGGAAAAATAATTCGTTGCGGCGAACCGTGTTGGTTTTGTTGATCAACTTGCAGATCGCTTAAAAATCGCCAACATGATATTAACTAAAGGTGACAAGATAAAAATTGTACGGCAGATCAAAAATTGGTTGAACGCCAGCATAAATTGTTCACCTTAATTGCCCTAGTTAATGTTTTATACTTTCAGGGTCAGACCTGAGCATTCCAGCTAATCAGATCCAGGATACGGGTGAGGCCGATTATATCGATCCTAATCCAGGCAAGCTTCCCTTCGATCATATCTTATTAAATGCTTTCAACTGCTTTTATGCAATTATCTATGTCATCACTGCATCGAAAATCTATTTTTCCAAATGAAATGTGAATCTGATGTGGATGATGGAAGTGTGTTGGATGGAATGGAAAATGAGGAATGGAATGGTGTGTGGTCTTGGAAATGGTAAAATGGAAATGTGATGTGGTTTTGAGAAAGAATGAGAGCATGGAGGGTGGCATGGTTTTGGAAATAGTGAAATGGTGAATGTGGTAATGTGGTGTTGAAAATGGTGGTTATGTTTCTAAGGCATCCACGAATGGAGTTGTGGACTTGTTAAAAGAAATAATTATGGTGGTAGAGGGCACCGATGAGAGAGGAATAGCCGGCGGGTCCTCTACATAGGCTATAATTTAAGGTCAATCAACTACACTCGGACAATAAGCCGTATTCCAGTATCAACCATAGTGAGTGAAATCGGTCAGAAAATGTTGTCGCTATGAAGGCATTATGATCTCCACATTGGTGGTTATGTAGATAACTAGGAGTATGAAGCTGGGTATGCCGGGAGTCTCAGTGATGGACACAATATGAACTGCGGTTGATCAGGCGCTATATGTAAAGTCTAGGGGAGTATCAGCGCTGCTGCGGTATCATGGTACAACTGGTACGCTGAGGGTATGTGGGGAACAATTGAGGACACCACTACTCGTCGGCTACCAGGGTTGGAGATCTAATGCTGGATTGGTGATAAACATTCTGGGGCCTCATAGGATGGGGTCGCTATGGCTAAAAATGATACGAACCTGCACAGGGTTAAAAATCTTGAATTCAAACCTGTCTCCTGGATTAGAGGCTACGGAAGCTAAGTCTGCCTCATATACGAGTACTAGTAACTGGTTTTGAAGTTTAAAATAAACAACCCTTAATGAAAACCAAAAACCTAATTTCTGTAAAAGTGGATGTTGAGGGAAGGTGATTATTAGTCGGAGTTTGGTTGGATCGAGAGAAAATCATTTTCTGCATTTGCTAATAATGCTTGCTGAGCACTTTTATAGTCACTCTTGCTAAATCCCCCTTTTCTAGAGTATGGCCCCAGTGCTCAAGCTTCTGGATGGGTTGACGAGGCGGCTGAGTTCTACCATAAGGGATAGAATGGATGAGTAACCGTGCATCGGCTTTGTCAGTCTTTTGGTGTAAATAGTATCTATGTAATATCCTTTTGTTGCTCTTGGATCTTATGTATAATTATGGTACTGGACATATAGCCCTGTGTGGCCGGTTTGTAATATATTTACATTCAGTCTCTAATTGTTGTTCTGTTGCAATACTCTGAACACGGTGTACTAACTGATAAAATATCGAGTGCGCTCGATGTTTTGATTAGTTAGTGTGCCGAGATTTGCATAATTATCTCAGAGTGAGGGCAGTGCTAGTGTCGTTACCCTGGACTAATTATGCGGGTCGCCACACTCATGCTCCTACATGGGCACAATTCACCCCTCTCTTGGGCTGCGTCTCACAATATAGCACTCTGTACAGTTGCTATCTTGTAGAGGCGCGCTGCAGCCTGCTACATGCTGCTATGGCAGCTATGGCATATCGTGTGTAGCAGCCCTCCAATACAAACACATTTCAGGTTTTCGTATGTTCCATTTGTTGCATATTCTAGCCATCTTCCATTTCGAATCATAAACCATTGAATAATCATAATACAAGATAAGTTATTTTACTTCAAAATTGATTGATTAACTTCATATTTCAGCAGATATAGGCGAGCACGTCATTCCCGCTGTAGCGCTGCTATCCTCTATCCACTATAAAAACACCTCATTGCTATGCTTCCACAACATAATGTTTAAAATATTGGCTAGAAAAGATAACTAAAAAAGGGTATTTCAGAAAAAGGATCAGTCATAAAAGTTTTACCTTAACTTCATCATAAAGCTTTCTCTCCCATGCATACAATCTATCTAGTGTGGAGGCATGACTGCCCGAATTCATGTATACACCACTGAAGATATTTCCAGTGAGACCATCGACATCATCTTTTGCCCCAAGAGGATTTCTAGATGATGAAGACTGTGAAGATACTGATCTATGCCAGGTAAGATACTTCACTTCAGCCTGAGGAGGAGCTGCATTAAAACAAAAGGTACTTATCTGTCATGGTGGGAGAAAATAGTAGCTCTATCATGTACAGCACAAGGTAAATGGCAAAATAATAAAGATTTGGTTGAATAAACATATTCCCTCCGAACTGGTATTCAGACCTTTTCAACTTCAGCCAGTTAAATGTGTAAGTACAAATATTGACCACATGAAAATGGCACAACTATATTGTAGTCAAACTGGTTATAAGATATTATTATATGCTCGGTAGCACCGACAAGTTCGTTTAGTGCCGACACGGATATGACACCAACACGCCACTCGAACCGGTCACGTATTGGACAATTAGATAGTCAAAATAAATAATTTTAATGTTCCACTCGACTTCGACATTTCATTGATACATATATACGTATGGTGACACAGCCAGGCCCACCTCAGCCACCTAAAGGGTAACCCTAGCCACCCGAGGAGAGCAAAACATCAACATAAAGACTCCATTGTGTAACCATGTTGATGTTCTAAATAAGGGTGGTCCGTCTAGAGGAAATGTGAAATAGAGATGCAACTATTGCAAATATATTGGCACTAGTAGCTATTCTAGAGTCAAAGTACTCTTGCTGAAAATTACTAATGATGATTGAAAGATATGTCCTAAGGTAATGGCATCTATTCTTGCTCAGCTTAGAAGTGAAGTTACAAAGACTAAAGTAAATACTCCTAGTTTACACTTTACATTATTTTAGTTTGACAAACATATAAAAAATAAAAAATAATACATATGTATATTATTATTATTATTTAAAAATATATAGCCGTGTCGCCATGTCGATATTTTTTGAGAAGTAGCGAATCCCATAGCGGTATCGTGTCGACGTATCCATATCCGTGCATCATAGATTATATGATACTTTATAGTTTTACTAAGTACTAACATATTATGATAACCAATGTTCAAAATTGTATATAGGAGAACGTGAAAAGTAAATGATGGCTTATATTGTTAACATACCATTTTTTCCGTAAGTAGAAAAACAACTGGTTTCGAACCAAAGATCACAGAAGAAATAGCAAGCAAATAACAGCATATGTTACAAAATCTATTAACAGGAACATGTATTGTGTGCTGGAAAATGAAAGAAGACTGTAGTTAGATTTTTATTAAAGAAAACTTACGCTGAGGAACAGGGACTTCCTCCCCGCAGCAAGCAAAGAATGTTGCAAAAAAGCCTGATGCCTTTGATCCATGTGCTGCATCATAATTATTTAAGTTGAATTAAAACATAACTAAAAAAGATGGAATAACCAATAACAATGGTCGCAGGTACAATTAATATTAGCGGATAACCTAAAAGAAACAGAAATTTCGCATCTTGGTGTTCCCGAAACCTTCCTATCATTCTTCTTGAAGCAAAACTCCAATGGTAATATTACACAACAGTAATCTAAATTTATCGAGATCTAACCTTTTTCTTCAGGTAGTAAAGGGCGGAAATTGACTTTATCTGCTTCAAGCATTCTTGGGACTTCTTTTCCAGAATCAGATGCCTTAATAAATAAGACTTCAACCTCTTTCATGCATGAATACAAGTCTTTCACTCCATTTTTTACATCACGAAAGGGTCCCTTTGATTTTCCGTTCATAGGAAGAGTGGTAATGGAAGATGCCACTTCTTTCACAGGGCTTGTCACTGGGGTTTCATCAGATTCATGCATGCTAATGTCTAGTACCCTCTTGTCATTTTTTGGTCTGTCAGTTTGAGAATCAATATTTTCCGGAGATATCTTTTCTGAAGCAAGATGTGCAGGTGACTGATTTGTTACAGTATTTTCAACAGGCATGTCATTGCGGTTCTTGAACATCCGCACTAAAGGTTCAGATGATGGATTCTCGAAATCATCCTCTGACTCTGCAAAATCATCCTCTCTCCCATTTCGGGTCGATTTCTCTCCATCTTTGAGAACCAGAGTTTCAGTTTCTTCCTCCTGAAAGCGCCTAATATCATCAGGATGAACAGGAGACTTCTCCACTTCCTCTTCAAGTTCTGGAACTCCCTCCTTCTCCCGAAGACGCTTAATATCATCAGCATTTTCAAAGTCATGAACAGGTTCCTTCTCATCATGAAAGGAAAACTGGCTCTCAACAGGGTGAAAAAGGCCAAAGTAGTCCCATGGTGGTGTCCCTGGAGGAGCTTCAAATGTGGAACTATTATCCAGATCTACAGCTTGTCTACGAACAGGGGATGAAGTTTGCAGTGTTGCTGTTACAGGAACAGGCACCTTCTCCTCAACAGTCATCGCCGGGTTCCCCACAGCTTTCATATGATTGACATGGAAACGTCCTGAAGATAAAGGAGAAAGAACTAGAGAGAAAGAGTCACTAGCCTGATGTGAAACGGATGGAGATAGGTTCATCGATTTCTGCCTAATGGTAGGAGGCTCCGGAGTTGCAGATGTTGATGTGTACAACGAAGTATCTGTTGGCACTTCAGGCTCTACAAATTTTCTCAGAGCAAATCCTGTGTGTCTCAGTGACTGAATATAAGCGAAGTGAGCAGCTGCAAGTGCACATCTTCCATCAAGTGCTTCTCTAACAAATCGTTTTCTTTCCTGGCACAAGACAAGAGCCTTGTCATCTTCTTTCTTTGATCGTGTAGACCCCATTTTAATGTGTATCACCCTTAATGCTGAACAAAACTTTCAAAAACATGCAAAGTCACGGCCATGCACTGCAGATTAAAGCTAGTATTGAGGGGAGCTCTTTCGGTACCAAATAATACCCAGGCAGTGTAACTTGTGCCTGCACTTCAATACATTGAAGAATTTGCCATTAGATTATATCCTAGAGTTGACTGAGCTGGCAAGAAAGAAAGATAATCTGATGTTTCTTCAGCAACTGTGCATACTTATTAGAGTTAGTGGCCATACTTGATATTTTAGGGGTCCTGTGCTAAATTTAAAATTAGGCTATACACAATAAAAGTTAATTATCAAAATATTTATTTGATATTATAGTTGTAGCACAATTTTTTCTTACGGTACAAAGATTATGTGATACATCGCGCTAAAAAACAAGTTTCATATATGACCTTTACTTGGAAAGCACTATTCTTCTAGTATTATTTGAAACAGAATCTTCAATTATCCTTGTAATTAGTTTTTTTTTCTAAATTAAATCAATTTCAACGGCTATCGTTAAGTCTTTCTTAGTTCATTATAGACCGCAAGTAGAACTTCAACTTCAATCTATAAAAGCTCTTTGTTTTGCATGTGCAATAGTCACCAGAATTATCAACAAAATTCTATATGCAACAATTCCATTACGGAAATAATTTAGCTGTTTCAAAAACTTTAAAATATCAACAGAGCATATGGTTTTGGTTAGGACTAAATTTTTACAGTAAAAATTTAAAAAAAGGAAATGAAGAGAATAAAAAGAACTAATCATCTATTAGTTCTTACTCTTACTAATACAAAGATTAACAAGTAGTAATACTAAAAAATGGGCCCCCTTAATTTTGGGGGCCCTGTGCAGCAGCCCATGCTGCACAGGCCTCCCATCCGGGCCTGAGTCAGCCTACTCAGCAGGTACTACAAATTACTGTCATCATTTCATATGCTACATGTTGTAAAAAAAGAACTCAATGTGTACTGCTCAAACTGACCCCATCAAAATTCAACAGTGTGTGAATTCTATTAGTCTGCGTCACAAACAAGTACTGCGGCAAAATCTGTGGTAAACAATAGACAAATCATTCCCATCTAAACTAGCATGTTCAAATCAGTCCCAAAATTCCAACTTTACTCAATGGGCACTAAATTCACAAAGAAATAAGGAAACTGAAACTCTGGAACAAAACCAGCAATTAACCTCATTTGATCCTGAATGCCCGAGAAGACTGCTTTCCTAGTGCGCAACGATATCCAATGAAAGGCTCCTAAATAAGCATTTACTAAAAGCAGGAAACTAGAGATGACCAACTCTAATTAAAAGACTAAGCAGGTAGCATTTCCAGATTTTTTTTTTTAAAATCTAAATCTTTAATAGATCAACTAAATCAACGCACACACAGCAAACTCAACGAACCGTCTCGACAGAAGCACATGGAAATAAGTACCATAACGAACCGATACCAAATTTATCCAGCGACCCACCACATAATAGTCATTAAGACAGCAGATTGGGTCTTTTGGGGATTCTTAAACAGCACGAGACCAATATCAAATAAGTTAATTCCAGGCACGTCCGGTTTTTATTAGAAGGATCGGGCACGACCAATTATCCAACCAACCTTCGGCAGAAACAAACCCTCTTGGAATAAACAAGCTCAACTTGAATCAAAGGCGATAAAGAACACGCGTGTAAGCAGGAAAAGTTGGAGCTTTACCAATCCAGCCAGCAATAAGTAGAACTAACCCAATTAGTCCATTGCCAGTTTGCCACCACCCAACTGAGAAAATCCTTACCACGTAGAACGAGTCACCCATCCCTTCTCCATTAATACTACACACTTAACTCAGAAGAAGAAGAAGTAGAACTGCTCATCGGTGCGTACTAACCACACAAACAGAACAGAATCCCGCAGAAACGGAAAAGATCCGATTTTGGCCTCGCAGCGACCATCAAGAACACAAGTAACACCAAATTCACTGACCCCCCGCGCAGGGCGCACCGCAATTCGCCTAAAAAATGCAGAACAGCCACACAAAGAAATCCGGGAAAGTCAAGAAGAGAATCACCAGGCTAAGCAATGAATAGGGCCGGGAACAAGCAGTGCGAGGCGCAGGATCTCGGCGCGGAGGCTGCGCTGCCTTGGCGCGGGGCTCCGGCGGAGGGGCTCGGCACTGGTCGTCGTGTGGGGAGGTGGCGAGTGGAGGGGAGGAGAGGAGAAGAGCAGCTTCGGAGATGATGAGCAGATGCGGTGCCTCCCGCAACGCACAAACGCTCTGCAGCAGATGGATGCGTATGCGTAGCCGTAGGGGTCCAATCGGGTCGGATGTACACCGACCCACCTCAGCCACCTGCTTACATACGTTCGGCTTAAATTCATTTCGGCTAGTGGTGTGGATTTGACATTAGTTTTGGATAGTTAGTTTTAGATTTGATATCGAATTCGAGATACCACTATCCGTCGACTCGAGATATTCCTATTGTATTTTTCGAAATTCCGAAAAACTCTACTTAGACATCTAAAACTCTACTTAGCTGGGGTGGCTCGACATGCAGAGATACGTCCGGAGGATGAAGCGGCTGAGTAAGGTGTATGACCGGTTCCTCGAACAGATCCTCAACGAACACAAGGATCTATGGTGATGTGAGGGGCAGTCGCTGGGGCAGGCGAGTCAACGGCGAAAGATCTAGTCAACGTGCTATTATAGCTCACTGAGGTAGAGGACCGCCTAAAGTTGGAGGCTGGGCTCACCCACGACGGAGAGCTCTACAATGACCGTGAAATAGGCCATATTGGAGTTCCTCCAATGTACAGACACCCTCACCACCGCCACCGACGAGCCGGACCATGTGGTGAGCCGCGGCCTATGGATCACAGAACACAACCTACCCCCGCCTCCCCTACATCGACACCATTGTAACAGAGATGGTGTGGCTGCACCCGGTGGGCCCGCTTCTCATCGCACACCTGGCCCGGGAGGACAGGTGGTGGCCAGCTATGACAATCACACACACATTTCCTTTTAATAGTGATTATCTGTGGAGATGATGAATGGTGACGAGGAAGACGACCATATGCAAAACACGAAAATGCCCGATTTGCTATGTTGCATAAACTGAAATTAAATTAATTTAGGGTATGAATTTATCGAGGACTAGAACACGATATGACGTGAAACAGATTCGATTATAACCAACTGATGCCTCGATAGTTGGTGGTGCACATAATCGTGCGCGTTTGCAGTAGAGAGAGAAGGGGGAGGCGTGGGAGCCGATGACAACGGAACATAAACGGTCGGTAAATGGTCGTTTCGTTTCTGTTTCCACATTTTTTACCGGTAACGGAAATGAAATCGAAAACCCCAGAAACGGATAGTGACAAAAATAGATGTGGAACGGAGCAGATATGGAAACGAAAGTGAAAAATTCCACAAGAACATAGTACATGATCACAATATACATAACCGCAAAAACAATGTAACTCATTCCACCTCCAAGGTGGACACAAGAACAATATTATGTTCACCGGTATCACTAGAAAGTTTTTTTCTCAAGTTTGTCAGCTGAAGGCTCGCTATTTGTCCCTCAGATCAAACTATATCATTATCATCGACATCCTCTTACTCCTCCAACTATAAAGGTGTAACACTCTAAAATTTGCATATTATTATTCAATATTCATTTATGATTTTCTGATATTTATCCTGGGTTTTCTAGAGTTTATAAATGTCATTTTGCTATTTTTAGATTTATAAAATTAATTTATTCATGAAAAATAAAACCAAAATTATGCTAGAAAAAAATTTCTAGGTTCAAAATGTTCCAAAGTATTTTTGAGAATTTTTTTAGAATTTTTGAGCTATATTTGATATTTTCTATAAAGCCATTTGTATTTTTAAAATTATTTTAATTCAAAAATAAATATAAATTATGCATTCTCATTTTTGGCCAAGTGGGCTAAGTTTTCAACGGAATTTCCGGTTTTATTTATACGAAATTTCCGCTTTTGTTTCCATTCCCGTCGAAAATAGCTCTCCCGTTTCCGACAAAAAATTTCCGTTTCCGTTTCAAAAAAAGACTTCCGTTTTCGTTTTTCTCCGGAACGATCGAAAATTCCGTTTTCGTTTTCATCCCTAGCTGGAGTGAAGCAACAGTATTGTTGGGGGGCAGTAGAGTAAGAGAGATAGGGAGGGAGGAAAGGGGCAGCCATGGAAAAGAGGGGAAGAAAGCAATGCACGTGAAAGAGGAAGAAGAAATGAAGGAAATAAAATAAAGGAAGGAAATTGACTTGCCAGGAAACAATAAAAAGAAGAAGAAGCATATTTTAGTTCACTACGATGAATCGAGTTAGTGGCTTTGATACGTGGAGATGATCATTTTTCTCCGGCGAAGCAAAGGCCTTTTCTGATTTTTTTTTTCTTTTTACTAGAGAGAGATAGGTGTTAGGATACTATGATATTTGACACTTACCTAAACAAAAAAGTCCTATCCGATTACTAGTCACTTTACATGATATTGAAGAAAAGCACCCCTCGTACCACGGCATAAAAGGTGGAGGAACTGTATAGCGTATACATGCATACACGGTTGAAATTGAATATACTTTTACAATTTTATTGGACTACTTGATAAATGATTTGTTAAATTACGATAGTCCTATTGCATATTGAACTCATATGGCTGATCAACCATTACTATATGTACACTATATACAGTATTTGTTTTCACATGATATTCGACAAAAAAAAATATTCGGTATCGTATCAATTCCGCTTCGTATTCACTTCGAATTTGTGACTGATATTATCTGCACCGTATCCATATCTAAACACAAACCGTGTCTGACTCTGAGTCTAAAAAAAATGGTTTAAGATATGAAAAAAACGATATCCGACCGAATCTGAACTGATTGCACCCCTATATGCGTGTGGGTATGAGTGCAAGTCAGGAGCAGCGGTGTGTGATCGTAGCCAGGGTTCACAAAACCGCGAGAAATCGTTCAAAAACCGCAGTTTTCGAGTGTACCACTGCGGCTCGAGATCCAAAATCGCTCTAATTTAAAAAAATTGAAAAAATTTATGCGTTAAAAACTGCTCGAAAACTGTTGAAAAACTGTGGTTTTCGCTGAAAGCCGCTCAAAAACCGTTTTGTAGGAACATCTAATCGGTCGGTCGGTTTTCGAGCGTATGAGTGGCATGATATAGTGCTAGTATCTCTGAATGAATAGTTGGCATATCAACTATCGTCTGCTTAACAGACTTTCAGGAGGAGGTCGTATTTCCGCTTAAAAAGACATATATAGTCTGTGACTTGGCATTATGAGGATAAACAAGATAGGCAACATTTGAGTATGCAATGATTTTGATATTTTGACCCTTCGAACAAAAGAGTCCAAGATCACTAGTACCCAACAAATTTCATAAGACCATTGAGAAGATGTTCAATCTACAAGCCGAGACAATATTTAGTCTCTCACAAATCTTTCATCTCAAATTCCATCTTTAAATATGAGCTGCGCAAGTATGTCATATGTGGTTCCAATGATGTTCAAGTCATTGATATATACCGCAGTGTTGTGAAAAACAGTATGTGTTTGATGGACGAACATAGTACCGCTAAATGGCTAATTGCAATACAACCGATTAATCGAAATTTAATAGATAATTATGTGTTCATATTAATATATTTATTTACATTTAGAATTAATTAGAAATATTTTAGTTACCCAAAATTATTGTAAATTATCACTTTATAAAAAAATTTACATTTCATTATTTATACTTCATCTAAAAGGTACATACTATGAACACTATAACACAATATTATAAACTAATTTATTGTACTTAGTGAATAAAAATAAGCTATTTTCGTGATTAAATGGAAAACAGATGAATAATCAGAAAAATGGCCGATTAATCGGATTATGCGTTCAATTAAATGTTCGATTGTGTTAATTGCACTTCGATTAAACTATTTGTAACGGTTTAGTCACCATCACAGATTAGTTGACCGACTAATCGGTGGAATCGACCGTTTTTCACAACATTGATATACAAATATGATACATAATTCATGAGTGGATTTCTTGTTGAACACACATGGACATACTTCATTATTAACATATCCCTTCTGCATAAGGAATTCGCTCAGTCGGTTGTACCACATACGACCCGACTCATTCAATCAATTAG
The DNA here is from genome assembly GCA_036346275.1 of Otatea glauca. NCBI lineage: Eukaryota > Viridiplantae > Streptophyta > Magnoliopsida > Poales > Poaceae > Otatea > Otatea glauca. The sequence goes on from CM070715.1 coordinate 23,735,743, forward strand.
TGATCTTTACAATTTCACACTATACATGTTGCGATTATCATTTGTATCCATACGTGGGACCTTCAGTTCCTCTAGAAAGATTTCATAATCAAGTGACTCATATAAGTAGGCAGTCACAACATCCATGAATTTCATACTTAGATTCATGCCTAGTGTCATTGATATCAAATAACATAACATAATGACATCCATTACACGAGAATATGTTTTGTCATAATCAATGGCAGCTCTTTGATGAACCCTTATGTTATTAACCTTGCTTTGTGTCTCACCACTTCATTGTGTTCATTGTGCTTTCTCATGAACACCCATTTGTATCCAACAGGAATAATGTCTTAAGGTAGGAATGAAAAAGGAACGAAAACGGTCGGTAAATGGTTGTTCAATTTCCACATTTTTTATTGGTAACTTAAACGAAATCGGGAACCATGGAAACGGATAGTGACGGAAATGGATACGGAATAAAACAAAGCGGATACAAAAATAAAAGCGAAAAATTCCATCCAGGTATGTTCCTAGTTTTAACACCCTAAAAATTTGTAAATTCTTTAATTGAGCATTTAATTCGGATTTTATGATTTTTTCTGAATTTCTAGCATTTAGTTAATGATTTTTGTTTTTGTAGATTTAAATAAATAATTTATTTGAGAAAAACAAGACCAAAATCTTGCTAGAAATAATTTTCCTAAGTTCAAAATGTTATAAAATATTTTTTGAGAATTTTTAACTCTACTTGATATTTTCTATAAAGCAATATATATTTCTGGTATTATTTAAATTAGAAAACGAAATTTCCGATTTCATTTATATGGAATTTCTTTTTTCATTTCCGTTGGAACTGGCTCTCTCGTTTCCATTTTTGTTTCCGGAAAAAAAATTATGTTTTCGTTTTCGTACCAACATTTTTCGTTTCTGTTTCCGAAAAAAGGCTTTCGTTTCCTTTTTTCCGGAACGGTCGAAAATTCTATTTCCGTTTTCAACCCTATCTTGAGGTGTCCTAACCACAAGTTCAAACACTTTCCACTTATTTACCGAGTTTAGTCCTGCTTCAATTGCATCCTTTTATTTATCATTGTCGAGACAACCTTTGTACTTAGCAATAGTTTTTTTTCGGATCCAAATTCTTTATATGGAACGCAACTTTAGAAGCAAAGCAGCTGCCATTAACACATAATTTTCTCAAGCATATTTCCCCCATCTCTACATAATTTGTGATGAATTCTTTATCCAATTCGATGGGCATTTTATTCAAACCAGTCACCTCTTTACGATTTTACAATATGGTAGATTCTAAGTGTTCTATTGTCCTAGTGTCAGTGGGTGCACTCTCCCTTGCACTAGGCATCACTCTCTGTGCTTCAGCATAACACACTCTCACCTAGGCTCTCTGATTGATAGGGCGCAATGTCCATTAGTAGACATTTATTTTTTATTTGTGTTTTATTCACGGAGTGTCTTTCCATGTTCTAAACATTGTTCTGCTAATGTCTCCGTAGTTTGGGATCTTTTAAACCAAGAGGTCTCCCCTCTTGCACAAGAGAGGATATTCGTGAGTGGAACCCAAGGCCCGGTGTGGCTCGACTCTGACAGTCGAATTCAGCACTGTTATACTTCATCACTCCTTCGTGATCCGTGAATGATTAGTACAACTTGTTTGTAAGAATTTGCAAATCGATTATTCTCTGAACCTCTTATATTCTTTAGTACATGTATCCATATTTATGAAGACTACTATCATTCTTAATAGTTTTCGGTATACCAAATTAGGGTTCTTTCCTTCCTCTAATGCTGAGAATAGTTTTTTATTAAATACACAATCAGCGTATCTAGCTTTCAAGAGATCCCTTGTTATATGCTCTAGATATTTGATTATAGACAAAGAATCAAATCCCACATAAATCCCAATTTACGGTAGGGACTCATTGACGTATGCTAAAGTGGTGAGATCAATATGTATATGGCACATCCGAATATATGCAGATGGAAAATACTTGGTTCTTTCTCACACACTAACTGGAAGACGAATACTCATGGTATACTGATGGCCAGAGTTGTATTAATGTGCAGCATATAATACAACATGTTCTCAACACCTAGTGGGGGATTGCTCTTTATCAATTCAGGTCGACCAATCAATTTGATCCTCTTAATCAAAGATTTCGTAGCTCCATTCTGTGTATAAACATGCTGGACAGAGTGTTCATTCAGGCATATGGATTGGATCCTTTGAGCCGAGAATTTGGCTCTTAGCACAATGATATGCAAAATCAGCTTGACGAAAGCATGATTTCTAGTGGATAGTAGGCACACATGTGTCCACCACATGGACGCATCTATTAGTACCATAAAGTATCTAAAAGGCCCCGATATGGGCTCAATTGGTCCGCAAATGTCCAGTTGAATCCTCTCTAAGAAATCATGTAGTTCATCCTTAAATTTATGATACGAGGGTTTCGTTATCAATTTGCCTTGAGCATAGGCCTCACACACAAACTGGTGTGCTTCGAGGATGTCACTTAGTTTTAGGTGATGACTAGCAGAATACTTCATGATATGGTGCATAATATTTTCTTCAGGATGTCCTAGACGTTTGTGCCACGTTCTGGACAAGTCTGAATCCCTTAGGAGTGTGTCCATCGCAACATATCTCTACTACTTCTAATTAGAGTTGGTGGCAGTGGTCCGTTCTCCTCTAGAGTATCTGATTCGTTGCATCTGACATGAACGGCTGAGATAGAAGATGATTTAATCATATCTTAAATGGAAGGATTTTATCATATCTTTTTTGAATAGAAATATTATTTTAGCATATCTCTATTCACATGTTCTTACTATAGAAAGATGTTATTCATATATCTTATAAATGGAAGGATTTTCTCATCATATTCTGTATGGATAGAAGGATATACTCACCATATCCCATAATACGGGAATTCTATCTCATCATATCTGGAAATGCATAGATTAAAAGGAAAGAATCATGCAACTAAATCACGTGCCAATCACGAAGATGTCGAGGAGACTTGGCTTCCATCCGCCTGTGTATACTGCCTTCTGCTTTCATCTACTCCCTATTAGAGGGCACACACTCTCATCTTTAGGAGGACAAGCCGTTCGTTGGATTTAACATGAACAGTTGAGATGGAAGGGGATTTAACCCGATAGTCAAATCTCTTCGGAGGAACAAATTTTTCCTAATATTGAAACATAACTGAAGTTAGTGTTCTTTGCAAATAAATTTTTTATCGCAAATTGAGTTTTCGTTGCAACGCACGGGCACATGACTAGTTATTCATTACGTTTGATAAACATGTAGCACAATCCCAATGAAAAACTAGGGAGCTTCTCTAAAGTTTCCTTTTGATGTCCCAGTCTCTTGGTGAGGAGAAGGTACTCATAACCATTATTGTCCTCTATTTCCAGGTGAAAACCATTAGAGCTGGGGCGAGCAGACGCGCATGTGAGCGTGGTAGTACCAAAGACACAAGCTCTCAAGACCAGAGAGACTGGGAGGAAAAACCAAACTGATATAATATACTAATATGAACTCGATCGATTAGCAAAAACGAACCAGGTGGCCTACGTGAGAGTATTGTCGCGCTGATAACGTGTTGAAGTATTGGTCACGTTGCCGACGGCTAAGAACACACAAAAGTAGAAATAGACAAAAGATGTAGTAACTCCAAATTTTATTGCTCTTACCCATAGACAATGTATGTGTGTACAATTTGCAGCCCCTCCACCCTTTATACAGTGTTAGGGGGGTGACTTTCTTACTTTCAAGTAACGGAACTAGTAATTATATAGGACTCCATGTTTACATTAGTGTCCACGTACCATAATATAACAACATTCTTTTCCTTTGTTTTCTTTTTCTCCCCACCTGTTTTTTTATTGAGAATGAGAATGCAAGGGCGGCATTACCACCGCTTTTAGTAGCGCGCGATCTCTCTCGTTTGTTTTCCATTTGTCTGTGAACTGTGATGCGGGGGAGCAAAGGAGAAGTTGCTTTTGAGATGCTTTGTTGATGGACACTTCAATATGTTTCAAAGATTTTCTTTTCTTATACCTCGGTGTATGTGCATACAGGTATAACCTCGTATATATGCACATGCATGTGCTGTGTCTAGTTTCACACATCTAGATCAGCGGAGGTTGAAGACGTACAACCCGCAATCTCACGTAGCACGAGCACAAGCATACCTACCACCCGCGTGTGTTCTTGGAGAAAACGCTCCAACAATACCCACTAGTACTACAATAACTTCGAGATTTTCGGTGATGCATTCACCCGCAAACTGTCCGGCTCAGGGTTAACAAAACCACGATAAATCGTTCGATTTTTGTAGTTTTCGACCATACCGTTCCGGTTCGAAAACAGAAACCGAGCGGTTTACCGGTAGAATTTAAAAAAATCAAAAAATTTATGCGTTGAAAACCGCTCGAAAACCGTTGAAAAACCGAGGTTTTCGCAAAAAAATCGCTCGAAAAACCGTTTTTATGAACGTTCAATTGGTAGGCTAAACCGCGAAAACCGAGCTGTTTTTTGTAAAAAAAATCGTGGTTTTCACGCATAGATTTGACCAAAATTCAATTTTTTTGAATTTACAAATTGTTCGTTTTTTCATAGTTTCTCGCGAAAACCGTTACCGCCAGGTTAGCATTTTCAGTTTCGAAACGAAATTGTGAACCCTGGTCCGGCCTCCTTCCCTCGTTGTTCTGAATTTACTCCACTTTTACGTGCATTTTCTCTTCGCATCTTGTTAATTAAGCTAGACACAATTTGCAAAACTTGCTGCCAAGTCATTAGTTGGGACTTGAGTGTGACAGCTTAATTAATTTTGATACGGCACAATGATTATAAGCCATAAATGATACGCAATCTTGGTACGTCAACGGGGCAGACAGAGACATTTGCTAGTATCTCTCATTTCCCACCAGAATTACGCAGACAGCGACGACACTGGCCTTTCTGACCACGTAAGTATCTCTCTTCCGATTTCCCGGTTCCAAAAGGCTGTAAAGAAATCAACGTTTTATTGTTATTAGATTTTAAAATATACAATAATAGAAATCAGTAGTTAAAGTTACATTTTACGACCATATCGAAGACAACTTATTTTCGTGAGAGTACTATTTAGTGTGAGCTGAGTGTGACATATATACAAGTTAAACAGAGCGGGTGTATTCAATGGGACAGAAAAAAAAATAGGTTGTATCTCCTCGAAAGAAAATAAGAAGTGGAATCATTTCTTATAATACTATTGTAAAATGATTTTACATGCAGAAATTTTCTGATTGAGAAATGTGATGATTGTACAAGGATATATACATGCACATTGACATTTGAAAACCTTTGGTGAACAAATTTATATAGTACCACCGATCCGCTCTACCGGAGTCTAGCCCATGCGTAAATCAGTCACTCTCAGAATAGGTTGATACAACAGCCAAGCATCGGACGGAAAAAGTTTCATACAAGAAACCAAACAGTTCGCTAGTTTGGAATTAACCAGGGAAATTAACACACAACAAAAGCGCGAGACGCGTGATCAAATCATCAAACACGCGCTCGCGACGGCGCTGCCAAAACGGTGCCAAACTTTGAAGTCTTTACTGTTCTAGCCTTGTGCATAGTATTTTTTCGTAAATAACCGTGGTTGCTATAAAATTTCAGAAGTAGCCTCTACACAGTGAAAACCAGCGGACCGGGGCGACTGGATTTTTTTTAACTCATTTCCAGCGCACCGGGACGGCTGGATTTTTTTAACTCATTTCCAGCGGTTCCTGTCAGCTGGATTTTTTTTAGCGCGAAAATTTTCTAACGGTTTGGGAAATCGCCGAAATCCAGCGGTTTGGGACCGCTGGAAAATTTTCGCGTGCACGGCTCCGCTGGAAAATAAAAAAGGGTATTCCGGCCGACCGGAAAATAAAATAAAAATCCAGCGGACCGGAACCGCTGGAAATGAGTTAAAAAAATCCAACCGTCTCGGTCCGCTGGTTTTTACTGTATAGAGGCTACTTCTATAATTTCATCGTAGCCACGGCTATTTATGAAAAAAAATACTATACACAGGACTAGAACAGTAAAAACTTCCCAAACATTTAGAGCAATTAGTCCCTCATTAGCTCCCTAATTCAGGTTGTATTATTTGCCCGAACTACTGGAAGCGACATTGCTCAAATTGGTGTTTTATTTGCTCTTCTTTTTTTAATACTTGGTAGAGCTCCCTTAGTTTTTTTTTAAAAAAGTTTCCCTGTAGGGCGGTTCCTTCAATAGCCTCTGTAAAGTTTGTTTTTCTTATTTGTATTTTGTAATTTGTATTCTCTCTTCTTCAATGAAATGAAGCAGCTCTCCTGCCCTTTGTTAAAAAAAAGGGATTGCTAATTCTCAACTGCTTGAGAATTTTAGAAATCTCAGTCGATTTTTCTCATCTTTGGATTGGCACAGAGATTTGTGCTCAGGAGTTCGTTGTCTCTTTTTCAACCGACAGTGACGCGTCATCTTCACCGGTGGCGACAGGTTGTGGTTAGAATTCACCGGTTACTGTCCACCAGAGGCTCCGGGCTTTAGAGCGAGGAGGTGCTGCGGAAGCATGACGGTGGGCAGCGGCGGCGAGCGGTTCCTCAACGTAGTGGATGGATCTGATGGTCGGAAACAAGGAAGAAGGGAGGAACAACGGTAAAGAGGTGGTGGAGAGATGAGGAAGAGGAGATAGTGGTGTGGCCATGTGGGTGCCAAGGACGACACTAGCAGCTGTGGGAGGTGGTGGTGAGCGGCGCGCAGGTAAGGCTGGAGGCGGAGGCGGTTGGAGGTGGGAAGAGTGGTGGATGAGTTTAGGTTTGAGGTGGTTTATATATGACTAGTATAGTGCCCGTGTTAACGCTACGACGGCAGTATACCCGCTTATCAATTAAATGAGAAGATAAGTATAAATATAACATTTAATAATAAATAATCACAGTGCCTGTATGCGAATACAAAAATGAAGATATAACACTCAATAATATTTTTCGCTAAAAGTTTCTCGTATGCTCTTAAGACTTGTTCTTATGTCTTGAGGGATGTTTTCTGCGCACTCATTCCACTTGTATTTTAGCATTTCAATTAAGAAACACTTCCTGAGGATAAGTGAACCCTGTAAGTACATTGTAGAGCATCATCAGTATAGACCTACTTTACAACCTTATAAAAAGTGATTAATAAAATAGAGAGTACCGACCATGCAGATTCGTGCATTAAACTGTTGACCATTCCAGATGTGCATAAAGTTCATGACCAAATAACCTGTCAAGTTCCATTTTTGTTACATATAAGTACACAAAGATCCGTACATTAAACTGTTGACAATTTAATTGCTACATGTAAGTACACAAAAAAATAACTATTTACTAATCATGTGTAAATAACTTACTGGTCTATTGTTTTTAGAACAGACTTTGGAACTACAATACGCCAATCATAGATATCGTCGTTCCATGAGGGATTTCCTATCCTTATAGTACGATCGAATATTATACCAATTTTTTGTATTCTATCAAGATAGTAACTGGATGGTTTATCCGTTGGAACCCATCCGGGTAGAGGTGTTAGATCAATAACTGAGATAACTCTGTCCTTCATGTCGAACGATAACATGCTTCGTCCTCCGTGATAAAAAGGTACCATTATCTACAAATATAGACATTATATTTTTTGTACATATATATAGTAACATAATAAAGCGTTAAACAATTTATTAAGCAAAGCTTACCATTCGGTATTCAGACAACGCAATTCCAGTCTCAGGCAAAGCGTCAAATAATTTTGCAAGCTTCTCATCTTCAACCTTGACACGAAACTTATGGTACTGTCGGTAATTACAAAGTGGTTACGATAAATTAAAACATTAAAAAGTAGCTAGTTGATTATTGCATAATGTGTATGTATATAACGCAAAAATATCAAAACACACGCAGAACACTAAATCTAGGTAGTGGCATATGGGATCCCTGAAATACATGGTTTCATCGCTTGCGAGTATGCGCACCCCTGCATTAAAGCAATCAGTTCATGAGCTAGCAAGCACTTGAGGCCAAGTTGGACTTAGACAGTTCTGTTTGTACCTTTGTCCAGGCATGAAAGAGCCGACGTCGCTGGTCGCCGTCGCCGCACGCGTATGTATGTATGTACGCCGACGTCGCCGGTTGCCGTCGTCGTCGCCGCACGTAAAAGCCTCGCGGCCTCGCCGAACGGCTGGAGGTATGGCACCTCCGTCCTGGTGTTTAGGCGTTCTTTAGTTAGGAATTCCTGGGACCTGCGCAAGGAACACGGGAAAGGAAGGCATGCATTCAGTTTGTGTTTTTTAGAGGATTCTGTTGCATATAAGATCGCACAAGGAAGAAAGGATGTGAAGATTGGAGTGCCTTTTTAAGCGCCTACAACAACTTTATCTTATGATCATATTGTACATACTACATATTTGGAAGGAGAGCGAATCAAACAAGGAAATAAGCAGGGAGGATCCGCATGCAAGAAAACCAGACTTGAATTTTTTACTGCCTTAGCCAAAACTGTACGTACTACATATTTGGAAGGAGAGCGAATCAAACAAGGAAATAAACAGGGAGGATCCGCATGCAAGGAAACCAGACTTTAATTTTTTAAAGTCCTGGCTTCATGATCGTATTTTTTTCCGAATATGATCCTTCTCGAGACTTTTTTACGGATCTAGCCCCATAGAGCCTAATTTTAGCGCACAGAGAATGCTGAATATTTTTTTATTTTTTATCCATAAAACCAGCGGTCTGTGAGTGCTGCTTAATTTTTTTCAATTTTTTCTCGCAAAACCAGCGACCGGCGAGCGCTGTTTAATTTTTATCTTTTTTCCCTGCGGATCCAGCGGTCGGCGAACGCAGTTTATTTTTTCATATTTTCCCGAAATTATTCAGTGGACGGGCACCGCTTGATTTTTTTTAATTTTTTCTCCCACGCTTGAATTTTTCAGTGGCCACCGAGCATTTCTTTTTTTTTTGCCAAAATTATCAAGCGGACGGGCACCGTTTGATTGTTTTTTTATTATTTTTTGGGATTTTTTTAATGTATTGGCATCATCGTTATAATTTTTTTAAAATCAGATTTTCACGGCGATGAATTTGCGATTGAAGCCTTGAGCTGAAAAAATTCAGCAGAGCGGTGGCGCGGTATTATTTACCAGCGCCCAGGCTCGAATTTTCTACTATATTAGTATCATCGTTATAATTTTTTTGAATCAGACTCTCGGGCGATGAATTTGCGATAGACAGAAAAAATTAGCGGAGAGGTGCTATAATTTTTTTTCCACGGTCGAGAAGCACTGTAATTTGTTTTCACGCCCGAAATTATCCAATGGCCGGGCAGAGCTTGTTTTTTTTTCGTGCCTGAAATTACCCACCATCCGCTGGATAATTTCGGACGTGGGAAAAAAATTTCAGCACCTCTTCGTTGAATCTTTTTGGCTCGAGGCTACAATCGCAAATTCATCGCCGCGAGAGCCTAATTCGGAAAAAATAATACCGCGCTGCCCCGTCTCCCGGGTTCATTTTTCCAGCACGTAATGTATGATCCTTTCTTTTTCGAGGAAGTCTGTTTCCGTTTCCTTGATTTCAGGACGTGTGTTTCCTTTTCCTTAAGGATGATTAGACACACTAAACAATGGCCATCGGATGTGGGTGAGTAAAGCTGAGGAAAGATCTGAGAGGTTAATTTTGATGGAGGCAAGTTTCTAAGGACGTTTCGTTGGGTGCACGAATGTTGGACCATCTCTAGTAGGATGCATTATTTGGGATGGACGTAGAAAATAATGTTTACGTGCATTATAAAGGGGTATAGATGTGGGGGAGAAAGATGACGATGATTAAATCTTGATTCAAAGGCTAAAAATTGAATAAGAGCAACCGAGAAATAGACAGCCCCTAAAAACACGGCGTAAGCTCCCATGTGACGAGCGATGCTATTGGCGCAGGATTCCCTTGATCCCCTGGATCTGATAGAGATTGCAGCACAAAAGATAGCTAGGATAACGCAGGAGTAGATTCTTTTACGATCGATGCAGCTGGTGGTGTATTATATGCGAGTTTTTCTTCCAAAAGCTCCTTTTCAAATGGTCGGTGTGATGTGGCGTCGTCGTTGCTGTCCGTGCCTTTCTTTTTCCCCTTTTTATCCCGTCCGCTCGTGCGATCACTATTGGCGTCGAATGCACGCAGACATAGCTGTTTGCATGCATGGCGACGAGCAGGCAACGGCAAATGGAAAAGTTGGCGCAAGCTTGAATGGATGTCCGGGTCGCAAACCTATTCTAGCTAATTAAGGCCGGCCAGTAACAGTAAGCTTCACTTTCTAGGGATGATATATATAAAATTCCATAGCTACTGAGAGCGAAATTGACCCGGCAGGGAATTAATCAATTTTGTAGCTCTCTTTATTTGTCCTTTTTGCAAATCTAGCCTCTCCGTTAATGTATTTACAGATTTAACATCCTCTTCACCGTGGAAGGCATGGTAGACGACATCTATCCACTGCCACACATGTAGAGTGCAGAAGCCGGAGCTGTCACGCCCGGTGAGCACGGGAGCTGGCAAGTGCGGTATCGAACAGGCGAGCGCGCAAACAAGCAGGCTATCGCGGCTAGTGAGTGCAGGAGGGTGTGCTCACCGGTTGCTCCAGCGCTTCCGTGGTTAGGAACAGGGTTATATTTGTAATTTTATTTGGAAGAGAGCTAAATATACAAAAAAAAGGGGCTAAAAATTATCAATTCCGCGCTTGCTGGCTGCTCCGGCGCTTCCACAGTTGAGAACTAGGATATGTTTACAATTTTGTTTGAAGGAGAGCTAAACTTATAAAAAACAAAATAAAGAGGGCTTAAAAATGATAATTCCCCCGCGGGTTCGTTCTTCCATCGCTTTCTACGTGCAATTATTCGACGCCAAACTTCTCCAAAAGATCGACGGTAGGATAACCCCTGGCCTGCCAAAGCTAGCATATACAAGTTGTTACGTCTCTCAAACTACTGTAAAGTAGGAAAAAGAAAGTCAAGCCTGAATGAGCACTTGTACATCAGTTTCAGGATATGTAATATATCCTTGATTTTCTAACTGTATAATATAATAGTTTATATAATAAAATACTAGTACATATAACGGGGGCACACATCATGTCAAACAAAATTTGTCCTTGCATGGATTTACCGTGTTCCATCGAACACATGGATTGTGAAAACAGTAACTTAAGTAGTTTTTACGGGACTGTAGTAAAAAAAACGATGAAAAAATCTTTGAGGAAACACTATAGCGAAATCACTGTGCTATTTTTTCACCATAGCAGGTAACAATGTTTTTAAGCCAATTCAAACCGTCCGTTGCATCCATCGGATGACCCACGTCTACGTAGACGATTTAAGTTGCAACTCCGTAGAGACTCCAGCCGAACCATGGCCGTAACACCTACTGAGCACAGTGTTTTCCTCTGTTTTTAGCACCGTTGCAATTGGAAATTGCAAAATTGCTTTTCCGCAACCAGCAAGATCGAGAGCCAAAATGCTGTTGTACCTTTTCCACTACTATGCGTTCATTGTTTGTCCGGAATCAGACGAAGCTTCCCTTCAGATATTAGTCTAGTTTAAGATTACTTCTGATTATGCAGATTCTAAATTCTTCAAGAATTAGGTGAGGTGGTACTTTTTGATTTTGTGTACAAATCTGTTTCTAATTGTGGAAGAAGCTTCTCAAGAAGTTCTTGGAGAATCAGAAGCTGTTACCCACCTGATTCTTAGAGAATCTAGAATATGCACAATCCAAATTGGGCCATATAGGCAATGCATTGCATGGTTCGCGAAACACGCAAAGATTTCAAATTTTGTTTTCGGATGACATCTCGGAGGTGGCTGAAATCCGAATTTCAGTGAGATTTTAAATTTTGGCTGAAATTCGGATAAAATTCAAAAACAAATTTGAAATCCGGTAAATTTGAAACCGAGGAAACCAAAACTTCAGTTGAAATCACCGAAATTTCGGTGATTTTCAACCTCTTGTGAAATGGTCCCCCAAAGCTAGAAAAAATTTAGCAAAAATATGAAAAAATCATACAAGTATTTATCTACATTTTCTATCTGTTTGATGCAAAATGCTAAGTATTTGCATATAAAATTCCGAAGTTAGGGTTTAGGCCAAAATCCAAGTTAGGATTTAGAGTTTAGGTTTTAGGCTAAAATACAATATTTAAGGCCAAAACCCAAGTTAGGTTTAGTCCGTAATACAATTTAAGACCGAAATACATCATGTAAATCCAAAAATTCAAGTTAGAGTTTAGGCCGAAATACAATTTAAGGCCGAAATCCAAATTAAGGTTTAGAGTTTAGACCGAAATATTTCATTTAAGACCGAAAATCCAAGTTAAGGTTTAGAGTTAGGGTTACATAATTTGTATGTATATATATATATTACAAATTTTTCACATGTATTCCTCATAAAAGGCATTACAATTCTCAAAAAAAATTAGTGTGAAATATAGTCTAAAATCCATGCAAACCGGTCCAAAAAACCATGCAAATCACTGAAATCTCGCCAAGATTCACCGAGATTACTGTAGCAACCCCTAATTTTCAAGTTTGTTCATTCCACTAGGATTTGGAATCTCGGTCCCGACCAAAATCCAGAATTTCGTCGAAAAAATCACCGAGATTTTGAACCCTGGAACACACTAGCTCATTATTTCTGGTTCTAAAAATAGACTAATCCAGTTCTTCTCATATTCGGTTACCATCACCTTTGTACCGAGCTTTGGGTTTTTTTGTCCTTGGACCAATTTGTTTTAAGTTTGGCTTCTATTTAAACAAAATTGTAAATATGGTCCCTTCTCGACCGTGACAGGTATCTACCACGCTGTCATACCGCGGCAGATGGATCTGCTGCGATCTTATACTGTAGCAGATGGCACGTGTTACCTCCTAATCCTTTCGTGATTGAGAAGAGATCAGATTTGCAATTTCGTTCAAATGAGTGTCAAACATGAAAATAAAATTAGACCAATCGACAAAAAAAGCCAAAAACTCCCTTCATACATATCTGGCCAGCACACTTGCGTCGCTGCAGCCTCCGAATGCCCTCTTCTTATTCTTAAAATTCAAGTATTTTGTCCATTTGAAAAAATATAGTATATATATTTTGAGTTGCCTCAGCATTGGAGACGGTGGCAAGGGAGAAGACAACTGGAGAAAAATTTGCTGTAGTAGCCCTATAGATTTTGTTTTTGCGAAAATAGCCTCTGTCCGGTGGAAATTGCGGAAATAGCCCTCTTCGCGATCAATGGACACTGCAAACGCCAAAGCCGCTCCTCCCGGGCGCTGCTTCGCTAGAGCCGCTCCTCCCGAGCGTTAGCCACGACATCGATCGCCTGCAACGCGCGGCCCCACCGCCACAGGAAGCGGCGCCTCAGCGCCGTGACGGTGCATGCAACATAGCCCAGGCGCTACAACGGTGGGCCCGATCACAGGCAGCGGCAGATTTTTGGCCGCCTATCGCACAGTGGGCAGACGGCCCCGGGTGAAAATTTTTCTCTCTGTGCGGCTGGGACACTGGTCAAACACTGGATGATGGCCCCGACAAAATTTGTGTGCGGTCGCGACACGCGTTGGACGCTAGATGACGACCTCGGGCGAATCTGTGTCCCGTGGTGATTTATGTCGTATCGCGATGTCTCGTTCGCGCGCCAAAAGCATTGACAAACGGTCGATTTTGTCGTGCATCCTCTCCGAAGGTGAAGGACTAAGATGGCGACCAGAGGAGGGTGAATGATCCCAAATAAAGATTTTCCCCATTCAAAATACTATAAACATGCCCTCAAAGAGAAACACTCAAAGGAAGCAAGTGAAATGAGCTAGCTGTTCTGCATGGGTGGTGCTACCACGGGGAGACCGGTAGCACCGAAGGTCAGTAGCACCGCACCAGGGGCGGTAGCACCGGGCTTAAGAACAGCTGAAGAACCAACACGATCTTTAAATGCAAATCTTGATGAATCTTTTGATTGGCTGGACAAAAACTCACGAAACTTAGTAGATGTGATCCTAAGGATGTCAAGAACTCATTCCAACCTTCAATCGCAAGGATTGATGTCGAAGTTTTGACCTTTTTACCCATGAAGGAAGAACACACTAAATTTGAGCAAAAACTCAAAAACTCGATCTAAGACTTGCTTGTGGGGTTTTGATGCTCAAGATGACCTTGGAGGACCTCCCACATGTCACATCAAGTAAGAACACAAGTCCAAAAACTCCGCAAACACGATCTTGAAGAATGATTCACTCAAGAACATAAGACCGGTTTCTTGCAAGAAAAGATGCATGGAGTGCCTAGATGATTGGGATATGATCTGAAGATTCATCCATCAGTCAACATCCTCGGCACAAGAAGTAAAAGTATTTCAGAAGTAGAGGAGGCAAATCCAAAAGCATATAGAAGGAGGGGAGGCAAATCCAAATTTCATAAATGTAAATTGCAAGAATGTAAGTGCAGAATTTAAATGCTGAATTTAAATACGTAAAGTAAATTCAAGCATAAGAGAAAAAGATTTATATTTCTGGAAGAGAGGTTACAAAACCTCACAACAAAGTGGGTAAAACTCAATGGAGCACAAAACCTCTAAAACCTTTAAGAGGAGGAAGGTCACCTCCCCCTCTATTTATACTACTCTTGGGCCACCTACCACCATTGGATGAGTGCCTCAACCCTAGGACACTCCATCAAGGGTTAGGATTGACCCACTCACACAGCCATGCAAGGTATAACCAAAACCCATCAAACAAACCGGATTTTCTTGCACGATTTTTAAAGCACACTAACTAGACCCTCTATCCTATCAACTAGACTGCGATCTGACAGCCCTCCTTGATCCACGCAGCATCTAACTAGCATCTTTTCCTTTCCTTGTCTTCTAGGTTTGCACCGACTACGTCTCTGATCATCTTCCGACAATCCTCAACTGTCTAGGCCTCCGACGCTCCTCGCCTAGTCCCGGTCATCCTCTGCCCCACTATGATCAAAACCCGATGTCCTGCAACCATCAAAAATAAGGAAAACCCATCACATAGTAATGTCCAAAAAGATACGCAATTAAACTCCCAAAATCATAATTTTTGGATCATTCACGCTCATTAGGCCCGGTGCTATCGCCCCCTGGCCGGTAGCACCGCCCTTCATCCCAAAACCAGAAGAGACCCTCTTTGACAATTCTACACCAGACAATTTGGCTGGTGCTACCGTTACCCCAGTAGCACCGGACTACCATGGCGGTAGCACCGGACCGCTAGAATGCCCATGAAAGCACCCTTCTGGAATTTTTACACCGCTTTACGAGGCCGGTGCTACCACTCGGCTGGTAGCACCGGGCTGCCATGGCCGGTAGCACTGGACTGCTAGACCCCCCCAAAAACACCCTCTCAAGTTTTTACACACCGCTCTGGGTTCAGTGCTATCGCTCTCTCGGTAGCACCGGGCTACCATGGCCGGTAGCACCGCAAATTTTAGACTTAGCTTAAATTGCTTCAAATTAAAATTCCAATTCAAATCAAACTCAAACCAGAGCATACCAAGCTAAAATTTAGTCAAATACTCATCACAAACATGGTTAGACCTCCACATGGTCTTTCAGAAGGGCGCTATAAATTACGAGGCTATCGTTTGCGAACATCAGAACTTTGGGGAGTGAAAGAAAGCAGTGGAAGAGCATGAGAGTTCTTATTTTCTGAGAACTTTGCAAGAACCGCAAGCTAGAAGAGTGGAGACGGGAGAAAAGAGAGGGAAATAGGAGGTGAAAAAGAAATGTGGAATCATAGTTCTCGAGGAATATTATCGGTGTTCATGTTTTGTATGAATATTGTAATATTAGTGTAGTATCAGTATGATGTGATATAATCAGTATTATGTGAAATGATGGTAATACTGCGATGCATGCATAATTTTATTAATTTTAGGATAATATTACGAGAATATTTGTGTCATCACTATACTACAATGGTAGTACAATTAGTAGTATATGAAATGATGGTGTGTAGTTAGCGTGATTTTAGTGCAATTAATAGTACATAAAAAACGTTATTAGTACATGTAATGACAGTAATAGTGTTAGTAGCAGTACATGAAATAACAGTACATGGCGTATGTAATGGCATAATGTTAGTTAAATATTAGTATAGATATTGTAATATTATTGTAGTACCTGTATGATGTGACATAATTAGTATTATATGAAATGACAGTAATACTGCGATGCATGCATAATTTTATTAATTTTAGGATAATATTACGAGAATATTTGTGTGATCACTAGACTACAATGGTAGTACAGTTAGTAGTACATGAAATGATGGTGTGTAATTAGCGTTCTTTTAATGCAATTAATAGTACATGAAAAACACTATTAGAACATGTAATGACAATAATAGTGTTAGTAGCAGTACAAGAAATAACAGTACATGGCGTATGTATTGGCATAATGTTAGTGAAATATTAGTATGGATATTGCAATATTATTGTAGTACCTGTATGATGTGACATAATCAGTATTATGTGAAATGGCAGTAATACTGTGATGCATGCATAATTTTATTAATCTTAGGATAATATTACAAGAATATTTATGTGATCACTAGACTACAATGGTATTACAATTAGTAGTACATGAAATGACGGTGTGTAGTTAGCGTGATTTGAGTGCAATTAATAGTACATAAAAACGCTATTAGTACATGTAATAACAATAATAGTGTAAGTAGCAGTACACGATTGGGGACAGTACGCGGTGTATGTAATGGCATAATGTTAGTGAAATATTAGTATTAATAATTTAATATTATTGTAGTACCTGTGTAATATGACATAATCAGCAGTATGTAAAATGACAATAATACTGCGATGCATGCATAATTTTAATAATGTTACGATAATTTAATGCGTGTGTGTCATTTGGCATGGTAGGTACTATATGGTTGATATCCAAGATTTGTTCGTGTTTTATGGTGACGGCATTGCTCAAGAGGGTCCATATGGGGTAGAACTTTTGAACTGTGAACAGAAGGTGATCCGGGCTCCAGGTCTTATGGAGATGGGTCTAGCCAAGCTCCGTAGGTGCGTAAGGAGCACATTTGATGGGGAGACTGCCTGAAGGAAGCTTGTAATCGAGGCCGTACATGCCAGAGTTGTGGGAGGTCCAATCGACTATTTGTGGGAGCTATGCAAGATCGCGAGAAGCGCACAGTAGGGGAGAATATATGCAAATTGTGATGAACCCTCTTGCGAAGATACACTGTCGCCTGATGGTGTATGTGCACATCCTTTGGGGGCATCCGGTAGGACACTGCTGTGGATGAATTCCAGGCAAACGAAGACATTGAGTAGTGGTGATCCACTCGTATTGACTTCCACAAGCACCTGGAAGCCCTGGAGGACGTAGCGACATCCGATGATGATGAGGATGTCGACACAGATAGAAGTGGAGATGGCAATGCAGCTTCCGTCGGTGACATTGTGTCCACTGATGTGGAGTACTGTCTTCACGCCTCGATGATCTAGCGATGTTTTCTCTCGTGTTGCCAGACGAAGGCAGCCATAGTTGGACTTTTGATCAGGATACTCTATTAGTAGGGCAACGCTTCCCTATAAAGAGTGCTGCCCAGCAGGCAATTGCGAGATATGCAGTCAATATCAGTCGCACATACCGGGTGTACAGGTCCAACCCAGATACATACGTTGTGAAGTGCTTGGATCCTGAGTGTCCTAGCAAGATTCGTGCCCAGAAATTCAAGGCCACAAGTTCGGGCTTCAGGATAACCATCCTGACGGATCACACTTGTGTGCTTATTGAGCCACTGTAGAATCACAGAAATATGACGTCCTCATATGTGGCCAGCCTGATTTCTCACTTGGTCACGGCGGACGTGACTGTTTCGCCGAAGCTACTGATGGCTGACGTGGTTAATAAGGTGGGACATCCTGTTAGCTACAGCAAGGTATGGCGAGTGAAGAAGAAAGTAATAGAGATGATGTACGCCTCGTACGAAGAGGCGTACAACCTTGTTCTACGGATGCTTCACTAGATTGCTGAAGCCAATCATGTGACCTACATCAACAAGACAGACAGGCTGCACCCCACCAAGGGTCTGAACTGTTTCATCCTGAGCTGTGTGTTCTGGGCATTCGGACCAGCCATTAGGGCTTTAAGTATTGTCGGCCTGTGCTGACCATGGACAGTACTTTCCTATCTGGCAAGTACAAGGGCACCATACTGATGGCGATCATCGCCGACGCAAATGAGCAGTTACTCTCGGTGGCTTATGTGATCGTGGAAAGCGAGAACACGGAGAGCTAGTTGTGGTTTCTAGCAAATGTCAAGCAGGCAGTTGTCCAGGACCGTCAGAACGTGTGTCTCACCACAGACAGGCATGATGGGTTAATGTCCGCCATCAGCACTATGCAAGGAGGGACACAGCCACCGTACCAATGGAATGACGTCATCAATCGATGGTGCATGAGGTATCTTGCCGCGAACTTGCATAAGCGGTTCCGCAGCATGGAAGTCATGAAGACATTCAAGAGGCTATGCATGCAAAACCAGAGACAAAAGTTCGATTCAATTTGGAGAGTGATAGACGAGGAGACCTCGAAGCATACGACGGAGCCAACAGAGGGTCAGATCAACAACTTCTCATAGTGGGTGCAATTGCATGCTCTAGAGCTAGAGAAGTGGTCCCTGCTCCATGACACAGACGACGTAAGGTACGGTGTAATGACAACTAACATGTCAGAGATATACAACAGTGTTCTGAAGGGGGTCCGGTCCCTCCCAATCAGTGCCATCATGGAGGAGACCTGGAACAGAACCGTTGGATACTTTGTGAATAGAGGAATGAATACCAGGAGACACCAGGATGAGGGAAAGTAGTTCTCCGAATGTATGCATGCATACATGGAGAAGAAAATAGAGAAGGCTCGGTCACACGTTGCGCACACCATGGATGGAGTTAGGGGAAGTTCGAAGTACATCTATGGGAGAAGTTCGTAGATGGCCATTGCAGGGACTATCGTAAACAAATGTACACAATACGCGATGTAGTGATATGCACATGCAACAAGCCAAAACTGCTGTACAAACCATGCTCCCATGTATATGTGGCGTGCGCGGTTCTCCGTCAGTCGTCTGCACCCTACATCTCTGAGTACTTCAGCGCTGACCATCTATTCGGGATATGGAGTTCAGAATTCCACTCATACGATATGAACATGCATTACAGGGAGCTGTGGCCGGTCCAAGTGACTTGATGTTAGAATGAATGTTTGAAGAGGAGTGGGCGTGGATGGTAGTAGTCACGACGAATCTGTAACGACATGGACGCAAGTCAGCGCGAAGACGCACCAGCTCCACGGAGGTGCCGATTGTGCAGGGCAATGGGGCATACAATGAAGAATTGCCCTAATAGGGCAGGCTTGTCAAACTATCCATAGAAACCTCTGACAATGTACTTTGATGTGTGATTGCAGTACCAACATGTAATTTTATTTCTAGTTTAGCAATGTAAATGCACGTTATGTAATGTCATGTTTTGTAATATCATGTAACTTCATGTTATGCACAGTCCTGTTATGTGGTTTGCTGTTATTTGATATTATGACATTTAAGGCTATTTGTTGCTATTCGTACTCTTCATTTCATGTCGTTTATTGTCTTGTTTCAGAGTATGGCTGGACACGCACAGACTTTGCTTGACCCATCCTATGATGGTAAGCATCGTAGTAGGGCCTGGCTTATGGGGGACGGTCCACGACCGTTCGTTCTCAAGGGTCCGAGGGAACATTGGCCCTTGGACGCGGGGTACGTCCTTTTTCTACGGCACTCAGGTCTGTTGCCGTTAGCACGGATGATGGACATCAGGTGTTGTTTCTCTTTGGACAGGGCTTTGTTGTCCGCGCTCGTCGATAGTTGGAGGTCAGAGACCCCCACATTCCACTTCCGTTGAGGGAAGATGACCGTCACCCTGCATGACGTTGTCGTTATTACCGGTTTGCCTATCAGAGGCAGGCCAATAGTTCCACCACCGAAGTGACCTGATTGGAGGGTCAGGATGCAGCACATGTTTGGTCATCCGGTTCCGGAGAACAGTCGGGGGGTTCCACAGTCCTGACTTCGCCATTACATGCGATGTCCCCCTGATGCGCCGGAGTATGTAATAAGGAGTCACCTTGTGGCGTACCTGTTGTTCTTGTTCGGTTGAGTGTTGTTCCCTTCTACACAGGGAGACTACGTGTACCTGAGCTTCATCCACATCGGCGAGGCATTGGCTGATGTCCAGCTAGACGACGTGCCACAGTTTAGCTTTGGATCGGCAGTGCTCTGTGAGACAAACAAGGGATTGTGCGTAGCATGCCTGAAGATAACGAGAGATGAGCCCATGCTTGTAGTGTGCTACTCTCTGCTTTAGATATACTCATGGGAGCACTTTCCTGTCGGGCGATCGTACTTCAAGGAGCCCGTGCACCCATATCCATTGGAGGCTACATTCTATGGTGAGGGTGGGGACCCGGTCGATGGGCCCACCATGGGTACGCGGTGGACGGCCCGTCGGTTAGGATGGGCAAGGGAGAGGTCTCGTCGAGTCTACTAGGAGTATCATAACTACTTCGAGACTCTACACAAGGATGACATCATATGGAAACCATGAACTAAGTGACAACATGATGGCTATCCATCACCTTTCGTAGTCAGCCTGAAAAAGCCGACGGGACAGCACGATGCCCCCTCTTTACCAGAGCTAAGTGACAACACGTTGGCTATTAGTTTCTTAGACTGATTTGACAACTCGTGTGCAGCAGCTTTGTCAGGCCGATTAGACAACTCGCAGGCAGCATCTTTGTCAGCCCTATTAGACAACTCGCGGGCAGCAGCTTTGTCAGGCCTATTGGACAGCTCGCGGACGTCTACCTTTGTCTTGCCGATTAGAAAACTCCCGGGCAGCAACTTTCTCAGACCGATAAGACAACTCGCGGGCAGTAGCTTTGTCATGTCAGGCCAATTAGACAACTCGTGAACGTCTAGCTTTGTCAGGCCGATTAGACAACTCACTGTCAGCATCTTTCTCAGGACTCTAGGACAACATGCTGCCACCCAAAACTAACTATAAATATGGCTCCATGTCCAGCATAAACATTTCACACAACACTGAGCCAACCACCCCACCGACACCACATCCCTACTAGCACCACAGCCCCTTCACCAGTGTGTTCACGATGGCCAACTACGCAGCGGTTCTTCGTAGGTGCAAGTGGCTTGCCGAGAAGGGGAAAAACCACCAAATGTTTCTTGCAAAGATGCACCTGTGCCACCGGAGTTTCCCCACCCAAATTGCAACTGCGATGAACCGGCGAGGATAAATCAGTCCAAACATCCCGACACCACTGCCCGGGTGTACTACACGTGCCACTGGGAAATACACGTAAGTTAATGACATGCAAGTATATTCCATGATGTGTTTTTCAGACTACTAACTTCGTCCTCGCATGACACCAGGGAGAAGACAGTTGCCACTTCTTCCAATGGATCGATGGTCCAGAGAAGTTTTTTGGTAAGCTTGGTACGGCCCTAATTGGAAGGAGGCCAAGGCCCTTCATATAGGATCTACGATAATACATACGATGTTTTCCCATTTCCAAAAGGCGCACTTGTACCTTAGCAGTAGTTTTCGTTCATGGTTCGTCCATGTCGTCGCGCCATGTCTCTTTCATCATTTCTATGCAATGTTATCTCCGCGATATTGTGCTATGTATCATAAAATTTCTATGTCAAGCTATGTGCCATAATATTTGTATGTATCTTCTCTAGTCGTTTCGTAAAATACGCTATGTCATCTTCTTCTATATGAGCCATCAAACCTAACTTCATCGAATTTTTCCTTACTAACTAATCGGTTGTGACAAACAAAATTAGATTATCAAATCTCTTTGAAATCTCTATGCCATTCATTGGTTCTGACAAACAAAATTCGATCATATAATCTCTATGCCATTCGTTGGTTGTGACAAACAAATTTCGATTATAAAAATAACACCCGATTTAGTACAAAAAATGGAAATAAAATTAATCAAAGTAGCCAAATATATGACAATACACTGCCTATTGCTTTGTCAGTTCGATTTGACAACACGCGGCCCCCACTTTCTTAGAGCGACAGACAACACACTGTCTATCTCAGAGCGAAGTGATACCACACTGTCCACCGCTTTCTCAGACCGACTTGATAATACGTTGTAGCCCGTTTTGTCAGACCAAAGTGAGGTATAAAATCACCCTCCACCCACGCAACACTTCTTCACTGCCCCAACCTCCACTCCATTGCAATGACAGACAGAGGAGGCAACTCAAGCTGTGGGAGGGGTAGACAGGGAAGACTGGGTCGAACATCACCTCAAGGCCCTGACCCTTCATGGTTTCGAGGCTGCAACCCTTACCTTGAGGATACTACAATCTACGGTCCGCTAGACCCCGACCACCCTAGCCCAGATTTTTCCATTCAAACAAGGGACTCATACAGCCTCCAAGATCCAATCCACAAAAGCCAACCACTCTGCTCCCTGAACTAGCCGAAATGCAAGCACGACCTCGACGCCGTTGTGCAAGTTTGTGATGAGTTTAATGCCAGTTCAGGACGTCGTTTCTACCGATGCCCTCTATTCATGGTAACCGCTACAACCTTTACTTACCATTCGGCTCATGTCTTACTATATGACACATACTCTTGCTTGCAGACCGTGGATTGCAAATTCACTAAATGGGTGGACCCACCGTATCCTATATATGCCCAATGCTACATCCATACATTGCTGTATCGCCTTGATGAAATGGAAGAGGACCTCACAGAGGTCAAGAAGGAGAACGAACAGCTCCGCAGGCATGACGAATACTAATAAAAAGGATACCCCAACAGCCCGAAGCGACGAGCCAGCGGCCTCAAGCATATCTCCACCAAACAGCCGCGCGCCGCCCACGACCGACCGCCTCGAGACACAGAAAGACATCCGCTCCCGACCGCCAGGGAAGCGACCGACCAGACAGCGCCCCGACCTCTCTTGGCGGGCGGGATCTCCCGACTCCAACCGAACCAAGGTGACGGACGCCGAGTGCCGCGTGTCGTCCTCATCGCCTACCGCCACGCACTTCGAATGAGGTCAATCGAGCGACTATACAAGGCGGTGGCTCCTTCCCAAGAAGATCCGTGATCGCAGAAGACAAAGCTTCCACCCCATCAACCACCACGACAAGACGAGCGCACGCTCCTCCCGAGCAAAGACCAACGCCGCGACTCGACGCCAAGATTCGCAAGGGTCACAGAGGGCAAGTACGCTATTTCCCGGGAATACCTAACCTCCCCGACCACCAAGGCTACCAACCCAAAGATGGGCAAGACGGTGGCGATAAGTCCACAGGACGAAGGACCGAGCTCCTAGCATAGGTCACCTCGCTCTTCCTCCCAACTCGATGTAACCCGCCTTCCTTCTCGTATAAAAGGAGGCAGGCTAAACGATTCAAGGAGGCGAGAGGAGACATCGAACACGAGGAGACTAAGTCATTTAGGGCCTCGCCTCAAAAACATAGTGCAAAAAGCAATACAATACGGCTATCCGAATCGGAGTAGGGACTTTCACCAACCAAGATACATCTTGACTCACGAGTCTAACCATTCAGGGAGTGGAACGCGCGACCCTAGACTTACAAATTTACTTGCCGGCCAAAAACGCCGACAGCCATGCGCCAGAAGGGGGCTTCGCCTTCATCACCATCTCCGGATTCCGCTTATCTCCCGATGGCATCCACCATCGCGACGGCATGATCGCACTGGGAACCGGATCCGCCGGCTCCTCGACTTCGCGTCACCCCGACGGAGGGCTCACGCTGCCCCCGCCGCCCGGAGGACGAGCGCCGAGAGCTTGGCGTCCTCTCGGCGATTTCGCTTAAGCTCCGGCTTGGGCGCCGCGGCCCCGGCCGAACCCGAGGAGTGCTCGCCACGGCCGGCGAAAACTCCCAGAGGCCCGGCAGTGACCATGACACCCCACGTAGGCTCGCGATCGTGGCGATGGTCGCTACCGCCGCCTCCATCCACGAAGCCGAAGACTCTTCCGACGTGACTCAGCCCGACACGGAGTACCACGCTCAGCGCGCACTATCGCGAGTGCAACATGGCGAGCACCGCCGATTTGCCGCGGCCCACGCGCCGCTGGGCCTCTCGTCCGCGCACTCAGCGCAGGAGGAGGAGTGCCGCCAGAAGCGCATCGAACGCGCCACTCGGACGCCGCGCCGAGCTCCAACAACAGCGCAAAGAGTTGGAGGAACGAAGAATCGAGCTCGACCGGCCTCGTGCCAACTGGAGCGGGAGGGGCTCGAGGCCCGCATGTGCTCGGCGACGCGCAAGACGTGGCGTCAGGCACACCCCAAAGAAGGAAGAGTCCGACGGTCCTCACTTCTTCCCGCACGCCAAAACGCACGCGGCCGCAATGCCGCCGAGGCCTCCCGAGCCGATCAACCGGAGGCCAAGGCCACCTACCAAACCTCCGGGTGGTAGCACGCGTTGCAGTAAGACATGCACGCCCGGCCCTATCGCCCGAGCCACCTCGCCACGGCCCGGCGTCTGCAGGCGGCCGGATGGGTCCGCAGACAAAGCGCCGCCGCACCGCGAGCCACACCAGCCTCGCGCGCCGGCACGCCAACGCCGGTGATGCCTACGACATTCGCGCTACCCTTGAGGCGCGGAGAAAGATGGCGAGGAGGCCGCCACTCACGGGTTACGGCGGCGGCACCACCACCGCACGAGCCCCGACGGTCCCGGATCACGAGCTGCTCGCCAGGATCCACCAGTGGACTTCCTGCGCCGATTCGAGCGCCACCAACATTGCCAAATACACCGGCCACAAACCTGTGTGTCCGCTCAAGATTACCGGCTCGCTGTGCGTGCGGGAGGAGCAATGGATGACCTCTTCATCATCCAATACCTTCCCATCTACCTCGCAGACTCGCCCGAGCCCGCTCGAGTACTTGCCGCCAAAACCATCGTGGATCGGACCGACTTGAAGGCCCTCTTCGTCGGCAACTTCCGTGGCACTTACAAGCGCCTCGAAACTCCTGACTCTGCGGTCGCAAACAAGCAGCCTGTGGAAACCTCCGACTACATCCGGCGGTTTTCCGCCAAAGGTAACGAGCTCCCGACATCTCCGACGCCGATGTCGTGGGAGCATTCATCTACGCACTCTCCCGCAAGGCCTTGGTACACAAACTAGGTCGCCTCAAGCCCGTAACTACCAAGGAGCTCCTCGATATCGCCACCAACCACGCCTCCCGGCGAGGTCGTGGGGGCCATCTTCGAGGAGGAAAGGCTCAGCCGTAACCCGGCCCGTGACGGGTCCCTTCGACCGCCCCGACAAATGTGGCTGCACGGAAGCGATCCGCGAGCCCCAAGTGGTCGCCACCGCCGATCGCCGCCAAAGCAGTGCGACCGACCGCCGCGCTACCACCACTTCGAAATTGATGGACGGCCCGCGCCCAAACCACGGGTTCTCCGCTGCACAAGTACCGGATCGCGAGGTCTCCGAGGCGTTATTTCTCGGCGTCCCGCAACGCCGCGGGCAAGGGAAGAGCTCGCTGCGCGCCTCGCGCCGCATGTAAAGGCGCACGACGAGTTCCCGAACCCGACGGCCGCCTCATGATCTTTGAGGACCGCCTGCTATGCGCGACAAGCGCCGCCAAGCTCGCTTATCGCGAGGTCCATACCGCCGCGCCATGCGCCCCCATACCTCCGGTGGTCGGAGTTCCCGATCACCTTTGATCGGACCGACCACCCCGACCACGCCCACGGCCGGAGATACCCCCGTGGTCAGCCCGCCGTGGGAAGAAGCGCCTTTCAAAGGTGCTCATGGACTGAGGCGCGCCTCAACATCCTCTACGCCGAGACGCCGACGCTATAGGGATCCCGCCAACCCTCCGACCCGGCAAGGCGCCTTCCATGGCGTCATTCCCACCAAGAGCCCATCCACTCGGGCGATCGACCGCCGCTACCTTTGGGGAACCGAAACTTCCGCACCAAACCTCGCTTTTGAGGTCGTGGATTTCTGCCTACCATGCCATCCTGAATGCCATGTTACGCCAAGTTCATGGCGGTCCCTACCACGCCTACCTCAAGCCAAAGATGCCAGGCCACGGGAGTCATCACCGTGGCATCGCTCTTCCAGCTTTGGCTACAATCGCGAGCGCAGTTAGCTGAGCTTGCTCTCGGCAGCCATCGCGTCCGCCGAGCTCGACAACCTCGGGAGGAAGCCTCGAATCCGCCCGAGTCCAAAGAAGTCGGGGCGGATCCTTCAAGTCCGCCGAGGACACGAAGGTGGTCGCGGTCGATCCTCGTGATCCGACCAAGACCGCGCGGATCGGAGCCACGCCCCGCCAAATAGGAAAGCGCCGCCGACTCCTCCGCACCAACAAAGACGTCTTCGCATGGAGGTCCTCCGACATGCCGGAATCCTGGGAAGTCGAGCACTCCTTGAGCATCCGACCGTGCTCAAAGCCGATCGCACAACGCCGCGCCGCTCGACGAGGAGAAGCGCAGGATCATAGGGAGGAGATCGCCAAACTTCCGCCGCAGGTTCAGTAAAGAGGTGCGCCACCCCGAGTGGCTAGCCAACCTCGTACTTGTAAAAAGAAAATGGGCAATGGAGGATGTGCGCTGACTATTCGAGTTTCAACAAAGCATGTCCCAAAGATCCGCTCCTTTGCCCGCATCGACCAAGTCATCGACTCCACCGCAGGTGCGAGTCCTCTCTTTCTCGATGCCTACTCGCTACCACCAGATTGCGCTTAAGGAGTCCGACCAGCCGCGACTTCCTTCATCACCCCGCTCGGCTCATTCGCTATTGCTACGATGCCGCTCGCCTAAAGAACGCGCGCTATATACCACGATGTATGCAAACGTGCTTCAATAACCGATCGGTCGTAACGCTGAGGTGTACGCCGACGATATTGTCGAAAAACAAGAAGGCCGACGACCTTGTCCCCGACTCGAAGAGACCTTTGCGAACCTTCGACGATTCCGCATAAAGCTCAATCCCGAAATGCGTTTTGGTCCCCAAAGGAAGCTCCTTGGCTTCATTGTCTCCGAGCGAGGCATCGAGGCCAACCAGAGAAGATATTAGCAATCGCAAGGATGGGCCCAATCAAGAACCTCAAGGGGGTCCAGAGGTCGACCGATGCCTAGCGCCTTTGAGCCGTTTCGTCTCGCCGCGGCGAGCGAATGCCACTCTCTGAGCTACTCAAGAGATCCGACCGCTTTAGTTGGACCTCGGCTCAGAGGCCCTCACCCGCCAAGGCCTTCCTGTCCTCGCCTCCATCCCGGTCGCCCAAGACTGTGGGAGCCGCTTCCTCTCACGCCGCCACTACCCAAGTCGCCGCCGCGCCCTCGTGGTGGAGCGAAGCGGAAGAAGGCCGCGAACTTAAGGTACAACGGCGCTTTACTTCATTAGCGAGGTCCTTTCCGAGTCCAAGACTCGCACTCACAGTGCGGAGCTACTCTACGCGTGCTCATTGCGAAGAGAAAGCTCGCCCACTACTCGATCAAGACAACATCACCGTGGTGACCACGCCCCGTTAGGCGAGATCGTCCGCAACCGCGACGCCGGGAAGGATAGCCAAGTGGGCACTCGAGCTCAGCCGCCACGACATCACATACGCCCTCGGGCGCGCGATCAAGTCGCAGTTCTAGCCGACTTCGTGCCGAGTGGACCAAACCTGTGCACCACGGTGATCGAAGACCCCGAGCATCGGACAATGTACTTCGATGGGTCTTACAACAAGAATGGCGCGGCGCCGAGTTGTCATCATCTCCCACTTGGGAACAAGCCCAAAGACGCCATCAGCCGCTGACGCCACCAACAACGCTGCCGAGCACGAGGCCCTCGCCAACGGTCTCCGGATCATCGCCGACCTCGGTGCTCGCCGACTCTACGCCCACGGGACTCCAAGCTTGTCGTCGACCAAGTCATGAAGGCCGCGAGCCCCGAGACGCCCGTATGGCCGCAGATCGCCGAAAGCGCGCGGCTCGGCGCGGTTCAAATGCTTCGAGCTTCACCATAGCTACCGACGCTACAATAGCGACGCCGACTACCGCCAACTGCCTCCACAGAGCCGGTCCCGCCGGATCTTCGTCTGCGACTTCGCGGCCTTCCATCCACCGCCGGCGGTGGCGAACGGTCCCCGACCTACCTAGACGGTTGCCGACCGCCCGGCCGGCGCGTGGGCGACTTGGCCGGGTCGAGCCACGCGCATTAGCAACCGAGTCCGATCGAGAAAGCCATTCATAGATCGCTTGACGGACGGGTCGCTTCCTCCCGACCGACCGAGGCCCGGCGCCGCCTGAAAGCAAAGTCTTCGTCTGGTCGGTCCTGACCTTTACAAAAGGAGCCCGGTCCTCCAAAAGTGCATTCGCCGACCAAGGAAAACAACCACCGGACGACATACACAAATGAATTTGCGGTCACCACGCCGCGCCCGATCTCTGTGGGAAAGGCCTTTCGAAGGTTTCTATTGGCCGACCGCCGTGTCTAACGCAGAGCACATCGCACGCGACCGCGAAGGATGCCAATTCTTTGCCGCGCATACATCCGCCACTCGGACCTTGCGCATAATCCCCATCACGCGGCCTTTTGCGCTTTGGGGCTCGATCCGGCGGGCCTTTCAAGAAAGCGCCGGGGCTTTACCCATTTGCTCGTCGCGGTGGACAAGTTCACCAAGTGGATAGAGGCCAAGCCGGTCGTAGCGCCACGCCGGCACAAGCGCCATCTTCTTCCGCGACATAGTCTTTCGATTCGAGTCCCAAACTCCATCATCACCGACAACTAACGCAGCTTCACGGGAAGGAATTTCGAGTTTTGCGATGACTTCAACATCCGCGCGATTGGCGGCCGTGGCCCATCCGCGACCAACGGCCGTGTCGAAGCGCGCAAACGGCATGATCCTTCAAGGGCTCAAGCCGCGGATCTTCGCCGACTCAAGCACTTCGCGGGCGCTGGCGACCGAAGCTACCCTCCGCCCTCTCCGAGTCTACGGACCACGCCGACTTCGGGCGACCGGGTTCACACCGTTCTTTATGGTATACGGTCTTTGGCCGCCTTGCCGAACTGCACACGGAGTATGGCGCCCAAGACCGCAAGCCTTCGAGGAGGCTCGGGGCTCGCCGCACAACAAGACTCGCCGACCGATCGATGAGGCGCATGACGCGGCCATCCCGCGATCGCCGATATCAACAAGCTCGCGACGTTACTACGTACCGCCGAGTTCGAGGGCGGTTTTCGCCGGGCGACACGTCCTGCGTCGGGTCCGCACCAGCAAGGATAAGCACAAGTCGCCGCTCGAAGGCCCCTTCACCGTCGTGGCAGATCCTCCTACCGCACCTTTCGGCCAAGGACACCGACGGCGCATCCTTCCAAATGCATGGAATATAGAAAAGTTAAGGCGATTCTATCCCTAAACTCTTTTCCTCTTCCTAGCATGCTCTTTACTTTCTTCCTTCCGAGCACTGTCGCCATGCGACGACTCGGGTCGCCCCTTCTACGCTCTGCTCGGGCTGCTCCTTGGCCGGCGCTTGCAGCGGGTTGATGACCCAACCGACCACAAGGTCCTTCCCGAGCGTAACCCTTTGACCCAAGTGCTACATTCCTCGCCCCAATGGCTATGGTTGCTAACACTTCGCGGAAGAAGGAAGTACCCGAGTGGAGTGACCTTTGGGTCGACAGGAACACTCCTCCCCGCACGAACTCGCCTATCCCACGCGCTATGAGGGTACGTGACCCGACCGGTCATGAGGTCCATCCCGAGCAGAACCTCTCAACCTGTGTTTACGGCCCTCGCCCGGCTATGGTTGCTAAGTAACACTTCGCGGAAGGAAGTGCACGAGTGGAAAGATCCTGGCCGGTCTAGAACACTCCTATCCTCACAAGTGCGCCTAACATTGCATAGCCAAGTCTCCAATCCACCTCGCTCCTCCCAAAACGACCCGACCCACGCATAAGTGACCCTGCGGTCCTTAAGGCTATGGTCGGCCAAACGCTTCATCCTAAATACGAAAAAGGACGAGGGACGATTCGGGACTTGATAAATTCAAGATTGTTTAAATAGCGGTCTTTACAATCTAAGAAGGATAAAGCTAACTTTTTTATTCTTCTTGGCGCGCGGCGGTGGCGAGACGGAGAGTTGGTCGCCTCGCTTCGGAGGGCGGCTCGCGGCGGATGCTACCGGCGATCTCTCGGCGGCGGCTCGACCAGAGCTCGAATCGGTCGATCTCCTCGTCGATCCGGTTCCAGCCACGCCGCCCCACCACCGCGAGGTCGATGCCGTCGTAGTACGAGATGGTGTTGACCAACACGATGAAGCTCAAGCGCAGCCACGGTGACCACCGCCTCTTCTCACGGTCCGCACTCGGGCGGTAGCGGCAAGGGCACTCGGGCTGCCGGCCCAAGGATGCGGTCGCAGACCTCCCGACCGCCTTGCGGAGGCCTCGGTTCGGCGCTCATCTCGCCCGACCGTCCTCCGCAACCTTCAACGCCGCCGGGCCTCGCCCCGCCACGATCGCCACGCCACGAGCATCCGGCCGTTCTCTGGCCTCCACGGCGACGCCGATTCTTCTCGCGCCTCAGATTGCGGAGATTTTGGATAAATTCGCCGTGGTCGCACCCCAAACTTAATTGAAGAATTGAGACACTTACCACCGCAGAGTTGGTCGATTGCCGGCTTCCGACTTCACGCCTTGTATGAAGTCTTCACCGCTCGGCGGCTCGACGGCGATCGCCGCTCGGAGCGAACTCCGGGCAATGGCCCCCCGAGCCTTGTTTCGCTCGGTCCACGACGTGTTACTGCGTCTGCAGCGTCCCCTCCGCGCAACGACGGCATCCTTGGCCTTGGTGACCTCCGTCGTGAAGGACTCGATTCGCCACTTTCGCCCTCAAGGCCTCGGCTCCTAGGCGCTCATCATAAAGGGCCTTTGTGGCCTCTTCAAATCCTGCGGATCACCACCGCCCCGACCGCCTAATGCCTGTGGCCTCTTGGGCTAGGCGCACTCAAGGCGCACTGATCAGACTCTCCGCACACCGCCCACGATCGTCGGAGCGCCGCAGAGCTCAACTCGATGCACGGCGAGCCCGCAGTCTTTGCAAAAATGGACACTCGTTAGTCGCATCAAGAACTATCAAAATGTGCAACGAGTCGAACTTTCGGTGACCTACAGGGCGATCGGGCCGACTCCCAGACCATCATATCCAAATACCGTGGAAGACTTCAGAGCAAGAGCCGACCTTCACGGATCCGCCTCTATCTCGGCCCAGCCCGCGCTAGCGCCTTGCCGGGCGGCCCACTCGCTCTCCTCCGCCGACCCATGATGCCCGACCCGAATTACACCCGGCGCGCTGCTTCGCCGCGTTGGGCGGGGCGCCGCCGTCAAAGCACTATGGGCAAGGGTGACGAGGTCAACCTTCGAAACCCCCGGCGACCGCGCCGAGGAGCATCGGTCGGCACCTCCCGGGACGGGGTCGGCACCTCCGCCGCCCGGCCCGCCACGATCGGGCGATCACCGGCGGCGCCATTGTCTCATCCAAACGACGATCACGCTCGTCCGGTGGGAATCCCCGAGGCGGCGGAAGTTCTTCTTGGCACGACCTCGGGTGGGGCCCGTCGTCCCTCGGCGCGATCGCGCCCTCGGGCGCGCGCCGCGACCTCCACCGACCCGACCGGGTCACCGAATCACCGGCGCCGTTACTTGCGAGCCGATGTGGCACGCCCACGGTCACCCCAAGATAGGCGCCGTGACGCTGCAAAGATTCAAGAGTCGCCGCGGCTTTGCCAAAAGAAAATGCTCCAATAAAAGAATACACTTACAAGGCCGAAGGGTGCGTGGCATGCGCGCCTCTTCTTGCCCCCGCCAGGGCAAGTCGGTGGTCGCTTCCCAAGCCACCTCCACCGAGACATCTGCGACGACCGCAAGCGCAAGATCACCCCGCCTGGGATCCGTAGCCACGGGGCCGCGATGCCGCCTCGGCGAGTCCACGCCGCCGCCGCCGACGGCAGTCGTGAAAAACCCACCATAGGGGTGGCCGAGGCACTCCGCCGCTGTCGATGGAGGTTGTCCCCACGGCGGTGGTCTCCGACACATCCTCGCCCGCCTTGCGCCAGCGCTGCTCTCCTTACTTTCTTCCTCCTCCTTTCCTCCTTTCGCTTCTTGCGGAGGAGTCACCTCTGCCTCGCCGGGCGGCCGCGCTTCCTTATCCCGGAGCGGCGCCCGAAGACATCCCCATGAGCCCCTAAGAGAATGCAGGAATGTCGGTCAAGTGCTAAGGACAAAGAAAAGAGAAGCGAAAAGGAATTTCACCGCTTACAGATTTGGCGGAAAAGCCGCGAGAATGGCTCTGGTGGCCATCCGCGCCACCGTGGCGCTCCGCCAGAACGGCGCCACCCGGCCTCCACCTCGAGCGCGACCAGCTCGGGTTCGCCATCCTCGCCCGGTCGGACGGCCCGCGCAGACGGAGCAGGTGCGGCACTCGGCACAAGTGGTTGCACGCGCATCCCCATAAAGCGCGCACAACCACGCCTCCGTGAGCCCGCCTCCTTTGAGCCCCGACCGCTCCACGATCGGGGCGGCCTTGTTCTTCTCCTCTTCTCGGCGCCCGGTTCCACCGCCTCCACCATGGGAAGCTCGCCGGTGAAACGAGGGGCCGTCGCCGACGTTTGAACGTGGGAGCCATTCTAACGCCACCCTTATTGGACGAGGGCGCTTTACCTCCGTACTCCGTGCTCGACCGGGCGGCCGAGGGCCAGCCACCAGGCGCGCCGCGGCGTCCGACGGCTGTCCTTCCGAGCCTTGCTCGGAAGAAGTGCCTCACAACGCCCAGCGGGCTCGATCCCCAAGAAGGCCGCGCGCGTGATGAAGATGGCGATGTGGAGGACCCCATTGGGGTTGAGATGGTGCACCTCCACCTTGTAATGAGACAAAGACCCGGACGAGCGGGTGCGGCGAGCCAAAGCCGCGCTCGAAGAACGAGGCGGGCACCACGATCTCGTCGCCCCGCGGCGCGGGGGTGGTAGCCCCGGTCGGCACCCTCCAGCCGGAAAGGTCCTGCGGCATGAGGAAGCCCTTCTTCACCAAGCCGAAGCGGCTGTTGTCTTGGCGCGAGCACTCCGCCACGACATCTTCACAGGGGAGACGACTGGAAGGTGAGAAAGAAAGGCTGGGGTTTTCTTTCCTTAGCTCTCTGGTGCTTTTCTTGTTTCAGAGGCAGAGACAGAGAAGGCAAGAAAGCGTGACCACTCGAAAGCACCCAACGGGCGTATTTATAGAGGACGAGCGAACGCCGGCCAAGCAGGCGCCCCGTCAAGCGAAGCGTCGCGACCACCCTCGCCTGTCGCGCCAGCCTGGTAACTCCCAGTTTCCAATACCACTCCGCTTTTAATCCCTGTCTTGTCAGGCGACAAGGGCCATAAAGGCGCCGCCCCCGAACAACGTGTCCTGTAACCTCTCGGTCTCCACCTTTAGGCCGAGCAGTTGCTCGGGCGTCTTGCGAGAAGCCCATCGGCAGCTGCGGCCCAAGGCGGCAAAAGCTTTGTGGCTTGCGCCAGGCCCAAATGAGGAGTGTGGGTTCAAAAGGCCTACCCCACCAGATGGGTATAAGGCCGCCAAAAAAACTTGAGCAAGGGGCGGTATGAAGTGAGCCCCACGGTGGGCCCTCGGTTAGGTCGGTGACGGCCTAATCACCTCTACTCGCCCGAGACCATACTTCACACTCTCCCGGAACTCATCAATGAGCGACACCCGGTGTGCTCGGGTCGTGACGACCTAGAGTCCATCTGGGATTGAGTAGAGAAAGGTTTTTATGGGTCGCCCCACGCAGGCTGGGACACCCTACTGCGGGACCGTCGCTCGGAAGGGTCCCCCTTGGCGGACCTCCCGGACCCACTCGGACTACCGCTATTAGCTCCACGAGCACGGCGTTCAAACCAACGCAGTAAACGCGCGCGCTCATCCCTCCGGGTCCCACACTGCGGATGGGGTATACATGTGGGATAGGCGGCCATTCCTCTCGCAGCTACCCTCGCCCGACGAGGACTCGAGAAGGATGCCCCACGTCCGCCTCGACGGTAGCGAGCACTCACGTCCGGCTACGACGGTAAACGAGCACTCACGTCCAGCTACGACGTTAAAGCGAGCACTCGGACACCGAACCTCACAGAGGCATCCGGTCGTCCCGCCAGGCCAAGCGATCGGACACCGAACCTCACAGAGGCATCCGGTCGTCCCGCCACCAAAGCGATCGGACACCGAACCTCACAGAGGCATCCGGCCGTCCTGCCACCAAGGCACTCGGACACCGAACCTCACGAGAGGCATCCGGTCGTCCTGCCGACCAAGGCACTCCGGACACCGAGCGTCACGAGGCATCCGGTCGTCTGCCGAACAAGGCACTCGGACACCGAACCTCACGAGGCATCCGGTCGTCCCGCCGACCAAGGCACTCGGACACCGTAACCTCACGAGGCATCCGGCCGTCCCCCGCCACCAAGGCACCGTCTAGCTACGACGTTAAGCGAGCACTCGGACACCGAACCTCACAGAGGCATCCGGTCGTCCCGCCAGCCAAGGCACTCGGACACCAACCTCACGGAGGAATCCGATCGTCCTGCCGACCAAGGCACTCGGACACCGAACCTCACAGAGGCATCCGGTCGTCCTGCCACCAAGGCACTCGGACACCCGAACCTCACAGAGGCATCCGGTCGTCCCGCCGACCAAGGCAGTCGGACACCGAACCTCACAGAGGCATCCGGTCGTCCTGCCACCAAGGCACTCGGACACCGAACCTCACAGAGGCATCCGGTCGTCCTGCCGACCAAGGCACTCGGACACCGAACCTCACGAGGCATCCGGTCCTCCTGCCACCAAGGCACTCGGACACCGAACCTCACAGAGGCATCCGGTCGTCTGCCGAACAAGGCACTCGGACACCCGAACCTCACAGAGGCATCCGGTCATCCTGCCGACCAAGGCACTCGGACACCGAACCTCACGAGGCATCCGGTCGTCCTGCCGACCAAGGCACCGTCTAGCTACGACGTTAAGCGAGCACTCGGACACCGAACCTCACAGAGGCATCCGGTCGTCCCGCCACCAAGGCACTCGGACACCGAACCTCACAGAGGCATCCGGTCGTCCCGCCACCAAGGCACTCGGACACCGAACCTCACGAGGCATCCGGTCGTCCCCGCCGACCAAGGCACTCGGACACCGAACGTCACGAGGCATCCGGTGCGTCGCCGAACAAGGCACTCGGACACCGAACCTCACGAGAGGCATCCGGTCGTCCTGCCGACCAAGGCACTCGGACACCGAACCTCACGAGAGGCATCCGGCGTCCTGCCGACCAAGGCACTGTCTAGCTACGACGTTAAACGAGCACTCGGACACCCGAACCTCACAGAGGCATCCGGTCGTCCTGCCGACCAAGGCACTCGGACACCCGAACCTCACAGAGGCATCCGGTCGTCCTGCCAACCAAGGCACTCGGACACCCGAACCTCACAGAGGCATCCGGTCGTCCTGCCGACCAAGGCACTCGGACACCCGAACCTCACAGAGGCATCCGGTCGTCCTGCCGACCAAGGCACTCGGACACCGAACCTCACGAGGCATCCGGTCGTCCTGCCGCCGACCAAGGCACTCGGACACCGAACCTCACAGAGGCATCCGGTCGTCTGCCGAACAAGGCACTTTCGGACACCCGAACCTCACGAGAGGCATCCGGTCATCCTGCCGACCAAGGCACTCGGACACCAGAACCTCACAGAGGCATCCGGTCGTCCCTTCCGACCAAGGCACTTTGTCTAGCTACGACGTTAAGCGAGCACTCGAACACCCGAACCTCACGGAGGCATCCGGTCGTCCTGCCAGACCAAGGCACTCGGACACCGAACCTCACGAGGCATCCGGTCGTCCCGCCGACCAAGGCACTCGGACACCGAACCTCACAGAGGCATCCGGTCGTCCCGCCGACCAAGGCACTCGGACACCGAACCTCACGAGAGGCATCCGGTCGTCCCGCCGACCAAGTCACTCGGACACCGAACCTCACAGAGGCATCCGGTCGTCCTGCCACCAAGGCGATCGGACACCAACCTCACAGAGGCATCCGGTCGTCTGCCGAACAAGGCACTTGGACACCCGAACCTCACGAGGCATTGGTCGTCCCGCCGACCAAGGCACTCGGACACCGAACCTCACAGAGGCATCCGGTCGTCCTGCCGACCAAGGCACTCGGACACCCGAACCTCACAGAGGTATCCGGTCGTCCTGCCGACCAAGGCACTCGGACACCAGAACCTCACAGAGGCATCCGGTCGTCCTGCCGACCAAGGCACTGTCTAGCTACGACGTTAAACGAGCACTCGGACACCGAACCTCACAGAGGCATCCGGTCGCCTGCCACCAAGGCGCCGCCCCACAACGATTAAAATTAAAGCAAACTCATCGCGAAGACATTTTCATAAAGAAAAGAAAATTTCATTATAGGCCAATGTGCTCGGACTTTACGACTTTACACACGATGCCGAGCGGATACAAGAGTGGCCACGCCGCACCACGGCGAGACTCTACCCACGCCTAGAACCTATCAAACATCCGTGCGGCATCGGTGGCACCGACGGCATCTTTGGTAGGCCCTTGCACGTCGACGGGACGGCCGCGCGGCGCGGCAAGTAACACGCCGATGCCTCATTGCCGTTCGGCGACATCGACGCGGCCGCGCAACTTCGGATCGGCGCCCTTGCGCCATCGCCTCGAAGGGCCCCCTTACCACCTCGAGCCTCGGGCGGCCTCGGCGTAGCGTCAGCGAAGCGGCGTCACGGTGCGGCTTCTTCCTCCCTAAGCTCGGCCATCGCTGGTCGAACTCACCCAAAGCTTCGGCGGAGGATCTTCTTCTTCCACAGCGGCGCCATCGCGAAGCTAAAGACTAGAGGGTGTCTCAAGCCATTTGAAAGAACAAAAGAAAGAGCTCTCATCCCTTCAAGCAAGCTACAGCGCACATATATATATATCCGGACAAAGGAGGCTAAGCGTCTCGGTGTAAATGCGGGTCTTGGAAAGCGAAGCATCCTTCACGAACCCGGCGATCAAGAAGACGAGCAGGCGCGTAGCGTAAACTATACTTGGCATGCGCAACGAGGCGATAAAGCCCCCGCGGTTCAAATGCCCCGACCAAACTCCGGGACAGTAGTCGGATCAACGGCACACCGACGGAAATCGCTTAACCGGATCGACTGGACCGACCGACTGAGCCCGCCACCACTTTCGTCAAGTTCAACCCCAACCGAATCTGCAAAATCGCTCGGGAGTTCGGGACTCTTGACGAATACTAATAAAAGGATACCCCAACAGCCCGGCGGCGAGCGGCGACCTCAAGCATATCTCGACCCAACAGTCGCGCCCGCCGCGCCGACCGAATCGCTGCGAGATCGCGCCAAGACATCCGCTCCCGACCGCCGGCGAAGCGAATCCGACCAGAGACGGCGCTCCGACCCCTCTTGGCGGGCGGGATCTCCCGACTCCAACCGAACCAAGGTGGCGGACGCCGAGTGCCGCGTGTCGTCCTCATCGGCCCTCGCCACGTACCCCGAATGAGGTCAATCGGGCGACTATACAAGGCGGTGGCTCCTTCCCAAGAAGATCCGTGACTCTGAAGACAAAGCTTCCACCCCATCAACGATCACGTGACAAGACAAGCGCACGCTCCTCCCGCGGCACCAACGTCGCGCACCTCGGCGTCGGCATTCGCAAGGGTCACGAGAGGGCAAGTCGCTATTTCCGGGAATACCTAACCTCCCGACCACCAAGGCTACCAACCCGGCATGGGCAAGGCGGGTGGCGACCGATCCACGGGATCGAAGGACGGAGCTCCTAGCATAGGTCACCTCGCTCTTCCTCCCAACTCGATGTAACCCGCCCTTCCTTCAGATAAAAGGAGGCGGGGCTAAGCGATTCAAGGAGGGCAAGAGGAGAGGAGACATCGAACACGAGGAGACTAAGTCATTTAGGGCCTCGTCAGAAAAACATAGTGCAAAAAGCAATACAATACGGCCATCCGAATGGGTAGGGACTTTCACCGAACGGTATACATCTTGGACTCACGAGTCTAACCATTCGGGGAGTGGAACGCGCGACCCCCTAGACTTACAAATTTACTTGCCGGCGCTCAAAAACGCCGACAAGGCAGAACTTGGAGCTCCAGACCAAGAATGACGACCTACGTCATCAGAGACTCAGGGAGAGGAACAATGAGGAGGTCGTCCACCTCGGCAGCGACTACCACACTTATTGATGTTGCGACAATGCCAGATGTAGATGTGCTTGCCACACTGTGATTAGCAGCCCCGTCCACATCGTCCTGACAATCATCACTCCATGTGGGTGCCTTATGGTTACCCATTCGAGCCTTAATATCCTTTGTCCTTAAAGCATAGTCCATCCCACCCTTTTACAATTCCAGAAGGCGCACTAGTGTCGTACTTTTGTCTATGTTCGTGGTTGCTCTGTGCCGCCATTTGTACCATTCAAACTGTAAGTGCCATGTAATCCACCTTTATTATGAAATACTATGTTTCATTCATTCCGTTGTTTTCAAACTTTGAACATACAATGATTGTACCAGTTGCAAGAACAACATCAATGGATATGACAACACTTACTACGTAGAATATACAACATGCAAATAGTTGTGCACGGCACATGCGGCCAAGCGGCTATTTTCCCAACAAAAAACCACGCGGGGATAAATATGTAAACAACAACTTTTTAAAAATTCACATCTGCGTCGATATTTGATATGGCAATATTTCAAACACTGATAGATAGTCTATTTGTACTTTTTTAAATTGCCATATTATTTCTGTAATTTTACATTAACATAATGTAATTACAAATAAATTAACAAAATTTCAAATGAGACGATAGGTTAAGTAGCAAAAAAAATAGTTGAGGCAGAAAAAAAGCCGAAGCAGCTTTGGGCACTGCTTCACTGCCTTGCAACGCTTGGGAGCGCTGCAAGGCAGTGCAACGCCTCCGATCCACTGCACCGGCAGTGCAGCGCGTCCCCTCCATTGTCCAACGTGCGAAGCACTCTGGATCCACACAATTACATGTGCAGCGCTCCCATAACGCGAATAGGGGCTATTTTTGCAATTCCATCAAAATGGAGGCTATTATCGTAATTAAGTTTTTCAAAAGAGCTAATACAGTAAAAATATTTGCAACTGAAGGGCCGGTACGTGGTGAGGACATATGCAAGTTGGCATCAGTGGTAGCAAGGTTCAAAATCCCGCTGAAATTTCGCGAGATCTCGCTGATATCTCGATTTTTGGACGTGGATGAGATTTGAAATGCCAGCCGAATTGAAAAAATTCAAAAATTTAAATTGCTACAGAAATCTTGGCGAGATCTCGCCATTTTTGACCAGAATTTGAAGTTTCACCACCGGATTTGACTAGAAATTGATCAATAACCCTTAAGAAAGTCATCTTTATGAAAATTTGTTAAAAAAACTGAATTTTTGAGACATTTTTTAAAAACTTCAAAAACACTGTCATATTTTTATAAAATTGTACGTGATATATATTGATCTGAAAAATTTATGATACCATCTTAAGAAGTGTAGGATAATAAAAAAATTCAAAATAATTGAACTTCATTCGTTATCTTTAAAAAATCAAAAACAAAATGATAATAATTGGGACAGTAACATTGTCAGAATTTTATAAATTTTCTCGTGTGTGATCATGACCCAAAATTTTTATGAGAGCTTAATAATTGACTCAGTACCATTATACAAAATTTTATAAAAAAATTAAACTTTTTTTGTTTGCTCAATCAAATCTATGTATGTGTTGAACTTCATTTGTTATATTTCAAAAATCAAAAACAGAAAGAACATAAATGATACACTGTACTTGTAAGAATTTTATAAATTCACTGAGGTGTGATAATGATTCAAAACTTTTATGAGATCTTAATAATTTCCTTATAACCCTTATGCATAATTGTCAAAAAAATTAAACATTTTGTGGTTGCTAAAGCAAATCTATGTATTGATCATTAGGCTTTTACGAGGACGTAGCACTCTCAGAATTTTTGAAACTTCTTGAAGCTTGATCATCAGATGAAAATTTTATATAAACATTTATGATAAATTAGGACCATTCACAAAAAATTTCAAAATTTTCTAACATGTCTTGTACTATTTTTCATTTGGTTGAAGTTTGCCGGTAAAGCTTTTATCAGCACGGTAGCACTTTCTGAATTTCTAAAACTTCATGCTACTTGATCATCATCTTAAAATTTTATGGGAATATTAGTGATTCATAACAACCATGCAAAAAAAATTCAAAACTTTCTAACGTGGTTTGTTTCATTTTTCATTCACTTCAAACTTGTCGGTCAGTGTTTTATCAGGACAATAGCAATGTTTGAATTGTTAAAAATTCCTCAGATCTGATAATCATCTAAAATTTTTATGGGAACATCACTGATATGTCAGGAACCTACAAAAAAAATTAAAAAAAATTGATGTCGTTTGATCTATTTTTCGTTCAGTGCAATTTTGCCGAGATCTCGGCAAAACCGGCCGAAATTTCGGTTTTCTCGGTAGAAAAAAAATCCGGATTTGAATTTTTATTTTTGTATTTCATTTAAGATTTGTTCGAAATTTTTAAATCTCGCCGAGATTTCGTTCTTCAGTCATGAACGAGATTTGGAGCAAAAACGAGATTTTGAAACCTGAGCGGTAGGGTTAGTGTTAGAGATGAAGGTGCTTTTATTTGCGAAAGCACACGTATACACGCCACGGTGCATGCACAACATACGTGTACTGATGTACTCCATATATCAAGATGTAATGGCTCAAAATCTGTATACTTTGTCATACGTTATTTGAAGGCAAAATCTGTCATATATCGTATGTGTAGATATCTTAGGGATTAGTACATTGTTAATTCTATTTGTGATATATATGTATGATGATTAATTTGGTAATACTATTTGTGAAAACAATATTTGTGATGGACAACAATATTTATGATGGAATAATTTATTTGTGTAAGATCAAGGTATTGTGTTTGGTTAGTTTTTTTATTTATAATAGGAGATGCAGCGCAGGCAATAGGAGGTGCAGCGTAGTCATGCGACACGAACGCACACTATAGGTTGGGGATAATTCGTGCAAGCGGCGCATAGCCTGAGAGCAGCATGCGGGATCGCAGGTGCAGCGAGACGGGACACATAGAGGTCTACGCAGATGGACGACGCAGTGTAATGGTCAGCGGGTCATGAAGACGAGTGAGCCATGCGAGAGTGGAAGATAGGCTATGCGCATGCATGTGTGAGTTTTAGACTGTGTGTGCATGTATTGAGCTATATATAATTGGGTTAGGTGGATATGCATATATGTATTTGATTAGAGATAAAAAGTTATGACTAGAAGGTGGTGGGTTTACCTCATGGTTTCGGGTGACCGCAAGCAAAAGAGCAAGAGGCGGCTGGCGGCGCAAAAAGAAATCAGGGCTGCGCAAGGAAACATGGAAAGGCAGAGGGAGGAGTGCTGATGCGTGTGTACCGGCGGCGGCAGGAAGGAGCAGCGTCACGTGTAGTAGCAGAAGGTGCTTCATGCAGTAGCATACTCCCTCCTGTGATCCTGTCCTGCAAGGCGAAAGAAAACAGAGCAAGAACGTGACGGGAAGTACTCTAGCGACAGTGCATACAACAGAGATTAGAGAGAACAGAGAGAAGGAAGTTCCTTGCAGGCTTGCAGCTAGCAGTGCACAGCGCATGGAGAACAGAGAGTAGAGAGAGAAGAGGAGGAAGAAAATTGAATGAAAATTTTGATATTTGAGGATTACGGATTCCGATCTCTAATTATTATTTGCGTATAATTATTTTTTAGTTTGCATGTTGAATCTAGTTTTCATCCATAGCATTAAATTAATTATTCTAGAGTGATTCTATCAGTTTTATCATTGTTTTATTAATTTTCAGAATTAATAAATAAAAAGAATTTAAGTGTTAGTTTACACCGATACACTCTTTCTTAGTACACCTATCATTCGTACATCTAGCTATTTAATGCATAATACTATAATAAAACACATAATTTCCGCATCTCTTGGCTCCATGAGTACGGTACTTTTATCGTCACAAAATTTCTACCTTGGATTTTTTTCCTGTACTATGTACCTCCGAACTTTGGAGGAAAGGAAAGATCCTACACCTACTAAATGTCCTTTTTAACCAAGGGCACGTGCAATACAGTGCTCCGGCCGGGTGCCCCGCCGAAGGGTCACCTAGGCTATGATGCCATCGTGGAGGTGAGTTGGTGTCATGCAGAATGCCAGCAACTTCTTCAAAGATGTGGGTGTTTAGTCATCTCTAACTGTATTATTTAAATCTGGATTCTT
This sequence comes from Otatea glauca, assembly GCA_036346275.1. Classification (NCBI taxonomy): domain Eukaryota; kingdom Viridiplantae; phylum Streptophyta; class Magnoliopsida; order Poales; family Poaceae; genus Otatea; species Otatea glauca. Next base: position 23,778,305 of record CM070715.1, read on the forward strand.
ATATTCTCGTATACAGAATTCCCTAAAAAAATTTCTTTCCTATATCTCTTCCCTCTTCAAAAACATTCCTCAAATCTCATTCCTTATTTTTTTCCATCCTATATTATAATGATATTTCATAACCATCGTATGAGCAACGTTTATTTTTTAATGAGGAAAATTCGAAAGGCTATTTTTAAATACGAGAATTTAAATTTAAAATGTATTCTCATAGGAATTTAAAATTCGAACGGCTATTTTTAAATACGAAAATTTAAAATTTAAAACTAGAATACTCTCAGATTTACATCACTAAGCTGTTGTCATTAACTTGCCATGTGTTTAACTATCAACAAGAAGCTCTTTTCATTCTGGACATGCTGTGATTTAGCAGTTAACCATCAACCAACATAATGAACAAACTACTTTGGCTACAACTTGCCTATCCCTCTACCTATCCTAGCAAAAAATGAGAAGAACAAGTGAAGTATGAACTTAAATGCTGATTTAGCAAATATCACATCCCAGAAACTTGAGAATGAGAAGCCACAGCTCACAGCATCCACAGAATGAGAAGCTAGGATGACTGGTAGTAAAATAAGTTGAAAATTATACATGGTAGTTTATACATCCCAAAAAGATGTAGCAGAGGTAGTCATCAAAATATCATAGGCTCACACCAATTCATAGTTAACAGTCCATAACCTAAAGACTGAGGGACAAACTGAATGACTGGAAGCAAAAGAAACAGCCTTGGTTCAACCTGACCTATTGCATCTTCTAGCTATTATATCGCTCTGCAAGCTCATGTAGTACTGTTTTTGTGGCTCAGTGTAGTGACTTAGATCAATGCCCATAATTCCCTTCTCCTCGACTATTTTCTTGAATTCAAGTTCATTTTTCATTAATTCAAGCCTCTCTTTCTCTTACTCAATCTTCACTTGTTCTTGTGCATATAGTCGTTCATATCGCTCATCTTTCTTCCTCTCTTTCATAATCTCAAGCTCCCTCTTTTCCTTTCTAAAATTTTCTAATACTTCCATATAAAGATTTACTGTTGGAACAACTTCTTTACCTCGACATAATCGTTCTTTCGCCGCCTTATGTCCAATTGGTCTACTTAAGTGATCATTTTCTGCACTAGGATGGTCCTTATCATGATGAATTGCATTGGAGCTAACAGGACTGAAAGATCTAGGACTTCCACTACTTGATGTCTTTGGCTTCTTCTGAGATAAGCGATAACACCACTTAGGATGATGTTTCAAAACATTCCAGCAATGTAAGAACGTAAACGATCGTCCTTCTTAATCCTGGTACAAAGTTTTAGCTTGCATAATCTGTATAACCACACAAACAATAATATAAGCAAACCATCAACAAATAGGAAAGTTATATAGATTATGGACCAACTTGTCCTCCTCAGTTAACCCGCTTTGATTTCGACGCTCAATCCGATCATGAAACCCACAAAACTTGTTTATTGCTTCTTGAATAACAGATCATCGATGTGTAAGCGAAGCCTGTGAACGATCTTAGGTAAAAGTCTTCTTCTCATGGAAGTAGTCATGTATTCTTCTCCAATAAGTGGCACGGAAGTAGTCATGTATTCTTGTTCTCATCGATACTAACGTTAAGCCATACGGACACCAATAAATTATCTTTGTTCTCAGAAATTTTTTGATCTTCTATTATTTGTTTCTATTTGAGGATTATCCGTATGCACAGGAGATGGTTGCGAGTCAATTGGGCTTTCCTGTGGAGAAGGTTCAAAATCATCCCAATTGAATGCATCCCCTCCCTCACTCAACAAGTTAATATAGAAGCCATCCATTATTTTTACTTCTGCCAACAACAACATTTCTCAAGTTAAGAAACAACATTACAATATTTTATCAAGTCTTAACTAGTCTTAACAACATCCATAAACATTAAAATATCTGAACAAGTCTTAACATTAATACAGGACTAGAACACTCCCGAATCATCACTATCAATGTCGATATCCTCATCTTCACAATACTGCCTGTCATCACGTTTACCCTCGTCATCGCTCTGATAGTTGCAAGGAAGACACAAATAAGGGTCTACCAGGGATCCACAGATTTCGGGCCCCCCGAGACCTAAACTACCGGCCGGAAAAAAATTGAAAATGCTACAGTAAATTAATTTTTTTCGACGAAATTTCATGAAAAAAATCCGGATTGTGGCTTTTTTATGGCCATATTTGACTTCAATTACATCAATAACCCATAATAAAGTGACCTTTGATGATAATTTGTCCAAAAACTTATTTTTTGAGACATTTTAAAATTTTGGTAGAAACACTGTTAGAATTTTATAAAATTGGATATGCTTTTTAATGCTATGAAAAATTTATGGTAAAATATTAAGAAGTCTAGGATCAAACATTAAATTTTATAAAATATTTTAACTTCATTTGTTATCTTTTAGAAATAAAAAACAGAATTACCATAAACGAGGTAGTAACAGTGTCAGATTTTTATAACTTTTTTCATGTTTGATCATCATTTTAAAATTTTATGGTAATATTAGTGATGTATTAAGAGTATAAATAATTTTTTTTAAATTTTCTAGGATGGTTTGAACTATTTTTCATTCAGTTGAAATTTGTCGGCCAGCCTTCAGTTGCACTGTCTGAATTTTTAAAAATTCATGAAGCTTGATCATCACCTGAAATTTTTATGATAATATTATTTATGGATCATAACCATGTAAAAAAAATTCAACAGTTTCTAACTTGATTTGTACCATTTTTCATTCGGATCAAACTTGTCGGTCAGTGTTTTATTAGGACAGTACCACTCTCCGAATTTTTAAAAATTCCTCAGATGTGATAATCAGCTGAAATTTTTGTGAGAACATCACTAATGTGTCAGGAACCTCCAAAAACAATTTCAATTTTTTTTGTTAATGTTTGGACCACTTTTCTGCCAGTGCAAAAAACCCGAAATTTCGGGTATTTCGCCCAAAATTTCGGGTTTTTTCGCCGAATTTCGGGATTTTTCGTTACTAACTGACCGGATTTGAATTTTTAAATTCAAATTTCGTCCGAAATTTCAAAATTTCGACGAAATCTCGGGATCCGGCCAGGGACGAAATTTATTCTGAAACCGAATTTTGAAACCTTGGGGTCTACATCCCCTGCAGGGTCTACTTCATCTCTTTACATCGGTACATGTGACTGTATGGCAACCTGGGTTTTGAGCTATTGTTTCAATGTCAATCACAAAGTTATTGAGTTCGTTGCCACATGAACATGTGTTATTAGGACTAAAATTGTCTTTTGCAATTTTGTTAAGGTTAGATACGATGCACTATATTTGTTTTACTGTCTATACCAAGGCTTTACTGAGTTTCTCCGGATCCTTGTCCATCTAAATGTATTACAAATATGTAATGAGCTGTATGATGGAACATGTCAGAGACACTAGTCTAAAATTCCTATTATCAGTGCTCTCTAAAAGGAGGTTACTATCAGTAGGGAATCACAAAAAGAAAGTTATTTCCAAAACTAAAGTCACAGCAAGAGAAAGTACATTTTGTTTTTTATAATAGGAATTACCAGAGCAAAACATACGAGGCACTTGTAGATAGAACCTATTACCCAGGCAAGATGCAGCATTAAAATTTAACAACATGCAGGTTTGAGCTTCTTCCTCATTCTACCAAGGGACACATATCAATATAACAACACCTTGCATGATTGCAGAGAGATAGTCAAGCATGGCGCAGAGCAAATGAAAACACTGCAAGAATTAACTGCGTTGCACAATACAAAGTATAAATACCCTAGTTGCATTTTGTTAGGCAAAATGAGACGAGCCTATTTCACCAAGCTGCAAGGATTAAAAACCGAAAGGTTATCTTATTTCAAAATTCAGAGATCATTGAAGACAAGTATGGAGATTTTTATTGTTGAATGCCAAACACACAAAAGCAGCCTGGAATATGCAAGGAATTAAGCAAAAAGGATACTGACAACCAAATTAACATGCAAGCATGGATAACTAAGGTATTTTTCGACATGATATGTTACTTCATCGGACTAGCTTGTAAGCAAGATATGAAATGATGCAGATCATGTCAACCAACTAGAAATAATATCCTTCTATACATGCATCATCTCAAGCATCCATCATTTCTATTTGCAGACCAGGCGCTCGCCTCCTCCAGGATCCAAGTGGGCGCGGGAGGGATCAACTGTTGGGCTCCTTCGCGATGGGGAATAGAATGAGGAAGGGAGAGAGAATCCTGAGATTTCGGGATTCTCTCTCCTATCCCTAAAAATAGCGAACGCGATAGGGCATCTGTTGGAGGCTTCAATTTTTGGTACTGTGCTTCGTGTTTCTTATTTTTTTTCCAATGAGGAACGGGGATAAGGAAGCTCTTGGAGCTGCCCTTAGAGCAAGTATTCAAATTTCGTTTTGGTTGAATTTTCACCGATGACCCAAATCTGAAATCTCGTCAAGATCTCGGAATTTTTGGGTAAATCTTAGGCGAATTTCCAAAACAAAAATTCAAATATGGTTTTATTTCTACCGGGAAAAACGAAATTTTGGACGAAAATTTTGAAATCTTGGCAAGATTTGCAGAGATTTTGGTGAATTTGCACCGAGTAAAAAATGGCACAAATGATGTTGTAAATTTTTAAAATTGTTTTTGGAGGTTACTAACACATCATTGATGTTGTAATAAAAATTTCAGATGATTATCAAATCTGAGAAATTTTTAAAAATTCAAACATTGCTACTGTCTTGATAAAACGCTGATCGGTAAATTTGAACTAAATTAAAAATAGAACAAACAAGGTTGGAAAATTTTTAAATTTTTTGTGCATAGTTTTAACATATCAATAATATTTCCATAAAATTTTTAGGTGATGATCAAACTTCATGAATTTGTAAAAATTCAGACAGTGCTACTATCCTATTAAAAGCCTCACTGGTAAACTTGAACAAAATGAAAAATAGTTCAAACCACGCTAGAAAATTTTAATTTTTTTGGATGGTCCTGATGTATAATTAATGTTTTTATAAAATTTTTGATGATGATAAATCTTCAAGAATTTTCAAAAATTCTAACAGTGCTACGTCCTCATAAAAGTCTCATGATCACTACATAGATTTGATTTATCAATCAAAAAAGGTTTAGAATTTTTGAAAATTTTACATAATGGTACTAAGGAAATTCTTAAGATATCATAAATTTTTTGAATCATGATCACATTCCAGTGAATTTATAAAATTCTTACAAGGCACTGTACCATTTATGTTCTATCTGTTTTTGATTTTTGAAATATAACAAATGAAGTTCAATGCGTACATAGATTTGATTGAGCAAACAAAAAAGTTAATTTTTTTAAAAAATTTATAGAATGGTACTGAGGCAATTATTAATCTCTCATAAAAATTTTGTATCATGATCACACTCGAGAAAATTTATAAAATTCTGACAAGGTTACTGTCCCAATTGTGTTCTTCTATTTCTTGATTTTTTAAAGATAACAAATTAAGTTAAATTATTTTTAAAAATTTTATATATTATCCTAAACTACTAAATATAGTACCATAAATTTTTTAGATCATTATCAAGCTTTTACAATTTTATAAAAATCTGACAGTTTTTCTGCGAAATTTTAAAATGTCTCACAAATTCTGTTTTTCAATAAATTTTTATGGAAGATGACTTTCTTAAGGTTTACTAGCGAGGGCCACACGCTACGTTGCGTCATGCAAAATTTGGAAAATTCAGTCGCGCGACGCTGCTACGGGCGAAATCTAGTCCGACGGATATTTCTGTAAAAAATTGTGTAATTTCGGTTTTCTTTGTTTTTTTTTAAAAAATAGGATGTTTTTTTTGCTTAATTCCAGTTTTCTTGTTGTTTTAAAGAAAATGGGTCGGTAGGATCCGTTGGAGAATCGGCGGATTGCTATAAACCGTCGACGAATCTGTGTTTTTTTGTTTCTGGGAGAACGGACATTTTTTTGTTTTTTGGGTGATTTGGTTTTCTTTTTTTAAAAAAACAAATGGGTCACTAGGACCTGTCGGCAAATCTATGGACTGCTATAAACTATCGGTGAATCTGTGGGTTCTTTTTTTGAGAAAACTACAGAGTGACCTAAACGTAATTCGGTTTTTCTTTTTTTAAAATAAAATGTGTCACGAGGACCTGTCAGCAAATCTCTGGACTGCTATAAACCATCGGGGAATCTGCAGTTTTTTTTAGAAAACCACGAATGGACCTAAACATAATTTGTTTTTCGGGTCCAATATGCTAAAAATCGATTCCTTAGGACCTAAACGCAATTTCTATTTTTTTTCGGGGCCATTCTGCTAAAAATCGCCTGGAGGATCTGAACGTAATTTCGTTTTTTCTGGGCCCTTTCTGTTAAAAATTAACAGGAGGAACAAAACGTAATTTCAAATTTTTTGAAGGATTTTTTCGCGAGGGGGTGACGTGGCTGCCCTGAGAGGCCTCCAATCCTCTCTGCTATATATATATATAGGTATTATTGGACCAAATCCGGCCATAAAAGTTTAAAAACCGGTAAAAAATCCTGAGATTTCGGTGAGAAATTTTTGAGATTACTGTAGCAATTTAATTTTTTTTTGAAATTTTCTAATCTGGACGGGATTTTGAATCTTGTGGAGGTCTGAACTGAAATCCGAGATTTCAACGAAATTTCGCCAGTTTTTGGTTAGATTTCTATCCATCGCTTAGAGGAGAGAGGGTGTGATTCTGGTAGAGACTAGATTGAGTGAGTAGAGCACCTCATTCCACCGCTTCAAAGGTCAGTTGCCGCATGATCCGACGAGGTGAGCTTGGCGGCGTCCAAATCTAAGGGTATGTTTGATTGTTTATACCAAGTGGTATATGTATAAGATGGTTTAAGAAAAAAGTCATTTATATTTTTAGTTAAGGAACTATACCATCTTGGATGGTGGGATACAAATTTAAGGAATATTTCTTATAGATGCTGAACCATTTCATTCACTCAAAACAATGTAATCAAATGGTACAGAATCATCCTAACCCATTCAACCCCATTCCACAAGCAAACACACGCTAAGGAGACGAGGTTGGTGAAGGCCATATCTAACAAAGCAAGTTCAGCGGTGGCCAGATTTGAAGGTGGGAGGATCACGGCACTGAGGTCGAGGTTGCGATGGCGTGGAGAGGCAGTTGGTGTTGGCGAAGAGTGGCAGTGGTGGCAGCAGAGATCAAACAGGGAGAGAGTAGAGGATGGGAAAGTGAGAAGGGAGGCGAGGGTGGACATGGGTGCTTTGTTAATATTTTTTCCTTCTAGGATTCTCGTGTAATTTTTTGAATAAAAGTACAATTAGCTGGCTGAGAGAGGAATTTTTATGGGCTGAAATGCAAATTTTATTGTGGGTCAAATGAAATCACCATGTGTAAGGTGGGTGGATAAGATCATAAGAGCCTTGACAGTGCGTTGAGCTGTTGAATGATTTGTGCCCGGGTGGAGGATGAAAACACCGCTTGAGGCACCTATTGTGTCCTAAAATTGCTGTGGGTGTGCAGCGTGTGCTTGTACGAGGGTGGGGGCCATGGTACTTACCGGTGCATGCATAGTTGCCGTGTCCATGTAGGGATGAGTCAGAAACATGTGCACTTCCCCGTCCCCATTCCATGCACACACACAGCATTTCAATATTGATAGCTCCATCGGGATTAACTGGCTAAACTTAGAACCAGCCGTTGTTCTCCCACCCGGAACCTTTGAAATTTTGTTTTCGGACAACATCTTGAGGGCGGTCGAAATTCAAAGTTTTTGTGAGATTTTAGAATTTTTATCAAAATTTGCTCAAAATTTAAAAACCAAATTTCAAATCCGGCATTTTTTAGAACCCTAAACCAAAATTTTGGCCGAAATCACCGAAATTTAGGTGATCAACCCCTTGTGAAATGGTCTCACGAAGCTAAAAAAAATCAGGTAAATATTTATCTACATTTTCGATCTGTTTGAATGCAGAACACTAAGTATTTACATATAAAATTCCTAAGTTAGGGTTTAAGGTTTAGGCCGAAATACAATCTAAAGCTAGCTGAAATACATCATTTAAGGTTGCAATCCAAGTTAAGGTTTAGACCGAAATACATCATTTAATGCCAAATCTAAGTTAGAGTTTAGGCAAAAATATAATTTAAGGTCGAAGTCCAAGTTAGGGTTTAGAGTTTAAGCTGAAATATAAATTAGGGTTTAGGGTTAGAGTTATATAATATGTATATGTATTTTTTTGCAAAATTTTCATATGTAATCCTCATAAAAAGGCATTACAATTCATCATAAAAAAATTGATGCGTAATTCGATTCAAAATACATCAAAAAAGGGTTAAAATCAAAATTTATCAAAATCACTGTAGCACTCATAATATTTTTTCCCGCGCCGAAATTTTGAATCTAGGGCTCGACCAAAATCAGAAATTTCGCACGGAGATTTCTGGAAAATCTCAGCGAGATTTGGAACACTAAACCTACGAATTATTTTTTTTATAATATTTTTTAAATTTTTTACAAAAATGATACGCCAAATTAAATTTTTACAAAAATACCAACCTATCGCCATTTAAATTGGCGACAGGTCTTTGTCGCCGATTCAAATAGCGACAAAGACCTGTCACCAATTTAAATGGTGATAGGGGTGTATATTTATAATTTTTTAATTTGACATATTATTTTTGTAATTTTTTATTAAAAAAATATTATTTAAAAAAAATCGCTGAACCTACCGTGGATTGACGATAGATTGATAGAGTAGTACATTAGTAGTACTAGTTAGCGGAGAAAAAAGGCTGGCACATGTGGTCTCCACTTGTGAAATACACCACGAGGTGCTGATCTGGAGCCTGGAATGCTGATCTCGCCCGGCAATAGAAAAAGTGCACTCAATGGACGTATATTAGGGGGCCCATTCTGCCTTGTCGGTGCAAATCATACAAATGAAAGAAAAGAATATATGTTGTGCTTGAAAATGCTCCTTATATATTACTTAGTACTTTTAGAATATATATAGCAAGAATTTTTCGCACTCCTTGGAGTCATACTTCCACCTTTCAATATACTTCCTCCTGTCATAAATAGTTATCATTTTATCGATATGGTCTCCAAAACACAGCTTTCACCACTAATTTTTATTATAATATATTTATAAAACCCGATAAAATTATAATATTATGAAATGACTTTTCGAGACAAATCTACACATATGACTTTCATATATCTAGTTTGAATATTTAAAAAGATATTGACAGTCATAGTTTTGAAAGTTTAACTGCATTTATGTCCAAAACAACAACTATTTATGACCGGAGAGAATACCAATTAAGCAAACGTATTATACCTCTTTATCGTTTTTGGTATACTTAAATACCAATTCAAGATACTCTAATGCGGCATGGTTGAAAAAATTCATCGGAGTCCTTTATTTTTGATATATACCATTTTTCATATAAAAAAGAAGTACATACATAAATTATGCTATAAATAGTGGACCTTTGTGAAATTTTTCATGAGGACTCACTTTGGAGTATCATATAATCAATATTAGAGTATGCTCAAAAGGATACAAATGTATTTTGCAAATACCTTCATACACGTATATAAAAAGGAGTATGTCTTAAAAAATATCCATATCACCTTAAAAAATATACATACCATCTAGATAGTCTTATATACATATATACTACACGTATATATCATCCGTTGCGTAAGATATTTTCTATTTTGTAAGATAGAATATAAGGAGTAACTACTCCGGAAGCACAGAAGAGGCTTACTATGGGTCTGTTTGGATCCATTAGCACTAATAGTTAGCTGCTAAAATTAGCAGTTATGGATCCAAACAGACTTGCTAATAGACCTAATAATTATTAGCAGCTCACCTTGCTAACAATTAGTTTATTAGTAGGTTATACCCTACTAAAAGCTGCTAATAGATAGCCAATTGACACTTTTGCCCTCCCTCCAACCCTATCCACTCGAGCGTCCTACTAAAAGGGTATTATGGTCATTTCTCCTTAATTGATTGATTTTGTAGACTTTATTAACAGGTGGATCCAAACAGCCCCTGCTAATAATTAGCAGCTAATAGTTAGCTAGCTATTAGCTATTAGCCAGCTAATAGTTAGCACTAATGAATCTAAACAGGACCTACGTCCATGTTTCGATTCGTACTAGTTAGCAATGACCTGCTTACATGGAAATTAACACGAAGTTGTCTGCTCTGAGATATGTGCTTGGCACAAATTGTACGCATTCGACCTGTGTTATGTAAGTTTGATATTAAAAAAATCATGACATAACTACAAAGACTTCAGATACAGCTAGAGTCTCTGTCTTTAACTACAAGTCGCCGCTAATTCCTGGAGCCAATCAACGCTAGCTGATGTAGATCTGCACGGTAATTTTGGGAACTACTAAAGCCAACGACCATCTTCATGTGTCAATTTTGGATTAGCTTTATATAACACGGTACGTGAAACTATCGTTCAGTTGGTGCCCTGTTGGACATGCATGTAAAAATAATAATCCAAGTGTTCGTTTGGAATTTTGTTCCCCCTGAAGTTATAACGTCCTTTTCATCTCTCATCTTGCCCCGGTTTTTATTTCCATCAGATCCAAATAAAATACAGTATCCAGCATCCACAGACCACAGGTCGTCAGTTGACAACATTGATATGATGTATTCCCTTAAGGAACCTCGTGGGTACGAGATGTTTTATGTTTTTATTGGTTTAGAGCCTCTTTGGATCTATGGATTTGAAAGGAAACTAATCATAAGGAAATTTCCTATATAGTTATTTGGAAGAAAGGATTGGGGTCATAGAATTTCTATGAAAAAGCTCATTAGGTAAAAATTCTGGAGGAATTCTAACGCGATAGTAGATCTCAATGAAAAATCTCTGTCCTACATGTGCCCTCTCTCTCCTTAAATCCTTTAAAGTTCCTGTACAACATCAAACACCGCTTTTACACCATTAATCTATTTTGTTTTTCTACGGGGTTGCATCGGTATTCCTTCTATTCCTACGTTTTTCATTTTCTGTGTTCTAAAGAGACCCTTAACGACAATACTCTACTTGTTTTTTTTCCTCGTCTTAGGATTCAATCACATTTGTGCTCAATGAAGGAATGCACTGCGAACAAGGTCATACAAGCATGAATTTGCTCGAGAATTAGTTCATTTAGCACCTTAATTACCTGAAAAAAAAACAGAGAGAGAGAGAAGGAATTTGTATATTATCTTGGAGCTCGGCATTTGTGTTCTCTTCTTAGACTACTTTGTGTACTGGAAAGCATAAAAGCAAGGCGATGCTTTCCTTCTAACGGTATGCATGTATCCAGTAGTGATGAGAATTTGCCAGCTCCTTCAAAAGGCTATGCATTCTAAGGGTATGTTTGTTTTAGCTTTTGATTCTGGATTCTGACCCTAAAAACAGAATAAAAAACAAACAACCTAATTTTAGAATCCGATTCTCTCAATCCAACCCACCCATATACACTAGAATCCACAATTCATCTATATGTGTTTTTGGAGAATCAGATTCTCTACAAACACAATTCAGAATTAGCTTTTAGAGAATCCAAAGCTAAAAAAAATAGGTCCTTAACCATTCACAGATACACTGGAAGAGGAAGTGCACCAAGTTTTTTTTTCCTTTTGAGTACAAGGGGGCAAGCGCACCAAGTAGCTGCCGTAACTTTTAACCACGACGATTTGTGCAACCATGCCGTGATCATCCAACACGGAAACAAACGAGTTACGTATACTGGTCTACATTAGCACTTGGTCTCATGGGCTGCAGTCTCGCGCGCGCATCGAGCAGTTGCCCTGCGCTGACCGCTGGCCCGTTTTGAGGTGGTTTGATGACAAATTTGCATTACCAAATCTGATCAAATTTTGGTCACTAAATTGACTACCAACGTTTTAGTCAAAGATTGACAAGAAAATGAGCTAGAGAACTAAGAAAAAAGAGAATCTTATGAAAATTTGATAACAAATCAAATACTTACCAAATTTAATCAACACCACCAAAATTTAGTAAGAAAAAGTAACCCTTCGAAACAATCCAAACAGGCCCTCGGTGAGCAGCCGCCGGCCGTGCTGCGATCGCGCGCGCTCCAATTCCCGTGGCCCGTTCCGTTACAAAACCCATCGTTGGCACGGGGCGTGGCCCTGGCACGGCGCGGGATTTGGGCTCCGCTGCGCAAACGGCTCACCGTTCGGACGATCTGCCGCACGCCTCGCGCTCGCATCCATCCGTGGGCGTCGTCGGCACGCGGCACGGCACGGCCCGACCTCGCGCGCGCGTTGCTTCCAGCTTTCCACGGCCGGCAGCTGCCGCCGCGTTGGTGGTGCTTTTCCAAACGTTTGACTGTCCCCGCGGCAGAAGGCTGGCGGCCCGCCCGTGCGGAGATCGGCGGGTGCGGGCGCCCGGGCGCCTCCGCTGGTCGCGGCTGCGTTGGGATTTGGACTGCTCGGCAAGGCACGCGGAGAATATGCATACGGCCCGTTGCGAGTGGGTTTTGGTTTTGTTGCGTTCGCATATAGCTTCTTGGGTCCTTGTCACTGGCCCGGTTAGCTACTTTAGCTGCGGTTCAAAATAGCGAATTTTTTTCTCTTTAATATTTCTTTTTAATTTTTTTTCAAAACTAGGTTTAGGTTTTAGAAATTGCAAAACTAGACGCCGGTCACCTGTATATGGGGCGAGATATGTCACTCGGGTAACGACCTAGCTAACTAGAGTAACGGCAAGACCACCTATCGCCTCTTACACGGACGATTGCCCCATGTAGGGGCGACGGGTGGCTTTTTAAGCGCAGCCAGAGCCTCATTCGGGCGAGCCAAGCGCAGAGAAATTAACATTACAAAAAAAATTGCTATCGCCCTTGTATTGGGCGATTTTTACCCTGTCGTTACTTCGGTTAACTGGGCCATTAACAGAGGCACATATCGCCCGTATATGGGGCGATCGCCCCATACGGGCGACCGACGCCTATTTTTTGCAAATTCTGAACTCTAACGTCTAGTTTTGAAAAAAAGATTAAAAATAAATATTAAATAAAAAAAATTCCAAAATAGCTAAACACATTTAGCACGTTGTACTAGTAGACTACTAGACTTACTCCTGGTTCTGGAATTTGGGCTTTGGGCCATGTAATTTTTCGGTCTCCACGAGAAGAGCCGTTTGTTGGTTGGACCTAGGGCTGTCAAACTAGCCCGTTTAGTGGTTCATTTCAAAATTGATCACGTTCATTCAAAATTGAAATAAATCGATTTTGAGTGGAACATGATTATGCCTAGACTCGTCTTGTCTGGGCTCGGCTCGTTAACTCTATAATGAAATAGCTTCTAAACTATAAATAAGATGTTACTAAATCAAAATCAAAATCAAAATATGTTAGTTTTGAAACAAGCTCCATTAAATTTAGACTTGGCTCGTTAGCCACCCCTAATTTGACCGTGTAAATAAGCTAAGATTGGTCCCATAGATAGTTCCGCCCGTGCAGCAATAGCTTCGCTCCTCTCCTTCGTCGCCTGTCCAAACAATCATCTCAGAACACGTAATACTCTACGTTTCACGAAGACAATCGATGAAAAGGAATGAAATATTCAAAGAACTTCCTTTTCGTTTGAAAATTTCAGACACATTTCTAGGATAAAAGGTGACGACGACGAACAGCTGCTAGCACCGAGAGCGGGAGCGGGCCACGCACGCTATCATGCATAACGAATCCTCCCAACCGCAAAAAGCCAATTTCTTTCCGGCTGGTCGCAACCATGGGCGCCAACGAGAACACCATAGCGGTATTTTTTCTTCTTTTTTGCTTTTTTCAGTCGTAGGCTTCTAGCAGCAACGACATTTCAAAGCTGCACAATCCAATTTATTCTGACCAACGATGTCTTCTCTTACGAAATAGGAGTACTGAGCTCCACAGCTAGAAGCACTGCAAATTTTGTCTTAGTTAATGGTGTTGGGAAACCCTGATGGCCCATGAAGACCCATGTTGGTCCTTTAAGCCTAAACCTTAGGTGAGCGCTATAAAAAGAGGAGGGGGTCCCCTCTATGTACAAGCAATCATTAGCAATAAAGAATTTTCGCTGTTGCTCTCCCTAAACATGTGTCTCTCTCTCTTTCTGTTCTCCAATTCAGATCTGTTCGGGAACCCCGGACTATTCGATAGCGAGGTTCTTTAACACGTTATCAGCACGAAGCTCTACCGGAGTTCAGATTGAAAGGTGAGAAAAGGTGGGATTTCAGCGATTGAATCTAAACGCTTGTCGTTTCTATGCATACATTTATCATACGCATCTTGTATCGTTTTCGTCACGTGGCACGAAGCCACACGGCGATCGCACGAAGCTACGTGGCAAGAAGCTACAATGCATGCTTCTAACTGCGCGATTCGGTATTGTGTTCGTTGCGTGGCACGGCTTCAACGACATGGATCTGATTCGATTCTTTGTTCATGCAAGAAAAAAATCGCCGTTGCTTTGGCTTGCACGCCGCGATGTCTTGCCATTGCCTCGCTTGCGCACTGGCAGCGCTGCGCCTTGCGCCCGCCCGCCACGGCTTATGTCGCCTCGGCGCTCGGCCGTCGCCGCCTCGGCCGGCACCGCGCTCGCGCCTTCCTTCTTCTTTACCATCGTCTTGGCGCTTCGGCCGTCGCATCGCGCCTCGGCCTCGCCGTCAGCTGCCCGGCAAACCGCGCTTGCGCCACCGGCCGCCACGCCCGCCAGCCGCGGCGGCGCGCCATCCGGCCGTCGTGCCGACGCCACGCCCTCGATCGCCGCGCCCTCGGTCGGCGGCGCCTGACGTCGCCGCCCGGCCTCGGCGCTCGGACTCCGCCACCGACACGGCCGTGCCCTCACCATCATCGCCCACCATGCTACCAAACTCCCGGCCGCAAAGCGCCGCCGAAGAAGCCGCCGCCGCGCGCCGCCAGCCAGGCTGCGGCCGCTTGCCTCCGCGCCCGCGCATCTACGAGGCCCTCCGGCGTCCGTCTCGGCTCGTCGACTCTGCCCGACCACAGCCTCGCGGCGTCACCACTGCCTCGACGCGCGTTTTCTCCCGGCCTCCACGCCGAATCACCGTCTGCGTCGCGTGCGGCTCTCGCTCCGTCGGCCGGCGGCCCGGCGTGCGCCGCGTCCGGCCGCCCGACCAGCGCGCGTCGCTCGCCGAGACGCCGCAGCCGCCGGCCCGGGCCGTCTGCGCCTCGGTCGGTGCCGCGCCGGCATCGGCTGCGCTCGACGCAAGCCGCTCTTCTTCGCGCCGACCCTCCACCATCGGCCTCGCCGCCGCTCGCCTGGCCGCCGTTGCCGTTGCGCCCGACCGCTCCGCCGCGGCCCGGCTCGCCGCGGCCGTGCCCAGCTCCAGCCGCGCCGCCTCGGCCGCACCGCGCTCGCACCAGCCAGCTCCGTCGCCCGGCCGCCCCGCTTGCCCGCCCGCGCCGCCGCCCCGACCATCGGCCGCGTCGCGCGATTTTCCCGACCTCGCCCGGCCGCGGTCTCCTGTGCACACGCGAGATGAATGGCGGCTAGGGTTGGAACCCTAGCCGCCGGGGTATTTCTTGCGGCAACGAAATGGGCCGAAAGACCAAGAGGCCAGCGGGAAGAAGAAAGTGGCCCAAAGGCCACTCGGCTAAAAAAAAAGGAGAAGAAAAGAAAAAAAAAGGAAAAGAAAGAAAAGGAAAAAATGCAAGAAATTTTTGGAAAATTGCAGAAAAAATTTGAAAAATTGCCAGAAAATCAAGAAGATTCATTTGGCTCTGTTTTTAATTTTTCTAGCTTTATTTTCTCTGTTTTTATGAACATTCTTTATGAATTTTGAATTAATTGCTTTATTTTGTATATTGCAATGCATGAAAATTTATTCTCTGTACTTTATGCTTATTGCAACCATTTTCTATTAGATTACACGCAGTAATCTAATGTCGGAATTTTGAAATCATGAATCGTGAGTTTGAAGAACTGGCCCCGCACGGTCAGAACTACCTCACTTGGGCATCGGATGTGAAGATAGTTCTTGGGGGCAAGAAGCTCCATGCTGCGATTGGTCTAGGGTCCTCATAGGACGTAAAACCTACCGTCGAGCAGAACGATCAAGTCTTGCACTGCCGTTTAAATGCATGAATTGCATTTTCTTTTAGATTATGGTTGTTAGCATTTTCTTTAGAATAATGAATTGTAAGCTCTAGAAGAGCATACTTCTCTCATGAATAAATATGCAATTTATTCTTTATTCCAGTATTATTTAATTTGCAAGCAATGTTTGAATTATTTTGCCGCTATTTGATTAGAATTATATTTCTTTTATCTAGAAATCGTGTAGCGCCCAAATGGAAGAGATATGCATTGTTGATAGTGGCACAACAAATACCATCTTAAGAGAGTCTAAATACTTCCAGACGATCACGAAGAACGCTGGAAAGATTACTACGATCGCAGGAAGCGACTCATATGTAATCGGCTCAGGAAGAGCCACTATTATATTGCCTATGGGTACAATTTTTGTAATTGAAGAAGCCCTCTTGTACCATGAATCAACGCGCACTCTCTTAAGCTTTAAAGACATCCGCGCCAATGGTTTTCACGTAGAAACCAATGAAGAAAATGGCAAAGAATACTTGTGCATTGTGAAGCACGCGGTATGTGGAAAAATGGTATTAGAATAATGCCCCTCATATGAATCTGGGTTGTACTACACGAATATTCATGCACCCGAAGTGTATACTTCCTTGAAGACTGTTTTTAGAAGCTCTAAGTTATTTTCTTTATGGCATGGTAGATTAGGTCATCCTGGTCTTAGAATGATGAGAAATATAGTGAACAACTCACAAGGTCATAGCATTAACGTTAAAAAAATTTCCCGAATCATGAAGATTTTGTGTGCCCTGCATGTGCCACCGGGAAATTAATAACTAGACCCTCTGTCATGAAAGTGCAAAGTGAAATCCCTGCATTCCTGGAACGCATCCAGGGGGATATTTGCTGTCCGATTCAGCCCTGTCGAGGCGTTTCGATACTTTATGGTGCTCATCGATGCTTCCTCGAAATGGTCGCATGTATGCTTATTGTCAACAAGAAACCATGCTTTTGCAAAGCTGATCTCGCAGATCATAAGAATTAAGAATGCTTTCCCGATCATCGCGTGAAGTCCATTAGAATGGACAATCTTTGGAGAATTTACTTCAAAGGCATTTGATGATTATTGCACCGCAACAGGATAGCAGTTGAGCACTCCGTCCGCACGTCCATACGCAGAATGGACTAGTAGAAGCACTAATAAAGAGGATTAAGTTCATTGCGGACCGCTTTTGCGAGTTGTAACTTGCCCAACACTGCTGGGGACACGCGATCTGCACGCAGCACTCTTATCAATTTGGACCGTCGGCCTACAACATCCATTCTCCTATCTGACTTGTGCAGGATCATCCCAAGATCTCCCATCTTAGAAAATTTGGGTGTATGGTATATGTACCGATACCACCCCTCAATGATCGCAATGGGCCCTCTCCGCAAGTCCGGGATATCGTTGGTTATGAGAGTGCATCCATAATCGGTATTTGGAACCCATGATGGAGACTTGCATACGACCGATTCGATTGCATTTTTGACGAGGATCGTTTCGTCATTAGGGAGAAATCAACCTTTGGATGAAAAATGCCGGAAATCATATGGCATTCCACCGGATCCCCGCACATGACCCCGCACTAATGAAGCAAATCAAGAAGTCCAGAAGATAATTGATTTGCAGAATTTAGCAAATGAACTGCCTGATCATTTTTGTGATCTGAAGGGCGTGGTTAAGTCGCATGTACCAGCAAAAAATGCACCAGAGAAGGTGGAAATACCAAAGAAAATATCCCTCAGCCTGTTCAGAGGCCTCAAAGAAAAAGAAGAGGAAACCTGGCTCCTCAAACCCAAAGTACCCAGAGACGTCTGGAGAAAACTGGGCGAGAGAACTTACCACAACCAATCACGAAAATGCCCCAAGGAAAGAAGGGGAGCCAGTTGAGACCTGGCGCTGGAAAGAAGGCAATGGAAAAGGCAATTCCAGACTTGAACCTTCCACTGCAGGAAGCCGCCGGAAATAATGTGTGTGCGCACATAGACGATAAAAAGCTAAAGGAACTTGCTCCTGCGATAGGGAATAGCAGAGAAGAGCAAGTAGAAGTGCATGAAGCACCCCATGAAGAAATGGCCATAAACTTTGTAATAACAGGAGAATCCCTGAATAGAGCAACAGCCAATATCGATGCATACTTTGCAAAGAAGATTGCCTCGATCATTGATCATGATCCCGAGCCTGCATCTCTCGCAGAGTGCAAGAAAAGGCTAGATTGGGAAGAATGAAAAAAGGCAATCACTGCAGAGTTAGTCTCTCTGAACAAGAGAGAGGTGTTTGAGCCGTATGCCGCACACCTCCCATATAAACCTCGTAGGTCACAAATGGGTCTTTGTTCTAAGAGAAATGAAAACGACAAAGTTGTAAGGTACAAAGCAAGGCTTGTAGCTCAAGGTTTCACTCAACGTCACGGAGTTGATTATGAAGAAACCTATTCTCCGGTCATGGGAGGAATTACCTTTAGATATTTGATCTCAATGGCGATCAACTTGAAGTTGAGAATGAAGCTAATGGATGTTGTCACAAAGATATTTGTATGGAAACTTGGATTGGAGATATACATGAAAGTACTGGAAGGAATTCCTATCCCAAACCAAGGCGGAGCAAATAGAAACACATGCAGTGTGAAATTGGAGAAATCACTTGTGTATTTGAAAGCGATCGGGAAGAATGTGGTACAATCGCTGAGTGACTTTCTCGCAAGAAAGGCTACACAAGCAATGAAGATTGTCCATGTGTATTTATCTGACTATCCCCAAATGGATTCTCATAATCTCCGTCTATGTAGATGACTTGAACATCATTGGGACGGATGAAGAAATTGAAGAAGCATGCTCATACTTGAAGTCTGAGTTTGAAATGAAAGATTTGGGTAAAACCAAGTTTTGTTTAGGCTTGCAGCTTGAACATGTCCAAGGAGGAATCTTGGTACATCAATCAACCTACACGCAGAAAGTGTTGGAAAGGTTTGGTTTTGAAAAAGCATATCCTGCAAAGACTCCAATGGTTAGAAGGTCACTCCAAGCAGACCTAGACCCATACAGACCTAGAGAAGAGGGGGAGGAAGTCCTGGGAGCAGAATTCCCATATCTGCGTGCAATTGGAGCGCTCATGTACCTTGCGAATAGCACTAAACCGGACATTGCGTTATTTGTGAATTTGCTAGCTCGATGCGATCTGAGAACCCACCAAAAGGCATTGGAAAGGGATCAAGGACATCTTCCGCTACCTCCAAGGAAGCAAAGACCTCGATGCATTTTTTCGAAGAAACAATGGATTGAATTTGGTTGGCTATGCGATGCTGGGTATTTATCGGACCATATCTTGGCAAGTCCCAAACTGGTTATGTTTTCCTATGTGGAGGAACGGCAATTTCTTGGAAGTCGTCTAAGCATACTCTTGTCTCGACGTCGACAAACCACTCGAAAATCATCGCTTTGTATGAAGCATCTCGTGAATGTGCATGGCTCGGAAGAATGGTTCACCACATCCGAAAGTCATGTGGCTTGAACATTGAGCAAACTCCACGATAATCTATGAAGATAATGCGACTTGTGTTGCCCAAGCACGATGGGTTATGTGAAGAGCAATCTCACGAAGCATATCAACCCCAAGTTCTTCTATGCTCACGAATTGCATAAGATGAACGAGATCAAGATATTGCATACTAAGTCATGTGAAAATCTTGCAGATTTGTTCACTAAATCACTCACAGCTTCTACCTTTGAAAGGTGCGTGAAAGGAATTGGGATGATGAGACTTAGAGAAGTGCAGATTTCAGGGTGAGATATTTCACATACTCCCACATGAATCTCGAAGATGAATTATGAATACCCAACATGAATCTCGAAGATTAGCAATTGAAGTTGGGAGAATTGTACTCTTTTCCTTAGCAAGTTTTTCATGAAGTTTTCTTGCATAAGGTTTTTAACGAGGCAATTCGTGCAACATAGTAAGCGTATGCTATGTACTCTTTCTCCAATTATTTTTCCCACTGGGTTTTTCTGGAGTTTTAATGAGGCATATGCATCTCGCGGCAAAGGGTCCAAGGGGGAGTGTTGGGAAACCCTGATGGCCCATGAAGGCCCATGCTGGTCCCTTAAGCCTAAACCCTAGGTGAGCGCTATAAAAGGAGGAGGGGGTCCCCCCCTATGTACAAGCAATCATTAGCAATAAAGAATTTCCGCTGTTGCTCTCCCTAAACACGTGTCTCTCTCTCTCTTTCTGTTCTCCAATTCAGATCTGTTCGGGAACCCCGGACTATTCGATAGCGAGGTTCCTTAACAAATGGATGCGTCAAGTCAAGAGATACTTACTGGTGGTGACCAGACTTACCGGTTTTCGCCATCAAAGGCGGCTTTACCAGTGGAAAATGTCGTTTTTCTGATTGCACCAAGCCAGGTCAGTTTTAACCGAGATTAATTTGTTGAATAATAAATTGATCACAGTAGATCAACCTCAACACCAATAAAAAATATTAAGAATACCCAAATAATAATCATATAATAGATGAACAAAAGATATAAAGGATCACAAAAGATATAGAGGATATCAACTATTTTCTCTTTACTGATTGTAGATATATTCTCTTGCATAATGGGGTACTATATTTAAACCAAAAATCTTTCGAAATTCGTCCACCAAAACCAAGAGCCCAGTTATATCTCAACACTCCTCTTTGGACGAATACCGTGTAATGCATATGCCTAATCAAAAACTCATCCCAAAAACCTAGTGAAAAAAAGATGGAGAAAAGAGTACATTGCATCTGCATATTATGTTACCCTTGTTGCCTTATTAAAAACTTTGTGAGAAAACTTCAGAAAACTCACTAAGGAAAAAAGAGTGCAACTTATAATCTTTTGGATTAGGATAGTATCTTCAGGATCATACTACGGGTGATGGTTCAAGAATTTACTCCCCTCAACTATGCATATATCTAAGTCGTCCTATTCTAATACTACGAACAAATCTTTGGAAGCTGGATGTTGGCAAAGACAGTGAATAAATCAGCTAGATTTTAATATGACTTAATTTGCAGGATCTTTACCTCACCATTCTTTTGGAGTTCACGAGGATAGAAAAGTTTAGGGGCAATATGCTTCGTGATATTGCTCTTTACATAACCCATTTGTATTTATGCAACACAAGTAGCATTATCTTATAGATAATTGTGGAGTATCGACGGTGTTAATACCACATGACTTATGGATATGACTAATTACATATCTTAGACAAACACACTCAGGTGAGGTTTCATATAATGCTATTATCTCTGAGTAGTTGGTAGAGGTAGCTATTAAGGTCTGCTTAAAATACCGCCAAGAAATGGTTATACCACCGCAGAGAAATACAAAACCTAGTATGAGATTTGACACTATGGGGGTCGGATAGATAGTCAGCATTTGTATCCCACCATACTTGAGTCTTGGTCCTTCCGGTAAAATAAGCCAAGTTCTTATGTACCTTGGAGGTATCTGAGTAAAGTCACA
The DNA here is from genome assembly GCA_036346275.1 of Otatea glauca. NCBI lineage: Eukaryota > Viridiplantae > Streptophyta > Magnoliopsida > Poales > Poaceae > Otatea > Otatea glauca. The sequence goes on from CM070715.1 coordinate 23,799,950, forward strand.
CTAGCCCAATGCCCTTCTTGATGGAGCTGAACTATGTCTAGCTAGTAAATTTACTACGAATGCAATATCAGGCCTGGTGCAATTCATAAGATACATAAGTACTCCTATGGTGTTTAAGTATGGAACTTTAGATCCTAACACTTCCTCATTTTCTATCCTCGATCTGAATGTGTCTTTATCCATTTAAAGGGATCTTACTACCATGGGATCTTCAAACAATGAGATTTATTCATATTGAATTTTGCCAACATCTTCTTGGTCAGGTAGACTGGTGTACAATGATTTCTTCTAAGAAAATACTCTAGTTGCAGGCCTAAGCAATATTTGTTTTTAACTAAATCTTTCATCTCAGAGTCCGTCATAAGGTAAGAACTTGCTTCCTTTATGTCTTCTATGGTTCCAATGATATTCAAATGATCGACATAGATGAGATGATACAAAATTCATTATGGGACTTCTTTATGAATATATAGGGACAATCTTCATTATTAGAGTAATCTTTCTTCAGGAGGAACTCACTAAGTCGGTTGTACCACATTCTTCCCAACTGTTTTAATTCGTATAGCAACCTTCGCAGTTTGACGCTATACATGTTGAGATTACTTTTATTAGGATATGGAATTTTAACTCCTTTAGAGACTTTCATATAGATATCCATATCCAGTGACTCATATAAATATGTGGCTATTAGATTTATCAATTGCATTGATAAGTTTATGTTAGCTACCATTGATATTAAATATCGGAACGTTATTTCACTTATTACAGGAGAGTAAATTTCAACGTAATCGATGTTGGGTCTCTGTGTAAACCCTTGTGTAACAAGTCTTGCTTTGTATCTCACCACTTGGTTGTTTTCATTTCTCTTCCGGATGAAAACCCATTTTGATCCTATAGGGAATACTATAGGAGGTGTTCGATCAATGGAACCGAATACTTTCCTTTTGTTAAGCGAGTACAATTCTATCCCACCTGCTTCTTTCCATTTGACCTGATTTGAGCATTTTTGGCACTCTGCCATAAACTTTGGTTCTAGATCCATATAAGAGTTTTACCAATTTTTGAGGCAAAATATATGTCGACCACTTTAGTCTTTCTTTTATATAACTCTCCTAAATCCATATAATTAGTGGATATTTCTTCATTAATTTCTTCTAACTCATCGTAATTTCTCACAACGATGGAGTCTGCGTGTTCCAATCTCCTAGTGTTAGATTGTGTGTGCAAATATTCATCGGGGTTACCATCTTCAAGATGGGTCACTTTAGGGATTTTCTCAATATTAGGTTGAGCTTCTTTCGCTGTCTTAAGGAGCGTTCTGACTTGTTTGGTTCTCTGTTTATGCGGACGTCTCCGCGGAATTGAGTTATGTACGCTCGGAGATCTCCCCCTGTTCTTATCATGAGTAAGAGTTCATTCAATATCCTTGTGGGTATGTCCACTCTTTCTGGTGCGTTTACTACAGATATATAAGATTTTGTCACTCCCTTATGATCACTGAAGGCATCTAGCCAATTTATTAGCTATTTATTGTAAATTTATTATCCTTTGAACTTCAAGTTCGGATTCTTTAGTGCACTGGTCTAAGGACTAAATACCGGTGACATTCCAATCTATTTCCCAGTATACTTTAATGTGATACTTTTCTCGCCCTAATGTCAGGAAATTGTCCTCATCAAAGATACAATCAATGTACCGAGCCATATACAGATCTCCTGTCAAAGACTCTAGGTATTTAATAATTGATGGAGTTTCATAACTTACATAGATCTCTAACTTCTAGTGAGAGCCTACAGATGTACGCTGGGTGGTGAGATTGGTACGTATACAGCACAGCCAAATTTTTACAAATAGGAAATACTTGGCTCTTTCCCACACACTATTTGCAAGGGGAAAATTTTATGGTATGCAGTTGGCCTAAGTTGAATTAATACAGCAGCATGCAGCACTGTGTGGCCCCAACAACGGGCAGGTAGACTACAATTCTGCATAATGGTCGAGCAATAAGTTTTATTCCTTTTAATTAATGACTCTGTAAGACTATTTTGTATGTGGATATGGGGTACTTAATGCTCTACATTAATGCATAGAGCCATACAATAATCATTAAATGCCTTTGAGGTATACTCTCTAGTATTATCTATTCGGATGGATTTGATCCTTTCATCTATAAAGGAGACTCTTAATTTAATAATATGGGAGATTAATTTAGCAAAAGTATTGTTTCGAGTAGATAAGAGTCATACATGAGACCATCTAGTAGAAACATCTATCAATACCATAAAGCATCTAAAGGGTCCCGACAAGTGTTGGATAAATTCTTAAATATCATCTTGAATTCTCTTTAGAAAAAATCAGTGATTTTTCCTAACTTTTCATATGAGTGGGTCTAATTATGAGTTCCCTTTAGCACAAATAGGATATAAGAAGTCTTCAAGTCTATAGAAGCTTGTAGTTTTTATCGTATGGCTAGCAGAATTATTGATGATTTTTCTCATCATATTCAACCTAAGATGACCTAGTCGATCATATGCTAGATCTTAAATATTTCTGGATTTGTAAGTATTGTCTTCGTCGCAATAAAAACTTCAGATTATATATATATGTATAGTACAATCCCGAGGAGAAGGAATGAATTTTTCAACCACACATTTGTTGCATCCGTTAAACTTAGTGATAAGTAGGTATTTTGTACCATCCTTATTTTCTATCTCCATGTGGAAACCATTCAGACGGATGTCTTTGAAATTTAATAGAGCACGACTGGACTCAGGTACAAAAAAGTATTCCTCTATTATTATACGAGTACCTATAGAGAGAACTATGATGGCTCTTCCAGTACCAACAATGAAGACATCGCTTTCGGTGATGGTTATAATATTTTCAGTTTTCTTAGCTAAAGTATGAAAATATGTAGTTTCCTAATAATTGAATTTGTGGCACAACTATCTACAAGACATATTTTCTCCTCCGTCATTGGATTATACAGTGTTCTATATTAGAAGTATTATTTAGCAAGCAAACAATTGTTGCATCAGGAACTTATTGTAAAATATAGAAAAAACATAACACAATAAAGGAATCAAATATATTGGGGAATAAAAATTTATTCAACTTTAAATAATAATCGCTCGATATAAGCATAGAACAATGTTCATTCAGGAACTAAAACTAAATGATAAAAAGACTCTTAATGAGACTCATAGGGAATATGTGACATCGACTAGTAAAGTGAAGGAATATTTAGGAAACTAGTTTAGGTCTCCATATAAGTCCTAGGTCTTCTTAACTTGGATTGCATGTAAAGGTCTACTACACGCTTAGGGGTGCGGCAGTTGCGCGACTAATGGCCAGTGCATCCACACCTAAAGAAGGGCTATGCATGATAAGTAGACTTGTTGGCTGAGTTTTGCTTCTGAAAACTCCCTAGCCCTTTACCCTTACCTTTCCACTAGGGCTTGCCTCTTCCCTTCTGTATTCCACCAATCTTTCATTTTCCCCCTTGATTCCTTTGGCATTTTCTGTAGCCATGGACATGGCTAGCCTACTGAGTATTAGCATACGCTTCGGGCATTACCTGTATCCTGCTGGAAAAAATGATGATATTTCATTAGGAGTTCACCATGCTTCTCTATGTCTAACAGGGTGTAGACAAGTTCAAAGTACTTCTGGTATTTGGCATAACAGTATTGTTGCTGAAATATCCACATCTTAGGGTGGAAGGTGTACAAGGTTTTGTCTATCATCTCAGTATCTGTAACTTTATGGTTACAGAAACATAGTTTAGAGATAAGGTTGTGCATGACAGAGTTGTATGTTGCCACAGTTTTATAGTCCTGAAAGCGTAGAAGGGTCCATTCGTGTTGTCTTTCTAGCAGTAGGGTGGATCTTTGCCGGTATAGTGCTCTTTTTTTGGGAATTACATAGTGCTAGCTGGTCCTCCTCTATTAAATACTCGGCCTTTTAAGTCCGCATGAAGATGGTACCTTAGGAAGTGCAGAGCCGCACACTTGGCGGCTTTAGGAAGAGCAAGAGTGCTAGCTTCAGACTAGGTAATAGCATCTCCAAGAGATCGAGCTATCTGGTTAATCTTGGTATCTATTGCCCTGGTCAGGAAATTACTGACATTCAAGGCAAGCTTGATAAATTCTCTCTTTGCGACGTTCAACATATCCTATGTTATATCCATGCAAAAATGAATTTTACTATTGGTAAAATCAATATATTGCATGCCCACTCTTGAATCAGTAAAAATTGGTCTATATATATTTGGTATATAATTATCTAAAATTTTCTAGAATTTTTCTAGCATTTTTCATAATTTTTTGCTAATTATCGAGCAATTTTCACAATTATAAAAATAACACAAAAATAAATTCAGCATATATATAAATATGGAATTGTTCTAGGAAAGTAAATCCAATGATATGAAGCTTTCAATGTGTGCTAGGTCTAAGTTTCCACAATTTACGAAAGCCCATAAACTTAGAAATTCAATTTCTAGGATTTAATATAAAGTCAGAATTTATTAACTAATTTTCTAGATTATTGGAAACTTTAGAATTCAAAATATATATATTTTTATCTCGATAAATTTATATAATTATACAAAACTTTAGGATCTTTTCGCAAAACTTACCTCATTCGCATGAATACCTGAAAACATGCCGATTAAACTGCAAAAGTAACACAATATGAAAAGAATTTGATCTTCGGGAAAAATTGCTGACAGGCCGTGCAGCCCGTTTAAGTACATGGACCAAATTCGGATCGGCCAGGCCATATTGGGCTGAATCCCCGTTTTTTCTCTCTTGGGCCGGAATTTTAACGGGTCATAGCGACCCATAGGCCGTGTTGCCAAAAAAAGGCCGACTGAGCTGGGTTTTTTTAGAGGATTTCAACTCTTCTTTTTTTAACCCTATCTCGTGCTGATAATGCGTTGAAAAATAAATCGATCACTATAAATCAATCCCAATGCTAATCAAGAATATTGAGAATATCCGAATAATAATCACATAATAGATGAACACAAGATATATAGGATCTCAATTCTTTTCTCTTTATTGATCATAGATTTATTCTATTGAATAATGAGGTGCTATATTTATATCAAAAACCCCTTAGGGGTGGTTTCAAAACTCACCCATCAAAACTAAGAGTCCAATTGTATCTCAACATAATTAACAAATAATAACAAGTGCTTCCAGATAAGCAATGACGGAGCTAACAAATGTGTCGTGTCATGCAACCATTTCCCGCAAGCTATTACGTGGTTTGGCGCTATTGCCTATTCATATATTCCACGCTCTATTCGGTGGTTTGGCATCTGGCTCTAGCGTTGACTGCTCATAGTGTAATTTATTTTTCCACCCCATTCTTTTTCAGATGGGGCATAGTAAATGATAAGTTATTTCCTTTTTCTAGGAATTCCAATGTTAGGTTTAAGTGCCTCTCATGTCAGTGCGTTTTTTTGCCCTGGAACCGCTTCTTTTTCTTCTTCTTCTTATATCTAGAGTACCAATCATTTCCAGTTTTGCTCGTGCAAAAATTTATTGGGCAATCATTTTAACTATGTATTTTGGTGAGATTTGCAAGTGTGAACATGGACGTGCCGGCAGCAGCTGGGTGTTGTGCATTTTGTGTGCCGATGAGTCACGGAGCCACAATTATAAACTTTTCTTATCTCTTGGCTCTCAATTGATAATCGTGTAGTTCATAGTGACCACACTTATATACCTATTTTACTCGTTTTATCAGGACTGTGACAACATATTTTAGTCGACAACTAACTAAATTAGCGGGGCATTTACTAACATATACAATATGCAAGTCAATGAATAAGCCAATATCTGGATGGCATATGCATCCCCCTTATTCCCCTCCGTCGATCAGCCAATTAGAACATGTTACCTGTCCTACTTCTAGAAGGAGGCAATTGGAAAATGCACCATTGTGTCTAGGTCTTCATAGTGTTTGTAAATAGTAAATTCCAAGAGGATGAGATGGGGACTAACTGCTCTTCATAAAAAAAGATGGAGATGTACAGGGGGTTGTAAAAGGTCAGAGCTCAGCTAAACAGGTCATAAATTTAGTAATACTGCAGTACAATAAACTATGTGATCTGATACGTGTTTCCTTCTTACTGAATTCATTGACCATGGATTTATGATCTACCTATCCATCCAGGCTCAATGTGCAGCGTTTCATGGTTGTCATTTTCACTGGAAAGATGGCGCATTGCCATCAGCATTTTTCACATAATTAGAATGGCAACTGCTGCTGCTTTAGCACTTTTACCGCTTCAGATTAGCAGTGACACTTGATGCATCAACTAGCCTGGCGATGCCTATCATCGTGATGCACGCCCATTTGGGCGGCTTCCAACTGCATAATGAACGTACTTTAACATAATAGTCATGCGCTAGTGACCGGGCATCCATCCAATTGCCGCAAACTTTTAACTAAGACTCAATTGGAAGTGGTGCACCATACATGAGATCATTTCGAGTCCTAAATTAGGCGAAAAGGGTGAGATTCCTTCCTGCCTCAACTTGCCCTGCAGCATGTGCAGGTCTTTAAAAAAACCATCGATATGCGTTAGGTATCAGCTAATCTCCCTAGCCAAGCAACGAGACGATTCCTGCCTCTGGCTTTGCGAGGCAAAAGAATCAGGTCAAGTCCGACTAGTTTTATATCACCAAGCAGTACCAAGCTTCCATTTTGGACAAGATTTGAACTTGTCCGGCTGAACATTATTGCCCAAGTTCCAATCAACTGAAATATTTTTAGGACCAAGTTGCGAGATCGATGACAGTGCTTACCCCTTATAATACGCAGGACACATCATTTTAGGCCACATGTAGCGTCTGTGTGTTCCTGGCCTTTGGAGAAGCTGCAAAGAAATTTCGAAGGCGTCCCGTCGGTGCGCGAGAGCACGTGACAGCGATACGGTGGAGGAGAAGATAATCTTTGCATCGTTTTGGTCTCAGTGTAAAGAGTTTTTATTTGGTATGAGGCCTCAATTCAGCTCTTGATTTAAGCTAAAAAGGTGCTCCAGTCTCGTACGCTTCTGAATTTAGGCTCTTCTTCTTCTTCCTCACCCTCTGCATTTCTTCCTCTGGGAACAATGTCTCCCGTGCCGAGTCCACATCAATCACACCTTCTAGGCCATGGAACAAGGTAACTAACTAATACTGGTGTTTCATTTGTGATCTTTATGATGATGTTGGTGCATCAAGCAAGTTCAATTGGAGTAACACTTGATTCGTTTCTGAAAAAAAAAAATTTACAGGAAAGAGAAGCGCATGAGGAAGGTGGATACCTTTGCGCCGCATAACGACGGCCACCAGTGGAGGAAGTACGGCGAGAAGAAGATAAACAACTGCAACTTCCCCAGGTTAGGACGAACATCTCTTTGGTCTCCTCATTTAGTGATCTGCATCTGTATGATGCTCTGGAAAACAATTGGTATCACTTCTTGAGTCTTGACAAGCAAATAATCAGAAATCTACATCTTTTAGCCACCCTTCTGTGACGATTCTTTGCTTTTCTTCTCATTCTTCTCATCCATATCTACCACATGAGACTAGAGGCGTAGCGTAACAAATATATGTGAAAAAAAAACATCTTTTCATGTTCATTTCACCCACAAATTGGTGCTTTTCCTGTCTTGCTGCAGGTACTATTACAGATGCACCTATAAAGAGAACATGAATTGCCCGGCCACGAAACAGATTCAGCAGAAAGATTACAGTGATCCCCCATTGTATTCAGTCACCTACTACAGTGAGCATACATGTAACAGTGCCTTTCTTCCGCTTAATCCCACGGAGTTCCAGTTGCAGAACGCATCTGGGAAGGCAGTCTCCATCTGCTTTGATTCATCTGGGACTCAGGAGCCGATAACCAATGCCAGCTCGCCTTCTTCAAGCACAGCGCGACGCAGCACACCTTCGGAGAACAAGAACCAGCCTCTTCCACGGCGTTCAGAAGCCTATTCTTGGGGCGCCGGTGCCGGAGAACAAAAACCAGTCTTTACTGAGCTCCAGTCTTGCAGCACCGAGTGTCAGGATGCATTTTCATCCGGTACAGTTTCTGAAGAGATGGTAGATGCAGGCAGATTTGGTTCTATCAGATTCTTCCATTTTTTGTAAATGGATTAATGGAAGACATTTGATTTTACTTCAAAGAACTAATATGATACAAATATTTTTCCCCCTCTACATGCTAGTACCAGATATTCCATGTGTGTGATGTGACCATGATTTTCTTAGTTCAATTGAATACCACTGCTAATTCAAATTCTAGAGTTCATTTCTGCAAACTCTCCCATTACTTGTGTTGATACAATGTAGTGTATTGTACCTTCAAAAGCAATGAGTGCATTACATATCCCGTTATGCAACATACACAATGAAAACATGATTAAGACAGGAACGCAAAAGATGAAAGAAGAAGCAGCATTGGACAGACCTAAAATCATCGTAGAGATATATGCAGCATGGTCAAAAATAAACTTGCAAAGATCTGTATGGTATGAAACAAAGAGCATACGAGGGCCCCGGAAGTATATGAACCTGAAACATGGGCAACACAATCTAACTTCTTCCAAACCATATACTGTACCTCGGCCATCAATTGCAGGATCCCACTGCAATAAGCAATTCGATTCAGGGTAATTCATAAGATCACTTATGCTCCAATCGTTAGTAGTATGATGTAACAAAATACAACCTTTACCATCTCAGGGAGAAATCATTATTACGGCAAATTTCAGGAGACAGGATGACGAAGTTGAACGTCCAACAATGCATTATAATCCATAGTTGGGGAGGTTACTGGTGCAAATATACACATGAATAACATAACGAGAGGTGCTTCAATGCTTTTCTTTTTTACAGTTGCACAAATATTAAAGCATGAATGAAGAGTAGATGGTGATTACTTACCCCTTCGCTTGCTTTAAGATTTGTACAACTTGTACTAAGAAGGAAAGCATTGAAGCACTGCTCATAACATTATTGAACATCCTTTTGTTTTATGTCTAAATGGACCTGATGACGAAGAGTGACCAAACTAAGGACAATGCATCAAATGAGACACAAAGTTTGCATGCTCAAAAATAGAAGAAAAGTCCAGCATCCACAATTGGTAAGTCCATTCAATCTCCCCAGCATCTGTTTACTCTGTTAAATCTCCACAAATAATTGCCAATTCCATGAAGCAGGATGCTGTAAAAAGCATACCAAGCAGACACCAATAGGCTGGTTTCAGAGTTGGCTGCGCGGCTTATGTCATGGAAATAAGCTCCCTTTGCCACGAACCCAATCAGATGAACTTTTCCAAATGTTATTTCCAGAATTGATGACAAGATGTTCTGAACAATACCCAGCATACATAGTAAACACACACCAGGATTGTGTAGCTGCAGCTGGGCAAATCACGTCTGCACACACTGAATCATCCCTGACTATAACATCGCTGAAATACAAAGTTCTCGCCAAGTTCTGCACTAGCTGGCCATGGATCACCTCGTCAGGAGGGAGCTCCACCGCGGCCTCCCGCCGCTGACCTCCTTGTCGGCGATGCCGCAGGGCACATGTGCTTGAAGTCAGGGGCGGAGCCAGGCCTCGGACCACCCGGGCCTAGGCCCGAGGCCTGGCAAGAAAAGCCCACGTAAATTATGTAAATATTTATGAAAAATCTCAAAGAGGCCCAATAACCTCTGGCTAGTCCGAGACTTCGGTCTGGATTGGCTCCGCCCCTGCTTGAAGTACCCCAAGTCAGGATCGATATTGAACGTCAAGCCATGGGACGTAAACCCAGACGAGATCGTGACCAGGGTTTCAAATTTCGGTTTCGGAATAAATTTCGTCCCTAGCTGGATCCCAAAATTTTGGAAATATTTCGGACGAAATTTGAATTTGAAAATTCAAATCCGGTCCTTTCCGGAAAGAAAAATCCGAAATTCGGCGAAAAAACCCGAAATTTTGGGTTTTTTGCACCGGCCGAAAAGTGGTCTAAACTTTAACGAAAAATTTTGAATTTTTTTTGGAGGTTCCTGACACATTCTTAATGTTCCCAAAAAATGTCAGCTGATTATCACATCTGAAGAATTTTTAAAAATTCGGAGAGTGGTAATGTCTTAATAGAACACTGACCGACAAGTTTGATCCGAATAGAAATGGTACAAATCAAGTTAGAAACTATTGAAATTTTTTGTGCATAGTCCTGACACATTTATGATATTTTCATAAAAATTTCAGATTATTCTAAAGTCTGTGGAATTTTTAAAAATTCAAATATTGGTATTATCCTGATAAAACGCTGACCGGCAATTTTGAACCGAATGCAAAATGGTTCAAACCACGTTATAAACATTTGAATTTTTTTCATAGTTATGATGTATCTCTAATGCTCTCATAAAATTTTCAGATGATGATCAAACTGTATGAATTTTTAAAAGTTCGAAAAGTACTACTGCCCTGTTAAAAGGCTTACCGGCAAACTTCAACAAAATGAAAAATTATGTAAACCATGTTAAAAACTTTTGAAAATTTTTGTGGATTGTCCTGATGTAACATTAATATTTATTTAAAATTTTTAGATGATTATCATTCTCAAATAAGGTTTAAAAATTCAGACAGTGCTACGTCCTGATAAAAGTCTGATGATCAATACATAGATTTGCTTAAGCAATGAAAAAAGTTTAAATTTTTTGAAAATTTTACAGAATGGTGATAAGGAAGTTACTAATACCCCATAAAAAGTTTGATTCATGATCACACTCCAGTGAATTTATAAAATTCTTATAATGCACAGTACCATTTATGTTCTTTTCTTTTTGATTTTTGAAATATAATATAACAAAGGAAGTTCAATGCTTACATAGATTTGATTGACCAAACAAACAAAGTTTAATTTTTTTTAAAAATTTATATAATGGTACTGAGTCAATTATTAATCTCTCACAAAAATTTTAGATCATAATCACACTCAAGAAAATTTAAAAAATTCTGACAATATAACTGTCCCAATTATGTTCATTCTGTTTTTGATTTTTTAAAGATAACAAATGAAGCTAAATTATTTTGAAATTTTTTATGTATTATCCTAAACTACTAAGGATAGTACCATAACATTTTCAGCTTATTATTAAGCTTGTACAATTTTATAAAAATTTGATAGTGTTTCTGTCAAAATTTTAAAATATTTAAGAAATTCGGTTTTTCAACAAATTTTCATAGGAGATGACTTTCCTGAGGGTTATTGGACCAAATCCGGTCAAATCTGGCCTTAAAAGTTTCAAAACCGGCCAAAAACACGAATTTTCGCTGAAAAATATCGAAATTTCTGATTACTGTAGCAATTTCAAATTTTTTTAAAAAAAATTTCGGCCGGTACTTTAGATTTCAGGGTGGTCGGAAATTTCGCAGAAATTTTAAACCCTGATCGTGACCCCGATGGCCCCAATCTTCCTGTCTCGACCCACACGTCGGTCTCGCAGGCGCCCCCTACTGCGACTTGACGCCGTACAGCGCCGCCACCTCGATCATGGCAGATTCGAGCCCCTCGACATACCTCCGCGCGCCGAGCCCAATAGCCTGGAGCGAGAGGATCGGGTCATGCCGTCATGGGCGGAACTGAGGGGGTGCTGGGTAAGGTATGCACCAGCACCCCAAAATTTTTGAAAGCCCACCTGGTACCCCTAGTATTCTGTCAAAGCTCATTAGCCTAAGTGACTAGATAATACCCCAAAATCCAAATCTCTCAGCCTAGACATCCAAACTCAACCCTAAATCCCTAATCGAGACTAAATCCCTAATCGAGACGGAGGTGAGGAGCTGGCGGTGGGTGACGGGCGTTGGGTAGCGGCCGACGGGAGGCGCGGGCATCAAGCGGCGGGAGGCGAGGTCCAGGCGGCGCGAGCGGCAGGACCGCAGGAGGCGGCATGGGCGGTAGGAGGCGGGAGACGGGAGGAACGGGCGCGAGGCGGCATCGGCGGGAGGCGCGGCGCGGCACGACACGAGGCAGCCAGGCGCATGGCGCTGCGGGGGGCCAGCCCCCAAACAGGGCTTTAATGGGCCAGTCTGCCATGGCTTCCGAGTCCCGGCCCATAGCCTGAAGAAGAAGAAGAAATAAAAAAGGAAAAACCTAGTCGACCACGCCCAAAGTCCCAACTCGAGAGCAGCTTCGATCGCGGCACGCCGAAACCCCAACCCATCCCCGCGCCGTACGCCGCCTCCCTGCTAACACTCGGCTTGGCGCCTGGGCACTTGTGCTCCCCCCCTATCCAGTCCGGGCGATGGCGGCGGCGGCGTTTATGGAGCTCGCGCTCGAGCAGGTATGGCTGAAATCCAGATCCAGCCTGCTTTGCAAGTAGACACACACGTACGTACGTATGCTGGTATTTCTGGCGCTAAATTTCGGCTCGTTTCTGCAGGCCAAGTTGGCGCTCGGCAACCTTGAAGTCCCTGTAGGGTATGCTCCGGTTTCACTGATACAGTACACACGGTGAAAGTTGATTCTTATAGCTCCTACCGTGCTAAACTGCTAATTGTATGGTTCTATCCTCGTTCTTTCTTTCCATGGCATGGCAGGTGTGTGATTGTGGAGGATGGGAAGGTTGTATCCTCTGGTAGTAACAGGACGAATGCCACCCGGAATGTATGTTGCTATCATCATTGATGGAGATGCCCAGATTGAGATTTCTTTGTGTTCTTTTTGCTAAAACATGCTATTTACCTTGTGGATCCAATTGTAAGGCTACCAGACATGCTGAGATGGAAGCAATCGATGCCCTGCTTCGGGAGTGGCAGAGCTTGGGGCTTGAACAGCCCCAGGTCGCGGAGAAGTTTGCGGGATGCGACCTTTATGTCACGTGCGAGCCCTGTATAATGTGTGCAACGGCATTGTCGATAATTGGTCTGAAATGTTTTCTTGTTAAACTGTGTTACAGTATAGGAATTTCTGCTCTTAACGTGATCTTTCTTTGTTCTTTGAATAGGAATAAGGGAAGTGTACTTTGGTTGTGCCAATGATAAGTTTGGAGGATGTGGATCAATCATGTCACTGCACAAGAGTTCTTTGTCGGATGATTTATCAGGGTGAGGGAAAAAAGCTGCAGCACGTTTAAAGCTATTTTCTTACGAGAACAAATTATCTTTTTGTACTTCAAATGCTAGCCCATTCTTGCCAGTACATTTCAATATGCTGCATGCATTGTTATGATTTCAGCAAAGCTGAACTTGCTTAGCCCTCTGTTTCCATGCATCATTCATGTGATACATGGCAATTGAGTTCTCATACGTTCTTAAAGCCTGAATCCTGTTTATTTAGGGTACTCACGAATTGTACATCTATTATGATCTTGTGTGTTTCTTTTGCTAGGAGCCAGTCTCCCCGACCAAGAGGTTTCAAATGTACTGGGGGGATCATGGCGGAAGAGGCAGTAGCTTTTTTTAGGAGTTTCTATGAGCAAGGAAACCCAAATGGTTGGTGCCTTTGGCCTTCTGTATGCGCATGTTATTCCATAATTCCTAGAATTATTGCTTTAAATTCGTATAGAATTCTTGTACAGTCTTTATGTCAAAATGTTGTTCAAACTGTATTGCTTATGTTGATTTTACATAGTTGGGATCTCTTAGTACTATTGATGCAATCAGTATGATTTCATTTTCTACGAGAATTGAGGACATTTGTAACATTAGTGCATAAAACAAACTTTCGTCGTGTCATTTTTAAGCTTCTGCATTATGATGAGATTTTTCTCCCACGCATTTCAGCTCCAAAGCCTCACAGACCAGTCCGAGCAGCTCAGCAATGACTGGTTTGTTAATTGCCTTACGAGCATGATAAGGAAGATCTCAGGAATTAAGACATAAGAAATGGAAGGTTTGTCATATGATCTAGAGTTAAGCATTGCTGTCTTTGAACAATATCTTTATGTATTATGCTATGATTGGAACCACCACAACATTGGTTTATGGGGTTGTACTTGCAGATCTCCATCCTACAAGTTTGGCAATTCGTAAAGATCTTCCACGGTTGAGGAGCTTGTGTTTCTCTTTAAATTCAGTCGGACGCAATTGCAGCAAAACTTATTACTTGTAACCTTGAGAGCAAGTAGCAACGTTTGGTTATGGTTTGTTTTCCTTTGTACGAAATGGCATTTTATTGGTTGTGAAAAATGAACGCGATGCATCCTGTGGGTAGTCACGGGGTGAATACTCTCATTTTTGTATTATCTCATTCCATCATGTTCGAATGAAAAACAATACTCAAGTAAAATTTATGCGGTGATCTTATTGTCTAATATTACAGGGCCTACCTCTCGAAAATCATTTTATCTTAACAAGGAAATCACTTTTTCATTAAGATCAAGCAAAGCATAAACTAGAAAGATGGAAGAGCATGAATTAGCTAGGGGTGTAAAGATTCAGTGCCTGCTTTGACTGTTGAGAGTTGATAGTCTCATAGACGTATGCATTTTTAGAAAACTGCACCTGAAAAGTATTGGAGCCCTCTTTTTCAACAAACAATTACATTTACATAATATGCAATCGTGCAATACGCCAATACCCCAAAACCAAATGTGAGTAGCAGAAACAGATTGCCTGGTTTAAACAAGGGTAGAAACATGTCAACGGCCTGTTGAGTATTCACACACATGAACTTTGTCTAAAGAGGGATAAAAGCTGTGAACTGTGTAAAATAAAGGAAAAAGGCTATTTGAAAAGCTTAAGTTCTACGATTCCTTTCTTATATGCAGATTTACTCCATGTCTAACTGCTTTATTGACCGAGGGCTGCAGATGATGTCGAGTGGCTTGTCAATACTATCCCGTAATATCGAAATCTCACCCTCCCTAAGCAGTATCTCGTCCTCCTTAAGCAGTATATCTTCATTAAGCGATTTAATCTTCTGCTTTAGCGAAGCAACATCATTTTGCAAGGAACTGACAGTTTTCCTCAACTGCTTCGTTTCCTCCCACAAGACGTCTCTTTCATCACTTACTGTTTTGAGTGTGCACCGAAGAGCAGTCAACTCCTTCGCAGATTCCTGAGAATCCTGCTGGATCTGGTTAATGCTCTCGTCTTTCTTCAGAACCTGCAAGGTGCAACAGGTTGTAACCAAGGATAGCGTTGGCGACACAAGATTTGATATCAGATGCTTAGTGCGAATTTGATACACAGAATATCATAAAGCTAGCAACATGTGACTATTCATTCACCTTTAGAGGGTAACACATTAAGATAGAAACAGCATAACTTCTGAATTGCTTAAATGGGATTTTAGTTCAAGATCTAGCCGAATAGCAAGGGACAAGCAGTTTGAAACTTTTTTTTACAAGGGAGACGTATTGAGATAAGTGTGTTTTGGGGGAAAGGATGTAAAGTTACCTGAAGTTCCAAATGCTTGGACTTGTGACTGAGGCAACATAGTTCATCCTGAACTCTCTGGATCTCATTTTGCATGACATCTTGGATCCGAACAGAAGATGCTAGATCTGACTGCAATTGTTCGACGTCTAGTTCCCTTGACAATAGCTCTTCCTTTAGTACTCTATTGAGCATAGCTTCTTCTTTCAACTTAATTCCAAAATCATCCTGCATTTAAGACAAAAATAAACAGACATGGTTTGGTTTCAGCCTCTGATACTAGCTTCAGCAGCCCATGCTATGACTTTGTTTCAGTAATCAGTACCTTAGCTCAATGCTAGTATATACTTTGATACAATGTTTTTCCTGTTCTCTATAAACAATTTCCATGCTATGATATATTTAACAGTATAAGTTTTATTTCTAAAAAAAATGTGTAAGTTTTAAGTGTTTTTCACATTGTTCTCTAAAGCAAAGTCATAAACCAACTGAACCTCCCTTACAATTTACTTCAGAACATCGAAATTCAAAGGTAGTTTCGTGCCTTAGATAACTTGTCCTGTCTCAAATGACTTCCCCCTGTGCTCTCCCCAGTTTTTTCTTCTTCGTTGTCTTTTTCAGTCAACACGGATTTTATTGTTCGCAAACTTCGTGTCAAATTCTCAGTTCCTTCTTTTATACTCTGGTACTTCAAAGTGTATTCAATGGCTGCTAATGCATCAAGGCTGTCGATATTGTCACTCCTCTTAGATTTGATCAAGTCCAACAAGTTGGCACAAAGCTGACTAGTCTCATCAAGTAATGTTAAGCCTTGCGTCTGCAAGTTGTCCACTCTGGCGTGAAGCTCCTGGTAAAGACGAAGTGAGGAAACACATAACCCACTGCTTTGTAGACGATTTAAAATTGTTACATTCTCTTGCCTAAGATACTCTACTTCAAGTGTACAGGACTGAATTTCTTTTCTCAGCTTTTGCTCAACTCCTGTAAGTCTGATAAGTTCCATTTGCATCTTGTTAACGCTTTCACTACTTCCAACAGATCTCTTTTCTAAATCAGCATTAAATCCCTGTCTCAGGCCAGCTATTGTTTTCTCCTGTTCGCTAGATACTCTTTGTAACCTTGCAATCACTTTGTGCAATGCCTTATTGTCATCTTCCTTGTCTTTTAAGCAATCTCGGATTTGGTCCCTTTCCTCTGCAGCTTTAGTGAAGTTATCAAGCAACTCTACTGAGGAGCTGTAAAGGTCGCCATGCTCACTTTTAACTTTCTGTAGCTCGTCATTCAGTTGTTTGTTTTGCATTTCCAAACTTGCAATCCTATTAAAAGCATCAACTCTAGTCGATTCAAGCAAAGTAACTTCTCTCTGGAATGACACATTCTGCTCTGCAAGCTCTCGTACTCTCTCCCGTAGTCTCCGTTCTTCGGATTGAAATCTTGCCAGCTTGACTGACCAATCATTTGACCTTCTATCCAGCTCCCTTTCCAAGGTAGTTTGTACATCAGTCTTCTCTTTCTCTAACCTTCTAGTTCTGGTGTCTAATTCTACCTTGAATCGCTTATATTGTTCTTTGGCAACAAACCTTTCTGTAAGACGTGCCTTAATCTGTGAAGACAGCTCGAATGCCAATTGTTTTCTGTCTTCAATCAAATTCTGAATCAATTGCAACGTGTCAGTTGAGTTCAGTCTCTTGTCCCTGAGCATGTTAAGCTCATTCATTTTTGCAGGAGGAACCATAAAGTTTGCATCCACTTCTTTAGCTCTTCTAAGCAACTTTTCATCAGTGTCTTGTTCCAAGTTATTATCATAAAATCCATGAGACTCATCAAAACGACAAGTATCTGCAGCAAAGCATCTTGAGGTAGTACCTGACATAGGATCCATGGAAGTGTCATAGAAGCATGGAGGTTGTAGATCTTGCAAGTCCTCGTAAATATCTTCCATTGTAGTCATGCTTTCTGATTTGCACTCCTCGAAGTGTGAAGGATTCTCGGAAGATCCTTCAAATAGCCTTGTATCATCTCCATCTGCATCACATATACATGCAGCCTTCCAGGTGCCCTTTGTCCCCTCTTGAGCAAATTGGTCATGGCAGGCATCATTGGTATTGATGTTCGAGTAGTTATCAACGATTTCTTTGCAAGATTTTGGTGAAGATGGAGCTGTAGAATGGGGCCGGGGTGGCCGTCCCCGAGCCATATAAGAAGCTGCAGATCTGATGGGATATTTCTGCTTAAGTTTCTCATTTAGTCTATTCTCTTCTTGCTCCCCATCAATGTACAGATCTAGCACTTTATTCGTGTTCAATGAATTGGTCAACCTAGCAGATCTGCATTTTAACGCAATAGGAGAACTAACAGGAGAGTTTCCGGTTGAGCATGAGTAGCATCTTGATCGAGGTGAATCGGTATCCTGGACTCCATGTGCTTTTGGAACCTTTATCATGTATTCTCCTATATTGGGGTGTATTTCTGGTGACCACGTGTAGCATCTGCAGATAGTAACCTTTGTTACTAACATTTTCCAGACAGCATGATAAATAAGAATAACATGCAGGTATGATGCACACAATTTTATCATAACAATAAGTATACGAGGTTATTTTTAACAATGATGTTATGGACTTATGGTAAACAGGAAGCACATGCCACCACATCCACTAAAGATAAGTTCTTTCACTTCCAACCGGTAAATCAATCGGCTAAAACTCTTGGTTGGGAATTGAAATGAGATTAATGTGGCTGCAGATTATGTCTGCACCAAAGAAAAATATGAGAGCTAGTTGTGAACTGAAAGCAGAACAAATTCTCATGAGGGGACTATTAGTAGCACACATGAGCAATTGTAAATGTCCAAGAGAAACGTGCACTTCAAAATCAATAATTTTGCTACAATACAACTCATGACACACTGCTAAACTTATCATACATATAATAAAATTTTGGTGCAATCAAATGCCAGTTTGGTTTTGGTTTAATCGAATGCATTACAATTCAAAATAGCATCCTTATACCACATATAAATGTAATTATAAAAAATAATTGATGATGTTTTCTCACTTTTGCAAAATAGGGAGTGACAAAGTGACGAGATATTATTGATAATATTTGATGGCGTTGTCACTAGACTCGCTGCAATAAAGTTCTAAACAATGTGAGTGCAAAGAAAAGGTAACATAGGCACTTACTCAACATCTTCGACATGACGAGGCGCATCAGAACTATTGGACAGAGAACATGGAATATGGCCTGAAAAGCTCATTCTCCGTTCACCCAAAGAACGATCAAAGGCCGAGGATGTGAACGAGAGGCACCTCCTAAGCTGTGGATCGGATGATTCCTCATCCCTCAGTTCTCCATGCTGGCTTTTTGGCCTAAATGCTCGTGTGTCGGGAGAATGAGAAGCACTGCTGGTCCGACCTTGATCCAGTTTGTTCTCATTTCTCTCATTATGTTCTGGTGCTGCTTTGCCATTCCCGGCATTGCCTGTGAACGAGCGGAATGGAAAAAATCTTCTCATCTTCCGAAATGTCTAATACTCTGCTGCATGGAGAAAACATCAGGGTCAGAAAACAATAACCAAACTTAAAAGAGTGGAATTATTCTAGACCAAACCACAAAATTGATGAAATTTATAGTACAGGATTGGAACAGTAGCTGTTCGAACTAGTTGCAGACTAAGTGGTATGTTAGAGGTTACACAACTGAGTGCTAATGCTAACTAATCAGTACTGAGAACTACTCAGGCACAAATCGAAGAGAAATCAAAGGAATCACAACTTCTTTTTAATAGAAAACGGAGGATTCGAAAATGTTGGGTCGGAAAATCGGTCGAACAGGTTGCAGGCAAAGATTAAACACGCGCCAAGAAACCCAAAAATTCGACACATAAACCAAAAGAGAATAACAGTATGAAAAAGAAATCTTCAAGAATTCGAGACCAACAGGACTTAGCACTAACAGCAAAAAAACCGAGTATAAAAGATCGGGTCCGAAAATTTTGTTGGAGAGAAACTAGAAAACCAAAACTAAACCAAAGATCTTTTTCCCAGAGAAGATCAGCAGAGCACACGAGGGGATTAGAGAACAAACAAACAGTTTGCTTGAGAGAAATTCCAGATTACACTTGCCTAGCAACCGCCGAGATAGTGGGATTGGACAGGTTACTCGCACTAATCGCGATTTTGAAGATTTGGGAGATGAGAATTCCGTGGAGAGGCAGAAATCTGGGGGGAGCCAGAGGATTTGAAATTGGGGAGCGGAGGGAGGGGTGGAGATGGAAATCGGTGGGGGCGGCGGCGGCGGCCAAAATCCAAAGATTTGGGTGGGGGTGGGGGGACGTGGGGTTCGCAGGAGGAGACCGTTGGTTGCTTTAGTGAGTTCTCTAAGCCTGCGGATTTAAAACGGTGAGTCGATCACCGCCGTTCATTTGT
Organism: Otatea glauca; assembly: GCA_036346275.1. Lineage (NCBI taxonomy): Eukaryota > Viridiplantae > Streptophyta > Magnoliopsida > Poales > Poaceae > Otatea > Otatea glauca. The sequence continues at coordinate 23,819,760 of CM070715.1, forward strand.
GACACCGCTGTCTTGTCGGGTGGAAACGGGACGGACATTTTCCGTATCCATCCGGAGCCGCTTCGGATCCGGTCAGTTCCGTACAGATCTACGAGCGGATCCGGGTTTTACCTCATTGTTTCGATTCGACCAGTAAAATCGCCCCCGCTCCATCATATCAATTTTCGTCAAAAAAAAAGGAATGGTTTTTAAATTAAACTTATTGATTTTTTTTTCAAAAATATTCAAGTTTCATCGATAATAGTTGATTTTTCACCGATAATCGGCGATTTTCACCGATAATCGCTCGATTTTTACCGATTTTCGATCGGTTTACGAAACATAATTTTTTCGAATTTTAAATTTTTTGAATTCACCGGTTTATCGAGCGGTTTTAGAAACCGAACCGTATAATGTGAACCCTGAGCTGCGGATCTGGATAGTCTATCCCAATTTGGATTCGGAGGTCGTGGTATCCGCCAAATACTGATTCGGGAACCGGATATCAGGATAAAATCTTTCTGGATGTCAGGCGGACTTACGTGGAATCGTTGACGCCAGAGTCCGTCGTCGGTTCCGACGGCACCACCCGTGTCGCCACGGCCGCCGCCTACGGAACTGTTGCCGCTCCGCCACGCTTTGTACAGCCAAATGCGCCGGTGGGAAGAAGACTGAACGCGAGCGACTTGGAAATTGGAACCCTGCGCGGCGCACGGCCTTTGCCTAGGAACCACGAGGACGGCGGCTTGCCACCCCTTCCTTAGTCTCACTACGGGCTCGCCGGAACACAGGGAAGCCCTAGTGCTTGCTTGAGGAAGTTGGGCTTAGTTGAGTCCGTTGACTCATTGGGTACAGCCCAACTTCCTCCGCAGTCCGCACCTTCTTTTTGGGGGCATCACACTAAGTTGCTTACTCGTGTTCCGCTCCACAAAAAGGTATTTGCTTGTGTAATTTTTCTTTATGGTCTTTACAAAATATTAGACACCAGACTTATATCATGTATTTTTTTTTATTTTTGTCCGTAGTAGTATATGTCTGTTTTATCCATTTCTGATCTATATGTGTCCATCATCCGTATTACGCGAATTCCGAGTTCGTATTCATATTCGCTACCAAATCTGACAAAAAAAGGTTAGAATACAAGACAAGTAATATCCATCCATATCTCACCGTTTTCACTCCTAGCTATTTGATTCTGTCTGTATAGTAATCGAATACAAGACATACTCTCGTTTTGTTGAGAGATTTGATTCGAATCGTATCTACTCTGATTGAAATTGGATTGTAATCGCATGTAATCTCCCTTGCCGTGCATGTCACGCGTTATATATATTCAATGGATGTGATCGTCCCATGTGCGGGCTTGTCTTCAACTCGCTCTCTCGCATTCCACTTTACATGGTATCAGATAGCCTACGTTCCCTGGCCTGTTCTTCCCGTCCGTCACCGAGAGCGGCTCTTCCTCCTGGTCCAACTGCACCTCGACGTCCACCGGTCACGCTTCTGCACCTGCTGGAGTGATGTCTGCCGCCGACGCGCATCTCCTTGCCACCGTCCCCGTGGTCGCCTCGCCTTTCACCTAAGGGCAGGTACAATGATACATGTATACTGTCTATAAGAGTATGTCATATAGGATTTTGGATGATGTGGAGGAGAGAGAAAGATACTGTCTACTATTTAATAGACACCTTTATACTGTGTATACCATTGTACAGACACTCTATTAATTATATAAATGATGAGTAAAAACAGATATATAAACAATCTATTGTATGAGTTATCTTTAGCACTGCCTATAAATAGCATGAAATGTGTTATAGATAGTCACTGTCTATACCAAGCGATCAATGTCGCAAGTATCAAGACACATGTGCCAGTGGTTCTTGACCTCAAGGCCTCCGCGTTAAGCTCACTCGCAGTGCATGTCACGCGCTATATGCATTGTATCATTGCATACGTTAAATAAGGAAACGGTACCGTTGATTTACTCAGGCCCTACTTGAGTGTTTGTGTAGGGCCCAGTTCTCTCTCTTACTTTCCACTTGACATTGTATCATTGCATACGTTAAATAAGGAAACGGTACCGTTGATTTACTCAGGCCCTACTTGAGTGTTTGTGTAGGGCGACTTCGAATTTAAACCCTTAAATTTTGAACTAAACCCGAAGATTCTTTATGGCCATCGTCCAAACACCCCTCGGGCACTGTACAAATATTGCAGCGTATTTGACATCTTACTGGTTTATAGGGAAAAATGCTAAGGAGGTTCGTTTGCTCACTTGGGCCAGATGGGGTGAAGTGAGGCCCAACCCAAAACGGAGATATTTCTGCAGGTTGCGACGGGATCCAAAACGTTAGGATTGTAGCGACGGAAGAGAGAGGCTATCTCCCCCACTGCCACTGGTCACTGCTCGCGGTTCGCGGCTCGCTCTCTCCTCCGGGTTGACACCGCCATGGCCGGGTTAGCCGGCCTTCGTTGCTGCGACCTCGCCGCGCACGGCTACAGCTCGCTCCCTCCCCTCAGCGCTGCCCGACCAAGCAGGTCCCCCCGTGCCTCGGCTCTCCGTTCCTCCTCTCTCCAAGGTACCCTGCCTGCCTTCACCACTACTATCTCAAACATGTGAACTTGTTGGTCCATACTGATACCCGTGACTTGTGCTGCTGCTGATAGCTGGTGACAGTCTAGGGGAGGAGGTCCTGCGCATGTTCCTAGCGGAGAGGCGAATGCACGGCGATATCGTCTCGAGAATCTCTGACATGGTTTGGAGGAGAAATGGCACAAGCCTTGACGCGTTACAGGCTACCACGGATCAAGAAAATGATGCGGATGTTGCGCAGCCTGAAAATGTAAGCTGTGCAAATCATGCTGTCCACGCTATTTAATTTAGTTTTGCAAAGCATAATTGATGGAAAATTGGAATGCAGGTCAGGGATGATGCTATGATCGAGGGAGTCTTGAGACTTGCGGCAACTGGAGATTGGGTGTGTGGTGAAAGCACTCAAAGCAGCCTTCCTGTGAGCACGAGGCTTTCTACTAAGGTCTGTCATGGTGGTGGTTTCGGATAGCTGTCCTTTAGTTTGGCTTGTGACCATGTTATTGTAGAAGAAACTGATGGAGAGATGGGAATGTTATTGCAAATGGTGACAGGATAGGCAGAATGAGAGCGACAAACGGAAGGAACTTAACCTTCTGAGATACGAAGCGGTACGTTTTCTCTAAAGATTTTTTGTTGCTTCGTCTTCGGATGTATTTCTTCAAAAAATTCTCACCTCTACCTTCAAAGAAAATTTCTCACATCCATCTACTGATGCTCATCATTTTTCACAGCTTAAGGATGAGCTATTGCTCCTGACCACAGGGATTGGAGCTGCTTGCAGTTTATACTGTCTCCTGGTCTTTTCTCTGGAGGTATATAGATTTTGCAGCTTTATAGTTGACATCAAATTAGCCACATGCTTTTTTTCCAACCATAAAATAATTAAGTAGATTAATTAAGCAATCTCCTATTTATTTCATAATTTTCAGAAGCAACTGATATCTCCAATCTACTGGTAGATAACTTAAAAAACTTTTAGCTTGATTTTGCGTTGACATAATTTGTGCCAACTGCGCATCACACAGTTCATATTTCTATATTCTGGTCCTTATCTCAGACTTATGTAATCTTTTGAATCACTGACTTGACCCAATGTAATTTGTGGACATCAAACATACACGCTGATATGTGGACTTCCTGTCTAGAATCAAAGCAACCTTATTTTTTTTTTTAAATGTGAATGATCTCAGCATTTAATGCCTACAAAGCCATATAGCCATGCTTATTAGCTCTGTTAGGACAAAATGCTTACATATATTTTCTTAAAGATCCTACGATCATTACTTTTATACGATTCCATTGTGGGTGTGACTGATCGTAAATGCTCTAATCGAACAGGCTGCTATCAGCTATGCTCTCGGAGTTGCTTTCAGGTAAGCTTCATAAAGCTTCCTGTACAATTTAAGAAATTTTAAGTTCGTGGTAATTTGTTTTAGAGTAAAGTGCACAGCTGGTCATTGAACTTGTGTGGCTGGTCCATCTGGATCACGGTACTTTGAAAATGCATATTTAGGTCACTAAAGTCCAGGCTAGGATGAGTTGCCAGCCTGGACTATGTTGCATGGCTGATGACCATTTAACGAACTTTAGTGACCTAAAATTGCATTTCCAAAGTACCGTGACCCATATATACTACTTGCACAAGTTCAATTACCCACCGTATACTTTACTCTTTGTTTTAATACAATGTTGCTGAAGCTGATCTCTCAAGGAATCCGATAAAGTTTAACCCGTGTTTCAACTTTCAACTATCTAAGAAGTATTATAAATCTAACCAGTCACATTATGTTGAACAGTTGCTTGTATCTTCAACTTCTATATCGCCACACAGATAACATGTCAAGGGAAGATGTCCCAGAAATTTTTCTGAAGAAGAGAGTGAAGAAGTAGGTTTGAAAATGCTATTGTCTGTAATCTGTACTCAAGTCTGATATCCCTCACGTTCTGATATTTTCACTAATTATTCCTACATATATGCAAATGCTAGAATTGGCATACGAAGCGAGGATTTGAAGAATACAATTGAGAAGACATTGGGTGGTACTGCAGTAGCTCTTTCATCCCCAAGACTTGTGATCCCCGCTGTAATTTTTGGATTGTCGGCCTTCTCAGATCACTTCCAAAATAGCATTTTCAATTTTGAGGTAAAAGCACAATTCGTAATTCTTATAGATCTCATTTAGTTAGTTGTGTATGACTGCATATTGTTTCCCGTCTTAACGGTGCCAACTATATAGCAAGTGGATATTACCTGAATCTTTTAGCTAAATTACTTGTATTCCTTGTCAGAAAATGTTCCCTGTGAACACAAAGCATCCTGAATGTCTGTTTCTCTTTACGCAGCTTGTTCCAGGGATGATGGGTTTCTTCGCATACAAGGCTGCAGCTTTGGTACAAGTCTACAGAGACAACGAGGACCTTAGATTGATACTCCCTGAAGAAGATGCTGACAGAAGTTGAAGCGTTATCAGTGAGAGGTTGTGTTAACCTAGTTTTTTTTATAATAAGACCAGATTGATGTATAGAACATATTTTGTTGAGTTTGAGTGTGATACGAATTCGTTTCCTACTCTAACTCGGAGTTCTACTCCAGAGTCCTTTATGTACCCCTTTAAATATGCATGTAGTCTATACGACAAAGCAAGGCAAGAAGAAGAGAAAAGAGTCTCATTGTAAACATCTCTTATAATGTTAGTCTCCATGCATCTGTGGTTTTTCCGTAAAGGTTTTTCACGTAATTTGTGTCTCTCATTCTACTTTTCTATGTTTTTTTTTGCAACAAGTGGTATCAGAGCAAGGAGATTTGGTGATTTCTGTTGAATTGAAAGACCATATGGAGGTCTACCTATGTTGGTGATGAGTATTTGACTGTATTTGAGTTAGGAATCTGATTTATTTTTAGCAATTGGATAATTATTATATATCATTTTGGACATTGCTATGTGATGGGTTTCCTTGTTTTTCATGGTTGCAGGATGACGGTGCTAGGCCATGGTGAGACAGAGAATGACCGGGACTAGGCGAGGTGCGCCGGAGGTCCGGACGGTCAGGGATCGCCGGAGGATGACCGGAGACAGAGTTGCTGCAAGCCTAGAAGACCAGGGAACAACTGAGATACTAACTTGGGGCTGGTTGGATCAAGGAGAACCGTTGGATTGCGGTTTAGAAGATAGAGTAGCGGTCAAGTTAGACTAAGTGAATCTCAACCCTTGATGAGGTTTCTTGAGAGTCAAGTAGAACTCATCCAATAGTGGAGGATAAATCAATCTCAACCCTTGAAGAGGTTACTTGAGAGCCAAGTAGAACTCATCCAAGGGTGGAGAATGACTCATAAGTAGTATAAATAGAGAGGGAGGGGTAGCTCTCCCCTTTTGAAGGTTTTGTGTGCTCCTTTGAGCTTTGCCCTTATTGTGAGGCTTTGTAAACCTTTCTTCAAATAAATAAATTTTTACTTCCTTACTTTTCTGAATTAGATTTTAGCATTTACATTATGTTTTAAATTCAGCATTTAAATTATGCACTTTAAATTCCGTAATTTAAATTCCTGCAAGTTGGATTTGCCTCCCCCTCCTTCTACTTGCTTTTAAATTCTGCAATTTAATTTCTTGCAATTTACATTCTTGCAAGTTGGACTTGACTCCCCTCCTTCTACCTGCTTGTGCTTCTTGTACCGAGGATTTATGATTGATGGATGAATCTTCTTTAGATCATATCCTCATCATCTAGGCAATCTTTTTGCAAGAACTCGATCGTTTTGCTCTTTCTTCGTAGATTGCGTTTGAGATTCTTGTGTTCTTGCTTGCTGTGACAAGTGGGAGGTTATCCAAGATCACCTTGATCGTCAAAACCCCACGACCAAGTCCAAGACCAAGATTTTGCTCTTATGTTCTTTAGTGTTTCAAGAGGAGTCTTGGCTGGGTTTCCTTTAAAGGGGGGAAATTTTAGTTGGGATCATTCACCCTCCCTCTGATCGCCATTTCGGTCCTTCATGAATAAAATTCGATATCAAGAGCAAAAATTTATTGCTAATCCAAAATAACATGATAATTAGTACATAATCCAAAGACATCATTAAAGACATAACCAGCAAAATGAGACATATAAACTTTATGTCTTTTAAGCAATGAATCATGTCTCCTGAACAAATAGATGTTAATTTGTTTATGGTGCTCAGAATTAGGGTTTACGTGAAGATTTAAATCTTCAACTTCTATCACAAATGGGCTAAATAATTAAATCAACGAATAAGGCCTCAAACCCTTACCACCTTAACATGCACAATAAAGAATTGATAATCAAGTTCACTGTTATATCATAATCTTAATCAACAGATTAAACTCATGTCAACATGTAATCTGATCAGTATTCATTCAGATTGAAGTCAGTACAGCATCAATATTCAGATCAATAACTTGTAAAGTACCAACCGAATCAACAAGTAAGATACTGATCAACAGCTAACAGATTCAACTAGCCAAACCAAGAAGCAATATTCTGTACAATAGCTAGCAGTTCAGAATTAAATCAACAATGTAATACTGAAAGAAGCTAAAGAACACAGCAGCAAGTTTGGATATTAATCAGACAATTAGTGACACAAATCAAAACTTTCTAGCATGTAAATCTATTGGTTCAAGGCCTAATTCACATCATTAACTATTCATTAAATGGCCCAATATCATCATCGAGCAATCCCACAGGCAGCCAAAAACTGAATGAGCAATTTGGATATATACTCACAATAGAACAACACTAAAAGCTGTTCAGTAGAACGGGCTAGGCACGACAAAATGTAGCTGACCCAGAAATCCAATTGCCGCCGCTTGTGCCGCGGTGTAGCCGGCATGGATCACCGAGATACAGAGCCCTCTCCACACAAGGGACACTCCTCGTGTAGAGGTGAGCCTCAACAAATGCTGCACAAGACCAACCCCAAACACTTTTCCTCCCAGTCTTACAGTGCTTTGAGCCAAGACACTCATGACTGCATTCACAGATCAGTATCTCGTCACAACAAGCAAGCACTGAACAAGCAGCTGATTGCACAGGACCACAGTGAAATCCTCGGTGCCAAGCTCCAAATCAGGTGAATCGGCACAACAATTATAGCAGCAAGATTCACCAAATCAAGAGACCCAACAGGCCAGGCACACAGACAAGAATCACTGGACAAGAATACAACCAGAGATAAGAGGAAATCAAAGATGAGGAACACTTGAAATCTGTGAATTTTTTTCTTAAACTAGTTGTTGGAGGCGATGGAGGTGGTGGCGGAGCTCCCTTCTCCTCTAATCTCCACGCGCTAGGGTTAGGTCTCCCATCCCTTCATCCCATGACTCCTTCGCTTTGTTATTACCCAGCCTCTGGACCTTTCGGCCGCCGCGACACCTGGTCTGGACGCCTAGTAGCGCTGTCGAGACCGCGACGCCTTGATGTCCAGCCGATCGCTTAACGATCTCCAATCAAGGTGTCGGGTCATGGCACCTAGGCGTCGCCTAGGCGATGCCGTGATAACCATGACCAGAAGTTCGTACTTTCAGCTAGGTACACACATATTCATACTAGGAAATTTTGGATTTATTCTGTATGGCGACTATGAAGTATGATATTTCGTTGCTGGATTGAGACACGAGGTTTTCTCTAGATGCGAGCCATTCTTGCGCAGCTTAATTTGGATGACGCTTTATTGGGGATCGACAAGATGTCTACTGCATGGCCCTTGAGGACAAGCAAAGAAAAGATCGAAAGATCTTATCTTAGATTTATCTTCATCTATCAAATAATATTCTATATGAGGTTTTGAAGGAGAAGACCACTGCCACATTGTGGTTGAAGCTGGAGCAGATCTACATGACCAAAGATCTGACCAGTAAGATGCGTTTGAAATAGAAGTTTTATTCACACAAGATGACGGAAGGCGGGTCATTATTGAACCAACTGACAGCGTCCAAAGAAGTAGTCTTGGATCTTAAGTCTATAGAAGTAAAATATGATGATGAAGATTTGGGTCTTTTTGTATATACTCATTGCCTAGTTCGTACTCTACGTTCAAATACACTATTATATATATCCGAGATACTCTTACACTTGCTGAAATCTATAAAGCATGCGAAGGAAAGATGAAACTCATGGTTCCGAAAGAAAGTTCAAGTTCACATGCAGAAGGCCTGGTTGTTCGTGGTGGACAGCAGGAGAGGAGTTCAAACGATGGTACAGGAGGCAAAAGCTTGAGCAGAAATTACAAAGGCAGATTGAAATCTAGAGGAAGGTACAAATCGTATAAGTATTGCAAGAAGGATGGACATGACATATTTGAGTGTTGGTGGTTAAAGAAAAAGGAGAAAATAAGTAACAATTCCAATAAGAACCAATAAAATGATGAAGCCAAAGCCATTGTTGTTACCAAAGAAGATTCTGATGATGATGTTACCATTGCCTTTGCCAGTGATTCCAAAACCGGTGATGATTGAATTCTTGATTCAACCTGTACATTCCACATGAGCCCAAACCGTGAGTGGTTCGTTAATTATGAAGCTATACCAAGTGGATCAATGTTGACGGGTGATAATTCACTATGCAAGATTGCAAGCATCAGTTATATCTAGGTCAAGATGTTTGATGGCACCATCAAAAATTTATCGGATGTTCGACACATTCCGAGTTTGAAGAAAAGTCTAACATCGCCGAGTACTCTTGATGCTAAAGGGTACAAATATTCAGGTGGAGGTGGAGTTCTGAAGGTCTCCAAAGGTTCTCTTGTTACGACGAAGGGTAATATGACGGCTACCAACCAATATCATCTGTGATGCACTACAATTTCAGATAACGCTACTATTGCCTCAAATAAATCATCCAATTCTGATGTTACTAATCTTTGTCATATGTGTCTGGGGCATATGAGTAAAATTGGCATGATGGAGTTATGCAAAAGAGGACTTCTTGATGGTCAAACCATTGATAAATTGAACTTTTGTGAATATTGTGCCTTTGGTAAGCAAAAGAAGGTTAAATTTAGCACTACAATCACTCTACAAAAGGCATATTCGATTATGTTCACTATGATTTGTGGGGCCAGTCCTGCGTTCTGTCTCTTTGAGGTGCTAGCTACATGTGGACCATAGATGATGATCACTCGAGAAGATCTTGGCCATATTTCATAAAGCACTAATTGGAAGTGTTTAAGACATTCAAGGAGCAGAAGATTATGATTGAGAAACAAACCGACAAGCATGTTAAGAAGTTGCGTACTGACAGTGGCTTTGAGTTTTGTTTTAGAGAATTTGAAACTTTATGCATACCAGAGGGTATTGTGAGAAATTACACTGTCTCTGGTACTCCTCAACAAAATGGTGTGGTTGAATACATGAACAGAACTATCATGGAGAATATACATTGCATGTTATTTAATTTTGGCTTATCTAGGAGTTAATGGGCTAAAGCTGCTTTCACTGCTTGTTATTTGATCAATCGGTCACTAAACCTAGCAATTGATAAGAAGGCTCCAATTAAGGTATGGTCTGGTTCTCCGGCAAATTATTCAAATTTGAGAATATTTGGTTGTTCTGCTTATGCTCATGTTAACAATGGTAAATTAGAGCATAGAGCCATTAAGTCATTTTACTTGGTTACAAGTCTAGTGTGAAAGGTTATAAACTGTGGAATTTGGAAACTAGAAAAGTGGTTAAGAAATGTTACCTTTGATGAATCTGCTATGTTTAGGGCTTAGAAAAGAAGCTAGTTGGCTCGGTTCAAAATTTCTCCAATTACACTCGTTCATTGGTTAAACATTGAAATGAGTCAATTTCGAATGAAATTGGATTTTGCTCTGGCTCGGCTCAGCTCGGCTCGACTCGTTAGCTCGATTCTAAAAATACCTCCAATTTGTAAATAAAATAATACTAAATTAAACTATGTCAATTTCAAAAAATCTCAAAAAAATGAGAACTTGGCTCGATTTCCACCCCTAGCTATGTTGCATGATAAACCACCTATTGATGTTCCCGTTGAGAAGCTATAGAAATCAAGCATGCAGGTGGAGTATGTTATTGATTCAGAATCTACACCATAAACTGAAAAGGAAAACATATAGTGTGTTCCTGTTGTGGTGCAACCACCACAACGTTCCATTGAAGCCAACAGATCGAAGAGAAATATTCAAGCTCCTAAGAGATTGATTAAAGAAGCCAATGTTGTGGCTTATTGTTTGAATATGATAGAAGAAATTGAAAGTGTTGCAGAAGATTCAACTTATTATTCAAAGGTTATCTCTTCTGGTGATTTAAAAAGATAGATGAATGTCGTGCATGATGAGATGCAATCTCTTAAGAAGAATCGCACTTGGGAGCTGATCAAGTTGCCAACTGAGAAAAATGTTATAACTTGCAAATATGTCTTCAAGAAGAAAGAAGACATTCCACCGATCAAAAAGTTTAGGTACAAGGCAAGACTTATTGCTAAAGGATATATCTAAATTCCAAGTATTGATTTCACATGTCTTTTCCCCAGTTTTGAAAAATACTTCTATTCATACTTTACTCAACATTGTGGCTATGCATGATTACGAGCTTGAACAATTGGACATGCAAACTTCGTTGTTACATGGGGAGCTGGAAGAAGACATTTGTATGAAGAAGTTGGAAGATTTTGTCATTCCAGGATATAAGAATTTTGCTTGCAAGTTAAACAAATCTTTTTATGGTTTGAAATAATGTAACATCCCAAAATTTAAATAATACTATGTACCGCAAGCCTTCACAAGGTATGAGTGAAATTTGTAAAAATTATACTATGTAACATCCCAAAATATCTAAAAAAGTTTGCTATGCATGATATGAGTGAAATTGGCATGATGGAGTACTGCAAGCCTTCGCTACTCGAGTTTTTCGTGTTTTCACCCATATAGTCATCGGTTCTCACTGAGTAAAGCATCCTCATCTCACTCATTAAAGCCTAACCAAGGTCATCATCCTTCTTCCCCAGGCTCATTGTCTCCTTTTTACCTGGTCATAGCCAATATCTCCTACCGAGCTGCCCAAAACACCACTGTCATCCTCAATGTCGGTGCGCGCCCTCCACCCCACTCTGACGTACACCACACCCTTCCCAGTGAGCTAACTCATCGACACTCGTGTCATATTGCGCCACTCTGGTTATTCTTCAATACCCCTCAAACAATTTGGTGATTCGTGCAATGTATCTCCAATACCGCACCTTCTTCCCTAACTCTGGTCGCTGCTGTCGCCAATGCCACACCGCTGCCCTGGTGGTTTTCTGCCCTAAACATGGTCCTTTAGAGCACCTCTACGACCCCTTGAGTCTCACTGGGATCATTTGTAGCTCAATCCCTTGGCAATGCCAAGTTCACTTTAAGCCTACTGCCGTCGACCTCGCCATTGACGTTCTCCTCTCTCTGATGAGCCCTAGACCTGAACATGGTAATTTACACACTCCTAGTTTCCCCTGGAGCCTTATGTACATAATGGTTTCAGCATATCTTCATCGCCAAGCTTCACCGTTGTTCCAGCTTGCTGCCACCCTAGTTTCCCTAATGCCAGCCTCTCTCCGAAGGTCATAGCCACCACCAGTAACCTGGGTAAGTACCTGGTTATCCTAGGATGCTTCTATGCTCCTCATTTATCTTGTTTGAGCCATCTTCTGTGCTAGGTCCTTTCTACCTCTTCTGCTGTTGCTCTTCGTCGCCGCCAGCTTGACTTCGACCACCTCATGTCGTGCTGCTGCCACCAGTGGCCTCGTAGTCATTCACCACCAGTAAGCTCAACCAGAGACCACCATCACCCTCCTCTATTTCTTTCATCTCTTCTCTCGTTTTCTCTCTTTGACATTTAGGGCCCACATGTCAATCGCTTAAATCATGGTTAAGAAAACAATTAGTGGTAATGATGTAATTAGTAACTACTATGAGTACGACAGGTGGGACCCACTCGTATTTTTGTAATTAAATTAAGTTTAAGGTTATGTGAGACTCACAGTTAGGACTCACCTAAGAAAAATCAATAAAAATAATAAAAATCTTATAGGTGGACCCCACTGCTAAATAAATCAGAAAAATAGAAAAATCATCTTTACTTTCATAGTAATACGTTTTCCCCTAGGATAGAGCATTCTGGAAAAATACGCCTTCAACTCATCACAATACTTTCTCTTTTCTTTTTATTTTTCAGCCGAGTTAGATTCAAATACTCGTAACTTTTGCATATGAACTCAAAATTGAGTGAAACAAGTTCCTAAAATTTTCAAAAATCATGAGATTTTATAATATGCAAAAATATTTTAATTTGGTCTCTGCTTGTATTCTTTTGGCTCTTATTTACACTATTCAATATTTTGCGTGTGGATACCGATTTCCCGAAAGATCTTGCCAATGAACCAGAGTAAGGCCAATAGTTCAATGAGCAAGGCAAGTACTCCGTTTGACCATGTTGATTCCATATTTCATTGTTATATATGTTGTATTCAAAACTATTATGCATGCGCATATTTCTAGATGGAAATGATAGATATGCCCAACTGTTGCATATACCCTACCTTGATAAATTATTACCCCTCTATTGTCACCTTAGCAACTATTATCCACTGCTCAAATAATTAACTATGGAAGATTGGAATAAACGTATGATAGATGCTTAGCCCTGCTTATACCGATATCATGTACACTAGGTTAGACTTTGATCAAAATGTTCATATGGGAAATATTTAAGTTATGGTCCAGAGGTGGTACCTCTATTATTTTGGCTAAGAAATAAAATGAAAAACTTGTTTTAGACTTCGGCGAATGGTTATAGAGATCGGTACTTATGCATGAGATGTTGTAATATGGTTGTCTCGTTCGAGTCACTAAGGACCGAGTTTATGGTGTAGTTAGACTCAAGAACAATGTGCAAACCACATGTGCTTTTTATGGGAAGGCCCTAGCATAATAAGTTATTATGGACTAGCTACAAAATCGCAAGGGGTAGCTGATAGGTGAGATTGGGCTTGTGCTGACATGGAGGGTGTTCTCCCTGCTTGTAGGGACCTCTCTCGGTAAGTGTAGTCTACCAATACAACACTTGAGCTCTTGGGATGTTTGAGGGGTACTCCTTATCCTAAAGAGGGTATCGACATGCAGTTTGTTGTTAGGACCGGCAATGTAAAGGCTTTGTCATAAGCTCTCAAATCAAGTATCGATGGTATCGCGTGACATGTGTTTACATGATAGGATGTTTATACCGTGTGAGTAAAGTTGTACGACCTTTGCAGAGTGTATGAATCTATTTAAAAAAGTTGTGTCCCCAGTTGTAGACAACTTGATAAATCCTCCTCCATAGTAGCTTTTTTTCTCTTTTAAAACGGTATTAGGGGTATATGTATGGGGAATACATGTACGATTGTTCGGCAAGAATGACTTTATCGTGTTTTAATATTTATGGCAGCACGCCACCTGTTTATAATTTTTACATATTCTATATCATTACTTGTTATCAAATGTTAAATGTCTTTACAACTTTCCATTTGCAATCTACTACTTGATAGTGTGAAAGAAAGCTTGTTTTATGCAAAAAAATTGAGAACATGATAGGATAACCACTCCTTTGACATAACCTTGCATACTACACAACATTTGTTTAAAAGTCTTGCAGAGTACGATTTTCGTATTCATCGTTGCTTGTTGAACATATTCAGAAGATATGGAAGATGACTCGATGCACGGTTACTATTATGCTGTTGGTTTCGGTGACAAGGACATTGATTTCTATGGTCTCATCCAGTTAGTTGCTTGTGGGCGGGATAGGCATGTTTGTTGGTACCCTATCACATTTTGCATTCATTTCCGCTTCGTACTTTTGCTATGTAAGGACATTTGGCCGGTCGGCCCCTTCATTATCAAAACCAGTCATGTATGACTTAATTTCAGATGCTTGTTACTAAATGTTATTTAACTTCTCGTTATGTATGGATATGGTATGTCATTGTTGGATGTGTGTGCTAGTGACTAATTGTGGGACTAGCACAATGAACACATAGGGATCGAAAACATAGTTTCTGGGTCCGACAAATAATCACCCAGATAGTGGTACAAAATATGTGTCCTTTTATGATCTCAAGATTTCAAAAGATCTGATTATGTAGTTGTGTTTATTTGAAGACCGTTAATAGCTTAGCTATTTACTTGCTTCTATATGTTAATGATATGCTGATTGCTGCAAAAGACAAGGTAGAAATTTTAAAGTTGAAGGCACAATCGAATAGCGAATTTGAGATGTAGAATCTCGGTGCAGAAAACAATTTTTTTGTATGGAAATTACCAGAGATAGATTGTTTGAAAGACTATACCTAAGTTAAGAAACGTATATTGATAAAGTTATTCGTCATTTCGACATGCATAAGGCCAAACCAGTGAGTACTCCGTTAGTTACACATTTCAAACTTTATTCAACATCATGTCCATAATCAAATGATGAAGTTGAGTTTATGTCTAGAGTTCTATATGCTAGTGCAGTTGGTTCACTTCTGTATGGCATGGTATGTTCTTGTCCCGATTTATCTTAGCCATTGAGTTTTGTTAGTAGATACATGGTAAATCCTAAAAAAGAGCATTGAAAACATAGTTCAATGGATTTTTGGATATTTGCGAGGCACTTCTAATGCTTGTTTACAGTTTGAAAAAAAACTAGAGATGGACTCGTTGGTTATGTGGATTCAAAGAGAAGATCTATTACTAGCTATGTATTCACTGTTGGAGGATGTGCCATTAGATAGAAGCAAGTCTGCAAGCTACCGCTGCCTTGTCTACTACAGAAGCTAAGTATATGGCTTTATGAAGTTTGTAAAGAAGTCGTTTGGTTGAGAGGTTTGTTTATCGAGCTTTATGGAAGTACATCTTCTACTACAATATTATTTGATAGTTAGAGTACTATTTACCTTATAAAGGATCAGATGTTTCATGAGATAACGAAGCACATTGATTTCAGATATCAGTACATTTGAGGTATCATTGCTCAAGTTGACATTAAAGTTAGCAAAATAAACACTCATAATAATCCAGATGATATGTTAACAAAGCCAGTTCCTACCACTAAGTGTGAGCTTTGCTCAAACTTAGTTGGTATCACTCACTAGTCTTTTGGATTTTCGTAGCACAAGGTGTTCATGCTTATCTATTTTGAGATCATGTTTTATTTTGGCTACATGAGAAATTTGTCTCAATGCGGAGATTGTTGAGTTTGAGTATGATATGAATTCGTTTCCTACTCTAACTCGAAGTTCTACTCCTACATGGATAGTCTCTTATGTACTTCTTTAAAAATGTTCATGTAGTCCATAGGATAGAGTAAGGTAAAGAAATAGAGAAAAAGAGTCATCGTAAACATCTCCTCATGTAATAATATAGACTTCATGCATATGTGTTTTTCCCCAAAAGAGTTTTCCACGTAAAATTCATCTCTCGTTCCTATTTTTTGTGTATTATTTACAACATATTTCAGTTTTGAATGAAATTTCTCTGATCTTTTGTGTCAACACTTAGATGAAATATCCTGGAATTTGTTTTGCTTTACCTACTTTTGAGGGATGATAACTTGGAATACTAATGCTAAGCGAGCATTTTTCTATTCCATTTGTGAAATGATAAAACATTACAGATAATCTGAGACACTCTTGCAATCACAGGCTGCAGAAAGCAATGCACCAGTTGGACGAAGGCTGGATTGCAGCAACAAACCACAAGACAGAAGTACAATGCTTGTGCAACAATACCCATACTGCAAGTTGGAGACTGAGGAGACGAAGGGTTCTTACTAGCTAAGTATTTTCAGCACGGCAGTTACAACGGGAACAACCTTAATGCCAGGGCAGTTTACTACTACTATTAACATGATCAGAAGTTGACTGAGTTAATCCGCCGGAGCTGACTCTTTGGCTCCTGTTGCGGCACATACTGCACTACTGGTTCAAATGCCTGTAACAAACACAAAATAAACTAGTTACCGCAACAGTTGGGCAAACTGTAAATGTTAAAATGGACATATCATAACATATAGGACATCGAACTATGAAAACAAATCTCCATTGGTGAAGCAGATCTCGAAGGGCAAATGTCTACTAGTTCATCCTTCCCGGAGAAGTAAAAAAGAATGCAGTTCTTCAGCTCGTAATTTGAGCATTCGCACATTCCAAGTTTCCAACTGATGCATGCACGCAATTCAGATTGCGCTGCATGTGGATAAAGCATTCGTACAATTGCCTTACCAAAACAAAAGAAAAGGGCTCAAATATCTGTGAAGCTCTACACTCCTGAAACACACAAGACCGGAAAGCAGCAACTGCGAAAAGGTTAGCATTTCATTTCTAAAACACACATTTTCTTGGATTTAACTATACCACGAAGTTTATCTGTTCCTGGAAGTTTGATCATCTTGTGCTTTTTTCTAGACAATGAGGTCAGGGTTTCGTACTTCCAAAATGCAAAGTAGGACATAAATCGGTTAGAATTTCATTGCTAAAACACACATTTTCTTGGATTTAACTATACCATGAAGTTTATCTGTTCCTGGAAGTTTGATCATCTTGTACTTTTTTCTAGACAATGAGGTCAGGGTTTCATACTTCCAAAATGCAAAGTGGGCATAAATCTCACCTATCGGAGAAGTTGCCACTTGCAGAGTTATACATACTGTCTTCAGATTTCATGACATTGTCATAGAAAGGAGCACAAGAAAAGTATAAAAAACACAACAAAAAATTTGAAAGAAGTGCAGTTCGAGATAGATGTGCAGATTTTACTAGTACATGAGTAGTAGTAAATTTTGCACGTCAAGCTGAAACAGATGGGCAAATAGTGTTATTTATTGAAATTAAGCTAGGAGCTATCATCTTAGTTAGTATGATGCTGACTTCATGCTAATGGAGGAACCAGGGCTGACAGACAATGCAGTGATAAACTTTTCCAAAGCCCTAATTTAATCCATCCTAAGAGTAAGCCGAGACTCAAGAACCCCATCTTTAGTCTACTGAACTAGTGATGTCTGTCCAATAAGCAGGCACTAGGGATTGACTATTGCATTGGGAAAGTATACGATCACAGGAGGAGAGATATAAATGGATGGTCATTCACAATATGATCAAGCAAATGAAAAATCTTAGGTCACCTATCCACGATTCATTTTTTTTAATATGTATATACTGATATCGTATTTTGAAAACTGAGTTTCAACATGGGAAAGAATGAGAATTTTTGTACAAGAGGATGCAAAGAAAAGGCTGGAACCCCGTCTGATTGGAGACAACTTTGTGTTCCATCCATCACCAGTCATCCTCCCATAACCACTACTCCAGAGCAAAGCCAATCAGGCAGAGACAGCGAAAGAACAGAAAGCTCGTCAGAAAGAGTAGACCCTATTCTATGCATCAGCTCAAAAAGAGAAGTTAAAAATGCTCAAAAATGAACAACTAAATTCCCAATGATTGACCCAGCGCAATATCTCACTCAACAGTCACCCGCACAACCGATTTGTTCTTCTTTTTTGGCCCACGATAACTCACTAGCAAGGAAAGCAAAAAAAAAAAATCGTCGTTTATCAGTGTACATCAAATCTTTAACCATAGTTGAGTAGCAGTACCCTACATGTACAATAATTATGCATTAGCTTTGTCCTATATTTGGGAATTTAAATGGTTTTCTAAGGGCATGTTACACTCTGATATTCATTCCTATGCGCAGTAGTCTCCGGATCAGATCAGAGTTTTGTGAGATACGGCATTAGCGTGTATGGTCTCAAGAACGAAGAAGATGAATCTCATAAAGAGAACAAAAAAACAACAACATTGAAGCAACTACAACGAGAGAGAAGATTTGGCGAAGCTGACCGCAAATTCTTTAATCACAACCTCAAAAGAGTACAAGAGATTATCGCTCTCTCATAACCCTCTCGAATCTTTGGATCCTTGCCCTATACAAGAGTCTAGTGCTAAATAATAACCTAGTATCTAATCCACCCATGCACATCTACTTTGGATGATCTCTTTTGCTTGGCTTGCTCCTAGGTTGCTTGATTCTCTATGACCACCTCTATGGGTTTATATAGCCTCCTTAGTCCTCCACCAAAGGGAAGTAGGAATCCTACTATAAAAGAAAGTTGGAATCCTAATCCTATTAGGATTCAGCTAGGACTCCTTATAGCACACATTTTCAAATCCTAAAAGACTAGACATGAGTCACCATACTCGACAATCTCCACCTTGACTCTTATCCGTTGAAGTCACCATGCTCCTCCAAGAACTCGGTGAGTCGTTTTGCATTTTTTTGTTTTTCCTCCCACCTTTCGGAGTGTCCCCACCACAGGGGCTCACACACATCACCGAATGTGTGTGTTGGTGTTCAGGCTTAGTCGCCCAAACTCTCCACCTGAGTGTTTGTGTAGTTTAGTTAACCACACGTCCTATTTCTATAACATTCCATAGGTGTTCAGGCTTAGTCGCCCAAACTCTCCACCTGAGTGTTTGTGTAGTTTGGTTAACCACACGTCCTATTTCTATAACATTCCATACCATAGGTTTGTACTGCCTCCGAGCTCCACCTACTCGTTAGTACTGCATGGTTGGTCTTACCACGTCTTCCTTCCAATAGCTCACACTTTCACCTTTGCGCTTGCTAGATTTTGCAACTGCCTTTGCAGTTCCGCACATAACTGTAGTTGAGATTTGAGTACCTACTGACACAGGTTTCTTCTCTTGATCAGGATTTTTATCAAACCTCACATTTGTTGCCCTTCTTTTAGGTTTACCCATCAATCGATATCCTTCGTTGCTCCGGATACTTTTCATGATTCCATGCCCTTCGCAAGTAACTCGCATAACTCCACCTTTAAGTGATACCTCACAACCTTCGAGTTCAAGTGACCTTATAAGTATTATATTCTTCTTTATGCCGAGAACATACCAAACTTCCGTCAATGTGCGATATGCTCCAATATACATCTCCAATGTAACTGTTCACCTCAGTAATTGCATACTCTTACAATCGGCCAAGTGAACAATTCCATGTGTCGGACGTAGAGATCATTTGCTAAACATCTCCCTTGCCAAACATATGTGGAAGCAACAACCTGAATGTAATATACATCCATGAAAAGTACTTGATTGACTAACGACAAGTATGCTTGAATCATCTTTTGCTACCACCATTGTGCATACACCCTTAATTTTCTTCAATCTTGAATAGTCTTTCATTATATGATATTCCCCGTCACATAGATAGCACACACATATGTCCTTGCTCTTGACCTTCTTTTTTTCATGTGATTCTTGCTTTTGTCTGCAACAACTATGGCGGCCAATACTTGATCACCTTACTATGAAGATTCCGATGGTTTTTTTTCAATGAATCCGCTCCAGTAGATATACAACTACCTCGTTGAAGTTGAGACCAATACTTGATCACCTTACTATGAAGATTCCGATGGTTTTTTTTCAATGAATCCGCTCCAATAGATATACAACTGCCTCGTTGAAGTTGAGAGTGTTTTTTCCAACAAGAATATTCACCAATTGCTCCAAAGATAGTGGTAGAGATTATGTCAGTATGATGACCTTGTCATTCTATATTTTTTCATCCACACTAGTCATCTCTGTGATAAGCTTGTTGAAGACATTGAGATAGTCAACGAACCGTGTACCTTCCTCCATGTGCAACCTATACAGTTGTCACTTCAGCACCCACCGATTTGTCAGCGACTTTGCTATATACAATTTTTCTAAGTCCTTTCATAATTTCTTAGACGAATTGCCCTTGATCACCGAGTACTTTAACTCATCGGAGAGACTTAGATTGATTATACCGATAGCCTTCCTCTCCATTACCTTCCAGTTTTTTTTGGACGTCTTTTTCGGTTTGTCCCCTTCAAGAGCAACGATAAACTCTTGCTGGACAAGAACATCATTCACCACACATTGCCACACGCTGAAATTTCCTCTGTCGTCAAATTTCTCCACTTGATTCCACATCGTCGACATCGATCTTGATTTAGTATTACCTGACGCTTTAACAACCTTCTCACAAATCAGATTAATCCAGCCTTGGCTTTGATACCACTTGTTACACTCTGATACTCCTTATGCGTAGCAGCCCCCGAATTAGATCAGAGTTTTATGAGATACAACACGAGAATGCATGGTCTCAAGAATGAAGAAGATGAATATCGTAGAGAGAACCAAAATAGCGACATTGAAGCAACCACAACGAGAGAGAAAAGATTTGGTGAACCCAACCACAAATTCTTTAAGCACAACCTCAAAAGAATACAATGGATCGTCGCTCTCTCACAACCCTTTAGAACCCTCGGATCCTTGCCCTATACAAGAATCTAGTGCTAAAGAATAACCTACCCCTAATTTTCTCGTGCACCTCTAGATCCTTTTGCTTGGCTTGCTCCATGGTTTCTTAGTTTCTTTATGATCACTCCATGGGTTTATATAGCCCTCTTAGTCCTCCTCCAAAGAGAAGAAGTAGGAATGCTACTCCAAAAGAAAGTATGAATCCTAATCCTATTAGGATTCATCTATGACTCATTATATCACACATCTTCAAATACTAAGGGCCTATTTGTTTCAGCTTTGGATTCTCTAAAAGCTGATTCTGGATTGTGGTTGTAGAGAAGCTGATTCTCCAAAAGCTGGAATCCAAAAGCACATATAAAGTGGATTATGGATTCTAGTGTATATAGGTGGGCTGGATTGTGAGAATCAGATTCTAGAATCAGGCTGTTTGTTTTTTATTCTGCTTTTGAGGCCCGAATCCAAAATCAAAAGCTAAAACAATCAGGCCCTAAGACTAGATATAAATCACCATACTCCACAGGGCAAATAGGCATTAAAAGGCTTAGAACATGGGACTAATATTGGTTGATAGAAATGAGTTTAGACAGCATAAAAACCCAAAGGGACTAAACCTAGCAGCTTCAGATTAGTCCTTTTGGACAAACTCATGAGCATATATCAGCCAAGAGCTGTTTATGTTTATCCGCCCAGAGCTCATGAGCATGTTGGTTTGTAAGCCAACTCTTGCTTACTGCAATTGATAGTACTTGTAGGTTTCTAAGTGCGGATTTAGCTCATAGTTTGGTATGATTAATACCTTGTGCTTCCTGAGCCTCTCATTCTCCTCCTCCAGCCGCGAGATCTTGTTCTCCAGCTCGTTCGTGTACGCCTGCATTAACCAAATCAAGTGCAAACGCCGCATGTGGTAAGCAACGTGATGTGCGCAGGCAAAAATGCATGAGAGATGATGATTGAGATTGAAGAACACAAGATGATATCAAGAACCCACCTGCTTCCTCGCGCGCGACCTCGCCGCCGACTCCCGGTTCTTGATCATCCGCTTCTTCCGCCGCTCCACCGTCTTCTCCGCCGCGCCACCCTCGGCGCCCCGCTTCCGCCCGGCCGCCGCGCCTCCGTGGCCGTCGGGGTACAGCGCGTCCAGCACCGGCCCGGCGCCCACACCGAGGGGACGCGGGACGGGGCGCCCAACTTGCTGGTGGTGGTGCTGCTGCCCCTGGGGCGGGGGAGCCGGCTCCGGCGGGGGATGGTACTGCTGCGCCCAGTGCGCGCCGGCGCAGTCGCTCCCCGTGTCCGCGGCCGCGGCGCCGGCCCTGGATAGGAAGTCTTCCAGCGTCATCCGGGTCGCCGCCGGCAGCAGGCAGCCGCCGCTGGTGCCCTGGATGTCCCGCCACACCTCGTCCACCTTTTTCTTGCCCGCCGCCACCACCGAGCCGGCCGTACGGAGGAGGAGGTCGTCGACGTTGACGCCGTGCATCTGGCCCTCCACTTCGCTCAGCGTGAGGCCGCACGCCGGGGAATGCCGCGACACGGCCCCACCGCCGGCGGCCCCGCTGCCGTGGGACGACATTGTCTGAGCTCCCATTCACTCACCAGCCGCTCGCGCGATCGCCACGCAAACACCTTGCAAGAAACGCACGCAAACACTTGACCACTCCACTTTTCGTTGAGTTCCCTCCTAGTAGGAGGGGGAGGGGAGAGGCAGGTAGAAGAAGCAGAGGAGGAGGCAAGGATTTAGGATTCCACAAAGGGGTGGTGGGCTTGGGCCAATGAGGGCAGACAGGTGATGCTTACTTGGGAAGAATCCAAAAAGGGTGGGAGTGGGAGGGTGTGCGAGGACGCCGAGGAGATGAAAAGAGGGGAGCCTTTTTAGCAAGGCCAACTGGCCAAGGTTCCTGCTTGGCCATTCCTTCGCTCTTGCTCGGTGCCATTCCTTCGCTCTTGCTCGGTCGAATTTTTGTTTGTGGTGGATGGTAGACCTGTCCAAACGGGCCGGGCCAAATGGGCCGGCACGAGTCCGTTACTGTGGGCACGGCCGGGCACGGCGGCGGCCGGCGCTAAGCGGGCGTCTTGCGTGCGGCCAGCGCTAAGCGGGCGTCTTGCGCGCGCCCAAATCACCGTTGTGTGCTTGGCGGGAGGCGGCGACGGCGCGCGGACGGCGACCCGACGCGGCTGCGCAACGGCCCTAACGACCGCGGCGACGGCGCAGGTCCGCCCGTTTAGGCACGTTTAGGCCCGTTTAAAAAAATAGCCGTTTATAGCCGTTGCAGATTTAAAAAATTCATTAAAAAATCGAAAAAATTCAGAAAAATCCTGAATTTTTTCCTATAAATAGGTGGCTGCCCCCTCCTCATTTCTACACCAGCAAACCTTGTATTCTCTTCTAATCATTCTTTTGTGGAAATTCTTTTGCTCTTAGTGGTAATTTGGCAAAACTAAAAACAGTTTTGTCAAAAATCCGAAATTCGGCTTTCGACTTCTGTCAAGAAATCAAGGTGATAATTGTGATTTATTATCTTATTTTGTTAGTATTTTAAATCATATTTTAGTATTAATAACGTCATTATTTCTTGTAGTTTGCTTTATGGAGCCCGGGGATTTTCCGTCGTTCCCGACTTACGATTTGGTATTTCACCCGATGAGCTTCTTGCATCATATGCCGAAGAAGCTGCAGGAGCTGTGCCATCTTCAGGATCTACAAGTGCTACTGCGTCGGCAAGCACCGGGGCGAAAAAAGCAAGACGCAGTACATCGGGAGTCTGGAAAGATTTCGACCAGATTTTTGAGATATCAAACGACGTCCAAATCGGTATCTTTGTTTGTAAATATTGCAAGCATAAATTAAGCTGCGAAATCTTGGTGGAGCAGGGCACTTGAAGAGGCATCTTGACATTATAGAAAAAAGCGGGAATGGCTTGAGGCGACGCATCTGCAGATACAACCCCTACGATGCAGATGCGTAATCGGGACTACAATCCTAAGGTAGCTCGTGAATCTCTTTGTCGTTTAATCGCTTCTCAAGATCTTCCTTTAAACTTTGGTGAGTCAGCTGCGTTTGAAAACTTTATTAGGACCGCTCATAATCCTAGATTTTCTGCGGTTTCTAGGCAGACAACAACTAGAGATTTGATTAAATATTATAATAATTGTCTAATAAGCTAAAAGAAAATTTTAGTACTGTACTTTTACGTGTCTTTGACATCGATATATGGAGTGGTAGAGCTAAAGAGGATTACCTTAGTGTAGTTGCTCATTATGTAAACGATGATTGGCAACTAGAAAAGAGAATTATAGGATTCAAATTAATTGATGTAGCACATACTGGTGAAAATATTGCTGATTGTATTGTAAAAGTTGTGGAAGATTTTGGACTTAATGATAAGATTTTTGCAATAACATTAGATAATGCTTCCATAAATACTTCGCCATGAACATACTTAGTCCGCTTTTCAATTCATATCTTTGAATCTTTCTTATTACATCAGCGTTGTGCTTGCCATATTATTAATCTTATAGTTAAATCTGGTTTAAAGAGGTTAAATCGATTATATTGAACCTTTTAAATCTCGCAATATCTTTCTTAACTCATTCTAATCAACGAGTAGCGACATATAAAACTTATTGTATTGCAATGAATGTACGTCCGCGTAAGTTTGGTTTGGATATGCCTGTTAGATGGAGCTCTACTTACTTGATGCTTAAGAATGTCATACCATATGAGAGCACATTTTCTGTTTTTATTAACACGCACTTTATCGCATACAGGATGGTCAACCGGTACTCACAGCGCAACATTGGTATGTTTACTTGCTTTCATTTTTAGAACTTTTTTTTGATTCCACTGTTGCTTTATCTGGAGTTTATTATTCAACCTCTCCTTTAATTGTGCATCATATTTTAGAAATTGCCACCCACTTAAAGAGCCACGAAAATGATAATATATTGCGGGAAGCTGTTTATGCTATGAAAACTAAATTTTTAAAATATTGGCAAGAAATTCCTATGTTATATGCATTTGCATTTATTTTAGATCCTAGAGCTAAAATTCGGGATTGATAATGTTCTCTCACTTCTAAGTGATGCGGTAGAGTCTTGATTATTCTAGTTATTTTTCAACTGTCAGTGCTAACTTAGCGAAGTTTATGATAAGTATGATCGGAAGTTTGCTTTGGAGTTCGCATGCGTGACCTCCACCAAAGACACCACAGCAGTAAGAAGAAAACCGCGTGGGAAAAGATATAGAATGCAGTGGCTCTTCCTCAAAGAGTTCAACTACATCAACGACAAGTGCGGACACATCAAGTGGTGGGAGCTAGTTTGCCTATCTCAATGCGACAACATCAACTACCAAGAGAAGGAAGAGGAGGACTTCAACATTTTGCAGTGGTGGCACGAGCACAAGATAACATATCCGGTGCTTTCCATACTAGCACGGGATGTGTTAACAGTTCCTGTCTCCACGGTTTCTTCGGAGTCTGTTTTAGTCTATCCGGAAGAATAATCGAGGAGAGAAGAACAAGTCTGACTAGTAAGATGGTGGAAATACTTCTCACTGTGAAAGATTGGGAACAAGCTGATCAACGAGCTCAACATCTTGCGAGAAAATCTTGAAATGGCGGAGACGTTCGAAAATCTTTATCAGATAATGAGGAGGAATAATTGTAATCTTCACT
The DNA here is from genome assembly GCA_036346275.1 of Otatea glauca. Classification (NCBI taxonomy): domain Eukaryota; kingdom Viridiplantae; phylum Streptophyta; class Magnoliopsida; order Poales; family Poaceae; genus Otatea; species Otatea glauca. The sequence goes on from CM070715.1 coordinate 23,845,338, forward strand.
TTTTTATTGTTTCACTGAGTTATAGGTCGTACTCTTTTTTCTTTGCTAAGGTTTTCTCGTGTTGAGTTTTTACTTGGCAAAGTTTTTAACGAGGCAACCAAACATCAATAAAGCTCATTATTTAATTCAAATTATTTGTCTTATTTTAGAATTTATCTTGTATTTTAGCTTTTTCTTAATTTATATATATATTTAAAAAAAATTTATTCATCATTCGAGTTTTTCTAATTATTCTAAATTTTCCCATTTTTCTGCTTTTTTCATATTTTTTACCATATTTTATCTATTTTTCTAATTTTTTTCAAATTTCCTAGGCTAAACGGGCTGTCAGTAGGCAGGCCGTTTGGCTGCGAAGGATCGAACCAACACGGCACGCCCGAGGTTCAAGCGGCCGTGCACGGCGGAGGTTCGGCACGCGATGGTAAGCACGGCCTGACCGCTTCTGAGCCGGGCCTAAGCGGGCGTGCACATTTTTAACGCAGCCGTCTTGCGTCTTGGGCGCCCGTTTGGACAGCTCTAGTGGATGGTGCGGAGAGAGGATTGAAATCTTGTTTTCCCTCCAAATCTAGTTTATAGCTGGAGAACGAAATCTAGGTAAGATTTAAAAGTTTTTGATAAATTTTGAACGAAATACAAAAATTCAAATTCAAATCCAGATTTTTTTTCCACCGAGAAAACCAAAATTTCGGCCAGTTTTGCCGAGATCTCGGTAAAATTGCACTGATCGAAAAATAGCTCAAACGACGTCGAAACATTTTGAATTTTTTTTGTGTAAGTTCCTGACACATTAGTGATGTTCCCATAAAAATTTCAGATCATTATAAATCTGAGGAATTTTTAAAAATTCAAAACATTGCTACTGTCCTGATAAAACGCTGACCGACAAATTTGAAACAAATGAAAAATGAAACAAACCATGTTAGAAAATTTTGATTTTTTTTTGAATGGTTATGATGCATCACTAATGTTCTCATAAATTTTCCAGATGATGATCAAGCTTCATAAATTTTTAAAAATTCAGATAGTGCTACTTTCCTGATAAAAGTCATATCGGCAAACTTCAATCAAATGAAAAATAGTACAAATCATGTTAGAAATTTTTTGTGGATGTTCCTGATGCATCATTAATATTTCTATAAAATTTTTAAATGATGATCAATGTTCAAGAAGTTCCAAAAATTATGATAGTGCTACGTCCTCTTAAAAACCTGATAATCAATACATAGATTTGCTTTAATAATAAAAAAAGGTTTAAATTTTTTGAAAATTTTGCAAAAGGTTTCTAAGGAAATACTTAAGATATCATAAAAATTTTGAATCATGATCACACTCCAGTGAATTTATAAAATTCTTACAAATGCACTGTACCATTTATGTTCTTTCTGGTTTTGATTTTTGAAATATAACAAATGAAGTTCAATGCATACATAGATTTGATTGAGCAAAAAAAAATTTAAATTTTTTGAAAATTTTATAGAATGCTATTGAGGCAATTCTTAAGCTCTCATAAAAATTTTGGTTCATGATCACACCCGAGAAAATTTATAAAATTCTGACAAGATTATTGTCCCAATTATGTTCATTCGGTTTTTGATTTTTTAAAGATAACAAATGAAGTTAAAATATTTTTAAAATTTTTATGTATGATACTACACTTCTTAGCATGGTACCATAAATTTTTCACATCATGATAAAAGTATGTAAAATTTTTATAAAAATCCGACAATTTTTCTACAGTTTTTAAAAATGTCTCAAAAATTCGGTTTTTCAACAATTTTCATAGGAGATGACTTTCTTATGGGTTATTGGACCAAATCCGGTCAAAAAAACCCTGAGATCTCACCGAGATTTCTGTAGCAATTTAAATTTTTTGAATTTTTTTATTCCGACCGTCATTTTAAAACTCATCTACAACTGGTAAGCGAGATCTCGCGAAATTTCGGCGATATTTTATTGCCTGGTGCGAATTCGCGGGCTAGTCAGCGAGTGACAAAGAGGCCAGGTACCTTGCTGGGCCCACGTGACAGTCCGTCCTGTTTAAACTTACGAATTTTGAAGGAATTTCCTAGCAAAGGAAAGATTTGACTAGATTATTTCTTTTGAAACAAAAAAAAATACAGGTAGTGCTTCTATACATCACTCCTACTAGACACACAAATCTTGAAGCAACTGAGAGGATAAATAATCACAATCTATCATTTATTTATGATTTAATATTTATATAATTAAAAAATAATAATACCTAGAACTAGAAGCACCTTTCATAGAATACAATTCTAGTGGAACCGAAAGTATGCCCAATGGATCATTACAAGAGATTCAAGGGTTTTGGTTTGGCTTTTTCGGCTAGTGGCGGCCGAATATTCCAATTGTGAGAACTGCGACGGATGTAAAGGGTTGAGGCAAGAAACATGGTACTATGTTGCAGCTGTCAACCACGGAAATGCCGTTCTACACTCACGTCCAGGTAATCCCACAGCCACAGCCGCACAATACGCATCGAGATTAATGCAAGAAATTTGTTTATCTGATTTTTGCTGTATCAGGCATTTACAGTGATATAAATGGTGGTCGTCTATAATACACCTTTATATTATCTATAGACAGTACTAAATATAACCCGTACAATAGACTGTTTATATAGCTGTTTGTAATGATCTCTCATATAATTAATAGACTGTCTGTACAATGATATACACAGTATAAAGCTGTCTATAAGACCGTCTGTTAAATAGTAGATAACATCATTCTCTCTCCTTTACATCATCTAAAATCCTATGTAGCATACTCTTGTAAACAGTGTATATGTATACTATTGTACATGTCTTTAAGAGAATTAGTGGGCACTGGTTACAAAAGTAGGAGGCAAATTTACTTGTCCCTGCACTCCTAAATCTCTCTCATGACCATTTCAATTTTGAACTTTGGAGTGATATACATATATTTTACACTCAAGCGTACTACTCAACATGTATTATACAAAATACAATGTATTATACACACGTTTATACAAAATGTATCTGTTCAATGTATTGTACACATGTACTGTACATGACATGTAGAGAGAGGAGGTGTACAAGACGCATACACATACACTGTATAGGAAGTGTAGAGAGAGGAGGTGTATATGGTGGTGGTGTCATGCGCACCTTAACCAGCGACGATGATGGCCACCATGGGGCATGCACCTTCCTGGAGGAGTACATGGCGGCGGTGGTGAGGACCATGGGCCATAGCAATGGAGGAGTACATCTTTACTCCTTGCCAGATCAAAGGACGACATCCATGGTAGTCACGTACTCCTCGACAACACCGACGCCAATGTGGTGGACGTTGACGGGAAGGAAGAAGACGAAGCGACCACTACTACACAAATATACATCACAATCGGTTCTTTTTCGTCATCACAGTCGGTTCTGGTGGTGACACAAAGCCATGAGACAGAGATGAGGCGGGCATTATTACAGTCGGTTCTTACCCGATAGAGATGATGGTATTATCTCTATCGGTTCTTTATAAGCGATAGAGATGATGGTATTATCTCTATCGATTCTTTGTAAGAAGCGATAGAGATGATAGCTCATCTCTATCGCTTCTTACAAAGAACCGATAGAGATAATACCATCATCTCTATCGCTTCTTATAAAGAACCGATAGAGATGACCATATCATCTATATCGCTTTTTTCAAAGAACCGATAGAGATAATACCATCATCTCTATCGCTTCTTATAAAGAACCGATAGAGATGATCAGATCATCTCTATCGCTTCTTAAAAGAACCGATAGAGATAATATACTCATCTCTATCACTTCTTTGAAAGAACCGATAGAGATGAATAACCTCATCTCTATCACTTCTTATAAAGAACCGATAGAGATGAGTTCATTATCCCTATCGCTTCTTTCAAAGAACCGATAGAGATGACCGTCACATCTCTATCATTTTCTTGTGAGAACCGACAGAGATGAAGGGGTGTGGTGTGCTATCACATTCTAATAAGCACATATTCCACACAATATGCACATATCACATTCACACGTAAATTACAGACAACATATCACATTCAAAGAACATGAACACTTTGTTACAACAAACACATATCACATTCATTAACAAAATAGAACGTAAACATGCTTAACCATAAGTACACATGCAATCGCATTCGGATATGTAATATTTGTTCACATCCGGTCTAGTAGGAGCTTTTGGGATCTCTAAACCGTCAGTCCTCAGACAAGCATTCTATCCATTACCACCGCATAAGTGATCTCGTATCTTGTTGAGTGCAATCTTGTCTACACTCTTACGGGGAATAACGGTAAGTGCAAGATAGAAACGAGTGCTCTAATTTGAGTTTTCAAATTTGCATGTGAAAGACTAATTGTATATGCATGTACTACCTCGTGAAACGGTGCGAGCCGACAATCAAGATCACCATGTGTTGCATGACATACAAACCACAGCGGTCGTCGCTGCCCTGTTGATGACACTGTGAAGAAAGAAAAATAAATTAAGAGACAAAGAAAATATATCAGAAAATCTAAATCTTATATATGATAGCAACTTGTACCTTGAAGCGGACATACTCGACTTGGAGCCCTTTTTGTCGTCGTGTGTCCCTCCCGCTTGACGTATTCCTTGAAACCCCTATATACATTGGAAAGATGTCGTTGAGTAAAAAAATAATGATTGTAGTTAAATACAGAAAATGTTAGATAAGAGTGGTGCACTTACTGCTCCAAAGGAGGCTTGATCGCGTAGGCCATCGGTCTCTTATCAACCGAATTAAAAGTGTACACTTTGTTGTCTCTCGGAAGGAGCACGAGTAGAACCCAATGGTTGCTTATTAAATGGTATGCAACAAGAAAATAAGTTCACATACGGTTTCATGTGTAGAAGTAATTGAGCAGTGAAGTAGTACTTACTCTCGTGGTGCGGGAATAGAATGAAGTCCTTCTTCGACTCGACTTGCAATGCCCTCTTGATGTAGCCGCAACCCATTCGGTTGAAGCCTAGCCATCGTCGCGACACAAGCTCGTGGTCGATTTAACCCAACTAGTTGTCGATTCGTCACGACCATTGCCTCATCGCCTCGCAACTCGCATTGAATGTTAAAAGTGTAATGCAAAATTCTATGGAAGTCATAAAGTCGTACAGCGTGGTGCGATACTCACGGCGTCGAGATCGTGCAAGAGAAATATCGATGGCTATCGGTTGGTACAGACGGACAGATCCTCAAAACTAATCGAATGTCCCATCCTCCTCGCGGTGGAAATGTCCCTTTCGTATCTAACATTGAAGTCGACACGCTCGCTATCTTTCGCTTTGTCAATGTACCATCCATGGAGTCATCGAGTCCATATGCCTAGAGCGTTCAATTTCTTTGGGAGGCGTATGGGCTTTCCATGTACGTAGGCCTTAAATTCATAAGGCTTCACCGTGGTCATCTTTGGCTCTCCTTTACGGGCGAAGGAGTCTCCGAGGCCGGCGATGGGCTTTTCATATACCCGAGGGGCGCTGTGGCCTTTGTGAGCCTAGCCTTTTAGCAGAGGCCTCTAGTGGTTACTGTGGTTGTCGTGCTAGTCCTTTTATGCACCACTCAGACTTTGTGCGGGGCTCGTCACGATCGTGGGAGCGGCGCAGTACGGTAGGAACCTACAAAGCACGCGCATAATTAAGTAACTTGTTGCAATACTCTGGAATGGTACGAAGGCGTGAGGATGTTTACCTTGACCAAGATCGGCGCTGTCGTGGGCCACTTGATGAGCGACATCCGCGCTGGCCCGAGAGTGGTGATGTCTTCGTTAGGGGAACTCGAGCACATGTGATAAGAAGGCTTCGTGGGCGTAGTCCACCGACCCTCATGTAGCCCTTCCCAAAGGTGACCATGCACCGTGTCGGTCTCCTTGCATGGAAATGCAACCCGCGTCAGACCTCAGCAGAAATCCGTCTTCCGTCGGGTGGTGGCACTTGGTAGGCGCTGCAAAAAGTGCGCAACTTGAGAGAAAACATATGAAGAGTTACCCTCGCACCATTAAGTAAGGCAAAATTAATTATTACCTTCAGCTGGGGACCGGACTTATCATTTTTGGAACCGCAGCTACTTGGTGGGGGCACAGGTTTCTCTACAGTAGGCGGGGGCATCTGGCTCTGACTCTGGGAGATCATCGCCATCATCTCGGCCCTTAGGCGCTCCTCACGTGCCATCATCTCCACCCTCATCTCCTCCTCACGTGCCATCATCGCACCTCATCTCCTCCTCATCTCCTCCGAGATCTCCTCCTCACCGCTCCCTAAGCGTGTCCTTCAGGCGCTCCGCACGTGCCTCCCATGTTCTTGATCTGGTACTCGAAGCAGCATCTTGGAAGTAGGACTTCTTCGTATGCCCCGCCCCTGCGGCAAGCACCCGGCCCTTATGGTCGGGCTTTCCGATCGCAGAGAATAGGATGTCATTTGACCCTTGGCTAAGAAAAGTCCCCTGCTCTTTCCTCTGGCTTACCTCCTCCTGCAAGAAGCGAGTACGAATTAGATCTGAAATACAACAGGAATGGTCTACTGCAATGTAGCAAGTTTGATATCTTACGATGGTGGAGACAACTTGCGCGTAGTGGGGTTTGGTACTACCACCGCCTGTCCCGGTTTTCTTTGTCCTCGCTAATACCCGATCACGTGCCGCTCCTCACATATATGCGAGTAAGGCATCGCTGTCCGGAGTTGGCGCACTCCTCGGCTAGTCGTGCCCGTTACGCTTTCTTCCCTTCGTAGCCGCTGAACCGAGGTGGTGCGCGTGCGTGTTCACCTCAGGTAGCAACGTTCCTCTGTCTCGGCTCCTCGCCTCGGGCGTACTCTTCATCCTCGTGAACTCCTCCCAAACATCGGGAAGCACGAGCGGATACCTCTCGAATGGTGCACGGCCTTTCAAAGACGTACTCACTTGTGTATGTAGACCCTAAAGTGCCTCGAGCCACACCCATCCTCTTCAAGGCGCATCACCGGCATTGTTTTCATCCTCCTCTTCTATAATCCATTTCCCCTTAACCTCGTCCCACACCGGTTCTTACGCTCGACGACCTCCTTTCTCCAATCCTTAACCGTTATGGGAACTCTCTCCTCACCAGTTGCAGAGGAATGGCGGTATCGCCCCTTATACTTGGGAGGACCGTGCAAACGCCCGTCGCATTGAAGTGGAGAATTTGCGGCGTTCTCCTGTGGCCCCTTTGCTCGGTCCTCGGGCCTTCCTCACCTTACTCGGCCCCTCGACATTTGGAACCTGCTCCGCTCGACACTTGGAAGTTGGCTTGGCCTCGGAGCACCTTCTACTCTTTACGGCGATGAGCCGATGCTCTCAATTGCGACATTTTGAGTTTTCTTATCTAACATGGACATATATTTCACATGAGAGAAAGCAATTCGTAGCTATTATGTGAACTTCACAATAAATCATCTAAAGTAACAAATCAATGGATAATTCATAGCATGTCATTGTTGTAGCATATTGCATTAGAGTAACAGATGAGCGAATGATCTTCAAGACAAGTCCGTATGTAGACCAACTAAATACGTATGGACGATAACTCCTAATCTCTAAATAGGTTTGGTCCTAATCCCATTCGAGGATATGGGTTTGGGCAAGTTCTAAGCCGTTGTACAACTCGGAGAAAATTTGGAACATCTCCCATTGTTCTCCGGATACACGTCTCGACGACGGTCAAGAGGGTGTGTATCCAGAGAACACCGGGAGACGCTACCAAATCTACTCGTGAGTTGTACAACACTTCGAGAACTTGCCCAAACCATATATCCTCGAACTATCAAAATCGTGGACAATTCGAGATCGCTTGCTTATAAATATGTCATTCGACATATTTATAAATAAGCACTCTCGAGCGGGAGACGAGGTTACATAACCTAAACTCTAACATATCTTTGAGATGAAAAGGAAAATAATATGCAATTATAATTGAAATAGCTATCTCAATTAAGAGAGTCTAAAGTTGCATAATAGTATGGCGAGTCTGAAGCACATATGACAAAATATTGAAAAAGGCATGAAAACATACATGGAAAGAAGACACTTCTTTGCAAGAGATGTACTTGATACTGGTTATGATGGATTACATACCCAGTTTGTGGATTGTTGGCAAGGACTTCCCATTTCTATATTGTGAAGTTTAAAATTGAAATGATATGTTAAGCACATCCAATTGTCCTAGTAGAGTAACACCTAGATTTGTCGCCAGAACAAAGCATAAATATGTTCAATTGCTATTACATTCGACATTCTTTGCTTGCATGTAGTGATGGGTCATGATTTGGCTTATTCAGATTATAGATCAAGAATTCATTATGGCCTTTCACAACAGGGTTCGAAATTAGTAGTCTTCTTTGTGGCTTGCACATAAGCGTAACCTTTGATGTTTGGCCTTTTAAACAAGGTTGAAGTAGATAAGCGATTTTCCTATTCAATAAGATATTTTCTAATGTGCGCACAATATCTTCGTTACTTTGGCTTCCTCTGTTGACTACACAATGTCCAATTCATCACTCAAGATGTGAGTTAAAGCTAATTAGCAGCTTGAGAAAGATGCTTATTAATGTTCAATTTTGAAGTGCTTGCTTCCTTTGTTTTCATCGATAACAATAGGCTAATGAGTTTCTTTTCAGTTCATCCTGCGAAGCTCTTAATGCCTGCTATTCCATTGGGTACATTACTAGCGAAGATATCCACAGGCACTGCGCCACCATATCTTTTTCTGGCTTAATCCTCAAACATCCGCTCAGGACATGATGCAACCGGATTTGTTGTCAAGCTTGTTTTTAACAACTTTAGTAAGTACAGTTTCATAACACACTTGCATTGTCTACATGTGATGTAATCTACATATGGGATTTCTTTTCAATGAAATTCTTTCATAACACATTGCATTGTCTACATGTCATGTTATCCAAATACATGATTTACGCTCTCGAAATAATTTCATAACACACTTGCATTGTCAACATTTCTTCTAATCTAAATATGGGATATACGCTCTCCAATTTTCAAACAAACCTGCGTTCTATTTTGAGTTGTTTGATAAATTTCTACTATTTCTAATAGTTATTATGGGATGTATATCTGTGATTGTTTTCAATTGGGGTGGATATGTTCATAGAAGTTGTTATCATATAGATTGCATGTACGATTACTGCGGTTGTCCCGCAACTTACGATGGAGCGCCGAGGAGGTGGGGCACCGGACGATGGGGCCGTTAGGCGTCGGGCGCGCCCAGGCGGTGAGGCGGCGAGGCGGAGTGGAGCGCCGGGCGGTGGAGTCGGTGGGCGCTGGGCGATGGGGCCGTTGGGGCTTGGCGGCGGCGGGCGGTGAGGCGGCGGAGCGGCGTGGGCGCTTAGGCGGTGGGCGCCCGGGCGATGGGGCGTTAGGCGTCGGGCGGTGGCGGCGGAGGCGGCGTGGGCGCCGGGGTGGGCGATGGGGCCGTTAGGCGTCGGGCGGCGCGCGGCGTGGGGCGACGGAGCGGCGTGGAGCGTCGGGCGGTGGAGTCGGCGGCGGGCGGCGGCCGTGGCGGCGGAGGTGGAGGCGGGAGCTTGAGAAAGGGGCTAGGGCAAGCGAAGGCAAGGCACGCGTGAAAGCTTCTCAGAAAAATCGCCTTAAGTAAGGGTATCACATTACTATCGGTTTTACACAAAAACCGACACAAATATATTTTACAATACTATCGGTTTTAAGACAAAGCCGACACCAATATGTAGATCTCAATACTATCGGTTTTAAATAAAAACCGACACAAATATTAGTTCAATACTATCGGTTTTACACAAAAAAGCGATGCGAAATATGTTTCACAATACTATCGGTTTTTCAGAGAAAACCGACACAAATATGAATGTTTAAAATACTATCGGTTTTGCTCGAAAAAAGCGACACTAATAGTACTATAACAGGTTTTGAAGAAAAATTGGCACAAAATAGTACTATCGGTTTACAAGAAAAACCGAGACAAAAAGTAGTCTATTACTATCGGTTTTCACTAAAAACCGATACAAATATGAATGTTTAAAATACTATCGGTTTTATGAGAAAACCGACCCAAATGTGTAGACTTTAATACTATCGGTTTTCAATATTAAACCCGACACAAATATTTGTTCAATACTATCGGTTTTGAAGGAAAACCCACACAAATAGTCCTATAACATGTTTTGAAGAAAAATTGGCACGAAAAGTACTATCGGTTTACAAGAAAAACCGAGAAAAAGTAGACTATTACTATCGGTTTTCATTAAAAACCGATACAAATATGAATGTTTAAAATACTATCGGTTTTAGGAGAAAACCGACACAAATGTGTAGATCTTTAATACTATCGGTTTTCAATAAAAACCCGACACAAATATTAGTTCAATACTATCGGTTTTGAAGGAAAACCCACACAAATAGTCCTATAACATGTTTTGAAGAAAAATTGGCACAAAATAGTACTATCGGTTTACAAGAAAAACCGAGACAACAAGTAGTCTATTACTATCGGTTTTCATTGAAAAACCGACACAAATGTGTAGATCTCTAATACTATCGGTTTTCAATAAAAAAACCGACACTAATAGTACTATAACAGGTTTTGAAGAAAAATTGGCACAAACTAGTACTATCGGTTTTTAAGAGAAAACCGACACAAATAAGTTGATCTCTAATACTATCGGTTTTCAATAAAAAAACCGACACAAATATTTGTTCAATACTATCGGTTTTGAAGGAAAACCCGACACAAATAGTCCTATAACATGTTTTGAAGAAAAATTGGCATAAAATAGTACTATCGGTTTACAAGAAAAAACCGAGACAACAAGTAGTCTATTACTATCGGTTTTCATTAAAAAACCGATACAAATAAGAATGTTTAAAATACTATCGGTTTTTATGAGAAACCGACACAAATGTGTAGATCTCTAATACTATCGGTTTTAAGAGAAAACCGAGACAACAAGTAGTCTATTACTATCGGTTTGCGTTTAAAAACCGACACAAATATGTAGATCTCTAATACTATCGGTTTTCAATAAAAAAACCGACACAAATATTGGTTCAATACTATCGGTTTTGAAGAAAAAACCGACACTAATAGTACTATAACAGGTTTTGAAGAAAAATTGGCACAAACTAGTACTATCGGTTTTTAAGAGAAAACCGACACAAATAAGTTGATCTCTAATACTATCGGTTTTCAATAAAAAAACCGACACAAATATTTGTTCAATACTATCGGTTTTGAAGGAAAACCCGACACAAATATCAATCACTATTGATTTTCCAGACAAAGCAAGATGAAGTCTGATTTCGTAGAATTCATTGATGAAAGGGTAAAAAGGCCACAACTTTTACAGATATAGTTGGAATTCTTTCAAATTTTGCAGAAACATACTTTGGGATATTACAGGTCTATTCAAAAAGAATTTTCAAAAAGATTTAGCATCGACAAAGATGCAAGAATTCACTTTGTAAGCATGATTCTAGCTTATAGATCGCAAAAGTCAAAACTTATGCAATTAAAGTCCGTGTTTTTCCAAATTTTCCAGTAAATAAACTTTGGACTAGTTAGAAGCTTTCCCAAAAGAAAAATCCGTAAACAAATTTTACGATATGTAAGCGAATGACCAACTAGTAAGTAGATTTCAAATATGTCACAATGTTCCATGAGAGATTATAACTGTACAACTTTACCCAAACAAAAGGCACGATAAAACATATGTCTTAAACACTAATGGCTTAAAGAAAATGAACAAACATGATAAAATGAACAAACAATACAATATTTCCTTTAGTTACAAGACAACCCTTCTTGATGATCTACGCGCACGTAATTTCTTCGATGTGTGTCGTCATCCCGCTAAGATAGGCCCCATCGCAAATGGAGGTATTTCATCGAATTGATTGTATTCTTCTTCATCTCGACATTTTCGACACCAACGATCCGCCGCTTCTTTGTGAAGGACAACGTGCAACCTCGGATTGGCGGATCACGCACATAGAAGACTTGATTTGCTTGCTTCGCAAGTACGAACGGGTCATCTTTGTAGGCGAGTCCGCTTAGATCCACAAGAGTAAAACCTCTCTTATCGACCTTCACTCCATGTGTTAGTCCCACCCACTTACATCGAATAATGGAATTTGGTATATTCCGTAATCGAGCTCCCAAATTTCTTGATTATCCCATAATACAAGTACATTGCCGTTGAGGATCCTCCTTTCGAGTGATGTACATCGGAAAGAGCATCTATGCTTACACCACTGCTTTGAACAAGACTCTTCGCATCTTGACTTTCGATGTAAAAGGTGTACCCATTAATATCGCACCCTGCCATATCTCGTACATTAAATCTAGGTCCATCACCAACCATTTCACATTCTCACTAACAGAGAACTCTACCGTTTGTTTGAACCATGTAACAAATCTATCGTTGTGTTCTCGCATGATGGAAACTCATCCATATGTGGATTCTCTTCCGTAATATCAACTTATGATGCTTGATGTACCACGCAACTTCGTGCTCTCACGCAAGATCATCAAATGCGCTTTGCAATACATATCAAACCGTGGCCTCGTTAGTTTCGACCCCACGGTTCCTTTGCCAACAAGTCCGCCTCGTGGCGAGATACAGAACACCGATTGCTTGTCTTTTCCCGAGATAGTCCACACAAAACTCAATAACTTCTTGATCCCATAACCTTCCACAATACTACCCTCGAGCTTGATCGATTCCTCACATAGGACTTTAATATACCCATATACCTCTCGAGCGGATACATGTAGCGTAAGAAAGCGGGTCCACATATCTTAATCTCTCTAACAAGGTGAACAACAAGGTGGACCATGGCGTCGAAGAACGACGGTGGAAATGCATCTCAAGGCGACATAAAGTCCGCACCACCTCCTCTGTAAGTTGTCTAGCATGTCGGGTCAATAATTTTGCAGAGATCGCATTGAAGAAGTAACACCGTGATTGCAAACCCGACATCCTCTGGCGTAATATTTTGGATTGCAACCGGAGCATTTGGGTCATCAAGACATGGCGATCGTGGGACTTCATGCCCAACAACTTCAAATCATCCAAGGACACAAGCTTCTTAATGTTGGCGGAGTAGCGGATGGAACTTTAATACCATGGAGACATTTGCAAAGTCCTCTTTTTCCTTCTTGGACAGGTGTAGCATGCGGCGGGGATATACGGACCTTTTCCATCCTCCTCTATCACTTTGCAAGCCCGGCCTGATTCCCATGTAGGCCATGTCGCGACGAGCATTCACACCATCCTTTGTCTTTCCGTATGTTCAGCAGATACCAACCAAATTATCGCAGACATTCTTCTCAACGTGCATGACATCAATACAATGCCGAACATCTAACTCCTTCGATCGGTAAGTCCCAAAATATTGACCTCTTCTTCCAAATGGTCCTAGAACGAGCAGATTTAGAGCTCTTTCCGTCTTGAACATCGATATCCTCTACACGTGAATATACTTGCCTTCCACTCATAGGTTGCGGTGCGAACGGACTTCCCTCTTCCCATCAAATTTGTCATCCATCTTACGGTATCGATGACTTGAGGTAGAAACCTCGGTGACCCATATACACGCTTTTCTTGGAATTCGCGACCATAAGCTCTCGGTCTCCTCTTCACAAATAGGACACGCTTTTGCTCCTTTCGTCAGAGTCCGCCAAATTACCAAGAGCGGAAATCATTTATGGTGCGAGAATACCATAGCCGTAGGGTGAAATGCTCTCTTCATGCGCATCCCACACAATGACCCGTCATTCCACAATTTTACCAAATCCTCGATCAATGGAGCGAGGTACACATCAATATCATTTCCTACTGTTTAGGTCCCGAGATTAGCAACGACATCATGATATACTTCCGCTTCATGCACAACCAAGGAGGAGGTTGTAGATACACAATGAATCGGCCACGTCTTTGTGACGATGCTCATGTTACCAAACGGATTCATTCCATCGGTACTCAATCCAAATCTTATGTTCCTCATTTCGCACCAAACTCCTCATGTTTCCAATCGATGTTTCTCCATTGAGCCGAATCGCAGGTGTCTCGACTTGCCATCTTCCTTTCGAGACTCATAATGCCAACGCAACAATTTTGCTTCTCTAGGATTTGCAAACAACCTCTCCAGACGGGAATGATGGGAAAGTACCACAATACCTTGGCGGTGCACCTTTAGTGACCTCTTCACCCTCGTTGCCCGGCACTTACGCTTCTTGTCATTACGCTTCTCCTTTTGTTTGTACCGAGGCACACCGCAAACCGGACACACGTGCAGCCTCGATGTGCGTTCGGTACAAGATGCAATCATTCGGACATGCATGTATCCTTTCTATTTCCATTCCCATGGGACATAGTAGCTTCTTCGCTTCATAAATGCTTGTTGGCAACTCGTTTCCCTTCGGAAGCAGATCCGATAGAAGAACTAGAAGTGCATTGAAACTTGTATCTGTCCAACGGTGTTTTGCCTTCAATTCGAACAATGCAAGGACCGAACCCAACTTGGTGTATTCTACTTTGCAACTTGTGAACAGCGGTTTGGCATCGTCTTCCATCAAGCTTTTAAACTTTTCAAACTCTCTTTCCGTGTAATTACCCTCCACATCCCGCAACATTTGCTCCAAATTCTCCTCCTCAAATATATCAGGCTGCAACTCATCATCTGGTTCCACCGTGTCTTCGTTGCATACCGGAAGGGTACTACCTGTCTCCCGTGATGGATCCAAGGCGTGTAATTCCTCACGGCCACGTCGAATCGTGGTCCTCGATTTGGTGAGTTGTTAAATCTTCTCAGATTGGTGCAATCAATGCAAGGACAATATATGAAGTTTACACCCTCCTCACCATGTCTGTTCGCAATTTTTTGAACTCCTTAACACCCTCTCAAATTCAAAGACTCACACGACTTTTGTCATACATCCATTCCTTACGGTCCATCCGCAATTAAAATTCACACAATAAATTAAGGAAGAATCTGAGCGACAAAGAAGCTAGCTAGCTATTTGAAATATTGAGACATCATTTCATTTAATATTACCTTTGCAAAATAGAGGACTGCAAGTTCCTGCAAGATATATAAAATGTGTTCTCCTAATCGATACCTAGATTCTTCCCTGGTTTAGAGCTTCCAATTCCCTAGATAGGAGACATACATTTTTAACATCAACAATGATATCAAACAATCTAATTATATAGTGCAAGAGCCTCTGGATCTTTTGACTACAACGAAACAAAACAAGGGTACCAACGATGACTCCCAATCTCTAAATAGGTTTGGTCTAATCCCATTCGAGGATATGTGGTTCGACAAGTTCCTAAGCCGTTGTACAACTCGGAGAAAATTTGGAAGATCTCGCTATTCTCCATATACACGTCTCGACAACAGGTCAAGAGGGTGTGTATCCGAGAATACCAGGAGACGCTACGAAATCTCTACTCTGATTGTACAACACCGCCGATCAGAACTTGCCCAAGCACATATCCTCGAACTATCAAAGAACGTGGACAATTCGAGATCGCCGCTTATAAATATGCCATTTCGTTCGGTATATTTATAAACAAGCATCCTCGAACGGGAGACGTAGGTTCCGCACCCTAAACTCTAGCATGCATTAGGTGACAGCAATAATAATTCCATATTAACACCAAAGCACTACAAATTAAGATAATTAACTACATGTGTACATGCTTGTGAAATAAAAGGGTGTGAAATCTGATAGGACATACACAATACCAGTGCAATCTAAACTTTCTTCGCGACATATCAAAAATACATAGTGCAAAATTAAAGGGGTTTGAAGGAATGCTCACATTTTGAAGAAAACCACAAATTATGCAAAATGAGGGGAAATCTCCTCAAGTTAGGGCTTCAAATTTACCCTCTTAACACCCACCCTTGAGAATTTCAAATTTTCTCACCCAAGTATTGCTTCCAACCACAGAATATAAGCTATTTTTTCTGGTGGCGGCGGAGAAACCTCCTCTGGAACAATAACAGAGAAGAGTTCTGCTCGAGTGGTATAATTAACCTAACGAGGTACATCACTATCGGTTCTCATATAAAAAGCGATAGTGATGTGATCATTCACATCACAGTCGGTTCTTATAAGACAAGCGATAGTGATTATCACAGTCATCACAATCGGTTTCCATATAGAAGCGATAGTGATGAGAAAGTACATCACTATCGGTTCTTATTTAGAAGCGATAGTGATGATAATACACATCACTATCGCTTCTCAAAAAGAACCGATAGTGATGAGCACGTGCTCATCACTATCGGTTCTTTTGTGAGAAGCGATAGTGATGTGCATTATCATCACTATCGCTTCTAAATAAGAACCGATAGTGATGTGTACGCGCTTATCACTATCGGTCTTTTGTGAAGCGATAGTGATGTGCATTATCATCACTATCGCTTAAATAAGAACCGATAGTGATGTGTACTTTCTCATCACTATCGCTTCTTATGTGGAAACCGATAGTGATGATAATGCACATCACTATCACTTCGCATAAGAACCGATTGTAATGTTCCTATGCTACATCACTATCACTTCTAACCTGAGAACCGATAGTGATTGTGATTAATGCCTCTCCTAAGTCATCTATCACAATCGTTTCTTCCTAAAAACTTAAGAACCGACACAGATGAAGCGATAGTGATGTACCATTCTGTAGTAGTGGACGCAGATGGGTCGATATGGTCAAATCCAAAGGTGGCGGGGTTGGGATTCTAGCAACGACGGTGGTAAGGATGGAATAATCCGGCCGAAGTAGGTGTACCAGCCTAGTGAGGACGAGGGAGCATGCCGGAGTTGAGGATGAACCACAGCGTCGGTGGGGTCCAAGACGCACTATCGAAACCAGCCAGATCCGGTGGTGGCGGGATCTAGGCTCATGACCAGATCCGCCGGTAGTTGCGACGTCGAGGATGGACAGATACAGAGAGCGACGACTCCCCCGCAATGTTTTGAACCGTGCCATCCGTCGCTTGTTGCGCGTTGCAACGCCCCCGGCTTCCCTGCCACTCGTCTTCTCGCCTTCCGTCGCGCTGGGTGCTTCGTCCGGAGAGGACAGGAGGAGTAGACACTACTACAGAATTGTACATCAGAATCGGTTCTTTTTTGCCATTACAGTCGGTTCAAGTGGCGATACGAAGTCTTTAGATAGTGATGAGGTGGAGTTATCACAATCGGTTTTGGCCCGATTGTGATAAAGCATTATTAGAATCGGTTATTCGGTCAAACCGATTCTGATGAACACTTTATCACAATCGGTTTTTTCGAATAACTGATTCTGATAAATGTTATCAGAATCGGTTCTTTCAAAGAAGCGATTGTGATCACGCCATCATCAGAATCGGTTCCATACAAGAATCGATTCTAATGAGGTGGTCATCACAATCGCTTCGTTGAAAGAACCGATTCTAATGATAGATCATCACAATCGCTTTCTTCCAAGAACCGATTGTAATGGTATGGTTATCACAATCGCTTCCGTCAAAGAACCGGTTCTACTGATATGGTCATCACAATCACTTTCTTAAAAGAACCGATTCTGATAAGAGGTCATCAGAATCAGTACCACTTAAGAACCGATTCTAATGATGGTGTCATCACAATCGCTTTATTCAAAAAAACGATTCTGATGAGACGTCATCAGAATCATATATACAAGAACCGATTCTGATGACCCTCATGGGGATGTTGCAATTTTGCATATTACCCAAAATAGCATATATTAACAATGGGCATATATATATATATCACATTCACAATACAGAACACAAAATGCACATATCACATTTACAGAACACGAACACTTAAATTACAATACATATAGCCCATTCGTTCACAACATACAAACACAAACATGCTTAACAATCAGAAGTGCGTACATATATATCACATTGACATATACAATTAATATTGTTTCCATATGGATTAGTAGGACGCTTCAGGATCTCTAAACCTGCCGTCCTCCGACATAACTTCTAACCAGTACCATTGGCATAAGTGATCTCGTAAATTGTTGAATGCTTTGCTGTCTAAGCTCTTCTGGGGGATATTGATCATCTGCAAAACATAAATGAGTGCATGAATTTAAGTTTCAAAATTTGTATGTGAAAGGCTAAGTATGCATGTACATATACCTTAGGAAAAAGGTGTGAGCCGCCGACGACAACCAACATGTGTTGCATGACATAGAAGCCGCACAGGTCATCGCTACCCTGTTGATGACACTGTGAAGAGAAAAAGAAATTAACACACGAATATTAGATGTCAGAAAAAATTAATCGTATATATGCTAGCTAGGCACTCGTACCGTGAATTTCTTATACTCCAGCGTCTTGCCCTTTTTGTTATCGTGTGACCCTCCTTCATCGACACAGTCCGAGAAACCCCTACATATATTGGAGGGATGCCATTGAGTAAAAAGAATATAGTTACATTCAGAAAGTGTTAGGTTACGGTAATGTACTTACTTCTGCAAAGGACACTTGATCGCGTAGGCCATCGGTCTCTTCTTGATTGAGTTAAAAATATAGACTGTGTTTTCACTCGGAACGAGGACGAGTAGAACCCAATGGTTGCTTATTAAATGGAATGTAGTGCAAAGAAATAAGTTCGCATACGGTTTAAGTGCGTACAAGTAATTGAAGGGTTTGTACTACTTACTCCTCGTGGTACGGTATTACAACGAAGTCCTTCGTCGACTCAGTATGCAATACCCTCTTGACGTAGCCAGCAACAAACACCGGATGTATCCTAGCCGTGGTCGCAGACACAAGCTCGGGGTCGACGAACCCAACTTGGTTTTGATTCGTCACGGCTCGCTGTCTCATTGCCCTGCAACTCGTGTTGATATTAGAAAACATAATGCAAAATCCTATAAAAGTCATCAGCTCATGATGTATGGTGCGATACTCACAACGTCCAAGATCGTAAAGTAGAAATATCGACGGCTTTTAATTGGTACACAAGAAACAGATCCTCAAAACTGACAGGGAATATCCCATTCTCGTCACGATGGAAATGTACCCTTTTATACATAACATTGAAGTCAACTCGACGCTCTTCCTCATTCACCTTATCAACATACCATCCATGGAGCATGCGAGTCCACCTGCCTAGACCATTTAGTTCGTTGGATGCAAGCAGGGGCTTTCCATGTATGTAGGCCTTAAAATCATAAAGGATGTCTGTGGCCTGTGCTGACTTTCCTTTCTGGGCCGAAGGAGTCTTCGAGGTGAGGGTAGTTGGCTTTTCAAGTACCTCAAGGGGCTTTGTGGCCTTTATCAGCTTTGCCTTCTTGGCGGAAGGAGTCTCAGAGTCCTCTTGTGGTTCTGTTGGTGTCGTGCTTGTCCTTTTACACGTGAGCTCTGCACTCTGTGTAGGACTCATCACGGTGGTGGGAACAGAAGCAGGAGCAGGAGCAAGCACAGGTACGGTAGGAACCTGCGAAGCACGCGCATATTTAACTTATTGCAATACTACTGGAATGGTAGAGAAGACGCGGGGGATTTTTACCTTGACCAGTACGACACCCGTCGTGGGCCATTTGATGAACGACATGCGTGCTTGCCCGAGAGTGCTGATATCTTCGTTGGGGGGAACTCGAGCACGTGTGATAAGAAGTGTTCATGGACGTAGTCTACCTGCACTCTCATGTAGCCCTTCCCTAAAGGCTGACCATGCACAGTGTCGGTCTCCTTGCATGGAAATGCAACCCGCGTCAGCCTCGACAGAAATCCGTCCTCTGTCGGGGTGGTGGTGGCACTTAACAGGGCACGCAAGATGTACGCAACTTGAGGAGAAACATTGTGGGAGTTACACTTGTAGCTTTAAGTTAGGAAAAATTAATTGTTACCTTCAGCTGGGATCGGTCTTATCATTTTGGAACCACACTGCTAGGTCGGGCACGAGCTTCTCTACAAGAGGCGAGGATTCTGCTCGACTGCGGGAGATCATCGCCATCATCTCGGCCCTCAGCGCTCCTCACGTGCCATCATCTCCCCTCATCTCCTCCTTGATCTCCTCCCTCGGCTCCTCCTGGCGTCTCCTTGAGGTGCTCGCACGTGCCTCCCATGATCTTGATCTAGCACTCGAGCGTCATCTCGGAGTAGGATTTCTTCGTATGCCCGACCTGCGGCAAGCACTGCCCTTATGATCGGGCTTCCCGATCGCAGACGACGTGATATCCTCCGACCCTTGGCTCGTGAAGGTCCCTGCTCTTTACGTTGGCTTACCTCCTCCCGCGATGGCGAGTAT
Source organism: Otatea glauca (assembly GCA_036346275.1). Lineage (NCBI taxonomy): Eukaryota > Viridiplantae > Streptophyta > Magnoliopsida > Poales > Poaceae > Otatea > Otatea glauca. Next base: position 23,865,668 of record CM070715.1, read on the forward strand.
GTGTTATATCCAAATACAACAAGTCGGGTCAATCGCAATGTACTAAGTCGATGTCTTACGATGACAGACGACGCGTCTTGTGATGGCGGGGTTTGCGACTACAAGCTGCCCGTCGGGGGTTTTCTTTGTCCTCGCTAATACCCAATTGCGTGTCCGTTCCTCACATATGTGGGAGTAAGGCATCGTCGTCCCGGAGTTCGCGCACTCCTCGGCTAGTCGTGCCCACTCTGTCTTCTTCCCCTCATAGCCGCCTGTACCGAGGTGGTGCGGGTGCGTGTTGTGCCTCTGGATAGCGGTGTTCCTCTCTCTCAGCTGCTCTGCCTCGGGCGTACCCTTCATCGCCGTGAACTCATCCCAAACATCTGGAGTCACGAATGGATACCTCTCGTATGGTGTACGACTTTTGAGTACGTACTCACTGTGCATTAGGACCTTGAAGTGCCTCAAGGCCACACCCATCCTCTTCAAGGCGTACCGCCTCGCGTTGCATTCATCTTCCTCCTCTATAATCCATTTACCCTTAACCTTGTCCCACAACCGATTCTTCTGCTCGGCGCTGACTTCCTTCCTCCAATCCTTAATCGTTATGGGCACTCTCTCCCTCACCAATTGACCGAGGAATGACCGGTATCGCCCCTTGTACTTGGGAGGATCCGTGCAGACCCCCGTGGCATTGAAGTGGAGAACTTGCGGTGTTCTCTCTGTGGCCCCTTTGTTCGGTCCTCAGGCCTTCCTCACCTTACTCGGCCTCTCAACATTTGGAACTTGGCTCGGCCCCTCAGGAGCACCTTCTACTCTGTCTGGCGAGGAGCCGATGCTCTCTAATTGTGACATTTTGAGTTTCTTATCTGATAAGATCATATATTTTACATGAGCGATAGCAATTCGTACCTATTTTATGAACTTGACAATAAATCATGTAAAGCAGTAGCTGAATAGATTAGTAATAAGATGTAATTATTCTAGCATATTTCAGTACAGTAACAGATGAACGAATGATCTTCAAGAAAAGTCTATCTGATGACTAACTAAATACGTACCAATGATAACCCCTAATCTCTAAATAGGTTTGGTCCTAATCCCATTCGAGGATGTGTGGTTCGAGCAAGTTCCTAAGCCGTTGTATAACTCCAGAGAAAATTTGAAGATCATCTCATTGTTCTCCATATGCACGTCTCGACAACAGGTCAAGAGGGGTGTGCATATGGAGAACACCAGGGAGACGCGACCGAAATATACTCTGAAGTTGTACAACACAGCTCAGGAACTTGCCCGAACCACACATCCTCGAACTGTCCAAAAAACGTGGACAATTCGAGACTACTTGCTTATGAATGTGCCGAAATGGCATATTCATAAACAAGTACTCTCGAACGAGAGACGTAGGTTACGCATTGTGAACTCTAACGTAAATCATATTACAGTAACAATAATAACATGCAGGTAAAAATTAATTACTGTATTTGCAGTAGATGATGAAAGCATGCATTGTGAAATTTGAACTCAGAAATGTTTGCAAAAGAATCACAAGCAAGTAGATGTAAAGTGAAAAATAATTATTGAAGCATTCTGGAACATATATCCATGTCTTACTTTAGTATTGCCAGAAGATCACCAAAGGCACGTACACAATGAAACATTTGAAACACAACTACAAAAGCTATCGATGATTATTACGGGTAATGGAACCAAGCCGCACGCTTTGCATGTAAATGAAACAAGTAATTTTTTATGACCAGACTTTGACACGTTTTGCATGTGCATTATTTTCACTACGGTGCCTCCAGGAACTCTAATGGAACCAGGGATGAAGTTCCTATTCAAAGAAGAATCATCCCGATTACTTGGACGAGAAAAGAATCCAAAAGCAAGAAGCTGTCTCTAGGTTGAATTGCACAATTCCGGATGATGACGAAACCCATGGTCAAGTCATTTGATCCGTGTTTGTTTCTTCGCATAAAAGCGTATTGATGAGCTAATTTTTTAATGCGATTTAAAATAAAGCTAATGGTTCAAATTCATGTATTCGATAAATGCAAGGTGAAGAAATTCTCGATTGGCTTTTGGATATCATAGCAATGGGTGATCTAGATGCATTCTTCCTCACGCAACACGAGAATATGCTCCATTTGTTGATGAGATGTGGAAGGACCCCGCCATACAAGCAGCATATAAAAGAAAGGAAGAATTGCATTTTCTCCCTAATGTTGTCGAGTACTTTTTGAGCAGGGTATAAACTCTACAGCTTTTAAATTAATATAGCTCCACCTTTGATAAGATGGCATTATGAGCTTAGTCTATTTGTTATCCGCATCTAACTCTATTAGCTGCCTATTCTTATTCTGAGTGTCATTTCAGGCTTTGGCCTGCTATAAAACATTTATGCACTATATGAAATGATAACATGGCATGGGATATATAGATGGTTTGGTACACTAAATCTAGTCCAACTCTGAATGAGAAGCCTATTGCAGCATATCAATGTGATCAGACTGCAAGGAATTATGGTTTGAACAGGTAATATCACCCCTCTTAGCTTAAACCTCCTACTACTATTCTAATCTCTATCAGCCCCAAACTGAAGCATTTGTCAGTTGATCACGCACCTCTGAATTCCAGGCCTCATAAGTACTCACCACAGGAAAAAGATGAAATTGAAAGGCTCGGTAGAATGTGAGAGGATCCTAATGCACATTCATTAAATAATTGAGTCCCTAACAATATTAACTAACACACAATAATATAAGATATGCATATAAAGAGATAAACAATGTAAATCTAGTATTATTCACCACAAAGACTTCATCAAGCATTGAAATAACCACAATATCACACCCATTTTGAAAAGTGGTGATCTAAATTTTCGAGTTAAATTATGGCACCTAGAAAAGAAAATAAATTCAAGGAAGTGACAACAACCAACCGGTGATGTACGTCGGGCGGCGGGCGTCGGTAGAGGCGGGCGACGGACCATCGGGTCGGGCGGCGGGTGGGGCGTGGCCGTCGGGTGGGCGGCGGGCGTCGGGTCGGGACGGTGGGCCGTCGAGGTCGGGACAGGCGTCGGGGTGGCGGGCGAGCGGGCGTCGCGCGGGCGGGGAAGGTCGTCGCTGTCGGGCGAGGCGGTGTCGGGCAAGGCGGGCGTCGAACGGTGGGCCGTCGAGGCCGGCGCGGGGCGTCGGGGTGGCGGGCGCGGCGGGGCGCGCAATGGGCGGTGGGCGCTAGGGTGGGCGGCGGAGGTCGAGCGGCGGGCGAGAATTGCGGACGGTGGCCGTCGAGGCCGGGCGACGGGCGCGGGGTGGCGAGCGGCGGGCGGGGCGCGCGGGGTGCGGGCGCCGGGTGGGGCGCGGGAGGGCGAGCGACGGGGCAGGAATTGAAGCTAGGGTTACGGATTGATATGGCTGCGCCCGCGACTGAAATGGGCAGGAAATATTGAAGCTAGGGTTAAGTATCAGTATTGCTTTTTTTCTCTAGAAAACCGATACTGCTATTAGTCATCAGTGTCACTTCAAATACTAAACCGACACTGATGGTATTTATTAGTATCGCTTCACATAAAAAACCGACACTGATATTAATCATTAGTATCGGTTCACTTAACAAAACCCGACACTGATGAATCAATATCCGTATCGCTTTACTAAATAAAACCGACACTGATGCTCAATATCTGTATCGTTTTTTTTAACAAAACCGACACTGATGTTTATCATCAGTATCACTTTTTTTAATGAAACCGACACGGATATTAGTCATTAGAATCGCTTCACATAAAAAATCCGACACTAATGCTTTGAAGAAAACTGATTCTGGCACATCATTATGTCAATCGGTTCTCAGGAAAAACCGACACTGATGTAGCTCATTACACTATTTTCTTTCCAGACAAACCATGAAGTCTCTAAATTTTCAGAATTAAATCAAAGAGTGAACAACTTTTGCAAATATCGTTGGAATTATTTGAAATTTTCCAGAAATATACTTCGGGATACTACAAATCTTATCCAAAAAGAATTTTGCAAAAAAGAGTTAGCATTGAAAAAAAATGCCAAAATTCACTTTGTAGGCATGAATTTTCCTTACATAGTTGAAAAGTCGAAACTTTCTCAAATGAAGTCCAACTTTTTGATAATTTCCAAAAATGATTTCATATAGCTTAGCCTCATTTACGTGTCTCGAATTATATAGATTGTACATCACATCGAGACATCCTCAAATGGAATTTTCTTTCACAACATATGTCACAGAGTGCAGGCATAAAGAGAAATTACATTGCCATCAAAGCCTCAAACAACAATTCACCATGAATTTTTACTTTGAAAGCATTGCAAACTATTTTACATACATAATACAACACTAAGATTAACAACAAACATTGTAATAGTCCATTTATTTACAATCGCTGCTCATGATGATCTACTCGCACGTAATTGGCTCCATGTGTGGCGTCATCCCCGCTAAGACAGGCCCCATCTGCAAATGAAGGTATCTCATCGAATTGGTTATACTCTTCTTCATCTACAACATCTTCAACTCCCACGATCCGTCTCTTGCCATGAAGAACGACGTGCCACCTCGGATTGGATGGATCACGCACGTAGAAGACTTGAGTTGTTTGCTTCGCAAGGACGAACGGGTCATCTTTGTAGGCAAGTCTACTGAGATTCACAATAGTAAAGCCTCTCTTGTCGACCTTCACTCCATGTGAAAGTCCTACCCACTTACATCGGAACAAGGGAACTTGGTATATTCCGTAATCGAGCTCCCAAATTTCTTCGATTAACCCATAGTAGGAGTTCATTGTGGTTAGGGAGACTCTTTTCGAGTGATGATAATCGGAGAAAGCATTTATGCTCACACCACTATTTTGGACAAGACTCTTGGCATCTTGACTCTCGATGTAAAGGTGTAACCATTAATATCGTATCCTGCCATGTCCAGACATTAAATCTTGGTCCGTCACCAACCATTTTACATTCTCACTAAAAGAGACCTCCGCTTTTTCTTTGAACCATGTGAGAATCGATCATTGTGTTCTTGTGCGATGGAAAGCTCATCCATTTGTGGATTCTCTTCCGTAATATCAACTTATGCCGCTTTCGATGTATGGACGAACCTGTACTGCTCGCAAGATCATTAAATGTGCCTTGCAATACATATCAAACCTAGGACTCATTAGTTTGGACCCAACGGTTCCTTTACCAGCAAGTCTGCCCTCATGACGAGATACAGGAACACCGATTGCTTGTCTTTTACCTAGATAGTCCACGCAGAACTCAATAACCTCTTCAGTCCCATAACCTTCAACAATACTACCCTCAGGCTTCGACCGAGTCCTCACGTAGGACTTTAAAATACCCATGTACCTCTCGAACAGATACATGTAACGTAGGAAAGTGAGTCCACATATCTTAATCTCTCTGACAAGGTGAACAACAAGGTGGACCATTACGTCGAAGAACGACGGTGGGAAATGCATCTCAAGCTGACACAGAGTCTGCACCACCTCACTCTGTAAGTTGTCTAGCATATCGGGGTCAATAACTTTGCAGGAGATCGCATTGAAGAAATAACACAGCTTCGTGATTGCCAACCTGACATCCTCTGACAGAATATTTCGAATTGCAACTGGGAGCATTTGGGTCATCAAGACATGGCAGTCGTGGGACTTCATGCCCAACAACTTTAAATCATCCATGGACACAAGCTTCTTAATGTTTGCGGAGTAGCCGGATGGAACTTTAATACCTTGCAGACATTTGCAGAGATCTTCTTTCTCCTTCTTGGACAGGGTGTAGCATGCAGCGGGGATGTACGGACCTTTTCCATCCTCCTCTATCACTGCAAGCCTGGGTCTGATTCCCATGTAGGCCATGTCACGATGAGCATTCACACCATCCTTGGTCTTCCCAGGTATGTTCAACAGGATGCCAACCAAATTATCGCAGACATTCTTCTCAACATGCATGACATCAATACAATGTCGGACATCTAACTCCTTCCAGTACGGTAAGTCCCAAAATATTGACCTCTTCTTCCAAATTGTCTTTGGACGAACAGATTTACGGCTCTTTCCGTACTGAACATCGATATCCTCTACACGTGAATATACTTGCCTTCCACTCATAGGCTGCGGTGCCGAACGAACTTTCCTCTTCCCATCAAATTTGTCATCCATCTTACGGTACCGATAACTTCGAGGTAGAAACCTACGGTGACCTATAAACACAGTTTTCTTTGAATTTGGCAGCCATAGACTCTCAGTCTCCTCTTCACAAATAGGACAATATATGAAGTTTACACCCCTCCTCACCATGTCCTCTTCTGCAATTTTTTTGAACTCCTTAACACCCCTTTGAAATTCAGCACTCACACGGCTTTTCCGATACATCCATTCCTCACGGTCCATCTTGCAATTAAATTTCGCACAATAAATTAAGGAAAAACTGGAGCGACAACTAGCTAGCTATTTTAAATATTGAGACATTATTTCAATTAATATTACCTTTGCAAAATAGAGGACAGGTTCCAAGATATATAAATGTACTCCCGATCGATACCTAGCTTCTTCCCTCGCTTAGAGCTTCCAATTCCCTACATAGCAGACATAAATTTTTAAAATCAACAATGATATCAAATAACCTAATTATATAGATAGTGCAGTAGCTTGCAAATCTTTATACTACAACGAAACGAAACAAGGGTACCAACGATGATTCTTAATCTCTAAATAGGTTAGGTCCTAATCCCATTCGAGGATATATGGTTCGGGCAAGTTTCTTGCTTGTACAACTCAAAGAAAATTTGTGACATCTCATTGTTCTCCATATACACATCTCGACAACAGGTCAAGAGGGTGTGCATATGGAGAACACCGAGACGCTACCAAATCTACTCGGTTGTACAACACACCAGAACTTGCCCAACCACATATCCTCGAACCGCCCAAAAACGTGGACAATTCGAGATCGCTGCTTATAAATATGCCATTTCATTCGGCATATTTATAAATAAGCATCCTCTAACGAGAGACGTAGGTTCCGCAGCCTAAACTCTAACATTTATCACATGATAGCAACAATAATTCCATATTAGCACGAGAGCACTACAATAATTAAATAGATGTGTGCTTGTCAGATAAAGAGTGTGAAATCTGAACGCACGTACACAATTCCAGTGCAACCTGAACTTTATTCACGACATATCGAAATTACCTACTGCAAAATTGAAGGGGTTTAAAGAATTGCTCACATTTTGAAGAAAACCGCAATTGAGGGCAAAAAGAGGGGAATCTCCTCAAGATAGGGTTTCAAATTTGCCCTCTTAATACCCACCCATGAGGACTTCAAATTTTCTCACCCAAGTATTGCTTCCAACCACACAATATGAGGTGTTTTCTCGGGTGGCGGTGGAGAAATCTCCTCTAGAGCAACAACAGAGAAAGAGTTCAGCTCAAGTGCTATATATACCTAGCGAGGCACATCAAAATCGGTTCTTTTCAAGAAGCGATAGTGATGTGAGCGGTTATCACTATCGGTTCTTTTTAGAGAAGCGATAGTGATAAATCTGAAGACATCGTAATCGGTTCTTTTCTAAAAACGATAGTGATGTGAATGATCATCACTATCGGTTCTTTTAGAAGCGATAGTGATGAAAACAACACATCGAATCGGTTCTTTTCGAGCGATAGTGATGTGAGCGGTCATCACTATCGGTTCTTTTTAGAGAAGCGATAGTGATGAAAGACGCTGACATCGAAATCGGTTCTTTTGGAGAAGCGATAGTGATGTGGAAGGTCATCACTATCGGTTCTTTTCATAGAAGCGATAGTGATGATCACGTCTGCATCACTATCGCTTCTTTTTAGAACCGATAGTGATGTATATACGCATATCACTATCGCTTCTATCAAAAGAATCGATAGTGACGTAGACGTGATCATCACTATCACTTTTTTGTTGGAACCGATAGTGATGACCGTTCACATCCCTATCGCTTTTTAGTTTAGAACCGATAGTGATATGCCCAATGTTACATCACAATCACTTATAATCTTAGAACCGATAGTGATTATTACTAACACCTCTCTGAAGTTATTTATCACAATCGTTTTTTCCTAAAAACTTAAGAACCGATACGGATAAAGCGACAGTGATATGCCGTTCTGTATTAGTGAGAGAACCAAAGACTTAGGAGTCGACGGGGACAAGAAGCGAACGTGGGTCTTATATGTACTGTACACCCGACAATTTTCAATCTCACATATGTACTGTGCAGCTAAGAGAGAGAGAAAGAATTTTCGGCACAGATCCCTAAAAACCATTGGATGGTTGGTGCATGGTGCGTATGAACCCGTGTTCATATAGTCTCCTTATTCCTGTCAACCAGGGTGAATCGAGGGAGGACGAGAGAGCTAGTTCACTTGTACAAAGAGGGAGCCATGTAAAACGAGGACTAGCTGCTTATATGCCCCTGCACGCCACCACAGGAAACCTAGCAAGGGCGTGAGAGAATAACTACAAGTTTTATTGGTCGTCTGATCCCGAATAAACGGTCAGATGTCCAATGTTGCATCAGAGAATACCCGTCCACGTGTGAGTTTCCTCAATGAGAAGTAGAACGCTAAGGTTGTAATAGAACTAGATGCGTAGCGGGCCCACGTTTTGCTGCGGTGAAAGAAATTGTTGAGATAGACAAAAAAAATTAACAGAAAGAGGATTTTTTTTCAGAAATATCTTTTAAAAAACAAAAAGTGTTGATTTTTTAAAAAAAATTATTTTTTTTAAAAAAAATTCCTTTAAAAGGTTTGGAAAATATAGAAATCTAATTTTTTTTACGGTAGCTTAAGCATGCTCTCAGAACCCTTCTCACAATTTTTTAAAAAAATACAAATTTAGTAGCTCAATTAAATCAGTTAAGTTGCTTTAAATGCATTAGCAATATTGTTAGATTTTTAAAAATCGTAAAATTTTAATCATGATTTGACATTTTTATGGTAGCGTAGGCATGCTCTTAGAACCCTTTTCAAAAATTTTCAAGAATTTGCAAATTTAGTAGCTTAATTAAATCAGTAAAGTTGCTTTGAATGTATTAGTAGAATTGTTAGAATTTATAAAAATCGCACAAGTTTGATTATGATCTGAATTTTTTATGGTAGGTTAGGCATGCTCTGAGGACCCTTCTCAAAAATTTACAATATAATCTAATATCCCAATTAAATGAGCGAAGTTGATGCAAAAAATTGCTTTTGACGGGATTTAAACTCACCTCACGTATGCACCACAAACCCTCTACTATCTGAGCTAAGTGTCATTTGTGAAATGTGATGCATAATAAATTTATAGGGCTATGTAGCATGACACTGTAGAAACTACGGTGAACAACGCGACGTGGCGGAAAGTTCGGTGGGCTGCCGTACATCCCAACAATAGAGATTTATATATATACACCCATTCTTGCGTGGCTTCAGTTAGAGCCATCTTACGTAGCTCACTATCACTATGGGTGCGGCCCCGAAGATCTAAAACATAGCATAATGTTCAAAGTTCGTCTCGAAAAAAAAGACAGGTGATAGCACTGCATGCAGCAGTGGAAGCTTTGGCCTATTCGTCCTTTTTTTTACATTTTTTATTTATTTTGGTACTTTTTAATAAAATTATAAATCTAACTCTTTTTCGATCGTAGTATTTTCGCGGTCGAGAAAAGAAAAATTAGAATTGCAATCTATTTGGAAGAAAGTCAAAAAAGCGAAAAAGGTGTGCAAGAGGGCCAACGTTGTGCACCGAAACAACAGCCGGATGACCGGACCAAATGGACCCGTTGGAGAAATTTAAGAGCAAGATAAGGCATCTGTTGTGTTAAAAAGATTATCACAGTCTCCGGTCAATTTTGCGTAACATCAGCAGCATAATTAATCTCGATTCTGGAAGCTTCCATGCATCTCTGTGCGCGATGACGATAGCTAGCACAAACTGTATTGATAGTTGTTAAGGAACCTCACTATCGAATAGTCTGGGGTTCTCAAACAGATCTAAAATTGGGGAACAGAAAGAGATAGACACGTGTTTAGCGAGAGCAACTGCTGAATATTTTATTGCTTATGATTGCTTGTACATACGGGAGACCCCCTCCTCCTTTTATAGCGCTCACCTAGGGTTTCGGCTAAGGGACCAATATGGGTCTTCAATGGGCCATGAGGTTTCCCAACACTCCCCCTTGGGCCCTTTGCCGCGAGATGTATATGCCTCATTAAAACTCCAGAAAAACCCAGTGGGAAAAATACTTGGAGAAAGAGTACATAGCATACGTTTACTATGTTGCACGAATTGCCTCGTTAAAACCTTATGCAAGAAAACTTAATGAAAAACTTGCTAAAGAAAAAGAGTACAATTCTCCCAACTTCAATTGCTAATCTTCGAGATTCATGTTGGGTATTCATAATTCATCTTCGAGATTTATGTGGGAGTATGTGAAATATCTCCCCCTGAAATCTGCACTTCTCTAAGTCTCATCATCCCAATTCCTTTCACGCACCTTTCAAAGGTAGATGCTGAGAGTGATTTAGTGAACAAATCTGCAAGATTTTCACATGACTTAGTATGCAATATCTTGATCTCGTTCATCTTATGCAATTCATGAGCATAGAAGAACTTGGGGTTGATATGCTTCGTGAGATTGCTCTTCACATAACCCATCTGTGCTTGGGCAACACAAGCTGCATTGTCTTCATAGATTATCGTGAGAGTTTGCTCAATGTTCAAGCCACATGACTTCTGGATGTGGTGAACCATTCTTCAGAGCCATCCACATTCACGAGATGCTTCATACAAAGCAATGATTTCCGAGTGGTTTGTTGACGTCGAGACAAGAGTCTGCTTAGACGACTTCTAAGAAATTGTTGTTCCTCCACATAGGAAAACATAGCCGGTTTGGGACTTGCCAGTATGCGGGTCTGATAAATACCCAGCATCGGCATAGCCAACCAAATTCAATTCATTGTTTCTTCTAAAAAATAGACCAAGGTCTTTGCTTCCTTGGAGGTAACGGAAGATATCCTTGATCCCTTTTCAATGCTTTTTGGTGGGTTCTGCACTGTACCGAGCTAGCAAATTCACAGCGAACGCAATGTCCGGCCTGGTGCTATTCGCAAGGTACATGAGCGCTCCAACTGCACTCAGATATGGAAATTCTGCTCCCAGGACTTCCTCCCCCTCTTCTCTAGGTCTGTATGGGTCTAGGTCTGCTTGGAGTGACCTTCCGACTATTGGAGTCTTCGCAGGATATGCTTTTTCAAAGCCAAACCTTTCCAACACTTTCTGCGTGTAGGTTGATTGGTATACCAAGATTCCTCCTTGGACATGCTCAACCTGCAAGCCTAAACAAAACTTGGTTTTACCCAAATCCTTCATTTCAAACTCAGACTTCAAGTATGAGCATTCTTCTTCAATTTCTTCATCCGTCCCAATGATGTTCAAGTCATCTACATAGACGGAGATTATACAGAATCCATTCGGGGATCGCTGTATAAACACACATGGACAATCTTTGCTATTTGTGTAGCCTTTCTTGCAGAGGAAGTCACTCAAGCGATTATACCACATTCTTCCCGATCGCTTGAATTTCATACAAAGATTTCTCCAATTTCACATTGTACATGTTTCTATTTGCTCCGTCCTTGGTTCGGGATAGGAATTCCTTCCGTACTTTCATGTATATCTCCAATCCAAGTTTCCATACAAATATGTCTTTGTGACAACATCCATTAGCTTCATTCTCAACTTCAAGTTGACTGCCATTGAGATCAAATATCTAAAGGTAATTTCTCCCATGACCGGAGAATAGGTTTCTTCAAAATCAACTCCAGGACGTTGAGTGAAACCTTGAGCTACAAGCCTTGCCTTGTACCTTACAACTTCGTTGTTTTCATTCCTCTTCCGAACAAAGACCCATTTGTGACCTACGGGGTTTATATGGGGAGGTGTGCGGCATACGGGCCCAAACACCTCTCTCTTGTTCAGAGAGACTAACTCTACCGTGATTGCCTTTTTCCATTCTTCCCAATCTAGCCTTTTCTTACACTCTGCTAGAGATGCAGGCTCGGGATCATGATCAATGATCGAGGCAATCTTCTTTGCGAAGTATGCATCAACGTTGGTTGTTGCTCTATTCAGGGTTCTCCTGTTATTACAAAGTTTATGGCCATTTCTTCATGGGGTGCTTCATGCACTTCTACTTGCTCTTCACTGCTATTCCCTATCGCAGGAGCAAGTTCCTTTAGTTTTTCATCGCCTATGTGTGCGCACACATTATTTTCGGCGGCTTCCTTCAGTGGAAGATTCAAGTCTGGAATTGCCTTTTCCGTTGACTTCTTTCCAGGTGCAGTCTCAACTGCTCCCCTTCTTTCCTTGGGGCATTTTCGTGATTGGTTGTGGTAAGTCCTCTCGCCCGCTTTTCTCGGGCGCCTCCGGTACTTTGGGTTTGAGGAGCCGGGTTTCTGTTCTTTTCTTTGAGGCCTTTGAACAGGTTAAGGGATACCTTCTATTTTCTTTGGTATTTCCACCCTCTCGGTGCATTCCTTGCGGTACATGCGACTTAACCACGCCCTTGAGATCACAAAATGATCAGCGGTTCATTTGCTAAATTCGCAAATCAATTATCTTACGACTTCTTGATTTGCTTCATTAGTGCGGGGTCATGTGCGGGATCCCAGTGGAATGCCATATGATTTCCGACATTTTTCATCCAAAGGTTGATTTCTCCCGTAATGACGGAAACGATCCTCGCCAAAAATGCAATCGAATCGGGTTGTATGCAAGTCTCCAAATATGGGTTCCAAATACCGATTATGGATGCACTCTCATAACCAACGATATCCCGGACTTGCGGAGAGGGCCCATTGCAATGGCTGTGAGGGTGGTATAGGTACATATACCATACACCCAAATTTTCTAAGATGGGAGATCTTCGGGATGATCCCGCACAAGTGCATAGGAGAATGGATGTTGTAGGCCGACGGTCCGAAATTGATAAGAGCTGCTGCGTGCAGATCGCGTGTCCCCAACAAGTGTTGGGCAAGTTACAACTCGCAAAAGCGTCCGCAATGAACTTAATCCTCTTTATTAGTGCTTCACTAGTCCATTTTGCGTATGGACGTGCGGTGCGGAGTGCTCAATCGCTATCCTCGTTGCCGCAATAATCATCAAATGCCTTTTAAGTAAATTCTCCGCATTGTCCATTCTAATGGACTTCACGCGATGATCGGGAAAGCATTCTTAATTCTTATGATCTGCGAGATCAGCTTTGCAAAAGCATGGTTTCTTGTTGACAATAAGCATACGTGCGACCATTTCGAGGAAGCATCGATGAGCACCATAAAGTATCGAAACGGCCCTGACAGGGGCTGAATCGGACCGCAAATATCCCCCTGGATGCGTTCCAGGAATGCAGGGATTTCACTTTGCACTTTCATGACAGAGGGTGTAATTATTAATTTCCCGGTGGCACATGCAGGGCACACAAAATCTTCATGATTCGGAAAATTTTTAACATTAATGCCAGGACCTTGTGAGTTGTTCACTATATTTCTCATCATTCTAAGACCAGGATGACCTAATCTACCATGCCATAAAGAAAATAACTCAGAGCTTCTAAAAACAGTCTTCAAGGAAGTATACACTTCGGGTGCATGAATATTCGTGTAGTACAACCCAGTTTCATATGAGGGACATTTTTCTAATACCATTTTTCCACATACCGCGTGCTTTACAATGCACAAGTATTCTTTGCCATTTTCTTCATTGGTTTCTACGTGAAAACCATTGGCGCGGATGTCTTTAAAGCTTAAGAAAGTGCGCGTTGATTCAGGGTACAAAAGGGCTTCTTCAATTACCAAAGTTGTACCCATAGGTAATATAATTGTGGCTCTTCCTGAGCCGATTTCATATGAGTCGCTTCCTGCGATCGTAGTAATCTTTCCAGCGTTCTTCGTGATCGACTGGAAATATTTAGACTCTCTTAAGATGGTATTTGTTGTGCCACTATCAACAATGCATATCTCTTCCATTTGGGCGCTACACGATTTCTAAATAAAAGAAATATAATTCTAATCTGATAGAGGCAAAAACAATCCAAATATTGCTTGCAAATTTGAAGAATACTGGAATAAAGAATAAATTGTGTATTTATTCATGAAAGAAGTATGCTCTTCTAGAGCTTACAATTCATTATTCAAAAAAAAGCTAACAACCATAATCTAAAAAAATGCATTAAACAGAATCTATAAAATATGCATTAATTTCTGCTTCTATGTCATCGGCAGAAGTTTTCTCTTCATTTGCCATAATAATGGCTGCAGATCGATGTCCGTGCTATTCGTGAGGATGAGGCAAGTGGGGTATCTACATCCATGACATCGTCATCACCGATGTTGGCGAAGTGTGCTTCATGGGCGTTTTCTTTTGCCTTTCTCTTAGCCCGATATCGCTGATCACTTCTTTGGATTCCCGACATATCTTCGACCAATGTCCCCAAGTGCCACACTTGAAGCACGCTTGGTTCTCGCTGTCCATACGGCTTGGCGTGCGCCTTTTCTTTGTCATCCTCTTCACGGGGACTTTGACTTTCCTTTGGCCCGAGTCCTCTCTTTTCCACCACGCTTGCCCTTCTTTCTATTAATGGGCTTTCTCACCTTGTAGCTATTGGCATTGACTTACGTGCGGTGCCTCGTCTGTGGTGCGAGACGTAGTTCTTGCGTAGAACATCGTCTTGTGATTCCGCAACTTGCATTACATCAATCGATTCGCTATACTCCTTGTATGCGTCCCGACGATAGTGCGTGCACTCTAGATAGCATTAGGGTGGAAGGTAGAGAGAGTTTTCAATCTTCTCTTCAATAGTGATCTTCTTGCCACATAGAGAGATTGGTACAAATTCTGCAAGGCGGTTGTACTCGCCACTGCTTTATAGCTCAAATCTCAAAGCACCCAATCTTGCTATGCTTGGGGCAAGATGGTGTACTTGAGTTTTTCGAACAGCTTCTGAAGTGCAGTCCAAAGCTCATGTGCACTCTCCTCAGCCATATATTCGTTCTTCAAAGTGGCTGAGAGGTGGTGCCTGAGAAAATGCAGAGCATGATTGTTCTGCTCAGCGGTAGGTTTTGCGTCCTGCGAGGACCCTAGACCAATCGCTGCACGGAGCTTCTTGCCCCCAAGAACAATCTTTACGTCCGATGCCCAAGTGAGGTAGTTCTGACCGTGCGGGGCCAGTTCTTCAAACTCACGATTCACAATACCGGACATCTGCATGATTTCAAAATTCTGGTTTAGAGTACTACGTGTAATCTGATAGAAAATGGTTGCAAAGACATAAAGTGCAGAAAAATTAAATTGCTATGCATTGCAATATCTTAAATAAAGCAATGGATTCAAAATTCATAAAGAATATTCATAAAACATAGAAATAAAGCAAGAAAAATTAAAAACAGAGCCAAATAAATCTTCTTGATTTTCTGGCAATTTTTCAAAATTTTTGCAATTTTTTCTGCATTTTTTCTCTTTTTTTTCTTTTCTTTTTTTTCCTTTTTTTTTCTTCGGCCGAGCCGGCAGCTGGGCCTTGCGCCCGCGCGTTTTCCTTAGCCCATGCTGGTCCTGGCCTTCTTGGCCCGCATTGGCCTGCTTGGCCCGAACAAAATGTCACCGGCGGCTAGGGTTCCCCTTCCCTAGCCGCCACACGCACGAGCTCCCGAGGGGCGCAAGGTACAAGGCCACAGACACGCCGCACGAGCTTCTGAGGGGCGAGGCAAGAAGAGGCGGGGCGAGGCAACTTCGGGCGGGGTCCGATGGCCGGCGGCAAGGAGAGGGCGCGGCGCGGCAACTCGTGCCGAGGCCGCGAGGCGGCACGCGTCTTGGTCTTGTCGCCGCGAGCTTCTTCGCTTAGGCCGCCGCGGCGCCGTGTCGGAGTCGCGGGCGCCCGACGGCGTTCGGCCGGCGTTTGCACGGCCGAGCACGGCGGCGGGCTGCGGCGGCTCGGGCGGGCGCGAGCGCGGACGGAGTACGGCAGCCGAGGGCACGGTCGCGCGGCGCGAGGCCGGCGGGGGGCGAGGCCACGGTGGCGGCGCGATCGCTTGCGGCGGCTGGCGCGCGGCCCTGGTCCGAGGTCGGCGAGGCGGCGCGCGTCACGACGCGCCGGGCGGTTGGACCGAGGCCGCGAGGCGGCGCTTCATGCGGCGCGCCGGGCGGTTGGACCGAGGCCGGCGAGGCGGCAACGGCAGCGCGACGCGCTGCGTGTCGAGGCGGCGCTGGCCGAGGCGGCCGCCGGCGGCGATCGCGCGTCTTGAAGACCGAGGCGACGTCAATTTCTTTTTTTTCTGTGATGAACAGTAAAAACCATGTACTGTAGCTTCGTGCTAGTAGTCTTCGAGCGATCGCCGTGTAGCTTCGTGCCACGTGACGAAAGCGGTACAAGATGCGTAGGATAGATGCATGCATAGAAAACAATAAGCGTCTAGATTCAATTGCCAAAATCCTACCTTTCTCACCTTTCAAATCTGAACTCCGGTAGAGTTTCGTGCTGATAACGTGTTAAGGAACCTCGCTATCGAATAGTCCGGGGTTCCCGAACAGATCTAAAATTGGAGAACAGAAAGAGAGAGACACGTGTTTAGGGAGAGCAACTGCTGAATACTTTATTGCTTATGATTGCTTGTACATAGGGGGGACCCCCTCCTCCTTTTATAGCGCTCACCTAGGGTTTCGGTTAAGGGACCAACATGGGCCTTCAATGGACCATGAGGTTTCCCAACAATAGTTACTCCAGCCGTCCAGCAACAGCCCAAATCACTGAGCTGCTACTGCGATGTAACCGGCAACAATTATCTACTCAACTCCATCACCAAACGTAGGTCGCCCCATATAATGTGTGACTCAAATATTCTTAGTTTTGACGATCAAATGTATAAAAAAAATCCATCGGTCAGACGACTTTGATATTATTAGATTCATTATGTGAAACATACTTTTACAAAGGATGTTTTTGTTTGTGGTTTATAATTAACAACATATTACAACGAAACAATAGCAGTCGGATTAAGTAGTACTTTAGATGTCTAAGATGACTAACATTCACTGACTGAGGAATTGTTGGCGCCAAAAAATATGATGAATAATTGATCAGCTTAAACACACGCAAATACCAGGTTTATCTTGGTTCGTAGCGTTCCAGCCAATTTGATCCTGCAATCGGCAAGAAAATTATGATCTAAACAGCTATTTCAATCGATTAGGTTTTCAATACAAATATGATCCAAACAGTTATTTAGCCAATTAGATCACAAATAACGATAAATCTAAATAGCTTGTCATGGTTGATTAGATTATTAAATAAAGGCAGATTTTTTTGAAAAAGATGATGCGCAATAAGATCGGAGAAAAGCGAGCCTGGGTAAATTGGTGTAATCGGAGCTGGTCAATAATCGGCAATGCACAATTTTATTGATAAAAAACGAATTACAAAAAAAGATTTCTAAATTACAAGAGCTACTCCTGATCGATAGAAAGTAAATAAAAAGTAGATGCAAGTTGTTTGATTTATTGTTGGTTGGTTTTTCGCCTTGCCTCACGACCCCTTTTATAGCGTGTAGACTGATAGTGTCCTTCTCCGATTCATTACAAACCATAGTACATATCGGCCTCCAACTCTTGAGGATAGAATTCATTATTTGAACCGATATCGACTAGAAGTCCATATGTATAAGTAGGTCATACATCTTACCAAATTCTGGTGCTAACATATGCCCCCCTATTTTTGGGATATGTTAATCTTCTAAAAATCTTCTTTCGTTGGGTTAATCATGAATTACTATACCATTCTAGCTGTTCTTCTCGGTAACTGCTCCATTTACCATACCGCAACGGTGTGAACGTGCAATTTTTCCGCATTAATTACCATTGAAACTTCAAAAAAATTACCCACCAATGCCACCAGGTTTAAAAAAATTACCCACCAATGCCACCGGGTTTACCCCCTATAAATACCACCATTCACTTCCATCATTTTCACGGCCATTGACTTTCAACTCCTATATCATCGTCTTGCTCCTCATTTTTCTCAACTTCCCTTCTGCCAACATTTCGTCTCATCGACTCCGTCTTTCTTTTGGACTCTCATCAGCTTGGCAGAGTCCCCAATCAACTTAGAAGACATAGACCCTCATCAGTTATTCATCCCCATGCCCGACAGTAATGATCAGTATTACTTAGGTCCGGTAGGGAATCTTGACCCATCAGTTGTCATAGAATAAGAAATTCCTCGTCTTCCATTGTCCGCTCCTGAGTATAATATAGAAGGATGGAGAAAGAGTTTTAGGGCTTAGCCGACGGCGTTAAGAGGTTGGCAGGATTGGTACAATGAGCTAGCAGCGCAGAAAAGCTTGTGCGGGAGCGAATGGGAATAACGGATTGTCTTCCTTTATCTTTAGCCGACCTTGAAGCCAATGAGCCCTTAGTGGCCACGGCATATTACTTTTGGTCGGACACCTTCAATACTTTTATGTTTAGGACAGGTCCGATCGGCCCAACTCTATTGGATGTAGCCCAACTTTGCTGCTTAAGACCAGACGGAGATCAAATGTCGGCTTTTAGTGCCAAGCCTCAACATAAATTAATCCATACTAAAGGGGAAGGTTGGAGCAAGTACATCAGCAATAACAAAGGAATCGGTCTAGTGTTCGACAAGGAGCATGTAGCTTTTCTAAATATGTGGCTTTGATATGTCGGACTTGGAGGAGGAAGATGAGATAGAGAGGATGCCCACAGTAATTGATAAGATTATCTCGGCTTCCAAAGAGGCATCAGTAAAGGTGGTATCAGCCCCAGCCATGAAAGAAAAGTTGAAGCACTTCTTTGATCTATTACACATGCCATCGGACGCACTCCTGGATAATGCTCAGCTGATTTGTGATGCAATGGAAGCAGTGAAGGCCGAACTCCCCAAGGCGACGACAACTGAGCTACTTGATGTTTGTTTTCTTGATGACAAGAAAGAATCAGTTTGAGTGGCCAAGGCGAGGAGGGAGCTTCGGTCGGTTCAACAAAATGACAGATAACTCCTCGACAAGTTGGTAGCCGATGTAAAGGAAAAATATGATGAAGACAATAAGGATCTCAAGGACATCAAGATCTCCTACTCAAATCTAGAGTCAGCCAAAAAGTCCTTAAAAGAAGAGCTAGCCAAGGGTAAACACCCAATTATCCAACGCTCAAAAGCATATGGCAGACGCCTTATTGGCTCTCAAGGCCCAAAAAACTTCAATTGCTTCATCAGTGGTAGCCGTCAAGGAACGATCGGCCAAGATTGTCCCTGTTCTTAAAAGTCAAGAAGCCATATCGGTTTCATGCCCTGTTATAAAATCGGCAATCACCTGACCCTTGATAGCTGTAGCCAATTCATATGCTAGGTCGAACTTGATGAGTGTGTATGCCTATTTGCCACGTCGACCTCTCAAGATTGGAGCCGGCAACATATATTTTATAACATTGGTTTTACAAATAACTTTACAAGCTGATGCTAAAATATAATGCCTTAACTTGGTGCAAGCAAAATATAATGATAGGCAAAGTTTTTCTACAAAAGGTTACCTAGTTTTCGTATCAATTAACCGTCGACTTAAGTAAAAAATGACTCGTTCTTAACCATTGATTTCTTGCGTGAAGACAGCTCTGATCGTTGCCTCTTTAGTCGATATATATGATTTAAATGTTATGCCCTTCTAGGGAGTAGCTAAAATAGGAGACTTAGACAAATACTCCTTTATGCTCTTAAAAGCCTTTTGTTGATCGGCTTCTTAATTAAATTCTTGATCTCTTAATTTTAGCAATGGGGTGAATGAACTAATACGTCCAGATAAATTTGAAATAAAGCGTCACAAATAATTAATCTTGCTGATCAACTTTTGCAAATCCTTTTTACAAGTTGGTGGTCTGGTATTGGCTATAGTTTTGACCCTTTCTTGATTATCTCCAATCCCTTTTTCATAGATCATAAAGCCCAAAACATGTCCAACTAATATACCAAAAGCACATTTCTATGGATTTATCTTCAAACCATGTGCCCTTTTCTTCTTGAACACTGTTTTCAAATTGGCTAGATGTTTAATATCTTCTTAGATTTTATAACAACATCATCAATATAGATTTCCACAATATGGCCAACTAAATCATGGAAAATCAAATTCATAGCACGTTGATATGTCGCACTAGTATTTTTTAAGCCGAATGTCATAACAACCCACTCGAACAAACCTAAGGCATTAGGGCACCTAAAGGCTGTTTTAAAGATATCGACTTCTGTCATGAATATTTGATTATATCCGACATTACCGTCAAGAAATCTAATAATCATATTCCCTAATATAGCATAGATAAGCATACCGGCTATAGGTATCGGATACTTATTTTTCATTGTGGCTTTATTTAAATCTCTGAAATCGATACACACTCTAAGTTTACCATTTTTTTTCATAACAGGAATGATATTGGAAACTCACTCAGCATATCGGCAAGGCCAGATAAACTTAACTTCCAACAACCGCTCAATCTCTTCTTTTATTGTATTATACATGGCCAGATTAAATCGTCTAAGAGACTGTTTAAATGGCTTATAGCCCGATTTATTGGTAGCCGATGTTCAATCAAGTGTCGGCTTAAACTAGGTATTTCATGATATTCCCAAGAAAAATAATCTTTATAACTTCTCAAAAGCTTGACCAACTTTTCTTTGTATCCTAAAGCCAATTTTGAACTAATAAAAGTTGGTCTCTTCCTATCACCATCACTTATGTCGACTTCATTCAGCACATTAGTCGACGTGAATCCTTGACCCAATTTCTCATCTTCTTGAAAATCTTTGTCGGGACCCGGATTTGCAAATCCGAAACCCTCTGTGTATACTGCACTAGTCCAGGATCACGCTAGTGCACACAGTGGAAACATAGATGAAATACCATTCCATACAACGAATTAACTAAGAAGAAGCAAATTATTATTAAATAAAGCAAACGACCTTATGGTCAATGTTTACACCATTATGCCTTAAGGGCTTAAGAAACAAATACTATTGCAATGAAAAGATAACTTGAACCATTCGACATGCCACAGTGCAATCGTGCGGGAACGCCTTCCTAATCCACGTAGTCTTCATAGAATTCCTCTTCATGAGATTCATTATCTCCTTCAAAGAATCGATCAACAAGGGCATAAAGCCGTGAGTACAAAGGTACTCAACAAGTCGTAGGGAATTGATGCAAAATATTTATGCACGGCTTGACAAGGATGGCTATATAGTTTATTTTGCGTAAAGCAATAACTTGAATGGAAATACAATAAATAGATTGAAAGCATATTTATGAAAACATAAATAAATAATCGATAGATCAATGATAGACAACAAAACAACGTTGAACTCCCGCTCACATCCCAACAATTCCACATTCCACATTTCATGCAACACTCTATACCCGTGTGAAATTCCGGGCTTTGTCCATGATCATGACGCGCTATCCGAATAGTTTTACACTGCAGAGGTTGTACAACTTTACCCACAAGACATGAACATCTCTTTGTGCAAACGTTACTAACACACTTCCTTTGGTGTGTCGCAGATATCATGACAGCCTTTACAATGCATGGTCTAAACTCAGTCTTGCTCGCTAAGGTTTCGCCCATTAGGGCCCCTCTGCGCCTTGCGAATCTACCCGTCCATCCCGGAACCCACACCACCATTGGCAGTACTCAAGACTAGACATTACAAATTAATCAGCTAGGTCTGTCCCATTCCAGACATGTGGTAGTACGATTAGACCCAGTTCAATGGCGCACAAGATTAAGTCCTTAAGTTGTCTCAGGCAAGACATCCACATCCCAACGTGCTAGAAAGCACCCCCTTTACTGCACGATCACTTGCCCGAGGGAAAACAATTCGTTCAACCAAGACCAATGGCAAACCCCGCCATGGTACAACAAATTTTACAACATTGGCTAACGGCCACGATTCAATATCTCATTAAGTCAAGATTAACATTATTCAACATGTGACATGAATCCCAACGTATATGTAAGCATGTCTAAGCATAGCTACGATAACCCAATGTTGGTATTATGATTATGTCCAACTAGTAATGTCCCAACCTAGGTTTAACAATGGATACATGGCATACAACGAATCAAGGTGGCATAATGTCAACTAGGCATACATCTACTCCCATTAAATAAACATTGATACGTAAATAGCATGCAAGTGTATAAAATAAATTACTTTGCAAACATAGGATCAATATGATCAAAGGTTACGACTTGCCTTGCTGATCTAGTGTGAATCTTGGTCTTGAAGTCTTCGTTCGCTCCCTCGGAATTAGCGCTCACCGAAAATAAGCAACGAAACCAAATAAATACAAAACAGAGACTCAAACAAGCTCAAAACTGAAAATAAATGGCTCTGGAAGATAGATCTTGATTTTAGAAAATTTAGAAACTTGAATCGCCTCAATCGGAGTTCGTATGAGCGAGAACGGCCTCCAAAGATTAAATTCAGAGAAAATACAGAAAATCGAAAATCGAATTTTTGGATTTATTTTTGTATCGAAAAGGATTTATTACGCAACGGCGACGTCACCGCTCACGGTGGACTCGGTCCACGGCGCTGGCTGGGTTCACTGCGGCACCCGTGGACGCCGGGCACGACGCAACGGCCGACGTCGGCGGCTGACGCAGCGGGTGACGTCGGCGACCACGCGGCTGCATCTGGCGAGAGGCCAGATCGGATCGAACGGCCAAGGGCGGTGGAGACGTGGCCGCATCGGGAGCGCACGCTGGCGATCGGACGGCCGCCAAGAAGTGGAGGGGACGACGACGAGCGGCGGCGCGGGCTCACCGGCAACGGGGAAGATGACCCGGCAAGCGGCGGAGGATGACCGGATCGGGCGCGCGCGGCTGCGGATCCAGAAGAGGACGTCGCGGCGAACTCGACGAGACTCGCGGCTGCGGCGGAGAGGCACCGGAGCGGCGAGACGACGGGGAAAAGCTTCGGTTTTTGGCGGCGGAGCTACGGCGAGGTCTCACGCGAAGACGACGGGCTTCCGAGCGATGGCGAAGGGGGCGACGGGTGCGGCGCGAGACGGCGGACCTCGGGCGGGGCGCAGCGCTGCATTTATAGCCCTCGGGAGGCGTGCGGGGCACGGACTCCAAGACGGCGCCGACACGAACTCGGACGGCGGCGACGGCGGCTAGGGTTTCGCGAGGCGGCGACGTGGCGCAATCGCAGCCACACGCTGTCAGCGCACGGACGGCCGTGGCCTTGCGGCGGCCGGGCCGCGAGGGAAACTGGGCCGGGCGAAGGGAGCCGGAAAACGGGCCGAGCAGATTCGCCCGAGAGGGTTTTCAGAAATAAAAACCTTTTTCAAATTAAGAAAAATCCAGAAATTCAAATAAAATCAAATAAATTCAAATAAATATCAAATAAATTCAGAAAAATCCCCAAAAATACAGAAAAATTCCTTGGAGCACAAGGAACCCAACAAGAACTGAAATTCTTAAGTTTGATGAATAGTTTAGCCAAATTAAATCCTTTTATTATTTAGAAATTCAAATTAAGCTGGAGTTATTTCAAGAGAATGCAAATTGATTATTTTTGAATTCAAACATTCCAAAACTTCAAATTTTGGGATGTTACAAACCTCCCCCCCTTAAATGGAATCTCGACCCCGAGATTCTGGCTGGCTAGGGAATAGGTGGGGAAACTCGGACTTCAGATCCTATTCTCGCTCCCAAGTTGCTTCCTCTTACGAATGATGGCTCCATCGACCTTGCAAAACGGATGATCTTGCTTCTCGTGATACGCTCTGCGATATCCAAAATTTTCACTGGTTGCTCCTTGTAGGTAAGATCCTCTTGCAAATCAATGGCTTCCAATGACATCTGTTCCTCTGGCACACGCAGGTACTTCTTCAATTGCGACACATGGAACACATCATGGATTCCAAAAAAAAGATCGAGGCAATTCTAACTTGTAGGCAACCTCGCCTCTTCGTTCCAAGATTTTGAACGGTCCCACATATCTAGGGGCAAGCTTTCCTTTTACTTGAAATCTCTTAACTCCTTTGAGAGGGGTAACTCTGAGGTAAACATAATCATTGGGCTCGAAACTCAAATCTCTGCGACGATTATCTGCATAACTCTTTTGTCTGCTTTGAGCTATCTTCAAACGGTCTCGAATTAATTGGACTTGCTCTTCCGCTTCTTGCAGTATGGCAGGACCAAACAGTTGTCTTTCTCCTGACTCCTTCCAGTTGAGAGGGTTCGCACTTCCTTCCATATAAGGCTTCAAAAGGCGACATTTGCGGTGGCTTGATAACTATTGTTGTACTAAAACTTCGGCGTAGGGCAAACACTTGTCCCACTTGACACCATAAGTTAAGGCACAAGCTCTTAACATATCCTCAAGAATCGATTCACACGCCACTCATCCATCGGTTTGAGGGTGATAGGCGATCAATCGAGATGAGTTCCCATGGCTTCGCGCGCACTCGCCAAAAACGAGAGTAAACCGGGTTCCTCTATCGGACACTATCTTCTTAGGCACTCCGTGAAGACCGACGATCCTTGACATATATAACTCGCTAATTTATCTCCCGCATAGGTAGTCTTAATCGAATGAAGTGAGCTACCTTAGTCAATCGATCCACTATTACCCAGATCGAGTCATAACTCGCTTGGGTTTTAGGAAATCCGTAATGAAATCCATACCAATTTCTTCCCACTTCCACTGAATCTTCAATGGTCGCAGCAATCCTGCCGGCCTCGATGCTCTGCCTTGACCTTCCGCAAACATCACAAAGTGCAACATATTCGCAATCTCACGCTTCATACTAGGCCACCAATACCTTTCCTTGAGGTCTTGATACATCTTGGTACTTCGGGATGAATGGAGTATAAAGTCTCATGCGCTTCCTTGAGAATCAACTCCTTAAGCTCTTTACGATCCGTGCGCAAATACGCTTCTCATACCAAATAGTACCTTGTTCATCTTCGAGAAACCTCGAGGCTTTTCCTTTCTTCATATTGCTCTTAATCTCCTTAATGTCGGCATCATCTACCGTGCTTCTCGAATCGATCTTCCAACGTAGGGCGACTTCCAAAGTAGCTAAATACCCTCCCGAATCAATTCCAAACTAAGCTTCAAATTCCTTATAGAGGGTCAATGACTTTCCTTAATCATCAGTATGGCAAGAGCTCTTTCTACTCAAAGCATCGGCTACGACATTGGCCTTGCCTCGGATGATAATGAATCCCAATGTCATAGTCCTTGATCAATTCCAACCATCTTCTTTGTCTCATATTGAGGTCGACTTGGGTAAAATATACTTCAAACTCTTGTGATCGATATAAACTTCACAACGATTACCAATGAGATAGTGACGCCAAATCTTTAAAGCATGCACTACTACGCTAATTCCAAATCATGGGTAGGATAGTTAACTTCATGTGGCCTCGGTTGTCATGAAGCATACGCTACAACCTTCTTATCTTGCATTAGCACACAACCGAGTCCTTGTCGGGATGCATCACGAAATATCTCAAAATCCTTCCTATTATCCGCGTAATAAGCATTTGCGCTTGTCAAACACTTCTTTAATTCTTGAAAACTTTGCTCACACTCCGATGTCCAAACAAATTTCTTTTCCTTCTTTAAAAGTTGAGTGAGCGGTCTAGCTTTTCTAGAAAACCCTTCTATGAAACGGCGATAATATCCCGCCATACCAAGAAAACTTCGGATTTGGGGTACCGTCTTGGGTGACTCCCAACTTAGCACATCTCGTACCTTTCCAGGGTCAACAGCGACTCCTTCTCCTGATATGACATGTCCTAGGAAAGCAACTTCTTTCATCCAGAACTCACATTTACTAAACTTTGCATAAAGTGATTCTCTCTTAGCTTCATAAAATTTGGCGCAAGTGCTCCTCATGTTCTTCCTCACTTTTGGAGTAGATTAGAATGTCGTCAATGAAAACAACAACAAACTTGTCCAGATATTCCATGAATACCTTATTCATCAAGGTCATGAAGTAGGCAAGGGCATTGGTCAATCCAAAGGACATCACGGTATACTCATACTGCCCATACCGAGTAACAAAAGCTGTTTTGGGAATATCCTCTTGACGAATCTTCAACTGGTGGTAACCTGATCTTAAATCAATCTTCGAGAACACTCCGGCTCCCTGAAGTTGGTCAAACAAATCATCGATTCTTGGCAGAGGGTACTTATTCTTGATGGTGACCTCATTGAGTGAGCGATAATCCACACACATTCTCTGAGTTCCATCTTTCTTTTCAACTAGAAGAACTGGTGCTCCCCATGGCGAAGAACTTGGTCGAACAAATCCTTGATCTTGCAGCTCTTTAATCTATCTCTTTACTTCGGCTAACTCATTAGCTGGCATCCTATAAGGTCTCTTGGAAATGGGTGGTGTTCCAGGCACTAGTTCTATCAAGAACTCTATATCTCGATCCGGTGGCATCCTGGGCAACTCATCCGAAACACATCAGAAATTCGTTGCGCGTCGCACATCTTCCAAGCTTATTCCTTTGGCACTACAAACTCTAATCCCTTGGTGATCGATCCAATCGGCTTGAACTTTTAACTTGGTTCCATCTGGGTGGTTAGGGTGATCTCTATTCCCACAATCCAAAATCGCTTGGTTCTTGGAGAGCCAATCCATTCCTAGGATCACATCTAGGGACTTGGTGTCTAGGACAATAAGGTTGGCTAGAAATTCTACCCTCCAATTAGTATCTTAACTTCGGGCAGCCTTGGTTCGTACTCAAATCGTAACCGTGAGATTGCACTAGTAAAACATCTTAAGAGGCATTGTCTTTAATTGATGATTTGCAAGCAAAACTCAGAAACAAGCGAATCGTAGCTCGTAATCAAACAAAACCATGGCGGATCTTTGAGTTGACTAGGAGCTTACCTAGTATGACGTGCAGTGCGGTCGGGCATCCTCGGTGGTGGCGTGATTCACGCGCCTCTTCCAAAGAAAGCGCGAGTCTGGTGGCTTGATTAGGAGTTTGGGGCACTCCACGTCCCGATCTGGTGCGGGGTCTTGGTGGCGTAGATCCCAAGTTGAAACGAACCGGCGTCACAGCTTGCTTCCTTGGGCGATTGTTGGCATAGTGACCAAGTTCATGACAGCTTAAAACATGTGACTCCTGCACCGGATTCTCGTTTCTCGAGGTGGATTGTTTGTTGGCGCTAGGGTTGCGATTGCTGAAGGAGTGGGCGAGGTGTCTTTGTGCAGGGTCCCGAATGTATTCGGAGGAGTGAAGCGAGCAGTCGTTGAGCATTTGTTCGACTCTCTGTGGTGACTCGATGGGCTCCATGTCGCATCATCTTTCTCTTACGGATTCTTCCAATTCCGACGAGATTCCTCAATAAGCATAGCTTTATCAACCGATCTCGAAATCTACATAGTCATTGCCAATGACTTGCACCTTTAGTCTGGATTGAGTCCACGCTTGAACTTCTTCTCGCGAGCATCATCGTGGCTACATCCTCCGGAGCGTAGCGAGCGAGTTGAGTGAACTTATTAAGGTATTCACTCACCGACATTCCTTCTTGCTTAAGCTCTCGAAATTCATTCTTCTTCATTTCCACCTTTCCATCGGGAATATGAGAGTGGCGAAAGCGGTGGAAAACTCGCCCAAGTGATAGTCTGAGGATCATCATGGGCAGCACTGTAGTTCTCCCACCATTCAGCGGCGGTGCCCTCCACCTGATGAGCGGCATAGAGAACCTTCTCACGATTGGTGCACTGGGCAATTTCAAGCTTCTTCTCAATGGAGCGGATCCAATCATCGGCGTCCAATGGTTCTGAAGAGTTGGAGAAAGTTGGCGGACGAGTCCTCATAAATTCGCTAGCTTGGGTGGAGGCGAGCTTGAGGAGGTGCGCGCGACTTGGTTTTTTGGTTCAACAGATTGGCTAGAGCAAGCTGCGATCAGTTCTGTTGATTCATCATGTTGTTCATGTTCTGCATCATTGTGTTCATAAGCTGAATCTGAGCTGCTAGAAAATGTCCCATGTTCTGGTCGGTCACTGCTGGTGGTGGCGGTGGTGCATTGGGGTTGGAGTTGGTGTTGGCACTGCATCGCATCCATTGGAGAATCGCGACCGCCCGGCTCGAGCAGTGTCAACCATCTGAGGTGCAGCGCAAGGGTTTGATAGGTAAGAGGGAAAAGCAGTAGATGCGTGGTAAGATCATCTAGGGGAGAAGGTAATACCCAGGGACAAAAGGATACAACCGAAAGGCTTCAATTTAAGGAGGCAAATAAAGTTTTTTTTTATTAAAGGTATGGTTGTAACACCGTGCTTGGGGCAAGTGTACAACATACCAGACACTCAAGCAAAGAAAATCTTAGTATACGCGGACTAAACGTAACTAAACTGAAAAGGGGAAAAACATGCTCAAACACCGCTGAGCACCAAAAACCTATCTTATATGGTAGGCTTCTCGGATATGTCTTTGATGGCTTGATCATCATATTCCTTGATTTGATTTCTTGCAGAAGACTCGAGGCTTTGAGAAGTTTCATAAGATAAGATCAATTTAAATTTCGAAACCATGTTTCAGCAAAGGAAAGGAATAAGAACCTAAGAATAAGACGAGAGGAGACGAAAACTATTAGGTACCAATTTCGTTGGTTTGATTTAGAAATAATTTTGAAGACCATGCCAACTAGGATAGCGACCTACAGTCGATATGGCTCTGATACCATCTCTGTCGGGACCTGGATTTGCAAATCCGAAACCCTCTGTATATCGCACTAGTCCAGATCACGCTAGTGCACACAAGTGGAAACATAGATGAAATACCATTCCATACAACGAATTAACTAAGAAGAAGCAAATTATTATTAAATAAAGCAAACGACCTTATGGTCAATGTTTACACCATTATGCCTTAAGGGCTTAAGAAACAAATACTATTGCGTGAAAAGATAACTTGAACCATTCGACATGCCACAGGCAATCGTGCGGGAACGCCTTCCTAATCCACGTAGTCTTCATAGAATTCCTCTTCATGAGATTCATTATCTCCTTCAAAGAATCGATCAACAAGGGCATAAAGCCGTGAGTACAAAGGTACTCGACAAGCCGTAGGGAATTGATGCAAAATATTTATGCACGGCTTGACAAGGATGGCTATATAGTTTATTTTGCGTAAAGCAATAACTTGAATGGAAATACAATAAATAGATTGAAAGCATATTTATGAAAACATAAATAAATAAGCGATAGATCAATGATAGACAACAAAACAACGGTGAACTCCCGTTCACATCCCAACAATTCCACATTCCACATTTCATGCAACACTCTATACCCGTGTGAAATTCCGGGCTTTGTCCATGATCATGACGCGCTATCCGAATAGTTTTACACTCTGCAGAGGTTGTACAACTTTACCCACAAGACATGAACATCTCTTTGTGCAAGCGTTACTAACACACTTCCTTTGGTGTGTCGCAGAGATATCATGACAGCCTTTACAATGCATGGTCTAAACTCGATGCGCTCGCTAAGGTTTCGCCCATTAGGGCCCCCTCTTGCGCCTTGCGAATCTACCCGTCCATCCGGAACCCACACCACCATTGGCGTTACTCAAGACTAGACATTACAAATTAATCACTAGGTCTGTCCCATTCCGCATGTGGTAGTGCGATTAGACCCAGTTCAATGGCGCACAAGATTAAGTCCTTAAGTTGTCTCGGGCAAGACATCCACATCCCAACGTGCTAGAAAGCACCCCTTTATCGCACGATCACTTGCCCGAGGAAAACAATTGTTCAACCAAGACCAATGGCAAACCCGCCATGGTACAACAAATTTTACAACGTGGCTAACGGCCACGATTCAATATCTCATTAAGTCAAGATTAACATTATTCAACATGTGACATGAATCCCAACGTATATGTAAGCATGTCTAAGCATAGCTACGATAACCCAATGTTGGTATTATGATTATGTCCAACTAGTAATGTCCCAACCTAGGTTTAACAATGGATACATGGCATACAACGAATCAAGGTGGCATAATGTCAACTAGGCATACATCTACTCCCATTAAATAAACATTGATACGTAAATAGCATGCAAGTGTATAAAATAAATTACTTTGCAAACATAGGATCAATATGATCAAAGGTTACGACTTGCCTTGCTGATCTAGTGTGAATCTTGGTCTTGAAGTCTTCGTTCGCTCCCTCGGAATTAGCGTCTACCGGAAAATAAGCAACGAAACCAAATAAATACAAAATAGAGACTCAAACAAGCTCAAAACTGAAAATAAATGGCTCTGGAAGATAGATCTTGATTTTAGAAAAATTTAGAAACTTGAATCGCCTCAATCGGAGTTCGTATGAGCGAGAACGGGCCTCCGAAAGATTAAATTCAGAGAAAATACAGAAAATCAGAAAATCGGAATTTTTGGATTTATTTTTGTACTGAAAAAGGATTTATTACGCAACGCTGACGTCAGCCGGCTCACGGTGGACTCGGTCCACGGCGCGGGCTGGGTTCACCGTGCACCTGACGTCGTACCGACGCAACGGCCGACGTGTGGCGGACGACGCAGCGGGTGACGTCGGCGACCACGCGGCCAGATCGGCGCGAGGCGGACGGATCGAACGCCAAGGGCGGTGGAGACGTGGCGCATCGGGGCGCGCTGTTGCGATCGGACGGCCGCCAAGAAGTGGAGGGGGACGACGACGAGCGGCGGCGCGGGCTCACCGGCAACGGGGAAGATGACCCGGCAAGCGGCGGAGGATGACCGGATCGGGCGCGCGCGGCTGCGGATCCAGAAGAGGACGTCGCGGCGAACTCGACGAGACTCGCGGCTGCGGCGGAGAGGCACCGGAGCGGCGAGACGACGGGGAAAAGCTTCGGTTTTTGGCGGCGGAGCTACGGCGAGGTCTCACGCGAAGACGACGGGCTTCCGAGCGATGGCGAAGGGGGCGACGGGTGCGGCGCGAGACGGCGGACCTCGGCGGGCGCGCACACATTTATAGCCCTCGGGGCGTGCGGGCACGGACTCAAGACGGCGCCGACACGAACTCGGACGGCGGCGGCGGCGGCTAGGGTTTCGCGAGCGGCGACGCGGCGCATCGCACCACACGCTGCAGCGTCGCGACGGACGGCCGC
This sequence comes from Otatea glauca, assembly GCA_036346275.1. Lineage (NCBI taxonomy): Eukaryota > Viridiplantae > Streptophyta > Magnoliopsida > Poales > Poaceae > Otatea > Otatea glauca. Next base: position 23,896,910 of record CM070715.1, read on the forward strand.
CGTGGCGCGCATGGCCGGGCTGGGCCGCGAGGGAAACTGGGCGGGCGAAGCGGGCCGGAAAACCGGCCGAGCAGATTCGCCCGAGAGGTTTTTCGAAATAAAACCTTTTTCAAATTAAGAAAAATCCAAATTCAAATAAAATCAAATAAATTCAAATAAATATCAAATAAATTCAGAAAAATCCCCAAAAATACAGAAAAATTCCTTGGAGCACAAGGAACCCAACAAGAACTGAAATTCTTAAGTTTGATGAATAGTTTAGCCAAATTAAATCCTTTTATTATTTAGAAATTCAAATTAAGCTGGAGTTATTTCAAGAGAATGCAAATTGATTATTTTTGAATTCAAACATTCCAAAACTTCAAATTTTGGGATGTTACAATCTTCAATGGCCTCATAGCTACCAATTGCTCGTTGATAGCTTCGTATTTTTTCTTGTAAAGCTCTTATTGCCGATTTTGACTCCATCGACGTAAAATATCATCTATCTGATCAAGCGTGCTCGGCCTCACATTGATCAGGATGAGCCTGATTTTGTTGATGTAGATAAAATCATAATCATCTAAGGCTTTACCCGATATGCATTCAGCTTCATCATGTTGCCAATTCGTTTCTGAACTAGCCATAGCTACATGAGCCGATGTATCGGTTTGAAACACCTCTACTTCATCCCCGTTCCATTGAACGAATATTTGGTGCATAGTCGGTGGAATACAACAATTTGCGTGAATCCAATCTCGCCCTAATAGTACGCTGTAATTTCATTTAGCAACGACTACAAAAAAGGTGGTCGGCAATGTCTTGTTGTCGATCGTAAGTTCTGTCACTATGACCCCCTTAGCTTTGATAGGGTCTTCTTTGAAGTCATTCAAAACCATGTTAGTTTTAATCAGGTCTTCGTCGGACTTACCCAACTTCTTACACGTTGTATAGGACATCAAGTTAACAATCGCTCATCCACCGACCAGCATCCTTTATATCAGCTTGCCGTTAATATGACCTTTTAAGTATAATGGCTTCAAATGTCGATGATCATCTTGAGATTTTTCAAAAACCACATCTTGAGCTCCCAAGCACAGTTGAACAAAAGTTTCTTTAGCCGACGCAGTGCTTGTTCTAAACTCTGCAGATAGTGTGAACACCATATTGATGTCCATCGGAGGTGGAGAATCATCACGAGTCACTGGAATGTACAAATCGTCGGTTGAGTTAAACTCATCTTCAACTGATTCTTTCCTCCTCCATTCCTTTTTAGTGATTTTCATCGACCGGATCTCGTTAAAGGTTTATTCCTTTTTTTTATTGCTCAGCCTCCCTCATTTCCTGGGTCCTCAGGCGTTGAAGTCTTCTTCTCTGAGATTTGCTTAACCTTGGAGGACACCACCTAGGCTTTGGTTCAATCGGCTCACGTATTTTTCCTGCCAGATTAACCTTAGTCGCAGAGCTTGATCCTTGATTTGGTTGCCTTTGTTCTTGGGTCGGCCTGGAAATTCTTTCATGGATCGATCTTCTGTTGATCTCTTTATCTCGACGGTCCTGCATCGGCTCAGATATCCTGTCTTTAGCCGATCTTCGCTGCCGATCACCTTTATGTGGGTAATGCTCTATCCGACATGTGTATGATGACGGCAAAGCTAACCCCCTCTCCCAACATAATTGCCAGAACGAGCATTGTTGGTGAGCTCTTTCAAGGTTATCGGGCCAATACATATTATCTGGCTGACGTGTAGGATATCGCAGCCTGTCACTTCTCCTTTTGTATTTTTCTAATTACCAGAAGAAAGTCGGTTTTGGCTTGTGTGTCGGCTTTCGAGGTAGCGATACCCTTTCAGCCTTATACCACTTGCCGATTTATAAGTCTCCTTTTGGCTTGATGGTTCTTGAGCTTTTCCCTTCCTGGCCAGTTTCTATTTAAATAGAGCAGACCATAATTTTTAAAGTCTCCTTGCTGCTAGAGCTTGACTATATGTCAACTTGGCGCATGACCCTTGCCGATGACGACAATTGACCCTTGGGCTCGGCAGCTTCTGTCGACTCTGACTTCTTTTCAAGGCAATAGACCATGTTGATCGGGAAGAGATTAGAATCAAATTGCATCGTCGGTTCCTCTGCGAATTTCAGTCGACCATCTTCTATAGCTTATTGTATTTGCTGTCGAAAAATATTGCAATCATTAGTATTATAGGAAAAAGAATGATGCCACTTGCAATACTTTCATTTTTTAATATCATCAGCTAACGGTATAATATGTCCTTCAAGTAACCGTATTATCTTTTCTTGTAGTAGTAAATAAAAAATATGATTACACTTTGTGCCATCGAAAGCGTATTTCATTTTCGATCAATTTTTGGTCGACTTGAACTATAAACAGACTTAAGATTTCTTAGAACCTTTAACCCACTCGGCTATATTTATTTCAACCTCATCGTCTTTAGATGAATGGTTTGAATCATATTTGACGAGGTTAAACTTGGCTTTATTTTTATCTTTATTATTATTTTTGAATTTATCTTTAAAGCCTCTATTATCGGTGAAACAACTTTCTTGAGCTAATACCCGATGTAGAAGATGACTCAAATCGGTAAACTCCTATCCACCGAATTTCTCCTTCAACTAGGGTATCAGCTCCTGGAAGGTCAAATTGGCCAACTAGTTGTCGGGCAAAGTGACACTAAAGCTCCAATTCTATTTTTCCTGAATCTTTTAATATAATCACCGATCGATTCCCCGAATTTCAGTCAGATAGAACTTAAATCTGAAATTCTAAGTTCTAAACTTCCACAGAAAAAATATTCATGGAATCGACTTTCTAAATCAATCCAGGAATCAACCGAATTAGGGGGTAAAGTTGTGAACCATGTAAAAGCTGCCCCTAATAGTGATAATGAGAACAACTTCACCCTTAACCCATTGGAATGGGCGGCCTCACCACATTTTGTGATAAATCGTCCAATGTGCTCCAAGGTGGTGGTAGAATCGTCTACCGAAAATTTTGCAAAATCAAGGACTTCAAAATTATTGGGGTATGGAATCTTATCAATGTAATCGGGATATGGCTTCCGATAACCAATTATCCTTTCCTTTGGCTGTATGCCGAATTGATCCCGTAACACCACACCTATTTGATCGGCCCAATTTGTTGTGTTGGCCGATGATGGGTTAGGGGCTTGCTAATTACGATCATAATTGGCATGCTGCCCCCCTCGAGCACAGGCTCGGGTTGATATGGCACCTGAGCTGATGGAGGCTGATAAGGCTGTTTATAGCTCACGTTCAGCCTTCTAGCCATCGGCTCTGGCAAAAGAACAAAGGATTCTGAGTAGGTCACAACCCTATATTGGACCGGATTCCTTTGTAGAATCGACTCAGTGTATTGTGGACATGTGGGGGTTTCAATCGGCTGTGTGACCAATTGCGGATAAATGTAAAATAGAGCCGCTGGTGGCAAGCTAGCTTGAGGATCTAACTTAGTGCCATCGGTATATGCTTGATAATGTGCAACCCCACTTGCATGAGGGTCTCGTGGCAATATTATGGTCGATTGGGGTTGGCATCATAGTAGGAGTCGGAGCTGATGGTTTTGGATCAGCTACCTAATAGACCGGGTAGTTTGGCAGAGTTTGCATTGGATCTAGCAAATTTCCAGCCGACCTAACTCTTGAGCCACAACTTTGACATTTTACCTATCATCAGCTTGAGAGTTGTTACTAAAGCAGATGACTGGTTTATCAAAGTATGGTGCATAGATTGATTAATCATATTAGATAATTCAGCTTGTGCAGGCATGTATCGACTCACCAGCCTATTGTCTGACACTACCGTAGCTTCTGTGTTGTCAAAAAATTGACCTTCGGCAGCGCAGTCCTTTGATTAACACCACATCGAGTATTCTGATAGCAGTTTAACATCATCTCCTCGAGCGTGGCCTTCCGATCCTCGATGTCTTTGCGCTGTTCAAGCGTCAGATCGTCCATTATTGGCACGATTATAGCATCAGTATTCACATCGAACGGAGGAATCGACTTTCCTTAAGAAGACATCTGGTCTCAATGGGCATGCCAAAAGTGTGTTGGCACCGAAAAATACGATGAAGGATTGATCGACTCAAATACATGCAAACATTCGGTTTAATTTAGTTCGTGGCATGCCAACCAATTTGATCCTACAATCGGCAAGAAAATTATGATCTAAATAGCTATTTCAGTCGATTAGCTTTTCAATAGAAATCTGATCCAAACAACTATTTAGCCGATTAGATCACAAGTAACGATAAATCTAAACAGCTTATCAAGGCTGATTAGATGATTTGATAAAGGCAGATTTTCCCGAAAAAGACGATGCACAACAAGATCGAAAAAAACAAACCTAGGTAAATTGGCTTAATCGGAGATGATCAACAATCGGCGATGCATAGCTTTATTGATAAAAAATGGCTAGAGCACTGGTATTTCATTAAAGAAAGATAACAGTCGAGCTACAAACGCACATCTACACACACCCACACAAACACTTGCCTCGCGAGCGCCTGTGTCTTGCGGCGCTCGAACGCGGGCAAGCTGGGTGCTCTCACAGCGCCCTAACCAACCGAGCAAATCTCGGCTCTCGATTACAAGGAACTAGGGCTACAAACCGTGGGATTCAAACTGGACATTGCTTATATCGTGTTTTAACCTTTTTTTCCCAGATATAGATATAAATTTGAATTATTTGGAGTTTTGAATATAGCACCGTCAGAAGGGATATATAATGAGTTCAGGCAATGGCAGACCTAGGACAAAATTTTAGAATGTGCTAAACTGCTAATAAGACAATGCTAAAATGAAACAAGCGAATCAAACAAAATAGAAACATCTATTGGCTATTGTGATCCAAAACCAAAGCATACATAATTATAAGAGAAACCGCACTAGACCCTTGCCGCCTACCTACCTTGCACAGTTTCACGCCCCGATGCCCACACGCTGCTCAACTCCTACCGCGGGCTACTTGGCCAGCCACCGCCCCACCGCTGGCTGGCTCACACGCCTACTATTGGCTTGATGCTTGTGCATGCTTGTCAGTCCCCACTAGGGCAAGCCTTGCTCAATTGGGGATTTTCGGATTTGGGATGGGGATTGGTAGCCTATAGGTGGTGTTGGTGTGGTGGCTATTAGGCTTGATGTGGTGGTGTTGGCCCAATAACAGGGAAACAAAAAAAATACCAAGTTGGCTTGGCCCACGCGATAGCGATAAATCTTTGACCTTTTTCTACCTCTAGAGTCGAGCCTTTTTCTTCAACCTCCAATTTTTATGGCACCCCGTGGAGGGCTAGGGGTGCTAGGGTACCCATGTTGCTGATGGTAGTAGGGTGTGCCTTAGCCCCCTTTGACCTACTGTTGGGTCCGCCACTGAGGTCGGGTCAAAATTGAATATAAGTGGATAATACATTCATAGAGAAAGGAATATATGTTGACGCTGCCACCATCACTTCGAACCTTCAACAATTAAATATGAACTAGTCATGTGCCCGTGCGTTGCAACGAAAACTCAATTTGCAAAAAAAAAATTATTTGCAAAGAACACTAACTTTAGTTATGTTTTAATAGTAGGAAAAGTTTGTTCCTCCGAAGTGATTTGACTATCGGGTTAAATTCTCTTCCATCTCAACCGTTTATGTTAGATCCAACGAATCAAGTACTCTGAAGGAGAACGGACGATCGCCACCAACTCTTAATTAGAATTAGTAGAGAGATATCAATCCTTACCATTGAAGGAGGAGAAAGTTATTGCCTTCCTCTTGCAGGAAATCTTCTTGCTTCTTGCACGCAACCTTTCTCTTCTCTTCTCTTCTTGCGTGTGTCTCCACTACCGACCGGCCTGTCCTCCTGGAGATGAGAGTGGGTGCTCTCTAATAGGGAGTAGATGAAAGCAGAAGGCAGCGTACGCAGGCAGATAGAAGCCAGGTCTCACCAACATCTTCGTGATTGGCACGTGATTTGGTTGCGTGATTCTTTCCTTTTAATCTATGCATTTTCAGATATGATGAGATAGAATTCCCGTATTATGGGATATGACGAGTATATCCTTCTATCCATGTAGGACATGATGAGAAAATCTTTCCATTTATAAGTATATGAATAACATCCTTCTATAGTAAGAACATGTGAATAGAGATATGCTAAAATAATATTTCAATTCAAAAAAGATATGATAAAATCCTTCCATCTAAGATGTGATTAAATCCTCTTCTATCTCAGCCGTTTATGTCAGATCCATTGAATCAGATACTTTAGAGGATAACGGATCACTGCTACCAACTCTTAATTAGAAGTAGTAGAGATACGTAATGATCCTACTGCACTTCAAGTTTAACTAGACCCTAAGTGAGAGATAATCTAGCATGACTATTGACCACTAGTCTCCTACTCGGTTGTCAATCTATACTCCTTTATAATGCACCTAAGCATTCTTTTCTACGTCCACTCCAAATAATGCACCCCACTAGAGATGGCCCAACCTTTATGCACCCAGCGAAACGTCCCCAGAAACTTGCCTCCATCAAAATTAACCTCTCAGATCTTTCCTCAGCTTTACTCACCCACATCCAATGGTCATTGTTTAATGTGTCTAACTCATCCCTGTGGCCCACAACAGATCTCCCCCACCTCCAGCATCATCTCAAGGAAAATGAAACAAATATCCTGGAATTAAGGAAAAGGAAACAAATGTTCTAGAAAAGGAAAAGACCATATATTACGTGCTGAGAAAAGAAAATCGGAAGATAAAGCACTATACTATACTATTTTGGAGGACATTCTATTTTAGCTTTTGGATAGATTATTTCGGTACCGTCCATTCTAACGTATAATGAAATAAAATAAATTTTACGAATATACGTACAAATAATGTAGGTATTAGCTTTTGTTACCATACTACCCCAAAAAAATAACGAACAGGTAAGTTGGGCCGGCCCAACAAGCCATGTCTCAACTCCCGGCCACATTCGAAAAGAAACGTGGGGCAAGCAGCCATGGCATTGGCAACCATCCCGCCACGGAACCTGAAAACATAACCATAGACAGACACATACACGGGAGGGGAGAAACGGAAGGCGAAGCTGCTGTTGGTTGCCGCCGCTGGGACCGCCTCTGTCGGAGCCGCCGTCCGCCATGCTCTCCTCCCAGCTGTCGTTCGATTTCTCGCCAGATTAGGCGGAAGCATGTTGTGGTCAGGTATTCAAATCGCGCGAGGAAGAAGAGCCGCGTGGCCGCATCCCTCTTCTCTTGGTACTCCATTTCGCTGGTTGGGCTCCATGATTTCTGTATCTTCTTCTTATATTAGTATAGTGCTTTGTCTTTCGGTTTTCTTTTCCCAGCACGTAATATATGGTCTTTTTCTTTTTTAGAACGTTTGTTTTCTTTTCCTTAATTTCAGTATATTTGTTTCCTTTTCCTTGAGATGATGCTGGAGGTAGGGGAGATCTGTTGTGGGTCACAGGGATGAGTTAGACACATTAAACAATGGCCATCGGATGTGGGTGAGTAAAGCTAAGGAAAGATCTGAAAGGTTAATTTTGATGAAAGCAAGTTTCTGAAGACGTTTCGCTGGGTGCATGAAGGTTGGGCCATCTATAGTGGGGTGCATTATTTGGGGTGAACGTAGAAAAGAATGCTTAGGTGCATTATAAAGAGGTATAGATCCATTTATTTTTTGTTTGGGCTGGCCGGTTCTAAATATCGGACCGGATAATTACCCGGCAATCGGCTGTCCGGGCTCGCCGATGAGACCCTATCTATCCTCCTCTCTCGATGTTTATTGACTTGTCTAGCTCTAAAAAAATTCCTAGCTCCGCTAGTGCCTCCCTTGATTTTGTTACCATATCACTAATCGTGTGAATTCCAAACTCGAATTTGGTACTGACCGGATTCGACACCGGATCAATTCGGGATTAACACAATCCGTTTGCACCACTACGAGAAACCCACATTGCTGTTCGGCTCGTAGGGTGCATGCAAATAGGCCGACGAGCTCGTACCAAAATATAAGGTGCAAAAGTCCAAAAACACGCCGTTATGTTGGGCCCATGAGTTATTGGGCTTGCGATGTGTCGGGACCGGATTTCCAAATCCGAACCCTCTGTGTATAACCTGTGCTAGTCCAGAAAAAGCTAGCACACACAGTGAAAACAGTGATGACAGCACATCCATATCACGAATCAAATAATATTAATTAAGCGAAAGAGTATTAGCCTTATGGCCAATTATTACAAATAAGAAGCATCATAGCTTGAGTTCAATAAGAAACAGCGGAAACGAAATAACAGCAGCAAAGTAAGTAAGCCCATCCATTTGCCCAACAGGCAATCGACTGGGGTTCGCGTCCTAGCATTCCGGATCGCCTTCATCATAACCACAAACGTAGAAATCGTAGTCAGCTTCAGCTTCTGCACACTCTTTTGTGGAAAGTTGGGGATGTTGCAAGGGTGAGCACAAAATGTACTCCGCAAGTCTTGGAAACATAATGCATGGTAACTATATGCAAGGCTAAACAATTGAAGGCATAATATGACTCTTTTAGCATAAAGCAAAGTTTAACTGTAAATACCAATAGTAATTTCATAAAGCATCATTTGAACAGAAAGTAATAGCATAGTAATTGAATTTGATATAACAATTAAAGCAGGTTCCATCTACCTGACTGGCTCCATCCGCCAAACCATAACCCGAGAGTTCCATCTGCTTTCGAAATCCCAAACCATCATTTTCCTTTGAAACAAAACCATAAAATCTACAATGTGCAAGCGTACCTCGCCTGCCCTTGACCGTGGGCACGGCTACTTAAGTAGTTTTAACTCTGCAGAGTGTGTACACTTTACCCACAAGACATGATCGACTCTTGTTGCCATGCACTTAACACACTTTCTTTGGTGTGTCGGCGGAGAGATCATGACAAGGCCTTTACAATGCACAACCCCACTATTAACTCCGCCCGCTGAGGTTTCACCGCTGTTAGGGTTCTAGCTGCCCAGTACAGAAGCCCTCTCTTGCGCCTGCCAACATCTGGCTCTCACCAACTAGCGAAGCTAATAATGAGACGCACAAATTATTTAGCCAGGTCGTACCCATATAGACTTGTGGTTGTACGGTAGTTCTCTGTCCATGGTAACACACGCTTCGGTCCTTAATTGACTAGGGCGGGACATTCACATACCAAGGTCTCGTGCTTTCTGCACCCGCCCAACATCCATCCGCCCCGGTCTAAACCATTTCCACTTTATTTCATTTAAATCACAGCAGCAACACCAATTGCCGCAATCTCACAAATAAGTTTAAACAACATTTGAAATGATTCCCATATTGGCACAATACCGAAACGCTTAAGCTGGACTAAGCAATTCTACCGTTCCATGCTAATCTACTGGATATCTCCAAATAAAATAGCTAGTATATATCATCTAGGGTGTCAAAGGTTCGACATGATCAATACCAATGAGGGTATAACAAACTGGAATTTAACTATACTCTAAAACTATATTTAAAGTACTTTGCATAAAAGTAAGCATGCATAATTTAAAAACAACATAACATCTTTATAAAATTTGGGATCAACATATTCAAGGAAGACTTGTCTTCGCTGTCTCTTGCTGGATCTACCTCTGAATGTTGGTTTGCTTGAGCTTCGACTGTGTCGTCTACACGCGAAACGAGAGCAAATAAATAAAACAAATTCAAATAAAATTCAAAAATTGAAAAGAATGGTACTGGAAGATAGATCTTGAATTTAGATGAATTTAGAAATTTGAATCACTGGAATCGGAGCTCGAACGAAGGAGAACGGGCTCCTGAAAGATTCTCAGATCAGAAAAATCAGAAAAACAGAGAGGCTGACACGTGGCGAGACGTGATTGGTTGGATTTTCGGGATTTTCTGGAAAAGAATAAATCCAAAAGAATTTGCCGACTGACAGGTGAGACCCACGCGTCAGCGACACGGTTCACGGTGGACCGGGTTCACCGAGAGACCTAGGGTGACGAGGCGAGGCCGGTGAGTGGCGACACCTACGGCGGGCTAGGGTGACGTGGCGGCCGACGCAGTGGCCGCGCGCCGCCACGCTGGGCGAGAGTGGCGGCGACGTGGGCTTGCCACGGTCGCGCATCCAGTGCCCGTCGGATCGGACGGCCGGACGCGGGCGCGGCGGTTCTGACGATGGCGCGATCGGCGCGACGCGAAGATCGACGGCCACGGCTCATCGACGGAATGACGACGCGAGGCGGCGGCGCCAGTGCGAGCAAGGCGGAGACGAAGAAGAAGCGCGCGCCGAGCAAAACGCGATGAGGCGCGCTCGGATATGGGGCAAAAGAAAGAGGAGACGCAGGAACTCGAAGAGACCAAAATAAGCGGCGAGGCTCACCGGCGAAAAGAAAGACGGCGGGAAGATCCTCGCACGGCGGCGCAAAAGTGGAGCTCGGGGCGCCACGTGGCGATTCTCGGAAACGAGAGAGAGCAGGTGCGGTGCTTTAAATAGGTCGCGAGGTCGATGATTTGGCGCGGATACGACGCGGCCGGCGAGGAAATCACGGCGGAGATTGCGGGATTCGACGACGGCGGCAGAGTCCGGCCGAAGAAGACGGAGGCGACGTGGCGCAACGCTAGGCGTCCACGCGGCATCGATCAGATGGCTCACACGCGTGTGGCACGCGGCGAGTCTCGGCCGCGGTCGAGATCAACGCCCGTGGCGCTAGGGTTTCGAGGTGGGTGAGCCAGCCAGCAGCGCGCAGCGGCCGAGGAGGAGGAGCGGAGCGGGCCGACGGAGAGGAATGGAACGGGCCGGAGGAAAGGATTCGACCCGAGAAGGAAACCGGAATAAAAATCATTTTCCGAATTTAAGCAATTCCAGAAATTCAAATAAAAGCAAATAAATCCAAATAAATAGCAAATAAATTCAGATAAATCTCCAAAAATACAGAAAAATTCCTTGCAGCATAATGAAGCCAACTAAAACTGAAAATCTTTTGTTTGATGGATAGATTAATCAAATTAAATCTTTTTTTATAAATTGAAAATTCAAATTAAGCTGAAATTAATTCAAAGAAATTGCAAATGATGAATTTTGAAATTCAAACATTTTAAAATCCAATTTTTTGGAATGTTACACGATGAGACTATGGATTCATGTACCCAACCCAACCCAAACCATACAGTTGATTCGCAGCAAGCAGCCGAGTCGGAGTCTCCACTCTTCCCTTGGTTGCTTCCTCTCCTCCTCCTCCGCCCTGTTTTTTAAAGCTCGGAGAATTGAGATCGAATTAAGCCCCTCGAACTCCAAAGTCGTCTCCTCTCCGAATTCCCCCAACCCAAGACAGCTTCCTCTTCTTCTCTTCGTCGTCCTCCCGAACCCCGGATCTCGGAAAGCCGCCGGAGCCAACCAGGAGCCCCCGGTGAGTTGACTTCGATCCTTCCTCCCACCTTGCCGGTTAATTTGTTCCAATCGAGCGGAAGTCTTGCAACGTGCTTCACCGGGCTCGTCGAATCGCGAGGGGTCTAGGGTTTTCAAGTTAGGGAGAGGAACTTGCTGCATTCCAAGGGGGAGGAGATTTGGTGGCCTTGGTTCGGTAGGGTTTTCTGTTGGGGATTATCGAGCTAGTTCTTTCTTGTTTGGTGCTGCCCCAACCTTGCTGATCGAATCATGCGGTACTCTGGGTATGTAGAGGATGATATTTTGGGGGGCTTCGGTTGTTTTCTTCTTCTTCTTTTGGGCGTGAGAGGGGCTTCGAAACTTCTTAAGTAAGCTGGGGCTTCCAATTCTGATGGTCTTTTTACTTTAAAGAACTCGCATTTTAGATTACTCTCGCGAAATGCTAACATTGGCGGTTAAAGAACTGTGAAGCCTACAAGTGAATGGTTGCACTTAATACATGATGTGCTGCACGCCTGTATGCTGGAACATCTGTATTGTTGCTTTACTGCACTCGTAAGATCTTGATTTTTTTTTTTTTGGTGCGCTTAGATTTTTATTTGGGTTGGTAGTACTAGTACTTATGTCAACGAGCAATCTGAGGAAGCGGCTCCATCATGGAGACATCGATGGGAGGAAGAATGAGCATGTTGACATATCAAGTGTGGATTCTCTCAATGAACCTCTACTAGGGAAGTCTAGCTATGACAACGGCGGATCAGAGGTTAGTCTTTTGCATTCATAATTGGATTAACCCTCCTAACAATTTTTTTCGCCGAGTGCAGAATTCTATGTCTTCTGCTAATGTATTGCTAAATATTTGGCCTCCTATAGGTATATGATCCCAGAAGGCAAGGGTTGTGGGATGATGATAGAAAGAAGGAACAACTACACTGGTCATTTCTTTTCTCAAATTTGATTGCGCAATGGGCACAGTGGTTAGGTACTGTTTATAATACTTGCCACATTGATACCTAAGTTTTGTCTACGCATGACAGATATGGCTTGTTATAGTTCATTTCAGTTTCTTGATTTTCTAGCTCTTGCAATGAGAGTTACATATTAGTCCTCCTTGCTAAATATAAATTTAGTAATTAGTTTATGTAAATAGGTAGCAAGATACCCACTGATACCCACGTTCAGCCTGGACATTCCAGGCCGATATGCCTGTACTCACATATTCCCTACGTATGCATTTCTGACTTATACGAGCTGACATTCTTGGATAGCTTCCCTGGGTTTGGCATAACCGCTGGTAGTCAGTGTGTTACAGACTGAAACACGGAATGAGTGCACACAGTTTTGCTTCTTTTGTGCTTTCAAATTCAGAACTTAGTTTTATTGTTTCTATAGCAATGAAGTTAAGGAACGGTGGATGCAGATGTTCTTAGTGCTATAATAGTCTACTTGTTTATTTGCTATTGTCATAGTTTTCAGAAGTACTGCAAAACACTCTAGCAAAGTAGCAAAGTTGACTAGACAGAAGAATCGTTATCGAAGTGAGAAGTAATTTTATCTAATTTGGAAGTCCATATCAGATTCTTGATTGTATCACATTTTCAGAAGTCATACGATTACAAACAACATATTGATGTAGCACTAGACATAATTCTTCTTAGCAATGTGAGAAGTGATTTTCCTATCTTGAAGTCCATCTTGAGCTTTCTTTCATGACATTTGTAGTTGATATTGATGTATTATGTAACTCCTGTAATTCTGAATTCTTTTGACAATTTTCTTTGCAGCAAATATTATAGTAAGCTCAGGTTCAGTTTTTGGCAAATTGTTTCCCTTTTCTTCGGATAGCCAAACCAGCAATCCAGTGTATCTTAGTCCTTTGCAGGTAATGTATAGAGGAAAGGTATACAATAGACATGCAAGAATTGTTTAAGCTCTGAACCTCTATATTTATTTTCCAGGAAGAAAAATTGAATACTTTAAGATGCAGATTGCAAATTCCTTTTGATGGCTCCCGTGTTGAGCATCAGGTATGTAATCTATTTCCGTAGCTCAAGTATGGATTTTTTTTTGTGTGGCTTTCCCACAAGTCAGCCCCACATGCAAGCAAAGTAACTGATCTGCATTATTATTATTAGGATGCCTTGAGACAACTCTGGAGGTTAGCTTACCCAAGTCGCGAGATTCCTCCTCTAAAATCAGAATTATGGAAGGATATGGGTTGGCAAGGCACAGATCCATCAACTGATTTCAGGTATTCTATTAATAGTTTTGAGTATCTAAGTACCGGATTATGCTACTGTTTAGTGCAGTTTACTCAATTGATAAAGCCATTTAACACTGATCGTGTCCATGCAGGGGTGGTGGATTCATATCATTGGAGAACCTCATCTTTTTCGCTAGGAACTACCCTGTAAAGACCTTCTAGCCTTTCTATATAATAAGATTGGTAATGATATATTTCTGATTGGCATTTTGTTTAATGGATATATCTGTTCTGGCACAGGGTTCCTTTCAGATTCTTCTGAACAAAGTACAAGGGCAGAGAGCAGATTGGGAGTACCCTTTTGCAGTTGCTGGTATCAACATTTCATTCATGCTGATCCAGATGTTGGATCTACAGTCAAGTAATATCCCAATTCCCAAATCATCTTTACACTAGTATATTTTATTGGTATGGTTCCTGATTCCTGGTTTTTTGTGCTCCTCAATTTGTGCAGCCGTTCCATCTTCAAAGTCAGGAATTCGTTTCCTGGAACTACTTGGACGAGATGAGAATGCGTTTGATCACCTGTACTGCGTGGCCTTTCGTCTGCTCGATGCTCAGTGGCTTGTGAAGCGTGCTTCGTATATGGAGTTCAATGTAAGCTTTTTTGGCATGTTAGAGTAGGCTGATCGTGCTTTTCTCATTGCAGTTGTTTTTAACAAACTGCGCTATTGTTTGTTTGCTTTCGTTCCACCAGGAGGTCTTGAAATCGACAACAACCCAGCTGGAGCGTGAACTGGTATTGGAGGATGTAATGGCAGTGAAGGACCTGCCGTCTTACACAATGCTGGACAAATAAGATTGAGCTGCTGCATTTGGGTGCCGGGATATATATAACTGACTGTGCTGGTGGAACTTGGGAGCGGGACCGGTCAGTATGGGTACACCTGATGTGTTAGTGCCTTGGTGGTAAATGTGACAATGGCCATTTGTTATCTGGCTATCTTGTCGCATAGAGAACTATTTATCTTGTTCTCGATCGAGAAGGAAATTTCAGGCGCTGTACATGTACGTATTGTGCATCGGTTTGTGCGGCTTTCAGACGTGCCACCGCAAGAAAATAAAGCAACAAATTTGTCAATCTTGTCTGTGTGTGCAAGCCTACCTCTATGTCTGGTATTTCTGTTGAACTTAAAACTTAGGTCTGTGTATAACATATATCGTCATCTGCTGAGATGAACCAGCTCCAGTTCAATAGTACATCGCATGAAGTATACGAACTCGAGTCACAAGCGTGAACATGTACCTGAAAGACGACAAATGTATAACAGGTAGGCAGGTATCGCGGCTGGGGATCATGTTCCAACTTGTGATAACTGTACCGACTCACAAGTGGCCATATGTTTAATATCTGGCTGAACATTTTCGATGTTCAATTTCTAGGGTCTTTTAATCGAACTTATGAAAATTAATTGTGGATTCCTAGTAAACAAGATGATGGAAATGATATATGGAGATTGTGTTTTTATTAGCCAAGCGGCATAACAAAGTACACAGATTATAGAATTTGCAAGACTAAAAGCCTTATTACAATTGCGATTCTAATTGCCTCTAATCTCTTTTTTTCATGCTGCGGATAGACTCCCTACTTATGTTGGATGAAGAGGCGGTAGTTGTTTTTCAGAGGGACGTCGTGTAACCGAGAAGTGTCTTCCCGCCAGAGAGTGCCTTTTTCAGCGATAACTCCCAGGTAATTGCGCGTATCTGTCAGGCAACAGTCCGAACGGAAACATGTGTGGGTATAACAGCTTGTCCTCGACTAGCTCACTGGTCGGGGTGACTTTTTCACTAGTCGGGGACGACCAATATAAAGCAAAGTATTGACCACCTTAATTGAACTGGTCAGAGACTTAACCGTTCAGATAAGGGTGTGCTTTGTTCTATATTATGGGCTTCATGTATTATAGGCCCATTAATAGAGTATAGTCATGAAAAAATGAGGGTCAAATAAACAAAAGATTTCTAATCCTCGTCAGCTAGCCCCCAAGTCTGGAGAAATAAAAGTTTATTTTTCAGGGCTTTTTGTCTTCTGTGACCTTATAGGGTTATGCGCCAATTATCTGACAATTTTAAGTGCCAATAAATGAGAAATCTTTGCACTACTCTCGGTAACTGAACATGTGCTAACCGTCTTTAATGTGTAATGTATATAAAGGGGAAGAAGGCTTCCTTTGTATACTTCATACTTTCAGACTTCTGAGTCGAGAAAAAATTGATTTCAAACTTTTTCTTAGTTGTTGAAGCTTTTCATCTTTTGTCATTCTTTCTCCTCTCATCAATTGTGATGAAAAGTATGATCAAGGAAAGGAGGTGAAAAGTTTCAATATCTAAAAGAAGTTTTAGGACAATCCCTTATTCTTTAAGTCCTATTACTTTCATGCTTTCTCTTAGTTCTTGAGGCTTTTCATCTTCCGTGCTTTTTTCTTCTCTCATCAATTGTGATGAGGAGTATGATTAAGGAAATCAGGTGAAAAGTTTCAAGATCTAAAAGAAAGTTCGAGGACAGCAATCCTGTGTTAGTTAGACATTCATCAAAAGGTGGTTTTACTCCTTGAAAATTGAAACGGTGTCCAAAACTAACACACAAAAGTGGTTATATAAAGGGGGTAAGATTTTAGACTTCTCACGCCTTTGTTGTTTCAAGCGCAAAACAGTCTTTGAGTCTCTTAAAACCTCCAAGCCCTTTCACCTCCAAGCTTCTTCTTCCTCACAATCCATCACCATGTATAGGTCGTTCCTCACCAAAGAGAAGATTAGGGAGGTGGAAGAGCAAGGCCTGATCCCTTCTCGCGAATGCTACGATGGGACCCTAGTGGGGAGGATGCAAAGCCGGTGCCCTAGGAGGGGCGCCTCGTTCTTTTCGCCTCCTTCGTTATCCTGAGAGTGAATTTCTTACCGATGTGCTCGATCATTATGAGATTGTAATGAATGCTAGTGAAACACTTATGTTGGCTTGCTTGAAAACAATACTTGAAGTACTTTTGTAATTACAATAGGATGTTTAACCAATTATGTATTTAAGTTTTGATTCCCTTTATGATGCATGTCATCGGCTTTGTATGTTAATTGAGTCAGAATTAACTACAACGAGTTAATTTAGCATTTTCAACCGATAACTCCTCATAGCTGATTAAGAACTAACCCAAATGCTAGGGTAGTAAGTATTTTCCATTAATCGCCTTAGGAAGCACCACACCTTCCATCGTTTTCAAAATGTAAGAATTTCCATCAACAAGCCGATTTATTTTATACGGTCCTTCCCACGTAGGAGACCATTTGCTAAATCAGTTATCTCTAGATCCGGCAGGTAGTATAGTTTTCCAGACCAAATTGGCTTCTTGAAAAGACTTACGCATTACTTTTTTGTTGTAGGCCTTAGCAACTCTCACCTTATTCTTATTAAGCCGATCCAATTTGTGTAAATGTAACTCTGCCAAATCGTCCAAATTATCAATCATCAAATCTCTATAATCTCGAGCCGACAAACCATTTTGTCTAGCCGTTCGTATAGAGTCGATATTGATCTCCACACGCAAAATGGCTTCTTGACCATAGACTAATTGATAAGGTAAAAGATTTGTTGCTCCATAGTATGCAAGCCGATAAGCCCACAATGACTCCGATAACGTCGAGTGCCAATTCCTTAGTTTTCAGCAATTTTTTCTCTTGATCAGCTTGATTATTGTCTTGTTAGACGATTCGGTTTGACCGTTAGCCTAAGCATAATAAGAAAATGAATTTAACAGCTTAATACCCAAACTTCTAGCAAAATTCTGAAAGTCATCGGACATAAACATAGTCCCTTGATCGGTCGTAATAGTTTACGGAATTCCAAACCGATGGATAATATGCTCTTTGACAAATCTAATGGCTTCAACACTTGTAACCTTTTTAAGCGGTATGGCTTCAACCCATTTAGAAAAATAATCGATCGCAGCCAAAATAAACTTATGGCCTTTACTAGACGCAGGAAATATTTGACCGATTACATCTATCCCCCAACCTCTAAACGGCCATAGTTTAATAATGCTAGAGCCAACTCCTCCTTGCCAAATTTTTTACAAGTGTGGCACCCCTTGTAATACTTGAAGCAGTCTTCCAACATTGTCGGCCAAAAATAATACATCTCAATAGCCGTTTCATCTTATAAGCCGATTGATGGGTCTAAGTTTAAATGTAGCAAATGTCATGTAGGCCATCATAGTACGAGATGTGCCTGCACATTTTCGTCGGTGTCATTGCTACGCGTGCACCATAGATGGCCTACCGAGTTATCACTTTTCTGGTCTTTTTCTTTTACAAAAATGACTTTATTCTTAATGAAATTGTAAATCTAGTCTCCTCTCATCGTGGAAGGCACCTTCCACGCTCTCCTACCGCAAAGGGACCTCTCACGCTCCCCCTCACGGTACCCTTCCCACCGTAGAAGGCACATTCCATACTCTCCTATTGCGAAAGCGTCTCTCGTGCTCTCCCTCCATAGCACACTTCCTCCCACGCCAGTCGTGGAACACGAGCACGCCAGCCGCGGAACATCAATCCCACGCACACCGGCCACGGAACCCCGCTTCTGCGTGCCGCAAGAACATTGGCTCCTCCAGCGCCTCTAGAGTGTGGCAACTGCATGCTATCGCGCCTCCTGCGCTACCCCTCCGCAACATCCTTTCTCCCGCGCTCCTGGGCGCGGTAGACGATAGGTGTCGTATGGCACGCCTAGCGGCGCACGCGCAAGTGCCAGCGGTCACACCAATATTGAAACTATTCTGTAATCTTGTGCGCATTCCATTTTACTTTGTGCATTTGAATTCTGTTAATTGCATAGCATGTTTTCCGGTTAAGCCGGGTAGTTAGTTTTTCAGAGTTTTCTTTGAGGAGCTAGATACTCGAGTCGTGGGATGACACGATTAAGTGAGATCCGGTGTTTTAGTTACCACTTATGCATGTAACGAACTCCTGGGAAGGAGGAGAATAAATAGAAGAGAGTAAGAAGAAAAGCTGCAGATGTACACAGCACCAAAAAGAAAAGCTCTGCTCGTATCTCTGTATTTTTGTGTATTGCCGAATTTTCTTCAGACTACTGTAGCTGTCCGTCAAATACTTTAACCGTGTTTCTTCAGAAATAACGAGAGCAATAGCGAGGCAAGAGTGATTTCTGACATTTGGTATCAGAGCCACAGTCCACAATCCTTTCACCATGTCGACCGATCGCGGAGGTCGGTACACGGCGCCGGGACAACGTAGCAGCATGGGGAGCCTCATCGACCAGGCCGGCAACGATGGAGCGGTGATGCCGATGACGTCGCAGTAGGTGCCGAGGGATTCCGGGATGCCATTTCGGTATCCAATGTTGACGAGGACCAATTATGCAGATTGGGCGTTGTTGATGCAGGTGAACCTGCAGGCTCATGGAGTCTGGGGCGCAATCCAGCCTGACGGAGGGGATTACAAGGAGGACAGGGTGGCGCTCTCTGGCATTCTTCAGGCTGTGCCACGGGAGATGCTGCGAACTCTTGCGAAGAAGGACTCGGCCAAGGCGGCATGGGAAGTTGTGAAGGTGATGCGCGTCGGTGTTGATCACGTTCGCGAAGCCAAGGAGTAGTCCCTACACCATGAATATGAAGCTATCCGATTCAAGGAGGGGGAGACCATTGAAAACTTTGGCCTTCGCCTCACCAGTCTCGTCAGCGACATTCGTAACATAGGAGAACTTGAAGACGAACACGTGGTTAAGAAGCTCCTTCGGGTAGTGCCAAGAAGGTATGAGCAGGTGGCTATCGCCATATAGCAATAGCTTGATTTAAAGACCATGCCGATGGAGGAGCTAATCGGGCGTCTATCCTATGTGGATGAACGCTACGGTAATGATGATGGGGCCGACGACGACCACCCCAACGGCCAGCTGCTTCTCATGGAGGAGTGGCAGGCTCGAATGAAGCAACGCGACCGGGACAAGTCGTCAAGCAGTAAGGGCATAGGAGGTGGCTCCGGTGGCAAGGGTCACTGGCACCCGAAAGGCTCTACCTTGCTGAAAGGGAAGGAGATTGCGGCGAGCGATGGCACACGTGACATCTCCAAGGCAAGTGCTACAACTGCAACAACTACGGGCACTATGCAAGGCAGTGCCGCAAGCCGCGACGCGAGCGCAAGGAGGAGGCCAACATGGTGCAAGCGGAGGACGAACAGACTCTGCTCATGGCGCAGGTCTGCGCACTCTCGACGGCTGGCGTTGCGACGCTAGATCGAACACATGCGGCTGAGCAGGTTCATCTCAATGAGACAAGGGACAAGGAGGTGGATCTCCATGACAAGGGTGATGACCACGTCTCCGATGCATGGTACTTGGACACTGGCACCACGAATCACATGACTGGCACCAGGTCTACCTTCGCCAAGCTCGACACTAATGTAACAACAACTGTGAAGTTCAGCGACGACTCTGTGGTGGAGACCCTCGGGCGTGGCGTTGTATTGTACATCTGCAAGAATGCGTTGTATTGTACATCTGCAAGAACGGCGAACACCGTACCCTCAAGGGAGTGTACTACATCCCCAAGCTGCGCAATAACATTTTCAGTATTGGGCAATTGGATGGATGAGCAACAGTACAAAGTCCATATTGAAGATGGGATTCTGTCGATTCGTGATCAATGCCGAGCTCTACTTGCCAAGGAACCTCGCGGCGCTAATCGATTGTACATTTGAAATTAAAGTTGGCGCAACCTGTTTGCCTGGCGACGTCAAGCAGTGAGGCGGCGTGGCGGTGGCATGCCCGCTACGACCACCTCAATTTCCAAGCATTGCGCAAACTGTGACAGGCTGAGATGGTTAGGGGACTTCCTCAACTTGATCACGTCGACCAACTGTGTGATGGTTGTCTGGCAGGCAAGCAGCGGCGGAATTCGTTTCCCGCCGAAATAGTTTTCCGGGCGCAGGAGGCGCTCGAGTTGGTGCATAGAGTGATTTCTGACAACCAGCACGCAGAGATCGCACAACTTCCATACAAAGACGCCATCACGGCAGAGATTTCAAAGCAAAGCAGAGAGCATTTACCAAAGGCAGGTACACAGCAGCGGATGCACAAAAGTCAAAAAGGAGCTAATAAAACACAAGGCTCTACTAGAGTAGACTACTAGTAGTGGTTTATTGTCGTTGTCCATGAACTGCGCCGTATGGCAGGAGAGCAGGATACGTGTACCGTCGCATCGCAGCGAACGCGCGCGGCCACGTCGATCACATCTTGCCGTGGCGGTGGACGCACGCCGAGTCGGCGCACCCCTCGACGCACTTGTCCACCCGCTCCGCCGCGCGATCCTTGGCGAGCCGCCCCTTCTCCTCGAACAGGTCCGCGCGCTCCCTGAGCAGCCGGTCCTTCTCCTCGAAGTACACTGACGCCGCCTTCTCCGCCGCTCGCTCCTTCACAGCGCGCTCCTCCTCGCCGCCCAGCCGGACGCCGTGCCCCGCTGCACCCTCGTGCTGCTGCGTCGCCGGGCTCACCGTCAGCTTCTCCTTGACCGCTCCCGTCACGTTGCCCAGCGCTCCGAACAGGCCGTGTGGCCCGTGTCCCTGCTGACCCCTGCATGCGGACGTTTAGGCATTAAGTCACACGAGAAGACATGTAAAGACTGATGTCTATGTGCTTACACTAAATTAATGTTGATGAGTAGCTAGGTTGCAGTGACATACTTATCTGCGTCGTGGGTGCCGGCCGTTTCCTTTGCCTTGTCGGCGGCGGTCTGCGTGGTCGCCCTGGACCTGTCCCTGGCCTCCTGCGCGGTCTCCTTGGTAGCGTCGGCGTACTCCCCGGCCTTCTGCTTGGTCGCGTCCTTGGCCTGCCTCGCCTTGTCGGCGGTGGCGTCCCTCGTCTCCTGGGCCGTCACCTTCGCGCCCTCCTTGAACTCCGTCGCCTTCTGAGCGGTGTTGTCCTTGGCCTCCCGCGCCTTCCCGGACAACGCGTCCTTGGTCTCCCTCGCCTTCTCGGCGGCGCTGTCCTTGTACTCGCCGAGCTTGTTCCTTGTGGCCTCCGCCGTCTCGTTCGTCTTCCGTGCGACGCTGTCGTTGGTCTCCCGGGCCTTCTCGGCGGTGTAGTCTCTGTACTCGCCGAGCTTGTCCCTGGTGGCGTCCGCCGTCTGGGAGGTCTTCTCGGTGGCGGTGTCCCTGGCTCCGCCGAGCGTGCGGCCCACGGCGTTCACGAGGGACTTGGCGCCCTCCTGCACGCTCTCCAGGATGCCGCCGCCACGGGTGTGCTCGGCCTGCAGGGCCTCGCGTTGCGCGGCGCCCAGCGCCCCGCGCTCCCGCTCGTGCTCGGCGCGGGCGCGCGAGATCTCGTCCGCAGCCGAGCGGGCGTCGGCCTCCGCCTGCACCACGCGCTCGTCGCGCGCGCGCGCGATCTCCTCCGCCGCGCGCCGCGCGTCTGCCTCGGCCCGCGCCTCTCGCTGGTCTTGCCTCGACGACATTGTTACCGTACGTGCCTTCTCTAGATCTTTCTTATTTTGTATTTTTGTGCTAGTACCACAGTGTCTTGGGCTTTCCTGTTGCAGTACAAAGTGAAGTGAGCTAAATGCTGTGGAAGAGCGTATATAGTCCCATGCGAGAAATGAGAGCGTGACACGTGCCTCGTGGAGTGGACACGTCTGCCTCGTGTAGGGAGACAGCGACTACACGTACGTGCCGGCGGGGCGTGCTTGCATAGGAAGCAGACACGTGCCAAGTTTAGCAGCGGTGCCGAGGCTTTTGCTGCTTGCATGTCTTCGTGCACGTCTATTGACTTCTCAGCGTTCCATGGTTCGGAATTACTGGTCGTGTTGCCATGGCTCGACTAGTCAGTCTCGCCGTGTCTGGCCAATCTGACTTTTAGGCATAATCTATTAACATATCGTGTGTGTTTTGAATTGTGATGGTTTAGGTCTGAACCATTTAAATTGTTGCAAATGAGAGGAAATGAGTCGGATGAGCAGAGATATCTATTGGTATGGTCGTTTGGACGGAGTGCAGCTTGATGGGAAGCGAGAAAGATGCTAGTGTCGGAGTAGAAACAAGCATGATGATTGAGGACGGTGGTGACACGTTGTGGGAAGGTCAAATTTGGCGGTGGCATGGTCGGAGACCACTTGACCTAGCACAAGGTGATGAGAATTGTTGAGATCCAACGTCACCGCCGTCTTTGTCCTTAGGACATTTGGTGAAGCTAGTGGCGCGGTGCCTCAAGAACGTATCTGACGACGGTGTGACCGAAGACCGATGGATCTGGCATTGACGTAGTTAGGGGAAGGGGTGGGTGGCGACGCAGGGAGGAAGAACGTGTTTTTCTTATAAAGAGAAAGGCACTTTTCCATCTTGTTAACCCAATATGAAATGGCTGAGGAGAGGAATGTCCCTTTTAGGTACCTCGGGAAGAGATCCAGTGGAGACGAGGTGAGCCTGTAGCTCAAAGGAATAGAGCACGTGCCTACGAACCACGATGTTGGGGGTTCGAATCCCTCCTCGTCGGGGTGGAGGAGATGACGGAGGCACGGGGAGATGATGACTACGTCGAATGGGTCATGAGAGGATGCAAAAGGAGAGAGAATATTTGATGATGGCTGAGCCACTGGGATAAGTAGTTAATAATGTGTTGAACTGTAGATAGGATGTTTTTTTTACGAAAGGGTTGTATTCGTACCGTGCTAGGCACGAAAGGGTTGTATTCGTGCTGGGCTAGACTGCCCATTGTGCCAAGTTTTCAGTCGTGTCACGACTCATCATTGTGTTGTACTTGCTCAATTTGAAGACATTCACGCCGTGCCGTGGTTTTAGCCGTGCTGCGCTTGCCGTGCCAAGAACCGGCCCAAAAAAAGGTACCCAACTCTAGTTCAGTCCGTGAGATCGAGCATGAATGTTGGGCACGGCTCGCCACCAGGCCGAACGAGCCCAACTGGACCTTCAAACGGCTGCGAACTCACCTCGTTTAGGCCTGCAATCCATCCCCATGAGATTGGGCTTCAATTTGGTGTGCTGGATATATGGACACGCAACCATGTCCCATCAAACAATTGAATCTGGAGATTGGTTCACGCCTAACAAATAACAGTAACAGCTCAAGTGGAGGGAAAAGTTGAGATCCAGCATCGGTGTGTCTCCGAGGACCACGCCCTATGGATCTAGATGCGTTAACCGTACCTTTCCATTCAATATTGGTGGTTGCGAAATGATCTATCCCAGCTGGGATGCCAGTTCAAACCCAACAACACCAACGCCCATCCATGTGTCCCTAGTAGCCTCTCGTAGTCCTACCAAACAAGCAACCGGCATTGGTATACCTGTCCAACAACCGCCGCCGCCCTATGTTCTGCCAATCTCATGCTGCATGCCGCCGGCCGTTTTCCTAGACCAGTCGATCGGTAGATCCCACCCTGTTTTCTTCACCACGTACTCGTACATTTCCTTCGGCCTCGTCGTTTTAGCCAACCTGAACCGAGCAACCGACTACACGCAGCTTGATGTGACCTGGTCGTCGTCGGCCGGGTGGTTCGTCTCGACGCATGTTGTCGTCCGTGCCGCCGTAGTTTAAGGCAAAACGAGATCCTCAGATGGGATAATGGATCCACTTTGTTGGACCCGTGGCTTTTGCCTTTATTAACTCAATTAATTTTTTCTCCATGTATCCACTTCCGAAGTATCTTCACCTATTAGACCAATCAATCATCTATACTAACATAGAAAGCACATACAAAATTCTGCAATTAAGAGCCTGATGGTCGGAACATCCTAGCCATTTATCTTTTTATATATATACCGGAAGGCTCCTATTAAGAGTTAGATACTTACCCTATAATTGGTCCAACGCAATTAAACTGATGAATTAAACTTGATCAGTTGGAAGGAAAGTGTCTGAGTAATCCAGAGTATCATGGCCATCCATTTTGCGGATCGAAGGACTGTGATTTTGTAGTTGGACTCTTGTAAAAAAAAAACTGCGCCTACGACAATTAACACACTTTAAAGCGTGGCAATGAAATATATATATATAATCTCGGTGAAGTATGGCGCTCACCGCCCGCGAGCCCGCCACGTCGCGAGAAAATGCTGCAGTTTCTACAGTGAACAACCACATAGCCTCATGTATATTTGTTTCTCCTTAAATCATTTCCCGCTCGTAGCTGGGTTGGCTGGAACCTTTGCGTACATGCGGCAGGACTCAGGTTCGAGTCCCTCGTCCATCATTTACTGTAGATGCTACAGTTCCGGGTTTTTTTCCCCTTTGGAAACGGATAAGATCAAGCTTCACTGATTTTTTTATTGAACTATTAAATTATTTTTTAAAATTTTAAAACTTTTTTAGGATGGTCCTCTGAGAATGCCTGACCTGCCATAAAAATAAAGGATCATGATCAAACCTGTGTGATTTTTAAAAATTCTGTGAAATACTGCTAATGCGTTTAGAGCAAATTTAATCTTCACTGATTTTATTGAACTATTAAATTATATTGAAAATTTTTGGAACCTTTTGAGAATGGTCCCCAAAGAATGCCTAACCTACCATAAAAAAATCCAAATCGTGATCAAACATGTTCGATTTTAAAAAATTCTGTCAATGCTACTAATGCATTTAGAACGACTTCACTAGTTTAATTGAGCTACTAAATTTGCAGGTTCTTGAAAAAAAAATTAGTAGGGTCCTGAGAGCATGCCTAGACTACCGTAAAATTTTCAAATCGTGATCAAGCTTTTACGATTTTTAAAAAATCTGACAATGCTACCGACACGCTTAAAGCAAGTTTGCTGATTTGATTGAGCTACTAAATTTGTTAATTCTTAAAAAATTGTTAGAAGAGTCCTCTGAGCATGTCTGAGCTACCTTAAAAAATATCATGATCATGCTTTTGTATTTTTAAAAATTTACGACGATTTGTTTCTTTTTTTTAGGCGTATCTGAAAAGGATTTTATTTCTTTTGAATCTCCCGCAGCAACGTACAGAACTGTTGCGTACTAGTTAGAGTAACAGACGCCTTCTCCTCCTCCTCAACGCATGCCGACTTCTTTCTCTCCCTCCCGCCTCGGCTCCTCGCGCCACCTCTGGATGCCCCTACGGCTCTTTCTCCCCTTATGCACTTTAGAATGTTATGTCTGTTTATTAACTGATTTTGCTTATTCAATTCATCTTTTAAAAAATCCAAGCATTATGTCTATCTTATGCAAGAAATGATAATATTAAACGTTATTTTATTTTCAATTTTATTTCTTTGCTACGTAGATTGATTATTGCTAATATTATTTTAAAGCAAGATATACTGAGAATAATGTGTACTGCATGTGCGCGCTTATTAATCATACCTAAATTCACCTCCATATATATACATGTATTTTCATTAAAAAATGACGTAGTACATATCGTTTGTTTATATATTTGGACTGTACTTTCTTTATCGTCAACCGTAACATGAAAGATATTCTTGTAACTAGAATGAAAATTACCTCCTGTTCTTATTTTCAAAGTTGAATGTGAATCTCGTACGTGAGTCATGACTCCGTAAAACCAGCATCACGAACACGTTATCCGATACTAATGCAAGCGTAGGATGTATAACTTCGAGATCTACAGAGCAAAGCGATAGTTACGATACACGGCAGTGCGCCGTTAAACAGGTTCCAACGTTAAGTAACAGCGCACTTATCATGTTTTAGAAATTAAAGCCGTTGCAGCTACCAGAGTACTACCTTGCGTCGATCCATCCCGAGTCCCGACAGCCTCATCCCCACACCACAGAAATCATCATTTTTTTCAATCGTCCTAACGTTTTTTTTTACAAATTTAACCTACTTTGAACGTAGTTACAAAAAATAGCTTAGTCTCTCACAATGAAAACGTTGATAATTAATCTATTTTGAACGTAATGTTTGTCAACTATCATGCTCTTGTACCGCAGAAAGAATTACTGAGGGCAGTCTACCGTAGCTATCGAGGCTTTATAGCTCAATATCTTCTTCTATTGTGATAGATAATATGTATCGACTATTAATGTTTTTAGGATTGAATTAATATTACGATTGAAGAAGACTATTTTTATAATATCGTATGAAAGAAACCGTATTTTAAGAAAGGGTTTTGATAAACATCAACCGGATGTTTTTATAGCAAAGAAATTCTAAATTTTGAAGCATTGGATCTGCGATGAGATCCATAAGACGTGAAGGGAGGTGGGATTGTGTTTTGATGGATGACTTGATATCTTGATCCAAAGGTCTAAAATTTAGATGTTTATAAGAAACAAAACATCTGGACAAAAACGAGACATTCTAAAAAGTTTTGTGAGGGTTAGAAAAGTGGTGACCTCCGCACCACACGCACGCCGTCACCGCTCCCCAAATTCGAAACGCCGGAAAGAACGCTATCGAAACACCATCACGCCGCGTCGTTCCGCTTCAAAAGCAGCACCCATCTCACGGGAGCCGAATAGCCGATCCAATTCCAACGTCCACTCCCCACGCTCCCCGATCGAGTCGAGTCGCTTCGAGGTCGCCGGGTTCCGGGCTCGATTTGGGGTCGGAACTGCGTAGGAATCCGAGCTTCTCGTCGGCCGGAATCCCTTCTAGGCTAGCTTCTTCCGGTTGTGTTGGTCTCCAGAATTGCCAGTGATGGCGGCCGCGTCCAGGAAGGAGGAGGAGAGGAACGAGCGGATCGTGAGGGGGCTCCTCAAGCTGCCTCCCAATCGCAGATGCATTAACTGCAACGGCCTCGTAAGGGTTTCTTGTGCTCTAGCTGCGCGTTCTCGTCTCGTGCGATCCGCGGCTTAGTTTGCTTGTTGCTGCTGCTGCTGCTTCCGATCTAGGGTGGTGCTCGCCGTTTTGCTGAACTCTCTCCGTGTGTTGTGTGTGTGTGGCTCTGATCCAGGGGCCGCAGTACGTGTGCACGAGCTTCTGGACCTTCATCTGCATCTCCTGCAGCGGCATCCAGTGAGTGGTCGCTCTCGCTTCTTCTGTAGATGTTTTTTGGTTTCCATGCATGTGTGATTGGTCACTGTTTCGAGTTGTGACTTGGGACGCTTCTCGATCAAGCTTGTGGAATCGGAAAGCTTCGTCTCTCCAATCCAGCGATGAACATTGGATCTAGTGTTCGGCGTTTTCAGCTCGGTGTTTGGGAGGTTGGACTGTAGAGCCCTGCGCATGCCAAATTAGTGGCTTGCGTAACATACTCGACACGAGATTTGTTGTCCGCAATTGAAGATGCTCACTTCTCAAAGTATTCCAATTATATTCTCACTGAAGAAAGTTTTGACTTTAGCTAGCTGCATTGCATATGCTAATAGTATGCTGCCTTCTATTGTTCTAACACATTTAAGTCATTGATGCACATGTAGCCGTGAGTTCACGCACCGTGTTAAATCGGTGTCCATGTCGAAGTTCACCACACAAGAGGTCGAGGCTCTCCAGAAGGGTGGGAACCAGGTAAAGACATCCATCGGAGCTGGTTGTTTCTCTTGTTTGTTGCTTGGAGCTTGGAATGCCCATTTGGTTCATGTCCTAACTCCTAACGCGAATGATGCAGCGAGCCAGGGAATCTTTCTTGAAGGACTTTGATGCCCAGCAAATGAGGCTACCTGATAGCACGTAATAACTCAGTCACTGTCATGTATACATACTTTGGTTGGTTAATAATTACATGAAACATGCTCTTACTAAAAAGTGCTGTTGCAGCAACATTGACGGTCTTAGGGAATTCATAAAAGCTGTTTACGTGGAGAGAAGGTATGCTGGTGGAAGGTTTTCTGAAAGGCCTCCAAGAGATAAACAGGTACAGTTAGTTGGGATTTCAACATCTAACTGTTAGAATGGCAGAGGCAAATAGAGCTCTTGCACATTTTGGCCTGAAAACTGTCCTTTATCAGTCTGGAATTTAACTGTCACAAGCTTTAGAAATTCTGCTGCTGTATACGTTGATGTCATCGAATACTTATGCAGGTGTTAACTGTAATCAAAGTCCATTTATGTTTTATGCCATAAATGACAGTTTTCTTGTAACAATGCATCTTTCTGAAGTAAATTATATTCTATCTGTGCAGAACCAAAAAGCCCACGAAGAAGAACATAGAAGGGCTAGCTCCTACCCTTCGTTTTCTCAGAGCCCACCTTATGATTACCAAAATGAAGAAAGATGCAATGGCAAGCAATCAGCGATGTTAACTAGGAAACCTGGTTCAGATCGTGGGCATGATGGGAAGATGTCTGGGTTTGCTTACAGTCCACATAGCCTGCATGAGAGAATGTCCGAGGACCAATTTGCCAACGAGAGTTCTGAATCGAGGACTTCTGATTGCTCAGGATCAAGCATGAGTGATATGTTTAAAACTGCACCCCAATCACCAAATGTCCTTGATAATGGGTGCTTCAGCCCTCCTGTGCAACCATATCAAACAAATATACAGGCTTCCAACAGAAGCACTCAATCTCAGGTTTGGGCGCATGCCATTCTCGAAAATAATCAAGTTCCCTTTCTTGTTTTATCTAATAAAACTATTTAATAATTTTAAACCTCTTCATGCAGAAAACTGTATCAACAGGGAACATAGATTCGACATCTCTTAAATCAGGCAAGTCAAGCTTAGCTGATATGCTATTTGAGTCTGATAATGCCCACGGAACTGAGCAAATCAAAAACTCCATTGCTCCAAGTTTTTTAGCCCTTTCTGATGTTGTTAGTGCTGCAAAGGAAGATCTCTTTAACAAGCCTGTTGCACAGCAACAGCCTGTAACTGGTTTGGATCCACTTGTAGATTTTTTTGCTAATATGCCTCCACTGACTCCATCTGCTGATAGAGTTCCGCCATCAGCTCCATCAGTAGACAATGCTGGGTGGGCTACATTTGATACACCTCCAGAAGCAAAGCAACTTGGAGTCACTGGGCTCTCTGGCATTGCTGCCATAGGCAAAGATAAACAAGCCCTGAGTCCTTATTTATTTTCGTTTGAACCAAATGATCAGCCAACATGGTTCGAGACCTCTAAGGATAATGCTTCGGTCATCAACCAATCTGCTGTTCCTTCTTGTAAAGAGAGAACCCCTAATGCCAATACTTCTCAGGTGAAGAACATTTGCATTGCTCTAAAAAAAAAATCTTTTTCTATGTGTTCATGTCAGCATATACATGCAATTAAATGCAGTTCATTCTTTTGAAAATGGTAACTGTACTTTTGCATATTACTTTGTTCTTTTTAAAAAAGGGTGATTGTACTATACCATTGTGAGATTACTCTATCAAGTTGAGCTTAAAATTTTACATTAAATTTTCCACATTTCCTCAGCCTTGGAGTGCTTTTGATGCAACCAGTGGTAGGACCCAACAAGCTGCGCCAGGAGATTTATCATTAATGAGTTCTAACCCACAAGAACCTAAAGGACCAATGGCTGGAAATAGTTCGCAGGTAAAGAAAATATGATATTTATGAATAAGAATTAAGAAAGTTATTTCTCTGTTGCTAAAATATTCTTCTGGTATTTTGACTTCGGAGTCCTTTGAGTTTTAACCGCTTCTCCAGAACTTTCATACTGTCCCTTGTTGTGTGTTTTCAGTTCTGGCATTCATTTGATGATGTAAGTGGGATCATGGCTCATAATCTGTCCAGTGCTCAGCCGCAAACTAATGAACACAAAAATGCTGATAATCTGTCCCTTACAGCTAGCAATCCATTTACTTGCTCTATTGCTTCAAAGGTACCCCCCTTTCCTCTTCAATTTTACATGATCTCTAAATAATCTAATAATGTAAGTGTTTTCATGCAGGAATCTCATAATGATGTTCCCCAGAAATTTTTCATGGATGGGTTAGCTCCTAATGCACCATTTGCTGCTTTCCTAGAGCCATCTCCATTATCTGTTGTTCCTTCAGTGGTAAAGCTTTTGTACTTTTTTGCGCCATTTAGCATTTTTCATACCATTGCTGTTCTTGGAAGTGATTTTTGGTTACGTAATACCTCTGATTTACAGGAAGGAGCCTCTGCTGATCAGACGACATTAAATCCATTCGATCTTCCATTTGACACAGATGCAGAGGCTCACGATATGGTATGCCATTTATTCCTTGCATTAGATGCAGCCAGTGCTAATAAAATCAGCAAATAGACTAGTAGAGTTATTTCTGTGTTCCCTGCTTTCCTTGCAGTTTTGATTACTGATCATTTTGTGGATAATACCGGTACCATTATTTGTCTCATCTATTTTACCTCAATGTGTGGAAATGCTGTAGCAATGTTTGAAAGTGGTCAATAATGGCTTTTGCTCTCTCACGTTAGCCTGCAAAATATTGTGTAGGGTAGAACAATTGCTGCAGTACAAATTATTTAGACCCAATTACAAAAAAACTATATACAGTCAATAATTGTGGAATAGAATTTGGATGGTTTAGATTTTGTTGATGTGCAATACACATCGAATATTAGCCGATTAAAAAGTTGATAGTTTTCATGTGTTTCAAGGAGCCATGACAAATCATTGTGGACTTTACCCTATGATACCTAGGTACAGTTTCGATGAACATAACATGGGTTGCATGGAGACTGACACAGAACCAGTATGATCTAATATAGATGCAAATATACGGAATTGTTCCAAAGTGGCAGCATGCGCTAAAAGTATACGCCTATGGAGTATCTTTTCTTAAGGAAAGAATCATACGTATTTTTTCATTGTAATGCTTGAGCTAATGCATCTAAATCATAATGTTTGTGTTGGCGTCAAAAACTTAAAATAGGGTTTCTAACGACAGCACACCAGACGAACACCTGGTTTAGAGCGTGCCGGTCGATTTGACCTGTAATCGACAAGGTAAAAAAAAAATTCACTCACAGCCGATCGTAACGATCAATCGGCTTAAACTCAATCAGCTTGAAGCCGATCAAGATCAAGGTAACAAGATAAATCTAACTAGCCGATCGTGAAGATCAATCGGCTTAGATTCAATCAGCTCAAAGCCGATTAAATCAAGATAAAAAAGGGTAAATCCAACTAGCCGATTAAGGCTAATCAGAGGATAAAGGTAGATCGATTCTGAAGAAGGCGATGCGCAGCAAAATCAGAATAAATCGAACCTGGGCGTAATTGATAGAGATCAACAATCGGCGATGCGCAACTTTATTGATCAAAATCGAATTACAAGAAGAATAAATTACATAAACTACTCCTAGTCGACGGAAAAGTAGATGAAAAGTAGACGCGAATTGGTTGATTGGCTCTGGGCAACTTTTCTGGTCACCTCTAGACCTCTTTTATACCCATCGACCGGTAGAGTCCTGGTACAACACGTTAGGAGTAGAATCCGTATCGGCCTCTATTTGGATGATGCTTTCCTTAACAACCTGTTCCGTTTCCAAATATCTTCAACCTGTATCCTGGTCGTATCTTGTTGATCTTGGACTGCCGATTCTGACCCTATCTGCCAAATTTTGATGCAAACATATGCCTCCATTTTTGGGAAATAATATGTTATCTTCCAAAAATTTTCATCATCGGCTTGAACATATATTTTCTTATCATAGCCAAATTTTTAACTGCATCGAGTTAATTTGGCTTTCAGGTCGGTAATCGGCCAACTCGTATATTCGTATTTGAGTTTTAGCCAATCAAGATCTAACTTGTACCTTGGACAAACCTATGCACACTAAACGATCTCACGTTGATCCCTTACCAAATCGGCTATCTCGAGCTGATGGGTGGTATGATTTTCCAGACTAGATCGGCTTCGTCGAACAAAAATCATCGGCCGAATCCGGTTTTCTCGCAATCTTAATCGGATGAAGCTCATTAAAAGTTTTATCCTTCGTTTTTCTTGTTCAGCTTCCCTCATCTCTTGGGTCCTTAGCCGCTCAAGCCTTCTTCTTTGTGATCGGCTTAAACCTGGAGCACACCATCTCGGCTTTGGTTCGATCGACTTACATATTTTTCCTACGAGATCCATACTAGCGCGATGCTAGACCCTTCATCTTGGTCTTTTACGACTTATGGTCACTTATAAATTCTATCTTTAGTCGACCATCACGCTATCACCTTGACATGGGTATCTGCATCGGACATGTGTTTGGTGATGGCAAAAGCTAATACCCTCTCCCAAAAAATTGCCAAAAGGGCACATTGGTGAGCTCTTTCAGGCCGCTTGGCGATATTCATTAACCTACCGATGTGGAGTACTTCGTCGTGGCCTTTCATTCCTCCTTTCATATTTTGCTAGTAGTTGAGAAAAAGTGGGCTTCTTACGACGGCTACGTAGTGGCAATGCTCTCTCACCTGATAACCCTTTGGTGTGATTGTTTTAAAAAATTCCTTCACGATCGGTGTTATTTGTATAGTGCTAATGATAATCATGAGTGTCTTATTGCCATCGAATTTGATTGTACATCGGCTTGACGCG
This sequence comes from Otatea glauca, assembly GCA_036346275.1. Taxonomy (NCBI): domain Eukaryota; kingdom Viridiplantae; phylum Streptophyta; class Magnoliopsida; order Poales; family Poaceae; genus Otatea; species Otatea glauca. Next base: position 23,929,941 of record CM070715.1, read on the forward strand.
TCATTTTATAGCCGATGATATATGAATTTGATCCTTAGGCTCTGCATCTTGTGTCGGCTTTTCCTTCTTTTAAAGCAATGGACCATGTTAATTGGAAAAGGATCGTCCACCGCATCGTCGCTCTTCCAAAATTATAGTTGGTCATCCTCTATAGCCGATTGTATCTTGTCTTTGTAATTCTTGAATTCATCTTTGAAGCCCTTTTCATTGGAGAAACGGCTTTCTTGGTGATACTCGTTGTAGGAGATGACTCAAATTGGTGAATTCACGTCATGAATTTTTCTTGTAATGGGGTATCAACCCTGAAAGCTAAATCGCCAACCGATTATCGAGCAAGGTAACATCAAACACCTATTTCTCACTTCCTTGAATCTCTTAACATAATCATTTACCGATTCCGGTCTTCGTTGGATGTAACTTAGATCCAAATCTCGAGTTCCGCATCACGAGAAAAATACTCATGGAATCGGCTTTCCAAATCGTTCCAAAATGAACCGAATTTGGAGGTAAACTAGTAAACCAAGTGAAAGCGACTCCCGATAAAGACAAGGGAATAATCTAATTTTATTTCGTCGATCGAGTCGCCTCGCCACATCGAGCGATAAAGCGTTCGACGTGTTCTAAGGTCGTGACCAATCATTCTCGTAAAATTTGGCAAAATCGGAACTTTAAAATTATGTAGATATTGCATGCGATCTATATAATCCGGATCGCTTTTCTAGCCGACGACTCTACCTTTGGTCGTAGTCGAATTGATCTATCAACACGGCAAAAATCTGGTCAACCCAATTAATGTTGTTAGCCGACAAGATATCGGGGCTCTGCCAATGATCATGACTAGTATTCTACCCCCCGAGTGCAAACTCGGTCGCGGCTAGACCGAGCCGACGGATTTTGTTGGTTTTGATCATACCCATCGTACCTCTAACCGGTGGTTCTTGTGCGAGGACAAAGGGCTCTGCGTGAGGTTATCACCTTATGAGGACCGATTCACAGGCGTAATCGGCTCTTGGTCTCGGGCGTGCCTAATTTGTTCAATCGGTTGTGAGACCGATTGTGGGAAAATATTAAACGGAGCTGACGGCGGCAAAGTAGCCGACACGTTTATCTTTGCAGCATCTGTATACGCTTGGTAATGTGTTACTCTGCTCATCCTAGGATCCCTCGGTAATATAACTGTAGGTTTAGTCGGCATCATAGTGGGGAGTGAAGTTGTAGCCGATGGTTTAGGATCGGCTGAGGCACTCTGTGTATTTTGTGCTATTGAAAAAACAGGGTAACTTGGTAGGGCTTGCATTGGGTCAAGCAGACTACCTGACGAGGCTAACTCCTGGGCTATAGTTTTAACACTATTTGCTATCATCGGCTTAAGCGTAGTAACAAGGGCCGATGATTGGTTTATTAAGGCATGGTGCATAGACTGATTAATCATAGCCGATAACTCGGCTTGTGCGGCGATATCGGCTTCGGGTTACGTGACACCCGCGTCTCCTGCGTTGACCGTCGGCAGGGCGGATTTTTGAGTGACGCCACGTCTAGTTTTCTGATAACAGCTTAGCATCATCTCCTCCAACGCAGTTTTTCAATCGTCAATCTCTTACGTTGTTCTGCAGTCAAATCGTCCATTGTTGGGACGATAATAGCCTCTGTGTTGAGATCGGATGGCGGAATTGACTTTCCTGATGAAGACATTGTCCCACCGGCGTGCCAAGAGTGTGTTGGCGTCAAAAACTTGAAGTAGGGTTTCTAACGACAAAGACACCGCATTTAACACCGTTCGAGCGTGCCAATCGATTTGACCTGTAATCGACAAGGTAAAAAAAATATAAAATTCACTCAAAGCCGATCGTAACGATCAATCGGTTTAAACTCAATCAGCTTGAAGCCGATCAAGATCAAGGTAACAAGATAAATCTAACTAGCCGATCGTGAAGATCAATCAGCTTAGATTCAATCAGCTCAAAGCCGATTAAATCAAGATAAAAAAGGGTAAATCTAACTAGCCGATTAAGGCTAATCAGAGGATAAAGGTAGATCGATTCTAAAGAAGGCGATGCGCAGCAAAATCAGAATAAATCGAACCTGGGCGTAATTGATGGAGATCAACAATCGGCAATGCGCAACTTTATTGATCAAGATCGAATTACAAGAAGACTAAATTACATAAACTACTCCTAGTCGACGGAAAAGTAGATGAAAAGTAGACGCGAATTGGTTGATTGGCTCTGAGCAACTTTTCTGATCACCTCTAGACCTCTTTTATACCCATCGACCGGTAGAGTCCTGGTACAACACGTTAGGGGTAGAATCCGTTTCGGCCTCTATTTGGATGATGCTTTCCTTAACAACCTGTTCCGTTTCCAAATATCTTCAACCTGTATCCTGGTCGTATCTTGTTGATCTTGGATTGCCGATTCTGACCCTATCTACCAAATTTTGATGCAAACAGTTTGATATACAGCTAGGTAATGACAACAAAATTGTTTAATTCATTACTTAGCTTGCCTTGCATAGATAGGTTTCTGTCGGCTATTGGGTCTTTTAACTGGTCCCATGTAAATTGTAAAACGTGTAAGTAAACCATATCATTGACTTACAGTTGTGTGGTTGCTATGCCTGGAAGAATCTTTATAATAAAAAATAGTCTGAAACTCTCTTGATATATGTTTGCCACTGCATGGAGTCATGCCCGTGTCCAATATGAGTGGGGACATCATTACGTTGTCTAAAAGAAATATTGGTTCATCCTAGAACGTTACACCCTGTTTGGTGCAAATGTCATCCCTCATTCAATCAACGCATCGTATATTCTATTATTTGTGGAAGGATTCCCCGCTTCCCAGCGGTTTGAGCTGCTGCTCGGCTCGCAATTTGAGCCAGCTCGAGCCGAGCCGGAAAAAAATTACGTTTAGGTCCTTTTTTTAGAAAAAAAACTTATTACGTTTAGGTCCTTCTAACCATTACGTTTAGAAAAAAAATGAAGGCCCCAGATAAATACACAAAAAAATTACGTTTAGATCATTTTTGCCGTTTTTTACGAAAAGGACCTTTCGTTTACGTAAAATCGTGGATCCTTCGTGAGAGGACTCCGAATAAATGCGAAAAAAACGCAAATACGTTTATATCCTTTCAACCGTTTCGTGCGTTTTCTCGATTTGCTCGCGTGGGGAGCGGCGGTCGCGGCGTGGCACGTCGCGGTCACTTATCTAGTTTGTCCAATATGCTGGTGATCTCGAAAGCTCTGAACACGTCATTCACCTTGTAGAGGTTCCATTGATTTTGAGAGTTGAACTGGTACCCTGTGCTAGTCATATCTGAGTGCTACAAAAGGAAAATTGGATTCAGGTAGGGTTTAGGACTTTATGAATCAGATATGACCTGGCTGCCCGTACAGATTCTCAAACCGTTTTTACCATGTTCCTGTACTGAGAAGCAAACAATCTGTTTGTGTGAGAATAATGTTCGTTTTGTCTTGACTCGGCATAAATAAAAAGGATTCGTAACATGCCCTTTAACTCTTTAAGATTTGGTTCTCTCCCAACATGTATGTTTTATGCAGTGCTGGCCAGCATGGCCATCCATTTTACCACCAATTTCTGAACTACGCTTCATTTTGCAGTTCACAAACGTGAGTGCTTTGCGAGCGGCTTTGCCTAATCCAGACCTACCAACTTCTTTCTTTGATGGTTTGCCTGAAACATGGTTCTCCAACAGTACCTCCGCTTTTGTTCCACCCGGATCACATGGTAAGGTTTATTGACTAGCATCTACTTATGGTTACCTTGTTAGTTGTTACTGCATACATCAAAACCATGTGATTGTAACAATCTATGCCTATTCAGGTGGACTAGCATGTCTTGTCGAGCAGGTCCCGAACTCTCCGTTGAGGTAATTTGCTCTGGCTTGGCTTAGGAGGCATTAACCCCTATTCAGTCTATTTGCTGAAATCAACATTGTTATTTCAGGAACATAACATTGAGCACTGTATCAACTGGAAATCCTTTTGCATAGAGAGAGACTTCGGTTTAGAAACGATCTTTGATGGAGCTCTGTACCACTAATACGCGGCTTGGACTTTTCCGAAGAGCAGTGTGGCAACAATTGACGTGTTCCTTCGGTTTAGTACTGAAGTTAAAATCGTGAAGGGCATTTCGCGGAGGCTCGGATCGGATGTTTGCTCTTCGTACATATTTTCTGGAGCACCACGCAGGCGTGCACCGCAATCAAATGATGAGCTATTGAGCTGGGAGATATATTATCCGCTAAGGTTAAATGTGGAGATGTTTAGTAGTATTATTAAGATCGTGTTGGTGTATGAAATGTGTATATTCATGTTTCAATTTCATGGACTTGAACTAAATATATGCTTGATTCTTGTCTCCCATTGATCTGAGAAGGATTCTAGCTCAAATTATTGGAGTGGTTCAGGAATGCTTGTACTAATCTCTCTCTCAAAAAATCTTGTACAGGCATTAGTAGATCTTGTCAATGCACCTTCTCGTCCCTTTGCTCTAAACGACAAGAAACGTGGTGCAAGCAGTAGTAGATCTTGGTCCCCAAAGTGTATATATCTTATTTTTGTCAGTCTTATACTTAAAAAAAGGGGGTAATATGAGTACATTAATCCTATTGAAAAGTTCTTAGTGGGAACAAGGTTTGCTAAACCAGTCATATCATTGAACACTTCTTTTGTTTTGTTTAGTCTGGTGCTCTAGAACGTCTAGTGAGATAGTGAGTACTTTGTTTAAAGTAATAGTAGTCTTTTTTTAAAGTATTCTTATTGTACGCTTACTGGAATATGCGTTAGAACAATGTCTGGGGCGAATAGTCGTCATATAGTTCAAAGTTTTTTTTTTTGGTTCACTCTGGTTCTCTAGAATGCTTAAAAAGTGGTCCATTAGCCACTGTTTTCTCTAGAGGGAACCAATCAACCAAGCCTGGAAAGAACAAAAAAGCCAGAGGTATTCTTCGGTCTTCCACTTGAAAAAGTGACTATATCAAACATCAAAAATATTTTACTCTTGAAGCTCGAAATGAAATATACTTCTTGTACACATCAGTACTCGCCGTTCCTATACATTCCTACCAGTAGTGTGAAAATAAACGCTGCAGAGACGCGTGAAGGTGAAATAAATTTTCTGAATTTCACCAACTGCACGAATCTCACGGCGAAAAAAAGGGAGATTATAAAAAGATAAAAAAAGAAAAAACTAAAACTAGCGCGAAATGACTAGTACGACGACGGCCGCGCGGCCGCGCGGCGCATCCTGCTCCCCCACGTCTCCCTGCCGCGCGCCGCCGCGCGCCACTGCAGCCCCGCGAGCTGCGCCTCCCAGTCGGCGAAACCGGCGCGGCGGGAGCCCCCGCCGCAGCGGAGCTGGATGTCGTAGCCCCGCCTGCGCTCGGGGTCGGAGAGCACCTCGTAGGCCTCGCGCGCCATCATGAAGCGGTCGGCGCCGCCCGGGCACGCGTCCGGGTGCCACCGCCGCGCGGCGCGCCTGTACGCCGCCTTGATCTCCTCCGGCCCCGCCGTCTCCTCCACCGCCAGCACCTCGTACATCGTCGCCACCCTCTCCGGCGCCGGCGCCGCCACGGCCGACACCCTCACCCGTGCCCTCGGCACCTGCCGGCACCTCACCCCACCGAAGTACCCCACGGGCCTCGCGCACACCGAGCTCATCTCCGATCGACGCTAGAGCCACCAGAACAGAGCGCGATCGATGGATGCAGCTGTAAGCCAAGGTTTGCTGCTTCTTGCACTTGCAAGTCGTAAGCAAGCATGGCGCCATGGGGTTGTGCTTATATAGCTAGCGCCCATGAGCGAGGGGTATATGGGTTTCTTCGTTTTCTAGTGTTCTGGAAGAGACGGACGGACGGTGCGGGAAAGGAAGGCGTCATCGCCCACGGGAAGCGCGCTGCTATCTTTTTCTCGCCGATTTGGAAGCTTTCCTGGCTGGTTAATTACCACTAGCCTTCTTGATTGTGTTACTGGCGCTGTGCTAGCCATAGTTTTAATCACTCCGTGAGTTGTTGTCTACTGGTTAATCTGGACTTCAGGCTTATCGACGAAGAAGGTTTGGAAGAGTCCTTTTAGGTACACTAGGTTTAAACGTGGATCATTTATTCTTTTGATTTAATGAATAAGATTAGTTAGTATTTATTTATTTATACTCCTCTATAATAGATTAGTAGAAATATCCTTAATAAATTAATAGCTAGATATAATTTCTACTGTCTATCATATACTAACAATATAACATATTGTAAAATTTATTTTGGAAAAGGGTCAGAGCAAGGGTAGGTCGTGCTACAGAGGACACCGATGTCGAATGGGTCGTATCTAGAGTTTGCTTTCGTGGAGATCGTGGTTTCTAGAGTACTGCTTTCACGGTGGAACTATTATAATTGTAGAAATTTAAAGTGTGGTGTGCATCATGCTAAGTCTATACTTCTTTTTTTGCAAATTTGGTTTTCATGTGAAGAATTTATAAAACTAGCTTCATCTCGGACCGCGAGAGTAGTGGCATACGTTATGTGCCACCTGTCACATTCCGTGTCGTGGTAGCACAGTCTATGGTCTAGCTGACCAGAGTTGCCGTGTTATAGGAGATCGGTAGCAGGTCTTATCGAGCAACCCCACCTTGGTAGGCTAGGCAGGGTGATTAATTACTGATTAATTAATTAAGGTGGTTAATTAACTAATTTGGATGTGTACATTCCTGTCGAGAAAGTAGAGCTCGACAGGAACCTCCAGTGCCTAGCCGTGGTATAGGAATATAGTAGATAATATGTGTTAATTGCTACAACTTCTACTACGAGAAAAGAAGTTATTTTTATAAATCATTTAGAAGAGAACCAGCTAAAAAAAAGTTTGACGACGAGTAAGAAAATGGCAGGCTCTGTAGTTGCCTGTATCCCGAGGCCGACGTAGATAGTCTCCCTTTTTGAAGGCAAGATTGCCAGAAGAACGTGGACTCTGGTTGCATTCGTACCAATTAAAACCATAAACCGTGGGTCGCGGAGCCGACGGCGTCTCCATTTCACTTTGCACGTAGGTGCCACGCCAGTGTCTGTCGCATATCAGTGTGCACACATACACGCGGCCCTGGTTTTTATTTACCTTTTCTCTATCTAGATGAACTTTCTGTTAAGAAAAAAAAAATCGCCTAGATGATCGGAACTTGCCCACTTCTAGATGAGGTGAGGTAGGATGTGACGCGAGGCGTGGCCAGCCTGATTGATGGCAAAAACGGGTAATAATCATCAACTTCCGTGGGCTCATTCATTTTTCACCCCGCAGAATCGGGAGAATAAAGCTACAGCCCGGCTTTGGATTTTACTGTATATTACTGTTTCTGATTGACATTCGGCGAATAATCTATTTTTTTAAGCAAAAACTGTCCCGAACAGACGTAAGACTCGAGCGTTTCTAGAGGTGGTCGCTTTCCGTATCAAGCTCGGGCGGCGCTTCCGTATCGCTCTCTTGTCTTGATGTGAGTCGCTCTTCTACTTCTAATTACTATTTAATGACAGCGATTTGTTCTTTATAACCTTTCTTTCTCTTTACTTCTATTCGCTCAGCCCATCCTCACCCCTTTTTCTTCTGTTCGCTCAATCTTTTCTTGTTCTTGCCTCATGTTGAGGCTTGTTAAAATTATACTAGCATGAATGATTAACTGATAATTTGAAGCATTCTTAAGTAGCTAACAAGTTCGCTTCATGCATGCCTTTCTCATCAACCAATTTGACTGATGTTTTGAAAATCTTTTCTTAATAAAGTTGTGTTTGAGAATTTTCGTAGCAACGCACGGGCACTTAACTAGTAAATATTAAAGTAGGTGAAAGAGTAAAACCTTCATCTATCTTTTATTTAGTTTTTAATATTTATATGATTTTTAAATAGTAATGAATAGAAATACTCCCCACTTATTGAGGTGAAGGCAAATCCTTCCATATACGGTATATGTAATGTATAGTTTACTGTATAAGACGGTGTTGGCATCCACTTGTTTATTTACGTGGTTTCAGAACTTCGCTGAGTACAGTTCGAAAAAAAGAAAAAAAAAACCTTCGCTGACTAGCTAGTGCGTCTGTAGTGCCGTCCAACCGTCTCCATCTGATCGATAGTTCGATAGTGTATCAGACAAACTAGCCAGCGAAACGCGCTACACTGCGTCGTGCGAAATTTTGACGCGTGACGTTACGGTATGCGAAATTCGGAAAATTCTGTCGTGCGATGCTGCGCCGTGCGAAATCCTGTTTTTTCTTAAAAAAAATTGTCGCTAGGATCCGTCGGCAAATCTGTGAATTGCTATAAACCTTCGGCGTTTCTTTAAAAATATTTGTCGGTAGGACCCGTCGGCAAATCTGTGAACTGCTATAAACCTTCGGCGTTTCTTAAAAAAAATTGTCGCTAGGACCCATTGGCAAATATATGAACTGCTATAAACCTTCGATGAATCTATGTTTTTTTGGAGAAAACCGCGGACGTATTTTTATTTTTTTATTTCGGTTTTCATATTTTTATTTTTTTAAATAGGTCGCTAGGACCTGCTGGCGAATCTGTGAATTGCTATAAACCTTCGGGGAATCTGTGTTTTTTGTTTGTAGAAAACCGCAGACGTTTTTTTTCGGGTCCATTTTGTTAAAAACCGTCGAGGAGAGCTAAACATAAACTGTAGAGGGACCTGAACATAGTTTCATTTTTTCCGGGGTCTGTTCTGCTTAAAAAACATCAGGAGGACCTGAACGTAACCCCGCAGAGGAACATAAACGTAATTTTGAATTTTTTCGGGTCTATTTTGTTAGAAAAAACCGACTAAAGGACCTGAAGGTATTTTCGAATTTTCCAGAGAGTCTTTCCGTGAGGCGGGCGACGTGGCGCTGGCCAGAGGGATTCTTGCGCGTATAATATAAGGTATGATGCATAATCATAATTTCAGTTAGGTTGTAATCCTATGATTACGATTACACTAGGTATGCCCTTCCGATCAATTTCATTATAATTGAGTTCATTGCCATCCAAAGTAGTCTCTTGTCCAAGTTTGCACGGCCATTGCAAATTAATTTAATGTTTCTTTGTACTCTTAATAAATATCCAAATTAATTTGATATTTTCTAACATATGTATTAAATATAGTGTTTAGAAATAATAATTAGAGATAATCTAGTTATTTTTAATATCTTTTTGATGATAAAGTAAGCTTAGAAACTTGACGAACGGAGTAATAGATTAATTGGACTCACTTGCCTGTCTTTTGCACCTTGTACGTATCGTCTTGAATTAATGCACAGTACAATATTATTGGGAGAACAAGATTGTCTGACGGCCTATACCAACCACACCCTGTCTTGTTCGTGTGTGGCCATGAATTTAGCAGCTGTAGCTGATCATCGAGATGCAAACAGGGTTTATATTATCGATTTGATTAGCAGCTGTAGTTGATTATCGAGATACGTAGGTTTTACAGTATCAATTTGATCTTAAAAATCGTCTCTCGGTCGGTACTAATTTTCATCGATAATCATCGAAAATTGTTAAAACTCAAAGTATTTCGAAATAAAACTTTTTGAAGAAGAAATTAAAAAATCGATTTTTACCGATAATCGCTCGATATGCCTCGATAATCGACCGATCAAGTGAACTTCTTCGGCGATCGATTTTTTGAGCGAATTTTGCTCAATATTCATCGAAAATCAAGCTACGTCGTATAATTTTTTTTTGAATTTAACCGGTTTACCGACCGGTATTAGATACCGAACCAACTTGATATGATTGATAATCATGATATTTAAACGATTATCAACGATATTGCAACCCCTAGATGCAGGGGTGGAACCAGTGGGGAGGCTCCATCAGGCTTGAGCCTACCCTTCACTGGCGTCGCTGATACCCCCTTCCCCGTATTCTCCTGTGGCCTCGACTCTTGGCAGCTCGACTGACTCCATGGACGGCACTGCAGTTTAAGGAGGAAACAAAAGGAACCTTGTCGCTGACTCCATGGATGGCCTGGGTCGCTAAGGAGCCGAGGGCCTGAGGGGATGCTTGCCGCCTCCGGAGGTGTACGCGATGCAGCGAAGGAGACGAGGCCGGGCTGGGAACCTTGGACGGCCGTCGGCTGCAAGGAACAAGAGACTTGAGTCTGGAGACTGGAGTATTTTATATAGATAAGGAGGAGGAGCGAGGGGGCCGAGGCGTACTGGCGGAGGAAGAGGCGGAGGAGGTGAGGTGGTCTGCCTAATTAAAGTGTCGGACTGGACACTGGCAAGGGTGGAGGCATGGATTGGATCTAGACTTAGTCTGGACTCTGGAGTATTATATTGCCGGTTGCGCCTCACTATGCTCTTATCATGTGCAGAAAATTCATAGCTACCTTTCTCTTTCGGTACTATTTATGCTGGCTAAAAATACTAGAGAAAAGAAAGGATGTTAAGAGATTCCCATTGACAATAAGGTGTAAACTATTGTTCGCTTCAGATGAATGCCTAGAATATTTTCTTGTATTTTTGTTTGTTTCTATGCTTCTGGTTTTATTCATATGTGAATTTCGATTGTACAAGACTATATTTGTCATAATTTAGCTTAATCATTCGAGACTTTAAGCCCACTCTCTATTTTCATCCTAAATTCATCGCTGCTTAGATGCAAGTATGAATTAGCGAGGGGAACGATCGAGTGATCCGGACTGTTGCGAAATAAGCATCAAGAAACCAACAAATAAACGGTGCAGTCGATAAGATCACGCAATCCGGACTTGCTAGGTACTGCTTCCTACTTGGGTAAAATATACTCGATGTTTGGACATCATATGGTCTCTAGTATATAACTTTGAGCATTATTTTTTATACAAATATGTTCATAAAATTTTTAAAATAATTATATTATAAAAATATTTTTCATGACTAATCTAGTCATACAATTTTCGCATAAGTAATCTAAATGGTTTTTTTTTATATATTAGTAGTCAAAGGTAAAGAAGCTTAATTGCACGCTTTCTAAAGCATTATACTTTTACGGATGGAGTACTCTTTTCCACGCTATCCGACAGATAGGGCTAATCTAAATAGTTTTTTTTAATATATTTGTAGTCAAAGTTAAAGAAATTTAATCGCACGCTTTCTCCATCATTATACTTGTACAAACGGAGTACCCTTTTCTGCGCCATCCGACAAATGGAGGTATGGTCACAGCTACACCTGTATGGTTGCAATGCAAACAACAATGCAAGTAGATATGTAGATCGCTTGGCTCATTGTCTCGTTGACTAGCCTTGGCTGACTGGCAAAATTACAAGGGCAAGTAAAGTCGGCAGCTTATTCTATCTTCTACCTATATCATTTAAAGTAAGTATTAAATTTAGTTTGTATAATAGTTATCTTTAAAGATTAACTCTAGATACCATATGTTAACCATCTCTCTTGTACATAACTAATCTATCTATACTCCCGTGTAATGCTTGTTACTAAATAAGAGTCAGTTCTTTTCTCTCTTCTTTTTTCTCACTCTTCTACGTAAGACAAAACTGATATAAACATGCTAAAAATAAACAAAGATAATCTTATTGTACATATCCTAAGGGGCTCACAGCTATGCATTCATGCGCGCATCTATCGGCGTCGACAACAGGGGGATACGGTACATGCCAACATTTACTTGCTCGTTCCATTTTTCTCCACAAGTCGAGCAAAACGTCAAGCGGTTGATGCGCCTGTCGAGCGTTATAGCCGCGCACGGTTTCTCCAGGCAGGACGGAGAGCAAGATGCCATCTCGACACGTCGTCTCGTAGTTCTTGGGAGGAAAACTGCGTGAGTTGTCTTGATTGTCTTACCGTCCTTGGGAGAAAAACTTGCGTATCCAACGGGTTGTGAAATTTTTATTTTGTTGGCTCGTTTGAAAATTTTAGTTATGAGAATATTCATCGTTCTGTTAAATAGTAAAAATAGTCCCTCATCGTGGTGTAAAAACGCTGCACCTATAGTTGTCGCGGATGGCGTGCGCTGTAGAGAAGGAGCAGCGAGCGGGAGGTGCTGCATGCGCATGCAGCGACCGGGGAGTGCCCAGGAGCTTGCAGAGAGAAGAATTCGGGTAATTTGTCTGCGTTGCTGTTTGAGCTCACTTAAATAAACTTTGAAGTAAACAACATATTCTCAATTCTACAATTAGAGATGAAACATCGGCTTCCCCCTCCGTTCACCTGATTCACTTACCTGTTTACTTTTGCACCTGCCTCTTATAGATGCAGGTACTAGCAGATGATCTCCTGGGGAAAAACTAGGCTTAGCTTGTATCCAATCGTGAGATAGATGTCGAAGTTAGATAATCTTAATTTAGCTTATTCACTTCTACTTGTTATATTGATTGTTAACATGGCTGATTTATTTTTATAGGGTTTGGCCTTTCTGTCAGTTTACTAAGAGATCTAGTTTTTTTTTAAAAAAAAGTTTACTAAGCGAGCTTACAAAGTAAAGATCATTAAGCGAACTGTGCGCACAGTATTATTTTCTGTGGTTGAGGCCGGTGGGATTCTTTTTTTTGTGGGCGCGACATGCTGTTTTTCTGTGGTGAAATTTTGCAGCAGTTGCATAGCGCTGAAAATTTTTATTGTTGTTTTTCCAACAGAATGTGAGCGTTGGACACGACAATGGCCTTTTTTGTAAGAAAAAAAATAGGCAGGGGTCTAGTACAGTAAAAATAGAGTCCAGATAAGACGACCGACATGGGCGCTAAAAATTATCCAGCGCTCGCCGTCTGTTGAAATATTTTTTTCCGCAGCTCACTGGAATATCCAGTAGACGGTGTTTTTTGTTTTTTTCGGGCACCGTTGCAATCGGGCCTTAGGATATTTAGCTAATTAAAATTCCACAATTTTATGGTACATCAGTGAAACAATTTTTTTTGAAAACAATCGATTTAAATTCTCCAATTGTGTGGTACATCACTGAACAAAAAAAATTCAAAAAATTGTCGATTAAAACTCCTCATTTTTGCAGTACATGAGTGAAACAAAAAAGTAATACTGACGATTAAAATTCCACTTTGTTGCTACTCATTACTGAACAAAAAAACTTAAACTATCCACTAAAATTATGTACATTTTCACGCCGTGGTTTCCCCAGAAGCAGTGCTTCCACGGCGCGAAGAGGGGCGCATGCAGGGCTTCTGGCCGCTGCTCTTTCTTTGCAGCGCACGCTGTCTATGATAACTACAGATGCAGCGTTTTTACATCACGACAAGAGATTATTTTTGCTATTTTAGTACAACAGTGCCTATTTTCGTAATTAAAATTTTCAAACGAGCCAATACAATAAAAAACTTAGGCATTGTTGCACGTCAAGTTGGCATGGCCTCTGGCCATTTTAGTATTTTTGTCCTGTGCTTGCGTAGTTGAATAGAGGAAAAAAAAGTACTTTGTACATTACACTTTGATATCCCTCCTTATGTGCAGCTGTCCGGTCGGATCAGAATTTTGTGAGATAAGGCACGAGTGTGCATAATCTAAAGAACGAAGAAGATGAATCTTATAGAGAGAATAAAAATAACAACATTGAAGCAACCACGACGAGAGAGAAAGATTTGGTGAAATTAACTATAAATTATTTAAGCACAACCTTAAAAAAAGTATAAAGGATTGTTGCTCTTTCATAAACTCTTGAACCTTTTAGATATCTCGAATATTTGCTCTATACAAGAATCTAGTGCTAAAAAATAATCTAGCATCTAATCATCTCGAAGAACTCTTGCTTTGGATGAGTTGGTTTGTGTGTTGTTGGTTGCTTAGGTTCTTTGTAACCAACCCTATAGGTTTACGTAGCTTTCTTTGTCCCCCTTCAAAGCAAGTATGAATCTTACTATGAAAAAAAAAAGTACGAATCATAATTCTATTAAAATTCATCTAATACAACTTTTCATATTATAAAAAGCTAGACACGAGTCACCCTAATTAACGCTATACGTGAAGTACCGAGTACAAACGAAAGGAAGAGGGATTAATTTTGCAAAAGACAATTAGCGGAACCGGAAAAGGAGCGGCGTACTACGTAAGGCATATGATGATACTATCTTCGACCTGCGATTAGGATTTATCTAGAGTAATTTTTGAAATCCTGAAAGGCTTACATACGAGAGTCATCGTAATTAACACTGTACGTGGAGTACCGAGTACGAACGAACGAACGGATTAATTTTGCAAAAGACGATTTGCCGAACTGTGTCACCGAAGAAAAGGAGCGGCGTTACGTAGTACGGCGTATGATGATAATATCTTCGACCGCGATGGATTCGCCGTGTTAATTGTTGAGTTTTGTTTGCTTTGTCGAAACTTAACACGATCAAATTGGTCGTCGCAAAAAAACACACACGCACGCACACAAACAAACACGACGGTTTTCGTATCCAGTCACTGTCACTGCGGACCTGTCCAAAGTTCCCACCTACCCGGGTACACCTCGACACTTGCCTGGGCCGGGCTTGGACGACTTCTACCGTTGTTGTTCTGGAAGGCAAAACGGACAAACACACAGTTTGGGGCCGTGGATTAATGGGTCAATTTGTATTTTTTTTTACTTTTTTTTGGAAAGCAGAGGTAAATTTGTATTTGAACAGCCAGATTTTAAAAAGTCTGTGGGTCAAACATATAATTTCTTAATTTTATGGGGTCAATTCTCTAAAATACCATTGACTTCTGTACAATACAAATCCTTAATTAGTATTGAACTGTTTTGTGGGATCAATTGATCCCATAGCTTACGTCTACGTGCGGCTCCGCCACCGCTTCCCCCCTGTCATCTGACTCGATCCGAGACTCGACATTTTGATTTTTGCCGTCTCGGAGTCGGTGGTGCTTAGTATCATGTAGTAGCTGCGTAGGATGTAAGTTGTTCTTGGTTATTTATAGCCTACGATGCAAGACTTTTATTATGATTTTATAAAATTATTTTGCAGGATAAATATAATATTATTATTTTTATATAGTATTTTGATACACTTTAACATCCATCGATAGTTAAAATTCAAAAGTTTGATAGCACATATCCTGGAACAACCGGCATTTCGGAAGGGCCTACCTAGGGTTTTCGGCCAGGGCTTAGATTCTAAATCCCAATGGGATGAAAAAATTTGAAAATTAGGTATGTTACAGTAAATCTAGGTGAATCTCGGCGATTTGGACCGGTTTGCATGGATTTTGGACCGAATTTCGCACTAATTTTTTGTGGAGAATTGTAATGCCTTTTATAAGGAATATATGTGAAAATTCTACGAAAAAATACTTATACAAATTATGTAACCCTAACCCTAAATCCTAACTTGGATTTTGGCCTAAACCCTAACATGGATTTCGACCTTAAATGATGTATTTCAGCCTTAAATTGTATTTCGGTCTAAACCATAAACCCTAACTTGGAAATTATGTGCAAATACTTAGTATTTTGCATTCAAGCAGACAGTAAATATAGATAAATATTTGTATGATTTTTTATATATTTTTCCTAATTTTTTCTAGCATCGGGAGACAATTTCAAAGGAGGTTGAAAATCACTCAAATTTTGGTTTTCTCGGTTTCAAATTTACCGTATTTCAAATTTATTTTTAAAATTTTATCCGAAATTCTAAAATCTCACCCGCAGATTTCGGATTTCAGCCATCTTGGGCTTATCCTACCCAAGGTTACAAAAACCGGCGAAATTCGGCGAAATCTCGCCAAAATCTCGGATTTCGGACCCCAACGAGTTTGCAAAGAACGGCCGGATGGAAAATTCTGAAAAAAATTTGAAATTGCTACAGTAAATTTCAGAATTTAATTTTTTTCGGTGAGATTTCGGCAAAAACCGCCGAGATTTCGGAATTTTAAACCGGAATTTGATTTTTTTTTGGCCGGATATGACCGGAATTATATCAATAAGTTCTCAGGAAGTAATCTTCAATGATAATATTTCGAAAAAGTTGATTTTTTAGACTTTTTGGCATTTCGGTAGAAACACTGTCTGAATTTTAAAAAATTGAGAATGCATTTTAATGCTATGAAAAATTTATGGGAGTATCATAAGATATTTAGGATAATACATAAAATTTATGAAAATATTTTAACATCATTTGTTATGTTTTAAAAATAAAAATCAGAAATAGGATAAATGAGGCAGTGACAGTGCTAGAATTTTATAAATTTATTCATGTCTGATAATTTCCTAAAATTTTTATGGGAGCTTAAAAATTCTCTCATAACCCTGTTGTAAAAGTTTAAAAAAATTTCAACCAGTTTTGATGAGTCAATAAAAATTTTATGTGGTACAAGGACGTGATGTGCATTTCGAAAATAGTGATGTACTACATTCACATTTTTTTGGTAATTTTTTGTGATTTATCATGACCTCAAAACTTTATCACAAGATCATTGATGCTTTCCAAATATGTACCAATTTTTTTTGTAATTTTTACATTGTTGAAACTATTGGAAAAAAACTATTATGAAGTAACACTTTCATGTTTTCTGTGATTACTTTATGTTTGATCATCTTCTCAAAATTTTATGACAGCATCATGGTAATTTTTACATGCTCCGAACTATGGGAAAAAAAGTAGCAAAGAAATATCGTTCTGAAGATTCGAACTCGTGACCTCTAGTTTCATGGAGTTAAGCCTTACCACTGAGATATGTGTGCTCATGTGTTCTAGAGATGAGAAATAACTCATTTTATACATTGACAACTCACTGGTTTTAATACATCGTCAATCATTGAAGTTCCTTCACACTTCATTCCACCGAGAGACTCTGCCATTTTACTTTCCCTGCGGGACCCTTCTCCACCTCCTCCTCTCTGTCCTGGCCAACATCCACCAAATCCGGCCAGCTCCAGGCTCAGAGGCAAATCTCGGCCTCCTGTATGCGAGATTTCGGTTCTATAAGGCGAAATCTCGGTGGTTGAAGGCGAAATTTCGGGCTTCCAAAAAAATTGGTATGAACAAATTGATTTGTTGGATTTTAAGTGCAGCTGTATTTTTTTTGCTTATTTAGACATGTACTCATGTGGGATATAGTCTAGTAAGAACTAACAATGCATATACTCATGTGGGATTCATATGTCAGTATGTATTCAAAACTCAAAAGACCATGTCACTTACTCACTTGGTCACTTGTATGGTAGTATGGTACAGCTAGTAAGCCTCACAACGAAAGGCACATATCATGCATTTTAGCAAACATCAGTGAGTTAAGAATGTTGACTGCATGCAAACAAGCACATGGTCATACAATCTTATATATCATGCATTATTTCGTAATGATGCAGGCTGTAGGTCGTTGTGATGGCGGAGCCTCAGGGTACCGTATGGGACCACGGGGAGCGCATCGGCTCAGGGTTGAGGTGCAACTACTGCACGCATGTTATGAAGGGTGGAGGGGCGACCCGTCTTAAGGAACATTTATCGGCCGCGCGTGATGTGAAGGCACCTAACGTGCCTAAAGTGATTAGGCAGGCCATGATCGCGGACCTCCGTGGTGGCCGTGATAGAAAGAAGGAGAAGCAGGCGATTCGCCTGCGTCAGGAGGAGGCTTGCACCGAATAGGCCACCATAGGCACGGAGGACGAGCAGCTTAAGATGGCCATAAAGGCCTCTAAAGAAGAGGCCTACCTCAGGAGCCAAGGTTTGACGCAAGGTTCGGGTTCCGGGAGTGGTGCACGGAAGTCTTCAATTCAGTCGACTATCAGCAAAATGTTCGGTCGGTCCAAATCGACACGGGAAAGCCATGCCTCCATGGATGTCGACCTTGCACGGGCTAGTGCCCCGCAGCAACCTCGTATTGACACTGCATTCCAGTAGGGGAAGCGGGAGAAGCTAGGGAGGGGATGGTCAAAGTGGTTACATGCTAATGCAGTTCCCGGAAGGAAGGTGGACTGCCCGTATTTCACAGATATGAAACAATTATATGTTTGTAAGTTACACGTCGTGTGATGATTGTACTAATCTCTTGTGCATGCGGTCATAGCTGCAATTAAGCTGACGCAGGAGCTAGGCCCAGGGGTTCGTGCACCACGAGGATACGAGATAGACGGTAAGTACTTGGACGCGAATGAGCAGGAGATTGTGAAGTACTTTCAAGGTTTAAGGACGATGGGCCACCTTTGGTGTTACTGATGATGTCTGACGCTGACGGGACCTACACAGAGAGTATCATCAACTTCATGGTATCTTGCAATGGGATGATGTTCTTCCATAAGACCGTAAATGCCACAGGTACAAAATTCATTTATTTTTCCTATTCCGTATGATCGTCATTGCCACACGTACAAACTTCTTGCTTGCTCATTCACAGCTAAGGTCCAGAACCACAAATACCTACTAGCCGAGATAACAAAGGTGGTGGCCGAGGAGATTGGGGTGGAGCATGTTGTGCAGGTGGTTACTGACAATGATGCCAACTTCAAGAAAGCATGCCAGATGTTACGAGTGCAGTACCCTCGTATAGTATGGCAGCCTTGCTTGGCACACACCGTAAATCTTATGCTAAAAGACGTGTGCGAGGTGGAATGTATCAAAGATATTGTGGCACAGGCCAAGAGAATCTGCAGATTTTTATACAACCACAAGAATCTACATGCGCAGATGAGGCAACATATTGGTGGAGAGTTGGTGAGGCCAAATGCCACTAGATTTGGGACGACCTTTGTTTTCCTTCATAGCTTCTTCAAAAAAAAGGAAAAGTTCCAGCAGTGGATGACACATCCTGACTGGATAGGTAGTAGGTGGGCTGAAATGGCGGAGGGCAAGTACGCATATGACCACCTTGTGGGCAGGGATTTATGGTCATGGGTGGAGTGGACCGTGGTGGCCGTAGAACCCTTGTACAAGTTGTTGAGGTTCGCGGATCAAGACAAGTTACCAACAATCAGCGGTGTAATGATGCAGTATGCAATTGCACGGAATGAGTACAACAATAACTTACGGGAGTATGGAGAACAATATAGGATATTCCTACAAGTCATGGAAAAGAGATTTGCCGAAATAAGGAAAACCACATTTGTGCAAGCTGGTAAGTGAAATTAACATGTTCAGTTCTATTATGCTAAGTATGCAATGTTCGCATCTATTATACTAACTATGCAATCTTTTCATCAATTGCAGCCTCCGTCCCGGACCCAAGTCCCAGCTCATACAACATATGCAAGACTCCAGCATACATGGGAGCGCTCTCGACTGCACTAAGCATTATGGCTGATGATGACGCTACCGCGGTGAAGGCTCTACGAGAAGCAGACACATACTGTCTTAGACGGGTAGGGATGAAAATGGGTCGGATATCTCCCGCCCGATCCGGGACCGGATCGGTCGGGCCGGATCGATCCGGACCGGATTTTACTATCCGGTCGGATCCGGACCGGATCCGATACTTGAATCCGGATTCGGATCGGATCCGAGCATCCAATATCCGTAAATACGGGGCGGATCCGATATTCGGATTTTTCCTATTCGGATATCCGGATTTTTCCTATTCGGATATCGGATCGGATATTCGGATCGGATATTCGGATTTTCCTATTCGGATATCGCAAAGCCCACCCATTTTCATCATTTTTTCCATTTCACCCATTTACATTAACAATTAGTTCGCTCTATTGATCCTCAAGTAGCATATTCTTTCTCGATGTTTGTTAAATTTAATTGATATATAATTTGTTACTATAGTCATGTACTCGTATGGTTTTAATTCAATATATATTACTCTATATATGCGTGCATTATCCGTATATCTTTATCCGTTTCGACCGAATCCGTCACATATCCGTTCAGATCCAGTATCCGAATAACCCAATCCGTATCCAGTATCCGGTTAGCCCGTATCCGTTCCGAATCCGGAAAAAATATGGGTTAGGATACGGAAGAGCAATATCCGCCGTATCCGACCCGTTTTCACCCCTATAGACGGGGACGTTTTGCCACCCAGCTTGCACAGACCAGCGTCGTCGATAACCAAATGACGGCAGGTAAGTACATAAACTGAGGTTGGTTGGTATGTTGTTGTGTAGCACTCATCGACTTTTCTTTCTTCGTGTTGTTCATGTACCAATGGTGGATGGCCTTCGAATGAGACGCCAATACGCAAAGTTCGCCTTGAGGTTAGTGTCCCAGTGCGCATCGTCGAGTGGGTGTGAACGCAATTGGAGCACATTTGCTTTGGTGCACACGCAGCTACGAAACCGTTTAAGTTATGCGAAGCTCCAACAGCTCGTGTTCGTGCACTACAACCTGCGACTTCGCCTTCGAGACTATGAATCCACTCGCCAGACCCAAGACGAAGACCCTGTGCATCGCCTGATCGAGGATGCGATGCATCCTGGCCATGACCCAATTGCAGAGTGGTTCAACTCATCCAGGTCTACTGGGGAGCCTCTACTCGACGAGGACAAGTCGCACGACCCACCCCTCCCAAATGAGATTCGTGGTTGACTCCATCCCAATGGAAGAGATGTATAAGGCAACAGTAAACAATGCAATTGTTTTCCATTCCACTTTTTAACCATGTATGTCCAAACCTGAGAACAATGTTAACCTTACTTCTAATTGGCCACAGGAGGGAAGAGCCTCCCAGATTGGGCGGAGTGGAACATCGGGGACACACACACAGGGAAGAGAAAGCGTGCTACCAACGCCGAGGATGACGACACTCTAGCAGGAGCTTTAGGAGGATTACAAAAGTTATCGGGCAGCCAGAGTGGTAAGGAAAAAGGAAAAGACCGAATTGATGATGAGCCTATTGTCGGCAGTGAGGACGACACGGCAACACCTTCTGATAATGTGCAGTACCTCAGTAGTAGCTCAGCGACTGCGACAGACTCTCCCGACGATGACGGGACGAAAGCTGATCGGTACTCCCTCCGGCCCCGTCCACAGTCACAATCATCGGCAGGAGGATCGCATCGAGGGTATCGCCCGAGAGGTGACTCGGTGGCGGACCAGCAGAGGCGGGAAGGGCACGCGTCGCGTGGTGGGGGTGGACGCCAGGCAGCACAACCACAGGATGGTGCTCAATCATGGTGTAGCAGCGAGTCCTCCAGCCATTTGAGCATTCCAGTTGAGCATACCGGGTATAGTCAAATGACGTACGGATGGGATCGAGGGGTGGACTGCGATTCTGATGAGTTATGATGGATCGAGCATCTCTTTGCTATTTGACTACAATGATCCATATGTCGATCCATACGCACGGCACTCATCTGTCAATGTCATGTACCTTCAAAAGTCCGAGAAACTTGATACCTGGGAGTCTCATTACCAACATTGGAAGTCTGCCTGGCTACCACGAGACATGACCTGGGAGGAATACAAGCAACAACACGAGAGGAGGTACCACGAGATCATTGTCGACAACGCGGAGGTGGAGTTTGCACCACGGGTGCTTTACTACTCGTAGGTATGTGATGCAAACATACATTCATTTAATTGTCATATGCAAATATGTGAAGACTTGTTGTGTGTATCGATTTTATTACATTCTTATTAATTGTCATGCCAATATACATTAATTGTTTGGTTGTGACTCTCAATCTTGAAATTCACCAAAATGTTGAAAATTTCATACTTCACGATACCGAATTCCCGAATTTTTAAAAATTCCTCGAGCTTCAGTAACAACTGAAAATTTTATGGCAATATTATTCACATGTCAGAATCATGCTATTAAAATTTCAAATATTTATAACATGCTTTGTCCCATTTTTCATTCAGTTCAAAATAGCCGGTGAGCGTTTCATTACGACAGTACCAATGTTTCAAATTTTAAAAAATTTACATGATTCAAAAAAATCTGAATTTTTTATGACAATATTAATAATACGTCAAAACTCTCCACAAAAAATTCGAAAATTTTCTCCATCTTTTGGACCAATTTTCGGGCTTGTCAAAATAGCCGAAATTTCGCCCAATCTCGCCGAAATTCGGTATTTACCGGTAGAAAAAAAAACCGGATTCAAATTTTGAATTTGAATTTTCGGACGAGATTTGTCCGAAATTACCGAATTTCGCCGAAATTTCGTTTTCCGGGCATGAACGGTATTTTATCCGAAACCGAAATCCGAAACCCTGATCCTACCCGTGTAATGCTCGTAGTTATCGGTATACGAGACCGGCAAAACGTGCATGTCTGGCAGCTCTAAGTGTAACTTGAGAACACCTATCAATGTGAGAGTGGATTGTGTTCTCTGTGTTTATCATAAGAGTTTGACTCAATAACATTGTCAGTTTTAGCTAACCAAGTCTCCTCAACATATTTTATTTGTGTTGCTTGTGGTGTTTATTTTACCGTTTCGAAGGGGTTAGCATAGTCCTATGTGGGGGTTTAACATGTGATATGGCAATTAAGTAATCCCCGTAATATTGAGTTTAATAAACAGAGAGAGAGAAAGAAATACTTAGGGCAAAACAATTCGATCAGAAAAACCTCGCATGCACTAGTATTCATTTTTTTCCCCTTGTTTGTAAGAAACTTGCAACTTGTGTTAAAATTAAGAAAATAAATGGACCTAATTATAAAACATCCAATCATTGTCCAGATTTGGACAGCATATTCTGGCTAAGCATCGGTTAAAATTTCCCTGTGTCTTTGTGTGTACCTGTTGTTTCACACTTTCACTCGAGGCTCAGGGGAGGTTGAGAACAGGATTCAAAATCTTGCTGAGATTTTGAAAATCTCGACTGAAATTTTAGATTTCGATCGGGGCTAAGATTCCAAATCTCAACGGGATAATTTTCTTTCAAATTTTGACAGTGATTTCGGTGAATTTTGACGAGATTTTGGCTTTTGCGATCAAGATGTTCACAAATTCGACTGGTTTCGTGTTTTTTGGACCGGATTTCGCACCAATTTTTTTATGGCAAATTGTAATGCCTTTTATGAGGAATACATGTGAAAATTTTGCAAAAAAAATACATATACAAATTATGACACAAAAATAAATAAATAAATATATATGGAAAACTTACGATCAAATTGAGCAAGTCATTCTGCATGGGGGATTTTGCTCTGTTAAGTCTCGTACACATGTCTAAACCAGTTTGTAATATTGTACTAGAGATAGCCAAACGGGCCTACACGAGGCACGACATCGCTGGCCTAACTCGAGCACGCAAGACGGCCCGGTAGAACGGCCGTGTTTAAGATCTCAAGACGCGGCAATGCAAGACACTACCGTGAGCGACCTGGCACGTTTAAAGGAGGCACGGCCTGTTTAGCCCGTTTAGCTTGAAAAATATCCGTTTTATAGTTGTTGGAGGATTAAAAAAATTCGAAAAAAATCAGAAAAAATTCTACATACTTCGAGTTTTTCTAATTATTCTACATTTTTCCTATTTTTCTGCATTTTTTTCATACTTTTTCTATTTTTCTATTTGTTTTTCTAGTTTTTTCTGATTTTTTTGGCGCTAACGGGCCGACCCAGCCCGCTAGGCCCGCGAATGACCGGGCCGATACGGCACGACCCGAGAGGCCAACGGGCTATGCCTAGGTCGCCACCCCGGCACGTGGGCCGACACGACACGGCCCGTTTAGTAGCCAGGCCTAAACGGGTCATGCCGCCGGTTAAACGAGCCGGATCGTGCCGTGACGCCCGTTTGGCCCTCTCTATACTGTACCACGCTTTTGCTCCCTTTTCAGTTTCTTTTTGGGTTTCTGATCTACTCATTCATGTTGTAATATCCCGAAAAAATGCAAATGAAATGAAAATAGATGTTTTGAATTTAAGTATGAATATTTCTGAATTTTCTTGGCATTATTGATTTTTATTGGTATTTCTTGGATTTATGATTTGAGTGAAAAAAAATCAAATAATAGGAATAATGAATGGATAAGGGTAAAAAGATAAAAAGGTAAAACTAAAATCTTGAAAAATTGATAATAAATATCCTGAACACTCAGGTGAATCATTTAATCTGACAAATGAATTTAATGCAAAGGATAATGAAATGATTATTAAAAAGACACCTTTTGACCTTCAAACAGTGCATCGTCAGAATTATCATAAAATATTATATCCTTAACTACAGCTCGAAAATTTACCATAATATCCTAAATACAGTATTTACCTCTAGTAAAAATCTCAAAAATTAATAATATAATTTATTACCTTTTAAAATTCAAAAATAGAAACCCTAAAATCTAAAAATCAACATGTAAGAATTTTTAGAAAATAAATATACAATATTTTAGCTTGAAAATTTTTATGAAAGTATTTTCAGATCAATTAAAACTCTTAATTTTTTTTTTAGAAAAAATTGACATCATTTTCATCCTCAAATAAAACAAATTTAGAAACATGATTTTTGAACAGAACAGATTGTCAGAATTATTATTAATTTTCAGTAAATAATTTTAATATAAATTTTTATCAAATGATAAGAACTACCTGTAGAATCCATTAAAAAAGTTTGGAAAACTAATGCAGTGATTTGATGGCTCATTTACTGCGTTTCATGAGCTGTACCGAGTAGTACAACTGCCTTATCTCGTTTCCTTACACTGCCAAGTGGGCCCGACCTTTAAACCGACCCCGTTCGCTGGCAAGTATCTGAAACTCCCTCAGTCACCGACCGGTGGACCTTGACCCCGCGTGTCAGCCACCATTCTTTTCCCCTCTCTTCTTCTCTCAGCAGCGCGACTTCCTCTCGCTCAGTCCCGATCCTTCTTCCCGTCTCTGTGTCTATAACCGATTCACAGAATCAAATCACCAAAGCGGTTGCAGATTACTGCTCCACCCTACCACGCATTGCTTTGGTTCTCCCGCACCGTTCTGTGCCGGAAAAATCTTGCGCCACCTCGCCATTTCCGCACAGAGCTGACCGCCACTTTAGCTGCGCATTCAAATACTAGCGCAGCCGATCATTCAAGCTATAATTACGATTTTTTTTTAAATAATACATTTTTTAATTAAAATTGCAAAAATATAACACGAAATCAAAAAATTGCAAAAATATGCTACTGTCGCCCTACTATAGGGCGACTTGCTGACTGGGCAGTGAGGTGGACTTCTTATTCGCACTGCAGTTGGGCGAGAGGAGAAGTCGCCCAACAGTAGGGCGACACGTGTACAAGTCACCCCATAGTAGGGCGACATAGAACAAATTCGCCTAATTGTAGGGCGATATGTAGAAATCGCCTAATGAAAGGGCAACATGGGAGAAAATTTTCAATTTTTTTAAAAAAATTCTGAGAAACTTCAAAAAAAGTGAAAATATTTGGATAAACAGATTTAGGATTCAAATAAATTATTTATGGTATAACACATGGATTATAAACACACATGGACACAAGGAATACCACAATTGCACATAGAGAATAATATTTATACACTACGCCAAAACCTGCAATAGGTGACGGTCTATTTGTGACGGTTTTTTTCGAACCGCCACAAATATAATTATCAGTGGCGGTTCTATATTGAAAATAGCGGAAAGAATATCAGTGGCGGTTCTATCCTCGAACCGCCACCGATGATGTATTTGTTATCAGTGGCGGTTCGAGGATAGAACCGCCAGTGATAACAAATACATCATCGGTGGCGGTTGGAGGATAGAACCGTCACTGATAACTAGGTTATCCGTGACAGTTCTATCCTCCAACCGTCACTGATACAATTGTATTATCAGTAGCGATTCTATCCTCCAACCGCCACTGATAATTTATTATCAGTGGCGGTTCGAGGATAGAACTGTCACGGATAATATTATCAGTGGCGGTTCTAGTTAACAACCGCCACTGATAATACTACCTATAAGTATGTGGTCAGTAGCAGGCTAGCAGCACTTGTCTTCTTCCTCCCGAGAGCAAACCAAAACTTCTAATTTTCAGATTTCGTTTTCTCCCATTCTTGTGTTGACTTCCTCTAGTTGTTCCTTGGTGAGTTATTTTTTCTCCTCTCTTGGTTTGTATTAATCTTGTTGCAATTTAATTTTTAAACCTAGTTCAATTAAGGTTTATATGTAGATGTGATGAAAAGTTTAGATTTTGTTTATTTTTATTTACCTACCATTTTGTAGTTGATGAATTTATTTCCTACCTAGATTCATTAGATGATGTTGTGTTCCTTTTATAGATGATGAATTATGATCAAGCATATATTTAATATAAATTGCATTTTAAGTTAATTTGGTAGATGATGAATTTATTATCTAGCTTCTTTAGATGATAAGTAATTAGATTAGTTTTTTAATTACTATTAATTTGGTTCCATTAGTGTGCACGTATAATATACATCTTGCATATATTAAATTTGTTCAATTAAGATTAGTGGATATTAATATACATAAAATTTTGATTAATTTGGTAGGTGGGTGCTCATCATTTTTAGATGATGAATTTATTTTCTAGCTCCTTTAGATGATAGGTAATTAGATTAGTTTTTTAATTACTATTAATTTGGTTCCATTAGTGTGCACGTATAATATACATCTTGTATATATTAAATTTATTTATTTAAGATTAGTGGATATTAATATACATGAAATTTTAGTTAATTTGATAGGTGGGTGCTCATCATTTTTAGATGATGAATTTATTATCTAGCTTCTTTATAAGATAAGTATTTAGATTAGTTTTTTAATCAATTTTTATATGTTAATTAATTTTAGATGGATCGGAGATGGATGTACAATGCGAACCGTTACAGCCGAGATTACATCGACGGGGTATCTACTTTTCTTAGAGCCGCTGAGGAGAACAAGTTGCATAAGAAGACGGAGTACATACATTGTCCATGCATTGATTACAAGAATGAGAAAATATTTTCAGACAAAGAGCACATCCACTTGCACTTGATTCGAAGAGGTTTTGTACTTGGCTATACACGTTGGACAAGTCACGGTGAAGAGGAAAACATACATGAAGGTGATACCGTATTGGATGATGGAGAAGGCATTATGGCAGCTGACATCGGTTATGGATCTGATGAGGATAGGTTGGACATTGATGACGATAATAATCTTGCTCAGATGTTGCGCGATGCAGAAGGGAACTACACTACTCAAAGAGAGTTTAATCAATTCAAGGGTTTGTTGGATGACTCGGACACACCTTTGTTCCCGGGTTGCAAGGAGGAATACACAAAGTTGCACACCGTGCTTTCACTTCTGAAATTGAAGGGAAGCAATGGTTGGTCCGATAAGAGTTTCACGGCGCTATTACATCTCTTAGCGGACATGCTTCCAGATGAAAACGTATTGCCGATAACCACTTATTTAGCTAAGAAGGTTGTATGTCCATTGGGATTGGAAGTAGAAAGAATACATGCATGTCCAAACGATTGTATACTCTATCGCAAAGAGTATACAGACATGCATGTATGCCCGGTGTGCAAATCATCGCGATACAAGCGTAAAGGCCATGACAGCGAGGGCACCGTGGTGAAGAAAGGAGCTCCCGCTAAAGTGGTGTGGTATTTACCAGTAATTCCTCGGTTGAAGTGTTTATTTGGAAACAAAAAGCATGCCCAACTGATGCGATGGCACTCAGAAGAGTGTAAAAAGGATGGAAAGCTGAGACACCCTGCTGATTCTGCTCAGTGGAGAACCATCGATAGGCTCTATAGGAAGGACTTCGGGAATGAACCGAGGAATATAAGGTTTGGGTTGAGTACGGATGAAATGAATCCTTTCGGTAACATTAGTAGTATTCATAGTACTTGACCCGTGACTCTCTGTATCTACAACCTTCCTCCTTGGTTGTGTATGAAACGAAAGTACATTATGATGTCGCTGCTTATCCAAGGGCCGAGACAACCTGGCAATGATATTGATGTATACCTACAACCATTGGTGGAAGATCTTGTGGTACTTGTGGAACGAAGGTGTATGGTATGGGATGAGTACAAGCGAGAGTACTTCATCCTACGGGCATTGTTGTTTTGCACCATCAATGATTTCCGCCCTGGTAACCTATCCGATCGTACTATAAAAGGGCCAAAACATGCCCCAAAGCATGGATGAAACCGCTAGTGTGTGGCTCAATAACTCGAGGAAAACCGTACATGCATCACCGTAGGTTCCTTCGCAGAATCACCCCTACCGCAATATGAAAAAACAATTCGACGGGACAAAAGAGGATGGTATAGCCCCAAGGCCTCGTCGTGGGGAAGAGGTATATGATATGGTTAAGGATATTAATGTCGTACTTAGAAAGGGAGATAGTAATAATAAATTGAGGTCTCGTACTGAGAAGACCACATGGAAGAAGAGATCGATATTTTGGAACTTGCCCTATTGGAAGAACTTAGAAGTTCGACACTGCATAGACATCATGCACGTAGAGAAAAATATATGTGACAGCTTGATTGGTCTTTTGTTGAACATTCCTAGCAAAACTAAGGACGGACTGAAGGCACGAAGGGACCTAGAAGATATGAAAATCAGAGCTGAGCTACATCCTCAGGACACCGGGAAAGGGCGACTTTACCTTCCCCCAGCTTGCTACACTCTTTCCAAGAAAGAGAGAACAGACCTCTGCAAATGCTTGCATGGTGTGAAAGTTCCGTCCGGTTACTCCGCAAGCATCAAGAAACTGGTCTCGATGAAAGATTTGAAGTTAACTGGCATGAAGTCTCATGATTGTCATGTGATGATGACACAAATGCTTCCTATTGCAATTAGAGGTATTTTGCCTGAAAAGGTTCGAGAGGCAATCATGAGGTTGTGTTTGTTCTTCAACACGATTTCACAGAAAGTCATCGATCCCATCGGACTTTCGAATCGCAGAATGATGTGGTCAAGACACTATGCCGACTAGAGATGTATTTCCTCCATCATTTTTCGATATAATGGTTCATCTCATTGTTCACCTTGTGAATGAGATAAATGTATGTGGCCCCGTATTCTCGCATCGATGTACCTGCTCGAAAGGTACATGGGTATCTGAAGAAGTATGTACGCAATCGATCTTGGCCGAGGGTCAGATTGTGGAAGGTTATGCAACCGAGGAGGTTATCGAGTTTTGCGTGGATTACATGGAGGGGTGGAACCGGTAGGAGTGTCTCAGATCTCGCCATGAGGGTAGGCTAGCTGGGAAAGGGACGATTGGAAGGAAACCAATAAATTCTTACGATCATGGATTGTTCAAAAGCTCATTTCACGCCTTGCAACATTCATTGAGGTGTCCTCGTATATGGACATGCACAAGGATAAGCTACGAGAGGAAAATCGTGGACGATCAGAGGTTTGGGTAACAGAAGAGCATAACCGTTTGTTCAATCATTGGTTCAAAGAGCAAATGACTGGGAAAGAAACGAGTGTTACTTTGAGGTGGTTGGCAAAAGGGCCATCAGGTACAATCTTGACATGGCAAGGACACGATATAAATGGATATACCTTTTACACGAGATCTCAGGATAGCAAAAGCACTTACCAAAATAGTGGTGTCCGCATAGATACCTATGACAACACAGGCAGTAAGAAGAGTAGCTTCTATGGGTTCGTAGAAGAGATTTGGGAGCTCGACTATTGTATTTTTAAGATCCCGATGTTTCGGTGTCGTTGGGTACAACTCTCAAAGGGTGTCAAGGTGGACAAATACGGCTTCACTACTGTGGACATCGAACATGTCGGATCTGAGATTTAACCATTCGTGATTTGCGAAGCAAGTAGCACAAGTCTTCTATGTAATCGACCCGGCAGATAAGGAGCGCCATGTAGTTCTTCAGGGAAAAAGAAGGATCGTCGGAGTTGAGAATGTCGTGGATGAGGATGAGTACAACCAGTTTGACGAGTTGCCTCCTTTTGTAGATGGCAACATCAGGCTCGAGGAAGAAACCACTCAGGAAGCTACCTATCATCGCAACGATCATGAAGAAGGGCAAATTGTGAAAGAAAATAATTAGCTATATACGAGTAATGACAATGTGATGTAAACAATATGCATTTGTATGGAGTAATGGAAATGTGGTGTTATGCATTTGTGTGGAGTAATGGAAATGTGGGTCATTAATATATTAGGATTATGTAGGGTATATTACTGTATTTGAATTAAATATGATCATTACTATATTAGGATTATATAGGGTATATAATATTTAACAGGATTATATAGGGTATATAATATTTATTAGGATTATATAAGGTCATTAATATATTAGGATTATGTAGGGTAGATTACTGTATTAGAAGTAAATATGGTTATAATTGTGTTAGGATAATTGTATCAATGGTGGTTCTTTTGAAGAACCGCCACTGATAAACTTATCTGTGGCGGTTAGTATAAAGAATCGCCACAGATAATATATGTATCAGTGGCGGTTCTTGTGAAGAACCGCCACAAATAAGTGTATCAGTGGCGGTTCGTATAAAGAACCGCCACAGATAAGTTATATATCAGTGGCGGTTCTTAATAATAACCGCCACAGATAACCCACATATAAAAGTTGTTACAACAGTCACTCTTCTCACCGTTGCCCTAAACCCTAAACTCCCGCCACTTCAGTCTTCTCATCGAGCCCGACGCCGCCACGATCGCTGCCCGGCGTCGCCGACGCCGCCTCGACGCCAGCGCCTCGACCGACGCTGCCTCGACGCCACGCTGCGCCTGACGCTCGCGCCCTCGACCGCCGCGCCCGCGCCCGCCGCCGCCCGACGCAGCAGTGAGCTCCTGCCCATTCGGTTTGCTTAACATTGAATCTTCTATCAGATTAATTCTACATAACTACATGTTCTACATATGCCCAAACAAAGATAAATTCTCCACAGACTAGCTATGTTAGAGAAAATGCCCAAACAAAGATAAATCTTTTGTCTTGTGCACAAACACAGATAAATCTTAGCATCTAAAATGCTAGTTGAAGAAAATGGAGTAATGTGAATCGACTCAGCATGAGAACTTATCATATATTCCTAGAATGTTAAGCTAAAGACATCGTGGGTTCGATTCATCGAGTTACATACTCTTTTCGAGTTCTTGTCTTATGGGTACAATGATTCACTTGCCAGTCTTATGGATACAATGATTCACTTGTCATGTGGAATGGGCTTTGCACATATAGATAATCTTAAACATCGAGAACTCCATGTGATCTGGTGGCAGCCACCTGCATTTCTTGTATTGTGTAATAGTCATACGCTTTGATATTGTGTACCTGCATTTCTTGTATTATGTACCTGCATTTCCATGTGATATGTTGGCAGCTTCATGATTATGCTTTTGCCTGGTGACATATAAGATTTAGTTATTAAAGAGCTAGAGCAAAAAGTTGTTGTTTGTTTTTTTACTTAATAAATCAATTATTTTTTTTCACAAAATTGTGCACTCATGTTCTCCTCAATTCCATCTGAATGTGATTGGACTCTGAGCCTCATCTGATGGCTCATTTAGAGAGTTAGTATGTTAGCAACCACAGATGAGTTTTGATTAGATACATCCCTTCGAGCAGTTGCAACGTTTTCAAGCTTTGCAAGGTAAATAGGCAGACCTGGTTTTGTAGAGCTTTGTTTGCCATTTGACTTTCTTCCGCATTGCTCTGGTACCTCTCAACTAAGCTTTGCATATTTCTTGCATTTTGTGAACAAAAGGAAAGCATCACAGAATTGTTGCGGTCACACTTACAAATTTTCTGATACTCTGATCAATAGTCCTGGCCTACATAGTAGTACACATTGTGTGAAAGCCACACCGGTTTGTATATACAGGATGTATGTGTTCATCACAAAATGCATATAAGATGGATATGCAGGAAACAATTGGTTGATTTAAGACATGTTACCAGTTTGTATATACAGGATGTAGCAGTGAAGTCCCCGCTTAATTTTCTGCACACATGGCAAACAATCTCCTCCCATTTCCATCCTGCAAGCAAAACTAAAAATTTGGGAATATTTCTTTACAAGGGAAGAAAAAGAAAACAAACTAGGAGATATATTCTAGACTCTAGCACACGGATGAACGATGGAATGAACAAAGAAAACAAAAGTAGCCGAACAAAAGATAAGTTTTTCTATTGATTGCCCAATTTCTCGATTACTTTCATTTCTAGTTTTCAGAGTTAAACTTCCGCACTTAACCCAAATGACCGCCAAATTCGATGGTTCCATACTTTACCTCTTTCGATTCGACATCCAAGGTCGATATGGAGGAGCAATCCACCCGAGCCCGACCCCTAGCCCTAGCAGTTCCTCAACCTCCACCCAACCACCGCTGCCGATCTTGACATACCGTGGCAAGACCTCGTGGCCGAGGAAGAAATAAGAAGCCCGAAGGCCGGTATACCATCTCAGAGGTCTCAGAAGTTGGGGCCCCTATTGCACCGCCAAAGTTCGTAGCAAAGTACAGAACAACCTGCGGGTATATCGCAAGGGAGAGAGTGCCAATCACATTTTTGGATTGGCACAAAGTGCCCGATACCATCAAAACGGATCTATGGACGGAGCTCAAACAAACCTTCGAATTCCCCGAAGAAGATGAACACCGCGTGTGTCGGGATGCGTTGATGACCATGGATGCGGCATGGAGGAACTTCAAGGCCAGGCTGAATACTACTTATGTGAAGAAAAACCGATCGGCCATCGGGGACTACCCAAACTTAGAACCATATTGGGATGATTTCGTGTCGATGAAGCAAAGTGAAGCAGCAAAGAAGTCCAGCGAGGACCACATAAACATCGGAAGGAGGAACATCCATCCACACAAACTTGGTACGGGTGGGTACGCTGGTAAAATCCCTCAATGGGAGAGGCGGAAGCGAGAATCACTACAATCGACCGGTACAAGTCAATTGGCGGACTACGGATCGAGTCAAGCACTACGTGCTAGCGAGGGCAAGTGTCACGTCCGGTGGGGCTTATCCTTCAGAAATAGCGATGACGAAGCAATGTCGCAAAGGGTTCAGGAGCTGTACGTCGAGTCTTCCCAAGGAACATTCCACCCAGATAGGGAGAACGACGAACTAACACGTGCCCTGGGAAACAAGGAGCATCCTGGACGGACACGAGGTGTCGGGGTTAAGGTTCCCTGGAAGACAGGATTCCCAGAGCACCTTCACACTTACAAGAGTCGAAAGAGAGCTAGAGAAGCGTTTGGCGAAATAGAAATGATGAAGGAAAAGATGCTTCGAGAATTACGAGGCACAATAGAACAACAAGTACAACGACAAGTACAATAAGCCATGAGCCAGTCGCAAGCCGAGAACATTGTTACGACCAGCCCTTCGAATCGTCGCAGCAGTTGCGCATCCGCCCCACTTGTAGAACAGGACATGGGCCATTATCCTGTGGACGACATACATGATCCCACACCGCGCCGCTCCACTTTGCGACCATGAACATATTCATTCAGCCGATATGCATAGCGCATACCCATGCTAAGAAGGAGGTGTATTGCACAACTCGCGATAGCGCCAGATATGCAAAGGTCCGGTGGACACGGTTAATCCCCAGCCAACCTCGGGCTAGAAATGCCCCCGAACGACGAGGTTACAACTCTAGGAAGTGCCGTCTACTCATTCATCCAGTGGCGCAAACGTGACATCGTCTTGGACCATCATGAAGTGCCTGCTCCTCCTGAGGTGAACTTGCTAGCCCCTCCTGAGGTGACCCCGCCACCGTCCTACAAGAAACCTCGCATATCGTCACCCACACATCAACAGACAAAAGTTAGTGCGACAACTTCGGTTGACCGACTTAAAATCCTCCTCGATGGCATGGCGAATAGACAAGCCATATCACGTAGGTCGGCGAAGCGAGCAGTATGATGTTGTGTGCGAGAAAAGTAAGGGTAAAGCGGTCTCCAAAGGATAAGTCAAGAAAGATCGAAATACGAATTGGGAAGCCGCTTGTCACCCCTTCGAAGCTTCATAGCCTAACAGTGCAGCTAAGGCGATTACATGAATGGTATATGGAGCGATCGAACCAACATGTACTCCCGAAGGTGATCACTACCATTTACAAAGAGGAACATTTTCACCATGAGGGGTTTGGCTACTTCCTGATAGAATTCAGCGAGTTGCACTACATGTACTATCAAGATGCCCTCGACGTGTCTCTTATGAGATGCTGGTCACTGTAAGTGTCCAATATAAAAATCATTGTCTACATTCATGTAATACCGATAAATGTGATGTCTAAATCATTTGTTATGTAGATACGAGTTGATCGAACTAAAAAGAACCAAAGGGCCAGTGACATTCCTCGATCCAGGAACGGTTTGCCAGCCGAAAATCAAAAGAGTACCAAAGGAGGTCGAGGACTACGTATATAACGCTTTCATCAAACTCCAAGACAAGGAGTTCATACTTTTACCATACAATTTCAAGTAAGTGGCTCACTAGCTAGTTCAACTAATTGTTGATCTCGTTCTTTGCTCAGCTTAGGACTAATGACTACGGCATCATACATGTGTATGTAGTTTCCACTGGATTCTCGTAGTAATTACTCCAGATAAAAGCAAGATGCTGATCTTAGACCCGCGGGACAAAGATCCAAAAGACTACAAAGATATGACAAGTCTAGTGAATAGGGCCTTCAAAGCATATTGTAAAAAGTGCTCGAGACACCGTCCTTTCCATAAATCACTGACAATCCGTACTAAATTTCCGGTACGCACAAAAACAATTTTCCTATATCTCACCTAGTAGTCAATAACTCCTTCAATATCATATAAGTTTATTCAATTTTTTGCAGTGCCACAAGTAGCCACCAGGAACAAATTTATGTGGGTACTTCGTATGCCAATACATGCGCGAAATCTTAGGCTCTACAATAGTAAACAATGACGTAGAGGTTTGTCACGCTAACATCACACATTGATTCGTACATCTCATTCTCTATATAAGCTCTTAAGATAAACTTTTTCTATTTATAGCGTTTGAAGTTGCCTACGGGAGGACTGGTTCCGTTTTGTAATCTACTATTATGTATTTACATTTCATACTGGCTTTATGCAAATTAACCGTAGAAGCCTTTCCTTTGAAATGGCTTGCATATATTATAGGTTTTGCAAAAGTCTTGCGGAGTACGAAAGTACTCACCCTTGCTTAATTGTTGTTTTTAGGTGAAGAATCAGATTAGTCCGATGAAACATATTTGTCGCAGGATTCGGGAATGATAACGATGAAGTTTTTCTAGGGATTATGCCTTGTCAGTTGCTTGAGGGTTGGATGGGCACACTACAAGAATTTTGATCCTTTCCGCTCCATTTCACTCTGTGTTGTAAGATTTTATTGTATAAATAATCATTGTCATTTGTAATAAAGAGTATGGATGTGATATCAATTGTTATAAATGTGCGTGCTAGCCACTGATCATGAGACTAGTACTGTATGCACATGAGATTTCTATTTTTGCATTTATGTGAAAATGGGGGTCATTACACCTATGCCTCTAGAGTTTCCCTGGCCAAACTGTGACTGCGGTCTTCCAGCATGGATCATATAGTCTTGCCATGTAGAGATCGCCGGTCGTGCTTTCTACAGGTATAGCGAGATCCTCGTAAGTTAACGACAAGCAATTACATTTTGTAATGCATGTTGTGTTTCCCCGAGTTCTAACTTTATCCACGCATAATCCCAGCAAGATACCAGATGCTACTTTTTCTAGTGGATTGACAGGCCAGATAAGTATGACAAGGCGTTCTACAAACATACTCACTTCCTCGCTACCTAGTAGGGGCCAAGCAATACAATGGTTAGAAGCTTGAGCCTCAGATCGCGAAAGACAAACCAAAGCCACCGCGCCCCGCCCTGACGAAGCGCACTTCTGGAAGGCACAGGAAGAACTTTAGGCACATTGAAAGAAGATGAAGGAGAAAGCCAAAGCGGCATACGCACACACATGGGAGGAGCCTAAGATCGCGCCTGAAGACTATTATTGGGTCGATGTCTACGGGAGCAACCGGAAGAAGGCCAAGGCCCTAAGCCTCGCGTAATCAAAGGGGAAGACACCGTTGGATCCTTCCATATTTGGTCTATGACAGCAAGCATGACTTTTTTTTCTATTTCTAAAAGGTGCGTATGAACCTTAGTTATAGTTTCCGTTCATGGTTCATCCGTGTCGTCGCGCCATATCTCTTTCATCATTTTCTATGTCATATTATGTTCACAATGTCACGCTATGTACCCTAATAATTCTATTTTATGCTATGTACCCTAATATTTTTATATACATGTCCTCTCATTGTTTTCTAAATCATGCTATATCATTTTCTTCCGTATGAGCCATATACTCCCTGCCTTCATGCCATTTCTACCAACATTAAATGTCACTTCTCCAAATTTTTCCTTATTAATTTCTCTCCACCTTGTTATTTTCTATTTTCTACTTAAAAAACCTCCCTACTGAATTTCTATAAAATTTTGTTTACGCGTATATTATTTCTGTATTTTTAAAAAAATATTATTACAAAAAATTCAAAAATTATATGTGGCGTCGTTAGTCGGTTTCATAAAAAACTGATTTCCAACAAAAAAACCTGTGCCGCGCTGCCCTATTTTTAAGGATGCTAATGGGTCAAAGCCCAGCACAGATCTGGTTCAAACCTAATATTCTTTTTATAGATCTATATCCAATCTGATCCAAAAAGAATGAGATCCAAATCTGGCCTAGGCCCAAATGAAAGTATGGGCCTTGATTTGGGCCTTTACCTAGATAAATTGTTGTTTGTTTGATGAGTTGATAGTTTACAGTGCAATATCTAGTGATAAAACTAGGTCTATAATTACATCTCACTGAAAACATAGGTTAAAAGTTAAAATTTAAAGTATGCTACTGAAGTATGTAAAATAAAAAAGAAAGCATTAGTGATAAAGGCAACATCAATTGGTTTACTTGGCTATTGATGAGAGATTTAGTAGAAAACATAAGATCCAAGTCTGGTCTAGATCTGATCCAAATAGCTATAGATCCAAAATGAGTTCAATCCATTTGCAATTTTGGACTGGCTTAATCCAAAAGCCTGGATCTAAGCCCATTAGCATCCCTACCTATTTTCAATTCGAAAGGCACACATGTATTTTACATGTTCTTTATGCACATTGTCTGCTGGTGCCACCATTTATATTGAACTATATGCGCCATGTAATCCGCCTAAATCCTTGTTAAATGTTTCGTACGGTTGTCGTTTTTGTCTTAGCGTGTCGTCATATGTCGATTCGTTAAAAAGGTTTGCAAAAAAAAAAGTTGCCGCGCTGGAGTACCGTGGCAGGAGCAGGGTGTCGCACTACCCGGCCACGGCATCTCATCGTACGTGCTGCACTTCTGTGCCACGGCAAGGAGAGATCCTGCCATTCTCTGCTACGGTAAGCTCGTCCTCCCACGCCCGACCAAAAATGCTGCGGCCACTTTGTTCCGTACCGTTACCGCTTCCTTCCGCGCAGCTGAGGCACGGTATGGGTACCTTCCGTGTATTCGTAGTATGTCATATGACTCATGGGGTTATTTTTATAAATACTGAGACAGGGAGCCATTTCAAAAAAAAAAAAAAAAATGGCGCCGGACCAAATACGTCAACAGTTCGCCAGGATTCAAGTCTAAGCTCTGCTATGCTTGAACAAGTCAGGCCTACGACAAGTCGAGCTGTTTTAAATTATCTTATGACTATGGCTCAACTCGGGCTAGAATCTAGATTGCTTGACACCTTTAACTGGCTTAGGTTCAGTGGCCCGGAAAAAAAATTGCCCTCAGCGCGGACTCAGCTTGAAAAATGCTAAGGTCTAATTCACACCTCTATATATATTTTTAGAATGGAAAGTATGTCTTTTGAGTGCCGTGATTCCTTCTACTACCATTCCAAAGTCTTTGTTAGTTAGAGTGCGTTTGGTTATCTGGATGAGGTTGAATGGAATATGGTTATCCAATCTGGATAGGATAAAGTCATCCACGTGACTGTTTGGTTGGGTGGATAGAAATGAGCTAATTTTTTGTTTGGTTGGATGTATGAGGATTGATGGGATGAGCCAATTTTTTGTTTGCTTGAATGGATGATGAGGATAGACGATTTGTTAATTCTAACCGAAAGAGAAAAATCTTTTTAAAAATTTTGGAATGCAAAAAACAAAACCG
The DNA here is from genome assembly GCA_036346275.1 of Otatea glauca. Lineage (NCBI taxonomy): Eukaryota > Viridiplantae > Streptophyta > Magnoliopsida > Poales > Poaceae > Otatea > Otatea glauca. The sequence goes on from CM070715.1 coordinate 23,967,947, forward strand.
ACTGTATCTTTAAAATTTTGAAATTTTTAAAAAATAAACGCAGCAGAAAAGGGGGAAAACGGTAACTAACACATTGTAATGCTACAGTACTCCGCACACATTGTAGATGCTGCAGTACTCCGCAAGGGGCCGGATTTGAACCAAGACCTCTTGGTAGGAGTCCAAAGCTTTAACCAATTGCGCTAACTGAGGCTTGTGAAAAATAACGGCTAACAAATATATAAACCAAGCACGCGGTGGATACTTGGATGGCCTCATCGGGCTGAATTCCTAAGATCTATTCATCTAGCATCTTCAAAGAATATTCTGTTTTTTTGGATGCCCTTATTCACCTTTGCCATCCAACCAAACAAATGGATGAGTAAAAAGACAGGAATGAGATCATTCCATCCAGTTTTGCCCTTAAACCAAACACTACCTTAACTTAGTACTCCTTAGATTTATTCACTACTCTAAGTTACGTCAATAATACATGCTTCCTCTTCCTCTAATTTTAATAAACTTTGTATTATTTTGACTCCTAGCATCTAATTTCTGGATATATATATATATATATATATATATATATATATATATATATATATATATATATATATATATATATATATATATATATATATATATATATATATATAACATAAACCAGACTAGTCTAACTCTATTAAGCCATTCTCCCACGATCCCATCATAGTCTCACTGACAGCATAGCCCAAAACGGCAAAACCATGTCGATTAGCCGAATCGAGAACCAGTGTAGTCCCACGGGTATTGCAACTTAGGCAATTGCAGTTGCATATAGAACGTTGGATAAAAAAACGAGGTCCAGATTTCCTGGAACAATGTTCACAACAACATTGTACCAATTTTTTTTACTGTAACAGTGATGTAGCAACGCTATTTTTAAGCACTGTTGAGCGATCTAAACCGTTTGTCGTTTTGATCGAGTCCAAATGTCATAGGACCATTTAAATTGTAGCCAGTATAACTGGACAGGGTCCCTTTCCCAAGCAACCGCAGGGGAGGAAACAGGAAACAAACCCTCCCAAAAGGCCAAAACCCAGGCAACGCAGCGCCGCAGAAGCGAGCACGAGGCTGAAGAACTGAATTAGACAACAGAGAATTTTTACTGTTTTAGCTGCATTTATTTTATTTTTTTCGGTAGATAGCCATTGCTCCACCGAAATAATAGAAATAGCTCCTGTACAGTAAATTCATGTGGATGTGAAGCACTGAAAAATATTTTAATTGATTTTCAGCAGACGGAATTCGCAGGATTTTCTTTTCTTTTCTCGCGATTTGGAAGCGCTGAAAATTATTTTGAATACTTTTGCGCTGAAAATTGTGCGGCAATTTTTTTTTCTTTCGGTGAATGCGACCGACGTCTAGCCACCGATCCTCCATGCTTGCATGCGTGCCTAGAGAACCAACAAAACTTGGAGCCTCCAGAGGCGTTAATTCAGGCTTAGGTCCAAACAATTCGGCTGTACAGGATAATACACTATTGTTGAGCACAAATCTCTTGCCATCTATATCATATAAAGCTATTTATTGTTGGATAAGTACGGCGTCCATCCGTCGCTAGCTACGTGTGTCCACAAAGAACTGTAGAAACTACAGTTGTTCGCATATCCTGACGTGTTCGATAGGTCATCTATTGTCATCATGGCATGCGTGATAAAATATTTGAGCATGTGAGGTATGTGGGAGCGAACGACCACGATGACAACAGACGACCGATCGAACGCGTCAAGATATGCGAACAACTGTAGTTTCTACGGTTCTTTGTGGACACGCGTAGCTAGCGACGGGCGGACGCCGTACTTATCCAATAATAAAGAGTTTTATATGACAGATGGCAAGAGATTTGTGCTCAACAATAGTGTATTCTCCCATGCAGCCGAATCGTTTGGACCTAAGCCTGAATTAACGCCTCTGGAGGCTCCCAAGTTTTGTTGGTTCTCGAGGCACGCATGCAAGCATGGAGGATTGGTGGCTAGACGTCGGTCGCGTTCATAGAAAGAAAAAAAATTACCGCATAATTTCATCGGTATGGAACCGTTGGAATCGGGAAAAGAAAAAAAAATAATCCTACGGATCCCGTCCGCTGGAAATCAATTAAAATATTTTTCAGCGCTTCACGTCCACAGAAATTTATTGTACACGAGCTATTTCTATTATTTCGATGGAGCAATGGCTATTTATGAAAAAAATAAAACAAATGCAGTTGAACAGTAAAAAATTCGAAAACAGAGGGAAGAGTTTGGTGAAAAAAATTCCGCCGCCGCCGCGTCTCGAGGTGGGAGACGAGAGACCCCAAACCCAAACCCCACCCAGAAGCCTAGCCTTAGGGTTTCGCCGCCATGGGATCCGTCGCCTCCGCCACAGTGACGTCGCCGCCGCCTCCAGCGCAGCCCCACGTGGCCGTGCCGCCGTATGGGCCCGGGCTCGCCGGAATCCTCCCGCCGAAGCCGGACGGGGAGGAGAAGAAGGAGGAGGAGGTGAAAGTGGACTACCTCAACCTCCCCTGCCCTGTGCCCTTCGAGGAGATCCAGCGCGAGGCTCTCAGTTCGTCAATCCCCCTCTTCTTTCTCTCTTCCAGTTTTAACGTTTTGACTGCTCCTGCGTGTCGGCGTGTGAATTGCTGCAGCATTGGCGAATTGATACCTGATGTGTGTTTGGTCTGGTGTGGCTGGTGATGAATTCGTGGTATGCTCGGTTGCTCCGTCGTGATTTGTTTGCTTGACGTGGGTCAAATTGTTAGGTTGCCGCTTTATATATTTGATACTAGTTTGTGGTTGGATCTGGGATGTTTAGTGCTTCAGCGCTTCATTGACTGTTGATGTTGACCTATAAACGGTTTGGTGATTCGTATCTCATGAACAGAATACTCACTCATCACTTAGTGCGTTGGCTGCCGCTGTAGATGCCATTTTTTTTTGTAGGCATTAAGTCTGACCACTCATTCTGTATGCTGCTGAGACACTGATTGGTATCGCTGGTGCGTTCCACAAACTGCATTACACTTTCCATTTTGTTTTGGGATTTATTAACTATTCGAAAAGGTGCTTCAATGCACTCGTAGAAAAGTTTGCACACATTTTAGAGCTAGCGATCAGCCAAGATTAATCCATGTGACATTTGTGCAGACTTTTCCTTGGAGAGCACCCAAGCGCTACTCTAACTATTCATGCGACAGTAATATCTTGTCAGCCCAAGTAGGCAAGTACCCCACCGCGGTCCCAAAAGGATCCTGAGTGGAGCAGCCTGGTCTGGTCATGTTAACATATGCTATTTAGACGTACGAAAGGGCTCTTATGGTGATTAATTTATACTTTATATTTTCATGTTGAGTCTTTCCTGATTTCCCAAGTGATCTAATGCATTCTTATTCAGTGTCGCATTGCTTCACAAGTTCTATGGCTCAACTGCTAGTATTCAGTAAAGTTTACTGAGCTTTTCTGGCATGCTGAATGTGGCTAACTTGCTATTGGGCCGAACTTGCATGCAGTGCTGCCTTCCCACGTTTGACAATGCTCAGTATACCTTAACAATCGACAAGAGCAGCTGCAAACATAATTCCATCTCATAAATTACATTTCCCAACCTCAATCACAACTTACTTCAACAATACTTTCGATGTGATCCTTTTGGTTAATGTGGTCTTTATTGAGGTCTTCATATTTCCTTGAAATGTTTTTTACATGACTAAGTATGCAATATTAAACTTGTAAGGAAATGTACTTGCTTGTTTTGTTCTTTGGTGCGTACCTGCTACTGTGTATGTGCAATTTGGCTCTTTACTCTTGAACCTTTCTTTCATGAGGTCTACTGACATACTACATTATCAGTGTCTTTGAAGCCTGAACTTTTCGAAGGATTGAGGTTTGACTTCACAAAAGGGTTAAATCAGAAGTTCTCACTTAGTCACAGGTAAGACAAAATGCATAATGTTGTTGAATATGTTTGTCTTTATCATGTATCATGTATTTTGACATCTTCAACAGTGTTTTTATGGGTTCTTTAGAAGTTCCGTCTCAGTCATCTGAAACTATAAAAGTTCCAACAGCACATTACGAATTTGGTGCCAATTTTCTAGATCCAAAGGTTTGTTTTCATGATGTTCGATATTATGGCGTCACATTTTATCAGAATTGTTCATTTATGAACTTGATTTGTAATTGTTTACAAAATTTTCTATAGTTAATGCTCATTGGAAGGGTGATGACCGATGGAAAGCTGAATGCTCGTGTGAAATGTGATCTGACAGATAATCTTATGTTGAAAATAAATGCACAGGTAGTTGAATTTCATGTCGTGCTTCCGCTTTTGTTTGATGACTGATTTTTTTTCGTTATTTGGCTGATGGTTGCCTATTCTCAGCTTACCCATGAGCCACATTACTCCCAAGGGATGTTCAACTTTGACTACAAGGTCAGTGTTTCTGACAATGCTTCTTTAAGCAATACTTATTAGCATGTGTAATCGGCTAACTACTTTTTTATTGCCTGCTTCGATCTGATATATAGCTCTCGTAACAATTCACATGTTTTTATAGGGCACAGACTACCGAGCACAATTTCAAATTGGAAACAATGCGTTCTATGGGGCAAATTATATTCAGGTAAAGATCTTTACGGTGCAGTTTGGTTTAACTGCATCTCACTCTACATCCGTACCTTAGCACCTTAGGAAGACAAATAAGGAAAATTATGAATTATTATATTAAATTTTACTTAGTTTTATCCATTTGTTTCTTGAATCATGATTGTTTAAATTCTGCACAGAAGTTTAGCAACTAAAGTTCATGTGTTGGTACTAACTTTTTTTGCTCTTTGATATCCATTTGAGCTTTTTTAGATCTTATTCCCTAACCATGTGTTTCTGGTCGCCTATGCCTTATAGTCTTGTCTTGATGTTGTGGTTATGCTTAGGGACTAGCTTATTTTGCAGTATGTCTTTGTTTGAACCTTGCACTAGCTTTATATTTTGACTAGGAACAAACTATACTTTTGGATCACAGGCTGAATGAGATTGAGGCGTTAAGTTTGATGTCAAATTAGAAATAACTTGGCCATAGTAAGATTTATGCATTTGATTGTTTCTATTGCAAATATAAAGTTACATCAGTACTGGTCACAATTTTCAATCATCTCAGCATATCACGCTTGGGATTCTGATTATATGCTTTGCTAAATGGCAAGCATATTTGTATATTAAGTAAACCTTGCTTCACATATGAGTAAGCTTTGTAATGAAGTGGGCAAGTACATGTTCTTGAGTCTTGATAATGAAACATCAATCTTTTTGTGTTTCAGAGTGTCACACCAAATTTATCAATGGGAACTGAAATATTCTGGCTTGGTCACCAGATGAAGTCCGGGATTGGTTTTGCTTCTCGTTATAACACGGATAAAATGGTAAGGATCTAGTATGGACCTTTTCATTTTGGATGTTACAGATTGAACTTTTACATGGCATAATTAAGCTTTTAAGCCCATCCATTAATTTTTGGATCAAGGGATTACATGTTTAATTTGGAAGCCCCTGGTGCCACTGAAAATAACAAGAGATAAGAAACGTCTTTTCCTTTCATTAATCACTATAAAAGTACCATTATTCATCATTGCTCAGCTGACGAGTTTTACTTGCGTGGTTTTCACATCCACTCGTGTTGTACATAGAAAGAGTAATCTACTTTAAGAATGCAACCTGTTACACAGTGAATGAATACTTTAAGAACACATCCGACACTGTTTTCTTTTTATGATCATTGCAGGTGGGTACTCTACAGGTAGCTAGCACTGGTATAGTTGCCTTAAGTTATGTCCAGAAAATTTCCGAGAAGGTTGGACTCCACCAATATCATCAACAGAAAACTTTCACTTGCTGTATTAACTTGATTCTAACTTCTAACTAACTGCAGGTTTCCCTTGCATCTGACTTCATGTATAACCACATGTCAAGAGATGTGACTTCTAGCTTTGGTTATGACTACATGCTTAGACAGGTCAATATCTTAAACATTTTGTTTCACTTAGCAGTTAGCAATGCATTTTTTTTATTGAGCTCCTCAATGTTCTGTATCTTTGCATGGGCTTGTTGGTACCAATGGATATGCACCAAGAGTTTACGCTCATGTACTCACCCATGTGGTGCCCTGTTTTCTGAAATTTTGTTTTGGTAGTTTTTTATTTATTAATAAGTTCTGTCGCAGTGCCGTCTAAGGGGCAAAATTGACTCAAACGGTGTTGCTGCTGCTTACTTAGAAGAGAGATTGAACATGGGTGTCAACTTTCTTCTTTCTGCAGAGGTATGGATTGTACGAAAGTTCCAATAGACATGTTCACCTTTTGCCATTTCATTTGTTTTGGGAAAATTTGGTTTTGTGACACTGAAAGATCACCATTTATGTTTTATACCACCGAATCTCCCTAGTACACTTTATTACCACCGAAAGATCCAACCATTCCCGTTTATACCATTCCGTTCGATTTGAGCATTCCTACTGTCAAACTGACCAGATTGCCTTCCTTAACTCTGCTTCATTCATCCATGCCTCTGTGTCGCTGGAGTTGAGAGGGAGACGGGCTTCTTCGTCCCCATGGCAGTGGGGCGACAGCCAGTGAGCAGACTCATCTCCCGCACCCATGGAGCGTCGAAACAGTCACGCCCAGCACCATGCGACCCGCAGCTGGTCGTCGAGCTCGAGGTAGATGGCCAGGTTGCCCTTGTCCAGCAGCTACTTAGGGGCGGCGGCTCTGATGCAGCGTGGGCTGGGTGATAGCTCTGTTGTGGCTTGACCTTTGAACAACTGACAACATACCTGCCACTCACAAGTCCCCACCATCCAGATCTGGAGCTGCAACCTTTGTCGGCTGCCGACCACCTGCTCACCACTGCAAAATCCATCTCCTACCACTATCTTTTCTGTCAACATCCAGATTTCATGAATTGAGAGGAGGAAGACGAGAGCTGGCAACATCAAGAAAACATCACTAATTAAGAGGAGGAAGAAGCCAAGTATTGATCTCTTCACAAAACCCATCCAAGTATTCAAGAAATAAACCATGTAATTGAGAACCGGGAAAGAAGCTAGGGAACGGCGAGGACGCAAGCGCAGAAGCTCGGCTTAGGCGGCAGCGCTGGTACCAGGACGCCAATGGAGAAGAAGGGGGAGGCATTGGGTACCAGGAGGAGAAAGAGGGTAAGATTGGTATTTGGTGAAAAGAAAAAGGAAACGGGATAAAACACTAACGGCAATTGACGGAGTGGTAAAAAAACTGAACAGAGGTTTCAGCGGACAGTGGTATTAAAGTGTACCAGAGCCCAGAGGAATTCGGTGGTATAAACCTAAACTGGTGATTTTTCGGTGTCACAGAACCAAAATTTCCTTTGTCTTGTTAACAAGAAATTAATGCCCTGAATTTTTTTTGGATTAGTACATTTTTTAACATATGTTTTGTGGTGCAGATTGACCATTCAAAGAAGAACTACAAGTTTGGTTTTGGAATGACCGTAGGAGAGTAGATCTGCTCACAGCAATTGCTGTGAGAGGACAACTGATGCTTCCGCAGTTAACCTGTACGTGGATGTTTACCATACGGTCTCGGTTTCGAGTGAACAGGTTCTTGCCCTTGTGCGTTGGTACAATATAGGAAAAGACTATTTCTACTCTACAGAATTTCTTTTCCGGTGCAACAGCGGTTGTCTCATTTCAGTTGCTTGAGATAACCTGGGCATTTGGCGGTCCACGATTTTTTGTTCATCTTGGATGGAACAAGCTGAACGACGTTGTAACGTTGTATCGGCTTCCAGCTCTAGGCTTTTTGTGTAATGGCTTTCTTGCACGTGCTGCAGAAGAAACATTCAAGTCCCCGTGTCATCTTTGCTGTTCTCTGTTCTCGTGAGCCTATGTATGTATGTTCATAAATGGTAAGCCACATAGGATTTGTACTATGTTTATCTGATCAAGCTAATTGCACCTATTTACGTTCTTTCAGTACCTGACCGATTTTCATCCTTCCAATTCCTGTGGCGTGAAAGACGGTTATGTACTATTTTATCTGTTAGCTCAGACGAAAAATTAACAAAGTTTGCTCCTGATGTGGATAGTTTCTTGTGAGGAGAAAGAACATCTGTCACTGGCCCGTTTGCATTAGTACTAGTCTGTAATATGGCAGGTCATTTCCTCATTATATGTTGTAGGTAGATCACGTCTTTAATCGCACAGCCTGTATTTTTAGGTGTATGCGTCAGATATCAATGGTACGCATATCATTGCACTAATTTACCTATCTCGTGAAGAAGGTTTTCAGCCAGCTCTGAGAGCGTCAGCTCACAAGTCGAATTTGAGAGAAGCAATGACTGAACTTTGTACAAATCGTTCCAAAATGCATTAGCTCTTGATTTGTGCCCGTCTCTTCAAGGGTGATACATCAGCAAGCAGATATCACAGATTAAAAGATTTATACGTGTTCTCCTCATCCATCTAGAAAAAAGCATAGTAGGCTTACTAATTACTATGTGCTTCGTTATAAAAAAAATAAAACTAAATAAGCATCAGCTTCAAGTACTCAAAATCATTTACGGTATCCAAGGACGAAATAAAATAATAAAGCAAGCAAGGTGATGCGACAATAGCTTGGTTGTGCACATCAACCAATTGAACATAATTATGCTATTTTTTACCTTAAAAACATGATTATGCAGTGTGCTCCTAACGCTTAGGTCACATCCATTGTAAATATATTGTGCAATATAAACAAATGATCAATGATGTTGCTCTACATTATTACCTAGTACAGTCCCAAAATCACGGAAAAGACAGAAAAATGGTCGTAACTCGGAGTACACACAATAAAGGCACAAACTTTTGCAGCAGCAGGTGACATGAACAAACAAAAAAAACAGTACAAAAAGGAAGAAAGAAGATTCTTATAGTGTGAGATGAAATGATGCATTGCATTGCAGCGTGATACAAGGGTGGCCCCCAAACCTTTTGAACTTGTCTTCCAGACGTTTGAACGCATGGATTTCATAGGAAATAGAGTGACATTTCTTCTCTTTCTTTTGAGGAATATAGTGACTTTTATAAAATTAAACATATCGATGTTTTTGGGATTATCACAAAAATCCTATGTTCCAAGTGGGCCATAATCTGGCAATGGCCACCTGATAATTTGTGGAAGAAAGAAGGGGAATAATGCTGAAAACAAATTCATGTAGGTACATTACCATGGATCAAAACTTGTATGACCACAGGCTTAGCATCTTTTGTGACCTAAGCAGAAACCAGCAGGGAACACATAATCGAACAATACTTTTTTTTTCCTTTTGAGACAGAACAACACTAGTTAGATATTCACATTGGAAACTAAATAACCATCCAAGATACTATAATTGCATAACAGTGAATACACAGCAGAAACTGTTGCCAAACAATGGGTCTAGTATAAGCTATTCAATGTATTGTCCATTAGGAAGGACTCCAACCTGTTGCAATCAGAACATCATTCCTTCTTTTCTTGTTGCAATCAGAAACAACCTTAAGCCCCAGGACAAAGAGCCATTTTCATCCATGTTCCTAACTAGATGGTTCAGTCCCCACCCGTGCTCGGTGCACCTACCCGTGTTCTCTCGACCCCGTAATGAACTGTGGTCGGAATAACAGCAAGTTAGGTAGCTACCGGACCTTCTGGTTTGTAGAGCCACAAAATTTTAGTAGTTTTGATAAACCTAATTATAGCTAAGAGCTTGACAGCGACTATACTACACCTCGCCCGGCGAGTCAGACAATGGCCGTACTGCTCCGGAGATGGCTCCGCCCCTGGACCGTCTTACACCTGATAAGTTGGCGTTCATGCTTCTGTTTGGCCCAATTTGCAGTAGTTGTGCCGTGCCGTATGACTCTTACAACAGAAGCCACCGATGCCAGTCGGAGCCATGGCAGTAGGTTCCATCTGCAGAGGTACATTGCTTGCAACCGTTTGCCATTCCTATGGTAAGACAACGCTTACACAGGTAGTAGCACACAGTTCTGACTTAGCATGAGACGAGGGACGAGACCCAACCCAAGGAGGCATGGCCATGGGATGGCAGGGCCTCAATTGTGACGCCCAAACAAGAGCTATCTATAATCTATTATTGGTCACACTATTTAAGTTTATGGGATGTATTTTTTCTTGGTATATCGAAAAAGAGATATTAAAAATAACTAAACTACCTCTAATTATTATATTTAAGTAGTATATTCGATGTATGCACGTAAAGAATATCAAGTAAATCTAGAGATATTTATTAGGGTTATAAAAAGAACATCACACTAATTTGCATTTGAATATAAAATACGCCTTATATTTATAGAACTGTTCATATATTTAGCCTTCAAGCTGCCGTTTTTTGCAAATCTATCTCCCGTGCTTCCGTATTTGCAAATCTAGCCCCCATGCACCCCCTACCGCGCCATGCATCTGTGGAAGGAAGCTTGCAACGCGGCTAGAGCCTGGCCACGGCATGTCGGCGTCGGCGTAGGAGGCGAAGTCTGCCGCGGCAGGGTACCACGGGACTTCCTCCTGCCACGACATGCCAAGCGCGGAAAGAACAATCAAACTAAATCACAGCGTTAACACAAAGCAAACTCTTATTAGCTTTGGCGCACGGTGCAGGCCGGCTTCCTGCACACCGGCGACGCGGAAGCAGCTTCTCGCACTCCAACAACGTAGAAGCGTGCTTCGGCCGTCGGACCCCGCGCTTGCAGTGGTTGCCACGTCCGTCGCCTGTTTCGCACTACACAAGCGGGAAGGGGACACACAATAATAATAATAATAATAATAAAATAGCATTTATAAACTCCAAAAAATCCAAAATAAATCTCAGAAAATTATAAATGAACATTGAACAATAATATGCAAATTTTAGGGGATTACATCTTTATAGTTGGAGGAGCAAGAGGATGTCGATGATAACGATATGGAGGAGGACATGATGGTCTGATCTGGGAGACAAATAGTGAGCTTTCAACTGACAAACTTAGAAAAAACTTCCGAGTGATATCGGTGAAAACTCACAAACTTGAGAAAAAACTTCCTAGTGATACCGGTGAACATAACATTATTCTTGTATCCTCCTTTGAGGTAGAATGAGTTGCATTGTTTTTACAGTTATGTATATTGTGATTATGTACTACGTTCTTGTGGAATTTTTCACTTTCGTTTCTATATCCGCTCCGTCCCGTTCCGCATCCGTTTTCGTCACTATTTGTTTCATATCCGTTTCCGGGGTTTTCGATTTCGTTTCCGTTACCGGTAAAAGATGTGGAAACGGAAATGAAACGACTATTTACCGACCGTTTTCGTTCCGTTTTTATCCCTAATAATAATAATACGAACAGAGCTAGTACGGCGAGCTTTTGTCATATTTATGCTCGTGTGTAGGCTTGGACGGATGTAGCGCTATTTACTGGTACTACTCATCCCCGTCAGTCGTTCACTTAGGCCTACGCGCACGAACACAAACACGCACACACTGCTCTTCCCATCCCCACATGTCAAACAGAGCACAGCCTGCACAGCCCAGGGATCAAGAAGCGACGGCGCCATGGCTATGATGCCGCCACCCCTGGCCGTCGCCCTCGCGCTCCTCGTGGCCTCGTCGCTGCAGCCGCGGGCGGCGGTGCGCGCGCAGATATCGGCCGCGCCCTGGCCGGCCCCGGCTCCCTGGCCGGGGTCGCTGGACTGCACGGCCGCGCTGCTCAACCTGTCCTCGTGCCTCACGTACGTGGAGGCCGGGAGCGCACTTACGCGGCCGGAGAAGGGCTGCTGCGGCGCGCTTGCAGGAGTCGTGGACGGCGAGGCCGCCTGCCTGTGCGGGCTCGTGGGCGGGTACGGCACCTACAGGGTCCGAGTCGACGCCGTGCGCGCGCTCGCGCTGCCCACCATCTGCCGCGTCGACGCGCCGCCGCCAAGGCTCTGCGCCGCGCTCGGCGTGCCCGTCGCCGAGCCGCCGGGCGGCGCCGTGCCTGCGGAGTCAGGTACGGCCAATATGCTCTACCGCGTGCAATAAACGCTCCTTTTCGTTTCTCTGCAATGCGGCCGTCCTGATGGAATCGAACAACCCATTAAGTCCTCCTCCTGTCACACATAGTTATCGATTCAGTTATGACATGACCTTCCAAATAGAGTTTTTATCGTATTATAATATATTTAAAAATTCCATAAAATTATAATGGTATGAAAATACTTTTTGAGACAAATCTGCACGTATGATCCTTATGTATCTAATTTAAATATTTAAAGAGATATTGGCAATCAAAGTTTTGAATATTTAACTGCAGCTATATCTAAAACGACAACTATTTGTGATCGGAAGAGTATACATTAGCTAACTGAATGCCAAAATTATGCATATTTTTTAAGTTCTAGTAGATTCTCTCATGCGCAGTTCAAAATTACTATGTCATTTGCAGCATGAATTTGCCGAGGTACCATATGAATTAGCAGTACGATTTTACAACTTGCGTACCTGGCTCCACGTCCTCAATTGTCAAATTTAACTGTCGAACTAGCGTGCACAATTCTGTCATTACATATTTATGTGTAAGGGTAGAGCATACTGTATGCTAACGAACACAATACATACAAGTGATGCAATTTCTTTGTCAAGTTCTAGGTTTCGAGCAATGTGTTCAGTAGCTACAACAGTAAAGAATCAAACTGTTTGATCGAACAACCTCTCTCGTCCCCTACCCGAATGTCGGCAGTGGCAAAAGCAGTAGTGTGTGATAAAATCACGCTTATCTTTTCACACAAAGAAATGTTTGCACTAACAAAGTCTGAACGCCCGACAGGGTTCGGCGTACCGACGACCACGCCGGCAACGGCGAGCGCGAGCGGCGACCCGGCGCCCCCCCGGGATTCGAGACGCCATCTGCATCTGGTGCTCCTCCTATTCTGCCTCACGCTGCTGCTGTAACTTGCAAGTCACACGGCAGCATGTACTTACGGCCGGAGCTGCCTGCCACATCTGTACATGTACACATGCATGCGTTACTTCCACCACGCATCGAATCAATTCAATCTAACGTCCGTCCGTCCGTCCGTCCGTACCATAGATTGACAGCCTCCATAAGATCGTGCTATTATGTAGAAGCTTTGGCTTATATATATTTTTACAAATATAACTTTGTCTGAACAAAATTGTAAAAATAACTCTATTTTCCATAAAAAAACAGTGGCAGCACTCTTTTAACTCAGCAGGTAGCCGGGATCACGGCAACAACGTTCGTCGCGGCAAGTGGGGTGGGAAAGCGAGATCACCCTGGGAGCCAACCTATTGAGTATGATGGGCCCAACAAGACCTGTCACACTACTCATGCCTAGAGGTATCCCTCGTATGGAGCTTAGGTACCATATCTGTGCCGACTATCTTCTTTTGTAGAGGAGCGTGATAGATAATACATTCAAAAGAGTGCAAAAATAATAATAATAAAAAGTGTGCAAAATGCCAAAGTACACACAGCTTCATTATTGTAAGCACCTTTCGCGCAAATACCCGGCCAAACCGTCCGGTGGCGAGTGATGGGAACGTCCGATCTGCAGCTGCAGACGCGCAGCCGAGCAGCGCCGGCCGGGAGACGCGTGAAAGGGTTAAAGGCGGCGCGCCCGGTGGTTGATGCGACGCGCGCCGGCCGTGTCGTTCCATGGGCCGAGCGCGCGGCGCACGGGCTACATGTGACTGCTCTTAGTACTTGGCTGCGGTGGTGCCAAAGAGCGATGCGTACAGCCGCACAAGGGCGCACCGGCGTGTGACCTGGTTTTGGCCGTGCCTACCTGGCCGGTGGGGCTCGCCGGCAGGTGGATCATCGTTGTCGAGGTGCGGTGGCCTAGCTTGGTTTTGGTCCTGCCTCTCAATTACCCGCTGGCAAAAGGGGAATACGAGCGCTGGAAGCCACGAATTTCACGCGAATTTAGCAGGAAATGGATCGATCTCCGTATAAATTGCGGAAAAAAAATTCCAGCGTCCCGAATTGCGCCTGTGTGGGTCTGTGTTGATTTTCCAAAACAGAAGGTGAGAAATGGCTGATATATTTATTGTACGCCCAACAAAGGACAAGAGTGGGCCCAAATTCCAATTGGATCCTACAAAACCCAGAAATAACGGCCATGTAGTAACCTCGCTACGGGTACGATATTTCCTGCCCCGTGTTATACATCGGATCCTTCTCTTTGGAGCCAGCCAAAATTCCTCCTAGTACAGGAGTAACGTTTATTGCATCAACTTGCTGTATAGGTTTATCAGGTTTAGGTCCAGCGGCACGAGCTGTTTCGGTCAGGTTCAGGGTTGCATGGTTTGGTTCGCTTGTTCCGATCGTCCGACGCATGACAGGAACGGAATTCACCGTCACATTGTATGCCCGCGTCGGCGCTGGCTTCCACCGACTAAAAATCGTGCAGAAGATGAGACCACGCTGGACGCTCCCGCCTCGCCGGCCGCTACGGGCGATCAGCGGGAGAGCCGCAACAAGGCTTCAAATTTCGGTTTCGGATGGTATCTCACAGGTAACAGTAGTATAAATTTTTTGGTAAGATCTTTGACAAAATCCAAAAAGCAAATTTCAAATCCGGTTTTTTTGGCCGGGATTTTTGAGATCTCAGCGAGTAACACCGAAATCTTGGTCCAAAAAACTTAAAATCCAGTCAAAACACCTCATGTTCGTATCACAGACGGTTTTTGGCTAAAACCGTCTGTGATGTACATTTTTGAAAATTTTCAAAATGTTTTCATTTCGCCGAGATTTGAAATCTCGTCCTCTATCGAAATCTGAAATCTCGACCGAGATTTTTGAAATTTTACTGGGATTTTGAACTATGGCCGCAAATGATAGGGCGAAACAGGCAGGCGAACGAATGAACCTCGCGTGCGCGACGGTTGGCGGGCTGGGTTGCGTACAACGGTGGCGCAAAACACAAGTGTGGCAACAAGAGAGTTTTGACTGTGAAGTGAGGTGGGAGAAGGAACCAAGTGCCGTCATGTGATAAATCACAATGAGAGGATGTATTTATTAAAGATTTGCCATATATCACAATGAGAGGATGTACTTACTAAATATTTGGCGAGGATACTTTTAAATTAGCAATTCTAAATAATATTGTCAATTTAAGGTTAGCCTCATCGATTCTTCGACGATGACACATCTAGGTGTTACCACGTAACGTCTCTCCATTCACTCTCTTTTTTTTTTCTCACCTCTTCCTTCTTTATTAAAAAAAATTCAATTCGAAGCTTTCAGATCAATCGAAAACTTTCGATTCGAAACTTTTTATTAAAATAACTTTAGATTCAAAAAGTTTTGGTGAGGCATTCACGGGCTACAGAATCGTTGCATGGGCTCCGTGGCTGGCGTTGTCACGGGCCAAGCCAATTAGCACTTAGTTAGTTCCGAAGCCCATCTTTAAAAAAGTTCTCGCGTTTAAAAACATGGTCAAATCTCGCATCCGCAAATACAAGCTAACGAAAGAGTGGCAGCTACATACCACGATATATCAACATGGATGGAATTTTTGAACCTGTAGTTATTCTGCTGCCTTATGAAATGTTCGAATCTCGATTCAGCTTAAAAATTCGGGTCTCGCGTGTGTACATGAACCCAATGACATTATTACTCCACACAAGCTTATATTGATAAGATAGGAGTAAACCAAACTCCAAACTACTTGCTTCGAACCAGGCAACTTCGCGTCCCTCTCCAAGAATTCCGATCATAAACAAGTTTTAATCAGCACAAATGCAAAGATAAGAACACGCGATCTCATTAGATCGTCCGCCACAGGTACCCAAGTTATCTGAAATTCTGAACACTGAACATAGACAAGTAAGCAGGCGCGATCCGGACAAGAACGTGGAATCCCTATGATTAAACGCGGAGCTTACACGGTTACACCGCATGCATTAACCCCCAGGCGTATAAAAATAAACTTGCTCATGAAATCTGCTCAGAATCTACATATGAAATGATCCTCAGATACAGCACCTGCCTGATCAGGAGGGAGCACGCCTCACAAGTTGCCATTGACGATCACTGGCCAGCTCGGTTTCACCTTCGCTGCTGCGTGTGACATGCAACTGTCTGCTAGTTGTTCAGAGAACCTGTACACAAGGCTTGCACTGGGCACTTTTGACAAGAAGATGGCAAGCGGCATGTGCTTTTTTTTTTTTTTTATCTCAAGCAGTGGATAGCAAGAGATCGAGCCTTTTGGGGCATTGCGCTAAGGAAGATCAGATTCAGGCCGGCCCCTTAATTGATGGTAACTCATCTTCAAGTCATGGCAAGCCATTGTTTAGCTACTCGTTAGTTGCCTCGAGTTTTAGCTCTGTTTATTTGGGTTTTTTCACCGGTTTAAAAACGAAAAAGTTAAAGCCTAAACAAATAGGTAGCTTTTTATCTGGATTTTTTCAAAAACCATAAACCTCTATATAACTGAAAGTCAAAAACCATTAGAGAGAGGCTTTTTTGTCTTATTGAGAATTGATTTTAGACTAATACCACTAAAGTTATGTTAAAATTACCCACCACTACCATATATAAAAGCTGATAGCTTTTAAGCTGTTTAAATCTAAAAGCTGGCTTTAAGCTATAAATAAAAAAGACTAAACGTAAACAAATAGGACCTTAGTATTACCTAGAGTTTTTAACCCATCAGGCAAGAAGATATAATAATACTAGTGTACTTAAATACAGCACAAGAAAGGTTTATGAAACGCTTAGTCCTAAATTCAATGCAACAAAAAAAAAATTACAAAGCGGCTGTTGTAAGCTTTAAGCAGCCTGCTAATTATATTGAGCATCACCTAGTGAGAGTACATACTATTTCCATTCCTAAATCACAAATTAGTGTGCAGCTCCAGCAGCCTTCGTGCAAATGAATACTAGCGGTTCAAAAAACCGTCGAAAACCGCTCGGTTTTCGCGAAAACCGCCCGTACCGAGCCGGTTCGGTAATTAAAACCGCTCGGAAAACCGGCCAGATGAACAGTAAATTTCAAAAATTTTGAAGAAATTTAGCAAACAGTGTCAAAAAATTTTGAATTTTTTTATGTGCATTCCTGAGGTAATCATAATGATTCTTTAAAATTTTCAGATTATTATCACATATGTACATTTTTTAAAAATTCTGACAGTGATACTGTCACAATATATGCTCTTCAGTTTTTTATTTTCTAGGGGCACAAAATGAAGTCTAATATTTCTTAAACTTTTTTTGTGATGTTATAACGTCATTAAAATGATTATGTAAATTTTTGAGATGATGATCAGATATGTGTATTTTTAAAAAATTCCGAAAGTGCTATTATCATTGTATATGCTCTTCTGTTTTTGATTTTATATGGGAAATAAATGAAGTCTAATATTTCTGAAAATTTTATTACATGATCCTTTAGAACTATTTATATTTTCATTAAAATTTTAGAATATAATAAATCATTTTACTATTTATAAAAATCGATGATTGTATTTGTTCCTTTTCATTAATTTCTATTTTAGATTTTTTAGAAGAAATAAATGATTTAAAAAATTATAAACATTTCTCTTAGGTGTTTTATAGATTAATTGGGATTTTTTTACATTTTTAATTTTTTTTGCAATTTTTCAATTTGTTCTTATATTTTCACCATTTTTCCTTCATCATCGGTTTTCGATGTTCCGTTCATGTAGGTCGAACATGTCATTTTTGCGACAATGGAAGAGTGATGAAGCTATACTTATACCTACTCCACAACTTCAATTTAAATGCATTATAATGTAAATGGTGTTGATAAGTAAATGGTAGTGAAAATTGCGAATGATTTTGCTTTGTAGTTATGTAAATGCCGATTTTTGCACTTGTGTGATTGTAGTATTGCAATAAAAGATTACTTATTGACATATTATTGCAAAATACATAACTTACAACTTCTAATTCGCTAAAATATAGCAAAGGTCATGTCGATTTTTTCCAAATTTAGAAGAGATCATTTTAGAATTTTTTCACATCTTCACATACCTTATTTATATATTTATTACATTTTTACTCAATTTTAACCTTCCCTGTATTTCTACAAATTTTACAATATTTTTTGTATTTTTCCCAATTTTTTCGATTTTTCCCAATTTTCCAACCTCGGCGGTTTTCTCCAAAACCGCTGGTTTTCAAAAACCGAAGCGGTTTTAAATCAAAACCGCGGTTTTCGGATTTCATTTGACCAAATTTCAAAATTTTCAAATTTGCAAACCGTTCGGTTTTTCGCGGTTTTCGAGCGGTTTTTGCGAAAACCGCTACTGCGGGGCTAACGGTTTTCGCGAGCGAAACGAAATTGTGAACCCTGCTAGCAGAACATTGAGTCATGTGCATAGCAGCAGATTGTATTAGTGTGACCCTTCATGCGGCCGAATGGTTCACATACCTGTTGATATTTCCAAAAAGGCCAAGGAGCTTCTTTTAATGAATCAAGAGGAAATAGAAAAAAAAAACATATATGGCACATCGACGTATACGAACGGTAATACATATCCTATATTAAGAGAAATAAACTCTACTGACAGGCAAGACTATATTAAGGATTGGAGATGGAACACGTAGGCTTGAAACTATATGAAAACATACTGTTGAAGAAATACACGTTAAAAAGAACACATTGTCCCAATCATTAGTGTCGATACGGATGTATGTATAGTTAGCTCGTAGTAGTTCGCAAAGTTTTAGCTCGTAGTAGTTCGCAAAGTTTCTATAGTTGACTTTCGATGTATACATGTTTTTTTTATGATAACCAGTAAAGTGGACCGCGTACTTACATGTATATCATCTTTAAAGCATATTTAAATGACTTGATAATACATATGTGATTTTTGACTTTAAGAAAATAGATCATTGCAGAACTCCATCTGTGATACTTTATATAATATATTATATGAGAGAATATACTTACTCTGTTCCTTAATATTCGTCACATGTGACCGAAACTTTTTTCTCCAAATACTTCTTAGCAAAACAATAAACATAGCATAACATAACATTTTTCATTTATATCACCATATCTTTAATTTATTACCGCAATGCATGTCTTTTTCTTTCCGTACTTCTTTTAATGCACATCACATTGCTTATACCGATGTAGCCGAGTAAACACATGTCGATGTACCACCCTCTTAATCCCTCTATTTCGTGGTGGTCCACCAAATAAAATGCCATATTGTTTTCTTTTTTTTTGTGAGAATTTGTAGTATATTTTGTTTTTTCTAAGCTATTGAAAAAAAACCTGACATTGACTTTTACTATATGATAGTTACTATAAATATATATAGTAAAATTGTTTGATATGATCTAGTGTCATGGTACTAGTTATCTACGTAATTAATCTTGTATGTGAGTGAGGAGACGGGAAAGGTGATGGAAGTGAAGGTTCTAAACTCTCTACACTATGAAGAATAATAATAGCTAGTACCATATTACTAGGTGATATCAAATTCCTTAGCAAGGTTTCAAAAACCGATGAAAACCACTCGAAAACTGTGTTTTTTTACTATACCACTACGTTCGAGATTCAAAACCGGTCGATAAACTGATCT
Organism: Otatea glauca; assembly: GCA_036346275.1. NCBI lineage: Eukaryota > Viridiplantae > Streptophyta > Magnoliopsida > Poales > Poaceae > Otatea > Otatea glauca. The sequence goes on from CM070715.1 coordinate 23,987,546, forward strand.
AGTTAAAAAAAATCAAAAAAATTGAAAAAAAAAATATGCAATGTAAACCGGTCGAAAATTGGTGAAAACCGCTCGGTTTTCGAAGAAATCGAGCGAAAATCACATAAAACCGCTCTAAGGAACATTCAATTGGTCGGATCGGTTTTCGATTTTTTTTAAAAAAATTTCAAAATTTTGATTTCTTGACCCTACAGTTTCTAACGATTTTCGAATTTTGAACGGTTTTTTTTAAAACGGTTTTCCGAACCCTGTCCCTTGGTACCTTTCTACGCTGCAAGCCGTGATCCCAAACGATTTCCTTTAATTCCACCTCCACTTCTGCCTAGGGGTGCTAATGGGTTTGGACCAATTCAGGTTTTTGGATTAGGCTGGCCTAAAACTACAAATGGATTGGACTTATTTTGGATTCATAACTATTTGTATCAGATCTAAGTCAGGCTTAGATCTTATATTTTTACTAAATCTCTCACCACCAGCCAAGTACGCTAATTGATGTTGCCTTTAGCACCAATGCTTCTTTTTCTGTTTTACATACTTCAACAACATATTTTGAGTTGAAACTTTCAACCTATGTTTCCTGTAAGTATGTAATTGTATGTAATTATAGACTTAGTTTTATCACTTGAATATTGCACCATAAAACTATCAACTCATCGAAAAAACAATTTATCTAGATAAAGGCCCAAATCAAGATCCAGACTTTCATTTGGACCAGATCAAGTTTGAGCCTCGTTCTTTTCATATCAGGCTGAATACAAATCTAAAAAAAATATTAGGCTTATAACAGATCTTTGCTAGGTTTTGCCCCGTTAGCATCCTTACTTCTGCCCCACGTCCCTTTTCCTTTTTCCTTGTGTAACTTTCGCGAAGAACGTCTCAAAAACAAAAACTTTCGTGAATAATCTATACCCCTTTATAATGCACCTAAGTATTTTTTTCTACGTCCACCCCAAATAATGCACCCCACTAGAGATAGCCTAACCTTCATGCACCCAGCAAAACGTCCCCAGAAACTTGCCTCCATCAAAATTAACCTCTCAGATCTTTCCTCAGCTTTACTCACCCACATATGATGGCCATTGTTTAATGTGTCTAACTCATCCCTGTGGCTCACAACAGATCTCCCCCACCTCCAGCATCATCTCAAGGAAAAGGAAACAAATATCCTGGAATTAAGGAAAAGGAAACAAATGTTCTAGAAAAGGAAAAGAACATATATTACGTGCTGGGAAAAGGAAACCGGAAGACATGGCACTATACTAATTGTACAAAAAGTACCCTTTCCTAGTTATATCTGGTAGGAAAGCCTCAGGAGAGGAGAGACCCGGTAATCTCCTGCCGACACCAAAGTTTTTGAGCTCGCATCGTGGAACAGGAGCAGGGGAAAACTCATGTTAATGCATGGTCCACCCTGCGCGTGGGCGTGGGCGTGGGGCTAAAGCCCGACGTGTCCCGCGGAGCTAGCTCGTCGTACGTCTTCTGGTTGGGGCTTTTGGGTATGGACAGAATGGGAGCGCCGCAAATAATGGCCTTAAACCAGCAGCAACGATGCGTCGGTAGGGCTCGCTCAATGCATTGCATTGCATGGTGGGGCGGTGGTGACTTTACTCCCTCTTTTGAGACTTGGCAACCAATTCCAATTGTGCAGTGCAGTGTGCAGGTTCATGAATTCTCTCCACTACTCTAGCGTATTATCGGTTTGTAGGACTTAGTCGGTAACCTAGCGTGGATCGGTCGGGCAAAATATATCAGGTAACCTATGAATTCCCTCCACTACTCTAGTGTACTAGAAAGCCACACGCGGCGTGCCACACTGTGGGCGTCGCTCCTCACACGAGCAAATCGAGAAAACATGCGACTGACGCTCTCTACATCAGCAAATCGAGGAAACACGCGAAAAAGATCTAAAAAGAATTTTGAGTTTTCCGCAAAAGGGCTTAAACGTAATGATAGAAAAATAAAAAAGGACCTAAATGCAATGTATTTTTTTTTCAAAAACAAAAGGACATAGATGTATTTTTTCCCTAAAAGGACCTAATCGTAATTTTAATTTTCAGTAAAAGGACCTGAGCGCAATGCTTAAAAATGAATAAAGGACCTAGATGTAACATATTTTCTTTTTTATAAAAGAGGACCTAATCGTAATTTTTTTCGAAAAAGGACCTGGACGCGAAAATTTTTTGCCCGCCGGCTCAAATGCACCACATCGCAAGATTTCCTCCATCTTTAGTAGATGGAGGATTACTGGTTTGTAGGACTTAGTCGGCAACCCAGTGTGGATCGGTCAGGCAAAAGATATCATATAACCATTTTATTTTTTTTCGATCTAATGGATCAGATTAGCTAATATTTATTTATACTTTCACTAACAGTAGAGTAGTAGAAATATCATCAATAAATCAATGGCTAGATCTAATTTCTATTAACCACCATGTATTATCGGTATAATGCATGGTACAATTTTTCATTATACGCGCCTCTCTGCAGTGGGTTTGCGCTTCTGCGAAATGGGCGGAGCCAATAGGGCCTGAAGCCTCGGGCCCAAACCACTGCAGGCCATAATCTCGCGATTTACAATGGGTCAGGCCTTTGCACTGTAACGGGGTTTTGTTGCCGGGCCTCGGCCTGGATGCCCTGAGACCTGGCTCCACCCCTGTCTACGACAGTAGACTCTTATAGGGGTGGATTGCAATGCTAGAAATTTTATTGGTTCCTGCGGGTCCAAACAGGGCCATAAGTTGTGGAAAATCAAGGAAGACAAGAGATTGGTGCATGCTCCACGTTTGGTCAGGACTAGGGTTAACAATTCCGAAACTTCGAAAATCGCACGGAATTAGAAAATCGAAAAAATCAGTTAAAAATCGTCAAGAATCGTGGAGTTTCGAAATCAAATTGTTTGAGAAAAAAAACAAAAAATCGACGATTTTCGTGGAAAATTGATGAACTAGCTGAACTTTTTTGGCGGTCGATTTTTTTGAGTGAGTTTTGTCGATTTTCACCGATTTTCGACCGGTTTACGTCGCATAATTTTTTTTCTGAATTTTTGATTTTTTTTAATTATACCGGTTTATCGAGCGGTTTTAGAAACCGGACCGTGACGATAAGGGAGAAAATCGAGCGATGTTTGTCGATTTTTTGAACCCTGGTCTGGACAGCTAAAAGTTCTCGTATAAAATGAGAGATATAAAAATACGAGAAGTGCTTCTATACATTGTCTTTCAATATAAATTATATAAATTTTGAAACAAGCGCAATGGTAAATAATTATCATCCATTCTTTATTTATATTTTAATATTTGTACAACTTTTAAAAAGAAATGTACATAAACACTCCTCATGAAACATACATAATATTGCACTGCGATAGTAAATTATACTAGTATAGTGCATGTGCTAACGCTACGACGGCATACACCCGCTTATCAATTAAATGAGAAGATAAGTATGAATACAACACTTAATAATAAAAGAGAAATTTAGAATTTTAAATGAATTTAAAAAGGAAAACGGAACTAAATGGAGGTCGAATGGGCGAAAACGAGCTCCCAAAAGATTTTAAATCAAGAAAGAGAAAGAAAAAAGAATTTTCTGATTTTAGATTATTTTTTTGCAGCTTCTACAGAGAGCACAACAGCTCTCCGGCTTGGCCAACAAGAGGAGGACGGCCGGGTGCCCTGCGGTCACAGTGGCTCAAGATCAGGTGGCGAGATCGCCGCAGACCGGCCATGGGGAGGAGTCACGGTTGAGGTGAATTTCGCCGAGAAAGATGACGGTGATGGCTTGGGTTACCTCCAAAATCCGGCGATCTATACAAGAGGGAGCACTTGGGGATTTACGCAATACGATGGGGTGGAGGAGAGCTTGACAGCTTTTATAGCCCCGAAACAAGCATATTTATGGAAACCACAATTTAGGATCAAATCAGATTGGGAGGAAATTTTGGCAATAGAGCACGAAATTTGGGGAATTAACACCATAGATAGAAAGAGGAGATTTGGTGCGGGATTGATGAAGTTTTGGTGTTTCTTTCTTGCTTTAATGGAGGGAGGGAAGAGAAGAAGCTTCTCTAGTCTGGGCTGCAGCTAGAAGAAGCTACAGGTGGGTTGCCTTCATTTTTTTTAAATATAGAAAGATTTTTGAAAAGATAGCACATTAGGTTAAAAAATTCTAGAAAAATTCTCAAAAAAAACTTTCGATTATTTTGTACTTAATAAAACTATTTTCAAAAAAATTTAAATTATAAATTTACCGAGGCACAGCGGCCGCAAGGTCGCCGACCAGCAACCTTGCCGTGTCGGTAAAGCTACCGATGGCGACCGTGGAGCTATTGCAGACCTGCGTTCTCCCGGCCGCGCTGCCCCGGCCGCCGCGTGCAATCTCCCGGCCGCGCTGCCCCATCTCCCGGTTTCCTTTTCCCAGCACGTAATGTATGGTCCTTTCCTTTTCCACGATGTTTGTTTCCTTTTCCTTGATTCCAGGGCGTTTGTTTCCTTTTCATTGTTGATGCTGGAGGTGAGGGAAGGTCTGTTGTGGGCCACAGGGATGATTACGGAAAAATATAGAAAAATAAATCACACGCGATCACTGGATCCGCAAGGAAAAAAGATAAAATTAAATAAAGGTTTCATCGCCACCGGTTCCGCGAGAAAAATTGAAAAAATTAAGCAAAGACTCACGCATCGTTGGTTCCTTAGATAAAAAATGAAAACAAAAATTCAGCGCTCTCCGTGCGCTGAAATTAGGCTATATGGGGCTAGATCCGTAAAAAAGTCTCGAGAAGGGTCATATTCAGAAAAATAATACGATCACAATGCTAGGACAATAAAAAAAATTAAGTCTTGTTTCCTTGCATGCGGATCCTCCCTGTTTATTTTCTTGTTTGATTCGGCCTCCTTTCAAATATGTAGTACGTACAATTTTGGCCAGTAAAAAATTCAAATCTGGTTTCCTTGCATGCGGATCCTCCTTATTTATTTCCTTGTTTGATTCGCTCTCCTTCCAAATATGTAGGTGGGGGAGGTCTGTTGTGGGCCATAGGGATGATTAGACACACTAAATAATGGCCATCAGATGTGGGTGAGTAAAGCTGAGGAAAAATCTGAGAAGTTAATTTTGATGGAGGGAAGTTTCTAGGGACGTTTCGCTGGGTGTACGAATGTTGGGCTATCTCTAATAGGATGTACTATTTGGGGTGGACATAGAAAAGAATGTTTACGTGCATTATAAAGGAGTATAGATAAGTGAGATAAGACGACGATAATTTTTGTAAAGTATATATAAGTTGACATTTCCCACGTGATGGTAATGGTGAAAAAGCGGTGATTAATAACAAGACATTTGGGGCCGGCCGGGGCCAATGATATCCTAATGATCCATCGCACCATCACGTAAACTGGCTGTCATTTTGTCGTTTTCACCGTCTGACCTAGCATAATGTCCGCGCGAATGCACGATTCGTCGAAAAATCTAGCGAAGTTGTGTGCATCTCACAAAGCTTTCTTCTTCTATTCTATCACAATCACTCGGTAAAAAGTACATTATCTGTTTTACTTGGAAAATGTTAGTCGTAAAAGGTTGGCACTTGGCACGTCACGACTACCGGGAAAGGCTTCCAAGGGACCAAGACCTTCGACGCTGGTACCCAGGAATGACGCGTTGCAAGAGATTCCCTTGAAATGGAGATGTGAGCTCTCACATTCCAACGAGAATGTACACAAATGTTGTTCTCTGGAGTACCTGATTACTACTCGCCGGCATTGCGTCACTTGCCAGCGTGATAGCGGCGCTTTGTAGGTGAGATCGAAGACACCTCCTTCATTTCTGAAGATTAGAAATTTCCACAATAAACCTTAAATCAGGTATAAAAATTATAGAAATTCTCAGAGAGAGAGAGATCTTATGCATCCGTTAGATGGCCCACTATAGTTATAACATCTAGATCTCCCAAACTCTTATATTTAATCAAACAAAGATATAACCGGTGATTGTATAGGCAGGAGCTAAATTATTGCTTCAGGACTCCTAATGCCCAGTGAGAAAGAAATAAAAATAGAACCGGAACATATAAGGAGGAAATAAAATTAAAAGAATGGAAGGAAAAGTTCCCACGGAAGTTCAAGCTTTCAAGGTCGCGGCCAAGGATCCAAATCTCGCGAGATCTCGGTTTCTGGACGTGGACGAGTTTTGAAATGCCGGCCGGATTAAAAAATTTTAAATTGCTACAGTAATCTTAGAAATCTTGACGATATCTCACTATTTTGACCGGTTTTGACTCTTTTTTGACCCGATTTGGTCCAATAACCCTTAAGAAAGTCATCTCCTATGAAAATTTGTTGAAAAACCGAATTTTTGAGACATTTTTTAAAAACTGCAGAAATACTGTCGGATGTTTATAAAATTTTACGCACTTTGTCATGATGTGAAAAATTTATTGTACAATAATAAGAAGTGTAGGATCATACACAAAATTTTTCAAAATAATTGAACTTCCTTTGTTGTCTTTAAAAAATCAAAAACAGAATGAACATAATTGGGACAGTAACATTGTCAGAATTTTATAAATTTTCTCGAGTGTGATCATGATCCAAAATTTTTATGAGAGCTTAGGAATTAAATCAGTACCATTATATAATTTTTTTTTAAAATTTCAACTTCTTTTGTTTGCTCAATCAAATCTATGTATGCATTGAACTTCATTTGTTATATGTCAAGAATCAAAAACAGAAAGAACATATATGGTACACTGCACTTGTAAGAATTTTATAAATTCACTGGAGTGTGATCATGATTCAAAAAAAAATTTAGATCTTAAGCATTTCCTTAGAAACCTTATGCAAAATTTTTGAAAATTTTAAACATTGTTTGATTGCTAAAGCAATCTATGTATTGATCATGAGGCTTTTATGAGGACATAGCACTTTCAGAATTTTTTAAACTTCTTGAAGCTTGATCATCAGATGAAAATTTTATAGAAACATTGATAGTACATCCGGACTATCCACAAAAATTTTCAAAATTTTCTAAAGTGATTTGTACTATTTTTTATTTGGTTAAACTTTTTCGGTAAAGCTTTTATCAGGACAATAGCACTGTCCGAATTTTTCAAAATTCATGAAGTTTGATCATCATCTGAAAATTTTATGGGAACATTAGTGATGCATCATAACCATGCCAGTCAGCGTTTTATCAGGACAGTAGTAATGTTTGAATTTTTAAAAATTCCTCAGATTTGATAATTATCTGAAATTTTTATAGGAACATAATTAATGTGTCAGGAAGCTTCACAAAAAAATGCAAAAAAAAATGACATCGTTTCGACTAGATTTTGCGCCGTTCAATTTTGCCGAGATCTCGGCAAAAACCGGTGAGATTTTGTTTTCAAAATCCGGAATTCAAATTCTGATTTTGCAATTTGGCCGAATTTGTTTCAAATGGTGAGATATCATAGAGATTTTGTTCTCCAGTCGCTGATGAAATTTAGAGCGAAAACGAGATTTGAATCCTTGTTCTCGGCAGGACGTTTTTAGATTAGTTCCCATAGTGGTTCAAGCCTTCGAGGACTCTTGGCTAGACTTTTTCTTAGATTCAATTACTCTTGGCCTTCAATTGTGCGTAGGTTCCAAATCTCGTCGAATTTCGGATTTCGGACCACCCCGAAATTTAAACTATCGACCGGATAATTTTTAAAAAAAATTTGAAATTGCTACAGTAACCCCGAAATTTCATGTTTTTTGCCCGTTTTGAAACTTTTAGGGCCGGATTTGACCAGATTTGGTCCAATAACCCTTTGGAAAGTCATATCCTATGAAAATTTGTTGAAAAACCGAATTTCTGAGACATTTTAAAATTTTGGTAGAAACACTGTTAGATTTTTATAAAATTTTAAAGCTTTATAATGAGCTTAAAATTTTATTTTACTATCTTTAGTATTTTGGGATCATACATAAAAAATTTAAAAATAATTTAAATTCATTTGTTACCTTTAAAAAATCAAAAACAGAATGAACATAATTGGGATAGTTACATTGTCAGAATTTTATAAATTTTCTTGAGTGTGATTATGATCTAAATTTTTTTTGAGAGATTAATAATTGACTCAGTACCATTATATAATTTTTTCAAAAAAATTCAAATTTTTTTGTTTGGTCAATCAAATCTATGTAAGCATTGAACTTCGTTTGTTATATTATATTTCAAAAATCAAAAATAGAAAGAACATAAATGGTACTGTGCCTTGTAAGAATTTTATAAATTCACTGGAGTGTGGTCATGATTCAAAAATTTTGTGAGATATTAAGCATTTCCTTATCACGCTTATGTAAAATTTTAAAAAAAATTAAACCTTTTTTATTGCTAAAGCAAATCTATGTATTGATCATCAGGCTTTTATGAGGACGTAACAATGTCTGAATTTTTTAAAATTATTTAAGAATGATCATCATCTAAAAATCTTATAGAAACACTAATGTTACATCAGGACCATCAACAAAAAAATTTCATAATTTTTTAACTTGGTTTAGATAATTTTTCATTTTGTTCAAGTTTGCCGGTAAGCTTTTAACTGGGTAGTAGTACTGTTCGAATTTTTAAAAATTTATGAAGCTTGATAATCATCTGAAAATATTATAAGAACACTAGTGATGCATCATAACCATGCAAAAAAAATTCAAAGTTTTATAACATGGTTTGAACCATTTTGCATTCGGTTCAAAATTAAGAGTCAGCGTTTTATCAGGACAGTAGTAATGTTTGAATTTTTAAAAATTTCAAACACTTTAGAATAATCTGAAATTTTTATGGAAATATCATAAATCTGTGAGGACTCTCCAAAAAAAATTCAAATTTTGTTGACATCGTTTTACCCACCTTTTTTCGTTGCAAAAAGACCAAAATTTCGGTATTTTTCGGCGAATTTTGTTTTTTTCTCGGTAGAAAACGAACAGGATTTGATTTTTGAATTTTGGAAGAGATTTGTCCGAAATACCCGAATTTCGGAAGAGATTTCGGATTCCAATCCGGAGCGGTATTTTATCCGAAAACGAAATTTGAATCCTTGGTCGTGCGTCGCGGTGCCCAGCGTCTGCATCCGTCCGCCTTGTGCCACACCGTCAAGGGTGTCCAGTATGTGTTCAAAAATCTAGAACATTTATTTTTTGTGTCAATTTATAGCAGTGCACATTTAGCATGCAAATAGAATTTGAATATAACAGTGTAGCTTATACTAATAACTTAAGTTGGACTATCCGTAAAAAAAACTTGAGTTGGATTAGGAAACAATTTGTCCAGCTCATAGACATGCATTAGCCCATAGACGACCTTTTTTTTCAGGACATTTAGAAGGGACAGAAACAACTCCCGTTATTATACTGGCACGACTCATATCTTTGTAGGCTAATAATCAGAAGCAGTACACACCGAGGCTAGATTATAATAGTTCAGATTAATAGTATATAAATATTATAGTTATATAATAAATTTAATTATATTTTTAAATTATAGGATCAAGTTGTATAACGAATAAAATTGTATCGTAATATCTAGCCACGTAATTACGCTGGTAGTTTCACTACATATATTATTAAAATAGAAATAAAAGAAGCTACCATGTTAGCTCTCAGAGGCTAGAGATTACCACCCTAACTATAGGGAAAAAAAAATAAAAACCTACACCGTCGATAGATCTAGATCATAACAGTGCAAATTAAATAGGTATATAATGAGAGTTGTTATAATTGTATAAAAAATATAGTTGTGTTTCTATCATAAGCGTTAGAGTTGTATACCAAATACAACTCTATTTGTTTAGATATGAATACATGCCTTACAGTATCTAGCAACGGAATTACATAGGAAATTCGGCTAGCTATATTATTAAAGCAAAGTCAAAAGAAGACATCACGATTCATGTTTGCTCTCAAGGTCCAGAAGTTTCCACATTATGGTGGGTCCATAGGATAAGAGTCAAGGTGGAGATTGTTAATATGATGACTCGTATCTAGTTTTTTATGATTTGAAAATATGTGCTAGATGAATCTAGTTTTTTATGATTTGAAAATGTGTGCTAGATGAATTCTAATCATAGAATTCTTAATTTGTTTTAAAATAGGGTTCCTATTTCTCTTTGGAGGAGAACTAAAGGCACTATATAAACCGATAGGATGATTATGGAAAACCTAAGCAATCAATAATGCAAAATCCAACTCATTCAAAACAAGAGGTGTACGAGAGGAATAGAAGCTATATTATTCTTTAGCACTAGATTATTGTATAGGACAAAGATCCAAAGGTCTTAACAGGTTCAAGAGGTCGTGAGAGAGCAACAATCCCTTATACTCTTTTGATGTTGTGATTAAATAATTTACCGTCAGTTTCGCCAAGTCTTTTATCTCTCGTTGTAGTTGCTTCATTGCCGTTAATTTGGTTCTTTCTAAGATTTATCCTCTTCGTCCTTAAGATTATGTACGCTCGTACCGTATCTAACAAAACTCTAATCCGATCTGAAAACTACTACGTATAAGATGGTGTGTCAGAGCGTACCCGATGGAAGTGGACGATCAAATGTAAAGTACTTCCCTGGATTGATAGGGCTGGAGAAAGCACCAACTTGGTTTGTATCCTCTCCTTTAGGTCAAGTGGAACAAACAGTTTGGAGTCGAGGCAAGCGATAAATTTCGAGCAAGCAATAGCATTCAGAAATCCCACCTGACGACTTTTTAAAAAGAAAACAGTAACCCTGCCAAAACTACCACCCGCCTTCATCTTAGCTGCTTAATTTCTAGTCGAATGGTTTGCATTTTGCACTTGTTTTAGTCCTATTTAGAATGCAGAAATTTTACAATGATCATCTAAAAAACAGCGTAATTTCTCATAGGAATCCAGTGAATGTTGTGTGCTAAAAAAAAGCCCTAATTAATCAAGCTGTTTCTATCGTTTTCGTTGGCATGTACTCCTATTGTATTTAAGGGAGTTTATGATCACCAGGTACCCGGCGACCCAGGCAATCATGGCCATTGGACGTATGCAAAGAGATAAGGCTGCATGATTGGTTCTCAACTGACAAATAAAAAATAAACAAGCTACTACTGCGGGTGCTACCATTCGGATACATTATACATACATAGTCAAATCAAGCAACACAGAGAAAGGTGGTACAGATTGCCAAGGCCCATCCAAGTATCCAACCCTGTACAATTTCGCGATAATGAAGCCCTATTTTGAGTTTTGGACATGGTAGTACGTAGGCAGGAAGGATAGTGTTTATTGTTAAGGAACCTCGCTATCGAATAGTCCGGGGTTCCCGAACAGATCTGAAGTGGAGAACAGAAAGAGAGAGAGACACGTGTTTAGGGAGAGCGAAAGCGGAAATTCTTTATTGCTAAAGAATTCTGTGTACATGGGGGGACCCCCCTCCTCCTTTTATAGCGCTCTCTAGGGTTTCGGCATTAGGGACCACATGGGCCTTCGGTGGGCTTTAGGGTTTCTCAACACTCCCCCTTGGGCCCTTTGCCGCGAGATGCATATGCCTCATTAAAACTCCGTAAAAACCAGTGGGAAAAATACTTGGAGAAAGAGTACATAGCATACGCTACTATGTTGCACGAATTGCCTCGTCAAAACCTTATGCAAGAAAACTTCATGAAAAACTTGCTAAGGAAAAAGAGTACAATTCTCCCAACTTCAATTGCTAATCTTCGAGATTTATGTTGGGTATTCATAATTCATGCTCGAGATTCATGTGGGAGTATGTGAAATATCTCCCCCTGAAATCTGCACTTCTCTAAGTCTCATCATCCCAATTCCTTTCACGCACCTTTCAAAGGTAGATGCTGGGAGTGATTTAGTGAACAAATCTGCAAGATTTTCACATGACTTAGTATGCAATATCTTAATCTCATTCATCTTATGCAATTCATGAGCATAGAAGAACTTAGGGTTGATATGCTTCGTGAGATTGCTCTTCACATAACCCATTTGTGCTTGGGCAACACAATGCATTATCTTCATAAATAATCGTGGGAATTTGCTCAATGTTCAAACCACATGACTTCTGGATGTGGTGAACCATTCTTCTGAGCCATGCACATTCACGCGATGCTTCATACAAAGCGATGATTTCCGAGTGGTTTGTCGACGTCGAGACAAGAGTCCGCTAGACGACTTCCAAGAAATTGCTTGTTCCTCCACATAGGAAAACATAGCGCTTTGGGACTTGCCAAGATGCGGTCCGATAAATACCCAAAGATCGGCATAGCCAACCAAATTCAATTCATTATTTCTTCCGAAAAAGCATCGAGGTCTTTGCTTCCTTGGAGGTAGCGGAAGATGTCCTTGATCCCTTTCCAATGCCTTTTGGTGGGTTCTCAGACTGCATCGAGCTAGCAAATTCACAATAACGCAATGTCCGGTCTAGTGCTATTCGCAAGGTACATGAGCGCTCAATTGCACTCGAGATATGGGAATTCCGCTCCCGTGACTTCCTCCCTCTTCTCTAGGTCTCATGGATCTAGGTCCGCTTGGAGTGACCTTCCACCATTGGAGTCTTCGCAGGATATGCTTTTTCAAATCCAAATCGCTCCAACACTTTCTGCGTGTAGGTTGATTGATGTACCAAGATTCCTCCTTGGACATGTTCAAGCCGCAAGCCTAAACAAAATTTGGTTTTACCCAAATCCTTCATTTCAAACTCGGACTTCAAGTATGAGCATGCCTCTTCAATTTCTTCATCCGTCCCAATGATGTTCAAGTCATCTACATAGACGGAGATTATACTGTAATCCATTCGGGATCATTGATAAACACACATGGACAATCTTCGCTGTTTGTGTAGCCTTTCTTGCAGAGAAAGTCACTCAGCGATTGTACCACATTCTTCCCGATCGCTTACCATACAAGGTGATTTCTCCAATTTCACATCAGTCTGGTTTCTATTTGCTCCATCTTGGTTCGGATAGGAATTCCTTCCTGTACTTTCATGTATATCTCCGAATCCAAGTTTCCATACAAATATGCTGTGACAACATCCATTAGCTTCATTCTCAACTTCAAGTTGATCGCCATTGAGATCAAATATCTAAAGGTAATTCCTCCCATGACCGGAGAATAGGTTTCTTCATAATCAACTCCGGGACGTTGAGTAAAACCTTGAGCTACAAGCCTTGCTTTGTACCTTACAACTTCGTTGTTTTCATTTCTCTTCCAACAAAGACCCATTTGTGACCTCACGGGTTTACATGGGGAGGTGTGCGGCATACTGAACAAACACCTCTCTCTTGTTCGAGAGACTAACTCTGCAGTTGATTGCCTTTTCCATTCTTCCCAATCTAGCCTTTTCTTGCACTCTGCGAGATGCGTGCTCGGGATCATGATCAATGATCGAGGCAATCTTCTTTGCGAAGTATGCATCAACGTTGGTCGTTGCTCTATTCGTGGATTCTCCGTTATTACAAAGTTTATGGCCATTTCTTCATGGGGTGCTTCATGCACTTCTACTTGCTCTTCGCTGCTTTTCCCTATCGCAGGAGCAAGTTCCTTTAGCTTTTCATCGCCTATGTGTGCGCACACATTATTTCCGGCGGCTTCCTGCAGTGGAAGATTCAAGTCTGGAATTGCCTTTTCCATTGGCTTCTTTCCAGCCAGTCTCAACTGGCTCCCCTTCTTTCCTTGGGGCATTTTCGTGATTGGTTGTGGTAAGTCCTCTCGCCCAGTTTTCTCCAGACGTCTCCGGGTACTTTGGGTTTGAGGAGCCAGATTGCCTGTTCTTTTTCTTTGAGGCCTCTGAACAGGTTGAGGGATACCTTCTATTTTCTTTGGTATTTCCACCCTCTCTGGTGCATTTCTTGCTGGTACATGCGACTTAACCACGCCCTTCAGATCACAAAAATGATCAGGCAGTTCATTTGCTAAATTCTGCAAATCGATTATCTTCTAGACTTCTTGATTTGCTTCATTAGTTCGGGGGTCATGTGCGGGGATCCCAGTGGAATGCCATATGATTTCCCGGCATTTTTCATCCAAAGGTTGATTTCCTCCCCCTAATGACGGGAAACGATCCTCGTCAAAGATGCAATCAGCGAATCGGGCTGTATGCAAGTCTCCAGTCATGGGTTCCAAATACCTGATTATGGATGCACTCCCATAACCAACGATATCCTGGACTTGCGGAGAGGCCCATTTCAATCCGTGAGGGGGTGGTATAGGTACATATACCATACACCCAAATTTTCTAAGATGGGAGATCTTCGGGATGATCCCGTGCACAAGCTGCATAGGAGAATGGGTGTTGTAGGCCGATGGTCCAAATTGATAAGTCTTTGCTGCGTGCAGATCGCGTGTCCCCAACAAGTGTTGGGCAAGTTACAACTCGCAAAAGCGGTCCGGCAATGAACTTAATCCTCTTTATTAGTGCTTCGCTAGTCCATTCTGCGTATGGACGCATGCGGTGCGAGTGCTCAATCTGCTATCCTGTTCGCGTGCAATAATCATCAAATGCCTTTGAAGTAAATTCTCCGGCATTGTCCATTCGATGGACTTCACGTGATGATCGGGAAAGCATTCTTAATTCTTATGATCTGCGAGATCGCTTTGCAAAAGCATGGTTTCTTGTTGACAACAAGCATACATGCGACCATTTCGAGGAAGCATCGATGAGCACCATAAAGTATCGAAACGGCCCGACAGGGCTGAATCGGACCGCAAATATCCCCTGGATGCGTTCGAGAATGCAGGATTTCACTTTGCACTTTCATAACAGAGGGTCTAGTTATTAATTTCCGGTGGCACATGCAGGCACACAAAATCTTCATGATTCGGAAATTTTAACATTAATGCCATGACCACGTGAGTTGTTCACTATATTTCTCATCATTCTAAGACCAGATGACCTAATCTACCATGGCATTAAGAAAAAACTCTGAGCTTCTAAAAACAGTCTTCAAGTAAGTATACACTTGGTGCATGAATATTCGTGTAGTACAACCAGATTCATATGAGGACATTTTTCTAATACCATTTTTCTACATACCGCGTGCTTCACAATGCACAAATATTCTTTGCCATTTTCTTCATTGGTTTCTACGTGAAAACCATTGGCGCGGATGTCTTTAAAGCTTAAGAGAGTGCGAGTTGATTCAGGGTACAAAGGGCTTCTTCAATTACCAAAGTTGTACCCATAGGCAATATAATAGTGGCTCTTCCCGAGCCGATTACATATGAGTCGCTTCTGCGATCGTAGTAATCTTTCCGTTCTTCGTGATCGATCGAAAGTATTTAGACTCTCTTAAGATGGTATTTGTTATGCTACTATAATTCCAATAAAACAGAGGCAAAACAATCCAAATATTACTTGCAAAATTGAAGAATCTTGGAATAAAGAATAAATTATGCGTATTTATTCATGAAAGAAGTATGCTCTTCTAGAGCTTACTATTCATTATTCAAAGGAAATGCTAACAACCATAATCTAAAAGAAAATGCGATTCATGCATTAACGGGCTTTGACTTTCCTTGACTCAAACTTCTCTTTTCACCTTGCTCGCCTTCTTTCTATGAATGAGCTTTCTCACCTTATAGCTATTGGCATTAACTTCATGCGGTGCCCTTCCAGTGGTCATGAGACATAGTTCTTGCGTAGAACATTGTCTCGCGATTCCAGTAACTTGCATTACATCAATCGATTCGCTATACTCCTTGTATGCGTCCGACGATAGTGCGTGCACTCTGGATAGCATTATGGTGGAAGGTAGAGAGAGTTTCTCAATCTTCTCTTCATCGGTGATCTTCTTGCCACATAGAGATATTGGTACAAATTCATGCAAGATGAATTGTACTCGCCATCGCTCAAGTCTCAGAACCTCAGCGTACCCAATCTTGCTGTGCTTGAGGCAAGATGGTGTACTTGAGCTTTTCGAACCGCTTCTGAAGTGTAGTCCAAAGATCAAGTGCACTCTCCTCAGCCATATATTCATTCTTCAGAGTGGCTGAGAGGTGGTGCCTGAGAAAATGCAGAGCTTGATCATTCTGCTCAGCGGTAGGTTTTGCGTCCCGCGAGGACCCTAGACCAATCACGAACGGAGCTTCTTGCCCCAAGAACAATCTTTACGTCCGATGCCCAAGTGAGGTAGTTCCGACTGCGGCCGACTCTTCAAACTCACGATTCACGATGCCGGACATCTTCATGATTTCAAAATTCCGACATTAGATTACTGCGTGTAATCTAATAGAAAATGGTTGCAATAAGCATAAAGTACAGAAAATAAATTCATATGCATTGCAATATATTAAATAAAGCAACGGATTCAAATGCATAAAGAAAATTCATAAAATAGAGAAATAGAGCAAGAAAAATTAAAACAGAGCCCAAAAAAATCTTCTTGATTTTCTGGCAATTTTTCAAAATTTTTCTATATTTTTTTTTTTTTCTTCTTCTTTTTTTTTCTTTTTTTTTTTCGCTTCTGGCCGAAGCTTTCACTGGGCCGCGCCTTAAAACTTCCAAATTCAGAGAGTGGCGGCTAGGTTCCCACCCCTAGCCGCCACTTCTTCCTCTCAGGCGGCGCGAGGAGGCGCGGGCATGGCGCGGCGAGAGAGGCGCGAGAGCGGCTCGCGAGGCGGCGGCGATGGGCGAGGCCATCGGGCGTCGGGCATCGCCGGGCGCCGGGCGGCATCGCCGGGCGCCGCCGCCTCCGTCGGGCATCGCCGGTGCCGCCGCTTCTTCCGGCTTCGTCTGCGCCGCTGCTGCCAGGCGAAGCGCTGCTTGTGGCGGATGCCGCGAGCCGAACCGGTGGCATCGGCGGCGGGCGCGCGGAGGCGCGCATGATCCGGACGAGGCGGAGGGCTTGTGCCGGCCGGCAGCGATCGGCGGCGGCGGCTTCAGCCGGGCCGACAAGGTGGCGGCTTCTTCCATCGCGGCGAGAGCACGGCGTGTCTGCGATGGCGACATCGCGATGGGCTGCTTCTTGCGCGAGCCGGCGTCGGCGCGGAGCGGCGCTTCTGGCGCAGGGCCGGCCGATGGGGAAGTGCTACGCTGGCGGCGCTGGAGGCGGCGGCAAGACGGAGGTGGCGGCGCGGCGTCGTCTGCGGCCGCGGATCTGTGGCGCGCGCTGCGTCTTGGGCGGCGGCGCAAGCGGTGGCGTGGCGTGCGTCTTGCGGTCGACGCTGCCGCTGCCGTGCCTCGGTCTGGCGTCGCGCTTGTGCGGCTGCGAGCGAGCGAGGCGACGGTCGGTGCGACTTCGGGCGGGCTACCTCGGCGGCGGCGCGGCGAGAGGCACTACCGAGGTGCCTCCGTGGCGGGCTTCATGCCGAGCCATGGGGGCTTCATGCGCTTGGCGGAGCGCCAGCGGCGATGAGGGCGGCGCGACTTCATGCGCCACCGGTGGTGTGGCCGAGGGTGCCGACAAGTATCGGTGGTCGGTCATCGTGGTCGCGAGCGAACGCCGATCGACGGCGGCGGCCGTGCACGCTGCCGATCGACGACTCGTTCACGGTGCGAAAACCAAGGTGGCGGCGCTTCGAGCGCCGTACTGTTGCTTTTTTTTTCTGTGATGAACAGTAAATAATGTACTGTAGCTTCATGTCGGCTAGCTTCGTGCGATCGCCGTGTAGCTTCGTGCCACGTAGGATAGATGCATGCATAGAAAAAGAACGATTAGATTCAAACGCTAATCCCACCTTTTCTCACCTTTTCAATCTGATCTCCGTAGAGCAATTCGTGCTGATAACGTGTTAAGGAACCTCGCTATCGAATAGTCCGGGGTTCCCGAACAGATCTGAAGTGGAGAACAGAAAGAGAGAGAGACACGTGTTTAGGGAGAGCGAAAGCGAAAATTCTTTATTGCTAATGAATTACGTATACATGGGGACCCTCCTCCTTTATAAGCTCTCTGCGGGTTTGGCATTAGGGACCACATGGGCCTTCGGTGGGCTTTAGGGTTTCTCAACATTTATATCCAAACATGCTCTCAGATGTGCATGCTTAATTCTCGGATAGAAGGTTATCCATTTCGGAATTTAACCGACTGACGCTGTCCAAAATTAGACGATGAAGAAACTAGAAACCTGTATGGATTGCATTGTAGTATTAGTTATATAGTCCAATTTTAGTTAACAAGTGACAATCCAAGGTGCCAATGCGTTATCTGAATTGCGAGGTTTTTCATGCCCTACCCCAGACTTCTCTGTTACCGTAAATTTTATTGGGTAAATATCTGCTGAAAAATGGCTAAATATTGCAAATTCTGCAAAAAAAATTAATCGCGGGAGTTTTAACAAATTTTCCAATAATGTTATACAGAGATAGTCGAGGGCATGTTATATAGTCATGCAAAATTTCTACGTAAAAATCCACATTCGAGATATACGAAAAACATAAGTACTTTGTAAATGGTTATTTTTTGCACTATTCACTGAATATTGTCGTTCTTGCAGCTGCGCAGAAATCTAGCTACTTTTAGTTAACAAGTGGTTATTCATATGGGTGAAAACGGGTTAGATACGGATAGATATTGTTTTTTCGTATCTTAACCTAAAATTTTTTACTTTGGATTCGGAATCGAATTCACATACAGATTTTTGGGATACGGGCACAAGGCGGATGAGGATTGAATTCGAATCGGTCATGAATAATTTGACAGATACTACACATATAAAGAAAAGACAAAACTTTAACAACGAAAGTGTCAAATTATAGTACTTTTTATAGAATTATTTATCCTACTTAACAACATAAACATAATTAAATGTAAATTCATATTGTAAATTAGTCAATGAGTAGAAAATCATAGACTATATTAAAAGATATTGATGTTTTATCGATAGCCATTTTGTTTATTTTTTTATATCTTTCAGATACCAACTGTGGATACATAGCGAATTTTGCTTATCCTGTATCCTAACCCATATTTCCCGAATACATCTACGGATGATATTGAATATAGATTAGGACTAAAAAATGGTATTCTGTGCGGATTTTTTCAGATACAGCGGCGGATCGGGCGGGAATTATCTGCCCTATGTCCAAAGCACCCCTAGTTATTCAAAACACCCCTGTAAATTATATTTGTGATAGCTATGCTAATTTTTTATTTAAAAAATGGTCAAGTCATAAGTAATTGACATTATGCATCGATCCAAAGCTCAATAAATTATGCAGCATGTAGCACAATTGTCCAACCAAACGGACTGACTGCTTAATCGAGTTATTGAAACAATTTATGGTCTAATATACATCATGAAAAAAAGATTCACCATTGACTCACGAAAATATTTTATTATATTGAATCGATGCAAAATAAAGAAAAACTCGGAGTAACTAAGAAAGCGCTGCACGTCTACTAAAACCTTTTTGTTGTGTCGTCGGTGTCATGTTCGTTTTTCAAGCTGACTCTTATTTCTTTACATGGAATTGCTACAGTTGACTCTATATGTTTATATCAAAGGTCAACTAGTAGCATATATGTTAGTACTACTACTCCATTAACTATATAACTCCTTATGAAAACATGCCAAAACGCTGGTTTTTCCTAGTCAAAGATAACCATTTCGTAGTTCTTCGACGACCTGTGCTGATGAAGTTAAAGAAAACTAATCCCAGCCATTGCGTCTTTTTCTTAGCGAGATCATTACCGGTTTACCATCACCACTAGCTCAATGTAGCAGTCACACTTAGGGTTTATTTGTTTTAGTTTTTGATTCTAAATTCTGATCCTAAAAACAGATAAAAAAACAAATAGCCCTATTTTAAAATCCAATTCTCACAATTCAAATCACTCATATATACTAGAATTTACAATCCTTTTCATATGAGATTTTGGATTTCGTCTTTTAGAGAATTAGCTTCTCTACGACTATAATCTAGAATAAGTTTTTATAGAATCTAAAACTTAAATAAACAGGGCCTTGCCATCAGTAATTTTACCATGCGCTCCAGCAGTTACCATTCGTGCTACTGGCAGCAGCTTTTCACCGCGGTCCACACAGGCTGGCATTAGTTAGTGGCTGGGACCGGTTGGTGCTACCGACCGAGGCAACAACACATGTTGAGCGGCAGGAAGCACGATGAGCACGTGCGGTGGCTCGGAGTGGACGGCACGACGGACGGACGGACGGCCAGGATCACCCTCCCGGTACGTGTACGGCTTGGATCGATGCTCAGCCATTCCACGGGCAGTATATTCCCCTCCAATCGACGACGGGTGGGCACGGGCGATTGATTGATTGATTCCTTCAACGAAAGGACCGTGACGAGCACGGTGAAACTCCCAACATGTAAAGTCCACGTGGTAAAAGGAAAAGAAAACTAGTCTGAAAACGGTAGAGGTGGGGATGCAACTTTTTATTCCGATCACAACTCTTAACTGTACAGGTTTGATTTTGAACGGTTTAAGATTAACTTTGAAGAAAAATGCGCGAGTCCCATTTGAGATGCACCGATCCCAATTTCGTGTGCACTGCAAAAAAAAAAAAAAATCCGACTTTGTCTGTGTTGTGTAGTATTGTCTCCAAGAAACGCTCCGGATTGAGTTCTGAGGAAATTAACAAGTAAATGAGCTACTCGCACATGATGAAAATCGGATGTGTACAGTCGGCTTCAGAGCTGAGATCTAATCGACATTAACTGGTCATCCACTATCTAATGGACTAACTTTATATTCAGTCATTTTCTACTCAGGTTAGGCCAACAAAATCTCTGGCTCTGATTAACTCGCATTAGTTCAGTGAGTTGGAATGTCCTGCCATAGCGCAAACCGATCGGTGGTTCTGTTGTCATTCAGGTCGTGATCTGCATTGGGATCTCTTTGCCTTTTAGCATCGGCTTCTTTCCAAATTGACGTAAAAACATTTTATTTATAGTATAAGTGGTTATTTCAAATTTAAGCTACCCAAGTACTATCGTGTCAAGCCTTATTAATATTTTTCGTTTGAAATGAATCTATTTTAATTTTAAGCTTATTAATTATTGTAATCGAAACAAATTTTGATTCAAACCCTAACAAGCTTCTTTGCTGGCCTAATCAGGTACCTCAACACTTATATCTCTTGGAATCCAATGGGTTTGCATCAAAGATATTACTACTATACACTCATAGGCCCTCAACGCTTCTTTGCTGACTTTTAAGCCGAACTTAAAAAAAGCCAAAAGCCTCCATATAACTATAAGCTAAAAGTCAGGTGAGACATGCTTTTTTGGGCTTTTTTTGGGATGAAATAACCCTTTGCCACTGTAAATCTCCAAAATTACCCACCAAATGCCATCATATATAAACTCAAGATCCCTTCTCCCATCTCCTCATTTCTCTTCGTCTTCTCTTGCTCCCATGTGCGACATTCCTTCTGCCTCTGCCTCTCCGGTCTCTTCCGTCCCCGACCTCCTCCTTCCCCAGCCTCCTTCCTCCTCCACTGACCCGGATCCGACGCGGCGTGGGTTGAGGCGGCTGACCCCGAGCTTGAAGCAGTGGGAGGTTACAGGGTCCGAGCGTGATGCAGGTGGAGCTGAACTGTTCCGGCCGTAGCACAGCGGGAGACGGTCGGATCCGGTGTGGCGTGGGTGGAGGGGGGCGGACCCAAGGGTGGAACGGCGGGAGGTGGGTGGAGGCAACCGGATCTGGTACGGCAAGAGGCGACCGGATCCGCCTCATCGAGCCCCTCAGTATATGTTTTTATTTAGTTTGACGAGAGTTCAGAATTGTTATGCTATTTTCAGTCTGAGAAGAGTTCAAAATTGATATATAGAAGAGTTTCAAGTTGATAAATAATTATGTTCAGAATGAAGTTTGATCTCAAGATTAATCTATGTTTTTCAATACAACATTCGGTGAAAAAAGTATAAAACATTTGTATTAGATAAATCAATACATAAGAAAAGTCCCTACAACCTTAAAGGGTATTTCAAACTTTCTAGCAATAAGCTACACCATTCAATCCATAAAAAAAGTCAGGATACCAAACAACATGTCTTGACTTAAAAGTAGATGGCTTAAAAGCTTGTTAAGTTAAAAAGCTAGCTTTAAGTCAAAAGCCAAAAAATTTAAGCTGAAATAAACAGAGCCATAAGCATCTGAACGTTTCAAGGATCCAATCGAGACCGAAGAAAACCGGAAATTTCGGTCGACCGAATTGACCACTATGCGAAGTTGCGAACAGTGTGTGTGGCTCCGGAAAAGGCCGTGCTACTGCTGTCACTAGTGTCCTGCCAAAAGAAAATTAAAGGAATAAGCCAGTGATGTACTAGTAAACTTGAATGATTAATGTTAATCTCTCTCCCTCCATAAGCACTGGATTTGTTGAATTAATAAAATAAAATAAAATAAAATAATAAGCAGGTCTTTGACTCAGGCCCGTGCAGGGGAGGCGAAGGGCGCGCCGCCGGCCCCAATTCGAGGCCTATTCAATGGCGTATCGGTCCGATTACGATATCGCAGATACAAGGCGTCGATCGATCATCGATGCAATAGAAAACGAAACGACGGCTGCGAGCCTGCGACGCACACACACGCACCATCTCCCGATCGATCACTATCAGGCGACAGGCGGCGACGCCCAGCGCTCTCACCTCTCAGTTCTCTCTGACTCTCCGCTCGGCCGCTCCATGGCGGGCCGGCTGCCGCCTGTCGGCCTGGTTTCCAGGCAGCAGACAGAGGCAGGCGCCAGGCTGCAGACGTCGATCACGGGTTCAACCGTCAGGTCCTAGGTACTAGTTTAAATGTTTAATTAATCTACTAGTTTATTTATCCTTTTTTAATTCTTCTAGTAACATGCATGCTTAACAACTTATGCGATTATTATTTTTACTGATTCCTTGTAGATTGTTGTCGACGTCATGACGCCTAGGAAATATGCATCTGGTAGCCAAAAAACAAAAAAAGGAAAGACACAGAGGATTTTGTACTATCACAGAAAGGAGCCATGAATAAATTTCTTAAGAAGGATACGGGAAATTCAAGAAACGAAAATGAATTGGCAATAGTGCTTGTGGAGCCGGTGGAGGAAGAAATTGGTGGGAATTCAGAAGAATAAATTGGTGGGAATTCAGAAGAACGAGGTGGGAAAGATTTTGATGGCATCATTTCCAGTAAAGCGTCGCTCTCTTAGAAAAAAATATTTTGATGAAAATGATTGCAGTAGTGAAGCAAATCTACAAGGTGAGAAAGATTTTGAAGTTAATTACTTTTTGGTTATGTTTGATATGGCAAACAGTTCATTGAAAAATAGATTTGAGGAACTCCAAGTATTCAATGGTATATTTGGGCCTCTTCTGAACTCAACGTCATTGAAATCATCGGATCACATTGAACTTGAGGATTATTGTACTAAGTTGGCAAAATCTTTCTCTGTTGATGATTCATTTGATTTTGAGGAAAATAATCTGATATCAGAGCTAAGAATATTGCAAATGACCTTGCCAGATAGATCAATGTCTGCTATGAAATTTTTTGAGTTTGTCAGGGAAGTGGATTGCTATCCTAACATATTTGTTGCTTATCGGATATTATTTACTATACCCAGAATCGTGGCATCACCGAAAGGAGTTTCTCGTTGAAATTATTGAAGAATTATTTGAGGTCTACAATGTCTCAAGAAAGGTTAAACGGTCTAGCAACTTTATGTATTGAGAAGAAATTGTTAGATGATATTAATGTTGAAGCCATCATTGATGATTTTGCATCTAGAAATGTTAGAAGACATTTTTAAAGGCGATGTCTACAAAATATTTGAGGTAAATAATCTTACTTTTATACATTTTTTTGTCGTTCATCATTTTTTTACAATATATTAAATCATTTCAGTTGATATATAATATTATAAAAAAATTAGTACTTATGTTGTGAGATCTCCGTTTATAATCCCGCCCCAGCCCCTGAAAACTCAGGAACGGCCCTGCTTTGACTCTTCAATGGCGGGTAAAAACTGGAGTAAAAAGAACAGAGCAATCTGCCTTTTCTTTTTACTGCCAGTGTTGCTGTCCATTGCGTGAGGTGGGCGTGCGTGTAAAAGGAAAAGCCACACAGGCTGAGGGCGTGGGGCCAGAGGAAAGGACACGTGGCCCCTGCCCATAAGGCAGCACGTGGTGGTGTTTCGTGATCGCTGCGCCGGCGGCTACGGATTTGAAGGCCGTCAAAGTTAACCAGATTTGATGAAAAAGTAGCTCCCTGACCATTTTGCCCCCCATACCAGGCAGCACTGTTAGTTGTTGATCCTATGCGGATTTGGTCTAGGGACGACGGATTTGATAGCAGCAGGCCATCTCTTACAGGAGTTTTATCCCTAGGAATATCTAACAAAAAAAAATACTGCACTAGACAAAAGTAATTCCATCCTAGAAGATACAAGACACACGTTTTGTTTAAAGCCTAATATTGTCAGTTTGTCACACGGCGCCTACTCTTAGACATTCATATCTCGTACAGGTATTTGGTTTGTTGTCATAATTATAGCTAACTATACTTTCTTAATCTCATGACTCACGGGTGATAGACTTAGTTTTTTTTTTGTCAAACTTTGTCATTGTTGTTGTGATGCTAAATTTTTTTTGCCACAAAAAATATAGTAAACCACACTTACATTAAGTTAGTTATAACAAAGTAAGCCATGAACCAAACAAGTCCATATATACTTTGAAGTTTGATTTTGCCAGTCAACAGCTTCTAAAAATTAAATTCTGTGTGTTGCCTCTCTAGTAGATCGGAGCCAGAAGGTACATAATCATCAACCT
This sequence comes from Otatea glauca, assembly GCA_036346275.1. Taxonomy (NCBI): domain Eukaryota; kingdom Viridiplantae; phylum Streptophyta; class Magnoliopsida; order Poales; family Poaceae; genus Otatea; species Otatea glauca. The sequence goes on from CM070715.1 coordinate 24,012,246, forward strand.
ATTGTTCAAGGTCATGACACCATATCGTGAGAGTTGTTGCCAATGGTTAACTGTGTATGTGTTACTGTGGTTTAACTATTGTAACATAAGGACAAATGTGAGCCCTTCCTGCATATGGTTGACGAACTGCTTGTGAGTTTAACTATTAGTGAAAATGCAATATAAAATATATACAAAGATGAAATCATAAAAACGATTATCATATGTTGTTCTAGTTCTCAAAAGTAGTCGCTAGCCAACTCAAGGAAATCTGTGACTCTATTTTCGTGTACAGATGAAGTGCGTAGAGAAGCATGATACTCCATAGAGGAGAGTGGAGTTAGGCGCTATATATATATATATATATATATATATATATATATATATATAGGATGCCAGGGCATATGGAGCCTAGACTCCATGATTTTAAATGCGCGAATTCAAGTTAAATTCGAATATATTTTTCAAAAGATTTACCTTTGAAAAAATATACTCGAATTCAAAGATTTTAAACGAATTTAGATTGCATACTTTGCTGATTTATATATATAATCATTACATACCTACAAACAAACTATCATGAAAAAAGGAAACTCTTAATTTAAATTTCAGTTCAAACTTGTTCGAACTAGTTAAATTCAACATCATAAGAAATTCAAAAAATTACACATGTAATACATAGGAGAATATACCTATTTTGTATCATGGAGCCCAGGTTCTATGGTGCCTCAAGTAATTATACTATATATATATACACGGAAGCGCTATTCTACGCGTGCACAACGCTACGCGCTGATCGTAACCTTGTCGTAACTCGACGTCATGGAAAACCAAGGCAGAAGCGTGTTTAAACTATTTGTGTAAGCCAATCAGTAAAGTCTCTCACACAATGAAACAGTAAAATGATACTTCTTATTTGTACATCAATCTTTCTTTTTTTTATTTGGCCATAACTTTCAAATGAGGATGAATTTTGTCTTCAAATTTTACACAGTTGTAGAATATTACCTCCCCTACGTATGATAGTTTTTTTGAGATTTTTTTGAAAATATGTACATGTGGTGGTTTTCATGGATTTTATAAAATACTAGATATGTTGCCTTTTACTATCTATAAAATAACGTATTGCTTGCTATTATACGAGTTGTTACCATATCCTGTGCAAACCATTTTTTTCGTATACAATCCATAAAACTCACATGTACAAATTTAAATTTTTTTAAAAAATTACCATACATAGGAGAGGTAAGCTTCTACAACCTTGTAAAATTTGAAAACCAAACTCAATCGCATTTGAAAAATATATGAAATTGACAAAACGCTAAACAGTGAAAAATCACTATTCAACTAAATTTGTCTTTTTTATATCTTTCAGCTGAGATTGATTTTGGTCTTCAAATTTTATAGGGTTGTAGAACCTCACTTCCCCTATGTATGGTAAATTTTTTTGAGATTTTTTTAAAAATTGTACATGTGGTATTCATGAATAAGAATTTATTTTTGTTTGTCAGACCTACAGTAAATTATTTGAAAAATTCTCAAAAAATTACCACACGTAGGGGAGGTGAGCTTTTACAACTCTGTAAAATTTGAAGACCAAACTCAATAGCATTTGAAAGATATAAAATTGACAAAGTGCTAAACAACAGGTTATGCTGTCTTTTATTATAAAGAAAATAACATTTTACTTCCTATTACTCAAGGTGTTACTATATTATATGTAAAGCATTTTTATAGTGTAGAATCTATGAAAATCATATGTCTAAGTTTTAAAAAATTCTAAAAAAATTTACCATATGTAGGGGAGGTGAGTTTCTACAATCCTGTAAAATGTGAACACCAAACTTAATTGCATTTGAAAGATATAAAATTGATAAAGCACTAAACAATGAAAAATCACTAGTCAGTCAAATTTGTCTTTTTCATATATTTCAATTGAGATGCGTTTTGGTCTTCAAATTTTACATTGTTGTAGAATCTCACCTCTCTTACGTATGATAATTTTTTGAGTTTTTTTTAAAACTTGTACATATGGTATTCACGAACAAGAATTAAGTTCTATTTGTCGGCCTATAGTAAATTGTTTAAAAAATTCTCAAAATATTATCATATGTAAGGGAGGTGAGCTTCTATAACTCTATAAAATTTGAATACTAAACTAAATCGCATTTGAAAGATATGAAATTGACAAAGGCTAAACACTGAAAAATCACTATTTAGCCGAATTTGTCTTTTTCATATCTTTTAACTGATATTGATTTTAGTATTCAAATTTTACAGGGTTGTATAATCTCACCTCTCCTATCTATGGTAATGTTTTGAGAATTTTTGGAAACTTTTACATGTGGTTTTCATGAATAAGGATTTAATTCTATTTGTCGGACCTACCGTAACATGTTTGAAAAATTATCAAAAAAATTACCACACGTAGGGGAGATGAGCTTTTACTACCCTATAAAATTTAAAGATCAAACTTAATAGTATTTGAAAGATATGAATTAACAAAGTGTTAAACAGTAGAATATGTTGTCTTTTACTGTCGAGAAAATAACATTTTACTTTCTATTATTGTTACTATATCCTTAGTAAAGCACTATTATAGTGTAAAATCTATGAAAATAATATGTTTAAGTTTTAAAAAAATCTAAAAAGTTATCATAGTTAGAAGAGGTGAGCTTTTACAACCTGGTAAAAAATTTGAAGACAAAACTCAATCGCATTTGAAAGATATGAAATTGACAAAGCACTAAATAGTGAAAAATCACTAATCAATCGAATTTATATTTTTCATATCTTTCAGCTGATATTTATTTTAGTCTTCAAATTTTACAAGGTTGTATAATCTCACCTCCACTATGTATGGTAATTTTTTTAATTTTTTTTGAAAACTTGTGCTCATGGTTTTCATGAATAAGAATTTAGTTCTGTTTGTCGGACCTGCAGTAAAATATTTTAAAAATTCTCAAAAAATTACCATACGTAGGGGAGGTGAGCTTCTGCAACCTTGTAAAATTTGAAAACCAAACTCAATCGCATTTAAAAGATATGAAATTGATAAAGTGCTAAACAACAGGATATGCTATCTTTTACTATCAAGAAAATAACATTTTATTGTCTATTACTCAATGTGTTACTATATCATGTATAAAGCACACTATTCAATTGTAAAATCTTGCATATATCAGTAATTTAGTTTTCATTTGGCAGTAAACCATTTTTATTGTGTAAATTCCGTAAAAAAATATATTTATAAGTTTTAAAAAAATCATCATACGTAGAAGAGGTAAGATTCTACAACCGTGTAAAATTTGAAAACAAAAATCAATCTCATTTGAAAGTTATGGCTAAATCAAATAAAAAACAGATTCTTATACAAATTAGAAATGCATTTACTGGTTGGTTTTACCACGTACTTATAGCTTAGTCAACTGAGCAGTTCGTTGCGCTGACTGATCGAAGGTGGTTCAATTGCGCTAATTAATGCTATGCTCAGGTTCGGTCGATCTACAATACTGACTAGCGCTTAGAATAAGCTATTCTACACGTAGCTGTAGAATAGTATATGTGTGTGTGTATATATATATGCGCGCGCTTACGTAGAAACGAATTACTACTAAAATGAAAAGCTATCCGAAAAAATAAAGTGCAATCAATTCACATCTAACAATGAGTACAACTAAACGATTACGAAGACAAGGCAGACAACGCATATGCATTCTCAAGATACACCTGCTCCAAATGTTATACGCATTCACACGAGTTAGCTCAGCTCCTACATGGTTACCGCCTATAATATACCATTGCAGCGTTTGCTCAGGCAGACTAAAGAAAGATAAAATTACCGCCATTGCGCTGTGCGCAGAAGATCGCCTTCTTCCTACTGTACACACAGGGAGTGAACCATATCGAGAACAGAACGCTAAAGCCTAGCATAGCAGCCAACCAAGGCGAGAGCCCATGGGAGGGCAAAACGGTAACTCTCCCTTCACTGAAGCCTCTGCTCTCTATCGCTAGCGGCCTAGCGCGCAGTAGCGCCTTCGTCTCCGCGCTCCTCGGACCCCGCATATACCAGGAACGAACCGAGTGGCCCCCGCGTGTCATAGGCACGGCCCACTCGTTTTTACCTCGGCTCTTTTCACCTCGTCTAGCCGGTGCGCTCTCGCGGTAACAAAAAGGAATTTTACCCGAGTGATTAGCGAGATTCGCAAAGCATCACGCGGCAGTTCGTGTGTGGGAAGGGAAGGGAAGGGAAGGGAAGGGAGGGAGGAGACTAATTTAAGGCGGGATTATAAAAGGGAAGCGTCCCTCCTGTCGCTGTTGCGACACCCGCACCCACTTGATCGCCTATTGCTTTGTGCTCGCGCAGTGGCCTCGCGGTCGCGGCCCTGTTCTTATCTTCCTCTCGGGCCGGTGTGCCTTCTCCTCCCTCTCTTTCTGTCCCCTCCCCGTCTTCCTCTCTCTCCCCCTCCTCCTCCTCTCCCAGGTCATGGCAAAGGTTAAGTAGCAGCAGAAAAAAATTAGCAGGTGCAAGGTTAGCATAGAGGTGAGCTCTTGCTGCCCTTGTCTTTCTTTTGTGTTCTTGTGTGCATATGATTCACTCTCTTTTTTTCTTTCTTTCTTTTTTGATGGTTTGCTTTTGCTCCTCTTCTTTTTGAAGAATTTTTGCTTGTGTTCTTGATAAGCTGGTGATCTGAGATAGGCTATGCTTAGTTTGGTCTTTTTGATGTTTTGCTTTTGCTCCTCTTCTTTCTGAAGAATTTTTGCTTGTGTTATTGATAGGCTGGTGATCTGAGATAGGCTATCCTTTGTTTGGTTGGATAGATATCTTTTTCTTTTCAGATATTTTGTGTGGATCCTGGAGTTATTTGACGTTGTCAATTCCTGTTTGACTACTACTTTCTTGCTCTTCCTTCAAATTTTCTTTTGGGGGTGATGTTTTGTTCTTGTGCATAGAATTGTTCTTGTCGGAGGGGTGGTTAAATCCTTGGCCAGAGTCCCAAGCTTGCAGCTTTAGATGTGGTAATATAGTACCAGCCAAACACCAGAGTTTCTTTCTTTTGTTCGGTGTTGTTCTAGAACTTAGTGCCTATCCCCAGTCAAAGTATACAAGTTTTTTTGTTGAGCATGTTCTAGGAAATGTATACTACTTGCTGTTATGGAAGGATTTTGTTTTGGATCAAGGGAACCTGTTATTTCTGCTTGCTCTTTGGAGATGGAATTTTTCATCTGTGTTCCGTTTTGATGTCTGCTTGATCCATTTTGTCAGCTGTTTTCTTCTCTTTTTTTGGGCGACTTCGATTCCTTTTCGGTATGCACATGGGTACACGTTCTTGTTTCCAACTGTCCATATCTGTTTGGCTAGGTAAAAACAAATAAGTCCATAAAAAAATATTTTCTTTTCTGAAAAAAGCTCTTCCCCTGCTTTTTAATCCTTCGGGTTTCCCCTTGCGATGATTTGATCAAAGCTTTTTGTTCTTTCATTCGTTTCAACATGCTGTGTATAAAGGAAAAGAAGAAAAGGAAACTTTTACATGCTTCGATTTCTTCCGAGTCTTACTTGTTAGAAACCGGCATGGAAGTAATTATCTTGTTAATCCTGTGTATGGGCATATGCTTTCGTGCTTCAATTCTTTCCATAGTTCTCCCATTAGTACGTTATGATCATGCATGAATCATGACGCGGCCTTTTCTTTGTGCCGTGCGATTTGCTTATGTCACAACAGGAAAGATAATCCTAATCTTGGATTCCTGTTAGTTGCGTGCCTTGTCCTCCTTAGATGAATCAGTTTAAGTGAAGAGAAGTGTCTAGGTGTGGTTTGTACGGATGAAGACCTTTTTTGTTTCACCAAACATATGCAAACTAGGCCTTCCAGTTCTAGCTTCAATAGGCAAACTCGCTTTTATGCCACATGATCATCTCCTGGCCATGTAGATCTAAGATGTTAAGGGAGCTAGTGTTTTTAAGGAAAAGACATGTACTCTGTCCGCCCTTAAATACATATAATTTTGTTTCTAAATACATGTCATTCTACAATTTTGAGATCTATATCACTTCCCTTTAGTTAGTTCCAATGTCTTTTATTATTATGGATTATAATCAGATACACCATCTAAAGATATAATGAAGAATGGTAATACTCTCTTTTATAGATATGTCTTGATGAAAGCACGAGTAACTAGAATAATAACATCTATTCAATTCAGGAAACGGAAGGAGTAGTATGTATTTATTTGGTAATCGTCTAATTACCGAACTAAGATGATTCTGCTGCTACTACTACTACTATCTGCCCCATCAATGCCTACAATAAGCTTCGCTCTTAACCATAATTCCCTCTTTTAACACTAATCGTGTTGCACATGTTGCCTAGTTAAGGAGGTAATATTTGTTGCGTTTACACGCAGCAATAACTCTGTAATCCTCGTTTTAACTCTATAATTAACATGATCCCTTTGCTTGCTTCTGTGCAGGTGAATCCTATAAGAAGTCTTATCTATCTGTGAGTGAGTTGCTTGGATCGTTGCGTGTGTCGCGATGATGGGAGGCGGGCTGGTGATGGATCAGGGCATGATGTTCTCCGGCGTCCACAACTTCGTGGATCTCCTGCAGCAGAACGGCGTCGGCAGCGGTGACAAGAACGTTGGCTTCGGCTCGCTTGTGCCGCAGACGTCCTCCGGTGAACAGTGCGTGATGGGGGAGGGCGATCTTGTGGACCCCCCGACGGAGAGCTTCCCGGACGCTGGGGAGGACGACAGTGACGACGACGTGGAGGACATCGAGGAGCTGGAGCGCCGCATGTGGCGCGACCGCATGAAGCTGAGGCGGCTCAAGGAGCTGCAGCAGAGCCGCGGCAAGGACCAGGCGGCCGGCGGCGGGGGCGACTTGTCGAAGCCGCGGCATTCGCAGGAGCAGGCGCGGCGCAAGAAGATGTCGCGCGCGCAGGACGGCATCCTCAAGTACATGCTCAAGATGATGGAGGTGTGCCGCGCGCAGGGGTTCGTGTACGGGATCATCCCAGAGAAGGGCAAGCCGGTGAGCGGCGCCTCCGATAACCTCCGCGGCTGGTGGAAGGAGAAAGTCCGCTTCGACCGCAACGGCCCGGCCGCCATCGCCAAGTACCAGGCCGACAACGCCGTCCCGGGCTGCGAGAGCAAGCTCGCCCCAGGCACGGCGAGCCCGCACTCGCTGCAGGAGCTGCAGGACACCACGCTCGGCTCGCTGCTCTCCGCGCTCATGCAGCACTGCGACCCCCCGCAGCGGAGGTTCCCGCTCGAGAAGGGCGTCCCGCCGCCGTGGTGGCCGACCGGCAACGAGGAGTGGTGGCCGGAGCTCGGCATCCCCAAGGACCAGGGCCCGCCCCCGTACAAGAAGCCTCACGACCTCAAGAAGACCTGGAAAGTCAGCGTGCTCACCGCTGTCATCAAGCACATGTCGCCCGACATCGAGAAGATCCGCCGCCTCGTCAGGCAGTCCAAGTGCCTCCAGGACAAGATGACTGCCAAGGAGATCGCCACCTGGCTGGCGGTCGTCAAGCAGGAAGAGGAGCTGTACCTGAAGCTGCACCCCGGCGCGCGCCCCTCGGCGTCTTCCGGCGGCATCGCCAGCGCCATATCGTTCAACTCCAGCTCAAGCGAGTACGATGTCGACGTCGTTGACGATTGCAAGGGCGACGAGGTCGGCAACCAGAAGACGGCCATGGCTGATCCATCCGCGTTCAACCTTGGCGCGGCCATCCTGAATGACAAGTTCCTCATGCCGACGCCGATGAAAGAGGAGACCGCCGACGTTGAGTTCATCCAGAAGAGGAGCGCGGCCACCGGAGAGCCTGAGCTGATGCTGAACAACCGCGTCTACACTTGCAACAACGTCCAGTGCCCTCACAGCGATTACGGGTACGGCTTCCTCGACCGGAACGCGCGCAACAGCCACCAGTACGCCTGCAAGTACAACGACCCCCTCTCGCCGAGCGCGGAGAACAAGCAGTCCCCGCCGCCGCCGCCAACGCAAGTCTTCCCGGCCACCTACAACCCGCCAAACCAGACGCTGAACAACCTGGATTTCAGCCTGCCCTTGGACGGCCAGAGGTCCATCGCCGAGCTGATGAACATGTACGACAACACCTTGATGGCCAACAAGAACCTGAGCAACGACAATGTCACCATCATGGAGAGGCCTAATGCGCTCGCCCCGAGGTTGCAGATGGATGAGGTCTTCTTTGGACAGGGCAATGGAATTGGCGGCAACGGCGGTGGTGTATTCGATGGTGTCAATAACATGATGCAGCAACAGCAACCGCAGCAGGCCCCGGCGCAGCAACAGTTCTTCATCCGGGATGAGACGCCGTTCGGTAACCAGATGGGCGACATCACCGGGGCACCGGAGTTCAGGTTCGGCTCTGGTTTCAACATGTCAGGCGCCGTCGACTACACGCAAAAGAACGACGGCCCCAGTTGGTTCTACTGAAGAATAAACCTGTAGGGTTTGAAAACCTTCATAAGCTTTTAAATTTGCCATGGTACTCCTCTGCTGCTTCCATGGAGGAAGCGTCTCCTAAGAACTGGGTAATTCTATAGGTCTTTCTCATATAGGTTTTGCAGTAGTTGCAAAAAAAGGCTGGAACTTGGAACTGGTTATACTTGTATGTCCGTCCAGCCGGTAAACCTCTTTTGGAAAACTTAATGTTATTCCCTAGTTTAATTTGTTAGTTAAATGCTGTTCATATGGCTAGTTAAATTGCTTGTGCTTGTTTGGGTATGTGATTTTGTATCTTTTAATTGGTGAATGTATGAAGTGCTCTCTTGCGTAGCTCTGAATCTGGTGAAGATTTCCACTGTTCTTGTGTGCTTCCCTACTGTTTGTTTTCAACAAAAAAGGAGAGAAAATATTTCAGTTATTCAGTTTACATTTAGATATTTTTATTTCATTTTGCCCGTACACGTTTGATTGCTGCGGTTTTTTTGGCTGTTTTCTTCTATAGATGTCAAATTGGGATAATTTTTCCAACCTAACGTGTGCAAAGATTTCCTGGCCCTGTATCTTTCACGCATGGAAATTTTGACAACACGATAGATAGGCAGATACTTTTGTTTCTGTCAGATTAGGAGAGAATTTTGCGTGGATTGTTGTTCACTGCGGCGATGATATTCTAAAGGGTACTAATCCAGATCTTTTTTTCATTCCCTAGTTGGTTCGAAAGAACTTCCGCAGTAAAGTTTATAATGTTAGGTTGCTTCTCTCATCTCGTCAAACATCTCAGTGTCTTTCGCATCAAGATGCCTGGAAAGTTAGTAATTGATATTCTTGCTTTTTCCTAAAGCCGAGTCAATGCAAAGTGGCAACCCTAAGAAAGTTAGGCAGTTCAAAGCTTTGAAGTGTTTTGATGCTCATCAGAAACAGCCTTTTCTTGATCTTAAAAAGAAATAAAAATGAATTGGATGGTCCTTTCTTTGATCACAAGAGCCCTCTCACTCTGCCTTGACCCTTTATTGATTGGTGGCACCTATCATCCATGCATCTTATCCCTTGGCTTGTGAAGGTAGTGGGGGGACTTGTGAGTTGTGACCCCTCCTCACATGCTTACTGGGACGCCCCTATCATGGAGATATGGATCAGGATTGGGACAGCTTACTCGACAACACTTGCTGATACACATGGCAATGGATTCAGGGACCTTGATCCGTTCAACTCCATTTGCTCAGTGCGTTGCGAACCGTCCGATCGAGTTTTGGATGGCTAAGATTGAGGTGCATCTGAAGTTCTCGGCTGCTTATTATGAGAAGTTCTGAATGTTCAATGCTCCTGAGGGTTCAGATGCCAGCTGTTAAATAATGTGATTCTGTCAAATACATGCTAAAAAAGCGAACAAAACCGACTGCCGTTGGGAAACCATATGGCCCATGAAGGCTCATGATGGTCCCTTAGCCGAAACCCTAGGCGAATACTATATAAGGAGGGGAGGTCCCCCGTTGTATAAGCAACCACGAAGCAATAAAGAATTCTGTCGCCGTTCTCTCTAAACCTGTGTCTCTCTTTCTATCTCTGTTCTCCAATTCAGATCTGTTCGGGAACCCCGGACTATTCGATAGCGAGGTTCCTTAACACGTTATCAGCACAAAGCTCTACCGGCGAACGGATTGAAAAAGGTGAGAAAAGAAATCGTGTAGCGCCCAAATGGAAGAGATATGCATTGTTGATAGTGGCACAACAAATACCATCTTAAGAGAGTCAAAATACTTCCAGTCGATCACGAAGAACGCTGGAAAGATTACTACAATCGCAGGAAGCGATTCATATATAATAGGCTCCGGAAGAGCCACAATTATATTGCCAATGGGTACAACTTTGGTAATTGAAGAAGCCCTTTTGTATCCTGAATCAACACGTACTCTCTTAAATTTCAAAGACATCTACGCCAATGGCTTTCACGTAGAAACCAATGAAGGAAATGGCAAAGAATACTTGTGCATTGTGAAGCACGCGGTATGTGGAAAAATGGTATTAGAAAAATGTCCCTCATATGAATCTGGGTTGTACTACACGAATATTCATGCACCCGAAGTGTATACTTTCTTGAAGACTGTTTTTAGAAGCTCTGAGTTATTTTCTTTATGGCATAGTAGATTAGGTCATCCTGATCTTAGAATGATGAGAAATATAGTGAACAACTCATAAGGTCATGGCATTAATGTTAAAAATTTCTCGAATCATGAAGATTTTGTGTGCCCTGCATGTGCTACCGGGAAATTAATAACTAGACCATCTGTCATGAAAGTACAAAGTGAAATCTCTGCATTCCTGGAACGCATCTAGGGGGATATTTGTGGCCCGATTCAGCCCTTGTCAGGGCCATTTCGGTACTTTATGGTGCTCATCGATGCTTCCTCGAAATGATCGCATGTATGATTATTGTCAACAAGAAACCATGCTTTTGCAAAGCTGATCACGCAGATCATAAGAATTAAGAATGCTTTTCTTGATCATTGCGTGAAGTCCATCAGAATGGACAATGCCGGAGAATTTACTTCAAAGGCATTTGATGATTATTGCACTGCAACAGGGATAGTAGTTGAGCACTCCGTACCGCACGTTCATACGCAGAATGGACTAGCCGAAGCACTCATAAAGAGGATTAAATTCATTGCCAAACCGCTTTTGCAGAGTTGTAACTTGCCCAACATTTGTTGGGGACACGCAGTCCTGCACGCAACAACTTTCATCAATTTCAGACCTTTGGCTTTCAACATCCATTCTCCTATGCAGCTTGTGCACGGGATCATCTTGAAAATCTCCCATCTCAGGAAATTTGGGTGTATGGTATATGTGCCTATACCACCCCCTCAGCGGACTGCAATGGGCCCTCTCCGCAAGTCTGGGATATACGTTGGTTATGAGAGTGCATCCATAATTAGGTATTTGGAACCTATGACTGGAGACTTGTATACAGCCCGATTCGCTGATTGCATTTTTGACGAGGATCGTTTCCCGTCATTAGGGGGAGGAAATCAACCTTTGGATGAAAAATGCCGGAAAATCATATGGCATTCGACTGGGATCCCCGCGCATGACCCCCGCACTAATGAAGCAAATCAAGAAGTCGAGAAGATAATTGATTTGCAGAATTTAGCAAATGAACTGCCTCATCATTTTTGTGATCTGAAGGGCGTGGTTAAGTCGCATGTACCCGCAAGAAATGCACCAGAGAGGGTGGAAATACCAAAGAAAGCAGAAGGTATCCCTCACCCTGTTTAGAGGCCTCAAAGAAAAAGAACAGGAAATCTGTCTCCTCAAACCCAAAGTACCCGGAGACGTTTGGAGAAAACTGGGCGAGGGGACTTACCACAACCAATCACGAAAATACCCCAAGGGAAGAAGGGGAGCCAGTTGAGACCTGGCACTAGAAAGAAGCCGACGAAAAAGGCAATTCCAGACTTGAACCTTCCACTGCAAGAAGTCGCCGAAAATAATATGTGCGCACACATAGGCGATGAAAAGCTAAAGAAACTTGCTCCTGCGATGGGAAATAGCAGAGAAGAGCAAGTAGAAGTGCATAAAGCACCCCATGATGAAATGGCCATAAACTTTGTAATAACAGGAGAATTCCTGAATAGAGCAACAGCCAATGTTGATGCATACTTTGCAAAGAAGATTGCCTCGATCATTGATCATGATCCCGAGCCTGCATCTCTAGCGGAGTACAAGAAAAGGCTAGATTGGGAAGAATGGAAGAAGACAATCACTGCAGAGTTAGTCTCTCTGAACAAGAGAGAGGTGTTTGGGCCCGTATGCCGCACACCTCCCCATATAAACCCTGTAGGTCACAAATGGGTCTTTGTTCTGAAGAGGAATGAAAACAACGAAGTTGTAAGGTACAAGGCAAGGCTTGTAGCTCAAGGTTTCACTCAATGTTCTGGAGTTGATTATGAAGAAACCTATTCTCCGGCCATGGGAGGAATTACCTTTAGATATTTGATCTCAATGGCAGTCAACTTGAAGTTGAGAATGAAGCTAATGGATGTTGTCACAGCATATTTGTATAGAAACTTGGATTCGGAGATATACATGAAGGTACCGAAAGATATTCCTATCCCGAACCAAGACGGAGCAAATAGAATCCTGTACAGTGTGAAATTGGAAAAATCACTGTATGGGCTAAAACAGTCAGGAAGAATGTGGTATAATCGTTTGAGTGACTTTCTCTGCAAGAAAGGCTACACAAACAGCGAAGATTGTCCATGCATATTTATACAGCTATCCCCGAATGGATTCTGTATAATCTCCGTCTATGTTGATGACTTGAACATCATTGGGACGGATGAAGAGATTGAAGAAACATGCTCATACTTGAAGTCTCAGTTTGAAATGAAGGATTTGGGTAAAACCAAGTTTTGTTTAGGCTTGCAGCTTGAGCATGTCCAAGGAGGAATCTTGGTACACCAATTATCCTACACGCAGAAAGTGTTGGAAAGATTTGGCTTTGAAAAGGCATATCTTGCAAAGACTCCAATGGCTCAAGGTCACTCCAAGCGCACCTAGATCCATACTGCACCTAGAGAAGAGGGGGGAAGTCCCGAGAGCGAAATTCCCATATCCGAGTGCGATTGGAGCGCCATGTACCTTGCGAATAGCACTAGGCCGCACATTGCGTTCACAGAATTTGCTAGCTCGATGCAAAGGCGTAACCCACCAAAAGGCATTGAAAGGGATCAAGGACATCTTCCGTTACCTCCAAGGAAGCAAAGATCTCGGTTTGTTCTTCAGAAGAAATAATGAACTGAATTTGGTTGGCTACGCCGATGCTGGGTACTTATCAGACCCGCATACTGGCAAGTCCTAAACTGGCTATGTTTTTCTATGTGGAGGAACAATAGCTCGAAGTCGCCTAAGCGCACTCGCCTCGACGTCGACAAACCACTCGAAAATCATTGTTTTGTATGAAGCATCTCGTGAATGTGCATGGCTCCGAAGAATGGTTCACCACATCCAGAAGTCATGTGGCTTGAACATTAAGCAAACTCCTACAATCATCTATGAAGATAATGCAGCTTATATTGCTTAAGCACAGATGGGTTATGTGAAGAGCAATCTCACGAAGCATATCAACCCCAAATTCTTCTATGCTCACGAATTGCATAAGATGAACGAGATCAAGATACTGCATACTAAGTCATGTGAAAATCTTGCAGATTTGTTCACTAAATCACTCCCAGCATCTACCTTTAAAAGGTGTGTTAAAGGAATTGGGATGATGAGACTTAGAGAAGTGCAGATTTCAAGGGGAGATATTTCACATACTCTCATATAAATCTTGAACATGAGGTTTGAGTACCCAATATGAATCTCGAAGATTAGCAATTGAAGTTTGGGTGAATTGTACTCTTTTTCCTTAGCAAGGTTTTCATGAAGTTTTCGTGCATAAGGTTTTAATGAGGCAATTCGTACAACGCAGTAAGCGTATGCTATGTACTCTTTCTCCAAGTATTTTTCCCACTGGGTTTTTCTGGAGTTTTAATGAGGCATATGTATCTCGTGGCAAAGGGCCCAAGGGGGAGTGTTGGGAAACCATATGGCCCATGAAGACCCATGATGGTCCCTTAGTCGAAACCCTAGGCGACTACTATATAAGGAGGAGGGGGGTCCCCCAATTGTACAAGCGACCACAAAGCAATAAAAAATTCTGTTGCCGTTCTCCCTAAACCTGTGTCTCTCTTTCTCTCTCTGTTCTCCAATTCAGATCTGTTCGGGAACCCCGGACTATTCGATAGCGAGGTTCCTTAACAACTGCAACGAGAGAGTTTCTTCCTTGGCATCAATTTTTTTCTCTCCCTTGAAGAAGTCTTTGTTGGGATACTCTTCCATAAAAGGAGTCTTTGTTGGGATAATTTGAGGTGAAACAATTTTTTGGAGGGAAGTTTGAGGCGAAACTACGGGGAAAAGGTTAAATAGTTGAGTCAGTTCTAAGCCAAGGATTAAACGTTATGAGGCCACCAAATCCGGGCCATGTTGGCTTCCAATCCTTCTCGAGATCTACCTAATCTGACCCTAAGAAACCCTTAAAAAATTTTATACAAAGAGTAAGATAATATAAGAAAAACCAATGGCTAATATGACTCGAAATGGTCAATTGTCCCTTGGATATTCTTGAGGCACGCAACAAGCTAATCTATAGTTTCTTGACCTAAAATTGCCCCCACAGCTTAAACTCTAAAACCTACAAAATATTTAGTATCTTCATTCACTTTTGGTCCACTGATGTGCAACGATGGTGAGAGCAAGGATCAGACAAAAGGACCAAACCACTCTTTAAATTAGTCACTAAATATTTGGAAACAAACATGTGCTTAAAACATATGCTTAGACACATCGATTCTTTATTCGACCATTTTTTTACCAAATGTTTGGACTGGGCAAAAGGCCTCCATGTTAAAAAGAGAGGAGAAAGCAACCCCTAATCATTGTTTAGTCTCAAGAGGCACTAATAAAATGACCAGAAAGAAAAGAACATTATCAGCTGATCAAAACCTGTGGGCGAATACCTCATTAATCAATGGATCCGTTGCTGAAGAACGGTTTACTCATCGGTCCTCAGCATTTAGATGGAAATACAAGTGCACCTAACAAAAGCATCATCGCCGACTGAACCCACATATACCTAGTACTATATTATATCATTGCCAAATTAAGTCTCGTTTAGAACTATTGGCGTCGAAAAATATGACGAATGATTGATCGGTCCATATACATGTAAACGCCGTGTTCAATTATGCGTCCCATCCGATTTGATTCTACAATCAGTTCAGATAGATGAAAAACACGCTCAAAACCGATCTAATATGATAACTGGCAAGGATCTAAACAACTATTCAAAGCCGATTAAATCAAAAGCAATGATAAGTCTAAACAACTCGACTTTATTGATCAACGACGATAACGTTTATTGATCAACGACGAATTACAAGAGATCAACAATCGGCGTAAGAAGATCAACAATCGACGATGCTCAACTTTATTGATCAACGACGAATTACAAGAGATCTAAATTACAAGACTACTCCTAGTTGACAGGAAAAAGTAGATGCGAGTTATTTTTTTATTGATTGATCCTTTCCTTGGCTCGCCTTTAGTCCCTTTTTATAGCTCGTAGGCCGATCGTATCTTTTTCCGACGCTTTACCAAACTCAATTTGTATCAGTTTTAATCTCCTGCAAATAGAATTGATATCGGCTACTATTCCAATTTTACCCCAACTTGCCCTTTTTAAATGATATCAACCGAAAGCCTCCAACTTTATCTTCAGCATTCCTTGCCAAATTTTGGTGCTAACAAGAACATAAGAATTCTGCCGTATTGGTACAGAAATTAAGCTTATTATTGTGAAATTCTTACAAAATTTCTAAAAAATTATCGCGTTCTAACATTCTAACATTTGAGGCACTTGCCATGTGGAGGGTGCTGCACAGCACAACACCAATGATAGAGATGTTTTTTTTCGTGCACGTTCTGTACATTTTTGGTAAGAGTAACAAGGAGAGACGGAGGGTTAGTAGGAGGGGGAAGAAGAAAAAGCTCATGAAATTCGGTGCACGCACCAAGCGGCAGGGCAGGGGAGGTGTGGGTGGCGCAGCTGCTTGCCTTGTCAGAAAGCAACAGATGATGGTGAGATAATGGAAATCAACGCACTTTTTTCTATTTCAAATTCAATCGTATACTAATATAATTATAAAAATTGGCCTCTCCCTATAGTAAAAGTATCAGCAGATGATACGTGCCACCTACAACACTCGTGTAGTGCTGCATGTAATGCCAAACTAGGACGGCACGACAGGAACCTACCACACTCGGGCACCTCGATACCTTGATAGGTCCTGCTTCCACGCCTGTGCACCGCCCTACCGTAGCAGTAGCCTTGCCGACTGCTCGAGCGCAGTAAGAGCTGTCATAGTACATGATATTGACACGTGATACATACCATCTATTGATGTTTTCAAGGTGAAAAAATGTACTATTTTTATAATTACATTCGTATAGAGGCTAAATTTATATATATATTGACGGCACTATAAAATTAGAAAAGCTTTGGCTTCGAGATAGCGAAGAGGCAGGAGTCAAGAGTGGGGCACCGCGGGCGTGGCCGAGATGGGAGCCGCGATCCATCTCGGCGTGTGCGCGAGCTGCGGTCCAGCCTTTGTCGATAACGTCGCACTAGTAACTCTGTGCGCTAGCCTCATACTCTCGTGCGACTGATTGCTGGTAAAAGACTCGGAGATGTAGATCAGTGGAGGAGGTGAGCGACAGGGCGAGTAAGGGCGCTGAAATCAATGCCTTGTGATCGGCTGATCGCCGTGCCTGTGCTCCTCTGCGACATGGGTTAAGTGATTCAATCTTTACGCCTGACGGTTCTGTGAATGCGCTGCTTGGATCACTCGCGTCTGGACCAGACCAGAAAGACGGCAGCGAGGTAGGCGTAACGCTAAGGTGAGTCGCAGTCTTGTCTGCTACCTGCATAACCATTTCTTACCGACGCAAACGCTGGCGGAGGCGAAGCCCTGTTTAGAATGCATGGGTATTTACAGAATTCTGAGAAATTCATAAATCTCGGGGTAGCCTATTGCATGCATAGTTATCGTGTGACCACCGATCAGTGGAAAACATGTCGCCGGACGATCCTGGCTGGGACTGCCGAAGCCGCCGGGGAAAACCGAGGGAGGTGGTCTCACTGTTGATGGGCAACTCTCGGACAGTGGATCGATCAACTTGTGCGGGCCAGCATATTCCGTCACGCGTACTCGCCGTGTCTATGACAAGAGCATCTGGATTCTGCATCATTCATGTACGCGCGTAAAATTCAGCCAGAAAAGTCTTTTTTTTTCATGTATGTAAAAAAGAGCGAACCATTCTAGCGTCGCTCGATCAAGAGCGCGCAACAGCTTAATTACGCTGATAAGAAGGTTGTTACACGTTGTAAAATCTAGTATTTATTTACTCTTTCCAGTTCCCTTTGTTGGGTGCAGGCAGATGGATGACCGATGGCGACGAGCAGTTGCGTTGCTTCGTCGACCGCGTCTGCAAATTGCATCGGCCAGTCTCTCCTGACAAGGAAACAATGGAAGTGGATAGTACGTACACAAGCGTAGTATTGTTCATTTTTGTTTGGAAGAAAACCTCACATGCGTATAGTACTTGTATCGGTTGTATCTACCGAGGAAGACAAATTGTGGCTTGGTGCAATGCAATGTATCAAGATCTCTCCATGGGCTCGCTCTGCCTGTTGCTATCAGACATTCAGAAATCATCACCCGTTCAGAAACCCCATTCCGAAAGGGCAGTTTTTGGATATGTCGCTGTTATACGGGCAATGGGGCTCGGACACCTGATTCGCACATGGGCCAGATCGGTTGGGTTTACACAACACTGATGAGGTTTCTGCCGTACGCAAAAGTTTATTCCTAGGCCGGCCTATGAGATCTGGGAGATCTTTGACAAGAGATGAGAGAAGCAACTGAACCGGACAAATTACTCAAGCAGCAACCAACCATTGGCCGCTGTTACAATTTGCACACGATGATAACCAGGGTTTGCACCGTTAGAGGAACATGTGCTTTTATCAACTTACTCTTCTCCTTACGAGAAAAACAAGAATACATGGGTGGTGGGGTGTACACTTATACCTCCCATCAACTAAGCTAAACTCAGCTTCTTACCCTTCTCTTTCTTTTTTCCTTCTGGTTTTGAAAAATATAAGGAACTACTTATCTAACCCTCCACCGAATCTTTAATACCTGATTCACAGTTTAAGTATTTTTGATAAATGACTTTAATTGTGAATCATCGGATTGCAACTAATAAACGGCTCAAATACCTTCGAAGCACCAAAGAAAGTCTCATAAAAAAAAACTGGATCTCCTTTTCGAGATGCTCATATTATCGCAACAAACAAAAACTCTAGCTGCAACAAACATTTACCCGTATTCCGACATGAAGTGGTCGGTGGCTAGGAATTGCGAAACCACCATCAGCGGTAGCCTCGTGGAGGGGAACATCAAAAACCTCAAAGGAAGCCACGATGGTGATGGCCTCGAGCATGGACACTAGCAAGGAAACCTCTGTGCAAGCTCCAGCCGTGGAGACGTGCGACGAGAGGGAAGAGACTTTTTATCATCTTTAAAAGTACTAAAACATATATTAAGCTAGTACCAAGATGTGCTAAAAATTTAAAAGATACAGATACCAAGATGTACTATAGAGAGAAGATGTTGAAGAAGCATTGTGTGGGAGGATCCGAGAGGCGTGCATCGACGTTTGAGAGAGAAAGCAGCAGGGTCTGCATCACTGCATGTAGAAATAGAGGCAGGTTAGCTATGAGGAGAATTGAAGCGATGTGTGGGAGTGGACGAGTTGTCTGGTGCATTAGACTCCCGCTCACAAGGATTATCGTACCCAAAAGGGCGAGAGGCCGACAGGCTTTGCTACGTAGGGGTGAAAACGGATCGGATACGGACGGATAATAGCTCTACCATATTTGTTTTCATATTTTTTCTCGGATGCGGATACGGATACGGATAGTCCGGATATGAATACGAATACGGATAATATCGAATACAGATACGGATCGAATACGAATCGAATCGGATACGGTTTCGAATATTTTATCGGAACATGATAACCCCTTAGATTGTATATAAAAAGTCAACGAAAACACATAACTAGTTGATTTGATAAAAATGTTATTGAAAATTGAACAAATATAAGCATTTTCATTCACTTAGACAATAAGTAGATACCATGTCGCAAATAAAATTATATAAGACTTAGTTTATCACACACATACAATTAGTTCATTATACACGTAGATCATAACAAAAAAAAAATGAAGGTAATCTTTACTCAAAGATACAAATAGAGGCAAACACATAACACACTAAAAGCTTGATAATACTTAAATATCACGTCTCTAGAAAAAGTATATAACACTTATATGTAATGATCCAAGATTTATATTCTTTGTTGAATTATGTTAAAAATAATAAATTATGTATTTATGAGTTTTTATGATTTTTAGCTACTTATTTAAATATTTTCCTATTAAGAATAGGAATATTTGAATTTTTGAGAAAATTTAAAATCTGATAAAATCTTGAAAATAATTTTTAAAATGTTAGATTATTTCTGGAACTTTCTCAAAAAGATTCTTAATTTTTGGAGTTGGTTTGCTAATTTTAATAATTGAAATTTACTTTATGGATTAATTAAATTAGAAAACAATTCTGAAATTAAGAAACATTTTTGGGCCCGAAGAGTAGTTTTGGCCCAGCCCATATGTATATCCGGATATCCGATCCATCAATATCCGGATTATCCGAATCCGTATCCGTATCCGACGGATAGTGAGCTACCGAATCCGTATCCGACAAAAAAAAATCCGTATCCGTATCCGATCCGATACTATCCGACAAATATCCGATCCGACAGAATCCGTATCCGAAAATATCCGGATCGGTCGAAAACTATCCGATTCGTTTTCATCCCTATTGCTACGTACCAAGCTTCAGGTTGAATTGCGTAACAAAGCTTCTGCCCGTGTCAACATATTAACGTACGAAATGTTTGGGTTGTAGGGTTCAACTAGACACGTGGACGCGCGCGCACGCCGCGCCGCAACACGCCAGTCGTAATACAAAATTCGGGCCTTCTCGCGAAGAAAGCAATCTAAACGTATTTTTTAAAAATCTTCGGGACGAATCGTATAATATTCGCTACGCGCGTTGTAATTTTGAGAAGCTTTCAGGACTTTGGGATAACTTTCATGTAATCTTAAAAAGATTTCGAAACTCCGGAATAACTATTTTTTTAGGCGGTATTTTCCGGAAAAACAGAGCCTTACCGCGAAGAAAGGGACTTAGAAGCAACTCTAAAAAATCTCCGAGGGAAAAAATGGCTAGCACGTAATTTTAGAAAGTTTCGTGCGGCCTTCCACCTACGAAAGCTTGTTAGGAAATTTTTTTGGAAGTTTCGGAGGTCTCCTGCAAACAAAAGACTAACATGTCTCTGCGCACCTGAGAAAAAAAAGATTAACCTGTAAAAAAAAGACAAAACCGGAATTTTAGAAAACCTTGGTGGCCTATCCTGCAAAAATTGAAATTTTGGAGGTCTTTCCGCAAAAGAAATGACTGAAAATAGATTAAATAGACTAATATGTAATTCCTTAAAAGTTCAGGCACTGTTCTGACAAAATCCAGAAGTTCCAAGAGCCTTCTCATAAAGAAGGGGGGTCTTCGCAAAATCCAGGACTTAAAAAAAAGGGACTTTCATGTAATTCCAAAAATTTCTTAGGGCCTTTCCTCAAAAAAGACATGCCACGCGTCGCGCGCGCTTGCTGCGCGGGCTCCGCTGAACGCCAACGCCACGCGTCGACCGGGAAAAATCGAAGGCAAACGCGCGTGGGCGGGATCGAACGCACGACCTCTCGCTCGCAACGCCGCGTGCTACCGCTGCGCTAATAACCAAAAGTTTGAATCCGCACCTACTTTGCTCACTAAAACCGAAAATATGGAAGAATGTCACTACGAATAGATATAAGCAGTTAGATAGAAATGTGAGATGTGGACAGTACGAGGACTAACCCAAAAATAAGTGGCAGGCTCCACATCAACACAAATCCCAAGCCTAACAATATGGTACTTCTATTCAAGCTGACCAATGGATCGTAGCAATTTGAAACCTGAAAGAGATTCTTAAGTAGATCGTGCACAAAACAGTGTTATTAATACTTTGCTAAAGCAACTGAACCTAACATTAAATTTGGACTTTTTAGCTTATGGCTGCGGAACAACAACCTAATTAGATAAGATACCATATATGAAGAGCAGAAACTTGCTAAGAGTACAAACCTAGCTGTCTAATTCAGGATATACTACAATGAATTATTTAAGAAGAAAGGTGAAATATAAACATTGAAAATCTGTGTTAATATATGAGGGCAAAGAGTATCGTACAGCCTCTTGTCCAATCTGTGCCACAAATTATAACTGTAATTGCTTTCTCAGCGCACCCTTACGTCTTTAGATTGACTTTAATGTCAAAGAGCTTTGAATCTTACAATGAATTATTTAAGAAGAAAGGTGAAATATAAACATTGAAAATCTGTGTTAATATATGAGGGCAAAGAGTATCGTACAGCCTCTTGTCCAATCTGTGCCACAAATTATAACTGTAATTGTTTTCTCAGCGCACCCTTACGTCTTTAGATTGACAGTAATGTCAAAGAGCTTTGAATCTTAAAAATTGTTGAACAACTTTTGCTTGCCTCAATGTTAACTGGGATGGAGAAAGCCTACATTTGAAGAAGGCAAGAGTGAATCAAATCAATGGAAAATTAAAAACAAAGCCCATTGCAATGATTATATATAATCATAGAAGCTTACAACATTGATGCTTGTTATCTAGAAGTTCATGATGCCATTAGTTGATGTGCAGAAGGGTCGCAATATGTAGTAAACGTACCGTGGCACATAACGGTGAATCTAAATAAATAAGCATCACTC
Organism: Otatea glauca; assembly: GCA_036346275.1. Taxonomy (NCBI): domain Eukaryota; kingdom Viridiplantae; phylum Streptophyta; class Magnoliopsida; order Poales; family Poaceae; genus Otatea; species Otatea glauca. The sequence continues at coordinate 24,034,263 of CM070715.1, forward strand.
TATTACAGGCAAAAACATCAAGAGCAGTGAAATGAAGCTTCTTACCTATCACTTAGGAGTTAGGAATAGAATGCAATACCAGAGCACGCCCTTGTTCTGTAAATTCACATCTGGGGCTCGATTGGCTGACTTTAGGAGCCAAATTAATAAGTAGAGTATTTCTACAAATGTTTTTGCTGTTTCACACCAAAGAGGTGAACATGTACCATTCGAGGTTTTCTAGCAATAAAGACTAAAAAAGTATCCTTTCTAGTGGGAGAGGGAAAAATCCAAGAGTCTGAAAAGGTGGAAGAAGAATGAACTGAACAGTATCCCAGGAGACCAAGCAGATCACATTAGAAATAGATCTTGCAAGACTGAGAACTTCAAACGGCCACCTGCCCTTCACCGCACTGATAGTAAGAGGACATAAAATTGGTAATCCAAAAATGGATCAGGCTATGCTTAGAAATAGATCTTGCAAGAGTGAGAACTTCAAACGGCCACCTGCCCTTCACCGCACTAATAGTAAGAGGACATAAAATTGGTAATCCAAAAGTGGATCAGGCTATGCTCTGGACCCTCTGAATTTTGCAATAAATAAGCTGGTAATTATATTCAGGCAAATAAACAACAAATGATTCAACACAAAATAAGTGCTGGAATAGCAAAAGCTATGTCATGCATATAGAGATCATCGTGTGACAGAAGTTTGAAGTAGAAACATTGTAGGGAAAGACACGTTGAAGTATCTTAAGAAAACTTCCTTTGGCACTAACCATGCAACAGCTATTGAGTTCGATTAAAATGCTCGAGAAGCTTGAGCTGAAAAAAAAAGAGAACTGCAGTTAGCGAACAGTGTTAGTACAGTAATATAAGAAATACACAAAATCAATCTAAAACCACCAATATATGTTAAGAAAATAAACTCGTCAGCTTAGAATTTGATTGAAAGAGTTTTTATTGGCGACTCTATAGCAGGGGCAATAACACCATAAATAGCCACTCAACCTTTAAAAAGGCATTTCAAGTCAATCCCATGAAGCTCTAATTTCCAATTACTATGTACGATACAAAATTGTTTCATGATTAAGACTGCTAGTCACGCAGTGCATGGCCGGTTCTTTGACTCTAGAAGGAAATTATTGATTACTGGGATAAGTACGGAGTATGGCAATATATCACCTGAGGCTGTAGTTTTAGCTAGAATAAAATGCAGCCTAACTATATCTTTCAAAAGAATATAGGAAAAGGTTATCATCATCCAAATCATACCACATAATGCAATCAAGCAGACAGGAACAATGTGTGTACTAAACAAAAATTGATTCAGATAAATTATTTCGACAACCTGCGCAACAAACACGTAATTTGGCAACTAAATTTAAAAGATGATATTGACTAAAAGGGTCAAAAAAATTCAGATAAGCGACTGCTTTGTAGATGAAAAAATAAATAAAATAAATAAGAAGTGTCCAAAATAAGTGTAATATAAGCAGCAAGCCAAAATTAACAGCTGGAAGGAGAATAAGAAAAACAGTGTTATCGGTTGATACGCGAATATTATTCTCTGTCCGTAGATATCCGTAGAACAAATCCATCTGAGGTGACTTTGGATGCCCATATCTACGAACGACAACATCAGAACCTGTTTCTGTAGCACAAGAACCTTTGTTGGGGTGCAGTCTTTGCCTGCTATAGCAAAAATCCTTAACAGGAAACGTCTTGAAAATAATATATGCTCCAAGTTGTTCAAGTAAATTTCAACTTCTATTTTGAGGCTCCAAACTCCTCTTAAAGCAGGTACAATCAACAAAGAGGAAAGTGACAAAACTTGCCTGAATAAGGGCAGTGGCCACAGAGAAAGCTACATACAGATCGATAATCTGCAGAAATATCACCGCAAAGAGAGCAAGACCAGTAGTAGGCTAATATAGCTGATGACTTCAGGTAACAAAGAGAAAAAGGCCAAATCAGATTTACCCTAAGAAATGTTGGCGCGGCAGCATAGGTCATGCTCAAGGACTGGATCAGAAGCTTTGCATCGCTTATGGAAAAAAATATGAAAAGAAAGGATAGTACGGCCAAATCTTTAGAGTATGGTATTACGAAGATCCAAAATTCAATAGTGCAAAATAAATTATGCGCATAGAAGCTACCAGGTAGCATCTGAAACCTCATCCTAATATAAGTAATCAAATGTATATCGAATAAGTGAACCAGGCTAAACCAAAAAAATTGTGTGAAAGAATAAACCTGCATAAAAGATCAGCTGATCTGGAGACTACAAATATGGTATTACGAAGATCCAAAATTCAATAGTGCAAAATAAATTGTGCGCATAGAAGCTACCAGGTAGCATCTGAAACCTCATCCTAATATAAGTAATCAAATGTATATCGAATAAGTGAACCAGGCTAAACCAAAAAATTTGTGTGAAAGAATAAACCTGCATGAAAGATCAGCTGATCTGGAGACTACGAACCCCTTGATAGAAGAGAGGCAACCTGTAGGGGAAAATTATGTAAAGAAGCAATAGCAAGGCCAGATCTTTTGAGCGTGGCATTACGAAGATCCAGAATGCAATAATGAAAAATAAATTGTGCAAATAGAAAGTATCAAGTAGAAGGCTCAGAATCAATAATAAGCCTGCTTTCTAGGACCTATTAGTTGAGATTAGCAATCTCTTAATAGGGCTTCACGATGTGCAGCCGGTGCAGAGATTGAAGCAATCTAACGAACCTACCAGCTCGTATGCATAATCGCTTGGCGGCAAGGTTGCGCCGGACGAGCTGGATTCATGTAAGAGGATAGCAAAGCGAAGGAAGCCAGTAGAAAAAAGGAACGGAAATGAAGGGATGAACCAGTAGAAAGAAGAAACGGAAAAGAAGGACCGACGATGGAGCCATCTGTAGACGGTGACCTCACAAAATCAGCACAGTGCTCATGCTCTGCTGCAGCACGACGGAGCCCATCTTCTTGCCGACCGGGTGGATCGCCTGCTCCCCGGCGAGGCGCGCTAGCGGAGAAGGCGAGGAGTGGTGGCCAGGCGACGTATGCGAGTGGAGGGGAACGAGAGGCGCGACTGCGGCCAAAAAAAATGCGCTCGCTAGGACTCGATCGCGTGACCTCTCGTTGCGAAGCGAGCGCTCTTACCAGCTGCGCTACGGCATTTTAGGGCTAACTGACCTAGACAAAATACTTAAGGTAGGCAAGCCTGTGAGCCACGCGGGCGACGTGGCTCAACGCCGAGCCAGCCGGACGCACGACCGAGCGTTTTCCTGCTCACGCGAGCGACGCGGCGGACGGAGGCTCGGCCACGAGGCCCGGACGGCGACGTGGACAGCGCCAGCGTCCGGAAAAATTTCCAAGTATATATATACTAGGTACATTTGCGCGGCGACACGCCGCGCAACGCATATCCTGATCGAAGAAAAGAACCAGAGAAAAAAAACCTAAGAATCTTTTGGAGTGCGCCATCATAAAGAACCGAGTTAGACGCAGAATTTGAGGCATGTCGAAGGATATTTGTGACGGAAGAAAAGAACTATTAAAAAATCTAAGAAGCTTGAAGGGGCTTATCTGAAGAAGAAAATAGACATATCCGTAATTTTACAGGCATTTCACAGCAGAAACAAAAGTTCTGTCTAGTCTTCAGCACAAAGTAAGCAAACCTTCAGCAAGAAAGGATCTATGCAGTGAAATAAAAGTAGAGAAAGCGAAGGAAAAGCAAAATCTTCTTGTCTTTTGTTTCTTTCTGCTAATATTCAGTACTTAAGGAGGAATTATACGGTGTAGATCAAAAGACGTAGAGATAGGAGAGAAAATGGCAGTGCTATTTACATCCAAAAAGCTAGCCACTCCGACAAGGGACGATTTGCAGGGAAGAAAAGGCAGACCGGGAGGATACACCGGCTCGCTAGGAAGGTATCAGAAGGTAAATAACTAACGGTGCAGGCAAACGAAACAAACCACTCATCGTTTTTATATACAATGTTTAAAGAATTAGGTGATGACACATGTTGGTTTTGAATTTCTTATCTATAACAAATAGAACAAAATGTATGCTGGAGATAGTTCTTGATTATGACGCAGCGACAACAACGAATCGCTAATAGGGCTCGCTGAGCGGATCTGTTTTGGCTCAATAGTTTTCATCATGGTTAATCTTCCATAATAACCGAGAGGACACTGATTACAGTTGCATCTGGTTGGAAGAAGCTCCGAGTGAAAAACGGATGACAGACGCTTACTAAAACTTCTGAGGTTTGGATAGGAAATGCCTGCCTACAGAAAGAAAAAATGATGTAAGAATTTGATCCTGAAGCTTTATACCTCTTGTTACTTATTTTTAGCACAATTTGATGATGTGAGATCAAAAACGCATTCCGTTGACCTTCTTCAAGGTGTCTGAAAGGAAAAAGGTTAGAAACAAACTACGGATGATTAATCCAGGTGAAAGCGAAGGACTTGCAAAGACAAAAGCAACTGGGAAAACGCTCAATGAGAGCAAATTCATAAATTTGCCATCGTCAGTGCTAAGGGATGGCTTGGATGCATCACAAAGTGAGAATGGCTATGGACCTTATAAGCAACCAAAATCATCATACCCATGTATTTGCCAACCGGCGCAACAGACCATCATCTTAGGCGTAAATCTGTAGGAAACGATGCTGTTTTGTTTCTTTAATCTCACAGGAATAGCAGGGTTAGATAGGTTTTCAGAGAGTTTCTAAGTAAACAGTGTTTCAGTAATCGTTCTAATATTCAGTTTTTCGATTTGCTGTTTTACAAACGTAGATCTTTTGTAGACAGGATTTAGGAACTTACCATGGTGTATCTATGTTGACAGGACGTGAATCCAAAACACTGATGTTTGTCCATACTGGGCTAAACGAGGATGATTTGCGTGAGACTATTTGCACCTTGGGTTCTGTAAAAAGAGCTAGAAGCCTTGGCCTGGAAAGCGAAGTATCGTTAGTAAGCTTTTAGAAGTAACAACACTATAATTATATATGGAAGGGAAAAAAATGATTAGATCAATTTCATCAATTTGTACGATGATTAATCATACCAGGCTAAGAAACGTTAACAAAGCTAGAAAGCAAGGAAGGGCAAAAGAACATCATTTAAGCTCATGCTTCAGAGTAATCATAGTAAGGAAGGTGAAGCACAAAACAAACCAATGGAGCTGCAGCGCATGGAATAAAGCACCTGACTTAATAAAAAACGAAATGAACGCGGAGCTTCGTTACCTATACCGGGCGAGTAGCATGGCTGGGGAGCAAAAGATGCTAAATGGAATACACTATATTCTTTTGGCGCGGCGCAGGGAATCGAACGTGCGACGCCCGGGTGCAAGCGAGAGCACCCACCACAGCGCCACAGCCCTACACACGTAAAACCAAAGGGTGAACTCCTCAGCCTGCTTCATGATGTCTTCAGGGCTGTAGCTGATGAAGAAGGCCACGCTAAGGCTGGGGCTTGAGCACTCCTTCACTGCAGCCAGAAATCTCTTTGCAACCTGAAAAATGCTGTCCCTGCTCATCTGTCATAATTTATATTTTTACTTTTACATCATGCTGTAACAGTCAGGAGCAAAATGTATTTGTGACGTGCTTAAACTTTCTTGGCCGTAACAATTCATTAGCTAAGGACAGGGAGTTATGCACAGTACAGTAAATAACGAGAATTTACCTTGTAAACCTTATAAGTTCTAACTATTGTCAAGAACAATGGAAACCAGATTTCATTCAGTTCAGTTTGAAAATCCTTTTCTTCCACATGTTCATCCTTGCTATATTTTTGCCACATTTCTAGTTCACGGCACACACCACTCATTAGATCTTGCACAAGAATCCCCTGGGCAGACACATGCTTCTGTAACTCAGTTAACTCTTGTTCTGCCTCAACAACCTCCTCAGATATTCTGTGTGAAGAACCAAAAGGAAGCAAACATTGTGTGACAATGAATGCATGGAAGTATGAGGCATAGACGCACAAGACATTATGGATTACAATACAAATTTGTAACAGATACACAATACAACGGAATATATATTACAATCAAAATATCAACTAAATCGAAAATAACAAAGGTAAATCTGAATCATGCATCAGCTGAAGTGTTGGCGCAATTAGAAAATAATGTTGACTTTCAGGTTTCAGCTAATGGGCAAAAATAACAGAATCTCAGAATACATGCTTTCCATGGATAATATCACAGATTTACAGTGTATTTGTTTCAAGTTACCCAAAAAAAAAATTAAAAAAATGCACTCAAAAGAAAGTTTCATTATTCTGATTCCTCATGGCTGCTCTTGTAGTAATATCCAAGTCACTGTAATTAAACACACGTCAATAGTTCTAAGGAATGCAGGTTTTCTTAACAGCTATATAAATTGCTTAACACTTGGTAACTTAGTATGACATCAGTGAAAATGTGTAACAACCACCAGTAAGAAACTATTAACAACAATACAAAGTGCATCATTCATAGATTACTTTCTGAATGGAACAAACCAATAATTATTAATTACCTGAGGAAAGCATGGTATTTCGACTGCATATTCCCACAGAGGTTTTCAATTGCATCCTTCAACTCCAGTAGCTCAGAGCAAATTTTCCTGATACCCTATTCAACACAATAGCTATTATCATTGAGTACCATCACCACACTAAAGAGAAGGTTTTGGCAACCACCACAGTCCCCACCGGCCCCAACATACAAAGATGCAGGCAGACCAAAATCCCTATTTAAATCCATTGCAATATGGTCAAGCTAGGTTAGGCTGTAGCGATCTGGGGGGGAGGAGTCCACCACCTTCTCGGTCTGGGACTGGTACGCGGCGCGGACAGAGGACTGCGGCGTGATCCACTCGTGGCCCGGGAAGTTCTCCTCCAGCTCCTCCCAGTTTACATGTATGCATGGTAACTGCAAATTAGGCTGAGCTTCATCTAACATTATCAGAAAGGAGTAGTTCTTTTTTCTGTTTTGAAGAAAGAAATAAATAAAATTTTCAGGAGACTTAAATTTCTGCCGCACCTTATTGATGAGGTTATCCTTCTTCAAGATGTAAAGCACAATCTGACTTATGATCGGCATCTCAAGGATCCACACGAAGATCTTCACCAGAAGCCCGGCGACCCAAGGAGCTGAAGAAGCAAACTCGAACAACGAAATCCAGAATTAAACTCCGAGAACAGAATTCAGAATTGCAAACGAGCAGCAAGGGAAACCTTTGACGTTAGAGCTGATACAGAATTCATCGCTGTCGGGGCCGAGATTGACCTCGGTGGCTGGCTTGTAAACCTTCGCGGACGAGCTGAAGATACCCATGGATGAGCAGCAAAATATCCAAGAAACACTCTGCGCTTGGTGAGCAGGAAGAGGCTCGTCCCCGCACCGCCGCTGAGGACGATCGCCACCACTATCCTCGCGTGCGATAGCCGATGAGGCTCCGTGCTCGTCAAAACCCTAGCTCGGCGGCGGCGAGGATGCAGTGTAGGGGAAGGCATCCTCACCGGGAAACAGAGCACTCGAGGAAGGCGCGATAGCCGGCGAGGCCCTGAGCTCGCTCGAACCCTACCTCGGCGGCGGATTGGAGGCGTGAACCGAGCGGGGTTCGAGGAGAGGCAGCTGCGTGCCTGGAGAAATGGGGGAAAGGGAGGGAGGATCGGGTGCTTGCGCTTCGTGACCCTCGCGGGGGAATAATTTGTGACCGCGGCAAAAAAACGCGCTCACGGCGTCTTTTGGCTGTGGGCTCAAGAGCTCTCACCGCTGCGCCGCGTGACTCTTAGGACTTGAACAGCGTAACTAATTATTTGAACCATGCAACTGAAATAACCACGCGGGCGACGTGGCTCAACACCGAGTCAGCCGTACGCACGACGCTCCCGTTTCCTGTTGACGCGTGCGACGCGGAGGACGGAGCGCGGCCACGAGGCGCCGAAGGCGACGTGGACTGCGCGAGCGATGGGGAAAACTCCAAGCTTTATATACGGAAGTATACTCGAACGCGGGTCGCTCGCCCGCGCGGGAGAGGCACGACCGCTGCGCCGCGCTGCCCTTTGCGTTTAAATGGCGTTATCTTCTACTTGAGGTTAATAACGGGATTAACCACGTGGGCGACGCGGCGCGACGACGCGCGGCCACGTCAGCCCGAAATCAACGTGGCCACGCTGTGAGGCCCGGAATCCTTCGAAATTTAATATATGTATTATATGCCTAAACACTAAACATTGCCACACTGGCTTATTACACTTTTTTAGCCCATGCTCATGTATCATGGTTTAGCTTATTTGTGCTGGTCATTTTTATTGCCACAGAACAGCGCGGTAAACCGTACTTCTCTAAAAGTCAACGATAGAGACGACTGCTGTCTATATACTTCTCCATATCATCAAAAAATAACTTGTACAATATATGTCATCTTAAGGTTGTTTGTCTCTATGAGATTCTATAATATTTTAATTATAGTACAAAAAAAGTTTTTATTATAGATAATAACTCACGTAATTGTGTTTTATGCTGTGTATATAGTCATCTTCACGAAGAGACAGCTATACTCTTTCTCCTTCTCTCTCTTCTATATCAGCAAAATTCTTACATAGCAAAGCATATAGACAGCCGATATCATACCATTGTACATGCTCTAAGATTAGTTATGGTAAAAAAAAAGTTGGCAAATTAATAAAATGAGCCTTGGTTTCTTTACGAAGCTGTTTTCATATATGGGCTGATAGCAGGGTCTGGATATAACAAAACCTCGATAGGCCTAATAGACGTCCATTGAATTTTCAGGAAGTCTCTAGAAGCCCAATAGACTATGGGCCAAATGCGACGTGTTTTGGTCTTTTTCTCCTTATTTTCGTACGAGTATATCGACGAATTTGCGAGCTACAAGCACGACAACAAACGAATGCCAGTGCACTGCTGACCCGGACTGTAGTGCGATTACAAATTGGCATCTCTCCCGTCCGATCCCGATTCGGATTCTGATAGGACTCCGTAGGTACCAAGCCGATTCCTGATCGTATTCGTCTCGCTGCAGTCCGAAGCAACTGTGCGTGGCCAGACCAGATGCGCTTCCACTGGCGAGAGCCGGATTTGCATGGGCTGGTCCGTCGTTGATGTCCGAAACCGATTCCGAGTCGAATCGGTGAGGATGCCCATTCCTCCGGCCATAAATACTGGCACCTCATGGTGCTCTCTGAGCTATATATTCGTCTCGCTGCTTGGTGTGTCGCATTCCATCCGTCCACTCGATCAGTCCGAGGTATCCGAAGAGCGCGCGATGGACAAGCATCTTCCCGGCGTCCCGGCTGTTCCGCCTGTTCGCCTCGCCAGCCGTCTTCAGCTCGCCACCTTCTTCCCGTCGTCATCTAGCCGCGGTAGCCGACGCCGCTCGGGAGGTGAACATCCACCGCCCCCAGCGCTGATGGCGGACGTCAGGGTCGTCATCAGGAGGCACTTCCCAGTCGGACCGGACAACCGGATCGTGGAGAAGGTGGCCGAGGACATCGCCTTCCGCAGGCAGCCGTCGCGCAAGCTGCGACGCCCCGAGCGCGTGGAGCGGGCTCTCGCCGCGGACGTCCTCCCGCTCGTGCAGCACCCGTTCGACCGCGGCGCCGTGGTTGCCGGCTGGAAGGAGATATGCACCTATGTGTCCGGAGCCTGCGCCGACCCGCGCGTCGCCAAGGGCGGCGTGCAGGTTCTCGTCTTGCTGGACACCTTCGCGTGCCCAACACTATTCCGCCGTCCGCCTTGCATGCAGATACGGAGTATTATTGGTCCGGCTAAGCACGTCGACGTCGTAAGGACCAATCTATGCGTGGAGATGGAGCCGCGGCCTGTCGGCACCATCGGAGACCGGCGGCCAAAGCCGGTGAAGGAGGCGCACGTGGAGGAGATCAGGTTCAAAGGTTGGGTGCCGTGGTAGGATGGTTCGCGAGGAGGATTACATTAGCATATCGAATGTCTTCTGAAGTACCAATGCACGTACGACGGTGCTGCTGTGCTCCCGTTCTTCTGAAAACATGCAAATAGTGATGGAAATAGCGTTGATTCCGGCTGTCACTAGTTGTAACTTGTAAGGCCCCGTTTAGAATACACGATTTTCATATGAATTCCATAGGAAACCCATGTTTGTTGAGAGTGGATGTTTGATTTCCTACAAAATTTCGGTGTTCCAAATGGAATGTAATTATTTAAAAGGCAAGGAAACGTGTAGCTATTTCTGTATTTGTCCCAGATATGAACCCTAATAGTCTGGCTTGAGAATTCATTTTGAGCATTTTATTTGGCATAATAAAGAAATTATATTTACAATCTTTATTTCTGTTTTTACAATTGTACAGTCTTGTGAGTCCCATGGCTTATGCTTTTCCCTATTCTTTGGCTTTCTGAGTAAAAGAAGAAGACCACGGACTACCAAATACATTCGGTACATGGGGTATTTTTTTTTTCCAAGGTGCACTTGGATGATCGAATGTCTTACTACGATAATCCAACGTGAGATGACATCATTGTTTCTCTCCATTGTGAGGACATGAAATTGAAGCTGGAAAGGAATTACAGCTGACAACTTTTTAGCCCAAACCAAACTTTTTATGTAAAAAAATATGCCACAGTCATGTTTACACAGATGAAAACCCACGCCATAATGCAAAGGCCAATTTATTTACCAATCTAGCGCTTGATAAATCACTACATTACAATCCAAGAGCCAATTGTCAAGGAGGCATAATATCATCCAATCTGACATTATGGAAGACAGTGCGATTTCTAACGTGGAAGTCTACCGCATAGCAGGAGTCCTGTTGCATGCCTCTCCGGGCCTTTTGAACTGGAACATTGCGATTGAAGTCATAAGTATTGGGATACGGGTGGCTACGCTAGTGCAGATTACAATTTCTACCATCACTACTATCGCGGACAGTTTTCGAACAGATCATGAGAACACAAATCACAAACGGTTTTTATTTAGAATCTTCTGTGATATATGTTAATCACAGATGGTTTTTAAGTAAAACCGTTTATGATATATTTTTTTCCTTTAACTCTCTTGGTAGAACTTTTATGATTAGTATCTGTTGTTTGAAATTTTATGCTCCTTAGATATTTCTACAACGATATTTACAAGGTACAACCAGTTATAGCTTTTGTAATTGAATATCAAAACATCCTAGATGCATCGAGCCAACAACTTGTCTGATGAGGATTCAACCCCTTTCTTATTCTAATATTGATAGATTTCAAGGCAAAATCCAATTGCATCCATAGTTTGTCCTGAAAGTTGTCAGCATGCTCTGATTTATCTTTTACTTCATCATCATCTCCGAATGAGAATACCATAGACAACCTATTTTCACTCTGGTCTTATACAGGAACATGACCAGAGTGATCATGTTCCTGCATAAGACCAGAGTGAAAATAGGTGGTCTATGGTATTCTCATTCGAGGATGAGAATGAAGTGGAAGCGATAAATCAGACATGATAGCTTTCATAACGAATTGTGGATGGAATTGTATTTTGCCTTGGAATTCATCAATATTAGAATAATAAAAGTGATGAAAGTACTACAAATGTTCATATTTTAAGACATCCTCATCAGAAAAGCTGTTGCCTCAATGCACCTAAGATATTTTGATATTTAATTACAAAATCTATAACTAGTTGTGTCTTGTAAATGTCGTTGCAGAAATATCTAAAAGAAAAAAAAATTGAACAACATATACTAATCATGGAAGTTCTACCAAGAGAGGTAGAAAAACTTTTGGTTCCAACGAGCAAGCTCGACACTATTCAGTAATTAGATTAATTCAAGATAAGCAAATAGTAAAGATAATTTCAGTAATCAATATATTGACAAGATATGGTACCATAAATATCAAAAAGTGTACATTGAGAAACAACATTAATTATTTGATAGATTAAGACAAGGCAACCTTAGGACTTTTTCATTTCTGCCATCGTCTCTGCCGCAGCTTCCACAATAGAGGCTTTGGTTCTCCCTGAAGTTCCACAGCTTTGACAAAGTGCCTATTTGTTTGATACAAATAACTGGTTGACTTCTAGTCATATCTCTTAATCTCTACAAAAGCGATCATATTGTTATGAAAAGGATGTCTTGATATATTATTAACCATGTTGAATTACATACTAGAAATCTTTATATTACCTCTATAAACTCAGCTTTGGATTCTTCCAGCTCTGCATTCGCTCCACGCTCCTTAATGATGATTGCCTTATTAAGAGAATCAATATCTTGTGATTTTTCATATATATCTTTCAGTTTTTGTTTTATCTCATAAATATTTTCTGTTAACTCGGACTTTCCCTTTAGTTGTTCTATCTCCACCTCAAGTTTTTGTTTAGTATCCAACAGCTTTTTCATATCGTTTATCTTGTTTGTAAACTCCTTTTTATATATGTGTGCAATTTGCAGTCACTGGAAAATATAATGTATATACGATGAATCATGTCAGAAGTTAGACATTTAGATGTTTTTGGAATATAATGTGCACAATTCAAATCTGGAAAAAATAATATAATCGAAAGGATAAAAAAATTCATACTTATTATGTCAACTTGACATTGAATTATGTAATTGAAAGTGCATCTAGGCACTTATGTTATTTTGGTGATTAATGACAAACACTCATAATGACAATCTATGCAATTAAGTAAATGCTTAACTTAGTGCTTAGCAAATGACAAACCTCTAATATGATTATATTGCTATGAGACTAACTTGTTATTGCCTAGTTGAGTATCAATCTCATATATTTAGAGGAAAATCAAGTGGGATGGTTAAGCAAAGATAAGGTATGCAATTTTGGTATCTATTCTATATTTGTTATTGCATTCCTTTCGTGCAAATGCATAGTGAACTCCAAGTAGCATGTTGATTTTATATATGCACATTGGTTCATGTCATATTTATTTGTGCATATATATTCATTTGAGTTCATTATGGTATGCATGTTTTAACTAGAGTTAAACTTCATATTGCTATAGATTGACTTGGTGCATGCATGTTTTATTTGTATATCTTCTCATGCAATTCTCTTAGTGAAGTTTATCTAGTGTTGGATCACATATTTACTCTTACTCCAAATATTATTTGCACATGTACAATTCGTGTATATTCTATCATGTGCTTCATTTAAGTAAAGTCTGTGATCCTTGCCATGATTTAATTGATTCATCATATTGGCAATTATCTCTCTAGTGCATATAGATCAATTACATATTCATCATGATGTACTTAGTAGAGAACATTTCTTATGTCAAGTGTTTCCATTTATATTGTGCTTCTTTATATGAAACACTTGTTGTAATCAATTGCTCACAAATATCAACTTGTTCATATCTATTGAGCTTTTGGGACTAATGTCTTTCATGAGTAGTTTGGAAAGAATTAGGTCCCGTCTGTGTATGATGACCAAGGTATCTTGGAGGATGATCATTAAGCCGAGGTCAACAAGACGGCGGTGTCACCAAGAGCTGAGGACTAAAGTCAAAGATTGACTTGGCATGGAGATCGTCAGAGAGGATGATCAAGTCAAGGTTGATAGGACGAGAGTCTCATGAGGTGAATCGAGTCGAGTTGGACAAGGCGAAGATGTCATCAATTATTTGGTGAAAGTATTTATGCATCGACATCAAGAAAGAAGACGGCAAGTGGCTAGTTCTAGACTTATATTATCTTTGATTTAATTTGAGTCTAAGGATTGCCGTACTATTAAGAGGGATGCGATGTCGAATGACTTTTAGATGTGTCAAGTGCTCAAGTGATCCATCCTTGTGAATCTTAGAAAGAGAGTGGTGTTGGTGGTGCCGAAAAGTGAGGGTTGTAGGTCTCCCTTGGATTCTTTGTGAAATCTGTGTTTATCATTTGAGTTTTGGGTAGTGAGACCTTGTTAGTTGTGTAGCCCTCGTTCCTAGCTTTTGATAGAGTCCAAAATCACTGAAATCGGAGTCCGGAGTGAAAAGTTATGCTCGTTTTGCTGGGTGGCAAGATAATCCGGAGTATCCGGATATTCAATCCGGACATTCCGGTTGACACCCTCGGTGGTGTTCTCGATAATCCGGAGTATCCGGGTTTTTTCCGAGTCTCCGGTTGTGCACACTGTTTCCAACGGCTAGCTTTTTGGGACCTCTATTTAAAGCCCCTTCTTCCCACTTCAAAGAGGCTGTGTTCCCACCGATTAGAGGTGCTATACCCTTGTTCTTGAGCCCCAAAACACCTCTTTACCCTTAGATCTAAGTGATCCCCTTGGTGAGAAGGGTTGGGAAGAGTTTGAGGAGTGAGGTGCTAGGTTGAGTGAGATTTGAGTTGATTGAGCACTTGATTTCATCTCCAAGCTTGTTCTTCGTGAGCATTTGTTACTCTTGGAGGTTGAGGACTCCTAGACGGCTAGGAGGTTGCCTACGAGCCACCGGAGCTTTGTGTGGTTGGCTGTGGGAAGTTTGTGAAGGTCGGTTCCGCCTCCGTAAGGGAAGGAATCAAAGGAGTGAAGACCGGCGAGTGCATTTGTGCAACACCGGGAGGAAGAGGGTTGAAAGAGACCCCGGCTCAAGTGTGACCGAGCCGCCTCAACGAGACGTAGGATCCCTCAAGGATCCGAACTTCGGGTGAAAAATCATCGTCTCCAAGTTTGCTTCTTACTCTTGTTTTAGTATTTGATTTTGAATCTTGAAATTGCCCGATCTACTCTATTGTTGTGTTTGGCTCTAGATCTTCATCATCCCCATGTACCTGATAGCATTTAGATCTTTTGTATTCAAGTAGATTGTTGAAAAATTGCAGGGATTTAAAATCTCATTTCGAGGTCTTAAATCCGAGTATCCGGACTTCAACCCGGATAGTCGGACATTTCGAGTATCCGAGATAAGTCCCGACACTCCGGCCTCGAGTCCCTCGGATCCAATCCGAGTATCCGGACTCTGAACCCGACAATCCGGACATTTCGAGTATCCGGATAAAATTCGGACACTCCGGACTTAGACCCTCGGGAGATTTTATTTAGCTGCAATATTTTTATTCCGCTGCATTTAGTTACAAAGTTTTTAATTCGCCTATTCACCCCCCCTCTAGGCGACATCCCCTGTCCTTTCAGTAATCAAAATTGAACTAGACAATTAACTAAGCAAATAAGGTCTTGAACTCTTACCTTCCTAAGTTATGCATCATCAAAATCAGATTATGAATAGTATCTAAGTGTTCTTCTAGTGTATGGGTGTAGTAACAAATATAAAAAGGAAAACACTATAGATAACTTCAATTACCCATACAGACCAAGATAATGGTCAAATAGATCATATATAACAAAATATGATATGATCATAGAAATATTAGAAGTTCTAAGAACAGTGCATCTGCTTACTTAAATAAATCATATTATTAGAATTACATGTCATGTTCTTAGAATAACTGAATATGATGATCAAGCTCAAAAACAGTAAAATAAAAGCAATACTTTCTATCATTAACCGGAAGCAACTATGACCCATTTTGGGGCTTTAGCCAACTTTAGCTTCTGAAATGCTAGCAAGTCCCCCAAACAGCTCAACTTTTAAGCGGCTTTTGGCATAATCTAGAAGTCATATATAAAAGCTAAAAGCCAAAAGCTGAAAACTAGGTTGGACCTGCTTTTACAAATTATTGCTGAGGGAAATTAGCTATTTGTTAAACGGTCTCTTATAAAAAGCTATAGCTACTTTTCATCCCAGAAAGCCAAAAAGCAGCTTTTTAAAAAAGCTACAGCTCCCCCAAACAGACCCTATATAGTTCAAGGCTACATTCGCTACTTTAATTGTTTTAGTTCATCAATAGACCTATAACATCATTGAGCAGCAATATCTACATCTTGAGAGAAAACATCCATGTGGCGCAAGGGCTCGAGGGGGAGGGTAGCTAGCTTATGGGGTTTTGTAAACTTCTAACAACCAAAGATAGCTGGAGTCCTATACAAACATTAAATGAACACTAGGTATGTGAACATGTGTTGCACATGACATTGAAAGTTTCACAATAGCCTAAATTATATTCACTCTAAGTGCCTTCACTATAGTAGATAACATACAAACATGTGCAAATCAAATTGTCTGAATAAAGGGATTATAATTGGTGTAACCATCAATATATAAACGGACAAAAAACCCCTAGACCTTACCATGGGAAACAATATCAAAATCCACATGACCAGACTTTAAAGCAACTTACGATAAATTCTAAAATTAAGTATAAACATTCAACTTACGGTAAATTCTAAAATTAAGTATAAACATGCACCTTATGGTAAATACATGTCATTCTAAAATTAAGTATAAACATGTCATGTGTATCATAAATTGTTCACCACAAATATTATCACATCAATCACGGAAGAATAAAAAAGCACATAGACCTGGGGGAGTCAAGGAACTAGGGGAGGGTGCGGTATCGGATCGGGGGGAGGAGGCAGAGCAGGGCTGGTGGGGAGGTGGCGAAGCCAAACGGTGCAGGGAGGAGGCGGCTCAGAATGACGTGGGGAGGAGATGGCTTTGAACCAGCAAAGGAAGAATCGACGGCGGGGAAGGCGATGGCCGATGACAAGAAGGAGGATTCGGCTGCGGGGATGGACGATTTGGCGACGGGGACAACAGATCCGTCGATAGGGAGGAGGAGGCTAGGGTTTGGAGAGAAGGCGACGAGACGACGCGTGCAAGAGGCTAGGGTTTGGAGAGATGGTGCGCACGATTATATTTATAGTATGTTATCACAAAGAGTTCTATAATATAGAACTGTCTGTGATCTAAACGTATTACGTGCAACTCATCACAGACAGTTCTATAATAGAACCGTTTATGATGTACCCTATGTGATAATGCTCATATCAATGACAGTTTTACCCAAAAACCATCAGTTTTAGCCAAAAAACCGTAAGTGATGTCAATGGTCGTCATCTTTAATGGTTTTTGGCTAAAACCGTAAGTGATGATCAACTATCACAGATGGTTTTTCAAAGCTGTCAGTGATAAGGGGTCTAATATAAGCCTTTTTGTAGTAATGCATGTAAGCTATGCGAGTAAGAGACCATATGTCGTTACCACTAGATATGCATTGCAGTGGAAGTAGAATTGAAGCAGCTCAGTTCAATAGCACGCGTCGTATAGTCGAAGTAGTCGATCGTTCCCAAGTCCTTGGAAGCCGATCCTTAGAAGTCAATTTTTTCCTTCCTCATTGTCATCCAGACCGGTTCTTCATGATCATCCCGATCCTCATTGCAATTGATCATGATAAAATAACACTCTGCAAGTGCATGGGTTACCATTGAAATAGTGACGAGTGTTGTGTTCTCCATAGAGATTAGACTAAGACCACTAGTACTCAGCTAAAGCTAGGTCAACCGAAACTGAAGATAAAACAGAAAACTAAAATTAAAACAACTGCCAAGATAGCCGAACAAACGAGATCACACAGTAAATGACCTAAAAATGAAAACAAGCGAATAAACCCCTATTTGCAACAAGGAACTGACAAACGAACTAACTGAACAGACAAATGAAAATGACAGGATGAATGACTATACAAATGGACATCATACGATTGAATGAATGCTAATGATCGTCAACACGGAACTACTAAGGTACGCACGACTAAACTATTGATTGGCCGACGGCCTAACGAGCACAACTACCGAACAACACTCACTAACTACTGATCACGAGATAGAATGAGGAAGGCGAGAAGCACTGGTGGAGTTGAGAAAGAATGAGGGGGAAATCGGTTGCTACTTTTGTAGATAATGCACCTTGTCGCACCGCCCTGCGAGAAAAATAAAGAAAATGTATAATGGTCCATATGGGCATAGAATCATGCATAATGTATGTAAATGATCAATAATGGTCACAAAATGATAAACATATATGGGGTAAATTACAAAAAAAATAATATGTAAATAAGATGCATGTCAGCAATGTAACAACGCCACTATCGGAGTCCACACATCCATGATAGAAATGTTGTACACCGGTGTGCATGGCAAGGCCTTTGGGAGGTGGTGGCTAGGGCTTCGGTGGGTGTGTATCGTGCGCCTCCCTCAGCCCCACATCTCCCTTAATATAGCCCCTTGATGCAATCTTACGTTAGGGGCCATCAAAGTGCAAAGCTCACTTACCCTATTAGCAACGAATTCTATCTGAGCTAATGTTTTCCAGACTGTTAAGTGTGTGATCCTATAAATTCATGTATACTTCATCGTAACCTGAAAATCCCTTCTTCTGATCACTGGTCGGTAGCGGTCCCTAGAAGGACATAATGACCCTTAAACATTCATAAAGATCAAATCAGACAAACCTTGTGCAATATGATTTGCGACCAGGTCCTAGTCAGTCACAACCAGTGTATAACTTCTTACAACCAGTTCGCATCTAGTCACAACCAGTCCGTAACTCCTTACGACTAGTCCATCAACCAATTTGTGATTAAGTATGATCAACTCACAACCAATCTATATCACCATACGACCAGTTCATATCTAGTCAGAGTAAATGACATGTTTTTGTATTCTCCTTTTATCTCAAGATACCTGATTGAACTCCAACTAAGATACTTGTCATTTGTGGAATGTTCGATCCTTTCCCAATCTTGTGATGGATAACTTCATGTGGTCGACTCTTCGGCCAGTCGTGGTATGGCCATTCACTTTCTTTATCCGACCACATTTAGGGATCTGGAGATATCTTTCCTTGATCACCGAGTACTTACTTCAGAGAGACAGACATATTTGTACCGACATTCTTCCGCTTCATCACCTTCTAGTCTTCAACGGACGTCTTTTTTAGTTTATCCCCTCCAAGAGCAACGATTATTTCTTGTTGAACAAGAACATCCTTCACCACACATTGTCACACGTTGAAATTTCCCGCTATTAAATATCTTTACTTGATTCCATATCATTGACATTAATCTTGCTTTTGTGCCACCTAAAGCTTTATGGACGTTGTCACAAATCTGATTAATCCGGCTTTGACTCTGATACCACTTGTTACACTCTGATACCCCTTCTTATGAGCAGCAGCCCCCAGATCGAATCATAGTTTTGTGAGAGAAAAGAAAATGAATCTCGAAGAGAGAATCAAAATAATGACATTGAAGCAAGATAAGAGAGAAAGATTTGGCGAAGACAACTGCAAATTCTTTAAGCGTAACCTCAAAAGAGTATAAGGTATTGTTGCTCTATCACAACCTCTCGAACCTTTGTATCTTTGCCCTATACAAAAATCAAGTACTATAATATAACCTAGTCTCTAATCATCTCGTGCACCTTTGGTTTTTGATGAGTTGGCTTGTGACATCTTAGTTGCTTGGGTTCTTCGTGACTTCCCCTAGGTTTATATAGCCTACCTAGTTTACCTCTAAAGTAAATAGGAATCCTGCTCCTATTAGGATTATGAATCCTAATTCTATTAAAATAATCTAGCACACATTTCTAAATCTTAAAAGGGGTGTGAGTCAACATATTTAGTAGATCACCAAAGTAAAGTTCTGTTAGGGAAAAAAAAGGCACCATAGTATGGTGCATTCCTCCCTGAAGAAATGGTGACTGGCGTGATCGCCAAGACCAGTTAATGGTAGTTGTGCTTAACAATTTGATCCTGTTACAAAATAACTTGTTTTTGATATACTCATAGCATTAGAGAGGAAGTGGAGAGCAAAACAGGGGTAAGGTGCCAGAGGAGCAACTGGGGACTCCAAGCTGTGATGTGATCGAGGCAACGGCGAGCTTGCCGCCACCCTGCAGCTAACAAGACAGCCAACGACTCTGGCCGAACACCTGACAAAAACTATAGGTTTTATATGATATGATACATAAATACAAAGACCAAAAACATCTTGGTCATCATGCTTGTAGCACAACACATTGTTAACAAGTGATTCACCAAAAATCAACAGATTTGGGTATTCCATGAGAACTAAGTACAAGCAGGTAATGACGAATTCGCGAATTCATTCAGCAGCTCAGCGAGACTATTTAGAGGTACACAGCTTCCAAGTGAAGCAATAAAAATTACTACTTTCACCAAAGGAGAGAAAGAATACATGCAACAGCAACAGCAGCAATGGACAAATCTCATGATCCACAAACTGCATTCTGTTTCAACCGTGATTAGAGTCCAATCTTCACTTCAGGAATTGCGTTTACTCTCTGGGCGCCTATGTTCCTGCACCAACTCTCCAGAGCCTGGCATCCACTTAATGCCAAATAGGAGACATTATCAGGTAATACCATGTCGCTAGCGCTTATTACCAGATTAGGAACATCGCGAATTTCGAGGTACCTCAGAGAACCCAGATCGCCCAATCCTGTTGGGAGAGCTTCAAGATGAGTGCAGTGACGTACCCTCAACTCTTTGAGTACTTGCAAACCCCCAACAGAGAATTTTTGGAGTTTTGGGCAAGATGATATCTCAAGGAACTCGAGGGATGAGGGCTCCTCCATGCTGCTATCACCAGTCACTGACAAAAGCTGTTGGAAATTTCCAATCTTCAATCTCTTCAAAGCACTTAACTGCTGTAACAGTCGAAGATCCTCCGTTTCCGAAAAACACACCAGGTTTAGTGAGGTCAGAGATCTGAGCTTGCAGATCCATCTGATGAGTTCATCACTGCCTCTATAAACGACTAGATTGTGAAGGTTTTGAAGGACAGGAAGAGAACGCAGCTTGCTGCAGTTATTTATCTCCAGCTTAGCAAGGTCACGAGGAAGATTTGTCACACTTTGCAATTTGGGGCAATGGGAAATATACAGTTCCTGGAGTTTAAGAAGTTCTGCTTCCTCTGAATCACACCATGTCCGAAGATTAGGCATGTCCCATAAAGTTAGAACCTCAAGAGAAGGAAAACCCAACAGTGTGCCCATGCTTTTCATGTTGTGCATTCCTTCAAGATGCAGAATTTTGAGGTTTGGCAGCTCGCCAAGAGGCAAAAGAAACTCAGACTTTCTGCAGTAGGAGATCCTCAGATTTTCGAGATAGACAAAGGAATTTTCGCCCATCCAATTAGGAAGTTTTATCCCTGGGTAGTTATCAATCCGTAGGCACCTCAGCCTGCCATGAGGACGGAGTGATTCTATAACCGCCAAGCTTTCATTTACTACTTGACTATTGTTGTAGGCATCATTACTCCACCACAGCATCAGATTCTCAATATATTGCTTTCCACTCAAATTAGCCTCATTGGCATCATTACGGGTGGCAGCTTCCAATTTCAAGAGGCAAAGCTCCCCACGTATGTTCATGTTCTTTAATTCCTTCATGTTGCAGTAGGCCTCAGTAGCAGCAGCATTTACAGTAAATCTGGAAAGTGTCTGAAGAGAAGTTAACTTGTTGACCCCCCTAGGCATTGGTATAGGTATCATTCTATCCCATTCAAGATGCAAGCAAAGGTGCCGCAAGTTGACTAAGCTACTCATCCGTTCAGGTAACTCAATCAGGCGGTAGCATTCCGTGAGATCTAGTGTCTGCAGGTTGAATAAGCTGCTAACTGATTCAGGAAGCCTTTTAATCAGTGTTTTGCGAAGGCCAAGGTATCTAAGTTGTGTCAAGCATCCAACTGAATCTGGCAACTCCTCTAGCTCACTGTGACTCATGTCCAGTGTCCGCAAACAACGTAACTTGAGGAAAAGCTCTGAAGGAACACATTTTAGAGGAACCCTTCCTTCAGTACACAGTCTCAAGATCCTCATATTTTCATAACAACAGATCATATTCAACTCAGGGCGTTTATCCTTTTGGCACAAGATAGACCCATATCGTACCAGTTTGGAGTTTTTATCATCCTGTAAGTTATCAGGCTCAATACTCACAAATTCACATTTGGAAACAAGTAGTGCAAGCTCATGCATAAGATTTGGCACTCTGTATGTCTGATTTGGGAAACAACCAGAGGTTTCAAAGAATGATCTCCACAGGAGCTCGTCAAAAAATCTTCCTGCTTCTGCCTCCAAACGCCTCTTACCATTGCATTGGATCAGGCCTTCTGCAATCCACAATCTGATCACCTCATCCTTCTGAAATTCGTGCCCAAGAGGAAACACGCAACAAAGAGCAAACAACTGCTTCAGACGATATGGCAGGTGATGATAACTTATCTGCAAACTTGGCAAGATGTTATTGTGGTCATCTTTAAGAATCCGCATTTGACTTAATATATTAAGCCATTCTTCTTCATCCTCATTAGTATCGGACAAAAGCATCCCAAGTGATTTAGCAGCTAATGGGGAACCTTGACAGCTCTCTGCAATACCCCTCCCAATTGAAACCAGATCGTCGTTCTCCATGCATTGCCCTTGCAGGAATGCATACTTTTGAAGGAGGAGCCAGCATTCTTCAGCTTCCAAACCCTTCAATTGTATAGGAAGGATCGTGGACGTCCTCCTCCAAACTCTTTCATTTCGAGTCGTGATCAAAACCTTACTTCCTTTCTCCCCTGCAAGCAATGGGCACCGCAAAGACTCCCAAAACTTGTAATCCTCAGACCAGAGGTTATCAATCACAAGTAAGAACTTCGTAGTGCTCAGGCACTCACGGAGTCGCTGTTGCAATATGTCCAGGCTCAAATCATCAGATTTCACTTCCGTGACAGCTTCCAAGATCATCTTTGTAGTCTTTCTCTCGTCACATTTGTCAGACAAGCAAACCCAGATTTTAGTAGGAAAGAAGCTCTGTACCTCAGCATCATTGTACACTAACCTCGCCAGTGTTGTCTTCCCAATGCCCGCCGCACCGTAGATGGAGATCACGGGCAGCGGAATGGCGTGATCCGACAACAGTGATTGCACAATCTCCTCCTTCTCCATAGCACGTCCAAAGATCTGAGATCTATCATCATGGCATGCGGAAGCTTCAAGAAACCGTGGCCGTTGTCCTGGGCCCGTCTGCGACCTCCTCGTCCCGTCCCCGGACTGGAACCTGAACCTCTTCCGGCTCTTAGCGATCTCGTCGAGCCGTTCATTGATCTCGGTGATCTTCGCGTCCAGCCCCCAGCGCTGCTGTGGACCGAGCTGGATAGTGAGCCAGGAGCGCTTCCGTTTCCGCGACGGCTCCGCGCTGTCCAGCTTGGCCACGGCGGTCAGGGTGGTCAGGCGGTCGAGCAGGCTCTCGGCGTCGAAGGCGACGGCCTTGAGCTCCCGAAGCCAGAGCTTGACGGAGTCGTCGTCGATGTAGCGGCGCTCCTCGGCGTCCTCGAGAAGCGCGCGGATGCGCTTCTCGGTGCGCCGCAGCTTCTCGGCCTCCTCCTCGACGTTCCACAGGCGGGTCCCCTTGGACCAGGCGAGGTCGAGGAGCGCGCCGCCGATCCTGTCGGCGACGCCGGACAGGTACGAGAGCTTCTGGAGCCAACTCATGGCGGAAATCAAGAATGCCGAGGAGTTTACTTCGGCTGGAACTGATGAAAGAAACGGTGCTTGTCTGGTTGGTGCAGAGGTTATTGGCTTCCTCGGCTGGTTCTTGTAGTGGACTGCGCCTGATTATTTGCTTGGAATCGGGTGGGAAATTGCAGGGAGTGCACTACACAACTTTGTCAAAAGGGGATCCTGCAAAGGCAGCAGCACCTCGGCGAAGTTTCTTGGCAAGTAACCTCCTTCGTTTTTCTAACCTTTTTTTTCAGATCTGGTCCAATTTACAAATATTGTCCCCCCTCAACCAGAAAAGACGCGGCACATAGCACAGTTACCATAAAGAAACCGAGCTTTAGGAGTACGATGTCAAGGAGAGGGCAATTTTTACAAATTTATTCAAAAGTAGATCAAATTTGATAAAAAAAAATGTCAGTGAGAGAGGCTAGAAAAGCCGAGGACTCGCCAAGTACCGGGGTTGTAGTAGACTATTGAACTTCTCACGGGCAAATGAACAAACACTTTGCGTGCAGGTATGACGTAGGATTGGTGATTCGTACGCATTTCCAGGTTCCAGCGATTAGCAGGAAATGGGAACCGCGCACGGGAAGCAAATCACAAGAGTATGGAACATAATACCCGACGAAGAAACGCGCCAAGTTTGCTTTGCCTGATTACCATGGCGAGGAGACTTGGAGTTGACTCGGCGATGGGAAGGGAGGGGAGAAACAAATCACAAGAGGAACGAATCTTGTGTGCGTGACAGCGTGAGCGAAGACAAGAGGAATCTGCGCCGGAAACTCCGTGGAAGTGGGCCCATTGCCAAGTCACTCTACCAATAAGCAAACCCAGGTTTCGTGCGATGATATCTCTCGATATAAATTGTATAAATTTTAAAATAAATAAAAAGATAAAGATAAATAATTATTATATACTATTTATTTATATTTTAATATCTGTGTTTTGAGTCTTTGACGGCGGCAAAAAACGCTCACTGATTCTGAAATGTTCCCGTCGCTCGAATCGTAGCCGTGCTTGCCTCGAAACAACGACGTTGCTTCTCGTTTGATATCTACATACTACGGTGTATTTGTAGCACAGTGGTAGGTTGTTACGCTTACACACAGAGAGACTGCGAATTGATCTTGTGGACATGCTCGCACGCGTCGCTGGATGCAGAATTGCAGATCGAGCGGGCGTTCACGCATTGCTACGTTGCCTTTTTTTTAAAAAAAAAACATTACTCTGTACAGCGTGTCCTAGCGCGTTTGTCTTTGCCCGCTACTATTACTCGGGGGAGAAAACTGATATAAGAAAACATTATTAAAATATATGCAATCCACAATACTTAGTGTAATCTAAATTCATATATAAAGCACGAATTTAAAATACACTTTAGGATCCTTGCTAATGAATATAACACCCTAAATGCCTATAAATGTGTTCGAGTAGCAATCTATAGAACAAAAATAGCTAAATTAGTGAGAATAAGAAAATTGTGAGTAATTACAAACATTGAAATGAATGCAACATACCGCAAAGCCATTAGCTATGACTAAGACCAGAAGGCAGGTCCATTTTATGAGATGTCTTATTTTGAAAGCGATCCATGGTTGTTTTGTCACCAATGCTTTTAAATATTTCTTGCTCAGTGTAGCACACCATCAATTCATTAAATCAATTATCGGAGACTTTGTTGCGTAAGTCTATCTTGATCATTTTCATTGCGGGAAAGATTCCTTCAACTGATGCCATTGCCACAAGAAGGATCAATGTTAGCTCAATGAGGCGATTGACCAATGAAAAGGTTTTGCCTTTTCCGATTTCAATCATCTTTTCGTCGAGCCTTGCAAGGTCACGTGATTCACGAAATTCTAAGTTTCTCCTAACATTGAAAATGCAGTTTTAAAACTGTGTTTTTAACAATATACGGTCACCCATGATTCGAGGATTACATGCACTTGGATTGTTCAAAAAATAGCTACACAAAGTTCATTTGTCCATATTTTACAAATCTACAATAAATTTTAAATAACCTATGAAAAGCTGAGACTATACTAGAAAACATAATTCTTTTTTAGTTCTATACATTGACATTTAACAATTTACAAATCATTTCAATGAATAATTAACATAAAAAATTACCTTATTACCTAGTCACCCCTACCCCCTAAGACCCTCCTCATCCTCTCAGCTCTCGGCACCGAAGCCGAGAGGCACTCCACGAGTGCCAACACGCCAGGCGTCCGAGCGGCTCTACGCCTCATCCTTCGTAGGCCACAGCTCGGCTAGCCCCGCCTGGCCGTCTCACCACGCCACCCCTCCGTCGTCACCTGCCCACCTCGTCGGAACTCCATGGGTCGCGTCGCCGCCCTCAACTAGCGGCTTGCCCAGTCTATCACCATCGGGGCCTGAGGGGCTCCTCAATGCGCTGCCTTACACTTCACCCCCTCCGTCGCTGCTCGCCGCCTGAGAGGCTATAGGATTAAGGATAACCGACTAGAGGGGGGTGAATAGGAGGTTTCTAAATTTTTAAATACAATTTAGGAAATACAAATGATACTATCAAATTGAGATACAATTATGAAGAACACACTTAAAACTCTAACAAAAGCTTAAAAGGCTATGTTAATACAAGCTAAGCAAATATACTAGAGAGCTCAAAGACTATGAATAGGATGGTGTTAATGAAATGGATTCTTAACAAACAAGAGTACCAAACACAAATAAATAGGAGACAAGGAATTTTAACCCGTGGTCTCTGAGACTTGCCGGCCTCCCTACTCCACGCTGAGGTGACTTGAACCACGCTGCCGGCTCCACTCGCTGAGCCTTCCTCGATCACTAAGGTAGTTCTTCCCCGCTCCGGGTAGGCGAACTCCGACCTTCACAACTTGCCGGGGCTTCTCACAATCTCCGTTGAGAAGCTCACCGCGTACGATCGCCTCCAAGCCGTCTAGGAGGCGGCAACCTCCAAGAGTAATAAACCTTGACGCTAGCTTGAGGTCGAATGTTGGTGTCTAAAGGCTCAAACACTAAATGCAACACTCAATCTTGCTTCTCACACTCACAAATGGAAATTGAATGCACACAAGAGTGGAGAACACTTGCTAGAGCTCAAATATCATCAATGAGAACCAAGAGTTGCTCTAGAATGCAGGTGGGGAGGTATTTATAGCCTCCACCAAACTTTCTAGCCGTTGGAGCTCGAAATATGCAAAATCTGTTTTTAGGTGCTACGCCATGTAGGACCGTAGCACCAAGCTCCATTTCAACGGCTAGAACGAAGGCATTTAATGCACTTGCCATAGACCGTTCTAGGGGTCCGGTGCTATCGCCAACTAGGGCCAGTAGCACTGTGCTCCACTTCATTTTCTTTCTTCAAAAGACACTTCTCGAATTATAGCACCGAGCTCGGGGCCGGTGCTACCGTGAGTCCGTAGCACCGGATATAATGGTCGGTAGCACCGGCTCCCAAATGCCCGTAAAAGGTGCTTCTCGAATTTTTACACGGGTGGTGGTCCGTGCTACCGATAGTCCGTAGTAGCACCGCCTACCATGGCGGTAGCACCGGCTACTAAAACACCCAAAACACACCTCTGTGATTTTCACACCGGTCAAGTCCGGTGTTACCGATGGTCCGTAGCACCGCCTACCATGGGCGGTAGCACTGGCTACAAAACGCCCAAAAGCCTTTCTCTGGAATTTTCACACCGCCTATTGAGCCGGTGCTACACGCATTCGGTAGCACCGCATTTGTCATGGCTGTAGCACCTGTTTCAGAGATTTGATTTGTTCTAAAGGATTTTCAAGATTGAAACTTATTTATTATATGGCAACTATTTGAATATGCATTTTGAGCCTTTAAACCCTAAAAAGACATCGAGATAAGCGTCAAGATCCCTCTTAATAGTACGGCCCTAAATCTAGTAAACCGATCTTTCTTCCAAACTCCAAGATCGTCAAAAGACTAGAAAAAAGCCTTATAAATTTACCTTTTCATGATCTTGACATATTGCCGATTGGTTTGAGCCTTCCTTGGTATTTCCATGATCATTAATCTTGGAATTGACCTACTTTCAATATTCTCAACAAAAGCATTAGATCATATAACAAAGTTGTCATTAATTATCAAAACCAAAACATACCGGGTGCCTAGATTCTTTCAGAGGCTCCTCGGTCGCCCCCCGACGCCACCTTGTCGCCTCCAACCCTCTCTATTGCTGGCGTCGCCCACCCTTTGCCTCCTCCATCGCCGCTCGAGGGGGCTGAGAGGCTCCTCGGTCGCCCCCCGATGCCACCTTGTCGCCTCCAACCCTCTCTATTGCTGGCGTCGCCCACCCTTTGCCTCCTCCATCGCTGCCCGAGGGGGAGGGGCCTCGTCCATCACTGCCCGAGAGGTCCCTCGCCTTGCCGTCGCTGGCGTGCCGCCTGCCCCTCAACGGTCGTCCCCTCCATCGCGCACAGGCCACGGTTGACAGATTAGTCTCTCTCTTGATTCTTGAATTAGGGTTTTGAGGAGTGGGTGGGGATTGAGGAACGGGGAATTAGGGATTGGGATGAATTCAAGTTAGACTCAAGTATATATGGTCTGGTGCAACCGAGTACACGAAATGGTGGAACATACTTGCTTCTTGCCTCGTCGGCCCAACTCTCATCCCTCTTCTTCAACATTCGACCTCATTCCTCACTCTCTGCTTCTTGCGCCACCGGCAACTGGTGCTCTGCAATTGACAGCACCAAATTGAAGAGGCGACAATGCTGGAGGTCTTTGGGGGCGCGACAGCCATAGCCATGGCGCTAGGCCCCTCGCACATCGACCAATCATCCGCCAGTGGATCCAATAGTTTTGCATTAGGCTTTAGGAAAAGATGGATAAAGACAAAAGATTGTTTTCATGCTGACGTACGAGGGTGGTGGAACCAAGGATTGGAATCTCGTTTTCGCTTGAAATTTTGGACGTGGCCGGAGAACGAAATCTCAGTGAGATTTAGAAATTTCGGAAAAATTTCGGACAAACCACAAAAACAAAAGTTCAAATCTGGAATTTTTTCAACCGGTGCCGAGATCTCAGAAAAAACCGAGCGGAAATTATCACAAATGACATTTAATTTTTTTAAAATTTTTTGTGGAGGTTCCTGACACATCATTCATGTTTCCATAAAAATTTCATATGATTATCAAATCTGAGGAAGTCTTAAAAATTCAAACATTGCTACTGTCCTGATAAAATGCTGACCAACAAGTTTGAACCGATTGAAAAATGAAACAAATCACGTTAGAAAATTTTGAAATTTTTTGTTCATGGTTAACATGCATCAATAATGTTCCCATAAATTTTTTAGATAATGATTAAGCTTCAAGAAGTTTTAAAAATTTGGATAGTACTACTGTCCAGATAAAAGATTTACTGGCAAACTTCAACCAAATGAAAAATGGTACAAACCATGTTATAAAATTTTGAATTTTTTTGGATGGTCCTGATGTATCATTAATGTTTCTATA
This sequence comes from Otatea glauca, assembly GCA_036346275.1. Lineage (NCBI taxonomy): Eukaryota > Viridiplantae > Streptophyta > Magnoliopsida > Poales > Poaceae > Otatea > Otatea glauca. Next base: position 24,063,136 of record CM070715.1, read on the forward strand.
AAATTTTCATATGATGATCAAGCTTCAAGAAGTTCCAAAATTCTGACAGTGCTACGTTCTGATAAAAGCCTGATGATCAATATATAGATTTTCTTTAGCAATAAAAAAATATTTAAAATTTTTGAAAATTTTGCAGAAGGGTTCTAAGGAAATTATTAAGATCTCATAATTTTTTTAATCATGATCACAATGCACTGAATTTATAAAATTCTTATAAGTGCACTGTACCATTTATGTTCTTTCTGTTTTTGATTTTTGAAATATAACAAATGAAGTTCAATGCATACATGGATTTCATTGAGCAAACAAAAAGTTTAAAAGTTTTGAAAAATTTATAGAATAGGACTGAGGCAATTATTAAGGTCTCATAAAAATTTTGGATCATGATCACCCTCGAGAAAATTTATAAAATTCTGACAAGATTACTGTCCCAATTATGTTCATTCTGTTTTTAATTTTTTAAAGATAACAAATGAAGTTCAATTATTTTGAAAATGTTTATGTATGATCCTACACTTCTTAGTATTGTATAATAAATTCTTCACATCATGATAAAGCGTGTACAATTTTATAAAAATTCTGACAGTTTTTCTGGAATTTTTTAAAAATATCTCAAAAATTTCGGTTTTTAAACAACTTTTTATAGGAGATGACTTTCTTAAGGGTTATTGGACCAAATCCGATCATCAAACATCAAAATCCGGATTATAAAGCCGAGATTTTGGCGGTTTATAACGAGACCTCGTCGAGATATAGCGAGATTACTGTAGCAATTCAAATGTTTTGAGTTTTTTCACTCTGGCCGGCATTTCGAAACTCGTTCGTGTCTGGTAAGCGAGATCTCGCGAGAAATCACCGAGATTTCTAACCCTGGGTGGGACAACAGGAAGATTAATAAGTATGGTTAGAGTTTTGTACTTGTTTGTTGTTTGATCTTTAAATTATTATGTCTCTTTAGTTGAGTGTCCGTTTTGTATTTTGTTTTAAGTGACGGTGCTCAATACAACAAACTGAAAAAAAAGAGATCCATATTGTATATATTTTTAGCGACATAATGATAAGCGAAATTTTTAATTGCAAAACCTTGGAGTTGTTGGTTACTTATTACTTAGAGTAGCTAGTTGTTTTGAACCTGAAGTTATATTTTTAGAGTAACTAAATTCTAGCTACTATAATTTGGTGGCATATGAGATTTACTAGTCATGTGCCCGTTGCAACGGAAACTCAATTTGCGACAAAAAATTTATTTGCAAAAAGCACTAACCCGGTCTGAATGATACTGTTCACTCTGTATGTGCAATGGTTGAATGTTTAAATCAATTTATCGAAGCATATAAATTCCAAACACTTGTTTACAAACTCAACATTAAAATTATCTTTAATTTCACAATCTGAAGGCCCACACGTTATAAAATACTTTATAAATTTTAGATGCACATAAGTACTGCTTATGTACAAACACAACGAATAGTAGATAAGGTTATATAAAAATCTCATTTGAAGTGCATGATTTTTTCCTACGAAACAATGTAATTCCCAAACCGTATAATGAACATATCATCAAACATGACCTCAAACCGTATCATGAACATCAAATTTTTTTTGGCACATTTAGTAATATGGCTAGTAAATAAACCAAATCTTAAACATCGATTAGGTGGACATAACATGAAGCATGTGGAATCTAAGATTAAAAAACCTTTATGTCTCAATGTCGTCCTGTGTGGATAGCTCAACTGCTGGTTCGCAACATCAGTGTTGTTATCTGCAGTATCACCCTGTGTAGCTTTGACACCAAGAATCAACTCACCATTCTCCACGAATATAGCACCTAGATATGTATTTACAAGGACACCAACAAACAATATTACCAGTGTGCCATCTCTAGAGGCAATCCAAAATGTGTAGCCTATGCAAAGAAACATAATGAACAAAGCCATGGCAATAAGCTCTTGAAGATATAAGTCTACTGCATACCGTACACATGACCTCCATCTGGCCCAGGAGCTGCATCCTTGGAAGGCACATTGCGCTTTATATATTTTGATATGAAAAGAAGAAGAGTTCTACGAACAAAAGTACATAAATTAGTCTTAGCTATGACTATATCTTGATCAAGATCATCATTTGATATTTGAATGCAAAGAAACAAAGAGTATTCAATTGAAAATCAATATTACCGAGAGCTAATTCAAATGAGAAAAACAGAGAATGTGTTTCAGTCTTATTGAAGTACTCTCTTTTCGACAAAGTACAATAGCCTGACCATACAAAAAGCAATGAAAACTGTAACATATATTACATTGGTAACATAATCGACTGAAGCTAGGAAACACACCTTCGGAACACTTGTTGTCAAATCATTCATACAACGTCAACATAACCATGAAATTGCTGACACATCCAAGCTCTTTAGGATAAGCAGACCTCTAGGCAATTGTAGCCTAAAGGCAAAAATAGTGACAGGGTGTCATAGCAAATGGCAGGCAGGACAAAGCAAGACATTCCATGCAAATGTCGCTCCAGCAATCCGGAAGCGGGCACTTTCCTTGCATATTCAGAACGACATCAATTTAACTATACGATCAATCGAGTGAACATCCTTCCGATGTTGCAAATAAAGCCTCTAATACAAAGCTGCTGCTTGCTACCCCTTCTGAATTGCAAATCACAAGCAAGGGCGATTCCAAGCAAAAATCAGTCAGGCAACATAAAGCACTTCGGATATACGAATGCAATCATCAACAACTCTTGCCACAAGAAGACTTCTTTGTTTATTCAAATCACCACACCCTACACTGAAGCCTTAGTTGTTTGCCACTCTCTTAATTACGCACAAAAGGAAAACAATTGAACAGAAATGCAAAGTTGAAACAACTAACACATCGTTCTCTGTACAACTATACAGTATACATACATAATATACATGTACATGTGCGTATCCGGTAGAATGTCTCACGATCGTATCACAACAAAACGAACATCAAAATCCATCCCTGCTCTTCAAAAATGCGAGACGAGACAAACAAGTTCGTCTCCGAAAACCCAAATTAAACGAAGAAAATAAGAAATATGCACCGTTGGACACAAAGTTCGTGTACTATACTCGGATAACACGGTCAACAGCTAGAGGCGCGGGTTCTCGCTGCTCGAAGTGCCAGTGTATTTCGTTGACAAGCCACCTCGCCCTCTTGCTCGCCTGAGGGCTGCCGTCGGCGATGAGCACGTACAGCGCCGGCATCAGCCCCGGTATCTTGCCCAGTGGGGTGACGACCTTGTCGCCATCGTGCTGGCACAGCGAGGCCAGTAGCTCCACGCAGTGGTCCTTCCTCGACCTGAACGCGCACGTGTCGAGGAAGTCGACGAGGCGGGCGAGGAGCGACGAGCTGACCAGGATGGCTGCCGAGCCGACCGGTTGCTCGGCAAGCCTTGCGAGCAGCGCGACGAAGTCGTTCACGAGGTCATCGCAGTCGCTGGACAGGAGGCTCACGAGCATGGCCACGGTGCCAGTGGACACCGCCTTCCTGTGACTGCTCGCGCACTGGAGCACCCCGTAGAGGTCCACCAGCACGTTCTTGCGGCCTCGGTACGTGCCCTCCCGCATGAGGTGGACGAGCGTCGGGATGGCCTCCGGGGTGTGGCTGATCTCCTCGCAGTAGTCGCTGTTCGACGACAGGTAGAACAGGATGGCCGTCGCGTTCTACTGCGCCTCGACCTTGGCGGCGGAAAGAGTGAAATGAATTAAATCACCTTCCATCTCAGCTGTGCATGTCAGATCTAATGGATCAGTTACTTTGGAGGAGAACGGACGACCGCCACCAACTCCTAACTAGAAGTAGTAGAGATTAATTGTTAGCACTTTCATAGTTTTTGTTAACAACACCGAGAGTTGCTAGTTGTAACACCGTTGCAACACAGTAGTTACTAACAGTGGCAATTTGTTAGTGGACAACTACTTAAAAGAGAGTTTGTAGTATCAACACCTAGAGTTGATAGTTACCAAGACCTAAGTTTGCAAGTTGCCAATCATCTAGATAGAAACAACTATAATTGCCAGTTAACGAGAGTTTTTTGACGTTTTAAAACAAGCAGAGAAAACTGTTTTTTCTTTCCTTCTTAATGCTTCGGCAGAGCTCTGCCTCTATTAAAAGAAAAACAAGCGGAGAAAGGAAAGGAGGGGTGCTCGCACGTACAGGCTAAGGCCCGTTAGTTGCGTCCTTTTTAGGAAATGGTAATCTGGCTTCAAGAACGAGAGTAGTAATGGAGTACTTACTCCCGTTGGGCTGTGTGTCAAATCTGGGCCATGGACAGACCAGGCTCCAATCTCAGAGCCCGGCACTATCCGTAGACCGCACAAAAAGGCTCGGCAAAGCGACAGAGAGGACCGACCGCGAGGCCGTGGAAGTGCGTGCGTGCCGTGGATTTGGAAAGCGGCGCCTGCCTTCCTCGGTTGATCGGCTCCCTCTGCCCGCGCCGCACCCAGCCGTTTCCTTCCTTTCAACTCCCAGATCCGACCACCTCGATCGGGAGCCAAGCAGCCGTGGCCGCGAGCGGAGTGACCCCACGCCACGTTCCCTCCTCAGATCCGCGCCCAGATCCGAGCCATGGCCGCGCCATGCTACCGACCCCGCCGCACGCATTGCTGTCGCTGTTGCTAGCCCCCCATGGCCGCCGTCGCCGTCGCCGCCTCCTGCCGGCGCCCGCTCGTCTGGTTCTTCTCCCTCGCCGCCGCGCTCTTCTTCGCCTCCTGGTACCTCCTGCTCGACTCGGCCGCCGGCCCCCCGGCTCTCGCCGCCCGACGCGGGGGGCTCCGCTTCGGCTCCACCGGCAGGAAATGCGACCCGGCCGCAGCGCTGCTGCGGGTGTTCATGTACGACCTGACCCCCGAGTTCCACTTCGGCCTGCTCGACTGGAGGCCCGGGAGGGGCGATAGCGGCGCCGGCGCGGGCGGCGTGTGGCCGGACGTCAGGTACGGCGTGCCGGAGTACCCCGGCGGGCTCAACCTCCAGCACAGCATCGAGTACTGGCTCACGCTGGACCTGCTCGCGTCCGAGCAGGGCGCGCCCACGCCGTGCACCGCCGTGCGGGTGCGCGACGCCGCCGCGGCCGACGTCGTCTTCGTGCCCTTCTTCGCGTCGCTCAGCTTCAACCTCCACTCCAAGGTCGTGCCACCCGCGCGGGCCAGCGAGGACCGCGCGCTGCAGCGGAGGCTCGTCGAGTTTCTCGCCGCGCGGCCTGAGTGGCGGAGGTCCGGCGGGAGGGACCACGTCGTGCTCGCGCACCACCCCAACGGGATGCTGGACGCGCGCTACAAGCTCTGGCCCTGCGTCTTCGTGCTCTGCGACTTCGGGAGGTACCCGCCCAGGGTGGCCAGCCTGGACAAGGACGTGATCGCGCCCTACCGGCACGTCGTCGGCAACTTCGTCAATGACTCCGCCGGCTACGACGTCCGGCCGACGTTGCTCTACTTCCAAGGCGCCATTTACAGGAAAGATGTAAGTAGCTTGTCGCTTGTTCTTTGCTGAAAGGTTTCTTATTTTCGCTAATGCAGGAATATTAAATCGTGGTGGGATTAGCCAACTTCTAATTAAGTAATGTGATTATATCTCTTTTTATAATGAATGAATGTTCTCCATGTGTTCTTCCCCTAAAATGAATTGGGAATGTTTGCCATGCAATAGTACTAGATGACTGGTTAAGTTTTAATTCAGAAGCACTTAGCTAACTCCCTTCCCCTCCGTGGTACTACTTAGTACTTACTTCAAGTGCACTAACCATCGCCACGGGAAAATGTCATTGTTATGAATCAATTATGGCCACTGGGCTTTGCCAACTGGAGTGTTCTCAGTTTGGTGCGCATTCACTTCTTTCAAATGACTGCTCCCTGCGTACTTACAGACTCTGTTAAGAAATTCATCACTCGATAATTCAGTAGTTTTACATCTAACAAGACAGGTTAAAGATCAAAATTGTGATTTATGTAGCTACACAAATTGGCCAACCCCAGAAGACAATTGATTGTTTACATGATTAATGATCTATTGACCTATTCACTGCAATGTTGCAGGGTGGTTTCATCCGACAGGAACTGTATTATCTTCTCAAAGATGAGAAAGATGTACATTTTTCGTTCGGAAGTGTAGCTGGCAATGGGATTGAGCAAGCGACACAGGGGATGCGGGCTTCCAAGTTCTGCCTCAACATTGCAGGCGACACGCCATCCTCCAACCGCCTATTCGATTCCATAGCCAGCCACTGTGTCCCCATTATCATCAGCGACGAGATTGAGCTCCCATTTGAAGATGTCCTTGATTACTCGAAGTTCTGTGTCATAGTGCGTGGTGCAGACGCAGTCAAGAAGGGCTTTTTAATGAGTCTGATCAAAGGAATACGCCAAGAAGAGTGGACGTGCATGTGGAACAGGCTGAAGGAGGTAGAAAAGCATTTTGAATACCAGTACCCATCTCAGAACGACGATGCTGTCCAGATGATCTGGAAGGCCATAGCTCGAAAGGTGCCCTCAATTCGGTTGAAGGTCAACAGATTACGAAGATTTTCTCGGTTTGACACTAACAGAACATACGAGACCCCGCCAATATATTCCTCGCTACAAAATCAAGCTCGTTGATTTTAGAGTAACATTCTTTCAGCAGGTTTTCAATCCTCTGCTAGAGTGTTGCCGCAAGCGGGGACCAAGTGTTACAGTTGCAAGAGATTAATGGAGTAAAGTACACCTGATACATGTTAGCATCACAGCAGAATCACAGATCCGAGGGCATAAATTTTCTTCTCATTCTTTTACAGATTTTCCACGAAAATGTGCTTAGCTGCAGGTTAGGGACGATAAATTTTGTACCAGAAGCTGTATATTCTAGGCAGTAGTGTGATTACTGATTAGCTACTTGGTTGCACATTGGTTCACTTCCACAGGTGTAATTTAACAATCTTAGAGCAAGAGTTTTTTGGTACCTTGCCTGATTCTGTCAATATATTTTATGCAGGCGACAAAGCAATCTAGTCTGCTGATCTGAAGGGCAAGTGCGTCGGCCAAATTGAGTGCCTCTTGCGTCTTGTCGGGTCCTATTTGGGTCCCAGAATTGCAAGTTACGTGGCAATTTTGGGTCGTTCTCTTCTGCCGCAGAAATCCGGCCTGCGCACACGGTTAGCGTATTTCGGCAGACTGGCTGGTGCCGACCAAGGTTCAAAAAACTGCCGAAATCTCAAAAATTTTGGCCAAGATTTTGGATTCTAGCCGGGGACGGGATCCAAAATACTGCCCGGTTAAATTTTTTAAAATTGCTACAATAATCTCAGAAATTTTGGGAAGGCTTTGCTAGATCTTGGCGAAATCTGGGTTTTCTTTTTACTTTTTATGGTCGGATTTGACTGGATTTGGTCCAATGACCCTTAAGAAAGTCATCTTCCATGAAAATTTGTTGAAAAACCGATTTTTTAAGACATTTTAAAATTTCGGCAGAAACATTGTCAGATTTTTATAAAATTGTACAAGCTTGATCATGATCTAAAAAAATTATGGTACCATCTTTAGTAGTGTAGGATAATACATAATTTTTTTCAAAATAATTGAAATTCATTTTTTATCTTAAAAGAATCAAAAACAGAATGAACATAATTGGGACAATAACCTTGTCAGAATTCTATAAATTTCCTTGAGTGTGATCATGATCCAAAATTTTTATGAGAGATTAATAATTGCTTCAGTACCATTCTCTAAAAATTTTAACTTTTTTTGTTTACTCAATCAAATCTGTGTAAGCATTGAACTTCATGTGTTATATTTCAAAAATAAAAAACATAAAGAACATAAATGGTATATTGCCCTTCTAAGAATTTTATAAATTCACTAAAGTGTAATCATGATTCAAACTTTTTGAGATCTTAAGATATTCAAAAATTCTAAACTTTTTTTGATTGCTAAAGCAAATCTATATATTGATCATTAGGCTTTTATCACTATCAGTTTTTTTTAAAAAATTCTTAAAGCTTGCTCTGATATGAAAATTTTATAGAAAACATTAATGATATATCAGGACTATCTACAAAAATTTTCAAAATTTTCTAACGTGGTTTGAACCATTTTTTGTTGTTGAAGTTTGCCGGTAAGACTTTTATAGACATTAGCACTGTCCGAATTTTTAAAAATTCATGATGAAGCTTTATCACCGTATAAAAATTTTATGGAAACATGACAAATCATAACCATGCACAAAAAATTTCAAAACTTTATAACGTGGTTTGTTCCATTTTTCATTCGGTTCAAACATACCGGTCAACGTTTTATTAGGATGATAGCAATGTTCGAATTTTTAAAATTTCCTTAGACTTGATAATCATCTGAAATTTTTATAGAAACATCATTGATGTGTTAGAAACCTCCACAAAAAATTTCAAGATTTTTCGATATCGTTTAAGCTATTTTTCGCTCGGTGCAATTTCACTGAAATCTCACGGTGAGATTTTGGGCATTCCGGCCAAAATTTTGGTTTTTTCGGTGCAAAAAAAAAAACGGATTTGAATTTTTGTTTTTGTATTTCGTCCGAGATTTGTCTGTCGGCCACCTCCAAAATGTAAACGAGATTTCAAACCGTAGTGCCGACTCACGAATTTCCCAGGGCGAGATTACTCGATAACGAGACGCAGAGAACGGAAGACGAGCATGGCAAGGGATGACCTTTCGTTCCCGTGAACAATCAACCAGTCAGAAATCCTTTCAGGTTTAACTATTACTATCTTGCAAGAACGAAATAACTGAAAAGGAGTTTGAACGGAACTGCAGACTCCTACTTGCCTCCTGGACCGGAGCCTTATATTAGACAGGATTTGTAGCTTGGTTCTTTTGAGCCAGGATGACACACAGGAAACAGAGGCAGAATGTACAAAGCAGCAGATAACATAAGGGCATGAAACAAAGCTTTTCTTGTGTATGCATATAACGGAAGAGAAAGAGAAGGGCTCACCAATGAGCAATGCTCGACACAGGGTCTAATGACAGGAAAATTCATGGTTCTTATGAGTGCTCGTTTTACCTACAATTTAAAATGCTGACAAAAAGGTTAGACTCCGGACATGATACTTGTCCAACCAATAATAGCATCTCCCGCTGTGATAACAATTTATTGCATGGAAGGGCCAAATGTGATTCTATCAGAAGTCTGTAGATAGCAAAGTTCAGACACGGACACCGTATTCAGATATTTTGTTGATCCTTTCTTCCAAGACATATCTCTGGTTTTTCAAATCAGAGGCCATGGAAGCCACCTGAAAATTTAAAAAGCGGGAATAAGTTTGAAAACAATGTTTCATTAATAGGTCACAATATTTCTCATACATATAGCCATTACACTTGCCTCTGCTCGTAATTCAAGAGATTGCCTGGTTGGAATAGTTCGTAGTTGATCCATCAAACCTAGGGCCACAATAATAATAATGAACAGATTATAAAACATAAAGTAAACAACCAAAGGATGCATGCTACCTCTTATCTGTAGATAGGAGTACATTGTTTCAAATTATATAAGGGTTAAGAAAACAATTCAACCAATGGGCTTATCCGATTTTGAAAAATAACTTAATACCTGCAGCTGTGGATTCTGCCTTGTAAATGGAACTTATAAGAGATTGGATCTGCTTACCAGTAGCTCTGAAAAAGGCATGAGCACAAATTTTACAACATAGCAGTAAGAAAGCATTGACCATGTTCAAGAAAATAAAAGAAGAATAGATAAGGCAAACTTTGTCAAGCTAAACCTGCATAGATTACCTCAAATCAGTTCGTCCACGCTGCAGATCACTTTCACCAATGGCTATTTTGTCGAGGGTGTATTTGGAATCTTTTTTCAAGGTTTCAATAGATGTTTTGTACTCCATCATACTTTGCTCAGCATCATTCAGTAAATCCTGTAAAAGTTATTTGCGAAAACATCAGATACATTCATAAACAAAAAGAATGTTTGTTTGTCGTGATTCTCATGCTTATGACCTTGTTGGACAAGGTTGGTTACTAACAAAAGCATTTAGCAGCATGATAACTGAGACACGAGAATGTACTAGGAGAAATCATTGTTACATGATTGTACCATCCGTAAGATATACGAAACTACTGAAACATACATAATCTAATGAATGTTATAGATGTTCAAACAAAATGTCAGTAACTAGTGTAACCACATTTGAAAGGACTATACCTTTTCAGTCTTAAAACGCCCAAGAGTATTGCGGTATAAAAATCTCCGAGGACCTGATAATACAAAATTCATTAGCATCGAGAGAAAAGTTAGCATTCAGTTTGTTTTATGAGAACAAAAACACAACAGTATTTCAGTAAAAAAGAAGAAGGAAAGGACTGCTTCTGAGCTACTTCTTCTTGACTTTTAAAAGGGCACGTTTATCATGTGCTTCACATGAAAATCTGACTGTATAATCCTGATTAAGACAACCTACCATCCACGCTATCAAGCTCAAACAGACAGCCCACCAGTTAATCTGCATAATATTCACAATCCCTTTATTCCTTTTTGTTTTTTCCTGGCATTCCTTGATCACTTGCATGGCCACCGTGAAGAGCAGAGAGATCACTTCAATGGATCATTGCCAAATAGAGGAGTCCCTCAAGGCAAGTCATGCAATAGTTTTGCAAAAATTGGTTGTTGATAAGTAAATGCCTATTAGCAATCAAGGTTCCTAGGTAGGTCTTTTCAATGTGATGTGATTGAAATGGACTGTCCATTTTAAGTGATTTCTTGTCGAAGTTTGCCCAAACGAAGTTAAATGGTTCATAAGTACCATTTCCCTGGGTTGCATCCCAACTAGGAATCATCAAACCAAGAAAGGCAAAAAAATATATGGCTAGGTTTGATCCATTTGAGCATGGATCAGGCCAGGTTTTGAGCTTTTAAGATAAAGTTATATATGGAAGCACCTCTCAAATGGAAAGTTATTGCATACTTATTATTCATGTGCATATCCTCTAGCTTCAAAGCTATAATCATTGCTAGGTGTTACGGATTCCAATGTGGCATGGACACTGTCTACACTTCAATCAACCAGAGAATATAATTGAAACGATATAATGTTTTTCAACGGAAATTATTACAACAGAACATGTGAAGTCTCCGAGTAAGAAATCCAGCTTCATGAACATTTCGATTGCTCCAGGGTAGAACATAGTGTATTCTCTAGGGAGTTAATGAGAAGAAGAACACATTTACAATTGCAACTAGAATGAATCTTCTCCAAGACTAATCATGAATCTCCAGACTACGAACATAAGGAACCACCTGAGGGATAGTGCTTCAAATTCATAAGTCTTGCAATATTATCTCTAGTAAATTAACACATAAAAAGATTTGCCTTGTTCACTCCTGATTAACATGGGACATCTAGCTTTGTTGTTTTTTTTCTGGTCAATATCATTTCCCAAGAATGTAATTGTGTACATAACTACATATGGATATATAGTAGGAGCCAAACCAGTTCAAAAAATGTAAGACAATAAACCTTTTTTTTTAACTAGAAAACAGTAGGAGAGGCTCCTACTGTTTTATATTAAAATATTAAAAAGAGAGCAAAGTACAAACCTTGTGGAATTACAGAGTTTTAAGCCAGGAAATTACAAGCAGTCTAATAGTGTCTTTGATCCTATGCAGATCAAGAGTGTTAGTTTGGAGACTCTCTAAAGACAGCAATTACAAGGAGTTAATCCACTGGATAACAGTAGTTTTATCATGATTTTTAAATCTATGCGAGTGAAGAACAACATCCTCAATAAAGTTTTGTTTCCAAACTTGAACAGAGGGCTGGGCCTGTTCAAAGATCTTTTTGTTTCTATTCTTCCATATCTGCAATGAGGTGATCAAGAATAATTTGTTGAAGAGATTTCCAAAACTCAGACAAGCCTGCTTGATCATATCCAGGATGTCATTTGCCAGGTTCCAATGAATGCTGATCTGCTGCCAGCACCTTTGGCTAAAAGAGCAGGCAAACAACAGGTGAATTGTTGTTTCTGTTTGAGTTGTTTGGCACAATACACATGAGCTGTTGTTCTCGGTGGACCAGTTCATTCGCATCAACATTGTCTTTGTGTTGAGCCGTTGTTGCAGCATGAGCCATCCGAATACTCTGAGCTTTGGACTGCATCTGTTTTACATTATCATTTTAGAGGAGCAGGGGCGTCTGGCATTTGAAATTGATGGTTGCAGTATCTTTTTGATGAGTACGAAGTTTGTCCCCAGATGTATGACCATTGATCGTTTAGGGAGCTATCGCAAGAGAAGTTAAGCAAAAGGTTTATAAGACAATAAACTTGGTGGCCTGTGGATGGATCGTTTACTTCCTACTTACTATCAATATCAGTCCCTATGCATTATCCACTTGATTATCCAAACCCATGACATAACCTTGTTTCTTTTTAACCTTTCAAAAGCCACCATTATGAGGTGTCACAATTTGAGAAGACAAGTATATTAGCAACATGTCTATTATGGAAGTACAAACATGCAATTCATCAATCATGGCTTGCCCATGTCATGCCCCATACAAGCACAAGATTCCAATGGCAGTAGGCTTCCACAATAACACCATAGAAATACGTACCTCTGAACAAGATGAATCCTGCGACAGTGGCACAGCCAATTGCCTCCGCCTGATGCTCGCTCACAAGAACCAGTGCATCCGAAATAGTACCTATAATCAAAATAAAACAAGAAATAACTGTGGACCATCGTAGGCGAAAAACGCAACCTGAGAAGAGAAAAAGGACAGCTCTTACCTTTAGCCCCCTCCACAAACGCATCCTCATAAGCTTTGTACTGTGACCACAGCCCTGGTGTAAAACTCTACGTATGCAAGCAGAAAGAGGGTGAACCAAAAAAAAAATCTTTAGGGGCAAAATGAAATTATGCAAATTTCATTTCCGTTGATCCAACAAAATGTGTAAGCGAGGAGAATGCAGCTTTACAAGCATCTTGTACAAATCCAATAGCAGTAAAGTCTAGGAATCGTTCAGGGAAGAGAAAGCATGCCACCACTGCGTACATTCTCTCCTCCAAAAATGAGATAGGAACATCATGTTAAATTTTGCCACTGAAGCCTAAACACATAAAAGTGCTCATTCAAGTTCAATTGTAGTGCTAAATACAGATTCGATTCAGTCAAATACGTGATATCATATCTGAGATAAAGAAGGGAGACCAGGGACACGAATCTATCCAAGATCCGTAAAAAGATTGGAACTTCCTATAGGATTACGGGAGGGATGGAGACCTGGAGCTTGCGGAAAGGCCACGGGGAGGCGGAGGCGGCTTCCTCGCCTTGCGCCGGTCTGCGGCCGGTATCCGGCGACGCCATCGACTGTGCTGCTGCTGTCTCTCCGGCGACCGACGGGTTGCGGCACTCGCGGATCTATCGGGCTCTCTCCCTCTCTCTCTTGGGCCTGTTCCAGCACGGGACAAGAAGAGATTTTGAGATGAAGCATTGAAGTAGCCCATGAACAGATACCTTTTCGGCCTCATTGGGCATGACTGCATCGCCAGTTTGATTATTTTTTATTTAATCTTTTATAAATTTATTTCCGTCGATGACATCTCACTTAACTTATTTTCAGTTCTGACCTTTTTAATCACAGCATTGATTATCCTATAGCCAAACAACACTGTCACCCCGGTCATGTTGGGGCCTGTGCAATGACCAACAGCGTGGCCAAAAAAGCTATTTTCTGGCTTGGAGCTAGATTCTCTACTACTTCTAATTAGGAGTTGGTGGCAGTGGTCCGTTCTCCTCTAGAGCATCTGATTCGTTGGATCTGACATGAACGGTTTAGATAGAAGAGGATATAATCATATCTTACATGGAAGGATTTTATCATATCTTTTTTTGAATAGAAATATTATTTTAGCATATCTCTATTCACATGTTCTTACTATGCAAGAATGTTATTCATATATCTTATAAATGGAAGGAATTTCTTATCATATCCTGTATGGATAGAAGGATATACTCACCATATCCCATAATACAAGAATTCTATCTCATCATATCTGGAAATACATAAATTAAAAGGAAAGAATTACGCAACCAAATCACGTGCCAATCACGAAGATGTCGGGGGAGATTTGACTTTCATCTGCCTGCGTATGCTGCCTTCTGCTTTCATCTACTCTCTATTAGAGAGCACTCACTCTCATCTCCAGGAGGATAGGCTGGTCGGTAGTAGAGACACACGCAGAAAGAGAAGAGAAGAGAAAGGCTGCGTGCAAGAAGCAAAAAGATTTCCTACAAGAGGAAGACAATAACTTTCTCCTCCTTCAATGGTAAGGATTAATATCTCTATACCAATTCTAATTAAGAGTTGGTGGCGATCGTCCGTTCTCTTTCAGAGTACTTGATTCGTTGGATCTAACATGAACGGCTGAGATGAAAGAGGATTTAACCCGATAGTCAAATCTCTTCGGAGGAACAAATTTTTCCTACTATTAAAACATAACTAAAGTTAGTGTTCTTTGCAAATAAATTTTTTCTCGCAAATTGAGTTTTCGTTGCAACGCACGGGCACATGACTAGTATCCTGTAAAATGGCAGTGTTGTTTTTCATGAACGTTGGCGTGGCCAAAAGAGCCAATTGGAAATAAGTTGGGCAAGAAACTATTAATAAAAATAAATTAAAAGGGAGTTAAATAATAAAACTTGGTCCACCAGTGTCGACGATCGGGACCGTCGACCGCAGAAAAGGGGATGCAAGAAGATCGTTCGGGAGCGGGGTCCGAAGTCGTGCTCGTTCGGAGGCACCTAGCGTCAGAGGGAGATCGTCGAGGAAGAGACATCAGACACGAGGTTTATACTGGTTCGAGCCCTCGGGGTCGGGTAATAGCTCTACTCCAGTCTTGCCATGAGGCGAAAGGTGTGTATATGGTTTTGTGAGGGGGCACAAACAGGACTCGAGCAAGGGGTCGCTCTGTTGTTTTTCTTGGCGGGTGTTGCGCGTTCTGCGTGTGTCTTCTGGTCGTCTCGTGCCCTCTCTCTTTGGTCGGGGCGATCCGTTGCTTTTGTAGCCCTCCGGGAGCCTTGCTGCTTGGTCCCGAGGCTAACGTCATGAGCCCGTGGCGAGTTGACGGGTGCTGATGAGGGGCGTCAATAGCCGTTGGGAGCCTGACGGGAGCTGTTGAGAGCTTGACGGGAGTTGTTGAACCCTAGTTCCCACGCAGGGGTAGGTAGAGCGTTGATTCCCACGCAGGGGAGAGTTTTTACACGAGATAAATAAAACGTTACAGATGCCTTTTTCTCTGGAGGTCGTGGCGTGTTGAGGTCGAGGCGTCGAGGTCGAGGTGGATGGTGCCTGCCCTTGCGCTTGTGCCCGAGTTCGCTGGTCCCGAGCCCGAGCATCGGGAGAGCGCCTCCCAGGTCGAAGATGAGCCCCCGGGCCCGCAGAAAGCCGCCACGGGACCCCGGGGGAATGCTTACACGTGGCGAGGGTACCGATCCCTGACAGCAAGCCCCCGAGGCTCAAGGGACGGCCCTAAGTTCGGGGCGCTCTTGAGTCTGATTGTTCTTTTAAGAAGGGATCGGCTCTACTGTCGAGCTCGGTAGCCCCCGAGGCCGACCTCGCTCGCCCGAACCCTCCAAGGGCCCTTGTCGTGGTCGCTCAGACATGCCCTTTCGCTTTCGCGGCATTGAATTGGAAACCGTGTCTGGAGGACGTCTGGTCTTCGCCGCCTCGGTTCCCCACAAGGGATTCGAGGAGGCGGTCTACAACACCTCGTGTTCTGACAGGGAGGGCGGCGGACACGGGATGCGACGCCTCGGGTCTCCGGGGGGAGGTTCGAGGAGGCGCGATCGTGGCGCTTCACGTTCTCTGCCCGAAAGTATGTCCTGGCGCGCCTTTTGAGGAGTAACTGATGCTAGCTGTCAGAGATCGGGCCTCTTTAAAAGCTCGAAGCCGCATACCTCTGAAGTTCTTCACTCTTGCGCTGCGCCTTAGCCTCTCTGCTTGTTGCCTTTTCGCTCCCCTAACCCGCTTCGATTTCTCTGAGTGCCATGGTCAAGTTTGGGAAAATTACCTTGACCACGGAGAGGATGAAAGAGCTCGAGGCGCTGGGGCTCTTGGACCCAACGACCTGGTGGCTTCCGGCGGCCGGGGAGGTCGAGCTGTGTCCCCGGGAGGACGACGTCGTGTGCACGGAGCAATACACGCTCTTCGGGCTGTGGACCCAGGAGAGCGACATCATGGCAGCCGTTCTCGCACAATGCGAGATCGAGCTTATCAACCTGGTTCCGAATTCTATCCTTCTTCTTTCCATCTTCTCTCATCTCTGCGAGGGATTCTTAGGGATCCTTCTCACTCCCTCTCTTTTCTTTCGTTTTTATTCCTTGTTCTGCACCTCGAAGGACCCCGTTGTTGGGTGCCTTTACTTCCGGTTGCGGACCGGGCTCCCTTGCACCTTTCTTCAAGTCCCGACCCGGGACTCCCTCGGGCCGTGGATGGAAAGGTGGTTCTATTTGAAGAAGGACGAGGGGAGCGAGCTCGCGTACAACGGCATTATCGTGGACAGCAAGCGCGAGACCTCGGAGCCTGAGGACTCGGCAACCGACCAAGAGGCCGTCGCCACTATCCACATCTGCGCGACGCACGGCCTTACCAGTCAGGCCGTGGCCGTGGATTACCTGCGGGCTCAGGTGTCCCCTCTGCGGAAGAGGGTGCACCCATTTTTTGAGATCCGAGGGAGGGACGACCCTACCCGAGAAAGCGCCAAAGGTAAAATTTCTTCGACATTACTCTTTCTCGAGCTCGGGCGAACTCCTTCTTCTGATTGCCTTCCATCCTCGTTTTGTTTTTCTGCAGCCTCGGCGGAGTCGTGGGTGGCGGCGCGCATGCAAGAGATGTTTGGGAAGGCAGCCCACATCTACAGCCTCGATGACCCCGTCTCCAAGAACATCTTGAGGCGGAGCAGCAAGGTAACCCTTTTCCACCAACTTTCGTCAAGTTCGACTCGGGCTTAGGCCTGCTCTGACCGTGTCGAGCCACGCAGGAGAGCTAGGAGCCACGGGAGATGGCGAGGGGCTCGCCGCTTTGCCGCCCGGCCGGGCAAGGGCAAGAAGATCACAAGAGGCCTACCTCGATGCCCTGTGCCAAAGCCGCCAAGAAGCCCCACGTCGAGTGGGGCGATCGCGCGATGGTAAGTCATTTTTCACCGAGACTAGAGACATCCGGGTTCGACCTTAGCCTCTTGTCATCCCCGACCGTTTTCTCTTCTCTGAACTTCTTCTTTTCTTCTTCTCGCAGCAAGAACGGGTGGCGGCGACCGTCGAGCCCGCGCCCGACGTCGCGGACGTAAGACGCCTAGGGAGAAGACGCTTCCTCAGCAGCCACGGGAGCGGGGCGTCGGGCCACACCCCCGCCACCCAGGAGACGGAGACTTGTCACCCAGGTATGTGCCCATCTCTCGCTTGGGGTCATGGGCCTCAGGAAACCTTTTGCAAGTCTTCGAGACCTTTTTCGTTATAGGCCCTAATCGTTGTCCAGGGCGAGTCCGAGGACGAGGAGGAGGACACGAGGGACTACCTCTTGGTCCCCCCAGCAAGGCCGCATCACGCCCAGCTTACTGCGGTGCCCTCGGAGGGCGACGCGACCGGGGGGCCCGACTAGGGCTCACTGACGGGCGGGCCGCAGCGAGGCCGACATCGCGTCGGGTCGCAGCGGAAGTCGATGTTACTGGGCTCGCCGCAATGAGGTCGGGCGCGGCTTGCGATCACCACCGATCTTGGCGGAGCACCAGGTACGCCGATCCCCCTCGTTGGTGGTCGTCTTGCTCTTGAACTTTGGCTTTCTTCGCAATTTTGTTTTCCTTAGCAGGCTCGGTCCCACCCGCGTCGCCTTGCGCTTCGCACGAGGCAGCACGGGCGGGTGCCTCCCCCGGCGTCACTGACCCGGCTCCAGAGGGAGCCCTAAGGGACGCACGTCGTCCCTGAGTGATAGCCGTGCGAGGCTCGAAAACCGTCTTCAGGAGGTTAGTTGAGTTCGAGCCCATCTCCTTACTTCTTTGCTTTGCTTTGCACCCGTGGGGCCGTTGTGACACTTCTCGTGCCTTTTTAGGGCTTGGACTTGGTTGCCAGTGGGCTCAAGACCATGCGCGTCCACGCCAACCAATTTCGGGCGCTTTGCTCCTTGGTCGAGGAACGGGAGCAGTATGTTCTCGGCCTCGAGGAGAGCGTAGCACGGATGGAAGAGAAGATCCAGCAGCTGAAGGAGGAGCATGATCTCGAGCTCTCGAAGGCCGTCGAGGCCGAGCAAAAGCTGTCGGCCGAGGCCCTCGCGAGCGCCCGTGCGAAGGCCGAGAAGACTCATGAGGAGATCCGCACGACAGCCGCGGAGGTCGTCGAGACTACTCGCGTGGAGGCGGAGACGCTCTGTAAACGAGTCGCAGAGCTCCCCGCCGCCCCCACGAAGGCCTCCACCGAGCTCGAAGCGAAGATGGCTGAGCTCGAGGAGAAGTTAGGGCGAGCGACTCGGGCGGGGAAGAGCGCCTTAGCCCAGCTCCAGGAGAAGCGGAGCCGCGTCGCCAACGTCGAGGTCGAGACGCTGGCTTTGAGGGCCAAGGTCGCCGCGCTTGAGTAGGAGAAGCTTGCGCGGGAGATGGCCGATCTGTAGATAGGTTAGCAAGTAAGAAAAAGGGGCGAGGGGACTCGACCCCCTTGTAAACATTGGTTATATAAATTTCGATTTAGAAGGAATAAACTCCCTTTATGTTCGAAATTGAATGCGTCTTGCTCGAGATCAAATGTCTTCTCAAGACTTAGTCAGAAATCTTCGCTCGAGGTCGAATGGCGTCTCATTAAGACTTAGCCAGAAATCCTGCTCGAGGTTAGATGGCGTCTTATCAAGACTTAGCCAGAAATCCAAGACTTAGTCAAAAATCCTGCTCGAGATTAGATGGCCTTCGCCTCGCCGTCCCGCCTTAGTCGACGGTTCGGGGCGCGGAGTTGGCCATTGGGACTTGAAGTCTAACCAACATTCTCGTCCTGAAAAAAAGGTCCACGACAGAGTTAGGTCAATGGACATGCTTTTGGTCAGGGGCGAACCTTGATCGTGTCGTTAGGTCGAAACGGCCAAGTTTGGAAACTCTTGGTCCTGCCTCGTCGCCGCGTCCTTGCTGCCGATCCCGAGGAGCTGGAGCCAGTCGCCGGGGCCTGAGGGTTAGCCAATATTTTGACCTGAAAAAGGAGAGCCCACGACAGAGTAAGGTCATTGGACATGTCTTCGATCGAGGGCAAACCTGAATCGTGGCGCCAGGTCAGGATGGCCGAGCCTGGAATCATTCGAGCCCGAGGCCCCCCCTCGACGGGCGGCCTCCCATTCAATCACTCGACGGGGGAATAGTCGGCTTACGGCGATAAGAATCGGCTTACTACGGTCAGAGCATCCCCGGAGGAATTTCTTAGAAATCCGTGACCTCCGAGCCTGGGAGAGCTTCAGGCTCGATGTTAGGTTAAGACGGCCGAACCCGGGAACACTTGGGCTCGAGCCAAGTTTTGGGGCGTCAGGTCGAGACAGCCGAACTCGGAAATGCATCGAGTCCGGCTCCCGAGGGCGCTTTGATTCAAACTCGCCATGGGGAATAGTCGGCTATCTGCGATAAGGATCGCCATCGCGATCAAGCATCCCGGAGGTGAATCTAAAGTCCATGTCCGCCGAGCCCGAGAGTTGTCATCAGGCTCAGGGTGCCCTTTGAGGATGGCCCCTGGTCGGTAGACTGCGGGGAATGGTCGGCTTACCCCGATAAAGATCGATTTATGGCGACCAAAGCATCCCCGAGGCGGACCTAGAGACCGCGACGTGAGGCCAAGGCACGCGAGTTGCAGGGGAAAGATTCACAGATATAGATAATAAAAAAAAACCTCCAGGTACCTCGAGGTCAGGGGGCTCTCGGCGTAGGGATGAAAATGGAACGGAATTTCCTACCGTTCCGGAGAAAAATGGAAACGGAATTTTTTTGTCGGAAACTGAAACGAAAATGGGAGATCAATTTTCGTCGGAAACAGAAACGGAATCGAAAATTCCGTATAAGTGAAACCGGAAATTCTGTCGAAAACTTGGCCCACTTGGCCCAAAAAGTAGAATGGAGAATTTACATTTATTTTCGAATTAAAATAATTTCAGAAATACAAAAGGCTTTATAGAAAATATCAAATAGAGTTCAAAAATTTTGAAATTTTTTTCAAAAATACTTTGGAACATTTTGAACCTAGAAAAAATATTTCTATCATAATTTTGGTTTTATTTTTCATGATTAAATTAATTATATAAATTTGAAAAATAGAAAAATAGCATTTATAAACTCCAAAATATCCAAGATAAATCTCAAAAAATCATAAATGAACATTGAACAATAATATACAAATTTTAGGGGATTACATCTTTATAGTTGGAGGAGCAAGAGGATGTCGATGATAACGATATGGAGGAGGACATGATGGTCTGATCTGGGGGACAAATAGTGAGTTTTCAACTGACAAACCATAGAAAAAACTTCCTAGTGATACCGGTGAACATAACATTGTTCTTGTATCCTCATTTGAGGTAGAATAAGTTACATTGTTTTTGCAGTTATGTATATTGTGATCATGTACTACGTTCTTGTGGAATTTTCCACTTTCGTTTCCGTATCCGCCCCATTCCGTTCCGCATCCATTTTCGTATCCGTTTCCGGGGTTTCCGATTTCGTTTCCGTTACCGGTAAAAGAAATGGAAATGGAAACGGAACGGCCATTTACCGACCGTTTCCGTTCCGTTTTCATCCCTATCTCGGCGTGACCTCTGGTCCAAGCCCTGCTACAGGGGGGAGCCGAGACGCGATGAGAATCGGCTTATAGCTGGCTGCGACCCCCTGAAGGTGGTCCTTATGATCACGCCTTGTGCCCGCGTCGCTCGAGGTGCGAGGAGACATAAATGCGGGCAATAATAAAGAACAACTTTAATTTGTGGGAAAGGCACGAGGCTGGGCTCGACACAGGGGAGTAGCCGGCTTACCGCGACGAGAACCGTCTCACCGTGGGCTTGATTCTCTGAAGGCGGACCTTGAGAACGCGACCTGACGTCGCGGTCCCTGAGACGCAAAAGAGATGTTAGTACAGGTGAGGGAAGAATCTCCTATTCCGGGCAGGTACTTATGCCGGGCTTGATCCTTGTGATGCGCGAGCGTAGATCACGCTCGAGGTGGTGGCCCAAGGGCGGCCCCATGTGCAAGGGAGCAGACAAAGTATTATAAGTATGAATGACGGAGCAAACATGTTTTCAGCAAACTAATGCTAGGTCAGCCCCACCAAACACTTCATCGAGGGCGCTTTGACGGCCTTGCCACGGGGGATAGTCGGGCCATCGCGGACGTGGCCCCTGGAGGTGTACCTCGAAACCGCGATTTTGTTCAAAAAAAGAAGGGGGAGCCAGACCGAGGCCTGAGTGTCTCGAGGCCGGGGGTCTCGCGGTTGTGATCGCTAGAGCGAGCCTTGCCGCGGAGGGGAGTCGTGACGCGATGAGAATCGGCTTACTGCTGGCTCGACCCTTCGGAGGCGGACCCTAGGATCACGACTCAGAAACGCATTTGCTCGAGACACAAAGAGGCATAAAAAAGATGACATAATCTTAGTTGATAAAGCAGAAGCATTTTATCATGAAAGCGAAAGGTAGAGCATTAGACATAGAATGTTCAGAGCTGGTCAATGTTCCACGAGTTCGCGAGCTCTCGGCCGTCGGGCATGGCTACCAGTAAGCACCCGTGCGACTGGCTTTGAAACGATGTCAGAGGGGCCTCCCACGGGGATGACTTGTTGGTGCTGGACCGGTCCTGAATCTGCTTTAGGACCAGGTCCCCAAATAGGAGCCCCTAGGTCGTTCCGATCGGGAAGCATGCCTGCGAAGGGCTTTGGAAGGACCGAAGATGTTGCCTAGAGGGGGGGTGAATAGGTGGATTAAAAAAAATGCAGCTAGATAAAAACACCCGAGGGTCTCAACCCGAAATGTCCGGTATATAACTGATATCGGATTGTCCTGACTATCCGGTTCAGAGTCCGGATATCTCGGATTAAAGATCTCGAAATGAGATTTTAAATCCCTGCAATTTTTCAACAATCTACTTGAATACAAAAGATCTAAATACTATTAGGTACCTGGGAATATTGTAGATCTGGAGCCAAAAACAACAATAGAGTAGATCGAGTCTTCCAAAGGTCTATCACAACAAACCCTAGCAAAAAACACAACAAAGAGCACGAAGACAAAGATTTTACCCGGTTCTGATTCTTGAAGGAATCCTACGCTCCATTGAGGAGGCACAAAGCCCGGATCCCTCTTGACCACTATCCTCCCTGTTGCACAAAGCACTCGCCGGTCTTCACTTCTTGCCTCTTTCCTTTCTGGAGGTGAGACTTGCCTTCACAAACTTCCGAGGCTCACCACAATGAGATTTGGAGGCTCCCGTGACTCCTTGCCGCCTAGAGGCCTTCAAACTCCAAGAGTAATAAATACGCTATAACTCAACTTGGAGGATGAAACTTGTGCTCAAAGATGAAAGATGCAAGTTCAAGTCACTCAAATCCACTCCTTTCTCCCAAAAGAATCAAATCTATCAAAGGCTTCAAATGGAGAAAGGGATTAGGGCTCAAGAGAGTGAGAGTGAGTGTTTTGAATGAACAACAAAGAATAATGGAGCTCCTCCTGTTAGGTGAAGAGTGATGGCTTAAATAGGGGCTCCAAAATCCAACCGCTGGGGTGAGTCATGCCAACCCGAGACTCCGGACATATAACCCAGAGACTCCGGATTGAGGAGAATTAGAACACACCGAGGCAGCTAACCCGGAGACTCCGGACTAATTAACCCGGAGTGTCTGGACCAAATGTCCTGATACTTGGACTATCCATAGAGCGCTAATGAGGGTGTCAACCCGAGAGTTCGGACCAAATGTCCTGATATCTGGTTGGCCCACTCGCCAGAGGTGTGTATTTTGACAAAAATGAAGTGCTTGAAGTGTTTATGCAATGCAATTTTTATCCTTGAGCACACGTATATCCTAAAAGTGATTTCCCGTTGCATCCATCTTAATAGTACGGCTATCCTTAGACTAAAATGAAATAGAGAAAATTTACAACAAGTCTTGATGCCGTCTTCACAAATTTTAAACTCGGCTGGGATCTTCAATTGCTTTCTCAAGATGATATTGCCTCTACCTCTGCATAGATTCTCACTTGATCATTAGTGTTTTAATTGTGTTGCCATCTATCACCAAAACTTCTTAAGAGGCCTAGATGCACTTTCAATCTCCCCCTTTTTGGTGTATTGATGGCAATACAATTTGAAAGCTTTTAAATGAAATAACAAAGATTTGAAACTATATTTTGAGTGCTAAGCATACAGAGAAGCTCCCCCTAAAAGAATGCAAAATTTAAAAAGAAAATTTTAAAAGAGCTTCCCCTATAACCTTGCAATCAAGGGATCAACAATGAGAATATACATATCAATTTGCAAGAGAGAATATAAAAGATATCATCCAACGAATAATAGTGACAATTTGACAAAGATGAATAAGCAATTTAACACACCACAAACAACTAAAAGTTTCACCGAACGATTAAAAAGCAAGTAAACAAGCAATTCAACAAGCACAAGCACACATAGTCAACAAGATAAAGGGCTGCGACGCTAGGCTACTAAACACTCCCCCTTTGGCATCAAGATACCGAAAAGGGAAGCGCTCGAAAAGAGGCTCACGCGTCGTCGCCGGAAGGTAGATAAGCTTCTTCTTCGCTGTCATCGCTGCTGCCACTGCCACTAACTTGAGCCGCTGAGGGGTGAATGCCAAAGAGTCGCTGAGTGGCGGAGTCTGCAGATGGTCCACCAGAGGACTCCTCTGACTCGCTGGCAGGAATATCCTCGCCTTGCTGACGGTGATAAGCCCGAAAGTCTCGGCGATGCTCTCGAATCTCCTGCCGGGTCTTTGACTGAGAAGATATGTCTTGGCACAAACAGAAGAGAGACTTGAGCATCCTCTTGATAGTGCTCCGGCTAGAGGAAGGAGAACCTGGAGCTACAGCACGAGCTGGTGGAGGAGCCGACGAGCTGGCATGAAACGGTCGACCACCGGTCCGCCTACCAACGGGGCACTCTGAGTCTTTGGAGCGGAAGGAGCTCGAACCTTGTAGGAAGGTGCTCCACATCCTTCACAAAGTCCGTGCCGCTGACATGATCCACTAAGGCCATAATGAAGGGTGCATACCCGCAGCTGCTGACGTTGCTCATCGAGTTGTGGCGAATGGCCTCCCATAAGAAATCCACCACATCAAAGCCATGAGTGCGCTCCACCAAGTGAAAAAGCAAGTTACGACCATAAGAGTTGATGGACGATGCATCACCTTCCTTGGGCCATAAGGAGACTCTGAGCATTCTGAGGAGAATGGCTGGCACTTCTTTCAAACCCTTAGTGGTTCCGACCACGGCGTCGAGAGAGATCATACAAGTCCTCAAGCCGGCTAGGAGATATGGCCTTCTTGTCATGAAGCTTGGCATCTTCGTCAACTCGACCTTAGTCAGTAGTACCCGAGCAAAGGACCTCTTGGTGGCTACATACCACACTCCATCACCATCCACCATATGGCATCCTCTGCCTTGTCAAAGTACAGTGGTGGAGTAGAACGCATGATGACTTCATCATTCCAAGAATAGCAAAACTCATTATATCCTTCACCTGATGGCGCTCGCAGATTTGAATGACTTCATTAAAGATTGGATTTTGGAGGTCTGCCATGTAAGCCCAATCAATGGTTTTCATCTTTATAACAGAGTGCTCCAGTGGAAAAAGCACTGATCCATAAAATTCTGAATGAAATCTGTTCCAAAACCGCTTGTCCACATACTCTTCTTGGTGGAATTCCGGTGGATCCTTATTTCTGTGCTCGATAATTGCTTTGCCCTTTCCTGACCCAACTCTGTAATCTATCGCGCGCGGGCGACTCATTTGACCCGGATAGCTCCACACGGGCCTGCTCTTCACTAGAGGGCCAATCACCACCCGGGCTGCCTGATGGTGCTTTTTCTTCTACTCACGGAGTCTTGCATGCGTGTCAGCAGGATGTTCATCAGGATTGGCTTGAGGTGCTGGAATTTGAGAAGAAGCATGAGGTGGATTGGTTGGTCGGCGAACCCCTCCCTGACTGATTTTCTTCACAGAATGTCTTTGCTTCTTGGAAGCGGAACCCGCTAAGGAGGATGAGTCGGGAAAATCATCACAGGATGGGCGCTTGCCGGCACCAGAGCCATGTTGAGAAGATGCCATCTAAAGGAACTAAAGAAAGGGATGAACAAGATAATTGCAGGAAAGTATAGATAGCAATTTAAGAATTTGGGCCGAGCAGTACAACCCGGAGACTCCGGTGATTTTGATCCGGAGTGTCCGGATAATCCGAATATCATGGATATACCATCCGGATACTCCGGTTGTTCAAGATCAAACCCAAAACCTAAATCGCAAATCTATCTAGAGCACAAGAAGACCATTCATAGGGATTGATCTAGGGTGAAAGGATTCTACCAAGGCAACCTATTTCAAGGCCTTTCTGAGACCAAAAAGATCAAGATGAGAGAGAAACAAGAAGAACTCACCGCACAAGATGAGATTGAACGCGGAGGGCAATCCGAAGAACTTCCCGAGATGTGGAGAGCAATCTTGAAGACTCCAGAGGGTGGGAAGCACACGGGAGATGGAGGAGAGGCCGGAGGCGATGGCTAGGGCTCAAAAAGGAACGGCAAGGATGAAGAGAAAAAGAGAGGAGAGAGAGAAAAGAAACCCTCCTCGAGCTTTTTAAAGAAGACAGTCGCCTCAACCCGGAGACTCCGGACTTTCAGTCCGGATACTCCGGGAAATCCAGATAGTCCGAATGAAAACTCCGGAGTGTCCGGATTGACTCTTTCGGGAGACGACTCAGAATTTGCAAGGAATGAACTTTAGATGGCTTATGGCAAGAGAAGAAAAGATCACAAGGCCCTACCCACTATGTGACTAGCGAACATTCAAGCAACCAAGCTATAGTCACACAGTAGAGGCTAGATCCACAGATCAAAGATTTCAAGTAACACAGAAAGGTCAAAGAAAGAGATCAAATAACCCTTTTGAAAATTTTGCAAACTTCAACCAATTTGCATGCATATATCAAGCCAAAGTTACGAGAGTCTAGAATATTTAACCCACCTCATATCACAAAATCTCTTCTCATCGAGTGGCTTGGTGAAAATATCACTAGTTGATCATTTGTGCTCACATGTTGAATATCGATGTCACCTTTTGTTGAATGATCTCTTAAGAAATGATGGCGAATATCGATATGCTTTGTATGGGAGTGTTGAACGGGATTGTTGGCTATTTTTATGGCGCTCTCATTATCACACAAGAGAGGTACATGGTTGTAGGTAAGGCCATAATCATTCAGGGTTTGTCTCATGCAAAGCAATTGGGCACAACAACTTTCGGCTGCTATATACTCGGCTTCGGTTGTGGATAGGGCTACGGAATTTTGTTTCTTAGAGGACCAGAAAACAAGAGATCTTCCTAAAAATTGACAAGTCCCCGAAGTGCTCTTTCTATCCACTTTACAGCCGCATAATCCGCATCGGAATAGCCAACTAATTCAAAAGATGATCCTTTTGGATACCAAAGCCCAAAATGAGGAGTGTGCACTAAATATCTCAAGATTCTCTTAACGGCCACCATGTGGCACTCTTTTGGAGCGGCTTGAAAACGAGCACACATACATACACTAAGCATGATATCAGGCCTAGATGCACAAAGGTAAAGAAGAGAACCGATCATCGAGCGATATACCTTTTGGACGA
Organism: Otatea glauca; assembly: GCA_036346275.1. Lineage (NCBI taxonomy): Eukaryota > Viridiplantae > Streptophyta > Magnoliopsida > Poales > Poaceae > Otatea > Otatea glauca. The sequence continues at coordinate 24,090,021 of CM070715.1, forward strand.
CCGGTTTACCTTCTTTGTCGAGGTCTAGATGTCCGTTGGTTTGCATAGGAGTCTTGATTGGCTTGGCGTTTTCCATACCAAACTTTTTCAGCATGTCTTTGATGTACTTTGTTTGGCATATGAAAGTTCCTTCCTTGAGTTGTTTGACTTGAAAGCTGAGAAAGAACTTCAATTCGCCCATCATAGACATTTCGAATCTTTTAGTCATGATTCCGTTAAACTCCTTACATAGTTGTTCATTAGTAGACCCGAAAATAATATCATCAACATAAATTTGACAAACAAATAGATCACTACCAATATGCTTGGTAAAGAGAGTGGGGTCGGCCTTTCCGACTACAAAACCTTGTTCGAGGAGAAAATCCCGAAGACATTCAAACCATGCTCTTGGTGCTTGTTTTAGTCCATAGAGTGCCTTGTGCAGGAAGTAGACATAATCTGGATATTTAGGGTCTTCGAATCCAGGTGGTTGCTCGACATAGACCATCTCGGAGAGTGGACCATTTAGGAAGGCGCTTTTCACGTCCATTTGATATAACTTGAAATCATGGTGAGTGGCAAAAACAAGTAATATTCTAATAGACTCAAGCCTAGCTACGGGAGCATATGTTTCATCGAAGTCCAAACCTTCGATTTGCGTGAAGCCTTGAGCGACCAACCGGGCTTTATTCCTAGTCTCCATTCTATGTTCATCTTGCTTGTTCCGAAAGACCCACTTGGTGCCAATCACGTTTTGCTTTGGTATTTCGACAAGCTTCCATACTTGATTCCGTTCGAAGTTGTTTAGCTCCTCTTGCATAGCCATTACCCAATCCGGATCTTGTAGTGCTTCTTCTACCTTAGAGGCTCAAGAGAAGAAACAAACGAGTAAAATTCACAAAAATTCGCAATTCGAGATCTAGTGGATACCCCCTTGTTAATATCTCCAAGTATGTTGTCGACTGGATGATCTCGTTGTATGCTTTGATGAACTCTTGGATGAGGAGTAGTTGCATTGGTTGTTTGGATGGGATCCTCATCGTCTTTAGCCGTGTTCGAGCCATCATGGGCTTGCATTGAGGAAGAGGAGCATCCGTGCTCTTTTGACTAGTCCGGATATTCGTGTCTCATCCTCGATATCTTGAGTTGGAACGCCAAATTTCTTCTTGCTCAAGAGGTCTCACTTCTCTAATAGCCGCTTTCTTAATTGCTTCACACGGAGGTTCTTCCTCACAAACACAAGACTATCAACTTGTTCTACTTGAGAACCATTAGTTTCATCAAAAGTTACATCACGCGAGATTTCAACTACACCGAGTTGTTGTTGAAAACTTCGGTATGCATAAGCATTTGATCCATAACAAGTAAGAAGCCTTCATCAACTTTAGGAGCAAATTTAGAAGACTTAGCTTTCTTGTTAAGGATATAGCATTTGCTTCCAAAGACTCTAAGTAGGAAACATTTGGCTTCTTTCCTAAGTAGCTCAGACTGTTGTTTTCTTCAAAATCTTGTGAAGGTATAGACGATTTGTACTATGACACGCAGTGTTGATAGCCTCCGCCCAAAAGATGTCGGAGACCTTGTACTCATCAAGCATTGTGCGCGCCATCTCGATGAGAGTTCGATTCTTCCTCTCAGCCACCCCATTTTGTTGAGGGGAATAGGGGGCCGAGAACTCATGCTTAATACCCTCATCATCGAGATAGTCCTCCTCACCAGTGTTTTTAAATTCGGTGCCGTTGTCACTTCGGATCTTCTTGATCTTCACTTCGAATTCATTTTGTGCCCTTCTCATAAATTTCTTTAAAGTTCCTTGGACTTCACTTTTGTCATGCAAGAAGAACACCCAAGTGAAACGAGAAAAGTCATCAACAATAACTAGACCATACTTGTTTCCTCCAATGCTTATGTATGTGATTGGACCGAACAGATCCATGTGGAGCATCTCTAGAGGTCTTGAGGTAGTCATCACATTCTTGGCGGGATGAGAAGCCCCAACTTGCTTTTCGGCTTGACATGCGCTACAAACCCTATCTTTCTCAAAAACAACATTTGTTAGTCCAAGGATGTGATTGCCTTTCATGAGTTTGTGAAGATTCCTCATACCAACATGAGCAAGTCGGCGATGCCATAGCCAACCCATGCTAGATTTAGCCATTAAGCACATTTCAAGATTTATTCTATCCGTAGTGAAGTCTACGAGATAGAGATTTCCCTTTAAACGACCCTTAACGGCTATTGAACCATCAACCCTCTTAATGACATCCACACCCTTATCACTAAACACACAATTGTAGCCCGCTTCACATAATTGAGCAACGGACAACAAATTGTAGCTCAATGATTCAACGAGCAAAACATTGTTTAAATGAAAGTCATTCGAGATATAAATCTTACCTAAACCTACCACTTCGCTTTACCATTGTCCCCAAATATGATGCTTTCACTATTTGATCCATTTGTATCCAAGTGTGCGAACATCGCTTTTCCCTGGCCATGTGGTGTGTGCATCCGCTATCCAATATCCAACTTGATCCATCGGAGATATAGGCCTACAAGAACAAATTTAGATTTTTCCTTTTGGTACCCAAACTTGTTTAGGTCCGCAGACGTTAGTAATAAGGGATTTTGGAACCCAAATAGATCGTGATATGAGAAGCATAGTTGGGTTTACGCCCAATATGATGAGCAACTACACGACCGAGATTAGTTCTTTTAAGCACATAAGAAGCAAAGAAAGTAGCATGATCCTTATAATTAGAATTTCTTTTGCTTTTGACAAAATGAATAGGTTCGTTCAACAGGGCAATTACGATATGATTCTTTTTGCCCTTGGGTGGTATATACCCAAGCCCATGCTTCATAGGGTTACCTTGACGCTTACCAAGAAACTCCTCTAATCCTTTGCTAGCCTTATAGGACTTTTGAAGTCCATATTCAAGCATTTCCTTGAGCTTCTCATTTTCATGAGCCAACACTTGCAAGGTCTCAAGGTTAGTGGCACAAGCATCAATATTAACATTATAGCATGTAGCACATCCATTGCTAGTAGATGGATATGAGAGATTGGAGTTGCCCATCAAGGAGTTAGGTTGCCATTCAAGTGATCAACAAGCTTCACTTCAAGCGCCTTGCAAGCATCCTTTACTTTGGCAAGTTCCTCTACGAGTGAAGCGTTGGTGATCACAAGACTAGTTAGCTCGGATTTGGTCATTTTTGAACTTTTGACCAACTCTTCAAACTTTCTCCTTTCATTACTTAGGCTCTTCTCTAGCGCACGGCATCTTACTTCCTCCGCCAGGGCGAGGTCGAGGGACCGTTCTTGCTCGGAGCCGACCTGGTCGACCGAGCTAACTCTGACGGAGCCCAACGCGACTTCGGGGCGGATGCCCACGCATCAAGACAAGCCGAAAGGGGGTCGCCCCTGTCGCTCGGCTTGGCGTGGTACGGATGGACTAGAGGACGATGTGAAGCTCGTCCACCCAAGCCTGGCCCCGCCGCTTGAGCTCGTCGAAGACTCGCTTCTTGACGCCTTGGATGATTTGTCCATTGGCGAGCTCAACCGCCCCGTTGCTCTAGGGATGACTTACCGAGGCGTAGCAAATTTTGGTTCCTCTCTCTTTGCAATACTCTTGGAACAGTTCGCTGGTGAACTGCGTCCCGTTGTCGATAATGATCCTGCAAGGGACCCCATACCTTGAGACTATAAATGAGCGAAAAAATCTCACCGCTTGGCTGTGATGGCGAGATCGCTCACCACCCATTTCGTGAAGGTGTCGATGGCGACGATAACAGAACTTCTTTCCCCGATCACTCGAGGAAGGGGCCGAGGATGTCGAGGCCCCAGGTCGAGAACGACCAAGCGAGGGGGATGGTCTGGAGGGCGTAGGGCGGCTGATGTGCCTTCCGAGCATGGAACTGGCAAGCTTGACAGGCGCGGACCATGTCCCGAGCATCCTGGAGCGCCGTCGGCCAATAGAGGCCCATTCGGAACGCCTTCCCAACCATTGTCCAGAAAGAAGAGTGAGCGTCGCAGAGGCCCGAATGGATGTCATTGAGCAAGTATTTACCTTCCTCCGGGGTGATGCACTTGGCGAGGACGCCCAAAGTGCCCCGTCGATACAACTGTCCATCGACAAGCCCGTACGAGCCTGCACGGCACTTGAGCCTGCTGCCCTCGGTCGGGTCAGGCGGGAGCTCGCCGAGGTTGAGGAACTTGACGAACGGGTCCATCCATGAGGGAACACTCTCGAGGAGGGCCACCGAAGCCTCCAGGTCGACGACGGTCGGGGTCCGTAGGGTCTTGAGGATGACGTCCGACGATATTTCATCGTCGGATGACCCGAGCTTGGACAGGAGATCGGCACCAGAGTTGTCCTTCCTGGGAATATACCCGATCTCAAGGTTCTTAAACCACTTCTCCATCTTGCGTACCTCGGCGAGGTACTTCGCCATTGAAGGCTCTGAGCATTGGTAGTCTTTGTTGTACTGGTTGATGATGAGTTGAGAATCTCCCCCCACGACCAGTCAGCGCACGCCCAATGATTTGCATGCCCGAAGGCCAGTCAAGAGGGCCTCGTACTCCATGACATTGTTGGTCGTGGGAAAGCCGAAGCAAATTACATACTTCAGATGATCTCCCTGAGGGGTGATAATGAGGACGCCAGCCCCCGAGCGCTTAAACGACCTTGAGCCGTCGAAGAACATGGTCCAGGGACCTTCTTCCTCGGCCTCGAGTTCAGGGGCGGGCTCCGCTGCCTGCTCGACCACGAAGTTGGCGAGCGCCTGCGACTTGATGGTGGAGCGCGCCACAAACTGAATGTTGAATTCGGCTAACTCCATGGCCCATTTGGCGATACGGCCTCTTGCTTCTGGGTTCTTCAGGATCTCGCCGAGCGGGAACCCGCTCGGAACGATCATAGTGTGCGCCTAAAAGTAATGCCGGAGTTTACGCAAGGCCATGAAGAGAGCGTAGAGTAGCTTCTGGACTTGGGGATAGCGCTCCTTCGGTCCATGGAGTACTTCGCTGACGTAGTAGATCGGCTGCTGCCGGCCATCCCGTTCAGCCACTAGGACGACGCTGATGGCCTGCACCGCGGCCACGAGGTAGAGCAGCAGCGCCTCGTGCGGTTGCAGGGTCGTGAGCAGCGGGCGGCTCGAGAGATACGATTTCAGCTCGTTGAAGGACCGCTGGGCTTCCAGGGTCCACTCGAAACCCTGATGTTGGCGCAGGGCCTTGAAGAACGGCAGCCCGCGCTCCCCGAGCCTTGAGATAAACCGGATGAGGGCGGCCATGCGACCGACGAGGCATTGAACCTGTTTCGTTGACGTTGGGGCGGCCATCCTCTCGATCGCCTCGATCTTCTCCGGGTTTGGGCCTACCCCCGAGCCCCCGATCATGTAGCCAAGCACCTTTCCCGAGGTCACGCCGAAGACGCACTTCTCGGGGTTGAGCTTGATTCCATGCCTATGCAGGCTGGCGAAGGTCTCCGCGAGATCACCGACGTGGTCGGCTTTAGAAGAGCTCTTGACGATGATGTCATCGACATAGACCTCGAGATTTCGCCCGACCGGGGTCGGGGGTCCCGACATCGCCTCGAATGTCGCCCTATGGAGGCCGAACGACATAGTGGTGAAGCAGAACGTTCTGAATGGCGTGATGAAGGCCGTCTTATCCTCGTTGCCTGCCGCGAGCTTGATCTGATGGTAGCCGGAGTAGGCGTCGAGGAAACTTAGCATCTTAGAGTTGGCGGTGAAGTCCACGATCTGGTCTATGCGCGGAAGAGGAAAGTTATCCTTCGGGCACGCCGAAGGATAACCCGTGTGATCGACACACATCCTCCACTTCCCGCCTTTCTTTTGCACGATCATCGGGTTGGCCAGCCATTCGGAGTAATTAATCTCGCGAATGAAACCGGCCTTCAGGAGCTGGCCGAGATGTGCCCTGATTATTGCCACCTTCTCGGGGGAGAAAGGTCATAGCTTCTGGCGCACGAGCTTGCAGCTAGGCCTTGTCTGCAATTTGTGCTCGATCACCTCCCTCGGGACCCCCGGCATGTCTACCGGTTCCCACGCGAATATGCTCTTATTGGCGCGGAGGAAGGTGACGAGCTTGAGCTCCTATTTCGGGTCGAGCTAGGCGGCGAGGTGGACGCGCTTGTCCGGGTCGCCTTCTTCAAGCTGGATGGCCTTGATCGGGCCACTGGGTTGGATCACCGCCTTCCGGCGGGCGTCTTTTAGTGTTACCTCGGGGGCCCACTGAGGGAGCGGGAGCATGCCCGCAATCGCCAGGGCTTTCTCCTCGCAGTAGTGCGCCCCCTTGAGGTCGCCACGGACGGTTATGACACCCTGAGGCCCGGGAAGCTTCGTGCAGCGGTGGCCGTAATGGTTCGCCGCCATGAATTTGATCAAAGTCGGTCGTCCGAGGATGACGTTGTAGGGGAGATCCACGTCCACCACCTCGAAGGTGATTAGCTCGGTGCGAAATTTCACCGATTCGCCGAAGGTGATGGGCAGGACCACCTGCCTGAGTAGAGTGGTCGAGCTTCCCGGCACGATGCCGAAGAAGGGGACCGCTATGCTCCTGATCTTCGACCGGGGAATTTTCATCCGGTCCAGCGTGCTAGCCAGGAGCAGGTTGAGGTTGCTCCATTTGTCAACCATAACCCTCCCGACCACGGTGTTGCTTACGGTCGGGGCCACGACCAGGGCGGTCTTAAGGTCCTTGGACATTCCCAGAGGAGCGTCGTCCCGGGAGAAGGTGATCGGAAAAATAGCCCATTTACAAGGCTGGTTGTCGGGCTTCCCGGTCGAAGCTTGATATACGGTGCGCGAGGCATTTTTGAGCTCGCACCGGGATTGGTATGTGGACGAGCCACCGAAGATCATGTCGACGCGGCGATCGCCATGCTGGAATTGTAGGTCGAGACCCTCTAGGCCCTCACGGGCATCATCCCCGTCGCGCAGCTCGTCAACTTTCAGGAGTGTGGGCATCTCTCCATGCCCGTCGTAGAAGGCGGCATCTTGAACTACCACATTCTGCAGCTCCGCAGGTCGTGGCCGTGGGCTCTATGGAACGGGCAGAACTTGTCCAGGTCGTACCCGGGCCTAGCCTCGTTAGCGTGAGGTTGGACGACACCCCGCTGGAGGTCAGCCCGCTGCTGTCCCTACTGCGGCGTGGTGCGACGCTGGCCTTGCTGGGGTTGTCGTTGCGCTTGCGGACATCGCGGCTGACCGCGCTGAGGCTGAGGCTCATTGCGGTCGGGTTGCCGCACCTCCATCACTTCGAGCCCGGCGTCCGCTGTGGTGACCACGCGTAGCTGGCCGCCCCCATCGCGGCGACCTTGCCCTCGCTTGTCGCGACGGTGCAGGCGCTGTCCTCGGCACTGCACGGCCCGCCGCTAGGGATGCGGCCGAGCTTGCCTTGATCGTAGTCGCGTTTCCAATGGATTCGCGTCGTCGCGTCGCGTAACGCCCGCCATCCGAACAATCTGTGGACATTGAGGTTGGCGGTGATCTCTGTGTCCTCGGAGGCGCTGCCTCGACGCCGAACTTGAAGGCCTTGACGATGGCCTCACCGAGACATTCGATTGAGTTTCTTGCGCGGGTGAACGGGCGAACGGTCGCAAGAGGTTCACCCTTGCCTTGGATGATGCAATCCAGTCCCTTTCGCCCAGGCGCCGTAGCGACTCTAGAAGTTTGATCGAGGGCGCCGCACCGGCACCATGATCGGAAGGCGCCGGGGCTGGTTAAAGAGCCAAAGTAGCAAATACCGCCCGTGACGATAGGGAGGTAGTTGGCCATTACACCTCGTCCCACCACCGCCAGATCGCGGTGGAGTAGATTGAGAGAAATTGCGGATTCTTGGTCCCGCAAACCGCTCCATCGGGCGGCTTGAATCGAAGCCAAAGCATTCGACGGCCGACGAGTACGCTGGTAGCCGATGTTGGGGCGCGCGCCGCCGCCGCTATGGTCGAGTCGCACAACGAGGTGATCGAACTCGAGCCGACGGTGCACCCCGCGACGGTCTTGGCGGTTGAGGAGGGCGTCGTCAGGACGACATCGATCGCGAACCTTCTGACACCTGGAAGGAATATCCGGAGATAGGCCTCCAGAAGCGTCACTACTCGAGCGAGCGCTGCCGCTGCTCTGCTGACCGCGGGGACGCCCGCGCATCGGGCCCGGGTCCCAGTGAGGCAGGGACGGCCGCGGTGGGCTCCAGACCTGCGGATATGGAGTTGGCCGGCGAGAGCGGCGGTGGCCATGTGACGAACTGTCGTCGCTTTTTAGGGAGCGAGGCTCAAGGGACCGGTGCCGTTCCTGCTGCGAGGGCATGGCCTCGTCGGCCGCCCTGCCAAGCTCCTCAACAAGGGACCGCCCGGGTAGGGTCAGCCATGACTCGGGCGATGGCCCACAACGTTCGGCGGGATCGTCCAGCGATGAGGTGCGGTGCTCGACGAGGCGCGAGCCCTTCGCTACTGAACATCCCGAAAAATAAAATAATATAAAAATAAATATTTTAAATTTGAAAATATTTATTTATGAGTTTTATTGGCTTTATTGGTTCTTATTTGAATTTCTTTGGACTTTTGTTTTGGATGAAAATCAATCAAAAGAGAATAGAAAAAGGGAAATGGTAAAATGGTAAAATGGTAAGAAGATAAAAGGTAAAAGTAAAATCTTGAAAACTATATATATTTAAAATCATTTTATCTGGTACATGAATTTAAATGCATAGCATAGTGAATAAAAAGTTGAAAAGACATCCTTTTGACCTCCAAATAGTGCAAGGACAGATTTATTATAAAGTTTTCGAAAATAATCTACACCTGGAAAATTTACCATGATTCCCACAATACAGTATTTACCTCTGGTAAAAGTTGTAGAAATTTATCATGTCATCTAAGCCGTTTAAAAATTCAAAAACTGAGGCATTGGAAATCTCTAAATCAGCATGTCAGAAATTATATAAAATAAATATATAATATTTTAACTTGAAATTTTTATGGGAGAATAAATATGTTCAGTACAACTCTTATAAAAAGTTTTAAAAGTAATTAATGCAATTTGGACCTTTAATTAAATCGAAATCCGAAATCAAAATTCTGAGCAGTGCACAGTGTCAGAATTTTAATTAATTAACCATGCGTTGTTTTAACCCCAAAAGTTTACTGGAAGCTAATCACTCCCAGTATACCATGGTCAAAAAGTTTCACAATTTTTCAACAAAGTTGAATGGCCATTTCGACGCTAGTACTGGAGCCATTCTCTTCTCCTGTTCTTTGGGGACAGCTCGCCAGTCCAGAAGCTTCATCCATCAGGCAACCAAATCAGCACCAAGCCAGAGCTCCCACGCCAAACACAGCCACTTGATCATTCTTCATCACACCAAGGCTCAAAGCCAACCAAAGCTTCCATCCAAGCCAGCAGCTCCAAGTCGTAGCAAGCTCAGCCATTCATCTCCTCCTTGCATGAGCTTCATTTCAGTGAAGAAGAGCAAGGAAGTCAGGCGAATCCCAAGCCAATTTCTTCAGTGGGGCAAGTGAAGAGCTCGGCTACTGCATCTCCTTGCGCGCCTTTCGGAACCTCACAGCCTGATCATCTCCTCAGCGCTGCCGAGTTCAGCTCTTCCTTGCCATTGCCGCCGCAAGCAAGAAGGAAGGGGAGAGATTGAAGATCAAGCAATCCGGTGAGCCATTTCCAAATTAATCGCATCCGTAGCACCTTAGTACCTCCCGGAGTACTCATCAACCTTCGCTTTCGTGTTTCCTTGCCCGCAACGCCGCCGCACCGACTTCGTCTTCCCCAACTCCGGTCGCACGGTGGCAGCCCAACCCGTCGCTTCTCCGGATGAATCGACCCCCAAAACGGTACGCCCTAGCCTCACTGGTGCTCACATCGCTACCGATTCGGCCGGAGACTTACCTCTTCTTCTTCTCCGACGAGCTCCACCATTGCCGCCGCCCCCCTCTTGGTGGCAGCTCACTCCAGCCATCTTCGGTGAAAACCAACCCCACCATCGAGTGCACGCTGTCGAATCGATGCTCTAGGTGCCATCGGCCGAGACCCTTCGCCGCCTTCGCTGCGTCGGCGAAGCTGCCTAGCGCCTCCCCGCTTCGCTCATCGCTCGGCGGGCCCATTCTCATCGACCAATGAGAGCTCCTCCAGTCAAACCGGTAAAATACGCCATCTCTATACCGAAAGCGTATTTTCAATTTTTCCTGATTTAGTATACCCGAAATAATTCAATCGTTTGTAACTTTTGCATTACAACTCCACAATTAGTGAAATAAATTTCTATATTCATGTAAAATCAGTTAATTTCAGAATATGAAATAATATTTTGAACATCTTCACTGGGTGAATTCGGAATTCAAATTTGAAAAAAAGGGCTAAAGATATGCTTTGTATAAAAATTCTGCAAACAAACTTAGAATTGAATGAAACAAATTTTGATGGAATCCTTATGCTTCCAGAAGCTCAAATATATAAAAATATTTAGATTTCATTTATGTTTGAGCTACTTTCTATTAAAGGATTCATTCAATACATTAAAAACTCAAATATACATAACTTATATAAAAGAAATCCAAAATAAGATGAAATAAGTTTATAAATTTGAATTAAGCCATAAGGATTTGGAATATGTAACAAAACTTAGATGATCATTGCAATTCAAATTATTTCAAACAAGTTTGTTTAAAGTCCCTTTTATGTAACATATAGTAGCTATGCAAACTATAGCTCCTAAAATCATGAAATTGTTCTCACATGACCCTGAGACTATAAATGTTCCATTTCTGCAAAAATATTCAAGATTGAACTCAGTTTGTGTTAAAAAGTAAGCAAAAGAAACTTCCCTAGCATAGAGAATCAAATAGTTAAAATATGGATCAAATGAATTCGATTATTCACCAAACAGTTTTGTTATACTCCTGACATCACAAGGATCGCAGATATATAAAAATGTATAAGGATTACCATAGGAAACAGTAAATATTTAGTAGTTGAAATTTCAATGCTTGTATAATCCAAATAGTCATAACTTTCACAAATGAACTTCGAATTTGACAAAATTAAATCCTAGAATCTTGAGAGGTAATATCCTTACTAGTTATGCAAAAGTATTTCATGTTTGAGTAAGTCTGAACTAAGCCCATGTTAAGTCCTAGTGATCATTTGTATGGAAAACATCACGGAACTAGCTTTAAAACACTCTTAGTGTCATCCCCTGCTGATGCCTGAAAAAATGGATCAATAATCTTATAAGGTGTAGCCGCAAACTGTAAACGAAATCCGACTTGCTACAACGTTAACTTTGTGGTCATTTATGCTATTTCAACAACAAATAAGATAACTCGTCTTTATAGTAAGATTTATAATATCAGTTTAGAAATACTGTGCAAAATTAATACTATCAAATTATGAAGAAAGAATCTCATTTTGTTATGCTTTGCATATAAAACTCGATAGCGAAATAACCTTAAGTATTATAATTTCTGGATTTTAGAAACACTTAAGCCTTTTCATCAATCTATAGAATACCTCGTCCTGATACGAATCCCTTGTAGAATAAATTAGAAATGATGTTTAGGATATGTACTACTATGTTCTAAGAAAATATTTTATTTATAACTTATGGTTCATATAGTTTTTGCTTATGCAAAACCCTAATGTGATAAGAATAGTTGTAGCCCTTTTTGGCCGGTTGCGATCGACGTAAACTTTAGTGTCATGATAGCTTTTTCAGAAATGCATTTAGCTCTTCAGCTAAACATTATAATTCATAAAAATTGTTTAGAAACATTATCCAAAGTATATACTATATTATTATGATGAAATAACCATATTTCATCACGTTTTCCATATAAATCATGTTAGTTAAATAATGCTAAGTATTATGTTTTCTAAGCTTTATAATATGAATCGGTAGTAATGAAGAAGTCTATAATAAAGATATTTGTATCACCAGAACCTTCTTAAAAACCATGAATACGAAACCAGTAACCTATCTTAGCAAATCTAACATATTTGAAACCTCTTATTATGCTTAATCAATTAGGGGTTAAGTGCTATTCATTCATGTCATTTAGCATAATGATCTAATGTCTTAATTCTATTAATCCAAATAATTTTAGCATCTATAATTTGAAGTCATAAATACAAGAATTCGTAATTTTAGCCTCTTGAATTCGTAATCCAAGAATAGGTAAGCTATAAAAGAAGCTGTTTTATGCTCAATGTTAAAAGCTAATAACAATATGGATATTTAATCAACTAATCACGATATGAAATCATCTAATTCAAACCCTAAAGCATTCCTGTTTTCTGCAGTGAATCTTTATTTGATTTTCTATCTGTTTTCTTTTTGCCCTTATTAAAGCTTGTTATTTTGCTTTATTTCCGTTGAACGACGTGTAGAACCCGATGTCGCCGTTTCCGTCGTCGACTTCATCTTTTGCGACCTCGTCTTCACCGTAAGCAATGATTAAGCAAGGCAAGCGCCCCTTTGACCATCTTGATCCCAGTATTTGATTTGCACTCTATTTACTAAATTGTTTCATGCATGCGTTTACTTTCAGTAAATTCGCTATTTTGTGGTACTGGTAGATATACCTGTTGTCTCATGAAACTCCTTGATAATTATGCACATGTGAACCTTGATAACCATAGAATAAGGCTTGACAATACTTAATGTCATCTTGGGTATATGCGATCATATTAATCCTGCTTAGCCATGCTTTAGCTTTTTGTGGGGCAAATGATCATGATTAAGATTGTTTCCTGAAATGTTCTATATGGAACCTAAATGGTCCTTTGTGGGGAAATGGTTGCTGATAGTTTGCTAAAAACCCCAAAATAAAATTATGGTTTGACGCGGGCGATTATTGGCAATAGCCGGTTGTGCAGACGGGTTTGCACGTAGTGTAGGGTGGAGTATCGCCCGTGTCGGATTAAGGACCGAGCAAATGGGATGTTGTAGATCCATGTTTTCGTGCAACCACAAGGGCTTGTGTGGGCGGATCTTAGCCTATTAAGTTATTTAGATGTGGCTTTGCATTTATGGAAGGCGGGAGATTGCACAGGCATTCCTTTCCGTGTGCGCTTGTAGGGGTTTCTACATACCAATGCAGCGGTGTCGCCTTGCCACTGACAGAGATGTGGTGTTGTGTGTGATAAATGTGGATCCACGGCTTGGGTGAGTGTCTCTGTCTTGAGGCGAGGGTTAACGTCCCGGTGGTGTAAAGCCACGTCTAGATAATGTAACGGCTCAGATGATCTCCTTGCCGACACACCAAAGGAAGTGTGTTAATTGTTACGCGAAAAGGTTGATCATTCCTTATGGGTAAAGTGTACACCTCTGCAGTATAAATCTAATCGATTAGCCGCGCATGTTATGGGCACTTGGGGAAGATCCTCCCAATGTTAGAGTCTTTGGTATTTTCTAAAATGAGTTTGGTCTGAACTTGTTTTTAGCAACTGTTGTTTTATGTCGAAGGGCTGGCATTGATGGACCTTGTGGTTTGGTTTATTTCGAACTCACGTCATGGAGAACTGTGAGTATTACTTACTGTTGTATATATTTCTTATCAATCAACTTGCTTTTATAAATTCCGTTTGCAAATGATAACTTGTTTTACAATTCAATTTCGCTTTATGCAAATTAACTGTATTAGCCTTTCCTTTGAAATGGCCTGCATATATTATAGGTTTTGCTCAAGTCTTGCTGAGTACGTAAAGTACTCACCCTTGCTTAATTATTATTTTAGGTGGATGAGTTAGCGAGGCTTCGAGTCTCTTTTCGTCGTAGGTTGCGGGATCTTCTTCGTCGTGTTCTATCTTAAGTTTATGCCTTGTCAGTTGCCTGCGGGTCGAATGGGCAAACTACAAGATATCGCTTCTTTTGCTGCTTTATTCTCTGAGTTGTAGCTTCTCTTTGTATATTAGTTTCCGCTGTAATTATTTGTGGTGTGGTTGTGATTCCAATTTTTGTAAACATGTGAGTGCTAGCTACTGATCCAGGGAATAGCACAGTAATCACATGGGGGTTCCTGTTCATCAGAACGGGGTCTCACAGCGCCCCTCCTATCGGAGGGCGGTGATGGCCTGGTTGATGGCAACCTGGACCAATCAACGCGCCTCCTCCGGGGCTTCTAGGCCACCATCACTCGTCCCCGCGCTCGCCTCATGGCTGCCGGCCATGAAGGCCAGGCGTTCGCACAGCGGCGGCAAAGGCGAGAACATAGAGGTGGAGCCTTCACACTCGGGACCGTCGACCGAGTCCAGCTTTGCTGATCATGACATGTCTCGTCGAAGCTGAAGGTGTCGGCGACGCTGGAGCAGAGAACTCTGAACGAGCGAAACTCGGGCTCCACGGTGGGCGCCAGCTGTCAACGATCGGGATCGTCGACCGCAGAAAAGGGGGATGCAAGAAGATCGTTCGGGAGCGGGGCCCGAAGTCGTGCTCATTCGGAGGCACCTAGCGTCACAGGGGGATCGTCGAGGAAGAGACACTAGACACGAGGTTTATACTGGTTCGAGCCCCCGGGGTCGGGTAATAGCTCTACTCCAGTCTTGCCCTTAGGCGAAAGGTGTGTATATGGTTTTGTGAGGGGGCACAAACAGGCTCCGAGCAAAGGGTCGCTCTGTTGTTTTTCGTGGAGGGTGTTGCGCATTCTGCGTGTGTCTTCTGGTCGTCTCATGCCCTCTCTCTTTGATCGGGGCGATCCGTTGCTTTTGTAGCCCTCCGGGAGCCTTGCTGCTTGGTCCCGAGGCTGACGTCAGGAGCCTGTGGCGAGTTGACGGGTGCTGACGAGCGGCGTCAATAGCCGTTGGGAGCCTGACGGGAGCTGTTGAGAGCTTGACGGGAGCTGTTGAACCCTAGTTCCCACGTAGGGGTAGGTAGAGCGCTGATTCCCACGCAGGGGAGAGTTTTTACACGAGATAAATAAAACGTTACAGATGCCTTTTTCTCTGGAGGTCGTGGGGGTGTTGAGGTCGAGGCGTCGAGGTTGAGGTCGAGGTGGATGATGCCTGCCCTTGCGCCTGTGCCCGAGTTCGCTGGTCCCAAGCCCGAGCATCGGGAGAGCGCCTCCCAGGTCGAAGATAAGCCCTCGAGCCCGCGGAAAGCCGCCACGGGGCCCCGGGGGAATGCTTACCCATGGCGAGGGTACCGATCCCTGACAACCAGTTTGTTCTTTTCATTTCATTAAAAAGAGTTTGTTCAATTGAATAAAATATATTTTATTTTAACCTGGGTTATACGTAGTAAAAAAGTATCAAAGTAATATAATAAATTAACAATAGTCATGAACTCCCTCCAGTCATTGTCGTTTTGGACATAGGTACAATCAAAATTTTGAAATTTTAACAGTCAATATCTTTTTAAATATTTAAATTGGATTTTCCTCGAAAATTACTTCATAATATTATAATTTTATTGGGTTTTATAAATATATTATAAATAGAAATTGATGGTTAAAATTGTGTTTTGGAGACTGTGCTGATATTCAAAACAGCAGCGCTATTTATGATTGGAAGGAGTAGATGCTAACAATGGCATAGAGTTTTATTGTTCCAAGAGAGAAATGAGTTAGGTGATAATTTCTCTTTATTGACCCTAGAAAAAGAATGAAGAGCAACACCACATCCTACCTCTATTAAAGGTGATGGAATCCCGGCCATCAGAGGCGTTTGAGCCGGCTCGGCGCGCGGCTCGAGTCGAGCTGCAAAAAAAACGTTTGGGTCTTTTTTTGGAAAAAAAATTACGGTTAGGTCCTTTTTTGAAAAAAAATATTACGTTTAGGTCCTATTTTGAAAAAAAAATTATATTACATTTATGTCCTTTAGGCCTTTTTAAATATTACGTTTAGATCCTATTTTGTCCTTATCCGAAAAAACAACGTTTAGGTCTTTTTTCGGAAAAAAAAACGTTTAGATCGTTTTTCCATTTTTTACGTGCGGAGCGGCGGTCGCGGCGTGGCACGCCACGTTAGCTTAGATATATTTATATCCTTTCAACTGTTCCACTGAATAAATGCAAAAAAAAAAATTTATGTTTGTATTCTTTCAACCATTTCGCGTGTCTCCTCGATTTGCTCTCGTAGGGAGCGACGGTCGGACGTTTTCTTGATTTGCTCCCGTGGGCAGCGACGGTCACGGCGTGGTACGCCGCGGTTGCTTACCTAGTGTTAATTATATCCTTCACTCCAGCGGCATGGATAAAATAAGCCAGGTGTTGACCGAACAATTTGTTTTTTTACCTCGATTATCATAGCATCGTTGATGTCAAACTAAGGAGTTAGTTAGTCTAAGAATTTTAGGTTAATAAACTAAGGAGTTGGAAGAAAGAAGTTGAAATGCAATAAACGGAGTGCAAGGGCATAAATAGCTTTCCCGCCTTTTGAGTGAAAGGAATTTCATTTATCATGAATAATCAATCATTCGAGTGCGAAGTTATCGCAGTTTATAGTTGAACAAATCAACGTTTCATCGCACCAATGTCACACAGCACGTCATGGATGCGCCAAAGAGAAGAATTCGTCCAAACTATTCACTGTCATTTCGTTCCTATTCCTTCATTACCTGTCCTGTTCTTCGTTTCAGAAAAAAATAAACATTATCTGTTTCCTGTTCTTTGGCTTGGTCACGTTATATTACCTTTCCTGTGTGCCCCACGACAGCAACGGCCAACGAGGGCTATGCAAAAAAATCAATCAAACTTCAGTCTCCGTAGAACCCAGCGTTGGCTAAGCAACAGTGCAGTACAAACAAAACACATCCCATAGTAGTTATCAATAAACCAGTTGATGTGTGCAGAGACAAGAGAAGCCAGCAACTATCCCAAAGCGCCCACAAGTTTTAATACCCGAGTTGCGTGCATCATCATCTCTTCTTCGCTCGCCTTTCTCCTCCTGGTCTTGATAAACTAGTTTCTTGGCTGTTCTAGATTCTTCTTCTTGCCTGCCTCCTCTTGTTATGTTCTCTGGTTTGCCGGCTTGACCTGAAAGACATCTTCTCTCGCGACTGATTACACAGAGGATAGGGGTTGTTCTTGTTCTAGGAGAAGCACCATCTCTCTTCTTGGCTGGTAATTTTACATCCATATTTCAATTATTTTTTCTTAAGAATTCTTACAGCGCGTTATATCAGTAGTACATGACAATAGAAATCATATCTAACTATCGATTTATCTAGGATATTTATACTGCTCTATGTATTAATACTAGCTAATCTAATATATTGGATAAAAAGAATAAAGGATCTATGTTAAATTCAGCGTACTTTCAGTTCTGTTTAGTCTGTGACATGATTATGTGTTTTGTACTTTCTAAGTTGCAAACGAATCATTAGTTGCTGCAGCTTTCTGCGGAGAGGACAAGAAGGTCTCTTCTTCTATCGGGAAGGAGAGGCAGTCATTTCTGATGACCCAATTCATATGTTGTAGCCTTTAGATGTTTTGATGGAAGAATCTCCATCTAGTTCCATATTATTGGTTTCTTTCAGCGACTCCGTCAAATTTTGCATCTTTGTATAACTTTACCTCATGGTGCAAAAATTGTGTTCTTGTGCGTAGTTCTTGATCAAGGGGAATAAGAAGAGGAGATAGGAATTAAGCAAAGACATGGAGGAGGAATCTAGCGCAACTTCTAGATACTATTGCCACATGTGCTCGCTAATTGTAAGGCCAGAGCTGGGCATCGAGGAGGTCAAGTGCCCGCACTGCCACTCCGGATTCGTGGAAGAGATGGTCGGCGCCCACGACGACGGGCGGCGGAGCAGCAACGCCATTGGGAACGGCACTGCCACCGAGGCAAACGCCGACGCCGATGCCGCGGAGGCTACGTCGGAGCGCTCAGTTTCGTTGTGGGCGCCAATGCTCATGGACTTCCTCGACGATTCGTCCCGTCGCCACGGCCTCGACGGCAGCGGCGGCGACCTCGCGGCCTT
Source organism: Otatea glauca (assembly GCA_036346275.1). Lineage (NCBI taxonomy): Eukaryota > Viridiplantae > Streptophyta > Magnoliopsida > Poales > Poaceae > Otatea > Otatea glauca. The sequence goes on from CM070715.1 coordinate 24,107,949, forward strand.
CGCACGAAGACAGTACCGCCACCTCGCCTTCTTGCAGCTGCTCAACTCGCTCCGGGAAGGCGACGCGGACGGCAATGCGCCTGACTCGGGTCTCGAGCAGCTCGTGCTGGTTAGCCCCACTGACGCGCACGCCATGCTCATGCAAGAGCAAGGGGACGGCAATAGCGCCGCCGCGGGCTCTGGCCTGACGCTCGAGGAATTGTTTCTTGGCCCGGGGCTGGACCTGCTACTGGAGTACCTTGCCGAAACCGACCCGAGCAGGCAGGGCACGCCACCGGCCAAGAAGGAGGCCGTGGCCGCCATGCCGACGGTTCAGATACGCGAGGCCACGACCTGCCCTGTGTGCCTGGACGAGTTCGCGGCCGGCGACGAGGCGAGGGAGATGCCGTGCAAGCACAGGTTCCACGACAAGTGCATCGTGCCGTGGCTGGAGGTGCACAGCTGCTGCCCCGTGTGCAGGTATCAGCTGCCCACGGACGAGTCAACGGAGCCAAATGGAAATGGCAATGGCAATGGCGACGAGTTCAGTAGCAGTGCACGCAGCGGCGGCGACGGCCACGGAGGAAGCAATGGCAGGAGGCGTTGGCTTGCATGGCCTTTTGGCGGGTTGTTCTCGCACCGATCGAACGGGAGCTCATCGTCGTCGTGATGGCAATGAGGCCCTGGCCATTGCTTAATCCGTCGTATATAGTTGTCTAGTTCCTGACGTTTGTATATAGTTGTCTAGTTCTCTTGGGATTTTTTGAGCATTTCAGCTATTGTAAAGCTGCATTTGTTCTTTGCTTGAATTGTAATTTCCCCCCTTTCTGCTTCAAGTCAATGATTAATCTTTCTCTCGCTGCTGTGAACTTGTGATGCATTTCAGTCAGAGCACTGATGAAAGCAAGACCTGTGATTTCGGCCTTAAGTTTTCCTTGTGCTTTCTCAAATCTGCCTTGTTTGCAGCTATGTTCTGTCAGGGATTGAGATGATCATGTCAGATGGTTTGTTTGTTTCTGTTTTGGGTTCTCTAAAAACTGATTCTGAATTGTGATCGTAGAGAAGTTGTTTCTCCAAAAGTTGGAATTCAAAAGCACATATGAAGTGGATTGTGGGTTCTAGTGTATATGAGTGGGCTGAATTGTGAGAATCGATCCCTAGAATCGATCTATTTGTTTTTATTCTGTTTTTGGGGCTAGAATCCAAAATCATAAGCTAAAACAAATAGACCCTAAGAATGGATGGTTGGATTTGCTTATTGCTACTATTCTAGTGAGTGGTGACGTGGCTTTCTTAGTTGATTTGCTCTTGTTTCTTTTTTTGGGTAATCTATTGATTTGTTCTTATCTACCATAGAATCCTCATCGACGTAGGAGTTACACGCCTCCACGAAGGACCGGAAATAGTGATCAGAGAGGGGTAAATGATCACACAATAATTTTTCCTCCAAAGAATTCAACCAAAACCTCCTAAGACCTCAGAAGAGTGGAAGAAGAAGAATCTTTTGAAAATCAGTTTAGAGGCGGCACTACTATGCTACAGAGGCCGATAGTGCCAGGATAAACAGTAGCCCCGTTACTACTGGATTATTGTAGCGGTAGTGCCGCACTACAGTACAACAATAGGGATGAACAGGAAAAATTAGCACGACTTCAAAAACGAAAATCGATGAATCTTTTGATCGGCTGATCCAAACCCTGTGAAACTTTGTAAGCACTTTCCTATGGATGTCGAGAACCTATTCCAACCTTCAATCGTAAGAATTGACATCAAAGTTCCAACCTTTTTTTAGTTCAAAGAAGAGTGTACAAAAACGAGCTCAAGAACAAAAACTTAGTCTTAAGCTTGCTCGTGGGATTTTGATGATCAGGATGATCCTATATAGCCTCTTACATGTCATAGCAAGTAAGAATACCCAAAAAAAATCCCTCAAATAAGTAGAATCAAGATCTACCTTAAAATCTTCCTTCTCAACTTAAAAATCGGTTTCTTAGAAAAACTTAGATAATCAAGAAGAACCTTGCCTAGATGATTGAGGAGATTATCTATAGAGGATACATTTATCAATTATACATCCTTGCAGCACAAGATCAAGTAAGAAAGAAACTACAAGATAATATTAAGAGCAAAGCAAGAAAAAGATCAAAGCTTGAGGTAAAACTTAAACATGAAGATGATTTGCATTCAGATCATGAGGAGTGTTTACAAAGCCTCTCACACTTAACGGCAAAACTCTCAAGGAGCATACACACAACACAAGAACAAAAAAATCTTGTGAGAAACCTAATCCTAGTCTTAGAACTTCAAGGCTTCTCCTCCCCTACATCTCCTTATATAGTGGAGGCAACTCTAATCCTAGACCTGAACATACAAGTGGATACCATCCGCATTTATATGGGTAACCCGAAACCCAACACTCTTAACGGGTTTTCCACTCACACAAACTCGCTTCTCAAAGCAGCTATTACATTGACGTCAAATCTGCTCTGCAAGCTCGAATTTGTGTCAAAACCACTTTGGCGTGCTCTAAACCATTTAGGGCATCGTTGTGGTTTTCCAAACCACCTCGACCGCTAGTATTGGACAAATTACTAATTTACCCCAATGACTGGTCTTCCTTTTCCTCGAAGCATCGCCATGCTTCGGGCTTTTCACATGGACCTAATGACTTACCGCCAAGCATCTCACGCATCCGGACTCCCCCGAACCGTTCTTGCTTTGCAAACGGGCCCAAGTCACTTGGAGCGCCACGTGTCCTTGACGTCTTCACCATGATGGCATCGGTTTCCTTGATCATTCTGGACTTCAACTCCTCCTTGAGCCTAGTCCCAATCCATACTGTTACTCGCCATGTCCATCTCTAGTGCACCATGCTCTGGTTCCTTGTCTTCCTGGCTTGCAACCACTTCTTGGCCTTAGTCATCTTCCGGTGCCCCTTGCCCGTTCTGGACCTCAGCTCTCCTAGCCTAGTCCTAGTCTCGCCTTCGCCTCACCATGACCTAACCCCGGAGTCCTGCAACTACGCTGACAAGAAACACATCACATAGCACTGTTCGCAAAGATATGCAATTAAATCACATAATCAACAGAGAATGCACCAAAATTCCCTGACAAACTGGTACTATCGCTAACCTGGGGCCGGTAGTACCACTCGGCCGATACTACCGCCCCTATGGCCGGTAGTGCCGATATCCTTGAAATCCAACAGAGACATATTCTGAAAAATAACTACTATGCTTTTGGGCCGGTAGTGCCACTCTCTTGGCATTACCACTCCTAGCACGCTGGTAGTGTCGCTACGCTAAACCCCATAAGAACACCTCTCTGTGAAAAATTTACCGCTCATACGGTCGGTACTACCGCAAGCCAGCACTACCACCACTCCCAGGCCGGTAGTGTCGTTTAGCCGGCACTACCACCGTTCCAAGACCGGTAGTGCCGTCCAGCACTGACAGCACCTTATAATGCTTGAAATTCAAATCCAAATAAAAAACAAACTCAAACTTGAGCACCACATGCTCAAACACCGTCAATAACTCATCATAAATATGGATAGACCTCCACATGGTCTTTCACTCCATCAGCCACAAAGTGGTCTTATATTGACCTTTCCTGAATAACATCAGTTTAAGCTACAATGAAATTGTGTTATATTGATTTGGTTGAGAATTTGCATTTGCATCAAGTTGCCCCCGCAACAGCAAGGGCTTTTTCATCAAGATGCTGTCGAGGTGCATGGGACTGCGAAGAAAATTCAGCACACAATGCTTTTGTTTCACATTTTATTTTGAGACAAATATAATAAAAGACTAGAGATTTATAAATCAGCAGGCAACATATTGTACTTTAGAATATGATTAAAAATTAAAAATAACAGTCGATCGGTCACATAAATAACTTACTGTTGGGCTTGATGAAGAACAGAAAACGGCACATACATGATTGTAGAAGTAGTTGATGTCGAGGAAGATGCCGAGCGGTCACGTGAATGTGTTGCCTAAAAAGTTTATTATGTTCTGTGTAGGTGATCTCTACATCAATAGCTCAGAGATACCGCTCACCATCCTTCCTAGTGCACGCTGAGGAAGAAGGCCGAAGCAGTTATGCTACTCAACACTACAGTACAGATATCCAAAGAGGAGGAAGAAAAATAGAGAGGAAATTCAACGTTTCCAAGTCTTATATAAATGTGCGACAATTACTCACGTCTTCAATCTCAATAGTTAGAAATTATTGAGATACTGTCTTCAATCTTAATAGTTAGAAATTAACACGTTAATCGAAAAAAAAGATAAAAATTCACGCCATCGATTACAGCGTGTCTAGATGGTAACGGTGCAAATTAAACAAGTTAAATATGTTTTACAATTGTGTAATAAATACATTTGTATTTCTATTATAAGCATTATTAGAGTTGTATAGTAAGTATATAACTCTATGTTTAGGTATATATAAACATATGCATCCTAGCACCTAGCCGTGCAATTGCACCGTTGCCCAGGAAATTAGGCTAGTTAGTCACTTAATTAGCATTCAAGCCTACGGCAAAATGAAAATTCTGTCCTCTTTGATTGGTAACTTCGGCATTGTTTTTTTTTACGAATGAAATAAACAGTCCTGACTATTTTGACTGGAATTTCACTGCTGTCGTTTCACAAAGCGATTTCAAGCAAATCTCGATTATTTAAAAAGTTTTCTAGATCATACATTAGTGTTACAGTACACAGTAGGTTTAACGCAGTATGACTTGAGCCCTCGATGTATCTGCTGTCTACCCTTCGTCCTTTGGCTTCATCCAGCTCTTCGCCATAAGGTTTCTTTGTTTACTAAGACTAATGGATTTATGAATGAACGATCGACATTCCAGAAGGGAAGGAAAGCAACGCCAGCTGCGTTACGCTTCTTCATCCAGGCCATCACATCCCAACTCCCAAGCACGACAGTAGAAGCAGAGTGCAGCCAGCAATGCAGGGCGCAGACCATGATTAGTTAGTCTCGCTACGCACATCAAGTTCCAGCGCATACAGAACATAAATATATGTATGTCTACTCTCGTGCACTACTATCTTGCTTTTCTTTGTAGTGCTTTCTTGCAGAAGAAATTTAAAAACCGTTCAGGCTCAAACTCAGGTATATGCAGAGGTCAAAGAAACCACCCTGGATCACTTGAAACATCTATGAAATGTGAAACAGGAAAGTACATATTGCCAGTTTTATCGCGGTTACAACCAATCACTTGTGCTACTGTTGATTAACAACAACCTATCGGACGATAGATAGGAATGTAAAAGAAAGGCGGTGTTACAGTGTTGCATAAACAACTAAGCTTACAACAAAGCCTGACGAGTAAGGGTGAAAACGGATCGAACTTAGATAAATAATGGTTCTAGCATATTTGTTTTCATATTTTTCTCTAGATACAAATACGGATACCTCATATACGAATATGAATAATATCGAATATAAATACAGAGTGAATACGATCACGAATTTTTCTCGAAATATGAAAACCCTTTAAACTGTATGCACGAAACAAATAGAAAATTATAAATAGTTTATTTGATCTAAAAATTCATGAACAACACTCGTGAAATCTTCATATAAGCTAAGGTTCCTTCCTACCTCCATGTATTGACGACTGTGTTAATGTATAACGGGCTACTAAAGTATCATGTAAATAGGCTAGACTAAAATTATTAAATAAAGAATACATGCTGTGGATATCTGGCTCTAGAATATCAGGATAATTCAGATATGTATTCGTATTTGATGGACAGTGAGTCACCGAATATGCATTCGTATCCGATAGAAAAAATTTGAATTTGTTTCCGACAAAATACTATTCGACAAATATCCAAACCAACAGCATCCATATTCGAAAATACACTGAATCTATTAAAAACTTTCAAATCTGTTTTCACACCAGCCGACAAGGCACCGACTACAACCAGGAGCTCTGTGTTGCCAACGGATTCGCTAAACCGGTTGCTCTGGTTCTGAATTTCAGCTCTGTCAATTCAGTTGCTCTGGTTCTGAACTTCCGAGCGCCTCCAATCTCGACGATTTGACCAAGAGCTGTGCCTCACATCGAGGGGTAAGGATGGCAATCAGACCCGTGGGTTTGGATACTCGCGGGTTATGCTCCCGATGGATTCGGATTCGGGTATAAATTTTTACCAATGGGTTCTACGGATCGAGTACCCGCGAGGGTTCAGGTCGAGGTCGGGTATAAACTGCTACCGGGTATCCGTTAGGTACCCGAACTTCTACCTAGCTATCCTCAATTTTCCCCGATTCCCTCAATTCCTGACCCCAATTGTATGGTTAATCAGTTTGTGACTTTGGATATTTGGATTCCAACAGTTGAACTAGGGTTGTGATATGAATCATTTAATGTGATTTGTGATTTATTGACTGTATGGTTGTACTATATATATTGCTTGTATAATATTTGCTAACTTGCTCTTTATTAAATGTGATTTGTGATTGTATAGTTGTGATTTTTATGTGATTTGTGACTGTATGGTTGCTTTTTATTGAATGTGATATGCATCATAGTTATTGTATTGAATGTACTGCAGTACTACACAAACCCGTCGGATATCCGCCGGATTTCAAGTACCCGCCGGGTTCGGGTATAGTTTTTTACCTGATAGGGTATTCGGGTTCGGACCGGGTTTTCCAATTCGGGTTTTCTGTCGGGTCGGGTTTTGTAAAACCCGCACCCGACCCGACCCATTGCCATCCCTATCGAGGGGCTCGTATTTTTTTAGATAATGAAAGAGTATATTAACCTTCCAGCCTCTGCATCTTGAGATACACATAGCTAATAGTTTATTACAAAGTTACAACCAAAATGTTGTCATCAAGAGACTCATAAAAAAAGACTTAGCAAATGACAATCAAATGACGAAAAGGGTTTGAACAAGTCATAAAAGGACTAACAAAAAACTCTCAATCTGCACAAAATCTTGTTCTAAACCTCTATCCATGGCCGATGAAGAGTTCCCGGACCACGACCTGTAAAGAGCTACATGCCACTAACATCATTTCTCGAGCCTCCTGACGTTGCAACACAGACCATGAGCGCAACCAATTGATGCACAAATAGATAACCTGCAATGGATTAGATATTTGTTTCTTATCAAAGGTAACATCATTTCGACATAGCCAGATAGCCCAACATAAAGTGGTAGCCCCAACTAAACATTGGGCCTTTATTTCCTTTCCCAACCCCAATAGCCAAGATCCAAACATATGAGCTATACTACGAGGAGGTGATAAATTAGAAACCGCTTGTATAATACTCCATACAAAACTAGCAAACTGACAGTCAAAAAAGAGATGCTGTATAGTTTCTTCATTGTTACAAAAACAACAAAGTTTGCTGCCAGTCCAATTTCTTTTACTTAGGTTATACTTTGTCAGAATCACCCCTCTACGTAGGTACCATAGAAATTTTTTATTTTTAAAGGTACTTTAATCTGCCAAAGCTGTTTATTTGTAATTGAGACATTGTGATGCATTAAAGCTGCATACATCGATTGAATAGAAAACTGTCCATTTTGATGAAAATTCCATCGAAAAGTATCCCGTTCTAATGACAAATGTATAGCAGCAATCCTTGTAATAAGCTCTTGCAAAACATGTAAATTTGGTCCAGTAATGGTCCTACGAAATGATATATTAAAAGGTTCAAACTCATTACTTCAGCTACCGTGGCATGTTTTTTCCTAACAATGTTATAAAGTTGGGGGTATTGTGTACTAAGGGGGTTGTTCCCAAGCCAGGTATCCTGCCAAAAACGTATTTGAGATCCATCCTGAAGATTGAAAGACCCAAATCTAAAGAAGTGATGTTTAACCTTCATTAGACCTACCAAAAAATGAGAGTCCCCTGGCCTCCTTTCTACTTGAGAAAGGGTTTTACTTCCCAAATACTTCCTGATAAGGATTTTTTGCCAAACGCCATCCTCATTTAAAAGTTTGAAGAGCCATTTGCAAAGCAAACAAATGTTTTTTATATTAAGATCATGAATACCCAACCCACCTTGATCCTTCGGTTGACAAATAATATTCTACTTAGCAAGCCTATATTTTTTCTTATGATTATCATTCTGCCAGAAAAATCTAGATCTGAAATAATCCAATCTTTTAAGAATCCCATGTGGTATCTGGAAAAATGATAACATAAACATGGGTTGATTGCTAAACACAGAATTAATAAGGACTAATCTACCTCCAACTGATAGATGCTTTCCTTTCCAACTGCTCAACCTCTTTTCAAAGCGTTCTTCTACCCCCTTCCAATCATTATTTCTCAATTTGCGATAATGGATTGGAATGCCAAGGTATCGAAAGGGTAAACTTCCTAATTCACATCCAAAAAGATGAGTGTATTGGATTTCAAATTCCTCAGCAACACCAAAACAAAAAATTTCACTTTTGTGGAAATTTATTTTAAGGCCCGAAAGTTGTTCAAATGCACAGAGCAAAAGCTTCATATTTTTTGCTTGCTGAATACCATGTTCCATAAAAATAATAGTGTCATCTGCATACTGAAGTATAGACAACCCATTATCAACCAGATGAGGTATTATTCCTTTTATTTGTCCATCCTCTTTGGCACGTTCTAAAAGGATATCCAGCATATCCACAATAATGTTAAATAAGATAGGAGATAAGGGATCTCCTTGCCGGAGTTCTTTTCTAGTCTGAAAGTACGGCCTAATATCATCATTTACCTTAATGCCAACACTCCCCCCGGACACAAAATTCTCAATCCATTTACACCATTGTAGTGAGAAACCTTTCATTCTTAGAGTTTGTTGAAGAAAGGGCCATTTGACCTTATCATAAGCCTTTTCAAAATCCACTTTAAAAATTACCCCATCTAACTTTTTCTTATGCATCTCGTGAATTGTGTCATAAAGAATTATCACACCATCCATTATATTTCGACCGGGCAAAAAAGCAGTCTGTGTTGGCCGTACAACATGTTCAGCGACACTAGATATCCTGTTCATGCCAACTTTAGTGAAAATTTTGAAGCTGACATTAAGAAGACAAATCGGTCGATAATGTTGTATTCGTGTTGCATCTTTATTTTTTGGTAAAAGTGTGATAATACCAAAATTTAGCCTAAACAAGATGTCACCCTTATGCAAATCATAAACATTGCCATTAAGTCATCTTTAATGATCTCCCAGAACACCTGGTAAAATTCAGTCGGAAACCCGTCCAGTCCAGGTGCCTTATTATGTTTCATTTGAAAAATTGCCTCCCTCACCTCTTTCTCAGTGAACACTTCCGTGAGAATATCATTCTGCCAATTAGAAACTTGAAGGATATCATCTCGATAAGATTCAATCATAGAAAAATGATTGCTATCTGGCGGTCCAAAAAGACCTTTATAATATTTGGTTATGTACTTCTTAAGCTGCACATCACCACATATTATTCCTTCATCTTGGTCGAGTTGAAAAATTCTTTGTTTCCGATGCTTACCATTTGCAACCAAATGGAAATATTTATTGTTATTATCCTTCTCAAGTATATGCTTAACTTTTGCCTGTTGGTACCATTTAATTTCCTCTTCACGTAGCAATTGAGCGAGCCTCTCATTATAGCACTGCTTGAGAAAAATATCCTCATTGGATAATCCAGTGTTCTCTAATTTTTTATCAAGTTCATTGATAATACAGAGTAATTCTCTCTTTTCTTTTCTATAAGTTCCACTTGTACTCTTGGCCCAACCCCTCAACTGTTGTCTAAGACTCCTAATTTTACATTGCCATCGAGTTATGGAAGAGTTTCCCCAATGTTCACTGTGCCAGCAATTTGACACCATATCAAAAAAGCCATCCCTGGTTAGCCACCCAAGTTCAAATTTGAACAATGACTGATTTCCCGAATGGAATGCTTCCCCAGTATTGAGCAATAAAGGAGTATGATCAGAGAGAAATCTTTCAAGAGGATTGACAGTGACCAAAGAAAACTTCTGCTCCCAGTCTGTGCTCATTAGCACCCTGTCAAGCTTCTCAAAAGTAGGATTTTCCAAATTATTGGCCCAAGTAAACCTTCGACCAGATAATTCAATTTCTCTCAGATCCAAACTATCAATGACAACATTGAATACAAATGGCCATCTAGTATCAAAATGATTATTATTTTTCTCATCATGTCGTCTGATAATATTAAAATCACCCCCCCCCTACCAAAATGGATAATGATTCCTTGCGACATGTATGAACTAACTCAGTTAAGAACTTATCTTTTAATTGGTTTTGAGTTGCACCATAAACAGCTAATAGAATCCATTGGAAATCATCATCTTTGTTTCTTAAGTGAAACTTCACATAGAAGTCTCCTTCATCAATTGAACCAATGTCAAAAGATGCTAAATTAACTCCCATAAGAATCCCTCCGGATCGCCCACAAGATGGCATACAGTGCCACAAAATGTCTTGACCACCACAAAGGTGTTTTAGACTAGATGTAGAAAACTCGTGTTTACCCGTTTCAAGGATAGCAACAAAATCAAGATGTTGCTCCTTAGTCAAGTTGGAGACGTATTTGTGTTTAGCCAAGTCTCCAAGACCTCTGCTATTCCAAAAAATATCTTTCATTTAAAATTAACTTTTCTTTGGTAATTTCTGCCACCGACTCTTTTTGTTAGCACCGATAGCCTTCTTTTTCCTTGGGACTGCATCATTACATAAATGAGCATCCGCATAATCTAACACCTCATCATGTAAATCACTACATAAGTGATTGAGGGTAGTGTCATCAATAAAATCTTGATCCGCATCCTCTAAATCATGATGAGGTTTGTTATTTTTTTGCATGAAAACCTTCGAACGATCTGTTTCTAACTTCTTAATCTTTTTATCGCAACCTCCTCATCATTTCTACCCAAAGAAATTCCAACTTTTTGCAAATTAGAAGAAATAAAAGAATCTGAATAAGAAAGAAAAGAGCTAGAGAAATTACTGCTTGGAATCTCCAAGTTGCGAACGGAAGCCCGATGCTTGACCTTCTCCATAGTGTCCACATCAGCTTGCATCATCCCACCTGCTAAATTATTTAGACGCTCACTTCTGCGAGGTCCCACCTGCAAAGGAACAGTCACTTCAACAGGACCCATCACCTTGCAAGCCTTCGGATGTTCAACTGATTCAATCTGGACATTAACAACTCCATCCAAACTGCCACAGCTAGCTAGATTCTTTGAAAAGTCTGCTTCCTGGGCATAAGCATCAGCTGCACTGACTGCATTTTCTAACCCGACTGACTTTACCTTTACTTGATCCTCTGAATATTCATCCCCCACTGCAGTAATAAGATTATCTTTGGCCGGAGAAAACAGAAAATTAGCAGTATCATGGTCAAATTTTGTAGCTTCAGCTAATAGTCCTTCATCCTTTGTGCTCTCAGCATTTTTCTTGACTTCCAATATTGGAGAAATATCCAAGTAATTTGGGGTGGACATCTTGGATGGAAAATCAACAGAGCTGACCAAACTGGGTCGTATCTCTTCTTCAAAAGCAGTAGCAACTGAACCAAACCTATCAAGTTGATCAAGAACCTTGTCATCTTTGGGACATTCTGAAATTTCAAGATGACCCTTGAAAGACTTGACTGCAGTACTGATAACTGCAACATGATCAGCATTTCCAACTACCACCTTGCAATGAACAGACTCTGAATCAAAAATGACAGGCCCCATACTTATATTCTCAACTTGTATCTTTCTATCGTTGGGATAAGAAGGGTCGCTTAACGTCCCTGTCCAGCATATCTTCAATGCAAATGGAGTCAACAATTTTTGCAGACTGCATGGGCACATCTTGCAAGGAGGGATGTGCACCGGATGACACTTCAGAAAAGGCAAGCGTATTACTACTGTACTTCGCAGACTTACTATCTTTGGCCGGAGAAAACAAAAAAATATCAGCATCATGGCCAAGATTATTAAAATAAGCTAACATCCCTTTATCTTTTGTATTCTCTGCAGATGTCTTATCTTCCAGCAAAGGAGAAACCATGCTTACCCTCTCAACTTGAAACTTCCTGTCAAAGTGTGAAAAATGTTCCTCAATGCCAACCGAGTCAACCAATTTTGCAGACTGCATGGGCACATCCCGCAAAGAAAGATGTGCACCGGATGACTCTTCCGAAGAAGATTTAGTTCGCTTAACGTCCCTGTCCAGCATATCTTCAACCTCATCCATTTGAGTGGTATGAATAGGGTTGACTATCGAGTCAGCTCGGTTCGGCTTGACTCGTGCAAGCTCGTTAAACAAGTAGTTCAGCTCGACCTTTTAAGCTAACGAGCTAAAAAATCAGCTCAATTCAGCTCAGCTCACGAGCCATATCAGCTAAGATGAACTGAGCTAAGCTAAGCTATGTGAGCTCGGCTAATTAGTCAAGAGCTAAGCTAAACGATGTTATAAACACATGCCACACATTAACACATACATGCAACAGGAGGACTACATAAATGAAACTGTAGCTAATTATCTAGCATTCAAGTAAAATATAGATAATTAGTGAGGAGCCGATTAACAATCCTAATAATTATAGCCACAGGACTGCCCTAACTTGTTCAGAAGCCTTGCATGACAGTAACGGATCCAAGATTTTTAAAATAGGTGTTTGAAGTTATAAAAATATTGTTTAATATAAAATATAAATATTCACAATAGTAAAAAGGTAGAATTTATCATATGCCATGTTTTACTTAGGGCAATTGATCATTTGCCCCACTTGTCTCACTGACATGTGGCCCCAGGGCCCGCATGTCAGTGAAATGTCACGGGGCAAATGATCAATGGCACAAGTGAGAGCATTTTATCAATTATTACTTTAAAATATGCATGCATCCTTTTCATTTTTGAATGCTCAATATGCTACATTTCAAAAATCACGATCCACCTTTACAATCAATATAATGCTAATAGATTTGTGAATTAGAGATTTCATATTTAGAATCAAGAATGAAATTCACCTATGTGGTTGCCAATACCGAATGCTTAGCTGTTGTCTGTTATTTTAGAACCGCTTCCTACCCTGCAGGGTGTCACCACCCTGACCCATTGGTCACCACTGGGGTCGCACCTCCTACCCCAGGTTTGATGCTCATCATAGCCACAGGACTGCCCTACAACACGCTGCAAGCTACTCCCTGCCCCACCGGATATCGCCCTCCTAACCTGCCGGTTGCCATCGGTGTTGCACCCTCCATTCCCAAGTCAGTGCTCGCTGCGGCCACAAGGGCCAGGGCTGCCTTGCCGCCTTCGCCAATGCTGGTGTCTGCTCAGCGCTCGTCTGCTGCCCTACTCCTTGCTGGCTTGCACCTGCCATGTGCCCCTCGTCCGTTGTCACCGGGTTGTTGCCTACCAGCTGCACCACCGCCATAGAGGGAGCGGGAGAGCATAGGATATGTGGAATATAGAGGGAGTTGAGTGTTGAGCTTGAGGAATTGTCGGACCCCAGAAAAACACTTTCGAAATCCTTTGTGTATATTGTATTAGTCCAGAAAAAGCTAGTACATATAGTAAACAAAGCTGATACCACAACATATCATACGAAACTTTATTCATTTAATTATCAGAGTTTACAATATAAATAGCTCACATGCCAACTGAATATATAGCAGCAGAAAGCAAAAAAAGTAGTAGGACCCAGCAAATCAGCCACAGGCAATCGATTGGAGTGGTGACCTAGTCATCGAAATCCTCACTAGTGATGTAGAGCGTCTCCTCTAAAAACAACAGCTAATGCAAGGTGAGTACATAAAGTACTCATAAGTCACACAGTAAATGCGGTATTAATGCAAAGATAACAAAGGAAGGTATAATAGTGTTAGTTTGAGCATAAAGCAACATTTCAAATATAATAATTAATTTCTAAGACGCAATTGATATAGTAAAACTGAATTTTAAATCAATTTTTCACACAGGATCCATCCTAGAGTTTCATCCCAAATTTTCCCATGTGGACTCTCTCCACTTACAAACTACTTTTTTGAAATGTCAAAGTCTAGTCCATGATTGGCTTGTTCGGTATACCCATGACCGCGGACGCGGCTAATCGATTAGTTTTAACTCTGCAGAGGTTGTACAACTTTACCCACAAGACATAATCGCCTCCTTTTGTCAAATACACACTTCTTTTGGTGTGTAGCAGAGGAAATCACAACAAGACCCCTATAAAGCTCCATCCATGTAGTCATGCTCGTTAAGGTTTCACTACTGAAAGGATCACCCTAGTTAGAAGCTCCCTCTTGCGCCGAGTGGTAGCTTAACGCTCACACCACTTTCATCTAAATGGCACGACTTTCTATGGTATGTTGCAATACGGATAGCCAGGTCTGTCCCATACCAGACTTGTGGTAGTACGATAAGGCTTTACATTCAACGAAACACAGACCGGTCCTTAACTGACTAGATGAGACTTTCCACAAACCTAGCTCTCGTGCTTCACTGCACCCACCTGACAACCATTCTTGCCTAGTATAAACCACATTTTCACTTTTGTTTTGAACAATATCACCTTTTAAAGCATTCCATGGCACACCAATACTAAGGAATGGTTTAATTTTAATTGAATTCTTGTTTGGCGCAAATCCCATAAAAAGACTTATTTTTAGATCTAAGCATGTCTAAGCATTTTTTTCTAAGCTTTTGATAATCATCATATACAAGTATTCCTTAAGGTTTCAATAGCATATATATCCAAGTTCAAATGTGGTTTAAACAAATTGGGCATAACTAATTATTTAAATCTGGGATTTAAATTATATTGATAAAATTATGCATGTAGTAAGTTAAATCAAAATGTAGTTCAAAAAATATGGTATCAACATGATCAAGGGTATAACTTACCTTGGTCGAAGCACGTGATATATGGGTCCTTGATTTGGTACTTTTCGGACACTCTGAAATCTAAAAGTTTGAAAATAGCCAAATTTAAGCAAAATCGAAATGAATTCAAATAAAATCTAAAACTAGCATAAATAGTTAGATTATGATTTTATATGAATTTAGGAACAAAAATGAGGCCAATCGGACTTAGAATGAAGGAGATTGGACCTTTTGAATGATGAAATTCCAAAAATTAGACCTCTCGCTGGACTTGGAGAAGAAAGTGTTGCCGGTGGCGTTCTGGTGGGAATTTCTAAAATCTGATTTTACCCATGGTAGAGGTCACCAGGAGGAAGCTCCAGAAAAAATTTGAAATCGAATGGATGTCGAGAGTGGTCGGAAGAGCTCATCGAAAGTTTGCCGAAGTTTAGAAAGAACGGCTTGCGTAGGGAGATTGGGAGGGTGGATTGCAAAACATAAATTTTTTGTTGTGTGAGGAATGAGGAGAGAAATATGTGGTCCAACTTATAGGGCAATCGGAGTTACGGATCGCCGGAAAACGCTCACCGGAGTTATGGCCGGAATAGTGATGGGTTCGCCGGAATTAATTGAGTTGAAACAGGTGAAATTTTAACACGACTCGGGCGGTTTGGGTCTGTTGTAGCTGCCGGGTGCTGCTGGAGGGAAGCGAATCGGGTTGGGTGAATTTGAACAGTTCCTGAATTAATTAATTTCCAAAAGCAATTATGTTTCTACTGGAAATTCAAAGAATAATCAGATTAAATCCGCAAAAATAGTAAATAAATTATCATAAATTCAAGAATTTTAGGAGGTACCGCTTTCACCAATTAAAGCACTATTAAAATATTAATAAATAATATTATGTTGTCATTTTTACATAGTAATTAATTTTTAAATATTGAAAATTCTTTTTTATAAATAAAAATAATAGAATAGCCATAATAAATTCTACAAAATTTCATAGAGTTTTAATAGGGCATTTTAGGCTTACTAAAATTATTTTTTAATATATTAATATAATTTTTTTATTTGAAATGATTTGTAAAATCTGAAGAGGCCTTTTAGAAATTATAAATTTGGGTTAATTTTTTTTAAAAAAATTCACAGAAATTACTTGACTCATTTAAATTAATAAAATTATTTTCCATTTAAATTTTTTTTATGTTTACTGAGATATTAAAGTTTTTTATGAGTATTGTAAAAGCCTTTTCAAAACCCAGAAAATTCATGGAAAATACTATAAATTCAGAAATAATTATTAAATCCAGAAAAATTAATTATTACTGGAAATTATCAAAATCTAGTAAAAAAATATTTTAAATTTATTCATCATTATTATTACTACTTTAAAAGACAAAATTTCTATGATGTTACAGGAATGGAGGAAGAATGGACATGGAGTGATTGGCTGCGCAGGGAAGATTGGGAGAGGGAGTAGGTGGTATAGGTTGAAATGGACTTAAATGTTGAAATTCGTATTTTTAAACCCACCTACTAGCGTATACACCTAATATACTTAAGTATAAAGGAGACCTACTGCCAATATACATGGTCATGTAACCAGACATGCTAGTATGCTACTAATTGGATTGGTCAAACTTTTTATATCTGCATCCAGCATCAAGCTGAGACGACATTGACCACGTTGAAATGCACTGATTCAAAATATGAGATGCAAAATAAATATGCACCTACGATGATCTCATAAAGCTAATATTTATATTACTTTTAAGAAGTGATGTATAGAAGAACCTCTCTATAATTAACTTACTGAGGGCTCGCACCATGTTGAAAAATATTCACCTTTTAAAAGGGGAGGTATTAGAGGTTTCAGACGTGAACAAATCAAGAAAAAGGGAGAATGAAAGCACGAAAAAGCCAAAGCCCCGTAGATATCCCTGAAAGTCACACGTCATGTAAAGGCACAACATAGTGCTCCATACTCCGGTGTAAACTGTCAACTTTACTAGAAATTCATGCGCTGCGTGCCACGCCGTGGGCGCTGCTTTCCACGCGAGAAAATCGACAAAACGCGCGACTGACGCTCCACACACGAGTAAATCGAGAAAGCGCACGAAATGATCTGAAAATAAGATTTTGTTTTTCGCAAAAGGGTTTAAACGTAATGCTAGAAAACCGGAAAAAGGACATAAATGCGATGCATATTTTTCTTTTAAAAAAATAAACGTTTTTTTTCTTACAAAAAGGACCTAAACGTAATTTTAATTTTCCTAAAAAGGACCCGAGCGCTATTCCTAAAAACGCTAAAAGGGCATAGACGTAATATATAATCTTTTTCAGGGAAAAGGATAAAATCGTAATTTTTTTCGAAAAAGGACCTATTCGTAATTTTTAATTTTTTGAAAAGGACCCGTTTGCGAAAAAAAATTGGCCGGCTCGGCTCGAGCCGCGAGCCGAGCCGGCCCTCCCGGCTCAAATCGCCCAGGAGGCGGGGATTCTTCAACATGTAGTATAGGTATGATTAGGTCAGAATATATAGGAGCATCGTACTACACAATGCATTGTTTGTGCCACTCAAATGTAGATTTTTTTTCTAGAAAAAAGGTTAATTTTTTTAAGTGTTGGGATTGCAAATATACTACAGGAAAGTGAGAAGAAAGAACCGCATGTGTGTCAGATAGGGTTTATGTGCTGTTACTATTGCAACTGCAACTTAAGCAGTTGCTATGCATCAACACCATTAGATCGAGGTGACGAATGGCTCGGATCGTGCTATAGTACAACGAAAAACCTGAATCATCGCTTTTTGATCTAACGATCGGTCTACAACGGCTAAAGTTGCTGTTCTGGAGTGACTCCTTGATCTCTTTCCCTGGCTACCAGAAGGCAAAGGGCAGCCGATACTGTCTGGACAGCCAGTTACTCTGGATAGCAGATATTCAAGGTTGCTATAGATGTGACATTACGATATGTATGTATGTATACTATATATTATAGCGCTGAGTTTAGCCGGCTCCTAGGGGCGCCACCTCAGCTCATGCGCGAAATGGTCTACTGGAAAATCCGAAATCACGTTTAGGTCCTTCGATCGGTTTTTAACAAAAAAGGATCCGAAAAAGGTGAAATTACGTTTAAGTCCCTCTGCGGTTTACGTTCAGGTCCTCTGAAATTTTTTAGAAGATCTGACCACGAAAAAAACGAAATTACATTTAGGTTCCTCTACGGTTTACATTCAACTCCTCTCGGCGTTTTTTTTTGCAGAACGGAAAAAAAACAAAAAAAACGTCCGAGGATTTCTCCCAAATAAAAAAAACACGAATGGAAAAAAAACAATAAATACGCCCAAGGAATTTATTGTTTATGACCAGTAACTGACGTGGTTGATGGCTGAGTCATAAACGCCGTCAGTTACTAGTAACAGACGTCTTGATGGAGTCGCCATTACTAACGACGCGTTTGATGGCCTCCTATTAATCGCCGTCAGTTACTCTGCCGCAAGCCTATATAAGGAGGGCTGTGCCTTTCTCTATCTGCAGAACAATACTCCATCCATCCATAGTAGTTGCTGCTGTCTTTTGTATTCTCGACTCCGTTTTCTTGCGCGCACAAGTAGCGGAGGGAGCAGACCTCCGGAACCTCGCCCTTCTTGAGATCTTGCTCGAGATAGAAGGCCGATAAGGTTTTTGGGGAGCGTACCACGCGACTGCTCGAAAAGTGTTCCTGGAAGCGCATCTGCACTGCAACGCGTCTTCACTGCACCAAGGCTTCACTGCGGCAACTTGTGATCGTCTACTTCGACCGTCATGGCGAACGAAAATGTTCTGCCTGCGCCTGTGCCAACGGTGGCACCGGCTCAAGGGTATATTAACTTATACCGTGTTTTATTCATGTTGATTTCTTGTTCATTAGTATTTGCGTATGAGATAGATAATTTGTTATCTAGTACCTTTGGCTTTGAACAAAAATTGCATCATTGTTTAATCATGATTTACATAATTCTGTGGATTAAAATATTGAGAAAATTCCTAATATTTCCAACATTGCAACCATCTCCTGGCCTCAGTCATCTTTCGGTGTCCCTTGACCGTTCTGGACCTCAGCTCTCCTAACCTAGTCCCGGTTTCACCTTCGCCTCACCATGACCTAGTACCGAAGCCCTACAACCAACACAGACAAGCAAGCCATCATATAACATTGTTCACAATATATGTAATAATCATTACAAAAATCCCAACATTAAACCAAACTCGCTAGAAAGTCGGCACTACCGCCACCAGGGCTGGTAGTACCGCCCTGGTACTACCGCCAAACTGGGGCCAATAGTACCATCTTGGCCGAACTCTGGCAGAACCATTTTCCACTCCTTAAAAATGACTACCTCCATCTAGTGGCCGGTAGTACCGCACCCCGGCACTACCGCTCCCCATGGCCAGTAGTACCGCCCTTACAAAACCCAGAGAAAATCCTCATTGGAAAATAGCTACGGCTTGCTACCGCTTCACAAGCCGGTACTACTGCAGGCCAGCACTACCACCACTCCTAGGCCAGTAGTGCCGGCGGCACTACCGCCATTCCCAGGCAATCACTATCGCTCCTTCGAGGCGGCAGTGCCGCCCTGAACTGACAGCCTTTAAATTGCTTCAAATTCAAAATATAATTTAAAAACAAACTCAAACTTGAGTACGACATGCTCAAACACCGTCAATAACACATCACAAATATGGATAGACCCCACATGGTCTTTCACCCTTATCCCAAAAAGGACCTAAAATCAGCCCGCAGGAGCTCTTACAATTGAAGGAAGCAATGGTCAGGGGACGATCATCTCACTGCGGAGTGGGTGGAGGGCATCCCTCGGGACCGGACGGTGGCCGTAAATAATGTCGACGCCGCCCCCATTCTACACGGAAGCTGCCCGATCGCGCTTTCCACCGTATGCAATCAAAAGGAATCTAGTCCTTGCTTACCAATCACAATCAATAGAGAGAACACAAAGAAGCCACCAATTGGTAGGCTGGAACACATTGACGTGGAAGCCATATGAGAGTTTCTGAAATATATCAAAATGGGTTGCCCAACAACCTCGTGGAAGAATCATCCTAAGCAAAAGGCAACATCATTTCTTTCCTAAAAAAAAGAAATATACCCGTGTAGCTTAACACAAGACGTAATATAGGACTTACACGACATGGGATGAGCCAACAAAATGATAGCAAGGGTCCAATAACAACCTAACAAAATTTGCCCCCATGAATACCAACCCACATCACCGACACTAATTGACTGTCAAGATCTTGACAACAGATGATGCACCAATACGATGCAAAGCGACAACTGAATCTCCTAATTTGCATAGGCCAAGTTTCTTCGCATGATCCATGGCAAAATTGATGGCTTCCTCAGTGGACTCCGTGTCAGATGCCTTTGTCGTAGCGGCACTCAACATCGGGATCAAGCCCCTAACAATAAGACTCTGCCTTGCAGGAGCCTCATCGCTGCAAGTCCAATTGAAATTATTGTCCGTCTTCAATTCAGGGACAACCACAGACAATACCGGCATGGATGACCTATACTTCGCCACGAGCCTTGCAGTTGTGCCTCCTCTTGTGAGGACCAGGATGAGTGATGCTTTGGAAATATTGGCTGTTCGAACAGCTGATGATGCTAAACTCTCCAATGGGCTCATAGGAATTGGGGCTGCTGCAGTAATTAACTTGAAAAATGCACCATAGTCCACAGATGACTCTGCTTGTAAACAAATATTAGACATTGTCTGCACTGCTAACTCTGGATATGCCCCAGCTGCAGTCTCACCACTAAGCATCACACAGTCAGTTCCATCTAGGACAGCATTGGCAACATCAGTTGCTTCTGCCCGTGTAGGACGAGGAGATTTGATCATTGACTCTAGCATTTGGGTTGCAGTGACAACAGGCTTTCCTTGTTTATTGCATTTGTAGATCATCACCTTTTGAGCATAAAAAATCTTCTCAACAGGGATCTCCATTCCCAAATCTCCTCTCGCAATCATGAAAGCATCTGAGTTTGCAAGTATCTCATCAAAATTAGCAACACCTTCTTGATTCTCAACCTGCATGTAACAAACCAATAGCATAAGGAAATAATAACAAAACATAAAATAATTAAATGCAAGTTTTTGGAGATAAACAAACCTTAGACATAAGTAGGATAGATTTGGCATGCTCACCGAGCACACTTCGGACCATCTGAAGGTCTGATCCTTTCCGTACAAAGGAGAGTGCTATGATGTCAATCTTGTTTGGCACACCCCACTGAAGAATATCCACCTTGTCCTTTTCTGTAAGAGTTGGGAGATCCACAATGACCCCAGGAAGGTTGACATTCTTTCTCTCACCTAGAAGAGCAGAGTTCTCGCACAGGCAGCGAACTAAGCCTTGCCCAGGATCACAAGAGAGCACCGTGAGTGTGATGGTGCCATCAGCACATAGTATAGTGCTCCCAGGCTTCAGGTCTACAGCCAACTTATGGTAGCTCATAGAAATCATGTTCTCATCACCCTTTATGGAATAATCTGTGGTGATGGTAATCTCTTGACCCCGTTTCAGCTTTATAGGCTTGCCATCTTTCAGAAAGCCTGTGCGAATCTCTGGTCCCTGTACACAAAGACAATGAATAGCAGTTAAAGAAATAAATAATTTTGCATAGTTCATGCTTCTTCATTTGCTACATTGAATTTTATAAGAAATATCTTTCTAGGTACAAATGCATGAAACCCATTAGCATTGAACATATTTTTTAACAAACAGTATGAAATAATTCAGTTAATCCCAATTTTGCAAGCAGCACAGGTAATAATACACCTCTAGCTATCATTTTAAAGCTAATGCAATTTAATGCATTGGTTGGCTCATGTAAATCTGATGCGACAAAAAACTATGATGTAAGTAAATGACACTAGCATGCCATGTATCACAAATTCAAACATCCTCAAAACCAACCCAATATTCAGAATCAATGCTAAGGTAGACGGACCAATAATATAGCATCTAACAATTCAAATTAACTGTGACCAAATAAAACATGACTAGTATAAGTTGTCCACTTTTGGATATTCCATTCAACATCATAAAATCGCAATACAAACGATATAACTCAAAACAATTAATAAATACATCTGCAAGCCCCTGGAAGGCTAGCTTACTTGTAATGTAGGCAGAAAAAACATCAATGAAGGTTGATGAAAATTGGTCTTTATACCAGCCCCCCACCGGCCCACCCCCAAAAACACACACACTAAAGGGCTATTCTTCAAGTCCAGCTTATCCCCCGTATATTGCCTCTTTTAAGAGAAGAAAAACAACTCTGGTCCATAAGCATATGTCCTCCAACCACAAGTGAACAGTGCCCTATGTCTCTTCGTGGATTAGCCAGATTTAAAAACTAATACACCGGAGTCTATGGTTTGTAGAACGTACCATATCGAGGATTTGGATGGTTTCTATTGTTAGAGAATAAGATTTGTCAACATCTATCATACTGCAACAAAGCTATAGTGCAAAAGATTTGATCAGGAAATTAGTTAACATTATTAATGACCTTGAATGCAATCTTAAAAAAAATCAGTAAGACGCACAGTAGAAGACATGTTTCGAAGGGAGGAAGAATTTCTACTTGTGATCGACCAATTTAAATACCAACATTTAACATGAAATCCTAATTTGCTAGGCCTTTCTGCCATAGCTACCGAATCATGAAGGAATGAATGTAACAATACAAGTTTACTTTGTTCAATGAAACACATCAAATTTCTTCTGACTTCTTACGAGTACTGATAATGACCTAATTATATGCAAACTGACAGAGCAAATTTACATACTAATTTTACAGACACCTATTACCCCAGAATAGTAAATAGTAACTACCTTGATCGCCACAAACAAATTAGGTGCAAACAACAAAGACCGAAGTTTTGTGTTTATTTTACGCCTATGCAAACAAATTATTCCCAGAATAAGCTAAGCATATTACATAAAAAAGAATTGAATTCCTGGTCCTTATTGCCCTAACAAATTGTGTTAATATCCACAGCAGGGGAAAAAAGAAATCACTACCTTGCCTCTTGTCTCAACCAACCTGGACACGTACAAGGAAAAAAAAAACAAATGCCATCTGACGAGAACCAAAACCATCCAAATCCTACTTTTTACGAAGTTACCAACAAATCGCAAAGTTGAATACTTTACGGTTCATGTCATCTATTTCACGCAATAAACACAACAAAATCACAACTCAATAGAGAGATACAACTGAAAAATATAGATTGGATCAAGTTCCTATAACGAAAACCTAATCACAACAAAAGTGGAGGAGACAAAACTTAACGAGGGCGAGGTAAGGGCAGAGGAGAGTTAGCGGACCTTGGTGTCGAGCATGACGGCGCAGAGGAACCCAGTGAGGTCCATGGCTTGACGGAGGTTGCCGAGCGTCTCTTGGTGGTACTCGTGGGAGCCGTGCGAGAAGTTGAACCGCGCGACGCACATGCCGGCGCGCAGCAGCCGCGCGCACATCTCCACGGACCGCGAGGCCGGGCCAAGGGTGCAGACGATCTTGGTCTTGGGCCGCCGCCGCCACGTCTCCTCCGGCCCGGCGCCGCACTCCAAGTCCGCCATTGCCAGGAGAGAGAGGGACGGAGGAAGAGCCGCCTAGGGCGATCCGGCGATGGATCGCCGGGCGGGGCGGCGATGAGAGGGAGGATAGATAGAAGAGGTTGGATTGGAGGGGGCATTGGTGGTGCGAGGGAATATATAAAGGGTGGTGCGGTTTACGTAAACGGGTCGTGTGCTTTCGGAGTCGGATGGGAGGCGTTTGCAGGGTTGCGTTTTATTCCGTGCAGTCGGTTTGGATACATGGGATATCACTCTTTTTGTATTTTTAAAAATATATATTTTTTTATCAAATTTAGAGTCAGATACAGATAAAGCGCGGATAATATCGGTCATAAATTAGAAACGAATACAGAGCGGAATTGATACGGTACCGAATATTGTTTGTTAGATAACGTAAGAAAATAGGTACTGCATGCATATATATATAAATGATTAATCAATCAAATGAGTTCAACATGTAACAAGATTATTGCAATTTAACAAGCCATTTTATCATGTAGTCCAACAAAGTTGCAAAAGTATCAAATATTCCTTTATATTTTGCAAAAGAATACTAGGTACTCACATAGGCAAGTGGAAATATATTCTTGCATGTTAAGCTCTGACGACGATGTGTAACATCCCAGAATTTTATCTTTAAAAATAAAAATAATAATTTAAATTTAAAAATATTATTGGCTTTTATGAATTTTAAAATAATAATTCAATTTTATGGATTTTCTAATAATTATTTCTATTTTTTTTGTATTTTCTATGAATTTTATGGATTTTAAAAATGCTTTTCCTATTTTCATGAATTAAAAAATAATTTCTATGTAAAAATAAAAACCAAATTTTAGTTGGAAATAATTTTATTAAATTCAAAATATCTCAAGAATTTCTATGATTTTTTTTACAAATTTGTGAATTCTATGTGCTATTTTATAAAAATCATTTATGGATTTTAGCAATTATTTTAAAAATATATATTGTTATATTGGAAATACTTTTAGTAAGTTCAAAATGCCCTATTTCAATTCTCTGATTTTTCTAGAATTTTTGGGGATGTTCTAGTATTTTTCTATATTAAAAATAATTTTTAGCATTTAAAAACTATTTACTGCATAAAAATAACAATATTATATTAATCGGTTGGGTCCAATTGAAACTATTAGAATATGAGCTATAAATTTCCATATCAGAGTATCCGAATAGAGTTATTAAGAATTATTCGAGAATATAATCAGAATATTCCGATCTGACGGATAGTGATCTCCAGAACTAATGCTAAATCCGACAACTATCCAACACGATTATCCGAATTCGACACAAACAGATCCAGTCGATCGGTATCTATCCGATCTGATTGCATGCCTACCCTAAATACGTATGGGCGTATAAGTTGTAAACCCGTTAGAGTTAGTTTATTATGTAAATACATTCTCTATCTCTTCTCTGCTAATCAAACTGTTGACCTCCCTCCACACTGGCGTAC
This sequence comes from Otatea glauca, assembly GCA_036346275.1. Taxonomy (NCBI): domain Eukaryota; kingdom Viridiplantae; phylum Streptophyta; class Magnoliopsida; order Poales; family Poaceae; genus Otatea; species Otatea glauca. The sequence goes on from CM070715.1 coordinate 24,132,898, forward strand.
GCCCTGCATGGCTGCATACCCTCGCCTGAAAAACCAGATAAAAAACTAGCGAGCGTCAGTTAAGAGTCTCTCGTTAGTCGATCCAGTCCGCAACGGAAGGAGGGAGGGCGGCGTCCGCATAACTGTTGAGAGAAACTTGTACGAGAAGCCGAGGAGAACAAATCAAACCAATGTTTTAGTAGAAACGTCAGACGTACTAAATGCGCAGGGGTCCACGTGTTACTGTAGGCAAAAGGAATTGTTGAGACAGAAAGATGTTCTAGTTAGAAATACCTTAAGAAAAAAAAACAAAAAGTAATCTTTTTTTAACAAAAGATTTCTCTGTTTTATAAAAAACTATTCCTTTAAAAGGTTTTGAAAATACAAAAACCTACTTTTTTTTTTAACGGTAGCTCAGGCATACTCTCAAGACACTTCTCACAAATTTTTAAAAGCTTACAAATTTAGTAGCTCAATTAAACAGTGAAGTTGCTTGAAATGTATTAGTAGCCTCGTTAGTTTTTTTTAAATGCAAAAGTTTGATTATGCTTTTGTTCTTTTTGTAGTGCAGGCATGCTCTCAGGATCATCCTAATTTTTTTTCAATTATTTGCAAATTTGGTAGCCTAATTAAATCAGTAAAGCTGCTTTAAATGTATTAGTAGAAATGATAGTTTTTTTTAAATCACGTGAGTTTGATCATAATCTGATTTTTTTATGGTAGCTTCAGCATGTTCCCAGAACCCTTCTCAAAAAGTTTTAAAAATTTCATACATGATTTAGTAGATCAATTAAATCAGTGAAGTTGCTTTAAATGCATTAGTAGCATCGTCAGGATTTTGTAAAATATAACATATTTGATCATGGTCCAGAATTTTTAAGGCAGCTTAGGCATGCTCTCAAGACCCTCCTCACAAATTTTCAAAAAATTGCAAACATAGTAGGTCAACTAAATCAGTGGAGCAGTTTTGAATGTATCACCAAGCATTGCCAGAATTTTAAAAAAACAAAAAAGTTCGATCATGGTCTAATTTTTTTACAGTAGCTTAGGAATGCTCTCATAACCCTTCTCAAAAAATTTCAATAATTTGCAAATTTAGTGTCTCAATTGAATCAGTGATGTTGTTTTAAGTGTATTAGTGGCATTGACAGATTTTCTAAAAATCGCATATTTTTTTTATCATGATCTGAATTTTTTATGGTATGTTAGGTACGCTATGAGCACCCCTCCCAAAAAGTTTCTAAAATTTATGACATGATTTAATACCAAAATTTAATCAGTGAAGTTCATACAAAAAAATCGAAAAAAACACTTCCGACAGGATTTGAACTCGTGTCCTCATGCACGGCATGCAAGCGCTTTGCTAAGCTACGCATGGTTTGTGAAACTTGGTGCGCGATAAATTTTTAAAGATATGTAGCACGCACTGTAGAAACTACAGAAAAAACCATGATATGGCTATGCGGAAGGGCGGCGACAGTACCTCTTCGAGATTATAGATTTATATAGATTACTAAGTGTTAGAAATGAGGCTCAAGTGGCCCATTTATCTCTAATGCCAAAGCTACAAATAATAGTACCATATTGCTAGTTGAGAGGGGAGAATACCAATTTAAAAGGGAGAGCTCCCACCATATCTTGTAATGAGGCATATGGAGGGTGAGGAGCTGGCTAAAGTCACACGCACGCGCGCGCGCACGTATTTCGCGAATTACCGCTTATTACCGCGTGACTTGTGACGTCGCTGTGCCGTGGATTAAATTCCTAGTACGTTTAAATCCTTTTTAAATTTTCGGTTTCTCTTTATTATTAGTGAATTGATTGGGTCTGAGAATTGAAACAGCCATGATAATGACGTCAGTTTCTAATAGAAACTGTCAATTGAATGACCTGCAGTTACTAGCATTTAATGGTGACCGTTACTGGTGTGAGGCTATAAAATCTGGAGACGTCCAGACAGATAGAGCGATTGATTTTTGGCTCTGACACTCGTGTTCATCCACGGTGATCTGTGTTGCGTTTTTGTGCTGCGCTTATTCTTCACCGACCTTACTCTTGGCGTGCACCGCGAGGCAAGGAGAGCGGGATCTTCGAATCGTTGCCGCTGAGAGAACCTGCACGGGGGCGGCAATAAGGTTTCGGGCAACAAGAATCGCGCGACCGCTCGAGCTCTTCATCTTGCGATCCACGACGTCGACTACTTCCTCTACGGCCGGTCGCTACTGCGCTGCTTCCTTTTCCTCATCAAGCCTATCGTAAGAATTTTCCTATTCTTCCTCTGTGGATCGATCTACTTTACAGAAATATGTGGTGTCTTTTACCTTACCTGTTGTGTTTAATCTTTTTAAAAATTAGCTTATTTTTTAAATCTAAAACACAAATAATACCTAGTTGTTTAACACTAAGTACATAGTAAGTTGGGGCTTAGGAAGCTCGAACGAGGAAATTCATGTAGAGACTAGAGACCAACCCAAGAACGTGTAGAGTTGACAAGGGAGTAGAAATAAAGCACCACGTGTAGTAGGATGAAGCCGCGACGAGAAGCTGTGGATTCACGGCACCGCGGCTGCGGCTGCGGCCGCGCACTCAAATACCAGCACGAGCACAGAGCATATACTACTAAAAAAATAATACAACACGATCGTTTTATTTCGATTGATTTCTAGCTTTTCTTTTTCAAAAAAATCGAAATCGTGATAGGTAATTCGGTAAGGGTTTAATAATCACTACTATTTCTCTTTCTTGCCGGCCTATCACTGCCGATTCATAAGCTAGGTCGGCACAAATGCTCGACCGAAGAAGAACCGATAGTAATAATGCCGGTTCTAAAAAAATCGGCAGTGATACTATTACTGCTGGTTCTTCTTAAGAACCGATAGTGATAATACAGGATACGAAGGGATAAAAGGAAAATATATCTTATAGTAGTTGAGAAGTGTATGTTAGGTGAGATGGTAAGGGGAGTTCGCGCGGAGTAACAGGTCTCAGGTTCAACTCTAAGCAACCGCACGCGTGCGTATATCGCGTGAAAATCGCGTGACTTGTGACTTTACCGAATGATTTTTGGATTTGCGAACCGGCAGTGATATCAGGGTGGTCCAGGTACAAATAATTTTTTTTGATTTTACCAAGTGATTTTTGGATTTGCGAACCACTATCACTGCCGGTTCTAAAACCGGCACTGCCGGTTCTATATTCGTCAGTAATGAGGATTTAGAACCGGTAGTGATCACGTTTTCTATAGTAGTGAATTGGTGAGGAATCATCATAATCGATTCTTAGGTTAGAATCGATTGTGATGTGCCTCACTAGGTTATATAACCTTCGGACTGAACTCTTCTCTGTTATTGTTCTAGAGGTAAAAAAATCGCCGGCGCCCCAAGAAACACAACAAACTCTGGTTGGAACAAATAATTGGGTGAGAAATTATGAAATCCTCGAGGATGGATGCTAAGAGGGTAAACTTGAAGGACTAGCTTGAGGAGATTTTCCATCAATTTTCGCACATTTGTGATTTTCTTCACAAGATGAGCATTCCTTCAAATCCTTTCAATTTTGCACTAGGTAATTCTATTTTGATTTGGTGAATGTGTTACATATCATTATTGTTGCTGTAATATGATCAATGGTAGAGTTTAGGTTGCGTAACCTACGTCTCCCGTTCGAGGGTGTTTGTTTATAAATATACTGAAATAACATATTTATAAACAAGTAGTCTCCAATTATCCACTTTTTTTACAGTTCGAGGATATGTGATTCACAAGTTCCTAAGCTGTTATACAAAACTCCAGAGAATGCTTCGGCAGCATCTCTCTGGTGTTCTCCGGATATACACCATCTTGACTTGTTGTCGAGACGTGTATTTAGAGAACAGTGGGAAGATACAACCAAAATTTTCTTTGGAGTTGCACAATAGCTTAGAAATTTGCCCGAGCCACATATCCTTGAATGGGATTAGGACCTAACCTAATTAGAGATTAGGAGTTATCGTTGGTATATACTTACTTGGGCAACAGATAGATGTTTCTTTAAGATCATTCAATCCCTCAACTTTGTTAATTTTTTCACCCTTATTTTCTTTCATTGAAGTCAAAAGAATTGCAAACTTAATGCATTAGGTAATTCGATATCATTATTGATGTTTTAAATGTATGTCTCTTAACTAGAGAATTGAAAGCTCTTAACTAGGGAAGAAGGTATCGAAAGTAAAATTATATATCTTGGAACCCATCCACTATTTTGCGAAGGTAATTAAATAATATCTCAATATTTGAAATAGTTAGCTGTCGCTCTATTTGTTTTCTTAATTCATTGTGCATATCTTAATTACAGATGGACCATAAAGAATGGATGTGTCAGGAAAGTAGTGTGAGTGCTGAATTTCAGAGAGGTGTTAAGGAGTTAAAAAAAATACAGAAGAAGACATGATGAAGAGGGGTGTAAATTTCATATATTGCCCTTACTTTGATTGCACCAATCTCAGGAGATTTAACAACTCTGCTCAAATTGAAGACCATTTGATTTGACGTGGCTTTGTGAGGAATTACATGTGTTGGATCCATCATAGAGAGACAAGTAGTACCCGTCCGATATGTAACGAAGATATGTTGGAACCCGATCACGAGTTGCAGCGTGATATGTTCGAGGAAGACAATTTAGAGTAAATGTTGTGGGATGTGGAGGGAAATTACATGGAAAGAGAGTTTGAAAATTTTAAAAGCTTGATTAAAGACAATACCAAACCGTTGTTCTCCGGTTGAAAAGCGAAATACACCAAGTTGGGTTCGGTCCTTATATTTTTCGAACTGAAGTCAAAACACCATTGGAAAGATACAAGTTTCAATGCACTTTTGTTTTTCTAACGGATGTGCTTCTAGAGGGAAAAGATTTGCCAACAAGCATTTATGAAGCGAAGAAGCTACTATATCCTATGGGAATGGAAATAGAAAGGATACATGTATATCCGAATGATTGCATATTGTACTGCAAAGCACATAAGGAATTACACGTTTTTCTTGTTTGTGGTGTACCTCGGTACAAAAAGAAGAAGAAGCGTAGGAGCCGAGCCAACGACGGTGAAGAGGTGAACAAAGGGGTACTGGCCAAGGTATTATGGTATTTGCCCATTATTCCCCGTTTGGAGTGGTTGTTTGTAAATCTCAAAAAGGCAAAATTTTTGCGTTTACATTATAAATCTCGAAAGGAAGATGGTAAGCTATGACACCCTACTGATTCGGCTCAATGGAGAAACATTGATTGAAAATATGAGGAGTTTGGTGCCTAGATGAGAAACATAAGATTTGGATTAAGTACCGATGGAATGAATCCGTTTGGTAACATGAGCAGTCGTCACAACACTTGATCAGTTTTGTTGTGTATCTACAATCTCCCTCCTTGGTTGTGTATAAAGCGGAAATATACCTTGATGTCTTTACTAATATCGGGACCCAAACAGCCGGAAAATGATATTGATATGTACCTAGCACCACTGATTGAGGTTAGTAAAATTGTGAAACGAGGGGGGTCACGTTGTAGGATTCGTACAAAAGAGAGAACTTCACCCTGCGGGTTATGATATTTTGTACCATAAATGATTTTTCGGCTCTTGGTAATTTGGCGGGCTATACCGCGCGGATTGTCTCCACCATCGTAAGACATCTAACTTAGTACATTGCAATTGACCTTTTCTATTGTATTATATCACTAATTTATATTCGTTTCTTGCATGAGGAGTAAGCTAGCACAAAGAGCAGAGGACCTTTCAGAGCTAAGGGTTGAAGGACATCCTATCTTCGACGATCGGGAGGGTAGCGAGCCGAGACGGGTCAACACCTAATTGGGTTCATCGACCCCGAGATGATTTCTACGACCATGGTTAGGCTTCATTCAGAGTTCCTTGTCAACTATATCAAGCAGGCATTGCAGACTGAGGCGAAAAATGACTTCATTCTTTTCCTGTACCATGAGGAGTAAGAACTACTCTAATGACTTGACCCTTCAATTACTTGTTCACACTTAAACTGTATATGAACTTATTTTCTTGCACTGCATACCATTTAATAAGCAACGATTAGGTTCTATTCTTGGTCACTCTGAGTGAAAACAAAGTTTATACTTTTAATTCGATCAAGAAAAGACCAACGGCCTACGCGATCAAGCTTGTTTTGTAGAAGTAAGTACATTACTTTAACATAACACTTTCTGTATTTAACTACGTTCACTTTTTGCCTCAATGGTATATCTCCAATGTATGTAGGGTTTTCTTGTCTTACGTTGCTGAAGAAGGGTAATACAATGACAAACGAGATGACCAACTGGAGTGGAAGCACTTCAAGGTACAAGTGCCTCATAGGATTTTTTTTATATCTATTCTTCATCTCCTAATTTGATTTTCTTTGTTCACAATATCATCAACAGGGGTGCAACGACCTGTGCAGCTTCTACGTATGCATCACATGCTGATCCTAGTCGACGACGCACACCTTTCCCCTTAGATATATGTACATGTATAATACACTCAATCTTTTACATATAAATTTTAAAACTTAAATTAGTGCATTACTTTCTATTTTGCAAAACCTCAATATCCCCCTCAAGAGCCTAGACAACAAATATCTCAACAAATTAAGAGACCACATATGCCAGTGGTACTGGACAGAAGTTATAGCAGATGACGGTAGGTTTAGAGACCCGACAGGCTCCTACAAGTCTATATGTAAACAATATTATGTCATGTGAATGTGATATGTGTACTGTGAATATGATATGCTTGTGTTGTGAATGTTATGTGGTATGTAAATAATATTATATATTGTGAATGTTATGTGATATTGTGTTAGATATTTTGAATATGATATGTGTACTGTAATCTGATATAGAACTATAATCTGGTATCAGAACTAATTGTGATGAGCCCCGTCGTGATCATCACAATCGGTTTTGATATAGAACCAATTGTGATGATCATCGTCATCACATTTAGTTCTGCTTTAGAATCGATTGTGACGACAGGGCTCATCACAATCGGTTCCATTATAGAATCGATTGTGATAAGGGGCACTGAGCTAGAACCGATTATGATGTGATCGTTTAGAACCAATTGTGATGACCATTTATCACTATCTGGCGAAAATCGATTGTGATAGCGTCTGCTCATCATTGTCTAACGACTTTGTATCGTCACCAAAATGACTGTGATGACGAAAAAGAATCAATTGGGATGTACATTCCTATAGTAATGACACGGGGGGCCTGAGTCCCGTGGTGGCGCACTGAGCCACAGAGAACAACCGTCGAGGCCAACTTGCCTTAGCTGGAACAATGGAGGCGAGCGCCATGGTGAGCAGAGATCTGCCAACGACGAAAGCCCAGTGAAACCCGAGCTAAGGTTGAACATTAGGAACACTAGTAGGGATAGAACTAGGAAGTGGCACAAGAATAGAGTAGAGTGGTAGCATAGCGATGGCTAGCTACTAGATCTGCGTCACCGGCGTTAGATTTAGCAACGGTGGTGAAGTTAATGTGAACAAGATATGGGGAAAGAAGCGAGGAGTGTGCTATATCGTTGTGGGTACGAGACGGAGATAAAGTACGGGGAATTCCTCTTACCCAGGGTTCAAAATTTCGTTTTGGAGCAAATTTTCGCTACCCTGGCGGTAGAGGTTTTCGCGAAAACTACTCAAAAACTACGAAAAACCGAACGGTTTAGAAATTCAAACCGGTTTGAAATCTGGTCAAACCCACACGCGAAAACCGCTCGATTTTTGCAAAAAACCGAGCGATTTTTTTTGGAGAAAACCATGAAAACCAAGCTTGGTTGGAAAAATGAGAAAAAAATCCAAAAAAATGGGAAAAATTGCAAAAAAAATGTTGTAAAATTTATAAAAATACAGGAAAGACTAAATTTTAGTAAAAAGGTAATAAATATGTAAAGAAGGTATGTGAAAACACGAAAAAAATCCAATATGATCTCTCCTAAATATGAAAAAATTTCAACATGACCTTTGTTATATTTTAGACAATTGAAAGTTGTAAATTAGGCATTTAGCAATAATATGTCAATAAATAATCTTTCATTGCAATATTACAATCACACAAGTGCAAAAATAGGCATTTACATAACCACATAGCAATATCATTCGCAATTTCACTACCATTCACTTGTCTAAACCATTTACATTATAATACCATTCAATTGAAGTTGTGGAGTAGGCATAAGCATAGCTTCGTTATTCTTCCATTGTTGTAGAAATACCATGTTCGACCTACATGAACGAAATGTCAATAAAAAATTCCACTTGGAATGGAATCAAACATACAATTGAAACAGAATTTCGGCATGACCTTTGCTACATTTTAGACAGTCTGAAGTTGTAAACTAGGCATTTAGGCTTTAGCAGTAATATGTGAACAAATAACCATTCAATTCAATAACATTCACATATCAATCCAATAGGTGCAAAAAATAGGCATTCAAATATCAATACCATATACATTTAGATACCTTTCATTTGACGCTGTAAGGTCAGCATATTTTCGTCATCCTTCCCACACAAATGCCATGTTGGACCTGCATGGACGCTATGTTAGTATAATATCAAGTTGCAATGAAATGAAACATTACCTTCGGGGCTACGGGTAGTATTGTTGCATGTACACTTGGTTGGCCATGTTGTATTCCTCGGTGGACATCGACATCAAGGCCAATCCTCGTGTAGCTAGCAACTCCGCCTTGTAATCATGCCAGCTTTATCCCTTCCATGTGCTTGTCATTTGTCATTGTTGATACAACATGGCATAAAAATCAGAGTGTGCCACTCGTAGACCCATTGGGTGGAAGGTTGTGCATGAGCATCGGGGATGGCGTAGTCGTAGCTGCCATATAAGCCATAGCTCCCTTGCGTCTCGACGACACCATAGGAGCTAGAGCTATAATGTGGTGTGCAGCTATCCTATGGTGCACCCTTTCCCTTTCCCTTCCCTTTAGTTGTCATCCTCTGTGATTGAGGAGCGCCATAGTCTGTCCTGTGTTGTATGAGTGAAGTACGACTCCCTTGTAAATTCGATGGGTTAATGCTCTTCTGATTGGTGCGTGGGAGGTATGGAGGTATTGTCACCACCATCGGTATCCATCTTCGACCTGCTATCATTGGACTCTTGGTATGACAGGCTGTGACGATCCTCACTTTTAGTGGAGTCATCACTCCCTACAAGTTGGGGCTCTGATAGCATCTAGGCCCCCTCAAATTTTATTATTGTGTTTTGCTATAATTTTGGTATTAATGACCAAGTTAATAATACTCAAAGCTTTGAAGAACATATGCTGGATTAAAAAATGAAGCAAGTTGGACGAACAAGATTAAGGTGCTCAGTTCTAGTTTATGACTTGGGAGATGATTCAAGTCAAAAGGCTAGGATTGTTTTTTCTCTTTTTTGTTGTCTAAAGGGGGACTTTGCACAAGCTAGTGGATTGGATTATAAGGCAAAGACAAAACTAGATTACTCGGAGCAAAAGACACTTAGTCATTTTTAAATCATATTTCTTAGAGTACAACGAACCAAATTTCTGCTATCCACTTCTTCAGTCCGTTGCACTCTCAGCATATCCTTGGAAGTCAAATAAGATTCTTTGGTCAAACTTTGAAACTCTCTTATGACTAAATTCCCATCAAATATCTGATTATCGGATCAAATCTATTGTCCTCTTATCATTTCATCCTTGGTAAAAACCTCCTTTAAAATCATCTGATAGCCAAGGGTTTGCCTATGTATGACGGACTAAATATTTGGTCCGGCATACATATAAAAGTCTTTGCTCTGTGACGGACCAAAATGTTCTTCGTTTTCCCATCTACAGCGGACCAAATATTTTGGTCCGGCACTCATTTAGTTTATAAGCTTTTGGCCGGACCAAACCTTGAAGTCTTATTTATTAAAGCCTTAAATAAATTTTTTTTGAAAGGGTTTTACTTTATCAATGGACCAATCATTCTTGTTTGAAATTTTAGTCTTTGCTAAAGAAAATCGCTTGGGTAAAACTTATCTCTGTTGAAAAAGGTCTTTTGCACCTAACTCTTGAAAAGTCCATGTATGACGGACCAAAAAATTTTGTCCGACGTATATTGGTCTCTATGCACAGACCAAACTCTTGAAACGTCTATATATGGCGGACCAAATATTTGGTCCGACGTATATGTATCTTTCTCAGTTGTGTGGCGGACCAATCTCTATGAAAAACCCATGTACAACGGACCAAATTTTTTGGTCCGTCGTGAATGCTCAAATTTGGTCCGTCATACACATGTCTAGTATCGCTAGGCACTGTTACTTAGTCCGTTGTACGTGTATATTTCTGGTATTCCTGACATCTGACACGTCCAACGGCTACTGTAGCAGGTGTAACGACTATATTCACTCAAAATGGCTATATAAGCATTTCCTGAGCCATCTACCAAACATATAGATGAACTCCTAACACTTTGGTATTGATATATAGCTCTCATTCTGAAAAAGGAGTCTGTGCTTCATCTTCACACCAAAAAATTCTCATACATCTCTAAGTGTGTTAGCTCCAAGCCAATGTCTAGTTGTGTAAATTGCAAAGTGAACCAAGAGATAAAACTTATGCAAAGTTTATTACTTTTGGATCTTAGTGATTCTAGACAACTTGGAGGCAGTGAACAGTGTGACCTGTCCAAAGGTGTTTGTGGAAGGCCACTGTGTTTGTGAGAGGTTTGGAACTCACCTCACTGGAGTAGTGAAAGAGTTACCTGAGTGATCACCAGAGCTACTGAGACTAGCTTTGGAGAAGCAGAACTTCGAAAGAAGTGCTTCAACGTGGATTAAGAGTGCGGCTCTGAACCACGGGATAAATCTTTGTCTCTCTTGTGTCATTTCGTTTATTGCTTTCGCTGTTATCATTTTTTTGCTTAAATCTATTTTATACTTTGCTGTGAGTTGCTCTCTGTTCAATTTTGTAAGTTATTTAAAAACTCAGAACTTGTTAAAATTGCCTATTCACCCCCCCTCTAGGCCAACTCGATCCTTCAGGCTCATCTGCGGGATGCTCCCCCTTTCCTTTGGAGGATGCTATCCTTTTTGCTGTATCCCTTCTCGGGACTGATTGGTGCTTCCTCTTCCCTGTATGAGTGTCCCCGACTGTCATGTCTGCCCATTTGGGGATGCTTTCAGCCCCAATATCCTTTCTTAACACAGCAGGGTCAATCGGGTCTGTCACAAGCTGTGATGGAATAGGGGTGTCACTCTCTGTATCCTCCTCATCAAGTAATGGGTCACTATTGGACCTTTCTTTTTTCATCCACTGTCGGATCGGGTTTGCATCGTCGTATAGTGTTAGCTCCATAAGCTGCTGGAATAGATTGTCTTCATCTGAGCATCTTTGATTTTCTGCAGCTTGAATTCGAAGCCGAAGGTTGTAGTTGATGTACACCAGCTTATGTAGCTTCTTGTATGATAGGCGGTTGCAGATTTTTGTGTGGATGAATGCAAATGTACTCTAATTGCGCTCACAACCGCTAGAAGATGCGCATTGTGACACGAGATGTATGGCAAACCGCTGAAGGGTGGGTGTTTCCGATCCGAACACATCCCACTAATGTGCTACAAATTAATGAATAAAATAGTAAGTATCGATGATAGTACCATTACATTTGAGACGGTTTAAGAAAAATACCAGGGGATGTTTTGCCATCTTGTGCCATTCTTGCAGCTAGAGCTGTTGAGAAAGAACTGGGGCACCATGGTGTTTAGGCACTATGATCTAAAAAGGATATTTTCTCTATGTATTTTCATGCAATTTTTTTTGAAATTTTTAGGATGCTGAGCTTAACCAGTTTACTAACTAGTTCAAACAAGTTTGAACTAAAATTCAAACTAGAGTTTCCCTTTTTGATGATAGTTTGGTTGTTGGTATGTACTGATTTTATATCTAAATCAGCAAAGTATGGATCCAAACTTGTTCAAAATCTTTGAATTCGAGTATATTTTTTCAAAGGTATATGTTTCATTTGAATTGTTATAGTTGGGTATATACCCTAAAATTGAAAATTTTGAAAAATATACTCGAATATAGTTTGAATTCACGCATTTGAAATCATGGTTCCCAGGCACCATGGTGCCCCATTTCGGCTTCCTATATATATATAGTTTTCATGTATCCAATTTAAATATTTAAAATATATTGACAGTCAAAGTTTCAAAAAATTAACTACATCTATGTCCAAAATAACAACTATTTATGACCGGAGGGAGTACAACCACAACGCAACAATCTATCTCTACTAACATAAAAGGTGGGTTTGTCCGTCGTCTTCCCCTCTACACACGCATGACACGTCCCGCAACCCCTCCCCTTAAAAGAGGGATAAAAACACCAACGAGCATTAGTTGGAGTTTCCATTGTCAGTCAGTCCAGTCTGCATGGAAGGAGAGAGGGCATCGTCTGCAAAACTAACAAGCGAAACTCACATGAGAAGTTGAGACGAACGAATCAAATGAGGCATCGGAGGTGATGGAGAGAGGGGAACGTGTGCACGAGAGGAGTCCTCCCCATCACCACGCCATCCCGATGCATCCAGAGCCCATCGTAGAAGGAGGGCGAGCGTTGCTTTAGGGAGGGAGACATCGGATCTAGCGACGCCATTGCCGAAGTCAAGAAAGATGGCAGGACCCGACCTCCCCCACCGGCCGCCATGGCTTGCCCGCCGCACCGTCCTAGATTCGTTTGAAGCTCATCGTAGAAGAAAGAGAGTAGACACAACTTCCTTGCTCGTTGACAGTAGAGAAGAAGGGGGTAGATCCGATGGTGTCGACCTCTACGTCAACGGATCCGGTGCCAGTGGGGTCAGGGATCACGAATCCAGTGCTAATGGACTCGAGGAAGATATTTTGGGCCCCAGAGGACTGGGGGAAGGCAGTTCCATCCGCGACGGGCTTGGGGACGATAGAACCAGCGATGGTGGGCTTGGCGATGAGGGAGGAGGTGGCCACTCTCGGCACCTAGGGTTCTTACATGCTCGGCCTGCCAACCATGGCAATCCTCACCACCCTAAGACAACCTAGCTAGATGTTCATCTACCATCCCTAGATCTCCAGTGAGCTCTCACTCCTTGCTTCTTCCTCTCCATCCCTACTTCTTTGGTTTAATACCCTACTACTGTTTTGAGGTTTGGCCCCTTGGGCCGAGGCGTCCTCGCCGTGTTGCCACAGCGTCACCGGTGATACCTATCTATTGTTGCTGCTACCTGACTCACAAATAAGTGCCCAAATACTCCCCTCCTTTCTTGCTCTCTGCTCTACTACTACTGTTTCCCCCGAAGTCTTAGAAATTGATTTGTAATGATCTGTTGTAAATTATGATGTGTAAGTGCTCTATATTAGATTACTGTGGCTTATGTTATCAGTTCTGCGGTGATGTAATTCTTATATTTAGCTGATTCTGATGATGCATAGACAGGGTTAGAAGTTAATATGATGTCTCTTTTTTATCTCACCAATCGAAATCATTAAAATATTTATTGCAAAAAGATTATGTTCGATCACTTGCATAGATAGGGTTAGACACGAGTTTTTAGAAAAACCATTTAACCTTTTTTAATGTGATCTTGATACAAGTGTACTTTCTGTTTCCACTATTTTTCACATAATGAGATGTGAATTTCACGTGCCACCAGAAACGACGATCTACCGCTCGTCAGTGGAGAAGAGAGAGAGAGAGGTGGATACATTTATGGTTATAGTGTTCCTGTGGGCCCATCATAACGCACATGCATTCAGCTACAAAAATATTATTGCATTCTAGATGTATTATGTAGTAAATAAGATATTTTCTTTGTATTCATATTGGACAAGAAACGAGTCAACTAGTAAATGCATGCTTTGCTTGATATGTGTATGAGAATTTTAATATTCATTATACAATTTGGGTCATGTTAAGTAATATGTATCGCTCTCTTTTGAGATCCTGTTGTAACACACAAACACCTTACTAGTATGTATATTAATATAAGTACAACGGGGTTATATATCTATATTATATGTATTGTAGTGGTGGTCCCTTTTCTGGTAAGGTTGCTAAGTAGCTATGGTTATATTTTATTTTCGCAAAATGGATACAATTCAATGGGGTAACCGATTTTTTTCTCAAACGTGTTTGGATGTACTTTGCCGTGTTTTGGTAGACATGTTAATATAAGATATGAATTGTGTGTTTGGGCTATTTTTTAATGCATGATATTTTGTATTGTTGTTTAAGGAATTTCAATTAGTTTTTAATGTATATTAAATTAAAAAATTGATTTTTATTGTTGAGTATCTGTTTAGAAGTTCACTAATTAAACCAATTATCTGCGGTTTCAATAACTGACAACTAGGTGAGTCCTGGACAAGTAAGATTCGACTTAAATCAAATTAAGCTATACGAAGTGTCTGGCTAAATCGGTATTTACGTAATTTGCAAGCTATAGGTGTCTGTGAAACTGAATTTAGGTATGATTGGCATAGCGCTTTTGCATATGGCCTAACAAATATCTGATGAAGATCAAGGATTAAAAACGTTCCCTTTCGGGGTTTCTTGTAGAAGAGGTTTCGGTTTTCTTTTGTTTTCTTAAGCTTGGAGAGGAAGTACTATGGATTATAAGTGATGTTATTATTGGACCAATTTAGGGTTTGCCGTATTTTGCTAGACTTTTCTAAATATTGGTTTTGCTAATTCAGAAGCTCCAAAACAGGACAAGTCCGGACTTCTCTTTTGAAGGAAAGAAGAGAAAGGGAAAATACACACAGGCAGCTTCTACAATAATTACCTCAACTCCGCCAGCACGTAACAGATATACAAATCATTGTCATATCTACAAATTTCACGTGCCAAGTTAATGTATCCCTCTTGCATGCTGAAAACCCCTCTCGACTATTAGCACGTAATATTTTGAACACCATAACAAACGTATATATAGTAAGAATTAAGAGTACAACGAAAATAAGGAATCCTTCTCATTTTGCAAATGCTATTTTGGCTTTCTATTGATGATTCTGAACGGACTGAAAAGCGCGATATTTTGAAGTCCTCTTACGAAAGGAAAAACACAACTTAGACAGAGTGTTTGTTGCACAGAAATTGTTAATTCTATCTACGATATATATATGTGTGATGATTAATTTGACAATAATCTTTTTTGAATAATGACCAAACTATGCTATATACAAAATTAAATTACAAAATTTTGAACAAAGGTCTAAAATTAAATATTTTTTGCATAAACAGGGATAACATGGTCTTAGAAAGGCTTAGGAACTGGTTTTACTTTATTTTGAATTATAGCTATTTGGATTCTCTATGCATTGAATAATGATCTATTTGTAAATTTAATCCAAACAAGGTTCAAATTTAAATGTTTTTTTTATAAATGGGATCATCAGTGTCTCAGGAGCATGTAGAATTTTGTTTCATTATTTTATGAATTATGGTTTATAGACTTCTAATAGTATCCACATTAGGGTTTTATTCAAACTTTAATTCAAATAATTCAAACTCTGATGCACAATTAAATGTTTTTGCATATTATGAAACTAAATGATTTAACATGAATTTATAAATTTGTTTCGCTGAATTCGGAGCTATAATGCAAAAGTTATCAAGGTTTGAACATTAACTGGTTTAAATCCATTGAAAAATGTGAAAATACGTGTTCTAAATTGAAAAGTGTATTTCACCGTTTAAATGGGTTCCTGTGTCTCGCCCTGGCAGTCAAACCAGTCCCACCTTGCGGTGATTCAGAGCAGGGGATGGCTTGGAGGCGGCCGCTGGCAGTGGAGCAAAGGCGAAGCCGACCGGGCATCGGCTCGGGGAGCACCAGGGTGGCTTGACATACGAGGGGCAAGCCTTGGTGACGGCTGGTGATGGTCGGAGGATAGCCGCCACCGGGGCTACGCGGTGGTGCCAATCGGCCGATCAGCGAACAAGCGGATGGAGCCAAAATTAAGCTCGGGCAAGCCTGATTTGAGCATCAGTGAGACCTATAGAGCCCATTTTAGGGGTTATTTTGGTCAGGGGTTCGTCGAGGCGAGCCATCACCGTGTGGTCGTTCGCGAGGAAGAAGCATTGTGGTGGCTAGGTTTCGGTTGGAGAAAGCTGTAATTGAGCATGGGGGTGAGTTCAGGGAGTCATGGATGTGCTCCAACCCGGTTTAATTGGAGAATGGCTCACTAAATAATTTGAATTGCTTCGCCCCTTTTTCTTGATTGTTCTTTGGTTATGGTAGCAAAGGTGGCGCAATTGGCCGAGCCCTTGGGCAAAAGGTAGCGGAGAGGGCTGCAGAGAGACGGGAGGAAGTGTTCATGGGCTGGCTTAAATAGGCACGGTAGGGAAGTGGCACAGGGTATGAACTGGCTTGGTTGTGAGGGGTGGCAGGACAACAGTGGAGACAACGCGTAGCTTTGGCTGTCGCAGGGCATGGGGAGTGACTCAGCTGTGCAGGGAATGGCTTGGGCGGCTCAAGGTCGGCGCGACAAGATGGACCGAGCGGCACGGCGCGATGTTCTCGGCGTAGGGCACGAGCTGCGCATCGCTGTGGCACGGCTTTGGCATGAGCAGCATTCGAGCTGAGGAAGAAGGGAGAGAAGAAATGGGGCATTGGCAAGCGGACCAGAGGTGGCAGCGGCTCAAAGCCATGTGCCACTGGTGGATGGGCCCATATGGTAGTGACAGAAAATAATGCCCTAGAACTCCTCCTGCATAGGGTAGCATTCAGGCATTAAATTGAGTGGTCATTCTTGTCTGTAAATTTTTGTGTGTGTTCCTGTTTCAGTTCTTGACATACTGTAAAAATGTTAGGTCATTATATTTTCTGTGTGATTTTAAAAAATTATAACAATGCCACTGTTACAATTAATTGCTCTCTGTTTTTGATTTTTCTGAGAGTTTAAATGGAGTTCAATTTATTTTTACTTTTTTATGGGTGATTCCATGGGTATTAGCAGTTTTCATAAAATTTTCAGATGATGATCAAACCAATTTATTTTTATAAAATTCTGACATTGATCTGTTGAGTTATTTGCATTTTCTGTTTTTGATTTTTCAAATGCATCAAATTAGTTTTTATTTTTATAGAAATTTTTATTCCGTTACCTAGGAAATTTTAGCGATTTCCTAAAAATTTCAAAGGGTCATCTCTATCATATATTTTTAATAAATTCCGACATTGGTACTGTTCTCAGCCACCTATCACTATTTTTGATTTTACATCTATAATAATTGTGTTCAAATCGCTTTGAAACTTTTTGTGCTAGTTTCCTAGAGTCTGTAGAGGGCTCCATAAAAATTTTAGGGAATGATCAAGCCTAGATGTTTTCGAAAAAACCTAACAAGATTTATATTCTTTGTTTAAATGTTGTTTTTGATTTTCTTGAGGTATTAGATGTATTAAAATTATTTTTAGAATTTTTGTATAATTATGGATAAGGATTAGAATTTAAATAAATTTTATTGAGATTTTATCTTCATATGTTTTTGGGTTTGTATATTTGGAAAAAAAAAGAAATCCAACAATGAAAATGGTTTTCTTAAAAAACAAAAATTCAGCATAAATTCAGAAAAGATGAAAATTCAATATAACATCACATTCCAAACTTAATTTCATTTTTTTATTTTAGAAGAAAGGATTTTAATAATGTAAACGTTCTTTCCTAAAGACCAAAATTCAAGGAAATAAGGAAAAAAGTAGAAAATTAAATTGAAATCTTTATAATTAAAAGAAATTATTTTATCCACTTTTAAATTTTATTTTATTAGTTTTCAAATTTTTCGGGATGTTACAATCCTCGCGGCCTTGCCCTCGTCGCCTCCATCGTCTCCCTTCTCCGCCTCGCCCTCCGCTCCCTTCGCCTGGTCCGCCTCACTCCCGTCGTCTCCCTTTGCAGCCCTCCGTCGCCTCTACCTGCTCCGCCTCACCCTGTCGTCTCCTTCTGCTCCCTCTGCCGCCCTCCACTCCCTCTGCGGTCCACCCCAAATAGATGGAGATTAGGGCGCCGCTGATGAGCCTGAGGCTGGCACCGCCAGCTTCCACTGGACGGCCCTCAAGACCTACTTCCTCAATGGCGACGGTGCATTTCATGACTTCATTTTCTACTTTCGTAGGTTCTCTACTTCTTTGTGCTTGTGTGAGAGATTGCGATATGAACCTTGTGGTTGCAGATTCGATTAGGGTGTTGTAGGCCGCCGCCCTCCGTTCCCTCCTCCTCTATGACTCCACGACACCCCTCCCATCCGGTGTCGATGTGGAGCCACGGATTCGTCTCTGTTATCGGATATAGCACTCCACGGAGATCTAATACCCCCGATGGAAACGGGGAACGGGTCAGAGTGGCTCCCGATGTCAGAAAACCGGAAAGTTTCCTACTCTGGAGAATAAGGACGTTAACCACTCCCCGTGGGGAAATATCCCCATTCCCAAACGCTCGGTTGGGTGTCCAGCGCACCAAGCCGTCGTCCCGGGATTTTTTTTTTCTTTAATATTTTTTTTTTCTTTTTTTCAAAACTATGCGTTCGAAAAAAAAAATACGAAAATGCCCCCCCGTCGCCCGTGTATGGGGCGATCGCCCCATACACGGGCGATATGCCCTACGCCGTTTGCTCCCGTCGGTCGCCATTGGGGTGGGCCCCACATCCTTGAGAGCAGGCGGCCAGGGTTTGAGTTTTTTAAGTATTTTTTTGTAATTACTATATGCCTTTTTAATATGAACCTCATAACTTTTGCTAGGAGTGTCCAAATTAAATGAAACTTATTTCTAAATTTAAATTTTGGAATGAGGAATTAGACTGTAAAATAAAAATCCATATGTTGTTTGCAGAAAAATATTTTTATTTGAGTTCGAATGCTAGGCTCTAACTATGGATTGTGAAGGAATTATAATGTGTGTTGATCCATAAATCATGAAATAAATAGAATAAGTTACTACAACCTTATGCACTTCATTTTTGCAAAAATATCTAAATATGATTGCATTTTGAATCAAAGATGGCCAGTTTAAACCCTTTATAACATTCATTGTTCAAGCAGTTAGAATAATGTCTAAAGGACCTCAAAACTTGATGAACCAGTTTTGTTGCATTCTTGGGCTTGCATAGGTTACAAATATGTAAAAATATTTAGATGTCACTTTAGGTTGCACTATTTTATTGTTGTCCTAACATGCAATCGGCAAAACATCAAAATGGCGTATCTTTCGCAAACGAGGTCAAACTCGATGAAATCAAATCGATGAACTTAAAATGCTATAACCTATCTTGATGGACAAAAATAACATCATTTGGGACAAGCTGGAGCGATGGGACATATCTGAGCCCTTTGGACAGTGAGCATACACTTTAAGGTTAGGCCGCACTCTTTATTACGACTTAAAACTGAAAGGAGTACCACGAACAAAGAAAACCAAAGTTAACACCAGACGTCTACTGAGTGCTTCGAGGCCACTTCCCATTCGCCCATGCCTCCGGCGGAGCTTCTTTGGCACGCCGCGCCCTCTCTCGTTTCCTCTCTCTTTCGGCCTCCTTCTCCTCCGCTTCCTTCCTACATGCCTCCTCGCGTGCGACATCGCGTTGTTCTTGAAGCCGCCGCGTGAACTCGTCCTGTCGGTTGGCTTGGTCAAGAAGCCGTTGGTCCTCGGGGTTGATCTCCGTATCAAACCACTGCTCAAATTCACACAGTGGCGGAGGTGATTGCATGAAATGTAAATTAGCAAAGTTTCATTCACAAATATTATGTAACCCGTACGATTGTTACCATGCGGCGATCCTTGAGCTCTTCTCCGTGGATCGAGGCGAAGTTGCGGCACTTCCAATACCTCCTCTTCCAAGTTGAAATTTCCCAAGAGCGGACAAGCCCGCAAAGATCTCCGCACATACACATGGGTGCTCTGACTCCACGAGGTAGGAAGAGATCTTGATACGCTAAATTGCGCGGGCATGCACTTGCTTCTTCCTTTGCCTTCCCCTTTCCCTTTGCACTTGCACGCCTCGGCATTTTCGATTGATCCTAAATTTTTTTCCTCACCCCTCTATTCTTTCTTCCTGTATTCTTTGCTAGACCGCTTGTGAGAACGAATGTTATAAAGGCGGATATCGCCGGGTATGGGCGATCGCCTCATATTAGGCGATCGCCCCATATTAGGCGACGCCTACTAGAGGCGATAGGTGCACCGAGACGTTAGTGTGTTGTCACGTCGTGTGGCATAGGCAAGCAATGCATACATGAATTTGAACAATTTAAAGTGATAAGGCTGTCATGTTACTAACTCGGAGAGTTGTACAATATGCTGCTGAACGTAAAGCCATTACAAAAATACATCCGTACAACAAGTCAATCACGGCCACGCTTCCTGATCTGGCCCGTGGGGTAGGTGAGTGGCGACGGCGGACGGATGTCCCTCCTAGGCCGGCCCTGCGGCGCAGGCGTAGAGTAGTGTGGCGGCGACGAGGGCGTGCCCTGTGGCGGCGCTCTCGAGAGCTGAGAGGGGTCGAGGTAGTCGGTCGAAAGGTACTCCTCCAGGTCGAACTCGTCGTCCACAGGGTCGTCAAAACCACCTGTGGGTCTCTTTGGGCGCGAGACGACGAGGGAGCCTCCGCAGACCACTGTCCCCACTGCTGCTGCGTGGGAGCGTAGCGAGGAACCGGCGGGGTAGGGTGAGACGCGGAGGGAGCCTCCTGAGCCCACTGTCCCCACTGCAGCTGAGTGGGAGCGTGACGAGGCACCGACGGGGTAGGGCGAGTCTTTGGCGCAGGACGTGGTGTCTTTGCGTCCGCCGACATCTCCGCGCCCGGCGGTGGCCAGCGAGCCAACCGCCTCATCCTATCGAGGACCCGAGCCCAAGCCGTCTCGGACTCGACGGTGGTCACTGTATGCCCCGTAGGCGCGTCAACATGGACACGACCTCCACCTCAATCTCCCCATGAGCTGAGTCTGCATGTAACGTCGAGTTGTTATTACGTAATTTACATGAAAAAGCGTGCCCATGTAGCCGGTTGCGACACTTACCGAGGCGTTGTCCCTTTGGGACATCTGTGAAGGGTACGTGTCCGCTCTCGATGCTGCCGTCGACGTCACGGTGCGGTGTGTACCCCACCACGAGGCGAGTCTTGTGGCGAACCACTCCATGTCTTGATCGTACATGTCATGGTCGTCTGGCCGGGTCTCGGTGACCCTCTCGTCGAGTCGCGGCGTCCCACCGCACGCCCATGGTCGCATACGGTCGCGAACCGAGTGCCCACTGCAAAGCACCCATCCGGTCATCTGCAATGCAAAAACAAGTAAGTACACACGACATTAATTTCGCAAAGATGCGAGTAGTAGGATCGGGGCAAGTACACGTGAGCGCCACGTCGACAACGCGACGAGGCGGCAAGGGAAAGGATCGAACAGGCCGAATCGCCGCGAAGACTCGGTGCGGGAGTACTCCTCGACACGTGTCAAAGACGAGCACCTTACGGGTGAGCGAGAAGGCCTCATCTCGCGTGCAAAGCACGGAGACCCGTCAGTGCTCGGGCATGGACGTCGTCGCGGTGTATGGCCTCCACCGCACGTCCTCGTCGTGGAGGCGGTCGAACTCCGAGCGAACTCCGTGTAGGACCTCCTCACACTGCCGGCGCGTACCTCCGCTGCGAGGAAATAAGAAATGGCGAAGGTTATTCAAGTGCGTTAGTGGGGAAAAGATACGAGGAGCATACATCGTCGGACCCGAGAGTGGCCCATGGTGGGCCATCCCACCGGTCATCTCCGTGAAGGCCCTCGAGTGCGGTGTCGTGTCAACAACAGGCCTGCCGATGGAGAAGCGCTCCCAGGACCACAACTGGAGGAGTAGGACGCAACCCGACATCGTCGCGTCGTGCTCCGACCGAGAGATAGCGTCGCATAGACCTCGATACGTCGCTGCTAGCACAGCTGAGGCCCACGACCACTGCATCATCTGTTTACAAGGGTGGAGTTAGACGTGCTCCGCTGAGACGAGATTTGAACTGAGTGTGTTACCTCATCCAACGGGGTGTTGGCGATGTGCTGGGCGTACTCGATCAGGTGACGGTCCACCGTGTTCCCGTGGGAGGACGGGAACATCACCCAACCGAACAACAACAAGAGGTATGCCTCCAAGTGGCGGGCCATGTCCGCCTCCTCCGTGTGCGGGTGTTGAAGTTGAGCCTGCAGCGTTCACAACAAACATTATCAGCAACTTAGCGCTTCTCTTTTAATCCTCAAAGAAAGAGGTACTCACCGTGAACTGAAGCAGCCATGCCTTCGTCGGTCCGTGGCGCTCACCTTCCCTGAGGGGCCGGTAGGGGGCTGCCCGGGGGTGCCGTTGCACCGCGGCGAAACGCGCGGACAACTCGGCGTGCCACGTGACGGAGGCGTCGTGCGGCACGACTGCCGGACCCGCACAGGGGAGGCCTAAGAGGTACGACACGTCCTGCAGCGTCGGAGCCATCTCTCCGCACGGAAGGTGGAACGTGTGCGTCTCCGGTCTCCACCGGTCCACGAGTGCGGCTAGCAGGGACCGGTCGTACCCGAACTGCGGGACCTCCTTGCCCGCTAACGGGGCAGTCACCTCCTCCACCATCCTACAAAGAGGAAGTAAGTCAGCCGCTCGCAACCTGCATGTAGTACATTGCGTCGTTAGAATTGCATTCACAGGTAAGTACATGTACGTAAAAGAGTGCAAGCGTTGGCAGCTTACCGTGGAACCCAGCGTGGGTCGATGCGAAGCAGCTCGTTGGGCACCCGAGGTCGGAGTGTCCCTAGCTTTCGGTTCTCCTCTGCGGAGTACCTAGACCGGTGGGTCGCATCGACGGTCACGCCCAATGCTCGAGGGCAAGGTCGCGCCATTGTGGCCTGTTACAAAGCAAATACAACAAATTTGTCAGTAATTACATGTGCACACAAAATGAAATACGAAATAACGAATTGTACCATACTCATCAAACAATACAACCGAAGTGCAGAGAGCCAAAAAAAATCTCATATTACAAACATACGAAAGACAAGGACATGTTCGACGAGGCACACAACGTCGAGAATTACATTATCCTCGTAGCTACTAATTGGTACATCGGAGAATTACATGATGCGAAAAATAACTTACTAGTACATTGAAAATTACATCGATCATTACAACTTACATCACAACTTACCGGTCCATTGAAAAATACAAGATGGGAACAACATTGAAAAATACAAGATGGGAACAACATGGAAAATTACATTATCTGCGGTTCTGACGCGCCTCGGACTCGTCCATATCGTTCCGAATGTGCCTTGTCCTTCGACGCCCGACCTTCAGTTTCAACATTCGGATGTCCGGTACCCATCGATGGTCCGGAGGGGGGGCTGTTGTGAACGATCCATCCACTCGGTACCCGTACACCTCGTGATGCCACGTGTTGAGAACGCTCGCTTGTAGTAGTGCGGGAGACGAGCGGACGGCAGTGATTGATGCGTCTCGGCAAGCTGCGGCAATGGCGTGCGAGCACGGCAAGTCACAGCGGCGTGGTTTCGGCAGGAGCACTCGCACTCAGCTGCTCGGAGTATGCACAGATGGGAAGTCCTCTCCCGGTGGGCACCCCTGCGACCTCGGTCACCGCAGTGCACGTGGTATCTCCGTTCCACGCCAATCTCCGATGTAACCCGATGTGTCTGCGCCTTTCTTGTTTTCTTGAACATGTAGGTAGACACAACAGTTGAGTACGACAGTCGATTGTCCGACATACATGCTGTGGAGGTCTTGTATCGCTCAATAAAATATCTCTGTGTCCCTAATAAGACACCCTCAACTATACCCACCAGTGGAAGACATCTGGTGCCTTTCATTACCTAGTTGTAAATCTCCGCCAGATTCGTTGTCATGATCCCATAATGCGAGCCGCCCTCGTCATGCAGAAGGGACCATTTCTCCAAAGGCTCATGTCGTATCCAATCGGTGAAACTCTTTATCTTTGGTACCGGCCTCGCCGGAGGTTTGGGGTCATCGGCGGCCTTTACACAAGGTGTGGGGTCTTCTCCCTGCTCATGGTACACCATCGGGTTCCTTGATGAACTAGCGGTACCTCTGGGATCCATTGATTGCTTCTTCGTTAGTTCGTCCAACGTCTTCCAAAGCGCGTCGAACTTCCTCCGTTGGTTCTGTTTGCACAGGCGCTTGAACATGTTCATAAGCTCCTTGTTCCTGAACTGACGGAAAAAATTGGCACCCATGTGCCTCATGCACCACCGCTCCTCGTGTCCGCCACTTTGCTGCTCCCACGACGGCGGACCCTTGTTGCATATCCACGATCGCCCTTAACAGCCCTGCATGTCGGTCATGGATGACACAAACATCAGGCCTGTCGAGAACAACTGCTAGCTTCACTCTTTCAAGGAACCAGTACCAACTCTCTGTGTTTTCCCCCTCCACGAATGCCAACGCAACCGGTAGAACCTGGTTGTTGGCATCCACCGCGATCGCAGTTAGAATCTGGCCCTTGTACTTCTCCGTGAGGAACGTGCCGTCCATGCAAAGGACCGGCGACGATCTGAACGCATTTATGCATCGCATGCAGGCGAAGAATGCACGCTGCAATACCCACTTACCGGTGCACACACCACCCGCAGGAAACTCCGCAAGGTCGATGGATATACCGGGGTTCCTATGTGCGATTGCCCTGAGCAAGTGGGGAATATTCTCGTACGAAGCCTCGTCGCGTCCCGAACCGTATTTCCAGAGCTGTCCTTTTGCTCTCCATGCCTTTGCGTAGCTAATCTTGCATCTTGAAACCTCTCCTCCACGGTGTGATAATAGATCGAGGCTGCGGATGGGGATTGTCCACGATCGACCATAAAACACATTTGCCACCCAAGTGGGCGACGAGTTGCGGTGTCCTGCTCCGCTTCTTCCACCGCAGATTATGCTCAATCACTATGGAGCATTTCCAGTGAGTCCTTCCACTTCCCCGGTATGCATGCACCCGCCATGGCACGAATCAACTCGCACTTCATGTCGTAGTCCTTCTTCTTCAGACTTCACAACCACGAATTGCCGCGGATAGACATTGCCCGAGCTTTCACCGCATCCATCACAGCCTCCTTGTCTTTATATATGGCCCCCTCCGTCACCTCGTTCTCACGATACTCCCATGCATCAATGTTCCTTCATTCATTGTTAGGTCTTGAAATTGTAATTGGTCCACGCACCGAGGATAGGCACCTCGTGGCGTTGTCCTCCTCGTCAGTGCTCACCATTAGGGACTTCCTCATCCGCACGGTCCTCCTCTTCCATCAGTCAACAATGTCCTCTACCTCCTCCCCTCGTCGACCACCCTCGCGCCTCCACCGCTGTCTCCTCTGCCCCCGGTCCCTTCGCCACCGCCAGATCTCGTGCTCCTCGTCTCGGGCTCCTCGCCGCCTTCCTCTTCGCATCCTTCTACATTTGACGTTCCTCCCGTAATGTCCACCCGACATCACGAACTTGCGACAGATGGAGCTACCGGTAGCATCAGTACCAACAACATGAGCGGCCAACCCGCTCTACCAAAACCAACATAACTCCTCCATGTTGACGTCGAGTTAATAGGAATCAACTCTCCGTAAAAACGGCCTTGCGCTCGGCTCACTACTGCTCTGACCCGCAACCAAACACTCTAGGCATCCAAACTGAACATCCGTGACATCCACTCCAACAAACCCTGTATGTCCTATCGCTCGGTCTACATATGCCCGTCGACTCTTGAAAATGATGATAGATCCACCCCATCCGCCCGTGCTATCTCCCCATCTCCATAAAATATTTGGAAATACAATTTCTCCGACATGTCTTTAACGTCCGACTAAAAATATTACTCTAAAATACAATCTACAAAACGTACATTGATCGTACTACAAAATTATTTACATTGCCTAATACATTATTTACGTAATAAAATTAGTAATACACAACCCTAATAAATTAAATTTCTAAATATTACCTATAGTTTCTACTGAACTAAATTTCTACATACAAAATACTACATTAAATTTGCATATAGTGAAATACACATTAAGTTTCTAAATACTACATACTACATTAAGTAACTGCTACATTAAATTTCACGAGAGCTATACAATTCTAAAATTCTAAACACTACGCAATCCTAAAATTTCTAAATACTACAACAAAGTCCTAAATATTAAATGATACTTTAATTACGCAACCTATAAAACAATTCCTACAATTATCTCTAAAAAAATTCTTACAGATAACTATAAAAAAAAAATCAGAAATTTACCTTTTTTTCCTTTTTTTTCTCTTCTCTCTTTCTTTCTTCCTTTCTTCTCTTCTTTCTCTGCCTCGCTAAACCTTCCTGGCATGCATTCTTGCGCCTGGCGAAGGGAGACAGCGGCTTTAAAGGAGCCCGTCGCCCCTACATGGGGCGATCACCCATGTAAGGGACGATAGGGGGCCCACCAAACGGTGCCGTTGGGCGCAGGGCTGGAGCCGTTGGGCGCAGGGGCTAATCGCCCGTGTATGGGGCGATCGCTCTATACACGGGCGACGGGGGGTATTTTCGTAATTTTTTTTCGGACGCATAGTTTTGAAAAAAAAATAAAAATAAATATTAAAGAAAAAAAAAATCTCGTCCCGGTCCACCCGTCGCACGCTGAAAAAAAGACGTGCGGCACGGGCGACGAGGGTTGCTGTTTTGGGTCGCGCGGCTTTCACTTGATGGGCTGTTCTGCGGGGAGTAGTCGTGCTACTCCTAGGCTAACAGGTCAGGCGACGTAAATTGCGTAGCCCGGTCTGTCCAAAGCTCTGCGTTCAGAAAGGTTACACGAATCGGCCCAGCCCGCCGCCGGATGCCAAACTTCACCTATGATACGATGGTATTCGTATCCAGAAAAACTACCGAACCATACTTTTAGGTGTCTTTCCAACCGTACAGCTTATTACCGTTCGATTCCTTAATAGCATCTTGGCTGTCTAGATGTTAAGCACACTGTAGTTCATGTAAGCTACTTAAGCCAAAATAATCAATTGTTCTCTCACGCTCTCTCTCTACCACCGTATTCTCCACTAGCGTGCCACCACGGACCTTATGGTCAAGCCCACCTACTAGGGACGGGTATGGTGGTAGGGACATGGTGTGGCGGATGGCACGGTCTCCCCCCCCCCCCCCCTCGTCCAGCAAATTCCACCTTTATGTCTTTCGCCAATTTACCATCATCACGTTTGGATGTGATAGTATGAGCCGTGGAGGCGCATAGAGCAAGGCTCATGCACAACATGAGCTCAGAGGCGCCGTGGGCAAGCGAGCGTAGCAGCGAGCCGCAAGCCAATAGTTAGGTAGGCAAGGCGACAAATGGCGATCGAGTAGCTGATGCAACAGGGGCAAGCACAATACCAACCGATGGCAATGGGCCAAGAGTGGCCGCGGACGGGGATCATGCGGTCAGCCTAGTGAGACCAACGGGTAAGACATATTTTTAAAACACTTTGTTGAATTTTTTTAACCTCCGCAATGCTTTTGGCAGAGGTGTTATGAAACTTAGCAAAAATTCATCTGAACTTTGAAAACTCCTATGTAAATTGGCTGAAATTTTGTTTTGAAACAAACTTATGAAACTCACATTTGGCAGTCGAGCAGTAGCTCGATTGGCTGAGATGAGCGAAGCTCACCCGGTCCGCCCGTGTTCTAGCGCAGCTCGATATGGGCCCGCGCAGGGAGGTGAATGCATGCGCGGGGTGTGTGTGAGTGCATGCATGTGGGGTGTGTGTGCGCGTATGTAGCTCGTCTATTATTCTTTTTTCTATAATGAATAACAGAGCTCCTGGACAAGTTTCAAAAAAGAAGCTCACATTTGAAAACCTTTTTGAGATATCAAGTTTCATGAAACAAAGTTTTAGTTTTGAAACTCGATTCAATCTAATGTTTGAAACTCGAGGATTTAGTTTCTAAAACCTAAACTCGCAGGGAAATCGAGGTTTCAGTTTTTGAAACATGGTGAAACTTGATTGAATTCTGGTGTCCTTGCCCGATAATAAGCACTAGCAGGTTGGTGAAGCATAATCCTCGCGTGAGGGAATGCTATACGCTTGGTGGGTTCTCCTCCAAGCAGAATGAAGTGTGTTTCATCTGGATTTTCTATATGAAACTTACCAAAACATTGATGAAACCTTTCGAAACTTCTTGAAACCCATGGAAACTTGCTGAAACTTCTCCGAAACTTGCCAAAACAGGTATGAATTTTCCTTGACTTTTTCCAAAAACATGGATGAAACTTCATGATGTTTCACTTCTGAAACTTGAGTTTTCAATTTTGAAGTTTTAATTTCAGTTCTAAAACATTCTATCACGTTCGAAGACCTCCTGACGGGATATTGCCACTTAAACCTGTTATGTTTGGAATTTTCCTTGAATCTCCTTGAAACTTGCTTAAAATCCACTAAAAAACGCTTGAAACCGTATAAAACGTGCTGAAACTTGCTTGAAACTCCTTTTGAAACATTGCTGAAACCTTTTAAAACTTGGTTGAAACATCAATCTGAAACTTTTGATGAAACATAAGATTCACTAAAACTTTGATAAAACATTAAACTTGATGAAACTTTACTATAGCGTTAGGAGCACTTCCAACTGTATAGCGCTGGGCAGTAGCTCTCATTGGTATCGCACCAGCCAGTCCGTTCAGGAACTTCGTTTGCAAGATCGAAATTCCGTTTCTCATCTTTGCCTTAGCTAACAACTTCACATGCATAAAAACAAAGCATCTTCACAGGGGTTAGATACCATATCATATCAAAAGTGAAACGGCTGGTCTGTGCTTATCCATCTCCACCCCTGTTGTTCGTGTTCAGGTTCGATTTCTTCCTGCAAGATGGAGGTTTAACATAAGCACTGAGCATTGAGCAAGGACTCCTACTTACAGTCTACAGATATATATATATAATCTACCAATGCAACAGTCCACACGTGATGGTGCTGCTCGCACTTGCACAAGCACAGGCCTGCGAGACGCAAGGAAGTCGCGGAACAAAAGAACCACACAAGAGGTGGACATAGGCGATGTATTCCTCCTCATCTTTACCAAAAAACAAAAGCGCACGATTCCTCTCTCCAGCTTTGTCAACATCACTTTCCCTTATTCCTTCTTGCGGGATCGCGTGCCTGCCTGCGCAAACGACAATGTCAAGAGCTTAGAGGGAGAAAGAGAAAGCATACGATTCCAAGCACTTAACAAGTAACAGCTGAATGTAATCTGATCTCTGCGCAAAGATAAAGTTCTCCCCCTAGCTCTCTTTCGTTGGATTCAGCACGAAAGATAAAGCTATGGCCAGAAAGAGTTTATTCCATGCTCTAATGCATAGTAGTTTTAGTTTACGCTCCTGATGATCGGCCATCATTGTTCACACCCAGCCAATGTGTGGCGACCCGTATAATTAACCCACAACAATAACGGTAGCTTTGGCATTTGTAAGGACCCGAATCCACTGTGTTTACCGCATTAGTCCCAGAATCAACGCTAGTGCATACAGCTTAACAATGGTACATATCACACCATACTCAACGATAATATTAATAATACTCCATTTATTGATATAGCTAGTGTACGATCTTATGACCAACTTACATTATTAAGCCACGCGGGGCTAGACTTGAAATATAAACTAAGAAATAAGCAGCATTTGTGAATAAATACAATAAGTAGATTGCAAAGGCTGTAAAGCAAATAGCAGTAATAGATAGATTCAACATTTCTCAAATAAACTCAGTTTCCAATCCTAAGTCAAGTTCCAAGCTTCCATATGGCAATTCCGCCATCCCAACCAAGTTTTCATTTAATTAAGCTAACCCTTAACTGTAATTCTCGAGCGTTGCTCAATACCGTGAGCACGGTTATTCAAATAGTTTTACACTCTGCAGAGGTGATGCACTTTACCCACACGATACAACCATACACCACAAAGGCGAGTGATTATAACAAAGCCTTTACAATGCACTACCTTAACCTGATACTACCCGCTAAGGTTTCAACACTAGTGGGTCTGAAAACCACAACTAGGGCCCCCTCTTGCACTATGTGAATTACTCCATAACTCGGGAACTCACACCGCCATTGATATTACCAAACTAAGACATTACAAATTAATCAGCTAGGCTGTCCTATACCAGACATGTGGTTGCATGATTGACTCAGGTCAAAGACTTGTAAGGTTAAGTCCTTAGGATGATCGAAGCAAGGCTTCCACATACTCTTTGCCCATCGGGCCCACCTTGGCATACTCACCCATTGTCACTTGCCCCAATCTAAGTGATTACCACCACAGTTGATTACCAAGTACCACGTGCCATCAACAATTCAACATCGTTGCGTGACATGACTCGCTACTACAACTCAATCTCATTGTGTGATCTCACATGACACAAAGTTCATATCATTGTTCCATATTCCATTAGTCAAGATTAAACATTGATGGTTCAAGTACATGTGATGACGTGGCATGGCTAAGCAACTAACACGGTCTAACCATCTCATGTTGATTTTAGTATTAATCAACTATAGTGAACCAATCTAGGGTGATAATAGACCATGGAATACAAACGACAAGGTAGGGTATAAATCAATTTGGCATAATAGCTAAGTCCCTAATTTAATTGAAACAATTGTACATGTGAAAAATGTGCAATAGGGTATAAAACAAAGTAGCAATTTTATAAACATGGGTTCAACATGATCAAAGCACAACTTGCCTTGGCAAAGGTTCTGGTCTAGCTCTGGAAATTGATCTTGGGTTGACGGATCCTCCTCCGAAGCGTAATTTAATTGAAACAATTGTACATGTGAAATAATGTGCAATAGGGTATAAAACAAAGTAGCAATTTTATAAACCTGGGTTCAACATGATCAAAGCACAACTTGCCTTGGCAAAGGTTCTGGTCTAGCTCTGGAAATTGATCTTGGGTTGACGAATCCTCCTCCGAAGCGTCGCACAATTCAACGTCTACGCGAATCGAAGGAGAAAAGCAAATAAATACTAAAATAGAGAGAAAATGAACTCCAAAAATCAAATAAAATCCACCATTAAATAGATCTCGATTTTAAATTTTTTTAGAAATTTGAATCACCCAAGTCCGAGTTAAAATGCAAAAGTTATAGCCTTTCAAAGATTGAATTAATTCTAAAAATACAGAAAATAGAAAATCCGATTTTCTCGAATTATTTTTATTTTGAAAAACCGCATTAATGCGTCGGCGTGGCGTCAGCACCGAGCCGGACCAGTCGCATGCCGACACGTGGTGCGGATGTATGCACCGGGTCCACGATGAACTCGGTTCATACCGCTTCGGATTCCGCGCAACACGTGTTGACACCCGATTGGTTCAAGCTATGGCGTGATCTGGACCGTCCGATGAGGTTCGACAACCATGATCCGATCTCATCCCTGGAACGTGCGGCGAAGCCCGATGCATCCACGTGTCACGAATCTAACAGTTGGCCTCCAGATTTGACGGTTGAAAACGAGCGTGGGTTTGTGGCGATGGCACAACGAAGCTTCTTACCGGCGACGAAGAAGACGACACGCTCATCGGTGGTACAGCAGCTCCCAACGGTGAAGTCGCGGTGGTTCAGACGCGTCTTGACACAAGGAGTTCGGATCTGGAGTCCACACGGCGAAGGAGGGCTTGATGACGGCGTTCTTCAGCAAAAACCATGGCGGCGCAAGAAGCTAACTACGGCGAGGACGTGCGGGCTCTGCAGGGCTCCTCCGGCGTCGACGCTTTATGGCAGCGATGCGGCAACTAACGGGGAACGTCAGGGCGGGGTCTGCGCCTTAAATAGCCCCTCTACCGGCCGTAAAGAACGCGGAGACTATCCCGTACGCGGCGTAGGCGTAGCAGCGGCGGACTCCGAGTTCGTTACAGAGACGATGACGCAGCACGTTCGATCACCAACGTGCAGCCACGATTCACTCTATTGCGATACGATCCTAACCACCCATAACAACTAACGACTTGGATCAGATCTAACCCGAAATGGTACGATCTTTCCTACGTCGCACGATCGTGATCCAACGGTCAGCGTCGCTAGGGTTTCCAATCACCTCCCCGCTCGTTCGATCGCGATCCAACGGCTCGCGCTGATCCTTCTAGAGACAGTCCGCCAAACTGGGCCACGCACGCACACAGTACTTTGGCTTGGCCCAGTACTGTTCCAAGGGATTTTGCCGTTTTTTCAATTAAAATAATTCTAGAAATTAGTTTAATTAGTTTTAGGCAATAAAAATATCAGTAGAAATCCAATAAAATTCTCATAAATATTTTGAGACATGTTGAACCTAAATAAAATATTATTGACAAAACTTTGTATTTACTTTACATATGTTTAATCAGTTTTCTTAAAAGACCAATATATTTAATTCAAATAAATCCATATAAAATCCAATAAATCCAGAATACTCACAAAATACACAAATAGCAATAAAATAATATTTGTGGTAAATTTTTAGGATGTTACAGCATATATTAGCTAACAAAACATCGAGTGGACCCGACTTTCATCACTTAATACACCGATTCAGAGGGTTGCAGCAGAACACTAATTAGAGACTTCAAAGGAAGTTTATTACCTTTCAAACACGCTGTACTAGCTTACAGTTTTCCACTTGTCTTATTACATAATTTACAACAGAAACTTATTATACAATTTAATTTACATAATACTCTGGAGAATGAGGGCCTCTGCTATAGGGGCCACTACACCACCTAGTCCTCTGGATCATCCTCTGCCTCCTCATCACCCTGGTCCTGCGGGTGATCGTCCATCCACTCCTCATCGGAGCATCATAGCAATCATTATCTAAGAAGAGAGGGAATATACAAGGGTGAGTACAAAGGTGTACTCAGCAAGCATTAATATCAATATGCATTTATGAATTTTATATTCTGGAACCTTTATCGGTTCCATTCCTCAATTCCATACCTCAAGACCGGTTACCAAAAATAGGTTTTATTAAGAAAATCTTGTGTTTCGATTTTTATTTGTTAAATTTCTACTATCACTCGTATATGAGGCAGATTTAACTTCTGTAGCCTCCAATCCAGGAGACAGGCATAAATTCATGATTTTGACCCTACGCAGGTTTTGCATCACTTTACCCATTGTGAACCTGACCACAGTCAGAAACCCAGAATGTTTATCACTATTCCGGTATTTAGATCTCTAACCCTAGCCCCTTCTAGTTGTACTCAAGACCAAATTCGTTGGTACTATTGCCTGGGATGGTTAGTTGTACTTTATCTCGAGACTGGAGTCAGACAACCTACGCTGGTTGTCATTATGTTAACCTACGCTGGATAACAACATACCATCTCGAGATAAGATATACTTATATACCCTGACCACTTACCAGTTGTACTCAATAGCAGATACTCATATACCCTGGGATGGCAAGTTGTATTCTATTTCGAGACTAAAGTTAGACAACCTATGATGGTTGACATTTTGTTAACCTACGCTGGATAACAATATACCATCTCGAAATAGGAGATACTCATATACGCTGACCACCTACCAGTTGTACTGCTTTTCGAATCGTTGGTACTAAGACATTAGGGTAGCCAGTTGATCTCTTTCTCGATATCGGAGATACTCATATACGCTGACCACCTACCAGTTGTACTGCTTTTCGAATCGTTGGTACTAAGACATTAGGGTAGCCAGTTGATCTCTTTCTCGATATCGGAGATACTCATCCTGTGGCTTTAAAATATAGCGCCAAATAACCAATATTGGTTATTATTGTGTACTTCGCTGGGTTTCCGGCATATCCCAGCTTAACACATCTTAGTTACCCAATGTGGAGATTAAATACCGTCATAGGACAACCTTTTCTGGTTGTTTTCACACACTATGGTTGATACGATTTAATACAGCTCATTGCCCGAGTGTAGTCGTTATATCCTTATCTCATAACCTCTGTGGAGGGCCCTACCGGGAATAATCACACATGGCACCCTTTACCCACCATATATTACCTCACCCCGACTTCACCTATTGGGTGAGTCAATCAACAATCACAACTGCATCCGCAGTTTATCCAACAAACCGATTTAGGTTTTACTTAAAACAACATTTCACCATGCACCAATGATACCACATATATTCTAAATAATTCATTGATATCAAATTAAGCATGGTCATAGATGCTTACCTGGATTTTGATCAAAATATTCGTCTTCACCTGTTTGTAGTTTCGCGGTCCAATTAAATTTATTTCCTAAAATTACATAATGCCATATTTTGTCGCTGATATGTTTTTACATGTTTTTAAGTTGTCCAACCTGCGTTCTTCATTATTCTAAGATTTATGTTGTGATGTTTAGGATTTTATTTTATTTTATACGGTCGTGCTTTATTTAATGGTTTAACCGACTGAAATTATCATTTTTAATGGATTTCAACTGATTTGACTAATTTTAAATCTTGTACAGATACAGATAATTATTATTTTAGCTAATGTACTAAAATTCTATCTTTCTTGTTTTTCTCTTTTCTTTTCTCTTACTTTATTTTTCTGATACTATATTAGTTGCATTTGTTTTACGTGATTATTAATGTATGATTTGTGTTGCGATTATTTTCTGCAGCTAGTTAGCCAATTTTATGTGTTTTGGAAAATTTCCAATTTTTCTTTCTTATTTTTTTCTCTTTCTTTTTCCTCTTTTTCTTTTTCTTCTTCTTTTCTTTTTCTTTCTCTCTCTCCTTATTTCTTTTCTTTCTTCCCACCGACCGAACCTAATCTTCTTGGTCTGGCTTCCTCCAGACTCTTCCTCCTCTCTCTCATTTTTCCCATGGCTTGGCTTTCCTCCCCTCTTCCCTTTTCTCCCATGCACTGACCAGGTCCGATCCGGCCGCATCCGGCTCCGGCGCCGGCCATCGCCGCAGCCATTTCCCCCTTCGGGTCACATCGGCCCGGTCTTTGCTAGGTCGGCCCGCCCAACGCTCTCCCGCCTCGGCCTCTTCGGCTCTCACGGGCGCACGCGCAGTCATGCCAGTAGCGTCAGGTCCGCCGGCCTCTGCTGCCATCCGCCCCAGTGCGCATCGGCCCGCCACTCCCGCGGCCATGCTAGCTCCCATGCCCGGCCGCTGGTTCCCCGCGGTCTGGCCTGTGGGCCCTCACTCCTGCACCTCCCTTTCGCACGCGTTCACCCTGGACTCCGGCTGGGCCATGCCTTCCTTCACGCGCACATGGCCCGCACGGTCGTGTCCGCTAGGCCGAGCTGCACTTCCCTTTTTGCGGTCAACAGCTCGCCGGCCCTTGCATGCTTGCCCCAATCGGGCTGCACATGGGCATCTGCGCCTGGTCCGGTGCCTAGCATCTAGGTCCCTCTCGCCTAGGGTTTGGTACACTCGAATTTCTCTGTGATTTTTATTGCTTAATCACATTTTATTGTGTTCTGTGCTGCAAAACTAAATGGTAAAATTTTTGGCCTGCGATGAACATTTTTTCTGTTGTGCGGGTTGGACGGCACCGCGCCGATACCCTTAGTATGCCGTGCGCCAGGGAGCATGGGTAGGCTATTGGGGACGCATGGCGCAACCCCCGTGCATTAGCTACTGAGACCATTGTCATTTTATTTTCTACCATCTTTATTTACTTGCCATGGCTATACTACTCTACTGGAATCTGGGAAATGGATAGGTGCCTGGGATTGGGAGAATGATAATGCAGTGTAGATGAGGAATGGTTGATGCTGGTGATGCTGTTGGAGATGATGCAGGGCTGGTTGTTGTTCCTCCTTTGCTATTGGTGTTGACTTGGTTGGCTTGCTTGGCCTCCTGGTTGAGCTTCTAGCTCCTGGTGCTGGCCTCCTTGCCTTCAGGCTCCTGAGGCTTGAGGCTTCTTTGCCTTCTGATGTATGGCTTACTACCTTGTCTTGTGGTCTGGAAGATTGGTGTTGGTCTTACCTTATGGTTTGAGGCTTGGTTGCCTTAAAGATGAAGTCTCTGGATCGAATGTGTTGTCACTTAAACACAGTGCCTTATGTTTATCTCATTTGACTGTGTAAAGTTTACTATTTGACTGGGGGTAAAATATTTTTCTACCACGCGATATTTTCATAATACGAGCAAGATGCTAAATACCGAATGATGCTAAATAACTCGCAAGAGGTGCCGGTTTGGCCCCGGACGAATCTGGTACTTTAATGAGCGATACTAATTTATACCGGGCTGATGACAACTCTAACTTTATTTAATTTATTTAATTTCTTTCTGTATCATTAATTTATTACCCTTACTGATAATTGCAACTTTTATTAATTTGCAGGCTGGTGAAGAATTTTGGCGCGAGAAGATTTTAAAATCTTATAGGATTTTCTTTTTATTTTTGCCTTTGTAATTAATCATTCTTGTAATCGTGTTGTAATTGTAAATTAATTTTTTATTTAATGTAATTCTTTCAATTGAACATATCTGTAATAATTAATATATGCAATAAATCAATGCTACTTGATTGTGTTTAATGACTGCTAAATTAATTTAATGATACTGCTCAAGTTAATAAAATTCTCGGTTGTTTCACAATGCTCGAGGAATCGAACAGCAAATTGGAGGAACAGATATGCACTAGCATGCCGCACTTGAACAGGAACCAAGATACAGATAATATCATGTCACAAGCAAGAATTAAAATCTCGCTGAAATTTCACGAGATCTCGGTTTTCAGATATGGACAATTTTTGAAATGCCATCTAGAGTAAAAAAAATTAAATTGCTACAGTATCTCGGAAATCTCACCGAGAGCTTGTTTTTTTACCCGTTTTTGACTTTTTTTTACCAGATTTGGTCCAATAACCCTTAAAAAAGTCATCTCCTATGAATTTTTTTTTGAAAATCCGAATTTTTGAGACATTTTTAAAAAATTACAAAAACACTGTCGGATTTTTATAAAATTGTACATACTTTATCATGATGTGAAAATTTTATGTTACCATCCTAAGAAGTGTAGAATCATACAGAAAAATGTACAAAATAATTTAACCTCATTTGTTATCTTTAAAAAGTCAAAAACAGAATGAACATACTTAGGACAGTAACCTTGTCAGAATTTTATAACTTTTCTCGAGAGTGATTATGATCCAAAATTTTTATGAGAGCTTAAGAATTGCCACAGTACCATTATATAAAATTTTCAAAAATTTTCAACTTTTTGACTTGCTCAATCAAATCTATGTATGCATTGAATTTGTATATTTGTTATATTTCAAAAATAAAAAACAAAAAAAACATAAATGGTATAGTGCACTTGTAAGAATTTTATAAATTTACTGGAGTGTGATCACGATTCAAAAATTTTATGAGAACTTAAGAATTTCCTTATAACCCTTATGAAAAATTTACAAAAAATTTAAACTTTTTTTATTGCTAAAGCAAATCTATGTATTGATCATGAGGCTTTTAACAAAACGTAGCATTGTCAGAATTTTTGGAACTTTTTAAGCTTGATCATCATATGAAAATTTTATAGAAACATTAATGATACATCAAGACCATCCACAAAAATTTCCAAAAATTTCTAACATGGTTTGTACCATTTTTCATTAGGTTGAAGTGAATTATTTTCTGTTCTGGTCGCATGTCTTGTATTTTTTCTGGAAATAGTCGTGTCTGCCCCGAAATATCAGATTTGGCTTCTGAATAGTACATTCCAGTGGATCAGGAGTGCAGGAAGATTTTTTAATTGAATCCAGCGGACGGGATGTGCAGGAATTGTTTTTATTTTTCCGTGAATCGGAAGCGATGAAAAATATTTAATTCTATTCAGCAGAGAAAAAAGGAAAAAAAATCAAGCGGACGTCAGACTGGGCGTCCAAATTTCGGAGTGTGGGGCTGCCTGGATTACGTGGAATCGAGTGCTCGCGCCTACCGGATTTTGAAGCGACGTGGCGCTAACGGAGCAAGGCGCGGTGGGCCGGCTGGAGAAATCGGCGACGGGGCGACGCTTGGAGAAAAAAAGTGGGGGGCCTGGCTAGCGAGTGGAGGAAATAGCCAGGGCAGGGCGCAGGTCAGCGAAAAATTTGCCAGGCTTCGCGCAAAAGGCTGCAGTCTTGGAATCTGAAGGAGGGTCGGATCTGTGTGCGATCGACGCGCGGTGAAAATTTTAATCGTTCTGTCATGTTCGTGCGCCGAAAGCAATGACAAACGGTTGCTTCTTTGGTGCATTCGCACAGGGAAGTGCTATAAATCGCAGCTCAGTAGCGATGATTTGCGTTGAGCATTCGACGTGAGGAAGAAAGCAGAGCAAAAGCGAGGCAGTTCGAGCGCTGGTAACCGAGAGGCAAAAGAGACGAGAGGAGGGAAAAACAGAGAGGAAAACGAGGTGGAAAAGGAAATATGCAAGTGTATTTCCGAAGGATTTTTTATGATATTCATATTTTGTAGAAGTTTGGTTAGAGTTTATATGTTCGATCATTTGACGAGGGATCTGTATTTTGCAGGTATTATCCAGAATGGTTGGTTTGTACATCCGTCGGGATATTTAATCTTCAGGAGAGCTTCAGGAAGGTTAGTTTGAAATATTCATGAAGATTAGTATTTTGTTATTATAGTAGTAGTACAATTAGTACAACATTTGTGTCATTTGCAGTGTACGAAATGATGTTATTAGTACAATCAGATAGACGTGTTTAGTCGAAGGAATTGGTAGTATAATAACGCATTGGTAGTATAACGGTAACAATACATTGGCCCGTAAAATAACGCTATAGCCATATTGACGTCATATAATTATGAATTAATTAGAATGACAGTAATGTGGTTCTTTTATTAGTTTAAAATTGGTTTAATATTATTGCGATATATGGATAACTTTATTAATGTTAGTGTAATATTACGACAACAATTGTGGGATTAATTAATACAATTATTTCAATATTGCTGTAATATTATTGCGATGTGTGTATAACTTAGGCAATACCAGTATAATATTATATATTATGACAACATTTGTGGGATTAGTACAATATTAGAATAACTAGTAGTACACAAAATGACGGCATTAGTAGTTGGAGTAGCAGAAGAATTGATAAATTTAGTGCAACGAGCTGTGCATGAAATGACACCAGTAGTTGAGTAATACTAATATAGCCCAGTTTGTTTTATTTTTTTCGCAATTAGCCGTTGATCCGATAAAATAACATAAATGGCTACTGAACAGTACTAATAATTGTTTTTTGTTAGATGAGTAGTACATAAATCGATAATGCAAGACGCAAATAACAGTATGTAAATGGCAACGTAATGTTAGTGCTCTTTCAGTATAATGTTACTTTAATATGAATGTAACTAGTACGGTGTTAGAACAGTACGAGTATATTTAGTGTAGTATTTGTATGATATTAATGGAATATTAGTTGGTAGTAACAATGACACTACTGTTAATAGTAAAAAAGTTTGTACCATTAGCAGTACAAAATATGTTGGTACGAGTAACATCAGTGCTACGTAAAATTATGGTGTTAGACGTAAAATTTGTTGGACAATTAATAAAATTGTGGTATGAATAGTTTAATATTTAGTGTAGCATTTGTATGATATTAATGGAATATCAGTTCGTTGTAACGAAATTTCTGTAGTATCTGAACAAATAGCACAATAACAGCAATGTTAATAGTAAAAAAGTTAGTACCATTAATGGAATAAATAACGGTACATGATTACCTTAACAGTATCACATGGAAATGATGATTAATTATTGCTATATTATTACTGATTACGGATGTGGCGAACAGTACGTTGGTACTTAATGCGCATGCTTGTGTCTTTCGCTATGGTAGGTATTAAATGGCAGAAATTATAGATTTGTCCGTGTTTTATGGTGACGACTTTGTTCAAGAGGGTCCATATGGGGTGGACCTTTCGAACTGCGAAAGGAAGGTGGTTCAGGCTTTGGGTCTTACAGAGATGAGTCTGGCTGACCTCCGTACGTGCGTGAGAAGCGCATTCGATTGGGAGACTGTCTGAAAGAACCTCTTCATCGAGGCGGTGCGTGCTAGAGTCGTGGAAGGTTCCATCAACTACGTGTGGGACCTATGCAAGATCGTGGGAAGCACAATGTGGGGGGAATACATGCAAATTGTTATGAACCCTGAAACGCTGATACACCGTAAGCTGATGGTGTATGTGCGCTTCCTTGACAGAGGCCAAACCACTAGTCTCCTCGGTGGCGGTGGCATCGTTGTTGAAGCATCCTCTGGGGCTATCGGTGAGAAAGTTGGTGCGGACGACTTTCAGGCGAATGAAGACATCGAGCGGTGGTGGTCCACTCGCATTGACTGCCACGAACACCTAGAAGGCATGACGGATGAAGCAATATCCGATGAAGATGAGGAAGTCGACACGGATAGCAGCGGAGACGACGATGCAGCTCCAGTCGGTGGCATTGTGTCCACCGATGTGGAGTATGTCTCTTCTCGGTTGGACGATCTGGTGATGACGTCTCTCGTGCTGCTAGACGAAGCCGGCACTGAGTGGGTTTTCGATCAGGTCACTCTGCTGGTAGGGCAACGCTTCCCTATGAAGAGTGCCGTCTAGCAAACAATGGCTAGATATGCGGTAAACATCACCCGCACATACCGGGTGTACAGGTCGAACCAAAAGACCTACATTGTGAAGTGTATGGATGCTGAGTGTCCCGGCATGATCCGTGCCCAGAAGATAAAGGGCGCAAGTTCGGGCTTCAGGGTAACCGTCCTGACGGAGCACACTTGTGTGCTTGCCGAGCCATTGCAGAAGCAAAGAAATGTCACATCCTCATATGTGGCCAGCCTGATTTCTCACTTGGTCACGGCAGACGTGACCGTTTCACCGAAGATACTGATAGCCGACGTGGTTAACATGATGGGATATTCTGTTAGCTACGGCAAGGTGTGGCGAGCAAAGAAGAAAGTTATAGAGATGATGTACGGCACGTACGAAGAGGGGCACAACCTTGTTCCTCGCATGCTTCACCAGGTTGCCGAAGCCAATCCTGGGATCTACATCAACAAGATGGATAGGCCGCACCCCACGAAGGGTCCCAACTGTTTCATCCTCGATCGTTTGTTTTGGGCATTCGGACCAACCATTCAGGGCTTTAAGTACTGCCGCCCTGTGCTGACCATGGATAGCACATTCCTATTCGACAAGTACAAGGGCACCATACTTATGGCGGTCGTGGCAGACGCTAATGACCAGCTACTCCCGGTGGCCTATGCACTCATGGAAAGCGAGAACACGGATAGATGGTTATGGTTCCTAGCAAATGTGAAGCAAGCTGTTGTCCAAGACCGTCCGAACGTATGCCTCATCACAGACAGGCATGCTGGGTTAATGTCTGCCATCAGTATCATGTAAGGAGGGACACAACCACCCTACCAATGGAATGACGTTGTCAATCGCTGGTGCATGAGGCATCTTGCTGCAAACCTGCACAGGAGGTTCCGCAACAAGGAAGTCATGAAGTCATTCAAGAGGCTCTGCATGTAAAATCAGAGGCGGATGTTCGAAGCCATATGGAGAGTGCTTGATGAGGAGACAGCGAAACATACGACACAGTCCGTAGAGGGCTAGGTGAATAACTTCTCTCAGTGGGTGCAATTGAACGATCCAGAGCTAGAAAAGTGGTCCCTGTTGCATGATACCGATGGCGTAAGGTACGACATAATGACAACTAACTTGTCGGAGGTTTATAACGGTGTTCTAAAGGGTGTTCAGTCTCTCCCAATTAGTGCTATCGTGGAGACCTGGAACAGGACCGTTGGATACTTCGTGAACAGGGGGATGAATGCAAGGAGGCATCTAGACGAGGGAAAGCAGTTCTCCGAACGTATGCACGCATACGTAGAGAAGAAAATAGAGGAGGCTCGATTCCACGACGCCCGCACCATGGATGGAGTCAGGTGAAAGTTTGAAGTGCGTCTACAGGAGAAATTCGTCGATAGCCATTGCAGAGGCTACCATAAGCAAGTGTGCACAGTATGTGATGTGGCGACATGCACATGCAACAAGCCACAACTATTGCACAAGCCATGCTCACATGTATATGCGGCCTATGCGGTTCTTCGTCAGTCTTCCGTGGCATACATCTCTGAGTACTTCAGAGCCGACCATCTGTTCGGGACATGGAGTTCGGAGTACAACTCCTACGGCTTGGACATGCATTATAGGGAGCTGTGGCCGGGGCAAGTGACTTGGTCTCAGAATGACGCTTTGAAGCGGAGCGGCCGTGGACGGTGGCAGTCACAGCGAATCCGTAACGATATGGACCCAGGTCAACGGGGAGACAAACGAGTTGCACAAAAGTGCCATATATGCAGGACAGTGGGGCATACAATTAATAACTGCCCTAATAGGGTCAGCTCGTCGACCCATCCGTAGCAGCCATGTCAATGTACCTTCGTATAATTATTTTCTGTGCGAGTAGTACCTTCATGTAATTTTCCTTTTGTTATGTAGTATCATGTACCGTGCTATCTATGTCATGTTATGTAAGGGCATATCGTCACATGTTATATATTGTTATATCATTTAATGCTATTTTTTATGTCCCCTTCAAAATTTTATTTTTGTGTGCGATTAGTACCTTCCTGTAATTTCATTATTTTGCTATGCAATATCATGTACTATACTTCTATGTCATGTTATGTTCTGTCCTGTCGTCACATTATATTTGTTGTTATGTCACATCATGTTATCTTACTCGTATTAATTTTTGTTTCTTTTTTCTTCTCGCAGGACATGGCTGAACACCCGCAGACTTTGCTTGACCCATACTACGATGCCAAGCATCGTAGCAGGCTCTGGCTTACAAGTGTCGAACCACCATCTTTCGTTCTCAGGGTCCCGAAGGAGCAATGGCCCTTGGACGAGCGGTACGTGCCCACTCTACGGGATTCATGGCTACTTTCGCTAGCCCGGATGATGGACATCGAACAATCCTTCACTTTTGACGGGGCTCTCTTCTCCGCGCTAGTGGATCATTGGAGGCTGGAGACCCATACTTCCCACTTTCGTTGGGGGGAGATGACCGTCACCCTCCAAGACGTTGCCTACATTACTGGCTTGCCTATCAGGGGCAGACCAATAGTTCCGCCACCTAGGAGACATGACTAGAAAATAAGGTTGTAGAACAGATTTGGCCATGCAGTCCCTGAGCAGAGTCCGAGGGTTTCACTGTCATGGCTTTATCACTACATCCAATGCCCTGATGATGCGCCTCAGGACATGGTGAGGACTCAC
This sequence comes from Otatea glauca, assembly GCA_036346275.1. NCBI lineage: Eukaryota > Viridiplantae > Streptophyta > Magnoliopsida > Poales > Poaceae > Otatea > Otatea glauca. Next base: position 24,176,163 of record CM070715.1, read on the forward strand.
CTTATTGCATACCCGCTCTTCCTGTCTGGCTGGGTGTTGTTCCCTACAGCGCAGGGAGATGTTGTCTACCCGGGCTACATCCACATCGCGAAGGCTTTGGCTGATGCCTACATCGAAGAGGTCCCTCAGTTCAGTTTCGGATCAGTGGTGCTTTGCTCCACATACAGAGGATTGTGCGCGGTTTGCGTGAAGATAACGGGAGAGGAGCCCGTTCTTGTAGTGTGCTACTCGTTGCTGCAGATCTGGTCTTGGGAGCATTTTTCTGTTGGGCGCCCGTACTTCCGGGAGCGTGTTCACCCGTATCCGTTGGACGCTGACTTCTACGGTGGACACCCGAATGTTGGTCCCACTATGGGGTTTTGGTGGACGGCTTCCTACTTGGGATGGGTAAGGTATAGATCTCGCAGAGTCTACTCTGAGTTTTACAACTACTTTGAGACACTACACGAGGATGAAATAATATGGTAACTTTGGACTTCTGATTTGTTGGTCACTACGACGCCGCATGGATTGTCGCAGCAGTGTGGGCAGGACGGTGCTTACTGGTTGACGACGTGCCACCTCGTGTTCTGTCGTATGGTGGATGCGTACTGCTCAGCTCGAGTGATGCACCAATTTGGACTTTATCAGCAAATCCCCCCTCCAGTTGGCCTGCCATTGCACAAAAAGTGCATATGTATGTGTAATTCATAAATATGAATTGTAATTTGTAATTATAATTTGTAACTTACAACTTTCATTCCCTCAGGCAAACTAGGAGGTGCCAAAGGAATGACGACTAGCGTGACATATAGTTACTATGGACGACTGCATGGGAGCAGTCCACCGCGGAGCAGGTGGTCGACCATACGACCTCGAGTCGTACGTCGTGTACTTGGAGTGGTACGTGCTTCGTACCCGAGCACGACTTACTGCGATACCTTCCTCAAGGCCTCAGGAGGTCACACAGGTCGAGCGGTTGGCCCTCGGCCACCCTGTACACCGCACAGCACGCTAGGATGACGCGGTACGAACATACATTATATTTCAATTCACATTTATTTTACTAATCATGTTTTCATGCAGTTCGACCGTGCGAGACGTATCTTCCAAGAGAGTTCCACTGCAGTACGGGATGCGGCCCACGGCTCTAGGTCCAGCCTGGTTGGGGTTCTACATTCTGTCATGGATGAGTCTAAGGGCATTATGAAGGCATTGACATGCGGCCGTCACAATGACGTTGTCGTACGGGGTGCTGAGCAAGGTGCTTTTCCTTCATCTCCCAGGCCGTCACGCCGAGCATGGGCGGAAGGCGATCGAGCTTTGCACGGTCGTCTTCCTCTCATCATGGCCGTCAAGATTAGCAGGTACGACACGTACATTTAGCTGTCAAACTTTGAACTACTCACCCAAACTGACTTATTTGGTAATACCATATCCTTTTACAGTGCGAGCGTAGAGATCAATCTCTCCTGCCTTCGTCGTCTAGGCCCGATCGAGACTTGCCTGAGTCCTCGCGAGTACATTTATCGCAAGATTTCGGCTTCGGCCAGGTCTATACCCCGCACACCTTCCACAGTTTCGGTGCAGACACGTCATCTATGCAGGCGCCACATGAGGTACATTACCTTTGATTGTAGTTATTACCTGTTATTGAACATAACTTTCTCGGAGGTATCTAACATTTTCGTTCGTATCACATTCTTTCGCAGGATGTGCGCAGGGATCAAACTCTCCTTCCATCGTCGAGAGCTGCTGAGGTAGATACTCCCACTGACGTGGACACCCCTGATCAGTACTTGCCACCAGCAAGCTATGGTTGGGGTATGTTTGTGCTCGCATGCTTACCACAGCACCCACCTCAGCAGACTTGGTTGGCACCAGGGCATGTATGTTTGTGCAGCTCAAGTTATTCCCAACATGACGCCGTGCTAATAGTACGTGTGCGTAGGTTTCGCGAGACGAGTTCTCCTAGTGGGCACCGCAGTCTATGACCCTGCGACACTCATCGGTAAGTGTCTCATGTAATTTAAGTGCACTCACTTTTAGGTACGACACTAATAGTGCATTCCAATGCAGCCTCCTGCATGGGTGTCAGACATATTGACTACGCAAAACTTGGGTCCTAGCTAGCTGTACGACGCCCCTCGCATGACATAAGAGACACAGTACGACCTGCGGAGCACGACGCACAAGCCTGACCGGTTGACGTTCCCAGAAGACCAACTCCGCCGTCCGCATATGCGGCGAACAAATCAGAGTTGACGCTACGAGGCAATGACCGGTTGTATTGATGTACTGCAATGTGTATGTGTAATTGATGTATGCCTTCGACCCATTTGTACTAGATTAAGAATGATAATCCTCATTACTATGTCCATATGGTATGTTGCTTTCATAACATATGATCTTTTGCTTTCTCACATTGGCTTGATAAAGACGATTGTGCATGATGATTACACAACTCACGGGTAGCAGCTTTGTAAGGTCGATTACACAACTGTAGAGCAGCGGCTCTATTGGCGGCGAGTTCTCACATTGGCCTGAAAAAGGCTCTGAGACTGTGTGATTCCCGCACTTTCTCATAGCAACGTGACAACATGATGGCTTGTTGCTTTCTCATAATGAATTGACAACTCCCGTGCAGCAGTTTTTTGAGGGCGATTCGACAACTCATAGGCGCGTAGCTTTGTCAGGCTGATTAGACAACACTCTGCCCAATGCTACCTTAAAACCATCTTTCTCAATAGCAATGACCACACGAAAATCTTTACGACTGCCCATTAGGAAATAAAATATAAGGCTGTCATCTGGTACGAGGTCATGGAATTTGAATTCATCACCATCATCATGTAATTGATGTATGCCTTCGGGCTATGACTTTCCATGAACATTATGTCAAAATTCAAATTTATGTCTTCACGTCAAAATTATTGTATTTCTATCCGTTGTACGACAAACAATAATAGTCACCCATGTAGTGCCCATTAACTGAGGCATGAAAATACCAGTTTGCCCCTCCCGTTAGACTTATCCGGTGAAAAGTTGGCACGATTTTTCCCGCCGAATCAACGCACTGCCTCCATAAATAGGCAACCATTCCATCTCCGCTTCCTCATATCCTCATCCTCATCCCATTCCTTCCTTCCAAAGGCCATGTCTCAAACGGTGAACTCAGGAAATCGAAGAGCTCGTGCTCTTGCCACTGCAAGACAACTCTATTGTCCTAACTGCCATGTGCAAGCTAATGTGTTCTACTCCAATATAGAGGAAAATAATGGCCGGGTGTTCTACAAATACCCTTTTCTCTCAGTAAGTAGCCAGTTAGTTTGATTTCTTCTTGTACTGATGATTTCTTTAATGTTAGAGTTGTCTATTTGTTTCAAGAGATCTTATTTCTTTTCACGGCCTGAACGCATGTTCACCTCGTCACATAGTCCAGAGGATGCCAATATTTTCAATGGGTGGACACCATAGACGCCTCGATGGAGTGTCCTGCAAGCACAGGACCACAGAGACTGCAGGCTGCTATGGAGTACAGGCTTGACCCTATGCTCGAGCAGAGGCTAAATGTGCTGGTGTTCAACATGGAGCAGCTACCCTTGTTGTTCTGTACGCAATACTTGCGAAGTAGTTTGTTTCCTGTAGAGGACACAAACTTGGTCATGGCTACCGTTCGAAGTGGTGTAAGAATGTTGTACCTTACGTACTATTTCAGTATCTTATTTCTATTGCTGTAATGAGGTTTCCACGAAGCGACTGTTTCTATTGTTGTAATGAAGTTCGTAAGTGTGATTCATGTATGCCTTCAGACCATTAGTAGTGGTTTTGTAACATCCAAAATCTAAGCAGATTATAAAATGGCATATTTTGATTTTGGAATTCTCATTCGGCAGCCCGTAAAATATCGTGCAAAACTGGACCGTAATCGCACAAACATCATGGTCATATAAGCCTTTTCGGCATCCCGTTAAATATCGTGTCTAAATGCAAAATAGTGAGGGAATAGCTCATAAACATTATATGATATCTATATTACTATAGTCTAGAAAAATATTTTATTTGTAACCTATTTTGCATATAAATTTTATCACAACAAATACCCTAAATGACCACAAACTGTACAGATTTGATAACACTTAATCCTTTTCGGCGGGGGGTAAAACAAGTCGTCTAAACACAAATTTTGGGGCAATTGGTCCAGAAACATACTTCAGTATATGGACGCCCAAATTATAGAAAAATATCCAAATTAAAACTTGTTTATCATTGAAAGACCATGTGGAGGTCTATCCTTGTGTGTGATGAGTAATTGACGAGTTTTGAGCTTGGTTTGATTTGAATTGAATTGGATTTGAAGTAATTTGAGTGTTGGTTGCTCTTCTTAGTGCTACCGGCCTAGGGGTAGTAGCACCGGACCATTGAGAGCAATTATGATCGATTAATGATTTTGGGATAATCATTGAATATCTTTGTGGGCATTGCTATGTGAAAGGTTTTTCCTTGTCTTTGATGGTTGCAGGGTGACGGTGCTAGGTCATGGTGAGACGGAGGATGACCGGGACTAGGCGAGGAGCGTCGGAGGTACAAACGGTTGGGAGATCGCCGGAAGATGATCGGAGACGGAGTTCGGGCAAGTCAAGAAGACAAGGAAAGGAGATGATGCTAGCTAGATGCCGCGTGGATCAATGAGGGCCGTCGGATTGAGGTCTAGTTGATAGGTTAGCGGGTCTAGGTAGTATGCTTTGAAAACCGCAAGAAAACCGGTATGTGTGTGGGTTTTGGGTTAGCCCTTGCATGGCTGTGTGTGTGGGTTAATCCTAGCCCTTAGATGAGTGCTCTAGGGTTGAGGGACTCATCCAAGGGTGGTAGGTGGCCCAAGAGTAGTATAAATAGGGGTGGAGGGTAGCCTCCTCCTTGAAGGTTTTGAGGTTTTGAATGCTCCTTTGAGCTTTGCCCACATGAAAGTGAGGCTTTGTAACCTCTCCTTCCAGAAATGAAAGTTTTATCCATCCAACTCTGAATTTATTTTGCGCATTTACATTATGTCTTTACTTTACGCAATTTAAATTCAGCATTTACTTTCCCGCAATTACATTCTCGCAATTTACTTTCACGCAATTTGGATTTGCCTCCCCTCCTTCTAAATGCTGTTGATCTTGGATGTTTTGAGTGTGTTCATATGGTTTTACATCTCTTTTGCACTCTTGGATTGAGTAGAGAACATCTTTTCTTTCAAGTTCCAACTTTGTTCAGAACTTATTCTTTGCGCAGAATTTAGTATTTGATTTTTATAAAAATCTAGAAAAATCATTTTTAAGTGATTATTTTTGGAGGAGGTGTGGGACTCTGATATCCACCTGCAGAAAAAGTTTGGAGTTCACTTGTTGCACCGTTTGGGCGCCATGAGGTGAAAACCGAGCCCCAAACTTTCTGCTCGAAGTTCTTGACTGACTGTGTTCTTCGATTTTTCCTGTTTTTTCTGTAATGCTTTTTGAGGAGAAATTTAGTGGAGTTCTTCATGACTCTTCTTGTGATAGGGAGAGAAATTCTCAAAATTTTGTGAGCTGCAGAAACTCACCAACCTCCTGTTCAAATTGAGGACAATTTCTGGAAATTCTGCTTTTGCTTTTCTGAAAGTGACTTTTGTGATTTGAATTGATGTCCTTTCTAAAAGCAAGAGTTGGATTGATTCCTCTTTATCTTGGACACTAGACAACCAGGATTGTGACTCAAAAATCCTCACATATTTTATGGTACTTATCCATGCAAGCTAGGGGTACACATAGTTGTCTAGTTTTTCGGGTTTTTTCACGATTTCCTTTGAGCGATCTTGTCGAGGTTTTTGTTGGAGTATTTTGGGGGAAAATTTATTTGCGACCATTCACCCCCCTCTGTTCGCCATCTCGATCCTTCAATCATATAAAATCCATTAGCGCGAACACCCTAAATGATAATGTTACCGGGGCCATATTTTATGTAAACGACTTTCGAAGTCTTTAACTAAAGTATCCGTAATGCAAGAATGATCACTACAAGAAACAGAAAAAAATTCGTGAGTTTTATTAAATTCGTGGGCCCAAAAAAAACCCACAAATTTATTTATTTAAATTCGTCGGTTTGTAAAAAACCCACGTTTTTAATTAAATTAAATGGTAAATGAAACCCACGATTTAATCCTTTAAATTGCATGCTTGAGTAACCCACGAATTTAATTATTTAAATTGTGTGTAAAAATTACCCACGAATTTAAAATTTAAATTGTGGGCTACCAAATACCCACAATTTAAATTTTTAAATCGTGGGCCCCACCTAACCCACGAATTTACAGGCAAAATAACCCACGAGCCCGCGACACGCACTGGCCGAGCCAAAAATCCCCACCCACGCCACTGCGCCGCCGCCGCGCTTGCCGCCCGCCATCGCTGCCTCTGCCTCGCTGCGGCCGCCTGCCCTCCGCGCTCGGCCCGCCTGCTGCCGCTGCCCCGCCCTGCGCGCTTCCACTCGGCCGCCGCCCTCCGCCCGGCGCGCCACCGCTCGGCCGCCGAGACCCGCCGGCCGTGGCGCCGCGCCCGCCGCGCCGCCCCTCGCCGCCGGCCACGTCTGCGCCGCCCGCCGCCCGCCATTGACTGGCGCCCCCCGCGGACCACGCCATCTGCCCCGCCCCGGCCGCGCCGCCCGCCGCCGGCTCGGCCGCGTCGGCCACGTGCGCGCCGCCACGCCTCCGCTTGGCTCAGCGCCGCCCTCCGCCCGGCCGCCGACCTCCCGCGCCATGGCCGGCGAACCGCCGGTCGCGCCCCCGCCGGCGGCCGCCGCCACGCGCCCCCGCCGCGACAGCGCCCGGTGAGGGCCCGCCGTCTTGCGCCCGCCCGTCTTGCCTCGCCCGGTGACCGCCCGCCCGTGGTGCGCCCGTACACCGCGCCAGATACTAACTCTTGTCAAATTTGAGCAGATGAGTATGTTCAGCATCAGTTGACAAGCTTAAAGGCAAGTTCGGTGGTCGTCCTCCGGAAGGTCGAGGAGCAAGGGTTACGATGGTCGACTCTCGGCAATGGCGGCCATATATTCTTTGAGGCGGCGCAGATTAGACAATGGCGGGAGCGGCTCGAGGTGCTTCGATGAGCGAGCACGAAACAAAGCGCGAGAGCAACCACCGGAGGATGAGGCGGTAGGGGTTGCGAGAGGAGGCGGTTGGGATGTGAACATGACGACATGGCGGCGGCGACGACGAGGAGGTCGTTGGGGTGGTGGCGATGGGACAACAGATCTGATGCAGACGCCGAGGCCGAGGCGTGGCGAGATCTGAGTTGGAGGCGACAGAGCCGATTGAAGAGGCGGGTCTTCTTGGTACCATCGGTATATGTGTAGTATTGGATTATCTTTTAATCTCCATATTTACATTGTAATGTCTATGAACTAATTATTTGCATTTGAGGTTTCAGTAAAACCGTCTCGATTCGTCAGAGATGCAACCCGGCCGATAGGAGGTTGATAGAGTACACGGGAGCAGTAATGCTTATATCTTCTCTTTTAGCATTAGCTAGGTGACAACTTATTGTTTTGATGCATCTTTGTCTTGTATTTTGTTGTAGGCCTTTGGAAAGAGCCGGTTGGGTGGGATGGGCCACATTACAAGGTTAACGCCGTGATGGGAGCCCTTGGCGGTACTACTACTACCCCGGCATGGTTGAGTCGGTGGGGAAAGATTCGCGACCCTGGCCGAAGCACTGTGCGTTGAAGGAGAACGTGGAAGTTTACATCCGGGGGCACCAAGGCGAGGATCCACAGAACCCGGATGTGTTGTGCGACGACGGGGCTAGTGAGAGGATGGTAAGTATAAATGACACAATATGTTTTGTGCAAATTTACATCCAAGAGCACCAAAATGCTGTTTTGTAGGCGTCATATGCAGAACAAATGACACAACGTCATGGGCCGGAGGTTGATTGGAGGGCCGCACTTGGTCGATGTGGAAGCGTTGTACCACGTTGGAGGGCCTAAAGCATGGGAGGTTTGTTAATAAAACTGATTTTATTTGTTTTCGCTCTACTAAGGGAAAAAATTGCATGGTCACATTTCAAGATATATCGCTTGTGGGTGGGCCATGGGGATGGAGTTGTGGAATGCGATCGTCCTCCACGAGGCTCGGTTTCCTCACAGGAGTGCTCGCTCGTCGAGGTCCGCACGGAAGCACAAGCGCACGAGGAGGCTCGTGAAGCGAGAGGAGGCTCGTCAAGCACGAGAAGAGTCTCGTCAAGCACGAGAGGAAGCTCGCAGGCCGAGAAGACTCGTAATACATGAAAATGTATCTGCAGTACAATCTCAACTTTGAACAAAATGCTCAAGTTTACATTTGTGATTAAAGTCTAACAAACAATCTATATGCAAGAATCGTCACAATCTCTTGGACCTAACGTGCGATGTTTCGCCCACTTGCTCATGCAGTAAAGATACTTGAGTTCATTACTCTTTAATTCACTTAGCTCGTAAAATCACGAATTCACAAAGCCGGACTATTATGTCATAGGGCTCCCACCACCTCCCTTCTACATGTTTTCTCCGCACATGCAGCCACCACCATAAGGAGAAGCATCACAGGGTGCTCGGCCTCCCCGGCCCTTCATAAACCCTCTCGGGATGCAGCACCACCCCTAGGAGATGCACCTCAGGTTATATGATATTCTCATGCATTCTTTATTTTCAAAAACTCTATTATGTGTACTTCATATCACAAACTATGATCCATAGAGCTCCCACCTCCTCCTCCTTTCTACATGTTCAATCCACGATGCACCACCTTCTACGGGAGAGGCACCACAGGTAAAGACGGATCGGTTCAATTCGTTATTTAAAATTTGAATGAATGATTTATATGTGGCATGATGTACTGTCTATGCCTTACAGGGCTCCCACCTTCAAACCCGTTCTACATGTACCCACCACCTATGCCAAGCCAAGGAATGCCTATGTACTTCAACCCGTGGGCCTGCAGCCACCTCGCAGCGACACCACATGTATGGATGTCGAAAATATTATAAGTTTGCGACACGAGCTAAGTTTGTCAATTCTTGTACAAATTGCCGTTTTGGATGTGTGATTGATTATCTAAGGATCTGCTAGAATGTCTCCTTCAGTTTGAGAGATTGGTATATATATTATAATCTGTAAATGTTTCTTTGTCTGCACGAGTGGATGTCCTATTTACTAGAGAGGTCATGCCGAAATTTTGTACATTTCAATGACTTAGTTTTAAGCGGTTTGAAAGAGTTGAAAGGTTGGTTTCAGTCTTTTAGTAGAGGTAGTAGGTTTGGTGTCTCATTTGTTAATTTTTCGTTAGCTTGAACTTTGTTGTGGAGTTTGATTACTTGGTGAGCTACCCGCCCATCCCTTCCTTTCTCTTGCTCAAATTTAGAAACATATGCTTCCGTAGGAACTTTAGTTCATTCTTTGAATATGAGATTACATATGCTTCATTGAATATGAGATTACGTGTAATGGATGGACATATACTTAGTAGGAAATCTAGTTCATTCTTTTAGTATATATCAATCTTAGTAATCTGTTGCAAAAGTGATAATTTTGTTGAAATGCACAACTGAGTCGATTTTAGAATATTTAGGCAACTCTTTCTTAAACCTTGCACAAATCATCTCAATGTTCATACTTGGAAAGGTTAACTTGTGTGCTTATGAAAGTTCATTCTTTGTGCTCTGTAGATAAGTGATGGTTTACCAAATTATGAACCCATTACGTGCTATTTGATTTTTCTTTCATCAATAACTTTTGATTTGAACCTTATATTGTCTTGACTTCTTGGAATTGAAAAGTTATCTTAAGACAACTTGTTCAATTGTGAACTTATGTTTTAAATGCTTCATATGGCATCCTTGTAGAGTGTTGTTTGCCCATGTACAATCGATTGTTTATCCTTGTAGAATGCTTTATATTTGTACTTTGTATATTGAACTCTTAAAATGACTACCAAAACTCTTATTGCTTCTTTGAACTATTTTCACTTTGTTGTTATCTTTTGAATACTCGGTGATGCAATTGGGGTCTTTGGAAGTTGAATTAAATAATTGTAGTTGTAATCTTGACCTTATGTTAATACTAGAGAGTATTACTTTGATACTTCATTGAATATGAGATTGATGTTCATATGATTATTGCAAGATATCTTGACTAGCTCGTGCGTGTAGTTCTTATATATAATACCTGTTCTTGTTTAGCTTGACCCGTCATATTGATATTCTCATATTGTGTCTTGGTTGAATAGTACTATTGATATTCTCATATTGACATTCATGTGAATCGACATAATGTTACTTGTAGCACAACCTAAGTTAATCTTGAACTTGCGGGTTTCTAGGTCACGCCCTCCGGCCGACGTTCTAACGATTTACATCATAGAAGACATCTTCAACAGCGCCGGCGGTGGTGGTAGCGCCCAACTCCAACAACCCCGAGGCATAAATTCCATTGTGAGCTCGATTGGTGTATAAGCTGTTGTACTTTATAACTTGTTGTGATGGATACGTTGTGATCGACTTATTGTGATGGACTTATTTTAATGGACTGTGGATTGTATCTATTGTGGTTGTAATGTGTTGTATGCGTCATTGCGTAGTTTACAAATTGCCGTTGGATGTGTGTTTGGATTATCTAAGGATCTGCTAGAATGTCTCATACGGTTTGAGAGATTGATATATATTATAACGCAAATGTTTTTGTCTGTGAGTGGATGTCCTATTTACAAGAGAGGTCATGCGAAATTTTGTACATTCGGAGACTTAGTTTTAAGCCGGTTTTGAAGAGTTAAAAGGTTGGTTTGATATTTTAGTACTTGGTAATAGGTTTGGTGTCTCGTTTGTTAATTATTCGCTCGCTTCAACTTCATTGTGGAGTTTGTCTTTTGTGTTCTGATTACGATCGATTTGAACAAAATAGATGATCTTATTTATTCTTAAACTTAGCAATTTTTAGTTTCAATTTTCTTTTGTCTTTTCTTTTCTTCTTTAGTTGTTATATGTATTGAGTGCGATACATATATATATAAAAATACATACATTTGGATATATATACATATATGTATTGAGTGCGATACATATATATATATATATAAACATACATTTGGAATATACATTTTTTTGTAAAAATGATGTTAAATTGTGGGTTTTTAGCCCACGAATTTAATGATTAAATAAATGGGTTTTTAAGCCCACGAATTTAACTCGAAAACAATTAAATTCGTGGGCTTAGTAGAAACCCACGAATTTAACTTAAATTGTGGTACCCACGAATTTAATTAATTAATTTCGTCGAGTTAAATTCGTGAACTAAATTGACGGTTTGCTCACGAATTTAAGTTAAATTGTGGGTTTTAGCTTAAATTGTGGGTTTTGGCCCACGAATTTTTCCCTGATTCTTGTAGTGCATCACATAACCATGTAGTAACAGCCAATAACCATCCAAAATTTTAGATCCAACATGTAGAAATTACTGCCATGCATGAATGATGCTTGTTGCTTTCTTAGACTGAATTGACAACTCCCGTGCACCTGTTTTTCAAAGCGATTAGACAACTCACGGGCGTGTAGCTTTGTCAGACCGAGTAGACAAATCATAGGTAGCGGCTTTGTCAGGCCGAGTAGACAAGTCATAGGTACGATGCCTTCGTATTTTGTTCTTTGGGCAGGTTCCTCTTCTTAGGACCATAGATGCTGGAGACCCAATCCAAGTCATCAGCAAAACTTCTATTGCTTGGACTAGAAGAGAACTTGAGAAGCTCAGTCTCCGTTGGTTATATGCCCCAGTAAATTAATCCACTAAGTGCAACCCGTTTATACAGGAAACCATCCTTGAACATCAACCCATCAAGCACTTCAAAAACATCACCAGTTTGTCGATCATGCCTAATTTCAATATTAGGTCTGAAGAACCTAACAGGAACAATGAGATTACGGAAACAGTGTCAAAGCCTAGTCGTTAACAAGCGCATGGATGGTTCGTACAAATATATTTACGTAGATAAATATTTTTAGGAAAAAATAATATGTTTTCGGGAATATACATGTTTATTACAGATAGATGTAGATAGATATGTATTTTTAGGAGTGTAGATCTTTTTACAGATAGAAGTAGATAGATACATATTTTTAGGAGTGTATAGCCCATCGGTACACTCAGTACGCACTAACTGCACACCGCACAGTCCGAAGTGACCACTCACTGCCTACTTTTAACTCTGAAGTGACCCCTTAATGCACAGCATGTTTGTTAGTACTGTCACCTTGCATGCATGACTGCCTTTTTAGCCCGACTTGACTAAACACTCAGGGTTTTGCTGTCCGTCTGCACGTTTGAACCTTTACCTTCCAACACTTAGTCCATACACCACCCTTTCGAGTCAACAAAAGGTCAAATCGCACGCACACATACACATCTCCCACTCACACTTCACCATGGTTGGATCGTCTTGCAGAGAATTCATGTGGACACCTGATATGAGCAGCGTAGCCCTTCATTACACGTTGAAGGTTACGCGTAATGAGAAGGATGATCCGTTCAAGGAGGAGAACCTAAGTATAGTGGTGTCCAAATTGCAAGAGTGGCGTTCGATATTATCGAGGCATAACGTGACAACCTCTGGCCTGAACCTTGTGACCTCCGACGACCTCAAGGCGCACTTGCAAGGGTGGCGTTAAAGGTATTTCAGGGTGTGCGAACTAGCCGACCACCCATACTCTGAGTTTCTCTCGAGACTTTACAGGTAATGATCTTTGCCCGATCGATTATCACGAGCATATTAAGGTTAGTTATTTCCTATTTGTTCACCCTACTAATCTTTTTACCATTATCTATAAGTTCACTAATTCGTATGCTCGTCTTGTGTGTTAGTCATTCCCGGAGGATAAAGAGTTGCTGAATAAAGATATCCCAAAATTCTTTGCGATGTATATGCTCTTCGGCGGGGGTGTGATGCCTGGTTCACGCAGAAGACGCAGAAGAGGATCTAACTTAAGAGGTTGAGGTCGACCCAGTACTGTTGCAGCAACAAGTTCAAGAGGACGTTCAACCACCACTGGAGGGGGGCTTGCTCCTAACTATGCAAATGATGATGACGATTTCGTATCACCTAGACCTCGACGTTCAAGCACTACTGAAGGACCATGTGGAGGTCTATCCAGATTTGTGATGAGTATTTCACTAAATTTGAGCTTGGGTTGCTCTTGTTTGAGTTTTATTTGTAATGGATTTTCAATTGGAAGCAATTTGAGGTCTTCTCTGTTTCCCGGTGCTACCGGCCAGGACGAGTAAAAATGAATTTTAATGAGTGGACTTTGATGGATTTATTGCACATCTTTGTGGGCATTGCTATGTGAAGAGTTTCCTTATTTTTGATGGTTGTAAGTCGACGATGTTAGATCATAGTGAGGCGAAGGATGACCGGGACTAGGCGAGGAGCGTCAGAGGTCTAGACGGTCGGTGATCGCCGGAAGATGATCAGAGACAGAGTCGTGGCAAGCCATGAAGATAAGGAATGGTTGAGATGCTAGCTAGATGCTGCATGGATCAATGAGGGCCATTGGATGTTGGTCTAGTTGATAGGTTAGCGGGTCTAGTTAGTGTGCTTTGAGAACCGTGCAAGAAAACCCAGTATGTGTTGTGGGTTTTGGGTGAACCCTTGCATAGCTGGTTGAGTGGGTTAATACTAGCCCTTGATGGATGCTCTAGGGTTTAGAGGCTCATCCAAGGGTGGTAGGTAGCCCAAGAGTTGTATAAATAGGGGTGGAGGGTTAGCCTTCCCCTCTTGAAGGTTTTGAGGTTTTTGATGCTCCTTTGAGCTTTGCTCACATGAATGTGAGGCTTTGTAACCTCTCCTTCCAAAAATATAAAAAATTTCTTTACCTTATTGTGAAATTAAATTGCGCATTTACATTATGTCTTTACTTTACACAATTTAAATTCAGCATTTACTTTCCAGCATTTATATTCTCGCAATTTGGATTTGCCTCCCCTCCTTCTAAATTCTGTTCTTCTAGGATGTCTTGAGGGTGTTCATATGGTTTTAAATCTTTCTTGCACCCTAGGATAGACTAGAGATCAAGTTTTTATCGAATTGCAAATTTGTCCAGAACTTGAGGGTGTTCATATGTCCAGAATTGCAGTCAGTCTTTGATTTTTATAAAAATATAAAAACATCCTTTTTAAATGATTCTTATTGGAGAAGGTGCGCGACTCATATATCCATCTCTAGAAACATTTGTGAGTCCACTGGTTGCACCGTTTGAGCGCTATGAAGTGAAAACCGAGCCTCAAATATTCTGGTCAAAGTTCCTGACTATCTGTAATGCTTGATTTTTCATATTTATTCTACAAAGCTGTTTGAGCTGATTTTTGGTGGACTATTTCATGACTCAACTGCTCATGGGAATAAAAATTATCAAAAATTTTAGAGGAATAGAACCTCACCAACTACCTGCTCCAATTGAGGACAATTCATGGAAAATCTACTTTTACTTTTCTGGAAAGAGACTTTGGTGTTTTAGCTTAATCTCTTTTAGAAAAGTAGTCTTTGAATTTGATTCCTCTTTGTTTGGATACTTGACAATCAGGATTGTGATTAAAAAATCTCTCACATGATTCATGGTTTTCATCCATGCAATCTAGGGGTACACATAGTTGTCTAATTGTTCGGGTTTTAGAGGATGTGCGAATCTGAGAAACACTAGTTTGAAGGAAAATCTTTGGGTGTTTTAGATTTTTATTGCGAGATTGTTTGGAGTACTTTGAGTGAGGGAAAATTTTATTTGAGATCATTCACCCCCCTCTGATCGCCATTTCGATCTTTCAATTGGTATTAGAGCCGGTTTTGCTCTTTCATAGATTTTGACCGATCTTAAGAGCCATGGCGATAGACAAGTATTCCACCAAGCCTCCTATTTTTGCTAGAGTTGATTTTCCATTTTGAAAATCGCGGATGGAGTCATACATCACTTCCCAGGGCTTCCTGATAGGCAGAAGGTGAAATTCCCGTATGAGGTTCCTGCTGATGAAAACGTCACGGCCGAAAATATGGCTGACGTTGAGGCGAACGCTAAGGCAAGGAACATTCTCATACAGAGTCTTAGCCGCATGATGAGTATGATAGGATTTCTCACCTCTGTTCCGCTCACGAGATTTGGGTGACCTCGATGCTTACCACGAGGCACTACTCAAATCAAGATCGTGAGGCAGACCGATTCAAGCGTGAGTTCAACAAGTTTGAACAACATCTTTGGTGAGAGTCTTGGCGAGTGCTTTGGTCGGTTTACGAAGATTTTGAGCGACCTCGGCGATCGGTTGCATATACCCTGACTCGGATAATGCTCGACATTTCTTGACCACACTCAATCTTCGAGTTTGGGAAATGAAAGTGACCACCATCAAGGACACTACTGACTTGTCGACCTTGACTCTTGATGGGCTTTACTCCCGTCTGAAGACTCATGAGATCGACGTCGTCTCCCGCAAGACGAAATCACAGTCGATGGCCTTGGTCACTGATCCTACTAGATCTTCACTTGATCTTTCTGCTGGTTTCTCTCTTTCCGCCCTTTGCGAGCTAAGCGATGACCAACTAGAAAAATTTCCAGAAAATGAGCTTGCTCTTCTTGCTCGCAAATTTTCACATGCATACAAGAGGGTGAGAGAGAGGAAGAGAGGTGGCATGATCACATGCTTCGAGTGTGGTGGACCCAACCACATTCGGGCTAATTGCCCCAAACTGGAGAAGGCAAAGAACGACACCGGTGGTTCGGCAAAGAACGACTACATCGACAAGAACCGCAACAAGATGCCTCCAGTTCGTGAGCCGACGTGTGAGAAGAAGTACCGCAACTTCTCTAAGAACAAGAAGCTCTTCCATCGCGTCCTCGTCGTGCAGCGACATCAACCTCTCGACACGGAGACATGGGCGCGAGGCG
This sequence comes from Otatea glauca, assembly GCA_036346275.1. Lineage (NCBI taxonomy): Eukaryota > Viridiplantae > Streptophyta > Magnoliopsida > Poales > Poaceae > Otatea > Otatea glauca. Next base: position 24,192,107 of record CM070715.1, read on the forward strand.
AGGATGAACCGCAAGAGAAGAAGAGCGGCGATGACTTCTCCGGCATGTGCTTCATGGCCGACGCCAACGACATCAGCGACTCCGAGCTCTATAGCGACTCGGAAGAGGTACCCTCCTATGACCAGCTCAGTGAAGCTTTCTGCAAATTAGGAAAATTTCATGCTAGAGCTAGAGCTAGGTGTGTGGAGCTAGAGAAGGAAGTAGGTACCTTGACTCGAGAGTTAGCTTCTCTTAGATCTTCTCCCTCTCGAGTCACTGATGACTGTTCTTTGTGTGATGCCCTTCTTATGGAGTTGGAGAACCTAAGGACTATGCATGATAGTGTGTTATCTAAACTAGATAGTCTTAGGTTGAAGAATGCTAGCGATGATTCTATTGATGCTATTCCACTAGATGCTAGTTTTCTTCATGCTCACTCTACTCCGTCATGCTCTAATTGCCCTAAATTGCTTGCTGAAATTGATGTCATGAGTGATCACCTTAGGAAGCTTTCTTCTAGAAATGATGAACTTGAAATACATACTTCTAAGGACCAAGTCAGCTCATGTGTGGGCTGTAGGCAACTAAAACTTGACAATGAATCACTAAATGTCAAGTGTGCTAATCTTGCTAAGGACTTACTAGCTAAGTCACAAGAAAGTTGCTTGCGATGTAATGTGATTGAGGGGGACTTGGATAAAATCCAAGTCTAACTTAGGAAGAAGTTAGAAGATCAAGCCCATAGGATTAGAGATGCATCTTGAGTTTCTTGTGAGGCCCTCAAGATTGAGGCAGCCGTGCTGAGGGAAAAAAATGCACGTGCTGAGAGCTTCCCTTTCTGGTTCTTCTTCTTCCTCTCTTCCCTGTTCTTCATGTGCCTCTTTCTTCCAGGAGTGTGTGCATCTCATGAGCACTCTCGAGAAGTTTGTAGGAGGCAAGAAGAAGCTCAATATTATTCTAGACCAATCCAAGATTAGTAGATTTAATCAAGGTTTAGGATTTGATCCCTTGGAGCACGCTCGGGCGCATCCTCCCACCATTGTGCGCGGCTCCAAGAGTAGTGAGATTGTGGTAGCTCCCAGGATGAGTACCACTGTGTTTAGGTCAGCTGGGGTTGTCCATAGGACTTCTGACCAGAAGGGTGTTACTCCTGTAGCTTCTGCCTCTAGCAAGGCGAATTACACATGCACCTTCTGTAAGAAGGATGGTCACCTAGTAGATTTCTGTTTCAGGCGCGTCAAGAACACTCGGCGTGAGCGTGTTGCTACTTTTAGGGGTATTTAGGGTCATCCCTAGACTCTGAGTGCTCCTAAGGCACACACTGCTTCTAGACAGGTTAGAGAGTAAATGCATTTTTGGCGGCGTCGAGTCGATTTTATCTTTGTTTCTTCGAGTTTTAGTCCTAGAGCTGCTCGTGGTCAGTCTTTCCGTCGTCCTCTTGATATTCCTCGTTTTTCTCATCGAGGTAGACATCAGCGGCGTGAGGTGTTTTCTGGTAGGAGTTTTAGGCAGCCTCACTGGGGTGGTCTGGCCTTTGCACCACGGCGGGCCAACCCAGTTTCAGTTCCTAGATCATCTCTACTAGAGTTGCTACTGATCTTGTTAGGGTTAAACGTCAGAGAGACACTCGAGTCGAGTCTTCTCCTGTGGCTGGTACTCTGAAGCATCGTGTGGTTCAGTATTGGGTTCCCAAGTCTTCACTCTATCCCAGTACTGAGTCATCTTTCTCTCTTGTGTCTTGATCAGGTTCGTCGGATGGGGAAGGGAGATGTTTGGATTATTGACATCGGTTGTTCTCGTCACATGACCGGAGATTCTCGATGGTTCTCTTCCCTAGTCCGAGCCCCCGGTGATGAGTTGATCACTTTCGAGGATGCTTCTTCAGGTAGAGTTATTGCTAAAGGTACCATCTGCATTAATGACAATTTCATTCTTAAAGATGTTGCCTTAGTGAGTAAGCTACAATACAATTTGCTTTCTGTTTCTCAGCTTATTGATGACTCTTTCGAGGTGAGTTTCAAGAGTAGCGCCTGTAGAATCCTCGATTCTTCAGGAAGGTTAGTTTGCGGGATTTCTAGATATGGGAGAGTCTTTCGTGCTGATTTTTCTGCTTCTTCTGAAGACTCTCTTCGTTGTTTGATTGCTTGAGTCCGTGATCTCTCCTTCCGCATAGGAGACTTGGTCATATTGGTTTTGATCATTTGACCCGAGTCATGACCATGATCTCATTAAATGGTTTGACCAAACTCAAGATGGTCAAAGACTTAGTTTGCTCTCCTTACCGACATGGCAAGATGGTTCTTGCTTCTCATCCACGATCCACGTTGTGATGGTGATGCAACAGACGACTTTTACATATTGACACCGTTGGTCCGGCTAGAGTCGATCGGTGGGTGGGAAGTGGTATGTTCTTGTCATAGTCGATTTTTGAGGTACTCTTGGGTGTTTTTCATGTCCTCGAAGGATGAGACTTTTACTCATTTAGGGGTTTGGTTCATAGGTTGTCTTTTGAGCTCCTGGTGCCCTCTGAGCTATCTGTGATGACAATAGCACGGAGTTCAAGAACTCCTATTTTGAGAGTTTCTGTGTGGAGTCTGGTTTAGAGCATCAGTTCTCCTCTCCCTACGTCCCTCAGCAAAATGGCGTAGTGGAAAGGAAGAACATGACCTTGGTAGAGATGGCCAGAACGATGCTAGATGAGTACAGTACTCCTAGGAAGTTTTGGGTTGAGGCTATAGCTACTCCTTGCCATGTTTCTAATCGTGTATTCTTGAGAGCACATTTGCACCGCACTTCTTACGAGTTGAGGTATGGGCGAAAGCCCAGTGTTTCTCATTTTTGTGTGTTTGGTTGCAAGTGTTTTATTTTGAAGTCTGGTAACCTGGATAAGTTTGAGTCTCGTTCTTCTGATGGTATCTTTTTAGGTTATTCGACTTCTTCTCATAGCTATAGCGTCTGGGTTGCGATGCGCATAGGATCATAGAGACTTGTGAAGTGACCTTTGATGAGGCTAGCCCAGGAGCTAGACCTGACATTTCAGGCTCTTCTTCTTCCTCTGAGACCATTTTTGTAGAGGATGAGGATGATGGAGATGATGGTGTTCCACCTAATCCAATCCCCTCTACACCTGAGGTGCCTCCTTTTTCCATTTCTGCACCTCAGGAAGGTCAGCCCTTGCCGACTGACTCTCATGCAGCTAGTGGCTCTGCTCCTACCTCTTCTGTGCATGAGGTAGAGGCCACTTCTGCTTTTGGACCTCCTCGTCATATTCAGCGTTCTCATCCACCTGATTAGATCATTGGCGATCTGTTTGAGCGAGTCACTCGCTCAAAATCAGGTTTGTCCAGTTTCTGCCTTCACTCTGCCTTTGTTGCCTCGTTTGAGCCGAAGGATGTGACTCATGCATTATCTGACGAGTCTTGGACTAATGCTATGCATGAGAAACTTAAAAACTTCAAGAGGAACAAAGTCTGGCAGCTTGTAGAATATTCATCTGATCATAATGTCATTGGGACTAAGTGGGTGTTAAAAAACAAGCAGAGTGAGGATGGGGTTGTCATTCGCAACAAGGCTACGCTAGTTGCACAGGGCTTTTCTCAGGTTGAGGGTCTTAACTTTGAGGAGACCTTTGCCCCTATAGCTAGACTAGAGGCTATCAGGATCCTGCTTGCATTCTCTGCTTCCTGGGGCTTCAAGCTCTATCAAATGGATGTCAAGAGTGCATTCCTCAATGGCTATATTGAGGAAGAGGTTTATGTCAAACAACCTCCAGGATTTGAGAACCACAAGTTTCTGAGTCATGTATACAAGCTTTCCAAAGCTCTGTATGGACTCAAGCAGGCCCCCAGAGCATGGTATGAGAGGCTCAAGTTTTATCTTCTCAGCCATAACTTCAAGATGGGCATAATAGACAAGACTCTGTTCATCAAACACTATGAGTCGTATTTTCTTCTCGTCCAGATTTATGTGGATGATATCATTTTTGGTGGCTCATCTCATTCGCTTGTGTCTCAGTTTTCTGAGGTGATGAGCACAGAGTTTGAGATGAGTATGATGGGCGAGTTGAGCTACTTTCTTGGCTTTCAAATCAAGCAGACTCGTGAGGGTACTTTTTTTCATCAAGGCAAGTATACCCAGGACCTCTTGAGGGGTTTCGATATGTCTGATGGAAAGCCGGTGATGACTCCTATGGCCACCACTGCTGTCCTCGAGCCCGATGAGGATGGTGAGCCTGCTGATCAAAAGGAGTTTGGAGCATGATTGGCTCCCTCTTGTACCTCACTGCTTCGAGGCCGGACATACATTTCGCTATGTGTCTGTGCGCTCGATTTCAGGCTTCTCCTCGCGCCTCTCACCGCTAGGTGGTGAAGCGCATCTTCAGGTACCTTCGTGCTACCTCTGATTATGGTATTTGGTACTCTTCCTCTTCTTGTCTATCTCTTAGAGCCTTTTTCGATGTCGACTTTGCTGGCTGTAGGATAGATAGGAAGATCACTTCTGGCACTTGCCAATTCATTGGCACTTCTCTTGTTTCTTGGTCGTCTAGGAAGCAGTCCGGAGTTGCACAGTCCACCACCGAGGCCGAGTATGTTGCTGTAGCCAGGTTCTTTGGATGAGATCGACCTTGCGGGACTTTGGGTTAGAGATAGAGTGTGCCACTTTTCTGTGACAATACTTCTGCTATTTGCATTGCTAAAAACCCAGTGCAACATTCCCGGACCAAGCACATTGATATTAGATATCACTTCCTTAGAGACCATGTGGAGAAGGGTGATATCGCTTCGATTCGTGAAGTGACCTTGATTAGCGATATCTTCACCAAGCCTTTGGATAGCTCCAGATTTGTTGCCTTGAGGAGTGAGCTTGGAGTCGTGAGCCCTTATGGCCTATCGTGAGGGGGGAGCTAGTTTGTATATTATGTATAATATATTCTCTTCCAGTTTTTCTCTACTTTTTGCTTCTTTTGGGTGTTTATGGGCTTGTTTTCCTGAGTTGAGTTCACTCAGACTTCTGGCATGCTTTGCATGGACCTCTTATCTTGTGCTTTAGGTTGCTATCATGCATGATTAGCTGTTCTCTCTTCTCTCTAAGTTGAGTTCCCTCACAGTCTTGTAAGTCTAGCAGGTGTTGGGTCTTCTGGGTAGACAGGGTCTGTGTGCACTCCTTAGTTGGGATCTAGAGTCAGCTTTCCTATGTCAGTCACTAGGGAAGATAAGAGCGAGTCTGAGCCGTAGTGAGTCTCTTCTATCTTTTCTATGCTCTATAGCCATCCAGTTTTGCAGTTTCTCGACTTCTTCTCCTCGTTCTATTTTTCTGGTTGTTATTGAGTTCATTTGGGTTTTCTTTATGTCCAATCTTGATAATAATTCAACTTTAACCAGATTTGAGCTTAAAATTGATTCATTTGTTGAGGGGGAGTTTGGGAATCTGTTCATGCATTGCATTTTTTTGTTTTATGAGCTTTGTCTATTATGCAATTGACTCAATCTTCATGAAATACATCATGCTATATCTTTTGAAGAAAATCACTAGCTTAGATATGTCCAAGTTCATTTATCATAGATATGTCCAAGTTCATTTATCGTGCTAAGCTTATTAAAATCTGAAAATTTTGAAAGCTTTAAATGAAAACTTGATGAAGCATGTTGCTTTTACTTACTAAGTTTCTTCTCTAGGGGTTGTTACCATGAATTGTGAAATTTTGGATTTCTCTAGAGTCCCTATAGCAACTTGGGTGAAATTTGTTTGATCCATATTTGAGTCCTTAAGAATTGCTCATATGTGCTAAATTGAAATAAAATTTTTTTTGAGTCTTTTGTGCAAAATTGATATTAACACTTTATATTCACGAGACCGCTTCCCATTGTATTTGGGATGAACTTGGAATATATTGTGTATGACCAAGATCATTCTCTTAAGAGTTACTCTTGAGATGATCGAAAATGGCTTGAGTCAATCAATAAAACAAAAAAAATAAAAATGCAAATATCAAACTCATAAGTGGGTAAAGAATGCAAATAATATCAAACATTTGCATCCCGCTATGTTTTTCAAAGTCTTAAAGAAAATTTGCATAAATTGAAAAATGAGCTTGAAGGACCTTATATGGAATTCAAAATTCCCCAAAGTGTTGAGTAGGTTGAACTCTAGGTTTTCCATTTGATCCTTAAGTGGTTTTGCTTCAAGCTTTGAAACTTTGCTAAGTTTAGCACTTGTCAAATCATGCTAAAATGAAATATTGTAAACTAAGCTTTTTCATAAAATATTTTGGTCTTGGACATGTCTTAGTGTAGTCATATTATGAAATTGACAAACTTGGTGTAATATCTTTCTTTTATGTTCAATTGGATAATTTTCAAAGCTCTTTCGATTGCATTTCATGCATACATGTTGAGAAAGGGGGAGAAAATATGAAATCTTGATTCCTATATTGTCAAAAGGGGGAGAAAACGTAGAAAAAGCATAATTAAAAAGATAAAAATGTGAATGCTTATTTGGTTATTATGATCTTTGTAAAACTTTGCTACTTCTTTTGGATCATAATCTCATAATCACATTTGACATGTATGGTTGGATTTTAGAGTTTTTGTGGAAAACTTGCTTTTTTTAATTTTAGCTCCAAAATCCCGTGTCAACTTGGTCATGATCTCAATTCTTATCTTTGGACCAAGTTTGACTTTGCAAATTGCTTTCTTCTTCATCCTCTTCAAACTCAAAACATATGCCTTTTGTTGTGTTCCTCAATATACTCATCAAGGGGGAGATTGAAGGACCATGTGGAGGTCTATCCAGATTTGTGATGAGTATTTGACTAAATTTGAGCTTGGGTTGCTCTTGTTTGAGTTTGATTTGTAATGAATTTTCAATTGGAAGCAATTTGAGGTCTTCTCTGTTTCCCGATGGTACCGGCCAGAACGAGTAAAGATGAATTTTAATTAGTGGACTTTGATGGATTTATTGCACATCTTTGTGGGCATTGCTATGTGAGGAGTTTCCTTGTTCTTGATGGTTGCAGATCGACGATGCTAGATCATGGTGAGGCGAAGGATGACCGGGACTAGGCGAGGAGCATCGGAGGTCCAGACGGTCGGTGATCACCGGAAGATGATCGGAGACGGAGTCGTGGCAAGCCGTGAAGACAAAGAATGGTTGAGATGCTAGCTAGACGCTGCATAGATCAATGAGGGCCACTAGATGTTGGTCTAGTTGATAGGTTAGCGGGTCTAGTTAGTGTGCTTTGAGAACCGTGCAAGAAAACCCATTATGTGTTGTGGGTTTTGGGTGAACCCTTGCATGGCTGGTTGAGTGGATTAATCCTAGCCCTTGATGGATCCTCTAGGGTTTAGAGGCCCATCCAAGGGTGGTAGGTGGCCCAAGAGTTGTATAAATAGGGGTGGAGGGGTAGCCTTCCCCTCTTGAAGGTTTTGAGGTTTTTGATGCTCCTTCGAGCTTTGTCCACATGAATGTGAGGCTTTGTAACCTCTCCTTTCAGAAAATACAAAAATTTTCTTTACCTTATTGTGAAATTAAATTGCGCATTTACATTATGTCTTTCTTTACTCAATTTAAATTCAGCATTTACTTTCCCGCATTTACATTCTCGCAATTTACATTCTCGCAATTTGGATTTGCCTCCCCTCCTTCTAAATTCTGTTCTTCTAGGATGTCTTGAGGGTGTTCATATGGTTTTACATCTTTCTTGCACACTAGGATAGACTAGAGATCAAGTTTTTATCGAATTGCAAATCTGTCCAGAACTTGAGGGTGTTCATATGTCCAGAATTGCAGTCAGTATTTGATTTTTATAAAAATATAGAAAAATTATTTTTGAATGATTCTTCTTGGAGAAGGTGGGCGACTCAGATATCCATCTCTGAAAAAAATTGTGATTCCATGGGTTGCACCGTTTGAGCGCTATGAAGTGAAAACCGAGCCTCAAACATTCTCGTCGAAGTTCCTGACTGTCTGTAATTCTTGATTTTTCATGATTATTCTACAAAGTTGTTTGAGGTAATTTTTGGTGGACTATTTCACGACTCAACTGCTCACAGGGAGAAAATTTTCCAAAACTTTTAGAGCAACAGAACCTCACCAACTACCTGCTCCAATTGAGGATAATTTCTGAAAAATCTGCTTTTACTTTTCTGGAAAGAGACTTTGGTGTTTTAGCTTTATCTCTTTTAAAAAAGTAGTATTTGAATTTATTCCTCTTTGTTTGGACACTTGACAACGAGGATTGTGATTAAAAAATCCCTCACATGATTCATGGTTCTCGTCCATGCAATCTAGTGGTACACATAGTTGTCTAATTGTTCGGGTTTTGGAGGGTGTACGAATGTGAGAAACACTAGTTTGAAGAAAAATCTTTGGGTATTTCATATTTTTATTGCAAGATTGTTTGGAGTACTTTGAGTGGGGGAAAATTTTATTTGTTATCATTCACCCCCTGTCGGCGTTTCGAGCACCGGCAAGTAAATTTGTAAGTCTTAAGGGGCCACGCGTTCCCTGTCCCTGAATGGTTAGACTCGAGAGTCCAAGGTGTATCTTGGTTGGGCGAATGTCCCTACTCGATTCGTGTGGTGGTATTGTATTGCTTTTAGTGCGAATGGTCACAGCGTTTACAAGAAAGAACTTCGTCCTTCCTCTTTTTCTCTGTGCGTGTCAGTGTGTCTCCGTCCCTCCTCGTCGGGGCTCCACCCCCTTTATATAGTAGGAAAGGCGGGTTACATTTGGAAAAGGGTAGGTGGCCTATGCTAAAACTTGGTCCTTCATTCAGCGGTCGTCCTTTGCTGCCTTGCCCACGCCGGGTTGGTAGTCCCGTTAGGCGAGGCGATTAGCGCTTCATCGGAAATGGCGCACCGCCTTACGTGAGCCTAACGAATGTTGGCGTTGCGATGTATAACGTTGGTTACGCCTCGGGAGGGCGTGCCTTCGTGTTATGCGTGGTGGTTGATGGGATCGGAAGCTTGACTTGGTGACCATTTATGCCATCTTGGGAAAGAGCCACTGCTCCGTCTGATCCGCCGATTGTCCCGTCCGCGGGCACAGCGTCATGGGCGGTGGAGGCTTTGACATGTGGCCCTTGGCGGAGGTTGCCTTAATTTGATCGGTCGAGGATCCCGACCGCGCGAAGTCGGGAGCCTTACTGGTCGGGGCGCTCATCCTAATCGGTCGGGAGGCGTCCTTTGTGGTCCCACAGGTCCTTTGGTCGGTAATGGGCTTGAGTAGCTTTGCTTGTTACCCTGGGCGTTGGGGTACCTGGTTTGAGTATTCGTCGAAGCCCGAACCCCGGCGAGTTAATCGGATCACGGTTGGGGTTGATCTTGGTTGCGAAGGGTAACCGGGCCGGCCAGGTCGGCGGTTTCGCCAGTGTGCTAACGCATCGGCGGCTGCCGGAGGTTGGTCGGGGCATTGAACCATGGAAGCTTTTAATCGCCGTTGGGGCGCGCGTATGGCTTGTCGCGCCTTGACCGTCGCCTTCTTGGCGCCTCGGGTTACGGTGAAGGCGCTTTATTTTTACGTGCTCGCATTTACTTTGGATCGTTCGATCTCCTCCGTGCGGGTATATAAAGGGTACCACCGTTTACTAGAACAATCGTCCCTCAAACCAAAGTCCTCTTTCGTAATCCTCGAAATGGCTTGAGGCATCCACCGATCTTGACTTTGGCGATGATGTCGAGTAGAGGAAGAAGATCCATGGTGAGCTCTGGGCCGAGTGCGACGGCGATGGTGAGCTCGAGGAGGAGGAAGAAGCCGTAGCCAGTATATCGCCGCCGTCGACGTCTTTGCTCGAGGCCGTTCAAGGCTCAAGGTGGTAAGGAGGGCCCTCTTAGGCGATGGCGGCGCGCAGCGCCGCTGCGATCGATGGTGGCGGGCGGCCAGGCAGCCGATCGGCTGTCGGTCTTGTGGAACACGGCACCGACGGACTCTGGAATTAGTAGCCGTCAGTGAGTGCACTGATGCCGTATTGACGCTCAAGATATGATACTTGGTGCAGAAATAGCTCCACCATATCTTGCAGCTTTGCATAGTGTTTGAGCCTACCAGGCACCTCATGTAACATTGTAAAGTTCGAGCCTGTTGGCCTATAATGAAATATCCTTTTCCTTTATGAATGTCTTTGCGATGAGTTTGTCTCAGGCGCTCTTTTCAACTAACCCGGCCCTCGAGAACGGGCAATCAGTAAGTGATCGCTCTTTCCTGGGTAACGACCAGAACGTCGTAGCTAGACCGTGCCTTGGTCGGCAGGGACGACTAGATGCCTCTCTATGAGGTTCGGGTGTCCGAGTGCTCGTTTAACGTCGTAGCTAGGCCGTGCCTTGGTCAGCAGGGACGACCAGATGCCTCTCCGTGAGGTTCGGGTGTCCGAGTGCTAGTTTAACGTCGTAGCTAGACCGTGCCTTGGTCGGCAGGGACGACCAGATGCCTCTCTTTGAGGTTCGGGTGTCCGAGTGCTCGTTTAACGTCGTAGCTAGACGGCTCTCGTTTTACGTCGTAGCTGGACGGCGCTCGTTTCACGTCGTAGCTGGACGGAAACTTGGTCGACCGGGACGACCAGATGCCTCTCGGGAGGTTCTGGTGTCCGAGTGCTCGTTTAACATCGTAGCTGGATGGCACTCGTTTTACGTCGTAGCTAGACGGCGCTCGTTTTATGTCGTAGCTGGACGGGGCCTTGGTCGGCCGGGACGACCAGATGCCTCTCGGGAGGTTCTGGTGTCCGAGTGCTCGTTTAACGTCGTAGCTGGACGGCGCTCGTTTTGCGTCGTAGGCTGGGCCAGGGCCTTGGTCGGCCGGGCGACGGATGCCTCTCGGGAGGTTACGGTGTCCGAGTGCTCGTTGCGTCGTAGCTAGACGGCGCTCGTTTTACGTCGTAGCTAGACGGGGCCTTGGTGGGCGGGGCGACGGATGCCTCTCGGAGGTTACGGCATCCAGTGCTCGTTTAACGTCGTAGGTGGGCGGCGCTCGTTTCGTCCTAGTTGGATGGGGCCTTGGCGGCGGGCGACGGATGCCTCTCGGGAGGTTACGGTGTCGAGTGCTCGTTGCGTCGTAGCTGGGCGGCGCTCGTTTCGTCATAGGCGGATGTTGGGCATCTCTCCGAGTCCTCGTCCGTGAGGGTAGGCTGCGGAAGGTGGCGGCCGTCGATCCCAGCGTATCGCCCGTCCCGCAGTGTGGGACACGGAGGGTGAGCAGCGCCGCGTTTACCGCGTTGGTTTGAGCGCCGTGCTCGTGGAGCTAATTAGCGGGTGGTCAAGTGGGTCTGCGAGTCCCGCCTGAAGGAACCCTTCCGAGCGGACGGTCCCAGTAGGGTGTCGGGCCCGGCGTGGGGCGACCGTAAAACCTTTCTTTACTCGATCCGTGTCGGACCACAGGTCGTCCGCCGACCCGAACACGGTGGCTGTCGCCCATCGATGGGCTCCGGGAGAGTGTGAAGTGTGGTCTCGACGAGTTTTGGCGATTAGGCGTCGGCCCGGCCAGCCGAGGCCAGGGGGCTCGCCTCATACTCGCCCTCGCTCAATTTTATTTGGGCGGCCTTATGCCCACTTGGTGGGATCAGCCTTTAGAACCCACAGCTTTCGGCTGGGCCCCTGGCGTGAGCCATCGAGCTCTTGCCGTTTTGGGGCCTCAGCGACCCTAGGGGCCTCTCGCCGCGCGCCGGGGGCAGCAAATCTGGCAAAAAGGTAGAGACCAAGAGGTCTCAGGATGCGCGGCCGAGGCAGTGTCTTTACGATTCTTGCGGTTTTGTCAGGATTTGTAACATCCCAAAAATCTGCCAAATAGAGTTTTTATTGTTTAAAAGTGCATTTGTGATTTTACGGAATTTATTTGGATTTTAGGATTTATTTGAATTAAAAGTTATTGCAAGTTTATTGCTTTTTATTCAAAAGTATTTAAATCTGTGCAAAGTCAAAATAAAGTTTTGCCAAAAATATTTTATTTAAGTCGAGAATGTCTCAAAGTATTTTGAGATTTTTCTTGGATTTTTCTGATTATTTTATTGCCTAAAACAAATTAAATGAATTTACGCAATTAATTTAATTGAAAACCTTCGGAAAAACACAGAGCGATGTTGGGCGTAGCCCATCTACGTGGCGAGCCCGGCCCTTCGTGCGACCAGTGAAGCCCGGCTTCTAGAAGCTTAGCCGGTAGTTAGATCGTCATCAAGCGGTACAGGTGCGTATAGAAACCCTAGTTTCTCGGTAGTTAGATCTTTAGATCGTGGATTGTGCCATGTTGCGTGAAGCTTGGCGTTGATCTTAAATCGTAGGGTGTCGGTTTCGTCTCCGTTCGGACTCTTCCGCCCGCGCCAGTGTTTCGACGGACTCGGTCCGTGTCCGCCGCTCGCCGCCTCTCCGTGCGCCTATTTAAAACTTCGGGCGGGTGCGTTGAGTCCCTCGTTCCTCGCCGCGCGCGAAGCGCAAGGTCTCGGCGTCGAACTTCGCGGGCGCCTCGCGATATCGTCGTCTTCATCGTCGGCATATTTTGGTCTCGGCGCGCCATTAGCGGCGGAGCTCGGTCCGTTGGATCTTCGCCGGCGTCTCGGAATCTGACCGCGTGTCCTCGGTGGTAGTAAAACCCTCTTTGTCGCCGTCCGTTGGATCTAAAACCGATGCTCGTGATCTTGCCGCGTGTGCATCGATCGGCGGTGTCCGATGGAATCTGGGTGCACAGTTAGCGCCGTCGCCGCAACCAATCGGTAGCGCGCGCCGTGTGTCGACTCGGCCACCAAAGCGCCGTGGACGCGTCTGCGGTGGACCAAGGCGGTTCCGTGGACCGAGTCCATGGGCCGGGCGCGTGCGGCGTCGATTAGGTGGCGCCAGGGCTGGCGTCGGCGTGGCGTGCTGACGTCATAAATCGGTTTTTCGACATAAAAATAAATCTGTTAATTTCGAATTTACGATTTTCGATTTGATGTTTATTTCAAACTTCAAAGGCTATATCTTTTGCATCGTAACTCGGTTTGAGTGATTCCAGTTTCTAAAAATTTGTAAAATTAAGATCTATTTAATGGTGAATTTTAATTGATTTTGGAGTTTAATTGCTCTCTGTTTTGCTATTTATTTGCTTTTCTCTTTGATGCAGCGTAGACGTTGAATTGTGCGGCGCTTGGAGGAAGATCCGAACTCAAGAGCAAACTCAGATCAAGATCAGGACCTATTCCAAGGCAAGTTGTGCTTTGATCATGTTGAACCCATGTTTGTAAAATTGCTATGTTTGATTTACACTATTGCATATATTTCAATTATACAATTGTTTCAAATTAGTTTGGGCTTAGCTAAAATACCAGTTGATCTATACCCTACCTTGTCATTGTATGCCATGATCCATTGTCACCCTAGATTGGTTTAATATAGTTGGTTAATAATTATAATCAACATTGGAGGTTTAGTTCGTATTAGTTGCTTAGCCATGCCACGTCATCACATGTGTCATCACCATTGATAATTAATCTTGATTAATGGAATATGGAACAATGTTATGAACTTGTGTGTCATGTGGGATCACGATGAGATTGAGTTGTTGTGGCGAGTCATGTCATAGCGATGTTGAATTATTGATGGCACGTGGTGCTTGGTAATCAGCGGGGTGATAATAACTTAGATTGGGGCAAGTGGCAAGGCGAGGAGGCCAAGGTGGGCCCGATGGGCGATGGTATGTGGATGTCTTGCCTTGATCACACTAAGGACTTAACCTTGCAAGCCTTTGACTGAGTCAATCATGCAACCACATATGCAGTATGGGCGACCCTAGTGAGTAATTTGCAAAGTCTTAATGTTGATACTATCGTGGTGGTGTGAGTTCCGGTCAGTGTAATTCACATGGCGCAAGAGGGGCCACGGATGTGGTTTCTGAGACCGCCGATGTTGAAACCTTAGCGGGTAGTATCGGATTAAGATAGAGCATTGTAAAGGCTTTGTTATAATCTCTCGCCTTTGTGGTGTTTGGTTGTATCACGTGGGTAAAGTGCATAACCTCTGCAGTGTGAAACTATTCGGATAGCCGTGCTTTCATGGTATTGAGCAATGCTCGGAATTCTGATTAAGGGTTAGTTTAATAAATTGGACAACTTGGTTGGGATGGCGGGATTGCCATATGGAAGATTGGAACTTGATTTAGGATTGGAAACTTGGTTTACTTGAAATCTTGAATTTATTTATTATTGCTATTCGTTTTACATTCTTTACAATCTATTATTGTATTTGTTCATAAATCTTGCTTATTGCAAAATAGCCATGATAGCCTATCCTTTGGAATAAGCCTTACATATAGATAAATAGAAGCGCATTACATGCACAACTTGTTGAGTGCTTTAAGTACTCACCCTTGCCAAACAACAATAATCAACGGTTGAAGAATCTACACTGTGTTGGAAGATGAGGTCCAAGAAGACCACGAGTCATTAGAATCAGAGCCTTGTTGGTTGCTGTGGTGAGTGATGAGCTATCTACGTTTCTACTTTCATTTGCTTAATTATTAGTTTATATTCTCAGTCTTGCCCTGCGTGGCTTAATAATGTAAGTTGGTCATAAGATCATACATTTAGCTATATCAATAAATGAACTATTATTCTATTATCGTTGTGTATGATGTGATATGTACCAATGTTAAGCTGTGTGCACTAGCGTTGATCACAGGACTAGTGCGGTAAACACGGTGGGTTGAATCGATGGATTCGGGTCCTTCTGAGAGGTGGTATCGAGCATCTTGTTGTAGGTCTTGGCCTAGATAGTGTGGAGGTGTCTTGTGAGAGTCCAAAACTATTTTCTAAAGGAAAATCTAGACTTAATTAATAAAACACTCTCGACTCATCTCATTCTCTACTTCTCGCCTTTGCTGAATTTACCGTCTTACTTGCCGTTTCGGGTGGAGAACTTATTCAAAGTTCTTGTGGAGCGATCTGCGATCGTTCAGACCTTTGAGAGTCGGTGGCGGCTCGCCATGGAGTGTGGAAGTACTTGAGGCGCTTGGAGGCTTCTACGCCCACTTTACAGGAGGCGGTGGGCGATGAGCGGTGTACACGAGGTTTCATTTGCAAGGTAATCATCTACGCTCGGGAGAGCGAGAAACCAGCAGGCCAATCAACGTCTCCGCGGAAGGTTCTCGTATGAAGTTGCAATTCGGGAGGTTGCTCGACTTGCTCTTCGCCGTGTCTACGCGACTCTGTTGCGAGCTTCACGACTCGGTGTTCGACTTCACCCGGACGTTCAAGCGTGCGAAGGCGGCGGATCGAGGAAGCGAGTGTGCTCTGCGACGCACCTTGCGAGTTCGCCCTTGCCGGAGGATCACATGAGAGATACTACCGGGGCTGGAGGCGTATGCGAGGCACTCGAGTGGCGGCGGGGCTCGAGTGACCGTGCTTGACCATCGGGATGATCAGGTGGGAGAGGCCACAGGCGATTGAGGGCGAGCTAGGCGCGTGACTCGGGGAGTTCGAGAGCGGTGAGAGTCAGGAGGATCGGAGGAGCGAGTGGGAGCGGAGGGGAGTGCATACCCGTTGTTGCGGAGGACCGAGTAGGTCACGGGGATAGGTTCGCTCGATGCGCTCATCCACCGGTGTATCTGCGCGGGTCGACCTCGGCCAGGTGGTGGATGAGTGAGTGTCGACCTTGGAGTGTGTTGAGACTCGAGTGTGAGTCGCGTCTTTAAGTTAGTCTTTACCTTTCTAGTTGGCGTTAAGGTTGCGTGTTTAGTTTGCTTCTTTGTATTCTTTGAGTGTGCGTTATGTGTTGCAAAGCTTGTAGGCTTAAATAAGCACCATACCAAGTTAAATAAAGAATTGTTCAGTTTGGGTATAACCTATCTCCCGCTTTAGAAATTCTTACTTCTTATCTATGCTACATCTACCTTTCCTAACCTAAGAGGCAATCATCGGATGGTGAATACTCGAGAAACAACGGTGCTTGAAGTGGGCTGCGTCGAATGACAATCCCAATGATGGAGCAGCCCTCAACCACCGACGAGTGAACATGCGAGAATCTAGGAGCATTTACGGCGTAGCGAGACTCAAGCGATCACGGACAATGATGCGGCGATCGTGAGATGACCAATCGTGATAAATCACAACAACCACGCAACTCGAACAATCATGGTGGACCTCGACCTATGTCAAAGCTATCAGTTTTATGAGGACTAGGCCACCAACTTTTGAAATGTGAATCCTTTGGAAGCCGATGGTGGCTTAGGACCATTGAGAAGCGCACATCACGGTGTGAAGGAAATGAGAAGGTGCTCTCGCCTCTCATCAAGCTGGAAGGACCGCCCTTGAGTGGTGGGAGAACTCTTGTGCGCTCATGGAGCCCCACAGGAGATAACACAGGAGGAGTTTACTAATGCTTTCCGCCAGATACCATGTCCCGGAGGAATGATGGATCTTAAGAAGGAGGAGTTGAGCTTTGAAGCAAGGAGGCCAACCGGTGGCGAATACTTGAACAAATTTACTCGATTAGCTCGCTATGCCCCACGAAGGCGTAGCGACGGATAAAGCTAAGCGATCTCGTTTCATGAAGGGTGAACTCGGGACTACAGTGGGGTGATTACCCACAATTTTCAGTTTTGAGAGGCTGGTAAATAAGGCTTTGATCCTAGAAGATAAGCGCAAAGAGCTAGGTGAAAACCGTAAGCGCTTGATGAATAATCGGGGTGGGCGTCCAAACCATCGTTTGAGGATGTCACCACGACAATTTGCTAGATTCCAACCACTAGTGGAAACAAGACATCAACCCTGCACCTCGCCACGCCAATCGAGCTTTGGACACCAAAGACAGGCAACAATGCACGGGAGAAATCGGCAATCCGCGGTGAAGAGATGCTATACTTGCAATGAGCGGGCACTTTTCAAATAGGTGTCCACGGAAGGAGGCATCACGCCATTCATTTCAACACAGGAACAACGCCGCTAAGGCACCAACCTCAGGAGGAAATCGTGCGCCAGGTCAAGCTGGAGCAACCCCGCAATCAACAGTGCGTGGAAGGATCAACCACATCACTGCAGATGGAGCTCAGGAAGCTACGGACGTCGTACTGGGTAAGTTTCTGGTCAACTCGATTACACCTTTCTGATTTGTTTGATTCCGGAGCTTCGCATTCGTTTGTGTCTCAAAGTTTTGCAACCAAGAATGGATTTAAAGTGGTGAATCTTAAGTGTGTGCTCTTAGTCCAAGCCCGGGATCGAGCTTAGATCTAGCCTTGGGTGTTTGGGAGCTAAGTTGCTTATGGATGGGATAGAATTCCTAGCGAATCTTATCTTGATAGATCGCAATCCTAAACGTCATCCTTGGAATGGATTGGTGTCTAAGCATAAGGCCGTTTTGGATTGTGGCCGAAGGATCGTGACTTTGGAAGGCCCTAGTGGCAAGAAAGTAGAGTTTCAAGCGACCGCAGTTCGAGATGGGCAGTTAATGGTCAACAGCGTGAAAGCCATCATCATGGAAGATGTGCGATGCGAGGAATACCGGATGTGTTTCGGAAGATTTGCGGGATTGCCACGGACCGTGATATCGAGTTCGTGATTGAATTAGCACCGGGGCAGCACCGATATCAAAGAGACCATATCGGATGCCTACCGACGAGTTAGTGGAAATGAAGAAGCGATTGAGGCGCAAGAAAAAGGTTTCATTAGACCAAGTTCATCACCGTGAGAGCCCGGTTTTGTTTGTCGCAAGAAGGATGGAAGTCTTAGAATGTGCATTGATTATCGTGCACTTAATGAAGTAACGATCAAGAATAAGTATCCGTTGCCGGGATCGATGACTTATTTGATCGATTAAGAGGAGCTGGAGTTTTCTCAAGATAGATCTTCGTTCGAGGATACCATCGATTGAAGATCCGGCGGAGGATGTACCTAAGACCGCGTTTTCTACGCGATATGGACATTATGAGTTCACGATCATGTCATTCGGATTGACTAATGCCCGGCATATTTCATGAACATGATGAATAAAGTTTTCATGGATTACTTGGATAAGTTCGTTGTGGTCTTCATAGGCGATATTTTGGTTTACTCAAAGACCGAAGAAGAGCATGCGAGAACATCTAAGGATGGTTTTAGGCAGTCGAGAGCATCGACTATATGCAAAGTTTAGCAAGTGTGAATTACGGAAGGAGAAAGTCGAATTCTTGGGTCATGTAATGACTACCAAAGGAGTCGCATTGACCCGACAAAGTGGATGCGATGTTGCATTAGGAGCCACGAAGTCATTACTCAAATTCGTAGTTTTACGGAATGGCGGGATACTACCGTCGGTTCATAGAGGATTCTCGACAATTGCTAAACCTTTGATGCAATTGTTAAAGAAAGAAAAGAAGTTTTCATGGGCGCTTGAGTGCGAGAAAAGTTTCATGGAATTAAAGAAGCGTTTAACAACACCCGTATTAGTTTTGCGGATGTGCGAAATGGATTTGACATTTCTTGTGATGCTTGAAGCAAGGCTTGGGATGCGTGTTAATGCAAGAAGGCAAAGTCGTTGCTTATGCGTCGAGACAATTAAGACCACATGAAGTGAATTACCCAACGCATGATTTGGAGTTAGGCTGTAGTGGTGCATGCTTTAAAGATATGGCGTCATTATCTCATAGAAAATAGATGTGAGATATATACGGACCATAAGAGTCTGAAATACATATTCACTCAAGTGACTGAATATGAGGCAGTGAAGATGGTGGAGCTAATTAAGGATTATAATGTAGGAATCCATTATCACCTGGAAAAGCCAATGTGGTGGCGGATGCTCTGAGTCGAAAGAGCCATAGCGCAAATACATTGTCAATGGAGGATCAGCAGAATTATGCAAGGAGTTTGAAGTTAAGATTGGAAGTCGTTCGCAGGAATGATAGCTGCGCTAAGTGAAGCCAACACTAGAGGA
The DNA here is from genome assembly GCA_036346275.1 of Otatea glauca. Classification (NCBI taxonomy): domain Eukaryota; kingdom Viridiplantae; phylum Streptophyta; class Magnoliopsida; order Poales; family Poaceae; genus Otatea; species Otatea glauca. Next base: position 24,210,946 of record CM070715.1, read on the forward strand.
TCAGTTAGAGAAGGTCAACAAGATGACGATAAAATTTCAAAAATCAAGGCTAAAAGGAAGAAGGCCTAGCCTTAGATTTTACTCTGGATGAACAAGGGACCATGTTCTTCAAAGTCGAATTTGTGTCTGGATAAAAGGAGTGAAACAATTGATTCTTGAGAAGCTCATGATTCAAAGTACTCAATTCATCCGAAGTGCTAAGATGTACCAAGATTTGAAAGAAAGATTACGGTGGCCAAATATGAAGCGTGAAGTGGTGAGCATGTTGCTTTATCGGCGTATGTCGAGGGTAAAAGCCATGCATCAAAGACCATTGATGCATTGCGGTAGTTAAAAATTCGGAATGGAAGTGGGAGAAATCGGAATGGATTTTATCACGGTTTACCTAAGACTCGAAAGGTTACGATTCCATTTGGGTTATAGTGGATCGTCTAACCAAGGTCGCTCATTTCATCGATAAAGACCACTTACTCGGAGATCGTTTGGCGAATTGTACATGTCAAGGATTGTATGTCCGCATGGAGTGCCAAAGAAGATTGTGTCGACAGTACCCAATTTACCTCGAGATTTTGGAATAAGTTGCGAAGCAATGGGAACCCGTCGAATTTTAGTCTGACATATCACCCGAGATGGATGGTCGATGAAAGAGTAAATCAGATTTTGGAAGATATGTTGAGAGCTTGTGCTCTAGCGTATGCTACATCTTGGGATAAATGTTTGCCATACGCGAATTGATTATAATAATAGTTATCAAGCTAGCCTCTGATGTCACCATTGAGGCATTGTATGGGCGTGCTTGTCGTACTCCGTTGAATTGGAATGAAACGGGAGGCGTTAGTGTTTGGACGGATATCCTCGAAGAAGCGAAAGTCAAGTTGCAATGATCGAGAGAGGTTGAAGATAGCACGATCAAGACAGAAAAGCTACGCGAGATAATCGTCGTCGAGATTTGAGTTTTGAACGAGAAGATCATGTGTATCTCGTGGTTACCCCTCTTAAGGGCGTTAAAGATTTCACGTTAAAGGAAGCTTGCACCAAGATATGTTGGTCCGTTCAAGATTACGAGCCGTCGAGGAGAGTAGCTTATCAATTAGAGTTGCCTCGGTCCTTGGCGAGAGTGCATGATGTATTCCATGTGTCGCGGCTTAAGAAGTGTCTCGAGTGCCAGCAGAACAAACCCGTTGGATGCGATAGAGCTGCAAGAAGATTTGACTTATAAAGAGCAACCGATCGAATTTTGGATGTTATGGGCGCAAGACCGAAACAAGTCTATTCGTTTTGCGAGTTCGATGGAGCAATCATTGGAAAGTGAAGCCACTTGGGAGCGTGAAGAAGATTTGAAGTCGAATTTCGAACCTATTCTCTAGCTAGCCCGAATCTCGGTCGAGATTACATTAAGAGAGGTTTGTAACATCCCAAAAATCGCCAAATAGAGTTTTATTGTTTAAAAGTGCATTTGTGATTTTACGGAATTTATTTGGATTTTTCCTGATTTATTTGAATTAAAAGTTATTGCAAGTTTATTGCTTTTTATTCAAAAGTATTTAAATCTGTGCAAAGTCAAAATAAAGTTTTGCCAAAAATATTTTATTTAAGTCGAATGTCTCAAAGTATTTTTGAGATTTTTCTTGGATTTTCACGATTATTTTATTGCCTAAAAACAAATTAAATGAATTTACGCAATTAATTTAATTGAAAAACCTTCGGAAAAACACAGAGCGATGTTGGGCGTAGCCCATCTCTGTGGCGAGCCGGCCCTTCGTGCGACCAAGTGAAGCCCGGCTTCTAGAAGCTTAGCCGGTAGTTAGATCGTCATCCGACGGTGAGTGCGTATAGAAACCCTAGTTTCTCGGTAGTTAGATCTTTAGATCGGCGTGGATTGTGCCATGTTGCGTGAAGCTTGGCGTTGATCTTAAATCGTAGGGTGTCGGTTTCGTCTCCGTTCGGACTCTTCGCCGCGCCGTCGTGTTTACGACGGACTCGGTCCGTGTCCGCCTTCGCGCGCGCCTCTCGTGCGCCTATTTAAGGCTCGGACGGGTGCGTTGAGTCCTCGTTCTCGCCGCGGCGAAGCGCAAGGTCTCGGCGTCGAGAACTTCGCCGGGCGCCTCGCGGAGTATCGTCGTCTTCATCGGCCGATTTTGGTCTCGGCGGCGCCATTAGCGTGGAGAAGCTCGGTCCGTTGGATCTTCGCCGGCGTCTCGAATCTGACCGCGTGTCCTCGGTGGTGTAAAACCCTCTTTAATCGCCGTCCGTTGGATCTAAAACCGGTGCTCGTGATCTTGCGCGTGTGCATCGATCGGCGGTTGTCCGATGGAATCTGGGTGCACAGTTGCGCCGTCGCCCGCAACCAATCGGTAGCCGCGGCGTGTCGACTCGGCGACCAAGGCGCCGTGGACGCGTCTGCGGTGGACCAAGGGCGGTTCCGTGGACCGAGTCCATGGACCGGGGCGGCGTGGCGTCGATTGGTGGCGCCCGGGCTGACGTCGGCGTGGCGTAACGCTGACGTCATAAATCGGTTTTCGACATAAAAATAAATCTGTTAATTTCAATTTCGATTTTCTGATTTTAGTATTTATTTCAAACTTCAAAAGGCTATATCTTTTGCATCGTAACTTCGGTTTGAGTGATTCCAGTTTCTAAAAATTTGTAAAATTAAGATCTATTTAATGGTGAATTTTAATTGATTTTGGAGTTTAATTGCTCTCTGTTTTGCTATTTATTTGCTTTTCTCTTTGATGCAGCGTGAGCGTTGAATTGTGCGGCGCTTGGAGGAAGATCCGACAACTCAAGAGCAAACTCGGATCAAGATCAGGACCTATTCCAAGGCAAGTTGTGCTTTGATCATGTTGAACCCATGTTTGTAAAATTGCTATGTTTGATTTACACTATTGCATATATTTCAATTATACAACTGTTTCAAATTAGTTTGGGCTTAGCTAAAATACAGATTGATCTATACCCTACCTTGTCATTGTATGCCATGATCCATTGTCACCTAGATTGGTTTAATATAGTTGGTTAATAATTATAATCAACATTGGAGGTTTAGTTAAGTATTAGTTGCTTAGCCATGCCACGTCATCACATGTGTCATCACCATTGATAATTAATCTTGATTAATGGAATATGGAACAATGTTATGAACTTGTGTGTCATGTGGGATCACACGATGAGATTGAGTTGTTGTGGCGAGTCATGTCACGCATAGCGATGTTGAATTGTTGATGGCACGTGGTGCTTGGTAATCAGCGGGTGATAATAACTTAGATTGGGGCAAGTGGCAAGGCGAGGAGGCCAAGGTGGGCCCGATGGGCGAGATGGTATGTGGATGTCTTGCCTTGATCACACTAAGGACTTAACCTTGCAAGCCTTTGACTGAGTCAATCATGCAACCACATGTCCGGTATGGGCCACCTAGTGAGTAATTTGCAAAGTCTTAATGTTGATACTATCGTGGTCGGTGTGAGTTCCGGGTCGGTGTAATTCACATGGCGCAAGAGGGGGCCACGGATGTGGTTTCTGAGACCGCCATGTTGAAACCTTAGCGGGTAGTATCGGATTAAGATAGAGCATTGTAAAGGCTTTGTTATAATCTCTCGCCTTTGTGGTGTTTGGTTGTATCACGTGGGTAAAGTGCATAACCTCTGCAGTGTGAAACTATTCGGATAGCCGTGCTCATGGTATTGAGCAATGCTCGGAATTACTGATTAAGGGTTAGTTTAATAAATTGGACAACTTGGTTGGGATGGCGGGATTGCCATATGGAAGATGGAACTTGATTTAGGATTGGAAACTTGGTTTACTTGAAATCTTGAATTTATTTATTATTGCTATTCGTTTTACATTCTTTACAATCTATTATTGTATTTGTTCATAAATCTTGCTTATTGCAAAATAGCCATGATAGCCTATCCTTTGGAATAAGCCTTACATATAGATAAATAGAAGCGCATTACATGCACAACTTGTTGAGTGCTTTAAGTACTCACCCTTGCCAAACAACAATAATCAACAGTTGAAGAATCTACACTGTGTTGGAAGATGAGGTCCAAGAAGACACGAGTCATTAGGGTCCGAGCCTTGTTGGTTGCTGTGGTGAACGATGAGCTATCTACGTTTCTACTTTCCATTTGCTAATTATTAGTTTATATTCTCAGTCTTGCCCTGCGTGGCTTAATAATGTAAGTTGGTCATAAGATCATACATTTAGCTATATCAATAAATGAACTATTATTCTATTATCGTTGTGTATGATGTGATATGTACCAATGTTAAGCTGTGTGCACTAGCGTTGATCCTGGGACTAGTGCGGTAAACACAGTGGGTTCGAATCAGTGGATTCGGGTCCTTACAGGATTAAATGCAGAGAGGAATTGGAAAAGGGGCGTTACCTAGCACGGCAAACGAGGGCGTGCGCGACGCCTCACACGAGGAGGTGTCTGCTTGATTGGAGCCCGCTCGGCCAGGCGTCTGTTTGGCTAGGCATCCGCCCGGCTCCTATAGATAGGGTGCGGGGGCATTTGAGCAAACCCCTTGCCCTTGCCTTCCCCGTCTTCCCGTATTTGCCTGAATCAAGAAAAAAGACCGCAAGAACAAAAGAGAGAAAAAAGGGAGGGAATCTCCAACTTTCTCCTCTCATCTTCTCACCACTTCACTCAGAGATGTCGTGGCCAGCGTACTCCATCCAGGCCAGGCCCAGCGCTCGGCCAGTAAAGAAGGGTTCTGCCTCCGCAGGATATCTCTGGTGGAGAGTGCCGATCGGGGCCGCCGCCCCCGCTCCGGGGGACGGCGAGGTCGTGGTGCCCGCCTCCTTCTTCGAGCATGGATTCGGGCTCCCGCTGCACCCGTTCGTGCGCGGACTTCTGCACCATTACGAGGCGGAGGTGCATCATCTCACTGAACGGGTCCTTCATATCGCCATCTTCATCACACTCTGTGAAGCCTTCACGGATCGAGCCCCACCTTTGGCGGCGTGGAGGCATTTCTTCGAGCCCGATCGAGGAAAGACAAATCCTCGGATGTATCGGTGCTGTCGGAGGTGTGGTTTTCAGTGCGCCGCGCAGGCGCCTGTGGATTATATTGATGTGAAGCTTCCCTCGTCCAACCGGGGGTGGCACTCCGAGTGGCTTTAAGCCAAGAACTCGGGGGACAACGCTCCCGGCTACACCGGTCGACTCCCGGAGATGAAGCCCTCATGGGGCTGGGGGGCCGAACGGAAGGAAAGGAACCGAGTGGAGGTGATAACGGACTAGATCAAGGCCCAGAAGAAGCGGGGTCTTACTGGTGACGTCGTTGTGCGCGCATTCATGGAGATGCGCGTGCAGCCTCTCATGGATCGGCCGTTCCTAATGTTCAAATTTGAGGGACCGATCGACCCGTCAAGGATGATGGCGGAGGAACTCCCCTCGTCGGAGGTCGGTAGCGGTATCGCCGTTATGGGTGGAAGCGCGGCCGGCGGCGACGCCGCCACCCCGAGCCGTTTCGGCCGGAATCTGCCGAACACAGTAATTGGCGTAGCTTTCTCCTCTTTCTTCTCCCCGGTGTTGGCGCTCTTTACGATCGAGGTTTTTCGCTCCCTAGGGGCTCGGCGGGATGGTCTCGGCGATCTTGCCAGGAGAAGGAGCCGAGCGAGGCCAGCGCAAAGTTTGCGCAGATTGAGGCGGGCGCAAGAAGCGCAAAGGGGAGATTGAGGCGGAGCGCAAAGTTTGCGCAAAGGCGGAGCGCAAGAAGCGCAAGGAGCGTGCGGCAAGAGCCGCGCGCAGCGAGGACGTGTCGGAGACCAACTGCGTAGGTCGACCTCCACCGGCAGCGATGAAACCGGGCGAAATCCGTACCACGGGTATCGTCCGATCGCCGACCGAGCGGATCGATCGAAGTGCAGCGGGAAGCGGCGCGCAGTGCCGCCAGCGCGTACCCAGCGGAGATGTCCCGGTCGGATCATCCTCGAGAGCGGAAGGCCGACTCGCCCCGCAAGGAGGACCAACGAAGAGGCGTGGGCGCCGGCGTCGGTCGGCCTTGATAAGTGTCCTTTCTTCGACTTTGGTGACGATGGGTAGCTGGGCAATGTTCTTGATCGCCCGTGGCGCTGATGTTTACTCGAGGCGTCGCAGCGCAACCCGAGCTTAGCATCGACGCAACCGGCCGAGGAGAGCGGGCGCGGGTCGAGAGGCGGCGCGCTCCGACCGGTCGAAGTTCCACAAGTGGTAGCGTCGGGTCGTCGGTGGAAGCGGACGACGGTTCCGGTCGATGGTCGAGGCGGAAGGCGAACGGCCGATCGTCCTCGGCGGCCGGTCTCCCTCAGCTGGTCGAGGAGGTCGGGTGAAATTGCCGCCGCCGCCGCCGAGCCCGCCGGCGGATGCGGTCCGGCTCCCGAAGAGTGGTGACCTCGCCGCCCGAGGCCCGTGGAGGCGGTCAGAGTCGGGTCGATCCTCCCGAGATCGCGGGAGGTGCAGTGACCTCCTCGGCGCTAGCGCCGGGGCGACCGGGCGGTTCGACTGCCGCCCGCCTCGCTAACTTGGCGGTGGGCGACCAACTCGGCGGGCCGACCATCTCGATGGGCGACTGGCGGAGGGCGCGCGATAGGCGTCGCCGAGATGGTATCAAGCGCGCCTGCCGAGACCAGGCGAATCCGGGAAGACCTGGCTCTCGTCCTCGAGAGTTCCAGCGAGGCGCCGGACGCGGTTACTGACAAGATTCTTCCGATTAGCCTGGTAAGTCGTCGAGACATGTCTCTTGTGACTTTTGACAGGTTCGTCATGAGCTAATGTAGTGTTGCGCCTTGCAGCGCTTGCGTGCCTGCTCGGGGGACAAGTCGTGGTTCATCAAGGGCGTGCACGGCTGGAGGCTAGCCGCCGAGGAGGCATGCGACGGCTCGCCCGGCTGCGGCGCTCGGGAGGCCCCAGGCCGTGAGCAAAAAGCGCGAGGAGGCTCGCCAGAGCCTGCCCATCCGCCAGTCTGCTCGAGGCGCCCAGCGAGCGATCTTTAGGCTGCTGGTGGCGAGCTCGAATCCCTCTTGTGGGCGAGTGATGCCAGGATCTGCCGTGGCCGGGAGGCGGCTTCGCGGTCGGGGCGGCCGGCCTTGAGGCGAGATGGCCCAGTCGGGAGGCTGCCGGTGGTGCGGCGCAAGCCTTGACGCCGCCAATGAGAGCCAGCAAGTCCTTGGCTGATTTTGCGATTTGAAACTCCGCGGGTGGTAGGAGCTCGATCTTTATGTTGACTCTGCATCGATGGTTTGTGGGCGCGTTCTCGACCCGACCCGACCCGTAAGTTGCGGAAGAACCTTGGTGATGCCGTGGAGGCGCGAAGGGCGACCTGCGGCTCGTGGCCGCAGCCGATCCGCAGCGGGGCCTTGATGCGTGCGCGCCAGGGCCGCCGAGGTGGCGGACCGAGTTGGCCGTGGAGCCGAGACCCCGAAGGTCGGCGAATGTCTGCGACCGGTGCTCGGGCCGTGGCGGGCCCGGCGCCTTGCCACCGTCTTTGGCTCAAGTCTTGGGCACATCGAGTCTGCGGATGGCGGGCGCCATGCTTGGAGCCTCCTCGGCGTTGGTCAACACCATCTCCCATTCGATGGCATCGACCTCACGGTGGTGGCGGCGGTGTTGCGGGAATCGGACCAGCGGCGAGATCGGCGGGCTCGAGCTCCAAGTCGAGCCGCGCCTTTCGAGAGATCGCCACCACATCTCGCCGCGAGTGCCCTCCAAAGCAGAATAGGAGAAGTTAGATCGTCCCCCTTTATTGTAAAGACTATTTGTGCGTAAATAATCTTAAAACTTAGCAAGTTCGATATGCCTCTTGCCCTCTTTTACGTTGTGGTGGCGCTTGGCGGCCATAGCTTTAAGGACGGCTGGGTCGCTTATGCGTGGTCGGGTCACTTGGGAAGGCGAAGAGGATAGGAACTTTGGCGACATTCACGCACTTGTGAGGGATAGGAGTGTTCCCGACCGACCAAAGGTTGCTCGCTCGGGCACTTCCTTCTTCCGCTAAGTGCTACCATAACCACGACCCGGCCGGGCGTGGCGTAGCACTTGGGTCGAGAGGGTTACCGCTCGGGAAGGACCTAGTGACTGATCGGGTCACCGACCCGCATAAGCACGTGAGTTAGCTGTGTTTGCGCGGGGGAGGAGTGTTCCCGACCGACCAAAGGTCGCTCTGCTCGGGCACTTTCTTCTTCCGCTAAGTGCTACTTCGCAACCATAGCCGCTGGGGCGTAGGTCGTTGCACTCGGGTCGAGAGGGTTACCGCTCGGGAAGGACCTAGTGACTGATCGGGTCACCGACCCGCATAAGCGCGTGAGTTAGCTGTGTTTGCGCGAGGGAGGAGTGTTCCCGACCGACCAAAGGTCGCTCGCTCGGGCACTTCCTTCTTCGCTAAGTGCTACTTAGCAACCATAGCCGCTAAAGGCGTGGTAGTAACACTCGGTCGAGAGGATTCTTGCTCGGGAAGGACCACATGGTGGCAGGTCACCTACCGGTGGCGTCGGCCGGAAGCTTGACTGAATGGGTCGCCAGCAGGCAGCCCCGGCGTCGCCGCGGCGACAGTGCTCGAAAGGAAACGTAAAGATGATGCAAGGAAAAGGAAGGAACTTAGGGATAGAAACGCCTTAACTTTTCTATGTTCCATGCGTTAGAGAGGGCGTGACCATCCGCGTCCTTGAGTCGAAAGGTGCTTGGGTCGAAGAACCTCCACGACGTGAAGGGCCTTCGAGGTGGTGAGTTTATGCTGTCCTTGGTGGTACGGACGTAGCGAGGACCAGTCGCCGCGTTGAAGGATCGGCCTCGAACCTGACGGTTGTGGTAACGTCGTAGAGCTTGTTGATATTTGGCCGATCGTAGAATGGCCACATCGCGCGCCTCGCCGAGCTGGTCGATGGCATCTTGTTGTGAGATGAACCCCTGAGCCTCGTCGAAGGCTTGTAATCTTGGGGCGCCGTATTCCAGGTCGGTTGGCAAGACAGCTTCGGCACCGAATACCATGAAGAATGGCATAAACCCGGTCGCCGAGTTGGCGTGGTCCGCGAGCTCGGAGGACGAGGGTAGCTCGGCCACCCATCGCCCGCGAAATGCTTGATCGTGAAGATCCGTGGCAGAGCCCTTGGAGGATCATGCCGTTCGCGCGTTCGACTGGCCGTTAGTCCGCGGATGGGCCACGGCGCCAATCGACGCGGATGTTGAAGTCGTCGCAGAACTCGAGGAATTCCTTCCCCGTGAACTGCGTCCCGTTGTCCGTGATGATAGAGTTAGGGACTCCAAACCGGAAGACGATGTCGCGGAAGAAGGTGGCCGCCTGCACCGACGTGACGCTCACAACCGGCTTGGCCTCTATCCACTTGGTGAATTTGTCCACCGCGACAAGGAGGTGAGTAAAGCCCCCGGGCGCCTTTTTGAAGGGCCCGACCAGATCGAGTCCCCAAATTGCAAATGGCCATGTGATGGGGATCGTCTGCAAGGCCTGAGCTGGCAGATGCGTCTACCGGGCGAAGAATTGGCATCCTTCGCAAGTGTGTACAATCTGCTCTGCGTCGGACACGGCGGTCGGCCAGTAGAAACCTTGTCGAAAGGCTTTTCCTACCAGGGACCGGGGCGCGGCATGGTGACCGCAGACCCCACCATGGATATCGAGCAGCAGCTGTTTCCCTTGGTCGGCCAGGATGCACCTCTAGAGGACTCCGGAGGGACTCTTTTTGTAAAGGTCTGGCCCGACCAGGACGAAGGATTTCACCCGACGGGTGAGGCGCCGGGCCTCGGTCGGGTCAGAGGGAAGCGATCCGTCCGTCAAACGGTCGATGAAGGGCTTCCTCGGTCGGATTCGATCGTTAACACCGCTGCGGATCGACCGGCGGATCTACGCCCGCCGCATGCGGTGATCGAGTATGCGCCGCCCGTGGTCGGAAGACCACTCGACCACCGGTCCATCCGGACGAAGCGTGAAGGTCGCGACGAAGATCCCGGGGGCGGCTCTGCTGGAGGCAAGATTGGCTAGGTGTCGGCCTCACCGTTGTAAGCGTCTGTAGTTATGGTGGGCTCGAAACCCTTGAACCATTCCTCGAGCTTGCGCACTTCTCGACGATCTGCGACCATCCGGGTGTCTCGGGGCTCTGCGGCCTTCATGACACAGTCGATGACAAGCTTGGAGTCCCGTGGGCGTAAGTCGGCGCCAGCGCCGAGATCGGCGACGATCCGGAGACCGTTGGCGAGCCTCGTGCTCGGCGATGTTGTTGGTCGCATCGAAGAGCGCGATAACGTGTTGAAGTCTCGTTCGAGTGGGAAACAATAACAACTCCTGCGCCCGCGCGCTCTTGTATAGGATCCATCGAAGTACATCGTCCGATGCTCGGGGTCTTGGCCCAGGTGGTGCACGGCTTGGTCCACTCGGCGGCGAAGTCGGCGGAACTGCGACTTGATCGCCATTCGAGCGTATGATATGCCGTGACCAGAGCTCGCGTGCCCACTTGGCTATCCTTCCTGAGGCGTCGCGGTTGTGGATGATCTCGCCGAGTGGCGACGTGGTCACCACGGTGACGGGGTGCTGGTCGAAGTAGTGGACCAATTTTCTCTTCGTGATGAGTACTGCGTAGAGCAGTTTCTGCACCTGCGGGTACCGAGCCTTGGACTCGGAAAGCACCTCGCTGATGAAGTAGACCAGCCGTTGTATCTTGAGCTCACGGCCTTCTTCCGCTCGTTCCACCACGAGGGCCGCACTAACAACTTGGGTCGTGGCGGCGATGTAGAGGCGGCGGTTCGCTTTGGTCTTAGGCGGCCAGGTGGGGTGAGGCAGAAGGCCTTCAAGCGGGTGAGGGCCTCCTGAGCCTCCTGGGTCCAGCTGAAGCGGTCGAACTTCTTAAGTAGCCTGTAGAGCGGCATCCCGCGCTCGCCAAGGCGAGACACAAAACAGCTCAAGGCAGCAAGGCATTCGGTTAGCCTTTGGACCCCTTTCAGGTTGCCGACCGGGCCCATCCTTGTGATCGCCAAAATCTTCTCCTGATTGGCCTCGATGCCGCGCTCAGAGACGATAAAACCGAGGAGCTTTCCCTTGGGGACCCCAAAGACGCACTTCTTGGGGTTGAGCTTTATGCGGAGCCACCGGAGATTGGCGAAAGTCTCTCCTAGGTCGGTGATGAGGTCGTCAGCCTTCTTGGTCTTTACGACGATGTCGTCGGCGTGCGCCTCAATGTTCTGGCCGATCGGTTGTTGAAACACGTTTGCATACATCGCCTGGTATGTAGCGCCGCGTTTTTAGACGAGCGGCATTGTCACGTAGCGAGCAGGCCAAGCGGAGTGATGAAGGAGGTCCGCGAGCTGGTCGGACTCCTTTAGCGATATCAGTGATAGCCCGAGTAGGCATCGAGAAAGGAAAGGAACTCGCACCCGCGATGGAGTCGATGACTTGGTCGATGTGGGGCAAGGGCGGGTCCTTGGGACATGCCTTGTTGGACTCGTATAATCAGCGCACATTCCCATTGCCCACTCTTCTTCTTCACAAGTGCGAGGTTGGCGAGCCACTCGGGGTGGCGCACCTCTTTACAAACCTGCGGTAGAAAGCTTGGCGATCTCCTTCCCTATGATCCTGCGCTTCTCTTCGTCGAGCGGCGCGGTACTGGACGACCGACCTTGAGCACAGTCGGATGCCTAAGGAATGCTCGGCGACTTCCTCGGAATTCTGGCATGTCGAGGACTTCTATGAAAAGGCGTCGTTGTTGGCGCGGAGGAAGTCGGCGGCGCGCTTTCCTATTTGGCGGGGCGTGGCTCCAACCCGCACGGTCTTGGTCGATCGCGGGATCGGCCGCAACCTTCTTCGTGTCCTCGGCGGACTTGAAGGATCCGCCCCGACTTGCTAGACTCGGGGCGGACTCGAGGCTTCCTCCGGAGGTTGGCGAACTTCGGCGGACGCGATGACCGCCGAGCCCGGCTCGCAATCTGCCGCTCGCGATTGTAAGCAAAATTTGGAAGGACAAGCCACGGTGATGACTCCTCGCGGCGGGCATCTTGACTTGAGATAGGTGTAATCGGGACCGCCATGAACTTGGCATAGCACGGCCTCCCGAGGATGGCATGGTAGGATCCGGAAAATCCACGACCTCGAAAGTGAGGGTCTCGGTGCGGAAATTTTCCGATCCTCCAAGGTGACGGCGGTCGACCTACCCGGCGGTTGGGCTCTTGGCGAGGATGACGCCGTGGAAGGCGCCTTGCTCGGTCGGAGACTCGGCGGGGACCCCATGGCGTCGGCGTCTCAACATAAAGGATGTTGAGACCGCCGCCACCGCCCATTAGCACCTTTGTGGCGCTTCTTCCCACAATGGGGTCGACCACAGCGGGTATCTCCCATGCGGGGCGTGGTCGGGGTGGTCGATCCGTCGAAGGTGATCGGGGACTCCGACTCTAGAAGATATTGGGGGCGGTGGTGTGGCGGTATGAACCTCGCGGAGGCGAGCTTGAGCCGGCGCTTGTCGGCGTAGCATGCTTGGTCCGCCAAAGATCATGAAGCGGCCGTCGGGTTACGGGAACTCGTCGTCCGCCGTTTTCTCTGTGGCCCGTGGGGCGGGGCCGCTTCTTTCCTTTGCCTCGCGACGTCGTGAGGTGCGGAGAGAAACACCTTAAGACCTCGCGATCCGTACTTGTGTTTGACGGAAATCCGTGGTGTGGGCACGGCTGTCCATCAACTTTTGAAGTGGTCGAGAGCGAGCGGCCGGTCGCGCTGCTTGCTTGGCGGCGGTCGGCGGCGCGACCACTGGACCTCGCGAACTGTTTTTCCGTGCGCCTCCGCTTGCCGGAGCGGTCGGAAGGGACCGGCTTCGGACCGGGTTCTTGCTTAGTCTTGCCATCTTGAAGATGGCCCCACGCCTCCTCGCGGGCGTGGTTGGTGGCGATGTCCAAAAGCTCCTTGGTGGTTACGGGCTTAACGCAACCCGGTTTGTGCACCAAGGCCTTGCAAGAGGTGCGTAAATGAACGCCCCACGACGTCGGCGTCGGAGATGTCGAGGAGCTCGTTGCATTGGCGGAGAATCGCGGATGTAATCCGGAGAGTTTCTCGGCTAACGCTGCGACTCTTGAGTCCCGGAGTTTCGGGGTGCTTATAAGTGCCACAGAAGTTACCGGCAAAAGGGTCTTAGTCGGCCCGGTTCTGATGGTCTTTGCGGGCAAGTACTCGAGCCAGGCTCGGCGAGTCCGCGAGTAGATAGGAGGTATTGGATGATGAAGAGGTCATCCGTCGCTCCTCCCGCCCGGCACGCGAGCTGGTAGTCTTCGAGCCATACGCCGGGGTTCGTGGCCCCGGTGTATTTGGCTATGTTGGTCGGTGCCCTGAATCTGGCGGAGAAATTCGCGTGGCGGATCCCTTGACAGAAAGCTCGTGGTCCCGGACCATCGGGGCTTGGGCTGCGATCGTGGCGGCGTCCGCTGTCCACAACACGCGAGTGGGTGGTTTCGTCCACCGCTTTTCTTCGCGCCTCGAGGGTGGCGCGGACATCGTAGTCATCGCCGAGGTGCTGACGCACCGGGGTGCGCAAAGCCTGGGGTTGTTCTTGACATGCCGCTACCTTTGTTGGACCAGTAGGGCCGAGGGTGGTGCGGTCAGCGGCGGTGGCGCCCGAATGGTGGTGGAGGCTTGCATGTCTTTGCCTGGACGACGCTCCACCACCAAGATTCTCGTGCGTGGCTTTGGCCTCGGGTCGTCCGGCTCGGGAAGGCCTCGGGCGACATCGCACCGCAGCCACGCGTTCGACTCGCGTGGGGAAGAACCGGGGCCATCGATTCCTCCACCACCAGGCGTATCGGCGTGCGCGCGCGCGCGCGCCAAGCACCGATGGGGCTCGGGCTCGTCTGCTCGGTCGGCTGGAGCTTATCGAGCTCGGCCCTTGGTCCTCGGCTCTTTACGTTGCCGGCTGAAACTTCGGCGGCGAGCTTGAGCGTTGGTAGCCTTCGTGGCGGTATTCCTCCTCCTGCGCGTTAGTGCGCTGGATGGGAGCCCCCGTAGCCGTGGGGTTACGGTCAGGTTGACCGTGCCCGCCATGTTGCACTCACGAGAGTGCCGTCTGCGGGGGGTTTGCTCCATGTTGGAGCTGGAGTCGTGGCTAGAAGAATCTTCCGGCTCGTGGGCGAGGCGGCATATGGCCGCCATAGCCTGGCGTGAGCTCGTGGGAGGCGGCGTGGTCGTCCTCCGAGCCCTCAGTGCCACCGCCAAAGACGGCAGGGCGCTCGTTGGGCTCTGGCCTGGGGGCCTATAGGGGGGCCTCAAGCCGGAGGCCGGCGAGGTTGTCGAAGATGGAGCCACGGCTTCCGGTGAGCCGGTCTCTAACGACGGATCGGCGCGAGCTCACCCGTTGGAGTGGCGATAAAGTCGAGGGAGCCGAAGCGGATTCGGCCCCCCGACGTAGACACGCCGTCGCCGGTGAAGAAAGCCATCAGGGAGATGAAATGGGAATCCGGAGATGTCGATGAAGACGCGCGAAGCCCCTACCTGGCGCGCCAACTGTCGGCGTTTCGAGCACCGGCAAGTAAATTTGTAAGTCTTAAGGGGCCACGCGTTCCCTGTCCCTAATTGGTTAGACTCGAGAGTCCAAGGTGTATACTGGTTCGGGCCGAATGTCCCTACTCCAGTTCGTGTGGTGGTATTGTATTGCTTTTAGTGCGAATGGCTGCACAGCGTTTACAAGAAAGAACTCGTCCTTCCTCTTTTTCTCTGTCTGTGTCCTTGTATCTCCGTCCCTCCCTCGTCAGGGGCTCCTGCCCCCCTTTATATAGTAGGAAAGGGCAGGTTACATTTGGAAAAGGGGAGGTGGCCTATGCTAAGAGCTTCGGTCCTTCATTCAGCGATCGTCACTTTGCCGCCTTGCCCACGCCGGGTTGGTAGTCCCGTTGAGCAGGGCAGTTAGCCGCTTCGTCGGGAAATGGCGCACCGGCCTTCTGTGAGCCTAACGAATGTTGACGTTGCAGTGTATAACGTTGGTTACGCCTCGGGAGGGCGTGCCTTCGTGTTATGCGTGGTGGTTGATGGGCCCGAAAGCTTGACTTGGCACCATTTATGCCATCTTGGGAAAGAACCACCGCTCCGTCTGATCCGCCGATTGTCCCGTCCGCGGGCACGCGTGGTATAGGCGGTGGAGGCTTTGACACGTGGCCCTTGGCGGAGGTTGCCTTAATTTGGTGGTCGGGGATCCCGACCAGCTGCGAGTCGGGAGCCTTACTTGGTCGGGGCGCTCATCCCGATCGATCGGGAGGCGTCCTTTGTGGTCCCACGGGTCCTTTGGTCGGTAATGGGCTTGAGGTAGCCTGTTTGTTACCCTGGACCGTTGGGGTACCCCTGGTATGAGTATTCGTCACCCCCCTCTGATCGCCATTTCGATCCTTCAACTACTGCAATGGGCCGTTCAAGAAACAATGCAAGAGGACGTTCGACCAGCACTAATGGAGGGCTAGCTCTTAACCATACAAATGACGATGATGATTTCATGACACCAAAGCCACGAACCTTGCGTCCTCGGAGTCCTCCGAATCGTGACGTTGAAATTACATTAAGCCCTATCGGGTATCCAAATGTAGTACCCCATCTGCCACAAATATACCCCTATCGTCCATTTGACCATGCCTTTTTCCGACGACCATGGCCATAGAATGTATGGTTTTATGACTTAGTTCTTCATCAGAGACATGTACATATAGAATATGTTGTATCCCAGTTTTATGAATTCTCTAAGGCATGTATGTACCTATGTTGTATCCAAGTTTATGACTTAGTCCTACACTTTGTAATATCAATGTCGGGTTTTATTCAATATTTTCTATGATTTGTCGTCAAATTTGTCGCACACCGAAAGAGAATGAGGAACAACGAAATTTGATTTTTTAATCAAAATAATTAACTGACAAATAATTTTGTAAAACACTATGTGAATTATGATTATCACCGACAAATATGATTTTTTCTGAATTTATTGAACTCTAGTTTGAACTATAAAATTCTAGCAACCGTCGAAATAACACTGACTTTTAATAATTCATGCTAACAGAGGTTACAACGAATTTTCGAATAAAATAAGTGCAAAATAGCTTTTCATAAATTCAATTTCCTCAAAATAAAATATTATTTAAAAAATCTATTATTACATGAAACTTCTACTTTTATTTGCGCATGTTATTTTTTCGAAAAACAGCAGCTGTCGTAACGAAAATTGCCGCTTTTTTCCCTAAGCCCGCACATGAGCCATCGATTCCATTGGATCCAGTCCGCTGGAACATTTTATTTTGTAATTTTCGGCCAGGCGACATATTGATTTTTATCCTACAGTCCACAAAATCTGTAGTAAAATATTTGTTACTTTTCTACCGGTCGGAGTTCTAGACCGCTGATTTTTTTGTTTGCTGCTAGATCATTAATCTCCGCCACAAGTAAAATCGAAAAGCGAAAAAAAGAAAAATTCGTGCTATTCCTCCGCTTGCGCCCGTGAATCGCCACGTCCCGCCGATTCCTGCGGTCCGGATCTACTGGATTCAATAGTTTACTATGATTTGTCGTCAAATTTATCACACACCGAAAGAGAATGAGAAACACCAAAATTTTCTAACGTCCTCATAAAACTGTCAGATTTTTTGTAACTTATTGCAGCTTGATCATCATATGAAAATTCTATAGAAACATTAATGATACATCAGGAACACCCAAAAAAAATTTCAAAATTTTATAAAGTGATTTGTACCATTTTTCATTTGGTTGAATTTTGCTGGTGCGGCTTTCATTAGGATAGTAGCCCTGTCTAAATTTTTAAAAATACATAAAGCTTGTTCATCATCTGAACATTTTATGGGGACATTAATGACGCATAATAACCATAGACAAAAAATTTCAAAATTTTCTAACATGTTTTGTTTCATTTTTCGCTCGGTTCAAATTTGTTGGTCAGCGTTTTATCAGGACAGTTGTAATGTTTGAATTTTTAAAAATTCCTCAGATTTGATAATCTTCTGAAATTTTTATAGAAATATAATTGATGTGTCAAGAATCTCCACAAAAAATTTCAGTATTTTTCAATGTTGTTCGAGTCCTAGATATGTTTTTCCTGCCCATGTCACGGCCTCTCGCAAGACGTCGCCCGCCACCCCACGAATTCCAGTAATCCAATGGTTCGATCCATTGGAATTGCTGGTCGTACTGCATGCAATTAAAAAAACCCAGCAAACTGGTTGCGCTGGAAAACTGAAAAAAATTATACCACAGATCCGATCCGCTGGAAAAAAATAAAAAAATATTAAAAAACACGTACGTGGTTCGCTGGATTATACTGTGTAGTGGCCATGTTTTTAATTCCTTCGAATCAGTGGCTAATCACGCAAAATATTTCTCAGGAGGGGCTAGAATAGTAAAAACTTCGGTTGAAGTTTGCCGGTAAGGCTTTTATGAAGACGGTAACACTGTCCAAATTTTTTAAAATTCATGAAGCTTGATCATAATCGAAAAATTTTATGGGAACATTAGTGATGCATCATAACCATGCAAATTTTTTTAAAAAAATTTATAACGTGGTTTGTTTCATTTTTCATTCCGTTCAAACTTACCGATCAGCGTTTTATCAGGACAGTAGCAAGGTTTGATTTTTTAATTTTTTTTAAATTTGATAATCATCTAAATTTTTTATGGGAACATAATTGATGTGTCAGGAACCACAACAAAAAAAATAAAAAAAAATTCGACGTCGTTTGAACCATTTTTCGCTCGGTGCAATTTGACCGAGATGTCGACAAAACCGGCCGAAATTTCGGTTTTCTCGGTAGAAAAAAATCCGGATTACAATTTTTGTTTTTGTATTTATTCTGGAATTTATCCGAAATTTCGAGATCTCGACGAGATTTCGCTATGCGGCCAGCTCCGAGATATAGAGGAGAACAAGATTTCAAACCCTGGTGACGAGGACCATTTGCTTCTTATTAAGTGAACAGAGGACACGTGTAATTGGTAGTACAGGGATTCCCTGAACAATTTTGGAGAAGACTGGTTGATCCACATAATAGCAGCAAGCAAACCATACAAATAGCAAGCTACAAAGAACTACAAGGATACTATCTTGGACCACTCCTAGTAGTTACTTTTAAAACAAGAAGTTTGTCACTTTTCAAGAAGGTCCTACAGTATCAGATTGCATTAGATTTTATTTGATTTACCATACCAATGATTTCGAAAAAATTCCTTCCTTCTTTTTTTTTTTGGAAAACTTGAGATGCATTCTGCACTTGTGACGACAAAACCTGACCATAAACTGGATTGCAGAACGTATCAAAAGGGGAACCTCCCAAATTATAGAGGAAGAGCTAAGTTATTGGTTTGTAGTTTGTACCAACTATTGCATATAACTTTGACTCCATGCCAGTTAAATTTATCTAAAATTGAACTTAGAGGCAATTTTTATCAAAAGCATGGAGGACTGGAAGTAGGACAGTAAGAGAAATAGTACAAGTGCCCATGTCAAGGAAAAGTAACACAGAGCACTGAAATCAAGAAACTAAACCGTCAATTTTAAGCTCTTGCATTCTGTGACTTATGTAGAACAGATAGCAATTAAATTCAGAAGACTGCTTCATACACAAGCACAGCCTATTAGATTCGCCTAACCACTTTCCTTTTTCCCGATAGCTGAACAAGTACAAAACTTACCAGATGAGACAAAAGGGAACCATATGCTTATTCCATTATTCCATGCTTTGCTTTTGGGCAGTCCCAAGAAAGGCATCACTAATAGAATGAGTTCCTTCTTCGCTTTAATTGTATGCAAAACTTTATCCAATTCTTCTTCTGGATGCATCTGGTCAAAAAGGAATTTTAAAACTTCGCTCTTATAAGAGCCGATAAAAATATTCCTTAATCAACTGTATATCATGCTTGAATACGCTGCACATATACAACATGCAATAGCATCTGTGATTGCAGAACATAGAGAATCCTAATCAATGCCGACCAACCGCAAATGTGGCCCTTCCATTTCACAATGTAAGCGCAGTGGAGAGAGGAATTAGTTCTAAACCAGTAAGATGTAATCCAGGAATCTAGCAAAGACATACGACAGACCATAGCCCAAAAGTTCTCCAAAGAACAAGGTTCCCACTTTTATCTTTAAGACCAATAAATAACATGACTCTTGTCTAATTACCCCCCTTCGTATGTGCCAAGTTAAGGCAATATAAACCATACTTGCTAGTGCAGAATCAGAATGCAATTGTGTTCGTGGAATTAACAAATAAAAAGATTGGTGTGCATAGCAGCATAGGGTCCACAGGTACCTAAGGAATAAGGATAATACCTCTTTTCAGTTGCTGCAAAGATTGGGTCAGGCTTGAGTGTTTGTTGCAACGATTCGAAATTCTCTCCTCACTTGCCTGCCTTATAAGACCACTCTCGGCATAAGATCTTGGCATGAGTAGCCGCAGTTAGTTAGAACAGCTAAAGGTCATCTCACTCCCAAACAATAGAACTTCAACGTACGACGAACCACCCTTGATTACCAGAAACAGAGGGCTGATAAAACTGCAACAGACAATTCCTGGCAGGATTGTGCAGTCTACAAGCGGACATCAGTACATAACAGGAATTGAAAGAGGTACGAGATGTGTCATGCATGTGAAGTTTGGTTTGCTCAAAGAAAGAAAAAGAGATCTCTTGTCATATATCCTAACCTGAGATATATTCATGTCAGATGTATCATCATCAACAGCAGCTCCAGAGCCACAGCCAGCTCTTGTCTTCTAGGCAGACTTTCCCTCCAGAGAGGCACATGATTTTGCAAGGAGGAACAATTCCAGCCGATTCGGGGCTTGTACTCTCAACTGATGCTAAGCCTAGGTTAAAATGGACCCCTGAGCTACATGACCGTTTTGTGGAGGCAGTAAATCAACTTGGCGGACTAGATAGTAAGTATGCGATGAAACCTTTTCTGCCATATAGGCAAGTACATGAAAATTATCATCTAAACACTTCGAAATCTTGCAGAAGCTACCCCAAAAACAATTATGAGGCTCATGGGTGTTCCTGGACTAACATTATATCATCTTAAGAGTCATCTCCAGGTAATATATGGAATTTCTACTATCACAGTCTTTCCTCTCCCCCCCTTTTTTTTTTGGAAATATCACAATTTTTCCTTGCACATGTCTTCAAGCAAGGTACTAAATTGTTTTGTCTTTTACCATAGAAATACAGACTAAGCAAAAATCTCCATGCTCAAGCCAATGCCGGGAATGCAAGAAATGGTAAGTATATCGTTCTCAAGTGATCAGCCTACCATGTTCTCCAAAAAAAAGTTAATCTTAATACTGGACTTCCTTCTCATTTGGCAGTGGTAGGCTGCACCATAGCAACAGAGAAACCATCTGGAGGAAATGGATCACCAGTCAGCCACCTAAACCTTGGAACCCAGACAAACAAGTAAGAGGAGTAAATATTTGCTTCAGCATGGTTACAGAAGGTAACATAGTTTGGTATTTTATCAGATCTGTGCACATAGGTGAAGCCCTTCAGATGCAAATTGAAGTGCAGCGACGGCTACATGAGCAACTAGAGGTACAAAAGCAGCATAATATAAATATTTACTATGATAGTCATTTTTACATCCCTTTGAACACACAGAAATTTTTTTCTTAAGCGGTACTAATACTGTAGGTTGAATTTTATTGGCTGACTATAACAAATGTATGTAAAATAAAATTTCTCTGGAGAAAATACACTAGAGACAGGAAAAATTAGCTATCAGGGTGCCATTCACCGATTGAAGGTTCATATTGTTATGGATATACATAATTACATACAAATCATCCAATTTAAAAGCTATGCTTAACCATCATAGATAATTTATAAGTAAATTTAATGGCTATGCTACAGTCATCTCTACGTTAAATTCTATTACAGCTAAATCAAGCAATAAATTCATCTTTCTCCTGTATGGATGTATGACCTCTTGTTTATTGATAGCTCCACTTTATCCACTGCTCAAAATAATGTGCTCTATGTCAGCACATGACTTCTATGAGATAAAAGAAGGCCGAAATGCTAAGGGTCCTGCCATCATGTTGCCTAGGGAGACAGGTGTATGTGAATCTTGGTTTGCCATTACCCAAAACCTGTAATAATTGTCACCTCCAACATAAATTGAATTTAATGTTAAATCCGACATCGGATAACTTGAGATCAAAACAGTAGTCAGAAATTTAAGAACATCAAGATTTGCTTATATCATATATGCAGAGTAATAAAAACTGTAAAAATGATGAAACATAAGAAATGTTCAGAAACATAGCCGATCAAGTGTAAATCCTTAAGGTTACTATTTTTGTATTCCCTGTTGTGAAAATATTGGAGGCTTGGAGCCTATGCTCCTTTGTGCTGCTTGTACATGATTTTGCTATGCAAAATAACACATAGCTCAGGTAGGAGTTCATCACTACTCTAATTCACTCCAAGAAAAGAATTGAAAGGTATAATGTTCAAATACTGATGATCTGATATCTTACAAATAATGAACTAATGATGCCTTTCAACAGGTACAAAGACACTTGCAACTCCGAATTGAAGCACAAGGAAAGTACCTACAATCGGTGCTGGAAAAGGCGCAGGAGACACTTGTGAAGCAGAATGCAGGCTCGGTTGGTCTAGAAACTGCAAAGATGCAATTGTCAGAATTGGTCTCAAAAGTGTCAACAGAATGCCTATACAATGATTTTACAGTCTTTGAAGATGTTGAAGGTTCACCAATGTTACAAGGGCACACCATGCAACTTGGTGATGGATCAGTTGATAGCTGCTTAACGGCATGTGAGGGCTCACAAAAAGATCATGATATCCTATCAATTAGCCTTTCTGCTCAAAAAGGAAAGGAGATTGGATGCATGGCATTTGATACGAAAGTGAAAGAAAGAGGAAGTGAGGATTTGTTTCTCGAGAAGCTAAGCAGAAGGCCTCCAAATCACCAAGAAAGACGTGAGAGGAGAGACGGCTTCAGCATGTCATGCCAGACAGAAAAATTGGATCTGAACATCAAGGACACAAACGACGGGCCTCAGAACTGCAAGAAATTTGATTTAAATGGGTTCAGCTGGGTCTAGAAAATACGCAAGTGCCAAGTCCATAGCAGTGAAAACAAGTGAAACGGGATGATTCTTCCAATGATCAAGGATATTGCCATGTCTTCCATTGTAAGGCAGTATGTGATGCTCGGACCGTCTCTGCTGTCAGCCATCGCAATTCACCAAAATAAGCGATGGAATTGACAATAAGATGCTTCTTGCAGGCCACAGAAGTAGGCCGTGTAGATCTCGGAGATAGTATTTGAGAACTCGGTGTTCTCCTTTATTATATGCTTTATTGTTATCTGTACAATAGAAAAAACAACGAATTTTGTTGCAATCCCCATGCCAACTAATGATTAGTATTGCATTGACCATGCCAAGGAAACTTATCTTTTGCTTACTCTATTTTTCCCATCAGCAATGCCTCATGCCTAGACCCTGCTCCCATCTAATGGATCTACAAAAGGTTAAATCCCCACGCCACAACACAGCATCTTCCCTACGCTCTTGAGTCTTGGGCTCTTGGCTCTCCTAGAATCAAGTAAATAACGACTACCGCATCCTGCAACATGCCAGTCTAGGCTCTGAAGGACTTGGTACCCTCATTGGGATCATGTATGAGTATAATCGTTCTCAGCCCCCCGCGGCAACGAGCTAAAGGCAATGCCAACGTACAAGTCCAAGGAGCAACCGCGGAAACAAAGAATCTAGCGAGCGTAAAGGCAAAGGCAACTCGGACCTCCCAATTGCTATCAAGAATCACGTAATCGAGCGAACTTACATCGTTGCGTATGGAGAATGGGAAGAAAAAAGAGAATCTGGTGGTGGTGGTGGTGTTTTTGGGATTGGCGCATACCGACCCTTGTTAAAGCCGCTTCTTCCCCTGTTGCAGTGCATCTGGTCTGGAGCCGATACCAGCCGGGGAAGGAGGAGCAGTATCTGGCTTTGGCTCCATTTGCGTCTACTCCGAATCAAAGTCCGACATGGCTTTATCTGGAGCTTGCAATGTGTTGGAACAGATCAAGACTCCTGCTGCCGTGCCCTCCTGCTACCGTGCCCGTATGTCAGCCGTGCGAGGGAGAGCGCCACCTCACGGCGACGTTGGACTCGGAGAGCTACGGACTAGCGTGTACTGCGTCCTGGACAGAAGGAACGGATAGAACTAAGCTGCTCTATCTCCTATGGATTGGTCTCGTGGCGTTCGGCTAGACGGCGAGATGCTCTCCTATGCAGCGTAGATGCATGTATACGGCCGGCTGCAGGAGCGTACACGAGCGGACGTCGGAACGGGAGGAATACTGTGCGTTTGCGAGGAGTTCTTTTTTTTTTTTCCTCACAACCTCATGCTTTTTCTATTTTCTCCAACTTAAATAGCAAACCTGATTACAAGATAAGCTAACAACTTTATCTAAACTAACTCAATCCTCCTTAAGTTATAATATTGCCACCCTTGCGACCTGGATGACCCAGCCCCAGCTGAGCTGCGCGCAAGCCACTTGCGCTTTCTGCTCTCCAATACACTGCGGCTACCATGCTCCATTCTCACCGCCTTATCAACAAGAGTCTGGAAGTCATCAATGTCTTGGGCTATTAAAGCCCACTTGATCTCCTCATTCAAATTCTCTCGAAACCGCTCAATCCTCCTCGCTTCATCAGCTACCTCATATGTGGCATACCGGGACAACTGATTGAAGCGATGCAAGTATTCCATCACAGACATCGAGCCTTGCTTCATGTCCAAGAACTCCCGCTTCTTCACCTCAATTACACCGGCGGGAATATGAATGCGGCGAAAAGCGGCTTTGAACTCTGGCCAAAGCACTTCTCGTCCCTCTAGCAACACTGCTTGGTAATTTTCCCACCAAATAGCTGCGGTTCCTTGGAGCTGATAGGAGGCATAAAGAACCTTCTCTCGGTCATCACACTGGGCAATACTCAGCTTGCTCTCCACAGCACGCAGCCAATCATCCGCGTCAAGGGGCTCGGCTGAAGCGGAAAAGACCGGTGGCTGAGTTCTCAAGAACTCACTCAACCTGGACACTTGTGGTGGTCCACCGTTCCCTCCACGAGCAACACCTTGAGCCGATGTGTTTTGGGCTATTTGCTGCAGTAGCAAGGTATTTGCTTGTCTTCCTTGCTCAATTAGGGCCAATAATGAGCCATAGTGGGCAGTGGAGGCAATTGCTCATCAGGAACATTATCCCTGACAGGAGATGGAATGGGGGCATCTTGACGAGTCGCTCGAGATGTCGAAGCTCTCATCGCCGGATGCTGTGGGTTTGGCTGTGCTGGTGTCGAGATGCTTGCTCTAGGGTCGCGAGCATCCTGAGCCGCATCGGTCTTCAGAATCTGACTGAGCGACCTTGTTAGCCTCATCCTGCGATCATTACCATCTTAGTATGTTGCAAGGACAAGGATAAGATTTGAAATTTATTCATCACATAATTATTCTATATGTCTTGTTTCTGTTATCCTTATTATCAGCATCATCATTTTTTTTTATTATTATTAACTATGAAGGATTATCTCACGAAAATCTTCACTTCACAGTTACAATTTGCGAGGGAAAATCCATTGTTATTATTCACATAGTAAGATACAACTCGAAGACTTACAATACCAAAAGTATCTTACTCAAACATTAAGTATACATACGCATACCAGCTATTTTACACATTTATTACTATAACACAAGGTCACTAGGGGAAAACCTATTCACTACTAATCCCCGGATATGGCGATGGCGATCCAGTATCACAACTACTCCCCGAACTAGAAGGCTCGGAAAGCGGCTCTTGAATTCTTACTGGGCGAAACTGTCGCAGATACTCTTGTCTATTCCCTGTTCTACGCCTCCTAGGTTCTAACTCAGCCCCTTGGCTACCCACACGCGATTCATACAAGTGCACATACGCACTCATATCAACATGATATACTTGACAAATCTTTCTCATCAGTTTGCGACTTGTTTCTTGTATAGCTTGGACTCTATTTGAACCATGATGTTTAACATGATGATGTATGCGACGCTCTCTCTTTATAGTAACAGCGTACGCATAAACCTTGAATCCATCGCTTGCTTGCCTAATGGTAAGCATGGGGCAATTCTTTTCTTGCCCAAAACTTTCTGTTAATTCCCTAACTATAGCTGTCCAACTAGCTGGATTTGTCATCTGAAAATTTAAACAAACAAAATCAGTACTAACATAATGCTAGCAGCTATAAAGGAAAAACAACTACACTACCTCTTGTATAGACTTACATTTAGTCTTTATAATCTACATGAGCTAAGTTATTTCTTGGTCATCCTTTTATCATGAGATTCACAAACCACAACAACTAATATCATACTAATTTACAACAAAAGACACCACTTTATTTATTTCATACTACCCATTTTTACAAAAGTTGTTAAATCTCATCCACATACTCCTATTCACTCTACCTTATCTAAAGCCCTAGTGGTGTAAGCCCTACGCCTATATACTCGAGGAACTTCAGGCTGATACACACACGTACTACGGGGATCTATACCCTTATCATTAATAAGACATGGGCGACTACCTATACAAGACATCCTAGCCCCTTTTGGCACACCAGGCGTAGGCACATAAGAGACAGGTGGAGGACGCCGTGCGGATGGAATTTGAGAAGTTCCATCACTTAGCACCGTGCGTGGTATAGTGCCTCTTGCCACGCACGTTGCCAAGTGGGTCTCCAAAAATGCCATACGACGACGGGTTTCCAACAACTCTTGCGCTAGCTGAACATAGTGCTTATCTAGACTATTTACAAAGTTCACCATAACTCTAAGACCATCACTCCTAACCTCAGTATGATCTCTATATACATTGTCTCCAACTAAAGGTCTTCCAGGAAAATGGTAGTAGGCAAGGTCCAAATCTGGAATCACATAGCGAAGATGGATCACAGCTTGATAAGCAGCCTCATTCATTGAAGCATCCATAGATGATCCATGTCCGTCAAAACTCCTCTCCCCCTCATTGAAAACCGGTCTAGGGGGTATGAAAACTCTAGTGGCATACTCCTTCGTCACTGAGCTCAAGTACGCCTGAAATACTACGTATCTCGGGGAGCTCTCAAAATGACAATCCTTCAACAGATGGTGCAACACTCCCATCATTCCACCCAACTCTGGAACGGTCGACTCGTGACAGGGTACATAACGCGTCATCTACAAAATAAAAAGAAGAGAGGAGATTAATAATAGTTATTATGAATAGTTAAGAAACTCCAAATAAGAAAATTAGCAAATATGCTAAATTTCATTATTAGTAGAGGGTAAAGTTTTAATTATTTTTTCAAATTAACTTTTCATATCACTAACTAACGACCATTTACCTAGGGTTTTCTACAGTCAGTGTGGCTCTGATACCAACGCTGTGAGACCCCGTTCTTGCAAACAGGAACCTCTATGTGATTACTGTACTAGTCCCATGATCAGTGGCTAGCACTCACATGTTTACAACACTCATATCACAACCATAAGATATTAAATTGATAAGCATGTATTACAAGCGAAAATAATTATACAGAGTTTAAAATTTACAAAGACTGAACAACGGAAAATAGAGAGTTAAAGAACTCCAAAAGCCTCGTGGTTTGCCGCTAACCCTCAGGCAACTGACTCGGCAAACCTAGGGAAAATCATCGTCAAACACCCCGCGCTCTGCATGAAAGAAAGAATCGTCGGGCACTTCGCAGGCTTCGTCCTCTGAGACAACAAATGCAAGATTGAGTACATTGGTACTCAGCAAGACTTATAGTGGTTGGCAAATGCAATTTAGTAATCATGCAGGCTAAGCAAGGGCAGGTTAAAGGTTATTTTGCAGTTGCATAAACATTTAAAAATATGAACATAATAGATTGAAACATCGCATTTTTAAACAGGCAATTGAAGCATAAAGTGATAAGCAAATAGTCAAGTCTTTCAACCCAGTCTACTCGACTGCAAAAGTCCCCGGTGTCTGTCCTTTGACACAAAAGCTAGTTGCAAAATTGGTTTCCATCCCAAATCCATTTTTCTAGAAAATACCAAAACTCTAACATTGGAATGACTACACCAAGTGTCCTTGACCATGGACGTGGCTAATCGATTAGATTTACACTCTGCAGAGGTGTACAACTTTACCCACAGGGAATGATCAACCTCTTTTGCCAGGCCACATTAACACACTTCCTTTGGTGTGTCGGCAAGGAGATCGTACAAAGCCGTTACATTTCTTGAACATGGCTTTGAACCAGCCCGGGACGTTAATCCTCATCATAAAACAGAAACACACACCCACACAAGACGTGGTTCCTTTCACGCAACACAACCCCCATTTCTGTTTCATGACGAGGCGTACACCGTTGCGCGGTATGCATTTACCCACACCGAGGGTTAGAAAAGTTCGGTGTGGAAGCCCCTCACAAGCAGTCCTGACCGGAAAGCTTCCGCTATTCTCCCGCCTTCCTTAGATGCAAAGCCACATCCAAATAACTTAATAGGCTCAGACTGTCCCACACCAGGCCCCGTGGTTGTACGAAATTCTTGGATCTATAGCGTCCCATTGCTCGGTCCTTAATCCGACACGGGCGATACTCCACCCTACACTACGTGCAACTCCCTTTGCACCACCGGCTATTGCCAATAATCGCCCGCATCAAACCATAGTTTTATTTTGGGTTTTTAACCAAAGCACCAGCAACATTTTCCCAATGAGGATCTTACATTTGTTGAAAAGACTGAAAGCATACGACAAGTAGCTTAAGCAGGTATATTATGCTAGCGGTTATACCCAAAAAGACATTAAGCATGTCTAATTCAAACTAAGGTTTACAAGGTTCACATGTTCATACAGATTGAGGTAAACCATAATTTACAGGATTAACTACAGTTCCAACCCAAATTAGCATTTCTAGGTAGAATTATTCGGATGCATAGTACATAGACAAAAACAACGTAATGTAGGTAAATTATCAGGCTCGACATGTTCAAGGGGGTGCTTGCCTTGCAACTCGCTGTCTAGGTTAGGATCTGGATCTGCGACGGAGTCGTCTTCTTCTTCGAGCACGTCGGATTCTACACGTCGATCGACCAAAAATATAGCAAATATTTAATTTCAATAAGGGCAAAAAGAAAACAAACAGTAAACCAAATAAAGATTAATTGCAGAAAACAGGAGTATAACTTAGGGGTTTGTTTATAGAATTTTAAGACTTCATGATGTAAATAATTACATATTCAAAGCGTTAATACTTTTTATGATAAACAACATGAATTTTTCTTGTGGATTATTTATTCTTATATTACAAATTCAAGAGGCTAAAATTACAAATTCCTACATTTATAACTTCGAATTATAGATGCTAAAATTATATAAACTAATAAAATCCAAAACATAAGAAAAAGGGTTGATTGCACTAAATCTTATTAATTTATGATACTAGGTTTGTTCATGGCTTGAAACCATTTAATCTATATCCAAATTATTTAATTTCGTATGTACATATATATGCATATATATGTGTGAGTGCATTTGGCACAATGGTTACTCCATATTTCTAATGGTAGATCCAAACAAGTAAAATCCTTAGTTATTTTGGCAAGGTCAATTATTCTACTGCCATCCTATTATTCATGAATTAAATTTTTGTTTCTTTCATATTCCCTTTATACTATTATACATATTTGAATTCTTAATGTATTGGAAGCAAGACTTAAATAGAAAGCAATTCAAACATGCATGAAAATTAAATGTTTTTCTATATTTGAGCTCCTGGAAACATGAGGATCCTAGAAAAATTATTTTCATTAACTTCTAAGCTTATTTGCAAAAATTTTGTATAAAGCACATCTTTAGGCCTTCTATTCAAATTTAAATTTCAAAATTACCCAGAGATTGTTTTCAAAATATTTTTGCATATTCTGAAATATCTTGATTTTAAATGAATATAGAATTTTATTTCACTAATTTTGGAGTTATGACTCAAAACTTATGGACATTTGAAGTGACTCGGTTTCTGAAAATCGACTAAAATTCCAAAATACGCTTTCGCCTCAGGGAAAACGCCTTTCGGTTTTTTGGCGCGCAAGCGTTTGAACGCGGCCCGGTCAGGTTGACAAACCGGCCCCACCCATCAGCGGCTGAGCTAACGCACACGCGAGAAGGCCGAGAGGCTGACGACTGGGCCCCGGCTGTCAGCGACACTAAACAGAGATCGTCGGTTCTGTGCTCGCCGCCGGCGAACTAGCTCCACCGCGGCGGAATGGGTAGCACCATGAGCATCAATGTGCCGAGGCGCACCTAGGGGCGGTATCCATTCGTCGGGAGATGGCCAGAAAGGTGGCTGCCACCGTGGGGGTGCGGCGGCGCCACTGCCGAGCAAGCAAAAAGCTCGCCGCCGACCATCTTTTCACCGGGACAACGCTCCTAGAGTACCAGTGAGTCCTAGGGGTTCTATTTCACCTGTTGGTACGGTCGAAGAAACACGGAGGTTGACTGCCAACGTTCGCCGGCCAGAGAGAAGAAGAACGGCGAAGGGGTTGAACTGCAGGCGAGAAGAAGTGAAAATAAAGATTGATCAATAATCTAGGAGGTACGACGAAGCTTAAGAACTGAAAAATCCTAAAGATTGTTGCCAATTTGGCTCACTTCACCGGTTTCCCCTTTTCTGGTCTTCGGCGAAAATGGCGAAGAGATGGGCGACTGGCTCGGGTGTTCGGCTCAGAAGGTGAATGAAGAAATGGGGGCCTCAGTGCGACGCTCGATCGGTATTTATAGCCAGTGAAAAGTGATGGCTCCAGTGTATGAACGGAAGAGGAAATTGCGGCTGGGTTCTGGACGGCTCGGCGAGGTGGCGCGAAGCCTCTCACCGGCAAGGAGTGACGCGAAATTGACTGGGCATGGCACGGGAGTCCCGAGGTTCAACGTGGCAGTGACCAATAGCTCGGGGCGGCGCGAATTGCGCTGAGACGCAGAGGCGGCAAAGCTCGGCGTGCGCGAGCTCAGTCTCCGCGCAGAGGAGGAGAAGAGAGGGGAGAAACGGAATCCGCAACTGACACTTGGGACCAGGGCCCACCGGTCAGCAAGTGAAACATTTCCCGTTCCTTGCCAGCGAACGGTTACGGCTCATGGGTTGGCCCACGTGTCATTGAGTGAAGACGAGACAAATGATAAGTTTGGCCGGGACAGCTCTATGTGAGCATTAAAATGGCCATCAAATTGTGGTTAATTTTTTATGAAAATTTTTGGATAAGGTCTCCTGGTGGTTGTTAGACTCCAGAAAAATTTTGAGACAGGAATACCCTATGGTTATTTAATACAAATTCTGACACTGTACATTGCTCAAGAATTTCCTTTCGGTATTTGATTTATTTAGGGGTGAAAACCATGCTAATTATTTTAAAAACTTTTTATAAGAGTTAAGTTTGGGTTATGTACATCTCCATGAAAATTTAAAGTTAAAATATTAAGTAAATATTTTATAAAAATTCTGACATGAGGATTTTTAGTTTTTAATTGCCTCTGTTCTTGAATTTTTAGAAAGCTTTGCCGACATGATAAATTCCTGAGATTTTTACCAGATGTATATACTTCTCTGAGGGTGATATGGTAATTTTTGTGGCACCTTATAAGTTACGATTATTTTTCATTAATTCTGACTTCACTGTTTTTTGTCAAAAGGTGACAATCAATTATTTTATTTAATTACATTTCAGCACCTAGGATTTTTACCAGATGATTTTACTGGTTTACTAGCATGAATAAGGTCTCATGGTAATTTATTCCCATTTTAACTTTTACCTCTTTACATTCTTACCATTTCCCATTTAATAATTCTATCTATTGGACTTTTCATATAAAGCATAAATCCAAGAAAATCCAAATAAAACCAATAATTCTCAGAAAACTCAGAAATAAATATATTCAAATCCAAAATATTCATTTTCATTTTATTATATTTTTCGAGATGTTACATCGTCAAACGGATGGCGAAATCGTCGACGGACTCCGTCTTCGTAATGCGCAACCCAGGATGCTGCTGCGGCAATGAGTCGTGTACTCTTGATTCGTAGGGCATTCATGAAGGACGACCTCTTCAGGTGCTAGGGAGACAACAAATATAGATATGCCCAAATGGGCGGTCCGGCACGGCACAATTAAAAAACGACATGGCTCGTTTAAGCACGACTAATAAACGGGTCGTGCCGTATCGGCCCACGTGTCGAGGATCCGGCACAAGCACGACCCGCGGGGCTAACAGGCCGTGTCATGCCGGCACGGATCCGACGGGCCGTAATGGGCCGGGTCAGCTCGTTAGCGCCAAAAGAATTCAAAAATATCCGAAAAAATTAGAAAAATAAAAAAGTATGAAAATGCATAAAAAATATGAAAAAATTCAAAAAAAATTAGAATAATTAGAAAAACTCGAAGGATGTAAAAAAAACTTTTTAAAAATATATACAAATTAAGAAAAAGCTAAAATATAAGATAAATTCAAAAATGAGACAAATAATTTGAATTAAATAATGAGCTTTATTAATGTTTGGCTGCTTCGTTAAAAAATTTGCCAAATAAAAACCCAACATGAGAAAACCTTTGCAAAGAAAAAAGAGTACAGCCTATAGCTCACTGATACAGGAAAAAAGTGAAGATTACAATTATTCTTCCTTATTATCTAGATAAAGATTTTCGAACATCTCCGCCAGCTCATCATTTTCTGCAGTATGTTGAGCTCGTTGATCACTTGTTCCCAATCTTTCACAGTGAGAAGTATTTCCACCATCTCACTTGTCAGATTTGTTCTTCTCTCCTCGATTATTCTTCCGGATAGATTGAAAACAGACTCCGAAGAAACCGTGGAGACAGGAACTGTTAACACATCCCGTGCTAATATGGAAAGCACCAGATATGTTATCTTGTGCTCGTGCCACCACTGCAAAATGCTGAAGTCCTCCTCTTGCTGCTCTTAGTAGTTGACAGTGTCGCTGTTGAGATAGGCAGCTAGCTCCCTACCACTTGATGTGTTTGTATTTGTCGTTGTTGTAGTCGAACTTGTAACATCCCAAAAATTTTGCCCTAAATATTATTTTATTGTTATTTGTGCATTTTGTATTTTTTTGGAATTTATTTGAGTCTATTTCAAATAATGTATATTGACCTTTTGTGAAAACTAATTATATAAATATGAAGTTTATACAAAGTTTTGGCCAAGAATATTTATTTGAATTCAAAATGTCTCAAAGTATTTTTGAGAATTTTCTTGGATTTTTTCGGATATTTTTATTGCCTTGTATAAATTAATCTATTTTTGGGAATTAAATTAAATCAAAAAGCGTCGAAAAATCAATGAACAGTGTCGGGCTACCCAGTCGGCCAAACTTCTACAAGGCCATTGCCAGCGCCGTAGATCCTTGATCGTGCGGTTGGATTTGGTTGGAAACCCTAGCGCTGTGCGCCGTCGGATCAAGATCGATCGGTGCCGATTGAGCCGCGTTGTTTTAGGAAAGGATCAAATCGCATCCGTTGGTTTTGGAAAGGAGGGATCGGATCGTATCGCGTTTGAGGGAATCTCGGCCGTTCATCGCAGATCGGACGGACCGTATTCGTCGTCTCCGATTCGGTTTCCGAATTCGCCGCCGTTTAGCCGCCGCCGCCGTGTGATTTAGGTTTACCTTTTTCGTGCACATGCCAAGGATTTTTAAGGCGCAGCCCACACCCCGAGAATCGCTATTCCTTTGCGCATCCGTAGCCCTAGCTGCCGTCGTTGTGCCGCCGCCGTTCGTCCGCTAGAGCTCGCCGGAGTTCCCGAAGCGCCGTCGTTCGTTTTCTTCATTTTGCGCCGCCGTTGAGACGTCTTCCGCCGCACCGGTTCAATATCCAGACTCATCGCGTCTAGCCACGTCGCAGCCGCCACTTCATCACGCCGGAGTTGCACCGAAACGCCGTTCCAGTGGTCTTCTTCCTCGCGTCCGGTGAAGCTGCACCGCCG
Organism: Otatea glauca; assembly: GCA_036346275.1. Taxonomy (NCBI): domain Eukaryota; kingdom Viridiplantae; phylum Streptophyta; class Magnoliopsida; order Poales; family Poaceae; genus Otatea; species Otatea glauca. The sequence continues at coordinate 24,243,981 of CM070715.1, forward strand.
TGCTGCCATCTACGCCTCGGAGCTTCGCGCAGCCGTCGGATCCTCATCGAACTGTCCAGATCGAGCCGCGTCATCTTCATCATCAGGGAACCTCTCCGGTAAGATGGACCGTTGGATCTAAGGTGAGCGGTCAAGATGGTGCCGGGTAGGAGTAGATCGGTGACCGTCGGATCGTCGCGCGGATGAGTGACGCGTGGCGGTGCGGGAACCAAAGCATTGTGCTCTGGCTGCACGGTGGACAGGCGCTGTGCCGTGGACGTGGTCCATAGAAAGAGAGACATGGCACAATCCGATTGGTCCATGTGTCACGATGACGTCATGTTGACATCAACTGGTCCACAAGCACAGTACCTCGAGTGAACGGTGGACTAGTGAAGTTTCGTGGACCGGGTCCATGCGCCGAAGCCACGTGTCAGCCTCTGGTTGGTCCATGTGTTCCTTGCGCAATAATGCAGTTTTTCTTTATAAAAATAATTTGGGAAATTCGGAATTTCTATTTTCTGTATTTCCAGCATTTATTCAAACTTTGAATAGCTATAACTTTTGCATATGAACTCGGATTTGGGTGATTCAAATTTCTAAAAATTTATAAAATCAATATATATTTAATGGTGAATTGTATTTTATTTTTGGAGTTTGTTTACTCTTTGTTTTGGTGTTTAATTGCTATTCTTGCCTCGATTCGCGTAGACGTTGCTTTGTTCGATACTCCGGGGGAGGATTCATCGCTTCAAGATCCAAGTCCAGAGTAGGATCAGCACCTATTCTAAGGCAAGTTGGGCTTTGATCATGTTGCACCTAGTTTTATAAATTCGCTATATTGTCTTTAAACTATTGCATGATATTTCATAAGTACAAATAGTTTTGATTACTTTGGGATCTAGCTATTATGCCTAGTTGAGTTATACCCTACCTTGTCCATTGTATGCCATAATCTAATTGTCACCATAGGATAGTTAAATTACTAGTTGGTTAGTGTTTAACAATCAACATGGCTTGGTTAGACCGTGTTAGTTTGCTTAGCCATGCCACGTACCTATCACACATTTGGAATGTTGAAAGTTAATCTTGACTAATGGAATATGGAACCATGTTATGAACTTGTGTGTCAAGTGTGGTCACACAGTGATGTCGAGTTGTAGTGGCGAGGAGGTCACACAACGAGATTGCATTGTTGATGGCACGTGGTGCTTGGTAATCAATTGGGGTGGTAATAATTTAGATTGGGGCAAGTGGCAAGAGGCAGTGTGCCAAGGTGGGCTAGGAATGGCAGGGGTATGCGGAAGTCTTGTCTTAATCACTCTAAGGACTTAACTTTGCAAGCCTTTGACCTGAGTCTCTCTTGCAACCACATGTCTGGAATGGGACAGCCTAGCTGACTATTTTGCGATATCTAGATTTTGGTACTCACATGGCGCAAGAGGGGGGCCCTGTTGTGGTTTAGCCCTTCAGTGTTGAAACCTTAGCGAGCAGTACTGGGTCTAGGTGAAGCATTGTAAAGGCTTTGTTACAATCACTTGCCTTTGTGGTGTTTGGTTGTATCGTGTGGGTAAAGTGCATAATCTCTGTAGAGTGTATAATCTATTCGAATAGCCGTGCTCGTGGTATTGAGCAATACGCGGGAATTACAGTCAACGGTTAAAACTTTTATTTAATAAAACCTGGAGGGGATGGTGGTTCGCCATTGGAAATTGCAAACATGATTAGGAGTTAAACTATGTTACTGGAGAAATGTTACAAGTTACTAATATTGATAGTTGTTTTACCGTTTTCAATCTATTTACTGTATTATTTAGTAAATACTGTTTTACTGCAAATTAGCCTTGTTAGCCATTCCTTTGGAATAAGCCTTGCATATAGTTATGGTAGAATTGCATTTTGTGCACAACTTGTTGAGTGCTTTATGTACTCACCCTAACAACAATAACCTCACAAGATGACGAGGCTATCCTTGCTGTGGAGGAGTTCCATGATGATGCGAATGCTTAGGGTTCGAACCTCGTCAGTTGTCTGTGGTGAACTGGAGAGCTGCTACATTTATTTTTATTTCTGCTGCTGCATATTTCTATTTCTTAGTCTAAGCCCTACGTGGCAATAATCATGTAAGTCACAACAATTATTACTAAATAATGAAACTATTATATTATTCTGTTGTGTATGATTGTGATAACATCTATGTTGAGCCTGTGTGCACTAGTGTGATCCTGGATTAGTGCGGTATACACAGAGGATCCGGATTTGCATATTCGAGTCTCGACAGAACTCCTTGAGGAAGAGACACCTGCACCCCATATCTTTCCCCACGCGGTTTTCTTCTTACCTGTTGTAGGTGCTGGTGGAGGTCGCCGTATGCGAACTCCAGCAAACTTCCGATCATACTTACCATAAACTTGAGATACGTTAGTACAAACATTTTAAAAAATAACTAAAATAATCAGTACCAACCGCATCATTTATAAGTGAGAGAACATTAGAGAATCCTTGAACTTTAGCTCTAGAATCTAAAATAAATACAAATGCATATAACATAGGAATTTCTTGCCAATATTTCAAAAAATTAGTTTTCATAGCATAAAACAACTTCACGCAAGATATTATCATTTTCGTGGCTCTTTAAGTGGGTAGCAATTTCTAAAATATGATGCACAATTAAAGGAGAGGTTGCGTAATAAACTCCAGATAAAGCAACAGTGCATTCAAAAAAAAGTTCTAAAAAGGACAGCAAGTATTAGCAATATACCAATGTTGCTCTGTGAGTAGAGGTTGACCATCCCGTGTACGATAGTGCGTGTTAATAAAAAACAGAAAATGTGATCTCATATGGTATGAGATTCTTAAGCATCAAGTAGAGTTCCATCTAACAGGCATATCCAAACCAAACTTACGCGGATGCACATTCATTGCAATACAATAAGTCTTATATGCTGCTACTCGTGGATTAGGATTATTTAAGAAAGATATTGTAGTGCGAAAAGGTTCAAGATACTGATCTAACCTCTTCAAATCAGATTTAACTATAAGATTAATAATATGACAAGCACAACGATGATGTAATAAGAAAGATTTAGCATATGAATTGAAAAGCGGAGTAAGAATGTTCATGGCAGAATTATTTGCATAAGTATTATTTAATATTATTGCAAAAAAATCTTATCACTAAGGCCAAAATCTTCTACAACTTTTACAATACAATCAACAATATTTTCACCAGTGTGTGCTACATCAATTAATATGAATCCTATAATTCTCTTTTCTAGTTGCCATTCATTGTTTACATAATGAACAACTACACTAAGGTAATCCTCTTTAACTCTACCACTCCATATATCAGATGTCAAAGACATAGAAAAAGTACAGGTACTAAATTTTTCTTTTAGGTTATTGCGATAATTATTATAATATTTAATCAAATCTCTATTTGTTGTCTGTCTAGAAACTGCAAAAAACCTAGGATTATGAGCGATACTAATGTAGTTTTTGCTGGGGAACGGGTAGGCTACTCTAGCGAAAAAACAAAATTTTCTACCGCGTACCAAGAAACCACTGCAAGTTATAGATCATAGAATTACTACTAGGCGCGCAGACCCGTAGCGAAAGTAGAGTCGATGTAGCGTGGTGGTGCAGATGTAATCGTACTAGCCTCGCGCCTCCCCAACAGGTCCTTGTGACTGTTACAGGTTGCGAATCGTCCTAGCGTTGAAGCTTCGTAGCAACACCTCCAAGGTATCCACACGTACGGGGCAGGAACACCACGCGCAGGAGTGCTAGCGCTGGTTGCGCGGTTCTAGGCGGAGGAGGGGTGGCAGATAGGGTTTCGCAAATTCCGAATTCCTGATATGTCTCTTCGTGTATGTCTCTCACACCTCGCAAAGACACCACCTCCTCCCTTTATATAGACGTCTTATAACGGATTTCGACCCTTAAAGACCATTGGAACTCTAAGCCCATTACAACTCGGATCCCTATCCGAATTGGTTACAGCCCCTTAAGCGTGCGACCCTATAGGTTCACGTGCACTCGAACATGGCTAGAGTACCCCTATTGATCGTTGAGTACTCCTACTCGACCATCGGGTACACCTGCTCGATCATCGAGCACTCCTACTCGATTATCGAGCATTCAACCAATAGTCGATAGCGCCCCCTAGCAGGACTTACCGACTCCCGAGTACATGTAAAGATCAGACAAACCTCAACAATATCCTATATTTATTTCCTTTTGCCTCACGATATCGGTCAAACCCAAGGTGAGTTGTCGTCATCCTTATCTGGATGGTTCGACCACTCTTTCTCTATGCTGTGACTCGGAATCCCTAAATACTTCGAGTTAACTCTTTAACTCAATGATTCGAGTAACTCTTTACTCGAGTAGCATGGCCATGCATTTTTTAGAATCCGACCACTTGAGAGGCTAGAGATATCTCTCCCATTGTATGGAGGGATAAATCCTATCTTGATCGATCATGTCTCGTAGCATGTTTCATGAAAAACCCGAAAGTCATCTTTATAACTACCCAGTTACGGAGTAGCGTTTGACGACCCCTAAGTAAGCCATTACGCATTTCGAAAACATGCGATAATCTCAAGTCAAAGGATATAGCATACATATGGTACATGAGACCAACTGATAACATGAAAGAATACAACGTACTCATAGTGTCTCATAGTGGGTTGATGTCCAACATCATGTTCTCTAATATGTGTCTATATTATTGGTCTGATATCTCTATATCTATGACCTGTGAAACATGATCATCGACCAATACATATACTAGTCTACTCATATGTGTCCTCGTATGATTATCGACTAGAGACCCCTTTTTAGAATGAACATCATAAAGACGAATACAGAGTTTCACAAATAAGTCACGCACTTTGTTAATCAATATCCATAATGTTATTCCAAAAATAATCTCATATTTCATGAATATTTATGAAAATATAATCATCTCTATGATTGCCTCTAAGACATATTTCCAACAGTTTTCAAACGCAGCTGACTCACCAAAGTTTAAAGGAAGATCTTGAGAAGCGATTAAACGACAAAGAGATTCACGAGCTACCTTAGGATTGTAGTCGATTCGTCATCGTCTGTCGGGATTATCTCGCAATGCTTTTGTCTCAAAGCCATCCCCGCTTTTTTCCACAGCTCTCAGCATACCTCTTCAAGTGCCCTGTTCCACCTGAAGATTCCGTAGTTAATTTGTGCTTACAATATTTACAAATAGCATACCTGCTCTGGACGCCGTCTGATGTCTCAAATCCGCTCGAAATCTTCCCAACTCCCGATGTACTGCGCCTTGATCTTTTCGCCCCAATGCTTGCCGACACAGTAGCACTTGTAGAGCCTGAGGATGGCACAGCTCCTACAACTTCTTGCGCTTCATAGAATGCAAGAAGCTCCTTTGGTGAAATCTCAAAATCAGAAGCTGGGAAAGACAGAAAATCCCTTTGCTCTATAAAGCAAACCACAAGAAATAATTATGCTATTAGTACTAAAATATGATTTAAAATACTAACAAAATGAAAAATTAAATCACAATTATTTCCTTGATTTCTTGATAGAAGCCAAAAGCCGAATTTTGGTTTTTTGATTTTTTGGCAAAACTATTTTGATTTTTGCCAAATTACCACCTAGAGAATAAAAGATTGATAGTGTGGAAATGAGGGGGTAGCCACCTATTTATAGGAAAAAATTCGGAATTTTATTTAATTTTTCAGATTTTTTTCGAATTTTTTAAGACTCCAACGGCTATTTTTTAAACTAAACAAGCTAAACGAGCCGTACCTACCCCTAATCGTGCAGGGCCGTACAGGGTCGTGCCGTGTGGTGCCGTGCCTGGACTGTGCCATGTTATGATGCCGGCCCAAGCACTGCACGGGCGAGTGGACCATGCCAGTACGATCCGTTTACGGCTGAGCCGTGCCGTGCTCAGGCCGAGCTAATAGTATCATGGCTCGGACCGACCCATTTGGTTCGGGCCGTTTAGACATCTCTAACAACAAAGCAAATGTGTGGGCTTCCCATGTCCAGGCCCATCCCAACTTCTATGTTCAAAAACGGGTGCATGGCTTAGGACATGTGAATTTATCCAGAAGCCAGTGGAAATAAAAAAAAGTCTGTCCGGAAAGCTATAACTTTTTTAAAAGCTATTTTTTTAAAAGTATTTTGGGCTAAAAAAATTATAGTTTTTTTTATAATGGACCATTTGATAAATAGCTAACTTCCCTCAGCAATAAATTGCAAAAACCGGTCTAATCCAGCTTTTGGCTTTTACTAGTTATATATGGCTTCTAGCTTATTGCAAAAGCCGCTTAAAAACTGAACTGTTTAGAGGGCTTACTGACTTTTCGAAAGTTGAAACTGGCTTAAAACTCTCAAACAGAGCCAAAAAAAAATTATTGACGTCACGATGTGGTAGCGGCTTTTCCCTCAACTGGTCCTCTTATGGCAGGTAGCTAGCCTTGTGGCACCCCAACCGGCCATGACAGCAGCACTGGACCCACCGCAATAGACGAGGTGTCGTGTTTCTCAGCTCGGCAACAACTTACCGTCACAGTGCACTAGCTAGCTTGTTATTCAATCCAAGAACCACAACTTCCCCCGTCTCCTATCTTTAGCACTTATATGTACTACCTATGTTAAAGATAGGGAACTTCCGAAGGAGGCAACATACCACGTCACCGATTTCGCCAAGAGCCCTTCTGAAAATTTTGAAATTACGTTCAAATCTTTCTACCAACTTTTGCAAAAAGGCTTTTGAAAATTCTGAAATTTTGTTTAGATCCCTTCAAAAATTCCAAAAAACACGTTCAAATCCCCCAACCAGCTCTTTCGTAAAATACCCCTTCAAAAATTCCAAAAATACGTTTTAAGTCCTCTCACGTCTGTTTTGCCAAAAAAACTCATGGTTCTGCCGGTTCAAGCCAAGCTCATTAAGACCTTTTGCAAAAGCCCTCTCGGGTTAAGAAAATTGTATCTAGACCCAGACCATGCCCTTTTGCAAAAAACCATTCGATTCTATAAAATCACCCTCGCGCGGTGTCGCGCGCGCTCTTGTGTGGCGTGGCGGCGCGCGTACGCATCTAGTAGGTAGTAAGGGTTAGAGCAAAGACTACTAAGAATACTATGTATATTAAACCTGGTGGGATTTCGGTCTTCTTGCGCGAGCCACATCATTTTCGGCTGACGTGCTCACTCCGCAGCGCGCCACATCGCCCGGTTATACGGCTTAAATATTTTCGCTCGGTTTGTTGGCTGTTAAGGCACGAAAGCGCGTGGGAGAGCTCCGTAGTGCGAATCCGAGGGCATGCGTTCGAGTCCCGACCGCGCGCGCGCCGATCGGGCGTTTTTTTGCCGCGCGACGCGTGGTGGGCCCACGTGGCGCTCGGTTTTTCTCGGAAAGGTCCCTAGAGTTTATAGAAATTATGAGCAGGTCCTTTCCAGTTACGATCATGCCCTTTTCTTCCGAAAAAGGCCTAAAAAATAGAAAAGCCCCTGGAAATTCGAGAATTACATACGGGTACATAGATTGGAGTTTCTAGAAATTACGGGTATATCCTTTTCAGTTATGATCGGGTCCTTTTCTTCAAAAAGTCCAAAAAAACCGAAAAAGCCCTTGGAAATTCGATGATTACATACGGGTACATAAATTACGAATTTCACCAGTTTTTTTGGAAAAGGCCAGAAAAACAAAAAAATAAATCTAGGTCTCTTTTTTTCATAATGATAAGTTACGAATTTCACCATCTTTGACTCCCCAAGAAACCGGATTTCGTCGGTTTCTTTGGGAAAATGACCTTGAAAATTCCAGAAATTACATAAAGTTCGAATTTCACCGGTTTCTTTTACAGAAACCTCCATAAATTCTAGAAATTACCTCCAGGTCCTAAAAATCCGGATTTCGATGTTTATTTTTAAAAAGCCCCCGAATTTTTCCGAAAATTACATAGGTGAATTCCATCAGTCGCGTGGCCTTATGGTGGCTGACGCGGCGTGCGCCATACCCACACATCTAGTATAATTATAGAAAGAGATGATGTATCTACTTTAGCAACTACTCTAGATGCTTCCGATATATGGTACACGGAAGTACCACTCAGCATTAGCGCCGTTTCGTTCCTCTGGGCATCTCAATATCTGATGATCGAGTTGATGTTACTCGGATCTTGACAACAAGCGTTGTGCTTGTCTCTCTCTGGAAAGTCGAAACCCTATCACCTATGGGAGGAACCGAGGAAGAGTGCGCTCGTCTGTACAATCACATGATCAGGATAATGTACGAGCTAGTCCACGAACCAACTTGGATACATCGAGCCCGGACGCAATCCATCTGCCTATGATCTAATTAAGTACTACTACCCAATTATCTCAGCAATTAATTTGCCGCGGAGATGTGATGCAGCAACCGGCCAGCCGACTGTCAACTTTGCATCACTGCCACAGTCCCGGCTCTACTCAAAGCGAAAAGCTAACTACTGCTATTACTAACAACTTGGCAGAAAAGCCACTGCAATTTGCAAGTGAGTGTGTTGACAATGATCCTCACGCACTGCATATGAACCTACGAAAAAGGTGATGCGTAGCAAGATCGGAGAAAATCAAAACTGATTGGCGTAATCGAAGGTGATTAATAATCGGCGATGCGTAACTTTATTGATTAAAATCGGATTACAGAAAAAGACTAAATTACAAGGTATTTCTAGTCGATAAGAAAGTAAATAAAAGTAATGCGAGTTGATTGATTTGATTGTGTTGTTGTTCTTGCTAGCCCTCAACCATCTTTTATAGCACATCGGCCAATCGTATCCATCTTTGACACGTTATCCACCGTGATCCGTATCGGCCTCTACTCGAATAGATCTCATGTGAAGATCAATATCGATCATAATCCATATTTAAATTATCCTTTCCTTATCCAACATTAGCCAAAATATCTCTTAATCCTTAGCCTGATAATTTGGCCATATCTTGCCAAATTCTGGTGCAAACATATGCCCCCTATTTTTGGGAGATAATATTATCGTCCAAAAATCTTCTCCATTGGCTTCTATTATCATCAGCTTGACGCAACATTCCCGTTAGTAACTGCTCTATTTATGGCACCGTAAAATCTTGAGACGCGTATCTTCACCATTAACTGCATGTGTCCCCTCCAAAACTCTTTCCGCTGTTTCACCTTTTTCACCCCCTATAAATAAGAGGTCCCCACACTGTCATTTTCACGAGCACGAGCTCTCAGACCCCTGGCAATTGGCTTCATCAAGTCCTCAAACTTCCTCTAGCAGCAACTTCAGCTCACTTCTTCCCTTCAATCGGCTTTCATGGACCCCAGCCAGGTATTCATCCCCATTCCCGACAAAGATGATCAATTCTATTTAGGACCGCTAGGTAATCCTGACATGTCGATCGTAGTAGATCAGGAAATACCTCGTATCCCCCTGTCGACTTCAGAGTATAATATAGAGGGCTGGAGTTTCAGGGTATAATATAGAGGGATGGAGTAAGAGTTTTAGGGCCTGGCCGACAGCACTAAGGGGTTGGAGGGATTGGTACAATCGGCTAGCAGCCCATAAGATGCCTGAATGGGAGCAAATGGGTACAGCAGAATGCCTTCCTCTTTCTCTAGCCGATCTAGAGGCCAATGAGTCCTTATTGGCTACGGCTTGCTATTTCTAGTCGGACACCCTTAGCTCCTTTCTCTTTAAGACTAGTCCCATCAGCCCAATCCTCTTAGATGTATTTGAACTATGCTGCTTATGGCCAGATGGGGAGAAAATATTGACTTTTAGTGCCAAGTCTCAATACAAGTTGATCCGGGCCAAAGGCGAAGGATAGAGCAAGTACATCGGCAATAATAAAGGCACTGGCCCCGTATCGGATAAAGAACATGTGGCCTTCCTTAATCTTTGGATAGACCAATTTCTATTCTGCGGTGCATCACTTGGGCTGACGCAAGTTTATCAAGTTATGGCTGAACAGTTCGTAGAAGGCCATCGGCTAGCCCTAGGGAAGATGTTTCTGGGCACTATATACCAGATGATGCATATCATCCGCAGTCGGCCATTTACCGGGATGGGGTCGCATTCGGTCGGCATTGTAGGCGGTCCTCTCTGGGTTCATCCAGAATAGGCTCTACTGCGTGTTTAGCTGATCTTTCAATTTGGATTCTGCTGAGATGACCCCTTTCCCCTTGGAAGAAGTCCCTGAAGGCTAGGATGTTGTTTATAGGAATAGCCGATCTCTTGGGGAGAGATTCATTCTATGCTCTAGCAGTGAGTCCAAGATAACCTCCATTGGCTCAAAGAAATATCTGGAGTTTTTTTTCTTCAGCTGGACAATGATGACTTTGGCCAACGTTACTTTTTTAGCTACAGTGAGTCTGGTGACTTTCCTTGTCCATCTTTTCTCCATCTTTCAGTCGATAGCAACAGTATGCTTGAGATCACTCTAGATTTGTACAAGATCTTCCTTTCCCCAAGCACTCTATCTGTCGGCTTTAACACAAGGAATCGCACTTTCCAGCTGTCGTATGAATTCTACCATCCATCAGTCTATGCAAGACAGCGAGGTTTGGTCAAGTTCCTCCATCTTTCCAGCTACTTGATCGGCTTTAGCCCAGGGAACACATACGCAGCACTTCAGGGGCCAACATTGTACTGCATCTAGTCGACGACCTCCATCTACAAACCTTGCCACATTTTTATCTGAACACCCGAAGGGCAGGGAATTTCTTCGCTTGGTGGTCGGCTATTTCTACGGCCCTTTATGATCTAACAGAATTGTCTGATGCTGGCAACACTTCAAGTTCCAGCAGCGAGACTAACACCCAAGGCTATACTAGCACGAGCCTTGTCGATATTACCGGCGAGGTGTCGGTTAACGTAGATTTCTCTTCTTTTGCTCTTTAGAACCTTAAGTATTTTGAACTTCACTAATCGGCTATTTTTCTTGCTTCACAGGCTAAGTCGGCTGGAAAGAGACCTGCGGGTGATGCCTCAACAACCGCTCCTCCATCCAAGAGATCCTCTTCCGGCACAGTGATAACAGGCTACTCATCGGGTACCCTGGGAGTCTAGTCTCGCTCCCTATATGAACTTGAGAAGCAGCAACCTAGTAAGTTTTAAATCCTCCAAGTCTTCTTCATATAATCGGCTATCTTGGGATGACTAACTTTTAGCCGACTTTGTCAACAGAGAAAAAACGTGCTCATTTCAACAATAAGGTATTGGATACGAGGGGCAGCAAGCCTCAAGAGCAATCGACTAAGAGCTCCCCTCACGCATCTCAGACAGCCGAGGTAAGTACCTTGTTACCCCGACTCCCTTTTTTTATGAATTTGATCGGCTTTTATTTACTTTTGAATTGCTTTCTTGCAGCCCGTGCTTTGTCCTTCAACTGTGGCAGCCAACATTCTGGCTGACTTGCCTATTGCTGAGTCCGAGCTCCCGCCACCATCTTCTCAGCCGACACCACTAGCCCCTACTGCTCCTACACCCGAGACATCCAATCCGGCTGACTCCCTGCTGGGCTTCACTTTGTCTGACTTGGATGAAGATGAAGTAATAGCAACAGATAACTACCCGGCGGGGATCCAACAAATTCTCAACGTCTCCAAGGGTGCGTCGGCTGCTGTAACATTAGCTCCGAGGATGCAGCAGAGGTTAAATAGGCTTTTTGACCTAGTAATGTCACCATCAGCCAAGCTGCTCGAAAACACTCAGTCGCTTCGTGATGCCATGGTCGCGATTGAAGCCGATCTTCCTCCATAGACAATGGTGGCGATGTTGAATGTCTGCCACTTGGATGATAAAAAGGCAGAAGTTGTCGTGGCCAAGTCTAGAATCACCCTAAGACAGGCTCAAAAAGATGATCAAAATATTCGGGATAAGATGGTAGCCGATACTAAGGCAAAAAAAGCTCAAATTTGACGAAGATGCCAAAGCCCTCAAGCTCAACAAGGAGACAACTCTAAAGCTAGAGTCGACCAAGAAGTTCCTCGAGGCAGAGTTGGCTAAAGTGACTAAGCAAATATCTGAAGGCCAACAGATGTTAGAGGAATCGACATCGGCTATCAAATTCCAAATCCTTGAGCTTTCCCAGACTGTGGCTGAAGTTAAAAAACAATCGACCAATGTTGCTCCCGTCCCTAGAAACGCTGCGGAGGATGAGAAAATTCTTGATGATGTGGAGCAAACAATTGCTAAAGCCGCTGCCGCACTGTCGGCCCTTGGAGCCAGACTGCACAATTCTAGAATTTGATTGACTTATGTTTGTAATGGGGTTGTCTTAAAAAATTTTTGAATGTCTGTAATGTTAGCCGCAACAATGTTTGAAATACTCTAAATATTTTGTAAATCAGTTGTTTAACCGATTTGATACTTATGTCTAAATTCGTGCTAAATGTGATGTATGTAATCGGCTTATAATTCATTTCTAGTCTAGCCAGAATTAACTGCAACGAGTTAATTTGGCTTTCCAAAACAGATAGCTACCATTAGTTGATCAGGAACCAATCCAAACGCTAGGGTAGTATTTTTTCAAGTATTTTCCGTTAATCGCCTTAGGAAACACCGTACCTTCCAGTGTCTCTAAGATATAAGAGTTTCCATCCACAAGCCGTTGGATCTTATATGGCCCCTCCCATGTTGGAGACCACTTGCCAAATCGGCTATCTCTAGAACCAATGGGCAGTATAGTTTTCCAAACCAAATCAGCTTCACAGAACAAATTAGGCATTACCTTCTTGTTATAGGCTTTCACAACCCTTGCTTTATTCTTCTTAAGCCGATCCAACGTATGTAAGCGTAACTCCGCCAAATCATTCAAATTATCAATCATCAAATCCTTAGTCTTGAGCCAACAAACCATTTTGCCTCGCTATACGTATGGAGTCGATATTGATCTCCACAGGCAAAACGACTTCCTGACCATAAACCAATTGGTAGGGTGATAAATTTGTTGCACCATGATACGTAAGCCGATAAGCCCATAATAACTCCGACAACGTTGCATGCCAATTCCTTGGTTTTTCCTCAATTTTTCTCTTGATTAACTTGATCAATGTTTTATTAGGCGATTCAGCTTGACCATTAGCTTGGGCATAATAAGGTGATGAATTTAACAACTTGATGCCCAAACCTTTAGCAAAACTTTAAAAATTATCGGACATAAACACAGTACCCTAATCGGTCATAATAGTTTGCGGTATTCCAAATCGATGGACAATATGTTCTGTAACAAATCCTATGGCCACAACACTTATGACCTTTTTAAGCGAGATAGCTTCAACCCATTAAGAAAAATAATCGATCGCAGCCAAAATAAATTTATAGCCCTTACTTGATACTGAAAATATTTGACCGATTATATTTATCCCCCATCCTCTAAATGGCCAAGGCTTGATAATCGGATGTAAAGCTGATGCCGGAGCCAATTGCATGTTGCCAAATTTCAGACAAGTCTGGCATCCTTTGTAATACTTGAAGCAATCTTTCAGCATTATCAACAAAAAATATCCAGTGCGCCTTAGCAGCCACTTCATCTTATGAGCCGATTGGTGGGATCCACAAATACCTTCATGCACTTCTCTCACAACTACCTTAGCTTCTTCGGCTTTAAGACATCTTAGCAACAAACCCTCTAAAGTCCGATAATATAATACATAATTCAGGATAACATACTTCAAAGCTTGTCGCTTAACTCTCCGATCAATCGGTTTAGAGGGATCGATCAAATATTCCATTATTTTTGCCCTCCAGTCATTAGTGGTTACACACATGATAGTCTTTTCAATCGGCTCATATTCCTCAAATCGGCCAAAAACTTTATAGCCTGATGCTTATTTAGCTAATAAGTTAGCCTTGCCGTTTAACTCTTGAGGAATATGACTAATCGCAAAAGAAGTAAATGAGTCGATTAAAGTGAGACACTGCTCCAAATACTTAATCAAAATTTCATCATAGCAGTTATACTCTCTCTTAATCTGCTGGACCACTAGTAAGAAGTCGCCATAGGCCTCAACAGAATCTACTCTGATATTATCGAGCAGCTGTAGGCATTTAAGCAATGCTTCATACTCGGCTTGATTATTAGAACATTGACAATTTAGCCTTAACGCGAATTCAAAACTAAACCCTTTTGGCGACACCAGCACAACTCTAGTACCATCACCTTCTCAACATACTAATCCATCAAAAAACAGTTGCCAAGGGGTGACAGATATTAGATCGACAGTAGTCTCATGTCCTGTTAGGAAATCGACAACTACTTACCCTTAACTACTTTAGCCGATTCATAAGTTAGGTAGAACTCGATGAGTGTATAGGCCCATTTACCAAGTTAACCTCGCAAAATTAGGGCTGATAACATGTATTTTATAACATCGGTTTTACAAATAACCTTACAAACCGATGCTAAAATATAATATCTTTACTTTGTACAAGTAAAATATAATAATAAGCAAAGTTTTTCCACGAAAGGATACCTGGTCTCCGCGTCAATTAACCGTCGACTTAAGTAAAAAATAATTCGCTCTTTTCTATTTACTTCTTGCACCAAAACAACCCAAACAGTCACCTCTTCAGCCGATATATATAATTTGAATGGTATACCTTTTTAAGGTGTGGCTAAAATCGGAGGATTGGTCAAGTACTCCTTAATATTATCAAAGGCTTTCTGCTGATCGGCTCCCTATATAAACTCTTAATTATCTTTTAACTTCAACAATGGGGTAAATAAACTAATACGGCCAAATAGGTTTAAAATAAATTGCCGCAAATAGTTAATCTTGCTGATCAACTTTTGTAAATCTTTTTTACATGTCGGCGGCTTGGTTTTGACTATGGCTTTGACTCTTTCCTGGTTAATCTCAATTCCTCTTTTATGAACCATGATGCCCAAAAACTGTCCATCAGATACTCCAAAAGTAAACTTGTATGGATTCATCTTTAAGTCATGTGCACTTGTATTTTTAAACACTGTTTCTAAATCGGCTAGATACTGCAAGTCTTCTTTAGATTTCACGACAACATCATCGATGTAAATCTCCACAATATGGCTGATTAGGTCATGAAAAATCAAATTCATAGCACACTGATATATTGCACCAGCATTTCTCAAGCTGAAAGTCATCACTGCCCACTCAAATAAACCTTAGGCACCAGGGCACCTAAAAGCAGTCTTAGGTATATCGGCTTTTGCCATGAATATCTGTTTATATCCGTCATTACCATCAAGAAAACAAATGATCTTATTCCTTGATGCAGCATCGATAAGCATATTGACTATTAGGATCGGATATTCATCCTTTGGTGTGGCCTTATTCAAATCCCTAAAATCAACGCACACCCTAAGTTTACCATTTTTCTTCATAACAGGAACGATATTGGAAACCTACTCAGTGTATCGGCAAGGCCTGATAAACTTAGCCTCCAGTAATCGTTCAATTTCCTCTTTATAACATTATACAAAGCCAGATTAAATCATCTAGGAGACTGTTTAAACGGCCGATAACCTAGCTTTATAGGAAGCCGATGTTCAATAAGTTATCGGCTTAAACCAGACATCTCATGATATTCTCAAGTAAAACAATCTTTATAATTTCTTAAAATATTAACCAACTTTTCCTTATAATTTGAAGCTAATTCTGAACTAATAAAAGCTGGTCTTTTTTCTATCACCATCGCCTATATCAATTTCCTCTAATAAATTAGTCGATGTGAAACCTTGGCTTAATTTCTCGATTTCTTGAAAATCTTCAATGGCCTCATAGTTATCTGTTATTTGCCGATAGCTTTGTATTTTATCTTGTAAAGCCTTCACTGCCAACTTGGACTCTATCGGCGCAAGATTTCGTCAGTCCGATCGAGCGTACTTAACTTCACATTGATCAAAATAAACCTTGTCTTGTTGATGCATATGAAAACACAGTCATCTAGGGCCTTACCCGATATACATTCAACTTCCTTATGTTACCGATTCGTATATGAACTGGCCATGGCAATATGGGATGATGTATCGACTTGCCATTGATGTGCCCTTTTAGGTATAATGGCTTCAAATGCCGATGATCATGAATCCAATCTCGTCCCCCTCTCCCAACAAAACTGCCAGAAGGGGCATCATTGGTGAGCTTTTTTCAAATTATCGGACCACTAAAAGTTATCTGGCCGACGCGTAGGATAACTCGGCCTATTGTTTCTCTTTTCATATTTTTCAAGTAACTAGGAGGAAGTTGGCTTAGGCTTATGAATCGGCTGGCGTGGTGGTGATGATCTCTCCACCTTATACCACTTGCCGATCTGCAGGTCTCCTCTAGGCTTAACGGTTCTTGAGCTTCTCTCTTCACGGTCGGTCTCTATCTACAATGAATCGACCATAATTTTTAGGGTTTCCTTGCCGCTTGAAGTCAATTGAACGTTAACATGTCAAGCAACTTTTGACCCTGCATCCTGCATTGGCTCCTTTCCTTTTCCCGAGCATTGAACCATGTTTATCAAAAAAGGATTGGCGTCAACCTGCATAGTCGGCTCCTCTACAAACATAAGTCGGCCATCCTTTATAGCCGATTGTATTTACTGTCGAAAAATATTACAATCGTTAGTATTATGAGAAAAGGAATGATGCCACTTGCAATACCTTCGCTTTTTGATTTCATCAGCCAATGGTATAACATGCCCCTCATGTAACCGTATAATCTTTTCTTGCAACAATAAGTCAAAAATACGGTCGCATTTAGAGACATCAAAAGCGTATTTTATTTCTGACTTATTCTTAGTCGGTTTAAGCCAAGAACATACTAAGAATTTTTTAGATCTCTTAACCCATTTAGCTATATTTATTTTAGCCTCATCATCTTCAGAAGATTCGCTTGAACAGTTTTCGATGAGGTTGACCTTAGCTTTATCCTTATCTTTGTTATTATTCTTAAAATTATCTCTAAAGCTTCTTTTATCGGTAAAATGGCTTTCTTGAGCCGATACCCTACGCAGGAAATGACTTAAATCGGTCAACCCTTGTCCACCGAATTTCTCTTTCAACTAGGTAATTAATCCTTGGAAGGCCAAATCGGCTAGTTGGTTGTTGGGTAAAGTGACGCTAAAACACCGATTCCTCACCTCTCTAAATCTTTTGATATAATCTGTTACTGATTCCCCAAAATTCTAACGAACAAAGATCAAGTCGAAAATTCTAAGTTCCAGACTGTCAAAGAAAAAATACTGATGGAATCGGCTTTCCAAATCGATCCAAAAGTGAACCAAATTCGGGGGTAAGCTGGTAAACTAGGTAGAAGCAGCTCTTGACAGAGATAACGGAACAACCTAATTTTTAGCCCATCTGACTGAGTAGCCTCACCACAATGCGCAATAAAATGTCCAACATGCTCCAATGTGGTAACAGAATCATCCCCAGAATTAGTGAAATAAGGAATCTTGAAATTGTTAGGGTAAGGCATACGGTCGATGTAATCAGGATATAGTTTTCTATAGCCGATAACCTTCCCTTTGGGCTGTATGCCGAATTGATCTCTCAATACGGCAGATATCTGATCGGCCCAATTAACCGTATTAGCCGATGAAGTTTTACGAGCCTGCCAATTATACTCGTAATTGGCATTCTACCCCCCAAGCATAAGCTCGGGTTGACGAGTTGGTTGAGCCGATGCGTATTGAGGAAATTATTCATATCCATTATTCCTCCTAGCAGTCGACTCTTGTATCGGAGCAAAGGGTTCCGAATATGTTACGACTTTGTACGGAGCTGGATTCCTGTGTGGAGATGGTTCAGCATATTGCGGATGCCTATTAGATTCAATTGGTTGTGGAACCGATTGAGGAAAAACGTAGAACGGAGCTGATGATGATAAGTTGGTTGATGCATCCAACTTTGCAGCATCGGTGTACACTTGGTAATGCACAACCCCGCTTTCATGAGGATCTTGCGATAGTATAACAGTAGGCTGGATCGACATCATAGTGAGGGATGAAGTTATAGCCGATGGTTTAGGATCGGCTACTGTGCCCTGAGTGTTTTGTGCTACTGAATAAACATGATAATTCGACAGAGATTGCATTGGGTCGAGCGGGCTTCTAGCTGATGCCAACTCTTGAGCTATGGTTTTCACGCTATTGGCTATCATCGGTTTAAGAGTCGTGACTAGAGTTGATGAATGGTTGATCAAGGCATGGTGCACAGATTGATTAATCATAGCCAATAATTTAGCTTGTACGGACATGTATTGACTTATCGAGGTATCAGTAATCCCTGCGTCACTGAGGGGATTAACCGTCGGCAATGTAGCCTTTTGAGTGACACTGCGTCGGGTTTTCTGATAACAACCCAACATCATCTCTTCAAGAGCGGCTTTCCGATCTTCAATCTCTTTGCATTGCTCTAGTGTTAAATCGTCTAGTGTTGGGACGATTAATGCATCGGAGTTGAGATCGGACGGAAAAATTGACTTCCCTTACAAAGACATTACATCCCACCAGGCGTGCTAAAGGTTTGATGGCGCCAGAAAACATGTAGAGTGGTCTACCGGCGACAACACACGTGATGAACGTCGGGTTCTGTGGTTTGAGGCATACCAACCGATTTGTTCCTGCAATTAGTAAGATAGATAGAAAAATTCACTCAAAGCCAATTTAGCGGGACAATCGGCAAAGATCTAAACAGTCAAAAAGTTGATCAAATCTAGGGTAACGATAAGTCTAATCAGCCGATTAGGGCTGAATAGAAAGTAAAAGGTATATCTTCCCGAAAAAGGCGATGTGAAGCAAGATCGGAGAAAATCAAACCTGATTGGTGTAATCGAAGGTTATCAACAATCGGCGATGCGCAATTTTATTGATCAAAATCGGATTACAGAAAAGACTAAATTACAAGGCTACTCCTAGTCGACAAGAAAGTAAACAAAAAGTAATGCGGGTTGATTGATTTGATTGTGTTGTTGTTCTCACTTGCCCTCAACCATCTTTTATAGCACATCGGCTGATCGTATCTATCTTCGACACGTTGTGCACCATGATCCGTATCGGTCTCTGCTCGAACAGATCTCATGTGAAGATCAATATCGGTCATAATTCATATTTAAATTATCCTTTCCTTAGCCCGATAATTTGGCTATACCTTGCCAAATTCTGATGCAAAAACATAGATAACCTGATGCTTATTTCAAATGCTGCTTACATTAGAGTGCTCACATCCGCTTGATTTTGGTTTACAGTGTGATTAGTCCATACCTAAGAGGCTCAGACGCTCTTATCTTTGCTCCATCGTCGTGCCTTTCTTTCATCTTGTTTATCAGCCGCTCAAGTCGTAATCTTTATAATTCAATAGCTACTTACGTTTGGCGAGTCGCATTGCATGCATCATTACACTTTCACTACTTTGTCCTTGTGTCCTTTAAATGGAACTTTTGGCATTCAGATTGGAGGGCTAGCACGCACGGGAGGAGTGTAATTAAGAACATGCTTCTGCATTATCTTCCATCTAGAAAAATTATACTTGCCCTTCACGCTAAACTCATAACCATTTCCACTATATATTCACCGCAATATATATTATTAGCATGATGCATGTAATATCCCAAAAAATTCGAAAACAGATAAAATAAAATTTAAATTTTAAAAAAGAATAAAATAAAATTTTGAGTTTGAAATATGATTTATTTTTAATTTTAATCTTTTCTGAATTTTTATTGGATTTTAGTATTTAATAAAATCAATTTTCTTGATTGAAAAATTGTTTTCCAAATAATGAAGACCAAAATCATATAAGAGAAAAATCCATAGAAAATATATATAAATCTAAGGATAACTCCAGAACCTTCCTAAAGAATTTCAGAAATATTTGAAAACATTGAAAGCCTCAATAAAATCATTTACAATGTTGATATTCTATTTTCCAAAATGTGAAAGCCAAATTATATAAAGATAAAATCAGTATAAAATATAAATAAATCCTAAAATTCCTCCAGATTTGCCCATAAAAATTTCAAAGGAGTTTGAACATATTTATTGCTAATGTTAAATCAAAAACAGTGTATGTAGACTAGAAACATCACCTTGTCAGATTTATTCAAACTTGCACAGACCTTATCGCTTTCTGAAATTTTTATAACATAATATAAAGTACTAGGATAACTTACAGGAAATTTTTAAATAATAATAAGCCTATTCTTTCCCTCCTATAAAACCAAAAACAGAATCAATTTAAAAGCAACATTATAAATTTCAGAATTTTATAAAATCCTATATGATTGATCATCATCTGAGATTTTTATGGTAGCTCCCAATAACAATTCGGGTCATTCATAAAAAGTTTAATATAAAATAAAGCTCATTTGAAATTCCAAAAAAAATAAAAATCAGAAAACTTGAAACTGTGATAGCAGTCTTGTCAAAACTGTATAAAATTACACAGTTAAGATTTTGATTTGAAATTTTTAGCAAAGGATAATATTTTCCTTTAAAACCCACAAAAAAGTTTGGAAAATTTTCAACTTCGAATTATAGCCCAATTAAATCGTGAGCCCCAATCTGTCCCAGCGGAGGTTTCCAGTGAAACCCTTTGCCCTCACCGCCATGTGGGGCCACTTTGCTGTCGACCCCACTTGGCAGCAACAATGGCCTTGGTTAACTTATCTTCTCCTCAGCTGAACCACCTCACCTCTGTCCATCCGCTGCCATGGCAAATGAATTCCGGTCATTTCATTGCCATGGCAGGGAGTACACCGGCGCCATACCTCACCCTCATGTGCAAAGCTTTGGCATCAAGGCCATGTGAACCCTGCTCGTTCTTGCGGCGCCATTACTAACCCTAAACCCAGTTGCTTCCCCTGTCTTTCTTCTCCCTCACCCAGCAACACCTCTTCCTCTCTATGCGCGGTTAATCGAGTTCGCCCGAGTTTTCTGGCGCCGTGATGACCGAGCTCTGCTAAGATAAGACTCTCCATACCTCGCCATACCCTGCCATGGGTAAGCTGCACCATGTGATGAGGACATCAACCCGAAGGATACGACCGCTACCACTATTTTCCCTCCGGTTGCGACATCTTCATCGCAAAAGGGCCTTAATCCAGAAGCTCGGCCTTTCAAGCCCAAGACAAAGAACCAGAGCCTCAAGCACACACGCCAAGGACAGCCCACGCGCCAAGGAAGAATCGTTTGGAAACCCAAGATGCCAAAAAACCCGGTTCGGCCATCCAACAGCACACCAACTTCAAATGGGCGTAACTTGGGCTCCCGGACTCCGTTTTCGGTGTGTGACCACTCGTTTGAAAGCTTAGGAGATAAGCTTTCTAATAGATCCAACGTCACCTTCCAATTCGCTCCAGATAGACAGGAACATGCAGAACAATATCACGGGCCAAATCTGTCAGGTGTTGCGTCACCGTATTTTTGGGCTCATGGCCTATGCGTAAGGGTTGCGTGGTGGCCGACCCTATTTTGGGCGCCCCAAGTCTGGTCTCTACCATATATAATGCCCCTGCCGTCATACTTTGGGGTTTAGGTTTTGTTGTGTTTTGGTAGACCCCGTGTACGTCCCTCCTCAATCTTGCGTGTGTCGACTAGACCACCCGAGTTGAGAAACAGAACCTCACCTTGTTTTTCTTTGAGATTATTGGATTGAATTTGCTATCACCTTGTTCTTGCATGTTCTTGGTTGCAGCAGGTTCAAGGATCGATTGGGTCTTTGATTCGGTTGATCGCCTCGTGTGGTGACGTTGCGAATGTTTGGTTGCTGATCTTGTGGTTCATCGTATCATTCTCATCAGAAGGTCGGGACAGCAATCTTGCTGCACTTGACAATCCATCAAATTTTGGTGCACAGATCAAAGACTAGATAGAGAGAGAGAGTGTGTGGTCAAAAAAAATTGTGTGTGGTGAATACTTCTCTGGAGTCCTTTTTTTGAGTCATGTTTCCAGTCTAGGGCTCCCACAAAAAAAAATTGAAAAAAAATTTGGGAAAAAAATAAAAAAAAAGAGTGAAGAAAGGAGCTCCAGCTGTTGCTTGTGCGTTGAGAATGTCCTGGTTGATGTTCTGTGACTTCTTTAGTGTCTAGGCTCGCGTCTCTAGCACGGTCTAGCCTAGGACCAGCACGTACAGCCGTTGAACATTCTTTCAACTTGTTTTGACTAGTGTGGTTCTAATTCTTCCTTTGCTACAAATAATACCTGTCCAAACTCCACTTACTTTTAACCACAGGAAAAGTACCTTGCAATCGCTTTATCAACTTTGAGTGCAGGTTACCGTCATTATCCGATCAAACCTTGACAAGTTGTAGGGTAAGAACTGGTAAGAACTTGGTGTTAGCTTGAGCGCGTGAGATCATCCACGACCCTTATATTAGTAGTCCATAGGAACTAACCCTCTTGTGAGTTCTCTGTTTGTTGCTCCTAACCATGGAAGGTATTCCAAGCAATCATGGGAGCAACGACGGTAGTGGGAGTGAACATGAGGATCCTCTCACACCAAAAGAACGGCGTTGGGTCACTCACTTCAAGAGGGTGCACAATCAGCATGAGATGCGAACTCGTGACACGTTGATGCGATTCAGGCCCAATTGGCACCCCTCACTGAGCTTCAAGCGCAGCTAGCACAACTTCTTCAGGGTGCTGCTCCCCCAATGGAGCCGCTGGTCATGCTTTGGGCCAACGCGGCGCTCCACCGGTTGTCCCTGCTCCTTTAAACGGGGTGGATCAAGAGGAGAACAACTACGCCGCCGACACCGAAGATGACTACGTGTTAAATGTGAACAACGGCCGACCTCATCGTCGACTCCGCAATAACAGGCAAGGTATGGCTAGATATCAGCATGATCAAAGGGAAGAACGTGATGGTTCTATGGCAAAAATGAAATTTAATATGCTTCCTTTTGATGGAATTTATAATCCTGATGTTTATCTAGATTGGGAGTTGGTGGTAGATCAAAAATTTTCTTGCTATGACTTCTCTGAGCGTAGAAGGGTTCGCGTTGCCACTAGTGAATTTACTGGCTTTGCATCTATTTGGTGGAAAGGACTTTGTAGAGCCAACCGTGATGTACCTACAACTTGGGATGGGTTGAAGCGTGCCATGAGGGCTAGATTTGTTCCTACATACTATGCTCGTGATTTATTGAATAAAATGTAGTGTTTTAAGCAAGGTGATAAAATAATTAAGGAATATTATCAGGCATTGAAAATTGGCATGTTACGCTATGGGTTAGAAGAGAGTGAAGATGCAAAAATGGCTAGGTTTTTAGGTGGGCTTAACCGAGAGATACAGGACATATTTAATTATAAAGAATACAATTCTATCACTCGTTTGTATCATCCTGCTTTGAAAGCAGAAAGGGAAGTACAGGATCGACGATTGACGATGCGAGGTAATCTTGGAGGCTCTTTCACATCCAAGTCGGTCCACATCCAAACGAAGGTGGCATCTTCTATTCCGGGACGTACGCCTTCACCTGTTGCCCATGTCTCCTCTACACCGACACACCTTCCGGAGCCAAGTAAGTCAGCTGCAAAACAAGCTCCGACGAAGAGTGCATCATCCATTGCAACTACTGGACGGACAAGAGAAGTCCAATGTTTTTGATGCAAGGGACATGGTCATGTGATGCGCGATTGTCCAAACCAACGTGCGTTAATAATACGAGAAAATGGTGAGTATTCTAGTGCTAGTGACATTGATGAAAATGAATATGCTCTTGCTGTCACTAACACTTCAGAACAAGAAGAAGAGATTTGCGATGTTGCCTCGGCAGAGAAGTATCCAGCTCTTGTTGTCACACGAGTACTGCATGTGCAACCCACACGTGATGAGCCAAATCAGCGCCATACCATCTTCCAAACAAAGTTTGTAGTCAATAAACGAGCAGTGCATGCTATTGTTGATGGTGGTAGTTGCAACAACCTTGCTAGTGTGAGCATGGCCGAGAAGCTTGGCTTGGCTACATGCCCGCTACAACAACCATACGAGATTGAGTGGCTCAACTCTAATGGTCAGGTTAAGGTAACAAAAACCGTTCGAGTTCCAATTTCTATCGGTTCATATCATGATAATGTTGTTTGCGATGTTGTACCCATGGATGCTTGTTCTCTTTTGTTGGGTAGACCGTGGATATATGATATAGATTCCACACATCATGCTAGGACCAATCAGTACATTTTCATGTTTAAGGGGAAGAAAATAATTTTGGAACCAATGACGCCTGCTGAGTTACTTAAGGTTGCTACATAAAATGCTAAGAAAGAGCATGTTCGTGATGACACTAAAATGAAGAGTGTGGCAAAACAATTAAATTCACCTGCAACAAATGGTAAATCTGATCGTAAATTAAAAGGTGTTGTTTTGTTAGCTACCAATGTCATTGCACATGATGGCATCGCTACAGGATTGCAACAATCAGTTTCTTTGCCTCCTGTTGTCACTAACCTTTTGCAGGCATATGAGAAGGAGTCGAGGATGATTCCAATTCAAGAAGGGGAGGATGATGAGGACATCAACCCGAAGGATATGACCGCTGCCACTATTTTCCCTCCGGCTGCGACATCTTCATCGCAAAAGGGCCTTAATCCAGAAGCTCAGCCTTTCAAGCCCAAGACAAAGAACCAGCGCCTCAAGCACACACGCCAAGGACAGCCCACGCGCAAAGGAAGACTCGTTTGGAAACCCAAGATGCCAGAAAACCCGGTTCAGCCATCCAGCAGAACACCAACTTCAAATGGGCGTAACTTGGGCTCCCGGACTCCATTTTCGGTGTGTGACCACCCGTTTGAAAGCTTAGGAGATAAGCTTTCTAATAGATCTAGCCTCACCATCCAATTCGCTCCAGATAGACAGGAACACGCAGAACAATATCACGGGCCAAATCTGTCAGGTGCTGCGTCACCGTATTTTTGGGCCCATGGCCTATGCGTAAGGGTTGCGTGGTGGCCGACCCTATTTTGGGCGCCCCAAGTCTGGTCTCTACCATATATAATGCCCCTGCCGTCATACTTTGGTGTTTAGGTTTTGTTGTGTTTTGGTAGACCCCGTGTGCGTCCCTCCTCAATCTTGCGTGTGTCGACTAGACTACCCGAGTTGAGAAACAGAACCTCACCTTGTTTTTCTTTGAGATTATTGGATTGAATTTGATATCACCTTGTTCTTGCATGTTCTTGGTTGCAGCAGGTTCAAGGATCGATCGGGTCTTTGATTCGGTTGATCGCCTCGTGTGGTGACGTTGCGAATGTTTGGTTGTTGATCTTGTGGTTCATCGTATCATTCTCATCAGAAGGTCGGGACAACCCTAGTGCACATCACCATGCCCTGCACTGCTGTTTCCCAGAAATTCCTGTCGCACTATGTAACATCCCGAAAAATAAAGTACTATAAAAATAAATATTTTAAATTTGAAAATATTTATTTATGAGTTTTATTGGCTTTATTGGTTATTATTTGAATTTTCTTGGATTTTTGAATTGTATGGAAATCCAACAAATAGAATTAGTAAATGGATAATGGTAAAAAAGTAAAATGGTAAAATTAAAATTTTGGAAAATTTAACACGGTAACCCTAAGCATGCAGTGGATGAATTCAGCCAACAAATAAAATTTTATGCACAGGAATGTGATAGAATAATTGAAAAGACATCTCTTTTGACTAAAAACAGTAGAAGTCAGGATTTATAGAAAATATTCAAAGTTTTTATGGAGCCATAAAAATTACCAAAATACCTTCAGTGCATTATCTACTACTGGTAAAATTATCATAAAATAATAATGTAATTTAAAGCCTTTTACAATTCAAAAATTAGAGGCATTAAAAATCTATAACTCAGAATTTCAGAATTTATATAAAATAAATATATAATATTTTAACTTGAAATTTTTATGGTATCATAAATATCCTAAATAGAACCCTTATAAAAAATTTTAAAAATAAATAATATCATTTAAACCCTTAAATAAAATAAAGTCCAAAATGAAAATTCTGGGTAATGTACAGTGTCAGAACTTTTATAAATTAACCATAGGGTATTTTAGTCTCAAATTTGTAAAGAAGATTACCAACTCCCAGGAGACTCTATTAAAAAAAGTTTCAGAAAATATGTAGGTGGTTTGTTGGGCAAGTTAATGCTGGAACTGAGCTGTCCGAGCTGAAGTCTATTCCTTTGACACCTTGTTTCGCTGCCATGTGGGTCCCAGTCACAGTGACCGCGAGAACTCACTGGAAGTGTGGAGAAGCTCTCTCTCTACCCGGTGGTCCCTGGCCCCGCTTGTCAGCCCTCGTCTTCTTCTTCCTTCAGTCGAGTCGCCTGCTCCCTCTCTCACTCCCGAATTTTCTCTTGAACTCTCCCGGTGCACTGAATCGATTCGCCGCTCCTACTCAGTCCTGCCACGATTTGTCCTCAGCCTCTCTTGCGCCATGTCGCCGGTCATTCCAAGCCCTCACGCCATTCTTCATCAGCCAAAATCCCGCGCCAACCCACCATGTCTGCACAAAGCCGAGCGCCGCACTCTCAGCTCGGGTATGCAAACGCTGGAGACCGGCTCCTCTCGACTACAAAGGGATTGGTCTCATATTGTGTTGAGCCCTTAGTCCTTTAGCCACTCTCTGTATTGAGCTCAAAAAGCCAGGAGCTTCTGTTCCTCGCCATTACCGCAGTAAAGCAAGCGAGGGGAGAGATTGAAGATCAAGCAATCCAGTGAGCCATCTTCAAATTAATCGCATCCGTAGCACCTTAGTACCTCCTAGACTACTCATCAACCTTCACTTTCGTGTTCCCTTGCCCGTAGCGCCGCCGCGCCCCATTTCTTCTTCCTCGGCTCAGGCTCATGGTGGTGGCCCAGCTCGACGCTTCTTCGGATGAATCGACCCTCAAAATGGTACTCCCTAGCCTCACTGATGCTCACCCCGTTACCCATTCGAGCTAAAACTCACTGCTTCTTCTTCTCCGGCGAGTCTCCACCATTCCCGCCGCCCCCTCTAGATGGCGAGGTACCTCCGGCCGTCACCGGAGGTGAAGGACCGCACCACCTTGTGCGCCGTGATGAGCTGATGCTCATGGTGCCCACGGCCGGCCGATTCCGCCGCTCCTTCGTCGCCGGCGAGTTGCCCTAGCTGAAGCTCTGCTCCTCTCTCACTGCCCGGCGGGCCCGACTTGTCAGCTATAGCAAAGTCTCCAGTCAAACCGGTAAAAGACGCTTTCTATTCAGTGAAAACGTATTCCTCATTTTCTTTAGAATTTCATTACCCGAGACAATTCAATTGATTATAACTTTTGCATTATAAGTCCAATTTGAATGAAACAAAATTTTAAAATCATCTAAAATCAAGATCTTCTATAATATGCAAAAATATTTTGAATAGGAGTACTGGTTAAATTTGAAATTCAAATTTGAATAAAAGACTTAAAGATAGGCTACATATTAAAATGTTGTAAACAAATTCAAAATGGAATGAAACTAATTTTATTAGAATACTTATGCTACCAGGAGCTCAAATATATAAAAATATTTATATTTTACCTTTGTTTAAATCATTTCCCATTAAATGTTATTCTCAATAGAATAAATAATCAAAAATGAATAATGGTATAAAGGAAATTCTAAAATAAATAAAAATTGATTTATAAACACTTAGATGACAGTAAGCTACCTTATTATGCTAAAATAATTAAGGTATGAACTTGTTTTAGATATGTGATATGAATAATAAATGGTTTAAATGGAAAATGTATATATAAGTAACTAGTATATAAATGAAGTTCATAAAAAAGTAAAAAGGGTAAGAGAAAAGCTCTTTAGTACTATGTTATCTATTACAACAAAAATAACCATAGTGGATTGTAATCTGTACTTAAATTCTTAAGTAATATATATCTCCATATTATATATATATTTAAAGAGTTGAGTATAATCAACCAGGTGTGAAGAGAATGTCTTAAGTAAATCCTAATGCATGAATAATTAGTTCCTGAATGCCTTGCATGATCAGATCATGTGGTATAGCAAGAATCATTATCATAAGATCGTAAATTAACATTTAACCTAATAGTCGAAGTTTCAATACTTGTAAAGTTCGAATAGTTATAACTTTCACAAATGAACTTCAAATTTGACAAGATTAAATCCTAGAATCTTGAAAAGTAATGTCCTTCTTGGTTATGCAAAAGTACTTCGTATTTATACAAATTTGGGCTAAGCATGTATTAGGCCCTAATGATCGTTTATATGGAAAACATTTTGTATAAAAGCCAAATATCACGAAACTAACTTTAAAATGCTGTTATAGTCATCCCAGGTTTATATCTAAAAAATGGATAGATTATCTTATAAAGTGTAATCGCAAACTTAAATCGGAAATCGAACCTTTGTCGTGTAAAGTTAGAAACACTTAAGCATTTTCAGTAGCTTATAAAGTATCTCATCCAAATGAAAAGAATTATGAAAATAGTGTAGAAATACTCTATAAAGTGCATACTACTGTATTTTAAAGAAGGTATTTTGTTATACTATGTTTTACATATAAAATGAACTAGCAACATAACCCTAAATGTTATGTTTTGAGTAATAGAAATACTTAAGCATTTTCGATAGTTTGTAGAACAACTTGTCTAAATAAGAATTTTGCGAGAGATAGTGTAGAAATGATATTTAGGATATATACTACCATAGTCTAAAAAAATATTCTTATAACAACTTGGTTTTCATCTTAGTTCTACTAGTGCAATAACCCTAAATGTTAATCGTGCACTTCACCTCAATAATTCGATTCATTATAACGTGACCCTTAATATCATATAAGCTTTTTCATCAATAAATATAATGTCTCGTCCAAACCCAAAAATTTATGAAATCAGCTTTGGATTGCTATCCAAAGTATAGACCACCTTATTCTGAAGAAATAATCTTGTTTCATCATGTTTTGCATATAAATCCTTTTAGCCAAATAACCTTAAGTAATATGATTTTCTGAACTCTATGTTGTGAATAAGCGAACTTAGAAATAATGAAGAAATCTGTAATTAATATATTTGTATCACCAGAACCTTCTTGGAAACCATAAATAAATCCAGTAACCTAGCTTAACAGATCAAACATACTCAAGACTTCTTCTTATGCAAAGTCAATTAGGAATTTAAATGCTATTTGTATAATCCTTTAACTAATATCTTAATCCTTTTAATCCAAATAATTTTAGCATCTATAATTCGAAGTTATAAATGTAAAAATTCATAATTTTTTACCCTCTTGAATTCGTAATTCAAGAATAGATAATCTATAAAAGAAACCCTGCTTTATTCATAATAAAAGCCTTTAACTATATGAACGCTTGTTTATCTTGAACTCAAGATGTGGAAATTCATAATTCAAACCCTAAAACATTCCTATTTTCTGTAGTGAATCTTTATTTGATTTGCTGTCTGTTCTCTTTTTGCCCTTATTAAAGCTTGTTATTTGCTTTATTTCCGTTGAACGACGTGTAGAACCCGATGTCGCCGTTTCCATCGTCGACTTCATCTTTTGCAACCTCGTCTTCACCGTAAGCAATGATTAAGCAAGGCAAGCGCCCCTTTGACCATCTTGATCCCAATATTTAATTTGCATTGTATTTACTAAAATGTTTCATGCATGCGTTTACTTTCTGTAAATCCGCTATTTTGTGGTACTGGTAGATATACCTGTTGTCACATGAAACTCCTTGATAATTATGGAAATGTGAACCTTGATAACCATAGAATAGGGCTAGACATTACTTAATGCCAAATTGGGTATATGCGATCATGTTAAACCTGCTTAGCCATGCTTTAGCATTTTTGTGGGGCAGATGATCATGATTAAAATTGTTTCCTAAAATATTTTATATGGAACCTAAATGGTCCTTTTTGGGAAAAATGGTTGCTGGTAGCTTGCTAAAAACCCCAAAATAAAACTATGGTTTGACGCGGGCGATTATTGGCGATAGCCGGATGTGCAAAGGGAAATGCACGTAGTGTAGGGTGGAGTATCGCCCGTGTCGGATTAAGGACCGAGCAATGAGACGCTATAGATCCAAGAATTTTGTACAACCACGAGGGCTTGTATGGGCGGGTCTTAGCCTATTAAGTTGTTTAGATATGGCTTTACATCTAAGGAAGGCGGGAGATTGCACAGGCATTCCGGTGAGGTCTGTCTGTAGGGGTTTCTACATACCAATGCAACGGTGTACGCCTTGCCATGGACAGAGACGTGGTGTTGGGTGTGATAAATGTGGATCCACGACTTGGGTGAGTGTCTCTGTTTTCAGGGCAAGGGATAACGTCCCGGGCTGGTGTTAAGCCACGTCTAGATAATGTAACGGCTCTGTATGATCTCCTTGCCGACACACCAAAGGAAGTGTGTTAATTGATCTGGCGAAAAGGTTGTCATTCCTTGTGGGTAAAGTTGTACACCTCTGCAGAGTGTAAGATCTAATCGATTAGCCGCACCCGCGGTTATGGGCACTTGGGGAAAATCCTCCCAATGTTAGAGTCTTTGGTATTTTCTAAAATGGGTTTGGTCTGAACTTGTTTTAGCAACTGTTGCTTTATGTCGAAGGGCTGACATTGATGGACCTTATGGTTTGGATTATTCGAACTCACGTCATAGAGGACTGTGAGTATTACTTACTGTTGTATCTATTTTATTATCAATCAACTTGCTCTTATAAATTTCGTTTGCAAATGATAACTTGTTTTACAATTTCAATTTCGCTTTATGCAAATTAACTGTAGAAGCCTTTCCTTTGAAATGGCCTACATATATTATAGGTTTTGCTCAAGTCTTGCTGAGTACGTAAAGTACTCACCCTTGCTTAATTATTATTTTAGGTGGATGACTTAGCGAGGCTTCGAGTCTCCTTTCATCGTAGGTTGCGGGATCTTCTTCGTCGTGTTCTATCTGGAGTTTATGCCTTGTCAGTTGCCTGCGGGTCGGATGGGCAAACTACGCGGGATCTTCTTCGTCGTGTTCTATCTGGAGTTTATGCCTTGTCAGTTGCCTGCGGGTCGGATGGGCAAACTACAAGATATTGCTTCTTTTGCTGTTTTATTCTCTGAGTTGTAGCTTTTCCTTTATGTAATAGTTTTCACTTTAATCTATGTGAGGTATGGTTGTGATTCCAATTGTTGTAAACATGTGAGTGCTAGCTACTGATCCAGGGAATAGCACAGTAATCACATGGAGGTTCCTGTTCATCAGAATGGGGTCTCACACACTACTATCCCCGTCGCCATTACCTCTTGTTCATAGTCAAAGACAACTTGCTGCGCCATATAAGGCCAAGCTCAGCTCCCGAGCACCGCCCTGCTACGACCATACCTTGGCCATACCCTGTGTCGCCCTTATCCCGCAAAACCCTGCTGCCATTACCTTTGTCCCCAGCCGCAAATGAACCCTCACGTTCAAACCCTTTAGCCACCGCCTCCTGCATCTATTTAAAGCCACCGAGCTCTCCTTGGTTCCACATACCTCCCTGGAGCTCCACTACCTGACCAAGCTTCAATAGCTCCACCATGGATGCCATTACCGCCGACCTAACTCTCTGAGCCACTGAACCAATTAAGCAATTCCGTCGGCCATTTTCCAATTACACCAAGCTGAGGCACCTTAGGGACCCCCTAAACCCTTCCCTCCTGTCGATCGCAGCACCTGAGGCCCGAGAAACCATCGACGCATAGCTCATCTTCCTCACGGCCGGTCACACGGTACAGGACAACCCGATCACTCTTCAACCTAAAAACCTGAAAAATGGATCCCAAATGGCCTACTGGTGCTAACTCCCATGAAATCCGAGCTTAATTTGGATTGCTACTCTTGTTCTTTGATCGGTTGAGCTTGCCACCACCCCTCACTGATGGCAGCTCGCCTCACCGTCGCTCTGCCGCCATCGACAGGTCCCCTGGAAGCGCCGTGCCCCGCTCTTGCTCGACGGACCAATGGTCGGCCGGCGCCGCGATTTCCTACCGCCGGTGGCTGCCTCCCGTCGTCTCGCCTCCTCTCTGTCTCTACCCTATGGGCCCAACCCGTTAGCCACAGCGCGCTTGATTCAAATCGCCAAAAGGTAAATGCCACTTTCTCAATTAAAAAGCGTATTTCTCATTTCAGCCTATTTTCCAAACTCGTTGATACTCAAACTTTAATATCTTTTACATATTTAGTATAAATCTAGTGAAATAAATTTATAAATTCATCTAAAATTATTTAGTTTCATAATATGCAAAAATATTTAATTTATGATCCATGTCCAAAATTTTCAATTTAAAATTTTAAATAAACCTAATAGGGTCACCATACAAAACTTGAAAACACTAGGTTCTAAAAATATGAAATAAATTTTATAAATTTTTGAGACAATAATTAGTTCAATTATACAAAAACATTTAATTCTTGACCTCTGCTCATAAGTTTAAAATTTAAATTTGTGTGGAATTTAGAATACGCTCTATTAAGAATATTTACAAATTAACATTAAAATCGATTAAACAAATTTATAAATATTATAGAGATCATGAGCACCTCATTTCTACAAAGGAATCTGAATTTAGACTTAGTTTGTATCAAACTTTAATTAGGGTAAAGTATTCATTATATGCTATATTCAAATAGTAGTAACAGGTACAAATAAATCCAAGATTTGGTGAAAATAGGTTATAAACCTTGTAAAAATCATAACTCCTCTGTTTTTATAAAAATATTTAATACTTGACTTAATTTAAGTTAAGATTCATAAATGATATTGATTCCTATATATACATATATATATATATATAATTGGAATATGAATAACTTTCACAACTAAAAGCTAAAACATGCAAAACTAGTTTCAAGACACTTCTGAGTTCAAGACCTGCTAACGCTAAAAAAATGGTTGCATGTATATGTAAGTTGCATTCGCAAATCTAAAGAGAAATCTAACCTCTTATAACATAAACTTTAAAAATACATAAGATTAGGAAATGAATAAAATATCACAAATAAACACTAATACCAATAGGACTAGCCAAAAAATACTCCCAGGGTTAAGACCATCATATTATGTAAAAATGGTTCTGCTTAAACATGCTTTACATCTGAATCCTATTAAAAACCCTATCCTTTTATAATATAAACCTTAAAAATCCATAACCTAAACAAGTACACTTAATTAATGAGAAATCAATAATTAAAATACTTTTTATCACCATAATCTTCGATTTTTATTTGTTTTAAACTTGGTGTTATTTGATTTATTTTTACCTGTTATTGTTATTGCTATACGTAATCACGTGTAGATACCGATATCCACGAAATGACGACTATCGACTTAGACCCCGAGTTGATTACTGAATCAACAAAGCAAGGCAAGCACACCCTTTGATCATACTGATCCCAGTATTTTAATTTTGTTTTATTTTATCAAATCTATTTATGCATGTGCGTATTTTCTGTAAATTGCTATATTGTGGTACTGGTGGCTATAACCCTATCCTATGGAACTTCCTTAATAAAATATTGACCAGTGAACGTTGAGAAAACTAGAATAAGGTTAGATAATGCATAATGTTAGCATGGGTATAAGCAAATATTTAATATTTATGCTTAGCCATGCTTTAGAAACAGAAAGTTAAATGGAAAGACATGTTGTTCTTTATAATTTTAAAAGAGGTTTGATATGACATTAAAGGTTGCTAATATTTTGTTAAAAATGAAAATAAAACTATGATTTTGACGCGAACGATTATTGGCAATAACCGGATGCGCATGTGACTTGCACGTATATAGGGGAGATTATCGTCCAGATCAGATTAAGGACCGAACTATTGTGTTGTTATCAGGCCAAGGACACAGTACAACCATAAGTGCTGGTATAGGATAGTCTTAACCTATTAAGTTACTTAGGTTTAACTTTGCACATTGAAAGGCTGGAGTAGCATGGGCAATAAAGGTAGGTTTGCTCGTAGGGGTTTCTACATATGTAACGACCCCCATTTTTACATACATGCAACAATGGAAATCTAATGTGCATCCCGTACTAGTCTCATGATCAGTAGCTAGTACGCACATACACACCAATTGGAATCACAACCATACACATATTATTAAGCGGAAGCTATTATACAAAGAAGATCTTACAACTCAGAGCATATAGCAGCAAAAGAAGCAAAGTCTTGTAGTGTGCCAATCCAAACCCGCAGGCAACTGACAAGGCATAATCCCTAGAAAGATCACGATGAAGAAAATCCCGCAACCTGCGACGAAAGAAATCCTCGAAGCTTTGCTAACTTATCCACCTAAAAAAACAACATATAAGCAAGGGTGAGTACTTTCGTACTCCGCAAGACTTTAGCAAAACCTATAATATATGCAGGCCATTTCCAAGGAGGCTACTACAGTTAATTTGCATAAAGCAGAATTGACATTGAGAAATCAATTTATTTGTAAACGGAATTTGTAAGAGCAAGTTGACTGATATGAAATAAGTAACGCATAAGTAATACTCACAACCCTTCGTGAATATCGAATAATCCAGAAATGGAATCCAACATTGTCGGTCCCTTGACAAGAAAAATAACAGCTGCTAAACAGTTTCCAAACCAAAACCCATTTTAGAAAATACAAAACAATTAACTATTGCAAGTTCACCAAGTTTCCCATGACCGAGGGGACGGCTAATCGATTAGATTTACACTCTGCAGAGGTGTACAACTTTACCCACAAGTCACGACCTTTTCTTTTTGCCGCAAGTTTCACGCACCTTTGGCGTGTGGCCAGAATGTTCATGACGAAAACCTTTACATTATCTAAGTTAACTTTGCACCAGCCCGGGACGTTGAGCCCTCGCCATAGAAACAGCAACACACACCCAAGACGTAGTTCCTTTCACATCACACCCAACACCACGTTTCTGTTCATGGCAAGGCGTACACCATTGCATTGGTATGTAGAAACCCCTACAAGCAGACCTGGAAAGGAATGCCTGTGCAATCTCCCGCCTTCCATAAATGCAAAGTTAAACTAGATAACTTAATTGGTTTAAGGCTGCCCCATCCCAACATTTGTGGTTGTACGGATTATCTTGGATCATACAACACTATGTTCGGTCCTTAATCCGACACGGGCGATACTCCACCCTACACTACGTGCAAATCCCTCTGCACCTCTGGCTATTGCCAATAATTGCCCGCATCAAAACCATAGTTTTATTTTGGGTTTTTAATCAAAATACCCATAACCAACAGCTTCAATTGCAACATTTTCCATTTCTCAAGAAACAAATTTTGATCTGATCATTAACCTCTTTAGTCCTAAAAGCATGGCTAAGCAAAGATAAAATGTAATCGCATATACCTATGGTGACATTAAGTAATTGTCTAAGCTCAATCTATGGTTATCAAGGTACACATGTTCATACTTATCAAGGAAGTTTCATGAGACAACAGGGGTAACTACCAACACCATAAAATAGCGAATTTACAGAAAATAAACGCATGCATGAAACATTTTAACAAAAACAATGCAAATTAAATTCTGGGATCAAGATGATCGAAGGGGTGCTTGCCTTGCTTATTTATTGCTTACGACGAAGACGCGGTCGTAGATGACGGAGGCAACGACAGAGGAAGGGACGTCGGATTCTACACGTCGATCAATCGAAAAATATAGCAAATAATAGACTTCAATAAGGGCAAAAAGAAATCAGACAGAAAATCAAATAAAGATTCACTAAAGAAAACAGGAATGCTTTAGGGTTGAATTATGATTTTAAGATCTCATGATCTAGGTAATTACATTATTCTTAAACTTAATGGATTTATGACAAACAAAACATGGTTTCTTTTATAGATTAACTATTCTTGATTTACGAATTCAAGAGGCTAAAATTATGAATTCTTGTATTTATAATTTCGAATTATAGATGCTAACATTATTTGGATTAGAAGAATTAAAACACTAGTTAAAGTGGTTATGCGAAAAGCACTTAATCTTAAGCGATTTTGCATAAGAAGTGATTTTGAATATCTTAGATCTATTAAGCTAGGCTACAGGATTTATTTATGGTTTTTAAGAAGGTTCTGGTGATACAAATATATTAACTATGGATTTCATCATTATTACCAGGTTGTTTATTCATATTATGAAGCTCATTAAACATAACACTTAGGGTTATTTAACTAACAGAATTTATATGCAAAACATGATGAAATAAGAGTATTTCTTCGAAATTGGATAGCATATACTTTGAAGAACATATCTAAGCTAATCTTCATAATTTTTGCACTTAAGCGAGGTATTCTACGGGTTTGTTGAAAATGCTTAAGTGTTTCTAACTTTACACGATAAAGGTTCGATTTCCGATTTAAGTTTGCAATTACACCTTATAAGATAATCTATCCATTTTTCAGGCATAAACCTGGAATGACTATAAGAGCGTTTTAAAGTTAATTTCGTGATATTTGGCTTTTATCCGAAATGTTTTCCATATAAACGATCATTAGGGCCTCATATGTACTGAACCCTAATTTGTATAAATATGAAGTACTTTTGCATAACTAAGAATGATATTACTTTTTCATGATTCTAGGATTTAATTTTTATCGAATTTGAAGTTCATTTATGAAAGTTATAACTATTCAAATTATACAAGTATTGGAAATTCAATTATTTGGTTAAGTGTTATTTATAACTTTGTTATAATGATTCTTGTTGAATCATTTAGTTTGATCGCATTAGATATTTAGAACCCAATTTCTTTCCATGACTTTGCTTTTCATTAATTATGCATGTACCCATTCTTTCCTACATATACAAGGCTTATGTCTTGATGCAAATTACACTTGTATATACGACATTTCATTAAAACATTTTATCAGTGACAAATCACTCATTCTAATACCAATTCATGTCTTTGTATACCTATTAGATGCTTTTCATATGCATATGTTTATTGCTACGGATTATTATATGCACTTATACATATATTCACCTTTTCCATTAAATTATTTATCATTCATAAAACAAGTCTAAATCAAGTCCATACCTTAATTATTTCAACATATTAAAGTAGCCTACTGATATCTAAGTGTTTATAAATCAATTTTTATTTATTTTAGAATTTCATTTCTACAATTATCCATTTTTGATTATTTATTCTATTGAGAATAACCTTTAATGGGAAATGATATAAACAAAGGTAAAATATAAATATTTTTATATATTTGAGTTCCTGGATGTATAAAGATTCTAATAAAATTAGTTTTGTTCCATTTTGAATTTGTTTACAACATTTTAATATGTAGCCTATCTTTAAGTCTTTTACTCAAATTTGAATTTCAAATTTAACCAGTACTCCTATTCAAAATATTTTTGCATATTATAGAAGAGCTTGATTTTATATGAATATAGAAATTCATTTCACTGGAATTGGAATAAAAATGCAGAAGTTATCACTATATGAATTTTGGTCAGTTAATAAATGCTTGAAAAAGGTGGAATACGTTTTCTTACTACGGATACGCCTTTTGCCCGCTTTGTTTCAGTTTTGCCGCTTTTGGTGACCGAGTGGGCTCCACCTCAGATGAGACGAGCAGAGGAGACGCTAGGGCTCGCCGGCGATGAAGCTACGGCGACGGAGGGGGCTCAGCCGAGAGCTCGAGGAGCACCAGGGTGGCGGCGCGCGCACTACGGTGGGTTCAGATGGTGCCGGTGATGGCCAGAGTGAGCTGCCGCCGAGAGGGGGCAACGGCAACGGTGGTAGCTCGCCGGAGAAGGAGAAGAGGTGGACCTCCGGTCGAATCGGTAATGATTTAAGCATCAGCGAGGTCAGAGTGATCCATTTCGCCGGTTTGTTGGAACGGGGCTTGGCCGAGCAACTCTGCCACCGCGCGCCGACCGTGGGGAAGAAAGGTGCCCGGTGGGAATGCTCTGCAGGCGAGGAGGGATAAAAATTCGGCGTGATCAGCAAATTATGATGCCGAGTGAAGCTAGAGAAGGAACTAATTTCAACGATTGTTACCAATTTCGCCCAAATTGATGATTTCCCCTCATTCGGGTTTTCAACAAAGAATGGCGAAGTACAGGGTTTCAGGTTCTGGCATTTGGTTCAGGGAGTGAATAAGGAAAAGGGACCTCAATGCGTTGCCCAGGCGGTATTTATAGTCGGCGGATTCGGATCCACAGGGTTTGAACACGAAGAAGAGGTTGCGGCTCTGGTCTTGCGTAGACACGGCGAAGGGGGCGCAGGGTCTCACGTCGGCAAGGAGGCGATGTGAACAGGCAGGGCATGGCGTGGGAGACACGAGGATAAGCGTGGCTGCTACCGATTGCTTGGGCGGTGGAGTCAGCGCTGAGACGCAGTGAGGCGCGAGAGAACTCGGTCAGCAGAGGCTAGCACGCGCGAGAAGAAGAGAGGGAGAAAAGAAATCCACGGCTGACAGATGGGGCCAGGACCACCAGGCAGAGATTGAGCCCTTTTTCCGTTGCCGTGCCAGCAAACGTTACGGCAAAGGGGCTGGCCCACACGTCAGTGGTGGAAGACGAGATAAGGAGATAGGGCTTCAGGACAGCTCCATGTTCGGCATTAAAACGGCTATCAAATTGAGTTGAAAATTTGTAAAACTTTTTGAATGGGGTCTCCTGGTAGTTCTTATCCCTCGTTAAAATTTTTGGATCACAATTTATTATAATGAATTAATTAAAATTCTGACACTGTGCATCAGCCAAAATTTTCATTTCGGTGTTTTATTTCTTTAAGGGTCCAAATTGTATTATTTATTTTTGAAACTTTTATAAAGAGTTATATTCAGGTTAGGTATTTCTCTATAAAAATTTAAAGTCAAAATATTTGGTAATTATTTTATAGAAATTCTGACATCATAATTTTCAGATTTTTGAAGCATCTGTTTTTGAATTTTTAGAAGGTCTAAATAACATGGTAAATTCCTGAAATTTTTACCAGAGATAAAGTCTTCTCTGAGGGTGTCATGGTAATTTTGAAAGATCCATATAACTTTCTAATATTTTACATGAAATCTGACTTACATTGTTTCTAGTCAAAAGGGATATCATTGATTTTATTTCTTTATTTTTGTGTTCATAACATTTTTACTTGTTGGATTTACTGACTTACCATAATGGTCAGGGTTCCATGGTAAATTTTCCAAAATTTTACTTTTACCTTTTTATCTTTTTACCATTATCCATTCTTTAATTCTATTTGTTTGATTTTTCATTCAATACAACAATCCAGGGAAATCCAAATAAATTCCAATAATGCCAGGAAAAATCAAAAATAATTATATTCAAATTTAAAATATTAATTTTATATTATTGTATTTTTCGGGATGTTACAACATACCAATGCAACGGTGTACGCCTTGCTATGGAAAGAAACGGTTATAGCATGAATGGACTGCCAGGGTTACTGTGTGAATGAAAAAGATGGACTATCATGTCTTGGGTAGCGAGGGTTTGACGTCACCGAGCTGGTGCAAAGTTAGGTCTAAGTAATATTACAGTTATGTTATGATCTCTCTGCTGCATACCAAAGGAAGTATGTGAATAGCCTAGCAAAAAGAGTTGATTATATCTTGTGGGTAAAATTGTACACCTCTGTATAATATAAAACTTTTTGAAAAGCTGCGCCCGCTGTCATGGGCACTTGGTAAAGTCATCATATAGTTAGAAGTTTTGATATTTTCAAAAATGAAATTGAATTTGTTTTAGATTTTATGCCAGAGAATTACAACATGAGATGATGCGATACTTACAATCATAGAGGACTGTGAGTTGTTACTTTATGCTTACATACTTGCTATTTTCATATCAGTTAAACTTGCTTTTATAAATTCCATTTACAATCTACTACTTGCTATTTCATGTTCAAATTCGTTTTATGCAAAATAACTGTAGTAGCCTCCTTTGATATAGCCTGCATTTACTGCACTTTTGCGATACACTTGAAGTCTTGCTAAATACGAAAGTACTCAACCTTGCTTATTTGTTAGTTTAGGTGATGTTAGCAAATTTCCAAGACGACGCATACTTCGACGTAGGTTACGAAAACTATATTGATGAGACTTTATAGGGTTTATACCTTCTCAGTTGCCTGAAGGTTTGTATGGGCATACCACAAGGCTTTTGAATTTTCACTGCAATATATTCAGTCCTGTAAGATTTTATTATATAAGCTTCCGCTATTACATATATAATATTGAGTATGGATATGTTATCAATATTGAAAATGCGTGTACTAGCCACTGATCATGGGACTGTGCTGTATGTACATAGATCCTATCCTTTTTGGTATTTTATGCAAAAAAAAAAAAAAGGTCGTTACAATGCATGG
Organism: Otatea glauca; assembly: GCA_036346275.1. NCBI lineage: Eukaryota > Viridiplantae > Streptophyta > Magnoliopsida > Poales > Poaceae > Otatea > Otatea glauca. Next base: position 24,284,302 of record CM070715.1, read on the forward strand.
GTTTGATTCACTGAAGCACTATTGGAGCCTTATCCACCACTACAAGATTTGCAATTTTTCCTGATAGTTTTTTAATGGCTAACGGTTATTGTACAATTTTAGTATTTCTCTCGTATTGATGACAGATGTTTCTAGTGTAGATCATAATCCTTTTCGACAGTAAGGAAAATTGCTGATAACAAAAGAAGTTGGCAAGACAATGGACACTAGACAAAATTATTACAAAAGGGTTTTCACCGTTGGCAAGATATATACTAATAACCGTCGAGGAAAGTTAGAAATCTTGTAGGGCATGCATTGTGCACTAGGGTAGATTTAACAACAATATAGTTATGGTAGTTGGCAGGTGCGGCGGCGAGAGTGAGACTAGCAAGGTCAATATGGGGTGTGGTCGAAGTCACGGATCATATCAGTCAGCAGAGGTTGCAGTGTTCGCCATTTAGGCGCTAGACTATACCTTTTCATCTTATCCCATCTAAATAGTCGTCTAGCCCACTTAGACGGCGAATAGATGCTACGCATTGACTGTCGTCCGTCCAAGTCAGCAGAGGTTGTAGTGTTCTAGGGTGGCTGTTTAGGTGCTAGACTATACCCTTCCGTCTAACTGATTTATCACATCTAATAGTCGTCTAGCCCACTTAGACGGCGAATAGATGCTAGGTATCGAATGTCATCCGTCTAGCGCCTAGAAAAACGCTGATAGTCTGATAAGTTGTATCACCTTATAATTAAACTGGTTGATATACGAACAAATTGGTTTTCCACGCTCAAAATGCAAGGCATATATATAGGTGCACCGTTGCTGTCTCCGCAAACAGTCACGAGAGTCGTTGACCTCAATGTTGGGCAGTTCGAAGAATTAACAGCTGGTGCATGCATGAACAGCCCGAAGCTAGGTTTACTATTCAAAGCAACCTAGTATAGTCTTAAATAATTTGACTAGCTTGACAGAGCAAATGGCTTCCACAGCCCCTGCCTATGGAGATGCCAAACTTAATTCGGCAAGATTAGGGAGGAAGGCACCGGGAGAGAGGGACCAGAATATGACACCCGACCAACATCTCCCCTGGCTTGTCACTTGGATTGCAGATCAAAATTTCATTGAGGCAATTATATACTTCAAGGTATTGTTAATTTGAGATTATTCTAACTAATTCTTTGGTGACGGCATGTCTAGTCGTTGCCACATGGCGTCCTCCCTTCACTCTCTATTCTTCCTGTTTCCCACCCCTTTCTTCTCCTCTGGTAAAAAAAAATTCGATTCAAAACTTTCAGATGAATTCAATCGAAAATTTTGGGTTCAAAAGCTTTTGATTCAAAATGTTTTGACTCAAAAAACTTTCGGTTCGAAAGCTTTTCACTACCAGAAAATGTAGAATCCCTTACTGTCTCAATTTTTCCTGACGGACCCGCAAAGGCTGTGAGGCATTCATATTTTCTTGACGGCACTTACAAGGACGTCAGAAAAATATAATTTTTTTGAAGGGTACGAAATAACCGCCAGGTAAGATATATTTTCTGGCCGTTATATAAGTACCGTCAGAAAAATTATTTTTCTGACCGGCATAAACAGCCAGGTTTATACTTTGGTCATTGTATACGGCATTGGGAGCTGTTCGAGCGTGAAAAATTGGCATGCACCGCGCCAAACTGTAATGTGTGTAATTTCCCTGACGTGTAAAGCCAAACCGTAAAAATAACCATGGGATAAAATATCCTAAATCCCTAGCCTGTATGCACTTTGAAAATTTTTAATTAATTGTTTTGGAAAATTGTTAAAAAGTACTTTCTATTAAAACACTTGGGGTTTGCAAAAAAAAATTGAGTTTGAGGGAAGGGAAGAGGGGAGAAAAGGGGTTGGATGCTGCAAAGTGTTACCATGCATGAAAGACTTTGAGGGAGAAGGAATTAAGAAGATGGCACTACATGTCAAACACATTCTCAAATTAGCAATGTCGAACACACGTACAGCCACTACGCCAAAACCTGCAATAGGTGACGGTCTATTTGTGACGGGTTTTTTCGAACCGTCACAAATATAATTATCAGTGGCGGTTCTATATTGAAAATGGCGGGAAGAATATCAGTGGCGGTTCTATCCTCGAACCGCCATCGATAATTAATTATCGATGACGGTTCGAGGATAGAACCGCCATCGATAACAAATACATTATCGATGGCGGTTGGAGGCTAGAATCGTCGCGATAACTAGATATCGATGGCGGTGCTATCCTCCAACCGCCATCGATTCTATTGATTATCGTGGCGGTTCTATCCTCGAACCGCCATCGATAATAATTATCGATGGCGGTTCGAGGATAGAACCGCCACAGATATGTTATCGATGGCGGTTCTAGTTAAAACCGCCATCGATAATATTGCCTATAAATAGGTGGTCGATGCAAGACCTTGGTCTTCTTCCTCCGAGAGCAAACCAAAACTTCTAAATTTGATTTCGTTTTCTCCAATTCTTGTGCTTGTACTTCCTCTAGTTGTTCCTTGGTGAGTTATTTTTTCTCCTCTCTTGATTTGTGTTAATCTTGTTGCAATTTAATTTTTAAACCAAGTTTAATTAGGGTTTACATGTAGATGAGATGAAAAGTTTAGATTTTGTTTATTTTTATTTAGCTACCATTTTGTAGTTGATGAATTTATTTACTAGCTAGGTTCATTAGATGATGTTGTGTTCCTTTTATAGATGATGAATTATGATTAAGCATATATTTAATATTAATTGCATTTTAAGTTAATTTGATACATGATGAATTTATTATCTAGCTCCTTTAGATGATAAGTAATTAGATTGGTTTTTTAATTACTATTAATTGGGTTCTATTAGTGTACGGACATATACATCTTGCATATATATGAATTTATTATCTAGCTCCTTTAGATGATAAGTAATTAGATTAGTTTTTTAATTACTATTAATTTGGTTCCGTTAGTGTACGGACATATACATCTTGCATATAATAAATTTATTTAATTAAGATTATTGGGTATTAATATAAATGAAATTTTAGTTAATTTGGTAGGTGGGTGCTCATCATTTTTAGATGATGAATTTATTATCTAGCTTCTTTACAGGAAAAGTATTGATTAGTTTTTAATTACTATTAATTTGGTTCCATTAGTGTGGACATATATTAAATTTATTTAATTAAGATTATTGGATATTAATATACATGAAATTTTAGCTAATTTGGTAGGTGGATGCTCATCATTTTTAGATGATGAATTTATTATCTAGCTCATTTAGATGATAAGTAATTAGATTAGTTTTTAATCAATTTTTATATGTTAATTAATTTTAGATGGACCGGAGATGGATGTACAATGCGAACCGTTACAGCCGAGATTACATCGACGGGGTATCTGCTTTTCTAAGAGCCGCTGAGGAGAACAAGTTGCACAAGAAAGCGGAGTACATACATTGTCCATGCATTGATTGCAAGAATGAGAAAATAATTTCAGACAAAGAGCACATCCACTTGCACTTGATTCGAAGGGGTTTTGTACTTGGCTATACACGTTTGACAAGTCACGGTGAAGAGGAAAACATACATGAAGGTGATAACGTATTGGATGATGGAGAAGGCATTATGGCAGCTGACATCAGTTATGGATCTAATGAGGATAGGTTGGACATTGATGACGATAATAATCTTGCTCAGATGTTGCGCGATGCAGAAGGGAACTACACTAGTCAGAGAGAGTTTAATCAATTCAAGGGTTTGTTGGACGACTCGGACACACCTTTGTTCCCGGTTGCAAGGAGGAATACACAAAGTTGCACACCGTGCTTTCACTTCTAAAATTGAAGGCAAGCAATGGTTGGTCCGATAAAAGTTTCACGAGCTATTACATCTCTTAGCGGACATGCTTCCAGATAGAAACGTATTGCGATAACCACTTATTTAGCTAAGAAGGTTGTATGTCCATTGGGATTGGAAGTAGAAAGAATACATGTATGTCCAAGCGATTGTATACTCTATCGCAAAGAGTATCTGAGACATGCATGTATGTCCGATGTGCAAATCATCGCGATACAAGCGTAAAGGCCATGACAATGAGGGTACTGTGGTGAAGAAAGGAGCTCCGCTAAAGTGGTGTGGTATTTACCGTAATACCTCGGTTGAAGCGTTTATTTGGAAACAAAAGCATGCCCAATTGATGCGATGGCACTCGGAAGAGCGTAAAGGGATGGAAAGTGAGACACCTGCGATTACGCCGATGGAGAACCATCGATAGGCTCTTTAGGAATGACTTGGAATGAACCGAGGAATATAAGGTTTGGATTGAGTACGGATGGATTGAATCCTTTCGGTAACATGAGTAGTATTCATAGCACTTGGCCCGTGACTCTCTGTATCTACAACCTTCCTCCTTGGTTGTGTATGAAACGAAAGTACATTATGATGTCGCTGCTTATCCAAGGGCCGAGACAACCTGGCAATGATATTGATGTATACCTACAACCATTGGTGGAAGATCTAGTGATCTTGTGGAGCGAAGGTGTACAGGTATGGGATGAGTACAAGCGAGTACTTCACCCTACGCGCATTGTTGTTTTGCACCATCAATGATTTCCCTGCCCTTGGTAACCTATCCGGTCGTACTGTAAAAGGGGCCAAAGCATGCCCCCATTGCATGGATGAAACCGCAAGTGTGTGGCTCAATAACTGTAACATCTTGAAAAATGGAATAATATAAAAATTCATATTTTGAATTTGAATATAATTATTTCTGATTTTTCTTGACATGATTGGAATTTATTTGGATTTCTTTGCATTTTTGTGTTGAATGAAAAATCAAACAACTAGAATTAAAGAATGGATAATGGTGAAAAGATAAAATGGTAAAAGATAAATTTTGGAAAAATTACCATAGAACCTTAACCTCTCTGGTAAGTCAGTAAAATCAAGAAGTAAAATTTTGTGCACAGAAAAATGGATAAATAAAATTTATGTCACCTCTTTTTGACTAGAAATAGTGCTAGTCAGAATTAATGAAAAATATTAGAAGATTATCTGGATCTGGAAAAATTACCAAAGAACCCTCAGTGCAGTGTTTACACCTGGTAAAAATATTAGGAATTTATCATGTCGGCAGAGCCCTCTAATAATTCAAAAACAGAGACCATCAAAAACTAGAAATTCACATGTCAGAATTTCTATAAAATAACTACCCAATATTTTGAGTTGAAACTTTTACAGAGACATTCTTGACCTAGGTATAACCCCTCATAAAAGTTTCAAAAATTAATAATAAGGTTTGAACCTTTAAATAAATACAAAACCGAAACTCAAATCTTGTACAAGTCTACAGTGTCAGAATTTTAAATAATTAATTACAAGATATTTTGACCTAAAAATTTTACTGAGGTAAGAAGACTACCAGTAGAGACCAGCCAAAAAGTTTCACAGAATTACGCAGTGATCTGATAGCGATTTGAATGATCACATGGAGCTGTCCAGCTGAAGCTTATCACTTTGGCTCGATTTCTCTCGCCGACATGTGGGCCAGCCTTTATTCTGTATCGGTTCGCTGGCAAGCAGCGGGAAAACCCGCAGTCTCTGCCGGTGGTCCCGGGGTCCACTCGTCAGCACTGATCTTCCCTCTCCCTCTCTGCTTTTTCCCTCGCCGACCGAAGCGTTCCAGAGCCTTCGCAGCATGCTCTCGCGACTCGGTGCGTCGGCTGCTGCCGATCAAGTCACGCTAGACCTCGGTCCTCGTGCACCATACCTTGACCAGCCCGCGTCAATTCCTTGCCGGAGAGACCTCACGCCACAACTCGCGCCACCTTGTCCAAACCGAGCCGCAACTTCCTCCCGTGTCCAAACCCTGTGAGACCGATATCTCTTGCTATAAATACTAGTGCTACGTCGCACTGAGCTTCCCTTCACCCTCATTCACCCCCAGAACCAAATGATCAAGCCAAAATCGTGTTCTTCACCATTTCGCCCGAAAAACCGAGAAGGGGGAGAAACTTCAATTCGGGCAAATTGGTTAGCAATTCTCGAAATTGATTCTTCCTCTAGCTTCACTCGACGCCGTAGATTACTAAACACCCCGAAATTTCATCTCTTTTCATCGGTAGAGCTTCCTCACCGTGCCCATTTCTTCTCCACGGCCGGCCGCCGGTGACAGCCCAAACCGTCGCTTCTCCGGCCCGGCCAACTGGAAAAATGGAATGCCCTGACCCTATGGATGCTTAAAGTGCTACCGATCCAACCGGAAATCGCTTCCATCTCTTCTCCGCGAGCTCCTTCTCCTTCGCAGCATGCCACGGTGGCGAGCCCCTCGGCCATCCCCACCGTGAGCGACCCCACCCAGATGCGCCAAGACCTCCACGGTGCTGCCGTTCATCCATTCGTAGGAAATCGCCGTAGCTCGTGCCGTGAGCCCTAGCCTCTTCCTCTGTTCTCGATCATTGCGCGATGGACCCCTCTGTCGATCGGTTAAATCATCCTCAGTGCAAATGGTAAAAGGCGTCTTCTCTTCTGGAAAACGTATTTTCATTTTTCCAGTTATTTTCAATACTCGATATAATTCAACCATTTGTAACTTTTGCATTATAACTCCGAATTGAGTGAAATCAAATTATAAATTCATCTAAAATCTAGTTCTTTCAGAATATAAAATAATATTTTGAAAATGTTCACTGGGTAAATTTGAAATTCAAATTTTAAAGAAAGGGCTAAAAACACACTTCATATTAAAAAGTTGTAAATAAACTTAAAAATGAGTGGAACCAATTTTAGTGAAATACTCATGTTACCAGGAGTTCAAATATATAAAAATATTTAAATTTCATTATTGTTTGAAATACTTTTTATCAAAGATAGTATTCAATATATTAGAAAATTCAAATATACATAATTTGAATACATGAAACATAGAATAAGTAAAATATAATTTCTAAATATTATCATGGCAGTAGAATACCTTACTGTTCCAAAATAATTAATAAATGAACTTGATTTGAATTAACTTGAAAAGTATAAAATAACTTAAATGTAAAATGTTCATATACATATATCATACAAAGTCAAATGGTTGTAAAATAGGTCAAATGAATTCAAATGATCGTCAAACCAGTTTAGTTATACCCCTGGCATCATAAGGTTTCCAGATATCAAATAATATTTAAAGTTGCTATATAAAACAGTAAATGATTAATGGTCAAAAGTAAATATTTGCATATCGGAATAGTTATAACTTTCACGAATAAACTTCAAATTTGATAAAACCAAATCCTATAGCTCTGAAAAATAGTACCCTTACTGATTAGGTAAAAATATCTTATGTTAGTGCTAGGTTGAAATAAAATAATGTTAAACCCTAATGATCGTTTATAGGAAAAACATTGCGGATAAAAGCCAATGGTCGTAAAACCAACTATAAATCACTTCTAATATCATACCCTGTTAATACCTGAAAAATGAGTAGATTATCCGAGCGGTATAGCCGCAATCTTATATCAAAAGTGAACCCTTAACGAGTAGTAAATTGCACCATCAAGCGTTTTCATCAATCCATGAAACCTCTCGTCTAAAAGCCAAAATGTTTGAAATCAGTCTAGATATGTTATTCAAAGTATATGCTATTAAGTTCCGGAGAAATAACCTCATTTTATCATGTTTTACATATAAACTGTAATAGTCAAATAACCCTTCGTTCTATGTTTAGCGAACCCTACCGCAATAAGGATTAAGTGAACTTTGTAATAAGGAATTTGAAGTTAATAAATTTGTATCACCGAACCTTCTTAAAAACTATAAATAAATCTAATTAGCTACCTTATCGGTCATAACTCGCTCAGATCGTTTCTTATGCAAATCACTTAAAGAATTAAGTATGTTTTGCATAACTCCTTTAATTGGTATTTCAATTCTTTTAATCCAAATAATTTTAGCATCTATAATTCAAGTTCTAAATACTAGAATTCATAATTTTAGCCTCTTGAATTAAGTAAATCAAGAGAAGATAATCTATAAAAGAAACCCTGTTTCGTTATCTCAAAACCATTAAGAATATGAATTTGTAAGTATCTAAATCATGAGGTCGTAAATAATTCAAACCCTAAATCATCCTGTTTATGCAATGAATCTTTATTTGATTTTCATCTGTCTTCTTTTCGCCTTTATTGAAGTTTATTATTTGCTATTTTCCGATCAATCGACGTAGAATTCGACGTCCCTTCCTCCGCCGTTGCCTCCGTAAATCTGCGATCGCGTCTTCGTAAATAAACGATATATGAGCAAGGCAAGCACCCTCCTTTGACCATCTTGATCCCGAATTTAATTTGCATTGTTTATTAAAATGTTTTATGCATACGTTTACTTTTTGTAAATTGCTATTTTGTGGTAATCTTGGTAGTTATACCTATTGTCTCATGAAACTTCCTTGATAAGTATGAATATGTGAACCTTGATAACCATAGATTAAGCTTAGACAATTACTTAATGTCGCCATGGGTATATGCGATTACTTTTATCCATGCTTAGCCATGCTTTTAGATCAAATAAATGATGATGATGATCGAGATCAAAATGTGTTCTTTGTGAAATGGAAAATGTTGTCATTGTAGTGTTGGCTATGGGTATTTTGATTAAAACCCAAAAAAACTATGGTTTCGATCACGGCGATTATTGGCAATAGCCGGAGGTGCGAGAGGATTTGCACGTAGTGTAGGGTGGAGTATCGCCGTGTCAATTTAAGGACCGAACTTCGGTGTTGTATGATCCAAGATATTTCGTGCAAACCACAAGTGTTGTTATGGGGCTTCCTTAAACCAATTAAGTTATCTAGTTTAACTTTGCACATTGGTAGGTGAAGTAGTAAGGGCTTTCCTTTGGGGTTTGCTCGACGGGTGCCCACACCGAGGTGTTGGGAACAACACTTACCAATATAACGGTGTGCGCCACGTCTATGGGGAGTTCCAACATTCCTATGCTCTGAGTTCTCCCAGCTATAGCGTGGGTTTTATCGTCCCGGTGCTGGTGCAAAGTTAGATTAGATAATGTAAAGGTTTTCGTCATGAACATTCTGGCCACACGCTTAAAGTGCGTGAAACTTGCGGCAAAAAGAAAAGGTCATGACTTGTGGGTACAGTTGTACACCTCTGCAGAGTGAAAATCTAATGATTAGCCGTCCCCTCGGTCATGGGAAACTTGGTGAACTTGCACTAGTTAAATGTTTAATTTTCTAAAATGGGTTGTGGGTTGGAACTTGTTTAGCAGCTTTTGTTTTCATGTCAAAGGATCAACATTGATGGATTCCATTTCTGGATTATTCGATATTCACGATGGGTTGTGAATATATTACTTATGCTTTACTTATTTCATATCAGTCAATTATGCTTTTACAAATTCCGTTTGTAAATAACTTGTTTTACAATGTCAATTCTGCTTCATGCAAATTAACTGTAGTAGCCTCCTTTGAAATGGCCTGCATATATATTAGGCTTCGTTCAAGTCTTGCGAGTACGATTGTACTCACCCTTGCTTATATGTGGTTTTTAGGTGGTTAAGTTGTCGAGCTTGAAGGTTCCTTTTAAATCGCGAGTTGCGGGTTTTCTTCGTCGAATCTTTCTAGGGATTATGCCTTGTCGGTTGCCTGCGGGTGTTGGATGGGCACACTACAAGACTTTGCTTCTTTTGCTGCTTATTCTCTGATTTGTAAGAGTTTTCTTTATGTAATAGCTTCCGCTTAATAATATTTGTTGTATGGTTGTGATTCCAATTGGTGTATGTGCGTACTAGCTCTTGATTATGGGACTAGTGCGAAATGCACATTAGATTTCCATTTTGCAAGTTTGTAAAAATGGGGTCAGATCTGATTAGTATCGAGCTATCTTGATCATAGGATGAACCGTAGATAGAATGGTCGTTAGCATTAGAATAATCAAATTCAAAATCTCATGTTTACAAGTTGTTATATTTGCAAAATGTAGATTTTGCTATTCTTCCCTTATCTTGAGATTCTCCTCTTACCCCTACATTCATTTTGTTTCGTAAACAAATTCTTCTTTCCCTTAAATTAAACCTTGACAATTGGAGACTCCGGTGTCTACATCAACAATCTTAAGGAAGAGAAATGTCGCTCCGTGAAGAATGGTGTTGATAGGTTGAATAGGAATATAATAAGCTAAGATATTTTAGAACCCTTGTAAGTTAATCGATGACTGTTTTGTGAGTTTTGTTGAAATCTTCTCTCTTGTATTGCTTACGGGTTACTCTCGCAAATACTAAATCATTTGGTTGAAATTTACGATGTGCCAACCCTTATTTAATAAGAAAATTTAATTAAAAAGATTTTAAGGAACGAAAAGTTGCCTAGTAACCGAACTGAATATAGTCTAAATGTCAATCTTCTCTGGACTGCAGAATGCCTAAAACAAGATCCTTAAGGAAATTATTGGAGTGTGAGGTCGCTCAAAATCCCCGACCCACAAGAGCCAACATTCCAACTCCAGTCCAATCCGGTCCCCAAAATCCAACTGCTAGAACATCCCGACGCAATGTTCGTCATGAATCACCTCCGCCTCTTCAAGACCCAAGTGAAGTATTTCTGAAGAACAATCTCACGAACCTCAAGTCAGAGCTCGAGTCTTGGCAATGCTTGAGCAAGAGCATCGAGTTGATAATCTTCTACTCCAGCCAAGTAATGCGAATACTACCCACCTTAGCGAAGCTAGGGATGGAAATGGGGGTACGCCGCATTACTCCAAGTTGGGAGAGTTTCTGAAGACTCAACCCCCGACTTTCTCCTCATCAGCGGAACCTCTTGATGCCGATGATTGGCTTCGTTCCATTGAGAGCAAGTTAGTCATTACGCAATGTAGTGACTATGAAAAGGTTCTTTATGCTTCTCATCAGCTACATGGAACTGCAGCAGTCTGGTGGGAAAATCATCGAGCGATGCTCCCTGAAGGTCAAACTATATCTTGGGCAGCATTTAAAGAAGCATTTCGTAGGACTCACATTCCTACAAGTGTTATTGAGATCAAGAAGCGAGAATTTATGGAGTTGAAGCAAGAAAGCTTATCAGTGATGGAATATTTATATCGCTTCAACCATCTATCTCGTTATGCTGATTCTGAAGTGGCAGATGAAGTTCGAAGAATTGAGCATTTGAGAGAACATCTGAATGATGAAATCAAGTGGATGCTAGTCGCCCACGACATTCATGATTTCCAAACCTTAGTTGATAAAGCTATTCGAGTGGAGTTCGGCATGAGAACAGTAATGGAAATCCGAAAGCGCAAATGGATAGCTCGTCAGTCTATAAATGATCATTCTCCAAAACAACGTCTATTACAGTCATTCAATGTTCAGCCACATGTTTCTCAATTCCAGCAATGCCGAGGGCGAACTTTTCACCCTCAACAGCCCGCAGTTCATTCACTCTGACAAGCCAAATTATCTTCTAGCACTCGGTGCGAAGCCTATCCTTGTCCTAAGAAGGATTACGAGCGACTTTATGCGCACTGCAGCCCTCAAGTAAAGATCAGATGGTTGGAAAGTTGAAAATCTCTAAGTCACCCTCTACTTCAAAGCAAGTTACTATTTCTGGTCGTCTGCACCATGTGACAGCAGAAGAAGCTCATAATGCACCTGATGTGGTACTAGGGACATTCCTTGTTCACTCTGTACCTACATTGGTGTTATTTGATTCCGGTGCGTCACATTCCTTCATATCCAACAAGTTCATTAAGCAGCATGAACTTCAAGCTGATTTGCTTCCCACAAAGATGATAATCTATTCGCCAGGAGCAACGATGAAAACCTCGAAACTTTGTTCTGAGGTATGCATTGAGATTAGCGGAGTATCTTTCTATGCTAATCTTATTGCTATTGAGACCTCGGGACTAGATGTGATCCTCGGTATGGATTGGTTGTCTAAGCACAAAGGCTATATTGATTGTGCTAACCGATCTATATCCCTTCTCAATCCAGATGGGATCCAAGTGCTATTTTCTTGATCGAGAGCACTCGGCTCAACACCATTTCTTGGTTACGCTTTGGTTCTGAATGAGTCAAGTACCAGTGGTATGTGAGTATCCTGATGTGTTCCCAGATGAACTACCAGGAATGCCTCCAGACCGAGACATGGAATTTGTCATTAATCTTGTTCCTGGAATAGCACCTATCTCTAAGCGACCTTATCGCTTACCTCTAGATGAGTTGGCAGAATTGAAGAAGCAACTCAATGAGCAATTGGATAAAGGATTTATTCGCCCTAGTTCATCTCCGTGGGGCAGTCCTGTACTATTTGTTCCTAAGAAAGACGGTGGTCTACGCATGTGCATAGATTATCGTGCTTTAAATGAGGTCACTGTCAAGAACAAATATCCACTTCCTCGTATTGATGATCTTTTTGATCAATTGAATGGTGCTCATGTATTCTCAAAGATTGATTTGAGACATGGGTATTATCAGTTGAAGATGAAGCCCGAGGACATTCCAAAGACTGCCTTCACCACTCGTTACGGGTTGTATGAGTACACCGTAATGTCATTCGGACTTACAAATGCTCCTGCCAGTTTTATGTGCCTTATGAATAAGGTCTTTATGGAGTATCTGGACAAGTTCGTAGTGGTGTTCATTGATGACATTCTCATTTATTCCAAGACTGAAGAAGATCATGTGCAACACTTGAGTATGGTACTTGGAAAGCTTCGTGAACATAAACTCTATGCCAAGTTCGAGAAATGTGAATTCTGGTTAAAGGAAGTCGCATTTCTTGGACATGTTCTTTCGGAAGGCGGAATTGCAGTGGACCCAAGAAAGATCCAAGCCATTACAGAATGGGAGCCACCTCAGTCTGTTCCTAAGGTCCGAAGTTTTCTCGGTTTAGCGGGATACTATCGCCGCTTTATCGAAAACTTCTCCAAAATTGCTCGTCCAATGACTCAACTACTGAAGAAGGAAAAGAAATTTGAATGGACCCCAGAATGTGAAGCAAGTTTCCAAGAACTTAAGAAAAGATTAACTACAGCTCCAATTCTTATTGTGCCTGATATTCATAAGAGTTTCGATGTATATTGCGATGCATCACGACACGGTCTTGGATGTGTTTTGATGCAAGAAAGAAAGGTTATCGCATATGCTTCGCGTCAACTTCGGCCGCATGAACAAAATTATCCTACTCATGATTTAGAACTAGCAGCCGTTGTCCATGCTCTGAAGATTTGGAGACACTATCTTATTGGCAATCGATGTGAAATCTATCTGCACCACAAAAGTCCAAATATTTCTTCACCCACCAGATTTAAATCTCGAGCAAAGGAGATGGTTAGAATTGATCAAAGACTATAACCTTGGCATTCATTACCATCCTGGTAAAGCTAATGTTGTAGCTGATGCTCTCAGTCGAAAGCTTCATTGTCTTTTCGTCTCCGATCAATCTGAGCTGCAAAGTGAGTTCCAAAAGCTCAATTTGGATTTGGTTGAAGAAGGCTATGTTGCTACTCTTGAATTGCAACCTACCCTCAGAACTCATATAAAAGCCGCTCAACTCAAGGATGAGGCCATTGCCAAAATTAGAAAACAGTTAAAAGAAGGTGTTGAATCTGAATTCTCGGAAAGTCCGGATGAAGTAATTATGCGAGGGAATCGTATATATGTCCCAAGTGATCCTGAACTCAAGAAGCTGATTTTGAAGGAATCTCATGAATCTCCTCTTTCTATCCACCCTGGGAGTACAAAAATGTATCGAGACCTAAAACAAGAATATTGGTGGCCGGTATGAAAAGGAAATTGCTGCCTATGTCGCCGAGTGTGACGTATGTCAGCGAGTTAAAGCCGAACATCAACGCCCTGCTGGACTCCTTCAGCCCTTGCAAATCCCCATGTGGAAATGGGAAGACATTAGTATGGATTTTATCACCGGTCTACCTAGGACTCGGAAAGGAAATGATTCTATATGGGTCATTGTTGATCGGTTAACAAAAGTGGCTCACTTCATCCCAGTTAAGACCACATATCAAGGAGACAAGCTTGCAGAATTGTATATGGAGAACATTGTGCGTCTGCACGGCGTTCCAAGAACTATTGTTTCCGATCGAGGCTCCCAATTTACTTCCCAATTTTGGGAAAGTTTGCACAGTCTGTTAGGAACTAAGCTAAACTTGATCTGACTTATCATCCTCAAGCAGATGGGCGATGAAAAAGTAAATCAAGTCTTGGAAGATATGCTCGAGCTGTGTGCTTTCATACAGCGCTAATTGGGAAAAGAGTCTTGCATTTTTGAATTCTCCTATAACAACACTTTCAAGCCGGTCTTCAAATGTCGCCATTTGAAGCATTATATGGGAGAAAATGCGAACCCTCTTTTCGGTCGAAGTTGGAGAAAGAAAATTTTTCGCCCAGATCTTATCCAAGAGGCCCAAGGGCAAGTGGATGTAATCGAAGCCGATTGAAAGAAGCCCAATCGCGTCAAAAGAGTTATGCCGATAATCGTCGGCGTGAACTTAGCCGAAAAGGTGATCATGTTTACCGAAAGTCTCACCACTCCGTGGAGTTCGTCGTTTCGGATCCGTGGAAAACTAGCTCCCGGTATATTGGACCATATCAAATTCTCGAGAAGATGGGTGAGTTGGCATACAAGTTGGAACCGCCACCTCGGTTATCCAAGTTCATAATGTCTTTCATGTTTCGCAACTCAAGAAATGTCTTCGTGTACCCACCGAATTCACCAATTTAGAAGACATTGATATCCAACAGATTTGTCATATCGAGGCGTCCGATTCGCATCCTCGAAGAAGCGAGCGCCACACAAGAAACAAATCCCACAAAATGCTAAAAGTTCAATGGAGCAACCACACCGAAGATGAAGCAACCTGGGAACGTGAAGATCACCTGCGAAAAGAATTCCCAGATTTCTTTTAGTCCTTGCAAATCTCGAGGACGAGATTTTTGTAAGGGGGGTAGATTTGTAACATCCTGAAAAATGGAATAATATAAAAATTCATATTTTGAATTTGAATATAATTATTTCTGATTTTTCTTGACATGATTGAAATTTATTTGGATTTCTTTGCATTTTTGTGTTGAATGAAAAATCAAACGACTAGAATTAAAGAATGGATAATGGTGAAAAGATAAAATGGTAAAAGATAAATTTTGGAAAAATTACCATAGAACCTTAACCTCTCTGGTAAGTCAGTAAAATCAAGAAGTAAAATTTTGTGCACAGAAAAATGGATAAATAAAATTTATGTCACCTCTTTTTGACTAGAAACAGTGCTAGTCAGAATTAATGAAAAATATTCGAAGATTATCTGGATCTGCAAAAATTACCAAATAACCCTCAGTGAAGTGTTTACACCTGGTAAAAATCTTAGGAATTGATCATGTAGGCAGAGCCCTCTAATAATTCAAAAACAGAGACCATCAAAAACTAGAAATTCTCATGTCAGAATTTCTATAAAATAACTACCCAATATTTTGAGTTTAAAATTTTACAGATACATTCTTGACCAAGTTATAACCCCTCATAAAAGTTTCAAAAATTAATAATAAGGTTTGAACCTTTAAATAAATACAAAACCGAAAATCAAATCTTGTACAAGTCTACAGTGTCAGAATTTTAAATAATTAATTACAAGATATTTTGACCTACAAATTTTACTGAGGTAAGAAGACTACCAGTAGAGACCAGCCAAAAAGTTTCACAAAATTACGCAGTGATCTGATAGCGATTTGAATGATCACATGGAGCTGTCCAGCTGAAGCTTATCACTTTGGCTCGATTTCTCTCGCCGACATGTGGGCCAGCCTTTATTCTGTATCGGTTCGCTGGCAAGCAGCGGGAAAACCCGCAGTCTCTGCCGGTGGTCCCGGGGTCCACTCGTCAGCACTGATCTTCCCTCTCCCTCTCTGCTTTTTCCCTCGCCGACCGAGCGTTCCCGAGCCTTCGCGCATGCTCTCGCCTGACTCGTTGCACGTCGCTGCTGCCGATCAAGTCACGCTAGACCTCAGTCCTCGTGCGCCATACCTTGACCAGCCCGCGTCAATTCCTTGCCGGAGAGACCTCACGCCACAACTCGCGCCACCTTGTCCAAACCGAGCCGCAACTTCCTCCCGTGTCCAAACCCTGTGAGACCGATATCTCTTGCTATAAATACTAGTGCTACGTCGCACTGAGCTTCCCTTCACCCTCATTCACCCCCAGAACCAAATGATCAAGCCAAAATCGTGTTCTTCGCCATTTCGCCCGAAAAACCGAGAAGGGGGAGAAACTTCAATTCGGGCAAATTGGTTAGCAATTCTCGAAATTGATTCTTCCTCTAGCTTCACTCGACACCGTAGATTACTAAACACCCCGAAATTTCATCTCTTTTCATCGGCAGAGCTTCCTCACCGTGCCCATTTCGTCTCCACGGCCGGCCGCCGGTGACAGCCCAAACCGTCGCTTCTCCGGCCCGGCCAACTGGAAAAATGGAATGCCCTGACCCTATGGATGCTTAAAGTGCTACCGATCCAACCGGAAATCGCTTCCATCTCTTCTCCGGCGAGCTCCTTCTCCTTCCGCCGCATGCCGCCGGTGGTAGGCCCCCTCGGCCATCCCCGCCGGCGAGCGACCCCAGCCCCAGATGCGCCAAGACCTCCGGTGCTGCTGTTCATCCATTCGGTAGAAATCCGCCGTAGCTCGTGGCCGGCGAGCCTAGCCTCTTCCTCTGTTCTCGATCATTGTGCGATGGACCCCCTCTGTCAGTCGGTTAAATCATCCTCAGTGCAAATGGTAAAAGGCGTCTTCTCTTCTGGAAAACGTATTTTCATTTTTCCAATTATTTTCAATACTCGATATAATTCAACCATTTGTAACTTTTGCATTATAACTCCGAATTGAGTGAAATCAAATTATAAATTCATCTAAAATCTAGTTCTTTCAGAATATAAAATAATATTTTGAAAATGTTCGCTGGGTAAATTTGAAATTCAAATTTTAAAGAAAGGGCTAAAAACACACTTCATATTAAAAAGTTGTAAATAAACTTAAAAATGAGTGGAACCAATTTTAGTGAAATGCTCATGTTACCAGGAGTTCAAATATATAAAAATATTTTAATTTCATTATTGTTTGAAATACTTTTTATCAAAGATAGTATTCAATATATTAGAAAATTCAAATATACATAATTTGAATACATGAAACATAGAATAAGTAAAATATAATTTCTAAATATTATCATGGCAGTAGAATACCTTACTGTTCCAAAATAATTAATAAATGAACTTGATTTGAATTAACTTGAAAAGTATAAAATAACTTAAATGTAAAATGTTCATATACATATATCATACAAAGTCAAATGGTTGTAAAATAGGTCAAATGAATTCAAATGATCGTCAAACCAGTTTAGTTATACCCCTGGCATCATAAGGTTTCCAGATATCAAATAATATTTAAAGTTGCTATATAAAACAGTAAATGATTAATGGTCAAAAAGTAAATATTTGCATATCGGAATAGTTATAACTTTCACGAATAAACTTCAAATTTGATAAAACCAAATCCTATAGCTCTGAAAAATAGTACCCTTACTGATTAGGTAAAAATATCTTATGTTAGTGCTAGGTTGAAATAAAATAATGTTAAACCCTAATGATCATTTATAGGAAAAACATTGCGGATAAAAGCCAATGGTCGTAAAACCAACTATAAATCA
Organism: Otatea glauca; assembly: GCA_036346275.1. NCBI lineage: Eukaryota > Viridiplantae > Streptophyta > Magnoliopsida > Poales > Poaceae > Otatea > Otatea glauca. The sequence goes on from CM070715.1 coordinate 24,301,982, forward strand.
CTTCTAATATCATACCCTGTTAATACCTGAAAAATGAGTAGATTATCTGAGGCGGTATAGCCGCAATCTTATATCAAAAGCTGAACCCTTAACGAGTAGTAAATTGCACCATCAAGCGTTTTCATCAATCCGCAGAACCTCTCGTCTAAAAGCCAAAATGTTTGAAATCAGTCTAGATATGTTATTCAAAGTATATGCTATTAAGTTCCGGAGAAATAACCTCATTTTATCATGTTTTACATATAAACTGTAATAGTCAAATAACCCTTCGTTCTATGTTTAGCGAACCCTACCGCAATAAGGATTAAGTGAACTTTGTAATAAGGAATTTGAAGTTAATAAATTTGTATCACCAGAACCTTCTTAAAAACTATAAATAAATCTAATTAGCTACCTTATCAGTCATAACCTGCTCAGATCGTTTCTTATGCAAATCACTTAAAGAATTAAGTATGTTTTGCATAACTCCTTTAATTGGTATTTCAATTCTTTTAATCCAAATAATTTTAGCATCTATAATTCGAAGTTCTAAATACTAGAATTCATAATTTTAGCCTCTTGAATTAAGTAAATCAAGAGAAGATAATCTATAAAAGAAACCTGTTTCGTTATCTCAAAACCATTAAGAATATGAATTTGTAAGTATCTAAATCATGAGGTCGTAAATAATTCAAACCCTAAATCATCCCTGTTTATGCAATGAATCTTTATTTGATTTTACATGCATCTTCTTTTCGCCTTTATTGAAGTTTATTATTTGCTATTTTCCGATCAATCGACGTAGAATTCGACGTCCTTCCTCCGCCGTTGCCTCAATAAATCTGCGATCGCGTCTTAAAAGTAAGCGATATATGAGCAAGGCAAGCACCCTCCTTTGACCATCTTGATCCCGAATTTAATTTGCATTGTTTATTAAAATGTTTTATGCATACGTTTACTTTTTGTAAATTGCTATTTTGTGGTCTTGGTAGTTATACCTATTGTCTCATGAAACTTCCTTGATAAGTATGAATATGTGAACCTTGATAACCATAGATTAAGCTTAGACAATTACTTAATGTCGCCATGGGTATATCGATTACTTTTATCCATGCTTAGCCATGCTTTTAGATCAAATAAATGATGATGATGATCGATCAAAATGTGTTCTTTGTGAAATGGAAAATGTTGTCATTGTAGTGTTGGCTATGGGTATTTTGATTAAAACCCAAAAAAACTATGGTTTCGATGCGGGCGATTATTGGCAATAGCGGAGGTGCGAGAGGATTTGCACGTAGTGTAGGGTGGAGTATCGCCGTGTCAATTTAAGGACCGAACTCGGTGTTGTATGATCCAAGATATTTCGTGCAAACCACAAGTGTTGTTATGGGGCTTCCTTAAACCAATTAAGTTATCTAGTTTAACTTTGCACATTGGTAGGTTTGAAGTAGTAAGGGCTTTCCTTTCGGGTTTGCTCGACGGGTGCCCACAACGAGGTGTTGGGAACAACACTTACCAATATAACGGTGTGCGCCACGTCTATGGGGAGTTCCAACATTCCTATGCTCGAGTTCTCCCAGCTATAGCGTGGGTTTTATCGTCCGATCTTTGGTGCAAAGTTAGATTAGATAATGTAAAGGTTTTCGTCATGAACATTCGGCCACACGCTTAAAGTCGTGAAACTTGCGGCAAAAAGAAAAGGTCATGACTTGTGGGTACAGTTGTACACCTCTGCAGAGTGAAAATCTAATGATTAGCCGTCCCCTCGGTCATGGGAAACTTGGTGAACTTGCACTAGTTAAATGTTTAATTTTCTAAAATGGGTTGTGGGTTGGAACTTGTTTAGCAGCTTTTGTTTTCATGTCAAAGGATCAACATTGATGGATTCCATTTCTGGATTATTCGATATTCACGATGGGTTGTGAATATATTACTTATGCTTTACTTATTTCATATCACCAATTATGCTTTTACAAATTCCGTTTGTAAATAACTTGTTTTACAATGTCAATTTCGCTTCATGCAAATTAAGCGTAGTAGCCTCCTTTGAAATGGCTCGCATATATATTAGGCTTTGCTCAAGTCTTGCGAGTACGATTGTACTCACCCTTGCTTATATGTGGTTTTTAGGTGGTTAAGTTGTCGAGCTTGAAGGTTCCTTTTAAATCGCGAGTTGCGGGTTTTTCTTCGTCGAATCTTTCTAGGGATTATGCCTTGTCGGTTGCCTGCGGGTGTTGGATGGGCACACTACAAGACTTTGCTTCTTTTGCTGCTTATTCTCTGATTTGTAAGAGTTTTCTTTATGTAATAGCTTCCGCTTAATAATATTTGTTGTATGGTTGTGATTCCAATTGGTGTATGTGCGTACTATCTACTGATCATGGGACTAGTACGGAAATGCACATTAGATTTCTATTTTTGCAAGTTTGTAAAAATGGGGGTCGTTACAATAACTCGAGGAAAACTGTGTACATGCATCACCGCAGGTTCCTTCGCAGGAATCACCCCTACCGCAATATGAAGAAACAATTCGACGGGACAAAAGAGGATGGTATAGCTCCAAGGCCTCCTCGTGGGGAAGAGGTATATGATATGGTTAAGGATATTAATGTTGTACTTGGAAAGGGAGAGAGTAATAATAAATCGAGGTCTCGTACTGAGAAGATCACGTGGAAGAAGAGATCGATATTTTGGAACTTGCCCTATTGGAAGGACTTAGAAGTTCGACACTGCATAGACGTCATGCAACATGTTAGTACTCCAAAACTTCCATGAAGTCAATGGTTGCGACACTTTGTTACTTCCCTATTCTCAGAGTTGTTGATGTAGACGTCACTACGTTTATTGATTTATTACCAGAATTGTTTTCAAAAGATTTGTCGGTAGTTTTTATTAAGCATAAGGAGAGAGTTTCTTCTAGATAGGATAACTAGAAGTGAAGAGAGAAAATTCTACAAGGAAGAAATGGGTATATGAATTATCCATTAAAAGGGAAGGGTGTACAGATAAAGAAACTAAATCTCACAAATGGAAAAAAAGTACATCTACAATTAATGCTGCTCTTTTTATATTCCTATTAGAAAATAGGATTTTCAATTTATTTATTTATTTATTTATTTATTTTATTATTATTATTTTTTTTTACAACCATCTCAAGGTTTCTATTTAGAAGTATAGAACTTCTCGGGTTATAGTTCATTTTCATGGTATATAATCTAGACAATGTAATGAGGTAAATGGTTAAGAATTATTATTGGAAAAATTAAACTTTAACTAGCCAAAACAGCTTATGTAAATTGGTGTGGTCTCAAGTAAAGCTAGAAATGATAATGGTAACTATATTACTAATCCTAATAATTGCTTGATTTTGAGAAAAGCTAATGGTTATAATGGTTTACAGATAAAAAGTTCTACCAAGAAAGGGTAAGTTTGGAAGAAATTTTTATAGAAAGAAGAGATGAGCTATCTTATGATTTCCAATTTATCCAATGGGTTAAGTTTCCTATATTTATACATACGGACAACTTATTGTGAAACTTCAACCTAGAGGTTAAGTTCACATATAAATCATCCTAACCAACCAAATAAAACCAATCTTCAAGTAGCGAGTTATAAACACCACATAAAAAAAATGCTTTATCTAACTAGAGCGGAATAACATGCTATGTATAAGGGTTCCTATCTTAAGGCAAGTCATAATATATTCTATCCTTCTGCACTTTACTGCTAGGTGAAGTCGTCTCTTCATGCATGAGGTTCTTGAGCTTTATTCGCATTGTCGAGATTAGTGAAGCGTTATCGGCTCCAATAAGATTGTTGGCGTAAACCATGTAGCCTTCATTTGCAAGCAAGATAGTGACATACCTCGGACATCTTGAAACAATAGCGAGGATAAACTATCTTTAAGGAATGAGAAGAATTTGTTTACAAATCAAAATGAAAGTAGTGGTAAGAATAAGATCTTAAGAATGAGGAGAGAATAGCAAAATCTACATTTTGCAAATATGATAACTTTGAAACATAAGATTTTGAATTTGCTTATCCCAATGCTAACGACCATTCTATCTAGGGTTTATCCTACAATCGGATAGCTCGATACCAATCTTTGTGAGACCCGTTCGATGAGCAGGAACCTCCATGTGATTACTGTGCCATTCCCTGGATCAGTAGCTAGCACTCACATGTTTACAACAATTGGAATCACAACCATACAACAAATATTAATTAAGCGGAAGCTATTACATAAAGAAAACTCTTACAAATCGTAGATAAAGCAAGATAAGAAGCAAAGTCTTGTAGTGTGCCCATCCAACACCCGCAGAAACCGACAAGGCATAATCCCTAGAAAGATCACGACGAAGAAAAACCCGCAACTGCGACGAAAGAACCTTCGAAGCTCGGCAACTTAACCACCTAAAAACCACATATAAGCAAGGGTGAGTACTTTCGTACTCCGCAAGACTTGAGCAAAGCCTATAATATATGCAGCCATTTCAAAGGAGGCTACTACGGTTAATTTGCATAAAGCGAAATTGACATTGTAAAACAAGTTATTTGCAAACGGAATTTGTAAAAGCATAATTGATGATATGAAATAAGTAAAGCATAAGTAATATTCACAACCATCGTGAATATCGAATAATCCAGAAATGGAATCCAACAATGTCGATCCTTTGACATGAAAACAAAAGCTGATAAAACAGGTTCCAAACCAAAACCCAATTTTGGAAAATACCAAAGCATTCTAACATTGGAATGACTTCACCAAGTGTCCTTGACCGTGGACACGGCTAATCGATTAGATTTACACTCTGCAGAGGTGTACACTTTACCCACAAGGAATGATCAACCTCTTTTGCGGATCGCTTAACACACTTCCTTTGGTGTGTCGGCAAGGAGATCATCTGAGCCGTTACATTATCTAGATGTGGCTTTGAACCAGCCGGACGCGTTGACCTCGCCATGGAAACGAAACACTCACCCAAGACACGGATCCATACACACCACACCCACTCCACGTTTACATTCACGGCAAGGCGTACACCGTTGCATTGGTATGTAGAAACCCCTACAGACAAACCGAAACGGAATGCCTGTGCAGTACTCCCGCCTTCCTTAGATGCAAAGCCACACCTAAACAACTTAATAGGCTAAGACTGTCCCATACCAGCCCTCGTGGTTGTACGAAATTCTTGGATCTATAGCGTCCCATTGCTCGGTCCTTAATCCGACACGGGCGATACTCCACCCTAACTACGTGCAAATCCTCTGCACCTCGGCTATTGCCAATAATCGCCGCATCAAAGCCATAGTTTTATTTTGGGTTTTTAATCAAAATATCCATAACCAACAGCTTTATTTCCAACATTTTCCATTTCTTAAGAAACAAGTTTTGATATGATCATCAATCCTCAATGATTCTAAAGCATGGCTAAGCATGGATAAAAGTAATCGCATATACCCACAATGACATTAAGTAACTGTCTAAGCTCAATCTATGGTTATCAAGGTACACATGTTCATACTTATCAAGGAAGTTTCATGAGACAACAGGCATAATTACCCGTACCACAAAATAGCAATTTACAGAAAGTAAACGTATGCATGAAACATTTTAATAAACAATGCAATTTAAATACTGGGATCAAGATGGTCAAAGGGGGTGCTTGCCTTGCTCATATATCGTTTACGACGAAGACGCGATCGCAGACGACGGAGGCAACGGCGGAGGAAGGGACGTCGAATTCTACACGTCGATTGATCGGAAAATAGCAAATAATAAACTTCAATAAAGGCGAAAAGAAGACAGACAGAAAATCAAATAAAGATTCATTGCAGAAAACAGGAACACTTAGGGTTGAATTATTTACGACCTCATGATTTAGATACTTACAAATTCATATTCTTAATGGTTTTGAGATAACGAAACAGGGTTTCTTTTATAGATTATCTTCTCTTGATTTACGAATTCAAGAGGCTAAAAATATGAATTCTAATATTTATTACTTCGAATTATAGATGCTAAAATTATTTGGATTAAAAGAGTTGAAACACTAGTTAAGGTTACGCTAATAGCACTTGGCCTTAAGATTTTGCATATGAAGGGTTTTAAATAAGTTATGATTGACAAGCTAGCTAATTAGATTTATTTATAGATTTAAGAAGGTTCTGGTGATACAAATATATTAACTACAATTTTCTTATTACTAGGATCACTTATTCTTGCTATGACAAGGTTTATTAAACATACAACTAAGGGTTATTTGACTATTAAAGTTTTTAAGCAAAACATGATGGAATAAGGTTATTTCTTCGGAACTTAATAGCATATACTTTGAATAACATATCTAAGCTGATTTCATATATTTTTGAGTTTAGACGAGACATCATTCTCATAGTTGAAAATGCTTAGGTGATATAAAAGGTTACGACAATCATACTTTTTAGGGGTATTCAACTAGCAGGATTTAGTTGAAATGAAAGTTGTAAATGAAATATTTTTCTAGAATATGGTAGTACATATCCCAAGTATTATTTCTAAACTTATTTCTAATACATTTGCATTTAGACGAGAGGTTCTACGGATCGATGAAAAGGCTTGATAGTTCAATTTTTACTCGATAAGAGTTCAGTTTTTGATACAAGACTGCGACTACACCGCCTAGGATAATTTATCCATTTTTCAGGCATTAATAGGGCATGATACTAGAAGTAATTTAAGGTTGGTTTTGCGACAATTGGTTTTTATCCGCGATGTTTTTCCTATAAACAATCATTAGGGTCTAACATTATTTTATTTCAACCTAACACAAACATAAGGTATTTTTGTCTTCACAGCAGGGGTACTATTTTTTGAGGTTATTAGATTTGGTTTCATCAAATTCTGAATTTATTCGCGAAGGTTACAACTATTCCAAATATGCAATTATTTACTTTTTGACCATTAATCATTTACTGTTTTATGTAGTAAACTTTAAGTATTATTTTATATCTGGAAACCTTATACTGCCAGAGGTATAATAAAACTGGTTTAGCGATTATTTGAATTCATTTGATCTCTCTATTGACTATTTGATTCTATATGCATGTACATATACATTTTATATTTAGATTATTTCATATTGTTAAAGATAGTTCAAATCAAATTCATATATTAATTATTTTGGTAAATTCAGGTATCCTACTGTCATAATAGTATTCAGAAATTAAATTTTACTTATTCCATGTTTCATTTATTCAAATAATGTATATTTGAATTTCTAATGCTTTGATTACAATCTTTAATAGAAAGTGATTCAAACATAAGTGAAAATCAAATATTTTTATATATTTGAACTTCTGAAACATGAGTATTTCACTAAAATTAGTTCCATTCCATTCCAAATTTGTTTACAACATTTTAATATATAGCACTTCTTTAAGCCTTTACTTTAAATTTGAATTTCAAATTTATCCAGTGAACATTTTCAAAATGTTATTGCATATTCTGAAAGAACTAGATTTTATATGAATTTATAATTTTGTTTCACTTTATTTGGACTAAAGATTCAAAAGTTATTAATGTTTGAAGTGGCTCGGTTTTGGAAATTGAATTGAAAACTAGAAATACGTTTTCAGAGCTGAGAAAGCGTATTCTACCGAATGCACTGAAGTTGCTTCGCGCCATCGACAGAGGGGCCCACAAAGCAGATGACCGGAGAACAGAGGTGGCGCTAGAGTTGCTCGGCGACGGCTCTCCGGCGAGGGTCCGGCCGAATGGATAGCACGGTAGGCACCAGGAGGTCTTGGCGCACATGTGGGTGGGGTCGCTCACCGGCGGGGACGGTCGGAGCGGGCTGCCACCGGCGGCATGCGGCGGTGGAAGGTGAGGCTCGCCGGAGAAGAAAGGTAGTGGTTCCTCGGCCGAATCGGTAGCAGTGGAAGCTTCAGTGGGTCGCTAGGGTTCCATTTTGGCCATCGATTCGCTCGGAGAAGCTACGGTCTGGGTTGTCACCGTGCGCCGGAGTCGGAGGAGAAAGGCGCCCGGTGAGGAAGCTCTGTAGGTGAAAAGAGGTAAAATTTCGGGGTGATGAGTAAACTAGGAAGTCAGGTGGTGCTAGAGGAAGAATCAATTTCAAGGATGGATACCAATTTCGCGCGAATTGAAGATCTCCCCTCTTTTCGGGTTTTCAGTAGAAACGGTGAAGAACACGAGTCTCGGTTCTGGTGTTTGGTCCAGGAGATGAGCAAGGAAGAAGGGAGTCTCAAGGCGACGGCACACAAGTATTTATAGCCGGGGATTCGAGTTGCACAGGATTTGAACGCGAGAGGGTGTTGCGGCGGTTCTTTGCGGTTGACGAGGTGGCGCGTGATCTCTCGGCAAGGAAACGATGTGAGTTCGACAGGTATGGCGCACAGCTCCCAAGGATGAACGTGGAGGCAATCAATCACTCGGGTGGCGCGAATCGCGCGAGACGCCGCTGGCGCGAAGTTTCTCGAGCGTCGGGAGGACGACTCGGCAGGAAAAGAAGAAGAGAGGCAGAGGGAAGAGTGACGACAAGTGGGTCCGGGTCCACCAGTCAGTGTCCAAGGGAATTTTTCCGTTGCCGCTGAACGGTTACGGCACAGATGGACATGGCCCCACACGTCGGTGAGTGAAAGCGAGGCGGAGGATAAGTTTCAACGGACAGCTCCATGTGAGCCTTAAAACGCTATCAAATCAGTGTGTGATTTTGTGAAACTTTTTGACTGACCTTAACTGGTAGTTTCTAACCTTCAGAAATAATTCGAGACTCAAATACCGCATGGTTAAATTATAAAAATTCTGACACTGTACATCACTCAAAATTCCCATTTCGGATTTGTATTTATTTAAATGTTCAAACCTTATTATTTATTTTTGTAACTTTTATGAGAGGTTATATGTAGGTCAAGTATGTCTCTGTAAAATTTTCAAGACAAAATATTGGGTATTTATTTTATATAAATTCTGACATTAGGATTTCTAGTTTTTGATGGTCTCTATTTTTGAATTATTAGAGGGCTTTGCCAACATGATCAAATCCTGATATTTTTACCAGAGATAAGTTTTACCCTGAGGGTGTTTTGGTAATTTTTCCAGCTTCAGATAATCTACGAATATGTTTCATAAATTTTGACTTGCACTGCTTCTAGTCAAAAAGAGGTGACATTAATTTTATTTACCCCTTTTCCTGTGCATAAAATTTTACTTCTTGATTTTACTGACCTAACAGAGAGGTTAAGGTTCTATGGTAATTTTTCCAAAATTGATCTTTTACCATTTTACCTTTTTACCATTATCCATTCCTTAATTCCATTTCTTCAATTTTTCATTCAATGCAAAAATCCAAATAAATCCAAATAAAATTCCAATCATGTCAGGAAAAATCAGAAATAATATATTAAAATTCAAAATATGAATTTTTATATTATGGCATTTTTCGGGATGTTACAAATCTACCCCCCTTACAGAAATCTCGTCCCCGAGATTTGCAAGGACTAAATGGGTTTGGAAATTCTTTCTCGAAATGATCTCGTTGTTTCCTCGTCTTCTTATTTCCAGTATAGTCGCTTTGCAAAACATCGTTCTTGCGATTCCAAAGTGACGTGGCTAGAATGGAGAAGATTTCTATTTGGGTTTCAGCGTAGCGATGAGGAATATTACTACATATCTCTTTTGATTGCATAACTAGGATTGTTAATAATGACAATCTAATTTTTAGAATGACACGCGATATGTTTAGAATTTTTGAGGGGAAATAATTATTGTTTGTTACTCGATTCATTTGGGAAGAATTTAAAGTTATCATCAAGAAATGATATTTGAATATAATGGTTGATCTGCACGATTTAACAACAGTTGATAAAATTAGGTGAGAATAAATGTTATTCTAGGCTGTCTTTAGATTGAAAACAAGGTAGGATAATTCAAGAATTTAGGTTAAGGTAGGAAGATTATAAAATTATCCCGATGATTTAATTTGCTTGATCATCTAGAGGGTTTTGATTTTCTTCGCGTTTGGTACTTATGAAAGATTATAATGTATAAAGTCAAAAAGGTTGATTGTAGGAATTGCATATATAAAGGACGTAATTGATATTACATTAAGTGCCAAGTGTAATTACATAAGGAAGGTCTTTACATTCAACGCCTAACATGAAGGCAGGGGTTGTTCTGGATACTTGATGCTTCCTAGGTCCTGATATAACTTGAAAATCTCTGATGTCATTCTTGACGAGATGAAGAGCTCTACTTGGGTAGATTGTGGTGTAGTGATGAGGTTCTTCTCGATCGACGCAAACGGCGTTGTCCATCTTATTCGAAACAATAGAAGATTATTCACTGACGTTATAAAACAGATAGAGGATTGATCGAGCAATGGTTAGAGATGAAACTGGAAGTTTAGCACTTGATATCTTACCGGCTATTTGGAAGGATTAAGATAAGATATATTTTGATGAGAGTTCAGTTAAATTCACAAGGTAATATTCCGCTTATCGAAATATTACTTTAAGATTAGACACAATGATTTCAAATTAATCTAAGTTCTGACAGAAACTATATTTATATGAGATGTACCTGGCATTGTGTCAGGTATGCCATGATTGATGTCTTGAGTTGGAGTGAATGCAGAGATAGGGTCTTGCTGGCCTTGATGTCGACTTTGCGACTGCTGTTGTTTGGCTTCATGGGGTTGAGGTGGATTTTGCTTCTTCTTTGGGTACTTGTTGGCATAATGCCCACGTTCACGATAGCAAAAGCAAGTAACAGTGATTGCTTGGTCTTGAGCACCGGACGGCTGTTCACTGATGTTGTTGGAGGAATGAACAAATGATGGTTGAAATTGAGGGTGGAATTGAGCAGGATGCTTTTTGGGGCAAGCGTCTTCGTTCAATCGCCTCTTCTTTAACTGATTCTTCGAGCAAACTGATTCAGATTTTGTTCCTCCTATTCTTGGAGTTATAATCTTAACTGATGTAACTTCTGGTATGACCATGGTTGCAGAAAATATTTGTTCTTCTTGCGGGCATCGCGTAGCTAGATGACCCTTCTTGTGACAGTTGAAGCACTCACGCTTCTCTTGTGGCGTCTTGGTGGGTATGATTGGATTCTCAATACTGTCTTCCTTTTTAATTTCAGCTTGCGGACATTCCCTTGCCCAATGTCCTTCTTCACCACACAAGAAACATGCTGATGGCGATGGCCATTTATTACTTCCTGGATGAAGGCGATCAAAGTCTATGTGTTGCTTCTTTAACTCCTTAGGTAATATTTTCTGTGTAGCTAGTTTTTCCCTTCTGATTGCCAAATCTTGAGCAACTAAGGCCCAAAATTTCTCTCGCTGATGCTGAATTGTATTGGCAACTATCGGACCTAGGGGACATTGAGCTGGGCAATGGTCATAACCTTCACAAAGGTAACAAGTGATATTACTCATGGGACATTTTCCAGGAGAATGATTTCCTTCACAGCTGGAGCAATTTATTGCATGCTCATCAGCAGTGTGTCCTATTTCTCCACAGCGAATGCAAGCACGATCTTCAGATTGGTTGGGTTGGCAACACTTCAAAGAACATCGTTTAGGTATTGAGTGAAATGTAGGAGTAGGCTTCTGATCTAAACCATTTCCTTTTCGGGCAAGAACTGAGTCAAGGTTGGAATTGTTCTGTACTAAATGTTGGGAACCTGGCTGAACTAAGGTAGGATTATCCGTTGATGGCTGAAAGCTTAACATGGCTTCACTTTCCAAGATTTTACTGAGGAATCTTGTCACAGGTATCCTGCAACAATGATTGTTAGGAAAAGTTATTTCGACAGAATTCTGTTGGGTTTCATGAAGTGAATGAGGAGCGCTAGCAATTTATACCAAGATTCTTTAGTAATAAAAAGCTAACTTAAAGAGAGGTACATGGTATACTAAAGTGTTTGAAATGATTGAAAGGATATATCTCAACTAGAGTTATTTAGGAAGTGCCTAAGGTTGATTATAAAGGCCGAAAAACTTATTACTCATTACTGGTAGTTGATGCGTTAATGGATTGTTTCGAAGGTGTCTTCAAGATATTGAAATTGGAAGGATATGGTTAGATGAAAGTTATCTGTTTTACAAAGCAACATTCTGTTGATTAAAATATCATTTTGAGAATAACCTATATATGGATTTGGTAATTACTGATTAATTTATAAGACAGTGTCTCATTCATTAAAACGTTGTTCCAAGGTTGGTTACTAAGTAGTTATTAGTTCATGAGGCAACTTTTCGTTCCTTAAAATTTTCTTGATTATATTTTCTTATTAAATAAGGGTTGGCACATCGTAAATTTCCACCTAATGGTTTAACATTTACGAGAGTAACCCGAAAGCAATACAGAAGTTTCAAAACTTAAAATTGCAACAACACAAAAAATATATATATATGCTCAACTTAGTATGCGGGAGGGGTATCTAAGTTTTTTTTTTTTTATCCTAACCATATGTATCTCTGCACAAGAGGTTTACTATGCAATTAGAATAATGTGTCATTTGGATAGTACTATTTTAAAATAAGCCATTCGATTTACGACTTTCTTTTAATCTTTATACTACTTGCAACATGTTAGTACTCCAAAACTTCCATGAAGTCAATGGTTGCGACACTTTGTTACTTCCCTATTCTCGAGTTGTTGATGTAGACGTCTACTCGTTTATTGATTTATTACCGAATTGTTTTCAAAAGATTTGTCGGTAGTTTTATTAAGCATAAGGAGAGAGTTTCTTCTAGATAGGATAACTAGAAGTGAAGAGAAAAATTCTACAAGGAAGAAATGGGTATATGAATTATCCATTAAAAGGAAGGGTGTATGAGATAAAGAAACTAAATCTCACAAATGGAAAAAAAGTACATCTACAATTAATGCTGCTCTTTTTATATTCCTATTAGAAAATAGGATTTTCAATTTATTTATTTATTTATTTATTTATTTTATTATTATTATTTTTTTTTTTACAACCATCTCAAGGTTTCTATTTAGAAGTATAGAACTTCTCGGGTTATAGTTCATTTTCATGGTATATAATCTAGACAATGTAATGAGGTAAATGGTTAAGAATTATTATTGGAAAAATTAAACTTTAACTAGCCAAAACAGCTTATGTAAATTGGTGTGGTCTCAAGTAAAGCTAGAAAAGATAATGGTAACTATATTACTAATCCTAATAATTGCTTGATTTTGAGAAAAGCTAATGGTTATAATGGTTTACACAGATAAAAAGTTCTACCAAGAAAGGGTAAGTTTGGAAGAAATTTTTATAGAAAGAAGAGATGAGCTATCTTATGATTTCCAATTTATCCAATGGGTTAAGTTTCCTATATTTATACATACGGACAACTTATTGTGAAACTTCAACCTAGAGGTTAAGTTCACATATAAATCAGTCCTAACCAACCAAATAAAACCAATCTTCAAGTAGCGAGTTATAAACACCACATAAAAAAAATGCTTTATCTAACTAGAGCGGAATAACATGCTATGTATAAGGGTTCCTATCTTAAGGCAAGTCATAATATATTCTATCCTTCTGCACTTTACTGCTAGGTGAAGTCGTCTCTTCATGCAGTAGGTTCTTCGAGCTTTGCTTCTGCATTGTCGAGATTAGTGAAGCGTTGTCGGCTCCAATAAGATTGTTGGCGTAAACCATGTAGCCTTCATTTGCAAGCAAGATAGTGACATACCTCGGACATCTTGAAACAATAGCGAGGATAAACTATCTTTAAGGAATGAGAAGAATTTGTTTACAAATCAAAATGAAAGTAGTGGTAAGAATAAGATCTTAAGAATGAGGAGAGAATAGCAAAATCTACATTTTGCAAATATGATAACTTTGAAACATAAGATTTTGAATTTGCTTATCCCAATGCTAACGACCATTCTATCTAGGGTTTATCCTACGATCAAGATAGCTCGATACCAATGTTTGTGAGACCCGTTCGATGAGCAGAACCTCCATGTGATTCTTGTGCCATTCCTGGATCGAGAGCTAGCACTCACATGTTTACAACAATTGGAATCACAACCATACAACAAATATTAATTAAGCGGAAGCTATTACATAAAGAAAACTCTTACAAATCAGAGATAAAGCAGCATAAGAAGCAAAGTCTTGTAGTGTGCCCATCCAACACCCGCAGGCAACCGACAAGGCATAATCCCTAGAAAGATCACGACGAAGAAAAACCCGCAACCTGCGACGAAAGAACCTTCGAAGCTCGGCAACTTAACCACCTAAAAACCACATATAAGCAAGGGTGAGTACTTTCGTACTCCGCAAGACTTGAGCAAAGCCTATAATATATGCAGGCCATTTCAAAGGAGGCTACTACAGTTAATTTGCATAAAGCAGAATTGACATTGTAAAACAAGTTATTTGCAAACGGAATTTGTAAAAGCATAATTGACTGATATGAAATAAGTAAAGCATAAGTAATATTCACAACCATCGTGAATATCGAATAATCCAGAAATGGAATCCAACAATGTCGATCCTTTGACATGAAAACAAAAGCTGATAAAACAGGTTCCAAACCAAAACCCAATTTTGGAAAATACCAAAGCATTCTAACATTGGAATGACTTCACCAAGTGTCCTTGACCGTGGACACGGCTAATCGATTAGATTTACACTCTGCAGAGGTGTACACTTTACCCACAAGGAATGATCAACCTCTTTTGCCAGATCAGTTAACACACTTCCTTTGGTGTGTCGGCAAGGAGATCATACAGAGCCGTTACATTATCTAGATGTGGCTTTGAACCAGCCCGGGACGTTTGACCCTCGCCATGGAAACAGAAACACTCACCCAAGACCTGGATCCATACACACCACACCCACTCCACGTTTACATTCACGGCAAGGCGACACCGTTGCATTGGTATGTAGAAACCCCTACAGACAAACCAAGCGGAATGCCATGCGATACTCCGCCTTCCTTAGATGCAAAGCCACACCTAAACAACTTAATAGGCTAAGACTGTCCCATACCAGCCCTCGTGGTTGTACGAAATTCTTGGATCTATAGCGTCCCATTGCTCGGTCCTTAATCCGACACGGGCGATACTCCACCCTAACTACGTGCAAATCCCTCTGCACCTCCGGCTATTGCCAATAATCGCCCGCATCAAAGCCATAGTTTTATTTTGGGTTTTTAATCAAAATATCCATAACCAACAGCTTTATTTCCAACATTTTCCATTTCTTAAGAAACAAGTTTTGATATGATCATCAATCCTCAATGATTCTAAAGCATGGCTAAGCATGGATAAAAGTAATCGCATATACCCACAATGACATTAAGTAACTGTCTAAGCTCAATCTATGGTTATCAAGGTACACATGTTCATACTTATCAAGGAAGTTTCATGAGACAACAGGCATAATTACCCGTACCACAAAATAGCAATTTACAGAAAGTAAACGTATGCATGAAACATTTTAATAAACAATGCAATTTAAATATCTGGGATCAAGATGGTCAAAGGGGTGCTTGCCTTGCTCATATATCGCTTACGACGAAGACGCGATCGCAGCATTTACGGAGGCAACGGCGGAGGAAGGGCGTCGAATTCTACACGTCGATTGATCGGAAAATAGCAAATAATAAACTTCAATAAAGGCGAAAAGAAGATGCATGTAAAATCAAATAAAGATTCATTGCGAAAACAGAACACTTAGGGTTGAATTATTTACGACCTCATGATTTAGATACTTACAAATTCATATTCTTAATGGTTTTGAGATAACGAAACAGGTTTCTTTTATAGATTATCTTCTCTTGATTTACTTAATTCAAGAGGCTAAAAATATGAATTCTAATATTTATTACTTCGAATTATAGATGCTAAAATTATTTGGATTAAAAGAGTTGAAACACTAGTTAAGGTTACGCTAATAGCACTTGGCCTTAAGATTTTGCATATGAAGGGTTTTAAATAAGTTATGATTGACAAGCTAGCTAATTAGATTTATTTATAGATTTAAGAAGGTTCTGGTGATACAAATATATTAACTACAATTTTCTTATTACTAGGATCACTTATTCTTGCTATGACAAGGTTTATTAAACATACAACTAAGGGTTATTTGACTATTAAAGTTTTTAAGCAAAACATGATGGAATAAGGTTATTTCTTCGGAACTTAATAGCATATACTTTGAATAACATATCTAAGCTGATTTCATATATTTTTGAGTTTAGACGAGACATCATTCTCATAGTTGAAAATGCTTAGGTGATATAAAAGGTTACGACAATCATACTTTTTAGGGGTATTCAACTAGCAGGATTTAGCTGAAATGAAAGTTGTAAATGAAATATTTTTCTAGAATATGGTAGTACATATCCCAAATATTATTTCTAAACTTATTTCTAATACATTTGCATTTAGACGAGAGGTTCTACGGATCGATGAAAAGGCTTGATAGTTCAATTTTTACTCGATAAGAGTTCAGTTTTTGATACAAGATCATGACTACACCGCCTAGGATAATTTATCCATTTTTCGGCATTAATAGGGCATGATACTAGAAGTAATTTAAGGTTGGTTTCATGACAATTGGTTTTTATCCGCGATGTTTTTCCTATAAACGATCATTAGGGTCTAACATTATTTTATTTCAACCTAACACAAACATAAGGTATTTTTGTCTTCACAGCAGGGGTACTATTTTTCGAGGTTATTAGATTTGGTTTCATCAAATTCTGAATTTATTCGCGAAGGTTACAACTATTCCAAATATGCAATTATTTACTTTTTGACCATTAATCATTTACTGTTTTATGTAGTAAACTTTAAGTATTATTTTATATCTGAAACCTTATCTTGCAGAGGTATAATAAAACTGGTTTAGCGATTATTTGAATTCATTTGATCTCTCTATTGACTATTTGATTCTATATGCATGTACATATACATTTTATATTTAGATTATTTCATATTGTTAAAGATAGTTCAAATCAAATTCATATATTAATTATTTTGGTAAATTCAGGTATCCTACTGTCATAATAGTATTCAGAAATTAAATTTTACTTATTCCATGTTTCATTTATTCAAATAATGTATATTTGAATTTCTAATGCTTTGATTACAATCTTTAATAGAAAGTAATTCAAACATAAGTGAAAATCAAATATTTTTATATATTTGAACTTCTGAAACATGAGTATTTCACTAAAATTAGTTCCATTCCATTCCAAATTTGTTTACAACATTTTAATATATAGCACTTCTTTAAGCCTTTACTTTAAATTTGAATTTCAAATTTATCCAGTGAACATTTTCAAAATGTTATTGCATATTCTGAAAGAACTAGATTTTATATGAATTTATAATTTTGTTTCACTTTATTTGGACTAAAGATTCAAAAGTTATTAATGTTTGAAGTGGCTCGGTTTTGGAAATTGAATTGAAAACTAGAAATACGTTTTCAGAGCTGAGAAAGCGTATTCTACCGAATGCACTGAAGTTGCTTCTGCGCCACTAACAGGAGGGGCCCACAGTGCAGTGACCGGAGAACAGAGGTGGCGCTAGAGTTGCTCGGCGACGGCTCTCCGGCGAGGGTCCGGCCGAATGGATAGCACGGTAGGCACCAGGAGGTCTTGGCGCACATGTGGGTGGGGTCGCTCACCGGCGGGGACGGTCGGAGCGGGCTGCCACCGGCGGCATGCGGCGGTGGAAGGTGAGGCTCGCCGGAGAAGAAAGGTAGTGGTTCCTCGGCCGAATCGGTAGCGATGGAAGCTTGGTGGGTCGCTAGGGTTCCATTTTGGCCATCGATTCGCTCGAGAAGCTACTGATGCAGGTTGTCACCGTCTTGAGTCGGAGGAGAAAGGCGCCGGTGAGGAAGCTCAGTAGGTGAAAAGAGGTAAAATTTCGGGTGATGAGCAAACTAGGAAGTCGGTGGTGCTAGAGGAAGAATCAATTTCAAGGATGGATACCAATTTCACGAATTGAAGATCTCCCTCTTTCGGGTTTTCAAGAGAAACGGTGAAGAACACGAGTCTCGGTTCAGTGTTTGGTCCAGAGATGAGCAAGGAAGAAGGGAGTCTCAAGGCGACGGCACACAAGTATTTATAGCCGGGATTCGAGTTGCACAGATTTGAACGCGAGAGGTGTTGCGCGGTTCTGCTTTGCGGTTGACGAGGTGGCGCGTGATCTCTCCGGCAAGGAAACGATGTGAGTTCGACAGGTATGGCGCACAGCTCCCAAGGATGAACGTGGAGGCAATCAATCACTCGGGGTGGCGCGAATCGCGCAGAGACGCTGCGCGCGCGAAGTTTCTCGAGCGTGGGAGGACGACTCGGCAGGAAAAGAAGAAGAGAGGCGAGGGAAGAGTGACGCCGACAAGTGGGTCCGGGTCCACCAGTCAGTGTCCAAGGGAATTTTTCCGTTGCCGCTGAACGGTTACGCACGATGGACATGGCCCCACACGTCGGTGAGTGAAAGCGAGGCAGAGGATAAGTTTCAGCCGGACAGCTCCATGTGAGCCTTAAAAACGCTATCAAATCAGTGTGTGAATTTGTGAAACTTTTTGACTGACCTTAACTGGTAGTTTCTAACCTTCAGAAATAATTCGAGACTCAAATACCGCATGGTTAAATTATAAAAATTCTGACACTGTACATCACTCAAAATTCCCATTTCGGATTTGTATTTATTTAAATGTTCAAACCTTATTATTTATTTTTTTAACTTTTATGAGAGGTTATATGTGGGTCAGGGATGTCTCTGTAAAATTTTCAAGACAAAATATTGTGTATTTATTTTATATAAATTCTGACATTAGGATTTCTAGTTTTTGATGGTCTCTATTTTTGAATTATTAGAGGGCTTTGCCAACATGATCAAATCCTGATATTTTTACCAGAGATAAGTTTTACCCTGAGGGTGTTTTGGTAATTTTTCCAGCTTCAGATAATCTACGAATATGTTTCATAAATTTTGACTTGCACTGCTTCTAGTCAAAAAGAGGTGACATTAATTTTATTTACCCCTTTTTCTGTGCATAAAATTTTACTTATTGATTTTACTGACCTACCAGAGAGGTTAAGGTTCTATGGTAATTTTTCCAAAATTGATCTTTTACCATTTTACCTTTTTACCATTATCCATTCCTTAATTCCATTTCTTCAATTTTTCATTCAATGCAAAAATCCAAATAAATCCAAATAAAATTCCAATCATGTCAGGAAAAATCAGAAATAATATATTAAAATTTAAAATATGAATTTTTATATTATGGCATTTTTCGGGATGTTACAGGTGTCCTCGTATATGGACATGCACAAGGATAAGCTACGAGAGGAAAATCGTGCACGATCAGAGGCTTGGGTAACGAAAGAGCATAACCGTTTGTTCAATCATTGGTTCAAAGAGCATATGACTGGGAAAGAAACGAGTGTTATGTTGAGGTGGTTGGCAAAAGGGCCATCAGGTACAATCTTGACATGGCAAGGATACGACATAAATGGATATACCTTTTACACGAGATCTCAGGATAGCAAAAGCACTTACCAAAATAGTGGTGTCGCATAGATGCCTATGACAACACAGCGATGAAGACTAGCTTCTATGGGTTCATAGAAGAGATTTGGGAGCTCGACTATTGTATTTTTAAGATCCCGATGTTTGGTGTCGTTGGGTACAACTCCCAAAGGGTGTCAAGGTGGACAAGTACAGCTTCACTACTTTGGACATCGAACATGTCGGATCTGAGATTTAACCATTCGTACTTGCGAAGCAAGTAGCACAAGTCTTCTATGTAATCGACCCGGCAGATAAGAAGCGCCATGTAGTTCTTCAGGGAAAAAGAAGGATCGTCGGAGTTGAGAATGTCGTGGATGAGGATGAGTACAACCAGTTTGACGAGTTGCCTCCTTTCGTAGATGGCAACATCAGGCTCGAGGACGAAACCACTCAGGAAGCTACCTATCAACGCGACGATCATGAAGAAGGGCAAATTGTGAAAGAAAATAATTAGCTATATACGAGTAATGGCAATGTGATGTAAACAATATGCATTTGTATGGAGTAATGGAAATATGGTGTTATGCATTTGTGTGGAGTAATGGAAATGTGGGTCATTAATATATTTGGATTACATAGGGTATAGTACTATATTAGAATTATATATGATCATTACTGTATTAGGATTATAGGGTCATTAATATATTAGGATTATAAAAGGTCATTAATATATTAGGATCATATAGGGTTTATTACTATATTAGAATTATAAATGGTAATTACTATATTAGGATTATATAGGGTATATAATATTTATTAGGATTATGTAAGGTCATTACTATATTAGGATTATATAGGGTTATTAATATATTAGTATTATATAGGGTATATTACTATATTAGGATTATGTATGGGTTAATATATAAGGATAATTATATCAGTAGCGGTTCTTCACAAGAACCGCCACTGATACACAAATCTGTGGCGGTTCGTATAAATAGCCGCCACTAATACAAATTATCTGTGATTTGTTCTTTATACGAACCGCCACAGATAAGTGTATCAGTGGCGGTTCTTTTGAATAACCGCCAGTAATAAAAATTATCTGTGGCGGTTCTTAATACGAACCGCCACTGATAAAGTTATCTGTGGCGGTTAGTATAAAGAACCGCCATCGATAAAGATTATCGTGGCGGTTCGTATAAAGAACCGCCATCGATAATGCTCCATATATGTAAAATGTATCACTTGATCTTCCGAGTGCCTCAACCTTTAAACTCCCGCCGCTTCGACGCGCATAAACTCCTAAACCCGCACCGCTACGCCCGCGCCGCCGCCGCGCCGCGCTTCGCCGCTGCCGCCGCAGACGCCGCCCTCCCTCGACGACGCCGTCCCGACGACGCCGCCCGCGCCGCGCCGTCGCGAGCCCGCGCCGCGCCGGCCGCCCTCGACGACGCCGCCCTCCCCGACGACGCCGCCAGCGCCGGTGCCGTCGCCGCCCACGCCCGCGCCGACGCCGCCCTCCCGACGACGCCGCCCCGCGCGGTGCCGTCGCCGCCTCACGCGCCAGCGCCGACGTCGCCCTCGACGACGCCAAGACTGAGTTTCGTGTCCAACAAGGTAATCAACCATGGTAATATACTGTGTTTTGGATTTGAATGCACAACAGATTGCATTAAGCATCAATTTTGGAATAATAATTTCGCATCCCATGGATGGTGGACTTTGATTGATGCCAACCATTCTATATAGACCACAACAGAGGAAAATTCCCATTTACTTTAAGCCACAAAGCATTTCTATATTTGCATCAAAGCTTCTTTGTTAGCACATAGTATTACTCCTTTCAATCTCAAAGGGTAGTATTTAGTATCCGTAATGCTCAATGCAGTATTAATCTGAGCAGTGTATCTATTAATTTTCCCAAACAATGGCATTAGATTATAACATGGATCTAAGCTTACTTAAAGGAGGAAAATGGTTTGTTCAAATTTCACGCACATAGTAAGATAAATGATTGGCCTTGGCGTAGCTTAAGCTAAAAACAATTTGATCTAGGTCCTACAGATCGTTGCACAAGGGGAAAGCAATAGCGTTCACATGTGAGATCAAATGGTGCAATTGTTTTTTCCCAACAGCAGATTTGTGCTTACAAATATAGCATTTTCTTACATCATACATATTTTATCTTTCATATCCCATAATTCGGATGGAAGAAAAGATAGTTAACGATGGGTCAACAAGATATTGAATTTTTCTGTTAAGTTAGTAGTGACTAGTGAGGAATACAACTTGATGGAATGCTACCGCCTAGTGCCTATGCGTGGGTCGATTCTAGCATTGGTATTTCATAGTATCTCAAAATTCAGATGTATGGAACCTTGAAGAGGCACGAAATGATCGCCAAAATCTCAAAATTCATACTTTACCTCTTTCATTCGCACATCCAAGGCGATATGGAGGAGCAATCCACCCCGAGCCCTAGCCCTAGCGTGTTCCTCAACCTCAACCCAACCACCGGTGTTGCCGCCGATCTTGACATACCGTGGCAAGACCTCGTGGCCGAGGAAGAAATAAGAAGCCCAAGGCGGTATACCATCTCGGAGGTCTCGGAAGTGGGGCCCCTATTGCACCGCCAAAGTTCGTAGCAAAGTCTGTAACAACTGCGGGTATATCGCAGGAGAGAGTGCCAATCACCTTTTGGATTGGCACAAAGTGCCCGATACCATCAAAGCGGATCTATGGATCGAGCTGAAACAAACCTTGAATTCCAAGAAGATGAACACCGCGCGTCGGGATGCGTTGATGACCATGGATGCGGCATGGAGGAACTTCAAGGCCAGTGAATACTACTTATGTGAAGAAAACCGATCGGCCATCGGGACTACCCAAACTTAGAACCATATTGGGATGATTTCGTGTCGATGAAGCAAAGTGAAGCGACAAAGAAGTCCAATGAGGACCACATAAACATCGGAAGAAGGAACATCCATCCACACGGACTTGGTGCGGGTGGGTACGCCGTAAAATCCTCAATGGGAGAGGCGAAGCGTAATCACTACGATCATTGGTACAAGTCAATTGGCGGACTACGGACGAGTCAAGCACTACGTGCTAGCGAGGGCAAGTGTCACGTCCGGTGGGGCTTATCCTTCGAAATAGCGATGACGAAGCAATGTCACAAAGGGTCCAGGAGTCAGACGTCGAGTCTTCCCAAGGAACATTCCAACCGGATAGGAGAACGGCGAACTAACACGTGCCACGGGAAACAAGGAGCATCACGGACGGACACGAGGTGTCGGGGTTAAGGTTCCGTGGAAGACAGATTCCCGAGCACCTTCACACTTACAAGAGTCGAAGAGAGCTAGAGAGCGTTTCCGAAATAGAAATGATGAAGGAAAAGATGCTTGAGAATTACAAGGCACAATAGAACAACAAGTACAACGACAAGTACAACAAGCCCTGAGCGATCAAGCCGAGAACATTGTTACGACCAGCCCTCCGAATCGTCGCGGCGATTGCGCATCCGCCCCAATTGTAGAACAGACATGGGTCATTATCCCGTGGACGACATACATGATCCCACACCGTGCGACTCACTTTGCCGTCATGAACATATTCATTCAGTGATACAGCATAGCGTACCCATGCCAAGAAGGAGGTGTATTGCACAACTCTGCGATAGCGCCGGGATACGCAAAGGTCCAGATGGACACGGTTAATCCCCAGTTTGCCAACCTCAGGCTAGAAATGCCCCCGAACAACGAGGTTACAACTCTAGGAAGTGCCGTCCACACATTCATCCAGTGGCGCAAACGTGACATCAACTTGGACCATCATAAAGTGCTGCTTTCTCCGAGGTGAACTCGCCCCTCCCGAGGTGACCACGCGACCTCTCTGCGGTGAACTGCGCGGCCTCTCCTGTAGTGAACTCCGCCACTGTCCTCAAGAAACCTCGCATAGTCGTCACCAACACATCAGCGTACAAAAGTTAGTGCGACAACTTCAGTTGACCGACTTAAAAACCCTCCTCTGAAGGCATGGCAAAATAGACAAGCCATATCAGCGAGGTCAGGCGAAGCCAGAACAGAGTATGATGTTGTGTGCGAGAAAAGTAAGGGTAAAGCGGTCTCCAAAGGACAAGCTGCTGAAGAAAGATCAAATACGAATTGGGAAGCCGTTTGTCACCCCTTCAAGCTTCATAGTCTAACAAAGCAAATAAGACGATTACATGAATGGTATATGGAGCGATCGAACCAACATGTACTCCGAAGGTGATCACCGCCATTTTCAGAGAGGACATTTCCACCATGAGGGACCGGCCGCTTCATGATAGAATTCAATGAGTTGCACAACATGTACTATCAAGATACCCTCAACGTGTCTCTTATGAGATCTTTGAGTCACTGTAAGTGTCCAATATAAAAATCATTGTCTACATTCATGTAATACCGATAAATGTGATGTCTAAATCATTTGTTATGTAGATACGAGTTGATCGAATTAAAAAGAACCAAAGGGCCAGTGGCGTTCCTCGATCCGGGAACGGTTTGCCAGCCGGAAATCAAAAGAGTACCAAAGGAGGTCGAGGACTACGTATATAACGCTCTCATCAAACTCCAAGACAAGGAGTTCATACTTTTACCATACAATTTCAAGTAAGTGGCTCACTAGCTAGTTCAACTACTTGTTGATCTCGTTCTTTGCTCAGCTTAGGACTAATGACTACGGCATCATACATGTGTATGTAGTTTCCACTGGATTCTCGTAGTAATTACTCCAGATAAAAGCAAGATGCTGATCTTGGACCCACGGGACAAAGATCCAAAAGACTACAAAGATATGACAAGTCTAGTGAATAGGGCCTTCAAAGCATATTGTAAAAAGTGCTCGAGACACCGTCCTTTCCATAAATCACTGACAATCCGTACTAAATTTCCGGTACGCACAAAAACAATTTTCCTATATCGCACCTCGTAGTCAATAACTCCTTCAATGTCGTATAATTTTAATCAATTTTTTGCAGTGCCACAGCGGCCCGCCAGAACAAATTTATGTGGGTACTTCGTGTGCCAATACATGCGCGAAATCTTAGGCTCTACAATAGTAAACAATGACGTAGAGGTTTGTCACGCTAACATCACACATTGATTTGCACATCTCATTCTCTATATAAGCTCTTAAGACAAACTTTTTCTATCTATAGCGTTTGAAGTTGCCTACGGGAGGACTGGTTCCAAATGAAATCCAAGGCATTCAGGGACAGCTCGCCTACTTCATCATGAAGGAAGTACTCAACAAGAACGGCGAGTTTCATGACCCAGATAATAACGATGAAGTCTTCCATACTCATCGCCACCTCCCGAGGCCCCTACCAACAGTGAAGACTCGTGGCTTATAGTTCACAAAACTAGTTAATTTTTTCTTACGATGGTGTAAATTGATGTTTCATTGAATGTCAAGTTTAGTATTGGATGGCATGGCTTGCACATGTTCTAATTTCTGTCATTTCATTTAAGAAGTTGTGATTGATCTGCGCTTGTGTTGTTGCCCTTCTCCCGTGCGTGTGTGTGTTGATGGGTGGTGTGCGTGTGCGTGTGCGTGCGCTTTAGACGAGGAGCGCTCCCTCTATTGCTTTTCTCCGTGCCCTTTCATGATGGCTAGTAGAGCTTTTTATAGACGTGGGTGGTGGATGAATACGGAAAGAGCTCATTAAAACTGCACCATTCAAGAGGTTTATTTGATTGCTTGATTTAGTTGCCGAAGTTTCCTTTTGCATCTTTACCTTCCATTCATAAGATATTTGATTACATGGTCCTTATATTTTTAGATGGTGTGTTTTACTCTAATGTATGATAGTAAATGCCATTAAAAATAGCTAAATGGAGATTATAGAAGGAAAAATAGTAAAAAGTAGGATCAAAATTGTAGAATGATATGTATTTAGGAATAAAAATTGAAAAATAGAATGTCACATATTCAAAAATAGAGGGAGTATAAACTAGCTAATGCATATACAATATCTGGAGGATGCCACGGCATTCACATGGAATAAGACGGCAATGGATCGGCTAGATTT
Source organism: Otatea glauca (assembly GCA_036346275.1). Lineage (NCBI taxonomy): Eukaryota > Viridiplantae > Streptophyta > Magnoliopsida > Poales > Poaceae > Otatea > Otatea glauca. The sequence goes on from CM070715.1 coordinate 24,327,540, forward strand.
GTGATACAACAAAAGTGATCTATTTAGCTTTCCATAGTATGATATATAATGACTTCATTTACATACTCTGAGAAATATTGATGCAAAGATGACTGAACTGGAGGAGAAGGGAGCAGGTCCAGCGGGAGGCATGCCCTACACCATCACCATGATCGAGCGCCTCATGCATGAGACACTTTAATTGTACATTGTAATTGTGTATATTGTAATTGTGATATGCAAAATCTGTGATTGTAATTGTGATTGATGTATTATATGTAATTGTGATTGATGTATTATATTGTAGTTGTGTATATGCAAAATCTGTGATTGTTGTACATTATAATTGTGCATATGCAAAATTGCAATTGTGATTGATGTATTATATTGTAGTTGTGTATATGCAAAACTGTGATTCTTGTACATTGTAAATCGTGTGTATGCAAAATCTGTGATTGATGTATTATATGTTTGAGAGGGCATGGCTAGCAAGACTGAGGCTAGCCCAAAATGCGATTTTTATTTTTTGGTCGTACTATCTGTGGCGGTTGGTGGATAGAACCGCCACGATAATATAGATCTATGACGGTTGGTGTATAGAACCGCCACGTATAATATAGTTATCTGTGGCGGTTGGTGGAAGAACCGCCACGTATAATATTGTTATCTGTGGCGGTTGTAGAAAGAACCGCCACGTATAGTGTAGTTATCTGTGGCGGTTGGTGGATAGAACCGCCACAGATAGTATTGTTATCTGTGGCGGTTGGTGGATAGAACCGCCACAGATAGTATTGTTATCTGTGGCGGTTAGTGTGTAGAACCGTCACAGATAACACTTATCTGTGGCGGTTAGAAAACCGCCACTGATAATCCTCGATTATCAGTGGCACTATATCTGTGGCGGTTCAATAACCGCCACTGATGGCGGTTATGAACCGCCACTGATGACGTTTTTTAGTGTAGTGAGCTAAGAAGCAGATTTGGTTAAGGACGAGCGCTTGCTCGATTGGTCGAGAGCGGGTGAGCTCACGACCATCTCACGTGTTCGATCCTGAGATCGACCGCGGGCCTCACCCTTTATATAAAAATTAGAGTTGGTACATCTACGTACGTTCGGTAAAATGGTTAGTTAGAAGCTCGGAGGGCTACAAAATTTCTAACGTGTTTAGGACGCACATATGTGTGCATGTGTGTAGTATGTGTAGGAGAGTATGTGTTACGTACGTGCTTGTACCCCAAAAAAAAAAGAAGAAGCAGATTTGGTTAATCAATCGATCAGTTGGGAGAGTAATTACCAGATCCAAAGCTCCAAATTAACCGTGTACTCCTACAGAACGTACAGAACGCCTGAAAACCGTGTAAAAATACGTGCTTTTGGGGGGAAATCGCAGGAGACCGACGCGCTTTGCTTCCCGATAGGCTAAAGGGACGGTGAGGGGCTGGGGCAGGTGCCGGAGTCGGAGCCGGCCAGTTTGAGGCGCGCTTGACATGTCCGTTTGGGCACAGCTAGCTAGAGCTACGACCTCTGCACGATCTGGCCGCATCTGGAAACTAGCCTGGTTAATATTATTATTATTCTTATGTCTCTTGTTTTGCAATCTGCAGCAATGTTCAATGCATCATCGATCCATTATTGTTATAGTGTTATGGGTTCAGTACGAATAAGCCGTGTGAGATGCGTACCATATTTGTCTCTCCAGCATGCATATGGGTTCATGCGCAACATGCATGTGCTAGGTGCCACAAATTTGACACCTTAGAGGGGAAACAGTTTAAAAGGAAACATCAAGTGACGCACTTAAGCAGATTAACTAAGAATTGAAGGGGCAAAACTTTGATGAGTAAGCAGTATATGCGCTAAGCTTCGTGGAACTGTGCGACGATAATGGGACACCGTATTCATGCGATAGCCTAGTTTTAAATTTTTAGGTGGGAGCATTCGGCTTTGTATAGAGATTTATGCACCATATAATATTAAGAGAAAATCTACTTAGACTCGAATGGATAGCTTCCTCCTGTTGGATCTCAAGCATGGAACGTCTGCTCATGACTCCCTCTCCATCGCACGACCCTTCTCTCTCCCGCTCTTCCTCGCATGACCCTTTGAATTGAGGCCGCCACCGGATCCGGTCATCCCTTTGCACGCCACCGCCTGATCCACTCTCTTGTGTGCTTCTTCTCCGGTTTCGACGCTACCTGATCTGATGTCCCTCTCCCCTCCGACGGCAGATCCAGTGTTCCCCTTCCTTGGGCGGCCGGATCTCGCACAGTGCATTTCCACCCCTTTTATCTCTGTCCAATCAGGAGATTCACGCATCAGTGCTCCGTCGTTCGAGGGGGACGATGCGACGAGGACATGTAGCGATGCATCTTCCTCAGCTCCGACGACAAGCGCAACACGAGCTAGACCGCTGCTGCCAATCTACGTCGTCGTCCATCACGCCAGTGTACACCTCCATCGCCTCCCTCCAACTGAGTACACCGCAACGCTTGCCTGTATCTACCGATTGTCATTGATTTTTTTTTCTTGAAACTTGAATTGATTTTTTTGAAACTTGTTGGAAATCTTCTCTGGAATTTGCTTTGCATCTTCGGCTTTGGTTCAGAACATGCTTTTTAGGCCCTAAAATTTTAAATTTTCTTTGAAACGTTTGTGAAATTTTCAAATGTTTTATGAAATTTGCTTGAAACCTTTTACAGAAAACAACGAGATCTTTTGAAACTTTCACAGAACACGTTGAAACTTGCTTAAAACATAAAATTCGAAAACATGAAACTTTTCACAGAACATGCTGAAATTTTCTTTTGAAACTTTGGCCCAAAACATGATACCTCATGAAACTTTTTTGAGCAATGCTTCAATGCTTTTCCTAGCACAAATCTTGAAGCAAGCGAAGGGGTAAGTAATCACCATCTACCATTCATTTATGCTTTAATATTTGTGTAACTGTCAAAAAGAAAAATATGGAAGCACCTCTCAACTTTTTTATGGAAATAAAATCTCAAAAGTTATAATGACAAGAAAATCTTTACAGATAGGACATATGGAGTATCTTTATTGGTTATATTATACAGTACATTATACTGTGATGAAAGAAACCTACCCATAACACATTTACGCGATGGTGGGTAATATTCAAGGATGTGCTATATGCACGTACAAGATGATCCTTTCCTAATTCATGAATGCATGACTACTACATAACACTATATCACTGTCGGTTCCAAACTGGCATCACTGTCGAATTTTGGAGCCGGTAGTGATTGGTCGGCAGTGATAGTCGGACTATCACTACCGGTTCTAGACTTGCGACGCGCGGTCGTGCGTAGAATACGGGGTAGTCGGTCCGAATGCGAATAAAAAAAGTCACAAGTCACGTGATTTTCACGCGCGTGCGGTTGCTAGAGCTCGAACTCGCAATCTGCTGCCTCACGCGAGACCACCTTATCATCTCACCTATCACTCCTTCCTCAACCAATATAGGATATATTTTCCTTTTGTTCCTTTGTCTCCGAAACTTTTAATGATTATTTGGAAATCTAAATGAATTCAAATGGAAAGATTGTCAACTACAAAGTTGTAGATCTCGTCGATAGCTACAATTTTCGTATAAATTTTATCTCCATCCGACTCCGTATGAAAAAGTTACGATTTTTCAAAAAATGGTCGATAGCATTATTACTGCCGGTTGGGAATACGAACCGCCAACCGGCAGTGATACCATTATTTGGACATTTAAAATACTTCAAATGAAAAAGTTGTCAACTACCAAGTTGTATATCTCGTCGAGAGATACAATTTTCATATAAATTTTATCTCAATCCGACTCCGTATGAAATAGTTATGATTTTCGAAAAATGGTTGACAGCATTATTACTGCTGGTTGGGAATACGAACCGCCAACCGGCAGTTATACCATTATTTGTATATTTAAACTACTTCAAATGAAAAGGTTGTCAACTACAAAGTTGTAGATCTCGTCGCGAGCTACAATTTTTGTATGAATTTTATCTCCATCCGACTCCATATAAAATAGTTATGATTTTTTGAAAAATGGTTGATAGCATTATTATTGCCGGTTGGGAATACGAACCGCCAACCGACAGTGATACCATTATTTGGATATTTAAACTACTTCAAATGAAGAAGTTGTCAACTACAAAGTTGTAGATCTCGTCGAGAGCTCTAATTTTTATATAACTTTTATCTCCATCTGACTCCGTACGAAAAATTTATGATTTCTCGAAAAATAGTTGATAGCATTATTACTGCCGGTTGGGAATACGAATCGCCAACCGGCAGTGATACCATTATTTGGATATTTAAACTACTTTAAATGAAAATGTTGTCAACTACAAAGTTGTAGATCTCGTCGAGATCTATAATTTTCATATAAGTTTTATCTCCATCCGACTCCGTATGAAATAGTTATGATTTTTCGAAAAATGGTTGATAGCATTATTACTGCCGGTTGGGAATACGAACCGCCAACCAGCAATGATACCATTATTTGGATATTTAAACTACTTCAAATGAAAAAGTTGTAAACTACAAAGTTGTAGATCTCGTCGAAATATACAATTTTCATATAAATTTTATCTCCATCCGACTTCGTATGGAAAAGTTATGATTTTTCGAAAAATATCAGCACTGTCGGTTCTTCTAAAAACCGGCAGTGATAGTATTACTGTCGATTCGGACACGAACCGGCAGTAATAAGGGATTTATCACTGCCTGTTCATCAGAAAAAAGCCGTTACTGCCGGTTTTCCATCCGAACCGGCAATGATAATATTATTACTGTCAGTTTTTTATGAACCGGTAGTGTTATAGCGACAAGGATAACTGATTCTGTAGTAGTGCATGCATCATCAGTTGGAATTATCATAAATCAGTCTACTATCTGAAGTGATATGAATGTACACGCTGTAACATTAAATCAAGCCCTTACCGACATATACATTGTGATTTATGGACAACCGTAGAGGAGAGACAAATGAAGTACGAAGAAAGATCATTGTTTAGATTTACAGTCGGAAATAAATTATGGGCAAACATTATTCCAAGCGCGTTTGGCCGACAGATTTAGCATTACATCACGATAACAAACCAATGGAGTACAAACGTGCATCTAGCTAGCTGAAAAGAATATATATATATATATATATAGCTCGACTGTCAAGGGCATGCATGCACGCATGTAACGGAAATGATAAGAGATGACAACCATTGTAATCCGTAATCTATTGAGAAACTAGATCGCCCACGCTTTCGCAAGTTTAAGGGCATATATATAAGTACGTAGGACTTGACTGATGGTGCAATATATATGTTACTTGTCCTATCTATTAGCTTGCTTCTCGATGGAAGATGGGTATGATATATGATTTGCATGCAAGCATCCCGTCATGATTGGTGAAGAACTGCACCTGGCCGGGACATGGATCTGATCCAATGAGTATCGAGTAGAGATAACAGCTATCTACTGCACGCGGGCAGTTTTAAGTTGTCCTCGTAACCTGCGGATCAGGAACAAAGCAATTAATGTAAGCTGATCATATGCAAAGCATGGAAATTAAGTAGAGAGATCGAGTAAGATTACATTCTCCATGTAGAGTTCTTTCAAGGAAGAAAATTGCATGGGCTCTATATAATGGATGATGAGAATGATCGATGGGAGTTGATATGGACGGTTACCAAAAAATAACTTTCTCCCATTTGCAAGCTCTGCATCAGAATTCCATAGTCGTTGACTGGGAGGAGAGCCCCGGTGGAGTTGACGAGCATCACATCCTGGCCGAACATGGCTCGCAAGTTTATTGGACCCCTCGGGACCTCCATTGGGACTCCATTGATGAACACCGTGATCGTCGCTGGAATTAGCAGGCAATCAGCCAATCAATCAGCAGCCAGCATATAATTAATCCTTTCAAAAAAAAATATCAACAGCTCATCTGACGACAAAATTTAACAGATGCATAAGCCAAACAAAATTCTTTGGTCAGGTTATATATATATGTAGGTCGGTACTACCGTTTACTCACGGTCGGGACCTCTCTATCATATGGGCATGCGTATTGTATATATACCTGCTAGTCATTTTGATTCCAGGTTCTGCCATAAGAGGAGCAAATGTTATCGGCTAGCATGCATGGGCATTAAATATATTTGCATGCATGCAAACATAATTCATGAATTTAGAAGTAGTTCTCACTAATGGGTTATTAGTTGGTGGTAGTACTACATAATAGGAGTAATAACGGGAAAAAAATCAAATTACGCGCATGTACATGAGCATGCATGCACGAAATCCTAAAGTAACCAAAGTTCATTGCAGTAAATTTTCTATTTAACACAATGGGCATCGAATAGTTGGGTCATTGTTCTTAAAAAAAAATAGTTGGGTCATGCATAAGCATGTGTTAATTCCGCTCCATGCTGTGCATGTATTGAAGGGCTTTAGGGGATACACAAACGAGAGAGAAGAAGAAGACAGACAAAGAACATGAAGATGCATGCACGCATGTCACAAATCTATGAGAAATAACTAAATATGTTCAGTGTGTCATGTAATTTTCATTTTAGTTACTGTTTGAAATTTGATCGAGTGTCTACAGAAGTTAAGAACATACACATATCATGGTGGAGAGGAGTAGAGGACTATCATGCACTATGATCTTATGCGCCGGTGCTCGGGTAGATTATCTAGGAGGTGTTACCGAACTATATTGAATAATAAAAGAACAATAATGGACGTAATTAAGTAAGGAAGACCAAATAAACTATGCATCCAAAAGATCCAAGCTAGATCACCTGAAATTCTGCATCACTTCAACACAAACAAACAAAATTGCAGGGTGAAATCAGCATTTACATCGTCAAAAGTTCCTTCATTTGTTTGATGCATATGCACAAGCAAAAACCGCATCAAAAGTTTATAAATTAAGAGTCTTTCTGATGGAAATAAACCAATAACCTAACAATTATTCGCCCCAAGAAACATGGGAAACACATATACGCACAAGATCGATGAACCAACCAATTAAAGGGAACAATCACGTACTTAACGGAGATCCATGTGTGCGGTACTCAACTCACCTGAAGGTAATTGGCACGAGTAGTACTGCTGCTGCCTGGCGGTGCTCGGCGCCGCCGAGGACGAGCTGCGGGGGCTCTCCACAAACCCCATCTGCCGCGAGATGGCGAAGAGATCGTCGCTGCCCCCGCTGTCCATGTCCCCCATCAGCCCCGACGCCAGCGCCGACGACGCGCCACACGACGCCTGCAAATGCCCACCGCCGACTGCGCCCGACACACCCGCGCCGTGCGCGAACAGCCCCAGCGACGACCCTCCCGTGCTTCCCGACGACGAGGAGGAGCTCGCCTGCTGCTCGTACTGGCATGCGCTCCCAACCAAGGCCATGGGATGGACCGCGACGGACGGAAGGCCCACGGTGGCGCTAGTAACTGGAGAGCTATTAGAGCCTGAGGAGGAGGCGGCTGCCGCGGCGGCGGCCTGCATCTGGCGCTGGCGGCGGCGCGAGCGGGACCGGCGGTTCTGGAACCAGTAGAAGACGTTGGCGTCGCCGACGGCGCCGAAGCGCTCGAGCAGCTTGCGGATGCGGACGGTCTCGTCCTTGGGCGGGTTGACCATGCCACTGTTGAAGATGGACTCGAGGATCAGTATCTGCTCCGGCTTGGGCGTCCATCGCGACCGCACCGGCTCCCCCGCCCCTCGCCCTCCTCCTCCGCCGCCGTGCTCCTCCGGGCTTCCGCCCGACGACTGCCTGTCCGGGCTGTTGCTGCTCCCCTCCATCGATGGATCGAATTGGATAGGGTAAATACTAGTAAGAGCTAGCGTTTGGTTGATCGGAATCTTGGTTCTTGGAAGCTGGAACGGTGTGTGTGTGCCACACGACTAGCACGCACCCTACGTGTGAACGGTAGTAGGTTGTGCTTGGATCGAGAGAGGAGATCGAGTAGCTTGCTTGAGAACCAATTTAAGGGGAAACCATACTTGCACACTCATGTCTTTGTTGAGGGGTTGTACTTATAGAGAGAGAGAGAGGAGGGGGGGGGGTGTTGGGTGGCTAGCTAGGGATCAAGAGAAGAAATGTCCTGGAGAGTTTTGGTAGCGGTGCCTATCTACTGGAGTGGATGACTAGTTTTGAGCATGATTATTTTTAATTACAGCTCGATCGGTTCCGGTTGTAGTAAATTCAAAAGGCCAAATGTTGGTTAGGAGAAGCGAAGCGCTAATTAGCTAGTGTTTGGTTAGGTGCCAATCAGCCTCTCCCTACTAGCTAGTCTGATATGCAAATTTAAAATCTATATAATATTTTGTTTAGAAATATCGAGCTAGGATTCCCATATTTTAGTTTAATTTCTGAGGACTATTTGTACGTACTACTACTGCCGAACTTTTAAGCTATTGGGAGGTGATTGTATATTAAATCATCAGCATTGTGTATATATGAAGCTAACTTCTTGCTGATTGGGTATGAAAATTCTTACTTTTGTAGGGGTACATATATACTAATAGTGGAGAACCCGCTGGCTTTTCTGCAGAGATATAGTATCAGAATGTCACACATACCTAGCTAGCTTGATGGAAGTGCTAATCATAATTGGGACTTTGTTTAGGAAGAGTACCAGGAGAGAGAGAGTAGGTGGCATGATGACTAATTAAGACGCCCACTGATTACTATTGGCTGGTTTTATGGGATAGTGAAATGTTTGTAATGATAGCAACATTGCCAGGGTGACTAAATAGTTAGAAATATAAGGCGTATTTTGACTTTGTATAATGATTAAGGGTACAGTGAAATTGAAAAAAGTTTGAGATAAAATGATTTAGATACCCCACTTTGTGTGGATGGTAATGAATAAATGTATTTGGTTGAGAGAATAAATAAGGATACAGGAAGAAACGCTTTATTAAATCTACATAAAAACTTTGTATTTCTAAGTAATACCATTCAAATTATAGTAGTTATATTTATGAACAGAGAGTAGAAAGAATCTTTCCCTGGTGCTTTGCATTTAATCATCACTTGCTGGCTACTCGTATACCTGATTGTCCTTTTGAAATTATTTTGGATGCAAATTCACGCAAGTTATTACTAGCTCCCTCGGTGCCGCTACGCATTTCATTTCCTTTATTGTACGTGCATCGATCCCTCTGTTAGGCAAAGTGGATGATTTTCTCTGGTGATTCTCTTCGACCGTTACTAAGGTGTATATGTCCTATAACTAACGCTCTTCCTGGCTACCTTGAGAAAAGAATACTAGTATTAGTATATAATAATATGGTTGGAACTAACCAACGCCCCCTAAACACATACTTATTTCGTTTTGTATGTACGCGCACACGGCATATAGTTTTATAGCTAATGTCCATGATCAATGGCCATGACAGATTTGGTTCCTCTCCAATCAAATGGTGAGTTGCATCGATCAGCATCACTACAAGGGCTCAGGTCGTAGCCATCAAATCATACATCCAATACGTAAACAAATAAGAACATACATCCGTGATCGTTCAACGATGGAAAGAGAAGCACCTCTCATATCATCACCAAATTGTCTTATCCTAATTTGTGGGCAAACGAATTATTAACAACTATACTAGTAACGGAGTCATCCAAACAACCACTTGTTTAGTGTTAAACATCGCTGCGATGAGCATTATATATAACTCTACCAAACCTGCTAGCTTTACTGTGCTGTACAAAAGTCCACAAAAGCTAATTAATAAAGCGGTGTGCTAGTCTAGAAAACTAATGAAAGCAAAGACATGCATAAAATTCATCTTATCTGTTCACATCGTTATGCAGGCTTTTAGATTGTGATGTACTGAACTAAGCTACTCGCTACTGTTATGAACATATGTTGTCTATCCTCTACCTTTCAGAATGTTGAGCAAGATACATAATAGAGAACCACCTCAGCTCTCTTTACAAATCCCTTTACTATATGAAGTGATGCCCCTAGTGGGAATTGAACTTGTGACTTCTCGTGTAAAACTATTACATCCAACATGTACATCACATAAATCCCGATATGCTATTAAATCCCGTACAAATTAAATGGTCGATACCAGAATAAAAAAATGAAGTTGAACTTTGTTGGTTATGATCTTGGCTTGAACTAACAAGCCGAAATTTAAGGGGCTAGGCCCACCTTCTTGCGCTCTGATCGGGAGTACACCAACAAAAATTTGGTTTGATCCCGATAGCCAGCACCGTACAATTAAAGGGAAGGAACCCGGCACTCGTTTGATTAAGTTTTTGCACTCGAGTTGCTTCTTCCCGACACACCCATCCGATCTAGGGTTTTCGGTGCAAGGCTATTGAAGATCCTCGATCACCATCACTGTGAAAATCACGGTCCTCCCTCTTTCTTCATCGCGCATCAGTTTCATCGCGTGTACTGGATCATCAGACAACATAACTTTCAGTTCAACAGATGGTTCAAGGAGCGACAACCCATCACTAGAACCTCATCAGGTAATACACTGACATGGTTGGCAAAAGGGCCAGCATTTACAGTCGTAACATGGAAAGGATATGACTTAAATGGGTACACATTTTACACGAGAGATCAGGACATAAAGAGCACGAACCAGAATAGCGGTGTTCGCATTGATGCGCTGAATATCGCTGGATCAACGAGGAGATCATACTATGGGTTCATTGAAGAAATTTGGAGCTTGACTACGTACTTTTCAAGATCGCCTTATTTTGGTGTCATTGGGTTAACCTGTAGCACGTGAAGATTGACAAGTATGGCGTCACAACTGAGGACCTCGGACGTGTCGGATACCAAGACGAACCATTTGTTTGTACCAGCCCAAAATTAATAAAATGAGAAATATAATATCCAAAATATTCATGTGAATTATTCCTGTATTTTTTGACTTTTCGTAAATTATTGTAAATTCTTTTGGCATTTCTCTAATAAAAGAAAGTGAATTAAGGATATAGTAAAATGGTAAAAGTAAAAAGATAAAAATACCAAGTCAACAAACAACTAAAAAATCATAATAAAATATTAGAGCTCTCCAAAACCCAGATTATGGCGGTTGGAGACCTGGAATAATTAAAATATAATAAAACCAAAGCAAAAGCATGTGAAAGGAAAATAAATGCAAAATGTAATAGATTTTTGTAGAATCCTCAAGAATTTATCTTGGGTTGAAATTTTTACCTTGCCGACATAAGAACAGTACCTACATCTGGTAAAAATATTAAAAATTAAATATTTCATTTTTGTAATTTTAAAAATTCGAAAACAGAGAAGAAATAAAGTGGAAAATACAATTGTCAGAATTATTAAAATTTAAATATTAAGTATAAAAATCTGAAAATTTTACAGAAGGTGGATAATAATATTTAAGACACTCATAAAAAGGTTTATAAAATATTAACCTAATTTTGGTTATCAATTAAATATAAAACAGAATAGGCAGAAATGGAAAAGCTCCATTGTCAGAATTTTAGTAAAATTGCTACCTGGAGTTTCTACCTGAAAATTTTACAGGATGCTTATCTTTGCTTTTCCGACTTAGGTAAACATTTTCAAAAATAATTTAGTCAAATGACGGCTTAAACTAGTAGAACCATCTCGGGTGGCCAGATTTTCTCCTCGGCGCTGTCAGGTCTTCTCGCTGACATGTGGGCCCGACGTAGCAGCCAGCCAATTCGCCGACTTCTCTCTGCCAGCTCACCCCCGCACGTCAGCCCTTCTATTCTTCCCCTTTTCTCCCGAGCTCTCTCGCGCAGAGGCGATCTCTCCCGCGCCTTGACCGCCGAACCGCCTCTCTGTTTAAATGCCGACCGCCTTAGCCAGCTATAAGTACCCTCGGTTATCCATTCCGCTGCGCATTGCTCTCCCGGTTGCCGTTTCGCCTGAAATCGCCCCGTCCCATCCAACTCCGGCAAAACTAGTAAAAGGGGAAAAGTCGCATTTCGCCTCTACGGCAAACCTCAGCTCGAACCATTCGGTCCAGAGCCTCCTCGCAGTGCCAACTCTTCACCCTGACCTCGGCCAAAGCTCTTCTTCCCCGACGAGCCGTCGCGCCGAGCTATTCCTTCCGTCACCACAGCCAACGGTGAGAACACATCTCTGGTTGCTCGGCCATGGCCGCCGCCGCACCTCATCGGTGCCGCTCCGCTGTAGACCACCCCCGTGTATGCCTTAGCATGTTGAATCTTTGGGTGGAACCCATTCCTCCTCTCTGGCTGTGAATCATCGCCGGCGAGCCTCGACCGTAGCTGCCGCCGCACCCGCACGGTGGCAACCCCCTTCCCGGCCACCTCCTGTTAGTGTTATGCCCTTGAGGCAATCATTTAGATGATTGTAACATGACTATGTTTATGAATAATAATATGATTATTGGTCCAATGAATGTATATCATTGTATTGATCAACAAGTATGTGACTTGATTATGAAGCTCTTTACTTAATGATGTAATTCGATAAATATCTCTGATCGGATATCATCGTATAGGACTACGATGAATAGATCAGCACATGTAGTGATCGATGATCATGCTTCATAGATCATGGGATATGGAGATATCATCTCTACATTGTGGACCATATTGAAGAACATGGGTTAGATAGACCGCTATGGGACAACTGCGAGAATGTTTCATTCTTATGTGTCATCGATGTATCTCATACCTAGAAGATGTATGATCCTTAGACACTGAGATTGTCATATTCCCTACATGTGTAATAGTTTTCCTTGGGGCTATCAAACACTACTTCCTAACCGGATAGTTATAAAGGTAGCTTTCATGTTTACTATGAAACGTGCGAGAGGAAGTGGCGATCAAGATGGAATTTGCCACTCCAATGAAACGGAGATATATGACAAGGCCACTCGTGTGATATGATTAAGAAAGTGCATGACCATGCCGTGATTGAGGAGTCAATCACAACTTATTAATATATCACGGATACGAGAGATGGATTGAGTCATCAAAGGATGACATGCTTCTCGCCTTGAGATCAATCTTCATATACTTGGCAAAGGGATTATTACATGAGTTCTTTTGATAGGTTCTTCGATTTGATCACGGTATGTTTGGGAGTTGGCATACTTTGCAAGAAGCCGCTACCAACTATTGGATTGAAAAGGAGTTTTCCAATCCATGTCCAAACGTATGTGAACCTGCAGGTCACACACTTAATGGGTGGGACGCATTAATTTGGATTGGATCCGTAATTAATGAACCTCGTGGGCTTAGCATCTTTGGTGGGCCCTGGTTTAGGGTTTCATCTCGTGGCTATATAAGGAGGGGAGGAGGAGGCGCAGGTGTGCTTTCCACGGTTTAGGTTTGATTCACTTGAAACCCTAGCCTCCTCCTCTCGCTGCCCCTGCCGAGCGACTAGGTGCTTGCACACCGACGCACGGCGTTCCATCTATGGACGTGTGGACTACTGCGGTGACGCTGCTGCGACTGCGGCGTGGGAGGACGATCCACGGCGAGGCGAGGACGATCCACTACATCGACGCAACGACTGCGGCGAGGACGAACCACTACATCGACGCGCGAAGGATTCCGCAACTGCGCGTCTAGTGGTAATCTTATCTATGATCCCCTTCTTGCGAGTAGCTTTCTGGTTGCGCGGTAGTTTTTTTTTTGTGCTAGCGTAGCATACCGCGTTCCCTTCATGGTATCGAGCCATCTCGTATAGTTTTGTGATCTCGGATGTTGCACATATGATGTGTGAGGTTAGTAGATTGGATCTATTACATGTTCACCGGTTCATGTGATGAATTGGTGACGGCGACCATCGATGAGATCGATCGATTTAGGGTTTGAGAAAGTGCAAACCGACTCAATCTTGATTTGGGTGAGTCCGTTCATGGTACGACGTTACCCTTACGGTCGGGTTACCGCCATCGTGGTTTCAAACGTATCCATATGGGACCAAGCCAATCGGATCGAGTTGGATTGGGTCAATCTGGTTGATCCATGGTAAGCGCAAACAGATTCAATATTGATTTGGGTGAGTCCGTTCATGATGCGACGCGTTGCCCTTACCGGTCGGGTTACCGCCATCGTGGTTTCAAACGTATCCATATGGGACCAAGCCAATTATATTAGATCGGATTGGGTCAATCTGTTGATCCGTGGAAATTTTGAGGTGTTTTCCCATGGCGGAAGACATGCCTCTAAAAAATTTCAAGGGCGCCCTCGACCCGCCACGACCGGCCCGGTGGGGCCGCCGCGGGCTCTCGCCCTTGGACCCGCTTGGGCGCCCCTCGGACCCTGAGTCGTAGGGTTGCTTTTGTTTAACTCGTTTTGCAGGAATTATGTGAAATAGTATGGCCTATGTGTATGTGATGCATGTAATTTTCACATGGCTGCGTGTTGCGTGTTAAGCCATGAGGCTATTTAAATTGTATAACGACCTGCGTGTCGACTTGTGATGCTTCAAACCCTCATGTAAAATTCATTATCAAAAGTTGTAAGGAGTTGCATCCATAATGATGAAGACGATGGCTAGGTGAACAAATCAAGCAAGGTGGCTAGGTGAACAACCAAGCATGATGATGGAGATCTTAATGCTAAGGGCCATGCTATTTCACAGCTTATTTTGATTTTCTGTGGATGTGTGTTTTATCCTTGCTATTTTCTTTATGCTCATTGCCTGTGATGCTATGTTCATAGTAATCTTTGTTCATCCTTATAGTTAAATATCTTAAATCAAATTGTCTATCCAATTGTTGCACCTATCAAGAATTTAGATCGTTATTGATATGACTGCCAAAGTAGTATATCAATGGCTATCTCAATAGATGATAGGGATGTGTTGGACACATCACGCATAACAATGGCAGATTTAAACGAGCTATCAAAACGGTTTTGGGCTTGAGGACATAAGTGGTTGGGATTTGATTTCAGTAATGAAGGAACTTATACAAGACAATTGGTGTCTAGGAAAACACACATGAGGCAGGTTTCTTAATTGGCACCCGAATACGGAAGTGCTCCTCCTCATGTGAGCCCTTGGGGCAGTTGACTGCCATGAGTCAAGTTGATGGAGGCATTCATTACTTGTTTTCATACTCAACAAACAAGAGTTACATATGATGTAATTAGCAAAGGTGTTGCTTACCTATGTCATTAAATTTCTAGCAGTGATGCCAAAGCTCACTAGTGTTTAATGAATATGGATCTTGAATACTCACTATGTGTCTATAAAAGGACATAAAATAGGAGTGTCTTTAATTAAAAAGTTTAATAAAAGTTTTACATAAACATAGTGCTTAGAATCTTTGCATATTTTTGTTGTAGTTCAATGGCACCTTCTCCTACTCCCGCTACACTGGTTTTGCTTTGAGATCGGTTTTGGAAAGGGAAAACTGAATGGAACTAATTTTGTTGATTGGTATCGCAACCCGAGAATTGTTCTCAAGCATGAAAAGAAGGACTATGTTCTAGAGAATCCAATTCTGATGAACCACCAAAATGTCGCTCGCAATTTGAGGGTTGAATATGAAAAGCATGTTAATGCTTCAGAGAGTCACTGTCTCATGCTAGTCACAATGGACTCGAGCTCCAAAAGCAATATGAGGACCAGGATGCTTACAATATGATTGTGGGCTTGAAGGGCATGTTTGGGAATCAAGCAAGAGCTGAGAGGTATGGTATCTCAAAGCTTTTATTTGCTTGTAAGTCGGTCAAGGCAGTCCGGTCGATCCTCATGTGATCAAGATGATGGTTACATTGGGAGATTGGAAAACTTGAGTTTCCCTTAGCCTCGGTTTGGCCACAGATGTTATTCTCCGGTCTACGCCTCAGAGCTTTGAGCCATTCATTATGAATTTTCATATGAATAGCATGGAGAAGAGCCTAACCGAGCTACATGGGATGCTCAAGGCATGGAGGAAAGCATTAAGAAAAACCCAATCATGTGATGATGGTTCGAAAACAACCGCTTTCAAAAAGAGAAAGGCTAAGGCTGGGGAACGGAAAGAGCAAGGGCAAGGGCAAGGCTCAAGATGAGATCATGAGCCTCAAAACTAAGCTTCGAAGCTTAAAGTTGGCCCTCAACTCGATACCCAATGCTTCTATTGCAAGAAATCGGGGCATTGGAAACGGGCTCGCGAAAAGTACCAGCGGATAAGAAGAATGGAAATGTGGTTTCCACTTGGTATTAATGTTATAGAAATTAATCTTGCTACTTCTTCACTCACTCATGGGTATATGATACCGGTTCGGTTGCTCACATTTGCAATTCGTTGCGGGGTGATAAAGAGTAGAGACTTGGCAAAAGGAGAAGTGGATCTTCGCGTGGGGAATAAAGCAAGAGTTGTTTGGTCTTGCTGCTGGCACATACCCATTGCATTTGCCTTGAGTTAGTTTTAGAACTCAATAATTGTTATTTTGTTCCATCTTTGAGTAGAAACATTATTTCATCTTCTTGTTTGGAACATGAAGGTTATGATTTCGAAATAAAGAACTTTGTTTGTTCAATATTTTGAATGATATGTATTATGGTCGTTGCCCCATGGTGGATGGGTTGTACGTCCTTGAACTCAAGAAAAACTGTCTATAATATTAATGTAAAAGGCACCGCCTAATGATTTGAACCCTACCTTTTGTGGCATTGTCGCTAGGTCATATAAATGAGAAGCGCATGAAGAAGCTCCATGGTGATGGACTTCTAACCTCATTTGATTTTGAATCATTTGAAACATGTGAATCTTGTTTACTTGGCAAGATGACAAAAGCCCTTTCACAGTTTTTAGTGAGAGAGCAAGTGAATTATTGGCCCTAGTACATACAGATGTATGTGGACCAATGAGCTCGATTGCTAGGGGTGGGTTTCAGATTTTGTAACTTTTACCGATGACTTCAGAGATATGGATATATCTATTTAATGAGGCATAAATCAAACTTTTGAAAGGTTCAAAGAGTTTGAACGAAGTACAAAATCAACTTGGCAAAACAATAAAACACTTACGATCCGATCGTGGTGGCGAATACTTGAGCCAAGAGTTTGGTGATCATTTAAAGCAATGTGGAATCGTTCCGCAACTTACTCCGCCAGGAACGCCTCAATGGAATGGTGTGTCCGAACGACGTAACCGGACTTTATTAGATATGGTTCGGTCAATGATCAGCCAAACAGATCTGCCATTATCCTTTTGGGGTTTCGCTCTAGAGACAGCTGCGTTCACTTTGAATAGGGTCCCATCAAAATCCGTTGAGAAGACGCCATATGAGATATGGACTAGGAGAAGACCCATGTTGTCATTTCTCAACATATGGGGATGTGAGGCTTATTAAAACGTTTACAATCAGATAAACTCGCACCTAAATCAGAAAAATGCTTTTTTGTGGGGTATCCTAAAGAAACAAAAGGATATTACTTTTACAAAAGAAACGAGAACAAAGTTTTTGTTGCTCGAAATGGTGTCTTTTGGAGAAAGAGTTTCTTTCAAAAGAAATCAAGAGGAGTGATGTGTATCTTGATGAAGTTCGAGAATCACATGAATATGTTCCAGCTACCTCAAACCTTCACAAGATGTACAAAGTGTTGTACAACCTGTGGAAGAGACTCCACCACGTAGGTCGGGAGGCCACGTCATGTACCTATTAGATATGGGAATGACATATTATTGTTGGACAATGATGAGCCCACGACTTATGAAGAAGCAATGATGGACCCAAACTCCAAAAATGGCTTGAAGCCATGAGATCCGAAATTCAATCCATGCATGACAATCAAGTTTGGAACTTGGTCGATTCACTGATGGTGTAAAACCATTGAGTGCAAATGGATTTTCAAGAAAAGATAGACGAGATGGAAATGTTCAGATCTATAAGGCACGGTTGGTGGCAAAGGGTTTCAAACAAGTTCAAGGAGTTGACTATGATGAAACTTTCTCACCGTAGCCATGCTCAAGTCTGTCCGGATCATTTTAGCTATTGCTGCATATTTTGATTATGAAATATGGCGATGGATGTCAAAACAGCCTTCCTTAATGGGAATCTTTCGAGGATGTATACATGATACAACCTCAAGGCTTTGTTGATCCTAAATATGCTAAAAGGGTATGCAAGCTTCAAAGATCCATTTATGGGTTAAAGCAAGCATCTAGGAGTTGGAACATTCGTTTTGATGAAGTAGTCAAAGGTTTTGACTTTATGAAAAATGAAGAAGAGCCTTGTGTTTACAAGAAGGCTAGTGGGAGCGCACTTGTATTTCTGATTTTGTATGTGGATGACATATTATTAATCGGGAATGACATTCCTATGCTTGAAGATGTTAAGACTTCATTGAAAAGGAGTTTCTCAATGAAGGACTTGGGAGAAGCATGCTATATCTTGGGCATAAAAATCTATAGAGATAGATCAAAAAGGTTAATTGGATTAAGTCAGGAAACGTACATTGACAAGATATTGAAAAGGTTCAATATGCATGAATCCAAGAGAGGTTTCATGCCAATGTCACATGGCATCGATCTGCAAGAATCGGTGTCCTTCGACATCCGATGAGCGAGACAGATGAGCAAGATTCCATATGCTTCACTATTGGGTCTATTATGTATGCCATGATCTGTACACGCCCGGATGTCTCATATGCTCTAAGTGTCACGGCGATACCAAGCGGATCCTGGTGATGGTCATTGGATAGCCGTAGAAAATATCCTCAAGTACTTGAGAAGAACTAAGGGTATGTTCCTTGTTTTTGGAGGTGAGGAAGATCTGCTTGCAAAGGGTTACACCGATGCAAGCTTCCAAACCGACAAAGATGATTTTCGATCACAATCCGGTTTGTGTTTACACTTAATGGAGGAGCGAAGTGGAAGAGTTCCAAGCAAAACACGGTGGCCGACTCTACGACGAAGCGGAGTACATTGCGGCCGGAGGCCGCAAAGGAGGCTGTGGATTAAGAAGTTTATCACGAGCTTGGTGTGGTCGCTAGTGTCTCTAGTCCAATGGACATCTATTGTGATAATAGTGGTGCCATTGCACAAGCAAAAGAGCCTAGATCACATCAAAAGTCTAAACACATACTCCGTCGCTTTCACCTTATTCGCGAGATTGTGGATAGAGGTGACGCTGAATATATGCAAAGTACATACGGAAGCCAATGTGGCCGATCCGTTGACAAAGCCACTGCCACAGCCTAAGCATGAGGCGCACACAAGGTCTATTGGTATTAGATACTTAATTGATTGACTCAAGTGCAAGTGGGAGATTGTTAGTGTTATGCCCTTGAGGCAATCATTTAGATGATTGTAACATGACTATGTTTATGAATAATAATATGATTATTGGTCCAATGAATGTATATCATTGTATTGATCAACAAGTATGTGACTTGATTATGAAGCTCTTTACTTAATGATGTAATTCGATAAATATCTCTCGATCGGATATCATCGTATAGGACTACGATGAATAGATCAAGACATGTAGTGATCGATGATCATGCTTCATAGATCATGGGATATGGAGATATCATCTCTACATTGTGGACCATGTTGAAGAACATGGGTTAGATAGACCCGCTATGGGACATCGCGAGAATGTTTCATTCTTATGTGTCATCGATGTATCTCATACCTAGAAGATGTATGATCCTTAGACCTGAGATTGTCATATTCCTACATGTGTAATAGTTTTCCTTGGGGCTATCAAACACTACTTCCTAACCGGATAGTTATAAAGGTAGCTTTCATGTTTACTATGAAACGTGCAGAGGGAAGTGAGCAATAAGATGGAATTTGCCACTCCAATGAAACGGAGATATATGACAAGGCCACTCGTGTGATATGATTAAGAAAGTGCATGGCCATGCCGTGATTGAGGAGTCAATCACAACTTATTAATATATCACGGATACGAGAGATGGATTGAATCATCAAAGGATGACATGCTTCTCGCCTTGAGATCAATCTTCATATACTTGGCAAAGGGATTATTACATGAGTTCTTTTGATAGGTTCTGCTTCGATTTGATCACAAGTATGTTTGGGAGTTGGCATACTTTGCAAGAAGCCACTACCAACTATTGGATTGAAAAGGAGTTTTCCGAATCCATGTTCAAACGTATGTGAACCTCGCAGGTCACACACTTAATGGGTGGGACGCATTAATTTGGATTGGATCCGTAATTAATGAACCTCGTGGGCTTAGCATGTTTGGTGGGCCCTGGTTTAGGGTTTCATCTCGTGGCTATATAAGGAGGGGAGGAGGAGGCGCAGGTGTGCTTTCCACGGTTTAGGTTTGATTCACTTGAAACCCTAGCCTCCTCCTCTCGCGCCTCGCCGAGCGACTAGGTGCTTGCACACGCGCACGGCGCTCCATCTCTCGGACGTGTGGACTCAAGGTGACACTGCTGCGATCGCGGCGTGGGAGGACGATCCACGGCGAGGCGTGGACGATCCACTACATCGACGCAACGATCGCGGCGAGGACGAACCACTACATCGACGCGGCGAAGGATTCCGTGAATCGCGCGTCTAGTGGTAATCTTATCTATGATCCCTTCTTGCGAGTAGCTTTACGTTGCGCGCGGTAGTTTTTTTTTGTGCTAGCGTAGCATACCGCGTTTCCCTTCACCTCCGACCACCGCGCGACCACCCACGTGTGCGCACGGACCCCCTGAAGCTCACCGTGGAACCCATTCCATCGCCTCGCTAGTTCGCCGGTGAGCTTTGCATCGACGCCTCGTTTTGGTCACGCCGCTTGGGACCCACTAGTCAATCGCATGTGCGTCGCCGTGTCGCTGACTTGCGAACCCCACTGGTCAGCTGCAGCGGTTCGCGCAACGTGCGAGTCACTGCCGAGCGGCACCCGCTAGTCAGCCGCACACGCCGCGCAGTTCACGCGGACCCGCGCGTCACTCGCAGGCGTCTCGCTGACATCTGGGGCCCGGCCGTCAGTGCCTCAGCTCGGTGCCGCCCAAAAACGGAAAGCGCAATTCCATCGCGAAATTGCACTTTCCCTTTTTGGCAATTTTCTGAATTTTTAGTATTTTTCAAATCCTAGAATATTCAGTAGTTCATATCTTGCGCATTTCAAACCCAAATTTGATGAAATAAATTTATGAATGCATGATAAATCATGTAGATTAAGAATATGCAAAAATAATTTTAAAATGATCTCTGTTTAAATTTTAAATTCAAATTTAAATATAAGGACTAGAATATGCAATTCATAGAATTTTTGCAAATGACCTCCAAATTGAGTAAAATAAATTTTATTAGCCTCTTGGTAATCCTAAGAACCTGAATATATAAAAATACTTATGGTTTGTTATAAGAAAATTTTGAGTTGTTAAATATGTAGTAAGATAATTCAATATTAATCCAAATGAATTTAATTATTTAAATTGCAAATAAGAACAAATGATCCATGCAACTATTCCTAAATTATGAAATTGTTTTATTTGAATCATTCCATCTAATTTATTTTTGCCCTATTAAAATTCGTTATTTGCTATGTATTGCCGAACGACGTGTAGAACCCGACGAATCTGATATAGTCGATGATTAGGATTTCGACGTCGAGGATAATCAACAAGGCAAGCACCCCTTTTGATCATATTGATCCCAGTTTTATAAATGTTTTCATTAAATATTTTACTACAAACGTTACTTTTATTAAAGTCTTCTATATTATGGGTATTGCTAGTTGTACCTGTAGTTTCATAGAACTTCCTTCATAAGTATGGATTTGTAAACCTTGATAGCCCTAGAATAACATAGACAGTATTTGATGTCAATTTGGGTTACTCACACTTAGTGTAACACTTAGCATGCTTAAAGGAACACAAAACTTTGACAAGATTAAAATGTTGGATATGACATCTAATGGGTATGACCTTTCTTTATGATTGGCATTTTGGATGAAAATGAAAATAAAACTATGGTTTAGATACGGGTAATTATTGGCAATAGCCGGATGTGCTGGGGTAGCACGTAGTGTTGGGGGAGATTATTGCCCATGTCGAGTTAAGGACCGAACTATGGGTTGTTTTCAGGCCAAGAATTATCATACAACCACAAGTGCTGGTATGGGACAGCTCTAACTTATTAAGTTATTTAAAAATGGCTTTGCACTTGGAAGGCTGGAGTAGTACGAGCTGTTTCTTAATGGATTACTCGAAGGGACGTCCACACCGAGGTGATCATGAAATAAACGTTTACTAATATAACGGTGTACGCCATACTGTGGGGAGTTCCATCATTTCTATGCTCTGAGTTCTTCCACCACATAATGGGTTTATAGTCACCGTGCTGGTGCAAAGTCAGGGTTAAATAATGTAACGGTTATATCATGACTCTCTGCGGCACACTAAAGGAAGTATGCTAATATCGATTGCACCAAGAGTCAGTCATGTCTTGTGGGGAAAGCTGTATACCTTTGTAGAGTGTAAAACTAATCGATTAGCCACGCCCGCGGTAATGGGCAGTTGGTAATGTCATCACATAGTTAGCTGTTTCTATTTTCATAAAACTCTGGATTTCTACCCGGTGTTGGTAAAAATTGGTTCGTCGATGTGGTTATGATACCCAGGTTCGTGATTTCACTTATTCGTATTTAAATACTATTATTCTACATATGGTATTGCTTTTACTTAAAATTTCATTTGCAATCTACTATTCTGTATTTACATTTCAAACTGGCTTTGTGCAAATTAACCATAATAGCCTTTCCATTGAAATGACCTACATGTATTATAGGATTTGTAAAAGTCTTGCGAGTACGTAAGTACTCAACTCGCCTATATTGATATTTTTAGGTGAAGAATCAGACTATCCCGACGACTCTTACGTTGATACAGGATTCGGGGAATTTAACGATGAATTCTTCTAGGGTTTTACCTTCTCAATTGCCTGTGGGGACAATGGGTTAAAAAGGCATACTACAAGATATTGTCTTCACTGCAGTTTTTACTTTTGTTATTGTAAGAATATTATATAACTTTGCTTCCGCTGTGTAATAAAACTTATGTGTGACTGTGATATCAATTTGTAATTGTGCGTACTAGCTACTAATCATGGGACTAGTACTGTATGCACATGGTACCCATTATTGGTAATTACTATAAAAAATTGGGGCCTTACAAGTTGGTATCAGAGCCATGCTGACTGTAGAAAAACCTTAGGTAGTATGGGAGCAATTAAAAATTTGAAACTAGGATCCAAAACTTAAAATACTGAGTTAGGACATCTTACCTATCCATTCCTTATATGCATAAAACTTTTCTTTTGGTTATGTTGTATACTTATTAATAACTCTTTTCTGTTTTTAAATTTCTGCTAGAATCTTTTCTTTCAAAAATTGCTTTACTGTCTTACATTTCATCAGGAGTACTAATTCCTTATTAAATGTGCAGATGAGCGGATACACTCCGTGTTATACATCTACTCATAGGGAGAATTCCGACATGATGGGATTTCTTGCCCGTTTGCTGGAATTTGCCCACTTTACGGAGAACCCCTGATATATAGTATTCCATGCAGCAGTTATTGCTGTATCTGTGGAATATATAGCCAGGGTGGATATCCCTGCCAGAGCTGAAGATAGCGAAGGAGACTCATCCTTCGAGGGCCCCGGTTCCTCCATTGTGATGGCCATGAATGAAGCAACCTATATTGCAATTGTCAGGTTACGACACGCTCTGCCAGAACTAACAGTTGCATATAGGAGGATTCCTTCCCGGCCGCCTAATAGTGAGAAATTCTATATGGAGTCCACTGGATTACTAAATCCAACACTATGTAATCTAGTGGGATTCATTAATGCATCTGATCAGTATTGCCGACCGACAGGCAATTACTGAATACAGGGAGGCTCGCCGCCATATAGCATTTCTAGAAAATGCTATTGCTCCCTATGTTGCTAGAGGCCTAGTACCACCTTCAGTTTTGGGGCAAGCACCGCAGGTGCCCGCGTCCGACGACACTCGAGTGCCCTCGAGGCGTTGCCAGGCGAGGATGTCTGTCATAGGGAATCACCCCCGGTTACCTAGTATTCGTGTGGACCCTAATAGTTTTACCTCGCGGCGTCCTCAGAGGCCGCAAGTGTACCGCCGACGAGGGACTTTTCCTCCCTCTGACGTGGAGAGTAGTAGTCATAGGTCAGCGAAAGACAGTAATGACATGTTAGTAGAATAGAGGGTAGACAGAAGATGAGTAGGGTTAGAAAATAACTTTTGTTGTCTTCCTTTATGTAGTACTTGTCAAGAATAAATGTTGTGGTCATGCTTTTATTGTGAATATTATGAGTTGAAATAAAGCTTTTTAGTTTAATATTGTATTGTGTGCTTTTGGTTCCTACTCGTAAATATTTTACATTGGGTTAATATTTTTACGATGTTGTGATCCTTAATAATAATAATCACTTTATGAATAATAATATTGCGACATACTCGTAAAACAAATAGTAACCTTCAGGATTAAAGCTAGGTTAGATCTTACCTATTAATCCCTTGTCAATCTTGTTTCTGGTGCCTGCCACTAGGTCCTTAAATGAAATATTGGGGAGCGAAGAAACCCCGGAAACTCAACCTCAAAGAGTAACTTTAGCCACTCCGGCCCAGCCCAATCCTATCCATCCAGCTGCAGCTAGAGGTTCCTCTTCGCGACGTCCTAGCCGTCGAGATTCTCCACCTCCGCGAGCTCAAGAATCCATTCCAGAAGAGCAATTGCCAGGACCGCC
The DNA here is from genome assembly GCA_036346275.1 of Otatea glauca. Lineage (NCBI taxonomy): Eukaryota > Viridiplantae > Streptophyta > Magnoliopsida > Poales > Poaceae > Otatea > Otatea glauca. The sequence goes on from CM070715.1 coordinate 24,352,223, forward strand.
AACTATGACCCATGTTTTGGCAATGATCGAGCAAGGTCGCCAAGCAAATACCCTGTTGCTGCAACAATTGGTCCAGAATACGACCAACCTTGGCGCAACAAATACCAGGGCTGGGATAGGAGAAGCATCCCACCAATCTAAGTTGGGAGAGTTCTTGAAGACTCGACCCCCGACTTTCTCTTCATCGACGGACCCTCTTGATGCTGACGATTGGTTGCGATCAATCAAAAGTAAATTGACTATTGCCCGGTGCAATGATCATGAAAAGTTCTCTATGCATTGTATCAGCTTCAAGGTGTAGCCGCAGTCTGGTGGGAGAATTTTCAAGCAATCAGGCCTCAAGATCAGGAAATCACTTGGGAGACCTTTAAGGAGGTTTTTCGGAAGACTCATATCCCATCCAGTCTGGTGAATCTAAAGAGGTGGGAATTCCTTGATTTACGTCAAGGAAATATGACGGTGATGGAATACCTCCATCGCTTTAATTATCTCGCTCGCTATGCATCATCAGAGGTTACTTCTGAAGCAAGAAGGATTGAGCGCTTTCGGGATAATTTAAATAATGAGATCAAGCATATTCTTACTATTCATGACTTTTATTATTTCCAAACACTCGTGGACAAGGCTATCATAACTGAGCATAGTACACGGGATGTTATGGAAAGCCGTAAAAGAAAATGGATAGCACGGAAAGCCGCCAACCCAAATTTGTCAAGGCCGCAAATTGGTCAGCCAACCAATGTATGACCTCCTCTGCCTCGTCAGCAGCAGCAGAGGAGGCAAATTCAAAACCCTCGACCTCAGCAGCCTTTTGTTCGTCCATCTGGCAATATTAAAGGAAGGACTGCTGGAGTTCAGAATCAGGCGGCCAATGTCATGTGTTATCACAGCAAGGAGCGTGGACATTATGCTAATGCCTGCCCGAAAAGGAGTCAAGCTTTGAGCCGTCAGCCGACGCAAGGAGTTCTTCAGTGACCCCCAGGTCGACCTCAAGGAGATGGAAGTTCTCAAGCTCCCAAGCCATCCGCAGCTCCAAACCGAAGTGCTAGCAGCGGTCGTCTGCATCATGTGACCGCAGAAGAAGCTAGTGAAGCACCTGATGTGGTATTGGGTATGTTTCATGTCCACTCAGTACCTACTTTGGTATTGTTTGATTCTGGAGAATATTACTCATTTATTTCCAAGAAATTTGCCGATCAAAATGGCATAGAAATTGATCTTCTTTCCTCAAAAATGACAATTTATTCCCCTGGATCAATCATGAATTCAATTAAGTAGTGTCCTAGGGTTAGCATTGAAATAAATGGAGTAATATTTCACGCTGACCTTATCCTCATAGAAACTTCAGGGTTAGAAGTAATTCTTGGTATGGATTGGTTGTCTAAGTATAAAGGATGCATAGACTGTGCCAATTGATCCATCTCTTTGCTTAGCCCTGAAGGAGTCCCAGTTCATTTCTCTTCCATTCAAAATTCCTCAAATCCTCAATCTTCTCTCTGTTCATCTATAGCAAAAGAGCTTAGCCAAATCCCTATTGTCTCAGAATATCCCGATGTTTTCCCAGATGAATTGACAGGCCTTCCTCCAGATAGAGACATGGAGTTTGTTATAAACCTTGTTCCTGGAACAGCGCCTATATCTAAGTGTCCTTATCGTATGCCCCTAGATGAGTTAGTCGAATTAAAGAAGCAAATTCAAGAGCAATTAAGAAAATGATTTATTCGACCTAGCTCTTCTCCCTGGGGTAGTCCAGTTCTCTTTGTGCCTAAAAAGGACAGTGGTATATGCATGTGTGTAGACTATCGTGCTTTAAATGATGTCACAATCAAGAATAAGTACCCTCTCCCTCGTATCGATGATCTATTCGATCAATTGACTGGTGCTCAAATCTTTTCCAAGATTGATTTAAGACATGGGTACTATCAATTGAAAATCAGACCGGAAGATATTCCAAAAACTGCTTTTACCACTCATTACGGGTTATATGAATATACCGTAATGTCCTTCGGACTTACGAATGCTCTTGCCAATTTCATGTGTCTCATGAATAAAGTCTTTATAGAGTATTTGGATAAGTTCGTAGTGGTATTCATCGATGACATCCTTATTTATTCTAAATCCGAAGAAGAGTATGCGCAACATTTGCGTATGGTGCTCGAGAAGCTTCGAGATCATAAGCTTTTTGCCAAATTCGAAAAATGTGAATTTGAGTTGAAATAAGTTGCTTTCCTTGGACATGTTCTTTCCAAGGGTGGTATCACAGTCAACCCCAGTAAAATTAAGGCTATTCTAGATTGGGAAGCCCCTCAATCTGTCCCTAAAATTCAAAGTTTTCTTGGTTTAGCGGGATATTATTGTCGCTTTATCGAGAATTTCTCTAAAATCGTCTGACCTTTGACTCAACTTCTAAAGAAGGAAAAGAAGTTTGAATGGACACTTGAATGCAAAGGAAGCTTTCAGGAATTAAAGAAAAGACTAACAACAGCACCCGTGCTGGTGTTGCCCGATGTCCATAAAAGCTTCGATGTCTTTTGTGATGCATCCCAAAGCGGGCTTGGATGTGTTCTTATGCAAGAAAGAAAAGTCGTAGCTTACGCCTCCCGTCAGTTACGACCCCATGAACTCAATTATCCTACTCATGATCTGGAATTAGCTGCTGTAGTGCACGCTCTAAAAATTTGGCGTCATTACTTTATTGGTAATAAATGCATTATCTTTACAGATCACAAGAGTCTAAAATACTTCTTTACTCAACCCGATCTAAATCTAAGACAATGAAGATGGCTAGAGTTGATAAAGGATTATGACCTCAGTATTCAATACCATCCTGGTAAAGCTAATGTCGTAGCTGATGCTCTGAGTCGAAAACTTCATTGTCTTTCTGTTTCATCTCATACCAATCAATCGGATCTTATAAAAGAGTTCCAAAAGCTTAATTTGGGAATCATCGAAAAAGGTTATTTGGCTGCACTAGAGGTGCAGCCAACCCTTAAGTCCCAAATTAAAGCTGCTCAGCTCGAAGATGAAGCCATCATCAAAATTCGTGGAGAGTTGAAGCAAGGAATCGAATCTAAATTTTATGAAAGTCCGGATGAAGTGCTTATGTTCAAAAATCAAATCTATGTTCCTAATGATCCTGAATTAAAAGATTTGATCCTTAAAGAAGCCCATGAATCTCCCCTCTCAATTCACCCTGGAAGTACAAAGATGTATCAAGACCTCCGACGGGAATATTGGTGGCCTGGCTTGAAAAAGGATGTTGCTGCATATGTTGCAATCTGTGATATATGTCAGCGAGTTAAAGCCGAGCATCAATGTCCCGCTAGACTTCTCCAACCTTTGAAAATCCCTGAGTGGAAGTGGGAAGACGTCAGCATGGACTTTATTACTGGTTTGCCTAAAACCAGGAAGGGACATGATTCCGTATGGGTAATCGTTGACCGCTTAACAAAAGTAGCTCACTTTATACCGGTCAAGACTACTCATTCAGGAGATAAACTCGTTGAGTTATATCTGGAGAATATTGTTCGTCTTCATGGTGTTCCGAAAACCATTGTTTCTGATCGAGGTTCCCAATTCACTTCTCGCTTCTGGGAAAGTTTGCACAGTCTTCTGGGGACTAAGCTGAACTTCAGTACAGCTTATCATCCTCAGACAGACGGACAAACTGAAAGAACCAATCAAATTTTGGAAGACATGTTAAGAGCCTGTGTGTTGTCCTATGGCTCTAATTGGGAGAAAAGTTTAGCTTTCGCTGAATTCCCTTACAATAACAGTTTTCAATCGAGCCTTCAAATATCGCCTTTTGAAGCGCTTTATGAAAGGAAATGCAGAACCCCTCTTTTCTGGTCTGAAGTTGGAGAAAGGAAATTCTTTGGCCCCGATCTTATCCAAGAAGCTCAAGAGCATGTAGATATGATCAGAAGCAGACTTAAAGAAGCTCAATCTCGTCAAAAGAGTTATGCTGACAATCGTCGACGTGAACTCAGTTTTGAAGTTGGCAATTATGTCTATCTAAAAGTCTCGCCACTCCGTGGAGTTCATCAATTCCAAATTCGTGGAAAGTTAGCCCCTCGATTCATTGGACCATATCTAATTCTCGAGAAAATGGGTGAGATGGCATATAAGCTGGAACTACCACCTCAGCTATCCGATGTTCATAATGTTTTCCACGTATCTCAACTCAAGAAATGTCTTTGTGTTTCCTCCGACCTCGCCAATCTGGAAATCATTGATCTTTAACCAGATCTATCATATCGGGAGCATCCAACTTGCATTTTAGAACAAGCAAAACAACAGACAAGGAATAAAGCCCACAAGATGTTGAAGGTCCAATGGAGTAATCATACAGAAGACGAAGCCACATGGGAAAGGGAAGATCATCTTCGACAAGAGTTCCCAGATTTCTTTTAATCGTCGCCAAATCTCGGGGACAAGATTATTGTAAGGGGGATAGATTTGTAACAGCCCAAAATTAATAAAATGAGAAATATAATATCCAAAATATTCATGTGAATTATTCCTGTATTTTCTGGCTTTTCCAAAATTATTGTAAATTCTTTTGGCATTTCTCTAATAAAAGAAAGTGAATTAAGGATATAGTAAAATGGTAAAAGTAAAAAGATAAAAATACCAAGTCAACAAAAATCTCAAAAATCATAATAAAATATTAGAGCTCTCCAAAACTCAGATTATGGCGGTTGGAGACTTGGAATAATTAAAATATAACAAAACCAAAGCAAAAGCATGTGAAAGGAAAATCAATGCAAAATGTAATAGATTTTTGTAGAATTCTCAAGAATTTATCTTGGGTCGAAATTTTTACCTTGCCGACATAATAACAGTACCTACATCTGGTAAAAATATTAAAAATTAAAAATTTCATTTTTTAATTTTAAAAATTCGAAAACAGAGAAGAAATAAAGTGGAAAATACAATTGTCAGAATTATTAAAATTTAAATATTAAGTATAAAAATCTGAAAATTTTACATAAGGTGGATAATACTATTTAAGACCCTCATAAAAAGGATTATAAAATATTAACCTAATTTTGGTCATAAATTAAATATAAAATAGAATAGGCAGAAATGTAAAAGCTCCATTGTCAGAATTTTAGTAAAATTGCTACCTGGAGTTTTTACCTGAAAATTTTACAAGATTCTTATCTTTGATTTTCCGACTTAGGTAAAAATTTTCAAAAATAATTTAGTCAAACGACGGCTTAAACTAGTAGAACCATCTCGGGTGGCCAGATTTTCTCCTCGGCGCTGTCAGGTCTTCTCGCTGACATGTGGGCCCGACGTAGCAGCCAGCCAATTCGCCGACTTCTCTCTGCCAGCTCACCCCCGCACGTCAGCCCTCCTATTCTTCCCCTTTTCTCCCGAGCTCTCTCGCGTAGAGGCGATCTCTCCAGCGCCTTGACCGCAGAACCGCCTCTCTGTTTAATTGCCGACCGCCTTAGCCAGCTATAAGTACCCTCGGTTATCCATTCCACAAGCATTGCTCTCCGGTTGCCGCTTCACCAAATCGCCCGTCCCTCCAACTCCAAAGAAACCAAGAAAGGGAAAAGTCGCATTTCGCCTCTACGGCAAACCTCAGCTCGAACCATTCGGTCCAGAGCCTCCTCGCAGTGCCTACTCTTCACCCTGACCTCAGCCAAAGCTCTTCTTCCCCGACGAGCCGTCGCGCCGAGCTATTCCTTCCGCCACCACAACCAATGGTGAGAACACATCTCCAGTTGCTCGGCCATGGCCGCCGCCGCACCTCGTCGGTGGCGCGGCGGTACAGACCAGCCCCAGTCGAACCTAGACCACCCCCGTGTACGTCTCAGCATGCTGAATCTTTGGGTGGAACCCATTCCTCCTCTCCGGTTGTGAATCATCACCGGCGAGCCTCGACCGTAGCTGCCGTCACACCCGCACGGTGGAACCCCCTTCCCGGCTTCCTCCGGCCACCGCGCGACCACCCACGTGTGCGCACGGACCCCCAGAAGCTCACCGTGGAACCCATTCCACCGCCCCGGTGCTAGTTCGCCGCCGGTGAGCTTCGGTACAGACGTCTCTGTTTCGGGTTACTACCAGTTGGGACCCACTAGTCAGTCGCATGCGCGTCGCCGTGTCGCTGACTTGCGAACCCCATCGTCACCGCAGCCAGTTCGCGCAACGTCGAAGTCATCGCCGAGCGGACTCATTGGTCACCAGACGCGCCGCAGCTTCACGCGGACCACACGTCGATGCATGCGTCTCGCTGACATCAGGGGCCCGGCCGTCAGTGCCTCATCCCGGCGCCACCCAAAAATGGAAAGCGCAATTCCATCGCGAAAGCGCACTTTCCCTTTTTGGCAATTTTCTGAATTTTTAGTATTTTTCAAATCCTAGAATATTCAATAATTCATATCTTGCGCATTTCAAATCCAAATTTGATGAAATAAATTTATGAATTCATGATAAATCATGAAGATTGAGAATATGCAGAAATAATTTTAAAATGATCTATGTTTAAATTTTAAATTCAAATTTAAATATAAGGACTAGAATATGCAATTAGTAGAATTTTTGCAAATGACCTCCAAATTGAGTAAAATAAATTTTATTAGCCTCCTGGTAATCCTAAGAACCTGAATATGTAAAAATACTTATGGTTTGTTATAAGAAAATTTTGAGATGTTAAATATGTAGTAACATAATTCAATATTAATCCAAATGAATTTAATTATTTAAATTGCAAATAAGAACAAATGATCCATGAAACTATTCCTAAATTATGAAATTGTTTTATTTGAATCATTCCATCTGATTTCTTTTTACCCTATTAAAATTCGTTATTTTCTATGTATTGCCGAACGACGTGTAGAACCCGACGAATCTGATATAGTCGACGATTAGAATTTCGACGTCGAGGATAATCAACAAGGCAAGCACCCCCTTTGATCATATTGATCCCAGTTTTATAAATGTCTTCATTAAATATTTTACTACAAACGTTACTTTTATTAAAGTCTTCTATATTATGGGTATTGCTAGTTGTACCTGTAGTTTCATAGAACTTCCTTGATAAGTATGGATTTGTAAACCTATTGATAGCCCTAGAATAACATAGACAGTATTTGATGTCAATTTGGGTTACTCACACTTAGTGTAACACTTAGCCATGCTTAAAGGAACACAAAACTTTGACATGATTAAAAGGTTGGATATGACATCTAATGGGTATGACCTTTCTTTATGATTGGCATTTTGGATGAAAATGAAAATAAAACTATGGTTTAGATACAGGTAATTATTGGCAATAGCCGGATATGCTGGGGTTGCACGTAGTGTTGGGGGAGATTATTGCCCGTGTCGAGTTAAGGACCGAACTATGAGTTGTTTTCAGGTCAAGAATTATCATACAACCACAAGTGCTAGTATGGGACAGCTCTAACTTATTAAGTTATTTAAAAATGGCTTTGCACTTGGAAGGCTGGAGTAGTACGAGCTGTTTCTTAATGGATTGCTCGAAGGGATGTCCACACCGAGGTGATCATGGAATAAACGTTTACTAATATAACGGTGTACGCCATACTGTGGGGAGTTCCATCATTTCTATGCTCTGAGTTCTTCCACCACATAATGGGTTTATAGTCACCGTGCTGGTGCAAAGTCAGGGTTAAATAATGTAACGGTTATATCATGACTCTCTGCGGCACACCAAAGGAAGTGTGCTAATATCGATTGCACCAAGAGTCAGTCATGTCTTGTGGCGAAAGTTGTATACCTTTGTAGAGTGTAAAACTAATCGATTAGCCACGCCTGCGGTAATGGGCAGTTGGTAATATCATCACATAGTTAGTTGTTTCTATTTTCATAAAACTCTGGATTTCTACCCGGTGTTGGTAGAAATTGGTTCGTCGATGTGGTTATGATACCCAGGTTCGTGATTTCACTTATTCATATTTACATACTATTATTCTACATATGGTATTGCTTTTACTTAAAATTTCATTTGCAATCTACTATTCTATACTTACATTTCAAACTGGCTTTATGCAAATTAACCATAATATCCTTTCAATTGAAATGACCTGTATGTATTATAGGATTTGTAAAAGTCTTGCGAGTACGTAAGTACTCAACTCGCCTATGTTGATATTTTTAGGTGAATAATCAGACTGTCCCGACGACTCTTACGTTGATACGGGATTCGGGGAATTTAACGATGAATTCTTCTAGGGTTTTACCTTGTCAGTTGCCTGTGGGGAAAATGGGTTAAAAGGGCATACTACAAGATGTTGTCTTCACTGCAGTTTTTACTTTTGGTATTGTAAGAATATTATGTAACTTTGCTTCTGCTGTGTAATAAAACTTATGTGTGACTGTGATATCAATTTGTAGTTGTGCGTAGTAGCTACTGATCATGGGACTAAACTGTATGCACATAGTACCCATTATTGGTAATTACTATCAAAAATGGGGGCCTTACATTCTTCTCGCTAAAAAGTTGTTCAAGTCTTCTACGTAACCGACCCGTCCAACAAGCTGCGCCACGTTGTTCTTCAGGGAAAAAGGAGGATTGTAATCAGTTTGATGAGTTGCCTCCTATTGGTACCAACGTCGCAATCCAGGAAGACCAACCTGAGGAAGCCAGCTACACACGTGTTGATCATCGTGAAGGACTAATTTTTGTACAAATGTATTGATTAAAATTAATCAGCTTTATGTATTATATTAAATGAGATGTATGTATTATAGTTAATAAGATGTATATATTATAGTTAATGAGATGTGCATTAATTGTAATTACTGAGATGTATTGATTAAAATTAATTAGTTGTATGTATTATATTAAATGAGATGTATGTATTATAATTAATGAGGTGTATTGACGAGTATTCATACAATGGGTACCCCAGCGGCCCGGAGTAACGAACGGGTTGTCCCATGCCCGGCTCCGACTAAAGGCCTCATGGGTCCACAAAGGACACTCAACCCCGACCTAACGAGCTGCTCCAAGGTCGTCCCTGACCTAATGGGGCGTCCGACCCCTGCCATAGGTCGGACTCCCCACCGGCTCAGACAAAGCTGAGGCGATCTCCGCCAAGGGCCAAGTGTCAGGCCTCCGCCGGCCATCGGCCACGTGGTCTACGGACACGACCGCTCGAAGTGACCGTGCGGGGGCAAGTGGCTCCTTCTCAAGACAGCACGAAGGTTGCTAAAGTCAAGACTCCAGTCTCAACGCCCAGTCACGTATAGTATGGAGATATGCTCCCTCCCGAGGCAGCACCAAAGACGCAACATGGCGTCATCGCCCGTCAGGCTCGCAGAAGGCAAGTGCGCTATTTCCCAATGAAGCAGCGAACTGATCTACTCGATGAGCCCACCAACCCGGTATAGGCAGAAGAGGAGGTCGACCAACCACCAAGACAGAGGGTCAGAACTCCTAGTATAGATGTCTTCATCCTTCCCTCTCCCAACTTTCCATGTAACCTGCCCCCTCCGACTATATAAAGGGAGGCAGGGTCTTCTGGAGAGGGGACGAATGGACGAACGGTCTCTCTCTCTCTCTTCTCTAGATTCTTCGACGAATAGGCAGTTTACGCTCTCACGTTCGAGCCCCCAGCTCCTGCTTGTAAACACTGTGCAGTCATCTGCACCCAAAGCAATACGATAACACCACACGAACTGGAGTAGGGACATTCAACCCGAACCAGTATACATCTTGGGCTTTTTAGTCTAACCATTCAAGGAGAAGGAGCGCGCGGCCCCTTAGACTTATAAATTTACTTGCCGTTGACTCAAAACCCCGACATGTATGTATTATAATTAAATAAAAAAATGGCTCATCCCAGACGGTTCTGGACTTGAACCGTCTGGGATGACTATACCCCAGACGGTTTTGGGCTTAGAACTGTCTGCGATGGAGCCTTGCCGTGCCCTGCTGCGCTAATAAGCCCCTTGCTGTGCTAAGTCCCACACACTCATTGCAAACCTAGCTAGCTAGCACTTTCCCTTGGGCGGCGCCGTCCTCCCTCCCTCGTGCCCTCCCCCTCGGCGGCGCCCTCCCCACTTGTCGGCCACTCCCGACCGCGCCCTCCCCCTCGGTGGTGTCGTCCTCCCTCCCCTGTGCCCTCCCCCTCGGCGGCGCCCTCCCCACTTGTCGGCGACTCCCGGCCGAGCACTCCCCGCTCAGTGGTTCCCTCCTCCCTCCCCTGTGCCCTCCCCCTCGACGGCGTCCTCCCCACTTGGCGGCGACTCCCGACCGCACCCTCCCCCCTCGGTGGTGCCCTCCTCCCTCCCCCGTGCCCTCCCCCTCGGCGGCGCCCTCCCCACTTGTCGGCGACTCCCGGCCGCACCCTCCCCCCTCGGTGGTGCCCTCCCCCTTGGCGGCGCCCTCCAACTTGTCGGCGACTCCTGGCCGCGCCCTCCTCTCGGTGGTGCATGTCCTCCTCCCTCCCCTGTGCCCTTCCCCTCGGAGAGTCCTCTCTGTTTTTTTGTTGCCTTACTTGCTCGATGATGATTATAGGGTCATTCAATGAATATAACAATTAATGAGGTGAACTAGGCCTTGAACCAATAGATTTACATGCTAGAAAGTTTTGATTTAAGTTACTGTTTTATCTGATCAATTTCCAAACCTGCTGTTGTGTTCTTTAGCTTCTGTCAGTATTACTTTGTTCGACTGCTAGTTATTGTATGGAATATTGCATCTTGGTTTTGCTAGATCTAAACATTAATGTTGTATTGGCAGTACTGTCTTTAATCGATTAATCTGAATGTATGCTGATAAGATTTCATGCTGGCATGAGTTTCATCTGTTGATTAAGGGCCTGTTTGTTTTAGCTTTTGATTCTGGATTCTGGCCCTAAAAGTAGATTTAATTGTTTAGCCTATTTGTGATAGAAGTTGAAGATTTAAATCTTCACTTAAACCTTAAATCTGAGAGCAATATAAAACATATACTTATCAATCTGTTGTAGGAGATATGTTTCAATGCATGAATGACATAATATTCATAATGAGCTTAATCTTGCAGATTATGTCATTTTTTATATCTTTGGATTATGTATTTTTCATCATTCTGTTATTTTGGTTTAAAGTGAGATACAATTGTCAAGTCTTTATAGTGCAAATTAAGGTGATAAGGGTTCAAGGCCTTAATCACTGAATTAATTGTTAGCACATTCGTGATTAAGCTTGAAGGTTTAAAATCTTCAACCAACCCTTATCTGAGAGCAATATAGTACAATCTTTAGTTCAATTTGTGATAGAAGACATGATTTGTTCTATGAATGAAATAAAATTCATTTTATGCATCAGCAAAGCCAACGATTAAAACACAATACCATTCCATCTGTCCTTGCATGCTACATAGTCCATATTTGCTTAATTGATAGTTTAGCTTCTCTTAACTTACCTATTTTTAATTGAAATTTACTTCTCTTAACTTACCTACTCTTAATGTTGCATCATACAAGATGGCGTCCCCTCAATCCTCGCCACCGAATGGATCTGATGACGCGCCCAACGTAGGAGGAAACATGTGCAGTCCAAGAGGCCTTAGTAAGAGGCCTCAAAGCCGATACACCATCACGGCGGTCGACCCGCATGATGGGGCCCCTATTGCGCCTCCAAAGGCTGCGACAGCTTTCCGGACCATGTGCGGGATCGTTGGTGTGAAAGGGTCCCTATCACCTATCCATCATGGAAGACGATGACAGATGATGTAAGGCCCCCATTTTTTATAGTAATTACCAATAATGGGTACCATGTGCATACAGTACTAGTCCCATGATCAGTAGTTAGTACGCACAATTACATATTGATATCACAACCACACATAAGTTTTATTACACAGTGGAAGCAAACTTACATAATATATTTTTACAATACCAAAAGTAAAGACTGCAGTGGAGACAACATTTTGTAGTATGCCTTTTTAATCCATTGTCCCACAGGCAACTGACAAGGTAAAACCCTAGAAGAATTCGTCGTTAAATTCCCCGAATCCTGTATCAACATATGAGTCATCGGGACAGTCTGATTCTTCACCTAAAAATGTCAACATAGGCAAGTTGAGTACTTACGTACTCGCAAGACTTTTACAAATCCTATAATACATGCAGGTCATTCCGATGGAAAGGCTATTATGGTTAATTTGCATAAAGCCAGTTTGAAATGTAAATACAGAATAGTAGATTGCAGACGAAATTTTTATGTAAAAGAAATTTCATATGTAGAATAATAGTATGAACAATTGAAATCACGAACCTGAGTATCATGACCACATCGACGAACCAATCTCTACCAACACCGGGTAGAATCCAGAGTTTTGTGAAAATAGAAACTGCTAACTATGTGATGACTTTACCAAGTGCCTATGACCGCGGGCGCGGCTAATCGATTAGTTTTACACTTTGGAGAGGTATACAGCTTTCCCCACAAGACATGACTGACTCTTTGTGCAATCGACATTAGCACACTTCCTTTGGTGTGCCGCAGAGAGTCATGATATAACTGTTACATTACTTAACCCTGACTTTGCACCAGCACGGTGACGATAAACCCATTCTGTGGTGGAAGGACTCAGAGCATAGAAATGATGGAACTCCCCACAGTATGGCGTACACCGTTATATTGGTAAACGTTTATTCCATGATCACCTCGGTGTGGACATCCCTTTTGAGCAATTCATTAAGAAACAGCTCGTACTACTCCAGCCTTCCAAGTGCAATGCTAGTTTTAAATAACTTAATAAGTTAGAGCTATCCCATACCAACACTTGTGGTTGTATGATAATTCTTAGCCTGAAAACAACCCATAGTTCGGTCCTTAATCTGACACGGGCAATAGTCTCCCCCTATATTACGTGAAAAGACATGCACTTCCGGCTATTGCCAATAATTGCTCGCATCTAAATCATAGTTTTATTTTCATTTTCATCCAAAATACCAACCATAAAGAAAGGTCATACCCATTAAATGTCATATCCAACATTTTTAATCATGTTAGAGTTTTATGTTGCTTTAAGCATGGCTAAGCATGACACTAATTGTGAGTAACCCAAATTGACATCAAATATTATCTATGTTATTCTAGGGTTATCGAGGTTCACAAATCCATACTTATCAAGGAAGTTCTATGAAACTACAAGTACAACTATCAATACTCATAATATAGCAGACTTTAATAAAAACAACGTATGCAGTAAAACATTTAATGGAAACATTTATAAAACTGGGATCAATATGATCAAAAGGGGTGCTTGCCCTGTTGATTATCCGCGATGTTGAACTCCTGATCGTCGACTATATCAGATTCGTCGGGTTCTATACGTCGTTCGGCAATACATAGCAAATAACAAATTTTAATAGGGCAAAAAGAAATCAAATGGAAGGATTCAAATAAAACAATTTCATAATTCAGGAATAGTTGCATGGATTATTTATTCTTATTCTATGACTTAAAGGATTTAATTTATTTGGATCATTATTGAATTACTTTACTACATTTTTAACAACTCAAAATTTTCTTATAAAAAACCTTAAGTATTTTTACATATTCAGGTTCCTGAGGTTACAAGGAGTCTAAAAAAATTTATTTTACTAAATTTGGTGGTAATTTGCAAAAAGTCTATACATGACATATTTAAAGACCTTCCTTTAGATTTCGGATTTTAAATTTAAACAAAGTTAATTTTTTAAAATATTTTTGCATATTCTCAATCTAAATGATTTATCATGAATTTATAATTTTATTTCATCAAATTTGGATTTGAAATGCGCAAGATATGAATCATTGAATACTCTAGGGTTTGAAAAATACTGAAAATTCAGAAAACTTTCAAAAAGGGAAAGTGCGCTTTCGGAATAAAAAAGTGCTTTCCATTTTTGGCTAGCGTCGGCCGAGGCGCTGACGGACGGGCCCAAGCGCGGCGAGAGACGCTTGCACGCGTCGGCGACGAGCGGGCCCGCGCGAACCTTGAGACGTGCGGCTGACCTGCGGGTCCCGCTCGGCAGTGACTCGCACGTCGCGCGAATGGCTGCGACTGACATCCGATCCCACGCGACAGAGACCCAGAGCAGGGGAGGCTTTGTCGAAGCTCGCCGCCGGCGAACTATCACCGGGGAGGTGGAATGGGTTCCACGGTGAGCTTCAGGGGGTCCATGTGCACACGAGGGTGGTCGTGCGGTGGTCGGAGGTGGCCGGGAAGGGGGTCGCCACCGTGCGGGTGCGGCGGAGACCATGGCCGACCGGCGGCGAAGCATGAACAATGGTTCTCGCTGCTCTTTTTCATCGCTAACAGCATCTACAAGACACAAGGACTCCAATTTTGGGGTCAGGCAAGGAAGTGAAGCATTGGGCGAGGTTCTCACCGTGTGCGGCGACGGCGGGAGAAGTTGGGCGGCGAGAGAGCTTGTCGGAGAAGAAGGGCTCGAACCGAAGGTGGAGAAGGGTTCCTGGCGTTGTGAGGAAGCTTCGGTTTGGGTGGTTCGAGGTGAGGTTCGACGAAGTGCTTGAATTGGGTTTTCCCCCTTTTCTCGGTTGGTCGCCGGAATGGGAAGGGAAGAGCGAAAAACGCAACGGCAGAGGCGAGAGGGAGAAGAGAATGGTTGCTACTGCGATGGACGATGCTTAAATATGGCTTGGAGTTGGTTCGGCAGTGCTTGGACACGGCAACACGGTCATCTGCGCAGGAGAAATCGCAGAGAAGAAGAGGGGAGAAGGGAAAAGAAGAATCGGCGAGGGGCTGACGTGTGGGGAAACATAGGCAGAGATAGGTCGGCAAAAGGGACATCTGGCAGCTCGGGTCCACATGGCAGAGAGAGAAAAACGGCAGTCTGATGAAGACTCTGGACAGACCGAGGTTTTTCTGCGAGATTAACCCGTCATTTTGACTAAATTATTTCTGAAAATTTTTACCTAAGTCGACAAGGCAAAGATAAGCATCCTGTAAAAGTTTTATGTAAAAAATCTAGGTATAAATTGTATTAAAATTCTTACAATGGAGCTTCTCCATTTCTGCCGATTCTGTTTTATATTTAATTGATGACCGAAATGAGGTTAAGATTTTATAAACCTTTTTATGATAGTCTTAAATAGTATTATACACCTTCTGTAAAATTTTCAGATTTTTATATTTAATATTGAAATTTTAATAATTCTAATATTACTATTTTCCACTTTATTTCTTTTCTATTGTCGAATTTTTAAAATTAAAAAATATAATATTTCATTTTGATATTTTTACCAGAGATAGGTACTGTTCTGATGTCAGCAAGGTAAAAATTTTAACCCAGGATAAATTATTAAGAATTCTACAAAAATCTATCACATTCTGCATTGATTTTCCTTTCACAAGCTTTTGTCTTAATTTAATTATATTTTAATCATTCGAGGTCTCCAACCGCCCTAAGCTGGGTTCTGGAGATCTCTAATATTTTATTATGAGTTTTGAGATTTTTTTTGACTTGATGTTTTTATCTTTTTACTTTTACCATTTTACTATATCCTTAATTTACTTTCTTTTATTAGAGAAATGCCAAAATAATTTACAATAATTCACAAAAAGCCAGAAAAATCAAGAATGATTCACACAATATTTTGGATATTATATTTCTCATTTTATAAATTTTTGGGCTATTACAGATGAGGAGCGCGAAAACCTGATGACAGAAATATTGGCTTCGTTCGAGCTTCCACAAAACGCCATGCCTGCACTGCAACGGTACGCGTGTCTAGTGGCGGGAAAGGCGTGGAAGAACTTCAAGAGCGTCCTCGTCACTAATTATGTCAACAAGGAATTGACTCCATTCCAGAAGTACGGGTTCATCTCTGAAGACGTTTGGGGACGATTTGTTGAGTTGAAGACAACGAAAGAGTTCGTGCTTCAAAGTGTGGTGCACAAGACCATCCAGTCAAAAAACACCCACCCACACAAACTCGGCTCAACTGGGTACGTGGGTAAGATCGCGCAATGGACGAGGGAGGACGACGAGGCAGCCCAGAAGGAGGTCACGTCACCGTTTGCCTCGATCGTGGACCCGCGCGCCCAAAACTGGGTAAGAGCGAGGTCACGTCCCACGTCTTTGGGTGGTGTGTCCTTTGCTAACCCCGCTGATGACGAAGTGTCCCAACGCCTAATATCGTTGAGCACGGAATCTTCCCAGAGCTCTTTCACTTCAAATAGAGAGAAAGACATACTCTCCACGGCCTTGGGAAACAAGGAGCACCCTGGTCGCACCCAAGGCTTAGGTTGTTCCCTAAAAAATAGGATTCCCACATGACTTGGACACGTACCGGAGTAGGAAGAGAAGCAAAGCTGAGCGCGAGGAACGGCTAGTAGCCCTGATTGAGGAAAGGGTTGAGGAAAGGCTCAAAACGCAGTTCGATAGTCTGCTACGATGCATTGAGGAAAGGAAGGAGCAAAGGGTGGCTGTGGAGAGGCAGACACGAGACATGCAAGCCCAATAAGCACAGGCGCAGTTCAGTCCAGCCAACCGTCGGAGCAGCTGCACATCCGTCCCTGAGATGAACGTGGATGAAGCCAGATTTCCTCCTAACAACACCCGGGTAACATGTTTGCAATGCTCCTTACATAGAACTGTTGGACGTGTTACCTAATTACTTATGTACCCTATGTAGGTGGTCACGTCGTGCAATCTGCAAGTGAGGCTTGCCAACGGATCTGTTCCCCTGCAGGCTGCTTGGGGACGAGCGTATGCATTCGGTGCAGGGGCGTTTGTGAACGGTTGTACTTTAGAGCCGGGCTACGCGAAGGTCCATGTTGACGGTGTATATGAAATTTTCAAGGCCATCACGCTGGAGATGCCCCCAAATGACGAGATCGTCACACTAGGAGATGCCATCGGCACATTCATCTAGTGTCCAAGAAGGACATCTCCTTCGACGCCTGCCCAAAAGCATCGAAGCTACAAGTCGTACCAGAGCCACTTGTTGCGCCGAAGCTACTAGCACTACTGGAGCCATGTGCTGCACCGAAGAAGCCCACCACCAAATTGGCTACCGTGTCCCGTCAGGCATAGGCTGAAGCTGCAGTTCGGGTCAAGTCGTCTCCTGTGAAGAAGACATTTGGTAGACGGCGAGGCGGCGACAAGGGCAAATCGAAAGGGTGGACCACGTCAGCCCATGACTTTTCGTTCACCCCGTTGGCGCGACAATTCGACCTGAGACAGCCATTCATACCGAAAGTGCGCGAGGACACGCTTACAGTACCGTGCATTACATTGCAAGATTGGTGCATCGAACAAGCCAACAAGTCGGTGGCACAACGTGCATCGAGTATCTCGGTCAGCTTCAAGGAGGAGCATTTCTTCCACCGATTCTTGGATGGCTTCTTTGTGGTCGGCTTCAACGACCTATTCGATCTATACAACCCCAACGCCCTTGATGCATCGCTCATGAGATGCTGGACATTATAAGTGCGTGTAATCACGGCGTACATTCGTGTCGTATCGATAAATATCAGATATATATGATCCTTGATTTTGTATATGTAGGTACATGGTCAAGGAGGCAGAAGCAAGGAAACAACCGGTGGGTTTCGTCGATCCACACATGGTGTCCAAGCAAATCATGGACGAAAATTTACAAGTCATCCACGAGTACGTGGAAACAGTATTACTGGCTCAATGGAACAAAAACTTCATACTTTTACCCCACAACCCGGGGTAAGTGCTTCAACCAGTTGCTATACTTATTGATTTGTACTATTTAACGCAGCTTGAAGTTAGGTTGAATGACCATGACATGATACCTGTGCAGGTATCACTGGGTTTTACTCGTAATTATACCAAGACGGAACCAAGTAATTTACCTTGATTCCAAAAAGGGCGGCACACACAACTTGAAGCCTATCAAAGATTTACTCGACGCGTTGTTCAGTCTCTACAAAGCTCGTGGAGGTCCACACAGAAAGAACCCAGCGACGCTGAAGCATATTTATAAGTTTTCGGTATGCGCTAGTACGTAATAATCCTTCACACTCCATAATAATACCTTCCGAACTAATTAACCTATTATATTTTGGCAGTGCTACCAGCAGCCAAAGGTGACTAACCTATGTAGATTCTACGCTTGCCACAACATGCAACTCCTCATTGGTTCAAAGGAGACCAATGTCGTAGAGGTTTGTTAATCTTGCAACAATTGTTTCCACCTACAAATATATATACATGCAAGACTTTACTCTTCTCATCGACGGGCTTGGCAATGCGCTGAATCTGCGTTGGAACAGGCTGACCTCCTAGGTATCCGAGGACAACTCTACACCTTCTTCATGCGTGAGGTCGTTAATCCAAAAGGCGAATACCACTCAATTAAGCTCGCCTGATGAGTTGCGAATTTGTTATATACTATTTGGATTATTTTGTAAACCTTGTGCTGTGAATTTATCATTTCTAGCTCTCAATTCAATTGGTTTTTGTATATATGAGTTGATTTCTCAAATGGATGCGCCGTATTTTCATATGAGATCCGATCTCATTTCTGAATTGTATGTCATAATAATGCTTGGTGATGCTTTGTACTGTCTTTTTTTCAGAGGGCATGGCTAGCATTTCCTGAGGCTAGCCAATAAAACAAAATTAAAGAAAAAATAGAAAATCAACATCCTAGACGGTTCCGTCTGTGATGAGCATACATCTAAGACAGTTCCATTTTGGAACCATCTGTAATATTGACATCATCCCAAACTGGAACCGTCTGGGATGATCTCCATATCACAGACGGACCCAAACTGGAACCGTCTGTGATGTAGAGCTCATCACAGACGGTTCTAGTTTGGAACCGTCTATGATGTATTTTTTTTACAGACGGTTGCAAAACCGTCTGTAATGACGTATTGTCATCACTGACACTTTGATACAGACGGTTTGGAAAACCGTCTGTGATGATCTTTTTTATAGTAGTGTGTAGGTGTACACCCCCATCAGCCAAGTTCCAGTTTTCTTCGGCTCAAATTTGGGTGTCATTCTTCTCGTTAATGAAAAGGATAACTAGGTCTTTTTTTACTTGAATTTACCTATAAACTTGAATGGAAACCGTTAGACACTACTCTAGAAGCTAAGCAATATATGTTGTTACCCACAACCATGAACTTTTTGCTTTTCATCAAACTATATTAATCTTCAAAGTTATAGATTAATTTAAACCAACCTACAAGAGGACCGGTTGTCATTTTCTTGTCATGACAATTTCTGTTTCACCGATACTTGAACTACCAGTAGTTCCCAATATGAAAAGATGTGAAAAAACAAAAAAGAAATTTTCGGTAAGATTTTTTGTATTATGCACCCAACTTTCAGGTATTTGTCTACAAAAAATCAGTATATATTTTAAGACAATTCAAACTAACTGCTAGACGTGAATCCAACAAAGCAAAAATCTAGCTGCTGAATCACCATATATATAATATACACACATCAAGTTAAAGAAATGGGGATTTCTCTTCTCCTCTCCGTCACCCCGAAAGAGTCCAAATCGCATGTGCTGTTAGAAGACAGGAGGGGACAGCTGGGTCCCACAATTTGGCTTGCCTACCTTATTAGGAGGAGGATGCTGGCCCCACCTACAGGCTTTTCTTTTCTTAGATATCTCCCTCATCTGCCCTGCCGAAGTATAGTTTGCCTTGGCCTTGGCCATGGGCAGAATCTAGGATTTAGGAGTAGGATTGTGCCAGTGTTGTTGGGTTTGGCCTCAACTTCAGGGGGGCATCCAAGCTCCGTCCGGAAGCCTCGGGAGGGCGCATCGGAACGTGGGTCGCCTACGCGATATTATTCTAGACGGTGGATTCTTTGTTTGAGCACATCTCAAGCTAGCATCACATCGTAGTGACACCTGGTACAATCATTGCATAATAGGATACTCATGTGTGTCATCGATTTAAAAAGGTTGTGGAGGTTGACTGGAGTGCATGTAGTATTCAACAAGGAATAGAAAAACATTTTCGAATAGAACTTTTTTTATCTTGAAAATATATATGCATGTATGTCGGCTCAGATCACCAGTGGTGCACGCAAACACATTGTTGACTTGTCGATGCCCAATTTTATAAGGTCATCTCTGTGGAACCCGTATAATAGCATTGCAGTTATGGTTGTTCGTTGTTTGAGTTGACGAGTTCATACAATGAATGCCAAGCGGTTTCACGAACGAAGCAAATTTTTTATGCCAGTGCTAGTGACGAGACATATACAGCGGCTACATTATACTTTCTCCGTTCAAATTTATAAAACATATTTTTTAATGATTTTATCCATAAGTATATGATGTATTTTATATTTCAATACAAAATTAGTGTGATGTTCCCTTTATATTTTAATAAATATTCAATTTTATTTTATATTCTCTATATACATGTATTGAGCATAATACTTAGTGATAATAATTAGAGATAATTTAATTATTTTTAAAATCTTCTTGATTATTACAAATTTAGACAGAGTGAGTAATACATATCGAAACCAAATGCCAAATGCACTGCATGCTCGCTACGCTACAACGACCCAGAGTACGTATTGAGCGCGGAGAATTCACGCACGGATCGTAGGCTACAGGCACAGAGGATCCGTGCCCCTATGGTCCCACCGTCAGAGTGACAAGGGCTGACGTGGTGTGGACTTGACTATACCCTGACCGACCCTGGGCAGCAGCAGGCGGAAGGGGAAGGGTCAGTTGCAGCAAGCAGCACTGCAGCAGCAGCAGGGGAATACAACGGGCGAAGGCACCGATCGCTCCATAAAAATCCTCTGCTCTCCACGTCTCACCCTCACGCGGCGCGCGTGAAGTTAAGAAACGCTCTCCGCGATCGACCGCGCGCGAGTTTGATAGAAAAAAAAAGGGACTACAGGCGAGGGAAATTTAGAGAGGACAACAGGGAGCGGCACGCGTTGGCCCATGGGTCGGCCGTGCTCGGCCGTGTTTGCTCTGCGCGCAGCACGCAGCAGCAAGTAGAGAGAGAGAGAGAGAGGAGGGGAATCACAACTATTCACAAGTAAACAAGGGGGAGGGAAAGCGACAGTGGCGATGCCAGAAATGCTGTACCGCTCGGGCGACGACGACGCGGGGACCGCGCGGGGGCCTCTGCGTCATGCCTGTCGCCATGCGCTGCCTTTCCTTGCTGCTTCTGCATCGTACTTAGTCTTGTTGCATTGGGCCGGAGCTTTTCGCTCGCTATCCCTCGTCGTCGTCGCCTTCGGTCCGGTGGAGGTGCTGGCCGGCTGTGGACGAGCCATTGGTCGCGCGCCAATAATGCGTGCATGGGGATCTGCGTGCGTGCATGATCAAAAGTTACTGCCGCCGCGCGCCAGAATTTGACCTTTCACTGCGGAGAGCCTGAAACATGGGTCGTTGGTTCGCGGATTATCATGCAGATCTATGTATTATGTACGTGGTCGCAGGGGTGGCAAAGGTGGGCTCTAGACCTCTATGTTGACACTCGCACTAATGTTTAATCATTGTTTTATTATAAATTGATGCGATTTTTATCTTTTTGTTTGATGTTGTTTTTGTTGCAATTTAATATTAAAATATGCTAGATTACTTTTTTTGTTAGCAATCATAAAATTCCTAATTTGTTTGATAAAATGTTTATGGATATATTAACATATATAATACATTTATAAGGTTTGAATATAAAAAAAATCATGATGCAAACTCAAGAGAGGAGGTATACATGTAGAATCTAAGAGTGCACAAGATTGCAATGGCCTTGACACCAATTGCTTGTTGGTCTTTGTAGTTAGTGCGGCGCAATTCATAAGATTTTAACTAGATCAACTTACTTAAAGTTATTAGTAGTTCTTCAAGAACCATTGGTTTAACCTGTAAGTACCCTTATATTTTCGTTCTGGCTACGCCCTGTATGGTTGGGGATCCCGGTGCACGCACCAATCATTCATGCTCCCCGTTCCAGCGTAGCTAGCCTCTGTTTTGTGCAGAAATTGCACGGCTGCGGTAACAAAGTAGATTCACGTTGCTGCAGTACTTACAGGAGGATTACTGTTTCTCGACTGCATGATAGGAAAGAACAATTTACTAGATCGTCATAGCCCAAGCGTGACAGCGCCCAAGATCGTTAGTACTGCCTTTGCTTCACTGTTGATGACGGCCTACAATGTCCCTGAGAACCTGCACCGTCGCTTTCCAGTATGATGGTTTTGAGAGTAATAATACTGCACGTTTCTGTAGCAATGTACCTTTTCGCATTAACGGAACATCCGTTACTAGAAGTTGGCAAGTATACATATTCTTGCCGTTCTTAGTTTGACTTTACGTACTCCTAGCTTGTTCAGTCTTTTTAACACTGCTTCACAGGCACACATGCATTCTATCACGTGACTTTACGAATAGGGACGACAGTTTTATCTATAAGTTTAGGTACCCGTGTATACCCAATCCGATAAGGGTAAGCAAAGCTAGCACTTCAGATTTATAGGTTTTCGGATTTAGGCACCCAATAAGATTATAGGATGGACGTGAGTGCCAATTTATACTCATAGGTACATAATAGATATCCTATGACATATAGGCTCTATTTTCATGTGATATACATTAAAAAAAACCCTAACTCCATTTCGGCTGGCCATTCCCACCACCCCTACTCCCAAGTCCCCCTACGCCTGCCACAATCCCCATTCCCCCATTCCTGATCGGCATCACCCACCTCGATCCCGATCTCCTCCCTTTTCATCGCTGCTGCCACGGCCACCGCCTTCGTCGCTTGGCCCCCACCACCCCCCGCTGGCCTCGGCCTTCCCCTCCCCCCATGTCAGGCCCCCTTCACCCCCACCTCGGCCCCTGCCGCTCCCCGGCCCCTCTTCACCCCCACCTCGGCCCTCGTTGGCTCTCCTCCGGCTCCCCCTCCCGTCCCCCTTCGGCCGCCTCCCTCTCACCCCCTCCCCTCCCCATCCCCTCCCTCTTAGGCGGGTGGTGTGGCGGTGTGGCGTGGCGGCCATGGCGGAGGCGACACGGCGGCGCAGCGCGCAGCGGGCATGACAGCTCTGAAGATGCGACCACGTGGCACGGCCACGCGCCCGCCTTCCCCTCGGCTAGGTACATGTGCCCCCTCCGCCTTCCTCTTCCCCCTGTGGCTGCATGCCCACCTCTACCCATGGGTACCCATCGGGTTCGACCGTGGGTACAGATCTGTGCCCGAGAAGCTTAGTGGGTTCGGGTGGGCGGCATGTGTTCCGGTTCGGATGGCGGGTCTGAGGCAATCGTACCTGGAGGTACCCACACCCGATTGTTATCCCTATTAACTGAAGGAACAAAAAGGCGACTAGAGGGGGGTGAATAGGAGCCAAATAAAGTTTTTCCCCTAAAAATTCAAACCAACAAAAGAACAGATAGAAAAAACTGGACAATCCGAACAGGTGATCGGATGAACAATAGCACCAACCAGTTGAGGTCGGATGAACAGTAGCATCGACCAGTTGAGGTCGGATGAACAGTACCATCGACTTGTTGA
Organism: Otatea glauca; assembly: GCA_036346275.1. Classification (NCBI taxonomy): domain Eukaryota; kingdom Viridiplantae; phylum Streptophyta; class Magnoliopsida; order Poales; family Poaceae; genus Otatea; species Otatea glauca. The sequence goes on from CM070715.1 coordinate 24,375,687, forward strand.
GCTCGGGATGAGCAAAACTCTGCACTGGTCGAATGAACAGTACTCGGACCACCAGTGGTCGGATGAAACAGTGCCTGGGTGAATAGTGTTCTGTGTGAACAGTATCAACGCAATCTCAAAAGGCAAGAATCGATGTAACTTTTGATCGGTTGATCTAAATCCTGTGAAACTTTGTATGCACCTTTCTATGGATGTCAGGAACTTATTCCAAACTTCAATCTCAAGGATTGATGTCAAACTTATGACCTTTTTCTAGTTTAAAGAAAGTTGCACCAAAACTAAGTCAAATACAGATACTTCACCCTTGGCTTGCTCGTGGGGATTTGATAATCAAGATGATCTTATATGACCTCCTACATGTCACAGCAAGCAAGAACACCAAATAAACACCCCTCAAACGAGCAAGATGAAATCTGCCAAGAATCATCCCTTTTCAAGTCAAAAGCTGGTTTCTTAAGAAAAGTTCTGGAGATCTTGTTAAAAGCTTGCCTAGATGATTGGGATATGATCTGTAGAAGATTAATCAATCAATCATTCATCCTTGGCAGCACATGATCAAGAATGAAATAAACCAGAGAGATCAAAGACTCAAAAGGAAGGAAACCAATAATAGAGCAGGAGTACATTCTAATGGATCTTGCTGGGTTGAAACATGTTCTAAAAGGGTTCCTCTACCTTTTATGCGTCCTAGACCCAATAGAAACTCAGCATGTAAAAAGGAGGTGAAGCAAAACTCAAGTTGCATAAAAGAACCAAACAAAAATGCAAAAATAGACATAAATTTCAGACATAGATGAATTTGGATCTTGCATTGCTTATAGAGGGATGGTTACAAAGCCACACTTCTAAGTGGGCAAAGCTCTACATAGTATAAAGAAACCAAAGAACTATTCTCTAAGACTTGGTTTTGACCTTGGTTCCAACCAAGGTGGTGGGTTCCAACCACACCTTCCACACCAGGAGGCATCCCTCCATTTATAGCATACTAGGAGCAATCTCTACCTTTGGATGACTTCCTTCTCCCATAAGGAACCTTCTCATGGGCTAGGATTAACTCACTCAATCATACATGGGCTGACCCGAAACACAACAACATAATGGATTTTGACACACGCACACACCTCTTAGGACACTACTAACTTAACCACTACTTCACCCACGAACCTGCTATCCAATGATCCTCCTTCGCTTGAGTAGGGCTTAAATTAGCATCTCATCCATCTGCCATATGGTCCAATGACTTGCCACCAAGCTTCTCAAGCGTCCAGATCCCCCGAACCGTCCTTGCTTGCACATGAGGCCAAGTCACTTGGCGCACCATATGTCCTTGTTCACTTCACCATGATGTCGCTGGCTTCCATGACCGTTCAAGACCTTAACTCCTCCCTGAGCCTAGTCCCGACCCATATCGTTGCCCGCCATGTCCATCTCCAAAGCTCACGCTCTAGCTCCTTGTCTTTCCCGGCTTGGAACCACTTCCCGGCCTCAGTCATTTTCTGGCGTCCCTTGATCGTTCTGGACCTCGCTCTCCTAGCCTAGTCCTGGTCTCCTCCGCCTCACCATAACCCAACACCGAAGTCCTACAACCAACACAGACAAGAAAACCATCACATAGCATTATTCACAATAATATGCAATAAACATCATAACAACATGCACAAGAAACCAGACAAGTATCACTGACTGGTCAATCTTCAAAAGTTCCCACCTTGGATCAAATAGACCATGACCACCTTGGTCCATGACCACTCTAAACCGTGACCACTAATATCCAGACTACTCTTACAAAGGTCTTGACCACTCCCTCAGATGTCACAACCACTTCCTTAGTGGTCGAGACCACTTAAAACCCCGAACTATCAAGACCATGACCACTGGTCTCCAACCAGCCAAAGTTTCGACCACTGGTCTACATCCAGCCAAAGTTTCGACCACTCGAGGTCCGACCACTGGTCTTCGACCAGCCAAAGTCCCGACCAGTTTACAAACTGTCTTGACTAGTTCACAACCAGTCCCAACCAGTTTACAAACTGTCCCGACCAATTCACATACTGTCAAACTCAAACTTGTGCACCACAAGCTCAACTACAATCAATTACTCATCACAAACATGGGTAAACCTCCACATGGTCTTTCAATCTCCCCCTTGATGAGTATATTGACAAACACCGAAAAGGCACAATTTTGAGTTTGAAAAAGAAAGAAGAGAGCAATTTGATTGCAAAGCCATACTTGGTCCAGAGCAAGAGGAAATAAGATCATGACCAAGTTGGCAAGAAGAATTTCAGAGCAAAACCAAAGAAAGAGCAAGTTTTCCACGAAAGCTCTAAAAATCCAAGAGGAACTCATAGAAGCTCAAATATGCTTATGATCCTAAGAATTATCAATTTTTTTTACCATGATCATAAGAAGCAAGATGCATTCACAATTCTCACTTTATGATGATACATTTTCTACAATTTCTCCCCCTTTTGACAATATAGGCATCAAGATGGCATTTTCTCCCCCTTTTTTATGTATGCATGAAATGTATCCTAAAAGAGCTTTGAAGATCATCCAAGTGACCATATATTCAAAGTTTGACACCAAGCTACTCAAGTTCAGATTATGCTAAACTAAGACATGTCCAAGTGCAAAAGTCAATTTTGCTAGCCAACACAAATAAGACTGTCATTTATTCTCTTGATTTAACAAGTGCAACACTTAACATAGTTTTCAAAATGGAAGCAAAGCCATACAATAGATCAAATTGAGAACCTAGAGTTCAACCTATTCAACACTTTGGGAAAGCTAGATGTGCATACAAAGTCCTTCGTGCTCAAACATCTTTAATGCAAATTTTTGCTTTAATACTTCAAATGACATAGTATGGTGCAAATGTTTGACATTATTTGCATTCTTTACCCACTTATATATTTTTTATTTGTATTTTTTAAGTATAATTGACTCAAGTCATATTCGGCCATCTCAAGATGAACTCCTAAGAGAATGGTTTTGGTCAAACACGATACATTCCAAGTTCATCTCAAATGCAATGGGAAGCAATCTCGTAAATGTAAAGTGTTGAGATCAATTTGCATAAAAAGAGTTAATTTTTCATTTCATTTTATCACTTAGATTTTATGAGCATGTGAAGGACTCTAATATGAATCAACCTAGCTTCACCCAAGTTGCTATAGGGACTCTAGTAGAAATCCAATATTTCACAAATCATAGCATATGCACCTAGTGAGGAAATATAGCAAGTAAAAGCTACAAGTTTCATGAAGTTTTCATTAAGGCTCAATTTTCATTTTTAGCAAGCTTAGCATGATGAACAAAGTGAACTTGGACATATCTAAGCTAGTAATGATCTTCAGAAAAGTAGTAGGGTGCATAGCATAAATAGTAGCTCCTTTGCATAATAGACAAAGCTCATAAAACACAAAATGAAGTCTACATGCAATGCATGAAGCAAATTCTCAAACTCCCCCTCAACAAGTAAATCAATTTTAAACACAAATCTGGTTTCAGTTGAGTTATTAGCATAATTAAACTCAAGGAAGATTCAAATAAACTCAATTGAAACCAGAAACATAGAATAAGGAGAAGAAGTCAAGAAACTACAAATTGAGTGGCTATAGACCATAGAAAAGATGGTAAAGAACACTATAGCTCAGACTTGCTCTCATCTTCCCCAATGACTAATATAGGAAAGCTGACTCTAGATCCCAAGCTAGGGAGTACACACAGACCCTGTCTACTCAGGGGGCCCAACACCTGCTAGACTTATAAGACTGTGAGGGAACTCAACCTAGAGAGAGAGAGCAACTAATTATGCATGATAGCAACCTATAGCATAATATGAGAGGTCCATGCAAAGCATGTTAAAAGTCTAAGTGAAGTAAACTCAGAACTCTAAAAATAAGCCCAATATCACCTAGAAGATGCAAAAGAAAGGAAATGCTGGGAAAAAATAGTACATAGTATACAAACTAGCTCCCCATCAAGATATGCCGTAAGGGAACACAACTCCAAGCTCTCCTCTCAAGGCCCCAAACCTAGATCTATCCAATGGCTTGGTTAAGATATCGGCAATCTGGTGGTCACTCTTCACAAACTAAAGCACTATATCACCCTTCTCCACATAGTCTCTAAGGAAGTATATCTAATGTCTATATGCTTGGTCCTGGAGTGTTGCATTGGGTTTTTAGCAATGCAAATAGCAGAAGTGTTGTCACATAAGTGAAACACTCTCTATCACTAACCCAATGTCCTGCAAGGTTGATCTCATCCAAAGCACCAGACTACAGCAACTAGCTGCAGCGACGTACTCAGCCTCAGCGGTGGACTGTGCAACTCCGGACTGCTTGCTAGAAGACCAAGAAATAAGAGAAGTGAAAATGAATTGGCAAGTGCCAGAAGTGCTCTTCCTATCTATCCTACAGCCATCAAAGTCTGCAACCGAAAAGGCTCTAAGGGACAGATAAGAAAAAGAAGAGTACCAAATAACATAATCAATAGTAGCTCAAAGGTACCTGAAGATGTGCTTCAGCGCTTGGCGGTGAGAGACGCGAGGAGAAGCCTGAAATCAAGCGCACAGACACACAGCGAAATATATATCCAGCCTTGAAGCAGTGAGGTACAAGAGAGAGCCAATCATGCTCTGGAACTCTTTTTGATCAACTGGCTCACCATCCTCATCAGACTCGAGGACAACCGTGGTGGCCATAGGAGTCATCACCGACTTCCCGTCAGACATATCAAAGCGCCCCAGGAGATCTCGAGTGTACTTGCCTTGATGCAAGAAAGTGCCCTCCTAAGTCTGCTTGATTTGGAAGCCGAGGAAGTAGCTCGACTTGTCCATCATGCTCATCTCGAATTCTGTGCTTATCACATCTAAAAACTGAGATACAAGAGAGTGCGAAGAGCCACCAAAGATAATATTGTCCACATAAATCTGGACGAGAAGAAAATGAGAATCCTGGTGTCTGATGAACAGAGTCTTGTCTAATATACCCATCTTAAAACCATGACTAAGAAGGTAGGACTTAAGCCTTTTATACCAAGCTCTAGGGGCCTGCTTATGTCCATATAAAGCTTTGAAAAGCATGAAGACATGGTTTTGGTACTTGGGGTTCTCAAATCCTGGAGGCTGCCTGACATATACCTCTTCCTCAATATACCTAATGAGGAATGCACTCTTGAAATCCATTTGATAAAGCTTGAGGCCCTTGGAAGCCGAAAATGCAAGCAAGATCCTAATAGTCTCTAGTCTAGCTACAGGAGCAAAGGTTTCCTCAAAGTCGACCTTCAATCTGAGAAAAGCCCTGTGCAACTAGCTTAGCCTTGTTCCTAACGACAACCACATCCTCACTCTGCTTGTTCTTGAATACCACTTGGTCCCAATGACATTATGACCAGATGGAGGCTCGACAAGCTGCCAAACCTTGTTCCTCTAGAAGTTCTCAAGTTCTTCATGCATAGCATTAATCCAAAACACATCGGATAATGCATGAGAGACATCTTTCGGCTCAAAGGAGGCAACAAAGGCAGAGTGGAGGCAAAAGAGAGATATGACTGACTTTGAGCGTGTGACACGCTTAAACAAATCACCGATCATTTGATCGGGTGGGTGGATGGCGTCTCTGAATATGGTGGGGAAGTCCAAAAGCAGAAGTGACATCTACATCATAAATAGAAGAGGTAGGATCAGAGCCACTTGTTGTAGGAGAGTTTGAAGGAAATGGGTGATCTCCCTAAGGTGCAGAGATAGAATCAGGAAACACCTCAGATGCAGAGAGGACTGGATTAAGTAGAACACTATCATCTCTATCGTCATCATCCTCTACAAAGATGGTCTTGGAGAAGGAAGATGAGCCTGAGATAACTGGTCTAGTTCCTAAACTTGCCTCATCAAAGATCACCTCACAACTCCAGAAGCAATGCTAGTAGAAGATCTGGGAGCTAGAGCTGGGTTGGCCCACCGTCGTGCAAAGGCCGGACCATCCTAGTAAAGCTGCCCAAATCTCCTACTAGGAAACACCTCACGCCGCTGATACCTACCTCGATGGAAAGAATGAGGAATATTAAAAGAACAGTGGAGAGACTGATCAGGGCAACTCTAGGACAAAAACTCAACTGAACAGCATGAAAACCGAATCTTGAATGCTGCCCAAAAATAGGAGAACCTCTATCCTATCTAGAAGCTGTAGGTGTCTTAGGAGTACTCAGAGTCTGGAGATAACTCCGAATACCCCTAAGAGCATGACCACGCTCATGATGTGCAATCTTAGCATGTCTAAATAAAAAATCTACTAGATGTCCATCCTTTTAACAGAATATGCATGTATACTTCGCCCTATCAGAGGCATAAGTAGCAGGAGGAGCAACCTTCTGATCAGAGATCCTATGGACAATTCTAGCAGGCCTAAACACAGTGGTGCTCAACCTGTGAGCTACCACGATCTCTCCACTCTTGGAGCCACACACAATGGTGGGAGGATGTGCCCGTGCGTGCTCCAAGAAGTTAAATCCTAGACCTTGATTAAATATGCTAATATTAGACTGGTTTAGAATGAGATTGAGCTTCTTCTTGCCTCCAACAAACTTCTCAAGGGTGTTAAGGAACTAGCACTCCTAGAAGAAAGAGACATATGAAGAACAAGGGGAAGAATATGAAGAAGAGTCAGACAAAATAGAACGAACATCATGTGCATTTTTCTTCCCAAGCACGGCTTCCTCAATGTTGAGGGCCTCACAAGATACGCACTTGGTGTTTCTATTCCTAGTGGTATAGGCCTCTAGCTTCTTTCTAAACTCATCATGGATTCTACCCAAATCCCACTCAATCTCAACACATCTAGCATAAGCAACTTGTGACTTATCTAGTAGGTCCTTAGCAAATTCATCACACTACTACAAAAAAGCTCATCACAGACGGTTCGAAAACCTCATTACTGATAGGTTTGTCAACCATCTGTAAACCTGTGTTAGTGATAAGAAAGTCACATTACAGACGGTTTCCAAACCGTCAGTAAAAGCTAACATCAGAGAACCGTCTGTGATGAGGGAATATCTTAGGCGGTTCTAGGATAGAATCGTCTCTGATGACAAGTAATCACATACGGTTTTTAATTAGAACCGTCTGTGATATAGATTATCATAGATGGCTTTTAAATAGAACCGTTTGTGATATGTTTTTCCCCTAACTCTCTTGGCAGAATTTCCATAATTAGTATCTGTTGTTCGAAATTTTATTCTCCTTAGATATTTATGCAACGATATTTACAAGACACAACCTGTTATAGATTTTGAATTGAATATCAAAAATATTCTAGATGCATTGAGGCAATAGCTTGTCCGATGAGGTCTTAAAATATGAGCATTTGTAGCACTTTCATCTCCTTTCTTATTCTAATGTTGATGGATTTCAACACAAAATCCAATTCCATGAACAGTTCATCCTGAAAGTTGTCATGCTATGATTTATTTTTCATTTCATCCTCATCCCCGAATGAGAATACCATATGCATATTCTCATTTAGGGATGAGGATAAAATGAAAAATAAATCAGAGCATGATAAGTTTCAGGATGAACTGTTCATGGAATTGGATTTTACGTTGGAATCCATCAACATTAGAATAAGAAAGGAGATGAAAGTGCTACAAATGTTCATATTTTAATACCTTATCAGATAAGTTGTTTCCTCAATGCATATAGGATATTTTGATATTCAATTGCAAACTCTATAACTGGTTGTGTCTTGTAAATGTCGTTGCATAAATATCTAAGGAGAATAAAATTTCGAATAACAGATACTAATCATGGAAGTTTTGCAAAGAGAGGTAGGGAAAAAATATTATTTCATAGTTCAAGATAAGAAGACCTTACTACAAATATGATACCACAAATATAATAACAAAATATTTCATAGTTTAGGTGATAATATATTAACAAAATATGATATATACTACAAATTTCAACAAGTGTACATTGAGAAACCACATTATTTCATAGTTCAAGACAAGAAAACCTTATGACTTTTTCATGTCTTCCATCATATGTGCCATAACTTTCGCAATAGAGGCTTCTCGGTTCTCTCTGAAGTTCCACAACTCCAGTATAGTGCCGATTTGTTTGACACCAATAACCGAATAATCTCCAGTCATATCTCTTAATCCCAACAAAAGCAACCATATTGTTGTGAAAAGGATGTATTGGTATATTATTAGTAACCACGTCGAATTAAATACTACAAACCTATACATTACCTCTATAAGCTCAGCTTTGACTTCTTCCAACTCTGCATTCGCCCTGCAGTTCTTAATGATAAGTGACGTGTTAAGAGATTCAATAGCTTGCGAAATTTTATCTCTCTTTCAGTTCTTGTTTCATCCCATAAATCTTGTCTGTTAACTCAGACTTGCCTTTCAGTTGTTGGATCTCCACCTCATGTTTTTGTTTAGCTTCTAATAGCTTTTTAATATCATATATTTTACCAAATCAGATTTCAATTAATTTGTATGAGACACATATAGGAATAAAGAGAGCATGCTTATATAACATAATGACTGATGCTCATCATAAGTGCTACTTGACTGATCCAAATGCAAGTTTGTGATGATCCAAATTATGCTTTGTGAATGGCAAACACATACAATGCCTACTTGAAGATATGCAAAGCCAGGATTGAAGCATGCATGCACACTGAGGTGCAGGACACTAACAGCTAGCATGCATGCATGCATGATATGCCACTATATGCAACATGCCATGCCACCTCACTCCCAAAGGCGTTGATTGATACAGACAGAAAATCTTGTTGGGCCTCGGAGAGCTTCATGCTAATAATGTGTTGTTAAACGATGAGGATTGTCGTAGATCAAGCCCAATGCCAATCAAGAATTGACAAAGAACAATCACAATAGATTAGCACATGATATAGGAATATATATCAACAATTAAGACTAAGAGTTCGGTTATACCCTATCAATATGCATTTCTTGTCAACTATCCTTACAAAATTGTCTGGTTGTTACCGTTAAAGATGGGGTAAGTATATGTCTTTTCGCCTTTAGGGTTTGGAAATAAATTGCCTTTTGATTCCCTGGAATCTATTTTAGTGACTACACAACCACATATACACTCAATGCACATCATATATATGGATTTCACTCAATACACATCATATATATGGATTTCACTCAATGCACATCATATTAATCTACATGTATATCACTCAATGCACATCATATATATGGATTTCCAAAGAAGGGTGAATGTGCTTGCTCACTGAGGGGGAGCGAGGTCGCCAACAGGGAGGCCGCCACGAGGAAGGATGCCAAGGGTGAGGGCACCGACGGGGAGGCAGCAGCGAGGGAAGATGCTGAGGGCGAGGACGCCGACGGGGAGGCCGCCGTAGGGGTGGATGCCGAGGGTGAGGTCACCGACGAGGGAGGATGCCGAGGGCGAGGACGCCGACGGGGAGGGCACCATGGGGGAGGATGCCGAGAGTGAGGTCACCGACGAAGAGGTCGCCACGAGGGAGGACACCAAGGGGTGCAATCGAACGGGCGAGGAAGGTGGTGAACAATTTCCAATTTCGTTTGGCTGAGTGCGGCGGGCACAAAACCTAGAACAATATATATATATATATATATATATATATATATTAAGGTAGTGTTATCATAGACGGTTCTTAGCACATCATATAGCTTCTAACAGTTGAAGTGTAAAATCGTCTGTGATTAGATTTAATACAGACGGTTTTTGAAAATCGTCTGTGATGAGGCGTCTTATATAGGCCTTTCTGTAGTAGTGTCACACTTGACATTCAAAGCATCATTGTCAAGTTTTAGTTACCTACAGCCCTCACATGAGCTAACTGGGTCCTTATAAGCATACAATTTAAGATCATCATTCCTAGCAGCAAGCTTCCTAAGGTGAGTGCTTATGGTATCAATTTCAGCGAGCAATTTTGGAAGATATCACAAGAAACGCTAGGTGCACATGAAGAAAGCTAGCATCAGCAGGAATAGCAATAGTAAAACTGTAACTAGTAATCTTCCCTCTAAGGACCTCTACTTTAGAAAGCACACTATCATGCATGGTCCTTATGTTCTCAAGCTCCACAAATACGGCATCATAGAGCACACAATCATCGTCACAGGAGGAAGAAGATATAAGTGAAGCTATCTCCCGTGACATGTCATCTAATCTCTTCTGAAGCTCCGAACACTTAGCCCTAGCTCTAGCACGGAATCTTCCTAACTTACAGAATGCATCATTAAGCTTGTCATAGGAAGATACCTCATCTGACTTGCTGTAGAGCTCGGTGTCGTTGATAACATTCTCATCGACCATGAAGCACATGCCGGTGGAGTCGTCGCCGCCCTTAGTCTTCTCTTGCAGATCATCCTCTCCATTGTCGTTCCATGTCTCGGTGTCAGAGAGGGAGATGTCATCAAGTGCAGTGAGAACATGGTGGAAGAGAAGGATTTTCAAAAAGGATAATCCACCTTAGAGAATATTGGAGGCTTGGTTGAATACTTGTCAGTCGCCACGGCTCTTGAGACTGGTCAAGATCTATGAAAGAGCAAAACCGGGTTCTGATATCAATTGAAGGACCAAAAAGGCGACTAGAGGGGGTGAATAGAAGCCAAATAAAATTTTCCCTAAAAATTCAAACCACCAAAAGAACAGATAGAAAGAACTAGAAAATCCGAACAGGTGATCGGATAAACAGTAGCACCGACCAGTTGAGGTCGGATGAACAGTACCACCGACCTGTTGAGGTCATATGAACAGTACCACCGACTTGTTGAGGTTGGATGAGTAGTAAAAACTACACTAGTCGAATGAACAGTGTTCGGTATGAATAGTGTTCAGATGAACATTACTCCGCCCAGTAGAGGTCGGATGAACAGTGCTCGAGTGGGTAGTGTTCGGTGCGAATAGTAAAACCGTCACTATCTCAAAAGGCACGAATCGATGTAACTTTTGATCGGCTGATCAAAATTCGTGAAACTTTGTATGCACCTTTCTATGGATGTCAGGAACTCATTCCAACCTTCAATCGCAAAGAGTGATGTCAAAGTTCTAACCTTTTTCCAGTTTAAAGAAGGTTGTACCAAAACCGGGTCAAATACAGATACTTCACCCTTGGTTTGCTCATGGGGATTTGATAATCAAGATGATTTTAAATGACCTCCCACATGTCACAGCAAGCAAGAACACAAAATAAACACCCCTCAAACGAGCAAGATGAAATCTGCCAAGAATCTTCCCTTTTCAAGCCAAAAACTAGTTTCTTAAGAAAAGCTCTAGAGATCTTGTTAAAAACTTGCCTAGACAATTGGGATATGATTTGTATAAGATTAATCCATCAATCATTCATCTTTGGCAGCACAAGATCAAGAATGAAATAAACCAGAGAGATCAAAGACTCAAAAGGAAGGAAACGCACACTTGAGCATGAGTACATTCTAATGGATCTTGCTGGGTTGAAACATGTTCTAAAAGGGTTCCTCTACTTTTTATGCGTCCTAGACCCAGTAGAAACTCAGCATGTAAAAGGAGGTGAAGCAAAACTCAAGTTGCATAAAAGAACCAAACAAAAATACAAGAACAGACATAAATTTCAGACATAGATGAACTTGGATCTTGCATTGCTTAGAGAGGGATGGTTACAAAGCCACACTTCCAAGTCGGCAAAGCTCAACAGAGCATAAAGAAACTAAATAATCATTCTCTAAGACTTGGTTTTGACATTGGTTCCAACCAAGGTGGTGTGTTCCAATCACACCTTCCACACTAGGAGGTATACCTCCATTTATAGCACACTGGGAGCAATCTTCACCTTTGGATGACTTCCTTCTCCCATAAAGAACCTTCTCAAGGGCTGGGATTAACTCACTCAACCATACATGGGCTGACCTGAAACCCAACAACATAACGGGTTTTGACACACACACACACCTCTCAGGACACTACTAACTTAACCATTACTCCACCCGCGAACCTACGATCCAACGATCCTCCTTAGCTTGTGTAGGGCTTAAATTAGCATCTCATCCATCTTCCATGTAGTCCCAATGACTTTCCACCAAGCTTCTCAAGCATCCGGATCCCCCGAACCGTCTTTGCTTGCACATAAGCCCAAGTCACTTGGCGCACCACATGTCCTTATCCGCTTCACCATGACAGCGTAGGCTTCCATGACCGTTGAGGACCTCAACTTCTCCCTGATCTTACTCCCAGTCCATACCGTTGCTCGCCATGTCCATCACCAAAGCTCACGCTCCGGCTCCTTGTCTTTCCTGGCTTGGAACCACTTCCCGACCTCAGTCATCTTTCGGCGTCATTTGACCGTTCTGGACCTCAGCTCTTCTAGCCTAGTCCCGATCTCCTCCTCCTCACCATGACCTAACACTGACGTCCTGCAACCAATACAGACAAGCAAACCATCACATAGCATTGTTCATATTAATATGCAATAAACATCATAACAACATGCACAAGAAAACCAGACAGGAATCACTGACTGGTCAATCATCAAAAATTCCCACCTTAGATCAAATAGACCATGATCACATTGGTCCATGACCACTCTAAACCGTGAGTACTAATAGCCAAACCACTCTTATAAAGGTCTTGAGCACTCCCTCAGATATCACAACCACTTCCTTAGTGGTCGAGACCACTTAAAACCCTGAACTGTCAAGACCCCGACCACTGGTCTCCGTCCAGCCAAAGTGCCGATAACTCGAGGTCCGACCACTGGTCTACGACCAGCCAAAGTCCCGACCACTCGAGGTCCGACCACTGGTCTTCGACCAGCCAAAGTCCTGACCACTCGAGGTCCGACCACTGGTTTTTTGACCATCCAAAGTCCTAACCACTCGATATCCGACCACTGGTCTTCGACCAGCCAAAGTCCCGACCAGTTTACAAATTGTCTTGACCAGTTGACAACCAGTCCCAACCAGTTTACAAACTGTCCCGACCAGTTCACAAACTGTCAAATTCAAACTTATACACCACAAGCTCAACTACAATCAATTACTTATCACAAACATGGGTAGACTTCTACATGGTCTTTCATTAACAGAGTGCTAACCTACTATGGTTCTATTCTACAAAAATTGAACTGTTTCAAACAAGATTTAGAAGTAGAACTATGTAGAATTAATCACTTGGGATGATTTAATTAAAACGAGGAATTTTTCATATCACTGTAGGAATTAAAACTTTTGAACGAAATCCTGCTAGATTAGTGCGAAATTTGTGATTACCAAATAGGCCTATATATCCAGTCCACTTATCCTTCTTGCAGTAAGGAGTACAAAGTCAATTATATTGGTAATGTATTACTTTAATTTCTTGGCGTTCCAAATTCTCCGCCACTTGCATGACCGACGGCCAAAAATTCGGCAGTGCCGGATGGACAAACCGACCGCGACCAGAACAGGAATTCCAACGCGTGTACTACTTGCTACACTACTCACTGTCCTAAGTCCTAACCAAACCACAATGATGCAAACATGCCTAACACACTTGACCTTCCTGATTGGGTTCCTAATTAAAGTTTGTTACTGGGATGCAAAGCCGATGGAATCTTGCGTGAAAAGCTGGATAGGGTTAAGCTAATGCAATGATCAGTTCACCAACATAACCCTAGAAACAAGGGCACGAGGTAGGCTTGAATCATCGATGCACATTATCCATATATATATGCCTCTGAAGTCAACATTGGTAAAGGTATTCAATTGGTAGTTTACTAGTATTAGTTCATGAGTTTTTCTTCCCTTTGTTTTGAAAGTTTCTGTTGCTATGACAATTCACCTTCCGCTGGCTGATAACGTTGCTTGGTATCTCAGCTTCGTTTGGTATCATGGTGACTCTTTAAAATTTCTTCTATTTTAACGTCCGGACATTAATTGATTAACAACCTCATTTCTAAAGTAGTAATAGAAATTTTTTACTATAATTAGTGAGTAAATATTCTCTATAATGCTGCTTCTGCTTCCGCAGCGCATATATCAATGACAAAGTGGCCCTAATAATTAGTTGCCATAGTTGCAAACAAAGGTATATATCGCGGCCAAATCATACCCTCAATTTGCTTTAAAAATTATGATTTTCACTTGTAGGAGAGCATTGAACGGCTTTTATTGTGCAATTGAAGGACAGATGGCGATCAGAGGGGGTGAATGATCCTAACTAAAATTTCCCCCCTTTAAAGGAAACCCAGTCAAGACTCCTCTTGAAACACTAACACAGAAGAGCAAAATCTTAGTCTTGGACTTGCTCGTGGGGTTTTGATGATCAAGGTGATCTTGGATAACCTCCCACTTGTCACAGCAAGCAAGAACACAAGAATCTCAAACGCGATCTACGAAGAAGGAGCAAAACAATTGAGTTCTTGCAAAAAGATTGCCTAGATGACGAGGATATGATCTAAAGAAGATTCATCCATCAATCATATATCCTTGGCATAAGAAGCACAAGCAAGTAGAAGGAGGGGAGTCAAATCCAACTTGCGAGAATGTAAATTGCAAGAAATTAAATTACGAAATTTAAAAGCAAGTAGAAGGAGGGGAGGCAAATCCAACTTGCAAGAATTTAAATTGCGAAATTTAAAGTGCGGAATGTAAATGCTGAAATTAAATTCAGAAAAGTAAGGAAGTGAAAATTTATTTCTTTGGAGAAAGGTTTACAAAGCCTCACAACAAGGTGGACAAAGCTCAAATGAGCACACAAAACCTTCAAGAGGGGAGAGCTACTCCTCCCCCTCTATTTATACTACTCATGAATCATTTTTCACTCTTAGATGAGTTCACTTGGCCCTCAAGTAATCTCATAAAGGGTTGAGATTGAGCCATCCTCCACCCTTGGATGAGTTCTGCTTGCCCCTCAAGAAACCTCATCAAGGGTTGAGATTCACTCAGGCTAACTTGACCGCTACTCTATCTTCTAAACCGCAATCCAACGGCTTTCATTGATCCAAGCAGCCTCAAGTTAGCATCTCAGTCGTTTCCTTGTCTTTTAGGCTTGCAGCGACTCCATCTCCGGCGATCCCCGACGGTCCGGACCTCCGGCGCACCTCGTCTAGTCCCGGTCATTCTCCGCCTCACCATGACCAAGCACCGTCGTCCTGCAACCATAAAAAACGAGGAAACCCATCACATAGTAATGTCCAAAATGATATACAATAATTATCCAATTGTTAAAACTAAATCATATTCCTAACTCAAATACAGTCAAATACTCATCACCAACAAGGTAGACCTCCACATGGTCTTTCAGCAATACCATCGTACTTTTACGTTTCTATATGATTTTTAAGTCTTCTTTCAAAATGCTATAATGATAACTCTATATGTAGTGTCGTTGAAAGTTCAAGCTCCATTAAGTTGGTTTTGGTGTTAATGACAAATCTAATATTGAGACTAACTCTTTTGATAAACATAATATTGATTAGTCTCGAATTTTTAATTAATGATAAATCTTTTTATGAGACTAACTCTTTTGTCGAGCTTAAATCTTATTAGTGTCTTCTGGATGAAAAGGATGAAAATATCAAAGGTATGCGTTCAAGATCATATTATCATATCTTGTTGCATTCTTTGGATATAATATTCATGATTATATTGATATATCCAAATATGAGACTAACTCTTTTATTAAGTATATCTTTGATTAGTCTCATCTCATTGAAAAATGAAAAACCTAAGGAATACACTCATATTCATTTTATGATATCTTAATGCATATTTTGGATTCAAGTTAAAGGATGAACTCTACCGTTATGTAGATCTCAATATGTGCATTAATGTTTTAATTCTATATATACATGAATGCACATATTTAGGGGGAGTTCATACTTTACCTTGATGTTTCAATAATATTGATCTAATTCATCTTTCTATATCAAGGATCATTACTTTGAAACAATCCCTTGAGTATATTTAACTTGTGTAGTTGTAGTATACTCATGGCAATATAGGATAAACTCCAAAGCAATCAAAAATTGATTATGTGCATATTGATTCCAAGTTCAATTATTTATATGCACATATTTATGGAGTTTATTCTATAATTAATGGTCTTAAGAGTATTGATCCCTTTCCACCACTACATATAAATTGGATCATTACTTTTAGATTTCATCTAATTGAGTATATGAAACTTGAGTAGTTAATATATACTCGTGACAGTTTAAATTCAATTTAAATTGTGTTCGGTTGACATTCAATCAACAAAGAATTAATCATGTGTTGATGGTTCACTTTGTTGATCTCAGGGCAATTGAAAGTTCTTGAGTATATGAAGCATTAGTTGCATTAGTATACTCAAGACACAATTAATCTTTCAATCAATTGTCTTTGAGTTGTGCTCAATCGATCTCGGGGGCATCCATTATGTGTTAATGGAGTGCAAGCGATGATTGAGACAACCGTGTTTGTTGGACTAACAATATTCCTTGAGTTGTGAAGTAGGTTGAATCCAAGAAAATAAAGAATCGGGAAGAAGAAATCATCATATGTTGATGAGCTTCAAGAGGTTATCCCAAGTGAAGAAGAAGAGAGGAAGGTCATCATATGTTGATGAATAAGAAGAGAAGATTCCGACTTGGAGAGAAGATTATCGGTCATCGTGAAAGCTCCAAGTGGTTGCGAGAGGCAAAGGTATAACTAGCTAGGGCTAAGGATGTGTTCCTAGTCTTTTACCGGTCTCGGTGTTTGGATGTGAGACCGGGTTGCTAGTATAGGTTGCCGTACTATTAAGAGGGGTCGAGTCTTATAGCTTGAGCTTCATCATGTGTTGATGAACACAATGCGGTTCACTCTAGCTCACTCTCTTGGTTGGTTCTTACATGAGCTAAGTATTTGCATGTGTTGCAAATAAGAGAGCTCATGCTTGCTTCTTATTGAATCTTGATTTGGTCGTTGCATAGAGCTATGGATTTGCATATGATGCAAAAGGGAGATAGCTTATGCAAGTTGGCTTAAGTGAAAAATCTATTCTTGTTTTGGAAGGCCAGTCATACCGCACTTATGGGGCCAGTAGCACCGCTGGGCCAATGCTACCGCAGTTTGCCTGTAGCACCTTAGTTCCAATGCTATCGTCCCTCTGGCCGGTGTGAAAATTCCAGAGGGGGTGTTTTAGCTCAGAGCTCTAGCCGGTGCTACCGCACCTTGGGCCGTTACCACCGCTCAGCCAGTGCTACTACAAGTTTGGCTGATAGCATCGGAAGTCTGGTGCTATCGCCCCTCTGGCCGGTGTGAAAATTCCAGAGAGGGGTGTTTTTGCGATCGGCTCGGGTCCCGTGCTACCGAGCTTATTGCTGGTGCTACCGCTCCCAATTGGCCATTGCTACCGGAAGTTCTGCACAACGGCTAGTTTTCTAGCTATTGGCCTTGTGTTCGGTGCTACGGGGCCTAGTAGGGCGGTAGCACCGGATTTGCTGAGTTTTTCCAGATTCGTCCCCCAACAGCTAGTTTTGGCTTGGAGGCTATAAAAGGAGGCCATGGGGGGCATTTACGTGTTGCTGACTTTGGAGAAGGTTTGCGAGAGTTGTATGCATGTGCTTCTCTCTTGTTTTTGGTTTTTGAGATAAGGGTGAGCTCTAATTTCATTTGTTGTAATTAGGAGAGGATTGAGAGCCTCTTGTGCATGTGTTGCACTTGAGGGGAGCCTTGTGCATGTTGCAGTTGGTGATCACCATTGTACATATATTGTACTTGGTAGAGCTAAAGCTAGAAGTCTTGACTTGTTACTCTTGGTGTTTATCGACACCTAGACGGCGTGTGGAGGCGTCGTGCGCGGTGACTTTCTCAAGGAGATTGTGAAAAGGCCCGACAAAGTTGTGAAGGTCGAAGCTTGCCTACCTAGAGGGGGAAAGAGCTACCACTAGTGGAATCGAGGCGGGTGCTTAATTCATAGAGTAGTTCCAAAGTGGTTTGGGCTTGCCTCAACGTGGATTAGAGGAGACCGGCAAGTCTCCAAACACCACGGTAAAAAGTATTGTGTCTTCTTGTGTAAGCTTGCAATTCCTTATTTACATTGTTGCAATTTACATTCCTAAAATTAAATTGTTTGCTTGTCTTTAGGATTGTAATTTATTGTTAGAGACATAATTAGCTAGTGCACTTAGTGAGCCTAGTTGACTTAGGCTTTAATTGTCAAAACCTTAGTTTATCGCTTCCGCATAGATTATGGTTTAGGTTTTAACATAGGGTTCAATAGAGCGTGTATTTAGTGAGAAGAATTTTTTAAAAGCCCCCTATTCACCCCCCTCTAGTCGGCATCCTCGATCTTACAAGTGGTATTAGAGTTTGGTCTCTTATTTATTAGGCTTTACCGTCTAGAGAGTAATGATGGAGACTAGTGGTTTAGTGCACTACACCGATTCACATATTTTTGATAGCTCAAATTATGCTTCATGGTAATTATTTATGATTTCTCATTTTAAATCCATGACCCCCAAATATGGTGGACCGTAGATATGGGCTTTTCTCTTCGGTTGAATAAATTTGCTTCAACTAAAGGATAAGAGAAATGCCTACATCTCGACGCTCAAGCTACTAATGCTTTATTTAGTGTTATGAGCGTAGATGTTTTAATAAAATATGCAATCTCAAGAGCGCTCACAAAATATGGACAAAGCTTCAAGAATTATATGGCGTATCCACATCCCCAAGTGAGAATTGCATAGAAGAATGGGTGTCGGGAGATGAAACCTCAAGTTCTATCTCAATTGATGAAGAACCGATAATATCATCGACCTCAACTTCTACCTCAAGCGATGATGAGCCTACCATTCCATCTCTTCCATCACGTTGCTTCATGGCAAAAAGGTAAAATTGAGGTAAATGGTGATGATAAGCTCTCTTATGATAATTTAATGAATATGTTAGAGGAGCTTAATGAGTATCTTAGGAAGGAGAAAGCAAAATATAATATTTTGAAGCTTGAGCATGACTCACTTCAAAATGATTATAATGTGCTTAAGGAAAATCATGAATCCCTCCTTCTCAAGAAAATCATTAAGCCTAAGGTGGACATAGGCTTTACTTGTAATTTAATTGATGAAATGCCATGCTTAAATGTTAATCCTAGTATTTCATCAAAAATTGATATGTCCACCTCTAGTAATGATATGCCTTGTTACTCTAATAAAATTATGTGAAGTTCCTCTATGTCTTGTGAGACTAACCTTATAGAGGAAAATATCAAGCTCAAGGCTCAAGTCATAAAGTTGGAAAATGACTTGAAGAAGTGCTATAATGGAAAGGCCACCCTCGACGAGATTCTAAGCAAGCAACAGGTCTTGCAAGACAAGAGAGGGATTGGCTACATCTCCAAGAAGAAGGTGAATAGCAAGACAAAGCACAACGCAAAACACACGAAGAATATCAAGTGCCTTGGATGCCATGAGAAGGGTCACTATGCCTCGGTGTGCCCAAACCAAGAGGATGTCAAGTCAAGGACATCAACAAAGAGACAAACCGGCAATGAGCAAGTCAAGAAGATCAAGAGAAGTCCAAATAGCCAAACTTGCTTCAATTGCCGAGAAAAGGGACATATTGGTAAAAATTGTCCGAAGGGTAAATCTCCTAAGCTAACTCTTTACAATGATCATTATTTGCTTAGGAAAGACAAAAATGGTAATGTGTTTGCAAAATTTATCAATTCTCCTAAGTCTATGCAAAATAATAATAATCATTTACTTAGGAGAAATAAATCTAGAAATGTGTATGCTAAAGTTGTTAGAACTCCTAAGCCCATTCAAAGCAATGCAAATAAATTGCTTAGGAGAAATAACAATAGCCAATCATTTGATAGATATGTTAGATCCTCTAAGCTCATTTATTATAATGATCATCATGTTCTTAGAAAGGATAAAACTAGAAATGGATTTGCTAAAATTGCTAAGACTCCTAAGCCTTCTCATTTCAATGCCAATATTTCACTTAGGAGTAATAGAAATTGCAAATCTTTTGCTAGTCGTGTTAGTTCACCCAATATCATTAGTGTTAGAGCCATTTGGGTCCCTAAATCTCTTGTGACTAATATTCTTGGACCCAAAAAAATTGGGTACCAACAAGTGCCTAAAAGATTTGTAGGTACTCGGAGAGGAATTGGACGTTTGGTTTCTTTAAAAGGAAGAGGACTTCATCATTTAAAAAATAGAGCCAATCATGAGGACGATCACTTCAATCTTGAGCCAATGCCATCTCGGTAACAAGTATTTAAATTGATAATTTTAGGTGATAGCCTTGTGTAGGTTATATTGTATTATCATGAAAATCAATTTAAATTGCTTGTTGATGTTCTTGCTCATGCTTCTTAGTTGAATTTATTGCAATCTTGAGCAAGTTGGGTAGTGGCAAATTAAGGGGGAGTGATAAATCATAACCATGTGTATCACATCCCTATGTGTGTCCATATTTATATAAGTGCTAATATATTTTCAAAATCAAGCCATTTAGTCAAAAGTGAAATTTTTTTATAACTATTAGTAATCTTGTGAAAACTAGTTGAAAATTGTATACAAATGCTCTCAAAAGGTTTTCCAAGAGTTTTGGCTTTATAAAAACTAATTTCAAAAGAAAATGAGTTTCAAGTCCAAAATCTAGTTACTAGTATCTTGTTTTGGATTTAAACCTATAATTTTCATCGAATAAATTGTAAAAAGATTTTGAAAATAGCTCCAAAACAAAAAACATAGAATTGGTCATTCTTAACAATTCCCGTATTAAAAATATTTTCAAAAGACCAACATATCAAAGGTTATTTGATTTTGAAACTCAACCAAAAACTACTATTGACCTATATTTGGTCATATTCTAACACTTTGTGAGTTTCACCTCTTAGACTGGATTCTTTGACATATCTTGGTTTAAAATGGATTTTAAACTCATGCATACCAATTCCAATAAAATATATTCTCATTTGCTTTTTTTTTTATATTTTTTGGAATAATGTTGAAAACCATATGCATGCATATCCATTTATATGAGCCTCTTTGGTCAAAAGTCAAAAATATTGTTTAAAAGGCCTATTTTTGTGAAAATCTTTGTAAAAGTTCTCAAATATGTATTTCAAATGTTTTACAATGCTTTCAGAGTAAAAATCCCTACTTCAGAAACAAAATAGCAAATTTGTCCTCAAATGGATCTTATATGATCTTGTTTTTGAATTAAATGATATATTTTCATAAATCAAAATCTATTGAGTTTTTGAAAAAGTGGTCAATACAAAACTTGTAAGGTTGGCCATTTTAAGCATTTCTTTAGTTCAAAATTTTCCAAACAACCAACCGTTCAAAAGTGATAGTCATTTGAATTAGGCCAAAATGCTTCATTTAACCCAAAATGATCTATTCTTGTATATTGTGTGTTTACAATTTGAGTTAGATTTATTTATGTATCTTAGCTTGAAAAGGTATTTCTAACTCATACAAAGCCATGAAAGTTCAAATCTCCTTAAAATCCAAGTTGAATTGCATTTTGAGCAATTGGTGGAAATTCAATTTCTTTTCATGCCTACAAAGCGCATTTTGCCATATCTTTTGAAAGAAAATTGCTTTTGTGGAAATTATTTTTGAAAAACCTTATAAATAGTCCAAAGTTCATTTTTGGAAATTTTCAAACCATTTGGACTTTATTTGAAAAAGTTGATTTTTCTTCTTTTTGAGTAAAAATCATGCCTACAAAGCAAAATTTGAGATATCTTTTGAATGGAGACTTCTTTTTCAAAAATTCTTTTCGTAAAAGTTTTTTAGGAGTCCAAAGTATGTTTCTAAATTTTTTCAAATAATTTCAAATTCATTTGAAAAAGTTATGGGCTTTTCTCCATTTGATCAAATGCTCAAAATTCAAACTTTTGCATGATTTTTGACCGATTTGTGATTTTTGTATCTCTAAATAAGATGATAATTTGAGGAGTTCATTATAATAAAATTTGATCCTCAATATTTGGTCTATTGTACCAAAATTTACCAGATTTTTAGATCTTATTTGTGCAGTTTTTCAGCCCTCTTATGAAGCCTAAATGAAATGTCAAAATCTGAAAATCTGAAATTCTAGTTCGTTAAAATCTTTGTGGTTTTCATATCTTCAAATTGGCTTCAAGTTGAAAGAACCTCTCAAAATAAAACTTGACCATGTTTAACTATATTAGCTCTATGATTTATCTTATAGTCCTTTTGGAGCTTGTTTAATCAAGTTTTGCATATTTGAAAAAAAGGCTCTTTTTTTTGGTTATGTCATGGTATCAAGTTGATTTTTAATTGACATCTACTTTTGATCTTTGAGACAATGAGCTTATTTTAAAATAAAATATCAATGTTTTTCTCAAAAGTGGTATCCTCATGCAAAATGATTTTTATAAGTGGTATCTCTTTCAAATAATATCATTAACAATCTTTTCATGTGGTATCAATTGAAAGATGAGCATTACAAGTGGTATCACTTTAAAATTAATCTTTGCATGTTTTATATTTTCTTCAAGTGATAATATAAGTGATGCTTCTTTAAAACTTTCTACAAGTGATTTCATGAAAATTCAAAGCTCATTTGGATGTTTTCCTCGTTTAAGCGCTATTAAGCTCTCAAAGACTCCTTTTGTGAGTTTGTTAAGCCTAATAAAATGAGGAGTTTATTTGAATGTGTTTCAAATTTCTTTTTTGTGCTTAACTCAAAATATGGCCTCGTTTCCTTTTAGTTTACTCTTTTGGGCCAAATAAAGAAAAAGTTTGTGGAATTTTTGAATCTTATTGAAAATTCTTAATATTTACAAGTGGTATTTTTTAGAATTCTCGTGAACTTCAATTGGTCAGATGCACTTATTTCAATCTTGTTATGACCTCATTTCAAAGAATTTCTTGCCAAGCTTTCTCTTCTTCAAAGTTGTATTTTCTTGCCATGCTCTTCACTCTAAAAAGTCTCATTTTTTATTTATTTTCCATTTTTGGTGTTTAATACCAAAAGGGGGAATTTGTAGGAGCTTAATACCTCATTTGGTTGAGGAGTTTGTGGGAGCTTAATTTCATTAAGGGGAAGAATTATTTGTCTAAAAATCTCTCATATGCATTCTCACTTGTTAATGCTTAAATTGCTAAAAGATATGCTTACATGTTCAAATAGATTAAATTATCTCAATATGATGATTTTCATCCAAATGTGAATATTAGGCTTGGATTTGTCATCAATCACCAAAAAGGGGGAGATTGAAAGTTCAAGCTCTATTAAGATGGTTTTGGTGTTAATGACAAATCTAATATTGAGACTAACTCTTTTGATAATCATAATATTGATTAGTCTCAAATTGTTAATTAATGAAAAATCTTTTTATGAGACTAACTCTTTTGTTGAGCTTAAATCTTATTAGTCTCTTTTGGATGAAAACGATGGAAATATGAAAGGTATGCATTCAAGTTCATATTATCATATCTTGTTGCATTCTTTGGATATAATATTCATGATCATACTGATATATCCAAATACGAGACTAACTCTTTTATTATGTATATCTTTGATTTGTCTCATCTCATTGAAAAATGGAAAACCCATGGTATACACTCGTATTCATTTTATGATAGCTTAATGCATATTTTGGATTTAAATTAAAGGATAAACTCTACCGTTATGTAGATCTCAAGATGTGCATTAATGTTTTAATTCTATATATACATGAATGCACACATTTAGGGGGAGTTCATACTTTACCTTGATGTTTCAATAGTATTGATCTAATTCATCTTTCTATTCAAGGATCATTACTTTGAAACAATCCCTTAAGTATATTTAACTTTTGTAGTTGTAGTATACTCATGACAATAAAGGATAAACTCCAAAGCAATCAAAAATTGATTATGTGCATATTGATTCCAAATTCAATTATTTATATGCACATATTTATGAAGTTTATTATATAATTAATATTCTTAAGAGTATTGATCCCTTTCCACCACTACATATAAATTGGATCATTACTTTTAGATTTCATCGAAATGAGTATATGAAACTTGTGTAGTTAATATATACTCGTGACAATTTAAATTCAATTTAAATTGTGTTCGGTTGCCATTCAATCAACAAAGAACTAATCATGTGTTGATGGTTCACTTTGTTGATCTCAGGGCAATTGAAAGTCCTTGAGTATATGAAGCATTAGTTGCATTAGTATACTGTAACAACCCAAAATTCAATAAAATCATAAATGCAGTATTAAAAATACCCATATGAATTATTGTTATGTTTTCTGATTTTTCTTGAATTAAAAGAAATTCTTTTGGCTTTTACCATTAAAAGAAATCCAAAATGCTATATGGTAAAATGGTAAAAGGTAAAAAGGTAAAAATACAAAGTCAGTAAAATCCTTAAAGATCTCAGAATCATGATTGTGCCTCTTGCTCTATCCTGGCATTAATAAAATAAAATAAAATACAAAGATAATCATGAAAAGTCAAAGAGGAAATCTAAACCAAAAGATTTGTTCAGAATATTTCTTACCTTAACCATAGTTGAAATTTTAACCATGCCGACCTATTAACTTAACCCAACCCTGGTAAAAATATCATGAATTTATCTCTTAATTTATTAATTTTAGAAATTCAAAACAGTCAATAAGAAAAGAGGAAAAATGCAACGTCAGAATTATTAAAAATAAAATATCAAATATAAAATTTTGAAAATTTTATTCAAGGTACAAAATATCATTACCAATACTGTCAAAAAGTTTCATGAAATAATAAGTTGATTTTATCCCTCGATTAAATGGAAAACAGAATCAGTGAAAATCATTAACAGTGAAATGTCAGATTTTTAATAATATTTATATTCATCAAATTTATCTGAAAATTATATTAGACCATAATATTTACCTTGCCGACCTCTGTAAAAATTTTCATAAAATTCTGAGCTTATCCATTGACTCAAACCCCTGGATTTACCCTGATCTATCCAGATGCAATCTGAGTTTAAAATCTTGTTTCGCTGACAAATGGGCCCGCTTGGACAGCTGTCCTTGCAGCCGACCTTCTTTTTCTCTCTCTGACCACCCGGACCCACCTGTCGCTTCACCCTCTCCGCTTTCTCTCCGTTCTTTCCCGTTCTCTCTCTACTTTGAGATCGCCTCCTCTCCGTTTGTCGCCACCCGCGCCGCAACTCGCCAACCGAGGATGCCTGCACGTTGCCTCTGCCACGCCGCAATTTCCTCGGCTGCTGCGACCTCTCTCCCGCGCTGAGGAACGGCCGAGAAACCTCACCAAGCCGCCGCCTTGCCCCTTCTGTCCAAACCCTGTGCCAACCGCCTCTTTCACCTATATAAGCACTTCAACGTTGTCGCAAGCACTCATGTAACCTCCTGGAGCCAGTGAAACCGAACCAATCCGCCCCAGCGCCGCCGAACACCTCGTTCTTCCCGGCTTGGCGAATACCGAAAAGGGAAATCTTGCCTTTGCGCCGCCTCAGACCATTTCACCCCGAACCAATAAGCCCGAAGCATCCTCATCCTCCCAGGAACCTTTCCCCTACCTCAATTTAGTCTCTCCTTCTCCGGTGAGCTTCCCCGCCGACTTCCTTCCACCGCCGTAGTCAGCACGGTGAGAACACCTCCGTTACTCATTTTCTTGCCCGAACCCAAAAATGAGATCATTGTGGTGCTCGATGCTCGTGGTGGTGTCCATTTGTCTCGGGATACCGCCGTTTCGCCGGAACACCGGTGAGTAGTGAGCTCTGCCGCCTCTCTCCGGTGGTAGGCCACCTCCGGCCATCTCCGGTCGAAGCATCACCTTCCCTAGACGCGCGTAGGTCCACCGAGCACGAATCCGAGCCCATTTCCTTCTCCGCCGCCTCGCGCCGGTGAGCTCGGGAGTGAGTTCTCTGTCTCGGTCGCTGTCATGTGGGTCACCCCGCGATCGTGTCCGTTGCGTTGAGTCATTGTCGCGTGGACCCAGAGGTCGACCTCACGTTGCTCTGTCAGCGTGGTCCCGCATGTCAGCCGCTCTGTGTGCGCGTTTCACGCCATCTGGGCCCGGCATGTCGCTGCCTCGATCGACGCAGCGCAAAAACGAAAGCGCGTTTTCACGGTGAAGGCGTACTTTCCTTTTGGTAAAAATTCGATTTTCAGATTTACAAAACCGAATGCATTCAAACTTAAATATCTTTTGAACTATCCAACCAAATGAAGTGAAATAAATTTCTAAATTCATATAAAATCAAGTAGATTCGGAATATGCAAAAATATTTCAAAATGAACCCGGTTTAAATTTCAAATTTAAACTTAAAGAAAGAATTTGAATTATGTTGTGAATAGAATTTCTGCAATTCAACTTCAAATTGAATGAAACAAATTTTATTAGATTCCATGCTTTGCTAGGAACCTGAATATGCAAAAATACTTAGGGTGTACCATGGAAAATCATCAAAGTATAATATAGGGTAAGAAAGTAGTTCCATAATAGTGATTTAAATAATTTCAAGGTTTGGAAATTAAAGGTTCAGAATGGTAAAACCTGGAAAAATGGTCTCTAGAAATGATAAATAAAAATGAATTATTCAAGATAATAAGATTGGTTAATATTAGAACCTAATCAGAAAACAAACATAGCACTAGTAAAATCAATGAACAACAAATATATCAATTTATGCAATTGTTCTTATTTGGTTCTTATGTCTGACTCTTTTGTTTTGTTGGAATTGCTATGTCATTATTATTCGACGTGTAGCACCCGACGAAACCTGTGAGTTCGACGATCAGGAGTTTGACGTCGAAGATCATCAACAAGGCAAGCACCCCCTTTGATCATATTGATCCCAGTTTTATAAATGTTTTCATTAAATGTTTTACTGCATACTTTACTTTTATTAAAGTCTGCTATATTTTGGGTATTGGTAGTCGTACCTATTGTCACATAGAACTTCCTTGATAAGTATGGATTTGTGAACCTTGATAACCCTAGAATAGCATAGACGATTTTGATGTCACTTTGGGTTATTCACATTTAGAGACATGCTTAGCCGTGTTAAAGAAACATAAAAATGTTGGATATGATTAAAAATGTTGGATATGACATTCAATGGGTATGACCTTCCTTTATGGTTGGTATTTTGATCAAAAATGAAAATAAAACTATAATTTTGATGCGGGCAATTATTGGCAATAGCCGGGTGTGCAAGGGACTTGTACGTAGTGTAGGGTGGAGATTATTGCCCGTATCGGATTAAGGACCGAACTACGTGTTCGTTAAACCCAAGAATTACCGTACAACCACAAGTGCTGGTATGGGACAGCCTTAAGCCAATTAAGTTATCTGGTTTAACTTTGCACATTGGTAGGCCGGAGTAGTACGAGCTTCTTCGATGGATCGGTTGCTCGAAGGCGCCACACCGAGGTGTTGGGAGTCACGCTTGTCGATACAACGGTGTACGCCATACTATGGATATGCTTATTCATTCTTGTGCGATGGATCGTACAAATATTTACACCATAGTACGGGTTTATCGTCACCGTGCTGGTGCAAAGTTAGCCTAGATAATGTAAAGGTTTTCGTCATGAACATTCTGGCCACTACGCCAAAGGTGCGTGAAATATGCGGCAAAAGGAAAAGGTCATGACTTGTGGGTAAAGTTGTACAAACTCTGCAGAGTGTCAAACTTTTCGAAAAGCCGTTCCCGCGGTTATGGGAATCTAGGTGCGCCAGCACTAGTTAGCTGTTTTTATTTTTATAAAAACTCTGGGTTTCTACCTGGGACTGGTAGGAATGGTTCTCGGAAATTTCTGTTGCGACCGTAGAAATGGTTCTTGAATATGGTCATGATACCCAGGTATTTGATACTTATTCATGCTTACATTCATTACTTTCGATATTAAGTCGCTTTACTCAATTCCATTTTACAAACTATTATTCCGTATTTACATTCCAATTTAGCTTTATGCAAAACAACCATCAGCTTTTCCTTGGAATGGCCTGCATATAAAATAGGTTTTGCAAAAGTCTTGCGAGTACGTAAGTACTCAACTTGCCTATGTTGATATTTTTTAGGTGAAGAGATGATTTCCGACGATACCTTTTATGACGCAGATTCGGGGATGTGAACGATGAGTTTTACTAGGGTTCTCCTTGTCAGTTGCCTGTGGGGATTTTTGGGATAAAAGGCATACTACAAGATGAACGTCTCCACTGTTATGCTTTTATTTTTGGTATTGTAAGAACAATATGTATTTGCTTCCGCTGTAATAATAAAGTTGTGTATGACTGTGATATCAATTTGTGTTTGTGCGTACTAGCCACTGATCATGGGACTAGTACTGTATGCACATGGTATCTATTTTCGATATTTATTTATCGAAAATAGGGGCCTTACATATACTCAAGACACAATTAATCTTTCAATCAATTGTCTTTGGGTTGTACTCAATCGATCTCGGGGGCATCCATTATGTGTTAATGGAGTGCAAGTGATGATTGAGACAACCATGTTTGTTGGACTAACAATCTTCTGTGAGTTGTGAAGTAGGTTGAGTCCAAGAAAATAAAGAATCGGAAAGAAGTAGTTATCATGTGTTGATGAGCTTCAAGAGGTTATCCCGAAGTGAAGAAGAAGAGAGGAAGTTCATCATGTGTTGATGAACAAGAAGAGAAGATCCCGACTTGGAGAGAAAATTATCGGTCATCTTGAAAGTTCCAAGTGGTTGCGAGAGGCAAAGGTATAACTAGCTAGGGCTAAAGATGTGTTCCTAGTCTTTTACCGGTCTCGGTGTTTGGATGTGAGACCGGGTTGCTAGTATAGGTTGCCGTACTATTAAGAGGGGTCGAGTCTTATAGCTTGAGCTTCATGATGTGTTGATGAACACAATCCGATTCACTCTAGCTCACTCTCTTGGTTGGTTTTTGCATGAGCTAAGTATTTGCATGTGTTGCAAATAAGGGAGATCATGCTTGTTTCTTATTGAATCTTGATTTGGTTGTTGCATAGAGCTATGGATTTGCATGTGATGCAAAAGGGCGATAGCTTATGCAGGTTGGCTTAAATGGTTGTTTGCATGGAGCTAAGTTTTGCATGTGTTGCAAAAGGTGAGAGCTCATGCATTGTGTTTTAGCTTATGGTTTGATCATGTGTTGATCATCTCAAAAGCTAAGTATGGCTTATGATTTGTGTTTGCAAAATGTATGATTTAATTGATTCTTATCTTGGAGTATGTGAATAGGGTTTGCAAATGTGTTTGTAAATTGACTTGATCATCACATGGCTCAAGATTTGTTTTTAAGTGGTTGGAATTGTTATTTGCAAAATGTGTTTTTGCAAAATATTGATTTGTTATTTGCAAATGAACTAGACGTTGTGGGTTTCGATCCTAGAGCATGTGTTGACATTTGCAAATGTGTTTTGCAAAGTGTCGGAATCCTGTATTGATTCTTACATGGCTAGAGGATTGATCTCATAGTTTCTTGGCTTATTTGCGAATGAGTTTTGCAAATAAGATGAGCCTTAATGCGATTCTTTGGAGAATGTGAATAGGATTTGCAAATACGTTTTGCAAATTGCTTGATCATGTGTTGATCATCACATAGCATAAAGAATAAATCATTATTGGTGTTTGATTTGAAAAGAAAAGATTTTTGCAAAAAATCATTCTTGTTCTGGAAGGCTGGTCATACCGCCCTTATGGGGCCGGTAGCACCGCTGGGCCGGTGCTACCGTAGTTTAGCCGGTAGCACCGAAGTTCTAGTACTACCGCCCCTCTGGCCGGTGTGAAAATTCCAGAAGGGTGTTTTAGCTCAGAGCTTTGGCCGGTGCTACCGCACTTTGGGCCAGTAGCACCGATCGGTCGGTGCTACTACATGTTTGGCCGGTAGCACTAGAGGTCCGGTGCTACTGCCTCTCTGGCCGGTGTGGAAATTCCAGAGAGTGGTGTTTTTAAGGTCAGCTCGGGTCCAGTGCTACCGCCTGAGCGGTAGAACCACTCCCAATTGGCCGGTCCTACTGGAAGTTCTGCACAACGGCTAGTTTTCTAGCCGTTGGCCTTGTGGCTAGTGCTACTAGGCCCAATAGGGTAGTAGTACCGGATTTGCTGAGTTTTTTCAGATTTGTCCCCCAACGTCTAGTTTTGGCTTGGAGGTTATAAAAGAAGGCCTTGGGGGCATTTGCCTGTTGCTGACTTTGGGGAAGGTTTGTAAGAGTTGTGTGCATGTGTTACTCTCTTTCTTTTGGTTTTTGAGCTAAGAGTAAGCTCTAATTGCATTTATTGCAATTAAGAGAGGATTGAGAGTCTCTTATGCGTGTGTTGTACTTGAGAGGAGCCTTGTACATGTGTTGCACTTGGTGATCACCATTGTACATATGTTGTACTTGGTGGAGCTCAAGTTAGAAGGCTTGACTTGTTACTCTTGGTGTTTGCCGACACCTAGACGGTGTGTAGAGAGGTCGTGCGTGGTGACCTTCTTAAGGAGATTGTGAGAAGGCCCGACAAAGTTGTTAAGGTCGGAGCTCGTCTACCCGGAGGGGGAAAGAACTACACTAATGGAATCAATGCGGGTGCTCAATTCGTGGAACCGGTCCAAAGTGGTTTGGATTTGCCTCAACGTGGATTAGGGGAGACCGGCACGTCTCCGAACACCATGATAAAAAGTATTGTGTCACCTTGTGTATGCTTGCAATTCCTTATTTACATGCTTGCAATTTACATTCCTAGAATTAAATTGCTTGCTTGTCTTTAGGATTGTAATTTATTGTTAGAGATACAATTAGCTAGTGCACTTAGTGAGTCTATTTGACTTAGGCTTTAATTGTCAAAACCTTAGTTTATCGCTTCCGCATAGATTATGGTTTAGGTTTTGACATAGGGTTCAACAGAGCGTGTATTTAGTGGGAACAAATTTTTAAAAGCCATCTATTCGCCCCCTCTAGTCGGCATCCTCGATCTTATAGTCGCTACAATCGAAGAGGCACTTAGTGTAATATCATTACTTTCTATGTAAGGCATTTTGTAATAGCATTATATTGTGTCTCTATACTCTCTAGTACCCTCAAAACAATGAGAAATATCGGCCAAAAATATCCATTATTATCCTTAGCCAAACAAATTGATCATGTCTTACTAAATTCACGTACTAACACATTCTTAACTATTGTCCGTGTTTACATTATACAATGCCTAATTGAACCGTCTGCATGCAGCTCGATCCGTGTCAACATTTACTGGCATTATTTATGCGGATGCAACTGTTACGAAATTTTCCAAAGACCACTTACTCGTGCACCTGATAGATAGCATAGCAAATAATTAGTCAAATGGAGTACTAGTGTTTAATTATCTCGTTGTTAAATTGGCAATGATTGTTATTCCTTCTTTTTCTCTTTTGTCGTTAACTGGAATACAATGATTAGCTTTACTAAGCACTAAACAAAGTGTTTCTATATAAGAACAACTAGAAATCTATACGCGGCGTGTCACGCCGCGGGCGCCGCTCTCCACACAAGAAAATCAAAAATTTTGTTTTTTTTCAGAAAAAGGGTTTAAACGTAATGGTAAAAAAACGGGAAAAAAATTTATGTTTTTTTCAGCGAAAAGGATCCTAACGTTTTTTTCTCGAAAAATGACTTAAACGTAATTTTGATTTTATGGAAAAGGACCCGAGCGCAAGCCTTAAAAATACATAAAGGACCTAAACGTAATATATATTCTTTTTCGGGAAAAAGGATATAATCGTAATTTTTTCCCAATAAAGACCCGAATGTAATTTTTTTTTCTAAAAAAGGAGCTAAGTGTAAATATTTTTTCGGCTTGGCTCGCGGCTCGAGCCGAGCCGGCTCGAGCCGCCACGTGGGGGTGCTCCCCATCCAGGAAGTCTTCAAGCTTTAGTAGAAGGGATTATTAGTTTCCTCGTTACCCAACAAGCCCTGAAAAACTTAAGTGTACAAGTTTTAAAAAATTCTTAAAAAATTACCATACATAAGGGAGGTAAGCTTCTACAATCTTGTAAAATTTGAATACCAAACTCAATCGTATTTGAAAGACATGAAAAAGACAAATTCAACCTAAATAGTGAGTTTTCACAGTTTAGCACTATTTATCTCGTTGTTTGTTTTTTCATATCTTTCAAATGTGATTGAGTTTTGTCTTCAAATTTTACAGGATAGTAAAAGCTTACCTTTTTTCTATATATGGTAATGTTTTGAGAATTTTTCAAAACTTTTAAATGTAAGTTTTACGGATACACACACTCCAACCCTAGTAGAGTACGGTCTAACACGTCCGAAAAGTGAGGTAAAACTAAAAACCTAGTAACAAGTGAACACAGGGTATTCTAAAAAAAATAAAATAAAATAAAAAACAAACAAGTGAACACATATGTAGTCATTTTATTTCATGAAGAAAACAAGTGAAGAAGCACAAAATGAGATGGTCGATCGATGTCAAGTCCGACACACGACGATGCGCGGACAAATCATTCTCTGCTGCGTGTGGGGACCAATGAATAGCGCGATTCGCCAAGGAAAGAGAGCCCCTATAGAGTGAAAAACTAAAGCGGCCAAAGTGCACCGCGCTCTCTAAAATTCCCTCGTCCCGGCTCACCGATACCTCAATTGTGTCCCAAAAGCCAAACCGGCGGCTAGCTGCATGTGTAAACGTTTAAAAGCATGTACATATAGTAATTTCTGAGGGCCTACGTACTAGTTTCTTCCTGAGACTACTGACCGACTTCACGAAGAAGCTATAATCTCTTTATCCTGCAATATAAATCTTTATTTCTAGGAAACTCCATCTTACAATATTAGTTAATTATGAAGATAAAAAATATAGTTATTGCAATAATTTTTTACTATACAACTCTACTTTAATGCTGAAAAATAGGTGAGTAGCCATTTAATAGGGGTATGCATGATCCAATAACATTAACTTTTTTTAAAATTTAATACTCCCTCTGGTTCACAAAAACTTGTCGGTGTATTCAAACTTTTGATACTTTAGCTATCAATATCTTTTTAAATATTTAGATTGGATGCATGAAAATCATATATGTACAATAGAAATTAGTGGTCAAAGTTGAGTTTTGGGTACTGTGTCGATTTTCAAAGCGACAACTATTTGTGACAGGCGGGAGTACCTCTTTGGTTGATGCTTATAGTGAGCTTTGGACTTATATTGCAGAACAAAGGGAGTAATCAAGTGGGTAACTTTGTCTTTCAACACGAGAGACAATCATATATGTGAGTCGTGGTATGCTTATCTACTTTGAAGAGCTTAAATGTAATACCCGATCCGTTAATGTGAAGGTCCATGTGGTCTATATAGAGTGGTGGTGGGATTATTACCATATTACTTGTCTAAAGTGAGTTATAGTAGTATATAATAACTGTTAGATACAAACATAGCATATCCGGGTTAAACCTTTTACACGAAGCGAGAATGAAAGTGTAAACGAGGTACTGTGTATGCATGAGTCCGCCCCAAGGTGGCTAGAACATTGAGCTAAATTTAGGCTAGGGTGTTACCGATGGTATCAGACCATCAACCTTTGCTGCATGGCTGCATGTGGGATAGAGGCACCGACATATGACACATGTCGCGTGTGGGCCCGGAGTGGACACACAGTATGGCATATGTGCCAGCATTGAACATATGGACATGTACCGGGGGTGGTTCTGGGTATCTATCCCATATGCAGTATGATGACGAGGGCATCAGTTCTTAAGGGGGTGAATGTAACACCCCGTCCCGTTAATATGAAGGCCCATGTGGAACGGTTGTGAGATTACTCACACATTACTTATCTAAATTGAGTCGGAGTAGTATATATAATACATGTTGGGTCCAAATATATTACCTCCGGGTTAACCCTTTTACACGAAACGAGGATGAAAGTGTAAGCGACGTGCTATGTATGTGCGGGTCCACTCCGCGTTGGGCTAGAATATTGAGTGAAATTTATTCCAGGATTTTACGTTAAACTACAAATGTCTTTTTTAATTAAACCGAAGGATGATACTGAATTTCTTGGGAAAAGAGTGTAAGGAGTGAAAAGAAGAGCAAGGAAGGTAAAAAAACATGATAACGAGACGACCACCAGACCTAGCTCAGAGAAAGGTGTCGAGATTAAGAAAGCCAAAACCATGCATGAGAGGTTGGTCATGTCGGGTCAGTGTCCCTCTCACGTCTCAACAGCGATCTGTTCCCCAGAAAGCAGGATATGTGCAGACATTGCTCTCGAATTGCACTAGCAATGGTAGCTGGCTAGCTTGGTTTATGCTGGTATGGTCAGCAATATCTGCTTGACCTGTGCGCCCATTCTCGCCAAATTGTGTGGAACCTTTTTGGCTGCGGTTTTGCAACTGGATGCTATCTCCTTGTCAGTAGTTCAGCACCGCCGGCCGGCTCTTGCAGGGAAATGTACTAGCTTAGCCATGCAGCCTGTTACAACGTCAGGATTATGGGCATGTGGAAATTCTTGCCACCTGCGTGCCGTGTGCTAGATGCTGATACCAAAAGATGAGCACATATCCATTTGTCGTTGAAGGCGGTCAAACCAAGAATACTCCTATAAATGGTATGGTATATATACTTCATTGCTTTTAGGGGGGAAAAGATAAGAGTAAAATTGAGACAGAGTTAGTATCAGTTCTTTCGTGGTACTAAGGAGCGAATAATTGGTGCGATCTCAGGCTCTCTTTTTTCATGTAATCCATGGCACGTTAAACACTCAGTGTTGTCTCTGCTCGAAATTAACATTTGCAATTGCAAGTTCTAGCATACATGCGTTTACTCTGAATAAGTTCACTTTTTGACGTGGAAACGACCCCACGTTGTCTGTAAATTGATCCTGAGCTACCTGCTTAACTGGCCTACTCGCCCCAGCATAAGATGATAGCTGTCTTAATTCCCATGTTCTTTGTTAGAGCCGTCGGTGCTCTTATACATGAACTCGTTGGTTACTTCATGGAGATCAGTAATGTTTTGTAGCACTACTCCATAATTGCTTTGTCAGAGTAAGCTATCTGTGGCCCAAATGAACAAGCTAGGTCACTCTGTTTGCAGATTCTATCCTGTGCAGCTGTGCTCGATCACCAGTACTCACACAGTACAAAGCAAGTATATCATGAACTCTAGAGATCACTGGACCAGACCGGACATAAGAAACCATCCCATCACCTCGGCTTGGTACCCAGCAGTGCAATCTAGCATGCACATAACAGCATGTGTGGTCTATGCAACCGAATACTGCAGTTGGCGCGCGGGCCAGCACTGCCGTTTTCTGCCTCGCCGAGCGACCTAGAAAAGGACCGAAATATAGTATATGCACGCACCCGCAGATCCAGCTGAAACACCGTGCTAAGGATCGATCCTGTCGCGCAGCGGCAGGTTGGCATTGCATGCCGAGTTGCCGAAGGAGCAAAGCAGCAAGCAGGCCGGTCTGGTTGGGGCTGGCGTGCATGCGAGGCGAGACGAGACGTCCCCCGCCCGCGGCGGGTCTGGGTGGAACATGAAGAGGACATGCCCGTCCATTGCTGTCCAGGTAGCATCCGGATCTGGGTGTGTCTCCACGACGTGGCACGAGTGTTGGAAAAAACCAAAACGAATTTGCTTCTTGTTTCTCCTTTACCGCAGTTCTGAACTTGCTTGGTCTGAACTCTGATAAACTGAGAAGTTCAGAACAAGAACTAGAACCAGATGGAGAAAACAGAAGAAGATGAAAAACGATATTGTGCTGCAAAACCATCTTAGTTTTTCTGGTTTTCTCATTACGCGCGTGCGTATATATATATATATATATATATATATATATATATATATATATATATTATAATTACTTGGGACACCATGGTGCCTGGGCACTATGATCTAAAAAGGATATTTTTCCTATGTATTTTCATGCGAATTGTTTTGAAATTTTTAGTATACTAAGTTTAACCAGTTTACTAACTAGTTCAAACAAGTTTGAACTGAAATTCAAACTATAGTTTCCCTTTTTGATGATAGTTTGGTTGTAGGTATGTGCTGATTTTATATATAAATCAGCAAAGCATGTGATCCAAACTCGTTCAAAATCTTTGAATTCGAGTATATTTTTTCAAAGGTATGTGTTTCATTTGAATTGTTATAGATGGGTATATACCCTAAAACTGAAATTTTTGAAAAATATACTCGAATATAGCTTGAATTCGCGCATTTGAAATCATGGTGCCTAGGCACCATGGTGCCCCATTTCGGCTTCCTGTGTATATATAAACACACACACACATGGTGGCACTATTCTGCGCCAGCGCGTAGAACTAGTTATTCTACGCACTGGTCGTAAACACCGCGCAACGATGTCTATCCAATAAAATACACTTGGCTCAGTAATTAAAGCGACGCATCATGTAAATGTTTTACGACCGAACATTGATTGTGAACTTAGATCGATAGTAAACC
The DNA here is from genome assembly GCA_036346275.1 of Otatea glauca. Lineage (NCBI taxonomy): Eukaryota > Viridiplantae > Streptophyta > Magnoliopsida > Poales > Poaceae > Otatea > Otatea glauca. Next base: position 24,412,096 of record CM070715.1, read on the forward strand.
ATTCTACGTACATAGCCAGAGCAACTAGAAAATATGTTCCTACAGTTTTGTACATAAATCTTGTTTTTTATTTATTTAACCATATCTTTCAAATGAGAATGATTTTCGTCTTGAAATTTTACAGGGAAGTAGAATCCACCCTCCCCTACTTATGGTAATTTTTTGAGAATTTTTGAAGACTTGTACATGTAATTTCCATATGTTGTAACAGAAATTACTACATATTGACCTACATTTTACTGCATATACAATATAATCTGCGCAGATCCATCATTCGGTAGTAAAGTCAGTGAAAATTATATTTACAAGTCCTAAAAATTCTCAAAAAATTACTATAGGTAGGGGATATGAGCTTCTATATCTCTATAAAATTTTAATACCAAACTCAGTCGTATTTGAAAGATATGAAAATAACAAATTTACTATTATTCACTGATTAGCGCTTGTCAATTTTATATCTTTCAAATGTTACTGAGTTTGGTATTCAAATTTTATAGGAATGTGGAAGCTCACATCGCCTACATATGGTAATTGTTTAAGAATTTTTTAGAACTTTTACATATAGTGTTTTAGTTATTTGGCAATAAAAGTCCGTGAAAACTATATATACAAGTTTTGAAAAATTTCTCAAAAAATTACCATAAGTAGGGGATGTGAGCTTCTATAGTTCTGTAAAATTTGAATACCAAAATCAATGGCATTTGAAAGATATGAAAAGAACAAATTTATTATTCATCACTGATTAGTGCTTATTAATTTCATATCTTTAAAATGAGATTAATTTTGTTCTTAAAATTTTACAGGGAAGTATAATCCAGCCTCCCCTACTTATGGTAATTTTTTGGGAATTTTTAAAAACTTATACGTGTGGTTTTTATATGTTGTAACAAAAATTACTATATATTACTACAAAACAACTGATGAATTTCCTAGTGACATGCATGCAAAGTGCACCGTACTGATTGAATTTAATTCGGTAGTAAATCACAAATACATTTTACTATAGAACAACAGATTGCATTACTACCGAATCAGTTGCTAGTTTATGCATGTGGTGCTTATTAGCGAGACTTATATCATTATGTTCCTCTTGATCTCAGTAAACTACTGGTGAAAACCATTCGTTAATTGGAGCTATGAATAAAAGTTATGGCTAAAATAAAGTAAGAACGGAATCATATACAAACTAACAAACGCGCTTACTAGTCTGGTCTTTCTTTATTTTAGTTATAAATTTTTATTCGATGCTCCGATTCACGAACAAATTTCACCAGTAGATTACTGACGACTAGAGGAACAACATGATATAAGTTCCGCTAATAAATGTTGCATGAATCAAATTTTACTGCTAAAATGAACATCGATTTACTATTGTATGATAGTAAAACATATATATATCGATATTAAAATCTATATATAAGGATAGTAAAATTTGTTACCAGCCAAAAAATTTAATGTTTATTAATGAGACTTATAGATTTTACTATCGATATACACAGATTTTACTGCCATGCGGTAGTAAAATATTATGGTATATTCGGTAAACTGGTAGTAAAAACTCATTCATGTAGTGTTTATTACCGAGACTTATATCGTTATGTTCCTCTTGTCATCAGTAAACTATTGGTGAAAACTATTCGTTAATTGGAGCTAAGAATAAAAAGTTATGGTTAAAATAAAGTAAGAATAGAATCATATACAAAACTAACAGACGCGCTTACTAGTTGTTTCGGCCACCCGTAGTGCTTCACTAGTTACTTCATTTTCTAGTTTGTATACAAGTATGTTATTTCTTTATTTTAGTTATAACTTTTTATTCGATGCTTCGATTCACGAATCACCTGTAGATTACTGTTGACGAGAGGAACAACATGATATAAGTTTCGCTAATAAGCATTGCATGAATCAAATTTTACTGCTAAAATGAACATCGATTTACTACTGTGTGATAGTAAAGCATATATATATCGATAATAAAATCTATATATAAGGATAGTAAAATTTGTTACCAGCCAGAAAAATTAATGTTTATTAATGAGACTTATAGATTTTACTGTCTTTTACTCAAAGTATTACTATACCTGTGTATAGAACTCTTATCCAGTAAAAAGCAACATATCCAGTGTTTTCTAAAGTTCATGAAAAACACATGTACATATTTTCAAAAATTCTCAAAAAATTACCATATGTAGAGGAGATGAGATTCTACAAACCTATAAAATTTGAAGATCAAAATCAATTACATTTGAAAGTTATGTCTAAATAAAAAAAAGACATATTCATGTACAAGCACTAAATAGCATTTATTAGTCATTTATGTACAAACACGCTTAGTCAACTGGATAGTCGCTCGGCTCGGTCAGTAAAGCAAACCTGGCTGGCGTGTAGAATATGTTATTCTACACGCAGCTGTAGAATAGCATTTCTATATATATTCTATATATATATATTACAAGTACTTAGAGATAAATATCTCAACTACCAGATTAAGCAGACTTGAATATGAAAACCGACCAGAGTTTATAACCAGGATGCTACTGTAGCACGTCTGACACAAGAAAACTGAAACTGGCTCAAACAACTCCAGATAAAACGAAAAACACAACTCATGACCAAGATCTATGCAAACAAGTTTAGCCAACAATCACCCCCCTAAACTTGTTGTACATATGTTACCTCCCTAACTCCTAACTTCTGACACATTTCAAGAAATCTAACACGCCTGAGGAACTTGGTCAAAATATCAGCACGCTGTTCTTCCGAACTGACATAAGCTACCTCAATCTTTTCACCCTCCACACATCCTCAAATAAAATTATACCTTGTATCAATGTGCTTACTTCTCTCATGATGTACTGGATTTTTACACAGGGAGATGGCTGATTTATTGTCGATTCTCAACTCAACCTTCTCTGGTTCTTTCTTCAGAAGATTCCCTATTAGGCGAGTTAACCAAATTCCTTGGCAAGCGGCAGTTGCTGCTGCAATGTATTCAGCCTCATATGATGAGAACACCACAATTCTTTGTTTTTGTGACAGCCAGGTAATCAAGCTTGATCCCAGAAAGAAAACAGTACATGTGGTACTTTTCCGATCATCTACGTCTCCAACAAAGTCACTATCACAGTACCCAACTAATTTCAGCTCCTCACTGCTCTTCCTTTCATAACAACAACTGAAACTTAGTGTACCGCTGACATATCTCAGTATATGCTTCACGGCTGCATAATGCTAAGTTGTAGGTGACTCCATGAACCGACTAACAATGCCGACTGCATAAGCAATGTCCAATCGTGTTTTCACCTAATACCGCAGACTCCCAACTATGCTCGTGTACATCGTTGCATCTACTGCGGGATCATTGCTTTGTTTACTCAATTTCGGCCGACACTCCATAGGTGTTTGACATGAGTTGCAGCCTTTCATTCCAGATTGTTGAAGAATATTTGCTACATACCCAGTTTGACACAAAAACACATCGTGGACTGATTGCTTTACTTCAATTCCCAAGTAATAGCTCAATAGTCAAAGATCACTCTTTTAAAATAATTTCTTCATTTGATTCTTGAACTCTATGATATCACCTAGAGTTGAACATGTTATAATCAAATCATCAAAATATACACCTGCTAGTAGCACCAAACTGTCATACTCTCTTTTGTACACCGCATGCTCAAGTAGACTCCTCTGAAAGTCGAGTGTCACAAGGCTTCGATCTAGCTTGTAGTTCCATGCGTGGGGTGCTTGACGTAAACTGTAAGCGCTTTCTTTAGCCTTAACACAGACTTCGATCTCTTCTCATCAACAAATCCTGGTGGTTGTGACACATATACTTCATCAAATCTCCATTTAAGAAAGCCGATTTAACAGCCATATGATGAACTTACCAACCCCCATGTGCAGCCAATACAATAAGCAATCAAATGCCTGGCCACCGGAGCAAAAACCTCTTCAAAATCAACCCCTTGTCTTTGTGCATAGCCTTTCGCGATAAGTCGCGCTTTATGCTTTACTATCTTTCCTTCTGAGTCTTTCTTCACTTTGAAGACCCATTTCAACCTACTGGCTTTAACAAGCAATTGTGTTAGTTCTCATGTCTTGTTTTCTTGTATGGAACCCATTTCCTCCTTCATAGCTCTCAGCTCCTTTCTTTCATAGCTTCTTGGAAATTTGCCGGTTCCTCTAGCGCCAACAACAACATACCAAAGTCATCTGCCTCTACTTCATTTGTTGTCTCATATATCTTTTCAAGTGATCGAAAACGTACCGGGCCCTCGAAAGATGACACTGAAATCGGAGTTTCTGGAGATAATGATGCTAGTACTTGAGAATGCAAAGGTGTTGCGGTTTCTAGAGAAGCAATGGTCGCAGGAGACTGTGCTATCGTAGCTTCATCTGACATGCCTCCTTGATCAGTATGCAATGCTGTTGCAAATTCCAACTGATCTTCTTGGCCCTGTGCATCTAAACCTACAGCAGGATTGATGCCCACATCAATTGCAAACATTTCTTGTGCATTACCAAGATCAACTCCTGATTCACCGTCCCAACTCCACTATCTTTCCTCCTCAAAGATCACATCACGACTGATAATTAACCTCCCAGTGTTAGGATTGAAGAACCGATAGGCTTTTGAGCCAGGCTCATAACCGACAAACACAGCTGTGATGCTTCTATCTTCGAGTTTCTTGAGATGTGGGGTTTTCACCTTGACATGTGCTACAGCAAAAAATACGAAGATGATGTACTTTCTGTTTTCTTTTGTACCACACCTTATATGGAGTTTTGGCTTCAACACTCCGTGTTGGTGATCAGTTCAGGAGGTAGATTGTCGTTGCTATGGCCTCTCCCCAAAACAGTCCTGGCATCTTCTTGTTCTTTAAGAGACATCTCGTTGTGCCAACAATGGTCTGATTTTGGCATTCAACCACACCATTCTGCTGCGGGGAATAAGGTGCAGTGAGAAGTCATCTCACCCCTTGCTGTGCACTAAAATCCTCAAAATCGTGTGACACGAACTCTCTGCCACGATCTATGCGTAGAGCCTTTAACTTGCTATCTACTTCAACCTCAACCATTGCCTTGATCTTCTTAAAACTGAACAACACTTCATCTTTACTCTTGATCAACACCACCCACATGAAATGTGAATAATTATCAATCATGAGTAGGAAGTATTTGTGTAACATCCCAAAAATTGAGTTTTGGAATGTTTGAATTCAAAAATAAACCATTTGCATTTTTCCTTGAATTAAATTCAAGCTTAATTTGAGTTTTCTATTAATGAAAGGATTTAATTTGATTAATCTATTCATCAAACAAAAGATTTTCAGTTTTAGTTGGGTTCATTGTGCTCTATGGAATTTTTTTGTATTTTTGGAGATTTTTTTGAAATTTTTTGTATTTATTTGAATTTATTTGTTTTTATTTGAAGTTCTGGAATTATTTTAATTCAGAAATTGTTTTTATTTCATAAAACCCCTTTGGGCTAATTTTGCCCCGGCCCATTCCTTTTTCCCCTTCGGTCCGTCCCAGCTTCCCTCCCCGGCCCGCTTCGCCCACGTGTTCGCCCCGGCCCAATTCCGCGCTGCTCAGCCCAGCCAACTCGTGCGTCGCACCGCCTCAAACCCTAGCGTGCCCCGCCGTCCGATCACGATCCAGCACATCTCGCGAGGCCACGTAGCTGTTCCGTGTGAGACGTCCGATCTGTGACACGCGTGTGGTCCTGATGCCTCCACGTCGCCCGAGCCACCGCACCGTGCCCTAACCCTAGTCGTCGCTCGGAATCTTCGCGCCGCACGCCGTCGTTTGGCGTCCGTGCCCCGCACGCCTCCCCAGGGCTATTTAAAGCCTCGAGGATCCCCGTGTGACCTCCTCCGTTCTCCGCCACACCCGCCGCCCCATCTTGCTCCGCCCGAGACCTCGTCATCTGCTCGTGTGACCTCGTCGGAGTTCTCTACCGCGCCCGAAGCTTTCCCCGCCGTCGTTTGGCCGCTCCAGTGCATCTCCGCCACCCCTGCCAACCTCTTTGAGTTTCCCGTGTCACCCTCCTTCGGATGCTCGCCGAAACGAGTCCAATCGGTACCGCAACGCCGAGTTCTGCGTCATCTCCTTCGGCTCCGGTGGAATAACACCGCTGCCTCGCCGTCGTTCTTCGCCGATGAACCGTGGCCGTCCGATCTCGCACTATCGCCCTAGATCTGGCCACGTCCTTCGTCGCTCGTGTCGTGTTCCCTGCCATCCGATCTTGCCGCTCCGTTGGATGCGCGACACGCGACCAGTCTGCGTCAGCCGCCACCTCACGTGCCGTCAGCCGCCTGCATCAGCGCTCGGTCAGTCGCCGCGTCAGCCAAACCGCCCCGTCAGCAGATGACGTTAGCGGTGACGTCAGCCCTAGCCTCTGTTCCCGTGAGCCCGGTTCACCGTGGACCAGGGCATCTCGGTGGACTCGGTTTATAGACCGTAGGTCCCACGTGTCAGCGAAATAAGGATTTTTCGATTTATTTTTATTCAGGAAATTGATTGCTGACTTTTCTGATTTTCAGCTTTTTCTCTGAATTTAATCTTTCGGAGGCTCGTTCTCTCTCATACGAACTCCGATTTAGGCGATTCAAGTTTCTAATTTTTTCTAAAATCAATATCTATCTTCCAGAGCCATTTATTTTCAGTTTTGAGCTTGTTTGTGTCTCTGTTTTGTATTTATTGGGTTTCGTTGCTTTCTTTTCCAATAGACGCTAATTGCGAGGGAGCGAACAGAGACTTTGAAGACCAAGACCCAGCACTAGATCAGCAAGGCAAGTCGTAACCTTTGATCATATTGAACCTATGTTTACAAAAGTACTTTGCTTATACAATTGCATGCTATTTTGTACAATGATTATTTGCTGGGAATAGTTATATACCTAGTTGACATTATGCCACCTTGATTATTGGGATGCCATGTATCCATTGTTAAACCTAGGTTGGGACATTACTAGTTGGACATAATCATTATACCCACATTGGGTTATCGTAGCTATGCTTAGACATGCTTAGATATACGTTGGGATCCATATCACATGTGAATAATGTTAATCTTGACTTAATGAGATATTGAATCGTGGCCGTTAGCCAATGTTGAAAAATTTGTTGTACTATGGTGGGGTTTCCCATTGGTCTTGGTTGAACGAATTGTTTTCCCTCGGGCAAGTGATTGTGCAGTAAAGGGGGTGCTTTCTAGCACATTGGGATATGGATGTCTTTCCTCAGACAACTTAAGGACTTAATCTTGTGCGCCATTGAACTGGGCCTAACCGTACTACCACAAGTCTGGTATGGGACAGACCTAGCTGATTAATTTGCAATGTCTAGCCTTGAGTACTGCCAATTGGTGGTGTGGGTTCCGCGATGGACGGGTAGATTCACAAGGCGCAAGAGGGGTCCCTAAGGTGCGAAACCTTAGCGGGCAGTACCGAGTTTAGACAGGGCACTGTAAAGGCTTTGTCATGATATCTCTACGACACACCAAAGGAAATATGTTAGTAACATTTGCACAAAGAGATGTTCATGTCTTGTGGGTAAAGTTGAATAACCTCTGGAGAGTGTAAAACTATTTAAATAGTCGCGTCCGCGGTCATGGACAAGCCCGGGAATTTCACACTGGGTATAGAGTGTTTCATTAAATGTATGTGGAATTGTTGGGATGTTAATGGGGAGTTCACTGTTGTTTTGTTGTCTAAAGTTTATACTGTTGGATTTAGTGGTTTGATAATTGGTTTAGATGGTGTAGGGTGATGCCTCGCCATTCTGTTCATGTTGTCTACCATAGATTTACCAGTTATTTATTATCTTTTCATAAATATGCTTTCAATCTATTTACTGTATTTCAATTCAAGTTATTGCTTTCTGCAAATGAACCATACGGCAATCCTTTGTCAAGCCTGCATGAATATATTGCATCATTTTCCCTGCGGCTTGCTGAGTACTTTTTGTACTCACAGCTATACGCCTTTGTTGATCAGTTGCTGAGGAAGGACCAAGAAATAATGAATATCATGAGCAGGAATTATATGAATACTACATGGATTAGGAAGACGTTTCCCCAAACGATTGCCTGTGGCATATCGAATGGCTCAAGTTATCTTTTCCGCTGCAATAGTTATTTGTTTCTTAAGCCCTTAATGCGTAATGGTGTAAACATTGACCATAAGGTCGTTTGCTTTATTTAAAAATAATTTGCTTCTTCTTAGTTAATTCGTTGTATGAAATGATATTTCATCTATGTTTCCACTGTGTGCACTAGTGTGATCCTGGACTAGTGTAGTATACACAGAGGGTTTTGGATTTGCAAATCCGGGTCCCGACAATTTGTTACCGGCTAGCGTTGGTGGACTAATTGGGCCACATAGATCTTCATGCACCAGTTATAATGGCTTCTCCACACGATACATGGATTCCTGTGGAAACGGATTACGTCTTTGTTTTTCCATCAAGCATGCCTCACAAAGCTGCTCCAAGTGATCAATGTGAGGCAGTCCTTCAACCATTTCCATGTGTGACAAAATTTTCAATGCCTAGAAGTTTATATGTCCATACTTTGCATGCCAAAGCCACTCCTCATCGTATTTCACCCTGAGACAGATCGGTCGTTCTAGCTGATAAACATTCAACCAATTCCATGATCTTCTTACTCTGACCAACAGCTTGCTATCCCGATCATAGATGCTCATTCTACCATCCTCTATTATGGTCTTGCATTCGGATTTGTCAAGCTGTCCCAGGCTAACTACATTGTTGCGGAGACGTGGAATGTAATACACCCCTGTGAGCACTTTGTGTTCACTTGACAGCCCCTTGAGAAGCACTGAACCCTGCCCATGAATCTCTACAACAGATCCATCACCAAAATTTACTGAACCTTTCACTGATGTGTCTAATTCTGTGAACACACTCATGCTTCCGGTCATATGATTGCTTGTACCGGTATCTAAATACCACAGGTCGCTGGAGCATTCTCCTTCATATGCCAGATTGGGTTTTACCTTCTCTTCATTTAGCATCACCAAATTGATGTCATGGTCAACAGCCCTAGACAGTTCGCATGTTTCAATCATTAGCAATGCCGGTTCATCATCCCTTAGCTTCTCCACATAATGAACTTTTTCCTTTTTCGGTTTGTGCACTCGGATGAAAAATGGCCCATCTCTGAGCAGTTGAAGCACTTGATTCTGGTTTTGTCAAATTTGCGATGAGGTCGTTTTCCAGTTTCATCACCGCAACCTCCTCCTTGGCTGCGACCACGGCCACCACCGCAACCTCCTCCTCTCTTCGCGTCACCACTTGAGCATTCTCTTCCCCTCTTATCTTTTAAGGACAGAGACTCCCATTGTGCATGTGAAAGCAGCAGTTGTTCACCTTCCTCCTTGTGGTGTCGCCTGCCTTTTATGCTTTCCTCAAACATCCTTAATCTACCAATTGCTTCGATTTGTGACAAGGCTAATATGTCCCCCCACTGCTCGATTGTGCCGATGATTAGAAGAAACCCATCAGGGGGAGCGATGAAAAGCTTCTCCACTACAGCACTATCCTTCACATCCGTGCCAAGAACACGAATTTCACCCACCATACTGGTGAGTTTCTGAGAGAATTCGACAATACTCTGAGAGTCCTGCATAGACATTCTGTTATCTTTTTCATGCCTGCACCCTTGCCTTCTTGACACGATCTTCACAAACACGCATCTCCCTTATGGCCATCATCACAGCATCAGGCACTGCTTGAGAGATTGCAGCGAGGGCTCCCAGGTCCTTTTCTTCTTCGACCAGTGCAACCCCTTGAATCGTTGCCCACACACCAAGAGATCGCATGATGATATTCATCTTTATAGCCTGTAGGCCGTAATTGGTGTCATTTAGCATTGGGTATTGAATTGGCACACATCCTCCTCTTGACAGTGTCTTCCCTGTTGTCGATGTCTCAGCGTCGGTTCCTGACATACCATCGCTCCCCGACGTACTTGGCGATAGTTCCATAGCTTCTTAACCGTAGCTCTGATATCAATTGTTGGAAAAAAACCAAAATGAATCTGCTTCTTGTTTCTCCTTTACCGTAGTTCTAAACTTCCTTGGTCTGAACTCCGATAAACTGAGAAGTTCATAACAAGCTGCAAACAAGGACTAGAACCAGATGGAGAAAACAGAAGAAGATGAAAAACGATATTGTGCTGCAAAACTGCCATAGCTTTTCTGGTTTTCTCATTATTTATATATATATATATTATAGATTACAAGTACTTAGAGATAAATATCTCAACTACCAGATTAAACAGACTCGAATATGAACACTAACCAGAGTTTATAACCAGGATGCTACTGTAGCATGTCCGACACAACAAAAAAATTAAACTGACTCAAACAACTCTAGATAAAATGAAAAACACAACTCATGACCAAACTCTATTCAAACAAGTTTAGCCAACAAGTCCCTTTTCGGGCTAGCCACGGCTTCAACTGCTTGCCTCGTGGGGATTTCTCATTCTTGCTCCGTTCGGTCATCATCTTTCTTTTGGGTGTATGTATCTGTCAGACTGTCACTGGAGTCCACTATGTTGTACTAATCTTTACTTTTTGAAACAACTAAGCCTTTTTCCCTTTTCTCTTTCACCTCCTCTTTCCCTCCCTTAAAAAATCAGTAAGAGAGGAAGAAATAACATACCAACAAACAAATTGTTAGCACCAGAATTTGGCAAGATGTAATTGATTTGGTGAGCCAAGGATAAAATTAGATTTCTAGCCGTTATCGTCTCAAATAAGGAATTTTATCTTTAAGAGACAGAGGCCAATACGACTTATGAATTATGAAGAATCGAGAAGGACACAATCGGCCTACAGGCTATAAAAGGGGACATAATGCGAGCCAAAAAAACAACATGAAGGACCAAAAAGGCGACTAGAGGGGGTAAATAGGAGCCAAAAAAGAAAATTTCCCCTCCAAAAATGTTAAGCCTCTTTTCTGAAAGAGCCAATTAAAAATCTCAATCAGACCAGCACTGGACAAAAGAACATTCAAGTCACTTTTCTGAAAGAGCCAACTAAATGGCTTAGCTAGGGGACCACTGGGCAAAAGTTTCGTGCTCTCGGGGTGACCAGTAAAATCAGGATGAATAGTAAAATCATCACGATTTCAAAAACACGAATCGTGATAACTTTAGACCGGCTGATTTAAATCCCATGAAACTTTGCATACACCTTCCTATGGATGTCAGGAACATATTCCAACCTTCAATCATAAGGATTGATGTAAAAGTTCTGACTTTTTTTAGTTTAAAGGTAGGTTGCACTAAGACTGTAATAAACTCACAAACTTCATCCCGAGCTTGCTCGTAGGAATCTGATGATCAAGATGATTTTAGACGATCTCCCACATGTAATAGCAAGCAAGAACCCTAAAGAAACACCCCTCAAACGAGTTAAGAAAAGATCTACCAGTTTCTTGAGAAGAATCTGAGATCTTGTTCAAAACTTGCCTAGATGATTAGGATATGATATGTAGAAAATTCATCCAATCCATCAATCATTCATCCTTGGCAGCACAAGATCAAGAAGACACCAAAGAGAGATCAAAGATTCAAAAAGAAGGGAGACCAAAAACTTGAGCAATAATAAGTTCTAGTGGATCTTGCTGGGTTAGAGCATATTTTAGATGAACTTCTCAACCTCTTATGCATCCTAGATTAAAAAAATAGAGCAAGTAGAAGAAGGTGAAGCACAACTCAAGTTGCATAAAAGAACCAAGCAAAAATGCAAGAACAAAATTAAATTTTAGATAGATGAACTTGAATCTTGCATTGCTTAGAGAGGGATAGTTACAAAGCCACACTCCCAGGTGAGCAAAGCTCCTATGAGCATAAAGAAACCAGAGAACCCTTCTCTAAGATTTGGTTCTGACCTTGGTTCCAACCAGGGTTTGGAGACATCCCTCCACCCCTCTATTTAAAGCACACTAGGAGTAATCTCCACCCTTACATGATCTTCTTGATCCTCAAGAAACCTTATCGAGGGTTGAGATTTACTCCCTCGCACATACATAGGCTAACCTGCAACCCAATAACATAACGGGTTTTGGTCATACTAACTTAACCACTACTCTACCTGCAAACACTTGATCCAACGATCCTCCTTCACTTAAGTTGGGCTCTAGTTAACATCGCATCCATCCACTTGAAGCATCGTTCATGCTTCGTCACCTTCCATGTGGCCCCAATGACTTTCCACCAAGCCACTCACATGTCTGGACTCCCCCGAACCATCCTCTCTTGAAAACGGGCTCAAATCACATGGCACGCCACATGTCCTTGTTTGCTTCACCAAAACGGCTTCGGCTTTCTTGATCGTTCTGGACCTCAACTCCTCCCTAAGCCTAGCCCCGCCATGTCCATCACTAATACTTCCTGGCCTTAGTCAACTTTCGGTATCCCTTGACCGTTCTGGACCTCACTTCTCCTAGCCTAGTTCCGGTCTCCTACGCCTCACCATGACCTTGCACTGAAGTCCTGCAACCAACACAGACAATGAAACCATCACATAGTATTGCTCACTAAATAACATGCACAATAAACTCACAAATATCACTGACTGGTCAAACATCAAAAGATCACACTTTGGATCAATTAGACTGTCACCACTTTAGTCCATAACCAGTCAAAGCCACTCAAGACCAAGACCACATAAGGCTATGACCACTCTGTTGGCGTCAAAAACTTGAAGTAGGGTTTACGACAACAAAGACACCGCATTTAACACACGTTCAGAGTGTGCGGTCGATTTGACTCAGAACCGACAAGGTAAAAATATAAAATTCACTCAAAGCCGATTGTGAAGATCAATCGGCTTAGACTCAATCCGCTTGAAGCCGATTAAGATCAAGGTAACAAGATAAGTCCAATTAGCCGATTAAGGCTAATCAGAGGATAAAGGTAGATCGATTCTGAAGAAGGCGATGCGCAACAAAATCAGAATAAATCGAACCTGGGGCGTAATTTGAAGGAGATCAACAATCGGCGATGCGCAACTTTATTGATCAAGATCGAATTACAAAGACTAAATTACAAGAACTACTCCTAGTTGACAGGAAAAATACGAAAGTAAAGGCTGGTTGATTGATTGTGTTGTCCTCCTTGTAGCTTGCTTCAGCCCTTCTTTTATACCCATCGGCCGATCGTATCCTTTTGCAACACGTTTCAAGACCTGATCCGTATCGGCCTTATCTCGGACAGTTTTTCCTCAAAGATCTTGTTGTTACCAAGTATCTTCAAAATTTTCCAAATCATTTGTTAGTTTCCGCATGTTTGACTTTCTTGCCGATTTTGACTAGACTCGCCAAATTCTGGTGCAAACATATGCCCCCCATTTTTGAAAGATGACTTGTCATCTTTCAAAAATCACAACTGTCGGCTTCTTTCCCATCGGCCATCGTTAATCTTCACCCAAGAATTCATCGCTTTATTTGCGCTGTAATTTTCTGACACGCAGGTAGTACGTTTTAACTGCTCGTGCCTTTTGAGATTCGTTTCCCGCCGCTTCAAATTTTCACCGTGCTACAAATATGCGGCCCCCACGGACTCATTCTTCACGCGCATGAGCTCTCGAGTTGTCTGCAATCGGCTTAAGCTTCCTGTTTGACGGACCTCCGAAGCAATCCTTAGCTCAACCATCCTTCTTGATCGGCTGCAATGGACCCAAGCCAGGTACTTATTCCGATCCCGCATAGCAACGACCAATATTTTTTGGGTCCTTTGGGAAATCTAGATGTCCATACCGTCACAAACCAAGAAATCCCTCGTTTACCTTTATCGGCTTCTGGTCATAACATAGAAGGTTGGAATAAAAGTTTTAGAGCCTGGCCGACAACTCTCAAGGGGTGGAGAAATTGGTTTATCAGAGTAGCAGCCCAAAAGGGGGGTGAATGGGAGAAAATGGATATAGCCGAGTGTATTCCTCTTTCTCTAGCCGACCCAGAAGCCAATGAGCCCTTGGTGGCCACGGCCTGTTATTTTTGGTTAGATTATTTTAATGCTTTTTTGTTCCGCACCGGTCCCATCGGCCCAACTCTTTTGGATGTTGCTCAGTTGTGCTGTCTTCAGCCAGACGGTGAACAAGTATCGGCTTTTAGTGGAAAACCGAAGTATAAACTTATCCGATCTAAGGGCGAAGGTTGGACCAAATATATCGGAAACAATAGTAAGATTAATGGCCTGGTATCGAACGAAGAGCATGTTGCCTTTCTGAACCTTTAGCTAGATCGCTTTTTGTTTTGTGGAGCATCCCTTGGACCGACTCAAGTTTATCAAGTAATAGCAGAACAGCTTGTTGAAGGACGTCGGCTAGCACTAGGAAAAAATTTCCTCGGCGCTGTGTATCAGATGCTTTATGTGATAAGGAGTCGGCTTTTCACCGGTCTTGGGAAATTTACGTTGGCAACGTAGGCGGTCCGATGTGGTTTGTGCAAATATGGTTATACTGCTTATTTAGCTGCTCTTTCAATTTGGATTTAGTCGACGGGACTCCTTTTCCAAGGGAAGACATACCAGAGGGAGCACTTATCCAGTTCAGAGAATGCTGATCTTTTGGTGAGAGGTTCATAATGTGCTCCAGTAATGAGACAAGGATTTCACCCATCGGCTGCAGAAAATTCTTGTCCCTCTTCTTGCAATTATATACTGAAGATTTCAAGCAGCAAGATTTTTTTAGTTATTGCGCCACAACCGATTTTCCTTGGCCTTCATTTCTGCATTTGGAAGCCGATAGTTCTTTGATGCCTCAGGAGACCTTGGATCTGTAAAGAATTTTCATCTCTCCATGTATCTTCCATGTTGGCCTTCATACTAGGAATCGGATGTTCCAACCTTCGTATGAGTTTTACCACCCCTCAGTCTACGCAAGGCAGCTCGGCTTTGGTCAGGTGATTCCAAGCTTACCACTTCTTGATTGGCTTCAACCTAGAGCAAGGGTTCGCAATGCCACATCAGCAGGGCTAGTCTTGGAGTTAGCCGATGAGCTTCAACTACGCAGTCTTCCACACTTCTATCTAAACGCTCGCCGGGCAGGAGGCTTTACAACATGGTGGTCGGCTATCGCAGAGTGTATATACATGGAGAAAACTCCGTCGCTTATAATCAAGGAATTCTTTCCCGATCTGCCAGAGCCATCTTTGGTGTCTAACAGCGATTCTAGCAGTGAAGCTAGTTCATCTGGTTACACTAACACAAGTCTTGTAGATATTGATAAGGTATCAGCTTGAATAATTTTCTTTGTACATCAGTTCTTTTTCCAGATACATTTTCTAATCACCTTTATTCTCGCACTGCAGACAAAGGTTGCCGGCAAGAAGCCCGCCTCTAGCCAATCGGGCAGTGGCCAAGTGAAAAGACCACTTCAGTCGACTGGCCTCACAGGGTACACCTCGGGTACCCTAGGAATTCAGAGTCCGTCCTTATCGAACATCGAGAAAAAACAAGCAAGTAATTATAAACACAATCGACTGTTATTATTTTTCTTTTGCCCAACTGACCTTTAGCCAATTATATTTTCAGAAAAGAAGAAAACAAAGTACACCAAGGCTCCTGCGAAAAAGGGATCCAAGCCCCAAGAGCAGAGCGGCGAGAGTTCGCCACATGCGTCGGCTACTGCAGAGGTAAATAATCGTACCTTTTGTTAAGTGACTTATATCTCTCAATACGTCGGCTTACCCTTTATTTGCTTCTTTTAGCCGACGCAATCAGCTCAAGTTGCGAAGATCCTGGCCGATCTTCCCAAGATTACATCTACGCCACTCTCTCCTCCACGGCCGACGCCAACAGCCCTGGTCATCGATCTGCCAGAGCTCTCCGACCCGACAAACCTGTTGGGCTTTTCTCTGGCCGATCTTGATGATCCCGAGATCATGGCCACTGACGACTATGATGCTGAGATTAGGAAGATCCTTGAAGTGTCGAAGGAAGCGTCGGCCGCCGTCACCTCTGCTCCAGGCATGAAAGAAAAACTTAACAAGCTTTTTGACCTGGTTATGAGGCCGCAATCGGAGATCCTGGCTAACAATCAGCCGATCCGTGATGCTATGGCGGCGGTTGAAGCCGATCTGCCTCCCGAAGCCATGGAAGCTCTTCTCAATGTCTGCCACTTGGACGAGAGGAGGTCTGAAGTGGAGGCAGCGCAGTCTAGAATCAATCGCCGTGAAGCCCAGGAAGCTGATCAAAAGCTTTTGGATGAGTTGGTCGCTGACGCCAAGGCGAAGAAACGCAAATTTGATACCGATGCGCAGCAGCTGAAGTCGACCAAAGAGTCCCTCTCCAAGCTCGAGAATACAAAGAAATTTCTTTTGGAAGAGTTGGCCAAGACTAAAAAACAAACCCAAGAAGGCCAGCAAACCATGGAAAAAACAACGTCGGAGATCAAAGAACAGAAGCTTGGTATCGCCATGGCTGTGGTGAGTGTAAAGAAGCAATCGGCCAAGGTTGTACCAATGCTAGGGAACGCAAAGGAAGACAATCGCATCATTGAAGAAGTTCAATGTGTTATTGCAAAGGCTGCTGGTGCTCTCTCGGCTTTGGGTGTAACTCTCCCAGGCTCAGGAATTCAATACTAGTTTTTAAGATATAAAACTTTGTCAGCTATTTTTTGGAAACACTTATCTGAATACTTTGTAACTCTTTTATAATCGGCTGTTTAACCGATTTAAGTTTAGTTTCCCGTAATTTTATTTCTCCTTTAAGAGTTTGCAATATTTCTAGCCGATACCGTGTTAACTTGGCCTTCAACGCAATTCGCAGTCGGCTAGGCTCCAATCCAAACGCTAGGATAGTACTTCTTTAAGTATTTCCCGCTAATAGCTTTAGGCAAAACATGCACCTCCAACGTTTCCAGTATGTACGAATTTCCACTGACTAGCCGATTAACCTTGTACGGCCCTTCCCACGTAGGTGACCATTTTCCAAATCGGCTATCTTTCGAACCAACAGGCAGTATCGTTTTCCACACTAAATCGGCTTGATCAAAAGATTTAGGCACAACCTTCTTATTATATGCTTTTGCAACTCTGACCTTATTCTTCTCAAGCCGATCGAGCGTAGACAAACGTAACTCTGCTAACTCATCCAAGTTATCGATCACCAAATTGTCATACTCCTGAGCCGACAAACCATTTTGCCTGGCCACTCATACAGACTCGATGTTAATCTCCACGGGTAAAACGGCTTCTTGACCATATACCAACTGGTAAGGTGAAAGCTTCGTTGCTCCATGATAAGCTAGCCGATACGCCCAAAGTGACTCTGATAGGGTTGAGTGCCAATTCCTTGGTGTTTCATCGATTTTCCTTTTGATCAACTTAATTAACGTTTTGTTGGATGATTCGACTTGTCCGTTAGCCTGAGCGTAATATGGGGATGAGTTCAATAGTTTAATCCACAGACTTGTCGCGTAACTCTGAAATTCATTAGACATGAACACCGTACCTTGATCGGTCGTGATTATTTGCGGTATTCCAAACCGATGGACAATATGTTCATTAATAAAACCGATTGCTTCAACACTGGTCACTTTCTTAAGAGGTATAGCTTCAACCCATTTAGAGAAATAATCGGTCGCGGTCAAAATAAACTTGTGGCCTTTACTCGAAGCAGGAAATATTTGGCCGATTATATCTATTCCCCAATCTCTAAACGGCCATGGCTTGATAATTGGGTGCAAGGCCTATGCTGGTGCTAGTTGTATATTGCCAAATTTCTGACAAGTCTGACATCCTTTATAATATTTGAAACAATCTTCTAGTATTGTCGGCCAAAAATAACCCGTTCGTCTAAGCATCCATTTCATCTTATGAGCCGATTGATGAGACCCGCAAATACCTTCATGTACTTCACCCATTGCTACCTGTGCTTCTTCGGCTCCAAGACATCTCAACAGCAAACCTTCCATCGTCCGATAATACAATGTATCGTCCATAACAATGTACTTTAAAGCGTGTTGCCTAATCTTGCGTTCTGTCGGCTTAGATGGATCGATCAGGTAATTCTTTATTTGCGTTCTCCAATCCACAATATCTATGCACATGACGGCTTTATCTACAAATTCGGTTACCTGATATCAGCCAAAGTCTTTGTATCCTGATGCTTGTTGAGCTAAGGCGTTAGCTCTATCTTTCAATTCTCGAGGGACATGACTGATAGAAAATGATGTAAACGAGCCGATAATCTCGAAACATTGTTCCAAATACTTCAGCAGTATTTCATCTTGGCATTGGTATTCTCCTTTTATTCGCTGTACAATCAACATTGAATCCCCGTATGCCTCAACAGCATTTACTCCGATGTTTTCTAACAATTGCAAGCCCTTGAGCAATGCTTCATATTCTGCCTGGTTGTTTGAGCATCGACTGTTTAGTCGAAATGCAAATTCAAAATTATGCCCTTTGGGTCATATGAGACAATACCAATTTCATCGCCTTCTCTGCACACTGACCCGTCAAAAAACAATTGCCAAGGGGCTACGGATACCAAATCGACAGCAGTATCATGTCTTGTTATAAAATCGGCCAGAACTTATCCCTTAACTGCTTTAGCCGATTCGTAAATTAGGTCGAACTCTACTAAGGCATAAGCCCATTTGCCAAGTCGACCTCGCAAAATTGGAGCTGATAACATATATTTTATAACATCGGTTTTACAGACCACCTTACAAGTCGATGCTAAAATATAATGTCTTAGCTTTGTACATGAGAAATACAAAGACAAACACAACTTTTCAATGGAAGGGTACCTGACTTCAGCATCAAGTAGGCGTCGACTCAAATAAAAGATAACCCTTTCCTTAACATCGACTTCTTGTGCCAAAACAGATCTGATAGTTTCCTCCTCTGCCGATATATATAACCTGAAAGGAATCCCTTTTTGTGGCGCGGCCAAAACCGGAGGATTAGCTAGATATCCTTTGACGTCGTCAAAAGCCTTTTGCTGATCAATTCCCCACACAAATTCTTGATTATCCTTTAATTTCAATAGTGGGGTAAAGGCACGAATCCGATCGGAAAGGTTTGAGATAAACCTTCAGAGATAGTTAATCTTGCCGATCAACTTTTGTAACTCGTTTTTGCATGTTGGCGGCATTGTTTCAACTATGGCTTTCACCCTTGCTTGATTGACTTCAATACCTCTTTCATGTACCATGAAGCCCAAAAACTGCCCAGCCAACACGCCAAATGCACATTTGTAAGGATTCATCTTCAAGCCATGCGATCTTATGTTCTGAAAAACCTTTTCCAAATCGGCCAAATGTTGCAAATCATCTGCAGACTTCACTACGACATCATCGATATATATTTCGACAATATGACCGATTAAGCTATGAAAAATCAGATTCGTGGCTCGCTGGTATGTTGCCCCAGCGTTCTTTAAACCGAAAGTCATAACCGTCCACTCGAATAAACCTATGGCACCAGGACATCTAAAAGCTATTTTTGGTATATCGGCTTCTGCCATGAATATCTGATTGTATCCGGCATTTCCGTCTAGAAAACTTATGATTTTATCCCCTCATGCAGCATCGATAAGCATGTCGGCTATCGGCGTCGGGTATTCATCTTTTGGTGTCGCCTTATTCAAATCTCTAAAGTCGACACACACTCGAAGTTTTCCGTTTTTCTTCATGATTGGAACAATGTTGGAAACCCATTCCGCATACGGCAAGGCCTTATAAATTTTGCCTCCAACAACCGTTCTATTTCCTCTTTTAGAACATTATACAGGGCCGGAATAAAACGCCTAGGGTACTGTTTAAACGGCCGATATCCTGGTTTAATAGGTAGCCGATGTTCTACCAACTGTCGGCTTAAACCAGGCATCTCGTGATACTCCCAAGCAAAATAATCTTTATAATCTCTAAGAATTTTGATCAGCCTTTCTTTGTATTTTACATCTAATTTTGCGCTAATAAAAGTTGGTCTTTTCCTATCACCGCTACCTATATCGACTTCTTCAAGCAGATCAGTCGATGTGAAGCATTGACCCAACTTTTCAATCTCTTGAAAATCTTCTATAGCCTCATAGCTATCTGTTATTTGCCGATAGCTTTGTATTTTATCTTGTAACGCCTTCATTGTTTTTCCTGTCCCCACCGACGCAATACTTTATTTGTCTAATCAAACGTGCCTGGCTTGACACTGATCGGCATAAGTCCTGACTTGCTCACACAGAAGAAACCGCAGTCATCCAGCATTTTTCCCGATATACATCCAGCTTCTTCGTGTTGCCAATTCGCATCAGAACTGGCCATGGCGATATGAGCCGATGTGTCGGTTGTGACAACTTCAACTTCCCCTCCATTCCATTGGACAAGTGCTTGATGCATAGTCGACGGGATGCAGCACTTGGCGTGAATCCAATCTCTACCAAGCAGAACATTGTAATTTCCCTTAGCGTCAATGACAAAGAATGCGGTCGAGAAAGTTTTATCACGATACCGGCGCGATTCAGAACCATGACGCCCTTGGCCTCTGTGGGATCGCCTGTGAAGTCATTTAAAACCATATTAGTTTTAATCAAGTCTTCATCGGACTTACCCAATTTCTTGCAAGTCGTGTAAGGCATTAGGTTTACTGTAGCTCCACCGTCTACCAGCATCCTTGATATCGGCTTGCCATTTATATACCCTTTCAGGTACAATGGTTTTAGATGCCAATGACATCTCTTGGTTTCTCGAAGATTGCATTTTGGACGCCTGAACATGACTGAGCAAAAGTCTCTTTAGCCGACTCGGTTTTGATTTTGAATTCGGCTGGTAATGTGAACACCATGTTGATATCCATCGGAGGTGTATCGTCCCTAATCATAGGAGAATCCAGATCATCCGCCGACTCAAAGTCTTCCTCGATCTGTACCTTTTTCCTCCATTCCTTCTAATAACCTTGATCGGACGAAGCTCATTAAAAGTCTCATCCCTCTATTTTTCTGCATCGGCTTCTCAGATCTCTTGAGTCCTTAGTCTCTGAAGTCGTCTGCGCTGCGATCGGCTAAGGCCAGATGGGCACCACCTAGGTTTGGGCTCTACTGGCTTTCGTATCTGGCCAGCCAAATTTTCCCGATCTGATACCGGATTTGGTTCAGATATTCTTTCACGTACAGGCCTTCTGTAACTTTTGTCATGATCTCGAATCGGCCCGAACAGCTTATCTCTAGCCGATTGTCTAGGCCAATCGTCTTGGGGATAATGCTCCATCGGGCATGTACATGGAGATGGCAATGCTACTCCCCTTTCCAAACAAAACTGCCAAAAAGGACACCTTCTATGTGCTCTCTCAACGTTTTCGGTGTGATATAAATTATCCGACCGACGAGTAGAATATCGTGGTCGATTATTCATTCTTTCATATTTCTCCATCAACTGAGAAAACGTCGATCCCGGCCTTTTTGTTGGCTGCCTTGATGGTGATTTTTTGGGTTTATACCATTTACCCACCTAAGGATTTCCTTTGGGTTTAATGGTTCTTGAATTCTTCCCTTCATGGTCGGCTTCTATTTGTAATGAGCCGATTGTAATCTTCAACGTCTGGATACCATTTGAAGTTGACTGAATGTCAACTTGCCAATCCTTTTTTGGCTCATCATGCATCGGCTTTTTCCCTTTAGCCGAACATTGAACCATGTTGATAGGGAATGGATCAGCATCAACTTGCATAGTCGGCTCATCAGCGAATTTTAACCGACCATCCTCGATAGCCGACTGGATCTGTTGACGAAAAATATTGCAGTCATTAGTATTGTGAGAAAAGAATGGTGCCACTTGCAATACTGCGCTTTCTTGATCTCATCACCGATGGTATGACGTGTCCTTCGCAATCAGATTATTTTCTCTTGCAATAATAAATCAAAATATGATCACACTTGGAGACGCCAAAGGCGATTTGACTTCGACTTATTCATAGTCGGCTTGAGCCAAGAATGACTAAGGATTTTTGGACCCTTTTATCCATTCGCTATATTTATTTCGCCTTCATCATCTTACAAGAATCGCTTCGGACAATAGTCGACCATATTGACTTTGGATTTATCCTTCTCTTTATTATTATTTTTAAATCTATCTTTAAACGCTTTATTATCTGGGAATCGGCTTTCTTGAGCTGACACGCGATGAAGAAGTGACTTAGATCGGTGAACTCTTGCCTTCCAAACTTCTCTCTAAGTGGTGGAATTAACCCTTGAAAAGCCAAATCAGTGAGTTGGTTGTCGAGCAATGTGACACTAAAACATCGGTTTCTGATTTCTCTAAATATTTTAATGTAATCAGTCTCCGATTCTCCAAATCTCTGGCGAACAGAGCTTAGGTCGGAGATCCTGAGTTCTAAACTGCCTGAGAAAAAGTATTCATGAAATCGGCTTTCCAAATCGTTCCATAAGTGGACCGAATTTGGAGGCAAACAAGTGAACCAAGTAAAAGCTGCCCCGGACAATGATAACGGGAACAGTCTTATTTTCAGCCCATCAGACTGAGCTGCTTCACCGCATTGCGCGATAAAGCGTCCGATATGCTCCAGGGTAGTAATTGAGTCGTCACCAGAGAATTTCGCAAAATCTGGGACTTTGAAGTTGTGGGGGTAAGGCATGCGATCTATGTAATCAGGATACGGCTTTCTGTAGCCGATAACCTTTCCTTTTGGCTGTATGCCAAATTGATCCCTCAAGACGGCAGTGATTTGATCAGCCCAGTTCGCATTATCGGCCACTGGAACGACAGGCCCTTGATAATATTGGTCATAGTTGGCATTCTGCCCCCTGAGTGCGAACTCGAGTTGCCAATTAAGTTGAGCCGATGGAAGACGAGTGCATTGATGGTACCTATTATGTCTGACTTGGGGTTCTGGTACTGGGACGAAAGGTTCTGAATAAGTTACTACGCTATGTGGATCTGGATTTCTAGGCAGGGTAGAATCATGTGGGTATCTCTCAGACCCAATCGGCTGTGAAACCGATTGCGGAAAAGCATAGAACGGGACCGACGGCGGCAGATTTGTTGATGCATCTAATTTGACGGCATCGGTGTAGGCTTGGTAATGGCTCACCCCACTTGGCCGAGGGTCTCTAGGCAATATGGTGGTGAGTTGAGTAGGCATAATGGTAGGGGGTGAGGTTATAGCCGATGGTTTAGGATCGGCTAGTGTGCTCTGCGTGTTTTGCGCTACTGAAAAAATAGGGTAATTTGG
Source organism: Otatea glauca (assembly GCA_036346275.1). NCBI lineage: Eukaryota > Viridiplantae > Streptophyta > Magnoliopsida > Poales > Poaceae > Otatea > Otatea glauca. The sequence goes on from CM070715.1 coordinate 24,435,322, forward strand.
CAGAGCTTGTAATGGGTCAAGCAGACTACCGGACGAGGCCAATTCCTGGTAGCTAGTTTTAACACTATTTGCTATCATCGGCTTAAGCGTGGTGACAAGAGCCGATGATTGGTTTATTAAAGCGTGGTGCACAGACTGATTAATCATAGCCGATAATTCGGCTTGAGCCAGGTAGATATCGGCTTACCGGTTCTGTGACACCTGCATCCCCCAGGGCATTGACCGTCGGCAAGGCGGATTTTTGAGTGAAGCCACGTCTAGTCTTCTGATAACAGCTTAGCATCATCTCTTCTAGCGCAGTTTTTCGTTCTTCGATCTCTTGACGTTGTTCTGGAGTCAAATCGTCCATTGTCTGGACAATTATAGCTTCTGTGTTGAGATCGGATGGTGGAATCGACTTCCCTGATGAAGACATTGGTCCCACTGGCGTGCCAAGAGTGTGTTGGCATCAAAAACTTGAAGTAGGGTTTCGACAACAAAGACACCGCATTTAACACTGTTCAGAGCGTGCGGCCGATTTGACTCAGAATCGACAAGGTAAAAATATAAAATTCACTCAAAACCGATCGTGAAGATCAATCAGCTTAGACTCAATCAGCTTAAAGCCAATTAAGATCAAGGTAACAAGATAAGTCCAATTAGCCAATTAAGGCTAATCAGAGGATAAAGGTAGATCGATTCTGAAGAAGGCGATGTGCAACAAAATCAGAATAAATCGAACCTGGGGCTTAATTTGAAGGAGATCAACAATCGGCGATGCGCAACTTTATTGATCAAGATCAAATTACAAAGACTAAATTACAAGAACTACTCCTAGTTGACAGGAAAAATGCGAAAGTAAAGGCTTGTTGATTGATTGTGTTGTCCTCCTAGCAGCTTGCTTCAGCCCCTCTTTTATACCCATCGGCCGATCGTATCCTTTTACAACACGTTTCAAGACCTGATCCGTATCGGCCTTATCTCGGACAGTTTTTCCTCAAAGATCTTGCTGTTACCAAATATCTTCAAATTTTTCCAAATCATCTGTTAGTTTCCGCATGTTTGACTTTCTTGCCGATTTTGACTAGACTTGACAAATTCTGGTGCAAACACATTGTAAAAACCTACCCAAAAATCTACCTTAGTCATTTTCACTGTGCCCTCCATCCAGTTATACACTAATTCAACTTAAAGCTTCAGTAATCTAAGTTGCAAAGTTAAATATCTCAAGGACACCAAAAGTCTCGGAAAAACTAAGTTTGTGCATATCCTTAGTGCCTCTCTAGTTTTAATTAGTCTCATCTCATAAGAAAGTCAATCATTCAATGGATATTTATCCCAGCAACTTGGTAATGAACCCATAATCATGCATATTTACACCTTTAATCTTTCTCTTGCAAATCATCAAAGAGTATATACAAGTTAAACAAAATTCATCCTCACATCAATTTACAACCAAATTCGTACATTCTGATGAGCTCAAGCGTGCAATTTACGCTTTAGCTTCAACAGAGAAAAAAAATTACATTCCTTCTCTTCAAGCCACCCTCAATCATCACTCTCGCCTCCCAGATTTTGCAAGTTTTCACTCTTCACTTTCTCCTCCCACCTACCAAATCGACCCTCTATCTGTCATTTCATTTTCTCTCTCGTGCCAGCACTCCTCTGCCCATCTCTCCAGCCTGCAGCTAGCTGCTCTTTTGCCCATATTGTTTCCAAATGGCAGGACCTTGGTGCATGCATGCCATAGCTAGCCCACGCTTTTCCTGCAAAGGAGGGTGGTTTTCACTACTTCAAAGCAAAAAAACTAGCAAGACAAATAGAACCACCAAGACACCCTAGAAGCTTTTATCGCATACACCTACCTTCATCCACGAGAGAACTTTTGTCCTTGCCGGTCCACCCATCGAAGGAGATAGCAGCCAGTGAGGAGTAAAAGTAGTCGAAGGCCGCCTCCATTTTCCCTTCACCATCTTCCACCATCTCTGCATTTATCGGTTCTAGTCTTTAGTAGGCTATCTTTTGTTTTCTTATCCGATGCATCCAAAAGTTGGTAGTGTTAATGACTCAATTAAACCCACCTAGGTCAGTTTTGAATCCAAAGTAGGAGGTCTTGGTAATATCAAGTCATGAGCAAGAGAAAGAAACCTCATGCTTACATGTAAGCTAAGTCATTGAAAGAACACCAACTCTATCGATCAAAATATTCGAGCAACTAAAGGATCCAAAGAGCTTTTGGCATGTACAACATGCATGTTTCTAGTCCTCTTTAAGCTTCTAGATAGTCCGCTAGAATGTTTAAGGTTTAGTCAAATGATTCTAATTTCTAAAATCTTGTGTTTCTGTTTGAACTTCATGTCTAGTTCTTATCCCATGCTTCCTACTTAAGAACCGTAACCAAGAAGGCCTAATCCATTTATATATTTGTGCATTTTATAAATCGTGTTGAGAGATCTAAAGAGGTATTTTACATCAAAGCATATGTACATCTTAATAAAGGAGGAAAGGTACTTAATTATCGTAATGCTCATGACCAAAACAACCCTACTCTATCTTATGTTTTAGCAAGAATTCGTAGCATGTTCTTTTCCTTCAGCCTCATCCTCAAAAGAATCATTATTTGTATTTATGGTAGATGTAAAAGAAAGTTTAACTGGAGCACCTTTTAGCATTAAAATCTAAGTTGAACTCTCTCTCATAAATAGGGTCTTCTCATGTGCTTAAGTAATAAGAATGTATGCCCTCTGTTTCAACCAAAGGAAAATCGCTATCTGTTAACCTCTGTGAACACATGTGTTTTGATTTAATAAAACCATACTAAGGCATTGCTACTCGTGAGCTCATTTAAAGGATCAAAACAATGCTAAATAAGAATGCATAACCCAAGCCTACACCCGCACTTCCTAGAACAATTTAGCATGCATTTTATTTTGACAACCTGTGGTAAATCTATATTAAGACAAGAATTGACTAGCATATTTCAGAGCATATGTGTCCCAAACTCTTTCTCGTCTCGCTACTCATAACTACAAATACATACATGGATCACAAGAACACAATATCACCAGAACTCGAGGAATAAAACAATGATAAGCCATCATGAGAAGAGGTTAAATCACGATAAACCGGCATTCACCAATGTTCCCAAGCACCATGATGTTTATCATTCTCATGTCATTCAAATCACAAAAAGAAGTGAACAATTTTGGTTCGGCAAGAATCGAGTTAGAACTTAGCTTGTGGGCGCCGAGCTCCTAGCCGAGGAGAAGTGGTGGCCGGCGCGGGGTGCTGCAGGCCACACCTCAAGGGGCCCGGCCATGGACCTTCTCCTCATTGGGTCTGGTCGGGCTCGGCGCACCGAGGGCAAATAGAGAAGAGGGTGAGAAGAAGGGGTAGAAAAGGGAGGGTTTAGGGTGGTCTCTTACCTCGAGTGAGGAGTGCGGCGTCGGCAACGGAGAAGGCCGCACGGTGCGGGAAGGGCAGAGCACCGCAGCTATGTGAGGGAGAGGCAGGAGAGGAAAGCAAGAGGAAGAGGAAGAGGAGCGGTGGCGTGGGCGGAAGTGTCGGCGCGCAGGGGAAACGACGGCCGGCGGTGGCGTGCGGCAGGGAACCCAGAAGGGGCGGCGTGAGGGAGTGGAGAGCGAGAGGGAGAGGATTAGGCAGGGGAGAGGCGGCTGTGTCGGCAGGGATGGGAAGAAAAAGAGGGTAGGGATTAGAGGAATAGAGGTAGGGTTAGGGTTGAGGTGTCACGGGGCGTTTGGGCTGTAAAATTTTGGGCGCCAAAAAAATATATTTATAATCTAAAAAAAATGATAATAAAATAAATAGATAAATAAATAAATATAAAATAAAATAACTTATGCTGTATCCGAACCAATGCATATACCAGACTAAGAAAACAGATCAAGAAAAATAATAGGAAGCAAATCCAAAATCTATTTCTTGTTTTTCTCTTTTTTTTCTCTTTTCTGAATTAAGTTAAAGATCCAACTACTATGCATTCATATATAGATAAATCAAGGAAAAGTCAATGATCCCAAAATACGAGCATTAGTAAATTGTTTTACAAATCGCTTGTTAGAAATCTTGCACTAGGATTTAAACCCAATTTGAGGAATATAAATATTAAAAGCTTACTACTCTTATTAGGAAATCTCCACAATAACAACAGAGGCGCTAGAGCCACTTCATGTCGTGGACAACTCGTGATCACTCATCCGTGCAAGTCGCCTTCGATCATGTTCTCGTGAACCGCTTTGTGACTTGGGTTGTTTGAAACTCTTGCATTCATCTCAAAAGCTAATTTCTAAAAGAAATTAATCACACTAATCGGATCGGCTAGATCCAAGAGTTAGAACCATAACCTTGGTGAGGTTATGGAGTAAATGGCGGTGGAAGAGCTCAGGTATGAGCAACCCGTTTGGTTGCTATGAAAGTCGTGGCTCCTCCACATAGGGTATCATTTAAGGACAACCAGACCGCACTTACCTCAAAATCGCGCAAGCCGTCTTGACCATAGACCCGGATGGGACGGCCGAACTAAAGTAACCGACAAGTAGCCGACTCTGCTGGGTGAGAAAGGTGATCGTGTTAAGTGAGGGCGATCACCCTTGGGCGAGACGTCGGGGAGGAGTCTCGACCGCGTGCCTTTGGTGAGGCGAGGCGGTATGGCGAGGTCGAGTACGGTCGGCCAAACGCTCGCTTCCTTGGTTTATTAGTGTGCCTAAGGAAGCGACCGTGACAATAAGCCAAAGTGATGCTATGGGCAAAGCAGTACACCTCTGATCAGAGTCAAATGTGATATCACTCCTAGCTTCCGGGTTTTGGAAGTGCGTCGTGTGGGTTTTCCTCTAACACAGGATGTAATACCCCACGTTGTTTTGCTGCCATTAGATTTAAAAGTTAAAACTTGACACTTTCTAACAAATGGGTAAAAGGGTACTTTGGATAAAGTACTACTTTGGAGTAGCGGCTCGGTGGCCGAAAAGTATATTTTATACCCATGCATAAAGGTTCCGCGGCTTGCTGAGTACTGGTGTACTCAGCCTTGCTTTCTCTATTGTTTTTTTCAGAGCATGTTGAGTGCACCCAACCAGATGAGATAGAAGGTGAGTTTCATGAGGGTGTGAATCTTTATGATGATACTGATGTTGCTGTGGAGGGATATGAATATGAGGGGGCTGGTGACCAAGACCTGACGGAATAAATCTACCCTCAGGAGGGAGGCATCTAGAGTAATATTGTAATATTAGGCGGGCGGTGTAGAAATCACCGTAGCCAGACATAAGACAGTACTATATGCACTTTAAGAATAATTCCCGAGTACTATTCGGTGGAAATTTCTATCCGTGCATGTGGTGTTTTCCTTAGCCTGATCCTGGCGCACTCTGCTCTGTGATGTTTCCACTGGTCCTGGCCTGGTCAGGCGAAGTGGGGGCGTCACACACACTCAAAGCCACTTTTGGTTGTGACCACTCAAAGCCACACTTACAAAAATCATGACCACTCCTTCAGAGGTCATAACCACTTCCTTAGTGGTCAAGACCACTCTTACAGAGGTCATGACCACTCCCTTAAAAGTCACAACCACTCTCTTAGTAGTCAGGATCACTTTTCAAGAGGTCCTTAGAGGTCATGACCACTTCCTTAGTTGTCTAGACCACTCCATCAAAGATCACAATCACTTCACAAATGGTCCTTAAAGGTCATGACCACTCACCCTAAGAGGTCATGACCACTTCCCAAGAGATCCTTAGAGATCTAAACCACTCCCTCAGTGGTCAGAACCACTTCTCAAGAGGTCCTTAGAAGTCATGATCACTTCCTTAGTGGTCAAGACCACTCCTACAGTGGTCTAGACCACTCTATCAGATGTCATGACCACTTCCCAAGTGGTTCTTAGAGGTTATGACCACTCCCTAAGTGGTTACGACCACTTCCCAAAAGGTTCTTAGATGTCATGACCACTCCTCAAAAGGTCACGACCACTTCCTTAAAGGTCATGACCACTCCTATAGAGATTATGATCATTCAAGACCACTGCCATGTAGGTTAGGATTACTCCCATAGTGGTCATGACCACTCCCTTAGAGGTCCCAAGTGGTCACGATCACTCTCTTATAGGTCTTAAGTTGTCACAACCACTTCCCAAGTGGTATCAAGGGGTCACGACCACTCCCCAAGTAGTCACGACCACTCCCTTAGATGTCACGATCAGTCTAGAGATCACAAAGGCCACAACAACTCTGAAAAACAACCACCCTAGAGGTCACAAATGTCACAGCCACTCTATGAAATGACCACCTTAGATTCCACAAAGGCCACGACCACTTTATGAAGGACCACTCTAGGGAACGATCTCTCTAGAAAACGACCACCTTATAGGTCGCAAAGGCCACAACCACTCTAGAAAACGATCACCCTAGAGATCACAAAGTCCACAACCACTCTAGGTAAGGCCATGACCACTTTGGACAATGTCATGATCACTCAAGGCACTCCATGACCACTCAAACCAAATTGCTCAAGACCAAAATAGACACATTTTGAACTTAAACCTGAGCACCACAAGCTCAAACACAGTCAATTACTCATCACAAAAATGGGTAGACCACCACATGGTCTCTCACAACACAACAATCAAACAACTCGCATATATTTTTATTTACTTTATGTCGACAATGAGTAGTTTTTAGATATAGAATCTTCTTTGTAATTCGTTCTTGATCAATAAAGTTGTGCATTGCCGATTGTTTATCATCTTCAATTACGCCAAATTATCCTAGGTTTCTTTTATATCGATTTTGTTGCGCATCGCCTTTTTCAGGAAAAACATATCTTTATCTATTGTCTAAACGGCTGTAAAAGCTATTTAGATCTATCTTGCTGATTGTATCATCAAATCGGCTTAAAGCACTTATTTTTTACCAATCTTGCCAATTGCATGATCAAATCGACTGGCACGCTATGAACCAAACTTGAACCCGGTGTTCGCATGTGTTAGAGCCGATTGGCTATTTTTTGACGCCAACACACTTTTGGCATGCCTGGTGAGAAGAGATGTCTTCTGCAGGAAAGTTGATTCCTCTGTCCGATGTAAGTTCTGAAGCCATAATCGTCCCGATAATGGACGATTTAACTTTAGAACAATGCAAAGATATTGAGGATCAAAAGGCTACACTCGAAGAGATGATGCTGAACTGCTACCAGAAAACTCGATGTGGTGTTACTTAGAAAATCATGCTGTATTGAGGCCGCAGTTGCATCAAACAACAGTCCGGTAAGTCGATACACGCCTGCACAAGCTAAATTATCGAATATGATTAATCAATTTGTGCATCATACGTTGATCAAGCAGTCATCGGCTTTGGTAACAACTCTCAAGCCGATGATTGCTAACAGCATTAAAGACATTGCTCAAGAGTTAGCATTGGCTGGAAATTTATTAGATCCAATGCAGATGCTACCAAATTATTTGGTCTATTCGGTAGCGACAAATACACAGAGTTTTGGGCCAGTAATTGATCCTAAACTATCGACTCCGATCCCAACTCTGATGTCGACTCAGCCGACCGTAATCCTACCACATGATCCGGGTTCAAGCGTGATCCCACATTACCACACGCATACCAACGGTGCCTAATTGGACTCCCAAGCTAGCTTACCACTGTCAGCCCTGTTTTACATTTTCCACAATCGGCTCCACAGCCGACGAAGCCTCATGTACGTTTATAATACATGAACCGATTCCTCGAAGGAATCCAGCCCCACCTCAAGTTGTAACATACTCGGAGCCTTTTATTCCACTGCTAGAGACAATGGCTTGAAGGCCAAATATCGACTATGAGCGTCCATATCAACCACAGCCAGCCCATATACCATATCAACCCGAGTCTGCACTCGAGGGGTAGCACATCAATTACAGCCATAATTGGCAAATTCCTTAACCTCAATCGGCTCAGACAGTCAATTAGGCCGATCAGATATCTACCGTATTGCAAGATCAATTCGGTATACAACCAAAGAGAAATGTTACCGATTATCGGAAACCATATCCTAATTATATCGATCGAATACCTAACCCCAATAGCTTCAAGGTTTCTAATTTTGCTAAATTTTTGGGAGATGATTCTACTACCACCTTGGAGCATATCGGACGTTTTATCGTGTAATGCGGGGAAGCAGCTCACTTTGATGGTTTGAGGATAAAATTGTTCCCATTATCTTTTTATCAGGAGCTGCTTTCACATGGTTCACTGCCTTGCCCCCAAATTTGGTCAACTCTTAGGCCGATTTGAAGAGCCGATTCCATGAATATTTTTTATGGAAGTTTAGAACTTAGAATTTCATATTTGAGTTATGACCAAAAGAAGTTTGGCGAATTGGTCACTGATTATATTAAAAGATTCAGAGAGATAAGGAATCGGTGCTTTAGCGTTGCCCTACCTGATAATCAGTTAGCCGATTTGGCCTTCCAATGGTTAATTCCCTAGTTGATGGAGAAATTTGGCTGACAAGAGTTCACCGATTTAAGTCATCTTTTACATCAGGTATCGGCTCAGGAATGCCGTTTTTATGACTGAAACGATTCATTCGATGACGATGAGACTGAAATAATATAGTCGATTGGGTTAAAGGCAGCAAAAAGTCTTGAATTTGTTCATGGCTTAATCTGACCAAAAACCGGTCGAAAGTGAAATATGCCTTTGATGTTTCAAAGTGTGATAATATTTTTGACTTATTGCTAGAAAAAAAGGATAATACAATTACCTAAAGGTCATGTTATGTCGTCAGCTGACAAGATTAAAAAGCGAAGGTATTTCAAATGGCATCATTCTTTTTATTATAATGTTAATGATTGCAACATTTTCCGCCAACAGATACAATCGGCTATAGAAGATGATCAACTTAAATTTGCAGAGGAGCTGACGATGCATTTGGATATTAATACTTTTCCAATTAACATAGTCCACTGGCCTAGAAAGAAGCCAAAGCCTACACGAGATGCAAAGCCCAAAGGTCAAGTTCATATGTCATCAACCACAAAAACAACGCGTCAAGTCGATGTGCAATCAAGCTCTGATGGCAATGAGACCCTCAGGATCCCTGTCGACTCTATATAAATAGAACCGACTATGAAAGAAAAAAACTCAAGAACAATCAAGCCAAATGAAGATTTGCAAATCGGTAAATGGTACAAGGCCGAGAGATCATTGCCGTCTCACAAGCCGATACAAAAACCAAAGCCCACATTCTCCCAATTATTGGCAAAATATGAAAGAAGGGATGAAAGGCCATGAAGTCCTTTACGTCGGCCAGAAAATATTTATCGACCAAGTGGCCCCGAGAGAGCTCACCAACAGTGCCCTTTTTGGCAATTCTGCTCAAAGAGGGGATTAGCCTTGCCGTCACCATTTTCTTGTCCGATGCAACATTATCTGCACTAGGATGACAAGAAACGATGATCGGTCAAAGACATGATTAATAGAACAACCCAAGATCATCAAAATGAGTTCAATTTTCAATCGGTCCAAAAAAAAGGATTTCTAGGCCAATCATGAATTGGGAACAAGATCAAGATGAAAGGTCTTGTTCTGCAGCTAGCTTGGATCTAGTTGGTAAGATATGAAAAACGATCGAGCCAAAGCTGAGATGGTGTCCTCCAAGGCTGAGCCAATCTCAGTGGAGAAGGCTTCAACGACTAAGGACCCAAGAGTTGAGGGCGAGTGATCAGCCGATCCTTCCTGAAGTATAGGGCCCTTGGAGGTGGCCTTCTTGCTTGGGCGGCCACATTTTTTCTCTGATAATAAATTGGCTCATATTATTAATTTGCAAAGAAAGTTGTAGACTAATGTGAAGTTAAGCCAACAATTTCTTACTTGGTTGTTGCCCCTCTAAGTCGGAGAGGAAGGGAGATTGGATGCCAAGGTTAGCCGACAAATAGCTAGCTATGGATGTCCCAACGTCCGGACGGGGCTGTTTGTTTGACTGGCTCTTGCCCAATGAACCCAACGGTTTTCTTGCTCGCTTGCTTGGCCTGCAAAATATTGATAGCCGATAAGAGAATGTTGAAGGAGAGAAAAAAATTGCAAGGTAATCAAATGTCTACCTCAGCCGATTCTCCGCCAACAAAGTCAACAAAACTTGAGTTAACATAACCCGATGAACTAGTATCGCTGCTAGAACTATCGGAGTCAATATGAGCTGTCGATACCGGCTGGTAATCAGGAAAGAAATATGATATTATAGCAGACAAAGTTCGATCCTTAGGATAAAGAGCAATAGAAATCATCGCCCACTATTGAAGAAACATGTTGGCTTTCTGTTGGTGCAGCCTAAAAGGGGGGAGTTACCGAGAATAGCGTCAAGAAGAGCGTGAGGCAGGCTAGTTAAGCCGATAAAGGATTGGTTAAGCCGATAAAAAAACTACACATTATAAAAAGGGACATAAGGTGAGCCGAGAAAACTACACAACAATGAAACAATTCGTATCTACTTTTATTTAGATTCTATCGATTAGGAGTAGTTTTTAGACTTAGAATCTTCTTTGTAATTCATTTTTGATTAATAAAGTTGCGCATCACCGATTGTTGATCATCTTCGATTACGTCAAGTTATCCCAGGTTTGTTTTATACCGATCTTGTTGCGCATCGACTTTTTCGGAAAAAACATATCTTTATATATCGTCTAAATGGCTGTAAAAGTTGTTTAGATCTATTGTGCCAATTATATCATCAAATCAGTTTAAAGCACTTATTTTCGATCAATCTTGCTGATTGTAGGATCAAATCGACTAGCACGTCATGAACTAAACTTAAACCTAGTGTTCATGTGTGTCGGAGTCGATTGCCTTTTTTTCGGCACCAACACAAACATTATCTCTTTAAAAATTCTCTAATAGAAAAAATAATATACCAACAAACAAATTTCATCTCCCTAAAAATCCTCTAACAAAACAATATAAAAATAGCAAAACAATTATGGCGTGTGGTAAAGTCGACTATGTGGAGACACGACGTATCCGAGTGCAAAGGTGGAGCCAAGGGCATAGACTGAGCGGTACGATCTCCCTTAATGCGCCGGAATAATATGATTCATTTTTATCCGTAGTAAAGGAGAAACATTCAACTAGTACTATGAACAAACTGAAAACTACAAACAAAGTTGGAAAGCTTGGGTCGGCCGGCTGCCATGCTTTGCACTTTGATAGTCTTGGCAAGGGAAGGTGACACATGTAAAAAAAAAAAGTACTGCAACAGGGCGTAAATCTTAGAGCTGGAGCGGCCTATTTTGAAATTTTGCTTGCTTAAATAAACGCAGCGAAATGCACGGCATTGCGGAAGAAGTTAAGCGCGCACGGAAGCAAGCGAAGTTGATGCGGCAGCGGCAGCGTCGGCGTAGCAATTGCACTTTCCCCCGCACCGCACGGCACGGACATGGGTGCAGGGTTCAAAAAACCGTCGAAAACCGCTCGGTTTTCGCGAAAACCGTCCGTACCGAGCCGGTTCGGTAATTAAAACCGCTCGGAAAACCGGCCAGATGAATATTAAATTTCAAAAAATTAAAGAAATTTAGCAAGCAGTGTCAAAAAATTTTGAAATTTTTTCAATGCATTCCTGAGGTAATCATAATGATTCTGTAAAATTTTCAAATTATTATCACATATGTACATTTTTTAAAAAATCTGACAGTGATACTGTCACAATATATGCTCTTCAGTTTTTTATTTTCTAGGGGCACAAAATGAAGTCTAATATTTCTTAAACTTTTTTTGTGATGTTATAACGTCATTACAATGATTATGTAAAATTTTGAGATGATGATCAGATATGTGTATTTTTTAAAAATTCCGAAAGTGCTATTATCATTGTATATGCTCTTCTGTTTTTGATTTTATATGGGAAATAAATTAAGTCTAATATTTCTGAAAATTTTAATACATGATCCTTTAGAACTATTTATATTTTCATTAAAATTTTAGAATATAATAAATCATTTTACTATTTATAAAAATCTGACAGTGTATTTGTTCCTTTTCATTAATTTCTGTTTTAGATTTTTTAGAAGAAATAAATGATTTAAAAAATTATAAACATTTCTCTTAGGTGTTTTATAGATTAATTGGGATTTTTTTACATTTTATTTTTTTTTGCAATTTTTTCAATTTGTTCTTATATTTTCACCATTTTTCCTTCTGTCATCGGTTTTCGATGTTCCGTTCATGTAGGTCGAACGTGTCATTTTTGCGACAATGGAAGAGTGACGAAGCTATACTTATACCTACTCCACAACTTCAATTTAAATGCATTATAACGTAAATGGTGTTGATAAGTAAATGGTAGTGAAATTGCGAATGATTTTGCTTTGTAGTTATGTAAATGTCGATTTTTGCACTTGTGTGATTGTAGTATTGCAATAAAAGATTACTTATTGACATATTATTGCAAAATACATAACTTACAACTTCTAATTCACTAAAATATAGCAAAGGTCATGTCGATTTTTTCCAAATTTAGAAGAGATCATTTTGGAATTTTTTCACGTTTTCACATACCTTATTTATATATTTATTACATTTTACTCAATTTTAACCTTCCTGTATTTCTACAAATTTTACAATAATTTTTTTGTATTTTTCCTATTTTTTCGATTTTTCCCCAATTTTCCAACCTCGGCGGTTTTGCGGTTTTCTCCAAAACCGCTTTTTTTCAGCAAACCGAAGCGGTTTTAAGCGAAAACCGAAGCGGTTTTTCAAAAACCGCGGTTTTGATTTCATTTGACCAAATTTCAAAATTTTCAAATTTGCAAACCGCTCGGTTTTTCGCGGTTTTCGAAGGTTTTTATGGCAACGCTATCATGGCTAGCGGTTTTCGCGAGCGAAACGAAATTGTGAACCCTGCATGGGTGGCCTCGCCATGAATCACGACGGTGACACCATCGAATCACAGCCAGGTTCCCAATATCAACATAATAGTTCGAACATCGTGATTATCAACCTTATCGAACCGCTACGGTATATAATACCGGTAGATAAACCGGTTAAATTCAAAAAAAATCAAAAATTCAAAATAAAATTATGTGATGTAAATATCGTGATAATCGATGAACATCACTCGATTTTTTATAAATATCAAGCGAAAATCGCTCACAAAATCGACCCTCGAAGAACACAAGTTTACAAAATCGCTCAAGTCGATTATCGAGTAATATCGAGCGATTATCGGTGAAAATCGATTTTTTTATTTTTTTATAAAAAGTTTGACTTTGAAACCTTTCATTCTCTACCGATTTTGGACTAATTTTTTCTAATTTTCAAAAAACTCTGTATAGTCATTACGGCGATGTCGATATTGTGGCCCTGTTTGTTTCGGCTTTTTTATTGACTTAAAAGCAGAAAAATCAAAGTCGAAACGAACGACTAACTTTTAAGCCGGGCTAAAAAAGCCAAAAGCCTCTATATAACTATAAGCCAAAAACCAGGTGAGAGGTGCTTTTTTGAGATGAAATAACCCTTTACCACAGGAAGTCTCTAAAATTACCCACGAAATGCCATCATACATAAACTCAAGAATCCTTCTCCCATCTCCTTATTTCTTATCGTCTTCTCTCACTCCCTTGTGCAATATGCCTTTTCCCGCCATCGCTCCGATTTTTGCCGTCCCTGACCTCCTCCCTCCTCCGCTGTCCCCAACCTCCTTCCTCCTCCACTAACCCGGATCCGGCGCAGCGTGGGTTGAGACAGCCGTACCCGAGCTTGGAGCAGCGGGAGGCTACAGGGTTCGACGTGGCGCAGGTGGAACTGAATTGATCCGGCTTTAGCACGGCAGGAGGCGGTCGGATCCAGCGTGGCGTAGGTGGAGGCGGGCAGACCCAAGGGTGGAACGGCGGGTGGCAGGTGGAGGTGATCGGATCTGGTGCGGTAAGATGCGATCAGATCCGCCTCATCGAGCCCCTCGTTTTTATTTAGTTTAACGAGAGTTCAGAACTGTTATAGTATTTTTAGTCTGAGAAGAGTTCAAAATTGCCATGTAGTAAGAGTTTCAAGTTGATAAATAATTACGCTCATAATAAAGTTTGATCTCAAGATTAATTTATGTTTTTCAATACGACATTCGGTGAAAAAAATATGAAACATTTGTATTAGATAAATTAGTACATAAGAAAAATCCTTACAACCTTAAAGGCTATTTCAAACTTTATAGCAATAAGCTACACCATCCAACCCATCAAAAAGCCAGATGCCAAACAGCATGTCTTGACTTAAAAGCAGATGGTTTAAAAGCTCGTTAAGCTAAAAAGCAGCTTTAAATTAAAAGTTAAAAAAAGCCTAAACCAAACAAACGAAACCGGGAATCCTGACCACGGCACGCCCGGCAGGTCGCCGGCCCGCGAGGGTGTGCGCGCGGGCAGCGCGGTTCCACTCGGCTCGGCGCTTTTGTTTGTTCTTGCGGCCTGGCTACGGGGCGACGGGTTGGTTGGCCCGTGTTGGCCGATCGGACAACAGACGGGACACGTTAGTCGGCCTCCGATCTAATGGGCCGGCCCTTCGGCATACTACGCGACCTCGGCCTTGGGACATTTTATTTGTTCTGTTCCATCTTGTCTCGTCTCGGCGTGATAGGCTTCGCATAAATGTCACGAACCTGACGTCCCACGGAAGCAAGAATTCGAATTTCGTTTTCGGATAAAATACCGCCCCTGATTGTATTCCAAAATTTCGGCGAAATTCGGATATTTCGGACAAATCTCGTCCGAAATTCAAAAACAAAAATTTAAATCCGGTTTGTTTTGTACCGAGAAAAAACAAAAATTGCCGAAAAATATCGAAATTTCGGACGAAATATCCGAAATTTTTCGTTCTTTTTGCAACGAAAAAAAGTGGGTCAATTGATGTCTAAAAATTTTGAAATTTTTTTGGAGAGTCGTGACACATTAGTGATATTACCATAAAAAATTCAGATTATTATGAAGTTTGTGAAATTTTTAAAAATTCAAATACTGCTACTGTCCTGATAAAACGTTGATCGGCAATTTTGAACCGAATGCAAAATGGTTCAAACCACATTATAAATATTTAAAAAAAATTACATGGTTATGATGTATCTATAATGCTCTCATAAAATTTTCAGATGATGATCAAACTGTATGAATTTTTAAAAATTCAAACAGTACTACTGCCCTGTTAAAAGGCTTACCGACAAAGTTGAACAAAATAAAAAATTATTTAAACCACGTTAAAATTTTTTGAAAATTTTTGTCAATAGTCCTGATGTAACATTAATGTTTTTTTAAAATTTTTAGATGATGATCATTCTCAAATAATGTTTAAAAATTCAGACAGTGCTACGTTCTGATAAAAATCTCATGATCAATACATAGATTTGCTTTAGCAATAAAAAAAGTTTAAAATTTTTGAAAATTTTACAGAATGGTGATAATAAAGTTATTAATATCTCATAAAATGTTTGAATCATGATCACACTCCAGTGAATTTATAAAATTCTTACAAGGCACGGTACCATTTATGTTCTTTTCTTTTTTATTTTTGAAATATAATATAACAAACGAAGTTCAATGCTTATATAGATTTGATTGATCAAACAAACAAAGTTTAAATTTTTTGAAAAATTTATATAATGGTACTGAGTCAATTATTAATCTCTCACAAACATTTTAGATCATAATCACACTCAACAAAATTTATAAAATTCTGACAATTTAACTGTCCCAATTATGTTCATTCTGTTTTTTATTTTTAAAGATAACAAATGAAGTTAAATTATTTTTAAATTTTTTATGTATGATCATAAGCTACTAAGGATAATACCATAAAATGTTCAGATTATTATAAATCTTGTAAAATTTTATAAAAATCTAACAGTGTTCTTGCCAAAATTTTAAAATGTCTAAAAAAATCGGTTTTTCAACAAATTTTTATAGGAGATGACTTTCCTAAGGGTTATTGGATCAAATCCGGCCCTAAAAGTTTCAAAACCGACCAAAAAACACGAAATTTCGCCGAGAAATCCTAAATTTCTTACTGTAGCAATTTCAGATTTTTTTATTTTTTTTCGGCCGGTACTTTAGATTTCGGGGTGGTCCGAAATTTGAAATTCGACAAGATTTAGAACCCTGCACCAAGTATTCGTTCCATGATTCCATCCCTCCAGGTCCGAGCCACTGCGCCATCAAGTTCGAACTGGGGTATCTGGACGAATCGGCCCACGAGGACGACGGTTTCTTGAGAATACACATGATCAACAGTTCAACACCACGGACTATTTATATTAACAAATCATTTTATCAAGTAGATAATTATATTAACAAATCATTTTATACAGAGGGATGGCCTGCATCGACGTGGAGCAGGCCATCCCTCTGTACGGCGGTGCGCTCAGCAGTACAATTGGTTCTGATACCGTTCTTTTAGTATTATAAATCATACTTTTTATTGGATTTTGAGTCTAATATGGATAGTGACGGATAAAAATACGGCGTAGATAATATTAGTCACAAATTCAAAGCGAATTAGAAGTGGAATCGATATGGTTCTGGATATTTTTTTATCGGATGTCACGTGAAAACAGATAACACATGTAACATATATATAGCAATGAGTAATCAATCGCATGAGTTCAATATGCAACAGGATTATCACAAATTAACAAACCATTTTATCAAGTAGTCTAAAAAGTTGCAAAAGTATCAAATATCTATTTATATTTTGCAAAAAAACAATATTTACGTAGAGAAGTGGAAGCATATTCTAACATATCAAGCTTTGGTGGCAACCGACAGCGGCTGGCGAAATGGCGGACAGGATGACAGTACGAGGGTGAAACCATGGAGAGAGGGCTTAGCTTAGACCATTTAGCTGGGCCCAATTAAAGCTACTAGATAATAGGTTGAAATTTTTGGATATCTGAAAATTATCCAACTCAATTATTCAAAAATATAATCGAAATATCTCGATCCAACAGATATTGATCTCCGGAATCCGAAACCATTGTTGAACACAACAACTATCCAACACGACTGGTTAAATCCGAGCCGAACAAATCTGTTCAGCAGTAATTCGGTATATATCTGATTTGATTGCACCCTAGTGCGCGGGAAGGCACGCGTTCATCCTTTTCCGTTGGAATGGCGGCAAGAACCAGCTTTGGCAGATCAACCCGCAGCGTGCCGCGCCAGAGCACGCGCCGCCCGTCCGAATCTTGTGCCAGAGTAACCAGAACCTGTGCCTCACTGTTTTGGTCTCGTCCTTGATGCGGCGAACGACAGGGCGCACCAAGGTGTTGGGAAACCCAGATAGCCCATGAAGGCCCATGCTGGTCCCTTTAGCCAAAACCCTATGACAGCTATAAAAGGAGGAGGGGGTCCCCCCTATGTACCAAGAATCATTAGCAATAAAGAATTTCCGCTGTTGCTCTCCCTAAACACGTGTCTCTCTCTCTTTCTGTTCTCCAATTCAGATCTGTTCGGGAACCCCGGACTATTCGATAGCGAGGTTCCTTAACACGTTATCAGCACGAAGCTCTACCGGAGATCAGAATTGAAAAGGTGAGAAAAGGTGGGATTAGCGTTTGAATCTAATCGATACTTTTCTATGCATGCATCTATCTTACGTGGCACGAAGCTACACGGCGATCGCTCGAAGCTAGCCGACATGAAGTTACAATACACGGTTTACTGTTCATCACAAAAAAAAGGGAAATCGACATGCTGCCTCGGTCTTTGCGCACGTAGCGCGTCACCGACGGCCGCCGTCGCCGCCTCGCCCGTGCGACCTCGTGCGCTGCGCAGCGTCGCCGCCGCCGCCTCGCCGGCCTCGGTTCGACCACCGGACGCGCCGCGCCGGCGGCGGCCTCGGCCTCCGTGCCGCCGTGCATGAAGCGCCACGCGCGGCGACCGGCCTCGGCCTCCGTGCCGCTTCGGTCGCTGTCGCCGCGTGCGGCCGGCCTCGGCCCCGCGCCCGTCGTCGGCCTCAGCCCTTCGCGGCCTTCGGCCGCCCGCCGCCGTCGGCTCCGGCCCGCCGCGACGACGACGCACGCCGTCGCCGGCTCAGCGCGACGATCGCGCCGCCTTCCAAAGACCGGGCCGCCGCTCAAAGTCGTCGCCGCTCCGCCGCTCATGCAGCCGGCGCCGCCGCCGAAACCGCCGCTTCGCGGCCGGCGTCGCTTCGCTGCTGGCTCATTGCTCCTCCACGCCCGCGCGCGCCGAGGAAGCCGCCACCGCCCGGCTCAGCCGCCGCCGCCGTGCGCCGCCCGCCAGAGCCATGACGCTCCGCCGCCACGCGCCATAGCCGCTCGGCTCGGCCGGCGCCGCCGCCGCCGCGGACCCGTGCTCGCTCCACGCCGCATTGCCCGACCGAGCTCGCATGGAAAGAAAAGCGATGGCCTTCTGTGCGCATGAGAAAAATCAAAGAAGCAACGCACGGGAAATAAGAGCGTAAGAAAAAAAGTGGCGGCGGCTAGGGGAAACCCTAGCCGCGCGCGTGTGGGTGGGCCAAAAGGAGCGGGCAAGGCCCAGCTAGCCGTCGGCCGGAAGAGAAAAAAAAGAGAAAGAAAGAAAAGGGAAAGAAAAAGGAAAAATTGCAGAAAATTTTGAAAAATTGCCAGAAAAATCAAGAAGATTTATTTGGCTCTGTTTTTAATTTTTCTAGTTTTATTTCTCTATTTTATGAATATTCTTTATGAATTTTGAATTCATTGCTTTATTTTGTATATTGCAATGCATAACAATTTATTTTCTGTACTTTATGCTTTTTGCAACCATTTTCTATCAGATTACACGCAGTAATCTAAACCAGAATTTTGAAATCATGCAGATGTCTGGCATTGTGAATCGTGAGTTTGAAGAACTGGCCCCGCACGGTCAGAACTATCTCACTTGGGCATCGGACGTAAAGATCGTCCTTGGGGGCAAGAAGCTCTGCTCCGCAATTGGTCTAGGGTCCTCGCAGGACGCAAAACCTACCGCTGAGCAGAACGATCAAACTCTGCATTTTCTCAGGCACCACCTCTCAGCTACTCTAAAGAATGAATATATGGTGAGGAGAGTGCACTTGAGCTTTGGGCGCACTTGAGCGGTTGAAAAGCTCAAGTACACCATCTTGCCCCAAGCACGACAAGATTGGGTGCGCTGAGGTTTGCGAACTTGAGCGATGGCGAGTACAATTACGCCTTGCATGAATTTGTACCAATCTCTCTATGTGGCAAGAAGATCAGCGATGAAGAGAAGATTGAGAAACTCTCTCTACCTTCCACCCTAATGCTATCCAGAGTGCACGCACTATCGTCGGGGCGCATACAAGGAGTATAGCGAATGATTGATGTAATGCAAGTTGCGGAATCGCAAGACGATGTTCTACGCAAGAACTATGTCTCGCACCACCGGACGAGTCTCGCACGTAAGTCAATGCCAATAGCTACAAGGTTAGAAAGCCCATTAATAGAAAGAAGGGCAAGCGGGGTGGAAAAGAGAGGACCCGGGCCAAAGGAAAGTCAAAGCCCTGTGAAGAGGGATGACAAAGAAAAGACGTCGCCAAGCCGTATGGACAGCAGAGACGGGCGTGCTTCAAGTGTGGCACTTGGGGACATTGGTCAAAGATATGTCGAGAATCCAAGGAAGCGATCAACGCATATCGGGCTAAGAAGAAGGCAAAGGAAAACGCCCATGAGGCGCGCCGCCAACATCGGTGATGATGATGTCATGGATGTAGACACCCCACTTGCCTCATCCTCACGAATAGCACGGACATCGATGCTACACCATTATTATGGCAAATGAAGAAAACTTCACGATGACATAGAAGCGAAATTAATGCATATTTTACGATTCATTTAATGCATTTTTTTAGATTATGGTTGTTAGCATTTCTTTGAATAATGAATTGTAAGCTCTAGAAGAGCATACTTCTTTTATGAATAAATACGCAATTTATTCTTTATCCCAGTATTCTTCATTTTTGCAAGTAATATTTGGGTTGTTTTTGCCTCTATCTGATTAGAATTATATTTCTTTTATCTAGAAATCATGTAGCGCCCAAATGGAAGATATATGCATTGTTGATAGTGGCACAATAAATACCATCTTAAGAGAGTCTAAGTATTTCCAGTCGATCACGAAGAACGCTGGAAAGATTACTACGATCGTAGGAAGCGACTCATATGTAATCGGCTCAGGAAGAGCCACTATTATATTGCCTATGGGGTACAACTTTGGTAATTGAAGAAGCCCTTTTGTACCCTAAATCAACGCGCACTCTCTTAAGCTTTAAAGACATCCGCGCCAATGGTTTTCACGTAGAAACCAATGAAGAAAATGGCAAAGAATACTTGTGCATTGTGAAGCACGCGATATGTGGAAAAATGGTATTAGAAAAATGTCCCTCATATGAATCTGGGTTGTACTACACGAATATTCATGCACCCGAAGTGTATACTTCCTTGAAGACTGTTTTTAGAAGCTCGAGTTATTTTCTTTATGGCATGGTAGATTAGGTCATCTGGTCTTAGAATGATGAGAAATATAGTGAACAACTCACAAGGTCATGGCATTAATGTTAAAATTTCCCGAATCATGAAGATTTTGTGTGCCTGCATGTGCCACCGGAAATTAATAACTAGACCCTCTGTCATGACAAAGTGCAAAGTGAAATCCTTGCATTCTGGAACGCATCCGAGGATATTTGCGGTCCAATTCAGCCCCGTCGGGGCCGTTTCGATACTTTATGGTGCTCATCGATGCTTCCTCGAAATGGTCGCATGTATGCTTGTTGTCAACAAGAAACCATGCTTTTGCAAAGGCGATCTCGCAGATCATAAGAATTAAGAATGCTTTCCACGATCATCGCGTGAAGTCCATTAGAATGGACAATGCCGAGAATTTACTTCAAAGGCATTTGATGATTATTGCACAAAGAACGGGATAGCGATTGAGCACTCAGTATCACACGTCCATACGCAGAATGGACTAGCGAGCACTAATAAAGAGGATTAAGTTCATTGCCGGACCGCTTTTGCGAGTTGTAACTTGCCCAACACTTGTTGGGGACACGCGATCTGCACACGCAGCTCTTATCAATTTTAGACCGTCGGCCTACAACATCCATTCTCCTATGCGGCTTGTGCACGGATCATCGAAGATCTCCCATCTTAGAAAATTTGGGTGTATGGTATATGTACCTATACCACCCTCAATGATCGCAATGGGCCCTCTCCGCAAGTCCGGGATATCGTTGGTTATGAGAGTGCATCCATAATCGGTATTTGGAACCCATGATCGAAATTTGCATACTGACCGGTTATTGATTGCATCTTTGACGAGGATCGTTTCCGTCATTAGGGAGAAATCAACCTTTGGATGAAAAATGCCGGAAATCATATGGCATTCCACCGGGATCCCGCACATGACCCCGAACTAATGAAGCAAATCAAGAAGTCCGAAGATAATTGATTTGCGAATTTAGCAAATGAACTGCTGATCATTTTGTGATCTGAAGGGCGTGGTTAAGTCGCATGTACCCGCAAGGAATGCACCGAGAGGGTGGAAATACCAAAGAAAATAGAAGGTATCCTCGGCTGTTCAGAGGCCTCAAAGAAAAAGGCAGAAATCGGCTCCTCAAACCCAAAGTACCCAGAGCGTGCGGAGAAAATCAAGCGAGAGGACTTACCACAACCAATCACGAAAATGCCCCAAGGAAAGAAGGGGAGCCAGTTGAGACCTGGCACTGGAAAGAAGATAACGGAAAAGGCAATTCCAGACTTGAATCTTCAACTGAAGGAAGACCGCCGGAAATAATGTGTGCGCACACATATGCGATGAAAAGCTAAAGGAACTTGCTCCTGCGATAGGGAAAAGCAGCGAAGAGCAAGTGTAACATCCCAAAAATTTGACCTATAATTTCGCTCACGTGCATTTTTGTGATTTTCTGAATTTATTGGATTTTTCCAGAAATTATTTGAATTTATTTTAATTAAGTATATTGAACCTTTGGTGAAAACTAAATATACATAGATAAAGTTAATATAAAGTTTTACCAAAAATATTTTATTTGAGCTCAGAATGTCTCAAAGTATTTAAGAGAATTTTAAGGATTTTCACGATATTTTAATTACTTAAAATAGATTAATCTAATTTAGGAATTATTTTAAATCAAAAAGCTTTTGAAAAATCTTGGAACAGTACTGGGCCAAGCCCAGCACTATGCATGTGCGGCCCATCGCGGTGCGGCCGTCGGCCAACCGCCGCCGCGTGTGGCCGTTGGATGAAGATCGGGCGATCGCTTCATCAGCGTAACCTAGTCTTTGCGAGCCGTTGGATCGAGATCAAATGGTCGGGATCGCTTCGCGTTGTTTTGGTAAGTTTAGATCTCGCTCGTTGGATTTGGAAGGAGCGGATCGGATCGTATCGCTTCGGATCTAATCGTAGCCGTTCATCGTAGATCGGACGGACCGCAGTCATCGTCTCCGATTCGGTTTCCGAATCCGCCGCCGCTGCCGCGCGCGCGCGTGATTTTAGGGTTGCCTTTTACGGCGTTCGCCGAGGCTATTTAAAGCGCGGACCGCACCCCGAGGATCGCCATTCCAGAGCGCATCCGCCAGTGCTAGCCTTCGCCGTCGAGTCGCCGTCGCCCGTCTGATGAAGCTCGCCGCAGATTTTAAATAGCGCCGCCGGTCGTTTTCTTTAGTTTGCGTCTCCGTCAAGCCGCCGTTCGCCGAATCGGTTCCAGATCCGGGCTCGTCGCGTCAAGCCGCATCGGGGTAGCCACTTCATCCCGTCGGAGTCACGCCGGAACGCCATTCGGGTGGTCGTCGTCCTCCGCTCCGGTGCCAGACCGCCGCCGTGCTTCCATCTTCGTCGGGAAGCTTCATCAGCCGTTGGATCTTCGTCGGACCGCTGCGATCGCGCCACGTCTCGGTAAGAGCAGTAAACGGCTCGGGTAAGCATCGGCCGTTGGATTAGATTTGTTCGGTTGAGATCGCGCCGCGTGTGCGTTAGAGCGTTAGCCGTTGGATCGTCGCGTGGATGCACGCCGCGTGTTGAGCATCGGCACGGCGGCGTTGCGACCGATCGATGCGCGCCGCGTGTCGAGCGCGTGGCGCGGCGCCGTGGGCCACGTCCACGGTGGACGAGGCGGTCCGTGGACCGAGTCCATGGCGAGCGGCGTGTCGGCGCTGATTGGCTCGAGCAAGGGCTGGCGTCGATGTTGCGCAATAAAGATCTTTTCCAATAGAAAAATAATTGAAAAAATCGGTTTTCTAATTTCTGTATTTTCGATTTATTCAAACTTCAAAAGGCTATATCTTTTGCATTTTAACTCGGTTTGAGTGATTCAAATTTCTAAAAAATTTTAAAATCAAGATCTATTTATTGGTGAATTTTATTTTATTTTTGGAGTTTGGTTGCTCTCTGTTTTGGTGTTTATTTGCTATTTTGGCATCGTTTAGCGTAGACGTTGAACCGCTCGGTGATCGGAGGAAGATTCATCGCTTCAAGACCCAAGCTCAGAGCAAGACCAGCACCTACTCCAAGGCAAGTTGTGCTTTGATCATGTTGCACCTAATTTTCACCAAATTGCTATTTTGTCTCTTAAACTTATTGCATGATATTTTATGTGTATAAATGATTTCAATTAATCTGGGAATTAGATAATATGCCTATTTGAATTAAATCATACCTTGTCAATTTTATGCCATGATCTATTTGTCACCCTAGGATGTGGAACTATAGTTGGTTAATATTGATAATCAACATGGGCTAGTTAGACCGTCATAGATTGCTTAGCCATGCCACGTCATCACATGTGTCCGAATGTTGATACTTAATCTTGAATAATGGAATATGGAACAATGTTTATGAATTGGTGTGTCATGTGTCGTCACACAGTGATATCAAGTTGTCGTGGCGAGGAGGTCACACATCTAGATTGAAATGTTGATGGCATGTGGTGCTTGGTAATCAAGCGGGGTGGTAATGATTTTAGATTGGGGCAAGTGGCAAGGCGGTGTGCCAAGGTGGGCGAGGTTGGCGGGGTATGTGGAAGTCTTGCCTTAATCACCTTAAGGACTTAACCTTGCAAGCCTTTGACTGAGTCCTTCTTGCAACCACATATGCGGAATGGGACAACCTAGTGAATAATTTGTGAAACCTAGACTTGATCTTGTCGTGGTGAATAGTGAGTCCCGGTTACGGTTTAACTCACATGGCGCAAGAGGGGGCCTGTTGTGGTGGTTTAACCCTTGATGTTGAAACCTTAGCGGCGATCTTGGGTCTAGGTGTAGCATTGTAAAGGCTTTATTACGATCACTCGCCTTGGTGGTGTTTGGTTGTATCGTGTGGGTAAAGTGCATAACCTCTGCGAGTGTACAATCTATTCGAATAGCCGTGCTCACGGTATTGGGCAATGCTCGGAATTACAGTTAAGGGTTAGACTTTTGTTAAAGCGAAAACCTATTGGGATGGCAAGGTGCCATGGAAGGTGGAAATTGATTTATGATTAGGAACTTGGTGTATTTGAAATCTGAATTTATTAATTACTCTATTTGTTTCTTGCTTTCCAATCTATTTCTTGTATTCTTGTTAAATCTTTGCTTTCTTGCAAAATAGCCATATTAGCCATTCCTTTGGATTAAGCCAAGCATATAGAATATTAGACTTGCATTATTGTGCACAACTTGTTGAGTGCTTTATGTACTCACCCCAACAACAACAACTTCAGAAGAAGAGGAATCTACGCCATTCATGGAGGAGGATTATATGGATGCGAATGCTTAGGGTCCGAGCCTCATCAGTTGCCTGCGGTGAACTGGGGAGCTGCTACGCTTATTTATTTTTTCGCTGCTGCTTATTTGCTATTTCTTTTATAAGCCCTGTGTGGCAATAATCATGTAAGACAACCGTTACTATTAATTATTAAAGTTATGCTATATTTCGCTGTGTATAACTATGATAGCATCTATGTTGAGCCTGTGTGCACTAGCGTGATCCTGGACTAGTGTGGTATACACGGAGGGTCAGTTGCAAATCGGGTCCCGACAGAGGTGGTATCGAGCCATCTTGACTATAGGTCTTGGCCTAGGTAGTTGGTATCTCTTAGGAGTGTCGAAAATTATTTTCTAAAGAAAAAGGTGAAATTGACTAATAAGAAACTCTTGGCTTATCTCATCCCTCTACTCTCATCCTTGCTAAATTACCCTCTTTTCGTTGCCGTTTCGAGTGTGGATCTTATTCAAAATTTTATTTTGAATAGATGCCGATCTTCCAGTCTTTCGAGTCGAGGCAGGGTGGCTACGCCATGGAGCTGTGGAGAGTTCTTCAAATGATTGGAGGCTTTGGTCGTCCGCTCTACCGAGGAAGCAAGCTGGGCGTCAGCGGTGTGCATCGGGATTCTTACGCAGGTGATCATCTTCGCTCGAGTGCGGCGAGACCACGGACCGATCCACATCACCGCCGGAGGTTCACTTACGAGTGGAGTTCGGAGGTTGCTAGACTTCATCTCGACGGATCCGCCACGACTACGCTGCGAGCCAGCGACACCGTGTTTGGCTTCACCCGACAAAGGTCGCGGCGTGCGGCGTCGGCGGATCGTGGAGGGGAGTGTGCTCTGCGGTACACCTTGCCGAGTTCGCCATTGCCCGGAGGAGCACACGAGGACAACTGCGCAGAGCCGGAGACACATGTGAGCGTTGAGAATGGCGGAACGAGAGCTTCAAAAGACCCGTGACGCCGCAGCCAGAGTCATCGGTGAGTTGGAGGAGACCTTGCATGTAGCCGAGGAGATAGCAGATCAGGTCGTCCAGGAGCCGGATGAGGTCGCCGAAGAAGAAGAAGAGGAAGAAGAAGACCCGGAAGAGCGAGAGTGGGAGCCTGAGGAGCCAGCAGAATGTCACCAGGATAGGTTCGCACCCATGCCAGCCCACCCACCGGTGTATGCATCGGATCAGTCTCAGCCAGGGTGGTTGGATGAGTGAGAGTCGGTCTTAGAGTTGTGTTGAGACTCGAGTGTTGAGTCGCGTCTTTAAGTTAGCCTTTACCTTTTAGTAGACGTTAAGGTTGCATGTTTAGTTTGGTTCTTAATTGTTTCTTTGAGTGTGCGTTATGTGTTGCAAAGCCCTTAGGCATTGTAAGCAACCATACCAAGTATTAATAAAGATTATTTAAGTTGGGTTTAACCTGTTTCCCGCCTTAGAAATTCTTGCATCTTATCTATGCTACATCTACCTTTCCTAACCCAAGAGGCAATCAAGCGGATGGTGAATACCCGCGGCAACAACGGAGCTTGAGAAGTGGTCTGCGCCGAGCAACAATCCCAACGAAGGAGCACCACCGCATCGAGCACCACCAAAGGATATCACGAGAACTTGGGAGCTTTTCTCATTGCGCGACTCGATTGATGCAAACAATGATGCAGCAGATGACCAATATGGCTGCAGTCAACAACCCCGCTACTCAGATTAATAACGGCGGACCTCGTCCTTATTCCAAATTGTCAGACATTATGAGGACCCGACCACCAACATTCTCGGGCAACGTCAACCCCTTGGAAGCAGATGATTGGCTGAGAACCATTGAGAGGAAGTTGTACATCACGCAATGTGAAGGGTATGAGAAGGTTCTTTATGCATCCCATCAGCTTGAGGGAACAGCTGCAGAATGGTGGGAGAACTACTGTGCTACTCACGAGGCACCCATGGAAATCATGTGGGAAGAATTCACAATAGCCTTTCGCCAATATCACGTACTAGAAGGAATGATGGACCTGAAAAAGGAAGAATTCAGGGCGCTTAAGCAAGGAGGCCAACCGGTGGCTGATTACTTGAACAAATTCACGCAGTTAGCTCGCTATGCTCCTAAAGATGTGGCGACGGACAAGGCTAGGCGATCCGATTCATGAAGGATTAAACTCGGGATCGCAAGTGGGTGATTACCCACACTTTTCCGATTTTCAAGAATTGGTAAATAAGGCTTTGATTCTGGAGGATAAGCGCAGGGAGCTTGGGGAAAATCGCAAGCGCTTGATGACTAACCCAGGTGGACGCCCTAACCACCTGCGAATGAGGATGATCCCACAACAGTTTGCTAAGTTCCAACCGCAAGCTGTTAACAAACCAGCAACACCTGCACCGCGACCACCAGGACAGAGTTATCAGACGTCGGCCCAAGGTAACAATGCTCAAGGGGGAGTGCAGCAGTCAGCCGCCAGAAGGTGCTACAGTTGCAATGAGCTGGGGCATTATACTAATAAATGTCCCTAGAAAGGAGGTATCACGCCAGTACGTTTCAACCTTGGAACGACACCTGCTAAGGCACCGATGACGGGAGCAAATCGAGGAGCTGGACAGGCAGGAGCAACGCCTCAAGCTACTATTCGAGGCAGAGTCAACCACATCACCGCCGATGGAGCCGGTGAAGCATCGGGCGTCGTCTTGGGTAAGTTTTGGTAAACTCGGTACCTACAACAAAGATTATTTGATTCAGAGCTTAGCATTCATTTGTCTCTTGAGCTTTTGCATCGAAAATGGTTTGAGCATGAAAAATCTTAAGTGTGTGATGCTAGTCAAGCCCGGGATCGAGTTAAGATCTAACCTTGGATGTTTGGGGTAAAGCTAAAAATTAATGGGTAGAGTTCTAGCGAACTTGATTATTCTAGATGCCCAAGTTTTAGATGTTATTCTCGGTATGGATTGGTTAACCAAGCATAAGGCGATATTGGATTGCGGTCAAAGGATTGTATCCATTGAGAGCCCTAGAGGAGAAAAGGTGGAATTCGAGCGACATCGGTTCGTAAGGTCAATTAATTGTTAATAGCGTGAAAGCCGTCATAGAGGGCGTGCGGTGGTCGGGAATATCGGATGTATTTCGGAGGATCTACCGGGAATGCCGCGGACCGTGACATCGAGTTTGTCATTGAGTTAGTACAGTACAGCACCAATAGCAAAAAGACCTTATCGGATGCCTACCGGGTGAGTTGGTGGAAATGAAAAAGCGATCGACGAGTTATTAGAGAAGGGTTTTATAAGACCAAGTTAAATCGCCATGGGGAGCGCCGATTTTGTTTGTCGGGAAAAAGGACGGAAGCCTTAGAATGTGTATTGATTACCGTGCACTTAATGAAGTGACGATTAAGAATAAGTATCCGTTGCCAAGGATTGATGATCAGTTCGACCAGTTGAGAGGAGCTGGAGTTTTCTCCAAGATAGACCTTCGTTACGGATATCATCAACTAAAGATTCGGGCGGAAGATGTTCCAAAGACCGCATTTTCTTCAAGATATGGACATTATGAGTTCACGGTCATGTCTTTCGGATTGACCAATGCGCCAGCATATTTCATGAACTTGATGAATAAGATTTTCATGGAATACTTGGACAAGTTTGTTGTTGTGTTCATAGATGATATTTTGGTATATTCAAAGACCGAAGCAGAGCACGCAAATCATCTGAGGCTAGTGTTGGAAAAGCTGCGTGCGCAATACCGTATGCTAAATTCGATAAATCGACTTTTGGAAAGAAAAGGTGGAATTTCTCGGTCATGTTATGACTGCAGAAGGAGTTGCCGTCGACCCAAGCAAAGTGGAGGCAGTGTTGCATTGGGAACAACCAAAGTCTGTCACTCAAGTCCTAAGTTTTCTCGGAATGGCAGGATATTATCGTCGATTCATAGAAGGATTTTCGACGATTGCGAGACCTCTTACGCAGTTGTTGAAAAAGGAAAAGAAATTTTCATGGGCCTTGAGTTGTGATAAGGGTTTTGAGGAATTAAAGCGTTTGACAACAGCCCGTGTTGGTTTTGCCTAATGTTGAAATGACTTTGATATATCTTGTGATGCGTCAAGACAGGGTCTTGGATGCGTATTGATGCAAGAGGGTAAAGTGGTCGCATATGCGTCAAGGCAGTTAAGACCGCATGAAGGGAATTATCCTACGCATGACTTGGAATTGGCTGCCGTGATGCATGCCTTGAAATTGTGGCGTCATTATCTCATGGGAAATAGATGTGAGATATATACGAACCACAAGAGTTTGAAATATGAGGCAAAGGAGATGGTTGGAACTGATCAAGGATTATAATATGGGAATCCACTACCATCCATGAAAGGCTAATGTAGTGGCTGATGCCTTGAGTCGTAAAAACCATGTTGCAAACATGATGGTACAGGAAGATCAATCGGGGTTGTGTAAGGAGTTTCAGAAGTTAAAATTGGTAATGGTTCCAGAAGGATTTATAGCTGCTTTGGAAGTAAGGCCGACGCTTGAAGATCAGATTTGGGAAGGGCAAAGGATGATGAGAAAATCAACGAATCAAAGCTAAAAGGATGAAGGATTAGCGCAGATTTTACTATGGATGGCGGGTACCATGTGGTTCAAGGGTCGTATTTGTGTGCCAAATGGACGAGCTTAAGCGATTGATTTTAGAAGAGGCTCACGATTCCAAGTATTCAATCCATCCAGAAGCGCCAAGATGTACGGGACTTAAGGGAGAGGTTTTGGTGGCGAATATGAAGCGTGAAGTCACGAGCATGTTGCCTTATGTGATATATGCGGAGAGTTAAGGCAATACACCGAGACCTGCAGGATTACTACAACCGTTAAAAGTTCGAATGGAAATGGGAAGAAATCGGTATGGATTTCATCACGGGTTGCCAAGAACCCAAAGTGGGTATGATTCTATATGGGTTATCGTGGATCGGTGATCAAAGTTGCTCACTTCATTCCATCAAGACAACTTACTCGGAGACCGGTTAGCGTAACTATACATAGCGTAATTGTGTGTTTGCATGGGGTACCAAAGAAAATAGTGTCGAGACAGTACCCGTTCACCTCGAGATTTTGGGATAAGTTGCATGAAGCCATGGGAACGCGTTTGAACTTCAGCACGGCATATCACCCGCAGACTGATGGTCAAACAGAAAGGGTAAATCAAATTCTGGAGGATATGCTAAGGGCTTGTGCATTAGCCTATACTACATCATGGGATAAATGTTTGCCATATGCAGGGTTCAGTTATAACAACAATTACCAGGCTAGTTTGCAGATGTCGCCATTTGAGGTTTTATATGGTCGTGCCTGTCGTACCCCACTGAATTGGAATGAGACAGGAGAGCGTATAATATTTGGCCCTGATATTCTCAAGGAAGCTGAAGAGCAAGTTGCTATGATAAGAGAGAGGTTGAAAATCGCGCAGTCAAGGCAAAAGAGTTACGCTGATAATCGACGTCGTGATCTAAGTTTCGAGCCTGATGATTTCGTGTATCTTAGGGTTACCCCTCTAAAAGGAGTTAAAAGGTTCCACGCTAAAGGAAAGCTTGCCCCAAGATATGTTGGACCGTTCAAAATTTTGAGCCGTCGAGGGGAGGTTGCTTATCAGTTGGAATTGCCGCAGTCACTAGCAGGCGTGCATGATGTGTTCCATGTGTCACAACTCAAGAAGTGTCTTTGGGTGCCAGCAGAGCAGACGTCTATGGAAGATATTGAGTTGCAGAAGGATTTGACCTACAAGGAACAGCCAATGAAAATTTTGGATGTCATGGACCGCAGGACCAGGAACAAGTCGATTCGTTTTTGCGAGTTCGATGGAGCAACCATTACGAGAATGAGGCAACTTTGGGAGCGTGAAGAGGACCTAAAGATAGAATTTCCAAACCTATTCCTAGTCACCTTGAATCTCAAGAGATTACATTAAGGGGAGAGGTTTGTAACATCCCAAAATTTGACCTATAATTTCGCTCACGTGCATTTTTGTGATTTTACGAATTTATTGGATTTTTCGAGAAATTATTTGAATTTATTTTAATTAAGTATATTGAACCTTTGGTGAAAACTAAATATATATAGATAAAGTTAATATAAAGTTTTACCAAAAATATTTTATTTGAGCTCGAAATATCTCAAAGTATTTAAGAGAATTTTAAGGATTTTCTGATATTTTAATTACTTAAAATAGATTAATCTAATTTCGGAATTATTTTAAATCAAAAGCTTTTGAAAAATCTTGGAACACTCTTGGGCCAAGCCCGACCTTTGTCGTATCACGGCCCATCGCGGTGCGGCCGTCGGCCAACCGCGCCGCGCCGCGCGTGTGGCCGTTGGATGAAGATCGGCGATCGCTTCATCGCGTAACCCTAGTGTTGCGAGCCGTTGGATCGAGATCAAGTGGTCGGGATCGCCGCGTTGTTTTGGTAAGTTTAGATCTCGCCGTTGGATTTGGAAGGAGCGGATCGGATCGGATCGCCGGATCTAATCGTAGCCGTTCATCGCGGATCGGACGGACGCGATCATCGTCTCCGATCGGTTTCGAATCCGCCGCGCTGCCGTCGCCGCCGCGTGATTTTAGGGTTGCCTTTTACGGCATTCGCGAGGCTATTTAAAGTGCGGACCGCACTCGAGGATCGCCATTCGAGCGCATCCGCCGATGCTAGCCTTCGCCGTCGAGTCGCCGTCGCCGTCGCGATAGAGCTCGCCGCAGATTTTAAATAGCGCCGCTGTCATTTTCTTTAGTTTGCGTCTCCGTCAAGCCGCCGTTCGCGAATCGGTTCGGATCCGGGCTCGTCGCGTCAAGCGCGCACGGGTAGCCACTTCATCCCGTCGAGTCACGCGGAACGCCGTTCGGGTGGTCGTCGTCCTCCGCTCCGGTGCCAGACCGCCGCCGTGCTGCCATCTTCGTCGGGAAGCTTCATCAGCCGTTGGATCTTCGTCGGACCGCTGCGATCGCGCCACGTCTCGGTAAGAGCAATAAACGGCTCGGGTAAGCATCGGCCGTTGGATCAGATTTGTTCGGTTGAGATCGCGCCGCGTGTGCGTTAGAGCGTTAGCCGTTGGATCGTCGCGTGGATGCACGCCGCGTGTTGAGCATCGGCACGGGCGGCGTTGCAGCCAGTCGATGCGCGCCGCGTGTCGGGCGCGTGGCGCGAGGCGCCGTGGGCCACGTCCACGGTGGACCAGAGGCGGTCCCGTGGACCGAGTCCATGGCCAGGCGACGTGTCAGCGCCTGATTGGCTCGGGCAAGGGCTGACGTCAGTGTTGCGCAATAAAGATCTTTTCCAATAGAAAAATAATTCAGAAAAATCGGTTTTTCTAATTTCTGTATTTTCAGTATTTATTCAAACTTCAAAAGGCTATATCTTTTGCATTTTAACTCGGATTTGAGTGATTCAAATTTCTAAAAAATTTTAAAATCAAGATCTATTTATTGGTGAATTTTATTTTATTTTTGGAGTTTGGTTGCTCTCTGTTTTGGTGTTTATTTGCTATTTTGGCATCGTTTCGCGTAGACGTTGAACTGCTCGGTGATCCGGAGGAAGATTCATCGCTTCAAGACCCAAGCTCAGAGCAAGACCAGCACCTACTCCAAGGCAAGTTGTGCTTTGATCATGTTGCACCTAATTTTCACCAAATTGCTATTTTGTCTCTTAAACTTATTGCATGATATTTTATGTGTATAAATGATTTCAATTAATCTGGGAATTAGATAATATGCCTATTTGAATTAAATCATACCTTGTCAATTTTATGCCATGATCTATTTGTCACCCTAGGATGTGGAACTATAGTTGGTTAATATTGATAATCAACATGGGCTAGTTAGACCGTCATAGATTGCTTAGACATGCCACGTCATCACATGTGTCCGAATGTTGATACTTAATCTTGAATAATGGAATATGGAACAATGTTTTTTGAATTGGTGTGTCATGTGTCGTCACACAGTGATATCAAGTTGTCGTGGCGAGGAGGTCACACATCTAGATTGAAATGTTGATGGCATGTGGTGCTTGGTAATCAACTGGGGTGGTAATGATTTTAGATTGGGGCAAGTGGCAAGGGGCAGTGTGCCAAGGTGGGCCAGAGTTGGCAGGGGTATGTGGAAGTCTTGCCTTAATCACCTTAAGGACTTAACCTTGCAAGCCTTTGACCTGAGTCCTTCTTGCAACCACATGTCCGGAATGGGACAGACCTAGTTGAATAATTTGTGAAACCTAGATTTGATCTTGTCGTGGTGAATAGTGAGTCCCGGTTACGGTTTAACTCACATGGCGCAAGAGGG
Organism: Otatea glauca; assembly: GCA_036346275.1. Lineage (NCBI taxonomy): Eukaryota > Viridiplantae > Streptophyta > Magnoliopsida > Poales > Poaceae > Otatea > Otatea glauca. Next base: position 24,468,350 of record CM070715.1, read on the forward strand.
GGCCTGTTGTGGTGGTTTAACCCTTGATGTTGAAACCTTAGCGGCGATCTTGGGTCTAGGTGTAGCATTGTAAAGGCTTTGTTACGATCACTCGCCTTGGTGGTGTTTGGTTGTATCGTGTGGGTAAAGTGCATAACCTCTGCAGAGTGTACAATCTATTCGAATAGCCGTGCTCACGGTATTGGGCAATGCTCGGGAATTACAGTTAAGGGTTAGACTTTTGTTAAAACGAAAACCTATTGGGATGGCAAGGTGCCATGGAAGGTGGAAATTGATTTATGATTAGGAACTTGGTGTATTTCAGAAATGCTGAATTTATTAATTACTCTATTTGTTTTACTGCTTTCCAATCTATTTACTGTATTCTTGTTAAATGCTGCTTTACTGCAAAATAGCCATATTAGCCATTCCTTTGGATTAAGCCAAGCATATAGAATATTAGACTTGCATTATTGTGCACAACTTGTTGAGTGCTTTATGTACTCACCCCAACAACAACAACTTCAGAAGAAGAGGAATCTACGCCATTCATGGAGGAGGATTATATGGATGCGAATGCTTAGGGTCCGAGCCTCATCAGTTGCCTGCGGTGAACTGGGGAGCTGCTACGCTTATTTATCTTTTCGCTACTGCTTATTTGCTATTTCTTTTATAAGCCCTCTGTGGCAATAATCATGTAAGACAACCGTTACTATTAATTATTAAAGTTATGCTATATTTCGCTGTGTATGACTATGATAGCATCTATGTTGAGCCTATGTGCACTAGCGTGATCCTGGACTAGTGCGGTATACACAGAGGGTCCGGATTTGCAAATTCGGGTCCCGACAGCAAGTAGAAGTGCATGAAGCACCACATGAAGAAATGGCCATAAACTTTGTAATAACAGGAGAATCCCTGAATAGAGCAACAGCCAACGTTGATGCATACTTTGCAAAGAAGATTGCCTCGATCATTGATCATGATCCCGAGCCTGCATCTCTCGCAGAGTGCAAGAAAAGGCTAGATTGGGAAGAATGGAAAAAGGCAATCATCGCGAGTTAGTCTCTCTGAACAAGAGAGAGGTGTTTGGGCCCGTATGCCGCACACCTTCCCATGTAAACCCCGTAGGTCACAAATGGGTCTTTGTTCGGAAGAGAAATGAAAACAATGAAGTGGTAAGGTATAAATCAAGGCTTGTAGCTCAAGGTTTCACTCAACGTCCTGGAGTTGATTATGAAGAAACCTATTCTCCGGTCATGGGAGGAATTACCTTTAGATATTTGATCTCAATGGCGATCAACTTGAAGTTGAGAATGAAGCTAATGGATGTTGTCACAGACCTATTTGTATGGAAACTTGGATTGGAGATATACATGAAAGTACCGGAAGGAATTCCTATCCCGAACCAAGATGGAGCAAATAGAAACCTGTACAGTGTGAAATTGGAGAAATCACTGTATGGGCTGAAGCGGTCAGGAAGAATGTGGTACAATCACTTGAGTGACTTTCTCTGCAAGAAAGGCTACACAAACAGCGAAGATTGTCCATGTGTGTTTATCTGGCGATCCCGAATGGATTCTCAGATAATCTCCGTCTATGTAGATGACTTGAACATCATAGGGACGGATGAAGAAATTGAAGAGGCATGCTCATACTTGAAGTCTGAGTTTGAAATGAAAGATTTGGGTAAAACCAAGTTTTGTTTAGGCTTGCAGCTTGAACATGTCCAAGGAGGAATCTTGGTACATCAATCAACCTACACGCAGAAAGTGTTGGAAAGATTTGGATTTGAAAAAGCATATCCTGCGAAGACTCCAATGGTGGGAAGGTCACTCCAAGCGCACCTAGATCCATACTGGACCTAGAGAAGAGGGGAGGAAGTCACGGGAGCGGAATTCCCATATCTGAGTGCAATTGGAGCTCTCATGTACCTTGCGAATAGCACTAGACCGGACATTGCGTTATTGTGAATTTGCTAGCTCGATGCAAAGGAGAACCCACCAAAAGGCATTGGAAAGGGATCAAGGACATCTTAGTTTCCTCCAAGGAAGCAAAGACCTTGGTACATTTTTTCAAGAAATAATGAATTGAATTTGGTTGGCTATGCCGATCTTTGGGTATTTATCGGACCATATCTTGGCAAGTCCCAAACTGGCTATGTTTTCCTATGTGGAGGAACAGCAATTTCTTGGAAGTCGTCTAAACAGACTCTTGTCTCGACGTCAACAAACCATTCGGAAATCATCGCTTTGTATGAAGCATCTCGTGAATGTGCATGGCTCAGAAGAATGGTTCACCACATCCAGAAGTCATGTGGTTTGAACATTGAGCAAACTCCCACGATAATTTATGAAGATAATGCAGCTTGTGTTGCCCAAGCATAGATGGGTTATGTGAAGAGCAATCTCACGAAGCATATCAACCCCAAGTTCTTCTATGCTCATGAATTGCATAAGATGAACGAGATCAAGATATTACATACTAAGTCATGTGAAAATCTTGCAGATTTGTTCACTAAATCACTCCCAGCATCTACCTTTGAAAGGTGCGTGAAAGGAATTGGGATGATGAGACTTAGAGAAGTGCAGATTTCAGGGGAAGATATTTCACATACTCCCATATGAATCCTGAGCATGAATTATGAATACCCAACATGAATCTTGAAGAATAGCAATTGAAGTTGGGAGAATTGTACTCTTTTCCTTAGCAAGTTTTTCATGAAGTTTTCTTGCATAAGGTTTTTAACGAGGCAATTCGTGCAACATAGTAAGCGTATGCTATGTACTCTTTCTCCAGGTATTTTTCCCACTGGGTTTTTCTGGAGTTTTAATGAGGCATATGCATCTCGCGGCAAAGGGCCCAAGGGGGAGTGTTGGGAAACCCAGATAGCCCATGAAGGCCCATGCTGGTCCCTTTAGCCAAAACCCTAGGAGAGCGCTATAAAAGGAGGAGGGGGTCCCCCCTATGTACCAAGAATCATTAGCAATAAAGAATTTCCGCTGTTGCTCTCCCTAAACACGTGTCTCTCTCTCTCTTTCTGTTCTCCAATTCAGATCTGTTCGGGAACCCCGGACTATTCGATAGCGAGGTTCCTTAACAGAAGGCACGCCCATCATCGTTTTCTCGTGGAATGGCCGCCCCAATCAGTAGTAGTAGATTCTCCCGTTTTACTGATGAGTTTGTTGCAGCGTTTGCTCTTCTCTGGTTTATTTTGAAGTCATGTAGTTGTCGGCTTGGTATGGTCAATTATCCTTGGACAAATGTTTGATTCGTGCAAGTAATAGAAATCTGCAAGTTATAATGGTAAAATCAGGTCATTTCAAACGTTGCGGCTAATGATTTATAGTAATATTTTGTGACGGTGAAAACGAAAATAAAATTGCATGGTTAATGTCTCATGAAGTGGAAGTTGTTTATGACTATATCACAGGGAAAATGAGCGTTTCACATCTCGCCGCCCTGGCGACCACGTCCACCACCTCTGCGATCTCCTCCCCTCCGCCGTAGCCGTCTTCAGAAAGTTTTTGTAGGATCAAGGATAACCGACTAGAAGAGATGAATATGAGGTTTTTAAAATTCTTTGACTCTAATACAATAACAAAGCGAGTAAAACAAGAATTATAATTTTTTAACTATTAAGACCTAAATGAGCTAGGTTTCCCTAAGTGCACCAACAAGCTATGTCCAAACAAACATGACAATCCTAGGAAGATGATCAATCAATATAATCACTATGAATGTAAATTGCACCAAAGTGTGTAACAAGAATGCAATTCAAGAGTTGAACACAAATGATTTATCACGTGGTCTCAGAGACTTACCAGTCTTCCCTAATCCACGTTGAGATAGCTTAAACGAATCAAGTGGTAGATGTTCCCCGCTCCGAGCAGGTGAGCTCCAACCTTCACACCAATACCAGATCTCTTCACAATCTTCTTTGAAGAGATCACTGAGTTCTCCTCTAAGCCATCTAGGAGTCGGCAAACTCCAAGAGTAAAAGACTAATAGACACTTGCTTAAAGATGATCAAGTGTTTCTAATGGCTCTAAATAATAATTCACACTTGAATTGCTCTCAACAACCTCAAAAATGAGAATATAAAGCTCAACGATGAAGAGATGCTTACAAGGGCTCAATAAGTATTCAATGAGGTCCCAAGAAGTGTCCTTGCTACAGGAGAGGGGGTATTTATAGCCCCTACCAACTCAAATAGCCATTATGCCTCGAAATCATGATTTTATGCCAAAATCGATACTACCGGCAACTAACGAGCGGTGGTGCTGGTCTCAGGGTTAATGGTCAAATTAGAGCATTTAAAGCACAAATAATAGACGTTGCTATAGTACCCCCGGTACTACCGCCATGTAAGGGCTGGTAGTGTCGATTTATGTAACTCAGGAACACCCTCTCTGGAAAATATGTACTGGCAACTAATGAGAGGTAGTACCGGCCAAGAACAACGGTAGTGCTGGATTTCAAAAAGTGCACAGAGAGGTCTTTCTAGAAAATAACTACCGGCTCAATGGGGCCGGTATTATCGGACTTACGGTAGTACCGCTCTCCGGGCATCGATAGTGCCGATCTTGCCCACAACACAAAAATGCACTCTCTGGAAATTATGTACCGCACTTGAGGGATGTACTACCAACCTCGTGGTAGTACCGGCACCTAGATGGCGGTAGAGTCGGTTCTAGAACAGTAATTGAATTTGGCAAAGAATTTTTCAATGCAAACAATACCAAGTATGAATATGATTTGAGCCATGATTTTTAAGCATGTTCAAGCTACTAGCCATTATCCCTTCTAATAGTACAGCACCTATTCTAGCAATCTGATCCTTTCTCTATACTTCAAGATTGGCAAAAAGGCTAGGAAAAGGTCCTTAAATTTTTATACCTTGGCCTTAGCTTGAATCATCAATAGACATTTTATTTCACATTTCACCTTCTCCATGTATTGACCTAGACCAACCTTTTTCTCATACACTCAAAACAAATATATTAGTCCGATAAGCTTGATTGTCATTAATTACCAAAACTTAATTAAACTAGGGACCTAGATGCTTTAATCTCCCCTTTTTTAGTAATTGATGACAACTTCAACAAAGATAATAGAATAACGGATGATTTTGAGTATACATCAAGTCAAAACAAGTTGTATACTTTAGGATTTCGCTTTTAGTAGCATTTCACTTCTTTGAAAAAAGTGATTCGAAATTTTGAAATAAATTGCTAGCAAAGCGACAATTTATAGTTGAAACTCTGCCTAGAGGTGTGCATAGGAATAATGAGATGAAACCATGCACACTTTGTGGATTTTTGGAGATTTTGCGGAGTTTCATCTATGTATTAGATCCGAGGAAGCATGACAATATATATATTTGACAAATGAATAGGCATGCATGCTCATCATCCAATAAGAAGCATAAAATCCAATATTTAAAAGATAATTTAAGGTTCATTACAAGCATTCATGACAAGCTAGAAAACACAATAAGAGTTGAAATAACACAAAGACACCCATAAAGAGGTTCATAAGCTTACAATATAGTACAATAATAAGAATAGCTTATTCTCTAGGTAATGTTTTTACTATGACACTCGGATCTCCTTCTTCATACTTCTTCCCCTTTGGCATCAAGTACCAAAAACAAGGAGTCTTCAAAAGAGCACCTAGGAGGAAGGAGGAGCATGCGAGCCATGCCCAAAGTGATGAAAGGTGACAGGGGCTTACTTGCTACGAAACTGAGAGAAAGATGCATTTAGAGCATCCACACGCTCTCTGACCTCTTCAACCATAGCACAAGTCTGAACTTGATAGGAGTGCTCTTGTTCAAATCTATCCGTCATATCGGAGCGAAGACTAGCAAGACTTGGTAGGATAGCATCATGAAGCAGGTCATGCACTTGCTCTTGCTCAACCTCATGCTGTTGCGCCATGTGGTGAAGAACTTGTGGAGGCGCCTCACGTGGCTTGTAGGGCTTATGAATAGATCCAAGGGCCCATTGTAACCAGTCTTCCTCCTAATCAAGGAAATGATGAAAGGAGCAAAGTAGATGGTCTTTGTGCCATCACGCGTAGACGACGCCATCTTCCTGATGATAAATTTTACCACATCAAACTTCTGACGCTCCATGTAACATCCCAATTTTTTATTTTTATTAATTTATTATGTTATTAGTGCATTTTATGGTTTTTCTGAATTTATTGGATTTTTATGGAATTTATTTGAATTTATTTCAAATTAAGTATTTTGGTCCTTTGTGAAAACTAATTAATTATTGATAAAATATAAATAAAGTTTGGCTAAAAATATTATATTCAGGTTCAAAATGTCTCAAAGTATTTTTGAGATTTTTCTTGGAATTTTTCTGATAAATTATATGCTTTAAACTAAATAGTTTATTTAACTAAATTATTTTAATTAGTAAAATCCTGGAAAATCTATTAAATAGTAGTGGGCCGAGCCCATTTACTGTGCGGCCGGTTTGGTTGTGGCACGGCCCGGTTTCTAGAAGCGTGATCGCCAGCTGTTGGATCAAGAATTAGCGGCCACGATTTGAAGATGGGGTTTGGGAACCCTAACGCGTTGTCACCGTTGGATCTGCGTTGAGCGAACATCCATGATTGAGCCGCGTATACTAGTGCGGGAGTCCGTCAGATTCATGATGTGTGTACGCACGGGATGCCGTCTTCTCCGCGGAGTAACCGCCGTATCGGATCGAGACTCGCCGCCACGTAACGGGAGGTCTCTGCCTTCGACACGGCCGTCGAGGGGGCTATTAAAGTGCAGACCCCACCCCAATGTTCTTCGTACTGCACCGCAAGTGTTGCCCTAGCTAACATCATCAGGTTCGATTGCTAGCCGCCGTTCGAGCTCACCGTTGCTGCTGCGAAGTGTCGCCGAAGGTTTTCGCGAAGATCTGTCCCCGTCAAGCCGAGTTTCATGTCATTAGTAGCAGATCCAGAATCCCCGTGCCAAGACACTCCAGATCTGCCACTTCTTGGTCACCAGGAACCACCGCTCCGCCAACCAATGATCTTCTTTCCCAAGTCCAGTGGTTGCTACACTGCCATGCCGCATTTCGCGATAGGAAGGTTGTCAGCCGTCCGATCTGCGGTGTATGTTAAAGATCACTCCATGTGTTCGCGCCTTGTTCAACTTCATCGGTAAGCGTAGCTGTCTGATCTTAGATGAACGATCCTGAGCATGCCACGTAGTCATCGCTCCATGCATGAGGCGCGACCATCGGATCTACAACAGACGCCTGTGATTGAGACGTGTGTGCAGTGCCGTTTGAGCTTCGCCGATGGCTCTAACCGTCTGATTTGGTGGAGGTAACCCGGATCGTTACCACATGTCGGCCATCGGGGTCCTAGCTCGGGCGGCACTGCGGCGAGTCGTGACATGACGCCTGTCGGCTGCGGAGCCCGAGGCACCGTGAGCTGCGCTCACGGTGGACCGCATGGTCTGGTGGACTCGGTCCATAGACCAAGGACGCGTGTCACCACCCGATTGTTTCAGGCATGGCTGACGTCACGCTGATGTTAGCATGGCGCATTAAATAGCCTTTTCAATTTAAAAATAATCCGGATATTATTTTGATTTTTCAATTTTCTGATTTTTAGATTTTTGAAAATCTTCCGAGAGCCCGTTCTCTCTTATACAAGCTCCGATTGAGATGATTCAAATTTTTAAAAATTTGTAAAATTGAGATCTATTTAAGGGTTAATTTTATTTGATTTTTTGAGTTTGTTTGCTCTCTATTTTAGTGTTTATTTGGCTTTCTCTCTCATTTAGTGTAGACGTTGAGTTGCTCAAGAGCAGGTTCCAGAGCAAGAGCAAGACATTTTCTAAGGCAAGTTGTATTTTGATCATGTTGAACCCAGTTTATAAAATATGCTACTTTGCTTTTACCTTATTGCATATTATCTCATGTGTACAACTATTTCAAGTTAGATTGGGACTTATCTACTAAACCTATTTGATCTATACCCTACCATGTCATTTGTACGCCATGATTTATTTGTCACCCTAGATTGGTTCATTACTAGTTGATTAATACTAAAATCAACATGGATTGGTTAGACCATGTTAGTATGCTTAGCCATGCCACGTCATCACATGTACTTGAATCATGAAAGTTTAATCTTGACTAATGGAATATGAAACATGATTATGAATTGGTGTGTCGGGTGTTTTCACACGATGATATTGAGTTGTAGTGGCAAGGAATGTCACGCAACGATGTTGATTTGTTGATAGCACGGGGTGCTTGGTAACCAACTGGGATGGTAATCATTTAGGTTGGGGCAAGTGGCAAAGGGCAGGGTGCCAAGGTGGGCCAAAGGGCAGAGGGTATGTGGAAGTCTTGCCCTAGTTGTCTTAAGGACTTAACCTTGCAAGCCTTTGACCTAAGTCAATCATGCAACCACATGTCTGGTATGGGACAGCCTAGCTGATTAATTTGCAATGTCTTAGCTTTGGTACTGCTAGTGGTGGTGTGAGTCCCGAGTTCACGGATTAACTCACATGGCACAAGAGGGGGTTCTGTTGTGGCGGTTTAACCCTTCAGTTTTGAAACCTCAGCGGATAGTACTGGGCTAAGGTAGAGCATTGTAAATGCTTTGTTATAATTACTCGCCTTTGTGGTGTATGGTTTTATCGTGTGGGTAAAGTACATAACCTCTGCAGAGTGTAAATCTATTCGGATAGCTGTGCTCACGATATTGAGCATAGCTTGGGAATTACAGTCAATGGTTAGATTTTATAAAAAATGAAAACTTGGTTGGGATGGCAGGTTGCCATTGGAAGTTGGAAACTTGACTTGGGATTGGAAATCTTGGTTTACTTGAGAAATGTTGAAATTACTTATTACTGTTATTTGTTTTACTGTCTTTACAATCTATTTATCGTACTTGTCCATAAATGTTGCTTTACTGCAAAATAGCCATGATAGCCTTTCCTTTAGAACAAGCCTTGCATATAGAATATTAGAATTGCATTTGTGCAGAACTTGTTGAGTGCCTTAAGTACTCACCCTTGCCAACAACAACATCAACAGTTGAGGAGTTTACCCCTGTTTTAGAGGAGGAATACCAGGAGGACACGAGTAAATAGGGTTCGAGCCTTGTCAGTTGCTTGTGGTAAACTGATGGGTTGTCTACGTCTTTTTATTCCACTGCATTGTTTTAGTTTATTATTTTTAGTTTAGCCCTACGTGGCTTTATCATGTAAGTTGACCATAAGGTAATGTACTCAGTTATATTTAATAAATGGAGTCTTATATATATTATCGCTGAGTATGATTGTGATATTTACCGATGTTAAGCCTGTATGCACTAACGTGATCCTGGACTAATGCGGTATGCACAGAGGGTCCAAATTGGTAAATTCGGGTCCCGACACTCCATCACTTTGTTTATGATATTCCAAGCATACCCCTGAATCTCATCAAATTTCCCACTATTAGAATGGATAGAAACTCTGATGATCCTATTGATGAAATTGGGCTGGGGAAGAAGTCCTACAAACTTTCCTGGTCTCATTCTAGCAACTAGATCATAGAAGTTGATGATTTGATGGATCCCTAGAGGAAGGTCGTCATGGATCAATGGGTGACCACTGTGGAATACTCCCAATACATGCTCAAATTCTCCCTTGGAGGTTGTATATGTCTCAAACCCTGTCATCCAAGAAGTGCAATCAAAAGACTCAGGGATGTACAAGGTAGCATAGAACTGCCTGATCAGGTCCTCCACATAGTCACATCTAGTATCTAGGAGATGATAGAGACCTGCACCCATGAAAAGCTCGGGTACTCCAATAAACAGTGGAAACTTCCTGATATGATCCAAGTTCACCCACTTCTGATCAGCAAAATCTTTGTCCTTGTAGATCTGGTAATATGCCTTTTGCTGAAAAGAGGTGTGGAATCAAGACTCAGACACACTACGAGGGAGGAGATACTGATTTTGTCCCCTTAGTGCATAGTACTTGTCACTAGCGATTTGCCTCAAATCCTCCCCGTGAGCAATATTTGGTATCACTTCTTCATTGTCACTTTCTTCATCTTCTTCCTCTATTTCCTCTTCTTCTTCAACATCCTCTTCCTCCTCTTCTTCTTCAGATTCTTAAGCAATTTGTTTTCCCTTCCTAGCACAAGAGCCACCTACGAGCTCTTGTTATACAATCCTTTCTTGCATCTCTGTCCCTCACAGTGATAGTGAACGAGTCATCACTGTCGCTGTCACTATTGCTAGGTGGGATAGGAGGATTTCTCGCGGACTTGCGGATGGTACCCCCACCGAGAGATGAGAGAGGAGCTGAAACGTTCTTGGACCTTGCCATGATTTTTGGATATATCGGAGACAAGGTGAGCAAAGATAATTAAGGTTGTATTGAAAATGAAGTAGCGTAGCCAATATTTGAGATTCGAATTCTTGTAGCCGGTAATACCGCAGTAACCATGTAGGTAGTGCCGGAGCGGTACTACCGCTAATGAGCCTAGTAGGATTGACCCGGTACTACCGCTGCACGGGGTGCGGTAGTGCTAGCTCACGAAGAAACTAAAATCCCCAAATGTGAAATCTAGTATGAGGTTAGATCGAGCATTTGAATTGCATGAGTTGACATCTAAAGTCACCGATCTACTCATTTTACTTAGAGATTTCAACAATATTTTCATGCATTATCTACATTTTCAACAAACCCTAATATCAAGAGATGGGGACCTAGAGCATGAATTTGATCACAAGAGAAGAGAGGGAATCACCTTGACGAAAGAGAGGATCACCTGAACACAAGGGAAGACCTTGGAGAAGAACACAAATCAATGGATTCTTGATTTGAGTTTGAGAGAGAGAGAGGAGAGTAGCCTTAGGCTTTGAAGATGAAGCAAAAGAGTGAAATGGGGGGTTACCAATCGGCCAAAGCAAGGGATAAAGAAGAGAGGAGCAAAAACAACCGAGAAAACCGCTCAACTGGACCCACACGTAGAACCGGTACTACTGCTACCCGTGGAGCGGTAGTGCCGATAGGATGGTGCTACCAGGTGCAAAGCACCAGTAATACCGGTCCCTCACTGGCACAGCAGAAAAATTTCAATTTTGAGTTGAGAAATTGCTTCAATGTATATGCAAACCCATTGAAATCATATGAGAGCATTTCCACTTGACACAATCTCGAGAAATCGTATTTTAGAAATAGTCTTTATGAGAAATAGGTTTTGAGAGAGGGATAAAATTTATTTGAAAATAAAACATCTAACTTAAGAGAATGTGAACGTAATGAACTTGTTTGAGTTAGAAGTACTTTTAGGAAACTAGAGATGTGTGTAGTTCTAGTTCCAAAAGGTGTAACACATGAAGTGCTAAAATAAGGTCAATATAGACCAAGAATTTGGATAGAAGTATATTTCAAGCAAAATTTTATCCACCCAAGCATTTCCCTTTTAGAACAAGATATAGAGTATAACATTTAGGGAATATACCTTTTAGATGAGATTTATTCATATATGTATATCTTCTTTTGACAATGAAGGACTTTTTAAGTAAAAGTTTTGAGTAGATAATAAAATATGTAAGTAGTCAAATAATTTTGACCTATTTGGTCTAGTGTCATCTTTTGAATATTATTTTCACTTTTCTTGATGTTTTCACATTCTTGGGATGTAGTATACATAGATTTGTATAATACACTCCCTTAATTTGAAGCCCAACAAAATATCAAGGAATCAACATAAAAGAAAATCATATCAAAAGAGAGTTCAACCATGGTGCAAGAGTTCAAACAACATTAGAGATATCTATGACATTTAATTCATTTCTAAATTTACAAAAGCAGCATTCATTTAGTGGCTTGGTGAAAATATCCGCTAGTTGACCATCGATCCTTATGTGGCTAATAACAATATCACATTTGCTCACATGATCTCTTAGGAAATAATGGAGGATATCTATATATTTGGTTCTAAAATGTTGGATCAGGTTGTTGGCTATTTTTATGGCACTTTCATTTTGCATAAAAAAGGCACACCTTTAAAGATAATTCCATAAGCCATCAAAGTTTGCCTCATCCATAGCAATTGAGCACAACTACCGACGGATATATATTCGGCTTCAGCGGTGAACAGGGCTACGGAGTTTTGTTTCTTGGAGAACCATGAAACTAGGGATCTACCTAGAAATTGACAACTTTCAGAAGTGTTTTTTCTATCTACTTTACAACCTGCATAATCAGAATACGAATATCCAATTAATCAAATTTAGCATCTTTGGGATACCATAAACCTACATTTGAGGAATGCTTCAAATATCTTAGAATTCTCTTAACGGCCACTCTTTTGTAGATGCTTGAAAACGTGCACACATGCAAATACTAAACATGATATCTGGTCTAGATGCGGTAAGATAAAACAAGCTACCAATCATGGATCTATAAAGCTTTAAATCTACTGATTTACCTCCCTCATTAAGGTCGAGGTGCCCATTGGAAGCAATAGGGGTCTTGATAGGCTTTGCATCTTCTACCGCAAATCTTTTGAGTAGGTCCTTCACGTACTTGGTTTGGCTAACAAAGGTCCCATCCTTGACTTGCTTGATTTGAAGTCCTAGAAAGTAGCTTAGCTCTCCGATCATGGACATCTCAAATTCCCTAGACAAAATATCACCAAATTCTTTGCAATAGTCGTGTTTAGTAGACTCAAATATAATATCATCAACATATATTTGACATACAAAGAATTCATCATCAATAATTTTAGTAAAAAGAGTTGTATCAACCTTTCCAAATTTAAATACTTTTGAGAGTAGGAAGTCCCTAAGGGTGCGTTTGGTTGGGTGAACGAGGATGAATGGGATGGGATGATCCTAGATGAGATGGTACAGGAAGAGTGTTTGGTTTCCTGAATGGGTTGGTACAAGATTTTGTTTGGTTGCTTGGATGGAATGGTAGGGGATGGTACGAGATGATGTTTGGTTGGAGGGATGAGCTTGGTATGGTAACCTTTGCATTAGAGGTGGTGAGTTTACCTCTCACAATTGTTGCAATGAAAATTTGTATGTCTAATTAAAGTTTTATTTCCCACAATTGAGTAGTATGTAATATTCTTATATAGTCTAATTAAAATTTTGTTTCCCATAATTGAGTGGTATGTGATATTCTTATGTAGTCTAATTAAAATTTTATGTCTCATAATTGAGCGAACTCCTACGTGTGGGATGAGCGCGTACGAGCGCATCCTGTACCGATTGGTTTTGCTGATTTGGGTGTATGAATTGGTAGAGGATATTTGAAGAATATTCCTGAAATCTGTACCACTCCATCCCATACGAGATGGTTCCATACACATCCAATCTCATGTATAAAGACCTATCCTGATCATCCTGTACAGGTTCCTCCTCGTTCACCCAAGCAAACGCACCCTAAGCCACTCATACCATGCTCTTGGAGCTTGTTTGAGACCATAGAGCACCTTAGAGAGCTTGTAAACATAGTTAGGATTTTTAGGACTCTCAAAACCAGGAGGTTGCTCAACAAAAATAAGTTCAGAAATTTGTCCATTTAGGAAAGCACTTTTTACATCCATTTGAAAAAGCTTTATATCAAAACATGATGCGAAGGGAAGCAAGACACGAATAGCTTCTAGTCTAGCTACAGGTGCAAAACTTTTACCAAAATCCAAACATTTGATTTAAGTGAAACCTTGCGCCACCAATCTTGCCGTATTTCTTACCACAACTCTATGTTCATCTTGTTGTTTCTAAAGATCCATTTTGTGCCGATGACATTGTACTCCTTGGGCCTTTCAACTAACATCCATACATCATTTTGGGCAAAGTTATTTAATTCTTCATGCATGGCATTCACCCAATCCGGATAATTAAGTGTGTCTTCTACATGAGAGGGTTCAAAAGAAGAAACACACGAGATTGAGTTCGAACACCCTTACTAACATCACCCAGAATTGATCTATTGGGTGATCCTTTGAAATAGCGTTGTGAATTCTTGTAGGTATGACTTGTGCTAGATCATCCTCTTTTTCTTTCACTTCATCAACTTGAATTTGACTTGGCGTAGCGGAAGTAGATGGTTCAACTTAAGTGAAAGATGTTGGATCATCTTTGTCTTCTTTAGGCTTAATATCACCAAGTGTTATGTTCTTTATTGCTTCTCTCAAGCCTTCATCACCTACATCATCTAAATTTTCTTGCTCTTCTTGAGAGCCATTAGTTTCATCAAATTCAACATCACATGTCTCTTCAACAATACCAGTTGTTTGGTTGAAGATACGCTATGCTTTGCTATTTGAAGAATACCCAAGAAGACTTGCATCCAAAGATGCGAAAATAAGAGATGTTCGGTTTTTCTCCAATAAAAAGCTCATATGATGTCTTTTTCAAAAGACGATGCAGATAAAGACGATTTGTAGCATGATAAGCAGTATTAATTGCTTCGACCCAAAAACTATCGAAAGTATTATACTCATCAAGCATTGTCCTTACCATTTCAATTAATATTCAATTTTTCCTTTTTACAACTCCATTTTACTCTAGAGTGTAGATGGTAGAAAACTCATACTTTATTCCAAGTTCATCACAAAAATCTTCAATTTTAGTATTTTTGAACTCAAAACCACTATCACTACGGATGTTCTTAATTTTGAAATCAAACTCATTTTGGGCCCTTTTAGCAAAACTTTTGAAAATCCCGAGGCTTCAGATTTTTCATGTAGGAAGAAAACCTAAGTATATCTTGAGTAGTCATTTACAATCACTAAATAATAGCTATTGCCCCCCATGCTCTTATAGGTTGTTGGCCCAAAAAATCCATATATAAGGGTTCCAATGATCTAGAAGTGGATATGATACTTTTGGATGGACGAGAGCTCGCTACTTGCTTACCGGCTTGCCAAGCATTACATAGCTTATTTTTCTCAAATTTCACAAGTTTTAAGCCATAACTAAGTCATATTGAAAAAGCTTTTTGAGTTGAATCATCCCAACATGAGCAAGCCTTCTATGCCAAAGCCAACCCAATGAAGTTTTAGCAATTAAACATGTTTGAAGGCATGAATCATTTGATGAGAAATCAACCAAATAAAGATTGCCAAAATGAAAACCTTTAAAAACCAAGAAATTTTCTTTTGCTTCTGAAATCACAAAACCAACTTAAGAAAAAGTGCAAGCTAGTCCTAGATCACATAATTGAGCAACGGATAGTGTCGACGATCGGGATCGCCTGACCGCAAGAAGGAGGTGAGAGTGATGTAGGAGTAGAGCCCAAGATCGTGCCCGCCCGAAGGGAGGAACTCTAATCGCCGCTAAGAGTGAGAGGAAGGGAGCGGTTGACACGAGGAGTTATCTTGGTTCGAGCCCCCAGTACGAGTAACAGCTCTACTCCAGTCTTGCCCGGAGACGAAAGGTAGACGATGATGCACTAGTTGAATACAAGAGGTTCTCGAGCCGAGGTTGAGGACTGGTTTTTTGTGTTGTGTGTGCTATCTCCCTTTCCCCGAGCAGGGGAAGGTCTTTATACCTCTACTGCTTAGTTCATTACAGAAAACGGTCGGGCGAGATTCTCGGGGGAGTGGCGCCAGATCCAAACATGATGCGCAATGAAGCATGGAGATAATGGCGCTGGGAACCGTTGCTCATGATCGCCTTAACTCAACCTTTTAAGGCCCCTCCTTGACTCGGTAACTACCGGTTTCTGCAATCCAACCGAGTCCTCCGAGCTTGACCTCAATAGTGAGCTGGGCCCTAGGTCGAGCGAGCTTGGTCCTTGGTCGAGTGAACTTGGTCCTTGATCGAGTAAGCTTGGGCCTAGCAGGCTATTGCCTACGCGGGGTAACCAGTCCCCGACAGCTAGCCCCCGAGACTCAAGCAGTGATCCTAAAGATCGAGATGACTTTGAGTCTGATGACCTAGAGAAGGGGACGGTTCCCCGGCCAGGATTGGAAATGCTCAAGCTCGAGCTCGGGTCTGGACCGCGCGGAGATCCATGGTGCGGTCGAGCCCGGAAACGCTCGGACTTTGACGCCACGGTCTTTGGGCGAGAAAATTCGAGGAGTAACTCACGACACTTCGAATCCCGTCGCAGGAACCACGGCGCTCTTTTTGAGGCACAACCGGCGTTTGCTTCGATGATCGGGCCCTTTAAATCCCAAACCGTTGCCTTACTAAGAGGATTCCCCAAATCCTCCTGCATCGAACCCTAGCACTCTTCCGTCTTCCTGACCCTCTTTCGCAATCTTCCTCCCTCAACCCAAAACCTAGCCGAAACCCATGGCCAAGTTCGGGAGGAGCACGATGACCCTGGAGCGGATGAAGGAGCACGAGACGCTGGGGATGCTGGACCCGGCGACAGGGCCATCGGGCCTCTCTGTCGCTAGTTCGAGGGCCAGCTCAGTCAGGTGGGTAAGCTCGTACCCATCCGTCTTCTTAATTGTTGCATGACTTCCCTTGGTTTTCGTAGGCGGTGAGCCTAATCGACCAGAGGCTCCAAGGTCTGTACGGGCACACCGCCGAGCTAAAGGCGGTCCTCGATGTGGTGTCGGAGCAGGAGGCCCATATTGCCCGGCTCAAAGAGACCCTGGTGGCCGAGCAGGAGGAGGCGAAGCAGAGGACTGCGGCCCACGCCGTCGAGCTTGCCCAAGCCACTGCCACTGAGCGTGAGAAGGCTATCAAGACCCTCAAAGCTGAGCATGCGAGGGCGGCTAAGACCCTTGAGGTTGAGCTCGTGAAAGCAGCGAGGAACCTTGAAGCCGCACGCGCGGAGGCAGAGGAGCTATGGAAGCAGGTCGTGGAGCAGGCTGCCGCTCCAACGAAGGCCTCCGCCGAGCTTGAAATGAAGGTCACCGAGCTTGAGGAGAAGCTGGGGCGGGCGTCCAGGACAGGAAAGAGCGCCTTGGTCCAACTCCAGGATGAGCGCAATCATGCCGCCAGCTCAGCAACCGAGGCGCACCATTTGCAGGGTGAGCTTTCAGCGTCGAGGGTGAAGACCGCCGAGCTCGAGCAGGAGAAGCTTGCCCGCGACATGGAGGACCTGTAAACAGGAAACAGGCTGCGGGACAAAAATGTCTGCACCTCCTTGTAAATATAAATTAGTCAATAAAAAGTTTTTTGGTCAAAAAAGGGTAGTGTAGCACTCCCTTGTCTAGCCCCGCTGTGGTCTAGGCCGAGCAGCGCTGGCCTTCGGCGCAGTTTATGGGAGTAATAAGTCGTAGCAGTCGAGGTCGAGCAACGTCGACCTTGAACACTTTTATTTCGACCTGATGGCGCCAGCAGTCGAGGTCAAGCAACGTCGACCTTGAACACTTTTATTTCGACCAGATGGGTTGGTTAACGTCTCTGACCTGTTAGGGAGGCCTGTAAAAGACTTAAGGCGAAGTCATTTAGTAACAATGGTGTGCTGGCTTGTAAATCGAAGGTCACATGTTCGAGACTTGAAGGCGACGTCTTTTAGTAACAATAGATGTGCCCCCAGTGCGGTTGAGGTCGAGCTCGGGAATACTCAAGGGCGAACTCGAGCGTACAAGAGGTCTTAATGCACTCAGGTCAGGCTCGGCAGCACTCAAGCCCGACCTCTGCACGAAGTATGCATGTTTGCTCGAAGCCGAGCGCGGTCTTTGGTCCAAGTCCTACTACAGGAGGGAGCCGTGATGCGATAAGGATTGGCTTACTGCTGGCGTGGCCCATGGAGGTGAACCTCGAGATCGCGACACTTAGGTCGAGGCACAAAAGATGCAAGGAAATGTAAAGGGGGCACAATCATGGATAATAAAGAAGAACTTTTATTGCGAATTAAGGTAAGAGTGTTACACATAAAATTTTCAGAGCTGGTCGATGTTCCATGAGTTTGTGAGATCTCTGCCATCGGGCATCGCCAGCCGGTAAGCTCCCGTGCGATCTGCTGAAACGACATTGTAGGGGCCCTCCCACTTTGAGGACAACTTGTTGGTGTTGGTCGAGCCCTGAATTCGTCATAGGACCAGATCCCAACTCGGAACTCCCTAGGTCGAACCGATCGAGACGCATGCCTGCGAAGTGCTTGTGGGTAGTGCGCCGATCGTAGCAGTGCACAGATCCTTACTTCTTCCTCTAGGGCAAGGTCAAGAGAACGCTCTTGCTCAAAGTCAACTTGGTCGACCAAGCTGACGCCAGCGGAGCCCAGCGTGACCTCAGCAGGCAGGACGGCTTTAGCACAAAACACGAGCTGGAAAGGGGTAGCCCCCGTCGCTCAGCTGGACATGGTATGAACGGACCAGAGGACGGTGGGAAGCTCGTCCATTCAGGCCCGATCGTATCGTTCGAGCTCATCAAAGACTCACCTCTTGACGCCCTGGACGATCTGTCCATTGGCGCGCTCGACCGCTCTGTTGCTCTGTGTAACACCCTAATTTTTGCTCTAGTTTAAATTTTGAGAGTATTTTTGATTTTTGTGAATTCTTGAGAATTTATCGAAATTTATTTGGAATTACTCAAAACTAGCCTTCCTTGAAAACAATTAAATAATGTATAAGTTCTAGCAAAGTTTTATTGAAAATATTTTATTTGAGTTCCAAATATCTCAAGGTATTTTCTGGAATTTTTCTAGAATTTTTCTGCTATTTTAAAAGTCCCAAATGAATTAAATGAATTTCTAGAATTATTTTTATTGAAAAGGTTTTAAAAATGGCTATGAGCGAATGGGCCGAGCCCATTCTTGTCGCGCCGCCACCATCCGCGCGAAACCCTAGCGCCGCTTCACCAACCGCTCGATCTTGATCGAGCGCTATGCGCGCCCACGTCGTTTCGCGATCGCGAGCCATCCGATCCAATCCGCGGACGTCCGTGATTGCGCCACGTCGATCGTCTCACGCGAGATCACCGGAGCTAACGCCGCGACCGCTACCGCTTGTTTCGCCACCGTAGCGCGCACGCCGAGGCCCCTTAAAGTGCACCGAGTAGCGCGTCTGGCAGAACTCTTCTCGCCGCGTCTTTTGACACCTTGCATGCACGCCAAGACCCTCTCTAGCGCCTGAACGAGCTCGCCGTAGTTGTTCCCCTGCACTGCCACTGTTCTCCGTCGTTTGCGTCGCCGCCGGTCCACTTCCGCCGTTGTTGAGGTCACCGGGGTACCGATCTCGTCGAGACGCGTCGAACGCGCCACTTCTTCACGTCGGAAACGCCCCGCAACGCCGCCGACGTCCTCGTCTTCCTCGCTCCGCGACTGTTCCTTCGCGCGTCGTTGACCTCGCCAACTTCCGCCGCCGTCCGATCCTCATCGCTCGGTTTTGGTGAGTCCACGATCCACTTCTCTGCTTACGCTTGGATTAAATTATAGACGTTAGATCTGTAATGTGCGGCGTAGATTAGATCTGGACATTAGGGCTATTAGTAGATCTTGACCGTTAGATCTGGGTTGAACGGTAGAGATTAGATCTAGTCTCTGTAACTTGGTTTCATCTCAGCCGTTGGATCGTTAGTGTATGCATAGGATTGAGCCACGTCAAGCCGTGAATAGTAAACACTCCAGAACTGGAGCCGTCGGATTGGATATAAACGGTTGAGTTCAGATCTGGTTTTGCCCTAGGATCCGCGCCGTTCGATTTGAACGTCGGCGGTGGTAGCGCCGCACCTTCATCCAATCTCGCACGACGTGGTTGCTGACCGAGCGAGAGACCGATCCGCCGTTGCTTTGGGCGCCCGGCGCGATCGTGCGCGTGGCTACGAGTAAATCGAGGCGCCGCGTCGGTGCGGAATCCAACCGTTGGATTTAGGTGACCACCGGATGTGCGACGCGTGGGGCGTGGAGCCCGGCGTCGCCGCTACCGATGCGTGGTGATCACCGGATGCGCGACGCGTGTCGCACGATCTCGGTCTTATGCGCGGCGCGTGAGGATCGACCGTCGGTTTTAGCGAACGGTGCGGATTTTGCCGCGTGTCGCATCGCTTCGTGAACCAAGTCCACGCTAGACCGAGCCGAGCCGTGAACCCACCCATAGATTAGAGCGACGTGGCGACCTGCGGGCGTGCCGCGGTCGTCTTGGACGTCATCGCCGACGCCATAAATATTTTCATATATAAAAATATTTCGACGGAAATTCATTTCGGTGCTGACGTCATCATGAGGCATGCTGACGTCATAAATGCGAATTTCAAGTATACAAATAATTTGGAAAAATCGGATTCTCTAATTTGATATTTTGATTTTATTCAAAACTTCAAATGACTATAACTTTTGCATTTTAACTCGGATTTGGGTGATTCAAATTTCTAAAAATTCATAAAATTGTGATCTATTTAATGATGAATTTTATTTGAATTTTTGAGATTATCTAGTCGTCTGTATTAGCTATTTATTGCATATTTTATTTGAACGCGTGACGCAAATTTACCTAAGGTTTCAAGAAGAATTAGTCGCTCAAGACCAAGCTTGAACACGACCGCAGCTCTTTGAAGGCAAGTGATGCTTTGATCATTTTGATCCCAGATTTTAAAATGTAATTTATGCTTTGAAACTATGCATGCTAATTATTTAAAATGAATTTAAATTAATTTGGGATAATGTAGTTAATCAACCCATTTTGTTATGCCACCTTGAATTATTAATTGTATGCCTAGATCATTGTCACCCTAAGTTTTGATTATATTAGTTGGATGTTAATATTGTGCCAACACGGGAGGCTAGACCGTGAGTAGATGCTTAGCCTTGCAACGAATCATGAATGATCTTTCGGAAAAATGCTACAATATTGATTAAAGACATATTGAATGTATTTTGAAAAGTGGTGTGATGATGCCACATGTGGAGATTGAGGTACAAAGAACTTTGTGTGGTTCCGTGCATCGATATTGAGTTATTGCCGGCATGTGTTGCACAATAATCAACTGGGTGGAAAATGTTTTAGATCGGGCAAGTGGCAAGAGGTCATGTGCCGTGGGCTGTGTGGCATTGGGTTGTTGAGTGATGTGAGTCTGTGCTACATTGGGTGTGTGCCCATCTGTTGAGTGTTGAAAGTCTTGCCTTGGTCGATTAAGGACTTCACCTTGCAAGCCTTTGATCCGAGTCAACCGTACAACCACATGTCCGACATGGGACAGACCTAGTTGACTAGGGTTCGATATCTTTCCTCCGATACTCGGGGTGACAAGACACGTGGGTGTATCTGTATGGGGAGCGTACTGCTACGGCTTGGTGCCCATCCAACGGTGATTGGCCGGTCCTATACTTGGCTCTGTGTGAGGGAAGTGATAGTGAAGGCAATACCGAGAGGTTCTTTAGTTAAGGTAGAAGTTCTGAAAAGCTTTGTTGCGACAATCACCGTGTGGTGAGCGGTCAGTATCTTGTGGGTAAAGTGTACAACCTCCGCAGAGTGTCAAAACTATTCGAATAGCCGTGCTCACGGTATTGAGCATTGCTCGGGATTACAGTCAAGGGTAGTTTTTCATAAACAAAACATGGAAGGGTGGTGTGTGCGTTGTTGGAAATGAACCGATAAGGTCGTGTGCCGAGAATCTTCAAGAAAAACCATTTGAAATTAGTATTACTTATATCTGTTTCACGCTTTAATCTAAACAAGATACTAGTTTAAAAATGCCGCTTGATGCAAAAAGAATCAATTAAGCCAATCCATTGGAATAAGCTTTGCATATAGTAATAGTGTTGCATTCATGCATTACTTGTTGAGTGCCTTGTGTACTCACCCCACCTTGCTTATCAACCCCAACATCGGTGGAGGAGACTACACCATGGGAGGAGGAGTACGCCGAGGACACGAGCAACTAGGGGCAAGCCCATCGGTTGCTGTGGCAAGATGGAGGCTTCCACGACTTTTTATGTTCCGCCGCTATTTCTTTGTTTTGAATAATGTAAGCCCTGCGTGGCTGACTTATCTGTAAGGAGACCATAAAGTTGTACAACTCGCTTTATATACATGTTTGCACTATTTATTCTTATATCCTTGTGATTGTCTGTGATGTGCAACCTCAGTATGATCAGTGTGTGCTAAGCGTGATCTGGATCGCACAGAATACAGGAGGGTCCGGATTTGCGATTCGGGTCCCGGCAGAGGTGGTATCGAGAGCAGTTGATTGTAGGCCTTGACCTTAGTTTGGTTGTGCCTAGGAGGGTGAAAACTATTTTCTAAAGACCTAATCAACTTGAGCAAGAATGTCAAAGAAATCTCGACTTATCTCTTCTCCTTATTCATACCTATGCTGAATTTTTATTATTCTCTATTTAATTTAAACAAGGTTTGTTTTGGCGGATGAGGATGATCCATACCTATGGAGAGCGCACGGAGGATACGCCGCGGAGTTATGGCGTATGATGCGCTTGCTTGGAGGTTTTGACCGACCACCGCATCGAGGGACTTGGTGGTGCAGGCGGACTTGACGCGTCGCTGGGGCGCCAAGATCATAGTGTATGCTCGGGAGAGGACGAGGGCGAGTCGTCCTATCTACATCACCGCCAGAGGTCTTCTTTCGAGGCCGGATTCGTGAGACGTCGCGTCGAGCGATGCGCAGATTGCCCGCACTTACTCCGCAGAGTTAGAGGGCACCGCCTTCCGCCACCATCCGCGCCGAGACAATCGCTTGGACAGATGGAGCTTGTGGAGGAGGACGCCACTATCACCCACTGCAAGGTACGCCATCGCCAGAGAACGCCTTGGACGAGACAGTCCGGAGTTGCAGAGACCCGCGACGAGGTTATAGAGGCAAGAACCCAACACCGGAGAACTTAGCTCATGCCATACGTAAGATCCAGGAGTTGGAGATGGCTTTGTATGGACCCGAGCCCGAACCATCCCCGAGTTACATGATCCAGATCCGAGGAGCCGGGCAGAGGCGCCAGCAGGAGCAGCAGCCCGGACCAGCAGAGTCGATGGGGTCTTTTGCACCCGCCGATGAGGTCACCAGACCGGCCGCCCCAATGCCACAAAGACTCACGGTACGCTCGGGAAGCCGCACTGGTTGGCTCGATGAGTGATCGAGTCTAGTAGAGTGTAGTGTCGAGACTCGAATATCTGAGTCGCGTCTTTGTTTCAGAGTTACCCTTAGGTGTGAGTTGTCATGGATTCCTATGTTTGCTTACTTGCTTTTGGTTGTGAGTGTCACGTATGTGTTGCATTGCCCTTAGGCACTTGTGAGCAACCATACTGCTTTATATTATATCAATAAAGTGGCTAAATAATTTAAGTTACACTGTTTCCCCACATAAGTTCTTTTACTTGTCTATGCTTTCTTCTTTTCTTAACCATTGAAGCTTGCAATGATGGTGAGGACTCGTGGAAATGTTGGAGCCAATGGAAGTGGAGCTAACAGACGGACAACGAGTAATGAAGAGCCGATTCCTCAACCACCGCAGTTGATATGCGTAACACAGGAGCCTTTTGACAGCCTGCACTCAACTCATGACCACGATGGTTCAAACCATGCAGCAGATATCCAATCAAGCTGCTGCGAATGTTCAACCCGGGGCAACCATGGACCACACCCTACTCCGTTGTCGGAGTTTATGAGAACTCGCCCACCCACTTTCTCGTAACGCCAATCCACCGAAGCGGACGATTGGCTAAGGACAATTGAAAGGAAGCTGCACATTACCCAATGTGTAGGACATGAGAGGGTACTCTATGCCTCTCATCAACTCGAAGGGACTGCCGCAGAATGGTGGGAAAACTTCTGCGCAGCTCATGAGGACCCGCAGAGTATCACATGGGAGGAATTCACCTCAGCCTTCCGTCAGTACCATGTACCCGAGGGTATCATGGATCTTAAAAAGGAGGAGTTCCGCCTCAAGCAAGGCGGCGATCGGGGCGACACCGAACAAGTTCACCTAACCGCACGCTACGCACTGCAGGACGTGGCTACGGATAAGGCCGCATAATCCCGCTTCATGAAGGGATTGAATGCGAGGTTGCAGTGGGGCCGATCACCCACACATTCCCTGACTTTCAAGAGTTAGTTAACAAAGCCCTGATCTTAGAGGACAAGCGCCGAGAGTTGGATGACAACAGGAAGCGCAGAATGGCGCAACAAGGAGGTCGTCGGGGCAGCGAGGCGAGGACGGCACCCCAACAAATCATTCGGTACCACCTAGAGGCAATGATGAGGCACCACCGCCGCAAATCGCCTGATGGGTCAAAATGTTCAGACTCGGCCGAACTATGGCACGATCGAGGAACCTCTCGGCCGTGGGAAGACGTTGCTATCATTGCAATGAAATGGGGCATTTTGTCAACAATCGCCCTAAGAAGGAGGTGTCACCCGGTTCGCTTTAACACGGGAACACACCGGCAAGGACTCCCGCACCAATCATGAACCGCGGGGCATCAACAGCAGTGACTCCATCCCAAGGAACTGCACGAGGCAGAGTCAACCACATCACAAACAGATGAAGTCCGTAACGCCTGACGTTGTAATCGGGTAAGTTCCTAGTAAACTCGATATCACCATCGCTTTATTTGATTCCGAGCTTCATTCTTTTATTTCCGAGATTTTGCTGTTCAAAATGATATGGAAATAGTGAATCTTAAATGTGTGCTCATAGTCCAATCCTCGGATCGTAACTCCGATCTAAAGTAGGATGTTCGGGGTAGGAATAATAATTAATGGAGTTGAGTTCCTAGCGAACTTAATCGCCCTTGATACCCAAACCTTGGATGTTATCCTCGGGAATGGATTGGTTAACCGATCACAAGGCGATTGGATGCGGAAAAGAGTCATATCGGTCGAGAGCCCTGATGGAAAGAAAATTGAGTTTGAAGCGAAACCATGACGAGATGGACAATTGATGGTCAACAAGATGAAGATCGCCGACAGAGGAAGTCTCCATAGTCAATGAATATCCGGATGTTTTCCCGTAAGATTTACGGAATGCCGCCAGATAGAGATATCGAGTTCGTGATAGAACTAGTCCTGGGACAGCTCAATAGCTAAGAGACCTTACAGGATGTCCACAGAGGAATTGGTGGAAATGAAGAAGCAAATTGAAGAATCACTGGAAAAGGGATTTATAAGACCTAGTTCATCGCCATGGGGAGCACTGCCTTATTCGTTAAGAAGAAGGACGGAAGTTTCAGGATGTGTATAGACTATCGTGCACTCAATGATGTGACGATAAAGAATAAGTATCCGCTACCGGGATCGATGATTTGTTTGACTAGTTGAGAGGAGCAGAGTATTCTCCAAAATTGATCTTCGATCGAGATACCATCACCAAGATCCGATCGAGGATATTCAAGACGCATTTTCGTCAAGATATGGACACTACGAGTTTACAGTGATGCCTTTTGGTCTGACAAATGCACCAGCATATTTCATGAACTTAATGAATAAGGTTTTTATGGAAAACTTGGATAAGTTCGTCGTCGATTCATAGATGACATCCTTATCTATTCCAAGACGAGAGAAGAGCACGCCGAGCACTTGAGGCTAGTCCTTGAAAAGTTGAGGAACAACGGCTTGTTTGCGAAATTTAGCAAATGTGATTTACGGAAAGATAAGGTGGAATTTCTTGGACACATAATGACAAAGAAGGAGTTCTTTGAGATCCAAAGAAAGTGGAAACGGTTTTACATTGGGAATGTACCAAGACGGTAACCCAAATCCGTAGTTTCCTTGGAATGGCGGGGTATTACCGTCGATTCATTGAAGGATTCTCTACGATTGCGAGACCTCTTACGCAATTATTGAAAAAAGAAAAGAAATTTTTATGGACACTGAGTGTGAGAAGAATTTTCAGAATTGAAAAGGAGGTTAACATCGCACTGTATTAGTTTTACCAGACGCTCACCAAGACTTTGACATCTATTGTGATGCATCGCGTCGAGGATTGGGATGCGTGTTGATGCAAAATAGGAAGGTAATTGCCTATGCATCAAGGCAATTGAGACCACATGAGGAGAACTATCCGACTCATGATTTAGAATTAGTGCCGTAGTGCATGCACTAAAAATATGGCGTCATCATCTCATCGGAAATAGATGTGAAGTATATACGATCATAAAAGCCTTAAGTATATTTTCACACAAGTGACCTAAATATGAGGCAAAGAAGATGGTTAGAGTTAATCAAGGATTATAATGTGGGAATTCACTACCACCCGGGAAAGCCAACGTGGTGGCGGGCATGTGAGCGTAAAGAACCACGATGTAAATATGTTTGTTGGAAACAAGTCAGCGAAATTGTGTAAGGATTTCGAAACTAGAATTGGAAATGGTACCAAAAGGATTCCTAGTAACCTTGGAAGTAAGACCTACCTGGAAGATCGATCGGGAAGGCGTAAAGATGATGATAAGATCAAAAGAATTAAGGGCAAAATGGAGGAAGGCAAAGCAAAAGATTTTAAACTGGATGAACAAGGTACTATGTGGTTTAAAGGGCGATTTGTGTCTTAGAACAAAAAGGAGTTGAAGCGATTAATTCTGGAGAGGCCCATGACTCCAAGTACTCAATTCATCCAGAAGTGCGAAAATGTATCAAGATTTGAAGGAAAAATTTTGGTGGCCAAGCATGAAACGAAAGTCGCGAATCGTTGCATTATGTGACATATGCCAAAGGGTCAAAGCTATGCACCAAAGGCACGCAGGCTATTACAACCCTTAAAGATACCGAATGGAAATGGGAGGAAATTGGTATGGATTTTATAACCGGATTGCCCGTAACGCAAAGTGGATATGATTCCATATGGGTCATAGTAGATCGTTTAACTAAGGTGGCACATTTCATACCAGTAAAGACCACTTATTCCGGAGACCGGTTAGCAGAACTTTATATGTCCAGAATTGTCTGTTTACATGGAGTGCCGAAAAAGATAGTGTCGGACAGAGGTACCCAATTTACCTCCAGATTCTGGGGTAAGCTTCATGAAGCAATGGGGACTCGTTTGAACTTCAGTACAGCATACCATCCGCAGACGGATGGACAAACTGAGAGAGTCAATCAGATATTGGAGGATATGTTGAGGGCATGTGCCTTAGCATATTCCACTTCATGGGACAAGTGTTTGCCTTATCTTGAGTTTAGTTACAACAACAAGTTATCAAGCGAGCTTACAAATGTCTCCATTTGAAGCTCAGATGGTAGGTCCCGTCGAACACCATTGAATTGGAATGAGACAGCGAACGACATGTTTTCGACGGACATTCTTCAAGAAGCGGAAGCACGATCACCCCGGTCGGGGAAAGATTGAAGATTGCACAATCCAGTAAAAGAGTTATCTTGACAACCGTCGCAGGAACTAAGCTTTGAACCCAAGATTTTGTGTATCTTAGAGTAACACCACTCAAAGGAGTCAGAAGGTTCCATGCAAAAGGGAAGCTTACACCTAGGTATGTCGGACCATTCAAAATCTTGAGCCGCAAGGGTGAAGTTGCGTATCAGTTAGAGTTACCGCCGTCTTTGGCAGGAGTGCATGACGTATTCCATGTGTCTCAACTGAAGAAGTGTCTTGAGTACCTAAGAGCAAACACCGTTAGAGACAATTGAGCCGCAAGAAGATCGACTTACAAAGAACATCCGATGAAGATTCTGGACATAATGGACAGAGAGACAAGGAACAAGTCAACACGTTTCTGCAGAGTTCAGTGGAGCAACCATTCGGAAAGTGAAGCGACGTGGGAACGTGAAGAAGATCTGAAGAAGGAGTTCCCTAACCTATTCACTCAGATAACCCCAATCTCGGGACGAGATTCAGTTAAGGGGGAGGTTTGTAACACCCTAATTTTTGCTCTAGTTTAAATTTTGAGAGTATTTTTGATTTTTGTGAATTCTTGAGAATTTATCGAAATTTATTTGGAATTACTCAAAACTAGCCTTCCTTGAAAACAATTAAATAATGTATAAGTTCTAGCAAAGTTTTATTGAAAATATTTTATTTGAGTTCCAAATATCTCAAGGTATTTTCTGGAATTTTTCTAGAATTTTTCTGCTATTTTAAAAGTCCCAAATGAATTAAATGAATTTCTAGAATTATTTTTATTGAAAAAGGTTTTAAAAATGGCTATGAACAGTAATGGGCCGAGCCCATTACTGTGCGCGTCGCCAGCCCATCCGCGCCGAAACCCTAGCGCCGCCCAAGCTGAACCGTTCGATCTTGATCGAACGCTTGCGCGTGTGCCACGTCGTTTAGCGATCGCGAGCCATCCGATCCAATCCGCGGGACGTCCGTGATTGCGCCACGCCGATCGCCTCGCGAGATCACCGAGCTAACGCCGCCGACCGCTACCGCTTGTTTCGCCACCGTAGCGCGCGCGCCGAGGCCCCTTAAAGTGCACCGAGTAGCGCGTCTGCGCGAACTCTTCTCGCCGCGTCTTTTGACACCTTGCATGCACGCCAAGACCTCTCTAGCGCTGAACGAGCTCGCCGTAGTTGTTCCCTCGCATCGCCATCGTTCTCCGTCGTTTGCGTCGCCGCCGGTCCACTTCGCCGTTGTTGAGGCCACCGGGTACCGATCTCGCCGAGACGCGTCGAACGCGCCACTTCTTCACGCCGGAACGCTTCGCAACGCCGCCGACGTCCTCGTCTTCCTCGCTCCGGCGACTGTTCCTTCGCGCCGTCGTTGACCTCGCCAACTTCCGCCGCCGTCCGATCCTCATCGCTCGGTTTTGGTGAGTCCACGATCCACTTCTCTGTTTTACGTTTGGATTAAATTATAGACGTTAGATCCAGAATGTGCGGCGTGATTAGATCCGACATTAGGGCTATTAGTAGATCTTGATCGTTAGATCCGGGTTGAACGGTAGAGATTAGATCTAGTCTCTGTAACTTGGTTTCATCTCAGCCGTTGGATCGTTAGTGTATGCATAGGATTGAGCCACGTCAAGCCATGAATAGTAAACAGCTCCGGTAACCTGAGCCGTCGGATCGGATATAAACGGTTGAGTTCAGATCTGGTTTTGCCCTAGGATCCGCGCTGTTCGATTTGAACGTCGCGGCGTGGTAGCGCCGCACCTTCATCCAATCTCGCACGACGCGTGGTTGCTTTGACCGCAGCGAGACCGATCCGCCGTTGCTTTCGGCGCGCCACGCGATCGTGCGCGTGGCTACGAGTAAATCGAGGCGCGCCGCGTCGGTGCGGAATCCAACCGCTGGATTTAGGCCGACCCGATGTGCGACGCGCGGGGCGTGGAGCCGGCGTCGCCGCTACCGGATGCGTGGTCGATCACCGGATGCGCGACGCGCGTGTCGCGCGCATCTCGGTCTTATTGCGGTCGCGTGAGGATCGACCGTCGGTTTTAGCGAACGGTCCGGATTTTGCCGCGCGTTCAGACTGCTTCGTGAACCAAGTCCACGCTAGACCGAGCCGAGCCGTGAACCCACCCATAGACAGAGCGACGTGGCGGCCTGCAGGCGTGCACGTGTCGTCCGACGTATCGCCGACGCCATAAATATTTTCATATATAAAATATTTCGACGGAAATTATTTTCGGTGCTGACGTCATCATGAGGCATGCTGACGTCATAAATGCGAATTTCAAGTATACAAATAATTTGGAAAAATCGGATTCTCTAATTTCAGATTTTGATTTTATTCAAAACTTCAAATGACTATAACTTTTGCATTTTAACTCGGATTTGGGTGATTCAAATTTCTAAAAATTCATAAAATTGTGATCTATTTAATGATGAATTTTATTTGAATTTTGAGATTATCTAGTCGTCTGTATTAGCTATTTATTGCATATTTTATTTGAACGCGAGACGCAAATTTACCTAAGGTTTCAAGAAGAATTGTCGCTCAAGACCAAGCTTCTAACACGACCGCAGCTCTTTGAAGGCAAGTGATGCTTTGATCATTTTGATCCCAGATTTTAAAATGTAATTTATGCTTTGAAACTATGCATGCTAATTATTTAAAATGAATTTAAATTAATTTGGGATAATGTAGTTAATCAACCCATTTTGTTATGCCACCTTGAATTATTAATTGTATGCCTAGATCATTGTCACCCTAAGTTTTGATTATATTAGTTGGATGTTAATATTGTGCCAACACGGAGGCTAGACCGTGAGTAGATGCTTAGCCTTGCAACGAATCATGAATGATCTTTCTAAAAATGCTACAATATTGATTAAAGACATATTGAATGTATTTTGAAAAGTGGTGTGATGATGCCACATGTGGAGATTGAGGTACAGCAACCTGTGTGGTTCCGTACCGATATTGAGTTATTGCTGGCATGTGTTGCACAATAATCAACTGGGTGGAAAATGTTTTAGACTGGGGCAAGTGGCAAGAGGCTGTGTGCCAGGTGGGCCTGTGTGGCATTGGGTTGTTGAGTGATGTGAGTCTGTGTGCCACATTGGGCTGTGTGCCACTGTTGAGTGTTGAAAGTCTTGCCTTGGTCAGTTAAGGACTTCACCTTGCAAGCCTTTGATCTGAGTCAACCGTACAACCACATGTCTGACATGGGACAGACCTAGTTGACTAGGGTTCTGATATCTTTCCTCTGATACCTCGGGGTGACAGTACACAGGGGTGTATCTGTATGGGGGAGCGTACCTGTGCTACGGCTTGGTGCCCATCCAACGGTGATTGGCCGGTCCTATACTTCGGCTCTGTGTGAGGGAAGTGATAGTGAAGGCAATACCGGAGAGGTTCTTTGGTTAAGGTAGAAGTTCCTGAAAAGCTTTGTTGCGACAATCACCTGTGTGGTGAGCGGCTGTATCTTGTGGGTAAAGTGTACAACCTCTGCAGAGTGTCAAAACTATTCGAATAGCCGTGCTCACGGTATTGAGCATTGCTCGGGGATTACAGTCAAGGGGTAGTTTTTCATAAACAAAACATGGAAGGGTGGCTGTGTGCCAGTGTTGGAAATGAACTGATAAGGCTGTGTGCCGAGAATCTTCGAAGAAAAACCATTTGAAATTAGTATTACTTATATCTGTTTCACTGCTTTAATCTAAACAAGATACTAGTTTAAAAATGCTGCTTGATGCAAAGAGAATCAATTAAGCCAATCCATTGGAATAAGCTTTGCATATAGTAATAGTGCTGCATTCTGTGCATTACTTGTTGAGTGCCTTGTGTACTCACCCCACCTTGCTTATCAACCCCAACATCAGTGGAGGAGACTACACCAGTATGGGAGGAGGAGTACGTCGAGGACACGAGCAACTAGGGGCAAGCCCGTCGGTTGCTGTGGCAAGATGGAGGCTTCCACGACTTTTTATGTTCATTGCTATTTCTTTGTTTTGAATAATGTAAGCCTGCGTGGTGATTTATCTGTAAGGAGACCATAAGGTTGTACAACTCGTTTTATATACATGTTTGCACTATTTATTCTTATATCCTTGTGATTGTCTGTGATGTGCAACCCTGTATGACTGTGTGTGCTAGCGTGATCCTGGACTGGCACAGAATACACAGAGTGTCCGGATTTGCAGATTCGGGTCCCGACACTCTGTGCGTGGGCCACCGAGATGTAGCAGACCCTAGTGTCCATGTCTTCACAGTATTCTTGGAATAGCTCAATGGTGAACTGTGAGCCGTTATCGGTGATGATCCTGCACGGGACTCCGTACCTTGTGACCACGAGCGAGTGGAAAAACTTTACGGCGGCTCGGGCGGTGATGACCGAGACCGGTTCAGCTTCGACCCACTTGGTGAAGGTGTCAATGGCGACAAACAGGAACTTCTACCCCCGACCGCTTGAGGGAAAGTGCCGAGGATGTCAAGGCCCCAGGTTGAGAATGGCCAGGCGAGTGGTATGGTCTGGAGCGTGTAGGCCAACTGGTGTGATTTCCGGGCATGGAATTGGTAGGCTCGGCAGGTGCAGACGTTGTCTCGAGCGTCCTGCAGCGCTGTTGGCCAATAGAATCCCATGCGGAATGCCTTTCCGACCATGGTCCTGAAAGAGGAATGCGCACCGCAGAAACCCGAATGGATATCATTGAGCAAGTACTTACCTTCCTCCGGGGTAACGCACTTCGACAGAACACCCAGAGTGCCCTGACAATAGAGTTGCCCGTTAACGAGCTTGTATGAGCTAGCTCGGCACCTGATTCTGCTCCTCTCGGCCGGGTCGTCCGGGAGCTCGCTCCGGTCGAGGAACTTGGTAATCGGCTCCATCCAAGAGGGAACACTCTCGAGGAGGGCGATCGAATCTTCTTGATCGGTGACGGAGGGTGCCGCCAAGGTCTCGAGGATGACATCTGATGGAATCTCACCATAAGACGACCCGAGCTTGGATAGGAGGTCAGCGCTGGAGTTGTCCTTCCTGGGCACGTGCTTGATTTCCAGGTTTCGGAACCACTTCTCTATTTTGCGCACCTCGGCAAGGTACCTGGCCATCGAGCCCTCCGAGCACTGGTAGTCTTTGTTGTACTGGTTGACGACGAGCTGGGAGTCGCCCTTGACGACCAGTCAGTGTACGCCCAGTAACTTACAGGCTCGGAGACCCGCCAAAAGGGCCTCATACTCGGCCATGTTATTAGTTGCGGGAAAATTGAAGCGAATCACATACCTCAATTTGTCTCTCCGGGGTGTGATGATGAGGATACCAGCCCCCGAGCACTCGAACGACCTAGAGCCATCGAAGTACATCCTCCAGGCCTTCTCTTCCTCGACCTCAGGCTCGGGAGTCAGTTGCAATGTCTGCTCGACCACGAAGTCTACGAGCGCTTGCGACTTAATGGCGGTGCGTGCTACAAACTGTATGTCGAATTCTGCCAACTCCATGGCCCACTTGGCGATGCGACCTCCGGCTTCTGGGTTCCTTAGGATCTCGTCGAGCGGGAATCTGCTCGGGATAACCACTGTGTGTGCCTAGAAGTAGTGCCGGAGTTTGCGCGAAGCCATGAAGAGGGCATAGAGCAGCTTCTAGACCTCGAGGTAGCGCTCCTTTGGCCCATGAAGTACTTCGTTGGCGTAGTAGACTGGCTACTACCGACCATCGCTGAGGCTTGATATACGGTTTGCACAGCAACCCGCCGAAGATTACATCGACACGGCGGTCGCCCTACTAAAATTCCAGGTCGAGGTCTTCAAGGTCCTCACCAACATTGACCCTGTTGGGTCGCTCGTCCTCCTTTGGGAGCGTGGGCATCTCTCCACGCCCGTCGTAAAAGACGTCCAACTTGTTCTGCCAGGTCCTGCAGTTTCGTAGGTCATGGCCGTGGACCTTATGAAATAGGTAGAAATTGTCGAAATCATACCTGAGTCGCACCTCGACATCCTTTGGTTGCTCTCTACTGCCCTGTGGTCGGGTGTCACCCCGTTGGGGTCCAGGTCGATGCTGTCCTTGCTGGAGTCGGTGTTGTGTTTGTTGAAGACGTGGTCATCCTTGCTGAGGTCGAGGCCTCTCCTGGTTGAGTTGCAGCTGTCCCTGGTCGATCTGCCGTACTTCCATCACCTCGCACTCACTGTTCATCGCAGCGACCACGCGCAGCTGGCCGCTGCCACTACCGTGATCTCTCTTCTGCTCTTTGGCGTGTGGATCCGAGCCATTGCCCTTGGCGTTAGATGGTTCAGCCTCATCGAAGTTGAAGCTAAGCTTGCCCTGGTTGTAATCATGCTTCCAGCGTACAGCGTCATCCACGTCCATGTATCGCTCCGCTATCTGGAACAGCTTGTTGATGTCGAGATTCGTCGTGATCTCCAGGTCCTCGGTGAGGTGCCGATCGCGGATGCTGAACTTGAAGGCTTTGATGATGGCCCCGTCGGAGACGCTCGGGATAGAGTTCCTCGAGCGAATGAATCGACGCACAAAGTCGCGGAGAATCTCATTCTTCCCCTGGATGATACGATTCAGGTCCTTCTCCCGTCCAGGACGCTCGTAGGAGCTCTGAAAGTTGGAACGGAGATCGTCCTGTATTTGGCGCCATGATCGGAAGGAGCCAGGCATCTGATTGAAGAGCCAGGTGCGCGCCGCGCCATCCAAAACCGTCGAGAGGTAATTAGCCATCACGGCCTCATCTCCACCAACTACTAGGATTGTGGTCTAGTAGATCGAGAGGAACTCGTCAGGATTCTTGGTCACGTCAAACCGCTCGATCGCAGCGGGTTTAAATCGGGCTGACAAGCGCACCCGACGGAGGTCGACGGAGTATGCTGGGCAGCCGTAGGCCGGCGCAGCGCCATGCTGAGCATGGCGGCCATTGCTACTGGAGCTGGAGTCGCGATCATCGCAACGTCCGTACTCAAGTCGGTAGTGCAGCCGGCGTCGATTGTGATGACTGGGCCCAACCTCACTCGACCAAGGACCAAGCTCGCTCGACCTAGGGCCCAGCTCGCTATTGAGGTCAAGCTCGGAGGACTAGGTTGGATTGCAAAAACCGGCAGTTACCGAGTCAAGGAGGGGCCTTAAAAGGTTGAGTTAAGGCAATCGTGAGCAACGGTTCCCAGCGCCATTATCGTCATGCTTCATTGCGCATCATGTCCGGATCTGGCGCCACTCCCTCGAGAATCTCACCCGGTCGTTTTCTGTAATGAACTAAGCAGTAGAGGTATAAAGACCTTCCCCCTGCTCGGGGAAAGGGAGATAGCACACACGACACAAAAACCAGTCCTCGACCTCGGCTCGAGCACCTATTGTATTCAACCATAGTGCATCATCGTCTACCTTTCATCTCCGGGCAAGACTGGAGTAGAGCTGTTACCCGTACTAGAGGCTCGAACCAGTATAACTCCTCGTGTCAACCGCTCCCTTCCTCTCACTCTTAGCAGCGATCAGAGTTCCTCCCTTCGTGCGGGCACGACCTTGGGCTCCATTCCAACATCACTCTCACCTCTTTCTGCAGTCAGGCGATCCCGATCGTCGATAGATAGCAAGTTAAAATTTAGAGTTTCTACTAAAGAAACATTGGAAATGGAAAGATCATTTGAGTTAGTGATTTTACCCAATCCAATTACCTTTCCCTTGCTATTGTCACCAAATGTGATCTTGTCATGACTTCCACTCCCAACTTCAAATGTGGTGAACATTTTTCGGTCCCCGGTCATGTGTTGGGTGCAACCACTATCAAGCACCCAATGCCTTCCATCGGTTTTCTAGTTTACCTACAAAAGAAAATAAAACTTTTTTAGGTACCCAAATTTGTTTGGGTCCTTGGAAGTTAGTAACTAAGGATTTGGGAACCCAAATGGTATTCTTTTTGCAATCAAGTATAAGAGTGCCAATGAACTTAGCTACAACTCTATTATCTCTAGATTTCTTAAGCACATAACAAGAATCGTAAATACCCATTTTAGGAGCCTTGCCCATGGGACAATCATTTGCCATATGCCCTATATCATGGCACTTATGGCAAAACTTTCCATTTGATTTTATAAACCTTGGAGCCTTGTAGCCCACTTTCTAATCTTCTTGGGAATGAACCCAAGGCCTTCTTTGTTGTAGGAGTATCGTTGACCATTTAATATTTTGTTAAGGGTAGTCTTGCCCCTGAAACATCTATCCAAGCTCTTACTTAGCTTGTTAACTTTCTCCTTGAGCTCATTATTTTCTAACACAAGTAAAGAATCAGTAATATTTCTTAAGCAAGAATTTGAGTCTAATTTTGAGCTACATGGTAAGTCAAATAAATCATCACAAGATGTAGCTGTACAAGTTTTAGATGCATTGCAAGAGAAAATTTGTACAATAGGCATGGCATCGATAATATCACAAGTAACACCTATATCTACTTTGGATTTAGAATTATTCTTAAGAAGGAGAGTCTCATGAGTATTCTTTAGCTCCTTATAATAATCCTTGAGAGATAGTAATTATTTCCTTAAGACCTTATACTTGGACTTCTCCTTGCCAAGATATTCATTCAAGTCCTCAAGAATATCTATTAGTTCATCATATAAGGGATCATCATCATCATTATTCGTTTTGACCTTGTGGTCTCCTTTTGCATTGAGGCAAGTGGGAGTAGAGAACAATGATAGAGCTGAAGAGGAACGCGGTATGCTACGCTAGCACAAAATAAAAAAAAATTACCGCATAACCAAAAAGCTACTCGCAAGAAGGGGATCATAGATTAGATTACCACTAGACACGCAGTTGCGGAACCCTTCACGCGTTGATGTAGTGGATCGTCCTCGCCGCAGTCGTTGCATCGATGGAGTGGATCGTCCTCGCCTTGCCATGGATCGTCCTCCCACACCGCAATCGCAGTAGCGTCACCGCAGTAGTCCACACGTCCGGGGATGGAACGTCGTGCGTCGGTGTGCAAGCACATGGTCGCTCGACTGGGGCAGTGAGAGGAGGAGGCTAGGGTTTCAGGTGAAACACTTCTAGACCGTAGGAAAAGCACTCCCTGCGCCCACCCTCCTCCACTCCTTATATAGCCACGAGATGAAACCCTAAAATAGGGCCCATCAGTGTGCTAAGCCCACGAGGTCCATTAATTACGGATCCAATCCAAATTAATGCGTCCCAGCCCATTAAGTGTGTGACCCTGCAGGTTCACGTACGTTTGGACATAGATTCGGAAAACTCCTTTTCAATCCAATAGTTGGTAGCGGCTCCTTGCAAAGCATGCCAACTCCCAAACATACTATGATCAAATCAAATAGAACCTATCAAAAGTACTCATGTAATAATCCCTTTGCCAAGTATATGAAGATTGAACTCAAGGCGAGAAGCATGTCATCCTTTGATGATTCAATCCATCTCTCGTATCTGTGATATATTAATAAGTTGTGATTGACTCCTCAATCATTCTTCCTTAATCATATCACACGAGTGGCCTTGTCATATATCTTCGTTTCATTGGAGTGGCAAATTCCATCTTGACTGCTCACTTCCCTCTGCACGTTTTATAGTAAACATGAAAGCTACCTTTATAACTATCTGGTTAGGAAGTAGTGTTTGATAGCCCCAAGGAAAACTATTACACATGTAGTGAATATGACAATCTCAGGTCTAAGGATCATATCTACTATGTATGAGATACACTGATGACACATAAGAATGTAACATTCTCGCAGTGTCTCATTACGGGTCTATCTAACCCATGTTCTTCAACATGCGTCCACAATGTATAGATGATATCTCCATATCCCATGATCTATGAAGCATGATCATCGATCACTACATGTGCTGATCTATTCATTGTTGTCCTATATGATGATATCCGATCAGAGATATTTATTGAATTACATCAACAAATAAAGAGCTTCATAAGCAAGTCACATACTTGTTGATCAATACAATGATATAAATTAATTGGACCAATAATCATATTATTATTCATAAACATAGTCATGTTACAATCATCTAAATGATTGCCTCAAGGGCATAACACTAACAAGAGCCACCTTGATAGCAACTCCGGTGAGTCCCTTCTTCTTGGAAGGTGTATCATCATCAGAGGAGTTGGAGTCAGAATATTCCTCATCAAAATTCCACTCTCCAATATGAACTTTGCCTTTGCCATCCTTATGAAACTTTTTGAAAAGTTTCTTCTTGCCATTGAATTTCTTCTTCTTGGATGGCTTGGACTTATCCTCCTTCTTGTTAGGGCAATGAGAGGTAATGTGGCCATTCACATCACAATCATAGCAACAAATGTTGGCGCAGCGCTTGTTGCTAGTGTATTGGCCCTTCTTGTTCTTGTGAGGAGCGCTTGAGCTTGAGCGTCTCTTCATGAACCTCCTCATTCTTCTCACAATGAGTGTCATTTCCTCCTCAAAGTCATCTTCTTCATAATCAAGTGCTTCATCGCTTGATTCCACATTTGCCTTGAAGGCATTGTTCTTCTTTTTAGAAGAACTTTGTTCCAATAGCTCCTCCTTGTCCTTCTTGTACAACTCATTTGTAATGAGGTTGTCCAAAAGACCGGTTGGCGTCATCCTTACCAACTCGAGAGAGTTGAGGAACAAGATCACCAACGTCTCATACTTGTTCGGTAGAGCCCTAAGCATCTTGCGAACAACGTTAAGATCGGTGAACTTTTCACTGTTGTAGCCCTAAAAAATTTTCAAAACTAGCCCCCTTCGGATTTTTTGCAAATTTGGCCCTCGGGCCAGCAAATGCCGCTCACGGGGAGTGTGGCAATGCCACGATGCGACACATGGCATTGACGCGCTTCCACTCAATGAATTGCGAATAAAAAAAGGTTATACATCGGTACTATAGCTTGGGGTGAAAACGGATCGGATACGAACGGATAATGGATCTACCATATTTGTTTTTATATTTTTCTCGGATGCAGATACGGATACAGATAGTCCGGATATGAATACGAATACAAATAATATCGAATACAGATATGGAGCGAATACGAATACGGACACGGATATTTATCGAAACACGATAACCCCTTAGATTGTACACACAAAATTTTAAAAAAGCAACTAGTTTATTTGCTCAAACATTCACGAAGAATATGTAATGACCCAAGATTTGTATTATTTGTTGAATTATATTTAAAATAATAAATTATGTATTTATGAGTTTTTATGCATTTTTAGATACTTATTTAAAATATTTTCCTATTAAGGACAATAATTTTAGAATTTTATAGAAAATTTTAAATCTGATAAAATATTTTAAATAATTTTTTTAAATGATAAATTGTGCTAGGAACTTCCCTAAAAAATTTCATAATTTTTGAAGCCGGTTTGCCCATTTTAATAATTGAAATTTGATTTGTGGATTAATTAAATTAGAAAACGATTTTGAAATTCAAAAACCTTTTTGGGCCAAAAGAGTAGACTTGGCCCAACCCACATGCATATCCAAATATCCAGCCCATAAATAACTAGATTATCCGGATCCGTATCCGTATCGGACGGATAGTGAGCTACCGAATCTGTATCCATATCTGATCCGATACTATCGAACAAAAATCCGATCTAACCG
Source organism: Otatea glauca (assembly GCA_036346275.1). Classification (NCBI taxonomy): domain Eukaryota; kingdom Viridiplantae; phylum Streptophyta; class Magnoliopsida; order Poales; family Poaceae; genus Otatea; species Otatea glauca. The sequence continues at coordinate 24,507,118 of CM070715.1, forward strand.
ATCTGTATCTAAAAATTATCTGGATCGGTCGAAAACTATCTGATCTGTTTTCATCCCTAACTGTAGTGCTACACTATTATAGTACCGCTACATGGTATTGTAGAATGCTGTTTTTTATCCGCTGATCCCTGCCATGGCCGCCTCCTATCCCGCCTAACCATGCCATGGTAGCCACTGCACCCTACTATACCAGGCACGCCACGTCATGGTAAAACTTGCGCAGACTGAGTCGTACTGTCCCTCTGTCACACCGCCGGGCCTCTACGCCTCGCTACTCTCTCTATCCCACCGAAAGTCTTGGCACGCTCACATGGCCTTTCCACCGTATTTTCCTGCTTGGGCCAACTTCGATGTCCTTTTCCCCCTAGCCGAGCGTGTAGCTCACGGGCACGATCGGTGATCGCTCTCCCGACCCCTATTTAAGCCAAGCTGAGCTTCTCTATTGCCTCCCCGCACCACCTTGAGCCTCCCCTGCCTGAGCCGATGCCCAATTGCCACTGTGTGCCGCCATTGATGGCGAAGCTCTTCGAGCCGCCGAAGCTAATTGGCCTACCCGGTGAGCCAAAGCTTAATTCCTTTGACCTGAGGCATCTCTAGCACCCCTTAAGCCTCCTCACCATCTTGTTTATAGCTCGGATCGCTCACAGCGACCCCGGTGTTGTCTCCTTCTTCCTCGACTGTAGCAACCATCGCCAGAGCTTCTCAGCCACTCCCCAGTGCATCAAGGTACCAAAATGGACTCCTTAACACCCTAGATTGTTTCCCCTTGCTAGCTCGAGCTTAAGAACCTTTGACTCTCTCTCACAGCTACCCAAAGCCTTCTCCGTCGTTTCCTCTCACCGCCGGCCACCTTTGGTCACCCATCGTTGTCGCCGGGGCCTCCCCTGAGTTCCTCTCACTCCTCTCGAGCTAACTGTACCATTCATACCTCGCCAAGCACTGCCGGTGAGCCCTTCTCCGCCCTACTCTGCTCTCAGGTCACCAACAGGTAGGCCCCACCGGTCAGGTGCCCGAGCTCTCAGTTTCGCCCGTGCCAAGTAACTAACAAGGTGACCCCACCTATCAGATTTTCTAATTAAAACTTGTTTTAGTTAATGAGTCTATGACATGTGGGCCCTAGTAGGTTTAAAACTTCATTTGGATCGGTATTAGTGAAAGGGTCACTAACATGTGGGCCCCTACTGTTAGTAACCGGAGATAAATTGAAAATTGGAGAAAATGAGAAATACATATTCACTATTGGAAGCATATTTTGCTATTTTCTGATATTTTCATAATATACAAAATTCAAATGCTTATAACTTTTTCAAACGAGGTCCAAATTGAGCCAAACCAGCTTCTAGTTTTTAAAAAAATCATAAACTTTCTGATTCTACAAAAAGATTTAAAATTTTACCACTATTTATATTTAAAGTTCTAATTACAATGTTTCCTAGCACATTCAAAATTTAAAATGTTTATAACATTTATAAATAAAATCCAAATTTAGTGAGATCAAATCCTAAATTCATATAAAATCATGAAAGTTCCATTCTTGCAAAAATATTTTAGTCTCAGTTTGAATTAAAGTCCTATTTAGGTTAATTATCAACCCATTCAAAATTCAAATAACTGTAGCCATATTAAATAAACTCCAAATTTAGTGGAATCAATTTATAAAATCTTATACACTCATGAACCCTATGTTCTGTAATAAAACATAAATTTGGGCCCAATATGAAATAAATCCCTATTTAAAATAACTAGTAACACCTTTAAAAAAATTTAAAAATTCATAACTTATGCAAACGAACTCCAAATTTGACAAAACCAACTTTTAATCCATTCTAAAAATATGAGCTTTCTGTTTTAGCAATAATGTTTGGATTTTGACTTGGTTTGAGTTATTTTGCTTCTTGTTATTGCTCGTCGACGTATTACTTGTAGACATTGATGGCTCAGACACCTTCTCCGATAACCTCGACTCTGCCCCCAAAACAAACAAGCAAGGCAAGCACCCCCTTTGATCATGTTGTTCCTAGTATTTAAATTAATTTATATTTTCATTGTCAAATTTATTTATACATGCGTGTATTTTTCATAATTCGCTATATTGTGGGCATGGTAGATATTCCCGTAATTCATATAATTTTCTTAATAAATATGGTCATGTTAACCTTGATAATCCTAACGTAGGTTTAGATACTATAGAAATGTCAAATGGGTATACTCGATTATATGTGCAATTGCTTAGCCATACTTTAGATATAGGTTCATGAATGGTCACGTATACTATTTGTTCAAAAATTGAAATTTTGGGGCATAATGAGAATAAAGTTTGCTGGTATTTTGATATGGAAATCAAAATAAAAACTATGGTTTGATGCGGGCGAGGTTTGGAAATAGCCAGAAGTGCATAGGACTTGCACGTAGTATAAGGTGAGTGTTGATTAAGGACCGAACATAGTGTTGTATAATCCAAAATAATCGGAGCAATCACAAGTACTAGTATAGGATGGCATTGACCAATTAAATTACTTAGATCTAATTTTGCATGTTGGAAGGCTGGAGTAGTCGGGCTTTCTGAGATGGATTGCTTGTAGAAGTGTCTACATAGAGGTGTGGGGAAAATACATACCAATACAACAGTGTATGCCTTGCTATGGGAGAAGTGAGGACACAACAGGGATGGCATGTCGTGAGTATAGAGTGTATAAATATCTTTCACCGCCATATGTCGGGACCCGGATTTGCAAATCCAAAACTCTCTGTGTATACTGCACTAGTCCAGGATCACGCTAGTGCACACAGTAGAAACATAGATGAAATATCATTTCATACAACGAATTAACTAAGAAGAAGCAAATTATTATTAAATAAAGCAAATGACTTTATGGTCAAAGTTTACAGCACTATGCCTTAAGGGCTTAAGAAACAAATAAACTGTTGCAGCGGAAAAGACAACTTGGGCCATTCGACATGCCACAGGCAATCGTCTGGGGAACGCCTTCCTAGTCCATGTAGTCTTCATAATATTCCTCCTCATGATATTCAACATTTCCTGATCCTTCCTCGGCAACTGATCAACAAAGGTGTAAAGCCGTGAGTACAAAAGTACTCAGCAAGTCGTAGGGAACTGATGCAATATATTCATGCAAGGCTTGGCAATGGATAGTCATATGGTTCATTTGCAGAAAGCAATAACTTGAATTGAAATACAGTAAATAGATTGAAAGCATCTTTATAAAAAAGATAATAAATAACTAATAAATCAATGGTAGACAACATGAACAGAATGGCGAGGCATCACTCTACACCATCTAAAACAATTATGAACCACCAAATTCAACAGCATAACTTTAGACAATAAAATAATAGTGAAGTCCCCGTTCACATCCCAACAATTCCACATTCCCAACATTTCATGAAAACACTTTATACCTCGTGTGAAATTCCCGGGCATGTCCATGACCGCGAACGCGGCTATTCGAATAGTTTTACACTCTGCAGAGGTTGTACAACTTTACCCACAAGACATGAATTCTCATATTGCCACGCAATAAACACACTTCCTTTGGTGTGTCAGCGGAGAATCATGACAAAGCCTTTACAATGCACTGTTTAAACTCGGTACTGCCCGCTAAGGTTTCGCCCCTTAGGGCCCCCCTCTTGCGCCTTGCGAATCTACCCGTCCATCCCGGAACCCACACCACCAATTGGCAGTACTCAAGACTAGACATTGCAAATTAGTTAGCTAGGTCTGTCCCGTACCAGACTTGTGGTAGTACGGTTAGACCCAGTTCAATGACGCACAAGATTAAGTCCTTAAGTTGTCTCAGTCAAGACATCCACATCCCATTGTGCTAGAAAGCACCCCTTCACTGCACGATCAGTTGCCTGAGGGAAAACAACTTTATTCAACCAAGACCAATGGCAAACCCCGCCATGGTACAACAAATTTTACAACAGTGGCTATCGGCCACACAATTCAATATCTCATTAAGTCAAGATTAACATTATTCAACGTGTGACTTCTATCCCATCGTACAACTAAGCAGGTCTAAGCATAGATACGAAACCCAATGTTGGTAGTATAATCATGTCCAACTAGTAATGTCCCAACCTAGGGTTAACAATGGATACATGGCATCCGAATAATCAAAATGGCATAATGTCAACGAGGTGTATAGCTACTCTCATGAAATAAGCATTGATACACAAATAGCATGCAATTGTATAAAAGCAAAGTACTTTTGCAAACATAGGATAAATATGGTCAAGGGCTACAACTTGCCTTGCTGATCTAGTGCTGAGTCTTGGTCTTTGAAGTCTCCGTTCGCTCCCTCGGAATTAGCGTCTACCGGAAAAGAAAGCAACAAAACCAAATAAATACCAAACAGAGACTAAAACAAGCTCAAAACTGAAAATAAATGGCTTTGAAAGATAGAGCTTGATTTTAGAAAAATTTAGAAATTTGAATTGCCTCAATCGGAGTTCGTTTGAGAGAGAACGAGCCTCCGAAAGATTAAATTCAAAGAAAAAGGCTGAAAAGGAGAAAAACCGAATTTTCTAATTTATTTCTCTACTGGAAAATCGATTATTGACGTCATGTTGGCGTCAGCAATCAATTTCCCGAAATAAAAATAAATCAAAAATCCTTATTTCACTGACATGCGGGACCCACGGTCTATAGACCGAGTCCACGGGCTTGCGCTGGTCCACGATGGATCGGGCTCATGGGATCAGCGGCTAGGGCTGATATCACCGTGATGCGGGCAAACGCTGATGTGGCGGCTAACGCGACGGGCACGTGTCACACATCCCACGGTGGCGCTGGATCGGACAGTAGAAGAGGTGAGACCGAGACGGCGGGGACGTGGCGCAATCTTGGGCGCTGGCGCGAGATCGGACGGCCACGAACCGATGGACCAGATCGACGGCGAAGCGGTGGTGTTATTTCACCGAAGCTGAGGAAGATGACGCAAAACGCGGCGGAAAGGCGACAAATCGGGCGCAAGACTTGTCGGACCGAGAAGAAGAAGATGCGGCGAACCCGATGAGACACGCGACTACGGCGGAGAGGCACCGGAGCAGCTAGACGACGGGAAGAAAGGCTTTGGGTGGTGGCGCTACTCCGGCGAACTCGTTCTTGGCAACGAAAGGGTCTCGGGCGACGACGAATGGGGCGGCAAGTGCGGAGCAATGGGGTGAACCTCGGGCTGGGTGCGGCGACGGCTTAAATAGCCTGGGGAGGCACGCAAAACACGAAAATCGAGCGGCGGCGCGTGCGGCAGCGGGACTCCAAGACGGTTAGGGTTAGGGTTTCCGGTCGGCGGCGCAGGGCGACATGGCTGCATCTCAGCCGTCCACGTGGCGCAGAACCGTCGGCGGTGGCACGCGGGCTGGCTGGGTTGACGCGGCGGAGATGGGCCGGGCGACGCACGAAGGAGGTGGGTCATGGACGAAAACAGGGATGGGCTGGTGGAAGAATTCGACTCGAGGCAAATTTTGAAGAATAAAAATCATTTCCGAATTAATAAATTTTTAGAAATCCAAATAAAAGCAAAGAAATTCAAATAAATAGCAAATAAATTCAGAAAAAATATCCAAAAATACACAATGAACCCAACTACGACTGAAAATCTTTTGTTTGATGTATAGTTTAGTCAAATTAAATCTTTTCATTAATAGAAAATTCAAATTAAGCTTGATTAAATTGGAAAAAATGCAAATGGTTCAATTTCAAATTGAAACATTCCAAAACTCAAATTTTGGGATGTTACACCATAGCAAGGGTTTGTCATCATCGGTCTGGTACAAAGTTGGGTCTAAGTGATGTAATGGTTCATGTCATGACCTTTTGGCCACACGCCAAATGAAGTGTGAAAATAGAGGCAAAAAGAATTGGTCATATCTTGTGAGTAAAGATGTACACCTCTGTAGATTGTAAAACTTTTAAAAAAGTCATACCCACAGTCATAGTAGACTTGGTGCACTAACACTAGTTAGAAATTTTGGTATTTTCATAAAAAGGGTTGAGTTGGAAATACTGGTGGAAAAGTTGTTTAAGATATTATGCCAAGAAAGGCAAGGGATGCTTGGATACTCGCAATCATGGAGGACTGTGAGTTGTTAAATTTATGCTATTCATATTTACTATTTACATATTTGTCAAATTGCTCTTACAAATTTTGCTTACAATATATTACTTGATATTCATGTTTCAATATCACTTTATACAAACCAATTTAGTAGGCTCTCCCTTGACATAGCCTATATTTATTATACTTTTACGATACACTATAAGTCTTGCTAAGTACAAAAGTACTTAACCTTTCTTAAATTGTTGGTTCAGTGGGCGAAGAAAGCAACGTCCCTGAAGATGTGTACTTCACCGCAAGTTACGGGGACTACAACGAAGAGCTTTTCTAGGGTCTACTCCATGTCAGTTGCTTGTGGTATTTTGGGAAAAGGCTTAGCGCTGGACATTTGTATCTTTCGCTGGATTTTAATTTGGCCTTTATGGCTGTAACACCCTGGCACCCACGTGCCCCGAATGTTACACCAACAATCATCAAATACTACCAAATTACTAAAAATTTCAGCATAACCTCTGCGCAATTAGAGCGAAAAAGTACAAACAATAACATAATAGCAACTACGACATAACCATTCGAGCATAAAGTAAAGCATAGCAACAACATCATACCATAAACCTGAATTAACATCACATAAGTAATTTAAGGGAGGTGAGCTCGACCAAACAAACATCCATACAATTATAATCTTTTTACATAAGGAACTAGACCAAAAGCAAGAACTTAATCCGCAACCACTAGTAAAAAAAATACATTGCCTTCTTAACTACTCAAAAGCCTAGAGTAAGTGATAATGAGTGAATAAAGTGATGCTAAGCTCTCTCCCATAATACCGCTGTGGAGGTACCTAAAATAAAACATCACAAAACAAACGTGAGTTCAAAACTCAACAAAATGTATCATACTATAACAATTAACTTAAAACAAGAGATTTGAGCAATTCAAATATGGTAAAACCCTTGCACATAAGAACAACATCAAAAATTAACATTCTTTACTCTTTAACCATGCGATGCACATGAATGCTCATAATGCACATTTTCATAGCAAATACCGGTATTGTTGGGTGCTCACCTGTCGGTGTACACCCTCTCATTCCCATCCAGCCCGTGGAGGGGCCTACCGAGGTAGGACTTTCATGTCTCACTACGTGTGAGACATAGAGGCCCATTCGGGACACCTCTTCTGTTATAAATGCACAAATGCAAATGAAATGAATTAAATTGCAAATTGCATTCTCATCCAACATTTTCATTACCATACATAAACATAAGCATTTGCATAATCTTAAATGCATAATCTTAACATTTGTATCCTCTTAACCATAGTCACCATCATAAGCATAATCATACTCATAATCATCAATATAATTAAAATCACAAAGCAAAGCAAGCCACAAATCTTCTAGAATTCATTCTACATGATACACTTGCCTCTAACCATAAGGAGCGGAATGGCGCGAGGCTGAGGCTACTCTCGAAGTTACACCACCTAAAATAACAATTGCATACATTTCAATATCATACAATCACTACATTTCAACATCGCACCTACATTCAACCCAAACTTTGATTTCTCACATGAAGAACCAAAATCTATTCATTGATGTCCCAATAACAGAAAGGCTACAAATTCTGACCAAAAAACCCAAACAATAGAAGCATGGACTATAGGAGAGCTACCAAAGCTTACTCTTAAGTTTCAACTTGCTCAACATGCCCCAAAACTTCACTTAGCAACCAAAACCTAGCCCAGATTTTTTTTCAGCATGCTGCCACCCAGGACAACTAGCTTCAAACTAACATAATTTCTAGCATACAAATCCAAATTCAGTAAATAAATATATTTTTGGAATCTACAAGAAATTTTTCAGCTATCTCTAGGTATTAAGAAAGTTCAATTCGGCCTCTAACTAGGCATGCACAGAACAAAACTAAAACTACTGCCAGCAGCAATGCTAAACAGGATAACAGACGCAAAAATGACCGTAACTCCTAAACGGCTGAACCAAAGTTCACATTCTTAGACTCTAATTAATCACAAGACTACGATCTACAACTTCTTCTATAGCCAACCCCTCAGGAAATGGCTCTAGATTGCCCAAAACAACATGAAACCGAGACTGCCGACAACAATAGTAAGTTCTGGACAGAAGTCACAAAAATACCCATATATTCTAAACGGGTGAACCAAAAATCATGTTCTTAGACTCTAATTAAACTTAAGACCAGGATCTACAAATTCTTCTACATGCAACCCTGCAGGAAATGCCCCTAGGGACCTCAAATCGCAGATCCAAGAATCGGGATTTGCACAGCTCGAAAATTTCAGAACTTTCCCTAACTTTAGATCCACCATTTCCACCCAAATCCACCAAATCTCCCAACCCTAGAACATCCAAATCTAGCAGGACTCCTCCTAAAAACAGCACTCAAGCCACCACAAATCCCCAAAAAGAATACTACCTTCACTTACTCATAAAGGGAAACAAGGAGGGGATGTTGCAGGGAGGGGCTCGGCTGGGGGCTGGGGAAGGGAGGAGTAGCCAACAGGGAGTGCTCAGTTGGAGGAGGAAGAAGGGGGAGGAGGCGCCAGGGAGAGCTGCGCTAGAAGGAGAGCCAGGAAAAGAAAAATGCATGTGGGGATTAGGGGGATTAGGTGGGGGAAGACCAACGATATTACAACCGTACTGTATGAACAATATCTCTTTTATGTACTCATAACATTTATGTATGGATATGATAGCAATGTTGCGAATGTGCGTGCTAGCCACTTATTATGGGACTAGTACAGTATGCACATTAGATCTTCCTAGTATTCCACGCCAGAGGAGAGAGTCTCGATAGGTGTGGCGTGGGGCACTATTGAGCTAAGGGAGAGACTGACATGAGGGCCTGGCCAAAAGGTGACTGACACATGGGCTTGAGTAGAGAAGGAAAGAGAGGAGAGGCTGAGCGAGGAAGACGTATTCACTAGGGTGCATCTTTTCCACAGCAAAAATGGCTTTTAAGGCACGACGCTTTCCTTTTTCAATTTTAACTGGAATCCAATTAAGTTTTAAAATTGTGGCCAAGGGCTTCTAAAATTTTTAGAGCTATCAAACTAGCTCCAAGTTTTCTAGAAATTTTAGGGTGATTTTGAGGCAATACTGATGTTTGTATAAATATTCAAAATATTTGAGGCTCTAAATTTTCTGCAATAATTCTTTCACTGCCATAGCTTTAATTAAGAACGTTGTTCTAGATTTTTCATAAATAGCATACTTCCTCAAAAATTTATAAAAAATTTCAAGGAGGTCCCTCAGACCCAGGGTTAACAATATTGTTTCGAACTCATATTTTGACGACTCGACGCTATCGAAAACTATGTAAAACTTCTCAAAATTCGCTAAAAACCGAACGATTTGGAAAGTCAAACGAATTTGAAATCTGGTCAAACCGGCAAGCGAATTTCAAACAAAAAGGCTTGAATTTCGAGCAGTTTTTGGCAAAACCCGCCAAAAACCGGTGAGAGTTGGAAAAAATGGGAAAAATTGCAAAAACAAATTGTTGTAAAAATTTTAAAATGCTATTGAAGGCCCAAAAAATAGGAAAATGTAATAAATATATAAAAAGTATGGGAAAACATGAAAAAATTCTGGCATGAAATTTCCTAAATATGGAAAAATTTCGACATGATATTTGTTATATTTTAGACAATTGCAAGTTATAAAGTAGGTATTTAGCAATAATATGTCAACAAATAATCTTTCATTTCAATACTACTCACATATCAATCCAACAAGTGCAAAAATAGGCATTCACATATCAATATCATTCACATATTAACACCATTTACATTTCAACACCTTCCATTGCTACCAAATATACTTCAACAAATATTGCTACTAAATATAATTGAACAAATATTGGACTAAATATACTTCAACAAATATTGCTACTAAATATAATTGAACAAATATTACTACTAAATATACTTCAACAAATATTGCTACTTGACATAATTGAACAAATATTGCTACTTGGCGTACTTCAACAAATATTGATACTTGACATACTTGAACAAATATTGCTACTAAATATAATTGAACAAATATTGTTACTAAAATATGTTTAAGTAAATATTGTTACTTGACATACTTGAACAAATATTGCTACTAAATATAATTGAACAAATATTGTTACTAAAATATGTTGAAGTAAATATTGCTACTTGACATACTTGAACAAATAGTGCTACTAAAAAAACTTCTAATTTCTTTTCTTTTTCGGATTTTCTAATTTCTACATTTTGAATGGCTCAAAAACGTCTCCAATCTTCGTTTTTTAAAAAAATATTCACAATAGAGGTTATAAAGCTATTAATACTAATTTTAGGGAAATTTTAGATGAATTTTTTGAATTTGAATTTGAACTTTACTAGTAAACCAAGCGTTTTCTCTTTTCGACCGGAGCAGTACGGGAGGTTTTTGCTGTTTTTGAACGGTTTTCGTCGGTTTTTTGAACCCTGCTCGGACCATTACAGATTTAAGTAAAATATTTTCAGATTTGTGATGACTTAAATTTGAAGTTGGAAAATCATAAGTAATAACTAGGTCATTGAAAAAATATTTTCTTTAAATGTCAAACATTTCCAAAAAAATCATAAATAACTCAAAAAATAACTTGAAAACTTTATTATTTCAATTTGGGCAAAATTGGGATGTTACATTTCAACTCCGAAAACTTTCAATTTGAAAACATTCGGTTCAAAAAGTTTCGATTAAAAAACTTTCGAAAGTGGTTAAAAATACCAGCTTTCAAAAACTTAAGGGAAAAATTGAAATATAACAGTTAACTTGGGGAACGACATAGGCTTGCATTGAAGCGAGGGAACGGCAATGGCAACGGTGTTGGCCGTGATTAGAAGCGTGGTGAATCTTGTCTGCTCACAGTCTTATCCAAAACAGAAGCCATACGAGCCACTCAAACAAACCCGTCTCTCTCTCTCTCTCTTGCTCGCTCGCTCTCGCTCACCACAAGCACCTGAGCATCATCATGAAGGGGCAACATGGCTTCGTGGTGATGTGCCTCGTTGCCGGAGGTAGAGGCAGTGAGGCCGAAGAAGCAACAACGGCTCATGCCCAAATAAGGAGGTGACATCATTTCACGGAGAGGCGACAGCGTGGCTCATCACCAGAGCCGGAGGTGGTGCAACAGGAGGAGCAACCACTCCTCCCGGCCGGAGATGGAGGCACGTACTTGCGGCTCCCGGTCGGTGATGATGGCGTGGCTCGTAACGATGAGGCGGCTAGCCGAGGTAGGCGTGCCTATAAACATGCACTGAATCTCTTTGAAACTTTTTTTGAGACTGTCTGAAACCTAGTGAAACATGATGAAACAAGGAAGAAACTTTTTGCTTGAATTTTTGAAACGTCCTCGAAACCTTTTGAAACTTGTTCAAATTTTTATGAATCTTGTTGAAATCTACAAAAATCTTCTACTAAAACCTTTTTGAAATACAACTTTTAAAAACTTCTAGGAAACTCACTTTTCTATCAAGTTTCGTATTTTTTAAACCCATTGAAACACTCAAAAATGCATTGAAACTCTCTGAAACCTAGTGAAACTTGATAAAACAAGGATGAAAATTTTTCTTGTATTTTTAAACTTCCACGAAATCTTTTGGAATTTGTTTGAATTTGTGAAACTTGTTGGAATCTACTTAAAAGTCATGTCGAAGCTTTCTTGAAACTTTGATTTTTAAAAAAAACCAGAAACTTTCACGAAACTTGTTGTATGTTGAAACTTACATGAAACTTGCTGCACCATTGAAACTCCATAAAACTTTCCTATACCATTGGTAGCACTTTCAATGGTATACCTTTGGCTAGCTGCTCCCATCAATAAAATCGGTTTCTGAATTTGTATCAATAGGATCAGTTTCTGAATTTGTCGTGGAACAATAAAGAAATCCCTACTGAATGAGCCTGAAACTATCGTAACACTCGCACAAAATTTTGTATGGTTTCTAAATTTGTACAGTTAACTCTTATGATCTTTCATAGCATTTGTACAGTTAACTATCATAAGAGTTTGTTATGTGCCGACTTCGTGAGAGATCGAATCACATAAATCAGTAGCAGTAATTGAGGTAATTTGGGGAAGAATACAAGAGAAATAAGAAGGGTACGGGGAAGAACAGTGGAGGGGAATAGACTTCAGTCCATTCCATCGATCGATACAATTGCGTACAGGACTTTTCTTTTAACCACCCAAACACCACACTGACCAGTGGGACCCAGCAACCAAGGACCAAGTGCATTCACACCGCATCCAAAACTTTATCTGGGTATTACAATGCGTGGCAGTTAAATATTAGAGAAGTGTTTCAATGTTTTTTCTTCTAATATAAGTTGCATAAATTTTAAAATAAGCAAAAAGATAAATAATCATTATCTACCGTTCATTCATACTTTAATATTTGTGCAACTATTCATACTTTAATATAATATTTGTGCAACTGTGAAAAGCAGTTGCACAAATATTAAAGTATGAATGAACGGTAGATGATCATTACTTATCTCTTCGCTTGTTTCAAGATTTGTACAACTTGTATTGAGAGGGAAAGTATTGAAGCACCGCTCAGTTTTATATTGTGTGTATCATTATATAGATAATCAATTAATTATATAAGAAACTATTATATACAACTATATAAATAATCTATCGTATGAATTATCTTTAGTCCTATCTATAGATGATATGAAGGTGTATTACAAATAATTGTCGTCTGTACCACTGTATATGCCCTTAGCATTTGTATAAGTTTACCATCGTAAGGTTTGTAGGTTAGCTCTTCTTGGGAATCAATACAATCAGTTTCTGAATTTGTACAGTTAACTCCGGTATGATTTCCTTTTCATATAAATCAACAAAATTTGGCAGGCGGATACACAGCATGGGTACAAGAAACCTTTCCTTTGGATAGTTGACAAGGCAGCAAGCAGCAAGAAGCCTGCTCACTGCAGAAAGAATTGCCTAATATACAAAAAAAAAAGAACCAAAGAAAGTTATAAAGCTATCCTATCAGAATGAACAAAAGATCACTGTGTGACCCCCTACCCCTAAGCTCGAGCCATCGTACTCATCTGAACTTCTGGATGAGTGGCATCATGAGAATCCTGCGACTTCTCCATTTCTCTCGCGATCTGAATGTCACTGGGGATGAAATGCACCCTGATGGCCTTTGCGGCAAAATGAGGGATCATTCCAACGACAATTACTGCAAGAAGCAATGCCCAAAACAATCCAGTCCCCATCACCTCGTAGATTGCCCTGTCATACAATTACAGAATCAGCAACCGTGTAGTTTTTTCCCTATAAGCATGCAAGCAAATGGTAAGAATGAGTGCGTACCAGAAACCAGGCAAGATAGGTATAGAGTCTATGACCATGACGCAAATCAATGTTGCAACAATGCTGCCCCATATTACTGCATGCGTGATCCAGTTCCACCTGATGACATCCATTGCAAGGTGAATGTTAACAAGAATGACAACAGACAGTGTCCAGAGATCTCCCAGGCTGGCGCCGTCAATTGTACTCTTTCTGTATGCGAGGTAAGGAATGAAAAAGACTGCGAGGCTCTGCCAAATGGAGTCCATCATGATAAAAATGAACAGCCTTAGGTTGTAATTTTCCTCGCGCTGCCCAGAGCCATAGAGTTGGGGATATTTCAACAATGTCCTCCGACTCAGATCTTTATCGAGAATGGCGACAACAATAGTCGGGACAGCAGTATATATCACAGAATATAACACACTGCTCCACTCAGTTATTGCTGTTGTTAGGGTGAAACCAGTGTAAAGTACATACCTGCAATGGTTAAGGAGTTTATGTTTAACTCTAAATGCAGATTGGACAAACTAGGTAACAAAGGAAGTGCACTTACCAGAAAAGCACAAAGACAAAAGTAGCATTTCTGTAAAAGTTGTATAGGATCATGTAGCTCATTCTCTGGTAGTTCCAGTGGCCATGAACCAACAACAGGGGAACCAAAAATCTGAATTGCCCCATGGCAAAATCTGAGGCCATAACAGCTTGCCTCCCCTCTTGCCCACTGATGCCAATGCCAACATCGGCCATTTGAATCATGGAAACATCATTTGCACCTGAAAAGGTACTTCTTTTCAGATTGATAAAAATCCAGTAATTACAAAGTACATAGCTGAAGTACCCAACTAGCTTTAAGAAAAAAATCTGTACCATCTCCAATAGCTAGAGTCATGTCACTTGTTCGCTTCTTTATTAGATCAACAATGCCAGCCTTCTGTAGGGGAGCAACCCGGCAACATAGAACAACATCACAAGCTATTGCGACTTCAAAAAGCTGCAAAATTGGTATTCCATTAGTTACTAATAACAGAATTCACTCAGATGATACAGATACTAGTATGATTGCATACCTTCTCCTCCCGTTCGGTATCAAAAATGTAGACGAGACTGTTACCATCGATGATCAAAGCGAGGGGCACTCTAGCTTGAGAGTCTGTCGATAATGACAGAAGTTTGTTAACCATGGAGATTGCATCATCAAGACTCTTTCTACATGACTCTCTTGAGTGACTATTGATTACAATCTGTGTCATATCCCTTGTCAAAAGCTTGCAGGAATAGCCAATGGAGATGGCGGTTTCTTGCTTGTCACCTGTCAATACCCAAACCTTAATCTCTGCTTGCCTCAGTTTTTCGATTGCTTCAGGTACTCCATCTTGCAGCTTGTCTTCAATACCAGAGGCTCCCAGTACACGCAGGTTCCGCTCAATATTGGCAGCCACGCCACGGAGTAGGTTCCCTCTTCCTAGTAGTGCGGTGCTAGCCTTCTCATAATCCATTTGCCACTCCTGAAACTCTGCCTGGCTAAGTTCCCGCATACCGATGACAAGTGTTCTCAGGCCTAACGATGAATATGAATGGAGATGATTCTCAGTTGCTTGAACAACATCTGGATTCAGTATTTTGTCAATGACTCCAGACATGGAACTATCTGCGCCTTTTACAAACAGCTTGACAGTCTTGTCAGGGCAGCCAATTATAACTGACATCCTCTTGCGATCGCTGTCAAACTCATGAAGACCAAGTACATCAAACCTGCACATGAATTCCGGTGAAGGAAATTAAATAAGCAAATGTTTTCTGAAAGTCATTAACTATGTTTAACAGAACAGAAAGGTTACAAGGCCCAGATGCACAAATATACTGAAGTAAAGCGAAGCATTGCATTAACAAGCACAAGTCTTCTACATCTACAGAAACAGTCAGGAAATCAACTCAACCAATTGCATTCATCAACCAATGCTAATTCAAGTGAGGCAGCTCGTAGAATTTTTCAGTGTCCCACTACCACAGATAGCATCAATTTTATGCATTGTGAACCTAAAAGAGGATGCAACCAACAGGCAAAAACCAACCAAGTTTCGACCACTAAAAGACTCAAACTGACGGCAAAGTGTACTACCATGAGAGTGAAAAACCGCACGTCTCTTTGTCCCTATTCATAATGCTAATCTATCAGTGCCTCCCCACCGAAAGCGTCAACCAGTGCCCACGTTTTTAATCGCAACGAAGGATGTCTCGATCTGTACCTCTGCTTCTCACCAAGGACGTCAATTACAATGTGCCCGGAGGTTCGTTCGAGAAGCACCAAACCATACGCCGCCGCGGCAGAGACCAACGCCTGCTCGTCCGGCGACTCGCCTTGGTAATTGATCACTTTCTTCTTTGGGTCCGGGTCATCAAGGATCATAGGAACAATGGTGTTGCACGTTGCCAGGGCAAGGAAGAACTCTCGGGCGTACCTCCCTTGCTCGGTATCACCCCCATCCCTGAGCAACTCCACCAGCTCTCTGTCGACGTTAATGGGCATCTTTGGTGCCCAAATTCGATCACCCTCTGCTATGAATCAGAAGCGATCAATTCCCAACCATGACTCCCCTAATGAAAATAATTCATTCAGGATAAGAGATAGACTAGTCCTACCAACAGGTTGCTGCCGTGTGATGTCACTGTAATCGACACCCTCAATGCTTGCACACCGGAACTCCATCTTGTTCTGCGTAAGCGTGCCGGTCTTATCGGAGAAGACGCACTTAACCTGGCCTAGGTCCTCGTTGATGTTGAGAGACCTACACTGGAACCTCGAGTTGGACGACGCGTCGTACAGCCTCGTGTCCCGGATCATGAAGTAGGCCTGCCCGAGCCTGACCAGCTCCATGGAGATGTAGAGCGAGATGGGGATCATGATCTGGAACACGATGACCGCCATGAGAAATATGAACACGATCTGAGCCGCTATGCCGTAGTAATTGTAGTTTTTGTTCTTGTCGTCGCTCAGGTAGTCTTTCTTGTGGAAGAACTGCGCGAGCTCGAGCTCGGTCTCGTGGGTGCGCAGCCACACGCCAGAGAGCGCGGCCACGAGCGCGCAGAGCACGATGAGGATCGCGGAGAGGAAGAGCGTCTCGCGGTTCATGCTCGTCTCGAGGCGGCTACGCTTGGTCGGCCCGCCCGCGTTGTTCAGCATTGCCTTGGTCTCGCGCCCCGAGTACACCACCACGCCGACGGCCCAGGACGTGTTCTTGAGCTCGCAGCCCCGCAGCACGATGTTGGACGGGCCGAGCGGTATCCGGCGGCTCTCCCCCTCGATTTCGAGGTTGGCCTGGAAGCCATAGATGTTGCGGTTCGGGCGCTCGCAGCGGATGATGGCGCCGGTGAGCTGGTCGGGCGGCGTGGTGAATGTTTCTTGCTTTGCGTAGCGAGTCTTGAGGTTGGACTCGCCGTCAAGGTTCAGCGTCTGTACGTAGGCGACGCCCGTGGGGTCACTGGTAGTGAGGAGGACCATGTCCGCCGGGAGCGACTCGTCGACGGTGACCCGCACGACGTCGCCGACGCGGACGTGCTTCCACTCGGTCTGGGCGAATTGAGCGCCCGAGCCGGGGGATAGGACGGCGGCGAGGCGGTTGTTCTCCGCGCGGTCGGACCGGTGGCGGCGCCAGTCCTCGTACGCGTCCTTGACGGCGGTGACGATGAGGACGAAGGCGAGCGGCATGACGGAGGCGCCGCGCCCGAAGACGGCGAGCTGGGGGAGCTGGTTGAGCACGGCAATGACGAGGAAGTAGACGTAGGCGAGGCGGTGGAACTGCTCGAACAGGTTGCGCGGCAGGAACGTGAGCGGCGAGTACTTGGCCGTGCGCACGGCGTTCCCCGCGAACTCCAGCCGCTCGTTGGTGCGCGCGGGGTCGCCCACGTGCACCACCCGCGCGTCCTCGTCGCCTAGGTCCTTCTGCGACGCCGACATGTGCCGCGACGACCCGTATCCCTCGGCCATGGCGGGCGGGCGCGCGCTCTCCCTGACCAGCCAAACCCGCCGCGTCAAACAAGGAACCTCGAATCCTCGCCCGTGCTCCCGGGCATGGCGATCCCGACGCGCACGTCAAGGTCGGATTTTGACCCGCGGATGGGCGGACACAGGAAACAGGGGAGGAACGGGGCGGGGCAGAGCAGAAGACGAGTTGGGTTATGGCAAACAAGAACCGCGGCGATAGGTTGGGTTGAAGTGGATGCCTGGGAGTAACTACGGCGAGTGTTGCATTAAAGATCGGCTGCTGCGAGCGGAGGAATTTTTATTTCAGGAGGAGGAGGAGGAAAGGAAAGGGGGAAGATATACGCAAACTTGCGGACGAGTTTGGCCATGGCGCTTAAAATCTGGCAGGGGGCAGTTTTTTTATGTACAAACCGGACATAGGTTAACAAGGTGATTATAGAAACACCCACTTAACACGTATGTATATATATTCGTTTGAGCAGTGTTTCAATACTTTCTCTTCTAATACAAGTTGCACAAATCTTGAAATAAACGAAGGGGTAAGTAATTACTGTCTATCATTCATTTATGCTTTAATATTTGTGTAATTGTTAAAAAGAAAAGTACTTGTTTTTAATTATTTGGTGAGGCATAAGAAATTCAATTCAGAGGATCGAACTATGATGCGCAAAAGTTGTGAGTTGTGAGGGTAAAGGCACCGATTGTGAGAGAGAGAGAGATATGTAGACTTCGGTGTGTGCTCTGGGGCACTCTATCCTTCCTTGTGTTTGTTCTGTTAAGTCTAACAAGAGATATAAATTAATTGTTAGTTGAGACCTAAAAGGCTATTAGATATTGGATTTGGAAGAGATGTGATAATGCTCTGTCCTCCTGGAAGCTTCCTTAGCCCTGAGGAGACGACAGAGAAAACAAGAGAACGAGGCTAACAGAGCTACTACTTTCAGCATTTGATTTCGAATCAGGGCAAGGCTTGCAATTATGTTAAACTAACAGGTGGGTGGGCGTATAATATATATTTTTAGATTAAGGATGGGTGTATAATATATATGGAGCACCACATATTTTAGCCGGGGAGAATCTTGGTAGGAAACCACTATGCTTCAAAGTGGACTTTTTTTAAGCCCTCTTGCCTCATTTTTTTTTTATAAATTCTAATCCTCTCCCGAAATGAATTGTAAATCTAACCCCCTCTACCACGCTCTCTTATTGCAAGAGCCGGTCTGCCACACTCCGGGAGCACGGGAACAGGTGAGTGCGGCGGACGGTAGGCACCGGCTAACGAGCGCGGGAGCGCGCACTGCCGTGACAGCCGGGCGCAGGAGGGGAGATGGTCTACCGTGGTCGATGAGCGTTGGAGACCGCCTCCCACGGTAGGAGAGCGCGTGGAGGATGTTGGAGATACTAGATTTGTAATTCCTATCTATACAGTGCTATATTTGGAAGGAAAAAAAAAGACAAAGAAGCTAAAAGTCACCACTTCCTCTGCTTCTAGGGTACAGAAGCCATAAATCTTCGTTAAGCCGTCGGTCAACGTCCGCACAAGCTTACTTAGACAGAGTTGACATCAAACCCCCAACTGAAAACTTTCCAATAACTACGTACGGTCATGTGCTGTAAGCTTGGCGATGAGTCATCCATGGTTTCCTTCTAGAAGCTCATGCGTGACGACAGCGCATGCGCCATCGGAGCCCCCTGTCCGATCTCCATGACCAATTGCACAAGCGCGCCAAGCTAGGTTGCACTAAATACTGCTTACTCCTGGCTCTACGTACGTGCATGTTCCTATTGGTTTCAAAATTCTAATGGACGACATGACATTGTGAAAAGTAATTCTGAGACGTTGGAGTGTGCCCATCGATCAGAGCGTGGCAGCGGGTGATGAGGTGAAATATTTTAGGCGTTTGTGACGAAAACTTGAAAAGAAAATTTGGTGATGCTAGTAGCATGGCGCAGCATCAATTGTGCACAGTGCTGGACGAGCACTGTGCAGACTTGAATTCCTGAAAAGATGCCGAACGGGAGGCATTGTCCTAAGATTCAGAGCTCGTCGCAGTATATGGATAAATGGATGGATAGATGGACAGCTGCATGAACTGACCACGCCATATCGCTCGCACAGTAGACTTGACTAGAAAAAAATCATTACAAGTTGTATTTTTATGCTTGGATTTGATGTGTCCTTGGAAGGAAAGAAGAGTACTTGTAGGAGCTAGCAGGAGAGGACAGAGGTGCCCTTTCTTTTTTCCTTTCTTCTTCCCTCTTTTCCTGCTGAACCTGGTTGGATCAACTCTACGGTTCTACCGTTGTACTATCTTTTTCTCAGGAAAAAGGGCAAAGAAACTGGCCCCAAAAATAACACAGTGAAAAAGGGCAAAGAAACTGGCCCCAAAAATAACACAGTTTTACCATGCAGAAATTCGATGATATTAATATGTCCTGCACCCAACGAATTTTGATCACTATTTTGGAGAAGCTTGGTTTTTTTTTCGTCAAGTATAGATGAGATTTCTTGCCCATGAAGCCCAGGCATGTTGACGGAAAGGTTTTAGCGAATATGTTCCCGTGTTTAGTTGTACAAAATTGACCGATCAAAGAGGATATGACCGAGGAAGGATCTATTAGAATCATGTGGGCTCCAAGATTAATTAGATCGAGTCAAACACGTTAAACTATAGGCTGCCGGACTAACGAACCAAGCTGCGGGAAAAATGCTAGGTCTACACATGCTTGAATCCTGAAGTACACCAGTCACAAATTGAGCCCACAAAATTGCGATTTCTACTGTATACGAGCACACTAACTAGTCCAGTTATAAAGAAGATACCATTGAACATTCACGTAAAAGAGACTACACGGGATTCTAAATCATAAATTAATGTGATACCTTAAGAACAATTCTAGATCAAACAATTAGAGCCGCTAAAAAAATTCTAAGATTTCTCCCTTGCAAACCCATGAGCGTACAAACACCTTCTACCTAGTGGCAAAACCAAGAAATTTTAGGAGTCTGGCAATTGTAACTACGGCTAAGAGCTTATTCTAAAAGCCATAATTCTATAATGCTTAATAGCAGTCGGACTGCACTGGAGTTCCACTGTTCGTCGCCGATGAACCTAACCAATCCCTCGACTTGTCCAAGGGGTGGCTTCGCACTTTCGCCCCTGCCCTACCAGGGCCGGTCCTGAGGGGGGGCAGGGTGGGCCGCCGCCCCGGGCCCCCAGGTGTACAACAATCAGTATAGGTTATTGGACTTGGCCCACCACAGTGACCAGACTATCTAGATTTCAGCAGTCCAAGAGGCAGACGTCTTGGGTGGCCTCTACAGCTTCCTCATGATCAAAGTCCTGCGCGTCTACAACATGATCAACTAGTTGTTCGATTGATGCCTCTTGTTTTCTATGTTCTTCCAAAAATCAAATCACATAAATCTTGAGGCAGTGTTCTGGGCGAACAATGAATCTGCCGCGCTTTGCCGTGTCTTTGTCGCGTGCTAGTGTGCTACGGTGCTAGCCTAGGGCCCCGCCACTGGCGTCTGTTGTGCAGGCGATTCAACGTGATCGGACGGAGACGCATCACCACAGAGTGAATATTAATCTTCCTAATCTCTTTTCCTATTAGTCTTACACTATTTAATCTTTGATACATTTATTATTATTTTCAGCCATGCGTTATCATGTCATGTAGAAAGTATCCATCCGTAGCGAAAAAGAAAAAGAAAGAAACATGCGGATGACTTCATAGAAACGCAGAGAGGAGCTATGGACAAATTTTTAAAGAGTAATACAAGTGCTTCCCGAACCCAAATGACGAGTTGGCGATAGTTCTTTGTGGAGGAAGAGGAACCGACCATTGGGATTTCGAAGAAGAGGAAAATGTTGACATCAACGTCGATATTAGAAGAAATTTTTAAGATGATGCCAAGTGCCAAGTAAGTGTTTATGATTACAATTTGCATTTGTCATTTCATTAACTTTAAAGTGTTCTATAGAAGTAATTTTGTACATCGAATATTAATTTCTTCATGATGTGTCTTATAAGACTATATATATATATATATATATATATATATATATATATATATATATATATATATATATATATATATATATATATATATGGAGGTGGATGGGGCCTCCATATAAGTTTTCGCCCCGGGCCCCCAAAATGTCAGGACCGGCCCTGTGCCCTACCTAGACACAGGTTAGCTTAACGATCGATCGATCTGACGTCTGATAAACCATAGCATGAAAACAGGAAAGAAAGCCTTACTAAAACTCATTAACCCACCGGCTCTATTCTAGACGGCACGCAAGTGCATGCCACCGTATATAAGTGGAGAGCACAATTTTGACGGACCACAGCGGTAGAAAGTCTTTGCACGCTGTCGCGTCGAACGTCTCAGCACGCCATGCGCACGGTAAAAGTGACGAGCCCGCACACATCCACGAACAGCAAGCACGCACGCCGTGGCAGTTTCGGTGGGCCTACCTCGCTGCTAGAGCTTACATTTATCTTGGCTCCCGTCAGTTTTGGAAGCCTTGTAGGTGCCGTGCCGTCCGGTGTGTCTGTTCGGTCGAGGCACGGGCCCACATGACTTGTGGAGCACGGGACGATCTCGGCCATCCGGCTGCTATTGAGAGCCCGCACGGGTCAAATCCTGGCCGCCTTTCTTTATTGATCGTCCGGGAGCTAACCGCATGTGCAGGCAGCCTTCGCAGAGCTGTGGCGCCACTGGCCCGTGGGCCCGTCGCCGCGCTGGATCGACTTGTTCAGAATTTGAAAGCCTTTTCTGATTGGAAAATTGGTTACGCCTACATGGTGTATTAGTGAAAGTGGAGTATGATTTGAGGCATGATGAGTTTATGAATCATATGGCTCATTTGAAAAACAGAGTTTTCCTTAAAGAAATCGAAGTTATGTGTTGTGACTTTTGCTGGTCCATGATTAAGGTGCATTTGTTTGTTTGGATTCTAAAAAGCGATTACGGATTAATGGTTTTAGAAGTTGATTCTCCAAAAGCTGAAATCCAAAAACACATATGAAGTGGATTGTGGATTCTAGTGTATATGGGTGGACTGGATTGTGAGAATCGGATTCTAGAATCAGGCTGTTTGTTTCTGATTCTGCTTTTGAGACCAGAATCTAGAATCAAAAACTAAAACAAACAGACCCTAAGTTCTTCTAAGAAAGAAAAAGGAAACGAAATCTCTCTGTTTTCGACTTTTGCCAGGGCTGTAGGATAATCGCGCAAGCAATATGGGAAGGTACAAGGCTACAGGCGCACATGTGAAACGCCACATGAATTCCGTGTGTCTTGGTTGGCCGGTCCCGCATGTAATCCACAGTATGGACCCAAGAAGTTTCTCAACTCAATACCTTCCGTGACTTGACACGTACACGTTGATGGCTTCTATAGACTCTCTGCATCTGTCGAATGATGCGCTTCTAGATGGGGTCGAACACTTCATATTCCCCGTTTCCTATCGGAATTAATTGCCGAAGTCGGCCTACTGCGAGACCTGTCAAATCGATGGCATTTCCTTGCTCACCTGTCAAATCGTGTGAGTCTGCTTGCCCGACGTGCGGTACATGCAAGCAAAACTATGCATGCCCAGGACTTCGAATGCATGCCCAGGACGTGCGGTGAATTGCAGCGGAGAGTTCCAGTAAGAAACGACGTAGACTAGACCTGGGAAATGGCCGTGCTCCGTCTAGCACGATCCAAATAATAGTAAAGATGTCTTTCGAATCGGATCAGTATGACACGAGCTATATTGGGTTTAAAAACTCTGAAGGATAGATGGCACGATACAACTGACTAAATTATACCTAGGCTGGCATGACACAAAAGCAATCATTTTGGTTAAAAAAAATCCTATCTACATCCTAGCTTATCATTAACTACCTTACTCTAACGACTCGGTCTATCATCAAATTCTGCCTCTCTCATTCGTCTCCTCCCATAATCTATCCGATGCAGTCGACATCTCCTCATACATATGTCATCTCCTATCTCTCTCCTCCCGTCCTTCATCACCTGTGCTTCCTCCCTGCATTGCCACCTCCCCCACCATTCCATGCCATCCCCTCCTCACCGTCCCTCACCACCTTGATACCAAATCTAATGGTCTTCGGTCATGCCGTCATTAGATACGGTCTTATGATACAACACCACCAGGTTCACTTACCGTCTCGAGGAAGAAGACGGTGGTGACCGGACAAGAATAAGACGGCAACGACGCCGAATCTAGCGGTCTTTTCCTCCAATGAATAAATAAAATTTACTTTTTTTCCTTAAATAATTGTTTGTACCAGATCCTCACCGACTGTCAACAAGATCTACACCAGCACAGCACGGTAACAGCACGACGTGTCCTAAGCCGTACCTGAGCCTCACCGAAGGAGAGTTGGACCGGCTTGACACGACACGCCGTGGCTAGAAGACTGTTGGGGTACAGCCAGGGTTAACAAAACCGCGGTAAACCGCTCGGTTTTTGCGGTTTTTGACCGTACCGCTTTGGTTCGAAAACAGAAACCGAGCGGTTTACCGGTGGAATTTTAAAAAAAAAGTGAAAAAATTTGTGCGTTGAAAACCGCTCGAAAACCGTTGAAAAACCGCAGTTTTCGCAAAAACCGCTCGAAAAACCGTTTTTCAAGAACGTTCAATTGGTCGGCCGGTTTTTCGCGAAAACCGAGCGGTTTTTCGTCAAAAACCGCGGTTTTCGCGCGTAGATTTGACCAAAATTCAAATTTTTTGAATTTGCAAATCGTTCGATTTTTCGCGGTTTTCGAGCGGTTTCTCGCGAAAACCGCTACCGTCGGGTTATCGGTTTTCGACTTCGAAACGAAATTGTGAACCCTGGGTACAGCATTGCCTAACTCCCACCTCTTGTATAGACTCAGAATTCCTTCGTATATGGAAGTATGGATCATTCGCCGGAAGGCAAAAAGAAAGGGGAAAAAATCAAAAGGAAAAAAAAACAACTTTGTTATTATCTGCTCCGCCGAGGCTAATTGGTCGCCATCCTACGACTTTGATCTGAACCACGGGCTGATATGTTCTGGGAAAATTCTGATCACTTTCATGGTTGGCGTTAGAGACGATTCGTTGGTCAGGGAGCCAAAAAAAAAAAAGGCTCGAGTTTGAGTATTCTGCTTGCCATGGAGGCTTGGATATGCTAGGCAAGGATTCAAATTTCGTTTTCGTATTAAATTTCGTCTGGGACCGAAATCTGAAATTTCACCGAATCTTGGTTGAAATACAAAAACCAAAATTTAAATCCGGTCCGTTTTAAACCGAGAAAATCCAAAATTCGGCCGGTTTCCTCGAAATTTTGGCCGAAATATCCGAAATTTCGGTGATTTTGCACTGGCTAGAAAGTGGGTCAAACGATGATGAAAAATTTTGCAATTTTTTATGAAGAGTCCTGACACATTTTTGATATTGGCACAAAAAATTCATATAATTATGAAGTCTGTGGAATTTTTAAAAATTCAAAAATTGGTACTGTTATGATAAAACGCTGACCGACAATTTTGAAGTGAATGAAAAATAGGACAAAGAACGTTAGAAATATATGACATTTTTTGTGCATGATTCTGATGTATTAATAATATTCTTATAAAATTTTCAGATGATGATCAAGCTTTATGTATTTTTGAAGATTCGGACAGTGCTACTGTCATGTTAAAAGCCTTACCAGCAAACTTGAACAAAATAAAAAATGGTTCAAACCATGTTAGAAATTTTTTAAAAAACATTTGGATGGTCCTTATGTATATTTAATGTTTCTATAAAATTTTGAGGTGATTATCACACTTGAGAAAATTTATAAAATTATAACAAGGTTACTGTCCCAATTATGTTCATTCTGTTTTTAATTTTTTAGAGATAACAAATGAAGTTAAATTATTTTCAAAATTTTCATGTATGATCCTAAACTACTAAATACAGTACCATAAATTTTTTAGATCATTATCAAGCATGTAGAATTTTATAAAATTCCAAAAATATTTCTGCCAAAATTTTAAAATATCCCAAAAAAATAAGTTTTTCGATAAATTATCATCAAATATCACTTTCTTATGGGTTATTGACGTAATTGAAGCCAAATCTGGATTTTTTTCATGAAATTTCGTCGAAAAAAATAATGTGTTGTAGTATTTCAAAAAAAAAATCTGGCCGATAATTTAGATCTCGTGAGGCCCAAAATCCGAAATTTCGTTAAAATTCGACGAAATTTGAATCCTTGATGCTAGGATGAGATGCATGCAACTGCTGATCACTGACAGAAATCGACGTTTTTGGGTGCCTAACTAAGCCGACGGCCAATCATGCCCTAAAAAATGTTTAGGTCCTATGGGATTCTATTCCATGATGGCGACGACTCGACCATGATAAATCCAATTTTGTCCCTAACAACAACTACTACTATATTATTAGCACTGATTGTGTGCATAATCATGCTAAAAGTATAATTTCAGGCTTTCAGCACAGCAGCATCCTGGCATGAAAAATGTGATGCCCGTACATGTAGAACCAGGAAATAAGTACTGACAACGAATTTAACGATCGTGATTGATCAATCGGGCGTTGTACTATACCAGTGCTAGCCATCATTTGCTCGATGGGATACACACCAAACCAGTAAAAGGCTAACACGACTAAATAACGAGTATTATCAGCAGCCAACCCCCTATTTGCCTTCTAGCGAAGTGGAGCAGTTGACAGTTTGACACTTGACAGTCTGCTTTTGCTGATCAGAGGCTCAGAGCAACGTATCATCGCGGCCGACGGGCCCAAGATTTGCTGACACTAGCGAGAACTCCCAGATCTGTTATTTTCCCCTTGTCTCAGTACCATCTATCTGACATCTGCCTATACATGTCACTGTCGATCGCATCACAACCCCCCACAAGTTCGCACGATTATCTACTTTGTTATCCTAGGCAACAAACAAACAACCAGCAATTTCACCAACAACGATGCAATCAAATCACAGGCAATTTCACCGGCAGCAACGAAGTCAGAAGCAAGAATTTGCGGGTGATGGGGTAGGGGTGATCGGTCCATACCTTTGCCTGTCTCCGAACACGTCTATGATGATGTACCCGGAGGTGCGCTCCACGAGCGTGTACCCGTACGCCGCGGCGGCGTACACCAGCGCCTGCTCGTCGGGGGACTCGCCCTGGTACTCCACCAGCTTCGCCGCCGGGTCGGCCGTATCGACGACGATA
Source organism: Otatea glauca (assembly GCA_036346275.1). Taxonomy (NCBI): domain Eukaryota; kingdom Viridiplantae; phylum Streptophyta; class Magnoliopsida; order Poales; family Poaceae; genus Otatea; species Otatea glauca. The sequence continues at coordinate 24,533,793 of CM070715.1, forward strand.
GGCACGATGGTGTTGCAGGTCACCAGCGTGAGGAAGAAGTCGCGGGCGCGGCCGGCCTTGGTGCCCATCCCGTCCTTGAGCAGGGCCATCAGTTTCGGGTCCGTCTTGACCGCCGTCTTCGGTTTCAGGACGACGCCGTCCACTGGACCAGACAGAATGTGCGATGAAACTTGATTCATATTTCATTGCTAATTCTGAGACAAGAGCTGAACCTCTTTTGTTGTTTTAAAATGAGATGGTGCTTGTTGTTTAAGACTGGGTTAACACAGAAAAGTGTACTGCAGAAGCAGCCTGATATACTGCTCTGTCGTGCCAAGCTTTGAAACCAGGAAAAGGACGGTGACGATTCATCGTTATCGGTACATTGAAATTCCTAAAGAATGGAGACTGTTGGATTAGTTGAGGATGTCTGGTGATTCTATTCTTATCCGTGGCAAACGTTGGTTAAGCTTGAACACTGATCCTAGGTTGTGTCGTTCGCAAGGCTGGTGCCTTCACGTTGTAAGGTACGATGAGGACAGGAAAACGGCAACAAAAGCTGCAGCGTTTTCAGTTTCAGATTGGTTAAAACTTAGAAGTCCTGCTCCTACGGTCCTACCTATGTCAAGTGCTGGAAGAGGTAGCCTTTTCTCTGTGGGATTAAAAAGGGGCGAAAAGTTCACTGAAAAATTCTGACTTCAACAATTCCATTGTAATATGCAGTAACTAATAAATGGTTAATAGTATTTCACGTTTTCATCTCGTCTATACGGCATAACATGGAGGTTTTTCTTTTCTCCTGGTAAAGATAGAGCTGACGGAGATGGTTCTATGCACCACATTTTAGAAGTTACACAATAATAAATCGTAAATAAAGGTAGATAATGGTTACTTATTACTTTAACATTTATATAACTTAATACGTATATTAAGGGGAGATGTATAGAATCACCTCTCGACGACACCTAGTATCTAACTATCTATATCCGTATTTTGGATTCTCGCAGACCCATGGAGCTTTAGTCAACCAATGTGCTCATTTCTGGATCGCCATTGATAAAACCCCCAAGCTATTGCCGAGTTTTGTGTTTATGTACTCGAAATACGCGCAGTGACAATTCTAGCATGCAACTGACTTGTCATCTCTACTACTACTTTTATCCATCAGATAATGCTAAAACTGCAACTAGTCAAGCAAGGTTAACGTTAATTTCCAACCGAACAACTGAAACTTGCTTACCTGCCACGGCACGCCCGTCCTCCTCGCCGCCGTCGATCTCGCTGAAGTCGCCGCCGTGCACGCTCGCACACCGGAACTCCATCCGGTTCTCCGTGAGCGTGCCGGTCTTGTCAGAAAAGACGTACTTGATCTGCCCCAAGTCCTCGTTGATGTTGAGCGCCCGGCATTGGAACCTGGCCTGCCTCTTGCCGTCAAACATGTGCTTGTCCTGCACCATGAAGTAGGCCTGCCCGACCCTGACGAGCTCCATGGATATGAACAGCGCGATGGGGATCATCACCTGGAACTGTATCACGGCCATCATGAATGTGAACACCACCTGCGCGCCTGTCCCGTACCAGTTGTAGTTGCTGTCGTCCTTGGACGAGTAGTCTTTCTTGCGGAAGAAGGGGATGACGCCGAGCTCGTTGCCGTGGTCGCCGAGCCAGATGCCAGCGAGGAGCGACACGACGGAGCAGAGGAGAACCAGGGCGATGGCGAGCACGATGGTCTCGCGGTTCATGTGCGTCTCCAGGCGGCTGCGCTTGGACGGCGTGCCCGAGCTGTTGAGCATGACCTTGGTGTCCCGGCCGGTGTACACGGCCACGCCGATGGCCCAGGTCGTGTTCTTGAGCTCGCAGCCGCGGAGCATGATGTTGGAGGTGCCGAGGGAGACGGCGCGGCGGCCGTCGAGGTCGACGGTCGCGAGGAAGCCGTAGATGTTGCGGTTGGGCTTCTCGCACTTGATGATCCCCGCGAGCGCCTGCGGGGGCGTGGGCATGGTCTCCTGCTTGGCGTACCGAGTCTTGAGGTTGGACTCGCCGTCGAGGTTGATGGTCTGGACGTAGGCCACGCCGGTGGGGTCGCTCGTGGACACCAGCACCATGTCGCACGGCAGCGTCTCGTTGGCCACCACGCGCACCACCTCGCCCACCTGTATCTCCTTCCACCGCTTCGGCCGGAACACACCGTCCACAAGCACCGACGCCGTCCGGTTGTTCTCGTTCTTGTCCGACCGGTGCCGCCTCCAGTCCTCGTACGCGTCCTTCACTGCCGTCACGCCGAGCACGAACGCCAGAGGCAGGATGGACGCGATCGGCGAGAACACGCCTAGCTGCGGCACCTGGTTCAGCACCGCCAGGATGAGGAAGTAGACGTAGGCCACCCGGTGGAACTGCTCGTAGAGGTTGCGCGGGATGAAGGTGAGGATGGAGTACTTGGTCGTCCGGACCGAATTGTCCGGGAACCTGTCCGGCGGCGCGTTCGTGCGCGCCGCGTCGTTGATGTACACGAACCGCGCGTCCTCGTCGCGGAGGTCGCGCTGCGACCCAGCACGCTCGGACGCGGACCGCCTCGTCGGCACCCGCGCGACGCCGGACCTCGACCCGGCGCGCTGGAAGCTCTCGAACGACGATGCGGTGGACTCGGCCCTGGAGCCCGACCGGATGACGTCGGGCGCGAAGGTGACCGACGACGTGTCTGCCACGGACCGTAGCGACCGCGACCTCGTCGAGCTCGACGGCGAGTACTTCAGTATAGGCGACGGCACCGGGTCCGGCAGCCTGGCGGGCACGTCCATACCTGCTCCCGTCGCTTGCCGTGGCTGTTGCGGCGGCGGTAAAGACGGCGGCCGCAATGGCCGTTCGGGTCGCATCCTTCTGTACTCGTAATTTGTACTGGAACTACTAGTAACTACTTGGGCACAGATAAGATTGGGTTTAGCGAGGCGGGGAACAAGAAGGAATCGTTACTTAATTTGTCCGCACGCAATGGAGTTTACAAGGCGAGCTGCCAAGTTTTAAAGGGATCACTTGGTCGTTTGCGCGAGACAGACGGGGACTTCGAAGGAGCTGAAGCGTGTGCCGCTGTGTAGTTTGCGTCGAAGGGGGGAGGAGAAGCTCAGGTGCTGAGATGGACGTGGATGTTTTCTCAGAGCAGAGGGGTGTGAGATACTGAGATGCGATGGAATGGCATACAAAAGAAAGTCAGTGGAGGGCGGGTGCACGAGTTGGACCGGACGATGTCAGCGTTTGATTTTGCGCCGTCGCTGGCTGAGCGTGGACCGAGTTCACGGGGTTAATACAGCCGGGCCGTCCGCATTGTTGTAAAACGTCGTCGTTCGCCCGCGATCAATCAACAGCACATCAACAGAATTACACGAACAAGAAAAGGAGCACACAAAATATAGGGTGGAACTCTCTCACGCTTTATTAGATTTATCTTTTACATGAGGGGAAAGCCCAATATATAGGAGAAAGCATAAGAGATGAGTTCAGATTCGCCCACAACAAAGAGATAGAGCCTAACCGAATACGGTTACGAAATCTTATCTCATAACACTCCCTTTTGGGCGAATACCGCGTAATGCACATGTCTCGTTAAAAACTCCACTCAAAAACCCTGTAGAAAAAAGGAGATGGAGAAAAGAGTACATTGCACTCGCACTTTATGTTCCACTAGTCGCCTCGTTAAAAACCTTTATGTGAGAAACTTCAGGAAAACTCACTAAAGGAAAAGAGTACAACTTATAATCTTCTAGATTTAAATTAGGACCTTCAGGATAACCATAAGGGTTATGGTTCAAGGGTTCACTCCCCCTGAACTTTGCATATCTCTAAGTTTTCTCATTCCGATGTCTTTAACACATCTTTGAAATGTGGATTTAGGCAAGGACTTAGTGAATAAATCTGCAAGATTTTCACATGACTTAGTTTGCAAGATCTTTATCTCACCGTTCTTTTGGAGTTCGTGAGGATAGAATAACTTAGGAGCAATATGCTTCGTGATATTACTCTTTACATAACCCAATTGCATTTGTGCAACACAAGCAGTATTATCTTCATAGATAATTGTGGGGGTATTGACGGTTTTAAGGCCACATGACTTTTGATGTGATTAATCACACGTCGTAGCCAAACACATTCACGTGAGGCTTCATACAAAGCTATGATCTCTGAGTGGTCGGTAGAAGTAGCTACCAAAGTTTGTTTACAAGATCGCCAAGAAATGGCTGCACCACCGCAGAGAAATACAAAACCAGTCTGTGATTTGGCACTGTGGGGATCAGACAGGTACCCAGCATCTGTGTATCCCACCATGGTTAAATCTTGGTTCTTCTGGAAAAATAATCCAAGATCTTAAGTACCTTGGAGGTATCTGAGTAAAGTCTTAACACCAGCCCAATGTCTTCTGGTTGGAGTTGCACTGTGTCTTGCTAGCAAATTCACAACGAATGCAATATCAGGCCTTGTGCAATTCGCGAGATACATAAGTGCTCCAATGGCACTTAGATATGGAACTCCAGGTCCCAAAACTTCCTCATTTTCCATCCTTGGTCTGAAAGGGTTTTTATCCACTTCAAGGGATCTCACGACCATGGGGTTTTTCAAAGGATGAGATTTATTCATATTAAACCTTTCCAATACCTTCTGAGTATAGGAAGACTGTTGTACAAGAATTCCTTCTAGGAAATGCTCTAGCTGTAGGCCTAAGCAAAATTTGGTTTTACCCAAATCTTTCATCTCAAACTCCGTCGTGAGGTAAGCACTTGCTTCCTTTATCTCCTTTGTGGTTCCGATGATATTCAAATCATCGAGATATACTGAGATGATACAGAATCCATTCTGGGATTTCTTTATGAACACACAGGGACAATCATCATTATTCGAGTATCCCTTCTTCAGGAGGAACTCACTCAGTCAGTTATACCACATTCTCCCCTACTGTTTTAATCCGTATAGCGATCTCTGCAGTTTGACACTATACATGTTGCGATTATTAGGATCCGGAACTTTGACTCCTTCAGGGACTCTCATATAAATGTCCGTATCCAGTGATCCATATAAATATGCGGTCACTACATCCATCAACTGCATTTTTAAATTTTAGCCAGCTGCCATTGATATTAAATATCGAAACGTTATTCCACTCATTATAGGAGAATAGGTTTCATCGTAATCGATGCCGGGTCTCTGCGTGAACCCTTGTGCTACAAGCCTCGCTTTATATCTCACCATCTGGTTGTTTTCATTTCTCTTCCGGATGAAAACCCATTTTGATCCTACAGGGAATACTTTAGGAGGTGTTCGGTCAACACGACTAAATACTTTCTTTTTATTAAGCGAGCGCAATTACGCCTCAATTGCTTCTTTCTATTTGACCCAATCTGAGCGCTTCTGGCACTCTGCCATGGACTTTGGTTCTGGATCCAGTTCTAGAGTTTTAGCAATCTTAGAGGCGAAATAAATGTCGACAATTGTAGTCTTTCTTTTATATAATTCTCCTGAATCCACATAATTGGTGGATATTTCTTCATTCATTTCTTCCAGCTCGTCGTGATTTCCCACAACGACGAAGTCTGGGTGTTCCGACTTCCCAGCGTCAGATTGTGAGCACAAATTTTTGCTAGGATTCCCATCTTCAGGATGGCTCACTTCAGGGAGGTTACTATCTGCAGGATGGCTCACTTCGGGGATTTTCTCAACATCAGGTTGAGCTTCTTCAACTGTCTCAGGTAGTGATCTCACTTGTTTGGTTCTCCGTTTCTGCAGACGTCTCCGCGGAACTGAGTCCCGTACACTTGGAGGCCTCCCCCTCTTTTTATCATGAGAGGCAAGAGTGGGTTCAATAACCTTCTAGGGTATTTCCACTCTTTCAGGTACATTTACTGCAGGTATATGAGATTTTGTCACTCCCTTATAATCTGTGAAGGCATCTGGCAGATTATCAGCTATTTGTTGCAGACTTATTATCCTCCGAACTTCAAGTTCGGCTTCTTTAGTGCGTGGGTCTAAGGACTGAATGCCAGTGGCATTCCAGTCTATTTCCCGGCATTCTTCAATGTGGTACTTATCTCCCCCTAATGTCGGGAAATTGTCCTCATCAAAAATACAATCAGTGTACCGAGCCGTGTACAGATCCCCTGTCATCGGCTCTAGGTATTTAATAATTAACGGAGATTCATATTCTACATAGATCCCCAACTTCCGGTGAGGTCCCATGGTGGTACGTTGAGGTGGAGAGATTGGCATGTATACACAGCCAAATTTTCGCAGATGGGAAATGCTTGGTTCTTTCCCACGCACTAGCTGCAAGGGGGAAGTTTCATGGTATGCAGTTGGTCTGAGTTGAATTAATGATGCAGCGTGCAGCATTGCATGGCCCCAACAGCTGGTGGGTAACCTACAATTCTGCAAAAGCGGCCTAGCAATAAGCTTTACTCTCTTAATTAATGACTCTGCAAGGCTATTTTGTGTGTGGACATGGGGTACAGAATGCTCTACATTGATGCCTAGAGCCATGCAATAATCATTAAATGCTTTTGAGGTAAACTCGCCAGCATTATCCATGCGAATGGACTTAATCCTTTCTTCTGGAAAGGAGGCTCTCAATTTAATAATTTGGGCGATTAATTTAGCAAAAGCATGGTTCCTAGTAGATAAGAGACATACATGGGACCATCTAGTAGAAGCATCTATTAGAACCATAAAATATCTAAAGGGGCCCGACAGGGGCTGAATTGGTCCACAGATATCACCTTGAATTCTCTCTAGGAAATTCAGTGATTCTTCTCTAACTTTGAGATGAGAGGGTCGCACTATCAGTTTTCCTTAGCACAAGCAGGGCATATAAAAGCTTCAGGTTTAGCAAAGACTGTAGTTTTTATGTTATAACAGAATTATTTATTATTCTTCTCATCATATTCAACCCAGATGGCCTGACGATCATGCGGATCTTAAATATTTACGGGTTTTAACTATAGTTTTCATCGCAACATAAACTTCAGGTTTTATATATGTGTAATATAATCCGGAGGAGAAGGAAGGAAGTTTTTCTACCACACGTTTATTACACCCGTCAAACTTAGTCATGAGTAGGTATTCTGTACCATCCTCATTTTCATTCTCTATGTGGAAACCATTTAGACGGATGTCTTTGAAACTTAGAAGAGTGCGACTGGACTCTAGGTATAATAGGGCATTCTCTATAATTATGCGAGTGCCCATAGGGAGAACTATGATGGCTCTTCTGGTGCCAACAATGAGAGCATCACTTCCGGCGATGGTCATAATGCTTCCAGTTTTCTTAATTAAAGTTTGGAAATATTTAGTTTCCCTAAGAATTGTATTTGTGGTGCAACTGTCTACAAGACAGATTTCCTCCTCAGCCATTGGATTTTACAGGTGTTCTATATTAAAGATATAAAAACAATCAAACATTTGCTACAACAGGAACAAATAATATAGAACAAGCATAGCATGATTAAATAAATTTCCTGAAAAATTACACTTTATTAAATTTTGACCGATAATCGCTCAACAGGAGCGTAGACCATTGTTCATTCAGGAAGCACAAAACTAAACTGATAAAAGAGACTCTTAAGGAGACTCTAGAATAGGATAATATGACATTGACTCTAAAAGAAAGACTGGGAGACTACTGCATGTCTCCATACAAATCATTTGTATCATCCTCCTGGGATTTATCTTTATTCTTCTGGAATTCTTTTAGCTCATCTTCAATAAGATCATCCTCTTCCATGGGGGTATCACCATATCCAAGAAGGCCCTTTTTGAATTCTTTTGTGGGGTCGGAGACTTGATCATCATCTAATTCCATTCCATTATCAACAACAGGTTGAGTAATAAAATGTGCCTCCACTTTCTTCCCTTGATTCTTCTAGAATCTCCCAGTGGATTTCATATAAAGCTCTACCAAATGCTTTGGGGTGCGGCATGTACGTGACCAATGATTAGTACATCCACACCTAAATCATGGCTGTTTAGGATCATTTGCTTTATTTGCTGGTCCTTTCTTCTGGAAGCGACCTGATCCATTTTCTTTTGTTTTCCACTGGTATTTACCTCTTCCTTTATGATTTTTGTCATTCTTCCATTTATCTCCTTTCTCTCTTTGGCCCTTTCTGCGGCCTTGGCTATTGCTAGCCTGCTGAGCGTTTGCATGTGCTTGAGGCAATGCATGACTCCCACTAGGTAGGACTTGATGATTCTTCATTAGAAGTTCATCATGCTTTTTTGCTTCTAGCAGAATGCATATCAGCTCAGAGTACTTCTGGTACTTTGCATGGCGATACTGTTGCTGCAGTATCCTCATATTGGGGTGGAATGTGCACAATGTCTTGTCAATCTTTTCAGCTTCTGTAATCTTCTGGTCACAGAATGCTAGTTTGGCAACAATCTTGTGCATGGCGAGTTGTATCTTGCCAGCGACTTAAAATCTTGAAAGCGTGGAGGTCCATTCCGTTGTGCTTACGCAGCGAACGGATCTTTCTTTGGTTATATCGTTCCTTCAGGGAATTCCGTAGAGCCAACGGGTCCTCCTCCATCAAATATTTAACCTTCAGGTCCGTATGGAGATGGTGCCTCAGAAAGTGCAAAGCTGCGCATTTAGCGGCCGAGGATAGCGAGGGTGCGGCTTCAGTGAAAAATTGTAGCTCAAGGGATCGGTACATCAAGTTGATCTTGGCATCCATTGCCCAAGTGAGGTAGTTGCTGCCATTCAGGGCAAGCTCAGTAAATTCTTTCTTGGCGGTGTCAGACATATCCTATATGCAAGCAAAACAGGGTTTTTACTTCAGGTAAAATGTTATTTTGCATGCTTGTTATTGAATCAGTAAAGTTTTGGTCTATATCTATTCAGTAGATAATCATCACATTTTCCAGGATTTTCCTAGCATTTTTCCATGATTTTTGCTAATTATTAAGCAATTTTCAGAATTACCGAATAACAGTAAACAATATGTCCAGCATATATTACATGAAAAACATGCTAAAAAATTAATCTAGCAACATGACACAGTGCAATGGGTCATACATATTTTTTCATAATTTTCTAGCATTTTCTGTTAATTACTAAGCAATTTTCAGAATTACTTAAATAACAGAAATTAAATTTCCACAATTTACTGAAATATCAGGGGATAAGATATAAATTGGGCCGTATGGCCGGCCCATGCACGGACGCTTTACTCGCTGCGAGGCTGCGGCGGCGGGCGGCTGCGAGGCCCAACGACTGCGTGGCTTGGCGGCCCACGTGGCGCGCGTCGGCCGCGTGGCTCGGCGATCATTGAAAACCCTAGCGCATATTGCATTTTCCCCACCGCCGCCATCAGCGCGTAAGAGTAGGCGGCGCAAGAAACTCAGCGCCTCATGCGTGGCGAAGCCGCGCGACGACGAGCTAGCGGCGCTTGCGCGAAACCGAGCGCCTCGGCCGCGGGCGGCCGAGGCAACACGGCGAGCGAGGCGGTCTGCGGCGCGAGAAACCGAGCACCTCCACCGTGCGGGCGAAGCCGAGGCAACACGGCGAGCGAGGCGGCGCGGCGCGAAAACCGAAGCGCCTCCGCCGGGCGAAGCCGGGCAACACGGCGAGCGAGCGCGCGGCGCGCGCGAAACCGAGCCTCGCGGTGGCGGCGAAGGGCAACACGGCGACGGTCTCGGCGTGGGGAGGCGAGCGAGCTTGATGGCGGCGCGACAGAGGCGAGGCGGCCGACCTCGCGAACCCGAGCACCTCCGCCGGCGGGATGAAGCCAAGCGGCCACGGGAGCTAGGGCGCGCGCGACGCGAGAACCCGGCGGCGAGGCGCATGTTCGGCGGGGCGAGGAAGCAGCTGCGAGCACGAGATAGCCTCGGCGAACGCGCGGAGACGATGGCGTAGCGGCCGGGGCGAGGCATAGCGGCGATCGCGGCGATCTTGCCGGCGGCGAGCACAGCTTCAGGCCGAGGCGCAGCCGGTGGCGAGGGAAAAAGAAGGCGTCTGTGGCGGGCGTCCCGGTAGGCGGCGCGACACGGCCGGCGGTGCAGCCAAGGGCGATGCGGCCGAAGGTTGTCGTGGCAAGTGGCGGCACGGCCATGCGGCCTTCAGGGTCGATATCTCGATGATGAATCAGTAAACATGCATGAACAATATATTTGCTCGATTATAATTTGTGATGACCTGCAGGATCAATAGTTGCATCGAAGTGCTTACGTAGGGCTTGCGGTAGCGTAGATCGCGTGACGCAGGATGAATCTTAAGCAGTGTCAATTGTCGCAGGCAGACGATCACAATTTGGCCTCGGTAGAACGCTCGTGCTGATAACGTGTTGTAAAATGTCGTCGTTCGCCCGCGATCAATCAACAGCACATCAACAGGATCACACGAACAAGAAAAGGAGCACACAGAATATAGGGTGGAACTCTCTCACGCTTTATTAGATTTATCTTTTACATGGGGGGAAAGCCCAATATATAGGAGAAAGCATAAGAGATGAGTTCAGATTCGCCCACAACAAAGAGATAGAGCCTAACCGAATACGGTTACGAAATCCTATCTCATAACACGCATTACCATTTTTAAAGGTTAAGGCCCTGTTTAGCCATCGTAATGAATTATCCTACATGGAATATCTGCATTATAAATAGGCTCTAAAGGTTGGTGCTCAAAAAATTCACGTATTGTAGTGGAGTACAGAGCACATTTCGTAAAAACTAGTTTGAAATCTGCGTAATTACGACGACTAGATTTATATACGGTGCAGATCCTGGAGTTAGAAAGCAACTCCACTAAGGGCTGTTTGAAATTGCGGTGAAATTTGAAAAATCGCTTTTGGTTTACTAAGTCATCAGCGCGGTGTAGCTAGCGGTTGTGGCTTTTCTTGTTATGCCGTTTGGCAAACTGGCTGCTGCAGCTGTAGCTTTTGGGAGGCAACCGAGCGGGAAGGCAGTAACCTAGCGAAGCACAGCGGCAGACGAGTGGAGAGGTGACGAGGTAGGGTGGCGGAGGTCGGGGAGACGGAGTGAGCGAGATGGGAGATGGTCAAGCGAAGTCACAGCTGAAAAGCTCCTCCTCAGCGGCTGCATCTTTTGGAGGTGCTTCTGCTGTGGCTTAACTTCCCAGCTGCTTCGCAGCCATGCTGTTTGGGGGAGCTTTTGGCCCAAAGCTGAAGCACAGCCCCCCAAACAGGGCCTAAGTGGAGTTGCAATCTCAACCATTCATTTCCTCCAACGGTTCAGATTATATCACCTTCACTTCCACCCGATCGAAAATGAATAGTTCAGATTGCAACTCTACCAGATAAAGTTAACTTTTAACTCCAGGAGATCTGCACCGATTTATATATTACACAGGCTTCCGAATTAAAGAGAGCCATAACAATAAGATATATTTTTTGTAACTATGATAGTATAACTTTTTATGGTCTAGGCATGGAATAACGAAATACTTGTTGCGAAGAAAAAGGCATGGTAATACACAGATAGCGAATTCATCTTGTCTTTAGATGGCTTGCTTCACCAACTTGCACATTTTGCTGCACCATTCATACGCATGTCGCTTACGCGCGCCGCCTGGCCTGGCCTGGCGAGGCAAGGCGAGCTAGCGCGTGCATGTGTTCTCTTCTTCTCATGCTCTAGCATGGTGAAGAGAACCACCCCTTATAAAAAGATCTTAATCACTTCCACTAGCAATGTGGTACTATTCTCTTTTCATCTCTCTTCTGGACCTTTGGGATTTTTCGAGAATTATTTGTGAACTAATGGGCTTAGCCTACATAATTCTAACAATTAATCCCCTACTAGATCCAAGAAGTCCCATAGGTCTTTGCCTGTTCCAAAGTACTGTTTTTATATCAGCTTTAGCTAACAATAAACTATGCATTGAATTGCACCTAAACTTCAAGCTACATTCATTTACAACTTGAACAATGGACTATGTCTTGAATTGCAAGTTTTGTGCAAACAAGTTTCACTTAAGGCCCTGACTGATACTAGGCTGCTGATAGTCTACCCCTCGGGTAGAGCATATAAATCATACTTTGCCCTCTTCACGAGCTTCTTAGAGAGTACCCATATCTCACGAACTGCGACCAATAGTTGGACTTATATAGGTGTGTTCTTTCAAGAATGCTCTAGAGGACAACATCTTTGTTTATGTAAAAACCGACAGAACACATTAAGACCGTAGTCAACCTGCCTCACAGATTTTAAGAGTACAGCATTTTTCAGAGAGTGGGATGTAGAATGTACTCTTCTTCAGTTAATCCAACAGCTTGTTATTACCCAGGTACTAATCACGGCATCTCCGATCACATAGCTTGGGTTACCACTGTGGTTAACTATTTGGTATGTCTCATTCCCATCTCCCTAGATGTACTATCTACTACGTTTCGTGATAGATCCTTCGTAAATGAATCTGCCAGATTTTTAGCGGTTTGGATGTAATCCAAAGCTATCACTTCGAATTTTCTCAATTTTTTGATAGATTTCAACCGTCTTTTTACGTGTCTTGAGGACTTCATGTTATCTTTTGCACTGTTCACTTTCACGATAACCGTTTGATTATCACAATTCATAAGGATAGCTGTTATCGGTTTTTTAACTACTGGTAAGTCCATAAAAAGCTCACGAAGCCAATCTACTTTGACAGTGGCTGTGTCAAATGTTGTAAGCTCTACTTCCATGGTTGACCTCGTCAATATGTTCTGTTTTTAATACCTCCATGAGACAGCAGCACCACCAAGAATGAATACATACCCACTCGTGGAAGTAGAATCACTATATCCCTCAAGTATACCAGGATACCTAGTATAGTGAATTCCAAAACTCATAGTACCCCTCAGATAATGCATTACTCTCTCAAGAGCACGCCAATGATCATCATCCGGATTAGACACAAACCGGCTCAATTTGCTCACAACAAATGAGATGTCAGACCTTGTAGCGCTAGCTAAGTACATAAGTGAACTAATAATCTAAAAGTATCTCAGTTGATCCCTAGCAATTCTTCAGTTCTTCCGAAGTATTAAGCTAGCATCATAAGGTGTTGGAGAAGCCTTGCTATCCATATAGCCGAAATAGCTTAAGACCTTTTCCAAATAATGGGATTGCACAAGTGTAATCCTATCCCCACCTTTGATCAGCTTGATGTTCAGAATTACATCAGCTTCTCCCAGATCCTTCATATCAAAGCTTCGGGACAAAAACATCTTGACCTCATTAATCACATCAAGATTTGTTCCAAATATAAATATGTCATCCTCATACAAGCATAGAGTAACTCATTCACCCCCACCATAGCGGTAGTATACACATCTATCAGTTTCGTTTACAGTAAAACTTTCAGATGTTAGAGTTCTATTGAACTTCTCATGCTATTGCTTGGGCGCTTGCTTAAGCCATACAAAAATTTCAGCAACTTACACACTTTGTTCTCTTGACCATTTACTACAAATCCATCGGGCTGTTCCATATATATTTCCTCATCTAACTCTCCATTAAGGAAAATTGCCTTAATATCTATTTGATGAACGAGAAGACCATAAGAGGCAACCAAAGACAAGTAGTACATGTATTGTGATCAACCTAGCAACATGTGAATAAGTATCAAAGAAATCATCACCTTCTTTTTGGGTATAACCCTTGGGCACAAGCCGGGTCTTGTACTTTTCAATAGTACCATCAGGCCTAAGCTTCTTTTTGAACACCCATTTGCATCCAATTGGTTTACAACCATAGGGACGATATGTGATTTCCTAAATTCTGTTAGCGAGAATGGAATCCATTTCACTTCGGACAGCATCCTTCCAGTAGTCTGCATCAGGAGATGCATATGCTTCTGAAATGGTCTTGGGAACATCATCCATAAGATACACAGTGAAATCATCACCAAAGGATTTTGCGGTCCTTTGTCTCTTGCTCCTTCTAGGAGCATCACTGTCATCCTCCTCAGGAGTTTGTTCATGTGTTTGTTCAAAATGCTCAATTAGTGTGGCAGGTTCAGGAGTTGAATCACAGTCCTGACTTGAAATACTATGCATATCCTTCATAGAAAATATATTCTCAAAGAACGTTGCATCTCGAGACTCTATTATCGTACTGACGTGCATGTCGGATACCTCAGATTTTTAGCACAAGATAGATTAGGCAATGCTCATTTCCTCAATAAGAGCACGGAAATCTCAAGGACTTATCAGCAGAGTTTCAGTGATCTCTCCTTGTTAATTAGAGAGTCACAAGAGAGATTAGTGAATCAAATGCGTTGGTGTGCAAGAGATATATATAAGATTCCAAGCCAAAGTTTCACCAAGTTTCAATAGATTTTGAACAAGTTTTCAAGTTGTTTCGATGAGCTCACCAGGCTATGATGGCCTACCACATTATTGAGGGTTGCCCGACATTGTCCATTGCCGATGCACCCTCTTTTCTAGCTTTGGCCTCGACTACCACTGCCGCAATGGAGCTGAACGATGCTGTTCGCCACCAAATTCGTGCTCACACTCCGCACCGAGCCTCCATCATTCTCTCTTCCTCGACTCAGACCTAAACTCCGCGCTGCGCCGCTACCGGATTTGTGTGTTTCCTGAGCCGATTTGTCTCCTCCCACTGCCAGATCCCAGATCCGAAGCTGGAGGTGAAGCACCGCATCACTGCTTGCGCCAGATCTCAAGCTGGAGGTGAAGGAGGAGGGGAGGGCGGTGTTGGTGTCAAAGGAGGAGGTGGAGGGACCCGTCGTGCTCGTGTAAAGCCGTGGCTAGATCTCATGCATGTTTCAGCAAAATTCCCCACCCTCTCTATCTCATCATTTTCTTCTCCACGTACGAGACCTTCACTATCTCATCTCTCTCTCACTTGACTAAGCAACAGGCAAAGGGCACAACGGCCGATGGCATGACAGCTGGTGACCGGCGTGGTGGCAGGGACGGATATTCCCTTCGCCATTCCTATTCTTTAGATCCTGTTGCCCTCCCTCCTCTTCTTCAAGGCGAGCATGCGACGACTGAGAGCGCCATAGGGGAGCGAGTACTAAGGAATGGACTAGAGTTGTAGGTTGAGTGGATAAGGAAAAGTGAAGCAAATACACCTGATGTCGTCCAATGCTTTTGATCAGACGGTCTTAACCTATTCCATTGTTTAGACATAGAACAATATACAGTTTGGTAGTTTTTCTGAATTTTAAAAGGAGATAATCTGTATTGAAAACTTTGTCGATATTATGAACAAGTAAAAGAGGGAATAATACCTATTGGCGCCAAATTTTGGCATTCAAAATAATCGGCAAAAGTATTTTTGGCATTTGACGTAATTATAAGGAAAATTCGAGATTTGCCAGAAATCAAGATAAGCATGGACCATGCTAGGAAGCCTTTAGATGCCGACTAAAAAAAAGGTAGATGCAAAGAAGGAAATTGTCGAAAGTAGATTGGAAACGATGAGGTTTGAAAACGGATAGGGACTCTATCCAAGAAAAGATTGAGCCGACACGAAGATAAAGACTTGAAACACAGTGCAAGATTAAGCTAGCTATTTTAGGATATAAATACACCGGTTGATAGAAAAACACGCACACGCTAACATTTATTACCTTTTTGCACCTATTTTTCTTGTATATTAGGAGTAGACCATGATTAGTAGAATATTACCTTCATAATTGGACTTTAATCAATAATACTTTGCATCGACGTGTTAATCAACTTGTGAGTTACACATAACCTTTGTTTTGAGATTTCGTTCTTCTCTGAGGAAAGAAGTTGACGACCCGTAGGCTTTTCACCTCCACGCGGCATTGCTTTCTTTTTCGTTATTGATTGTATCGACGTTTGGTGTGGAATCGATTTTCATTTAATGTACTTATCGTCCATTTCGTAGATTTGCCGAAAAATCGACGCTGTTGTTTGTAATTTTCGACGGTGTCAATACCGTAACGAGAAACTATAACCGAGCCGTTTTCAGTGAGATGCCCACATAAGTACAAATGGTGTATAGACCATTTCTATGACGCGATGACTTGATTAGCTTCTAGACGCGCGCAGGAGATTGGGGGCTTCCGAATCATGGCTTGCGTCAACAAAACGCTAGAAAAATCGATTCATCAGATGCGACATGAGTCCCTAATTCCGAATCAAGAGATTTGTTGTGGAATCTGTCAGTTGAGTAAAGTAATAATATTAAGAACTAGATCATCTAACCCCATTGAAAAATGAAATTGGATTTTCGGGAGAATTTTGGAAAGTAATAGCTGTACGTGCCTGAAATTCTTCTTCTTCTCCTCGGGGTCAACCAACATCGCGGTCACGCTAATGATTCAACGTAATACGGCAGGTCAGGACGCCATTAATTCCCCGGAATTTGCTTCTAGAGAACGGGTCATTCTAGACGGCTGTGGCCGTCCTTGTTTCCCGTTCTTTTCCGAGAGCGGCCTTTCTCTGAGGAGCGGCTTAACGTATACTCTCCGAAGAAAAGGGTATCTTCAGTAGAGTTTCAGCTTTATTAGATTTGTAAATCTGATAGAGATGGGTATTTCAGATCTGTGAAGTTGGAGTTGTGAGTACATTAAGAGTGTTTAGATGTCTCATTTTGTTTACATTTTAGACAAAAATATAAACTTAATTTATTTTATTTTAATCTACAAGTTTCAGATCTTAGATGAAGTTAAGATCTAGAACTCTATCAAACATGCCCTAAGTTTCAAAATTAAGCTGAAAAAACGAGTCACGTGTACCTCTAGGTAGCTCTAACTCGCCTCCAGGTGTTTATACACTACTCGTCTGGGAACCAATCAAGCGAATTCGTCATTTCAGCATCTGTTGGCAACTTTGCAGTGGCTGTACTCAGTGCGATCGGCATCGTGTTCGTGCAGCCGATTCCTACTAGGAAGACGGTGGAACCCATCGATAAGCTTGGGAGTTGAGTTGGGCCATCGCGCGCCAGCCCAATCACGCCAAGCGGATGTGCTCCCGGCCCTGCGTCCGACGTCGCGTGAGCTGAAAATCCCATTACGGCGTGTGATTCCGGTAACCGCTATACCCCGACCGCGTCGCGTGGGTTGGTTCCTCTACCGCAATTGGGCCAGGCCCTTGACCCTGGCCTCTCCCGCTGACCGTCGTGATCCGTGCAGATTTCTCTCTCGAATTTTTTTTCTTTAATATTTATTTTTATTCTTTTTTTCAAAACTAGACGTCGGGGTGAAAAATTAGCAAGAATACCCGCCGGTCATCCGTATATGAGGTGATCGCCCCATATACGGGTGATTAGTCCCTACACTTACGGTCTTCTAACAGTCATCTAACGGCAGTAGCGGGGGCCCACCTATCGCCCGAGACAGGGGCGATAGCCCCCTGCTAGGGCGACGGGTGGGCAGGGCCAATTGTTTTCTAAATTTTAATTCCTAATTAATTTTTTGAGAATAATTAATAGGACAGAAATAATGAAAAGATTTTTTTAAATTTTAATTCCTAATTAATTTTCCGAGAATAATCAATATTACAGAAATAACGAAAAGATTTTTTTAATTTTAATTCCTAATTAATTTTTCGAGAATAATCAATAGGACAGAAATAACAAAAAGATTTTTTTAATTTTAATTCGTAATTAATTATCCGAGAATAATCAATAGGACAGAAAAAACGAAAATACTCATAGTACTGATGTACTTTAATATTTTAAATCTTTAAAAAATTGATACCTCTTAGTATTGATTATAAATAATTTTTAACGAAAATGGTCATAAATTACAAACACTGATCTTTAAGTACGTGATACCTCTTAGTATTGATTTACTGTAATATTTTATGTGTTGGCCAAAATATTCCATAAGTTAGAAGCACTATATGTATTTGCCAAAATCGTTGGTTCCGGACCAACAGGCGATTAGGGGCAGTCGCATTACTTGGGAGGTCCAACTAGAACAAGATAAATTTTGAAATATTAATTAATATATAAGGAATTGAATTATGTTGTGAAAAGTACTATGTGTCATGCAAATTTAAATTGTATAAATCAATTTTACTTAAACACTATTTAGTGCGTTATGAACAAACTATACGAATCATGCCTCAAGAAATCCTGAAATAAATATGTCTTGTTCGTAGGGTGTTAGGTGTCCCATTTTAGGGAAAAAAATTAGGAATGAACTCAGTTGAATAAACCAAATGACTGTAAGTAGCCTCATTTGCATGACATACTTAAGCGTTTACGGCAACCCGTGAAATATTATTTTTAAATGTAATTTGTTGGGAGAACGGGCCAGAGTTGCTCTTTGATATATGCAGTACGCTATGGTGGGAAAATATTTTATTTACACCTTTCTTTGCAAATTAATTCTGACAGTGCAATAACCCAAAGTATTATGGTCGACACAACAATGAAACTCTGAAGCCTTTTCGGTAGCCCACGAAATATCATGTTCAAATGTAATTTGTAGGGAGAACGGCCCAAATTTGCTCTTCGATATATGCAGTACCATATGGCGGGAAAATATTTTATTTACACCTTGCTTTGCATATTAATCCTGCCAGTGCAATAACCCAAAGTATTACGGTCGAGACAACAATGAAACGCTTAAGTCTTTTCGGAAGCATGCGAAATATCATAACGAAGGTCAAATCGTAGGTTACTGCGGAAAATAAGGTAGGCCACACTCTTTATTATGGCTTAAAACAGGAAGGAGTACCACGAGCAAGGAATTTGAAAGTTAAAACTAGACGTCTACTGAGTGCTTCGAGGCCACTTCCCATTCGCCCATGCCTTCGGTGGGGCATCTCTGGCACGCCGCGCCCTCTCTCGTTTCCTCTCTCTGTCGGCCTCCTTCTCCTCCGCTTCCTTCCTACGTGCCTCCTCGCGTGCGGCATCGCGCTGCTCTTGAAGCTGTCGTGTGAACTCGTCCTGCCGGTTGGCTTGGTCAAGAAGTCGTTGGTCGTCGGGGTTGATCTCCGTATCAAACCACTGCTTAAATTCACACAGTGGCGGAGGTGACTGCATAAAACGTAAATTAGCAAAGTTTCATTCACAAATATTACGTAACCCGTACGATTGTTACCATGCGGCGATCCTTCAGGCTCTTCTCCGGCGGATCGAAGGCGTAGTTGCGGCACTTCCAATACCTCCTCTTCCAAGTTGGAATTTCCCAAGAGCGGACAAGCCTGCAAGGATATCTGCACATACACATGGGTGCTACAGCTCCATGAGGTAGGAAGAGATATTGGCACGCTAAATTGCGCGGGCATGCACTTGCTTCTTCCTTTGCTTTCCCCTTTCCCTTTGCACTTGCACGCCTCGGCATTTTCGATTGATCCTGGATTTTTTTCCTCCCTCCTCTATTCTTTCTTCCTCTCTCGCTACCGTCTTTGCGAGACCGCTCGTGAGAACGAATGTTATAAAGGGCAGATATCGCCAAGGTATGGAGCGATCGCCCCAACTAGAGGCGATAGGTGCACCGAAGCGTTGGTGTGTTGTCACATCGTGTGGCATAGGCAGGCAAAACATACATGGATTTGCACAATTTAAAGTGATAAGACTCATGTTACTAACTCGGACAGTTATACAATATGGTGCTGAACGTAAAGGCATTACAAAAATGTGTCTGTACAACTAGTCAATCACGGCTACGCTTCCTAATCTGACCCGTGGGGTAGGTGAGTGGCGACGGCAGACGGACGTCCCTCCTAGGCCGGCCCTACGGCGCAGGCGTAGAGTAGTGTGGCGGCGACGAGGGCGTGTCCAGTGGCAGCGCTCCCGAGAGCTGAGAGGGGGCCAGGTAGTCGGTCGAAAGGTACTCCTCTAGGTCGAACTCGACGTTCGCAGGGTCGTCGAAACCACCCTGGGGTCCTGCTGGGGCACGAGACGACGAGGGAGCCTCCGCAGCCCATCGCCCCCACCGCCGCTTTGCTCGAGCGTAACGAGGAACCGGCGGGGTAGGGCGAGACGAGGAAGGAGCCTCCTCAGCCCACTGTCCCCACTGCAGCTACGTGGGAGCGTAACGAGGTACCGGCGGGGTAGGGCGAGGTGCTGGGCCGCGGGGACGTGGTGTGCTGCGTCTGCCGACGTCTCCGCGCCCCCGGCAGGTGGCCAAGCAACCCAACCGCCTCATCCTATCGAGGACCCGATCCCAAGCTGCCTCGGCCTTAGCGGGGGTCACCTGTATGCCCGCCCGAAGGCGCGCCAACATGGAGATAGCCTCCACCTCAACCTCCCCGACGAGATGTGCCTGCATGTAACGTCAGATTGTTATTACATAATTTACATGAAAAAGACGTACCCATGTTGCTTCGATTGCGACACTTATCGAGGAGTTGTCCCTCTGGGACATTTGCGAAGGGTACGTGTCCGTCACCGATGCCTACCGTGCGACATACGGTGCTGGTGTGTACCCCACCCTGAGGCGAGTGCGCGGGGCGAACCACTCCATGTACTCATCGTACATGTCGGGTCAGACGGGCCGTGTCTCGGTGACCCTCTCGCCGAGTGCACGTCCCCACCGCACCGCCCATGGTCGCATACGGTCGCGAATCGAGTGCTCACCGCAGACCCATCCGGCCATCTGCAATGCAAAAACAGGAAGTACACACCACATTCATTTTCCAAAGATGCGGAGTAGTAGGATCAGGGCAAGTACCTGTGAGGACCACGTGCGACAACGTGACGAGGCGGTAAGGGAAAGGATCGGAATAGGTCAATCGCCGCAAAGACTTCAGACGTGGAGTACTCCTCGACACACAGGTCAAAGACGAGAACCTTACGGGTGAGCCAGAAGGCGTCATCTCGCGTGCAAATCACAGAGACCCCATAAGGTACTCGAGCGTGGACGTCGTACGCGGTGTATGGCATCCACCGCACGTCCTCGTCGTGGAGGCGGTCGAACTCCCGAACGAACTCGAGGTAGGACCTCCTCACCTGTCGGTGCGCGTACGTCCGCTGCGAGGAAATAAAAAATGGCGAAGGTTATTGAAGTGCGTTAGTGGGGAAAAAGATACGAGGGAGCATACCTGTCGTCGGGCCCAGTAGTGGCCCATGGTGGGCCAGTCCACCGGGTCGTCTCCGTAAAGGTCCTGGGGGTACGGTGCGGTGTCAACAACAGGCCTGCCGATGGAGAAGCGCTCCAAGGACCACAACTGAAGGAGTAGGACGCAACCCGACATCGTCGCGTCCTGCTTCGCCCGAGAGATGGCGTCGCACAGACCTCTGTACGTCGCCGCAAGCACAGCTGAGTCCTACGGCCACTGCATCATCTGTTTACAATGGGGAAGTTAGACGTGCTCCGCTGAGACGAGATTTGAACTGAGTGTGTTACCTAATCCTCCGAGGTGTGTCGGCGATGTGCTGGGCGTACTCGATCAGGTGCCGGTTCATCGTGTTCCCGTGGGAGGACGGGAACATCACCCAACCGAACAACAACAGGAGGTATGCCTCCAGATGGCGGACCACTTCCTCCTCCTCTGCGTGCGGGTGGAGAAGCTCGAGCCCGCAGCTGTCAGAATAAACATTATCAAGAACTTAGCACTTCTCTTTAATTCGCAAAGAAAGAGGTACTCACCGTGAATCGGCGCGCCACGCCGCTCGCCTCAGGCCGCCACCCTGCCTGAGGGGCCGGTAGGGGGCTGCCCAGGGGTGCCGCTGCACCACAGCGAACCGTGCGAACAACTCCGCGTGCCATGTGACGGAGGCGTCGTGCGGCACAACTGCTGGACCCGCACAGGGGAGGCCTAGGAGGTACGACACGTCATACAGTGTCGGAGCCATCTCTTCGCACGGAAGGTGGAACGTGTGCGTCTCCGGTCTCCACCCGTCCACGAGTGTGGCCAGCAGGGACCGGCCGTACCCAAACCGCGGGACCTCCCTGCCCTCTAACGGGGCAGTCACCTGCTCCACCATCCTACAGAGAGGAAGTAAGCCAGTCGCTCGCAACCTGCATGTAGTGCATTGCGTCGTTAGAATTGCATTCACAGGTAAGTACATGTACGTAAAAGAGTGAAAGCGTTGGCAGCTTACCGTGGAACCCAGCGTGGGTCAATGCGAAGCAGCTCGTTGGGCACCCAAGGTCGGAGTGTCCCTAGCTCTAGGTTCTGCTCTGCAGAGTACCTAGACCGGTGGGTCGCATCCACGGTCGCGTCGAGCAGCTCAGGGCAACGTCGCGCCATCGTCGCCTGTTACAAAGCAAATACAACAAATTTGTCAGTAATTAAATGTGCACATAAAATGAAATGCGAAATAACGAATTTTACCATACTCAACAAACAATAAAAAAGATGAAGACATGTTGGATGAGGCACACAACGCCGAAAATTACATTATCCTCGTATCAATTAACTGGTACATCGAAAAATACATGATGCGAATAACAACTAACTGGTACATCAAAAAATACATGATGCGAATAACAACTAACTGGTACATCGAAAAATACATGACGCGAGTAACAACTTACTGTAAGTGCGAAAATTACATGATTGGCACAACAGTTCACTGGTACATGATCGAATCTTACAAGATGCGAAGAAAATCGAACATTATATTATCCGCGGTTGCGACGCGCCTCGGACTCGTGCATATCGTTACGAATGCGCCGTGTCCTCTGACGCCCGACCTTCAACCTCAACATTCGGATGTCTGGTACCCATCGATGCTCCGGAGGTGGGGCGGTTGTGAACGATCCATCCACTCGGTACCCGTACACCTCATGATGCCACTTGTTGAGAACACTTTGCTTGTAGTAGTAGGGGGAGATGTACGGACGACATGATTGATGCGTCTCCGCGGCTGCGGCAATGACGTGCGAGCACGGCTAGTGCAGCAGACGTGGTTTCTGGCAGGAGCACTCGTAGTCAGCTGCTCGGAGTATGCACAGATGGGATGTCCTCTCCCGGTGGGCACGCCTGCGACCTCGGTCACCATAGTGCACGTCGTATCTCCGTTCCACGCCACTCTCCGGTGTCACCCGATGTGTCTGCGTCTTTCTTGTTTTCTTGGACATGTACGTACATACAACCGTTGAGTACGACAGTCGATTGTCCGACATACATGCTGCGGAGCTCTTGTATCGCTCAATGAAATATCTCTGTGTCCCTAGTAAGACACCTTCAACTATACCCACCAGTGGAAGGCATCTGGTGCCTTTCATTACCCAATTGTAAATCTCCGCCAGGTTCGTTGTCATTATTCCGTAACGCGAGCCGCCCTCGTCATGCAGAAGGGACCATTTCTCCAAAGGCTCGTGCCATATCCAGTCGGTGAAACTCTTTATGCTGGTCCCCGGCCTACGCCGAATGTTTGGGGCGTCTGTAGGGAACGCACACAAAGCTGTGGGGTCCTCTCCTTGCTCATGGTACACCATCGGGTTCCTTGATGAACCAGCGGTATCTCTTGGATTCATTGACTGTTTCTTCGTTAGTTCATCCAACGTCCTCCAAAGCGCGTCGAACTTCCTCCATTGGTTCTGTTTATACAGCCGCTTGAAAATATTCATAAGCTCCTTGTTCCTGAACTGACTAAAAAAATTGGCACCCATGTGCCTCATGCACGACCTGCTATTCAGGTCCAGCCACTTTGCTGCTCCCACAACGACGGACCCTTGTTGCATATCCACGATAGCCCTTAGCAGCCCAACATGTCGGTCATGGATGACACAAACATCAGGCCTGTCCAGAACAACTGCCAGCTTCACTCTTTCAAGGAACCAGATCACTCTCCGTGTTTACCCCTCCACGAAGGCCAATGCAACCGGTAGAACCTGGTTGTTGGCGCCCACCGCGATCACGATTAGAATCGCCCTTATACTTCCCGTGAGGAATGTGCCGCCCATGCAAATGATCGGCGACAAGGTTTAACGCATTTATGCATGCGCCAGGCGAAGAATGCACGCCGCAAGACCCACTTACCCGCACACACCACCCGCAGAAACTCCGCAAGGTCGACGTATGTACCGGGGTTCATACGTGCTATTGCCTTCAGCAAGTGGGGAATATTCTCGTAGGAAGCCTCGTACGTCCCGAACCGTATTTCCAGAGCTGTCCTTTTCGCTCTCCATGCCTTTTCGTAGCTAATCTTGTACTGAAACCTCTCCTCCACGGCTGTGATAATAGATCGAGGCTGCAGGTGCGGATTGTCCACGATCTGACCATAAAACACATATGAAACCCAAGTGGACGACAGATTGCGGTGTCCCTGCTCCTCTTCTTCCAGCTCGCAGTTATGTTCCATCACTATGGAGCATTCCAGTAGTCCTTCCACTTCCCCTTGTATGCATGCACCCGCCATGGGCACGAATCAACTACGCACTTCATTTCGTACTCCTTCTTGCTGGACTTCACTACCCTGAACTGCCACCGGAGATACATTGCCCAGTACTTCACCGTATCCATCACAGCCACTTTGTCTTTATATATGGCCCCCTCCGTCACCTCGTCCTCACGATACTCCCATGCATCAATGTTTCCTTCATTCATTGTTAGGTCTTCGAAACTGTAATTGGTCCACGCACCAGGGATAGGCACCTCAGGAGCGTTGTCCTCCTCGTCGGAGTGCTCACCATCAGGGACTTCCTCATCCGCACGGTCCTCCTCTTCCATCAGATGAACTATGTCCTCCACGTCCTCCCCCTCGTCGGCCACCCCTCGCGCCTCCACCACTGGCTGTATCCTCTGCCCCCCGATCCCTTCGCCACCGCCAGTCTCGTGCTCCTCATCTCCGGGCTCCTCGCCGCCTTCCTCTTCGCATCCTTCTACATTTGACGTCCCCTCCCCCTGTAATGTCCACCCCGACATCACGAACTTGAGACACCGATGGAGCTACCGGGTAGTATCAGACCAACAACATGAGCGCCAACCCCGCTCTACTACAAAAACCAACATAACTCCTCCATGTTGATGTCAAGTTAATAGGAATCAACTCTCCGTAAAAACAGTCTTGCGCGACGGCTCACTCTCGCTCGACCCAAGAACCGAACAATTGGGCATCCAAACCGAACATCCGAGACATCCACTCCAACAAACCCTTGTATGTCCTATCGCTCGGTCTACATATGCCCCGTACGACTCTTGAAAATGATGATAAATCCACCCCATCCGCCCCTTGTGCTATCTCCCCATCTCTATAAAATATTTGGAAATACAATTTCTCCGACATGCTGCAACGTCCGTCGGAAAAATATTACTCTAAAATACAATATACAAAACGTACATTGAACGTACTACAAAATACGACTATAAATAAGTAAATTCGACTAACCTACCATACGGCCTAATATTAAATTTCTACTACATTACATTTGTATATATTGCCTAATACATTATTTACATAATAAAATTAGTAATACACAACCCTACTAAATTAAATTTATACCATATTACATTTGTATATATATTGCCTAATACATTATTTGCATAATAAAATTACTAATACACAACCCTACTAAATTAAATTTCTAAATATTGCCTAATATTTCTACTGTATTAAATTTCTACATACTAAATACTACATTGAATTTGCACATACTGAAATACTAAATTGAATTTCTAAATACTACATACTACATTAAATTTCTGAATATTAACTGCTATATTAAATTTCTAAACACTATACAATCCTAAAATTTGTAAACAATACATAATCCTAAAATTTCTAAATACTACAACAAATTCCTAAATATTAAATGCTACATTAAATTTCTAAATACTACATAACCTATAAAAAAATTCCTACATTTACCTCTACAAAAAATTTCTAAAGCTAATTCTACAATAAAAATCCAAAATTTACCTAAATTTCTCGGCTCCCCTTCTCTTCCTCTCTTCTCCCCCTCTCTTTCTCCCTGCGCTCGGCTGTGCGCTATCAGCTGCGCCGAGCGGCTTTTAAAGGAGCCTGTCGCCCCTGTATGAGGCGATCGCCCGTACTGGGGGCGACAGGGGGGCCCACCACCGCTGCGGGCCATTTTTAGCCGTTTGTAGCAGTTGGTCGGGGGAATAATCGCCCGTATATGGGGCTATCGTTCTATATATGGGCGGCCGGTGGATATTCTTGCTAATTTTTCACCCCGACGTCTAGTTTTGAAAAAAAGAATAAAAATAAATATTAAAGAAAAAAAATTCTTTCTCTCTGAGTAGGCTGGCCTGCCTGGAGCTACCTCCAGACTCCAAAGGCCGAAGCTTGCCCGAGCCGGAGCCCCCTTGTACTGTTGTACTCGCCGACGACTCTCGCGGGCTGCAAGGGCCTAGTTTGACACTGGGACACGCTGCTAGGCGTAGCCAACATACATCGAAATGAAGGAAAGAGACGACACAAATTGCGCCGGCCCGTATAGCAGCCCTGTAGCAGACGTGCATAAGCAAGCAAACCTCATGAGTTAGACGAATCTTTTTCTTTAATATTTATTTTTATTCATTATTTCAAAAATAGTCATTAGATTAAAAAAATTGCGAAAATAGGCTCCCGTCGCCCGTATATGGGGCGATGGCCCCATATACGGGCGATAGGTGCCAAATCTGACGGCTCTGCTGTGAGCTAACAGCACGAGGAAAAATCGCCCAATACAGGAGCGACAGGTGCCCCACCTCGCAATTTTTTTTAATATTAATTCCAAATTTTTTTTCTAAGAATAATCAATAGAAAAAAATAACGAAAATGGCTATAGGGCAGTCAATACCCTATACCATAAGTTAAAAGCACTAATCTTTAAATTTTTAATACCTCTTAGTATTGATTTACTGTAATATTTATATCTATTGGCCAAAATATACCATAAGATAAATATCCTCAGTCACACACACGCTATCGTCGTGCCCGACTAAATTCGACGTGCGCCTCGCACTGATCCCACGTGCATGGTATATTAGTGCTATTAAAATATCGGGAACTACCAATAAATATCGTCGATACCGACCAACAGGCGATTAGGGGCAGCCGCATTACTAGGAAGGTCCAATTAGAACAAGATAAATTTTAAAATGTTTATTAATATATAAGGATTTAGATTATGTTATGAAAAGTACTATGTTCCATGCAAATTTAAATTGTATAAATCAATTTTACTTAAAGACCATTTAGTGTATTATGAAGAAACTATACAAACCATGGCTTGAAAAATCCTGAAATAAATATCACTTGTTCGTAGGGTGTTAGGTGTCCCATTTTTTCAAAAACATTTAGGAATAAACTCAGTTGAATAAACAAAATGACCTCACTTGCATGAAACACTTAAGCCTTTTCAGCAGCCCGTGAAATATCATGTTTAAATGTAATTTTTAGGGAGAACAGGCCAGATTTGCTCTTTGATATATGCACCACCATATGGTGGGAAAATATTTTATTTACACCTTGCTTTGCATATTAATTCTACTAGTGCAATAACCCTAAGTATTATGGTCGAGGCAACAATGAAACGCTTAAGCCTTTTCGGCAGCTCGTGAAATATCATGTTTGAATGTAATTTGTAGGGAGAACGAGCCAGATTTTCTCTTTGATATATGCACTACCATATGGTGGAAAAATATTTTATTTACACCTTGCTTTGCATCTAAATTGTATTAGTGCAATAACCCTAAGTATTGCAAAACGAGGGTGAGAGGGAGATTAGAGAGCGGTCGATTCACAAGTCAGAAGTTACTGCGGAAAATAAGGTATGCCACACTCTTTATTACGGCTTAAAACTGAAAGGAGTACCACGAACAAGGAAAATAATAGTTAAAACTAAACGTCTACTGAGTGCTTCGAGGCCACTTTCCCTTCGCCCATGCCTCCGGTGGGGCTTCTCTGGCACGACGCGCCCTCTTTCGATTCTTCTCTCTCTTGGCCTCCTTCTCCTCCGCTTCCTTTCTACGTGCCTCCTCGCGTGCGGCATGACGCTGCTCTTGAAGCTGCCTTGTGAACTCCTCCTACTGGTTGGCTTGATCAAGGAGCCTTTGGTCTTTCGGGTTGATCTCTATATCAAACCACTGCTCAAATTCACACAGTGGCGGAGGTAACTGCATGAAACATAAATTAGCAAAGTTTCATGTACAAATATTACGTAACACGTAAGATTTTTACCATCTGGCGATTCTTCAGGCTCTTCTCTGGCGGGTCGAAGGCGTAGTTGCGGCACTTCCAATACCTCCTCTTCCAAGTTGGAATTTCCCAAGAGTGGACAAGCCTGCAAGGATCTTCGTACATACACATCGGTGCTACAGCTCCACGAGGTAGGAAGAGATCTTGGTATGCTAAATTGTGCGGGCATGTACTTCCTCCTTCTTTTGCTTTCCCCTTTCCCTTTCCACTTGCACGCCTCGGCATTTTCGATTGATCCTCTACTTATTATTTTCTTTCTTCTTCTTTCATTGTTGCCTTTGCGAGACCGCGAGCGAGAACGAATGTTATAAAGGGTAGATATCGCCAGGGTATGGAGCGATCGCCCCATAATTGGACGATCGCCCAAAATACTGCTAATATTTACCTCGGGTAGTGTGCCCATGACAGTATTTAACGGTAGTTCCTCATATTTAACGGTAGTGTGCCTCATATTAGGACGATCGCCTCAATTAGAGGCGATCGCCCCTATGTAGGGCGATAGGTGCACCCAGTCGTTAATGGCCGTTAATGCCGGCCTCTCCAGCCATTATGGTCGGTGGTGTGTTCTCACGTAGTGTGAGAAAGTAGAAGCGATGATAGCACAATTAATAAAACATACATGGATGTTCACAATTTAAAGTGATAAGGCACTCATGTTACTAATTCAGACAGTTATACAATATGGTGCTGAACGTAAAGGCCTTACAAAAATACATCTGTACAACAAGTCCATGACGGTCGCGCTTCCTGATCTGGCCTGTGGGGTACGTGAGTGGCGAAGGTGGACGGACGTCCCTCTTAGGTCGGCCCTACGACGCAGGGGTAGAGTGGTGTGGTGGCGACCCGGCCGTGTCCTGGAGCGGTGCTACCGAGACCTGAGAGGCGGCGAGGTAGTCGGTCGACAGGTACTCCTCCAGGTCGAACTCATCGTATGCAAGGTTGTCGAAACCACCCTAGGGTCCAGGTGGGGTGCGAGACGACGAAGGCCCCTCGCCAGCCCACTGTCCCCACTGCTGTTGCATGGGAGCGTAACGAGGAACCGCTGGGGTAGGGCGAGGTGCTGGCCCACGGGGACGTAGTGCGCTGCGTCCGACGACGTCTTCGCGCCCTCGGCAGGTGACCAGGCGACCCAACCGCCTCGCCCTATCGAGGACCCACTCTCAAGTTGCCTTGGCCTCAGCGGTGGTCATTTGTATGCCCGCCCGGAGGCGCGCCAACATGGACGTGGCCTCCACCTCCACCTCCCCTGCAAGATGTGCCTGCATGTAAAACCGGATTGATATTAAGTAATTTACATGAAAAAGACGTACCCATGTAGCTTCGATTGTGACACTTACCGTGGAGCTGTCCCTTTGGGACATCTGTGAAGGGTACGTGTTCGTCACCGATGCCTGTCGTGCGACATACGGTGCTAGTGTATACCCCACCCTAAGGCGAGTCCGCGGCGCGAAACACTCCATGTACTCATTGTACATGTCATGGTCGTACGGTCGGGTCTCAGTGATCCTATCGTCGAGTGCGGCGTCCCACTGTACCGCCCATGGCTGCATGCGATGCGCGAACTGAGTGCCCGCTGCAGCTCCTATCCGGGTCATCCTGCAATGCGAAAACATGATATACATTCAACGCCCATTCTGCAAAAATGCTAAGTACTCAGCTCAGGAGACGTACCTGTGAGCACCACGTGCGACAACATGATGAGGCGGCAAGGAAAAAGACCGGAACAGGCCGAACTGCCGTAGCACTGAGTGCGGCGAGTACTCCTCGACGCACAGGTCGAAGACGAGAACCTTACGGGTGAGCCAGAATGGCATAACAATTAATTGGTATATCAAAAATTACATTATCCGCATAACAATTAACTAGTACATCGTAAATTACATGATGCGAACAACAATTAACTGGTATATCGAAAATTACATGATGGGAACAATAGTTAACTGGTACATTGTAAATTAAACGATGGGAACAACATCGAAAATTACATTATCCGCAATTGCAACGCGCTTCGGACTCGTCCATATCGTTCCGAATACGTCGTGTCCTTCGACGCCTGACCTTCTACTTCAACATTCGGATGTCCGGTACCCATTGATGCTCTAGAGGGGGGGCTGTTGTGAACGATCCATCCACTCGGTATCTATACACCTCGTGATGCCACATGTTGAGAATACTTTGCTTGTAGTAATAGGGGGAGATGTACGGACGACATGATTGATGCGTCTCGGCGGTTGCGGCAATGATGTGCAAGCACGGCAAGTGCAGCAGGCGTGATTTCTGGCAAGAGCACTCGCAGTCAGCTGCTCGGAGTATGCACGATGGGAAGTCCTCTCTCGGTGGGCACCTCTGCGACCTCGGTCACCGCAGTGCACGTGGTATCTCCGTTCCACGCAACTCTCCGGTGTCACCCGATGTGTCTGTGCCTTTCTTGTTTTCTTTCACATGTATGTAGATACAACCATTGAGTAGAACAATCGATTGTTTGACATACGTGCTGCGGAGTTCTTGTATCGCTCAATGAAATATCTTTATGTCCCTAGTAACACACCTTCAACTATACCAACCAATGGAAGGCATCGGGTGCCTTTCATTACCCAGTTGTAAATCTTCGTCAGGTTCGTTGTCATGATTTCATAACGCGAACCGCCCTCGTCATGCAGAAGGAACCATTTCTCCGAAGGCTCGTGTCGTATCCAGTCGGTGAAACTCTTTATACTGGTCCCTAACCTACGCCGAATGTTTGGGGCGTCGGTTGGGAGCACACACAAGTTTATGGAGTCCTCTCCTTGCTCGTGGTAGACCATCGGGTTCCTTAATGAACTAGCGGTATCTCTTGGATTCATTGATTGCTTCTTCGTTAGTTCATCCAATGTCTTCCAAAGCGCGTCGAACTTCCCCCATTAGTTCTGTTTGCACAGTCGCTTGAACATGTACATAAGCTCCCTGTTCCTGAACTAACGAAAAAAATTGGCACCCATGTACCTCATGCACCACCTACTCTTTAGGTCTGGCCACTTTGCTGCTCCCACGACGTCGGACCCTTATTGCATATCCACAATCACCCTTAGCAGCCCTGCATGTCGGTCATAGATGACACAAACATCAGGCCTGTCCTGAACAACTGCCAGCTTGACTCTTTCAAGGAACTAGTACCAGCTGTCCGTGTTTTCCCCCTCCACGAAGACCAATGCAACCGGTAGAACCTGGTTGTTGGCGTCCACCGCGATCGCAGTTAAAATCTGGCCTTTGTACTTCCCTGTGAGGAATGTGCCGTCCATGTAAATGACCGGGTGATAGTGCCGGAACGCATTTATGCATGCGCCGAGGGCGAAGAAGGCACGCTGCAAGACCCACTTACCCGTGCACAAACCACCCGCAGGAAACTCCGCAAGGTCGATAATGTACTGGATTCCTACGTGCTATTGCCCTGAGCAAGTTGGGAATATTCTCGTAGGAAGCCTCGTACGTCCCGAACCGTATTTGCAGAGTTGTCCTTTTCGCTCTCCATGCTTTTCCGTAGCTAATCTTGCACTGAAACATCTCCTCCACGGCTGTGATAATAGATCGAGGCTGCAGGTGAGGATTGTTCACGATCTGACCATAAAACACATTTGCCACCCAAGTGGACGACAGATTGCGGTGCCTCTGCTCCGCTTCTTCCAGTTCACAGTTATGCTCCATCACTATGGAACATTTCCAATAGTCCTTCCACTTCCCCTTGTATGCATGCACCCGCCATGGGCACGAATCAACTACGCACTTCATGTCGTACTCCTTTTTGCTGGACTTCACTACCCTGAATTGCCGTCGAAGCGACTTCACTACCCTACCGCATCCATCACAGCCTCTTTGTCTTTATATATGGCCCCCTGCGTGACCCTGTTATCATGATACTCCTATGCATCAATGTTCCCTTCATTCATTGTTAGGTCTTCGAAATTATAATTAGTCCATGCACCAGGGATAGGCACCTCAGGAGCATTGTCCTCCTCGTCGGAAGTGTTCGTCATCTGGGACTTCCTCATCCGCATGGTCCTCCTCCTCCATCAGGTGAACTATGTCCTCCACGTCCTCCCCCTCGTCGGCCACCCCTCGCGCCTCCACCACTGTCTTCTCGGCCCCTCGATCCCCTCGCCACAGCCAGACTCGTGCTCCTTGTCTCCAGGCTCCTCACCACCTTCATCTTCGCATCCTTCCATATTTGACTTTCCTTCCCCCGTAATATCTGCCCCGACATCACGAACTTGCGACACCGGTAGCATCAGACCAACAACATGAGCGCCAACCCGCTTCTACTAAGCAAAACAACATAGCTCCTCCATGTTGATGTCACGTTAATAGGAATCAACTCTCCATAAAAACAGTGTTGCGCATGGCTTACTACTGCTCTGACCCGTAACCGAACAATGTGGGCATCCAAATTGAACATCCGAGACATCCACCCCGACAAATCCCTGTATATCCTATCGCTCGGTCTAGATATGCCCCGTACGAATCTTGAAAATGATGACAAATCCACCCCATCTGCCCCCTGTGCTATCTCTCCATCTCCATAAAATATTTGAAAATACAATTTCTCCGACATGCTGCAATGTCGGACGAAAATATATTACTCTAAAATACAATAGACAAAACGTATATTGATCGTACTAAAAAATTTACTATAAATAATTAATTCAACTTGCCTACCATACGGTCTAATATTAAATTTCTACCACATTACATTTATATATATTGCCTAATACATTATTTGCATAATAAAATTACTACTACAACCCTACTAAATTAAATTTTTAAATATTGGATAATATTTCTACTGTATTAAATTTCTAGATACTAAATACTACATTAAATTTGTACATACTAAATACTACACAATCATGAAATTTCTAAATACTAAATACTACATTAAATTTCTAAATATTAACTGCTACATTAAATTTCTAAACACTATACAATCCTAAAATTTCTAAACACTACACAATCCTAAAATTTCTAAACACTACAATAAATTTCTAAATATTAAATGCTACATTAAATTTCTAAATACTACACAATCCTAAAAAAATTCCTAAATTTACCTCTACAAAAATGACGAATCGATTTTTTTTCTTCTCCTTTTCTTCCCCTCTTCTCCTCTTCTCTTCTTCTCCTCCTCTCTTCCCCTTTAATCTGCTCCCTCGGCTGCCGAATGAGCCTCTCGAGCGTCGCCAGCCTTAAAAAGCCCACATATCGCCCATATATGGGGCGATATGTGGGTGGGCCATTAACGGCCGTTAGGTATCTGGCACATATCGTAAGTATATCGGACGATCGCCCCATATACGGACGGCGGGTACCCAATTCTGTAATTTATTTTATCTAACGACTATTTTTAAAATAATGAATAAAAATAATTATTAAATAAAAAAATTCTGAGTTAGATGGTACGACTGCACGGAAAATAACAATGAGTGCGGGACGCTATATCATTGAAGTGCTACCAACTATATAACAAACTTTCATATAGTTTCAACAAGTTTTGAGAGAGTTTTTGAAACGTTTTATATTTCACTGAGTTTCACACGTGTTTAGAAGTTTCTTGAAGATTTCAAACCGAAGTTTCAATAAGTTTCAGATTTTGAAACTTAAGTTTGACCAAGTTTCAACCGATGAGTTTTAACAAGAAGTTTCAATAATTTTCAGTAAATTTCAAACAAAGTTTTAACAAATTTCAATAGATTTCAAATAAGTTCCCAAGAAGTTTTGTTAAGCCCACCTAATTACAATGTTCTACCACGTCGTCGAGGACCACTCAACATCGTCCGTTGCCGATGCACCCTCTTCTCTAGCTCCAGTCTTGACTATCACTACCGCAATAGAGCTGAACAACATCGCCCAGCACCAAATTCGTGCTTGAGTTCTGCGCAACCACTGTCGGATCCATGTGCCCCGAGTTGGGTTGCCGTCAGATCCAAAGTTAGAGGTAAAGCACCGTGTCACCGTTTGCGTCAAATTTGGAGCCGAAAGTGAAGGAAGAGGGAGGAAGACGGTGTCGAAGTCGAAGGAGGAGGTAGGGGGACCCATCATGCTCGCGTGAAACATGGTCGGATCTCATACGTATTTCACGAAGTTTCCTAGCGACGACGTGGCGTCGAATAGCACTACGCCTTGACGGCATCATGCTCCTATGGCGAGGCAGCGGACAATGCCCATTGTCCAGATTCCCCACTGCTTCCCCCGTGGAAGTCCGGGCTGGCGCACGTCGTGCACGCACTCACCGCTTGTCCCGCGCCCACCGGCCATTGCTTGCTCATGCGCGCGCTTGCTGCCACCACGCGGCCCTACACGCGTTGACCAGCCTTTGCTTGCCCATGCCATGCTCGCAGTTGCCACGCCAAACGAAAGTTGTACATGTTTACCGCCATCGTTGTGGAGAGAAGAATGGTGGTGGATAGGGAATGAAGTGAGAGAGATGGAATGGATTAAGATAGAGATGTGGATAACCATGTCTAAAGAGAATGGTTGATCTGATGCGTTAGATTGATACAATCCGACGATAGATATTTGCGCTGTCGAAAAGACAAGAAACGTTGTAGTATTATCTAGCTTTTCTGATATAAATGCACTGTACCGGCACGCAGAAGTCACTATAGATGACAAGCTCACTCATGAGCACAGGCACGAAGTGGGGGCGAGGAGGGGCTCAGCTGTTCACTTGTACTACCCCAACCTAGGACCACAACAATCCCGCCCGCCAACCCGTGGGCTCTCGATCGTTCGGGAGAGATTCGATTCGATGGAACTGTTGATTTTGACGGGACGGCTGCGATCGAGTTGCAGCGGGCACACCACGCCCCGTCGCTCGGGGTCTTCTCCACTTCCGTCCTGCCGTGCGACTAGGGGCTTCGCGTCGCGCTAGCTATAGGCGGTGCTTGTTCGGATGCTCCGTTCCGTGATACGCTTCTTCTTGCTTGCTTACAACTAGGGCAGATGGCAACAACGAATGCAGAATGATTACTGCTGCTGCTGCTTATCTTCTCTCTTACTAGAAATGCATGCGCTACGTGCCACGCCGCGGGCGTCGCTTTCCACGCGAGAAAATCGAAAAAACGCGCGACTGACGCTCTACACACGAGTAAATCGAGAAAACACACGAAAATGATCTAAAAATAAGAATTTGTTTTTCGCAAAATCGACAAAACGCGCGACTGTCGCTCCACAAACGAGTTAATCGAGAAAACGCACAAAAATGATATAAAAATAAGACTTTATTTTTCGCAAAAGGGTTTAAACGTAATGCTAGAAAACCGGAAAAAGGACATAAATGCGATGCATATTTTTCTTCTAAAAAAAGAAATGTTTTTTTTCTTACAAAAAGGACCGAAACGTAATTTCAATTTTCCTAGAAAGGACCCGAGCGCTATTCCTAAAAACGCTAAAAGGGCATGGACGTAATATGTAATCTTTTTTTGGAAAAGGATCTAGACGTATTTTTTTTTCGAAAAAGAATCTATATGTAAATATTTTTTTTTAGAAAGGACCCATTTGCGAAAAAAAATTGGCCGGCTCGGCTCGAGCCGCGAGCCGAGCCGGCCAGCTCCCGGCTCAAATCACCCTCCAGGTGGGGATTCTTCCATCTATATTGAAGGTATGATTTGCGCCTATCCATCAGGGCTGTTGAGGTCCCGTTTAGAACGGAACGTTCATGAACAGACAGCAGAGAGCCCATCATGCATTCATAGTTTATTTTAGGATTTCGATATGTTCTAGAAAGTACAGTGCCATTCAAGATGCAACTTCCATGTAGAAACTGAAGATTTGGACGCAGCTTCTCTATTTGCTTTTGCTTTAGGTTTGCTGTTCCCCTTCATTCTGATTTTACAAAAACGCGTAAATGCGCCATTGCTGCGTATCACTGTTTAAACAAACTACCGGCATCGTGAAATCAAAAAGGAAATGGGGGCGAAAGAGCTTGTACAGTTGATGAATGATTACACAGCTTGATCTGACCGGCAGGTTTGGAATTCAAAGGCACACGGCAGAAAGGTACAATCCTAAACTACTATTCTAATCCCTGAAGATTCTTTGCAAAACGAAAACGTCAGAACACTAGTGTTTTCGCACACGGGTTCAGATTGCCCTCTCAACGACCACAGTCGGGATTATCATGTGTCTCATATTGATATTACCTTCTTTTCTTTTGTTGGAGTGAGATCAAGCCGAGCAGCCGTCGATCATTCAATCAACAATTTATAGCCTAATAATACCTTTGATATAAGAAAACAAATCCTTTTCTTTTCCAAACAGTGCATGCTCTTGTATTGTAGACCATCGGTGGGCAGACGTGAGGTGGTGAAAAGGAGACCTCGATACGTATACCTCTGCACTTTTCATCGTCACAAAAAAAGAAGCATGCGACGATAAAAATGAAAAGGAAATACGGTTTTTTTAAGCACCATTCGCAACTTGACACAGTTTCCCCCCAGAAAGCAATAGGGTGTAGACACGTACATGCACAAACTACAAATTCAAGATATTTTCCTGTCAAATTTATCGATATTTCTTTCCTTCTTTTGCGTGGAAATTTACCGATGTTCCTGATTCCTCGGAGGGGGTAATATTCCCTTTCATGAAAGTATACGTATATCGCAACGTAGAGACAACTACAGGTAACGATTCGAGTGGATCAGAATATGGATGCTCGGCGGGAGGTAGGGGCAGTGGGAAATGTCGGGGCGAGGTGGTCGAACGGTGCACATCGACACGGCCACTGTCCGGGAGGTCGCGATAGATGGATCGATGAGTTCGAGATTTGTTTTTCTTCTCAGTTCCGGATTGTGGGAGGAGACCGATCAGGTCTAGCAGAAGGAGAGGGTGTAGCTGAGGGTGGCGGAGAGGTCCAACGAGAGGTGCAAGATGATGGAGTCCAGCGGGTTCAAGAAGACGTGCATGGCCTAGGGGTAGGTGATGAAGCTAGGGGAGTCGGACAAGTTCCTCAATGGGATGACCCTAGCGGCGGCAACAGTGGGCAACAACGCTCATGGTTGCACGGTTCGTACACAAGGCCGTGCAAGGGATAGGGGCCCGGGCCAGGTTATTTTAGCTCGATAGTGGTGTGCTTTGTTGCAGAAATCAAGCATCGACGGTTGATCGGCGTCAAACCCCTTGGTAGCGGTAGTGGTGGTGGTGTGTGTGGCAGTGCTGAGCTCATGGGCGGCATAACAGTGTATAGATGTTTGGCTTAAGTGATCAATGGCTGCAATCAGTGTAATATCCTCTTCGAAGTCTACTGTTTTTTTCTCCTCGACTGAAATAAATACTGAAATAAATGGTAAAGCTCGCTTTATGTAAAAAAAAAAGTATGGATGTTGCAAATGGAATACAGCAGCGCGCCACGTAGAGCGCGTTGCCGTGCAGATATTTTCGACGACCTGGCCGAAGTCTCCAGGCTCACTTATTAGCTGAATCTCCAATCTTTCAAGAAACCTAGAGGCACACCCTGTTCTAGTAAGTAGTAACTGACAAGAGTATGCAGGAAATAGAAATTCCAGGCTTCGAGCCAGGATGGCAGGATCGAGATATAGGATCTCGTGTTCTTGTTTTCCTCATATCTTACTACCTAGTTTCGAAACGATGACTTTTCACGGTCTCTAAAAATTAGACTTTAACAGCAAATTTTACACTAATTTATTTATAAAATATTATAAAAGAATAATATTATAGAAGTATTTCTTAAGATAAATCTAACAATATCAACCAGCACTATTCTAAGAATAATATCAATCTAAATATTTAAAGTTTGACTGGCCTATATCAACAGTGCTTATTATTCTAAATAGAAGGGAGTACGATAAAAATAAACAGGAAAGCCACACGCCCACACCATGTGGACAAGATTTGCACGCTGACTGATGACGTGTTCTTCCCGGTTGTATGCCATACTAGTCCTAGGCTCCTAGCTCATGTCCTTACCATCATTTCTTATCCCTATAGCAAAACAAACAGATGGCGGGGTATACGAAGCTCAAACAATTAGGCATTTGATATGTTAATCATGCATACCCTTCAGATCCCAGCAATGGACAATTGATGAAACACCACCCTATCTACTGCATCAGGACCACCTTTTTCTCACTTGAAGCATGAGCAACCACAAAGTCCCTATCTTGTTGAGCATAAAAGGTTTCAAACCCTTTTTTAGTTTCCACTACTTCAGTTTGTCCAATTCAAGGTCCAGCTTCAAAGTACAGAAACCCCCCTGATTTTTTCCTCCACTCCTGTTTCCTGACCCCCAAAGGCCAAAGCAGTAACCTACCACAAACTCAAAACAGTTTCTTTTTAGGTAGCAAACTGACAGTTCAACATCCTGATACAAGTATCATAGCACCAACGTTGGACAACAAACTTAACACCACAAAATTTTACCACATACATGATACATAAGAATACCAGAATTAAGTACTTGCAATATACAATCATCCAGATATCAGACGGGCAAAACCAAATGGAAAGAGCAACACATCCACGATAATTCATAAAGGTTACCTAACAAAATATAGCATATAGATAAATTCATACAGCTACCACACAACTCACTAGCAAAGGCTCCATACCCACAACACTTGCTGGCACTACTACTCTCCTAGCAGACAGGCGGGCAGGCTTGACAATAAAAAATCTTAAGCCTGCCCTCTATCCATGGGAAGGTACAACCTGTACACATTAAAAACAATCAAAAACTATACAGAATCGAGGGAGTGACCATCTGACCATCGTCACATCTCATCTATCTTCCTGATGAGATCAAGGACCTCTCCCCAGACCCCTGCTTAACCAATGGTTTTGCAGGTGGAGGAAGCCTTGGGCTCTCAGGAGCAATGACCTCTGCGACGGCCGCCGCATCCCCGGTAGGGACCAGTTCTGGCTGTTTGATGTAGGTGAACTGCAGGTCCTTGTTCGCAGCCAAGGCCAATAGCTCCGATTCCTCAAGACCCCTAGTTGGGCCAATGCTACACCTATCTGGTTTATGCTTTGCAAGCGCATCCTTGAACTTCTTAATCTGCATACAAAAGTTACCACTAGAATAAGCGCCTCATCAAATGGTAACAGCCAATGACACTGTACAGCACATTTACTCTTAACGTTATACATGTGTCAAGTTAGCCGACAAAATCCCTGTTGACAACAAAGCTATACATCAAGAAGAGG
Organism: Otatea glauca; assembly: GCA_036346275.1. Taxonomy (NCBI): domain Eukaryota; kingdom Viridiplantae; phylum Streptophyta; class Magnoliopsida; order Poales; family Poaceae; genus Otatea; species Otatea glauca. Next base: position 24,572,985 of record CM070715.1, read on the forward strand.
TGAACCACGTGATCATCATTATGTTACGCCAGGTTCAATGACACAATTCTGTTTTTGTTAAGTACCACTAAGTTCGCAGTAACGATGCTAGACGCAGGACCTTCTAAGGCCTTCATAGGTAATTTTTGGTAATTTTGGGCGACTCGTTTCAAATGAACCTCGAAGTCACGATATTGCAATCAAAACCAAACCTAGGGGACTAAACACCAAGTCGCCTAAAACACAATGTTTTCGGCCCCTTTGTTTGGCTCCGCATGACGATCTAATCCTATGGTGTCCAAAGTCCAAACAAGACTACTGGGGTATTTGTTTTCTAATTTCCTTCTATGGGTTCCGCGACAATCCCAATAAGCAAAACACAAGCCACAGCGCGTAGAAACAACGCAAGACCGGACCAGGATCTTACAGTTGCGTTGGTACAGCTGAAGCTGCAGAGTCGGCCCTGAGCTCCTCTGTAGAACCTGAAGAAAGGCAGAACATGAACATGAAGGCTGTAGCACATAGACTTGTGCTCCTCATAGTTCACCTGCAAGAACAGCACATCTGGGTTCTGCTCCGCAAACTGGCAAATCTACACAAGGGGAAAAAAATCAGAGCACCGCAATTTTTCTCAACATAGAACGGAGAACTTGAGAGCTGCTTGATAAAAATACATTTTTTTAAAGTTTTGTTTACCTTCGGGTGGAGGGCACGGCAGCCGCCGCAGCCAGGGGAGAAGAAGTCGACGACGACGAGCCTGTCACCGGCGTTGATCAAGGAATCGACGAGGTCTTGGGCCGACTCGATCTCCCGCATGTTGGGCTGCAGTCCCTTCTCCCACCACTTCATGGCTTTCCCAATCGTAAGGTTCATCTGCCGCAAACCAACCAACAAATCATATTGGCACACCCCAACAAATCGAAGTTTATTTTTTTAGAGAAGTTGTGGTTCAAAAACAAGTTACGAAAATACAATCAGAAGTGGTCAAACATAGGAATTTAAACATAGGAAATTCGAAAAGCGGAATAATTCAACAATTTTATCACGGAGAAAGGGATTAAAAACACAGAAAAAAAAACTACCTCAAAAGGCCAAAAAACAAAAATAACTCAAATAGCACTAAAAGCACCTAAACATCAATCGAAAAAAAAACACAGGCAACACAAAAAATTTACTACGGAGTAGTCAATCTACCAGCACCGGCGACGCAACGAGACTCCTGGGCACGGGCCTCGATCTCCTGGGCCCAACCGCCAGCCTCCCGCCAAGGAACGGGCTCTTCCTGCAGATCCGCACGGCCGGCGGCGCGCAGGACGCCATGCGCGCAACCACGGCGCCCCTCCGCCGGCCGAGGAACCCCGGCCCCCGGTTGCCGCATGGCGACACCACGCTCCCCTTTGCCACCGCCTGCGCCATCGCCATGGCCGCTCCCACGGATCCAACACGCCCGAAGAGGAGAGAGAGCAGAAGAGAGGAGAGAGGGTAGCACGAGAGAAGGAAGAAGAAACACAAGAGAGGCGAGGGCATTGGGGAAGCGGCGAAGAAAAGTAGCGCCTTTTAAAAAGGAGGCCCGCGGATAAAAGCGAAGCAAGGTAAAAATCGCCGCGTTTTTTCTTTTACAGGTACTGTACATAAATCTGTAAATCCACCCCCCCCCCTCTCTCTCCTCGAAGTGAACTACTCGCAGCCGTCCGATGTATCCGTCGTACCTCGGATGGTCGTAGGAGAGAAGCTTCGGGTGTCTCTTTTCGGCCGTGGTAGTAATATACCACGGGGGAATGGAATGGATAATGGATATAGATATTGGATAAGAATTTATAAATTGGGGCTCACATCTCACAAGCCCGTAGGGGTAGCCGCTTCGGAAGGCGAGGCGCCACGTGTGGGCAGGGGAGCTTGGGTAACTCCCGGGGGTTCGTGGCAGATGTCCTTTTGGTCAAGGATGAGGTGTAGGGCCCAGTCGACAGCGAGGACCGGCTGGTTTTGTTTGTTGGCGCCTATTTCCATGCCCAATCTTTGAACTGTGGGTTGGCCACCTCTCGTCAGGGTTCCAAATCATTGTATCGTACCCATACTATAGTTTGAAGAATCCACGCGCCGCGGATGTTTTGAGCCGGAGGGAGTCGACTCAGCTCCCGGCCAAATTTTTTTTACATTTAGATTTTTTTTTAAAAAAAAATAGATAGATCTTTTTTGGAAAAAAAATACGATTGTGTCCTTTTCCCGAAAAAGATTACATATTACGTCCATGCCCTTTTAGCGTTTTTAGGAGTAGCGCTCGGGTCTTTTTTAGAAAAATCGAAATTGCGTTTAGATCCTTTTTGTAAGAATAAAAACATGTCCCTTTTTTTAAAAAAAAATGCATTGCATTTATGTCCTTTTTCCGCTTTTCTACCATTACGTTTAAGCCCTTCTGCGAAAAACACAAGCTTATTTTTAGATCATTTTCGTGAGTTTTCTTGATTTACTCGTGTATGGAGCGTTAATCGTGCGTTTTGTCGATTTACTCGCGTGGAAAGCGGCGCTCGCGGCGTAGAACGTCGCGCATAAATTTCTAGTTTTATATTTCGTTACCACCGAAATTCGAAATTTCGTTATTTCGAATAAAATTCAAAAATAAAAATTTAAATTCGGAATTTTTGGATTGAAGTTTTTTTTTTGCAAAATATCCGAAATTTTGACGAAATTCAACTAAACGAAAAATAGTTCAAACGATGTCAAAAAAAAAATGAATTTTTTTAGAGGTTCCTAACACATCAGTGAGGTTTTTATAAAAATTTCAGATGATTATCACATCTGATGAATGTTTAAAAATTCGAACATTGCTACTGTCCAAATAAAACACGGACCGACAAGTTCGATCAGAATGAAAAATGTTACAAACCACGCTAAAAACTTTTGAAATTTTTTGTGCATGGCTATGATCATTCATTAATGTTCTCATAAAATTTTCAGATGATTATCAAGCTTCATGAATTTGTAAAAATTCGGAAAGTGCAACTGAAGGCTAACAGACAAATTTCAATTGCTTGAAAAATGGTTCAAACCATGTTAGAACATTTTGATAATTTTTATGGATAATCTTGATGCATCACTAATGTTACCATAAAATTTTAAAATGATGATCAAATATGAAACAATTTATAAAATTCTGACACTTTTACTACCTCATTTATGCTAATTCTGTTTTTTATTTTTAAAAGATAACAAATGAATTAAAATATTTTAAAAATTCCTGTTTTATCCTAGACTTCTTGATATAGTACCATAATTTTTTCATAGCATGACAAAGCTTCTTCAATTTTATAAAATTTCAACTGTGTTTCTGCCAAAATTTTAAAATGTCTCAAAAAATAATTTTTTTGATAAATTATCATCAAAGATCACTTTCTTATGGGTTATTGATGTAATTGAATTCAAATCCGGCCATAAAAAAGCAAAATCCGGAATTTTTCATGAAATTTCACCGAAAAAAATAAAAGTACTTTAGCATTTCAATTTTTTTCTCGGCCGATACTTTAGATCTCGTGAGGGTCCGAAATCCAAGATTTCGCCAAAATTCGACGAAATTTCAATCCTTGCCTCTCATGCGAATTTTTAACCTAGTTTTTTTCTCCACAGATTAATAGCTGGCGCTACAGTTTGTCATGTAAATATTAGGTTGACCAGCTAGTGATTTCTATTTATATTTGAAGTAAATAGGCCTTTGTATACCTCACGCTTGTTATGGTTGGAAACAGAGGCGGAGGCAGCAAGGGGGCTTGGTGGGGCTTCAGCCCCCTGGCCCACCACGAGAGGCTCTCCGGTATGCTACATTGAGAGAGAAGTGTTTTCAAAAATAAAAATAGAAGATATCTTACAACGTTTTCAGAACATGAAAACTTGTAAATGTCAACTATCACCTCTTTTTAAGCAATGAAAGGTATTTTTTCCCTTGCATATTAACATACTAATACTATATTACATGCATTTAAATTTCAACTATAATATGTCGGTTTGATAGTTTTTATATTTAGTATATGTACTTATGTTCAGCCTCCCTCTTGAATGAATCCTGGCTCCGCCATTGATTGGAAAGCAAATAAAGCTTTAATAGATAGGAGTATAAAAGACGTGCCGGTAAAAACCATGGATGTGCTTCATTTCACCTTTTCAGTTTCTGCTGCTCTTCCTTGGTGCCTTCTATGTTTAGTAGTGTTATACGGCCTTAGGGGTGCTGATAATGTGCACCTGTTTTTCTTTACATGAAGTGAACTAACAGCTAGGCCATTAGCCTATTGATAGTAAACTAATTGGATATAGATGACACCATATGGTGAGTTTTTCAGCGCGTGGCAGCAGCTCCTATTCATAGTGACCAAACTCGGATAAAGGATGACATGTGGTGAGTGATAACGCGCTTACATACACTAGTAATTCTCTATTGATAGCAGCAAATATATGGTCATGGATGATATGAGTTGTCTATTTTAAGGCTCAACTAGGATTTGATCGTAGGGAGTAAGGCACTAAGGCATGTCTTCGCATCACCTTGTTCTATTTCAGTTTACAATGTCCGTGAGAAAGATTCTGTAACTCGCATACCTAAGAATCTAGCAAATATGCCTGCAATGTAAATTTCTCTTTCCAAAACCTGGAAATACTCGTGCAAATACTCCCGTGAGAAAGTAAATACATCTGCATCAATTCTTTTTTCCACTCCCCCCTTTCTCCTTTCACTCCAACCAAAACTAACATTTGCACTATTCCAATCTCAGAAGACGTTTGCCCGTGTTCGAAAACGAAGGGGGAGAAAAAACGTTTCCTGCGCAACCGTCGAGATTTCAGGTGTAAAAATAGCAGAGAAGTGGCAACCTTAATTCGGCAGCCACGTTCGCTGTTACTACTGTCACGAGAATTACGACCGTCTGATGGCAAAGTTAACGCAGAGCATTAATGATACATACACGGTTTACTGGTAACCCAAATAGAAATAACTTCGCTCACAAGACCAGGCAACGGAGAACTGATCGATTAGTTCAGAAAATTGAACTGCTGTACGCTCGCTAGTTGGAGGGCTTCCCTTTTTGCATCGACCATTACAGCAGTAACTGGTTGTTATAAAGCATATATTTTATACCCAGAGAGGAGAGGTCAAGCTAGTGTAAATAACCTGGATAGTACATAAATTGTTAATTGTTGCTTCTTCTACTAGTCCAATTGTCTTCCAATCCAACATTTTTCTAACCGCGGAACAGAACCACTGCAAAGCCTGTATCTGCATCATACCTGAATCAGAAGTTCTTCACCCTTCTGTACTACACGGATGCATTGTAGCATTCTTTCGAGAAACTTTACCAGGTCGTGGTGAGCGGTATACAGCTACTGTAGAAAGTGGAATAGAAGTAGTCGTTGTTTTTCCTGTAGAGAATGCTACATATAAAACACAGCAGAAAAACACGATCGTTAAAGCGATCACAGACCACATGGAATCCACTAAAAAAACCCAACTGCGACATGCACATTTCAGGCAGGCGATACCTGCACAAGTACCCACAATATTATTTGCCATTTGCCAATCCCTAGGAAGCTTTGTTAACAGCATACCGAATTGTATGATCATTGGCTTGCCTTTAAACACATAGCCATGTACTAGATTCTGCAAAACCATAAGTGAAACCATTTTTTTAGTGCTCATGCTTCTCATGGACTCAGCAAAAAGGAAAATGCTAGGGTCAAACAAAACACTCCAGAACTGCAGCTGATGCACGTTCTACCTAGACAACTAATTTCATTCACTAATTTCCCCTTTTCCTCATTCAGCTGTACAAATGCAACTTCAAACAAAGTTTGTCCGTGGTGAGACTGGTGAGCAACTTCGGATTTCTGTGTATGCAGATGGCTTTGCCACTGGAATTTGGTAAATTAGCTGTCTTACTGTGCAACATAACAAACTAATGGATCATATTGATAGTCACTAAGCAGTGCGTGCTGAGCAAGTTCAAACGATGGAAATGTCACAAAGGCTTGGCCCTGCATATGTCCCTCCTGAAACAAGATCAGAACATTTTAAAAAAGAATAACGCACTAGCAAAATGAAGCAACATGGCAGCAGAAAAATGCAAAAGTTATATGCTCTCAAACAAACCCCTGCAGTTCGAACTTCAACATGTGCTTATCTCAGATCCCCTAGAGTTATGGGCGTCTCTGCTAATGGGTTTAATCTGGGGTTCAATCATCTCAACAATTCTGTTCTGGTGCGCCTTTTGGTGCCGGGGCCAGCAGATTCCTGGATACTATCATCCAGTGCTACCACAATATATCACAACTGGAGTATCACACAGTATGGGTGGAACCACTCAGAACTTGCATTATCCCGGGGTTCATATGTATGATTCTCAGAGGAACATGTACTGCGGAGATCCTCCTCATATTCATCAGTATGTTGAAGCTATTCTTAAAGGACCAAAACTGGAAGAGAAGACGGCTTTGGCAAGGAATTCAAGTCACTCCAGTAGTGGGTCTAAACAAAAATCATATGTTGCTCCCAAATCGGTATCTACCCCTCCACCGAAGGAAGAGGAAACAGATGCAAACAAAAGTATTCCATTGGGAAAGCAAGGAAGAACTTGTTGGCATTGCCATGAACCCTGGACTCCGGGTCATCAACAACAATGCAGGGTTAGAAATGCCTTACATACTTTATTGGTACAGGGAGAAGGAAGAAATCTGATAGCCGAAGAAGAAGACTCTCAAGGGGATGCTGCAGGGTATGTTATTGCTCCTGGCAGTCCAGATAAGGAAGAACTGGAGGAACCCCTGAACAGTTAATGCATATATCAGTGTGTGCCGCTTATGGGTTGTATGGACCGATTACCTTCTCGGTGGTGATGAATATTGGTAGTAAGCGAGCTGTCACCCTAATAGACAGTGGGACTACTCATTCCTTTATGGACTATGATTTTGCAGTGAAAAATGGATACTCTTTGAGCGCCATTCCGAGCCACAAAGTTATGGTAGCTGGTGGTGGAGAATTGATTTCGGATGCTATGGTGAACAATTTGCAGTATGAGATCCAGAACACTATCTTTACAACCACATTCAAATCACTGAAATTGGGTAATTATGATGTCATATTGGGTGCAGACTGGATTTATGATCATAGTCCTATTGAATTGGATCTCAAGGCAAAACTGCTTACTATTAGCAAGGATGGACATCCCATTCAGTTTGGGGATTTCACTCAACCCATTTCTAATTATTTGATCAATGCAGAGAGATTCCAGAAACTGATACAAAAGGGTGCAAATGGGTTTCTTATTCATGTGAATGCCATAGAGTGGGGATCAAACTTCAACAGCGAATCAACCAGGTGCAGAACCTCCTAACTTAAAGCCTTATCGGGTACCTCATTACCAACGCACTGCACTGGAAGGGATTGTTCAAGAGATGTTGAAGTCTGGTGAAATCCGACCAAGCTACAGCCCATATTCCTCTCCGGTAGTCATGATCAGGGAAATGGACGGAGCTTGGTGTATGTGTTTTGACTTTCGACAACTCAATTCTATGACTAAAAACCGTTTTCCCATGCCGGTCATTGAAGATCTTTTGGATGAGTTGCACGGCTCGGTCATATTCTCTAAGCTGGATCGGGGTACCACCAAATACGAATGCATGAAGAAGATATTCCCAAAACAGCCTTCAAAACTCATTTAGGGCATTACGAGTACACTGTTATGCCCTTTGGTTTGACTAATGCACCATCAACTTTCCAATCTTTGATCAACACCGTATTTGCTGAATATTTAAGGAAATTTGTATTGGTTTTCTTTGATGGTATACCCATATACAGCCGAAGTTTTAGTGATCATTTGGTGCATCTGAGAGCTGCACTGCAAGTACCGAGGGACAATCACTTAGTAGCAAAGAAAACTAAATGTGTCTTCACTGTGAGTTCTATTAAGTATTTGGGGCATGTCATTAATTCTTCGGGAGTCTCGACTGACCCAAAGAAGGTAGCTGACATTCTTAAGTGGCCTATTCCGGATTCTGTCACCAAATTGAGGGGTTTTCTTGGCTTAACTGGCTATTATAGGCTATTTGTTAAAGGATATGGGTAACTGTGCAGGCCACTATTTGACTTGTTGAAGAAAGGAGAGTTCCAATGGGGAAATGAACAAGATTAGGCTTTTGAGCAATTAAAGCGGCTGATGACTTCTTGTCCTATGCTTGCTTTACCTAATTTTTCTCAACCCTTTCAGTTAGAAGCAGATGCAAGTGGGACATGTATTGGGGTCGTCCTCATGCAAGCCGGCTGGTCTATAGCCTATTTCAGCAAAGCTTTAGGGGTCAGAACTGCTGCTAAATCTATTTATGATAAAGAAGCTATTGCGATTTTGGAAGCTCTTAAAAAGTGGAGACATTATCTGTTAGGGAACCTAGTGATTGTCGAAACTGATCAGCAGAGCTTGAAATTCATAACCTCTCAAAAATTGGTGGAGGTAATACAGCATAAATTGATGTTCAAACTTCTGGAGTTTGACTTTAAAATTGAATACAAGAAAGGCCAAGAAAACAAAGCAGTAGACGCATTATCGAGAAGGGATCATCAAAATATTATTGAGGAAGCATGTGCTGCCATTACATATGTTGTACCCGAGTGGATACAGGATGTGAAAGCTAGTTATGAAAATGACTCAGTAGCGGCAAAAACCATGAGTGATCTACAAGCTGGGGTAGACAACAATGGTCAGTATCGATTGGAATCTGACATCATTAAGTATAAAGGCAGACTATATGTTGGAGAAAACAACAATTTTAGAACTGAATTGATGAAGGCATTCTATACTTCAGCGTTTGGAGGGCATTCGGGAACCAGAGCCACATATCATAGAATTAAAAAACTGTTTTACTGTCCGAAAATGAGAAAAAGCATTGAATCCTTTGTGCGGGAGTGCCATGTACGCCAGTTTCATCCGGAGTACCTTTCCATCTTTCGAAGCTTGAGGACAAGCTTGTACTTCAGGAGGGGGAATTGACAGGAACCGGAAGAGGAGACGAAGGAGACGAAGAACAGTACAAATACGGCAGTAAGGATACCGCTTGGCCGACTTCGATTAAGTGAACATCGACGACTAGAAAGGATCTAGATTTTACTTAACTTTATCCTATGGTTAGGTGACGTGAAACAGCAATTACTGAAATCATTGGATGTAATTTTAGTTGTCGTTTCTTTTGCTTTCATTGTGTGAGTCAAAACAGAGCGTATCTTTTCTGTTATGGGTTAAACTAGTATCCAGAGCGGGAGTATAAAACTGGAAAGAAAAGAGGGAATGAAGTATGATCAATTCCTCATATTTAGTATTTTCTAGTTATTAGCGTACTCTAGATTCTTTTGGATTTCTTGTTTCTTTCGAATCGTTGGTGTTCTGAATATTTGCTCCGTTTTGAGTTCGGGTTTCTCGAGGGTCCTGACAAAAGCGCATTGCGCCGCCGTTAGGAGCCGGCGCCAGGGATGGGCTTTAGCGACTGCCTACGAATTTTTTTCTTTAATATTTATTTTTATTCTTTTTTTCAAAACTAGGCGTTCGGGGTGAAAAATCGCAAGTTTGGGCTCCCGTCGCCCATACATGGGGCGATCGTCCCATGTACGGGCGATCAGTGCCAAGTCTAACGGCAGTCGACGGCGAAACGGACGGCGACGCGCACCTATCGCCCTATGCATGGGCGATCGCCCGGTGCACGGGCAACGGCGGGGCCAGTGCAATTTTTTTTGTTTCGTATTTTTTGTAATTATTTTATGCCTTTTAAATATGAACCCCATAACTTTTGATAGGAGTGTCCAGATGAAATGAAACTTTTTTCTAAATTTAAGTTTTGGAATGAGGAGTTTGATTCTAAAATAAAAATCTATGTGTTGTTTGCGGAAAAATAATTTTATTTGACTTCGAATGCTACGTTGTAATTATGGATTGTGAACGAATTACTTTGTGTATTGATCCATAAATCATGAAATAAAATAGAATAATTTAGTACAACCTTATGCACTTCATTTCTGCAAAAAATATCTAAGTATGATCGCATTTTGAATCAAAGTTGGCTAATTTAAATCCTTTATAGCATTCATGTTTCAAGTAGTTAGAATAATGTCTAAAGGCCTTCAAAATTTGACAGAACCAGTTTTGTTGCATTCTTGGGCTTGCATAGGTTACAATTATGTAAAAATATTTAGATGTCACTTTAGGCTGCACTATTTTATTGTTGTCCGAACATGCAATCGGTAAAACATCAAAATGGCCGTATCTTTCGCAAACGAGGGTCAAACTCGATGAAACCAAATTTGATGAACTTAAAATGCTATAACCTATCTTGATGGACAAAAATAACATCATTTGGGACAACTGGAGCAGTAGGACATATCGGAGCCCTCCGGAAATGGAATCGGTTCCCTCTCTAAGGCTAGTTGAGGACAGTGAGCATACACTTGAAGGGTAGGCCACACTCTTTATTACGGCTTAAAACTGAAAGGAGTACCATGAATAAGGAAAACCAAAGATAACACCAGACGTCTACTGAGTGCTTCGAGGCCACTTCCCATTCGCCCATGCCTCCGGCGGGGCTTCTCTGGCACGCCGTGCCCTCTCTCGTTTCCTCTCTCTCTCGGCCTCCTTCTCCTTCGCCTCCTTCCTACATGCCTCCTCGCGTGCGACATCGCGTTGTTCTTGAAGCCATCGCGTGAACTCGTCCTGCCGGTTGGCTTGGTCAAGAAGCCGTTGGTCCTCAGGGTTGATCTCCGTATCAAACCACTGCTCAAATTCACACAGTGGCGGAGGTGACTGCATGAAACGTAAATTAGCAAAGTTTCATTCACAAATGTTATGTAACCCGTACGATTGTTACCATGCGGCGATCCTTCAGGCTCTTCTCCGGCGGATCGAATGCGTAGTTGCGGCACTTCCAATACCTCCTCTTCCAAGTTGAAATTTCCCAAGAGCGGACAAGCCTGCAAAGATCTCCGCACATACACATGGGTGCTACAGCTCCACGAGGTAGGAAAAGATCTTGGTACGCTAAATTGCGCGGGCATGCACTTGTTTCTTCCTTTGCTTTCCCCTTTCCCTTTGCACTTGCACGCCTCGGCATTTTCGATTGATCCTGAATTTTTCCCCCCTCCTGTATTCTTTTTTCCACTATTCTTTGTGAGACCGTTTGTGAGAACGAATGTTATAAAGGGCAGATATCGCCATGGTATGGGGCGATCGCCTCATATTAGGGCGATTGCCCCAACTAGAGGCGATAGGTGCACCGAGTCGTTGGTGTGTTGTCACGTCGTGTGGCATAGGCTAGCAATGCATACATGGATTTACACAATTTAAAGTGATAATGCTGTCATGTTTCTAACTCGGACAGTTATACAATATGCTGCTGAACGTAAAGGCATTACAAAAATACGTCCGTACAACTAGTCAATCACGGCCACGCTTCCTGATCTGGCCCGAGGGGTAGGTGAGTGGCGACGGCGGATGGACGTCCCTCCTAGGCCGGCCCTGCGACGCAAGCGTAGAGTAGTGTGGCGGCGACGAGGGCGTGTCCTGTGGCGGCGCTCCCGAGAGCTGAGAGGGTGTGAGGTAGTCGGTCGAAAGGTACTCCTCCAGGTCGAACTCGACGTCCGCAGGGTCGTCGAAACCACCCTGGGGTCCTGCTGGGGTGCGAGACGACGAGGGAGCCTCCGCAACCCACTGTCCTCACTGCTGCTGCGTGGGAGCGTAACGAGGAACCGGCGGAGTAGGGCGAGACGAGGAAGGAGCCTCCCCATCCCACTGTCCGCACTGCAGCTGCGTGGGAGCATAACGAGGCACCGGTGGGGTAGGGCGAGGTGCCGAGCCGCGGGGACATTGTGTGCTGCGTCCGCCGACGTCTCCGCGGCCCCAGCAGGTGGTCAAGTGACCCAACCGCCTCATCCTATCGAGGACCCGATCCCAAGCTAACTCGGCCTCGGCGGTGGTCACCTGTATGCCCGCCCGAAGGCGCGTCAACATAGAGATAGCCTCCGCCTCAACCTCCCCGACGAGATGTGCCTGCATGTAACGTCAGATTGTTCCTCAAGCTCCTTGTTTCTGAACTGACGGAAAAAATTGGCACCCTTGTGCCTCATGCACCACCTGCTTTTCAGGTCCGGCCACTTTGCTACTCCCACGACGGCGGACCCTTGTTGCATATCCACGATAGCTATTAGCAGCCCTGCATGTCGGTCATGGATGACACAAACATCAGGCCTGTCCAGAACAACTGCCAGCTTCACTCTTTCAAGGAACCATGCATCGCTCTCTCGTGTTTTCCCCTCCACGAAGGCCAATGCAACCGGTAGAACTTGGTTGTTGGCGCCCACCGCGATCGCGATTAGAATCGCCCTTATACTTCCCGTGAGGAATGTACCGCCCATGCAAATGATCGGGCGATGCGTAACGCATTTATGCATGCGCCAGGCGAAGAATGCATCCGAAGACCCACTTACCCGCGCACACACCACCCGCAGGAAACTCCGCAAGATCGATGGATGTACCGGGGTTCTTACGTGCTATTGCCCTCAGCAGGTGGGGAATATTCTCGTAGGAAGCCTCGACGTCCCGAACCGCATTTTCGTAGTCTGTCCTTTCGCTCTCCATGCCTTTCCGTAGCTAATCTTGTATCAAACATCTCCTCCACTACCGTGATAATAGATCGAAGCTGCGCAGTGCGGATTGTCCACGATCCGACTATAAAACACATTTGCCGCCCAAGTGGACGACAGATTGCGGTGTACCTGCTCCGCTTCTTTCAACACGCAATTGTGTTCCATCACTATGGAGTATTTCCAGTAGTTCTTCCACTTCCCCTTGTATGCATGCACCCGCCATGGGCACGAATCAACTATGCACTTCACGTCATACTCCTTCTTGCTGGACTTCACTACCCTGAATTGCCGCCGAAGAGACATTGCCCAGTACTTCACCGCATCCATCACAGCCTCCTTGTCTTTATATATGGCCCCCTCCGTCACCTCGTTCTCACGATACTCCCATGCATCAGTGTTCCCTTCATTCGTTGTTAGGTCTTGGAAACTGTAATTGGTCCACGCACCAGGGATAGGCACATCAAGAGTGTTGTCCTCCTCGTCGGAGTGCTCACCATCAGGGACTTCCTCATCCGCACGGTCCTCCTCTTCCATCAGGTCAACTATGTCCTCCACCTCCTCCCCCCTCGTCGACCACCCCTCGCACCTCCATCGCTGTATCCTCTGCCCCTCCGATCCCTTCGCTACCGCCAGTCTCGTGCTCCTCGTCTCCATGGTCCTCGCCGCCTTCCTCTTCGCATCCTTGCACATTTGACGTCCCCTCCCCCGTAATGTCCACCCCGACATCTCGAACTTGCGACACCGATGGAGCTACCGGGTAGCATTGTACCAACAACATGAGCGGCCAACCCCGCTCTACGGCAAAACCAACATAACTCCTCCATGTTGATGTCGAGTTAATAGGAATCAACTCTCCGTAAAAACAGTCTTGCGCACGGCTCACTACTGCTCTGACCCGCAACCGAACAGTCTGGGGATCCAAACTGAACATGCGAGACATCCACTCCAACAAACCCCTGTATGTCCTATCGCTAGGTCTGCATATGCCCCGTACGACTCTTGAAAATGATGATAAATCCACCCCATCCGCCCCCTGTGCAATCTCCCCATCTCCATAAAATATTTGGAAGTACAATTTCTCCGACATGTTGCAACGTCCGATGAAAAAATATTACTCTAAAATACAATATACAAAACGTACATTGATCGTTCTACAAAATACGACTATAAATAAGTGATTCGACTATAAATAAGTAATTCGACTTGCCTACCATATGGCCTAACATTATATTTGTGTCACATTACGTTAACCCTACCAAATTAAAGTTTTAAATATTGCCTACTATTTTCACTGTATTCACTTTCTATATACTGAATACTACAATAAATTTGTAACGTATTAAATACTATACAATCCTGAAATTTCTAAAAACTAAGTAATACATTAAAGTTCTAAATATGAACTGCGACATTAAATTTCTAAACAACACTATCCGAGAAATTCTAAACGCTACACAATCCTAAATTTTCTAAACACTACAATAAATTTCTAATACTACAATAAATTTGTAACGTACTAAATACTATACAATCTCAAATTTCTAAAAACTAAATACTACATTAAAATTCTAAATATGAATCATGATATTAAATTTCTAAACAACACTATCAGAGAAATTCTAAACGGTACACAATCCTAAATTTTTTAAACACTACAATAAATTTATAATACTAAAATAAATTTGTAACGTACTAAATACTATACAATCCTGAAATTTCTAAAAACTAAGTACTACATTAAAGTTCTAAATATGAACTGCGACATTAAATTTCTAAACAATACTATCCGAGAAATTCTAAACGCTACACAATCTTAAATTTTCTAAATATTAAATGCTACATTAAAATTCTAATAACACAAAATCCTACAAAATTATCTAAACACTACAAAATCCTAAAGTTTGTAAATAATAAATGGTACATTTAACTTCTACATAACTAAACAATCATAAAATTTTTTATAAAAATACCTTCGCAGAAACGACGAATCGACTTTTTCCCCCTCTCTACTTCTTCTTTGTCTTCTTCTCCTCTTCTTCTTTTTCTTTCTCTTCTTCTTCCTTTTCTTCTATCTCGGCTGAGGCAGCAGCGCTATCTTTAAAGCTTGCCTGTCGCCCTTGGGGTGGGCGATCGCCCTTGTCTCGGGCAACAAGGGGGCCACCTCCATTTCGCCGTTTTTTGGCCGTTAGACGACCGTTGGGCAGCAGGCTATCGCCCGTGTATGGGGCGATCGCCCCATACACGGGTTATGGGCGTCTAAAACTATAAATTTTCACCCTGGACACTTAGTTTTGAAAAAAAAAGAATAAAAATAAATATTAAAGAAAAAAAATTCACTGCCGACTGGCGAGGAATTGAGGAGCAGTCGAACAGAGCAAGTCGCGAATGGGGAATCGAAATCGAGCGCTCTATGCCTCGACGGCTTTCTACCTCCGCGTCGCCCTGATGGGCTTCGGGATGAGGCGCCCATGTGACGCCCAGCTTTCCGGTCGGAAGCCGTGCGCCAGCCCATCTTCCGGGGCGCTGCCCAGCAGGGACGCGCGACACACCCCACGAGTTGCCTTGCCCGGGAAACAACCAGTCCGTCTCTTCCATCAGCGGCAGAGCTCAAGGGGATTCCCATCCCATGGCGGATCTCCGGTGAGCCCGGGCAGCCGGCCGCCCTTCCCGGGAGGTGGATCCCGGCGGAAGCGCTCTGGGTCGGGCTGGAACACTCTGGGCTGAGAACCGGTTTGAGAATTCGGCCTATGAGGAACCCTTTTTACGGTCCATTCAGAATCAGTTGTTGTTTGTGTGCTCAACGTTTCTATGTTTATTAGAGTAATGTATACTATATATTATTAGTATAGTGGCTCGTCTCCTGGTTTCCTTTTTTCCGCTCGTAATGTATGATCTTTTTCTTTTCTAGGACGTTTGTTTCCTTTTTCTTAATTCCAGGATATTTGTTTCCTTTTCCTTGAGATGATGCTGGAGATGGGGGAGATCTGTTGTGGGCTATAGGGATGATTAGACACACTAAACAATGGTCATCGGATGTGGGTGAGTAAAGCTGAGGAAAGATCTGAGAGGTTAATTTTGATGAAGGCAAGTTTCTGTGGACGTTTTGATGGGTGCACAAAGATTGAGCCATCTCTAGTGGGGTGCATTATTTGGGATGGACGTAGAAAAGAATGCTTAGATACATTATAAAGGGGTATAGATATTGGTGAGGAGTGGAAAACAACCAACATCGTCACGTCACCTTCTACGTGAAAAGGTTCTCTAAAAAATTTAAAATTATGTTTAAGTCTTTCGATCAGTTTTTAACAGAAAGGATCCGAAAAAAACCGAACTTATGTTTAGACCCCTCCACGGTTTACGTTTAGATCCTCCTAGCGGTTTTTAGCAGAATGGACCTGAAGAAAATAAAATTACGTTTAAATCAAAAGAAATTGGTTTTTAGCATATTAGACTCGAAGAAAAATGAAATTATGTTTAGGTCACTCCGCGGTTTTTCCCAAAAAAAACCACAGATTCACCGACAGTTTATAGCAGTTCACAGATTCAACGACGGGCCCTAGTGACCCATTTTTTAAAAAAAGAAATAAAAAAATCGGAATTACGCAAAAAAACAAAAATACGTTTGTTTTCTCCTTAAAAACAAAAACCACATATTCGCCGACGGGTCCTAGCAACCCATTTTTTTTTTAAAAAAACAAGAAAACTGGAATTACACAAAAAAAGAAAATACTTTTAGTTCCCTCCTCGTTTTCCTCTAAAAAAAACACAGATTCGCTGATAACTTCTAGCAGCCCATTTTTTTAAAAAAACAAAAAAAACTGAAATTACACAATTTTTTCAAAAATATCCGTCGGACCAAATTTCGTACGGCACAGCGTTGCGCAACACAATTTCGCACGATGCAGCATTGCGCGTGACCCTTGCTAGTAGGGGATGGGCATTCGGTTTTTTCGATTTTGGAATCTTTTAACCGAACCGAAACCGAACTGGGTTAAAAACCAAACCGAATTAACCAATCCAAATCGGTTCGATTAATTCAGTTTTTCGGTTAACTAAAATTCTCTGAACCAAGCTAGCTAATGCTCTTAGGTCCAGTGAACCAAGCTAGCTAAATTTCATCAAGATAAGCACATAATTTATGATGTACTCCAGGCACATGTTTTTGAAACAGAATCGAAATGTGTGGCTTTCCTAGTCAAGTTACTCGAGCAAGTTTAATTCAAATGCAAGGCAAACCAGTCCTAGGTTTTGTTTTGAAGTCTATCTAGATCACTAGGGGATACTGAGGGAGTTTTACCTCACCGGGCGGACTCTGAAGGAAGCGCAGAGGCAGGAGGCATCGATGGCGGTACCGAGGGAGGCGTCAACGAGGGAGGCATCGGCGGCGGCAACGAGGAAGACTGGAGGCCGGAAAGGCGGCCACGGAGGGGAGGGCAGAGAGACGTTGCGACGGCGCGACCTAAGGTTTGGCTAAGGGCGGAGTAGTGGAGGCGTGGTCGTGGAGGACTGGAGGGGTAACCCGAAGTCGCCGAATGGATTGGGGAATGAATCGCAGAACCGGGGGGCAATCGAGTGAGGAGTGACCTAGGGTTGAGCGGTGCGGTTGGGCCCTCGCGGGGATTTCTTCATGTCACCTCGCGTCCTCGTCCTTGCTCGCAGACAATTCGGCTGATCGGTTTCCAAAAGACCAAAACAGAACCAAGACTGCACACCGAATAGCAGTAAAAAAACCGAACCAAACACCGAAACTCGAAAAAATCAATTTTTTTCGATTCATTCGGTTCGGTTTTTCGTTTTCGGTTAAATAATGCCCACCCCTACTGGCTAATACAAAGTTAGCGGTGGTAGAAAGTTAGCGGTGGTAGATTTCCAGCACGAACTAGCGCAATTCCCCGTTTGCAACGTTAGGAAAAGTCGTTGCTTTTTTTATTATTATTATTTCAGGTGCTAGCAACCGCTGATGCAGATTTGCCATTGTGGCATTGTCCAAGCAGCTAGTGTGTGCATGAGCATGACAGCAAGGGCCAGGTCGCGATCGAGTGCAGGGGGAACGCGTCTTTAAGAGGGAAAAACACGGTATTAAAGCATGTTTGATAATGTTATGCAATCTAACTGCAGTGTACGGAAGAAAAGGAAACACCAAAGCGCCGTAATGTTAGATTTTTTCTCTCTCTCCCCCTCCCCCATTGTCTCTGATAAGCACGTTTCACTGAAATCATATATATATATAAGTATATATATATATATATATAAGTATATATATATATAAGTATATATATATATAAGTATATAAGTATATATACATAAGTATATACATATATACATATACATATGTATATATATATACAAGCGTTATTCTTTGGCTGCGTGTAGAATAGCCTATTCTACTCCCCAGTCATTTAATCCAGTCCGACCGAGCCAATCTGCGCAACGAAATGATCCGTGGCAATCAACCAGCAAATGATTAATAAATGCTACTTCTAGTTTGTATATGAATCTTTCTTTTTTTTGATTTAGCCATAACTTTCAAATGAGATTGAATTTTGATTTCAAATTTTACATGATTGTAGAATCTCACCTCCCCTACGTATGGTATTTTTTTGAGAATTTTTTAAAACTTATACATATGATTTTCGTAGATTTTATATCATATAGCTGTTGTGTACATCATGTAGTAACAGATTGAGTAGTAGGCAGTAAAATGCAACTTTCTTGATAGTAAATTGTAGTATATGTTGCTCTTTGGTATATTTTTATTTTCATATCTCTCAAATCCCAGTGAGTTTGGTTTCAAAATTTTCCAGGGTTTTAGAATATTACCTTCCCTACGTGTGGTAATTTTTTGAGAATTTTTCACAGTAAAGTGTTATTTTTTTTATAATAAAAGATAGTATACGCTGCTGTTTGGTACTTTGTTATTTTCATATCTCTCAAATCCTAATGAGTTTGGTTTTGAATTTTCCAGGGTTGTAGAATATTACCTCCCCTACGTGTGGTAATTTGTTGAGAATTTTTCACAGTAAAGTGTTCTTTTTTATAGTAAAATATAGTATATGTTGTTGTTTGGTACATTGTTATTTTCATATCTCTCAAATCCTATTGAGTTTGGTCTTCAAATTTTGCAAGATTGTAGAAGCTCAACTCCTCTACGTGTGGTAATGTTTTGAGAATTTTTCAAATATTTTACTACGGGTCCGACAAACAAAACTAAATTTTTATTTATTGAAATCAATGGTACACATTTTCAAAAATTCTACAAAAATTAATATAGATACGGTAGGTGAGATTATATAACCTTGAAAATTTTGAAATTCAAAATCAATACCAGTTGAAAGATATAAAAAAGATAAATTCGGTTAACTAGTGATTTTTCACTGTCTAGTGCTTTGTCAATTTCATATCTTTTAATTGCGATTTAGTTGGTCTTCAAATTTTGTAGAGTTGTAGAAGCTCACGTATCCTACGTATGGTAATTTTTTTCAGATTTTTTGAAAAATTGTACATATGATTTTCGTAGACTTTATACCATTTAACTGCTGTGTACACCATGTAGTAACAGATTGAGTAGGAGGAAGTAAAATGCAGCTTTCTTGATAGTAAACTGTAGTATATGCTGCTGTTCGTTATTTTGTTATTTTCATATCTCTCAAATCCCATTGAGTTTGGTTTTTAAATTTTGCAGGATTGTAGAATATTACCTTCCCTACGTGCGGTAATTTTTTGAGAATTGTTAACAATAAAGTGTTATTTTTTTGATAGTAAAAGATAGTATACACTGTTGTTTGGCACTTTGTTATTTTCATATATCTCAAATACTATTGAGTTTGGTCTTCAAATTTTGCAGGATTGTAGAAGGTCAACTCCTCTTCGTGTGGTAAGTTTTTGAGAATTTTCCAAATATATTACTGCGGGTCCGACAAACAGAACTAAATTTTTTTTTATGAAAATTATCGGTACACATTTTCAAATATTCTAAAACAATTACTATAGATATGGTAGGTGAGATTATACAACCCTGAAAAATTTGAAAATCAAAATCAATACCAGCTGAAAGATATGAAAAAGACAAATTCGGTTAACTAGTGATTTTTCAGTGTCTAGTGCTTTGTCAATTTCATATCTTTTAAATGCCATTGAGTTTGGTCTTCAAATTTTGTGGAGTTGTAGAAGCTCACGTATCCTACGTATGGTAATTATTTTGAGATTTTTTAAAAACTTATACATATAATTTTCGTAGATTTTATACTATTTGACTGTTGTGTACAGCATGTAATAACAGATTGTGTAGGAGACAGTAAAATACAGTTTTCTTGATAGTAAAATGTAGTATATTCTGTTGTTAGGTATTTTGTTATTTTCATATCTCTGAAATCCCATTGATTTTGGTTTTGAAATTTTCCAGAGTTGTAGAATATTACCACCCGTACGTGTGGAAATTTTTTGAGAATTTTTCACAGTAAAGTGTTATTTTTTATAGTAAAAGATAGTATACGCTGTTGTTTGGCACTTTGTTATTTTCATATCTCTCAAATCCAACTTAGTTTGGTCTTCAAATTTTGCAGGATTGTAGAAGCTCAACTCCCCTACGTGTGGTAATTTTTTGAGAAATTTTCAAATATTTTACTGCAGATGTAGAAAACAGGACTTTATTCTTATTCATGAAAACCATAAGTACACGTTTTCAAAAATTCTCAAAAACTTACTATAGATAGGGGAGGAGATATTGTACAACACCGTAAAATTTTAAGACCAAAATCAATATCAGCTGAAAGATATGAAAAAAACAAAGAAGAGACAGATTCATGTACAAACTATAATACGCATTAACTAGTTGGGTTGACCAACGCATGAACTAGTAACTGATTCAATAGTAATTCAATATGTTGTTCTATAGTAAAATATATTTGTGATTTACTACCGAATTAGATTTAGGTGTGCTTTGCATGCACTTCGACAGTAAATTCATCAGTTGTTCTGTAGTAAACTATTTAATGATTTACTAGTAGGTTGCATTTACTAGTGTTGTTTGCAATGCATTAACTCACTGCGTTTTGACCAGCGTGTGGAATTTACTTCTCCGGCCAGAGTGCAGAATAGCTATTCTACGCTCGGGAGTAGAATAGCGCCACCGTGTATATATATATATATATATATGAAAATGATTCTATACTCCTGGGAGTACGTACTCCCGCTCTAATTATACCGCTTAAATGATGTTGTTATATCTCTTTATCCTTTTGAGTATACTTTAATACTGATTATAAGATACTCTAAAGTGAGTATCATGAAAAATTTCGTCATGATTCACTTTTTATAGCATAATTTGTATATACACTTCTTTTACATAGGAAAAATATATATAGCAGAAATAAAGGGCTTCGATGAAAATTTTTCAACCATATCACATTAGAGTATCTTAGAATTACTATTGAAGTATACCGAATGTGATAAAAGAGTATAACACATTCGTTTAAGTGGTATATTAGAGGTGGGAGTATGTACTCCTAGGAGTACGTAAAAGGCTTCCTATATATATACATATACATATATATACATATACACATATATATACATATACATGTAGGAAGCTGAAATGGGGCACCATGATTTCAAATACGCGAATTCAAGCCATATTCAATTATGTTTTTCAAAAAAAAATTAGTTTTAGGGTAAAGATCGAACTATAACAATTTAAATGAAACTCATACGTTTGAAAAAATATACTCGAATTCAAATATTTTGAACGAGTTCGGATTACATGCTTTATTGATTTATATATAAAATCAGCACATACCTACAACCAAACTATCATCAAAAAGGAAAACTCTAGTTTGAATTTTAGTTCAAACTTGTTTGAACTAGTTAGTAAACTGGTTAAACTCAGCATCCTAAAAATTTCAAAAATAATCACATGAAAATATATATAGATAATATCCTTTTTAGATCATGGTACCTTAGGTAATTACACCATCTAATATATATATATATATATATATATATATATATATATATATAGTATATAGTATAATTACTTAGGACACAATGGTGTTTGAGCACAATGATCCAAAAAAGGGTATTTTCTCTATGTATTTTATTGCGATTTTTTTTTGAAATTTTTAGGATGCTGAGTTTAACTAGTTTACTAACTAGTTCAAACAAGTTTGAACTGAAATTCAAACTAGAGTTTTCCTTTTTTATGATAGTTTGGTTGTAGGTATGTGCTGATTATATATATAAATCAGCAAAGCATGTGATCCAAACTCATTCAAAATATTTGAATTTGAGTATATTTTTTCAAAGGTATGTGTTTCATTTGAATTGTTAAAGATAGGTATATACCCTAAAAATGAAATTATATATATATATATCGCGGGGCGGGTCGGGTGCATGCGATGCGACAGGGACTCGCAATTCTAAGGTCGGTCGACGACCGGTGTTCCTACCACTCGTGTAATGACCTAGACGATCTTCAAGTTTGCTCCACCAAATGCACCAACAACTGAAGTATAGGCAGCAGTACTCCATAATCTAGAACTTGGCACATGGTACACTTTGTGTTGTAGACATTCTTTTCAGAACTGTACGTCGCACTCACAAGAAGCCAAGCCAAGTCTTGGAGGAAGGGAGAGGCGAAAGCAAAGGAAAGCGTAAAAACGCGCATCTTAGCAACGCTGTTTCGATTAAATACAACGCGCACGCTAATAAATGGCCGAGTAGAAATAAACGGAGGCGTAGTAAATGAGCCCGCAATTTTGACAAAGCGCACGGCCCTAGGCTACCTAAAGCTGCAACGCGCGCGCGTGCGGGCCCTGATCGATGGTGTCGTCGCCTAGGATTTAAATTTCGTTTTCGGATAAAATATCGTCCTCGATCGGAATCCAAAATTTCAATGAAATTTTGATATTTCAAACAAATCACGTTCGAAATTCAAAAATAAAAAATAAAATCCGGTTTGTTTTCTAACGAGAAAATCGAAATTTCGCAGAAAAATTCCGAAATTTCGGGTGAAATATCTGAAATTTTGGCGTTTTTACAACGACAGAACAGTAGATCAAACAATGTCAAAAAAATTTGAATTTTTTTTTGGAGAGTTCTAACATATAGCTGATATTTTCATAAAAATTTCAAATAATTTTGAAGTTTGTCGAATTTTTAAAAATCAAACATTGCTACTGTCCTGATAAAACGCTGACCAGCAATTTTGAACCGAATGCAAAATAGTTCAAACCATGTTATGAATGTTTGAAATTTTTTTTGCATATTTATGATGCATCTTTAATTTTCTCGTAAAATTTTCAGATGATGATCAAATTTCATGAATTTTTAAAAATTCAAACAGTACTACTACCCTGTTAAAAGGCTTAACGGCAAACTTGAACAAAATGAAACATTATCTAAACCATGTTAAAATAATTTGAAAATTTTTGTGGATGTAACGTTAATGTTTATTTAAAATTTTTAGATGATGATCGTTCTCAAATAATGTTTAACAATTCAGACAGCGCTACGTCCTGATAAAAGCTTTATGATCAATACATAGATTTGCTTTAGTAATAAAAAAAGTTTAAAATGTTTAAAAATTATAAAGAAGGGTGATAAGGAAGTTCTTAATATCTCATAAAAATTTTGAATCATTATCACACTCCGGTGAAGTTATAAAATTCTTACAAGGCACAATACCATTTATGTTCTTCTCTTTTTTATTTTTGAAATATAATATAACAAACAAAGTTCAATGCTTACATAGATTTGATTAACCAAAAAAGCATAGTTTAAATGTTTTTAAAAATTTATATAATGGTACTGAGGCAATTATTAATCTCTCACAAAAATTTTAGATCATAATCACACTCAAGAAAATTTATAAAATTCTGACAATGTGACTGTCCCAATTATATTCATTCTGTTTTTGATTTTTTAAGGATAACAAATGAATTTAAATTATTGTGAAATTTTTTATGTATGATTCTAAACTACTAAATATAGTACCATAAAATATTCAGATCATTATGAAGCATGTACTATTTTATAACAATCTAACAGTGTTTGTGCCAAAATTCTAAAATATCTCAAAAATTTGGATTTTCAACAAATTTTCATAGGAGATGACTTTCCTAAGGGTTATTGGACCAAATCCGGCTCTAAAAGTTCAAAAAGTGGCCAAAAACATGAAATTTCGTCGAAAAAATGAAATTACTGTAGCAATTTCAAAAAACATTTTGCTAGGCTGGTAGTCTGGATTCGTGGAGGCCCGAAATCCAAAATTTCAACGAAATTTCGCCGAAATTCGGTGAGATTTGGAACCCTGGTTGTTGCCATATTTTAGCGAAGAAAATAGTCAACAAAAATAATTTTAACAGTTCATATGATTTTAAAGAAAGAACGATATTTGCTAAAAACAAAATTAAATATCGGTCACACGAAGAAGGCTTCAGAAGATGTCGATTAAGGAAAGATGAACACATGAAAGGAAATCATCAACATGAGATTGAAAATGAAAAGATTACGCCTGAGCCTATCCTCTCCGGCCATGCTTCGCATGCAGACAACAAACAGGCAAGCGACGCTCCGGGTCTTCCCAGGACCACCGACGAAAAGTCTGCTGCAAACCAGGGCAGAGCCTCACCACAGCGCAGCCAACGCCTTGCATCGAAGAAGAGAGCAGTCCCTACGGCAAAAATGGCAGAGGAGCTCTTGACTCGTCGGCTTGGTTGTTGCTCACCGGATGCGGAACGAGTCCACCCGGGCGCAGTGCAAAAATTCACCAACCTTTTCAGGGAGCCACTGTCAGAAAGTGTGATTGCGGCCCTATGAACCATTTGTCGTCTTGATGATCAAGACCAGCAGGGCGTTCAGGCCTTGGTCACCCTTACAGAGCCTGAATCCATAGTCCATATGGACTGAAATCCCCACATCGCCTAGTAGTCTATTGTCAGTAGTTGTATCTATGATGTCTGACTTTTGTGTCTGTTGTTAAGTAGGAACCTGATGTTCCTTACTCTGCTGCAAGGGTTGTCTCTCAGGTCAAGTGTCTTTTGCTCCTTCAAGTCTTAGCCTCCTGTACTCCTGCACTGCTTGTGACACCGCTACTGGTAACACTACTTTAGTAATGGGTTTTCTCTGTTTCGTCGCTCTCTTCAACATCCATGTCTGATTGCACTGTGCTCAATTGGAATGTTCGCAACCTCAACGGACCTGCTTGGCACGCAACAATGCGGCAGACTACTGAGGCGGTCCTCCCTGCGATTGCTTGTTTCCAAGAAACCAAACTGCAATGCATTGATCAGCGTTTAGTCCTCAAAACTGGCGGCCAGCGCCTAGCTAATGCATGCTACCTACCGGCACAAGGTGTCAAGGGTGGAGTGCTAATGCTCTGGGACAACCACAAGGTTCAGGAAACAGCACCCACCGTGAACCGATTCTCCTTAACAGTGCACGTCTCCCTCTGTCAGGATGGCACTTCTTTCTTGCTGACTACAGTTTACGGACCATCCGAAGACCATGAAAAACCCGCCTTCCTGCACAAGATGGCCTCGCTAGCACCTCCTCCACATTTGCCTTGGCTTGTCCTAGGAGATTTCAACCTCATTTATGAGGCTACAGATAAGAATAACAACAACCTCAATCATTGGTTTATGGCTCAGTTCCATGCGGTGATCAACCGATGCAACCTCAAGAAAGTGACACTCCAGAACAGGAAGTATACTTGGAGTAACGAGCGAAGTCACCCAACGGTTGTTAAGCTCGACCGAGTATTCTACAATCATGAATGGGACGACATGTTCTTGCATCACCTATTGTAGGCGCTCTCCTCATCTATGTCTGACCACTGCCCTCTATTGCTGGCAAGTGAAAATGGTCTCCGCAAACCACGGTCCTTTAGATTTGAAAATTTCTGGCCCCGACTCCTGGGTTTTCTTCAAACGGTTGAGCGGGCCTGGACTATGCAACTCAGGCATACAAACCCTCTGAAGCGGCTAGCATGCAAGCTTTGCGACACAGCAAGGGCTCTTCGCTCATGGAGCGCCTCTATCTTGAGAGATGCCAAGCTCCAGTTCCACCTTGCAAATATCCTCATCTTGCATTTCGACACTGCTCAGGACTCTAGGGAACTGTCCCAGGCCGAGTGCAGTCTTCGGAAAGCCCTCAAGCTAAGGTTAATCTACGCAGCTGTTGAAAAAGAACGCAAAAGATAGGCTTCTCGTATTTGTTGGCTCAAGGAGGGGGATGCAATTACCCAATTTTTCCTCCTAAGAGCAAACGGCCGACGAAGAAAAAATTTCATCCAGTCTCTAAATACTGCCCAAGGTATTGCCACCCTACATGAGGATAAGGAATGGGTTCTGTTACAACATTTCTCATCATTACTGGGGGAAAACCAGGCGCTCTAAAGTGGTCAAATGGAAATGCCTTAACCTCCCTGCCCATGATGTCCATGAACTCGATGCACCCTTCACAGCGCACGAGGTTCTGCAGGCAATCCGTCAGCTGCTCACAGTGAAAGCCCCGGGCCCAGATGGTTTCATTAGCACCTTCTACAAACACTGCTGGGAAATTGCCAAGCAAGACATCATGGCCGTGTTATTTTGCGTCCAAAATTGCTCCGCTCGAGATTTTGGAGCACTCAACATGGCTTCCATTGCTTTGATCCCTAAAAAAGAATCTGCAGGGAGCGCTGCAGACTACCGACCGATCAGTCTGATTCACTCTGTCGCAAAAATATTCTCCAAAGTTTTAGCTTTGAGCCTCTCGAGGCAAATAAGCTCACTCATATCAAATTCACAGAGCATTTTCATCAAAGGGAGATGCATTCAGGACAACTTTCTGTGGGTCTAAAACTGCGCAAGAACCTATCATCGAAACCAAACTCCGGCATTAATGCTAAAGCTCGACATTGAAAAAGCTTTCGACTCGATTTCATGGGAATACTTACTGGACCTCCTGCAAGCCCATGGTTTCGGCCCTCGATGGCAAGAATGGCAATCAATCTCCTTCGTTTGTGCTCCTCAACGAGGTGTCAGGACCTCAGATCAGTCACCAACATGGACTCAGACAAGGCGATCCCCTATCGCCTTATCTCTTCTTGCTAGCCATTGACCCTTTACATTATATCCTCGCCAAGGCCACTCAAGACGGCATCCTATCTCCCCTGAAAGTCTACGCACGCTCTCTCCGACTCTCTCTCTACGCGGATGATGCAGTAATCTTCCTAAATCTAGTCAAAAAAGAGCTTGAGGCAATCATTGACATCCTTACTCTTTTCGAGGAAGCCTCGGGTCTCCGAGTCAACATGCAAAAGAGTACTATAGCACCAATCAGAGGTCATGGTCTAAACCTTTAAAACATCCTGCAACCTTTCAACGGAGGAATATCGACTTTCCCTATCAAATACCTAGGCATGCCTCTCACTCTCGGTCGTCTACGCCGCACTGACCTACAGTCTATCTACGATAAAGCAACGCGAGACTGGCAGGCTAGCAGGCGTGCCATCTCACCATGGGGGGACGCCTCACCTTGGTCAAATCGATGCTGACCTTCCTTCCAATCTACCTACTCACAGCAATCAAGGCACCCAAAAAATTTATCTTAAGCCTTGATAGGCTAAGAAGAAAATTCCTATGGGCAGGCAACGGGGACATTCACGGAGGGAACTGCAAAGTACGCTGGAAAACAGTTTATCGGTCTTACATTTTGGGGGGGTGGCTAAGGATTCTTAACCTAGACAGGTTCGCAAGAGTACTCTGACTTCACTGACTGTGGCTCACGTGGATGGCCCCAGATAGACCATGGATTGGAATGATGACACCATGTGACCGAACTAACCAACAACTTTTCTCCACGCCCACCAATATTACCATTGAAAACAGCCAAACAGCAGCATTATGGACTGATAGATGGCTCCAAGGTATGGCACCATCACAACAGACGCTAGAGCTCTTCAAGCACTCCAGGCGGAAGTCACGATCGGTGGCAGACGCCCTAACAAACAACAACTAGATTCGAGACATTTGACACAACCTAACAGTCCACCTTTTAGTCCAATATGTCCAATTATGGTTAAAAGTACAGTCTGTGCAACTACAGCCACAGGTCCGCAACATCATAACCTGGACACAAACTTCTAGCGGCATCTACACAGCCTCATCGGCATACCGCATGTAGTTCACAGGAAGTACCTTCACATCCTTTCATACCACTGTCTGGCCAGCGTGGGCTCTATTGCGATGCAAAGTCTTTTGTGGCTTGCTCACCACAATCGGCTATGGACGACACAGCGACTACAACGCAGGGGGTGGCCAAACCAATATTTCTGTCCAATGTGATGCCGAAATCTTGAAATCGTGCATCACTTGTTCATAGATTGTCCACAAGTTCGACGCTTGTGGAAAACCGTTACCAGATGGTTACGGTTGCCATCTCTCCTACCGGACCGTTGGAACTAACTGCCACCTTCGAAGATTGGAGCCTACATCATGTAAAACATCAGGCAAGATTTCACAAAGGTTTCAGAACTTTGATCATCCTAACATGTTGGCAATAGTAGAAAGAGCGAAACAACATAGTGTTTCGGAACAAATGAAAAGCCAACGAGGATATCTTTTAGTCCATCAAAGATAAGGCCGCAATCTGGATTATTACGGGAGCAGTTCACCTAAAAAACCTGATGGAGCGACAAACTTGATTTCTTTCCCTCATTTCTTTTCTTTTCTTTTTCTCTTTTTCCCTTTCCATGTATCCTTAACTTGGTGCAACATCCTGCGCCGTGTACTCTGCTAGTCTTTTCTATCTAATATAAATCATAGCCTTATTGTCTTTTAAAAAAAATGAAAAGATTTGAACACGGGGACTTTATCTAAGAAAAAGTTGAGCCCATACGAAGAGAGAGACTTGAAACACAATCAGAGATTGATGCCCTCTACTAGTTGACTGAAAAACACGTACAAACATCAACCTTTACTACAATTTTACGTCTATTTTTCGTATACCTTATAAGTAGACCATAGTTAGTAGAATCTTACCTTTATAATTCGACTTTGATCAGTAATACTTCGCATCGACGTGTTGATCAATTTTTGTGAGTTACACCTATTCGCTATTTCAATATTTCATTCCTATTCATTATTATTTTGCATCGACGTTTTGTTGAGAATCGACTTTGGTTCACTTTGCCAATTTACTATAAAATCGGTTGGCATGTCACGTAGGGTATGCTTCGCATTGACGCGCTACGAATTTTCCGACGGCAATAGATGGATTTGCCGGCCTGTCCAAGCCCCCAACCGAATGCCACGCCCATGTACTATGTAGTACCAGCAGCTGTGTAGAAAGCTCCGAGCTCGGCCGGCTTGATGGCTAGCTAGCTCTGCTCTGCGTTGCGGCCACTATGACGCAACGGCGGGTCGAAAGACTTCGCCAGGATGCAGGGACCATCACACCAGCATGCGCATACGCATACGGAGAAGAGTAGTACGTCAGGTCGAGGCGCCAAAAGTGGAGTGAGCTGCTGCTTTTTTGCCGAGATTGGGAGTCTGGGACCGTAGCTAGCCGCATCCACTCGACGAACGGCCGGCGCGCGGCACGTTCGAAACTGAAGCGCACGTCCTGTGCGACACTGTCGTTAGACGATCGAAAGAATTCACGTACGCGTCCTGCGTGCATCCCGTTCGACAATTCCGCCCTTTGAAAATTTGTTAGCCCTAGCTTGTCGTGCAGTTTTGTTCGACCAGTATGCTCCCCTGCACCGTTTCGAGCATAGGTCTTCCTAACTGTACGTACTTGCATAGTTGCATACTAGCATGCATGTCTGCCTTCCCAACTTACAGATTGAAACGCAACCGCGCGTCTTCGTTAATTAGGTATAAGTACGGGTTTGCTTCCAGGTCGATCTCTAGCTAGCGTTGCCCCCCGTCTTCTCCACGAAGCATAATTAGGAGCTCAATCAACGCGATTAAACTAGTGCGGGTGTGTCCGTCCCATTTCGGGGAGGCCAGCACGGATCGATCGAGGAGTCGTCAACGACGCAGCAAACGAGCTGAGCAACTCTTGAGTGCCTTCTCCAAACACCTCTTCGTTCGCAGCCATCACCCGATCGAGGAGCTAGCTAGCTAGATGGCTGGGTGTACGTACCTCCAATCTTATTATACTAGCTACGCAAAACCTTTGATACACTACTGCTCGATGATAATATATACAACGAGTTTTCTGGAGCACAAATGCAAAACCATGCCGATGAACAGCCGTTAATTTAGGCCATTCACACGCGTTCCATTTGAATTCTATACCCTAGCTGTTTGAAAATATCTAGCCCTTGCTTCTAAAACTCTCAAAAGGGCTAGATACAGTTACAAACGTGTTCTGATGGCAGACATCCTAGGTGGCACCTGTCAGCCACGAGGAGCCATCAGAGTTCCCGAGTGGCACACTCAACGGAGCACACCTGGCAACTCCCGAAGCAACCACACGCCCAGGAGATTTGCTACGTACATTGATGGAGTATATAGCGTCAAGACAGATTCTTCATCTATCGGTAGCATTAATTGCAGCCGTTGACATACTTGATGGGCCTCAGGTCGATCTTGGTGTCGATGCCTCGATGGTGGAGTGGCAAAACGGCAAACATCCTTCGGCCGGTTCCAAAATAGTTTCCTTGTTCGGTTCCGCGCACATTTACGGCGTTTCAAGCCTCTAAAACTCTCCGTACTCGCTCCGTGCAAGTTTATATAAGTGTTTTTCTTATCTCACAGAATGAGAAGATATTAAAAATAATTATACTACTCTTAATTATTATCTCTAAGCACTATATTCAATATAAGTATAGTAAAAGAATAAAAAGTAAAACTGAATATTTATTAGACATATAAAAACCATCACACTAATTTTACATTTAAATACAAAATACACTTTATATTTATCAACAAAATTATTTAAAAAAAACCATGCCATATAAATTTGGATGCCAAGTTGAACTACTGCCGACATGCAAGGTTTGAAATCTTTTTTTCGGATGATATCTCGGAGGTGGCCGAAATCCGAAATCTCGCCGAGATATTGGAATTTTGGATAAATCCCGGACGAAATACAAAAAAAATTCAAATCCGGTTTTTTTTGCACCGAGAAAACCGAAATTCCAGCTAGAATTCCCAAATTCTCGACGAGATTTCGGTGAATTTGCACCGAGCGAAAAAATAGTTCAAACGATGTCAAAACATTTTGAATTTTTTTTGATGTTACTGACACATCAGTGATGCTCCCATCAAAATTTCAGATGATTATCAAATCTGAGGAATTTTTAAAAATTCAAACATTGCTACTATCATGATAAAACACTGATTGGCAAGTTTGAATCGAATGAAAAATGAAACAAACCAAGTTAGAAAATTTTTAAATTTTTTAATGGTTATTGTGCATCATTAATGTTCCCATAAATTTTTCAAATGATGATCAACCTTTATAAATTTTTAAAAATTCAGACAGCGCTACTGTCTTGATAGAAGTCTTACCGGCAAACTTCAACCAAATAAAAAATAGATCAAACCACGTTAGAAAATTTTGAAACTTTTTGTGAATGGTCCTGATATATCATTAATATTTATATAAAATTGTAATATGATGATCAAGCTTCAAGAATTTTCAAAAATTCTGACAGTGCTACATTCTTTTAAACCCTAATGTTTAATACATATATTTGCTTTAGAAATCAAAAAAAGGTTTAGAATTTTTGAAAATTTTACATAAGAGTGCTAAGGAAATGCTTAAGATCTCATAAAATTTTTGAATCATGATCATACTCCAGTGAATTTATAAAATTCTTACAAAGGCACAGTACCATTTATGTTCTTTCTGTTTTTGATTTTTGAAATATAACAAATGAAGTTCAATGCTTACATGGATTCGAATGAGCAAAAAAAAAAAGTTTAATTTTTTTAAAATTTTATAGAATGGTACTAATGCAATTATTAAGCTCTCATAAAAATTTTCGATCATGATCATACTCGGGAAAATTTATAAAATTCTGACAAAGTTACTGTCCCAATTATGTTAATTCTGTTTTTGACTTTTTAAAGATAACAAATGGAGTTCAATTATTTTGAAAAAAATTTATGTATGATCCTACACTACTGACGATAGTACCATAAATTTGTCAGATTATGATCTAGCTTGTAAAATTTTATAAAAATATGAAAGTGTTTCTATGAAATTTTAAAATGTCTCAAAAATTCGATTTTTCAACAAATTTTCATGGAAGATGACCTCCTTAAGAGTTATTGGACCAAATCCGGTCAAATCCTCTCATAAAAAGTAAAAAAAAAACCGAGATTTCGGTGAGAAATTTTCGAGATACTGTAGAATTTTTTTTCCAAATTCTTTTACCCGGCCAAGATTTTGGATCTGGACCGAAATCCGAAATCTTGCCGAGATTTGTGCGGTTTTTTAAACCTTGCCGACATGTCCGTGAAAAAAACTACCACATGATAATTTGCTAGGCTCTGGTCACGGTACGTATCATGAGGGATGCGACTCCTGTGATCCGTGCAGTTTTTTTCCAAGTGTGCAGTTGCGACGCCGGTACCGACTACAGTGTGACCCTACATAGCATGAACCTTCCCTCGCTCTCATAGTCACACACATACACACAAAAACATCAATTCCTTTCACGACGTTTTACTTTGCCGTATTGGAACCGAGCATGACACGAGAGCTAAAAGCTTAATGGCGTGTCGATCTTAACCCATCCATTTGTTTATGGCATTGAGCCACGGGCAAAAGTATCACTTGACTAGGTTCTGTTCGCTTGTACTACTGACAAGGACGAGGACGTACCAACCACAGGAAAAAAAGGGTAGATCGATCTAGAGAGAGAGAGAGAGAGAACGGGAGGTAGTTTTGGAAAGCCTCCAGTTGCCAAACCTTATCTACTCGCCTTAGTCCTACTACTACAGTAAAAGCTGGAGTGGTAAATGTGATGATAGTGAAGTTTACAAGCATAGGTAGTTTGCCGGACTCGGAGTCGATGGACTTGAAGTTGGGAGTATTAGATAGATCTAATGGTTTGGTTTATTTTGTCCACACTTTTAGGAAAAACACACTTCAATGGTAAGGATAAACCAATGGGGTGGTAACTGGTAACTCGTCAAGGTCAGAAAGGTGCCCATCTTAGATGAGGCAAATGTGCCATGCGAAACATGCCTTGTGTTTGCTACAAAGATGCGTGACACAGTAGCTCGGTTTGGTGATTTCAAACCATGTAGTAGTTAGAGTAGTACCAGTATACTCCAATACAGAGCACGGAGGTCGATCTTTTGCCCGTCAAGGTTAGGCAGCTTTGTTGCGTTTGTTACGGACAGATCAAACTTTTGTAGTAGGACGGTTTCATTTCATTAACAGAGACATGGAGGGGAATCAAAGCATTAAATACGATCCATTCCTCTGCCAGGAAAGAAATGCTTGCAGCAGCAGAAACGGCGTGGTCTATGGCGTAGAAATTTTTCATCTAGAACAGAGGAGAACGAGGTGGATAGGTGTGTACGGGAGCGTTGGCTTGGGATTTTTTTCTTGGACACCAAGACTAGACCAACCAATGGGCGGAGACCGGTGGGCCATGGACGGGCATCGCCAAAGCGCGTCGGACGTCGCGGACTCGCGTGTGGAGGGGCGACGTGGGTGGGAGTGGATTAAGCGGCAGTTTAGTTTGAAGATAAATTAGTATCATCAAACCATATAAAAATTTGGCAACTTAGTTATCAAATTGATTATTAATATTTTAGCTAAAGATTAGCAAGCGAATGAACTAAGAAGTTCAAAAAGATATGAATCTTACCAAAATTTAATAGCAAATCAGATGCTGGTTAAATTTAGTAAAACAAAAGTCGGTAAATATTGAAAACAAACCAAGCATCTAATGACCTAAACAACCCCATCATCATGTGGCCTGACGACACCGCCAGAAACCACCGAAAACGTAGATGTTTTACATCCAGGAGCAGCTCGATTTGGCACACATGTATTCATAAAAAATTGTGCATTCTATGTAAAAATTGTATAAAATTTTCGTATTCCAAACAGGATTACAAGTGAACTTTGTTTTTTTTTTCGACGACTACTTTCGAAATTGGAACTATGCTACTCCGGTTATCATGATAAGTATTTTGGAACTATGCTGTTACTTAATATTATGACTCTTTATGTAAAAGTAACATTACTAGTACATCTGACAAGCACGTCAAGTACGTGTAGAATCGTAGAGCGTGTGCGGAACATGATTGTCAAGGAGGATTGCGGACTTTACAGAAAAGGGTACTGGATCTCGTTCGAAAAGTATATGGAAGGTCCATGTCAGCCATTACTCAACGATCCCATTTAATCTGGTAAATCTTTCTCTTGCCAAAAGAGCAAACATCTGCGCGATTGGATGTTACATGCCTGTCGATAATCTCTCTCTTGCTAAAAGAGCAAACTTCTGCTTGACTAGATCGTTGTGCACTTCTAAAAGGGCGCTTCTAAGAAGGGCACGCGTGTCGCCCTCCTATACATCTCAGAGAGAAAACGGAAAACCGACCACGTGCAGAGCAGGCACCTTTCGCTATGGACACCAACAACTTCTGCAGCGTATGAACTGTACACATGCATGTCACATACCCACCGGATCGGAGCTAGCTTGCTTCGAATGATTGCATGGCTCGGATCGATCACGTATTTTCAAGCACCACGCGACATTGAACTCGTAGTTCGTACATGCATGCATCATGATATTATTGCACCCGGTGGTGTTTCGGCCAATTCTTGCAGTCGGGTTACTACTTGCTACCACTCGATCACCACGTGGACCTTGGTCACAGATTGTTACGATTTATGAGCTGTACCCAAAGCCGTGGATCGGAGTTGCCGTGCACTCCTGCTCGATCCGATCATCCATCTGCAACGGGTCCCCTAATCCCCTGTATTACGTCCGAACCACATCAAACGAAAGCGAGTCAGGGCGAGCAACTGACATCTAATCTGATGCGATAGGACACTACGCCAAAACCTGCAATAGGTGACGGTCTATTTGTGGCGGTTTTTTTCGAACCGCCACAAAGATAATTATCAGTGGCGGTTCAATTTCATAAATGGCGGGAAAAATATCAGTGGCGGTTCTATCCTCGAACCGCCACTGATAATGAATTATCAGTGGCGGTTCGAGGGTAGAACCGCCACTGATAACAAATACATTATCAGTGGCGGTTGGAGGCTAGAACCGCCATCGATAACTAGGTTATCGATGGCGGTGCTATCCTCCAACCGCCATCGATTTATTGATTATCGTGGCGGTTCTATCCTCGAACCGCCATCGATAATGATTATCGATGGCGGTTCGAGGATAGAACCGCCACGGATAATGTTATTAGTGGCGGTTTTAGTTAAAAACCGCCATCGATAATATTGCCTATAAATAGGTGGTCGATGCAAAGACCTGGTCTTCTTCCTCCCGAGAGCAAACCAAAACTTCTAAATTTGATTTCGTTTTCTCCAATTCTTGTGCTTGTACTTCCTCTAGTTGTTCCTTGGTGAGTTATTTTTTCTCCTCTCTTGATTTGTGTTAATCTTGTTGCAATTTAATTTTTAAACCAAGTTTAATTAGGGTTTATATGT
Organism: Otatea glauca; assembly: GCA_036346275.1. NCBI lineage: Eukaryota > Viridiplantae > Streptophyta > Magnoliopsida > Poales > Poaceae > Otatea > Otatea glauca. Next base: position 24,608,245 of record CM070715.1, read on the forward strand.
AGATGAGATGAAAAGTTTAGATTTTGTTTATTTTTATTTAGGTACCATTTTGTAGTTGATGAATTTATTTCCTAGCTAGGTTCATTAGATGATGTTGTGTTCCTTTTATAGATGATGAATTATGATTAAGCATATATTTAATATTAATTGCATTTTAAGTTAATTTGATACATGATGAATTTATTATCTAGCTCCTTTAGATGATAAGTAATTAGATTGGTTTTTTAATTACTATTAATTGGGTTCTATTAGTGTACGGACATGTACATCTTGCATATATATGAATTTATTATCTAGCTCCTTTAGATGATAAGTTATTAGATTAGTTTTTTAATTACTATTAATTTGGTTCCATTAGTGTACGAACATATACATCTTGCATATAATAAATTTATTTAATTAAGATTATTGGGTATTAATATAAATGAAATTTTAGTTAATTTGGTAGGTGGGTGCTCATCATTTTTAGATGATGAATTTATTATCTAGCTTCTTTACAAGAAAAGTATTCATTAGTTTTTAATTACTATTAATTTGGTTCCATTAGTGTGGACATATATTAAATTTATTTAATTAAGATTATTGGATATTGATATACATGAAATTTAAGCTAATTTGGTAGGTGGATGCTCATCATTTTTAGATGATGAATTTATTATCTAGCTCATTTAGATGATAAGTAATTAGATTAGTTTTTAATCAATTTTTATATGTTAATTAATTTTAGATGGACCGGAGATGGATGTACAATGCGAACCGTTACAGCCGAGATTACATCGACGGGTATCTCGCTTCTAAGAGCATTGAGGAGAACAAATTGCATAAGAAGACGGAGTACATACATTGTCCATGCATTGATTGCAAGAATGAGAAAATGTTTTGGACAAAGAGCACATCCACTTGCACTTGATTCGAAGAGGTTTTGTACTTGGCTATACACGTTGGACAAGTCACGGTGAAGAGGAAAACGTACATGAAGGTGATAACGTATTGGATGATGGAGAAGGCATTATGGCAGCTGACATCAGTTATGGATCTGATGAGGATAGGTTGGACATTGATGACGATAATAATCTTGCTCGGATGTTGCGCGATGCGAAGGAACTACACTAGTCGAGAGAGTTTAATCAATTCAAGGGTTTGTTGGACGACTCGGACACACCTTTGTTCCCGGGTTGCAGGAGGAATACACAAAGTTGCACACCGTGCTTTCACTTCTAAAATTGAAGGCAAGCAATGGTTGGTCCGATAAAAGTTTCACGGCGCTATTACATCTCTTAGCGGACATGCTTCGGATGGAAACGTATTGCCGATAACCACTTATTTAGCTAAGAAGGTTGTATGTCCATTGGGATTGGAAGTAGAAAGAATACATGCATGTCCAAGCGATTGTATACTCTATCGCAAAGAGTATCTGAGACATGCATGTATGTCCGGTGTGCAAATCATCGCGATACAAGCGTAAAGACCATGACAGCGAGGGCACCGTGGTGAAGAAAGGAGCTCCCGCTAAAGTGGTGTGGTATTTACCGGTAATACCTCGGTTGAAGCGTTTATTTGGAAACAAAAGCATGCCCAATCGATGCGATGGCACTTTCGGAAGAGCGTAAAAGGATGGAAAGTCGAGACACCTGCTGATTACGCCAAGGAGAACCATCGATAGGCTCTTTAGGATGGACTTGAGGAATGAACCGAGGAATGTAAGGTTTGGGTTGAGTACGGATGGAATGAATCCTTTCGGTAACATGAGTAGTATTCATAGCACTTGGCCTGTGACTCTCTGTATCTACAACCTTCCTCCTTGGTTGTGTATGAAACGAAAGTACATTATGATGTCGCTTATCCAAGGGCCGAGACAACTGGCAATGATATTGATGTATACCTACAACCATTGGTGGAAGATCTTGTGATCTTGTGGAGCGAAGGTGTATGGGTATGGGATGAGTACAAGCGAGTACTTCACCCTACGCGCATTGTTGTTTTGCACCATCAATGATTTCCCGCCCTTGGTAACCTATCCGGTCGTCTTGTAAAGGGGCCAAAGCATGCCCCCATTGCATGGATGAAACGCAAGTGTGTGGCTCAATAACTCAAGGAAAGCGTGTACATGCATCACCGCAGTTCCTTCAGAATCACCCCTACCGCAATATGAAGAAACAATTCGACGGGACAAAAGAGGATGGTATAGCTCCAAGGCCTCCTCGTGGGGAAGAGGTATATGATATGGTTAAGGATATTAATGTTGTACTTGGAAAGGAGAGAGTAATAATAAATCGAGGTCTCGTCTTGAGAAGATCACATGGAAGAAGAGATCGATATTTTGGAACTTGCCCTATTGGAAGGACTTAGAAGTTCGACATTTGCATAGACGTCATGCATGTAGAGAAAATGTATGTGATGACTTGATTGGTATTTTTTGAATATTCCTAGCAAAACTAAGGACGGATCAAGGCACGAAGGGACACGGAAGATATGAAAATCGAGTGAGCTACATCCTCGAGACAACGGAAAGGCCGACTTTACCTTCCCCACTACACTCTATCCAAGAAAGAGAGAACAGACCTCTGCAAATGCTTGCATGGTGTGAAAGTTCCATCCGGCTACTCCGCAAGCATCAAGAAACCGTGTCCATGAAAGATTTGAAGTTAAGCGGCATGAAGTCTCATGATTGTCATGTGATGATGACACAAATGCTTCCTATTGCAATTAGAGGTATTTTGCACGAAAAGGTCAGAAGCAATCATGAGGTTGTGTTTCTTCTTCAACACGATTTCACGAAGGTCATCGATCCCATCGGACTTTCTCGAACTACGAATGATGTGGTGAAGACACTATGCCGACTAGAGATGTATTTCCTCCATCATTTTTCGATATAATGGTTCATCTCATTGTTCACCTTGTGAATGAGATAAATGTATGTGGCCCCGTATTCTCGCATCGATGTACCCGTTCGAAAGGTACATGGGTATCTGAAGAAGTATGTACGCAATCGATCTCGTAGAGGGTTGCATTGTGGAAGGTTATGCAACCGAGGAGGTTATCGAGTTTTGCGTGGATTACATGGAGGGTGGAACCGGTAGGAGTGCTCGTATCTCGCCATGAGGGTAGGCTAGTTGGAAAAGGGACGATTGGAAGGAAATCAACAAATTCTTACGATCATGGATTGTTGAAAAAGCTCATTTCACGATCTTGCAATGATCGGTTGAGGTGTCCTCGTACATGGACATGCACAAGGATAAGCTACGAGAGGAAAATCGTGGACGATCGAGGCTTGGGTAACAAAAGAGCATAACCGTTTGTTCAATCATTGGTTCAAAGAGCATATGGTAGGAAAGAAACGAGTGTTATGTTGAGGTGGTTGGCAAAGGGCCATCGGTACAATCTTGACATGGCAAGGATCGACATAAATGGATATACCTTTTACGAGATCTCGGGATAGCAAAAGCACTTACCAAAATAGTGGTGTCGCATAGATGCCTATGACAACACAGCAAGATGAAGACTAGCTTCTATGGGTTCATAGAAGAGATTTGGGAGCTCGACTATTGTATTTTTAAGATCCCGATGTTTGGTGTCGTTGGGTACAACCCCAAAGGGTGTCAAGGTGGACAAATACGGCTTCACTACTTTGGACATCGAACATGTCGGATCTGAGATTTAACCATTCGTACTTGCGAAGCAAGTAGCACAAGTCTTCTATGTAATCGACCGACGGATAAGAAGCGGCATGTAGTTCTTGAGGAAAAGAAGGATCGTCGGAGTTGAGAATGTCGTGGATGAGGATGAGTACAACCGGTTTGACGAGTTGCCTCCTTTCGTAGATGGCAACATCATGCTCGAGGAAGAAACCACTCAAGAAACTACCTATCATCGCGACGATCATGAAGAAGGGCAAATTGTGAAAGAAAATAATTAGCTATATACGAGTAATGGCAATGTGATGTATGGAGTAATGGAAATATGGTGTTATGCATTTGTGTGGAGTAATGGAAATGTGGGTCATTAATATATTACTATATTAGGATTATATAGGGTAATTACTATATTAGATTACACAAGTTTTAATGGTTTCTCCTCCGGTATGAATTAAAACCAAATATATTGTACATAGTACATAAGGCATTTATGATATTAGAACATATTTAGAAATAATATTCTATTCCTGGTATACATCCTAGAAGATATGAAAATAAACAGTAGAGATTATATAGGGTATATTACTATATTAGAAATATATATGGTCATTACTCGTTTTTGATTCACGCCGACCACTTGAAGTAGTCCGGCAAAAAAGCTGTTCACGCCGGACCACTTGGAAGTAGTCCGCGCAAAAGCTATGTTAGGATAACTTTATCGATGGCGGTTCTTAAACGAACCGCCACGAGATCCCATTATCGATGGCGGTTCGTATAAAGAACCGCCACGGATTATATATGTCGATGGCGGTTCTTGTGAAGAACCGCCACAGATAAATGAATCTGTGGCGGTTCGTATAAAGAACCGCCACAGATAATTATATATCGATGGCGGTTCTTGTGAAGAACCGCCACAGATAAAATATCGATGGCGGTTCGTATAAAGAACCGCCACGTATAATTATGTATCATCGCGGTTCTTTTGAAGAACCGCCACAGATAAAGTATCGATGGCGGTTCTTGTTAAGAACCGCCACGATAAACCCCACATATAAAAGTCGTCTGATCATTCTTCTTCTCACCGTTGCTAACCCCTAAACTCCTGCCGCTTCACTCTTCGCCCGAGCCCGACGCCGCCACGGTCTTCGCCCGACGCCGTCAACGCCCGCGCCGCGCCCGCGCCGTGCCGCTCGACGCCTCGACACCCGACGCCGCGCCCGCTCCACCGACGCGCGCCGACGCCGCGCCCGCCGCCTTGAAGCGCCGCGCCGAGCAGCGCCCCGACCACCTGACGCGCGCATTCCTAGGTATGTTCTACCTTCATTCTGGATGGCTCCTGTTCTTTAGCTCAGTTGTTCTGTTGTCTGATAAAATGTTGTTTTGCTTGTTATTGCATCAAGATATTATGGTAATATAAACCAACTGAAATAGGTTAACTTTTTCACTGCTAGTCTACTACTCATTCCATCATGCTGTGCTGAGTTTGGTGGTCAAAAGATTGCCCAACTGATAGCCTACTTGGTCCTATTGTTTAGTAGATAGGTAGTACTCGTGATTCTCTTCTTGTGGGTTTTGTGGGCGCCGCATTACCCGCACAAACCTTTCATGAGTTACCGCAATATCCGCATAAATGTTTGCGGTCAATGTGGGCAATATATAACCAACCCACAATACATCCCACTTACATCTGAATGATGTCGAGCCCAAATCAATCTGCGCATATTCCTTTCTAGAGTATTATCATCAATAACTATCCTTTAGTTTCCTAAATCCCTTTGCCGCCTCAAGTTCAAGTAAAGTAGAATATCATAAGTAGTAGATGCTCTTGAAAGAGGTATGTCATAATCATAAGTAGTAGTTACTTCTTCCATTTTGGTGTAATAGAGTTCAAGTAGTTGATAGCGCCGATCTAAGTAGTTATCTCTGTTCTCTTTCGGAGATGTAGTAAACTATCGTAAGTGTATTTGACTATGGATAAGGAATAGTTCTTGCCTATCTATCCGGAGTATTTGCCTATTCCTAAGTAGTTATTGACTATCCATAACCTTTATCGATGTCGACCTCTTGGGCAAGCGAATCGATAATTCTTAAAAGCTAGTATCTTGACCTCTTTCTTTCCTCCGTCTAAGGCTGTCATTTTCCTTCTCTGCGGTTGCTTATGGTGAGTGCTAATTCCTTCCAATTGCAGGTCCTTGAGGTTATATCTGGTATATGAAAGAGAAGATCAATTCCTTAGGAGGCAGTATCGATGCTTGCCACGGGAGAAAGATCACTAGGTTGATCTACGATCGATCAATAGGGTTCCCTAGGTACATTCCGTTTTGGAAATCCAGCGAGGATAGTAGCTCCCTTTTAGAGGGCAAAAAACAAGTTAGGCTATCCGAGATTTTCTCTTTTTCCAGCTTTTGGAGTGAAAATAAGGAGTGCCGGCCATCTAAAGTGCGATCTAAGTTCCCCTCCAGTGCGGGGTAAAGGCGGAACCACGTTCGTGAGCGAGGAAAGGATCAAGGGTGCGTAGTATGCTTCTTACCGCTTTATCGCTAGGTATAGGATTGGTTTTGTTAACTAGAGATCTTTTCTGAGCGTTTACCTCTTCCATTTAGTGCTTGGAAAGTTGCGGGCGTTTGACAATCCAAAATTCATTGTCAAATCTTGCCATGCAAATTGTAAGAATGGGTAAAGGCTACACTAGACAAACTGGTTTGGATCTTTTCCCCTTTGCTAGTGAAAAGTTTCACATTGCTTAACAAAATTCTCTACTCCTATTTCATTCTTATTCATAAAACAATTCCTTTAGTCTTTGGTTGGTTATGCGCATTGCCGAATGCCCTCCAATGGTACTTCAATGGAAAGCCACAATTAGTTTAGTTTGTAACGCAGAGTTCTCTCAATCCAAATTTTTCCTTGCTTGCGATCAAACCTTGATGCAATTCAAACCCACTTCTTTGTCGGGGCTATGAGCGTCCAACTATGCTAGTTGTTGTGCTACATTGTCGGTGGCATCGAATTCACTACCTCTTGAATACACAGAGGTTGCATCCTGATAAAGCACGCAAATTCATGAGTTGTCCAGCCCATGACAATGCGTTGGCAACCACATTCTCCTTACCCTTCTTGTAGACAATTCGGTACTTCAGCCCATCAATTGAATGCCCAATTCTTGATTACTTTTATTTCTAGTTCTCGAGTTAAACTTCCGCACTTAACCCATCGGATCGCCAAATTCTAATGGTTCCATACTTTACCTCTTTGATTCGCACATCCAAGGTCGATATGGAGGAGCAATCCACCCGAGCCCGAGCCCTAGCCCTACCAGGTTCCTCAACCTCCACCCAACCACCGGTGTTGCGCCGATCTTGACATACATGGGCAAGACCTCGTGGCGAGGAAGAAATAAAAGCCCGAAGGCCGGTATACCATCTCGGAGGTCTCGGAAGTGGGGCCCTAGTGCACCGCCAAAGTTCGTAGCAAAGTACGAACAACCTGCGGGTATATCGCAGGGAGAGAGTGCCAATCACCTTTTGGATTGGCACAAAGTGCTGATACCATCAAAGCGGATCTATGGTGAAATGAAACAAACCTTCAATTCCAAAGAAGATGAACACCGCGTGCGTCGGGATGCGTTGATGACCATGGATGCGGCATGGAGGAACTTCAAGGCCAGTGAATACTACTTATGTAAAGAAAACCGATCGGCCATCGGGGACTACCCAAACTTAGAACCATATTGGGATGATTTCGTGTCGATGAAGCAAAGTGAAGCGACAAAGAAGTCGGCGAGGACCACATAAACATCGGAAGAAGGAACATCCATCCACACGGACTTGAGTGCGGGTGGAGTGCGCCGTAAAATCCTCAATGGGAGAGGCGGAAGCGAGAATCACTACTGATCGGTTGGTACAAGTCAATTGGCGGGACTACGGACCGAGTCAAGCACTACGTGCTAAGCGAGGGCAAGTGTCACGTCTGGTGGGGCTTATCCTTCGAAATAGCGACGACGAAGCAATGTCACAAAGGGTCCGGAGGCATGCGTCGAGTCTTCCCAAGGAACATTCCAACGGATAGGAGAGCGGCGAACTAACACGTGCCCAGGAAACAAGGAGCATCCCGGACGAACAAGAGGTGTCGGGGTTAAGGTTAGTGGAAGGCAGATTCCCGAGCACCTTCACACTTACAAGAGCGAAGAGAGCTAGAGAAGCGTTTGCGAAATAGAAATGATGAAGGAAAAGATGCTTGAGAATTACAAGGCACAATTGAACAACAAGTACAACGACAAGTACAACAAGCCATAAGCGATCACAAGCGAGAACATTATTACGACCACCCTCCGAATCGTCGCGGCGATTCGCATCCGCCCCAATTGTAGAACGGGACATGGGTCATTATCACGTGGGCGACATACATGACCCCACACGTGCGGCTCACTTTGCCCGTCATGAACATATTCATTCAAGCCGATACGGGCATAGCGTACCCATGCCAAGAAGGAGGTGTATTGCACAACTCTGCGATAGCGCGGATATGCAAAGGTTCGGTGGACACGGTTAATCCCGATTCGCCAACCTCGGGCTAGAAATGCCCCGAGCAGCGAGTTACAACTCTAGGAAGTCCCGTCCACACATTCATCGATGGCGCAAACGTGACATCACCTTGGACCATCATGAAGTGCTGTTCCTCCCGAGGTGAACACGCCACCCCTCCCGAGGTGAACACCGCCGACCTCTCCTGCGGTGAACTGCGGCCTCTCCTCTGATGAACTGCGGCCTCTCCTCTGATAAACCTCGCACGATCGTCACCAACACATCAGTATGAAAGTTAGTGCGACAACCCGGTTGACCGACTTAAAACCCTCCTCTGAAGGCATGGCGGAATAGACAAGCCATATCGGAGGTCGGCGGCCGAGCGGAGTATGATGTTGTGTGCGAGAAAAGTAAGGGTAAAGCGGTCTCCAAAGGACAAGCTCTTGAAGAAAGATCAAATACTGAATTGGGAAGCCGTTTGTCACCCCTTGAAGCTTCATAGTCTAACGGTCGGCTAAAGCGATTACATGAATGGTATATGGAGCGATCGAACCACCATGTACTCCGAAGGTGATCACCGCCATTTTCAGAGAGGAACATTTCCACCATGAGGGACTGGCCGCTTCATGATAGAATTCAATGAGTTGCACAACATGTACTATCAAGATGCCCTCGACGTGTCTCTTATGAGATCTTTGGTCACCGTAAGTGTCAATATAAAAATCATTGTCTACATTCATGTAATCTGATAAATGTGATGTCTAAATCATTTGTTATGTAGATACGAGTTGATCGAACTAAAAAGAACCAAAGGGTCGATGGCGTTCCTCGATCAGGAACGGTTTGCCACCGAAATCAAAAGAGTACCAAAGGAGGTCGAGGACTACGTATATAACGCTCTCATCAAACTCCAAGACAAGGAGTTCATACTTTTACCATACAATTTCAAGTAAGTGGCTCACTAGCTAGTTCAATTACTTGTTGATCTCGTTCTTTGCTCGAGTTAGGACTAATGACTACGGCATCATACATGTGTACGTAGTTTCCACTGGATTCTCGTAGTAATTCATCCGGATAAAAGCAAGATCTTGATCTTGGACCCATGGGACAAAGATCCAAAAGACTACAAAGATATGACAAGTCTAGTGAATAGGGCCTTCAAAGCATATTGTAAAAGTGCTCAAGACACCGTCCTTTCCATAAATCACCGACAATCAGTACTAAATTTCCGATGCGCACAAAAACAATTTGTCTATATCGCACCTCGTAGTCAATAACTCCTTCAATGTCGTATAAGTTTATTCAATTTTTGCGATTACCACAAGCGGCCGCCAGAACAAATTTATGTGGGTACTTAGTGTGCCAATACATGCGCGAAATCTTAGGCTCTACAATAGTAAACAATGACGTAGAGGTTTGTCACGCTAACATCACACATTGATTTGCACATCTCATTCTCTATATAAGCTCTTAAGACAAACTTTTTCTATCTATAGCGTTTGAAGTTGCCTATGGGAGGACTGGTTCCAAATGAAATCCAAGGCATTCGAGGGACAGCTCGCCTACTTCATTATGAAGGAAGTACTCAACAAGAACGGCGAGTTTCATGACCCGGATAATAACGATGAAGTCTTCCATACTCATCTACCACCTCCCGAGGCCCCTACCAACAATGAAGACTCGTGAGGCTTATAGTTCACAAAACTAGTTAATTTTTTAAATGCGGTGGTGTAAATTGATGTTTCATTGAATGTCAAGTTTAGTATTGGATGGCATGGCTTGCATATGTTCTAATTTTTGTCATTTCATTTAAGAAGTTGTGATTGATCTGCGCTTGTGTTGTTGCCCTTCTCCGTGTGTGTGTGTGTGTTGATGGGTGGTGTGTGTGCGTGCGTGCGTGCGCTCTGATTTAGGAGCTCTCCTCTATTGCTTTTCTCTGTGCCCTTTCATGATGGCTAGTAGAGCTTTTTATAGGCGTGGGTGATGGATGAATACGGAAAGAGCTCATTTCAAAACTGCACCATTCTGAGAGTTTATTTGATTGCTTGATTTAGTTGCGAAGTTTCCTTTTGCATCTTTACCTTCCATTCATAAGATATTTGATTACATGGTCCTTATATTTTTAGATGGTGTGTTTTACTCTAATGTATGATAGTAAATGCCATTAAAAATAGCTAAATGGAGATTATAGAAGGAAAAATAGTAAAAGTAGGATCAAAATTGTAGAATGATATGTATTTAGGAATAAAAATTGAAAAATAGAATGTCACATATTCAAAAATAGAGGAGTATAAACTAGCTAATGCATGTACAATATCTGGAGGATGCCACGGCATTCACATGGAATAAGACTGCAATGGATCGGCTAGATTTGTGATACAACAAAAGTGATCTATTTAGCTTTCCATAGTATGATATATAATGACTTCATTTACATACTCGAGAAATATTGATGCAAAGATGATGAATCGAGGAGAAGGAGCGCAGTCAGTGGGAGGCATGCCCTACACCATCACCATGATCGAGCACCTCATGCATGAGACACTTTAATTGTACATTGTAATTGTGTATATTGTAATTGTGATATGCAAAATCTGTGATTGTAATTGTGATTGATGTATTATATGTAATTGTGATTGATGTATTATATTGTAGTTGTGTATATGCAAAATCTGTGATTGTTGTACATTATAATTGTGCATATGCAAAATTGCAATTGTGATTGATGTATTATATTGTAGTTGTGTATATGCGAAATCTGTGATTGTTGTACATTGTAATCGTGTGTATGCAAAATCTGTGATTGATGTATTATATGTTTCAGAGGGCATGGCTAGCAGCACTGAGGCTAGCCCAAAATGCGATTTTTATTTTTTCGTCGGGCACTATCTGTGGCGGTTGGTGGATAGAACCGCCACGTATAATATAGATCTGTGGCGGTTGATGTATAGAACCGCCACGAGATAATATAGTTATCTGTGGCGGTTGGTGGGAAGAACCGCCACGTATAATATTTTTATCTGTGGCGGTTGTAGGAAAGAACCGTCACGTATAGTGTAGTTATCTGTGGCGGTTGGTGGATAGAACCGTCCACGATAGTATTGTTATCTGTGGCGGTTGGTGGATAGAACCGCCACGTATAGTATTGTTATCTGTGGCGGTTAGTATGTAGAACCGTCACGAATAACACTTATCTGTGACGGTTAGAAAACCGCCACTGATAATCCTCGATTATCAGTGGCACTATATCTGTGGCGGTTCAATAACCGCCACTGATGGCGGTTATGAACCGCCACTGATGACGTTTTTTGGTGTAGTGGGAAATCCTAGAGAAGGCCTTTTAAAAGTACTTTTTACGGTACACTAAAGTTAATATAGATATTCATATTTTCTATCTAATGGATGAGATTAGATAGTATTTATTAATACTATCTCGGGTAACAAAATAGTAGAAATACTCTTGAAGGACCGGAAATAGTGATCAGAGGGGAGTGAACGATTACACGACAATTTCCCCCCTAAAGAATCCAATCAAAACCTCTCTAGATCAAGAAGAGCTGAAAACCTCATTTTCTGGGATTTTCATCCGAAGGGCGGTACTATCGCCCATGTAGAGACTGTACTACCACGCTACAATGAAATTAGGCAATGAACAGTAAAAACAGCACGATCTTAAAACCCGAATCGATGAATCTTTTGATCGGCTGGTCCAAACTCTGCGAATCTTTGTAGACACCTTTCTATGGATGTCAAGAACTTATTCCAACCTTTAATCGCAAGGATTGACATCAAAGTTCTGACATTTTTCCAATCGAAGGAAGAGCGCATAAGAACAGGCTCAAAAATAAAAATTTAGCCCTAAATTTACTCGTGGGGTTTTGATAATCAAGATGATCTTAGATGATCTCCCACATATCATAGTAAGCAAGAACACGGAGGAAATCACCCTCAAATGAGCAAGATCAAGATCTACCTCAAGAACTTCCTTCTCAACTTAAAAATCGGTTTCTTGGAGAAGCTTGGATGATCAAGAAGAAGCTTGCCTAGACGATTGAGGAGATAATCTACAGAGGATACATATATCAATCATACATCCTTGCCAGCACGAGATCAAGCAAGAAAGAAACCACAAGAAGAGAGTAAGAGCCAAGCAAATAGAAGATCAAAACTTGAGCAAAGAGGTGATTTACATTCAGATCATGAAGAGATTTTTAAAAAGCCTCTCACCTCAGGGAAAAGCTCCCAAGGAGCACACACACGACACAATAACACAAAAACTTGTGGAAAACCTAAAACTCCTAGTGACTAAGTCTAAGATCTCAAGTCCTCACCTCCCACTACATTTCCTTATATAGTGGAGGTAACTTTAACCCTAAACCTGGACACTAAGGTGGATACCATCCACTCTTACATGAGCTAACCCGAAATCTAACACTCTTAATGGGGGTTTCACTCACATAAGCACGCTTTTCAAAGCGGCCATTACAATGGTGTCAAATCTGCTCCACAAGCCCGAATTTGCGTCCAACTTCACTTTGGCATGACCTAAACCACTTAGGCCAATGTCGCGGTTTTCTAAACTGCCTCGACCCCCAGTATCAGACAATTACTAATTTGCCCTAATTACCGGTCTTCCTTCCTCTCGAAGCATTGCCCATGCTTTGCGCCTTCCACGTGGCCCCAATGACTTGCCGCTAAGCATCTCACGCATCCAAATTCCCTCGAACCGTCCTCACTTGCGAGCGGGCCCAAGTCCCTTGGCGCGCCACGTGTTCTTGACTACTCCACCATAGCGGCACTAGCTTCTTTGACCATTCTGGACCTTAACTCCTCCCTGAGCCTAGTCCCGGTACATACCATTGCCCGCCATATCCATCACCAGTGCTTCACGCTCTGGTTCCTTATCTTCCTGACTTGCAACCACTTCTCGGCCTCAGTCATCTTCTAGTATCCCTCGATCGTTCTGAACCTCAGCTCTCCTAGCCTAGACACCATGACCTAGCCCCAGAGTCCTGCAACCAACACAGATAAAAAACACATCAGATAGCACTATTCACAATAATATGCATTAATCATCAATAATGCAAAACATTAAGCACAAATTCGCTAAAAACCTGGTACTACCGCCAACTAGAGGCCGGTAGTACTGCAAGTCCGGTACTACCGCTTCTAGTTGGTCGGTAGTATCGCTCGCCCTCAGAAAACACGAGAGACACTATTTGAAAAATAGCTACCGCCACTGGAGGCCGATAGTATCGCACCCCCTCGGTACTACCGTTCTCAGATGGCAGTAGTACCACACTTGCCTTACCCCAGAGAAAAAGCACCTCTCTGTGAAAAAGCTACCGCATCCTCAGCTGGTAGATCCACAGGGCCAGTACTACCACTCCCACAAGGCCGGTAGTACCACCAAACCTGACAACAACTCAAATTGCTCCAAATTCAAAATAGAATTCAAATCAAACTCAAACTCGAGCACCTCATGCTCAAAACAAGTCAATAACTCATCACAACTTGGATAGACCTCCACATGGTCTTTCAACTCTTAACAAATCAATAGCTAGATTTGATATTTACTGTCCATTATATACTACTAGAATAACTAGCAAGGTGTCCGTGCACTTGCACATGCATCATCATTAAAGTATATTTAAATGACTTGGTGGTACATATGTAATTTGCTTTTTAAATGATAGATCGTTGCATAAATTCATTGTAATATTTTGATAATATATATTATAATAGAAAATATACTCACCATGCTTCTCAATACTTATCACATGTGAACGGAATTTTCTTTCTCGAATACTTGCACAGAAAATTAGTAAACGTAGAATAACATAATATTTTTCATTTATATCACCATCTTTTAATTTCATTACTGTAATTCTTGTCTCTTTCTTTCAGTACTTTTTTTATGCACATCACATCATCATCCTTTTAATATATATATATATATATACATACATGTGTGTGTGTGTGTCTTGGAATTCTCACAAAAAGCAAAACATGTAGCCCTTAATTTGGTAGACCCTAACTAAGCTGAACTATAGTAGCCATTAGATATTATTATGTAAAAAATATCTAATCGTCTATCTAGCGAATCCAAGTTATAATAGCTTAAATTAAAAGAAATAATGTATGCCAAATACGATTAAACAATAACAGAATAAAAATAATAACGTCCAATGGCTAGTATTGTTCAGCTTAGTTAGGGTGTATCAGATTAAGGGCTAGATGTTTTGATTTTTTACGAGAATTTCTAAGACTTTCTCAATTTTCTCAGCAACTCTCTATAAGCTTTTATTATATATTCTCCATAAGTTTTTAATATATAATAGATGCACTGTGAAATTTCTTTAAGTAAGAACAACACATGTACTTTTGGAGGGGGAAAGGAGACAATATGTAATGAAGCAAAGGCCGGACGTCAACCGCCGCTGGCTATGTGCCATGGCTTTGTCTAATCACCGGATAAAATGCCCTACAAAATCCGCACCCTGAACAGACTGAAAGCAACCTGCACCTGGACACCTACATCGGATTGATTAACCAAATCCCCAGGGAAATCAATTAACACAAGCCTAGGGGCAGGCAGCATGCATTCCCCGAGAGAACAATTAGTGCCATGCCAATTACTCCCTAACAAGTACTCCCTCGTCCTGAAAAGTAAGAGACAGAAGAAATTTTAAAACAGATTATGGTTTCTGACAAAAGACTCTAATGTCCCTATTTAATACTGTGTCTCTATTAATTGGCAACATGCATGCATTAATTAATCACGATTATAGGGAATGACTTGCCGCGTTTTTATTTTAGAATATGTGTGGTCGCATATATCTGCGTGCATCTGCATGCATAGGCACAATTTCAGAACACAATTTAAAGAGAGAGAGCTCTCAATCTCTAATATTAAAGGACACAATTTGAACGCTTATCTTCCTTACTTTTAAGGACGGAGCATCATTGACGAGGAGTTAATTAAGTAGTAGTACAACTAAACATCCTCGCTAACCTGTCCATCCCCAGATGTAGTGTTCTTTTAAAAAATAGAATATAAAACTATGGAAAGGTACTACTCCACTACAGTACCATTGGATGGGAGCCTAGAGTTCTGACGTCACGGCGCGCCATGGACAGCTAATCCAATCCGAATCCCCAGGGCCAGAGGACAAGACTAGGATACCAGGATAGTTTTCATGGCACGACCCCTCCTAGAGCCTAGCCATGACATGAGGTGCATGGAAAGGTAGAATATTCGCGCGAACAACCCTTGCGAATATCACCTCACCTGTGTTTCGCTCTCTTTCATGTGCCAGAATGAATCTTGCCGATCCTTGCATCCTTCTCACTGCCGCTCACCGGGTTTTGATGCACGAAACGAGCGCGTGGAAATAGCAAATAGATCGCCGCGAAACTCGGCGCCCTCGCGCGAGCACTGCAAGCCTCCTGCGTCGAATGGAAAGCAAGCAATTTCGAGCGCCTCCTGCGCTGTGCACGCAAGCAAAAAAAACGCATGAAATAGCAGCAGCAGCAGCTATACGTGCACCAAGCGTGCGTTGATCCGTCCCGCTCGCCGCCGTCGGTCAGCGTGTGTGTGAGCGGTTAGTTTTTCCCCATCGAGTCGAGTTGGGGTTGGTTAGGATGTGCCCGTTTCGTCTCGTTTTCCCGTCTTGGCCGTTGGGTTTTACTCGCTTGGAGACACGGGAGAGGAGAGCATGCGCGCTGAGGTTTCCGAAAGGAGATGAGGCTGAAGCTTGCAGCCTACTTGGGCGCATAGTACATACGTGCCGAGCTACGCGTCCAAGTAGTTGGCCAATTGGAGGCGACGACGGCGACATGGTCCTGGAATAATTGGATGGGTCCGAACAAGAGCGAACCCATCGTGTGCGGTGACCAAGAGGGCCCGATCCATCGACCCATTCACCATGGGTTCTCTACTTCTCTCCTCTTGCTAGATTTCGCAATGTGTTGATGAGCAGCAGTACTTGTACTACATCTCTCGTCACGCCGAGTTGCACCAAGGAGTAACTCAGAGATTAATTAACAAGGGGAAAGCGGTACAGAAAGATGAGCAGAAAAAAGTTCACTACTGAAGCATCAATTCACATATAATGAGATGTCTAAACTCAAGCAATCAATGCTACATGTACATATAAAAGCTAGCGCTAGCTGGCCCGAATTAATCGATTCGTAAATCGATCTCCCAGTCCATTAATTGTATAACCATCATGCTACTAAACACAATCAGAATAGTGCTAGTGGTATGTACAGAGATCAAGACATGAACCTAGGATTAATTAACAAGGATCGAGGCCTATCTAATCCCCGGAGTTCTATATGCATAATAATCCGATCCGATCCGACCCGATCAAGAGGCCTTCGCAAAGAAGAAGATGACGCATCAACAAACTGCCACTAACCCAAGCATGAAACACGAAGTTAATCAATCTAATTAAGTAATTAATCAACCAGCCAGAAGCGAATCCTGCGGTGCAAGGTAGGTGGTAGGCAGCTCCGGATCATTCAGGCTCGATTGCTTCAGTACTTCCAAATGTCGGCCAAGTCCAGGACGGGGTCGTCGAGGTGGTCCAGGAACTGCTGGGGTGACGGCGTCACCGCCGACGATATCTCCGCGCAGCCGGCGGCGTTGCGGTCGGTGCTGAGCCCGGTCTCGCGGGAAGGACTGAGCACCGACGTCTGCCCCGAGACCTGCTCCGCCTTGCAGTACCTCCGGATCGCGGGCGGGAGGTCGCCGGAGTTCACCGTCGGGAGAGAGAAATAGGGGCTCGTGTACAGCATGTGCGGTTGCTGATGGTGACTGTACTGCAGCGGCACGGGCTCCTCCATCTTAACCTGCAGCTGGTAGCTCATGCCTGGCGCGGCATGGGCACCGGCGCCTCCCGCGGCGTAGCCCGAGGTGGACGCGGGGCCCTTGAAGTTGATCACCTCGTCGGCGTCAGAGCTAAAGGGCGGGTCCATGAGCGGCGGAAGCTCCGCGGAGTCGAGGAAGTCGCTGATGAAGTCGAACGAGTGGACACGCTCGAGCCCCGCGTCCGCCGCCGCCATTGGCCCGTTCCTCGCTGCCAGGTCTTTGTTGAACACCTTGCACACGGCCCACTCGTCCTGCACGCGACAACGGCATCCAGAAAAGAAGAGGATTTAGCTCATCCGCCCAGAAAGGAAGAAAATCTACAAACTTGGGAAAGGGAACATGGCAATACAAGAGACGCGACGGCCGGACCTTGGCGGAGCGCGGGAGCGGGTGGGGGAGCTTGCCCTCGAGGCGGAACTCATGCATGACCCAGCCGGTCTTCTCGCCGCGCGGGGCGCGGCCGAGGTAGAAGACGAGCGTCTTTTTCATGCCGACGAGGATGCTCCTCCCGCGGAAGATCTCCTTGTCCTTGCCGGTGGCCTTCCAGTAGCCGCTCTCCGTCGCGCGGTTCGTCCTCGTCCCCGTCGGGTACTTGCGGTCCTTGTGGCAGAAGAAGAACCACTCCTTCTCCCCCATCTTCGCCTTGCCTGCCAAATAATCAACGCACGGAACTAAGCCAAAGATTCTTACGGAGAAATTAAGAAGGGAAAAAGGAAAAATTACGAGCGGCTTTGGACATGGGTATACAAACCTGGGAGGTCCCATGGCTCGCACTTGTTGAGGTCGACCTCGCCGATGACACCAGAGGAGAAGCGGCGGTCGAGGGCCTTGGGGGTGAGGTAGTGCGAGACGATCTCTTCGTCAGTGGGGTGGAACCGGAACCCCGGCGGCAGCTCCAGCCCGGCCGCCGTATCCTCCACCTCCGCCTGGTTTATCACCGACACCTCAGACATCTCCGCCAGCCGCAACTAAACTCCTCCCTTCCGCACCAAGCCGCCCGCCCCAAGCTAGAAAAAAAGCAGAGGAAATGGATGCCTCGCTGAGAGAGAGAGAGGCGTGTGAAAGAGAGAGGTGGGTTTAGGAACAAGGGAAAGGACTGAGGGGGAGGAACCGAGGGGCGGCTTATATAAGGCTCCACCCGGCCGCGGAGGCAGACCGGCAGAGAGAGAGAGAGAGAGAGAGAGAGAGAGGAGCCGTGCGGAGGCGGCTTGTGGACGAAGCCTTCCCCGTCCGCGCGCAACCGGGTGGGGTGTTCACGTCTTTCACTTCTTACCGCGCAGCTGTGGCCTCTAAGCAACTCTTAATTGCTTGCCCTAATCCTAATGGCCCTCCCCTAATCCTGTTCTCTCACTATTCCTGTCCACCGGCCAGGGTGCTCTATTCCTGTGGAATTTTCATTCACAGCTGATGCGGCCACGGTGTGCGGTGGACAAAACCAGACTTCTTTTTTTTTTCGCTTAATTTAAAAGCAGACACTACTAGTAGTTCATGTATAGTATTTGATTTGACAATTCCATTTCTCTGACCTTGACAACGAGTGACCTAGCTGGGCCTATCCCTGCATGCAGTGAGAAGAATTCAACTCATCACCACTCCGTAGCAGGCTACCATTCTTTCATTATTTTTTTGCGAGGCAAAGAGAGCTTTATTTAACGGTGAGAACTAGCGTCCGGACGTTTGATTTTTCAAATGTTATGTCGAATGCTCGGTACAAATTTTTTTTTTCAACGTGTGCAATATTTTCTTTCGCGCGCACATGTTTACTGTTACCGAAGAAAAATGTTTCACACGTAGGAAAAAAAAGTTTCACGCGTAGAAAAAAATGTTGCAGTGTCTGAAAAAAAATCAAACGTCCGAGGGCTAGCAATTCTGTTATTTAGTCAACTAGAAACAAGATTACAATCATTTTGAATAAGATCAATTACACAAGTCGGTGACTACTCTAACCAGAACACAGTATGCACCGTCCTCCTAGGCTAGACGCCAGAGTTGAGCCGTGTCGTGCTATCGGCACCACTCGTCTCTGGCGAGGCCCAGGCACAACCTAGGATATGATGGGTTGTTGCCATGTCATTTCGGTCTAGGCCTAGCCTTGTTGCATATGAGGAACCATGGACACTGCCACCGATGTCTCCCTTGAATCCGCTGCGTGTGCTGACTCTCCTCCCTGCGACACATGCGCCGTCCTCGCCACCGTGCTTGCCTCGTCTCACCACGCACAAATCTGGAGGTCGACATCGCTGCCCACGCCTCCACTTCCGTGCTAGCCGCCTAGGGCGTCACATACATGCTTCTGGCCGCGCAGCCGTCTCCCTGTGCATGAATTAGCCAACTGGGGGTTGATGTTGCCGTGGTCATCACCCACCATGGCCGCTGCTATCGCGATGGAGGATTTAATGCGCTGTTGCGAGGATGCCACCATCGAGGAGCGGGGACAACGGAGGATTCTATCGTCATCGAGGAGGGAGGATGGAGGGATTTCATTGCCATCGAGGAGGGACGAGGTTTGCCGCAGGCACTGCTAAGAGATTAGGAGGGAGGGTGGGTGGAGAGGGTAAAGGAGAGAGGAATGACCGGATGGGGCTTGTGACGATGGACTTATGGTGCTCCTGCAGTAGTTGATGGGCTAGGGTTGATTTATTATTTGATGGCCTGGGCTGTATATTGGATGTTTTTTATGAAAGGGCTGCTTTTGTGCAGGGTCGGCCCAAGCATGGCCTAGTCGGTATTGTTGGGCCGTATCGCCCATTGCGTTGAGTTTCCAAACCCAGCACAGTCCAATCATTCTTTCTGTGCCAGCCCGACCCGATGATGTCTATGCCGTGCTGACTAGCTGTGCCGAGGGCTGGAAGAAAAAAGGCTCGGCCTATTGCCTAGGACTACTCCTAGCTAATTGGGCTAGCTCGTGAGCCGTTTTACTCTGCTCTCTCTTTACCAAAACGTACTTCACCTGTGGAAGAAGCCGATTGCAAGCCTTTATCTCCTGAATAATAAAGCTGATACAATACTTGTTTTTTGTCTTCAGATATGATGACTTGAATCATAAATATGTAGTCCGTCTCTAGGATAATCATACTTTGGCACCATTGACTGGCTAGCCGCAGCCCTTGCAAACAATCTATTGCCTCCGTCTCTTATTCACTTCCATAATGGAATAGAGCATGCAAACCTGTAAAAACCATCCTACCGAAATCATTCTGAGCAAAAATTCCAGCGCCATAACCAACTATTTGCCAAATGAAGGCCTCATCAACATTTACTTTAATCCAACATTTCTTTGGAGGTGTCCAATTGATGACCGGTGAGTTCACCTATGACGTTCAATTTATACACGCCTACCATTTCTTGCCCTTCACCTTAGTTTCAGACCGTAGAATTTTGTAAATAATTGTGTGTCATCTTACAGGACCCCACACCTTTTATTTATGGTGACAACATTATAATCCGACCTCAACATGACTCTAACACGACTCCGAGTTGCACACGACTCGAACTCCTTTTAATCTCTAATACTAACTCTCCAACACACCCCTCAAGATGGATATGAGATGACAATCATAGTCATCTTATTACATAATTCAATACCATTACTAGAGCACAACACTTTACTAAACCTACCATCCATTCCATAGCTAATACCATCACGAAGACCAAAAGTTGCCCCCAATACTGACACCAACACCACCAGCGACATCATAAAAAATCCGTCTTCGCCATCTACCCACCACCTCTATCCACAGGCCTCCAGCCTCAGCCTCAGACCACATCCTCATCCTCTGCCCACACACTCCCAACATCGGCCTCCACAAACCCTACCTTTACCATAGCCCATTATGCTTGACTCTAGTCTGAATCCTCTTTTCAGTTCTCTTCTCCCTTCTACCACTTTTCTGATTGTACGCTCTTCTCCTCTGTCATGCTTGTATTAACCCTAGAGCCACATCTTTCTCTTCCACTACATCCACCTTGACCTCCTTCAGCAGTCCTATTCTTCCCACTACCACCTACACTAGGGCGAGATGGCCTACACTTCTAACACTTAGTTCTCCTTGTAAATCTCAAGTTGCCACATCTTGCATAACAGAAAATCCAATCACCCTCACACACTCCGGTTTGTAAAAGAGGACACACCCAATTCAAGTGTCCTGTTTGCTTACAGCTGTAGCACTCCCTGTCATCAACTATGGTGTGCACTAACCTTAAAGGGTTGCTGCCCAACACCACCCTTTGTCAAGTTTTCTCGAGAACCATAGCTGAAATAGCCTCATCCATAGTTGGCAGTGCCACCTAATGACATACTACAACCCTTCTGCTCTCAAACTCTAGGTTCAAACCTTTCAAGATTAACCCTTCTACATTACAGTCACGCCCTACCGAACTCAAAATCACTAGCACACGTCAGTTGAAGTGGATCATATTGATCCAAGTTTGGCCACAACTGTTGTAGATCACAAGCATATTCCTGAATGGACTTCTCCCCCTGTTTCGGGGCATCTGCCTTGCCTTGAACCTCCACCATCATCAACATCACATTACCAGCCCTAGAGCACATGTTCCCTAGTATCTTCCACATCACCGCTACACTTAGGATCGCCTCCACCATCCTAGAAATGGATGGGAACACCTAAGTCAACAACCATGCTGTCAATGTTCAACGCCTAGGGTCTGTAGATCGAGCTTATGAAAATACAATCATAAATGAGAGATGGGGATTGCTTCTTTATTAGCCAAGCGGTCTAACAGAGTACAAGAATCTTATTCTAAGAACCAAAAACTTGATTACAATTGCCAAGTATCTCCTTCCTTCCTGATAGTGCAAATGGGCATCCTATTTATGTTGGATGAAGAGTCAGCAGTTGTTCCTAAAAAAAGTGTCTTGTAGTCGAGAGGTGCCTTCCCGCCAAAACGGTGTCTTCTCGTCAAATGGTGCTTTTTTCAGTCATAACTTCTAGGTAGTTGCGTGTATCTATTAGATGTCTATCCGCACGAAGACATGTGCGGGGATAACCGCTTGTCCAGACCAGTTCCACTAGTGGAGGTGACTATTTCACTGGTCAGGGACGACCAGTGTGAAGAAATGTTATAGACCATCTTAACTGAACTGGTCAGAGACGTAACCGTTTGGTTAAGTATGGGCTTCGTTCTACGTTATGAGATTTATGTATTAAAGGCCCATTAATAGAGTATGGTTTCTAACTGTTGAGGGCCCAGGAGAAAAATTATGCTTTTAATCCTAATCACATGCCTTCACCATAGAGTTGGTGGTGTTTCACACATTTCAATCCATGCTCGCCCTATCTACAAGCTCGACGCATGTCTCCTCTCGATAATGCTCTACTTCCTTCATCTTTAGAATTTACAGAGCCCTCTTAGACCAACCCAAGTAATTCTTGCTCCCTTCTAGCTTCACATCATTCAATATTAGCTCTAGCCTCAATTCAGAAGATCATATTCCAACCCTAGGACCTATCAAACCCATCGCGATGAGGTCATACAATATACCTCTTGCATCATCTTTTATGACCAAAGAGGATTCTCCACTTCCCCTGTCCTACATTCACAATACTCTTCTCCATAGCTTTTCGCTCAGCTTCTTCCTTAGTCTTACTCATAGACTCAATCTTTTTAGGAGTCATATCATCTGCATAATTATAGCAATATCAATCATAGACCTATGCCGCGCTTATCTCCACGATCACAAAGCATCAATGTAAACACAAATCACAGACATAGCACCTCTGATACACATACGATTTTTTAAAAAAAACAGCAAATCTCTCTTTTCTCTCTTTATTTCCTTTTTATTTCCTTTTTTGTCTCTCTTTTTCCTCTCTCTCCCCTTTTTTTCTCTCAGCCGCAACTGACCAAACCCTCTCTACTTTTCTCTTCTTTTTCTTTACCTTCTCTCTCCCTTCTCCTTTCTCTTTATCTCCCTCGGGTCCTTCTCTTTGAAGCAGCAACCTGAGCAGCTGCGACCTGAGCCCGTCATCCTCCCGAGCAGAGGTAGCGGCCCAGTGCCCATATGCAGCAACAGTGATCTGGTGGCCCTGAGGATAGCTACGGCCCGACACTCTCGAGCGGTGACTATAGTCTTGCGTCCCTGAGGTGAAGCGTGGAGGAGACAATAGATCGGATCAGGGAGTAGGATGAGACGACGGTGGATTGGATTGAGGACGACACTGCGGATGACGATAGCAGATCAGACCAGGAACGGTGGCGGCTCAGAGGTAAGGCACTAATGCCATGTAGAATTTTGTGAATAATGGTGTGTTATCCTATAGGGCCTCCACACCCTTTATTTATAGCATCAAAATTAGAATCCAACCTCAACCCCACTCTCAATCCAACTCAAACATGATTTCGAGTTACACAGCTCTTATTAATCTCTAATACTAACTCTCCAATATGAACTCGCCTTGCTGTATCATGAACAGTGAATTCAGGTAGCTTACCAAGAAACTCAAGGAGCTCTGAATGGAGAATTGTCTTGAAGCATGTGTGATGTTACCCTTTACATGCCAAGTCCTCCAAAACAACAACAAAAGATGTGTTCTCATCGGAATTTAGGGAGTCTAAGAAGATCAAAAGCCAATTTGGTCGGGAGACGTGCAATATATACTACTATTATAGGGGAAAGAATCCCAGCTTCCCTAGCGTGTGTCGTACATTCGGGCAGTTTCTCAGCCAATCGCCGACCGTTGTTCGCTGTGCTGCCCTTGCGTTGGCTCCTGTCCACTCGCTCTAGCCACTGGGCCCCCCGTTCCTTGGCCCGGTTGCGTTGCCGATAGTTCTTGGCGCGCTATTAGTTTCCTTTCCTGCCGTCCCTCACCTGGTCGTATTGTCGCGAGAGCCCACGCGCGCCGTCACCTTGCCGCTTCGTCCATGGTTCTTGCTTCAAGACACCGCTGTCTCGTGCGTTTCTCCAGTTTGCTTATAGGGGAAAGGATGTCTGCCATTATAGCTCTGTCCATGGTTCTTGCTCTAAGACGCCGCTTTCTCGTGTGTTTCACCAGTTTGCTCTCCCAGTTCTCGCTCCTTCCTTCGTCGCACGCTCTGCTATCTTTCCTCGTGTCCTCCACTCGCCAGGTGCGAACTGTTCTCCTTCTTCAGACCTGCTATGCCTCCTACACCAGTGATCCTTGCCATCTGCGTTGCGCCGCTGTGCCACCTTCTTTCTTTTCAACCTGTCAGGTCTTGGCCCATGGTCCGTGTATGCCTCCTGCTCCGGTGATTCTTGCCGTTTGTGTTGCGCCGCTGTGCCGCCTTCTTTCTTTTCATCCCGCCAAGTCTTGGCCTGTGGTCCTTTGCACGCTCCATGTTGGTGGCCCATCGTTCCCTATTTGGTTTGTGTCGCTAGAACATCATTGCTCGATCAATTCCTTCTGGTTTATCAGTTCGTTTCGATTGACCCCGTCTGGTGGTTGGTCAACCTATCTCGGTTAATCCTAATCCTGGTTTGCTGTCCATTCTTGGTATTCCGAGGTGGCCCCTCATTCCTCCTATGCCTCCCTGCCCTGCGTCATGCACTCCCTGTGCTCATGTTGTGTCGGCCTCAGTTGTTTTGGCATCGATTCTTTTTTGTTTTGTTTCCTCTTCTGTCGTTTCATCGTTGTTTCACTTCTTCTGCTATTTTCTTGTGTGTAAGGATAATTCTGCATTCATAAATGGTTTTATTGTTTCTGTGTAGGCCATTGTTTTCCACTTATGCAGCCACCGTCGTCTGTCGGGAGGCCGGCCTTTATCACCGTGGCCCGAAGGTGATGTTCTCTCGTGCTTATTTTTGCTTTATTATGTTATACTAGATGTTCATTTCGTTATGCGCATCGATCCTTTGTTTCGTGTAAGCTTACGTTGTTCACTATTGTGGTCCTTTTACTGTGCATATAGGTTGTGTGTGGTAGCGCATGCTTTCCCTCTACCCCCACCCCCACCCCCACGTGACTATGTGTAGCTAAATGTGTTTAGCATGGATCTTGGTAGTATCGGTTCATTAACTTCGTATCTATCTATTTTGTCCTACCCTGTTTGTGGTTCTATGCTATATGATTCCTGTTTGGTGAATGCTTGCGTTCTTGAATCAAGTGGTCATATCAGCCTGCGCATCAGTTATCTGTGGCAATTTAGGCTTATTCCCACCGTGTTACTACGTGCAGCTCATTGTGTTTGCTATGAATGTTGGTGGTGTCCATCGATTAGATTCGTTTCTATTCTACTCCGCCCTGCCTGTAGCGGTGTGGTGTATGGTTGATCCTATGCTTTGTTAGTTCGAGCGGTGTTTTGTGCTTTTCTTTCACCTTTTTCTGTCTTCCAGAATAGCTGTACCAACGTGTTTGTTCGTGTGACTGAGGTGTTATCTCACTTACTTAGCCTGCGATCGATCATCTCAGTGGTTCAGTTTATGTGCTTTTCCTTCTCTGTATGTTTGTCCGATGATGCGCTTGGTAGTGTCCTTTGTTTCCATTCTACCTCTTCCTTTCCTTATTTTGGTTTTCTGTGGGTGTGGCTTCCTTTTCGTGTCCTGTGTTTTTTTATCTCGAATGTGTTCCGATGTGTGCAGAGAAATACCATGTTGTCACTGTGTGTGAATATGTACCTTTTGGATATATCGTAGCTGGTTTATATGAAAGATGCATCTGGCTCATGCCGTCGCCGGCGTTGCTCTACTAATGGTATGTGCATTTTCTCTTTTATTGTTATGATCCTGCTATACCTTTTATCAGGGCCTCTTGTCTTTTCTGTGTGTTGAATATTCTTTGTTCGGCGTTACCATTGCTGTACTTCTATTTTGTTATTTTTGGGTCATCTTTGTTTCTGTGGTGTAGATGATCAACATTGTCCTACACCGATCAACCGTACTGTGGCACCGTTGATCCTCCCTACGCCATCTGTGATGCCACCCTTAGCCATTCCTACTCCATTTGTAGGTATGACTTATTCATTGACAGTGCCGTCTATTTCCTGTCTCAACCATACTCTTCGGCTTTCACAGTCTATGTGCTCATTTTTCACGCTGTCTCACAGCTTGTGCTCTCTTCATGCTCCAGTTTTCCTGTTGTCTCACAGCT
The DNA here is from genome assembly GCA_036346275.1 of Otatea glauca. Taxonomy (NCBI): domain Eukaryota; kingdom Viridiplantae; phylum Streptophyta; class Magnoliopsida; order Poales; family Poaceae; genus Otatea; species Otatea glauca. The sequence goes on from CM070715.1 coordinate 24,634,340, forward strand.
CCTGCTCTCTTTGTGCTCGATCGTTTTCCTATCCTGTACGGTCGGCTTCAATTCTGTTTGCACAATCTTCAACCCTCCTAAATTTTACCTGTTCTTCCTATCTATGCATCGATTGTCACACTCTTATTTGGCGCTCTCTCTTTGTTATTTAATGAGTTTGTAGCAGGACCGGGTCATCCCTGTGAAATCAATCTGTCCTTCAATTACCAGCCATTTGCTTCTGTTTCTGTACCTCAACCTAGGGGTGTATTCAGTCAGTGCTGCTCTCATGCCCTTTTGAATTCTATATTTCCTTGGAAATTGGTCTTTTTGTCACTCTGCTCTTCCCTCCCTATGTTCATTTTTAGGAGAACATTTCTGTCCATTTGTGCCGTCGGCTGTTGCCCGTAAGAACAGAGCTAAGGGATGTGCTGTTAATGTTTCTAATATGCTTGCGAAAAAAGGTTCTTCCTCTCTTTTCTGGTATTCTGTTAGGTGCTTTTCATTGCTGAATATCTTTTTTGGTTCTGTCGATGTTCAATACCTGGGGTCCCTTAATCGAACTTACGAAAATATAATTGTAGGCTCTCAGTAAACAAAATGAGTAGAATGGGGATTGCTTCTTTATTTGTCAAGCAGCTCTTACAGAGTATACAGATTACAAAATAGATGCTTTCAAATGTCTATTGCCTATTCTGAGTCAAATCTTCTATTCTATGCTTGATTGGGTTCTAGATTTGCGATACCTTTAACAACGTGGATTAGCCCCCTATTTATCCTGGTTGAAGAGGCGGCAGTTGTTCTTCAAAAGGGCGTCGTGTAACCGGGAGATGTCTTTCCGTCAAACGGTGTCTTCTCGTCAAAGGGTGCCTTTCCCAGAGATAACTATCGGGTAGTTTATGCATACCTGCCAGATAAATCTCCACATGGAAACATGTGCAGAGCTAACCGCTGGTCCCCGACTAATTCACTGGTCGATTACGACCAGCGTAAAGCAAAGTTTTGACCACCTTGATTGAACTGGTCGGAAACTTAACCGTTCGGATAAAGGTAAGCTTCGTTCAATATATTATGGGCTTTATGTATGGTAGGCCCATTAACAGAGTATAGCTATGAATAATTTGAGGGCCCAAATAAGTTATAGGCTTTTAATCCTCGTCAGATTCGTTTGTATTTTGTCTGAAATGTTTATGCACATTGTTGTTTTTCTTCTTCGGTGCATATGGTAGGATATGTTCCATGTGGTCCTTCTACTTCTATTAGATGTTCTCTGCCTCCAGAATATGTTGATTTGTTAAAAGGTAGTCTTACTCTTTTGAATGGTTCTTTTCTCCCTCTTGTCCTTTGTTATGCTGCTTTACTCGACTTGTGCCACCTTTTCTAATACATGAAACATGCTTACTGCATTTTGACTGTAGCTACCTATGAGGGGCGATCGTATTATGGCGGTCCTAACTATACATGCAATAAATGTGATGCGGTGTTTTGGTATCAAGAAAGATTACGTAACTAGTGTGCATACACACATAGACGTACTGTTTATAATTTGTGTTGTCGTGGAGGAAAGGTCTCTTTACCTCCGCATAAGCTGTTCCCTCCTCTGTTACAGAGCCTTATCTGTTTTGATGGAGGTCCCAGGTGTAATAGTTTTATGCGGATCATAAGGTAGTATAATTCTCTTTTTGCTTTTGTCTCCCTTGGTGTCAATATCGATAAGAGTCTTAATACTGGTGATGGTCCTTATGTGTTTCGCATTAACAGTGTGGTGCATCATCGTATTGTGGCCCTCTCCTGCCTAGCGCTGGTCGCTGGCCTAAATTTGCCCAGTTATATGTTTATGATACACCGAATGAGCTACAGAATCGTTTGAATATCTTTGATTCAGATGGGCTTGAGAAAGAATAGGCTGACCCAATTATTGTGGCTTTGCTTATCTCTATGCTGGATTGTGATAACCCTATTGCTTAGCAATTCAAGCTTGCCCGTGATAGGTTAATATCACCAAATGCTCCTAAGATTGCAATTAGACTTACTGGACCACACCGAACAGATGACCATCGTTATAGCCTTCCGGTAGCCTCTGAATTGACTGCTTTGGTGGTTGGTGATTTCTCTTTCTAAACTTGCAGATTTGGTGTGGTGGTTCAAGCACGGTCTGATGAGTTTAGCCATATCTTGTCGATTCATCCAGCTCTAATGGCCTTACAATACTCATTACTCTTCCCTTATGGTGACAAGGGATTCCATCTAGGCATCAAACTAAGAGAGGTTGATGATCAGTGTCCCGGAGGGCGTGAAGACGTATCCATGTTGGAATACTATTGCCACCAATGTCATTATCACAGCGGCAACCCAAATCCATTCACTTGTTGTGGTAGGCTTTTAGATCAACTCGATGTTAATACGTATTCATGTATCGAGGCAAGCCGTTTGTCCTTTCTTTTTTTTCAACAGGATAGGCTTATATCCGAAACTTATCAGGTATATCGGATGATGTCTGTAGAGGAAATAATATAGGCAAGGATATTGGTATAAAAAAGATGTTGCCAGCCAGTTTTACAGGTGAAAAAAGATATATGATTCAAAATTATCATGACTCGATGGCAATTTGTCGAGCTTATAGTGTACCTCAGTTATTTAGTACTTTTACATATAATGCTAAGTGGTCGGAGATAACTGAGGCAATCCGCTTTGAGCAAGGACAGAAAGCGCATGACCGCCCTGATATGGTCACGCGTGTGTATCACATGAAATTGGATGAATTCATTACTGATATCAAAGATGGAATTGCATTTGGGCCTGTACGTGCAGGTCAAACTCCTTTATTGCTTGTCTTTCCCATTTGTGTTGTTTATATTTTTTACGTTGCTTAAATTTTGAATTCCTTTCTTTGCGCTCTACAGTTTTATATACTGTAGAATTCCAGAAGAGGGGCCTACCCCATGTCGATATACTTGTGTGGTTAGCCGTACAAGATAGAGATCATTCGCCTTCTTTCATTGATAGCTTTATTTCTGCTGAGTTACCTGACAAAGTAACTAATCCATTGGTGTCCGCTCTTGTTGAGGAATTCATGATCCATGGGCCATGTGACGAGCTTAACCCTAAATGTCCATGTATGAAAAAAAAGGTCGTTGTTCAAAGAGATACCCCAAACCTTTTCATTCTGAAACATCAATTGACCATGATGGGTTCCCTGTTTATCGACGTCATGATGATGCTAGATTTGTTATTAAGCACGAAATAAGACTTGATAATAGAAAGGTATTCCCTCGTAACCTTCGTTTGCTAATGAAATATCAAGCTCATATAAATGTTGAGTGGTGCAATAGGACATACCTTGTGAAATATCTTTTTAAGTATATTACAAAGGGTCATGATTGTGTTACGATGGCTCTACATGCAGCTACTAACAAGACTAATGTCACATCGGCTGTTCAGGATAGAGACAGGGCTCGATCGCATCGTAAGGCGTCTGCTAGTGCTCCCTCAAGCTAAGAGTTGTGATACAGACGACATAGATACTGGGATCGATGAGATTGCTGAATATATTAGATCAAGGTATTTACCACATGTGAAGCAAACTGGAGGATATTTGGGTTTGATATACATTGTAGGATGCCATCTGTGGAACTTTCGTTTGTCCACATGTCAGGTATGCAAATACTTACATATCATGAAGAATCTGATTTGAACACTATTATGGAAAACCTTGATTCAAGCAGAACTATGCTAATAGAGTGGTTTGTTGCTAACCAGAGATCGGTTGCTACTAGAGAGTTGACATATTGTGAGTTCCCAACAAAATAGGCATGGGACGCTGATAACAAGATATGGTCTTGGAGGAAGAGAGGAACCAAACTAAGCAAATTACGCCATGTTCATCCTAGTACTTGTGAAGCTTTTTGCTTAAGTATGTTGCTTATGGTTGTTCATGGTGCCATATCCTATGTGGATGTTCGAACATATCAGGGTATTGTACATAGCATCCATCGTAAAGCATGCCAGGCACGTGGATTGGTTGGCGATGATGCTGAGTGGACTGCTCTGTTTGATGAAATAATTATATAGGCAACAACATATCAACTGACAAATCTATTTATGATATTCTTGGTCTACTGTCATATTGGTGATGTTCATTCCCTGTTTTAGAAATACTAGAAGTATATGACTGATGATATAGCCTATAAAATCCGTAGCGGTCTTGGAAACAAGAGTTATATTATTCCTGATACTGTATTGTAGAGCAGGTTGTTGAGAGAGCTCGAGGTTATGTTCTCCCGTAATGGACTATCAATGTCATCGTATAACCTCCCAACGCCAGCGGATGCAGCGAGTGATGAGCTTGGCAACAGATTAGTTCTTGAAGAGTTGTCTTACGAAAAGGGGATATGGTTCCCGTACAGTTCCTACAGGGACTATAAGTTAAGCAGTCCCCCAGGTTAGGACTGTCCGATCAAGGAAACGAATGGTCTAAATTTCTCTACAATCTTCGGAATAGTATTTGCTATAGTGCCATAATCAGCACAATGTTTTTAAACCGTATTCCCAAGATCTAGTCCATCAATTTTTTATTCAACGGTTCACGTGCAACTTCTGAAAATTTGCTGGATCTCTTTCTCCACCAACAGTTCCAGTATTTCCCTATTCAGAATCAAAGAGAATAATCTGAAAACGGAGACGGAACAAAGACTTCTCCTGGAAAAACAACTCCCGCTTCCCTAGTCGCCGCAGGAAACCAAGCGCCGCCAGAGGGAAAAGTAGCCAGACTTAGGCTACCATTCTTCTTGTTTCTTAATTTAACGGAGAGGGTGATCAGAAACTAAAAATACATCGCAGCTCTTCTGCAAACCTCGCGAAAACTAATATCGATCGATACATGTCAAATCTCGCTTTTGTGGTTGTGGTTGTTTTGGGATACTTTTTCCAGTTGTTGTTCGTTGTCCATAGGAGGGACGCGCGACGAGCTGTCGAGCCCACGACCACGACAATTTTCTGCAAAGATACCGCGGGCTTTACCTGTGTATGGGCGCAGCCGACCCAAAAGCGCTGGAAATTTGACTCTTTGAGCAGTTTCCCTTTCCGTAGTGAACACACTCTGTGCCTACAGTGGCATCAGGCAACGGTCCCGGAGTTTTTAGCCGTACTTTCATCAAGAATCCTGCTTTAAAGGAAGGCGAAATGTCAAGGCGATGACGCGTTTCTGTTCGGGCCTAGTTCCTGCCGGAAAGAAGCGGTGATTTTTTTCCCCCTCTCACAGGCTTGCACACCGGTACCGTCCCGGCAGCACTAGTCCTAGTTGCATGACGTTGCAGAAACCTAGTTTTGATTGGTGTACATCTTTAGCATTGGATATCGGAATCAAAGGAAGTTGGCCTAACGTGAACAACTTATGGACATTGAAAGGATAATTTAAACAACGGAGAACATATAGTGAAATTATCGCTGTGAATTGTATGATTGAGCCATAGTTCTAAAAAAATGTTCAAGTCAACCATTTTAGAATATGATAATAGGGTGATCTGTTTGAAACTTGTTTCTCTTCTTGCCCTTCCTAAGGGATACTCCCTGCAGGAATCTGAATTGTTTCTTCCAATATATTTCAGATATATGTATCCATTTCATCCATAAGAGGCTGCTAAGAAAATGGGATGGCGGATTTCTAGAAGTGAGATAAAATCGGCCGCTGCATTAAGCACCAATTTATAATAATCTATGGGTAAATTAACAAGCTCTTTCAAATAGTTCTATCACTGATTTTTTTTAAACTTCTTTATTAACTATTTCTATTATATTGGCCAGTAGCTGCAACTGAGAATCTCAGTAGTGGACCTAACCGGGGTCCTTAGCCACATTGTCAATTAGAAACAAAGAGGTCCTCCTCATCATTCTCCGATAGGTACAGTATCTCCTCATCATTCTGCGATAGCTACAGTATACTTGCCATTGGTTTCCAAGACATTCTTCGAGAAGAAAGATGCATTCAAATGTAAGTTTCAAACTCCGAAACACGAGTATAACATTTAAATATTCACGAGCAGATCACAATGTTGTGGTTGTTAAGGTCAAAGGTTTAATCCTCCATTCTCTCTCTTCAAATCAACGAACTACATAGTTCCTTGTACATTTTCTTTACTTCTTTCGAAACTGAGCTTTATTAGCAGTAGTGCAATTTGCTCACAGGTCCTAACAAAACAGGGCCCCTAAGCCCCCAGAATGTTTTCGGGCAATTTGGAGCTCGACGGCCGGAAGTACAGATCGGGTCGAAGAAACGGTCGTCTTCTCCTTCCATGCCGCGACGGATGGCAAGCCAGAATTCGGGCGCAAGTGTAAAGCCTGCAACGTCAGTGGCGAGATTCCTCCACGTGCGTGACCTTCCAGCTCACACAGACACAGGCGTCGCTGCGCCTTCTGGTTCGTTCCGACTCAGTTACTCCGGTACGTAGTACTGTTGTCCGATTGGATAAGTGTTCTTGCCTTATTCAGTAATCAGTACCCTTTTGATTCTAACATGAACTGTTCAAACTCGTAGTCTTCCCCAGCCGCGTCGTGAATCACGTGTCGCAATAAGGCCAGTTGATAAGCTCTAACAGAATTATAGGAGTACTATGTCTTCGTTTGGTGATTGAGAAGATTCCTTCGTTCGTGGGAGATAAGCATGCCGATAAATCCTACATTTGACTGGACCTTGCTAATATAGCCTTAGGCTTGGTTATTTTTGCTGTGGATTCTAAATTATGGCTTTAAAAGCTGAATAAAAAATAAACAGTCTAATTCTAAGAATCGATTCTTATGTGCTTCTGTGGATTATGAGCAATACAAATATGATAATGCCATTGAAAGTTCTAAGTAATTACCCACTAAATGACATCCCAGAATTAGAATCAGCTTCTCTACATCCACAATTTAGAATAAACTTTTAGAAAATCCACATAAAAAACAAAAGACTCTTAGTCTATACCCCTTTATAATGCACCTAAGCATTCTTTTCTACGTCCACCCCAAATAATGCACCCCACTAGAGATGGCCCAACCTTCATGCACCCAGCGAAACGTCCCCAGAAACTTGCCTCCATCAAAATTAACCTCTCAGATCTTTCCTCAGCTTTACACACGCACATCCGATGGCCATTGTTTAATGTGTCTAACTCATCCCTGTGGCCCACAAAAGATCTCCCCGCACCTCCAGCATCATCAAGGAAAAGGAAACGAAACGTCCTGAAAAAGAAAACTACCATACATTACGTGCTGAGAAAAGGAAAGAAGATATTTCATGTATCTCTTGTGTCATGTATATGTAGTCATATATATTAAGCTTGCTAGATATATAGTAAATAAAGGGAAAGTGTTTAATGTCTCATGGCATGAGGAATATTCCTGCACACCCCTGGTGCAGCAAATGTTTTGCCGCGGTGCTATGTCACGGCAAAGGTCTGTGCCTTTCCCGCGGATTGGTGGCGTGGTGACGTGAAATTGTGTAACATCCTAGAAATTTGCATATTTTTTGTTTAATTATTATTTAGAATTTTCTTGTAATTTTGCTGATTTTTATGGATTTTGTAAAGGCCTTTTCGCATTTTCAATTTTAATAAAAAGAATTTATAGGGAAATTTTTGCTTTTAAAAATTCTAAACATAATTTTATTTGGTACCAAATATTCCAAATCATTTTTGAGAAATTTTCCAAGATTTTTAGAACCTTTTTACTATTTTTATTAACACACTTTGTTCTCAGCTCAAAAATAAATAAATATAAGTCCAACTGACAAGTGGGACCAGACCCCACCAATCAGCCCTTTCTTCCACCTCCAGACCAAACCAGAGAAGGAAACCTTCTCTCTTCAAAATTCCGTGATTTGTGCATCAAAAACTTTCCAATTTTTCGCAGCAGGATCCTATCGCCATCCTCTTGCCATTCATGGCCTTAATCCCCCCAAGTCCGAGCAAAAATCACGCCTTCCCCATTTTCGCCCACCACCATTTTCTCTGCGATTACGCTTTCCCCGGTCCTTCTCCCGCTCTATAAATGGGAGCACCGGGTGCGCAACTCATCCCTCGTTCTATTTTGCCACTTCTCCCAAGTTGTTTCGTCTTCGTTTCGTCATTTTTTACGAGGTAAAACTCGGTAGTGCATCATTTATCCGACCTCCTCCGACGCCGCCGCCTTCACCGTCGCGCGTCGCTTAGCTCCGCGCGCTTGCTCGGCGCCCGCCCGCCTCGGGCCCAAGCCGACTGGCGTCGGTAGTCTGCGCGGGTGCACGCAGTGCACCGGGCCGCTCGTGAACCCGATCCACCCACCCCGAGGCCAATTTGTCAGCAGAAAAAATGAAATTCTTTTCTGAAAAATATTTTATGACATCATCAATACTCAAGTGAATTGTGTTAGCTTTAAAGAGACGGCTAATGCGATTTGTGGCTATATCATGTCTATAACTAACGGAGATGCTTTGGGGTATGTGATTCTTATTATTTCTACTATTTATTCGTGCCTTCATACACATAGCTACTCTTTTGTACGTGTTAAGCTGATTAGTGTTAATATCTAACACAAAGCATCTTTTACAGGAAAGAATTGGTGCGAAACTCCAAGCCTTACCCTATAAGCATAATTGTCGAGAAACTCCAAGAAATACTTGATGGCAGAAAACCTATGAACATTGATTGCTTTAATGCAGGGGTGCGCATGCTCGCAAGCGATAAAACCATGTATTTCAGGGATCCCATATGCCACTACCTAGATTTACAGTTCTACGTATGTTTTGATATTTTTGCGTTATATATATACACATTATGCAATAATCAATTGGCTATACTGATGATGCTCTACAATGTACTTACATGATTCACCTACCCTCAGGAAGTGTTTCTTAATTGAAATACTGAAATACAAGTGGAATGAGTGCGCACAAAACATCCCTCAAGACATAAGAACAAGTCTTAAGAGCATACGGGAAATATTTAGCGAAAAATATTATTAAGTGTTATATCTTCACTTTTATACTCGCATACGAGTACTGTGATTATTCATTATTAAGTGTTATATTTATATTTATCTTCTAATTTAATTAATAAGCGGGTGTACTGCCATCGTAGCGTTAGCATAGGTACTATACTAGTACTAGTCGGTGTGCCTCTCTCTAGAAGTGAAAGGATACTCCATTTAGCCAGTACGTCTGATACCAACATTGTACCATGCATCAGTAGAATGCTGCAAGAGCCGAGTGGGTCAAGGGGGCAGCAAGTGGGGTCCCCCTGTCGTTCCGTTCCAAATGGATCCAAGGAGGCCGTTTCTCCAGCGCTCGAAAGCTGGCAACGGCGGCCGAGCGTGAGGAGACGACATCACACTTAACCGCGGACCCCACCCCATAGTGGAAGCAGCCTAGGGCAGCTAAGGTCTACAGGCACGAGCAGTCAGTGGTGATACGCGCTCACGTCACACGGCCTCGGCTGGGTCCAACAGCAACGAGCCCTTTTGGGATGCGGCACCGCGGCGCGTGCCTACCCGCCCGTCTATTATGCATGCATGTGCGCACCCAACCGATCTCTCATCCCGACGAATAGGGTTTACTATAGTGAGTCACCGGTCTTTAGCACCATCCGATCAAAGTAACTAGCGTTCGTAGCATAGTGCTCAGCTATAGTAGATTTCCACATTATATGCTATAATATAATTTATGCTATAGTACTTTCTAAACAGTAGTTTAGGAGATTTGAGTCATCATTTTTTTTTTAATGTAAGGGTCCTTACTATGATCACTAAAGTTGTGGTCGTAGCAACGACTACATACCGGATCGGGATGCACACCCCACCCACCCAAACCGCACAGCCCGGCCGGTGCGACGTCAAGTCGCCGCAGCTTTGCGCTTGGCTAGCTGCAATGCGACGGTCTTTCGGCCCTCTCTTGTGGTATGTGCCGTATGGCCCGTATTGGTTAGTAGGTCGCAGTTCCGTTCGGGCGTACCGCGCGCGGCGCCGTACAATGTTCGGCATTTAACGGTGGATTCTTTTTACATTTTTGTTCAGGTAAAGTACGGGCAACGATTTGATTGCACAGGGTTGGTATCCGTTTGGTGGAGGGGATAAGAGTTTACGGACGTGCAAATTGCTCGGGTTTTGTTTGTCACTACTACTAACTAACTAAACCGCGTGATTTGCTGTCGTGCGTTGCGATATGTGGCCACCGATGCATTCTACAAGGACTGGCCATCTAGCTAGATACGTACTACGTACTGTACTGATGATTGTAATGCTTATTTACAGAGGAAGAACGGAAGTGCAAGCCGTAATTCTCCAGATTGTAGTACTAGCTAGCATCCAAAGATGTTTGGTGGACAACCTCTTCCAAAGACACGTAGTACAAATGTTGTGGTAGTAGCTAACCTGCCAAAAGGCCAAGACATCTTGTTATCTCCTCGTCACCTTATGGCTCACTCAATCATACACTGGTCACTGGAGCAGTACAACTCGAAGTATTTTAACCATCCACGTTAACTCCAATAATAGACTAGTAGTAGTAGCAGTAGCAATAATCCAATCCGTATATAGTTAATCCGCACGCGTGGCAGCGGTAACTTCTCGAGATCCCAGCGCGCCAAACCGGCCGGCCGGGGCGGCGGTCTCGCGATGCCCGGCGCGCCGCCGCTGCCGTTCGTACGAGAGTGACTAGGCCGTGACCAAAACAAAATAATGTGCACATGCAATGCATGCTACCCCGTCGGCTCCACATACGTGAAAGGATTAACTCTGAACTTTTGTCCTGGAGATGATGGGTCAGGAAAGGACTCATGATTTGGTGGTACACATCCATGCATGCATCTAGCTTATGAGCTTCTTTTGTTTAAATAAACCGTGTCCCTTTAGCATCCCCTCCTTGAGAGCAAGATAGCGTCCGGCCCGTTGTTCTCTGTTTGCATTTACAATGTGCTGAAACGATTCGCGCGTGGATCAGGAACTGTGTGTGTAGCTAGGCTGTAGTCTTAAGATGATATGATGGGGGCTCCAATTAAGATATGATTAAGTAGGACGAACAAATATGACACTCCTATCTACGCATCCATGCATGGACGTACGACTTGGAACTTGTGTGCTAACTCTTGATCGCCTTTTTTTCCTTCTTGTTTAGTCCTGTTTTCTGAACTGAAACGCCAAGCTATGATTCTTCGATCTTCAGCCACTGTCAGAAGACTCGGAACCAATCCGCGAGTAGGATGCCAGAACGACACTCGCCGCGCGCGCTATATACATGTGGGCAGCTTGCTAGCTGAACACTTGTCACTGAAGTCACAGCGTACGATTTGTAATGTTCTTCAGAGAGAGAAAAAGCTACGTATCACCTCGATCGTCATTCTAAGATGCCTAAATGTCAGCCGGCACATGTTTCTCTCAAATATCCAGAATGCTACATGCTAAAACCTATCGTTTTCGCTTTTTATAATAAAACCGGATGACTAGGCAGCTCCAGGGCACTGACAGAGCCAGACCGCGAGTTGCGTGGGGATCAGCACAAAACTTGCGCCGAGATTGTCGTGTGTGGAACATCTCGAGCACTGTGCGAGGACGTACGCGTGCGTATATGTTGGTGCATCGGCACGCCAAACGCCGAGCACGCGCCAAGCCTCGATCGATCCGTAGCCACATGCCTGGCCTGGACCTAACACTGCTATTAGTGATTTGGAAACTAGCGAATCGTATGTGCTTCACCAACACACCGAAGCAACACATTCCCTACTAAACAAGCGACAGGAAGCTAAACAAGGGGGAAAAAACTCACAGACGCAGGAACAATCAGGTCGCTCTAGGGTGTGTTTAGTTGCCTGCATGAAGCCTGAATCGTATTAGTGGATACAACTGTATCTGTTAGACACATGTTTGGTTTTCTGTTTATCCAGATCAGGTGGATGCAATTGCACCCACTCATGCAGGATGGAAGAAACACAGAAATTGGGCTTCTCTCCAATTTAGGCCTATGAGATTCATAAACAAGCAACCAAACAACTCAACTTGCATCTACTCATACAAACCAAAGCAAGTCTGGATAACTCATACGAGACAGGCTAGGATGATGCAGACAATCAAACACACCCCTGCTGAATTCCGGTTGCACACACATGTTGTTGTGTTTTGTATGCGATTGGTTTGCATGGAATTCGTGGGGGAGTTATACCATGTTTGTGCTTGTTTGGTAAAGGGTTATATATGGACACGATCGATCGACATCTGGCAGCCTAGCACATTGGAGAAAAAGAAATTCTGTGGGTTTGCAGGATGGCAATACCCCGGTCCGGTGAACCGTGGGAATTCCCGAATGGGTATAGAGGAAACTAGCATCTTGGACGCGGCGTGCCACGCCGCGGGCGCCGCCTTACACACAAGAAAGTTGAGTTTTTTTTTCGGGAAAAAGGCTTAAACTTAATGGTAAAAAAAAGCGGGAAAAAATATATATTTTTTTTCGGGAAGAAGGATCCGTACGGTTTTTTTTCCTGACTGAAAAGGACCTAAATGTAATTTTGATTCTGTGGAAAAGGACCCGAGCGCAAGCATTAAAAACGCATAAAGGACTTAAGTGTGATATATTATTTTTTTTTGGAAAAAAAGGACCTATTCGTAACGTAAAAGGACCTAGAGGTAATTTTGATTCTGTGGAAAAGGACCCGAGTGCAAGCCTTAAAAACGCATAAAGGGCCAAATCGTAATATATATTCTTTTTGGGAAGAAGGACCTGTTTGTAATTTTTTTACGGACAAAGACCCGATTGTAATTTTTTTTTGTAAAAAAGGGACCTATCCGTAAATATTTTTCGGCTCAGCTCGCGGCTCGAGCCGAGCCAGCTCCGGCGACACGTGGATGCCCTCCCCATCCAGGGATTCTTCCAAGTATAGTAGGGTTATAATTTTCTACTGGCTGATCTTGCTTGGGAATGGGCATCTCAAACAAGTATGTAGGGGTAAGGATGGAAATGCCTCCTCTATCCCCGATCCCTGATATTCTCGGATGTATACTTATATGTATGTATGCAGATTGATACATCTATATATCTAAAATATAGTTATTTTGTCTCGAGTCTAATAGATTTGGTATAATATATAGTATACAACTTAAATTTTATTTTTATATCATCTCATAAATTAATAAATTTATTTATTTCTACGAAACCATACGGATAAATATATAAAATTACCCTCAATATCATCGAAATTTAAGTTTTTGATGGTCCCCATTACCCGCCAAAACCCCAGTACAGATGGGGACAGGAGAAAAATAACCACCAACAGCTAAATAGGGAGTGAGGATGGGACTGACTATGTTGGTGAAAAATTGGCACGAGATGTGAAAATTAGTGGGATCAAATAAACATAGCACACGTCTGCATCAACTTTTTTTATGTACACCTGGTGGTCGTTTTAGTTAGGTTGGTTGTTCTATCGGAAGTTACACATCTAAATCATCCTCACAGAAAAATAAAAAGCTCCTAAAAAACTTTTGTGTAGAATTCGAGTGGTATTCATATTGCGTTTTTCAAAATAGGTAATTGGCTCAAGGTATACTCTGTTGCCTTTCTTATTCACTTGGAACGAAAAATTTGAATATTTACTATCGAGTATTTTTTTTAAGAGAACCGTATACTACATATAGTCCATAAGTTTGCATCCATAAAACTTGACTAACTTAGGACCTATTTGTTTTTGCTGTGATTATCCAAAAGCTGATTCTGGATTGTGCTGTAATGAAGCTGATTCTAGATTCTAGGATGGCATTTAGTAGGTAATTACTTGGAACTTTCAATGATATTCTCATATTTATATTCCTCAGAATCTATAAAAGTACATATGAAGTGGATTGTGGATTCTAGTATATATGAGTGTACTGGATTATGAGAATCGATTTTTTAGAATCGAACTGTTTGTTTTTTATTCAGCTTTTAGGCCCAAATTTAGAATCCACATCAAAAATAAACAGGCCCTTAAGTACTTCCTGCTAAAAAATTTGAATATATATAGGATAACGCACAGGGGTAAACAAGTGGGTAGATGCACGGTGCATTCCTATCCTTTGATTTGATTTGTGTCGAATTTTAGAGAAGTGTTTTTCTTTGTGGTGCAACATTTGCTTGCCCGTTGACTTTTCTGGTTGCATGTGTTTATCTGTACCTGTGTAGTTAAATTAGTCTTAGTTGGTAACCGACCTAACATTAGGAACGATCAAATCCCTCCCGGGATCATATGCTTGTTATTAACAAGAAGGGCGAATAATAAGAAATCCATGGTACCTGTCGTCTCAGCGTACGTGTTTGTACTTAGTTCTCGGGGTGTATCTGTATCATTTGAAGTTGTGAACTGACACAGGCAACAATATACGGTTGGTATGGTTCACTAGTTGCTGCTAGCCTGCTACCTATATTATATTTTTTCCTCTGATTGTTTTGATCAGCTGTGCGGTGCAGTGCCGTTGCTTTAGTTGCTGTATCCAACTGATGAACTGAGCGAACAGAAGTAGACAGCAAGCAAGTACAGCTACTTGCAAAACTAGTTTGCAGATATTAGCTTTTTTTCTTAAAGAGGAAATTTGCAAATTTGTACGTAGTAGTATAGCTTGGGAGCAGCCCATTCAACATTTCGTTTTCTTTCATTCTTTGGCTGGCTGGCAATAATGCCGCATCATCAACCTGCTGGTACAACTACAGACTGAACAATGTTAGGGACCGTTTGTTTTAGCTTTTGATTATGGATTTTGATCCCAAAAGTAGAATAAAAAACAAAAGTCTGATTCTAGAATTCGATTCTCACAATCCAGCCCACCCATATACACTAGAATTCACAATCCATTTTATATGTGCTTTTGGATTCTAACTTTTGAAGAATCACTTCTCTACAACTACAATACAAAATCAACTTTTAGATAATCTAAAACTGAAACAAACAATCCCTCAATATACAATATATACTTATTTTTACAGTGTTAAAGGCAGGAGGAATTAATAGACAGCCCAGGAATCGGCGGTGTATATACTCTAGTTCCTGATTGACACAAAATACTGGTCCACGAAATCTGCAGAGCCCAAATCGCTGGCACGAGGGGGACTCGGGATTCCGATCATCCAATGCGGCGTAGGCGAATGTTGCTTACTTGCATTTGACCTACTAGGTGGTACGAATGGCTCAAACGCGTGCTCCTCGACGGAAGAAGTAGAGTCCCTCGGTATCCTGGATCCCGCTCCAGACCGTGAAATCTTGCCGGTTGTGTGGCGCGCTCCAAGACAGAACCGTCCGAATTTGATTGCCGTCTGCGGATGAAGAGGGCGTGGGGATCTTGGCCGCATTGCCGGCAAGACGCTAGATTCATGGGCGAAAGTCTGGCTCGCGACAAGCTTAGCATTCACCGGCATGTAGCGACGCGGCGGCCTGCAGCTATGTACTGGGTTGGTAGGATGCTCTTATGTATTATTATTTAGAAGTTATATAAATATTAAAGTATAAATAAAGAGCAGGTAATAATTTCTTAACTTTTCACATGTTTAAAAGCCTATACAACTTGTACGGGTTTTTTTTTCAGATGATGATTACTCGAGCAGCCAGGCATCACGTGGGCACAGGCGCATGCCGCCCACCTCGGCAGCTCACAGCTCGTCTTGACAGTTAGCCCTGTAGTAATAATCGAGGATTTTTTTCAATACAAAAACTTCAAGTGATCACATCTTTGAAACAAGATCCTACTTGCATATATTCGACTTAGCAATGATATCACATTTCGTATGTCCCTGTAGATAAAAGGAAATATTCAACGCATTGGTTCCTTAATGAACAAGTAGGGAATGTACCATGTTCCAAAGTGTATCCTTTGAATTGTCTCGAGGATGAATCGGTTGCGCGTTCGATGTTCTGGTAGATAAATGTAAATGTTCTATATATTTTATTTGGATGTTCCAACAATTTATTGACGATGTTCTATACATTTGGATCTAATGCTCTAACAATTTATCGACGATATTCCACACATCTGGTTTTAATGTTTCAATAGTTCATCGTTGATATTCTAACAATTCATTGATATGTTCGAAAACAAAATAAAAATATTATTGGAACAAATCAATACAATTATTTAAACTAAATAAAAAAATATTAATAAAAATAATGGTGAAAACATGATACAAGGAAAAATACCTATATAATAACTGGTTAAAAAACTGCATCTAAATGAAACGTAAATAATAAAAGAAATAAAGAAATAAAAAACTGCAAACTAAATGAAAAAGAAAGAAACAAAAGGAATAGGAGAACAAAGGAAAAAGTCACGCAACCCTCTCTACCCAGCAACCCGCGACAGGAGTCGCACGAACGAGAGAGAGAGAGCTAGAAGCCTAGAACCCACGCCAAAAAGCCGCGCGAGAGCCAGCGACTAGCGAGTTTGCCGTGGGCCGCAGGTGGGCGTCGTGCGTGCGGGATACAGGGCCTGTTTGGTCACGGTCAACTTTACTATAACTAAACTTAGTTAAAATATAGCATATCATAAAAAGTGTGGCTAACAAATTACGAGCTATAAGTTAGGTAATAGTTTGGAGTATATCACAAGTGGTTCGTAGACTAATAAATCATAGCAAGTTATAATTGTAACAATGAACCAAACAAATATCTTAGAAATTATAGCGTGACTAAGGTTAGACGTGATAAACTTAAGCATCAAATCAAGCAGACCTCAGTCTTCGCCGTTACTCGACGCCGGTGCGCGTGCTGTTTTCGCCGCCGTGCTCGTGCAAAGCTTCGCGTGCGGGGGTTTCTGGAGGCTTGTATACCATGGGTTGACGGGTTATAGCGACGTGCTTTAAAGTCCAAGAAGCATCTCCAGCCTACCAGAAACCACATGTAAACGAGTTCGACAGGAACGGGCTTCACCATTCTTGCGGCCGGTCGATACTCGATAGCATATTAGCATCGACACGCCTTCATGTTGAACACGTTGGGGCGTGTATGGATCAGGCTAGTGAAAAGCTTGGTTTCATGTGCGCTCGCAGTTCTGTTGGGCCTGGGCCTGGCTGTAAAGGCTAGTTGGGCCAATGTGTGTATGTAGGATAGAACTCGAAGGAATAGAGCGCAACAGACGACAATGCGTAGATGCTACTATATGCCAGACTCACCATACGCAACTAGGCACACTTCACGTCAGAGTAACCTGATAGGAACTACATGGAGGTTTAGATAGCCATAGAAATAGCAACATGTGCAACTATGCTACACATGAACTTCCCTGATGTGCACGACTCAAGAGGAGTCTCTAGCCCGGCAGGCGGCAGTAACGGCAGTTGGTGGTGTAACTTTCTTTTTATTTAAAAAAGATGATGGTGTAATTTGCTACTAGTGTATTCGGATCCGCATCCTGTGTGGCGTTGAGCATATTCGGACGGATCCTTCGATCAATTACCGAGGGACCGACCAGCACGTGAGAAACATGGATCGGAGGAAAGAAACCAGCTTTGCGCAGACCTACCTGCCTGCCTGCCTGCCTGCCACTAATACTAACAGTAAAGGGACCGGAGATGACGAACTAGTGGCAAACAACAAGCAATGTAGGAAGGCGTACTACAAAACGTAGTGCAAATGTTTAGCGTTGTGGAATGCAAGGCGCAAAAGTTAAAAAGTACAGTTTGTTTGCGCACCTAGTTAAACAAGTCTGGTTTCAGGATCGAATAAATAAAGAAACTAGAAAAGAACTCGGCAGCATCTGCCTGCAAGGCCCGTGCAATTGATCCGTCACCTGATAAGTATCGAGCATAATATATTTAACAGCTCTTTTTCCTGCGCAGTATTCTGTATTTATGTCTCCCAATATCCAACGGGACACTCGTCACGCACACGTTGCAAATTTGCAACAGATGCCCGTACTCTACATCCATGGAATGATGCCCGTACTCTACATCCATGATTCCATGGTTTTCATCGACGAAGCTATTCAGGCTTCATTTCTAGTACTATAATAAATTGCTCTACGAACACTGAAAGGGATAAATCATTGTCTATCTTGCTTCCTCCCTTTCGTTTTTTTAAATATGGTCCTCCCCCAACCTTAGAAAGCGCGAAAAGGCGAGGAACACGGGAGCTAGCTGCTGCAGCATATGAGGAGCTCGCTGACGTGTCCGAGGAGCATCGAAGTCAGCCTGTCACGGTGGGCTACATTACTCCCTCAGTCGGTCGAGCTCTTAGGACATTGATCTCCTTCCACGCTCCCTAACACAATAGGATACACTAACTCGTTCGGCTGAGCTCCTAAAGCACCGGCCTCCTTCTGTACTCTGCAAATACGATAGGAGATAGCACCGAAGTCATCTGCCACGGTAGGCCACGCTACATAGTCGAGCTCCCAGAACGCCGATCTCCTTCCATGCTCTGCAAAAACGAAAACGACGGGATACACCGTCGGTCGGCTGAGCTCCTAAGGCACCAGCCCCCTTCCGCATTGCCCCAACACGATAGGAGACAGCCTGTCTCGTACTGCACTTTCCCATCACAACCTGTTTTGTACCGCGCCTTCCGTGATGGGAGAGCTGACTAAATTTGCAAATATTTGTGTGAAAATGCTAGATTTGCAAATAACATAATACTAGATAAGCGGTGATTTTCCAGAAGGGCTTGTACTATTTGGATCTCCTCAATTGCTCGTTACAGGTATCTTTACAGCAGTGAGAACCACTAATCCACTATAACAAGATTGCTGGAACGAACCCCGCCGCTTACACGAAGCAGCTATGCTAATGGTGTGGAAGGAGAAATAGTAGCACTTGATGATCTTTTCATATTCTTCATGTTAGAAAAATTCAATGATTTCCGCATGCGCCCTGAATCAAGATGAATTTGGCCTAGCAAGCCTGACTACATTTCTCGGCCATATGACATAATGACAACTAGAGTTGCTCTGATCTTGATTCATTACAGAGCAATCAACGAGCATCAAAGAAATCGGTCACAGCATTTGATCCGAGATATCCTATTCGCAGTTTCACAAAAGGGTGCACAAACAAAGCCACTGATAGTAAACACCTGCAAAGCAAGAACCATAGATGTGGATGGTAAAGCCCACTTTGATAGAAAGAAGGATGCATCCACTGCAGTACAGAGTAACTCAAGGTCTGAACTCTGAAGAACAAGCACAAATGCTGATCACCACATAGCTCCCCTCCTTCTCTCTCATAGAAGCAGGACTCGGAACAGGACTCAAAACTAAACACACATACGGACACATCACCACCGCACATCACACACAACTTTTATTCTAGGGACACGGCAGCAGAAGACCACTGGCTGATCCTTCCAACTCCAGACCATGGTGATGACCAATGCAGCTCCAGCGCAGCACATTTCTGCAAAAGCAAGCATTAGATATCTATAGAACATTAAAGTTTTCTTTTTGACGAAATAGAACACACTAACTAATGCAAAAGATGGCAGATAAGCTGTAAGTTTCTAGTTTCACCGACCACCACTTAACGACGTTATTGTGCTGGTAGGTGCAGATTTGCGAAATTTTCTACCAGGCATCAAGAAAAAGTGGTAGCAACTGCTGGAACTAGTACCGAGGTGTGCTAATACTGTGTACTGACACTTACACCAGGGAACGATCTTCCATCGCTGGTTGTCGCCCTCGCACCACTTCCAGAGCACGACGGTGGTGCCGTCGCGCACGCCGCCGTGGTCCTTGTCGCCATGGAGGGCGTCGAAGTTGAGGTAGATGTTGTTCACCATACGGATGCACCGGAAGCCGTGCCCCACGTCGCGGCTCTCCGTCCAAAGCACCGACTCGTCCTGGTAGTTGGGGTTGTACGGCACCAGCTTCACCTATTGGAACAAACAATTTCATGATCGGTTATTAATCTCACAGATCATGCCCAAATAAAATGTCCAATCCCTAAGATATGATGTGCATGTGACGTATCAAAGATTGGGGAAGCCATCGGGAATTCAGGGTGGTTACTTACAGCGTGGCCCTCTCCTTGGGAGTGCTTAATGGCCTCGCCGGTGACCTTATTGACGAGGGCGAAGGCGGGGTAGCCTTCCTCGTCCTTAATGCGGTTGCTGTGCCTCATGTCCTTGATCCAGTGCTGGTACTCGTCGCGGGGGTTGGTGGGCGCGAGGCAGACGGTGCCGTTGCGGACGGTGACGCTGAAGCCCTCGTCGGCCTTGCAGTAGATGCGGACGGTGGGCTCGGAGGGGCCGCGCGCGGTGTTGGCGCTGCCGCCGGCGTAGGCCTCGTCGCCCCAAGGCAGGATCTTCCAGCTCTGGTTATCGCCCTTGGCAAACTCCCAGAGAACGACGGTGGTTCCATCGTGCACCCCGCCGTGGTCCTTGTCGCCGTGGAAGGCGTCGAAATTGAGGCGGATGTTGTTCACCATGCGGATGCAGCGGAAGCCCTTGCCGACGTCGCCGCTCTCCGTCCACAGCACCGACTCGTCAAGGTAGTCCGGGTTGAACGGCACCAGCTTCACCTGCACGCCGCCCCGAACCAAGATTCAAGAACCGCACGGACGAACCATCGAATCAGAAGCAGGACAAGACAACGGAGCGGCGGGGAGATCACGAACCGGGTGGCCCTGGCCAAGGGAGTGCTTGATGGCGAGGCCGGTGGCCTTGTTGACGAGCGCGAAGGCGGGGTTGCCCTCCTCGTCCTTGACCTGGGTGCTGAAACGCATGTCCTTGTACCAGTGCTGGTGCTCGTCGCGCGGGTTGGCGGGGGCGAGGACGACGTTGCCGTCGCGCACGGTGAGGCAGTAGTTCTCCTCGGCGCGGCTGAAGATCTTGAAGGTGGGCTGGTGCACGCCGCCGGCGCCGGCCGGGGGGTGGGCCGGCTGGTTCTGGCCGTGGTGGCCGTGGTGCCCAAAGATGTTCATCTTGCGCTCTCCTCTCTCGGGGGGTTTTGGACGGGGCGAGGAGAAGCTGCGTTCCCTGGTCCCCATTTATAGCCATAGGAGGAAATAGCCTATTACTGCCTGGTAAAAACAATCCGTAGTAAATGAGTGAATGTTTGGTGCCCTGGCGGGGACGGTGTGAATATCTCTCTGTATGACGCGTGGGGCCTGCCCGGGGAACGTTCTGGATCCTAGGCGTGACTGTGCATTCTTGCGATTAATTGATGATTTCTTGGTATACGTTGAACCAAGCTATTTGAGTTCACGCCTCACACCAGGGTTAAAAAAATTGACGACTGTCATTATACATACTCTTCTGTTTTTTATTTTCTAAGAAAACTAAATAAAATTTAATATTTTTAAAATTTTACTACATAATCCTAGAACACTATTTATGATACTATTAAAATTTTAGAGCATGACCAAGCTGGTAAATTTGTATAAAAATCTCACAGTGCCTCCGTTCCTTTTCATTAATCATTGTTTTAAATTTTTTCACAAGTACTAAAAGAATTCAAAAATTGTTGAAATTTCTCTCAGACGTTTTATAGATTAATTGGGATTTATTCAGATTTTATGATTTTTTTTCTAATTTTCCTTGAGTGTGCTAAAAGTCGAATAAAATCGGTCGAAAATCGATGAGGAAAGTGACGTCGCTTAGTTTGCTAATTTTCGACGAAAAAACGGACAAAAATGGTGAAAATCGCTCGAAATAGGTAAAATCGTTTATTTTATTTTATATTTTACCGCTTTTTGAATGTCGATTTCAAAATATTTGACTTCGAATCCGTTCTGTTTCTTCCAATTTTCGACCGGTGAAAAATGGTCAAAAATCGAAATTCGATATTGTAAACCCTGCCTCACACACATCGGTACTAATATGAAAGAGAATCCAACCCTTTACAAAGCCATGTTTGTTTAGGCTATAAAGCAGGTTTCAAAATCCCAAGGGAATGAAGAAATGCGAAAATTAGGGCTTGCTACAGTGGTGTTGGTAAATTTCGGTGAAATCTTGATGATTTCTCCTAAAATTTCAGCATGTTGGATCAGTTTGCGTGTTTTTACCGGATTTTCGCACCAATTTTTTTGTAAAAAATTGTATTACCTTTTATGAGGAATACATGTGAAAGGTTTACAAAAAAAACACAAATACAAATTATGTAACCTTAATCCTAAATTGGGTTTTCGACCTTAAATGGTGTATTTTGCTTAAACCCTGACTTGGATTTTGGCCTAAACCCTAATTTGGATTTACGACCTTAAATCATGTATTTTGGCTTTAAATTGTATTTCGGTCTAAGGGCCTATTTGTTTTAGCTTTTGATTCTGGATTCTGGTCTCAAAAGCAAAATAAAAACAAACAGCTCGATTCTAGAATCTGATTCTCACAATCCAGCCCACCTATATACACTAGAATCCACAATCAAATTCATATGTGCTTTTGAATTTCAGCTTTTGGAGAATCAGCTTCTCTACAACCATAATCCAGAATCAGCTTTTAGAGAATTCAAAGCTAAAACAAACAGGCTCTAAACCCTAGCTTAGATTTTGACCTAAAATCTAATCCTTAACTTGGAAATTTTTTGTGCAAATACTTAGTATTTTGCATTCAAATAGATAGAAACTATAGATAAATATTTGTATTATTTTTTATATATTTTTTTTCAATTTTTTCTAACCTTGGGATACCATTTCACAGCCAGTTGAAAATCACCGAAATTTACTTTTTGAATTTCGTCCGGATTTCTTTCGAAATTCTGAAATCTCGTAGAAATTTCGGATTTCGGCCACCCTCATGATGTGATCCAAAAACGAAATTTAAAACCTTGATTTAAAGTTAGCTTTTATGTTTGAATAGTTTAAAAGTAATCAGCTTTTATACGTAGTAAAGGTCAATAATTTTACCCTAACTTCAGTAGCATTAGTCTAAGATCAACCTTCAATATGCCAAAAAAAACACCTCTCTGGCGGCTTTTAGTTATATAGAGAACTATGGCTTTTAAAAAGGTTAAATAAAAATCATCTATTTGTTTAGATTTTAATTTTTTAGTCATTTAAGCTGATAAAAAAATCCAAACAAACGGACCAAAAGAACTGGCTGGCTTATGCATAGCTGTTACTAGCTTTTGCCGCCAGGAACCAACAAATGAAACATTGTTGTTTATGTTATAAGATAAGATTTATGTAACCGATTCGGTTACTATCTATCTCTTATTTGTGGGCGAATCTGAACTCATCTCTTATGCTTTTCCTCTATATATTGGGCTTCCTCCCATGTAAATGATCAATCTAATAAAGAGAGAGAGTTCCACCCCTATATTCTGTGTGCTCCGTGTTCTTGTTCGTGTGATCCTGTTGGTGTGTTGTTGATTGATCATGGGTGAACGACTACGTTTTACAACACGTTGTCAGCACGATCGTTCTACCGAGGCCAAATTGTGATCGTCTGCCTGCGACAATCGACACTGCATCAGATTCATCCTGCGTCACGCAATCTACGCTACCGCAAGCGCTACGTGAGTATATCCATTATAATAGCGATCCCGCAGATCATATTGTTGTTCGATGTACTGTTCAGATGTTTGTTCATGCGTGATTACTGTTCATCAAAAAAAAGGAAGAAGGCATCTGCGCCCGAAGCGCATGCCGGCCCTGCTTCTGCTCGCCGAACGACGGTATGCCTGCGCGCCCGAAGCGGCTGCCTCGTCGTGGCCACCATGACCGCCAGAGGCTCTAGCCTCGTGGCTCCTCGCGTCGCCGGCAAGAACCGTGCTGGCGGCCGTGCCCACGCCTTGGCCGGCAACCGCGCCGACGACCGTGCCCGAGATCACCTTGGTGACCGCGCTCGCACACTCGTCGAGAACACGCCGATTTCGCGACCTGTTACATCGGCTTCTCCAAGTGCCGAAGCTTTCGCGCTCGATCGCGCGAGCGCGGCAACCGGCCCGCGCGCGATCTGTGGCGGCGGCGGCGAGGCCCTCGCCATGTGCCCGATCTGCGAGTGGCGGCGATGCGGCCCCTCGCCTCCCACGCCCTTGCTCGCCGGAGAAGACCACGCGGCACGGTGCGTCACCCCGAGCACATCGGCGCCGACCGACCCCGTGGCTTGCTTGCCCTGGCGGTGCCTCGATCTTGGCGTGCGAAACACCATGCGGCGTCGGCGCCCGCTTTTTCTCCACTTTTCGACGAGCAGCACTCGTTCAGGCGCTTGAAGATGAACCGGTGGCGGCTAGGGTTTACCCTAGCCACCGCGCAACTGAGATGGCATTTGGGCCATTTTTGGGCCGGATAGGCCGAACAGCCGGGCCTCCATGTGGCTCTTTTGCCGAACGGGACGGCTGGCCATATGGGCCATAAGGGCACCGTACGACCCATTTTCTTGAAGAAAAAAAAGGTTTTTCAGAGAAAAAAAATCAAGAAATTGGTATTAGAAATTGTATAACTTAATATATGGGCCAATGAAAAATTTGGAAAATTGATATTTAGCTCACATTGAAAGTTCCATGCCCTGGGTTTCTTTCTATCTATTTGCCATGTTTTATATGCGCTGATATTTACTTTCTGTTATTTAAGTAATTCTGAAAATTGCTTAGTAATTAACAGAAATGCTAGAAAATTATGAAAAATAGGTATAACCCATTGCTCTGTGTCATGTTGCTAGATTAATTTTCTTAGCATATTTTTCATGTATATATGTACTATACATATTATTTCCTCTTATTCAGTAATTCTGAAAATTGCTTGGTAATTAACAGAAAAACATGAAAAATGCTAGAAAATTCTAGAATATTTTCTGATTGCATAGTATGAGTTTAATACCTCTGGATTAATTTTCTAAGCATTATACCATGATTATTTCTTGTTGGAATTTATTTCCAGTTGATTGGTAATTCTGATTTTTGCTTAATAATTAGCAAAAAAAAATCATGAAAAATGCTAGGAAAATCCTGAAAAAATGTGTGATGATCATCTACTGAATAGATATAGATCGAAACTTTACTGATTCAATAATGAGCATGCAAAATAATATTTTACCTGAAGTAAAATCTCTGTTTTGCTTGCATATAGGATATGTCTGACATCGCTAAGAAAGGATTTACTGAGCTTGCCCTGAATGGCAGCAACTACCTCACTTGGGCAATGGATTCCAAGATCAACTTGACAGCCTGATCCCTTGGAGCTGCAATTTTCAAGCCTGAAGCTGGTACCCCTGCTCTCCCTGAAGCCGCTAAATGCGCAGCTTTGCACTTCCTGAGGCACCATCTCCATGCGGACCTGAAGGCCGAATATTTGATGGAGGAGGACCCGCTGGCACTATAGAATTCCCTGAAGGAACGATATAACCAGCAAAGATCCGTTCTATTGCCAGAAGCACAATGGGAATGGACCCTCCTACGTTTTCAAGATTTTAAGTCAGTGGCAGCATACAACTCTGCCATGCACAAGATTGTTACCAAACTAGCATTCTGTGACTAGAAGATTACAGAAGCTGAAAAGATTGACAAGACATTGTGCACATTCCACCCCAATATGAGGATACTACAGCAACAGTGTCGCCATGCAAAGTACCAGAAGTACTCAGAGCTAATATGCATTTTGCTAGAAGCAGAAAAGCACGATGAACTTCTAATTAGAAATCATCAAGTCCTACCTAGTGAGAGTCATGCATTGCTTGAAACACATGCAAACGCTCAACAGGCTAGCAATAGCCGAGGCCACAGAAAGGGCCAAAGAGAGAAAGGGGATAAATGGAAGAATGACAAAAATCATAAAGGAAGAGATAAATACCAGTGAAAAACAAAAGGAAATGGATCTGGTCGCTTCCAGAAGAAAGGACCAACAAATAAAGCAAATGATCCTAAACAACCATGCTTTAGGTGTAGATGTACTGATCATTGGTCACGTACATGCCGCACCCCAAAGCATTTGGTAGAGCTTTATATGAAATCCACTCGGAGATTCCAGAAGAATCAAGGGAATAAGGCGAAGGCACATTTCATTACTCAACATGTTGTTGACAATGGAATGGAATTAGATGATGATCAAATCTCCGACCCCACAGAAGAATTCAAAAAGGGCCTTCTTGGATATGGTGATACTCCCATGGAAGAGGATGATCTAATTGGGGATGAGCTAAAAGAATTCGAGAAGAATAATGATAAATCTCAGGAGGATGATACAAATAATTTGTATGGAGACATGCAGTAATCTCCTAGTCTTTCTTTTAGAGTCAAAGTCACATTATTCTTTTCTAGAGTCTCCTTAAGAGTCTCTTTTATCAGTTTAGTTTTTTGTGTTCCTGAATGAACAATGGTCTACGCTCCTGTTGAGCGATTATTGGTCAAATTCAATAAAGTGTAATTTTTCAGAAAATTTATTTAATCATGCTATGCTTGTTCTATATTATTTGTTCCTATTGTAACAAATGCTTGTTTGGTTTTATATCTTTAATATAGAACACATGTATAATCCAATGGCGGAGGAGGAAATCTGTCTTGTAGACAGTTGCACCACAAATACAAGGTACTCAAGATCTTGGATTATTTTTCCAGAAGAACCAAGACTTAACCATGGTGGGATACACAGATGCTAGCACTTGTCTGATCCCCACAGTGCCAAATCACAGACTGGTTTTGTGTTTCTCTGCAGTGGTACAACCGTTTCTTGGCGGTCTTGTAAATAGACTTTGGTAGCTACTTCTACCAACCACTCAGAAATCATAGCTCTGTATGAAGCCTCACGTGAATGTGTTTGGCTACGACGTGTGATTAATCACATCCAGAAGTCATGTGGCCTTAAAACCGTCGATACCCCCACAATTATCTATGAAGATAATACTGCTTGTGTTGCACAAATGCAATTGGGTTATGTAAAGAGTAATATCACGAAGCATATTGCTCCTAAATTATTCTATCCTCACGAACTCCAGAAGAACAGTGAGATAAAGATCTTGCAAACTAAGTCATGTGAAAATCTTGCAGATTTATTCACTAAGTCCTTCCTAAATCCACATTTCAAATATGTGTTAAAGGCATTGGAATGAGAAGACTTAGAGATATGCAAAGTTCAGGAGGAGTGAACCCTTGAATCATAACCCTTATGGTGATCCTGAAGATCCTAATATAAATCTAGAAGATTATAAGTTGTACTCTTTTTCCCTTAGTGAGTTTTCCTGAAGTTTCTCACATAAAGGTTTTTAACGAGGCAACTAGTGCAACATAAAGTGCGAGTGCAATGTACTCTTTTCTCTATCTCCTTTTTCCCACTAGGTTTTTGGGTGGAGTTTTTAACGAGACATGTGCATTACGTGGTATTTGCCCAAGGGGGAGTGTTATGAGAAGATTTATGTAACCAATTTGGTTACTATCTATCTCTTATTTATGGGCGAGTCCTAACTCATCTCTTATGCTTTTCCTCTATATATTGGGCTTCCCCCATATAAATGATCAATCTAATAAAGAGAGAGAGAGTTCCACCCCTATATTCTGTGTGCTCCGTGTTCTTGTTCGTGTGATCCTGTTGGTGTGCTGTTGATTGATCGTGGGTGAATGTAACATCCCAAAAATTTGGCTTATAATTTCGCTCATATGCTTTTTGGTGATTTTCTGAATTTATTGGATTTTTTTTCCAGAAATTAATTGAATTGAATTTAATTAAGTATATTGAACCTTTTGTGAAAACTAAATATATATAGATAAAGTTAATATAAAGTTTTACCAAAAATATTTTATTTGTGCTCGAATGTCTCAAAGTATTTATGAGAATTTTAGGATTTTTCCCGATATTTTAATTGCTTAAAGTAGATTAATCTAATTTGGGAATTATTTTAAATCAAAAGCTTTTGAAAATCGAGTGAATAAAGATCTTGGGCGAAGCCCGATCTTGTCGCGTCTTGACCATCGACGTGCGGCCCGATCGGCTGCCATTGCCGCCTCGCGCGTGGTGGCGTTGGATGAAGATCGGACGGTGTCTCCTTCGCGCGAAACCCTAGCGCCTTGGCCGTTGGATTGAGATCGGCGGTCGGGATCGTTTAGCGTTGTTTTGGTAAGTTTAGATCTCGCCGTTGATTTTGGAAAGAGCGGATCGGATCGTATCACCGGATCTAATCTGGCGCTCGTTACCGTCGGACGGTATCGACCTCGCCTCTCGATTCGGTTTTCGAATCCGTCGCCGCTTCTTGCGTCGCCGCCGCGTGATTTAGGGTTGCCGTTTTAGCACGCATGCCGAGGCTATAAAGCCGCAGCCGCGCACCGAGGTTCCTCATCCCGCAGCGCATCCGCCATGCTAGCCTTCGCCGTTGAGTCACCGCCGTTTAGCCCCGAGAGCTCGCCGTAGTTTTCTAGCGCCGCCGCTTCGTTTTCGCCGTTCGCCGTCGTCAAGCCGCCGTTCGACGTGTGGGTTCGAGCTCGGGTTCGCCACGTCGAGCCGCACCGAGCAACTACCTCTTCGTCGCCGGCAGAGCGAACGCCGTCTCGGTCGTCGTCGTCCTCGTCTCCGGGAACTCAGCGCCGCCGCGACATCGCCGTGCCGAACCGCGACGCCGTCGGATCTCGGCGGACCATCGGATCGAGCCACATCGCCGTCTGCGATAAAGCAAATTCGGGTAAGCGTGACCGTTGGATCGGGGTTGTTCGGGTGAGATCGCGCCGCGTGTGCGATGAGCGTTAGCCGTCGGATCGTCAGCGGATGCGCGCGCGCGTGTCGAGCATCGGCACGGGCGGCGCGCGCAGCCAATCGATCTTGCGCCGCGTGTCGGCGCGTGGTCTGCGGCGCCGTGGGCGCGTCCACGGTGGACGAGGCGGTTCCGTGGACCGAGTCCATGGACCAGCGACGGTCGGCGCTGATTGGTCCGAGTCGGGCTGACGTCGGCGTTGCGCAATAAAATCTTTTCCAATAGAAAATAATTGGAAAAATCGAAATTCTATTTTCTGTATTTTGATGTTATTCAAACTTCAAAAGGCTATATCTTTTGCATTTTAACTCGGTTTGAGTGTTTCAAATTTCTAAAAATTTGTAAAATCAAGATCTATTTATTGGTGAATTTTATTTTATTTTTGGAGTTTGGTTGCTCTCTGGTTTGGTGTTTATTTGCTATTTTGGCATCGTTTAGCGTAGACGTTGAACCGCTCGGTGATCCTAAGAAGATTCGTCGCTCAAGACCCAAGCTCAGATCAAGACCAGCACCTACTCCAAGGCAAGTTGTGCTTTGATCATGTTGCACCTAATTTTCACCAAATTACTATTTTGTCTTTTAAACTTTATGCATGATATTTTATGTGTATAAATGATTTCAATTAATCTGGGAATTAGATAATATGCCTATTTGAATTAAACCATACCTTGTCAATTATATGCCATGATCTATTTGTCACCCTAGGATGTGGAATTATAGTTGATAATCAACATGGGCTAGTTAGATCGTCATAGATTGCTTAGCCATGCCACGTCATCACATGTGTCCGAATGTCGATACTTAATCTTGACTAATGGAATATGGAACAATGTTTATGAATTGGTGTGTCATGTGTTGTCACACAATGATATCAAGTTGTCGTGGCGAGGAGGTCACACATCGGGATTGAAATGTTGATGGCATGTGGTGCTTGGTAATCAACCGGGGTGGTAATGATTTTAGATTGAGGCAAGTGGCAAGGGCGGTGTGCCAAGGTGGGCCAGTTTGGCGGGGGTATGTGGAAGTCTTGCCTTAATCACCTTAAGGACTTAACCTTGCAAGCCTTTGACCCGAGTCTCTCTTGCAACCACATGTCGGAATGGGACAACCTAGTGAATAATTTGTGAAACCTAGATTTGATCTTGTCGTGGTGAATAGTGAGTCCCGGTTACGGTTTAACTCACATGGCGCAAGAGGGGCCTGTTGTGGTGGTTTAACCCTTCATGTTGAAACCTTAGCGAGCGATCTTGGTCTAGGTGTAGCATTGTAAAGGCTTTGTTATGATCACTCGCCTTGGTGGTGTTTGGTTGTATCGTGTGGGTAAAGTGCATAACCTCTGCAGAGTGTACAATCTATTCGAATAGCCGTGCTCACGGTATTGGGCAATGCTCGGGAATTACAGTTAAGGGTTAGACTTTTGTTAAACAAAAACTTGTTGGGATGGCAAGGTGCCATGGAAAGTGGAAAATTAATTTAGGATTGGAAACTTGGTGTATTTCAGAAATACTGAATTTATTAATTACTGTATTTGTTTTACTGCTTTCCAATCTATTTATTGTATTCTTGTTAAATGCTGCTTTATTGCAAAAATACCCTTACTAGCCATTCCTTTGGATTAAGCCAAACATATAGAATATTAGACTTGCATTATTTTGCACAACTTGTTGAGTGCTTTATGTACTCACCCCATCAACAACAACTTCAGAAGAAGAGGAATCTATACCATTCATGGAGGAGGATTATTTGGATGCGAATGCTTAGGGTCCGAGCCTCGTCAGTTGCCTGTGGCGAACTGGAGCGCCACTGCGTTTATTCTATTTCATTGCTTCTCATTGATACTCTTTTAAGCCTGTGAGGCATTATTCATGTAAGACAACAGTTATTATTAATTAATGAAGTTTATGCTATATTTCACTGTGTGTGACTATGATAGCATCTATGTTGAGCTGTGTGCACTAGCGTGATCTGGACTAGTGCGGTATACACAGAGGGTCGGATTGCAAATTCGGGTCCCGACAGAGGTGGTATCGAGCCATCTTGACTATAGGTCTTGGCCTAGGTAGTTGGTATCTCTTAGGAGTGTCCAAAATTATTTTCTAAAGAAAACAAAAAATTGACTAATATGAAACTCTTGGCTTATCTCATCCTCCTACTCTCATCCTTGCTAAATTACCTTCTTTTCGTTGCTGTTTGAGTGGAGATCTTATTCAAAATTTTGTTTTGAATAGATGCCGATCTTCGATCCTTCGAGTCAAGGCAGGTGGCTATGCCATGGAGCCGTGGAGAGTTCTTCAAGTGATTGGAGGCTTTGATCGTCCGCTCTACCGAGGAAGCAACTGGGCGTCAACGGTGTGCATCGGGGTTCTTACGCAGTCGATCATCTTCGCCGAGAGTGCGGCGAGACCACCGACCGATCCACATCACCGCCGAGGTTCACTTACGAGGCCGGAGTTCGGAGGTCGCTAGACTTGCTCTCGGACGGATCCGCCACGACTCGCCTACGAGCCGCAAACACCAGTATTCGACTTCACCCGACGGTGCGGCGTGCGCAAGTCGACGGATCGTGGAAGGAGAGTGTGCTCTGCGACACCTTCTTGAGTTCGCCACCGCCGGAGGATCACTTGAGGACACCGCGCAAGAACCGGAGACAACGTGTGAAGCGTTGAGAGTGGCGAGCGGGAGCTTCAAAAGACCCGCGACGCAGCGGCCTGTCATCGGCGGAGGAGGAGGCCTTGCAGTGGCCGAGAAATAGCGGACCAAGTCGTCCAGAGCCGGATGAGGTCGCCAAGAAGAAGAAGAAGAAGACCGGAAGAGCGTGAGTGGGAGCCCGAGGAGCCAGCAGAGGGTCACCAGATAGGTTCGCACCCATGCCACCCCACCCACCGTGTATGCCGGATCGGTCTCACCGTGGTGGTGGATGAGTGAGAGTCGATCTTAGAGTTGTGTTGAGACTCGAGTGTTGAGTCGCGTTTTAAGTTAGCCTTTACCCTTTTAGTAGACGTTAAAGTTGCATGTTTAGTTGGTTCTTAATTGTTTGTTGAGTGTGCGATATGTGTTGCAAAGCCCTTAGGCATTGTAAGCAACCATACCAAGTAATAATAATAAAGATTATTTAAGTTGGGTTTAACTGTTTCCCCGCCTTAGAAATTCTTGCATCTTATCTATGCTACATCTATCTTTCCTAACCCAAGAAGCAATCAAGCGGATGGTGAACACTCGCGACAACAATGGGGCTTGGAAGTGGTCTACGCCGAGCAACAATCCCAATGAAGGAGTACCACCGCAGCAAGCACCGCCAATGGATATGCGAAACTTGGGAGCTTTTCTCATTGCGCAAACTCGGTTGATGCGGACTATGATGCGGCAGATGACCAATATGGCTGCGATCAACAACCCACGAAAGAGAACAACAATGGCGGGCCTCGTCCTTACTCCAAGTTGTCGACTTCATGAGGACCCGACCGCCAACATTCTCGCAACGCGTCAACCCCTTGGAAGCGGATGATTGGTGAGAACCATTGAGAGGAAGTTGTACATCACACAATGTGAAGGGCATGAGAGGTTCTTTACGCATCCCATCGCCTAGAGGAACAATTGCGAATGGTGGGAGAACTCTTGTATACTCATGAGGCACCCATGGAAATCACGTGGGAAGAGTTCGCAGCGGCCTTTCGCGATACCACGTGCGGAGGAATGATGGACTGAAAAGGAAGAATTCGTAGCGCTTAAGCAAGGAGGCCAACCGGTGGTGATTACTTGAACAAATTCACACGCTTAGCACGCTATGCTCCTCGAAGATGTAGCGACGGACAAGGCTAGACAGTCCGCTTCATGAAAGGACTAAACTCGAGGCTGCAAGTGGGTGATTACCCACACTTTTCCGATTTCCAAGAATTGGTAAACAAGGCTTTGATTACGGAGGATAAGCGCAAGGAGCTTGGGAAAATCGCAAGCGCTTGATGACTAACCGGTGGGCGCCTAACCACCTACGAATGAGGATGACCCATAACGGTTGCTAGGTTCCAACCACAAGTCGTTAACAAGCCAAGAACACCGCACCGCGACCATCGTGACAAGGTTATCGACGCCGGCCCAAGGTAACAATGCTCAAGGGGAGTGCAGATCGGTACCGCCGAAGGTGCTACGATTGCAATGAGTGGGGCATTATGCTAATAGATGTCCCCGAAAGGAGGAATCACGCCAAAGGCGTTTCAACCTTGGAACGACACCGCTAAGGCACCGATGATGGGAGCGAATCGAGGAGCCGGACAGCGGGAGTGGCGCCTCAAGCTACTATTCGAGGCGAGTCAACCACATCACCGCCGATGGAGCCGGAAGCATCGGGCGTCGTCTTGGGTAAGTTTTGGTAAACTCGATTACTGCAATAAGATTATTTGATTCAGAGCTTCACATTCATTTGTCTCTCGAGCTTTTGCATCTAAAAATGGTTTAAGCATGAAAAATCTCAAGTGTGTGATGCTAGTTCAAGCCCGGGATCCGAGTTAAGATCTAATATTGGATGTTTGGGGTAAAGGCGATAATTAACGGGTAGAGTTCCTAGCGAACTTAATTATTCTAGATGCCCAAGTTTTAGATGTTATCCTTGGTATGGATTGGTTAACCAAGCATAAGGCGGTATTGGATTGTGGTCGAAGGGTTGTATCCATTGAGAGCCCTACAGGAGAAAAGGTGGAATTTCGGCGACATCGGTTCGCAAGGGTCAATTAATGGTTAATAGCATGAAAGCCGTCGGCATTGAGGGCGTGCGGTGGTCAAAGAATATCGGATGTATTTCGGAGGATCGCCAGAATGCCGCGGCACCGTG
Organism: Otatea glauca; assembly: GCA_036346275.1. Lineage (NCBI taxonomy): Eukaryota > Viridiplantae > Streptophyta > Magnoliopsida > Poales > Poaceae > Otatea > Otatea glauca. The sequence continues at coordinate 24,667,703 of CM070715.1, forward strand.
ACATCGAGTTTGTCATTGAGTTAGTACAGTAAAGCACCAATAGCAAAAAGACCTTCTGGGATGCCTACCGATGAGTTAGTAGAGATGAAGAAACAGATCGACGAGTTATTAGAGAAGGTTTTATAAGACCAAGTTAAATGCGCCATGGGGAGCGCCGATTTTGTTTGTCGGGAAAAGGATGGAAGCCTTAGAATGTGTATTGATTACCGTGCACTTAATGAAGTGACGATTAAGAATAAGTATCCGTTGCCAAGGATTGATGATCTGCTCGACCAGCTTGAGAGGAGCTGGAGTTTTCTCCAAGATAGACCTTCGTTAGGATATCATCAACTAAAGATTCGGACGGAAGATGTTCCAAAACCGCATTTTCTTCAAGATACGGACATTATGAGTTCACGGTCATGTCTTTTGGATTGACCAATGCGCCACCTATTTCATGAACTTGATGAATAAGATTTTCATGGAATACTTGGACAAGTTTGTTGTTGTGTTCATAGATGATATTTTGGTATATTCGAAGACCGAGCGAGCACGCAAATCATCCGAGGCTAGTGTTGGAAAGGTCTGCGTGAGCAACAAATTGTATGCTAAATTCAATAAATGCGACTTTTGGAAGGAAAAGGTGGAATTTCTCGGTCATGTCATGATCGCAGAAGGAGTTCTTTGTCGACCCAAGCAAAGTGGAGGCGATGTTGCATTGGGAGCAACCAAAGTCCGCACTCAAGTCCAAGTTTTACGGGAATGGCGGGATATTATCGCGGTTCATAGAAGGATTTTCGACGATTGCTAGACCTCTTACTCGATTATTGAAAAGGAAAAGAAATTTTCATGGGCCTTGATTGTGATAAGAGTTTTGAGGAATTAAAGCGTTTAACTTAACAACACCCAGTGTTGGTTTTGCCTAATGTTGAATAGCTTCGATATATCTTGTGATGCGTCAAGACGGGTCTTGGATGCGTATTGATGCAAGAGGGTAAAGTGGTCGCATATCGTCAAGGCGCTTAAGACCGCATGAAGGAAATTATCCTCGCATGACTTGGAATTGGTGCCGTGGTGCATGCCTTGAAATTGTGGCGTCATTATCTCATTGGAAATAGATGTGAGATATATACGGACCATAAGAGTTTGAAATATATTTTCACTCAATCGATCTCAATATGAGGCAAAGGAGATGGTTGGAATTAATCAAGGATTATAACATGGGAATTCTTTACCATCCGGAAAAGCAAATGTGGTAGCCGATGCCTTAAGTCGCAAGAGCTACGTGGCGAATATGATGGTGCAGAAGGACAATCGAATCGTGCAGAGAATTGCAAAATTTAAAATTGGAAGTAGTTTCAGAAGGATTCCTAACTGCTTTGGAAGTGAAGCCAATGCTCGAAGATCAAATTCGGGAAGGACAAAAGATGATGAGAAAGTCAACCGAATCAAGGCTAAAAGGATGAAGGATTAGCAAAGGACTTTCTGGTGGGCGACCAAGGTACCATGTGGTTCAAGGGTCGCATTTGTGTGCCAAACAGACTAGAACTTAAGCGATTGATTTTGGAAGAGGCTCATGATTCCAAGTATTCAATTCATCCAGAAGCGCTAAGATGTACCAGACTTAAAGGAGAGGTTTTGGTGGCGAATATGAAGCGCGAAGTCGCCGAGCACGTTGCCTTGTGCGATGTATGCGAGAGTTAAGGCAATACATCGAGACCAGCGAGTTTGCTACAACCGCTAAAAGTCCCGAATGGAAGTGGGAAGAAATCGGTATGGATTTCGTCACCGGATTACCAAGAACTCAAAATGGGTATGATTCTATATGGGTTATCGTGGATCGATTGACCAAAGTTGCTCACTTCATTCCATCAAGACCACTTACTCAGAGACCGGTTAGCGTAACTATACATAGCCGTAGTCGTGTGTTTGCATGGTGTACCAAAGAAAATAGTGTCGATAGAGGTACCCGATTCACCTCGAGATTTTGGGATAAATTGCATGAAGCTATGGGAGCGCGTTTGAACTTGACCAAACATATCATCCGCAGATGATGGTCAAGCGAAAGGGTAAATCAAATTCGGAGGATATGCTAAGGGCTTGTGCATTAGCCTATACTACATCATGGGATAAGTGTTTGCCATATGCGAGTTCGATTATAACAACGATTACTAGGTTAGTTTGCGATGTCGCCATTGAAGCTTTATATGGTCGCGTGCTGTCGTACCCATTGAATTGGAATGAGACAGGGAACGTATGATATTTGGCCCTAATATTCTCAAGGAAGTCAAGAGCAAGTTGCCATGATAAGAGACGGAGTTGAAAATCGCGCAATCAAGACAAAAAGTTATGCGGATAATCGACGCCGTGATTTGAGCTTGAACACGATGATTTCGTATATCTTAGGGTTACCCTCCAAAGGAGTTAAAGGTTCCACGTTAAAGGGAAGCTTGCCCCAAGATATGTTGGACCGTTCAAAATTTTGAGCCGTCGAGGAGGTTGCTTATCGATTAGAATTGCCGCATCACTAGCAAAGGCGTGCATGATGTGTTCCATGTGTCACACTCAAGAAGTGTCTTGGTGCAGTGAGCGAACACCTTTGGGAGAGATTGAATTGCGAAAGATCGACCTACAAGGAGCAACCAATCGAGAATCCTGGATGTTATGGACCGCAAGACCGGGACCAAGTCGATTCGCTTTGCGAGTTGATGGAGCAACCATTCGAGAATGAAGCAACTTTGGGAGCGTGAAGAGGATCTCAAGTCGAATTTCCAAACCTATTTCCTAGTCGACCTTGAATCTCGGGTCGAGATTACATATGGGGAGGTTTGTAACATCCCAAAAATTTGGCTTATAATTTCGCTCATATGCTTTTTGGTGATTTTCGAATTTATTGGATTTTTTCCGAAATTAATTGAATTGAATTTAATTAAGTATATTGAACCTTTTGTGAAAACTAAATATATATAGATAAAGTTAATATAAAGTTTTACCAAAAATATTTTATTTGTGCTCGTAATGTCTCAAAGTATTTATGAGAATTTTAGGATTTTTCCCGATATTTTAATTGCTTAAAGTAGATTAATCTAATTTGGAATTATTTTAAATCAAAAGCTTTTGAAAATCGAGTGAGCGATCGGGCGAAGCCCGATCTCGTCGTGCTTGCCCATCGACGTGCGGCCGATCGGCTGCCACGCCGCCTCGCGGGTCGTTGGATGAAGATCGGACGGTATCTCTCTTTCGCGAAACCCTAGCGCCGGCCGTTGGATTGAGATCGAGCGGTCGGGATCGTTTAGCGTTGTTTTGGTAAGTTTAGATCTCGCCCGTTGATTTTGGAAAGAGCGGATCGGATCGTATCACTTCGGATCTAATCGGCGCTCGTTACCGTCGGACGGTATCGTATAAATCTCCGATTCGGTGTTCCGAATCCGTCGCCGCTTGCCGTCGCCGCCGCGTGATTTAGGGTTGCCGTTTTAGCGCGCATGCCGAGGCTATAAAAGCCGCAGCCCGCACACCGAGGTTCCTCATCCCAGAGCGCATCCGCCAGTGCTAGCCTTCGCCGTTGAGTCACCGCCGTTTAGCCCCGAGAGCTCGCCGTAGTTTTCTAGCGCCGCCGCTCGTTTTCTCGCCGTTCCGCCGTCGTCAAGCCGCCGTTCGACGTGTGGGTTCCAGTTTCGGGTTCGCCACGTCGAGCCGCACCGGAGCAGCTACCTCTTCGTCGCCGCGAGCCGAACGCCGTCTGGTCGTCGTCGTCCTCGTCTCCGGAACTCGCGCCGCGCGACATCGCCGTGCCGAACCGCGCGGCCGTCGGATCTCGGCGGACCATCGGATCGAGCCACGCCGCCGTCTGCGATAAAGCAGCTCGGGTAAGCGTGGCCGTTGGATCGTGGTTGTTCGGGTGAGATCGCGCGCGTGTCGCGATGGCGTTAGCCGTCGGATCGTCGCGGATGCGCGCCGCGTGTCGAGCATCGGCGCGGCGGCGCAGCCAATCGATCTTGCGCCGCGTGTCGGCGGCAGCGTGGTGCGGCGCCGTGGGCGCGTCCACGGTGGACGAGGCGGTTCCGTGGACCGAGTCCATGGACCAGCGACGTGTCGGCGCTGATTGGTCCGAGTCGGTGGCGTCGGCGTTGCGCAATAAAATCTTTTCCAATAGAAAAATAATTCGAAAAATCGAAATTCTATTTTCTCGTATTTTGATTTATTCAAACTTCAAAAGGCTATATCTTTTGCATTTTAACTCGGATTTGAGTGTTTCAAATTTATAAAAATTTGTAAAATCAAGATCTATTTATTGGTGAATTTTATTTTATTTTTGGAGTTTGGTTGCTCTCTGGTTTGGTGTTTATTTGCTATTTTGGCATCGTTTAGCGTGAGACGTTGAACCGCTCGGTGATCCTAAGAAGATTCGTCGCTCAAGACCCAAGCTCAGATCAAGACCAGCACCTACTCCAAGGCAAGTTGTGCTTTGATCATGTTGCACCTAATTTTCACCAAATTACTATTTTGTCTTTTAAACTTTATGCATGATATTTTATGTGTATAAATGATTTCAATTAATCAGGGAATTAGATAATATGCCTATTTGAATTAAACCATACCTTGTCAATTATATGCCATGATCTATTTGTCACCCTAGGATGTGGAATTATAGTTGATAATCAACATGGGCTAGTTAGATCGTCATAGATTGCTTAGCCATGCCACGTCATCACATGTGTCCGAATGTCGATACTTAATCTTGACTAATGGAATATGGAACAATGTTTATGAATTGGTGTGTCATGTGTTGTCACACAATGATATCAAGTTGTCGTGGCGAGGAGGTCACACATCGGGATTGAAATGTTGATGGCATGTGGTGCTTGGTAATCAAGCTGGGTGGTAATGATTTTAGATTGAGGCAAGTGGCAAGGGCGGTGTGCCAAGGTGGGCGAGGTTTGGCGGGTATGTGGAAGTCTTGCCTTAATCACCTTAAGGACTTAACCTTGCAAGCCTTTGACTGAGTCTCTCTTGCAACCACATGTCGGAATGGGACAAACTAGTGAATAATTTGTGAAACCTAGATTTGATCTTGTCGTGGTGAATAGTGAGTCCCGGTTACGGTTTAACTCACATGGCGCAAGAGGGGGCCTGTTGTGGTGGTTTAACCCTTCATGTTGAAACCTTAGCGAGCGATCTTGGGTCTAGGTGTAGCATTGTAAAGGCTTTGTTATGATCACTCGCCTTGGTGGTGTTTGGTTGTATCGTGTGGGTAAAGTGCATAACCTCTGCAGAGTGTACAATCTATTGAATAGCCGTGCTCACGGTATTGGGCAATGCTCGGAATTACAGTTAAGGGTTAGACTTTTGTTAAACAAAAACTTGTTGGGATGGCAAGGTGCCATGGAAAGTGGAAAATTAATTTAGGATTGGAAACTTGGTGTATTTGAAATCTGAATTTATTAATTCTTGTATTTGTTTTATCGCTTTCCAATCTATTTATTGTATTCTTGTTAAATCTTTGCTTTATTGCAAAAATACCCTTACTAGCCATTCCTTTGGATTAAGCCAAACATATAGAATATTAGACTTGCATTATTTTGCACAACTTGTTGAGTGCTTTATGTACTCACCCCATCAACAACAACTTGGAAGAAGAGAATCTATACCATTCATGGAGGAGGATTATTTGGATCACGAATGCTTAGGGTCCGAGCCTCGTCGGTTGCACGTGGCGAATCGAGCGCCACTGCGTTTATTCTATTTCCGCTGCTTCTCATTGATACTCTTTTTAAGCCCTGTGAGGCATTATTCATGTAAGACAACAGTTATTATTAATTAATGAAGTTTATGCTATATTTCGCTGTGTGTGACTATGATAGCATCTATGTTGAGCCTGTGTGCACTAGCGTGATCCTGGACTAGTGCGGTATACACAGAGGGTCCGAATTTGCAAATTCGGGTCCCGACAGTGAATAACTATGTTTTACAACAGTTTGGTAGCATTTTCTGTTGAGAGTTTTTTTATTTGTATTTTCTGTTGATAGTTGAGACAGCCCTCACGGGGATGAAACTACAAAGCACTTACGCCGGACTCATTATTAGAATGAATAACTTATCTAGCTCACCGTATGGAATTTAATTACAAATCTAGCCTTACATGTATCTATTTGCAAATTTTACTTTCTCTTCACCGTGAAAAACACAATAGATGACACTTATCTCATAACACATACAAGGAATATAGAAGGTTACCAGCGCATTGGGAGCTCGATCGGCCGTGAGAGCATCAGTGGATGGCCCTCCGTTGCAAGATCCGTTTTACGGTACCCGCGCACGGTAGCGTCTTCTTTCGTTGTCACTCATCCTGATATGGCTTCTGCAAGAAAGAATTAAATTTATAAATATATACACGGATCAAGATTTGTAAAAAAAAAATAGATAAGCAATGAATCCGCATTCTTCTCCGAAGAAATTCACATTTGACACGAAGCGACAGCTCCTGAGTCCTGACTCTTGTTGTTGTTGTTTCATTATGTGATCTTATGTAGGTACATGCATAATACGGTAACTCTCCAGGCCAGCTAGTGGCGCCACGTGGTGTGTATGCGCGTCGTGTGTGGCCACGCGCCATCACTGAATACTGGTACCACCCAACCCATGTCGCTCTGCGGGGTGGCGCCGTTTCGCATGCGCAATCATAACCTTTTCTAGGCACGTAACAATTTTTTTATTTTGCAAATTTAATATTTTGCGAACGTAATTAACATAAAAAATAACATGTATCACTTATAGCGCTCTGCGCCTGTGAAAGTGGCAGCATCGTTACTTTTATAATTACATTCACATAAGAGTGAGATTTATGCTAGAAAAAGAAGGATTTTGTTGGGAAACCACATGGCTTATTGAAGGCCCATGATTAATCCCTTAGCTGAAACCCTAGACGACTGCTATATAAGGAGGAGGGGGTCCCTCTATGTACATGCAATGACAAAGTAATAAAGTATTCTGCTGTCGCTCTCCCTAAATACGTGTCTCTCTCTTTCTGTTCTCCAATTTTAGATCTGTTCGAGAACCCCGGACTATTCGATAGCGAGGTTCTTTAACACGTTATCAACACGAGTCTCCACCGGAGATCAGAATTGAAAGGTGAGAAAGGTGGGGATTTCGGCAATTGAATCTAAACGCTTGTCGTTTCTATGCATGCATCTACCCTACGCATCTGTTTTCTGTTTTTTCGTCTTGTGGCACGAAGCTACGGATGGCTAGAAGCGTGTTTACAGTTCATCCAGAAAAGAAAAAAAACGGCCATCGCCGCAGCAAGCGCGCACGAAGCCGCCACCGCGGCAAGCCCGCATGAAGTCACCGCCGCCGTCGCGCGCGAGCGCCAAGACGAACCCCGGCCACGGCTCGAAGCGCCGCCGCCCGCCGATGGCCTCGGCCAGCGTCGCGTCGCTCGTCCCCGCACATCAGCGCCGAAGCGCGACACGCGCCCGCGCACGCGCGCGCCGCCATTGCTCGGCTCGCGATCGCGCCAGCGCCTCGGCCGCGTCTTGCGCGCCGGCCACGTGCGCCGCCTCGATCGCTCAGCTTTACGCGCCCGCGCCTCGGCCGCTCGCGGCGACGCTCGAATCCGGCGTCGGGCCGCGGCCCGCTAACGCCGCTTCGGCCGTCGCGCGCCGCTTGAAGCCATCGTCGCCGGCTGCCTTGGCTTCCACGCACGAAGCGTTGTCGACGGCCCGCACATGAATCAACTCCACCGGCCGTCGCCGCGCCACCCGGCTGGCCCAACGCCGTCGCCTCGGAGGCCATTGGCGCGTGCGCGTGTGGGAAGGCAGCGCAGGCGTTGGTAAAACCCTAGCGCACGCATCCTTATGGGCCGAAGAAGGCAAGGCCCACTGGCCATTCGACCGAAGAAAAGGGAAGAAAGAAAGAAAAAGAAAAGGGAAGGAAAAGAAAAGAAAAAAAAGAGCAGAAAATTGCCAGAAAATTCAGAAGATTAATTTGGCTCTGTTTTTAATAATTCTTGCTTTATTCTCTGCATTTATGAATATGCTTTATGAATTTGAATTCATTGCTTTATTTTATATTCTGCTCTTTATGCTTTTGCAACCATTTTCTATTAGATTACACGCAGTAATCTAATGTCGGAATTTTTGAAAACATGCAGATGTCCGGCATCGTGAATCGTGAGTTTGAAGAACTGGCCCAGCACGGTCAGAACTACCTCACTTGGGCATCGGACGTGAAGATTGTTCTTGGGGGCAAGAAGCTTCGCGCCGCGATTGGTCTAGGGTCCTCGCAGGACGCGAAACCTACCGCCGAGCAGAACGATCAAGCTTTGCACTTTCTCAGGCACCACCTCTCAGCCAGTTTGAAGAACGAATATATGGCTGAGGAGAGTGCACTTGAGCTTTGGACTGCACTTCAGAAGCGGTTCGAGAAGCTCAAGTACACCATCTTGCCCCAAGCACAGCAAGATTGGGTCCGCCTGAGATTTGCGACTTCAAAGCGATGGCAGTACAATTACGCCTTGCATGAATTTGTACCAATCTCTCTCTATGTGGCAAGAAGATCACTGATGAGGAAAAGATTGAGAAAACTCTCTCTACCTTCCACCCAAATGCTATCCAGAGTGCACGCAGCTATCGTCAGGATGCATACAAGGAGTATAGCGAACTGATTGATGTAATACAAGTTGCGGAATCGCAAGACGATGTTCTACGTAAGAACTATGTCTCGCAGCCACCTGGACGAGGCACTGGCACAGAAGTCGATGCCAATAGCTATAAGGTGAGAAAGCCTATTAATAGAAAGAAGGGCAAACAGGGTGGAAAAGAGAGGTCTCAGGCCAAAGGAAAGTCCAAAGCCCCAGTGAAGAAGGATGACAAAGAAAAGACGCACGCCAAGCCGTATGGACAGTAGAACCAAACGTGATTCAGGTGTGGCACTTGGGGACACTGGTCAAAGATATGTCGGGAATCCAAGGAAGTGATCAATGCATATCAGGCTAAGAGGAAGGCAAAAGAAAACGCCCCCGCAGAGGCGCACTTCGCCAAGATCGGTGATGATGATGCCATGGATGAAGATACCCCAATTGTCTCATCCTCACAGAATAGCTTGGATATCGATGCTGCAGCCAATATTATGGCACATGAAGAGAAAACTTCTGTCAATGACATAGAAGCAGAAATTAATGCATATTTTACAGATTCTTTTTAATGCATTTTTTTATATTATGGTTGTTAGCATTTTCTTTTGAATAATGAATTGTAAGCTCTAGAAGAGCATACTTCTCTCATTAATAAATATGCAATTTATTCTTTATTCCAGTATTCTTCAAATTTGCAAGCAATATTTGGATTTTTTTTGCCTCTATCTGATTAGAATTATATTTTTTTATCTAGAAATCGTGTAGCGCCCAAATAGAAGAGATATGCATTGTTGATAGTGGCACAACAAATACCATCTTAAGAGAGTCTAAATACTTTCAGTCGATCATGAAGAATGCTGGAAAGATTACTACGATCGCAGGAAGCGACTCATATGTAATCGGCTCAGGAAGAGCCACTATTATATTGTCTATGGGTACAACTTTGGTAATCGAAGAAGCCCTTTTGTACCCTGAATCAACGCGCACTCTCTTAAGCTTCAAAGACATCCGCGCCAATGGTTTTCATGTAGAAACAAATGAAGAAAATGGCAAACAATACTTGTGCATTGTGAAGCACGCGGTATGTGGAAAAATGGTATTAGAAAAATGTCCCTCATATGAATCTGGTTTGTACTACACGAATATTCATGCACCCGAAGTGTATACTTCCTTGAAGACTGTTTTTAGAAGCTCTGAGTTATTTTCTTTATGGCATGGTAGATTAGGCCATCCTGGTCTTAGAATGATGAGAAACATAGTGAACAACTCACAAGGTCATGGCATTAATGTTAAAAATTTCCCGAATCATGAAGATTTCGTGTGTCCTGCATGTGCCACCGGGAAATTAATAACTAGACCCTCTGTCATGAAAGTGCAAAGTGAAATTCCTGCATTCTTGGAACGCATCCAGGGGGATATTTGCGGACTGATTCAGCCCTTGTCAGGGTCGTTTCGATACTTTATGGTGCTCATCGATGCTTCCTCGAAATGGTCGTATGTATGCTTATTATCAACAAGAAACCATGCTTTTGCAAAGCTGATCTCGCAGATCATAAGAATTAAGAATGCTTTTCCTGATCATTGCGTGAAGTCCATCGAATGGACAATGCCGAGAATTTACTTCAAAGGCATTTGATGATTATTGCACAAAGAACAGGATAGCGATTGAGCACTCCGTCACCGCACGTCCATACGCAGAATGGACTAGTCAAGCACTAATAAAAGGATTAAGTTCATTGCCGGACCGCTTTTGCGAGTTGTAACTTGCCCAACACTTGTTGGGGACACGCATCTGCGCAGCAGCTCTCATCAATTTCGGACCTTGACCTACAACATCCATTCTCCTATGCGGCTTGTGCACGGATCATCTCAAGATCTCCCATCTCGGAAATTTGGATGTATGGTATATGTACCTATACCACCCCCTCAGCGGACTACAATGGGCCCTCTCCGCAAGTCTGGGATATACGTTGGTTATGTGAGTGCATCCATAATCAGGTATTTGGAACCCATGATTTGGAGACTTGCATACACTGATTCATTGATCAGTATCTTTGACGAGGACCGTTTCCGTCATTAGGAGAGAAATCAACCTTTGGATAAAAATGCCGGAAATCATATGGCATTCCACTGGGATCCCCGCACATGACCCTCGCACTAATGAAGCAAATCAAGAAGTCCAGAAGATAATTGATTTGCAGAATTTAGCAAATGAACTGCCTGATTATTTTTGTGATTTGAAGGGCGTGGTTAAGTCGCATGTACCCGCAAGGAATGCACAAGAGAGGGTGGAAATACCAAAAAAAATAGAAGGTATCCCTCATCCTGTTCAGAGACCTCAAAGAAAAAGAACAGAAAATCTGGCTCCCTATACCCAAAGTACCCGGAGACGTCTGGAGAAAACTGGGCGAGAGGACTTACCACAACCAATCACGAAAATACCCCAAGGAAAGAAGGGGAGCCAGTTGAGACCTGACACTGGAAAGAAACCAACGGGAAAGGCAATTCCAGACTTGAATCCTCCACTATAGGAAGCCACCGGAAATAATGTGTGCGCTCACATAAGCGATGAAAAGCTAAAGGAACTTGCTCCTGCTATAGGAAATAACAGCGAAGAGCAAGTAGAAGTGCATGAAACACCCCATGAAGAAATGGCCATAAACTTTGTAATAACAGGAGAATCCCTGAATAGAGCAATAGCCAATATCGATGCATACTTTGCAAAGAAGATTGCCTCGATCATTGATCATGATCCCGAGCCTGCATCTCTCACAAAGTGCAATAAAAGGCTAGATTGGGAAGAATGGAAAAAGGCAATCTCTGCAGAGTTAGTCTCTCTGAACAAGAGAGAGGTGTTTGGGCCCGTATGCCGCACACCTCCCCATATAAACCACATGAGGTCACAAATGGGTCTTTGTTCTAAGAGGAATGAAAACAACGGTTGTAAGGTACAAGGCAAGGCTTATAGCTCAAGGTTTCACTCAACGCATACAGGTTGATTATGAAGAAACCTATTCTCCGGTCATGGGAGGAATTACCTTTAGATATTTGATCTCAATGGCAGTCAACTTGAAGTTGAGAATGAAGCTAATGGATGTCGTCACAGCATATTTGTATGGAAACTTGGATTCGGAGATATACATGAAAGTACCGAAAGGAATTCCTATCCTGAACCAAGACGGAGCAAATAGAAACCTGTACAGTGTAAAATTAGAGAAATCACTGTATAGGCTAAAGCAATCAGGAAGAATGTGGTACAATCGCTGGAGTGACTTTCTCTGCAAGAAAGGCTACACAAACAGCGAAGATTGTCCATGTGTGTTTATACAGCGATCCCCGAATGGATTCTGTATAATCTCCATCTATGTAGATGACTTGAACATCATTGGGACGGATGAAGAAATTGAAGAAGCATGCTCATACTTGAAGTCTGAGTTTGAAATGAAGGACTTGGGTAAAACCAAGTTTTGTTTAGGCTTGCAGCTTGAGCATGTTCAAGGAGGAATCTTGGTACATCAATCAACTTACACGCAGAAAGTGTTAGAAATGTTTGGCTTTGAAAAGGCATATCCTGCGAAGACTCCAATGGTCGGAAGGTCAATCCAAGCAGACCTAGACCCATACAGACCCAGAGAAGAGGGGGAGGAAATCCTGGGAGCAGAATTCCCATATCTGAGTGCAGTTGGAGCGCTCATGTACCTTGCGAATAGCACCAGACCGGATATTGCGTTCGCTGTGAATTTGCTAGCTCGGTACAGTGTAGAACCCACCAAAAGGTATTGGAAAGGGATCAAGGACATATTCCGTTACCTCCAAGGAAGCAAAGACCTCAGTCTGTTTTTCAGAAGAAACAATGAATTGAATTTGGTTGGCTACGCCGATGCTGGGTACTTATCAGACCCGCATACTGGCAAGTCCCAAACTGGCTATGTTTTCCTATGCGGAGGAACATCAATTTCTTGGAAGTCGTCTAAGCAGACTCTCGTCTCGACGTCGACAACCCACTCGAAAATCATCGCTTTGTATGAAGCATCTCGTGAATGTGCATGGCTCCGAAGAATGGTTCACCACATCCAGAAGTCATGTGGCTTGAACATTGAGCAAACTCCCACGATCATCTATGAAGATAATGCAGCTTGTGTTGCCCAAGCACAGATGGGTTATGTGAAGAGCAATCTCACGAAGCATATCAACCCCAAGTTCTTCTATGCTCACGAATTGCATAAGATGAATGAGATCAAGATATTGCATACTAAGTCATGTGAAAATCTTGCAGATTTGTTCACTAAATCACTCCCAGCTTCTACTTTTGAAAGGTGCGTAAAAGGGATTGGGATGATGAGACTCAGAGAAGTGCAGATTTCAGGGGAGATATTTCACATACTCTCACATGAATCTCGAACATGAATTATGAATACCCAATATGAATCTCGAAGATTAGCGATTGAAGTTTGGGTGAATTGTACTCTTTTTCCTTAGCAAGTTTTTCATGAAGTTTTCTTGCATAAGGTTTTAACGAGGCAATTCGTGCAACATAGTAAACGTATGCTATGTACTCTTTCTCCAAGTATTTTTCCCACTGGGTTTTTCTGGAGTTTTAATGAGCCATATGCATCTTGCGGCAAAAGGCCCAAGGGGGAATGTTGGGAAACCACATGGCCCATTGAAGGCCCATGATTGGTCCCTTAGCCGAAACCCTAAACGACTGCTATATAAGGAGGAGGGGGTTCCCCCCTATGTACATGCAATGAGAAAGCAATAAAGTATTCTGCTATCGCTCTCCCTAAACACGTATCTCTCTCTTTCTATTCTCTAATTTTAGATCTGTTCGAGAACTCCGGACTATTCGATAGCGAGATTCCTTAATAGATTTCAAGGCATGCTGGCCACATGTTTGTCCGATGGTTAGCGCACATAAAGAAAGAGAAAGGAAATCAGGGGAAAGGCTGATTTGCTTTGATTTATTTTTGTTTCACCAGACAGTTTCTGTACCTGAAGACGCGCATGATCGTTGAACGATCTGTGTCTGGTGCGTGCACCTGAAGACGCGCATGATTCGCACACGATGACACATAAGTGTAAAATGGAACGATTCCTATCCGGAATGGGTCGGTCCGATAGGCTTTTGTCCTTCTCCACAGCCCACGGTGAAAGTACTAAACAAGGCGACGGGACAGAACTCTTCATTGTCGTAGTCTAAAAAAAATTATATTCTAAAACTAGTCTTATATTTTTTTTATAAATATAGCTCCTTGCTCACAAATCACGTAGGAAAAGCGCGAAAAAAACCACGAGACGATACATGACGATTCCTGCGAATAGTGTACCGTTTCGCTTCTGCCGCTTCACCGCATAGTGAAAAACTAAATATCACACCGCTAAAAAATCGCAATTCCTATGCCTCCGTGGAAAATGCAAGTGTTGCACTTAGGATCAGTGGACATTCCGCATCAATTCAAATTAAAAAAAAATACTGCACTACATTATCATAGAATGTAGAAGGTATGGTAGTGAGGAGATAAGCTATTTTCATAATTTTTTTAAAAGGAGCTATTTAAAAAAAAGAATAAGAGGGTAAATATGCTAGTAGTTCGACGGGACACACTACACTCGTGTTTCACATTTACATTTCTCCTGCTGCGTCGATTCGATTCACCGTTGGAGCCTTATTTTTACTCTGTTAGGGAGAAACTAGATAAAATGGATATGCGTGAAAAAACATTTTTTTCTGTAGTATTTCTTTTCCTTTTTTTCTAAAAAAGTTTTTGTTCTCTTGCAGTTGGTCAATCACATTTCCCATCCGAACGGGAGTACGGGACCGGTCACCTCTGCTCTGTCGATCGGACAGACGGTGAGGTGGAGTGAAAAAATAATGTGTGGCGAGTGGATAAGATCGTGAGATTCTCGCCTCACCGATGCGGTTGTACTGCCAAGTCTGCCATCACGCGCCGCGGCGTGTCTCCACTCTCCAGAGCTTAGAACGTTCGTACTCACCCATCCCTTACCTTTTCTTTTCTTTTCTTTTCCTTTTTCTTTTGCCGTCTCTGTTATTCTCAACACGTAGAGCACTCGTTCTCGGGCGCAGGCGCACAGCGCTCCTAAAGTCCAACTGCTGCGATCTGCGAAGACAGCAGAGCAAAGCCAACACCATGATTGTATACGAGAGCTCTAGACAGCGATTAATTAATTAACTTCAAATCCATGGTACGTGTTCGGTGACTCGGTGTTCCACATGGGAGCGCCACCGCATACGGCCGCGTCACGGCAGGGTATGGTGGCGCAGCAGGAATCCATCAATTTTCTATCCGGCTCAGGAACCTATTTTTGTTAATTTAATCCTCTTTCAAATGCATTGTAAAAATTATCTTTTTTTTACCGCAAAAACAAACTTACGATTTAGCGCGATAGAAAGTACGACACTGCTGGAGCTCAGAAGGAGCACCTACCAAACAAAATAATTAATTAACTAATTAATTAATATCATAATTTCCTACCGAGCCATAGGCTCGACAATTTTTTTAAAAAAAGATTGCAAGGAGGGTTATAAAAGTGCCGACTTCGTGCGGCGTCACCAACGGCTTACTTGCCATCCGGGAGAGCGACGTTTGGTGGAGGGCGTTCCTGGTTTCTTTCTGATCTGGGCCACCTGGATTGCAGGAAAATGAGCAAAGTTCTAGCTACTTCTCACGACTCGGACGCTTATTTAGTCTCGAATACTCTTTGATGCACTACGACTAGGCTACTAGTACTGGATTGTGTCAATTAGTGGAGCCATTGACATTTTAAAGTGGAGTTGGTTCTTGGTAGGTGGTAGCTTCTTGTCCTGTAACATGCAAGGGTCTCTTTATCCACAGGATTTTTAAAGAAAAAGTGAAGGATTTTAATTTCCATAGGAAATGGACTGTTTATCCCTTTGATTAGTAGGATTTGAGAATAGGAAAAGTGCAGGGATTTTTCCTTCGACGCCAGTTTCACAGGTTAAACGCACGACCAAAAAAGAATCCACTCTAACTAGGGGTGAAAACGGGGTCAGATACAGATGGATATTGTTTTTTTCGTATCCTAATCTGCATTTTTTTTCTCGGATTCGAAACCGGATACAGGCTAGCCGGATCTGGATACGAATCCTCATAATCCGGGATACGGATATGGGTCAGATATGTGACGGATTCGGATCGGGAACGGATAAACATATACGGATAATGGACGCATAAATAGATGGCATAGCAACAAAACTAATTGAGCATTATGCCTAATATCGCCGACTTTGATCTGATTCCAAGCTTACAACCTTGATACAACAGCAATATCATTATTCAACAACATTAAAACAAATAAACAATAACCCATAAGAGTTAGCACTTTCAGCCCAAACAAAGACACATTGCAATATATCTCCTTCAGAGTTCAACTCACACACAGCAAACCACATATCCACATGAGTATATGACCTCAAACCTGACAGTTGACAGGAATGTAGATCAATAAGTACTTCACAAACTGACAAAGTTACAACTAAATCATGCATCATTTGATCCCTCAAATAAAGCAAACCCGGTGCTAACAGAGCATTTGGAAATCTCCTCAAATCTGGCGCTCCACACTTCCTAGTTCCAAGAAACTTGTAGCATTTCCCCTTTTTTAGGCTTTTAGCTACCTACGATAAGATCAGAAATAATTCTAATCTGAATGAACATTTTCTTCTCAGCAAGGTCAAAAATAGTTGTATATTGTGTTGGTAAGACACTAGACTAAGTCTTTTTTTAGACCAAGACACTAGACTTAGCCTGATATGATGCACAAATATATATACAACCTGACTAAATTGATGATTTTTTTACCACTTCTTCGCTCTTAGAGAATACTTTCAATGTGAAGACATGTAAAACAGGAATAAGCTAATGAAATCGGATCGAAAACTTTTGTAGCTAAACACTTCATCAAAAGAAAGGAAAATCAAAACAGCAACGATCAATAATTACGAAAAAAGCCACAAATCATACCATTGGGCAGAGCATCCGTTGAAAAGTACTATACTTGTAATTGTGCATACAAAATCTGAATTGAGGATCACAACCAACATCAAGTAACCACATCATGCAAGATACAAATTTAGTTAGACTCTTGGGATGTTGCACTCAAGAAGAAGAAGAAAATGCTAGTCTACGAGTATTTGCCAAACAAAAGCTTAGACTTTTTCATCTTTTAATTTTTTGAAGTGCCCAAGTGCACAAACCATAGTGGGTGCATATAAAATTCGAGTTCATAAATTTCACATTATATCTTTGGAGCCTTCTCTTTGTTAGTTCTGTGTGATAGACATGCAGGTGTCAACAGTAGAGAGCGATCCTATCTATTTATAATAGGTGGATGACCCTCTGTTGTCGTCTAATTTTGGAGACAAAATAGTCAATGTTAGCATATAATTCATAGTAACACTAGTAGAAATGAGAACCAATTACCTGACTCTTCAATCCTCATCATTAGCTATTTATTCTTCATCCTACAATTTTGTTATGCCAAACAGTAAATAAACATATAAGTTAGAAGCAAATGTTAACTAAACAGAAAGGAGTGCCATACCACAATCACCGTATTCGCAATAATGGTTTCCACAACCTCAAGATCATTGATTATAGATGCAACCTTGTTACCAGAATCTGAAAATTTTAAAGAAATATACATCAATAAATAATAGACTTCCTTACAAAATTATATTGCGGACTGAGAAACAATAAAATCTATCACCTTTTCTAGATGCTTTTACCCAATCCTTGGTACAGATCAATGCCTCTACAATCTCAAGTTCTAAGTAGCTGCGAAATGGATCAATGACATAGCCATCAGCACTGAACGCAGATTCATAAGCAACAGTTGACACTTGTATGGCCAACACATCACGAGCAACTAGTGATAGAATAGGATATACATCTTGCTGATTTTTCTACCATAATAAAATATCAAATTTCTGATTGGATTTAGCAAGCCTTAGTGGTGGTTCTGCCATGTATTTATCTAAGTCATATTTGCATCATCTCGATCAGTCCCATGTGTATCATATAAGAAGTTCTTAAGTTCATCATTTTCTTCTTCCATAGAGTCCTCTTTTGGTTCAGAAGTCACACTAGGTGCACTAGTACTCTTTGAGTAAGAAGAAGTATAGGCATCATACAACTGCTTAACAACCTTAGTAAATTCTTCAAGTTCAACTTCGTACAACACTTGACCGTAAAATTTTTTCATGTAAAATTCTATACACTTCTCTTTCTCCTAGGGTCAAGAAAGCAAGCCACAACAAGAGCAATGTTTGACTTCTTCCAGTACTTTTCAATCTTATCATGCATAGAAAATACCATCTTACTAATAGTGGTATCAGTGTTAGCACACCACTCAGAAATTAAAAGCTTAATGCCACAAAAACATGGATAGAACATATTTGCCATTGGATATAAAGTACCAGAGAATAGCTCAGTGACATCATGAAATTTCTTTAAGCACTTACAAAATGTTAATGCTTTTTCCCATTCAGTAACTGATGGAGCTATATTCTCATACCTATGATGTTCCATACACACAAGCCGCTCAAAAACTTTCCTATAATATAGAGCATCCCACAACATAAGATAAGTGGAATTCCATCTCGTTTGCAACATCTAATGAGACACACCTCTTTTGTATCCAACTGACATTGAGATGCACATTTCTGGAACTCCTCCCACTGCAATGGAGAGCCCTTTACAACTGCTACAAATGATCGAATATGATGAACTGCAGATGCAATTTCTTGTAGGCCATCTCTAGCAACAAGATTTAATATGTGATTACCACATCTTGCATGGAAAAACTTTGTACCATTTGCACTTTTGCGTCTAGCTTTGTAAACACAATGGTTGCATTTGGCCCACTGTTGAACAACATTTTTGCTTTCCTCTGTAGTTGTTACAGAATACTTGTTGTAGTGATCCCAGACACGTGATTTACTCTTCTTCTGTCTCTTTACATGACGCTCATCATCTGTCCCTTCCATTTGCACAATAACAGCAGGGTTTGTATCTGCTGTGCCACTAGGCCTACTACCCGTGCTTGGGACAGCTTGACTTGGTGTTATCTATGATACACTTATACTTGTAGTAGCACTTGATGCAGATGCCATGTTCTCCCTAGTATAGATAAAAATCATTGAAATAAACTTTCTCTATGACAAACAATTTGCTAGGTTTTATTTGGGTTAACAAGATTTGGACAAGATTAATAGCTCAATTGGTTAAGATCCAGATGCAACCAATATAATAGGCGTGCTTGATATATATGGATTTGAAAGTTTCAAGATTAACAGGTCTGCCATTTGTACTACTTTTTTCATATTGCAAGTTGTGTGCAGTTTTAAGCATTAGTTCTAGTTCATTAATAACTGAAAAATGATTCACATTCTGTTCATCTCACAATTTTGAACAACTATGTATCAACTTGACAAATGAGAAGTTACAGTAGCACTTTAATTAGGTTATCTAAGACCTGTAGATATTAAGAGAAAATAGTCACTGGATACTAAATATTTGTGGAGCATCAAACACATGAATTCCTATTGCAGCATGTATTCAAGATAGAGCATGAAGAATACACAAGGGAGGAAATAGAATGGAGCTATGTGGAATTTGTGGATAATCAGAATGTACTCGATCTAATTGAGAAGGTAATGTCTATGAGTATTTTAGAAGCGGTATGTATAGTTTTACGAAGCATCAAGTACTTATTGATTAATGATCCTTGAACACTACATGCAGAAACCTGGAGGAATAATTGCACTCCTGGATGAGGCATGGTATGAATAGTGATCTTCACAAAAAAAAAGAACTCCCTATATAGCTGTATGTACAAGCTAACACTTCCAGTAGTATCAAACATACAAGGCACATAAGTGCTTCAGCAAGCCAAAACTTGCTCGGACAACCTTTACAATCAATCACTATGCAGGAGATGTAAGCAATAATTCAGTGATAGTACGGTAACTTAGTTCTATCAGTAAGGATTTTGAACACTGTTATACTAAACAGGTCACATATCAAGCCGACCAGTTTCTTGGCAAGAACAAAGACTATATGGTGGCTGAACACCAAGCTCTACTTAATGTTCAGTAACCTTCTATTTCATAATGCATGCAGCAATAACTACAAGCACTCATGGAAACAATTAAATTAAATAATTTGCTGCATTATTTTCTAGTACTTGTGTTTCTTATGTTTGTAAGCACATTTTAGGCTTTTCTGATTATGAAGCAAATGCAGAAGCACATGTTTCTTATGCTAGGTTGGTAAGCACTACATTGTGGATGCTACCTCGGAGGAAGAATCCCATATGAGTGCTTTTAGGGTGAGCGCCGACTAGGGGGAGACACCGCTAGGTGGAGGGGGAGCGCCGGCTGGGGGAGATGCCGGTCGGGGGGAGTCGCCGCTAGGGGGAGTTGCCGTCGGGGGGAGGGGGAGCACCGGCCGGGGGGGGGTCGTCACTGGGAGGTTCGCCGACCGAGGGAGTTAAGGAGATTCAGATCTGCGCCGTCGGCCAGGGGAGATGCCGCCGAGGTGAGGGGGAGCACCGGCCTAAGGGAGTCGCCGGCCGGGGGAAGCACCAGCCCGGGGAGATCTTGGTCGCCAGGGAGGGGGGACAGCCCGACAGGGGTTCAGATCTCAGATCCGGAGCGCCTAGCCGCCTGAGGGCTGGGGCATGGGCTGATAGGCGGCTTAGGGCTGGGGCTGGGGCTGGGTGGGAGTGACCGAGTGCTCGATGTCCCATTCCGTTTTCACCCCCTAACTCTGACCTCTTTTTCCCAGCTATTGCGTACGGTCGAGGCAAATCGAGCCTTGTTGATGCTGCGCCATTAGACTCGAGTACCGCCATAGCTGAGCTATCGAGGACCTTATCGAAGCACAACGCCTAACACAGTGGAGCATAGAATCGCGTCCCCACGACCAGGATTTTCAAAGGAAATGTGAAGGTTTTCAATTTCCATAGGAAATGGCACTGTTTATCCCTTTGATTCGTTGAATTTGGGCTTAAGAAAAGTGAAGGAATTTTTCTTTCGACATTAGTTTTGTAGGAGAAACAAACAGAAAAGAAAACTAATCTATTCTGACCTGTTTTCCATCTATCGTGTAGAACAAGGAAAATCGAGCTAACCAGGATCGATAGGTCAATATTAGTTAAAGGTCTTTGGTCTTGTTTGATCATAAAACATTCTAATAAAATACTTCTAATTTAATCTTTTTTACAACAGTCTCGTACGAAAAACGAAGGGAGAAAAGAATCCAGTCTTAACTGTTTTCCATCTATAGTATAGAATCAAGGAAAATCGGGCTGACGAGGATTTCTGGCAAGGTCAATATTTTACGATCAAAGTTTCTGTAAATACTATACCCACATATTAAGAGCTCATTTAACATATAGTTATGTCTACGACTACAATGCAAAGAAAGCCTTATCTCCTTTAGTAACAAACTAATCAGAAGCCAATAATAACTAGATATAACCAAGTGACAACCATTGTTGGACAATAGCGACCAGTCATACGGTTTTAATAAGCTTTGACCAGGTAAACTAGTCGAAAGATATATCAGTTTCTCACATGATTAATGATTAACGGGAGAGCGCTTATTGGCACATGTGTAACTTACAATGGTTAGCCAAGGGGCAATAGTTGGCCAAGGAACAAAATGGTTCAAGACTTAAGGATGACACATGCCTGAAGGCAAAAGATGTCTGTAGCAATATTAACTATCATCCCTTAGATATGCATAAATAGGAAGGCCCGCGTGTCCGAAAGAACAATTTCATCTCATTTGGATCTGGATCGAATTTCGTTCTAATCCAGATTCATTTGTATAACATTTTTTCCTTGTCCTTAGCAATGAAGTCTTATTTTATCGTACTCTTGTATATTTATATTTCCATAGGTTTGACAGGATCCTTGTCCCGATCATCGACACGAACTTTGTTGATGCTGCGCCATTAGACTTGAGCACCGCTACCGCTGCCGTAGTTTGAGCAGTCAAGAACCTTGTTGAAGCACAAACCCCAAACGGAGTGGAACATAGAATCGCGTCACTACCACCGGTCACCGCCAAATATGGGCATCGTCGCTGAATTTGCCAGTCGGCACATGCGAATCACACGGCCAGATCGAGCGTAGTCGCCCTTCGCTGCTTCACCCGATCCGTCGTGCCGCTCTGAGCTTGCTGATTGCTGAGCTTTGAACCTGGCTTCAACTGTGCCAGGAGCATGGAATGGAATGAAATTTCGTTTTCGGATCTCATCTTAGAGGGGGTCGAAATCTAAAATTTTAACGAAATTTTAGAATTTCAATTGAAACCCGGTCAAAATTTGAAATTCAAAACTTTTTAAGACAGAAAAACTGGAATTTCGGCATTTTTTCAACACCTATGAACTGATCTTCGGAGGCTAAAAAATTTGGAAAGTGGTACATGGTATGAAACTGAGCTTGTTGGAACCTGGGACCTCATGGTGATCCTGCATGCCGAGTACCAACTGAGCTAACCAAGTTTGTTGTTAAGATCTTGAATTAGTAAGCTCTTATATATAACTTTTATATGTATAAATTTTTGCATGTGCACCCCTCCAAATCAGGCACCAATATGTGCTAAACTCGGTCCTAAAAACCGAAATTTCCGAAATACTATAGCAATTTGAAATTTTTAGAGTTTTTTTCCACTGGGATTTGAAACCTTGTCCTCGGCCAAAATTTTCGGAATTTTGAACCTTGGCCATAAGTCATGGCTCACGAATCCGGACGTAGGAGAAAAGGACAAGACATGGCATCAAAGGGTTATACTATGGCAACTAGGCTATATAGCCTCTGGTTAGAAAAGGAAGTTATATATATATATATATATATATATATATATATATATATATATATATATATATATATATATATATATATATATATATATATATATATATATATATATATATATATATATATATATATATATGTGTGTGTGAAAATGGTTCTATACTGAAGTACTGAACTTATATACATATATATACATACACACACATTGATAAACATATATATACTCCCACCTTCAATATACAACTTAAACAAACGTGTTATACTTTTTTTATCACTTTTGGTATACTTAAATAGTAATTCTAAGATACTCCAATATGACATGGTTGTAAATATTTCATCAAAGCCCTTTTATTTTTATTGTATACCTTTTTCACACGTAAAAGAAGTACATATACAAATTATACTATAAAGAGTAGGGGTGAAAACGGATCGGATACGGACGAATAATAGCTCTACCATATTTGTTTTCATATTTTTTCTCGGATGCGGATACGGATACGGATAGTCCGGATACGAATACGGATAATATCGAATACAGATACAGATTGAATACGAATCGAATCGGATACGGTTTCGAATATTTTATCGGAACATGATAACCCCTTAGATTGTATATAAAAAGTCAACGAAAACACATAACTAGTTGATTTGATGAAAATGTTATTGAAAATTGAACAAATATAAGCATTTTCATTCACTTAGACAATAAGTAGATACCATGTCGCAAATAAAATTATATAAGACTTAGTTTATCACACACATACAATTAGTTCATTATACACGTAGATCAAAACACAAAAATGAAGGTAACCTTTACTCAAAGATACAAATGGAGGCAAACATATAACACATTAAAAGTTTGATAATACTTAAATATCACGTCTCTAGAAAAAGTATATAACGCATATATATAATGATCCAAGATTTATATTCTTTGTTGAATTATGTTAAAAATAATAAATTATGTATTTATGAGTTTTTATGATTTTTAGCTACTTATTTAAATATTTTCCTATTAAGAATAGGAATATTTGAATTTTTGAGAAAATTAAAAATCTGATAAAATCTTGAAAATAATTTTTAAAATGTTAGATTATTTCTAGAACTTTCTCAAAAAAAATTCATAATTTTTGGAGTTGGTTTGCTAATTTTAATAATTGAAACTTACTTTATGGATTAATTAAATTATAAAATAATTCTGAAATTAAGAAACATTTTTGGGCCAGAAGAGTAGTTTTGGCCCAGCCCATATGTATATCCGGATATCCGATCCATCAATATCCGGATTATCCGAATCCGTATCCGTATCCGACGGATAGTGAGCTACCGAATCCGTATCCGTATCCGACAAAAAAAATCCGTATCCGATCCGACAGAATCTGTATCCGAAAATATACGGATCGATCGGAAACTATCCGATCCGTTTTCATCCCTAATAAAGAGTGCACCATGACGAAATTTTTTATGGAATTCATATTGGAGTATGTTATAATCAGTATTAGGGTATGCTCAAAAGGATAAAGAGATACGATAACATCATTTAAACGGTATACTTGAATGGGGGTATATACCTCTAGAGTATGGAACAATTTTCATATATACATATATATAACACAATATTAAAAAAAATATGATCCACTTTGAGTCCACATCTTAGACCTAGTGGAGTCTAGACGTGAAGAGAGGTGTTGAAGCATATTATCTTCCTTTTTCTCATCAGCTTTTAAATGTGAGTTGAGAGGGAAGTGTTAAAGTAAATTATTCACCTTTCCTCGTCAACTTTTGAACCTGCATTGAGGATGCGTGAATTCATAAAGATTCGTTACAGTCTGTTTTGGCCATACTTGGAACACATCAATTTTACAGGGGCTTGCTAGAATTTTATGGCAAAGTTCAACTCTAGCAGTAATTAGAAAAAATATCGTGTTTCATAAGGGTTTTAACTTTTGTTATTAGACATAACTCAAAATATTAAGTTTGGCCGACCCAAAGATATTTTGAACCTCTAGACATTTTCGTCGAGTCTTTTTTATTAATTGAGATTTTTCGTTTGAGTCATTTTAGCCATGATGATTGTAGGTTGGGCCGTACCTGCATCAACTATCTTAAAACTTCCAAAATCTCCAAAACTTTAATCTTTTGTAGGACTCCCAAAACTTTAATCAAGTGGATCCATAAATCTATTCATTCGAGCCGGTTACGACGGCCCGCGTTTCCTGTCGCACGACCACAAACAGAAGTACGAAAGATACCGGGCTTTTCCACTCACTCTTTAGCCCAATGATACTAGTAGTGCAAACATGAATTGGGTAAAAAAAAAAAAAAATCAAGCCCAAGATCACAACAAAGCTACACATTACTACTTATAAATCGAGCCCAGCCAGCTTTCCTTGTTTTGATTCTCGACTTTTCTTCTTCTCTTTGTTTTGAGAGGTGCGTGCTCCACATAGGGACCAACACATGTTTTGGTTATGCGCTAATATGTCAAACAGGGACCATGCCTTAAAGCACATCCTCTAAAGCTAAGATACCGACAAATACAAGTCATTTTGATTATTGATATGGTTCTTAAAACATCACTAATTTATACCTAATATATTTATAAACTCAGTAAAATGATAATTTGTGAAAGTATTTTTCAAGCCATATACATATGTATATACCTATATATGATATACATGGCCACATATCTAGTGAAAACCCATTTTATCGTGAAAACTCCGTGAAATCTATATGTAAAAGTTTTGAAAAATTCTCAGAAAATTCTCATACGTAGGGGGAAGTGAGATTCTACAATCCTGTAAAATTTGAAGTCCAAACTTAATCTCATTTGAAAGTTATGAAAAAGACAAATTCAGCCTAAATAGTGATTTTCACTATTTAGCACTATTCATTTTGCCATTTGTCTTCTTCATATCTTTCAAATGCGATTAAGTTTGGTCTTCAAATTTTATAGTATTGTAAAAGCTTACCTCTCTTACGTATGATAATTTTTTTGAAACTTTTTCAAAACTTATACACGTGGGTTTCACGGAGTTTTCATAATAAAAGAGGTTTAAACTAGATATATTGCCTATATGTATATATAGGCAACATATCTAGTGAAAACCCTTTACTGTGAAAACTTCGCGAAATCCACGTGTACAAGTTTTCAAAAATTCTCAAAAAATCACCATACGTAGGGGAGATGAGCTTTACAATTCTGAAAAATTTGAAAACCAAACTCAATCACATTTGAAAGATATGAAAAAAAACAAACAGCGAGATGAATAGTGTTGAACAGTGAAAAAAAATACTATTTAAGCTGAATTTGTCTTTTTCATATCTTTCAAATGCAATTGAGTTTGGTTTTCAAATTTTGCAGGATTGTAGAAGTTCACCTCCCCTACGTATGGTAATTTTTTGAGAATTTTTGAAAACTTGTACACATAGGTTTTACAGAGTTTTCACGGTAAAAGGGGTTTTCACTAGATATATTGCCATACATATATATATATACACACACATATATATGTATATATGTATGTGTATGTGTGTATATATATATGTATATATGCATACGGTAATGCTAATTTGTGCATACGCGTAGAACTAGTTATTCAACGCGCTTGCCGTAACCAACGTTTTGGTGGAACAAGACTATAGCCTATGGCCCATTAACATGTTCTGGTCAAAAAACTGCACGCGTGTGTAACCAACCAGAATAATAGCTAGTAAGGCCCTCTTCGTGATAGATTCTGATTATGCAGATTCTGGATTATAGCCAATTGTAAGCGGCTGCCTGAAAAATCCACTGGCTGAAGAATCTGGTCGTTCGGCAATCCTGATTGTTTATAGGGTTGATTGTCTGTGCTGAGTGAGAAATGACTAAAATGCCCTGAAGGGAATGATGGCTTGTTTTGTTGCTGATTTAGTGTACATATCACCGTTTTTATTACCGTTGGACAATTTTGATTGATTTTTTTTGTTAAGGATGTAAAATAGTGATTGGATAATTTCGAATGTATTTGTAATGATGCAAATGAGGACTAGTTTCGATCCTAACATTCTCGCAATAGTTAGTAAAAGATCCACACAAGCACTGATATGGCTAGGTCCAACAAACATATCATACAACACTACTTTCAAATCAAAGCTGCAACCATAGTGTCACGCAATGTTGCCATATCATCATCACCCTCTGTGGTTTCATCACCATCTTCCTCAATATCTTCATTTGACATATCTTCATCAACAAAGGCTTCATCTATTTCTAGGTTGAAGTTGAAGAATAGATTACAACAAGCAAACAGCAGCAATGCAACAACGTTATGAGAAGCAGTAAACACAGGAAACCACGATAGTAGGACAACAAATTTAGAGTTCATCATGCATGCATTCGATGCCTATCTGCAACAACTTTCAGTTTGTTTGAATTGTTTGAAGAAAAAAGATCTAACTTATCTGATGTTACAGAAGTGATGATCAATAAACATCTTTTTTCACAACATATTCTTCCCATCACATATTTTATCCCCAAACGTACAAAGAATGCCAGATGAATAATCAGGAGCAAAACTGATGGCCCCCAGATGCCAACAATGTCGAGAAGTTACAGGTGTGGTGGCTCCAAATCGACGGTCATGTCCAGTTTCTTCACTTCTTGCCAGGTTGTCCACGCAACTTAACTAACAATTTTGGCGAGCCGATTCAGCTGGTGCTATTTACCAACTGATAGCATCTTCTGAAGCTAAAAATATAAACAGGTAGAATAAAATAACAGAAAACCTGCAAGGGGATTACCTGAGACACTTCATTCTCTGGTTGCAACCAACCATTCCAACCAAAAAACAACTAAATAGCATCTTTTTTAAGTAGGCTTCACAGTAGTCAATCAAGAACCATATTGTCGTAACATCTTTGCAATTGACAAGTACTGATTTGGATTATTGAATTAGCTATCTAGGATATGAGAGTTGAGCATTTCCAGCTTAAAGGAAAAGGTACCAATGTGCCAAATCCATGCATATTCACCTAAAAAAGATGTTTCAAAGGCTGATTTTACCTTCCAAAATTTCTCCAGAACAACTTCCAACACTAATATTATGTCGGGACCCGAATATGCAAATTCGAACCCTCTGTGTATACTGCACTAGTCCAGGATCACGCTAGTGCACACAGGCTCAACATAGATGAATATCACAATCATACATAGCGGAAACATTACGAAAAACATCATTTGTTAATTAATACCTGTTGAACGACCTTATAGTCAACTTACATGACTATGCCTCGCAAGTCTGAAAAGCAAGTTAAACTGTAGCGGAATGAAAACGTAGATAAACCGCTCAGTATACCACAGACAACTGACAAGGCTCGAACCCTAAATATTCGTCTCCTCCTGGTACTCCTTCTCCAGCACTGGTGTAGACTCCTCAACTGATGATTTGTTGGTGGCAAGGGTGAGTACTTAAAGCACTCAACAAGTTGTGCACAGAATGCAATCCTAACATAACTATATGCAAGGCTTATTTCAATGGAATGGTTAACATGGTTCTTTTGCAGTAAAGCAGCATTTACGAAAAAGTACAATAAATAGATTGTAAAGACGATAAAACAAATAACAGTATAGATAGGTTCAACATTTCTCAAGTACACAAAGGTATCCAATCCAAAGTCAAGTTCTAACCTTCTATATGGCAATCCTGTCATCCCAACCAAGTTTTTCATTTAATTAAGCTAACATTTAACTGTAATTCCTAAGCATTGCTCAATACCGCAAGCACGGCTATCCGAATGGATTTACACTCTGCAGAGGTTATGCACTTTACCCACACAACATGACTATCTCTTGTTGTCAAGCTATTAACACACTTCCTTTGGTGTGTCGGCGGAGAGATCATGACAAAGCCTTTACAAAAGCTCTGCCTTAACCCAGTACTACCCGCTAAGGTTTCTACCTGAAGGGTTAAACCGCCACAACAGGGCCCCCCCTCTTGCACCATGTGAGTTGTGAACCCGGGACTCACACCACCATTAGTAGTACCAAAGCTAAAACATTGCTATTTAATCAGTTAGGTTGTTCCATACCAGACATGTGGTTGCATGGTTGACTCAGGTCAAAGGCTTGCAAGGTTAAGTCCTTAAGATGATCGAGGCAACACTTCCATATACCCTCTGCCATACGGCCCACCTTGGCATACTTGCCCCTTGCCACTTGCCCCAATCTAAATGATTATCACCCCAGTTGATTACCAAGCACCACGTGCTATCAACAAGTCAATATCGTTGCGTGACATCCTCTATCACCACAACTCAATATCATCGTGTGACAACACCCAATACACAAATTCATAATCATATTCCATAATCCATTAGTCAAGATTAAACATTGATGATTCAAGTACATGTGATGCGTGGCATGGCTAAGCATACTAACACGGTCTAACCAACCCATGTTGATTTTAGTATAAACTAACTATAGTAAACCAATCTAGGGTGACAATAGATCATGACGTACAAATAACAAGGTAGGGTATAGATCAAATTGGTTGAATAGCTAAGTCCCAATTTAATTTGAAATAATTGTATACATGAAATAATATGCAATAGGGTAAAACAATATAGCGATTTTATAAACATGGGTTCAACATGATCAAAGTACAACTTGCCTTAGAAAAGTCCTTATTCTTACTCTGGACCTTGGTCTTGAGTCGATGGATCTTCCTCAAATGCGTCCCGCAAATCAACGTCTACGCGAAACGAGAGAGAAAGTAAAATAAACACTAAAATAGATAGCAAATAAACTTCAAAAATTAAATAAAATTTGCCATTAGATAGATCTCAATTTTACAAATTTTTAGAAATTTGAATGACTTCAATCGGAGCTCATATAAGTGAGAATGGGCTCGAGAAAAATTCAAAAATTCTAAAAATTAGAAATCAAATAATAAGCCGAATTATTTTTATTTTGAAGAAGATAATTATTGTGTCATGCCGACGTCAGCCCTGACCCGAGCCAACCAGGATGTGACACGTGTCCCTCGGTACATGGACTCAGTCCATGAACCTCATTGGTCCACAGTGCACCCGGTCCACACAGATCTGGACCGCTGACATGCGGGTCCCGCATCACGCTGACTCAGCCTGCGCAACTCTTACGCAGCCCGCCACGCAAGTGAACACGTCGGCTACTGGTGCTGACATAGCGGCCTCGTGGAAGACAAGTGGCGTCGGAAGACCTCGTCCACGTAGGACAACGGTGCTCTCGGCCCGATGGTCGCCAACGGCGAGAACGAAAGGTACTGCCAGACAGACCTCAACATCGCGCACACGATTACGCGGTCGGCTTCCTACCTAGCTTCTCGGAATGTCAGAGACGACAACGAACACGGCGGCGATTCTAGGGTTTACGGCGGCGCGACACTCCGATGATCCTCCATCAACTCTAACGCGCGCATGAGCTTCCTTGAGATGCGGCGAAGCGAAAGGCAACAACGGCAAGCACTATCTACCATGGACGGTGGCGAATCGTTGATTTCTCTTTCACGGTGGCACATGACGTAGATCGCAAATTACAGTGAAACGGCGACGATTCTTGACTGGTGCGCTTAGGGCTTTGATCGGCGGAATCAAGGCGAATCAGTGCTCCCTTTTATAGCGTCGCTACCCCTATCCGGCGGTGACTTGGATAGAGAGTCCGCGACGGCTACGACGATGGGTCTTGAACGGACACGATAGAGATGATGAACGAGATGACAATACGTGGTGAATCCAACAGACAAATGCAGCGACGCGTAGAGTTCCTAACCAAACACGCGTACGTTCCAACGGCGCGCATTCGGTAGAGTTCCAGACCGAAACGCCTCAACTCATGGCCCTCCGATCTCGATCCAATGGTTGGTGCGATTGCTTCTAGAAGACGGGCCGAACCGGGCGAAAACAGTATGGGCTCCGGCCTAACATTGTTTGAAGGGATTTTCTTAATTAAAATATTTTCAAAAAATATTTTAATTAGTTTTAGGCAATAAAAATATCAGAAAAATTCAACAAAATTCTCATAAATACTTTGAGAAATTTTGAACTCAAATAAAATATTTTTAGTCCAACTTTATATTAACTTTATCTATATTTAATTAATTTCTCAAAAGGTCAATATACTTAATTTAAAATGAATCCAAATAAATTCCAGTAAAATCCAATAAATTTAGAAAAATCACAAAATGCACAAATAGCAATAAAATAATATCATAAGCAAATTTTGGGATGTTACATATTACATATCGAGATGTCCACATCTCATACTGACCAAATTCTGAATTAGGGTTCTAAATGCTGAGTTGCAGTAAGTCTAGGACACTTGGTAGATCGATCCTCATGGCAACTATATATGCATGTTATTGCATTGTGGTTTGTTACTGTTGGAAGGCAGACAAAAACTAATCCAACTTGGTTTAGTTGTTGACTATCTGAACTCCAAAAAAGGCAGGTTAATCCAGCTTCCAAAACATACTTGAGAATTAGTTGTGTGTTTCCATAGTTTTTGTTGGGAAACCCTGATGGCCCATTGAAGGCCCATATGGTCCCTTAGCCTAAACCCTAGGTGAGCGCTATAAAAGGAGGAGGGGGTCCCCCCTATGTACCAGCAATCATTAGTAATAAAGAATTTCCGCTGTTGCTCTCCGTAAACACGTGTCTCTCTCTCTTTCTGTTCTCCAATTCAGATCTGTTCGGGAACCCCGGACTATTCGATAGCGAGGTTCCTTAACACGTTATCAGCACGAAGCTTTACCGGAGATCAGTTTTGAAAAGAAATCGTGTAGCGCCCAAATGGAAGAGATATGCATTGTTGATAGTGGCACAACAAATACCATCTTAAGAGAGTCTAAGTATTTCCAGTCGATCACGAAGAACGTTGGAAAGATTACTACAATCGCAGGAAGCGACTCATATGTAATCGGTTCAGGAAGAGCCACTATTATATTGCCTATGGGTACAACTCTGGTAATTGAAGAAGCTCTTTTGTACCCTGAATCAACGCGCACTCTCTTAAGCTTTAAAGACATCCACGCCAATGGTTTTCACGTAGAAACCAATAAAGAAAATGGCAAAGAATACTTGTGCATTGTGAAGCACGCGGTATGTGGAAAAATGGTATTAGAAAAATGTCCCTCATATGAATCTGGGTTGTACTACACGAATATTCATGCACCCGAAGTGTATAATTCCTTGAAAACTGTTTTTAGAAGCTCTGAGTTATTTTCTTTATGGCATGGTAGATTAGGCCATCCTGGTCTTAGAATGATGAGAAATATAGTGAACAACTCACAAGGTCATGGTATTAATGTTAAAAATTTCCCGAATCATCAAGATTTTGTGTGCCCTGCATGTGCCACCGAGGAATTAATAACTAGACCCTCTGTCATGAAAGTGCAAAGTGAAATCCCTGCATTCCTGAAACGCATCCTGGGGGATATTTGCGGTCCGATTCAGCCCCTGTCAGGACCGTTTCGATACTTTATGGTGCTCATCGATGCTTCCTCGAAATGGTCGCATGTATGCTTGTTGTCAACAAGAAACCATGCTTTTGCAAAGCTGATCTTGCAGATCATAAGAATTAAGAATGCTTTCCCTGATCATCGCGTGAAGTCCATTAGAATGGACAATGCCGGAGAATTTACTTCAAAGGCATTTGATGATTATTGCACAACAACGAGGATAGCGATTGAGCACTCAGCATCGCACGTCCATACGCGAGAATGGACTAGCGAAGCACTAATAAAGAGGATTAAGTTCATTGCCAGACCGCTTTTGTAGAGTTGTAACTTGCCCAACACTTGTTGGGGGACATGCAGTCCTGCACGCAGCAGCTCTTATCAATTTCAGATCGTCGGCCTAGAACATCCATTCTCCTATGTAGCTTGTGCACGGGATCATCCCGAAGATCTCCCATCTTAGAAAATTTGGGTGTATGGTATATGTACCTATACCACTGAAAGGACAGGGGATGTCGCCTAGAGGGGGGGGGGGTGAATAGGCGAATTAAAAACTTTGTAACTAAATGCAGCGGAATAAAAATATTGCAGCTAAATAAAATCTCCCGAGAGACTCAACCCGGAATGTCCGGGATATTTAACCCGGATACTCCGGATTATCCGGACTGTCCGGGTTCAGTGGTCCGGACACTCCGGACTGAGGATCTTCAAGAGGGATTTTAAATCTCTGCAATATTTCAACAATCTACTTGAATACAAAAGATCTAAATGCTATCAGGTACATGGGGATGATGAAGATCTAGAGCCAAACACAACAATAGAGTAGATCGGGCAATTTCAAGATTCAAAAACAAATACTAAAGCAAGAGAAAGAAGCAAACTTGGAGACGATGATTTTTCACCCGAAGTTCGGATCCTTGAGGGGATCCTACGTCTCCGTTGAGGCGGCTCGGTCACACTTGAGTCGGGGTCTCTTTCAACCCTCTTCCTCCCGGTGTTGCACAAATGCACTCGCCGGTCTTCACTCCTTTGATTCCTTCCCTTACGGAGGCGGAACCGACCTTCACAAACTTCCCACGGCCAACCACACAAAGCTCCGGTGGCTCGTAGGCGACCTCCTAGCCGTCTAGGAGTCCTCAACCTCCAAGAGTAACAAATGCTCACAAAGAACAAGCTTGGAGATGAAATCAAGTGCTCAAACAACTCAAAACTCACTCCCCAAACTCTTCCCAACCCTTCTCACAAAGGGAACACTTAGATCTAAGAGTAAAAGCTTCCTCAAAGCCCCCACACAGCCCCCCAAAAGCCTCTAAAAAAATCCACACGAAAAGCCTCTTCAAAAAGAGGGAGGATGGGCTATAAATAGAACTCCCCAAAAACTAGCCGTTGTGGGCAGGCTGCGCACAACCCGGAGACTCCGGACATTACCCCGGAGACTCCGGATTGGAAGGATCAGCTCATCCCGAGAGAGCCAACCCGGAGACTCCGGACAAACACCCCGGAGACTCCGGACTAATTCAACCCGGAGTGTCCGGACTAAACACCGGATCCTCCGGACCAACCGAGAGCAGCCACCGAGGGTGCCAACCCGGAATGTCCGGATTGAATATCCGGATACTCCGGATTGCACTGGCCAGCCCGACGAAAACGAGTATAACTTCTGACTCCGGACTCCGATTTCAGCGATTTTGGACTCTACCAAAAGCTAAGACCGAGGGCTACACAACCAACAAGATCTCACTATCCAAAACTCAAAGGATAACCACAGATTTCACAAAGAAATCAAGAGAGACCTACAACCCTCACTTTCCCAAGACTACCAACACCACTCTCTTTCTAAGTTTCACAAGGATGGATCACTTGAGCACTTGACACATCTAAAAGTCATTCGACATCGCATCCCTCTTAATAGTACGGCAATCCTTAGACTCAAATTAAATCAAAGATAATATAAGTCTAGAAATAGTCACTTGCCGTCTTCTTTCTTGATGTCGATGCATGAAGACCTTCACTATATAATTGATGACATCTTCGCCTTGTCCAACTCGACTCGATTCACCTCATGAGACTCTCGTCCTATCAACCTTGACTTGATCATCCTCTCTGACGATCTCCACGCCAAGTCGCTCTTGACTTAGTCCTCAACTCTTGGTGACACCGCCGTCTTGTTGACCTCAGCTTAATGATCATCCTCCAAGATACCTTGGTCATCATACACAGACGGGACCTAATTCTTTCCAAACTACTCATGAAAGACATTAGTCCCAAAAGCTCAATAGATATGAACAAATTGATATTTGTGAGCAGTTGATTTCAACAAGTGTTTCATATAAAGAAGCACAATATAAATGGAAACACTTGACATAAGAAATGTTCTCTACTAAGTACATCATGATGAATATGTAATTGATCTATATGCACTAGAGAGATAATTGCCAATATGATGAATCAATTAAATCATGGCAAGGATCACAGACTTTACTTAAATAAAGCACATGATAGAATATACACGAATTGTACATGTGCAAATAATATTTGGAGTAAGAGTAAATATGTGATCCAACACTAGATAAACTTCACTAAGAGAATTGCATGAGAAGATATACAAATAAAAGATGCATGCACCAAGTCAATCTATAGCAATATGAAGTTTAACTCTAGTTAATACATGCATACCATAATGAACTCAAATGAATATATATGCACAAATAAATATGACATGAACCAATGTGCATATATATAATCAACATGCTACTTGGAGTTCACTATGCATTTGCACGAAAGGAATGCAATAACAAATATAGAATAGATACCAAAATTACATACCTTATCTTTGCTTAACCATCCTATTTGATTTTCCTCTAAAAGATGAGACTGATACTCAACTAGGCAATAACATGTTAGTCTCATAGCAATATAATCATATTAGAGGTTTGTCATTTGCTAAGCACTAAGTTAAGCATTTACTTAATTACATAGATTATCATTATGAGTGTTTGTCATTAATCACCAAAATAACATAAGTGCCTAGATGCACTTTCAATCTCCCCCTTTTTGGTGATTTATGACAAACCTATTATCAATTGCACCAAATGACAATATTAAGATATTTTAGCATTAAAACAAGCATAAAGATACAATAAGAGATCATACTTACAAATCATCTCTTTTTGTCAATCGATTAGGGGACAATTGATAAATCCATAAATTCTCCCCCTTTTGTCATTAATCCCAAAAAGGTGCTTAAACGATTCTTACTGTTTATTCAATAAAATCTGTTCTCCCCCTTGATTGCACACTCAATAAAAAGATTAGGGAGAAAATAAAATAAAGATAAGGAGCTCCCCCTAAATCTAGGCAAGATATGATACCAATTATTTCCAAGATTTAGGTAATAGATTTTTCTAGTTATACCAAATTAAAGAAGTCATGATTCTTAGGATATAAGTGATGCTTAAACATGACACACGAATATGATTTCACATATTCTTTAAACATCAAGATCATATAGCAAATTTATATAATTTAAGCACATGCTCATGATCAAATTAAATTCTAACAATCATGATCATATAAAGAAGATTACACAAGAAGGAATTGCTTTTATGATCACAAGATGTATACAAGATCATGAATCAAGGTTGTATAAGTAAGATGCACTTTCATATCAAGAATTTCATAAACTTATCAAGGGCATACCTCTTTGCAATGTGTCACCCATATGTACCTTTTAGTTCTTGATAATGCCGAATGCAAGTTAGATGACACTTCAAAACAATTTAGGATTAGAGGATACCTCTTGAAAGATACCAATTTATCATACCAATTGAAAGATACAACACCATTTAGAATAACACAATTTAGCATAATGGTGTGCACAGACATTATTGGATATGGTCAGAAAAGAAACACGTCCCTTTGTCGATTCTTGTCCACCGCATGTTCGAATTGGTCATGATCACCGCGCCCGGTCTTAGATCCCTCGTACTATGGAGCTCCTCTCCATTTCCTTCATCCCACCGTCGAAGATGACCCCTTTTCCAATACCTTGAACATCAATAGACAAGCACACGATTTCTGGGAACAAATATCTTTTAATTTGATCCAAGTTAGTTTGATAATGTCTAAGTACAACATGCACGATATAGATGATATACAAGATAATACTCTTTGCATGCAATGAAATTCAAGATATCAATTAAAGATTTTATTACACCACTTTACAATGAAAATATTTGAAACTCATTCAAATTTGATCTTGACATCCACTTGTAAGAGAGACAATGAGTAAAACACATTCAAACTCACTCTTGAGCTTACAAGGGAAATTTTCTCTTTTCCATAATAAATTCGAAGTTATGCAAGAGAGAAAACATTTTGAGGCTAAGATACAATTAAATCCAATTTCCAAAAGAACTTAGCCAAAAGATGCACTTTCATTGGAATGAAAACTTAAATAGATATGCTCCACTTTGAATCTTGGAGCAATGAATAAGTTCATTTAGTTTTCATCTTGAAAGGCTTGCCAAGATTCCAATTTAAAACTCTTAAAATCTCAAAAAGATACAAATAGCAGCACAAAATCGATTATAGCTTTTAAACCATTGCTCAAAAAAAAACATCAACGCGGAACAGATTCGTCTCGAAATCCTCTTCGAGGGCTATGAAGACTGAATATTGATTTGAGCAAAGGAGAAACCCCAAAAATAGGATGAACAAGATATTGCAAGAAAGTATAGATAGCAATTTAAGAATTTGGGCCGAGCAGTACAACCCGGATACTCCGGTGTTTTTGATCCGGAGTGTCCGGATAATCCGGATACTCCGGATAGATTACCCGGATACTCCGGGTTGTTCAGCTTCATCCCTAAAACTGAATATTTTGAATTTGGGTCAAATCTTGATCAAATGAAGTCCAATAGTCATAAGATTTTGCAGAAATGATCCATGAACATCCAAGAGACTTTTTCCAAAAGGATTTTCTAAAATATCACTCTCAAATAAAATATAGGCCATTAGAAGCATTGAAGGTTTAGTTTTGACACTAAGTCAAATAAAGTCAACAATCTTGCACATGAGTTCAAATAAATTTGAGAATTTTCAGATATGAACTCCATATGTGAGAGAAGGTTTTCCAACAAGGATTTTTAATAAATAAATTTTATTTCGAGAAATATGATGAAAGATGCATATGAAACACATAAAAGATTAAGATTTTCACCAAATCCTCAAAATGGAACCAAATGAGTTTTGAATGGTAATATGCACTTATATGGATTCATATGATTTAGAGAGATGTTTATAAGCCTATTTGCATAATCAAATCCATTCAAATCGTAAAATCCAACTTAATGCAAGAGTATGCCAAATAAGATCGAAAGAGAGAAAAAGGCATAACTATTTCAAATTAAGTTAAAATTATTTGAAATTAGGCATAAACATTATTTAGACTCCCAAGAAACTTTTTCAAAAATAATTTTCCAAAAAGGAGTCTCCAATCAAAAGATATGCCAAATTTTGCTTTGTAGGCATGATTTTTACTCAAAGAGAAGAAAAGTCAAAACTTTTTCAAATTGAGTCCAAATGGTTTGAAACTTTCCAGAAATAAACATTGGACTATTTAGAAGGTTTCCCAAGAAGAATTTAATTAAAATTAATTTTCTTTCAAAAGATATGACAAAATGCGCTTTGTAGGTTTGAAAAGAAATTGAATTTTCACCAAATGTTCAAAATGCATTCCGGATTGAAATTTATGGAGATTTGAACTTTCATAGCTTTTTATGAGTAAGAAATACTATTTCAATCCAAGATATGCAAATAAATCCAATTCAAATAGCGAAATCCACAAAATGCAACAACGGGTCATTTTGGGTCAATTGGATGATTTTGGCCAAATTCAAATGGCTATAACTTTTGAACGGTTGGTCGTTTGGAAAAACTTTGAACTAAAGAAATGCTTAAAATGACCAACCCTATGAGTTTTGTATTGACCACTTTTTCAAACTCCAAATAGATTTTGCTTTAGAAAAATTTGAAGTTAAATGCAAAAGCAAGATCACAAAGATCCTTTTTAGGCCAAAGTTTGACTTTTAGCTTCTAGCCAAGGGTTAGATACTTGAAAACATTTGAAATGCATTTGAAAACATTTTAGAAGACTATTTTCATAAGATTTTGCATTTCAAACAAATATTTTGCTTTTAACCCTTTTTGAAGCAAGTTAAATAGGAACTAGTTTTTCACAAAAAGCCTCAAAATACAACTCAATTTGGATTTCATGCAATTTCAATTTCCATGGCTTAGAATTGATTATCAAGATGGTTTCTAGCCAACATTTATAATGAAATCCAACTTGAATGCTAAGATTTGAGCAATATGCTTAAATAAGCTATTTTAGTTCAAACCAAGAATTTTGGCCAATTTTGATTTCAATATAGAATTTTCATTTTGAAAGCTTGTAAAACATTTGAAATACATATTAGAATACTTTTACAAAGCTTTTCACAATTTTGGGACTTTTAAACATAAGATTTGACTTTTGACCAAAATAGTCCTTTTGAAATAGCTATTTGTAAAACAAAGCCGAATATTTCAACACAAGATTCAAATGAAGAATAAGATGAGATATTGAGATTTGAATTTTGTGTGTGAGTCTAAGATACCATTTTGAACCAAGACACTACACAAGATCCAGTCCAAACGGAGAAACTCACTAAGTGCAATAATATGACTATTATGGGTCAAATATAGTTTTTCGGCGAGTTTCAAAATCAAATAACTTTTGATTGGTTGGTTTTTTGAAGATATTTTGAACATAAGAATTGTTAAGAATGACCAACTCTAGGATTTCTGTTTTGGAATTACTTTCAAATCCATTTTACATTTAATTCTATGAAAATTATAAGTTTAAATCCAAAACAAGATACTACTATCTAGATTTTGATCATGAAACTCATTTTCTTTTCAAAATAGATTTTGTGAAGCCAAAACCTTTGAAAAACATTTCAAATACATTTGTATACATTTTGCAACTAGTTTTTCACAAGAATACTAATGGTATACAAAATTTCGACTTTTGGCTAAATGGCTTGATTTTGAAAATATATATTTGCACTTATATAAATATGGGCACATGTAGGGATGTAATATACATGGTTATGATTTAGCACTCCCCCTTAATGTGCCACTATCCCAAACTTACTCAAGATTGCAATCAAAACAACTAATAAGCATGAGCAAGCATATAACAAGCAATCTAAATTGATTTTCATGAATAATGCAATATAACCTACACAAGGCTATAAGCTATAAGAATCAATTTAAATACTTGTTACCCGAGATGGCATTGGTTTATGATTGAAGTGAATGTCTTCAAGCTTGGCTTCTTTTTGCACATGATGGAATCATTCTCTTGATAAGCCAAAACTTCCAATGCATCTCCAAGCACCTACAATTCTTTTAGGCGCTTTTGGTACCCAATTTTGTTGGGTCCAAGAATGTTAGTCAAAATAGATTTTGGAACCCAAATGGTCCTAATATTAACATTTTGACAAGACTAACAAGACTAGGGATAGGTTTGCGATAATTATTCCTCCTAGGCAATTGATTGACATTTTTATAACAAGGCTTAGGAGGACAATGATACTTTGCAAAACTATTTCTAGTTTGATCTCTTCTAAGCATATGATAATTGAAATTATGCATTGGCTTAGAGGATCTAGCAAATCTAGCAAATGGCTTGCTATTGTTATTTTTCCTAAGCACATGATCAACATGATTTTTCTTAGTCTTAGGAAGTCTAGCATTTTGAGCAAACACATTTCTAGATTCATTTTTCCTAAGCAATTGAATATCATAATTTTGCAAATACTTGGGAGAATCGACAAACTTGGCAAACACATTGCCATTTTTGTCCTTCCTAAGCAAATAATGATCATTGACAATAATAGGCTTAGGGATGATACCTTTGGGACAATCCTTACCGATGTGTCCCTTTTTCCGACAGTTGTAGCAAGTAGGCTTTGAGCGTCTCTTCTTCTTCTTGACTTGCTCTTTGTCGGTTTGCCTCATTGTTAATGGTTGTGGCTTGATCTCCACTTTATTAGGGTACACGGAGGCGACGTGTCCCTTCTTGTTGCAAGCAAAGCACTTGATGATCTTCGAAAGTCTTTCGTTGTGCCTTGTCTTGCTAGTCTCCCTCTTGGGGATGTAGCCGAGTCCTCGCTTATCTTGAGGCGCCCTTGGCTTGCTCAAGATCTCGTCGAGAACGGCTTTTCCCTTGATGCACTTCCTCAAGTCATTTTCTAATCTAATGACTTTGGCCTTGAGCTCATTGTTTTCCTCTACAAGATTAGTCTCAATATGCATAGAGGAAGTGGAAACATTTGAATTTGAGCAACAAGGTAAATCATTGCAAGAGGTGGATATGTCTAATTTTGATGAAATATTAGGATTAATATTTAAGCAAGATATTTCATCAATTAAATCACATGAGACTCCTATATCCACCTTAGGCTTATGAATTTCTTTGGAAAGGAGGGATTCATGATTTTCTTGAAGCATGTTATAATCATTTTGAAGTGATTCATGTTCAAGCTTCAAAATTTTATATTTCTTTTTCTCCTTTCCAAGACATTTATTGAGCTCCTCAAGCAAATTCATAAGTTCATTATAAGTGAGCTCATCATCGTCATCATCGTCACTTACCTCATTCTTACCTTTCGCCATGAAGCAACGGATTTGTGATGGAAGAGCATCTTCATCGTCACTTGAGGCGGAGGTTGAGGTTGATGGAGATGTCGGTTCTTCATCACTTGAGCTTGAGGTGGAGCTTGATGTTCCATCTCCCAACATCTCTTCCTTAGTGCAATCCTCAATAGAAGTGGATGATTCAAATAATTCTTGAAGCTTTATCCACATTTCATGAGCGCTCTTGAGATTGCATATTCTATCAAAAATTTCATCGCTCACAACACAAAATAAAACATTAGTAGCTTGAGCGTCGAGATGTAGGCATTCCCTTTCTCCTTCAGTTGGAGCAACTTCATTCAATGGAGAGGAAAAGCCGACATCTACGATCCACCATATTTGGGGCTCATGGATTCAAAATGAGAAGTCATAATTAATTTCCATGAAGCATAATTTGTGCCATCTAGTACAAGTGGATTGTGTGAGTGCACTAATCTTCTAGTCGACATCCTTTACTCTCTAGACGGTTAAGTCTAACAAAGCAGAGACCTTGCCCTGATACCAATTGAAAGGACAGGGGATGTCGCCTAGAGGGGGGGGGGTGAATAGGCGAATTAAAAACTTTGTAACTAAATGCAGCGGAATAAAAATATTGCAGCTAAATAAAATCTCCCGAGAGACTCAACCCTGAATGTCCGGGATATTTAACTCGGATACTCGGATTATCCGGACTGTCTGGTTCAAAGGGTCCCACACTCGATGAGGATCTTCAAGAGGATTTTAAATCTCGCAATATTTCAACAATCTACTTGAATACAAAAGATCTAAATGCTATCGTACATGGGGATGATGAAGATCTAGAGCCAAACACAACAATAGAGTAGATCGGGCAATTTCAAGATTCAAAACAAATACTAAAGCAAGAGAAAGAAGCAAACTTGGAGACGATGATTTTTCACCCAAGTTCGGATCCTTGAGGGGATCCTACGTCTCCGTTGAGGCGGCTCGGTCACACTTGAGCCGGGTCTCTTTCAACCCTCTTCCTCTCGTTGTTGCTAAGACCGATTTCAGCGATTTTGGACTCTACCAAAAGCTAAGACCGAGGGCTACACAACCAACAAGATCTCACTATCCAAAACTCAAAGGATAACCACAGATTTCACAAAGAAATCAAGAGAGACCTACAACCCTCACTTTCCTAAGACTACCAACACCACTCTCTTTCTAAGTTTCACAAGGATGGATCACTTGAGCACTTGACACATCTAAAAGTCATTCGACATCGCATCCCTCTTAATAGTACGGCAATCCTTAGACTCAAATTAAATCAAAGATAATATAAGTCTAGAAATAGTCACTTGCCGTCTTCTTTCTTGATGTCGATGCATGAAGACCTTCACCATATAATTGATGACATCTTCGCCTTGTCCAACTCGACTCGATTCACCTCATGAGACTCTCGTCCTATCAACCTTGACTTGATCATCCTCTCTGACGATCTCCACGCCAAGTCGCTCTTGACTTAGTCCTCAACTCTTGGTGACACCGCCGTCTTGTTGACCTCAGCTTAATGATCATCCTCCAAGATACCTTGGTCATCATACACAGACGGGACCTAATTCTTTCCAAACTACTCATGAAAGACATTAGTCCCAAAAGCTCAATAGATATGAACAAATTGATATTTGTGAGCGTTGATTTCAACAAGTGTTTCATATAAAGAAGCACAATATAAATGGAAACACTTGACATAAGAAATGTTCTCTACTAAGTACATCATGATGAATATGTAATTGATCTATATGCACTAGAGAGATAATTGCCAATATGATGAATCAATTAAATCATGGCAAGGATCACAGACTTTACTTAAATAAAGCACATGATAGAATATACACGAATTGTACATGTGCAAATAATATTTGGAGTAAGAGTAAATATGTGATCCAACACTAGATAAACTTCACTAAGAGAATTGCATGAGAAGATATACAAATAAAAGATGCATGCACCAAGTCAATCTATAGCAATATGAAGTTTAACTCTAGTTAATACATGCATACCATAATGAACTCAAATGAATATATATGCACAAATAAATATGACATGAACCAATGTGCATATATATAATCAACATGCTACTTGGAGTTCACTATGCATTTGCACGAAAGGAATGCAATAACAAATATAGAATAGATACCAAAATTACATACCTTATCTTTGCTTAACCATCCTATTTGATTTTCCTCTAAAAGATGAGACTGATACTCAACTAGGCAATAACATGTTAGTCTCATAGCAATATAATCATATTAGAGGTTTGTCATTTGCTAAGCACTAAGTTAAGCATTTACTTAATTACATAGATTATCATTATGAGTGTTTGTCATTAATCACCAAAATAACATAAGTGCCTAGATGCACTTTCAATCTCCCCCTTTTTGGTGATTTATGACAAACCTATTATCAATTGCACCAAATGACAATATTAAGATATTTTAGCATTAAAACAAGCATAAAGATACAATAAGAGATCATACTTACAAATCATCCCTTTTGTCAATCGATTAGGGACAATTGATAAATCCATAAATTCTCCCCTTTTGTCATTAATCCCAAAAAGGTGCTTAAAAGATTCTTACTGTTTATTCAATAAAATCTGTTCTCCCCCTTGATTGCACACTCAATAAAAAGATTAGGGAGAAAATAAAATAAAGATAAGGAGCTCCCCCTAAATCTAGGCAAGATATGATACCAATTATTTCCAAGATTTAGGTAATAGATTTTTCTAGTTATACCAAATTAAAGAAGTCATGATTCTTAGGATATAAGTGATGCTTAAACATGACACACGAATATGATTTCACATATTCTTTAAACATCAAGATCATATAGCAAATTTATATAATTTAAGCACATGCTCATGATCAAATTAAATTCTAACAATCATGATCATATAAAGAAGATTACACAAGAAGGAATTGCTTTTATGATCACAAGATGTATACAAGATCATGAATCAAGGTTGTATAAGTAAGATGCACTTTCATGTCAAGAATTTCATAAACTTATCAAGGGCATACCTCTTTGCAATGTGTCACCCATATGTACCTTTTAGTTCTTGATAATGCCGAATGCAAGTTAGATGACACTTCAAAACAATTTAGGATTAGAGGATACCTCTTGAAAGATACCAATTTATCATACCAATTGAAAGATACAACACCATTTAGAATAACACAATTTAGCATAATGGTGTGCACAGACATTATTGGATATGGTCAGAAAAGAAACACGTCCCTTTGTCGATTCTTGTCCACCGCATGTTCGAATTGGTCATGATCACCGCGCCCGGTCTTAGATCCCTCGTACTATGGAGCTCCT
The DNA here is from genome assembly GCA_036346275.1 of Otatea glauca. NCBI lineage: Eukaryota > Viridiplantae > Streptophyta > Magnoliopsida > Poales > Poaceae > Otatea > Otatea glauca. The sequence continues at coordinate 24,711,723 of CM070715.1, forward strand.
CTCCATTAACTTCATCCCACCGTCGAAGATGACCCCTTTTCCAATACCTTGAACATCAATAGACAAGCACACGATTTCTGGGAACAAATATCTTTTAATTTGATCCAAGTTAGTTTGATAATGTCTAAGTACAACATGCACGATATAGATGATATACAAGATAATACTCTTTGCATGCAATGAAATTCAAGATATCAATTAAAGATTTTATTACACCACTTTACAATGAAAATATTTGAAACTCATTCAAATTTGATCTTGATATCCACTTGTAAGAGAGACAATGAGTAAAACACATTCAAACCCACTCTTGAGCTTACAAGGGAAATTTTCTCTTTTCCATAATAAATTCGAAGTTATGCAAGAGAGAAAACATTTTGAGGCTAAGATACAATTAAATCCAATTTCCAAAAGAACTTAGCCAAAAGATGCACTTTCATTGGAATGAAAACTTAAATAGATATGCTCCACTTTGAATCTTGGAGCAATGAATAAGTTCATTTAGTTTTCATCTTGAAAGGCTTGCCAAGATTCCAATTTAAAACTCTTAAAATCTCAAAAAGATACAAATAGCAGCACAAAATCGATTATAACTTTTAAACCATTGCTCAAAAAAAAACATCAACGCGGAACAGATTCGTCTCGAAATCCTCTTCGAGGGCTATGAAGAATGAATATTGATTTGAGCAAAGGAGAAACCCCAAAAATAGGATGAACAAGATATTGCAAGAAAGTATAGATAGCAATTTAAGAATTTGGGCCGAGCAGTACAACCCGGATACTCCGGTGTTTTTGATCCGGAGTGTCCGGATAATCCGGATACTCCGGATAGATTACCCGGATACTCCGGGTTGTTCAGCTTCATCGCTAAAACTGAATATTTTGAATTTGGGTCAAATCTTGATCAAATGAAGTCCAATAGCCATAAGATTTTGCAGAAATGATCCATGAACATCCAAGAGACTTTTTCCAAAAGGATTTTCTAAAATATCACTCTCAAATAAAAAATAGGCCATTAGAAGCATTGAAGGTTTAGTTTTGACACTAAGTCAAATAAAGTCAACAATCTTGCACATGAGTTCAAATAAATTTGAGAATTTTCAGATATGAACTCCATATGTGAGAGAAGGTTTTACAAAAAGGATTTTCAATAAATAAATTTTATTTCGAGAAATATGATGAAAGATGCATATGAAACACATAAAAGATTAAGATTTTCACCAAATCCTCAAAATGGAACCAAATGAGTTTTGAATGGTAATATGCACTTATATGGATTCATATGATTTAGAGAGATGTTTATAAGCCTATTTGCATAATCAAATCCATTCAAATCGTAAAATCCAACTTAATGCAAGAGTATGCCAAATAAGATCGAAAGAGAGAAAAAGGCATAACTATTTCAAATTAAGTTGAAATTATTTGAAATTAGGCATAAACATTATTTAGATTCCCAAGAAACTTTTTCAAAAATAATTTTCCAAAAAGGAGTCTCCAATCAAAAGATATGCCAAATTTTGCTTTGTAGGCATGATTTTTACTCAAAGAGAAGAAAAGTCAAAACTTTTTCAAATTGAGTCCAAATGGTTTGAAACTTTCCAGAAATAAACATTGGACTATTTAGAAGGTTTCCCAAGAATAATTTCATTAAAATTAATTTTCTTTCAAAAGATATGACAAAATGCGCTTTGTAGGTTTGAAAAGAAATTGAATTTTCACCAAATGTTCAAAATGCATTCCGGATTGAAATTTATGGAGATTTGAACTTTCATAGCTTTGTATGAGTAAGAAATACTATTTCAATACAAGATATGCAAATAAATCCAATTCAAATAGCGAAATCCACAAAATGCAACAACGGGTCATTTTGGGTCAATTGGATGATTTTGGCCAAATTCAAATGGCTATAACTTTTGAACGGTTGGTCGTTTGGAAAAACTTTGAACTAAAGAAATGCTTAAAATGACCAACCCTATGAGTTTTGTATTGACCACTTTTTCAAACTCCAAATAGATTTTGCTTTAGAAAAATTTGAAGTTAAATGCAAAAGCAAGATCACAAAGATCTTTTTTAGGCCAAAGTTTGACTTTTAGCTTCTAGCCAAGGGTTAGATACTTGAAAACATTTGAAATGCATTTGAAAACATTTTAGAAGACTATTTTCATAAGATTTTGCATTTCAAACAAATATTTTGCTTTTAACCCTTTTTGAAGCAAGTTAAATAGGAAATAGTTTTTCACAAAATGCCTCAAAATACAACTCAATTTGGATTTCATGCAATTTCAATTTCCATGGCTTAGAATTGATTATCAAGATGGTTTCTAGCCAACATTTATAATGAAATCCAACTTGAATGCTAAGATTTGAGCAATATGCTTAAATAAGCTATTTTAGTTCAAACCAAGAATTTTGGCCAATTTTGATTTCAATATAGAATTTTCATTTTGAAAGCTTGTAAAACATTTGAAATACATATTAGAATACTTTTACAAAGCTTTTCACAATTTTGGGCCTTTTAAACATAAGATTTGACTTTTGACCAAAATAGTCCTTTTGAAATAGCTATTTGTAAAACAAAGCCGAATATTTCAACACAAGATTCAAATGAAGAATAAGATGAGATATTGAGATTTGAATTTTGTGTATGAGTCTAAGATACCATTTTGAACCAAGACACTACACAAGATCCAGTCCAAACGGAGAAACTCACTAAGTGCAATAATATGACTATTATGGGTCAAATATAGTTTTTCGGCGAGTTTCAAAATCAAATAACTTTTGATTGGTTGGTCTTTTGAAGATATTTTGAACATAAGAATTGTTAAGAATGACCAACTCTAGGATTTATGTTTTGGAATTACTTTCAAATCCATTTTACATTTAATTCTATGAAAATTATAAGTTTAAATCCAAAACAAGATACTACTATCTAGATTTTGATCATGAAACTCATTTTCTTTTCAAAATAGATTTTGTGAAGCCAAAACCTTTGAAAAACATTTCAAATACATTTGTATACATTTTGCAACTAGTTTTTCACAAGAATACTAATGGTATACAAAATTTCGACTTTTGGCTAAATGGCTTGATTTTGAAAATATATATTTGCACTTATATAAATATGGGCACATGTAGGGATGTAATATACATGGTTATGATTTAGCACTCCCCCTTAATGTGCCACTATCCCAAACTTACTCAAGATTGCAATCAAAACAACTAATAAGCATGAGCAAGCATATAACAAGCAATCTAAATTGATTTTCATGAATAATGCAATATAACCTACACAAGGCTATAAGCTATAAGAATCAATTTAAATACTTGTTACCCGAGATGGCATTGGTTTATGATTGAAGTGAATGTCTTCAAGCTTGGCTTCTTTTGCACATGATGGAATCATTCTCTTGATAAGCCAAAACTTCCAATGCATCTCCAAGCACCTACAATTCTTTTAGGCGCTTTTTGGTACCCAATTTTTGTTGGGTCCAAGAATGTTAGTCAAAATAGATTTTGGAACCCAAATGGTCCTAATATTAACATTTTTGACAAGACTAACAAGACTAGGGATAGGTTTGCGATAATTATTCCTCCTAGGCAATTGATTGACATTTTTATAACAAGGCTTAGGAGGACAATGATACTTTGCAAAACTATTTCTAGTTTGATCTCTTCTAAGCATATGATAATTGAAATTATGCATTGGCTTAGAGGATCTAGCAAATCTAGCAAATGGTTTGCTATTGTTATTTTTCCTAAGCACATGATCAACATGATTTTCTTAGTCTTAGGAAGTCTAGCATTTTGAGCAAACACATTTCTAGATTCATTTTTCCTAAGCAATTGAATATCATAATTTTGCAAATACTTGGGAGAATCGACAAACTTGGCAAACACATTGCCATTTTTGTCCTTCCTAAGCAAATAATGATCATTGACAATAATAGGCTTAGGGATGATACCTTTGGGACAATCCTTACCGATGTGTCCCTTTTCCGACAGTTGTAGCAAGTAGGCTTTGAGCGTCTCTTCTTCTTCTTGACTTGCTCTTTGTCGGTTTGCCTCATTGTTAATGGTTGTGGCTTGATCTCCACTTTATTAGGGTACACGGAGGCGACGTGTCCCTTCTTGTTGCAAGCAAAGCACTTGATGATCTTCAAAGTCTTTCGTTGTGCCTTGTCTTGCTAGTCTCCCTCTTGGGGATGTAGCCGAGTCCTCGCTTATCTTGAGGCGCCCTTGGCTTGCTCAAGATCTCGTCGAGAACGGCTTTTCCCTTGATGCACTTCCTCAAGTCATTTTCTAATCTAATGACTTTGGCCTTGAGCTCATTGTTTTCCTCTACAAGATTAGTCTCAATATGCATAGAGGAAGTGGAAACATTTGAATTTGAGCAACAAGGTAAATCATTGCAAGAGGTGGATATGTCTAATTTTGATGAAATATTAGGATTAATATTTAAGCAAGATATTTCATCAATTAAATCACATGAGACTCCTATATCCACCTTAGGCTTATGAATTTCTTTGGAAAGGAGGGATTCATGATTTTCTTGAAGCATGTTATAATCATTTTGAAGTGATTCATGTTCAAGCTTCAAAATTTTATATTTCTTTTTCTCCTTTCCAAGACATTTATTGAGCTCCTCAAGCAAATTCATAAGTTCATTATAAGTGAGCTCATCATCGTCATCATCGTCACTTACCTCATTCTTACCTTTCGCCATGAAGCAACGGATTTGTGATGGAAGAGCATCTTCATCGTCACTTGAGGCGGAGGTTGAGGTTGATGGAGATGTCGGTTCTTCATCACTTGAGCTTGAGGTGGAGCTTGATGTTCCATCTCCCAACATCTCTTCCTTAGTGCAATCCTCAATAGAAGTGGATGATTCAAATAATTCTTGAAGCTTTATCCACATTTCATGAGCGCTCTTGAGATTGCATATTCTATCAAAAATTTCATCGCTCACAACACAAAATAAAACATTAGTAGCTTGAGCGTCGAGATGTAGGCATTCCCTTTCTCCTTCAGTTGGAGCAACTTCATTCAATGGAGAGGAAAAGCCGACATCTACGATCCACCATATTTGGGGGCTCATGGATTCAAAATGAGAAGTCATAATTAATTTCCATGAAGCATAATTTGTGCCATCTAGTACAAGTGGATTGTGTGAGTGCACTAATCTTCTAGTCGACATCCTTTACTCTCTAGACGGTTAAGTCTAACAAAGCAGAGACCTTGCCCTGATACCAATTGAAAGGACAGGGGATGTCGCCTAGAGGGGGGGGGGTGAATAGGCGAATTAAAAACTTTGTAACTAAATGCAGCGGAATAAAAATATTGCAGCTAAATAAAATCTCCCGAGAGACTCAACCCGGAATGTCCGGGATATTTAACTCGGATACTCCGGATTATCCGGACTGTCCGGGTTCAGTGGTCCGGACACTCCGGACTGAGGATCTTCAAGAGGGATTTTAAATCTCTGCAATATTTCAACAATCTACTTGAATACAAAAGATCTAAATGCTATCAGGTACATGGGGATGATGAAGATCTAGAGCCAAACACAACAATAGAGTAGATCGGGCAATTTCAAGATTCAAAAACAAATACTAAAGCAAGAGAAAGAAGCAAACTTGGAGACGATGATTTTTCACCCGAAGTTCGGATCCTTGAGGGGATCCTACGTCTCCGTTGAGGCGGCTCGGTCACACTTGAGCCGGGGTCTCTTTCAACCCTCTTCCTCTCGTTGTTGCTAAGACCGATTTCAGCGATTTTGGACTCTACCAAAAGCTAAGACCGAGGGCTACACAACCAACAAGATCTCACTATCCAAAACTCAAAGGATAACCACAGATTTCACAAAGAAATCAAGAGAGACCTACAACCCTCACTTTCCGGCACTACCAACACCACTCTCTTTCTAAGTTTCACAAGGATGGATCACTTGAGCACTTGACACATCTAAAAGTCATTCGACATCGCATCCCTCTTAATAGTACGGCAATCCTTAGACTCAAATTAAATCAAAGATAATATAAGTCTAGAAATAGTCACTTGCCGTCTTCTTTCTTGATGTCGATGCATGAAGACCTTCACCATATAATTGATGACATCTTCGCCTTGTCCAACTCGACTCGATTCACCTCATGAGACTCTCGTCCTATCAACCTTGACTTGATCATCCTCTCTCGACGATCTCCACGCCAAGTCGCTCTTGACTTAGTCCTCAACTCTTGGTGACACCGCCTTGTTGACCTCGGCTTAATGATCATCCTCCAAGATACCTTGGTCATCATACACAGACGGGACCTAATTCTTTCCAAACTACTCATGAAAGACATTAGTCCCAAAAGCTCAATAGATATGAACAAATTGATATTTGTGAGCAGTTGATTTCAACAAGTGTTTCATATAAAGAAGCACAATATAAATGGAAACACTTGACATAAGAAATGTTCTCTACTAAGTACATCATGATGAATATGTAATTGATCTATATGCACTAGAGAGATAATTGCCAATATGATGAATCAATTAAATCATGGCAAGGATCACAGACTTTACTTAAATAAAGCACATGATAGAATATACACGAATTGTACATGTGCAAATAATATTTGGAGTAAGAGTAAATATGTGATCCAACACTAGATAAACTTCACTAAGAGAATTGCATGAGAAGATATACAAATAAAAGATGCATGCACCAAGTCAATCTATAGCAATATGAAGTTTAACTCTAGTTAATACATGCATACCATAATGAACTCAAATGAATATATATGCACAAATAAATATGACATGAACCAATGTGCATATATATAATCAACATGCTACTTGGAGTTCACTATGCATTTGCACGAAAGGAATGCAATAACAAATATAGAATAGATACCAAAATTACATACCTTATCTTTGCTTAACCATCCTATTTGATTTTCCTCTAAAAGATGAGACTGATACTCAACTAGGCAATAACATGTTAGTCTCATAGCAATATAATCATATTATAGGTTTGTCATTTGCTAAGCACTAAGTTAAGCATTTACTTAATTACATAGATTATCATTATGAGTGTTTGTCATTAATCACCAAAATAACATAAGTGCCTAGATGCACTTTCAACCACCCCCTCAGCGGACTGCATGGGCCCTCTCCGCAAGTTTGGGATATACGTTGGTTATGAGAGTGCATCCATAATCAGGTATTTGGAACCCATAACTGTAGACTTGCATACAGCCCGATTCGCTGATTGCATCTTTGACGAGGATCGTTTCCCGTCATTAGGGGGAGGAAATCAACCTTTGGATGAAAAATGCCGGGAAATCATATGGCATTCCACTGGGATCCCCACACATGACCCCCGCACTAATGAAGCAAATCAAGAAGTCCAGAAGATAATTGATTTGCAGAATTTAGCAAATGAACTGCCCGATCATTTTTGTGATCTGAAGGGCGTGGTTAAGTCGCATGTACCCGCAAGGAATGCACCAGAGAGGGTGGAAATACCAAAGAAAATAGAAGGTATCCCTCAACCTGTTCAGAGGCCTCAAAGAAAAAGAGCAGGAAATCTAGCTCCTCAATCCCATAGTACCCGGAGACGTCTGGAGAAAACTGGGCGAGAGGACTTACCACAACCAATCGAGAAAATGCCCCAAGGAAAGAAGGGGAGCCAGTTGAGACATGGCACTGGAAAGAAGCCAACAGGAAAGGCAATTCCAGACTTGAACCTTCCACTGCAGGAAGCCGCCAGAAATAATGTGTGCGCACACATAGGCGATGAAAAGCTAATGGAACTTGCTCCTGCGATAGGGAATAGCAGTGAAGAGCAAGTAGAAGTGCATGAAGCACCCCATGAAGAAATGGCCATAAACTTTGTAATAACAGTAGAATCCCTGAATAGAGTAACAGCCAACGTTGATGCATACTTTGCAAGGAAGATTGCCTCGATCATTGATCATGATCCCGAGCCTGCATCTCTCGCAGAGTGCAAGAAAAGGCTAGATTGGGAAGAATGGAAAAAGGCAATCACTGCAGAGTTAATCTCTCTGAACAAGAGAAAGGTGTTTGGGCCCGTATGCCGCACACCTCCCCATATAAACCCTGTAGGTCACAAATGGGTCTTTGTTCTAAGAGAAATGAAAACAACGGTTGTAAGGTACAAGGCAAGGCTCGTAGCTCAAGGTTTCACTCAACGTCCCGGAGTTGATTATGAATAAACCTATTCTCCACCATGGGAGGAATTACCTTTAGATATTTGATCTCAATGGCAGTCAACTTGAAGTTGAGAATGAAGCTAATTGATGTAGTCACAAAGATATTTTATGGAAACTTGGATTCGAGATATACATGAAAGTACCTAAGGAATTCCTATCCCAACCAAGATTGAGCAAATAGAAACCTGTACAGTGTGAAATTGGAGAAATCACTGTATGGGCTGAAGCAGTCAGGAAGAATGTGGTACAATCGCTTGAGTGACTTTCTCTGCAAGAAAGGCTACAAACAGCGAAGATTGTCCATGTGTGTTTATATAGCGATCCCCGAATGGATTCTGTATAATCTCCGTCTATGTAGATGACTTGAACATCATTGGGACGGATGAAGAAATTGAAGAAGCATGCTCATACTTGAAGTCTGAGTTTGAAATGAAGGATTTGGGTAAAACCAAGTTCTGTTTAGGCTTGCAGCTTGAACATGTCCAAGGAGGAATCTTGGTACAACAATCAACCTACACGCAGAAAGTGTTGGAAAGGTTTGGATTTGAAAAATCATATCCTGCAAAGACTCCAATGGTCGGAAGGTCACTCCAAGCAGACCTAGACCTATACAGACCTAGAGAAGAGGGGGAGGAAGTCCTGAGAGTAGAATTCCCATATCTGAGTGCAGTTGAAGCGCTCATGTACCTTGCAAATAGCACCAGGCCGGACATTGCGTTCGCTGTGAATTTGCTAGCTCGATGACAATCTGTAACCCACCAAAAGGTATTGGAAAGGGATCAAGGACATCTTCCATTACCTCCAAGGAAGCAAAGACCTTGGTCTGTTTTTCAGAAGAAACAATGAATTGAATTTGGTTGGCTATGCAGATGCTGGGTATTTATCAGACCCGCATACTGGCAAGTCCCAAACTGGCTATGTTTTCCTATGTGGAGGAACAGCAATTTCTTGGAAGTCATCTAAGCAGACTCTTGTCTCGACGTCGACAAACCACTCGGAAATCATTGCCTTGTATGAAGCATCTCGTGAATGTGCATGGCTCCGAAGAATGGTTCACCACATCCAGAAGTCGTGTGGCTTGAACATTGAGCAAACTCCCATGATAATATATGAAGATAATGCAGCTTGTGTTGCTCAAGCACAGATGGGTTATGTGAAGAGCAATCTCACGAAGCATATCAACCCCAAGTTCTTCTATGCTCACGAATTGCATAAGATGAACGAGATCAAGATATTGCATACTAAGTCATGTGAAAATCTTGCAAATTTGTTCACTAAATCACTCCCAGCATCTATCTTTGAAAGGTGCGTGAAAGGAATTGGGATGATGAGACTTAGAGAAGTGCAGATTTCAGGGGGAGATATTTCACATACTCCCACATGAATCTCGAGCATGAATTATGAATACCCAATATGAATCTCGAAGATTAGCAATTGAAGTTGGGAGAATTGTACTCTTTTTCCTTAGCAAGTTTTTCATGAAATTTTCTTGCATAAGGTTTTAACGAGGCAATCCGTGCAACATAGTAAGCGTATGCTATGTACTCTTTCTCCAAGTATTTTTCCTACTGGGTTTTTCTGGAGTTTTAATGAGGCATATGCATCTCGCGGCAAAGGGCCCAAGGGGGAGTGTTGGGAAACCCTGATAGCCCATTGAAGGCCCATGTGGTCCCTTAGCCTAAACCCTAGGTGAGCGCTATAAAAGGAGGAGGGGGTCCCCCCCTATGTACCAGCAATCATTAGCAATAAAGAATTTCCGCTGTTGCTCTCTCTAAACACGTCTCTCTCTTTCTGTTCTCCAATTCAGATCTGTTCGGGAACCCCGGACTATTCGATAGCGAGGTTCCTTAACAGTTTTATTGATCTTCTGAAATTGCATGTATCAGTACCTTTTTGCTAGCAATACCTTGGATTTGTTTTGGTTCAAGAAGATCGTTACATGGAGATCCAAAACATGCTTGACCATTAGTTGTGTTGCCATAATTTTATTGAGCTTCTGAAATTGCATATGTCAGTACCTTTTTGCTAGCAATACTTTGAATCTGTTTTAGGTTCAGAAAGAATCTTTAGCTGGAGATCCAAAACTTCTATCACTAGAATTATGAACCCAAAATTGGACAACGTTCGGGACATCTCTTGTCACAGATAAGCGAACATGCATCACAGATTAATAATACGGATCAAACGGATCATAAATAGCAGCATTGATACATCTGAAATATCCGATATATAAACTGGCATCACACATCACATAGTGCAAAACTTCTCATAAGGCACTGTCTTAACACGCAGGAACCACAATAGGAAACAACTAATCAAGTCTTCATAACACAAATAGCTTGAGACGAGAAACAACTACTAGTTCACATTTATAGATTTCAAAACCAAGAGGCGGACAAGGTAGGGTGGGTTAGGACCGAACCCTAGGCGGCGAGCCACCGGCGGCCTTGATCTTCTTCTCGGCGACCTTGGAGATGAACTTGGCCTTGACGACGATGGGCTTCTCCGGTAGCATCCCCTTCCTGAGCACCTTGAAGTAGCCTTCGGGGAGTCATGGGGGAGGCGGAGGCGACGACTCTTGGGGAGGCGAAAGCCCTCAGGCCATCGAAGGGGACGCCGAACTCTAATCGCATCTCACGCTCTGCCGGAAGGTTGGCAAGCCACACGTGGGGGAGTGGGGGGCTGGGTCGGGCGCCCGGGTGGCATCCAGTGGCAAAAGCGGGTAAATAACATCAATTCGCATGGGCAATTTGCTAATCCCAATCCGCAAAATCGGCGGGATCCCGCAGAATTGGATTGTGATGCGCTTCTGATTCCACAGTAAAAATACGCTTCTGATTATTCTGGATTCTATCTAGAATCCTTTCATTCGGCTCATAATCCACTTCTTTTTTAAGCAGAAGCTGTGTAGAATCGGTACCGAACGGGGCCTAAGTTGCACGCGTTCGTAGTTTGTACAAGAATCTAATATCTTTGTTTTACACTAGCTTTTTGTTGACAGTTGCGATTCATAAAACGTTTACACCAGGAGATTACTGACGACAAGACCAACATGATGAAATAAGTCTCCTAATAGCCGCCGTGTGTATAAATAGTAAAATATATTTATACTGATAGAAAAATCTATGTATACAGATGGTAATATCTGATGTATACGGTGAGACTTATATAAGTGTGGTGCACTCATCATAGAAAATTTGTCCGTAATAATACCGTATCAGTAATTTCTGGAATGCATTATTATAACCTTACACGTAGATGATTTTCTACGATGAGAGCACCATACTTATATAAGTCTCACCGTATACATCAGATATTACCATCTGTATACATAGATTTTTCTATCAGTATAAATATATTTTACTATATATACACACAACGGCTATTAGCGAGACTTATATCATCATGTTGGTCTTGTCGTTAGTAATCTACTGATGTAAACGTTTTGTGAATCGCAGCTGTCAACAAAAAACTACTGTAAAACAAAGATATTAGATTCTTGTACAAACTATGAACGCATGCAACTTACTAGCTGTTATTCTGGTCGGTTACGCACCCTTGCAGTTTTTGGGCCAGAACATGTTAATGGGCTGTAGGCTATAGTCTTGTTCCACCGAAACACGGGTCACGGCACGCGCGTTTAATAACTAGTTCTACGCATATGCGCAAATTAGCATTACTATATATGTAACTATATATACATATATGTATAGAATATATACATATATGTATATATACGTACGTACAAACATACATATGTATACATATATACATATGTATACACACATACATACATATATATATATATATACATATATACGTATGTATACACACATACCTACATATATGTATATATATATACATATGTGTGTATGTATATATACATACATATGTGTATGTACATATATATACATAACGTACGTACGTATGTATACATACATATATACATATGTGTATATATACACGTGTATATATATATGTGTATATATACACGTGTGTATATATATATGTATGGATGTATATAGGGGTGAAAACAGAAACGGAATTTCCGATCGTTCCGGAGAAAAACGGAAATGTGCTTTTTTCTAAACTAAACGGAAAATGTCAGATGAAAACTAAACGAAGCGGAGAGCCATTTCCGTCGGAAACAGAAACAGAATCGGAAATTCCGTATAAGTGAAACCGGAAATTCCGTCGGAAACTTGGTCCACTTGGCCCAAAAAGGAGAACGGAGAATTTACATTTATTTTCGAATTAAAATAATTTTAGAAATACAAATGGCTTTACAGAAAATATCAAATAAAATTCAAAAAGTTCGAAAAAAATCTCAAAAATACTTTGGAACATTTTGAAGCTAGGAAAATTATTTCTAGCATAATTTTGGATTCATTTTTCATGAATAAATTAATTATATAAATATGAAAAATAGCAAAATGGCATTTATAAACTCCAGACAATCCAGAATAAATCTCAAAAAAATCATAAATTAATATTGAACAATAATATGCAAATTTTAGGGCATTACATCTTTATAGTTGGAGGAGCAAGAGGATGTCGATGATAATGATATGTAGGAGGACATGATGGTTTGATCTGGGAGACAAATAACGAGCCTTCAATTGACAAATTTGACAAAAAACTTTCTAGCGATACCGGTGAACATAACATTATTCTTATATCTGCCTTTGAGGTGGAATGAGTTACATTGTTTTTGCGGTCATGTATATTGTGATCATGTACTACGTTCTTATGGAATTTTCCATTTTTATTTTCGTATCCACTCCGTTCTGTTCCACATCCGTTTCCGTCATTATTCGTTTTCATATCCGTTTTCGGGGTTTCCGATTTCGTTTCCGTTATCGATAAAATATGTGAAAACGGAAACAAAACGACCATTTACCGACCGTTTCCGTTCCGTTTTCATCTCTAGATGTATATATATATGTGTGTGTGTGTGTGTGTATACATATATGTACATATATATATATAGGAAAATGGTTCCATACTCCTGAGAGTACGTATTCCACTATAACTGTACCATTTAAATGATGTTTTTATACCTTTTTATCCTTTTGAGCATACTCTAATACTGATTATAAGATACTCTAAAGTAAGTTCTATAAAAAATTTCGTTATGGTCCACTCTTTATAGCATAATTTGTATATACACTCCTTTTACATATGGAAAAGTGTACAAAAGGCATTAATGAAATTATAACATATTTAGAAATGTTATTATTGGTATACGTTTCGAAAGATCTGAAAATAAAGTTACATTGCAACACAACTTGGATATCATTTTGATCAAACCTGGTCTATAATGTGAGTACTTCTCTGTAGACAATATTTTTTGTGAGGTTCCCGTGAGTTTTCTTAGACTTTCGACCCTTGTCCTTCACCTTATCTGCGATAGCAAGTATCTTGATGTTGCTTCTGGCGGTGGCTCTAGATAGCGCAACATACAGTTGCCCATGAGAAAAACCGATTCAGGAAGGTAGACACCAACATTCGGGATGGTCCGCCTTTGTGCCTTGTTGATTGTCGTTGCGAAGCTGAGCCTGACCGGGAACTGCTTCCTCTTGAATCTAAATAGGAATATCTCGTCGTCAGAGGGACGTAGAGGTATTCGAGGCAGGAACACCCTCTTTCCAGCGTGCTGGCCAAGCACAATCTCGGCATCTATAGCATTCTTTTGGAATGCCCGGACTACAAGTCTTGTCCCAGTGCATAGTCCATTTGCAAGGTCAATGTTCCGCAACAGTATCACGGGACATTTAATCTTGAGCTTGAGTACATGCGGAGGTAGACCATTAGAGGTCAGGGTGTTTAGGAATTTAGGAGGGTAGTAGCTATGGGGATCATCCTTCGCACGGTTGAAGCTATGGTACACCATCTCCTCTCCGTGAAACAGGTCAATCATCTTCATATTGATCCTATCAATGTACTCATTTTGAGTCGACAGGATGGCCCGAGATATGATATAGTTAGCATCCGATAGGTTGTCATCCAGCATAGGAAAAACACTCTGTACAAGTTTATCGATGTTTGTGCTATTTCTCGTATATGGCACACAGATTTGGTCAGGAAGCCGCACGTAGCCATCCTCATTAGTCACCTCAGTACCATTTCCGACCCGCAATAGGTACTCTGCATACTAAGGATCACTCTAGGCCCTCATGTTACGTGCGAGTCTTAGCTGCCGCATGCAATCCCATATGTATGACTTATGTAGTGTCACGTCAGCTATCTGTGGCCTCGTCCCCTTACGAACAACTAGTAGAACCTGCCTGAAGTCTCCATCGAACACGATCGTTTTCCCACCGAATGGTAGATCACGTCGACCCATGATGTCCCGCATGCTACTGTCCAGGGCCTCCACTGCCTTTCGCCTCGCCATGGAGGCTTCGTCCCATATTATCAATGACATCTGCTGAAGAAGCTTAGCGATCCCACTTTGCTTTGTGAAGCTATAGACCGCCCCACTTATAATGTTGAGTGGGATCTTAAACCTCGAGTGCGCTGTCCTGCCTCCAGGCATGATGGACGAGGCTACGCCCGATGTCGCGGTTGCCACTACTATCTTTCCATCACCTCGGATCTTCGCAAGCAAAGCTTTATATAGGAATGTCTTTCCGGTGTCTCCTGGGCCATCTACGAAGAAGACATCTCCTCGTCATTGTCAATCGCAGATAATATGTCGATGTACGCTGCCATTTGCTCAGGGTTGAGGGAGGAAGATAGAGATATACGCTCATCGTCGACTTGGATTATTGACTCCTCGTATATCTCTCTGGCCTCTACGTCGGCGTTGTCATGAGACTCATCTATAACAGGGAGAGGAAACGATGTTATGTCCTTCCCCATCGATTGGAGCATATTTCTGATGTCCAACAGCACCATCTACTCAACCGTCTGTTGGCATGCGTGGGAAAGGCGGTAGTCATCTGACATTCTGTACGATCGAAATATACTAATCTAGCAATCAGAGGGGGGGGTGAATGATTGCGCGAAAGCTAAAATAAAATTTTTGTGATTTTTGAAACACCCCAAACAAACTCAGATCGCTTAATTTGAATTCAACAAAAACCTTATTGCGCCGAACCAAACTTTTACTTGTATGCCGGACCAAACTTCGTGCCAGACCAAATTTTCACTTGACGGACCAAATTTCTACTGTAGCAAAACCAAATCAATTCACGTTGGACCAAACGAGACAGACTGATATATGTTCCCTAAAACTAAGATTTCTGAAGATCTAACCGTTAGATTGATATGAAATTTTAACTGTAGAAACTAGATTCAATTCTGAAGCTAACACAAAAAGAATTAACTCAATATTACATATGGATCTAGAGTTATATTCTTTGCAAGACAGCTGAAACAAAAACCGATCTAACAGCGATAAACCAAATTGAAACTAGCTACGGACCAAACTCAAACAATGAGATTAACCGAATATCCCACCGTTGGATTAGTGTGAAATTTTAACTGAAGAAACCATATTCAATTATGAATCTAACCCAACAAGAATCAACTCGATCGGACCGACAGATCAAAAGTTATTAACCTCGCAAGCATGTTGTGACAGATTATGACGAGAACTGATCAAAACCTAATTTCGTGATTAATCACAATCTACAAAAGATTAACCAACGAAACTTTCAAGAACTCTAAGTTGATACTCTAGGAAGGTTTTGTATGTATCAAATCAATATTAAACTTGTTGAAACAAGAGAGACAATGAATCAATCTATAAAAACAAGAACCGTGCAAACAAACCAGAAACGAGTACCGAATCAATTCGCGCATGAACAGTAATCTACGAATACTGTAGCGAACGAGATTTTTCTGTAGCACACGGATTACTGTAGCTACGCTGGACACTGTATCGTCGATTTTTCCTTCGCTCGGGTGTCGCCGCCTGTACTTCTGAGCATGAGGAAAAATCAGCCGCAGGGGAACTTTTCAGCCGTAAAGAAATCGATCTTTATTTCTTTTTGTCTAGTCTGGTTACAACACTCCAAACAAAAGAGTACAAACTCTAAAACCTCAGCGCTCTAAATAAGCAGGTGACACCTCCCCCTATTTATACTGAGCAAACATAAAGCGATTGAATACTACTCCACTTCCAACATGGAAAGAGTTTGTATACATCTCAACCTGGCCCAATATGGCCAAAAACAACTCTTGCACGTATGTACAGCCCACATGCTATAAATACGTGACTAACCAGCCTCCATGTGCATGTTCTCTAGCCCGAACGTTCCGCATGACATCCTTGACCACCAAGACCTCGATTCCTCTCTGAATCTAGTCCCGAACCTCAGTTCCTCCATGAACCTAGTTCTGGTCCCATCATCGACCACGTTCGCCCTCGAGCAACACTTGCACTCGAATAAACAAGAAACGAATCCGAGCACAAGTCTACGACTTGACTCAACATCAATCCATGCAACCACTTACACGAGCGCATTGCATAAAGCAAAATCCTTATCATGCTATCACAAGCATATCAAGTAAACATCTGAAACAGCAAACATTGGCAACACCACTTAGAATTGAACATTGGCATTCACTTCACAAGAAAAGGTTTTGAAATAAAAAAGTTTTAAAATCAAAAGACAAAGTGAAGAAAAATCTCCCCCTTTGACAAATATGCAAAGTGAAAAACTCCCCCTAGGTGAAAATAATAAAAATCTCCCCCTAAGAAGAAAAGTGTGAGTGAATGAATGAATACCACTTATACAAGAACATGTGCGTGTGTAAAGCATGTATAAAGTTCTCCAAAAAAACTCCTTCAAATTCTCCAAAGTGGCAAAATTCTTCCCCTTTGACAATGGATTCATCAAGAATACAAAAGAGAGAACAAAATCTTTTTTTAAGTTTGACCTTTTTTTATATGTAATGAGCATTCTAAGTCATCAACAAATGTTGCAAATTCATCACCAAGCCATGCTATCAAAAATACTTGCACCCTCAAATCTACACAAAGACAATGTAGAGTAAGCATAACTAGAAATCAAGTATTATTAATAATTTATTGCATGGCATGATTTCCCTTACTCAACTACCTCAAAACCTGAAATTTTTGAATTTTTGTGCACTTTATTTATGCTTGAAAAATTGATTTATTGATTGATTGCAACAATAACAATTGCAAGGAATTATATGCACCATCAGCCTTACTTTTCAACCATGCCAAGCCTCATTTCATAAGCTTAAGGTTTCATGGTTTCGGTCATATACAACCTCTTCCAAGTTCATATCAAAGTGCAATGATAAGCAGTCTCGTAAAGAAGAAGTGCGATAGTACATAACCTTGATCTTGCATTTATTAACAATCACTCTTTGAGCTTTAGCACTTAACTTGATAAATTTCATATTTAGCACTTTTTGAGCAGGATCAAGATAGCCAAGAAAGTTCAACCATGACAAGATTTAATTCAAGTTATCATTCCAATTAAATAGTCATGACATAAACTACACCATATATGCATAAATATGAAGTTGCAAAGACTTTGTAGCATAAACATGGCTTCAAATGACATATGTGTATTAAATACAATGCTCATTACTTTTTCATTGTTTTTCTCATTTTTTGTTGTTTTTATTTAAGAGACACACAAAATAAAAAGTATGTTGCAAAATATTACAAAGTTTTCAAAAACTCCCCCTCAAAACAAACCCATTGGATGAACGACCCCAAGTTCTCCCCGAATAAAAGCAAAACGAGAAGAAGACAAAGGTTTTGTGAAAATGTCCGCCAATTGATGTTCAATATCCACATGATGAAGCACAATATTTCCCTTTTCTACATGATCCCTAAGAAAGTGAAATCTGATCTCAATATGTTTGGTTCTAGAATGTTGCACAGGATTTTTAGCAATACAAATTGCACTAGTGTTATCACATAAAAGAGGCACACTATCCAAATTAACCCCATAATCTTTAAGTGTAGCTACTATCCAAAGAATTTGAGAACAACAACTAGCAGCAGCTACATATTCAGATTCAAAGAGCTTGATTGTGCAATGTAAGATTGTTTTCTAGATGACCATGTAATAAGAGAATTACCCAAGAAGTGACATGTACCAGATGTACTTTTTCTATCAATTCTACAACCTCCAAAGTCAGCATCAGAAAATGCTCTTAAACTAATACATGAGGAGGCAGAAAGCCATATGCCAAATTCTTGAGTAACATGAAGATACCTGAAAATTCGCTTGACAGCTTGGCGATGTGAAACACGTGGGAAAGCCTGAAAACGTGCACACAAGCACACAGCAAATTGTATATCCGGCCTTGATGCAGTGAGGTACAAAAGTGAACCTATCATGCTTCTATATTCCTTTTGATCAACCGGCTCACCATCTTCATCCGGATCAAGTGTGCAAGTGCCTCCCATCAGTGTCATGATCGGCTTGCAGTTTTCCATCCCAAAGCGACGAAGCAAATCTTTTGTGTACTTGCTTTGATGAACAAAAGTACCTTCCTTTACTTGTTTGATTTGCAATCTGAAAGTGCATCTAGGCACTTATGTTATTTTGGTGATTAATGACAAACGCATATAATGATAATCTATGAAATTAAGTAAATGCTTAACTTAGTGCTTAACAAATGAAAAACCTCTAATATGATTATATTGGTATGATACTAACTTGTTATTGCCTAGTTAAGTATCAGTCTCATCTTTTAGAGGAAAATCAAGTGGGATGGTTAAGCAAAGATAAGGTATGCATTTTTGGTATCTATTCTATATTTGTTATTGCATTCCCTTAGATCTAAGTGATCCCCTTGGTGAGAAGGGTTGGGAAGAGTTTGAGGAGTGAGGTGCTAGGTTGAGTGAGTTTTGAGTTGATTGAGCACTTGATTTCATCTCCAAACTTGTTCTTCGTGAGCATTTGTTACTCTTGGAGGTTGAGGACTCCTAGACGGCTAGGAGGTCGCCTACGAGCCACCGGAGCTTTGTGTGGTTGGCCGTGGGAAGTTTGTGAAGGCCGGTTCCGCCTCCGTAAGGGAAGGAATTAAAGGAGTGAAGACCGACGAGTGCATTTGTGCAACACCGGGAGGAAGAGGGTTGAAAGAGACCCCGGCTCAAGTGTGACCGAGCCACCTCAACGGAGATGTAGGATCCCCTCAAGGATCCGAACTTCGAGTGAAAAATCATCGTCTCCAAGTTTGCTTCTTACTCTTGCTTTAGTATTTGTTTTTGAATCTTGAAATTGCCCGATCTACTCTCTTGTTGTGTTTGGCTCTAGATCTACATCATCCCCAGGTACCTGATAGCATTTAGATCTTTTGTATTCAAGTAGATTGTTAAAAAATTACAGGGATTTAAAATCTCATTTCGAGGTCTTAAATCCGGAGTATCCGGACTTCTGAACCCGAATAGTCCGGACATTTCGGAGTATCCGGAGATAAGTCCCGGACATTCCGATCTGAGTCCCTCGGATCCAATCCGGAGTATCCGGACTCCTGAACCCGGACAGTCCGAACATTTCGGAGTATCCGGATAAAAATCCCGAACACTCCGGACTTAGACCCTCGGGAGATTTTATTTAGCTGCAAATTTTTTATTCCGCTGCATTTAGTTACAAAGTTTTTAATTCGCCTATTCACCCCCCCTCTAGGCGACATCCCCTGTCCTTTCACAATCCCAAAAAGTAAGTTAATTCACCCATCATACTCATCTCAAATTCCTTCATCATGATTTCTGAAAACTCAGACACTAAAACATTGAGAGGAACCACCAAAGATAATATCATCAACATAAATCTGAACAAATAATTGATCATTGCCTTGCTTGAGTAAAAAGAGAGTTTTGTCAACTTTTCCCATTGAAAACCCCTTTTCAAGTAAAAAAGTTTTTAGCCTATCATACCATGCTCTAGGGGCTTGTTTTAAACCATACAAAGCTTTTGACAATTTGTAAACATGATCTGGAAACTTTGAATTTTCAAAACCAGGTGGTTGCTTAACATAAACTTCCTCATTGATATAGCCATTTAGAAAAGCACTTTTCACATCCATTTGATACAATCTAAAACCTTTAGATGCAGCAAATGCTAAAAGAATTCTAATGGCTTCAATTCTAGCAACAGGAGCAAAGGTTTCATCAAAATCTAAACCTTCAATTTGTGAAAAACCTTGAGCAACCAATCTAGCTTTGTTTCTAACAACAACACCATCCTCACTTTGTTTATTTTTGAAAACCCTTCTTGTTCCAATAATATTAAAATCAGGAGGTGGAGAAACAAGTTTCCAGACTTTATTGCGTTCAAAATTCTCTAATTCCTCGTGCATTGCATTGATCCAAGATTCGTCAGTTAATGCATGAGATATATCTTTGGGTTCAAAAGAAGCAACAAAAACAGAATGAGCATGAGTATCAGAAGCAATAAACCTGGACCGAGTGACTCTCTCATTTAAATCTCCAATCATCTGTTCAGGTGGATGCCTCCTTTGAATATGCAAGGGAGCTGTAATTTCAGAAACTTCTCCTTCTTCATCTTCATTTTCAGCATGTACAGATGAGGTTGTAGCTTGAGGATGCTCAGCTGTATGTGATGTAGCGGTAGGTGCCAAAGGTGCTACAGTTGGTTGTACAGTAGGAACCAATACCTCATCCTCAACATCATCATCGTCCTCATGAACAAAAATACTCTCCCCCTGAACATATGCACCTGTACCTGCATTATTTGGACTAGTGCCTGAACTAGTCTCATCAAAAGTAACTTCACTAGTTTCTACAATTCTGTTAGTCTCCAAGACAAGTGCACGGTAGCCACGTGTATGAGCTGGGTATCCAAGAAAAATGCAATCCAACAATCTAGCCTCAAATTTATCAAGATTTCCAGATTTCAAGACAAAGCATTTGCATCCAAAAACTCTGAAATGAGAAACGCTAGGCCTATGTCCAAACCGAAGTTCATAAGCAGTTTTACCCAATTTTGATCTTAAGTAAACACGATTTGAAACATAACATGCGATTGATATCGCTCACCAAAACTTTCTAGGAGTTTGATATTCGTCTAGCATGGTCCTAGCCATTTCCACCAAAGTTCTATTTTTCCGTTCAACTACATCGTTTTGTTGAGGTACTCTAGGAGATGAAAATTGATGATCAATTCCTTTTTCAACACAAAAGTGATCAAATGAAGAATTTTTAAATTCAGTTCCATTATCACTTCTAATTGCTCTAAGAGACCCAGGGTGATCAATAGATAATCTAAGAACAAGACTTCTAAAATGACTAAAAGCCTCATATTTACATGCCATAAAATAGACACAAGAGTATCTTGAATAATCATCAACAATCACAAGAACGTACCATTTACCTCCATAAGACTGAACTCGAGAAGGTCCAACCGTGTCAAGATGTAGTAGTTGTCCGGGCGCGTTTGTCATCACCATAGTAAGAGGTGGATGTGAACCAGCAGTCATTTTACCATGTCTACAAGAAGAGCATACTATATCGCTATCACCCTTAAGCTTAGGCAAACCAAGAATGAGGTCTAAACCACTAACACGTGTTAGATAATCAAAACCAACGTGACCAAGTCTACGATGCCAAAAGAATAAATCTTTAGAAACATTGGCAACTAGACACCTATGCTTAGAAGAAGGTGATACATCAAAATCAGCTTTAAACACTCTTCCAAATCGAGAAATCCGAAAAACAAGTTCACCTGAAGCATCTAACACTTTGCATTCATTTTTCTTAAAGCATACCTCAAGATCTTCATCAATCATTTGAGATACAGACAGCAAGTTATATTTCAGGTTTTCAACAAGAGCCACATCTTTAAACATAAACTTGTTATTTACCCGCTTTGCCTTTTGCCACAATCGAGCTTGAAGAAGCATCTCCAAAAGTTACACTTTCAAAGACAAGATGCACGAGTGAGGAGGAGAACCAATTTTATTATCGGACATGTGGCGTGAGCATCCTAATCCACTAGCCATATGTTCTCCTTCCTCGCGAGAAGCCTACATAGAAGCGAGAAAATGTCGAGGCCTCAAGATCTTGGGGTTAGAAATGAGATGTTTAGGAATCCAATATTGAGACACACGACGCTGTGAGAGGCACAACACGAGTATTCATATGCACAAAATCATATTTGCACTTTCCCGTGTTTCTAGCAACAAAAGGTGTTTGCATCACTCTAGGCACATAATGAGAAGCAAAGCGTGCCTGTCTGAGATTAGACCTAGCCTTAGCCTTTTCTTTCTTTTGTTGTTTGGCTAGTCTAAAGCAAAAATCTACTAAATGTCCATCTCTACCACAATGAGTGCAAGTGTACTTAACACGATGTTTAGCTTTAGAAGTAGAAGCAACATTTGTATTCATTATAGTAGAAGATAAAACTCCAGCAGACTTAAAGACAATTTTCTTAGGCTCATTAATACTCTCAATTTTGTCATTGCAAAGAGCCTGAACAACAGTGGGAGGTTTGGTTTCATATGAAGCATAAGGATCAAAACCTAAACCTTTCTTATTTGAGCTAACCTTAGATTGATCCAAAATCATGTTCAAACTTTTCTTGCCATTAGTGAAACGTTCTAAAGAATTTTGCAAGTAATCAACCTTCTTAGCAAGAGTTAAACAATTATTGCATGGAACGTCCACTTTAGCCTTTTGCTTGTGACAATTTGAGCATGAAAGAACCTCATGAGTGAGCATATCATTAATCATTTGAGAAACTCTAGCATTTGCATCTTTCAATTTCAATTCAAGAATTGAACATTTAGAACAAGAAATTGACTCATACAAATCATCAGTGAAACAGCTAGCATGTCTAACATGTTTCTCATTTTTCTTATTTTGCTCAATCAAGGAAGCATGTTTTTTCCTAAGCAAAGTGAGCTCAATGTAAATTAAGTCACATGATTTGCAAGCATCATCATCAGGAATCAAAGATTTAAGTCTAGCAATTTCAACATTCAATGATTCAACAATAAAATCATGTTTCTTAATTTTCTTGTCGCGTTTATCAAGCAATTTACCAAGACGAGCAACAGCTATGGCTAATTCATCATAAGAAGGCTCTACCTCATTGAAGTTGCTGTCGTGGTCATCTTCAGTAAGGCTTTCATCACTTCTTGCCATAAGACACAAACCAGTAAGTTCACGCTTGGTTGGCGTTGTTGTATCTTCTTCACTACTTCCCGAGTCCACATCGCTCAAATTGACTTGTTCAAGAGCGGAAAGAACTCGGTGGACAACTTTGCGGTTCAGAAAGCTTCTTTTCTTATTGCTGCTGCTTGGAGAAGCTTTCTTCTTGTCGTTCCTCCTGTCCTTTTCTTCTTTTGAATTTTTACCTGAAATTTTTGGACAATTCGGACGAATGTGGTTGCGATCACCACACTCGTAGCACCTAGGAGGACCACCGCCTACTCTCTTTCTCAATCTGACATTCTGCAAAGCTTTATTAAAGCGAGAAGAGAGTAGTGCCAAATCTTCTTCAGAAAATTCTTCAATTTGTTCATCTGTTAAAGACGACAAGGAGGACAAAGCAAAGCTAGAAGAAGAATTAGCATTTGACATGTTAGGGTTAGAGATCAAAGCAATTGATTTAGAATTACCTTTCCTAGCAAGAACATCTAATTCATGAGTCTTCAACTTAGAATAAAGAACATCTAATGTGAGTGTGCTCATGATAGTAGATTCTTGTATAGATGTTACCTTCATCTCCCACACTGACATGTCCAAAGCACTAAGCATTTGTCTAGCATTAGCAGCATCGTCATAGCTAACCCAACAGCACGTAGATTGCTAAGAATTTTATTAAAGCGTGCAAAAAAGTCATCTACAGACTCACCAGGTTTCATCTCGAAACGCATATATTCTTTTTTGTAAATATCTTGGCGAACCTTTTTGACAGTGTTTGATCCTTCGTGATAGTCACAAAGAGATTTCCATACCTCATATGCGTATCGAAGATGAACCACTCGATCGAAGTCGCTGCGTCCCAAGCCCTAGATGATCAAGTTGCGTGCCTTGCTGTTTGCTTCAACATGTGCGCGATTGACGTCGTTGACGTTGTCGTTCTCAGGAACTTCGTACTGCTTGTAAACCTTCTCCCAAATTGCGAAGCCCTGTGCTTGGATGTACGCCTCCATCTTGGCTTTCCAAAACTGAAAATCAACACCATCGAAAACACAAGGTTTTGTCGAATACCTATCCATCGCTATGATTTCTAATCACCGGTTAAGATTAATTAGAAAAACCTTACTCTGATACCACTTGTAGGATCGAAATATACTAATCTAGCAATCAGAGGGGGGGTGAATGATTGCGCGGAAGCTAAAATAAAATTTTTGTGATTTTTGAAACACCCCAAACAAACTCAGATCGCTTAATTTGAATTCAACAAAAACCTTATTGCGCCGGACCAAACTTTTACTTGTATGCCGGACCAAACTTCGTGCCAGACCAAATTTTCACATGCACTACGGACCAAATTTCTACTGTAGCAAAATCAAATGAATTCACGTCGGACCAAACGAGACAGACTGATATATGTTCACTAAAACTAAGATTTCTAAAGATCTAACCGTTAGATTGATATGAAATTTTAACTGTAGAAACTAGATTCAATTCCTAAGCTAACACAAAAAGAATTAACTCAATCTGACATATGGATCTAGAGTTATATTCTTTGCAAGACAGCTGAAACAAAAACCGATCTAACAGCGATAGACCAAATTCAAACTAGCTACGGACTAAACTCAAACAATGAGATTAACCGAAGATCCCACCGTTGGATTAGTGTGAAATTTTAACTGAAGAAACCAGATTCAATTATGAATCTAACCCAACAAGAATCAACTCGATCGGACCTACAGATCAAAAGTTATTAACCTCGCAAGCATGCTGTGATAGATTATGACGAGAACTGATCAAAAACTAATTTCGTGATTAATCACAATCTACAAAAGATTAACCAACGAAACTTTCAAGAACTCTAAGTTGATACTCTAGGAAGGTTTTGTATAGATCAAATCAATATTAAACTTGTTGAAACAAGAGAGACAATGAATCAATCTATAAAAACAAGAACCGTGCAAACAAACCAGAAACGAGTACCGAATCAATTCGCGCATGAACAGTAATCTACGAATACTGTAGCGAACGAGATTTTTCTGTAGCACATGGATTACTGTAGCTGCGCTGACATCAGATCGCCGATTTTTCCTTCGCTCGGTGTCGCCTTTGTATTTCGAGCATGAGGAAAATCACCAGAAGAAATCAATCTTTATTTCTTTTTGTCTAGGCTGGTTACAGCACTCCAAATAAAAGAGTACAAACCCTAAAACCTCAGCGCTCTAAATAAACAGGAGACACCTTCCCCTATTTATACTGAGAAAACATAAAGAGATTGAATACAACTCCACTTCCAACATGGAAAGAGTTTGTATACATCTCAACCTGGCCCAACATGGCCAAAAATAACTCTTGCACGTATGTACAGCCCACATGCTATAAATACGTGACTAACCAGCCTCCATGTGCATGTTCTCTAGCCCGAACGTTCCGCATACATCCTTGACCACCAAGACCTCGATTCCTCTCTGAATCTAGTCCTGAACCTCGCCTCCATGAACCTAGTTCGGTCCCATCATCGACCACGTTCGCCCTCGAGCAACACCTGCACACGAATAAACAAGAAACGAATCCGAGCACAAGTCTACGACTTGACTCAACATCAATCCATGCAACCACTCACACGAGCGCATTGCATAAAGCAAAATCATTATCATGCTATCACAAGCATATCAAGTAAACATCTGAAACAGCACATACCAAAGCACCACACATGCCATGAGCACAACCACTTTGCAATGCCAATTTCATTACTAAGCCAATTTTTCAGCACATGATTTCACACATTCCCTCAATGTGCCTTTCCCAAAGCCCACACACGTCGCTTGGCTCGCAGAAGACCAGATTTACCTACAAAGAGGATGAAATCAGTACATCCAGTTAATTTATGCCACAAAATGCAAAATAGACAATCATCTTTCCAAGATAAAGGGGCACAAAAATCTCAAATATGTTAAAATCCAGATTTAAGAGTGCATTGAGAATGCAATGCTTGTGGCTGGCTATTGGCTACTAAAATGATATCATATTATCATTGTAAAGTTTCAGGCATATCCACATTGCAAACCAGAAATAACACGATAAATAATAACTAATTGCAGATCACACAAGTTCTTCAAATTGTCCATAAAATACAGTATTAACACTAACACATTAACCAGGCAAGTGGGCAACCATAATCAAAATTATCCAATAGACAAACTGCAGATAAATTATGCAACAGACAAACTGCAGATAAATTATCGAAGGAAAAAGGATAATAAACTAAAGTCCTAACAACATGGAAGAACTCTTGCACCTGCTGCCAAGCAATACCAAGCAGCATCAACTCCAGCTTCTACCCGTGCAACTTCAGAACCGGTTTAGCACTACACGCACTGAAACATATATATAGAGAGCGAAAAATTATCCATCCAACAGAGAATACAATTATCCTCAGAAAATAAAATTATCCATTCCAACTGAAAATACAATTATCCTAAAAAAATTATCCATTCCAACAGAATGTAACAAATCGAAAGGTTGAAAATACAATGTCGGAGATGGTTGTAACAAACCGAAAGGTTGTTGGAGATACAGGCGGGGGCGATGTGGTTGACGGTGGTGCGGGCAGGGAGGTGGACGCAGGCTATCACCCCTTGGTGTTGACGATGCTCCCCTCATCGATACATGGTAGCTACAGGGTCGGTGATGACTTGATTCGGCGGTGGCGGGATCGGGGAGGGCTAGATAATCCCCGGCAGGGAAGGCTTGATCTAGCATTGAATGACCTGGACGGGGGTGATGTGGTCGATGGGGTCAGTGATGACTGGATCCGGTGGTGGCGGGGTCGGGGAGGGCTGAATCAGCCACCGATGGTGGCGGGGAAGGCCTGATCCAGCACTGGACGACCTCGGCAGCACCAGTGCATGTCATGACGTGGGGAAGCAGAGGGATGGCGCGGGCGCGAGGAGGCAGAGGGATGATGCGGGCGCGGGGAAGGCAGGAGGAGGGTATGAACGGAGGAGGAAGAGGTGGTGTGATGGTGGCGGGCGGTGGCGGTTGTGGAGCAGATCGAGAGGTTGTGGAGCAGATCGGGCGGGCGCGGGGAAGGTAGGAGGAGGGCTATGAACAGAGGAGGAAGTGGTAGTGTGATGCTAGCGAGCGGCGCCGATCGGGAGGTGTGGAGCAGATCGGGATGGGGCAGGGGGCGGGCAGAGCGAAGAAGAACCACGTGTTTTTTTTGCGGTAGTCAATTTTTTTCAGACGTGGGTATGCTCCTGATCTTTAGTGTGAGAGGGGCCGCGGAGGGAACGAACTGGACGATTTTTTTTTTGCGGTGGTCGTTTTTTTCAGACGTGGGTGGAGAACGGACGTACCACCACCAACTCCTAATTAGAAGTAGTAGAGATACATATATATGTATATATACACACATACATATATATATATATATGATTTTTATGTATCCTATCTAATATTTAAAAAGATATTAATAACTGAAGTTTCAAAAGCTTGACTGTACGTAGTTTAGAATGGCATGTATTTATAACGTGAGGATTTAATATGTTAAAAAGGGTGCACATCCTACCAGAGTCCTTGTTCCATTCTCTAAGTAAATATACTAAATGCGTAAGCGCGGCGCCACATCACACAAGCGTGTGACGCCGCACGAGGATGATTTTACGGAACTCCCATATATTTTTTTTTTTGCAAAAAGGTATGGTTCGGGTTGGACGCAGTACTTGATCACATTTTAGAATTTCTGAAGGGTTGTTTGCAAAAATATGATAGGAGGATCTGAACGTAATTTCAAATTTCCATAGTTTTTTTTGGAATTTCTAGAGGGACCTAGACGTGTTTTTGGAATTTCCAAAGGCCCTTTTTGCAAAAAAAAAAACCATTAAAAAGACCTGAACGCAAATGCGAAACTTCTGGAGGGCCACTCCTCGAACTGGCTAGCATGGCTAGCCTCTGCATTCAGGAAAACTTCCTTCTATAATATACAATCTATAATATAGGTAGAATTCGAAACTTCCGGAGGACCACACTATGAACTGGATGACGTGGTAGCCTCTCCATCTAGGAAAACTTCCATACAATATAGGTAGTATGACGTTACGTACATAAGGATAAACAAAACGATGTCACACGTGTTTTACTACTGGTGCTAATTTATTTGCACCAACCATGCTCCGCTTTCTTTTCTAGAAGCCAAGTTCACAACATACAATAGATCCGTAAAAAAAATCATAAATTTGCAATCACAAAAAGGCAGACCCACTAGGCCACTACTACTTTTGAGACAGCCTGGTGTATATGCGTCCTCAAGCTTTCCTCCTTCGTTACGTTCTAATTGAAAAAGGCAGGTGAGCAATCATGAAGCAGATAAGTTTAACACGCCAAGGTAAATGCAAGTGAGCAAAGCTTCTAGCTAGTGTCAAAGCAATTCTCCTTTCCATCAGCTTCTGTGTTTCCTTGCCTACATGCATTGACTCCGAATTTTTATTTTAAATAATATAATTTTTTATTCAAATTGCAAAGATATACATCCATCTCAAAAAATTACAAAAATATACTTTTGTCGCCCGTATATGGGGCTCGGTCGATCGGTGCCGCTCTGAACGCGCGATATTTCCTCTGTCTGCGATCAGTTCTTAAAAAAAATCATAACTTTTTCATATTATGTCAGATGGAGATGCACTTTATATGAAAATTATAGCTCTCGACGGGATCTACAACTTTTATATATAAACTTTTTCAATTTGAATCCATTTAGATAGTTACAAACAGGATAGAATGTTCAGATCTAAAAACAAAATGTTCAGATCTAAAAACATATTTGTTTTTAGATCTGAACATTCTATCCTGTTTTTGACCATCTAAATGGATTCAAATAAAACAAATTTGTATACAAAAGTTGTAGATCCCGTCGAGAGCTACAATTTTCATATACAGTTCATTTCCATCCGACATCATATGAAAAAGTTATGATTTTCTTTAGGAACTGACCGTAGACAGAGGAAATATCGCGCGCTGAAAACCGCACCGATCGCCCGTGTATGGGGCGATCGCCCCATATACGGGCGATCGCTCTATGTACGGGCGACAAAAGTATATTTTTATAATTTTTTGAGATCGACGTATATTTTTGCAATTTGAATAAAAAATTGTATTATTTAAAATAAAAATTCCATTGACTCCTGCCTTTTGGGCCCAGAATCGCAGTGCGCTGGACCAATTCTAGTAGTCGGCAGAGCTTTACGGCCGCCACGGCATTTTTTCTTTTTTTTGGCGACATTCTGATAGCTCTTCAATTGTAAAATATCGGGTAGCATCTGGTCTGAATGGAGTACTGGTTCCTAATTAACGGAGCACCATGACAAAAAAAGTGAGATCAGCGAGCCCATTTCTGATTAACTAGCATTATCCGGTGAGAAAATGTGCACTGGCCAGTAGTTTGGAGATACGTGAAAGGTTCTCTCATATACGTGTGCTGCCAAAAGGGGAAAATGGCTGGGCAATGGGACCTGGAATATACTCTGAAATCTTGTGGTGAAAATGGTTAAACTATAGAGTTCTTTGTCTGTTTTCTTGCCGAGAGATTCAGTGAGTTTCAGGAATGTTCTACTTTTCAAAGCTTATCTGCGTGGGAAATGAAGCACGAGCTGAATTATATTTGTCAATCTTGTTTAAGACAGTGAATGACTAGTTAATTAGCTGTACCTGCGTGTGCAGCATGGAATTTTTTTATCTCTCGATAAGCACCATTATTTGTTACTTATATCAAGTGGTACATATATAAGATGGTTCAAGAAAAATATTATCTATTTGTTTGAATGTTTGGATAGAATCATCTCATCTTAAATAGTAGGATACAAATTTGAAAAATATTTTTTATAAATACTGAACCATTTAATTCTTCCAAAACAATAAAATCAAATAGTATAGGACTATCTTATTCTATTTAAACTTGTCACACAAACCAAACACATGCTTATAAATTTTAACATCACGCTTGTAGTAGTAGATCGTGCCATGGAAACTACCAGCTAAAAGATGAGTAATCTACACACAAGACATGACGCAGGGAATGTCGTGCGCGCTTCACTAGAACACTAAATTTACATTTCAAAGCGTAACAGTACCTCGTCCGTTCTTTTTTACTTGAATTTCGAAAATTTATACGTCAACTTTCTAAAGTTCGACCACTAATAGATTTAAAACTATCTAGATTAGATATATAAAAATTATATCATTAGCTTTATTTTTGAAAATATTTTTATAATATTATAAGTTTACCACAACCGCCAAAATCAGTCTGTCCACTTTGCCACTACGCTCCGTCCACCTCCGTTCATCTAGTGATGCCCACAGTAACCACGGCAATCGTCATCTTCAACGATGTCACGCGGCCCTGCCAAATCCTCCCTCGTCTCCACACAAGGTTTCAAATCTCGTTTTCGGATAACATCTCGAAGGTGTCCGAAATCCAAAATCTCGTCAAGATCTCAAAATTTCGGGCAAATTCCGGGCGAAATTCAAAAACGAAAATTCAAATCTGGTTTTGTTTCTACCAAGAAAAAACG
This sequence comes from Otatea glauca, assembly GCA_036346275.1. Taxonomy (NCBI): domain Eukaryota; kingdom Viridiplantae; phylum Streptophyta; class Magnoliopsida; order Poales; family Poaceae; genus Otatea; species Otatea glauca. The sequence continues at coordinate 24,742,613 of CM070715.1, forward strand.
AAATTTTGGCCGGAATACCCAAATCTCGGCAAGATTTCGTGTATTTCCACTGACCGTAAACTGAGTCAAACAACGATAAAAAAATTTGAAATTAATTTTGGAGGGTCCTCATACATCAGTGATGTTTCCATAAAAATTTCAGATGATTATGAAGCCTGTGGAATTATTAAAAATTCAAAGATTGCTACCATCCTGATAAAACGCTGACCGACAAGTTTGAACCGAATGAAAATGGAACAAATAATGTTATAAATTTTTGAATTTTTTTTGCATGATTTTGACATATCAGTAATCTTCCCATAAAATTTTCAGATGATAGTGAAGCTTGAGGGAATTTTAAAAATTCGGACAGTAGTGATGTCCGAATGGAAAAGGCTTGAAACCACGTTAGAAAATTTTGAAATTTTATTTGGATGGTCGTGATGCATCATTAATCTTGCCATAAAATTTTTAGATGATTATAAATTCGTAAAATTTGAAATTTTGACAATATTTCGACTGATATTCGGATTTTGAGGATCACAATTGGAAACAATCAATGTATATTTGCATCACAATTACTGTGCATGAAATAATATTGATACATATGATAATTTATCACATATAAACCACAAATATTGCTATGCAAGAGCACATGAGAACTACATGTGAAAGCACGGATGACGCCAGAATGCAACGCTCAGCCTGAAGTTCTGAACCACCTGCAAGAGTCAAAATTGAAGAATGAGTATGCAGTATGAACATGTATTGTAAGAAGATGCATAATTAAAGGAGTAGGATCATGCAAAGTACAGACAACAATGCGTTTACGTACCTACGATTAGTAGTACGATTGTGGTGCAAACTCGACCTCCTTATTAACGACAATGACCTCGTGATACCTCCTCTTGTGCAGTTGCTTGTATTTTTTCCAGGTCATGTCCCGCGGTAGGTAGGCAGACTTACAATGTTCATAATAAAACATCCAGCCGGTTTAATTTTCTGATTGGTGAAGGTACCTGACAGATGTGTCTCGTGTGTATGAATCGGCGTATGGATCAGTGTAGTCAAACGGCCAAGAGATGCTCAATCAATCATAACTCTGTCTGGGACCGTACCCACCCTGATCCCATCCGTAGAGCATCGAATCGTACGCACTATGCTCAGTTGGGAAACCTAAATGACTGAAAGACTAGCTGCTACATCATGAGCCTGCGTCATCCTAGGGTTGTGTTGCCTGACGCCCACCCCCACCATTCGACGCACCCTTCCCCGTACTACGGGTTTACCTCTGTGAGCCCCTCCTCGGAGCGCTACCCCCTGTTGTGATCCTCCCGACGATGTGTGTGTGTAACGGGGCCGGAGGCAGTTAACACATAATCCTTAGGAATATTAGTCTCCCCAATGCAAATAAATGCAAACATTATAGGTCATGGGTCATCACTGGCTCACAACAAGTACAAGTGTAGAACGATATACATCTCTAACAATACTTAGGTCATCACAGCAAGTAGAACATTATAAGTCATCTGATAGCAAGTAGAACTTGCGCATACATGCATTTTGGCCAAAAATTCGTCCAGATCCGCCAGCTAAGCCCTGTATTCCAGCCAAAAATGATGAAATCTTGGACTTAAACACCGAGATTTCACTCTGAAAACCCAGGATCTCCCTCTTCTGTTAACCAAGATTTCAATTTTTTCTACCGAGATTTTGCTATTTCAGCCCTAAATCTTGGGATAAAGCAACGAGACATACCTTTTTAGTCACCGGAGAGGGCCAGAATGTCACCGGAGCTGGCCGGATTGGGTTGGACGCTGAGCGGAAGAAGCAAATCAACGATTGCACCGACAGAAAGTGTGAGCGAGTGGCTTTTGAGCCCGTGAGGAAAAGGGTTCAGTTCCTTTTGTTTGATCTGAGGCAGAGGCTACAAATACTTCCCATCCTCCAGCATAGTAAGCAACACTGGTCGGCGTTCAAAATCCCATGTGCAACACAATTTTTTTTCCAATTTTTTCACTTTTTTCACATGTATTCCTCATAGATGGTCTAGCAATGCTCCAGAAAAAATTCAAGCCAAATCAGGCTCGAAACCACCACAAAACAGTCAAAAAAAGGTGAAAATTGGCCCAAACACCCGAGATCTCGTCGAGATTTGCCGAAAATACTGTAACATTTTGAATTTTTTTTGAATTTTTCAAATCCAGGTGGTATTTTGAATCTCGTAGGGGGCCAAAATCCAAGATTTCACCGAAATTTCGCAGGGATTTCTATCGTTGTCTCCACCAGTATGGAGTGCTCCCCCAATCTCGCAATGAGGGCACTCCCTCACCAAGTCTCTCTCTTGCACCGCCGCACTATAGCTAAACGCCCTTGCGTTGCTACGGAGAGAACATCAAATGTTCTCAAGTGAAAAGACTAATACAATATTGCATCTTGCAGTAAATATACATATTAATGAAGGACTATCGTTCCAATGTGTGGCTGTTTTCTCAATACAAATCAGACGATTTTTTCGCTTTCAAATCAAGATTCAATGATAAGACCGAATTATCTCTCACCCTGTATTTTTCCCAACCCAACTCATGCACTGCCCCATTAAACTTAGTAAATTTCACAAAAATACAAGTTTTTTATACAAACTACCATAAAACTATGGATCTGTTTGGGGAGAGAGGCTTTAAACCAGCTTCATCTTTCGAAAAGCCAGTAAACCCCCAAACAGTCTATCTTTTAAGAGGCTTTTGGCATAAGCTAGAAGAAAACATGAAGAGAGAAAAGAGTGCATTGCACCTGCATGTTGTATTACACTTGTTGCCTCATTAAAAACTTTCACATGAGAAAACTTCGGGAAAACTTATTAAGGGAAAAGGGTGCAACTTATAATCTTCAGGATTATGGTACTATCTTCAGAACCATATATACCACGGGCTATGGTTCAGGGATTTACTCCCCTTGAACTATGTATATCTCTAAGTCGTCTCATTCTAATGCCACAGACAAATCTTTGGAAACTAAATATTGGCAAAGACTTAGTGAATAAATCAACCAGATTTTCATGACTTAGTTTGCAGGATCTTCACCTCACAGTTCTTCTAGAGTTCGTGAGGATAGTAAAATTTAGGGGCAATATGCTTCGTGATATTACTATTTACATAACCCATTTGCATTTGTGCAACACAAGCAGCATTATCTTCATAGATAATTGTGGGGGTATCGACGGTATTAATGCCACATGACTTGTGGATATCGCTAATCACATGTCTTAGCCAAACACATTCACGTGAGGATTCCTATTGCTATAATCTCTGAGTTGTTGGTAGAAGTAGCTACCAAAGTCTGCTTAAAAGACCGCTAAGATATAGCTATACCACTGTAGTTAAACACAAACTCAGATAGATAGCCAGCATCCATATATCCCACAATGGTTAAGTCTTAGTCCTTTTGGTAAAATAAGCCAAGATCTTGTGTATGTTGGAGGTATCTGAGAAAAGTCTTGACACCAGTTCAATGCCATTTGGTTGGGGCTGCACTATGTCTAGCTAGCAAAGTTACTACGAATACAATATTAGACTTGGTGCAATTCGCAAGATATATAAGTGCTCCTATGGCACTTAAGTATGGAACTTTACGTCCTAACACTTCCTCATTTTCCATCCCCAATCTGAATGGGTATTTATCCACTTCAAAGGAGCTTACTACCATGGAGGTTTTTAAAGGATGAGATTTATCTATATTGAATTTTTTTTCAATACCTTCTTGGTTTAGGTAGACTGGTGTACAAAGATTTCTTCAAGGAAATGCTCTAGTTGTAGGCCTCAGAAATATTTGTTTTTACCCAAATCTTTCATCTTAAACTCCATCATAAGGTAAGAACTTGCTTCCTTTACTTCCTCTGTGGTTCCGATGATATTCATATCATCAACATAGACTAAGATGATACATAATCTATTGTGGTACTTCTGTATGAATACACAGGGACAATCATCATTATTTGAGTAACATTTCTTTATGAGGAATTTCATAAGTCGGTTGTACCACATTCTCCCCGATTTTTTAATCTATATAGCGACTTTTATAGTTTGACGCTATACATGTTGTAGTTACTTTAATTATGATTCAGAATTTTGACTCCTTTAGGGACTCACATATAAATATCCGTATCTGTAACCTATATACACATGCGGTCACTAGATCCATCTCTGCATTGATAAGTTCAAGCTAGCTGCCATTGATATTGAATATCGTTATGATATTCCATTCATTACGGGAGAGTAAGTTTCATAATAATCGATACCGGGTCTCTGCGTGAACCCTTGTGCTACAAGTCTCACTTTATATCTCACCACTCGGTTGTTTTCATTTCTTTTCCAGATGAAAACCCATTTTGATCATGCAGGGAACATTTTAGGAGGTGTTTGGTCAAAAGGACCGAATACTTTCCTTTTGTTATGCAAGCGCAATGTTGCCTCAACTTCGTCTTTCCATTTGACTCAATTTGAGAGCTTTTAACACTGACGTGGGCTTTGGTTCTGGATCCATATCAAGAGTATTAGCGATTTTTGAGGCAAAATATATGTTGATAATTGCAGTCTTTCTTTTATACAACTCTCCCAAATCCACATAATTAGTGAAATATTCTTCATTAGTTTCTTTCAGTAGCTCCTCGTGATTTCCAACAATAATAGAGTCTAGGTGTTACGATCTCCCAGCGTCAAATTGTGTTCCTGGATATTTGCTACGATTACTATCTTCAGGATGGCACACTTAAGGGATTTTCTCAACATCAGGTTGAACTTCTACCACTGTCTTGGGTAGTATTCTCACTTGTTCAGTTCGCTATTTCTGCAGAATTGAGTCCTATGCGCTCGGAGGTCTCCTCTTCTTATCATGTGGGGTAAGAGTAGATTTAATATCCTTCTGGGATATTTCCATTCTTTCTGGTGTGTTTACTGTAAGTATATAAGATTATGTCACTCCCTTATGATTAGTGAAGGCATCTGGCCAGATTATTAGCTATTTGTTGCAGATTTATTATCCTTTGAACTTCAAGTTTGGATTCTTTAGTGCGTGGGTGTATGGAATGAATGCTTGTGACATTCTAATCTATTTTCTAACAATATTTAGTATGGTACTTTTCTCCCTCTAATACCGAGAAATTGTCCTCATCAAAGATACAGTCAACGTACCAAGCCATATACAGATTCCCTGCCATAGGCTCAAGGTATTTAACAATGACGAGATTCATAACCTACATAGATCCCCAACTTCCAATGAATGCCCATGAATGTATGCTATTATGGTGAGATTGGCACGTATACATTACAATCAAATTTTCGCATATGGGAAATACTTGGTTCTTCCCCCACGTATTATTTGCAAAGGGGAAATTTTATGGTATGTAGTTGGTCTGAGCTGAATTAATACAGTAGCATACAACACTGTGTGGCCCCAATAACTGGTGGGCAGCCTACAATTCTACAAGAGTGACATAGCAATAACTTTTATTCTTTTAATTAATAATATTGTAAACCATTTTGTGAATGGACATGATATACTTAATGCTCTATATTCATGCCCAGAGCCATACAACAATCATTAAATGCCGTTAAGGTAAACTCACCAGCATTGTCCATTCGGATACACTTGGTCCTTTTACCTGGAAAGGAGGCTTTTAATTTAATAATCTAGGCTATTAATTTAGCAAAAGCATGGTTTCAGGTAGATAAGAAGAATGCATGGAACCATCTAGTGGAAGTATTTTTTAATTCCATGAAGTATCTAAATAGGCCCAAGGGGGCTGGATAGGTCTTCAAATATCACCTTAAATTCTCTCCTAGAAACTCAATGGTTCTTGTCTAACTTTTAGATGAGATGGTCTAATTATGAGCTTCCCTTTAGCACAAGCAGGGCATAACAAGTCTTCAAGTCTAGAAAAGTCTGCAGTTTTTATGCTATAGCCGACAGAATTATTGATGATTTTTCTCATCATATTCAACCCAGGATGGCCCATTCGATCATGCCACATCTATATGTTTCTAGGTTTTCAAGTATTTTGTTCATCGCAACAAAAACTTCAATTTTTATATATGTATAGTGTAATCCCAAGGATAATGAAGAAAGTTTTTCAATCACACGTTTGTTGCACCCATTAAACTTATTCATGAGTAGGTATTCTATATAATCCTCATATTATGTCTCCCTATGGAAACCATTCAGACAAATTTCTTTGAAACTTAATAGAGTTCAACTAGACTCAGGGTACAAGAGAGCATTCTCTATTTGAGGGCATCGCTTTCGGTGATGGTCATAATATTTTCAGTTTTCTTAGTCAAAGTCTGAAAATAATTAGTTTCCCTAAGTATTGAATTTTTGGTGCAACTGTCTACAAGATAGATTTCTTCCTCCACCATAAGATTATACATTGTTCTATATTTAGAAGTGTGATTTAGCAATCAAATAATTGTTGCATCAGCAACATATTATAAAATATAGAACAAACATAACAAAATAAATGAATCAAATATCTTGGGAAACAACAATTTATTAACTTTAAATGATAATCGCTAAACAGGAGCATAGACCAATGTTCATTCAGGAACTAGGACTAAACTGATAAGTAGACTCTTAATGACACTCATAAGGAATATGTGATATCAACTATCAAAGTGAAGGCATATTTAAGAGACTAGTTCAAGTCTCCATATAAGTCGTAGGTGTCCTTTTGGGACTGCTCGAGCTCAGTCCCAAGAAGATTATCTTCATCCATGGGAGTGTTTTCATATCTGAGAAGGTCCTTCTGTAGCTTCTGTTAGATTAAGAACCATAACATCACACTTCTTAGTATCCGTGTCAACCACAGGTTGAATGGTCAAGTGTTCCTCAGCATTGTTTCCCTGGGTTGTTTTTGACTTTTCTAATGGATTGCATGTAAAGGTTAGCCAAATACTTTGGGATGTGGCAATTGCACGATCAATTGTCAATGCATCCACACGTAAAGCAAGGTTATGCAGGGTAAGTGGTCTTGTTGGTTGAATATCACTTCTAAAAACTCCCTAGCCCTTTACCTTTAGCTCTCCACTAGAGCTTGCCTCTTCCCTTCTGTATTTTGTCACTGTTCTATTTCCCCCTTTATGCTTCCGGCCTTTTCCACGGTCATGGCTATTGCTAGACTGTTGAGAATTTGCATTTGCTTTGGATATTACCTGTATCCTATTGGAAAAAATATGATGATTATTCATCAGGAGTTTATCACGCTTCTCTACCTCTAGCAAAGTGTATATAAGCTCATAGTACTTTTGGTACTTGGCATGATGTTACTGTTGCTACAGTATCCTTATGTTGGGGTAGAAGGTGTACAATGCCTTGTCTATCATCTTAGCATCGGTAACTCTCTGGTTACAGAAACGCAGTTTGGTGATAAGCTTGTGCATGGCGGAGTTGTATGCTGCCACAATTTTATAGTCTTGGAAGCATAGGAGGTCCATTCGCAATGTGCTTCTGGCAGAAGAACAGATTTTTGTTGGCTGTACCGTTCCTTCAAGAAAATTCATAGTGCCAATGGGTCTTCCTCTATCAAATACTTAGCCTTCAGATCTGGATGGAAATGGTGCCTTTTGAAGTGCAAAGCCACACACTTAACGGCTTCAGAAAGGGCAGGGGTGTCTGCTTCAGGTTGGGTAAAAACAGCTCCAAGGGATCGAGCTACCAGGTTAATCTTGGCATCCATTGCCTAGGTCATGTAATTGCTGCCATTCAGGGTAAGCTCGACAAATTCCCTCTTTGCGATGCCTGACATATCCTATATTATATTCATGCAAAATAAATTTTACCGCTAGTAAAATAAATATATTGCATGCTCATTATTGAATCACTAAAGCTTGGTCTATATCTATTTAGTAGATAATTATCTAAATTTTTCTAGCATTTTTCACAATTTTTTGTTAATTATCAAGTAATTTTCAGAATTGTCGAATAACAGAAAAAATAAATTTAGCATATATAAACATGGAATTATGCTAGTAAAATATAAACCCAAATATATAGAGCTTCCAATGTGTGTTATGCCTAAGGTTCAACAATTTACGGAAACCCATATACCCAGAAGTTCAATTTCTTGTATTTAATATAAATTTTATAATTTATTAACTATTTTTGGGATTACTGGAAAATTCAAGTCCATAATATAATCTTTTTTATCCTGATAAATTTATATAATTATGCAAAATTTCAAGGTTTTTTCGCAAAATTTACCTAAATCGTAAAATATTACGTAATTAACCGAAACTTCAGAGGTTAAAATGCCAAATTGCCATAGGCCATATAAAATGGTCGACGGGCCGACATTGAATGGGCCATATAACATGTCATGCTTCAAGGTCCGGATCCGATCCGACCTTACTGAATTAGGCCGGATCCGATCCGGTCCAATAGCGCGACCGTACAAGGTGGCCTGGCCTGAGCACTAGGGTTTCCTAACACCTAGCGCCCAAGTGGCAATAGCGGGCACAAATGCAGCTGCACTTTGGGTAGAGCACGCACGGGCGGAGCAGCGACAATGATGATCGCGGTGCAAGCCAGGAGCAAGGCGGTGGTGCGGTGTCAGGCAACGCACGCGCTAGCGCGCGGTAGGCACGTGGTTCATGTGCAGCGTGCTACGAGCGCATAGGAGGAAGGGCGCGACCCGCGCAGCGTGCCAGCGGGGATGCGGCATGCGTGGAAGTGGCTGATATCCGTCGCCTTCGGTCGCCTCTCTGTTTTTTCATATCGATTTGATGAATAGAAGCATTGAGAACCAATCTAGAACCCTAATTGCTCAATTAATGTAGATAATTAGGGCAATTAATATGTAGGATTAAATATTGCTGAGATGAGATTAACTCACATATTCTCCGAACTTACTTATGGCTGGCAGTAGATTGGTTGCCTGATGTCGGTTGAATTGCGATGCAGTGTAGATTGATGCAAGTAGAAAAATCTTGTTCAGTCTCGGAGAGTTTCGTGCTGATAACATGTTGTAAAACGATGACGATTGCCATAGATCAATCCCAATGCCGATCAAGAATAGACGAAGAATAGTCGCAATAGTTGAACACCGGATATAGGGAGATCAATTCTTGTCTCTTTATTGATTGTAGATTTATTGTCTTGTACAATGGGTGCTATATTTATACCCATAACCCCTTAGGGATAGTTTTAGAATTCGTCCACCAAAACCAAGATTTTGGATATATGTCAACAACCAGGACCAAGTATTAAGCAAACTGTCACGTGAACTCAAAACTCTGAAAGTTTCACGAAGGAAGAATGAAAATGGGATGTTTCTATGCATTCCTATTTGAAAGTTGCACAAATATTAAAATATTAATAAAAGGTAGATAGCGATTACTTATCGCTTCATTTGCTTCAGGATTTACACAACTTGTGTTAAGAGGTAATGCATAGAAACACTGCTTGCTTTGACACCCAGTTCTGTCCAGCTAAACTCAACGACGGCTGCATGAATTCCAATGATTTGACTCTTTGGAGGGGACCTATTTAGTTTGCTTCCAATACTTATCGATGCTTGTCTTACCAAATTTTGATAGCGTTGATCAAATTTGGCAACCATTTGGTTTGCTACCAAATTTGGACAAGATTCCCTTCTTCTTTTGTTCTCTAGTTCATTTTCTTGTCAATCTTTGGCCAAAACATTGGTAATCAATTTGGTGACAAAATTTTGATAAAGTTTAGTACGACAAATTTGTCGTTAAACCAAACAAAACCTAAGCCACATGGAATCATCTTTCATCAAACCAAACAAAACCTAAGCCATATGGAATCATCTTTCTTATCTCGATTCTTGACAGAGAATCTAATACAGTAAAAATGTCATCGGTTCCCCGACTAGCTCAGGGGACCTGCATTGTACTGCACTGCATCCATCCATCCCACTTTGAGCTGCCAAATGGACTAGTTTTTATTTTATTATTATTATTATTTTTTGTTCCGTGGCAGTGTGGAACCGATGTTGGCCAGGACTTGTTGATGTGTATGGCAATATTCCGATGCTTTGGTGGCCGGACAAGATTCTACATGCACAAGCTCTTCGCCCATCTGAAGCAAGGTTGAGTAGAATGAAAATGCCCACTACTCATCCACCAGCTGAACTGAAAACTACATGCCATCCGCAACTTGCCTACTTTAGCCAATTATTAAATGTCCAGGTTCCATATCTTTTCTTCATCCCTTCAATTATTTATTTATTTTGGGTTTCTTCCTTCTACTGATGAATGGGCTAAATTCTATTCTTGGAGCAGGTGTTCGCTGTGGTGATTCTCTCGTCTCTTTGTGAAACGTATGGGAGGTCGTTTTCTGTTCTGTAATCCTGGAACACACTGAGGATAAACTCAATTACATGAATAATGAATGGCTCCATTAAAGAATCCTTAATTTTTCACTGTTTTACATGAGTATAAGCAAGGCCGGTTCGGTCTTAACATCATTCTTCTGTTCCAGATCGACTTCGAGTACGTCGATCTGTCCTGTGAAGCCCTATTTAGCTTGCTACTAAGCTTGAAGTGCATAATAGTACTACATAGGAGAAAAAATGTGCACACACCACAAACCAAATCAACTATGATGGACCTAGCTAGTCGATCGACACTTGACACAAGTACAAATACAATTCCTTTCCCTATACCTTAACCAATAGTTTATCTAATTTGGACTTATTTGGTGTAATAGAGCCCCATGTTCAAATCACCAATTCGCCATGTATAATTCAGATCACTGCAGCAGAGCTATCTATCAGTTCATCCCAATGTTAGAATGGAGCAGCATCTGATGGCCCAGGCCTAGTGGTCCCTGCAAACCGTTGCCTATTTGGTGGAATGTTGCACCGAAGCAAGAACCGTTCGGCTTCTTGGCTGCCGCCGCCGGTTGCTGGCTCGGTAGCCCGGTACTGCCACCGTCTTCAGATCTCTTGCGCTTCCCGGCGGCGCCCTCGCCCGCCGGCGACGTCGAGGCCGACGAGCCCATCTGCGCGAGCTGCGACATGTTGTTGCCGCTGCTGTTCACGAGAAATTGGTTAACGAGGGGGTGGGCGAGGAGGGCGGCGTGTTGGTCAGGCCGTGCCATCTCGGCCGCGGCTCCGTCGTCGAAGAGCTGCGCCAGCGAGTAGTCGTTGAGCAGCTCGGATATGGAAGGGATCCTCGGCATCCTCTGCGTGGCGGCCGCGGCCTGCAGTGGGAAGGCATCGGCGCCGCCTTGCACGATCATGCCGGCACTCGACGTCCCGTACAGCTGGTTCTCTTCGAAGGCGCACGGTTCGTCCTGCTCGTGGTCGGACAGCTGCGGAACCGCCATCGGCGACACGTGGCTGCCCTTCTTGTAGATCCGGCACAGCACCCAGTCATCCAACTGCACGCCCAGATCGATCACACAAATTAAACTCGAGGAGGATGAAAAATATATACTAAATTACAGCTACAACGAGATATACGCAGAAGAATCGGTCATTAACACGTATGCATCACGCCTATCATTGTCGGATCTATTGACTTCGCGCAACCATGCCAAGTTTGCCTAAAGTAAAGAACATTTCTTTAGAACAACTCAGCTCTTGCGTCCATTGGCAAGCCACAACCCTATGCGATAACACGGACGTGCCGACGAACCCATATCAGAGAAGAATCACGGTGCAAGTGCGCGAGCAGGTGCAACAAAGTAAGCATGCATATCGGCGGCACGCATGCAACTAACATGGTCGCTAAATGCATAGATCTACATAGTAAAAGCGAGGGTTTGTTCTTTTAATTTTGTCCATATATATGTTTTCTAGAGTACATATGCTTGGCTGCTAGCTAGCTAGCTAGCTGGCTTACCCTCATGGAGGCGTTGCGGAACTTCATGGGGCGGTAGGTGTTGCCGGCCTGCGCGTCGGCGGAGGCGAGGCGGTACTCGTGCATGATCCAGTCGGTCTTGGTGCCCTTGGGCGGGCGGCCCGTGTAGAAGACGAGGGCCTTCTTGACGCCGACGCTCTCGCCGGTGGCGGTGCTGTGGATGGGCTTGTCGGTGCCGGTAGCCTTCCAGTAGCCGGACCCCGCCGCGCGGTTCGGCCGGATCCCGTTCGGGTACTTGCGGTCCCTCGGGCTGAAGAAGTACCACTCCTTGTCCCCGTACGCAGCCTTGGCTGCAACCCAAAGGAACACCAGAGAAAGAGACGATTAATAATTAAAAAAATACTATAGATTACGATTGCGAGGGGGAATCTGCATGCATGAATCCTGAGCTAGCTCGTGAGTGCAGGGGGCGGGTATACTAACATGGGAGGTCCCATGGGTCGAACTTGTAGATGTCGACGTCGGCGATGATGAAGACGGGGCACGGCGAGGAGCCGGCGCGGTTGCGGAGGTAGTGGAGGATCAGCTCCTCGTCGGTCGGGTGGAACCGGAAGCCGGGGGGCAGCATCGTCGGGTTCGGCATGACCATATTGGCACCTTATACGTATACCAGCTGCACGCGCTCGCTCGATCGAACAACCTCTACAAAAACCCTTGCTTGCTTCTGCTGCCAATTAACCTACCAAGATCTCTATGCTACGCCGAGGAAGCGATGAATTAGCCGAAGCTTGCAGCTAGGAAACGAAGGAATGGAATTTTTGAGGACGGGAGGGGAGGGCCTGCTTATATGCTTGCAGATTTTTTTCTCCCCTTGTGTAGTGTATGTGACGAGCGGTGTTTCTATACATTACCCACTCAATACAAGTTACATAAATCTTAAAACAAGTGAAGAGATAAACTAGTGATCATCTATATTTTATTCATGCTTTAGTATTTATACAACTTTTAAATAGCATGGATAAAAACAACTTGTGTGTGGCACTATCTTGTGCAGGCCGGGCAGGGGTTTTTATGCGATTTCGTGGGCTTTCGAGGGGTTGAATGGAGCCTGGGCATGGGGCTTTAATTTGTGGTCATCGTCTATCAATTCGTTATTCATTACGTCCGGCGTGATGGCACCGGGGATTGGGCAGGGGCGTGGCGCGCGCGTGACGTCGGCCGGTGGAACTCGCTGGCACCGGCACGTGTCGACGGCCGATGCTTCCAGCGAGCTAGTATTTCAGCGGATTTTCAATTTGTACAAGTGGAAAATAACACCGTTTTTTCTTTGTTGCGACTTGCGATCAGAAGACAGATTTTTAAGCAGGGGGAGAACGGGGGCTGGGTAGATTTTGTTTATAAAGACAGGTAATGAAGTCCTTTGGGGTTCTAGCTAGGCTTCATGACATGTCACAAGGAATATATGCAGTATATTGGCAGCTTCATAGTTGAAAAATTAAGTTGTTTTTTTTTCTTCAGAAAAGCTGATTGATAAAGGTTGACAAAAAGACTAAAAGCACAAACATGCATGCAGCATGCTGACAAATTTGTGGGTCTAGTCGCCAGGCCATGGTCTTAATCATGGTTCACAAAATCGATGAAAATCGTGAAATTGAGCCGATTTGGCTTTTGAAATCACTCGGTAAACCGGTGAAATTCAAAAAATTCAGTAAATTTAGAAAAACTTATGAAAAAGTGTTTACAATTTTTGAAAAATTTTGTGTGAGGTCTTGAGACAATGCTAATGACTCTGCAAAATTTTCATGTATTGTTTTTTAAATTCTGACAGTGCTACTTTCAGAATATATGCTCTTCTATTTTTTTATTTTCTAGGGGCAATAAATGAAATCTAATATTTCTAAAAAAATTGTGTAATATCCTGAGAAAATTATAATGATTATTCAAATTTTTTAGATGATTATCAGACATATATATTTTTTAAAAATTCTGAAAGTGCTACTGTCTTTGTATATGCTCTTCTATTTTTTTATTTTCTAGGGGCACTAAATGAAGTATAATATTTATGAAAATTTTACTACATGATCCTTGCGAACTAATTGTGATAAATTAAAATTTTAGAGCATGATCAAGCATGTAAATTTTTATAAAATCAGACAATTTCTCTATTCCTATTCATTAACTGTTATTTTTTATTTTCTAGAAGCACTAAATGATTTCAAAAATTGTTGAAATTTCTCTGGGTTGTTTTATAGATTAATTGGGATTTTATGAAATTTTAAAAAAATTATTGAATTGTTTTCAATTTTCCGTCGGTGTGCTGAAAATGAATAGAATTGCTAAAAAGTCAAAAAAATTGCTCGAAAATCAAATAAAACCAATCAAAAATCGTTGCGAATCGCTCGATTTTTATTTTTTTGCCATTGATTGATCGTCAAGTTCAAATTTTTTAGTTCAAACTTCTTCAATTTCTACCTATTTTTAACCTGTTTTTGATGATTTTCGAAAATAAAAACATTTCAAAAAATGAAATTTTGATTTTGTGAACCCTGATCTTAATTCTTAAATATAGTTCGACACAAGGAGACGGTGTGGAAACAAGGTTGCGAGAACATGATTTGTTTGTTGGGGCTTTTTGGGTAAAGAGGGGCACAGAGGTCAGAGACGATTGGGCAGCTTGGGCCAGTAGTTTAGAGCAAGTACAACAGCAAAGTCAACTACTGGCTAATTGTAAGTTAAAAGTCAGTTTATACAATAACTATCTCTAAAGGTTGTCTCTAGATATTGTGCAATAACTATCTTTTCTCTCTTGTACATAAATGATCTATCTATGCTCCCGTGCAAAGTTGGCTACTAAATAAGAGCCCGCTCTCTTCTCTCTCCTCTTTTCTCACTCCTCCACATAGACCAAAACTGATGTGTACAGGTTAAGAACCAGTTGACGTGAACTTATTGTACATGCCCTTAGTCTGACAAAACAAAGAAACACTATACCATATGGGGTCTTAACTTGTCTTAATTTCGTCTCCTATATAAATTATGATTGGTAGATTCTCATGCGTATTAAATGCACTATTTTTTATGCTTCTTTTCAGAGAGAAAAAAATACAATTACGATGCCCCAGACTCATTTTGGTAAACCACGTACGTTGTGAAAATTTGCCATCATCAAATAGTTTTAAATTTTTTTAAAAAAACTAACCGAAACTCTAGCATTTACTAAAGAAGAACAGCCAAAATACAAACACACACTCACACTCACACATGCACATATATCCACTCACGCACTCGTACACTTGCATCTGGCCCTCACGAAGTCAAGCCGAGCTAGAACGCGGACAGCCGAGGTGCGCATCTGGCGCCTCAGCCAAGTTCTCATAATTTTAAACTTTCAAAAGCGAAACGCGACGCTTAAAACAAATGTAGGAATTTATGAGCTAGGTGTGAACTCAATTCCTTGTTTTTTTTTTCATCGTGTAACAACTCTACAGAGCTAATCTATCATGTATTGACCCTTGATTCTTGACTGAAATGATGAGTTCAGTGACCTAACATGTCAAGTCTTTTTCCATCGAAAGTCCAAATCCCAGGTGTAGTACCTTATTCCCGGAGAACAGCTTATCTGGCATGCAGCTTCATGTGGACACCTTCACTGCTCCACGTATTAAGAAAGAATCCAAAGATATTTCAAACAATTTCATACGTAAATCATCGATGTGTCAATTTCTTATAGTTGTATGGAGTTAGGTTTTTCGCCACTAAATTAAAAAGAAATACTCAGTACCATCGTAAAAACATTAGTACTCCCTCCAGTCACAAATAATTATCGTTTTAGACATCGATACGCTCTCTAAAATATAGTTTTGATCACTAATTTTTATTATAATATATTTATAAAATCTAATAAAATTATGATATAATAAAAAGACTTTTCGGGTCAAATTTATACCTATGTTTTTCAATATATCCAATTTAAATATTTTAAAAGAGATTGATAGTCAAAGTACTTTAAAATCAAGCAACACGTGTAACAGCAGCTGGGATTAGCTACGGTCATCGCAACACCAAACATCTGCATATGCACACAAAACTAATCCCATTCCCAGGATTATATACACTAAGCTAATAAGCAAAGTGATTGAAAAAAAGCTAATCTTTATCCTAACACGACTGAGATCGATGATGAAAAAAAACCCTGCACATCCCCCGATCGGTCGATTTGCCTTTGCGGTGGAGAGGCACCGAGGGCCCACTAATCGCACGTACGTTTCTGGCAAACCGTGGCCTAATGGCGTGATTATCTTGCAGACAACGGCAGGATTGGTAGCTTTTCCATGGACAGAATTAGCAGCTAGGGTGTGTGGCTGGCTATATTTAAGGGCGTAATTATCCTAATTATAATCAGAAAGACGGGTTGGGGTCGCATCTATCCATCGATCAATCCATCTGTCTATGGTCCTGTTTGTTTCGGTTTTTTCACTGGCTTAAAAGCAGAAAAGATAAAGCCGAAACAAACGACTGACTTTTAAGTCAGGCTTAAAAAACCAAAAGCCAAAAGCCTCCTTATAACTATTAACCAAAAGCCAGGTGAAGGGTGCTTTTTTGGGCTTTTTAAAATGAAATAACCCTTTACCACTGAAAGTCTCCAAAATTACCCACCAAATGCCATCATATATAAACTCAAGAATCCTTCTCACATCTCCTCATTTCTCCTCGTCTTCTCTCACTCCCCAGTGCGACATGCCTTCTCCCTCCGCCGCTCCGGTCTCTGCGGTCCTCGACCTCCTCCCTCCTTCGCCGTCCTCAGCGTCCTTCTCCTCCACCGATCTGGATCAAGTTGATAAATAATTATGCTCAGAATGAAGTTTGATCTCAAGATTAATCTATATTTTTTAATACGGCATTCGGTGAAAAAGCCCAAAAAATTCAAAAAAATCGAAAACCGTCAGAAACCGAAGGGTTAAGAAATAAAAATATTTGTAAAAAATTCAAAAAAAATAGAAAACCATTCGGTTTTTTTGCGAGAAACCGCTCGGTTTTTAAGAAACGGTTTTCGAGCGGTTTTCAACGCATAAATTTTTTTAAATTTTTTTATTGTTTTTAAATTTGAAATTAAAACAGTTTACCGAGCAATTTTGGATATCGAACCGCAGTGGTACGCTCGAAAACCGCAGTTTTCACCGGTTTTGTGAACCCTGGCTACACCATCCACCCATCAAAAAGCCAGGATACCAAACAACATGTCTTGGCTTAAAAGCAGACGGCTTAAAAGCTCGTTAAGCCAAAAAGCTAGCTTTAAGCCAAAAGCCAAAAAGCCTAAGCCGAAACAAACAGAGCCTATATATATCGCTAGCTAGGACCCAGCTTCACAAAATCGAAAATTTGATATCGGTAGAAACAGAAGAACTTTAAATTCAAAATTTTTGAACTCGTCGGTCAACCAATGGAAAAAATAAAAAATAAAATCGAGCGATTTAACCAATTTTTTTAATGATTTTCACCTATTTTCGATCGGTTCTCACCAATTTTTGAGCAATTTTATTCAATTTTCAGCACAACGAAGGAAAATTAAAAAATAATTGCAAAATGTTTTTTTAAAAAATGCTAATTAATATATAAAACATCTCATAGAAATTTCAATAATTTTTGAAATCATTTAGTACTTCCAGAAAATAAAAAAAACAACAATTAATGAAAAGGAACAGAGACAGAGTCAAATTTTTATAAACACTTACAAGATTTATCATGCTCTGAAATTTTAATGGAATCATAACTAGTGCCCAAGGATCATTAATAAAATTTTCAGAAATATTAGACTTCATTATTTCCCCTATAAAATCAAAAATAGAAGAGCATATACAATGACACTAGCACTTTCAGAATTTTTTTAAAAACACAAATGTCTTATCATCATCTGCAAATTTTACAACATCATTAGCATTGCCTTAGGACATCACAAAAAGGATTTCAAAAATATTAGACTTTATTTAGTACCCCTAGAAAATCAAAAACAGAAAAACATATATTCTCACAGTGTCACTATCAAAAACAAATTAAATTGAAGAACTGAAATGGCGATCAAAGGGTGGTGAATGATCCCAAATAAAATTTCTTCCACTCAAAATAATCCAAAAAGCCCACATATACTTTAATCAAAAGGAGCAAATCAAATGGTGGAAGTTTTCCTGCAAGTCCAGTATGACCAAGCTCAAGAACAACATGAAGAACAGAGCCAAAAACAACACGAACTCAGAAGCTAATTCGAGGAATCTTTTGATCGCTGAACAAAAACTCATGAAACTTGATAAATGTGATCTTAAAAGATGTAAGGAACTTATTCCAACTTTCAATCGCAAGGATTGACGTCAAAGTTTCGATTTTTTTTCCTTGAAAGGACAAACACAACAAATTCAAGCAAAACATAAGAACTTGATCTTGGACTTGCTCGTGGGGTTTTGATAATCAAGATGATCTTTTATAACCTCCTACTTGTCACAGCAAGCAAGAACTCAAGTCAAAATCTCCGCAAACACGATCTACAAGAATGAATCACTCAAGAACACAAGATCAGTTTCTTACAACAAAAACGCAACAACCCTTCGAAATAAGAGGCAATAGCAAGTAGAAGGAGGGGAGGCACATCCAAATTGCATATAAGTATATTGCAAGAATGAAGTGCGGAATTTAAATGCTTGAAAGTAAGTTGCTGAATTTAACGCGTAATGTAAATTCAAGCATGATGGAAAGTATTTTGCAATTCTGGAAGGGAGGTTTACAAAGCCACACAAAGTGGGCAAAAAGCTCATAAGAGCCAAAACCTCTAAAACTTTCAAGAACAGGAAGGATACCCCTCCCCCTCTATTTATGCTACCTTCGAGTCACGCTCCACCCTTGGATGAGATCCTTCTGCCCTAAGGACCACTATCAAGGGTTAGGATGACTCCCACACACAGCATTACATGGGCTAACTCGAAACCCAACAAGCACACCGGGATTTCAAGGCCTACTAACTAGACCCGCTACTCTATCACCTAGACCGCGATCCGTCGGTCCTTCTTGATCTGAGTAGCTCTCTAGCTAGCATCTTATCCATTCCTTATCTTCTATGTTTGCAGCGACTCCGTCTCTGATCATCTTCCGGCGATCCTCGACCATCTGGACCTCCAACGCACCTCGCCTGGTCCCAATCATCCTCTGTTTTACCATGACCTAGCACCGTCGTCCTGTAACGGTCTAAAACAAAGAAACACATCACATAGTATTGCCCACTTTGCTCAAAATCGAGCATCGAGTAAGCCTACTCGATACTTATCGATTCTCACTCTACTCGAGTCACTCGACCACTGGTCTTTGACTAGCCAAAGTTCAGACTACTCGAGATCTGATCACTGGTCTTCTACCAGGACAGAGTTAAATCAAACTCAACCTTGAGCACAAAAAGCTCGAATATAGTCAATTACTCATCACACTCGAGTAGACGTCCACATGGTCTTTCATAAATATATAGGTCTGATAATGATCTGAAAATTTTATAGAGTTATTAGAATTTCCTCAAGGCATCACATGAAAATTTGCAAATTTTTTAACACTTTTTCATAAATTTTTTGAATTTTTGAATTTGAATTTAAATTCTACCGATTTACCGAGCGGTTTTAAAATCTAAACCGGCTCGTTACACTTAATTTTTTCGATTTTGGCTGATTCTATGAACCATGGCTAGGACTACTAGTACAATACTAGTATAGTGCCTGTGCTAACGCTACAACGACAGTACACCCGCTTATCAATTAAATGAGAAGATAAGTATGAATACAACACTTAATAATAAAAGAGAAATTTAGAATTTTAAATAAATTTAGAAAGAAAAACGGAACTAAATGGAGGTCGAATGGCGAAAACGGGCTCCCAAAAGATTTTAAATCAAGAAAGAGAAAGAAAAAAGAATTTTCTGATTTTAGATTATTTGTTTTGCAGCTTCCACAGAGAGTACAGCGTGCTCTCTGGGCTTGGCCAACGCAAGGAGGGAAGGCCAGGGTGGTCGGCGGTCGCGATGGGTCGGCAGGTCAGTGCGGCGAGATCGCCAAGCACCGGCGCTCATGGGAGGAGTCACGGTTGCGGTGAATTTCACGGGAAGATGACGGTGATGCCTTGGGTTACCTCCAAAATCCGCGATCTTTACAGAGGGAGCACTTGGGGATTTACGCAATGCGATGGGGTGGTGGAGAGCTCACGGCTTTTATAGCCCCAAACAAGCATATTTATGGAAACCATAATTTGGGATCAAATCAGATTAGAGGAAATTTTGGCAATAGAGCACGAAATTTGGGAATTAACATCATAGATGGAAAGAGGAGATTTGGTGCGGGATTGATGGAGCTTTGGAGCTTCTTTCTTACTTTAATAGAGGAGGAAGAGAAGAAGCTTCTCAGTGCAGGTGCAACTAGAAGAAGCTACATGTGAGTTGCCTTCATTTTTTAAATATAGAAGGATTTTTGAAAAGATAGCACATTAGGTTAAAAATTACGTAAAAATTCTCAAAAAACTTTTGATTATTTTGTACTTAATAAAATTATTTTCAAAAAATTTAAATTATAAATTTGCGAGGCACACGATCATGTAGGTCGCCGACAAAGAACCTCATTGCGTCGGAAAAGCCACCGATGGCGGCCGTGGAGCCATTGCGGACTGCGTTCTCCGTACCAGACCGCCCTATCTCTTGGTTTCCTTTTCCCAGCACGTAATGTATGGTCCTTTCCTTTTCCAGGACGCTTGTTTCCTTTTCCTTGATTCCAAAACATTTGTTTCCTTTTCCTTGTTGATGTTGGAGGCGAGGGAAGGTCTGTTGTGGGCCACAGGGATGATTTCGAAAAAATACGGAAAAATAAACTGCGCTCCGACCACGGATCCGCAAGAAAAAAAGATAAAAATTAAATAATTGCTCGTCGGCACCGGTTCCGCAAGAAAAAATTAAAAAATTAAGCAAAGACTCACAGCATCGCTGGTTCCTTAGATAAAAATAAAAACAAAAATTCAAATAGCTCTCCGTATACCAAATTAGGCTCTATGGGGCTAGATCCGTAAAAAAGTCTCGAGAAGGGTCATATTCGGAAAAAAAATACGATCACAATGCCAGGGCAATAAAAAATTCAAGTCTTGTTTCCTTGCATGCGGATCCTCCCTGTTTATTTCCTTGTTTGATTCACCCTCCTTCCAAATATGTAGTACGTACAATTTCGGCCAGTAAAAAATTCAAGTCTGGTTTCCTTGCATGCGGATCCTCCTTATTTATTTTCTTGTTTGATTCGCTCTCCTTCCAAATATGTAGGTGGGGGAGGTCTGTTGTGGGCCACAGGGATGATTAGACACACTAAATAATGGCCATCGGATGTGGGTGAGTAAAACTGAGGAAAGATCTGAGACGTTCATTTTGATGAATGCAAATTTCTGAAGACGTTTTGCTGGGTGCACGAACATTAGGTCATCTCTAATGAGATGCATTATTTAGGGTAGACGTAGAAAAAATTGCTTAGATGCATTATAAAGGGGTATAGATTATAGCTATAGCCAATGACATGAGTTAATGAGTAGATGTGTAGTGATGCATGTACTGCGCTATGTACGTTGTACTGCCAATGAGAAGCGAGGGAGGGGTCTAGAAATGGAAGGGGCGCGTGCCCCTGGCACGGCCGCGGCCGCGCAACAGTGACGCCGTGAGGATCAGCGGGATTTGCGCGGTCTCGTCGCCATCGGCGAATAGAGAAAGGAAATTCCATAACGAGTAACCTTGCCGTTGACGTCGCGCGATTCGCCTTTGTCGCTGCCGATGCACGTGTCGAGCGACTGGCAGGCGCCGAGCGGGTGGGCCAGGCGGGCGCGCTATAGCTTGCATCCACGTTGCCAACCCGCTCAACCAGGGTCGAACAGCCCTAATAACCAACCAAACAAACCCTTAGATATCGCATTTGGTGATTCCACGGAGCTAGTACAATTTCGAGAGACAAATGTGTACGGTCAGTATTTCCCAGGCTTCCGAATGCGTGTTCACGAAGAAGTCGCAGTCAAAGAGTGAGGTTGGACCGGGTTCTGGGGCAGGAGGTAGAGGAGTTACAGGACATGCCTGCCCTCGAAGAGTTTGTCAGAGGAGTGCAAACTAGTAAAGGCGCACAGAAGTCTGCCTATGATTATCCGAAAGTGCAACCGGTATTCCCCCACGTGCGTGCAGATTAAATGGCCCAGCATATCCCACGGGACAATCCCAGCAATGTACCACCACACGTCTCCTCAAGAGCGAGATAGAAAAAGACCGTCCGTGAGGTGTACACACACGGGTGGTACGTCCAAGGTAAGGGAAAGGAGCTGACAGACAGCCGAGGCAATCAAGTGATCAGAATTTCAGTTGGAACAGGATCAGAACGCAAGCTCATTGCCTAATTAAACCGCTTGATTAATGAGGAGAATCACGCATCGCATATGCTATGCTAGGCGGTAAGAGTTTCATCACGTACGATCGATACATTATCGCTAGTTATGAACGGGGGTCCATACAGATGAGGTGAGACTTAGTAAATGATTCCTGTGTGCTTTGATATATTGGAAACTAGGCACTTGTTTCTTTTTTCCCCCAAAAGACCGGCCCTGCACCAAATCGACCACTCGCGTGAAAATGCTAAGCACTTTCAGTGTGGAAAATGGAAAGAAATGTGTTGCCCCTGGCGAGTGTATCGGGTCGAGCATGGGTCGTCCGCTGGTTTTGACTAGTAGTGGCTTCACAGGCTCGAAGTGTTGTTGCACTCAACAAAAAGATGCTGATAGCATCCGCTCCCGGCCCCCCCTAGAGTTTTCAAGTCAAGCTACAGATAAGTGAACGATCTGGCCTACAGTTGCTTTCTATCCTTTAGATGAAAACTGATGGGTTTGGACTCTACTATTAATCACCGGTAGAGATCCCCTTCTCACGAATTATCTTGCCTTTTGATTGATACACGAACATATATAATTTTGTGTTTGTGTTTTATATATCTCGCTACTTAATTAACAAACTCTTATGGTGAGTGATGGTGAGTCCTTTCTCACTCTCCACTTTCACCGAAAATTTGGCGCGGACAGGTAGGCTTACATCCTAAAATATCTCTAACAAAAAACAAAAAACTAACTAACTTAAAACACAATATCAATGTCTCCTTAATAAATTAGCTTAACCACCTCTCTAAAAATCTCTATTAGAAATAGAGCACGATGCAGGTCACAAAGAAAATCTATTATGCGTGGTTGCGAAGCTGAGGACACGATGTAGCATAGCTGATAGCATAGAGCAAGCTGAGCCCGATAACGATCACTTGATGTACTGATGTAACATGTTTTTTTATCCCTAGCAAATTGTGGGTATTCAGCTAGTATGCACTAATATTCCACTTGCTCATGACTTGAGGAGCGTTATTGTGCTCAGTGCAGGCTTACCTACAGAGTATTGTACAAAACCTATGGCCTTGTTTGGAATCTAGAATACGGAAAAGAAAACAAAAACAGTTCAACTCCTGTAGAAATAGGAGGAAATCGTTCAAATGGGTTTTAAGTTCTTAACCACAGGCTCATCCTATTCGCATCTATCACATATAATCCTCAAAAGATCGAGGTATCTTTTGACAAAGCCAACATATCCCTTTCAGGAGATGTGCTTCTATGTATTATTATTGAAAGTTATATAAATGTTAAAATATAAATGAAGGATAAATGATGATTAATTACTCTTTCATTTACTTCAAAATTTATGCAAATTGTATTGGAACGGTGGTACATGAAAGCACTATGTACTCCCAATTTAATCTTATGATACATTGGCATGCAGATAGTATCTGTCTTCCATACCACAATAAGATACAGTATCTATTCCAATTTTAGATATAAGCGCGCACAGATAAGTCATAGAACGATGAATTTGGGGTGCTCTGCAACCTAAAAACAGAAAAGGAACTATTTCTAGTTTTCAAAGCTACCACCGCAAAAGTTAAGTGACATATATATCTCGCAACGCCTAAAAAGAACACCTTGACAAAAGAAAACGGACTACCAAAAATAAATAGAGGAATAGGACCCGAACACAACCTAGACAGCAACGTGGTGCTTATCCTTAAAGTTGAAACTAGCTAGAATCCACCAATATACAGCGCGTTAACGCTAGAGCATCTGGCCACGCACCACGTCCCACATCGATCTGCCAGGTATAAGGTATCCAGCAAAAAGCCCTGCACTTCGACCAATTCGTTGCGTTGAAGCATCCGCTGCGTACGTGCTGCTAGCGAGGCGGCGGCGCGCGGGCGCGGGGTTGCGGTCCGCGGGGTGAAGAAGACGGCGCCACGGCGGCGCCCGGTGACCGGCAGGCTGACCCACCTGCACATGATACCGCTGATTGTCACATCGAGGTGATCGGCCGATCGATCTCTTTCTTCGTTTCTGGCTTGTGACCATATCACGCATGTGCTGCGTGTCTGTGTGTTGTGCTTGACTGCTCGTGCCCGAAAGCGACGCGGTTCTGGTTAGGCGCTTGGCTTGGCTTGGCTTCGTCAGACGCGGCGCGAATCCGATTGGCACCTCGAGGGTAAAATATCTCGCGTGCCGTGCGAGTCCTGGCCGCCAGATGTCCCCGCTGGCGTGGAGTAGGCTCGCTGGCTACATCGTATACACGAGGAATACTAGCGTACGTACGTAGCTAGGCGTGTGTGTTGATGATTAGGGGGGTGGACGTGGATTTGCTCGAAGCTAGTATGAAATAGGAAGGGGGTTTGGAGGACTAAGTTAATTCTTTAACCAAAAATCGAATCAAACTAAGCTAAACTGAGGCAAACGCAACAAACATAATCTTGATTAATCCAGATTCATACTTAAATAGAAGATAAATAAAGTCAAAAGAAAAAAGAAATACAATAAAGATGAGTGTTTTCTGCCGACGAAGAGGGCTCAACAAAACCCTACTGGCTGCACCCCTGGTGCAAGTACAGTAGAATTCGTCTTGGCAATAGAATTTAGTTCGGATAAGCATGTGTCGTCGTTCCGGTTGGTCTAAGTAGCACTCTAGTGTATTGCAGGGTTGCAGCCAATTTGGTGCAGGTACTTTCGTATTGTACACGTACGTAGAGCCAAAATGAAACTAAATCAAGAGAAAGTTAATTATTGCAGGTAAGTTCTTGACTAGCAGTCTCAACTGGAGGTAGGTTTAGGATTCACCAATTGAAAAATGCTTTAGTGACGGTGGTAGCGCGTTTCTCCCCTTGAGCTTCTTCTACGGCGTCGCGGTTGTCAGGCGGCAAGGGAGAGTTTATCGGGTTTATGTATTCGGATTTAGTAATTCCTCGCTCTAGCTTTACTGAGCACAAACTGATAAACTTAAGACTAACTAAAACATGAACTAGCCTAAACATGATCACAAGGAAATAATAATGCGAAACATTAAGCGTTAGATTAAACTGACCCGGTGATAAAGACACCATTCGGGTTCGGCCTGTAGCACTTGAATGTCAGTGAAGATCAGTGATGAAGATGACACCGAAATCTTTTCGGTGGTGGTAGGAGTCTTCGTCAGCTTGGCACTAGTTTAGCATATCAGATAATATCGGGATTGCGCCAAACTCGAGAGAAGAGCATTACCTCATGAGCGCCGGCGTCTCCCTTGTATCTAGCGCCAGCTGACGAGACCACAACCAAAATCTGTTTTGGCGCTCCCGATCAGAACGCTCAGTTAGTTGAGATGAGGTTAGCTCTAACAAACTTCGGTCTGTAAGCTTATATATGTCAGAGATCACAACTAACATTCTCCCACTTAATCGAAAGGCTAATGTCATAAGTCCATATTCAACAGAACAGTACACCAAAATAAAGTATTACAACAGTTAATGAAGGCACCGCTGAAACCCTAGTATCTATAGTGCATCATTCTATCTCGATAAGATAATCACTTATTCTTAACAGGAGTTTGTTTTATTCTTATGGTCCTCATTTTCAGAATCAAAGGCTTTCCAATAATCCCATGCTAGCAACATGCTCTCAAAAGAGACTGGGCGGTAAGCCTTTAGTAGTGGATCCGCAAGCATAGACTTAGTACTTATATGCTTCATATCAATTGTCTGATCTTGGATTCTATCTTTCACAACATGATACTTGATGTCAATGCGTTTGGCAGCACCACTTGACTTATTGTTATTTGAATAGAAAACTGCAGTCAAATTATCGCAGTATATAGGTAGTGGTTTAGATATGTTGTCTAACACTCTTAATCCCGGGATAAAGTTCTTAAGCCATACAGCCTGCCCGGTAGCCTCATAACATGCCACAAACTCAGCCTGCATCGTTGATGATACAGTAAGGGATTGTTTGGAGCTTTTCCACGAAATGGCTCCTCCCACAAGTGTGAAGATATAACCTAATGTGGATTTCTTAGTATCAACACAACCTGCAAAGTCAGCGTCCGAATAGCCCACAACCTCAAGGGCATCAGACTTCTTATACGTGAGCATGAAATGTTTAGTGCCCTACATATAACGTACAGATTTCTTAACGGCTTTCCAGTGGTCCAGCCCTGGATATGATTGGTATCTGCCAAACATCCCGGTTACGAATGCTAAATCAGGCCGAGTACAAACTTGAGCATACATAATGCTTCCGACAGCTAAAGCATAAGGAATCCCCTTCATCTGATCAGCTTCTAATTGATTCCTTGGACATTGGAATGTTCCAAATTTATTGCCCTTAACAATATGAGCAGGCGTGACAAAGCAATTATGCATATTATATCTCTCAAACACTATCAATGTATGCCCTTTGGGATAGGCCTAATACCCCTTTAGACCTATCTCGGTAAATTTGGATGCCCAAAACATAAGAGGCATCACCAAGATCCTTCATGTCAAAGTTAGCGGAAATAAATCTCTTGGTCTCATACAGCATGTCCTTATCGCTGCTAGCCAATAAGATATCATTCACATAAAGAACTAAGATGGTAAATTTGCTCCCCTTAATCTTAATGCATATGCAATTGTCTCTTACATTTTCTTTGAAACCAAAGTTTCTTATGGTCTCATCGAACTTAAAGTACCACTGTCTAGACACTTGTTTTAGTCCATAGATGGATTTCTTAAGTCGACATCCCATATATTCCTTGCCTTCCACAACAAAACTTTCCGGTTGAGCCATGTAAACATTCTCATGCAAGTCACCATTAAGGAATGCAGTTTTAACATCCATCTGATGTAGCTCTAAATCATAATGAGCAACAAGCACCATAACAATTCTTAGTAAATCTTTCTTTGAGATAGGGAAGTATCAACATAATCAATCTCCTCTCTTTGTGTAAACCCTTTTGCTACAAGTCTTGCCTTGAATCTTTCGATATTTTCCTTAGAGTCATGCTAAGTTTTGTAGGCCCATCTACAGCCTACTTTTTTGACTCCATCGGGAATTTCTACCAGATCCGAGACGTCATTAATGCTCATAGACTTATTTCATCCTGCATGGCCTCAAGCCACTTGGGTGAATCATTAGTCATCACAGCCTCCTTAAATGAGGTGGGATCGTCTACCTTCCGTATATCATTTACATCTTCATTCATGTATACGACATAGTCATTCAGGATGGCAGATCTCCTGTCCCGCTGTGATCTTCTTATTGGTTCATTAGTTATCATATATAGGGGTTGTTGAGGCTCATCATTAGGTGTTGTACTATTGATCCCAGAATTCTCAGGTGGGGGCTCAACTCCAGAATTCTCAGCTGGAGGTGTAACTATATAAAGTACAGGAATAACAATCTCTTGGATTATCGGTAATGGTACATAAGTCCGAATCTCCTCAAGATCTATTTTCCTAGCCTCTGAGCTCCCACTGATTTCATCATTCTATAAGAATACAGCATGCCAGGTTTCAACAAACTTAGTGATACGATCTGGACAATAAAATCGATACCCCTTAGATCTTTCAGGATATCTAATAAAATGGCAATTTATTGTCTTAGGATCTAATTTCCCAATATGTGGATTAAAGATTTTAGCTTCAGCAGGACAACTCCACACACGTAAGTATTTAAAGCTCGGTTTCCTCCCAGTCCATAATTCATAAGGTGTATTAGTCACTGATTTACTGGGAACCCGATTAAGTATATGTGCGACCGTCTTTAGTGCTTCAATCCACAAACCAATTGGTAAACTGGAGTAACTCATCATACTACGCACCATATCCATAAGGGTGCGATTGCGTCTTTCAACTACTCCATTTTCCTAAGGTTCACCATGTGTTGAATATTGGGCTATTATGCCATTTTCTGAAAGAAACTTAGCAAATGGATTAAGAATTTGTCCATAAGGAGTATGTCTCCCATAATATTATCCTCCACGATCTGATATTACTACCTTAATCTTTAAATTATACTAATTTTCTACTTCAGCCTTAAATATTTTAAACTTATCAAGTGACTCAGATCGATCACGAATAGGAAAAATATAACCATAACGGGAGAAATCATAAGTGAATGTAATAAAGAGTCATACACATCCACTGAAATTACATGAAATGGTCCACATATATTAGTGCGAATTAATTCTAAGATTCATGTGCTTCATGTGGCTCCTTTCTTAATTTATTTTACATATTTCCGCTTAATACAGTTAATACAGTGGTCTGAGTCAGAGAAGTGTAATGGATGGAGTATCTCTTCCTTAATGAGATGTTCCATTCTCCCATTCGAAATGTGACCTAAATGATAGTGCCACAATTTTGATGAAGTCTCATCACCTAAACTTCTCTTTCGCTTATTGGTGACATCGCACATATTCATTGACATGAGAATTTAGAGAGAGGAAGCATATAGAGTTTGTCTCGTTGAGTCGCGAGACCAACATTATTAGAATTAAAACTTATGAAGCATTTTGTTGGCGATCGGGGCTGCCGACCACGAGGGGGGTGCAGAAGATCGTGCGAGGGGCGGAGCCCGAGGTCGTGCTCGTCCGGGGAAAGGCTGTTGCGTCGCGCAGAGGGAATGTCGGGGAGAACCGGGGAGGAGAGATAGGAAACTGGGGTCACGAGGATTATACTGGTTTGAACCCTCGGTTCGGGTAACAGCTCTACTCCAGTCTTGCCCTAGGGCGAAAATGAATGCAATGCCTTTCTTGTGAGTGAGTACAATGGGAGCTCGAGCGAAGCTCTTCTCTAGCGTTAGTATGCTGGGGGGAGAGCCTCCCTGCGAGAGTCGGTCATCCTGTCTTCTTGAAGCCCTCTCTGAGAGCCCTCTAGGCGCTTCCGCCGCTTGTTTTCGAGGCCGATGTTAGGCAGTCGTGGCGAGTTGACGGGAGCAGTTGGGAGCTGACGGGAGCAGTTGAGAGCTGATGGGGGCAGTTGGGCGTTACTGGCCCTAGTTCCCACGCAGGGGTAAGTTTGGTCCTGATTCCCACGCAGGGGAGGGTTTCTACATATTTAAATTGGACCGTTATAGTGAAACGGGATGGTCCGGAGGGTACTAAAGCCGTGGCCCCGAACTTGGGCCTGGAGTGCAGTGGCGTCGGTGGTGTCGATTCGAGAACGTGGCCCCCCTCGTTTAGCCGGAGCTGGGTCCCCGACCTTCTGCCCGAGCCCGAGATCTAGCTCGTTTGGGTCCGAGCTCGAGCTCGGAGGCGCGCCCTCGAACCCGTGGGACACAGCCACAAGTTCGGGGGGTGCTTTCGCGTACCGAAGCTACTGATCCACGATAGCTAGCCCCCGAGGCTCAACGAACGATCTTGAAGCTCGGGATGTTTTTGATTCTAATGACCTTGAGCAGGGACCAGCTTCTCGATCGAGCCCGAAAACCCTTGAGCTCAAACTCGGGTGCGGGGTTGCCCGGCGGTCTCTAGTGTGGTCGTACCTGGGGACGCTCAGACTTCGTCGCTTCGCCTTCGAACGGAGGAGTCGAGAGGACGCGGCCCGTGACGCTTCGCATTCAAACAGGGAAGCCGAGGGGCGCATCTCGCGATGTTTCGCGTTCGAACAGGGAAGCCGAGGGGCACATCTCGCGAAGTTTCGCGTTCGAACAGGGAAGCCGAGGGGCGTATTTCGCGATGTTTCACGTTCGGACAGGGAAGCCGAGGGGCACATCTTGCGACGCTTTGCGTTCCCACCTGTATGTCCCGGCGTGCCTTTTGAGGTGTAACCGTTGCCAGTTGTTGGCAATCGGGCTCCTTTTAAATCTGGAATCGTCACCCACTATAGAAATTCCCCATTTCTTCTCTGCATCGAGCCCCCGACTACCTCGTCTTCTTGCTTCCTTGACCTTCGTCCACCATCTTTTCTTCTCCGAGCAGATTCCGCCTCCCAAAGCCATGGCCAAGTTCGGGAAGAGTACCCTGACCGCGGAGAGGATGAAGGATCTCGAGGCGCTGGGAATGCTGGACCCAGCGACATGGCAGCTTCCTGGCGGGGAAACCGAGCCGGAGCCCCGGGAGGACGAACTTGTCAGCACCGAGCAGTACATGCTCTTCGGGCTGTAGACCCCGGAGAGCGACTTCCTGGCGGCTGTTCTCTCGCAATGCGAGATTGAGCTCGTAAACCTGGTACCTAACTCCATTCTCCTTCTCTCCATCTTTTCTCATTTTTGCGAGGGGTTCTTGGGGATCCTCTCGACCCTTCTCTCCTTTTCTATTTCTACTCCCTATTTCGCACCGCGAAGAACCCCGTGGTCGGGTGCCTGTACTTCCGGTTGCGGACGGGGCTCCCTTGCACCTTTCTCTCTAGCCAAACTCGAGACTCCCTCGGTCCATGGACCGAGAGGTGGTTATATTTTAAGAAGGGCGAGGGCGGTGCGCTCGCGTACAACGGCATTCCCGTCGACGGAAAGCGCCAAACCCTCGAGCCTGATGACTCGACGACCGACCAGGAGGCCCTCACCGCCATCTATATCTGTGCGACGCGTGGCCTCACTAGTCAGGCAGTCGTCAACGACTACCTACGGAACCGAGTGTTCCCTCTGTGAAAGAGGTGCACCCGTTCCTCGAAATCCGGGGAAGGGATGACCTTACCCGGGAAAGCCCCAATGGTAAGTCCTCTTCGATCCCGACCCTCTCCAGGCCCAGCCGAGCTTGCTTCTAACGACCTCTTTTCTTTTTCCCCGAAGCCCCGAAGGAGTCTTGGGTGGCGGCGAGGATGCAGGAGGCATTCGGGAAGGCAGCCTTCTCTTATACCCTCGACGACCCCGTCCCCAAGAATATCTTGAGGCGGAGCAGTGAGGTAATGCGTCTTACTCCGGTGCCGAGCTCAGTTGATCTCGGGACCGTACTAACCTTGTTCAATTACGCAGGCGAGACGGGAGCTCCTGGAGACGGCGCGGCGCATGCTTCCGCTACCCGGAGCAGGCAAAGGCAAGAAGGCGGGTAAGAGGCCCACCCCGGACGCCCCGAGCCACGTCGCCAAGAAGCCTCACGTCGAGTGGGCCAATCACGTGGTGGTGAGTCGAACCCGCCGAGCCCGGGAACACTCGGGCCCGGGCTTAATTTCTTTCCCCCCTTTATGATCTCCCTTCGTCCCTCAGCAACAACAATGGGCAACAGCCGCCACTAGGTCCCCAAGCCCAACGCCGGGGCGGCAATCCCCGACACGGAGCGCTGGGGTGGACGACGAAGGGGGCCTGGAGCCTGTGTGGGCCCCAAGGTCACAGCTGCAAAGCACTCAGGGGGGAGAGGCTCCGGTTGTCGCGACGGGGGCAACGAGGCACCCGGACGCCTCCCCTCCTCCCAGGAGATGGCGACTCATCGCTCAGGTACGAGCAAACTCTCGACCTGCAGCATGGTTTTCTTTATCTTTCTTCCCCCTTAGCAATTTTTCCGTCACAGACCTCGGGCGCCCAACGGGCAATAATTATGACGGTTGTCCAGGGCGAGTCTGAGGACGAGGGGGACTTTCTCCTGGTCCACTGGGCGCGATCGCAGCAAGCCCAGTCCACCGCGATGCCTTCGGAGGGCGAGGCGATCGAAGGCCTCGACCAAGGGCCCCCTGGACTGGCCGTCGACCCGGAAGAGGCTGTCGCGGGGGTCGAAGACACGGGCGCCCCGACGGCTGAGGCCGAGTCCGCCGGGATCGATGGAGCCAGATCCGGGCTCGACCCCTCCCTAGCCGGTGCGGACGAGGCTGCCGCAGGCGCAATCGAGTTCGAGGAAGCGCCAGGTACGTCGAGGCCCCGCAATTTTCATCTGTCGCTTTCTTATTCTTCCAACTTAGCCTTCCTCTTGCTACTTTCACTTTCTTCAGGGGACTCGGCTCCACTCGAGTTGTCGCCTCCCTCGACAGGGATAGCCCAAGTCGGGGCCTCGGTCGCTGGGGCTGACCCTACGCCAGAGGGGGCCAACGTGGCTACCACACCCCCGACTGGGAATCTTGTCGAGGCCTAGGTGGTCGTCCCGGACGTTCGAATCATTGACCCTTTTCGCCAGAGATTCGAGGATCTGCTTGATCAGGTAAGCGTGGCTTGATTCCATCTGCCTTCTCATCCGTGGTCGTGACCCTTCTAGTTTTTGCAGGCATTGGGCCTGATCACCCAGGGGCTCCAAAGCCTGCACGGGCACTCCACCGAGTTCCAAGTGGTCTGCGACCGGGTGGAGGAGCGCGAGATGTACATCCTCCAGATCGAGGAGAACCTTGCGATCGAGCGGGGGGAGGTGACACGGCTAAAGGCGGCCCACTCCTCCGAGCTTTCTTGGGTCGTCGATGCCGAGCGCGCGAGGTCGAACGAGGCCCTCGAGGCCCTTCGCGAGAAGGTGGCGAAGACCACCGAGTCCGAGCGTGCGTTGCAGGCGAAGGCCCTCGAGACCGTGCGCACGGAGGCGGAGACGCTTTGTAAACAGACAGTGAAGCTCTCTGCTGCTCCGGCGTAGGCTTCCTTCGAGCTCGAGGCGAAGGTGGCCGAGCTCGAGGAGAAACTGGGGCGAGCGACCCTGCCGGGAAAGGGCGCCCTGGTTCAGCTCCAAGACGAGCGCGCTCGCGTTGCCAGTTCCGCCGCCGAGGCGCTCCGACTGCAGGCCGAGCTCTCGGTGTCGAGGGCGAGGGTCGCCGAGCTCGATCAGGAGAAGCTCACTTGTGACCTGGCCGACCTGTAGCTAGGACATCAAATAGGGAAAAGGGGCAAGGGCAACTTGCCCCCTCTTGTAAATGTGATCTCTGTAAACTTTGCAAAAGAAATGAAATTCTTTTTTGGTGCTCGAGATTGAATGAGTCTTAAGACTTAGCCTCTTATTTTGATTTGTCCTCGGGGCGGTCCCCCCTCCCCCTGGTCCAGCCCTCACTGTGGTCGAGTCCGAGCGAGGCCAGACTCGGGGCACAGGCAATGTGCCTTGCAATCTTTAGTCCTGAAAAAGACTTAAAACGAAGTTACATTAATGGACACGTCTTCGAGCGAGGACGAATTCAACCTTAATACTAGGTCGGGTCTCGAGGAGAAGACACACCCTGAGAGCGGTCTCTGGTTCAAGCTCCGTCACAGGGGAATAGTCGGCTTACTGCGATGAGAATCGGCTTACTGCGCGTGTGACCCCTGGAGGTGAACTTTGAGACCGCAACACTCAGGTCGAGGCGCGAAATGGACTTAGGCATCTTGAGGTTGGGTACACCACGGTGTGGCCTCTGGTTCGAGTCCTATCACAGGGGGTAGTCGGCTTACCGCGATGAGAATTGGCTTACTACGGACGTGACCCCTGGAGGCGAACTTTGAGACCACAACCCGAGGCCAAGGCACTCAAGATGCGAAGGAACGTGCAGGGAGACATAAGTGTAGACAATGAAGAAAAACCTTTCATCGCAAATTAATACTAGGTTGAGCCTCGAGCTCGAGGCTCCCTTAGAGGGCGGTCTCTGGTTCAAGTCCTGCTACAGGGGAATAGTCGGCTTAGTGCGATGAGAATCGGCTTACTGCGGACGTGACCCCTGGAGGTGAACTTCGAGACCGCAACACTCAGGTCGGTCTCGAGCAAGAGGCGCATGGGCAGAGACCCGAGCACCTCGAGGTCGGGGAACTCTTGGGCGTGATCTCCAGGTCGAGCCTTGCTACAGGGGGAAGTCGTGACGTAATGAGAATTGGCTTACTACTGACTTGACCCCCTGGAGGTGAACCCTGGGATCACGACCCGAAGTCGCGTTGCCTGAGATGCGGAAAGACATAAAAAGAGCCACGAGCATAGACGATAGGGCAGAGCCTTTTATCCCAAATCAAAGAAAGAGCGTTAGACATAAAATTTTCAGAGCTAGTCTATGTTCCACGAGTTCGCGAGCTCTCTGCCGTCACACATTGCCAGTCGGTAAGCACCCGTGCGATCTGCTGAAACAACGTTAAAGGGGCCCTCCCACTGTGGGGATAACTTGTTGGTGTTGGACTGACCCTGAATTCGTCTTAGGACCAGATCCCCAACAAGGAGCTCCCTGTGTCGCACCGATCGAGACGCATGCCTGCAAAGAGCCTGCAGGTAATGCGCCGATCGTAGTAGCGCGCGGCACCTTACTTCTTCCGCGAGGGCAAGGTCAAGAGATCGTTCTTGCTCGAGGTCGACCAAGTCGACCGAGCTAACCCTGGCGGAGCCCAGCGTGTCCTCGGAAGGCAGGATGGCCTCAGCACCAAAAACAAGCTGGAAGGGGGTTGCCCCTGTTGCCCGGCTAGTCGTGGTGCGAATGGACCAAATGATGGTGGGAAGCTCATCCACCCAGGCCCGGCCCCTTCGTTCGAGCTCATCGAAGACTCGCTTCTTCACGCCCTAGACGATCTGTCCGTTGGCGCGCTCGACCGCTCCGTTGCTCTGAGGGTGACTTACCGAGGCGTAACAAACCTTGGTGCCCATGTCTTCGCAGTATCCTTGGAATAACTCGCTGGTGAACTGCGTTCTGTTATCGGTGATGACCATGCAAGGGACTCTATACCTTGTGACCACAAACGAGTGAAAAAAAAACTTACCACGGCTTGAGCCGTGATAGCCGAGACTGGTTCGTCTTTGACCCATTTCGTGAAGGTGTCGATGGCAACAAATAAGAACTTCTTCCCCCCGATCGCCTGCGGGAAAGGGCTGAGGATGTCGAGGCCTCACGTTGAGAACGGCCAAGTGAGGGGAATGGTCTGAAGGGCATAAGCCGGCTGGTGCGTCTTCTGGGCATGGAACTGGCAAGCTCGACAGGAGCGGACAATGTCCCGAGCGTCCTGGAGCGCCGTCGGCCAATAGAACCCCATCCGGAATGCCTTCCCGACCATAGTCCTGAAAGAAGAATGAGCGCCGCAAAAGCCCGAATGGATATCATTAAGCAGGTGTTTACCTTCCTCCGGGGGAACGCATTTCATCAGTACGCCTAAGGCGCCTCGGCGATAAAGCTGTTTGTTGACGAGTTTGTACGAACTCGCCCGGTGCTTGATTCTGCTGCTCTCGGCTGCGTCAGCCAGGAGTTGGCCACGGTCAAGGAACTTGACTATGGGGGCCATCCACGAGGAAACACTCTCGAGGAGGGCAGTCGGGTCTTCCTGGTCGACGATGGACGGTGCAGCCAAGGTCTCAAGGATGGCATCCGACGGAACCTCGTCATCGGATGACCCGAGCCTAGCCAGCAAGTCGGCGCTGGAGTTGTCTTTCCTGGGTACGTACCTGATTTCCAGGTTCCGGAACCACCTCTCCATTTTGTGCACCTCAACAAGATACTTGGCCATCGAGAGCTCCGAGCACTGGTAGTCTTTGTTGTACTGGTTGATGACAAGCTGGGAGTCTCCCTTCACGACCAGTCGGCACACGCCCAGCGACTTGCATGCCCGGAGGCCAGCCAAGAGGGTTCGTATTCTGCCACATTGTTAGTTGCGGGAAAACTGAAGCGAATCACATACCTCAGAAGATCTCCCTGAGGGGTGATGATGAGAATGCACGCACCTGAGCGCTCGAACGACCTTGACCCATCGAAGTACATGGTCCAGGTGTCTTCTTCCTCGGCCCTGGGCTCGGAGATCGGTTCCGTCATTTGCTCGACCACGAAGTCGGTGAGTGCCTGGGACTTGATGGCGGTACGCGCCATGAACCTGATGTCGAATTCCGCCATCTCCAAGGCCCACTTGGCGATGTGCCCTCCAGCCTCCGGGTTCTTCAAGATTTCGCCGAGCGGGAATCCGCTTGGGATGACCACCACATGCGCTTGGAAGTAGTGTCGAAGTTTGCACGAAGCCATGAAGAGGGCGTAGAGCAGCTTCTGGACCTGTGGGTAGCGCTCTTTTGGCCCATGGAGTACTTCGCTGACGTAGTAGATCGGTCACTGCCGAATATCCCACTCGGCTACCAGGATGACGCTGACGGCCTGGGTCGTGGCCGCGAGATAGAGCAGCAACGTCTCGCCTTGTTGCGGGGTTGTGAGCAGAGGCGGGTTCGAGTGGTACGCCTTCAGCTCGTCGAAGGATCACTGAGCTTCGGACGTCCACTCGAAGCACCCATGCTTGCGTAGGGTCTTGAAGAACGGCAGCACCCGCTCACCGAGCGTTGAGATGAACCGGCTGAGAGCGGCCACGCGGCCGGTGAGGCATTGGATCTGTCTTGTCTACGTCGGGGCGGCCATCTTCTCGATCGCCTCGATCTTCTCTGGGTTCGAGCCTACTCCCGAGCCCCCGATCATATAGCTGAGTACCTTGCCGGAGGTCTCACCGAAGATGCACTTCTCGGAATTAAGCTTGATCCCATGCTTGTTCAAGTTGACGAAGGTCTCCGCGAGGTCGTTAATGTGGTCGTCCTTAGAGGAGCTCTTGACGATGATGTCGTCGACGTAGAACTCGAGGTTTCGACCAATCTGAGGGTCGAAGGTCTTGAACATCGGCCGCTTGTATGTCGCGTCCGCGTTGCGAAGACCGAACGACATGGTCGTGTAGCAGAATGTCCCGAACGGCATGATGAAGGTCGTCTTGTCCTCATCATCAGCTGCAAGCTTGATTTGATGGTAGTCGGAGTAGGCGTCGAGGAAGCTCGGCATCTTGGCATTGGCGGTGGAGTCCACAATCTGGTCTATGCGCGGAAGGGGGAAGTTATCCTTCAGGCATGCCGAATTCAAGCCCGTGTGGTCGACGCACGTCCTCCATCTCCCACCTTTCTTCTGCACAATCACCGGGTTGGCTAGCCACTCGAAGTAATTGATCTCGCGGATGAAGCCAGCCTTCAGAAGCTTGTCAAGATGCTCCCTTATTATTGCCGTCTTCTCAGGAGAGAAGCGTCGCAGCTTCTGGCGCACGGGCTTGCAGTCGGGCTTTATTTGTAATTTGTGCTCGATCACCTCCCTCGGGACGCCCGGTATGTCCGCGGGCTCCTAAGCGAATACGCTCTTGTTTTCGCGGAAGAAGGTGACGAACTCGAGTTCCTATTTCGGGTCGAGCTCGACGGCGACGTGAACGCACTTGCTCAAGTCACCCCCTTCAAGCTGCACGGCCTTCGCTAGGCCGCTAGGCTGGATCACCGCCTTTGGGCGAGTATTCTTTGGGGTCACTTCGAGCCCCCACTGGGGCAACATGCCAGCAAGCGCCAGAGCTTTCTCTTTGCAGTCGTGCACCGCCTTGAGGTCGCCACGGGCAATTATGACGCCGTCGGGCCCCGTGAGCTTCATGCAGCGGTGGCCGTAGTGGTTTGCTGCCATGAACTTGATCAACGCCAGCCGCCCAAGGATGGCATTGAAAGGGAGGTCGCCATCGACCACGTCAAAGGTGACCAACTCGGTGCATAAATTGGTGGAATCTTTGAAAGTAACGGACATGACCACTTGCCCGAGCGGAGTGGCGGAGCTCCCTGGGACGATGCCGAAGAAGGGAACCGCTATACACCTCATCTTCGACCGGGGAATCTGCATCTGGTCCAGCGTGCTTGCCAAAATCAGGTTGAGGGAGCTGCCCCCATCAATCATGACTCGCCCGACAATGGTATTGCTCACGATCGGGGCCACGACCAAGGCGATCTTAAGGTCTTTGGACATGTTCGGGGGGCATCATCCCGAGAGAAGGTAATCGGCGTACCAGCCCATTTGCAGGGTTAGTCGGAGGGCTTCCCGGCGGAGGCTTGATACACGGTAAGCGCCGCATCCTTGAGCTCACGCCGGGACCGATATGCCGATGAACCGCCAAAAATCACATCAACACGGCGGTCGCCCCGCTGGAATTCCAGGTCGGGGCCGTACGGGTCGCCGCTAGCATTGACCCTGCTGGGCAACTCGCCTTCCTTCGGAAGCGTGGGCATCTCTCCACGCCCATCATAGAAGGCGTTCAATTGATTCTGCCACGTCCTGCAATTCCGCAGGTCATGGCCGAAGGCCTTGTGGAATAGGCAGAGCTTGTCAGAATTATACCTGGGTCACACCTCATCGCCCTGTGGTCGGGTGTCACCGCGTTGGGATCCAGCCTAGCGCTGTCCTTGCTGGGGTCGGTGTTGTGTCTGCTTAGGTTGCGGGCGACCTCGCTGGGGGTGTGGCTCCTTGCGGCCCGGTTGCCGTACCTCCATCACCTCGCGCCCGCTGTTCGTCACGGCGACCACGAGCAACCGGCCACTGCCACCGTTGCGGTCTCTCTTCCGTCTCTTGTCACGCGGGCCCGAGCCGTCGGCCTTGCGTTGGAGGGTCCGGCCTCGCTGGAAATGAAGCCAAGCTTGCCCTAGTCGTAGTCACGCTTCCAACGGACGGCATCATCCGCGTCCTCATATCGCTCCGCCATCCGGGATAGCTTGTTGACATCGAGCTTTGTCGTGATCTTCAGGTCCTCAGTGAGGCGCCTGTCGCGGACGCCAAACTTGAAGGCCTTGACGACGGCCTCATCAGAGACACTCGGGATCGAGTTCCTCGTGCGGATGAACCGGCGCACGAAGTCGCAGAGGGGTTCGTCCTTGCCCTCGATGATATGATCCAGGTCCTTCTCCCGTCCAGGGCGCTCGTAGCAGCTTTGGAAGTTCGAACAAAGAGTGCTCCGCAACTGGCGCCATGACCGGAAGCCGCCCGGCGCTTGGTTGAAAAGCCAGGTGCGCGCGGTGCCATCCAGGACGGTGGGGAGGCAGTTGGTCATCACGGCCTCATCTCCTCCAGCTGCGAGAATCGCAGTGGAGTAAATCGAGAGGAACTCAAGGGGGTTCTTGGTCCAGTCGAATCGCTCCATCACAACGGCTCGAACCGGCCGCGGCAACAAGACGCGATGAATGTCGGCGATACCCAGACGTCGGGCAAAGATAGCCATCGCCATCGAATCGGGTCACGGTCGTGGTGGTGACCATACTCAAGTCGACGGCGCGCCCCATGCCGATTTTGATGGTGGGCGTGAACGTCGTTAGAGCGGTCACGCGAGCAGTCATGAACTTTTCGAAGCCTGGGTGGGATGTCCGGGGAAAGACCTCCAGAGGTGTTGTTGCTTGAGCAGGCATTGCTATCGCTCCGCTGGCGCTGAGTGCGCTCGCGTGCCACGTCCGGATCCTGGCAACACGGGGCAACGTCAACGGACTCTAGGCCCGTCGGTGCGGAGGCGACCGAGGAGAACATTGACGCCCGCATGAGGATTTGCCATCGCTCTCCTGGGAGCGAGGGCCAGGGCGCCTGCCCCGCTCTTGCTGCGGAGGTGTGAATTTGTCGGCCATCCTGTCGAGCTCCTCAGCGAGGGAGCACCGAAAGAGAGCCGACCCCGCCCGGGCGGGATCAGCCATAACCTGGGTGATGGCTCGCAGGCGTTCCTGGCCAGCGAGATTGTCCATGCAGGCAAGGCTACGCTGCCTGGACGGAGTGCGGGTCTCCCCGCGCTCCTCCCGTCGGAGGGTGGTGACGGTCTGGTCGATGGCGGCCCGAGCCAACCAACGCACCTCCCCTGGGGTTTCTGGGTCGCGATCATCGGCCCATGCGCTCGTCTCACGGCTGTCAGCCATGAAGGCAAGACGTTCGCGAGGCGGCGGCGAAGGCGAGAACATAGATGTGGAGCCCTCACACTCGAGAACCACATCCGAGTTTATTCTCACTGAACGCGACATGCCATTGCCGAAGCTGGATGCGCTTGCAACGCTGAAGCAACGAACTCCGAATGAACGAAACTTTGGGCCCCATGGTGGGTGCCAACTGTCGACGATCAGGGCTGCCGACCGCGAGGGGGGTGCGAAAGATCATGCGAGGGGCGAAGCCCGAGGTCTTGCTCGTCCGAGGAAAGGCTGTTGCGTCGCGCAGAGGGTATGTCGGGGAGAACCGGGGAGGAGAGATAGGAAACTGGGGTCATGAGGATTATACTAGTTCGAGCCCTGGTTGGTGTGACTCTACTCGGCTTTGCCTCAGCGAAAATGAATGCAATGCCTTTCTTTTGAGTGAGTACAATGGGAGCTCGAGCGTAGCTCTGCTCTAGCGTTAGTATGCTGGGGGGAGAGCCTCCCTGCGAGAGTCGGTCGTCCTGTCTTCTTGAAGCCCTCTCTGAGAGCCCTCTGGGCGCTTCCGTCGCTTGGTTTTGAGGCCGATGTCAAGCAGTCGTGGTGAGTTGATGGGAGTAGTTGGGAGCTGACGGGAGCAGTTGGGCGTTACTGGCCCTAGTTCCCACGCAGGGGTAAGTTTGGTCCTGATTCCCACACAGGGGAGGGTTTCTACATCTTTAAATCGGACCGTTACAGTGAAACGGGATGGTTCGGAGGGTACTAAAGCCGTGGCCCCGAACTCGGGCCTGGAGTGCGGTGGCGTCAGCGGTATCGATCCGAGAACATGGCCCCCCTCATTTAACCGAAGCTGGGTCCCCGACCTTCTACCCGAGCCCAAGCTCTAGCTCGTTTGGGTTCAAGCTCGAGCTCGGAGGCGCGCCCTCGAACCCGTGGGACACAGCCACGAGTTCGGGGGGTGCTTTCACGTACCGAAGCTACCGATCCCCGACACATTTATTGTTCCCAAAAATACAAATGTATCCATCATCATCTAATAGAGAAACTAAAATAAAGTTCCTCCTTATAGTAGGAATATAAACAACATTATTCAAATGAAGAGTAAAGCCACTATCTAATGCTAATGGTAGTGTGCCAACGGCTTCAACTTCATCCTCCTTTCCATTAGCAACTCTAAAGCTTCGCTCCCCCTTTCTTAGTGTCCTCACGGTAAGAAATCGCTGCAATGAATTAGAAACGTGCACAGTGGCACCAGAATCAACCCACTATGTATTAGGGAGAAAATCAGTATAAAGTGTTTCATCAACAGTAGAAATTATGTCGTTACCCTTCTTAGCAAGCCACTTTATGAAGCCTACACAATCCTTCTGAATGTGCCCACTGTTTTTGCAGAAACGACAGATGGACCCATCAGAAGAAGCAGAGTTAGGTGTAGCAAGGGCCTTCTCCCTTGGCTTTGAATTGCTTGATTCAGCCTTGAGAGAGAAATGCAGCTTCTTCTTAGGCTTAGAATCCCCATGGAATTTTCTTTTGCCATGACCAACATTATAAACATGGTCCTTCCTTTCGTTCTTTATCCTCTCTTCTTCTTGAACACACATGACGATCAACTCGCTCATAGTCCACTGTTCCTTCTGAGTGTTGTAATTAATCTTAAAAGCATTATAATCAGAAGGAAGGGAGATCATAATGAAATGGACCAAGAAGCCATCAGAAATAGCCATATCCATGCCCTTAAGTTTAGCAACCATATCTGTCATCATCATGATATACCCGCAAACACCGTTGGAGCCATCATACTTAGTGGTGAGCATTTTCATAATTAAAGTACTGGCATATACTTTTGAGGAGCCTTTGAATTGCTCCTCGACTGAGGCCAAGTACTGCTTAGTATTGTTAGATTCAGGGATTGCTCCCCTTATCCCAACAGATACTATGCTCTTCATGATCATTAGGGACATGCGGTTGGACCGCTCCCACTTCTCCGCTGTTAAGTCATAGAGTTTCTTTTTCTCAGTGAAACTCTCATCATCAGCGGCACGAGCTACGGGAGCGTCCTCACGTAATGCATAGTCCAAATCCATGACTCCAAAGACAATTAATTTTCACTCTTTCCAAGAGGAAAATTTTGTCCCAGTTAGTTGCTCAATGTCATTCAAGTAAGCGGCAACATTAGTGTTGTTCACGGCTGAATCAAAACAAAATTTAATCATTAAACATTAGAGAAGATAAATGTCTTGCATGAAAATTAACCTTACGTTGGTTGATTAATAACATGCTAATGACAGGGAGAAATTAATAGTTCTAACTCGCATCACCGTTGGGCAAAAACAAAAAAGAACTAAATTATATTATGGGTGACACATGTTCATAAGCAACGTTGGTTAGTATATGATCATGGTCATGACATAATCCCAATTTTAAAATTAAATAATAATCTCTAACCAAAACTTCCCGTTGGTTCCATTTTAATTAGAGATAATGCTCAGAAATAATCATCACATGAAAAAAATAATTTCCACATAAAATTAATCATAATATTAATGCTCAGGAAATAACAATTAAACAGTACTTATTACTAAAAATTAAAAGAACAAAATGAATACAAAAAGAAATGAGCTAAATACCAGAAGATTCTGGCCCAAAACCGATTTAGATTTCGTCCCACGGCTAATGCGCGGCCCAGCTAGCAACCACGGCCCAAATGCGTGTCCCCAGGCACAGCCCAGCAATGCTACAAGCAGCCCACGACCGACCGAGCCCGCACCCACGCGACCAACATCGCAGATCGTGACGGACGGCTCAGATGTCCCCGAGTAGGAACAAAAACCGCCGTGTGAAAGGAAAAAACCGTAACCCTAACCTCTTTTTGTTCGTCGCCCGAAAAAGACGTTGTAGTGGTGACCGAGCGAGCGTGGCTCCAGCGAGGCGGTGTGACGGTGCGCACGCGCGGGCAAAGCTAAGGCCCGCAATGGCGATGGGAAGCACGGCGCTCGGATGTAAGTTCAAGCTCCATTGGTTTTGGTGATTGGTTTAATATTAATGCTTAATCATTGTTTAATGACAAATCTAATCATTATGGGACTAACATGTTTAATTGAGCTACATTCTTATTAGTCTCAAATTCGGATGGAAAATGGAAAACCCAAGGTATGCACTCATATTCACTCTATTGTCTTAATGCATAGTTAGGATTCAAGTTAAAAGATAAACTCTTTCATTGCCTTAGTCTAAATATGTGCATTATATTTCCAAATCTATATATACATGAATGCACACATCTAGGGGGAGTTAATAATTTAACTTGATGTTTCAATTGTATTGATCCATGTCCTCTTGCTATATAATATAAAGGATCAAGACTTTTAAACAATCTTTTGAGTATATATATAACTTGTGTAGTTGAAATATACTCATGCTAATATAGGATAAACTCATATGCAATCTAAGATTAATTATGTGCATATTGGTTCCAAAGTTCAATTATCTATATGCACATATCAAATTGTCGGGACCCAAATATGCAAATCCGGACCCTCTGTGTATACCGCACTAGTCCAGGATCACGCTAGTGCACACAAGCTCAACATCAGTAAATATCACAATAATACATAGCGGAAACATTATGAAAGACATCATATGTTAATTAATACTAGTTGAATGATCTTATGGTCAACTTACATGACTATGCCTCGCAAGGCTGAGTAGCAAATTAAACTGCAGCGGAATGAAAACGTAGACAACCCTTCAGTATACCACAGGCAACTGACAAGGCTTGCACCCTAAACATTCATCTCTTCCTGGTACTTCTCCTCTAGCATTGATGCAAACTTCTTAACTGGTGATGTTGTCGTTGGCAAGGGTGAGTACATAAAGCACTCAACAAGTTGTGCACAGAATGCAATTCTAACATAGCTATATATAAGGCTTATTCCAAAGGATAGACTATCAGGGCTATTTTGAAACAAAGCAACATTTATGAGCAAATACAATAAATAGATTGTAAAGACTGTAAAACAAATAACAGTGATAGATAGATTCAGCATTTCTCAAGTAAACCAAGTTTTCCAATCCTTACTCAAGTTCCACCTCCCATGGCAACCTGCCAT
This sequence comes from Otatea glauca, assembly GCA_036346275.1. Taxonomy (NCBI): domain Eukaryota; kingdom Viridiplantae; phylum Streptophyta; class Magnoliopsida; order Poales; family Poaceae; genus Otatea; species Otatea glauca. Next base: position 24,786,385 of record CM070715.1, read on the forward strand.
TCATCCCAGGTTTTATTTTACAAAAGTCTAACCCTTAACTGTAATTCCCGAGCATTGCTCAATACCGTGAGCACGGCTATTCGAATAGTTTTACACTCTGCAGAGGTTATGCACTTTACCCACACGACATGATCGACTCTTGGTGCCATGCAATTAACACACTTCGTTTGGTGTGTCGGCAGAGAGATCATGACAAAGCCTTTACAAAGCTCGCCTTAACCCAAGATTACCCACGAGGTTTCAACATCAAGGGTTAAACCACCACGACAGGGCCCCCTCTTGCGCCATGTGAGTTAATCCGTACACTGGACTCACACCGCCAATGGTAGTACCAAGCTAAAACATTACTAATTAATCAGCTAGGCTGTCCCATTCCAGACATGTGGTTGCAAGAGAGACTCAGGTCAAAGGCTTGCAAGGTTAAGTCCTTAAAATGACCAAGTCAAGACTTCCACATACCCCTGTCACTCCTGGCCCACCTTGGCACACTGCCCCTTGCCACTTGCCCCAATCTAAATCATTACCACCCCAGTTGATTACCAAGCACCACATGCCACCAACATTTCAATCTAGTTGTGTGACCTTCTCGCCACGACAACTTAATGTCACTGTGTGACAACACATGACACACCAATTCATAAACATTATTCCATATTCCATTAGTCAAGATTAAGTATCAACATTCGGACACATGTGATGGCGTGGCATGGCTAAGCAATCTACGACGGTCTAACTAGCCCATGTTGATTATCAATATTAACCAACTATTAATTAACCATCCTAGGGTGACAATAAAATCATGGCATACAATTGGTAAGGCGGTTTCAATTCAAATAGGCATGTTATCTAATTCCCAGATTAATTGAAATCATTTATACACATAAAATATCATGCATAAATTTAAGAGACAAAATAGCAATTTTGTGAAATCAGGTGCAACATGGTCAAAGCACAACTTGCCTTAGAGAAGCCCTTATTCTTGCTCTAGACCCTGGTCTTGAGTCGACGGATCTTCCTCGGATAATTCGCACAATTCGACGTCTACGCGAAATGAAAGAGAAAACAATAAATAGTCAAAACAGAGAGCAATATCAACTCCAAAGATCCAATAAAATTCACCATTAAATATAGCATGATTTTACAAATTTTTAGAATCTGGAATCACCTCAATCGGAGCTCGAATGCAAAATTTATAGCTATTTGAAGGACCATGTAGAGGTCCATCCATGTTTGTGATGAGTATTTGACTTTATTTAAGCAAGGTGTGCTCAAGTTTGAGTTTGATTTGGATTGATTTTCAAAATGAAGCAATTTGAGTTGTCCGGCCATATGGGCGCGGTAGTGATGAGTTGGATGGTTTATTACATATCATTGTGGGCATTGCTATGTGAAAGGTTTTTCCTTGTTTTTTATGGTTGCAAGATGACGGTGCTAGGTCATGGTGAGGCGGAGGATGACCGGGACTAGGCGAGGAGCGTCAGAGGTCCAGACGGTTGGGAGATCGCCGGAAGATGATCGGAGACGGAGTCCGGGCAAGTCAAGAAGACAAAGAAAGGAGATGATGCTAGCTAGATGCCGCGTGGATCAATGAGGGCCGTCGGATTGAGGTCTAGTTGATAGGTTAGCGAGTCTAGGTAGTATGCTTTGAAAACCGTGCAAGAAAACCCGGTATGTGTGTGGGTTTTGGGTTAGCCCTTGCATGGCTGTGTGTGTGGGTTAATCCTAGCCCTTGGATGAGTGCTCTAGGGTTGAGGGACTCATCCAAGGGTGATAGGTGGCCCAAGAGTAGTATAAATAGGGGTGGAGGGGTAGCCTCCTCTCCTTGAAGGTTTTGAGGTTTTTGATGCTCCTTTGAGCTTTGCCCACAAGAATGTGAGGCTTTGTAACCTCTCCTTCCAGAAATGAAATGTTTCCTCAAATCATTTCTTTTCTTTGTGCATTTACATTACGCATTTAAATTATGCAATTTACATTATGCACTTAAATTCAGCACTTACATTCTTGCAATTTACATTTATGCAATTTGGATTTGCCTCCCCTCCTTCTAAATGCTGCTCTTCTAGGATGTATTAAGGGTGTTCATTTGGTTTTACATCTTTCTTACACCCTTGGATAGACTAGAGATCAAGTTTTTTATCAATTTGCAAATCTGTCCAGAACTTGTTCTTCACGCAGAAGTCAGTATTTTATTTTTCTAAAAATATATAATATTCATTTTTAAGTGATTCTTTTTGGAGAAGGTGCAGGACTCATATATACATCTGTATAAAATTTATTGAGTCCACCGGTTGCACCGTTTGAGAGCTATGAAGTGAAAATAGAGCCTCAAACTTTCTGGTCGAAGTTCCTGACCTTCTGTATTGCTTGATTTTTCATTCTTATTCTACAAAGCTTTATGAGATGATTTTTGGTGGAGTGTTTCACGACTCTACTCCTCATAGGGACAAAGATTCCCAAAAATTTTAAAGCAACAAAAACTCACCAACCACCTGTTCCAACTGAGGACAATTTCTGAAAATCTTCTTTAACTTTTCTGAAAAGAGACTTTGGTATTTTAGCTTTATCTCTTTTAGAAAAGAAGTCTTTTGAATTGATTCCTCTTTTGTTTAGACACTTGACAACCAGGATTGTGATTAAAAAAACCCCTTATATGATTCATGGTTCTTATCCATGCAAGCTAGGAGTACACATAGTTGTCTAATTGTTCTGGGTTTTGGAAGGTGTGCGAATATGAGAAGCACCAGTTTGAACGAAAATATTTGGGTGCTTTAGATTTTTATTGCAAGAGTGTTTGGAGTATTTTGGGGGAAAGTTTATTTGCGACCATTCACCCCCCCCCCTCTGTTCGCCATCTCGATCTTTCACTATTCAAAGTTTGAAATAAAAGATAAATCAGGAAAAAGGAAAATTCGAATTAACAGAATTATTTTTACACAGAAAATAGCATTTATGATGTCACGCTGACGTCATCGGACACGTGGCCCAAACAGGAGCTGACACGCGGCGCAACCACAGCGCTACACGCGTCTCCGGCGCATGGACTTAGCCCACGGCCCACGCTGATCCACGGTGGACTCGGCGCACGGCGCTTCGGTGCCAGCGCCCACCACGCAGCGCATCCTGATTGGTCGCGACACCGGCCAGACCAGAACCCCCGATGGCCGACACGCGGCGCAATCACGAACGCCGATCCAGATTCAACGGCTGGCGAAGGGGTGAGACGCGGCACGATCTACACCGACGGATCTAATCTAACGGTTGAAACCTTACCCGAGCCGTTCACTGCAGATCGCGTCCACGCGGCTCAATCTCGTGTGTTCACGGAGGATCGGACGGCTGACGGCACTTGACCCCGATGATGGTGTCGCGGCGGCGCAGCTTCACCGGAGCGGAGGAAGACGACCACCCGCACGGTGTTCGGAGCAGTTCCGACGAGAAGAAGTGGCGTCCCCGACGCGGCGCGACGCAACGTTCCCGGATCTGGAACCCAAGCGGCGAACGGCGGCTTGACGGCGGCGGAAGAGGACGAAAACCACGGCGGATGCGTCGGCAAACTTCGGTGAGCTCGCGCGGGCGACCGGCGGTGGCACAGGCGACAAAAGCTAGGGCTGCAGGTGCGGCTTGCCTCGGGCTACCCGACACGCGAGGCGGCGCTTTAAATAGCGACCTCGACGAGTGCGCACGGGACGGAAACCGATCTCGAGGATCGTGGGATGACGGTGGCGCGGCGAATTCGGAGAGATCCGACGAAGTCGACGTGGCGCAATCGCAGGCGCACACGTGGCTGCGGATCGACGGCTTGCAGCATGCGGGCGACGCGGCGAAGGCACAGCCGTTGGATCTCAATCCCACGGCTGACCGGATTAGGGTTAGGGTTTCATTGTTGGGTCGACCGCGCACATTGGGCTCAGCGCGACAAAGGCCTTGGGCTTTGGCCCAAGATCGTTTCACGGTTTTCCAAAGCTTTTTGATTTAAATTAATTCCCAAAATTAGATTAATTCATTTAAGGCAATGAAAATATCAGCAAAATTCCCATAAAATTCTCATAAATACTTTGAGGCATTTGTAACTCAAATAAAATATTTTTGGCAAAACTTTATATTGACTTTGCATATGTTTAATTAGTTTTCTCAAAGAGGCCAATATACTTAATTTAAAATAAATTTAAATAAATCCAAATAAAATCCAAATAAATTCCAAAAAATCATAAAATGCATAAAAATAATAAAATAATAATTAAGGCAAATTTTAGGATGTTACACAAATGGAGTTTATTCTATAGTTGATGGTCTCTAAATGTATTGATCTCTTTCCATCACTCAAACATATATGGATCATTACTAACCATCACATTGAGTATATGAAACTTGTGTAGTGATATATACTCATGTCAATTTAAATAAGTTTAGATTGAGTTCGGTTGTCTCTCAATCAATCAAAGAATATTTCATCATGTGTTGATGGTGTCTCTTTGTTGATTAAAGACAAGCGGAAAGTTCTTGAGTATAATGAAGCATTAGTTGCATCAAAGCACTCAAGACACCAATTAATCATTCAAATTGATTAGGGTTGTGCTCAATCGATCTTAGAGATATCCATTATGTGTTAATGGAGTGCGGTGATGATTGAGACAACCGTGTTTGTTGGACTAACATCTTCCATGAGTTGTGAAGTAGGTTGAGTCCAAGATAATGAAGAATCGGGAACGAGAAGTCATCATGTGTTGATGAGCTTCAAGAGGTGATCCCGAAGTGAAGAGAAAGGCTAGAGAAGGTTTATCATGTGTTGATGAACAAGAAGAAGAAGATGTGATCCTAGAGAGAAGATGATTGGAAATCATAAAAGCTCCAAGTGGATCACTAGAGGCAAAGGTATAACTAGTTAGGGCTAAGGATGTGTTCCTAGTCTTTTATCGGTCTCGGTGTTTGGATGGGAGACCGAGTTGCTAGTTAGGTTGCCGTACTATTAAGAGGGGTTGAGTCTTTTAGCTTGAGCTTCATCATGTGTTGATGAACTCAATCCGGTTCACTCTAGCTCACTCTCTTGGTCGGATTTTGCATGAGCAAAGTATTGCATGTGTTGCAAATAGATTTCTCATGCTTGCATCTTAATTAAATCCTATTTGATTTGGTTATTGCTTGGAGCTAAGTTTTGCATGTGTTGCAAAAGGATAGAACTCAAGCAAATTTGGTTTAAAGTGATTGCATGAAGCTAGAGATTTGCATGTGTTGCAAATAGAGAGCTCATGCACTTGAGTTTGAATTGGTGATTGCATGAAGCTAGAGATCTGCATGTGTTGCAAATAGAGAGCTCGTGCAATTGAGTTTGACTGTTTGTTTGCATAGTGCTAGAGATTTGCATGTGTTGCAAATAGAGAGCTCATGCACTTGAGTTTGATTGGTTGTTTGCATGATGCTACAGATTTGCATGTGTTGCAAATATAAAACTCATGCTTTGGTGTTTTAGTTTGTGATTGGATCATGTGTTGATCATCACAAGACTAAGTTTGGATTGTGCTTTGAGTTTGCAAAATATGTTTTTGCAAAATGTTGAATGGATTTGTTATTTGCAAATGTGTTTTGCAAATAAGCTGGAAGTTATGAGTTTCAATCCTAGAGCATGTGTTGGCATTTGCAAATGTGTTTTGCAAAGTGTCGGGATCATGTGTTGATCCTTACATGGCTAAGAGGATTGATCTTATAGGTTCATGGTTTATTTGCGAATGTGACGAATACTCATACCAGGGGTACCCCAACGGCCCAGGTGACGCAGTCGCCTCAAGCATAGCTCAAGCCTAACAGCCGCTCGAGGCCCTTCATCGACCAAAGTACTGCGGGGCCACACAGACGCCCATTCCTGACCGATCGGGGTAGGCATCCTCGACTAAGCGGGGCTCCCGACCTCCGCAGCGGTCGGGATCCCCGACCGACCAAACCAAGGCAACCTCCGCCAAGGGCGCGCGTGTCGGCCTTCGCCACCGGCACCCACGCGCCCCACTCTGACGGGTCAATCAAAGTGGTTGTACGAGAGCGGTGGCTCTTTCCCAAGATGATATAATGACTGCGAAGTCAAGCTCCGATCCCATCAACCAGTCACATACAATGCGAAGGCACGCCCCCTCCCGAGGCAGCACTCAACGTCAACACTTGTCAGGCGCACAGAAAGCAGGTGCTCCATTTCCCGATGAAACGGCTAACTGCCCTGCCCAGCGAGACTACCGACCCGGCGTGGGCAAGACCGACAATGACCAGCCGTCAGAGCGAAGAACCGAAGCTCCTAGCATAGGTTGCGTCGCCCTCCCCTCTCCCAATTCTCGATGTAACCTGCCCCTTCCGCTACATAAAGGGAGGCAGGAGCCATGGGAGAGGAGGAGGGGGGAAAAAGAGAGAAAAAAGGAGAGAGGCTTCTTCCGGCTAAGTCTTTACGAACAGGCAACTAGCGCCCCGGTGCCCAAGCTCTCCGCTCTTGTAAACAATCGTGTAGTCATCTGCACCAAAGGAGATATATTATCACCACACGAACTGGAGTAGGGACATTCGGCCCGAACCAGTATACACCTTGGGCTCTCGAGTCTAACCATTCAGGGAGTGGGAACGCGCGGCCCCTTAGACTTACAAATTTACTTGCCGGTGCTCGAAACGCCGACAGAATGTGTTTTGCAAATAAGTTGGAGTTGTTAATTTGCAAATGTGTTTTGCAAATGAACTAGAAGTTATGGGGTTTCGATCCTAGAGCATGTGAATAGGGTTTGCAAATGTGTTTTGCAAATTGACTTGATCATGTGTTGATCATCACATGGCTAAAAGGATTGATCTCATAAGTTCTTGGTTTATTTGCAAATGTGTTTTGCAAATAAGTTGTGCTTAATGTGATTCTTTGGAGTATGTGACTAACATGTGCAAATGTGTTTTGTATAGTATTATGATCATGTGTAACATCCCAAAATTTGGCTTTATTTAAGTTTTTATTGCTTAAATGTGCATTTGTGATTTTCTGGAATTTATTTGGATTTTTCTGGATTTATTTGAATTAAATTCAAATCAGGTTTATTGCCTTTTATTCAAATCTATTTAAATTTATGCAAAGTTAAAATAAAGTTTTGCCAAAAATATTTTATTTAAGTCCAGAATGTCTCAAAGTATTTTTGAGATTTTTCTTGGATTTTTCCTATTAGTTTTATCGCTTAAAATAAATAAAATAAATTTCTGAAATTATTTTAAATAGGAAATCCTTGGAAAATCGATGAAACGATGTTAGTCGAAGCCCAACACCGCATGCGTTGAAACCAGCGTCGGTGCGGCCCGTTGGCCCATGAGTGGAGGTGCGCATGCGCATGACCTTGATCTTCCATCGGACGGTCGGAGCCATCGCGTGTAAAACTCAAACCCTAGCTCCGATTGACGTAGGATCTAATCGCACGGTCAAGATTAAGTCGCACTGGGTTTGGGAAAGGTTGAATCGTGTTCGTTAGTTGGTTCGGCGGATCGATCCACCACGTCTCCGCGAATCTCGGCGCTCATCTGCCATCGGAGGGTTCTCGCTTGTCGCCTCCGTTTGATTCTTCCGCCACGCGCGCGTGTCTCCGGTGAACTCGGAGTCCATGTCCTTCCTCCGCACGCCTCTCCGTGCACCTATTTAAGGAACCCTTGGGTGCGTTGAGTTCCCCGTTCCGCGCTGCATCAAAACCGCAAGGCCTCGTTGTCCAGAGCTCGCCGGAACGCCTCGCGGAGCGTCATCGTCTTCATCGCCGGTGAGTTTCGTCTCAGCGGCGCCATTAGCAGCGGGAGAAGATTTGGACCGTCAGATCGTCGCCCAACGTCCCAGATTCAGCCGCGTGGACTCGGTGAGCCGTAAGCCTTCGTTAATCGCTGACCGTTAGATCCAAAACCCTCGCCTGAGATTTTGCCGCGTGTGCTTCGATCGGCAGCCGTCCGATGAGATCTAGGTGCATCGGATGGCGCCGTCGCTGCAGCCAATCGGGTGCCGCCGCGTGGAGGCGCAGCGCCGGCGTCATGGGCGGGTTCGCGTGGACTGAAGACGACGCGGCACCGGTCTATGCACCAGGGCCACGTGTCATGCTCTGATTGGTCCAGGCCAGGCTGACGCCAGCGTGACGTCATGATGACACAGTAATCTATTTTCAGAATAAAAATACATCTGTTAAATCGGATTTTCTGATTTTTGCAATTTCAGTATTTATTTCAAACTTCAAAAGGCTGTATCTTTTGCATCGTAACTCGGATTTGAGTGATTCAAATTTCTAAAAATTTGTAAAATTGAGATCTATTTAATGGTGAATTTTATTTGATTTTTGGAGTTAAATTTCTCTCTATTTTGGTATTTATTTGCTTTTCTTCTTCGGTACGCGTAGACGTTGAATTGTGCGACGCTTCGGAGGAAGATCCAGCAACTCAAGAGCAAGTTTCAGAACCAGATCAGGACCTATTCCAAGGCAAGTTGTGCTTTGATCATGTTGAACCCATGTTTATAAAATTGCTATGTTTGATTTACCCTATTACATATATTTCAAATATACAACTGTTTTAAATTAGATTGGGCTTAGTTAATATACCAGATTGATCTATACCCTACCTTGTCTTTGTATGCCATGATCCATTGTCACCCTAGATTGGTTAAATATAGTTGGTTAATAATTATAATCAACATTGGAGGATTAGTTCGTATTAGTTGCTTAGCCTTGCCACGTCATTACATGTGTCAGAATCATTGATAATTAATCTTGATTAATGGAATATGGAACAATATTATGAACTGGTGTGTCATGTGGGATCACACGATGAGATTGAGTTGTTGTGGCGAGTCATGTCACGCAACGATGTTGAATTGTTGATGGCACGTGGTGCTTGGTAATCAACTGGGTGATAATCATTTAGATTGGGGCAAGTGACAAGGGGCGAGTATGCCAAGGTGGGCCCGATGGGCAGAGGGTATGTGGATGTCTTGCCTTGATCACACTAAGGACTTAACCTTGCAAGCCTTTGACCTGAGTCAATTATGCAACCACATGTCTGGTATGGGCCAGCCTAGCTGAGTAATTTGCAATGTCTTAATTTTGGTACTATCGTGGTCGGTGTGAGTTCCCGAGTTATGGTGTAATTCACATGGCGCAAGAGGGGGGCCCTGGATGTGGTAACCAGTCCCACCAGTGTTGAAACCTTAGCGGGTAGTATCCGGTTAAGCCAGAGCATTGTAAAGGCTCTGTTATAATCACTCGCCTTGGTGGTGTTTGGTTGTATCACGTGGGTAAAGTGCATAACCTTTGCAAAGTGTGAAACTATTCGGATAGCCGTGCTCGCGGTATTGAGCAATGCTCGGGAATTACAGTTAAGGGTTAGCTTAATTAATTGGACAACATGGTTGGGATGGCGGGATGCCATCTGGAAGATGGAATTTGACTTAGGATTGGAAACTTGGTTTACTTGAGAAATACTGAAGTTATTTACTATTGCTATTTGTTTTACATTCTTTACAATCTATTTCTCAGATTTGTTCATAAATGTTGCTTGTTGCAAAATAGCCATGATAGCCTATCCATTGGAATAAGCCTTACATATAGATACATAGAATTGCATTCATGCACAACTTGTTGAGTGCTTAAGTACTCACCCTTGCCAAACAACAATAATCAACAGTTGAAGAATCTACACTGCTTTTGGAAGATGAAGTCCAGAAGACACGAGTCATTAGGGTCCGAGCCTTGTCGGTTGCCTGTGGTGAACTGATGAGCTATCTACGTTTCTACTTTCTGCTGCTTAATTATTAGTTATATTTTCAGTCATGCCCTGCGTGGCTTAATAATGTAAGTTGGTCATAAGATCATACATTTAGCTATATCAATAAATGAACTATTATTCTATTATCGTTGTGTATGATGTGATATGTACCAATGTTAAGCTGTGTGCACTAGCGTTGATCTTGGGACTAGTGCGGTAAACACAGTGGGTTCGAATCAGTGGATTCGGGTCCTTACATCATGTGTTGATCCTCACATAGCTCAAAGAATAAATCTTTAATGGTCTGGAGAAAAGTTTTTGGTGAAAAACTTGTTTTTCCTTGTGTGCCCAGTGAGTAAAGACTCACCGACCATGTAGGTGCGATCTTGCCAGATGGCGGCATCGCCCACATGGCCGGTAGTTATAATCCGCAGAAGTGTTTCGGTCAGTCCGGCCGCACTACCGCTCCTTGGGAGCGGATTGCCGCTGGCCGGCACTACCGGTCCCGATTACGGCATCTTGCCAGCCACTATAGCCAGCTAGTTTTGGCAGGCTTTCGATCGTTGAGGTCGAGGCCAGCACTACCGGCCCCAGTTGGGCGGTAGTGCCGGCCGTGCTGGTTTTTGCCCATTTTGCCCCCAACGGCTAGTTTTCGTGTGGGGGCTATAAAAGGATGCCAAGGGCTGGCATTTGGTGGTTGCTGGTTCTATTGAGGTTTTGGGTGAGGTGTTGCATGTGTTGCACACTCACATTTGGTTTTTGAGCTAAGAGTGAGCCCTAATTGCATGTGTTGCAATTAGGAGTGGATTGAGAGCCTCTTGTGCATGTGTTGCACTTGAGGAGGATCCTAGTGCATGTGTTGCACTTGAGGAGGTCACCGAAGTGCATGTGTTGCACTAGGTGAAGTTCAAGCGGAAGGGCTTGACTTGTTACTCTTGGTGCTTGCTGACACCTAGATGGCGTAGCGACGTCGTGCGCGGGAGCTCTCAACGGAGGTTGTGATAAGCCCCAGCAAAGTTTGTGAAGTTTAGAGCTCGCCTACCCGGAAGGGAAAAGGAGCTACCACTAGTGGATTCGAGGTGGGTGCTCAACTCGTGGAGCCGGTCCAATGTGTTTGGGCTAACCTCAACGTGGACTAGGGGAGACCGGCAAGTCTCCGAACACCACGGTAAAAAGTATCGTGTCTCTTGTGCTTGCATTGTGTTTGTTATTTATGTTCAAGCAATTTAAATTCATAGAATTAAATTGATTGATTGCTTATCTTTAGAATTACATATTCTTGGTAGAGACATAATTAGTTAGTGCACATAGTGAGCCTAGTTGTTTTAGGCTTTAATTGTCAAAACCTTAGTTTATAGCTTCCGTATTAATAATTGTTAAGGTTTTGGCATAAGGATAATTAGGGGTGAATTGCTTTGTAGAAATTAGCGAGAGAAATTTAAAAGCCGCCTATTCACCCCCCTCTAGTCGGCATCCTCGACCTTACATCGGAGCGATCGACGGTGACAACGATGACCGGGAGAGGTAAGCTCGAAACCCCCTCTTAGGATTTAGGTTTTCTTGATTTGGGATTTTGTGGATTTTGGATTTGGTTCAGATCCCCTTCTTCTATATGCTAACCAAGCTGAAAAGACTCTAAATCGAATCTTAACCGACAAGAACAAGGCTTAATCCAGGCTAAAACGGATTATACTAAGGCTAGCTTGCTCTGATACCAAATGATAAACTTAAGGCTAACTAAAACATGAACTAGCCTAAGCATGATCACAAGGAAATAATAATGCGAAATATTAAGCGTTAGATTAAACTCACCCGGTGATAAAAACGCCATTAGGGTTCGGTCTGTAGCACTTGAATGTCGATGAAGATGACACTAAAATATTTTCAGTGGTGGTAGGAGTCTTCGTCAGCTTGGCACTAGTTTAGCAGATCGAATAATATCAGGATTGAGCCAAACTCGAGGAAGAGCATTACCTCACGAGCACCGGCGTCTCCCTTTTATCTACCACCAGCTAACGGGACCACAAAAAAATCTGTTTTGGTGCTCCCGATTAGAACGCTCAATTAGTTGAGATGAGGTTAGCTCTAACAAACTCCGGTCTTTAAGCTTATGTCAGAGATCACAACTAACACAAACTTATGCAAAGTTCAAAAAAAAAATAAGGAACACCTACTCTTGAACATTAAAAAAAAGGGGAAATCTATAAACACCCTGATAAGTCACACATTTTTTCCATTTGCTAACAATATCTAATTATCACTTATTTTTCCCACATAAGTAAAGTTGGCGTGCAAATACTTCCCAAGCCGCATATTAGCACTATTTCTCGTGTTTTTCATTGTTTCAGTGGTGTCAATACTTCTTTCATGATTTTAATACTTATTTCATTTTTTGGGTGATTTTGATACTTGTAATATACTATGTTACTACTATTGTTGCAAAGTTGAAATTGTGTGTTAAAAAAATACCGAAATCAATGAAATAATTGAAATCACTTAAAAATACTAAAATAATCGAAAACAAAGTGCTAAATAAAATTAAAACCACTATAAAATAATGGACCTAAAGTCAACATAACTTTTTTTTGAACTGGAAGGTAGGATGATACGGAGGGGGTTGCCCGATCTTCACAACGTGAGAGCAAGAAGAAGTATAACTAGCTGTAAACAACCAAAATAGCAGTGCAACTTGACAAAAACCATCCACTGTCTCAATACAGCAACCTGAATCAAGTCATTCGCCCAACTACACTAGGAGTCATCAAACTACCAGGGTGGATAAGGATCCCTCCATACAGCCATTTCATGGTGGAGAAGACGCCATGGTGGCTGATTCTAAAAATTTCTCATAACATTTTTCACTTTTTCACTGCTTACAATGGAGGAGTACATGGATTATTTATACTAGGAACAACCCTCCTTGCTAGGTATGAACACAAATACTAATTAAGGTATGTGGAAGGACATATTGGTGGAGCATTTGAGGAGTCTTCTTTTAATCTCGCGCACTCACAAAATAGCCTTTGCAGTTTCCACTTAAATGGTCATAACTTTTGTTTTGGAAGTTGAAACGATGCATGGTTTGAAGCGCTTGAAACTATACTTTCAGATCTTTCCAATGATATGGCATACACATGCTAAAATCATCAAGATTGATTCTGGTATAGCTTCTCATCTCCCTTTCTTCAAAATGAGTCTTCCTCGACTCATGCTAGTTGTTGTAGTGTATGTGGATGGTGATCATCAAAGACTCGACTAAAAATTATAGACTCAATAATACTAAGTAGATAGATACAAAAGGACTCAAGATAATGATACAACTCCAAAAAAATGAAAACCTAGTAACACAGTCGATAGAGCCTGAAGAGAGAGAACAAAAGTTTGACATCTCAACCAACCCTATCCTATAACTGTTGAAATCAAATCACCACTAATCTGGAATTGACAACCAAATACTGAATGGTAACTAGCTCTCACCGTGGCAACCGGAGCTCTGATACCAAATGATACGGAGGGGGTTGCCCGATCTTCACGACGTGAGAGCAAGAAGGATGACTAGCTGTAAACAGCTAAGATAATAGTGCAGCTTAACAAACTTACTTGAAACCAACCACTGTCTCAATACAACAACCTGAATCAAGTCATTCGCCCAACTACACTAGGAGTCGTCAAACTACCGGGGTGGATAAGGATCCCTTCATACAGATATTCCATGGTGGAGAAGATGCCATGGTGGCTGATTCTAAAAATTTCTCATAACAACATTTTTCATTTTTTCACTGCTTACAATGGAGGAGTACATGGGGTATTTATACTAGGAACAACCCTCCTAACTAGGTATGAACACCAATACTAATGAAGGTATGTGAAAGGTCATATTGGTGAGCATTTGAGGAGTCGTCCTTGACCAGATCCAAATGCCATGGTCGTCCTTGCGTCCTCCCGCTGGCTGTTGAGATGCGTCGATGGCAAGAAATGGGCAGCTTCAGCTTAATTGCGGTGAGAGATCGGCGTGGGCATCCAATGTGAGTGGCATGTAGAGCTCTAAAGGAGTCGAACTCAAGCAAACCTGAGGTGGTGTTTGAGTCTGGACTTAGACTCGAACTCGACTCGACCTAAGCTTGGTAGGCTCAAGCTTGGCTCGAGTAAGTTTTATAATAATCAACAATTTAACATATATTAATTTTCAATAATAAGACAAACTCAAAATCGAGTAAGTTTAGTAAAAGTTAACGTGCAATAATATTTAATAAGTGGTCTATAAATTTCCCGAGACTAACGAGCTATTCGAGTTCTTCTTATTTGGAGCTTAAACCGAACTGAGCTCGAGCAGTTTCGTGAGCCTCCGTCTTTTTATTTTCAGCCCTAGAGGCATGGTGTTTTAATTAGGTTAGGATTGGAGTTTGGTGTTTGGAATCACATGCGATTAGTTTTTTCATTAACCTTCAGATTGGAGTTTGAGCGGCTAGAGCCAATGCAAGTAGTTTAACATTGGTATTTGCTTCGATCACACGAGATTTGTTTGTTTCACGCTGTGACAGATAACAGATTCCACCGAATCTTCAAATTTGCATGCCGCCGTGGATTTATTTGTTTGCTATTTTTGTTTACCTTCTATATGTATCTAGTATTTTTCAGCTGAAAGAACGCCAAACCAATAAAATATTAATATTTAAAAACCGGCAGTTCGACTGGTGAGCCGGTGAACCGAAAACAGACCGGTCCGACTTTTAAAACTACGGTGAGAACAGAGGGCTGAGGTGTGTTGCCTTCTCGACTCCTTGGAAACTGCATGTTCGTGACCCCGTGCGGCCCGCGTCGCCAGCATCCCACATGCAGCGCCCCTCCATCTCTCTCATGCTGCGCACACCACCATGTCTCCGGTTTCCAAGAGCACATGCGCGGGACTAACATGCATGTTGTGCTCTGCTTCAAGCTGTTTTTTTTTGCCATCATCGAAAATCGTCCGGATGTCGATAGTGATTTTCGATAATAATCAATTGAAAATTAAAAAAAAATCAAACGAATTAGAAAGTCAATTTTTTTAAACTCGTCAATCAAATAACGACAAAATAATTTGAAAATCGATTGGTTTATATCGAAAATAGGCACACTCAGCAGAAATTAGAAAAAAATGCAGAAAATTAAAAAAAGTTAGAAATGTATAAAAAAATATATGAAAAAATACGAAAAGAAATTTCGGCATGATCTTTCCTACATTTTAAGACAACATCAAGTTGTAAAGTACACATTTTGCAATAATAGCATAACTATAGAAAAATATGAAAAAATTTCGGCATGACCTTTACTATAGTTTAAATAATCTAAAGTTGTAAAGTAGGCACTTAGCAATAATATCTCAACAAATAATATTTTATTTTAATATAATTTACTGACAAGTCCACAACTCAATATCCATGGTATATAACATTTGAAATCAATATTTCTTACCGAAAATCAACTTTTATCACCAAAACATGTCTATTTCTCACCGAAAATCAATTTTTCTCACCGAAACATGTCTATACAAGTATGTAACGTATAAACGTCGGTAATACATTCATCTCTGAAACAAAATACATTCTTCACTGGAACAAAATACCTTGTAGTTGCAGCGTTTTTTCTTTTTATTTCCTCTTTCCTATTATCTATATTCGGTTTTACTCAAGAATGTCTTAAAATTTTGGTTTTTCGAAAAAAATTCATGGCAAATGATAAAAAGCTATTAATTCTAATTTTATAGAACTTTTGGATAAATTTTTCAATTTGAATTGAACCAGTTTATCGAGCCAAACCGATACGATCAAAAATTACAAAAATCAACTAATTTTCATCGATATTATAAACCCTCGTTTCCATCGCCCTTTTTTTTTTTAGCTCCTCTGCTCTCAGCCAAAAAACCGCTGCTGCTGCTGCTTAATTGTTTGCTGTCCAGACAAAGAATGAGACGGGGCCGGTGCAGATAAGGCAGTATCCAGAAGGAGCACTAGATGGACAGAGACGAGAACGGAACTACGGAAGTGAAGAAGAGAAGAAGGCGAAGAATTCTCGCCCGTTTCACCATGGTTCATTGTCCAAATTGATGGGTAACGATTAGGACTGGCTATCAAGCTTAACGAGTTATTATTAAGTTTCTTTCAAAATTGATATAATTTAATATAATATCATTTTATGTACTATTTAAATGGTTATTTTAAATTCGAGCTAACGAGCCACTATCGAGTAGAGCCTCATTAACTTTTTTTTCGTTCGAAATTACCTTATTTTAATTTTGAACATATCAGCTACTATAATTGAAGAAATTTTAATTCTAGCTCTAACGAGCTTTTTTTTTTTGCTGGCCTTAGTAACGATCAAGGACTACCTGGCTTGTATTTGTCGATTATATGCCATGGTAGAGCGGCGAGATTAGTGGGTATTATGTCGTGTTTGCTGAGAATAAAATTTGCTAGAAGTGCCCGATCAGTATATTGGTTTGCCAACTAAAAAAAGGTTTATATTGGTTCGCCGACTGTGTTTTCACTTTCAATTGCACGGCATGGATTGCACATGATGCGGCAAGGTGACTATTGGGGATGCTTCCGTCTCGTCATGCCAACCGGCGGCGATATTCGATTTTATCGCAGGCCCCTCACCCAGGGCGACGATGGAGGCGGCCGCAATCGGAGTTTAACGGACATTATGCGTTCTCGTTCATATATTTATTTCCATTTAAAATTAATTAAAAATAGTTTAACTGGTAATTATAAATTATCACTCTATAAAACATATTTTACATTTTATTATTTACACTTCATCTAAAAGATACATATTATGAACAATATCACATAATATTATAAACTAATCTATCATACTTAGTGAATAAAATAACCTATTTTAATGATTAAATGGGAAAAACAGATGATTATTCGAAAAATGGCCAATTAATCGGATGATGTGGTCAATTAATAGTTCGATTGCATTAAGTGTACTCAATTAAACTATTTATGACGGTTTAGTCACCGTCACCGATTAATCGACCAACTAATCAGATGAGTAGGACGTTTTTCACAACAGTGTGCGGTCGAGCCAAGGGCGCAATGCAGTGAAAGCATGGCGATGGAGACATAATGTGGGCCGAAGCGAAGTTTCAATAGATGCAATGGTGGAAATGGGTGTAGCAAGTTGAGTTGTGCGCGTTTATCTAGCCTCACTCTTTTTTCTTTTTTCTTTTGCAAAACTAGCCTCGCTCGAATAAATTTGCACAAATGCCCTCCTCTCCCACCGTAAAAGACGCGGCAGCCGACATCTATCCCCTGCCACAATTGGGGAGTGCTGAAGAAGGCTGGCACTATGGCAACACAGGCGAACGCGGGAGGATGAGCTGTCGTGTTGAGGACCACGAGAGGATGTGCTCTCGCGCTTAGCCTCCCCCCCCCACGAGCTCACCGTATTTCTATGGTGCCGGCCACCTCACGCGCTCCCTCAGCGCAGCAGGAGATAGATGTTGTCTATGCATCTTTCAAAGTAAAGCTATTTTTGTAAATTCACTCGTAAGGCTAATTTTTTTTATAAAAAAACCCCGCACCACAGGGGTAGATAACCACAGTTGGAAGTGCGATGCAGCGCGCAATGTGTCCAGGGTAGTGGGTATGAGAGCCTGCCGACAGCGGTTCAACGTGCTAGTTAATATGATCTTGCTTTTATCCCTAAGAATGAACATGCCATTGAATTAGTCGTTGCTTCTTTAACAAAAAATCTAGTGGTGGTGAATGATACGTTATTCGCTTTCCAAACCTTTAGCAACCTCTCCTCAAATTTCTCCTCGACACACCTATAAAATCTCTAACGAAAAAAAAAGTTGTAACAAGCAAATTAACTACTAAAAATGCAATACTTATCCCAACAAAACTCTATTCCTCCTCTTTATGGTGTACGGTGGAGGCGCAATTTAAGTAGAGGCACGGTATAGACTGAGACAGAATTCGATTGGGCAATACAACAGATTGATAGCGTGACGCAAGCTAAGACCAATGACAACAATTTAATTTACTTAGTAATGTTATTTTTATCCGTGGCAAAGTATAGACATTTGACTAGTTTTTTTTAAAGAAAAAAACACAAGTACCGGCTCTTGCTGTCGTGCAATTTCCATGGATCGTACCCATTTGTTTTCAGCGCAACTCTATTAGCCCAAAAGGACAAAACCCACTTTGTATTGTTTGATGGGCTTACTTCACAAGAATGATAGGCCCACCATTTGAGAATTTTTTTTCTTTAATATTTATCTTTAATCTTTTTTTCAAAACTAGGCGTTAGGATTTAGAAACTACAAAAATAGACGCCGGTCACCCGTATATGGGGCGATCGCCCCATATACGGGCGATATGTCCCTCAAATTAACAGAGAAACGCTAAGTTGCTGATAATATTTGTACCAAACGCTGCAGGTTGAGCTGCTCCACCCGCACGCAGGGGAGGAGGACGTGGCCCGCCATCTAGAGGTATACCTCCTGTTGTTGTTCGGTTGGGTGATGTTCCCGTCCTCTCACGGGAACACGGTGGACCGACACCTGATCGAGTACGCCCAGCACATCGCCGACACCCCGGTGGATAAGGTAACACAATCGGTTCAAATCTCCTGTCAGCGGAGCACGTCTAACTTCCCCATTGTAAACAGATGATGCAGTGGTCGTGGACCTCAGCTGTGCTTGCGGTGACGTACAGAGGTCTGTGCGACGCCGTCTCTCGGGCGGACCAGGACGTGACGATGTCGGGTCGCGTCCTAATCATTCAGTTGTGGTCCTGGGAGCGCTTTTCCGTCGGCAGAACTGCGGTTGACACCGCACCGTACCCCCAGGACCTTTACGGAGACGACCCGGTGGACTGGCCCACCATGGGCCACCATCGGGTCCGGCACGAGTATGCTCCTCGTATCTTTTTCCCCACTTACGCACTTCTATAACCTCCTCCATTTCTTATTTCCTCGCAGCGGACGTACGCGCACCGACAGGTGAGGAGGTCCTACCTCGAGTTCGTTCAGGAGTTTGACCGTCTCCACGACGAGGACGTGCAGTGGATGCCATACAACGCATACGACGTTCACGCCCGAGCACCTTACGGGGTCTTCATGCTTTGCACGCGAGATAAGCTATTCTGGCTCACCCGTAAGGTTCTCGTCTTCGACCTGTGTGTCGAGGAGTACTCGTCGCACCAAGTGCTGCGGCTGTTCGGCCTGTTCCAGTCCTTTCCCTTGCCGCCTCGTCACGTTGTCGCACATGGCGCTCACAGGTACTTCTCCTGATCCTAGTACTCCGCATCTCTACAGAATGAATATGGTGTGTACTTCCTGTTTTTTGCATTGCATGATGAGCCGGATGGGTGCTGCAGCAGCACTCGATTCACAAGACCGTATGCGACCATGGGCGATGCGATGGGACGACGACTCGACGAGAGGGTCACCGAGACCAGGCCGTACGACCCTGACATGTACGATGAGTACATGGAGTGGTTCGCGCCGCGGACTCGCCTCAGGGTGGGGTACACACCAGCACTGTATATCGCACGATAGGCATCGGTGATGGACATGTACCCTTCACAGATGTCCCAGAGGGACAGCTCCACGGTAAGTGTCACAATCGAAGCTACATGGGCATATCTTTTTCATGTAAATTACCTAATACCAATCCGGCGTTACATGCAGGCACATCTCGTAGGGGAGGTAGAGTGGAGGCTACGTCCATACTGGCGCGCGTTCGGGCGGGCATACAGCTGAGCACCGCTGAGATCGAGGCATCTTACGAGCGGATCGTCGATAGTGCGAGGCAGTTGGCTCGCCTTATCACCTGCCGGGGGCGTGGAGACGTCGGCAGACGCAGCACATCACATCCCCGCGGCCCAGCACCTCGTCCTACCCCGCCGGTGCCTCGTTACGCTCCCACGCAGCTGCAGTGGGGATAGTGGGCTGAGGAGGCTCCTTCCTCATCTCGCCCTACCCCGGCGGTTCCTCGTTACTCTCCCACGCAGCAGCAGTGGGGACAGTGGGCTGAGGAGGCTCCCTCGTTGTCTCGTGCCCTAGCAGGATCTCAGGGTGGTTTCGACAACCATGCGGACGTCGAGTTCGACCTAGAGGAGTACCTGTCGATCGACTACCTCGCCCCCTCTCAGCTCTCGGGAGCGCCGCCCCAGGACACGCCCGGGTCGCCGCCACACCACTCTACCCCTGCGCCGTAGGGCCGACCTAGGAGGGACGTCCATCCGCTGTCGCCACTCACGTACCCCACGGGCCAAATCAAGAGGCGTGGCCGTGGTTGACTAGTTGTACGGACGTATTTTTGTAATGCCTTCACGTTCAGCAGCATATTGTATAACTGTCTGAGTTAGTAACATGAGTGTCTTATCACTTTAAATTGTGAAAACCCATGTATGTTTTATTAATTATCCTGTCATCGTTTTTCCTTTGTCACACGACGTGACAACACACCAACGCCTCCATGCACCTATCGCCCTACATAGGGGCGGTCGCCTCTAATTGGGGCGATCGCTCCATATCCTGACGATATCTGCCCTTTATAACATTCGTTCTCGCTCGCGGTCTCGGAAGAAAGAATAGAAGAAAGGAGGGAAGGAGGGAGAGAGAAAATAAGTACAGGACCAATCGAAAATACCGAGGCGTGCAGGTGGAAGGGGAAAGGGGAAAGCAAAGGAAAAAGGAGGTGCATGCCCGCGCAATTTAGCATACCAAGATCTCTTCCTACCTCGTGGAGCTGTAGCACCGATGTGTATATACGGAGATCCTTGCAGGCTTGTCCGTTCTTGGGAAATTCCAACTTGGAAGAGGAGATATTGGAAGTGCTGCAACTACGCCTTCGATCCGCTAGAGAAGAACATGAAGGATCGCCACATGGTAACAATCGTACTGGTTACATAATATTTATGAATGAAACTTTGCTAATTTACATTTCATGTAGTCACCTCCGCCACTATGTGAATTTGAGCAGTGGTTTGATACGGAGGTCAACCCCGAAGACCAAAGGCTCCTTGATCAAGCCAACCGGCAGGAGGAGTTCACGCCGTAGCTTCAAGAGCAGCGCGATGCCGCACGCGAGGAGGCACGTAGGAAGGAAGCGGAGGAGAAGGAGGCCGAGAGAGAGAGGAAACAAGAGAGGGCGCGGCGTGCTAGAGAAGCCCCACCGGAGGCATGGGCGAATGAGAAGTGGCCTCGAAGCACTCAGTAGACGTCTAGTGTTAACTTTTATTTTTCTTGTTCGTGGTACTACTTTCAGTTTTAAGCCGTAATAAAGAGTGTGGCTTACCTTATTTTCCGCAGTAAGCTACGATTCGACCTTCGTTATGATATTTCACGGGCTGCCGAGAAGGCTTAAGCGTTTCATTGTTGCCTCGACCATAATACTTTGTGTTATTGCACTGGCAGAATTAATATGCAAATCATGGTGTAAATAAAATATTTTCCCACATATGGTAGTGCATATATCGAAGAGCAAACCTGGCCCGCTCTCCCTACAAATTACATTTGAACATGATATTTCGAAGTGTCAAAAAAGGCTTAAGCGTTTCATTGTTGCCTCGACCATAATACTTTGGGTTATTGCACTGGCAGAATTAATATGCAAAGAAAGGTGTAAATAAAATATTTTCCCACCTAGGGTACTGCATATATCAAAGAGCAACTCTGGCCTGTTATCCCAACAAATTACATTTAAAAATGATATTTCACGGGCTGCCGCAAAGGCTTAACTGTGTCATGCAAGTGAGGCTACTTACAGTCATTTGGTTTATTCAACTGAGTTTATTCCTAAAATTTTTTCCTAAAATGGGACACCTAACACCCTACGAACAAGACATATTTATTTCAGGATTTTTCGAGCCATAGTTTGTATAGTTTGTTCATAATGCACTAAATGGTCTTTAAGTAAAATTGATTTATACAATTTAAATTTGCACGGCATATAGTACTTTTCACAACATAATGCAAATCCTTATATATTAATTAATATTTTAAAATTTATCTTGTTCTAGTTGGACTTTCCTAGTAATGCGAATGCCCCTAATCGCCTGTTGGTCTGTACCGACGACATTTAACGGTAGTTCCCGATATTTTAATATCCCTAATATACCATACACATGGGATCAGTGCGCGGCGCACGTCGGATGTAGTCGGGCGCGGCGGTAGCGTGTGCGTGACTAACGAGATAAATGACCGCTTTTGACTTCTTGCGAAAGATACGACTTCGAGTCACTTACATATGAAATATGTCACTAAACCAATACTAACAGGTATCAACAATTTAAAGATTAGTGCTTCTAACTTATGGTATATTTTGACCAATACATATAAAATATTACAGTAAATCAATACTAAGAGGTATCATGTACTTAAAGATCAGTGTTTGTAACTTATGACTATTTTCGTTAAAAATTATTTATAATCAATACTAAGAGGTATCAATTCTTTAAAGATATAAAATATTAAAGTATATCAGTACTATGAGCATTTTCGTTATTTTTCTCCTATTGATTATTCTCGAAAAAGAAATTAGGAATTAAAATTAAAAAAAATAAACCGGTCACCACATAATAGAGCGATTTCTTCTCTGCCGTTAACCGCCCGTTAAATTCAGCACCGATCGTCCGTATATAGGGCTCAAGCGACGGTGACGGGACGGCAGCGGTGGAAGTTCGGAACTGCGCCTCTGCCGCGTGACGGCCGCGGCCGCGTCCGGCGGGCACTGTGGGGAAGGGGAAGACCTCTTCGCAGTAGGCGTCGTCGAACGGCCACGCGGCCCACACTATCTCCGGGGAACGCCGCTGCTTCTGCTTTGCCAAGCCCCAACCTTAGCGCCCGTCGCTCACAGTCGCACAGTCACAAGATGCTTCTGCTACTGCTAGTGTTTTTCTTTGGAAAACCAACCATTAGTATTATCCAGGCACCCAGCGTTCTATGGCTTGAAAAAAGAACTCAGAAAAGTCGCAAGTGCCGTTTGTTTCGATTTCGAGACAGATTCGGACAGCTCGATTCCCAGTGAACCCGAAATCCCGAATTGATTCGGCCCAGTCTATGTTTTGGGTCAGATCTTCTTGTTCTTATGCGATAGAGGAGAAAAGGCAGACGCGTCCACAAGGTTCTTGGCACACCCAACAGCCTGGAGCCATGAGGAGGTTCTGCCTCTCCGTGTTGCCAAACTGGACGTGCTCAAATACTAATAAAACTATCTCAAAGTAAAGTTCTAATCATGTCTCATGCGATGGGTGTTTGGTAACAATTCTAGTAGCAATTGCTAGTTATAAAATTTGCTGAAGTTACACCCTGTACAACCGACCTAATTATTGAGCTTTCATCTGTTTAAAGCTTGCAGAGGTTGCATGTTTCTGGCAAAGGACTGTGAGGTGTGAGCCCCTGAGCGGCTTTAATACGATGCTGTGCTCGACTGCTCGTTGATCGGTGAGACTGAGCACTAGCACTGGAGGTAGACAGAGAACACCCTTTCCTAGGGCATGGGCGGAACCAGGAGAGGTATCGGGTATGCTTACGCACCCCTAAAATTTGAGCGTTGGTTGTGAATTTGTGCGCTACTGACGATTTCCCCTGCTTGCTTGCCGGCGGCATAAACTAATCCAGGAAGGGTCCAGAGCAAAAGAAGTGCGCAGATAAAATCCAGTAATTGATGTCTAACATGTGACTTGAAGGATTGATTCTTTTTTTCTTTCTTTGATATAAGATCGGTATGATTGATGCAAGTATGCGAATTAAGATTTGGGTTTTTGCCCGGTCTGATCACCTGAACTCGATCGACTACGGAGCCGCGAGATGAAAGAATCGATCCTTCCTTTGTGCAGTAGATCGCCCCGGCCTCCGCAATGCATAGCATGGATGATTTGGCTGCAAGAGTAATTAAGTATGAGAGGTGCTTCAATGCTTTTTTTTTTACAGTTGCACAAATATTAAAGCATGAATGAAAGGTAGATGGTGATTACTTACCTCTTCGCTTGCTTCAAGATTTATGCAACTTATATTAGAAGAAAAAGCATTGAATCACTGCTCATTAAGTATTTGTCCACACACATCCCATGAAAAAAAAATCACCGTTAGTTACCAGGGCAGATCCAGGGGTATGCCCTGGCACCTCTAAAAATTTAAGAAACGCTATGTGTTCACCTCTTCAATAGTCTAAATATATTGATTGAATTGTTTATGATTATGGTGTTTTGTGATTTTTAAGACATTAGAACTATTTGTATTGTACTTTTAGCGAGTTTTAAACATATGCGTTGAATTTATGATATTATAAAATCATTGTACAAAACTATAGAGTTGTACGTGTAAAATATGCATCTAACAAAAAAATTTCTAAAAGTTTCCAAGAGGAGTATCAAATAATCATCACTTGCCATGTCCTTCCAATGAAAAGCCCCTAATCCCATTGGATCCACGCACGCAGTATGTATGGTATTGGTCGAGTGTGACATCCGATACCGGACAAAGGTGTTGCTTGTCCATGTAGCGCCTAGACATCTCATCTCCCCTTCTGCATCTACCTCTTTTGTCCGGAAAAAAGATCTATATTTACATCGCATTTAACCACGAGAGAGACGAACAGATACGACGTGACGGCCAGATGGCGATCCGTGTATACAAATCCCTCGTCGCAATGCCGACTTAATTATCTGAATAAATTTGGCCGATGCAGCACCGTTCTAAATCATACCTCTACTATATCCCGCAAGTTTCCTGCCTCCTCCTTGCTTTGAGCCATTGGAGAGTCGGCTCGGCTCACGGCTTGAACTGAGCCGGCTGAAAAAAATTACATCCGGGTCCTTTTCTGAAGAAAAAAATTACATATAGGTCCTTTTTTCGGAAAAAAAATACGAGTAGATCTTTTTTTCGAAAAAAAGAATATATATTACGTCCAGGTCCTTTATGCGTTTTTAAGGCTTGCGCTCGAGTCCTTTTACCAAAAACGGAATTACGATTAGGTCTTTTTCGGAAAAAAAAAACGTCCAGGTCCCTTTTTTTTTTGAAAAAATATACATCGCATTTAGGTCCTTGTTGCGCTTTTCTAGCATTATGTTTAAGCCCTTTTGCGGAAAACACAAAATCCTTTTTAGTCATTTTTGCGCGTTTTCTCGATTTACTCGTGTGTGGAGCGTCGATCGCGCGTTTTCTCGATTTGCTCGCGTAGAGAGCGGCGCCCGCGGTGTGGCACGTCGCGTATAAGTTTCTAGTTTCTAATGATACCCGGAAGGATATCAACTCGGCCGAGGCATGCAGGACTCGCATGATGGATACAGGCATACAGCCAGTGTTCTGAATTTTTTTAACAGGGGAGTTTTGTAAAGAAACTGCTTCGGACTTGAGACCTTTCAAGGCTGGTGGCTAGAGAATAATCCGGCAGCCAAGCAAATCTAGACCACCATAACTAATGGCAAACAAAACAAATTTGCGAGCTTGACTTGGTGCAACTCGGACATCCATACCGACCCAGTGTCACCGTCCGTTTTGATTTGGCAGTCGACAACTTACAGAGACCACTGAAAATACAATTCAGACGTTGGACAGTTGCGAAATCATCACTTTTCTGGTCTTTTTTACCTCTTTTTCTTTTTTTTGTTGCAAATTTGCAATTGACGAATGAATTTACAGATTTAGCTCTATCCCTAACCACGAAAGCGTCGGAATGTAGCATATGTCACCTTCCGCGCTCCCTTACCGTAGAAGGTCATCGGAGCTCCTAGGACCACAGCAGCATGCCTCGCGCGCTCTCTGGCCACAGCAACGCGTGCTGTCACCCTCGCCAGCTTGCGCCCTCATGCTCCTCCAGTGCTCGCTCGCCAGCGAACTGCCACATCTTTCGCTATGAGAGAGGATGCTAAATCTGCAAATACGTCCCTAAGGCTAGATTTAAAAAAAAACAAAAGGGACTTAAAAAGCGATGACTTCGTAGTTGGCCGCACCAGCCATAGCTCACAAAGCAATCCTTCAAAGGAGGCTGTAAAGGTTAGAAAAGAAGCAATAATGTGTGTATATATATATATAGCAGAGAGATTTTGGAGGCAACCAGGGTTGTCACGTCAGCGTCTTCGCAAGAAAGTCCTTCGAAAAAATCGAAATTACATTTAGGTCCTCCGATCGGTTTTTTAACAGAAAGATAAAAAAAATTACGTTTAGGTCCCTCCGCGGTTTATATTCAAGTCATTCGGACGATTTTTAGCAGAATAGACCCGAAAAAATAAAAATGCGTTTAGGTCCCAAGAAATCGGTTTTTAGCATATTGGACCCAAAGAAAAACAGAAATACGTTTAGGTCCCTCCGCGGTTTTCTCAAAAACAACACAAATTCGCCGACGGTTTATAGCAGTTCACAGATTCGCCGACGGGTCCTAACAACCTATTTAAAAAAGACAATAAAACCGAAATTATGCAAAATCCACGGTCCTTTAAAAAAACACAGATTCGCTGACGGTTTATAGCCGTTCACAGATTCACACGATACAGCGTAGTGCTTGACCCTAACTAATAGCAGGTAAAAAGGCACAAGTTCTTGATGCTATACATAAATAGAGCTGGGAAGAGATACACAGCAACGGTTGCACGATGGTTTTTGCGGGGGAAGGGAATCACGGGGGGAGTGCAGTGGAGCGGAGCGGCGTGGGGCGCATGAGCTGAGTAGAAAGAAGACGACGTCGACCACAGCCCCACACATCAATAGGAAAAAAGCTATCATCTCTGTGTCTCACGTCACAAGTGTTCCTCTGGTTTCACGTATGTGCAATTTTCTAACCATGTTGCTTCTACCGGTGTACTCCGGTCCAGGCGACACTCCACGCTGAGCACAGCGCCACGCCACTGGATGATACTATTCTATGAAATGCGTAGGTCCACCAACATGACTGTAGTCTCATCGTAGATGGGAAATGTGGTCGGATGCAAGTATGCAACACATGCAGCATGGACGAAAACGTGGTTTGGGATGAAAAAGAAGGAAATGGTCACTTTTTTATTTTTTATTTCTTGTTTTTTTATAATTCTATACGGGAGAGATCTATTTTTGCAAAAAAAGAAACAAGCAGACTGAAATAGTGATCACTTCTGAAAAAGAAGGCCATGCTCTGGAGTCTGAACTGTTTTCTTTTTAAAACCTGTTCAAGTCTCTTAACCACAAGCAAGGTGAAGGGGCGCGACGGATTTGGGGAAGAAGAATGCTTATTTTGGATGCAAGCTAAGTTGTAGATGCGAAGCGGACCTTTCCAAAGTTAAAGTCTGAATTCTGAAATGGACATAACATCGATCAAAGTTGAGATGCAGATGGGACCGTCGGCCTAACCAAATTGTTTAGTAGTTGGTTGGAATAGCACCCAGCTATTAAAAGAACTAGCGAGATGGTCGGCGCACTTACGCATGCATTATTCTTAAAACATGTTTAAATAATATTGTTAATACATATATGATTTTGTTTTTTGAAAACAGATTATTGCAGAACTCAATTTGTGATATTCTGATATTGTATATTATAGGAGAAAATATAATCACTCCAATTTCCAACATTTATCACATGTGGCCGAAACTTCCTTCTCAAAATACTTGCATAGCAACAATAAACATAGCATAACATAACATTTTTCATTTATATCGTCATCTCTTAATTTTATTATTGTAATGATTGTCTCTTTCTTTCCATACTTCTTCTAGTGCACATTACATTGCTTATAGTGGTATAGCCGAGTGAATCTTTTTGTTCCGTGGAGGTCCACCAAGTAAAGAGTCAAAAAAAAATTCTTTTTTTTAGAATTTTTAGTATATTCTATATTTTCTTAGCGACTGTAAAAACCTGTTATCGACTTTTATTACATAATAGTCCATATTTTATATGTACACAAATCAAATTTCTTATCTTTTTTAAATTAGCATATTTCTGGAATTTTAGTTATAAATAAAATAAAAAATTATATTTTTCACTTAATATGGAATAAAAAAATAATTCCTAATTTCCTTTTATTTTTATTCTTCTGTTATTTTTTCTTATTATTTTTATTTAATTTTGAATTTCAGGTTTTGATTTAGAGTTCGTATGAAAATCAAATGGCTAATTTGCTTTTATTTTTTATTTTAGATTTATGTTAATTTTCATTGTTATTTTTATTTAATTTTGCATATCAGTATTAGGTTAGAATTTGTGTACAAGTCCAACCACTAATTTTTATCTAATTCTTATTATGAATTTTAGCCATGCAATGTTTTAATTTGGAGTTGTATGAAAGTTAAATGGCTGATTTATTTTTATTTTTCTATTCTGAATTTCTGTTATTTTTATTGTACTTGGTATGGACTCTTTTTTCTAATCTAGTCCGTTTATTTTATTACTGTTTTTATTTAGTTTTGAATATTATTTTTACATTATAATTGATATATAGATCCAACTGCTAATTTTTATTCCAAATTTTGCTATGTACATGTTTAAATTTGTCGGTCGTGTAAAAATCAAATGGCTAATTTCTTTTTATTTTTTATTTTGAATTCATGATTTTTTTTTTGTTATAGTTGCCATGGGCCCTTTCTTTTAATCTAAACCATTATAACTCAAATCAACTAGATCGACGATTAGATGTTTTTTTAAATAATAACATCCAATAGCTATTATAGTTCAACTTAGTTATGGTCCACTGGATTAAGAGCTAGATGTTTTGCTTTTTGTGAGGATTTCTAGCTTATTTTTCTTAGCAACGCTCGATCTTTTGAGAGGTGCTTCCATGCTTTTTCTTTTGACAGTTGCACAAATATTAAAGTATGAATGAATGGTAGATGGTGATTACTTACCCCTTCGTTTGCTTCAAGATTTGTGCCACCTGTATTGAGAGGGAAAGAATTGAAGCACTGCTCCGATCTTTTTCATGGTGCAGCTTGCTTGATTTATGACCAAACATTTTTATTTGGATTGCTTAGTCATTGAATTCGGTAGAAATGATATAGATGTTAACCTCTGGTAACTAAATGGTAAAATTCCACACAAATAGGATGACACAACACTCTGTAAACTGGACCGAGACAAACTAGAGCAAAAACTAAAGCTCTATTTTTTGCCTCTCCAGAACAATAGTTCATCTTGTTGACTTACATAATTCTTTTGTAAGCAGCTGATATGTGTTATTATGAAGGTGATTGTCAGGAAATATGAATTTCATTGTTAGTCGATTCAAAATGTATGGGGTGATTAAGAACTAAGTTCACAAAATAATGTCTTCACATAGCAAATGTAAGATGAAATCATTCTAAAGGAGAGCTGTTTGGTGTGATCCTCAGTTCCTAACACATCATCTGGGAAAAAACCAAGACCCACGGCGAACTAGCTAGCTCTAGAAAGATGCCTTGCACTTGAGCATGAAGCAGAGCTGAAGGACCATGTGGAGGTCCATCCTTACTTATGATGAGTATTTGACTTTATATGATCTAGGATAGCTTAGATTTGAGTTTGTATTTAAATGTGATCTTCATGTGTTGGCCGGACCAAATTTTTGTGATCTTCATGTGTAGGCCGGACCAAATTTTTGTGATCTTCATGTGTAGGCCGGACCAAATTTTTATGATCTTCATGTGTAGGCCGGACCAAATTTTTGTGATCTTCATGTGTATAACGGACCAAATCGCGATGGTTTTCATGTGTATAACGGACCAAATCGCGATGGTTTTCATGTGTATAACGGACCAAATCGCGATGGTTGTCATGTGTACTACGGACCAAATCGCGATGGTTCTCATGTGTACTACGGACCAATTTTACTCGCGTGTAGTAATATGCATTTTTGAAATTTTTCTTGTACTCAAAAAATTATTTGGTCTACATGAAAGTTGTAGAAAATTTCAAGACGCATCTTTTTCATGTTGACAAATTTTTCATTTGAGCAACATAAAAAATCATATAAAATTGGGAAGGTTAACAGAGATTCTCACGTGTACTACGGACCAATTTTCCAGCGTGCAGTAATATGCATTTTTAGAGTCTTATCGTACTCGAAAAGTTATGTGTTCTACATGAAAGTTGTAGATAATTTCGAAACACAACTTTTTCATGTTGATAAGATTTTCAGTAGAACAACATATAAAATCATAACAAATTGAGAAGATCCTGCTGTATTGAAAACAGCTTGTCTGGATTTGGTTGAAATGCTTTGGTCCGTTTTTGGTTTTTCTTTTCTAACCCCAACTCGTGATCGAATTGTTGTGATGGGTTCATGGTGAAACCAAGAAGGGATTTCTTGTCTTTGTGAATGTAGGACTTCATTTGGTGGTCATGGTGAGGTGAAGGGAGGCTGGAACTAGGCATGGGATAGCCGGAGGTTCAAGTTGGCCGGAAGTTCGCCGGAAGATGACCGAAGATAAAGTCGGTGCAGTTCCAAGAGACAAGAGATTAGTGGAGAAGCTAGCTTATCACTACTTGGATCAAGAAGAGCTGTAGGGTTGCGATTACGGAAGATAAAGTAGTGGATAAAGTGTAGCTTGTCGTTAGGTGTACTAAGAAAGTACCGAGTGTAGTTGAGAGTTGTTGAGAGTGATGTGTAAGGATCAAATCCTGGCTCTTGGAAGTTGGCTTAGGATTGAAGCAAGACATCCAAAGGTGGGAATTGATCCTGTCACTATAAATAGAGGGTAGGGCGACCTCCCTTTTGAAGGTTCGAGGTTTTTCTTTGCTCATTTGAGTTTTGCCCACTTTGTTGTGAGGCTTTGTAAACCTCCCTTCCGAAATGAAATGTTCTTCATTTATGGTCTAGTTTCATTTCCTTTACGCATTTACATTACGCACTTAAATTCGCTATCTAAATTCGCATTTACTTACTTGCAATTTACTTTACGTATTTTGGATTTGCCTCATCTCCTTCTACATGCTATTGAATCTTTGTTGAAATTCATGGTTGATGAACTCTTCTCTTGATTCGATGCTTTCAATCATTTAGGCAATCCTTCATTCTTGTTGCAAGTTGTAAATCGTGTGTTCTTGAAGTGTGTAAAGCGTGTGACTTGCAGTTCTTTAGTTTTGATTTGCTTCGGTTCTTGTTGCAAAGAATGAGGATTGATTGGATGAATGTTCACTCAGAGCATATCCAAATTCTCTAAGCAACCCTGGTTCAAGTTCTGCAAAGAAACTGATCTTTTGTTCCTTCATGATGAATTCTTAATTGATCGAGTTTTGGTGTTTACTCTTGTGCTATCTTGCTTGCCGTGACGTATGAGAAGGCATTCAAAGTCTATCTTGATCATTAGAATCTCACAAGCAAGCCAAGATCACAGATTGGCTTTTGGAGTCGTCTTTGTTTTGTAACACCGCTTGTGTTTTTCTAGTTTCATTCTTTACAAGCGATTGAGTCTTTTGACTAGCATTTGTCCAAGAGGTGGGAAAATTTATTTTGGGACCATTCACCCCCCCCTCTGGTCGCCATCTCGGTCTTTCAAGAGCAACAACAGCATGGTCATGAGCCCGTATGAGCCCCCAATGCGGTGTATCTGGTACGGGTTGAACCTGAACACCCTCTGGTCCATGAAGCACATCACGTTGATGATCAAGATTAGCATGATGAGCAACGCTAGCAGCCACAGTGTTGAGAAGCTACCGTCCTCATCGTCTGTATCCAATATGGGTCAAACCTGACAACCCTCCGGTCCATGAAGCACGTCACGTTGATGGTCAAGATCAACACCATGAGCAACACTAGCAGCCACAACGTCGACCTGCCACCATCCTCCTCCTCGTCACTCTCCTGTGTGGGCTTCCGGTCGATGTACAACGGAGAGAGGACTGCACACACATGAGCTTCTCCATGGAAGATTTGTTACTTTTTATTGTCCTTGGCATTGAATTTTTATTTTAATCTAAGCTGTTATAATTTGGGTCCGCTAGATGGACGATTAGATATTTTTCTTTAAATTATAACAACTAATGGCTAGTATAGTTCAAGTTAGTTAGGGTTCACCAGATTAAGTGTCAGATGTTTTGTTTTTTTTGTGAGAATTTGTAGCCTATTTATTTTTTTCTTAGCAACTCTCATGAGCTTTTAATATATAATATGAATGGTAAAATTCCACGCAAATAGGATGATGCAACACTCTGTAAACTGGACTGAGACAAAATAGAGCAAAAACTAAAGCTCTATTTTTTGCTTCTCCAGAACAATAGTTCATCTTGTTGACTTACTAAATTCTTTTGTAAGTAGTTGATCTGTGTTATTATGAAGGCGATTGTCAGGAAATATGAATTTCATTGATAGTTGATTCAAAACGTGTGGGGTGATTAAGAACTAAGTTCACAAAATACTGTCTTGACATAGCAAATACAAGATGAAATCACTCTAAAGGAGAGCTGTTCCGAGCGTCCTCACTTCCTAACACATCATCTGAAAAAAAAACAAGACCCACGACGAGCTAGCTAGCTCTAGAAAGACACCTTGCACTTGAGCACGAAGCAGAGAAGCAACAACATGGCCATGAGCCCGCACGAGCCCCCAATGCGGTGTATCTAGTACGGGTCGAACCTAACCACCCTCTGGTCCATGAAGCACGTCACGTTGATAGTCAAGATCAGCATGATGAGCAATGCCAGTAGCCACAACGCTGACCAGCCACCGTCCTCCTCATTGTATGTATCCAGTACAGGTCAAACCTAACCACCCTCGGGTCCATGAAGCACATCACATTGATGGTCAAGATCAGCTCGACGAGCAGCACCGTTAGCCACAACGCCGACCCACCACCGTCCTCCTCCTCGTCACTCTCCTGCGTGGGCTTCCGATCGATGTACAACGGAGAGAGGACCACACACACGAGCTTCTTCGTGGAAGATTTGTTATTTTTTGTTGTCCTTGTCGTTGAATTTTTATTTTAATTTAAGCTGTTATAATTTGGGTCTGCCAGTTAGACGATTAGATGTTTTTCTTTAAATTATATAACATCCAATAGCTAGTATAGTTCAAGTTAGTTAGGCTTTACCAGATTAAGGGCCAGATTTTTTTTTGGTAAGAATTTTTAGCCTATTCCTCTTTTTCCTTAGCGACTGTCGTGAGTTTTTAATATATAATAGTTAACAAAATATGAAATTATTCCATCAATTCTATGTGTTGAAATAGCTTGAGGACTGTGTTCTATTATACTTTACTATATTAAGTGTAAATCCAACTAAACAGCCGGCCATGTAATTCTAGAATGTTGGGTGAAATTAAAAAGATAATATTTTACTCCCTCAAATTCACAAAAAACATATGTTTTAGATATATACATGGTCCAAAAAGTAACTTTGAGCGCTAATTTATACTATAATATATTTATAAAACACAATAAAATTATAATATTATGAAGATATTTTTAAAACGAATCTGCACATGATTTTTATTTACTAGATATAACTAATTAAAAAGATACCGCTAGCCAAAATTATAAAAGTGTGACTACATATATTTTTTAAAAACTACGCGTTTGTGATTCTTGCATTCTAAACGGGGTACAAGCAACTATTTATTGTTTTCTTACATTCGTGCATCGATTATGACACTCGAAACAACAACCCGCAGGACTGATTTGCTAATTCTTAAATACATCAATGACTTGTCAAGGTACCTGCCCTAGGCGTAGGTCCACATGCAATCAAGAGTCGTGGTACCTACACGCTGACAAGTCGTATGACGGAATCAGTTGCTAGTGCAGTCATTTCCTATATTACCAGCCTGACTAAACTGCAAAACAGCGAGTATACAGAAAAAAGTTATGTCAAACCATTCTCTGCAGGAACAAATAAAAGCCCTGGCCGTAGGGATAGTAACCTTAGGGTGCATTAGGTTGACGGAACAAGGTGATGGATGAGAATGAATAGGATGAGTTAATTTTTGGTTGGTTGGATGAATGTGCTAGTTGTAATCAAGATTTTAAATTTCGGTTTGATTTTTTGGATAAAATCTGATCAAAATTTGAATTTTTGGACAAAATTTAACGAAAATTTGAATTTTCGGACAAAATTTAATGAAAATTTGAATTTTCAAACAAAATTTAACCACAATTTGATTAAAATTTGAATTTGACCGAGTACACCTCAGCGAAATTTGAATTTGACAGAGTATACCTCTTCATGTAACAAAATGGATGAGCCCGTCTGGTATTTTTTTTTGATAGCTCTATCCAGCATCTTGAGAGAATATTTCAAAAAACTGGATGACCATATCTCATCCATCCACTCATCCAAACAAATAAATGACTTCAAATTCATGGATGATCATATCCCATCCACCCAACCAGACTCCACCTTATCCCATTATCTGTGTATCCATATCTAAAAACATAATAGAGGTGAACATATTTCTTTTTTGTTGTCCATATGTATGTTTATACGGTCAGACTGTCTGATGAGCAAATAGGTACGGGTATGATGGAGCTCCATCTGAACTTGTTCTGCTCGATTACATGTCACTTTCTACTAACATGTGGGCCACAACAGGCACTCAGTCAGCCCCCTAATCCCTAACTTGTGGTACATTATATTAGCAATTTGTGATTGGTGATACCATGATGGATGATTTGTGATGTGTGTAATGACTGATGAATTGTTTTCATTTTAATTGTTGAATTTGAGCACGTGTGATGACTGATGAACTATTTTCATTTTAATTGTTGAACTTGAGCATCTGTGTGTTAATTTTTATTCCTATGTGCATTTGAAATTTTGAATCATTGATAATTATTCTTCAATCCACATAATATAGTTGTTTTGTACAATTTCATCAAAATGATTGCATTAGTACTGTAGCTCATTATCTCTTAGTACTCTTTAGTTGGAAGGATTGTTGATGGTGGTAGGAAAACAAGTACTGATACCCACGGGGTGTGGTGTGGGTATGAGCGAGTTTCTTCGCTTGCCACCCTTCACAGGTATACCCATAAGGAAGATTTTGGATAGTGGGCATATGTATAGGCGAGCACTACCTGTACCCATCATTCTTGACTGTCATCCCTACCCCGATGTACCCTTGTCACGGACAAAACGATCTGTTGTTGCCTCTTGATAGGGATGCATTCGTGTGCCGGTGAAGTTTTTAGCCCCCACACAATTATATATATATTTCAAATCTAACCTCTTCTAATTTTTTTTTATGAAAGTGACTCTCTCTCTGCACGAAAGGTGCGGCAAGGCATTGGAAACGAAGCAACGTGGGGACTATTGGCTCACGACATGTTCCTACTGAGCTCCCCTTCATCAGCAGGAAATATGCCCATCAAATTAACTAATTAATCACTTAATTAAATTGCTATCCAGATGAGGTGCTGTGGTATGGGAAAGCTTCAGGCGACACCATTACTTTTGTGGTTAAGGATGAGACTATAGGCGACAGCTGTTTTTGTGGTTCAGGATGAGACTATTTTATAAATTCATTTGTACCGTCAAATAAAAAAAACTTAGGAGAGAAAAAAAGCGAGGGATTCTGCGGGTGCGATGGCAGCCGCTGCACAAGCAGCGGGCATGCATTTCAAAATATTTCGAAAAAACGCAATTAAAACTAAAAAAATGCACCGGTAGAAGGCTAGAAGCCAAACCAAATATTTGTTTTTTTTTATATTTCGCTTTTCCCCATCCTTTCCATTAAAACACACACGCCCCCCTCCCAACTCCACCTGCTGGTCCCCTGCGCTTCCTATCAACCTCACCAAGCTCTCGCGGGTAGGGGAGAGCGGAGCAGAGCAGGAGGAGATGGCGAGCGCAAGCAATGGCCAATGAGTGGCGGTAGCCTCGCCTTTTCTCCCCCCGCTTTTGCCTCTAGCTAGTGCCTCGGTTGGTGCAGTGGGTGGGAGGAGGGTTCGTTCGTTCGCGCGGCGTCGCTTACCGGCCACGCCTCCCTCGCCCGGATCTGGGCCGCAGTCGCGGGATCCTGAGTTCAGATTCGCTAGCTCCCTCGCTCCGGTACGTCTGGTCGGGGATTTTTTTTTGGTGTGGGGTGTGGTGTGGGCGTCGGCTGATGATGCTTGTTGTTGGATAGTGCTGCTTTATTCTGCGCCGCGCGGATTTGTGCTTAATTGGTTTGTTTGTTGGAATGGAGGTTCAGGTGGCGGCCATGGATCCCGCGGCGGCGGGAGCGGGGGCAGGGCAGCGGTTCAAGCGGATTCCGCGGCAGTCGTATGCGGGGAACCTGGAGCTGGATCCACTGGTATGTATCACTCCTTACTCGTTCTTCTGGCCGTGATTGTTGGTTTGGTTGTGCGAATGCAGCTGTGGTGTTTATTGAGCTTTTAGGAGTGGCGTGGTAGTGCAGACAATGTGGTGCATGGAAGCTCGAGATGTTTGAAATGCAGCAAAAGGAACGCTCGAGATCTCAATGCCTAGGCGTGCGTCTGTTGCTTAGGGTTTTGGACTTTCTTAATGCGCTCATGCTTTGGTGGGAGCTGAAGAGTGTAAACTGATGGTGGTGGTATCTACTGGTGAAGGGCTGCTAGCTTTGTGCTGTTGAGGTGAAACCTGCATTGTCGGATGCAGTTGTTTAATGTCCTTATCGCTAGGAGGTTGTGCATGTGTTTTCGGTGTATACCAAATAGCAGCTTTCCAGGGTTGGCCTTGCCATACTATATTGGTTTTTGGATTCACCACTATTTGGGCAATTAATACATTGAATTGTTCGTTTTGGATTTGCCGCTATTTGGGCAATGAATTTGTTGAATTGTTTATTGTATTAATATAGACCATTAAGGATGGAACTAGACTACTATGGTCTATGGCTAAATATTTTCCATCTTTTTCACATGTATCATTTATGGCATTCCATGATAGAATTATTCCTTGTGTATTAGTGTTGTGCATCCTTAGTTTCTAATAATTCATTTTGTTCCTTTTGATTACAATCGCCAAAAATACAATTTAAGGATGCCCGATTTCAATAGTTAAGGGTGAAAAGAGCTAAGTGCCTTCTTTGATTTTCAGCTTAATGAAAATTTAGATCAGTGGCCACATCTAAATGAGCTGGTTCAGTGCTATACGGCTGATTTTGTGAAAGATGACTGCAAATATGGACGGTATGAGAGTGTAGCACCACCATGCTTTCAAAATCAAATTTTCGAGGGACCTGATACCGACATAGAAACAGGTAATCCACCATCCTTGTGGCTGAATTAGTTTCACATACATTGTGTACATAATAATTTTATATTCTTGCTTTGTCATAGAGTTGCAGCTTTGCAACGCTAGGCATTCCAAGCCTGAGGAAACTGCTGAAGATGATATGCCAAGCACCTCAGGGAGGCAAATATATGAAACTAACCCATCTGCTTCATCTTCAAAAAAAGTAAGTGCCTGTTCACTAGATTTCTACTGTAGGCGGATGTTTACTCATGTGTTTTGTGTGCTTACTGTGCACATTTAGTAGCATACTATTCGCTAAATTACCTCCTCTGCAATTAATTCGAGTGCCTACACAGGAGGGTCCTCATATTGGATAAAAACCTATTTCGTGTATGCATTGTATTTATCTGCTGGTCCTTTGTTTCATCTACATAATGCTTCCATGTTGAACTTTTTGTTCATTCAATTCATTCATATGAATTCCTTCGTACTTTCAATCAACTAGTACTTTTCCAGTGTTCTCTGATTTATTACTTCCTGTGCAAAACAAGTTACATTGCATACAATATTATTGGTAACGTGGACATTTCTAACAGAAGCAATTTAAGCTTTTGAACCACCAAACTGTGAATTTTCTTTGCTTAATACTCATAGTCACCCTTTCTCGCATTTCTTGTTCTCCTTTTGTCTCCCAGTCACTGATCTGTATTGTTTATATTTTTTTGATCTACCATCTATTTGACATTAGCATATACAATAGCAATTGCCATCTTGATCTAGGTTATTAACAACATGCTATCGCACTTGGTTTTTCAGCACTGTAGTCTGTCACCTTTACCGGCATATGAACCTGCATTTGATTGGGAGAATGAGAGGTCTTTGATATTTGGCCAACGGGTGCCAGAAAGTCTTTCTGCAATACACAGCAGGTTGCTTCAAGCTGCACGCTCAAGCATTACATATGTCTTTGCTTTCTTTTCCCTTCTTCTTGCTCTGAGCAATGTTGCTTACTAGTCTGATGTTATAACTTATTCTCTACCGATTACAGTGGATTGAAGATAACTGTCAAGGTATTATCATTGTCATTCCAAGCTGGGTTAGTGGGTGAGCAAAAATGAACACTGTTATCTCGTTTGTTTCAACACTGCTAACTGTGATATATCTTCATTTATACTTGACAGCGAAATACTAACCTGCCTTTTGACCATGTATCATGTGCAGAGCCTTTTAGTGGTACAATCTGCTTGTACAACAGAGATAAAAGAGAAAAGCTGTCGGAAGACTTCTATTTTCACATACTTCCAACAGAAATGCAAGATGTAAGGACAGCAATTGAAATTACTTCCTTCCGGGCCCTTATTTCAATCCTCTAAAATTTTGCTATTGATATTTACAAATAGAAACAGTTGTAGCCCGTTAATTATGCTGAAATTCCATATTAATCTAATTTGCATTCTTACTGGCCATTTTCATTTCGTTTTGTATTTAACTAGGCTCTGGTTTCTTTGGACTGTCGGGGTGTTTTTTCGTTGGATGCCCCTTCACCATCAGTCTGCCTTCTGATTCAGCTAGAGAAGGCTGCTACTGAAGAAGGGGGAGTAACACCTTCCGTTTATTCTCGTAAAGAACCTGTAAGGAAAAAGATCTCCCTGGGTGAATCCTGTGTGTTGCCATTACTCTCATGCTCATTCTTGTGATAGGTGCACTTGACTGAGAAAGAGAAGCAGAAGCTGCAAGTTTGGTCTCGAATCATGCCATATAGAGAGTCATTTGCATGGGCTATGATTCCGCTGTTTGAGAACAACCATGCTGGTGGTGTTGGTGATGCGGCCTCTCCTAGCAGTCCTTTAGCACCAAGTATGTCAGGCTCAAGTTCTCAAGATAGCATCGTGGAGCCTATGTCCAAACTAACTTTTGATGGAAAACTCAACCACTATTCAAGTGGAAGCTCAGTTACTGTGGAAATATCAAACTTAAACAAAATGAAGGAAAGCTATATAGAGGACTCACTCCAAGTAAGAATGAGCAGCCGAGCACAATAAGTTAATATTGTTAATGAAGTGCTAATTAACTAAATAGTTATGTTAACTCTTTGTTGTAGGATCCGAAACGGAAAGTACACAAACCAGTGAAAGGTGTACTGAGGTTAGAGGTAGAAAAACTTCATAATGGCCATAATGACACGGATAACATTTCTGAAGGTGGGAGCATGGCCAATGATTTGAATGATGCTGGTGAGCTCAATAATGGCAGATACAACAAGAATAGCTTTGATGGGATCCACAGTTCTCTGAATTCTAGTGCCATTGTCCAGAAAGATGCACATCAGAATGGTCAAATTTCTAAAGCAGAGAATGGTGACAATGTAACTAGGAGTTCCTCATCTGTCTCCTTTTGTTGGAGCATTCAATTTTGAACTTGTGCCATAGGATAACGCTGGCTTTTCTGTTTATACGAGATACATTTTTTCTTGTTGCAGTTTCATGCTTTCGATTTTCGGATGATGACCCGAAGCGAACCATTTTCACAACTTTTCCATTGCCTCTATGTTTACCCATTGACTATTAGCTTGAGCCGCAAAAGAAATCTATTTGTAAGAGTGGAATTGAGAAAGGATGATTCTGACATCCGTAAACCTCCACTGGAGGTTTGTTTACATGGTTATTTTACTCCTCTTGTTTTGTTGTTGCTGTCTGTTTAATATTCTTAGCCACTATATATATGGGATTTCAGGCGGTTTATCCAAGGGATCGGAATACACCACTACAGAAGTTGGTTCATACCCAGATTGCTATTGGCACGAGAATGGCTTGTTACCATGATGAAGTTAAGATCAGTCTGCCTGCTCTTTTGACACCCCAACATCATCTTCTATTCACATTTTTCCATGTGGATCTCCAAATGAAACTGGAAGCCCCCAAACCAGTATGCCTTCTTTTCCTTATCAATAAGGGCACGCTATTATGCTTGGTTCCTGTTTAGTTTGCTGGTGTCTAACATGTCCTTATTCTTTCAGGTGGTTGTGGGATATGCTGTACTTCCATTGTCGACACACATTCAGTATGCATTATTTTCTCGTCTTTTTTTTTTTTAAAAAAACTTGAAATGCTTATATTGAACTAATCTTGGTTAGTTGCTTCATATGTGGAATCACATCTAAGTCAATGCTTTATTACCATGCTAGCTTATTCAATATATGTCATCCAAGCTAATATCTGAAGAACTAAGGTTTATTGCTAAAATCTGGGAACAATCTTTTATATGATTATTAGGTTATATATCATCAAGCTATATTTCCTTCATGGTTTGAGCCCAGCAAATAAATAAATCTTAGTTAATTTTAGATCAGTACTTTTATCACTTTGTTGTGTTACTAAGAAAGTACTGTGGTACTCATTCACTATGAAGAACTGCTTACCATACTTATAATTAAAGACTAGTAGCTGAGTGCTTTGTTTACGATAGTATATAAACAGTATTTTGGATAGGTGCCTTTTCTTTTCCATTGGCCCAAGGGCTATCTAGACAATTAGATCACATACCATCTCAATTGCTACCACAAAAGTGACAAAGAACTCTGAAGTGCTTGTAATATCTTAAAATAATAAGCTGTGAACTGATGTAACTGTGTGATGGAGTTGAATTTGATAATGCAACAAATCTCTGAATCTAATAGGTCACTTTCGGATGTATCTTTGCCAATTTTAAGAGAGCTTGTTCCGCATTACCTGCAGGGAAGTGGAAAGGTTGCTACCTGTCATTTTTTGGCTGTTTCTTCCACCTCAATTGCAGAATTTATCATCAAATACATTTGCGGCAGTAGATTTCACTTTAAATTGTCAATTCTTATGCAGGAGAGAATGGACTACCTGGAGGATGGAAAAACTGTTTTCAGGCTGCGGTTAAGACTCTGCTCTTCGTTATTTCCAGTTAATGAAAGGATAAGAGACTTTTTTGTCGAGTATGACCGCCACACACTACATACAAGTCCACCTTGGGGTTCTGAGCTTCTTGAGGTATCTCTTTTGCTGTTGTATGACTTAGGTTGGAGCTTCTGTTGTTAATTTCCTTCATGATCCTTGCCGTGCTGATGTTTTCCTTTTATTGCAAGATATCCTTTTTTTTCTTCACGGCTAGCAGATGATAGTCTGTCTGGCCTGTTATTTACATGATGCTTTACAAGAAACAAAAGTAGCTCAGATGGGTCCAGATCCATATGCCATATTCTAGAACCGCTTGCAAATTTGGTTCTGTTTGTTTATCGTATCGAACCATTTCCTACTCTGCGAGTTCTCTAGCAATTTGTTTCAATTTCTGTTGTTGTATACTAGTGATCTACATCTATTTCCCCTGTGTGTTGTTTTTTTCATAATAAACGTTCGTTCTAACATCTTGTTCATTTTCATGCCTGGATGATATCTAGTGAAGTGGAAAAAAAATGGAAAAAAGAAGTGAAGATAGTATTTGATGTGTTCTACAACTTGACCAAATATCGTGCTATAACTGTTTTTAGGATGAGAGAAACCAAAGCGATAATATCGGTAAAATATTTAATTTTAATTTCCCTATTTTGTACTATTTTTGTCTTTTTATTTCTCTAATTCTGGATTCTGGAAAGAGTTACATGAAATATGGTCAAGTTCTAGAACATATCAAACATTATATTCACTATTTATTTCATTTTTCTTTATGATATTTTGCATAATTTTATATTGTGGAGATACTTTGTACTAGATACCAATGGTAGGTATTATTGACCTTGGGATAATTGTTTTTGTGCAGGCCATAAATAGTTTGAAGAATGTTGAATCTACAGCGTTGTTACAATTTCTTCAACCGATACTTAATATGCTGCTTCATCTTATTGGTGATGGTGGTGAAACCCTTCAGGTTGTTGGTCGGTTTATGTTTCTATTGTGCATAATTGTTTTTTACCGAAATCCTTCTCTAAACAGCAGTACAGCACATTTACGTTTTTTTACTGAACTATATTTCTTGTTGAGTGTTCATCTTGATATTGTTTTCACACTGCATTCCATTTGATGCTACAGACATTTTTTTGCAGGTTGCTGCTTTTCGAGCCATGGTTAATATTCTAACCCGGTAATTTTCTGCTTTCTTGTTTGGTTTACGCGCATTCCTCCCATATTTGCTTGTGCTAGTTCCTTTCTAGAGCTATAGCATTCCATGTTCATCCGACTTCTCAAAATCCTATTATTCTAACCTTTAGAAGGCCAAATGTTTTCTGGAGGAAAGAAATCAATGCTTTGGATGCCATTTTATTCACGTGTCACACAGCCTGATTCTCTTCTCTCTTCTGCTCAGTAAAGAGGTCACCTTATGTGAGTACTTGCTGATTCCACTTGCATGTTACAGCACAACAAACACGAATGTGGGAAAATTGTTTATAGCATGTTGCCATACTTGTCTTTGGAGGCCCTATGAGACAAGAAGTTTTTAGCAGTGTCCTCTCATCTTTAGCAAGATCTGAATCTTTGGGATTTAATTCTCTAAGAATACTGTTTTATGAATTTTTCAATAGAATTCCATCGTCAATGCTTTTTTTTACCTTGACATTGTCTTCATTTATCCAATATTCATGATATATGTATATATATAGATACATACACACACATATATATGTATATATATAGATACACACACACACACACATATATATACACACACACACACACATATATATATATATATAGATACATACACACACACACATATATATGTATATATATAGATACATATACACACACACATATATATGTATATATCTACATTCATGTACCTACATGTATATATGTATATATCTACATTCATGTACCTACATGTATATATGTATATATCTACATTCATGTACCTACATGTATATGTATATCTACATTCATGTACCTACATGTATATGTATATGTATATCTACATTCATATACATATACATACATGTATATGTATATGTGTGTATCTACATACATACGTACATGCATACATGTGTATGTGTGTATGTATGTATCTATATATCTATACATACATGTATATGTGTGTATTATCTATATATCTGTGTATATACATACATACATACATACATACATACATACATACATACATACGTGTACATACGTGTATATGTGTGTATGTATGTATCTATATATCTATACATACATGTATATGTGTGTATGTATGTATCTATATATCTATACATACATGTATATGTGTATGCATGTATAGTATACATATACACACATGCTATATATGTATCTATATAGTATACATATACATATATGTATGTATGTTACATTGTTACATGTGTGTATGTATATACATACACATACTTGTGTGTGTATGTGTATGTGTACGCGTGTGTGTGTGTATCGAATTGGGTTACAGATGATGCATTTCTCTCGCAGGGTGCAGCAGGAATCATCTGATGGGGCTGAGAGAAATAGATTTCTTGTTAATTATGTTGATTATGTATTCGATGACTTCGGTGATCGGCAAGCACCTGTATATCCTGGTTTATCTACTGTTTGGGGTAGCCTAGCTCGGAGTAAGGTTAGTATGGATTTCTTCTCTCTTGTTTGTCATGTTTATTTTATTTGTGAGTTATCAACTATGAATCATATATGCCGCACAGAGGACATTTCCAACTGTTATTACTGCTGAAATATCTTAATTCCTGAATGATGCCCTTGTTGCCACTGGCACTGTTTAATGCCCCAGCACCCACAGTGTTGAAAACTTGCTATCATGCAAACGTCCATAAACTTAGTGTTAGTTTGATTGTCGAAAAGAGATGCCAGCTAGATTCTATTGGTATAAGCGTTAAATCGTCGATGATGTGTACCACTTGCACTAATAATAAACATTTTCACCAAGGGCTTGTTAACACAATCCGATTTGGTTTTTATCTTTTTTTACTTCTACTGTTTTTGCATCCCAATATATCCTCTGTTAATGATTGTTTTTCTTGTTTTCTGTTATTTTGAATCCTCCAGAGGTGACCGTTTCATTGAATCAGCTTGTCTTTAACATATGTACATGTTTCTGCTGCTCTACTTCACCATATACACTCTATGCTTTTTAGGCTAAAGGTTATAGAGTTGGGCCTGTCTATGATGATGTGTTGGCAATGGCTTGGTTTTTTCTGGAGCTTATTGTAAAATCAATGGGATTGGAACAAAGTCGTCTCTTCTGCCACAATCTTCCTCTAGGTACCACCAGGCGTTTATACTTGAGTTATTAATATTGTAGTTTCAGTACATGGATGTTTAATTATACAACAAAGTATGGTTCTGATTGTTTGCTGTTGAGCTCTAGGTGAAGATGTCGCACCGCTACAGTTGAAAGAAGGTGTTTTTAGATGTATCATGCAGCTGTTTGATTGCCTTCTAACTGAGGTTCATGAACGCTGTAAGAAGGGTTTAAGCTTGGCGAAGCACTTGAACAGCACACTTGCTTTCTTTTGTTATGATCTTTTATCAATCATTGAGCCGCGCCAAGTTTTTGAGCTGGTAATGTTGGAACTCACATTTTAAGTTTGTCATTCTCTACTGGTTCTTTGTTATTTATGCTTTTGAATTCTGGGTGTTTTCCCACAAAAGAAGTCCTGCTTTGCCTCAACATTGAAGTGTTCTGCACTTCTGCTTGAAGTGCTACCATTTAATCTCTTGTTGGTGTTCCTCTTAACATATGTACTCTTTTTTTTTCATGTTGATTTGGATATTACTTCTGTTGATGTTTATGAAGTTGACAATAAACTAGAGTAAAGCTACTGAGGAGATTCGTCCCAACTCCCAAGTATCTACGCATACATATCTTTTATATGATGCTAAATAAATACATCTCTGTTCTTCAGGTTTCGTTGTATATGGACAAGTTTGCAGGAGTATGTCAGTCAGTTCTCCATGATTGC
Organism: Otatea glauca; assembly: GCA_036346275.1. NCBI lineage: Eukaryota > Viridiplantae > Streptophyta > Magnoliopsida > Poales > Poaceae > Otatea > Otatea glauca. The sequence continues at coordinate 24,831,110 of CM070715.1, forward strand.
AAATTGACATTCCTGCAGATAATATGTGATCACGATCTTTTTGTTGAGATGCCTGGTCGGGATCCCTCAGATAGGTAGGTTACCCCTTTTGTTCCTCTTTGTTGAAATTTTGCTTTTTCAAAGGATGTTGACAATGTTTATCTGTTTTTCAAATGTTCTTGTAGATCTAAATTTGTGAGTTCTCTCTCTAGCTTGCGAAGTATTATAACTCCAGTGTTGCAAATATGTTTTAATTGGCCAGCAGTTTTATTCAGAGCCTTTAGTCTTCTCACTGAAGTTTTCTTTACTGCTCAATAGAACATCATTTTGTTTTACTGTTGTCCATAAATCTCGGCATAGGGATGCTTATTGTTACTTATACATTATCCAATCAAGAAACCAGTGAATATCTCATGCACTAACATGCTCCTAATCATTTTTAGCCTTATATTTTTGGTGAATGTGTTTTTGAGTTAAATTTCTTGTTTACAGAAATTATCTCTCGTCAGTTCTTATTCAAGAGATCTTTCTCACCCTTGACCATGATGATTTATCTCAGCGAGCAAAAGTAAGCATCTCGATTGCAAGAAAAATCCATTGCCCTACATTATTTCAACCTGTCTCACTTGTGATGGAAAATTATTCTTACTTAGTTATGTGAAAATGTACCATGTTTCAATTATTGTAGGCAGCTCGTATTTTGGTTGTCCTAATATGCAAGCATGAATTTGACGAGCGTTATCAAAAAAGTGAAGACAAGCTCTACATTGCCCAGCTGTATTTTCCTCTTATAGGACAGGTAATGCACATTCACTTCACAGCTAACTACGTTGTAATGAATGACAATAATCAATCTGCTAGGTTGTGATTACAAATTTCTTTTCCTGTGAAAAAAACACTCCTTGCTGCAGATTCTAGATGAGATGCCTGTGTTCTACAACCTAAATGCTGTTGAAAAGCGTGAAGTGCTAGTAGTCATTTTGCAAATCATAAGGAATTTGGACAACGCAACTCTTGTAAAAGCATGGCAACAGAGCATTGCTAGAACCAGATTATTCTTCAAGCTGCTTGAAGAATGCATAACCCATTTTGAGGTTTGTACAATTATCTTGTTGATAGTTTAGAATGTTGAAGTGTTTCTCAATATTGCCAGCATCTGTTAGTGTAATGTACGACACTTTCTGATATTATTATCCCAACCAATAAACCTCTTTGCACAAAGGATTTCTGAACTCCCTGTTATTCCACTGCTCTGGGGGTCCCATTCGAATGCACACTTATTGATGGGTCGACACAACAGAGAGAGTAATGGGGTGTGTCCAAGGATTTTGTATGAAATGTTCTGTACATATAGCACTTCTCCTATTCCCACATTTGTTATTTGATGGGCTTTGCCTCCAGTGCTAATCTCTGATTCTAGTCTGTCGTATTGCATCAGTTTGATGTGCAAATAACTCTTCCAGGTCACTGATTGGAGTACATATCTGAATCAAACTTTTTCTTCATTGTGTTCCTGTTATATTTTTATGTTTGGACATTTCAGAACTGAAATGTACACACTAATTTCAAATTACACAAGCACATCCATCTTTTCAGTGGTAGCCTTACATGATAACAATATTCAATGCATTTAACCTCAGGAAATTGGTCAAACAGAATCTTAGCATTGACTATTTGATTTCTCATTGATTATGAATCTGCTTTGTTACCATTGAACCATGTTGATTGTTATAGTTTATTCAAAGCTAATCACTAGTATGATTTCTGCAGCATAACAAAACAGGAGACAGCTTGCTACTAGGCTCTAGTTCTCGGAGCCCTGATGCTGAGCGCCCTGCATCCCCAAAGTACTCTGATCGATTATCCCCATCCGTTAATGCATATTTGTCTGAGGCTTCACGCCATGAAATAAGGGTATGTTGGTGCATTATTTATATGAGCCTAATCCTACAGCGCTAGAATTTTTACCTGCGGTTATTTTCACAGCGTGAACAGTTTGCATAGCATATTAGATAAGCTCCAATGTGAGATGCTTGGCCTCGTTGGAACTTGCATCATGTTGGTTCCATAGTCACAGGATACGGGATCGAGGTCGCGTCCCGTGACCCGGGATCGCCATCCCAAATCGCGGGTCGGGGTCACCTTGGGTCGTCGTCCCGATCGAAAGGGGATCGTGTCCCGTGTACCTGCCGTGAGCCGCTGACCTTGGAAGACGCCACACCGGCGCCGCTTGAAGATGCAACACTGCCCGTGCCGTATGAAGGTGCAGCAGTAGCAGCGTCGTTGCCTTGGCATAGCCATCCCTACCCCTTGTGCTTTTGGTTGTGTTGTCATCGACCCATTGGACTCGGATTCACATACCAAATCCGCGATTCACATCCCATAGAGGTATACCCCCCTCGTACTATGTTTTTTTCAATGTCGACCCGCGACCCCATTCCTCGACCCCGTCGACCCGGGAACTTTGTGACTATGGTTGGTTCTCTTGGAGTATCCCAGTTTAGGGTAGGTTGGGTACCGTCTTGAGTTTGATTTATAGGAACTGGACCAGGTACCAAAAGCTTTTCAGCTTTGTTTCTTAGTGATTATTGGTGGCAAACAATCTGGTATCAGTTAAGAACTTAAGATGCTATTGCAGAGAATGTGGATAATAGGTATCCCAGGCAGAAACTGATTAGATATGGCTGGTCTATGGTGAATCCCCAGGAGTTCAGACTTTGCATTTTCTGATTTCCCCCATTTTATTCTGAAGAATACGTTAAATATACTTAATATATGTGGTAAACACTATGTACACTATTACACAACATTATAAACTAATGTTAATGATTGAGTACAAAAGCTGTTCTATTAGTCAGGAAAAATGGCTGATTAATCGATCGACGACGTTATCAGCCCTCTGATTATTGGTGGAGCCACACTTTTGACTTTCACCATTGTTTTTTTTTGGCTTATTGATTTCATGCCATTGGAACCACAAGTTACTCAGGAGATGCCCATTGACAAGGTTAAAGGGCTTTGACCAAGTGGAAATGATTTTTATGCCCCTTTTCAATATGCAAAATATTCCATCTAATGTCATTAAAGATAATAGATAGCCAGCCATCCTTGCTTAGTCACAGAAAAACATGGTTCTAACAATTCAGCTGGTAACACTGGTAATTGGCTGGGCACCAGTTCTCTGAATCTTGCTGGCAAATATTATGTATGGTCCGAAGTGCACAACGATGCTTGGCTAGATTATTTGAGGAATAGTTCTAAGGGAAGATGTTTACTCTGAGGCTCTTAAAATAGGGCTTGACATTCACTGATATCTAGTGAGCTTGCAACAGTGGAACTGAGCCCGTGTGATGCTAGAAAGTGTTTTTCTGTGCTTATTATACGTGCACATACTTTGTAGGTGATGTGACAGAAAAAATCCCCTTGATAAGATTAATGGCCAACTTGTTAGTTATTTGTTTTCTAATGATCATTGCTATTTAATGCAGCCTCAGGGAACAACAGAAAATGGATACATGTGGAACAGGGTTAGTCCTCAACTAAGCTCCCCTAACCAACCCTATTCATTGAGGGAAGCACTTGCTCAAGCGCAATCTTCAAGAATCGGATCAACAGCCAGGGCATTGAGAGAGTCTCTACATCCAGTACTGACACAAAAGTTGGTACGTGTTACAGTCCTATGTGGATCTTTTAAGTCTTTGAACTCAATCTGACAGAAATATTCCTACAGGAACTTTGGGAAGAAAATCTTAGTACTGCTGTAAGCCTTGAAGTGTTGGGAATAATTGAGAAGTTTTCGCTTGCTGCAGCTTCTCGTAGCATCACTACTGATTACGCTAAGCTAGATTGTGTGGCATCTGTCTTAATGGGTCTTTTATCTAGGAGCCAACCCTTAGCTTTTTGGAAAGTTTTTCTTCCTGTGGTCTATAATGTATTTAATCTGCATGGTGCTACACTGATGGCAAGGGAGAATGATCGCTTCTTGAAGCAAATTGCTTTTCATCTTCTGCGGCTTGCTGTATTTCGAAATGATTCTATTAGGAAAAGGGCTGTTGTCGGGTTGCAGATTCTTGTTAGGGTAAGCTACTTGCTGAATTTCAGTTGTATACAATCATGAATTGATTGATCCTGATACAGATATTGTTTTGATTCCAGAACTCATTCAACTATTTCAAGAACACCACTAGGTTGAGGGTCATGTTGACTATTACTTTGTCAGAATTGATGTCCGATGTGCAAGTAACTCAGATGAAATCTGATGGCTCTCTTGAAGAAAGTGGTGAAGCTCGTCGTCTTAGGAAATCACTAGAGGAAATGGCTGATGTACAGAGTAAGGAACTGTTGAAAGATTGTGGCCTCCCTGTTACTGCACTGGAGGTGGCTCCTGAAGGTTCCACGGATAATAGGTGGTCCTGGTTAGAGGTTAAACATCTGTCTAAATGTCTAGTCCAGGCCCTTGATGCTGGTCTTGAACACGCCCTCTTGGTAAGCAAGTTTTGCAAATGAATCCTAATGTGCTATCCATATGTGAAAGTGCCATTACATACATTGTGCTAAAATGGAATTGCCAATCTGAAAAGAAATTTACCTTTTGTTTATGTCATCAGCACACTGGAAACATCAATATATGGTTCTTCATTTTAGCTGTGCCACTTTTTTCCATGTGAATTTTCTTGAATAAGTGCTATGTACTGAACCTGTAAATTTCAATGTTCTTTTTAGGGTTCTGCAATGTCTCTGGACAGGTATGCGGCTGCTGAGGGTTTCTATAAACTAGCAATGGCCTATGCGTCTGTTCCAGATCTCCACATTATGTGGTTACTGCATCTATGTGACGCACATCAGGAGATGCAATCATGGGCTGAAGCTGCGCAATGTGCAGTTGCTGTAGCTGGTGTGATTATGCAGGTTGTAATTTTTGTACTAGTTCTTCCTTTTATTCCAGTAATTCCTGTGTGGAGTTTTGTGACCTTTGAACCTTTCTTATAGGCACTTGTTGGAAGGAACGACACTGTGTGGAGCAGGGAGCATGTTGCTTCCCTGCGTAAGATTTGCCCTATTGTGAGCACTGATGTGAGCGCAGAAGCATCTGCAGCGGAAGTTGAGGGATATGGTGCATCCAAGCTTACTGTGGATTCAGCTGTCAAGTATCTTCAACTTGCAAACAAACTCTTCGCACAAGCTGAACTATACCATTTTTGTGCGAGCATTCAGGAACTCATCATTCCTGTGTACAAAAGCAGAAGGGCTTATGGGCAGCTGGCTAAATGTCATACATCACTTACGAACATCTATGAGTCAATTCTTGAACAGGAGGCTAGTCCTATACCATTTATTGATGCCACCAACTACAGAGTCGGATTTTATGGGGAGCGGTTTGGCAAACTCAATAAAAAGGAGTATGTCTTTAGAGAGCCACGGGATGTTCGTCTCGGTGACATTATGGAGAAGCTTAGTCATATCTATGAGGCTAAGATGGATGGCAATCACACCTTACACATCATTCCAGACTCTAGACAAGTCAATGCTGATGAGCTGCAACCTGGTGTCTGCTATCTACAGATAACTGCTGTTGATCCTGTAATGGAGGATGAGGACTTGGGGAGTAGGAGGGAAAGGATTTTCTCTTTATCTACTGGTACTGTCCGTGCACGTGTGTTCGACCGTTTTCTTTTTGATACACCATTCACAAAGAATGGAAAAACACAAGGTGGCCTAGAAGACCAGTGGAAGAGACGCACCGTGCTCCAGACAGAGGGTTCCTTTCCTGCTCTAGTAAATCGCCTGCTAGTTACCAAATCTGAATCTCTAGAATTTTCTCCTGTCGAGAATGCGATTGGAATGATTGAAACAAGGACTGCTGCATTGAGAAATGAACTAGAAGAACCACGGAGTTCTGAAGGTGATCAACTACCAAGACTTCAAAGCCTGCAAAGGATACTCCAAGGAAGTGTGGCTGTTCAGGTAAGGGTGTAAGCCAAGCCTGTGACTCTCTTCTGCGGAATCTGAAACATTTTTATCACTACTGCTTGTTCCTCTATTTTATTTGTTTTGCTATTTTTTTTTTAAAAATGTTGTGATGCAGGTCAACAGTGGTGTATTAAGTGTGTGCACTGCATTCTTATCTGGTGAGCCTGCAACCAGGCTCCGATCACATGAACTGCAGCAGCTCATAGCCGCATTGCTTGAATTCATGGCTGTCTGCAAGCGCGCAATCCGTGTGCATTTTAGATTGATAGGTGAAGAAGACCAGGAATTCCACACGCAACTTGTCAATGGATTTCAGTCACTTACTGCCGAGCTTTCTCACTATATTCCTGCTATACTTTCGGAGCTATGACTTATACTGTAGCAAGCTGGCAATTAGGTAGCTTGTGAATGGTTGTTCATTCTTTCAGTTGGGGCTCCCCTCCAAATGTCCATAGTTCCATTAGCTTGGTTGTATAGTTGTGGAAAACTAACTAATCTTCACAATTCTTCTCTGTTTGCAACAGTGTCACGATTTTGGAGTGCAAAGTGTGTGTAATCCTTAGTGTGATGTATCTGTATCACCGTGTTTGTTTGCAGTTTGCTGACAGTACTCGCAAGCTAGCTATTAGTAACTCTTCGAGCAGACATTTTGTTTCATTCTGGAGTGATATATAGGGCCTACTGGTTCTGGGTGTTCTTCCCACCTTTTTTTAATTTGCTTCTGCAAATTAGCCGCAGACGATCACATGTTACTTCGGAATTTATTCTAAGATGATACACTTAAATAGCACGAGTCATCGAAATTATTCATTTGGATAAATGCATTTTTAGTTACTCGTTTCGATCAATGTATGTATATAAATAAAAACAACTAATGATATTCAAGGCACTTTATTCATTTTAAAGGCAAAAAATCGTACAATAATCTTAAAAAAAAAGAAACAATCCTAGAAATTCTCACATGAATTGAAAGAATTAGTGAAGCATCTACACCCCTTGTTTCGATGGTGTTAGATTAAATAGATTAATTATATATAGATATTAGAGTTATATAACAAATACAAGTAAATGTGCTAGTTTTGTAAATTGTTCGGAAGTCCCATTATAACTCGGTCCGTTTTTGCGGACGGCACAAAGGAGAAGCGAGCGTCGACCGCCAACAAGATTCGGTACACATAATTATTTGAGAAAAAGAACTAAATTTTATTTATTCATTAGATACAAATACAAAGGTATACAAATAAAAAGTTACTGCCTCGTTAAAAACCTTACGTCCCAAAGTGGATTTTCTTGGTAAGAAAAAAAGTATAGTAACAATATGCATACGTACTAGTTACTCTCTAATGTTGAGATTGTTCGTACGTTCTAGGTCAGCGTAAATTTGATGTGGTGGTGTCGATAGACACGGAGGCAAATAGGAAGATGGCTGTGCATGACATCATGGGCGCGCTCAGTGAGCACCACGGTACCGCGTTGGCAGGCCCGTACCGGGGGCATGTGCGAGGTGAGCAACCGCACAGGGCCCCCAAATATTAAGGGCCTCATTTTTTTTACTAAATCTCCTTCAATTAATGAAGCTTAATCTTGGTATTAATAGTAAACTAATAAGTGAGTAGCTCTTTTTATTCCCTTCTCCATAAAAACTTCCACTAATTCACATCTACTTTCTCCGTTTCTCTCTCTTTACTTTCTTGTGCTAAACTTTTACTTAAAAAATATTCCTAAGAAAAATATAGGCCAATTGATATTTTAAAGATTGTGAAACAACTATATCATTTCCGTAATTCAATTGTTGCATATAGAATTTTGTTGAGTATTCACATGGTTTTTGCATTTGCAAAAAGGAATTTTTATAAGTTATTTTTTGAAATCCTACTTGGACTTTACAATGACTCGAGAAAGATCTAATCGATTGAAAAGACTCACTGACGAATACTTATAACAGGCCGTACCCCAACGGCCCAAAGCGACGAGCCAGCGGCCTCAAGCACAGCTCAAGCCCAACAGGCCGCTCTTAGCCCATTACCGACCAAGCAGAGCTCCCGACCCCCGCAGCAGGTCGGGATCCCATCGGCTCCGACCAAGCAGAGCTCCCGACCCCCGCAGCAGGTCGGGATCCCATCGGCTCCGACCGAGCAGAGCTCCCGACCCCCGCAGCAGGTCGGGATCCCCCGACTTCGATCGTGCCAAGACAACCCCTGCCAAGGGCCGCGTGTCAAAACTTCCACCAGCTAACAGCCACGTGCCCCACGAACGGGGTCAATCGAAGCGACTATACAAGGGCAGGTGGCTCCTTCCCAAGAAGGTTTAATGACTGACCGAAGTCATGCTCCCAGTCCCATCAGCCGGTCACGTACAGAACGAAGACGCGCCCTCTCCCGAGGCAACACCGCGCCCGAGCGCAACAACGCCAACACTCGAGAGGTTTGCAGAGGCCAGGTACGCCCATTCCCGGGAAAATACCTAACCGCTCTGACCACCTAAGCTACCGACCCAGCGTGGGCAAGACGAGCGGTGATCAGTCGACAGAACGAAGGACCGAAGCCACTAGTATAGGTCGCCTCGTCCTCCCAATTCTCGATGTAACTCGCCTTCCTTTCGTATAAAAGGAGGCAGGAACCCCCGTAGGCAAACAACAACGAAAGAGAGAGCTAAGCCATTGGCATTCTCACTTGTAAAACTTTGTGCAGTCATCTGTACCAAGAGTAATACAACCCCACCACACGAACTGGAGTAGGGACTTTCGGCCCGAACCAGTATACATCTTGGACTTCCGAGTCTAACCATTCAGGGAGTGGAACGCGCGACCCCTTAGACTTACAAATTTACTTGCCGGTGCTCGAAACCCCGACAGTTGGCGCGCCAGGTAGGGGTTCTTCGCGCGTCTTCATCACCATCTCCGGATTCCGCTCGCCTCCCTGATGGCATCTTTCATCCGCGACGGCACGACCACGCCGGAGAGCGGATCCGCCGGCTCCCTCAACTTTGCCGTCACCACGGCGGAGGGCTTACGCCATCCCCACCGCCATCGGAGGCCGGCGCCCGCCGAAGCCCGGCGCCATCTCGGCGACTTCTCCAAGCTCCGCTTGGAGCACCTCTGAGTCCCAAAGCCGAGCCGGAGAGCGCTCGCCGCGTCTGAAGCTCCGTGGGCCGGGCGGTGATCGTGTCACCTGCGGGCTCACAACTCGTGGCGATGGCTGGCTACATGCCGGCCTCAATCCACGAACTGCTGGAAGACTCTTCCAGCCACGACTCCAGCTCCGACACGGAGTACCCTGCCCGCGGGCGGCACTCTCGCGAGTGCAACATGGCGGGCACGGCCGATTTTATCATAACCCCACGATTCTGAGGGCCCCATCCGGCGCGACTGAGGCGCAGGAGGAGGAACACCAGCGCGCGTGTGCTGAACACGCTCAAGCTCGCCGCGCCGAACTCCAAACAAAAAAAGTGGATAAGCGCAGGTGAGCTCGACCACTCGAGCTAGCACAGGCGCGATGAGCCCGAGGCCGGCAGTGCCGGCGACAGCGCGACACGCGACAGGTGTACCACAAGCGGGCGGAAGAATCCAACGGCCCTCGGTTCTTCCCCCATGCAAGCCAGAACGTGGCTGCACCGCGATCTTCGCCGAGGCCTCCCGAGCCGGTGACGACCGAGGCCAAAGCCACGCACCATAACCTCCGGTCAGTGGAGCGTCGGCCGTGCAACACATGCAGCCTCCGCTCCTACCGCCTGCACCACCTCAGTCACCGGGCCCACCGCCGCCTGGCCACTGGTCCGCCAAGACGGCGCCACACCACGAACCACCCCGGGCCTCACGCGCCCCGGTACTCCAGCGCCTCGGCGACGCCTACGACGTTCGCGCCACCCTCGAGGCGCGGAGAAAGGCGGCGGAGGAGGCCGCCCACTCACGTGTTGTGGACGGCGGGCACCACCGCCGCAGCCCAAGCCCCGATGGTCCCGGACCACGGGCTTTCTGCCAGGGGATCCGCCAGGCGGATTTCCCTGCCAGGTTCCGGGCGCCGACCAACATCGCCAAGTACACCGGGGCCACGAACCCAGGGGTTTGGCTCGAAGACTACCGGCTCGCATGCCGGGCGGGGGGAGCAACGGATGACCTCTTCATCATCCAATACCTTCCCATCTACCTCGCAGACTCGACCCGAGCTTGGCTCGAGTACCTGCCCGCCAGAACCATCAGGAACTGGGCTGACCTGAAGAATCTCTTCGTCGGCAACTTCCAGGGCACCTACAAGCGCCCTGGTAACTCTTGGGACTGAAGGGCAGCAGCAATGGGAAACTCTCCGGGACTACATCCGGCGGTTTTCCCGCCAATGCAACGAGCTCCTTGACATCTCCGACGCCGATGTCGTGGGAGCATTCATCTACGGCACCTCCTGCAAGGCCCTGGTGCACAAGCTGGGCTGTCTCAAGCCCAGGACCACCAAGGAGCTCCTCGACATTGCCACCAACCACGCCTCCGGCGAGGAGGCTGTGGGGGCTATCTTCGAGGAAGGGAAGGCCCAGCAAGGGCCCGGCGTCCGAATCGGATCCCCTTCCGACCGCTCCGACAAGCGGAAGCGGCATGGAAAACAGATCCGCGAACCTCAAGTGGTCGCCACGATCGATCGCCGCCAGCGGCGAGTGCGACCGACCGTCGCGCCACCACTTTGAGAAATTGATGGATGGCCGTGCGAACCACGGGTTCCTGTCAAGCACAAATGTCGGGATGCGAAGTCTGAGGCGCTTCCTTTCAGCGCCCAACGCCGCGGGGCAAAGGAAAGAAGCCGGCCACGGCCCCACGGGCCGCGGAGAAAAAGGCGGACGACGAGTTCCCCGAACTCGACGGCTGCCTCATGATCTTTGGCGGGCCGGCGTGTTACGCTTGTAAGGTCGAGGATGCCGACTAGAGGGGGGTGAATAGGCGACTTTTAAATAATTAAAACTTTCTCTTTCTACTAATTTCTATAAAGCAATTCACCCCTTAATTACCCCTATGCCAAAACCTTATCAATAACAATGCGGAAGCGATAAACTAAGGTTTTGACAATTAAAGCCTAAATCAACTAGGCTCACTATGTGCACTAACTAATTATGTCTCTAACAAAAAGCAATTCTAAAGACAAACAATCAATCAATTTAATTCTATGAATGTAAATTGCTTGAATCTAAATAAAGAGAACAAAGCAAGCACAAGAGACACAATACTTTTTACCGTGGTGATCGGAGACTTGCCGGTCTCCCCTAGTCCACGTTGAGGTTAGCCCAAACACATTGGACCGGCTCCACGAATTGAGCACCCACCTCGAATCCACTAGATGTGGTTTTTCACGCTTTCGCGTAGGCTCAACCCGAACCTTCACAAACTTCGCCGGGGCTACTCACAACCTTGAGAGCTCCCACAAGACGACGCTCACGCCGCCTAGGAGTCGGCAACCTCCAAGAGTAACAAGCCAAATCCTCTCGCTTGAACTTCACCAAGCACAACACATGTGCTTCCGGTGATCACCAAGTGCAACACATGCACAAGGATCCTCCTCAAGTGCAACACATGCACAAGAGACTCTCAATCCTCTCCTAATTGCAACACATGCAATTAGAGGCTCAACCTAGCTCAAGAAGCAAATGGGAGAAGGCAACACATGCACACAACTCCTATAAACACCCAAATGCTCTAGCACACAGCCAACTTCCTGCCCTTGCCCCCCAAGGCCTCCTTTTATAGCCTCCAAGCCAAAACTAGCCGTTGGGGGAATGCAGACAAAACCAGAATTCCGGTGCTACCGCCCTCTGGGACGGTAGCACCGGCCTCGCCAACGGCTACAAAACTAGCCGTTCTGGATTTCCGTAATCTTGTGGCCGGGAGCGGTGCTACCGACCGCTCGGCGGTAGCACCGCCTCAACCTCGGTTGCACGGCCTCGAGCCGAACTCAAAACACCTCCTCGGATTTTTCACACGGCCAGAGGAGCGGTTGCACCGGACATCCGGTGCTCTGGCCTGCCATGGCGCGTAGCACCGACCACCATACCGCCTAAAAACACCTCTCTCTGGAAATTCCACACGGCCGAGAGACGGTAGCACCGGACCTTCTGTGCTACCGGCCAAATCATGATAGCACCGGACCCGGTGCTCTGGGCTAACAGGCAGACGACCGGCCTCGTGGAGAAAACACCGCTTTTCACAAAACTTTTCTCCAAACCATTCAAGATATTCTTTGAGCTATGTGAGGATCAACACATGATCACAACACTATGCAAAACACATTTGCACATGTTAATCACATACTCCAAAGAATCTCATATAAGCACAACTTATTTGCAAAACACATTTGCCAATAAACCAAGAACTTATGAGATCAATCCTCTTAGCCATGTGATGATCAACACATGATCAAGTCAATTTGCAAAACACATTTGCAAACCCTATTCACATGCTTTAGGATAGGGACCCATAATCTAAAGTTCATTTGCAAAACACATTTGCAAATAACAAATCCAACTAACGAAAACACATTTCAGAAACAACTCAAGATCTATTTGCAAAACGTATTAAGCAAATCAAACCCGAGTCTATGAGATTAATCCCCTAGCCATGTGAAGGTCAACACAAGACCCACAACTTGCAAACACCGTTGCAAGCCCTACTCACATGCTCTCGGATTCCGGACCCATAGACCTCGGTTTATTCGCACAACGAACTTGCAAATACACATTAAACCAATTTAATGCTTGAGCATTGTTCTTTGCAACACCTGCAAAAACCTAGCTCCAAGCAATACCAAAACATGAGCTCTCTATTTGCAACGCATGCAAATCTCTAGCACCATGCAAGCAACCACAACAAATACAAGTGCATGAGTTCTTTATTTGCAACACATGCAAATCTCTAACTCCATGCAAGCAACCACAACAAATATAAGTGCATGAGTTCTCTATTTGCAACACATGCAAATCTCTAACTCCATGCAAGCAACCACAACAAATACAAGTGCATGAGTTCTCTATTTGCAACACATGCAAATCTCTAACTCCATGCAAGCAACCACAACAAATACAAGTGCATGAGTTCTCTATTTGCAACACATGCAAATCTCTAACTCCATGCAAGCACTTTAAACCAAATTGCTTGAGCTCTCTCCTTTGCGACACATGCAAAACTTAGCTCCAAGCAAAACCAAATCAAATAAGATTCAAATAAGATGCAAGTATGAGCACCCTTATTTGCAACACATGCAAATACTTAGCTCATACAAAATCCAATGCACAAGCTTTACCAATTTGCAACACATGCCAAATGGTAAGCTTCATGCAAACATCAAACAAGAGAGTGAGCTAGAGTGAACGGATCGAGTTCATCAACACATGATGAAGCTCAAGCTAAAAGACTCAACCCCTCTTAATAGTACGGCACCTAACAAGCAACCCGGTCTCACAACCAAACACGGATACCGGTAAAAGACTAGGAACACATCCTTAGCCCTAGCTAGTTATACCTTTGCCACACTTGATCCACTTGGAGCTTTTATGATTTCCAATCATCTTCTCTCCAGGATCACTTCTTCTTCTTCTTCTTGGTCATCAACGCATGATGAACCTTCTCTAGCCCTTCTCTTTACTTCGGGATCACCTCTTGAAGCTCATCAACACATGATGACTTCTTCTTCCCGATTCTTCATCATTTTGGACTTAACCTACTTCACAACTTATGGAAGATGTTAGTCCAACAAACACGGTTGTCTCAATCATCACCGCACTCCATTAACACATAATGGATGCCTCCAAGATCGATTGAGCACAACCCTAATCAATTTGAATGATTAATTGTGTCTTGAGTACTTTGATGCAACTAATGCTTCATTATACTCAAGAACTTTTCGCTTGTCTTTAATCAACAAGAAAACACCATCAACACATGATGAAATGTTCTTTGATTGATTGAGAGACAATCGAACTCAATTTAAACTTATTTAAATTGACATGAGTATATAACTACACAAGTCATATATACTCAAAAGATTGTTTCAAGGTCTTGATCCTTTATATTGTATGACAAGAGGACATGGATCAATACAATTGAAACATCAAGTTAAATTATAAACTCCCCCTAGATGTGTGCATTCATGTATATATGAATTAGGAACATAATGCACATATTTGGACTAAAGCAACGGAAGAGTTCATACTTTAACTTGAATTCTAAGTATGCATATATATAATAGAATGAATACGAGTGCATACCTTAGGTTTTCCATTTTCCATCCAAGTATGAGACTAATAAGAATAAGACTTAACAAAACATGTTAGTCTCATAATGATTTGATTTGTCATTAAACAATGATTAAACATTAATATTAAACCAATCACCAAAACCAATAGAGCTTGAACTTACAACGCTGACAAGCGCCGGCTTAAACTCGCCTACCGCGAGGTCCACACCGTCGCGCCATGCGTCCCCCAATATCTCAGGTGGTCGGAGTTTCCGATCACCTTTGATCGGACCGATCACCCCGATCACATCCCCAGTAGGGAAGGTACCCGGTAGTCGACCATCGTGGGAAGAAGCGCCTCACCAAGGTGCTCATGGATGGTGGCAGCGGGCTCAACATCCTCTACGTGGAGACGCTCGACGCCATGGGGGTTCCTCGCTCGAGTCTCCGACCGAGCAAGGCTCCTTTCCACGGCGTCATCCCCGGCCAGCAGGCCCATCCGCTCGGGCAGGTCGACCTGCCCGTCACCTTTGGGGAACCAGGAAATTTCCGCACCGAAACCCTCACTTTCGAGGTTGTGGATTTCCGGCCCTATCACGCTATCCTGGGAGGCCATGCTACGCCAAGTTCATGACGGTCCCGGCTATGCTTACCTCAAGTCAAGATGCCCGACCTCGGGGAGCCATAACCGTGGCATCGTCTTTTCAGCTCGCTTACAACTGCGAGCGCAGCAGTTGCGAGCTTGCCTCGGCAGTCATCGCATCCGCCGAGCTTATCAATCTCAGGAGGGAAGCCTCCGAGTCCGCCCCCGAATCCAGCAAGTCGGGGGCAGGATCCTTCAAGTCCGCCGAGGACACAAAGAAGGTTGCGGTCGATCCCTGCGACCCGACCAAGACCGTGCGGGTCGGAGCCACGCTCCCCGCCAAATAGGAAAGCGCGCTCGTCGACTTTCTCCGCGCCAACAAAGACGTCTTCGCATGGAGGTCCGCCGACATGCCAGGAATCCCAAGGGAAGTCGCCGAGCACTCCTTGAGCATCCGACCAGGCTCAAAGCCGGTCGCCCAACGCTTGCGCCGCTTCGACGAGGAGAGGCGCAAGATCATAGGGGAGGAGATCGCCAAGCTTACGCCGCGGGGTTTGTAAAGAGGTGCGCCACCACCGAGTGGCTAGCCAACCCGTGCTTGTAAAAAGAAAATGGGCAATGGAGAATGTGTGTTGACTATACGGGTCTCAACAAAGCGTGTCCCAAAGACCTGCTCCCTTGCCCCGCATCGACCAAGTCATTGACTCCACCACGGGTGTGAGTCTCTTTCCTTCTGGATGCCTACTCGGGCTATCACTAGATAGCACCAAGGAGTCCGACCACCGCGACTTCCTTCATCATGCCATTCGGCTGCTCGCTACGCCGTCGATGCCGCTTGGCCTAAAGAACGCGCGCTACATACCGGCCGATGTATGCAAACGTGCTTCAACGACGGATCGGCCGCAACGTTGAGGCGTCGCTGACGACATAGTCGTGAAGACCAAGAATGCGCCGACCTCATTACGGATCCGAAGAGACTTTCGCGAATCTCCGACGATTCCGTATAAAGCTCAACCCGAGAAATGCGCCTTTGGGGTTCCCAAAGGGAAGCCGCTTCGGCTTCATCATCTCCGAGCGAGGTATCGAGGCCAATCAGATAAAATCTCAAGAATCGCAAGGATGGGCCCGGTTCCTAACCTCGGAGGAGTCCAGAGGCTAACAGGTGTTTAACGACCTTGAGTGCTTCGTGTCTCGCCTTGGCGGCGTGGAATGCCGCCTATAGGTTGCTCAAGAAATCCGACCGCTTTAGCTGGACCCAGAGGCTCGGGAGGCCCTCGCCGCCTAAAGACCTTCCTATCCTCACCTCGGTCTGGTCGCCCGGCACCAGGCGAACCACTACTCCTCTACATCGCCGCCATTTGCCAAGTCGTCGGTCACGGCCCTTGTGGTGGAACGAAGGAGGAAGGCCGTGAACTCAAGGTGCAACGGCCGGTCTACTTCGTCGGCCGAGTACTTTCCGAGTCCAAAACTCGGTATCCGCAGTCTGAAAGCCGCTCTACGCGGTACTCATCGCCAAGAGAAAGCTCGTCCATTACTTCGACCAAAGACGCCATCACCGTGGTGACCGCGTCCCACTCGGCGAGATCGTCCACAACCGCGACGCCTCGGGAAGGATAGCCAAGTGGGCGCTCGAACTCAGCGGCCACGGCATAACATACGTCCCTCGGACGGCGATCAAGTCCCAGGCCCTGGCCGACTTCGTCGCCGAGTAGACCGAAGCTCAGGCGCCACCGGCGATAGAAGATCCCGAGTACTGGACAATGTACTTTGATGGGTCCTACACCAAGAACGGCGCGGGCGCAGGAGTCATCCTTATTTCCCCACTCGGGAATAGGCTCCAATACGCCATCAGGTTGCTCTTCGACGCGATCAACAACATCGCCGAATACGAGGCTCTCGTCAACGGCCTCCGGATCGCTGCCGACCTCGGTGCTCACCGACTCTACGTCCACGGGGACTCCAAGCTTGTTGTCGACCAGGTCATGAAGGCCGCAGAACCCCGGGACGCCCGCATGGCCGCGTACTGTCAAGAAGTGCGCAGGCTCGAAGAACGGTTTAAGGGTTTCGAGCTCCACCATAGCTACAGACGCTACAATGGTGAAGCCGATCACCTAGCCAATCTTGCCTCCAGCAGAGGGCCAGTCCCGCCTGGGATCTTCGTCTGCGACCTCCCGCGGCCTTCCGTCCAACTGGGCTCAGTGGCCGAGCAGCCTCCTAACCTGCCCAGCACGGTCACCCCGACCGCCGCACGGCCGGGCGTAGACTCGACCGGGTCAACCCACAGCGTGTTAGTAGCTGAATCCGACTGGAGGAAGCCCTTCACCGACCGTTTGACGAACGGGTCGCTCCCCTCTGACCCGACCGAGGCCCGGCGCCTCGCTCGGCGGGCAAAAACCTTCGTCTTGGTCGGCCCAGACCTTTACAAGAGGAGTCCTCCGGTCCCGCAAATGCGTTCCACCACCAAGGGAAGCAACTTCGCCGATATCCATGGCGGGTCTGTGGTCACCATGTCGCGCCTCGATCCTCGTAGGAAAGGCCTTTCGGCAAGGTTTTATTGGCCGACCGTCGTGTCCGACGTCCGAGCGATCGTCGCGCACTGCTGAAGGGTGCGCTTCTTTGCCGGCAAATACATCTCGCCACTCAAGCCTTACAGACGATCCCCATTACCGCCATTTGCGCTTGGGGACTCGATCTGGTCGGGCCCTTCAAGAAAGCGCCGGGGCTTTACTCATCTCCTAGTCGCGGTGGATAAATTCACCAAGTGGATAGAGGCTGCCGGCCGTGAGCGCCACGCCGGCGCAGTGGCCATCTTCTTCCGCGACATCGTTTTTGGTTCGAGTTCCAAACTCCATCATCACCGACAACGAACGCAGCTTCACGGAAAGGAGTTCCTCGAGTTCGCGACGACTTCAACATCCGTGTCGATTGGGCGTGTGGCCCATCCACGAACCAACGGCGTGTCGAACGTGCCAACGGCATGATCCTTCAAGGACTCAAGCCACGAATCTTCTGGCGGTGGGCGGCGAGCTACCCTCCGTCCTCCGAGTCTGCGGACCACGCCCACTCGAACGACCGGTTTACACCGCTCTTCATGGTGTTCGCTACCGTGCCTTGCCAACAGACCGAGTATGGCGCCCAAGACTACAAGCCTTCGATGAGGCTCGGGGCTCGCCTCGCAACAAGACGCCATCGACCAGCTCGACGAGGCGCGTGATGTGGCCATCCTGCGATCGGCGGATATCGCCAAGCTCTGCGGCGCTATCACGGCCGCCGAGTTCGAGGGCGATCCTTCAAAGACCGGCGACCTAGTCTGCGTCGGGTCCAAACCAAAGAAGGACAAGCATAAGCTATCGCCACCGGGGGCCCTTCACCGTCGTGGAGGTTCTCCGACCGCACCTTCGACTCAAGGACGCCGACGGTCGATCCTCGCCAAACGCTTGGAACATAGAAAAGTTAAGGCGATTCTATCCCTAATCTCTTTTCTTCTTTCCGGCTTGGTCTTTACTCTTACCTCCCGAGCACTGGTCGTCTGCGGCGACTTCGGGGCTCGCCTTGGCGCCCGCCAGTGCTCTCCCGTCATTGCTTATGTGGGTCGGTGACCCGGCTAACTATGGGGTCTCCCGGCGGTAACCCTCTCGACCCGAGCGTTACGGCCTACGCCCCAGCGGCTACGGTTGCTAAGTAGCGCTTCGCGGAAGAAGGAAATGCCCGAGTGGAGCGACCTCAAAGTCAGTCGGGGACACTCCTCCCCCGCGCCAACTCGGCTAACTCACGCGCTCGTGCGGGTCGGTGATCAGACCGACCACAGGGTCCATCCCGAGCGGTAACCCTCTCGACCCAAGCGTTCACGGCCTCGCCCGGCTGCCTACGGTTGCTAAGTAGCGCTTATGGAAGAAGGAAGTGCCCGAGTGGAGCGATCCTCCGTCGGCCTAAACACTCTCCCTCACAAGTGCGCATAACTGCTGAGTAACCAAGGTTCCTATCCTCTTAACCCCTCACGACGCAACCCGACCTACGCATAAGTGACCTCTGCGGTCCTTAGGGCTACGGCCGGTCGAGCGTTCACCAAAAAACACAAAAGGGGGCAAGAGGCATACCGGAACTTGTTAAACTTAAGATTGCCTATAAAACTTGACAGTCTTTACAATCAATGAAAGGGATAAAATCTAACTGCTTTTATTCTTCCTCGAGGGCCATCTGCGGCGAGACGTGGCTGGCGATCTCCCGGGCGTGCGGCTCAACCAAGAACTCGAACCTATCGACTTCGTCGTCGGTCCGGTTCCCGGCGACGCCGCTGCTCACCACTGCGAGGTCGATGCCATCATAGTGCGAGATGGTATTGACCAACGCAGAGAGGCCCTGCCGCGCCCGACGTCACACCGCCTCTCGACGCTGCTCGCACTTGGGCGCAGCAGGGCAAGTCGCGCCGAGCACAGCATCGCCTTCGGGCGCGGACGCAGACCTCCCGACCAGCCTCGCTGAGGGTCTGCAGCTCGGCGCCAATCGAGGCCCGACCGTCCTCGGCGACCTTCAGTGCCGCTCGCGCCTCGTCCCGGGCCGCGATCGCCACGTCGCGGGCATCTGCCGCCGCCTTCTGCGCCTCCACGGCGATGCTCAGATTCTTCTGTGCCTCTGCAGTTTTCAGCGTCCCCAGATAAGCTCGCTCTGTGGGTCGCACCACCAGAGTTAATTGAAGAATCAAGACACTTACCGGCAGCAGAGTTGGTCAGATTGCCAGCCTCTTCCTTGTTGCCGTAAGAAGTCCTCAGCGAAGCTAAGTCCTTCTGGGCAACCCCCCGCTCGGAGCGAACTCGGTCGACGTCCTTCCGAGCCTGGTCCCGCTCGACCCGCAGACGGGTTGCCTGCGCTTGTGCGGTCCCCTCCGCGGTGACGACGGCATCCTTGGCCTCGATGGCCTCCGCCAAGGAGGATTCGAGCTCCGCCACCTTCGCCCTCGAAGATTGGGCTCCCAGGCGTGAATCGAAGAGGGCCTTCGTGGTCTCCTCAAGCCCTTGGCGAAGCTCCGCCGCCTCCGACCGCCTGGTCGCCAGAGCCTCTTGGGACAGGCGTAGCTCAAGACGAAGCCGGCTGCACTCCCCCTCGGCGGCCGCCCGCTGGCTATCCGAGCGCTGTAGGAGTTCGGCTCTGCCTTCCGAACGGGCCCGGAGATGCTGCAAAAAAGCAGGCTATCCATTAGCGTCACCGCGGGTGAGTCAGGATTTTACAAAACCAGGCCTTTCCATCGACTTACCAAACAGATCGGCCGGACTCCCCCGGCCACTACGTCCAGCGCCTTGCTGGAAGATTCGAGAGCAGTCGACCCTTCGGATCGCTCTATCTCCGCCGGCGTCGAGCGCCTTTTGTCAAGGGCGACCCACTCGCCCTCCTCCGATCCGCCTGCCGACTCCGACCCAAGGGCCACTCCCGGCAGCGGGCCATCGGTCGTCTGCTCGGGCGGGCGCCTTGCTGAGCACCATCGCGCGATGGCGAACCGATCGCCGGGATCCCGTGGCGACCGCACTGCGGGCCTCGGTAGCGCCTCCTCCTGGGGCAAGGGATCGGGCGCCCCCGGCACCCGCACCGTCTCAGCCCGCGCGATCGCCGACCGAGTTGTTGCATCCTCCTCCGCGAGGACGATCACACCGGTCGGCGGCAACCGCGCCGGAGGCGGCGGGAGCCCCTCGCCGACCTCGGCTTCCGAGCGAGGCCCCATCCCTCCGCAGGCAGGCACGGCTTCGACCGCCAACGGTGCGACCGGCGCCATCCCCTGCGGGGTCGACGCAGGACGTACCACGGTCACACCCGTGTAGGCGCTGCACGTCACAAAACACACTTAGTGGCCGTTCGGGCTACTTGCTGCTAAGTGTTCGAACAAAACAAAAAGAAAGGGTACTTACTGAGCCGAACGAGTACGCGGCACGCGCGCCCTCTTCGCCGGTCCCTCCGAGGGCGAATCTGCCGGCCGCTTCCCGGCCCCCCGCTGGCGCGCAATGACGACGGCGACAGCGCGGTCACCCACTGAGGCCCCCCGGCCAAGCTTGCTGGCGGTGTCGCTTCCGCAGTCCGCGCCCGGACCGCCGATCCATGGGACGGGGGAATCCGCAGTATGCGCCTCCGAGAGTGCTCCCGCTGCTACCGGAGGAGGTTGTCCCCGCAACAGTTGCCTCCGATATATCCTCACCACGCGCGCCCTCGCCCGCCTCCTCTCTTTCCTTCCTCCTCTCCTCCTTCCGCTTCTTGCGGGAGGAATCGAGCAGCGGCCTCCGCTCGGGCCACCGCTTTGCCTCCTTCTCTCCGGGAGTGGCGCCGGGAGATCGTGCCCAAGAGCCCCCGGGAGGTGTGAGGCGCCGGTCGAACAAATACCAAAGGCAAAACAGGGAAAGAGGCGAAAGAAAATTCCATTAACCTACCAGATTCGGGGGGTGCGCCGCCGAGAACGGTTCCGGGAGGCCACCGGCAGCCTCCATGGCGCCTCCACCTGTAACGACGGCCACCCGGGCCTCAATCTCAATTGAGGCCAGCTCCGGCTCCGCCATCCTCATGCGGTCGGACGCCCCCTCGTACCGAAATAGGGGGCGAGGCCTGTGCATCAGAGGTTGCACGCGCATCCCCATGAAAGCACGCACGACCGTGCCCCCGGTGAGGCCTTGCCTCCTAAGGGCCCTGATTTGCTCCACGATCAGGGCCACCTTCTTCTTTTCCTTCTTCTCGGTGCCCCAGCCCACTCCTCCCCGCCACGAGGGTTCGCCGTGAAGGGCGGGCGCCGCTCGACGTTCGAACGTAGAACCACTCGGGCGCCACCCTTGTTGGACGACGGCACTGACCTCGATATACTCCGCGCTCCACCGGGACCGAGCTGGAAGGCGAGCCGCCAATGGTGTCTTCTTCGCGTCACATCGGGCTTGTCCTTCCAGCGCCTTGCTTGGAAGAGATGCCTCCACAGCGCCCAGTGCGGCTCGATCCCAAGGAAAGCCTCGCACAACGTTATGAAGATGGCGATGTGGAGGACCCCGTTCGGATTGAGGTGGTGCACCTCCGCCTTGTAGTAGAAAAGCATCCCGGACGAATGGATGCAATGGCAAGCCAAAGCCGCGCTCAAAAACGAGGCGGCACCACGACCTCATCGTCCCGCGGCGAGGGATTGGCGGCCCCCGTCGGCACCCTCCATCCGGAGAGATCCTGCGCGGGGAGGAAGCCCTTCTTCACAAGGCCGAGCGCGCGGCTGGCCTGGGCGGAGCACTCCGGCCACGACATTCTTGCGAGGAGAAGAAGAGAAGGCTAAGTTTTTTCTTTCCTTGGCTCTTTGTTGTTCTTAGGAATAGGAGGCGAGGGAGGCAAAAAGCGTGGTCGCCAGAAATGTTCCGGGGGCACCTTTATAGAAGACGAACAGGCACCGACCGAACCGGCACCCCCGCGAGCGAAACGCCGCGTTCGCCCTCGTCTGTCGCGCCCGCCTGGTAACTCCCCGTTCCCAATTCCACCCAGCATTAAATCTTGACAGGACAAGTCGTAAAGACGCCGCCCCGAGTGACACGTCCGCGCCTTGGGCGGGACGGTTGCTCCGGGGCGCGCGCGAGAGGCCCGCTGGGCCGCTGCGGCCCCAAAATGGCAAAAGCTTTGTGGCTTGCGCCGAGGGCCCAGCTAGAGCTGTGGGATCAAAAGGCCTAACCCACTAGATGGGCTTAAGGCCGCCCCAGCAAAGCTCGAGTTAGGGGCAAGTATGAGGTGAGCCTCGCGGTGGGCCCTCGGTTAGGTCGGCTGACGACCTAATCACCTCTACCCGCGTCCGAGACCATACTTCACACTCTGCCGGGAGCTCATCGATGAGCGACAACCAGCTGTGTCCTGGGTCGGCGGACGACTCAGGATCCATATGGGATTGAGTAAAGAAAGGTTTTTTTTATGGGTCGCCCCACAGCAGGGCCAGGACACCCTACTCTGGGACCGTCCGCTCGGAAGGGTCCCCCTTGGGCGGGACCTCCCAGGACCCACTCGGACTACCCGTTATAAGCTCCACGAGCACGGCGTTCAAACCAACGCGGGTAAACGCGCGTTGCTCACCCCCTCCAGGTCCCACACCTGCGGACGGGGTATACGTGTGGGATAGACGGCGGCCACTCCTCTCGCAGCTACCCTCGCCAGACGAGGACTCGGGACGGACGCCCCACGTCCAGCTACGACGTAAAACGAGCCCACGTCCAGCTACGATGTAAAACGAGCCCACGTCCACAGGCACGGTCTAGCTACGACGTTAAACGAGCGCTCGGACACCCAAACCTCAAAGGCATCGCGGTTGTCCCCGCTGACCCAGGCGCAAAGCAAACTCATTACAAAGACATTCACGAACAAAAAGAAGATTTTATTATAGACCAACAGGCTCAAGCTTTACACGACTTTACATACAGTACTCGACAGACACGAGAATAGCTACACTACGCTGCGGCAGGACCTTCTCCGCGCCAAAACCTTTCAACATCCGCACGGCATCGGTGGCACCGACGGCGCGGCTGGAAGGCCCTTGCACGGTCGACGGTCACCGCCGCGGTGCGGAATCATAAGCCGATGCGCCTGCTACCGTTCAGCGACATCGACGTAGCCGTGCCAACTACAGTCGGTGCCCTCGCGCCATCGCCTCCAGAAGGGCCTCCCGTGCTACCCCAAGCCTCGGGACGACCCGGCGTAGCGTCGGCGAGCGGCGAAGATTACGGCTGCACCTCTTCCTCCGGAGTTCGCCATCGCCGATCATACTCACCAAGCTCGGCCAAAGGGTCTTCTTCTTCTACCACGACATCATCGCCAAACCGGTGCAGCGGGTGCCCCAAAGCCATCCCAAAGAGCAAAAGAAAGTTCTCTCGCTTAAAGCTTTACCACTAAAGCAGGCCATGGTATCCTTTTATACCCGAACGGACAGAGACTAAACGTCTCCAGAATAAATGCCGACGTCAGGAAACGAAGCGCCCTTCACCAGAACCCGAAGCAGTCCGGAAGACGAGCAGGCGAGGCGCGCCGAGCCATGCGCGGCGCGCGCAACGAGGTGATTCAAAGCCCCCGGCGGTTCGAATACCCCGGGCGGATTTCCGGGGCAACCGTCGGATCCGTTGGGGTACACCTGGCAGAAATCGTCTGACCTAATCGGTCGGGCCAACTGCTCAGGCCCAGTCACTACTCTTCTTCCAAGCTCAACCCCCAACTGAATCTGCCGAAATCACTCAGGGGCTCGGGGGCTACTGACGAATACTTATAACAGGCCGTACCCCAACGGCCCAAAGCGACGAGCCGGCGGCCTCAAGCACAGCTCAAGCCCAACAGGCCGCTCTTAGCCCATTACCGACCAAGCGAGCTCGACCCCGCGGCGGTCGGGATCCCATCGGCTCGACCAAGCGAGCTCCGATCCCCGGCGAAGTCGAGATCCCATCGGCTTCGACCGAGCAGAGCTCCCGACCCCCGCAGCAGGTCGGGATCCCCCGACTTCGATCGTGCCAAGACAACCCCTGCCAAGGGCCGCGTGTCAAAACTTCCACCAGCTAACAGCCACGTGCCCCACGAACGGGGTCAATCGAAGCGACTATACAAGGGCAGGTGGCTCCTTCCCAAGAAGGTTTAATGACTGACCGAAGTCATGCTCCCAGTCCCATCAGCCGGTCACGTACAGAACGAAGACGCGCCCTCTCCCGAGGCAACACCCGCGCCAGGCGCAACAACGTCAACACTCGAGAGGTTTGCAGAGGGCAGGTACGCCCATTCCCGGGAAAATACCTAACCGCTCTGACCACCTAAGCTACCGACCCAGCGTGGGCAAGACGAGCGGTGATCAGTCGGCAGAACGAAGGACCGAAGCCACTAGTATAGGTCGTCTCGTCCTCCCCAATTCTCGATGTAACCTGCCCCTTCCTTTCGTATAAAAGGAGGCAGGAACCCCCGTAGGCAAACAACAACGCCATTGGCATTCTCACTTGTAAAACTTTGTGCAGTCATCTGTACCAAGAGTAATACAACCCCACCACACGAACTGGAGTAGGGACTTTCGGCCCGAACCAGTATACATCTTGGACTTCCGAGTCTAACCATTCAGGGAGTGGAACGCGCGACCCCTTAGACTTACAAATTTACTTGCCGGTGCTCGAAACCCCGACACTCACGATAGCACTACAATGACTAAACGTATGATGATCACAAAGTTATACTAGTTTGGATAGTGAAACATGATCATTTGTTCTTGGGTTAGTTTGGATAGTAAAACATGATCATTTGTTCTTGTAATTAACCCATTCAAGAGTGTCTAATTTTAAATTCAACTCAGGGCCTCTAAAATGTTAGCTACGGCCCTGCGCGTTGGCTCGGTGCGTCTGAGCATATAATATACTCTTCGGTCTCTATTCTCTACCTTTTGGTATCTGCATTGTCTTACATTTGCCTGCATATGAGGACCGTAATGGTCTCAACTGTAAGGCGAGCCATAGTACGCCATAGTGTTGCAGCAAGACACCCTACCGTGTGCTACCAAGCTTGCTTCGGGTCCATCGAGCCTATTTTGTGACGTGCCAGCCCAAGTACAGTCATGCAGGCGTGTCGTGCCGTGCCATGCCGCCTACAAGCCTGACCATAAGGCCCGGCACAGCCTTACAATTCGAGCCATGCTGGCCTGCATTGCAAGGGTTTGTTGGGATTTTCGTCGATTTTAAGGTGCTTGAATGCAAGTTTTGTGGTCTTTTTTCTATAATAACAACCATCTTAGGGATCAAGGAGTAGTAGCAACTCATATTATTCTAAACATGTTGTATGAGATGTATTCCTTTTTTACGCTGCGTGTGTTAGAATTTCACCACACACCAGTGGTCTATCATACTACTTATAATTAGGTAACATCCTAAAGATGTGTATTTAGAGGAAAAACATCATAAACACACTCGACTTCAAAATAACAACACAAAGAGCAAAAATTCTCGAAAATAACACTCTTGTGGGTGAAAAAGGCTCGTCTCCCCTTGGAAAGTTTTGAATGGCAGGAGAAGACGTTTTTGGAGGCCAGGTAACAGCAGCTGCCAGTCAGGGTTTACAAAACCATTTTGAACCCGAAATTCGTAACTCCGGAGGTAGCAAAAACCTCGAAAAATCGAATGGTATGAAAATTCGAACTATTTTAGAATCTGGTCAAACCGGTGAGCGAAAACCGCGGTTTTTGGTCGAAAATCGCCAAAAACAGAAGCCGGTTGAAAAAATGTAAAAAAAAATCGGGAATTTTTTTTAAAAAATGTTGTAAAATTTGTAAAAATCTAGTGAAGGCCAAAAAATAGGAAAAATGTAAGAAATATATATATAAAAGTATGTAAAAATACGAAAAAAGTCCTATATGATCTCTCCTAAATATGAAAAAATTTCGATATGACCTTTGCTATATTTTAGACAATTGAAAGTTATAAATTAGGCATTTAGCAATAATATATCAACAAATAATCTTTTGTTTCAATACTACTCACATATCAATCCAACAAGTGCAAAAATAGGCATTTAGTAATAATATGTTAACAAATAATCTTTCATTTCAATACTACTCACATATCAATCCAACAAATGCAAAAATAGGCATTTAGTAATAATATGTTAACAAATAATTTTTCATTTCAATACTACTCACATATCAATCCAACAAGTGCAAAAATAAGCATTCATATAATGATATACCAATACCATTCACATATAAACACTATTTACATTTCAATAGCTTACAGAAATTGCTTGTGTAAATAATTTGCAAGAAATTGCTAGTGTTAAATTGCACGTTGTACAAAAAATAAGTACAGAATATAACTAGTGGTACAGAGTACAACTTCCATACTAAAATTTTGGTAATTCATGCATGCATACAACGAGAAGTAAGCTTTTCAATATTAGATAACATTAACATATTAAAATATACTATAGCAAGATAATTTTTGTGCATACAAATATCACTACTTGAACAAATAGTACCATTTTCGGGTGTCGTCCATTGCTACTAAATATACTTCAACAAATATTGCTACTAAATATAATAGAACAAATATTGCTACTAAATATACTTCAACAAATATTGCTACTTGACATAATTGAACAAATATTGCTACTTGACATACTTTAACAAATATTGCTACTTGTCAATACTTGAACAAATATTGCTGCTAAATATAATTGAACAAATATTGTTACTAAAATATGTTGAAGTAAATATTGTTACTTGACATACTTCAATAAATATTGCTACTAAAAATACTTCTAATTTCTTTTTTTTTTTTGCTTTTTCTATTTTCTAGATTTTGAATGGCTCAAAAAAACATCTGCAAACTTCGTTTTTTCCAAAAAAAAAATTCATACTAAGGTCATAAAGCAATTAATACTAATTTTAAGGAATTTTTGGATAAATTTTTCCGATTTTTTTTGAATTTTTTGAATTTGAATTCCACCGGTAAACCGAGTATTTTTGCTTCTCGAATCGGAACGGTAAGATCGAAAACCGCGGTTTTTCAAACCATGCTGCCAGTTCATCTGTTCGTACTAGCACAATAAATACAATTGAGTTTAATACAAAAGAACACATTGTTTCATCAATTCGACGGATAAACACGAAATTAACAGAACACCACCAGTTCAACACTCAAAACACAATCTCAATCACCAGCCTACTCGAGACCAGACTCGACGGCACACTCGATGGCTAGCCGCACTTAAGGGCCTGTTCGAGGAGTTATAGTTTTTAAAAAAAAGCTGTTTTTTTTTTCTTTCTTAGCTAAAAAATAGCTCTAACTTTTTACAAGAGACTATTTGATAAATAATTAATTTCTTCAGTAATAAGCTACAAACATAGATCCAGTCCAGCTTTCAGCTTTTGTCTTTTGCTAGTTATATATAGCTTATAGTTTATGTTAAAAATCACTTAAAATTGAGCTATTTAGAAGTATTTGTTGGATTTTTAAAAACTGAAGCTGACTTAAAACAGCCACTCCCTCCTCCATGTACGACTACTGTGCCGCGCCTACTTTGATGCCTGCTCGCTTAGACTCACCATGCCCTGTCGCAGCTTTTGGTGCTCCGAGATCTCATTGCCGTCAACTGCTAGGATGACCATGAGCAAGAAGCCGAAGGCCTATACAGGGAAGAGGGGACACGAGAGTAGGTTAACAATACCGATTTATGGTGAAAAATCGAAGACCCATCGGTACCGATAATCGGTCGAAAATCAAATAGTTTATAAGTCAAACAGATTTGAAATCGTGGTCAAACGGATTTTTCTAATTTTTTTGAATTTGCATTTGGATTCCACTGGTTTACCGAGCCAGCTTGATACGCTCGATAATCACAATATTCAAGCGATTATCGACGATGTTGTGAACCCTGCACGAGAGGAG
Source organism: Otatea glauca (assembly GCA_036346275.1). Lineage (NCBI taxonomy): Eukaryota > Viridiplantae > Streptophyta > Magnoliopsida > Poales > Poaceae > Otatea > Otatea glauca. The sequence continues at coordinate 24,859,228 of CM070715.1, forward strand.
GTGCTGCGTGCTGGAATACAGAGCAGTTTGGGCAAGAAAGGGTATTTTTGTTATTTTGAAACTGTTGCATGAAATATTCCTCACGAGTGTTATTTTCCAAAACTTTTGCTGTTTGCGATGTCATTTTGAAGTCTATTCCTCTAAATACGTATCTTTGGGGCATTACGGATCTCAGTTTCCCTTTATGATTTGCCTTTAGTTATGATCACGATTGACGAATGGAATGGTGGTGAATAAGTTAGGGGCTTCCTACCTCCAACCAAATACTACATGCGGTACCTCGCTTTAGTCGGAAACATATCAAATTGTACACTTGCGAATATTAATTGGGCAATTATACATCAACAATCAACTGCTCGAACTACTCCAGCAAAAGAAGGGGAAAAAAACAAGAGTAGATGTTTTTTCTTTGACGCACACTCGCATCTTAGGTTCTGTTTGGTAGAGCTTCAGATCCTAGTTTCACCTCAGATCTGAAACTTGTAAGCTAAAATAAAATGAATTAAGTTTATATTTTTAGTCTAAAATGTAAATAAGATGACCCAATATACCCACAACTCTAGCTCCACGGATTTGGTGAAGTTAGGAATACCTAACTCCATCAGATCTACAGATTTGATAGAGCTGGAGCTGTACCAAATACAGTCTTATTGTACACCTAGTCGCAATCGCTTGAATTAAAGCTACCATAATGTATATGAAATTTATCGCAAGATGCTTGAAATTTCGCGAGCCCATTTTTTAAAAATCAAGGAGCTCAATTTTTGTTCCCTGAAAGCAGGGTTCACAAAATCTATGATACAATTTCCCCCTTATCAAGATGGCTCGGCAATAAAACCCGCTCGGTAAATCGTGAAGTTCAAATGTAAATTTATTTTTTTTGAAAAAATTTAGAAAAATATGTTATTTTTTTTTGAAAATTTTTGTGTGAGGTCTTGAGGCAATGCTAATGATGCTATAAAATTTTCAGATTATTATCAGAAATATGTATTTTTAAATTTTTTTGATAGTGACACAGTCAAAATATATGCTCTTGAGTTTTTTATTTTCTAGGGGCATAAAATGAAGTATAATATTTCTTAAATTTTTTGTGTCATGTTTTAACATAATTCTAATGATGTTGTAAAATTTTTAGATAATGATCAGACATGTGAAGTTTTTAAAAATTCTGAAAGTGTTACTATCATTATATATGCTCTTTTGTTTTTGATTTTATATGGGCACTTGAAGTCTAATATTTCTAAAAATTTTAGTAAATGATCCATTAGCACTAGTTATTGTTACATTAAAATTTAATAATATAATAAATCTTATAATTTTTTATAAAAATTTTAATTGCTATTTTGGATTTTTTATAAGCACTAAATTATTTCAAAAAAAATTCAAATTTCTCTGAAGTGTTTTATAGATTAATTTGGATTTTATGTAATTCTTTTAAAAAAAATTGGATTTTTTTTCAATTTACCTTCGTTGTGTTGAAAATCCAAAAACTTGGTCGAAAATTGAAAAAAAAATTGCTCAAAAATAAAAAAAAACTGATCAAAATCGGTAAAGTTACTCGATTTTCACTTTTTTTCGCTATTGTTTGACCGTCGAGTTTAAAAATTTTCAATTCAATTATTTTTTTATTTCTACTGATTTTGACCGATTTTTGCTTATTTTTTACCGATTTCCGAAAATCAAAAATCGAATTTTTTATTTTGTTAACCTGCCCAAAAGGCACAATATGTTTTTTTTATATATTTTTAAGGGCTAAAGCTGGGATGTGGGCCACATGCTCTAACATGGAATTAGTGAACGCATCCGAATGCCAGTCTATTATTTGCTTTCACCTTTTGTATTTCGGCCCGTTACTTAACAAAGTAGTACTGGCCGATAACATCCCAAATCCAGCATTCCAGCTTGCCCCGTTGGCCGGCTACAGGCCTACAGTTACACGTACAGTCCGTTCCGCATCCGTTAACCGGATTAATTCCATTAGGCCTTGTTTGGAGGTCCGTTTAAAATTCCGGTTTATCCACAGATATTCAAGCAGAGAATAGACCTTTCAAACAAGATCTTAGAGTGTGTACATCCCTTAGCATCAAATTTAAAAACGTATGAGGAGTTTTTAAAAATTCGAACGCTACAACTGTCTTGATGAAATGTGATAATCTTCTCAAATTTATTTGTTAAAATATAATTGATGTCTCAAAAACCTGCACGCAAAATTTCAGAATTTATCAACGTGGTTTGTTCCATTTTTCGTCTGCTTCAAACTTTCTGGTCAGTATTTCGTCAAGCCATCTGCAATGTTCAATTTTTTAAAAATTCCTCGAACGTGATAATCTCCTCATATTTTTATGGAAATATAATTGATGTCTCAAAAACCTGCACAAAAAATTTCAGAAATTATCAACGTGGTTCATTCCATTTTTTGTTCGCTTCAAACTTACTGGTGGGTGTTTCATCAAGACAGTTGTAATGTTCGATTTTTTATAAATTTCACGTACGTGATAATCTTCTCAGATTTTTATGAAAATATAATTGATGTCTCAAAAACCCGCACAAAAAATTTGAGATTTTATCAACATGGTACGTTTTATTTTTCGTTGGCTTCAAATTTACTCGTTAGTGTTTCATCAAGACAGTTGTAATGTTTGAATTTTTAAAAATTCCTCATATGTGATAATATTTTCAAAATTTTATGGAAATATCATTGATGTGTCCCAAACCTCCACAAAAAATTTCATAATTTTTCAATATCGTTACAGTCCTATAAATATTTTTTTTGCGTTCAGCGCCTACCCGACCCTAACCCCTCAAGACGTTTCACCGACGAGTTCCAGCGGTTTGGAACCGCTGGAACTCGCCTCCTGACGTCAGCAATTTTTTTAAAAAATATTTAAGCGGACTGAGTCCGCGGGACGTCGGTGAAAAAATAAAAATAAAAAGTCGCGGACGCAGTCTGCTAGAGGTGGAAAATTTTTTTTTTCCCGCGCATTGGAACCGCTGGAAATTACTGTTCAATGGCTAGATTTGTAATTTCTTCGCATCAGAGGCTATTTGCAGAAAAAATATTTTTTGCTAGGCTACAATAGTAAAAATTTCCCAACCGCAGCCATCACGCCGCCGGCACGCGACGCGTAGGGCATGCGTAAGTACGTGGCCGCAGGCTGCCGCAACCCGTGAGCTGACATCCAGCCGCACGATCTGACTTGATTGTGAGGTGCCGGCCGTGGTCCGTGGCAGTACACAACGCGCGGTTACCATAGCCCACCCACACCCCTAATTGCCTCGTCCGTGATACGTGCCGCCGCGCGCTCAATTGCTCGAGAATTTGCCGCCGCCTCCGTGAATTTGTCATGAAGATGTCTTTGTCGTACTTTTTTTTTGGCCGATGGACGGATTCGGAATTGGAGACCGTCCAAGACATGACTCCATGAGCACACACACAGTCGCGGTCCCACTCAACTGTTCAAAATGGTAGCAATATTTTTATTTTAAAATTTATTTTGAACCAAATATAACAAAAGACTAAAGATGCATAAATTAGCAGGTAACACACCGCAATTCTGAATATGCTCGAGAATTGAAAATTAACAGTCGATCGATCATACGAATGACTTACAGTTGGGATTGGTGAAGAATAGGAAGCAGCGCAGACACGATCTTGAAAGTAATCGATGTCGAGGATGAAGCAGAGCGGTCGCGCGAATGTGCTATTCAGAAACCTTATTGCCGCCCCCATACAGGTGATCTATGCTGCAATGGCTTGAAGATATCACTCATCCTCTTTCCCAGTGCACGCCGCGGAGGAAGACCAACAAAGTTCAGCTGCTTAACACCACAGTGCAGCTATCCAAAGAGGACAAAGAAGAATAGAGCAGCAATTCGGTGTGTCTTCTGGCCTGGACGTATCCTGGTCCTTACATAAATGCGTGGTAGTTAATAGCAATTGACGGCATTATGCTAATTAAACATGGCAATTACTCACTAGCAGCTAACGACATTATCAATTTAATGTATCAATTACTCACTAGTAACTGACGGTATTACGTCAATTGAACCGAATTGAAACAGACGTTTAAATTGTATTTAAACAGAATGAATAGAGAAATAGTTGCATGATTCAACAAAATAAAACGTAGAATAAGTTACAAGTCACGTGATTTTCACGTAAATATGTGCGTGTGCACGTGTGTTTAGCCAAAGTCCATTCTATACCATCCTCATACCATGTATCACATTATTCAAGAAGTGGCAAAAACTTTACTTTATAAATTATCTTTCATCCACTTAGCTAGATAATATGGTACTAAATTAAACATGCTTTAGAATTTTAAAAGAAATAGGCCTCGTATAGTCCAATCTCTAACATCAACTACTGCAGTTACGCAGATCACTGCCGGCGCCAAGCTCGCTGCTATCCTGCCTCACGAAGTTGCCATGAAATACGGGTATGTTGGTGCATTATTTTTATGAGCCTAATCCTCCAGCACTAGAATTTTTACCTGCGGTTATTTTCACATCGTGAACAGTAGCATATTAGATAAGCTCCAATGTGAGATACTTGGCCTCGTTGGAACTTGATTCATGTTGGCTCTCTTGGAGTATCCCAGTTTAGGGTAGGTTGGGTACGTCTTGAGTTGGATTTATAGGAACCGGACCAGGTACCAATAGCTTTTCAGCATTGTTTCTTAGTGATTATTGGTGGCAAACGATCTGGTACCAGTTAAGATGCTACTGCAGAGAATGTGGATAATAGGTATCAAGATATGGCTGGTCTACGGTGAATCCCCAGGAGTTCGGACTGTTTATTTTCTGATTTTCCCCATTTTATTCTGAAGAATACATTACAACAACCAAGCCTTTTGTTCCAAATAAGTTGGAGTAGGCTAGAAAAGAAACCCAACACTATGTACTTAATATACAGTGCAAACTGTTGGAGCTTATCTAATTTGCAAACTGTTCACGCTGTGAAAATAACCGCAGGTAAAATATTTAGTGCTGGAGGATTAGGCTCATATAAATAATACGCCAACATATCCTTATTTCATGGCCACTGTACAATGCAGGAGTATATGCATGACTGTTTGTTCTTTAAGTAGGTCAACTAAATGCTGCAGTTATTATAAAAATTTGTTACTGTATCTTGATGACAAGAATTGCACTAATATTAACAGAAACAGTGTAAGGCTACTAGGCTAGTTGTCTCAGATTATAAAACCTATAGTATCTCAATTCCAATAAAAAACTACAATTTCTGTTAATGTTTAACAAGCTGTAAGTAATTTTAAGACTGTGGACTCGGTCATTCCATTTCTTGATTTTATTGGTTCGATTCAAACTTTTAGTTTCACCATTAAGTTCAGTTTATAAGCCAGAAGGAGACCTTTAAATGGGATAAATAACATAATTTTCTTGTTTAAAACTCCATAGTTCATTTTAGATGGATTATTACTGCGCAAGAAATTGGTGAGCATGGTGAATCTAAAGGTGACTATGATGCAGTGGTCATATAAAATTTCAATGCTTTGCTTGGTTAGTTGATGACATAATGGGGACATAGATACAAACGTCTGTAAATTGGAATTCAAAATTGGTAATCGATGTATCCATGTATAATTTTGTTGAGAAACTAAATTTAGTGATTGGAAATGTGTTTGCCCTTTGTGTCAAATTCAAGAAAAGATGAGTATAAGCTGGAGGGAAAAAAATCATTTGTCTTCTTAGCACCTTAGCAGTTTGCATCATTTAGTGAAAATCTTCCTAGCAGTTAGAAAGCAGTTTTGTAAGATTTGTCGTTTTGAAATGTCTTTCCTACTCCATCATTGGAGAGTTGAAGGAATTGGGGGATTCTGCTCGGCTCATACATGAAGAGATGATTTCTCTCCGTGAGAAGTAAAACTTCTCTCCGATCTGAGATCTTGTAATTGTATTTGCATGCTCATTGATTCCATACATTTTTGCGAGCGAGGGCGAGATGCAGAGGCTCAACGACGATGCAGGGGCTCAACGAAGAGACAACCATAAGAATGCACTCGTTTACCCTGTTGTCTCTGGTGGTTTGCGCCGGAGTTGCAGGGTTGCAGCTGTGGCATCTGAATACTTTCTTTCAGAAAAGATATATACTTTAGAACTTAGAAGAGAAGCCTGACTGACCGTTTGATCCTGTAGACCGGTACATAATCTCTCACCTTTATGAGGTCAAGGTTATACCATTGTCCATTAATTCTTTCAGGAAAAGGACAGTCTATGCCGGTTTATTGGTTGTTCTGTTGAGGAATGTGCTCGACAATGTGTATGCCCTTGTTTCAGACTCACTACAGTTTACAGGAAAGCTGTCCTGAAGTTGTGAACAGTGATACAGGAAGCTTAAGAGCAACCTTTTTGTACCATGCCTAGAGTGGGCAATTTTTAATCAAAACCGAACGAATCAAACCGAATTAACCATAAAAAAAAAATCAGTTTTTTCGGTTTTCGGTGGTTTGTATTTTGACTCTATTTGGTTTTCAGTACTCGGTTCGGTTTTTGAATCTCCGAAACCGAATTAACCGATCTAACCGAAGTAACCTCACCCGTCCAAGCGTCCACTATCCTCGGTCCTCCCCTCACCCTCAGCGCCTCTCTAGCTCTCTCCCCGCATCGCCCGGGTCATTCCCCATTTACCCGCAACGCCCCCTCATCTCCTTCCCTTTCCCGGCCCCTTCTCGCCTCCCTTCCTCGCTGCCATCGGCGCGCTGCAAGCCGCCTCCCTCCCTCTCCACGCGGCCCACGCGCGGCTCGGTGGCTCCCGCGGTCCCACCCCCTCCCTCTCGCGCAGCATCTGGCTGCTTGCTGTTGCGGGCTTGGAGAGGCAGGAGAGCATCGATGTCATTTTTCGGTGAACCGAAAAACCGAACCAAATTTTTTTTCGGTTAATTCGGTTCAATTTTCTAATTTGTTTTGTTCGGTTAACAGTCTTCGAAAACTGAATTTTTTTTAAACTGAAAAAACCGAATGCCCACACCCTAACCTTGCATATAGTGAGCTCAGCTGTTTTGTGTTCCCTTCACGTCTTTACCAGTTCACCTGGTTACTTGCTAGTTGTTACTATGCATTCCGGCACTGACTTTGGCAGGAACCAACCAGTTTCTGCCGGTGTCGGGACCCTGCTTGTAACTATTCAGGCTCCAAGTTCCATTTGAAATGCGAGAATTAATATGTTTCGCATGAAATCACAGTGTTGCGTTCCAAAAAGGGCCTCAATGGGAGTGGAATGACTATGTACTTGCACACCAGCCAAGCAAAAAAGCAACGACGTGCTTTCTTCTCAGTAAGCTAACCGAGTAGGTAAAGGAACAAAGGATGACATGGAATGAAACAAACCCACAAGGCAGAATTGGTCTGTAGATTTATGCATCAGCACGAAGTCCAAAAGAATTACAAACTACATAGGCTCTGATCTGGCTTTCATTAGTACAAATGAATAGACCTTAGAATGGCCGGCACGGAACAACTCCCAAGCTATATTCCTCATGTATACGTTAATATATTTAAGGCTAAACAAATAGAATGAACGACGGATAACAAATGGTGAATCAAGGCAAAATCCTAACATCAAATTTAGGATCTAAACTCACTACTCCAGATTGGTAAACTAAGCCAAAACTATATGCTGAGAGATCATTTTTAGATAAGTTACTGTCGAGCTGTTTCTTCCTATGATGAAGATGCAACCTCAATGGCACTACCAAGGGGCCATGCTGCTTCGACAAATGAATTTCTATAAGGCACCTTCTTTACCAACGTAATATCTTGATAGGGATCCACACCTGAAAGAATGCAGACGAGAAGAAATAAGAAATATGTAGGAAGCATATGAAGGTATTGTGGTTTTTTGTCCACTGCATTAAGCCATACCGAATCCATCCACAAGTAATGTGTACTGGTAGACAAGATCCATGCAAAGGTATGGAATGTTCTCCTTCGAGACGTCAGGGTAGGTGGCCTGTGCATCCTTCACATTCAATTTACAAACACGCCGGGCAGCTTCTTCGAATTCTGATGGTTTAACCTTAGCAACTGACGCCTTTGGGTTTACAAAACCAGCCTGAGCAGAGAATGAGAGACAATTAGATGTGTATCATGACTAAGGCTAGCAAACCAACAGCAACCAGCTTCAGATGGATCGGAAAGTTTAGTTGTCAAAAGGACTTACCTCAGCAGCCCTATCAAAGAAAAATGATGCCACAAAAAGATTCTTCTGTCCATCTCCACCACCACCGTTCCACACACCACCAAATGTGCATTTCATGTGAGTGCATGCTGGTTCATCAACTTTAAGAGCTCTCACTGCAACAGCCCTGCACTTGGAATAACTAGCACCAGATGAAAAGCCTGATGCTTCAAATGCATCATCATGATATTTGTATTTCCCTGCAACACAAGGACAACTAAAAATTGATACTATGGTAGGTATCAAAAGAAAAGAGCAATTGGCACAGTAGATTCAACGAAAATTTTCATCTATGGGAAAACTAGCAAGCATGCCTTTATCAAGGCCTCCATACTACAGAACACTGCAAATACTCTATTTAATACTTGATGGCATGCAAAAATCTCCAGGAAAGCCAATAAGATGTTAGTTTTGGAACAGGGTACTAACCCAGCATAGGATAGAACAAAAGTTCAGGAAAAGCATATTTGTGTAAGCTTAGCTTTGTTTTAAAATGAGCGTTTGGACTTTCAATGCTGACATAATCTCACTAAATTCATAGGAAGTTCATTTAAAATTACAGACAGGCAATAAGGAAAAGATATATCAGCTTTAAATGTTTGGCCTAGAAGAGTAAGCGGAAGCAAGCAACCATACCATGATGTCCCTCCAACATACAGTTGCTGTAATCATTGCCTTCACCGGCTTTTAAGATCTCTGCTCTAGCCGCCAGCAAACCATAATGCAAATAACTGTGGAAACATTGCGGTTATATGTATGGTCCTTACTCATCTTATTTAGATAGAGCAATCTTGTGATCTCAGTTCCAACAGTAGTTCATTACAATTTACAATGTGGTAAATAATATTGTTCCATGTCACAAGTTAAAAGTAGATAGACAGAATCCAAGTCAGAGTTAAAAGCAGATAGATAGATAGATAGAATGGGTTGACGGACGTATGTAGTGACCTCCTCGACAGTTCACATAACAGATATGATAATATGATTAGCCTATTCTAGATTATAAGTAAACCATTTTAAAGTAGCATCACAAGTTCTTAACCTTTTTTTGTCTTTATGCTATCTCTGGAATGGTCAACATCTGGTAGCAACTTCCAAAATAACAGCAGGCTTCCTCTATTTACAGTTTTTTAAGATCTAGGAATCCAAAATCCAAATACAAGATATTTGTAGGTCCTTACTACTGTAGGGAGCATAACTTAGTTGTGAAGACTGTCTAAGGATCTGTTCTACCAATATTGCCACACTAATAACAGGTTTTACGCATAATTGCTATAGGCCATGTTTGTTTGGGCTTTTTCACCAGCTTAAAAGTCAAAAAGTTAAAGCCTAAACAAATGGGTAGCTTTTTATCTAGGCTTTTTAAAATCTATAATCCTCTACATAACTAAAAGCCAAAAGCCATTGAAGAAGGGCTTTTTTTTAGCTTATTGAGGGTTGGTTTTAGACTAATGCCACTAAAGTTAGGTTAAAATTACCCACCTCTATCACGTATAAAAGCCGTTAACTTTTAAGCTGTTTAAACCCAAAAGTTGGCTTTAAGCCATAAGCCAAAAAGATTAAGCCTAAACAAACAGGGACATAATATCTTGGCAGAAAAAGTAACAGCACCAAAAAGGTCAATAATCTTGGAGAGTTGGACCGCAATGATCCATTTGATGCAGACCTGTGAACATAAAGATAATACGTTGTTCCCTTAAGTAGCAGCTTCTTCACATATGAATCTTCACCATCTGACACTTGAGGGGCCTTTGCTGCATCCTTCTCTGAGATAGCATAAGCCATTTGGACAGAACCGCCACCTAGATCAACCACTCCAACTGTGTGTGAGTAAGGTTTTCCCAATTTTCCCAACAGATAATTGATGGTAACCTACAAAAACAAAGAAGAAGCATTCATGTTGCTTCTTATGGGTATGACAGTTACAAAAGAGCAGCATATGGACAGCTCTTCCAAATTAAAAAGGACAAGTTGTGATTATGAACATTAGCAAAGTCAAAACTTACACACAAACAAATGAACCTTGTTGAGATTTTTTTTTAAAAAAACAAAGAAACAAAACAAAGCTATGGATCATTAGCATATGTATAAACTAGGACAAAATCATACCCACTGGAATGCACCTTCCTGGGATCCATCTAGAACGGTGACCCAATCCGGTTGGGATTTGAAAGAACTCTTGTCACGAAAAAGATCCCTAACCTGCAGAGTCCATATTCAATAATAGCCAAAAGAATGTCATAATCAGACAATACAAATTAAAGATAGTAAGAGGCATATCTATAAGGGAAAAAAATCAAAATGAGACTACAATGAAAATAAAATGGCATGGCCCAATCTTGACAGGAACAAGACATGCTACTGCTCGATTATCACAAGGAGAACATTTACCGCCTGCAAAATTTCTTCAGACCTTTCAGTTCCTAATGCTCTGAGACCTGCAGTGGCCTGCATAAGGGTTCGAAGATCAAAATTTCACCACAAAACACTATTGTGAAACTTGAGCATTCTCAGCTTCCAATTCTGTAGAATGCAATAGAGGAAACCACCACTCACCCCAACCCTGACAGGCGTTTGCTCACGCAATTCTACGGGAACTACATTTTCAGCTTCCTCTAGAAGAGAAACCAGTGACTCAGCAGCCTCCTGTGGATCCTTGGCATAAGCACTCAAGCCTGGTTTTTTCTGAAAGGAAAATAGTGAAAATCAGATAAACTGTATTTTACCCCTCTTCTCTCCATGGAAAATTGTTTGTTTATATTCAAATATATGACAGGGCGCCAGGAGTATTTACAGATCGTTGGGTCAATGAGTGTCTAGGAAAAACAAACATCTTTCAGCTGCAATATCCTTGGACTCCTCAAAAACTTTATGCATACATTCTTTTGAGAAGTGAGGACAAGTCTCACCAGGGTAGTAAGAAAGTGACGCATAATACATAAGTTTTAAGGTTTTTCTTTCAGCATTCTTAACGCAGTATTTCAATGTGGGCGCAAAATAGCAACTTTTGGAGCATCAAACAGCTTAGATTGACTTCCCAACCTGGGTTCAACATATAACTGATAAAAGGGCCAGTTTCTGCTGGCGGTTCATAGCAGTTCCTCACTAGTTTGTAATGTGATTCAGTTCAGCACTGAATAGTTCTAAAATTCAAACAAATTCAGATAGGTTGTTTCTAGAATAGCACTCAGACAAAAGGAAGGTAGAACCTTCATTTTTTTAATCTTTTTTAAAAGACCAGCTGCTCTACAGTCACATATATGAATTCCACAGTGCAATAATGTGCCTGGTTGCAGGAAGAATTATAAACTAAAATAGCTGTGATCATCCATAAAGTTGATATAACTTGGTAGAAAATTATTGTTTAGATGAACAGTCTCGTAAGCAGGTCCTTAATGATTTAATTGGCCAGATATCAACAATAGAGGGCCAGTATGTGCCTTCTTTACAGCCCTGCTCCCAGCAAGCTTGAGCAAATCATAAGTCATAGGGACAAAGCGATACTTCAAGTTTCATTTATAAGTTACGTGACAAGAGCAAAATAGGGGAAACAAATGAACGGTTGTCAACTTTTCATGAACTTATTTGTGCTACCTTAGCAGGCCAAATGCATTCATGCAAACAGCACCAAAGGCGTTATTTATCCTAAACATCCTAAAAATAACCACCAACGTACAATCCACATAGTGCACATGCATCACGCAAAGTTTCAACATTCAATATGCTTCTAATTGTGGAATGGAAGTCCGTAGACAGTAGGTTCATGGTCCCAATTACTTACTCAGTGTTACCAAATAGCAATATCCACATCAAATGTAACAATTAAACAATCCATGGGAGTGGCGGATCCACATAGGGACAAGGGTGTACAGTTGTACACCCAAAAAAATTGACAAAAAAATCTAGTATTTAATAAGTAAATTAAGTGTATATACTTAGAGCCTATTTGTTTCTACTTGGGATTCTCTAAAAACTGATTCTAGATTGTGGTTGTAGAGAAGTTGATTCTCCAAAAGCTGGACTCAAAAAGGCACATATGAAGTGGATTTTGAATTCTAGTATATATGGGTGGGCTAGATTGTGAGAATCAATTCCTAAAATCGGCCGTTTGTTTTTTATTCTGCTTTTGGGGCTAGAATCCATAATCAAAAACAAAAACAAACAGGCCCTTAGTAAGTGTACTAAAAAATATTTATTTCAACCTCAAAGTATATTTCAGTCTGTCCCACCCACTCTCTCTCATAATCTTACCTACATGGTCCAATCACTCAAGGTCTAGTATTCCTCCATTTTTCAAGCCCAACACCGAACTCCCTCTCCCTCTCCATTCCGCACGGCGGTGTAGGCGGTAGGCAGCAACCCGGCAATGATGGACGAAGGCCACTAGGCAGGAGCAAGCTGATAGGGAGCAAGGCAACGGACAAGCACCGAGCAGGCACTGACACTAGCGAACGGGCGGAGGCTGCAGGGTAGGTGGCGGTACAAGGAGCGGCGCAAGGTAGCTCTGACTCCTGTGGTCGCAGCGAGCACCGATTCGGGAATGGAGGGTGTGACACCAGCTCCGGTGGAGCAAGGAGCATGACGCGGCGTGTTGCAGGGCAACCCTGTGGGCACACCGATCGGCGGGTTAGGACGACAACACCCGGCAGTGTAGGAAGTGGTGCTAAAACAATCAACATCAACTGAGTATTTTGCATCGGTAACCACACAGGTGAATTTTATTCTTGATTCTCTTATCAGAAATCCCCAATTCGCAAATCTGTCAGTGTTATGTTAATTTGTAACGGTGAATCGTGAGTTTTGAAATATAACATGAGAACATTAAAAATAAAGACGAAGTGTGTAGATTTTAAATCCCCAATCCTCAAATATCTAGTAGATTTTAAATCCCTAATCCTCAAATATCTAAATTATTTCATGCTTTGTCTCTAGTAAGAATAATTTGTATTTTATATTTTTGCTATTTAGGAACATTTATATTTTACATTGAACAATATCTTTGTAACTCTGAACACCCATTTTGAAAATCCTGGATCCGCCACTACTCCATGGTGCGCACCAGTTATTCTACCTACAATACAGTATTTCGTTTTGCCTCGCCTGTACAAGTTTTGCACAGACCAAATCATCTCATTTCAAATGCCAATCCAGGATCAATCATCCCAATGAACACTGTCGCATTAGATCATTCATCATAGCATGAAAATATCCAAGCTATGACCCCCTAAATTTCACAATTAAAGATAAAAAGACAAAAAATGAAGCACAACCAATTCACCTGCTTGAACAGCTCGATCTCCTTCCCTATAGGGACGAGATCCAGGTTGCCGTCGAAGCAGTACACGTGCACGCGGCTCCCGGAGCTCCCGGCGTCAAATATCACAGCATACTTGTTCAATCCGTCGCCCACTCCGCTCACGGCCCGGGGGCCCCACCTCCGGCCGCCAGCGGCGAGAAGCCCGCCACCGGAGCTCCCTACGGTGGCGGAGACGGGCGCGCGCGGCATGAGGAGGAGCACGAACGAGATGAGGAGCACCGGCGCGAGCACCACCATCAGCACCCCGCGGTAGCGGTGCATGCGGTCGGCCACGGCCTCCCCCTGCTGCTGCCGCGCGCCGGCGGCCGAGTAGCGCCGCATCCTGGCGGCCGCCGCCGTGGCCGCGGCGGCGTCCGCGGGGGAGGGGGCGGCAGCGAGGTCGTCGGCGGGGAGCAGATCGGCCGCCGAGGGCGTGCGGTAGCGGATGCAGCCGTTGGTCGGGGACGGCTTGACCGCCTCCTGCTGCACCGTCTCCAGGGCGTCGGGGCGGGGGTGGCCGCGCGCGGCCTTGTCGGGCGCGTGGCGGGGTGTGGTGGGCGACGCAATTGACGTGCGAGATCTCCGGGTCACGGCGACCGTTGGGTTTGACCTCGGGGCGGCATTGCGATCGGACAGAGTCGCGAACTGGTGGAGTCAGTGGCGAATTGGTTTGGTTCGATTGGGGGAAGGAATGGTGGTGGACTCGCCGGGCGCGAGCGAGGGGAGGGGAGGGGAGGGGGAAGGAGAGGGTGGGAAACTGACGGGGGCGGTTCGGCTCGGGGCGAGGTGGCGTGCTGGCTAGTTCGTGCTTCCGGTGATGGGAAAGTCGCGGCGCGTGGAGGCGTGGAGCACTGCCGCTGCCGCATGGGTCCGGACCTCCGGGCTGCGGCCGCCACTTGGCTGCAGCCTTCCCTCTCCGGTGGTTTTTCTTGGCTAAGTGTAGAGCTGGCCAAACGGGCCGGCACGCGGCACGCAACTGTGGGTCTGGTTCGGACACGGCACGATCCAAAGCTAAGCGGGTCGTGCCGGCACAGCCCAACCAAGCGTGTCGTGTTTGGGCTGGAGGTAGAGCACGGCGGGCGACCGCGGCATGACCGTTCTGGTCGGGCCCGAAGACGCAAGACAAAGATGGCCACTCGCAGTGCAGCACGCGACCCGTTTAGCCCGTTTAAAAAAATAGTCGTTTATAGCCGTTGCAAACTTAAAAATTAAAAAAAAAAATCCAAAAAAATTCAAAAAAATCCCACATTTTTTCCTATAAATAGGTTGCTGCCCCCTTCCCATTTCTACACCAGCAATCTTGCATTCTCTTCTAATCATTCTCTTGTGGAAATTCTTTTGCTCTTAGTGGTAATTTGGTAAAATTAAAAATAATTTTGTCAAAAAATCCGAAATTCGGCTTTTGGCTTCGGTCAAGAAATCAAGGTGATAATTGTGATTTATTATTTTATTTTGTTAGTATATTAAATCATATTTTAGTATTAATAGCGTCATTATTTCTTGTAGTTTGCTTTATGGAGCCCGGGGATTTTTCGTCGTTCCCAGCTTCTGATTTCGGTATTTCACCCGAAGGAGCTTCTTCAGGCTCTACAAGTGCTACTGCGTCGGCAAGCACCGGGGCGAAAAGAACAAGACGTAGTACATCGGGAGTCTGGGAAGATTTTCACCAGATTTTTGAGACATCAAACGACGTCCAAATCAGGTATGCTGTTTGTAAATATTGCAAGCATAAATTAACTGCGAAATCTTCAGGTGGAACGGGGCACTTGAAGAGGCATGCTGACAGCTGTAGAAAAAAAGCGGGAATGGCTTTAAGGTAGACGCATCTGCAGTACAACCTCGACGGTGCAGATGCGTGCTCGGGACTACAATCCTGAGGTAGCTCGTGAATCTCTTTGTCGTTTAATCGCTTCTCAAGATCTTCCTTTAAACTTTGGTGAGTCAGCTGCGTTTGAAAGCTATATTAGGACCGCTCATAATCCTAGGTTTTCTGCAGTTTCTAGACAGACAACAATTAGAGATTTGATTAAATATTATAATAATTATCGCAATAACCTAAAAGAAAAATTTAGTACCTGTACTTTTTCTATGTCTTTGACATCTGATATATGGAGTGGTAGAGCTAAAGAGGATTACCTTAGTGTATTTGCTCATTATGTAAACGATGATTGGCAAGTAGAAAAGAGAATTATAGGATTCAAATTAATTGATGTAGCACATACTGGTGAAAATATTGCTGATTGTATTGTAAAAGTTGTGGAAGATTTTGGCATTAATGATAAGATTTTTGCAATAACATTAGATAATGCTTCCGCAAATACTTCTGCCATGAACATACTTACTCCGTTTTTCAATTCATATGCTAAATCTTTCTTATTACATCAGCGTTGTGCTTGCTATATTATTAATCTTATAGTTAAATCTGGTTTAAAGTGGTTAAATCAATATATTGAACCTTTTCGCACTGTAATATCTTTCTTAAGTCATTCTAATCAACGAGTAGCAGCATATAAAACTTATTGTATTGCAATGAATGTACGTCCGCGTAAGTTTGGTTTGGATATGCTTGTTAGATGGAACTCTACTTACTTGATGCTTAAGAATGTCATACCATATGAGAGCACATTTTCTGTTTTTATTAACACGCACTGTCGTACACGGGATGGTCAACTGGTATTCACAAAGCAACATTGGTATGTTGCTAAATATTTGCTTTCATTTTTAGAACTTTTTTTTGATTCCACTGTTGCTTTATCTTGAGTTTATTATTCAACCTCTCATTTAATTGTGCATCCTATTTTAGAAATTGCTACCCACTTAAAGAGCCACGAAAATGATAATATATTGCGGGAAGCTGTTTATGCTATGAAAACTAAAATTTTGAAATATTGGTAAGAAATTCCTATGTTATATGCATTTGCATTTATTTTAGATCCTAGAGCTAAAGTTCGAGGATTCTCTAATGTTCTCTCACTTTTAAGTGATGCGGTAGGTACTGATTATTCCAGTTATTTTTCAAATGTCCGTGTTAACTTATCTGAATTTTATGATAAGTACGATTGGAAGTTTGCTGGAGTTCGCATGCAGCGACCTCCACTAGCACCCACAATAGGTAAGAAAAAAACCGCGTGGGGAAAGATATGGGGTACAGGTGGCTCTTCCTCAAGGAGTTCAACTACATCAACGACAAGTGCGGACACATCAAGTGGTGGGGAGCTAGTTGCCTATCTCAACAGCGACACTGTTCAACTACCAAGAGAAGCAAGAGGAGAATTTCACATTTTGCAGTGGTGGCACGAGCACAAGATAACATATCCGGTGCTTTCCATACTAGCACGGATGTGTTATCAGCCTGTCTCCACGGTTTCTTGAGTCCGCTTTGACTATCCTAAGAATAATCGAGGAGAGAAGAACAAGTCTGACTAGTGAGATGGTGGAAACTTCTCACTGTGAAAGATTGGGAACAAGCTGATCAACGAGCTCAACATACTGCAGAAAATATTGAGATGGCGGAGACGTTCGAAAATCTTTATCTAGATAATGAGGAAGAATAATTGTAATCTTCACTTTTTTATTGTATCACTGAGTTATAGACTGTACTCTTTTTTCTTTGCCAAGGTTTTCTCATGTTGAGTTTTTACTTGGCAAAGTTTTTAACGAGGCAGCCAAACATCAAATAAAGCTCATTATTTAATTCAAATTATTTGTCTCATTTTAGAATTTATCTCGTATTTTAGCTTTTTCTTAATTTGTATATATATTAAAAAAAATTGTTCATCCTTTGAGTTTTTCTAATTATTCTAAATTTTCCTATTTTTCTGAATTTTATTATATTTTTTTGCATTTGTTTACCATACTTTATCTATTTTTCTAAATTTTTTTTCATATTTTTTGATTTTTTTCAAATTTTACGCGCTTAAGCAGACTCTGGGCCGATCGTACCGCTTGGCCCACGAAGATCGGGCCCGACGCACGCGGCCCGAGAGGCCAACGGGCGCGCTCGGGCGCCAACCAAGACGTGGTAAAGACGCAACGCTTGGCCGCTTATGAGCCGAGCCTAAACGGGCCGTGTCGTGCCGGGCGGCCCGTTTGGCCAGCTCTAGCTAAGTGGCGTGTGTAATTTGATGATCACGCTGCTACGCTAAGGTTTCAATTTTTGTTTTCGGATTACGTTGCAGAGACGGTCGAATTCTGCCAAAATCAGAATGAAATTCAAAAGGTAAATTTGAAATCCGGAAATTTTGAGACCGAAAAAACCGAAATTTCGGCCGAAATTGCCGCACTTTTGAACAACCGGTAAAATGATTTCCAAGGCTAGAAAAAATTAGGAACAAATATGAAAAAAAAATCATGCAGTATTTATCTACATTTTCTATCTGTTTTGATGCAAAATATTAAGTATTTACACATAAATGACACTAAATTTAGAAATTTCGGCAACATTTCGACTGATTTTTGGATTCTAACAATTACATTTGGCAATAATCAATATATATTGTGATCGCAAATGATAAATATGAAATAAAATTGACATAGATGACAATTCACAATTCATAAACACTTTTGAAAATCCATTACAACTTTGAAATGATGCTGTGCATTCCATCAATCGTATTTCATCCATCACAATTGTTTCGAACATATGTGTTATCTAACAAAACAAGCGTGCTTAATCAATTTGGATTAGGTATAGCCATGAGCGTAGCCACTGTGAAGCATACAAGAGCATATACACCACATATATGAGCATATGTGCTTAATAAAAACAAACGTGGTTAATAAATGAGAGAAATACATGTCGAAGCATGGATGACGCTACAACGCACCGCTCGGTCCGAACCACCTGCAAGAGGCATAATTAAAGAAGAAGTATGAACATGTATTTGTAAGAAGATATAAAGCATAATTTGAAGTAGTATGAATATGTATTGCAAGAAGAGGAATAAGTAAACGAGTATGAATATGTAAAATATAGGCAATTATGCATTGACGTATCTACGAGTAGTAGTATGTGTATGGTACAACCTCCACCCCCTGCGTCCTCGACAATGATCTCGCCATGTTTCCTCTCGTGCACTTGCTTATACTCCTCCTAGTTCATGTCTTGTGGTAGTCAGGTGGACTTCTAGTGTCCGTAATGTGCCATCCAGACCGAAGGATTCTTTGACTAGTGCAGGTACCTAACAGGCGTGTGTCGTGTGTATGGATCGGCGTAGAAATCAGTGTAGTCGAACAACAACAACATGCTTGATCCGTCGTGACTTTAAAAGTGACTGTACCTACCCTGATCCCCTCCATAGGGCATAGAGCCGTACACTAACACGGGGTACCCAAGATGTTCACTGGGAAGCCCCAAGGCTTGAAGACTAGCTGTTATACTATGAACCCATATCATCCTAGGGCTGTCTTGCCTATCGTCAACCTCGACCACTCGTCATGCCCTTCGCTGTACAATGGGTATGCCTCTGTGAGCCCTTCCTCGAGGCACTTCCCCTTGTTGCAATCCTCGTAGTGACTGTGGCTGTGTACAGGGTCGAAGGGAGTAGCGGCCATCATTGCCTCCAGAGTTTATCGTTGAGCTGCTATCGACGGACTTCTAGAACTGCACCTTCCCGGGAGGTGTCTCTGTGTTGTCGTTGCTACCTACATCTGACTCATCATCGCTTTGGGCCTTTTCTTTTCCTTTCCCACTCGGGCTGGCTGACAACTTCGCCAACCCACCTAAAGCGCCTGCCAGACTGTCCTCCTCTTCGTCATCGCTACCACGTTTCCTCTTCTCTTTGTGGGTGTTATCGATCGAGAACCCTAGCCTGGGAGGCTATTCCCATGTGTGGCCAGTTCGAAATAATATTAACACCGATGTGAGATGCAGTACATACATCATAACCAAGTAGAATATAACATAATTACACGTTACCTGTGACCTTGTTGAGCTCTTTTCGGCGGGATGCTGTTAATCACAAATCTTGCCGAGAGGGCCGGGTTGTATGCAATGTCCTCATCGAGCAGAGGCTCCTCTCAGACATAGACAAATCGAACCAGTCTACAATCGGGTCTCTACCCAAATGCATCGCACCCTCAATGAGGCAATTGAATGGGTCGATGTCCTGCGCCTGTCGAGTCGATTAGTAGTCCCTTAGGCGAAGTTGGAGATTACAGGGCACTAAGGCAAATATGCTCCAATTTCGCTCGCAACCGCTCGACGATGCACATTGTGATACCAACCTCATGGCATACTTCAGCAACACCGATGTCTCATTCTCATACACCATCCACTATTGTGCTGCAGACAATACTAAAAAAAAGTACTTCAGCCAATGCAGACAACAACATAAGCTTAGCGTAAACATAACTAAACACATTGGCAAGTGACATTGACCATGCTTTCCAAAATAGAAGAAACCAATGCCTAGCACAACCAGTTTAAATCAGAAACCAAGGCCTAGTTTTACATGTCATGAAAGAATAATTTCTTCAAGCATATTATTTTGTATATGTATTTTTTTTACAAAAATTTCATGTGAATTCCTTATAAAAGGTATTACAATTATCCATAACAAATTTAGAGCAAAATTTGGTCCTAAAAACATCAAAACCGGTTGAATTTGCGTCAATCTCGGTCAAAAAAAAGGAAATCCAACAAAATTTTTTGAAATCACTGTAGCATTTTTTTTTATTCCACTGAAATTTAGAATCTCAACCCGTCAAAATCGGAAATCTCATCCGAGCACCCGTTGCCCGGCCAAAGTCCGAAATCAAATCCGTTAAAAAAAACCATGTTCCATCGCGGCCTTCAGATCGTTCACCTGGTTTAAATCGAGCGACCCGTTGCCCGGCCACAAATTTGAACCGTAGCCCGAATGCCCGATGCTTAAAGAACTGATGATCTTGCCGTTCATGGAGAGGAACCCGATACGAAAGTGTTCATTCGTTAGCACTTGTCTCGGTAACATGTGACGTGAAGTGCGAACAAATAGAGTGGTATTCGCTGAATTTTCCTCGATACGAAAACCACATCCTACTGGTCACCCCCGCCGGCGAATCCCGCACCGCCGCACGTCTCCTTCCCACCCGGCCACTTCCGCCCGACGCCGTCGCCATCCGCAGACTCCTAACCGCATCGTCATCACCTGAAAGCAGCATGCCACCCTCCTCACCTCCACGTTCTCCTCCTCTTCCGCCACTCCCCTCCCACTTCCCCGCCTCGCACTCACCCAAAAGGCCGAAACCCCAGACCCGAACCCTACCGCCGCCGCCAACCCGCCATGGCCTCCGCCGATGCCGGTGATTACGTACTAGACGAAGACGACGATGACTTCTTCGCAGAGCTCAACTCCCACCCCTGTCGCGGCGGCTACGATCTCGCGGCCACCTACTGCTCCCCTCTCCCGCCCTCCGCCTCCATTTGCGACCCTGTCTCCATCCCCCACCGCCGCCTCCTCCACCGAATTCCCGACGCTGCCTTCTCCATCTCCCGAGCCGCAGACTCCAGATGCGGAGGAGCCCTATGGCAACGGGGAGGAGGCGCCGAGGGAGCCGGTGTCTGAGTCGCCGGAGGTGTTCCATAGGCTGCCGTACGGGGTGGGGGCGGGTGGTGCGGGCGCGGTCTCTGCAGGAAGTGCTTGAGGGCGTTGGATTACCTGTTCGGATACTCGGCTGAGTATTGTGAGCCGCGGATTGGGGTGGAGAGGTACGGGGTTCCGGTTTACGCGAGCAGGAAGGGAGGCGGGGAGGAGGCTTTGGCCGTGGAGGTGGTGGAGGAGGTCGTGCCGCCGGCGGTCGGTAGGGTGGTGGAGCCGCACGACACCGGTTCAGCTCTGGTTCAGAACAATGTGGTGGGTAACTGTTCTCTGTTTTCTGAATGCATGGCTGTTGTTCATGGTTCATACGCTAGTTTAATGTTATGTTGATGTACCAGCGTCACTATCATGTGGATGGAATTGCATCTTTGTGATTTTGCAAGAATGCAAGCGATAAAATATCAAGAAAGTGTGTGTCATTTATGTACTTGATGGGAAATTGAAAATTCTTCAGTATTTTGTGTATGTGAAGAGCACAAATGTTTTCTCCCCCCTTAGAAAATAGTAAATCATTTTGAAGTTGAGTGCTGTTTGTACTTCGAGCTCTATTGATCTAGAAACTTTTGAAATCTTGTAAAATTTAGTTGACAAAGAGAATAGTTCTGATACTTAAATGTATGTTGCTAGGTGTGCTTTGTATTTGAGAAGTGAGCGACATCCGTGTTATTGTATTGCAGACATTTGATCTTAGGAGCTCTTTCTGAATACTGATTTTTATGTTGTGGTTCAGGAGGTTATAGTCACTGCTCATATTGGGGGATCATGAGGAGATTAGAATTTAGATGATTGTGTCCTTGTGCGAGGGCAGTTCCCATAAAATTGCACTCTGCTAAGGAAAAGACTTATGTCGGGACAGTTCTCACTCCTAAGAGGTGGGCACTCGGGCCGGTTTTTTTGGTCGGCCGAAGGTACAACGGGTCTGATCCGGTACAAAGTGGGTTGTGCCGTACCGGCATGACACTGTAGCACAGGCCGTACCGGGCCCGAGAATTGGGCACGATGGGCGGCACAGTCCGGCTCGACACTATAGCACGGGTCGTGCCGGGCCCGATGACCCAGGGTATGGGGAAGAAGCCCACGATGGGCGGCACAGTCCGGCTCGGCACTATAGCACGGGTCGTGCCGGGCCCGATGACCCAGGGTATGGGGAAGAAGCCCAGCATGAAGATCATCGACCCGCACAGCATGAGACCATGGATGCACCCAACAGCATGACGCCAACCCCGCCGTCGACACCTGAGAGAGACGGGCAAGAGGGGAAAGAGAGCTGAGAGAGATTGAGAGACGGTGCAAGAAGCTGCTCTCTCTCGCCCGTCTCTCTCAATCTCTCCCTCTCTCGTCCGTCTTTCTCAATCTCTCTCGCCTATCTCCCTCACTTTCTTTCTCTCCCATTGCCCCCTTTCTCGTCTGTGTTCAGCACATCCCCCTCGCTCTCTGTAACTGTTCAAGAATAAATAAATTTTAGTTCTTTTTTCCATAATATTCGTGTCCACGCCTCAACTCCATACGTCTCCAGCTCCTTTTCTCTCGTCGCAATAATGCAAATGGGCCGGGCTTGAATAAATAAATTTTAGTTCTTTTTTCCATAATAGTTGTATCCACTGCCTTAACTCTATGTGTCTCCGTCTCCTTTCCTCTTGTCGCAATAGTGCAAATGGGCTAGGCCTGAGCTGGCACGACACGAAGCAGGCATAAAGCGCAAATGGGCCGTGACTAGGCACGCCAAAGGCGAGCTGGACGGGCACGGCGGGCACGACGGGCCGTCGAGGTTTGGTATGGTTCAGACATAAAGCACGATGAACCTGTGATAGGCTGGCTCGGCATAACACGACTCCCACCTCTACTCCTAACTTTAGGGACTAATTCCTAATCTTCACCCATAGGTTGGTTAGAACGCTGGCTCCTCATCTCAGAATGCCCCCATAAAAATGCACTCCACACTTTGCTTCTCATGATCCTGCAACTGACTCGTTGGAACATCTCATGATATGAGATTTGACTGACTTGAAAAGGAGAAATGAAAAATTGATTATTTACTGTACATGGCTCTTTTTCGCTTGTAGTACCCATAAGTAGTGTGACTGTTGTCTTGTGATTATGACTGTTGATTGCGTTTATTTTGGAAATAGAACTTGTGCTGGCATGGCAATGAAAAGAGAGGAGACCTATACTTACAGCCAGCCCATGTGCAATTTGTATGGTAGGCCCTCTTTGGAGCAATCTTATGGTCTTCATGGTGTTTCGGACAAGTCTGCTTGGCTTCCAAATTTCAGCTTCAAGGAGTTCCATCAAGCAGAAGATTCTCAGTATGAGGTACTTTTGGAGCGATGGTCAAGATTAATTTTAAATGTTTAATTTCAGTATGTCTAGTTATTCATAATTAAAAAAAGCATCATGATAAATAGGTAGAGACAAGAAAAAGGGATAAAATAAACAAATTTGTTGCAAGTATTTTTAGATGCTTAGTAAGACACCAGACAGTTTCGTTCACGGTCTAGTACTATTCATATTTTGTTTTGGTTCAAGCTTATGCTCCACTTGAAACCTTTAGTCATCACGGTCTCAGAATTTGGGCTATTATCAATATCATGCCTATACCCAAGGAGATGCTCTTAAGTACGATACAATAAGTACATACTCTTGTGTACATATCTTTGGTCTGGTTGCTTTGCTTTGTTCAACATTTCTTCGTAAAACTTTTGTCATTTAGAGCAATTCTTTAATCGTTGTAACATAATCTCCATTTTCTCATTTTTTTTTCATGATAAACCTGTAATATGGGATGAGATAGCCTTTTTTTTTGTTGTATGATGGGTCAAACTTTGATTTATCCCAATCTACAGACTATTTCTGAAAATCTGAAGTTAGAGAGGCACATTAGGGCCCGGTTCAGGGCAGTGCCAGGCTTGGAATTTAAGGCCTGGTAGTCCATCCAGTCAGGTCTTCCTTGAGAGATTGTGTTCTGCTTGTATTTCAGTGTCCAAACACACCAGGTCATCCCAGGCCATAGGGCTCGACGACCTAACCTGATTGGCCCGAACCGGCCTTTCGGAGTTTCGCTAGTCTGTCCTGGCCTTGGTTTTGCTCAGGTCTTGATTTATATTATAGTCCTGGATCTTGCTTAGATTGTGCATCTCCAATGGCGAAAGGGTCAGTGAGAATAGAAACTATGGATGGAAAGACACATTGGTTATGAAGCTTAAGATTGCCTTGTCGCCTGCACTCATCTGGGATAGTTTTACAAAGAAGTAATTTGTACGAGCTAGTTGCGCTTTCTGCTTTGTGACCGTCATACATGACAGCTAGAGTGAACAACCCTTTTGGAAGGCTTGGGATCTGATATGGATCAGTTCCTGATCGCATGGAAGTTGTCAAAATTCCTGGTTCAATATTTAGTGGAAACTGTGGAGCATTGCATGGAGCATCACAGGACAAAGTTAATAAATCAAGTTTATTCTCAGATATGTTTAAATCATGTCTGACAAAAAAAATCACTTTATCATAACTGAAATGGTAAATCTTCATGTTTAGATTTAGAATCGGGCATGCCTTTGACTGAACACTTCAATTAGATGGGACTGACAACTGTTCTCCTAAAGTACACTTTTCTGATAGGAACTTCATTCTCTCTCTCTAGCTTGCAGCATTCTCTAGTATCCGGTGAACAAGGATTAAAATCTCCCCGAAATTTCGCGAGATCTCGCTTTCTAAACGTGGACGAGTTTTGAAATGCTAGCCGGAATAAAAAAATTCAAAAAAATTGAAATGCCGAAATCTCGGGTTTTTATCCCGATTTTTGAGTTTGGATGACCGGATTTGACCGAAAATTGGTCAATAACCCTTAATAATGTCATCTTGAATGAAAATTTGATGAAAAACAGAATTTTTGACACATTTTTTAAAAACTGCAAAAACACTGTCGTATTTTTATAACATTGTACAAGATTTATCATGATATGAAAAATTTATGGTACCATCCTAAGAAGTCTAGGATCATACATAAAAATTTTCAAAGTATTTTAATTTCATTTGTTATCTTTAAAAAATAAAAAACAGATTGAATATAATTGAGACACTAACATTGTTAGAATTTTATAATTTTTCTCGAGAGTGATCATGATCCAAAATTTTTATGAGAGCTTAATAATTGCCTCAGTACCATTCTATAAATTTTTTAAAAATTTTAATTTTTTTTTGTTTGCTCAATCAAATCTATGTAAACATTGAACTTCATTTGTTATATTCCAAAAATCAAAAAGAGAAAGAACATACATGGTACAGTGCCTTGTAAGAATTTTATAAATTCACTGGAGTGTGACCATGATTTAAAAATTTTATGAGATCTTAATAATTTACTTAGCACCATTATGTAAAATTTTCAAAAATTCTAAACCTTTTTTGATTGCTAAAGCAAATCTATGCATTGATCATCAGGCTTTTATCAGGATGTAGTACTGTCAGAATTTTTGAAAATTCTTGAAGCTTTATTATCATCTAAATATTTTATAGAAACATTATTGATACATAAGGACCATTCAAAAAAATTTCAAAAATTTCTAACGTGGTTTGAACCATTTTTCATTTTGATGAAGTTTGCGAGTAGGGCTTTTAACAGGACAGTAGCACTTTCTGAATTTGTAAAAATTCATGAAGTTTTATCATCATCTGAAAATTTTATGGGAATATTAGTGATATTTTAGAACTATGAAATTTTTTTTAAAAATTTTCTAACCTCTTTTGTTCCATTTTTCATTCGGTTCAAATTTGCCGGTCAGAGTTTTAACATGACAGTAGCAATGTTCGAATTTTTAAAAATTCCTCAGGCTTGGTAATCATCTGAAATTTTTACGATAACATTATTAATGTGTCAGGAATATGCAAAAAAATTCAAATTTTTTTGACTTCGTTTGAACCAGATTTCGCTTGGTACAATTTGGCCGAGATCTCAGTAAAACCGGCTAAGATCTCGGATTTCCCGGTGGAAAAAAAACCGGATTTGAGATTCCGTTTTTGTGTTTCGTTTGAAATTTGTTCAAAATTCCAAGATCTTGGTGAAATTTTGTTCTTTAGCCACCTCTAAGATGTCGAGCGAAAACGAGATTTCAAACTTTGCTGGTGAATACGGAGACACTGGGGCCTGTTTGTTTCTCCCTACTATCCTCGAGAAGTAGGAACTTTTGAGCAGGCCCATGGTGATGAGCTTGTATGTTTTCAGCAAGATTGGCACAATTTAAGCCATTGGAACATGTCCATGGAACAAGGTTTTAAATCACGATTTTCACGGCAAGATCAAAAAAAGCTACTACAGCTATCGCGGAAGCTATACTTTATCGTGTTCTTAGTATTAAAATATTAAATATGTATATAGTATAAGTCACCTCCAAGTAAATCATTAAACCATGGTACTCCCTCCGTCCAAAAATATAAGGCGTATTTTGACTTTGCACAAAGATTAAGGTTGCATTGAAATTGAGAAAGATATGAGAGAAAATGACTTAGACGCCCCTACTTAATTGTGTTGGAAGATGAGAGATATACTTTGTGTGGGTGGTAATGAATAAATGCATATTGTTGAGAGAGAATAATAGGGGTATAGAAGGAAAGACCTCATTAAATCTACATGCAAGCCTTATATTTATGGACAAGGACACTAAAAAAAATAAGCCTTATAAACTTGGACAGAGGGAGTAGTCTAGAAGGTATTAATATTTTTATAATAAAAATATGAGTTAAGTTCGGAATCAACAAATATGCTAATACATATTAAAGACCATAACTGATAACTATATCATAATGTTCTTAACAATAAGTACTTACTCACTAAGAAATATGAATGCAAGATTATTGAAAAGGGCTAGATGAGGTATTTCACTAGGTTTTCTCATAGTTTAGGCTTATAAGAGATGCATTTGAGCCTTCTAGTAATGTTGAATTTTAAAATAGGCTCAATGTTTTAGTCTGTAGGTTTCTATGTAGGATAGCGGAGCTATCGCTAGCTACAAGCTATGACATTGCTAACTATAACGTTTGTAACTAATATAGCAGAACATTGAACCGTAGCTTCGCGTATGGGTCCAAAAATGCTGTAGTGCACTATAGGGTGGCTATAGCTAGTAGGGGTGGGCATTCGGTTAGTTCGGTTTAATTGGTTCGTTTTTTTTAAATCTGTTTTCAGAAACTGCCAACCGAAATCCTAAGTTAAGAAAAGAAAACCGAACCGAATTTTTTTTCGGTTTTTCGGTGAACCGAACTACAACACAAGATCGCTCAGCTGAAGCTTTCCAAACCGCGTCATGCCCGCCCGGCGCTCGTCCACGCGGACCCCGCCTCGACCACGGCCTCCCACCCGCGCGCTTGCTGTCACCCCGCCCGTGCCCACCGTCGCTGGGGAGGCGAGGCGGGGCTGCAGAGTACGAAGAGAAGTGATGGGTCGACGGCCAACGGGGGTGACAAGCAGAGAGGGCGGGAGGGAGCTGCGCGCGCCGTGCGGGGAGAGGGAGGGAGGTGGCGAGGCCGCGGGGGCATAGGACGGCAGGAGATTGGGAGGTCGGAGGGAGGGGAGGGGGCGGGAGGCCGGGAGCTGGGAGGAGCTGTGACCGCGAGCGGGGAGAGGGAGGGAGACGGCGGCGGTGAAGGAGGGACTAGGAGGGAGGCGAGGGGGCGCGGAGGGCGGAGTGCTCGGTTGGCCGGATGCCGTGGAGACTGGAGAGGGGGCGTGGGGAGAGGGAGGGAGGCGACGGCGAGGGAGGGACTAGGACGGAGGCGAGGGGGGCGGAGTGCGCGGACGGCCGGACGCCGTGGAGACTGGAGAGGGGGCGCGGAGAGACGGAGAGTGATGGTCTGATGGTCGATGGAGCCATGGAGGCAGGAGGCGAGCGATACTTCGGTTTGTTCGGCTTCGTAGATTCCAAAATTGAACCGAAAACCGAATAGTATCGAAATAAAAACCGAATAATAAACCGAAAAAACCAAAATTTTCGGTTAATTCGGTTTGGTTTTTCGGTTTCGGTTAAAAATTGCCCACCCCTAATAGCTAGCTATTTAGAGCACTGCCATAGAAGATGTCTCTCAAATTACTAAACCGGTAAGAACAAGCATAAAAGCTGACATTTTATATCATTATATAAATGTAGATCAGGGCATACTCTTCAATTATTTGTGTGATCTTTTCTTTATCTACTTGTTTCTTTCATATACATCTGAATATATTTGCTTACATTTTTGTTGCCAGCATAGACTTGTTGTCGAGCTTGATCTTTCGGTGATGTTCTGATGTAAAAAAAACACTGTACTTTTGTGCGTTTTAAATTTATTGCTGTGATTTTATGGGAGTGCCACTGAAGATTGCCATTCATTCTCTGATACAAAATATTATAATTTAGCATTCACAGTTTTTTTATGAATGTAGTACTACGCTAAAATTGCTTATTTCCATATTCTTCAAAACATGAGCATAGCTTACGCTAAAATTGCTTATTTCCATATTATTCAAAACATGAGCATAGCTTTGTTGTGCATACTAAGGCAGTTAAAGTTTTCTGAATTCTACCTAATAACGGTGTTGTACTTGAATTTGAATTTTGCTTGAAATAATTTACTGAAGAATATATTTCATGTGGTATACTATTATCTCTACTACTTCTAATTAGGAGTTGGTGACGGTCCGTTCTCCTCCAGAGCACCTGATCTGTTGGATCTAGCACAAATGGCTGAGATAGAAGGAGATTGTTACATAGTTTACAGTTTATCTGGCCAACAAATTTTTAAAATTTTGAATCAGCTTAGTTTAAAACGTTAGCCGCATCGATCTCGACTTGACGTTAGAAAAGAAACTAACAGAATCAATTAGGATGTATGAACGTTTAATCTTGTCAAACTGTTTGAGTTGCTGGAGCTCATCCTCGCTCTTATTCTTGAGCTTGGCGCGATACTGGCAGAAGCTCTAGAACTGATACACGAACTCGTCGATCATTCCCAGAGCTATTGGTTGGGAAGCTGCATATTGACGACGCTGTGGAGGACGACGCTGAAGACGTCACAGCAGTTGTTACATGACTCGATCAGGGCGGTGGCTGGCGGTTAGCGGGGATAGGCGCACGTAGGCGTGGTAGTACCAGAGCTCACGGTAGAGGAGGAGGAAGACGTGGTCGACATCATAGTAGGGAGCGATGGCCTCGGCGGAGGGCTAGGGCGTATTGCGGAAGAGGCGATCGGAGATGCGCTGGAAACCGCCCTCGTATATCCGGTGGATCTCGTAGACGTTCTTGTCGCAAATGTGTCAGTACAGGTGCACAACGAATGTCTTCACCGAGTCCGGCATGTAGCTGGGGTCGTACACGTCGGCCCAACCGTGCGGCGGCGGTGCGTCGTTCTCCCGGTCGTAGGCCGACGCCATGGTGAGCAGGGGATTGCTTAGGGTTCGGGGGTTGCAGCAGCGGCGTGCGGGTCGGATGCTGGAAGCATTGCGTTTAGAGTGGGGTTTTTGCGGGCTAGTGCTTGCGGCCTGGCGGACCTGGGAAAGGGCGGGATGACGATCGGCAGGGCTCTATGGGTCGTGAGATTTCGCGTTTTCGGTTGGCTCGTCCAGTGCCGTTTCAGCATGCACCAAACAAACCCGTGTATTTACCCCCACATGGGAAAAACGCTAGAGTCAGATTGAACCACGCCACCATCTGATTAGAAGCACGCGCACGGTGGCGACTCACCAGTGCGCGAAATTTTTATGATTTGATGAATTGATTTAAACATTCAACCATTGCACATTCAGAGTGAACAGTATCATTCAGACAGGATTAGTGCTCTTTGCAAATAATTTTTTGATCGTAAATTGAGTTTTCTTTGCAACGCAAGGGCACATGACTAGTTAGCCTTATATGCGTGTGAGGTGACAGGTTATAGTGTCTGATCATCCGATGTGTTTTGCGAAGCTTCTGCATGGCTTTGTATTGACACAGTGTAAATAGTGTGTACACCTGAACTCCATTGTTGAACCATTGTATATGCATTTGCTCACTCCCATTTGTCGCATGTCAATATGCCATGCTTCTTGGAAACTTTCGGATGCTTTCCTGGGAAATAAGATCGAACCTATATTGTTCCCAGGATCTGGTAGTTTATCTAACTTTACACAATAAAATCATTTACCACATACAACTTGCGGGGTGATTATTTCTACAATATGAATGGTTCCTTCTGGCCCTTTGGGGAGCACTCGACATACAGCGTATAATCCAAATTGATGTAATGTTACTCGAGATTACTTGTACCTAATCGTATGTATGTATACTCAGTAAAAATCTAAATAAACAGTTATGTATGATTAAGAGATTATCTACCAAATGTGAAGTTTTATACATGCCAAATTAAATCGTTTACTTCATTCCTCAGTAAAATTACATGTGTTTTCTTTGTGTATCTGTCAGTACCCTTTAAGGTTGATAGTTGAGTTGTTTACAGGGGTGGAGCTGGGCTCAGACCACTCGGGCAATGGCCCGAGGATTGGGTTTGGTAATAGTAGATACCCCTTATATATAGACAGAAACTTTTAGCCCACGGCAGTCTATCCTGAGGTCCACTAACCAACCCGAGATGTCAAGCACAACCCATATTCCTTCCCTCCCTAGCCCACCAAGGCAGCGCCATTGCCGTCCATGTTAGCCTATGACCCACGCATGGAGAAGCCGAGAAACCCTGTCACTATCAGGCTCACACCACGCTCTCCCTCCCAGCTTCCGCATGGCCTGCTCGACTGCGTCGCCTACTCTCTCTCGCTTGCCTTGCGCATGCATCTCCTCACATCACCTTCTCTCTCTCACTCGATTGCACCCCCTCGTGTCATCTCCTCTCTCTCTCTCGCGCACACATGAGGACGAGATAAAGGCGAGGCACAGGCCACACAGTGGTAGCGCAAGCTCTGAGATCACGAACACTGTGCCCTCAAATCAATTGCTGGCCAACAACTCTAGGTGATTTTCTATTAACCTTTTACTTTGTCACATTGTATTACCACATTCGGAATTCACCGATTAGGGATTACTTGATTGGATTCAGTTTGACATAATATAAATACATGATGAAGAGAACTAAGACATTGATATCTTATTTTCCATCACAGTTATAGTCCAACCAATCCCCTCGAGAAACAACATGGTATGGTAATTTAAGCGAGATGTATTAGCAAGCATTGAAGATAAAAAGATTCTATAACATTTTGAAAATATGATGTCTCGTAAGCAAAAACTACCTCGTGATTTTTGTGCTAGTGGTATGTTACATTCCTGTTTTGTAATTTGAAACAATAGTTAACTTTGTAGTTTTGTGTCT
Organism: Otatea glauca; assembly: GCA_036346275.1. NCBI lineage: Eukaryota > Viridiplantae > Streptophyta > Magnoliopsida > Poales > Poaceae > Otatea > Otatea glauca. Next base: position 24,890,627 of record CM070715.1, read on the forward strand.
CTAATTTACATATGCAATTTTGTCTTTGCGGGTTCAGGTTCTTATACTATTGTTAATAAAAATATGATAGGCTCGGATGCATCAAACCAAGACATTTGGTGTTAGTTATAGCCTCTAGTTTTTACCCCGAGGTTTATCGGAATCCTGGCTCCTTCAATAATTGTTTATGATATATTTTTTTTCTAAGACTTGCTATATATTAGGTCTGGAATTGGATGATCTCAAATCACTCTCTTTCAACGCTGTACACATATCACTAATATAATTTGATTGCACTTATTCCACCATTTTCTTGGTCTAATACGTAATTACCTGTATAAGAGTCGAGTCATCTTACATGTCTGCTAAATTGATTAAAAAAAAGGTAAACTGATTATTTAAGGTTTCCTCTGTCAAGTAGCTCCTCTATGATTATTTCTCCTGCTTAGATGTGCTGCATGACAAGATGTGAACCCATCCTATCCAACATAGACATCTTGCATATCTAATGAACATTTTCGTCTTCACTGCATTTAGCAACAATTACTGTTACAAAAGGTCCTGGAATCATCTTGTTTCAGGTTATCAAACTTACCCAAAAGTCCATTCCAAGAGGGAAGGAAAGCTCGAGACTTTGCCACATAGGGAAATTCGTTGGTGCCAAGGGGTTCCCGCGCCCCCTTTTGCAAATAGTACATGATGCATTGTTCCAATATTATCAGCAAAAATTCATGGATGAAGTACATAATTGCATATAAACGTATGTGAACCTGTAGAGTTTCAAAATCAAACTCGTCTCTCGTATGGAGAACTAGAAATGACAAGTAGTACTTGTAATACGTATGGATACTGCTTGGTTGGTTGTTTCTCCTTTTTGTACCGTATAACATGGACAAATTTGATATTGATATTTTGTAGGTTTATATTACTTTATGTGTACCGTGTTCACATTTTTTTAAAAAAATTAGAGCAATGCATCATGTATTTTTTGCAAATGGGGGAGCGGGAACTTTGCTATCTATCTTACGTCTATGAGTTAAGTGTTGCTCAACAGTTAACAATAATGTATCGTCTTCGTCAAAATTCTGGCGAAACTTTGCGACAGTTTATTAAAAGGTTCGTAGAAGTACGCAACACCATCCCTAATATTTTCGATAGCTCTGTGATTCGTGCTTTTAATCAGGCTGTCCGCTATAAGAGATTCACTGATGATCTCAACAATCATCCACCGTTTACCATACCAGAGCTTTTCGATATGGATGACCGGATGCGCATGAGGCTATTGAATGGAACCGAATGATTGATAAAGGCCATGCTCCACTACAACCTGGTCTCTTGGCATCAGAGGATCATAAGATGCAGAAAGTCTCTAAGTCTGAGGATCATAAAAGGGTGAATAAGAAAAAAAAACAAAATGCCCACCGAGAAGTGACAGGAATTACAGAAAGATCAACATACTCCAAGAGAAAGGCACCTTGGAAGAAGACAGTTGGTCGCCAGGACGACCAGTCTGGATCTAAGAATCTTGGTGCGACCAGTGGCAATGATCGTTGGTGTCCGTTACATAAGGTTTCAGGACACGACCTACGGAACTTCCGTACATGGAAAAAATCGCATGAAAGATTTTTACTCTAGTAAGGGTCCTATGCCAACCTTACCAGAAGATTCAAGCAGCAAGGATGCAGATGGTGACGAGAAAATGGGCTATCAAAAGTCTGTCAATCATGTCAACGTTATATTTGGCGGCTCATTTGCATACACCTCAAAAAGGTAATTTAAAACTGCATAGAGGGAGGTGAACAATATCGATAGCGGGGTTGGAAAGCCATAATACCCCAAGTGGTTGGAAATCGGACTCACCTTCAACAGGCAGGATTGCCCAAAAGTTACGTTAGTTCCCAGAAAGCTCCCATTAGTAGTTTCTCCTACTATTAGCAATTGCAAAGTTGAAAGGGTTTTAATTGATAGGGGAAGTTCTCTGGACCTACTTTTTATTCATACTTTGGATGAGATGCAAATCTCTCGTTCAAAAATAAGGCTTGTTACGAACCCATTTTTTGGGATAGTACCTGGTTCGTTCATAACTCTAATGGGGCGGATTGTATTACCTGTCACCTTTGGAAATGCTGACAATTTTAGAACAAAATTGATTTCAATTGAGATTTTTGATTTCGAGTCAGCATATAATATCATTTTGGGTAGACCATTGCTAAACAAATTTATGGCAGCAACTCATCATGCCTACCAGAGCTTAAAAATTCCTGGTCCGAAAGGCGTGATTACTGTGCAAGGTAACCAATTTACTGCACTTAATTGTGATCGCAAATAACTCGTAATTGTTGATCAATTACCATTAGGTGATGCTAATGATGCAGAAGATACAAGCAAATCTAGCAAGACAGAGAGGCTGAAGCTAGTTCCCCAGCCCAATGAACAAATAAAGCAAGTTCCCATTGATCCTGTCGACCAGTGAAAAACTATTCGGATAGGATCATCGATGGATGCCAAATAGGAAGACGCGCTTATCGCTTTCCTCCAGGCTAATACATATTTGTTTGCATGAAACCATCCGACATGCCTGGGGTCCTAAGAGAATTGATAGAGCACAGGTTAGCCATTCGGCCTAACATACGACCAGTGAAGCAGATGCTATGGCGATTCGCTCCTGATCGGTAAGAAGCTATCCGATAAGAGTTGGATAAACTCTTGGAGGCTGGTTTCATTCGTGAGGTTGATCATCCTGATTGGCTTGCGAATCTGGTCATGGTCAAGAAAGCAAACAGTAAGTGGCGCGTGTGCGTTGATTTTACCAGTTTGAATAAAGCTTGTCCAAAAGATAATTTTCTTTTGCCCAGGATCGACCAATTGGTAGATTCCACAACGGGCTGTGAATTGATGAGTTTCCTGGATGTATACTCAGGTTATCATCAAATAAGTATGGCAAGTAAAGATGAAGAGAAGACTTCCTTCATAACCCCATTCGGTGTCTACTGTTACAGAAAGATACCATTCGGGCTGAAAAATGCTGGAGCCACGTATCATCGATTTATGCAGAAGACTTTTCATAGTCAGATAGGGCATAATATCGAGGCTTATGTTGATGATCTTGTTGTAAAGAGAAAATTTAGCTCTAATCATTTGTCAGACTTGGCTGACACCTTCAATCACTTGAATAAAAACAAAATTAAGATCAATCCAGAAAAGTGTATCTTTGGTGTTTCCTCTAAAAGTTGCTTGGTTTTCTTGTTTGTTTGAGTGGTATCGAAGTAAACCCTGAAAAGATCAAGGCTATTGAATCCTTAAGACCACCTTCTACATTAAAGGAGGTTCAAGATTTAACTGGTCGAATGGCTGCTCTCAGTCGCTTTATTTCAAGATCAGGGGAATGTGGATTGCCTTTCTTTAAGGTGATCCAAAAGCACGACAAATTTCACTGGTCGGATGAAGCAGATAAAGCCTTTAACGATATAAAAACTTATTTGCAAAGCCCGCCCACTCTGGTTTCACCCAGCTCTGGAGAGCCTTTGTTGTATACCTAGCGGCTTCCCATAGTGTGGTAAGTACTGTATTAATCGTTGAACGAGATCAAATTCAAAAACCTGTTTATTACGTAAGCGAAGTCTTACATGGACCTAAGGAGTGATACCCTCAGGTTCAGAAATTACTTTATGCTCTATTAATGGCTTGTAAAAAATTGAGACATTATTTCCAATCACATCGGATTACAATACCATCATCTTTTGCCTTGGCAAATATTTTACATAACCAAGAAGCAACTGATCGGATTGCTAAGTGGGCAGTTGAACTTGGGTCATTTGACATCCATTTCATAGCCCGAACAGCAATAAAGTCCCAAATTTCGGCAGTCTTCATCGCTGAATGGACAAACAGTGAACCTTCTATACAAGAGGATAAGACTGATACCGATCACTGAAAATTGTACTTTGATGGTTCTCAAGAAATAAAAGGCTCGGGGGCTGGCAGACATAGTACTGGTTACACCTCAAGGTGATCAACTAAAGTATGTAATCCAGATACATTTTCCTGCTATCAATAATATAGTAGAGTATGAAAGTCTTCTAGCCGGGCTCCGAGCAACAAAATCCCTTAGAGTCCATCGGCTACTTGCGGTGGGTGATTCGCAACTAGTCGTAAACCAGGTTAGCAAGGAATACAGGATGTCCAATGAGGTAATGGCTCACTACCTAGATGAAGTGAGGAAATTGGAAAAAAACTTTAGTCATTTCGAAGTCCAATATATTCCGCGAAAAGATAATCTCTTAGTGGACCAGTTATCAAAATTGAGTTCCTCACAATCACTTGTTCCAACAGGTGCATTTCTTGAATATCTGTCTAAACCTTCTATAGCAACATCCTCGATCGCTGCGGCCAATGGTGGTTCGCCGACTATGCCGCGATAAGGCCGAGCATGACCTCGCCGGCGTCGATCATATCGCTCACGCCAATGGCGACATCCCGACCGGTGTTGTTGTAGAGGCAAGATGCAAAGGATCGCCGTTTCCAAGTTCATGATGGAGGTAATTATGTTTGAGACATCGTCGTTGTTCTGCGCCATTGGACTTACCATATCCGGGATGTGGCCGGTGATCCTCCTGTCTGCTGTCGGCCTCTGTTTGCCCGTGCTCAATGGCCGCTATGCTCGTAGATTAGAGCAGTGCTGATAACGTGTTGTAGAGTAGAGATTGAACTTGAGAATGAGATATCACTTTTTATTGCACATGTGTTACATATTTATACAAGCTAATAGGTGGAAATTGGTGGTGTCCAAAAGACACCCATTCTAAGAGTTGACAGTTAATTGCTCACTAAACTCGTTAACAATTTTGTTGTCATGGGAGCCAACTTCCAATAGAAATATTCGCTTTTCATGCTCTCTAATAAACTTTTTCTGCAAATATGGTATTCTTCCAAATAAATTTGTAAAAATGGTGCTCTCCCCGACCGTGGAATGCATGGCAGATGACATGTATCACGTGTCGTGCCTATGGATCTCGGTAAGTTTTTGGGCGCGCGACAGGCTGGTCTGCCGTTGTAGCAACGCTATGCCCACCTCGGTGCCACGCTCCCCTAGCTTAGAAGGAGGTTCTGTGAGCTCGGTAGTAGGCCTATTGAAACCCCCATGCTCGACAGCTCTAGTCGCTAGCTTGCCGTAGGCCTGGAAACCTATCGAGGTCTATGAGCTTAGCAGGTGATACGTGTCACCTGTCGTGCCTTCCGCAGTTAGGAAGGAGGCTATTTTTATAAATTTATTGGGAAGTGCTCTAGATTTGAAAAGAAGTTTGTCAAGAGAACTGAAGAAGCAAGGCTTCGCAAAATGATACCTAGTTTTCAGTAGGTATTACAGCCAGCTTAAATACTGGCTTAAGCCTATTCCTTAGGTATGCTTCCCTCTTCCCAGTTACTTTTGGCCCGCAAAATAAAATCTGAATAGAAATGCTTTGCTTCATAACACCTAAGGTGATCACTGATTAATCCACAAAGCCCAGCCGCACACTTTATGTCCCCTTTTCTTGTGGATGGTGATCAATCGAACTATCAAACCCACTATAGTGTTTGCTACAAGATTCTCCTTTTATATCTTTGTGCTTTGTTTTTTTATAATTCCTGCCCTTCACCCACATTCCCAGCTAGTGTAAAGGGGGGTTAAAAGGCCCGTCTTGCACCTGCGGAGAGGAGAGCATAACACGCTTATTGCTCTGCCACTGCCACTAGAATCATATAAAGTGGTATACTTGGAGTTGGAGTCGTGGACAATGTTTTTCTTGAATACTGTTTATATCACATCATTTTTTTCTTAAAATGTAGCACCAAAGCATGTTTTTTTTCTTTCAAAAATGGTCACTCTCCTCCACCGCGAAAGGCACGACAGGGGAGTGCGGAATCTGCTTGGCTATGTGGCAGCACGTGTGAGTGCGGAAAGACACGCTTCCGCACCCAGGAAACGTGGAAGGCATCCTCCCGCGCTACCCCAGCGCAGCAGTCTCACGCACTGTGTCCGCTCCCATGCGTGCGCAAAAGCGCGTCCACACGTGCGTTGCCAGCCCACGTATGCGCTCTGTGCTACCCGCTCATGTCGATCGCGTTGCCAACCGCGCTCACTCGCGCGCTCCCACGCTCGTGCATGCTATCGTGGCGCCCGCTCGGTTCCATGCTCCCTGAGCACAGCAGGAGACATGTGTCGCCTTCTGCGTTGATAGAGGTAACTATTTTTGTAAATGTATTTTCGAAGGGGCTAGTTTTTTTTTTAAAAACGAGCTACAAAACTAGATGTGCACAGTGTTGTTTTTCTTTAGCCTGGTAAGAGATCGGGGACTATACTACTAGAATTGTCGATCCATTCATTTGTGGGTGGACTTATGCTCGATGTCCTTTCTTTATTGAAATCATGATCCATTATATATGATCATCCAATGTTACCCTGCCATGTTTGCTTTCACCTTTTACCCTAGGGTGTTTTTTTGATTATATGTAGACGTGTAGCAGACACCAGTCATTGCATTCGTATTATTATTCTTGGTAAAACAAAACTTGGCATTTATCATCCACCGGTTAATGTGTTATACATAAAGGAACTGATGAAGTACACAGCGGGTACTGTACCGCTGACTTTTAAGTAGTGCAACCAAAAGACAGCTGAAAAACCTGAAGTGTATCAAGAGATTAGGATGATCGAGTGGTTTGTTCAGCGCATCATAGCTGCATGCAGGTGTGATTGAGATCTTATTTTTCTTTTTAGAGAAAGAATTATCAATTTTCGTTGTGCACATCCACTTGCAATGGCATCTCATAAAGGACCTTGGACCTTGGTAAAGGGCCACAAAACACGTACCACACATCAACATGGATCTAAACAAAGGCCTAGTGAATGCAATGCCATATGTAATCTATTACTTCCATCTTAGTTGTAAGAGTTTGCCATTTGCCATCTTAGAGGCCTTTCCTTTATTTTAAGGCTGTCGTACGAAGACAAAGCTGATGGGCATTATTGGGAAACATGTAGGCCCGTATGATCTGATGACTCTCATCGGATGCACTAATTAATTAGTTCAATTATTAAAAATGGAAAGTGCAGAGATGGATGCGGATTATACAGACAAAGCCCATTAGGATAATTTGAACGGACAGGAGGCACTAATTAATAATACGAAATGGCTTGTCTTCATACGTCCGTTTTTTTCTGAACGTTTGCAACATTTTTTTCCACGTGTGAAATATTTTCTTCCTACACGTACAACATTTTTCTTTGATAACAATAGAAATGTTCGCGCAAAATAAAATATTGCAGACATTGAAAAAAATATTGTAGACGTGGGAAAAAAATATTGCACGACGAGTTCGAGAAAATAAACAGTAATTAATAATAATAATGATGACGACGACGACGACGACTTTGTTTGAGAGACCTATTCCCAGCCGGATTCCTACAATCTCAAACAAGACTTTACAGGGATAACCAAATACTTTACTCAACTTGCTTCCACTTTCTTTGGCTAATTAGCTGCTGTAAGAACAACCCTTGAAGTAGTTTATTTCACAACCATCAGTGGAATTCCTGCCTGCTTCTAATTAGCGTCCTTGGTGGGACGTACAGAAGAGACGGAGCTAAAAGAGGCCATCAGCGATCTCTGCCCGAAAATTTCGGCTGCGACGAAGAAGAATCCAACTGGAAGCCACATTGATGGACCCACAGGCGAGAAGAAAAGGATTGCTTGTTCGGAAGTATTATATACTATACCACACAACACCTGACGGTATGATTTCCACCGTCTCTCCCATCCCTTGCATGGGGCAATCGTCTCCTGTTCTGCCTTTTCCCTGTCTCTGTTGGATTCACTCGCGACAGTCCGCTGCTGCCTGGAATGCAGCTTTGACTAGCAAATATAGGAAGGACCCATGCAGGCCAGGGGTGACCGGGCCGGTGGGTGGGTGGTGCATGCTCAGGGGAGTCACTCACCATGTGGGTCTTGCAATCTTGTTCCCTTCAGATGACTAACTGGTGATTCAAGTCTAGCTGCTATTAAATCCACTGCTTCCTCTCCACGGGTTTACTGTTGTTGTTGTTGGAACTATAAAGCTACGAGTTAGAGTAGGTATAATAACAAAGCCTACTACCTACTTTATCTCTCATCCATATTATCTAGAGTAAACAATAAACTCAGCTCGTACAATAACTATCTTTAAAAGTTATCTCTAGAGAAACATTTTTAGCTATAATATTAAAGCTTGTATAATAACTATCTGTCATTCATGTCATCTAGAGTAAGCATATTTACTCCAACACGGGCTTTTGGCTGGCTATATTACGTTTTCCGTGCGATGTTGGCTGTTGCATGAGAACCGGTTCTCTTCTCTCTCATCTTTTCTCACTTTTCCACGTATGATAGAGCTGATGTGTACATGCTAATAATAAGCTAAGGTGACCTTATTGTTCCTCCACTTATGCATCGTGTTCTATAGTATATATGTCGTAACGATGGTGGTCCAACAGAATGTTGCGAATGTAGTTGGAGATTGATACATACCCGGTTGTAGTTATCTAAAATTGAGGCGAAATGGGAGAAGAGATGGTCATGACATAGCAATATGCTACTATTTGAACTTGCACCGTTTATAGCGCAATGCAGCCTGTAAATTACCTGAGCCTAGCCCGACACTGTCCAGATTTTGCTACCTTTTCAAGACTAACGCACAATTCGGTTGCGATCAGAATATTGTCAACGTTTGCCACTGAGTTGCTACTTAAATTTTGGATGGACATATCAATGATCAAACAGACAAATACTAGTAATTAATAACCTTAGTGTGCCATTTCATGAATAGGAAAAAGGTACCAGGGGACAACGTAACTCGAAATGAATGTTGTATTACCAGCTTGGATTAACAACTAGTATGACGTTGTAGGTGTGATCCATGGATCGAACCAAGTGGCGAGTGAAGCACAATAATGCTCATGGTGATAAGTTGAATTAGCATTGTACCATCGTATTCAATCGGCACGTTACTATGTTGGTGCCAGCGCAGTAGCACCCCTCGCTGTCAGTCTCTCAGCACGTTACTATGTTGGCACCCAGTGATTTCCTAGTTCCTACGTTTGCGGACAAGGTATGGGAGACAGCCACTAAGCAACTATGATAAAAGATGAGTTCGAACCCAGTAACACAACAAGCAACTTAATCTTTAGACTTCACATTACAGAACATGGGAACAACGAAGCAAATCTCTTGCTGACGCTCATTTCAAGTTTCAACCCTCGAGCAGCTGCAGCTCGGCCCAACGCAGCAAACACACCATAAATTCCTCTCCCTGTTCTAGTGTTCTCCCTCCTCGGATCCTGAATCTTTTTCGTGCATGCATATGACATGCTTTCCCCCTGCCCGGCACCAAAGCACCCAAAAGTCGGATGGACGCATACGTAAAAAATCGTTGCCCCGTGAGGGCACTGACTGCACTGCTAGTAGTAGCGTTTTACTTTTATGACTGCCATCTAGATGTGCAAGGACAGGCACTGACTGTCTGGCACGAGCACATGCTGCTGAATCAGTCGTGACTGACGACGACGACGAGAGGCGGCCATGTTGATGCAGGCGCTCGGCAGCGGATCAGGGCCCCCTCCCGGCCTCTTCGCCTGGCACGACAAAGTCTTGTCTTAGCCATCCTCCTGTGTGTATATCTGGTTCTGTACGGATAAAATTGAAAATAGTCTTTTTTTTTTCTCACCGATTAGAGAGACTTTTTTTCTTATAATTTTATTTCAAATGGGACAAATTTTTAAAAAAATGTGCAAAAAGAGAAAAAAAATAATGCTACTGGCATTGCATTAGGCTGAATTCCTTGACACCAAAACTCCCCCTCCTTTAGAAGGCGCAGCATGTGCTCGGCGTACGCGCACGCGCCCTACCACCCTCGCGTGCCCTTCATCATTCTGACGTGATGTAAAGGCGAAAACAACGGCGAAATGCTGTTCTCCTTTCGAGCCGTCGTCGAGCTCGCCGAGACGGGCTGGCGGCTGCAGCTTTGGATCTTGGTGCATCTCTGTACCATTCAAAAACAATTGCATCTCAAAAACGTCTCTGTCTTTTGGAAACTTAAAAACGTCAAGTTTTAGACAGGAGATTCCCATCGAAAATTCGAAATCCACTGGGTGAATTTACGGAGGAGGCCAATCATTGGGACGGATTAAAATCTGTAACCCTGGTAAGATGTGAGCCTAAGATCTCCGTATCTCTTCTCTAGATCACCATCCTGACCAAGACATTGTCTACGCAAGTGACAAATCGGATCCTGTCATTTGGTAGGGAGCCATCGAACAACTTCCTTTGTAGCATATATGTCTAAAAGCAACAGCGCCGTAACAACGCTTTACTATAAAACAGTGGCGGACACAGGACATAAATTTAGGGGTGCTAAATAGGCCTTCAAGTTTCAATCTTTTGACCGGCTTCCATAGCGACAGTGTAGTGGCGCCCTACGTTGGATAGGGATGCTAGGGGGTACCCATGGTGTGATCGGGGGTAGAGGGTGCTCTAGCCCCCTTGACCCCCCGCTTGGTTCGCCCCTGCTATAAAATACTCCTTCCGTCTAATTTTGTAAGGTTTATTTTTTAAATGATTTTGTCTATTAATATAAGGTTTGTATGTAGATTTAATGAGGTCTTTCCTTCTATACTCCTATTTACTCAATCTCAACTATATGCATTTATTTATTACCATCCATACAAAGTATTTTTCCATCTTCCAAGACAATTAAGTGGGGGTATCTAAATTATTTTCTCTTATATATTTTTTAATTTCAACACAACCTTAATCCTTATGCAAATTTAAAATACACCGTATATTTTTGGACGGAAAGAGTAGAACGGGAACTTATGTAGCTCATTGTTCACTCGGAAATCGTATCACACCATTTTCTTACACAAATGATAGTGATTCTCAACCCTACCGTTAGTAGTAGACTAGCAGTAGAATTTGGTACGACGTACAACGAAAGAATGTCTCACTGCCAACGAGAGCAAGAGACCGGGGGAAAATAATTGCGCCTAATTTAGAGCATAGCCAATTAATGGATGGTCCAGTTGCCAAGGCTTTCATCGGTGCATGAGTAAGGTGTGTGCTGATTTTGTCCGGTTTGCGTTATCTTAGGGAAGGACGGATGTGACGATTAGAGGAAGTGAATGATCATAATTAAATTTTTCTTCCACTCAATAGATCTAATCAAAATCTCACTTGAAACACTCAAACGCAAAAGAGCAAACAGATTGTGATGATCAAGATGATCTTGGATATTCCCCCACTTATCATAGCAAGCAAGAACATAAGAAACAAAAATCTCAAACACGATCTACAAAAAATTCTCAAAGATTAAGTAAAGAGATCGAATTCTTGCAAAGGATTGCCTAGATGATGAGGATATGATCTGAAGAAGATTTATCCATCAATTATACATCCTCGGCATAAGAAGCACAAGCAAGTAGAAGGAGGGGAGGCAAATCCAACTTGCGAGAATGTAAATTGCAAGAAATTAAATTATGGAATTTAAAAAGCAAGTAGAAGAGGGGAAGCAAATCCAGCTTGCGAGAATATAAATTGCAAGAAATTAAATTGTGAAATTTAAAGTGCGTAATTTAAATACTGAATTTAAGACATAATGTAAATGCTGAAATTAAATTAAAAAAAGTAAAGAAGTAAAAGTTTATTTCTTTAGAAGAAGGTTTACAAAGCCTCATAACAAGATAGGCAAAGCTCAAAGGAACACACAAAACCTTCAAGAGGGGAGAGGTACCCATCCCCCTCTATTTATACTACTTTTGAGTTATCTTCCACCTTTAGATGAGTTCTACTCGGCCCTCAAGTAACCTCATCAAGGGTTGAGATTGAGTCATCCTCCACCGTTGTATGAGTTCTACTTGCCCCTCAAGAACCTCATCAAGGGTTGAGATTCACTCAAGCTAACTTGACCGCTACTCTATCCTCGAAACCGCAATCTAAGGGCTCTCCTTGATCTGAGTAGCCCCAAGTTAGCATCTCAGCCGTTCCCTTGTCTTCTACGCTCGCAGCAACTCCGTCTCTAGTCATCCCCCGGTAATCTCCGACCGTTTGGACTTTTGGCACACCTCGTCTAGTCCCGGTCATCCTCCGCCTCACCATGACCTAGCACCGTCGTCCTGCAACCATCAAAAACAAGAAAACCCATCATACAACAATGTCTAAAATGATATACAATAACTATCCAATTGCTAAAAATAAATCATATTCCTAACTGAAATATAGTCAAATACTTAGCAACAACATGATTAGATCTCCCCGTGGTCTTTCACTTAGTCTTCAAAAACGTCTCAGTATTTAATCTCACCCATTGTCTTAGATAGACATTCAAACCTAGTTCCACTACTCCAACTACCACCAAACTCAAAAAAATGCCGTTGACCTCAAGCACAACCTCAAAACACCCTCTGATCGTGAGCAAAACCACTGGCCAAGAAAAGATTTGAGATTAAAATTTGGCCAAAATTTGGGAAATCAAGGATCAGGGTTAGGGTTTTGGAATTGAGTACAATCTAGAAGAGAGAAGCTATGAAATACGGCTTAGCCAACCCTTGGAAATAATCGGAGCCTACATTGCCAGAGGAGGAGACCACGGTGGCACCAATTATGGTGAGGAGGACCAAGCAACGGTGGCAGCGACTAGAGCAGCTGGCACAAGTGGGAAACTGAGGAGATGCACCCACTGATGAGGAGCTCAGGGCAGCGTAACCCTATTTGCGAGGTCACCAATGGCAGAAGGTAGTGTGACGGCAGTGTGGCGCGCGGCGCACATGCACGAGTGTCCAGAAGTGAGACTAAATCTATTTGGGGATTCACTTTGTTGATTTTGACATAAGTCAATGAGGAATCAAGAGTACAATTACAAGGATGGATGGTTGAGATCGAAAGGATTTGATCTAACGAATCGGATTGACCTTAAGAGAATGTAGAGCTAAGAAGAAATTTGGACCATCCAAAATGACTTAACTGAGATCCAACAGTCCCGATTAGATCTAGAGATAAGGGTAGATATAGGTAGGGTTTCCCATGTAAGTTAGATTATTTGGTCGAGTTGGATTGTTCGGGTCACTCGGATAATCTGTCTACTTTGATTTTCTAGGTCACTCGGATGATCTGACCTGGTCGAATGTTCTGTGTTTCAGAGAAAATTGTAGAAAAACTCTACGGTTTGATATTTTTCTCTTCTATGACTCAAACTAAAAACACCCAAGGAAACACATGTTTGGGCACAATTGAGTCGACATGAACCACCAACATATCGCTATCAGGCATATAGATTTTTAACACATTTTTTATTTCCGAAGAGCGTGAACCAAATGAGTTGGAGATTAGGGACTTTGGAGATGTATGAGTTTAATTGATGCCACCGTGAAAAGAGTATGAAGAAACCAAACTCTAGTGACTTAGACCCATGTTTTGGTAGAAAGTCCACAAATAAGTGCATGGTAGATTTGGTGTTCTTTTGCAAATCTCATTTTCCAAGTTGTTGGAAAAAAAGGATTTTTGATAAAGCACTTAATCAACCATTTTCCAAATAATTTTTAAGATATTTTTGAACATAATTTTCATGTAAAGCACTTTAGTTTCATTTCTCATGATGAAGACATTTTGAAAAGCATTTAGAAAAAATTGATATCATATAGTACATTGGCATGAGAAAGCATTTTCAAATACATTTTCTTGCCATGAATAGGTTATTTTCCAAAATGCCAACTAGCAAGATTTTGATATGTGCACACTTAGGGTTGCAAAAATACATGAAAGGTATAATGCTAACCCCTTACTATGATATTCCCATTTGAGCTCACAAAATCAAAAGCAAACAAGATCCAAATCTATAAGCATCTACATAAGCAAAGCATACATACACATGGTAATATATTGTTAAAAAACTAGGTATTATTTGTGTTTTAGATTTGAAAAAAACACTAATTTCCAAAAAGATTAAATACAACAGGCAAGACAAAAGACACCACATATTTCTGTAAAGTAGATCGATCCACAGGAATTCTTACGATGGGCTTGATGACGAAAAGGAAGCAGCGCAGTAGCGATCGGCCGTAGAGGAAGTAGTCGACGTCGTGGATCGCAAGATGAAGAGCTCGGCGGTCGCGCGATTCGCTGCCCAGAAACCTTATTGCCGTCCCCGTGCAGGTTCTCTCAGCGGCAACGGTTCGGAGATCCCGCTCTCCTTGCCTCGCGGTGCACGCCGAGAGGAAGGTCGGTGAAGAATGAGCACAACACGAAAACGCAAATACGATCACCGTGGATGAACGCGAGTATCGAGCCAAAATCAAAAGCTCTATTCATGCGGGCGTCTCAGTTTTATAGCCTCGCACGATGCGGTCACCATTAAACGCTAGTAACTGCAGGTCATTCAAATGACAGTTTCTATTAGAAACTGACGCCATTATCATGGCTGTTTCAAATCTCAGTAAATGACCCCATTAATTCACCAATAACAGAGAGAAACCGAAAATTAAAACGGGTTTAAACGTACCAGGAATTTAATCCACGGCACGGCGACTCGCGACGTCGCAAGTCACAAGTCACGCGGGAAAAACACGCGGAAATACGCGGTAATTCGCGAAATCTGCATACAAGCGCGTGTGACTTTAGCCACTCCTCACCCTCCATATGTCTCATTACAAGACATGGTGGGAGCTCTCCCTTTTAAATTGGTATTCTCCCCTCTCAACTAGCAATATGGTACTTTTATTTGTAGCTTTGGCATTAGAGATAAATGGGCCACTTGGGCCTCATTTCTAACAATCCCCCACCAATGCCGAAGTTGACAAAGGCTCAAAATTTTGATCACTGTGCTGAATCTTCGTTTAATATATCAGTGTTTCGGTGTAAGTCCCATACGGGTTGAACTTTCACCTAGAATAACGTGATCCATCCTCCCACAGCTAATGAATGGACTAAGCCTTGAATTCACGACTTTGTGTGGTTTGATTTCACCCAAATCTTAAGCGATACTAGGTGCCAAAGAACTTCACCTCAACGGAGCGTTAAATGGTCATGCTCCCTAATCTTCTCATGAGCTTTCTAGAGAATGCCCCTTTCTCGTGAACTGCGACCTCACAGTTAGGCTCAAGTAGGTGTATTCATTTTAGGTATTCTGTAGGCCAATACCTTTTTCCTTTGACACTAGAATACATTAAGGCTTTAAGCCAACCTTCCATACAGTCGAGAGTACTTTGTCTATTTGGACACAGGTACAAATTTAATAATATGTACTCTCTTGTTACAACCTCAACTTGTTTTTCCCATTACCTAATTCACGGGATCTCCGATCAGGAAGATAAGGGTTACCGTTGTGGTGTAACTCAAACGGGCCTCATGCCCATGTCCATAGACGCAATGGAAATCGCTTTCCTTGCAAGTCCTTTTGTAAAAGGATCGCGCGATTTTTCTCTGCATGAATATAATTCACAGCAATAACTCGGAGTTTCTCAATTTTCGACAGCTTTTAAGCCTCGCTTCACATGTCCGGAGGACTTCATGTTATCTTTAGTACTCATAACCTTAGTCAACACTTTGTTTGGTTATCGCGAGACATTAAGATCGCCAGTATTGGTTTCTCAACCAATGGCAAGTCCAACAAGAGCTCTCTAAGCCATTCGACCTCAACGGTGGTGTGTCTAGTGCTACTGAGTTCAGCTTCCATGGTTGACCTCGTCAATATGGTCTGCTTGCAAGGCCTCCATGAAACTATGACACCGGCTAAAGTAAAAACATAGCCACTTGTAGCTTTGATCTCATCCGCATCGGAGATCCAATTGGAATCACTATATCCTTCTAAAATGTATGGATACCCAATAGTGTATTCTATAAGATGTTGTGCCTCTCAAGTAGCGCAACAACCTTTCAAGTGCCTCCCAATGATCATCTCACGGGTTAGATGTAAACCGGCTTAATTTGCTCACAACAAATGAGATATCGAGCCTTGTTGCACCAGCTAGATACATAAGGGACCCAATAATTTGTGAATATCTCAATTGATCTTTTCCTAACCCTTGATTTTTCCAAGCTTAACACTTGGATCATAAGGTGTTGGGAGATTTTGCAATTCTCAAACCGAATTGACTCAAAATTTTCTCGACATAATGGGATTGGTGCAAAATGATCCCATCCTCATTCTTGATCAATTTAATATTGAATAACATCTGCCTCTCCCAAGTCTTTCATATCAAAGCTTTGAGATAAGAAAGTTTTGACCTCGTCAATTACAAAGCAGATGTTTGTCCCAAATATAAGTATGTCATCAACATACAAACACAAAATAACACATTGACCCCACCATAACGATAGTATACACACTTATCTGCCTCATTAACAAGAAAACCAGCAGATGTCAAAGTTTTATCAAACTTTTCGTGCCATTGCTTAGGAGCTGCTTTAGGCCATACAAGGATTTTAATAATTTGCACACTTTATTTTCTGTCCAAGAATCACATAACCATCCGTTGCTCCATATAGATTTCTTCCTCCAACTCTCCATTAAGGAAAGCTGTCTTTACATCCATTTGATGGACATGTAGACCATGGGAAGCAGCTAATGCTATGAGCACTCTAATGGTGGTTAATCTGCTCTGAGGAGAATAAGTATCAAAATAATCCTCTCCTTTTTCAGGTATAACCCTTGGCCACAAGTCTTGCCTTGTACTTATCAACAGTACCATCAGGCCTCATTTTCTTTTTGAAGATCCACTTGCATCCAACAGGTTTGCACCCACTAGGAAGATCAGTGATCTCCCAAGTCCCGTTAGCCATGATGGAATCCATCTCGCTACGGACCGCCTCTTTCCAATACTCAGCATCAGGTAGTGCATAAGCCTCTGAAAGAGATTTTGGCACATCATCCACGAGGTATACAATAAAGTCGTCGCCAAAGGTTTTCTCAACCCTTTGTCTCTTGCTCCTACGAGGAGCCTCTGCGACTAAATTGTTATCCTCCTCAAAATTATCTTCTACTGGTAGTGTATCATTTATTGGTTCAGAAACAGTGGTAGGTTCAGCATTATAATTATTATTAGTTTGAGTATTCTCAGTTCGTGAAGAACTACCCGCTGGTCTCATAGGATAAATATCCTCAAAAAATGAAGCATCTCTAGACTCCATTATTGTGTTAACAATAATCTCGGAGTTTCGATTTTACTACTAAAAATCTATAGGTCAGTCTTTGTTATGTGCATATCCTAGAAAAATACAATCGATTGCTTTAGGTCCAAACTTTCTCTTTTTCTGCAATGGTATATTGACTTTTGCCAAACACCCCCAAGTTCGCAGAAAATTGACATTGGGTTTTCTCCCCTTCCATCCCTCATACGGAGTAATCTCACACCTTTTAGTGATTACTCTGTTTAGGACAAAATTTGCCGTTAATATAGCTTCCCCCCACCACATTTTAGGCATACCGGCACTCTCCAACATGGCATTCACCAAGTCTGTTAGTGTTCGGTTTTTCCTCTCAGCTACCCCATTAGATTGGGGAGAATATGGTGGTGTAACTTCATGGATTATACCATGCTCAGAACAGAACTGGGAGAATTCATGAGAGATATACTCTCCTCCACGATCAGACCTTAGTCGTTTAATTTTCTTTTCTAGTTGGTTCTCAACCTCGACCTTATAAATTTTGAAGTAGTTTAAAGCTTCATCCTTTGTTTTCAAAGAAATACACATAACAATAACGAGTTGCATCATCTATAAAAGTTAGAAAATATCTTTTGCCTCCTTTTGTCAACAATCCATTCATCTCACACAGGTCAGAATGGACAAGATCTAGTGGTGCCAAGTTCTTTTCTTCCTCTAATCCCTTAAAGGGTTTTCTTGGTTGCTTTGCTTGCACACAAGAATGGCACTTTGATCCTTTGACAATATCACATTTTGGAATTAATTGTAATCTGGACATTCGAGCAATGGTATCATAACCAATATGACATAAACGAGAATGCCAAACATTGGATTCACAATTATTAACTTGAGTAGCAACATTTAAATTTAAACAAGGCTCTAGTACACTTAAGCGGAACAAGCCTCCGCTTTCATAACCTTTTCCAATAAAGTTTCCAAACTTGGATATTACAACTTTATTAGACTCAAATACTAGCTTATAGCCATCTCGACATAATAGGGAACCACTGACAAGGTTCTTATTTATTGTTGGCGCATGTTTGCACGCTCTTTAAGTGGACAATCTTCCTGAAGTAAGCCTCAGATCCACCGTGCCAACACCAAGAACAAAAGCATGCGACCCGTTCCCCATTAGGACGGAGGAAGCCCCTGCTGCCTGGTAAGAAGAAAATAGAGATATGTCAGAACATACGTGAACATTTGCACCCGTATCAACCCACCAATCAGTGGATTGACATGTCTTTGAAAAAACAACGGAGAATTACCATACCCTCCTGAAGTAGTTCCCTCACTTATGGTCACGTTGGCAATTTTCTTGCCTTGCTCATTTGGCTGTTCTTGCGAAACGATGGTCTTTAGCCATGTGACCATTTTTCCGCACACAAAGCAGGTAATGTTCTTCATATCTTTCTGCTCAAACTTTTTCTTCTTGAAGCTAGTATTTTGTTTGGTTTCAAGCCTTTGTTGTTGTTGCCACCCTTCTTCTCAATCACATTTGCGTTGTTTGGTTCCCGAGAAGAACTTTTGGCGCATCTTTGGCTCTGCTTTTTCTTCCACGTCGAGGGCAAAGAATGAGATCTTCAATAGAAATCTCTTCCTCTTGTGTTTTAGACCAGTGGCAAAATTCCTCCAAGATGGGGAAGTTTAGCCACAATGCCCGACCACAAATTTTGCAGTAAAGCACATCCCAAATGTGCAATCTCGCCACTAGTAGTCGAAAGTCATGCGCTTGAGCAACAATCGATTTAGACTCATCCATGGTAAAATCGAATAATTGCTCGACGTATACAACCAATGACCACCTCGGCTTCGTGATATTTTTGTTCAAGAGCCAACCACAACTCGATGGCGGATGTGTAACTCATATACACATCATATAACCGATCCGCCAAGATGGTCGAACGCAGCCCAATGCGGTGTTATTCGCATTCTCAAACCGCTTATTTTCCTCATCCGTAGCGGGTATTGAGGAAAATCACCCACCACATACCAGAGACATGAGCCAAAACTTGGCTCTAGTGCGCCACCTACTAAGTTCGACCATTGAACCTCTCGGGTTTCATGGCATCACTTGCACCACCATTCTTGAATCACAATCACACAAATAATACCAATAAGGTTTCGGATTGTTAAAAACTAGGTATTATTTGTGTTTTAGATTTGAAAAAACACTAATTTCCAAAAGATTAAATACAACAGCAAGACAAAAGACACCACATATTTCGTAAAGTAGATCGATCCACGGGAATTCTTACGATGGGCTTGATGACGAAAAGGAAGCAAACCAGCGAGAGCGATCGGCCGTAGAGGAAGTAGTCGACGTCGTGGATCGCAAGATGAAGAGCTCGGCGGTCGCGATTCTGCGCTGCCGTAAACCTTATTGCCGTCCCCGTGCAGGTTCTCTCAGCGGCAACGGTTCGGAGATCCCGCTCTCCTTGCCTCGCGGTGCACGCCGAGAGGAAGGTCGGTGAAGAATGAGCACAACACGAAAACGCAACACAGATCACCGTGGATGAACGCGAGTATCAGAGCCAAAAATCAAAAGCTCTATTCTGTCTGGACGTCTCCAGATTTTATAGCCTCGCACCAGTAACGGTCACCATTAAACGCTAGTAACTGCAGGTCATTCAAATGACAGTTTCTATTAGAAACTGACGCCATTATCATGGCTGTTTCAAATCTCAGTAAATGACCCCATTAATTCACCAATAACAGAGAGAAACCGAAAATTAAAACGGGTTTAAACGTACCAGGAATTTAATCCACGGCACGGCGACTCGCGACGTCGCAAGTCACAAGTCACGCGGGAAAACACGCGAAATACTGTGTAGCAGCAGCGTGCGGTGACTTTAGCCAGCTCCTCACCCTCCATATGTCTCATTACAAGACATGGTGGGAGCTCTCCCTTTTAAATTGGTATTCTCCCCTCTCAACTAGCAATATGGTACTTTTATTTGTAGCTTTGGCATTAGAGATAAATGGGCCACTTGGGCCTCATTTCTAACATATATTTCAAGAAAGTAGATATGCTCATGCAACGTTAGAGGCATTTATGATATTTAACTCACTCCACAACTTACAAAAGATGACCTTATCCAAGGGTTTACTGAAAATATCAACAAGTTGATCCTCATTTCGGACATGGCTTAGCACAATGTCACTTTTTGCATCATGATCCCTAAATAAATGATGTTCGATATCAATTTGTTTTGTACGCGAGTGTTGAACCGGATTGTTTGCAATTTTTACCGCACTCTCATTGTCACACAATAGAGGCACACTTTTGAAGGTGGTCCCATAGTCTATAAGGGTTTGCTTCATATACATATTTGTGCACAACAATTTGATTTGCCTACCATCTTCCATTCCAAATTGCTTGAGGAGGTCTTTGATGTACTTCTCTTGTGAGATCAATGTTCACTTTGTCAATTGCATAACTTGAAGTCCGAGGAAGAAGTTTAACTCCACTATCATAGACATCTCAAACTCATTTGACATCATGTCACTAAATTCCTTACAAAATACTTTATTAGTAGAACCAAAGAATATATCAACAACATATGTCTGGCATATGAAGATATGACCATCTATGAATTTGATGAAAAGCGTAGTATCAACTCTCTCGATTTGAACACTTGTAAGTAAAATGTCCCTAAGGTGTTCATACCATACTCTTGGAGCTTACTTGAACCCATATATTGCCTTAGATAACTTATAGAAATTATTTGGGTGTTTAGGGTCTTCAAACCCAGGAGGTTGTTCTATAAACACCAATTCAGAAATAACACTGATGTGAATGAAAGAAAGATATATATAGCTTCAAGTCTTGCCACGGGAGCATAGGTGAAAGACCGAGATGGCGATCAGAGGGGGGTGAATGATCCCAAATTAAAATATGTTCTCTAAGAAAGATCACAAATACAAATTTTCACCCAAAGAAACCAAGCCAAAACCCTTAGATATCAAATTGAAGCGAAGAGTCAATCTTCACAAAAATCAGCCTGATGCCAGTGCTATCCCACTCTGGAGGCGATACTACTGCGTTACTGTAGCTACAGTGAAATCAAGCATATGAATAGCGTTTTCAACACAGGTTCAAATAAGAAAATTGATGTATCTTTTGATCTGTTGATCCAAACTTAATCAAACTTGGTAGATAAGGTTCTTGGGATGTCAGGAACTTATTTCAACCTTCAATCACAAGGATTGATGTCAAAGTTCTGACCTTTATACCCGGGAAGGAAGAACGCACCAAGTTTCGACAAAAATCGAAAGAGATTTGATCAAGGCTTGCTCGTGGGGTTTTAATGATCAAAGTGATCTTGAATGACTTCCCACATGTCCCAGCAAGCAAGAGAACACAAAGAAAATCAAGGATACGCAATCTACAAGATCAAGCATTCAAGAACGCAAAAGATCAACTTCTTGCAACAAGAACGCATGGATAGCCTAGATGATTGAAACAGGATTTCAAGAAAGAATCAATCATAAACCTCAGCAAAAGATTCATAAGCAATTAGAAGGAGAGGAGGCAAATCCAAATTGCGTAAATGTAAATTGCAAGAAAGTAAATGCGGAATTTAAATTGCGTAATTTAAATGTGTAATGTAAATGCGTAAGGGAAATGAAACATGAACATAAATGAAGAACATTTCATTTCTGGAAGGAGAGGTTACAAAGCCTCACATTCATGTGGGCAAAGCTCAAAGGAGCATCAAAAACCTCAAAAACTTTTCGGGGGGAAGGCTACCCCTCCACCCCTATTTATACAACTCTTGGGCCACCTACCACCCTTAGATGAGCCTCTAAACCCTAGAGCATCCATCAAGTGCCAGGATTAACCCACTCAACCAGCTATGCAAAGGGCTAACCCAAAACCCACCACACACATGGGTTTTCTTGCACGGTTTTCAAAGCAAGCTACACTTATCCACTACTCTATCTTCTAGAACTGCAACCCAACAGCTCTCCTTGATCCAAGTAGTGATAAGTTAGCTTCACCACTGATCTCTTGTCTCTTGGGACTGTACCGACTTCATCTCCGGCCATCTTCCGGCGAACATCTGGCCACCCCATGCCTAGTTCCAGCCTCCCTTCGCCTCACCATGACCACCAAATGAAGTCCTACATGCACAAAGACAAGAAGACCCTTCTTGGTTCCACCATGAACCCAGCGCATCAATTCGATCATGAATTGGGGTTAGAACAGACCAAAACGAACCAAAACACTTCAACCAAATGCAAACATTATGTTTTCAATACAGTAGTAATCTTCTCAATTTTTTATGAATTTTTATGTTGCTCAGATGAAAAACTTATCAACATGAAAAAGTTGTGTTTCGAAATTATCTACAACTTTTATGTAGAACACATAATTGTTTGAGCACGGTAAGACCTTCAAAAAGGCATATTACTGTACGCTGTCAAAATTGGTCCGTAGTAAACGTGAGATTCTCTCTTAAACTTCCTGATTTTCTATGATTTTTTCTGTTGCTCAAATGAAAAACTTGTCAATATGAAAAAGTTTCGTTTCGAAATTCTCTATAACGTTCATATAGAACACATAATTTTTTAAGTACGAAAAGACGTTCAAAAAGGCATATTACTGCACGTTGGTAAAACTGATCCGTCATACACGAGAAACTCACTGCGATTTGGTCCGTCATACACGTGAAAACCACCGCGATTTGGTCCGTCATACACGTGAAAACCACCGTGATTTGGTCCATCATACACGTGAAACTTACTGCGATTTGGTCCGTCATACACGTGAAAAATCACTCCGGCGCAAATGGGAAACTCTCTGTTTCTCTCTTCCAACTTAAAATCCATTTTAAATCCAAACTCAAATCTAATCTATCTTAAATCACATAAAGTCAAATACTCATCATAAACATGGATGGACCTCCACATGGTCCTTCAATCTCTCCCTTGATGAGTATATTGGCAAACCACTCAAAAGGCATAAATTTGAGTTTGAGTAAGAGAAGAAGAAAGCAATTTGATTGCAAAACCACACATGGTCCAAAGAGAATAGACTGAGAACATGACCAAGTTGGTAAGACATATTTTAGAGTTAAATCAAGGAGAGAGCAAGTTTTCCACAAAAAGCTCTAAAATCCAATCATAAGTTCCAAATGTGATTATGATTCATAAGAATTAGCAAAATTTTACAAAGATCATAAGAACAAAATAAGCTTTCACATTTTTAATGATGCATTTTCTACATTTTCTTCCCCTTTTGGCAATATAGGCATCAAAATGGATTTTCCCCCTTTTTATGTATGCATGAAATACAACCTAAGGGAGCTTTGAAGATTATCTAATTGATCGTAATGACAGGATATGACACCAAGCTTATCAATATCAGATTATGACTAAACTAAGATATGTTCAAGTGCAAATAACAAATTTTGCTCATAAGCTAAGTTTTGAAAATGTGTCATTTTTTAGCAAGATTTGACAAGTGCAAAACTTAGCAAGGTTTCAAAGCTAGAAGCAAAACCACTCAAGGATCAAATAGAAAACCTAGAGTTCAACCTACTCAACACTTTAGGGAATTTTGAAGTGCATATAAGGTCTTTCGAGCTCATTTTTCAATTTATGCAAATTTTCTTTAAGACTTTGAAAAACATAGCGGGGTGCAAATGTTTGACATTATTTGCATTCTTTACCCACTTATGTGTTTGATATTTGCATTTTACTTTATTGATTGACTTAAGCCATTTTTGATCATATCAAGAGTAACTCTTAAGAGAATGATCTTGGTCATACACAATATATTCCAAGTTCATCCCAAATGCAATGGGAAGCAGTCTCGTGAATATAAAGTGTTGAGATCAATTTTGCACAAAAGAGTCTATTTTTTTATTTCAATTTAGCACATATGAGCAATTTTGAAGGACTCAAATATGAATCAAGCAAATTTCACCCAAGTGCTATAGGGACTCTAGAGAAATCCAAAATTTCTCAATTCATGGTAAAAGCCCCTAGAGAAGAAACTTAGTAAGTAAAAGCAACATGTTTCATCAAGTTTTCATTTAAAGCTTTCAAGTTTTTCAGATTTCAATTAAGCTTAGCATGATAAATGAACTTGGACATATCTAAGCTAGTGATTTTCTTTAAAAGATATATCATGACGTATTTCATGAATATTGAGTCAATTGCATAATAGACAAAGCTCATAAAACAGAAAGTGCAGTCTAAATGCAATGCATGAACAGATTCCCAAACTCCCCCTCAACAAATGAGTCAATTTTAAGCTCAAATCTGGTTAAAGTTGAGTTATTATCAAGATTAGGCATAAAGAAAACCCAAATAAACTCAATAACAACCAGAAAAACAGAATGAGGAGAAGAAGTCGAGAAAACTGCAAACTGGGTGGCTATTGAGCATAGAAAAGATAGAAAAGACTCACTACAGCTCAGACTCGCTCTTGTCCTCCCTAGTGACAGACATAGGGAAGCTGACTCTAGATCCCAACTAAGGAGTGCACACAGACCCTGTCTACCCAGGAGGCCCAACACCTGCTAGACTTATAAGACTGTGAGGGAACTCAACCTAGAAAGAAGAGAGAACAGCTAATCACGCATGATAGCAACCTAAGGCACAAGATAAGAGGTCCATGCAAGGCATGCCAGAAGTCTAAGTGAGTGAACTCAACTCAAGAAAGTAAGCCCAAGATCACTCAGAAGAAACACAAAGAAGAGAAAAACTGCAAGAGAATATATTATACATAATATACAAACCAGCTCCCCCTCACGAAAGGCCGTAAGGGCTCATGACTCCAAACTCACTCCTCAAGGCAACAAATCTGGAGCTATCCAAAGGCTTGGTAAAGATATCGGCTAACTGAAGATCACTCTCTACGGACTGAAGCGCGATATCACCCTTCTCCACATGGTCTCTAAGGAAGTGATATCTAATATCAATGTGCTTGGTCCGGGAATGCTGCACTGGATTCTTAGCAATGCAAATAGCAGAAGTGTTATCACAGAAAAGTGGCACACTCTCTATCTCTAACCCAAAGTCCCGCAATGTCGATCTCATCCAGAGCACTGCTATAGCAATGGGTCGCAAACATATACTCGGCCTCGGTGGTGGTCAGTAACCTGCATCGCTTCCTAGACGACTAAGAAACAAGAGAAGTGCCAATGAATTGGCAAGTGCCAGAAGTGCTCTTCCTATCTATCCTACAGCCAGCAAAGTCGGCATTGGAAAAGGCTCTCAGGGACAGACAAGAAGAGGAAGAGTACCAAATACCATAATCAGTAGTAGCACGAAGGTACCTGAAGATGTGCTTCACCTCCTGGCGGTGAGAGACGCGAGGAGAAGCCTGAAATCGAGCGCACAGACACACAACAAAATGCATGTCCGGCCTCAAAGCGATGAGATACAGGAGGGAGCCAATCATTCTCCGTAACTCCTTTTGAGCAGCAGGCACACCATCCTCGTCAGGCTTGAAGACAACAGTGGTGGCCATAGGAGTCATCACCGGCTTACCATCAGACATATCAAACCGCCTCAGGAGGTCCCGAGTGTACTTACCTTGGTGCAGGAAAGTACCCTCCCGAGTCTGCTTGATTTGGAAGCCAAGAAAGTAGCTCAACTCGCCCATCATACTCATCTCAAACTCTGTGCTCATCACCTCAGAAAACTGAGACATAAGCGAATGAGATGAGCCACCAAAAATGATATCGTCCACATAAATCTGGACGCGAAGAAAATGCTACTCATGGTGTTTGATAAACAGAGTCTTGTCTACTATGCCTATTTTGAAGTCATGGCTGAGAAGATAAGACTTGAGACTCTCATACCATGCTCTGGGGGCCTGCTTGAGTCCATACAAAGCTTTGGAAAGCTTGTATACATAACTCGAAAACTTGGGGTTCTCAATCCTGGAGGTTGTTTGACAAAAACCTCTTCCTCAATATAACCATTGAGGAATGCACTCTTGACATCCATTTGATAGAGCTTAAAGCCCCGGGATGCAGAGAATGCAAGCAGGATCCTGATAGCCTCTAGTCTAGCTACAGGGGCAAAAGTCTCCTCAAAGTCAAGACCCTCAACCTGAGAAAAGCCCTGTGCAACTAGCCTAGCTTTGTTGCGAATAACAACTCTATCCTCACTCTGCTTGTTTTTGAACACCCACTTGGTCCCAATGACATTATGACCATATGGACGTTCTACAAGCTGCCAGACTTTGTTCCTCTCGAAGTTTTCAAGTTCCTCATGCATAGCATTAGTCCAAGACTCATCAGATAATGCATGAGTCACATCCTTTAGCTCAAACGAGGCAACAAAGGCAGAAACTGGACAAATCTATTTTTGAGCGAGTGACTCGCTCAAAGAGATCGCTGATGATCTGATCAGGATGATGAGAACGCTGAATATGACAAGGAGGTTCAGAAGCAGAAGTGGCCTCTACCTCATGCACAGAAGAGTTAGGAGCAGAGCCACTAGCTGCATGAGAGTCAGAAGGCAAAGGCTGGCCTTCCTGAGGTGCAGAAATAGAAACAGGAGGCACCTCAGGTGTAGAGGGGACTGGATCAGGTGGAACACCATCATCCTCATCCTCTACAAAGATGGTCTCGGAGGAAGAAGAGCTTGAAATATCAGGTCTAGCTCTTGGGCTAGCCTCATCAAAGGTCACTTCACAGGTCTCTATGATCCTATGCGCATCGCAACTCCAGACCCTATAGCTACGAGAAGAGGTCGAGTAACCCAGAAAGATACCATCGGAAGAACGAGACTCAAACTTATCCAGGTTACCAGACTTCAAAATAAAACACTTGTAACCAAACACACAAAAATGAGAAACACTGAGCTTTCGCCCATACCTCAACTCATAGAAGTGCGGTGCAAATGTGCTCTCAAGAATACACAATTAAAAACATGGCAAACAATAGCTATAGCCTCAGCCCAAAACTTCCTAGGAGTACTGTACTCGTCTAGCATCGTCTGGCCATCTCTACCAGGGTCCTATTCTTCCTTTTCACTACGCCATTCTGCTGAGAGACGTAGGGAGAGGAGAACTGATGCTCTAAACTAGACTCCACACAAAAACTCTCAAAATATGAGTTCTTGAACTCTGTGCCATTGTCACTGTGTATAGCTCGTAGGGCACCAGGGAGCTCAAAAGACAACCTATGAACCAGACCCCTAAAATGGGTAAAAGTCTCATCCTTCGAGGACATGAAAAACACCCGAGAGTACCTCGAAAAATCATCAACAATGATAAGAATATACCACTTCCCACCCACTGACTGCACTTTAGCTGGACCAACAGTATCCATATGTAAAAGCTGTCCTGGTGCATCAGTCATCACAACAGTGACTGGGGGATGAGAAACAGCAACCATCTTGCCATGTCGGCAAGGAGAGCAAACTAAGTCTTTGACCATTTTGAGTTTAGGCAAACCACGAATGAGGTCGTGACTGCTAACTCGGGTCAAATGATTAAATCCAATGTGACCAAGTCTCCTATGCCAGAAGGAGAGATCACGGGACTCTGAAGCAATCAAACAACGGAGAGAGTCTCCAAAAGAAGCAGAAAAATCAGCACGAAAGACTCGTTCATATCTAGAAATCCTGTAAACTAACCCTCCTGAAGAATCGAGGATTCTACAGGCGCTACTCTTGAAACTCACCTCGAAAGAGTCATCAATAAGCTGAGAAATAGAAAGCAAATTGTATTGCAGCTTACTCGCTAAGGCAACATTTTTAAGAATGAAATTGTCATTAATGCAGATGGTACCTTTAGCAATGACTCTACCTGAAGAAGCATCCCCGAAAGTGATCAACTCATCACTGGGGGCTCGGACTAGGGAAGAGAACCATCGAAAATCTCCGGTCATATGACGAGAACAACCGGAGTAGACAATCCAAACATCTCCCTTCCCCATCCGACGAACCTGATCATGACACAAGAGAGAAAGATGACTTAGTACTGGGATAGAGTGAAGACTTGGGGATCCAATACTGAACTACACGATGCCTCAGAGTACCAGCCATAGGAGAAGACTGGACTCGAGTGTCTCTCTGACGTTTAACCCTAAAACGATCAGTAGCAACTCTAGTAGATGATCTAGGAGCTGTAACTGGGTTGGCCCGCCGTGGTGCAAAGGCTGGACCATCCCAGTGAGGCTGTCTAAATCTCCTACTAGAAAACACCTCACACCGCTGATATCTACCTCGATGGGAAAAATGAGGAATATCAAGAGGACGGCGGAAAGACTGACAACGAACAGCTCCAGGACTAAAACTCGAAGAAACAACATGAAAACCGAGTCCTAAACGCTGCCCAAAAACAGGCCACTCTCTAACCTGTCTAGAAGCAATGTGTGCCTTAGGAGCACTCAGAGTCTGGGGATGACCCTGAATACCCCTAAGAGGAGCAACACGCTCACACCTAGTGTTCTTGGCGCGCCTGAAGCAAAAATCTACTAGGTGACCATCCTTCTTACAGAAGGTGCATGTGTACTTCGCCTTGCTAGAGGCAGAAGCAACAAGAGTAACACCCTTCTTGTCAGAAGTCCTATGGATAACCCCAGCAGACCTAAACACGGTGGTACTCACTCTGGGAGCTACCACAATCTCACCACTCTTGGAGCCGCGCACAATGGTGGGAGGATGCACCCGAGCGTGCTCCAAGGGATCAAATCCTAGACCTTGATTAAATATACTAATCTTGGATTGGTCTAGAATAAGATTGAGCTTCTTCTTGCCTCCAACAAACTTCTCGAGAGTGCTCATGAGCTACTGGCAATCTCGGAAGAAAGAGGCACAAGAAAAACATGGGGAAGAAGAGGAAGAAGAACCAGAAAGATGAGCTCTCTCAGCACGTGTATTTTTCTCCCTCAGCACGACTGCCTCAATCTTGAGGGCCTCACAAGAAATGCACGACACATTTCTAATCCTATGGACTTGGTCTTCTAACTTCTTCTTAAGTTCGACATGGATTTTATCCATATCATCCTTAACCCCAACACACAGCAGGCAACCAGTTTGTGACTTAACTAGTAAGTCCTTAGCAAGTTGATCACACTTGACATTAAAGCATTATTGTCAAGTTTTAGTTGCCTACAACCCTCACATGAGTTGACTGGGTCCTTAGAAGCATGCAATTTAAGTTCATCATTTCCAGCAGAAAGCTTTCTAAGGTGCGAGCTCATGGCATCAATTTCAGTAAGCAGTTTAGGGCAATTATTACAAGAAGCATTTGTGTGAGCATGAGAAAAGCTAGCATCATCAGGAATGTCAATAGTGACAGAACAACATTCTTCGACCTTAGATTCTCAAGATCAACAAGCACACTATCATGCAAAGTCCTTAGGTTCTCCAGCTCCATAAGCAAAGCATCACAGAGTGTACAGCTATCAGAGTCTCGGAAGGAACATGATTTAAGTGAAGCTAACTCCCGAGACAAGCTATCTACCTCCTTCTCTAACTCAGAACACCTCGACCTAGCCTTAGCATGAAACTTGCCTAATTTACAGAAGGCATCAATTAACTCGTCGTAGGTGGGTACCTCATCCGTGTCGCTATACAGCTCGGAGTCGCTTACTTCAATGGCGCCTGCCATGAAGCACATGCTAGAGAAGTCGTCGCTGCCCTTCACCTTCTCTTGCGGATCGTCCTCGCTTGCATCGCTCCAGTTCTTCGTGTCAGAGAGCTCGATGTCGTCTAGTGCG
Source organism: Otatea glauca (assembly GCA_036346275.1). Taxonomy (NCBI): domain Eukaryota; kingdom Viridiplantae; phylum Streptophyta; class Magnoliopsida; order Poales; family Poaceae; genus Otatea; species Otatea glauca. The sequence continues at coordinate 24,920,502 of CM070715.1, forward strand.
GCGAGGACCCAGTGAAAGAGCTTCTTATTCTTGGCAAAGTTGCGGTACTTCTTCTTCGCCAGCTCACGAGCTGGGGCCTTCTTGTTGCGGTTCATATCGGTGTAGTCGTTCTTGCTCGAACTGCCTTGTTCGTTTTTGCCCTTCTCCAACCGGTGATAGTTTGCTCGAATGAGGTTGGGGCCACCACACTCAAAGCAAATGATCTTGCCCCCTCTCTTCCTCTCTCTCACCCTCTTGTAGATGTTAGTAAATTTACGAGCGACAAGTGCAAGCTCATTTTCTGGAAATCGTTCCAGAACTTCATCGCTTACATCGCAAAGAGCAGAGAGAGAGAACCCAGAAGAAAAATCAAGAGAGGATTCGGAGGAAGACCCGATGGGATCGGTGACTAGAGCTGTAACATCCCAAAAATTTGTTTAAATATTATTCTATTGCTTAAAAGTGCATTTATGATTTTCTGGAATTTATTTGGATTTTTCTGGATTTATTTGAATTAGTTTTATTTCAAATTTATTGCCTTTTATTCAAATTTATTTAAATCTGTGCAAAGTTAAAATAAAGTTTTGCCAAAAATATTTTATTTAAGTCCAGAATGTCTCAAAGTATTTTTGAGATTTTTCCTGGATTTTTCCTAATAGTTTTATTGCTTAAAATAAATAAAATGAATTTCCAGAATTTATTTTAAATGAAAAACCTTTTGAAAATCGGGTGAATGAGTGTTGGGCTTGGCCCGATATCGGGCATTCGCGTTCCGTCTTGACCCAATCACCCAGAGCCGTTAGATTGTGATCAGGCGGTGGAGTTGTTTTGGAAACCCTAAGATCAGCGTCCGTTGGATTCGCATTGGACGGCTCGGATTAATGGATCAAAAAAGGAAGGATTTAGCTGCAGCCATTGGATATCGTGTCCGACCCGGATTGTGCCACGTCTTTGGAAAATCTAGTCCGTTGATTGAAGATCGGATGGACGTCGGGAGTTCGTCTCCGAGCCGCCGCCGGAATCCATGTCCGATACGTCGCGCCGTCGTGTTCACCGTTTGCACGCCTTCCAAGGCGCTATAAAAGCTGCCGACTGTCGTGTTGAGGTCTCCGCTTCGCACCGCATCGTTAGCCCCGCTTGTCACCGCCAGAGGCATCCCCACCGCCGCGTGCAAGCTCACTGTTCTTTCGTCGCGCCGCCGTCGTTTTCGCCTTGTTTCCAGCTCCGTCAAGCCGTGTTTCGCCGCGTCGGGTGCAGATTGGAGTTCATCTCGCTGAGATGCATCGGTGCCACCATCTTTTGGTCGTCGGGGCCATCGCTTTGCCGTTCGGGTGGTCTTCGTCCCCAACCCCGGTGACCGCGCCGCCGAGCTCGCCGTCGACTTCTCGTGATTAATCGTGGCCATTGGATCTGCATTATCCGTTCAAGATCAAGCCACATCATCGCTTCGACGATGAAACCGCACGTAAGGTGAATCTGCTGGATGAGCGATGAGCGGTGGAAAGAGCGCCACGTTGCGTTAGTTTCGTAGCCGCTCGATCGATCTGGCGCTTGGATAGCGCCGCCGCCGCAGCCTAATCGCAGTACCGCGTGTCGGCGCAAGCTCCGAAGCGTCGTGGACCGGGTTCACCGCGGTCCAGAGCCACGCGGTGGACTCAGTCCATACACCGAAGACACGTGACAGCTTTTGATTGGTTCGGTCCAGCGCTGCGTCATACTGATGTCACGCTGACGTCATAAATCGGTTTTTCAGAATAAAAATAAATGTGTTAATTTTGAATTTCTGATTTTCTGATTTCAGTATTTATTTCAAACTTCAAAAGGCTATATCTTTTGCAATTTAACTCGGAATTGAGTGATTTCAATTTCTAAAAATTTGTAAAATTGAGATATATTTAATGGTGAATTTTATTTGATTTTTGGAGTTCATTTGCTCTCTGTTTTGGCATTTATTTGCTTTTCTCCTTCGGTACGCGTAGACGTTGAATTGTGTGACGCTTCGGAGGAAGATCCAGCAAATCAAGAGCAATCTTCAGATCAAGATCAGGACCTATTCCAAGGCAAGTTGTGCTTTGATCATGTTGAACCCATGTTTATAAAATTGCTATGTTTGTTTTACCCTATTGCATATATTTGAAATATACAATTGTTTCAAGTTAGATTGGGCTTAGCTAATTTACCAGATTGATCTATACCCTACCTTGTCATTATATGCCATGATCCATTGTCACCCTAGATTGGTTTAATATAGTTGATTAGTAATTATGATCAACATTGGAGGTTTAGTCCGTAATAGTTGCTTAGCCTTGCCACGTCATCACATGTGTCAGAATCATTGATAATTAATCTTGATTAATGGAATATGGAACAATGTTATGAACTTGTGTGTCATGTGGATCACACGATGAGATTGAGTTGTTGTGGCGAGTCATGTCACGCAACGATGTGAATTATTGATGGCACGTGGTGCTTGGTAATCAACTGGGTGATAATCATTTAGATTGGGGCAAGTGGCAAGGCGAGGAGGCCAAGGTGGGCCCGATGGGCAGAGGGTATGTGGATGTCTTGCCTTGATCGCACTAAGGACTTAACCTTGCAAGCCTTTGACCTGAGTCTATCATGCAACCACATGTCTGGTATGGGCCAGCCTAGCTGAGTAATTTGCAATGTCTTAATTTTGGTACTATCGTGGTCGGTGTGAGTTCCCGAGTTATGGTGTAATTCACATGGCGCAAGAGGGGGGCCCTGGATGTGGTAACCAGTCCCACCAGTGTTGAAACCTTAGCGAGTAGTATCGGGTTAAGCCAGAGCATTGTAAAGGCTTTGTTATAATCACTCGCCTTGGTGGTGTTTGGTTGTATCACGTGGGTAAAGTGCATAAGCTCTGCAGAGTGTGAAACTATTCGGATAGCCGTGCTCGCATGTATTGAGCAATGCTCGGAATTACGCTTAAGGGTTAGCTTAATTAATTGGACAACATGGTTGGGATGGCGGAATGCCATATGGAAGATGAAATTTGACTTAGGATTGGAAACTTGAGTTACTTGAGAAATATTGAACTTATTTACTATTGTTATTTGTTTTACATTCTTTACGATCTATTTATTATATATGTTCATAAATGTCGCTTATTGCAAAATAGCCATGATAGCCTATCCATTGGAATAAGCCTTACATATAGATACATAGAATTGCATTACATGCACAACTTGTTGAGTGCTTTAAGTACTCACCCTTGCCAAACAACAATAATCAACAGTTGAGGAATCTACACTGTGTTGGAAGATGAAGTCCAGGAAGACACGAGTCATTAGGGTCCGAGCCTTGTCGGTTGCCTGTGGTGAACTGATGAGCTATCTATGTTTCTACTTTCCACGCTTAATTATTAGTTTATATTCTCGCCTCTTGCCTGCGTGGCTTAATAATGTAAGTTGGTCATAAGATCATACCTTTAGTTATATCAATGAATGAACTATTATTCTGTTATCGTTGAGTATGATGTGATATGTACCAATGTTGAGCTGTGTGCACTAGCGTTGATCCTGGGACTAGTGCGGTAAACACAGTGGGTTCGAATCAGTGGATTCGGGTCTTTACAAGAGCCATCGACTGAGATTTCGTCTTGCGAGAGATGACGTCGATCTCATAAGTCTTGAGATGGGAATACAACCCATCAAGAGTCAAGGTCGACAAATCAGTGGAGTCCTTGATGGTAGTCACCTTCATTTCTCAAACTCGAAGATCGAGTGCGGTCAAGAAATGTCGAGCATTATCCGAGTCAGGGTATATGCAACCGACTGCTCGGAGGTTGCTCAAGATCTTTGTAAACTGACTAAAGCACTCATCAAGACTCTCACCAGCTTGTTGTTCAAACTTGTTGAACTCACGCTTGAATTGGTCCTGTCGAACCGTCTTGATTTGGGTAGTGCCCTCATGGTAAGCATCGAGGGTCACCCAAATCTTGTGAGCGGAACAGAGGTGAGAAATCTTATCATACTCACTACGGCTAAGACCCTGTATGAGAATGTTCCTTGCCTTAGCATTTGCCTCAACGTCAGCCATATTGCCGACCGTGACGTTTTCATCAGCAGGAACCTCATACGGGAGTTTCACCTTCTGTCATATCAGGAAGCCCTGGGCAGTGATGTATGATTCCATTCAAGATTTCCAAAAAGTAAAATCAACTTGAACCTCCAGCCATCCCATGCCTTGTTCTAGCCTCCCTTCGCCTCACTATGACCACCAAATGAAGTCCTACATCCACAAAGGTAAGAAGACCCTTCTTGGTTCCACCATGAACCCAGCGCATCAATTCGATCATGAATTGGGGTTAGAACAGACCAAAACGAATCAAAACACTTCAACCAAATGCAAACATCTTGTTTTCAATACAGCAGTAATCTTCTCAATTCTTTATGAATTTTTATGTTGCTCAGATGAAAAACTTATCAACATGAAAACGTTGCGTTTCTAAATTCTCTACAACTTTCATGCAGAACACATAATTGTTTGAGCACGGAAAGACCTTCAAAAAGGCATATTACTACACGCTGTCAAAATTGGTCCGTCGTAAACGTGAGATTCTCTGTTAACCTTCCCGATTTTCTATGATTTTTTCTGTTACTCAAATGAAAAACTTTTCAACATTCAAAAGTTGCGTTTCGAAATTCTCTACAACTTTCATGTAGAACACATAATTGTTTGAGTACGGAAAGACCTTCAAAAAGGCATATTACTACACGCTGGTAAAACTGGTCCGTCATACACGAGAAACTCACTGCGATTTGGTCCGTCATACACGTGAAAACCACCTCGATTTGGTCCGTCATACACGTGAAACTTACTGTGTTTGGTCCGTCATACACGTGAAAAACCACTGCGATTTAGTCCGTCATACACATGAAACTTACTGCCACTTGGTTCGTCATACACGTGAAAAATCAGTCCGGCGCAAATGGGAAACTCTCTGTTTCCCTCTTCCAACTTGAAATCCATTTTAAATCCAAACTCAAATCTAAGCTATCCTAGATCACATAAAGTCAAATACTCATCATAAACGTGGATGGACCTCCACATGGTCCTTCAGTAGGTCCCTCCAAAATCCAAGCCTTTAAACTAAGAGCACCTTGAGCAACTAGCTTTCCTTGTTGTGTACCACCACTCCGATGTCCATATTGTTTGTTGCGTAAGACTCACTTGGTGTCAATGATATTGTGATCGCGTGGACGTTCCACCAAGGTCCAAGCTTCATTTCTGGTGAAGTTGTTGAGTTCTTAATGCATAGCATTCGCCCAATCCGCGTCACCTAGAGCTTCATCTATATTTGTGAGTTCCAAACAAGAGATAAAAGAGCAATGTTAACAAAAAGATGCATAGTGAGAGCGAGTTTGAACTCACTTACTAAAACCTCTCCAATATTTGGTTAATGGGGTGATCATTCACAATAGTACGATGACTCTTGACTTGAGGTAATGTTGTTCATGGAGTATGCCATCATCATCACCCTTTGCATCAACATTAGTACTATGGATGATGAGAGTGGATCTTGAGCTTTAACTTCTTGAACCACTTTCATTGGCTCGATGTCTCCAAGAGTCATATTTCTCATTTCACTTTAAAGTCCATCACCTACATCATCAATATTCTCGTGCCCTTCTCGAGAGCCATTAGATTTATCAAACTTAACATCATAAATTTCTTCAACAAGCTCGGTGGCTTAAGACACGATAATTAAGCTTTTGAGTTGGAGGAACGACCTAATAGGAAACCAATGTCGCATCACCTCTGAAACTTTTCAAGATGGGTTCGCTTCTTGTAGATGAAGCACTTGCATCCAAACACTCTAAAGTAGAATATATTTGGTTTTCTCCCTACTAAGTGCTCGTATGAAGTCCTCTTCAATAACCGATGGAGATAGAGCTGGTTTGTAGCATGGGAATCAGTATTGATGGTCACCACCCCAATAGCTATTGGGTGTGCCACACTAAAGAAGCATCATCCTTGCCATCTCAATCAATGTCCTATTCTTTCGCTTAACAACTCCATTTTGTTGAGGTATATAGTTTGCATAAAGTACATGTTTAGTCCCTAACTCATCACAAAAATCTTAAATATTGGTGTTTTGGAATTCAGTTCCATTATCATTCTGGATTTTCTTGATTAGTGTTTCGAACTTATTTTGGGCCCTTTTTGTAAATCTTATGAAAATACCAGTGGCTTCAGACTTGTCTTATAGAAAGAAGACCCAAGTGAACCTTGAGAAATTATACATAATAACTAAACAAAAAGAATTGCCACCAATGCTTATATAGTATGTTGGGACAAACAAACTCATGTGTAAGAGCTCAAGCTGTCTAGATGTGAACAAGATACTTTTCATGGAATGAGAGTTTGCCACTTGGTGGCTGGCTTGACAAGCGCTATACAATTTATCATTCTTACTACCAAACAGTTTTTGAAAATCTTTTTCAATGTAACATGCCCTAGACGGTGATGCCAAAGCCAACCAAGGGAGACTTTAACAATTAAACACATCAAGGTACAAGAAAAATTTGAAGAGAAACACATCAACCACCTTTCCTAAGTCTATCACTTTCCTTTTGCTATTGTCACCAAATGTAACCTTTTTGCTTGAGTCTCCTCCTTCACGTAAGGTGATCATCTATGACTTAATTCATCTGTTGAGTGCACCCACTATCAATCACCCAATGTCGGCCTCCAGTCTTGTTGTTCACCTATATAATATAAAATCATATCTTGGCTTTGGTACCAAATCTTTTTGGGTCCTTGAGAGTTAGTGCATAGAGACATAGGAACCAAATGATATTTTTTCTTCTCATTAAGTAAACAGACACCTACGAACTTAACAGCAAATTTACCATCCTTGCCCTTTCGGAGCAAGTAGTGTGAGTCATAGATAATACTATTTGTTGAAGCATTCTTGGATGAAGTGGCCAATAAACATATAATAAGCTTGTGACATTCACAATAGCACTTATAATAAAAGTCGACCTCCTTCATAAACTTTGTCTTGGGTTTTATCTAACCACCTCCCTTGGATACAACCTAGGGGACATACCCCAATCCTTCCTACCCAAGGTGAACCTTCGCTCCTCAAGAATTTGATAAATTGTGGCACTTCCTTGATAGAATTTTGCCAAGCCCTTGTTGAGTTTGTCTACCTTTTGCTTTAAGCTCCAAATTCTCCTTTACAAGGTTAGTGGCACAAGAAGCAACACCATAAGAAGTAATATTGCAAGTAGGTCTATCATCTATTTTAGAAGAGCGTAGTATAGCAATTAAATACCACAAGAATTAGAGATGTCGACCTTGATAGGAGGATAACCTGCTTGAGTAGTAATGGGCTTAGGGTCAAGATTACAAGTAATGCCCCTATCAACCTTGGACACGGTAAATTGCTTATTAAGGAGTAGGGCATGTTCAATTTATAGCTATTCAAACTTAGCACTAAGTTCTTAAGACTCGGTTCTAAGGATGAAGTGCATTTTCTTAAGCACCTTGAACTTATGCTTCTCCTTACCAAGAGCCGTATCGACCTTCTCAATAATCTCAACAAGTTTCTCATATGATGGAGCGGTGTTGATTACCTTATCATTATACTTAGCCATTAGACAAAATGGCGAGGTAGGAGGTGGTGGTGTAGACTCCGTGAGTGCAAGCCCGGCAAGACCCTTTGGATTTGGTTCATCTTCATCATCATTGCTTAAGTCATCATTGGAGCTTTCTTCATCTATCACCTACTCTCCAATATAGGTTTCCTCCTTTCCATTATGATTGAGTCTTTTGAACTTGATCTTCTTGCCTTGCTTCCTTTGAAGTAGTCCTTGTTTTTCTTCTTGTTCTCACATCTTGAAGTGATTTGACTTTTCTCGTTGCACTCATAGCATATACCTCGAAGAAGTTCTTATCCTCTTTGTCATATTTGTCATCATTAGTGTTCATCTTCTTAATAAGACACTGTGTCTTCTTCATGAGCAAGGCCAAATAATCTGAGTCTTCCATTACATTATCATCATCACCACCATAACCATCTTCATCCTTAGCTTTGATAGTAATGTTCTTTTTGGTGCTTGGACCATCTCGATATTCCTCCGAGAAGAACTCATATGAGGTGAGCTTCCCTAAGAGTGAAGTAGGCATATTTATTCAAATATCAATTTGTGAGAAGCACCACGAGCATCTTATATTCCTTGGGTAGCACCTTAAGCATTCTTTTCACGATCTCAAGGTTAGATAATGTTAACCCAACACCCTTCTACTCATTCACAATGCATTAGGGAGAACATAATTTCGCCTTGTCATGGTAGCATTTTGAAATAGTCGAATTGATCATTGAGAACAGAGATAACTACTTAGACTAGCGCTATCAACTACTTGAACTCTATTACAGTCAAAATGGAAGAAGTAACTACTTATGATTATGACATACCGCATATTAAACTTGCCTTCGTGAATATCACAAAGAATAGTCTAAATCCCACTAGCAGTATTGACATTGCTCACTAGATTGAAGACATCAGGACTAAGGTAGATAAAGATGATGTTCTCGACTTAGGCGTTGAATTACATGTTTTTAACCTCCACATCCAGTGGTGCAAGTGTATTACGTGGAGCGACAAAACCATACTCAACAATGCACTAAATATCTAGACTCATGGCCTCGACATAACATCCCATACGAACCTTCCAATAAGAATAATTTGTACCATCAAATATATGTGTCCTACCAATATTCACACAGTCTCCTAACATCTTTACTCAAGACGGTAAAGCCCTAATAAGCAACCTTGCTCTGATACCAATTGAAGTAGATCGAATGTCCAAGAGGGGTGGATTGAAATTCTTTTGGCAACAAAGGCTTAATTAAAAAATTTAATCTTTACTTGTCCAATCTAAGTTCCTATGGTTTCTAGTGGAGTTTTGCAACATAATTTCAACCCTATACAATTCTAGTAAGTTAAGAATTGAAATAAAACAAAATAAATGTGAAAAACATAAAAGAGACAAGGAATACAACCATTTTTTACTAAGGTCTTGGAGATTTGGTGTTCTCCCCTAATCCTCGTTAGAGCACTCTGGCAAGAGTCTAACTCCGACTTAAAACCACGCAAGGAATTAAGTCATCCACTCGTAGTAGTCCTTGTCCACTCATGATAGGTGTACTCTAAATCTTTACAAGCCTTCCGGTGCACCGAGCTAAATGAATCTAAGTCATCTAGGAGTCACCGATTTCCAAGAGTAATAAACCCAAAACACTTGTTTGAACCTAGCAAGGTCAAGCAATTTGGTGTGACGCACAACCTAGACTTATCTACTCTCTCATGTACTCAAAGATCTTCAATCAAAGCTTCAAAGTGCCCTCGAGTTCCTCAATAATCCATATAGAGATGGAGTCGCCAAAGCTGTCATTTAAACCCTCATAGGGTCTATTTGTAGCTCATCTCCTCAGAAACTAGCTGGCAGTTATCCAACCTCACGAAGCTCAAGCTACTAGCCTTTAACTCTCTTAATAGTATGGGCAAAATAAAAACAAAACTTAACACTAAAATGATTCAAACTCGACTCTTTGGATCATTTATAGTCACAAGATCTTTAATCTTCATGCTTTACCGAGCAATTATACCTTTTGGGGGTCGATGAATGCTAAGAACTCCCAATATGCCAATGTCAAGTACTAACTCATCTTAGAAACTTAAAATATAGTTAGTATTGACAAACAAACGTCATTAATCACTAAAACACTTAAACATATGAAATTAGAGGCCTAGATGCTTACACCCATGCATGTATAGGAGCCCACGTACACTTATTCATCGTTTCGTGTAAAAGGGTTAATTCGGATGTCCTACATTTGGATCTAATAAGCATTATATGCTATTACTACTTACTTTATGTAAGTAATATGGGGTTAATCCCACCACAACTCAACATAAGTCTCATGGGCTACCACACTAACGGGTCAGAGTATTACATTCACCCTTCTTTAAGGGGCTGATGCCCTCGACAACAAACCGCATTCACGGTAAATGCTAAATGAGCCTCATGGGCCATCACTAACGGGTTAGGATATTACATTCACCCTCTTTAAGGACTGACACCCTCAATAACACACCACATACACGACAGATGTCTAGAATTACCCTTCGGTAAACGTCTGTGCCTCCAGTGCCAGCATATATGATATGTCGTATGTCCACTCTGGGCCGACACATGCCTTGCACCATATGTCTGCATCCTTGTCACACACACCTATGTAGTGAAGGTTGGTACTCTAATATCGTCTGTAGTACATTAGCCTAAAATTCGCTCAAAGCACAGGCCACCATAGGGTGGACCCATGCATGCGTAGGGTGGAACCACGCATGGATAGCACACGAATTATTTTTTAATAATATTTGAAAAATAAAAGATTACAGAAATAATATATCAAAATTAAAAATTGCAAACATACCTCCCTGTCACCATTTGAAATGACGACAGAGGTCTGTCGCCAAATCTCCCTTCCTTTCTCCTGTGCTTGCTCGGTGGAGATGAGACTCCCTGTCGCCAATCCAAATGACGACAGACTCTCTGTCGCCATTTGAAATGACTACAGGAAGGTATATTTGCAATTTTTAATTTTGGCATATTATTTTTGTAAATTTTTATTTTTAAAATATTATTTAAAAACTAATTCAATAGCACACTACTTATATTACCGTCCTCACCTCATATAAAATAGTTTATGCAAATGTGTTATGTTTAGGATAGCAACATAAGATTAATCCCACATAACTTTACATGAGTCTCTTGGGCTACCACACTAACGAATCCATCAGTATATCGTCCGTCCACCAAAGCCACAGCTCACAATATTACAGATCCACTTGTCAAATTCAAAAATCTTGCACTATGACTGATTAATCCAAAGGAGCCTGATACAAATATCAAAGGCCATTGAGCACCAGATGGACTCGGCGCTTTTGATACTAATCATCATGAAAAGCCCCGAGGCCCCATGCCATGTCGGATAAGAGCGTGTCATGTACGCACCGCTAAAAAAATCCCTCTTCCTCCTCCGATCCAATCGGGCCCGTACGGACGGATACTTGGCGAACCGCCCTGCGGGGCCGTGGGGCCCAGCTCGCAGCAGGAGCCTTGTAAAGTATGCCCCGTGTGGGCCCCGTCGTGCACGTACGGATATGGTCCACATGGATCATGCGCAGCGCCGCGCCCGCGGCAAACAAGCGCGACCCGCGGCGGTGCGGGGCGTCACTTATCAATTCGCCCCCCAGGAAACGGTGTTAATTAACTAGCAGTACACCGGTCGGTGCCTGCGGGGCCAACTCCTCGTTGAATCTGTACTACAGGAGTGGACGGCTGACGTGGAAGCAAAGCAATGGTTAACTAGAAAGAAACAATGGTTGAGTTCCTCTAAGCCGCTAGCAACCTGTAAAATTAGTAACAGAAAAAGACCAAGAGATTTGATTGCCTCAGCAAACTCGACAGGGAGGGGACGGCTCGGTATACATTGCCGGGTAAATTGCCGGACTATGAATAGCACACGTGCACAGCTGGAATCCATCACTTTTTTCAGCTTTTTTCCCCCTATTTTTTACAAATTTATCTCCCTTCAAAATAAAATTACAAATATAGTCATCTTTCCACTGCAAAAGGCACCTTCCACGCTCTTTTACCACAGAAGCGCCTCCCTCGCTCCCCGGTTGCGGCAGCGCTCTCTCCTGCGCTCGCAGGCCGAGAGACAATGGGCCTCCTGCACACCCCAGGCTTGCCGCTTTCGTGTTTGCTGGCTGCACGCTCCAAGGGCACGGCAGTGTCGGCTTCTGTGCTCCCCCGGTATGACAGGTGGCAGGTGTCGTTTATCGCGTCTTCCGCAGTGGAGGAGAGGGGCTAAATCTACAAATATATTCACGTAGAAGCTAGATTTGCAAAAAAAAAAAACAAGATAAAAAGGTTAGAAAAGTGATAAATTCATACGGCTAAACCGAAACTTATCTCTAAGTACGTAATAGATCAGACTAAAGATAAACTACGCTAGAGATATATCTTTCAACAGCCCCCTCAATCACAACTTTGACCAAGGTTGAGATTGCGCCGAAACAAAACCAACTGTCGAGCGGCAAGTGGTTTTGTAAGCCCATCTGCCAGTTGATCACTTGAGGGAATAATGAATCCGATGTCAAGGATCTTGTGCACCACCCTTTCTCGGACAAAATGATGATCCTCGTCTATATGCTTCGTCTAGCATATAATACCAAATTAGCTGAAAGATAAGTCGCGCGCAAGTTGTCACACCATAAATAAGCTGCCCTCGCTCAGAAAAATCCAAGTCCACCTAAAAGTGACTGCATCCAAAAAATTCCTGCGATTGCATTGGCGAGGGCTTCATACTTCTGTACTTGACCTTAAAACAGTCGCCTGATAGCGTGTATGGAGGTGAGCGTCGTACCGGGTCAGATCAGTCCAGCACGGGTTCATCGTGTTTCGTGTCTGAACCGCGCCGGGCCGTGACGGCCCATTGTGCCCGCGGTGCTATGCCGTGCCGGCCCGACTCGTCTTCGGCGAGCCTAAGCACGACCTATTTGTGCTTCGTGCCTACTTCATACCGTGTCGGCCCAGATCTGGTCTATTTGCACTATTGCAACGAGAGTAAAGGAACCGGAGATGCATGGAGTTGAGGTGGTAGTGGACACAAATATTATGGGAAAAAGAACTAAAATTTATTTGTTCTTAAACAGTTACAGAGAGCGAGGGGATGTGTTGAACACGAACGAGAGATGGGGCAATAGGCGAGAAAGAGAGTGAGGGAGACAGGCGAGAGAGATTGAGAGAGACGGGCAAGAAAGGGAGAGATTGTGAGAGACAGGTGAGAGAGAGAGCTGAGAGAGATTGAGATCAGCTCTTTTTCCCCTCTTGCTCTGCGGATCGGTGACCTTCATGCTGGGCTTTTTCCTCATGCGCTGGGTCATCAGGCCTAATACGGCCCGTACTACCGTGTCGTACTGTATCGCCCGTCGTGACCAGTTTTCGGGTTTAGCACAACCTATGCTATAGTGTCATACCGACACGGCACGATCCACTTCGTATCAGACCGAATTTTAGACCGAATCGTGTCCACCGTGCCTCAAACCGGCTCGAAAAAGCCCAGCCCAAGTGACCACCTCTAAGCGTGCACTCCATGAAATAAAGTTAGATCCAAAGAACACCACTCACCAGTGGTGCCATGTGAACTACCACTCACCAGTAGCCATCACCAGAGACGCCCGCGAGGTTGCGGCCTCCGCTCCTGGCGCCAGCGACTTGTCCTCCCCCGACAGCACACCCCCACCTACAAGCTCTGATCTCTAGGAAAGGGAAAGTTTTGAGCTGAAAATTTTGAATCATTTGAATGTTTTTCCAAATAAAAAGTTTTTGGATCATTTGAGAGTTTTCGAAACAAAAGTTGAATAATTTGAATGTTTTTCGAGATGCTACGAAGGGGTGCCATGAGTTATCCTTCTCAGGGTCGCATTGGGATAGTCTCGTTCTATTTTCCATAAATGTATGTGCCGTTTTATTTGTTGCTGGCTCACGACAGGACATACTTCGGCTAGCACTCTAGCAGTTCCACGTCGTTTCGGACTTCCAGTTCAATCCTCGGTTTAGCATTACAGTGGTATATTTTTACTTTTCGATATAACAATTAGTTAAAGGTTACACCTTTTCTTAAGCTCTAATAGTAAAATCTCACAGAAGTTAGTAAGGATTACTCTACCTAAATAGATTCTATACCGCAAAACCGCCCATCGCAGCTATGGCATTACCCTAACTAGAAAGGAATCCAGACCACTAATCCCATCCTTCCACTAATAAATCACCAAAATTGCGGCATTCATGCATGTGCCGAGCCAAGTCACCATCTGCTGATATCAATTAACGATATATCTAGCAAGCAGGCGTACTCGAGTTGTGGCATCTCTTATTGAAATGATTACTTTTCCGGCCTTTCTCACCGCGGAAGGTGCTATAGGTGTCACCTGTCGTGGCAGGGGAGCGAGAGCCTAGGATGCCGCGGTGGGGGTAGCGCAGGAGGTGGGATGTGGGAGGGTGCGATGTGACCGTGGCAGTAGCCAGCTGTCATGCTCTAGAGGCATGATAGGGGTCGTGTTGGCGTCAAAAACTTGATGTAGGGTTTCTGACAACAACACACCAGACGAACACCTCGTTCAGAGCGTGCCAGTCGATTTGATCTATAACCGACAAGGTAAAAAATATGAAATTCACTCAAAAGCCGATCGTAAAGATCAATCGGCTTAGACTTAATCAGCTTGAAGCCGATCAAGATCGAAGTAACAAGGTAAATCTAATTAGCCGATTAAGGCTAATCAGAGGATAAAGGTAGATCGATTCTGAAGAAGGCGATGCGCAACAAAATCAGAATAAATCAAACCTGGGGTGTAATTGACGAAGATCAACAATCGGCGATGCGCAACTTTATTGATCAAGATCGATTACAGAGACTAAATTACAAAAGCTACTCCTAGTCGACAGGAAGGAAGAAAGTAAAAGCTGGTTGATTGTATTGTGTTGATGTCCTTTGCAATTTGCTTTGGCCCTTCTTTTATACCCTCCGCCGATAATGTCCTCGTTATAAAGACGCTTCAAGTCCCGATCCAGATCGGCCTTATCTCGGACGGTTGTTTTTCTTTTTAAAAATCTTGCGCTACTAAAATATCTCCAAACCTTTCCATCCCGTCCGTTAATTCCATATCTTTGACTTTATTGCCGATTTTGACTAAGCTTGCCAAATTTTGGTGCAAACATATGCCCCTATTTTTGAGAGATGACTTGTCATCCGTCAAAAATTTCACTTATCGGCTTTTCCAATCGGCTAACCGCTGAACTTCACTCAATAATCGCTACTTTATTTGCGCCTGTAATTCTCGACACAAAGGTAGTGCGTTTTAACCGCCGCGTCTTTTGAGATCCGGCTTCCGCCGCTTCAAATTTTCACCACGTTATAAAATGCGCCCCACCTCGGTCATTCCTCACGCGCACAAGCTCTCTAACTCTTGAAAATCGACTTTCGCCTAGTCCGTTGCTCAATCTTCCTCAATCGCTTGCATCCTCCTTCATCAATCGACTTGCTAAGATCACCGAAATGGACGCGAGTCGTACTTATTCCAATCCCTAACAAGAAAGATCGGATTTCCTTGGTCCGATAGGAAATCTAGATGCCAACACGCTTATTAGCCAGATATTCCCGCCTCCCTCTATCGACTCTCGGTTTTAATATAGAGAGCTGGGAAAAAGCTTCAGGCATGGCCGACGGCGCCAAAGGATGGAGATCTCGTACATTCGCATAGCCGCCGTAAAAAGAAGAGTGGGAAAGGATGGGTATAGCCGAGTGCATCCTCTCTCATTAGCCGATCCAGAAGCCAATGAGCCCTTAGTGGCCACGGCTTGCTATTTCTGGTCGGAGACTTTCAACGCCTTTCTGTTCCGTACTTCGTCTTCGGTCCCATCGGCCCGACCCTTATGGATATAGCCCAATTGTGTTGCCTTAGGCCGATGGCGAATGATATTGGCTTATAGCGGCAAACCGAAATACAAGCTCATTCAATCTAAAGGAGAAGGCTGGTGTAAGTACATCAATAACAATAATAAAGTGAATGGGCCGGTATCAGATGAAGAACATGTTGCTTTCTTGAACTTGTGGTTAGACCAATTTTTGTTTTGCGGTGCTTCTTTGGGACCAACACAAGTATATCAGCTAATAGCAGAGTGGTTGGTAGAGGGCCGTCGGCTAGCATTGGGAAAAATGTTTCTGGGAGCAGTTTGTCAGATGATGCCTGTGATTAGGAGTCGACTTTTTACTGGATTTGCCAGATTTTGCGTCGGCAATGTAGGCGGTCCTCTCTGGTTCATCCAAGTATGGTTATACTGCTTATTTAGCCGATCTTTCAAATTAAATCCCTCGGAAGACTCGGCATTTCCTCGCGAAGACACACCAGAAAATGCAGTCTCAGAATTCAGAGCCAGCCGATCTTATGGCGAAAGATACATCATGTGTTTTGGCAGCAAGAAGATTACTCCGATTGGCCTAAGAAAATACTTATCCTTTTTTCTAAACTTGGATAACAATGATTTTAACCAACAAGATTTCTTCAGTTATACCAGCGCAGCCGATTTTGAATGGCCATCATTTCTTCATTAGATTCTGACAGTTCTGAGATGCCTGAATCGACTTTAGACTTCTTCAAACTTTTCATTTCTCCGAGTGTTTTGCATGTTAGTTTTAACACGAGAAACTGTATCTTTCAACCTTCTTATGAATTCTATCACCCTTCCACCTTTGCTGACAATTGGGTTTCACCAAATGATCCCCGCCTTTCACTCCTTGACTTGGTTCACCTAGACCGAGTACGATCTTTAGTCATGCGTTGATATGGTCTTGAAAATAGCCGATGACTTGCAAATCAAATCCTTGCCTCACTTTGTTTTGAATAATCGCCGATCTAGCCGATTCTCTCGCATGGTGGTCTTCAATTGCGTAAGCACTTCTCCTTGATCGCACTCCATCGGCTATTATCGATGCCCTCTTCCCAGACCTTCCTGAGCCGATCGTATCTTCGGATACTGATTCAAGCGACGAATCAAGCTCTGGATACGATAATATGAGTCTTATAAATGTTACTGGCGAGGTATTAGTCGATTTTACTCTTCTTTATCGTAGCCCATATGATTTTATCTCATTGGCTTTATCCTTTTTCTTTGCGTACTAAAGTCACCGGCAAGAAACCGATTGATGCTCCCGCAGCTAGTAAAGAGAAACGACCGCACAAGGCAATCGGCCACCGCTATACTTCTGGTTTCTTGGGCATCCAAAGTCCATCTTTGTATGATTTAGAAAGGCAACAGCAACCAAGTAAGTTATGCCCAATCATCTTTTGTTCCTTTTCATTTTCCTTCATCAACTAACTTTCCGGCCGATGGATTCTCAGAAAAGAAGAAGCCGAAGTCCACCAAGGTTCCTGCCAAGAAAAAATACTCCAAACCACAAGAACAAAGTGGCAAAAGTTCACCGCACGGATCGGCTACTGCTCAGGTATTTTTTTATCCCAAAGAATTTACAGATCTGACTTATTCCATCGGTTCTCATTATATTTTTATTTCTTTCACCATCAGATCAAGACAAGTGGCCAACATTCGCCAACTTACGGATATATCGGCCAAAGAGTCATTGCCCTCACCGATACGGTGCCAAGAATCCGCCATGACTCGTAAACCTCGATCCATCCAACATCCTTGGCTTTAATCTATCCAACTTGATGATCCAGAGATCTTTGCGTACCGATGATTATATTTCAAATTCAAAAATCATCGCGGTTTCAAAAGACGATCGGCCGTAGTCTCATCGGCTCTGGAATGCAAGAGCGCCTTAACAAGTTGTTTGACTTGGTGTCAAGGCCTCAATCGAGATCCCGAATAATAATCACCGATTCGAGATGCCATGGCTGCAGCTTGAAACCGATTTACCACCGAGGCCATGGTCAGATCGTCAAGTGTGCCATCTGGATGATAAGATGGCTTTAGTAGAGGCAGCTCAAGAAAGGAAATCAAAGAGAGCAGCCCAGAAGCCGACCAGAGGATCCTTGACAAAATGGTTGCGAGACAAAGGCCAAAAGAAAAATTTGATGTAACCATGGAAACTCAAGGCTAACAAAATTTCTCTTAAGAAATTGGAGACTACTAGAAAATTTCTTGAGGAAGAATCACAAAGACGATGAAGCTCATCATTGAAGGCCAAGATTCCTTTGAAAAGACTTCATTGGTCGCCAAGGAGCGGAAGGTAGAAATAGCATCGCCGTGGCGACCTTCAAAGAGCAATCGCCAAACTTGTACCCATTCCAGCAAAGTCGCGATAGAAGATGATGACTCGGATGAGGTATGTGAAAACTATAGCCAAGGCGATCGGAGCTCTATCGGCTTTATGCACGACTCCTGTGTTCGGGATTTAAAACTTAATTAGCTATTCCTTTCGTAAACACTTGTTCGAGTACTTTGTAATTTTGTTATGTTTGTAATCTACTGCTTAACCGATTTAATTTTCTCGTAAGTTTAATCTGCAATCTCTTTTAGCCAAACAAAGATCGTGTTAACTTGGCCTCTGGATGAAATCTTTAGTCGGCTAGGCTCCAATCCACACACTAGGATAGTACCTTTTAAATACCTCCGCTTATAGCCTTAGGCAATGCATGTCCTTCCAACGCCTCTAGTACGCATTTAATTTCCACCGACTAGCCGATTAACTTTGTATGGCCCTTCCCACGTAGGTGACCATTTTCCAAACCGGTTATCCTTCAACCAACAGGCAATATCGTTTTCCATACCAAATCGGCTTGATTGAAAGACTTAGGCATAACCTTCTTATTATATGCCCTTGTAACCCTGATTTTATTTTTCTTAAGCCGATCAAGCGTGGACAAACGTAATTCTGCTAGCTCGTCCAAATTGTCGATCATTAAATCGTTATATTCTTGAGCCGACAAACCATTTTGCCCGGCTATTCAGACGATTCAATGTTGATTTCTACGGGTAGAACGGCTTCTTGTCCATACACCAATTGGTAAGGTGAAAGCTTCGTCGCTCCATGATAGGATAGCCGATACGCCCAAAGCGATTCCGATAGAGTAGAGCGCCAATTCCTTGGCTTTTCATCAATTTCTCTTGATCAGTTTGATTAGCGTTTTATTGGACGACTCGGCTTGTCCGTTAGCCTGAGCGTAGTATGGGGAAGAATTTAACAATTTGATCCCTAAACTCATCGCGTAATTCAAATTCGTAGACATGAATACCGCACCTTGATCGGTCGTGATTTTTGTGGTATTCCAAACCGATGGACGATATGTTCATTCACAAAACCAATTGCCTCAACATCGTCACCTTTTAAGTGGTACAACCTCGACCCACTTTGAGAAATAATCGATTCGCGTAATAAACTTGTGGCCTTTACTCAAGCAGAAATATTTGGCCGATTATATCTATTCCCAACCCCTAAACGGCCAAGGTTTGATAATTGGATGTAAAACCGATGTTTGGTGCTAGTTGTATGTTGCCAAACTTCCGACATGTCCGACATCCTTTATAATACTTGAAACAATCTTCCAAAGATCGTCGGCCAAAAATAACTCGTCCGCTTGTGCATCCATTTCATCTTATGCGCCGATTGATGAGAACCACAATGCCTTCGTATACTTCACCCATCGCTAGCCGCGCTTCTTCAGCATCAAGACATCTTAACAACAAACCTTCTATAGTTCGATAATATAGTATATCGCTCATAACAACGTATTTCAACGCTTCTCGCCGTATCTTCGCTCCGTCGGTTTGGATGGATCGATTAGATAATCTTTAATTTGTGTTCTCCAATCGCGATATCGTGCACATAACCGCCTTTGTCTATCGATTCGGTCTCGACTTTGGCCAAAATCTTTATATCCTGATGCTTGTTGGGCTAAAGCATTAGCTCTATCGTTCAATTCACGAGGAACATGACCAATAGAAAACGATGTAAAAGAACCGATGATTTCTAAACATTGTTCTAAATACTTCAGTAACACTCCATCTTGATATAGGTACAATCCCTTCACTTGTCAGACAACCAACAAAGAGTCACCATATGCCTCAACAAAGATCGACCCCAATATTTTCCAACAATTGCGTGCCTTTGAGCAATGCTTCAGACTCGGCCGGTTGTTTGAACATCGCTATTTAGCCGAATGCAAATTCGAAGTTATGCCCTTTGGGTGTGGTGAGTACAATGCCGATACCATCACCTTCCCTGCATACTGATCCGTCAAAGAATAGCTACCATGGTGCGACCGAGACTAAGTTTGCCACTGTGTCACGTCCTGTTATAAACGGCTAGGACTTGTCCTTTGACTGGTTTGGCCGATTCATATGATAAGTCGAACTCGACCAAGGCGTAAGCCCATTTGCCAAGTCGACCTCGTAGAATAGGAGCTGACAATATATATTTTATAACATCGGTTTTGCAGATCACTTTGCAAGCCGATGTTAATATGTAATGCCTTAACTTTGTGCACGAGAAGTACAAAGATAAACATAATTTCTCGATAAAAGGGTACCTGATTTCTGTGCCTAGCAACCGTCGGCTTAAATAAAAGATAACCCTTTCTTTACCATGCACCTCTTGTGCCAAAACAGCTCCAATAGTATCTTCTTCAGCCGAGACATATAGTCTGAAAGGAACCCCTTTTTGAGGCGTAGCCAAAACTGAAGGGTTGGACAAATACCTTTTAATTTCATCGAAAGCCTTCTGCTGATTGGCTCCCCACATAAATTCTTTATTGTCCTTTAATTTTAGCAATGGAGTAAAAGCACGAATCCTTCCAGAGAGGTTTGAGATGAACCGACGGAGATAGTTAATTTTGCCGATCAACATTTGTAACTCATTCTTGCATGTCGGTGGTTTGGTATTGGCTATAGCTCTGACCCTCGTTTGACTGACTTCAATTCCCTTTCATGCACCATGAAGCCCAGAACTGCCCAAATGGACACGCCGCGCCAAGCTTGAAAGGATTCATCTTTAGGCCGTGCGATCTTATGTTCTTAAAACTCTTTCTAAATCACCAAGTGTTGCAAATCTTCGCAGATTTTACTACTATGTCATCAATATAAATTTTGACAATGTGGCCGATTAAGTCGTGAAAGATCAAATTCATTGCTCACGATACGTTGCTCCAAATTCTTCGCGAAAGTCATCACCGTCCAACAATCCTATTGCACCGTGATATCCGAAAGTCGTCTTTCAGATATCGGCTTCTACCATGAGTATCCGTTATACCCAGCATTACCATCTAGAAAACTTATGATCTTGTTCCCCGACGCAACATCGATGAGCATATCGGCTATTGGCATCGGATATTCATCTTTTAGGCGCCGCCTTGTTCAAATCTCTAAAGTCGACACATACCGAAGCTTTCCATTTTTCTTCATAACAGAACAATGTTGGAAACCCACTCCGCATATCGGCAAGGCCCGATAAATTTTGCTTCCAACAACCGCTCTATCTCTTCTTTTATAATTTGGTACAAGGCCGGATTGAAACGCCTAAGATATCGTTTAAACGGCCGATAGCCTGCTTTTATAGGTAGCCGATGTTCCACCAAATGACGGCTTAATCCGCATCTCATGATATTCCCAAGCAAAACAATCCTTATAATTTCTAAGGATTTTTATCGCTTTTCTTTGTACGTTACATCTAAACTTGCACTAACAAAAGTTGGTCTTTTCTATCACCGCTAATCGTATCTACTTCTTCAAGCAAATCGGTGGATGTAAAACCTTGACCTAACTTTTCAATTTCTTCAAAGTCTTCTATGGCTTCAGAGCTATCCGTTGTTTGCCGATAGCTTTGCATTTTATCCTGTAACTCCTTTAGTGATTTTCTTGTCCCCATCGGCGTAACACTTCGCTTTGCCGATCAAAAGTGCCCGCTTGACACTAATCGGCATGAGCTCCGATTTGCTTACGATATGAAATCACAATCGCCCAATACTTGCCCGATATGCACCCGGCTTCTTCGTGTTGCCGCTTATGTCGAGCTAGCCATGGCGATATGAGCGGATGTGTCGGCGGTGACGACCTCAACTTCCTCTCCGCTCCATCAACAAGCGCTTGATGCATGGTCGATGGGATACAACAGTTGGCATGAATCCAATCCCGACCGAAAGCGGACATCGTAGTTTCCTTTGGCGCCGACATAAAAACGCCGCCGGCAAAGTTTTGCTACCGATACGGCTTCGTGACCATGACACCCTTTGCCTCTCGTAGGGTCGCTGTGAAGTGATTTAGAACCATGTTAGTTTTAATTAAGTCTTCATCGACTTACCCGGCTTGCACGTCGTGTACGCATCGAGTTCACCGTGGCTCCTCCGTCTACCAAAGATCCTTGATATCGACTTCCCATTTATATATCCTTTTAGATACAATGGTTTCAGATGCCGATGATCATCCCCGGTTTTCAAAGATGGCGCTCAACGCCAGAGCACAATCGAGCAACCACCTCTTTGGCCGATTCGGCCTCGACTTTGAACTCGGCCAATGTGAACACAACGCTGATATCCATAGGAGGGTGTCGTCCCAACCACGGAGAATCTGTGTCATCACCGATTCAAAATCTTCTTCGCTTGCTTTCTTCTCCATTCTTTCTTGACGATTTGATCGGACGGTTCGTTAAACGCTTCGCCTCTTTGTTTCTCAAAGACGGCTTCACGGATCTCTTGCGCCCTTAGCCTCTGAAGCCGCCGTCGCAGTGATCGGCTAAGATCGGATGGACACCACCGGTTTAGGTTCCACCGGCTCAGATTTGACCACCAAATCTTCTTGATTAGAATTGGGCTCGTGTATCTTGAGTTGGTTCGGTTCTTGATCCGTTTAGATATTCTCTCGTGAATGTGCCTTCAGAACTTCGCTTTGCTCGATTGGCCCGTATAGCTTATCTCTAGCCGATTGCCTTGGCCAATCCTCTTGGGGATAATGCTCCATCAGGCGGTGTATGGTGATGGCAACGCTTCTCCTCTTTCCCAAAGAAATCGCCAAAAGGACACCTTCTATGTGCCCTCTCCACATTCTCGGTGCGGTACAAGTTATCCGACCGCGAGCCTTATACCGTGGTCGGCTATTCATCCTCTCGTATTTCTCCATTAATTGTAAAAATGTTGGTCCCGACCTTTTAGCCACGCCTTAATGGAGACTTTTCGCTTGTACCATTTACCTACCCGAGGATTCCCTTGGGTTTGATGGTTCTTGAATTTTTCCTTCACGATCGGCTTCTATTTGTAAAGAGCCGATTGTAATCTTCGATGTTTGATCGTCGCTCGAGCTTGTTTGGATGTTGACTTGTTGATCCCTTTTCGCTCGCCATGCATCGGCTCTTTTCCTTTAGCCAACACCGCACCATGTTGATGGGAAACGGGTCAACATCAACTTGCATGGTCGGTTCATCGACAAACTTCAACCGACCATCCTCAATAGCGATTGGATCCGCTGACGTAAGATATTGCGCATTAGTGTTATGTGAATAAGAATGATGCCACTTGCAATACCTGTGTTTCTTGATCTCATCGGCGACGGATCACATGCCCCTCCGCAATCGTATTATCTTTTCTTGCGTATAAATCAAAAATACGATCGCACTTAGAAACATCGAAAGAGTACTTAACCTCGACTTATTCTTAGTCGACTTAAGCCAAGAATGACTAAGGACTTTTTGGATCCTTTTACCCATTCGGCTATGTTTATTTCGCTTCCTCGCCTTCCGATGAGTCACTTGGACAATACTCAACCATATTGACCTTAGCCTTGTCCTTTTCTTTGTTATTGCTATTTTTAAGTCCGTCTTTGAACACTTTATTATCGCTGAATCGGCTTTCTTGAGCCGATACGCGATGCAATAAGTGGCTAAGGTCGGTGAATTCTTGTCCTCCGAATTTCTCCTAAGCGGCGGAATCAAACCTTGAAATGCTAAATCGGCAAGTTGATTGTCGTGCAATGTGACGCTAAAACACCGATTCCTAATTTCTCTAAATCTCTTGACGTAATCCGCTACCGATTCCCCAAACTTTTGGCGCATGTAACTTAGATCCAAATCCTCGAGCTCTAAACCGCTCAAAAGAAGTATTCATGAAATCGGCTTTCCAAATCGCTCCATAAATGGACCGAATTCGGCAAGCAAGTGAACCAAGTAAACGCCGCCTGCATGCAGACAACGGGAATAGTCTAATTTTAAGCCCGTCGGATCGGGCCGCTTCACCGCATTGCGCGATAAAGCGCCCAACGTGTTCCGTGGTGGTGATAGAATCATCCCGCAGAATTTGGCGAAGTCCGAACTCAAATTATGAGGGTAGGGCATGCGATCTATGTAATCGGATACGGCTTTCTATAGCCGATAACCTTCCTTTTGGTTGTATGCCGAATTGGTCCTCAAAACAGAGAGATCCGATCGCCCAATTAGCATTATCGCCATAGCGTGCCCTTGATAATATCTGTCATAATCGGCGTTACGCCCCGAGTACGAGCTCGGGTTGCCAATTACGCCGTCCTGCGGTCGGCGCGATCATACTTGCTGCGTGCCGATTACGTCGACTTGAGGTTCCGCTGGCTGGGACAAATGGTTACGAGTATGTTACTACCCGTGGACTCGGGTTCCTAAGCGGGGTAGGCTCTGTGGGAATATTTCGGAGCCAATCGGCTGTGAAACCGATTGGGGAAAAGCATAGAACGGAACCGACGGCAGCAAATTGGTTGATGCGTCTAAGTTAGCAGCGTCGATGTAGGAGTGATAATGACTTACTCCACTTGACCGAGGGTCCCAAGGCAATATGATCGTGGGTTGTGTGGGCATCATTGTGGGGGGTGAAGTTACAGCCGATGGTTTAGGATCGGCCATTGTGCTCTTCGTGTTTTGTGCTACTGAAAAAACAGGGTAATTGGGCAGAGCTTGCAATGGGTCAAGCAGACTTCCTGACGAGGCTAACTCCTGGGCTATAGATTTGACGCTATTCGCTATCATCGGCTTAAGGGTTGTCACGAGCCGATGATTGGTTTATTAAAGTGTGGTGCATGATCGATTAATCATAGCCGATAATTCACTTGAGCAGCGGATATCGGCTTACTGCTCGCTACACCCGCATCTCCTGTATGCTGACCGTCGATGGCGGATTTTTGAGTGACGCCACGTCCGGTTTTTTGATAACGACTTAGCATCATCTCTTCTAGCGCAGCCTTCCGAGCCTCAATTTCGACAAGTTGTTCGCGGTCAAATCGCCCATTGTTGGGACGATTATGGCTTCGCGTTTAGATCCGATGGTGGAATCGACTTTTCGATGAAGACATGGTCCCACCGGCGTGCCAGAGTGTGTTGGCGCCAAAAACTTGATGTAGGGTTTCGACAACAAAGACACCGCATTTAACACCGTTCAGAGCGTGCGACCGATTTGACCTATAACCGACAAGGTAAAAATATGAAATTCACTCAAAAGCCGATCGTAAAGATCAATCGGCTTAGACTTAATCAGTTTGAAGCCGATCAAGATCGAAGTAACAAGATAAATCTAATTAGCCGATTAAGGCTAATCAGAGGATAAAGGTAGATCGATTCTGAAGAAGGCGATGCACAACAAAATCGGAATAAATCAAACCTGGGGTGTAATTGACGAAGATCAACAATCGGCGATGCGCAACTTTATTGATCAAGATCGATTACAGAGACTAAATTACAAAAGCTACTCCTAGTTGACAGGAAGGAAGAAAGTAAAAACTGGTTGATTGTATTGTGTTGATGTCCTTTGCAATTTGCTTTGGCCCTTCTTTTATACCCTCCGTGGTAATGTCCTCATTACAAAGACGCTTCAAGTCCCGATCCGTCTCGCCTTATCTCTGACGGTTGTTTTTCTTTTTAAAAATCTTGCGCTACAAAATATCTCAAACCTTTCCATCCCGTCTGCAATTCCAGTATCTTTGACTTTATTGCCGATTTTGACCAAGCTTGCCAAATTTTGGTGCAAACAGGTCGGAGTCGCGGAGGGGGAGTATAGGAGCGGAGGCGACGTGCACGAGAGCTAAGGTAGCGTGCGGGAGGAGCAGTGCCGCGGAGGGAGAACGCAAAAGGCCCATCTGCGAAGGGGGAGCGCGGGAAACCATTGCACGGTAGGGGAGCACGGAAGGTGCCTTCTGCGGTGGATATAGGCTAGATTTACAATTCTATTTAAAAGAGAGCCATTTTTTCAAAAAAAAGAAGAGGGACATAATAGTTATCATTTCTCTCTTACTCTAGTTCTTGTCTTATGTGCCCGTCAAAACCATCTAACCAACTGCTTTCTGTGGTCACACACAGTTGTCATTTTAAATATCGATATAGACTTTAAAAATATAGTTTTGACAATTAAAGTTTTAAAAGTTTGACTACATCTAAATCTAAAACGATAACTATTTATGAATATAGAGAGCATTAAATTAAGAGAAATCACCCGTACGCCTGCTTTTAGGGACATGCATTTACACACAGCACCTATCTAATCGCAGTGCAAATAGACCGGAGAAAAATATAGAAGCTTATGATTGAAGTTAGATTACTACTTGCATGGCGAGCTGTCACACACGCGCTAAGAATAGCGACAGTTTGGTTTATTTTGGACTTGCCTGGCATTGTTGCTTCCCTATTCCAACTCCCAATAGAGGGAGAGGCCGCTATCAATGAGATTTGTTTGATCCATTCCCTGTCTATGAATAGTCATGGTACTAGTGGCAGAAAGCGACCTTAATTTTTGTATCTGAAGATTATGAATCGAAGTACCGTATGATATTGGACTAATGACGGGGACTAGGGTGCATGATGATTTAGTATTGGTGGACACAGTTCATGTGGGTACGTACGTCTCTGATCTCTTAGGATGTCCTTTTCTAGAGAGAGATAGAGATGATCTATGATCAAATGGTAATATCCTATCAAGAGTATATGATCTCTAGATCAATTATATTTCTGCACATATTGCGGCCTTCATTTTATAAGACAAACCATTTTAGCCCCTTTTTTTTACCTGTGTTCAGCCATGCTCTAAATAAGCCATTCACTTATGCCCTGAGAGCAAGGCGATCATTTGGATCTCCTGAATTAGAAATGAGTTTTCAGACAGAAAAATCACTTTACATCCCAACATACGTGAACCAAAGCATGAGACTAAATGACCATTATTCATGACAACCTTACTTAAATTTTATTCATGCTAGTAAAAGATCATTCCGAATCATGCACAGGTGAAAAAGGGAAAATAAATCTTGGGCAGAGGAGGCAGTCGGTCCGGGGACTGGGCTACAAACCTACAACCCCTTTCATCAACGAACGACTACTCTCCCCGCCGGTGGTGTTGTGTCAATTGCCAACATGTTCCTTGAAAGAGAAGGCTCTCCCTCTCTGAATTTCTAGCTCCATCCTGTTAGTAGTGATCTTGGCTAACTGCCAGATCCATTTTTTTGGGCTAGGCCCACCTCATTAGCGCTCTGATCGGGAGTTTATCAACAAAAAACGGTTTTGGTCCCGGGAGCTAGCGCCATACAAAAGGGATTAGTTGGAACTCAAAACGATTAAGGAAATAGTCTTGAGTTTGCCAATACACCCGATAATCACCGATCCGATCTGGGTTCTTGGCGCAGAACCTACCGAAGGCCTAAACCACCACCGAGAGATTTCGGTGCCCATCTCTTCATCGCGCATTTGGTGACCTCTCTGCCAATGGCCTACACAGACATTCAAGTGGTACAAACCGAACCCTGATGGCTTCTACCTCATCACCGGGTCAGTTTTTAATGTTTTAATTTCCGCATTATATTTTGGTGATCATGATTTAGGCTAGTTCATGTATCAGTTCATCCTAAAGTTTCTAACATTTGGTATCAGAGCCAATCTAGCCTTTGTATGATCCCCTTAAGCCCGGTTTTTACGCTTGTTCTTGTCGGATTAGTGTGGTTTGTGGTTCTATTGGCTCGGTTAGCATTAAGAAGGAGGGGATAAGAGCAAATCCGAACCCATCTTGGAACCCTAATTCCCAAAATCCCCAAATTCCGAACCCTTTTTAGTGTTTTCCACAAATCCCAAATCAAATCAAGCAAATCCTAATGATCTAAAGAGGATTTGGGGCTTATCTTTGATGGTTGTTGTCGTCGTCGCCGACGCTGATGCTGTGGTCGTTGTCGGCTGCGCCGTGCGCGCCACCATCCTCCCGCCGTTACACGCTCTTGGTTGTCTCCCGCGGGGCTTAGCTTCGCTCGCGGCCGCGTCGGCCGGTCTCCTCGCCTCGCCGGAACGCGGATCGCATCACCGCCAGCGCATGTGTGCGCTCGCCGCGCCATTGGAGCCCCCTGTCAGATATGTCGCCGCGCGCATTTTTCCGGGGAGACGAAGGCAAATGGGATTAGGGTTAGGGTTTTCATCGCCCGCGTCTTCTTTTTGCTCTGGCTCGGGTTCATCGAGGCCGTCCATTCGCGATCGCTCGCCTCGCCTCCCGCGCGGGCTGACGCCTCGCGTTGCGCTCGGGCCGCCAATTCGCATCACGCGCGTGCGTCGACGCTTGCGTCCGCTGCGTTGGTGGGCGCTTTTTCGCCGGGCCCGCGCATTACTCTGCGGGCCGACGACTCGTGCTCGCATGCTAGGCGCGCGGCGCTACGTGGCAAACCGGCCAGCCGGGCCGCATTCGTGGGTCGCCGCGGCGTTCTGATGGGGCCGTATGCAGTTTTGGACCGGAATTTCTGGCATTTGGGTCTTTTCAATTTGTCTCATTTAAACTTAGTGTTAAGTACTGTTTAATTATAATTTCCTATGCATTGATATCCTGATTAATTTCCTGGGCTATGATTAATTTCATGATTAATTTCGGGGCTTTAATTAATGTCAATGCATTTTCTTATGATTAATGTTGTTCTTATTTATGCACTGCAATAATTAATGTCAATTGTCTAGTAATAATGCATCATTTCATAAACCTTTTGGTTAATGTTTAGTTGCCCTAAGTGATGCAATTATGATAATTGAGGGATGCACAAATTTAGTTAATATTTTCTGTCCTATTATGATTAAGTTTGTCTCAAATCAAAATAGAACCAACGGGAAATTTTGATTTGGGAATATAACCAAGTTTTAGACATTAATATACTTAATTGTTGACTTTTCATGGTTGTATTTCGACTAAAGTTATTTATAATCATGAATTGTCAAATTTTATTGCCCACTGATGAAATGTTTAGATCCTAAGCCATGCATTATTAATGAGCCCATCTTTGGGCATAAGTATTAGGCTGGTTTTTGGATGTTTTCTCAAATAGGCCATATATAACGCTTTAGTGCATTCCGGAATAAGCTAAGATGGGATTAGTTAAGTATTATGTTACTTCCTTATTCGTTTATATTTCCATATATGTTACAATTTTCTTATGCCCTAAATTATGAGTTTAAGTTTTTTCCTTTTAGCATTTAATTTACTGCTCATTAATTATTAATTGTTTACGCTTCCGCAAATAAATACTTGATGTCTAATGTTCATTAATTTTTGATAATATGATTAATTTTGTCTCTTATTAATGTATTTTGTTTTGAGACAATGTGATTATGATTAATTAAATGCTTCATGGCTATATACTGACCAACGTCTTTTATGGTTCATGTGACATTTAATTAATTCTCATGTTAATTAAGCTATTGAGTCTTTTCAAACATTTATATGATAAAGACTACATTATAATTAAGATATCTCTAATTAAGATGGAACCAACGAGAAGTCTTAGTTAGAGATTTAATGAAGTTTTTGGGATTATTTGTAGTCATAATTGCATTCTGACCAAAGTTGTTTGCAATTGTGCACCATTCCCATTGATTAAGTTCCTTTCCGTTATATATCCAAAGGTGATAGGGTTTGGGACTGTAGTCATGTTTTGGGATTATGTTGTGACACACGGTTATATTCCGACCAAAGTTGATTATAGTCATGTGTCATTCCCATAGCTTCTCCAATCAAAATGGAACAAACGAGAAGTTTTGGTTAGAGATTTCATGTTGATTTAAGGGTTACGTTCATGGCTCATGGTTGCATACTGACCAGCATTGTTTGTGATCATTTGACGTCCCCATTAATGAATCCAGTTATTCTTCGTTTTCTGCCAAAAGGTGATGCGAAGATGGACTGCTGATTCTTTCCTCAAGTTAAGTTCTTCTTCGCTTTTGTCTGATGGTGAAGCGAATTAGAATTGTTAAGCTTTATCATTAGCATGTTATTAACCTAATTAGCGTAGGGTTAATTTCATGACAGATAATGATCCACATTTTTGTGGATATTAAGTAATGGCCATGTTATATCCCTATTATCAATTCACCATAAGTTCTTTGGTCGCTTTTAGTACCCTAATAAGAAATAGAGTAAGTTATTAGCATATTATTCTTGAGGTTATTGATTACGCACACAAACATAAAGTTGATGATTAACTCCCATTAGAAGAAGCATATAATAACTTAGACATTGGTAAGAATTTAATATTCTGATGACTAGTGGGAGCAATTTAGGCAAATGTCCATTTTGATCATAAAATTTAGGATTTGGACGAGCAATTCTTCAATTGAATTATAATTATCTGGCAATAATGGAAAAGCATTATGATGCTCCTCAAAGTTCTTGCCAGTATACTGATCATAAGAGTATTCACAGTCAATGAGCTAGGACATTAAAATAATAATAATAATGTTTTTTGGAGCATTTCTAATTCGCCTCATTACGTCATTCATAAAGAATGTAACAACAATAATGAAGAATGAGAAGTGAACTATGATTGTGCCCATAAATGTGTGCATTCATAAAGAAAGTTGGCTAAATATTGAGATAGAAGACTACATTTATGCTGCCAACATTACCTCAAGACTATGAAAGTTTTAAAGTGAAGCCTTAGAGAATGAATAGGAGGTTAATGTTGAAGCTGTTGGAAGTTTTCCATCAGTAGTAAGTTATATTTTCATCCTCCATCCTAATAATGTAATTTATGTTCCCATTATGAAAATTAATTTGCTTATACTCTTATAAATTATTTAGGGAACATTAAGTATGTTGCTAACTCTATTGGCTCCACCAAAAATAAGATATTTATGAGAAGTTCATCGAAATTGTGGCATGGATGCTTGTACCACATTTCGAGGGGAGAGTGGAACGTCTCATTGAGAAAAGAAAAGTTTCATTATGTGAGACATAAAACATGAACAAATTCCTTACTCTATTAAAAATATTCTCCTTGTCAATAAGTTTATTGGATGGAAAGATTAAAGATAATTAATATCAATATCTTACACTCTGGGAAAATTAAGATACTTATATACGTGGGATATTGTCAACATTCCATCCAGACTAAAAGGTACTACTGAGTTTGTAAACCACCGAGTTTATGACTAATGTTGATTCTAGTGGGAGCTCTAAGGCAAGGTAAACTATACTTGATGACAATCGTGCTTATGTTCCAATACCGATAGTCCGAAAGAATAGCAATCTTTGTCTCTTAAAGTTTCACCTCCAGTTGATTCTGGAGTTTATGAATAATGCGAGCCTCACATAAAGATACCTTAAGTTTTAACCTTAAAAACAGTGGGAGTAAATTTAACATCTTAGCTGTTTATATGGACTTGACTGTTTATATAGATAATGTCTTATCAGCAGTAGAGACATTAACGTTTAGGACCCAAATATTTCTTTCTGGGAATTAAGATTGTCTTGGTGATGTGTCTCATGTTTTTACTATTAAGATTCACCAAGATAGGTCCAATATTAAGGGAGTTTACTCCAATTATTAAGGGCGACAGAAGTTTTTCTTACGTTCCGCTGTCATGAACATTATGTATACTTAAGTTTGTATGCGCCCTTATTTAATGTTGTAACCGGGATATTTGGCAAATATTAATCCAGGATTGGACCACTGGAAAATTACTAAAGACAACTTTGCATCGTACGCAAGGTGCTAATGATTACATGCTCACATATAAGAAGTCTGATAATCATAAAGTTGTGGGTTATTCAGACATCGATTATGCAAGGTGTGTTGATATTAAGAAATCCACATCAAGTCAAATCTTCAACCTTGCAGAAAGAGCCATATTGTGGATTGGATCTAGTCAATATCTTAAGGCATCATTAATGATATAAGCAGTTTTGTGGCATGTCATAAGGCTATTAAATAATGAGAAACTCACAATAGGCTGTTGTGGTTTAAGAACAAAATTTATTCTTGGCTTAAGATTCTATCCCGGAATTTATTATGTAAGAGTTCAATTTTGCTTCAAGTAACAACATGTCAAGTGATGCTGCCAAACACATGACATTGTGAAAGATGTAATCCAGAATCGAATTATTAATGTTCAGCCTATAAGAATTGAGTATTATGTTTAATATATAAGTTTATGCATCATGTTTAATTTAATGGTTCCCTGTTAAATGCTTGTCTCAAAATTAATGCCGGCATAAGACTTATTTGATAGCCTATACTTCTGGGATAAATTGAGATCTCAAAATTTCGACTCTGGAAATTACAAAGTTTGTTTTCACTCCTTTTCAATGTGCACATGATGACAAATGAAAACAAACTGCATAAAAGGACTATAAGTATAAAACTAATTCCCGTTAAGAATAAGTGATTATCCTATCAAGATAGAATAATGCACTATAGATATCGGTTGCAAATGTGCTTAAATTAACCGTTGTAATACTTTATCTTGGTGTGCTGTTCTGTTGAGTATGGACTTATGATGTTAGCCTTACGATCAAGTGGGAGAATGTTAGTAGTGATCTTGGCTAACTGCCAGATCCGTTTTTTAGGGCTAGGTCCACCTCATTAGCGCTCTGATCAGAAGTTTATCAACAAAAAACGGTTTTGGTCCCGGGAGCTAGCGCCATACAAAAGAGATTAGTTGGAACTCAAAACGATTAAGGAAATAGTCTTGAGTTTGCCAATACACCCGATAATCACCGATCCGATCTGGGTTCTTGGCGCAGAAGCTACCGAAGGCCTAAACCACCACCGAGAGATTTCGGTGCCCATCTCTTCATCGCGCATTTGGTGACCTCTCTGCCAACGGCCTACACCGACATTCAAGTGGTACAAACCGAACCCTAATGGCTTCTACCTCATCACCGGGTCAGTTTTTAATGTTTTAATTTCCGCATTATATTTTGGTGATCATGATTTAGGCTAGTTCATGTATCAGTTCATCCTAAAGTTTCTAACACATCCCCGTATGAAAGTGCAACCAGTAGCAGAGCTAGGATTATGCTAAGTTTCAGATTGAAAACTAAACGACTATAACTAAAACCAAATATGTAATTACCCGGAGACGTGTGCCGCCCCTGGTGCAACCATTACGAACGGCCGGATGGATAACAACAAATTATGACCTTACACTGTTTTTTTTGCCATCACCATACATACAAGAAAAAAAGGAGTGCGATGAGAAACACACACGACCATGCATGCTAACGTGCGTAGCCGAGGCCATCACATGACGAGGTTTTCTTGCTCCCATATATATATATATATATATATATATATACACTAGACATAGCTGCATGCTACGCCATGCCGCTCTGTATGAACGTGAGGATCGCTATAACGTGAAACGGTTTGAGGTCTGGCGGAGGGAGCGAGATGTGTTGCCACCGACGCCATGGGAAGGCAAGCGAGGACGACCGAGTAAGGTAAGAGTGTCAGTGTATCAAACTGGAACAATTCGGTAAGGAGCTGAACATTTAGCGAAAACGTTAAGCACAGGCGTCGTTACATATACAAATACAGCTAAAGAGAGGTAGGTAACATTCATAGGTAAGGGCGATGGGTCTTACATTGGCCAGCCATAGTTGTGTACAGAGAGCAAAAGGTGCGACGACAGTAGCTCTAGTCAGCGAACAGTAGAACGCAGAGCATCAGTTTTTCGGTCTAGGTTACAAAAGGCGTAATAGACAGAATTTTTTTTAAATAATACTATTTTTATTCTATTTTACAAAAATAATATGTCGAATTTTTTTTTTACAAAACTACCCAGTTGTCGTCATTTCAAATGGCGACAGACAGTCTGTCGCCATTTGAAATGGCGACAGACAGACCTGTCGCCGTTTCAGATAGGGACAGACTCTCTGTCGCCATTTCAAATGGCGACAGAGAGCAAACGTCACCTCTGTCGCCTATTTAAATAGCGACAGCCTGTCTGTCGCCATTTCAAACGGCGACAGAGAGTCTGTCGCCATTTGAAATGGCGACAGACAGCGCCTATATAAAGCCGCGCGCGGCCCCTGCCCTCAGTCGTGCCATCCAACGCGCAGAGAAAAAAAAAGAAAAGAGAGGAGAAGGAGAAGGAGAAGGAGAAGGAGAAGGAGAAGGAGAAGAAGGGGGAGGGGAGGGAGAAGGAGAAGGAGGAGGAGGAGAAAGGGAGAGGGAGAAGGAGAGGGACTTCGAAGATCTACATTTAGTCAGGTACTAATTTTTTTTAAGTATTTAAATGTTGAATATGTAATATAGTAATCAGATTAAATAGAGTAATAATAGTTATTTAGGTAGATGACTTAGTTAGGAATGAGAACCTGATGCAAGTTGTTTAGCTAGTTGACTTAGTTAGAAATTTATATTTATTTCGGTAAGAATAGATGTTTAGTTAGATGAATTAGTCAGGAATTTATAGTTATGTCGGTATGGACAGATGTTTAGTTATGCGACTTAGTTAGTAATTAATTTTCGATGTAGGGATGACCTAGAGGTAGGGATTAAAATTTTGATTGTAATAATAGTTTTTTGATTAGAGATCATGGATAAATTTTCGACGAACTGGGAAATGTAGAATCCAAATTCGGTTATTTGTGTACTGAGAATTCGGAGATGTCATGTAGAGTTGAGTGGCTAAAATTGTCGGACCGAAATATAACTCAATCAGAGGTTCATGACACATTAGTTTAGTTATGTTCTCATAGAAATTTGAAAATGATCATGGAATCTGAAGAATTTGTAAGAATTGAAATATTGCAACTGTACTGATTAAAAATTTGTGATCATTATTAGTCGTACAATGTAGAGTTAAATTGTGCAAATATTAAGAATTCGATGAATTTGCATGACAGGTATGGATGATAGAGTGCAATTTAAAATATATTATGGAGAAGGAGTTCCGCACATGGGTGTTGAAGGGGTAGATCTAAGTCATTTCGCAAGTGTAGAGGCTAGCCTGTCACGCGCAGGGGAGCGTTCATGGGCTACGGTTATGAGATGGTTGTACCACATGTTCTCTTTGGACCGTGAATTGCATGATCTGAAGTTACATGGAGTAGTTTGCCGAAGAATAGATTGCACGTACTGGGAGTTAATGGAAATGAGAGGGCCGAAATCTTGTAGTTCGTACGTAAGAATTGCAATTGAGAAAGGATGGCCATTAGTGTTATTGGCACAAGCATTTGAGAAAGTCAATACCGGCATGCGACGCAAAGAAGAGGTTGTTGATGAAGAACCAGAGGAAGTTGGGGAGAGCAGTAGAAGTAGAGAAGGCTTAGTAGAGCAGGATGTAGGTTCGGGTCAGTACGAAGTGCAAGGTGGGAGAGCTGATGTTGCAACGGGAGAGGTTCAAGAAGCAATGGGCATGGCGACGAGGGCGAAAACATTGAGTCGTGGGTCGGGCGATGGACACAGAGAATGAGGACTATGAGGCTTTAAGTAATGATGAAGCCACCAAGATCTATTCCCGAAGAGTGGGATGAGTATCCGCTCGACAGTGGGTGGTGAACGATGACGAACAGCCCTTCGCAGATGATCGAATGAGGTGAGAAAAGATGCAATTTACAAGAATAAGAGTGAGGTTCAAGAAGCGTGAATAGCATGGTCGTGATCGCTGCAGAGCCTTCAAGGTTGTAAAGTCCGATCACGGGTGTATGATGTAAGATGCCGACGGAGGGTTGCTCGTGGCGCGTCCATGCGCATCAACCTAAATGGGACACCATTTGAAGTGTTCTATAGTCGCTCCACATACATGTGTACTAACGAGTCTGCAGCAATACATCGGAACATATCATCGTGCTTTATTGCCAATGCAATGTACGGAGAGATTGTAGGCAACCTAGATTTAGAGCCACGGGCCATCGTACTCGCAATACAACAGAGGTTCCAGATACAATAAGCTACGCCAAGGCATGGAGAGCAAAGCGTAAGGCATTGGAAACACGGTTCAAGACGCACGAAGACTCCTACCGTAACTTGCCGTTTTGCTTGGTGATAAAGGACCAAATCCGGAACTTATGTGGACATTTGTGAGCATCCTTCGCAGCGCTTCTCGAAGATGGTTTTGAAGCGAGCATTCTTCGCTTTAGGTCCATGCATCAATGCGTTCGTGCATTGTCGCCCTTTGTTATGTGTTGATGGGACATTTTTGATGGTAAATACAAAGGGCGATATTGACCGCCGAGGAGTGGATGGCAATAATCAAGTTCTCCCGTAGCGCCGCGATTTGTGGAGGGTGAAAACACGATAGTCGGCATTGGTTCCTACGGAATGTCAAAGCCGGTGTCGTTCATCGCCCGGAGTGTGTATCATACACGATCGGCATTCCGTGCTTTTGAGGGCAATTATTCATTGCAAAGAAGGTGTGGATGAGACTCATCCATGGCCCGATTTGGCGTAGTAGGTGGTGCAAGCGCCATATGGGTGCCAACTTCTATAAGCGCTCAGAACAAGGAGCTAACAAAGCTTTTCAAGAGGCTCACGACTGAACCAGCAGAGAAAGTTTGATGTACTCTGGAAGAAATTGGATGAGCTGACATCGAGGCACACAACAGAGGCAACGAAGAGGGCAGCCCCAGCCTTAGGGGAGGCCTCAGTCGCGCTGGAGGAGTTACCCACTGACCCTCCCCACCTGGTTCGAAGGAATGGAAGGGCTCTGAAACGCTTCTCCGAATGGATAGAGCATGAGCCTAGGGAGAAATGGGCTCTGCTTTACGACACCGATGGTGCGAGGTATGGTGTCATGACAACAAACCTTGCGGAGGTTTACAACTGGGTGATGCGAGGGTTGAGACCCCTTCCCTTGGTTGGTATTCTTGAGGGTGTTCTTCGTAGCATCACAAAGTACTTCGTTGATCGCCATGCAAGGGCGATCACGCGCATGAACGATCCTGCTATGAAGTACTCAGAGATGATTTCTGCATACGTGGAGGACAAAGGCAAGAAGGGGGAGATGCACGGAGCAACGAAGATGGGTACGAGGGAGCTCCGTTTCGAGGTGATGTGCAAGGAGAAAGCCGGTCGTGGGACGAACCGACGAAAAGTTGCTCACGAATGCATCATATACAGGCAAACTTGTGTCTGCACCTGCAATAAGCCTCGCCTATTACATGTGCCATGCTCCCATGTTATGGCTGCTCGCTCGATGATTCACATGGATCCGTATATTCATGTCTCAATTCTTTAGTAAGGAAGTCGTGGTCGCAACCCGAGCGCGAAATGTACGGCTTCCGAGTGTTGGGTTTATTCACGAGCACAAAAGTGGGAGGATACACGTTGGGTCCCGCATATGAGCAAGCTAAAGGGAGTGGGAAGAAGGCAATCCAGCGTATAAGGAATGATATGGACGCCACGAAAGTGGCCGCCACAGAAAGAAATGTTCGCTTGCAGGAGACAGGCACTCTTTCAAGAGTTGCCCGAAGATTCATAAGCCGTGAAGTGTTATATGTTCTTTTCGTACTAAACTATGGTTTACTTCGATGCACTAGAATTTCATTTTGCTTGTATCGAATTCGTACGTGTGGTCAAAATATGTAATACGAATGTTATTGTACTTGATTAAATGAGAGTGTAGTATGTTGTATTCATTTTGTATCTTTTTAACGCTTTGCACATAGATGAACATTTTTACTTCCATGTATTACGTGTGCTCTAAATTATGACAAGATTGCTCCATTCATATTCTATTTGTATTTGTTGTATTTATTTTGCACCTTTTTACACCTTATGTAACATAAATATTTTTATTTGCGTGCATGGCGCGACAATTATACGAGTTCCTTGACCCATCGGCCGACGCGACTCACCGAGCCGCTTAGCGACGCTGCCCCGCAGGATGGGGAGGCGGCCTTGGAGCTTGGGGCCCTGCGCTTGCGCACCCCCATGAGGGCGTGGCGTCTCGATCCGCGATGGATCCCGAGGTTAGTTCAATTTCGTCGTAGTGTTGTACTCATGTCCCCTTCGACACCACAATAATACTTCTCACATTCTTTTGCAGGTTGAGGGCGGCTGGCCTACTACCAGTTGTCCGTATGGTCGAGGCGACCGCCGCGATGCGCAGGACCGACGGAGTGCCTCTAGGCGGTTCCTTACGACAGAGCTTGTCGATCGCTTCTAGTGGACCGGTGGCGGCCGAGACCCACACCTTTCACCGCCAGGTGGTGAGATGGCACCGACATTAGAGGACGCCGCTTACCTCCCGGGCCTCCTCGCCAGAGATGCGGTGGTTCCCGCAGACGCCCACCTAGAGTGGCGGCGATATCCTCCACCGGTTTTAGGGGTGCTACCCACCACAAGACACGACTTTCGCAATGCGCAAGACGGTCCGACGCAGCGGTGGCTTGTGCGGTTCTACGTAAGCACGATTTTTCCTTGTCGTATCTGATTTAACTCACCGTGTGTGATTTTCATTGCATTTTACAACCTAACCATTACTTTCTGCAGCTCGAGAGGATGGTACCCGAGTCGGGAGCAGTGCCGTCGCCCGCACTTGAGGCGCACTTCCGTGGCTCTTCGGTGGGTCTTGTTCGCTCGTCGCCGCACGGGACACCGCCGACAGCACATGATCCGCTTGCGAGGACGATCGCCGACGCCGACTTGGAGGAGATCCCGCACCGGCTTGGGACTCGCGGTACTTGCCGCGACGCACCATGCTTTGTGCGACGGTGCCGTCGCGTCCGACTCGGCCCACTCGCGCGCCGCCCTTTGTTATCGCAACCGTGGTCGTCCGAGAGGTTCCAGATCGGACGACCACTGATAGACCTATCAGCTTACCGCGCAGACTTCTACAGGGTTCCCGGGACGAGGTTGATCGTCCGACGATGGGGACATTGTGGTGTCGCCGACAGTCAGTATTACTTATCGTAGCCGTATGTTGTTTTTTTAATTCTCCACGTGTTGTACTAATGTTCATCGCTGGTGTTTTTTTGCAACGCGTTCACCCTGAAGATGACGCACGCCGTACTCTCAAGACGTAGCGATGTTGGACCACCACACGGACGATCGCGTCATATGGCGCCCCACGCCTCGAGCTTGTGCAGCACGCGCGCCGCTTGGTCTGCCGTCAGCCGCAGCAGCATCACGACGCGCGGCGTCTCGTTGACCCGACGCCACTTGGTGTTCGACGTGTTCGCCGAGCCGCACGCCCACCGTGTCTTGAGGCGCTTTGGTCTACGGCAGCGCTCCCAAGACTCCACAGCGCCGCTGCTCCAACACCGTGCACTCGTTCGTATTTCTACATTTTTCCCTTCGCTAGTACTTACGATCTCGGTGGCTTGCGAATTAATGTTGCGCTTTCGCTTTTGCGGTACACACGCAAAGGCTTCGGCAAGACGCAGAGTCGGGCAAAGACGCATGGTACCTCATGCGCAGCAGATGGCATCGCTCTTGCGGATGTGATCGACGAGATCGCCTCTACAACCACGCGTCTGCACGACGATATATCGAGTGGTACAAAGACGCGCACCGCGCTCGAAGCAGCGTGTCGTGGAGTCACCTCCGTGCACGATCCGACCACTTCCGACACGCACTTCACCCACCGCACTTTGCTTTCCACCGCGCGGTTCGCATTCTCCATTTATCATTCAACGTAACGCCTTGAAAATTACGCCAACTAACTAGCCTCTTTTCGCTTCGCAGAGCGACCTTGCCAGGAGGCACACGAGGCGACGCCGGCGTTGATACAGCGCGTCGGTGCCACCCATACGATAGGGGTCACAATGACGGCCTTCGAGGGGCACTACGCCATATTCAGACTTGACTTACCGCGCCGCACACCGACGTGTAGGCGGCCCAGTATGACGACGTGGTACAGATCCCCTCGCTCGTCTGGCATGACGAGGTCGACACAGCGCACTTCGACCGCCGCCCGGACTCCGCCTGGGCTCCACTGGCACCGACCGGCGTGGTCGCCCGATGACCGCAGTACATCGTGGTCTCTTTTTCATATATTTTGTTGTTCACATAACGTGTCGCTGTAACTTGAAAAGTTTGTCAACAGCGCCGATCCCGCCTCGACCAGAGTGCGAGCACCTCGGGGACTACGGACTTTCCAGACGAGGACTTCGACATTCTCGCCGATCCTTATCAACAATCACGGTGCGGTACTTGGTTCGTCGCACTCGCGATCGCCCCCACCCATCGGCCCCGCCCATCTCACCGACACAGACGCCACATCACTCGCCACCGGTCCCGCCTCCTAGGAGTACTCGTGGGCAGTGCCTCGACCACCACATATCCGCTCTAGACATGTGCGTGTCAGAGGAGGCCCGGGACCACACGAGGTGTTGCACCGCCAGGGGCCCTAGCTAGTTTGTTTCTTTTACACATGATGTACCGTAAACAATCTCGCTTTTTACTTCCTTAGCTCATGTAATATCACATATGTTAGTTTTATTTATGAAGTTTTGTGCTATATATAATCTTTTACTCCGTGGCGCTATTTGTAAATATGCTACCAAGACTTTGTCACGCCGATAGGACAAAGACACACGTAGCTACTTTGTCGGTCGCGATGCGACAAAGACGCTGGGCAACTATCCCACTAATTGCTTCCTTTCATATATTTTGTAATCGAACACAAAATGATGCTTTATTTCCTCATATTACGCCAAATTCAGCTATAGAATTTTGTTTACATAAGTTATGTTATATTACGGTATGATCACTATAGCTTTTCGTGGATTCCGTAAAATAACAGGTTTACATGATAAATTATGGAGTAATAGTCCTGAAACACCATTCGACATATGTACGACCTTGTAGCAGCTTTCCACGAGCGATTAGACAACTCACGGGCACAATGCTTTCAACCTTTTCAGGCCGATTTGACCACACGACGCAGACCTCTCATCTTTACGCACACGTGCTTTGTCACACATGCAGCACGAGTTCAAAGTGACCACTCACCGCCTACTTTTGTTCGTGATGACAGTCGTGTGGCTTTTCTCGATGGTGACAAATCGTGCGCCTTTCGCAGAAGGTGACAAAGTGCGGCTTGGATGATGGGTGACATGTCGTGCGGCTTTTCACGAGGATGTCGACGCCAACCGACAAGTCTCAGTAGTCGTGCGGAGTAAGCACTCACCACCACTATAAAACCGCCTAGGGTTACACATCCAACACCGCCAAACAAGCAATACACGCCATCCGAATCTACACAAATTAGGGCACGATGTCGTTCTACGTCGCCTCTTCAAAGCGTAAGTCATCCCGCCCGAATACCGGATACCGAGAGCGTGCGCCCGAGCTCGCGGAGTTGCCTGCACCCAAATGCGATCGCAACCTTCCGCGAAGATGATGCAATCTACCCACGGAGAGACGGCCGTCCGCGCCACTCTTGTTGTGTTCGCCTACTGTAAACCTACTTGTATCCATAAAATACAAAGCAACGGTACCATTTCACGATCGTTTTTCCTTTCTCAAAGACAAGGACCGGTGTTGCTTCTTCCAATGGATCGACGGCCTTAACGACGTGACTACGAATTTGTCTACAATCGCCACGACGCCAACCCGCTTCGCCGAGAACTTCAACCGGTGGAGAGGCCGCCAGATACGCCCCGTTCTAGAGCGACGAGTTCGTGGCGGTGGGCAAGAGGCCAACCAATCGGTGAGTTTCATGCGACGAACCCATGCTTCACTCACAAAGTAGTAATTCTAAACCGCCATCCCATACAGGAGTTCAAAGTGAAAATTACGAAATTGCTCGAGTCAAAGGAGAAACCTCCCCAGGGGCCACCCGAAAGCCCTGACTTTTGCGAACACGGCCTTTAGGCAGTGGTTGATACCTGCCACGATGAACTAGCGGACCGAGATTCTACCGGTGCCCTTGGCCGAGGATGAACGGTGCGGCTACTTCAATCGGGTGGGCCCGAGACGCACCACCCACATCTCAAACTTCCCGATGGGATAATCGGGAGCAACCTCCCGTGGTGCTACTACCGCCGTAAAAGCCGCACTCGAGTGCGCCTACGGTGTTATTCAACGCCAACGCGGCATACCGCATTGATCGCAGGCACGCTTCCGCTGTACAACGATAAGCCCAACACACATCTCCGCACCATACAAAGGAGTGCATGTCGAAACAGAGCAAAGCGTCTCGCAAGTGTCCGCTAACGCCAACACACCGAGGTGCAAGAGGGTACCTCCTCTCGAAGAGGAAGGGACAAGGGAAGCGGCCGAGGTCCGCACCACGCAACAAATCCTTGACGCTGCTGCGCACCATCCGGAACCTGTGGTAATAACATAAGGGACGCCGAATTGGGATGACATGCCCATGTGGGAGGGCGTAAATCCACATCAAAAGACCAAAAATTCGCCTTACACACCCGAGACGTACGGCATAGGCCACCCATTCGCGACACTGGAGCACCGCGATCCCCATGGAGTTCTTTCATAGTGGGGATTGAGCGTGTTCGAGGACAAATCTCCAAATTTACACGGTCGTAATATGCGTAAAATGTGGGACATCATTCGCCGCACCGGATAGGCGAACGATCATTTGTTCCACCATGACAACCAAAGCTTTCGTTAGTTAGTTCGGCAAGCAATTTCACATGTTGTAATGCCCTTGCAATATAATCTATCTATTGCTTATTTTATCATCCGAACTTTCATGTATGTGCCCTTATATATATGTTCAACAAATAATTTAAGTGCTTCGTGGGAACTATTTATAACATGCGTTGTTGTCGACTATAATACTTAGGTTGTTGCACTAGTGGAAATTAGATGCAAAGCAAGGTGTAAATTAAATATTTTCCTGAATATGGTAGTGCACATATCAAAGAGCAAATCTGGTCTACTCTTCCTAAAAATTACATTTAAACATTAAATTTTACTGGCTGCGAAAAGGCTAAAAATCATTCTCCCAGATCTCGATTCGCACTCTTTTAATCTCCTCTCGTAAACATCACAACAACTAATACCGACTTTTATTAACTATACTACAGCTCATAATTTACATACATTGCAATTCGAATAAAAAAATAGGCTAAACCTCTCTGTCGCCGTTTCAAACGGCGACAGAGAGTTCTTCGCTATTTCAAATGGCGACACAAAGTCTGTCGGTTTTTCAATCGGCGACAGACTCTCTGTCGCTATTTGAAATGGCGACAGAGAGTCTGTCCCTATCTGAAACGGCGACAGAGAGTCTGTCCCTATCTGAAACGGCGACAGGCTGTCTGTCGCCATTTGAAATGACGACAACCGGGTAGTTTTGTAGAAATTTTTTCGGTATATTATTTTTGTAAAATAGAATAAAAATAGTATTATTTAAAAAAAAATTCGTAATAGACAAAGGTGGGCATCAGTAAGGTCGGGACGCGGCGAAACCTACACTGAGTAGAGGCTACTGATAGCCAACGGGCTGTGCTGCACGCCGGAATTTGTGCGGAAAAGGCGGTAGATACTGTGGCTTCGTTTGAGTGGAGACAGGGTCCGTGTGCCTTTACGCTGGCTCCCGGTTCTCTGTAAGAAACATATGTCTGAATAAAATGTGTTGTAGAATGCTAAGTACAACTTTTGGTACTGCTACGTATAGGGCTACCGATGATATACCTATTACGCCGTTAATCAGTCGACCTATCATGGAATAACCTTCTCTTGACAGGCTATTTTTGTTGGATAACACTGCAATGGATTATCATCATGTAAACAGTGCACATCAGTATTGTACGGAAAGACCGGCTGCAGGCTAAAAAGGCTGAACAAATGGTAAGCAAGATGAAACCTGTCATCGTCTTGAGAGGCAGTGAGCTCAGCGCCGATGCTGTGCTGCGGTCTTTTGAGCGTGTGTTCCGGTTGCGGCGAAACCTGTATGTTACGGAGATGGGTTAGGAAAAGCTACGTGATGTATAAGCATACAATCATGTAATCTGGTTTCGAAAATGATGTAGAGTGATAACCTGTCCTGACAGGGCGTCGCTTGAAGCACATCACCAAAGGACGGAGTGTGTTTGCCCTGCCGATACCGATAAAGGAATTGAAGCAAACAACCGCTATATATGTGCAATGAGGTAAAATAAACGCAAGCTATATACAAAGGAAGCGTTAAATTGCGGTGGGAGCACGAGGATCTGCAAAGTTTGGCATTTTTTATGCTATATTTCGTTGGAGTATGAGCATCTTGGGGAGCGGCTGCATTCTGGACAGGACAGTGTAAGAATCATGAGCGGCAAGCGGTGGGCTACGGAGCACAGGCATAATAGCTATACATTTTTGCAATGAATCGAAACCAGTGAGCAGAAATCAGACATAAATAACAGGGGGGGTCTTTTTTTTGTTCAAAAGAAACGGTACACGGTAGGCATTGGGCTAGCCATGAGATGCATACGAAAGTCATAGCAATTGGTCTAATGACACTAAGGCTAGAATTGAACAACATACCTCATCTGATGCGGGCAGATTTGTTGCTTTGTGTGTCGAGGACGCCGATGGCGAGCTTGTATCATCGCGGCATGTGGTGTGATCCAAATGGCTCTTGGCTTGTTTAGGATCGATAATGGTAGGGATAATACTTGATGCTGTCCGGTAGCCACAGCTTGGCCAAATCCTGGTGTTTCTGGGACATCGGCGTATACAACAGGTATAGACTGAACTGTTGAAGTATAAGTGAATTGCCTACCTTTCCTCATCAGCTTAAGCTTTTAGGTGAACTGGTTGGTGCATGCAACTCAATATGGTATTAGAGTCAAGAGGTCTCGAGTTCAAGACCCGGTTGACGCAAAGGTGGGCAATTCATTTATACTTTATTAACACTCCCCCTCACGTGCAGGCTCCCTCAGGCCTAGGACGTGGAATAGAAGCGGACTGTAAATTTTTTTTAATTGCGTCAACCGGGTCTTGAACTCGAGACCTCTTGGCTCTGATACCATATTGAGTTGCATGCACCAGCCAGTTCACCCAAAAGCTTAAGCTGATGAGGAAAGGTGGGCAATTCTTATACTTCAACACTCCCCCTCACGTGTAGGCTCTCTCAGGCCTAAGACGTAGAATAGAAGTGGGC
The DNA here is from genome assembly GCA_036346275.1 of Otatea glauca. Classification (NCBI taxonomy): domain Eukaryota; kingdom Viridiplantae; phylum Streptophyta; class Magnoliopsida; order Poales; family Poaceae; genus Otatea; species Otatea glauca. The sequence goes on from CM070715.1 coordinate 24,965,335, forward strand.
TGCAATTATTTTTTTAATTGCGCCAACCGGGTCTTGAACTCGAGACCTCTTGGCTCTGATACCATATTGAGTTGCATGCACCAACCAGTTCACCCAAAAACTTAAACTGATGAGGAAAGGTGGGCAATTCACTTATACTTCAACACTCCCCCTCACATGTAGGCTCACTCAGGCCTATGACGTGGAATAGAAGTGGGCTGCAATTATTTTTTTAATTGCGCCAACCGGGTCTTGAACTCGAGACCTCTTGGCTCTGATACCATATTGAGTTGCATGCACTAACCAGTTCACCCAAAAACTTAAGCTGATGAGGAAAGGTGAGCAATTCACTTATACTTTATTAACACTCCCCCTCACGTGTAGGCTCACTCAGGCCTAGGACGTGGAATAGAAGCGGACTGCAATTTTTTTAATTGCGTCAACCGGGTCTTGAACTCGAGACCTCTTGGCTTTAAGCTTTTGGGTGAATTGGCTGGTGCATGCAACTCAATATGGTATCAGAGCCAAGAGGTCTCGAGTTCAAGACCCGATCCACTTCTATTCCACGTCCTAGACCTGAGGGAGCCGTACGTGAGGAGGAGTGTTGAAGTATAAGTGAATTGCCTACCTTTCTTCATCAGCTTAAGCTTTTGGGTGAACTGGTTGGAGCATGCAACTCAATATGAACCTTGTGTTCCAGCTGCAGTGCTGTGGGAGCAGATGCTGAGGGAAGCGAGAGAGGTGAAACGGAGTCAACCTGATACAAAATCTTTGGCGCTGCAGGGCACGACATGTCACGGAGACTCTGAAATTATACTGTCTTCCATAGAGGCAAGTGATCTGGGGTGGAATGAAGTTTGTAAGCCCTGGCTAGCTGCAACAAGAGGAGCGACTGGGCAACCGAGCAGCTGCTGGCCAACCTTAGCAAATAATATGAACTCAACTGCGACTGCTTCTGGCTTGTCGACGCCATTTGTATCGACACCATGGACAGTGATTCGATACCTATAATGCAAAAGAGTAGCAACAAGTTGTAATGTTCATAGAGTGCATGCGTACACGAAGACCATGACGAAGTGAAGGGAAGCATACCTCACGTCAGCAGCTGTCACGCCGCATCTAGAGCATTGGTAAGACTCACCTTCATGTTCGCAGTCCTTTTGCAAACAGAGCACGCTAGATACCACCATGGCTGATCCGGAACAGTTCTTTGATAACATCATCAACACTGTAGTTGTTTCCCTACAGCCACAAGCATAATCAAAACGTTTAACAAAGAAGGCAACACGTTGAGATGACACGTATAACGGGCGAGAAGAGATGAGAAAGGTAAAGGAAGCTTACAAAGACATCATGCGGGTTCAAATTATAAATCTCAGGGACTAGCAGTGATAAGTGAGCTTTGTGTTGGCAACTGTCCGGTCCATCTGATGGCATGCGGAACCGATGCAAACCTAAGTGATGGACAGGGAAAGGGAAACACATATGCTGTGAACCCACTAATCATATCATAACTCTGCATACGATGCTTGCAGCATGTAGCCATTGCAGGAGCTATTTTGGGAAACCATAACATGTGAGGTGGATGATATCCATAAAAAGGAGTAGATAACGAAAAAACGTGGTTCAATTTTTGTGACTGCTATCAGTAAAGCGGCAAATTACATGAGAAAATAAGGAATGTGAAAAACCAAGAAATAGAACAGTGACGGGGACTGCGTGTATAAACCATCGAAATGTATAATGCATGGCGAAGAAAAGGAGCACCTGTCCTACAGAGCGACCACCTCCGGGAGAGCTACATTTGTATACCATTTACAGACGGTGCTCCCTTGGAGTGAGCTGGTCTGCAGTTGCGACAACGGTAATAAGACAGAACGGGCAGACAAGATGAGTGCAACATGAAAATAAAGCAGGAGTTAAAACTAAAGTATGGCAGCCATGAACTAACACAGGAGAAAGAAAGGTATTCCATTAACACACCGTCACGTAACTTAACCAACAACCCAACCAACAGCAAAACAACCGGAGCACGACGTGATTCAGCCTGGATGATTCCAGCATCAAACTGGAGTGCATGAGTTCCCCATAACGTGACCTCTGCGCTCTATCTGTTCAAAGAGGAACCGAATGTGTTAACATATAGAAACAATGATGGCAGAATAGAGAAAACGAAAAAGTACATAAAAAGCATCCAGTAACGATAATCAAGTGTGACGGTCATTATAGATGGCACTTTAATTTTTGAACATTCAGCAAGACATAGCCTTGAGCAGACATATACCTTCCGTGACTGATCTGGATGTTTCGGATTGTTTGGCTACACCTTTCACGGGTACCTCTTTCACGTGGGAGATAGCTGTGATGACACCTATAGTATCTGAGCAATGAGGATGGTCAGTGTAAATCACCTAACAAAGAAACCAAGTGCTCAGCGGTGTGCAACAGAAGCAGGTAAAGATGAGCCACCAAGCAGGATAAAATACCAGATAGTAGGAGTCTGTCGTTTGCCCTTGCCCTGAGCTCATGAAATGAAGCAAGAGCGCATGCATACATGGGAAATCTATCTGGAATAGGAGAGATCTTTGTAACCTTGGTGTATGCAGTGAAACTAACCATAAGGATATTGTTAACCTATTGATAGTTTGCTTGTGCATCAGTAACTTCAAAGTACTGTACACAGTACACCGAATCTTTTTCCAACAGTGGGGCGAAGCACGGGACGTGATGCACCGATATCTGGGCATCCATAGTGGTACCTTGCAAACAGCAACACGGCACGTCGAGGCTAAGGTTTACCAGCCGGTGAGATGAACAAAAGAAGTAAAGGGCATGAGTAGATACACCTATTCATCAAGGAAAATAAGATCTAGTCGTAGTATCCTATTGGGATTGCTTTCGTCAGTGTATTTAGAGAATCACGTCTCTCACACGGATCTGCCATCAGTGTGACTCCTGGGTGATGTTCTTGAGCAAAGTATAGTCCATCTGTATGTACGAAAACGTAAAGTTAATGTACAATCCGGAAGGTGTGGCCTGTGGAAACAAAGGAAGAGTAAAAGGAAGCACTCACTGGAACAGTGTAAGGACGACGATGCTGACTAGAGGGGGGTGAATAGGCGGCTTTTAAAAATTACTCTACGAATTTTTACAAATCAATTCACCCCTAATTACCCATATGCCAAAACCTTAATAATAATTAATGTGGAAGCGATAAACTAAGGTTTTGACAATTAAAGCCTAAATCAACTAAACTCACTATGTGCACTAACTAATTATGTCTCTAACAATAATTGCAATTCTAAAGACAAGCAATCAATCAATTTAATTCTATGAATATAAGTTGCTTGAATATAAATAACAAATACAATGCAAGCATAAGAGACACAATACTTTTTACCGTGGTGTTCGAAAACTTGCCGGTCTCCTCTAATCCACGTTGAGGTAAGCCCAAACGAATTGGACCGACTCCACGAATTGAGCACCCACCTCAAATCCACTAGTGGTTGCTTTTTTCCCCTCCGGGTAGGCGAGCACCTACCTTCACAACTTTACCGGGTCTCCTCACAATCTCTTTGAGAAGATCACCACGCACGACGCCTCACACGTCATCTAGGTGTTGGCAAACACCAAGTGTAACAAGTCAAGCACCTAGCTTGAAATCCAACAAGTACAACACATGTACAATGGTGATCACCGAGTGCAACACATGCACAAGGCTCTCCTCAAGTACAACACATGAACAAGAGGTTCTCAATCCACTTCCTAATTGTAACACATGCAATTAGGGCTCACTCTTAGCTCAAGAGACAAAATGGAGAAGGCAACACATGCACTTCACTCCCACAAACACCCAAATACTCAAGAGAATCAGCAACACCCAGATGCCAGCCCTTGGCATCCTTTTATAGCCCTCCACACGAAATCTAGCTATTGGGGGGCAAGATGGGCATTTTTCAGCATTTTCGGTACTACCGCCCATATAGGGCCGGTATTACCGGCTTCACAGGCAACGGCTCGAAAACTAGCCGTTGCGCAGGAAACCCGGTACTACCGCAGGCAAAAGCCTATCGACCCCCACGGGCGGTACTGTCGGCCTCAACGCAAACACCAGAACAGCCTCTCTGGAAAATAGCTACCGGTGTCTTGGGCTTGGTACTACCGCACCTCCGGTAGTACCGTCCATTGAACGTGGTAGCTTCGGCCTTCACCCGAACGCAAAAACACCCTCTCTGGAATATAACTACTGGCCTCATGCGCGGTAGCACCGGACCTCCGGTACTACCGGCCTCACAAGGGTGGTAGTACCGGCCGAGCGGTAGTACCGGCTCCCATAAGCGGTACTGCCAGCCCAGCGGTACTACCGGCTCCAAGCCATCGGTAGTGCCGGCCTCAGGGAGAAAACCCAGTTTTTCACATAAACTTTTCTCTAAACCATTAAAGATTTATTCTTTGAGCTATGTGAGGATCAACACATGATCACAACACTATGCAAAACACATTTGCACATGTTAATCACATACTCCAAAGAATCGCATTAAGCACAACTTATTTACGAAATACATTTGCAAATAAACCAAGAACCTATGAGATCAATCCTCTTAGCCATGTAAGGATCAACACATGATCCCGCCACTTTGCAAAACACGTTTGCAAATACGAACACATGCTCTAGGATCGAAACTCATAACCTCTAGCTCATTCGCAAAACACATTTGCAAATAACAAATCCATTCAATATTTTGCAAAAACACATTTTGCAAACTCAAAGCACAAACCAAGCTTAGCCTTGTGATGATCAACACATGACCCAATCACAAGCTAAAACACCAAAGCATGAGCTCTCTATTTGCAACACATGCAAATCTGTAGCACCATGTAAAACAACCACTATTCAAATCAAGTTGCATGAGCTCTCTCCTTTTGCAACACATGCAAAACTTAGCTCAATGCAACAACCAAAACAATCTCAAGTGCATGAGCTCTCTATTTGCAACACATGCAAATCTCTAGCTCCATGCAAACACTTTAAACCAAATTGCTTGAGCTCTCTTCTTTTGCAACACATGCAAGACTTAGCTCCAAGCAATAACCACATAAACAACATTGCATAAGCTATCTCCCTTTTGCAACACATGCAAATACATAGCTTCATGCAAAAACCAAATCAAATAAGATTCAATAAAGAAGCAAACATGAGCTCCCTTATTTGCAACACATGCAAATACTTAGCTCATGCAAAATCCAATGCACGAGCTTCACCCATTCGCAACACATGCCAAATGGTTAGCTTCATGCAAAAATCCGATCAAGAGAGTGAGCTAGAGTGAACCGGATTGAGTTCATCAACACATGATGAAGCTCAAACTAAATGACTCAACCCCTATTAATAGTACGGCAACCTAACTAGCAACCCGGTCTCCTATCCAAACACCGAGACCGATAAAACACTAGGAACACTTCTTTAGCCCTAGCTAGTTATACCTTTGCCTCTAGCGATCCACTTGGAGCTTTTATGATTTCCAATCATCTTCTCTCCAGGATCGAATCTTCTTCTTGTTCATCAACACATGATGAACCTTCTCTAGCCCTTCTCTTCACTTCGGGATCACCTCTTGAAGCTCATCAACACATGATGACATCTTCTTCTTCCCGATTCTTCATTTTACTGGACTCAACCTACTTCACACCTCATGGAAGATGTTAGTCCAACAATCACAGTAGTCTCAATCATCACCGCACTCCATTAACATATAATGGATGCCTCTAAGATCGATTGAGCACAGCCCAAAACAATTTAAAAGATTTAATTGTGTCTTGAGTACTTTGATGCAACTAATGCTTCATTATACTCCAGAACTTTCTGCTTGTCCTTAATCAACAAAGAGATATCATCAACATACGATGAATCGTTCTTTGATTTGATTAAAAGACAACCGAACTCAATTTAAATTTCATTTAAATTGACATGAGTATATAGCTACACAAGTTTCATATACTCAATTTGATGAAAAGTAATGATCCAATATGTTTGAGTGATGGAAATGGGATCAATACATTTAGACCATCAACTATAGAACAAACTCCATTAAGTATGTGCATATAACTAATTGAATATGGAATCAATATGCACATAATCAGTCTTAGATTGTATATGAGTTTATTCTATATTTGCATGAGTATACTACAACTACACAAGTTATAAATATACTCAAAGGGTTGTTTCAAAGTCTTGATCCTTTATTTTATTTTGGAAGAAGACATGGATCAATGCTATTGAAACATCAAGTTAAACTATAAACTCTCCGTAGATGTGTACATTCATGTAATATATAGAATTAAAAACATAATGCACATATTTAATATATGAGCAATGGAAGAGTTCATCTTTTAACTTGATTCCTAAGTATGCATTAAACTAATAGAGTGAATACGAGTACATACCTTGGGTTTTTCATTTTCCATCCAAATTTGAGACTAATAAGAATGTAGCTCAATTAAATATGTTAGTCTCATAATGATTAGATTTATCATTAAACAATGATTAAACATTAATATTAAACCAATTACCAAAACTAATGGAGCTTGAACTTACAAACAGCACATAGACATAACACAACATATCAATGTACATACAGAATAAGTAAGTAGAATACAACCATAGGTGAGAATAGCTGTGGCAACATCAGGTTTAGATATGCTTCCAGCAATCAAGCAAATATAAGCAGGTGATTGTAGTCCGAAGGCACGCAATTGCTAATACAACCGCAGTCTAATAATGAGTTATGTGATAGCAGAGCATGAGATCGCAGTAGAACAGCGCACTCAACCTCAGAAGTCCTGCAGTGAGTGGAAACAGGAGAGAAGACAAGATAATGTCCGTCGATATAGCCCAGACCATTGTACTGTGCTAGGAGGTACATCAGAAGCTAAAGGAATGAACGAATCTCATGGTAGATGACGTTTTTCACTATCGAAACAGTTGTCCCATCTTCATTTTTAACAAGTATTGCTAAGCCTTTTCTCGTGGTGACTCTAGAAAGAGCAACATATAACTGCCCGTGGGTGAAAACATGGTTTCTGAGGTAAACCCCACCCTGGTAGAGTTTGACCTTGACACTTATTTATTTTCATGGCATAACAAAGCCTAACCGGGAACTGACGACGCATGAGAGTAAACGGCCATTTTGTGCTTGTTCTAGCAAGGACAATGCGAGGTATGCACACGGCTTCTCCAAAATGTGTTCCAGTCATGACTTTACCTTCTTATACTCAATCACCAAGCCTTATTAATATTAGGTGTGTACCATTACATAGGCCTAGACTCTGGTTAATATTTCTAAGGATCACAACGGGAGCACCCACCTTCAGAGATAGTCTATGTTGAGTAAAATTGTTTATGGTGATCGAATGAAGAAATTCTGGCGGGTACAAAACATTGATGTCAACAGGTAACTCATTTGTATTAGCAATTGTTTCATAGCTTAAATAGTCCCTAATATTCCCTAGAAGCTTCACAAGCATAGTGTCATTGAGCTCATCGACAACGGAATTAGTAGGACAAATAATAGCTCGATGCGCTAGGTAAACTGGATCAGCATAATTAATGTGGAAATCATCATACACAAAACGGGTTATAGGCATCACATTGGGACCATCAGGCTTCAAGAGAAGGTCGTCTGATATGAATCCATGATCGCTCTGAGCTACCCAGTTGACAATGTGTTGGCACACGGCCTTCTCCTATGTTAAGGATTCATTGGCTGAACTCCTCCATAGCATCCCTTTCTTCCGAAGGCAAGATGGGGTTGAGCAGGCGCATGTAGAGGGTCAAATGTAACACGTCAACAAATTTCCACAACGGGGATCTAATAATAGAGGCCGCTATAATATCCGCACGTGAACCTCCTTCGATAATAGGCAACACCTATCTAAAATCACCACCCAACAACAATGGCTTGGCACCAAACGGTTTGTCCGCATTACTGGGGTTGTCAACAGAGAGGATGTCGCGCAAGGTGCGATCAAGGGCTTTGAAGCATAGCCTTTGTGTCATGGGAGCCTCGTCCCATAGGATCAAAGCAGCTTTGCTTATTAATTCCCCAGGCATTGTTCCTCTCCTGATATTGCATACGCTCCTGTCATGTATGTCGTGGGATGCGAAATCTACAATGCATAATACGACCACCAGGAAACAACAAAGAGGAGACCCTAGATGACACCACAGCGAGCACTATGCGACCTTCGGCTCTTAACCTAGCAATGATAATGTTCCATAGGAATGTTTTCCCGGTGCCTCCATGCCTGGAAATAAAAAACAAGCATTTTTCATTTCAGAGCAGGGCAAACATAATTGTGTCATACGCAAAGCACTGGTCGCTGTTGAGGTTCGCATACATCGATTCAAATTGCACAGCCAACTTCTCTTTGTTATAGGATAGCTCTTCAATAACCAATATGTTGCTAATGTTGTCCCCCAAAGCATCTGATGGTAACGGAAGCCCGTATGCTGCCATCGATAGCCCATTACTCGAGAACATCATATCGAGCTCTCTCAATAATCTGTTCACCAACACAGTATCAGGTATATGGCTACGCTGTGTTCCAAGAGAGTTATGGATTAAACGACTGATATCATCCGTCATATATTTCCAATATTTATGTAACAAAGTGTGTGCATCAGTAACCTGAGAATATGACAAGACCATCATAAGTAGGTTCCACAACTGATATGAGGTGGCCCATACAATCGCTTCTTCAAACAAAGAAACCCACTCAGCATCATCGCCAATCAGACCACGCGCCCGACATGCTTCATGATAGGTGGGGTACACAATGCCTTGGTACGTTCGAACGTCCTCATAGGATGTGGCCCCACGTACAGTCATAAGCAACATTCTTAAGTAAAACGCCTCACCTGTCGTGGGATGGATATGTCGCAACCTACCTACTCTGGTTCCTCTCTTTCTTTTTGTCCAAGATCTATTCGTAGCGTTCCATGTCCATTTCACGGGGAACTCACAGTACGTCAGATCACAAGCAGATGGGTATCTTTGGTTCGCAATGAACAATTATGCAAGCATAGTCCTGCTAGAATCTGCGTCTTCAACAAGATAGGCATCCTCATGATATGTGAGAACATGCATGCCTGGCATATGAATAAACAACCGATCCACATCGGGTGTTCTACCATGTATATAGAATTCAAAAACTCTCCAATTCACCTCACACGTCGATAGATAACGTGATTTAATGTACTCAGCAATCTCATCGACACCGGCACCCATATCACCTGAGCCTGCATGCGCAGATCCAGGGAACGAATCTGTGGTAGCCGCAGGCCCTTGGCGATCGACAGCATGCACTGAACTATCCGACGAGGAGTGACCTGTAGCATTGCTGGCATGTGCATCGACAGGATCACGAACAGATGGTGCTACAAAACACTGAACATTCTTCATATGCAAAGACATCATGACGGAATCATGACCCTTCGTTATGTATTTGAAGAGGTATTTGACAAGATACGTCTTATTGCACCATTCGACGTTTATATGAGCCTGGTACTTCTTAACAAGGCAAAGGTTATGAGGGACGATCCACCTATTATCAATCCTTATCCCCTGTTTAACAACAAATCTGCCATCGTCACGGCATCGATAAATGGGATATCCGTCATGGTCAATCGATGTCTCTGAACGAAAAACCTTAGGATATCGCTTTGAACAGCGGCCATCTTTCATACATGGGCATTTAGGATTAAGATCACCACACGGTCCATGAACCATGAATTCCTCAACGAGAGCATATCCCAATGGATCAGCAGATATGTCAGGTAACTCAGCAGAAATGAAGCTATCAATGAAAGAAGGCGATGGATCTCTGTCGTGCATGGCTAACCATACAAGCACATGAGCATGGGGTAGGCCTCTTTTTTGGAACTCGATGGTGTACACAATTGCACGTTGAGCAACAAAGGAATCAGAACAAATAAGGTGAAGAAAAAACGACAAGGCATACGGCAAAGGTGAGAGGGAAAGCAGGACTACCTGCACGGGAAGGGCCGAATGATGTGCCATCTTTAATATCACCGATGAACTCCTGCACCTTCATGTGGTAGACACGCATAATCATATCAGGCCGATCGTGTGTCTTCTGTCCCGGTTCAAACTGGAGTGCGTCAGCTATTTTCGGCCACCTGGCATTGCACGTGAATGTGGTGAACAGCTGCGGTGGGTCATAGGCTCGACAGATTGAGATGGAATCATGCTAATTCTGTATCATATATCTCTTATTACCGATAAAGCTAGCCGGTAACAGTGTTTTGATGCTGATATCTTTGCCTGTGCTGTTTCCTTTGCCAACAACATCTGATATGCCCTGGTAGGTCTTAGTCCTTAGCCTATCCTGATTGTAGAAATGAAAGGATAGATGACTTGCTTTGATACACGAATACGCGTTAACATAGATTTGATCAGAGAGTCTTTCGCATCATGTGAAGGGGTAATGATCGTCTTTGCGGTAATGACATTCATAGCATAGAACTCCAACATGGACACGTTCTCATGGTTGCCAGGAGGTCGGTCATCTACCTCTCTTAATTTGATGCCAAGATGAAATCCCTTGTCTCCATAGAGGAAGAGTAGTGGGTACTACGGAGACATAAGAAGCGGATGCACTGGTGAGATATGCCTAAAATTAGTAAACTGCGACTGTACCACAACATTGAATCTACAGGCCTCAACAAAGATATCTCCAACCACTAGAGCGACCAACTCAGAAGTCGCTGGCAGGCTATAATGAGGGCCATCTGCCTTGCGTGGTCCAACCAACCTGATGGAAACCTCCGGGGCATCAGGTGACAACAACCTATCACGTGCAAGCCTAAACTGTTGCACAATAGGATTGCACTCGTCTAGCATAGAGATGATCAACTGGACAATAGCTAGATCAGGCTGACTGGTGTGAGGGTCGCTCGAATCAAATACACTCAATCGATTTTGCAATTCATTCACTGTGTCATAAATATACAGCTGCACAAATTCTAGACGGCGACCGGCGTCAAGCAAGAGAGATCCAATACGATGATGAACAACTCCTTTAATACAAAACACATAAGGCCCCGCACCGGTATTGATAGTCTTGTCCACATTAACACCAAGGGAAGCGAAACTGAAAAGCGAATTGTAATGACGAATCAGTCACATAAAATTGTTAGACTGAGGACCGCCATCAAAACGGATAAGGCTTCGCAGAAGAGGCGGGAACGGCTTATGAGGAGATAAAGAGACTCTCCCTTCACGACAACAGTGCTTGTAGGCAATACGGCCTTGGTTATATGAGCGTTGGTAGATAACACGCTATTGGTACCAGAATAATGCAGCACATTTACCGCATGTATAATCAGGATAGTCATAAAACGAACAGCCACCATAGGTTGTTACACGGGAAAAAAGGAACCACGTACATTAGCAGAGGCAGGCCCATAGAGCAGAGACAGGAACATACCTAACGTAGGAGGCTATATAGGAAAAGGAAAAGCAGTAAAGACCAAAGAAGAGCACACAATTACCTTTTAACAAGTCAACATATTCCGCAGGCAAAGAATAAGTAGGAGCCTCGACAGGGCCACACGGGATGCAAGCTATCAGAAGCAATAACGGAGAAAATTGGCATCAAGGAAGGACGCGGAAGAATAGGCAAGTTAAATAGGACAAGAAGAATAACCTGTTTTCGCAAGAACTCTAGAAACGTTAGCAGACCGTCTCCTTGACGTGTTTTCATGAGCAACAGCAGGGGACACAAATGGGTAGAAATGGTCCCCTAAGTATAGACACAGGAAATGTATTAGACCGTACCGATGAAGGCAACAGGCTAACAGCGGCGAATGCAACCGAGCACGAAAGAGTAACTGAGTTATGCCGGCTATACGATGTGGCGTCGGCACAGCGCTAGCAGATCCTCCATCGGCGCATGCAGGCGCTGCACAAGCGAATAACACACCTAGCATAGGTAAATAAAGCAATACATAGAGAGGGAGAAAGGACATGATGACAAGGCGAACATAGATGGGCAAGGGTCAGAACGTGGGGGCAACGGACAGGACGACAGGGAATCGAGGGAGGCCGAAACATCGCAGCACAACAAAAAGCAGGAGCAAGACGATTGGCACGGAACAACGATGTAGGTGAGCGACCAGATGGGCAATCGGTGCAGCGACAGGGAAAAAGGAAAGAAACAGCACAAGGGCGAACAAGTCGTACCTAAAGAGGGCCCTGGAATGTCGAACGGTGGCACCGCAGACAGCGCAGGGAGAGCAAACGGTACAACATATGGGTTGACATGGACAGGACCGCGGAAGAACCCTAAGCTTCAACGAAAGAACGAAACGAGTTAGGAGGGCTATCCGAAACACAGATGAATGCGAGCGGAGAAGGGGAGCAACGAGGGGCAACAAGACCCGGGGACCCAAAGGCAAAAGACAGGGCGTGACCCATGATGGTGGAAGGGGAGAGGGGGGAACCAGGAGCACGCTCGGCACGAAAGGCGTTGAGACTAATGGTATGCTGCGGTGGCCAGAATGCGGGAAGAAATGGTAGGAGCCAAGACAGGGCAAGCAACGGAGGAGGCGCGGCGTAGCCGGCGGGCCAGCAAGGTGCAAGCGTGCTCGGCTCGCATGGCAGAGCCGAACGCAGGGAGCCGGCGGAGTCCCCGGAGGAGAGGGGACAGAATTGTCAAGAGACCAGGTGAACTAAGGGAGCTCCGATCAAGGACGGGCAAGGAGAAAGAGAAAAAGCGGACGGGACAACGCCGGCGCACGGACGCCACCCGCGGCACAAATCTAGGCCGCACAAAGAGCCAATCGCGATGACGAACACACAGGAAATCGACACGACGAAAATGGACCTGGCGCGACGGCGAACGGAACGGCGAAGCGACAAACGACGCGGGAAGCCACATGGCTGTGCGGCACCGAACGCGGACACGACGAAGCTTACGGGACGCGCCTTGAGCGATGGAATTCTAGGCGGCATTATATAGAGTATATGCACATCACCGATCGAGTGATCAGTCGCATAAGACCATGCAAAACTGGCAAGCGCGATATATGTATTCACATTTTTGGAACAAAACCTGCATTTTACACCAGAGGTTTAGACCTTGTTTGAAACGTGAGAATTTTTCACGATTCTTACAAGAATTAAATAGTTGTTTATGTAATTCCCACGAAGTTTCTGTAAAAATCCTGCGTTCCCAGCAGGGTCTTAATTTGTTAGGTTGAGTCAAGCGATGCCGATGCCGGCCGGTATGCACATAGGTGTGTGTACAATTTTGCGAATTCCAATCTCCATTTGCGAATTTCTGCAACGCGCGGTTGGCTACTTGCAGACATACGATCCAACAACGGTCAGGCGATTGATGAATTCGCCAGGACAATGGCCAAAACGGCTGTTTTCTATAGCACTTGCTTGTTCATTAATGGACGATCTTTCCATGGCCAGAGCAAGTCAACTGAAAATAACTGCAACGTACCACTAAAGGATACCCATAACTGCAAACGTCCTGTGCTCTATCGAAGAACGGGGTAGACACTCCTTGATGGCGCCTAAAGGCGTCAAGGTATTTTCATGGCAAAAGGTTGAGTACTACTACCTTCTAGTATGCTTGCCTACGCTGGTGCAACTGCTTTCATTCCTCATTAGCTTGGGAACAGCCCACTGGAGGGAAGGAAGGAGGCATTACTTCCGTTTGTTCCTTCGCTCGCTCCAAACCCAAACTCTCACACGTGCGATGTAGGACATACACCTTTTTTATACTCACGTTTTTTACTCTTTACGATATTCTAAGTTTAACCGTTAATTTTTTAACTTTATTTTACTACGTACTAACAAAACTATAATATTACGAAAGTATTTTTAACAATAAATCTAGCAATATAGTTTCCATATAGCCAATCTATATGGTTTTAAATATATTAGTAGTCAAACTTTAAAAAGTTTGACCGGAGGGATTCTAGAGCATCACTTAAAAAAGAATAGAGACTATAACTTATGGAGCTTATATGTTGCCATTACTGCTCATTAGCAGCTATGAGTTCATATGGCTACCCACAAGTATTTATGTGAAAACTGAAAAGAAAATAGAACAATCTATTATATATTAAAAGAGAAATCTGCAATAAATTCTCACAAAAAAGCAAAACATGTGGTCCTTAATCTAGTGAACCCAAATTAAGTTAAACTATAGCATCATTGGATATTATTATTTAAAGAAAGATATCTAACCATCCATTTAGCCACCCCACTTATAACAGCTTAGATTGAAAGACATAGTCCATGCCAAGTACAATTAAAAAATAATAGAAATTTGGAGCAAAAAACAAAACAAAATAAAATAAGACATTTGATTTACATACTAATTCCAAATTAAAATCCCTACTTAGCTAAAATTTGAAATAAAACTTAGATGCAAATTAGAAATTGGATTTGTATAAGGAACTCTAACCTAAAACTGAGATTCAAAACTAAATAAAAAATAACAATAAAAATTAACAGAAATTTGAAATAAAAACTAAAAGGAAATTAGCAATGTGATTCATGTGAACTCCAAATTTAAAACCTGTACATAGCTGAAATTCAGAATAAGAATTAGATGAAAATTAGCAATCAAATTTATATACGAATTCTAACCTAAAATTGAAATTAAATAAAAATAAATAAATGTTGGATGAAAAATAAAAGGAAATTAGCAAAGTGATTTTCATACGAGCTCCAAATTAAATGCCCTACATAGCTGAAATTCGTAATAAAAATTAGATGAAAATTAGAAGTTGTATTCCTATATGAATTCTAATGTAGAACTGAAATTCAAAATGAAATGAAATAAACAGAATTTCTAAATGAAAAATGAAAGGAAATTAGCAATTTTATTTTCACACTAACTCCAAAGTAAAATCCCTACATAGCTAAAATTTGAAATAAATATTATATGAAATTTACTAGTTAGATCTTCTAACACTCTAGAGTTTTTGTCTATAAAAATAAACAAAAAGAATATTTAAATTAAAATATTATTTTATTGGATTGTTTTAACTTCTGGATAATATTTCAATTTTCTAGAATTTCTTATGATTTTCTCTGATTTCTTTTTTGATTTGAAAAGGATTTTGTTATTTTTAGAATTTAAAAGTAATTTATGTGTTCAAATAAAAACCAGTCTTAAGTTGGAAATAATTTCTGTAAGTTAAAATGCCTTAGGGAATTTCTGTGAATTTTCTCAAAATTTTTAATTCTATTTTGTATTTTCTAAAGCCCATTTGGATTTTCTAGAATTATCTAAAATTTAAAATCAAATGAATATTCTTTAATCTCTATCGGGCCGAATCCCTATTTCCTCACTTTCCTGGCACGTTTCTTTTCTTCCCAGACCGGTCTGCTTTCCCTTCTTTATCTCTTCATTTTCTTCGCCCCAGCCTAGCCGACGGCCTCAGCCTAGCCTACCGCCTCCCCTCCACTCTCCGAATTTTTCTTTAATATTTCCTTTTATTCTTATTTTCAAAAGTAGGCGCCAGAATGAAAAATTACACTTTTGGGCCCCTGTCACCCTAGCACTGGGCGATCGCCCCAGCACTGGGCGACAGGCACCCGACCAAACGGCCATTTAACGGTGCACAGTCCTGTAGGACTGATTTTTTTTGTAATTTTAATTCCTAAATTCGTTTCCGAGAATAATCAATAGGAGAAAAATAACGAAAATGGTCATAGTACTGATATACTTTAATATTTTATATCTTTAATATTTTATATCTTTAAACAGTTAATACCTCTTAGTATTGATTAGAAATAAATTTTAACGAAAATACCAATCCTTAAGTACGTGATACCTCTTAGTATTGATTTACTGTAATTTTTTGTATGTATCGGGCAAAATATACCATTAGTTGAAAGCACTAATCTTTAAATTATTGATACCTCTTAATATCGATTTACTGACATATGTTATATTTAAGTGACTCAAGTCGATCTTCGCAGAAGTCGGCGAGCCTTTATCTTGTCGATCAAGGCAAGATGGTACCGCCACTACCGACTACATCCGACGTGCGCAGCGCAATGATCCCACGCGTATGATATATTAAGGCTATTAAAATCTCGAGAACTACCGTTAAATGTCGTCGCATTACTAGGAAGATCCAACTAGAATAAGATAAATTTTAAAATATTAATTAATATATAAGCATTTGCATTACGTTGTGAAAAGTACGATGTGTCATGCAAATTTAAATTGTATAAATCAATTTTACTTAAAGGTCACTTAGTGTATTATGAACAAACTATACGAACCATGGCTCGAAAAATCCTGAAATAAATATGTCTTGTTCGTAGGGTGTTAGGTGTCCCATTTTTTCAAAAAAAAATTAGGAATGAGCTCAGTTGAATAAACCGAATATTGTAAGTAGCCTCACTTGCATGACACACTGAAGCCTTTTCTGCAGCCCGCGAAATATCATGTTCAAATGTAATTTGTAGGGAGAACGGCCCAGGTTTGCTCTTCGATATATGCAGTACCATATGGCGGGAAAATATTTTATTTACACCTTGCTTTGCATATTAATCCTGCCAGTGCAATAAACCAAAGTATTATGGTCGAGGCAACAATGAAACGCTTAAGCCTTTTCGACAGCACGCGAAATATCATAACGAAGGTCGAATCGTAGGTTACTGCGGAAAATAAGGTAGGCCACACTTTTTATTACGGCTTAAAACTAGAAGGAGTACCACGAGCAAGGAAAATAAAAGTTAAAACTAGACGTCTACTGAGTGCTTCGAGGCCACTTCCCATTCGCCCATGCCTCCGGTGGGGCATCTCTGGCACGCCGCGCCCTCTCTCGTTTCCTCTCTCTGTCGGCCTCCTTCTCCTCCGCTTTCTTCCTACGTGCCTCCTCGCGTGCGGCATCGCGTTGCTCTTGAAGCGCCGCGAACTCCTCCCCGCGGTTGGCTTGGTCAAGAAGCCGTTGGTCGTCGGGGTTGATCTCCGTATCAAACCACTGCTCAAATTCACACAGTGGCGGAGGTGACTGCATGAAACGTAAATTAGCAAAGTTTCATTCACAAATATTACGTAACCCGTACGATTGTTACCATGTGGCGATCCTTCAGGCTCTTCTCCGACGGATCGAAGGTGTAGTTGCGGCACTTCCAATACCTCCTCTTCCAAGTTGGAATTTCCCAAGAGCGGACAAGTTTGCAAGGATCTCCGTACATACACATGGGTGCTACAGCTCCACGAGGTAGGAAGAGATCTTGGTATGCTAAATTGCGCGGGCATGCACTTGCTTCTTCCTTTGCTTTCCCCTTTCCCTTTGCACTTGCACGCCTCGGCATTTTCGATTGATCCTGAATTTTTTTTCTCCCTCCTTCCCTCCTCTCTTCTATTCTTTCTTCCTCTCTCGCTGCCGTCTTTGTGAGACCGCGAGTGAGAACGAATGTTATAAAGGGCAGATATCGCCAGGGTATGGAGTGATCGCCCTATATTAGGGCGATCGCCCCAACTAGAGGCGATAGGTGCACGGAGGCATTGATGTGTTGTCACGTCGTGTGACAAAGGAAAAGCGATGACAGCACAATTAATAAAACATACATGGATTTCCACAATTTAAAGTGATAAGGCACTCATGTTACTAACTCAGACAGTTATACAATATGCTGCTGAACGTGAAGGCATTACAAAAATATGTCCGTACAACTAGTAAATCACGGCCACGCCTCCTGATCTGGCCCATGGGTACGTGAGTGGCGACGGCGGATGGACGTCCCTCCTAGGCCGGCCCTGCGGCGCAGGGGTAGAGTGGTGTGGCGGCGACCCGGGCGTGTTCTGGGGCGGCGGTCCTGAGAGCTGTGAGGGCGGTCCCGAGAGCTGAGAGGGGGCGAGGTAGTCGGTCGACAGGTACTCCTCCAGGTCGAACTCGACGTCCGCAGGGTCGACAAAACCACCTTGGGGTCCTGCTAGGGCGCGAGACGACGAGGGATCCTCCTCAGCCCACTGTCCCCACTGCTACTGCATAGGAGCGTAACGAGGAACCACCGGTGTAGGGCAAGATGAGGAAGGAGCCTCCTCAGTCCACTCTCCCCACTGCAGCTGCGTGGGAGTGTAACGAGGCACCGGCGGGGTAGGGCGAGGTGCTTGGCCGCGGGGACGTGGTGTGCTGCGTCCGCCGACGTCTCCGCGCCCCCGGCAGGTGGCCAGGCGACCCAACCACCTCGCCCTATCGAGGACCCACTCCCAAGCTGCCTCGGCCTCGGTGGTGGTCATCTGTATGCTCGCTCGAAGGCACGCCAACATGGACATAGCCTTCACCTCCACCTCCCCTACGAGATGTGCTTGCATTTAACGCCAGATTGGTATTAGGTAATTTACCCGAAAAAGATGTGCCCATGTATCTTCGATTGTGACACTTACCACGGAGTTGTCCCTCTGGGACATCTATGAAGGGTACGTGTCCGTTACTGATGCCTGCCGTGCGATATACGGTGCTGGTGTGTACCCCACCCTGAGGCGAGTCTGCGGCGCGAACCACTCCATGTACTCATCGTACATGTCGTGGTCGACTGGCGGGTCTCGGTGACTCGAAGGACAGGGATGTCGCCAGAGGGGGTGAATAGGCGGATTAAAAACTTTATAGCTTAAATGCAATGGAATAAAAATTTGCAACTAAATAAAATCTCCGAATTTCTGAACAACCGGAGTGTCCGGATATTCAATCCGGATACTCCGGATAGTCCGATCCCGAGGGTCCTAACCCGAGTGTCCGGTTATTCAATCCGATATCCGGATTATCCGGACCGTCCGGGTATTCAATCCGGATACTCGGATAGTCCAATCCGAGGGTCCTAACCCGAGTGTCCGGTTATTCAATCCGGATACTCGGATTATCCGGACCGTCCGGTTCAGGATTCGGATACTCGGATTGAGGATCTCAAGAGAGATTTTAAATCCTGCAATTTTTCAACAATCTACTTGAATACAAATGATGTAAATGATGTCAGGTACCTGAGGGTATAGAAGATCTGGAGCCAAACACAACAAAGGAGTAGATCGGGGCTCCCAAAGATTCAAAACCAAATACTAAAGCAAGAGAAAGAAGCAAACTTGGAGACAATGATTTTTCACCCGGTTCGGATCCTTGAGGGATCCTACGTCTCCGCTGAGGCGGCTCGGTCACACTTGAGCCGGGGTCTCTTTCAACCCTCTTCCTCCCGGTGTTGCACAAATGCACTCGCCGGTCTTCACTCCTTTGATTCCTTCCCTTACGAAGGCGGAACCGGCCTTCACAAACTTCCCACGGCCAACCACACAAAGCTCCGGTGGCTCGTAGGCGACCTCCTAGCCGTCTAGGAGTCCTCAACCTCCAAGAGTAACAAATGCTCACGAAGAACAAACTTAGAGATGAAATCAAGTGCTCAACCAACTCAAATCTCACTCAACAAACTCTTCCCAACCCTTCTCACAAGGGGATCACTTAGATCTAAGGGTAAAAGCTCCCTCAAAGCCCCTCAAAAATCCACTCCAAAAGCCTCACCAAAAAGCTCTCTCAAAAAGAGGGAGGAAGGGCTATATATAGAACTCCCCAAAAACTAGCCGTTGGGGGCAGGCTGCGCACAATCCGGAGTCTCCGGATTTCAATCCGGATACTCCGGATTGACTGAGAAAGGCTAACAGAGAGACTCAATCCGGAGAGTCCGGATGAATATCCGGATACTCCGGATGATCCGGATAGTCCGGACTAACTCCGGATAGTCCGAATCAAGACTCGAGCAACTCGACAAAACGAGCATAACTTTTGACTCGGACTCGATTTCAGAGATTTTGGACTCTCCCAAAGCTAAGAACGAGGGCTACACAACCAACAAGATCTCACTATCCAAAACTCAAGGATAACCACAGATTTCACAAAGAAACCAAGAGAGACCTACAACCTCACTTTCTCGCACTACCAACACCACTCTCTTTATAAGATTCACAAGGATGGATCACTTGAGCACTTGACACATCTAAAAGTCATTCGACATCGCATCCTCTTAATAGTACGGCAATCCTTAGACTCAAATTAAATCAAAGATAATATAAGTCTAGAACTAGTCATTTGCCGTCTTCTTTCTTGATGTCGATGCATGAAGACCTTCACCATATAATTGATGACATCTTCGCTTTGTCCAACTCGACTCGATTCACCTCATGAGACTCTCGTCCTATCAACCTTGACTTGATCATCCTCTCTCGACGATCTCCACGCCAAGTTGCTCTTGACTTAGTCCTCACTCTTGGTGACACCGCCGTCTTGTTGATCTCACTTAATGATCATCCTCCAAGATACCTTGGTCATCATACACAAACGGGACCTAGTTCTTTCCAAACTACTCATGAAAGACATTAGTCCCAAAAGCTCAATAGATATGAATAGAGTTGATATTTGTGAGCAGTTGATTACAACAAGTGTTTCATATAAAGAAGCACAACACAAAATAGAAACACTTGACATAAGAAATGTTCTCTACTAAGTACATCATGATGAATATGTAATTGATCTATATGCACTAGAGAGATAATTGCCAATGTGATGAATCAATTAAATCATGGCAAGGATCACAAACTTTACTTAAATAAAGCACATGATAGAATATACACGAATTGTACATGTGCAAATAATATTTGGAGTAAGAGTAAATATGTGATCCAACACTAGATAAACTTCACTAAGAGAATTGCATGAGAAGATATACAAATAAAACATGCATGCACCAAGTCAATCTATAGCAATATGAAGTTTAACTCTAGTTAATACATGCATACTATAATGAACTCAAATGAATATATATGCACAAATAAATATGACATGAACCAATGTGCATATATATAATCAACATGCTACTTGGAGTTCACTATGCATTTGCACTAAAGGAATGCAATAACAAATATAGAATAGATACCAAAATTGCATACCTTATCTTTGCTTAACCTTCCTATTTGATTTTCCTCTAAATAGATGAGACTGATACTCAACTAGGCAATAACAAGTTAGTCTCATAGCAATATAATCATATTAGAGGTTTGTCATTTGCTAAGCACTAAGTTAAGCATTTACTTAATTGTATAGATTGTCATTATGAGTGTTTGTCATTAATCACCAAAATAACATTCATTAATCACCAAAATAACATAAGTGCCTAGATGCACTTTCAATCTCCCCCTTTTTGGTGATTTATGACAAACCTATTATCAATTGCACCAAATGACAATATTAAGATATTTAGCATTAAAACAAGCATAAAGATACAATAAGAGATCATACTTACAAATCATCCTTTTTTGTCAATCGATTAGGGGACAATTGATAAATCCATAAATTCTCCCCCTTTTGTCATTAATCCCAAAAAGGTGCTTAAAAGATTCTTATTGTTTATTCAATAAAACTGTTCTCCCCTTGATTGCACACTCAATAAAAAGATTAGGAGAAATAAAATAAAGATAAGGAGCTAGTAATATGACAATAATATTAAGCTCCCCCTAAATCTAGGCAAGATATGATACCAATTATTTCCAAGATTTAGGTAATAGATTTTTCTAGTTATACCAAATTAAAGAAGTCATGATTCTTAGAATATAAGTGATGCTTAAACATGACACACGAATATGATTTCACATATTCTTTAAACATCAAGATCATATAGCAAATTTATAATTTAAGCACATGCTTATGATCAAATCAAATTCTAACAATCAAGATCATATAAAGAAGATTACACAAGAAGGAATTGCTTATATGATCACAAGATGTATACAAGATCATGAATCAAGGTTGTATAAGTAAGATGCACTTTCATGATCAAGAATTTCATAAACTTATCAAGGGCATACCTCTTTGCAATGTGTCATCCATATGTACCTTTTAATTCTTGATAATGCCGAATGCAAGTTAGATGACACTTCAAAACAATTTAGGATTAGAGGATACCTCTTGAAAGATACCAATTAATCATATCAATTGAAAAATACAACACCATTTAGAATAACACAATTTAGCATAATGGTGTGCACAGACATTTATTGAATATGGTCAGAAAAGAAACACGTCCCTTTGTCGATTCTTGTCCACCGCATGTTCGAATTGGTCATGATCACCGCGCCCGGTCTTAGATCCCTCGTACTATGGAGCTCCTCTCCATTTCCTTCATCCCACCGTCGAAGATGACCCCTTTTCCAATACCTTGAACATCAATAGACAAGTACACGATTTCTGGGAACAAACATCTTTTAATTTGACCCAAGTTAGTTTGATAATGTCTAAGTACAACATGCATGATATATATGATATACAAGACAATACTCTTTGCATGCAATTTTAAAAACAACTTGAAGATATCAATTGAAGATTTTATTACACCACTTGACAATGAAAATATTTGAAACTCATTCAAATTTAATCTTGACATCCACTTGTAAGAGAGACAATGAGTAAAACACATTCAAACTCACTCTTGAGCTTACAAGGGAAATTTTCTCTTTTCCATAATAAACTCGAAGTTATGCAAGAGAGAAAACATTTTGAGGCTAAGTTACAATTAAATCCAATTTCCAAAAGAACTTAGCCAAAAGATGCACTTTCATTGGAATGAAAACTTAAATAGATATGCTCCACTCAGAAGCTTGGAACAATGAATAAGTTCACTTAGTTTTCATCTTGAAAGGCTTTCCAAGATGCCAATTCAAAACTCTTAAAATCTCAAAAAGATTCAAATAGCAGCACAAAGTCGATTATAACTTTTAAACCATTGCTCAAATACAAAAATCATCAACGCGGAACAAATCCGACTTGAAATCCTCTTCGAGGGCTATGAAGACTGAATATTGATTTGAGCAAAGGAGAAACCCCAAAAATAGGATGAACAAGATATTGCAAGAAAGTATAGATAGCAATTTAAGAATTTGGGCCGAGCAGTACAACCCGGATACTCCGGTGTTTTTGATCCGGAGTGTCCGGATAATCCGGATACTCCGGATAGATTACCCGGATACTCCGGGTTGTTCAGCTTCATCCCTAAAACTGAATCATTTTGAATTTGGATCAAATCTTGATCAAATGAAGTCCAATAGCCATAAGATTTTTCGAAAATGATCCATGAACATCCAAGAGACTTTTTCCAAAAGGATTTTCTCAAATATCACTCTCGAATATAAAATAGGCCATTAGAAGCATTGGAGGTTTAGTTTTGACACTAAGTCAAATAAAGTCAACAATCTTGCAAATGAGTTCAAATAAATTTGAGAATTTTTCAGATATGAACTCCATATGTGAGAGAAGGTTTTCCAACAAGGATTTTCAATAAATAAATTTCATTTCGAGAAATATGATGAAAGATGCATATGAAACACATAAAAGATTAAGATTTTCACCAAATCCTCAAAATGGAACCAAATGGGTTTTGAATGGTAATATGCAATTATATGGCTTCATATGATTTAGAGAGATGTTTATAAGCCTATTTGCATAATCAAATCCATTCAAATCGTAAAATCCAACTTAATGCAAGAGTATGCCAAATAAGATCGAAAGAGAGAAAAAAGGCATAACTATTTCAAATTAAGTTGAAATTATTTGAAATTAGGCATAAACATTATTTAGACTCCCAAGAAACTTTTCCAAAAAGAGTTTTCCAAAAAGGAGTCTCCAATCAAAAGATATGCCAAATTTTGCTTTGTAGGCATGATTTTTTACTCAAAGAGAAGAAAAGTCAAAACTTTTTCAAATTGAGTCCAAATGGTTTGAAACTTTCCAGAAATAAATATTGGACTATTTAGAAGGTTTCCCAATAAGAATTTCATTAAAAGAAATTTTCGTTCAAAAGATATGACAAAATGCGCTTTGTAGATTTGAAAAGAAATTGAATTTTCACCAAATGCTCAAAATGCATTCCGGATTGAAATTTATGGAGATTTGAACTTTCATAGCTTTGTATGAGTTAGAAATACTATTTCAATCCAAGATATGCAAATAAATCCAATTCAAATGGCGAAATCCACAAAATGCAACAACGGGTCATTTTGGGTCAAATGGATGATTTTGGCCAAATTCAAATGGCTATAACTTTTGAACGGTTGGTCGTTTGGAAAAACTTTGAACTGAAGAAATGCTTAAAATGACCAACCCTATGAGTTTTGTATTGACCACTTTTTCAAACTCCAAATAGATTTTGCTTTAAAAAAAATTTGAAGTTAAATGCAAAAGCAAGATCACAAAGATCTTTTTAAGCCAAAGTTTGACTTTTAGCTTCTAGCCAAGGGTTAGATACTTGAAAACATTTGAAATGCATTTGAAAACATTTTAGAAGACTATTTTCATAAGATTTTGCATTTCAAACAAATATTTTGCTTTTAACCCTTTTTGAAGCAAGTTAAATAGGAAATAGTTTTTCATAAAAGCCTTAAAATACAACTCAATTTGGATTTCATGCAATTTCAATTTCCATGGCTTAGAATTGATTATCAAGATGGTTTCTAGCCAACATTTATAATGAAATCCAACTTGAATGGTAAGATTTGAGCAATATGCTTAAATAAGCTATTTTAGTTCAAACCAAAAACTTTTCGGCTAAAATTGATTTCAATATAGAATTTTTATTTTGAAAGCTTGTAAAACATTTGAAATACATATTAGAATACTTTTACAAAGCTTTTCACAAATTTGGGCCTTTTAAACATAAGATTTGACTTTTGACCAAAATGGTCCTTTTGAAATAGCTATTTGTAAAACAAAGCCAAATATTTCAACACAAGATTCAAATGAAGAATAAGATGAGATATTGAGATTTGAATTTTGTGTATGAGTCTAAGATACCATTTTGAACCAAGATACTACACAAGATCCGGTCCAAACGGAGAAACTCACTAAGTGCAATAGTATGACAATTATGGGTCAAATATAGTTTTTCATGAGTTTCAAAATCAAATAACTTTCACTAGGTTGGTCTTTTGAAGGTCTTTTGAACACAAGAATTGTTAAGAATGACCAACTCTAGGATTTTCGTTTTGGAATTACTTTCAAATTCATTTTACATTTAATACTATGAAAATTATAAGTTTAAATCCAAAACAAGATACTACTATCTAGATTTTGATCATGAAACTCATTTTCTTTTCAAAATGGATTTTGTGAAGCCAAAACCTTTGAAAAACATTTCAAATATATTTGTATACATTTTGCAACTAGTTTTTCACAAGAATACTAATGGTATACAAAATTTTGACTTTTGGCTAAATGGCTTGATTTTGAAAATATATATTTGCACTTATATAAATATGGGCACATGTAGGGATGTAATATACATGGTTATGATTTAGCACTCCCCCTTAATGTGCCACTATCCCAAACTTACTCAAGATTGCAATCAAAACAACTAATAAGCATGAGCAAGCATATAATCAAGCAATCTAAATTGATTTTCATGAATAATGCAATATAACCTACACAAGGCTATAAGCTATAAGAATCAATTTAAATACTTGTTACCCGAGATGGCATTGGTTTATGATTGGAGTGATCATCCTCATGCTTGGCTCCATTTTTCATATGATGAAATCATCCTCTTGATTGAGCCAAAGCTTTCCAATGCATCTTCAAGCACCTAATAAACTTCTAGGCACTTGTTGGTACCCAATTTTTGTTGGGTCCAAAAATGTTAGTCACAATAGATTTAGGAACCCAAATGGCCCTAGCATTTATAGTCTTAGGTGAACTAACATGACTAGCAATGGATTTGCGATTGTTATTACTCCTAAGCGAATTATTGGAATTGAATTGAGGAGGCTTAGGAGTTTTAGCATTTTAGCAAATCCATTTCTAGTTTGATCCTTTCTAAGCACATAATAATCATTACAATGCAAGGGCTTAGAAGATCTAGCAAATCTAGCAAATGGTTTGCTATTGTTATTTTTCCTAAGCACATGATCAACATGATTTTTCTTGGTCTTAGGAAGTCTAGCATTTTGAGCAAACACATTTCTAGATTCATTTCTCCTAAGCAATTGAATATCATAATTTTGCAAATACTTAGGAGAATCGACAAACGTGGCAAACACATTGCCATTTTTGTCTTTCCTAAGCAAATAATGATCATTGACAATAATAGGCTTAGGAGGAATACCTTTGGGACAATCCTTACCGATGTGTCCCTTTTTCCGACAGTTGTAGCAAATAGGCTTTGAGCGTCTCTTCTTCTTCTTGACTTGCTCTTTGTCGGTTTGCCTCATTGTTGATGGTTGTGGCTTGATCTCCACTTTATTAGGGCACACGGAGGCGACGTGTCCCTTCTTGTTGCAAGCAAAGCACTTGATGGTCTTCGAAAGTCTTTCGTTGTGCCTTGTCTTGCTAGTCTCCCTCTTGGAGATGTAGCCGAGTCCTCGCTTATCTTGAGGCGCCCTTGGCTTGCTCAAGATCTCATCGAGAACGGCTTTTCCCTTTACGCACTTCTTTAAGTCATTTTCTAATCTAATGACTTGGGCCTTGAGCTCCTTGTTTTCCTCTACAAGATTAGTCTCACAAGACATAGAGGAAGTAGAAGCAATATTTGTATTTGAGCAACAAGGCTTATCATCACTAGAGATGGACATATTAATTTTAGATGAAATGCTAGAATTTGAAGTTAAGCATGGCATATCATCAATTAAATCACATGTAATTCCTATGTCCACCTTAGGCTTATGAATTTCTTTGGAAAGGAGGATTCATGATTTTCTTGAAGCATGTTATAATTATTTTGAAGTGATTCATGTTCAAGCTTCAAAATTTTGTATTTCTTTTTCTCCTTTCCAAGACATTTATTGAGCTCCTCTAGCAAATTCATAAGTTCATCATAAGTGAGCTCATCATCATCATCGTCACTTACCTCATTCTTACCTTTCGCCATGAAGCAACGGATTTGTGATGGAAGAGCATCTTCATCGTCACTTGAGGCGGAGGTTGAGGTTGATGGAGATGTCGGTTCTTCATCACTTGAGCTTGAGGTGGAGCTTGATGTTTCATCTCCCGACATCTCTTCCTTAGTGCAATCCTCAATAGAAGTGGATGATTCAAATAGTTCTTGAAGCTTTATCCACATTTCATGAGCGCTCTTGAGATTGCATATTCTATCAAAGATTTCATCGCTCACAACACAAAATAAAACATTAGTAGCTTGAGCGTCGAGATGTAGGCATTTCCTCTCTCCTTGCTTGGAGCAACTTCATTCAATGGAGAGGAAAAGCCGACATCTACGATCCACCATATTTGGGGGCTCATGGATTTAAAATGAGAAGTCATAATTAATTTCCATGAAGCATAATTTGTGCCATCTAGCACAAGTGGATTATGTGAGTGCACTAATCCTCTAGTCGACATCCTTTACTCTCTAGACGGTTAAGTCTAATAAAAAGAGAGACCAGGCTCTGATACCAATTGAAAGGACAGGGGATGTCGCCTAGAGGGGGGGTGAATAGGCGGATTAAAAACTTTATAGCTTAAATGCAGCGGAATAAAAATTTGCAGCTAAATAAAATCTCCCGAATTTCCTGAACAATCCGGAGTGTCCGGATATTCAATCCGGATACTCCGGATAGTCCGATCCGAGGGTCCTAACCCGAGTGTCCGGTTATTCAATCCGGATACTCGGATTATCCGGACTATCAAGGTATTCAATCCGGATACTCGGATAGTCCAATCCGAGGGTCCTAACCCGAGTGTCCGGGTTATTCAATCCGGATACTCCGGATTATCCGGACTGTCCGGGTTCAGGGATTCGGATACTCCGGATTGAGGATCTCGAAGAGAGATTTTAAATTCCTGCAATTTTTCAACAATCTACTTGAATACAAATGATCTAAATGATGTCGTACACGAGGGTATAGAAGATCCGAGCCAAACACAACAAAGGAGTAGATCGGGCTCCCAAAGATTCAAAACCAAATACTAAAGCAAGAGAAAGAAGCAAACTTGGAGACAATGATTTTTCACCCGGTTCGGATCCTTGAGGGGATCCTACGTCTCCGTTGAGGCGGCTCGGTCACACTTGAGCCGGGTCTCTTTCAACCCTCTTCCTCCGGTGTTGCACAAATGCACTCGCGGTCTTCACTCCTTTGATTCCTTCCCTTACGGAGGCGGAACCGCCTTCACAAACTTCCCACGGCCAACCACACAAAGCTCCGGTGGCTCGAGGCGACCTCCTAGCCGCCTAGGAGTCCTCAACCTCCAAGAGTAACAAATGCTCACGAAGAACAAACTTAGAGATGAAATCAAGTGCTCAACCAACTCAAATCTCACTCAACAAACTCTTCCCAACCCTTCTCACAAGGGGATCACTTAGATCTAAGGGTAAAAGCTCCTCAAAGCCCCTCAAAATCCACTCCAAAGCCTCACCAAAAGCTCTCTCAAAAGAGGAGGAAGGGCTATATAGAACTCCCCAAAACTAGCCGTTGGGGCGGTCACGCACAATCCGAGTCTCGGTTTCAATCCGGATATCGGATTGACTGAGAAAGGCTAACAGAGAGACTCAATCCGAGAGTCCGGATGAATATCCGGATACTCCGGATGATCCGGATAGTCCGGACTAACTCCGGATAGTCCGAATCAGCACTGAGCAGCTCGACGAAAACGAGCATAACTTTTGACTCCGGACTCCGATTTCAGAGATTTTGGACTCTCCCGAAAGCTAAGAACGAGAGCTACACAACCAACAAGATCTCACTATCCAAAACTCAAGGATAACCACAGATTTCACAAAGAAACCAAGAGAGACCTACAACCCTCACTTTCTGGCACTACCAACACCACTTTCTTTCTAAGATTCACAAGGATGGATCACTTGAGCACTTGACACATCTAAAAGTCATTCGACATCGCATCCCTCTTAATAGTACGGCAATCCTTAGACTCAAATTAAATCAAAGATAATATAAGTCTAGAACTAGTCACTTGCCGTCTTCTTTCTTGATGTCGATGCATGAAGACCTTCACCATATAATTGATGACATCTTCGCCTTGTCCAACTCGACTCGATTCACCTCATGAGACTCTCGTCCTATCAACCTTGACTTGATCATCCTCTCTGACGATCTCCACGCCAAGTTGCTCTTGACTTAGTCCTCAGCTCTTGGTGACACCGCCGTCTTGTTGATCTCAGCTTAATGATCATCCTCCAAGATACCTTGGTCATCATACACAAACGGGACCTAGTTCTTTCCAAACTACTCATGAAAGACATTAGTCCCAAAAGCTCAATAGATATGAATAGAGTTGATATTTGTGAGCAGTTGATTACAACAAGTGTTTCATATAAAGAAGCACAACACAAAATAGAAACACTTGACATAAGAAATGTTCTCTACTAAGTACATCATGATGAATATGTAATTGATCTATATGCACTTAGAGAGATAATTGCCAATGTGATGAATCAATTAAATCATGGCAAGGATCACAAACTTTACTTAAATAAAGCACATGATAGAATATACACGAATTGTACATGTGCAAATAATATTTGGAGTAAGAGTAAATATGTGATCCAACACTAGATAAACTTCACTAAGAGAATTGCATGAGAAGATATACAAATAAAACATGCATGCACCAAGTCAATCTATAGCAATATGAAGTTTAACTCTAGTTAATACATGCATACTATAATGAACTCAAATGAATATATATGCACAAATAAATATGACATGAACCAATGTGCATATATATAATCAACATGCTACTTGGAGTTCACTATGCATTTGCACGAAAGGAATGCAATAACAAATATAGAATAGATACCAAAATTGCATACCTTATCTTTGCTTAACCTTCCTATTTGATTTTCCTCTAAATAGATGAGACTGATACTCAACTAGGCAATAACAAGTTAGTCTCATAGCAATATAATCATATTAGAGGTTTGTCATTTGCTAAGCACTAAGTTAAGCATTTACTTAATTGTATAGATTGTCATTATGAGTGTTTGTCATTAATCACCAAAATAACATTCATTAATCACCAAAATAACATAAGTGCCTAGATGCACTTTCAGACCCTCTCGTCGAGTGCGTCGTCCCACTGCACTGCCCATGGCTGCATACGGTGCGCGAACTAAGTGCCCGCTGCAGCACCCATCTGGCTCATCCTGCAATGCAAAAACAGGAAGTACATAGCACATTCATTCTGCAGATATGCGGAGTACTAGGATCAGGAGAAGTACCAATGAGCGCCACGTGCGACAACGTGACGAGGCAGCAAGGGAAAGGACTAGAACAGGTCGAACTGCCGTAGCACTCGGTGCGGGGAGTACTGCTCGACACACATGTCGAAGACAAGAACCTTACGGGTGAGCCAGAATGACTCATCTCGCATGCAAAGCACGGAGACCCCGTAAGGTGCTCGAGCGTGGATGTCGTACACGCTGTATGGCATCCACCACACGTCCTCGTCGTGGAGGCGGTCGGACTCCGGAACGAACTTGAGGTAGGACCTCCTCAACTGTCGGTGCGCGTACGTCCGCTGCGAGGAAATAAGAAATGACAGAGGTTATGGAAGTGCGTAAGTGGGAAAAAAGATACAAGGGAGCATACCTGTCGTCGCACCCAGTAGTGTCCCATGGTGGGCCAGTCCACCGGGTCATCTCCGTAAAGGTCCTGGGAGTACGGTGCGGTGTCAACAGTAGGCCTACCGATGGAGAAGCACTCCCAGGACCACAACTGAAGGAGTAAGACGCAACCAGACATCGTCGCGTCCTGGTCCGCTCGAGAGACGGCGTCGCACAGACCTCTGTACGTCGCCGCAAGCACAGTCGAGGCCCACGACCACTGCATCATCTGTTTACAATGGGGAAGTTAGACGTGCTCCGCTGAGAGGAGATTTGAACTGATTGTGTTACCTCATCCACTGGGGTGTCGGCGATGTGCTAGGCGTACTCGATCAGGTGCTGGTCCACCGTGTTCCCGTGGGAGGACGGGAACATCACCCAACCGAACAACAACAGGAGGTATGCCTCCAGATGGTGGGCCACATCCTCCTCCTCTGCATGCGGGTGGAGCAGCTCAGCCTGCAGCATTTGGTACAAACATTATCAGCAACTTAGCGTTTCTCTGTTAATTCACAAAGAAAGAGGTACTCACCGTGAACTGAAGCAGCCACGCCTTTGTCGGTCCGTGTCGCCACCCGGCTGAGAAATTTGGTAGGGGTCGCCGGGGTGCCGCGCACTCGACGAACCGCGCGGACAACTCCGTGTGCCACGGGACGGAGGCGTCGTGCGGCACAACTGCCGGACCCGCATAGGGGAGGCCTAGGAGGTAGGACACGTCCTGCAGCGTCGGAACCATCTCTCCGCACGGAAGGTGGAACGTGTGTGTCTCCGGTCTCCACCGGTCCATGAGTGCGGCCAACAGAGACCGGTCATACCCGAACCGTGGGACCTGCCTGCCCTCTAACGGGATAGTCACCTGCTCCACCATCCTACAGAGAGGAAGTAAGCCAGCCGCTCGCAACCCGCATGTAGTGCATTGCGTCATTAGAATTGCATTCACAGTTAAGTACATGTACGTAAAAGAGTGGAAGCATTGGGTGCTTACCATGGAACCCAGCATGGGTCAATGCGAATACAACAAATTTGTCAGAAATTTGTCAGAAACCCAGCAGAGTACCTAGACCGGTGGGTCGCATCCACGGTCGCGTCGAGCAGCTCAGGGCAAGGTCGCGCCATCGTCGCCTGTTACAAAGCAAATACAACAAATTCGTCAGAAATTAAATGTGCACACAAAATGAAATGCAAAATAACGAAATGTACCATATTTAACAAACAATACAACGGAAGTCCAGAGAGCTAAAAGAATCTCATGTAACAAACATACTAAAGATGAAGACATGTTCGATGAGGCACACAACGCCAAAAATTACATGATGCGAATAACAACTTACTGGTACATCAAAAATTACATGATTGGAAGCACGGCTCACTGGTACATCGTAAATTAAATGATGGGACAACATCGAAAATTACATTATCCGCGGTTCCGACGCGCCTCGGACTCGTCCATATCGTTCCGAATGCGCCGTATCCTTCGACGCCCGACCTTCAGCCTCAACATTCGGATGTCCGGTACCCATCGATGGTCTGGAGGGGAGGCTGTTGTGAACGATCCATCCACTTAGTATCCGTACACCTCGTGATGCCACGTGTTGAGAACACTTTGCTTTAGTAGTAGGGGGAGATGTACGGACGACATGACTGATGCGTCTCAGCGACTGCGGCAATGATGTGCGAGCACGGCAAGTGCAGCAGGCGTGGTTTCTAGCAGGAGCACCCGCACTCAGCTGCTCGGAGTATGCACAGATGGGAGGTCCTCTCCCGGTGGGCACCCCTTCGACCTCGGTCACCGCAGTGCACGTGGTATCTCCGTTCCACGCCACTCTCCGGTGTCACCCAATGTGTCTGCGCCTTTCTTATTTTCTTGGACATGTACGTAGATACAACCGTTGAGTACGACAGTCGATTATTTGACATACATGCTGCGGAGCTCCTGTATCGCTCAATGAAATATCTCTGTGTCCCTAATAAGACACCTTCAACTATACCCACCAATGGAAGGCATCTGGTGCCTTTCATTACCCAGTTGTAAATCTCCGCCACGTTCGTTGTCATAATTCCATAACGCGAGCCGCCCTCGTCATGCAGAAGGGACCATTTCTCTAAAGGCTCATGTCGTATCCAGTCAGTGAAACTCTTTATGCTGGTCCCTCGCCTACGCCGAATGTTTGGGGCGTCTGTCGGGAGTGCACACAAGGCTGTGGGGTCCTCTCCTTGCTCATGGTACACCATCGGGTTCCTTGATGAACTAGCGGTATCTCTTGGATTCATTGATTTCTTCTTTGTTAGTTCGTCTAACGTCCTCCAAAGCGCGTCGAACTTCCTCCGTTGGTTCTGTTTGTACAGCCGCTTGAACATATTCATAAGCTCCTTGTTCCTGAACTGACGGAAAAAATTGGCACCCATGTGCCTCATGCTCCACCTGCTCTTCAGGTCTGGCCACTTTGCTGCTCCCACGACGACGGACCCTTGTTGCATATCCACGATCGCCCTTAGCAGCACTGCATGTCGGTCATAGATGACACAAACATCAGGCCTGTCCAGAACAACTGCCAGCTTCACTCTTTCAAGGAACCAGTACTAGCTCTTCGTGTTTCCCCCTCCACGAAGGCCAATGCAACCGGTAGAACCTGGTTGTTGTCGTCCACCGCGATCGCAGTTAGAATCTGGTCCTTGTACTTCCTCGTGAGGAATGTGCCGTCCATGCAAATGACCAGGCGACAATGCCGGAACGCATTTATGCATGCGTCCAAGGCGAAGAATGCACACTGCAAGACCCACTTACCCACGCACACACCACCCGTAGGAAACTCCGCAAGGTTGACGGATGTACCGGGGTTCCTACGTGCTATTGCCCTAAAAAAGTTGGGAATATACTCGTAGGAAGCCTCGTACGTTCCGAACCGTTTTTCCAGAGCTGTCCTTTTCGCTCTCCATGCCTTTCCGTAGCTAATCTTGTACTGAAACCTCTCCTCCACGACTATGATAATAGATCGAGGCTGCAGGTGCGGATTGTCCACGATTTGACCATAAAACACATTTGCCACCCAAGTAGACGACAGATTGCGGTGTCCCTGCTCCGCTTCTTCCAGCTCGCAGTTATGTTCCATCACTATGGAGCATTTCCAGTAGTCCTTCCACTTCCCCTTGTATGCATGCACCCGTCATGGGCATGAATCAACTACGCACTTCACGCCGTACTCCTTCTTGCTGGACTTCACTACCCTGAATTGCCGCCAGAGAGACATTGCCCAGTACTTCACCGCATCCATCACAGCCTCCTTGTCTTTATATATGGCCCCCTCCGTCACCTCGTTCTCACGATACTCCCATACATCAATGTTCCCTTCATTCATTGTTAGGTCTTCAAATCAGAATTGCTCTCACGCACTGTGGATAGGCACCTCAGGAGCGTTGTCCTCCTCGTCGGAGTGCTCACCATCAGGGACTTCCTCATCCGCACGGTCCTCCTCTTGCATCAGGTGAACTATGTCCTCCACCTCCTCCCCCTCGTCGGCCACCCCTCGCGCCTCCACCACTGTCTCCTCTGCCCCCCCCGATCCCTTCGCCACCGCCAGTTTCATGCTCCTCGCCACCTTCCTCTTCGCATTCTTCTACATTTGACGTTCCCTCCCCCGTAATGTCCATCCCGACATCACGAGCTTACGACACCGATGGAGCTACCGGGTAGCACTGTACCAACAACATGAGCGGCCAACCCCGCTCTACGGCAAAACCCACATAACTCCTCCATGTTGATGTCGAGTTAATAGGAATCAACTCTCCGTAAAAACAGTCTTGCGCATGGCTCACTACTGCTCTGACCTGCAACCAAACAGTCTGAGCATCCAAACTGAACATCCAAGACATCCACTCCAACAAACCCCTTTATATCCTATCGCTCGGTCTACATATGCCCTGTACGACTCTTGAAAATGATGATAAATTCACCCCATTCGCCCCCTGTGCTATCTCCCCATCTCCATAAAATATTTGGAAATACAATTTCTCCGATATGCTGCAACGTCCGACGGAAAAATATTACTCTAAAATATAATATACAAAACGTACATTGATCGTACTACAAAATATGACTATAAATAAGTGATTCGACTATAAATAAGTAATTCGACTTGCCTACCATATGGCCTAACATTATATTTGTGCCACATTACATTAACCCTACCAAATTAAATTTGTAAATATTGCCTACTATTTTCACTGTATTCAATTTCTATATATTGAATACTACATTAAATTTGTAACGTACTAAATACTACACAATCCTGAAATTTCTAAAAACTAAATACTACATTAAAGTTCTAAATATGAACTACCATATTAAATTTCTAAACAACACTATCCGAAAAATTCTAAACGCTACACAATCCTAGATTTTCTAAACACTATAATAAATTTCTAAATATTAAATGCTACATTAAAATTCTAAATACCACACAGTCCTACGAAATTTTCTAAACACTATAAAATCCTAAAATTTCTAAATAATAAATGCTACATTTAACTTCTACGTAACTAAACAATCATAAAAAAATTCATAAATATACCTTCGCAGAAACGACAAATTGACTTTTTCCCCCCTCTTTCTCTTCTTTTCTTCTTCTTCTTCTTCTTCTTTCTCTTCTTCTTCCTTGTCTTCTTCCTTTTCTTTTGTCTCATTTGCTGCCTCACCGAGCGAAAGGTGGCTTTTAAATGGCCCCCGCCGCCTCAAAGATCGGGCTGTGTGGTTGGGTGAGACTAGGTGGCATTTGTGGCCGTTAAGTGCCGTTAGGGTTGGGTGTCTGTCGCCCAGTGCTGGGGCGACAGGGCCCAAAAGTGCAATTTTTTCACCTCGACGTCTATTTTTGAAAATAAGAATAAAAAGAAATATTAAATAAAAAAAATTCTCCACGCTCCCATTGCCAGCCTGATCCCACCTATTAGGCTGTCTTCTTCCTCTCCATTACTTCTTCCTCACGGCAACTCCCTCACGCCGCCATTGCCACAAATACCGAGCTCTTCAAGTCGTTGTTTCCTTCCCGATTTTGCATGCAATTTACGTCATTGATCATCCCCACTACCAACGCATTCACTTCTAGCCATTTTCCCTTGCATTCGCAAGCATTTGCTCGCATTTACCCGCATAGGTGCTGTACTATTCACCGTCGTTGCCTCCTCTCCGAGCCATCACAAGCCATATAAAAGGACTCTGTCTCTCAATGCTCATCCCATTTTCCCCACGCCAAGATTCCCTCTCTCTTTCTCTTAGCTGGAACACCACCGCACCAGCCATCATTCCCCGCTCCGCTCGCCGTGCTCCCCTCGCCATGCCACCACCTCGGTGAGTTTGTACCATTTTTAACCACATCACAACATGTTCTAGGCCACCACGAGTGTTTCCGCTCCATCTATTTGGCGTTTTCCCCACTCCATTGTTGGACCATGCTTCTTTCCCATCACCGACCATCGCGCCACCTCACCACTATCCGTGCACCTATGTCGCCACCATCCAAAACCATAAGAATCATCGTGCCACGTTCTACATTGTGCTCCTCTCCCCTTCGCTAGAACCCCACTGTACCACCATCGCCACCACAGACCGTGTGCCGCTGCCAGCCACCGCCATCACTTCCAGGTGATAAAACCATGTGCGCTAGCTTCCCCAAGTCTAGCTCTCTCTGTTTCACCCCTCACCGCCCGCTATCGCACCTTCGAGCACTAGCGACCCTAGGGCTCCGATCTACCGTCGCCACCGTGCAACGTCGATGCCACATCATCGACCACATGTGCGCCACGTCGTACTCACTAGCCTAGTCAGCTCTTGCATGGCGTCAATGCATTGTGTAGTGCGCTCGATACATGGCGGACTAGAGTCGCCTCATGGACCCGGTCCATGGACCACTGCCTACATCTCATAAACAACCGACAATTTCCTTTAGGAAAATAATTCGAACGAAATTCAAAAATACTTGCTGATGTCATGCTTGTGTCATAAATTCGAATTCCTTTGAAAAGAAAATTCCAAAAATATCTTTTGACGCCATGCTGATGCAATAATCCAGAATTTTCTTTTGAAAGAAAAATCCCAAAAATTCCTTGAATTAAATCTTCCAGAAGCCCGTCCTCCTCCATTCTAACTCCGATTGACCCAGTTCTTTCACCAAAATTCATCTAAAATCTTAATTGTTATGACCTCTATTGACATTGGTAATCAGTATACCATTGTAACCTTAGATAAAATCTCACTAGTTGATACAATAGTATAATATTAACTAGTGCTTTTGTAGCAAACGACTTAGTCATGCTTAGACTCGAATTTAGAATTTTGGGGATTAAGCTAAACATAGATTCATTTGAGACAAAAGTTATTCCTTGGCTTCGGTGTTCTATGGAAATTTATGAAAAATATTGTGCAAAGCAAAGTGAGAATATAGTTTAGACTGGGCGAGTGGTTGCCAGCTGGGCGCTGTATAGCATGAGAGCTTGGTTTGTGAGAAGTCTCGCCTAGTCAATTAAGGACTAGTCTATGAGATGTTGATTGTAAAGCCTTTCCATACAACTGCAAGTCTAGTATATGACAAACCCAGCTAATTAATTTGCAACATTCCAATCGGTTGTACCATTTGGTTGAGTGTGGGTCTCGAGTAGATTGCCACACGGTGCAAGAGAGGGCTTCCGATTAGGGTGGTATAGCCCTATCGGCGATGGAACCTTAGTGGGCATGATTACTTGGGATGGTATTTTGTAAAAGCCTTGTCATATCTCTCTACCGCACACTAAATTTGAGAGCCCATGTGGTGGTCTATCCATATTTGTGATGAGTAATTAACTGTGTTTGAGCCTGTATGCTCGGGTTTGAGTTTGATATGAGCGTGCTTTGTCATGGGCAATTTGGTTTGAGAGGTATTGGCTTTGTCCAGAATGGTCATGACCTTGTCCTAAGTGGTTATGATCTTGTCTTGATTGGTCGTGGCTTCACCACTAAGTGGATATGATGCTCCTAGAGAGGTCGTACTCCTAGAGTGGTCGTTCCCTAAAGAGGTTGTGCTCTAGAGTGGTCATTTCTAGAGTGCTCGTGACCTCTAGGGTGGTCGTTCTCTATAGAGGTCGTTTCCTAGAGTGGTCCTTCCTAGAGTAGTCGTGGGTTTTGTGACCTCTAGGGTGGCCATTTCCTAGAGTGGTTATGGCTTTTATGACCTCTAGAGTGGTCGTGGGCTTTTGTGACCTCTAGAGTGATCGTTCCTTAGAGAAGTCGTTTCCTAGAGTGGTCCTTCCTAGTGTGATCGTAGTCTTTGTGACCATTAGGGTGGTCGTTCACTAGGGTGGTCATTCCAGAGTGGTCATGACCTTTAGGACCACTAGGATGGTGGTTCCTAAAGTGATCGTAACCTCTATAGGAGTGGTTGTGACCTCTGTAGGAATGATCTAGACTATTGTGGGAGTGATCTAGACTTCTAAGGACCACTACATGAGTGGTCATGACCTCTATAGGACTGATCTAGACCACTATGGGAGTGGTCTAGACGTCAACTTTTGTAGTCGGCAATAAATTTATGGGGTAGACGCTAAATCTTAAACCCGATGGTCACACAAGACAAGGGATTATACAGGTTCGGGCTCTCGCGGAGGAGATAATACCCTAATCCTGTGTGCTGAAATTATGATGATCTCTGGGATCTGGGGTTGCTCAAAGCGCAATATGCTCTGGGCGATATGAGGTGTGCTATGCTCTATAGCTTGGTTGTTCTAGGCTTGGATGGTCCGATCCCCATGTTGTTGCCCACCCTCTCCCTTATATAGCGGGGGTGGGGCGGCTTACAGAGTTCTGATCGGTTTGGAGATTTCGATTGGTTACAAGATTCTAGTCGGTTAATAGGATAGAGTTTACATCTTTATCTACCCTATTAACGACTCGGATTACAACCATATCTATCATATCTAAATATATGCTCAACTTCCTTTAGAACGTATCCCCTTGAGCACGGTAGTGGGGCCTGACGCAGGGAATATCTTCTGGGCCTATCTCTCGGACGTATTTGGGACTGATCGCAAGGATACCTGGAATCTCATATTCCACAGTAGCCCCCCGAGTGCTTCATGATCCGATCGCTATGCTTCCGATTTCTGCTTGAGTTGTTGTCCTGGTCTTTTTGTTTGAACTTCCGACTGGTTCCTCCATTCGGTTGAGAGGCTTTTTCTCATAGCGAACGATTTATGAAGGACTCGAATATAACCTTTAACTTTTACTTCAAATGAGCATAATCTTCTATCGGGTATACCTGCTGCGAGCAGCCTTACGGACCTCTACTCGTATTTCGAATGTGAATTGGATATTTCTTACGCCCGAAATTTTACTTCTCTTCATGGATAATCACCGAACAGTCTTCGAGGTCGCCTTGATTATCTGCGTCAACTCGTTTTGCTGAAAAATTCTTCGTCTTCTGAAGTTGCATTTACTCAAAACCTCTTCGGCTTCCGATGCTTAATAACTTCAACTTCACCAGATCGGCTATAAAAGGCGTACCAACGCTTCAAAATGTATCTCTTCACTTTCTGTCCTCCATTCTTTTGCTTCAAGCTTTTGTCCTCATCATGCCTCAGTGGTATCATCATGCAAAGGTGGACCCTGGGCTAGTCAAGCGCTGGGAAGAGTTTGATCGGGCCTTCGAAGAACAGCTGGAGGAGATGGCGCAGAAGCTCGACCGCGAGGCCGTCGACGCACTCCTCGAGGTTGTCCCTGCCCTTTATAGGGCCAGGGATCCCCTCATCGAGGCGTTCGACCGAGCGCGCCGCGGGGAAGCGTAATTCTCCTGCAACATATAGTTTCCTAGGCGTAATGCCTGGGGAATTTTTGTACATAATAAAGAAATACCTTTTGTAGAAGAATCTCTTGTCTGTCCCTTGACTGTGTATTAGTCCCGTTCTAGGGCGTCTCAGAACTCGAATGTTACTTGATTTCGACGACGTCTGCGTCCATCTGGCTTGAGACCAAACGATATCCATGTCTGACGATCGCCAGATGTAACTTAGGCCCAACTTGGGGTGCATCATGGCTCTTGGCCAATCGACACCCTTATTCGGCTGCTGCAAGATATAGTTTTAGTCCAACTTGGGACGTATCAAGGTTCTCCTGGCTCATGGCCGAGTGATACTTGTACCCGACTGGTGTAGGGTACAGCTCAGGCTCTCTTGGAGCGTATCATGTTTACTGGCTCTTGGCCGAGTGATACCCTTTCCCGACTGACGTCAGATATGGCTTAGACTCTCTTGGAGCGTATCACGTTTACGTGGCTCTTGGCCGAGTGATACCCTTTCCCGACTGATATCGGATACGGCTTAGACTCTCTTGGAGCGTATCACGTTTACGTGGCTCTTGGCCGAGTGATACCCTTTCCCGACTGATGTCGAATACGGCTTAGACTCTCTTGGAGCGTATCACGTTTTTTTCCAAAGGTGCCTGTACTCATTTAATACGACGCACAATAGCTAATCCCAACATATTTGAAACAATGATACTTGAATTAATATGCAATACTTTGAAACAATATAATATTTAAAGCATAGGTTCAACATGATCAAAGAACAACTTGCCTTCAAATAGCTCTGACTCCTGCTCTGGATCTTGCTCGGGTACTGCCTCCTCAATCACAAACTCACTGGGCAACTCGACGTCTACGCGTAACGACCGAGAAAGCAATAAATAACAAATACAGAGAGCAATATCAACTCCAAAAATTAAATAAAATTCATCATTAAATAGATCATGATTTTAAAAAAAATTAGAAACTAGAATCACCTCAATCGGAGTTCAAATGCAAAAGATATAGCTATTCAAAATTTGAAAAAAAAGATAAATCAGAAAATTGAAAAACCAAATTATTTTTATACTGGAAAATAGCATTTATGATGTCATGCTGACGTCAGCACCGAAATGATTTTTGGCTGAAATATTTTTCTACAGAAAAAGCGATATATGACGTCATGCTGACGTCAGCGGACACGTGGCCCAATCAGGAGGCGACACGCGTCATTAGCGCATGGAATCGGTCCACGGCACGGCCTTGGTCCATCGTGGACCCGGCGCATGGCGCCTTGGCTACAGCACCCGACACGCGGTGACACGCGGTTGGCCGCGACGCCAGTGCGATCTCGTGCGCCCAGATCTGATCGGACGGCTACGGACAAGGAAAACGTGGTGACACTTAGGCCGCACGATCAAGATCTAACGGCTAAGGTTGACGGAGCTGTTTACTGTAGCTAAGGCGACGTGGCTCGATCCTTACCGCTGGTTGAAGATCCAACGGTCGATGAAGCTTGCGACGCTGATGGCGGCGACGGCGTTCTGGGGCCACTCCGGCGACGCTTCCTCCTTGGTTCGACGCGGCTGGGTGTGGGTGATACTCCGGCGACCTTGGCGGCGGTGGACGGAGACCGACGACGGCGGAATGAGGCAAAAACTCACGACGGCACCAAGCGCAACTACGGCGAGCTTTTGCTGGTGAACGGCGGTGGCTCGGGATGCGCGCGTTGGGGCTACGGATGCGTCTCGATGTGCGCGACACAAGGGTGGCGGCAGCACATTAAATAGGACCCTCGGCTTTTGTGTATGGTGCGGAAACGACTTTCAAGTCTCACGGGATACGGCGGCACAGCGGATTCGGACGAGCTGATGTGGTGCGATCACAGATGTCCACGCGGTTACGATCGAATGGCTAGCAGCAAGCGACGGCGCGGCACAATCACAACCGTTGAATCATAATCCAACGGTCGCGTGGCTAGGGTTCAACGGGGTGGGTTTCGGCCCAACACTATTCAACCGATTTTTAAGACATTTTCAAATTAAAATAATTCAGATAAATAGATAAAGTCAAAATACATAGCAAAAATACCAGGAAAAATCCTGAAAAATTCCAGAAAATACTTTGGGATATTTGGAACTTAAATAAAATATTTCCAACCAAATATAATTAATAATTTTCTCTGAATGATTAAAAGATAGCAAAAGGCTTTATTCAAAAATTCCAAAATGAATTAAATAAAACCTTAAAAATTCAATAACAAAGAAAAATCATATTAAATCCAATAAAAGCAATTTTTGGGATGTTGCAGGCAATACTTCAAGTGGATGGATGAGATGCTAACTGGAGCTTTACTTAAGCGAAGGAGGATCGTTGGATCAAGTGTTCACGTGTGGAGTAGAGGCTAAGTTAGTGTTAAAGGGTATGGTCAAAACCTGTGATGTTGTTGGGTTTCAAGTTATCCTATGTATGAGCGGGTGAGTTAATCTCAGCCCTTGATGAGATTCCTTATGGGAGAAGAAAGTCATCCAAGAGTGGAGATTAACTCAACTGTGCTGTAAATGGAGCGCCGGAGGGATGACTCCAACATCTTGGTTTTGAACCAACCTTGGTTGGTACCAAGGTCGGAACCAAGCCTTAGAGAAGGGTTCTTTGGTTTCTTTATGCTCTGTTGAGATTTGCCCACCTGGAGGTGTGGCTTTGTAACCATCCCTCTCTAAGTAATGCAAAATCTAAGTTCATCTATGTTCTGAAGTCTATTTCTGTTCTTGCATTTTTGTTTGGTTCTTTTATGCAACTTGAGTTGTGCTTCATTTCCTTCTACTTGCTCTGTTTCTGGATCTAGGACGCATAAGAGGTTAAAGAACTCATCTAGAGTATGTTCCAACCCAGCAAGATCCACTAGAACTTACCTTTGCTCAAATTTTTGGTCTCAATTCTTATCTTTGCTCAAGTTTTTTGGTCTCCCTTATTTTTGAGTCTTTGATCTCTTTTTAGATTATTTCTCTCTTGATCTTATGCTTCTAAGGATGAATAATTGATGAATGAATCTTCTGCAGATCATATCCCAATCATCTAGGCAAGCTTTGAACAAGATCTCATATTATTCTCAAGAAACTGGTATACCTTTTCTTGACTTGTTTGAGGAGTGTTTCCTTGGGGTTCTTGCTTGCTGTGACATGTGAGAGATAATCTTGATCATCAAAATCCCCACGAGTAAGCTCAGGGTTAAGTAGGTGGGTGTTATCCTTATATTGATGCATCCTTCCTTCAAACTAAAAAATATCAGAACTTTGACATCAATCCTTTCAATTGAAGGTTGGAATATGTTCCTGACATCTATAGGAAGGTGCAGGCAATGTTTCATGGGATTTGAATCAGTCGATCAAAATTTATCTCGATTCTTGTTTTTAAAATCGTGTTGATTTTTCTGTTCATCCCGATTCTAATGTTCACCTGAGAGCACTAGACGTTTGCCCAATGCTAGCCTGACTGAGCCTTTTAGTTGGCTCTTTTAGAAAAATAGTTTGAATGCTCTTTCGTCCAGTGCTGGCCTGGTTGAGCCTTTCAGTTAACTCTTTTAGAAAAGAGGCCTCAAATTTTTGGAGGGAAAAATTTTATTTGGTTCCTATTCGCCCCCTCTAGTCATCTTTTCGGTCATTCAAAAGAAAGTGTGTTAATCGGGAGGTAATAAGAGATGATTATATCTTG
Source organism: Otatea glauca (assembly GCA_036346275.1). Taxonomy (NCBI): domain Eukaryota; kingdom Viridiplantae; phylum Streptophyta; class Magnoliopsida; order Poales; family Poaceae; genus Otatea; species Otatea glauca. The sequence continues at coordinate 25,008,470 of CM070715.1, forward strand.
TGGGTAAAGTTGTACAACCTCTATAGAGTGTAAAACTATTTAAATAGTCAAGCCTGCGGTCATGGCCGTGCCGAACAAAGATTTTCACATATTAGACTTTGGTTTTCAAAAGTATTTTAAAAAAAATGGTTTTTGGATGGAGGGGTCCATTTGGAAAAATGTAGATGAAACTCTAGGTTGAAACCCGTGTTAAAATTGGTTTAAATTCAGTTTTATTGTATCAAGTACATCATCAAAATTTCATATTGTATTTAAATATTACTTTACGTTGAACTAACCCTATTATACATTTCTTTGTTATCCTTGCATGAATATTGCATTTCATGTGTAACTTGTAGAGTATATGATGTACTCACCTTGCTATATTTGTTGTTCAGATGAGAAAGATTTCTTCACTAGTGTAGATCTCGATGACTAGGTTGTTGATCCAGTTGATTGCTTGTAGAAAATCTGTTGGGTCTTTCGCTACTATTTTTTCAGTTGGCCTGCAAGCCATATATTTTATACTATGATAATTATTTAAATAAATTACTTACAATATCTCGTGATATTATCTTTGTTTTACTGTGTGTACTAGCTATATCCCTGGACTAGTACAAAATATATAGAGAATCCGAGGGTGTTACTCCCGAGTTCTACATATTTGTATGTGAATTCTAACCTAAAACCGGAAAGAAAAGTATATAAGAAGTACATCCAAAATATGCAAATTTAGAATAAAAATCAAAGGAAATTATTGATTTTTTTTAATTCCAAACTAAGTGAAATGGAAATTTTGGTTTTATTTAGAATTAAATTTCCCATAATATGCTATTTTGAGGAAAAAATAAAATAAGGTGAGGAATTTGATTTGTTTATATATTTGAATTATGAATCGAAATATATTATATAATAAAAGTCAATGACATGTGGTTTACATTTGCTAAGAAAAGATGAACATGCTAAAATTAAAAAGAAAACATTATAACCCTTTATTTGGTGGACCTCCATAGGATTGAGAGGGTGATATATCAACGGATGTTTACTCAACTATACTGGTATAAACTATATGATATGCATTATGAATAGCTTGCATGCACAAACATTGCCATAATAAAGAAAAGAGATGATAATGGTATAAATAAAAAATGTTATGTTACAGTTTTGCTATACATGTATTTGGGAAGAAAGTTTTGGTAATATGTGACAAGTATTAAGAAATAAAAGTAAGTATTTTCTCTTTTATAATATATACAACTCCCTACGGTCATAAATATATGTTGTTTTGGATACAGGTACAGTCAAATTTTGAAAAACTTTGACTATCAATATTTTTAAATATTTAAATTAGATACATGAAAATCATATATGTAGATATGTCTCAAAAATATTTTTATAATATTATAATTTTATTAGCAATTATATAATTTTATTTATATTACAATATTTAAATTGGATACATAAAAATCTAATCAAGCTCTCTTAACATCGCCACAAGCTTACAAACATAGTTGATACATTTGCATTTTTATGCTGGGGAAAGAATCAAGATTGCAAGATTAGGCTCACGCGTGTGTTGCCTGACAACCAGCTGACAGTAGAAAAAACAGAAGGGTAAAGAAAAAGGGGAAAGTCGAAGAGGAAACAAACAAGCTCTCGGTCTAAAAGGCCGCGAAGGCAGGCACCCCATGTGTGTGCGACTGTGCATGGGTTACCACTCTCTCTGTCGTCAATGTACCGGAGTATATGTGACGGATAATCCAAAGTCAGTGATGAGACGCAGGGAGACCACATGAATTTTCACAGTACTCGCATACTGCCAAGAGGTCATGTCTGGAACCATTGGTAAGTTAAAGATGCATGATATATAGGAAAATTTAAACATGGTCATTGCATCAGATTTGGACGGATCAGACAAGCTAGTAGATGCCACTCCTATTCAGTATTCACATTTACACCCTTTTTGTTTTAAAAACATGAACACTGTGCTTACCTGACCCCTTAGCTTATTTTCTTTTTTACAAATCTAGTCCTCCCACCAACGCATTTATAAAAATAGCCTCCTCCTTCACCGCAGAAGGCGCAACAGGCAACATCTATATCTTGCGACGCAGGAGGTGGCTGGGTCGTGGTAGCACGGGAGCAGGGCATGGCCCACCGTGACAGAGCTCCTTCTGTGCTGCCCGGGTGCGGCAGGAGGCACTACTAAAGAATCAATGATCCTTGTCGCCATATCACTGCCAGTTCGGATGGAAAACCAGCAGTAACGTTTTTTTCTAATGAACCGGCAGTGATAAATCTCTTATTACTGCCGGTTTAGACAAAAACCGACAGTAATACTATCACTGTCGGTCTTTTTAGAAGAATCGACAGTGATAAATCTCTTATTACTGTCGGTTCGGAACAAGAACCGACAATGATAATGGACGACAAGAACTGACAGTGTTGATATTTTTGAAAATTTTCGGAACAAGAACTGACAATGATAATGGACGACAAGAACCGACTTTTTCATACGAAGTCGGATGGAGATAAAATTTATATGCAACTTTGTAGTTGACAAATTTTTTTATTTGAAGTAATTTAAATATCCAAATAATGGTATCACTGCCGGTTGGCGCTTCGTATTACCAACCGGCAGTAATAATGCTATCAACCATTTTTCGAAAAATCGTAACTTTTTCATACGGAGTTGGATGGAGATAAAATTTATATGAAAATTATAGCTCTCGACGAGATCTACAACTTTGTAGTTGACAACCTTTTCATTTGAAGTAATTAGATATCCAAATAATAGTATCACCGTCGGTTGACGGTTCGTATTACCAACCGACAATAATAATGCTATCAACCATTTTTCAGAAAATCATAACTTTTTCATACGGAGTGGGATGGAGATAAAATTTATATGAAAATTGTAGCTCTCGACGAGATCTACAACTTTGTAGTTGACAATCTTTCCATTTGAAGTCATTTAGATATCCAAATAATCATCAAAAGTTTTAGAGATAAAGGAACAAAAGAAAAATATATCTATCCTATATTAGCTAGGATTGAGTGATAGGTGAGATGATAAAGGGTACAGGCGTGGAGCAGCAAGTCACCAGTTTGACTCCTAGCAACCGCACGTGAGCGTATTTCGCACGAAAATCGCGTGACTTGTGACTTGCGACGCGCGCGTGCGAATACAGGGTCTTGCTGGTACAAATAAATTTTTTTATTTTACCGAGTGTTTTTTAGATGTACGAATCAGCAGGCTATCACTGCCGGGTTCACATACAAACCGGCAGTGATATCTGTATCCGGCAGTAACGAGGATTTGGAATCGGCAGTGATCACGTTTTCTGTAGTAGTGAGGCCTCCCGCACGCATGCATGAGCCTCACCCACTACCTGTGCCCGCGCCACCCCAGCCTGCTCGGCTACCTACATCGTACCCACTACCATGCTCGTTCGCTATGTTGCGGCCCCGACTGACTTCCGCACTCCCGGGCGCTGTAGGGAACAGATATCATCTGCAATGCCTTCTGCAGTGGAGGATGGATCATTTTTGCAAATACATTCGTGAGAGGCTAGATTTGCAAAAGAAAAAAACGAGCTATATGGAGCTAGATAAGCACAGTGCTCTAAAAACATTTCTAACCTTCTAGCCGCATAGGCATGATTTCTAGTAGACAAAATTGTAGAGAATTATTGAGCCTCATTTGAAATATGAGAATTACACAATTTTCTATAAAAATCCCGTGAAGTTCCTGCTTTCCCGAAACAATTCAAAGAGGTTCAAACGGTGAACAGATACGTGCAAATTAGGTCCAAGAAGCAGGAAGCACACGCTGTACATTGGCACCATAAATGGGCTCCGATGATATTACACATTGATGTTCAAGGATCAAGTTGAGATTATTAGTATTCCCCTTTTGTATTGTTGGACATAATTCCTCATGTTGGAGTAGCTATGTGTTCCCACTGTCATTCACAAAGCATGTCACGAATGCTTTTTAAGTGGCTCATGCGTCAAAGATTAAAGCAAAGCACGGACAAAATTCAAACATGTAATCACAGAACCTATCGTCTTTTGTGTTGCCTCCAGCCATACTTTGGAATTGGCATAGACCAGTGTAAGACATTCTGATGTATCCCTAGCAAAATAAATTTTGGTGTATGAAATGTTGAGAGTTGAGAACCAGGGTTAGAAATCTCGGCGAGATTTCGCGAAATCTCGCCGAGATCTCGTTTTCCAGAGTTAGACGAAATTCAAATTCTCGGCTGAATTCAAAAAAATCATTTGCTACAGTATCTCACTAAATCTCGACGAGATATCGGTGTTTTTGACCGGAATTTGATCAATAACCCTTAAGAAAGTCATCTTCTATGATAATTTGTTGAAAAACCGAATTTTTTAGACATTTTTTAAAAATTTCAGAAATACTGTCATATTTTTATAAAATTTTAAGTGCTTTATCCTGATGTGAAAAATTTATGGTACTATCCTAAGAAGTTTAGGATGATACATAAAAAATTTCAAAATAATTGAACCTCATATGTTATCTTCAAAAAAATCAAACACCGAATGAACATAATTAGGACAGTAACATTGTCAGAATTTTATAAATTTTCTCGAGTGTGATCATGATCTGTAATTTCTGTGAGAGCTCAATAATTGACTCAATACCATTATATAAAATTTTCAAAAAATTTCAACTTCTTTTGTTTGCTCAGTCAAATCTATGTATGCATTGAACTTCATTTGTTATATTTCAAAAATCAAAAACAGATAGAACATAAATGGCACACTGCACTTGTAAGAATTTTATAAATTCACTGGAGTGCGATCATGATTCTAAATTTTTATGAGATCTTATGAATTTCCTTATAACCCTTATGCAAAATTTTCAAAAATGTTAAATATTGTTTTATTGCTAAAGCAATCTATGTATTGATTATCACGCTTTTGTGAGGATGTAGCACTCTCAGAATTTTTGGAATTTCTTGAAGCTTGGTCATCAGATGAAAATTTTACAGAAACATTGTAGATATATCAGGACCATCCAAAAAAAATTTCAAAATGTTATAATGTGGTTTGTACTATTTTTCATTTGGTTGAAATTTACCGATAAAGCTTTTATCAACACAGAATCACTGTCCGAATTTTTAAAACTTCATCATCTGAAAATTTTATGGGAACATTAGTGATGCATCAAAACCATGAACAAAAAAATTCAAAATTTTCTAACGTGGTTTGTTTCATGTTTCATTCAGTTCAAACTTGCAGGTCAGCGTTTTATCAGGATAATAGCAATGTTTGAATTTGTAAAACTTCCACATGCTTTATAATTTTCTCAAATGTTTATGGAAATATCATCAATGTGTTAGAAATCTCTACAAAAAATTTCAAAAGTTTTTTACTTCGTTTCGACCAGATTTCATCCCACCCAAATTTGCCGAGATCTCGGAAATCTCGGCGAGATCTCGGCTATACCGGTGGCAAAAAAATCGGAATTCAAATTCTATTTTTATATTTCAGACGGAATTTGTTTGAAATACTGAGATCTCACCGAGATTTCGTTCTCCGGTCAAGGACGGTATTTAGAGCGGTATCATATAGAGTCTAATGTGAAATTGCAGGTATTTAAACAAAATGAGTTAATTATGCTACGCTTGATCAATGAGACATTAAAAAAATCAACATCAGTTGGGGAGAAAATTGAATTCGGTGTTTAATCACTGTTTGGATTTGTTACAAATTTTGGATTGCTTGCGCGACCATTATGAAGGCTTTGGCAACATTAATTCTCTGAATTTGATGACACCCTAGTGGTAGCTAGCATCATACTCTACAGAGTTATATTGTTTCAAAGTGAAGGTTTTGCTCTAATATCAGTTTGAGATGAAGGATTGAAGTACAAGAAGTAGTTTGCTTCTACGTGGATACTATAACATTGTCTAGTTGTTATAGCTCGATACGAGGGATCTACTATAATTTATACTCCATTGAATGCACAAACGTTCCTTTCATCCAAACAATTTTACAATAGCAGTACCAAACATACCATAGAATTTAATTACTTTTGAAGTCGGCAGTTTGAAATACATGAAAGTAACATGTGCAAGTTGCTCTCCGGCGGGCATTGTTTGTCAAATTTTGTTTCTAGTTGGAGCATATGAAATATACATTATATGAATTCTTCGCTATTTATCCAGTGTAACATGTGATGTTTTGGCTTATGAGAAGCATTTGTATAAGACTGTTCAAGTCTTTCTTGTTGAAGTTAGTCCATTGGAGGAGTCACATTATATTTTTTTCTACAAGAGAAATTCGTGATAATTTGTCTTGAGGAGTCACATTATATTTTTTTCTACAAGAGAAATTCGTCTCAAGGTGAAAATTGTTGAACTTGAATGTGATACGAATTCGTTTCCTATTCTATCTCAAATCTACTCCTACACAGAGTCTGTAATATTTCACTATAAATATATCCATGTAGCCTAAGGCAGGAAAAAGAACTTCATTATAAACATCTCCTCATATAGCGATCGCCTTCGTGTGCCCGTGGTTTTTTCGTAAGAATTTTTCACGTAAAATCCGTGTCTTTTGTTCTTTTGATCATATATTTTTATCATGCATTTTGTAACATTTTCCATAGATGTAAACCATTGCAACAGCATGATTCTTTAGTTCTTTGATGTCAAAAGCACCTTGGTGACCACCTCACCCGTGACAAATTGCATGGTCGAAAGGCTAGCTAGCTGATCGTCAGCAATGAGGTATGTAATAGACTGAAGTCGAATTTTTTTAAATAATATAATTTTTTATTCAAATTGTAGAAATATACTTTGATCTCAAAAATTGTAAAAATATACCTCTATCGTCCTTTTAAAAGGCGAGAGGGAAATATCGCCCATTCAAGGGCCGACAGAGGTCTCTGTCACCTTCTGAACAGGCGATATTTAACCTACCCTGCAGCCAATTTCTAAAGAAACACATAAATATTTTATATGATCTTAGATGGAGAAGAACTTTATATAAAAATTGTAGCTCTCGATGATATCTACAACTTTGGTATACAAATTTTTTTATTTGAATTAATTTAGATGGTCAAAAACGGCATAGAAGGTTCAGATCTAGTTCAGATCTGTTTTTTAGATCTGAACCTTCTATCCCTTTTTTACCATCTAAATAGATTCAAATGAAAAAAGTTTGTATACCAAAGTTATAGATATCGTCGAGAGCTACAATTTTCATATAAAGTTCATCTCCATCCAAAATCATATGAAAAAGTTATGATTTTTCTAGAAACTGACTGCAGGATATGGGAAATGCCACCCGTTCAAAGGGTGACCTGTCGTCTTCTAAAAGGGCGACAGAGGTATATCTTTGTAATTTTTTAAGATCAATGTATATTTTTACAATTTTAATAATAAATGTATTATTTTAAAAAAAACGACTGAAGTCGTTAGAAACAGTTTGAAAGGCACTAAAATAGTATGGTTTGCGTTTCCTTTTTAATTTTTATCCGTGAGAAAGCAAGGCCAAATGAAGTATTTGGGTATAAAATTGTTGCGCTGGATGCCCAGGCTGAGGTTTTCATCGGCTTATAATTGGTATTATCAGACATTGTTTCAAAAATAATTGGTACCAGACATCATCGATGATTTGAATATGACGAAGAAAGATGTATCGTCTTTCGTTTATATTATTATTATTATTAGAGAGTTTTTCTATGTTTTTTTATAACTGTATAAATATTAAAGCATAAAGAAATAGTAGATAATAATTACTTACCTCTTCGCTTACTTAAAGATTTATGTAACTTGTATCGAGAGGAATGTATTAAAGTACTGCTCTTATTATTGTTATAGTTTATCCCGTCACAATCATGATATCCTCTCCTTAGAAATGTGGCTGGATCCCTTGCTTGACACGGCTAGCTGTCGTTCCATCTTTCTGCCAATTTTTGGTTTGAGAGTTCACCGCTTTTTTAGTCTCATATATTTTGTTTCTCAAAATTTGCTTTCTTTCAAATATAATTATAAAAACAGTTTCATCTCTAATCATGAAAGCGCTAGAATGTGATACATATCATCTTTATCGTTTCGTGGACGGGGACGGAATTATTTTTACATTACATTTGGAGGAGATTGGATTTGCAAAAAAAAAATCTACGGAACTACAACATTGATGGTTTCCAAATTTGAAGTTCGTACAGATCATTTTTCCTGGTCGAACTCACTAAGCCTACTGAAAAGCAGCTGTTTGCTTGCTATATTCTGCACGTACTAATAAATTTGCTGCAGTGACTGAGGCCACATTTCTTATATATAGTATTACATCAAAATTTAATCATACCTTACATTACATCAATCTCTGTATACATTCAAGAGCCTGTGTTGAACTATAAATTTTCTCCGATTCTGCGAGAATTGAACTATATCACATAAAAATCTTGTGAACTTGCTACATTCCAAACGAATCCTCAATGATTATAAAAAGTAACTTGAAGTTAAAAAAAAGTCATACAACTTACATAATAGCAAAACCGTACACTAATGCCAAATACCTCAGCAAACGTATGTGGACAAACTAAATTCAGAGACGGTGACTGACCAAGGCGAATTGGGGAGATAAGGGTATGTTTAGTTTGATGATAAATTTGTTTTACAAGATCTTATCAAAATTTGGTCACCAAATTGGCTATCAATATTTTGACCAAAGATTGGTAAGTAAATGAGCTACAGAACCAAGGGAAAAAGGAAATCTTACCAAAATTTGTTAGCAAACTAAATACTTACCGAACTTGATAACATCATCAAAATTTAGTAAGGCAAATATTAATAGCTATTGGAAGCAAACCAAACACGCCCCATGATCGATCAGGACATCTCCAATAAAGGCCCAACTCAACCGTCTCATAGCCGGGCTATATCAGCAAAATCTTGTACGAAGGAAAGATAAAATTGTTGGGAAACCATGTGACCCACGATGGCCCCTTAGCGAAAACCTAGGCGACTATTATATAAGGAGGAGGGGGACCCCATTGTACATACAATTCAAGCAATAAAGAATTACAAAGCCGTTCCTCCTATATTTTGTGTTCATCTTTCTCCCTCTCTGTTCTCCACTTCATATCTGTTCGGGAACCCCGGACTATTCGATAGCGAGGTTCCTTAACACGTTATCAGCATTAAGCTCTACCGGCGAACAGATTGAAAATGTGAGGTTCGGCGATTGAATCTAATCGCTTGTTATTTCTATACATACATCTAACCCACGCATCTGCTGCGTTAAATCACGTGGTACGGCTACGAACAGCGAAGCTATAATACACTGCCTTCGCTCATATTACGAAAAAACCATCGATCGTGCGTGCGGCACCACCACGCCGCCTCGGCTATGCGCGGCTTGAAGCCGCCGCCGCCGTCGTCGCGCCGAGGCACCACGCCGCGCCTCGCCTGCGCTGGCGCAAGCCGTCGCCGCCGCGGCGCGCGCTCGAGGCCGCTGTCCCGCCATGCGCGCAGTAGCGCCACCGCCCGGTCCCGTGCACGAACCACGCATCGGTCACTCGCCTCGGCTTTCCGGCACCACGCCGCCGCCACGGCTTGCGCGCTTGAAGACGTCGCCGCACTGTGTGCGCCGAGGCACCACGCCGCCGCCTCGGCTTGCGAGCTTGCCGCCGCCGCCGCGCGCGCGCCGAGGCACCACGCCGCCGCGCTATGCGTGCTGAAGCCGCCGCCGCCGCCGCGTGCGTGCCCGAAGCCGCTCGTCCCGCCATGCGCGCCTCTAGTGCCACCACCCTGGTCCCCGTGCATGAACCACCGACCGATCACCTCGCCTCGGCTTTCCCGTCACCGTGCGCCACCTCGCCCGAAGCGAGCTCGCCGACGTAGAAGCAGCGCCGCCACCGCATGGTTCCCGCCGCGCCCGAGATGGCAGCCTCGTGCCTTGAAGTCGCCGGTTCTCCCCGCCGCACTAAGCGCGCGCCGCTCGCTCCGCGCGCCTTCTTCTCGCGCTCTGGCTCGGCCGTCGCGATGGCGCGTGCCGCCCTTCTACACGCTGTCGCTGCGCGCCGCTCTGCTCCGCGCCACCTGGCTGCGCCGCACGACCCATGCAGAAGAGGAATAGCGCGTCGCTCTGCTCCGCGCATGTTATGGGCTGAAGAAAGAAAAAAAAAAGAAAAAATAGCAAAAAAATTTGGAAAATTGCTAGAAAAATCCAGAAAAAATATTTGACTCTGTTTTAATTTTCTAGCATTATTCTATGCATTTATGAATTTTTTGTGATTTTTGAATTCGTTGCTTTGTTTAGTATACTGGAAATGCATGAGAATTTAATTTCTGCATTTTATGTTTTTTAGATTACACACAGTAATCTAATGACAGAATTTTGAAATCATGCAGATATCCGGCATCGTGAACCGTTAGTTTGAAGAACTGGCCCCGCACGGTCAGAACTACCTCACTTGGGCATCGGATGTAAAGATCGTACTTGGGGGCAAGAAGCTACGTGCTGCGATCGGTCTAGGGTCCTCGAAGGAGGTGCAACCTACCGCTGAGCAGAACGATCAAGCCTTGCACTTTCTCAAGTACCACCTCTCAGCCACTCTGAAGAATGAATACATGGCTGAGGAGAGTGCACTTGAGCTTTGGACTGCACTTCAGAAGCGGTTCGAGAAGCTCAAGTACACCATCTTGCCCTAAGCACAACAAGATTGGGTCCGTCTGAGGTTTGCGGACTACAAAACAGTGGTCGAGTACAATTCTGCGTTGCACAGAATTTGTACCAATCTATCCCTATGTGGCAAGAAGATCACTGACGAGGAGAAGATTAAGAAGACTCTCTCCACTTTTCACCCAAATGCTATCCAGATTGCCTGTAGCTATCGTCAGGACGCATACAAGGAGTATAGCGAACTGATTGATGTCATGCAAGTTGCGGAGTCACAAGACGATGTTCTACGCAAGAACTTACTGATTGAAGTCATGAAAGTTGCGGAGTCACAAGACGATGTTCTACGCAAGAACTTCGTCTCACAGCCACCTGGAAGGGGCATTGGCACAAAAGTCAATGCTAACAGCTATAAGGTGAAAAAGCCCACTCATAAAAAGAAGGGCAAGCAGAGTGGAAAAGAGAAGTACCAAGCCAAGGGAAAGTCCAAAGGCCCAGTGAACAAGGATGACAAGACACACGCCAAGCCATATGGACAGCAGAACCAAACGTGCTTCAGGTGTGGTACTTGGGGACACTAGTCAAAAATATGCCGGGAATCCAAGGAAATGATCAACGCATATCAGGCCAAGAAGAAGGCAAAAGAAAACACCCCAACAGAGGCGCACTTCGCCAAGATTGGTGATAACGATGCCATGGATGTGGATACCCCATTTGCCTCATCCTCACAGACTAGCCTGGACATCGATGCTGCAGCCAAGCTCATGGCAAATGAGGAGAAAACTTCTGTCGACGACATAGAAGCAGAAGTCAATGCTTATTTTACAGATTCCGTTTCATGCATGAATCGCATTATTTGCATTTTTTTAGATTATGGTTGTTAGCGAATTTCTTTTGAATAATGAATTGTAAGCTCTAGAAGAGCATACTTCTCTCATGAATAAATATGCAATTTATTCTTTATTCCAGTATTCTTTAATTTTCAAGCAATGTTTGAATTATTTTGCCATTGTCTGATTAGAGTTATATTTTTTTAGAAATCGTGTAGCGCCCAAATGGAGGAGATATGTATTGTTGATAGTGGCACAACAAATACCATCTTAAGAGAGTCAAAATACTTCCAGTCGATCACGAAGAACGCTGGAAGGATTACTACGATCGCAGGAAGCGATTCATATATAATAGGCTCCGGAAGAGCCACAATTATATTGCCAATGGGTACAACTTTGGTAATTGAAGAAGCCCTTTTGTACCCTGAATCAACGCACACTCTCTTAAGTTTCAAAGACATCCGCACCAATGGGTTTCACGTAGAAACCAATGAAGAAAATGGCAACGAATACTTGTGCATTGTGAAGCACGCGGTATGTGAAAAAATGGTATTAGAAAAATGTCCCTTATATGAATCTGGGTTGTACTACACGAAAATACATGCACCCGAAGTGTATACTTCCTTGAAGACTGTCTTTGGAAGCTCTGAGTTATTTTCTTTATGGCATTGTAGATTAGGTCATCCTGGTCTTAGAATGATGAGAAATATAGTGAACAACTCACAAGGTCATGACATTAATGTTAAGAATTTCCCAAATCATGAAGATTTTGTGTGCCCTGCATGTGCCACCGGAAAATTAATAACTAGATCCTCTGTCATGAAAGTGCAAAGTGAAATCCCTGTATCCTGGAATTACCAAAATTAATAATTAGATCCTCTGTCATGAAAGTGCAAAGTGAAATCCCTGCATGCTCTGAAGATGAGTGGGACGGAGGACCACTTGACTACAATTACGAAGGAATGGGAGAAACAGTTTCAGTGTCACATGAACATACACCTGAACTCTCTGAATTTATTCAAACTCATCGTTCCATTCGGAATAGGGAAACTCACCACCAGCTTCAAGACGATCTAGTGGAGCACTTATGGCAACGTTATGGAGGGGTGTAATTTAGTAGTGTTTTAATTATGTACTAATTTATATGTTATATGTGTTGTAATGGGAATCTTTAAATGAAGAAGTTTATGATTCCGTGACCTACTAATCTTATTGTATATAGAAATATTATTGTATATTGAAATCTTATTCATATGACTTACATTGATCCTACTTGTGTTTTCAAAAGGTTTTATCAAAATGTCACATTTAGGGGGAGTCAAGTTTGCTACATGTGCAAATTTTGTCCCTGTTTCTTCTATATGTTTTCTTGAAAAGGTTCATCGAAAATGTCTTATAACCAGTTAGAATTAAATTTCTCATAATTCTGAATAGAAATCTTGTTTGCCTCGGACCACTTGAATTCTTTGTCCAGAAGTTTTTCCTTCTACGCCGGACCTCTTGGACTAGTCCTGCGTGGACAAGTCTTAAATCCTATGTGTGCGGCGGACCACCTTGAATTGGTCCGGCGCGAACTAGGTTTAATCTCTAAGTAGTACGGCGCGAACTAGGTTGAATCGCTAAGCAGTCTGGCGCAAAGGACAAAACCTCGGTCCGCAGCACTTCTTTGAACCATTCTTTTTCTTTCCTGTCAAAATCTGAAACCCTAGGTTTTGGGCAACTCTGTTTTTGCTTACATTGGAATTTCTTCTTGTTCAGGTTTTCTTTTTCTGGTCTGTTTTTTCTCTTGATGTAAAACAACTTGTTTGAGTAGAAATGCAAACCAAGCAGGCTGCAGAAAGCTCATTGGAACCAAGTGCTCAGTGCTCACCAAATTGAATACCAGCTAATAGCTCGGTAAAATACTTAGTGGTTTTCAAAGTTCATAATAATAGTATGATGAAAGAGACTCATCTGTCTGACACCGTTTTTCATGTCAGGGATCTACCTCTTATTTCAGTTCAAAAAAATAGTTCTTTTGGATTAACAAGGCACTTTCTTAGAATCATTCATATTTGAATGTGCTTATGACTTATGAGTTTATATCCTCTCTGAGTTAAGTTTTTATCTATTACATCATTCATATTTCTTAAACTCAATTAAGTGCATGTATTTTAAAAGTTCATTACATTGCACTAGTTTAGGGGGAGTTTTTCAAGACTTCCCATGCTCTCAATAAAAGGTAGGCACCATTATTGTATACCAAAAACTATTTAAAAAAATCATACCTTCAAATCATTTAAGAGGGAAATTATTGTATACGAAAAACTATTTAACAGGGAATAGTGCCTAAGAACTTGATTTAATCCTAAGTGTGGAAATCGGTCCTGCGTTGAACCGAATACTAGTCAGTTCACGCCGAACCACTTGGAAGTAGTCCGGCGCAAAAGCTCAGTTCACGCCGAACTAGTTAGCGACACTAGTCAGTTCACGCCGGACCAGTTGAGAAATTCCTGAAATTAATTAGAAGAATGACATGATTTCACATAAAGATCTATGAATGACATCTCTACATATCCAGAGCAGAATTTTTTACTGGTTCAACAACTCCAGTTGGAAATTTACAGGTAATGTATGAGTCGTATTTGGAAGCCAGTGCACAAGCATTAAGTAAGTTTCCTCTGCATGGTGGTCATAACCTCCCCTCCTATTTTATTTGTACATGAAGTCATGAACTCTTACTGCTTCTCTTCAAAAAGAACAAAGATCATGTCCAAACAGAGCAGCCAAACCTATCAGTATCACCATATCATCATGAGAGCTTGTAGTTGCTAAGGAAGCTCTGACTGTGGCAAGCTGATTTTAGAGAGAACCAAAATGCTGAATGAGTAATTTAGGTATTAGGAAACTAAACACAATTATAAGATCAATTAGTCAGCCTACAAGAGTAACAAGGATGTCATCATGTATTCTTCTCAAATAAGTGTAGTTTATACATCACAAAAAGATGTAGCAGAGATAGTCATGAAAATATCACAAACTCACGACTGAGGGACAAACTGAATGATTTCAAGCAAAAGAAACCACATTGGTTTAACCTGACCTATTACATCTTCTAGCTATTATGTCGCTCTGCAAGCTCATGTAGTACTGTTTTTGTGGTTCAGTGCAGTGACTTAGATCAATGCTCATAATTCTCTCCTCCTCGACCATTTTCTTGAATTCAAGTTCATTTTTCTTGAATTCAAGCCTCTCTTTCTCTTGCTCAATCTTCACTTTTTCTTGTGCAATCCTCTCTTGTTCTTGTGCATACTGATGTTCATATCGCTCATCTTTTTCCTCTCTTTCATAATCTCAAGTTCTCTCTTTTCCTTTCTAAAATTTTCTAATGCTTCCATGTAAAGATTGATTGTTGGAGCAACTTCTTTACCTCAGCGTAATCGTTCTTTTCTTTGCTTTATGCCCAATTGGTCTATTTAAGTGATCATTTTCTGCACTAGGATGGTCCTCATCAAGATGAATTGCATTGGAGCTAACAGGACTGGAAGATCCCGGACTTCCACTACTTGATGTCTTTTGCTTCTTCTCAGATAACCGAGCACACCACTTAGGATGGTGTTGCAAAACATTCCAACAATGCAAGAACACAAATGATCGCCCTTCTTCCTCCTGGTACAAAGTTTTAGCTTGCATAATCTGCACCAACACACAAACAACAATATAAGCAAACTATCTACAAATAGGAAATGTGTATAGATTATGGACCAACCTCGTCCTACTCAGTTAACCCACTTTGATTTCGACGCTCAATCCGATCATGACACCCACAAAACTTGTTCACTGCTTCTTGAAAAACAGACCATCGATGTGTAAGCGAAGTCTGTGAACGATCTGAGGTGAAAGTCTTGTTCTCATGGAAGTAGTCATGTATTCTTCTCCAATAAGTGGCACAGGATTGTTGGTTCCCCTGTATTGCATCGATACTAACGTTAAGCCATGTGGAGACCAGCAAAGTGTCTTCCTTCTCAGAGAAATTTTTTGATCTTCTTTGTTTGGTCTTATTTAGGGACTATCCGTATGCACTGGAGATGGTTGCGAACCAATTGGGCTTTCCTATGGATACGGTTCAGAACCATCCCAATTGAATGCATCCCCTCCCTCACTCAACAAGTTAATATAGAAGCCATCCATAATTTCTCTTCTGCCAACAACAAAATTTCTCAAGTTAACAAAAAACATTACAATATCTTAACAAGTCTTAACTAGTCTTAACAACATCCATCAACATTACAATATCCGAACAAGTCTAAACAACATCCATCAACATTACAATATCTGAACAAGTCTTAACATTAAAATATTAATACATGATTAGAACACTCCTGAATCATCACTATCAATGTCGATACCCTCATCTTCACAATACTGACTGTCATCATGTTTACCCTCGTCATCGCTGGGGAACGCGATGGGGAAGGCTACGCCGATTCTGAGATTTCGGGAATCACTCGCCGATACCTAAAGATGAGGAACGCGATGGGGAAGCTATCGGAAGTTTTATTTCAGTACTGTTTGTACGACTTACTCATTTTTTCAGAAAGGGAACGGGAGTAGGGAACCTCTTAGAGATGGCCTTAGAGAGGTAAGTGATATAGGGAATGAATCTTTTTAAAAAATTATGTATATAGGGATATAGGGATTCAGATTTAGAGAACGCTGTTGGAGATGCCTAACATATATCATAAATGGATGTTCCCGTGGTCTAAAAGTGAACTATTTTCTTTTCAATGGGGTTTATAAGGGGATTCAATTTGCTTTTTTTTTCTTAAAAAAAGGTTCGAGCACTAGAAAAAGCTAAGAAGTCTGACATTTAACAATGGCAATACGAACCCGGAAAAAAAAATTACACACCGCCCCACTAAGCCACTCGCAAGTCGCAACGCTGCAAAGTCCCGAAACCAAGAAACCCAGCCCCAAGGAGAGAGAAGGCCGGTGTCCTTACTAGAGGGAGCCTGTGGCGTGCAGCGTGGTGATAGTCCTCGACTAGGCACCAAGCCACCAACCCTTTGGGAAATGGAGCTGCTGTTCAGTGGCTCAGTGCCGCAGCTCCGGGAAGCGGAGGTTACCAAGCAACCGGACCAAGCCAAGCACTGCCAACTCTACTTACTCGTCTAGTAGCATCGAGGCATCGACCTCGCTAGCTCCTGTATACTTAAGGCCGGCCGTAAGCGAATACTAGACAATAGAAGCACTGGGTAAAGGTGTGAGGTGAAGGCAAGAAGCCCGTGAGCCTCTGCTGCTGCGGTGGGAGGGAGGGAGGAGAACAAGTTTGGGCGTTTCTTGGGTGCGGCCATGGACGCCTACGAGGCGACCAAGGTGGTGTTCTCCCGGATCCAGACGCTGGACCCGGACCACGCCGCCAAGATCATGGGGCTCCTGCTCATCCAGGACCACGGCGAGAAGGAGATGATACGCCTCGCCTTCGGCCCCGAGGCGCTGCTCCAGAGCGTCATGGCCAAGGCGCGCAAGGAGCTCGGTGTGGATGTGCCCCCGGGGTCGGGCCCCGGGACGCCCACCGCCATGGCCACCGGGCACCCGCCGTTCATGCTCTCGCGGCAGAACTCCGGCCGCGGCGGCGCTCCGTCGCCGTCGCCGCTGTCGGTGTCATCGCCGTCGTCGTGGGCCCAGGCGCCGGTGTTCTCGAGGAGCAACAGCATGAGCAATGGCGTCGCAGCGGAGGAGATGGTGGGGGCTGGGGAGGAGTTGGTTAGCCCGGTGAGCGGCGCGGCCAACGCGGCGCCCTTCTTTCCCCAGGCCGGGGACGCGCTCCTGGACGACTTCCAGCTGCAGGAGCAGCTCGCGTTCCTCAACGACGGGGGCGTGAACCTGGCGCACCAGCTCCAGGCGTTCGACGGCAGCGAGTGCCGGAGACCAGGTCCAGGCGACGGCGGCGGGATGTTCCCGTACGGCCTCGGCTGGGCCAACGGCGGCCCCGGGCACCGCCGGAGCTCGTCGGTGAACGAGCTCTGCCTTGGCGGCGGCGACGGCTTCGGGTGGAAGCCATGCCTCTACTACGCGCGCGGGTTCTGCAAGAACGGCAGCAGCTGCAGGTTCGTCCACGGCGACCTCCCCGACGACGTCGCGGCGCTGGCCGGTGCCAAGATGGATGCCACAGCTGTTGAGCAGCAGCAGTGCCAGGACTTCATGCTCCGCTCCAAGAGCCAACGCCTAGGTCCCGCCGCCTTCTCCTTCTCCCCCACCGGCTCCCTCCCGGTCTCGCCCTCTGCTGCCAGCAAGTGCCTCAGCTTCCTGCTTCAGCAACAGCACAACGACAACCAAAGGTACTACCACATTTACAACCTCCCAGCTCCAACAAGCTTGAAGCATACCCTCCAAAGTTCTAACCTATTTTTAACCTGCGCGCGTGCAGAGCTGCGGCAGCCGCAGCCGCGGCCGCGCTGATGCTGGGCGGCGGCGACGAGGCGCACAAGTTCATGGGCCGGCCTCGCCTGGACCGCGCCGACTTCGCCAGCATGATGAACCCGGGGTCGCGCCAGATTTACCTCACCTTCCCGGCCGACAGCACGTTCCGCGAGGAGGACGTGTCTAACTACTTCAGGTGTGTACACACATGCTAATGTGATGGTTCTTTCATGGCGGAATCGCTGGAACGCGATCTGATGGACGCTCGCTGTTCTTGGCAATGCGCTGCAGCATCTACGGGCCGGTGCACGACGTGCGCATCCCGTACCAGCAGAAGCGCATGTTCGGGTTCGTCACCTTCGTGTACCCGGAGACGGTGAAGCTGATCCTGGCCAAGGGCAACCCACACTTCATCTGCGACGCCCGCGTGCTCGTCAAGCCCTACAAGGAGAAGGGCAAGGTCCCCGACAAGTACAGGTACGCATGCATGCGCCCGCGGCGCGATCAAAATTAAGCATCTAGATCGAATTAATCCTTTTGCTTCTTGCAGCAGCAACAGCATCCGTGCATGCAATTAACCTGGTTGCTTAAATTGTTGCTCCCTCTCGCTTGGCAGGAAGCAGCAGCAAGGTGACTTCTCCGGCTGCACGACGCCCACCGGGCTAGACGCCAGGGACCCATTCGATCTGCACCAACTCGGTAAAAAGATTCGATCTTTACCCGCCTCAAAGTCTGTACTATGGTGTTTGGCTTGATTTTTAACGTCGTGTGTTCGAACTAGCGCTGATCGATGATGCTTTTCGTGGTGCTTGTCAGGTGCAAGGATGCTGCAGCACTCCAACAGCGCGAGCGAGCTGCTGCTGCGGCGGAAGCTGGAGGAGGAACAGCAGGCGGCCGAGCTGCAGCAGGCCGTCGAGCTCCAAAGCCGCCGCCTCATGGGCCTCCAGCTGCTCGACCTCAAGTCTCGCGCCGCAGCCGTAGCCACAACAGCAATGACGCTGCCAATGCCCATCGCGAATTCCTTCACCACCAGCCAGCCCGTCGCTACCACCATGGTCGAGTCGCCGCCCGAGTCTGGTATGCGTACGGTGATCGAACTGCCCGTCTACCTCTCAGTAAGCCAAGTTCTTCCAAATGTTACTTATCGTGGTAATATCTTGGGCGTTAACAGGTGAGCAACTGAAGGGGAGCAGTGGCTTCGCTGCCGAGAGCAAGGCGATCAACGGAGGAGGCGATAAGGAGGAATCTGCTGGCGAGGCGAGCCCGAACGCTGATAGCGACCAAAGGTCGATTTAACTGCACTGAACACACCGTCATCGTCATTCTGCTTGCTTATTATTCTCAGACTTAGCTTTCGTGATCTGATACTCATACGAAGCTGAAAGGTTCCAACTGTTTCTGTTTCTCAAAGCTTGATCATTGTTTCTACCATGCATATTGTGCAGTGCTGAGCACAATTTGCCGGACAGCCCGTTCGCTTCCCCAACCAAGTCAGCCGCGTTCGCCCACGACGGTTTCACCGTTACCGAGATCGCCGCAAGTGGCTGCAGTGCATCCCATGCTGGTGTCGGCACCGGCACCAATGCCGGCGGTGGCACTAACCATCTCCTGCCCTCTGCATTGGACATCCCTTCTCCGAGACCCTACTTCTTCCCCTTGTCCAGGTATGATGATATGCTACTACTTTTCGCGACATTGATTAAATTGGACATTTTGTGATCTATGAGTGAAATGGCGAATGCAATGAGCAGGCTGTCCTCCGATCACGGGGCGATCGGGATGTAAAGTTCTCCGCGATGGAAGTTAGTGATACCCCAGCCTAATCATAGTAAGCACTTAGACCTTCCTTTATTCCCACTATGCTTCACAAATAATAAGCCTTTTACCTATCTAATTGTTCTGCCCTTTCTTTCTTTCTTTCTTGGTTTCCTTTCTCCTCTTTTTGCTGTTTGTTGTTGTGACAGGAAAAAAAGGAGTGAAATGTGTCAGCATAGTGTTAGCTCCCTTTCTTTCTTTTTTGTTCCCCTTTTTAGTGGATAGCTCTATTAAACCACAAGAGAAGAAGAATGCCATTAGCCTTGGCTAAGAAAAGCAGCAGCAGCAGATGCAGTGTTGTGAGATATATAAATATATACAAATAATCCAGTGTTACGATCTAATTATATTAGATAGTACTTAGCAGTTACTAGTACTACTACCATCAACACAAATGATGTTACCGAGTTCTTTCATGTACTACTGCAACTACCAGCTCTAGGTTTTTACTAAATGTGAGGTTAATCCGGAAGGCTAGTACCAGCCACATGATCACATGTTACACTAGTACAAGTGTACAACCTGCAAGCTGCAAGGAGATGCAGATACTGTGATGGACAAGGGCAGCCCAGAGGCTGGAGAAGAGCACATGGCCATGGCAGTGGTCTCTGTAGTACTTTACTAGTGCAAGATCGCCTGCTCCTACTTGGCCATCTTGCTCTATCAAGAGAACAGTGAGATCTCACTCACCTCAGCCCAGTGTTGTTTGCCCCCGCTCAGCAGTTGCAGGTCACCTGTACAAAGGAATGCCTTTACGTGTTCTTTAATTTTCATCTTGTTGAATGAATCTATTGTAGTAGTGTTAGCCCACAGCTCTATAGAAAGAAACTGAAAGAAAATTATCGAAGTTATTTGCCCCTCTTGACACCCTGCCTTCTTGAATGCATGTATCTTCTTTGCATTCTACCGTGCTTGGTTGAAGAGATAAGTTACATGGTATTTCTGAATCTTTGCACAACGGATGGGAATAGGAATGGATCATGGAACTTGTTTTAATTAAGCTTTGTGTAAGGTGTTCTTTCTGATTGGTGCCTTGATGCCCAACTTGTTGCATGGTACATGCGCCGCAGATCTTGACAGCAAGCTGACATGAATCATACTAGGCATGCACGATGCACCTTAGGACAAGATAGATCGTAATTATCGCTACATTTGTCTTATCTCTGCCTGAAAGGAAACACCGGATCGATTCTTTAAGCGTGCACATCGGCGCCGGATGATCGTGATGCCTTTCAAGTTTTAAACTCCTTGCCATGTTTCAGTACGGGAAGTACTAATTAACAGGTTCCACTAGAGTTGAGTTTATTCAGGACCGGCTCAAAGAAGGGAAATTGTAGTCACTTAGTTGTAGCAGTAACTTGTGCTTGAAAGTAGTCAAAGTGCTAACACGGTATCTGTAAATCATTGCCCGTATCAACGGCGGGGAAACATACGCGCACTGGAGTTGACAATGCAGTATCTTTCCATGTCCGTATGTTTCACGCAGGCATATCTTTACTACCAATACGTATGTACGTACGTGCACGGTAGATCAAGCATGGTCCGACCCCTGGTACGCTTGGGCAAAAAGGTCACACGAGAGGCGGGCCGTGGGCCCAAGGAATGGGACCCACTCTGTCAGGCTTAGTCACACCCATGTGGCCTGTGGCAGGGCGCCCCAGCCTTTATGAAATCTAACGGCGACGGTACGCGCCTTGGCCCGGTCCTCTGCACCCAACATCTCGTACCGATTTTTCGCAGGCCAGCATGTGTGCATGGCATTTAATGTTATTGTTGTAGAGGCTAGCTAGTAGCAGTACAGGTTTTGTTGATCTTCACTTTTCCGTTTTCTTGGCCTTTTGAAAGCAAAATGCTGCAACTTTCAGGTTGTGTTCTCTGTTTCTTTTGTTGTCGCATTGGAGTTGATCACTTCCTCTTTTCTTTTATTTATTTATTTTTTACAAATTTAGCATTTTTTTAAGTAGAATTGTAAATCTAGCCTCGTCTTCACCGCAGAAAGCACCTCCCCGCTCCCATGCCGTGGCACCTCCCTGAAGAGGAACGGGTAGGTTACCCTAGTATAAAATCAAAATTTTCTATTGCGTAACTAAGAAACCACAGCAAATTATAGATCACAGAATTACCACTAGACGCGCAGATCTATAGCGGAAGTAGAGTCAATATAGCGCGTTAGTGAGGTTGTAGTCGTATTATCCTCGCGCCTCCTCTAACAGTTCATCATCATCGTCACAGGTTGTGGATTGTCCTAGCGTTGAAGTCTCGCAGCAACGCCTTCAAGGTATCCACACGTACGGGACAGGAATGCCACGCGCCAGAATGCTATTACCGGCTATGCGGTTTTGGGCGAACGAGGTGTGGCGGCTAGAGATTCGAGAATTTCGATTCCTATCTAGTCTGTTCTTCCTAAAGCCACCACCCCTTCCCTTTAAATAGACGCCCTATGATAGGCCTCTATATTAGAGGCTCATCAGAACTCGAAGCCCATCAGAACTCGGATCGCCATCTAAATTAAGTCCCAACCTTTTAAGCGTGCGACTCCATAGGTTCACATATACTTGGATATGGTCCGAATACTCTTACTCTACCATTACCTTGTTTAGATAGCTTGATCACTCTTTCTCGATTACGTGATTCGAAATCTTCGACTACGTTTAACTCTTTAATCGCGAGTAGTATGGACATTAATTTCTAGAATCTGAGCACTCGAAAGGCCTAGAGATATCTGTTGTATGGAGGGGTAAATCACATCTTGATCGATCATGCCTTACAGCATGCTTCATAACAAACTCGAAATCTACCTTTATAACTATCAGTTACGGAATAGTGTTTGGCAACCCCTAAGCAAGTCATTACACATCTCGAGTATGTAAGTCAACCTCAATTCTAAGGATATAGTATACACATTGCATATGAGACCAACTGATGACAAGTAAGATTACAACGTTCTCACAGTGTCTCAAGATGGGTCAATCCAACTCTATATTCTCTAACATATGTCCATATTATTGGTTTGATATCTCTATATTCATAACCCGTAAAATATAATCATCAACCAATACATATGCTAGCCTATTCATATATATCATTGTATGATTATCGACTAGAGATCACTTTAGAATAATCATCACAAAATCATATATAGAGTTTCACAAACAAGTCACATACTTGCTAAATAATAATGACATTATTCAAAAAAAGGATAATGAATCATAAACATAAGAAAATATAATTATTTCTATGATTGTCTCTAAGGTATATCTCTAATACTCACATCTTGTGCTCGTCGGCCGTGGTTGCGCCAGCTCCTCCCATGCTCCCTTGGTGCAGCAGCGTTTGGTCCCATGCTTGTCGCCTGTTGCCGCACTTGTTGGCTGCCTCCCGCGCTCCTTGGGACACGGTAGCCTTGGCTTCTGCTTTTCTCGAGCATAGTAGGGAAAGATGTCGCCTGTCGTGCCTTTCAAGGTGGAAAAGAAGGCTATGTTTGCAATTATACATGAAAATAGCTAAAATTACTTAAAAAAAGCTAGAAAAGTGATCCTTTCGCCGTGTGAAGGTCGGGTGAGCGTGGTAACTGGTAAGCACAGCGCATGCCATCATCTGTGCGAAGCATTTGCTCCTGACATTTTCTCAGTGCGATTTACTACAAGTCAAATGCCTTTTTTTTTACTTCTGCTATTATAACACTAGTATAGTGCCCTATCTTCCGATTTTCTTTTCCCAGCACGTAATATATGGTCTTTTCCTTTTCTAGAACGTTTGTTTCCTTTTCCTTAATTCCAGGATATTTGTTTCTTTTTCCTTGAGATGATCTTTGGAGGTGGGGAGATCATTTGTGAACCACGGGGATGAGTTAGACACATTAAACAATGGCCATCGGATGTGGGTGAGTAAAGTGAGGAAAGATCCGAGAGGTTAATTTTGATGGAGGCAAGTTTACGGGACGTTTATTGGGTGCATGAAGGTTGGGTCATCTCTAGTGGGGTGCATTATTTGGGGTGGACGTAGAAAAGAATGCTTATGTGCATTATAAAGGGGTATAGACTAAGGATAATTATAATAACAAAGTCAGCTTCTTACTTTATCTCCTATCTATATTATCTAGTGTAAGCACTAAAGTCAGTTTTTACAATAACTATCTCTAAATGTTGGCTCTAGATGCCATGTATTAACTATCTCTTCTCTCTTGTACATAACTAATCTATTTATACTTCCGTGCAATGCTTACTACTAAATAACAGCTAGCTCTTTTCTCTCTCCTCTTTTCTCACTCTTTTAAATAAGACAAAATTGATGTAGACACGTAACATGACTTTATTGTACATGCTTTAAGAGTTGCTTTGCTGGTGTTCAGGCACGCTAGCTTAACTTTGCCAAAATTTCTGCAAAAAAGAACTTTTGAGAAGTGAGAGCTCGGTCCAAAAACTTTCCTACCGAAGCTTTACCCTGTAGACTGCCAAGGCTCAGAAACTAAAGCCTGTAAAGTTCTCTGAAGTCTGAACATGAACAGGCAATTGTTACTCAATGAAGAAATGGCGGGACACGACAAGTAAAGCAGGGCTCAAATACCAAGGAGCTAGAGTAGATGTGGAATATAAGAACCCGGGGTACCTTCATGACAAGTCTAAAGAGGGAAGTCCAGAAGATATTCCCCGTAGGTCTATTGCTGTATGCAAAGGTACATATCCTAAAGGAAGTTGAACTTATGTTTAGATATGATGGAAACATTTGTAATCCGAGTTGTAAATAGGGTAGATAAAGATGTAAACTCTATCCTGTAACTGATTAGAATCTTGTAACCGATCGGAATCTCTTAACCGATCGGGACTCTGTAAGCCGCCCCCTCCTTACTATATAAGGGTGAGGACAGGCAGCAACAGAGGCATCCAATCATCCAAGCACAAAGCGCCATCTTTTGACCAGAGCATATAACGCTTTGAGCACTTCCGATCCGCGAGATCCACATAATCCCAGCACACAGGATTAGGGTATTATCTCCACCGCGAGAGCCTGAACTTGTCTAAACCCCTTGTCTTGTGTGACCTTCGAGTTTGAGATCTAGCGTCTACCCCATAAGTTTATTGCCGACTACAAAAGTCGACAGTAGGGTTCACAAAACCGGTGAAAACCACGGTTTTCGTGCGTACCACTGCTGTTCGAAATCAAAAACCGTTCGGTAAACCGGTCCATTAAAAAAAATTAAAATTTTTGAAAAAAATTATGCGCTCGGTTTTTCGTAAAAAACCGCTCACGAAAACCGTTTTGCGATGAACATTCAATTGGCAGCGGTTTTTCGCGAAAAACCGTGGTTTTCCTATTTTTGGAATTTTTCAAAAAAAATTTGATTTCCTAACTCTTCGGTTTTTGACGGTTTTTGAGTGGTTTTGCGGTTTTCGTACCGCGAATTTCGAAATTCGGTTTTGTGAACCCTGAGCTAGAGAATAAACAAACGCTCCTCATTTTGTCTCCAGATAAACAAATAGAAAAAGTTCATATTAGTGTTTCAACTTCTCCCATATTTGAATTTTCGTCTCTCATCCTGAAACCGGGTAGAAACCTTCGTTCATCTCTTAATACCTGAGCAAATCACATGCAAACTCTGTTTTGTGGGTGATTTTAGGTGATGTGGCTGTCACATCATCAATCTAACCCCACATGTCAGTCGGCTCTTCTCCCTTAGCTCTCTCTTCTCTTACTCCTCCCTCCACTTCTCTCCAACCTCCAACATCCCCTAGTGCTCTCCTCCCTCACTTCTCTCCACCTGCAGCTATTGACAAGGCTAGCCCATTCATCGGCACGACACCACCTTGATCGAGATGGATCTGACACCTCACCCCTTGTGATAGAGCGAGCTAAAGCTAGGTTGCCGCCATTGGCGGTGGTTAAAGCCGCTAGCCATGATATGTGCCCTGAGTCATGGTTCATTGTCGTCATATGTCCGCAACGTCACGTTGCCCATGCTCCGACCTCGCCCACGTTGCAGCCACTCTCTCCTGCGTCGCATCACCCTTTCCTCAAGACCGCACCAATGCTAGCCACAACAGCTTATCGCACGATTCACCCCATGATAAAACCACTGCCACCGACAACATTCCCACCTGGGTGAGCTTCAACTCGATTCCTCCCTCCTGGAGCATCTTCTCACCTTCTCCAACCCTCACCAACACTAATTTTGGCCGCCTTTCCCCTAGATTGCCGTCACCACATCGAGCGCTTTGCGTCGCCTCTAGTCTCCGCCACCAACCTACCTCCGTCTATTCCCATCCTCACCATCCACCCTTGTGAGTTCCCCACTTCATGTAGATGCTCATATGCGTGCCCCTTTTCTGGATCCATCATCGGTTAGTCGTCACCAATGTGAGCTATAGCTTCGCTACCGTCGTGCATAGCTATGTTGTCACTGTGAGCCACCTCAATCCATGCTGCTATAGTACATAGGGTCATCGGGACCATAGCATCCTATTTTGGTACTTGTCGGTTGTCACTGAGGTCCCTTTCGCCTACGTCAAGCTTGGCCAAATACGTCAATGTTGTTGCTCCCCTATTTCAAGTCGTTTAAATGCTCTGGTTTTGATAGTTAAAAGACATGTTCTACTTGGTTTTAGAGATGAGGAACGAAAATTAAACCACATGAAGTGTTAAGGAACTAAAGATGGAATTTTTCGCTAAACAAATAGGGAATGAAACCTCACGGGTTCACGCCGAAACACAAGAGGCTTAAGACCACGTGGGGTCAACTTATGATGTGTGATGAGTATTTAATTTTATTATATTGAAGTTTAAGTTTGATTTTGAGTGTATGCAATTTTTAGTTGGTAAGCAGTCTGACCGACTTTGCCTTTTGGTTTGAGTTGGCTCAGGTGAGAATGGTCTAATTGTCACATGGGGTGCGGTCAGATCGGGATGTGGTATCCGGTTGCTTTTTAGTAGAGAGCGTGTCTTGGAGTTGGGCACATGCGGTCAGACTAGTGTCTTGTTACCGAGGAAGGTTTTAGGTCGGTTTGGGTGAATTGGATGGCGGTCAGAGCGGCCATGAGTTGGCAATCTGGTTGCTAGCAGTATGACCAGCATGTAAAATACAGTTAGACCAGCGGTGAGTTTCCAGAGAGCAGTGAGTAGGTTGTTGAGTTGAGTGTTGTTTTGGTTTGAGTTCGAGACTAGGCTTGGAGAACGTTAGCGGTCAACATCTATTGATCGAGATGGGAGAGTTGAGTTCTGTGCAGTTAGATAAGTTTGGGTGAGGCTACGTGGATTAAGCTTGGGTTACGTTGTGTTGCATGATGTATGTTTTAACTAATGTGAATCAAGTGCATTTAACTTGTGTTCTAGATGGTTGCTTGGTCTTTGGATGTATAGGTGGCTAGCTCGAATACCGTTAGCAATCAGCATCAATTGATCAAAACTAGGCGGGAAAGCTGAGGTTTGTGTAGTCA
This sequence comes from Otatea glauca, assembly GCA_036346275.1. Lineage (NCBI taxonomy): Eukaryota > Viridiplantae > Streptophyta > Magnoliopsida > Poales > Poaceae > Otatea > Otatea glauca. The sequence goes on from CM070715.1 coordinate 25,035,588, forward strand.
GGTAAGCGTAGGTGACGCTACGTGGCTCAAATGGGAAGCACAGAAAAGACAAGGATCATGAAGAGGCGAGTTGGTGCATGTGCTGTGCTACGTGACTCGGGTCAGTACAAGTACATACGCTCTGGGAGAGACCGGATGTGTGATGACTCGACAGCAAGTCATTGAGCACCACGGGCTACTTGTTAAAGCATGCATAGATGCTTTGATTGGCTTTGGGATGCTTCGAGGAAAAGACAAGGTTAATCGGGCTATTAGAGCCAATCAGATAGGCCTGGGCATTCGGTTTATACGGTTTTTTCGGTTCGGTTTATTCGGTTTTTGAGTTCTGAAAACCGAACCGAACCGAATAGTGACAAAAACCGAACCGAAATAACCGGACTAATTCGGTTCGGTTATTTGGTTAACCGAATTTCTAGCACATGCTACACATCACAACAACAGAATACATTCACCATTGACTAGTAGGTATTGATCTTAGCAAAGTGCATGTAATACCACCACAAAATACACTGAAGAGATTGACTTAACATATTTATGAATAATCGAGGGACAATGGTGAATACTCAGCTGCTCACGCCTAGTTGATTAACCCATAGCAATTTGCAAGCACATGATGATAATTACACTAAAAATTTGATCTTTCCCGACGGAAGCACAAGACAATATTGAACTCCAAGTCTCCAACCCTCAGCTTCACTAAATTGTCTATAGTTCCAATGACACATACAAGAATTTTGATGTCCCTGGACCCTGGATAGTACAACTAGCTCGCAGTTGTATACTGACATGCTTATAGATCTGAGATTTTTCAATGTAAAACTACACCTGTTTGAAATGCAAGTTTATTGTAAAGCAATAGAGCATATAATCAATATTATTCCACAGCAATTCGCAGCTCAGGAGTCAAGATTCACAATTACAAACCTAAGGTAAGGAGCCAAGTAGAGTAGTAGAGGTTCTCAGTGGTTGCGATTTGCGACTGTGTTTGCACCAAAATTTGGCAGATAGGGTCAAAATCGGCAGTACAAGATCAACAAGATACGATTGGATAACGGATCAAGATATTTGGAAACAAAACAGGTTGTTAAGGAAAGCACCCTCCAAATAGAGGCCGATACGAATTCTATTCCTAACGTGTTGTACCAGGACTCTATCGGCCAATGGCTATAAAAGAGGTCTAGAGGTGATCAGAAAAGCTGCCCAGAGCCAATCAACCAATTCGCGTCTACTTTCCATCTACTTTTCCGTCGACTAGGAGTAGTTTCTGTAATTTAAATTCTTGTAACTCAGTTTCGATCAATAAAGTTGCGCATCACCGATTGTTGATCATCCTCAGTTACACCTCAGGTTTGATTTATTCTGATCTTGTTGCGCATCGCCTTCTTCAGAATCGATCTGCCTTTATCCTCTGCTCTGATTAGCCCTACTTGGCTAGTTAGATTTGCCCTTTTTTCTCGATTTAGTCGGCTTTGAGCTGATTGAATCTAAGCCGATTGATCTTCATTAATCGGCTAGTTAGGCTTACCTTGTTACCTCGATCTTGATCGGCTTCAAGCTGATTAAGTCTAAGCCGATTGATCTCTACGATCGGCTTTGGGTGAATTTTATATTTTTACCTTGTCGATTCTGAGTCAAATCGACCGCACGCTCTGAACGGTGTTAAATGCGGTGTCTTTGTTGTCAAAAACCCTACTTCACATTTTTGACGTCAACACACTCTTGGCACGCCCGGTGGGACACGATGGTAGCATCAAGCAAATCAATTCCACCATCCGATCTCAACGCCGAGGCTATAATCGTCCCAACGATGGACGATTTAATGCCAGAACAGCGTAGAGAAATCGAAGATCGAAAAGCTGCTCTAGAAGAGATGATGTGAATTGCTATCAAAAGACTAGGCGTGGCGTCACTCAAAGATCGCTTGCCGACGGTCAATGCCCTTGGCGATGCGAGCGTCACGGATGGTCCGTAAGTTCATACCTACCCGCTCAAGCCAATTATCGGCTATGATTAATCAATCTATACATCACGCGCTGGTAAACCAATCATCGACTCTTGTTACAACGCTAAAGCCGATGATTGCGAATAGTGTGAAGACAATCGCTCAAGAATTGGCATCATCTGGGAGTCTGCTTGACCCGATGCAAGCTCTGCCAAGCTATCCTGCTTTTTCAATAGCGCAAACTACGCGAGTACGTCGGTAGATTCAAAACCATCGGCTATAACTTCACCCCAACCATGGTGCCGACTCAACCTACCATCGATATCGCGAAACTCACGCCTAGCGGGTCACACATTACCAGCGTGCGATCGATGTCGCTAGACATAACGTGTCGGCTACTTTGCTGCCGTCAGCTCCATTTAATATTTTCCCACAATCGGTCTCGCAGCCGATTGAACAAATTAGACACGTCCAGTACCAAGAGCCGATTACGCTCGAATCCGGTCCTCATAAGGTCATAACCTATGCAGAGCCCTTTGTCCTGTCGAGAACCACCGGTTAGGAGGTATAATGGGTATGATCAAAACCAACAAGATCCGTCGGCTCGGTCTAATCGAGCGGCCGAGTTTGCACTCGGGGCGTAATACTAGTCATGATCATTGGCGAGCCACGATACCTTGTCGGCTAACAACATTAATTGGGTGACGATTTACGCCGTGTTGAGAGATCAATTCGACACAACCAAAGGGTAGAGTCATCGGCTATAGAAAGCGTGTCCGGATTATATAGATCGCATGCAATATCCACATAATTTTAAATTCTGATTTTGCCAAATTTTACGGGAATGATTCGGTCCACGACCTTAGAGCACGTCGGACGCTTTGTCGCTCGATGTGGCGGCGGCTCGATCCGACGGGTGAAAATTAGATTATTCCTTGTCTTTATCGGGAGATGCTTTCACTTGGTTTACTAGTTTACCTCTAAATTCGGTTCATTTTTGGAACGATTTGGAAAGCCGATTTCATGAGTACTTTTTCTCCGGCAGTCTGGAACTCAGGATTTCAGATCTAAGTTCTATCCAACAGAAGACTGAGGAATTGGTAAATGATTATGTTAAGAGATTCAGGGAAGTGAGAAATAGGTGTTTTAGTGTTACCATGCCTGATAATCAGTTGGCTGATTTAGCTTTCCAGGGGCTGATACCCCCATTAAGGGAAAATTCGGTGGGCAGGAATTCACCAATTTAAGTCATCTCCTACAGCGAGTATCGGCTCAAGAAAGCCGTTTCTCCGATGATAACGACTTCAAAGATGAATTGAAGAATAACAAAGACAAGATACAATCGGTTATAGAGGATGACCAACTAAAATTTGCAGAAGAGCCGATGATGCAGCTGGACGCTGATCCTTTTCCAATTAACATGGTTCATTGCTCTAAAAAGAAGGAAAAGCCGACACAAGATGCAGAGCCTAAGGATCAAATTCATATATCATCGGCTATAAAATGACACGTCAAGCGATGTACAATCAAATTCGATGGCAATAAGACACTCATGATTCTTGTTGGCTCTATACAAATAAAAGCCGACCGTGAAGGGGAAATTTTAAAACAATCACACCAAAGGGTTATCAGTGAGAGAGCATTGCCACTCGTAGCCGTCTGATACGTAAGTCGGCCCACTTTTTCCCAACTACTAGCAAAATATGAAAGGAGGAATGAAAGGCCACGACGAAGTCCTCCACATCGCCGATTAATGAATATCGACAAAGCGTACCGAAAGAGCTCACCGACGGTGCCCTTTTGGCAATTTTGTGGGAGAAGGGATTAGCTTTGCCATCACCAAACACATGTCCGATGCAAGATTACCCATGCCAAGGTGATAGGCAGCGATGGCGCTAAAGATAGAATTTCTAAGTGACCATAAGTCGAAATAAGACCAAGATGAAGGGTCTAACATCTGCGGCTAGTATGGATCTGTTAGAAAAATATGTAAGTCGATCGAACCAAAGCCGAGATGGTGTCCTCCGTGTTTAAGCCGATCACAAAGAAGAAGACTTGAGCGGCTAAGGACCCAAGAGATGAGGGAAGCTGAACAAGAAAAACGAAGGGATAAAACTTTTAATGAGCTTCATCCGATTAAGATTGCGAGAAAAGAGTGGAGGAAGAAAAAACCGGATTCGGCAAATGATTTTTGTTCGACGAAGCCGATCTAGTCTGAAAATCATACCACCGTCGGCCGTGATAGCCGATTTGGTAAGGGATCAACGTGGGATCGTGTAGCGTGCATCGGTTTGTCTAAGGTACTGGTTAGGTCTTGATTGGCTAAAACTCAAATACGAATATACGAGTTGGCCGATTACCGACCTGAAAGCCAAATTAAATCGATGCAGTTAAAAATTTGGCTATGGTAAGAAAATATATGTTCAAGTCGATGATGAAAATTTTTGGAAGATAACATGTTATCTCCCAAAATGGGGGCATATGTTTGCACCAAAATTTGGCGCGATAGGGTCAAAATCGGCAAGACAAGATCAACAAGATACGATTGGATAACGGATCAAGATATTTGGAAACAAAACAGTTGTTAAGAAAGCACCCTCCAAATAGAGGACAATACGGATTCTATTCCTAACGTGTTGTACCAGACTCTATCGCCAATGGCTATAAAAGAGGTCTAGAGGTGATCGTAAAAGTCGCCAGAGCCAATCAACCAATTCGCGTCTACTTTCCATCTACTTTTCCGTCGACTAGGAGTAGTTTACGTAATTTAAATTCTTGTAACTCGCCGATCAATAAAGTTGCGCATCGCCGATTGTTGATCATCCTCGCCATACACCCTGTGTTTGATTTATTACGATCTTGTTGCGCATCGCCTTCTTGAAATCGATCCGCCTTTATCCTCTGCTCGATTAGCCCTACTCGCTAGTTAGATTTACCCTTTTTCTCGATTTAGTCGGCTTTGAGTGATTGAATCTAAGCCGATTGATCTTCATTAATCGGCTAGTTAGGCTTACCTTGTTACCTCGATCTTGATTGGCTTCAAGCTGATTAAGTCTAAGCCGATTGATCTCTACGATCGGCTTTGGGTGAATTTTATATTTTTACCTTGTCGATTCTGAGTCAAATCGACCGCACGCTCTGAACTGTGTTAAATGCGGTGTCTTTGTTGTCGAAACCCTACTTCACGTTTTTGACGTCAACAGACTGCTCGATGGCCGGATCCGGATGGGAGGACGACGATGGCTCGACCACTCGAGGAATGGAAGCCGGGAGGTGGCGCCTGGGGCTGCGCCGGGAGGGCGGCGACGGTACTAGCGCCTAGGGCTGCGACTGGAAGGCGGCGACGGTACTGACACGGTGGAGCTTGCGGCTGCGTGGCTGCGCCGGGAGGTGGCACCTGGGGCTGCTGCAACAGGAGGGGAACCGCCGAGCCGGGACTCCGGGACCGGGAGGTGATAGCCTGGGAGGGCCCGCGTCGTCACCGCCACTACCCGCTGGAACTAGCAACTAGGGTTGGTGTCCCGCGTCCGGCCGTCCGCGTCTTGGCGATTTGGGTAACGATGAAGTAGGGTTGGCTACGGGCTTGCGGAATGCGATGCGCGGAAATGGCCGGATGGCCCGAACCCGAATGGGAACTGATCGAGCAAGAGAATAGAGATTGGTTTATTCAGTAAACCGATTTTTTTCGGTTTATGAGATTACAAAACCGAACCGCAAACCGAAAACCGAATAGCGCCAAAATAAAAACCGAACCGAAAACCGAAAAAACCGAAATAATCGGTTGATTCGGTTCGGTTTTTCGGTTTCAGTTTTAAAGTGCCCACCCCTGCAATCAGCCAAGTGGAAACAACGCTTTGAGAAGCATGCGTATGTAAGTGAAAATCCGCTGTGTTGGTTTTTGAGTTTGCCTATGTGTTAGGGGGTGTAATCTACTTTGTATTCAGATATATGGTTTTGATGTGAAGTGGTTGGCTCAATCAGCATTATAAAAAGGAGAGATGGAGGTGGCTTAGATATTAAGCTTTGTGAAGCCAAGTAGAGGAGAGTTAGGGTTCTTAGAAAGAACTTTTAAGAAATGGAGTGTGACTCTTGTGTGAGAGTGTTTTGTCATCCTTAAGCTTGTATGTCACTAAGGAGTGGCTGTAAACATTTATCTCCAGGTAGTGGCGAAGCTAGGGTATAATTGGAGGAGGAGATCGAAGGACTAAACTACTTTTAACCAAAAATAAAGAAGACAAAGACAAATTAAGATAAGCATAATAAACATAGTCTTGTGCAATCCAAATTCATACATGAATAGAAGAGAAACAAAGCCAAAAGGAAAAATAAATACAATGAAGATACCTCATGCAGGGTTATCGACGTTGACGAAGGGTGGACTCGAGTCCAACGTAGCCCCCTGGTGGCTATGCTCGTGTCTCCAAGTATTAATAGATATCTAAAATTTGTCCAAGTCTTTCTCGTCTTTGCTCAGTTGTTGAAATCTTGATTTGTCTTGGTTTTTGGTGTTTTGTTCTCCCTTCTTGATCTTACTTTGTGCCAAGGACATATAAGTTATAGAGATATTGCTTAAAGACTAGATCCCATCCATCTTGGCACATTCCTTTGCAAGGTCTTGCATTTGCCTAGTTTTGGATCACGATAGGGTGATTTTGGGAGTTTTGATCTTGATGGCATTTATATTGGTTCTTGCTATGAATTGAGGATGTTAGGGTGTGTGGGTAACTATCCTTAGACAACTTAGCTTCATTCTTTCCATGAGCTCCTCTTAATCACTGTTTCGCGGTTTTGTTCGGTTTTGGTGCATCTTGTGCTCACGTGGGGAAAGGTCGCAACTTTGGCAAGTACATGGAGAAACTCTTGTTTGAATATCTTTCCGTGCTCTTGATCTTAGTGTGTGCCAAGTTTTATTTCATTTGGTGGTCTAATTCTAAAGTTGGATGTTTTGTAGTTTGAAACATGTTTAGGTGTAGTAGAGCTTTAAGAGCCAAAAGGTCCCTTCATTCTTATGCTCACGTAAGATTTCTTTCTGTTTTAGGTTCCTAAGATTGTAATCTTGCTTTGTTCCAAGTTTCGAATGATTTAGAGCTTTCTTGTGAAAGTTATGCCATTTTTAGTTTTGCTTGAGCTAATTTTTCAGGTCTGTCCTGAGGGATGTCTGACCTCCAACTAAAGAGAGGTCAGATCTCCCAACATCGGTTATACTACGCTTTAGTTGGAGGTCAGACAGCTCTGACACATAAATGTTCATTTAGCTCTTTTTTTGGAGCTTTTTTTCTTCTGGTAGTTAGGTTTTGTTCTTCATTGCTCCTTATAACTATTGGAGTGCAAGAACCACGATCTTCTTAAAAAAATTATAAAAACATTTATTTATAAAGAATAAATTAAATCCCTTTCCAGTAGACCCTACAAGCGATGCAATTAGCTCAATAACCACTGCATGTAGTGCAGGCAAACACGAACCGAAGAGGTAAAGACCAATAGATCTTAATATCCAGAGCATGCTGCTAATCTATAGTAATTGCAGTACTAGCATCTAGGGATGGAAACAGAATGAAAAAATGGTCAGTAAATGACTGTTCCATTTCTGTTTTCACATTTTTTATCGGCAACGGAAACGAAATTCGAAACACCTGAAACAGATACGGAAACGAATGCGGAATGGAACGAAGCAAACATGGAACGAAAGCAGAAAATTCTATCCAGGTATGTTCCTAGTTGTAACACCCTAAAAATTTCAAATTCTTTAATTGAGCATTTAAGTCGGATTTTATGATATTTTTTTGAATTTTTAGCATTTAATTAATGATTTTTGATACTTTCATATTTAAAGAAATAATTTATTTGAGAAAAAAACCAAAATCTTGCTGGAAATAATTTTCCTAAGTTCAAAATGTTATAAAATATTTTTGAGAATTTTTTTAGAATTTTTGAACTCTATTTGTTATTTTCTATAAAGCAATATATATCTGGTATTATTTAAATTTGAAAACGGAATTTTCGGTTTCATTTATACAGAATTTCTGTTTCTTTTTTTGTGCCCTTGTTCAGGAGTAGAGGTGGGCCCAGCAAGGGCCCATCATGCTTCATGCCTGAACTTTGCCAGGCCGCAATGGCCTGTTGTGCTCATCATGCCATGCTGTGTCGACCCGGCTTGCCTTCGCCGAGCCCAGGCACGACCCATTTGCGCTTCATGCCATGCCAACCCAGACTCGGCCCATTTGCACTATTGCGATGAGAGAAAAGGAGCCGAAGACGCACGGAGCTAAGACAGTGGACATAAATATAAGGGGAAAAGAACTAAATTTTAATTATTATTGACCGCTGCTCCCTCTCTCTCAGTCATTGTCTCTCTCAATCTCTCGGTCTCTCTCGCGCTCTCTCTCACCCGATCAATTTCTCTCTCAATCTCTTGCTCGCTCTCTCTCTCTCACCCAATCTGTGTCTCTCTCAATCTCTCAGTCTCTCTCGCTCTCCCAATCGCTCGATCTCTCTCAATCTCTCTCGCACTCTCTCTCAGCTGATCAGTCTCTCTCTTAATCTCTCACGCTCTCTCTCTCGCCCATTTAGTCTCTCTCTCAATCTCCCTCTCGCCCGATTAGCCTCTCTCTCAATCCCTCGGTCTCTCTCTCAATCTCTCAGTCTTTCTCGCCCGATCAATCTCTGTCTCAATCTCTCTCGATCACTTTCTCATCCGATCGGTCTCTCTCTCTCAATCTCTCTCACTCTCTCTCTCTCTCCTGCCCGGTCAGTCACTCTCATTTCTTTTCTCTTTTCTCTTCTCTCTTTTCTTTCCTTTTTTCTCCCTTTTCTTTTCTCTCCTTCTTTCCTTTCCTTTTTCTTCTTTTCTTTCCTTTTTATTACTTTTTCTTTCTCTTCTTTCTTTATTTTTCTTCCTTCCGGCCTCTACCTCGTCGCCTCCCTCAATTGGCCTCTGGCCCTCTCCCACTCCGCCTCCCCCGCCCGTCCGCTTCCCTCACCACCCCCTCGCCCTAGCCTCCACCTCACGCTCCGCCCTGGCCTCCCCCTCATCTTCTGCCCCAACCTCGCTCTGCCCCGGCCTACCCCTCCCAGCCATCCTCACCACCTCCCTCGCCCCAGTCTCCCCCTTGCCTCCTGCCTAGCCTCCCCCCTCCCTCGCCTCGGCCTCCCCCTTGACAAATACATTTACCTTGTAAAATGGATTTGACAAGGTTTTTATTGGTCCATTGCTTTACAAGATGCCATGCACCTTGTAAAAACTTGTGAGCAATACTAATTTCATGCTTGACAAATACATTTACCTGCTAACTAATTACAAACTATACCTTTGACATGGCCATTTGTGACATGAGTTATTGACATAGTAGGTCCTTTACAAAGAGCAACAAATAGATTTGAATTCTTATTTGGTGCGATCGATATGTTCATAAAATGGATTAAAGTCGTGCCTGTAGTTTCTATTACAGCTCAGGCAGAAAGAATTTTTTTGTGCAAAACATTGTCACTAGATTTGGTGTACCTAGTAGGCAAATTCCTGATAATGGATCCCAGTTCGTCAGTGGTTTGTTTCAAGATTATTGTAATGAGATAGGCACACAAATTTGCTACGCTTTAGTTGCTCATCCTCAGAGCAATGGAGTAGTTGAACGAGATAATGGCCAAATTATACGAGGTATAAAGAAACGAGTGTTTGATCGTTTTACCAAACGCTTGGGGGGCTTGGGTAGATGACCTCTGCTCTATGCTCTAGGCCATACGTACAATGACCAATAGAACAACAGGAGAAACACCTTTTCAACTGGTCTACGGATCTAAAGCCGTGTTGCCAAATGAGATTCACTTGGATTCTACACAGACTTCTCTCTATGAACAGTTTAATCAAGATGACCAGCGCCAAGATGATGTCAATCTCTTAGAAGAAAAGCGAGATCGAGCACTTATCAGGTCGACAACCTATTTACAAAGCTTAAGAAGATATTACAACAAAAGATTTCAACCACGAACATTAAATGTGGGAGAGACTTGATTCTAAGGCGTATCCAGAATCAGTCTAACTTACATAAGTTATCTAAAAAATGGGAATATCCCTTTACTGGGTATCAATTACGTGACCAGGTTTTGTTCGACTTGCCATGGAAGATGAAAGAATTCTGTCAAACACTTGAAACATCCATCATCTTTGCATGTTTTTCGTGTAAATAAGTTTATTTCTATATTTTTCATTTACATAAAGTAACACTTTAAAACGTTGTATATCAAAATTGTTTCTATTCTGATAATCCTCTGAGAATTTACAAGGTCATAATCTGCCTAATCTCTCTATAAATAATGTATGAGGTTTCTAGTCGAATTATAAGATAACATCTAATAAAGACTTTTCTTGTAAATCTGTACTTACTGCACTAAAACTCATTAGAATGACCTTATCTCCAATTTGCTACTGGTTAATACCAAGTACTACGTGAAAAGAACAGGTCGTCAGTCCTATAACTGTTTGTATTCCGAACAAATTGCTAGTCAGCACACAAACAGTTGGGGATAGTCATATACTCAAAAAAAGATGCAAGCAGATGAGATACAAGATGAAAAATAACACAAGAGATTTTTTCCTTCATTCATTCAAATAGATCATACATGTTGCTTGAATATAATCTTTATATTTTTCATGTATGTCTCAACGGCAGAGGCTACTTCTGCACGTTTCTTATCAATTTCTTCTTGAGTAGTCAGCTTCAGACCAGGCACCAGTTTCTCCAAATCAACTTCATCCTTGTAAAAGTGCCTTCATTTGACGACAAGGGCACTCACTTGTGTAACATTCCAAATTTTAGCATTTCAAAATTCTCCCTAAGTTTTCAAAAAAATTGTGAATTTAAATTTGAGCTCTCAAGTGCAAGCAAATTATTTGAATCAAAATTTTAAGTTGAAATAAGTTCAAAATAATTTATTTGGATTGCAAATGCTTAAAATTATTTTTGATAATTTTTTGGAATTTTTCCTAATTTTTTTGGTATTTATTTTGGCATTTTTTTGCTTTTTCTGGAAATTTTCTCAAAAAATCTTTTTAATTGGTTTAATCCCGCATGGGCTGCATTCCCTGCAGCCCACCTCCTTCCCCCGACCTAGCTCCCGCAGTCGGCCCGTCTCCGCGTCGCGCCCGCTTACGCGTGGGGCCCGCCTGTCAACTACCGCCACCTATCTTCCGCGTGGACTCTGTCGTGCCGTCGGACTCCACAACCGCCGCCGCAATTTCCGCGGTCGTTCGCGCCGTATCCACGCCGAACTCTTGGGGATCCGTGCCTATAAATAGTGCCGCACCTTTCCCTCTCTCTTGTTTCGAGGTTCGCCGCCCGAGCGCCGCCAAAAGCCGAAACCCTAGTCGAGTTTCCGCCGCCGGCTCGGAGCTTTTCCTTACCGCCGTTCTTCCCCGCCGGTGAGCCTCTGCCACATCCATTGGTGCCGCCAAGTTCCTTACATCGCGCACTCTCTTTTACCCCAGATCTGAGCACATCTCGTTGCGTTTTGTGCCCTCGGTTGCTTCGTCTTCCTAAGCTCTAACGTGCTTGCCCCAGATCCGAGCCGCCGTGCCGTTCACCACAACCGTGTCACCACGTAAGCTCCACGTGTCACCCACGTCACGCCCCACCCGTGCCACCTCACACTCGCAAGCCCACATGGCGGCCATGCTGCGTCAACCGTTGCGCTAGCCGCCACGTGCGCCCTAGCCCAGCGTGGAAGCCACGTCAGTGTCGCGTGGCATTCCACCTCAGCAAGTCCACTGCGTCACCTTGAGCCGCCTTGGTGCACCCAGTACACCGTGAGCCGTGCCACTGATTTTCCAGTAATTTAAAAAATTCGGTATTTATTTTTCTTTTTCTGATTTTCCAATAATCTCAAAGATTTCAGCCAATCAGATGTTGCCACTTGTCAGTCTCTTTATTTTCTCTGATTTTCTGATTTGAGAAACTTCTAGGAGCCTGTTCTCCTTCGTTCGAGCTCCGATTCCAGTTATTCAAATTTCTAAATTCATATAAATTCATGATCTATCTTCCAGTACCATTCTTTTCAATTTTTGATTTTTTTGAATTTATTTTATTTATTTGTTCTCGTTTCGCGTGTAGACGACGCCGTCGAAGCTCAGTCAAATCAACAGTCGAAGGTAGAACCAGCAAGAGGCAGCGAAGCAAAGTCTTCCTTGAACATATTGACCCCAAATTTACAAAATGCCTATGTTGTTTTTAAATTAATCATGCTTACTTTAAATATAGTTTTAGGGTATAGTTAAATACCAGAATTTGTTATACCCTCATTGGTATTGATCATGTCGAACCTTTGTCACTCTAGTTGATAGTAGATATTTTATTTGGTGATAACCAGTAGATTAGCATGGGACGGTAGAATTGCTTAGTCCAACTTAAACGTTTCGGTATTATGCCATTATGGGAATCATTTCAAACATTGTTTAAAACTTATTTGTGAAGTTGTGGCAATTGGTGTTGCTGCTGTTATTTAAATGAAATAAAGAGGAGAAATGGTTTAGACTAGGGTGAATGGATGTTTGGCGGGTGCAGAAGCACGAGACCTTGGAATGTGAATATTCCGCCCTAGTCAATTAAGGACCAAAGCGTGTGTTATCATGGACCGAGCACTACCGAGTAAGGCATCTCTGCCCTGGAGTTCGCGCACTCCTCGGCTATTCGCGCCTATTCTGCTTTCTTCCCTTCGTAGCCGCCTAAACCGAGGTGGTGCGCGTGCGTGTTCTGCCTCTAGGTAGCAACGTTCTTCTGTCTCAGCTCCTCCTCCTCGGGCGTACTATTGATCCTCGTGAACTCCTCCCAAACATCGGAAGTCACGAACGAATACCTCTCGAATGGTGTACGGCCTTTCAGCACGTACTTACTGTGCATGTAGACCCTGAAGTGCCTTAGAGCCACACCTATCCTCTTCAAGGTGTATCGCCTGGCATTGTTTTCATCCTCCTCTTCTATAATCCATTTGCTCTTAACCTCGTCCCACAACCGGTTCTTCTGCTCGGCGCTGACCTCCTTTCTCAAATCCTTAACCGTTATGGGAACTCTCTCCCTCGCCAATTGGCCGAGGAATGAGCGGTATCACCCCTTGTACTTGGGAGGACCCGTGCAAACATCCATGATCCACAGGACTATCGATTTTTTAAGAAAACCTACACAAATACATGATCCACATCACTATTGGTTTTAGAAAAAAACCGACACAAATTGTCTGTTATCACTATCGGTTTTTACCAAAAACCGACACAAATGGTTGCCACAACACGGTATGTTTTTAGCAAAAACAACGAATATCACTATCGATTTTCTAAGGAAACCGACACAAATACATGATCCACATCACTATCAGTTTTAGAAAAAAACCGACACAAATTGTCTGTTATCACTATCAGTTTTTACCAAAAACCGACACAAATGTTGCCACAACACTGTATGTTTTTAGCAAAATCGGCGAACAGCACTATCGAATTTTTTAAGAAAACCAACACAAATACATGATCCACATCACTATCGGTTTTAGAAAAAAATCGACACAAATTGTCTATTATCACTATCGGTTTTTACCAAAAATCGACACAAATGGTTGCCACAACACTGTATGTTTTTAGCAAAAACAACGAACATCACTATCGGTTTTCTAAGGAAACCGACACAAATACAGGATCCACATCCCTATCGGTTTTAGAAAAAAACCGACACAAATTGTCTGTTATCACTATCGGTTTTTACCAAAAACTGACACAAATGGTTGCCACAACATTGTATGTTTTTAGCAAAAACAACGAACATCACTATCGGTTTTCTAAGGAAACCGACACAAATACATGATCCACATCACTATCGGTTTTAGAAAAAAAACCAACACAAATTGTCTGTTATCACTATCGATTTTTACCAAAAACCGACACAAATGGTCCACAACATTGTATGTTTTTAGCAAAAACAACGAACATCGCTATCGGTTTTCTAAGGAAACTGACACAAATACATGATCCACATTACTATCGGTTTTATAAAAAAACGACACAAATTCTCTAATATCACTATCGGTTTTTACCAAAAACCGACTCAAATGGTTGCCACAACACTGTATGTTTTTAGCTAAATCGGCAAACAGCACTATCGGTTTTTTAGGAAAACCGACACAAATACATGATCCACATCACTATCGGTTTTAGAAAAAAACCGACACAAATTCTCTGTTATCACTATCGGTTTCTTAATGTAACCAACACAAATGTAGTTCACTGCACTATTTGTTTTTCAGACAAACCATGAAGTCTGAATTTGATGAAATATCTGATGAAAGAGTGAAACGGCCATAACTTTTGCAAATATAATTGGAATTTTCTGAAATTTTGCAGGAACATACCTTGTGATACTACAAGTCTTTTCCAAAAAGGATTTCGGCAAAAAGAGTTAGCATTGAAAAAAGAAGCCCAAATTCACTTTGTAGGCATGTTATTTCCTCAAAGAGTAAAAAAGTCAAATGTTTTTCAAATAAAGTCCAAGTATTTTGAAAATTGCCAGAAATGATTTGATGCAAAGTACCTTCTTTTTATTGCAATTCATTGACAAAAATTGTGAAAGTTTCATACGTACACATAACCTTAATTTCCAAACACGAAACTACATTTATGTACATTACAAACATTTCAAACACATAGCAACTGATACAATAACGTACTCCTTTTTTTTACAATACAACCCTTCTTGATGATCTACACGCATATAATTTCTTCCATGTGTGTCGTCGTCCCTGCTAAGACAGGCCCCATCCGCAAACGGAGGTATTTCATCGAATTGGTCGTACTCTTCTTCATCTATGACATTTTCGACACCAACGATCCTCCACTTGCCATAAAGGACGACGTGCAATCTCAGATTGGCTGGATCACGCACGTAGAAGACTTGATTTGCTTGCTTCGCAAGGATGAATGGATCATCTTTGTAGGCGACTCTGTTTAAATCGACAAGAGTAAAACCTCTCTTGTTGACCTTCACTCCATGTGGAAGTCCCACCCACTTACATCGGAACAATGGAATTTGGTATATTCCATAATCGAGCTCCCAAATTTCTTCGATCACTACGTAGTAAGAGCTCATTGCCATTGAGGATCCTCCTTTCGAGTGGTGTTCATCGGACAAAGCATCTATGCTTACACCACTCGCTTTTGAATAAAGACTCTTCAGATCCCGACTTTCGTGTAAAAGGTGTACCCATTAATATCGTACTCGTGCCATGTCTGTACATTAAATCTTGGCCCCATCAGCCAACCATTTGACATTCTCACTAACAGAGACCTCCGCCTTTTGTTTGAACCATGTGAGAAATGTATCGTTGTGTTCTCACATGATGAAAAAGCTCATTCATATGTGGATTCTCTTCCCGTAATATCAACTTGTGCTCCTCGATGTACCCTGCAACTTTTGCGTTGTGCTGCAAGACTTTCAGATGTGCTTTGCAATACATATCAAATCGTGGCCTCGTTAGTTTCGACCCAACGGTTCCTTTGCCAGCAAGTCTGCCCTCATGGCGAGATACAGGAACACCGATTGCTTGTCTTTTTCTGAGATAGTCCATGCAGAACTCGATAACCTCTTCAGTCCCATAACCTTCAACAATACTACCCTCAGGCTTCGACCGATTCCTCACGTAGGACTTTAATATACCCATGTACCTCTCGAACGGATACATGTAATGTAAGAATGCCGGTCCACATATCTTAATCTCTCTGACGAGGTGAACAACAAGGTGGACCATGACGTCGAAGAACAATGGTGGGAAATGCATTTCAAGCTGACATAGAGTCTGCACCACCTCACTTTGTAAGTTGTCTAGCACATCGGGGTCAATAACTTTGCAGGAGATCGCATTGAAGAAATAACACAGCTTCGTGATTGCAAACCTAACATCCTCTGGCAAAATATTTCTGATTGCAACTGGGAGCATTTGAGTCATCAACACATGGCAGTCGTGGGACTTCATGCCCAGCAACTTCAAATAATCCATGGACACAAGCTTCTTATTGTTTGCGGAGAAGCCCGATGGAACTTTAATACCTTGGAGACACTTGCAGAGGTCTTCTTTCTCCTTCTTGGATAGGGTGTAGCATGCAGTAGGGATGTACGGATTTTTTCCATCCTCCTCAATCACTACAAGCCTGGGCCTTATTTCCATGTAGGCTATGTCGCGATGAGCATTCACACCATCCTTGGTCTTCCCAGGTATGTTCAGCAGGATACCAACCAAATTGTCGCAGACATTCTTCTCAACGTGCATGACATCAATACAATGTCGGATATCTAACTCCTTCCAGTATGGTAAATCCCAAAATATAGACCTCTTTTTCTAAATGGTCCTACGACGAACAGATTTACGGCTCTTTCCATACTGAAGTTCGATATCCTCCACACGTGAATATAGTTGCCTTCCACTCATAGGCTGTGGGGCTGAACGGACTTCCCTCTTCCCATCAAATTTGTCATCCATTTTACGGTATCGATGACTTTGAGGTAGAAACCTACGGTGACCTATATACACAGTTTTCTTGGAATTTTACAGCCATAGGCTCTCAGTCTCTTCTTCATAAATAGGACACGCTTTGGCTCTTTTCGTACTGTAGTCTGCCAAATTACCAAGAGCCAGGAAATCATTTATGGCGCAAAATACCATAGCCCGTAGGGCGAAATGCTTTATTTTGTACGCATCCCACACCACGACCCCCTCATTCCGCAATTTTACCAAATCCTCGATCAGTGGAGCAAGGTACACATCAATATCATTTCCCGGTTGTTTGGGTCCTGAGATTAGCAACATTGTCATGATATACTTCCGCTTCATGCACAACCAAGGAGAGAGGTTGTAGATACATAACAGAACTGGCCACGTGCTGTGACGATTGCTCATGTTACCAAACGGATTCATTCCATCGGTACTCAACCCAAATCTTATGTTCCTCATTTCGGCACCAAACTCCTCATGTTTCCAATCGATGTTTCTCCATTGAGCCGAATCAGCAGGGAGTCTCAGTTTGCCATCTTCCTTTCGAGACTCATAATTCCAACGCAACAATTTTGCCTCTCTGGGATTTGCAAACAACCGCTCCTGAAAGTGCATCTAGGCACTTATGTTATTTTGGTGATTAATGACAAACACTCATAATGATAATCTATGCAATTAAGTAAATGCTTAACTTAGTGCTTAGCAAATGACAAATCTCTAATATGATTATATTGCTATGAGACTAACATGTTATTGCCTAGTTGAGTATCAGTCTCATCTTTTAGAGGAAAATCAAATAGGAAGGTTAAGCAAAGATAAGGTATGCAATTTTGGTACCTATTCTATATTTGTTATTGCATTCCTTTCGT
Organism: Otatea glauca; assembly: GCA_036346275.1. Classification (NCBI taxonomy): domain Eukaryota; kingdom Viridiplantae; phylum Streptophyta; class Magnoliopsida; order Poales; family Poaceae; genus Otatea; species Otatea glauca. The sequence goes on from CM070715.1 coordinate 25,052,916, forward strand.
GCAAATGCATAGTGAACTCCAAGTAGCATGTTGATTTTATATATGCACATTGGTTCATGTCATATTTATTTGTGCATATATATTCATTTAAGTTCATTATGGTATGCATGTATTAACTAGAGTTAAACTTCATATTGCTATAGATTGACTTGGTGCATGCATATTTTATTTGTATATCTTCTCATGCAATTCTCTTAGTGAAGTTTATCTAGTGTTGGATCACATATTTACTCTTACTCCAAATATTATTTGCACATGTACAATTCGTGTATATTCTATCATGTGCTTCATTTAAGTAAAGTCTGTGATCCTTGCCATGATTTAATTGATTCATCATATTGGCAATTATCTCTAGTGCATATAGATCAATTACATATTCATCATGATGTACTTAGTAGAGAACATTTCTTATGTCAAGTGTTTCCATTTATATTGTGCTTCTTTATATGAAACACTTGTTGAAATCAATCGCTCACAAATATCAATTTATTCATATCTATTGAGCTTTTGGGACTAATGTCTTTCATGAGTAGTTTGGAAATAATTAGGTCCCGTATGTGTATGATGACCAAGGTATCTTGGAGGATGATGTTGTCGAGGTTAACAAGACGGCGGTGTCACCAAGAGTTGAGGACTAAGTCAAGATCGACTTGGCGTGGAGATCGCCGAGAGGATGATCAAGTCAAGGTTGATAGGACGAGAGTCTCATGAGGTGAATCGAATCGAGTTGGACAAGGCGAAGATGTCATCAATTATATGGTGAAAGTCTTCATGCATCGGCATTAAGAAAGAAGACGGCAAGTGACTATTTCTAGACTTATATTATCTTTGATTTATTTTGAGTCTAAGGATTGCCGTACTATTAAGAGGGATGCGATGTCGAATGACTTTTAGATGTGTCAAGTGCTCAAGTGATCCATCCTTGTGAATCTTAGAAAGAGAGTGGTGTTGGTGGTGCCGAAAAGTGAGGGTTGTAGGTCTCTCTTGGATTCTTTGTGATATCTGTATTTATCCTTTGAGTTTTGGGTAGTGAGACCTTGTTAGTTGTGTAGCCCTCGTTCTTAGCTTTCGGAGTCCGGAGTCAAAAGTTATGCTCATTTTCGTCGGGCTGCTCAGTGCTGTTCGGACTATCCGGAGTGAGTCCGGACTATCCAAACATTCCGGACTATCCGGACATATTTCCGGACTATCCGGGTTGGGTCTCTCTGTTAGCCTTTCTTATCTAGTCCGCACTATCCGACTTAAGTCCGAGTCTCCGGTTGTGTGCTTGCCGTCTCCAACGGCTAGTTTTTGGGGACCTCTATATAAAGCCCCCTTCTTCCCCACTTCAAAAGGGGGTGATCCCACTGATTTGAGGAGCTTTTATCCTGTTCTTGAGCCCCCCAAAACACCTCTTTACCCTTAGATCTAAGTGATCCCCTTTGTGAGAAGGGTTGGGAAGGGTTTGAGGAGTGAGGTGCTAGGTTGAGTGAATTTTGAGTTGTTTGAGCACTTGATTTCATCTCCAAGCTTGTTCTTCATGAGCATTTGTTACTCTTGGAGGTTGAGGACTCCTAGACGGCTAGGAGGTCGCCTACGAGCCACCGGAGCTTTGTGTGGTTGGCCGTGGGAAGTTTGTGAAGGTCGGTTCCGCCTCCGTAAGGGAAGGAATCAAAGGAGTGAAGACCGGCGAGTGCATTTGTGCAACACCGGGAGGAAGAGGGTTGAAAGAGACCCCGGCTCAAGTGTGACCGAGCCGCCTCAACGGAGACGTAGGATCCCCTCAAGGATCCGAACTTCGGGTGAAAAATCATTGTCTCCAAGTTTTCTTCTTACTCTTGCTTTAGTATTTGATTTTGAATCTTGATATTGCCCGATCTACTCTATTGTTGTGTTTGGTTCTAGATCTACATCATCCCCCGGTACCTGATAGCATTTAGATCTTTTGTATTCAAGTAGATTGTTGAAAAATTACAGGGATTTAAAATCTCATTTCGAGGTCTTACATCCGGAGTATCCGGACTCCTGAACCCGAATAGTCCCGACATTTCGGAGTATCCGGAGATAAGTCCCGGACACTCCGATTTCAGTCCCTCGGGTCCAATCCGGAGTATCCGGACTCCTGACCCCGGACATTCCGGACATATCGGAGTATCTGGATAAAAGTCCCGGACACTCCGGACTTAGACCCTTGGGAGATTTTATTTAGCTGCAAATTTTTTATTCCGCTGCAATTTAGTTACAAAGTTTTTAATTCGCCTATTCACCCCCTCTAGGCGACATTCCCTGTCCTTTCAGCTCCAGATGAGGAATGATGGGCAAGTACCACAATACCTTGGCCAGTGCACTTTTAGTGACCTCTTCACCTTCGTTGCCCCGGCTCTTACGCTTCTTGTCGTTACGCTTCTCCTTTTGTTTGTACCGAGGCACACCGCAAACTGGACAAAGGTGCAACTCCTGATGTGCGTTACGATACAAGATGCAATCATTCGGACATGCATGTATCCTTTCTATTTCCATTCCCATGGGACAGTAGCTTCTTTGCTTCATAAATGTTTGTTGGCAACTCGTTTCCCTCCGGAAGCAAATCCGATAGAAGAACTAGAAGTGCATTGAAACTTATATCTGCCCAACGGTGTTTTGCCTTCAGTTCAAACAATGTAAGGACTGAACCCAACTTGGCGTATTCTGCTTTGCAACCTGTGAATAGCGGTTTGGCATCGTCTTCCATCAAGCTTCTAAACTTTTCAAACTCTCTTTCCGTGTAATTACCCTTCACATCCTGCAACATTTGCTCCAAATTCTCCTCCTCAAACATATCAAGCTGCAACTCGTCATCCGGTTCCACCGTGTCTTCGTTGCATACCGGCAGGGTACTACCTGTCTCCCTGTGATGGATCCAACACGTGTAATTCCTCACGAAGCCACGTCGAATCAGGTGGTCTTCAATTTGAGCTGAGTTGTTAAATCTTCTCAGATTGGTGCAAGCAATTCAAGAACAATATATGAAGTTTACACCCCTCCTCACCATGTCCTCTTCGGCAATTTTTTTGAACTCCTTAACACCCCTCTGAAATTCAGCACTCACACGGCTTTTCTCATACATCCATTCCTTACGGTTCATCTGCAATTAAACTTCACATAATAAATTAAAGAAAAACTGGAGCAACACCTAGCTAGCTATTTGAAATATTGAGACATCATTTCAGTTAATATCACCTTTGCAAAATAGAGGACAGGTTCCAAGATATATAAAATATGTATTCACAATCGATACCTAGATTCTTACCTGGTTTAGAGCTTCCAATTCCCTAGATAGGAGACATACATTTTTAACATCAATAATGATATCAAATAATCTAATTATATAGTGAAGTAGCTTGCAAATCTTTTGACTACAACGAAACAAAACAAGGGTACCAACGATGACTCCTAATCTCTAAATAGGTTTGGTCCTAATCCTATTCGAGGATATGTGGATCGAACAAGTTCTTAAGCTGTTGTACAACTCCAGAGAAAATTTCGGCAACATCTCCCTGCTATTCTCCATCTACACGTCTCGACAACAGGTCAAGAGAGGTGTGTATCTGGAGAATACCACCGAAATCTACTCTACAGTTGTACAACACAACTCAGAAACTTGCCCAAACCACATATCCTCGAACTATCCAAAGAACGTAGACAATTCGAGACTGCTCGCTTATAAATATGCCATTTTGTTCGGTATATTTATAAACAAGCATCCTCGAACGGGAGACGTAGGTTCCACAGCCTAAACTCTAACATTCATCAGGTGACAGCAATAATAATTCCATATTAACATCAGAGCACTACAAATTAAGATAATTAAATGCATGTGTGCTTGTCAAATAAAGGGTGTGAAATCTGATAGGACATACACAATACCAGTGCAATCTAAACTTTCTTCGCGACATATCAAAATTACATAGTACAAAATTAAAGGGGTTTGAAGGAATGCTCACATTTTGAAGAAAACCATAAATTATGTAAAATAAGGGGAAACTCCTTAGATTAGGGCTTCAAATTTACCCTCTTAACACCCACCCTTGAGGATTTCAAATTTTCTCACCCAAGTATTGCTTCCAACCACAGAATATGAGCTATTTTTTTGGGTGGCGGCGAAGAAATCTCCTCTGAAAAAATAACAGAGAAGAGTTCAACTCGAGTGGTATAAATAACCTAACGAGGCACATCACAATCGGTTCTCAATTAAAAAGCGATAGTGATGTGCACGCATATCACTATCGATTCTCATATAAAAAGCGATAGTGATGTGATCATGCACATCACAGTCGGTTCTTATGCGAGAAGCGATAGTGATGAGCATGTTTACATCACTGTCGGTTCTTATTTAAGAAGCGATGGTGATGAGAATGCACATCACTAGTGAGTATGTAGTGATGTGCATTCTCATCACCATCGCTTCTTAAATAAGAACCGACAGTGATGTGCATGTGCTCATCACTATCGCTTTTTATGTGGGAGCCGATAGTGATGATCATGTATATTACTATCACTTCTCGCATAAGAACCGATTGTGATGTTCTCTGTGCTACATCACAATCATTTCTAACCTGAAAACCGATAGTGATTATTATTAATGCCGCTCCTAAGTCATTTATCACAATCGTTTTTTTCCTAAAAATTTAAGAACCGACACAGATGAAGTGATAGTGATGTACCATTCTGTAGTAGTGATTTAAGGAGCTTTCACTTGCGAGTAACGCGAGAGGAAGGCGTCTAACCTCATCAACGGTGGACGAGGAAGTGGTAGGCCAGCAGCCCCCGTTGACGGTGGACTAGTACATTGACAATGGTAGCCCTCCCTAGGGTTCAGGCCTTCAGGGTGCATGTGGCAAGGATGTGCCACTGGGGCGTGGGCGATGGCGTTAAAGTCGGAGGTGCCAACGAAAAACTTCGCCACCGCCACACGATTGTCAGAATTAGGGTTATGGGAAGTGGAACTGTGTTGTTGCCCTTCTTCCACTCATATCTCACACTTAAGGCTGAAAAAAAAACTTGAGGCTCATGAGCTACTCAAACTTCACTCACTTTAGTCCCGATTCAAGCTTGGTTCAAGCTCCAAACGAGTTGAGCTCGTGAGCTTCACCGAACCGAGCTCGAATATCTCGTGAGCTTGATAAATTTATGAATCACTTGTTAAATATTACTACACGTTAACTCTTATCGAGCTTACTCGAATCGAGTTCGAGTTTGAGTATTTTTTATTAATGAAAATTAGTTAGTTGATTGTTACCGAGCGTACTCGAGTTTGGACGGTCCAAGATCGGACCTTTAACTCAGGCTCGTTCTAGCTCGGCTTAAGCTTGAAAGGCCAGGCTTGCTCAAGCCGATACAAGTCTACTCAAATTGACACATAAAGCCACGAGCCGACAAACAATCATAGGAGTTTACGCAAGGAAGTTTTCTACAGTAGAATACACATATGGGGATAATGTTGGATGTCCAATGGTTGTTGTTCAATTTGAAACATATTGGACGGTTTGCATGGGTCGCTATGGTTAAGGATATGCCTATGGCATCGAGGGAATCAGTTTCAAAATATTTATCCATCAAGAAAATAAGAATTTATTTGAGGAAGCCGTAGTTTTTATAAAAAAAAACTGATTTTTAGCTTTCTGAGTTGAAAAGCAAACTGTAGTTTTTTATAAGATGCCGTTTGACAAACAGCTAATTTCTCTCAGCAATAAACTGCAAAAACAGGTCTCGTTCGTTCAGGTTTCAAGTTAAACTAGTTATATGTGACTTCTAGCTTATACTAAAAGCCGCTTAAAAGCCGAGCTATTTGAGAGGTTTATCGACTTTTCAAAAACTAGAAGTGGATTTAAGCTCTCCAAACATAGCCTAACAAGTGTTGTTATTACAATGCCCTCACTCTCTACCCAACTCAAATGCTACGTTAGATATTATGTAGTAGTGAATTGTGATATGTCTTGCAGGAACATATACGATCATTTTTTTTATTAATTTTTCATTAGATATAGTGTTTCCTTTTTACGCGCATACACGGACATAGGGTGTACCGTGAAATAATACTGTGGACAACAGTATTTCACTCATGTGTTCTGAATTTTTGCTAAGACGGTGGACCCACTGTCAATCGTTATCCGTTTGAGAGGTTTTTCATTGGTACACGTAGCTGCACAGAAAGAAAATGGAATCAAAATGTTTTTCAAGTCGTACCGACAGGAGATCCATGGCGCCGACCAAATTCGAATGGTTATCCGAAAGTAGCAGTGGACCAGGTTGGATTAGGCCCGCGGGAAACCATTAATAACGGGCCGATCTGTTATTAAAAGAAATCGAGACCGGATTACCGGAAGGCGTCGTTGCAGTAAATCCATCCACCAACCCAACCCAAGTTCCCATCTTTTGCTTGTTTGTTTGTCCAGCGTTGCAGGCAGGCCGCAGGTCTCGAGGCAGGATTCAAAACCGGGCGTGGGGGACCGTGCGGCGCGTGTCTGTTTCTGCGCCAGCGCCTGCGACGGGCGGAATCGGCGGGTTCCTTCCGCGGCACGGTGGGTTGTTCTTTCGCCGGTTCCTCGAAGCCTAGCGGAAGTAGAGTGGGGGTTCGTGCGCCATCCGCATCGCCCTTGCCATTCTGGCGTGGTCTTCGGTGTAGGTATGCTCCTCGTAGTCGTAGGCTCGTAGCAGCAGCGTTGGATGCCCCGGAAGCGCGTAATTCAGTGAAAACCATTTTTATCGTCGAAACAACGTGAAATTCACATGTACAAATTTTTAAAAATTCCCAAGAATTACCATACATAGGAGTTCTAAAATCCTGTAAAATTTGAAGATCAAACTCAATTGTATTTGAAAGATATGAAAAAGACAAATCCAGTCTGAATAGTGATTTTTCACTGCTTAGCAATATTCATTCCACTGTTTGTCTTTTTCATATCTTTCAAATGCGATTGAGTTTGGTCTTTAAATTTTGCATGATTGTAGAAAGCTCACCACCCCTACGTATGGTAATTTTTTGAGAATTTTTTAAAACTTTTACACGTGGGTTTCACGGAGTTTTTACGATAAATGTGGTTTTCACTGGATATATATATGTATGTATGTATATATATATATATTGTATATATATATATAGAGAGAGAGGTAATAAAACATTGCTACCGTGTAAACTCCATGATTCATATTTTTAAATATGATTGAGTTTACCCTTTAAATTTTACGGGTTTGTAGAAGCTAACCTCTCCTATGTGCACTAATTTTTTTATAATTTTTTAATACTTGTCGGTATATTTTCACGGAGTTTACATGATAAAAATGGTTTGACTCCACTTAATTAATGAAGCCCCTACTGATCTAGACATGCTCGATGGGTCCTTGCTGCTGAGCTCTTATTGCATAGTAGGTGATCTGTCGAGTATAGAGCTACCGTTGCCATGGCATAGGAGTGACGCAGCTGACACATGTCGATTGCCATGCTTCCGCGGTTAGAATGAGATTGCTTTTATAAATTCGTTCGCACAAATGCTAGGACTGAAAAAAAATGTGTAAAAAAAACTAAAAACTCGCAGCGTTGTGCACTTATGCTCGTACGGTTGCAATGTTTGTCCTCCCTCCTGTGCGCATCAATGTAAACGGTGGCTTGGGTTGTGTACGTCAGGGTTAACAAAACCGGTTTGGGAAAAATCGGTCGAAATTCTAATTTTGAAAATCGGAAATATCGGGCCGAAAATCGGTCGAAAATCGTCAAAAATCGTAGAGTTTCAAAATCCAAAAATTTGAAAAGACAAATAAAAAATCGTCTGTTTTCATGGAAAATCGGCCCATTTCGGTGGAAAATCGGCCGATTTCGGTGGAAAATCGGCCGATTTCTGTGAAAAATCGACAGGCGAGTTGAATTTTTCGGCGGACGATTTTTTTGAGCGATTTTCGTCGATTTTCACCGATTTTCAAATTTTTAAATTTTTTCAATTTTTTTTAATTGCACCGGTTTATCGGCCGGTTTTAGAAGCCGGACCGGGCCGATACGGCCGAAAATCGCGATTTTCCACCGATTTTCGGCGATTTTGCGAACCCTGGTGTAGGTCCATCGCCAAGGCCACTTCTAACAAACATTTTGTCCTAAGAAACGTTCAAAAAAACTGTTGAAATCTCGGCCGAGATTTCAAATTCCGGTAAGATAAAAAATTTTAAAAAATTTAAATTGTTACAATAATCTCGAAAAAATCGGCGATATTTCATCAAATCTCATCAAAATCTCAGGGTTTTTTTTACCAGATTTTGACTATTTATGGCCCAATTTCACCGAATTTGGTCCAAAAACCCTTAAAAAAGTCATCTTCCATGAACATTTGTTAAAACCGAAATTTTGAGATATTCTAAAATTTTAGCAGAAAAACTGTAGATTTTTACAAAGTTTTACAAGTTTAATCGTGATCTGAAAATTTTATGGTACTATATTTAGCAGTGTAGGATCATACAAAAAAATCAAAATTATTGAAATTCATTTGTAATTTTTAAAAAAGTCAAAAACAGAATGAACATAATTGGGACAGTAACTTTGTCAGAATTTTATAAATTTTCTCAAGTGTTATCATGATCCATAATTTTTCTGAGAGATTAAGAATTTCCTCAGGACCATTCTATAAAATTTTCAAAGATTTTAATTTTTTTTTTGTTTTATTAATAAAATCTATGTAAACATTGAACTTCATTTGTTATATTTCAAAAATAAAAAACAGAGATAACATAAATGGTACAGTGCCTTTGTAAGAATTTTATAAATTCACTGAAGTGAGATTATGATTCAAAAATTTTATGAGATCTTAAGCATTTACTTAGAACCCTTATGTAAATTTTTCAAAAATTCTAAACCATTTTTGATTGCTAAAGAAAATCTATGTATTGATCATCAAGCTTTTAACAGAACGTAGCACTATCAGATTTTTTGAAACATTTTCAAGCTTGATAATCATATAAAAATTTTATAAAACATTAATGATACATCAGGATAGTCCACAAAAATTTTCACAATTTTCTAACATGGTTTGAACTATTTTTCATTTGGTTGAAATTTGTCAGTAAAGCTTTTATCACGATAGTAGCACTGTCTGAATTTTTAAAAATTTATGAAACATGATCATCATCTGAACATCTTATGGGAACATTAGTGATGCATCATAACCAGCTAATTGTTTTTAAAAAAATTATAACGTGGTTTGTTTCATTTTTCATTCGGTTCAATCTTGCAGGTCTGTGTTTTATCAGGATATTAGTAATTTTCCAATTTTTAAAAATTCCTCAGACATGATAATCATTTAAAAATTTTATAAGGACATCGTTGATGTGTTAGAAACCTCCACAAAATATTTCAAAAAAAATTCACATCGTTTGAGCCCGAAATATCGGCAAATCTCGTTGAGATTTCTTACTGAAATTTCAGTTTTCTCGGTGCAAAAAAAATAGATTTGAATTTTTGTTTTTGTATTTCATTCAGAATTTGTCCAAAATTCTAAGATCTCGGTGAGATTTCAGATTTCGACCACCTCTGAAATGCCATCGGAAAACGAGATTTCAAACCTTGGTCCCGCAATGCAAAATCGATGTGCCGGCATTTGTGATTGGAAAAATGGAAACCAACGTGCACATGTAATCGTACTTCATTTTTTCTCTTGATAGAGAGAGAAAGAGTGTTTTTTCTTTTTCTTTTTATCCCCACGCTAGGGGGAGGGGGGGAGGTTTCAAAAACCGTTTTTTCGTAATTCGAACGGTATGTAATTTTAGAAAATCGATTGAAACCGAAGAAGTTTGAATTCAAATTTTTTGAATGGCTGTCAAACAACAACGGGATAAAAATAAAATCGAGCGATTTTCACCGATTTTCAATCGATTTTCGAGTGATTTTTGAGCTATTTTCACCGATTTTCATTTTCAGTACCCGAAGGAAAATTGAAAAAATCCAAAGAGTTCCAAAAATTTTGTAAAAAATACACAAAATCCAATTAATCTATAAAACACATCAGAGAAATTTAAACAATTTCTTAAATCATTTATTTCTTCTAAAAATCCAAAGCAGCAATTAATGAAAAAGAACAAAGGCACTGTCATATTTTATAAATATTTAAATGATTTATTATATTCTGAAATTTTAATGAAACCAGAAATATTAGACTTCATTTAATTCTCATATAAAATCATAAATAGAAGAGCATATACAGTGATAGTAGCAATTTCAGAATTTTTTTAAAAATACACATATCTGATTATCATCTGAAAATTTTACAACATCATTATAATTACGTTATAACATCACAAAAAAAAAGTTTAATAAAAATTAGACTTCTTTTTTTGCCCCTAGAAAATCAAAAACTGATGAGCATATATTCTGATAATATCACTGTCAGAATTTTTTAAAAATACATATGCGTGATAATTATCTAAAAATTTTATAGTATCATTAGCATTGCCTCAGGACTCACACAAAAATTTTCAAAAAAAATTAACACTTTTACTAAATTATTTTAATTTTAAAATTTATATTTGAACTCCACTGTTTATCGAGCGGTTTCAAATTGTGAATCGGCTTGATATGGTCGGTTTTCAACCGGTTCTTGACGGTTTTGCACAGGGGGGGGGGCAATTGACTTCGTTTTTTTCCAAAAAAAAATTCATTACTTCATTTTGCTTGTGTTTTGGTGGTTCCCAAAAGCTCAGGTCGTGGAAACGTTCATGGTGTGCAGCTGGGATGTACGTCTACACAAGTACAATCACACGTGGGTTTGTAATATTATTGGACTAATTCCGTCAACCGATTGACATGGGCTTTAACATTAGTCGGACCGGATCAGCCCGACGATTTGGCACCTTCACATATTTATTATTTCCTACAGCTTGGCCCAGTACCATATCATAAGTCCAAACACCCTTATGACCCAATTATTCGCCGTATTATGGTACTCCTTGGCTTTTAGAAACTCTATTAAAATCGAGTAGTATTGTTTCTGGTTGTTTCCTCTAGAGAACCAACATGAAAACTCAGGCCCGTCTGGAACGCATGTTATTTTTCGTTGAACTGATTCAAATGAAATTCGAAATTCTTACGCTCCAAAAATCCCCTCAATTAGCTAAAGATATCCAAGTCAGATGTCGGCAAAGTACAAATCAATAAATGTCGGGCAAATGAATTCCCACATTATATCGAGAGAATGCAGTCAGATCTCGAAAGATCCCACAAATCCACGAGGGAAGCTACTCCTAGCTTTAGAACACAATGTTTCATACAACGGCATAGTCCTTACATAGCACGGTGATTATACAACACTGAATTTTTTTTGAAAAAACGGTGATGCCATCTTCTTCACTGTTAGATCTCCACAGCAGTCTGAGGACAAGGAAAAAAACACTACTCTAAATGCGTAGTATACAAAAAGAATCAGATACTTGCAGCCATTACGGTTTCCATGGTGCTGGAGGCGGCGGGGGTGAAGGGAACATAGGTGGTACAGCGGAGAACATAGTGTTCTTGTCCACCCCATGGCCTTCACCCGACAAAGCTACCAATGCTGCGACTAGACCAGCATTGCCCGCTAGGGTTGCTTCCGTGTAGTTGTAGTTCTTGCGGACATCTTTAAAGCCGTCATGGCGATCAGGGCCAGCAACCATAGCTCCGACAATGATGTTAGGGTTTGGCTTCTTGGTGTCCCTCCACTTCCACCCTCCTTTGCAACCGTAGTGGACACCGTTCTTGGGGATTGAGGCACCACGGTGATGAACACGCTTAGGGTAATGGTTTCCAAACCCAACCACATAGCTCATCTTCAAAGGATTTTTGCCTAAGATGTACTCAATCTGACAGAAGTAAATTAGTACCAAGAGTTACAACTTACAACTGCTGGAAACGCAACATTCTGATATCTGAACGCTGCAAACCTACCTGAGTCCTTGCAAAACTGCGAAGAACCTCAATCGAGTAGAAATGAGGGCCACAATACCACCCAGGGGTATCTGCAGCCTCAAGATAGTCACTGAACACAGAAGCAAGGAATGCAGCGTTGACAACATACTGGAGAGGTTGTGGCTTCCCGTGATTCAACTGTATCAAACCGCCTGTAATGCAAGAATATTCAGTAAACTGTTGTATGAAACAGGTGATAGTGTGATTTAGTGAGTTGAAGTTCAAACCTTTTGTTCTGTTGAAAGATTTAAAAATTGGAAGGTAAGAGCACATGACAATGCTTGTTTGATTGTGGAATGTCCTCAAGATCTCTTCATATGGATACCCAGGACTCAAGAAGAGCCTTAACCGGCTCAGAAGAACCTGGAATGTCAGAACAATACATAATAAGTAGAGAGACATGTTACTTAAATCCATTAATTTTTTCAATATATCCTGTTTTTATCAATTACTGCTATGCTGCAAAGAAAAGATTTTGGTTGACTTTTACCGATCCATCGTTTAGCCCTTAGAGGTTAGGAATTGTCATCCTACAGAAAATGCTACCATGTTGTACGACACGGTTTGAAACCTACTGTAGAGCCTTTTTTTAATGGAATGCTTCCTGTATAGCTAATGGAGAGCGGTTTGCTTGGACAGTCACATGGTTCGAAGCCCCAAACAAACAGACTGAAAAAAAATAAAACTAATTCATGTCAGACAGTCGGACAGTAAATAATATTATTTTTATACGTTGCAGGCCTATGCATCTATCTGACAATAACAAAGTGAGTTTCTCAACCAGTTGATACAAAATGCAGGTTCCATGCTGAAGACTGTTCTTATTATGACAGTCCTGTTTAAAGGTCAAGAAATTCCAAAGATACAAAACAGGACAACACTGAAGTGTACCAACAGGACCCTTAGTATATCAACCAAGCAATGAACCTCTTGCTCTATAGACTATAATTGTAAATGTTGTAAATGCTCTACATTTCAACAATGATTAAGCAAAACAAGTTGAATCCAAACTAAATTACTACTGCAGCTAAGCAAGTTGATGTATTATACAGAAAATTGATAATTCAACAGATAGTCCTATATTCTAACGGTCAGCATGTTAGATACGGAATGTACTTGACAAGTATCAACCATACTAAATGCCAATGGGTCAACATCGGGAATGCCCCTAACATTTAATTAAACAAAGCAAAACTAAAACACTTACCTGTGCACCAGTGAGCTTATTGTCCCAGCTGAACACGCCATAGTCTGGACCACCCCAGAAAGCACCAGCATGCTTTGCAAGCTTGGGGTGAGTTGCCAGATGCAGGTACGATGAATTGCCTGTTGCAAGGTACATCCACGAACCACCCCACACAAACTCATCCCAGTAGCTGGTTGAATTGTAGAACTTTGCAGCATCTGAACCGCCTGCACTATATCTCCCACGATTATCCCTTGCAAACTTGAAGATGGTGGTAGCACCATGTATCAGCTTCTGCGAGTAAGCCTTATTGTCCTTGAATACAATGGATGCTGCGGCCAATGCTGCAGCAATCTCAGCAGAAAGATCCGAACAGGCGTGGCATTCGACCACGGAACGTGGGTAGTCGATGTCCTCCGGCCTCATCCAACAATAATGATCATTGGGCTCAGTTGAACCGGGCGACGTTGCACCACTACCCACCTGCATCCTCCACAACATTCACATTAGCAATGGCGCCCTTGGCAAGAACGGTACTCCCTTTGCATAGTTAGTTTACCTGTGCAACCACACGATCAATGTTATCAGCCGTGGAGTTGAAGGTCTTCAAGAAGTAGTCGGCCCCCCACTTGATGGTGTCACGAACATGGCCAAGTTCCCCCGCAGCCTCGTACTTAGAACTGTACTCGATGACGCTCCAGCTTAGGAGGGTCATGGAGAAGGCAGCTGGGAAGTTGAACTTGACAGCGTCGCCGGCGTCATAGTACCCTCCGACAAGGCTTCGCCGAAATGCCGGGTCCGAGAGTCCGTCCTTCATGCACGAGTTACGACGCCATGGTATACTGTTGTGCTTCGGAAGCTTTCCGGCTGCAGCAAATTTACACAACGAAGAGATCATAACATTGTGGTCTTTAACATGATAGATCACTGTCAAAATGCAATCTTGCCCCTCTTTACGGATAGATCTGAAGAATAGAAGGGTTTAAAGGCAACTGGCCTCTCCCATTTCAGGCATGGAACAGAGAAAACCTAGCTAGTAATGCATAAAAATCCCATCTTTGCAACCGGCGTTCCAAGCCATCAGAAGAACCCGAAATGCTGAAACTTGGAATCCACAAAACCACCAGAAACACCACAAAAAAATCCGATCTTTCCATTATACCAGGAAAAAAAAGCCTGTCAATAGTCGAATCTTCGGAGTTCGGCACAGCTCCAGCGTAAACCAAAGAGTTAACAACCAAAATCACCGTCAAAATCCACCATTTTAACCCAGCACCACTGCGAACAAAACAAAATCTAATCTTTCCAGCACAGCCACATCCAAAAATCCAAACAGAAAGAGGGGGAGGGGGAAGCCCCAAAACAGCAAGGCACTAACATCTCTGGGCATTGAAGAACATGAGCGCCTTGCGCAGCGCGACGGTGTAGTCGTCGGGCGGCGGCGGCGGGCGGTGGTGCCTGGGGATGGCCTTGGCGATCCCCGCGACGAGCCCCGCGAGCACCGCGGCGGCGACGAGCACCCCGACCGTCCAGACGAAGAGCTTACGGCTGACGACGAGGCAACCGAGGTCGACGTACTTCTTCTTCTTGCGGCCCTGGTCCCCGGGACCCGCCAGCAGCCAGCTCTGCTGCGTCTCGTCGAGCGTCCGCGACAGCGCCGCCCGGTCGAGGTCCAGGTTCCGGCTTCGGTCGTCGTCCGTCGCCGAGTCGTTGCATATCTCCAGCGGCCCGCCCCACGGATCCCTCCCGTACATGCTCATTTCGCCCCACGCTCACCCACCTGAACCCACCACTCCGCTCTAGCAAATTCTCCGCCACTCTTCAACCACAGAATCCCTACCGATTATTGTAATGGCACAGGCGCACCACACCGATGATTCTTGGAATGCAAGAGGAGGGAATGCAAGAGGAGAAGGGAGGAGGCTTTTGGCGTGCGCGGCCGCGTGGGGGAAGCGGGCTGCGTAAGTGGGATTTGTTAGAGTGGGGAGTGAGATATTAGAGATGGTGATTGCCTGATTGGTATGCTTGTCTGGACTCTGGTACTTGGCTGTTTGCTTGTTTGGTGCTCCCTCCTTTCCAGAACTTCTGGTGTGTTCCTAGATTTTTACGCAAAGACTACGTTACATTCCTCTATTGCTTCTCCGTTTCTCGATACATATTATTCTAATTTTCAAATTTTATTATTAAATATATATCATTTTACAATTTTGATATGATTTTTTATCCTCTTTTTCTATATATCTCTCCTCTTTGGTTATTTTCAAGATAATTTAATGCTATAGCCTAGCAATAAGTTGTCTAATAAAAGAAGGTAATTTGATCTTTTATACCCTTGTCTTACTTGAGGTGTAAAATTCTAAAACGTCGTCTATTCAGAAACGGAGAGAGTATATCTTTGGATGGCATATCTTATCTATGAAAATAAATGACATTAAAAATAGCTACGTAGAAAGAGTATAGAAGGAAAAAAAAGTAAAGCATCGTTTTAAAATTGTAGAATAATATATATTTATAAAAAAAACTTGAAAGCTAACACGTATTTAGGAACGAGGGAGTAATTGGTAAACAGGTACTGCTGCTGCTGTTGCAGTGCTGTTTTGGGTCGGGGATAGCGACGGATGCTTAAGCTTTGTTTGTTTGATATTGCCGTTTCGGTTTAAGAACAGGAGCAGTTTTAACCGTGTCGTGGGACGTCTGGTACTTAGGAGTTACAGTCACAGGGTCACAGGCCAAACCAAGTTCGGCTGGTTTGTCTTTGTTTGGTCACAGGTGTGTATTTCCTTCAGCATGCCTGATTATTCTCAGCATTATATTATTAGTGCAGTTGTACGCCAAACTGATTCTAGAACATTTCAGAGTTAGGGAATCCCTGGTTGAAGTAAACAGTACTACTGCATTTCAGTATCTGAGATGTGCTGTTCGACTTTGCAGGTGTACATGCAAGGGAATGGAGGAGGAATGGGTTTGGTACATCGGTGAACCATACTCGGCAGTTACATCACCCTGGCACCTGCAGGACACCTTGCTCCAGCCTCCATCAATTGGTCTCTCGTTAGCGCCTAATCGGCCATTCTGGAAGCACCTGGACTCCCTGTGCTCGAAAGGAGTTGCACACAACTATAAAGGGGATGGAGACAACGCACGAGCCCCTCTCCATGTCTAAGGAGGGGAATTAGTAGTAGTCGTTGCATAGATGACACATGAGGCTTTGACATGAGAGGACTCTCTTACAATGCAAGGTACCGGGGGGCCAAATGCGACTAAGCAACATCCTCAACTTTGTTGCTTTGTCTAAAGCTAACTCTTTCTAGTTTCTACTTTCCTAGCCATTCTCTGCTTTGGCCTGCAATTGGTATGTTGAGCAGTGGAGCGACCTTCTTGCTGAAGCTAATCAATTCGCTTTGATTAATTATTGCTTTCTTTTTATCTAACAACTTTATAGCTTTCCTTTCGTAGCTCAAACATAAGAAAACTTTGTCTCACAGTGTAAGCCTACGTTAACATCAAATGTTACCTATTTTTTTAATACTGAAAGAGTAAATAAGTAGTTGTATTATACCATTTAATAAGTGTATATGGTCTAAAAATATTATTTTTTTCTCAGATTTAGTGACTTTTTGTCTGTGCGTATGAACCATCAAGGTTTACTACGCCGTCTGATCATAACTTTTGCCAAGTAGTAGCCGACAAAAGTGTGAAAGACAAAGGTGGATGAATGGCAACAACAAAAACAAAGGGGATCGAGTTATGTTATGGGATGGTTGGAGATTGTCAACGGCGAGGCCTGACGGTGGAGTTATGTCCAGGTTCACAATATCGATACTGTGATAATCGACTATATCGAGGTTTTTAAAAATCAGAAAAATTAGGTCGAAAATCAGTAAGAATCGAAGGGTTTCGAAACCAGACTTTTTGAAGAATTCTTTTAAAAGAATCGATTTTCACCAATAATCACTCGATATACCTCGATAATCGACTGAAATTTTTTGTTAACTTGTGCTCTTCGGCAGTCGATTTTGTGAGTGATTTTCGCTCGATATTCATCGAAAATCGCGATATTTAAGTCGCATAAATTTTTCTAAATTTTTTTAATTTAACCGGTTTACCGACCGGTATTTTATACCGTACCGGCTTGATATGGCCGATAATCGCGATATTCAAGCGATTATCGACGATATTGCGAACCCTGGTTGTGTCTATAAGGGTATACCGGTGTTGCTACCGGAAAATTCCTGATAGCAAGACCACATACATATAGAGGGTGTTCTCTAGCAACGTATGTGACATGCCAACTGATTTTCTAGCAAATCAGCAAATAGGTGAACCTGAACAATAACTGATCCCGGGCGAAACATTGATGCGAAGCAATAACGAACATGAACGCATCTCGAAACATGGGATAAGTGTAACTCACAGGTTTATCAACATGTCAATGCGAAGCAATATGTCAAAGTCAAATATTGAAAATAAGATTCTACTAGCTACAGCCTACTCCGAAGGTACAGAAAAAGTAGATACAAAAAGGTAGTAACAATTGATGTGTATGTTTTTCCGTCAACCGGTACAGGGTAATTAAAGCTTAAAACAACCGACTCAATCTTGCATTGTGCTTCAAGTCTCCCTCATAATGCCGGCTTAGCCTTTCTTTAGATAAAATCCCTGTCCGTCTTCAAATCTTCTTGCATTCAATCTCATGTTGACGATTTCCTTCTTTGCATCGGCCTTTCCTTAATCGGCATCTTTTGGAGGCTTCTTAGCATTAACGATGCTTGATCTTGATTTTTGGTAAATCCTGATCTTTCCTTATAATCATGTCAAATGCCAAGAATACTGCCGACCGTTTTGCCTACCAAAATCTGGCAACAACACATGCCCCGTATTTTTGTGAGGGTGAAATTTTACAAAAATGTCAAGTGCCACTTCTTTGTAGCAAAAGCCGATTTTTTTTTCAAAAATAAGCTCTTCGAGAAACGTCAGCAATGTCAGATCAATCGCAGCAAATATCTTGTCAAACAATATTTTTATATCAGATCAATCTCAGCAAATATCTTGTCAAACAATATTTTTATATCTTCTGCCTTGAGAACTCGATTCCTGAACTAAAGAGTCTATAAATCCAAAACAGTCCTTTCTATTAAACATAGAATGTATAACATGTATAGCTGTGAGTTACCTTGTTTGTAACCTTCCAATTCTGGTTTTGCCCAGCTATATAAAGCCACCTCTGCCCTCTGTTGGCAAGTGTGGTGATTGCTCCAATCTTCCAATTCTCAACATGGTATTAGTTTTTCTTCCTTCCTGAAGCCCTTCCGCTGCTCCTCCAACCTCCTGAACGTCGCCATGTCCAACGACCCCGTGTCGACCATGGCGACAGATGCCTCCCTGGAGGCCTCTCCATACTCTCAATAATACGGTTCGCACCCTCCTTTTCCATGCCCACATGCCACCCCCGTACTGGGCCAAAGCCCTCGCCACCGCCACCCACCTCCTAAACCGACATCCCTCCTCCATTCACAACTCCACACCCTTCGAGAAACTCTACACCAAACGTCCCACATAATCATCTTCGCGTGTTCGTCTGTCTTTGCTACCCGAACATCTCCTCCACTACCCACCATAAACTCTCTCCTCATTCTGTGGCCTGTGTTTTCCTCGGTTACCCCAGCTCCCACAAAGGTTATCGTTGTCTCGACCTTGCCACACAGCGGATCATCATCTCGTGGCACGTTGTTTTTTATGAAAATTCCTTTCCTTTTGCCAATCGTGCCGTGTTTGGGTCCGCGCCCTCCTCTCTGGATCCCTCGCTGGACTTCCTCCTCGACAACACCGCCTCCATGCCCGTCGCGCCGGTGCCACGCACTGCAACAGCAGTGGACTCCTCTTCATCAGCATGACATGCATCTGCTGTTGCGCCTCCTCCCTGTGTGGCTGCTCCATCACCTAGCAATGTTGAGCAACCGCGCCCTGCATCACCGATCGCTCTTGCTCCGCTCTGGCAGTGGTCGAAGTCCACTACAGCGCCACACACAGTTGAACCGACGGCTCAGTCGGCTGCTAGTCCCACGCCACACACGGCACCACCGACGGTCGCTCCTGCTGCTGGGCCCGTACCGCATCCCACCTCAAGACCTCACCACATGGTGACGCGCGCGAGGTCGGGCATCGTCAAGCCAATTGATCGCCTCAACTTGTCGGCTATGCACTCTTTGGTATGCCCCATACCGAACAGCTACAGGAGCACCCTCGCGGATCCAAACTGGCATGCGACAATTGTCGAGGAGTTCAAGGCTCTCATCGACAACAACACTTGGCACCTTGTTCCTCGTCCCGCCCACGCCGACATCATGACGGACAAGTGAATCTTCAAGCATAAGTTTCATTCTGATGGCACACTTGCCCACGACAAAGCAAGGTGGGTTGTCCGTGGCTACTCCCAGCAGCACGGCATTGACTACGACGAGACCTTTAGCCTAGTGGTCAAGCTGTCAATGATTCGTGTTGTTCTCAGCATCACTGCCTCCCGCTCCTGGCCTATACATCAT
Source organism: Otatea glauca (assembly GCA_036346275.1). NCBI lineage: Eukaryota > Viridiplantae > Streptophyta > Magnoliopsida > Poales > Poaceae > Otatea > Otatea glauca. The sequence goes on from CM070715.1 coordinate 25,072,579, forward strand.
CTCGACGTGAAGAACGCTTTTCTTCATGGACATCTTGACGAGACTATCTACTATCAGCAACCGTCCGGGTTTGTTGATTCTTCCTCACCGGATCATGTCTGCTTGCTCCAAAAGTCCCTGTAAGGCCTCAAGCAGGCACCTCGCGCGTGGTATCAGCGCTTCGCCACCTACATTCGTTGCTTCGTCTTCAAACACGTCTCTCTTCGTTCTTAAAGATGGAGACCAGCTCGCCTATTTGCTGCTCTACGTCGACGACATCATCCTTACTGCATCTTCGAGTGATCTACTTCGACGAATTACTCAGCATCTTCACTCTGAGTTTGCAATGACCGACCTCGGTGACCTTCACTTCTTCCTCAGTATCTCCGTCACGCGATCCACTACAGGACTCTTCCTCTCACAGCACCAGTATGTTGTGGAGCTTCTTTAGCGCACCAGCATGGTTGAGTGTCACTCCATCGCGACACCAGTGGACACTCATGCTAAACTTTCTGCCCTCGATGGTGCTCTTGTTGCTGATCCGTCTGCGTATTGGAGTCTCGCTGGTGCACTTCAGTACTTGATACTTACTCGCCCTGACATGGCATATGCAGTTCAACAGACCTGTCGCTTTATGCACGATCCGCGGGAACCTCATCTCGCGTTGATCAAACGCATTCTGAGATATGTGAAAGGAACTCTCGACGTCGGCCTGCACATCAGAACCTCACTGGTGACTTCTCACCGCCTACTCTAACGCAGATTGGGCAGGCTGCCCTGATTCTCGCTATTCCACCTCAAGCTATTGTGTCTACCTCGGCGACAATCTTGTGTCTTGGTCCTCCAAATGCCAGACCATAGTATCTCGCTCCAGTGCAGAAGCCGAGTACCACGCCGTCGCTGAGTGTTGTTGGTTGTGGCAACTCCTTCAGGAGCTGCATCTCTCTTCCTTCTGCGACCGTTGTGTACTGTGACAATGTCAGCGCGTCTACCTGTCATCAAATCTAGTACAATACCGGCACACGAAGCACATAGAGATCGACATTCACTTTGTCCGCAAGAATGTGTCTCTTGGGCATGTTCATGTCCTTCATGTGCCTTCCTCACATCAGTTCACGGACATTATGACCAAAGGCCTGCCCGCGTAGTTGTTCTCTGAATTTCGGTCCAGTCTTTGCATTCGAAATCCTCCCGATGCAATTGCGGGCGGGTATTAAACATAGAATGTATAGCATGTATAGCTGTCAGCTACCTTGTTTGTAACCTTCCAATTCTGACTTTGTCCAGCTATATAAAGCCACCCCTGCCCTCTGTTGGCAAGTGCGGTGATTGCTCCAATCTTCCAATTCTCAACATTTTCGGAGACAACCCCCGTTAAGCTTTACTTAGCCCTCATTCTTTGTGATCAACTCTTGACAATGGACTATTAGGTATCTTGTACTCTTTGCCTTTCTAGTTATTAATCAGTCTAATCTTCCCTTGTCTTCACAAATCTTGCTTAGTATTTATAACATGATCAAAGACCAGTATTACGAAGAAGTGGTTATCGATATTCCGACTATCTCGTTTGTATACTTTGTTGATCCGAACGTCTTTGACAAAAGTATGATACCATACTAAGGCGTCTCAAGGACGTTACTAATCCTTCAGAAAAATATGCCATCGTGTATCGGAAATATAGTCTCCATCATCAATAATCCAACTTGATGTACCATCTCCAAAAAAATAACACCGATATGTAGCGTGAGGAGACTTTTGTTGGTCTTGCGATAACGGATTATCATAAACAATAATATCACTTCCCGGATTCTGACCTAGAATCAACTTTCTGTAGACTAATTTAACTGCACTCAAAAGTTTACCAGATGTCGGAAGTAAACCCACTCTTTGAGGCATTAAGGAAATCACAATCCTTAAGCTTTTGGCCTGAAAAACATTTCACATTATCATGCTTCCAGTTAGCATCTACACTTGCCAAAGCAATATGAGAAGATGTATCAGCCGCAATAACCTGCACTTCTTGTTCATTCCACTGAATAAATACTTGATGAAAAGTCTATGGAATAAAAAAGTTGTTATGAATCCAGTCTTCCCCTAGCAGAACATTATGATTTTTGTGAGCTTCTACTACAAAGAAGGCCATTAGCAGTGTTTTATTGCAAACATTAAGCTCGACCATGAATGCCCCTTTTACCTCAGTGAAATCTCCAGTAAACACTTTGGGCATCATATTGATCGTATTTAACTTGTCATTAGTTTTCCTAAGCTTCCTGAAAATCTTCTGAGGCATCAAATTGATAGTAACCCCTTCGAGTATAATGGCCTAAGGTGCTGATGATCTCTATCAAGCTTTGACAAAATAGCATCCTTGTGCCCAAGACATAACTTAACTATAGCCGTTTATATACGTTCATCTGGATGCTTGCAATCTACTAGCAAAATGGAAACCAAATTGATGTCGTTTTGCCCCCCGAGCCAAAGTTTTTCACCATAATCATCTGGCAAAATAGTAGCATCATCCGAGTTAGATATCTCTTCTCTATCTTTCAATGGTGCTTGGACCATGGACTTTGGACGCCACTATTTTTAGGTTTTTTCCAAGACTTTGTTTCATTGAAAGCTTTGTCCCGTAACCTTTCACTTTCGGCCTCATATTGTTTTTGTTTCTTGAGCCTCTATAATTGACGTCTTTTTTGATCTAGTGAACCCATACAATATCCGTTGTGGTTTTTGTTATGGCATGCTTCTCATCGGCCCATCAATCGGCTTTCTTACCTCATCATGCTTAAAGGCTTTGCCAGATTGAAGCTCAGTATCAGTATTAGAAGACTCATCCTTCTTTCTTTTGATAGAACGATCAATAATAGAAGAAGAATTATTTTTTTGATCCTTTGAAAAAAACCAGACGCTCATGCACATATAGTCGATTGTTACCGGATTCATCATTTATGAAAAAATCACTCCACATTCAAGGTGGAAACGGCATCCATGATGGATATGTGCTCATAGGATAATTCCTTGCCAACCTTCACCATCTGCGAGTTTGTTCTTGATATTGGTCAAACCAACTACTTGGAGGCATAGTTATCAATACCATACCGAAACATCCGGGTATGTACCATTTCAGCCCCTAAACCGATCCAAAGAAGCCCTATGTACCGTATCGGCCTCGATACCGATCAATACTGGCCATACCCGCTCGATAGCCGTTAATAGCGGTAAATACCAGTCATACCAATAGAATTGATAATATGGTATATTGAACTATATGTTATAATTGATAATACTACTATGTATTTGGAGTAATATTATAAGTGAAATTTAGTGTACATTATATTGAACTATATGTTATAATTGATAATACTACTATGTATTTGGAGTAATATTATAAGTGAAATTTAGTGTACATATAATTAAACATATGTATGCTTATAAAAATATATTATTATATTAAACCCTAAATGGTATGGCAGTATGAACCAGTACCGGAATATACCATTTCAAGTGCCAATCTGGTATAGCCTCCAGTACGGTATTGAAAAGTGTGCTTGAAGGCCCATACTGATAACCCTAGTGGTTTGACTAATATTGTTTCTCTTCTCTTAATCGAGAAGCACACTGCAAATTAGCATGGTTACTCTCAATTTTTCTTTGCTCTAAACTTGCTAGATTTTGTGTTGATCCTTAGCCAACAAATATTTGAGCTTCGTCCTTTCTTTAGCCGATCCTGAGGTTAAAGGTGCCAATTCTTCCAATTCATACCGGTCATTGGCTTTGTTCTTTTTGAGCTTCTTAATCACCCATGTTTTGCTGGTAGAAAGATCATCGGATTTTGACAATGATTCCACAATAACCTTCAAAGTTTTGGTCCATCAGATTTAATCTCTTTAGTGACTTTCCTTATGACCTTTTCTCCTGCCAATTCATCAATTGTAACCTTGTTCTTGCTTTTGTCATCTTTAGCACTCTTAGTTTTCACCAAGATCCTTTCCCTTCAAAATTGACCATATTAATAGGAAAAGGATTAGTGTCCACTGTCATGGTATGTTCCTCAGCAAATTTCAGATGACCTTCTTCTATAGCCAATTGGATTTGACACCTAAAGGCATTGAAATCATTGGTATTGTGCGACCAAGAATGATGCCATTTGCAGTATGGCCTCTTCTTTAGCTCGTCAATAGGCGGAATAGAATGTCCTTCTAGAAACCTATTTGTTTGTAATGTAAGAACAAATCAAAGATACGATCGAACTTGGTAACATCAGAAGATAACTTAACTTATTATGCCCGATTCTTATTTGTAGATCGCTTCAGCAATGGATAGATAAACAGCTTAGCTTTAGATGATCATGTCCATTCAGTAACAACAATATCTAGTTCTCCTTCAACTTCTGATTCTTCATAATCGGCTGCCAAAAACGCTTCAGTCTTATCACCTTTGTTGTCTTTGAACTTTTTTATGGCACTCCTAGCTTCTTTGAATCCACTTTCTTCGATGGATGTCCTCTGAAGGAGATGATTGAGATCTGTCGATGTCCAAGATCTAGGGTCCCTTAACTGAGCTTATGAAAAGATAATTGTGGGCTCCTAGTAGACAAGATGATGGGAATGAATATGGGGATTGCTTCTTTATTAACCAAGCGGCTTAACAGAGTCCACAGATTACATAGTTTCTAAAGGTAAAAGCCTGATTACAATAGCGATTACAATTGCCTCAAGCCTTGATAGTGCAAAAGGGCTCCCTATTTCTATCGGATGTAGAGGAAGCAGTTGTTCTTCAAAGAGGCGTCGTGTAATTGAGCGGTGTCTTCTCGCCAAATAGTGCCTTTTCCAGTGATAACTTCTGGATAGTTGCGTGTATCTGTCAAACAACTGTTCGCATGGAGACATGTGTGGGTATAACCGCTTGTCCCCGACTAGTTCGCTGGTCGGGGACGACCAGTGAGAAGCAATATTATAGACCACCTTAATTGAACTGGTCAGAGACTTAACCGTTTGGACGAACGTGGGCTTCATTCTATATTATGGGCTTTATGTATTGTAGGTCCATTAATAGAGATTGGTCACGAATAATTGAGGGCCCAAATAAATAACAAACTTTTAATACTCGTTAAGATCCAAGAACTCCCATCCTTCAAGCTGATTTCTAAGAGGATCAACAATCCATTGTAAGCTAAATTGGCCAAATCTCTCTGTGAGATAGCTAGATTAAAGTATCTAGTCCATACTTTTCATAATCTTTTGAGATAATTGGTAACTGGCTCATTAAAAATATGCCTAACTGCCATCAAATCACTTAAGTGTAATTCCACATATCCATAGTAGAAGTACTCATGAATTACTTTTCCATATTGGCCCATGTAATAACCGAATTATGTGCCGATATGGTAAACCAGGTGAAAGCTGTGTTTGATAAAGATAATATAAACAATCGAAGTCATAATCTATCATTATTACCGGCTTCTCCACATTGTGCCACAAATTGGCTGCTATGATGAAGAATTGATTTGGAACTATACTCCACAAACTTAGTAAAATCCGGAATTCTGAAAGCATGAGGGAAGGGGATAGTATCTATATAACCTAGATACAGCTTAAGGTAAATCAGAGTCCATCCTCTAGGCTCCAAGCTGAATCTTTCTCCGAAAGCATTAATGGGTTGGTCGATCCTCGGATCTTTAATGGATGATGGATTAACCTAACATTGTTGTATTTACTAACAATAGACTTGCTCTGGACCATGATCTTCTTATCAATTATTGACCACGAATTGCTGCACTAGTTGCAGCTGAAGATGTGACTGTTGATGAATTGGCTGTTACCCCTTGGTGTAAGATCAAGCTCCATTAGATTTGGTGATTGGTTTTATATTAATGTTTAATCCTTGTTTAATGAAAAATCTAGTCATTATGAGACTTACATGTTTATTGAGCTTCATTCTTATTAGTCTCAAATTTGGATGGAAAATATAAAACCCAAGGTATGCACTTGTATTCACTCTATTGTGTTAATGCATACATAGGATTGAAGTTAAAAGATAAACTCTTCCATTCCCTTAGTCTAAATATGTGAATTATGTTTTCAAATCTGGAAGGACCATGTGGAGGTTCATCCATGTTTGTGATGAGTATTTGACTTTATTTGAGCAAGGTGTGCTCAAGTTTGAGTTTAATTTGGATTGATTTTCAAAATGAAGCAATTTGAGTTGTCTCTGCCAGGAGTGGCAGTACCGGCTGTATGGGCGTGGTAGTGATGAGTTGGATGGTTTATTGCATATCATTGTGGGCATTGCTATGAAAGGTTTTTCCTTGTCTTTGATGGTTGCAGGGCGACGGTGCTAGGTCATGGTGAGGCGGAGGATGACCGGGACTAGGCGAGGAGCGTCGGAGGTCCAGACGGTTGGGAGATCGCCGGAAGATAATCGGAGACGGAGTCCGGGCAACTCAAGAAGACAAGGAAAGGAGTTGATGCTAGCTAGATGCCGCGTGGATCAATGAGGGCCGTCGGATTGAGGTCTAGTTGATAGGTTAGCGGGTCTAGGTAGTATGCTTTGAAAACCGTGCAAGAAAACCCGGTATGTGTGTGGGTTTTGGGTTAGCCCTTGCATGGCTGTGTGTGTGGGTTAATCCTAGCCCTTAGATGAGTGCTCTAGGGTTGAGGGACTCATCCATGGGTGGTAGGTGGCCCAAGAGTAGTATAAATAGGTGTGGAGGGGTAGCCTCCTTCCCTTGAAGGTTTTGAGGTTTGTGAATGCTCCTTTGAGCTTTGCCCACATGAAAGTGAGGCTTTGTAACCTCTCCTTCCAGAAATGAAAGTTTTATCCATCCACCTCTGAATTTATTTTGCGCATTTACATTATGTCTTTACTTTACGCAATTTAAATTCAGCATTTACTTTCCCGCAATTACATTCTCGCAATTTACTTTCATGTAATTTGGATTTGCCTCCCCTCCTTCTAAATTCTGCTGATCTTGGATGTTTTGAGTGTGTTCATATGGTTTTACATCTCTTTTGCACTCTTGGATTGAGTAGAGAACATCTTTTCTTTCAAGTTCCAACTTTGTTTAGAACTTGTTCTTCGCGCAGCAGTCAGTGTTTGATTTCTATAAAAATCTAGAAAAATCATTTTCAAGTGATTCTTCTTTTAGGAGGTTCGGGACTCTGACATACACTTTCAGAAAAATTTTAGAGTTCACTTGTTGCACCGTTTGGGCGCCATGAGGTGAAAACCGAGCCCCAAACTTTCTGCTTGAAGTTCTTGACCAGACTATGTTCTTAGATTTTTCCTGTTTTTTATGTAAGGCTTTTGGAGGAGAAATTTGGTGGAGTTGTTCAAGACTCTGATTTTCATAGGGAGAAAAAGTCTCAAAATTTTGTGAGCTGCAGAAACCCACCAACCTCCTGTGCAAATTGAGGACAAGTTTTGGAAATTCTGCTTTTGCTTTTCTGAAAGTGACTTTTGTGATTTGAATTGATGTCCTTTCTAAAAGCAAGAGTTTGAATTGATTCCTCTTTATGTTGGACACTAGATAACCAGTATTGTGACTCAAAAATCCCCACATATTTTATGGTACTTATCCATGCAAGCTTGGGGTACACATAGTTGTCTAGTTTTTCAGGTTTTTCACGATTTCCTTTGAGCGATCTTGTCGAGGTTTTTGTTGGAGTATTTTGGGGGGAATTTTATTTGCGACCATTCACCCCCCCTCTATTCGCCATCTCAGTCCTTCAATTGGTATCAGAGCCAATTTTGCTCTTCCATAGATCTTGACCGGTCTCAAGAGCCATGGCGACGGACAAATATTCCACCAAGCCTCCCATCTTTAATGGAGTTGATTTTCCTTTTTGGAAGTCCCGGATGGAGTCATACATCACTGCCCAGGGTTACCTGATATGGCAGATGGTGAAACTCCCGTATGAGGTTCCTGCTGATGAAAATATCACGGCCATCAATATGGTTGGCGTTGAGGCGAATGCTAAGGCAAGGAACTTTCTCATACAGGGTCTTAGCCACGGTGAGTATGATAGGATTTCTCACCTTCACTCCGCTCACGAGATTTGGGTAACCCTCGATGCTTACCATGAGGGCTCTACTCAAATCAAGACTGTGAGGCAGGACCAGTTCAAGCGCGAGTACAACAAATTTGATCAACGCGCTGGTGAGAGTCTCGACGAGTGTTTTGGTCGGTTTACAAAGATTTTGAGCGACCTTCGAGCAGTTGGTTGCATATACCCTGACTCGGACAATGCTCGGCATTTTTTGACCGCACTCGACCTTCGGGTTTGGGAGATGAAGGTGACCACCATCAAGGACACCACCGACTTATCGACTCTGGCTCTTGACGGGCTTTATTCCCGCCTCAAGACTCATGAGATCGATGTCGTCTCTCGGAAGACGAAAGCTCAGTCGATGGCTTTGGTCACCGATCCCATTGGATCTTCTTCTTCTGCTTCTTCTTCTTATCCTTCTATTGGTTTCTCTCTTTTCGCCCTTTGCGAGCTAAGCGATGGCCAACTGGAAAAATTTCCAGAAAATGAGCTTACTCTTCTTGCTCGCAAGTTTTCTCATGCATACAAGAGGGTGAGAGAGAGGAAGAGAGGTGGCATGATCACCTGCTTCAAGTGTGGTGGCCCCAACCACATTCGGGCGAACTGTCCTAAGCTGGAGAAGGGCAAGAACGACATTGACGGTTCGGGCAAGAACGACTACACCGACAAGAACCGCAACAAGAAGCCTCCAGTTCGTGAACCGGCACACGAGAAGAAGTACCGCAACTTCTCCAAGAACAAGAAGCTCTTCCACCGCGTCCTCGCCGCGCTTGACGACATCAACCTCTCCGACACGGAGACATGGAGCGACGAGGGCGAGGATGATCCGCAAGAGAAGAAGGGCGGCGACGACTTCTCCGGCATGTGCTTCATGGCCGACACCAACGACATCAGCGACTTCGAGCTCTACAGCGACTCGGATGAGGTACCCTCCTATGACCAGCTCAACGAAGCTTTCTGCAAATTAGGAAAATTTCATGCTAGAGTTAGAGCTAGGTGTACGGAGTTTGAGAAGGAAGTAGGTACCTTGACTCGGGAGTTAGCTTCACTTAGATCTTCTCCCTCCTAAGTCACTGATGATTGCTCTTTGTGTGATGCTATTCTTGTGGAGTTGGAGAACCTAAGGACCATACATGATAGTGTGCTTGCTGAACTTTATGGTCTTAGGTTGAAGAATGCTAGCACTAGTTATGTTGATGCTATTCCTGTTGAGGCTAGTTTTCTTCATGCTCACTCCACTCCATCATGTGCTAATTGCCCTAAATTGCTTACTGAAATTGATGCCATGAGCGAACACCTTAGAAAGCTTTCTGCTAGAAATGATGAACTTGAATTGCATGCTTCTAAGGACCCAAATACCATGTGAGGGTCAGAGGCAACTAAAACTTGACAATGATGCTTTGAATGTAAGTGTGATCAACTTGCTAAGGACTTACTAGTTAAGTCAAAAACTAGTTGCTTGCTGTGTGTTGGGGTTAAGGATGATATGGATCAAATCCATGTCGAGCTTAAGAAGAAGTTAAAAGACCAAACCCTTAGGATTAAAGATGCTCCTTGCATTTCTTGTGAGGCCCTCAAGATTGAGGCAGCCGTAATAAGGGAACAAAAAGCACGTGCTGAGAGATCTTCTCTTTCTGGTTCTTCTTCTTCCTCTCCTTCCCTCTGTTCTTCTTGTGCTTCTTTCTTCCGAGATTGCCAGTATATTATGAGCACCCTCGAGAAGTTTATTGGAGGCAAGAAGAAGCTCAATCTTATTCTAGACCAATCCAAGATTAGTAGATTCAATCAAGGTCTAGGATTTGATCCCTTGGAGCACGCTCGGGCGCATCCTCCCACCATTGTGCGCGGCTCCAAGAGTGGTGAGATTGTGGTAGCTCCCAAAGTGAGTACCACCGTGTTTAGGTCCATTGGGTTGTCCATAGGACTTCGACCGTAAGGGTGTTACTCCTATTGCTTCCGCCTAGCAAGGCGAAGTACACATGCACCTTCCGTAAGAAGGATGGTCACCTAGTATATTTACGCTTGAGCGCCCAAGATCACTCGGCGTGGCGTGTTGTTGCTCTTAGGGTATTCGTGGTCATCCCGGACTTTGAGTGCTCCTAAGACACACACCGCTTCTAGACAGTTAGAGAGTCGCCTGTTTTTGGGCGGCGTCCAGACTTGGTTTTCATGCTAGTTCTTCAAGTTTTAGTCCCGGTTGTTCGTAGTCGATCTTTCCGCCGTCCTCTTGATATTCCTCGCTTTTCCCATCGAGGTAGATATCGGGCGTGAGGTGTTTTCCTAGGAGATCCAGCACCTTCTTCGGGATGGTCCGCTTTTGCACCACGGCGTGCCAACCCGCTTTGACTCTAGATTACCTACGAGTTGCTCCCGATCGTGTGATAGTTGAGCGTCGAGAGACACTCAAGTCCATCTTCTTACGTGGTCGGTACTCTGAGGTGTCTATGGTTCAGTATTGGGTTCCTAAGTCTTCACTCTATCCCAGTACTGAGTCATCTTTCTCTTTTTTGTCTTGATCAGGTTCGTCGGATGGGGAAGGGCGATGTTTGGATTGTTGACTCCGGTTGTTCTCGTTATATGATCGGAGATTCTCGTTGGTTCTCTTCCCTAGTCCGAGCCCCCGGTGATGAGTTAATCACTTTTGGGGATGCATCTTCAGGTAGAGTCATTGCTAAAGGTACGATCTGCATTAACCAAAATTTCATTCTTAAAGAAGTTGCCTTAGTAAGTAAGTCGCAATACAATCGCTCTCTATTTCTCGACTTATCGATGACTCTTTCGAGGTAAGCTTCAAGAGTAATGCTGAGAATTCTTGATTCATCGAGGGTTAGTTTGAGGGATTTCTAGATTTGGGAGAGTCTTTCGTGCTGATTTTTCCGCTTCTTCCGAGACTCTCTTGATATTTGATTGCTTCGAGTCCCGTGATCTCTCCTTCTCGCATAGGAGACTTGGTCACATTGGTTTTGATCATTTGACCCGAGTTAGCGTACCACGATCTCATTCGGGTTTGCCCAAACTCAAGATGGTCAAAGACTTAGTTTGCTCTCCTTGCCGACATGTCAAGATGGTTATCGCTTCTCATCCTCCGATCATCAGTAGTGATGACTGATGCACCAGACGCTTTTACATATGGACACCGTTGGTCCAAATAGAGTGCAATCACAGGAGGGAAGTCGATGTTCTTGTCATCGTTGATGATTTTTCTAGATACTCTTGGGTATTCTTCATGGCCTCAAGGATGAGACTTTTTCTCACTTTAGGGGTTTGGTCAAGAGGGTTTTCTATTGAGCTCCCGTGCATTACGAGCTATACGCAGTGATAATGGCACGGAGTTCAAGAATTCCTACTTTGAGAGTTTCGTGTGGAGTCCGGTTTAGAGCATCGCTTCTCTTCTCCTACGCCTCAATGAATGGCGAGTGGAAAGGAAGAACAGGACTGTGGTTGAGATGGCCAGGACGATGCTAGACGAGTACAGTACTCCTAGAAAGTTTTGGGCTGAGGCTATAGCTACTGCTTACCATGTTTCTAATCACGTGTTTTTGAGAGCACATCTACATCGCACTTCTTGTGAGCTGAGGTATGGGCGAAAGCCCAGTGTGTCTCGTTTTTGCGTTTTCGGTTGCAAGTGTTTTATCTTAAAGTCTGGTAACCTAGATAAGTTTGAGTCTCACTCTTCTGATGGTATCTTTCTAGGTTACTCGACTTCTTCTCGTAGCTATAGGGTCTAGAGTGTTGATGCGCATAGGATCATAGAGACCTGTGATGTGACCTTTTATGAGACTAGCCTAGGAGCTAGACCTGATGTTTCAGGCTTTTCTTATCCCTCCGAGACCATCTTTGTAGAAGATGAGGATGATGGAGATGATGGTGTTCCACCGGATCCAGTTCCCTCTACACCTAAGGTGCCTCCTGTTTCCATTTCTGCACCTCAGGGAGACCAGTCCTTACCTTCCGACTCTCCTTCAGCGAGTGGCTCTGCTCCTACCTCTTCTGTGCATGAGGTAGAGGCCACTTCTGCTTCTGGTCCTCCCCGACATATCCAAAAAGCTCATCCACCTGATCAGATCATTGGTGATCTGTTTGAGCGGGTCACTCGCTCAAAATTAGGTTTATCTAGTTTCTGCCTTCACTCTGCCTTCGTTGCCTCCTTTGAGCCAAAAGATATTTCTCATGCATTATCCGATGAATCGTGGATTAATGCTATGCATGAGGAACTAGAGAACTTTGAGAGGAACAAGGTATGGCAGCTTGTCGAGCCCCCATCTAGTCATAATGTCATTGGGACCAAGTGGGTGTTCAAAAACAAGCAGAGTGAGGATGGGGTTGTCATTCGCAATAAGGCTAGGCTAGTTGCACAGGGCTTTTCTCAGGTTGAGGGTCTTGACTTTGAGGAGACCTTTGCCCCTGTAGCTAGACTAGAGGCTATTAGGATCCTGCTTGCATTCTCTGCATCCCAGGGCTTCAAGCTCTATCAAATGGATGTTAAGAGTGCATTCCTCAATGGCTATATTGAGGAAGAGGTTTATGTCAAACAACCTCCAGGATTCGAGAACCCTAAGTTTCCGAGTCATGTATACAAGCTCTCCAAAGCTTTGTATGGACTCAAGCAGGCCCCCAAAGCATGGTGTGAGAGGCTCAAGTCTTATCTTCTCGGCCATGACTTCAAAATGGGCATAGTAGAAAAACTCTGTTCATCAGACACCATGAGTCTCATTTTCTTCTTGTCTAGATTTATGTGGACGATATCATTTTTGGTGGCTCATCTCATTCGCTTGTGTCTCAGTTTTCTGAAGTGATGAGCACAGAGTTTGAGATGAGTATGATGGGCGACTTGAGCTACTTTCTTGGCTTCCAAATCAAGCAAACTCGGAAGGGTACTTTCTTGCATCAAGGCAAGTATACCTGAAAGACCGAGATGGCGACCAGAGGGGGGGTGAATGGTCCCAAAATAAATTTTCCCACCTCTTGGACAAATACTAGTCAAAAGACTCAATACTGCTTGTAAAGAACAAAGACTAGAACAACACAAGCAGTGTTCAGAAAACAGCACGACTCCAAAAGCTAATCTGTGATCTTGGCTTGCTCGTGAGATTCTAATGATCAAGATAGACTTGAATGCCTTCTCACACGTCACAGCAAGCAAGATAGCACAAGAGTAAACACCTAAACTCGATCAATTAAGAATTCATCATGAAGGGACAAAAGATCAGTTTCTTTGCAGAACTTGAACCAGGGTTGCTTAGAGAATTTGGATATGCTCTGAGTGAAGATTCATCCAATCAATCTCTCATTCTTTGCAACAAGAACCAGAAGCAAATCAAAACTAAAGAACTGCAAGTCACACGATTTACACACTTCAAGAACACACAGATTTACAACTTGCAATAAGAATAGAAGGATTGCCTAAATGATTGAAAGCATCGAATCAAGAGAAGAGTTCATAAACCATGAATTTCAACAAAGATTCAATAGCATGTAGAAGGAGATGAGGCAAATCCAAAATACGTAAAGTAAATTGCAAGTAAGTAAATGCAAAATTTAGATAGCAGAATTTAAGTGCGTAATGTAAATGTGTAAAGGAAATGAAACTAGAACATAAATGAAGAACATTTCATTTCTGGAAGGGAGGTTTACAAAGCCTCACAACAAAGTGGGCAAAACTCAAAAGAGCAAAAAAACCTCGAACCTTCCAAGAGGAGGCTGCCTACCCTCTATTTATAGTGACCTGGGATCAATTCCCACCCTTGGATGTCTTGCTTCAATCCTAAGCCAACTTCCAAGAGCCAGGATTTGATCCTTACACTGTCACTCTCAACAACTCTCAACTACACTCATGTACTTTCTTAGTACACTGACAAAGAAGCTACACTTTATCCACTACTTTATCTTCCGAATCGCAACCCTACAGCTCTCCTTGATCCAAGTAGTGATAAGCTAGCTTCTCCACTAATCTCTTGTCTCTTGAACTGCACCGACTTCATCTCCGCCATCTTCCGCGAACTTCCGCCAACTTGAACCTCCGGTCATCCCATGCCTAGTTCGACCTCCTTCGCCTCACCATGACCACCAAATGAAGTCCTACATTCACAAAGACAAGAAATCCTTCTTGGTTCCACCATGAACCCATCACAACAATTCGATCACGAGTTGGGGTTAGAAAAGACCAAAACGGACCAAAGCATTTCTACCCAATGCGCACAAGCTGTTTTCAACACAGCTGGATCTTCTCAATTTGTTATGATTTTATATGTTGTTCTACTGAAAATCTTGTCAAAATGAAAAAGTTGTGTTTCGAAATTATCTACAACTTTCATGTAGAGCACATAATTTTTCGAGCACAGGAAGACCCTCAAAAATGCATATTACTGCACGCTGGAAAATTGGTCCGTAGTACACGTGAGAACCATCGCGATTTGGTCCGTAGTACACATGAGACCCATCGCGATTTGGTCCGTAGTACACATGAGACCCATCGCGATTTGGTCCGTAGTACACATGAGAACCATCGAAATTTGGTCCGGCCAACACAAGAAGATCACAAAAATTTGGTCCGGCCAACACATGAAGATCACAAAAATTTGGTCCGGCCAACACATGAAGATCATAAAAATTTGGTCCGTCATACACATGAAGATCATAAAAATTTGGTCCGGCATACACATGAAGATCACAAAAATTTGGTCCGGCCAACACATGAAGATCATAAAAATTTGGTCCGTCATACACATGAAGATCATAAAAATTTGGTCCGGCATACACATGAAGATCACAAAAATTTGGTCCGGCCAACACATGAAGATCATAAAAATTTGGTCCGGCATACACATGAAGATCATAAAAATTTGGTCCGGCCAACACATGAAGATCATAAAATTTTGGTCCGGCCAACACATGAAGATCACATTTAAATACAAACTCAAATCTAAGCTATCCTAGATCATATAAAGTCAAATACTCATCACAAGCAAGGATGAACCTCCACATGGTCCTTCAATCTCCCCCTTGATGAGTATATTGACAAACCTTATAAAAGGCATAAATTTGAGTTTGAGTAAGATAAGAAGAAAGCAATTTGATTGCAAAAACACACATGGTCCAGAGAGAATAGACTGAGAACATGACCAAGTTGGTAAGACATATTTTAGAGCTAAATCAAGCAAAGAGCAAGCTTTCCACAAAAGGCTCTAAAATCAAATCATAAGCGCCAAATGTAATTATGTGATTATGATCCAAAAGAATTAGCAAAATTTTACAAAGATCATAAGAACCAAATTAGCTTTCACATTTTAATGATGCCTTTTCTACGATTTCTCCCCCTTTTGGCAATATAGGCATCAAAATGAAAATATCTCCCCCTTTTTATGTATGCATGAAATGCAACCTAAGGGAGCTTTGAGGATTATCCAAATGATCATAATGACAAGATATGACACCAAGCTTATCAATCTCAGATTATGACCAAACTAAGACATGTCCAAGTGCAAATAACAAATTTTGCTCATAAGCTAGGTTTTGAAAATGTATCTTTTTAGCAAGATTTGACAAGTGCAAAACTTAGCAAAGTTTCAAAACTAGAAGCAAAACCACTCAAGGATCAAATGGAAAACCTAGAGTTCAACCTACTCAACACTTTGGGGAATTTTGAAGTGCATATAAGGTCCTTCGAGCCTATTTTTCAATTTATGCAAATTTTCTGTAAAACTTCGAAAAACATAGCGGGGTGCAAATTTTTGACATTATTTGCATTCTTTACCCACTTATGTGTTTGATATTTGCATTTTTTTTATTGACTCAAGCCATTTTCGATCATCTCAAGAGTAACTCTTAAGAGAATGATCTTGGTCATACACAATATATTCCAAGTTCATCCCAAATGCAATGGGAGGCAGTCTCGAGAATATAAAGTGCTGAGATCAATTTTGTACAAAAGAGTCAAATTTTTTTTTAAAATTTTCAATTTAGCACATATGAGCAATTCTGAAGGACTCAAATATGGATCAAGCAAATTTCACCCAAGTTGCTATAGGGACCCTAGAGAAATCCAAAATTTCACAATTCATGGTAAAAGCCCCTAAAGAAGAAACTTAGTAAGCAAAAGCAACATGTTTCATCAAGTTTTCATTTAAAGTTTTTAAGTTTTTTTTTCAGATTTTAATTAACCTTAGCTTGATAAATGAACTTGGACATATCTAAGCTAGTGATTTTCTTCAAAAGATATAGCATTATGTATTTCACGAAGATTGAGTCAAATGCATAATAGACAAAGCTAAAAAAAAACAGAAAATGCAGTCTAAATGCAATGCATGAACAGATTCCCAAAACTCCCCCTCAACATATGAATCAATTTTAAGCTCAAATCTGGTTAAAGTTGAGTTATTATCAAGATTAGGCATAAAGAAAACCCAATTGAACTCAATAACAACCAGAAAAAAAGAATGAGGAGAAGAAGTCGAGAAAACTGCAAACTGGGTGGCTATTGGAAAAGATAGAAGAGACTCACTACGGCTTAGACTCTGACATAGGGAAGCTGACTCTAGATCCCAACTAAGGAGTGCACACAGACCCTGTCTACCCAGGAGGCCCAACACCTGCTAGACTTATAAGACTGTGAGGGAACTCAACCTAGAGAGAAGAGAGAACAGCTAATCACGCATGATAGCAACCTAAAGCACAAGATAAGATGTCCATACAAGGCATGCCAGAAGACTAAGTGAGTGAACTCAACTCAAGAAAACAAGCCCAAAGTTACCCAGAAGAAGAAAGGAAATGCTGGAAGAGAATATATAGTACATAATATACAAACCAGCTCCCTCTCAAGATAAGCCGTATGGGCTCACGACTCCAAGCTCACTCCTCAAGGAAATAAACCTGGAGCTATCCAAAGGCTTGGTGAAGATATCGGCTAACTGGAGGTCACTCTCTACAAATCAAGCGCGATATCTCCTTCTCCACATGGTCTCTAAGGAAGTGATATCTAATGTCAATGTGCTTGGTCCGAGAATGTTGCATCGGGTTTTTAGCAATGCAAATAGCGTAGTGTTGTCACGTAAAAGTGGCACACTCTCTATTTCTAACCCATAGTCCCGCAAGGTCGATCTCATCCAGAGCACTGCTACAAAGAATCGGTCTGCAAAGAACATACTCGGCCTCGGTGGTGGATGTGCAACCCTGCATCGCTTCCTAGATGACCAAGAAACAAGAGAAGTGCCAATGAATTGGCAAGTACGAAATGCTCTTCCTATCTATCCTACACCAAAGAAAGTCGGCATCGGAAAAGGCTCTAAGAGATAGACAAGAAGAAGAAGAGTACCAAATACCATAATCGGTGGTAGCACGAAGGTACTGAAGATGCGCTTGACCGCTGGCGGTGAGAGCGCGAGAGAAGCTTGAAATCGAGCGCATGGACACACAACAAAATGTATGTCCGGTCTCGAAGCGGTGAGGTACAAGAGAGAGCCGATCATGCTCAAACTCCTTTTGATCAGCGAGGCTCACCATCCTCATCGGGCTCGAGGACAGCAGGTGGCCATAGGAGTCATCACCGGCTTCCCATCGGACATATCAAGCGCCTCAGAGGTCACGTATATTTGCCTTGATGCAAGAAAGTACCCTCCCGAGTCTGCTTGATTTGGAAGCCAAGAAAGTAGCTCAACTCGCCCATCATACTCATCTCAAACTCTGTGCTCATCACCTCAGAAAACTGAGACACAAGCGAATGAGACGAGCCACCAAAAATGATATCGTCTACATAAATATGGACAAGAAGAAAATGAGACTCGTGGTGTCTGATGAACAGAGTTTTGTCTACTATGCCCATTTTAAAGTCATGGCTGAGAAGATAAGACTTGAGCCTCTCATACCATGCTCTGGGGGCCTGCTTGAGTCCATACAGAGCTTTGGAAAGCTTGTATACATGACTCGGAAACTTGGGGTTCTCGAATCCTGGAGGTTGCTTGACATAAACCTCTTCCTCAATATAGCCATTGAGGAATGCACTCTTGACATCCATTTGATAGAGCTTGAAGCCCTGGGATGCAGAAAATGCAAGCAGGATCCTAATAGCCTCTAGCCTAGCTACAGGGGCAAAGGTCTCCTCAAAGTCAAGACCCTCAACTTGAGAAAAGCCCTGTGCAACTAGCCTAGCCTTGTTGCGAATGACAACCCCATCCTCACTCTGCTTGTTTTTGAACACCCACTTGGTCCCAATGACATTATGACCAGATGGGGCCTCGACAAGCTGCCATACCTTGTTCCTCTCAAAGTTCTCAAGTTCCTCATGCATAGCATTAATCCACGACTCATCGGATAATGCATGAGAAACATCCTTCGGCTCAAAGGAGGCAACGAAGGCGAGTGAAGATGTAAGGAGGACAAACCGTTCTTGAGCGTGTGACACGCTCGAACAAATCGCCAATCATCCGATCGGAGGATGACGTCTCGAATATGACGGGAGGTCCAGAATGAGTAGCCTCTACCTCTTGAACAAAAGAGGTAGGAGCAGAGCCACTCATTGAAGGAGAGTCAAGGCAAGGGCCGGTCTCCCGAGGTGTAGAAATGGAAGCAGAGGCACCTCGGTGGAGAGGGACTGGATCCGGTGGAACACCATCATTTCCATCATCCTCATCTTCTTCAAAGACGGTCTCGGAGGGATAAGAAGAGCCTGAAATATCAGATCTAGCTCCTGGGCTAGCCTCATCAAAGGTCACATCACAGGTTTCTATGATCCTATGCGCATCAACACTCCAGACCCTATAGCTACGAGAAGAAGGCGAGTAACCTAGAAAGATACCATCGGAAGAGCGAGACTCAAACTTATCTAGGTTACGGACTTCAAGATAAAACACTTGCAACCAAAACGCGAAAATGAGACACACCGGGCTTTCGCCCATACCTCAACTCATAAGAAGTGCGATGCAAATGTGCTCTCAAAAACACGCGATTAGAAACATGGCAAGCGGTAGCTATAGCCTCACCCAAAACTTCCTAGAGTATCAGACTCATCTAGCATCGTTCGCCATCTCAACCGTGAGTCCTGTTCTTCCTTTCCACTATGCCATTCTCACGAGGGGCGTAGGGAGAAGAGAACGATGCTCTAAACCGGACTCACACAAAAACTCTCAAAGTAGGAATTCTTGAACTCAGTGCCATTATCACTGCGTATAGCTCGTAATGCACCGGGAGCTCAATGGACAACCTCTCGACCAAACCCCTGAAGTGAGAAAAGTCTCATCCTTCGAGGCCATGAAGAATACCCAAGAGTATCTAGAAAAATCATCAACGATGACAAGAACATACCACTTCCCTCCTGTTGTTGCACTCTAGCCGGACCAACAAAGGTGTCCATATGTAAAAGCTGTCCTGGTGCATCACCATCACTACGATGAATCGGAGGATGAGAAGCGAGAACCATCTTGCCATGTCGGCAAGGAGAGCAAACTAAGTCTTTGACCATCTTGAGTTTGGGCAAACCCGAATAAGATCGTGGTCGCTAACTCGGGTCAAATGATCAAAACCAATGTGACCAAGTCTCCTATGCCGAAGGAAAGATCACAGACTCGAAGCAATCAAACATCGAAGAGAGTCTCGGAAGAAGCGTAAAAATCAGCACGAAAGACTCTCCCAAATCTAGAAATCCATAAACTAACCCTCCCGATGAATCAAGGATTCTACAGGGCATTACTCTTGAAGCTTACCTCGAAAGAGTCATCGATAAGTCGAGAAACAGAGAGCGATTGTATTGCGACTTACTTACTAAGGCAACATCTTTAAGAATGAAATTTTGGTTATCTGGTGGTACCTTTAGCAATGACTCTACACAAGATGCATCCCCAAAAGTGATTAACTCATCACCGGGCTCGGACTAGGAAGAGAACCAACGAGAATCTCCGGTCATATGACGAGAACAACCGAGTCAACAATCCAAACATCGCCCTTCACCATCCGATTTAACTCGATCAAGACACAAGAGAGAAAGATGACTCAGTACTGGGATAGAGTGAAGACTTAGGAACCCAATACTGAACCATACGACACCTCAAAGTACCAGCCACAGAAGAAGACTGGACTCGAGTGTCTCTCTGACGCTCAACTCTCACATGATCAGAAGCAACTCTGGTAGATAATCTAGGAGTCAAAACTGGGTTGGCACGCCGTGGTGCAAAAGCCGGACCATCCCAGTAAGCCTGCCTAGATCTCCTACCAGTAAACACCTCACGCCGCTGATATCTACCTCGATGGGAAAAACGAGGAATATCAAGAGGACGGCGGAAAGACTGACCACGAGCAGCTACAGGACTAAAACCCGACTGAACAGCATGAAAACCAAGTCCTGAACGCTGCCCTAAAACAGGCGACTCTCTAACCTGTCTAAAAGCAGTATGTGCTTTAGAAGCACTCAGAGTCTGGGGATGACCCTGAAAACCTCTAAAAGCAGCAACATGCTCACGCCTGATGATCTTGGCGCGCCTGAAGCAAAAATCCACTAGGTGACCATCTTTCTTACAGAAGGTGCATGAGTACTTCGCCTTGTTAGAGGCAGAAGCAATAGGAGTAACACCCTTCTGGTCAGAAGTCCTATAGACAACCCCAGCAGACCTAAACTTGGTGGTGCTCACTCTGGGAGCTACCACAATCTCACCACTCTTGGAGTCGCACACAATGGTGGGAGGATGCGCCCGAGCGTGCTCCAAGGGATCAAATCCTAGACCTTGATTGAATCTACTAATCTTGGATTGGTCTAGAATAAGATTGAGCTTCTTCTTGCCTCCAACAAACTTCTCGAGAGTGCTCATAAGATACTGACAATCTCGAAAGAAAGAGGCACAAGAAGAACAGGGGGAAGAAGAAGAAGAAGAACCAGAAAGATGAGCTCTCTCAACACGTGCATTTTGTTCCCTTAGCACGGCTGCCTCAATCTTGAGGGCCTCACAAGAAACGCAAGGGGCATTTCTAATCCTAAGAGTTTGGTCTTCTAACTTCTTTCTAAGCTCAACATGGATTTTATCCATATCATCCTTAACCCCAACACACAAAGAGTAACCAATTTTTGACTTAACTAGTAAGTCCTTAGCAAGTTGATCACACTTGACATTCAAAGCATTATTGTCAAGTTTTAGTTGCCTTCAACTCTCACATGAGCTGACTGGATCCTTAGAAGCATGCAATTCAAGTTCATCATTCCTAGCAAAAAGCTTTCTAAGGTGTGAGCTCATGGCATCAATTTCAGTAAGCAGTTTAGGGCACTTGTCACAAGAAGCATTTGAGCAGGAGAAAAGCTAGCATCAGTAGGAATATCAAAGGTAACAGAACTAGCATTCTTCAACTTCAGATTCTCAAGATCAACAAGCACACTATCATGCAACTTCCTTAGGTTCTCCACTCCACAAGCAAAGCATCACAGAGTACAGACTATCGAGTCTCGGGAGGAACATGATTTAAGTAAAGCTAACTCCCGAGACAGGCTATCTACCTCCTTCTCTAACTCCAAACACCTCGACCTAGCCTTAGCATGAAACTTGCCTAATTTACAGAAGGCATTATTTAACTCGTCGTAGTTGGGTACCTGATCCGTGTCACTGTACAGCTCGGAGTCGCTCACTTCAATGGCGCTTGCCATGAAGCACATGCCGGAGAAATCGTCACTCTTCACCTTCTCTTGCGGATCGTCCTCGCTTGCATCGCTCCAGTTCTCAGTGTCGAAGAGCTCGATGTCGTCCAGCGCGGCGAGGACCCGGTGAAAGAGCTTCTTGTTCTTGGCAAAGTTGTGGTACTTCTTCTTCGTCGGCTCACGAGCTGGGGCCTTCTTGTTGCGGTTCTTGTCGGTGTAATCGTTCTTGCCCGAACCGCCTTGTTCGCTCTTGCCCTTCTCCAGCTTGGGGCAGTTTGCTCGAATGTGGTTGGGGCCACCACACTCGAAGCAGGTGATCACGCCACCTCTCTCTCTTACCCTCTTGTAGGCATGAGAAAATTTGCGAGCAAGAAGAGCAAGCTCATTTTCTGGAAATTTTTCCAGTTGATTATCGCTTAGCTCGCAAAGGGTGGAGAGAGAGAAACCACAAGAAGAGTCAGAAGAGGAAGATCCAATGGGATCGGTGACCAAGGCCATCGACTGAGATTTCGTCTTCCACGAGACGACGTCGATCTCATGAGTCTTGAGGCGAGAATACAGCCCGTCAAGAGTCAAGGTCGATAGGTCGGTGGTGTCCTTGATGGTGGTCACTTTCATTTCCCAAACACGAAGATCGAGTGCGGTCAAAAAATGTCGAGCATTATCCGAGTCAGGGTATATGCAACCGACTGCTCGGAGGTCGCTCAAAATCTTCGTAAACCGACCAAAGCACTCGTCAAGACTCTCACCAAAGATGTCGTTCAAACTTGTTGAACTCACGCTTGAATTGGTCCTGTCGAACCGTCTTGATTTGGGTAGTGCCCTCATGGTAAGCATCGAGGGTTACCCAAATCTCATGAGCAGAACGAAGGTGAGAAATCCTGTCATACTCACTTCGGCTAAGACCCTGTATGAGGATGTTCCTTGCCTTAGCGTTCGCCTCAAAGTCAGCCATATTGCCGGTCGTGACGTTTTCATCGGCAGGAACCTCATATGGGAGTTTTACCTTCTGCCATATCAGGAAGCCCTGGGCAGTGATGTATGACTCCATGCGTGACTTCCAGAATGGAAAATCGACTCCAGAGAAAATGGGTGGCTTGGTGGAATACTTGTCCATCGCCATGGCTCTTGAGACCGGTCAAGATCTATGAAAGAGCAAAACCAGCTCTGATACCAATTGAAAGACCGAGATGGCGACCAGAGGGGGGGTGAATGGTCCCAAAATAAATTTTCCCACCCCTTGGACAAATACTAGTCAAAAGACTCAATACTGCTTGTAAAGAACAAAGACTAGAACAACACAAGCAGTGTTCAGAAAATAACACGACTCCAAAAGCTAATCTGTGATCTTGGCTTGCTCGTGAGATTCTAATGATCAAGATAGACTTGAATGCCTTCTCACACGTCACAGCAAGCAAGATAGCACAAGAGTAAACACCTAAACTCGATCAATTAAGAATTCATCATGAAGGGACAAAAGATCAGTTTCTTTGCAGAACTTGAACCAGGGTTGCTTAGAGAATTTGGATATGCTCTGAGTGAAGATTCATCCAATCAATCTCTCATTCTTTGCAACAAGAACCAGAAGCAAATCAAAACTAAAGAACTGCAAGTCACACGATTTACACACTTCAAGAACACACAGATTTACAACTTGCAATAAGAATAGAAGGATTGCCTAAATGATTGAAAGCATCGAATCAAGAGAAGAGTTCATAAACCATGAATTTCAACAAAGATTCAATAGCATGTAGAAGGAGATGAGGCAAATCCAAAATACGTAAAGTAAATTGCAAGTAAGTAAATGCGGAATTTAGATAGCGAATTTAAGTGCGTAATGTAAATGTGTAAAGGAAATGAAACTAGAACATAAATGAAGAACATTTCATTTCGGAAGGGAGGTTTACAAAGCCTCACAACAAAGTGGGCAAAACTCAAAAGAGCAAAGAAAACCTCGGAACCTTCCAAGAGGGAGGTGCCCTACCCTCTATTTATAGTGACACAGGATCAATTCCCACCCTTGGATGTCTTGCTTCAATCCTAAGCCAACTTCCAAGAGCCAGGATTTGATCCTTACACTGTCACTCTCAACAACTCTCAACTACACTCGGTACTTTCTTAGTACACTGACGACAAGCTACACTTTATCCACTACTTTATCTTCCGTAATCGCAACCCTACAGCTCTCCTTGATCCAAGTAGTGATAAGCTAGCTTCTCCACTAATCTCTTGTCTCTTGAACTGCACCGACTTCATCTCCGCCATCTTCCGCGAACTTCCGCCAACTTGAACCTCCGGTCATCCCATGCCTAGTTCCAGCCTCCCTTCGCCTCACCATGACCACCAAATGAAGTCCTACATTCACAAAGACAAGAAATCCCTTCTTGGTTCCACCATGAACCCATCACAACAATTCGATCACGAGTTGGGGTTAGAAAAGACCAAAAACGGACCAAAGCATTTCTACCCAATGCAGACAAGCTGTTTTCAACACAGCTGGATCTTCTCAATTTGTTATGATTTTATATGTTGTTCTACTGAAAATCTTGTCAAAATGAAAAAGTTGTGTTTCGAAATTATCTACAACTTTCATGTAGAGCACATAATTTTTCGAGCACAGGAAGACCCTCAAAAATGCATATTACTGCACGCTGGAAAATTGGTCCGTAGTACACGTGAGAACCATCGCGATTTGGTCCGTAGTACACATGAGACCCATCGCGATTTGGTCCGTAGTACACATGAGACCCATCGCGATTTGGTCCGTAGTACACATGAGAACCATCGAAATTTGGTCCGGCCAACACATGAAGATCACAAAAATTTGGTCCGGCCAACACATGAAGATCACAAAAATTTGGTCCGGCCAACACATGAAGATCATAAAAATTTGGTCCGTCATACACATGAAGATCATAAAAATTTGGTCCGGCATACACATGAAGATCACAAAAATTTGGTCCGGCCAACACATGAAGATCATAAAAATTTGGTCCGTCATACACATGAAGATCATAAAAATTTGGTCCGGCATACACATGAAGATCACAAAAATTTGGTCCGGCCAACACATGAAGATCATAAAAATTTGGTCCGGCATACACATGAAGATCATAAAAATTTGGTCCGGCCAACACATGAAGATCATAAAATTTTGGTCCGGCCAACACATGAAGATCACATTTAAATACAAACTCAAATCTAAGCTATCCTAGATCATATAAAGTCAAATACTCATCACAAGCAAGGATGAACCTCCACATGGTCCTTCAATACCCGTGACCTCCTAAGACGCTTCGATATGTCTTATGGGAAGTCGGTGATGACTTCTATGGCCACCACTGCTGTCCTCGAGCCCGATGAGGATGGTGAGCCTGCTGAACAAAAGGAGTTTCGGAGCATGATCGGCTCCCTCTTGTACCTCACTGCTTCGAGGCCGGACATATATTTCGCTGTGTGTCTGTGCGCTCGATTTCAAGCTTCTCCTCGCGCCTCTCACCGCCAGGCGATCAAGCGCATCTTCAGGTACCTTCGTGCTACCACTGATTATGGTATTTGGTACTCTTCGTCTTCTTGTCTATCTCTTAGAGCCTTTTCCGATCTTGACTTTGTTTGGTCAGAGGATAGATAGGAAGAGCACTTCGGCACTTGCCAATTCATTGGCACTTCTCTTGTTTCTTGGTCATCTAGGAAGCGATGCGAGGTTGCACACCCACCGTGAGGCCGAGTATGTTCTTTGCAGACCGATTCTTTGTAGCAGTGCTCTGGATGAGATCGACCTTACGGGACTATGGGTTAGAGACAGAGAGTGTGCCACTTTTCTCGTGACAACACTTCACTATTTGCATTGCTAAAAACCCAAGCAACATTCCAGACCAAACACATTGATATTAGATATCACTTCCTTAGAGACCATGTGGAGAAGGGAGATATCGCGCTTCATTCGAGAGAGTGACCTTCAATTAGCGATATCTTCACCAAGCTTTTGGATAGCTCCAGTTTGTTGCCTTGAGGAGTGAGCTTGAGTCGTGAGCCCTTACGGCCTTTCGTGAAGGGGAGCTGGTTTGTATATTATGTATTATATGTTTTCTTCCAGTTTTTCTTTTCTTTGTGCTTCTTCTGGGTGACTTTGGGCTTGTTTTCTTGAGTTGAGTTCACTCACTTAGACTTCTGGCATGCCTTCTATGGACCTCTTATCTTGTGCTTTAGGTTGCTATCATACGTGATTAGCTGTTCTCTCTTCTCTCTAGGTTGAGTTCCCTCATAGTCTTATAAGTCTAGCAGGTATTGGGCCTCCTGGGTAGACAGGGTCTGTGTGCACTCCTTAGTTGGGATCTAGAGTCGGCTTCCCTATGTCAGTCACTGGGAAGATAAGAGCGAGTCTAAGCCATAGTGAGTCTCTTATATCTTTTCTATGCTCTATAGCCATCTAGTTTTGTAGTTTCTCGACTTCTTCTCCTTATTCTGTTTTTCTGGTTATTATTGAGTTCATTCGGTTTTTCTTTGTGCCTAATCTTAATAATAACTCAACTTTAACCAGATTTGAGCTTAAAATTGATTCATTTGTTGAGGGAGAGTTTGAGAATCTGTTCGTGCATTGCATATAGACTGCATTTCCTGTTTAATGAGCTTTCTCTATTATGCAATTGATTTCTTCTTCATGCTATACACCATGCTGCATCATATGGAGGAAATCACTAGCTCAGATATGTCCAAGTTCATTTAACTTGCTAAGTTTTAAAATGAAAAAAGTCTTAAATGAAAAACTTGATGAAACTTGTTGCTTTTACTTGCTAGGTTTCTTCTCTAGAGGTTTGTGCCATAATTTGAGAAATTTTGGAGTTCTCTAGAGTCCCTATAGCAACTTGGGTGAAACTAGTTTGATCCATGCTAGAGTCCTTCAATTGCTCATGAATCATTGTGCTAAAAATAAAAATTAAACAAAATTGACTCTTCTTGTGCACATACGACTCAACACCTTGCATTCACAAGACCGCTTCCCATTGCACTTGGGATGAACTTGGAATACATCATGTTTGACCTAGACCATCCTCTTAAGAGTTCATCTTGAGATGGTCGCATATGGCTTGAGTCAATTGGTTGTCAAAAGAAAATGCAAATAAATTAAAAACAAAGACATATATGGGTAAAGAATGCAAATAATGTCAAACATTTGCACCCCTCTATGTCTTGTATGATGATAAATCAAAACTTGTATTAAGTGATAAATGAGCCCGAAGAACCTTGTATGCTCTTCTAGATTCCCCAAAGTGTTGAGTAAGTTGAACTCTAGGTTTTCCTTTTGATCCTTAGAGTGGCTATTCTTCTATTTTTGAAACTAAAGCTAAGTGTTGCACTTGTCAAATCTTGCTAAAAATGAAATATTCAAAACTAAGCTCGTATTTGCACTTGGACATGTCTTAGTTTAGTCATCTTCTGAAATTGACAAGCTTGGTGTAATATCCTTCCATTTTGATCAATTGGATAATCTTCAAAGCTCTTTCGATTGCATTTCATGCATACATAAAAAAAATTGATGCCTATATTGCCAAAAGGGGGAGAAAATGTAGAAAAGGCATCACTAAAAAGATAAAAATGTGAATGCTTATTTGGTTATTATGATCTTTGTAAAACTATGCTACTACTTCTGTTGGATCATAATCTCATAATCACATTTGACATGTTTAGTTGGATTTTAGAGTTTTTATTGAAAACTTGCTCTTTCTTAAATTTAACTCTAAAATCTAAATTCCTCTTCGTCAACTTGGTCATGGTTCTAATTTCTATCTCTGGACCAAGTTTGGCTTTGCAATCAAATTGCTTTCTTCTTCTCTTATTCAAACTCAAATTTATGCCTTTTGTGTGGTTTGTCAATATACACATCAAGGAAGAGATTGAAGGACCATGTGGAGGTCCATCCATGTTTGTGATGAGTATTTGACTTTATTTGAGCAAGGTGCGCTCAAGTTTGAGTTTGATTTGGATTGATTTTCAAAATGAAGCAATTTGAGCTGTCTCTGCCAGGAGTGGCAGTACCGACTGTATGGGCGCGGTAGTGATGAGTTGGATGGTTTATTGCATATCATTGTAGGCATTGCTATGAAAGGTTTTTCCTTGTCTTTGATGGTTGCAGGGCGACGGTGCTAGGTCATGGTGAGGCGGAGGATGACCGGGACTAGGCGAGCAGAGTCGGAGGTCCAGACGGTTGGGAGATCGCAGGAAGATGATCGGAGACGGAGTCCGGGCAAGTCAAGAAGACAAGGAAAGGAGTTGATGCTAGCTAGATGCCGCGTGGATCAATTAGGGCCGTCGGATTGAGGTCTAGTTGATAGGTTAGCGGGTCTAGGTAGTATGCTTTGGAAACCGTGCAAGAAAACCCGGTATGTGTGTGGGTTTTGGGTTAGCCCTTGCATGGCTGTGTGTGTGGATTAATCCTAGCCCTTAGATGAGTGCTCTAGGGTTGAGGGACTCATCCATGGGTGGTAGGTGGCCCAAGAGTAGTATAAATAGGGGTGGAGGGGTAGCCTCCTTCCCTTGAAGGTTTTGAGGTTTGTGAATGCTCCTTTGAGCTTTACCCACATGAAAGTGAGGCTTTGTAACCTCTCCTTCCAGAAATGAAAGTTTTATCCATCCACCTCTGAATTTATTTTGCGCATTTACATTATGTCTTTACTTTACGCAATTTAAATTCAGCATTTACTTTCCATAATTACATTCTCGCAATTTACTTTCATGTAATTTGGATTTGCCTCCCCTCCTTCTAAATGCTGCTGATCTTGGATGTTTTGAGTGTGTTCATATGGTTTTACATCTCTTTTGCACTCTTGGATTGAGTAGAGAACATCTTTTCTTTCAAGTTCCAACTTTGTTCAGAACTTGTTCTTCGCGCAGCAGTCAGTGTTTAATTTCTATAAACATTTAAAAAAATCTTTTTCAAGTGATTCTTGTTGGAGGAGGTGCGGGACTCTGACATACACTTTCATAAAAAATTTGGAGTTCACTTGTTGCACCGTTTGGGCGCCATGAGGTGAAAACCGAGCCCCAAACTTTCTGCTCGAAGTTCTTGACCAGACTGTGTTCTTAGATTTTTCCTGTTTTTTCTGTATGGATTTTTGAGGAGAAGTTTGGTGGAGTTGTTCATGACTCTGATTCTCATAGGAAGAAAAAGTCTCAAAATTTTGTGAGCTGCAGAAACCCACCAACCTCCTGTGCAAATTGAGGACAAGTTCTGGAAATTCTGCTTTTGCTTTTTTGAAAGTGACTTTTGTGATTTGAATTGATGTCCTTTCTAAAAGCAAGAGTTTGAATTGATTCCTCTTTATCTTGGACACTAGACAACCAGTATTGTGACTCAAAAATCCCCACATATTTTATGGTACTTATCCATGCAAGCTTGGAGTACACATAGTTGTCTAGTTTTTCAGGTTTTTCACGATTTCCTTTGAGCGATCTTGTCGAGGTTTTTGTTGGAGTATTTTGGGGGGAATTTTATTTGCGACCATTCACCCCCCTCTGTTCGCCATCTCGGTCCTTCAAATCTATATATACATGAATGCACACATCTAGGGGGAATTGATAATTTAACTTGATGTTTCAATTGTATTAATCCATGTCCTCTTGCCATATAATATGATCAAGACTTTGAAACAATATTTTGAGTATATATACTTGTGTAGTTGTAGTATACTCATGCTAATATAGGATAAACTCATATGCAATCTAAGATTGATTATATGCATATTGATTCCATGTTCAATTAGTTATATGCACATATTTAATGGAGTTTGTTTTATAGTTGATGGTCTAAATGTATTGATCCCTTTCCATCACTCAAACATATTTGGTTCATTACTAACCATCATATTCCGTATATGAGACTTGTGTAGTTATATATACTCATGTCAATTTAAATGAAGTTTAAATTGAGTTTGGTTGTCTTTCAATCAATCAAAGAACATTTCATCATGTGTTGATGGTGTCTCTTTGTTGATTAAGGACAAACAAAAAGTTCTTGAGTATAATAAAGCATTAGTTGCATCAAAGTACTCAAGACACCTTTAAATCATTCAAATTAATTTTAGTTGTACTCAATCGATCTTGGAGGCATCCATTATGTGCTAATGGAGTGCAAATGATGATTAAGACAACCGTATTTGTTGGACTAACAATCTTCAATGAGTTGTGAAGTAGGTTGAGTCTAAGAAGATAAAGAATCGAGAACGAGAAGTTATCACGTGTTGATGAGCTTCAAGAGGTGATCCTGAAGTGAAGAGAAGGGCTAGAGAAGGTTCATCATGTGTTGATGAACAAGAAGAAGAAGATTCAATCCTGGAGAAAAGATGATTAGAAATCATAGAAGCTCCAAGTGGATAGCTAGAGGCAAAGGTATAACTAGCTAGGGCTAAAGATGTGTTTCTAGTCTTTTACCTATCTCGGTGTTTGGATGGGAGACCGGGTTGTTAGTTAGGTGCCGTACTATTAAGAGGGGTTGATTCATTTAGCTTGAGCTTCATCATATATTGATGAACTCAATCCAGTTCACTCTAGCACTGGATTTTGCATGAGCAAAGTATTTACATGTGTTACAAATAAGGGAGTTCATGCTTGCTTCTTATTGAATCTAAATTGATTTGGTTTTTGCATAAAACTATGGATTTTCATGTGTTGCAAAAGGGATATAGCTTATGCAATGTTGTTTATGTAGTTATTGCTTGGAGCTAAGTTTTGCATGTGTTGCAAAAGGAAAGAGCTCAAGCAATTTGGTTTAAAGTGGTTGCATGGAGCTAAAGATTTGCATGTGTTGCAAATAGAGAGCTCATGCACTTATGTTTGAGTTTTGGTTTGCTTGGAGCTAAGATTTGTATGAGTTACAAAAAGGAGAGCTCAAGCATTTGGTTTTAAATGTTTGTTGTTTGCATGAAGCTAGGTATTTGCATGTGTTGCAAATAGAAAGCTCATGCATTTAAGACTTAGCTTGTGACTTGATCATGTGTTGATCATTACAAAGCTAAGAGAGGCTTATGCTTTGTGTTTGCAAAATATGTTTTTTGTTGATTTTTTATTTGCAAATGTGTTTTGCAAATAAGCTGGAGGTTATGGGTTTCGATCATAAAGCATGTGCTGGCATTTGCAAATGTGTTTTGCAAAGTTTTGGGATCATGTGTTGATCCTTACATGGCTAGATGATTAATCTCATAGGTTCTCAGTTTATTTGCAAATGTGTTTTGCAAATAAGTTGTGCTTAATGTGATTCTTTGGAGAATATGAATTGGGTTTGCAAATGTGTTTTGCAAATTGCTTAATCATGTGTTGATCATCATATGGCTCAAAGAATCAATCATTATTAATGTTTGATTCGAAAAGAAAAGATTTTTGGGAAAAATCTGTTTCTGATCTGGGAGGCCGATCATACCGCCCCTAGTTGGCCGGTAGCACCGCTAGGCCGGTGCTACCGCAGTTTGGCAGGTAGCACCGGAGATCTGGTGCTACCACCCCTCTGGCCAGTGTGAATATTCTAGAGAGGCTATTTTTGGGCAGATTGGCAGTCCAGTGCTACCGCTCCTCTGGCCGGTGTGAGAAATCTAGAGGAGGTGTTTTTGTGGTCGACTCAAGGCTGGTGCTACCAGGGTGGAAGCCTGTGGTACCGCCCGAGCGGTAGCACCGCTCCCAGTTGGCCAGTGCTATCGGAAGTTTTGCACAATGGCTAGTTTTCTAACCGTTGGCCTCTAGGCTGGTGCTACCGGGCCTATTAGGACGGTAGCACCGGATTTACTGAGTTTTTTCAGATCTTGCCCCCAACAGCTAGTTTTGACTTGTAGGCTATAAAAGAAGACCTTAGGGGGTAATGACTGGTTGCTGGTTCATTTGGGTGTTTGTAGGGGTGAAGTGTATGTGTTGCCTTCTCCAAATTGCTTCTTAAGATAAGAGTGAGCCCTAATTGCATGTGTTGCAATTAGGAAGAGGATTGAGAGCTTCTTGTGCATGTGTTGCACTTGAGGGGAGCCTTGTGCATGTGTTGCGCTCGGTGATCACCATTATATATGTGTTGTACTTGGTGGAGCTCAAGCTAGAGGGCTTGACTTCTTGGTGTTTGCCGACACCTAGACGGTATAGCGGCGTCGTGCGCGGGAGTTCTCAACGGAGGTTGTGAGAAGCCCCGGCAAAGTTTGTGAAGGTTGGAGCTCGCCTACCCAGGAGGAAAAAGGAGTTACTACTAATGGATTCGGGGTGGGTGCTCAATGTGTAGAGCCGGTCCAATGTGTTTGAGCTAATCTCAACGTGGACTAGGAGAGATCGGCAAGTCTCTGAACACAACGGTAAAAAGTATCGTGTCTCTTGTGTTTGCATTCTATTCTTTATTTATATTCAAGCAATTTATATTCATAGAAATAAATTGATTGATTGCTTGTCTTTAGGATTGCAATTTATTGTTAGAAACATAATTAGTTAGTGCACTTAGTAGGTCTAATTGATTTAGGCCTTCATTGTCAAAACCTTAGTTTATTGCTTCCGCATTATTTATTGTTAAGGTTTTGTCATTAGAGTGCTAGGTGTTTGTTTAATTAGAGTAGAAGAATTTTTAATATAGCCTATTCACCCCTCTAGTCGGTATCCTCGATCTTAACCTTAGACATTGGGTAATCCTCGTTGATAACCTGTCCCCCGAGTCCAGATCATAGTCACTTTGGTGGCGGCTGGCCAAAGAGCAGTATGAGGTGAGTTACCTTGTGAATCAACCAAAATCAGGGCATTTTAGCCAGATGGAACTTGATTGGCTGATGAAGCTACCAAAGTTGGTGCCACCTGATTAGATGAACTCTGAATTGGCAATTGCGGACGTTGATTTCCTATGACGGGTGGTGCCGATAGATTAGCATTGGCCAATAAATAGGCTTGAGATCCAGCCAAAGTTCTGTCAGTATGTCCAAATATTTGTTTGATAGTCAGGCATATCGATGCCATTGTCGATACGTTCGATGCAGCATGATGCAGATTGGATGTAGAAGTTGTCTACTGACTATTCTTGATGAGATTTGTCATAAAATCCAATGCATTAAGAGAAAACACAAGAAATCGTGCTAGTTCAGGAGCTGGCGTAAAAAACATCTCCAGTGAAGCTGCGAGTTCCTGTAATAGACCTTCCATACAAGCATAAAAGAGAGGATCAAAGGTGCTCACAAACATTGATGGGTTGTTCATAAGAGTGATATTGCACAGATTGATTGACAAGATCACTGAACTGGCCTTTGGTAACTTGATAAATGCTCAGCAAACTTGTTGAAGTTGATACCAGGATCAGAAAATTCTACAAAATCGGTGAAATCCTTGAAGTGGTAGTCGAGATCAGATCCTCTACACTAGAGAGAGCTTCCTCACTAGGAATGATTTGACCATAACACTGCCTGGCAAAACAACACCAAAATCTCCTTGTCAATTCCTTCAGCTTCTGAGTAAACTCAGTTTGCGCTTCCTTAGAAAGTTCTTCGATCTCCAGAAGAATAATATTTTCTTCGGTGACATCGAAACTACCCAATGCTTTCTAGGAGCCGATGAATCGTCATTAGGCTTTGGCCACATCTTGATCTTGATCAGATGATTTAGGTCTCATCGAGCATGTCAAGAGTGTTTTGTTGATGGAAAATTCTTGATAGCATTACCGCGTCCCTATGATGGGTGCTCTCTAACAGTGTATACGACATGCCATCCGATTTTTCACCAAATTGGCAAAGTTCAAGATAGGTAAACCTGAACGATAGTTGATCCGGGACGAAATGTCGATGCAAAGCTATAAAAAACTGGAACGAATCTTGAAATAAGGGATATGTGTAATTCACAGATTGATCAACACGTTGATGCGAAGTAATATTGATCAGAATTGAATTATGAATGTAAGATTCTATTATCTAGGCCTACTTCTAAGGTACATGAAAAGTAAATGTAAAATGGTAGTAAAGGCGTGTGCGTGTTTTTCAATCAACCGATTTAGGGTATTATAGCCTAAAACATCTGACTCGATCTTGGATTGTGCTTTAAGTCTCCATCTTTGTGCCGACTCGACCTTTCCTTGGATAGAGTCCATGTTCGTCTACAAATCTTCTTGCTTTCAATCTCCCATTGGCGATTTTCTTTTTTGCATCTACCTCTGCTTAGTCGGCATCTTCTGAAGGCTTCTTAGCGTGGCCGATACTTGATCCTAATTAATTTTTGGCAAGTCCTGATATTTCCTTATAATTACGTCAAATGCTAAAAATACTTTTGCTAACTATTTTACCAGCCAAAATCTAACGTCAACAACTGAGATTACATAAATATAAAAAATTTACAAAAATACCTAATTTTGATTGATTTTTTTTAATTCAATCACGGTTAGCTCAATCGCTAGATTGCCCATCTGACTGCACATTCATAATAGGGATACGAAAGGCATAAGATGCTACTACCCCTACGAATCTTTGCACCACAGCACCCCAACCCAAAGTCGAATCGCCATCTGGGTTGCTAAACCCCAGCTGCCTCGACAGAAACACACTAATTGAGCCGGGTTTTTGTTGGCCATGGATGGCTCTCGCGTCGCGTGGCCGTGGACGTATGCTGGTGAAGAAGTGTACACAGCTGGATGCAGCCATGCACGCAGGATGAGAGGAGGGAGAGGCGAGCCGTGAGCGTGTGCCAGGCAGGCTGGAACGGCATCCCGACAGGGCGACTCGACGTTTTGGACTCACGAGGTCGGACTGATCTCAAAGCGCGTCGGGGATTTATGGACGTCTTCAGGTGCTGAACTGCAGGATTTACGTCTTCGGATAGGATTCTTGTACGTGGGCCGTGCGCTTCTCGTCTCTCCCACCCGCTGTCGTCCCCACAACGCGCGCTCCGTGGCTAGCATCCTGTTGGGGTCAGGTACTGCATTAACGATAGGTCTCCTTTTGATCTATAGTCACAAATGTGATAAGATTTTTTTTACCATCCAGATTCTACGTATCATTAACTTAAAAAAAATGTGGTAAAACTTATTTTTCTAGTCAAAGTGTGGCTTTAATTTTGATAACTTAACCTTAGGCAAGTTTGACAAAAAAAACTATAACTAAACATGGTGTTTGCATCAGAATTTGGCAAGACATGGCTAATTTATCAAGCTAAAAATAAAAGTGATATTTTTGGTCAATATCAGTTAAAAGAAGGAAATGTTAAATTAAAGATATAATTATAACCGATATTGATTCAAAGATGGAAATTTTGTCTGTGTAAAGGCCGATACGGATCATGGTCAACAACGCATCGGAGAAGGATACGATCGGCCGATGCACTGTAAAAGATAGTCGAGGGTGAGCAGAATAGAACAACAATCAATCAAACAACTCGCATATACTTTTTATTTACTTTCCTGTCAACTAGGAGTAGCTATGTAATTTAGAATCTCTTTTTGTAATCCGATTTTGATCAATAAAGTTGTGCATCGCCGATTGTTGGTCATCCTCGATTATGCTAGGTTTGATTTTCTT
The DNA here is from genome assembly GCA_036346275.1 of Otatea glauca. NCBI lineage: Eukaryota > Viridiplantae > Streptophyta > Magnoliopsida > Poales > Poaceae > Otatea > Otatea glauca. The sequence goes on from CM070715.1 coordinate 25,107,711, forward strand.
CGATCTTGTTGCACATCGTCTTTTTCAGAAAAATCTAATTTTTACCATCTAATCAGCCTTAATTGGCTATTTAGACTTATCACTACCCTTGATTTAATCGGCTTTTGGTAGCTATCTAGATATTTGCTGATTGTTGCACTAGATCGGTTTTGAGAGTATTTTTTCATCTATCTTGCCGATTATAAGATCAAATCGGCTAGCACGCTCTAAACCCTTTGAATCCGGCGTTCTCATGTGTTTGGACCGATCAATCCGTCGTTATATTTTTCGGCGTCAATAGATGGCAACCTTAGTATATAAACCAAACAGGCCCTAACTCTGTCCTCCTCTTTCTTCTTGCTCCGTCTATTCTCCTCACTGCTCTCCCCACAATGCCCTGTTGGAGATATGCCCTAGAGTCAATCATAGAGATTATTATATTCCCTTATATTCATGATTTATTATCTCGTTCCTTAAATAATGTTGTTATTATTTATTAACAAGTATGTAAATTGTTTGTGAAACTCTATATATGACCTTGTAATGGTTATTTTAAAAATGATCCCTAGCCGATATGAGAATACATATGAATAGACTAGCATATGTATTGGTTGATGACTATGTGTTCACGGGTTATGGATATGGAGATATCAAACCAATAATTTGAACACATGTTAGAGAACATGGAGTTGGATCGACCCACCTTAAGACACTATGAGAGTGTTATAATCTTTCTTGTCATTAGTTGGTCTCATATATAATGTGTATACTATATCCTTAAACTTGAGGTTGATGCATGTACTCGAAATGTGTAATGACTTACTTAGAGGTTGCCAAATGCTACTCTATAACTAGGTAGTTATAAAGGTGGCTTTCGGGTTTATCGTGAAGTATGTTGCGATGCATGGTTAATCAGGATGGGATTTGCCCATCTAGACAACAGGAGAGATATCTCTAGGCCTCTCGAGTGGTCAGATTCTGGAAATGCATGACTATGCTACTCACGGTTAAAGAGTTAATTGTAGTTGGGGATTCTGAATCACGTAATCGAGAAAGAGTGATCGAGCTATCTAAATAAGGATGGTACATACTCGCCTTGAGTTTGACCGATATCATAAGGCAAAGGGAAATGCATATATCTAAGTATTGTTAAGGTTCGTCCGATGTGAACTTTACATATATTTGGGAATCGGCATGTCCTGCTAGAGACTGCTACCAATTAATGATCGAGTAAGAGTACTCGGACCATGTCTAAGTATATGTGAATCTAAAGAGTTGCACGTTTAAAAGGTTGGGACTTAATTCGGATGGTGATCCGAAATTTGATGGACTTTGAGTTCCTTATAGGTATTTAATGTAAAGACCCATTGTGGAGCATCTATATAAAAAGAGAGGTGGTGGCTTTAAGGTTAAGAACAACAGGAATTCAAAATTTTTAAAACTCTAGTCGTCACACCTCCTTCGCCTAAAATCGCGTAGTTGGCGCTAGCACTCTGGCGTGTGGCGTCCCTGCTCTATACGTGTGGATACCTTAGAGACATTACTGCAAAGCTTCAACGTTAGAACGATCCGCAACCTGTGACAGTTACGAGGAGTGTTGGAGGAGGTGCGAGGCTAGTACGACTACAACCGCACCGATACGATACATCGACTCTACTTCCGTTACGGATCTGCACGTCTAGTGGTAATTCCAGAATCTATAATTTATAATGGTTTCTTGGTTATATGATATAAAAATTTTAAATTTATACCAGGATACACTCGATGGTGTGATGATTACGAAAAGGAAATGCCGGAGTGGGCTGGAAACTTGGACGCCTTGATGGGCAACCAAAACGAGGGATTTGTTGAGTGAGGCCTAACTTCAATCTAGCCTAGCCCAAGCAGGTAAGCAGACCAAGGATTTTAGACAGAGTAGGCCCCCATATATATAGTTTTTTCTTTGCGAGGGCGAAGGCCCCATAGATATCGAGATGAGATGCAACTCGGTCTTAGCATTTCTTGGCACTGCCCATCACAGCCAGGGGTGAAATGGAAACGGAATTTTCAATCGTCTTGCAGGAAAACGAAAATGAAAAATATCGGTACAAAAATGAGCGAGCTATGTTCGTCGGAAACAGAAATAGAATTGGAAATTCCATATAAGTGAAACCGGAAATTCCGTCGAAAACTTGGCCCACTTGGCCAAAAAGGAGAATAGAGAATTTACATTTATTTTCGAATTAAAATAATTTCAGAAGTACAAATGGCTTTATAGAAAATATCAAATAGAGTTCAAAAATTTCAAAAAAAATCTCAAAAATACTTTGGAATATTTTGAACCTAGGAAAATTATTTCTAGCATAATTTTGGCTTTATTTTTCATGAATAAATTAATTATATAAATCTAAAAATAGCAAAATGGCATTTATAAACTCCAGAAAATGATAAATGAACATTGAACAATAATATGCAAATTTTAGGGCAATACATCTTTATAGTTGGAGAAGCAAGAGCATGTCGATGATAATGATATGTAGGAGGACATGATGGTATGATCTGGAGGACAAATAGCGAGCCTTCAACTGGCAATCTTGAAAAAAAAACTTTCTAGTGATACCGGTGAACATAACATTGTTCTTATATCTGCCTTTGAGGTGGAAAGAGTTACATTGTTTTTACGGTCATGTATATTATGATTATGTACTACGTTCTCGTGGAATTTTTCACTTTCGTTTTCGTATCCGCTCCGTTCCGTTGCGCATCCGTTTCCGTCATGATTCGTTTTCGTATCCATTTCCGGGTTTCCGATTTCGTTTCCGTTACCGATAAAAAATGTGAAAACGGAAACGGAACACCGTTTACCGACCGTTTCCGTTCTAATTTCAACCCTAATCACAGCGACACAGCCCATATATTTTCGTCTCCACGTGAACGAGTCTCAACCGGAAGCTCTGCTACTGTCCAATTTCTTGGCTTTAGTACTACTACAGACCTCTAGCTAGATCAGCGAATGGAAACTATGCCATCCCCGAGTCCCGTTCATTGCTCTGACTAACAGATATGTCACAGAAATCCATCCCAATCAACGTTAAATTCGGCTTCAATGAGAAGAAACTGAGCATCAAGTCAGATGAATCCGTCGGCCACTTCCACAAAACCATAGACTCATGGATCAAGGAATTTATAATGACAGGCCTTGTAGTAAAGTAGTCGACTAGTCCACTTCCCCTGTGCCTTGAGACATGGAGCTTTATGCTCCACTTGATATTACGTTAGGTGCTCGTGAGTAGTTGTTTATTCAGCACCAAGGGAAACAACGGCACACGACTAGCTCATGCTGTTACAACAGCTTTTCTGTTTCCTCACGATCGAATACCAACTTCCAGCGTTAATTTGCCATGTCATACAACTTAAAATTTATACATCCCATGGCAAAGTTAATTCCCACGAGCTAGATTACCGCCATGTTTGGCAAACTTTTGGAAATAGTTAAGTGTATTTTGGTACCTCCCAACCCAAGGGTGGTAAAAAGTCACTGAAGTGGTTTATAAGATATGATAAGGTGCCGTCTGTGTGCAGATCAAACTTAAATTATTTTTGTTCTGCTCCTTATGTCGAGGTTTCTTGCATGGAACCTGTTGCATAACTTGCTCGATCATTGTGTTCTCCTTTTTGGCGTAAAAAGTTCCTAGAAAGGGCATTACACTCGTGAGTGTGACCTAGGTTTGTTTAGTTTTCTAGCTAATTCTACGACTTCTACGTTTGTTTCAACACCGGCATCATCGCCATCAAGGGCACGAGTTGTACTGTGCAAAGACCTCGTGATGGTGTTTTGGTTCTTCCGGACACTCTCGACAGGCAGGTAACTACATGGAGTATTTTCCAAAAGAGTTTAAACCCGGGTACTTGATTTATTTATTTTTCATAACTAACATCTAAATATTACGGGGGGAAAAGTCCCAGTCATGGCATGGAATTTACTCTGCTACGGACCAATTTTCCTGCTACCATGATTCACAACCTTTCAGCATCACCAATCACCATCATGACACTTAAACGCATGAGCCAGTCCGTAAAAAGAGGTTTATTTCACTTAGCTTTTCAATTTTCTTTCACTGCACCCAGCGTAATTGCAAAGTATGTTTTCAGAAGTATGAAGAGAGTTACTAGAGTTTACTAGCTCTTTTCCATGGGAGAAAAATCATGAAAAACCATGCCAAATCATTCTCGATTTATCTTCAACTGTCTGTCCTTTTATCTTGCATCATTACACCTTGCAGCTTTCACTGAAGTTGCACGCGCAAACATCAGTGAGTCACAGTCCAACGACCTATACTAACTCTTGCACTGGCTTACTGTTCCTGTCTAAACTTATTTCTTGTGATATCACGACGATATATATGAACTGCAGCATTGCACCTGGCCTTTTCATTAACCTTGAAACAAGACATGAGTTTGCTACATAACCAAAACTTAACATAGCTTCTTAGATTGAGTAGAAAAAATCTTTTCTTTCTGAATTTTAACCTACAAAAACCCAAACGACATTCTTTCTTATTGGAGATAACTCAATATCTTAATTTACCATATCTTTTGATTATATTAAAATAGGTTGTTAGTCCAAATTTTCTACAACTAACACTCTTTTGACTATATAAGCCAATCCCCTGTACATGTAAACATTGAATCATTATAGTGGATTATTTCCCGTTGTTTTTTTCGTAAGGATTTTTCTACATTAAATCTTATCTCCAGTTTTTGTGTGCTTCTAACCCTAACATTTCCGTCTATACATTTTTTGCCGGTGCAAAAGTTCCTGAAAAAAGAATGTCAATCATGGGCAGCATTTGTTTAATCCCCGACTTAATTGCCTCCCTTTACGTACCTTGAATCACACCCACTACTGTAGAATCAATTATCTCTACCGCCATATCACTGCCGGTTCATCAAAAACCGGCAGTAATAATATTATCACTGCCGGTTCGGATGGAAAATCGGCAGTAACAGCTTTTTTCTGATGAACCGGCAATGATAAATCCCTTATTACTGCCGGTTCGTGTCCAAACCTGCAGTAATACTATCATTGCCGGTTTTTAGAAGAACCGACAGTGCTGATATTTTTCGAAAAATCATAACTTTTCCATACGGAGTCGGATGGAGATAAAATGTATATGAAAATTGTAGCTCTCGACGATATCTACAACTTTGTAGTTGACAACTTTTTCATTTGAAGTAGTTTAAATATCCAAATAATGGTATCACTGCCGGTTGGCGGTTCGTATTCCCAACTGGCAGTAATAATGCTATCAACCATTTTTCGAAAAATCATAACTATTTCATAAAGAGTCTGATGGAGATAAAATTTATATGAAAATTGTAGCACTCGACGAGATCTACAACTTTGTAGTTGACAACTTTTTCATCTGAAGTAGTTTAAATATCCAAATAATGGTAGTAATAATTCTATCAACCATTTTTCGAAAAATCATAACTATTTCATGCGGAGTCGGATGGAGATAAAATTTATATGAAAATTGTAGTTCTCAACGAGATCTACAACTTTATAGTTGACAACTTTTTCATTTGAAGTAATTTAAATATCCAAATAATGGTATCACTGCCGGTTGGCGGTTCGTATTCCCAACCGGCAGTAATAATGCTGTCAACCATTTTACGAAAAATCATAACTATTTCATACAGAGTCGGATGGAGATACAATTTATATGAAAATTGTATCTCTCGACGAGATCTACAACTTTGTAGTTGACAACTTTTCATTTGAAGTAGTTTAAATATCCAAATATTGGTATCACTGCCGGTTGGCGGTTGGTATTCCCAACCGACAGTAATAATGTTGTCAACCATTTTTCGAAAAATCCTAACTTTTTCATATGGAGTCGGATGGAGATAAAATTTATATGAAAATTGTAACTCTCGACGAGATCTACAACTTTGTAGTTGACAATCTTTCCATTTGAATTCATTTAGATATCCAAATAATCATTAAAAGTTTCAAAGACAAAGGAACAAAAGGAAAATATATCCTATACTGGTTGAGGAATGAGTGATAGGTGAGATATTAAGGTGGTCTCGCGTGAGGCAACAGATCGCGAGTTCGAGTTCTAGCAACCGCATGCGCGTGAAAATCGCGTGACTTGTGACGCGCGGCCGTGCGTAGAATACAGGGTAGTCGGTCCAAGTGCGAATAATTTTTTTTTATTTTACCGAGTGATTTACGAACCGGACTATCACTGCCGGTTCGTATACAAACCGACAGTGATACCGACATCACTGTCGGTTCTAGAACCGACAGTGATAGTCCGACTATCACTGCCGACCAATTACTACTGGTTCCAAAATCCGGCAGTGATACCAGTTTAGAACCGGTAGTGATATAGTGTTATGTAGTAGTGACCCCTCGTCATCGCTAAGTTCCCCATCATCACCCTTTAAGCCCCATGAAACAAACTTTTAAGCAGCACCATGACACAAACCAGCAAGCACTACGCTGCCAAGGTATTAAGATAACTCAATATCTTAATTTATCATATCTTTTAATTCTATCCAAATAGATTGTTAGTTTGAATTTTCTACAACTAGCACTCTTTTGACTATATAAACCAACTCTCTATACATATAAACATTAGATCATTATAGTGGATTGTTTTCCGTTATTTTTTTGTAAGGGTTTTTCTACATTAAATCTTGTCTGCAGTTTTTGTGGGCTTCTAACCCTAACATTTCTATCTATACATTTTTTGCCGGTGCAAAAGTTCCTGAAAAAAGAATGTCAATCATGGGCAGCATTTGTTTAATCCCTGACCTAATTGCCTCCCTTTACGTACCTTGAATCGCACCCCTCATCATCGCTAAGTTCCCCATCATCACCCTTTAAGCCCCATGAAACAAACTTTTAAGCAGCACCATGACACAAACCAGCAAGCACTACGCTGCCAAGGTATGAAGTGATAGGGGATGAGGACTTGCCGTAGAACAAGGGTTATGTTCATGAGGCCGTATACCCCTTTTGACCATTCGCGTGGTGTCTTCAGCAGAAGGCGAGAGGGGGGGGCGTCGACTTGGGCGTGCTTAGCTAGCTAGCGCTTGCTGTGGGAGCTTTGGGTTGCTTTCAAGTTAAGTCGCTGCCACTTCCCCTTGGCCCCTCCCTCTGTATATATCTTTCCCTCCCTTTTCTCTCTAACTTCCAATCTTATCATTTTGGCTTCTTGAATGGACATCCCATCGATCATGAGGTGCATCATGGGCTGCGGTTGTGGTGCCGGTGGTTGTCTTGCTCTCCCGAGCTTTTGCTAAATGGCTGGGCGACCTAAAACCGCACCGCACCTCGGCCTTCGAGCTCGAAGCGGTTCGTGCATGGAGGCTGCAGCACCTGGATGCAGTGCAAGGATGAGAGGGGTGGTCGTTCTTGGTGTGGCGTTGGTGCTCTCGGCGTGTCTCCAGGCAACCCATGGCGTGACAGATAGCCAGGACAGTGAGTACCATGACTCAGCCATGTATTCACTTGCTTTAAGATATTTTTCTTGGTTTTTTTTTTCACAAAAAGAAGAGATAAGCATGTTTAGCGAGCATGCTCTTTTTCCAGTGAGCATGAGAGGACGTCTCCATGATTGTGTTATCCTCAGGGAGTGAAAAAATCTTGTTTGTCAAGCTAGTTTGAACTACTCTGTGCCTATTTCTTTATCTACCATTAGGCAACAGTAATAATTCTCTTGCGTGGTAGCTTTACCTGAAGTAAGAAATGAACCATGGAGTTGATTGCAGCTTCTGTTCTCCGAGCGTTAATGGATAATTGGCAGAACGCGCCGCCAACCTGGGTACAGTCCGATGATCCCTGCGGTGACTCGCCATGGGAAGGAGTGACATGCAGCAACAACAAAGTGATCTCCATGTAAGTTCCCTACAACTCGATCGGAGAGAAAAATCATTGCACACCCTGCTAAGTCTACTTACCATTATGCAACTGTTTCAGTAAACTGTCTACCATGGGCATCAAAGGAGTTCTAGCTGGTGATATAGGGCAACTGAGCGAGCTGCAATCCCTGTATGTAGCAGCACAGTGTCAAGCTTAATCTTTTTTGTTGAACTTTCGATTCTTGAACCTTGCAACAGTGAATAATGAGCAGATTTATTCAGGGACCTGTCATTCAATAAGGACCTTAGCGGCGTGCTCACTCCGAACATGGGAAACTTGAAACAGCTTACCACCTTGTAAGTTCTGAATGTGCTATGTGTTCTTTTCTTTCTTTTAGATTTATGCCTTAGCCCTTCGGAGATGTTACTATGCTCATGTACTGCTTGCTTGGAAGGATTCTGCCCGGTTGCAGCTTTCATGGCAACATCCCGGATGAGCTAGGAAGTCTGCCAAAATTGTCCTACATGTAAGGATTACTCATTGGTGTAGGAATCAGCTCAGATGATACTGCGCACTTGTTCTTCTGTTTTTTAGTGTTTGCAGATAAAGAATGACATCGAATTCTCTATCAGGGCTTTGAACTCAAATCAGTTCTCTGGAAAAATACCAGCCACTCTGGGAAATCTCTCCAACCTCTATTGGTTTGACATTGCCGACAATCAATTGATCGGCTCCTTACCGATCTCAACAAATGGTGGAATGGGTCTAGACAAGCTTTTCAAAACCAAACACTTGTAGGTCCTAAGAAATTTGTTGATTGATATTCCTCAAGCAGAAATCCGAAATGGAATTTATCACTAACCATATTGTTCTGGCTCTCTGCAGCCACTTCAATAAGAATCAATTATCTGGTTTAATCCCAGATGCCCTCTTCAGCCCCGAGATGACACTGATACATCTGTTAGTTCCTGAACTCCTGTTTCTATTTTTTTTCCCAATTAGGCAAAATGTACTGACACCTCAAGATATTTGGTGCAGGCTTTTAGATGGAAATAAATTCACCGGGAATATCCCAGACTCTCTTGGGTTTGTTAGCACACTTGAAGTTGTGTAAGTGTCCTTTTCAGATGAAACTATGCACAATTATTGTTTTGTTGGATAGGCTACCAAATATGAATCCTTGGTCTCTGTATGTTTTGTTTGAACAGCCGGCTGGATAGAAATTCCCTCTCTGGCCCAGTTCCCACAAATCTGAATAAACTTACTAAAGTAAACGAGCTGTAAGTTGTTCAAGAACTGCTGAATACCATGTACTAGTACAGAGCACTTGTCTATATGAGAAGCTATAGTCATACTAAACACAATATTAGCATGTTTCAGCAACTTAGCCAACAATCAGCTTACTGGACCATTGCCCGATCTATCTGGGATGGCTCTTCTCAATTATGTGTAAGCAAGTGTCACTGCGCATGATTTGATCTGCTACTAATTTGAACCATTGCAATACAAGCTAGCCCGATCTGAAAATTCTTCTGGTCTAATTACACCACAGTGATTTGAGCAACAACACATTTGATCCTTCCCCGAGCCCAGAATGGTTTTGGATGCTGCCACAGCTCTCAGCTTTGTAAGTATACCTCAGACCTTTGCAACTTGACACCATATGCTCGTATAGCCAAACCTAACATGGTCTTGTGATGCCAATCAAGGATCATACAATCCGGAAGACTTTACGGCTCGGTACCGAAAAGGCTATTCAGCAACCCACAGTTGCAGCAAGTGTAAGCTCACACACCAACCTTCTGGATCGAACCAAAATCTGATGAAACCAGTGATCGTTACAACGCAGTAACAAAAACTGACAGTGTCTTGGTTGCAATGCTCTTCGCAGCATCCTCGACGACAACGCGTTCAATGGCACCCTCGACATGGGCAATAGCATCAGCAGCGAGCTGAGCATCGTGAGCTTCAAGAACAACCAGTTCTCCTCCGTCACGGCGACCTCCAGCTATAACGGCACCCTCGCGTGAGTGGCCACTTCAAATCTCCAAGCAATGGCAATGCAACCAATTAAATTGTGTGATCTTACAAACTCCTGTTGATTCTGCTGCGTCGTCTCGGTGTCCATTCATTCAGGCTTATCGGGAATCCGGTGTGCGACCACGTGCCGAATTTGCCTTACTGCAACGTGGCGCAGCGCGCACCGCCGCCACCGTACTCGACGAGCCTGGTGAAGTGCTTCTCCGGGTCGTGCCCGTCGGAGCAGAGCATGAGCCCGCAGAGCTGCGTGTGCGCGTACCCGTACCAGGGCGTGATGTACTTCCGGGCGCCCTTCTTCCGGGATGTGGCCAACGGCACGGCGTTCCAGGAGCTGGAGAGCAAGCTGTGGACCAAGCTGGACCTCACCCCGGGCTCCGTCTACCTGCAGGATCCCTTCATCAACAACGACTCCTACATGCAGGTCCAGGTCAAGCTCTTCCCCTCCGGCGAGCCCTACTTCAACCGCTCCGAGGTCATGCGCATCGGCTTCGAACTCAGTAATCAGACCTTCAAGCCGCCCAAGGAGTTCGGCCCCTACTACTTCATGGCCTCCCCTTACCCGTTCCAAGGTTCAGAACACTGCTGAAATAAGTGAATCGCGTGCTTTCCACCGTGTGTTTGTGCGCGTCCATGGTTTCCGTATGTGGTGAGGTACTGAGTCGATGGATGGATGGCTGCAGATCAGAACGAGTCGTCGTCGAAGAGCAAGGGCGCAATCATCGGGATAGCGGTCGGCTGCGGCGTGCTGGTCATCGCGCTCGTCGGAGCGGCCGTCTTCGCGCTCGTGCAGAGGCGGCGCGCGCAGAAGGCGAGGGAGGAGCTCGGCGGGCCTTTCGGTACGTAATCTCTCTGGCAAAACCGACCTAGCTTGTCGCCGTGTTCGTCTGAGGACAATGAGACCTGATGTGTCAACTGCTGCAGCGTCGTGGGCTCGAAGCGAGGACAGGGGCGGCGCGCCGCGGCTGAAAGGAGCGAGGTGGTTCTCCTACGAGGAGCTCAAGAAGAGCACCAGCAACTTCGCGGAAGCAAACGAGCTCGGCTACGGAGGGTACGGCAAGGTGTACAGAGGCATGCTGCCCAACGGGCAGTTCATCGCCATCAAGAGGGCGCAGCAGGGGTCCATGCAGGGCGGGCAGGAGTTTAAGACCGAGATCGAGCTGCTCTCGCGGGTGCACCACAAGAACCTCGTCGGCCTCGTCGGCTTCTGCTTCGAGCAGGGCGAGCAGATGCTCGTCTACGAGTTCATGTCCGCCGGCACGCTGCGCGACAGCCTCTCCGGTAAGAACCAGACGTTCTGAAACATCGGGACACGCACGCACGGTACGGTGGCCTTCTGCCGTCGCTGAAGCTGTTTGGGACCGAAACGTGTCGCAGGGAAGAGCGGGCTGCATCTCGACTGGAAGAAGCGCCTCCGGGTGGCGCTCGGCGCGGCGCGCGGGCTGATGTACCTGCACGAGCTCGCCGACCCGCCGATCATCCACCGGGACGTCAAGTCCAGCAACATCCTCATGGACGAGCACCTCACGGCCAAGGTCGCAGACTTCGGCCTCTCCAAATTAGTGTCGGACAGCGAAAGGGGGCACGTCAGTACCCAAGTGAAAGGAACACTGGTACGCTCAGCAGTCGGCTCATTGCACGCCGTAGCGACTACTTTTCATGCTATGAGTGCTGTGCATTATTGCACCCCCTATTGCTGCCGATGATTCTTCCGGTGATGCGACTTAGTGTCTTAATTTGTTTTCGTTTTTTCTTTCTTTTCTTTAATTACCTGCAGGGTTATCTGGATCCTGAGTATTACATGTCTCAGCAACTGACTGGGAAGAGCGACGTCTACAGCTTCGGCGTGGTCATGCTTGAATTGATCATCGCGAAGCAGCCGATCGAGAAGGGCAAGTACATTGTCCGCGAGGCGAAGAGGGCGTTCGACATCAGCGACACCGAGTTCTGCGGGCTCAAGGACATGATCGACGCCAGGATCATGAACACCAACCATCTCGCCGCGTTCAGCAAGTTTGTCCAGCTGGCCCTCAGGTGCGTGGACGAGGCGGCCGGAGCCCGGCCATCGATGAGCGACGTCGTCAAGGAGATCGAGATGATGCTGCAGAGCGAGGGGCTGAGCAGCGCCTCGACGTCTGCCTCGACGTCCGCAACAGATTTCGACGTCACAAAGGGCGCTCCTCGCCATCCTTACAATGATCCTCTCCCAAAGAAGGACAAGGACATGAGCACCGACTCATTCGACTACAGCGGAGGATATTCCTTCCAATCCAAGATCGAACCGAAGTAGCTGATTTGCGGATTGGGGTTCTCTTGTGGTCGACCTTTACTTACTTCCTCAGCAAGTGGCTTGACGAATATGTAGAGATGTGAAGGATTTTTTATGTGATTGGTACATTTGGCACTCTCTTGAGTGATTTTGTATGGTGACGTTCTGTTGTATGGTTAGAAGAAACATCAAGAACAAACCTATCGCCTCTAGAGCGCTACTTTTATTTATGGAATTGCTCAATCACTGGAGCATGTAGAGCATCAAACAAACAGTTCTCGGTATTTTCACCGACAATTTACATAACGAGACGATACAAAAAATCAAAACAGGAATGCAAACATATAGGTAGTATATATTGAATCAATTCAATTTCAATATTATGAATATCGAATCTATCAAACCAATTCATGGTTGAGTGGAATAGATAGCATAGGAAGGTCTCTTATCCATACTAAGACCAAAATTGTTTTTTTTTATCAGATTAGGAATTCCCTCTCTTTTCATCCTTTTCTACCTTTTCTTTTCTATATCTATAACACACAATCTTTCTTATCTTATTCAATTTACATTCCAACAAGCAATAGAAGTAGAAGTGAGATGAAGAAAAGAGGGTTTAAAAAATGGTTGTATAGCCCACCGTTCTACAAATAGGTCAGATTTTACATTTTTATTTTAATAAGTAAAAAAAACAGTTAATTCATTAAGCCTACATTTATACCATGTATCAACGGCTAATTCTTAGCAGAAGGTTACATCGGAACAATTATTATTTACTACAAGCTATTTTGGCTCTTTGTTATTCTTCGAAAAGAAATAAATTCCATAATGGAATGGTAGGATGGGAAAAAAGAACAAAATCAAAAGGAAGACTCTCGCTGACTGCGCTCTATGGGATCATCGAATCAATAGCAACAAGCCCATTTGAATGAGTTCATATACAGAACGCCTGCAAATTATACCCTGAGCAGCAGATTCAATTAAATCATTAAGCGAGATTCCGAAGGTACAATTTTGCCTCTTACATCAATAGGCTTAGCGAGAGCATTTATAACACGACGCAAGCAAGCCTCGGTGTTGCACTTTATCTCTCTGGCTGAACACTACTTCAATTCCCACCAACTCTAGGTTCAGGTTTGAACCCTAGGTTCAATTATTTGTGTGGATGTGATTTTCCACTACGTTTTTCTAGGATTTGAACCCGAGACTTGTGGGCTGTGAATCTTAAGATGACTACAAGTCTACAATAGCTATTTATCCCCCACTCTGGAAAGAAGGTAATTTCACGAACTCAACAACTAGAAACAGCATGACATATTTCGTTTAAGCTGTATTTCCTGACAGCCACTACTAACTGTTGTGCTGCAAAAGCTACTTCCGAATTCTGGTTTCCAGTAAGGCAGTGATCATAAGGTAGAACATACGATCATTCCTACACATAAATTTCTGATCATATAGAAATTTGTCTCTATCTGCTCAATGTAATCATATAGAAATTTATCTGTATCTGCTCAATGTGGAAATATCCATTTCATTAAAAATGAACCAATTTCGTTACAAAGGAACACACTCAAAAGTTACAATAACATGGTGACTATTGTCTGTAAAATTAGCTCTCAAAATTTTCATAGATCCTTCTTCCTACCAACTGATCTAGAGTGGAAGTCCAACGTCCATTGCTTATAATTGGTGTACAGGGTCAAAATAACAAATTGCGAGAAGCAAATGAACACTATCAGTGCATCAAAGAGGAAGGGATACCTCTTGGGAGGCTCTATTTGCAGGTATACAATGTGAAGTAAGAGCGAGCATAACAATGGCAGACCCAGAACTGCCTTTGTTCCAGATAAAATGTTCACCCCCTTTCCATAGCTTCCACCAGGTGAGTAATAAATAAGAAAGAAGAGGCCAAGAACAGCTATATATTGTAGAAGAAGTTGATCACGGCAGATAAGCGGGTACATTGAAAAAAGGGAATAGTACATGAACCATCCATACAGTTCAGGCTCTTGTAACGCTAAAAGACTTGCAGGTAAAAGAGGAAGCAAGATTGATTTCTCGTGCACTGCAAATAGAAAAAATAGCAAGCAGGAGATTAATGAAACAGCATATATCTACAATGAAACAGAGAACCTATCAACTTACTGATTGAAAATACCTTGGTACGAGAATAGATAGAAAGAGAACGAGCTGTTCAACAGAGAATAGAGGAAGCCAAGATTACTTGGGGACTTGACTTGCTGAACAAATGAAGGCAAGAATGCTAGGATGGTAGCTGATAGACTTATAAGTTTCAGCGGTTTTATTGCAAACAATCTCTTCCACTTAATAAGAACTGAAGTGCTACACCAGAAATTTGCAACATAGTCCTCATATATACCTCTCTCAAATGGAGCTAGTCGAGATATCACCTGATAAGACAGGCATAAGAAGTTTAATATTGCTTGACAAGTAGGGAACTAGGTAAATTATACATACAACAAATTTCATGTTGAGAACTAGCACCATTTCAATGAAACAAAATTGCTCCAGATTGTACTAGAATTTATTCAGCTATAGATTGTGGTTTGCTTGGAGAAAAAAATAACTAAGAGGGTGTACCATTACCTGTAGAGCAGCCTCATAAGAATGCAAATATGGCCACCAAACAAGAGCAAACGTTGCCAATACAACAAAACCGATTTTCATGACCTGAACAATTGGATACTTTCGTTTGAGGCATTTCCCCAAAAGATGGCTGAAAAAAGCTGGAGCAAAGTACAGGCTCATCTGCAACACATCATACATATACAATGAAAAGTAGGATATTTAGAGTGCAACACTATATTTAAGAAGTTCTGAATCTGAATGGGGAAGAAAATGGCACAGATTAGCTATGCAGAAGTATCACAAGGAAATCAGTAAATTGAAATTGAAGATCACGAATTACCGTATTAGACTGATAGGTGACACATCATAACTTAATCTATTTCCCATCAAAATAGGTAGCAGAATGTAAGCATGCTCCGGGCTCACCTACCACTCTTATCTCTCTAGCTACCCATTGTACTAAGGGTGTGTTTAGTTGCTTGTGCCAAGTGGTACATATATGAGATGATTCAAGAAAAAAGTCATCCATATATTTAGTTGTTTGAATGGAATCATCCCATCCTAGATGGTGGGATACAAATTTAACAAATATTCCTTATAGCTATAGATGCTGAACCATTCCATTCATTCAAAATAATGGAACCAAATGGTACAGGACCATCCCATCCCATTCAACCTCATCCCACCAACCAAACACACCCTAACTTGAGCTGGTCCATAATTGAGTTAGTATGCATAAAAAGTAGTGGACTAATATTGCACCAACCATACATATTGCTCTACTGTATTTATTTTGGGACATATATGACAAAACATAGGTCCAGCATTGTGTATCTCTGAGATGTCCAATCACAGGGATCCAAGCATCCCAAGGTAACACATGAAAAATTTAACAGATTTGTTTGCTGTTGATTCAATTTACAGATGGATCATAAGCACTGACTTTGTCATTTACAATGAAGTCTATTGGTCTAAGTTAGTATCCACCCTATGTACTCCCCTCCTTTTCACTGTTGGGTTTGTGTGGGACCTGTGGGTTTGCAAAGAAAATACTCTCTAGGAAGTATGTCTTTACATGTGTGGTGGTAAAGATTATGAATCGGAAATACTTTTCAAGACAAGTGGGGAACCTGCTTATGGTTAATTGCAAGAGTGAAGAGAGCAGCCGCAACAAGCTCGTTCCTTGACAGAAGACCAGCAATCGCTCCAAGCGTCAGCCCAAGGCTGATGCAGTTAAACTGAAACAAAACAACTACTTATCACCCAATGAATGAAATGTAACACAATGGGAAGGCAGTGCGCTCTATTGCCCTGGTCCAATGTACACACATTATTAGTAAAATCCCCACCTGAAAATGTCCGTGATCAATTAGTACTAAACAGGGGTTGATCAGAACCATGGCGAGCAGCCACATCCACCCCTCGCTCCTCTCCTCCCCAATACCACCAACCCCACCCTTCATGTACACCCACACGAACCACAGCGCCGCCGGGAAGAACACCACCAGATCGGACAACAGCACCGTCCACCGCATCAGCAACTTCCTACAGGAAACGAAGCGCAAAGACTTAACAACGCACCAACACACACAATTCGACACACTACGAGCAGTAGAAGCTAGTCAAGCGGGTGCCTACGATTCCGGGGACTCGAAGCCGTGGGAGGAGCGTAGGGCGACGGCGTCGGGGAGCGAGACGTTGATGATGAGGGCGTGGAGGCGGCTCTGGTATGCAGAGAGGGGCGGGTAGTCGAGGCCCCAGTAGGCGAGGTCATTGTCGGAGGTGTTGCGGTACCAGTCGGAGGAGGGGAGGTGGAGGGTGAGCTCCATCCAGTGCCGCTGCGCCTCGTAGTCGCCGAACTTGGGCGCCGCGCCCTGGCCGGAGTAGGGGCCTATAGAGACAAGCCCGCGGACGAGGAGGGCCGCAAGGGAGATGAGGAAGGCGGTGGCGAGGGGCGGCGCCGGGGGGTGCCATGGGAGGCGAGCGGCGGTGGGTGGATCTAGGGCGGGGGCCCGGGGCTTCTTCGGCTTTGCCATTAGCGGCTTTGCTTCCAGCAAATCCTGCGAGGCAAAAAACGTGTTGAGATTACAGTACAAGTATTGAAACTAACAAACTGAAAAATACCCTTTATATGTGAACAAGATACATAAAGACTGACTGACTAAAACTTCTATCTCTACGATTACCTAATGACTTGTGATCTAGCGTCCGAATTTTTTCTACGTGTGAAACATTTTTTCGCTACGTGTGAAACATTTTTCTTTCGATAACAGTAAAAATATGTGCGCGAAATAAAATGTTGCAGACGTTGAAAAAAAAAGTCGCAGACGTTGAAAAAAAAGTCGCAGACGTTGAAAAAAAATGTTGCAGCGAGCATCCGACGAATTATCTCCCCTAGAATTATGAACCCAAAATTGAACTTGAATCATACATTTCCTAAAGTTGGAAGAATCCCCGTGCTGAGAGCCGTGCCACGTCTCGCCCCCTCCAAAAAGAGCCGCCTGTTTCCCGTGTTCGCGTCCGGTGCCGGCTCGATAGCATCTGGTTCCGCTCCTCGCTTGCGTCGCCTGTTGTCTTCTAGCTGCGCCGCCCCCCGCCGTGGAGCGATTTCGGCTTGGCTCTTCGAATCCGCCGTCGCCACGTACCGGCGGGATCGATAGCGTTTAGTTCCGCTCCTCGCTTGCGCCGCCTGTTGTCTTCGAGCTGCGCTGCTCTCCGCCGTGGAGCGGATTCGGCTTGGCTCTTCGAATCCGTCGCCGCCACGTACCGACGGGATCTGCATCGCTGTCAAAGACCCGCCAGTTCTCGCTAGCTTCTTCGGCTTGCGCAAGCCCCCACCGGATTGGGCTCCGCCAATGCGACCGCGCCACGCGCTTCTTCAGCGCGTCCTGCACAGGCGACGGAGTTTCTCGGCTGTTCTTCTCTTTCCTCATCGGCTGCGTCGCCCATCGACGACAGCGATCATCGTGCGCTGTTGGATTTCTACCGCGCCACGCGCTCCTTCCTCACAGTCGGTTTGCTCTTCTGTCAAATTTTCTGTTGTCTCCGTTTCTGCCTTTCTTCCTGTTACAGAAGCGGTATTCACTTTTCCCCATTTTCTTCCATGGAATTTTCCGTAGATTCCGATTGCTCTCTACAGGCTCGCCGTCGATCAATTTTGGTCGGGAAGCAGCTGGTGGTTTCGCCGTCTCTTTCTCAGCCTCCACTCCCTGCTGCTTTACCTGTTCGGCCCGTGTTTCCGGCCTCACCATTTTCGCCGTCCGATGCGCAATCATCGTCTTTCTTCCCGCCGTCGTCCCCTCATGTCTCACCTGTTCGGTCTACGTTGGCTGCTTCGCCATTTCCGTCATCGGGTATGCAATCGCTTGCCCCTATGTATGTGTCTTCTTCACGATTGCTACTCTGTTCTCATTCCCTTTAGTTATGATATATTTGCTGATTACTGCTTGCTTTACGTGTTGCGTTCATGGTGTGCCCGCCGTGCCGTCTCCTTCAGGCTGACGCTCGCTGCTTCCGCGCAGAGACCGTCATGGTCTCGTTTCTTTTTAGTTGCCTTTTCCTCTATTTTGTTCTCGGTTGTGCTGTTTTCGTTCGCTTCGCTTTAGCTTGTTCCTTTTCCATTCAGGAGACAGCTTCTTTCCATCGCTTACTTCTGTCGGGGCAGCTGACAATAGGAAAAAGAGAAAATTGTCTAACTTGCAACGCCTTTATGCTAGGACGGGTTTGTATTTCATACTGTCTCCTTCTTACAAATCCCTTACTACTAACGCATTCTTGCCTTCTTTACTGCCTTTCTCGCTATTAGTTACTTGTCTGCCTTTCTCCTTTCTTGTTACAGTCGCTACTGCTACCTCTGTTTCTGCTCCAATCAGCGCGAATCCTTTTCCTACTTTTAAAGAGTACATCCGTAACTTAAAAAGTTCCCTTCTGCGATTCCTTACCTGCTGTTCTTTCTCTTTTCCTTTTTGTTCTTATTTACGTGCCTATTTATTGCGAAGAGTTTACTGTCGACGTTTTTTTCCTTTACGCTCTCTTATGCTTATTTTGGCTATTTCCGCCTTCTGCAGGTACTTACAGTGAACGATCGTATTATGCTGGTCCGGATTATGAATGTGGTAAATGCAGTGCTGTGTTTTTGTTCCAAGAAAGATCTGCATGCAAGAGCTCTTCCAGCCAGCATCGGATTGTCTACAATACATGCCGCCGAGGTGGTAGGATTTCGCTTCCGCCTCATAGAGATTTCCCACCGCCACTCAGGCAGCTTATTAGTTTCAAAGACGGGTTTGATCCAGTCAATTTATGCAGCTGATTCGTCACTACAATTCATTGTTTGCGTTTACTTCTTTAGGCGCTGATATTCACACCAGTATAAAACACTGGTGGAGGCACTGATTCAAGAGATGATACATGGAAGGGGATCATAGTCTCAGCAGATGATGAAATCCGACCGCAAACTATTCTGACAGCTCTGTGAAAGACTTAAACTAGCTTTTCTTAGAAATAACTATACCGCTGCTGGTAAATAATTAGTAGATATATATAACTAAATGCAGTTATCTATTAGTTGTGTTCGCACTTTAAGCTTATTATTGTTTTGGCTTAATAGGTAATTGTGACCAGCTAGACGATGACAGTAGAGCTATCTTATTAATAAAACAAGGTGTTCTTGTGCAAAAGAATCTTCCGACATTCGGCTTCTTCAGGTATCAGCGCTTTCTCTATGTGATATACGACATATATAGAATGAGTTACATCTGTGCTATATAGCAACGTAAATAGTTTCCTGCTATAGCTCAACAGCACATTGGATGCTTAGTTTTCCTGCTCATTTTAGCTCAGCACATTTCTCTGTTGATCATTAGTTTATGAATCTTTTTAACTGATGGATCAAGATAAGGCTATTATACCGGTTTACGATTAATTGAGCCTATAGACAATCTTGATTTGCATGATTTCCCAATACTAAAGCGCGTGAAGGGTCATATATAATACTATTACCTTACTTTTTAGGGATTTCGTATATCCAAAATTAGAGTTTTGTTTATGTATGTGCTCTGCCGATACTTACATTATTTTGTGAAGATCATTGATCCAAAAGATGGTGTGAGAAAGGAAATCATGATCTCAGTAGATAATGAAATCCGACCGCATACTGCAGCGGCAGTCCTATCAAAGTTCGAGCCAGCGTTTTCTGAGCACGACGGCGCTGCTGCTGATAGATGGTAAGAAAACATAGCTGCATGTAATTATCTATTACCTCTGTTTGCGCTATAAGATCATTATTCTTTTAGTTCAATAAGAAATGCTGGGTAGGTTAGTGATAGCACCAGAACTGCTTTACTAATCAAACAAGACGTTGCTATACGAATAGATCTTCCAGCATTCAGCTTTTTTGAGATATTAGTGTTTTCTCTATATGACGTACACCGAATATAAATCAGATTACATCTGCACTGTGTATCGAAGTAGCCAGTTTCCAATTGTGTGTCACCAATACACTGGATGTTTAGTTTCACTGTTGGTTTTACCTTAGTGCATTCTCTATTACCCATTAATTTATGGCCTTTCCAGGCGAATGGATTAAGGTCAGCTTTTTCTACCAATTTACAGTTAATTAAGTGTGCAAACAGTCTTGATTTACATGATTACCTCATGCTAACCGCATCTGAAAAGCTATATATGATAGCATCTCTGTAAAAACGCCAGCTGCAATTAAAGAACAAATCCGGAATCTCTCACAGACGACTTTAAGAGTTGGCTTATACTTCATGATAGATAAACAAAAAAGCGATTCCTGATTGATCTGAAATGTTTTCAATTCTCAACATTTGCAGATCTCTTTGAACCACCTTTAACGCTAGCTTACTTAGCGCATAGCGCTGAATTGTATGATCCATCGATTTCATGTTCTTATCAAGGACTTGCACCGGTTTCTAGGTATATGCTTTTCGCACAATGCTTACAGCTGTGGTTTTGACTTTGAAGTTTATATCCAGATGATGTTGCCCACATATTAATCTTGCCACCTAGCGTTTTTTACTTACTAAATGCTTGAACTGTTATCACTCGTGTCATGCATTTACCGATCACCAGTTTGTAGCTTTCAGAAAAAATGCGTTAAAGCACGTCTGCGCTGCCGCTTTATAGCTAATTGAGTTTCTGCACAGTTTTGCTCTGTATAGACTGCTAATATAGGCACAACTAAAAGGCTATATACCATACTCACCAGATCCCTATTTTGCGGTGCTAATTTTTCTTACCTTTGTCTTAGGAGTTCCATTTTATCTTCTGAAAATTTCTCTGTCCATCACTGCCACATCACACGCGGTTCTATTTCTATGCGACCTTAATTGCCTGACATAAGTGCCTTTTAAATATCTTACTTGTACATATTTTTCTTGAAATCATAGACTTGCTGCCATGAATAGATCTTAAACAGATAAATAGTGATATGATCTCATAGCTTCTGATTTTCCCAAAGTACACAGATAGATTTTCAATAATGAATAATAACAGATATATTGCATATTCTCTTTTCTTAGAGGTTATCTATTTGTCTTTGCTGATCTTAAAGTATACGCTGCCATTTCTTACTAATAGACAGTATAGTGTATAGTTTAATTCACATTTATTTCTAGCATACTTTTCGTTTTAACCGAAAAAATGCCTTATTAAACCAGCTCTTTAGTATTGATTTTACTGAAATAGATGCCTTTAGGAAAAAGTATTACCGTTTTCTTCCCCTGCATAGTTATAGATTTCTGCATTATGCTGATTGCTTTATTTACTTGTCATCAAATAATTAGCCAGTTGTCTGTCTCTTTGCTTACCGCTTTCCATGTATACTTACCTGCTTTCCCTTCTCTTATCGTCAGATTGCAGTTCCAAAACATAGTATACGATATTAATTTCTGATTTATGTTTAGGGAAAAGGATGTTACTATCATATTTCTGCTATTAGGAGCCAAACTACTAAAGGCATCTCAATAGTGGATTGCGTTAGTAATGATCCTTACACTATAATGTTAGATTTGAAAGAGACTAATGGAAGAGGAAGAGGACACGTATACTTACTTTTTAGCAAAAATTTTACAACGCTAATATACAATGATAGAGAGTTGTTAAAATATGCTTTATAGATCTGGTAACTATAGCAGTTTTGATTATTTTATATGCTTTCACACAGCGAGCACCGAGCACTGATACTTAAACCTAATTCAGATAAGAAATATACGACCCTATATAGCCTTTTTTCCCTTTCTTCAAGTTTTTACTGCCACTGCGGAAAATTTATAGCTTCGTCCATAAAACAACACAGATTTAGGAAGCGATTTTTTTTCATCTTCTGTACTACGATACCTGATATACATATAATCAGCCTGACCTAACATTACTTACTACTATAAATTATATGTATTTCCATTTATCTGAAATATGTAAAACAGAGGTCTTTAAAATATTGCTCACTAATCAATAATTTTTTGTCGTTATTGCTGCCTGATTGCGTCTGCTGTGATTTATTCTTTTACCAAATACTTCCGCAAAACGTGTATTCGCACAACTGTTTGATATAGCCGCGTAGACCTATGTCTAACTACAATTCGTTTGTATAACATTCAGGATGTATAACACATTTTTACCCTATATTTAAATAGAAATAAACCATGGTTTTCTCTTCCGCTTTATCTTTTCCTTTATATGTACAAACACGTTTTCCTTATCATCTTTTGTCAATACCAATTAGCTATTTTTTTATGTTCTTCAGCGAAGTACTATTCCTATAATACTAACTATAGCGACTATAAGTCCGATGACTACAAAAATAATACAAAGTGATTATAGCCGGTTGTCCTCCCGTTGTTTCCTACGGGATAGAGCTATATAGCTGGCACAACAGTCTACCATTAGATCTACGCTAATCAAATATTTTTTAACGTGCATGGAAAAACAACTAACGCGGCGTAGCACGCCGCGATCACATTTCTAGTAAACCAAATTAGTCAGTTCCTTTCTATGTGGATCAACCATAAAAGCAAAAATAAGCTAGATGAACACTTAACAGTCAAAAACTCAAAATTGCATACCTGCTTGGTGTACCACAAGCAATATTAACTCGTGCCTTAAGCAACTCCGCCTACATGGCAAATTTAGAATTGAGAAAACTATAGAAAAAGCAGAAGGAAGGTAAAAGAACAACTAGATTGTTGCATACAGTAATCTTATTTTCTATTTTGCACGAAAAAGGCACTCCAAGTAGTTTCACAAAAATGCACAATCAGACCAAGCATTAACAACTCCAGAAAATTTAATGAAGTCTGAACTGATACAAGAAAATTGATTCTTTTGCAACAAAGGGTGGGCTATGATTGAAGGTTCTGTTTTCTTGACATAGTGAATTAGTGATTAAGTGATGTGCGGATAGTACTCAAATAAAATGATTTGGTTATGTTGTTGTAATATTGCAGAATCAGGCATCATATGTTCATGCACCGTCATACTATTGAAGGATATTCTATTGATCATGTAGTGCTTAATTTTTTCTTCTTCTGAACTGCAAAATTTTACTTCATAGAACAGAAGTATTTATTGGCTGCATTTATGACAAATTTGAAGCAAAACTTGTTTGTCAATCTCAATCAACATTTACAGTGGGCTGACATTGAAAGATAAGAACTTGACATTTTTGTGATGTTTTCTGAAACATTGGAACCTAATGGTCTCCACCAGTTAAGCGTATGATTGGTATTTTTTATTCTTTGCTACTCTGTGAATCTGGAGGAGGTATTTTTCTAACAGATCCTGAATATCTCAAGCGACCCTCCGCATCTGAATAATGTGATTCCTGCATAACATCCTTGTGGCCCCCAAGTTCTGCCTTTATTTCCAGTAACTTCAGAATCAGGCAATAAAGAAAACCATTTGTACATTTGTTATGCAGATAACTTGGCTGCCAACTTCAGCAGAGAACTAGCAGACTACATAATCTACATATTTCTACTTCAGCTGGGTTCTTGGAACGATCAGCGAAATAACTAAGTACCAAACACAGGCAGCAAGCAACAACAAAATTATCACTATTATAACTATCTATCACCATCGTCATCAGAACAATTCCCCACATCTGAAAAAATAGATGTTGAACTTGAGGAAGAGGAAGGGCAAATTCAGAAGAGGTGATCACTAGAACAACAAGATTCAGGGTATAATGTATCAAGAGTAGGGTTTACCTTGGTCGGAGAGGAGGCGGCGTCGTCGGGCAGAGAGGAGGAGGCGTCCGGTGGAGAGGAGGCGGCGGTGGCAGAGGAGAGGAGGCGTCAGGCGGAGAGGAAGCAGCGGCGTCCGGGGAGAAGAGGAGGCGGAGGCGACCGCAGTCGGGCGCCGGCGGATGCCCTCTGGCCACCGGCAGGCGAGAGGATGAGGTGACGAGAGGCGCGCCGCTAGGGGAAGGAGAGTACCGAGGAGGCAGCGTCCGGGTTCGGGTGGGGGATCGGGATAAGAAGGGTTGAGTTGCGTTGGTGGGTAATTATATATGAAGTTTAGTGATATTCTACGATGTGATTTTAGTGTATTGAAGTGGGTTAGATCGTGATAATCGATTCTCATAATCGTATTATTTGTTTATTATTTAGTTTTTGGAGTCTGAATCCAGAATCAAAAGACCAAACAAATAGACCCTTAATTGGTTGGACTTGGGGTGGTTCCACTGCATATATGTCCGTTTTGTAAAACCCCCTTTTTTAAGGAAATTACAAAACCTTTTGAAAAGAGATTTATGTAGAAATTTTGAAAGAACTCTTTTACGGAGGAACTTTTGCGCTTGTAGAGACCTTAAATTCGTATATTCCCGTGTTTAGAAATAGCAATTCTTCTTTTCTGCAAGGACAGAAAACTTAAGTTGAATGCTAAGATACTCCCCACATATTCCCCATTAAGATTAATGCTTAAAACTTGATTGCCTTGCAAGGGAAAAAAAATTCATTGTGGATAGTGAATATGTGAGGAATTTTGTGATATGTATAGTGGGATTTAATTGAAAACCTACTCTGACTTTGCTAAATTTGTATTCACTAGTTGGTGCTTAATGTGTCACTTTTTCGCTGGATGAAAAGAACCACGTTATGCATGTGAACACAATAATATATATGTAGTCTTTTTGGAAATGACAATATCGCTTTCAAAAATAGACCTAAGCAAAGTAAGGTCGCACATAGGTTTACTAAGAATTTTTTTTGGAATGACAACACTATTGGATTTAAATCTTTTAATAGACATGTTCAATTGTTGGGTGAGGCTGGGCTTGGAAACACTTATTCTTGAAAAGGCAGGCCCCAGCTCAGTCCGCCCCGGCCCAAAGGTCCATTTTTATATTTTTTTAATTTCCTAAGTAGAATACTATTATTTAATTCTAGTTAGTAGGAAATTATTATAATTTATTGTTTTTAAAAGGATTTTTTTTTGGGCTTTAGGATGGCATGGCCCTACGGGCTGAAAAAGTTGGCCCGAGCTCGAAAAATTGAGCTGTGACGGGTTAAGCTGTGAACATATCTAGTTTGGTTCTTTGGCAACGCACAAGAAATTTTATTTCATATTATGTTTCACATACTTAGGTAAGCCGAACGAGCTGAATAAACCCAAGCTTTTTATCAGAAAAAAAAGCTTAACATAGCCACCAAATTGCTCAGCCTCCCCACATCTTACAATGTAAAAGTTATATACTTACTTCCAGCCTTATATTATTATTAATGTAAACCAGATTATCTTTCTTAGAAAATACTAGCACCCTGTTTGGATCTTGAAATTGGGCTAATATTTTTGGGGATTAGAATTGGGCTTTACCAATATCTTTTGTTTGGATATACAATTAATTAGAATTATAATTGGAGTTTATTTCCGGCTGATTTGGTGGACAACTAAAGTAGGAGCTCCTTAATACTGAACCCATCCTCTGTGAATCTCGAAGAAGCTACCTTCGACTATTTTATAGAGTGAAAGATCATGTGGAGGTCTACACATATGTGTGATGAATAATTGACTGTGTTTGAGCCTGTGGTGCTTAGGTTTGAGTTTGTTTTTGAATTTGAAGCAATTTGAGGTGTTTGTAAGGGTGGGTGGTACTACCGGCCCTAGGGGTCAATAGTGCCAGCCTTGCGGTGCTACCGGGTCTAGGAGAGCGGTAGTTATTTCCTAGGAGGGTGTTTTTTTGGGACTCAGAAAAATCGGCACTACCAGTCTTGGGCAGCGGTAGTATTGGTACTACCTGTCTCTAGTTGGCGGTAGTTATTTTCAGAGCGAGATTCTGTGAGCTAAAAATTGTGCTTATGTAATTTTAAATTGCATATTTTGTGAACAACGCTACATGACGTGTTTGCTTGTCTGTGTGGATGCAGGACGTGAGCTAGGTCATGGTGAGGCGGAGGAGACCAGGACTAGGCTAGAAGAGCTGAGGTCTAGAACGGTCAAAGGACACTGGAAGATGACTGAGGGCGTGAAGTAGTTGCAAGCCGGGAAGACAAGGAGCCGGAGGTGAAGCATTGGTGATTGACATGGCGGGCAACGACATGAACTAGGACTAGACTCAGGGAGGAGTTGAGATCCAGAACGGTCAAAAAAGCCGAAGTCGTTATGGTGAAGTGATCAAGGACATGTGGTGCGCCAAGTGACTTAGGCCGGTTTGCAAGAGAGGATGGTTCTAGGGAGTCTGAACACGTGAGATTCTTGGCAGAAAGTCATTGGGTCCACATGGAAGATGATGAAGCATAGGCGATGCTTCGAGTGGAAGGAAAAGACCTGTTGTGGGGCAAATTGGTAATGTGTCCAACACGGTGTTTGAGGAGGTTTGGAAAACCACGGCACTGCCCTAAGTGGTTTAGGTCAAGCCAAGGTGGTAATCAACGCAAATTCAAGCTCGTGTAGCAAATTGGGCGCCATGAAGAAGGCTACTTTGAGAAGCGTGCTCGTGTTAGTGTAAAACCCGTTATGTGTGTTGGGTTATCGAGTCAGACCATATAATTTTGGATGATATCCACTTGTGTGTCCAGGTTTTAGAGTTAGGGTTTCCTCCTCTATATAAGGAGATATAGATGGAGGTGAAGCTTTAAGCCACTAAGCCTTGAGACTCTAAGTTTAGGGTTTTCACAAGAATTTGGTTTTCTTGATGGGTGTGTGAGTGCTCCTTGGGAGCTTTGCTCTCAGGTGAGAGGCTTTGTAATCATCAATCTTGCCCTAAAATGAAAACAAAATTCGTGTTTAAGTTTTGCCTCTTATTTTGATCTTCCCTTTTATTGATTTTTTATCTTTCTTGGTGATTTCTTCTTCTCTTCATCTTGTGTTGCCAAGGATGAATAATTTATGGATGAATTCTCTGTGGATCATATCCCAATCAGAGATTTCTCAAGAAACCAATTTTTGGCTTGAAAAGGAAGGATTTGAGGTAGATCTTGATCTTGTTCTTTTGAGGGTTTTCTCTTTGGTGTTCTAGCTTGTTGTGATATGTAGGAGACCATCTAAAGTCATCATGATCATCAAATCCCCACGAGTAAAGCCTAGGGTGAAGTTTTTGTATTTAACCCTGTTTTGGTGCTACCTTCGGTAAACTCAAAAAATATCAGAATTTTGACGTCTATCCTTATGATTGAAGGTTGGAATAGGTTCCTAACACCCGTAGGAATGTGCATACAAAGTTTTATGGGGTTTGGATCAGCCGATCAAAAGATACATCGATTTTGATTTTGAAATCGAGCTGATTTTACTGTTCATCCGATAGTACCGGGATTTGCACTACGGTAGTGCCGGATTTATTGTTTATTCCAATACTACCAACTATTTAACTTCAGTAGTGCCGCCCCATAAGTGAAATTGTCTTAAAATTCACTTTTCCGCAATTCTTTGATATAGAGAGGTTTTGATTGTTTTTTAGGGTAAATTTTATTTTGTGATCATTCACTCCCTTTGATCACCATTTTCGATCCTTCATAGAGCCTTGAGCGCAAGTCCTCATTCCTCCTCTTGCCCTTCTTCCCTCCCTCCAACTACACTCTGGTAGTCTGACTGCCACTCTAGTGAGCCCTCCACCAGATATATCCCCTACCTTCATCACTCCAAGGACCCCAGTCATTGTCAACTTCTTCTTCATCCTCTCCAGTCTCTGCCGCTTACTTAGTTCCGCTCGCTGCCTCCATCGTTATGATCTTCTCCGATGACATTTCTTCTTCCACGGTCTTTTGTCTTGGGTTGTGAAGGTCCCTCGCAATACATCATAAGGTGTCATGTCGTCAGGAGGGGAAGAGAGGGGACAGATCTCGACTGTCGCTGGAAAGCTCCCAAGTACTAACTTCTCCCTTCTCTCTGGTTGTTGCCTTATCGCTCCAGATCTAGAGATGTTGCATCGCTGGAGAGATGCCCTCCGCAATTGCTGCGAGCCCCTATCACCAACATTATGCCAACCTCCTTGTGTGAGAGGTATGAACACCAATGTCAGAACCAAAAATTACATGGCAAACAAACATGATTCGGAATTTGTCGTGATTATATCTCCATTCAACAATTTATTTGGCAACCAACAAAAAAAATAGAATTGTAGTTCAATTCCAATACTCCTTGAAATTGAATGGTGATTCCATTTCCACGAGTCCAATTCAATTTAGAGAATGGCAGTCTCTAATCACCCTCACACGCATGGACCATCCCAGCCATCCAAGATGGCCGCATGCAGGGGCCTATCCGCAGCCATCCAAGATGGCCGCATGCAGGGGCCTATCCGTAAAAGGCCACCCCCCATGGTGTGGTGCGCGGTGCACCCCGCCTGGCAACTGGTGGGCGCTGTCTTCCTTTGTGCGCAACAGGTTCCCTTCCTCCCTCCCTCCCTCCCTTCCTCTGCATTCCCGTAGGCCGAAGCCTCTCTCTCCCCTCCCCGTCGCGACACCAAAAAGGCGATCACCCTAACCAAATCTTTTACCACTTGTAAGATCGAGGATGCCGACTAGAGGGAGGTGAATAGGCGGCTTTAAAAATTCTTCTCACTAAATACACGCTCTATTGATCTCTATGTCAAAACCTAAACAATAATCAATGCGGAAGCGATAAACTAAGGTTTTGACAAATTAAAGCCTAAATCAACTAGGCTCACTAAGTGCACTACTAATTATGTCTCTAACAATAAATTACAATCCTAAATACAAGCAAGCAATTTAATTCTAAGAATATAAATTGCAACAATATAAATAAGGAATTCAAGCATACACAAGGGGACACAATACTTTTTACCGTGGTGTTCGGAGATTTGCCGGTCTCCCCTAATCCACGTTGAGGCAAGCCCAAACCACTTTGGACCGGCTCAACGAATTGAGCACCTGCCTTGATTCCACTAGTGGTAGCTCTTTCCCCCTCCGGGTAGGCGAGCTCTGACATTCACAACTTTGCCGGGCCTTCTCACAATCTCCTTGAGAAGGTCACCACACACCGTCTAGGCGTCGACAAACACCAAGAGTAACAAGTCAAGCCTTCTAGCTTCATCCTCACCAAGTGCAATACATGAACAAGGGTGATCACCGAGTGCAATACATGCACAAGGCTTCCCGCAAGTGCAACACATGCACAAGAGGATCTCAATTCTCTCCTAAATGTAACACATGTAAATAGGGCTCACTCTTAGCTCAAAAACCAAATATGAGAGTGCAACACATGCACAACATCACCCAAATGCTCAACAAGGCCAACAACGACCAAATGCCAGTTCTAAGGCTTCTTTTATAGCCTCTCCAAAGAAAACTAGCTGTTGGAGGGCAAAATGGGCAAAAAGTGCAGCAAACCCGGTGCTACTACCCTACTAGGGCCAGTAGCACTGGCCTCTAGGCCAATGGTCACTTTCGTGCATTAAAAACACCAAAAACTAGCCGTTGCTACAGTACCCTCGGTGCTACCGCCCATCTAGGACCGGTAGCATCGGCCATTTCAACCAAAAAAATACTTCTCTGGAGTTTTTACACCACCTCTGGACCGATAGTACCGCCCATGTAGGGGCGGTGCTACCACTATTTTAACCACTAAAACGCTCATAACTTTTTACTCCGAACTCCGATTTAGGTGATCTTGTACTCTATGCGAAGCTTATCACGAGGGATACAATCTCTACCCTTTCTCAAGATTTAAGCAACCATAGATATTTTTAAATATCACAAAACATAAAGTCCAATGTAGTCACTCAAGGCCAAAATCTGATTTTCTCGAAATCCCTCACATAGACTTGATGAAGAGCGTGACCACAAGCTAGCAAGAGTCAATAAGATCAAATCTTATGCCATTTGGTGAGCAACTCATGATCAAAACAATTTGCAAAACACATTTGCAAATAAACCGAGAACCCATAAGATCAATCCTCTAGCCATGTAAGGATCAACACATGATCCCGACACTTTGTAAAACATATTTGCAAATAGAAAAATCATAAACTTTACTTAGCCTTGTGATAATCAACACATGATCAAATCACAAGCTAAAACACCGATGCATGAGCTCTCACCTTTTGCAACACATGCAAAACTTAGCTCCATGAAAAAACACATAAACCAAATTACATGAGCTATCTCTCTTTTGGAACACATGTAAATCCATAGCTCCATGCAAAAACCAAATCGATTAAGATTTAATAAGTGAGCATCAGCTCCCTTATTTGCAACACATGCAAATACTTAGCTCATGCAAAATCCAAACAAGAGAGTGAGCTAGAGTGAACTGGATTGAGTTCATCAATACATGATGAAGCTCAAGATATAAGACTCGACCCCTCTTAATAGTACAGTAACCTATACTAGCAACCCGATCTCCCATCCAAACATTGAGACCGGTAAAAGACTAGGAATACATCCTTAGCCCTAGCTAGTTTTACCTTTGCCTCTCGCAGCCACTTGGAGCTTTCATGATGATCGATCATCTTCTCTTCAAGTAGGGATCTTTATCTTGTTCATCAACACATGATGAATTCCTCTTGTCTTAGCTTCGGGATCCTCTTTTGAAGCTCATCAACACATGATGACGTACTTATCCCATTTATCCATCTCAACCTTGGACTTAACCTATTTCAAGAACTTAACCTATTTCAAACTTATTGAAAGTGTTAGTCCAAAACACATGGTTGTCTCAATTATCATTGCACTCCATTAACATATAATGGATGCTCCCAAGATCCTTTTATCTTTTCCTTTGATGATTGACCACAACCCAAAGACAAATAATTGAAAGATTAATTGTGTCTTGAGTATACTAATGCAACTAATGCTTCATTATACTCAAGAACTATTCGTTTGTCCTTAATCAACAAGAAACACCATCAACACATGATGAAGCATTCTTTGATTGATTGAAAGACAATCTCAATTTAAATTTTATTTAAATTGATATGAGTATATATTAACTACACAAGTTTTCATATACTCATTTCGATGGTTTCAGTAATGATCGATATATGTTTGAGTGATGGAAAGGGATCAATACATTTAGACCATCAACTATAGAACAAACTCCATTGTGTATATAACTAATTGAACATGGAATCAATATGCACATAATCAACCTTAGATTGCATATGAGTTTATCCTATATTAACATGAGTATACTATAACTACACAAGTTATATATACTCAAAGAATTGTTTCAAAGTAATGATCCTATATATTATTTGGCAAGAAGACATGGATTAATACTATTGAAACATCAAGTTAAATTATGAACTCCCCCTAGATGTGTGCATCCATGTAATATATGGAATTTGAAACATAATGCACATCTTTAATGTATAAGCAATGGAAGAGTTTATCCTTTAACTTGAATCCTAAGTATGCATTAAGATAATAGAGTGAATACAAGTGCATACCATGGGTTTTTCATTTTCCATCTAAATTTGAGACTAATAAGAATAAAACTCAATAGACATGTTAGTCTCATAATGATTAGATTTGTCATTAAACAATGATTAAGCATTAATATAAAAACAATCATCAAAACCAATAGAGCTTGAACTTACAAGTACCTGCAAGGGAAGGACTGTAGGTGCACTGGGAATTCCTGAAGTAGATCAGCCATGTCAATGTTGTTACATTTTATCGGGTAAAGCTCACTCTTTTGGAGGTTAGTCCGTAGACCTATTGCCTTGCTAAAGATGTTCAAAACCACCCGAATCATGCTCAACTCATGCTTGTCCGGGTTTGCAAAGATGGCGACGTCGTTAGAATATAAAGAAATCCTCATTTTTGCGCACCTGGATGGAATCTATGGCAGGTAATTTTCCCTAGCGGCCTTAGCCATTAACTTGTGCATTGGGTCCATGGCAATTATGAAAAGCATTGGCGATAGGGGATCACCTTGTCGAAGTCCTCTCCTGTGCTGGATCGGTTGCCCAGGGATGCCACTGAGGAGCACTCGAGAGGTAGTCGATGCTAGGATCATGACGATCCACTCTGTCCATCGGCGGCCGAACCCAATGTGGTTTAATAGTTGAAGCAGGAACTCCCAACCGACATAATTAAATGCCTTGGCGATGTCCAGCTTTATGAAGAGCACCGAAGTTCTTTTCGTGTGCATGTCTGACACCGTATTCTTGACTAAAAAAAATTATCATGTATCGATCTGCTCTTGATGAATGCAGTTTGGGTGGTGGGTACGATGTCGCGCAGTCTAGGCGCCAACCTGTCTGCATGAATCTTAGAAAATATCTTGCCCACACTACGGATGAGACTAATAGGCCTGTAGTCTGAAATCCTCATGTTGTCCGATTTCTTTGGCAGCAAGGCTATGTTGGCCGTATTAAGCATGTGAAGCCGCCGCCTGTTCAGGTCGAACAGTTGATGTAGCATCGCCATGAGGTCATCTTTGACAATGTCCCAGCAGGTCATGTAGAAAAACCCCGTGAATCCATCGGGGCCCGGTGCTTTCCAGTTGGCATGGTGAAGACCACTTTCCTAGCTTCTTCGGTCGTAAAAGGTTCGTCCAAAGGACCTAAGTCAAGCCGCGGGATGCCCAAAGTATTCCAGTCTAAGGTATGGGTCCTTTGTTTTTTTGTCCCTAGTAGATGACTAAAGTACTTGGCCAGCTCATCCTGCTTGTCTTGATGATTTTGGAGAGAACCCCTGTCTGAAACGATGGACTAGATATGATTTTTCGTCCTACGTGCATTAACCTTGATATGGAATTTTTTTGTATTTGCATCCCCTTCCTTTATAAAAGTCAATCGAGAGCACTGCCTGAGACAGATCCTCTGAATGGCAGCTATCCCTAGTAGCCTGTGGCGAAGTCCAGTGATGAGGTCTTTTTCTGGACCTGACAGTGATATGAACTCTTGCGCCTTGTCGAGCTGTAGCATTATTTCGCCTGCGACATAGAATTGTAGCGTTAGGTCTCCCACTAACTGACGGATCCACCTTTGCAGTGCCTTTGCTGTTCTGGAGAGCTTGACATGCAACTTGCACAAGGAATCATGTGATTGGACAGATCTGTCCCATGCCTGTTTGACGACCTCGGAATAATTCGGCATCTTTGGCCAAAAGCTCTCAAACCTAAATCCACGGTATTTATTTGGCCTGATGTGGCCAAGCAACAATAGAGGGCAATGGTCCGATACGCAGGGAGGAGATCGCCTGTAGGTGACATTGAGGGAATATGAGGTCCCATTCGTTTGTTGAATACATACAGTCGATCCTTGTTAAGGTTGGGCTATTCCTGTTGCTTGTCCACGTGAACCTTCTGCCATGCAACCTGATCTCCTTGAGATGAGAGTCATCTATCACTTTTGCAAATGCTCCCATAAGCCTCCTGTTCAGATTCCCATTGTTCTTGTCGTTTTGCCTGATAAATCATGTTAAAATCCCCTAGGATAAGCCACTCAGGGAGCATTTGGCCCCTTAACACCGCTATCTCTTGCAGGAACATCAGCTTTTCATGTGCACTGTCTCAGACAGTGTATGTGTGCCAACGTCGACATTAGACAGACTGAAATGGCTTGTGGAGCATGCAAGAATTATTCCCCCTTTTGCATGCTGAGCTGGAAGGAAACAAAAACTGTCCCTAAAAGAGCCTCCAAGAAGTTCCCCTATCAGTTGATTGTCGACATGGTTCAACTTCGTTTCCTGTAGGCACACCAAGGTGGCTTTTGTTTGGGCAACAAGATTCTTGATTACAGCTCTTTTGGGTGGGAAGTTGAGGCCCCGGACATTCCAATTTAAAATTCGGCAATCTGCTGTGACATCTATTCGATATGAGTAGCACCTGGCCCTGCTTGTTGTTCCAGTCTTTGATACTATGCAGGGACTTCTCCCCTGTGTCATTACATGAGCAGAGCACACATAAAAAAGAAAAAAGCAACCAGGAGAGCTGGACGTGGGAATGTTCCAACACGGATAGATACTTTGTTCCTTCACTTAACACGGATAGCATACAACCAGATTTTACCTTGACAACTGGGCCTATAGTCTGAGCAGACGAAAGGACCAAAAAGACTGACATAGCAAATACGCATAGACCTCTCTTGCAACTAACAGGATTAAGACAGAGGAGAGGAAGGGTAGGTGATGTTGGCCATGAAGAAGACTAGCACAAGGGCCAAACGTTAGAGGACTAGATTGGGCAGCAAGCATGACTAAGACACAACGACTCCAAAAGAAACTAGCTTGGACCCTAAGGCTAAGCATCCTGATGAAGCAGCAGGAAAACAACGATGGTCCAAAGGAGGGTCTGATTCCCTCCCCAGTCAGGCCTGCTGTAGCTCCCATGAGTTTGATTGCACTGCCACCGCCAGATCCGGTTTAGCCCCTAATCTAGCAAGTTCTTCTAATGCATGAATGGTGTCAGCAGAGAGTGGCTTACTGAAAATGCTTAGGTAGCGCTGGTATGCGGAGTCGTCCATCGTTTCGTTGGGCGAGGACAGCAAGCCAAGTTTTTTTGCAAGATGCTGCTAAGCTTTCTTTGTCGCCGTCAGCCGTGTGGACGCTTTGGTGTAGGCAAGTGCTTAAAATTGCAGTTTCCTCATTGTTCCATGTACATGGTGCAAACAGATAGAAAGTAGTAAAATATAATCATCTTTATTATAAACTATGGTGAGGTTACTAGCATTCTTAAGATTTCTGGTGACGGCCAACTTCCACAGGTATAATTGGTTGCTTGAGGACTATGCTATCCTTTTTTTTCATGATGATATTAAAAGTGTGCCTGGGCAAGCAAGTTTTACTGTCTGCATCCTTGGCTTTGCATACTGTTCCATGCAGCTGGTGAGCACTGTGAGTTGAGTAGAAAACGGTCCAATGTTTTTTTCTGAAACCTTGGTTACCTGTAGCCATAGTAATTATGAAAAATGTTTTTTCTCTGATATCTAGTGTGCAAACTTGTTGGTCTTTTATGCTCTAAAGTCCAAATGTAGATGCATCTGTCCAATCCTTCATCTTCTGGTATTGGAATTAAAATCATGATGCATATTGAACCCATTATGTGTTCACTTTTATGTTGGACCAGAAATTTTTGTTTTAAGGCTTGACTATATGTGAAAGTGCACCTTCTTGCTTTGTCAGTCATTTCATGATTAACACTCCTGCGCAATGTTGGGTTTGTTATATAGGAGCATGGATCTTACTGAAGCGCTGCGCCTTCAGTTGGAAATTCAGAAGCGCCTTCATGAACAACTTGAGGTACTAGTTCAAAAGCATGTAGACTGGTTCTAAGTTAAGTGCCTCTTGGGTTCATGCTAAATAATGCCTAAGGACACTGAGCATGCTACACTTTTGGACAAACAAATGTGAGACTGAAAAGTGGTCTGTTTTCCACGCTTGTTTGTGGCCGTGAACCAAACTGTGACTGCAGGAATGTGGCACACGACAAAATAAAACAGATGCAGGGCATGCTCCAATGTATATGCAAATCAAACCCACATTATCTGAACTCCATTTCATGATTCTATTGCAGATTCAGAGAAAATTGCAGTTGCGAATTGAAGAACAAGGAAAGTATCTGCAGATGGTGTTTGAAAAGCGGTGTAAATCCAGCACAGAGAAGGTCTAGGATCCATCCTTAGGAGATGCAGCAACACCGTCATCTGATCCGAGCAATTCTGCAAGCAAGGACAGCGATGCAGCCTTGGATCCAGACCGAACAGGCGACAACCCTGGGATTGCGGAATCAGGAGAGAACTCGACCCACGTAGGTGGCAACCAGAAAACCTCAGAAACCGAGTACCCTGATTCCCTACCAACTGCAAATGATGAATCTAAGCACCCCCAAGAGAAGCGTCGTAGAGTGCATGATAGTTGACTGGTTTCGTCAAGTCAGATTATAGCTGTTCTATCCATATGCTTGGTAAAAAATGGCTCCATCCATGTGTCTAAAATTCTAGTACTGATCCTCAAGTCTATTGAGCTGAGCTATCTTAGCTATATAAAAGGAACCTGTAAAACTAAAGGAACCTTCTGGTGGTCGCTTGCATAAATCAATAGCAATAAAAAAAACTCGATCCATCTCCGGAAACTATGGTAAAAATATGGAGGTCTTGAAATCTGCCTACACACACTGTTATAATGCTATGAACTGTCTGAAAGCCATAGTCTTTTGTCCTTAAGTCTCAGAAGCTAGATATTGAAATATTGGAGCCTTATCGGGTGTTGCAATTTCCAGAGTTACTGTTATACATTGTCATATATGAACCGGTGATGGTAAGTGTTTGCACCAAAATTTGGCAAGTCTAACTATAATCGGCAATGAAATCAAAGATATGGACGTTAACAGACAAGTTAAGAAAGTTTGAAGATATTTATGCTAACGGCAAGATTTTTTAGGAAATAACTGTTCAAAGATATGGCCGATACGGATACGGGCTTGAAGCGTGTTGTAACAGGACACTATCTGCCAAAGGTATAAAAGAAGGACCGAAGCGAGCTGTGAGGATATCATCAACACAATACAATCAACCAGTTTTTACTTTCTTCCTTCCTGTCGACTAGGAGTAGCTTTTATAATTTAGTCTTTGTAATTCGATCTTGATCAATAAAGTTGCGCATCGCCGATTGTTGATCTTCGTCAATTACACCCCAGGTTTGATTTGTTCTGATTTTGTTGCGAATCGCCTTCTTCAGAATCGATTTACCTTTATCCTCTGATTAGCCTTAATCGGCTAATTAGATTTACCTTGTTACCTCGATCTTGATCGGCTTCAAGCTGATTAAGTCTAAGCCGATTGATCTTTACGATCGGCTTTTGAGTGAATTTTATATTTTACCTTGTCGGTTACAGGTCAAATCGACTGGCACGCTCTGAACCCGGTGTTCGTCCGGTGTGCTGCTGTCAGAAACCCTACATCAAGTTTTTGGCGCCAACACACTCTTGGCACGCCCGGTGGGACTCGCAATGTCTTCATCAGGGAAGTCAATTCCGCCATCAGATCTCAACGCAGAGGCTATAATTGTCCCAACAATGGATGATTTATCTGCAGAGCAACGTCAAGAAATTGAAGCTCGGAAGGCCGCGTTGGAAGAGATGATGCTAAGTTGCTATCAGAAAACTAGACGCGGCGTCACTCAAAAATCCGCCCTGTCGACGGTCAACGCCCTGGGAGATGCAGGTGTAACAGAACAGGTAAGCCGATATCTGCCTGCTCAAGCCGAATTATCGGCTATGATTAATCAGTCTGTGCACCACGCTTTGATAAACCAATCATCGGCTCTCGTGACAATGCTTAAGCCGATGATAGCAAATAGCGTTAAATCTATAGCCCAGGAGTTAGCCTCGTCAGGAAGTCTGCTCGACCCATTGCAAGCTCTGCCGAATTATCCTGTTTTCGATCGCCACAAAACACGCAGAGCACAACGGCCGATCCTAAAACATCGGCTGTAACTTCACCCCCTACCATGATGCCCACACAACCCACGGTTATACTACCTAAGGACCCTCGGTTAAATGGGGTGAACCATTACCACGCCTATACCGACGCCGCTAAGTTAGATGCATCAAGCAATTTGCCGCCGTCGGCTCCATTCTACGCTTTCCCCCAATCGGTTTCACAGCCGATTGGCTCCGAGAGATTCCCACAAGAACCTACCCTGCTAAGAAATCCAGGTCCACACAGGCGAACATACTCGTAACCATTTGTCCCGATGCGAACCTCAAGTCGACGTAATCGGCACGAGCGGTATGATCGTGCCGGCAGATAAAGATAATTGGCAACCCGAGCTCGCACTCGGGGGGCAGAACGCCGATTATGACAGATATTATCAAGGGCCTGCTATGGCCGATAATGCTAATTGGGCCGATCAGATCTCTGCCGTTTTGAGGGACTAATTTGGCATACAACCAAAAGGGAAAGTTATCGGCTATAGAAAGCCGTATCCCGATTACATAGATCGCATGCCCTACCCTCATAACTTCAGAGTTCCAGACTTCGCCAAATTCTCTGGGGATGATTCTATCACCACCACGAACACGTTGGGCGCTTTATCGCGCAATGCGGTGAAACGCCCATCCGACGGGCTTAAAATTAGACTATTCCGTTGTCTCATGAGGCGGCGTTTGGTTTACTTGCTTGCCTCCGAATTCGGTCCATTTATGGAACGATTTGGAAAGCCGATTTCATGAATACTTCTTTTCAGGCAGTTTGGAGCTCAGGATTTCAGATCTAAGTTCTGTACGCCAAAAGTTTGGAGAATCGGTGACGGATTACGTAAAGAGATTTAGAGAAATTAGGAATCGGTGTTTTAGCGTCACATTGCCTGACAACCAACTTGCCGATTTAGCATTTCAAGGTTTGATTCCGCCGCTTAGGGAGAAATTCGGAGGACAAGAATTCACCGACCTTAGCCACTTATTGCATCGCGTATCGGCCCAGGAAAGCCGATTCACTGATAATAAAGTGTTCAAAGACAGATTTAAAAATAGCAATAACAAAGAAAAGGACAAGGCTAAAGTCAATATGGTTGAGTATTGTCCAAGTGACTCATCGGAAGACAAGGAAGCAGAAATAAACATAGCCGAATGGGTAAAAGGATCCAAAAAGTCCTTAGTCTGTTCTTGGCTTAAGCCGACTAGGAACAAGTCGGAGGTTAAGTACTCTTTCGATGTTTCTAAGTGCGATCGTATTTTTGATTTACTTCTGCAAGAAAAGATAATACGATTGCCAGAGGGACATGTGATACCGTCGCCCGATGAGATAAAAAAACGCAGGTATTGCAAGTGGCATCATTCTTATTCACATAACACTAATGACTGCAATATCTTCCGTCAACAGATCCAATCTGCTATTGAGGATGGTCGATTGAAGTTTGCTGATGAGCTGACCATGCAAGTTGATGTTGATCCGTTTCCCATCAACATGGTACAGTGTTCGGCTAAAGGAAAAGAGCCGATGCACGACGAGCAGAAAAAGGATCGACAAGTCAACATCCAATCAAGCTCGAATGGCGATCAAACGCTGAAGATTACAATCGGCTCTTTACAAATAGAAGCCGATCGTGAAGGAAAAAATTCAAGAACCATCAAACCCAAAGGGAATCCTCAGGTAGGTAAATGGTACAAAGCAGAAAAGTCTCCATTAAGGCAGCCAGCGAAAAGGTCAGGACCAACATTTTTACAATTAATGGAGAAATACGAGAGGATGAATAGCCGACCACGGTATAAGGCTCACCGGTCGGATAACTTGTACCGCACCGAGAATGTGGAGAGGGCACATAGAAGGTGTCCCTTTTGGCAGTTTTGCTGGGAAAGAGGAGTAGCGTTGCCATCACCATACACCTGCCCGATGGAACATTATCCCCAAGACGATTGGCCAAGGCAATCGGCCAGAGATAGGCTGTCTGGGCCGATTAGAGAGCAAGGCAGAAGTGACAGAAGGCCTGTCCACGAGAGAATATCCAAACCAGATCAAGAACCGAGCCAAATCAAGACACACAAGCCCAGTTCTAATCAAGAAGATTTGGTGGTCAAATCGGAAGCTTGATGGAGCCCAAACCCGTGGTGTCCATCGCTGAGCCGATCACAACGACGACGGCTTCAGAGGCTAAGGACGCAAGAAATCCGTGAAGCCGATCTCGAAAAAGCAGAGAGACAAGCGTTTAATGAACCGTCTAATCAAATGCGTCAAGAAAGAGTGGAGAAGAAAAGAACAAGCCAAGAAGATTTGAATCGGTGATGACTTGATTCTCCCATGATTCGGGGTGACACCCCTCCCATGGATATTAACATGGTGTTCACGTTGCCGGCTGAGTTCAAAATCAGAAACGAATCGACCGAAAAAGCGGTTGCTCAGTTGTGTTCTGGCGTACAGAGTACCATATTCGAGAATCCTAAAGATGATCATCGGCATCTGAAGCCATTGTATCTAAAAGGATACATAAATGGCAAGCCGATATCAAGGATGCTGGTAGACGGAGGGGCCACAGTGAACCTGATGCCATACACGACATGCAAAAAACTGGGTAAGTCTGATGAAGACTTAATTAAAACTAACATGGTTCTAAACGACTTCACAGGCGACCCCACGGAGGCAAAGGGTGTCATGGTCACAGAGCTGACTGTCGGTAGCAAGACCTTGCCAACAGCGTTTTTTGTAATCGATGCCAAAGGAAACTACAGCGTACTACTCGGTCGGGATTGGATTCATGCCAACTGCTGTATTCCGTCGACCATGCATCAAGCGCTTGTGCGATGGAGCGGAGAAGAAGTCGAAGTCGTCACAGCCGACACATCGACCCATATCGCTATGGCTAGCTCTGACGCGAATTGGCAACACGAAGAAGCTGGCTGCATATCAGGAAAGGAGCTGGACGACTGTGATTTCATCTGTGTAAGCAAATCAGGACTCATACCGATCAGTGTCAAACCGGGCACCTTTGATCGAGCAAATGAAGTGTTACGCCGATGGGGATAAGAAAAACATTGAAGGCGTTGCAGGATAAAATGCAAAGCTATCGGCAAACAACGGATAGCTACGAAGCTATAGAAGACTTTGAAGAAATTGAAAAGTTAGGTCAAGGTTTTACATCCACCGATTTTCTTGAAGAAGTAGATATAGGTAGCGGTGATAGAAAAAGACCAACTTTTGTTAGTGCAAGTTTAGATGTAAAGTACAAAGAAAAACTGGTAAAAATCCTTAGAAATTATAAGGATTGTTTTGCTTGGGAATATCATGAGATGCCCGGATTAAGCCGTCAGCTGGTGGAACATCGGCTACCTATAAAATCGGGCTATCGGCCGTTTAAACAGTATCCTAGGCGTTTCAATCCAGCCTTGTACCAAATTATAAAAGAAGAGATAGAACGGTTGTTGGAGGCAAAATTTATCAGGCCTTGCCGATATGCGGAGTGGGTTTCCAACATTGTTCCGGTTATGAAGAAAAATGGAAAGCTTCGGGTATACGTCGACTTTAGAGATTTGAACAAGGCGACGTCGAAAGATGAATACCCGATGCCGATAGCCGATATGCTTATCGATGCTGCATCAGGGAACAAGATCATAAGTTTTCTAGATGGTAATGCCGGGTATAACCAGATACTCATGACAGAAGCCGACATACCAAAGACGACCTTGGATGTCACAGTGCGATAGGATTGTTCGAGTGGACAGTGATGACTTTCGGCCTGAAAAACGCTGGAGCAACATATCAACGGGCAATGAATATGATTTTTCACGATTTAATCGGCCACATCGTTGAGATTTATATTGACGATGTAGTAGTAAAATCTGCAGAAGATTTACAACACTTGGCCGACTTAGAGAGAGTATTTAAGAACATAAGATCGCACGGTTTGAAGATGAATCCTTACAAATGTGCATTTGGCGTGTCGGCTGGGCAGTTTTTAGGCTTCATGGTGCATGAAAGAGGGATTGAAGTCAGCCAAACAAGGGTTAAAGCTATAGCCAATACTGAGCCACCGACATGCAAAAACGAGTTACAAAAGTTGATCGGCAAAATTAATTATCTCCGTCGGTTCATCTCAAACCTCTCCGGTAGGATTCGTGCTTTTACTCCATTACTAAAGCTAAAGGACAATGAAGAATTTATATGGGGAGCCGATCAGCAGAAAGCTTTCGATGAAGTTAAGAGGTATTTGTCCAACCCTCCAGTCTTGGCTGTGCCTCAAAAAGGGATCCCTTTCAGGCTATATGTTTCGGCTGAAGAAGATACTATTGGAGCTGTGTTAGCACAAGAGGTGCATGGTAAAGAAAGGGTTATCTTTTATTTAAGCCGACGGTTCTTTGGGCCTTGCAGTCGTGTACCCTTTTATCGAAAAACTATGTTTATCTTTGTACTTCTCGTGCACAAAACTAAGGCACTACATATTAGCATCGGCTGTAAGGTAATCTGCAAAACCGATGTTATAAAATATATTTTGTCGCTCCTATCCTGCGAGTCGACTTGGCAAATGGGCTTACGCCTTGGTTGAGTTCGACTTATCATATGAATCGCCAAAGCAATCAAAGGACAAGTATTAGCCGATTTTATGACAGACATGACACATCAAACTTGGTCTTGGTCGCGCCATGGCAATCGTTCTTTGTGGTCGAGATGTGGGAAGGTGATGGTATCGGTATTGTACTCACCTCACCCAAAGGGCATAGCTTTGAATTTGCATTCCGGCTAAATAACCGATGCTCAAACAACCAGGCCGAGTACGAAGCGTTACTCAAAGGTTTGCAATTGCTGGAAAATATTGGGGTGAGCGCTGTTGAGACATATGGTGATTCACTGTTGGTGGTGCAGCAAATAAAGGGAGAATACTAATGTCGAGATGAAGTGCTACTGAAATATTTAGAACAATGTTTAGAGATTATCGGCTTGTTTACATCATTTTCTATCGGTCATGTTCCTCGAGAATTGAACGATAGAGCTAATGCTTTAGCTCAGCAAGCATCAGGATATAAAGATTCGGCCAAGTCGAGATCGAACGGTAGACAAGGCGATCATGTGCACGATATTGCCGATTGGAGAACGCAGATAAAAGATTATCTAGTCGATCCATCCAAGCCGATTTTAAGCGAAGATACGGCAACAAGCGTTGAAATACGTCGTCATGGACGATATACTATATTATCGGACTATCGAAGGTTTATTGTTAAGATGTCTTGAGGCCGAAGAAGCACGGGTGGCAATGGGTGAAGTACACGAAGGCATTTGTGGTTCTCATCAATCGGCACATAAGATGAAATGGATGCTCAGATGGACAGGTTATTTTTGGTCGACGATGCTAGAAGATTGTTTCAAGTATTATAAAGGATGTCAAACATGTCAAAAGTTTGGCAACGTACAACTAGCACCAGCATCGGCTTTACATCAATTATCAAACCTTGGCCGTTCAGGGGTTGGGGAATAGATATAATCGGCCAAATATTTCCTGCTTCGAGTAAAGGCCACAGGTTTATCTTGGCCGCAACCGATTACTTCTCAAAGTGGGTCGAGGCTATACCACTTAAAAAGGTAACCAGTGTTGAGGCGATTCGTTTTGTTAATGAACATATCGTCCATCGGTTTGGAATACCGCAAACAATCACGACCGATCAAGGTACGGTATTCATGTCTAACGAGTTTCAGGGTTACGCAACAAGTCTAGGGATCAAATTGTTAAACTCTTCGCCATATTACGCTCAGGCTAATGGACAGGCCGAGTCGTCTAATAAAACACTGATCAAGTTGATCAAAAGAAAAATTGATGAAAAACCAAGGAATTGGCATTCAACTCTATCGGAGTCACTTTGGGCCTATCAGCTATCGTATCACAGAGCGACAAAGCTTTCACCTTACCAATTGGTGTACGGACAAGAAGCCGTTCTACCTGTAGAGATCAACATTGAATCGATACGGACAGCCAGGCAAAACGGGTTGTCGGCTCAAGAATACAATGATTTAATGATCGACAATTTGGATGAGTTAGCAGAGTTACGTTTATTTACGCTCGATCGGCTTAAGAAGAATAAGATCAGAGTTGCAAGGGCATATAATAAAAAAAGTCATGCCTAAGTCTTTAGATCTAGCCGATGTAGTATGGAAAACAATATTGCCTGTTGGTTCGAAAGACAACCGATTTGGGAAATGGTCACCTACGTGGGAAGGGCCATACAAAATTAATCGGCTAGTCGACGGAAACTCGTACTTACTGGAAACGTTAGAGGGGTACATCTTGCCTAAAGCAATTAATGGGAAGTATCTGAAGAAATACTATCCTAGCGTTTGGATTGGAGCCTAGCCGACTAAGGACTACGATCAAAGGCCAAGATTAACACGATGCTGTTAATTGGCGAGAAAGATTACACTTATAAGACGCAACATGTGGAATAAAATCGGTTAGACAAACCGATCATAAGCGTGACAAGTTACAAAATATTACGAAAAACACGAAATAACGATATTCAAGCGAGTTCCAAAAAAGAGCCAATTTTACACCTAATTCGCATCAGTGAATGCCCGATCCAGGGAGAGTCGCTCCCAAAGCCGATAACGCGCCCGCAGCCCTTGCAATCACGCCTTGGATTTCATCAAGAATGCGTTCATCTTCTTTGGCGCTCCCCGGGACTGGTACCACTTTTGCCGACTGTTTCTTCACACTTGCCACAGCCATCGCAATTTCAAGTGTTTGATCCTTTATCTCCGATGTGGTTTTTTCCATGGAGAGTTGGCCTTCTTGGATTTGTTTTTCTGCCTTGGCCAATTCTTCCAAAAGAAATTTCTTCGTGGTTTCAAGCTTGGAGAGGGACCCCTTGATCGACTTTAGCTGCTGCGCGTTGGCATCAAACTTGTGTTTCTTTGCCTTCGCATCTGCGACCAGTTCATCTAGGAGTTTTTTGTCGGCTTCTTGGGCTTCACGTTGGCTGATCCTCGCCTGGGCTGCCTCTACTTTAGAATCTTCTATCATCTAGATGGCAAACATTCAGGAGAGCTGCCATAGCTTCTGGAGGCAAGTCAGCTTCGACGGATGCCATGGCGTCTCGGATCGGCTGGTTATTTGCTAGTATCTCCGATTGAGGTCTTGT
Organism: Otatea glauca; assembly: GCA_036346275.1. Taxonomy (NCBI): domain Eukaryota; kingdom Viridiplantae; phylum Streptophyta; class Magnoliopsida; order Poales; family Poaceae; genus Otatea; species Otatea glauca. The sequence goes on from CM070715.1 coordinate 25,152,422, forward strand.
AACCAAGTCAAAAAGCTTGTTAAGCTTTTCTTTGGTGCCTAGAGTTGAAGTGACCACCACCGATGCTTCCTTTGAGACTTGAAGAATTTTTCTGAAATCAGCATCATGGTCGGGCGCCATGATTTCCGGGTCATCGAGGTCAGCTAAAGAAAAGCCCAGCAGATCAGTCGGATTCGATGGCTCTGGAGATAGAGTGATTACGGGCTCTGGCGTCGGCTTTGGTGGGGAGACATACGTTGCAGCGAGGTTTGGGAGGTTAGCCAAGATTTTTGCTACCTGGGCAGATTGCGTCGGCTGTAAGAAATGAATGAACAGTTAGTCAATATGTGTAGAGAAATAGTAGTCGGTACATATAGCCTATCGAAAAAATGGTAAACTCACCTGTGCAGTAGCTGAAGCATGAGGAGAACTCTCACCGCTTTGCTCCTGAGGTTTTGGCCCTTTCTTTGCTGGAGCTTTGGTATACTTTGTTTTCTTCTTTTCTGAAATATAATCGGTTAAAAGTTAGTTGGGAAAAGCAAAGAAAAATATCAGCCGATTATATTTTTACTTACTTGGTTGCTTTTTCTCAATATCCGATAGGGATGGACTCTGAATTCCCAGGGTACCGGAGGTGTACCCTGTGAGGCCAGTCATCTGGAGCGGCCTTTTTGCCTGGCCGCTGCTTGATTGGCCAGAAATCGGCTTCTTATCAGCAGTTTTAGTCTGAAAATAAGAAACAAAGAATAAGAAAGTGTGCTTGAAGAAATTGATATGCAAAGGAATATTAGTCGATCCGATACCTTATCAGTATCTACGAGACTTGTATTAGTGTAACCCGAAGAGTTAGTTTCATCGCTTGAATCGCTGTTAGTATCTATTGTCGGCTCAGGAAGATTTGGAAGAAGTTCATTGATAATAGTCGACAGTGACTTGTCAGAATACAACGCAGTTGCAATAGATAACCACCATAAAGAAAAGCGCTCTGAGCGACGGGTATTTAATATAAAATGAGGCATGTCTTTGATCTGAAGTTCGTCGGCTATCTCAAGAATAAGGTTGGCTGCGGTGGTATTGCGGCCCTGGCTCGTGGTTGAAGCCGATCAAGCAGTTGCAGACTAGGGATAACTTGACCAAAGCCTAACTGCCTAGCATAAACTGACGGATTATAGAACTCATATGAAGGTTGAAACGTCCGATTCCTGGTATGCAGACCGACATGCGAGAATCTTTGGGCGAGATAAAAATCTTGAATAAATCCAGTATCATGCGGCATCGAGCCTTTATCGGCTTCTAGGTGGAGAAAGGAAGGTCGCGGGAAATCGGCTGTACTTGTATAACTGAAGAAATCATTTTGTTTGAATTCATTGCTATCAAGTCGTAGGAAAAATAACAAATATTTCTTAGAGCCGATGGGGGTCACCTTTGTCTCATTCCCAGAGCACATCATGAACCTTTCCCCGTACGATCGGCTAGCTATGAGTTGGGGTATCATGCTTTCTGGAGTATCTTCTCGAGGGAAAGCCGTGTCTTCAGAAGGATTTAACTCAAACGATCGGCTGAACAAGCAATATAACCAAATCTGAATAAACCAGAGCGGTCCTCCGACATTTCCAACAATGAAATTCGAGAATCCAGTAAAGAGCCGACACCTTATTATGTGCATCATCTGATAAACTGCGCCCAGGAACATCTTTCCAAGTGCCAGCCGACGCCCCTCTACTAATTGTTCTGCTATAGTTTGGTATACTTGAGTTGGTCCTAAAGAGGCACCACAGAATAAAAATCGGTCTAGCCAGAGATTTAAAAAAGCAGCATGCTCTTCGTCCGACACTATCCTATTGACCTTATTGTTATTTTTGATATATTTCGCCCATCCTTCACCCTTGGATTTAATAAGCTTATACTTGGGCTTAGCACTGTAAGCCGATATCTGGTCTCCATTAGGTCTCAAGCAACACAACTGGATCACATCCAAAAGAGTTGGGCCGACGAGACCGGTGCGGAACATGAAGGCATTAAAAGTATCTGACCAAAAGTAACAAGCCGTGGCCACCAAGGGCTCATTGGCTTCTGGATCGGCTAAAGAAAGGGGGAGACATTCAGCTATGCCCATTTTTTCCCATTCAACCCTCTTTTGAGCTACTACACGAATATACCATGATCTCCACCCTTTAAGAGCTGTCGACCAAGCCCTGAAACTCTTAGTCCAACCCTCTATATTATATCCCGAAGTCGACAAAGGGAGACGAGGAATTTTTTCATTTATTACGGAATCAGACTCTAGACTCCCTACTGGACCCAAATAGAATTGGTCGTTGCTGTTTGGATCGGGATGAATACCTGGGAAGGATCCATGGGAGCAATTCTGACAGCCGATTGGAAGCAGTGATCAAAAGTCGATTGGAAGCTTGAAGAACAAAAACCGATTGTGGATAAATCGAGAGCTTGTACGAGTGAGGAATGGGTCCCGGAAGGCCATATATTTATAGCACAGTGAAATTTTTGATCAGGCGGGAAACGAATTTCAAAGGACATGGTAATTAAAGCGCACTACCCGTATGTTAGAAAATTACGACGCGAATAAAGCAACAGTTAATGGGTGAAGTTCAAACGTTGGCCGATTGAAAAGCCGATTATTGATATTTTTGAAAGATGACCTGTCATCTCTCAAAAACGGGGGGCATATGTTTGCACCAAAATTTGGCAAGTCTAACCATAATCGGCAATGAAATCAAAGATATGGACGTTAACAGACAAGTTAAGAAAGTTTGGAGATATTTATGCTAACGGCAAGATTTTTAAGGAAATAACTGTTCAAAGATATGGTCGATACAGATACGGGCTTGAAGCGTGTTGTAACAGGACACTATCGGCCAAAGGTATAAAAGAAGGACCGAAGCGAGCTGCGAGGACATCATCAACACAATACAATCAACCAGTTTTTACTTTCTTCCTTCCTGTTGACTAGGAGTAGCTTTTGTAATTTAGTCTTTGTAATTCGATCTTGATCAATAAAGTTGCGCATCGCCGATTGTTGATCTTCGTCAATTACACCCCAGGTTTGATTTGTTCTGATTTTGTTGCGCATCGCCTTCTTCAGAATCGATCTACCTTTATCCTCTGATTAGCCTTAATCGGCTAATTAGATTTACCTTGTTACCTCGATCTTGATCGGCTTCAAGCTGATTAAGTCTAAGCCGATTGATCTTTACGATCGGTTTTTGATTGAATTTTATATTTTACCTTGTCGGTTACAGGTCAAATCGACTGGCACGCTCTGAACCCGGTGTTCATCCGGTGTGCTGCTGTCAGAAATCCTACATCAAATTTTTGACGCCAACAGTAAGGTTTTAGATCGTGACTTGAATTCACTTGTCTGAATTACTTGAAGCGTTCGTCTTGTGTCACTACCAGAGATTGTTAGTTCCTGAGTGCCAAAAACGCTCGGTAGAAGCCCTAAAACACTCGGTAACGGCAATCCCAAGTGTCAACACGTAATGCTCACTCGGCGGTCTTGAACCTACGCCGAATGTGTCTTCCAGCCTCTAGGTTTATATTCAAATAAAACACACAGGTGGAGCTTCCCGAATGCCCCGTGGTTCTGGAAAATTTTAGGGAACCGACAGGGTGTACAACAGAACGGAATTGTTAGGAGCCGGATGTCTGATTTTTTTTTTTGACGCTACAACATTTTTTTTCACTCGTGAAATATTTTGTTCCGCGTGAAACATTTTACTTCGATAACACTAGAAATGCCCTACAACATTTTTTCCTATGCATGAAATGTTTTTTTCCTACATGTAAAATATTTTCCTTCGATAACAGTAGAAATGTGCACATGAAAAAAAAAATTGCACACGTTAAAAAAATGTATTGCAAATGTTGAAAAAAAATGTTGCACCAAACATCCAACGCAACATACTCAAATCGAACGTCCGGATGCTAGTTCTTCCCACAACAGAATGAAAGAATTCGGAGAAAAAAATATGGATTATGATACCGGATAAGCAATATCCTTCGTATTTGATCCGGTTGCCCTCTACGTGGGCCTACCTTTTATCTACTTGTAGATGGTTCCACCTATCATAACACATTAGAATAAACGGAATTGTTTTCGGAATCGGTATTTGATACCTTTTGGCAATGCATGAAATTTACGTGACTTTTTAAAGAATAATATATGAAACATTCCCATTGTCAACATACATGGATTTTCTAAAATTTATTACTTGTGATATAATTTTCTTACTTTTGGATGGTTTTAAAAAGTACAATTTGTTTTATTTTATGTGTTGAAAAAAGTGAGAGTGAGAAAATGCATCAATTAATCACCTTCTAATTCCTTCTCTATAGAATAATTGTTATGTTCTATTAGTAGATATTGCTTGGTTGCAAATTTTTTACAGCGTTTGTATTTTAATACCACTCAAAAGAAATTGAGGCTACTACGTTAGTCGTCCGAAGAAAGATGAAAAATAAAAAAACGACCTAGTAGCTCTCAATTTTGCCCAAGGTTAAAGTTCCTGAGTGCCACCCTGAAGGAAGAAACCACGAGATAGGTTTGTATCTCCTCCCATGAAAAAAATCCATAAACTAGTCAAGAGAAGCAAAGCATATATTCGGCAACTTGTCAAGCGAAATAGCAATTAATGCTAATAGAAGAGAGAGTGATGACGCAAAAAAAAGCTTGTATGCATAGAAGCAAGACATCTGATTCTTCTAAAACTGTCAATGCGAAAAACCAACAAGACTAGTATAGTGCTCTGTCTTTCGATTTCCTTTTTCCAGCAAGTAATATATGGTCTTTTCCTTTTCTAGAACATTTGTTTCCTTTTCCTTAATTCCAGGATATTTGTTTCCTTTTCCTTGAGATGATGCTGGAGGTGGGGGAGATTTGTTGCGGGCCACAGGGATGAGTTAGACATATTAAACAATGGCCATCGGATGTGGGTGAGTAAACCTGAGGAAAGATCTGAGAGGTTAATTTTGATGGAGGCAAGTTTCTAGGGACGTTTCGCTGGGTGCATGAAGGTTGGGCCATCTCTAGTGGGGTGCATTATTTGGGGTGGACGTAGAAAAGAATGCTTAGGTGCATTATAAAGGGGTATAGATAAGGCTCCGGCATTGCAAAAGCGGCAAATTCCTCAGGTAGACAGAACCGTCAGGCTTTCCAATACCTATATACAACTAGTATAGTGCCCTATCTTCCGGTTTCCTTTTTCCAGCACGTAATATATGGTCTTTTCCTTTTCTAGAATGTTTGTTTCCTTTTCCTTAATTCCAGGATATTTGTTTTCTTTTCTTTGAGATGATGCTGGAGGTGGGGGAGATCTGTTGTGGGCCACAGGGATGAGTTAGACACATTAAACAATGGCCATCGGATGTGGGTGAGTAAAGCTGAGGAAAGATCTGAGAGGTTAATTTTGATGGAGCCAAGTTTCTGAAGACGTTTCGCTGGATGCATGAAGGTTAGATCATCTCTAGTGGGGTGCATTATTTAGGGTGAACGTAGAAAAAAATACTTAGGTGCATTATAAAGAGGTATAGATGAATGGGAAGTTTGTTCTAACAGCAAAGAATGCTGGCAAATCAAACCATCCGTTAACACCTCGGCCAAAGGATTTGAAGAAACCTACGACACGTCGAGGTTGGACAATGATTTTATCTCTAAGTCAAAGAAATTGAAGCAGTTTAAGCCCCCTAGAGGCCTAGACCCAGGGATGGATTTTCTTAAAAAAAAGGATAAGCCTATTGTTAGGGTTAGTAGCACAGCAAAATAATTGGAGACAAGATTTAACGTGGAAAAACCCTTGCGGGAAAAAAACCACGGGAGACAAATGCACTATTTTGATTCAAGATTACAAGTACAAGGGGTTGACTTATATAGCCAAAGAGTCCTAGCTGTAGAAGACTTGACTCCTAACAAACTATGGATAGAACTAATAGATATGGTAGTTAGAGATATTGAGTTATCTCCAACAAACCTCCCCTTAATTCAAAATCTATAACAATGTTGTTTCCAAAAAACCCTGAAGGTAATTAAGCACGAAGAATACAAATGCGTTAAAAGTACAAAGGACTACTGAACGAGGAAGACTGGAACAATCAAGCCAAACACTTGTAGTGCGAAAAACCACCAAGAGTATAAAAGACTGAAACAGTCTCGTCCAAATGCTTCTGATGAAGCGAGATTGAGCAAACCACCAGTAGGTCGAGAGAAAGACTGGAACAGTCAATCCAACACAGCTATTACAAAGCAGACGAAGAATCTGGGTCTTCAATGAATCCATAACCCCAGTAAAATCTGAGTCTGTGCAACTGACCTCCTGAAACAGACGCTCAATCATCAAACGGCATAAGCCAAGACATCACATGAGGTGCTGGGTAGATAGTGAAGAACTCATAATATGAATTTTTGGAATGCTCGATATAGAACATAAAATTCAGCAAACTGCCTACTGAAAATCCATAACATGGTTGAAACTACTCCTGCAAAAATGTCAAGATGAAGAAAAGCTATCTCGTGCCATCGATGGAGTATAAATTGCAGCAGACCCCTCATATTGAGCAAAGACAACAAAAGAAACGTTGTAGTATCCACACAGAAACAAACTCCTTCTTACACTTCAATACTTCATCTGAAATTGACATTGGAGCAAAACCTTCGTTAGAAAAAACTCCGAAGAGTATAATGCTACCAGCAGGGTGTCATCAAATTCCAAATGAACATTGCCAAAATCTCCATAATGCAACGTATACAAACGGTGAATAAACACCAAGATAATGGTGATAGAACACCAAATTCCAATAAACGGTGATAAAACATCAAATACAGTTGTCTCTTCAACTGACATTTTTTTAATTCTCTAAAGTTGACGATGAAACGTCAAAGAAATTGCCGATGATAAATCCCGCCTAAATAGCAATGAAATCCGTCAATAATATGAGCACAAAATAATAAGCATGAACTGTGCATGAAATATCCCGCCAATAACAGGCATGAAAGCCTGAAATTTGTGTATGATATCTCGCCAATAATGAGCACAAAATAATAAGTATAAAAACATGAACTGTGCATGAATATTCCGTCAAATAATCAGAATTATAATAGAATCCTACTTTTATTGGCACTGAAACAGTTAGCGAGGTAAAATGCAATTCTTCCTCTTGTCCACATGTGCACTTTATGATGCACGTAGCAAATTCGGCTCGAAGTCAAAAATCGAAGCTGCCTTGGAACTGAGAAGCTGGAGCCGATTGATCTGGAGCCGGAGCCAGAAAACCACTGGAAGCTGGAGCTGCACTGAAAAGAAAACAGGAGAAGCTATGGAGCCGAATTTGACTGGAGCCGCACGGGCTTTGGAACTTGGAGCTGGACGCCAAAGAAAAAAAAACAAAATCCCTTATGGGATATGATTGGAGTCCAAAGTCAAAAACTTCTCTCGGTTGCTTCACGTGGCTGTGACCAAGGTTAAAAAATTCGGCGAAATTTCGTCGAAATTTCGGATTTCGGACCCCCCGAGTTTGGATATACCGGATGAATTTAAAATTTTTCAAAAAATTCGAAATGCTACAGTAATTTCGGGAATTTCGGCGAAATTTCGGGATTTAGAACCGATTTTGCTTGTTTTGTGGCCGGATTTGACCAAATGGCATCAATAACCTATAAGAAAGTGATCTTCAATGATAATTTGTCCAAAAAGTTAATTTTTGAGACATTTTAAAGTTTGGACAGAAACACTGTCGGAATTGTATAAAATTGAGGAAGTCTTTTCATGATATGAAAAATTTATGGTACCATAATAAGACACCTAAGATCATACAGAAAAATTTTGAAAATATTTTAACTTCGTTTGTTATATTTTAAAAATAAAAAACAGAATTAGCATTAACAAGGCAGTAAGAGTGTTAGAATTTATAAATTTATTAATGTCTGATCATCACCTCAAATTTTTATGAGAAGTTATTAATTATCTGATAACCCTTCTGTAAAATTTTTAGAAAATTTGAACCTGTTTTGGCTACTCAATTAAAATGTATAAGCGGTATGAACACGCTCTCAAGTCAAAAGCGGGAAGTAACATATTCACATTTGTTGGGAATTTTTCTTTTTTGATCATGATCTCAAAATTTTATGAGAATATCATCGATGCGTTCCAACTATGTACAAATTTTTTTTATAATTTTTGCATGCTCGAAACTATTTCAAAAAAATGTAATGTCAAGTAGCATTTCCATATATTTTGAGATTTTTTTATGGTTGATCATCATGTCAAAATTTTATGAGAATATGATCAATGCTTTAAGAACATCCAAAAAATTTTACATAATTTTTTCGTACTTATAACTATGAGAAACAAAATTTCAAAGAAAACCTAATAGCAAGGATAATTGGTCTTTGCTTTACAAAGACGCTTTTCTTGGCTTCACGGAAATGCATGAGACCTCAATAATTGGCCCTTGCTTTATAGAAGACAAGCACTGCGTTTCACATGCATGCACTGTGCACTCATTTTCACTTTCCTCTACTTCCTGCCTCTCAAGCCGGCGACCTCCCTCTCCCTGATCCGCCCAAAATCCGGCCAAATCCGGGCATTTCCGGCCGTCTGCAGCGAGATTTCGGGCATAAGCGAGTGTTCGTGCACTACAACCTGCGACTTCGCTTACGGGACTACGAATCAACCCGTGATGCTCAGGACGAAGACCCAATTGATAGACTCATTGATAGTGCGATGCATCCTGGTACTGACCCTATGGCAGAGTGGTTCGACTTGTGCAGGTCTGGTGCAGAGCCCCTGTTGGACGAGGACACTGAGATTGATCCACCTCTCCCAGCGAGATTCGTGGTAGACTCCATCCGTCGTAAGAGATGAATAAGGCCACAGGTAACTAACATAATTATTTTCTATTCTACTTGTGCATCATGTATATTGAAACCTCACAACGTTGTTAATATTACTTTCAATTGGCCATAGGCGGGAAGAATCTCTCAGGTTGGGCCGAGGTCGTGGTCGGTGACACGCACAAAGGGAAGAGAAAGCGTGCTAGCAACACCGACGGCGACCACGCACTAGCGAGGAGCTTTACGCGGTTTGGAGAAGTTATCGGGAGCCATCACGCCAAGGAAAAGGAATAGAGCTAGGCGATGATGAGCATCTTTGTCGGTAGCGATGAGGAAGCGAAACTCGATAATGAGCGAGCCTCGGTAGTGGTTCAACGACAAAGTCGGACTCTCCTAGTGATGAAGGAACAAAAGCGGCCGATATGAAATGCACTTCCGTTCACGGCCGACATCTCCACCAACATCACAACATGGGGTTAGCCTCTCCGGGAGGGGCTCACGAGGCGAACCGTAGTAAGGGAAAGGCACGTCGAGTGGTGGGGGTGGCGACAGGAACACAACCACGGGATGACGCACCTCATGGTATAGCAGTCAGTCTTCCAGCCATTTGGGGTTCTCAACTGAGTATAGTGGGTATGGTTCAATACCATATAGAGGAGATCAGGGTGCGTATGGTTATAGACAAAGTGTTGATGGATCTAGCATGTCTTCGCTATTTGACTACACTGATCCATACGTCGATCCGTCACGCACGGCACTCATCTGTTAGTGTCGATTATCTTTTCATCAGAAACCTAGTGCACAGGAGTCTCATTATGAACATTGGAAGTCCGCTGGCTACCACGAGATATGACACAGGAAGAATACAAGCAACAACATGAGCGGAGGTATCACGAGGTCATTGTTGACAACGCGAGGTGGAGTTTCAACCACGCCCTACTACTACTCGTAGGTACGTCATGCAAATATATATTAATTTCATTCTCATATGCGTTGGTCTCTCAAAGGCTTAGCATTTATTGGTACACTTGAAGAATTAATTAGGCCATTTTTGTTTGAAGGTTAGAGTGACCAAAATTTGATCATGTTGCTGGACTTGGCATGCATATGGTGGTCATATAGCACTCTTACCGAAGCATTACAACAAGCACTTGCCTCGCATGGCCCATGGTAGTCGTGACGCATTGTGATGCAAACATGCAATAAATTCTCATATGTATCGATTTTATTTCGTGTCTATTAATTTTCATGCAAATATATATTGATTGTGTTGAATTGTGACTCCTAAACTCAATTTTAGTCAACATCTTTACAAATTTCTAACTTCACAGGATTTTTAAAAATTCTTTAAGTTTGATCAACACCTCAAAATTTTATACAAATATTAATATTACATCAATACCATCTACCAAAATTTTCAAAAAATTCTAACATCGTTACAACAATTTTTCATTTTTTTCCAATGTGTCGGTAAGCCTTTTAACTAGATAGTACCACTGTTCGAATTTTAAAAAAATCATCAAGCTTTATAATCATCTGAAATTTTTGTGAGAACATTAATTATGGATCATAACCATGCACAAAAAAATTCAACAGTTTCTAACTTCATTTGTACCATTTTCCATTCGGATCAAACTTGTCGGTGAGTGTTCTATCAGGACAGCGTCACTCTCCGAATTTTTAAAAATTCCTAACTTGTGATAATCAGCTGAAATTTTTATGAGAACACTAGTTATGGATCATAACCACGCACAAAAAATTTCAACTGTTTATAACTTGATTTGTATTATTTTTCATTCGGATCAAACTTGTCGGTTAGTGTTTTATCAGGACAGTACCACTCTCTGAATTTTTAAAAATTCCTCAGATGTGATAATCAGCTGAATTTTTTTTGAGAACATCATCAATGTGTCAGGAACCTACAAAAAAAATTTCAAAATTTTTCGTTAAAGTTTCGACCTCTTTTCAGCCGGTGCAAAAAACCCGAAATTTCGGTAATTTCGCCCGAAATTTCGGGTTTTTCGCCCGAATTTCGGATTTTAATTTCCGGAATGGACCGGATTTGAATTTTTAAATTCAAATTTTGTCCGAAATATTTCCGAAATCTAAAAATTTCGCCGAAATTTCGCCGTCCGGTCTAGGCCGAAATTTATTCCGAAACCGAAATTTTGAACTGTGACTCCGTTCTGTGAGGTTCTGCCGTGGCTTGGGCCTTGGAGTTCACGAGCAAGCAAGCTTTTTCACTTGGGCAAGCGGCGCCGGTCTGGAGCGGCACGGAAGACTGCGAAGGAAAGGCAAACCGGCGGGAGAGGTCGTTGACGCCGCACGGTCTGCCGAGCTGGGCCTGTGAAGGCGCAGGCTGACGGAGAAGGCGCGTGCCGCCGCGGTCACCAGAGGGCCGACGAAGGGCGGCCGCGAGGTGCAGTCGGGCCAAAAAGCACCGGCGCGATGGGTATCCGAGTGGGCGCCGAGGGCCGGCCGAAGCGAGAGCCAAAAGGGCGCGAGGATGACGCCGGGTGGCCGGCGCGGCTAGAGGCAAAGCTGACCGTGCGGACGCAGTGCGCGGCGGTCGGCGCGCGGAAGCCGGAGTGGAGGCGCGACAGCAAGGATCCGAGCCGCGGCTGTAATCGAAAACAAAAACGCCGTGCGATGGCCGCCGGGGGCAGCAGATTGATGAAGTGTTGCCGAAGGCGAGGACGGAGGCGCGGAGCCGCGGGACGGCGCGGAGATGAGGAGCCGCGGAGGAACTGTCGGTCGGAAGCGGTGGCGATGCGGCCGAAGCTGGCGACGGAGGCGGAACCCAAATAATGCCGTGCGGGTGATCTGAAAAACCCTCTGATACCACTTGTTAGGGTTAGTAGCACGGCAAAATAATTGGAGACAGGATCTAACGTGAAAAAACCTTTGCGGGAAAAAATCACGGGAGACAAATGCACTATTTTAGTTCAAGATTATAAGTACAAGGGGTTGGCTTATATAGTCAAAGAGTTCTAATTGTAGAAGACTTGACTCCTAACAAACTATGGATAGAACCAATAGATATGGTAGTTAGAGATATTGAGTTATCTCCGACACCTACCCCCTGATGTGAAGAATGACTCAAATGCTACGCTAGGATGTTCGAAGAAATATTGCCCCTTACAGCCCAAGGAAGGATCGGTTGACAACTCAGGCAATATTAGAAGATCAAGTTCACAAAGAAAATAATGTTGGTGCACTAAATCAATCCAGTAATGTCTTGGGTTCACGGTTAAAGGGGCGATCAAATCTTGATTAAGAAGAGAATGTTTTTTAGAACGGACAGCATTGAAATATTGAAACCCTTGAAGAGCAAACAAGCGGCTACACCTTCGAAGGGATCAAATTTCTCGATGGAACACGAACTCTTGGTTCCAAGTAAAGATTGCTCAAATGAAGACAAGAAATGCCAGGATGAAGTTATGGCTAACAAAGACAAGGAGAAACAAGGTCATGCAAGTGTAGCATCAATTGAGGGAACCTTGAGCGGTGAAGTTCATTTTATCTGATGATGATCGTCATAAGCAAAAGGACCTCTTGAAGGCAAAGGAAGCTCCCTCCACATTGAAGGGCAAGCAAGTCATGCAAGATCTCCAGAGAAACTCGGGGAGTAATTCTCCTCCTATATTTGGTAAGGACCTTTCATGCTGTTGAAAATAATCTTGACTAAGTTAGTTGAGTTAGTTGGTTAGTTTGTTAGACTCGATTTAGTTTGTTAGTGGTTGTTAAGCCTCTGTCTTAGTCTACTTATATTCCAATTTGTAACGTTGAACAGAGAGGAGAAAATAAAAGACAAAAAATAGGCGCTAAGCCGTTGCAGCACCGCCATCTTTTTGTGTGCGCTTTTCCTGTGTGTATTCCAAAGGAGGGAACTATGTGTGAGTTCTTTCCTTGGGCCGTGCCAACAATTGGTATCAAAGCGAGCCTCAGCATAGGAGAAGCAAAATGGTGCCATTCAGTGCTATGTCGAGGAGTGGCGACACCGACGACATGGCAGCATCGAGGCTGGCGGCAAGAGGCTACAGCAACGTTAAGGCTCTATGTAAGGTGGTGGTGATGGCACGTCATGGTGCTACAGCGATGGTACGCCAAAGATCAATGGTGTGAAGCCATTGGTGATGGCTATGTTCATCGTCATAAGGAGAGGTGGCTGTGCGGTGCATCACGGGAATGTGCACAAAGAATCGGCGTGAAGCCGATGTTGATTGATTGGAGAACGTCGGTGTGAGGCCGACAACTAGGGTTCACCTTACCGATTAATAGGAGAAAATTACCGACCAAGCGGCAATGGAAATCGTCGATTTTTGAGCGAAATTCACTAATAATCACACAAAAACTGAACTCAAAAAAATTTGAACTGTGCGGTCAAAACTAGTAGGAAAAAAAGCGAAAATCGACACTTTATGGGCGATTTTCGGTGGAAATCCACTGATTATCGAGACAAAACGGTGGAAAATCGATAGTTGGAAGGAAAAAGGGAAAAATTTGTGGAAATTTGGAAAAAAAATCTTGATAATTTGTAAAAACACGGTAAAAGCCCAAAAAATCATGATAAATGTTAGAAATACATTAAAAAAATAAAATAGGAGAAAATGAATAGCATAATGATAGTAAAATATAGAAAATTTCGGAGTGACCTTTGCTTTATTTTAGACAATCTGAAGTTGTAAAGTAGGCATTTATCAATAATATCTCAACAAATAACATTTCATTTCAATACCATTCACAAATAAATCCAACAAGTCCACATCTCATACATGACATATGACATTTGAGATCAACATCTTACTGAAAATGAATATTCGCACTTGGCATAGTTTCGTCATCCTTGCATTGTCACAGAAATATCTTGTTGGACCTGCATGAACTCTATGTTAGTAAAAATAGAGTTGCAATAAAATAAAACATTACCTTCGGGGCTATGTATAGTATTTTTGAGTGTACACTTCCTACTTTTTTTGAAACATTTCCGGTTGTTTTGGTAGATGAAGAGGGAATTGTGAGAGCGGACGTTCCTTTTAGAAGAGCAGAATCAAAATATAGTGTTGAACAAGTAGGCAGTCAAAATCATTTAGCTTATTCTCTCAATTTCAATCGACCGCTGCTGGATTTAGTATATCTAATATGAATTGGCGATCCATTTCTGCTAGTTGAATGGGAAAATACGAATTAAGGGCCTATGGAAAAAGAAGTGCTTCGAATCATTGCTATTTGACTCGGACCTGTTCTGAAAAAGTCCGCAAATTTACCAATTATGAGTTGGGCGCAAAACCATCCATTCTGGTTCTACATTTGTTTGAATAAAATGTTTCGCCAATTGCATGCGGTTGATCATGCTATACTCCTCAATGGACATCATCAGCAATCCTCGTGTAGCTAGCAACTCCGCCTTGTATTCGTGTCAGCTTTGCCCCATCTATGGGCTAGTCGTTTCCCACTGTTGGTATAACATGGCATAAAAGTCAGGATCTTACCACTCATAGACTTATTGGGTGAAAGGTTGTGCACGAGCATCCGGGATGGCGTAGTCATAGCCGTCATATGAGCCATAACTCCCTTGTGTCTCCGTGACGTTATACGAGCTAGAACTATCATATGTTGCGTCATGGCTATGTGAATGGCCCTTTCCTGCAATAATTATCCTTTGTGATTGAGGAGCGACATAGCCTTTGTCTTGTGTGACATGAGTGTACTGGGGCTCTCCTATAAATTCTATAAGATGCTGTCCTTCTGAACGGAATGTGAGATGGATGGAGGCATTGTCACCAGGCTTACCACCATTGGAGCTGCTACAATTGGACTATTGGTACGACGGGCTTCGACGGTCCTCGGGAGTGCTATCAGTCGAGTCATCAGTCTCAACATCTACAATACACTTTCCTTTGGAGGGAGCTCTCCTTTCTGTGGTATTCCTTGTCGCCACTGCTAGGTGCTTCCTCTTCCCAATGTGACTGTCACTCACTGTCCTGTCTGCCCATTCGGGGATGCTTGCAGCTCCAGTATTCTTTTGTAATACAATAGAGTTAACCGGGTCTGTCATAAGGTGTGATGGGAGGGGTGTCACTCTTTGTGTCCTCATCATCAAGTAAAGGATCAATATTGGATCTCTCTTTCTCCATCCACTGTCGGATTGGATTTTCGACGTTGCAAAGTGTAAGCTCCGTAAGACGCTAGAATGGATCATCTGCATCTGTGCACCTTTGATTTTCTTCAGCTTGAATCCAGAGTCAAAGATTGTAGTTAACGTACACTAACTTATAGAGCTTCTTGTAGGAGAGACGGTTGCGAACTTTAGTGTGGATGAACGCAAATATACTCTAATTGCACTCGCATCCGCAAGAAGAAGCGCAATGCGAAACGAGCCGCATGGCAAACTTCTGGAGCATGGGAGTGTTCGAACCGAATACACCCCACCAATGTGCTACAAGTTAACAAAGAGAATAGTAAGTACCGACGAGAGTGGCATTACATTTAAGATGGTATAAGAAAATTACCAGGAGAAGTTCTGGCATCATATGCCATCTTCTCAGCTAGTGCACTCGCGTACGTTCTAACCTTCCTTCTATAAACTTCGGTCTCAAGAATAGCTTGAGCATCTCTATCAGTATCATTAGCCAGTGCTTGAAACACATCTCGTAGATCAGGCAAGAAGGTGTTGGTTGTGCCGTATGCGTAGTGTGTCCGGGGGTTCAAGATTGCAGCTGCATTAAGTTGGACGAAATATGTCAGTACAAGTATGTAACGTATGGGCAAGTACAAGATATTTTCTTCCATTTTTTAATGTATTATCGGCGTTCATATAAGTATCTCATGTTAGGTTAGCCATTCTTTGGTCCACGATATTCATGTAATGGTTCAATGTACCTGGATCGTCATGGAATAAGCTATTGTACTCCTGTCGTATGATGTTGTACCGTAATATCACCTCGCTCAACGTAGCCACCATGTCTTGACCGGCGAAATGCAAGAATGCATACAATGGTTCCACGAATCTAACAAACGAGTAAAGGTTGTCCCACCAGTCCAAACTTGAGAGGCAGGAGTGTCCGAACCTCCCTTCTGCGTTATCAACAAAGCGCGATAATAGAAATTCCTCCGAGGCCATCCATTGCAAGAACTTGTTCTTGCGATGAAGGAAACTATTCAAAAATATGTAGTTTGTTTCGAAGCGCGTGGCATTCCACTTGACCAACTCACCTCTGATATGCTTCTTAATCATAGCGTAAAGTATCGAATGGTTGTACAACTGTTGGCGTCAAAAACTTGAAGTATGGTTTCTGACAACAGCACACCAGACGAACACCTGGTTCAAGAGCGTACCAGTCTATTTGACCTGTAATCGACAAGGTAAAAATATAAATTCACTCAAAGCCGATCGTCAAGATCAATCGGCTTAAACTCGATCAGCTTGAAGCCGATCAAGATCAAAATAACGAGATAAGTCTAATCAATCGATTAAGGCTGATCAGAGGATAAAGGTAGATCGATTCTGAAGAAGACGATGCGCAACAAAATCAGAACGAATCAAACCTGGGTGTAATTTGAAGAAGATCAATAATCGGCGATGCGCAACTTTATTGATCAAGATCGAATTACAAAGGCTAAATTACAAGAACTACTCCTAGTCAACAGAAAAAGTAAGTAAAGGCTGGTTGATTGTGTTGTGTTGTTGGATTCTCTCGCAGTTTGCTTTGACCCTTCTTTTATACCCGTCGACCGATCGTGTCCTTTTACAATACGTTTCAAGTCCTGATCTGTATCGGCCTTATCCCAAACAATTATTTCCTTAAAGATCTTGCTGTTACCAAATATCCTTAAATCTTCCCAAATTATCTGCTGGTTTCCGTATTTTTGACTTTATTGCCGATTTTAACTTGACTTGCCAAATTTTGGTGCAAACATATGCCCCCCATTTTTGACAGATGACTTGTCATCTGTCAAAAATCGCAACTATCGGCTTCTCACCATCGGCTAACTGTTGGACTCCGCTCAATAACTGCTGCTTTATTTGCGCCGTAATTCTCTGACATGCGTGTAGTGCGTTTTAACTGCTCGCGTCTTTTCAGATTCATTTCCCCGCCGCTCCATATTTTTTACCTCGCTATAAAATACAGCCCCCGCCTCGATCATTCTTCACGCGCTCGAGCTCTCGTGATCTTCACAATCGGCTTCCTCCTGCTTGCTTCCTGATCTGAGTCAATCGGCTTCCCTCTGCTTAACCTCTTGAATCTTCTTAACACCAAGATCGACTGAATGGATCCTTCCCAGGTACTAATCCCTATTCCCAACAGTGTTTATCATTTCCTTGGTCCTCTAGGAAATTTAGACGCAACTACAATTATTGATCAAGAAGTAACTCGCCTTCCTTTATCGGCTAGAGGGTATAATATTGAGGGCTGGAGTAAGAGTTTTAGGGCTTGGCCAACTGCACTTAAAGGGTGGAAGAACTGGTATAACCGTGTAGCAGCCCAAAAAAGGGAGTCTTGGGAAATAATGGGCATAGCCGAGTGCATTCCTTTGTGTTTAGCCGATCCAGAAGCCAATGAGCCCTTAGTGGCCACGGCTTGCTATTTCTGGTCGGATGCCTTTAATGCCTTTATGTTCCACACCGATCTGGTCGGCCCAACTTTACTGGATGTCGCTCAACTTTGCTGTCTGAGACTAGACGGGGAACAAGTATCGACCTTTAGTACCAAACCCAAATATAAACTTATTCGGTCCAAAGGTGAAGGCTGGTCCAAGTATATCGCAAACAACAATAAAGTAAATGGATTAGTATCGGATGAAGAGCACGTTGCTTTCCTTAACCTGTGGCTTGACCGATTTCTGTTCTCCGGAGCTTCATTAGGGCCAACCCAAGTATATCAGACCATTGCAGAAGGATTGGTAGAAGGCCATCGGCTGGCACTTGGGAAAACGTTTCTCGGAGCAGTGTACCAAATGATGCATATTATTAGAAGTCGGCTTTACACGAGTTTTGCCGATTTTACCGTGGGTAACGTGGGTGGTCCCTTATGGTTTATCCAAGTCTGGCTGCATTGCTTTTTTAGCCGACCCTTTGGTTTGGAGCCCACTGATGATACAGCCTTCCCAAGAGAAGACAACCCAGAGAACGCCATTCCCCAATATCGAGTAAGCCGATCTTTCGATGAACGGTTCATCATGTGCTCTGGAATGAGACGAAAATCACAACAGCCGATTCGAGGAAGTACCTGTCTTTCTTCCTTCATCTGAGTAATGAGGATTTGAAACAGCGAGACTTCTTTAGTTATAGCTCTGTGGCCGATTTTCCATGGCCTTCATTTCTGCATCTTGAAGCCGACAGTTCTTCCATGCCCCAGGAAACACTCGACTTGTATAAAATTTTCATTTCTCCTTGCATTCTTCATGCTGGTCTCCATACAAGAAATCAGACATACCAACCGTCATACGAATTCTACCATCCGTCTGTTTACACAAGGCAACTGGGATTTGGTCAAGTGATCCCAAGTTTTCAGCTTCTTGATCGGCTTGAGCCAAGAGCCAGAGTCTGCAATGCTGCATCGGCTGAGATTGTCCTTGAAGTAGCCGATGACCTGCAAGTCCAGTCTTTGCCACACTTTTTCCGGAACACCAGACGGGCAGGAGGCTTTAGTACATGGTGGTCAGTTATTGCAGAAGCTCTCTATCGGTCAAAGTCTCTGTCGAATATTATCAATGAATTCTTTTCGAATCTTCCGGAGCCGACGTTAGTATCCAACGCCGATTCTAGCAGTGAGGCCACTTCGTCCGGATATACTAATACGCACGTAGATGTCTCTAGTGAGGTATCGGCTTAAAGTCTAAATCTCCCACTTTGCCTTACCTGAAGTTTTACCTTGAATCTAATTTTGTTTTTCCTCTGCAGAACAAAGTTATTGGAAGGAAGGCGACTTGAGCCCATCGGTGGCAGCCAACCCGAAGCAAAGCGGAATCGGTGCCATCATCGCTATGCTTAGGATCTTTGGGTATTCAGAGCCCATCTCTATCGGACTTAGAGAAACAGAAACAACCCAGTAAGTCTTTTATCGGCTTTCTTTTATCGTTCACCCATCTTTCATCTGACAAGATTGTTTACCCGATAAATTCTCAGAAAAGAAGCAGAAGTATACCAAAGCTGCTGCCAAGAGGGTTCCTAAGCCCAATGAACAGAGCGGCGAGAGTTCGCCACATGCATCGGCTACTGGAGAGGTAGGTCATCATACTTCGTTTAGTAAATTATGTATTTTGGTACGTTGGCTTACTCTGTATTTTACTTCCTTTAGCCAACGCAATCTGTTCAAGTCGCGAAGATCTTGACCGATCTTAGAAGTTTTCTTACGTGCCCTCTCTCGCCACGGTAGGCCCAGCGGCTCAACCTCGATCTGTCGGAGCTCTCTGACCCAACAAATCTGCTGGGCTTCTCCCTGGCCAATCTCGATGACCCAGAGATCATGGCCACCGATGACTACGACGCCGAAATCAGGAAGATACTTGAAGTATCAAAGGAAGCGTCGGCTGTAGTTACCTCTTCCCCAGGCACGAAAGAAAAACTTAACAAACTTTTTGACACAGTTCTGAGGCGCGTCGGAGATCGGCAAGCGACCACCGATCCGTGATGCCTTGGCAGTAGTTGAAGCCGATCTGCCCCCAGAGGCCATGGAAGCTCTCCTCAACGTCTGCCATCTAGATGAGAAGAGATCTGAGGTGGAGGCAGCTGAGGCAAGAATAGCTCGGCGCGAAGCTCAAGAAGCCGACCAAAAAATCTTGGACGAGCTCATGGCTGATGCTAAGTCCAAGAAGCAAAAATTTGATGCCGATACAGAGCTGATAAAGACCACGAAGAACTCCCTCGGTCAGCTCGAATCGACTAAGAATTTTCTCATGGAGGAGTTGGCCAAAACGGAGAAGCTAATCATTGAAGGCCAGCAAACACTTGAAAAAACCACGTCGGCTATCAAGGATCAAAAGTTGGACCTTGCAATTGCCGCGGTCGGCGTAAAAAAGCAAATGACCAAGGTGGTGCCAGTACCGGGGAGCGCGAAAGAAGACGATCGCATCATTGATGAAGTTCAATGTGTGATTGCAAAAGCTAAAGGTGCACTGTCGGCTTTAGGCGCAACTCTCCCAGGCTCCGGCGTCCAACATTAGATCTTGAAATGTAAAACTTCTGTTTGGTCGTTTTGGAAACACTTATCTGCACTCTTGTAACTTTTATAATCGGCTGTTTATCCGATTTTAATTTCGCTTTCCAGCATCTCTTCTGAGTCTGTAATCCTTTTAGCTAATAAACAGCATCGTGTTAACAGCCTTTTTGAACGTGATCCTTAGTCGACTAGGCTCCAATCCAAACGCCAGGATAGTACTTCTTTAAATATTTCCCATTAATAGCTTTAGGCAATACATATCCTTCCAACGTCTCTAGTACGTACGAATTTCCACCAACTAGCCGATTAACCTTGTATGGCCCTTCCCACGTAGGTGACTATTTTCCGAATCGGTTATCTTTCGAACCAACAAGTAAAATCGTTTTCCATACTAAATCAGCTTGGTCGAAAGATTTAGGCATGACCTTTTTATTATAAGCCCTTGCAACCTGATTTTATTCTTCTTAAGCCGATCAAGAGTGGACAAACGTAATTCTGACAACTCGTCCAAGTTGTCGATTATCGAACTGTTATAATCCTGAGCTGACAAACCATTTTGTCTGACCACTCGTATAGATTCAATATTGATCTCTACGGGCAATACGGCTTCTTGACCATACACCAACTAATAAGGTGAAAGCTTCGTTGCTCCGTGATAGGCTAGCCAATATGCCCAAAGCGACTCCGATAGAGTTGAGTGCCAATTTCTTGACTTTTCATCAATCTTTCTTTTGATCAACTTGATTAGCGTTTTGTTGGACGACTCGGCTTGTCCGTTAGCTTGAGCGTAGTATGGGGATGAATTCAACAGTTTAATCCCTAGACTTGTCGCGTAACTTTGAAACTCGTTAGACATGAACACAGTACCTTGATCGGTCGTGATTGTTTGCGGTATTCCAAACCGATGGACAATATGCTCATTAACAAAGCCGATAAGCCGACCTTTAGTTACTTTCTTAAGTGGTATAGCTTCAACCCATTTAGAGAAATAATCTGTTGCGGCCAAAATAAATTTGTGGCCTTTACTCGAAGCAGGAAATATTTGGTCGATTATATCTATTCCCCAGCCCCTGAACGGCCATGGTTTGATAATTGGGTGCAAAGATGATGCTGGTGCTATTTGTATGTTGCCAAACTTTTGACAGGTCTGACATCCTTTATAATACTTGAAACAATCCTCCAGCATCGTCGGCCAAAAATAACCTATCCGTCTGAGCATCTATTTCATCTTATGGGCCGATTGGTGAGAACCGCAAATGCCTTCATGTACTTCACCCATTGCCACTCGTGCTTCTTCGGCTCCAAGGCATCTTAATAGTAATCCTTCTATCGTCCGATAATACAATGTATCGTCTATAACAATATACTTCAAGGCTTGTTGCCTAATCTTGCGTTCTGTCGGCTTAGATGGATCAACCAGGTAATTCTTTATTTGCGTTCTCCAGTCCATGACATCTACGCATATGACGGTTTTATCTATTAGCTCGGTTATCTGATATCGGCCAAAGTCTTTGTATCCTGATGCCTGTTGAGCCAAAGTATTAGCTCTATCGTTCAACTCTCGAGGGACATGACCGATAGAAAATGATGTAAATGAGCCGATGATCTCAAAGCATTGTTCTAAATATTTCAGCAGTACTTCGTCTCGACATTGGTATTCTCCTTTTATTTGCTGTACAATTAACATAGAATCCCCGTATGGCTCAACCGTACTTACTCCGATGTTTTCTAATAACCGCAAACCCTTGAGCAACGCTTCATACTCTGCCTGATTATTTGAGCATCGGCCATTTAGCCGAAATGCGAACTCGAAATTATGCCCCTTAGGTGATATGAGCACTACACCGATTCCATCGCCTTCTCTGCATACAGACCCGTCAAAAAACAATTGCCAATGGGCTACAGATACCAAGTCGGCAATAGTGTCATGTCCTGTTATAAAATCGGCCAAAACTTGTCCCTTAACTGTTTTAGCCGATTCGTAAATTAGGTCGAACTCTATCAAGGCATAAGCCCATTTGCCAAGTCGACCTCGCAATATCGGAGCTGATAACATGTATTTTATGACATCGGTTTTACAGATTACTTTACAAGCCGATGCTAAAATGTAATGTCTTAGCTTTGTACATGAGATGTATAAAGACAAGCATAATTTCTCGATGAAAGGGTACCTGACTTCAGCATCAAGAAGGCGTCGGCTTAAATAAAAGATAACTCTTTCCTTTCCATCAACTTCTTGTGCTAAAACAGACCCAATAGTCTCATTTTCTGTCGATATATATAACCTGAATGGAATCCCTTTTCGCGACGCAGTCAAAACCGAATTTTTTTCTTTAATATTTATTTTTATTCTTTTTTTCAAAACTAGGCGTCGGGATGAAAAAATTACAAAAATGCACGCCGGTCGTCCGTGTATGGGGCGATCGCCCCATACACGGGCGATAGCTCCCTCGCCGTTAGCTAGCCGTTGGAGTGGGGCCCCATGCATGACAGAGACGAGCGACAGTATAAAACCGGTCGATCGTGACGGGAAGCTAGCGAGCAGGAAGAAAAGAAAGAAGAAGAAGAGAAGAGGAGAAGGAAGAAGAAGAGAAAGAAGAAAAAGAGAAGAGGAGAAGGAAGAAGAAGAGAAAGAAGAAGAAGAGAAAAAGAAGAAAAAGAAGAAAAAAGTAAATCGTCGTTTCTGCGAAGGTATTTTTATAAATTTTTTTATAATTGTTTAGTTACGTAGAAGTTAAATTAACCATTTATTATTTAAAATTTTAGGATTTCGTAGTTTTTAGAAAATTTAGTAGGAGTGTGTTATTAGAATTTTAATGTAGCATTTAATATTTAGAAAATTTAGGATAGTGTTGTTTAGAAATTTATCGGATAGCGTTTAGAACTTTAATGTAGTATTTAGTTTTAGAAATTTGAGATTGTATAGTATTTAGTGCGTTACAAATTTATTTAGTATTAGAAATTTATTTTAGTGTTTAGAAAATTTAGGATTGTGCGTTTAGAATTTCTCGCATAGTGTTGTTTAGAAATTTCTCGGATAGCGTTTAGAACTTTAATGTAGTATTTAGTTTTTAGAAATTTCAGGATTGTATAGTATTCAGTACGTTGCAAATTTATTTAGTATTAGAAATTTATTTTAGTGTTTAGAAAATTTAGGATTGTGCAGCGTTTAGAATTTCTCGCGTAGTGTCGTTTAGAAATTTCTCGGATAGCGTTTAGAATTTTAATGTAGTATTTAGTTTTTAGAAATTTCAGGATTGTATAGTATTCAGTATATAGAAAGTGAATACAGTGAAAATAGTAGGCAATATTTAAAACTTTAATTTGGTAGGGTTAATGTAATGTGACACAAATATAATGTTAGGCCATATGGTAGGCAAGGCGAATTACTTATTTATAGTCGAATCACTTATTTATAGTCGTATTTTGTAGTACGATCAATGTACGTTTTGTAGATTGTATTTTAGAGTAATATTTTTCCGTCGGACGTTGCAGCATGTCGGAGAAATTGTATTTCCAAATATTTTATGGAGATGGGGAGATAGCACAGGGGGCGGATGGGGTGGATCTATCATTATTTTCAAGAGTCATACGGGGCATATGTAGACCGAGCGATAGGACATAAAGGGGTTTGTTGGAGTGGATGTCTCGGATGTTCAGTTTGGATGCCCAGACTGGTCGGTTGCAAGTCAGAGCAGTAGTGAGCCGTGTGCAAGACCGTTTTTACGGAGAGTTGATTCCTATTAACTCGACGTCAACATGGAGAAGTTATGTTGGTTTTTGCTTAGTAGGCGGGGTTGGCGCTCATGTTGTTGTCTGATGCTACCGGTAGCTCCTCGGTGTCGCAAGTTCGTGATGTCGGGGTAGACATTACGGGAGGGACGTCAAATGTAGAAGGATGCGAAGAGGAAGGCGGCGAGGAGCCGGAGGCGAGGAGCACGAGGCTAGGCGGTGGCGAAGGGACCGAGGCGGAGGATCTGGGTGGAGGAGCGAGGGTGGCCGACGAGGGAGAGGAGGTGGAGGACATTGTTGACTGATGGAAGAGGAGGACCGTGCGGACGAGGAAGTCCACGATGGTGAGCACTCCAGCGAGGAGGACAACGCTCTGAGGTGCCTATCCACAGTGCGTGGACCAATTCTGATTTGAAGACCTAACAATGAATGAAGGAACATTGATGCATGGGAGTATCGTGAGCGAGGTGTGGAGGGCCATATATAAAGACAAGGAGGCTGTGATGGATGCGGTGAAATCTTGGGCAATGTCTCTCGTGGCAATTCGGGGTAGTGAAGTCCGGCAAGAAGGACTCTGACGTGAAGTGCGTGGTTGATTCGTGCCCATGGCGGTGCATGCATACCGAGGGAAGTGGAAGGACTCTGGAAATGCTCCATAGTGGTTGCGCATAAGCTGCGGTGGAAGAAGCGGAGTAGGGACAACGCAATCGTCGTCCACTTGGGTGGCAAGCGTATTTTATGGTCGGATCATGGACAATCCCCATCTGCGACCTCGATCTATTATCACGGCGATGGAGGAGAGGTTTGATACAAGATTAGCTACGCAAAGGCATGGAGAGCAAAAGGGCGACTCTAGAAATACGGTTCGGGGCGTACAAGGCTTAAGTGCGAGAATATTCCCCACTTGTTCGAGGCAATCATGCGTAGGAACCACAGGTACATCCGTCGACCTTGCGGAGTTTCTGCGGGTGGTGTGTCTTGGCGGTAAGTGGGTATTGCGGCGTGCATTCTTCGCCTGGCGCATGCATAAATGCGTTAAACGCTGTCGCCGGTCCTTTGCATGGGCGGCACATTCCTCACGAGGAAGTACAAGGGCGATTCTAACTACGATCGCGGTGGATGCCAACAACGAGTTCTACCGGTTGCATTGGCATTCGTGGAGAAAAACACGGAGAGTTGGTGCTGGTTCCTTGAAAGAGTGAAGGTGGCCGTTGTTCTTAGCGGGCGATGTTTGTGTCATCTATGGCCGACATGCGGGTACTGCTAAGAGGCGTCGTGGATATGCAACAAGGATCCGCCGTCATGGGAGCGACAAAGTGGCGGACACGAGGCGGTGGTGCATGAGGCACATGGGTGCCAATTTTTTCTGTCGATTCGGGAACAAGGAGCTTATGAACATGTTCAGCGCTGTGCAAGCAGAACCAACGGAAGAAGTTCGGCGCTTTGGAGGGCGTTGGGCGAACTAACGAAGAAGCAATCAATGGATCCCGAGTGCACGCTAGTTCATCAAAGAACCCGATGGTGTACCATGAGCAAGGAGAGGACCCCATAGCCTTGTGTGCGGCTGAGCAAACCTCCCAAACATCCGGCGTAGGCGGGTACCAAAGACATAAAGAGTTTCACCGATTGGATCGACATGAGCCTTTGGAGAAATGGTCCATACGCATGGCGAGGCGGCTCGCGTTATGGAATCATGACAGCGAACTGGCGGAGATTTACAACTTGGTAATGAAAGGCACGGATGCCTTCCAGCGGTGGGTATAGTTGAAGGTGTCTTATTAGGGACACGAGATATTTCATTGAAGCGATACAAGACCTCCACGGCATGTATGTCGGACAATCGTGCATCGTACTCAATTGTTGTGTCTACTTACATGTCAAGAAAACAAGAAAGCGCGGACACATCGGGTTACAGGAGAGTGGCGTGGAATGGAGATACCACGTGCAACTGCGGTGGCCAGAGTCGCGAGGTGCCAGGGGAGAGGACTTCGCATCTATGCATACTGCGGCGGTGAGTGCGAGTGCTCTGCCGAAATCACGCTTTTTGCACTTGCCGTGCTCGCACATCATTGCGCGGCCGTCGAGGCGCATCAATCCTGTCGTCCGTTCATCTCCGTACTACTACAAGCGAGAGTTCTCAACACGTGGCATCACGAGGTGTCTGGTGCAGAGTGGATGGATCGTTCACAGACCCTCCTCGGACCATTGATGGAGTGCAGGACATCCGAATGTTGAAGGCTGAAGGTCGGGCGTCGAAGGACAAAGCGCGTTCGAACGATATGGGCGAGTCAGGGCACATCATAGCCGCGGATAATGTAATTTTCCATGTTGTTCCCATCTTGTATTTTCAATGGACCGGTAAGTTGTAATGTAAGTTGTAATGTTCGATGTAATTTTCGATGTTGTTCGAATCATGTAATTTTCAATGTACCAGTAAGTTGTTGTTCGCATCATGTAATTCTCCGATGTACCAGTTAATAGCTACAAGGATAATGTAATTCTCGGCGTTGTGTGCCTCGTCGAACATGTCTTTGTCTTTTGTATGTTTGTAACATGAGATTTTTTTTAGCTCTCTGCACTTCGGTTGTATTGTTAGTTGAGTATGATACAATTCGTTATTTTGTATTTTATTTTGTATGCACATGTAATTACTGACAAATTTGTTGTATTTGCTTTGTAACAGGCCACGATGGCGCGACCTTGCCCTGAGCTGCTGGGCGTGACCGTCGATCGACCAGCCGGTCTAGGTACTCATGAGAGGAGAGCGAGAGCTAGGGACACTCAGACCTCGGGTGCCCAGCGCGCCGCATTGACTCACGCGGCTTCCACGGTGGCGCCAACCTTGCACTCTTTACGTACATGTACTTACACGTGAATGCAATTCTAACGACGCAATGCACTACATGCGAGGTTGCAGTGGTAGCTTACTTCCTCTTTGTAGGATGGTGGAGCGGTGGCGCCAGATTAGCGGGCAAGGAGGTCCGCGATTCGAATGCGACCGGTCCTGTGCTGCGCACTCGTGGGCCGGAGGAGGCCGGAGGCGCACGTTCCACCTTACAATGCGGAGAGATGGCTCGGCCATTGCGGGGCGTGTCGTACCTCTTAGGCCTCCTGTGCGGGTCAAGCGGTCGTGCCGCACGACGCCTCAAATCACGTGGCACGCCGAGTTGTCGCGTGTTTCACCGCGGTGCGGCGGCACCCAGGCGACCCTACAGGCCTCGGGGAGGTGAGTAGCGCGGGCCAAGCGGCGTGGGCGCCGATTCCGCGGTGAGTACCTCTTTCTTTGAAATTAAAGAAAGCGCTAAGTTGCGATAATGTTTGTTGCGAATCTGCGCAGGCTCGGCTTCTCCACCCGACGCGGAGGAGGCGGGCGTGGCGCCATCATCGGAGGCATACCTCTGTTGTTGTTCGGTTGGGTGATGTTCCGTCCTCCCACGGGAACACGGTGGACCGTCACACGATCGAAATCGCCCGACACATCGCCGACACCCCGGTAGATGAGGTAACACACTCGATTCAAATCTCGTCTCGTGAACGTCTAACTCCCCCTTGTAAGCGGATGATGCGGTGGTCGTGGGCCTCGGTGTGCTTGCGGCGGCGACGTCTGAGAGTGCATGCGGCGCGTCTCTCGGCGGAGCACAACGCGGCGATGTCGGGTTGCGTCCTACTCCTCGATTGTGGTCCTAGGGCGCTTCTCCATCCAGCGGACACTGTTCGCGACCGACCGTACGTACCAGGGCCTTTACGGAGCGACCGGTGGTGGCCCACCATGGGCCACTCTGGGTCCGGCAGCGGTATGCTCCTCGTATCTTTTTCCCGCTCGCGCACTTGAATAACCTTCGCCATTTTTATTTCCTCGCGGCGAGATGCAGCGCCGGCGGTGAGGAGGTCCTACAGAGTTCGTTCGGGAGTTCGATCGCCTCCACAGCGAGGGCGTGCGGTGGGCGCCATACCGCGTCTGCGTCCATGCCGAGCACTGATGGGGTCTCGTGCTTTGCCGCGAGATGAACCTTACGGCTCGCCGTAAGGTTCGTCTTTGACACATGTGTCGAGAAGTACTCCCGCGTCGAGTCTTTGCGGCGATTCGGCTGTTTGATCCTTTCCCTTGCCGCCTCGTCACGTTGTCGCGCGTGGCGCTCACGGTGCCTGCCACGATCCTACTACTCCACATCTTTGCGAAATGAATGTGGTGTGTACTTCTTGTTTTGCATTGCGGGATGACCGGATGGGTCTTTGCGATGGCGATCGATTCAGCGTCCGTATCGACCATGGCGTCGCGATGGAAACGCCGCGCTCGGCGAGAGGTCAGAGACCTGCCGTCGACCACGACATGTCGATGAGTACATGGGTGGTTCGCCCACGCGCTCGCCTCGGTGGGGTACACACCGGCCGTATGTCGCCTACGGCGGGCATCGATGCGAACCGTACCCTTCACGGATGTCGGAGGACTATGCCTCGGTAAGTGTCGCAATCGAAGCTACATGGGCACGTCTTTTTCATGAAAATTACGTAATAACAATCTGATGTTACATGCAGGCTCAACTCATCGGGGAGGTTGAGGTGGAGGCTGTGTCCATGTTGGCGCGCCTACGGGGGGGCATATAGGTGACCACCGCCGAGTCCGAGCCAGCTTGGGCTCGGGTCCTCGATAGGATGAGGCGGTTGGCTCGCTTGGCCACCTGCCGGGGGCGCGGAGACATCGGCGGACGTAGCACACCACGTCCCCGCGCCCCAACACCTCGCCCTACCCCGCCGGTGTCTCGACACGCTCCCACGCAGCTGCAGGGGGGACAGTGGGCTGAGGAGGCTCCTTCGTCGTCTCGCCCTACCGCGCCGGTTCCTCGCTATGCTCCCACGTGCGATGAGTAGGGGCGATGGGCTGCGGAGGCTCCTCGTCGTCGCGCCCAGCGGAGACCGGGGTTTCGGCGACCACAGTGGGCGGCGAGTTCGACACGGAGGTACCTTCGGCCGACTACCTCGACCCTCTCGGCTCTCGGGAGCGCGCGCCACGAGACACGCCCTGCGTCGCCGCCACGCTACTCTACGCTGCGCGCGGCGGCTTAGGAGGAACGTCCGTCGCCGTCGCCACTCCCAAACCCGGGCGGTCGGGAAGCGTGGCGTGATTGACTTGTTATGCGGACGTATTTTGTAATGCCTTTACGTTCGACATATTGTATAAGCTGTCAGAGTTAGTAACATGACGACCTTATCACTTTAAATTGTGCAAATCCATGTATGCATTGCTTGCCTATGCCACGATGTGAAAACACACCAGCATACTGGTGCACTATCGCCTCTAGTCAGGCGATCGCCTAATATGAGGCGATCGCTCCATACCTGGCGATATCGCCATTATAACATTCGTTCTCACAAGCGGTCTCGCAAAGAATAGAGGAAGAAAGAATAGAGGAGGAGGGAAAAAATCGGGATCAATCGAAAATGCCGGGCGTGCAAGTGCAAAGGGAAGGGGAAGGCAAAGGAAGAAGCAAGTGCATGCCGCGCAATTTAGCGTACCAAGATCTCTTCCTACCTCGTGGGTGTAGCACCCATGTGTATGTGCGGAGATCTTTGCGGGCTTGTCCGCTTTTGGGAAATTTCAACTTAGAAGAGGAGGTATTGGAAGTCGCCTTCGCCTTCGATCCGTCGGAGAAGAGCACGAAGGATCGCCGCATGGTAACAATCGTCGGGTTACATAATATTTGTGAATGAAACTTTGCTAATTTACGTTTCATGCGGTCACCTCCGCCATTGTGTGAATTTGGCGATGGTTTGATCGGAGATCAACCCCGGGACCAGCGGCTTCTTGACCAAGCCAGCCGTGGGACGAGTTCATGCGCGGCTTCAAGAACAACGCGATGTCGCATGCGAGGAGGCATATAGGAAGGAAGCGGAGGAGAGAGTCCGAGAGAGAGAGGAAGCGAGAGAGCGCGGCGTGCGAGAGAAGCCCAGCGGAGGCATGGGCGAATGGGAAGTGGCTTGAAGCACTCGATGAGCGTCTGGTGTTAACTTTGGTTTTCCTTGTTCGTGGTACTCCTTTCGGTTTTAAGTCGTAATAAAGAGCGGCCTACCCTTCAAGTGTATGCTCCTTTGTCCGGAGGGCTCGTATATGTCCCTCTGCTCGGTTGTCCAAAATGATGTTATTTTGTCTATCAAGATAGGTTATAGCATTTTAAGTTCATCGATTTGATTTCATCGAGTTTGACTCTCGTTTGCGAAAGATCTGGCCATTTTGATGTTTCTGGGTGCGTTAGGACAACAATAAAATAGTGCAGCCTAAAGTGACATCTACATATTTTTACATAATTGTAACCTATGCAAGCCCAAGAATGCAACAAAACTGGTTCTGTCAAGTTTTGAGGTCCTTTAGACATTACTCTAACTACTTGAACAATGAATGCTATAAAGGGTTTAAACTAGCCATCTTTGATTCAAAATTATTTTTCTGCAAACAACACATAGATTTTTATTTTAGAAAGTAATTCCTCATTCCAAAATTTAAATTTAGAAACAAGTTTCATTTCATTTGGACACTCCTACCAAAAGTTATGGGGTTCATATTAAAAAGGCATATAGTAATTACAAAAAATACTAAAATAAATTCAGTGCAACCCCTTCGCCTCCTCGGCGATCGCCTGTCTCGAGGCGACGGGGGCCAGCATATATTTAGATTACCAGTAGTCATAACGGCCGTTGGGAGGGGAGCTATCGCCCGTGTATGGCGCGCATACACGCGCGACCGGAGGGCACTTTTGCAATTTTTTCATCCGGACGCATAGTTTTGAAAAAAATAATAAAAAAAATATTAAAGAAAAAAAATTCTTTACCGGAGGATTGGCTAAATAGTCTTTAACGTCGTCGAAAGCCTTTTGCTGACCGGTTCCCCACACAAATTCTTGATTATACTTTAATTTCAATAGTGGGGTAAAAGCACGGATCCAACCGGACAGATTCGAGATAAACCTTCGGAGATAGTTAATTTTGCCGATTAACTTCTGCAATTCATTTTTGCATGTTGGAGGCATTGTGTTGACTATGGCTTTAACTCTTGCTTGATTGACTTCAATACCTCTTTCATGCACCATAAAGCCCAAAAATTGCCCAGCCGACACGCCAAACGCACATTTGAAAGGATTCATCTTCAAGCCATGTAATCCTATGTTCTGGAAAACTTTTTCTAGATCGACCAAATGCTGCAAGTCCTCTGCAGACTTTACTACGACATCATCGATATATATTTCAACAATATGGCCGATTAAATCGTGAAAAATCAGATTCATGGCTCGCTGATATGTTGCCCCAGCATTCTTTAAACCGAAAGTCATAACCGTCCACTCGAATAAACCTATGGCACCAGGACATCTAAAAGCTGTTTTTGGTATATCGGCTTCTGCCATGAATATCTGATTGTATCAGGCATTCCCGTCTAGAAAACTTATGATCTTATTCCCTGATGAAGCATCGATGAGCATATCGGCTATTGGCATCGGGTATTCATCCTTTGGTGTCGCCTTGTTCAAATCTCTAAAGTTGACACATACTCGAAGTTTTTCATTTTTCTTCATGACTGGAACAATGTTGGAAACCCATTCTGCATATCGGCAAGGCCTTATAAATTTTGCTTCCAACAATCGTTCTATTTTTTCTTTTATAATTTTGTACAAGGCCGGATTAAAACGCCTAGGGTACTGTTTAAACGGCCGATAACCTTGTTTAATGGGTAGTCGATGTTTGACCAATTGTCGGCTTAAACCAGGCATCTCGTGATACTCCCAAGCAAAACAATCTTTATATTCTCTGAGGATTTTGATTAACTTCTCTTTATATTTTACATCTAATTTTGCGCAAGTAAAAGTTGGTCTTTTTCTATCACCACTACCGATGTCGATTTCTTCCAGCAGATCGGTGGACGTGAAGCCTTGACCCAACTTTTCAATCTCTTCAAAGTCTTCTATAGCCTCATAGCTATTCGTCATTTGCCGATAGCTTTGCATTTGTCTTGTAATGCTTTCATTGTTTTTCTTGTCCCCATCGGCGTAGCACTTCGTTTGCTCGATCAAACGTGCCTGGCTTGATACTGATCGGCACAAGTCCTGCTTTGCTCATGCAGATGAAATCGTAATCTTCTAGTGTTTTTCCCGATATACATGTTGCCAATTCGAGTCAGAACTGGCCATGGCGATGTGAGCCGATGTGTCGGCCGTGATAATTTCAACTTCCTCTCCGTTCCATTGGACAAGCGCTTGATGCATAGTCGACGGGACGCTATAATTTCCCTTGGCGTCAATGGCAAAGAACGCGGTCGGCAAAGTTTTGCTACCAACGGTCAGTTCTATAACCATGACGTCTTTGGCTTCGGTTGGATCGCCTGTGAAGTCGTTTAGAACCATGTTAGTTTTAATCAAGTCTTCATCGGACTTACCTAGTTTCTTGCAAGTCGTATAGGGCATCAGGTTCACTGTAGCTCCACCGTCTACCAGCATCCTTGATATCGGCTTTCCATTTATATATCCTTTCATATACAACGGTTTCAGATGCCGATGATCGTCTCTTGGTTTCTCAAAGATCACGTTTTGGACTCCTGAGCACGATTGAGCAAAAGTTTCTTTAGCCGACTCTGTTTTGATTTTGAATTCGGCCGGCGGTGTGAACACCATATTGATATCCATTGGGGGTGTGTCATTCCTAATCATGGGAGAATCTAGATCATCTGCTGACTCAAAATCTTCTTCGGCCTGTTCCTTTTTCCTCCATTCCTTCTTAACGACCTTGATCGGACGAAGCTCATTGAAAGCCTCATCCCTCTGTTTTTCAGCGTCGGCTTCCCTCATTTCTTGAGTCCTTAGTCTCTGGAGCCGTCTGCGCTGTGATCGACTAAGACCAGATGGACACCACCTGGGTTTGGGTTCTATAGGCTTTCGTATCGGCCAGCCAAATCTTCCTGGTCTGAATTGGGTTTTTGCGTTTTGACCTGGTCTGGTGCCTGATCTGGTTGGGATATTCTTTCGTGAACAGGACTCCTATAACCTCTGCCTTGATCTCGAATCGGTCCAGACAACCTATCTCTAGCTGATCGTCTCGGCCAATCGTCTCGGGGATAATGCTCCATCGGGCAAGTATATGGCGATGGCAATGCTACCCCCCTTTCCCAGCAAAACTGCCAAAAGGGACACCTTCTATGTGCTCTCTCCATATTTTCGGTGTGATATAAATTATCCAACCGGCGAGTAGGATATCGTGGTCGGCTATTCATTCTTTCATATTTCTCCATCAATTGCGAAAACGTTGGCCCCGGTTTTTTAGCTGACTGCCTTGATGGTGATCTTTCGGCTTTGTACCATTTACCCACCTGAGGATTTCCCTTAAGTTTAATGGTTCTCGAATTTTTTCCTTCATGATCGGCTTCTATTTGTAATGAGCCGATTGTAATTTTCAACGTCTGGCCGTCGCTTGAATTCGACTGAATGTTGACCTGCCGATCCTTCTTGGGCTCATCATGCATCGGCTCTTTTCCTTTAGCCGAACATTGAACCATGTTGATTGGGAATGGATCAGCGTCAACTTGCATAGTCGGCTCATCGGCAAATTTCAACCGACCATCCTCGATAGCCGACTGGATCTGTTGACGAAAAATATTGCAATCATTAGTATTGTGAGAAAAAGAATGGTGCCACTTGCAATACCTACGTATCTTGATATCGTCAGCCGATGGTATGACATGTCCCTCGGGCAACCGTATTATTTTTTCTTGCAATAATAGATCAAAAATACGATCACATTTGGAAACATCAAAGGCATACTTAACTTCCGACTTATTTCTAGTCGGCTTTAGCCAAGAACAGAATAAGGACTTTTTAGACCCTTTTACCCATTCGGCTATATTTATTTCTGCTTCATCGTCCTCTAAAGAATCGCTCGGACAATAATCGACCATGTTAACTTTAACTTTATCCTTTTCTTTATTGCTGTTATTTTTAAATCTATCTTTGAACACTTTATTATCTGGGAATCGGCTTTCTTGAGCCGAAACACTATGAAGTAGATGACTTAGATCAGCAAACTCGTGCCCTCCAAACTTCTCCCTAAGCAGTGGAATTAATCCTTGAAAAGCCAAATCAGCAAGCTGATTATCGGGCAAAGTGACACTAAAACATCAGTTTCTAGTTTCCCTGAACCTCTTAATGTAATTTGTTACCGATTCTCTAAATTTATGGCGGATAGAGCTTAGATCGGAAATCCTGAGCTCCAAACTGCCCGAAAAGAAGTATTCGTGAAATCGGCTTTCCAAATCATTCCATAAGTGGACTGAATTCGGAGGTAAACAAGTAAATCGGGTAAAAGCTGCTCCGGACAATGACAACGGGAACAGTCTTATTTTTAGTCCATCGGACTGAACTGCTTCGCCGCATTGAGCGATAAATCGTCCGATGTGTTCTAGAGTGGTAGTTGAGTCGTCACCAGAGAATTTTGCAAAATCTGGGACTCTGAAATTGTGGGGGTAAGGCATGCGATCTATGTAATCGGGATACGGCTTTCTATAGCCGATAACCTTCCCCTTGGGTTGTATGCCGAATTGATCCCTTAAAATAGCGGAGATCTGATCGGCCCAATTTACATTATCGGTCATAGCGGGCCCTTGATAATGTTGATCATATTTGGCATTCTGCCCCCCGAGTGCAAGCTCGGGTTGACAATTATGTTGAGCTGTCGGCACACGAGCGTACTGATTGTGCCGATTATGCCACGTTTGGTTTTCTGATAACAGCTTAGCATCATCTCTTCCAAGGCAGTTTTTTGATCTTCAATCTCTTGACGTTGCTCTGCAGTCAAATCGTCCGTTGTTGGGACGATTATAGCTTCTGTGTTGAGATCGGATGGCGGAATTGACTTTCCTGACGAAGATATTGTCCCACCAGGCGTGCCAAGAGTGTGTTGGCGTCAAAAACTTGAAGTAGGGTTTCTGATAGCAGCACACCAGGCGAACACCTGGTTCAAGAGCATGCCAGTCGATTTGACCTGTAATCGACAAGGTAAAAATATAAATTCACTCAAAGTCGATCGTCAAGATCAATCGGCTTAAACTCGATCAGCTTGAAGCCGATCAAGATCAAAATAACGGAATAAGTCTAATCAGCCGATTAAGGTTGATCAGAGGATAAAGGTAGATCGGTTATGAAGAAGGTGATGCGCAACAAAATCAGAACGAATCAAACCTGGGCGTAATTTGAAGAAGATCAACAATCGGCGATGCGCAACTTTATTGATCAAGATCGAATTACAAAGGCTAAATTACAAGAACTACTCCTAGTCGACAGAAAAAGTAAGTCAACGCTGGTTGATTGTGTTGTGTTGTTGGATTTTCTCGCAGTTTGCTTTGACCCTTCTTTTATACCCGTCGACCGATCATGTCCTTTTCTGATGCGTTTCAAGTCACGATCATATCGGCCTTATCCTGAAACGATTATTTCCTTAAAGATCTTGCTGTTACCAAATATCCTTAAATCTTCCCAAATTATCTGCTGGTTTCCGTATTTTTGACTTTATTGCCGATTTTGACTTGACTTGCCAAATTTTGGTGCAAACAACAGCCATCGAGAGATTTTTCTTGCACTCTCAATGACAGGCGTGGTCAAAGAACTCTCCAATTTGCTTGAGCATCAAATTAATCGTGTGGGCCACACAAGGCTGCCACACGATGTTGCGGTGCTCCTATGTGATGAGCCTGCATACCTTCTTATAGTTAGCACCTTGTCTGTGACAATCTGTACAATATTCTCCGGACCCACCTCGTCGACCACTAAGGCAATTTCCTGCATTACGTGATGCATACTTCCAACAGATTTAAGGAGAAACGCAATGAAAGCAAGTACCTTGCGTAGGTACGAGGCATCCCGAGTTTGGCCCGTTGCTTCGACGAATTTGTGGAAGAACATGGTGCCATTGCAGTATATAATGAAGTTGATGATGCTCATGCGTGTTGGCCCAGTCCAACAATCGCACATTATTGTTACGCCATATGTAGGCCATTCCTTCTTGAACTTCGCCACCTTCTGCTGTATGTCAGCTTCATTATCGTCTAAATATTTCCTATTTATATCTCTCCCACTCGGAGACGGGGCACCCTCACATACAAATGAAGACAACGGATGAAAATGTATGCTATTAATCGACGTACAAATGGATGAAAATTTGAAAGCTCACTTACCCTATTTTTGAGTTTCCCTCACAGCGCTAACAAAGTATGGATTGTCTGCTTTTCTCCCCGCGATACCAGCCGTGTGGAAGAATTTGACCCAAGCCGAGCCAATCGCCTACTTCACATTCCTCCCCTTCTGTGTCCACTTCCCAATGTCAATCCTTGTTTGCATAGGGCAACGGGCCGTACCAAAGTTGTAATCCCCTACAGCCAGTCTTTCCCTTTGCGAGGAACTCCAAAATATCCTCGGCAACACACCACCGCTCTCTCCTCTAGCCCCCTAGATGTGCCACTACCACCACCGTGCTTATACCTGCCACCTGCCCGACTGATAAATTCTGCCTCCACCCTAAAGGCAGTCATGGTATGCTGTAGTTGGTCCTCTTTATCAGCATTACCTATGTACTCTGAATATGCACTTCTCCTCAGCGGGGAATCTGAAGCTGCTGCTTCCTTTCTTAGTATCTTGTCTCTCGTTCCCTTCTTCTTATCATTCGTCCTGTCTAGGTCGGCTAAAATTACTCGCGAACCTCCTTAAGAACTTGACTGCAATGGACGACATGCTTACCTCACTCAGCCAAGTGGTGCTTCAGTCGGGTTGCATCGCCTCCTTTCTTCTCTTGGTGACAGTACTTGCATCGAAATCTGGTCCCCATCTTATCGCCGTGATCTCACACAACGTCTCCCTGGTCTGCCATCTGCTAATGCAGAACAATAAGAAGTCAGGACCTCCAGTAGCTAAACCATTTTGAGCAAGTAATCACAAAACACAAAAAAAAATTTACTGCTAATTGCTACATTCATGCAAGTAAATGCAACATCAAGCACGCATATATAGCTACTGCTTAACTGATATGCACAATACCTCTTGAATCACACACTAACCCTAACCATCAATAGCACTAACCCTAACCCTAAATAAGATCGCTTTCTATGTTACTCGTTCACACAGTGAAGTGCTCAAGTTCATTGTTCTGACTGTAACATTTCATATCAAATGATAAATCAAAGTATGACAATGAGCTCTCCATACATGAAGACAAGATAATACAGTGACCAAAATGATATTCTGAACTAGGAGGGCTATGGAATGGAATGTTTGCATCACGTATCTGTAAAGCAAGTATTCTCTCGCAATACTGAACTGAACTACATCGAAAATCGACAAAAATTATCGATAATCGCCCGATTTACCTGGAAAATTGCTCGGCTTTTGGACGAAATCGCTGCGCACAGCTACCCTAGCGATATTGGCAGCCACCATGTCGATTTTCGCAGCTGAACTATCGATTTCTGCATCGCCAGTGGCTAGATCTGGCTGGAACAGAGAGCAGCTGTGGGGGAGCGTGGAATTCGATGGATGTGGAGCAATAATTGTGTCTGGAACCAGCACATCAGGATTAAAACGGCTAGGGTTTTTTTGCTAGGCCTTACCAGGCTAATGGGCCTTGCAGCCCACAATGCAAGGTTTCACTGTTTTTATTTTTTTCCTTTTATTTTTCATACATTCGGTTTTGGCTCAAAAACGTGTCAAAAATTTTGTGATTTCAAATAAATTTGATCCCACATGTCAAAACCTTATTAATACTAATTTTAGGGATATTTTTTATAAATGTTTTCAAATTTCATGAATTTTCTGAATTTCAATTTCAAATTCACCGGTTTCCTCTCGGTTTTGGATACTGTACTGCAGCGATAAGGACGATAATCACGATTATCACATGATAATCGATCCTTGCTGACAACGACGGTAGTGTGATGCCTCTTGGAACTGAGTCTCAGACATTGTGGAGATTTGTTCACTGTCTTGAGTCGAGTCCATGGTAGATAAGTTTGGAATGTTGAGGAGATGTGTTCGCTGTCCTGAGTCGAGTCCGTGTCGAAGATGAGTCCGGGATGTTGAGATGTGTTCGCTGTCCTGTGTCGAGTATAAGTTAGGCAAGTTGTAGTTGAAACTGATTGACTCAATGAGTTATAGTCGGCATGTCAAGATGTTTGAGATGATACTGCTGGACTGACAACGCGGACTGCTATTTTGAAGGGTCATCCTAACAAATTCTCTGTGCCATATGTTATTGGCGAACCTATTTGGTGGTACAATAGATTGTTTTCTTTTCCATTTTGAAGTGTCATTGTATTCTTCTCTACATGCTAATATTTTTGTTGTTTATGTCAACAGTGGAATATTTAAGATAGGCATGCGGCAAGGAATATGTTTTGTTGGCTGCACATTTGTCGACCAAATCATACGAGAAAGATTGGAGCTTGACAAGTGTTATGAATAGCACTTGTTGTATTCAATATGGGGTCAATAGGTTAGAATATATAGATGTACAAGCAGGTACAAAATGAAAGCCTATATAAGACATTATCTATACAAGAAAAACTTATATAAGAAAAACTTATATACGGAAAGTCAATATAAGACAATATTGATATCTTTAACACTCCCCACAAATGCAATGCATATGCAATAGCATTGTATTTGGAAGGGTTGACACTAAAATAGAAAAAAAATATCCAAAGTTTTGGTCTTGCAGTAGCCGTCGTAGCATCCAACTCTTGAAAAACCAAGCCGACAAAGGAAACCCGATGAAGGAGCCAAGTCGACGAATAAAAGCTGATGAAGAGCTGAACTAAAACCGACTGGTATAATTGAGCCAAAATCGATGGAGGAAAGCCGACAAAATAAGTCGAGCCAAGGTAATGAGTCAGAAATCGAAGTCCGCGGAATGAGTCGAGTCGATAAAAGATCCAAGTTGACGTAATGAGCCAAAAATCGAAGTCAACAGAATGATTTGAACGGGTAAAAAGAGCCAAGCCGATGAAAGAATCAAGATGCTGAGGATCTGGATGGACGCATCGGAAGCAATGACGCAAGAGTAAAGCCGAAGGAGGAGTCAATGACTGTAAGCCGAGCCGAGCAAGTGCTAACAAATGCAAGCCTATTGGAAGAGCCAGAGCCAAAATCGAGAGTCGAGAGATGGAGCCAAGCCGAAGAGACAAAGCCATGAGCTGACAGGTGTAAGCCGACGAAGAAACCGAAGCCAAGCCGAACCAACACCAGGTGATGAACCAAAGACGAAAATTGAAACCGGTGTCGAGCCGAAAACAAAGAGTTGAAGCCAAAAGTTGAAGAACCGAAGCGGGAGCTGTGACGAGAAGCCAGAGCCAAGATGAGAAGCCATAGCTGACAACCAGTTTAAATCCGGTTTCAGATCCAATTGGAATTCGATCGGTCTAAGCGAGAGTTTCGCAGGCACGGGGCTAGGTCATCTCAATCACGGGCGAGGGCAACCGACCAGGCTAGCCAGCGAGCTGCCAAGTAGTGGG
This sequence comes from Otatea glauca, assembly GCA_036346275.1. Taxonomy (NCBI): domain Eukaryota; kingdom Viridiplantae; phylum Streptophyta; class Magnoliopsida; order Poales; family Poaceae; genus Otatea; species Otatea glauca. The sequence continues at coordinate 25,191,666 of CM070715.1, forward strand.
GTCGGAGGCAGAGGAAAGGTGGGCGGCTCGAAGGCCGCGAGACGGAGGCCAGGTTGTGTTGGGCGTCGACGGCGGCCGAGGCTGATGGCGCCAGAGCGGAGGTCGGCGCGAAGGTGGCCTAAAGGAGTGTCCTCGAGGAGATGGCGACAACCGATGGAGCAGCGTCACGGGAGACGACACGTCGGGCGAGTGTGCTCGGTCGGCCGAGGCGTGAGCTGGCTCAGGCGTGTGCCGGCATAGGAGACAAAGCCGACAAGGTAGGAGCCGGCGAGGAAGGCTAGGGCTGATACGGTGGCGATATCATGGCCGGCTGTTGACGAGGCCGACGAGGATGAGTAGCGGCGTCACGGGCGGCCAGTGATGAGGCTAATGAATAAGAAGACAATGCCGGTAGAGAACGAGTGGTGGCATCGTGGACTACCAGTGACGAGACCGACGGGGAATGAGGCCGACGACAACGGGCGGAGGAGCTATGTCACGGAGGTGGCCACCCCGGGAGTGGATATTTCTTCTCCTAGGGGCAGCGACAGCAGAAGAATGGGGTGGCGGCTAGGAATGACACAAGTGCTACGCTGGTAAACCCTAACCCTAACCTTGCTCTGATACTATATTATGAATAGCACATGTTGTATTCAATATGAGGCCAATAGGCCAGAATATATAGATGTACAAGCGGGTACAAAATGAAAGCTTATAAAAAGCAATACCTATACAAAGAAAACTTATATAAAGAAAACCTATATATGGAGTCTATGACAATATCTATATATGGCAGCATTGGCTTGTATTTCTTCCCCCACAAAATGAGGTGTCTTGCTTAACCTTATGTTTTTTCGCATCACCTCTATCTTCCGCTCCATGTGGATTCTAATCTTCTTGTTTCTATCCCTAGGCCAGATGAAGACCTGGATCAACTAGTTGATGAGTCTTGGAGAATGATATGGTCTTGAGTGCTGTTATTGGTGAAGCCGAGATGCTGATATTCCCTTCTGTTCTACTGCCTGAACCATATCAAAGTATGTATTCTATTTCTTTTCTGAAAATATCTTTGTAATAGACGATGATGCTGCACCTTGTGTTCAAGCGTAGCCAGACATGCTAATTTTCCTATGCTGTTGTTTAGAAATAATTTAATTTCCTCTGAACCAGTATTTCTTTAGACCAAGTCTATTTTTACATTTGAATGTTTTGCTCGTGCGTTCAGTTACTTACCATGTTGCCTTTTTATTTGCTGCTTGTAAAAGGAAACACTACCTGTGGAGGGCATTCAAGTCCAGAAATGATAAGGTTGCCGCAGTGGATGAACAACTACATGCAAGGGCGGAGCTGGGCCTCGGGCTAGTAGGGCCTAGGCCCAAAGCCTAGCCCAAATAACAGTGGACAGATACTGTTTAGATTCCATTTGGGTCCGAGGCGTCCAGTCGGCTCAGACTTGGTTTGCTTGGCTAGGGCACCAGGCGTTCTCGCAAATCATGCTCGCAGCTCACGTCGCCGCTCTCGCCCCGGCCCCGCAGGCCGCAAATCCTCCCAGATCGGCAGATCTCACGTGGTCACGACCGCCGCCCACCGGTCACCGACCCCGGCCCCAGCCCCGCTCGCTCCCTTGTTCGGCTGCTGCTCACCCGCAGGCCACAGATCCCGCCGACGAGAGATGGCGGCCGGTCGGCCGCCGCTCGGTGCCTCGGCCGCTCCTCCGCCCGCACCGCCTCTGGCCACCGGCCCGACCATGCGAGCCCCGCCCTCTGGTCCTCGGTCGCCCGTCATTTTTCTAGTCAAAAACCAAACTAAAAAGATACTAGTAACTTTTCTGAAGGGAGGTAATAATGGTTGATGGCATTAGCACCTGGTATGTATGTGAGTAGTAATAGTATGGTATTTCTAAATTGGAGCATTTTAGCATATTGAGTCTTAGACAGATGGGCGAAACCTGCAACAATATTGAGTCCATGTGACTTTAATATATGATATTGTGGATCATCACATAGTACTATATTCTATCTTGTTGCTATCATATAGTTTTGCAATGTACTAGACTGTCTAATACGTGCTTATAGGACATACATGACTATTCAGGCTGTGTTCTTTAGTCTTAGCTGAAAGATTCAGCGTCTCAATTTAAGCCTGATGAACCAGCTATGTTGCTTTGCTAGATTTATCTACAATTCCTTCTTTAGAGCCTGTTTGTTTCAGCTTTGGATTCTCTAAAAGCTGATTCTGGATTGTAGTTTTAGAGAAGCTGATTCTCCAAAAGCTGGAATCCAAAAGCACATATGAAGTGGATTGTGGATTCTAGTGTATATGGGTGGACTGGATTGTGAGAATCGGATTCTAGAATCAGGCTGTTTGTTTCTGATTCTGCTTTTGGGACCAGAATCCAGAATCAAAAGCTAAAACAAACAGGCCCTTAGTCTGCTGCTCGGGTGTGGTATTGGTGATTGGTGAAGCTCTGGTCTAAAGTCTAAAGTTTAAGCTCTGGTAGTCTGGTGATTGGTAAAAACTGAAAAGCAACATATTATCTGTCCAATGCTTTTATAGAACAGTTATGAGCTTACAACTTACTTCTTGTTATTTAGATTAGTTATCTAATGTATATCGTTTCCTGCAGAGGTGTGATGTTGCTAAATACATCGTATTTGTGGTGTGTTATATTCTTCTAATGTAGTAAGCAACAACTAACTCGTAATCTTCGTGCTAATGGTATGTTATATTCTTCTAATGCAATTTGCCTTAATAGTTACCTTCGCAGTTTTGTGTTTCTAATTTACTTGTGCAATTTCATCTTTTACAGGTTCAGGTTCTTGTTCTATTGTTGATGAAAATATGATAGTCTCATATGCATCAAACCTTTATTAATTGGGTATTATCTTTTCTACTACTCCACTACGTTATATTGTTTTGACATATTTTATCTATTTTATTGAAATGTTAAGTATGGAATTCAAATTTATTTTTAATTGTGTATTTGTGATTTACTTTTATTATACTTAAATATTTGTAGTCTTTGACAATAGTAATAGTCACATATTTTCGACCCGAGACGTACAAAAATCCTGACTCCCCCACTGACTACATTGTACAGGGTGCTGTGCAAAGGAGGAGATGGGAAAATAGCATACTTCACATCATGGTGACGAAAAGGAAGGTGCGAAGCTATCTGTGTTCCAGGGTCCTCCAACATGGACATTGAACTTCAAGCTCCTGAAGAAGCCGAGAGGCAAGGCATTGACCAGGAACTGACTCCTTTGGCTGGATCAAACACATCGCGTGTTGCTGAATACACTGCAGAAGCTACTTCAGCTCCCACCATGTCCGCAATCATGGAAAGATCCAGTCAAGTTTGTATTGTACACTCGTAGTTCTTTGGAGACATTATCTGGTGCTTGCATGTTTCGTAGCTCTTGTGGAGTCTTGGACATTACTGCTCGTCCCTAGCATTGGGGGGCATGGACATGATCCTGTTTGCTTGTAAGTTTCTGATGCAGACCGTAACATCTGAACTAAATGTTCCAAAAAAGAAAACCTGAACTGCATCTGATTGCATTGACATTACGAATAAATAGCGGAGGCTGTTTTCAGCAGATGTCTTTCTATCATGATTTGAGTGTGAATCATATGATACATACGTTGCGGGATTCGACCCATCTTAAGGTGAAACGGGCATTTGGTCCAGTGGTATGATTCTGCTTAGGATGCGAGAGCTCCCAGAATGCTCCTGAACTTTTCCCTTATTTAGTAATTTATGTTTGGAGTTCAAATGCGATACATCTCGTCTTCCTTTTGCTTTGAGTTTAATTAGCGATTTACCGTTTAATGTTCAAATGCAATATTTCATACCTACTAGTTTTTTTCACATGGTTTACACTTCAGGCTGTCTTGTACGGCTCCTGCGTTTGGCATTTTCATCCACACTGAATGTAAAGTTTTTCAGGTCTCTAGTATTGCGAGCATATATAGGGTGCAAATGAGCTAATTGTTGAAAAGTTGCAAATTCTGACCTGGGACCATTGGATCTGATATGTGTGGCTATCCATCCGCCTCCTTTCCCACTCGTACATTTCAAAAAAAAAAAAGTCTTCTCCCCTCTTCTCCATCCACACCCATAGAGGGTGAAAACGGGTTGGATACAGGCGGATATTGCTCTTTTCGTATCATAACTCATATTTTTTTCTGGATTCAGAACCAGATACGGACTAGCCAGATACGAATGCGAATCCGAGTTATTCGGGATACACACATATGACAGATTCGGGTCAGAAACGGATAAAGATATACAGATAACGCACACATATATAGAGTAATATATGTTGAATCAAACTATACGAGTTCATGACTATAATAGCAAGTTATCTATCAAGCAAACCCAATAAACATCATAGAAATAACTAATTGACAAGAAAATGGGCTACCATGGAAAAAATGTAATGAATACGCCGGGCCTTGCCGGATATCCAAATAGAAAAAAAAACGATATCCGAATCCCATCCCGTATTTACCGGATATTGACTACTTCGATTTGACCCTAATCCGAATTCAAATATCTAAATTCCATTCTAGATCTAACCGAATAGTCAAATCTCTTCCTGAATCCGGCCCCGACCAGATATGGCTCCATATCGGATGAGAAATATCCAGTTCATTTTCACCCTTACTCACCCATCCCCTTCACTCTCCGGCCTACAAGCTGGTCTGGCTGGCAAGCTGCGTTGCATCACCTCCTCTATCCGTGTCGCCTCATCCTCCATTTGGGCGGCCAGTGGCGAGCGAAGCAAGGCGCAAAGCGATGGCAGCGTATGGACAGACAGACTAGTGGGGCCGTGGGGGTGGACCTCCGCGGCAAAGGCTCGCCGTGAGGGGAGACAGGCAGAGTGATGGGAGAAAGTAGGAGTGAAAACATGTCGAATATCGGTAGATATTGCTTTTTTATATTCTAACCTATATTTTCTCTTGAATTCGGAATCAGATACGGATATGAATACGGATTTTTGGAAAAGGGGCGGACGTGGATCGGATTCGAATAAGTCACGGATAATTTGACGCACATAAAGAAAAGAAATAACTTTAGCACCGAAAGTGTCAAATTAAGTACCTATTAGAGAATTATCTATCCTACTTAGCAACATAAACATAATTAAATATAAATCATATTATAAATTAGTCAATGACTAGAAAACCAAAAAGGATATTAAAGGATATTGATGCTTTATTGGATAGCTGTTTTGTTGATTTGTCAGATATTTTCTAGATATCCTGTTAAATATGAATACGAAGCAGATATTACTCTTTCATATCCTAACCCATATTTCTCAGATACGGATAGGAACTACCAAATGGCAGTATGTGTGGACTTTTTTTTTTCAGATACACGTTTTCACCCCTTTGAGAAAGCGGCGAAGGGAGTCAGAGTCGGGCGGAGATGGAGAAAAAGGAAAAGTGAAGCGGCTTTTTGCAAAATACACGGGTGGAAAGGAAGTGGGTGACTAGCCGTTGGCTGGCGATCGGACGGATCACGTAGGAATTTTCAGGTTTTCAACCTTTAGCTCATTTGCACCCTATATGCTCCCGTTGGCTAGCGATCGGAGGGGTATTTGCACAAGTGAACAAAGGACCAATGCAAAGTCAGATTCCCGTGACGGCAGGAGCTTATATATCCTGTCTAAATCTGAGCAAATGTGTACAAGGAATTTTGTACACTATTAGTCCTCTAAATGCAGGCTAAAGAGTAATACCGCCTTCAATTGAGGTTTTTTTTGGTGATAGAAGTAGACCATTTCTTCAATAAAAATTTCAAATTTGAGTTGATTATCTTTTGTCACCCAGGCTGAGTCTCTCAAGATATCAGCAGCTGCAGTTTTCCGTCAGGAAATCAAATAACTTGTCTACGAGTGAATGACAGCCGGGGATAATCATGTATGCATCACTTTAGTACCTCATCAATCTAAAATTAATTTTGCTCGCAGTCAACTTTGATGTAGCTTTGACCGCTAATTTCTCCGTAAGTGTTTAGATATACCCGCCACATGAAAATACGGCACATTCAAATATGTTCAATTTTCTAGATTGCATCAAACATATTACGATCGTAATCGATAGTAAAAGATTATATTGAACTGAGATGGTAGTATGTCTACTGCATTTTTCTGATCTGGTATATATGATCTTGGGGCATTCTACAATGTTTAATTGCATCATCGCATGTTTTGCAGTGTAGCGTGACTTGGTAAGTATGAACATGCGATGCATATCATGCACATTGCTTGCAGTTCTTTTTCCCCTTTTTGAAGAAGACCATTGCAATGTCGAACACTGACGTTATTGGGTATGGCTTTGATAAACATGCACCTTCCACAGCGGTCAGGGGCAAAGTTAGAATAAAAATAGTGGCAAAGTTAGAATAAAAATAGAGGGTGTACTCAAAACATTAGACTAAATATTAAATAGTTTGTGCCGTGTTCTCATCGGTTCAAATGTTACTATTAGTACTTTATTCTTTGAGAAATACCTGTGCAACGTTAGCTTGTCAAACTTTTGCACATCTATGAACAAATTAATACGAATCAATCAAACAAATCGGCTATTGTCTCTATTCAACCCATTGACACAGTTACAATTCAAAAAAATATCAAAAGAGGAGCTTACATTATCTATTTATTATTGTGGTCGACCACTCAGTCGGCTAGGTACTCGTCGACTCATGCTGCGCCACCTTCCCTACCAGCTCGTCATCGTCACGACGGGTTACCTGTCACCGCATGCCCTCACCCTCATCGGCTCTCCGGCATCCACTCTACATCCTCGTCATGTCCTTGACTCAATGGACTTCCATGTTCTCTTGAAGGAGAGACATCAAGCCGCGCCCTCTCTCTCTCTCTCTCTCTATGATCTCTGTGTGCGTCTAAGGTTCGAATCTAGTTATGTAGGTAGCAAGCGAAGTCATCAATTACAAAACAGATCTTCAATAAGTAGCGACCCATCAAGCCACATGACACAGGAAGTAGCTCACTGCCCAGCAAAGTTTTTTTCTTCCTCTGGCTGCACCTAACCACGTGTGCATTCACCGTTCCTATATCAAAAACTAAACGCTGATGTTAAAAGGGGTCATTTAGGATTTGGCCGGTCAGAGGGTGAACTCGAGCCCGACGAAACCCCACAGTTGGCTACACTCCTAAATGCGGTGCATAAGTGCATTGTTCGACGGTGGACCAAATTACTTTGGTAGACTTGTACTCTTGGCGAATTTTTTTTCTTTAATATATTTCTTTAATCTTTTTTCAAAACTAGTCGTTCCCGTATGAAAATTGCAGAAATGGCCTCCCGTCGCCCGTATATGGGGCGATCGCCCCATATACGGGCGATATGTCCCTGAGTAACGGTCGGGTAACGGCCGAATGAACACCGCCCACCTGTCGCTCGATATACGGGCGATCGCCCCATATACGGGCGACGGGTGGGCTTAAAACCGCATGACCAGGCTCATTCGGCAGCCGAGCGAACCATAAGAAGAGAACGGCAGCCGAGCGAAGAGAAGAGGAGGAGAAGGGAAGAGAAAGGAGAAGAGAAGAAGAAAAGAAGAGAAGAGGAAAAGAGAAGAAGAAGGGAAGAAAAAAAGTTGATTGGGCATTTTTGTGATGGTAAATTTAGTTATCTTTCTTAGGTTTGTGTAGTATTTAAATTTAATTTAGCATTTAATATTTAGAAATTTTAGGATTGTGTAGTGTTTAGAAATTGTAGGATTGTGTAATATTTAGATTTTTTTACGATTGTGTAGTATTTAGAAATTTAATGTAGCATTTAATATTTAGAAATGTATTGTAGTATTTAGAAATTTTAGGATTGTGTACTGTTTAGAAATTTTTTTAGGATTGTGTAGTATTTAGAAATTTAATGTAGTATTTAATATTTAGAAATTTTGTGTAGTGTTTAGAAATTTTTGGATTGTGTATTGTTTAGAAATTTAATGTAGCAGTTAATATTTAGAAATTTAATGTAGCATTTAATATTTGAAAATTTTGTGTAGCGTTTAGAAATTTTAGGATTGTGCAGTGTTTAGAAATTTTCGGATTGTGTATTGTTTAGAAATTTAATGTACCAGTTAATATTTAGAAATTTAATGTAGCATTTAATATTTAGAAATTTTGTGTAGTGTTTAGAAATTTTAGGATTGTGCAGTGTTTAGAAATTTTCAGATTGTGTATTGTTTAGAAATTTAATGTAGCAGTTAATATTTCGAAATTTAATGTATTATTTAGTATTTAGAAATTTCAGGATTGTGTAGTATTTAGTATGTACAAATTTAATATAGTATTTAGTATCTAGAAAGTGAATACAGCAGAAATATTAGACAATATTTAGAAATTTAATTTAGTAGGGTTAATGTAATGTGGTAGAAATTTAATATTAGGCTGTATGGTAGGCAAGTCGAATTACTTATTTATAGTCGAATTTTTTAGTAAGATCAATATACGTTTTGTATGTTGTATTTGAGAGTACTATATTCCCGTCGGACGTTGCAGCATGTCGGAGAAATTGTATTTTCAAGTATTTATGGAGATGGGGAGATAGCACAGGGGAAGGATGGGGTGGATTTGTCATCATTTTCAACAGTCGTACGGGGCATATCTAGACCGAGCGATAGGACATACAGGGGTTTGTTGGAGTGGATGTCTCAGATGTTCAATTTGGATGCCCAGACTGTTCGGTTGCGGGTCAGAGCAGTAGTAAGCCGTGCGCAAGATTGTGTTTTATGGAGAGTTGATTCCTATTAACTCGACATTAACATGGAGAAGCTATGTTGGCTTTGCCGTAGAGCGGGGTTGGCCACTCATGTTGTTGGTACAGTGCTATCCGGTAGCTTCATCAGTGTCGCAAGTTCGTGATGTCGGGGTGGATATTACGAGGGAGGGGACGTCAAATATGGAAGGATGCGAAGATAAAGGTCGTGAGGAGCCCGGAGACGAGGAGCACGAGACTGGCGGTGGTGAGGGGATGGGGGGCGAGGAGATAGTGGTGGAGGCGCGAGGGATGGCCGACGAGGGGGAGGAGATGGAGGACATAGTTCACCTGATGGAGGAGGAGGATCGTGCGGATGAGGAAGTCTCTGATGGCGAACGCTCCGACGAGGAGGACAATGCTCCTGAGGTGCATATCCCTGGTGTGTGGATCAATTAGAATTTCGAAGACCTAACAGTGAATGAAGGGAACATTGATGCTTGAGAGTATCATAAGAACGAGGTCACGCAGGGGCCATATATAAAGACAAGGAGGCTGTGATGGATGCGGTGAAGTACTGGGCAATGTCTCTTCGGCGGCAATTCAGGGTAGTGAAGTTCAGCAAAAAGGAGTACGACGTGAAGTGCGTAGTTGATTCGTACCCATAGCGGGTGCATGCATACAAGGGGAAGTGGAAGGACAATTGGAAATGTTCCATAGTGATGCAGCATAACTGCGAACTGGAAGAAGCGGAGCAGGAACACCGCAATCTGTCGTCCACTTAGGTGGCAAATGTGTTTTATGGTCAGATCGTGGACAATCCGCACCTGCAGCCTCGATCTATTATCACAGCCGTGGAGGAGAGGTTTCAGTACAAGATTAGCTACGGAAAGGCATGGAGAGCGAAAAGGACAGCTCTGCAAATACGATTCGGGACGTACGAGGCTTCCTACGAGAATATTCCCCACTTGCTCAGGGCAATAGCACATAGGAATCACGGTACATCCATCGACCTTGCGGAGTTTCCTGCTGGTGGTGCGTGCGCGGGTAAGTGGGTATTGCAGCGTGCCTTTTTCGCCCTCGGCGCATGCATAAATGCGTTCTGGCACTGTCGCCCGGTCATTTGCATGGACGGCACATTCCTCACAGGGAAGTACAAGGGCCGGATTCTAACTGTGGTCGCGGTGGACGCCAACAACCAGGTTCTACCGGTTGCATTAGCCTTCGTGGAGGGGGAAAACACAGAGAGCTGGTACTGGTTCCTTGAAAGAGTCAAGGTGGCAGTTGTTTAGGACAGGCCTGATATTTGTGTCATCCATGACCGACATGCAGGGCTGCTAAAGGCGATCGTGGATATGCAACAAGGGTCCAACGTCGTGGGGGCAGCAAAATGGCCAGACCTGAAGAGCAGGTGGTGCATGAGGCACATGGTGCCAATTTTTTTGTCAGTTCAGGAACAAAGAGCTTATGAACATGTTCCAGTGGCTGTGCAAACAAAACCAAAAGAGGAAGTTCGACGCGTTGTTGGGGACGTTGGATGAACTAACCAAGAAGTAATCAATGAATCCAAGAGATACCGCTAGTTCATCAAGGAACCCGATTGTCTACCACGAGCAAGGAGAGGGCCCCACAGCCTTGTGTGCGCTCTCGACCGACGCCCCAAACATTCGGCGTAGGCCAGGGACTGGCATAAAGAGTTTCACCGACTGGATACGACACGAGCCTTTGGAGAAATGGTCCCTTCTGCATGACGAGGGCGGTTCGCATTATGGAATCATGACAACGAACCTGGCGGAGATTTATAACTGGGTAATGAAAGGCACCAGATGCCTTCCATTGGTGGGTATAGTTGAAGGTGTGTTACTAGGCACACAAAGATATTTCATTGAATGATACAAAAACTTCGCAGCATGTATGTCGGACAATCGACTGTTCTACTCAACGGTTGTATCTACGTACATGTCCAAGAAAACAAGCAAGGCTCAGGCACATCAGGTGACACCGGAAAGTGGTGTAGAATGGAGATACCACGTGCACTGCGGTGATCGAGGTCGCAGAGGTGCCCACCAGTAGAGGACTTCCCATCATGCATACTCAGAGCGGTGACTCACGAGTGCTCTGCCGAAACCACGCTTCTTTGCACTTGCCGTGCTTGCGTCATTGCGCATGACAGCGAGACGCATCAATCATGTCGTCCGTACATCTCCCCCTATTACTACAAGCAAAGTGTTCTCAACACGTGGCATCATGAGGTGTACGGATATCTAGTGGATGGATCGTTCACAACAGCCCCCTCCGGACCATCGATGGGTAACGGACATCCAAATGTTGAAGCAGAAGGTCGGGCGTCGAAGTACACGGCGTATTCGGAATGATATGGACGAGTCCGAAGCGCGTCGCAACCGCAGATAATGTAATTTTTGATATTGTTCCCATCATTTAATTTACGATGTACCAGTGAACTGTTATTCTGATCATGTAATTTTCGATGTACCAGTTAGTTGTTGTTCGCATCATGTAATTTTTGATGTACCAGTTAATTGTTATGCGGATAATGTAATTTTCGATGTACCAGTCAATTGCTATGAGGATAATGTAATTTTCGACGTTGTGTGCTTCATCGAACATATATTCATCTTTAGTATGTTTGTAACATGAGATTCTTTTAGCTTTCTGGACTTCCGTTGTATTGTTTGTTAAATATGCTACATTTCGTTATTTTGTATTTAATTTTGTGTACACATTTAATTACTGAAAAATTTGTTTCATTTGCTTTATAACAGGCGACGATGGCGCGACCTTGCCCTGAGCTGCTAGGTGCGACCGTGGATGCGACCCACCGGTCTAGGTACTCATGAGAGCGAACCGCGACTAGGGACATTCCACCTCGGGTGCCCAACGAGTACGCCGCATTGGCCCACGCCGGTTCCACGATGGCTATAACGCTTGCACTCTTTTACGTACATGTACTTACCTATGAATGCAATTCTAACGATGCAATGCACTACATGCAGGTTGCGAGAGGTTGGCTTACTTCCTCTCTGTAGGATGGTGGAGCAGGTCACTGCCCCGTTAGAGGGCAGGCAGGTTCCATGGTTCGGGTACGATCGGTCCCTGCTAGCCGCACTCGTGGACCGGTGGAGACCGAAGACGCACACGTTCCACCTTCCGTGCGGAGAGATGGCTCCAACGCTGCAGGACGTGTCCTACCTACTAGGACTCCCCTGTGCGGGTCCGGCAGTTGTGCCGCACGACGCCTCCGTCACGTGGCACGCGAAGTTGTCCGTGCGGTTCGCCAAGGTGCAGCGGCACCCCCGGGCAGCCCCTGGCCAGCCCCTCAGGCCGGGTGAGCGGCACGGACCGACGAAGGTGTGGCTACTTTAGTTCACGATTAGTACCTCTTTCGTTGTAAATTAATAGAGAAGCGCTAAGTTGCTGATAATGTTTGTACCAAACGCTGCAGGCTAAGCTGCTCCACCCGCACATCGAGGAAGAGGACGTGGCCCGCCATCTGGAGGCATACCTCCTGTTGTTGTTCGGTTGGGTGATGTTCCCGTCCTCCCGCAGGAACACGGTGGACCGGCACCTAATCGAGTACACCCAGTACATCGCCAATACCCCGAAGGATGAGGTAACACAATCAGTTCAAATCTCCTCTGTGCAGAACATGTCTAACTTCCCCATTGTAAACAGATGATGCAGTGGTCGTGGGCCTCAACTGTGCTTGCGGCGACGTACAGAGGTTTGTGCAACGCCGTCTCTCGGGCGGACCAGGACGCGACGATGTCGGGTTGTGTCCTACTCCTTCAGTTGTGGTCCTGGGAGCGCTTCTCCATCGACAGGCCTGCTGTTGACACTGCGCCGTACCCCAGAACCTTTACGGAGATGACCCGGTGGACTGGCCCACCATGGGCCACTACTGGGTCCAACAACAGGTATGCTCCCTCGTATCTTTTTCCCCACTTACGCACTTCCATAAAATCCACCATTTTTTATTTACTCACAGTGGACGTACGCGCACCGACAGGTGAGGAGGTCCTACCTCGAGTTCGTTCGGGAGTTCGACCACCTCCACGACGAGGATATGCGTTGGACGCCATACAGCGCGTACGACGTCCACGCCCGAGCACCTTACGGGGTCTTCGTGCTTTGCACGCGAGTGAGCCTTTCTAGCTCACCCGTAAGGTTCTTGTCTTCGACCTGTGTGTCGAGGAGTACTCGCCGCACTGAGTGCTACGGCAGTTCGGTCTGCTCCAGTCGTTTCCCTTGCCGCCTCGTCACGTTGTCGCACGTGGCGCTCACAGTATCGTCTCTGGTGAGTGCCGCATCTCTACGAATGAATGTGGTATGTATTTCTGTTTTGCATTGCGGATGACCGGATGGGTCTTTGCGGCAGCGGCACTCGATTCGCGCACCGCATGCAGCCATGGGCGGTGCAGTGGGACACCGCACTCGATGAGAGGGTCACCGAGACCCGGTAGTACGACCATGACATGTACGATGAGTACATGGAGTGGTTCGCGTCGCGAACTCGCCTCAGAGTGGGGTACACACCAGTATCGTATATCGCACGGCAGGCATCGGTGACGGACACGTATCCTTCACAGATGTCCCAAAGGGACAGCTCTGCGGTAAGTGTCACAATCGAATCTACATGGGCACGTCTTTTTCATGTAAATTACTTAATACCAATCCGGCGTTACATGCAGGCACATCTCGTAGGGGAGGTGGACGTGGAGGCTACGTCCATGCTGGCGCGTGTTCGGGCGGGCATACAGCTAAGCACCGCTGAGATCGAGGCATCTTACGAGCAGATCGTCGATAGGGCGAGGCGGTTGGCTCGCCTGATCACCTGCCGGGAGAGCGGAGACGTCGGCGGACGCAGCACACCACGTCCTTGTGGCCCAACACCTCGCCCTACCCCGCCGGTGCCTCGTTACGCTCCCACATAGCAGCAGTGGGAACAGTGGGCTGAGGAGGCTCCTTCGTCGTCTCGCCCTAACTCGACGGTTCCTCGTTACGCTCCCACGCAGCAGCAGTGGGGACAGTGGGCTGAGGAGGCTCACTCATCGTCTCGCGCCCCAGCAAGACCCCAGGGTGGTTTTGATGACCCTGCGAACGTCGAGTTCGACCTGGAATACCTGTCGACCGACTACCTCACCCCCTCTCAGCTCTCGGGAGCGTCGCCCCAGGACACGCCTGGGTCGCCGCCACACCACTCTACCCCTGCGCCGCAGGGCCGGCCTAGGAGGGACGTCCATCCATCGTCGCCACTCACGTACCCCACGGGCCAGATCAGGAAGTGTGGCCTTGATTGACTTGTTGTACAGACGTATTTTTGTAATGCCTTTACGTTAATCACCATATTGTATAACTGTCTAAGTTAGTAACATGAGTGTCTTATCAGTTTAAATTGTGGAAATCCATGTATGTTTTATTAATTGTGCTATCATCGCTTTGACTTTGTCACACGACGTGACAACACACCACCCACCGGCTGGAGAGGCCGAAATTAATGGCCATTAACGGCTGGGTGCACCTATCGCCCTACACAGAGACGATCACCTCTAATTGGGGCGATCGTCCTAATATGGGGCGATCGCTCCATACCCTGGTGATATCTACCCTTTATAACATTCGTTCTCGCTCGCGGTCTCGCAAAGGCAGCAGCAAAAGAGGAAGAAAGAAAAGAAGAAAGAAGGGAAGGAGAGGAAGAAAAAAATAAGTAGAGGATCAATCAAAAATGCTGAGACGTGCAGGTGGAAAGGGAAAGGGGAAAGCAAAGGAAGAAGGAAGTGCATGCCCACGCAATTTAGCATACCAAGATCTGTTCCTACCTTGTGGAGCTGTAGCACCGATGTGTATGTGCGAAGATCCTTGCAGGCTTGTCCGCTCTTGCGAAATTCCAACTTAGAAGAGGAGGTATTGGGAGTGCCGCAACTACGCCTTTGACCCGCCGGAAAAGAGCCTGAAGGATCGTCAGATGGTAACAATCTTACGTGTTACGTAATATTTGTACATGAAACTTTGCTAATTTATGTTTTATGCAATCAACTCCGCCACTGTGTGAATTTGAGCAATGGTTTGATATAGAGATCAACCGCGAAGACCAAAGGCTCCTTGATCAAGCCAACCTGCAGGAGGAGTTCACGCGGCAGCTTCAAGAGCAACGTGATGCCGCACGCGATGAGGCACGTAGAAAGGAAGCGGAGGAGAAGGAGACCGAGAGAGAGAGAGGAAACGATAGAGGGTGCGTCGTGACAGAGAAGCCCCACCGGAGGCATGGGCGAATGGGAAGTGGCCTCGAAGCACTCAGTAAACGTCTAGTTTTAACTATTATTTTCCTTGTTCATGGCACTCATTTCAGTTTTAAACCGTAATAAAGAGTGTGGCCTACCTTATTTTTCGCAGTAACTTCTGATTTGTGAATCGATCGCTCTCTAAGCTCCCTCTCACCCTTGTTTTGCAATACTTAGGGTTATTGCACTGGTAGAATTAATATGCAAAGCAAGGTGTAAATAAAATATTTTCCCACCATATGGTGGTGCATATATCAAAGAGAAAATATGGCCCGTTCTCCCTACAAATTACATTTAAACATGATATTTTATGGGCTGTCGAAAAGGCTTAAGCGTTTCATTGTTGCGTCGACCATAATACTTAGGGTTATTGCACTGGTAGAATTAATATGTAAAGTAAGGTGTAAATAAAATATTTTCCCACCATATTGTACTGCATATATCAAAGAGCAAATCTGGTCTGTTCTCCCTAAAAATTACATTTAAATATGATATTTTACGAGCTGCCGAAAAGGCTTAAGCTTTTCATTGTTGCCTCGACCGTAGTACTTAGGGTTATTGCACTGGTAGAATTAATATGCAAAGCAAGGTGTAAATAAAATATTTTCTCACCATATGGTGGTGCATATATCAAAGAGCAAATCTGGCCCATTCTCCCTACAAATTACATTCAAACATGATATTTCACGGCCTACCGAAAAGGCTTAAGTGTTTCATGCAACTGAGGCTACTTATAGTCATTTGGTTTATTCAAGTGAGTTCATTCCTAGATTTTTTAAAAAAAATGGGACACCTAACACCCTACGAACAAGGGATATTTATTTCAAGACTTTTCGAGCCATGGTTTGTATAGTTTCTTCATAATACACTCTTTAAGTAAAATTGATTTATACAATTTAAATTTGCATGGAACATAGTACTTTTCATAACATAATCCAAGTCCTTACATATTAATAAAAAAAATTTAAAAAAATTTGTTCTAATTGGACCTTCCTAGTAATGCGACTGCCCATAATCGCCTGTTGGTTGGTATCGACGACATTTAACGATACTTCCCGATATTTTAATAGCACTAATATACCATACGCGCGGGATTAGTGCGCGGCGCACGTCGGCTGTAGTCGGGCGCGGCGGTAGAGTGTGTGTGACTGACGCGATAAATGCTCGCTTTTGACTTCCTGCAAAAGCTACGACTTCGAGTCACTTACATATAAAATACGTAAGTAAATTAATACTAAGAGGTATCAAAAATTTAAAGATCAGTGCTTTTAACTTATGGTATATTTTGGCCAATAGATATAAAATATTACAGTAAATCAATACTAAGAGGTATCACGTATTTAAAGATTAGTGTTTTTAACTTAGGGTCATTTTCGTTAATATTTATTTTTCCTTAATACTAAGAGGTACGAAGTATCCAACGAAATAAAATATTACAGCAAATCAATACTATGGTCATTTTTGTTATTTTTCTCCTATTGATTATTCTCGGAAATAAAATTTCAAATTCACATTACCAAAAAAAAATTTTGAAACCGGTCGCCCCTGTATTGGGCGACAGGTTTCCCTGCCGTTAACCGCCCTTAGCCGAGCCGTTAGCCGAGGACCTATCACCCCTATATGGGGCGATCGCCCTATACAGGGGCGACGGGTGCCTATATCCGCAATTTTACCAATGCAGCGACTATTTTCAAAAAAAAGATTAAACAAAAAAATTCTACTCTTGGCCGGGTCGTGTAATGCATGCCCCAACTGAACGAACGCTGGAACTGGAGAAAATGTGCTACATGGCGCGTAAGCCGTCCCTGGCCGCGCGGAGCAAATCCTCGTCGCGCCTCGGCGAATTGGTGATTCCGTCTCGGCCATCTGGGCCGCGCGGGGGCGGTTTTATCCCGTGCCGCGTGGCTGACTCCCATGCCAAGACCGTTGGGCTATGCGAGGCGGCCTCAACCGGAGAGGCCCTCTGAGTCTGGGTTCGCTGCGCCTCGGCGCGCGTGGCACAGCTGACAGCACGGTAGCCACCGAGGCGTCATGGCGACTGACGCTGCCACAGCCCGATCGTCTGGTTCTTCCGCCGCCTCGTGGGCCTGCATGCAGGCTATGCAGCTGCAAGCACGCAACCCTCCTCTGTCATACCATATTCATGTCATCTTAGCACTTGGATCGGGCAAGGTCGGTCTGAGATCCGGCTCTGTGGAAATCAAGACCTGTATCTTTCTTCTCCGGTGATATTGCAAACTTGCAATAGTCAGTCACCCCGACGCGCTGAACGCATTACCAAGTGGAGAACCGGTACACGGTCGGTGAAGCGATCGAAAACAGTGATTTCGTCTCATGTTTATGCCACTCCAGCTGTATTCCTTAGTCGTTAAACTTCTCTTGTAAATTCCCTCAGAAAAGAAACTTCTCTTGTTAATTACTTCGATCATCCAATTTCAGCATTATGCCGGAGTGAAGCATTTTTTTTACTTTTTTGGTCCACTTACCTCCGTTATTTACGAGTTTTGAAAGTGGATTTTATGCACCTAGGTGTATATATCATACACTATCATGGCCGTCCATCAGCTTTGAACAGCATGACTAGCCTTGGCACACTGTGCACTGACACTGGAACTTGCAAACTCAACCTACAATACAGAGACGCACAAGAATGAAAATCGGAAATGGAGACCAATTCACAAGCACGCAGGCTCCTCAGTACTCATCGTATCTTCCGTACGAAAAAGTTAACAACACACCCATTTCGATATGCGGAAAGATGAGAAAAAAATGCACAAAACACAAAAGACATTCAAACAAGCTGTCAATCTCGTTGTGTAAACTGCTGAATTTCTGACAACAAAATATACTTTCCATCAACATAATAATGATAAACAATCAAGGTGCACCAACTAAGAGCAAAGAATTTGATCTTAGCCTGTGTATGCCCTTATTGACAGGAGGACAAAACGAAGGGGGTCAAAAATTTTAACAAAGAAAAGAATTAACCTGCATCGATGAGGCATAAGGCACCAATTTTTAATGAAGGTGCCGCAGCGCACCATCGATCATCCTGTCCCGTAATATAGATGGTGAGAGTGATACTTCCTTGAAGCCTCACCATCACACATCATCATTGTCTACTGCATTATCCTTCAACTTAAGACTAATTTCTCTAACTGCAGAAAAACCACCCATCAAGTTCACTGATTCAATGAACAGATGGTGCTGGATCTACTCTGTCAAAATTGATGGCTAATGACTGCTTTCCTGATTTTTTCACTGGAAATGCCCGTCCTCTTGGTATATAGTACAGCAGTAGAGGTAACAATCTACCGTCAGATGTTCTGGTGCCTAGGTTCAAGTGTACTACGGACTTACATTGCACTCATCCATGAATCGCTCATCTCGTGTAAGAAACCTCTTCCAGTACTTCCTGTAGTCTGGTATACCTAACTCAAGCCAAGGTTTCATATTACCATTGTAATGCAATGATGTAGAAGTTCGGGCAACTTCCTCTTCAATTCCATAGTCATAGCCAAGTCCAGATAAGGTCAACCTCTCATCAAGAGGATATGTAAGATGCTGAAAGGAAAGCAAGCTTATAGGTAAAACTGCAGCTCGCAGTGAGGCCTCATCATCATTGTTTCGGAACTGTACCAAAATAAGAGTAAAAAGAATAGTAAGCTAATCACTTCATACAAGATTCATGGGCCCAAATCATATATTTTCCAAACTTGTGACTGAATTAACTTAAAAGTACCCAAGCTAATCTAAGTATCATGAAAACTCCTTATGTAGTTAGCAAACTTGCTAGCTAGAAATAATGGAACAAAACAAAATTCTAGACATGAAGGCATGCTTTAGAATTTGAATTAAGAATGGGCTTGAGAACAAAACCAACCTTTTCCAAGAGTTGCAGGTAATTCTCGGTAACATTATACTCTCTCCATTTGTCCAAATTAATCACATTCACCCCAGACATCCATGCACATGACTGGGGATCATAAGTTGCCTTACCCAGAAGGTTTCTTAGTTGGCCCAGTCTCAGGCCACAAAACTTGACAGCACCATTGACCTTATCTCCCATATCAAGATTCCACAAGAAAGAGAGATCACGTTGAACAACCACATCATCATCCAACACAACCACCTTCTTTAAATCTTTAAATATTTCTGGAATAAAGAAATGCGAGTGACTGAACACTGATAAATACTCCATTCTAGTCTTCTCAGTAGGTCGCTCAAGACTACTGATGAAAACACGAAATTCCTCAGGCAAATATAACTGCTGCGTGATAAACTCAGGCAAATTCTCCAAAATAATATGTTCATAGTTTATGACATTGACAGCTGATTCCCTGTAGGACTTTCTTGCAAACCAGTGCTTCATGGCATAAAAATTTTGAGCATCGGTTAGTACATGAAAGACTACATTTCCGGTCTCCTGCAGAAGGCCAAAAGGAACATCAGCAATGCTAAGCCCAGAAGTGGTTCTACCAGCTTAAAAGTGTAAAAACTGCCTGCATACCTCAGAACTACTAACAGTTGAGTTGACAACGACAGAAGCTGCAAGTACATTTTTAGATAATATAACGTAGTGCCTATGGTCTGCAATGTTAAACTTCTGGATAGGAGCAGCATCTGAATCCAATTGAATTGATTTAAAATATTCTACTGTCAACCTCATATTAAGACAATGATGACTTTTGGGCATTGTGTGAACACCAAGGTTGTAAAGGTATGCACTCTGCTTCATATGAAAATGAGCTTCATCCTCTGTCATATGAAGTATCTGGCGAAGCTTTCTGTCAACATTGCTACAATCCACAGTGCACGATTTGGCTCTTGCTATTGCTTGGTCCATCTTCTCTATCTTCTTTTTGATACTGAAATCACAGTTAAGACATGAAGTAAAGACATCAAGTATTATTCAATTATTGAAAAATAAAGGTAGATTCATAATTGGAAAATTCTTTTATGGTCATACTTATCTGCAAATTCAATATTTACACTATGAAAACATATACATGCAAAATATCATTTTGATAGAGGAACACTTGAATAGAATTCATTGAAAGTTAGATTTTTCAGCCTTACTGTGTCTGCAAAAGAATCCATGCAATGCATAAATGACCTAATCAGCATAGTTTCAACTTACAAGATGGACCATGAAATGCAATGAAGGGGGACAAGCATGCATACTAAATACTCACAAGGATGGCAGATCAGCGTCAACAATGGATTCACTGAGAACCCTCTCGTGTTCTTGAATATTTTGCTTCAATTCACGAGTCAGCGTCTCCTTTCCTTTGAGTTTGGCAATGCTTGGGTAATAAGATCGGGCTACAAATAGCTGATCTTTTAGTCTTTTCACAACTGCATCTTTCATAACTTCTTTGTGTTCTATGGACCAGAGACAGTAACTCCCGAATTCAAGTTGACAAGCCTTAGCCTTTTCTACTTCATCAGCATTTTGAACCTTGGAACGTCTCATCCTGCTACTACCACTAACATCCTGAAAGCAATATACGTTTATTCAAATGTAATGTATCAATACACTTCATATTTTTTAAAAAGCAGCCAAATTACAGCCTGGGATTAAGGTTAGAGAGAGCAAGTATGTATGTATATCGGTGTGTGTGCGTGCATGCGTGCGTGAGGGGCGCGTGTGTGTGTGTTTGTATGTATCTATATAATAGGATGTTGAAATGGGACACCATGGTGCCAGGGCACCATGATTTCAAATGCGTGAATTCAAGCCAAATTCAGATATATTTTTCGAAAATTTCAGTTTTAGGGTATATACCCATCTATAACAATTCATATGAAAACATACCTTCAAAAAAAATATACTCGAATTCAAAGATTTTGAGCGAATTTAGGTCACATGCTTTGCTGATTTATATATAATGAAGTTATGCTACATAAGGTAAAGCACAATTAGTGATAAATCATTTGTATAAAAGAATCAAGAAGCCAAGAGTAACCATACTTTTGTGTGTTGAATTCGAACTGGTACTGGCTTCACATTTGGCTTTGGTCGTTCAACTTTTGGTGGGGGGAGAACTGCAAACGGTGCCAATTAGCGAGTCGGTATGGACACCAAGTCAAGTAAAACATGAGCACATCATGGGAAGAAAATCAGGCATAGAATAGATGGACTACAACTCATACAAAGCTTGACTTTGACAAAAGACAACTTATGGATAATGATCACTGACACTATGTGCTGTGAAGACACTGGCATTTGTTTAGAATTGAGTATTACTAGCTTATTTGAACATAATGGGGGTAAAAAGGCTTGTACTTTGCTACACATGAATGTAAATCTTAAAACAAGTAATAGAGCAGATGATGCAGTACTGAAACAAATTTGAGTTAATGGACAACTAGTTTTCATTGCCAATTCCACAGAGTGCAGGTCACTAGGCCAAATAACTGGTTTCCTACATAATTTTAAAATATGTATTGTATATTTTTTTTAAAATGTTGTACATCTTTAAGTTAAATTACATAAACGGCATTACTGTATTAATTGACAGGCTATTCCCACTCATAGATTCAATCAAACTTAATTTGGTTGTGTTGCTGCCTTTACTAATCTATACCTGTTGGTTTAGTGCTACCTCTGGAAGGGTCAGTATCAGTTTGGTGGTGTGAGTCTATACTGCCCCTGGAAATCTTCTCAAGGGCATCCTGAAAAAAAGGAAGAAGGGAAAGCGTCAGGGATTTCAAAATACCTATGGGGGGCTGTAATGGAATGCAGTAATTATTCATAAAAGGATAGAAATGAATGTATTTACTGATTTTACAGGCGAATATTTTCCAGAGCCTTCATAAGTCCATAATCATGAAGAAAGAGAATAGGGTGGAGAAGAGATTAAATTTACTACTGCTATATCATATCACTTTGTTCACTGGCCCTGTGGGGTGGTTTGTAGCTGTTGGATTCGGTGGCTTAAATTGTTTGTTATGCGCTGTCTATATTTATTTATTCAGAAAGTTAAGCGCAGTTGCTTTTTCTAGCATACCTTCTAAAATTAAAAAGAATGAAAAACCTTCAAACATAAATGAAATATATCCCTAAGCCAGCTGGTTTTTGGGAAAACTGTCTAGTACAGAATAACTCATAACTGCCTGTATCTGTAACCAAGAATCTGAAACATGCTAGAGAAAACGAGGAAACAGAAAGGATGAATATGGGTGATGAGAAGGCATAACCAGCCTATAATATCAATTGTTAATTTTAACGATCTTATGGTTACCAATGTTTTGATCAGCCGAATAAAAGTGAAAATGCAGAACCAAAGTTTAAACTGATATTTTAAATGGTTGTGAAGATTATGATATTCAACATTATAATTTACCTTTTAGTTTCAGTCGTGCTAGTAGGCACCTCTGCTATTATTAAGTTCTTGACATTAAAAAGAAGATAACACAAACAATAGCAAAAAAACCAAACAGTATAGTTCGTGGAACAAACACACTCAGTTTTACGTCGCATGATCATGTCAACATCCACCAAGCTAGCAAACGACACGCGGTTATACAAATTAATCACCATTCATTACATGACAAAAGATTTCAAAAATCACTAACCTGTGCCTCTGCATTCACACCACTACTACCACCACCCTCCTGCCTCACTTCATTTACACTGCCGCCCCTTTCTAACCCCAAGCGATCGAATGAGGGCAGATTAATCTCCTATATCCAACAAGAATCAATATATAATAGCACGAATCATCCTCAACATTTTCATATAAAAAAATCCATCCAAAATAGACAAAAAAAATTCTATTTGTGCTTTTTAAAGTAAGTTACCTGTTGGGGGCGCTCATCCGTCACATACACTGCACAGGAAATCGAACCAATCAGGAAACAAGACCAACAAAATCCCCAATAAGAGAATAACAACACCACCAAAACCGCCATTATCCCGCAGTAGACGACAAAAAAACAAAAGCAACGCTCCCCGGAACAGATCCGCCGGGGTCGGCGCCGAACCGATCCGGAATGCCGCGGCGCCACCCGCATTCCCCCAAACCCGGGGGGTTCGCGGCGCAAAGGGCGAGGGGGCACGAGCGTGGGAAGAGGAAAACTAACCGGCTGGGAAGCGGTTGAAGAGGAAGGCGATCGGCACAAGCAGCGAGCAGAAGACGAGAGCCAGCACCGCGAGCCGCGGGCCCCTCCGCCTCTTCGCCGGCGGCGCCGTCGCCTTCATCGCCCCACCACCGCAACCACTCTAGCAATCTCCACCGCCTGGTCCGCCACCGCTTCCTCCTCCTCCTCCTCTACTGATCATACCACCGCACCGCCACGACGGAGCAGCGCAGCGCAGATGAATGCCTCCCGATTCGGCCAATGGCTCGGCGCCCCCAATGGCTTCGATTCGATCGGGATCTCGCGATTTGGGCCCGGGTGCTCGGATTGGTTTGTGTGCGCGAGAAGCAAGGGGAGGGAGGGGAGAGGAATACGCAGCGCAGCGCAGAGCAGCGCGTCGTAGGGAGAGAGGAGAGGGTTGGAGGGGAAGGGAAGAAGTGTGTCTGCGTGCGGGGGGTGTCAAGGAATAAAACGTTTTAATACGCCCCTTGGCTGCGTCTCTCTCTCTCTGTGCTTTATTTTGTTTTTCGTTTTTTCACTTTAGATATTTTATTTATTTCGATTTGCTTGGCTGTTTATTTAACTCCGATAACTGATTCTATGTACAGTGGTATAGACGGTGGCTGTCTATAATACACTTTTATGTTATTTATAGACAGTACTAAAGATAATTCATATAATAAACTGTTTACATAGCTATCTGTAATGATCCCTCGTATAATTGATAAACTGTATGTACAATGATATACATAATATAAAACTATCTATAAAACCGTCTGTTAAATAGTAGACATCATCTTTCTCTCTCCTCCACATCATCCAAAATACTACGTGTCATGCTTTTATAAACAATTGACATGTACTATTGTACATGCCCTTATGAGATCAGCGGTGGTGGCGACGAAGGTCTTGGGATCTTCTGCGCTTGCTGGTCTTCAGCAGCTCTGGGTAGTGGGGTTCCGATCCAGTTCCAGACCTTTTGGTTCTCGTACGAAGGTTGTTTCTCTCTCTACGAAAACATTCTCAATTTTCAGTTAGAGAAGTATGTAGAGTAATTATTTTTCCTACTGAGGGGGTGTTTGGCACAGCTCTAGCTCCATCAAAATTCGTGGAGTTGGTGGAGCAGGGTATTTCTAGCTTCAGAAATTTATAGAGCTAGAGCTGTAGGTACATTAAAAATATTTAGATGGATCATCTTATTTACATTTTAGACTAAAAATATAAACTTAATTTACTTTATTTTAGCCTACAAGCTCCAGATTTGGAGCTCTGCTAAATAGGAACTGACTAACAAGTATCTTGAGTTATGAATATTTTGCAACTTTACTATAGTTTATATTTTTATACTATGAAGAAAAGGAAATCATATATGACAAAATCATGTAAAGTACCATTCATGCGTGACAATCATGTTAAATTTGTTAATACCACGATAATAAAGATATTTTGCATATCAATAAGTGAATCAAAGGTGTAACCTAATAATGATAAAGAGCCCATGCTACAACTCATACAATTAATCGTTTGTTAATTCGTAACTTGTAAATCACAAGCATCTACTATGGCACAATACTTTTTCTCAAAAATTATAGTAAGATGCTATGAATAATGATCAGTTATACATTGTAACCTACACCTACATTATGCGAATTCAGAGACTAAACGTATAATGAAACGATTTGGTTGTCAATAACATAATTAACTAATAAGAGTTGATAGCTTTTTTTCGAAAAAAAATTGGATAGCATATAGATAATCAAGGTAGAAAAAAAGAAATGTAGCGTAACTTAACCATATACTATATCAACGCAATCAATTTTCTTTTTCATATCGAAGCCCGGGTTTACCCAAAATTTCAAGTATGGCCAATTTTGATCGATTCTAAATGTGTGGTGTCCAAAAGGACCGAAACAACTCACCACACAGCGTTACCGCCGCAGAAGATCAGGTTGCCCAACTCCTACGGTGTATAGTCACTTTTGATTACGAAGAGACCAACTAGTCCTATTACCAACTCGTTTAAATTTGATGACAATTACGTGCAGTGTATTTTTCTTCCAATTGAATGCTGCTTACAACAACAACGTTCACTAATCTTGACCTGACAATAATTAGTGCCACCATGTTTTACGTACTCTGATTGTGTTGCCCTTTTCTGGCTAACCGGGGTGCCTGGAACTGGAAGAGAGAGAAAAAGAAGCAAGAACTGCAATTGAGTTAAGTCAGGGAAGGTGATGACGGATCACCTTTCCCTGTTCATAAATTCTTCCTGTTGAAGAGCAGCAACATGTCCAGGCTAGATTCACTGAGACATTCAGCACCACCATAAACACTCACTACGCCAAAACCTGCAATAGGTGACGGGTTTTTTCGAACCGCTACAAATATAATTATCAGTGGCGGTTCTATATTGAAAATAGCGAGAAGAATATCAGTGACGGTTCTATTCTCGAACCGCCACTGATAATTCATTATCAGTGGCGGTTCGACGATAGAACCGTCACTGATAACAAATACATCATTAGTGGCGGTTCGAGGATAGAACCACCACTGATAGAACCGTCACTAGGTTATCAGTGGCCGTGCTATCCTCGAACCGCCACTGATACTATTGGATTATCCATGGCGGTTCTATCCTCGAACCGCCACTGATAATTAATTATCAGTGGCGGTTCGAGGATAGAACCGCCACGGATAATTTTATCAGTGGCGGTTCTAGTTAACAACCGCCATTGATAATATTGCCTATAAATAGGTGGTCGATGCAAGACTTTGGTCTTCTTCCTCCCGAGAGCAAATCAAAACTTCTAATTTTCAGATTTCGTTTTCTCCAATTCTTGTGCTTGTACTTCCTCTAGTTGTTCCTTGGTGAGTTATTTTTTCTCCTCTCTTGATTTGTGTTAATCTTGTTGCAATTTAATTTTTAAACCTAGTTTAATTAAGGTTTATATGTAGATGAGATGAAAAGTTTAGATTTTGTTTATTTTTGTTTACCTACCATTTTGTAGTTGATGAATTTATTTCCAAGCTAGGTTCATTAGATGATGTTGTGTTCTTTTTATAGATGATGAATTATGATGAAGCATATATTTAATATAAATTGCATTTTAAGTTAATTTGGTAGATGATGAATTTATTATCTAGCTTCTTTAGATGATAAGTAATTAGATTAGTTTTTTAATTACTATTAATTTGGTTCCATTAGTGAACAGACATATACATCTTGCATATATTAAATTTATTTATTTGAAGATTATTGGATATTAATATACATGAAATTTTAGTTAATTTGGTAGGTAGGTGCTCATCATTTTTAGATGATGAATTTATTATCTAGCTCCTTTAGATGATAAGTAATTAGATTATTTTTTAATTACTATTAATTTGGTTCCATTAGTGTGGACATATAATATACATCTTGCATATATTAAATTTATTTAATTAAGATTATTGGATATGGATATACATGAAATTTTAGTTAATTTGGTAGGTGGGTGCTCATCATTTTTAGATGATGAATTTATTATCTAGCTCCTTTAGATGATAAGTAATTAGATTAGTTTTTTAATTACTATTAATTTGGTTCCATTAGTGTGGACATATAATATACATCTTGCATATATTAAATTTATTTATTTAAGATTAGTGGATATTAATATACATGAAATTTTAGTTAATTTAGTAGGTGCTCATCATTTTTAGATGATGAATTTTTATCTAGCTCATTTAGATGATAAGTAATTAGATTAGATTTTTAATCAATTTTTATATGTTAATTAATTTTAGATGGACTGGAGATGGATGTACAATGCGAACCATTACAGTCGAGATTACATCGACGGGGTATTTGCTTTTCTAAGAGCCGCTGAGGAGAACAAGTTGCACAAGAAGACGGAGTACATACATTGTCCATGCATTGATTGCAATAATGAGAAAATGTTTTCAGACAAAGAGCACATCCACTTGCACTTGATTCGAAGGGGTTTTGTACTTGGCTATACACGTTGGACAAGTCACGGTGAAGAGGAAAACATACATGAAGGTGATAACGTATTGGATGATGGAGAAGGTATTATGGCAGCTGACATCGGTTATGGATCTGATGAGGATAGGTTGGACATTGATGACGATAATAATCTTGCTCAGATATTGAGCGATGCAGAAGGGAACTACACTAGTCAGAGAGAGTTTAATCAATTCAAGGGTTTGTTGGACGACTCAGACACACCTTTGTTCCCGGGTTGCAAGGAGGAATACACAAAGTTGCACACCGTGCTTTTACTTCTGAAATTGAAGGCAAGCAATGGTTGGCCCGATAAGAGTTTCACGACGCTATTACATCTCTTAGCGAACATACTTCCAGATGGAAACGTATTGCCGATAACCACTTATTTAGCTAAGAAGGTTGTATGTCCATTGGGATTGGAAGTAGAAAGAATACATGCATGTCCAAACGATTGTATACTCTATCGCAAAGAGTATACGGACATACATGTATGTCCGGTGTGCAAATCATCACGATACAAGCGTAAAGGCCATGACAACGAGGGCACCGTGGTGAAGAAAGGAGCTCCCGCTAAAAGTGGTGTGGTATTTACCAGTAATACCTCGGTTGAAGCGTTTATTTGGAAACAAAAAGCATGCCAATTGATGCGATGGCACTCAGAAGAGCGTAAAAAGGATGGAAAGCTGAGACACCCTGCTGATTCTGCCCAGTGGAGAACCATCGATAGGCTCTTTAGGAAGGATTTCGAGAATGAACTGAGGAATATAAGGTTTGGGTTGAGTACGGATGGAATGAATCCTTTCGGTAACATGAGTAGTATTCATAGCACTTGGCCCGTGACTCTCTGTATCTATAACCTTCCTCCTTGGTTGTGTATGAAACGAAAGTACATTATGATGTCATTTGCTTATCCAAGGGCCGAGACAACTGGCAATGATATTGATGTATACCTACAACCATTGGTGGAAGATCTTGTGGTCTTGTGGAGCGAAGGTATCTGGTATGGGATGAGTACAAACGAGAGTACTTCATCCTACGCGCATTGTTGTTTTGCACCATCAATGATTTCCCTGCCCTTGGTAACCTATCCGGTCGTACTATAAAAGGGGCCAAAGCATACCCCCAGTGCATGGATGAAACCGCTAGTGTGTGGCTCAATAACTCGAGGAAAACTGTGTACATGCATCACCGTAGGTTTCTTCGCAGGAATCACCCCTACCGCAATATGAAGAAACAATTCGACGGGACAAAAGAGGATGGTATAGTTCCAAGGCCTCGTCGTGGGGAAGAGGTATATGATATGGTTAAGGATATTAATGTCGTACTTGGAAAGGGAGATAGTAATAATAAATCGAGGTCTCGTACTGAGAAGACCACGTGGAAAAAGAGATCGATATTTTGGAACTTGCCCTATTGGAAGGACTTAGAAGTTCGACCTTTGCATAGGCGTCATGCACGTGAGAAAATGTATGTGATGACTTGATTGGTCTTTTCTTTGAACATTCCTAGCAAAACTAAGGACTGATTTGAAGGCACGAAGGACTGGAAGATATGAAAATCGAGTGAGCTACATCCTCAAGACACCGGGAAAGGGCGACTTTACTTTCCCCCAGCTTGCTACACTCTATCCAAGAAAGAGAGAACAGACCTCTGCAAATGCTTGCATGGTGTGAAAGTTCCGTCCTGTTACTCTGCAAGCATCAAGAAACTGGTCTCGATGAAAGATTTGAAGTTAACTGGCATGGAATCTCATGATTGTCATGTGATGATGACACAAATGCTTCCTATTGCAATTAGAGGTATTTTGCCTAAAAAGGTCCAAGAGGCAATCATGAGGTTGTGTTTCTTCTTCAACACGATTTCACAGAAGGTCATCGATCCCATCGGACTTTCTGAATTGCAGAATGATGTGGTCAAGACACTATGCCAGCTAGAGATGTATTTCCCTCCATCATTTTTCGATATAATGGTTCATCTCATTGTTCACCTTGTGAATGAGATAAATGTATGTGGCCCGTATTCTCGCATCGGATGTACCCGTTCGAAAGGTACATGGGTATCTGAAGAAGTATGTACGCAATCGATCTCTACCGAGGGTCTGCATTGTGGAAGGTTATGCAACTGAGGAGGTTATCGAGTTTTGTGTGGATTACATGGAGAGGGTGGAACCGGTAGGAGTGCCTGTATCTCGCCATGAGGGTAGGCTAGCTAGGAAAGGGACGATTGGAAGGAAATCAACAAATTCTTACGATCATGGATTGTTCGAAATAGCTCATTTCACAGTTTTGCAACAGTCAGTTGAGGTGTCCTCGTATATGGACATGCACAAGGATAAGCTACGAGAGGAAAATCGTGGACGATCAGAGGTTTGGGTAACAAAAGAGCATAACCGTTTGTTCAATCATTTGTTCAAAGAGCATATGACTGGGAAAGAAACGAGTGTTATGTTGAGGTGGTTGGCAAAAGGGCCATCAGGTACAATCTTGACATGGCAAGGATACAACATAAATGGATATACCTTTTACACGAGATCTCAGGATAGCAAAAGCACTTACCAAAATAGTAGTGTCCGCATAGATGCCTATGACAACACATGCAGTAAGAAGAGTAGCTTCTATGGGTTCATAGAAGAGATTTGGGAGCTCGACTATTGTATTTTTAAGATCCCGATGTTTCGGTGTCGTTGGGTACAACTCCCAAAGGGTGTCAAGGTGGACAAGTATGGCTTCACTACTGTGGACATCGAACATGTCGGATACAGAGACGAACCATTCGTACTTTCGAAGCAAGTAGCACAAGTCTTCTATGTAATCGACCCGGCAGATAAGAAGCGCCATGTACTTCTTCAGGGAAAAAGAAGGATCGTCGGAGTTGAGAATGTCGTGGATGAGGAAGAGTACAACCAGTTTGATGAGTTGCCTCCTTTCGTAGATGGCAACATCAGGCTCGAGGAAGAAACCACTCAGGAAGCTACCTATCATCGTGACGATCATGAAGAAGGGCAAATTGTGAAAGAAAATAATTAGCTATATACGAGTAATGGCAATGTGATGTAAACAATATTCATTTGTATGGAGTAATGGATGTAAACAATATGCATTTGTATGTGATGTAAACAATATGCATTTGTATGTAAATTAGTATTATATAGGGTATATTACTATATTAGGATTATAT
Source organism: Otatea glauca (assembly GCA_036346275.1). NCBI lineage: Eukaryota > Viridiplantae > Streptophyta > Magnoliopsida > Poales > Poaceae > Otatea > Otatea glauca. The sequence continues at coordinate 25,221,939 of CM070715.1, forward strand.
ATGGTAATTAATATATTAGGATAATTATATCAGTGGTGGTTCTTCACAAGAACCGTCACTGATACAATTATCAGTGGCGGTTCTTCACAAAAACCGCCACTGATAAACTTATCTGTGGCGGTTCGTATAAAGAACCACCACAGATAATATATGTATTAGTGGCGGTTTTTTATACGAGCCGCCGTAGATAAGTGTATCAGTGGCGGTTCTTGTGAAGAACCGCCACAGATAATATGCTCCGTATATAAAATGGATATAGTCACTCTTCTCACCGAGTGCCCTAAACCCTAAACTCTCGCCGCTTCTGACGCGCCCTAAACCCCTAAACTCCCGCCGCGCCCGACGCCACCAAGGTCGCCGCTTGACGCCGCGCCCGCTCAAGCGACGCTTGCCCTCCCGACGACACCGTCCCGCCGACGCCGCCACGGTCGCAGCCCCGACGCCGGCGCTCGCGCTGGCGCCGCCCTCCCGACAGCGCCGTCCCAGCGACGCCGCTGATCGCCGCCCAGCGCCGCGACGGTCGCCGCCCGCCGCCGCCGCCCTCCCGACGCGCCCAAGGGTATAGTCAAAATGTTTTTGAGCTGATTTAGTTCGGTTTGAGTTCATCAGATAGTCATTCAGCAAGTAAGCAAAATATAATGGTATCAACATGGAAAATAAAGATACCCTAGTGTGTGCATAAACAATCATAGAATTCTTTAAGAGTTCAAAAGGCACTCAAAAGGCACATAGGTCAGTTGTGAAGCATATGCATGAAAAACATAAACTTGTGTTTCAGCAAGGGTGTGTTGTCCAGCAACTATGCTTAGGAAGGTTCAGAAAAACTCAACCATATTTAATCAAGCAACTACTATAGTGCAGTTTAATAATTCGTTTTTCTTCAATTCTTTACATAAATGCATATTTATAGACAAGAGGAGGTGGTAGGAGTTGTTGAGCATAATCAATTGCGGAGAAGCTCAAAAAACACAATCATTAGATTACTAACTTTCATCAGATTGACATGGCATAGGAAAGAACCAAGCGCGAAACATTATTCACATGTTTCAGTGTCATATTACACACACAACCACATTAATGGCACAAGCATAAGAGGTTAACATCACATCCACATTTCCGAGAAATGATCAAAAAATCAGATGTAATAGGATTCTTTGGTGGTCACTTCATGGCGTACATTTGCAGATCAGGCAAGTTAAAACATCACCATTTTTTGAATGAACTCTCAATAGGAAAGAAATATACAAATCTTAGTTTATTACCTCCCAACACCAAAGGCTTGAATCAGACTCATCTGCCAACACATTGGCACTTTGTACCACCATCTTGCAACTCCATCCTCTGATAGATTTCATCCACCAACTTTGCATACGAAAGACTGCTCTCCTCTAGCAAGCATGCTATAATTGAGTTCTTCGTCGAGCACCCAATCTCCTCTGGTTTCAGCTGATAACCAGAAACCTCCTTGTAATAATCAAACAATGCATCAATCTCTCGCTGCCATTCAGCGGATGCAGCTTCTTTATCTACCAATTCCAGTTCGGTAGAGGCCCTCTTCCTCTTGTGCTGCTTCTTGGTCTGCTGCATTGATACATGCGCACAAGAGGCATCAACAATCATAGAACCGGCTACTCCGGCCTCACCATCCACAGCTGTTTCTTTTGCATCACAACCATCCATCAGAAAACCTTCAAGAAGGTAGATTAAATGGCACACCCATTAGGTAATCTGACAAAATTATTCCCATTTGCTCACCAGTTGTCTAGAAACATTTGTGGACAAACAAGAGAGCAAGCTTTTTGCAAGAGATAGCAACAACAAATGACAAATCTCTCCCATTTCACACGAATGCCTCACCAATTCACTTAACCCAAGCAAAAAATTATGCTTTCGTAATAAACCTGGGTAATAGATGTGATCTAAACACAACGAACTGAGCTCCAAAACCACCAATGATTCAATCCCCATCAACAAAACATCCAAGAAATCAATTCTTCTTGGAAACAAAACATCCAAGAAACCGATTCTTCCTAGAAAACACCAATGGTTCAATCCCCATCAACAAACGTCCTTCTGAAGTATGAAACGCAGAAGGACATTTGGGGATCATGAATAGCTTGCAAACATCATCCATCTTGTGCTTTACTACAGTTTGGTTCACTATGCATGATTCAGATGCACACTCTTAAAATGTTTGCATCATTTGTAAAGTAAAACTGCACATTCTTCTTATACAACCATTGACAGATTTTTGTAGTTTTGAACAGATAATAATGAACAAAAACTCAAAACTGATCCTATAGTTACATTACGAGCTAATTAAGTCTCTTGCTCTTGCAAAATCATTTTCATCTTAGCACCACACAATATTACACACAGACGGTACATACATGCTTTGAAATTCCATGAGATGATTCTGTAATAATTGACGAAAATTATGTTTCGGGTCGAACTGTAGTTCTAATGGAGCCCAAAACCGAGCCTATAATGGAGGAGAGCCTGAGCAGGTACCTTACTCTCCACCCAACCACCGAAGGTACCGAGGCCTCCACCGCTGTTGCAGATGATGCTCCTGTTGCAAGACGCCGAGGACGAGGGAAAAATAAGAAGCCAGAAGGATGGTACACCATCTCAGAGGTCTTAGATACTGGGCCCCTGTTGCACTGAGAAAATCAGCAGCAAAATACAGGTCAACATGCGGGTACATCGTAAGGGATAAAGTGCCAATCACCTATTCGGATTGGCATAAAGTGCCCCGAGCCACCAAAGAGGATCTGTGGACAGAGCTCAAAGAAACCTTCGAATTCCCCGAAGGAGCCGAAGAACGCGTGCGTCGCGACGCATTGATGACCATGGATGCGGCGTGGAGAAACTTCAAGGCGAGGCTGAACATAAATTATGTGAAGCAAAATCGGTCAGCCATCGGAGAGTACCCAAGATTAGAGCCATATTGGGATGAGTTTGTGGCGATGAAGCAATCCGAAGCAGCAAGGAAGTCCAGTGAGGACCACATTAGCATCGCAAGAAGGAATACTCACCCCCACAGACTTGGCATGAGTGGGTACGCGGGTAAAATTGCTCAATGGGAGAGGCGGGAATTAGAAGCGGTCAATTGGTGGCACAAGTCCCTTGATCGGACTACGGTGAGTGAAGCACTACGTGCTAGCGAGGCGAATATCTTGTCTCTGGGGTTTATCATTAAAGAGCAAATAAGACGAAGCAATGACGCAAAGAGTTCATGAGTTTTACGCCCAGTCCACCCAAGGATCTTTTCACCTAGACAGGGAGAAAGACGAGCTAACAGCGGCCCTAAGAAACAAAGAGCACCCCGGTCGGACACGAGGCGTCGGGGTCAAGGTTCCATGGAAGAGTGGATTCCCTGAGCACGGAGACTCTTATAGGAGTCGGAAGAGAGCTAAAGAAGAGCGGGCTGAGCGAGAAATGGAAATGATGAAGGAAAAGGTTCTGCGAGAAATACAAGGCACCATTGAAGAACAAGTTGAACGACAAGTACAACAAGCCTTGAGCTAGTCGCAGGCCCACAACGTTCTGTCCATCCCTACAGGTCGTCGCAGCAGTTGCGCATCCACGCCATTGGCAGAAACGAACAACATCCATTATCCTGTGGACGACATACAGGACCCCACACCCTGTCAGCTCAACGTGCCCGTGATGAACATATTTGTACAGGCTGCTATAGGGGTAGTTTATCCGTGCCAAGAAGGGGGTGTCCTGCACAATACCCCGATAGCGCCAGGTTATGCAAAGGTCTAAGTGGACATGGTACTTGCACAGTTTGCTGAGATCGGGCTAGAAAAACCCGCCAATGATGAGATAACAACTCTAAGAAGTGTCGTCCACTCATTCATCCAGTGGCGCAAGCGTGACATCGTCTTGGACCATGCGATTGCCGCCTCTCTGCGATACAATCCTCGCATCCGTCACCAGCACCTGAGAGTGAAACGGTGAAGAAGCAAGATGAGGTAGAAAAGAAATCCATTGAGGATCCCATAAAGATGGCCACTGTTAGTACTCCAAAGCAGAAACCTATAACACCTGGTACTTCAAAGGACAAACCTAGAACCCCTGATCCCAAAAATTGGCACATTAGACAAGCCGTATCAGCCAGATCAGGCAAAGCCAGGACCGAGTATGATGTCGTGCGACAAAAAAGTAAGGGCAAGGCGAAGTCTGATGACCAAAATAATCAACAAAGATTGAAATTCGAGATAGGGAAGCCCTTAGTCACCGCTTCGAAGTTAAAAAACACCCATGATGCAGCGATTACATGCATGGTACATGGATCGATCCAACCAAGACGTACTCCCGAAGGTAATCACTGCAACTTTTCGTGAGGAACATTTTCACCATGCGGGCTATGGCTACTTCTTAATAGAATTCGATAACTTGCACAACTTGTTCTATCACGACGCCCTCGACATATCTTTTTTGAGATGCTAGTCACTGTAAGTGTCTAATATATCAATCTTGGCCTACATTCACGTAATACTGATAAATATCATGTCTAACTATTTCGTTATATAGATACAAGATGATTGAATTACGAAGAACCAAGGGGCCAGTGGGATTCCTCGACCCGAGAACGCCAGGAACGGTTTGCCAATCTGAAATCAAAAGAGCACCAAAGGAGGTCGAGGAGTACGTATATAAAGTTTTGATTAAACTACAAGACAAGGAGTTTATACTTTTACCATACCATTTTAAGTAAGTTCCTCACTAGCTAGTTAAATTACTCGTTTATTTCCTTATTTACTCTGATGTAAGGATTAATGACTATGGCATCATGCATGTGTATGTAGCTTCCACTGGATTCTCGTAATAATTCATCCAGAAAAGAGCAAGATGCTGATCATGTATCCACTGGATAAACCTAAAAAGACTTTGAAGTGATGACACATTTAATAAATGAGGTATTCAAAAGATATTGTCAGAAGAGCTCGAGATATCGCCCATACCACAAATCCCTTACAATCCGTACTAAGTTTCCGGTACGCACACAAGGAATATTCTTATATCGTATTTCATAGCAAATAGCTCCTTCGACGACATCTTAGTTCATTCGATTTTTACAGTGTCACAAGCAGTCGCAAGGAACAAATCTATGTGGGTACTTCGTGTGCCAGTACATGCGCGAAATCTTGTCATGCACAATAAAAGACAATGACGTAGAGGTCAGTCATGCTGACATGACACATTGATTCGCACCACTCAATTTCTATATACTCTCTTAATTTTGTTTTTTATACTTATAGCGCCTCAAGTTGTCTACGTCAGGACTGCTTCCTTCTGAAATCCAAGCCATTTAGGGCCAGCTCGCCTACTTCATCATGAAGGAAATAATCAACAAAAAAAGCGAGTTTTATGACGAAGACAACAACGATCCAGTCATCCATACCCTTGTCTCACAGCACATGTCTCCAACCTCCGAAGACCCGTAGGCTTCTAGTTTACCTCCACTAGTTTAGGCTTTTGTTACTTCAATTCTGTTTCATTACAAAGTGTAAATAACTCTTTGTTCCTTTCAAATGGGAACCTCTTCTTTTATCAATGCCACTTCTTTTGTCAGTGATTGTGCTAGTGTAGCATGTACTTTTGTCTTCTTCAGGAACACACACACATGCGAGTGACACTTCTAAATATTTCATGTGTTTGCCTTACATGGTTATTTTTTCATATGAAGTTATTTCATGTGTTTGTAATAGTTTGACAAACTAACCAAGTGAGAAAATTACTAAAGAAATGCGTGGTTTTCTGAGTGAATCATGCTTTTCTTGCTCATCATGCTGGTTTCTTCTTAGAAACAATTGCTCATCAGGATCAAGTGCTTCACACACAAAAATAAAGCTCAAAAACCAGAATAACTCTAGCATTGAGAAACTCATGGCTCAAAGAACAGAAGGACTCACTACTGATGGGCTTAGTGTCATGGTCATCGATGAAGATAAACATCTTGAGAATTTAGCAAGGTCTATGCTCTGTAAACTCAACTTTTATGGTAAGCACCATCAATTCCTGCCAGCAATCCATGTTCTTTTTAAGAAGTATATATTTTATTACTACTACTTTTTCCATCCTTCATAATATTCCTCAGTCACTGATTCTGACTTTGCAATAGTCTGCATGCAGAAACTCTTTCTTTTATAGTTCTGAGAATTTTTTGCATTCAGAATAGACACTAAAAATTTTCCCTTTTTTTCAGTGACAGTGTATTCAAGTCCCATAGAGGCACTCCGATGTCTTGAGAATCATGCACAAGATGTTGATTTCATTTTGGCAGCGGTGCACATAGAAGAGTTGAGTGGTTTTCAGTTCCTTTAAAGTTGCCAGAGAGTTGCATAAAAACCTTCAAGTGATTAGTAAGTAGATATAATCTTAGCTATTTTTTGTTATCTCCAATTCTTCTATGCCCAGCATCCCGTTTTTATCTCTCTTGTATCGATGCAGTTTTTTAAAATGATTATGCTAATAAATCTTACATTTGAACTAGTGATGTCAACTGAAACAACAATGTACATAATGAAAAGGCATGGCTAGCGCTGCCTGAGGCTAGCCACAAATGCCAGTTTTTATTTTCGTGTGTGGGATTATCAGCGGCGGTTTTGGCCCAAAACCGCTACTGACGTAATATCAATGACGGTTCTATCAAAAAACCACCACTGATACTAGGCCTATCAGTGACGGTTTTATATACAACCGCCACTGTTAGTTGTATCAGTGACAGTTCTAGCCAAAAACCGCCACTAATCATCCAAGTATCAATGGCGGTTTTTGGCGGTTTTATCAAAAAACCGTCACTGATACTTGGATGATTAGTGACGGTTTTTGGCTCAAACCGTCACTGATACCCGAATATTAGTGACTGTTTTAGTCAAAAACCGCCACAGATGGTCTTTTTGAAGGTAGTGGCTTGAGCTAGATCTAAGCTACTGGCCGACAATTCCATGGCCTTTCCCATATCAGGCGACAGGAGTGTGACATGATGCGAGGTGAAACTAAAATTTCTATCTGTTGTCATGGTCCGAATACTTGTTCTACCAAGAAAAGAAGTCGTTTGGCATTCTTTTCTCTTTTCTTGCTTCTGACGCAGGCACTAAAAAAAGCTAAGGTCATTGGTACTTTTCGGGAAAAGCACCAAAAACACTTACCACTCCCATTTTCATAAGTGATCATGTGTTGGAGATCAGAATGACACAGGATAATGTAGGACATAGCTTAAGGGCGCACATCATCTGATGCTCTTGTTTTGTATGTGGACATAGATTATCCGTTGGCGTTGAAAAATGTGACGAAGGATTAATCAGTTTAAATACACGATGAACACCGGATTCAAGGCATGTCAATAGATTTGATCTTACAATCGGTAAGATAGATAGAAAATACACTCAAAGCCGATCTAGTTGTTGACGTCAAAAACTTGAAGTAGGGTTTCTAACAACAGCACACCAGACGAACACCTGGTTCAAAGCGTGCCAGTCGATTTGACCTGGAATCGACAAGGTAAAATATGAAATTCACTCAAAGCCGGTCGTGAAGATCAATCGGCTTAAATTCAATCAGCTCAAAGCCGATTAAACCAAGATAAAAGGGTAAGTCTAATTACCCGATTAAGGCTAATCAGAGGATAAAGATATATCGATTCTGAAGAAGGCGGTGCGCAGCAAAATCAGAATAAATCAAACCTGGGGCGTAATTAAAGGAGATCAACAATCGGCGATGCGTAACTTTATTGATCAAGATCGAATTATAAAGAGTAAATTACAAGAACTACTCCTAGTCGATAGGAAAAAGTAATGTAAATTGGTGTGTTTGATTGTGATGATTTTCTTTGCAGCTCGCCCTTGTCCTCCTTTTATATCCGTCGGCCGATCGTGTCCTATTACAACACGTTACAAAGCCTAATCCGTATCGGCCTCAATCTGGATAGTTTTTCCTTAAAATCTTTATCGTTATCAAATATCTTCAAATCCTTCCAAATCATCCGTTGGTTACCATATGTTGACTTTATCTGCCCTTTTTGACCTTAGCCAAATTTTAGTACAAACATATGCCCCCCATTTTTGAGAGATGACTTAGTCATCTTTCAAAACTATTTCTTATCGGCTTTTTGCTCCATCGGTTAACTACTAGCATAACTGTCGCTTTAATTACGTCGTAATTCTCTGACACGCACATAGTGCATTTTAACTGCTCGTGTCTTTTGAGATCCTTTTCCCGCCGCTTCAAAATTTTTACCGTGCTACAAATATGCGGCCCCCCACATTCATTCTTCACGCGCACAAGCTCCCGAATCGTCTGCAATCGGCTTTTTGTCTTCAGTCACCAAGTCTCTGCTTACCATCATCTGCTCCCAATCGGCTTCAACCAAGATCGCCTGAATGGATCCTTCTCAGGTATTCATCCTAATTCCTAATGGTAATGACCAGTTCTACCTACGACCAGTAGGAAACATAGATGCTGATACGATTATTAATGAAGAAATTCCTCGCATTCCTTTATTTGCTGCTGGATACAACATAGAAGGTTGGAATAAAAGCTTTAGAGCATGGCCGACAGCGCTTAAGGGATGGAGGTCTTCGTATATCCGCGTAGCGGCCTAAAAGAGGGGTGAATGGGAAAAAATGGGTATAGCCGAGTGCATCCATCTTTCGTTAGCCAATCCAGAAGCCAATGAGCCATTGGTGGCCACGGCCTGTTATTTCTAGTCGAATACCTTCAATGCTTTCATGTTCCGCACCGGTCCTATCGGCCCAACTCTTCTGGATATGGCCCAGCTGTGCTGTCTTAGACCGGACGGTGAACAAATATCAGCTTATAGCGGCAAGCCAAGGTATAAGCTGATTCAGTCTAAAGGTGAAAGATGGAGCAAGTACATCGGCAACAACAACAAAATGCATAGGCCAGTATCGGATGAAGAGCATATCGCCTTTTTAAACTTATGGTTAGACAGATTCCTGTTTTGTGGGGCTTCTCTTGGGCCAACACAAATGTATCAGTTGATAGCCGAATGCTTGGTAGAAGGTCGTCGGCTAGCCTTGGGCAAAATGCTGTTAAGAGCAGTTTATCAAATGATGTATACAATAAGGAGTCATCTGTTCACAGGCTTCACCAATTTTCTTATCGGCAATGTGGGTGGCCTTTTTTGGTTACCATATGTTGGCTTTATCTTGCCGATTTTGACCTTAGCCAAATTTTGGTGCAAACACTAGTGTAACAATTGGCAAAGATCTAAACAACCAAAAAGCCGATTAAATCTAAAGTAACGATAAGTCTAATTAGCCGATTAGATGGTAAGAGACAGATCTTCCCGAAAAAGGCGATGCAAAACGAGATCGAAAAGAACCAAACCTGGATGTAATCAGTGAAGATCAACAATCGGCGATACGCAACTTTATTGATCAAATCGGATTACAGAGAAGATTCTAAATTACAAAACTAATCCTAGTTAACAGAAAAGTAAATAAGAAGTAATGCGAGTTGTTTGATTTGATTGTATTGTTCTTGTTTGCTCGCCCTTAGTTATCTTTTATACTGCATTGGCCGATCGTATCCCTCTCTGATACGCTGTCAACCATAATCCGCATCGGCCTTTACTCGGACAGGATCTCCAAGTTTGAATCAATATCGGTCATAATTCTATCTTTAACTTTTCCTCTCTTTATCCGATATCGGCTAAAATCTCCCTTTATCCTTAGCATGACAATTTGACCATATCTTGTCAAATTCTGGTACAAACATTATCCAAAGAGAGATAAGAACAGAACAACGATTAGGGCAAGCGCGCCCGGTCCCTACGTTGGATTGTGTAGGCAAGGAATAAAATTTTGCCGAAATTCGTCGAATTTTCGGATTTTGGGCCACCATGAAATTCATATTACCGGCCAAATAAAAAAAACTGAAATTACTACAGTAATTTAGTATTTTTTTGGGCAAAATTTTGCCAAACCCGGCCGAAGTTTCAGGGGGGATCCGGATTTTAATCTTTTATGACCATATTTGGTCCAATAACCCTTAAGAAAGTCATTTTCTATGAAAATTTGTTGAAAAATTGAATTTTTGAGACATTTTAAATTTTTTGCAGAAACACTGTTAGATTTTTATAAAATTCTAAAAGCTTGATAATGATCTAAAAAAATTATGGTACATTATTTAGTAGTTTAGGATAATACATAAAAGTTTTAAAAATAATTTAACTTCATTTGTTTTCTTTAAAATATCAAAAACAGAATGAACATAATTGGGACAGTTACGTTGTCAGAATTTTATAACTTTGCTCGAGTGTGATCATGATCCAAAATTTTTATGAGAGCTTAATAATTTCCTCAATACCATTCTATAAAATTTTCAAAAATTTTAAACTTTTTTTGTTTGCTCCATCAAATCTATGTAAGCATTGAACTTCATTTGTTATATTTCAAAAATCAAAAACAAAAGAACATAAATGGTACAGTATCCTTGTAAGAATTTTATAAATTCACTGGAGTGTGATAATTATTCAAAAATTTTATGAGATCTTAAGCATTTACTTATCACCTTTCTTCAAAAATTTTAAAAATTCTAAACCTTTTTTGATGATAAAGCAAATCTATGTATTGATCATTAGGCTTTTATTAGGATGTAGCACTCTCAGAATTTTTAAAAATTATTTAAGGAATATAATTATTTAAAAATGTTATAGAAATATTAGTGTTACATCATGACCATCCAATTTTTTTTTTAAAAAAATTCTAACGTGGTTTGAACCATTTTTCATTTTGTTCAAGTTTGCCAGTAAGATTTTGAATAGTACATTAGGACTGTTTGAATTTTTAAAAATTCATGAAGCTTGAAAATCATCTTAAAATTTTATTGGAATATTAATGATGCTTCATAACCATGCAAAAAAAATTCAAAAATTTCTAACGTGGTTTGAATCATTTTTCATTCGGTTCAAACTTGCCGGTCAGCGTTTCATTAGGACAGTAGCAATGTTCGAATTTTTAAACATTCCTCAGACTTTATAATCATCTGAAAGTTTTATAGGAACATAAATTCTGTGTCAGGAACATGCACAAAAAATTTCAAAATGTTTGGACATCGTTTGAACCATTGTTCGTTCAGTTGAAATTTGCCAAAATTTCAGCAATTTTAGACGAAATTGCTGAAATATCAGTAAAAAATTCCGGATTTGAATTTTTGTTTTAAAGTTTCTTTTTAAATTTCGTTCGAAATTTTGGTCCAAAAAATTCCGGATTTGAATTTTTGTTTTAAAATTTCTTCTGAGATTTTTCCAAAATAATGAGATTTCGCCGAAATTTCGGATTTCAGAGGGGAGCGAAATTTAAACCGAAAACGTAATTTGGATCCTTGCGTGCAGGAAAGGCTTAGACAGGTTACGTGGATTCACTCTTGTTTGCTCGTTGGTCCTCGCCTCACCTTTCCTGTTTATGTGATATCTTTGGTCGTCGATTTTCCTTACTGCTGTCGTGTTACTTGACAGTTCTTTGTTTCCCACAGAATAATTCGCTTTTTCACTGGTACGGAAGGATAAAGAAAAGTTCTCTAGTGACACGAAAGGAAAGATCAAATTCTCGATGGCAAATAAAGGAGAATTCAAACATTCATATCCGTGCGTTGCTACGGAACAACTCTCATATAGAGGCGGATCATGCGAGAATAAAGTCATAGAGTCGGTATTCTCAATGCCACCCGAGAAGGCGCAATGACCGGATGGCTATGTAGGTCTCTTCTATACACACTGCTAGGATATCATCAAGGACGACTTTTACGGCAGTAATCCAGTAGCTGTACAACCTCAGTAGCCGGAATCTGCACCTTCTAAACACGGCAAACATAGATATGACGCCTAAGAAACATGACTTCATGACCGTCTCGAACTTCAGACCGATCAGTCTTATTCATAGTGTAGGAAAGATCTTTTCGAAAATTCTAATGAACAGGTTGGCCACGTTCCTGCAAAACATTGTGTCTAAAAACCAAACTGCTTTCATTAAACACAGGTCCATCCATGATAACTTCCTCTATACCAAAAACCTCATCAATGAACTTCACAGGAGAGGTGTCTCATCCCTCTTCATCAAACTAGACATAGTCAAAGCTTTCGACTCCATAAGTTGGGAGTACCTCTTAGAGCTCTTGGGACATCTTCGCTTTGGGCAGTGATGAGAGAGTGGGTCTCCATCATCCTTGCATCCTCCTCCTCCAGAATTCTCCTCAATGGAGTTCCAGGGCGTACAGCCTGACACAGGAGGGGGCTTCAATAGAGAGATCATCTCTCGTCGATGCTTTTCATTCTGGCCTTGGAACCACTTCAGCTTTTAGTCGCAAAGGTAGCACAACAAAATCTCATCAGGCCAATTCTAACTCGGACAGCAAACATCCGCATGTCCCTTTATGCCAATGACGTGGCCATTTTTGCCAACCCGGTCACGCGAGAGTTGCAAGCCATACAGGCAGTCCTCACTGTCTTTGGTGGAGCAACAGGCTTAGAAGCAAATCTTCATAAGACTAAGATATATCCAATACGATGTGCTAGCTTGGATATGGCATCCATTTTATAGGGATTCACCGCACAGACCAAAGCTTTCCCATGTAGGTACCTAGGACTTCCTCTCCGGCCAACAAAACTATAAAGGATGGATGTGCAGCCACTTATTGATAAGGTTGTAGCCAGACTTGCAGGATGGAAGGGGGTCTTACTCTCAATAGTGGCTAGACTGGTCTGGGCAGATTCGGTGATCACATCTATGGTAACGTATCACTTAACAATGTTCCTTTTGTCTAAATGGGCAATAAAAAAGCTCGACAGGCTACAAAGACTTTCATTTGGATAGGTGATCGAGATTGCAAAGGAGGACACTGCTTGGTGAATTGGACCAAGGTATACAGGCCGAGAACCTTTAGTGGGTTAGGGATCAAAGATTTCAACAAATTTGGAAGAGCACTCAGGTTGTGTTGGCTACGGTATGAATGGAAAGACCAAGATAGGCCATGGGTCGGGACAAAGCTGCCATGTGATGACACTGACAGAGGGCTCTTCAGTGCAAGCACTAAGGTCTTATTGGGAAATGGAGCAAAGACGAAATTTTGAACTTCCAACTGGATTGACGGAACCTCTCCAAAACTCATAGCGCCTCACTGCTTCCAACTCGTGCGGAGAAAGAGTAGAACGGTACTGGAGGAGCTAAACAACCACACATGGCTCACACCGCTGAGAAGAATAATGTCCGAAACACAGCTTGTTGAGTTCATTTCTCTATGACAAGCCATACAACGGATCGATCTACAACCACACATACAAGATGAAATAACATGGTGATGGACAATAGAAGGGAAATACTTGTTGGTCTAATCTTGTTGCACCTTAATTATTTTATTTCAGTTCAGGTTTGTTTAGAAGTCTTCCGGTTTTTCGGTTCATGTTTTCAGAGTCCAGTTGAGTTTTTTCGTTTGTGTTTGTAACACCCTAATTTTTTTTGCTCTAATTTAAATTTTGGAGTATTTTTGGTTTTTGTGAATTTTTGGGAATTTATTTAAATTTATTTGGATTTATTCAAATAGGGTTTTTCTTGAAAACAATTGAATAATGGAAAAGGTTTTGCAAAGTTTTATTGCAAATATTTTAATTGAGTTCCAAATATCTCAAAGTAATTTCTGAAATTTTTATGGAACTTTTCTGCTATTTTAAAAGCTCCAAATAATTTAATTGAATTTCTAGAATTATTTTAAATGTGAAATGTTTTAAAAATCATTGAACGATAATGGGCGAGCCAGTATTGCTTAGCCTACCCAGATTCGCGCGCAAACCCTAGCGCCGCCCAGCCCAAGCCGTCCGATTCGGATCGAACGCCTGTGAGTGTGCCACATCGCCCGCACGCGTGAGCCTTCGGATCGTCGCCGCACGGACGCGCGGGATTGCGCCATCGTCACTCGTCCCCGCGAAATCGCCGGAGAGCGTGGGCTTTGATGGCGTGCATTCCGCCGGCGATTCGCGCCGCCGAGGCAGCCCTTAAGTCCCGTTTAGGGCGTCGTGCGAGACCTTCTCGCGCGTCTTTTGACTCTTCGCGACGCACGCCGAGACCCCTCTAGCGCCCGTCTGAGCTCGCCGTAGTTGCTTCTTTGTGCCGCTTGTTTTCGCCGTTTGCTTCGCCACGGTTTCTCTCGCCGTCGCCAAGGTCACCGAGTAACCCTTCCGCCAAGCCGCGTCGAGCGAGCCACTTCTTCTCGCCGGAGAAGCCCGCGACGCCGTCGCCGAGGTCGTCTTCCCGACTCGGCAACCTTCGCTTCTTCGCGCCCGTCAACCTCGTCGATCCGCGCGACCGTCCGATTTGCATCGTTCGGTTCTGGTGAGTCCGCGTAGCCTCCATCTCTGTAGATGTTTAGATTGAATCGTGACCGTTGGATCTTGATGTGTACGGTAGGGATTAGATCTAGATTTTGCGGCTAGATTTAATACGAACCCTTGGATCTTTTTGGGCCAGCGTAGGATTGAGCCACGTCGCGCCATGAGCGATGAAACCACTCGGTGCAGTGGGCGTTAGATTAGATCTAAGCGGTAGAGATTGGATCGATTTTGCCTAAGGATCCGCGCGCTCGATTTGAGCGTGCGGCGGAGATGGCACCATACCCTCGCCAAATCGCGTCTTGTGGCGTGGGCGTTTGACCGCGGAGACCGATCCGGCGTCGATTTGGTGCACCGTCGCGATTGCGCCGCGTGTCGTCGCATGATCCGAGACGTCGCGATGTTGACGGCGCGCGTCTTGGCCGTTGGATCTGGCGCTATTGTTGGATGTCGCGACGCGCGTGGGCGTGGGCCGAGGCGTCGCCGCGTTGGATGCGTGGTCGATCACCGGATCGCGACGCGTGTCGCGACGCATCTCGGGCGCTGCGGTGCGCGTGAGGAGATCGGCCGTTGATTCAACGAACGGCTCGGATCTTGCCGCGTTCTTTGCCTCGCTCAGTGAACCGAGTCCACGGTAGACCGAGCCGAGCCGTGAACCCACCCATAGACAGAGTGGCGTGGCGACCTCGGGCATGCCGCGTCGGTGGCGTCGCCGATGACGTCATATATATATTTTTTATATATAAAATATTTTGATCGAATTTCTTTTACGTCTTGGCGTCATCATGACGCGGTGCTGATGTCATAAATGCGAATTTCCAGTATAAAAATAATTCAAAAATCGGATTTTCTTAATTTACGTATTTTGATTTTTCAAACTTCAAATGACTACAACTTTTGCATTTTAACTCGGATTTAAGTGATTCAAATTTCTAAAAATTCGTAAAATTGTGATCTATTTAATGATGAATTTTATTTGAATTTTTGAGGTCATCTAGTCTTCTGTATTAGCTATTTATTGCATATTTTATTTGTGCAGCGTGACGCAAATTTGCCGAAAGTTTCGAGGAAGAATTCGTCGCTCAAGACCAAGCTTCGGAACACGACCAGCAACTCTTTGAAGGCAAGTGATGCTTTGATAATTTTGATCCCAGGTTTTTAAAATGTAGTTTATGCTTTGAAACTATGCATGCTTATTTATTTAATATGAATTTAAATTGATTCGGGATAATGTAGTTAATCAACCCATTTTGTTATGCCACCTTGAATTATTAATTGTATGCCCTAAATCATTGTCACCCTAAGTTGATTATATTAGTTGGATGTTAATATTGTGCCAACATGGGAGGCTAGACCATGAGTAGATGCTTAGCCTTGCAACGAATCATGAGTGATCTTTCGAAAAATGCTACAATCGATTAAAGACTTTGAATGTATTTTGAAAAGTGGTGTGATGATGCCACATGATGAGATTGAGGTGCAACACTGTGTGGTTCCGATCGATGTTGAGTTATTCTTGGCATGTGTTGCACAATAATCAAGCTGGGTGGGAAATGATTTAGGTAGGGCAAGTGGCAAGAGGTCGTGTGCACGTGGGCCCGTGGCGGCGTGGGTTGATGAGTGATGTGAGTCTGTGTGCCACATTGGGTTGTGTGCCATCGTTGAGTGTTGGAAGTCTTGCCTTGGTCGATTAAGGACTTCACCTTGCAAGCCTTTGATCCGAGTCACCCGTACAACCACATGTCCGATATGGGACAGACCTAGTTGACTAGGGTTCTGATATCTTTCCTCTGATACCTCGGGGTGACAGTACACAGGGGTGTATCTGTATGGGGAGCGTACTGTGCTACGGCTTGGTGCCCATCCAACGGTGATTGGCCGGTCCTATACTTCGCTCTGTGTGGGAAGTGATAGTGAAGGCAATACCGGAGAGGTTCTTTGGTTAAGGTAGAAGTTCCTGAAAAGCTTTGTTGCGGACAATCACCCGTGTGGTGAGCGGCTGTATCTTGTGGGTAAAGTGTACAACCTCTGCAATAGCCGTGCTCACGGTATTGAGCATTGCTCGGGGATTACAGTGTTAAAAATGAACTGTTAAGGCTGTGTGCCGAGAATCCTCAAGGAAAAACCATTTGAAATTATTATTACTTATAACTGTCCCACTGCTTTAATCTAATTAAGATATTGGTTAAGAAAATAAAATGCTTCTTGATGCAAAAGAACCATTTAAGCCAATCCTTTGGAATAAGCTCTGCATATAGTAATAGCGCTGCATTCTGTGCATTACTTGTTGGGTGCCTTGTGTACTCACCCCACCTTGCTTATCAACCCCAACATCAGTGGAGGAGACTACACCAGCTTGGGAGGAGGATTACATCGAGGATACGAACAACTAGGGGGCAAGCCCAGTCGGTTGCCTGTGGCAAGATGAAGGCTTCCACGACCTTTATTTATGTTCATTGCTATTTCTTTACTTTGAATAATGTAAGCCTGTGTGGTGACTTATCGTAAGGAGACCATAAGGTCGTATAACTCGGTTTATATACATGTTTGCACTATTTATTCTTATATCCTTGTGATGTCCGTGATGTGCAACCTGTATGATCAAGTGTGCTAGCGTGATCTGGTAGCACAGAATACATAGAGGGTCCGGATTCTGATTCGGGCCCGATAAAGGTGCAAGTTTAATAACATATCGTAATTGATTGGCTTTTTGTTATTTTTGGTTATGTTTAGTAAAGTATATCAGTCTTTCCTTATTCACTTTTTGTAATCGGGGAGTTTGATAGAGTCGAATTTGTTACTAAACTCTATTTGCTTTATAAGGAGAAAGAAATCGAGAAAAGGGTGTGGGCTAGTTGACACATCGAAAAAGAAGAAATCGTGTGTCTTCTCGTATTACGATTACCTCATTGTTTTACGCCCATCGGTGCTCTGTTCCGCTTTTACTGCAGCTTGTCATTTCGTGGACTTTTGTTGATAGTGTTGAAGACACAAGCTCGTTGAAACCAGAAGAATCTGCGCAGGAGGTGATCTGCTGCAACAATTGGTATCAGAGCCTCTTTTGAAGCATGTCTGGTGGAAAATCTGCGTCCGGTGATCAGCCTTCCCTTGATCTGCCAATGTCAAGCAGCAAGGTATTGTCAAGGGGAATTTCGGTACAATACCCTATGCTGGAAGACTCAAATTATGGCATTTGGGCTGTAAAGATGAAGATCATTCTCCGCTCACTTGGAGTTTGGCGAGCGATTGAAGGCGAAGAATTGGTCAGCGAGGAGCTAGATCAAGGCGCCTTGGCAGCAATCTCTCAGGCAATCCCAGATCATGTGATGATGGCCATTGCTAGAAAGAACTCAGCAAGAGAGGCGTGGGAAACCATACGAGATATGCGCATTGGTGAGGATCGAGTCAAGAAAGCTCGGGTGCAAGTCTTGAAGAGGCAGTTTGATCGGTTGATCATGGAGGATAATGAGAACATTGTTGGGTTCTCACACAAGCTTAATGTTGTCGTTGGTGAGTTACGATCTCTTGGTGCAGAGTTAAAGGATAATATTGTTGTTGAAAAACTCTTTAGTGCAGTTCCAGATCGTTTTTTGCAAATCATCGGAGTTATTGAGCAGTTTGGGGATATTGAATCCATGACTTTGCAAGAAGCTCTGGGTCATCTGCGAGCCTATGAAGAGAGCACTCGAGGGAGACGCCTCGGGCACAGTCGAAAAGATGGAGAACAACTTCTCCTCACCCGTGAGCAGTGGGAGGGGTTGGCTGTGAATGAGAAGAAGAAGGGTGAAGCCTCTGTTCCTGGAACTAGCACCAGGCTCTTCAATGGTCGTGGCCGTGGATGGGGACGCGGTCGTGGCCGTGGTCGTGGATATAATCAGTATGAAGGCCGAAGGATTGAAGGTGACGAACAAAAGTTCAGAAGGTTTGATAAATCAAAAGTGAAGTGTTTCAATTGTGATCAGTATGGACATTTTCGGAGTGAATGTCGTCGGCCAAAACGAGAGAAGGCACATTACATTGAAAAGAAAGATGATACTGAACCAGCTCTGTTGTTGGGCGAGATCTCTGAAGGAGTGCATGTTGCTCATGTGGAGGAAGCAACTGTGATCCTAAATGAAGAAAAACAGGAGAAGGCAGTGACAAATGAAGAAAGAATTGGTCCTCTGAATCATGGCTGGTATCTTGACACTGGTGCAACCAACCACATGGTTGACTCGAAGGAAATGTTTGCTGAGCTTGATGAGACAGTTCAAGGCTTGGTGAAATTTGGAGATGGATCTCACGTGGAGATCCGTGGACGTGGATCAGTACTTCTCAGGTGTAAAAATCAAGAGCATAAATTGCTTACAGAAGTATATTACATACCACGTCTCAAAAGTAATATAATAAGCTTGGGGCAACTTGATCAGCATGGAAGCAAAATCGTCATTGAAAATGGTTTCATGAACCTCTATGACAGCAACAGGAAGTTGCTAGCTCATGTCAAGAGATCATCTAACCGTTTGTACGTGATGGATCTTGGAGTGACAGAACCAGTATGTTTGTTGTCAAGAGCAAGTGAACTAGCATGGCTTTGGCATGGTCGATTTGGTCATCTGAATTTTCGGGCATTAAGAAGACTAGGAGCTCAAGAAATGGTTGAAGGGATGCCAGTAATTAACCACTTAGACCAGTTTTGTGAGGGTCGCTCCTGGGCAAACAAGACACATGAACCATTTCCCCAAGCTGCAAGTTACAGAGCAGAACAATTATTGGAGTTGATTCATGGCGACTTATGTGGACCGATTTCTCCGATAACCCCTGCTGGAAATCAGTATTTTCTACTCTTAGTTGATGACCGAAGCAGGTTCATGTGGGTGGAGCTACTCAAGAGGAAGTCAGATGCACTGTATTACTTCAAGAAATTTCAGATTGCAGTTGAAAATGAGAAAGGTGTGAAGATCAAGGCTCTCCGGACAGATCGAGGAGGGGAATTTATATCCATTGAGTTTGGAGAACATTGTGATGCAAGTGGCATTAAGAGATTCACCACGGCCCCATATTCTCCACAACAAAATGGAGTTGTGGAGCGACGGAATCATACTGTCGTTGAAATGGCAAGAAGCATGTTGAAAAGCAAATCAATGCCAGGGAAGTTTTGGGGTGAAGCGGTGAAGACGGCTGTATATGTCTTGAACAGAGCTCCAACCCGAAGCTTGGATGGAATGACACCATATGAGGTATGGTATCATCGAAAACCTAATGTGCATCATTTTCGTACATTTGGTTGTGTTGCTCATGTGAAGAATGTCAAACCTGGGATAAGGAAGCTCGATGATCGTAGCATTCCAATGGTATTCATAGGCTATGCTGAAGGATCGAAAGCATACCGTGTTTATGAACCAAAAGGTAATCGTGTTCATGTAACGCGGGATGTTTTATTTGAAGAAAAAAGGAGCTGGCAATGGGATTTGTCAGAAAGTGAAAGAAGCAGCAACTTTGAATGGGAATATACTCCAGATTCTGCTATGCATCATGATCAGCAAGAAGCACCTTCAAGTATGAATGCAGATCTTCCAGAACCAACAGAGTTGGGCTCACCGCAGACAATGGACCAAGGGATGAGCACTCCCGAACCTGCTGGAGGACCATTAGATCACAGTTCTGCATCATCAACTCCAGTTCAGCATCAGAAGATGAGATCAATACAAGATATATATGATATCACAAGTCCTGTTGAGCTATCTGAAGACATCAATTTATGTTTGCTAGCTACTGAAGAACCAGGCAGCTATGAAGAAGCATCAGAACATGTGTCTTGGAGGAAGGCAATGCAAGAGGAGATCAGTTCGATCCAAGAAAATGATACTTGGGTCTTGACTGACTTGTCAAGTGGACATCGAGCTATAGGCTTAAAGTGGATTTTCAAGGTGAAAAAGAATCCACAGGGTGAAATTGTCAAGCACAAAGCTCGTCTTGTTGCCAAAGGTTATGTGCAAAAAATCTGGAATAGATTATGATGAAGTTTTTGCTCCGGTGGCAAGAATTGAGACTGTAAGGTTATTAATTGCTATAGCAGCACAGGAGTCTTCGCAAGTGCATCATATGGATGTTAAATCGGCTTTTCTAAATGGAGAATTGTTAGAAGATGTGTTTGTTACTCAACCACCTGGATTTGAAGAAGTTGGGAAGGAACATAAAGTACTAAAGCTTAAGAAAGCACTTTATGGTTTGAAGCAAGCTCCACGGGCGTGGAATGCAAAATTGGACATCATTCTTGTTTCACTTCAGTTTGTGAGATGCTCATTGGAACATGCTCTGTATAAGAAAAATCAAGGAGAGAAAAGTTTAATAGTTGGAGTATATGTTGATGATTTGATAATAACTGGACCAAACATTCAAGAAATTGAGAATTTCAAAGCTCAGATGATGAAAGTGTTCAAGATGAGTGATTTGGGTCTGTTGACATACTATCTCGGCATCGAGGTAAAACAAAAACCAGGAAGAATCACATTGTGCCAATCGGCATATGCACATAAAATACTGGAAGGCTGCGACATGGCTAATTGCAATCCCACAGCAACACCCATGGAGGAAAGACTGAAGTTGAGTAAGAAAAATATAACTCCACCTGTTGATCCAACAAGGTACAGGAGTATTGTTGGAAGTTTAAGATATTTAGTCAACACTAGACCCGACATAGCATATGCGGTTGGAGTGGTAAGTCGTTTTATGGAAGCACCAACTTCATTGCACATGGCTGCTGTTAAGCAAATACTCCGGTATATAAAAGGAACACTCAATTTCGGATGTGAATATACAAAGAAGAAGACAGGTGATCTTGTTTTAACAGGGTACACGGATAGTGATTTGGCCGGAGATTTGGATGATCGGAAAAAGCACTTCAGGTGTGGTTTTCTTTTTGGGAGATAATCCGGTGAGCTGGACTTCTCAAAAGCAAAAGGTTGTAGCACTGTCTTCATGTGAGGCGGAATACATGGCTGCAACTTCTGGAGCCTATCAGGCAATGTGGCTGGGCAGGTTGATGGGTGAATTGCTGAATAAACCTAAGCTGAAAGCAGTGTTGAAGATAGATAACAAGTCTGCCATTTCCTTGAGTAAGAATCCAGTCTACCATGATAGAAGCAAGCATATAGATGTGAGATATCATTTTATACGAGATTGTGTTGAGAAAGGAGATGTTGAAGTTGATCACATCTCAACACAAGAACAAGTAGCAGATATATTGACAAAAGCACTGGGAAGATTGAAGTTTGCTGATATGCGGAAGAAATTGAGAGTAATACCAGTAAGTTGAGACAAACAAGATTAGGGGGGAGTTTTGTTGGTCTAATCTTGTTGCAGCTTAATTATTTTATTTCAGTTCAGGTTTGTTTAGAAGTCTTCCGGTTTTTCGGTTCAAGTTTTCAGAGTCCAGTTGAGTTTTTTCGTTTGTGTGCAAGTTTAGTAACAGTATCTGTAATTGATTGGCTTTGCTGTTATTTTTGGTTATGTTTAGTAAAGTATATCAGGTCTTTCCTTATTCAGTCCTTTTGTAATCAGGAGTTTGATAGAGTCAGAATTTGTTACTAAACTCTATTTGCTTTATAAGGGAGAAAGAAATCAGAAAAGGGTGTGGGCTAGTTGACACATCGAAAAAAGAAGAAATCTGTGTGTCTTCTCTGTATTACGATTACCTCATTGTTTTCTGCCCATCAGGTGCTCTGTTCTGTTTTTCTGCAGTTGTCATTTCAGGGACTTTTGTTGATAGTGTTCAGAAGACCTGAAGCTCGTTGAAACCAGAAGAATCTGCGCAGGAGGTGATCTGCTGCAACAATACTCAACGAAATCAGCACACATGGTGCAATTCCATGGCTCTGTGCCGGATCACAACTACAAAATCATTTGGTGAGCGAACACGGAAAACAGGTGCATGTTCTTCACATAGCTCCTCGTCCAGCAAAGAATCCAAATGACTGACAGACTGGCGATGAGAGCCTGGCCTCACTGCATCGTCTGTCGCTTGTGTGGATCGAACCCCAAAACGGCTACACATCCTGTACTCCTCTGTCTTTTTGCAAGAAAGATATGGCTCAAGGTGTTCCAATCGAAGCACATACATCCAGCCCCGCCTCAAATGGCTGCTGTTGGAACATCAATCTCTTCCTGGTGGCATGCTGTTCGCCAAAACATTCTGAGGCAACATTGAAAGGAGGTGGATGGAGTCTTAATCTACGGGTTTTAGAATCTTTGGAAGGAAAGGAATGGCCGAATCTTCAACAACCGATATCAAACAGTGCAAATGATCTTCAACCTCATTTCGCAGGATGTGAGCAACTGACAAATGGCATGGGCAACCGACCGCGAGTCCCAGACTTCAACGTAACCTTCCCAGGTATCATGACGATGGCATGGACGACGCTGCGCGAGAGAGAATCTGAAAGGGCAGCTAACAATCTCGCAGGAAAGTGTGTAGACAGAGAAGCCTGTTGACCTTTGTTTCTGAAGGCTTACTTGCACAGCATGGCAAAAGCATCGCAGGCATGTGGGTTCTTGGGCTGCTCAACGGATCAGTGAAGCTGGTGGTAAGGCGATTGCTATTAGTGATGTCAAAAGAGCTGTCAGGAACACCAGCGGCCTTGACATCCCCAAGCTACCGAAGAACTCGGCAGAGAAGCGAGGAATCAAGGCCTTCCTCGGAGAAGAGATTGATGCACATCCAGGGAATGGGACTGCTACGACGAAAACACCGTATATGCGCTGCCTTTTCCATTTTCTAGTTTTACTTAGCTAATTTCCATCCGACTCCTCCTGTAAATATATATTCGGCAAGTTGTAATTCTGTGGATTCTGTTTCTCTATCCACTTGAATGAAAGGCAGCGCTCCTACCGTTTTTTTTAAAAAACATGAAGATACATGGAACTACCAAAATAGCGTACTTCAGTTAGTACTCCTCAAGACGAAGTGTCACAAAAAAAAAATCAGGTATCAAGCTCTCTTGATTCCAGGACCCGTGTAGGTAACCCAAAGAAATACTATGATTAGAAATGTATGTGCGTTGCTATTGATAAAAAATATTAGATGTTTTAAAACCCGTGATAGCTATTTTTGTTAACTTATCCTAGTTATGAGTGTTCAAAAATTAACATGGCCTAAGTGCCTAACATTAATTTAATTTCATAGTTACACAATAAAAACGTCAAGTTAAATATCGCGTCTAAGACAAGATTACTAGCAGCCAACAAATATTCGATGAATACATAACATGCTAGTAAAGAAGGCGTGTTTATATAGGCTAGATAGCCCAACTAATACATATATATGTAAACAATAATATAATAGCAACAAGTATTCTCAGTATATTTAATCACTAAGAGAAAATCACTTGGACCAATAACTAATCGATCTAAGACACTTACAGCGGGATTGGTGAAGAATAGGAAGCTGCATAGGAGCGACATGACGATCAAAGACGAAGACAAGTAGTCGCGCGATATGGCGCTTTCTCAGAAACATGATCGTCGATCTCCCATGCAAGTTGTCAAAAGCTAGCGTCGGATCGGAGACACTGCTTTCCCTCATGACCGTTGCACGACGGGCGAAGCGACATAATGATCAAGTGGCACAAACACTGGAGGAAGTAGAGAGCGCTAGAGGAAAACACGATCGGTTTTTTTCATCATGTCCTTTCATGTGCAGGGACATCTCCCTTATGAAGGCGTGTCCAGCCAAAACTATCTCGTGCCACGATCCCAAGAACCGCACCTTGGAATCTCGTATTGTAGGCGAACGGACTAACCAATGCGTGTCTCGCTGATTCCGCGGCACCACGTCAACAGTCGAGGTGTAAGGTGATGTGACATTGTTGGTACACATCGCAAAAGGCTAAGTACACTTAGCATGCACCGGCCGCACGTCGTCGCAAGTTACGCGGTAAACACGTGAAATATACGATATGCGCACGCGTGCATGCACGTGTACATAGCCTAACATAGCCAACCATGTGTATCACTAGACTTACCATCAACTCATACTAAAGTCTATACAAGAGCTCTCTTTATAAGTTGATTTTCCTCTACCTAGCTAATCAATGTGGAAAGGTCCTACACGCAACTCAATAGCCATTTGACTTCTTCCAATGAATTAATCTGGAATTAATTCCAACAATTAGTGCTTCACTCACATATCCTGTGTAGTCTTAGTATTAAATGGCTAATTGTACTTCTCAAAATGAAATTCATAGTAGAACATCTGGAGCCCATAGCTTCAGAAAATTGGAATATATAGATATACAGCTAAATGCATACCGATAGTTGCAAAACTACCATATATAACCATTCCGTTATGCTGCATGGCTAAGTCAATAATTATGTTGCCAGTGACCATAATAACCTCTTGTAGCCATCCTTTACAAGAGGTAACCCTTCTGTCAATTACAAACCAACCACTATGTACTTTCCAAGTCGTTATCATTTTCAATGGACAACCGATTCACCCTCTCTGTCAATTATTCTAGCACTGATTTTGCAGCAAAAGCATTAAAATGGAGTCAGTAAACAGTACATCAGATATGCTAATTCATAACTTGTGATTTATTTACATGTGCCCACCTAGATTTTCCGTATAAATACATGATCCGGTTTATTTATATGTGCCCCTTCCAAATACATGCTTTAGGTTTATTTTGTACCGCTATCTTGTTTTTAAGTAGTAAAGATAGAGAATAATACATGATCCTCATGTTGTCTAGCTTTTATCTGTTATGGTAGTTCTGAATAATCTATACCCCTTTATAATGCACCTAAGCATTCTTTTCTACGTCCACCCCAAATAATGCACCCCACTAAAGATAGCCCAACCTTCATGCACCCAGCGAAACGTCTTCAGAAACTTGCATCCATCAAAATTAACCTCTCAGATCTTTCCTCAGCTTTACTCACCCACATCCGATGGCCATTGTTCAATGTGTCTAACTTATCCCGGTGGCCCACAACAGATCTCCCCCCACCTCCAGCATCATCTAAGGAAAGGAAACAAATATCCTGGATTTAAGGGAAAGGAAACAAACGTTCTAGAAAAGAAAACGACCATATATTACGTGCTGAGAAAAGAAAACCGGAAGACAGGGCACTATACTAGTGTCTTTTAGTACAAACTACAGATTGTTAAAGAATACTCAATAATGCAGAAAATTGATTCTGGTGGTATATTGGCAGGTTGGTAGTCATCACCAAAATGAAGAATTAGAAACAATGAAATAAGTAAAATTGATTTTAATGAAAATTAATTTTCGATACTACGGAAGATTGTTAGTTCTACAACCCAAGGTTCCAAATTTTATTTTCGGACCATATCTGGCGGCCGAAATCCAAAATTTCGGCCAAAATCTGACTTACACTCAAAAACCAAATTAAAAATCCGGCCAAAACTCAAAAATCAAATTTAAAATCTGGTAATTTTGAGGTCAACAAAAACCAAAATTTTGGCCCTTTTCAACCCCCTTGTGAAATAGTCTCCCAAAGCTAGAAAAACTTGGGAAAAATATGAAAAAAATCATGCAAGCATTTATCTATATTTTCTATCTTTTTTTTAACACAAAATACTAAGTATTTGTACATAAAAGACCCTAAATTTAGAAATTTTGGTAGCATTTTGACTGATTTTCGGATTCTAATACTCAAATTTGGCAACAATCAATATATACTCCGAACACAAATGATAAACAGGAAATAAAATTGATACAGATGACATTCACATTCACCAACATCATGCTGTTACATCCATCCCATTGCATGACAATTCATAAACACCTTTGAAATTACACCATGCATCCATCCATCGTATTTCATCCATCACAATTGCTTCGAACATAATAAACGAGAGAAATACCTGTCGAAGCATGGATGACGCCACAACCCACCGGTCAGCGTGAACCACCTGCAAGAGGCATAATTAAAGGAGTATGAACATGTTTTGCACGAAGATGTGCTACATGAGTAAAAGGATCTTGTGGATAACTATGAATTGATGTACCTACAAGTAGTAGTACGTGCATGGTGCAACCTCCACCGTCGTGTTATCAACAATGATCTCGCCATACTTCCTCTTGTGCGGTTGCTTGAACTCCTTCCAATTCATCTCCCACGGTAGCTAATTGGATTTCCAGTGTTCGTAATGCGCCATCCAGCCTGAATGATTCTCTGACTGGTGCAGATACCTGAAAGGCGTATGTCATATGTACGGATCAACGTAGGGGTTATTATAGTCGAACAACGATGACATGCTCGATCCGTTGTGACTCTAATAGTGGTTGGATATGGTGATGTGGAATGGAAATTGCTGTTGAGGTAGTGTGTAGATTGTTGAGATGTTGAAATAGCTCATCCATCGAGAGGAGCCGGTGACATATTTATATGTATGGTGGGTACAGGGCGCCGATGAGAATGATTGTCATACCGGTGGGGCCCTTTACATAGGCTATAATATAAAGTCAAACAACTACACTCATGCTGTGTGAAATCGGTTAGGAGAGATTGTCCTATGAAGATATTATGATCTCCGCATTGGGTAAGAGTAGATAGCTAGGAAGTGTGAAACCGGAAAAATACCGGAAAGGTCCAATGAGGGACTTAAAATTAGTTGCGATTGATTTAGGCGCTATATTTAATGCCTGGGGTGGAGTATCTCCAATGTTAGGCAGGAGTACAACTGGTATGCTGCAAGTGGGTGGGGAACGTTGGTAAAGAACACAACGGCTCGTCGGTATACCAGGGTTGGAGGTCTAATACTGGATTAGTGATAAACATTCTGGGACCTCACAGGATGGGATCACTATAGATAAAGTGGTACAAACCTGCGTAGAATCAAATCATGAATTCACGCCTGTCTCCTGGATTAGAGGCTACCAAAACTAAGTCTGTCTCATATATGAATGCTAGTAGAAATTTTTTAATTAAAATTTCTCAAACCTTAAAGAAAACCCAAAACCTAATTTCGGTAAAAAAAAGGATTTTGGGGTAAGGAATGGATTGGATGGTTATGAGATAAATTTATATATGTATTTGTTATTAATGCTTGCTAAGTACTTTTATACTCACCCTTGCTTAACTCCCTCCTTACTTAGAAACTGAGCAATATGAATCCACCGACGAGGAATGGGTAGAGGATTACACACTGGGTCAAGGTAACAAGGTGGTGGAGGACCACTAGAAGGATTGGGTGGAGTAATAGACCGTAAGGTGAAGACCGTCGATCCATTAGGTACATAGTTACTATATAAATTAATTATGGATATGATATGTACATTATGTAACACTTGATAACTATGGACCTATAGCCGCAATCGATTGTAATATGTTTCATTTCAGTCTCTAATTATTGTTCTGCTGCAACACTCTGAATACGGTGTATTATCTGACAAAATGTCGGGTGTACTCGATATTTTGTTAGCTAATATGCCGATATTCATATAATTATCTCAGAGTAATAGCGTTATTACTGTCGTTGCCCTGGGCTAATTATGCGGGTCGCCACAGCGAGGCACCGAGTAAATGGGGAATTGAAGACTAGGCTGCGAGCATTGCCGATTAGATTTAGATTTAGATTTCTCTGGAGAGTTATTTGGTTTCCGACCTTACAAAACCGAATCACAAACCGAAACTCAAATAGTACCAAAATAAAAACTGAACCGCAAACCGAAAATAAAAAAAATGATTTTTTTTCAGTTTTTTCTTGTCGATTCGGTTTGGTTTTTCAGTTTTGGTTAAAAATTGCCCATCCCTAATCAGCACCTAACTGCTCACTGCCACATCCAAAAATTTAATATATGAGGTTTCAACCGGAAAACTGGCACCTTTGAACTCGAAAGGGCGCACCAAAACAAAGACTAGTATAGTGCTCTGTCTTCCGGTTTCCTTTTCACAGCATGTAATATATGATCTTTTCCTTTTCTAGAACGTTTGTTTCCTTTTCCTTAATTCCAGGATATTTGTTTCTTTTTCCTTGAGATGATGCTGGAGGTGGGGGGAGATCTGTTGTGGGTCACAGGGATGAGTTAGACACATTAAACAATGGCCATCGGATGTGGGTGAGTAAAGCTGAGGAAAGATCTGAGAGGTTAATTTTGATGGAGGTAAGTTTCTGGGGACGTTTCGCTGGGTGCATGAAGTTTAGGTCATCTCTAGTGGGGTGCATTATTTGGGGTGGACGTAGAAAGAATGCTTAGGTACATTATAAAGGGGTATAAAAAAAATCACGCGTCGTACCGAAGCAAGTCGCAGGCGAGGATTGGACGGAGGATGCTTTGATCCAAGGGGCTCCGATGCCGTCACGCAGATCCGATGGCGTACATGTACGTCCACGACATAGTGATTTCAAAAAGTTTATTGCTCGCACTGCTTCGTATTAATTGTTGAATTTCGTTGCATTTCATCGTCCTTAATTACATATAAGGCATAGTTGGACAACATGATTCCTAATCATTTCGAAAATTAACTATGCGCTCTAAACCAGCCCTAAACCCCGTGCACTGTTTGTAGATGTTTCATTAAATAAGCACTTGACTTCAAATCCATCCGCAACTCTGGTAGGCCAAATCTAAACTCTGGTAGTAACGCGTTGCAAGCTAGCCAATCAATCAAACAAAGAAAAAACGGAACTAACACGTTGCAAGCCAGTCAGTCAGTCAGTCAGGTAGATTCCAACAGCCGTCATTTTGCCTGCACAAATTTGTTTGTGCCCGCCGTACCACAGCTTTCTTTCTCCTCTCCGGTCGCCAGTAGCCGTTGGCTTCTGAATTGTCGGGTTCCGCGCCGCGTGAAGGTGAGACGGTTCACCGAGAAGGACATGAAGCTGTTGACGAGAGACGACCCGTACGCACGGCACGTTCGTTTCCCGTCTGCCACGGTGAAACCAACGGACACGTTTGGCACTCCACGCCACGGGTAGGTTCCCCTGCAGTTATTACAGTGACGGTAACTTAATTAGTCACCGGTTCTCGGAAGCGTTCGATCGAGTTAACAAATGGTTCAAATCAGCTCACAACGTATCGTTACAGTAATTAGCTATAGTGTCTGCTACAGCAAAAAATCAACATAGTGTTTTCGAAATGTACTCCTAGAAGATCTGGACTATCATTTTTTAATCCAATAGTCCATATGCAACTGCTTAAGTTGCACTCCCATAGGAAAAGCATTAGATCTCCGTTCGCTAGACCAACAGCCAACCATGGCAGGCATGGCAACACAGACGAAGGGATAAACATTTTGTGCAGTTATAAGATTATTGCAACTTAAACAGTCAACTTTTATCAGTACCGTTGGATCGAAGCAATTGACGGTCCGGATTGTCAATAGCGCTTAACTACGTTACATTGTTACAATGCCCGCTACGATGCCAGATTTGATACAATATTTCCCAAACAATAATACAGAAAGTCCAAATCATCATTTTTTTATCCAACGGTCAATCTTCAATCTTTAAAATTGCAACATAACAGTGACTGTATTGGATCTCTTCGTCGTCCAAGTTAGAGGCGGGCGTCGTGCGTCGCAGGGCGGCCGGCCCGCACGACCCATCGTGCTTCGGGCGGAACCGCGCCGGCGCGCTCGGCCGTGTCGCCGCGTCGCCGGCCGCCGGCTGCGCCGCCTTCCAGCGAGCCCAAGCAAGGCTCATTTACGCTTCATGCCTGCTGCGTGCGTGCGGCGGGCCCGGTCCATTTACACTATTGCGGCGAGAGAAATGACCCAAATTTGCTTGTAGTAGCGTGCGTGCTGCGATGCTACGATTACAACGAATGTATAGCCACCTTGATTAAATAAATATGTAAATCTACAATCGAGCAACACGCATGGACAGAGATCCTTGGTAGTCACAGTGGCTGTCAAGTTTGCAGTTGATAGGCATCCAACCGTCGGATCGAGCGAATCGACGGTCCGGATTAATAAAACGGTCTTGCTACAGTAAATAAGTACGATATTGTCTTTGCTCTGATGAAATTCTGCGCTTTGCTAGAGTAAATTGCTCTTTGTTTGCTACGATAAATTGCTCGATTTTGCTACGATGAGATTGCCGATTAATTAGATCGTTATTAGCGAACACGCATTCGTTCTCTTGTGTATCTCTGGAGAAATTAGCAAAGTAAGTAAATAAATGACAAGAAGAAATGTACACGCAAAAGCAATGACTAAATGAAAGCATGCGAAAGAAACATCCTGTGTAGATATCGGTATTGCTAGCAATGGACACAAATATTGGGGGAAAAAGAAGTAAATTTTATTAAATCTTGAACATGTACAAAGTTACTGCCTCGTTAAAAACCTTACACCCCGGTGTAGGGTACCCCGTGTAAAAAAAAGAGTAACTACATTTATATACATAGACTACCCGAGGCTGAGATTGTCAAAGTCCGCTACCGCGTCCGTGATCTCCTGATCCTCTGGCTGATGTTGTGTCCTCTGATCTGCACGCTCCCAGTCTTTGAGGCATGTAATTGCCTCAACCATCTCAGGTGTGAGAGACGACCTCCTTGGCTCAAGTATCCTCCCACCGAACCGAAAGTGGATTCCGACGAGACAGTGGACACGGAACCAGTAAGTACATCCCGTGCGAAATGGGATAGCACGGGGTAAATACGTTGGTTATTCTTCCACCACAAAAGCAAGTTAGGTTGATTTTCCTCATCCATGTCAAGCTCGGACTCCATTAAAGGCGTGTCGAGGTAGTGGTTGATCTCTACCCGTGGATTCCATTGTGGTGCGCTTTCGGCGTTTGGAAGATGAACGGAAGATTTGCCTTTCACTTCTTCCACATGTTTGAAGCCATCGAACCGCCTCGTGCTTGTTGCGTTGTTGAGGTAGATCTTCGTGCTTCACTACGGTGCCAAACTTCTCGTAGTATTTGTCGAAAACTCAAAACTCGTTATAAACATGAGTATAGGCCTCGGAGAAATCAAGATCGAATGTCTCACCTATTCTCGTAGAGGCGCCTAAGTCGAAAATTTTCTCCGAGGATCCAAAATGACAAAGAAACAAGTACAAATGTGGAATAGCTTGAAAATATTTTAAAATTTTTGCTCCATTGGTTCTATAATGGAGCGTAAAACATAATTATCTCTATTTTCTTTAAAAGCATTAGCAATAAGCCAAAGCCACTCGATAACTAAGCAAGAAGTTGGGTAATAAACACCGGATAATTTTTAGTTGCGTCGTAAAATTTTTTAAAAATTACGAAAATGACTAGCAATTATCCAATCGCGTCGATAACCAATACCTCACCATTATTGCGATTGACGAAGACGGTGATAATGTGCTCGTAGCCTTCGCGACCGCTGCGAGATAGTATAAGTTGAGTTCCATCTAACCTTCATATCTAGGTTGAATCTTCTTGGTACCATATTATTGGCCTTGCAAGTACTCAAATCGGGCAAACTTCACAGTGAATTAGTAATAAAATCGATAGCATTCGTATGCCCTCCAAAGTAGGTTTCACTACATGCATACCGCACTGCACAATGAGATTAATAATATGGCATACGCATCTCTGGTGGAGTACAAAACCTCCAATATAAGACTCTAGGCGCGGTGAGAGATGCTCCATAGCCGTTGTGTTAGCTGATGCATTGTCAAGAGTAATGGAAACAATTCTACTTTCTATTTTAAATTCATTAACAACCTCGAGTATACGGGTAGCGATAGCATGTCCTGTGTGACTCGAGATTGGCCTAAACCCTATAACTCTTTTATTTAAATACGTACTCGTCATCTAGATAGTGCGCAACAATACTAATATATCTTTGCTCTTTGGTGAGAGGAAGTCCATATATCAGATGTTAATGCGAATGAAAAACTAAGCGTCATAAAGGTCTGTTTTAACATTTCTAGTTTAGTTGTAAACATTTTATTAACATCACGTGTAGTTGTTCTTCTACTAACATGTTGGTATTGCGGGCAAAAACCACGTTGCACCATTCTCTCAAAATTAGAGCTCTCACCCGTTCTAAGCGGAAGATCCTCTGTAACTATGTAACGTGCAATTTCTTCTCTAGCTACGTCGGCGTTGTATACCCATGTGCTTACCGAACCGTCGGTGTTGAAGTTGAGCTGTGCCTGCACGCCCTCGCCCGGCCTCCGTCCGACCGATATCTTCCTCAAGCAATTCTCCGCGTGTCTCTTTAGATGACCTGTACCACCACATGCACGCAGATAGTTTAGATTGATGATATTTGCAAACAAAGATACACTACCTCATGTCCGTCAACAGTTTGACGGTTCGTCCATATGTTGCCGCGACCACGCTCGTCGATCGCCGGCTATGGACGCCGTCTTTGGCTGCATAGATATGTCGGGCTGCGTGTTCGGTGTGGATACCGACGCCCGTCCCGCATGCACCGAGGTAGCGGCATCCGAGCTCGGTGCATCCGGAGTGTATGAGGCATCCTCGATACCGTGCGTGCCGTCCAGATGACGGTCATCCATGCCGTAGTCTCCCATGCTGGGGGAGAGTTGGCGTGGATCGATCTCTTGATCCTGACGAGGGGACTAGGAGGCGCGGGCGTGCTCTCTGCTTTTGCTTTTGCGAAACATTTTATTTCACAACGAGAGCAAAAACTAGAAAGTAAATAGAGAGCGAACAAAAGAGAGAACGTGTGTGGTTAACTCAGGAGAGAAAGAATGTTTTGGGTGCTTAAATGCAGAATAACTGACCGCTAGATAGATTTTTATAGCCAACTTTGCTCTTGCTACCGTTCATTCAAATTTTCAATCGCGGACTGCATGCATTGAAAAATTAAAAGTACCTTTATTTCAATCACCTTTATTCCCGTCTTTCACTCACTTCTTTCATCACTTCTTTGATCACTTTTTCACAAGATGCGTAACTCTGCGCTCGAACGCTCCTTCCTCCGTTTCAAATTTTCTCGCGGATCGCATGCATTCAAAAATTAAAAGTACCTTTATTTCAATCACCTTTATTCCCGTCTTTCACCACTTCTTTGACCACTTTTTCACGATGCGTAGCTACGCCCAACGCTCCCTTCCTCCGTTCAAATTTTCTCACGCGGACTCCATGCATTCAAAAATTAAAAGTACCTTTATTTCAATCACCTTTATTCCTGTCTTTGGTCACTTCTTCACGCGACTACGCAAATAACGTGCTCGCTTTCAAATTTTCAATCACGCGCTCTGCTCTTGCTGTCTTTTCACCCACCGGACCTCTCTCTCTCCTCTCTCTCTCTCACTTTTTCCCCACGCGCGCGCAGGCACAGCCTGCCCTTCTTTTTCCCAGCGCGCCCGCCCTGCCCTTCTTTTTCGCGCGGCTTTCTCTCCTCGGGCCCGCTCTCGCTTCCCCGCCCGCCTCGCTTATCCCGCCCGCCTGCTCGCCGGCTCCCGTCGTCCCGCCCCGCTTCTCCCGCCCGCCTGTCTCGCCCGGCTCCCGTCGTCATCCTCGCCTACGCTGCCACCGGCCTCGCCGCTCCTCGCCCGCCGGCCCCATGATCGCCTCGCCCGCTGCCGCCCGGCCTCGCCGCTCCGCCCGCCCGCCTCGCCAGACTCCTCGTGGCTCGCTTCCCCGCCCGACCGCCTCGCCGCCCCCACCACCGCCTCCCGCTCTCTCTTCTCGCTGGCTCGCTTCCCCGCTTCGCGCCTCGCTCGCGCCTCCTCGCTTCCTCTCCCTCGCTCACTGCGCTCTCCTCGGCTCGGCCATGGCGCGGCGACCAGAAGACACCCGCCAACACGGCGCGGCGCGCGCGGCGCGGCGCGGCGAGGACGCGGCGGGGCGACGGCGCGGCGAGGCTACGGCGCGCACGGCCGGCGACGCGCGGGCGTGGCGCGGCTCGGCGACAGCGGCGCAAGGCGCGGCGCATCTATCATGGTACAGTTTTTCCTCCTCACTCCCCTCGGCGCGGTGCGGGCGCGAGCGGCGCGGCGCGGCGCGGCGCCGGCGCAGCAGAAGGCGGCACGGCGCGGCGCGCGGCGAGGCGGCCGCGTTGCGCCGGCGTGCTGCGTGCTGCGTGCTCGGGCCGGGCTAGCACGGCACGGCCCAAGCGGGCGTGCGGGCCGTCCGCCCGTCGTGCTCGGGTTTTGGGCCCGGACGCCCGATGTCTGATAACGGGCGGCGCAGCACGCACGGCCGCTAACGTCTTGGGCGGGCTTTGGCCGTCTTGCGTGCCTGCGTGCTCCGGGCCGGCCCAACGGGGCCCGGCCCATGTGCCCAGGACTAGTCCAAGTCACCTCAGCACTACGTTGAAATCAACGTCTTTCAAAATCTTCACTGTTGTAGCCCCCAAGAAATTATTTTTTTTAGAATTAACTCCTGTGCTATTTTTTTTGCAAATATAACCCCCTGTCCCGCAAATCTCGTGCTCCCCGTGTGTTGCGTTAGCAATACAGCGCCGAGGACCGCCACAAACTAATGCTGCGGCTCCCCTTAGTTGCAACACTTTTTTTTAAAAAAAATACCGCAGTACTGTAGCGCGACATTGTTACAGTACCACGGAACTGTAGTGTATTTTTTTAAAAAAAATGGATTGCCGCTGAGTAGAGATGCGGTATTTATCGTCGGTGGTGCAGAAATTCGATAATTTCGTCGAGTGGAGGCTCGAAATTAAGTATTTCACCAGGTTTCTCCTTGTGGTTATTACAGCGCTCCCCGTGCACGGGGATTGTGCTTGCCGTGCTCCCCATGCGTCGGATTTGCGGGTCAGGGGCCATATTTGTAGGTCAGGTTTGCACAAGGGCTAATTCTAAAAAAATAACACAATTTCTGAAAAAAAAATATGGCCCCTAAAAACATATTTCATGGCCACTTGCGAAGATAAAAAATATTGCCCGCAAAAAAATATTATTGACTGTCCGCAGAATTATTGACGGTAATTGGGCCTGTAGAATATGGGTACTCAAATATATTGTGTTATGTTCTGCCCCCATTGAATATGGGTCCTCAATATAATCTACGGGCCCAATTGTGTTATATTTTTATCGCAAATATGGGTCCCGCAAAAATATTATTTGCTGGTCAGGTCAATATTATTTTTTCAGAATTATTTTGGCCACGAATTGGGCCCCTAAAAAAATATTTCAAAATTATTTACAGGCATTGCTAATGTTATTGCTAATATTTGTGGGTATATAGCCTCCAAGAAAATATTTACAGGTATATAGCCCCATGCCTTATTTGCCGAGAAATTATTTTGTTTAGAATTAGCCATGGTGCCATATGGCCCCTGGCCTGCAAATCCCGCGCACGAGGAGCGCGGCAAACACAATTCCCACGCACGAGGAGCACTGCAATAACTACGGGGCGACACGTGGTGAAATACCTAATGTCACGCCTCCCTTCGGTGGAATTACCGAATTCCCGTGCCACCGACGATAAATAACACACCTCTACTCAGCAGCAATCCAATTTTTTTTAAAAAAAACATGTGGTACTATAGCAATGCCGTGCTACGGTACCACAGTATTTTTTTGAAATATTTTTTTGAATTTTGTGTTGCAGTTGAGGAGAGCCGTGACATTAGTTTGTAGCTCTCCTCGTGCACTGCATTGCTAATGCAGTGTTTCCTGTGCGTAGTATTAGCATTGCAACGTACGGGGAGTATAAGATATGCAGTCTAGGGGATCACATCTGTAAAAAAAATCGTACGAGTGTTAATTCTAAAAAAAATTCTTGGGAGCTAAATAGAAGAGTTCACGTCTTTCGGCCCACAAAAACCACGTCCGTTTGCTACGCTAGAATCGAAGTAGGCAGGTTCCTTTGAATTTCCGATGAAAGCTCTCAAATCCTGATTTGATTTGGAGGATCCAACTTCCCCCAACCAGCACATGAAGTTGTTTATTTCATCAGAAGTACACGAAGCTGACGACGGTTAAGGTTTCGGAATACGTAGTGGGGGGCCAATCACGGTTCCCCACGTTTCAGGAACGGAACAGGAGTGGCCGACTCTGCATGGCAGATCGTGTAATGTTTGATGATTCGCGTGCGACAGGAAGACGTTATCAGGAGCAACGGACGTGTACGTGTGATCTGCGCGTGGAGCATTTGGCTTATTTTCCCCCTGTATATTATATATATATTTGGTTGGGTATGAACAAAATTATGAATCTACCATTCTTTTCGATCACAAAAACAACGTCATACGACATATATCACTTGCCACATTCTTTTACCATGGTAGTAACCTCGATCATGGCACACGCTTCGACCAAGGCGACAGGTACAGCTCAAGCCTACCATAGTGTGGAACCACATTTGGTTTAGCTACGCTAGGGATAACAGCAAGTGCCACTGAATTGCTACTGACTAGCGATCTTGCCATGCACAGGGACCACGGTTTTATGGGCCTATGGCATCTCATGTTGCGGTGGGCCCACGCCCACCTATCGGCTGTCGCTATGCATGCCATTGTCACAGAGTAGGCTAACTACTTCGGTAAAAGAGCACGGCAAATAATATGTGGCACATGTTGCTATTTCTACCGTCTTGAAGAGAACTAATTTTATAATTATGTTTGGAGATGAATAAAAAAATATGCAACAAGACTAAATAAACCAAACCAAGACCGTTCGAGACTCCTACATTAACAACCGCAATGAGCGTGCTTACTTAAGATACGAGCTATTTTTTACCTTCTGTCAGATAATTAACCAGTTAACAAGTAAGGATGCAGCTTGACGACTCGTTCTCCATATAGAATTCAAAAAAAAAAAATGTGTTCCATTCCAAATAACATCTCGAGGCTATGGATTGGCCTGGCCATAGGGCATGGCAGTTGGCAGCCTGGCAGGTCACATATTCTAGTGAGAAAATGGCAGTGGCAGGCTCTGGAAGTGAAATGGAACAGAGCACGGGAGTGGCCGTTCTTTCCCTACTTCCTACTTCCTACTTCCTAGGTGCACGACTGTTGCTTCTACAGAGCACAGACTGACTGACACAGCGTCCAAAGAGGAGACAGAGAAGGGGGTAAAAGTTAAAAAAAGAGAGGAAATACTACGAGAACGCTCTTACTCCTGTCGGAAACTAAGGGCCTGGGAGCTGTAGTGTTTTTTTTAAAAAATGGCTTTTAATTTTCTGGATTAAAAAACTGTGATAGCTTTGTTTATAGAAGATCGTTTGATAAATAGATAATTTTTTTAAGTAATAAACTGTAAAAGCAGGTCTAATCTAACTTTTAGTTTTTGATTTTTATTAGTTATATATATGGTTTCTAGTTTATACCAAAAGAACCACTTGACTTTTTGAAAGATGAAGTTAGCTTAAAGCCTTCCAAACATAGCCTTAACTAAGTGCTCTGTCATTTGCTGCTTGGCTTAGGCTTGAGCTGGATTATCAAACCCTGCAATGCTTCCTAGTAATAGTAAGCCAACAACAGAAGGATCACATCTTGCAAAGCAAATGTGGCGCTACTTACACAGAGCAAACGAAAACCGCTGGCTCTCTTATAAGTAGCACAAAATTTTCTAGTAGTTCGACCCTACAAACTAATCATCATATAATTGTAGGATTAACTTATTTTCCTCGTTCAACCAATACAGTTTGGACGTTGTTAGGGATACGGCACGCAAAGTGCGAGAGCTTACGATCAGAAGGAACAATTATACTACGGATCTATACCTTTTAATGTATTTCAAGCAAGGGAGGGCAAAGGACAAGGGAAAGAAACACCGATGAATACTAGTTGTATATACTTTGTGCTAGTGCTACTCATATCATGGGCAACATGTGCGCCTCCACTCGATTTACCGTGGGAAATACGGTAAGCAGCACAGGAATGCAGGGATCACACAAGTTGCATGAACTCAACCGGAATCTTTTTTTTTTTTCTACAAGTGAAGCAATGGAATTGGTTTTATGTTGGGCTTGGATATTTTAGCTGGAGTGGACTAGCAAGTTGAGGGAGGATAGATTAGCTACTTGTTTTACACGCAAGGTACGTAGTACGCGCGCAGCACTGGAGATGGCTGGCATGCAATGAGTAGCAGCAAATGAAGATGGATAATCGCTGCCCTGCCAACCAACTACAGATGGAGCTGAACTTAACGTGGATGTTCGTTCTTTTTCATCTCATATATCATATTAGCTAATATTTATTTACACTTTCTTTAGTAGTAAAATAATAAAAATACATTTGATAAATCAACGCCTTATAATATAATGCGCTTTAAAAATTTCTCTCGAGTTTATCCAATCCTTGCGTGAGACCAGTTTTCCAAACCAAGCATGGGGCATCATCTTAAGTTCTCCACCGACCATGATCTCATGAAAAATCCACCAATCAATTAACCGCGCCGCATCAGAACTCAGGAACCCGCACGACGGCGTCCGGCACGGCCGGAGCACCGCGCACGCGTCTACCGGAAAAGCGCCGGGAATTCGCGCGCCGAGCTTAGGATTTGGTCGCGGACGTCGGCCCCGTGGATGGAGACGGGCGTGCGTCCTCCCTATCCGAGTAGGCCGTGTCTTGATGGGGCTTTCCAACGACGGAGGGCTAACCATCTCGAGAGTTTCGGGCCGTCTTGGCGGCAGATTTGTAGCGACAGATCTTATGATATATTTTCGCGTTTTCGCGTGCACTTTGACGGGTTAGGCCTCTTGGGCCTCCAAACAACGGGCTTTCTATCTAAACCAGTCCGTCGCAGTTGCACGTGGTAAAATACCGGCAAATCCCCTGAAAAGAAAGGGATTACGAGGCACCAGATTATGGTCCCGTTCGGGATAGCTTATCCACAGCTTCTGCTTAAAAGAAAACTAAATTATCTGTCAAACGAGAGAATTCTAGACAACTTCTCCACAATCAGAAGCTGATTTGTACACAGAATCAAAAGCTATCATCTACTTGATTCTGCGGATTCTGACTCAAATTCTATGGATTCCGCCTCCCCATGACTCATCGGAGGCACAAGGGCTTCTGCCATCGTCCCTAGGCCCCTCCGTCACCCTCATCTGCTCGTCCGTCGTCGATGCTGATCAACAATCAGCACAGGAAATCAGGATTGCCGAACGACTAAATTCTCCAACCAGCAGATTCTTTAGACAACCGTTTCTCCAAACAGCTGACTACAATTTAGAATCTACACAATCAAAATCTGTCTAAAAAACCTACCGAGAACACTGGAACGAAAGTTACACGTCGTATGGCAGTGCGTCGTACTGTCCCTTACTTCGTACGGCAGACCAGCTACTCACAGGAAAGAAATAGAGTACACTAAATTCTCTCTCCCTCCTGGATTCAATATTCAATAGATTAGCTAGTATTTATTTATATTTTATCATTAATAAAATAAAAAATTATTTTTATATATTAATATTTAGATCTAATTTTTACTATTTATATATTACTAATATAAAATATAATTTGCCGTAAAATTTCTTGAAGAAAAAAAAAACACTCCCCCTTACTCCTTTGCACTGGTTGATTGGTACACATCTCCCCAGCTGCATCCACGCCGCCGACAACCCCACCCTCGACGCCCTCGAGAAGGTTCGTGCTTACTTTCGCTTACCGGCCGGTTGTACTCTCCCTGATGCCGCTGAGAGATATATGCATGAATCATGATCGTTGTTAACTCTGCTCGCTTGTGTCTATGTGGCACGTACGTGCAGGGCGCTCCGGAGAGATGGAGTCTCGTCAAAGCTCACGGGACATCCGTAGGGCTGCCTACGGATGATGACAATGCGCTCGGAGCCGGCCAGACATATGCCAAGGGTTAACACTGCCACTCTGCTTTCTGTATCGCGTTATCATATTCTCATGCCCCTCGTAAGCTAACTGTCCCCCCACCCTTTTGGTACCTGCAACTGTTGAATATTTTGCCTAACTAAGATAAGATTTCAAGTGTACTGTAGAATTTTAATGAACCAATCATAAGGATAATTGTTGTATCGCTGGTTCAGGTGGAAAATCCAGTTCTAGCACCCATTGATAGTGGCAATCATCAGTACAGTATACTATGGTCTATGGCCTATGGGCATTATTATATCATATCTCACCACAATCTACTTGTACAAGAAAATATTCGTCGTTGAATTTAAGCTTTCTACACGACTGCTTAACACCAGAGTTCCTCAACAGTATATGACATACAGTTTAACTTAATTTGAATCAAATTTTGATATCATGATCAACATATCACAAGTGAAAGACCATATGGAGGTTTATCTATATTTGCGATGAGTTATTGATAGTGTTTGAGCATGTGATGCTCAAGTTTGAGTTTGTTTTTGAATTTGAATCAATTTGAGGCGCTGTCAGGTCAGGGCGGCACTACAGGCCTTGGAGTGGTGATAGTGCTGGCCTGCGGTAGCACCAGTCGTAGGAGTGGTAGCTTTTTCACAGAGAGGTGTTCCTCTGGGGTTTAGTAAAGCGACACTACCGGCATGCTAAGAGCGGTAGTGCTGAGGGAGCGGTACTACCGACTCAAAGGCGCGGTAGTTATTTTTCAGAGTAGGTATCTGTTGGGTTTCAGGGATATTGGCACTACCGGTAATAGAGGGCGGTAGTACCAGCCGAGTGGTATTACCGGCCCCAGGTTGGCGGTAGTATCAGTTTTCCAGTGAGATGTGAATTAAATTTTATTGATTTAATTGTATATCATTGTGAACAGTGCTATGTGATGTGTTTCTTGTTTGTGTGGTTGCAGGACTTTGGGGCTAGGTCATGTGAGATGAAGGTGAGATCGGAACTAGCTAGAAGAGCTGAGGTCCAGAACGGTCGAGGGACGCCGGAAGATGATTGAGGCCGGAAAGTAGTTGCAACTCGAGAAGACAAGAAGCCAGAGCATGAAACACTGGTGATGGACTTGGTGGGCAATGACATGGACCGGGACTAGGCTCAAGTAGGAGTTGAGGTTCAAAATGGTCAAGGAAACCGATGCTGCCTGGTGAAGCCAAAAAAGGACATGTGACAGTCAAGTGACTTGGACCCGTTTACAAGCGATGGCAGTTCCGGAGAGTCCTGACACATGAGAGGCTTGACGCAAGTCATTGGGACCACATGGAAAGTGCGAAGCAAGGCGATGCTTTGAGGAGAAGGAAGACCGGTCATTGGAAAAAAATTGGTAATTTATCCCATACCAGCGGTCGAATCGGTTTGGAAAAGTGGTTTAGGACACACCAAAGTGATGTTGGACTCAAATTCGGACTTGTGGAGCGGATTTGACGTCAATGTAATAGCCACTTTGAGAAGCGTGCGTGTGTAAGTGAAAACTCGTTAAGGTTGTTGGGTTTCGGGTTAGCCTATGTAAGAGTGGATGGTATCCACCTTAGTGTCCACGTTTAAGGTTAGGGTTGTTTCCACTATATAAGGAGATGTAATGGGAGTTGAGGACATGAAGCCTTAGACTAAGATATTAGGAGATTTAGGGTTTTCACAAGATTTTGATTTTCTTGTGTGGTGTATGTGCTCCTTGGGAGCTTTGCCCTCAGGTGAGAGGCTTTGTAATCCATTCTCATAATTTGAAATGAAATCAAAATTCGTCCTCGAGTTTTTACCTCATGTTTGATCTTCTCCTTGCTTTACTCTTGATATTTTTTTGTGGTTTCTATCTTGCTTGATCTTGTCCTGCCAAGGATGAATGATTGATGGATATATCCTCTATAGGTCATCCCCCAATCATTTAGGTAAGCCTTTTCTTGATCATCCAAGTTTATTCAAGAAACCGATTTTTGTTTGAGAAGGACGGATTTGAGGTAGATCTTGATCTTGGTCGTTTGGGGGCAATATTTTTAGAATTCTTACTTGTTGTGATATGTGGGAGGTCATCTAAGATCATGCTGATCATCAAAACCCCACGAGCAAGCTCAGGGCAAAGTTTTTGCTTTTGATCCGGTTTTAGTGCTACCTTCAGTAAATTAAAAAAAGATCGGAATTTTGACATCAATTCTTACTATTGAAGGTTGGAATAGATTCCTGACACCTATAGGAAGGTGCATACAAAGTTTCACGGGTTTTCGATCAGCCAATCAAAAGATACACCGATATTTGTTCTTGAAGTCGTGTTGATTACTGTTCATTTTACTGTTTTTTACTATTCACTAGCACACCGCTACAATACCGACAAGTACCTGGGTTACTGTTCATCCTAGCACTGCCGGCCTCTGTAGCGCGGCAGTGCCGCTCCAGAAATGATTTTCAGGAGATTTTCTTCTACCGCTCTTTTGAGGTCTTAGGTGGTTTTGGTTGTATTCTTTATGGAAAAAATTGTTGTGTGACCATTTTCGATCCTTCAATTGGTATCAGAGCCCGGTTTTGCTCCCTTTAGATCTTGACCGGTCTCGAGAGCCATGGCGTCGGATAAGTGTTCCACCAAGTCTCCAATCTTTTCTAGGGTGGATTATCCTTTTTAGAAATCTAGGATAGAGTCATACATCACTGCCTAGGGTTTCATAATATGGCAGAAGGTGAAACTCCCGTATATTGTTCCTGCCGATGAGAACATCAATGCCGCGAATATGGCTGACGTTGAGGCGAATGTTAAGTCAAGGAACATCAATGAGTATGACCGGATCTCTCACTTACGATCTGCACACGAGATTTAAGTGACCCTCGATGCTTACCATGAGGGCACTACTCAAATCAAGATCGTGAGGCAAAATCTGTACAAGCGTGACTACAAC
The DNA here is from genome assembly GCA_036346275.1 of Otatea glauca. Lineage (NCBI taxonomy): Eukaryota > Viridiplantae > Streptophyta > Magnoliopsida > Poales > Poaceae > Otatea > Otatea glauca. The sequence goes on from CM070715.1 coordinate 25,264,886, forward strand.
AAGTTCGAACAGCACGCTGGGGAGTTTTCGGATGAGTGCTTTGGTTGTTTCACGAAGATCCTGAGCGATCTCTGAGCAGTTCGTACCACATACCCTGACTCAGATAATGCTCGGTATTTTCTGACGGCACTCGATATTCGAGTTTGGGAGATGAAGGTAACCTCCATCAAGGACACCACGAACTTGTGGACCTTGACTTTTGATAGGATTTATTCCCGACTCAAGACTCATTAGATTGACGTCATCTCTCGCAAGACGAAGTTACAGTCGATGGTCCTGGTCACCGATCCCGCTTCTGAGAGTTCTTCCAATTTTTCCCTTTACTCTCTTTGTAAGATAAGCGATGATCATCTAGAGAGATTTCAAGGAAATGAGCTCGTCCTCTTAGCCAGAAAGTTCTCCCACGCATACAAGAGGGTGAGAGAGAGGAGGAGAGGTGGATCTCACCTGCTTCGAGTGTGGTGGCCCCAACCAGATTCGAGCCAACTGCCCTAAGCTGGAGAAGGGCAAGAATGATCACGGCGGTTCTGAGGAAGATCGACTACACCGACAAGAACCGCAGCAAGAAGGCTCCAGTTCGTGATCCTGCGCATGAGAAGAAGTACCGTAACTTCTCAAAGAACAAGAAGCTCTTCCACCGCATCCTCGCCGCACTCACCGACATCAACCTCTCCGACACCGAGACATTGAGTAACAAAGGAGAGGATGATCCTCAAGAGAAGATGAAGGGCGGTGACAACTTTCACCGGCATCAGCGACACCGAGCTCTACAGCGAGTCAGATGAGGTACCTTCCTATGATAAGCTTAATGAGGCATTCTGTAAGTTAGGAAGATTTCATGCTAGAGCGAGGGCTAGGTGTTCGGAGCTTGAGAAGAAGGTAGATGACATGTTACGAGAGATAGCTTCACTTAGATCTTCTTCCTCCCGTGACGATGATTGTGTGCTCTGTGATGCCGTGCTTGTGGAGCTTGAGAAACTAAGTACCCTGCATGATAGTGTGCTTTCTGAAGTAGATGTCTTCTTAGAGGGAAGAATGTAGCTATAGTACTACTGATGCTATTCCTGCTGATGCTAGCTTTCTTCATGTGTATACTAGTCTTTCTTGTGAAAATTGCCCTAAACTGTTTGCTGAAATTGATAATATGAACACTCACCTTAGGAAGCTTTCTGTTAGGAATGATGAACTTGAGAAATATGCTTCTAAGGATCCAGTTAGCTCATGTGAGGGCTATAGGCAACTAAAACTTTACAATGATGCTTTGAATGTCAAGTGTGATAATTTGACCAAGGACCTACTAGCTAAATCACAAGAAGGATGCTTGCTATGGCCGAGATTAAGGGGGAGGACATGGGTAGAATCCATGATGAGCTAAGGAAGAAGCTAGAGGCCCAGACCACTAGGATTAGAAATGCTAAGTGCATATCTTGTGAGGCCCTCAAGATTGAGGCAGCCATTCTTAGGGAGAAAAATATACGTGTTGTTCGTTCTTCCTTGTCTGACTCTTCTTCATCTTATTCCCCATGTTTTTCATGTGTCTTTTTCTTTAGGAGTGTGAGTATCTCATGAGCATTCTTGAGAAGTTTGTATGAGGTAAGAAGCTATCAGGGATCGGTAGCCCCGCCGTGTGTAAGCATCCCCCCAGGTCTCGTGGCCGCTTTCCATGAGCTCGGGGGCTTGTCTCCGACCTAGAGGGTGCACTCCCCAAGCCCGGGCCCGAGTCCAGCGAGCTCGGGCTCGAGCGCAAGGACAAGGACCCGATCCGAGCTTGGCACCACGACCTCTACACCTCCCGAGGTAAACGGCATTTGTAATAATTTGTCTTTCCCGTGTAAAAACTCTCCCCTGCGTGGGAATCAGCGCCAAACCTACCCCTGCGTGAGAACAAGGGCCAAGCAACTCCCGTCAACTCTCAACGATTGTCGTCGCCTCTCAGCAACTCCCGTCGACTCACCACGGTCACCTGACGTCAGCCTCGAGACCAGGCAGCGAAGCTCCCAGAGGGCTATAAAAGACAGTGGATCGCCCCGACCTAGAAAAGGGGCCCAGAGAAAAAAGGCACACCTCCAACCAGACTACTTAAACTCCGAGAAGACGCGCTCCCGCCAAGGGACGAAGATACCCGAACTCCCCCTCGCAGCTTCGCTTCTGAGCGGCTCCGAGTTTGGGCCCGGCTTGTATTCCTTCGCGGAGCTTCATATACATCTTTCGCCTCAGGGAAAGACTGGAGTAGAGCTATTACCCGAACTCGGGGGCTCATACCGTTATAAACCTTGTCTTCATTGCTTCTTCCCCGACGTACACCCCGCGACGTGCGCCATTCCCGAACGAGCACGACTTCAGGCCTCACCCTCACACGATCTTCCCCATCCCCCCTCTGCAGTTGGTAGTTCCGATCATCGACATAAGCTAAATCTTATCCTAGACCAGTCCAAGATTAGTAGATTCAATCCAGGTCTAGGATTCGACTACTTGGAGCACAATCGGGCGCATCCTTCCACCATTGTGCATGGCTCCAAGAGTGGAGAGATAGTGGTAGCTCCCAAGGTGAGCATCACTGTGTTTAGGTTTGCTGGGATTGTCCATGAGATCTCTGATCAGAAGGTTGCTCCTCCTGCTACTTTTGTCTTTAGCAAGGCGAAGTATGCATGCACCTTCTGTCAGAAGGATGGACATCTAGTAGGTTTCTATGTCAGACGTGCCAAGATTGCACGTCGTGAGCATGGTCGTGCTCTTAGGGGTATTCAGGGTCATCTCCAGACTCGGAGTGCTCCTAAGACACCCACGGCTTCTAGACAGGGTAGAGTTTTTCTTTTTTTTTGGGCAGCGTTTAGGACTTGGTTTCCAAGCTGTTCCTTCTAGTTTTTATTCTAGAGCTGCTCGTGATCAGTCTCTCCACTGTCTTTTTGATATTCCTCGTTCTTTCCATCGTGGTAGATATTAGCGACATGAGGTGTTTTCTAGTAGGAGATTTGTGCAGCATTATTTGGATGGTATGGCCTTTTCACAATGGCAGGCCAACCCAGGTCTAGCTCCCAGAACTTCTGCTGGTGTTGCTTCTGGATTTGTGAGAGTTGAGCTTCAGAGAGACATTAGAATCCAGTCTTTTGTTCCTATGACTAGCACTTCTGCTCGTCGTGTGATTCAGTATTGGGTTCCCAGATCTACACTTGTTTATCCCAGTACTGATTCATCGAACTCTCGCTTTATGTGATCCAGATTCATTAGACCGGGAAGGGAGATGTTTGGCTTGTGGACTCCGGTTGCTCTCGCCACATGATCGGAGAATCCCGTTGGTTCTCTTCCTTAGCCCGTACCCTAAGTGATAAGCTAATCACCTTTGGGATGCTTCTTTAGGCCATGTCAACACCAAGGGCTCTGTGCGTATTAATGAGAAAAACTTTTTCAAGGATGTTGCCTTGGTTAGTAAGCTGCAGTATAATTTGTTTTTTGCTTCTCAGCTTATCGATGACGACTTTGAGGTAAGCTTCAAGCAAAATGGCTATAGAATTCTCGATTCTTCTGGAGGGTTAGTTTGTGGGATTTCTAAGTTTGAGAGAGTTTTTTGGGCTGATTTTTCTGATTCTTCTGGTGATTCTCTCTGTTGCTTAGTTGCTTCAGAGTCCCGTGTTCTCTCCTTCTGGCATAGGAGACTTGGTTACATTGGTTTTGATCATTTAACTCGAGTTAGTAGCCGTGATCTCATTCATGGTTTGCCCAAACTCAAGATGGTCAAAGATTTCGTTTGCTCTCCTTGCCGACATGGCAAGATGGTTATTACTTCTCATCCTCTAGTCACTATTGTAATGACTGATGCACCAGGATAGTTTTTACATATGGACACTGTTGGTCCAGCTAGAGTGCAGTCAGCGGGTGGGAAGTGGTATATTCTTGTCATAGTCGATGATTTTTTGAGGTATTCTTAGGTATTTTTCATAGCCTCAAAGAATGAGTCTTTTACTCATTTTAGGTTTTTGGTCCGTATCTTGTCTTTTGAGCTCCCAGGTGCGTTATGAGCTATACGCAGTGACAATGGCACGAAGTTCAAGAACTACTTTGAGAGCTTCTGTGAGAAGTTAGGCTTAGAGCATCAGTTCTCCTCTCCATATGTCCCTCAGCAAAATGGCGTAGTAGAAAGGAAGAACAGAACCTTGGTCGAGATGGCTAGGATGATGGTAGATGAGTATAGTACTCATAGGAAGTTTTGGGCTGAAGCTATAGCTACTGCTTGTCATGTGTCTAATCGAGTATTTTTTAGAGCACATTTGCAATGCACTTCTTATGAGTTGAGATATGGGCGAAAGCTCAGTGTTTCTCATTTTCGTGTGTTTGGTTACAAGTTTTTCATTTTGAAGTCTGGAAATCCAGATAAGTTCGAGTCTCGTTCTTCTAATGGTATTTTTCTAGGTTACTCAACTTCTTCTCTAGCTATAAGGTCTGGAGTTGTGAGAGGAATAGGATCATATATACATGTGAGGTGACCTTTGATGAGGCTAGTCTAGGAGCTAGACCTGATATATCAAGCTCTTCTTCCCTCTTGAGACCATCTTTGTAGAGGATGAGGATGATGGATATACGGTGTTCCACCTGATCCAGTCCCCTCTACTTCTGAGGTGTCTTCTATTTTTATCTCTGCACCTCAGGGAGACTAGCCCTTACCTTCACTCTCCTGTAGCTAGTGGCTCTGATCCTGTCTCTTCTGTTCATGAGGTAGAGGCCACTTCTACTTTTAGACCTCCCCGCCACATTCAGCGGTATCATCTACCCGATCAGATGATTGGCGATTTGTTTGAGCGTGTCACGCGCTTAAAGTCTTCACTCTGCCTTTGTTGCCACCTTTGAGTCGAAGGATGTTTCTCATACATTGACAGATGAATATTGGATCAATGCTATGTATGAGGAACTTGAGAGTTTTGAGAGTAACAAGGTCTAGCAGCTTGTTGAGCCTCTATCTGGTTATAATGTCATTGGGGCTAAGTGGGTGTTCAAGAACAAGCAAAGTGAGGATAGGGTTGTTATTAGGAACAAGGCCAGGCTAATTGCACAAGGCTTTACTCAGGTTGAGGGTCTTGATTTTGAAGAGACATTTGCCCTTATAGCTAGACTAGAGGCTATTAGAATCCTGCTTACATTTTAGCATATGAGGGTTTCAAGCTTTATCAAATGGATGTTAAGAGTGTATTCCTCAATGGATATATTGAGGAAGAGATTTATGTCAGGCAGTCTCCAGGATTCAAGAACATCAAGTACCCAAATCATGTCTTCAAGCTTTCTAAAGCTTTGTATGGACTTAAATAGACCCCTAGAGTTTGGTACAAGAGGCTTAAGTCTTATCTTTTTAGTCATGGTTTTGATATAGGTAAAGTAGACATGACTCTATTCATGAGACACCATGATGCTCATTTTCTTCTCTTCTAGATTTATGTGGACGATATCATCTTTGGTGGCTCTTCGCACTCTTTTGTGTCTCAGTTTTCAGATGTGATGATCACAGAGTTCAAGATAAGTATGATGGGCGAGTTGAGCTACTTTCTTGGCTTTTAGATCAAGCAGACTCGGGAAGATATTTTCTTGCATCAAGGCAAGTAACTCAAGACCTCCTGAGATGCTTCGACGTGACTGATAGTAAGCCAGTGATGACTCCTATGATTACCACTGTTGTCCTCGAGTCTAATGAGGATGGTGAGCCAGTTGATTAGAAGGAGTTTAGGAGCATGATCGACTCCTTGTACCTCACTGCCACGAGGCCGGACATACAATTTTTGTTGTGTATCTGTGCACTCGATTTCAGGCTTCTCCTCGTGCTTCTCACCGCTAGGCGATGAAGCGCATCTTCATATACCTTCGAGCTATCATTGACTATAGTATTTGGTATTCTTCCTCTTTTTGTCTGTCCCTTAGAGCCTTTTCAGATGCAAACTTTGCTGGCTGTAGGATAGATAGGAAGAACACTTCTAACACTTGCCAATTCATTGGCATTTCTCTTGTTACTTGATAATCTAGGAAGCAATCCGGAGTTACACAGTCCACCGCTGAGGTTGAGTACGTTGTAGTAGCCAGTTGCGGTAGTCAGGTGTTTTGGATGAGATCGACCTTGCGGGACTTTGGGTTAGACATAGATAGTGTTCCACTTTTATGTGATAACACTTCTACCATTTGCATTGCCAAAAACCCAGTGCAGCACTCCAAGACCAAGCTATAGACATTAAATATCACTTCCTTAGAGATCATGTGAAGATGGGTGATATAGTGCTCCAATTTGTGGAGAGTGACCACCAGATTTCCGATATGTTTACCAAACCTTTGGATAGCTCTAGATTTGTAGCTTTGAGGGGAGAGTTTGGAGTTGTGTGCCCTTACGGCATCTCTTAATCGGGAGTTGGTTTTGTATATTATGTATTATATATGTTTACCTCTAGCATTTCCTTTATTTTGCAACTTCTAGGTGTTTTTGGGCTTTGGTTTTAGAATCCTGAGTTCACTTTACTTAGACTTCTAGTATGCTTTGCATGGATCTCTCATCTTATGCTATAGGTTTCTATCACGAACAATTAGTTGTTCTCTCTTCTCTCTAAATATAGTTCCCTCACAGTCTTATAGGTCTAGCAAGTGTTAAGCCCCCTGGGTAGACAGGGTCTGTGTGTACTCTCTAACTTGAGTTTTAGAGTCAGCTTTCCTATATCAGTCATTGGGGAAGATGAGAACGAGTCTGAGCTATAGTGTTCTCTATCATTTTTTCTATGCTCAATAGCCACCCATCTTGCAGATTCTTGGCTTCTTTTCCTCATTCTGTATTTTTGGTTTTCGTTGCGTTCATTTGGGAGTTCTCCGAACTTAATTCTGCTAACAACTCAACTTGAATCAGAATTTAAGTTTAAAATTGATTCACTTGTTGAGGGAGAGTTAGAGAAATTGTTCATGCATTGCATATAAACTTCATTTTCTATTTTAATGAGTTTTGTCTATTATGCAAATGAGTTGTCATTCATGCTATCCACCTTGCTACTCTTCTGAAGATCATTGCTAGCTTAGCCATGTCTAAGTTCATTTTCTTTCATCATGCTAAGCTTGCTAAAAATAAAAATTGAGCTTTAATGAAAACTACATGGAACTTGTAGCTTTTACTTGCTATGTTTCCTCACTAGGTACATATGCCATAATTTGTGAAATCTTGAATTTCTACTAGAGTTCCTATAGCAATTTGGGTGAAGCTAGATTGATCCATACTAGAGTCCTTCACATGCTCATGAATCTAAGTGCTAAAATGATCAAAAATTGACTTTTGTGTGCAAATTGATCTCAACACTTTACATTCACAAGGCCGCTTCCCATTGTACTTGGGATAAACTTGGAATGTATCATGTATGATCAAGACCATTCTTTTAAGAGTCTTTATTGAAATGGTCGACGATGGCTTGAGTCAATCACACTTAAAAAATGCAAATAAAAAAAGAAAAGTGGGTAAAGAATGCAAATAATATCAAATATTTGCACCCCACTATGTGCGTTAAAGTTTTAAAATAAAAATTTGCATTAAAGATGATTGAGCATGAAGGATCTTTTATGCACATCTAGCTTTCCCAAAGTGTTGACTCGGTTGAATTCTAGGTCTTTCATTTGATCCATTATATGACTTTGCTTCTAGTTTGAAGATTATGTTAAGTGTTGCAATTGTTAAAATCATGCAAGAATGACAGTCTTATTTGTGCTTGCTAGTAAGGATATTACAATTTGCACATAGATATGTCTTAGATTAGCATAATCTGAACATGAGTAGCTTGGTGTCATACTTTATCTATAATGTCACTTGGATAATCTTCAAAGCTCTTTAGGATGCATTTCATACATACATGTTGATAGGAGGAGAAAATGTCATCGTGATGCCTATATTGCCAAAAGGAGGAGAAATTGTAGAAAATGCATCATCAAAAGGTGAGAAAAATGAATGAATCTTGATTCTTATGATCTTGATGAAATTTGCTAGTTCTTAGGATCATAAGTGTATTTTTGAGCTTTTGTGAGTTTTTATTGGATCTCTAGAACTTTTGTAAAAACCTTGTTCTTTATATTGGCTTTCTCTAAAATCCTTCTTATCAACTTGGTCATGATCTTATTTCCTCTTGCTTTGGACGAAATGAGGCATTGCAATCAAATTGCTTTCTTCTTTTGCTTTCAAACTCAAATTTATGCCTTTTATGGTGTTTGTCAATATACTCATAAAGGGGGAGATTGAAAGACCATGTGGAGGTCTATCCATATTTGTGATGAGTTATTGACAGTGTTTGAGCATTTGGTGCTCAAATTTGAGTTTGTTTTTGAATTCTATTTTGAATTTGAGCAATTTGAAGTGCTGTCAAGTCAGGGCGGCACTACCGGCCTTGGAGGTGTGGTAGTGCCGGCCAGGTGGCATTATCAGCCTATAGTAGCATCAGCCATAGGAGCGGTAGCTTTTTCATAGAGAGGTGTTCCTCTGTTGTTTAGTAAAGCGGCACTACCGGCGTGCTAGGAGCGGTAGTGCCAAGGATTGAAATCTCGATTTCGCTATAAATATCGTCCTTGGCCGGAGAACGAAATCTCAGTGAGATCTTGCCATTTCAAATAAATTTCGACCGAAATGCAAAAACAGAAATTCAAATCCGGTTTTTTTGCCACTGGTAAGACCGAGATCTCGGCCGGTTTTGCCGAGCCGAGATCTCGGCAAAATTGGATGGCATGAAATCCAATCTAAACGAAGTCAAAAAAATTTGAAATTTTTTATGGAGATCATTGACGCATTTATTATGTTTTCATAAAAATTTCAGATAATTGTGAAGCCTGTGGAATTTGTAAAATTCAAATATTACTACTGTCCTGATAAAACACTTACCGGCAATTTTGAACCGAACGAAACATAAGACAAACCATGTTAGAAATATTTGTAATTTTTTGTGCATGGTTTTGACATATCAGTTAGCATCATGCGGTCATCGACGACGCTGGACTGTGCAAGCTGGGTGGCAAACTGTCGGGACCCGAATATGCAAATCCGAACCCTCTGTGTATACTACACTAGTCCAGGATCACGCTAGTGCACACAAGCTCAACATAGATGTATATCATAATCATACACAGTGGGTACATAATGAAAGACATCATATATTAAATAATGCTAGTTGAATGACCTTAAGGTCAACATACATGACTATGCCTCGCAAGGCTAAACAACAAATTAAACTGTAGTGGAACGAAAACGTAGATAAACCCCTCAGTATACTACAGGCAATTGACAAGGCTCGCACCCTAAACATTCGTCTCTTCATAGTACTCCTCCTCCAGCATGGATGTAGACTCCTCAACTGTTGATGTTATTGTGGACAAGGGTGAGTACTTAAAGCCCTCAACAAGTTGTGCACAGAATGTAATTCTAACATATCTATATGCAAGGCCTATTCCAAAGGAAAAGGCTAACAGGGCTATTTTGCAATAAAGCAGTATTTATGAACAAGTACAATAAATAGATTGTAAAGACAGTAAAACAAATAACAGTAGTAGATAGATTCAGCATTTCTCAAGTAAACCAAGTTTTCCATTCCTTAATCAAGTTCCAACCTCCCATGGCAACCTGCCATCCATCCCAAGTTTTTATTTTATTAATCTCTAACCCTTAACTGTAATTCCCGAGCATTGCTCAATACCGCGAGCACGGCTATTCGAATAGTTTTACACTTTGCAGAGGTTATGCATTTTACCCACACGACATGATCGTCTCTTGTTGCTATGCAATTAACACACTTCTTTTAGTGTGTCGGCGGAGAGATCATGACAAAGCGTTTACAATGCACTACCTTAACCTAGTACTACTCGCTAAGGTTTCAACACTGGTGGGTCTGAAAACCACATCCAGGCCCCCCCTCTTGTGCCATGTGAGTTGCTCCATAACTCGGGAACTCACATCGCCATTGATAGTACCAAGCTAAGACATTGCAAATTAATCAGCTAGGCTGTCCCATACCAGACATGTGGTTGCATGATTGACTCAGGTCAAAAGCTTGTAAGGTTAAGTCCTTATGGTGATTAAAGCAAGACTTTCACATACCCTCTGCCCATCGGGCCCACCTTGGCATACTCACCCCTTGTCACTTGCCCCATCGAAGTTATTACCACCCAAGTTAATTACCAAGCACCACGTGCCATCAACAATTCAACATCGTTGCGTGACATGACTCGCCAATACAACTCAATCTCATTGTGTGATCTCACATGACACACAAGTTCATATCATTGTTCCATATTCCATTAGTAAAGATTAAACATTGATGATTCAAGTACATGTGATGACGTGGCATGGCTAAGCAGCTAACACGGTCTAACCATCCCATGTTGATTTTAGTATTAACCAACTATAATGAACCAACTAGGGTGATAATAGATCATGGCATACAAATGACAAGGTATGTTATAGATCAAAAGGTATATTAACTAAGTCCCAATTTAATTTGAAACAATTGTATACTTGAAATATTATGCAATAGGGTAAGACAATATAGCAGTTTTGCAAACATAGGTTCAACATGATCAAAGCACAACTTGCCTCACGAAAGCCCTTATTCTTGCTTTGGACCTTGGTCTTGAGTCGATAGATCTTCCTCGGATGCGTCGCACTATTCAACGTCTACGTGAAACGAAAGAGAAAGTCAAATAAATACCAAAATATAGAGAAAATGAACTCAAAAAATCAAATAAAATTCACCATTAGATATATCTCAATTTTCAAATTTTTAGAAATTTGAATCACCTCAATCGGAGCTCGTATGAGGGAGAACAGGCTCGTGGAAGATAAAAAATCATATAAATCTGAAAATTAGAAAATCAATAATTAGCCAAATTATTTTTATACTGAAAATCCGATTTCATGCATAAAGCTGATGTCAGCACCGCCCCGACCAATTGGGTGGCGCCACATTGCCTTGGTCTATGGACCCGGTCCATGGTTTGGATCTGATCCACCATGGACCCGGTCCACGACCCTTCGGCATCAGCGCTGACACGTGGCGGGGCACGATTGACTGCAACGCCGCATGAACTGAGTGCTCCGATGGCCGACACGCGGCTTGCATGCATGACTTCCGCCGGATCGGATGGTGGTGACCACAACGAATCGTGGCAGAATCACAATGGTTCGACGAAAATCGAATGACGGGGAGCGATGACAAAGGTGCGTGACGGCGGAACGGCAGGTTCTCACCGAACTTGAAGGAGACGACTCAAACAACGGTGCAATGGTGATGACCAGGCGACAAGGGATTGCGGATCTGAAGCTGTGCGACGTGAAGATCTCAGATCTGGAACCCAAGTTGCGGAAGAAGTCTTGACGGCGACGAAAACCGACGCAAACCGAAGAACGCTGCGCTTCCAACTCCGGTGAGCTTAAAAATACAAACGGTGGCGATTCCCTCAAAACCACACCAGCCAATCTATGCGCAAGAACACGACGGCCTCGAAACGGGTACTAACAAGGCTTTTAAAGGCCTAGGAGTCCGTGTTTAGCACGAGAAACCGAAGCGTCTCGACGGAGGACTCCGATAGCGTGGCGGCGACGGACTCCACGAAGACGACATTGGATAGCCATCCACGTGGCGCAATGAACGGCGCGATGCACGCTTTTACGATTTGATCTGAGCCGTCCACAAAACTAACGCTCGAGATTGACTAGGGTTCGGACTAAACTCTGACCATCAGATGAAGATCCAACGGCGAAGATTCACAATATAGAACGTGGGCCGAGCGGCGGGCCAATGCGCACAGTAACGGGCTTCGACCCAATACTGATTTTGATTTTTAACTGGATTTTTCTTTAAAAACAATTCCAATAAATCATTTAATTAATTTTAAGCAATAAAAATATCAGGAATAATCCAAGAAAATTATCATAAATACTTTGAGACATTTTTAACTCAAATAAAATATTTTTAGCCAAACTTTATATTAATTTGTCTATAATTAATTAGTTTTCACAAAAGACTAATATACTTAAATTAAAATACATTCAAATTAATCCTAGGAAAATTCTCAAAAATATTTTGAGACTTTTGGAATGCAAATTAAATATTTTTGATAAAACTTTATTTTTAATTTATTAATAAATAAATACTTTTCTCAAAAGACCAGTATACAAAATATTTAATAAATACAAATAAAATCCAATAATTTCAGGGAATTTATAAAAATATATGAATAACACACTAACTTAAATAAATGGCAAAATTTGGGATGTTACACAAACCGTCCCCTCATAAGATGGTATACATGAGCTTCCCGTATGGCCTGCACCGTAGTACCATCGTCATCAGCTATAATGCCTAGTGCAGTAGAAAGTGCTCCCATGTACTGCGGAGTGCTACATATATTGTACGAGAACTGAGATCGTGAGTTAAGCACGGAGGCTGTAATGGACAAATCATTGTATAGTTAGTGTAACAGATGCGAACATTGCATAGTTAGCATAACAGAACTGAACATATTAATTTCACTGACCTGCTTGCACGAATGTGGTTTCCCTTATTTCGGTAAACCTCTTTTCCAAGACTTGCAAGAATATCATGTATTGCTCTCCGTGCTCCCGCAAGAGGTTGTTATACTCATTTCGCACAATCGTGTACTGCATCATGACACCACTGATCGTTGGTAACTTGTCTTGATCTGCGAACCTCAACATCTTGTACAAGGGTTCTACGGCCAAGACGGTCCACTCCCAAAACTCCCTGCTCAGGAGGTGGTCATATGCATACTTGCCCTCCTCCATTGCAACCCACCTGCTACCTGTCCAGTCAGGATGTGTCATCCACTGCTGGAACTTCTCCTTTTTTGTGGAAGCTATCCAGGAAAACAAAGGTTGTGCCAAACCTAGTGGAATTTGGCCTCACCAACTCTCCCCCAATATGTTGCCGCATTTGTGCGTGCAGATTTTTGTGGTTGTACATGAATCTGCAAATCCTCTTGGCCTCTCCCACAACCTGTTTGATTTTTGGGACATCACACACGTCTTTCAGCATAAGATTCACAGTGTGTGCTAAGCATGGCTGCCATATAATCCGTGGGTACTGCACTCGTAACATCTTGCATGCTTTCTTGAAGTTGGCACCTTTGTCAGTAACCACCTGCACGATGTGCTCTACCCCAATATCCTCGTCCACGACCTTTGTTATCTCACGTAGCAAGTACTTATGATCCTGGACATTGCCTGTGAATGAACAAGCCAGAAGGTAGTATTGTGTCATTCACGGTCTTATGGAAGAGTAAAAACTGAACCGAATGTTGTACCTGTTGCATTGATAGTCTTATGAAAGAACATGACCCCATTGCAGTACACCATGAAGTTGATGATGCTCTGTTGAGTAGGTTCAGTCTAAGCGTCACATATTACTGTAACACCAAATGTGGATCAATCGTCCTTGAACCTTCGAAGGTACTGGATAATCTCTTGCTCGTTCTCATCCAGGTACTTCCCGTCTATCTCATGGCCCCATGGTGCACGAAGCCCTGGGCCTAGCTCCTGCGTCAGCTTGACTGCACCTATCCATCGCGGGCATAAGAGGTTAGTACAATCATCACAAGAGTTGTAACTTATGAACATATGATCATTTCGTACCTATGAAATATGGGCACTCGGTCTTCCTTCCTGAAATTGCATTAGCATGGAACCACTTGGACCATGCCCTCCCTAGCTTCTGCCTCCCCCCTGCTTGAATGCAGTGTCAATACGGGGTTGCTGCGGGGCACCACTCAGTGCGAGGTCTGGATCGATGGAGGTATGGCTTTCTCGTGTCGATTTGGACCTCCCGAACATTCTGCTAAGTAGATTGGACCGAGGTCCTCGCTGCACCACTCCCAGACCCCGAACCTAGGGTCAAACCTTGGCTCCTGAGATAGACCTCTTCTTTGGAGGCCCTGATAGCCATCTTGAGCTGCTCCTGTTCTGTACGGTACTCTGTGGTCAAGGTGGCCTGGTTGTCGCAAGCCTCCTCCTTACGGAGGTGCACCACCTCCTTCTCCTTCTTCTTCTCCCGACCTCCATGGAGGTCAGCGAGCATGGCCTGCCTAACCACTTTAGGCACGCTTGGGCAGCCCTTCACATCGCTGGCGCGGCCAACCAGATGTTCCTTCAGACGAGTCACCCCTCCACCCTTTAATGACATGCCTACAGTACTTGCACTTCACCTATCTAGTCCAACGCGCTCCCTATGGTCCCATATGATACCCGCACAATCTGCCATCACGAGAACTACAACGAAACACAAAATAAGTAGTACTAGTTCAATTCAAAAGTAAGACATTCCAATTTACAAAACATAGAAATATGCATTGATCATTCATGACATTTACAAAACATACATATATGCATCCATCATATCGATCAATTTTCTGTGCAGTTAGCAACAAAAATCTTCATTAGCATGTTGGAAGATCATAGGTCTTTTCTCTTGCATGGGGATAATGCTCTGTGTTTTACTGCTTTGTACAAAGCTTGGTAGTTAAAGAACACAAAAGAGATTGAAGTGGAAAAGGCAGTGGAATTTTTTGTATGACAAAAGTGAGGAGAGTGGCATGAGGCTATGAATTAACCACCATGAAGGTGTTGTCTGCAAAGAGGATGGGAAAACACAATCATCCCATCTCACATGCCTCCTTCCCTCCAATAAAGTACCAGTATTAGCTAATTGATTGCTCCCCTCTTGTATCAATTATCTTATCGGTTACAGTAGTACTCAACTACTCATGAATATATATACAGCTACAGTAGTACTCATGGTATACGTATTCAATGACCCAAAAGCATACAGATTTCGTAGCTACTACTTGTCATTGTCTCTGTATAAACAGGTTTATCTCTGGGTTGATGCAAAGTAATGTGCTAACATTTCTATAGAAAATATTCCAATTTTTGCACACCCAAAAAAAATTTGCTTACCGAGATTTACCCTTCTCCGGGCGAGATCTCGCTGTTTTGTATCGAGATCTCGAGTTATTTGGCCGAGATTTGGTGCTTTCTCGCCGAAGATGGCCGGAATAAGGCCAGAGATGGCCAGATTTTGGCCGAATTGAGAGGAGAACAATGAGGGAGAGTTTTTTGCTTCAGGAGAAGCTGTTGGCCTATGAGAGAATGAGTAAAGTGAGCTAGGCGTGTAGTGAATGATTGAGGTAGAATAAAAATAAGTTAGAATGGTATAGATAAATAGAATAATTACTCAAGCCCCTCACACATAACTGGCTCTAGCCTAGTTGGTAAGATCCATAGATTTTGTGCAACTTTTTTGGCATTGTTCTGAGCACGCAAAAATGTTGAAAATTTTTGTGGTTAGTTGTGAACCAACCCTAATGTTCCCATAAATTTTTTACGTCATGATCAACCTTAACAAATTTTTCAAAATTGTGACAGTTTACTGCAAAGTTCTTAGGACTTTAGAGTGCATGCTTCTACAGTTTATAATTTTTTATTAAGCAATCAAAATAGGTTTAAATTTTTTAAAAACTTTATAGAAGGGTTATAGGAAAATTTATAATATCTCCTAAAAATTTTAGACCATGATCACACTCAAGAAAATTTATAAAATTCTGACAATATTGGTGTCTCAATTATATTCAATTTGTTTTTATTTTTTAAAGATAACAAATGAAGTTAAATTTTTTTAAAAGTTTTTATGTATGATCCTACACTTCTTAGGATTATACCATAAATTTTTCACATCATAAAAAAGCATGTACAATGTTATAAAAATCCGATAGTATTTATGCAGTTTTTAAAAAATGTCTCAAAAATTCGGTTTTTCAACAATTTTTCATTCAATATGACATCATTAAGGGTTATTGATCAATTTTTGGTCAATTCCGACCATCAAATCACAAATTCCGGATTCAAATACCGAGATTTCGGCGGTATATGGTGGTATCTCGCCGAGATATACCGAGATACTGTAGCAATTCAATTTTTTTTTGAATTTTTCACTCTGGTCGTCATCTCAAATTTCATCCACCTTCGGTAAGCGAACCAGCGAGATTTTGAACCTTGGGTAGTGCCAGGGGAGAGGCACTGCCGGTCCAAAGGCGCGGTAGTTATTTTTCAGAGTAGGTCTCTGTTGGGTTTCAGGGATATCGGCACTACCAGCCATGGGGGGCGGTAGTACCTGTCAAGCGGTACTACCAGGCCCAGGTTGGCGGTAGTACCGGTTTTTCAGTGATATATGAATTAAATTTTGTTGATTTAATTGCATATCATTGTGAACAGTACTATGTGATGTGTTTCTTGTCTGTGTGGTTGCAGGATCGGCAGTTAGGTCATGGTGAGACGAAGACGAGACTGTGACTAGGCTAGAAGAGCTGAGGTCCAGAACGGTCGGGGGACGCCGTAAGATGATTAAGGTCGGGATGTGGTTGCAAGTCGGGAAGATAAGAAGGCGGAGCATGAAGCACTGGTGATGGACATAGTGGGCAATGACATAGACTGGGACTAGGCTCAGGGAGGAGTTGAGGTTCAGAATGGTCAAGAAAGTCCATGCCGCCATGGTGAAGCAGAAAAGGACACGTGGCGGTCAAGTGACTTGGGCCCGTTTGCAAGCGAGGACTGTTCAGGGGAGTCAAGACGCATGAGAGGCTTGGCAGTAAGTCATTGGGGCCATGTGGAAAGCACAAAGCATGGTGATGCTTTGAGGAGAAGGAAGACCGCTCATTGGGGAAAATTAGTAATTTGTCCAATACTAACAGTCGAGGTGGTTTAGAAAACCGCAGTGATGGCCTAAGTGGTTTAGGTCACGCCAAAGTGGTGTTGGACGCAAATTCGGGCTCGTGAAGCGGATTTGACGTCAATGGAATAGCCGCTTTGAGATGCGTTCTTGCGTAAGTGAAAAACCCGTTAAGGTTGTTGGGTTTCGGGTTAGCGCATATAAGAGTGGATGGTATCCACCTTAGTGTCCAGGTTTAGAGTTAGGGTTGTCTCCACTATATAAAGAGATGTAGTGGAAGGTGATGACTTGAAGCCTTAGACTAAGACATTAGGAGGTTTAGAGTTTACACAAGATTTTGGTTTTCTTGTGTGGTGTATGTGCTCCTTGGGAGCTTTGCCCTCAGGTAAGAGGCTTTTTAATCCATCCTAATGATCTGAAATGAAATCAAAATTCATCCTCATGTTTTTGCCTCCAGTTTTGATCTTCTCCTTGCTTTACTCTTGATCTTTTCTTATGGTTTCTTTCTTGTTTGATATTGTGCTGCCAAGGATGAATGATTGATGAATGTATCCTCTGTAGATCTATACTTGGAAAACTTATATAAGGAAAATCTATATATGGAGAGTCTATATAAGACAATATTTATATCCTTAACACCCCTCACAAATGCAAGGCGTATGCAATAACATTGCATTTGGAAGGGTTGATACTAATATAGGAAAAATCCAAAGTCCTATTCTTGAAGTAGTTATCATAGCATCCAACTCTTGAATAAATGAGCTGACGATGGAAAGCCGATAAAGGAGCCGAGTCGACGAAGAAGAGCCGACGGTGGAGCCAAGTCGGCGGTGGAAAGCCGACAAAGGAGCCGAGTCGACGAAAAGATACGAGCCAATAAAAAGAGTCGAGCTAACGAAAGAGCCAAGATGCTAAGGACTTGGATACACGCAACGGAAGCTAAAAATAAAAGACTCAAAGGAGAGCCGGAGCCGAGCCGTCGAAAATCAGAGCCAAAAGCCATGTTGGAGCCAAAGAGCCAGAGCTGGTTTCAAGAAGCCAGAAGGAAAAACTAGAATGAGAAGCCGAAGCGGCTTCGAAGCCGGAGCTGCTTTGGAACCCAAATCGGATTTAAAAGTTTTTTGGGATTAGATTGAAGTTCGGCCCAGAGGATGAGCTTGTCTCGGTCATTTGGATGAGGCAGGCAACCGGGTGAATGGTTGGGTGACCGACGACTTGTGCAGGTGAGGGCGAGCCGGCCGGAGGCCAGCGCGGGCTGGAGGTCAGGCAGCCGGCGCGGTCGTCGAAGGTGACACAACGGATGGCCGACGAGGCGGCACGGAGGCAAAGCAGCGTCGAGGTGGGCAGTCAAAGAAGCAGAACCGCGGAGGCGGGACGACGCGGTTGCCGAGACAGGTGGCCAGCCACGGACGACCGAAGAGGCGAGGTTAGCGTCAAAAGCCGAGGAGGTGGCGATCGGCACATCGCACAAGCGTCGACGCGCGGAGGCCAGAGCAGCTGTCAGGAGCAGGAGGTGTGGCCCTGGAGGTGGGCGGCGCAGATCCGAACGACGCGGATGGATCCGACCCTTCTCATCCCTCAGCTAAACGAGGCCGACAAGGACAAGGGTCGCGGGCCGGTGACGAGGCCGATGAGGACGAGCGGCGACAGAGGAGCCACGTCGACGGGGGTAGCCGCCTAGAGCCGATGCGTCGCGCCTGGAGCGGCATGCGACCATGGAGGCGGCACGGCAGTCGGTGCCGATCTGATGACGCCGACGGCTGACAGCGACAAAACCAGAGAACAAAGCTGCGTGGGTGGCCGGAGGCACCACGAGGAGTCGTAACGATGGAGCGCAATGGAGGCCGACGCAACAGTAGATGGAAAGGAGGAGACCGCCCCTGGTAGGGGAGATTTCTTCTCCCGGGGGCAACGACAGCGGAATAAACAGGGTGGCGGCTAGGGATGGCGCAAGTGCACGCCGATAAAACCCTAATCCTAAAACCTAAGCTCTGATACAATGTTATGAATAGCACTTGTTGTATTCAATATAATGCCAATGGCCAGTATATATAGTTGCACAAGCGGGAATAAAAGGAAAGCCTATATAAGGCAACACCTATACTTAGAAAACTTATATAAGGAAAACCTATATATAGAGAGTCTATATAAGACAATATTTATATCTTTAACAAGATCATCCCCCAATCATCTAGGTGGGCCTCTTCTTGATCATCCGATTTTCTTAAAGAAACTGACTTTTTGTTCGAGAAGGAAGGATTTGAGATAGATCTTGATCTTAGTCATTTGGGGCAATCTTTTTAGTGTTTTTGCTTGATATGACATATAGGAGATCATCTAAGATTATCAAAACCCTACGAGCAAGCTCAAGACAAAGTTTTTGCTTTTGACCCGATTTTGGAGCTACCTTCGGTAAATTCAAAGAAGATCAGAACTTTGACATCAATCCTTACTATTGAAGGTTGGAATAGATTCCTGACATCTATAGGAAGGTGCATACAAAGTTTCGCGGGTTTAAGATTAGCCGATCAAAAGATATACCGATTTTCGTTTTTAAGTCATGCTGATTATGTTTATTTGTCTATTTTTACTGTACAACGGCACTACCGCTACAGTATCTGGTAGTATTGGGTTACTGTTCATCCCAGCGCTACAGGTCTCTATTGTGCGGTAGTGCCGCCCTAAAGCTGATTTTCGAGAGATTTTTTATTCCGCCCTTCTAAGGTTTTGAGAGGTTTTGATTGAATTCTTTAGGAGAAAATTATTGTGTGATCATTCACCCCATCTGATCGGTATTTCTGGTCCTTCAGCAAGACCATCTCAAACTGATGGACAACTTATGCCAAGTTACTTGTCAGATGGTAAAATGGTGCAGCGCAAAACCGGTAGTTTTGGCGCTTTCCTATGGGAAGATATACGAGGGGGCAGGTTTTAAGTACATCCAGCAGTCCTTTGAGAATGGTACTTTGCATCTCATTGGTTTGCGATGGAGGAGTACACTCGAGGATTGATCAGCTGCAGGTTGATAACCCATTTTTTCGAAACATTGGCCATCTGTTATACGAATGGTTTTTAACGTTTTGGCTCTTGTAGCTGCTTCTGAAAGGGGCCAGTAGGTTCATATCCTTACAGATGGCCGTCACGTATTGGATGGTAGCAGTGTCAAATTTGTGGAAATGCTTGAGAATGACCTTGCTAAATTACGGGAGAAGGGTGTGGATGCAAGAATTGCATCTGGTGGAGGCAGGATGTATGTTACAATGGACCGTTATGAGGTATACATGTTAGGCATTTCAGTTGAGAGAGTTCAATTGCTAATTTGCTATATCTCACCGCTTTGCAAATCAGTCAATTATGTTTCACATGCTAGTCACATTTCTGAACATAGAAAAGAATGTTCAATCAGTTGCTGAATCTTGTATGCAAGTTCATCTTGCAAATTTGTGCAAAGCTTTTTTTTATGTAAATCGTAATATTATGCCAAAACATGACAAGTGATGCTATTTTCGAGCAGTACTTTAATGCTTTCTCTCCTAATATAAGTTGTACAAATCTTAAAACAAACGAAAAGACAATTGTCAAAAAGAAAAGCATGAAAGCACCTAGGATAAGGGTCCGAATTCTACAAGGAAGAAGAGACCTTTTCCTATTTGGATTGTTGAATCTTATTCCGATTCTTAGGGCTGTAGGTTTAAGTATAAATTCCTATTTAGTCCTATGTTTTGCAAGCAAGAGAGCAAGAAAAATAAGAAATTGTGTTAGTTGTGCCGCACCATCAAAATCTTTGTGTTCATGAGTTGTTGTGTTTGATTTTTTTACTATCGTAAGTATGAGCTATTTCGGGTCAAAACCAACAATTCATATCTCCACTGACAGCTGTGTTATTTTGCAGAATGACTGGCAAGTCATTAAGTGTGGTTGGGATGCACAGGTTCTTGGTGAAGCCCAACACAGGTTTCAAAATGCCCTTGAAACTGTGGAAAAGCTCAGGGAGGATCCAACGTTGATGACCAGTATTTACCCCCCTTTGTTATCATTGATGAAAGCGGGAAACCAGTTGGCCCTATAGTGGACGGGGATGATGTTGTGACACTTAATTTCAGAGCTGATCGGATACTGATGCTTGCAAAGGCTCTAGAGTATGAGAATTTTGACAAATTTGATCGTATCAGATACCCGAAGATTTGCGATGCTGGTATGCTACAGTATGATGGCGAGCTAAAACTTCCAAGCCATTATCTTGTTGCTCCCCCAGAGATAACGAGAACATCTAGTAAGTACTTGGCACACAATGGCATACGCACCTATGCTTGCAGGTACAGTTCTGTACTTTGTCTTGTCAAAAGTCTTTGCTCTGAATATTCTGGTGCTCTAGCATGCTAGTAACCATCACCGCTTTTCATTTTTAATTTACAGTGAGACAGTCAAATTTGGTCACGTCACTTTTTTTTCCGGAACGGAAATCGGTCTGGCTACTTCAACCCAAACTTGGAAAAATTCGAAGAAATTCCAAGTGACATTGGTATACCCTTTAATGTACAACCAAAAATGAAGGCCGTGGAAATTGCAGAGAAGGCAAGGGATGCCATCCTGAGTAGAAAATTTGATCAGGTAGTTAATGAATTAAGATCCTGTCTCTGTTAACAAACTACTTAAAGAGTAACAGTCCAAACACTAGTGTGGTCATTTTGTAGGTAAGGGTCAACATCCCAAATGGATATATGGTTGATCACACAGGTGACATTGAAGCTACCATCATTGGATGCAATGCAGCTGAAGAAGCCGTAAAGGTAGATCATATTTGCAGTCCTATCCCTTTTCCTGATATTCATACCGTTTGATAGGTCACCAATTAACCATGCGTAGTCATGCGGATATTTTTCCCCCATTGTTTGAAATGACGTACTTATGGACACAAACTCTCTCATTCAGATTGTTCTTGATGCCATTGAGCAAATAGGCAGCATTTTTGTAGTCACTGCTGACCATGGCAACGCCGAGGACATGGTGAAAAGAGACAAATCTGGGAAACTGCTTCGTGACAAAGACGGGAATTTTCGACCCCTTCGCACACACTGAATCCAGTATGTGCACTTAAGATATGCTTTACCTTTCGTTATAACCTGTGAAGATGTTAGACGGAATGTCAAGCTTGTGGGCTCTAGCAGACCGTCGTTCCTGTTTTGGAGAGCCCCCATCTTGTAGAAACCATCTGCAGATCCCAATCGCCATTGGAGGTCCGGGGCTTGCAACAGGGGTTTAGATTCCGGAAAGACCTTCCGGATGCCGACCTTCGCTAATGTTGCAGCAACAGTCTTGAATCTTCATGGTTTTGATGCCCCTGTTCGCTATGAGCCAACACTCGTCGAAGTTGTGGACAAGTGACGAGCAGTGGGACGCTCTTCGTCATGTACCTGTCTCTGCAGCTCCCAATCTCAATAATTCATCTGCCGCTCGATACAAATGCGCATGCCACAGGCTTCACCGTTTACGCGAGTGATGTATACGCACCCATAAATTTGATCTCCCCTTTTGCCGGTCGCTGCATAGCTGTTTCAGGTATCCTCTGAACCGATTCCTGCCACGGATGCCACGCCCGTGCGTAGTAAATAAATGGAGACGTGCTTCTATGCTTTTTTTAAAAAAAAAGAAGTTGTATAAATATTAAAATATGAATGAAAGATAGATGATGATTACTTACCTCTTCGCTTGCTTATAAGATTTGTGCAACTTGTATCAGGAGTAAAAATGTAGAAACACTGCTCAAATGGATGGCAACTGCTCTATTTTGACAATCTGTCCATGTTACGGAAACACTGCTCAAATGGATGGCAACTGCTCTATTTTGACAATCTGTCCATGTTACGGAAACACTGCTCAAATGGATGGCAACTGCTCTATTTTGACAATCTGTCCATGTTATGGATTGTGCGCTGTGTTTCTGCAACTACAGACCTGCGTTTGTCTAGTAGAGCATGCTACAGAGCGAGGCCGATTGAGCAAGCGTTTCTCACGCAGATCCTCGAGGCTCTCCATGGAATGTTGATGCCCACTGGACAGCTAAAAGATTGTAAGGTAAGTTTTCGAATCTTGCTCGCTCCGAGTGCACCATAGGTTCACAATACGAACAGTTAGGTTAGATCAGTTCGAGCATTGCTGTCTGCATCGCAGATTCACACAACGAATCGTCGGCCCGGCTAAATCTATCATTGGCAGCAGCCTCTTGCCAGCCATGAAAACATGCAAACAAGTACTGGTCACCTCAAATCAGCTCGCAACAAATGTGAAAAATAAAAAATGTACAGGAAGGCAGAAGCAAAGTGTGACATGGGGCCGCCGGGTAGGCAGAGGCTATATCAAACAGCAGGAAACCAGAAGAAAATACAACAGGCTGGCTCCGTCCGATCAATCAATCAATCTCAAACCATTTTTACATTCAGTAGGACCTCCAAGCAAGGAGGGATCGACTATCCAGGTAACTCCTGGCTAAGGAGGCGTGCTATCGAAGCTTCGACTCGTTCGATCTGCTGCTCCGAAAGTTTGAGAGGGAGAAGAATGACCTTGATGCTGGATTTACAAAGGAAACACAGATGTATTAGCATGGTTTAACATTTATTACTGTAGATACGAGTGACCATACTCTCTCTGTTTTTGCTTTGTCAAAATCTAACCTTTAGTTGACGTTGCAACTCCAGGCCTGTCCCGTAGGTTATCCGAGTTCATAGCGTTGAAGCTGCTGGTGGTTGACGGAGCTGGAAAAGAGGTTCCGATTTAAGCATAATTGTAACAGGCAATGCATACCAAAAACACAATGCAGGCAAACATAGAAAAATGAACTACTGTTTCATTTCATAATGCTTGAAATTTTCATCAAGACAAAGTTCTTTCTGGCAATGGGTTCTCTTCTGGAATTTGTTCATATTTCACAGCTATGGATAATGATATGGCTACGACTTCTTAATTTTAACATGTACGTGGGGATGCACTTCCGTTCTCATACTGTCGTCACATGATGGTACATCGTGCCAGGATAAGGTTCGGCGATGGATAAGGGTGCAAATATCGAAAGGCTCGAACAGTAAAGCTATATCAATATCGAGATTCTTTCTACAAAAACTATATTGGATGTAGAAGCTCCCACAAGATTATGGCTGGATAAGGTACCTGATAAGATGCTACTAGTCTTGGAACCATCAAAAGTTCTCCTGCTCGAATTTACGCCGTCACTAGCACCTCTTGATTCTTCTGGTTCATCTTCTCCTTCAGAAACTACCGACGGGCTTGCCCAACCATTAGTGCTGTTGTCTCCTTTGTTTTTCCGAGCAAACTTTAAAAGCCTCTTGAATCCTTTGGGAGAACCTTTATGAAAAACTATTGCAGGTGGGTTTTCAGCATTTCCCCACTCAATAATTTCTGGTTCATTGCTATCAGCTTGCAACATTTGTGACAATGAATGACGGATTCTCGGGCTTGATGATGGCAATGGTGCAATTGCTGGTGAGGTGATATCATCGGCCACTACACTTTCAACCAAATCAGCAACTTCTTGATGCTCAACTTCTACCCAGGCAGATGATGAAATGCCCATGTCCTCGTCAGGAGGTTGGACCTCAATGGTAGAGGGCTCAGCCTGGTCACTGGAGCCCATTTCTGTTGTGGTTAAACTTGACTCCGGCTTTTCTGTTTTTTCAACATTTAAGTCATTATCGAGTGAAATTTCTAAATTTTCATCATGTGCTGGTTGAGCAAGATCAGCCTCCAGTACCTTAGTAGTTGGCTCGGTTGTCACAGGAGTTTGCCCCTTATCTTCAGCTTGGGTAACACTTCCACTGTCTTTTGAAGAATCATCAAGTTGTGGCACCTTACTCTTCACAGCACCAGAACCAACACTTTGACTAATCCCAGTGGTTTTCTTCAAGGGTTTGGATTCTAGCGGTACAACACTGCTTTTCTTTGCGACCTTGTTATACAAGCTTGGCTTCGGCGTTGTGCTTGATTTTTGATCTGAAGCAGGTGAATTTTTAGCCGCTCTGCTTGTCTTTGTTGCTGTACTAGTCTTCTTCTCTTCCTGTCCCTTAATGGCTGGCTTTGTGACAGTCACAGTTTCTTTCTTGTTCTTCACTGGTTGAAGGGTTCTTTCCACCTTTGAAGTTGGCTGAGATGACGAGGGTGCTGTTGGGGTTCTTCTCCTGCTAGTTGGTGTCGATGTTGAAACAGTTCCAGGAGAACTTTTAGTTTTCTGTGTAGTAGTTGCTTTAGTTAAAGACCCACCTGACCATGAACTACGACGGGTAGCAGGTGCAGGTGATGGTTTCGGTGAACTTTTTTTGGCTGGTGTCTTTGAAGTGACTTCCTTTGGCAAGACTGGAGGTGACGAATTTCTTCGTGCCCTTTGTGGAGCAGGTGAATTACGTTTCTCTGTTACGGTGCCAGTTTTTGGGGTCACGGCTGCTTTATTCTGCCCAACTGTTTCCTTTGAGAGCTTGCTGCTTGCCTCCTTTGCTGGTCGCCTTCCGCCTTTCTCAGTTCGAACCTTCGCATCTCGCTTCTCTCTATGCTGACCCTGGAATCCACCTTTCTGCTCATTTCTGGAGATGAGCCCAGCAGCAGTGACATTAGCACCTGCAAACTTTCCAGGCATGACCTCCATCATTTTCATTAACATTTGATTAAGCTCGGCTTCCTTCTGGCGATTCCACTCAGCAGAGGCCGTCGCCCGATCACTGTTTTCCTCCTGCCCAGACTTTGTTTGTTCTGCAGAAATATTAGTATAGGATGACACCACCCTCTCCATTTCTGACACTGTAATGCCATGACTATCAGCATGGAAACTTCCCACCTCAGGTGCAACAACACCGCTTGGCACCGCATCTAGCTCAACCTGTAATTCAGCTTCATTCTTCTCTGTATCGGGAGCCATATTGTTAGATTTACTTTGAGATGTGGAATCTGAGGTTTTTTCTTCTGATTTACTGTTCAAAGAATCACCCATTCCTGCACCCCACCTTCTCAGTACAGACTTAGTAGCAACCAAGCCAGCTTTCTTATTTTGAGAATCCAGATTCTGATCCTTCTGCTTGCTCTCAAAAAGGTTAATAGCATCCTGCACACTCATCCTTCTCACGTTATTGTCAGATTTCCTTGGCGGCTGGTCAGTTTCACCATTGCAGCTACTATTTTCATCATCTTTATCCAAAGGAATTCTCTGACTAGGAGGGAAGTAACTCAGGCTTTTGATGGCAATTGCCGTTGATCTACGAGATCCTGATCTCCCAATTTGAACCCTTCGCATTGGAGAAGCAGACCTCCTAGGAGAAGCGGATCTTACAAGGGGTCGGCTTCTTTCAACAACAGCCTCACTTTTATCACTGGACTCGGAGGAACCATCGCTTTCCATCGACATTTCACGCTCAATTTGTGCAAGCTTTGCTGGGGAGACATTATTGGTAATAGGCCTCTGAATATTGGTCTGGGAGCTGATATCACGATTCTCAAGTGCATCCTCGCCCGTGTCATTTTTCTCAGTAGTATAAGCCTGCTGTGGAGGGGGCTCAGACAGTTGGCAATCCAGGATCAACAATAAGCACCGCATCAACCAACTAAAGCAAATGAGAAATATCAAGAGTTAACTTCTTGTATCACATGAACAAAACAAAGAAATAACAGACTTTTGAGGACATAACATTATAATCTCAAAGCAAGAGAAGTTGGCCAGCTTTCCAAAAGAATGTCAGAATAAGAGACTAGAGGAATTGTAGATGGTACAGGGCACTCCTGTAGCCTACCATCACTATTAGGAGTTTCTAATTGTACAAAAATTAGCGGTCTCAAGTGTATAATGCGCAATGTACCTAAACTCTGATGTCCCAAAATGCTGAACGAAAGCAGATAAATCGGATAATTCTTTATTCGACAAATTGGAGCCAACTGCTCGATTCAATAAGACCAAGATCTCTTCTATCAGCGCTGTGAACCTCAAATCCAATGCTCGAAGCAATTCATTCCTTGCATGTTCAGTCAAAGAAAGTGTCAACTAAAAGAGGGACAAAATAAAGGAGCACGAAAAAGGAAAGACTTTACTTTGTAGCCTCGGAGAAATTTGGGCCAGCATTTTCCTGAAAGTGATTTTTAAGAAATAAAATGTAAGAAAATGAAACATAAAAATGTACAGAAGCAAAAAGCAGCTTGAGGCCTTCACAAGTGGAAATCACCTGTTGTGCTAGGGCAATGGTACTGAAGAAGCCTGCTGCAAAGATGGAATATAATTATAAACTGAGCACTCTACCAATATAAGCCAGGATAATAAAGTATGGCAATGCAAATATCATATGAAGCCCTGCCATGTATAGATGTTTCTTGTAACAAAATAACTTGCAAGGATATAAAACAGCTCCCGTACAAGTTTTAGTGCTTATCTTTGAAATTGCAAATTATCAATCAGACTAAAAGCGTCTGTAGAAGGATGGATTCCCTCGTAATTTGCAGCCGACAACTATTTCTTTTGGTGATAACCAAAAGAATCATGGGTTGAATGAAAGGACTGGTTGTCTATAGCAACTAGCAAGCAATGTAATTCATCAATTGTCAAGCTCAACAAAAAAAAAGAAATGATTTCAACCAGGAATGGCTAATGAGCAACTAAGAGCACCCCAAAATGGTAAAAATGGATCAGGTATACCAAACTAAATGGGGAAAAAAAGCCATAGTGCGTATGCAATAAAAGGTTGCGATGATGTTCAAGTGCAACAAACAATGGAAGAAGCAAATGTTTCTTTGAAAGTACCTGTTAAAGCACCACTCATAAGACTTTGTTGTTCCTACAAAACGAATGCATTTTATTATTAATGGCATCTGCATTCAAATGCTCAAGTGAACTTAACTTAAGTCTCTGTTTTCTTATTTTTGGGCAAACTAGTGATACCTTAGAATAGAAAGATTGATGAAACTTTCTAGTTTCCTCCAGCTGTGATATCTCGTGTAAAATTCCATTCGCCAATTTTGAGGCATCAGACGAATTTATGATATGCAGGAATCTGGTAGGGACGTTCAATTTAATCATGATTAGAACAGAAAGAAACAAATTTCCCAGCAGCAACAAATCTCTCTATTGGAAATACCTCTCTAAGGTGGGTTTTGCGAACCAAGGACATCCTTTTGCATCCCCAGCCAATAAAAGCTTAAAAGAGCCACTTGATGAACAAGGTTGGAACTTTCTGGCATCTTCTAAGTGCAGGACTAGTTGATCAAAAGGACCAGATGCTACCAAATATGTGCTCCCTTTACTACAAGCAATTGCCTCGTACCTGCAGAAGGAAAATTTTCACAAAACAGGGCTGAGTGGAAGTTCCTGTAAAGTTGTGAATCATAAAAAGACTATGTATGGCATACCCATTAACACCAGTTTTCGGCCAAATGCAGCGACAAAAAACACATTAATGGTGAAACAGATATAAGTTTTACATAAATTCAACCAAAAGTATCTTTACGGGTTTCTCACCTGTTGTGGGCCGAGGATACTTGGAAGACAACAGAATCAAGCGCCACATTGCTAGCAACACCCCCCTCCATTTTGCTCACAACTCTGACGTGCGACTAAACGCTCAAATATGTTCCAACTCCTAATTTCTCCGAACAAAATCAGTTCCTTCCACTTCAAAGCCCTGCAAAACAACAGGAAGACCAGCACAAACGTCACTGACCCCGCGAAAGCAAACATATACCAAAGGAAAAAAATGCTGATGTCAAGGACACAGACGCCAATATGCCAACATCTACAAGCTCTCTATGCTTCAACACTAGGATTATACCAGTCGTCTTCCACATCAAGGTAGCAATCAAGTGTAGAGCAAACAGATTCTGCATACACTACCAAACCCAGCCCACACCTCAGTCTGCTTCATAATGATCACATAACACACACAAAAATTACACGACTAAAAGATCAAAGTACGGAATACACTAGCATCATACGCTAGGAGCTTAACCAAACACCAAACGCTAGAATTTATGCCTCCATGTTCACTGTTCATACACTCAGAAGCTTAGACCAGAGCCAAAAAAATTAAAAAAAAATACGAGTAAAACCCAAAAACAAAATTCTGGTACAATCAGTACAGATCTTTCAACCGAGCTGCAAAAACCAAGTACTGGTCGCATTGAATAAAAAAATGCAAACCCTCTCACCGATAGGAAGCTCAGAACCACGGGAAGTCCCGGATCCAAAACCCCAAAACCAATCCTTCAAAATCAAAAATCCAAAACACAAAGCCCCAGAGATCCAGTTCCAGGCCCCCACGATTCGCAAGCACCGAAGCGACAGGAAGCGGATCCTGAGGCGACAGCGCCAGCTCGCCGACCCCCTCTCCCTCACGCTTCGGGCCGAAGCAATCAACCCCCGGAAACCGCACCAGAAACATCTCGGGGGAACAAAACGGCGGAAAAAAATCGCATGAAAGGAATGTCCCACCAGATCGAGCGGCGGCGGCCTCCGCTTCCCGCATCCGATCCGGCGCCGTGCCGATTGGATCGAAAATTCAAAACTAATCAGAAAAAAAATTCTGGGGAAGCTGCAGTGCAGCAGCAGCAGCGAGTGCGAGCGCTTGGAAATGGACGCGAGGAAAAGGGGCAGGTGGGGAAGCGCGGTTTAAATGGCGAGGGCGACCCGGGGGAAATGGCACTGTGGTTTGGAGGTATTTACTGTACTGCCACTAGCGTGGTCTTTTGCGCGGACCATGGCGTGGAGTGTGATTGGGTTGTGAAAAGGAATGGCAATTACGCCCAATTATCCGTGTATTCACGGGTAAAATTTTAATAGAGGTAGGTATTTTTTTTTATTGTCTGTGGTTATGTTAAGTGATTTTTTACTTTGTGGGTAAATAGATACGAGTATAGGTAAGCTCTACTTGTACTCGTTATACCTGTTTACTCGTGAATACACTGACAAGTTGGACCTGCAGTAAAAGAAACCGCCAGACTCCAACTCTCCAAGCCGCATTCTCCAGAGTCTAGATCTCCTCGGTCCCCTCCCCTTGCATTCTCCAGATCTCCTCTGGCCATCCCCAAATCACCTGTCACCCTCCCTGGCTCCCTACCTGGAGCCGCCTCCAGCCAGCCTCCCTACCTAGTGTTGCCTCTTTTCCGCGGCCTGTCGGCCGCCATGCCTCCTCCCTACACCGAGCAGCCTCCTGTCCCCTTCCCTGGCTCCCAACCCCGAGCCGCCTCCAGTCGGCCTCCCTACCCAGAACAACCTCCTGCGTGCGGCGTGCCTGCTGCCCTGCCTCCTCCCTACACGGAGCAGCCTCCCGTCGCCCTCCTGCCACCTTGCCGGCTTAAGATGGTGCCACGCCACCACAACCTGCCCCTGCCACGGGTTTCCCTGACCCATGTCGCCTGCCGCCTACCAGGAGTTCAGGAGATCTACTGTTTGGCTCGCAACCCCAAGGTGATGGATTTTGTTTTGTTTATCCTTTAGTGTAGTTTTCATTTTGATTTGAATCTATCCGTGAGCAACAAATTGATCCATAAGCCTAATTTTCTATTAACAAATAAAGCTAAGTTTCTTGCACGTTACCAAGGTTGAACTGAACTTTGTTTAAGAAAATGAACAGAGTGCTTCACTAATTTCGATCTCAAATAATACATAATCTGAGAAATTAAAGAAACTTAATCGAAGTTTTAGTAAAGCTTGTATAGTTTATTGGGAAACAATCAGCCAAATTAAAATAGAGGAGTAATCTTACTCAATAAAGTTATCATATTCTACTTGTCAATCTTGATAATTGTACCTCCATGAAATCCATTGCCTCACATTTGGTACAGAACCATAAAATCCAAGAATCTTTCCACATAAAACTGAATTTAACAGCCATGAAGGGAGTTCAGAGCTAATCAGTCATTGTCAACATATAATGAAATGTGTATTATTGTTTTGTGATTTGTGATGTGATCTGATGCAAGTTGTGATTGTTCTGTCCATTTTGTTTGTTAGATGGCAACTCCGGCAAGTAGCAGCACTTTGATTCTAAATTGTTGTAGCACTTTGAAATTAGATGTTTCTAAGTAGTAGTACCTGCATCTCTGAAGGATAACATTCTTCCCTGTGAGGCTGTGAGCATTACCTTTTCAATTTTTCCGATGAGTCCATTTTGTGATTTGCTCTGCACAGTAGAGTTTAACGCTTTCCATTGTATTGTTCAAATCTAAATCACATTCATGAAACCACGAAGATTTGTTAGTTACCTGGTTCATATATGGTGTGACTTTTGACATACCTTAATTTTGTAAGTTAATTAATTAATAATCTTGGTCAAAAGCCCAGGTAAATTAATTATTTTAAAATACCTTTGTAGTATTCATAAACAATAGATGACCATCATTGATTGAATTGAAAAACTTATCTTTTCATTTCTTCATCTCAATTAACAAGGGTTTAGTACTACCTTTCTGAAATGGAGGGTAAACGGGTATGCCCGTAGGTGATGGGTATAAGCGATGTTCTTCGCCCATCACCCTTCGCGAGCATAGAGATCTCGGTGGCAGGCACGGGTACGGGCAAGCACTACCCGTGCGTGGCGCGTCCAATTGCCATCATTAGTTGTGAATGAGATGCTTTTATACATGAAAAGAGAGAATATATCCCTATCATTAAACACGCATAGAAAAGTTATTTTTTTCTAATGTGAGCATATCTTTTATGGGTTCTTAGATGTTATATTATCTAATAATTAGATACAGTTGTATATAAACACATCATAAGCACCGGTGCCTAATTAAGTATCGATACTACAAAATAAGCATCTTATCTTATCCTATGTGGCAAGAAAATCAGTTTTTCATCGCTAAGCACCTTACATTGTACATACTCTTGTACATGAGTGCTTAAAGAGAGAGTATACATTCACGTCATCAAGCACACCTATAGAAAAATTATTTCCTCTAATGCAAGTATATCTTTTGTGGGTGCTTAAATGTTATATTATCTACTAATTAGATATAGTTATATACATAGACATATGCTATGCACCGGTGCCTAATTAAATATTGATGCTACGAAATAAACATCTTATCTATTAAGGAAAATAAGTTTTTTATTGTTGCTCACCACACTAGACACTTGCGTCGTGCATGCTCTTACGTGCAGAACAAGTAGTTGATATTTGTACCTGTGCAACGATTCTTTCTATTATGCTTCTTTCATTCACAGACACGTCAATATAACTCTGACTATTAATTTATTTTATAATATATTTATAAAACCTAATAAAATTATAGTACTACTTTTCGAGACATGTGTGTATATAGAAAAATGGTTCCATATTTCTAGGTGTCACGTACTCCTACTCTAAGTATACCGTTTAAATGATATTGTTATACATCTTTATCTTTTTTGTGCATACTCTAATAATGATTATAAGATACTCCAAAGTGAGTTCCATAAAAAATTTCATCATGCTCCACTTTTTATAGCATAATTTATGTATACACTCCTTTTACATATGAAAAAGTGTATATAGCAAAAATAAAGAGTTTCGATGAAATTTTTTCAACTATATTGCTTTGAGGTATCTTATAATTATTATTGAAGTATACCGAAAGTGATAAAGAATATAACATATTCGTTTAAGTGGTACATTACAGGTGGGAGTATGTACACCCGGGAGTACGGAAAAGGTTTATATATACATGGATGTGTATGTATGTATGTATGTATGTATGTATGTATGTATGTACATGCTATTCTGCACCTGCGTGTAGAATAGGCTATTCTACACTCAGTTCATTAAACACGGACCGATCGAGCCACATGCAACTGAACAGTCAGTAGAAACGCAACTAGTAAATGACGCAACCGAAGAGTCAGTGCAGCATTACTAGTAAATGGCTAATAAATACTACTTCTAGTTTGTATATGAATCTTTCTTTCTTTATTTTAGCCATAACTTTTAAATGAGGATGATTTTTGTCTTCAAATTTTGCACGGTTGTAGAATATCACCTCCCCTACGTATGGTCTTTTTTTGAGAATTTTTGAAAATATGTACATCTGATTTTCATAGATTTTATGGTTCACATAGGATATGTTGACTTTTACTATCTATAAAATAACATATTACTCCCTTCGTTGATAAATATAAGGCATATTTTGACTTAGCACAAGGATTAAGGTTGGGGTGAAATTGAGGAAAATATGAGAGGAAATGACTTACGTATCCCTCTTAATTGTCTTGAAAGATGAGAGATAATACTTTATGTAGGTGGTAATGAATAAATGCATATGGTTGAGAGAGAATAAATAAAGGTATATGTAAAAAGACTCATTAAATCTATATGCACGCCTTATATTTTTCAACAAGACCATTCAAACTATAGGCCTTATATTTATCAACGGAGGGAGTACTCACTACTACACAAGATGCTACTGATTTTATAGTTCACACAGTATATATTGACTTTTACTATCTAGAAAATAACATATTACTCACTATTACACAAGATGTTACTATATCCTGTGTAAATCAGTCTTATTATGTAAAATATATTAAAACCACATATACAAGTTTTCAAAAATTCTCAAAAAATTATCATATGTAGGAGAGGTGAGATTCTACATCCTTTTGAAATTTAAAGACCAAAATCAATTTTATTTCAAAGATATGCAATTAACAAGCCCTAATCAGTGATGAATAGTAAATTTATTCTTTTCATATATTTCAAATGCGACTGATTATGATATTCAAATTTTATAGGACTGTAGAAGCTCACATTCCCTACTTATGTAATTTTTTGAGAATTTTTTAGAAGTTGTACATATAGTTTTCACGGATTTTTATTGTTAAATAACTAAAAAACTATACGTACAAGTTTTAAAAAATTCTTAAAAAAATTACCAAATTTTGAATATCAAACTCAATCGCATTTGAAAGATATGAAATTGACAAGCGCTAATCAGTGATGAATGGTAAATTTGTTATTTTCATATCTTTCAAATGCGACTGAGTTTGGTATTCAAATTTTACAAAGCTGTAGAAACTCACATCCCCTACTTATGGTAATTTTTCTAGAATTTTTGAGAACTTGTATATATAGTTTTTATGGACTTTACTGCCAAATGACTGATCTGTGCAGAATATGTTGTAGATGTAGTAATTTCATGTTGTATATATAGTAATTTCTGTTAATATATGTAGGCCAATATATAGTAATTTTTGTTACCAGTACATATAGTATAATAGTAAAATCCAATTACTGATCCTACACAGATCAATCATTTTAGCAGTAAAATTCTATGAAAACTATATGTATAAGTTCAAAAAATTACCATACATAGGGGATATGAGCTTCTACATCTTTATAAAATTTTAGTACCAAACTCAATCGCATTTGAAAGATACGTAATTGGCAAGCGCTAATCGATGATAAATAGTAAATTTGTCATTTTCATATCTTTCAAATGCTACTGAGTTTGGTATTCAGATTTTATAAGACTATAAAAACTCACATTCCCTTCCTATGGGAAGTTTTTGTGAATTTTTCAGAACTTGTACATATAGTTTTCACGGATTTTTACTGCCAAATAACCAAAAAACTATATGTATAAGTTCTGAAAAATTCTTAAAAAATTACTATAAGTAAAAGATGTGAGCTTCTACGGCGCTGTAAAATTTGAATACCAAACTCAGTCGCATTTGAAAGATATGGAATTGACAAGCACAATTTCATATCTTTCAAATGCGACTGAGTTTGGTATTCAAATTTTATATGTCTGTAGAAGCTCGCATCCCCTACCTATGATAATTTTTTGAGAATTTTTTAGAACTTGCACATATAGTTTTTACGAACTTTACTGTCAAATGACTAATCTGTGCAGAATATGTTGTATATGTGGTAACATGTTGTATTAATTTCGTGTTCAACATAAAGTAATTTCTGTTACCAATCAGCAAAATTAGTTTTTTAATAGCGAAAATTATATCATTATGTTCCTCTCGTCGTTAGCAAGTTACTGGTGAAAACCGTTTATAAATCGGAGCTACCAATAAAAAGATAAAGCTAAAACAAACAGAAAATATATTCGTGTACAAACTAAAAAACACATTAACTAGTCTGCTTGACCACGTAATTGATTTGCCCGTAAATTCATCCGTTGTTCTATAGTAAAATGTTTCGTGATTTACTATCTGGTTGCATTTACTGGCGTTGTTTGCAACGCATTAACTCAGTATGGTGTTGTTTGCATGCACTTCTCTGGTCGGACCGTAGAATAGCTATTCTACGTCTGCGAGTAGAATAGCGCTACCATATATATGTATATGTATATGTATATGTATATGTATATATACACACACATTGCACATATATATATATTCAATCTAAATATTTGAAAATATATCGATAATTAAATATTCAAATTGCTAGAATTATTCTGGCAAAAAAAATACCAACTAGAATTAGTTTATAAGAAAAAATAAGCAAGTTTAAGCATCAAACTGAAATAAAGATCTAACGTTTAGCAAAAAAACACTTCCAAAATTTCGTAATGCATGTTAAATTGAAGTACATACATTAAATCCTGGTGCGTCAAAAGTTATGGATTTCTATTAGTGGGAAGAGAATTCACCAAGCTTGGTATTCAAAAGAGAAGGGAAAAATAAAAAATTTGGAGAGGCAGTGGTAGAGGAGTAAATATGCAATGCCGGCGGCG
Organism: Otatea glauca; assembly: GCA_036346275.1. Taxonomy (NCBI): domain Eukaryota; kingdom Viridiplantae; phylum Streptophyta; class Magnoliopsida; order Poales; family Poaceae; genus Otatea; species Otatea glauca. Next base: position 25,300,300 of record CM070715.1, read on the forward strand.
ACGGTTCTAGCGTAGGGTCGGTAAAAGCCGTCCTCGCCAACATTCGTGGTCTCCAGAAAAGGACCGATGCTGCCGTCACCGACTTCCGTAGCGGTACACGCCCGCGCGCGCCCAGCCTAAGGATCATGTTAAAGAACCTTGCTATCGAATAGTCCGGGGTTCTCGAATAGATCTAAAGCGGAGAACAGAGAGAGACACAGGTATATGGGGAGCGACGACGGAATTCTTTATTGCTTTCTGAATACTTGTACATAGGGGACCCCCCTCCTCCTTATATAGTGCTCACTTAGGGTTTCGACTAAGGGACCAACATGGGTTTTTCATTGGACCACGTAGTATCCCAACACTCCCCCTTGGGCTCTTTGCCGCGAGATGCATATGCCTCATTAAAACTCCAGAAAAACCCAGTGAAAAAATACTTGAAGAAAGAGTACATAGCATACGCTTACTATGTTGCACAAATTGCCTCGTTAAAACCTTATGCAAGAAAACTTCATGAAAAACTTGCTAAGGAAAAAGAGTACAATTCACCCAAACTTCAATCGCTAATCTTCGAGATTCTTGTTGGGTATTCATAATTCATCTTCAAGATTTATGTGGGAGTATGTGAAATATCTCCCTCTGAAATCTGCACTTCTCTAAGTCTCATCATTCCAATTCCTTTTACGCACCTTTCAAAGGTAGATGCTGGAAGTGATTTAGTGAACAAATCTGCAAGATTTTCACATGACTTAGTATGCAATATCTTGATCTCGTTCATCTTATGCAATTCGTGTGCATAGAAGAACTTGGGGTTGATATGCTTCGTGAGATTACTCTTCACATAACCCATCTGTGCTTGGGCAACATAAGCTGCATTATCTTCATAGATTATCGTGAGAGTTTGCTCAATGTTCAAACCACATGACTTCTGGATGTGGTGAACCATTCTTCTGAGCCATGCACATTCACGAGATGCTTCATACAAAGCGATGATTTTCGAGTGGTTTGTCGACGTCGAGACAAGAGTCTGCTTAGACGACTTCCAAGAAATTGTTGTTCCTCCACATAGGAAAACATAGCGAGTTTGGGACTTGCCGTTATGCGGTCCGATAAGTACCGACATCGGCGTAGCCAACCAAATTCAATTCATTGTTTCTTCTGAAAAACAAACCAAGATCTTTGCTTCCTTAGAGGTAACGGAAGATATCCTTGATCCCTTTCCAATGCCTTTTGGTGGGTTCTGCACTGTATCGGGTTAGCAAATTTACGGCGAACGCAATGTCCGGCCTAGTGCTGTTTGCAAGGTACATGAACGCTCCAACTACACTCAGATATGGGAATTCTTCCTGGACTTCCTCCCCTCTTCTCTAGGTGCAGTATGGGTCTAGGTGCGCTTGGAGTGACCTTGAGCCATTGGAGTCTTCGCAGGATATGCTTTTTCAAATCCAAACCTTTCCAACACTTTCTGCGTGTAGGTTGATTGGTGTACCAAGATTCCTCCTTGGACATGCTCAAGCTGCAAGCCTAAACAAAACTTGGTTTTACCCAAATCCTTCATTTCAAACTCAGACTTCAAGTATGAGCATGCTTCTTCAATTTCTTCATCCGTCCCAATGATGTTCAAGTCATCTACATAGACGGAGATTATACAGAATCCATTCGGGGATCGCTGTATAAACACACATGGACAATCTTCGCTGTTTGTGTAGCCTTTCTTGCAAAGAAAGTCACTCAAGCAATTGTACCACATTCTTCTGGTGATTCATTATACAAGTGATTTCTCCAATTTCACCTTTGTCAGGGTTTCTATTTGCTCCGTCTTGGTTGGGATAGGAATACCTTAGGTACTTTCATGTATATCTCGAATCCAAGTTTCCATCAAATATCTTGTGACAACATCCATTAGCTTCATTCTCAACTTCAAGTTGATCGCCATTAATATCAAATATCTAAAGGTAGTTACTCCCATGACCGGAGAATAGGTTTCTTCATAATCAACTCCAGGACGTTGAGTGAAACCTTGAGCTACAAGCCTTGCCTTGTACCATACAACTTTGTTGTTTTCATTCCTCTTAGAACAAAGACCCATTTGTGACCTACGGGGTTTATATGGGGAGGTGTGCGGCATCGAACCCAAACACCTCTCTTTGTTCGGAGAGACTAACTCTGCAGTGATTGCCTTTTCCATTCTTCCCAATCTAGCCTTTTCTTGCACTCTGCGAGAGATGCGGCTCGGGATCATGATCAATGATCGAGGCAATCTTGTTTGCAGTATGCATCAACGTTGGTCGTTGCTCTATTCGAGGATTCTCTGTTATTACAAAGTTTATGGCCATTTCTTCTGGGGTGCTTCATGCACTTCTACTTGCTCTTCTCTGCTTTTCCCTATCGCAGAGCAAGTTCCTTTAGCTTTCATCGCCTATGTGTGCGCACACATTATTTCCGTGCTTCTGCGATGGAAAATTCAAGTCTGGAATTGCCTTTTCCGTTGGCTTCTTTCGAGTGCAGTCTCAAGCGGCTCCCCTTCTTTCCTTGGGGTATTTTCGTGATTGGTTGTGGTAAGTCCTCTCGTCCGTTTTCTCGACGTCTCCGGGTACTTTGGGTTTGAGGAGCAGATTTCTGTTCTTTTCTTTGAGGCCTCAAGCAGTGAGGATATCTTATATTTTCTTTGGTATTTTCACCCTCTCTGGTGCATTCCTTGCGGGTACATGCGACTTAACCACGCCCTTCAGATCGCAAAAATGATCAGGCAGTTTATTTGCTAAATTCTGCAAATCAATTATCTTCTGGACTTCTTGATTTGCTTCATTAGTGCGGGGGTCATGTGCGGGGATCCCAATGGAATACCATATGATTTCTCGGCATTTTTCATCCAAAGGTTGATTTCCTCCCCCTAATGACGGAAAACGGTCCTCGTCAAAGATGCAATCAGCGAATCGGGCTGTATGCAAGTCTCCAGTCATGGGTTCCAGATACCTGATTATGGATGCACTCTCATAACCAACGTATATCCCAGACTTGCGGAGAGGGCCCATTGCAGTCCGCTAAGGGGGTGGTATAGGTACATATACCATACACCCAAATTTCCTGAGATGGGAGATCTTCGGGATAATCACGTGCACAAGCTGCATAGGGGAATGGATGTTGTAGGCCGAAGGTCTGAAGTTGATGAGAGCTGCTGCGTGAAGGACTGCGTGTCCCCAACAGGTGTTGGGCAAGTTACAACTCTGCAAAAGTGGCCTGGCAATGAATTTAATCCTCTTTATTAGTGATTCTGCTAGTCCATTCTGCGTGTGGACGTGCGGTACGGAGTGCTCAAGCGCTATCCTCGTTGCCGGTGCAATAATCATCAAATGCCTTTGAAGTAAATTCTCGGCATTGTCCATTCGATGGACTTTCTGCGATGATCGGGAAAGCATTCTTAATTCTTATGATCTGCGAGATCAGCTTTGTAAAAGCATGGTTTCTTGTTGACAATAAGCATACATGCGACCATTTCGAGGAAGCATCGATGAGCACCATAAAGTATCGAAACGGCCCTGACAAGGGCTGAATCGGGCCGCAAATATCCCTTGGATGCATTCCAGGAATGCAGGGATTTCACTTTGCACTTTCATGACAGAGGGTCTAGTTATTAATTTCTCGGTGGCACATGCAGGGCACACAAAATCTTCATGATTCGAATTTTTTTTAACATTAATACCATGACCTTGTGAGTTGTTCACTATATTTCTCATCATTCTAAGACCAGGATGACCTAATCTACCATGCCATAAAGAAAATAACTCAGAGCTTCTAAAAACAGTCTTCAAGGAAGTATACACTTCGGGTGCATGAATATTCGTGTAGTACAACCCAGATTCATATGAGGGACATTTTTCTAATACCATTTTTCCACATACCGCGTGCTTCACAATGCACAAGTATTCTTTGCCATTTTCTTCATTGGTTTCTACGTGAAAACCATTGGCGCGGATGTCTTTGAAGCTTAAGAGAGTGCGCGTTGATTCAGGGTACAAAAGGGCTTCTTCGATTACCAAAGTTGTACCCGTAGGCAATATAATAGTGGTTCTTCCTGAGCCGATTACATATGAGTCGCTTCCTGCGATCGTAGTAATCTTTCCAGCGTTCTTCGTGATCGACTGGAAATATTTAGACTCTCTTAAGATGGTATTTGTTGTGCCACTATCAACAATGCATATCTCTTCCATGTGGGCGCTACACGATTTCTAGATCAAAGAAATATAATTCTAATCAGAGAGAGGCAAAATAATCCAAAATTGCTTGCAAATTTGAAGAATACTGGAATAAAGAATAAATTTCATATTTATTCATGAGGGAAGTATGCTCTTCTAGAGCTTACAATTCATTATTCAAAGAAAATGCTAACAACCATAATCTAAAAAATGCATTAAACAGAATCTGTAAAATATGCATTAATTTCTACTTCTATGTCATCGGCAGAAGTTTTCACTTCATTCGCCATAAAATTGGCTGCAGCATCGATGTCCAGGCTATTCTGTGAGGATGAGACAAGTGGGGTATCTTCATCCATGGCATCATCATCACCGATGTTGGCGAAGTGCGCCTCTGCGGGGGCGTTTTCTTTTGCCTTCCTCTTAGCCTGATATGCGTTGATCACTTTCTTGGATTCTCGACATATCTTCGACCAGTATCCCCAAGTGCCACACCTGAAGCACGTTTGATTTTGCTGTCCATACGGCTTGGCGTGTGCCTTTTCTTTGTCATCCTTTTTCACTGGGGCTTTGGACTTTCCTTTGGCCTGAGTCCTCTCTTTCCCACCCTGCTTGCCCTTCTTTCTGTTAATGGGCTTTCTCACCTTGTAGCTATTGGCATTGACTTCTGTGCCAGTGCCTCGTCCAGGTGGCTGCGAGACATAGTTCTTGCGTAGAACATCGTCTTGCGATTCCGCAACTTGCATTACATCAATCAGTTCGCTATACTCCTTGTATGCGTCCCGACGATAGTCGCGTGCACTCTGGATAGCATTTGGGTGGAAGGTGGAGAGAGTTTTCTCAATCTTCTCCTCATCGCTGATCTTCTTGCCACATAGGGAGAGATTGGTGCAGTTCTGCAAAGCGAAATTGTACTCGCCCTTGTCTTAAAGTCGCAAACCTCAGCGTACCCAATCTTGTTGTGTTTGGGGCAAGATGGTGTACTTGAGCTTTTGAACCGCTTACGAAGTGCAGTCCAAAGCTCATGTGCACTCTCCTCAGCCATGTATTCGTTCTTCAAAGTGGCTGAGAGGTGGTGCCTGAGAAAATGCAGGGCTTGATCGTTTTGCTCGGCAGTAGGTTTCGCGTCTTGTGAGGACCCTAGACCAATTGCGGCGTGGAGCTTCTTGCCCCCAAGAACGATCTTCACGTCCGATGCCCAAGTGAGGTAGTTCTGACCGTGCGGGGCCAGTTCTTCAAACTCACGATTCACGATGCCGGACATCTGCATGATTTCAAAATTCCGACATTAGATTACTGCGTGTAATCTAATAGAAAATGGTTGCAAAAAGCATAAAGTGAAGAAAAATAAATTGCTATGCATTGCAGAGTATAAAATTGAGCAATGAATTCAAATTCATAAAGAATATACATAAAAAAAGAGAAATAAAGCTAGAAAAATTAAAAAAAGAGCCAAATAAATCTTCTTGATTTTCTGGCAAATTTTTCAAATTTTTCTACAATTTTTTTCTCTATTTTTTTTCCTTTTTTTCCTTTTCTTTTCATCTTTCTTTTTCCTTCTTTTTTCTTCCTGCCGAGCGGCTATTCTGGGCTGCACCCTTCCCGGCCCAACAGCGCGCGCGGCTAGGGGAAACCCTAGCCGCCCCAGCCGCCACCATTTTTTTTTCTTTCCTTCCCGTGCGCGTCGCTTCATTCATTTGCCTGCTCCTTCCATGCGTTCGACGCGGGTGGTGAGGGCGAATCCTAGGCGGCGCGGAGCGAGATCGGGCCTGGTTGCCGAGGTGCGGCGAGTGGCTGCGGGCCAAACGACGCCAAGGCTGCCGAGGAGCGGCTAGTGGCTGCGGGCCGAGCGACGCCGAGGCGGCCGGGTGGCTGCGAGCCACGGCGATTGAGGGGCGCGAGCGGCCGGCCGGCGGGCGCGGCGAGCCGGCGGCGAAACAAAAGGCTCGCGGCGCTTCATCTGTGGCCCGTGGTCGGGCTTCGTCTGGCGTGGCGGCGCTTCATGCGGCCGAGGCGATCGGGCGGCGGCGCTGGCGAGCCGGCGGCCGATCGAAGGCTGCGATGGCGCTTCTTCGCGGGCCGTGATCGGGCCGTCGGCGTGGCGGCGCTTCATCGCGCCGAGGCGGCAAGCGGCGGCCGCGGCGGGAGTCTTTGAGGCGCGGCCGTCCGACGCTGGGAAAACGGAGGCGTCTTCGTCTTATTGTCGGGGCCGGACGGTGGCGGCGACGCCTTGCGACGGCGAGGCGGCGGCGCCGGCGGCGATCGGCCGGCGACGGCATCTTGCGAAGCACGGTGGCGCGAACGGGTCCGACGGCGACGGCTGCGATGGCGGCGCTGCGCAAGCGCCGGAAGCGCCTGCCGACGCCCCCTTTTTTTCATGTATGAACAGTACCAATGCTGTAGCTTCGAGCTATCGTCGTATAGTTTCATGCCACGAGACGAACGATACCGAATGCGTAGGAAAGATGCATGCATAGAAAAGAACCGATTAGATTCAATCGCTAATCCCACCTTTTCTCACCTTTTCAATCCGATCACCGATAGAGCTTCGTGCTGATAACGTGTTAAGGAACCTCGCTATCGAATAGTCCGGGGTTCTCGAACAGATCTAAAGCGGAGAACAGAGAGAGACACAAGTATATGGGGAGCGACGACGGAATTCTTTATTGCTTTCTGAATACTTCTACATAGAGGGGACCCTCTCCTCCTTATATAGTGCTCACTTAGGGTTTCAGCTAAAGGATCAACGTGAGTTTTTCATTAGGCCACGTGTTATCTTAACAGATCACACGCTACGCTCCCATCTCCTCCCCGCCACCTCTACTTACCAGCTACGGACTACGCGCGCAAGCGCCTTTGCGGCTTTGCCCACGTGACTAAGCTGTAAACAAGCCGAGTAAGTCTAAGCTCGATATATAAAGCTCGAACCGAGTTTAATTATAGTCAAAGCTTGAACTTAAAATCAAGCTCGGTTCAAGTAAGTTCGTTAAAAAATGACATACAATTTTGCTTTCTCTCTCAATACGAGTTGCATAAATCTTGAGCAAATGATGAGATAAACAGTGGCGGAGCCAGGAAATTCTAGGAGCCTGGGCAAACTCATAGAGAATGTCGACGAACTTTTTGTCGTACTCGTCTGTCGCCGCACGCCGCTCCTGAACCTCCAACGGCACATCGCCGTGGACGTGGCGGTAGCTGTTCGAGGTTGGCGACGACGACGCCGCCGTAGCAAGGGACGGCGTGAACAGAGGGGCAGGGAGAGGAAACTTTAAGCTGAAGACATCGTCAAATGCATTTGCAGTTCTTGTAGTACTTAAATATTTTCGGCTAGCCGGTTACTCGATGACGAGTTGGACGACTTGGACTCTGGCAGTTTGGCCGACGACCGCGGGCTCTGCAAGCTCTCAGACGTGTCCAAACACTTACTGACGACCACGTCGGGCAGCTTCCTAACCCACAAATTGTTGAAGATCCTCCGTGACGCGATGGCGGTGACGACTGCTACTACAGTTCGCGATCTTTGTTAAATTTCTCTTGTTAATGCTAACAAGGAAGAAATTCTTTTAATTTATGGTGCTTCAAATTGATGAACCGTTTTCTAATTTCTTACTCTCAAACTAGCATACAACTCTTACTTATATAGCATGCAAGTATGCAACTCTTACTTATATAGCAGAACTAGCCGTCAACTCAAACAGCAAAACGGACAAGCAACAAAACGGCTAGAAACAATACTTGCATGCATGCAAACACTATCGACTAGAAAACTTGCATGCATGGGGACGACTAGAAAACATACCATAGTGTACTCACGCAATAGACTTGGACTCGGACCCGAGAAGCAACAGGATTAGTCTAACAGCTAGCTGCTCCTCGCCAGCCGCCGCCGGCCGCCGTGACGCGGGCGAGCCTTCCCTCCGCCCCTGTGTAACGCCAGCGAGCCCGGGCAGGTGCCCACTCTGCCCGGGAGCTGACTCCGCCACTGGGGATAAATAATTAATTACTATCTATTTTTTATTCATACTTTAATATTTGTGTAACTGTCAAAAAGAAAAGTATAGAAGCACCTCTCAAACTTAAGTGTTCGAGCTCGACTCAAAGATAGGTTAGACCATAAGTGGCTCTGAGTTTTGAAGAAAATAAAATTTCAATAGAGAAATTCTATTACTATCTATTCGAGCCATACCGAACTATTCGAACTCACTAGACATGTAAGCCTTTACATAGGTAGCAAGCATTCATCTAAGCTAGAGTTTAGGTGTTTGGAACTTCAGCCAATAACCAATGGGCCCCTGGGAAGTAGGAACTCTCGAACCTCAAACTTAATTTACACAACTACACATGCCGCGCGGCCTAATCAGCACGCATCGTGCCGCTGTGCCAATTCCCCTCTAAAATAGGGGTGGATATCATGCCAAGCTTTTTTAGGCCAGTTCGTGACATAGTAAGCACGTCACGACACGTATGCACACGGGTCGGATCAATACGGTGGCACGATTGTCAGGGGCGGCCCGGCCCGACCTTGGTGGTCAGGCACGATGGGTGATATGGCACGGCAAGCTATATGATCGACATGCACGATATGGACTTAATATGAGTTTTTTTTACAGTTTTCGATAAATATTATAAAAAATTTAGCAGCAGAAGTGAAGCAAGAAGAACCGGCTCAACAATGTAACAAGTACGAAGCCGTTTGAGTGCTTCAAGTGTGTGGAAAAAGCTAAAAGATAGGACATCTAGTTCGTCTTTCGAAGCGCTGAGCAAATCGATAGAATTCACAAGTAGAGATCAACCGCTGTCTCGACATGCCCTTTAAGAAGAATGAATAAAAATTAGTTCTTCCCCCTAATATTTGTATCCATTAACCGATACGGCATGAAAATAACACGAAGTACTTATAAATTGTGCTTGAAGTCGCTGGAGACAAGTCGGACAGGCATCACACGGTACAATCTAGGACTATGGTTTATCGTGCCCGTACCGTACCGACCGGCCGAGATGACACGGTGCTGAGGTCTAAACCGCGTCCACCACACGGCCCATGTGCCTGCCGCTCGAACGCTCCCTCGGCTGGCTGCCAACCCAGCCGAAGTCTTGTTGCCAGTTTGCCATGTTGGTCCTTTGGCCTGTACCGTCTCGCTGGTCTGTGGTACCACTACCACGACAGTGGTAGTGTGTTAATTGCCCTGGGCCCACTAGTCCGTGTCACTGTTATGTAAGGTTGCATTGCATGCATCGACGTGCCTAAACCTGCGCGACACAAAGTCAACGCTCCACAGACCGCAGTTAGCGCCGAGCTGGGTCCCTTTTATGATGGTCATCTACCTAATGTGACTGTTCGATTCTCTCGGTCGCTGAGGCTGTGCGGTGTGCATTACACGTAAGGGGGTGTCCTGGAAATTGGAATATTATTGATGGCCTTGTGGAAACACACGGGTACCTTGGAACGAATTTGTTTGTCCATATGCCTCGGGTGGTACAGCGGTAGCTTTTTTTTTTAATTAGCTTTTGGCTAGACTATATTATTAGGTTAAAGAAGTTTAGTGTTCGGTAGTTAGGTTTTTAGTCTGGCTTTTGTGAGGGTGTGCGAGTCGAGAATGAAGACAAGAGAGGTGGAGTTTGTGATTGTAGAAGGGAGTAATTTTTCTTCACTCTAGTAGCAAAGTTAGAACCCTAGCACACCGAAGTCATGAGAAACTAACCCAGGCCAACTTTCGGCTTTCAACTTCTTTTAGTACAAATGGGCTGCTGATTTTTGGCTTCTGTTTGCAAAAAAGCCAGCCATTTGGAACACTTCCGGCTTTCAGAGATGAGAAGTCAAAACTGAAGTGGTTCCAAACATTGTTGTAGTACTTGCTCCGGTCATAAATAATTATAATTTTCGATATTGACACGGTCTCTAATTCATACTACTAATCTCTATTATAATATATTTATAATCCTAATAAAATTATAATATTACGAAAGTAATTTCCGAGACAAATATACATATATGATTTTTATGTATCTAATTTAAATATTTTTTGAAAATGATATTCAAAGTTTCAAAATTCTAACTGCACCTATATTTAAAACGATAACTATTTGTGACCATAGGGGGTACTATGTGTAAATTGTTACTGCTACCTCTGTTTCACTAAATTTGTTCCTAGTGTATCATACGAACAAACTAAGGAAGTACTAAATTAAAAAACAATTAATGAGAAAGAACTATATATGTCCCTATTAAAATAACAAAACACAAAAAATTAACATCTTTTCAAGCATTTAAGTATAGATAATGAGTAAAAAATTTGTAATAATTACACTCTAGAAGTGTTTCATTTTGTTACAGTGTGTACTCGAAAAAATTATAGTTATTGTTTTTGTTGCACCAAAGATTTTTTTGTTGCAATTAGGAGCTATGATTTTGTTGCCACTGAAATAGGGTTTTGTTACATGCTTAGTAATCAATGTTGCGCTCGCTATCATTTTTTGTTGCGGCTTTTTGTTGGTATATTGAACATTTTATTTTGTGTTTATGTTTGTTGCACTCGGATTTGAAAGACCACATGGATGTCTACCTGTGATTGTGATAAGTTATTGACATCATTAAGCATGTGGTGCTTAAGTTTGAGAATGATTTGAAGTTTAAATTGAATTTAAGCATTTGGAGTGAATACCCAGAATTTGCGGTGCTACCGGCCGTGTGGGAGCGGTAAAACCGGCCCTAGGGCTAGTGTGAAAATTCCAGAGAGCAATGTTTTGCGTTTTTGGATGTAGGGCGGTGCTACCGGCCCTAGGGCGGTAGCACCGGCCCTGATGAGCGTGAATGATCCAAAAAATTATGATTTTGGGAGTTTAATTGCATATCTTTTTTAATATTGCTATGTGATGGGTATTTCTTGTTTTTTATGTTCGCAGGTCGATGCTTGTTCATGATGAGGCGGAGGATGATCGGGACTAGGCGAGGTGTGTCAGAGGTCCAGACGGTCGAGGATCGCCGGAAGATGATCAGAGATGTAGTCGCTACGAGCCAAGAAGACACGAAATGTATGAGATACTAACTTGGAGCTACTCGGATCAAGGAGGGTCGTCGAATCACGGTCTAGGTGATAGAGTAGCAGGGCCCGTTATGTTAGAGGGTTTCAGGTTAGCCTATGTATGAGTGAGTGAGTCAATCCTAACTTTTGATGGTGATCCTTAGGGTAGAAGGAACTCATCCAAGGGTGTAGGATGACTCAAGAGTAGTATAAATAGAGGGAGAGGGGTAGCTTTCCTCCTCTTGAAGGTTTTAGAAGTTTTGTGCTCCTTTGAGCTTTGCCCACTTTGTTGTGAGGCTTTTGTAAACCTTCCTTCCAGAAATGCAAATCATTTTCTCCTATGCTTGAATTTAATTTACGCATTTACTTTATGTCTTGAATTCAGCATTTAAATTCCGCAATTTACATTCTTGCAGTTTACCTTCCGCACATTTGGATTTGCCTCCCCTCCTTCTAAATGCTTGTAGATCTTGTGCCGAGGATGTATGATTGATGGATGAGTCTTCTTTAGACCATATCCCAATCATCTAGGCAAATCTTGTGCCCTTCCTTGCAAGAAATCGATTTTTTGCTCTTTAGAGGATCATTATTGGAAGATCGGGTTTCTTGTATTCTTGACTTGTGTTCTTGCTTACTTTGACATGTGGGAGGCTATCCAAGATCATCTTGATCATCTAAATCCCACGAGCAAGTTCAAGATCAAGTTTTTGAGTGTTTGCTCAAACTTGGTGCATTCTTCCTTCGATTCGGAAAAGGTCGAAACTTTGACATCAATCCCTTGGATTGAAGGTTGGAATAAGTTCCTGACCTCCATACGAAGGTGCATACCAAGTTTCATGAGTTTTGGACTAACCGATCAAAAGTTGTATCGAATTTTGCTTTTGAAATCGTGTTGTGTGCTCTGCTGATTTTTGAGGCCCGGTACTACCGCCCCCAGTGCGGTGTTACCGACCTCCCAGTGGTAGCACCGACCATCTAGAGCAATTTGCTCCTTCTCATTTTCTCTTTTTGTTTGATTCGTCTGTGGGCTTGGTTGGATCATTTTGAGTGGGGAAAATTTTATTTGGGATCATTCACCCCCCTCTAATCGCCATCTTGGTCCTTCAGGATTAAGATTTGTTGCAAATTTACAAATTAATTGTTGCGCTTTTGGCTTTTTTGTTGCATCGAACGATTGAGAACGATGTCCTAAATGAGATCTAACGGGTAGGGCGGGTGTACGGCAAGAACACTCTCATCATACGTTCGAGGCCTAGTCGCTCCCATATATTAAAAGAGATACTCGAGGCTATAGACAAATATAGTGAAATAGAGGGAATAGTTTTCTTACAACCATGACTAGCGAGATCACGTCAGATAACCTCCCAAACTTTTTGTAAAAAAAGGTGAGAAAATTTTATTTTGCATCGCCATACAACACAGTACAATGCAACAAAATCCCAACTGAGTTGACCAATATTTACTTAGCCATAATATCAAGAGTATGCGTAACAATCAAGTATTTTGACAATTTGTCAAAATAATTTCTTTCCAATCTAATAATATTTTTGGAAATGCTAAAAATTTGTCACATGAATTTTTTTAAATCAGTCGATTTTAGGTCTTGCGATTTATTTGAAGATTTGTGCTCCAAGGTGGCATCTTCCTCGTCTCCAATGAGTGCTGGCGCTGCTGAATGCTCCTCCTAAGAGCACATGCTTCGTAAAATGCCCCCCTCCTTTTCCTTATTAAGACATTGATAGAATACAAGGATAATTGGAGGTGAAGCCGCTTAAGTGTTGGAAGAAGGCTGACGAAGGAGGAGGAGGAGCCGCGCAGCTAAGATTCGTGGGGTAGGAACTGCGGTAGGAGATAGCGGAGGTTCGCTAGGGGAAGCGTCGCTGGTGTTGGAGACGAGATGGCAGGGCGGCGACACGTCTAGGCGGCGGGGGGTTATGGGAGCTAGGGGTGTTAGGGTTGGGTGACTGCAAATATAGGAGTCGTGAGAGAGATGTGGACCGTCTAATGGAGCATAGACAGTCCCTTCTCCTACAATGGTGGAGGAACTGGCTCACAGAAGAGAATTCCCTCGCAGCCACAGCTAATTCGGAAACATCTAGCGAGCGAGCGCGTACCCTCAAGCCCAGGATTGCATGTCCAGGGGCGGAGCCACCACTATGATGAGCTCTAGCACCCGCCAGAGGTAAGCCACAGTGATGGTACCCCCTCCCCCTTAGTCATCCCCCACATTATCTCACCGGATGTGAACACGAAGACTGGTGCGATGGGGCGCGCTTGTGGGCCAAGATTGTGTGGGGCGCAGTTTGTGGGCCAAGTCTCCAACCCTTCCATCTAACCCTTGGCATGGACTTGGTGGTTCTGGTGTTGTGTGCGGCCGACCAGGTGAGCGGCTGCTGCTGGGGCAGCTCATGTGACCACATCGGCGACTGGGGCAGGCGGTAGATGCCAATGGCGATTGGGGCATTTGGGGGCACAAGCTATTAGCGACTGTTGGGGCGGCGCTCGACGCAGGTAATTGAGGGTGGAGGTAACAATCATTGGTGACAGCACTCGGTGGATATGACTAGGGCCTTAGGCAACGGCCATTGGCATTACGACATCGAGATTGAGCCACTCAGTCTGAGTGCGTGTAAGCCGGGTTTGAAATTTTATTTTCGGTTCACATCTCGGAGGTGGGAGAAATCCGAAATTTCTGCGAAACCTTAGAATTTTGGATGAAATCCAATCAAAATTCAAAAATCAAATTTAAAATCTAGAATTTTGAAACAAAATTCTGAAATTTTGACCGAAATTGCCAAAATCTCGGCAAAATTCAACTGAGTGAAAAATGGTTGAAATGATGTTAGACTTTTTTATTTTTTGTGCATGGTCCTCACATATCACTAATGTTCCTATAAAAATTTCTGATAATGCTCAATCCTGAGGAATTTTGAAAATTCTGACAGTGATACTGTCATGATAAAAGGCTGACTAGTGAATTTAGCAAATCGAAAAATGGTTCAAACCATGTTATAAAATTTTGAAAATTTTTGTGGACTGTCCTGACGCATCAATAATGTTTCTATAAAATTTTCAGATGATGATCAAGACTAAGGAATTTTCAAAAATTTAGACAGTGCTACTCTCCTAATAAAAGGCTGATCGGCAAATTTCAATCGAATGAAAAATGGTTCAAACCACGATAGAAAAGTTTTCTAGATAGCTTCAGAATAAGAAGAAATACCATCCTTCAGAATAAAATTTTGAAAATTTTTGCGGATGGCTAAACCGACAAGCCTGATAGATGAGCAAAGAGAGGAATTTGATTAGAAAGCATTCTCCAGCATACAACTTAGTTTGACCATAGATATTCTACGTGAAGTTAATACTGAGACTACTGCCGCAAAACTATGGCATAAATTGAAAACTTTGTACATAAAGAAAAGTCTTGCCAACAAATTGCGCCTAAAAGAACATCTATACACAATTCGCATGGCGGAAGATACTTCTATACAATCTCATCTTAATGAGTTCAACTCGCTCATCATTGATCTTGAGAAATTAGATGTGGAAATTGAGGATGAAGATAAGGCTATTTTGTTGGTTGTCACTTTGCTTGCTACCTTTAAACACTTCAAGGAAATTATGCTTTATGGCAATCATGATACCCTTAATTCTGATAATGTTAAATCAAATTTATTGCCTAAGGAGAAATTTGATATTGATTCTCGTTCTGAAGTTAAGACTGAGGGTTTAAATGTTAGAGGTAGATCACAACATAAAAGCAATTTTCCTAGATCAAATTCTAGATCTAAATCAAGAGGCCATAAATCCAGCAATTTTTGCTGTTGTTGCAAGAAACCTGGCCATGATATCAGTGTTTTAAATTGAAAAACAAGTCAGAAAGTGACAAAAAGATACAATCTGAAAACCTGCTAGGCTAGTTTTGTTCAAAATGAATCTGATTGTGAGACTCTAATCATCACTTCTAATTTGAAGAATCAAACTACATGGATTATTAATTCAGCTTACATTTTTCATATCTATCATATAAATAGTGGTTCTATACTCATAAAGATGCTTTACTCTCATTGGGTAGTTATAATGTTGGTTGTTCATCCACAAGTGAATATGAAATTTCTAAAGCTACTTCAAGAAATGCAGAATTTGAGGTAGTTTTACCTACCATTGATAATGATTCTTCAACTTGTTTTACTTCACAACCAATTTCTAATACAACATCGTTGCATTGCTTGAGATAGACCAAGGAGAAATATTCGATTGTTCGTTAGATATCGTGACACTAATAATATGGCCTGTTATGCTCTTCTTGCTGCACAAGAAATTTGTGATACTGTTGAACCTTGTTCTTATTCTGAAGCTATCTCATGTGAAAATCCTTCTAAGTGATTGACGGATATGAATGAATAAATTGAGAGCCTTCATAAAAATTGTACATGGGATTTGTTTGAGTTTCCAAAAGGTAAGAGACATTTAAAGTGCAAATGAATATATAAGAAGAATGATGGTATTTTTGGAGTTGAACCTACAAGATGGAAAGCCCGTTTAGTGGTAAAAGGTTTTGACAAAAGGGAAGGTATTGACTTTAGTGAAGTTTTTTCTCTGTTGACACCACTCATCCATTCGAGTTATGCTTGCTTTTGTTGTTTTATTTGATTTGGAATTAGAGCAACTTGATGTTAAAACTGCCTTCTTACATGGATACTTAGAAGAGGAGACTTTTATGACATAAACTGAATGTTTTGCTATTCTTGGAAAAGAGCATTTAGTTTGTCATTTGAAAAAGTCTCTTTATGATCTTAAGCAAGCTCTTAGGCAATGGTATAAAAGGTTTGATTCCTTTACGGTTGCACAACAATATTCTTGTAGCAATTATGATAACTGTGTCTACTTTAAATAGTTTCCAAATAGATCTTTTGTTTATTTGCTACTCTATGCTTATTGCTTCTCATGACAAGTCCTTCATTAATCAGTTGAAAGCTCAACTTAGTCATGAATTTGAGATGAAAGATCTTGGTCCAACAAAGAAAATTCTTGGGATGGAAATTCAGTGCGACCGCAAAGCTGGTAAATTATTTCTATATCAGAAAAACTACATTGAGAAGATTCTTTATATATTTAATCTCAGTGATTGCAAACCTGTTTCTACACCTTTTGCCTCACACTTTAAATTATCTTTAAGTCAATGTCCAACTAATGAAGAAGAGAATGAATATATGTCATGTATTCCTTACTCTAGTGCAGTTGGAAATCTCATGTATGCTATGATTTTCACTAGACCAGAGTTGGCTCATGCAGTTAGTGTGGTTAGCAGATTTATGCATAATCCTGGCAAAGAGCTTTGGAATGCTGTTAAGTGGATTTTTCGTTATTTAAAAGGAAATTCTAATTTTGGCTTAATGTTTGGTAAGAATAAAGTGAAGACAAATAATATTGTTGGGTTTATTCGTTCTGATTATGCTGGTGATCTTGATGAATGATGATTAATTTCTAGATATATCTTCTCTTTGCATGGTTCTGTAGTCAGTTGCTGATGAGGATATCACTTCCTTGGATGACATAATACTCCTCCATAAGATGCTAGGCAAGGACCTATGATAAGGGCATGTGCACGACAGTTGAACTATCATGTGAGTTCGTTTATAGTAGTTCATAATTTTCTATTGAGGATAGATTGCTACCTAAGTCATGTGATGTTATTCTACTCAGGAACCAAGGTGAGGAGAGCAGCACTACTACCACAAAAAGTCCAGGTCGACCCTACTTCGATTCCAGTCAAATTCGGAATCAGCATGACAATCCAGATTTAAAACGATCATAACTTTCACATACGGACTTCGTTGGAGATGTTCGAGTAATTGAAAGCTTACGACAAGACCTTTTCAACGGATCTAGACCCACATTCATATTAATTGTCTACGCATCACAATTGTCAAAGAAATGTGGTGCATCACCTGTTGGGCCAACTTGGGGATTGTAATGGTGTTCGGATCCGAGCCCAGGTTGTGTGCGCCAACCCCTGTTGGCGCACAACCATAGGACAACTCCCCCTTGGTCATCACCTCCTTATAACCCTTGTAGCCGCCACTTTTAGTTCTTAGGCTTCTTTAGATTATTTTTCGTTCAAAAAACATCAATTGTGTACTTTTATCTACTAGACCAACTACTGCGACTTCAGGC
The DNA here is from genome assembly GCA_036346275.1 of Otatea glauca. Lineage (NCBI taxonomy): Eukaryota > Viridiplantae > Streptophyta > Magnoliopsida > Poales > Poaceae > Otatea > Otatea glauca. The sequence continues at coordinate 25,317,680 of CM070715.1, forward strand.
CTCTCCATTATTCAGTAAAACTTCATCTTTCATCGTCCAATTTAGATTGCATTTATTTCTTTCTTACTTGATTATCAATTGCTTGTAGGAAAGGTCAGCTGTGTTGGGCACGGTTGATAACGATAAAGGGTGTGGTGTAGCGATTGTAGGATGGACTTGATCGTCTCGGTCAAGTAGCCTCATCGTCAACATGACATCGATCAATCGTAGTTATCCCTCTCACTAGAAGATCGGGCCAAACATTTTCATCAAGTCGTATCAGAGCCACAATTGCCCGGTGAGAATTTCAGTACCCTAGTTTAGTAGATTGATTTTTCTATTCACATAGTCCAGAGAAAGCCAAAAAAATCTGTATCTGCATAATTTCCCCCCTATTTGAACCACTTTGAGCCGCTACAATTTTTCAATTTGGTTTGCTTTGTTGAATTTTCTTCCATCGTTGTGTCGAGTTGCTGGATCCTATGTGCTAGTCTAGGTCTAGTTCGTGTTTGTTGCTGGTCGTCGTCGCCCTTTGACCTATAGTCGTTGCTATTGGGCACCGCTAGGGTTGTGCTGCCACCAATTTTGGTCATCGTGAAGTCCTACTGTTGCGTCAAGAGAAGAAAGAGATCGAGTCGGTTGCGTTCTATATGAAAAGAGACCAATTCGGTCTATCATTTACTTTAAGTCTGGATTAAAAAAATCTGAGTCAGTTCCTGTTCTTCCTCTGTCCGAGTTGCACACGGACTGATTTGAGTCCAAGCCAAGTCGCTCTCCACTTTGCCAAATCCGATTATGCTCTTTGTTGGCTGAATCCGAGTCCGAGAAGTAGCATTCGTGCGCCTGTTAGTAAAATGACTATAACTTTTGCATACAGAGTCCGTTTTCGACGTACGAGTACTTGAATCGAAGAGGATGAAGAGATAGATCTGAATTCTTCACGAGGCTTAACTTGCGAATTCCTCACGAGGCTTCCTCAAATCAGTCTGTTTTTTAGGTTAAACTCGCGAGTTTCTTGCAAGGCTTCGAAAAAAAGTGTCGCCCCCCAAAAACGTCATTTAAGGCCTCAAAACGGCCTCTGAAGTTTCGGTACCAATTTTGGTCATTTGTTCGTCGTCCAGTTTTGGTTTTTTTATTTCAATGTTTATAATCCTTGTTTCTAGGCCATAATTTAGAGTGTGCTCAGTTGTTTGATTCTAAAAAAAATAAAAGTCAAAGGTGCAAAGAAAAGAGCCGCACAAAAAAAGAAAAAAGGAAAAGGCAAGTGCAAAAATCAAAAGGCACACTAAAAATTTAAAAAACTAATAAAAAAAATTGCATCTTTTTGGGCTCTAATCCTTGGTGTTGTCGAGTTACTTGCTTGAGCTAGGTCTGAGTTCTAGGCTAGGTCCAACTACTTGACTAGTACTTTGGATTATTATTCAACTTTGCATTTTTTGTATTTGAATTTTGTATTATCATTTGCTACATAAAATATTGCATATCCAAGCTCCACCTCTACTAACCGAATAGGTCTTGACGTACCGATAATCGCTATATCATCACCCCAGTCAGGTTATCCTGAACCAGCCACCGGTTGCACTATCTGTTTGCTTGGTAAAAGTCTTGTAAGATTTTGATAAGAGCTTAAGAGTTTGTGATATTTGTAGCCTTCAGCACCTGGTAGTTCATAGGGAGCTAACAATCTTTCTTGTGAGTTTCTTGTTCTCTACTAACAATGGTAGGTACACAAAGTTCGAAACATGGTAACAAGGATGATGAGCAGTCTGCTGAACTTGAGAGTGTTGGACCTCTCACTCCTTGCATGAAGATTCCTAGGCAACACTTCAACCAAGAGGTCAGCAAGAACATGGAAGAGATCTACAACGTGTTAGATAGGCTCAATGAGACCCTCACCACCATCAACAGCAGAGTTGAGACCCTTGAGCGACATCCGCCTCGAGCTGCTCGACATGCCTTGTATCCTACCCACTCTTCGGAGGACGAGGACGAGGATGAAAACATCGAAGAAAACAACTACATCACCAACACTGAGATTGAGGGCTCCGACGCTCGTGATCGTCATCGAATCCAACAAAATAGACGAGGTAATGGTGGTTACAAAGAGAGGTACGTGATGATAATGCATTAACTAAAATCAAGTTTACAATTCCTCTATTTGTTAGTAGATATGACCCTAAAGCTTATCTTGATTGGGAATTACAATTAGATCAAAAATTTGCATGCCATGATTTCCCTCGTAATAAAAGAGTTAGGGTTGCTTCTAGTGAGTTTACTGATTTTGCATCAATTTGGTGGAGGGAACAATGTAGACTACCAAGTATACCTAGAACTTGGGATGCTTTAAAAAGAGCCATGAGAGCTAGATTTATGCCTTCATATTTTTCATGTGACCTGTTAAATAAATTGCAAAACTTAAAACAAGGCGGTAGGCCAGTAGAAGAATACTATCAGGAAATGCAAATTGAGTTATTGAGTTGTGGTTTGGAAGAAACCGAAGAAGCTAAAATGGCTAGAATTTTGGAAGGGCTTAACGGAAAATTAGGATATCATTGACTATAAAGAATACAATTCTATCACCCATTTGTTTCATCTTGTTTACAGAGCTGAAAGAGAAGTATAGGGGTGACAAATGAGAACAAAGAGCAATTTTGGAGGCTCTTCTTCCTCCAAGCCAAGTGCCGGAACAACAAGGGCTCCTTTTCTATCTACCCCAAGCCGAGAGCGCGCTACTTCTACTTCCACGCCCTTGCGTGCACCCGAAGCAAGCAAGGTGATAACCGTTCAAGCTCCCACTAAATTTGCTCCAACAAAGAGTGCATCTTCAATTGCTTCCACCAGATGTACAAGGGACATCCAATGTCATGAGTGCAAAGGGTTCACGCACATCATGAGAGAGTGCCCAAGTCAATGAGCTCTCATTGTGAGAGAAGATGGCGAGTATACTTCAGCTAGTGAAGTTGATGAAGAATATACACTTGTTGCCAATAACCATACAGGTGATGAGATTGACACTAGTTATGAACAAGAAGAACACTTGGGACCTGAAACTTCAGATAAGTACATAAGCCTTATAGTGAAGCGTGTACTTAGTGCACAAATGGAGAGTGCTAAACAGGACCAACAATACAATTTGTTTCAAACCAAGTTTGTCATCAAGGATCGTTCGCGTCGCGTGATCATCGATGGAGGAAGTTGCAATAATTTGGCTACATTGTAGATGTTCGAAAAGCTTGGCTTAACCACAAGACCTCACCCATGGCCTTACTACATCCAGTGGTTCAACTCATGTGGTAAGTTAAGGTAATCAAAACTGTGAGAGTACACTTTTCACTTGGTTCATATCATGACTATGTTGATTGCGATGTTGTACCTATGCAAGCATGCTTCTTACTTTTAGGTAGACCGTGGAAATTTGATAAGGATTCTACTCATCATGGTAGAACTAATCAATATTCTCTCATGCATAAGGGCAAGAAAATTGTTTTACTTCCAATATCTCATGAAGCAATTATTAAAGATGAAATTGAACGATTTGAACGTGAGAAGAAGGATAATGCTAAAAGTGAGAATCAGATAGTAGTTAAAGAATGCTTTCCACCTAAAAAGAAAGAAGTTAGAGAATCAAATGCTGAAAATAATGAAATTAAATTAAAAGGTGTTATTCTTTTAGCTACTAAATATGATTTTAATAACTTGGAGGTGGATAATTCTGTTTGCTATGCTTTACTTTGCAAAGATGCTTTGTTTTCACTTGAGGATTTGCCTGCATCTTTGCCTCCTGCTATTACTAACCTTTTGCAGGAATTTGTTGATGTGTTTCCATCTGAAGTACCCGCGAGACTGCCACCTGTTAGAGAAATTGAGAATCAAATTGACTTGATTTCGGGAGCTTATTTGCCAAACCGTGCACCATATAGGACTAATCCAGAGGAGACTGAAGAAATTCAGCGTCAAGTGCAAGACTTGCTTGACAAATGGTATGTACGTGAAAGCCTTAGTCCTTATGTTATTCCTGTGATTTTAGTTCCTAAGAAAGATGGATCATGATGTATGTGTGTTGATTGTAGAGTCATTAATAATATCACTGTTAGATATCGTCATTATATTCCTATGTTAAATGATATGCCAAGATTGAAGCTATAAAGAGTTGGCCGACACCACAAACAGTCACACACGTGCGAAGCTTTTATGGATTTGCTGGATTTTCTATCATTGCTTTGTGAAGGATTTTAGTACCATCGTTGCACCACTTAATGAATTGACAAAGAAAGGTGTCCCTTTCAAATGAGGACAAACTAAGAAGAAGCTTTCAACCTTCTCAAAGAAAAGCTCACAAATGCACCATTACTTCAACTTCCTAATTTTGGTAAGACTTTTAAACTTGAGTGTGATTCTAGTGGAATTGGTGGTGTATTACTTTAAGAAGGTAAACTTGTTGCTTACTTTAGTGAAAAATTGAATAGGTAAAGTCTGAATTATTCAACTTATGATAAAGAATTATATGCTCTTGTTCGTGTGCTTGAAACTTGGCAACATTATTTATGGCCCAAAGAAAAGGAGTGACGTTGAGTGCTATGTTGCTCGCTGCACTACATGGCAAAAAGCTAAGTCTCAATTGAATCCACATGGTTTATATATACCTCTTCCTGTTCCTAGTGTGCCTTGGGAGGATATTTCTATGAATTTTATTTTATGATTCTCTAGGACAAAGAGGGGGATGGATAGTATTTTTATAGCAGTGGATAGTTTTCTAAGATGATATATTTTATTCCTTGTCATAAGAGCAGTGATGCTACACATGTTGATGATTTATTCTTCAAGGAGATCGTCCAACTACAAGGTGTGACAACCATAATTGTTTTAGATCGAGATGCAAAGTTTTTAAGCCAATTTTGGAGGACCTTGTAGAACAAGTTGGGGATAAAGTTGCCATTCTCTACCATACGTCATCCCCAAACTGATGGACAAACTGAAGTCATCAACCGCACATTGTCAACCATGTTGAGGGCTATTTCGAAGAAAAACTTGAAGTTGTGGAAAGAATGTCTATCTCATATGGACTTTGCCTACAACCACTCGCTGCATTCAACCACAAAGATGAGCCCTTTTCATGTAGTGTATGGCTTTAACCCTCGCGCTCTAATTGATTTGTTACCTCTACCATCTTCGGAGAAGGTAAATCTAGATGCTAAGAAATGTGCTGAATTTGTTCTTAAGTTGCATGAGACTACAAAGGAAAATATAGAGCGAATGAATGAGAAATATAAGGTTGTTGGTAGTAAAGTAAAAAAGAAGTAATTTTTGAACTTGGTGATTTTATTTGATTGCATTTAAGAAAAGATAGATTTCCATATTTTAGGAAGTCTAAGTTGATACCTAGAGCTGATGGTCCTTTCAAGATTATTGAAAAGATTAATGATAATGTATACAAGCTTAAGTTGTCTATAGATTTTGGGGTTAGTCACACATTTAATATTGTAGATTTGAAGCCATACTTAGGAGAAGAAGATGAGCTTGAGTCGAGGATGATTCCAATTCAAGAGGGGAGGATGATGAGGAAATCACTTCTTTGGATAACACAACACTCCTCCACAAGATTCTAGGCAAGTACCTATAACAAGGGTACGTGCACGAAAGTTGAACTATCAGGTGAGCTCATTTCTAGAAGTTCATAATTTTCCTATTGAGGATGGATTGCTACCTAAGTCATGTGATGTTATTCAACTCAGGAACCAAGATGAGGGGAGCAGCACTACTACCACAACAAGTTCAGGTCAATCATGCTTCAATTCTAGTCAAATTCGGAATCAGCCTAACAGCCCGAATTTAAAATAATCATAACTTTCACATACGGAGTCCGTTTGAGGTGTTCGAGTACTTGATTGAAAGCTTACGAAGAGAACTTTCCAATGGATCTAGCCCTACCTTCAGATTCATTGTCTACATGTCACAATCATCAAAGTAAGGTGTTGCGTCACCTATTGGGCTAACTTGGGCCTTGTAATGGTGTTCGGATCCGAGCCCAGGTTGTGTGCGCCCACCCTTGTTGGCGCACAACTCTAGGATGGCTCCCTCTTGATCATCACCTCCTTATAACCCTTATGGACACCACTTTTAGTCCTTAGATTTGTTTATATAGTTTTTTCGTTTAGAAAATATCAGTTGTGTACTTGTGTCAACTAGATTAACTATTGTGACTTTAGGCCTATGCATTATTCAATAACACTTTATCTTTCATCGTCCAATTTAGATTGCGGTTATTTCTTTGTTGCTTGATTCTCGATTTCTTGCAGGAAAGGTCAACTGTGTTGGGCACTGTTGATAACGACAAAGGGTGTGGTGTAGTGATTGCAGGACAGACTTGATCATCTCGGTCAAGTAGCCTCGTCGTGAACGTCACATCGATCAATCGTAGTTATCCCTCTCATCGGAAGATCGGGCCAAACATTTTCACCAGTTAGAAAGCATTTTTACAGTTTATTGCAACTCTTTCTACTATTGAAGTAGAGTATGTTTCAGCTACTAAAGGTGTAAAGGAAGCTATTTATTTGCAAGGTTTGGTTTCTGAACTTGGTATTTCACAGGAAACTATTACTGTTTATTGTAATAGCCAGAGTGCTATTTATTTGACCAAGAATGATATGTATCATGCCAAGACCAAGCACATTGATATCAAGTACCACTTTAACCGTGATATTGTTGCTGAAGGACAAGTTGTTGTGGCAAAATTACACACTGATGACAATCCAGTGACATGCTCACGAAGGCACATTCAAATACCAAGTTCAAATATTTTTTTGAGGCGAAAACTGTAGGGAAGCCCCGTAGTTATATATTACTCAAAAGTTTATGTACAAAAGCCTTGGCTAGGAAAAAAAAGAGAAAACAGCAAAATAAAAGAATGGAACAAAAGACTTGGCAAATCAGTCAGGTTCTAAAGTGCCGAGCCATAGAGTAATGGCTCTGCCAAAAACTTCTTTCCCTCTTGCCTGAAGAAGGAACAAATCAGCCCGAATCTTCGAAGCAACCACTGTCACTAGCAAGTTGGTCGAGTTGAATATAAACCCATTGCAACGGAGCCAAATGTCCTAGAAAACTAGAGTAAACAACTCTTTGTAGAAAGTTTGAACTAATCAATTAGGCACAGCAAACTCTTTCATAACATTCGGCCAATCAGAAGAAACAATTGGCAGGAAAAGGTGAAAACTGTTCCAAATTTCACCTGCGGCTGGGCATTATAAAAAAAGATGAAGAAGACTTTCTTATATATTCAAATCGCAAAGTGAACAAGCAGTGGAACCATTCCAAATTCCTTTACGGTGCAGCAAGCTTCGGGAATTAAGACAATCCAGGAAAATTAGCCATAAAAAAACTTGTGTTTAAGTTGACTCTTACTCTTCCAAATCAATTTATGCCCATGAAACAAACCAGCGAAGGCAGCATGCATGTAATATTTATAATATCGGCGGGAAGTGAAATTTTGCCTTGTCATAAGTACTGCCAACTATAATTATCCCCTGACAAAACTATTTGCTGTTGCACAGCTTCCAAGAGTGCAAGTTGTTGCAAGCCATCCTTACTCCAGGCAATCTGGGTGAAGATATGCTCAACGTCTTTATGCATCATGCAGTGTAGCGAGGCCTTCGATCGGATGATGGCAGGCCGTGTATAGCTCGGGCAGCTATAAAGAAAGGGGATCGCCGAGCCACTTGTCATCCCAGAAACGAATGACATGTCCATCACCGACTACCACAGAGTATAAGTCCAAGTACTTAGGCATAAGCTTCAAAATATCCTTCCACCAATAACTCTCTTTGGGAAAGGCATACTGAGGTAAAGAACAAATATATAAAATTTTCCAAGTCCATTGAACCCAAGGAGTATCATCTCTATGAAAGAATTTATGCAGAAATTTCAAAAGAAGACCTGGACTTGGTTGGTATTCACAATGCTTAATTTGTCGATTTGAGTCTCTTTAATCTAATCTTATCTCCAAGTTTGGCTGGAGCAATTAATCAGAGTCGAAACTACTTTGAATGATTGATTGCTTGTTTTTGCTAGAAATGAGGTATCTTAGCACCGTTGCTAGAAATGGATTTGAAGAGAGAGTTTTTTTAAATAATACATTTTATAAAAGTAATTGCGACGTTAATACGTGGGAAAAATATTTGCAAAAATAATACCCGTTCGGCAAACCGTATGGCGAAATAGGAGTAGTCGCCAGGGGGATGGGCGAAGACCGTATTTTCGTCGAACCGTTGGGCGATAATACGTTAATTGCGTCATTAGCGTCGCTCGGACAGAGTAGACGAATCATGGGGAGACATGTGGCAATTTCGCCATATGGTTCGGCGACAACTTGTTGTCGCCACGTGGTTCGACGACAACTAGTTATCACAACACGGTTCGGCGACAACTAGTTGTCGCCCATTGGTTTGGCAATTATAGGCGGTAATCAAAACGGTCGCTCGGCCAGGCCGAATGAAAATGTTTGGAAAAATGAGGGTGCGAGCGACCGGCAGAAAAGGGAGGGAGCAAGCTGTAAAAACCAACCCAAAATTTAAATCTTTAATCCATACTCACCTCTTAAGGTATTCTCAATATCATTCTTGGTTCTAAAGGTGGTCTCACTTTTTATACCTACCTCTCATCAAATATCTTGCTCATCTACTCATTCAATTGTATACAATTCGTTTGAGGCACATAGTTTAGCATCTCAGATTATAATTCAAGCAGTAGCATTCAATAATTTATGCAAGCATCAGCAATATTCATAATGCACACTTAACATCCTCAATCACTCAAAATTTAATAATCATTTCCATGTTTATACACATCCTTATACATCTCACTTCTATACAATTCAACTACATGATTGTCTCATCTTCACAAAAAGAAAGTAACAGATCAGCCAATAGCCAATACTTCAAAGTTTTAACCTCGTTCATACCCATCAAATCATCAAAGAGAATAAACCAGTTCAAAAATTACATGCACACATCAAGATTTCATCTTGAGTTCGGTTCAGTACATCCAAATGAGCTCAAGCATCCACTTTCGATCTTAGCATAAAACCAGAACTATGCTGAACCGACATACTCTAATCTTAACCAGAAGATTTCCACATTTCCACTCTGCCCATGCTTGCAGCTGGTTGCCAATTGCATCCTTGCCCATTCTGCCAGCCTGAGCCCCGTGGTTTTTGCCCATTTTGGTTGGCCAAGTGGTGGAGACAAACTCTGCATGCGTGCCACCTTTCGAAACCAGCCCATAGTTTCTGCGCAGTGCCTGGTTTCACCCTTGTAAGGACCCGAATCCACTGATTCGAACCCACCGTGTTCTTGCACTATTCCTGTGATCAACGCTAGTGCACACGACTTAACATTGGTACATATCACATCATACACAACGATAATAGAATAATAGTTCATTTATTGATATAGCTAAATGTATGATCTTATGACCAACTTACATTATTAAGCCACGCAGGCAAGATCGAGAATATAAACTAATAATTAAGCAAATGAAAGTAGAAACGTAGGTAGCTCATCACCACCACAGGCAACCGACAAGGCTCGGACCCTAATGACTCGTGTCTTCTTGGACTTCATCTTCCAACACAGTGTAGATTCTTCAACTGTTGATTATTGTTGTTTGGCAAGGGTGAGTACTTAAAGCACTCAACAAGTTGTGCATGTAATGCAATTCCATGTATCTATATGCAAGGCTTATTCCAATGGATAGGCTATCATGGCTATTTTGCAATAAGCGGCATTTATGAACGAATACTGATATATAGATTGTAAAGGATGTAAAACAAACAACGATAATAAATAAATTCAGATTTCTCAAGTAAACCAAGTTTCCAATCCTAAGTTAAATTCCATCTTCCACATGGCATTCCGCCATCCCAACCAAGTTGTCCAATTAATTAAGCTAACCCTTAATCAGAACTCCGAGCATTGCTCAATACCATGAGCACGGCTATCCGAATAGTTTCACACTCTGCAGAGGTTATGCACTTTACCCACGATGATACAACCAAACACCACCAAGGCGAGAGATTATAACAAAGCCTTTACAATGCTCTATCTTAACCCGATACTACCCGCTAAGGTTTCAACATCAAGCGGGTCTCAGAACCACATCCGGGGCCCCTCTTGCGCCATGTGAATTACACCTGACCCGGAACTCACACCGACCACGATAGTATCAAAATTAAGACTTTGCAAATTACTCATTAAGTCGGCCCATACTGCACATGTGGTTGCATGATTGACTCAGTCAAAGGCTTGCAAGGTTAAGTCCTTAGTGTGATCAAGGCAAGACTTCCACATACCATCGCCCATCGGGCCCACCTTGGCCTCCTCGCCCTTGCCACTTGCCCCAATCTAAGTTATCATCACCCGCTTGATTACCAAGCACCACGTGCCATCAACAATTCAACATCGCTTGCGTGACATGACTCGCCACAACAACTCAATCTCGTCGTGTGATCCCACATGACACACAAGTTCATAACATTGTTCCATATTCCGTTAATCAAGATTAATTAACAATGATTCGACACATGTGATGACGTGGCATGGCTAAGCAACTAATACGGTCTAACCTCCAATGTTGATCATAATTATTAATCAACTATATTAAACCAATCTAGGGTGACAATGGTTCATGGCATATAATGACAAGGTAGGGTATAGATCAATCTGGTATTTTAGCTAAACCCAATCTAATTTGAAACAATTGTATATTTGAAATATATGCAATATTGTAAAACAAACATAGCAATTTTATAAACATGGGTTCAACATGATCAAAGCACAACTTGCCTTGGAATAGGTCCTGATCTTGATCTGAAGCTTGCTCTTGGGTTGCTTGATCTTCCTCCAAGTGTCGCACAATTCAACGCCTACGCGTCATCAAAGAGAAAAGCAAATAAATGCCAAAACAGAGAGCAATTGAACTCCAAAAATCAATTAAAATTCACCATTAAATAGATCTCAATTTTACAAATTTTTAGAAACTGGAATCACTCAATTCCGAGTTACAATGCAAAAGATATAGCCTTTTGAAGTTTGAAATAAATATCAAATCGTAAAATCGTAAAATACGAATTAACAGATTTATTTTTATACTGAAAAATCGATTTATGACGTCAGCGTGACCTCATGATGACGTCATCATCACGGAATTTCCAATCGGAATATTTTTCCAATTGAAAAATGTAATTATGACGCAAGCATGACGTCAAGATCGGTCTCGCCAATCCCACGCCGACACGTGTCCTCGGCGCATGGATCGAGTCTACGAACTCGTCTTTGGCTTACGGTGAGACTCGGCTCACGACGCCTCGGCACCGCGCCACGACACGTGGCGTCTGCGATTGGCTCAACCAGCGGTTCGATCGATCCGACGAAACCCGACGGACGGTCATCAATCGCGAGCGACGTGGCAACGATCGACCATCCAATCTAGATCCGACGGCTTCCGAGCTCTGGTCCAGATGATGGCGGCGCGACGGTGAGGTCTTACCGACTTGAAGACGAAGACCAAGGCGGCGGCGTTTGCCTGCGTCTCGCGAGGCGAGGTAGAGTAGTCGACGCGGCGCGCCGGTGAGTCCAGATCTCGAGTCCACACGACGAAAACCGACGAACCGGCGACGTGCTTGAGCAAAAACTTCGCGCGGCAGACTTCAACTCCGCGAGCTTGCGGCGACGTTTCACGGTTGCTCTCGCGAAACTTTCCACCCAAAAGATGCGGCGGCTTGCGATAACCTCGGGCGCTACCCCTCCTTTTATAGCCTCGGCGTCCGCGCTCCACACGGCGAAAAGAGTCCGTGGCGTCACGGCGATGAACTCCGAGTCCAGATCGGAGACGACAAGCGACGCTGCGACGCTGCGTGTCCAGATCCGACGGCTAAAACGCGCGACACACACGCGCCTCTCGACCGGCCGGATCGCGATGAACGGTCGCCGATCTAGGGTTTCTCGCGACGGCCATGGCCGACCGGGCCGCACCGACGCGGGTTCTGACGCCACAGTGTTGGGCTCGGCCCAACACTGCTCAAAAGATTTTTAACAGTTTTCCAATTAAACTAATTCCAAAAATTCCTTTAATTTGTTTTAGGCAATAAAATAATCGGAAAATTCCAAGAAAAATCTCAAAAATACTTTGAGACATTCGGACTTAAATAAAATATTTTTGACAAAACTTTATTTTGACTTTGCACAGATTTAAATACTTTTGAATAAAAAGCAATAAACCCAAAATAACATTTAATTCAAATAAATCCAGAAAAATCCAAATAAATTCCAAAATCACAAATGCACTTTTAAACAACAAAACTTAATTAAGCCAAATTTTGGGATGTTACAAACCTCCCCTTAATGTAATCTCGACCGAGATTGTGGCTAACTAGAGAATAGGTTCGAATTCGACTTCAATTCTTCTTCTCGCTCCCAAGTGGCTTCACTTTCGAATGATTGCTCCATCAACTCGCAAAGCGAATAGACTTGTTTCGGTCTTGCGCCCACAACATCCAAAATTCGATCGGTTGCTCTTTATAAGTCAAATCTTCTTGCACTCTATTGCCTCCAACGGGCTTGCTCTGTGGCACTCGAGACACTTCTTAAGTCGCGATACATGGAATACATCATGCACTCCGCCAATGACCGAGGCAACTCTAATCGATAAGCTACCTCTCTCGACGGCTCGTAATCTTGAACGGACCGACATATCTTGGTGCAAGCTTCCTTTAACGTGAAATCTCTTAACGCCCTTAAGAGGGGTAACCACGAGGTACACATGATCTTCTCGTTCTAAACTCAAATCTCGACGACGATTATCGGCGTAGCTTTTCTGTCTTGATCGTGCTATCTTTAATCTCTCTCGATCATTGCTACTTGACTTTCTCGCTTCTTCGAGGATATCCGCCCAAACACCAAACGTTCTCTGCCTCGCTCCAATTCAATGGAGTACGACAAGCACGCCCATACAATGCCTCGAACGGTGACATTTGTAGGCTAGCTTGATAACTATTATTGTAATCAACTCGCGTATGGCAAACATTTATCCCATGTCGTAGCGTAAGCTAAGGCACAAGCTCTCAACATATCCTCTAAGATCGATTTACTCTTTCACCGACCATCCGTCATGGGTGATATGTCAGATCAAATTGAGACGGTTCCCATTGCTTCATGCAACTTATTCCAAAACCTTGAGGTAAATTGGGTACCTCTGCGACACAATCTTCTTTGGCACTCCATGCAAACATACAATCTCGACATGTACAGCTCGCCAAACGATCTCGGAGTAAGTGGTCTTTATCGATGAAATGAGCGACCTTGGTTAGACGATCCACGATAACCCAAATGGAATCGTAACCTTTCTGAGTCTTAGGTAAACCGGTGATAAAATCCATCCCGATTTCCTCCCACTTCCATTCCGGAATTTTCAACGGTTGCAACAAACCAGCGGGTCTTTGGTGCATAGCCTTTACTCTCTGACACACGTCGCATAATGCAACATGCTCAGCCACTTCACGCTTCATTTTTGGCCACCAGAATCTCTCCTTCAAATCCTGGTACATTTTAGCACTTCCTGGATGAATTGAGTACTTTGAATCATGCGCTTCCTCAAGAATCAATTGTTTTAATTCCTTTTATCCGGCACACAAATTCGCCTTTGAAGAACATAGTTCCTTGTTCGTCCAGAGTGAAATCTATGGCTAGGCCTTCTTCCTTTTAGCCTTGATTTTTGAAATTTTATCGTCATCTTGTTGACCTTCTCTAATCTGATCCTCTAATGTTGGTTTTACTTAGCGCAGCTATCATTCCTTCGAACGACCTCCAATCTTAACCTCTCAAATTCCTTGCATAATTCGTTGATCCTCCATTGACAATGCATTTGCGCTATGGCTTTTTCGACTCAGGGCATCTGCCACCACATTGGCTTTTCCAGGATGATAATGGATTCCCACATTATAATCCTTAATTAGCTCAAGCCATCTTCGCTGCCTCATATTCAGGTCAGATTGAGTGAATATGTATTTCAGACTCTTATGGTCCGTATATATCTCACATCTATTTCCTATGAGATAATGACGCCATATCTTTAAAGCATGCACTACTGACTAACTCCAAATCATGCGTTGGGTAATTCACTTCATGTGGTCTTAATCGTCTCGACGCATAAGCAACGACTTTGCCTTCTTGCATTAACACGCATCCCAAGCCCTCGCTCAAGCATCGCAATAAATGTCAAATCCATTACGCATATCCGCAACACTAATACGGGGTCGTTGTTAAACGCTTTTTAATTCCATGAAACTTTTCTCGCACTCCGCGCCCATGCAAACTTCTTCTCTTTCTTTAACAATCGCGTAAGGGGTTTAGCAATTGTCGAGAATCCTTCTATGAACCGACGGTAATATCCCGCCATTCCCGTAAAACTACGAACTGAGTAATGACTTGGTGGCTCCCAATGCAACATGCGCCCACTTTGCCGGGATCAATCATGACTCCTTTGGTAGTCATTACATGACCGAGAAATTCAACTTTCTCCTTCCAAAATTCACACTTGCTAAACTTAGCATATAGTTGATGCTCTCGCACTGCCTAAAACCATTCTCGATGTTCGCATGCTCTTCCTCCGTCTTCGAGTAAACCAAGATATCGCCTATGAAGACTACAACAAACTTGTCCAAGTAATCCATGAAGACTTTATTCATCATGTTCATGAAATATGTCAGGCATTAGTCAATCCGAATGACATGACTCGTGAACTCGTAATGTCCATATCGCGAAAACGCAGCCTTAGGTACATCCTCTGCCGGATCTTCAATCGATGGTATCCTCGAACGAAGATCTATCTTGGAGAAAACTCCAGCTCCTCTTAATCGATCAAATAAGTCGTCGATCCCGGGCAACGGATACTTATTCTTGATCGTTACTTCATTAAGTGCACGTAGTCGATGCACATTCTAAGACTTCCATCCTTCTTGCGAACAAACAAAACCGGGGCTCCCCACGGCGATGAACTTGGTCTAATGAAACCTTTCTCTTGCGCCTCAATCGCTTCTTCATTTCTACTAACTCGCGGTAGGCATCCGATATGGTCTCTTTGATATCGGTCTTGCACTGTGCTAACTCGATGACAAACTCGATATCACGATCTGGTGGCAATCCTGGCAAATCTTCTGGAAATACCTCCGGGTATTCTCTGGCTACTGGCACATCTTCCATGCTGATGGCTTTCACACTGTTGACCGTTAATCGCCTCGTCCCGAATCGGTCGCTTGAAACTCCACTTTCTTGCCACTAGGGCCTTCCAAGGTCACGATCCTTCGCCACAATCTAAAATAACCTTATGCTTGGACAGCCAATCCATTCCAAGGATGACGTCTAGGGATTGCGCATCTATCAAGATAAGATTCGCGAGAAATTCTATCCCATCCATAAACAACTTAGCTCCCAAACACCCAAGGCTAGATCTAAGCTCAGATCCTGGGGCTTGGACTAAGAGCACACACTTAAGATTCACCACTTTAAATCCATTCTTGGTTGCAAAACTTTGAGAAACAAACGAATGCGAAGCTCCAGAATCAAACAAAACTGTAGCAGGTACTGAGTTGACCAAGAACTTACCCAGTACGACGTCTGTAGCTTCCTGAGCTCCATCAGCGGTGATGTGGTTGATTCTTCCACGCATCGTTGATCGCGCGGCGTTGCTCGGGCTTGGTGCACGATTTTCTCCCGATGTTGGTGCTTTAGCGGGTGTTGTTCCTGTGTTGAAACGAATCGTGTGATGCCTCCTTCGTGGACACCTATTTGAAAAGTGCCTGGCTCATTGCAAGTATAGCATCTCTTCACCGCAGATCTTGATTTCCTCTGTGCATTGTTGCCTTGCGCTGGGTCCGAAATTCGATTGGCGTGGCGAGGTGTAGGGGTTGATGTCTTGTTCCCACCGTGGTTGAAATCTAGCAAATTCTTGGGTGACATCCTCAAACGTAGATGGTTTGGGCGCCCACCCCGATTGTTCATCAAGCGCTACGGTTTTCACCTAGCTCTTTGCGCTTGTCCTCTAGGATTAAAGCCTTATTTACCACTCCCGAAAATCCGGAAAATTGTGGGTAATCAGTCCCACTGCGATCCCGAATTCACCTTCATGAAACGATCGCTTAGCTTTATCCGTCGCTACGTCCTCGGGGCATAACGAGCTAATCGAGTGAATTTATTCGTATTCGCCACCGGTTGGCCTCCTTGCTTCAAAGCTCAACTCCTCCTTCTTAAGATCCATCATTCCTCCGGGACATGATATCGCGAAAGCATTAGTGAACTCCTCCCGTGTTATCTCTTGCGGGCTCCATGAGCGGCACATAATTCTCCCACCATTCTGCGCGGTTCCTTCAAGTTGATGAGAGCGAGAGCACCTTCTCATTGCCCTCACACCGAGTGATGTGCGCTTCTTCTCAATGGTCCTAAGCCAATCATCGGCTTCCAAAGGGTTCACGTTTCGGAGAAAGTTGGTGGCCTAGTCCTCATAAAATCCGATAGCTTGGACATAGGTCGAGGTCCACCATGATTGTTCCGAGTTGCGGGATTGTTGTGGTTTATCACTTTGCATTGGTCATCTCTTTGATCTATTTGCATCATTGTCCATGATCGCTTGAGTCTGTCCGCAAGGAATGCTCCCAGATTCTGCATGTCCACCGGCGGTGGTTGAGGGTCGCCTCCATCATTGGGATTGTCATTCTGACGCAGTCCACTTCCTGAAGCACCGTTGTTTCCTCGAGTATTCACCATCTGATGATTGCCTCTTAGGTTAGGAAAGGTAGATGTAGCATAGATGAGAAGTAAGAATTTCTAAAGCGGGAGATAGGTTATACCCAAACTGAACAATTCTTTATTTAACTTGGTATGGCCGCTTATTTAAGCCTACAAGCTCGCAACACATACTTGCACACTCAAGAATACAAAGAAGCAAACTAAACACGCAACCTTAACGCCCACTAGAAAGGTAAAGACTAACTTAAAGACGCGACTCACACTCGAGTCTCAACACGCCTCAAGGTCGACACTCACTCATCCACCACCACGGTGAGATCGATCCGCGCATACACCGCGGGGGGGTGGCATCGAGCAAACCTATCCCGACGACCTATTATCGGTCCTCTGCAACAACGGGTCTCGCACTCCTCCGCTCCCACTCGCTCCTCTGATCCTCCTCGACTCCTCGGTGGCTCTCGAACTCTCGAGTCACGCGCTCCACTCGTCCTCAATCGCCTCGTGGCCTCTCCCACTCGGTGATCATCCCGATGGTCAAGCACGGGTCACCTCGAGCTCTGCTCGCTACTCTGAGTGCCTCGTATACGCCTCCAGCTCTGGGTAGTCTCTCTCATATGATCCTCCCGGCAAGGGCGAACTCGCAAGGTGCGTCAGAGCACACTCGCTCCCTCGATCCGCGTCTTCGCATGCTTGAACGTCTGGGTGAAGTCGGAACACCGAGTCGTGAAGCTCGTCGGCGTAGAGTCGCGCAGACACGGCGAAGAGCAAGTCGAGCGACCTCTGAATTGCAACCTCGTGCGAGAATCTTCGCGCGAGATGTTGATTGGCTCGCTAGCTTCCTCGCTCTCCCGAGCGAGATGATCAACTTGCAAATAAATCCTCGGTGTACACCATTCATCGACCACCGCCTCCTCGGTAAAGTGGACGATAGAAACCTCCAAGCGCCTCAAGTACTCTCCACGGCTCCATGGCGAGCCGCCACTGCCTCCTCAAAGGCCTCGAACGATCGGCATCCGCTCCACAAGAACTTTGAATAAGTTCTCCACCAAACGGCAAGTAAAACGGGTAAATTTAGCAAAGGCGAAGTAGAGAATGAGATGAGTCGAGAGGGTTTTATTAGTCAAGCTTAGATTTTCTTTTAGAAAATAATTTTGGACACACTCAAGACACCTCCAAACTATCTAGGGCCAAGACCTACAACAAGATGCTCGATACCACCTCAGAAGGACCCGAATCCATCGATTCAACCCACCGTGTTTATGCACTATTCCTGTGATCAACGCTAGTGCACACACTTAACATTGGTACATATCACATCATACACAACGATAATAGAATAATAGTTCATTTATTGATATAGCTAAATGTATGATCTTATGACCAACTTACATTATTAAGCCACGCAGGCAAGACCGAGAATATAAACTAATAATTAAGCAAATGAAAGTAGAAACGTAGGTAGCTCATCACCACCACAGCAACCGACAAGGCTCGGACCCTAATGACTCGTGTCTTCTTGGACTTCATCTTCCAACACAGTGTAGATTCTTCAACTGTTGATTATTGTTGTTTGGCAAGGGTGAGTACTTAAAGCACTCAACAAGTTGTGCACAGAATGCAATTCCATGTATCTATATGCAAGGCTTATTCCAATGAATAGGCTATCATGGCTATTTTGCAATAAGCAGCATTTATGAACGAATACAGTATATAGATTGTAAAGGATGTAAAACAAACAACGATAATAAATAAATTCAGTATTTCTCAAGTAAACCAAGTTTCCAATCCTAAGTTAAATTCCATCTTCCACATGGCATTCCGCCATCCCAACCAAGTTGTCCAATTAATTAAGCTAACCCTTAATCAGAACTCCCGAGCATTGCTCAATACCATGAGCACGGCTATCCGAATAGTTTCACACTCTGCAGAGGTTATGCACTTTACCCACGATGATACAACCAAACACCACCAAGGCGAGAGATTATAACAAAGCCTTTACAATGCTCTATCTTAACCCGATACTACCCGCTAAGGTTTCAACATCAAGGCGGTCTCATAAACCACATCCGTGGCCCCCTCTTGCGCCATGTGAATTACACCTCGACCCGGAACTCACACCGACCACGATAGTATCAAAATTAAGACTTTGCAAATTACTCACTAGGTGGCCCATACCGCACATGTGGTTGCATGATTGACTCAGTCAAAGGCTTGCAAGGTTAAGTCCTTAGTGTGATCAAGGCAAGACTTCCACATACCATCGCCCATCGGGCCCACCTTGGCCTCCTCGCCTTGCCACTTGCCCCAATCTAAGTTATCATCACCCGCTTGATTACCAAGCACCACGTGCCATCAACAATTCAACATCGCTGCGTGACATGACTCGCCACAACAACTCAATCTCGTCGTGTGATCCCACATGACACACAAGTTCATAACATTGTTCCATATTCCGTTAATCAAGATTAATTAACAATGATTACGACACATGTGATGACGTGGCATGGCTAAGCAACTAATACGGCCTAACCTCCAATGTTGATCATAATTATTAATCAACTATATTAAACCAATCTAGGGTGACAATGGTTCATGGCATATAATGACAAGGTAGGGTATAGATCAATCTGGTATTTTAGCTAAACCCAATCTAATTTGAAACAATTGTATATTTGAAATATATGCAATATTGTAAAACAAACATAGCAATTTTATAAACATGGGTTCAACATGATCAAAGCACAACTTGCCTTGGAATAGGTCCTGATCTTGATCTGAAGCTTGCTCTTGGGTTGCTTGATCTTCCTCCAAGCGTCGCACAATTCAACGCCTCACGCTGCATCAAAGAGAAAAGCAAATAAATGCCAAAACAGAGAGCAATTGAACTCCAAAATCAATTAAAATTCACCATTAAATAGATCTCAATTTTACAAATTTTTAGAAACTAGAATCACTCAATTCCGAGTTACAATGCAAAAGATATAGCCTTTTGAAGTTTGAAATAAATCTCAAATCGTAAAATCGTAAAATACGAATTAACAGATTTATTTTTATACTGAAAATCGATTTATGACGTCAGCGTGACCTCATGATGACGTCATCATCACGGAATTTCCAATCGGAATATTTTTCCAATTGAAAATGTAATTATGACGCAAGCATGACGTCAAGATCGGTCTCGCCAATCCCACGCCGACACGTGTCCTCGGCGCATGGATCGAGTCTACGAACTCGTCGGCTTACGGTAGACTCGGCTCACGACGCCTCGGCACCAGCGCCGACACGCGTGGCCGTCTGCGATTGGCTCAACCCAGCGGTTCGATCCGATCCGACGAAACCCGACGGACGGTCATCAATCGCGAGCGACGTGGCAACGATCGACCATCCAATCTAGATCCGACGGCTTCGAGCTCTGGTCCAGCGATGGCGGCGCGACGGTGAGGTCTTACCGACTTGAAGACGAAGACCAAGGCGGCGGCGTTTGGCGCGCCTCCGGCGAGGCGAGGTAGAGTAGTCGACGCGGCGCCCGGTGAGTCCAGATCTCGAGTCCACACGACGAAACCGACGAACCGCGACGTGCTTGAGCAAAAACTTCGGCGGCCGCAGACTTCAACTCCGCGAGCTTGCGGCGACGTTCTACTTGTTGCTCGCGAAACTTTCCACCCAAAAGATGCGGCGGCTTGCTTATAACCTCTGGCGCTACCCTCCTTTATAGCCTCGGCGTCCGCGCCCACACGGCGAAAGAGTCCGGCGGCGTCACGGCGATGAACTCCGAGTCCAGATCGGAGACGACAATCGACGCTGCGACGCGTGTCCAGATCCGACGGCTAAAACGCGCACACACGCGCGCCCTCTTCGACGGGCCGGATCGCGATGAACGGCCGCCGATCTAGGGTTTCTCGCGACGGCCATGGCCGACCGGGCCGCACCGACGCTGGTTTATAGCCACGTTGTTGGGCTCGGCCCAACACTGCTCAAAAGATTTTTAACAGTTTTCCAATTAAACTAATTCCAAAAATTCCTTTAATTTGTTTTAGGCAATAAAATAATCAGAAAATTCCAAGAAAAATCTCAAAATACTTTGAGACATTCTCGACTTAAATAAAATATTTTGACAAAACTTTATTTTGACTTTGCACAGATTTAAATACTTTTGAATAAAAAGCAATAAACCCAAAATAACATTTAATTCAAATAAATCCAGAAAAATCCAAATAAATTCCAGAAAATCACAAATGCACTTTTAAACAACAAAAACTTAATTAAGCCAAATTTTGGGATGTTACAACCCTGCTCAAAAAGGGAAAGTAGCACTATATAAGGAGGCAAACTAGTACAGCCCGAAAAAAAATGTACTGCTTTCACCTACACTCACCTACTAGAAGCAGCCGTCCTTGCCTAGCTTTTATTGTCAAGTGAAGTCCAAGCCAGCCAGGGAAGAAAGGAAGGTAGGAGGCAAGCACCTGATCCCTTTTGCCCCATCGTCACTACAGTCCTTTCCTCTGCAAAGAAAATCAGGTGCCCACCTTTAGTGTGAATTTTCTATCCACCGATAGCAGTAAGAATTTAAGAGCAGCAGTGACTAATCCTTGTTTTGTTAGCATGCATCTATCTTAAGGTAGTTGCAAGATAAAAAAGGATTATGGGCTAAAAACTTAAAGACATGATTGCATGCTCTGACTTGTACACTTTAATCACTCAGAACATACATAACATCAGCAAGAAAGTAATTAGTAAAAGATCAGTGCAAAGTAGTTCATGCATGTGTATGTGTGTACCTCTGATGGGCAGAAAAGAGAGATTAACTAGAGCATCTTTTAACAGTACAATTTAAGTTGATCTCCCTCTATAAATCTTTGTTTATTCATTTGTTTGATTTAATAAACCATATTAAGGTAATACCACTCAGAACACATTTAAAGGTTCAAAGCAGTGCTAAATGAGAATGTATAAATCAAGCATACACCTGCATTTCCTAAAGCAAAATGGCATGCTTGTTAATCTGCCAACCCTAAAGTAAATCTATTTTATAACAAGAGTTATTTAGTTAAGACCGAGGTAAAAGAGAACACAATGAAGTTGCTAAATTACAAACCACTTGATCAATACTTATAAATTAGTGACCTAAATGCTCTCCCTGTCATGGGCAAGAATATATATAGAACATCAGAGATGCTCATAGTTGTTCACACAGAAGTCAGATATGCCATGATTCTTATAATCAAAATCTTAGCACAAACCGGTTTCCTTCAATGTAATCGCACTGAGCCACAAAGTAAAATCTCATACATGACATTCCTACTAAAAAATTATCCATACATATCTTAGTCATAATAATTAAGAACACAAGGCATCACTAAACCACTGCTCAATGTCTCTAGAATCACACTTGTCTATTAACACAAGTTATCATCATATAATTTAACCACTGATGAATTAATCTAGAATAGAAACAAAAACATCTTTTAGCAGTGGAAGTAGGAGGATAAGGGAGGTAGTTCTTAGCTTAAGGGGGGAGGCATCCGTGGCCGACCCGTGGTCGGGGGCGATGCGATCGACAGGGCCACCGACGGCGTCAGTGACCTGGGCTTGGACCGCATGGTGGCAACCTAAAGGGCAGATGAAAGAGAGGGGAGGGAGTGAGTAAAGAAGGAGGGGAATAAAAGAAAATGGGGGAAGCTCACTTAGCTCGGGGGAGGAGCGTCGGCACCGGTGCTGTGGGAGAAAGGGGAGTCGGTGGTGGCGGTGAAGACCGCCAGATCTGGCGGGATCCGACACGAATCCGTCGGATCCGTCGAGTGGGCGAGGCGGAGGGGCCGAAGGCCAGGGGAGGCAGCGATGGCGGCGTGGTAGGGGGAGAGAGAGGTGGGCGGTGATCGGGAGAAAAAGGGAGGAGAGAAGTGAGAAAGAGAGGTGCGGCTTGAGGGAGTAGTGGAGAGAGAGGGTGGGGATTAGATTAGGTTAGGGTTAGGGTTAGAAAATGTCACCGAGTCGAGTGGGCCAGATTTTTGGGCCGGCGGAAAATAAAATAAAATAATAAAATAAAGATTATATATATAAACATATGATCTATAAGGTAAATAAATAATATATATATGAATAATAATACCTACAAAGATAAGTAAATAAATAAATTGATAAAATGAAAATATGAATAATTAAGTAAATAAAAATAAAATATGTTTTATCTAAACCAATTTGTCAAAAATAAGAAAATGGACCAAGAAAACAGTAGAAAATAAATCTAGAATCTATTTTTTTTTCTCTTTTCTTTTCTCTAATTTAGCCCTTAATCTAACTCTCACACAAACAAGCACAGATAAGCAAATAAAATGTCGCAAATCTCAAATACAAACCCATAAACAATCTATTTCGTAACCACCCAATACAAAAAGTTACATTAGAAATTAAATCCAATTTGAGAAAGTCTTGACTATTAAAATTTCGGTGCTATCGTTAGGAAATCATTCCGAGAACTGCAAAGGGCAGCTATAGCCACTTCCCGCGGTGGACCACCCTGGGGTCACACAACCAGGCAAGTCACTCTTCAACCATGTCTTGTGAATTGATTTTGTGGCTTGGGTTGTTTGAAACTCTTGCATTCATCCCAAAAGTTAATTTCTAAAAGAAATTAAATCACACTAATTGGATCAGCTAGATCCAGTGTTAGAACCATAACCTTGGTGAGGTTATGGAGTAAATGGTGGGTGGAGGAGTTCAGGGTATGAACAATCCCGGTTGGGTTGCTATGAAAGTCAGGGCTCCTCCACATAGGATATCATTTAAGGACAAACCAAACTGGTGCCTACTTCAAAAACGACGCAAATCGTGCTGACCATACACCCGGTATGGGACGGGCTGAACTAAGTAACCAACAAGTAGCTGACTCTGCCAAGGTGAGAAAGGTGACTGTGTCAGGTGAGGGCAGTCACCCTAGGGAGAGACGTCGGGGAAGGAGTCTCGACTCGTGTGCCTTTGGTGAGGCAAGGTGGTATGGCTGAGGTCAGGGTACGGTTGGCCAAATGTTCTGTTTTCTTGGTTTATTAGTGTGCCTAAGGAAGCGCACTATGACAATAAGCCAAGTGAATGCTATGGGCAAAGCAGTACACCTCTTATCAGAGTCAAATGTGATATCACTCCTAGCTTCCGGGTTTGGAAGTGCATCGTGTGGGTTTTCCTCTAACATAGGATGTAAGACCCCACGTTGTTTTGCGGTCAGTAGATTTAAAAGTTAAAACTTGACGCTTTCTATCAAATGGGTAAAAGGGGTGCTTTGGATAAAGTATTACTTTAGAGTAGCGGCTTGGTGGCCGAAAAGTATATTTATATACCCATGCATAAAGGTTCCACGGCTTGCTGAGTACTGGAGTACGCAGCCTTGCTTTCTCTGTTGCTTTTAAGAGCATATTGAGTCCACCCACCTAGATGAGGTAGAAGGCAATTTTCTTGATGATATGAATTTTTATGATGATGCTGATGTTGCCGTGGAGGGATATGAATACGAGGGGGCTGACGACCAAGACCTGGGGAAATAAATCTACCCTCAGGAGGGAGGCAACTAGAATAATACTGTAATATTAGGCGGGCAGTGTAGAATCACCGTAGCCGGACCTAAGACTGTACTATATGTACATTAAGAATAATCCCCGAGTACTATTCGGTGAAAATTTCTATCTGTGCATGTGTTGTTTTCCTTAGCCTGATCCTGGCGCACTTTGCTCTGTGATGTTTCCACTAGTTCTGGCCTGGTCAGGCAAAGTGGGGGCGTCACACGAGCGGACGTCAGCGGGGAGAGAGAGGAGAGGGAGAGGGAGCGGGAGCCCGGGATAGAGAGAGGGAGCCCGGTAGAGAGAGATGAGGAAGATATGGGGAAAGAGAGAGGAGGAAGAGAGGGAGAGTGAGAGAGGAGGGAGAGAGGAGAGAGAAAGAGGAGGAAGAACAAGGAAGAAGGTAACATCGCATTTTTTAAATATTTTTTTAGTTGTTTAGAAAAATATTGTAGGATAGTCATACCGTTGGACATAAGATTTGAATTTATATGACTCTTATTAGTTAGCGAGGGATAGTAATATTGTAGTTGATGTTAGAGTTAGTTTAATCGGTGCTTCTCTTTTAGGTTAGCGATATTAGATGTGTACTATAATATTGTAGTATTAGTTACGAGATAGTTAAATAGCACTGTTTAATTTAGGTTAGCGATATTACATGTTAGTGGTGATTTAAAAATTTATTTTGTTTATGCCGTCGCATTAATGTCGAATCTAGTGAAATTTAGGGTATATTATAGCGATGGTGAAATAAAAACTGGGCAGAATGGTGTTGATTTAAGCAGCTTTCCGGTCACCATGGTTGAGCACTCGTTCCCCGAAAGTGTTAGCATTCGTAATATAAAGCTTTGGTTGACCCAATATTTTTTCCTAGATCCAAGTGTTTACTTTGTTACCATCCAAATCTTATTCACGCGTAGTAAGGGTGACCCGGCTATTTAGGAGTTGAAGAAAGTAGATCGAACATACTTGTGACAGAAATGGTTAAGGTGGTGCAAGGGATCTCGCCTTGAATGTATGATGCTGGTGCAGGCTTGCCCTAGAGAAAAGGTGGATATTAGTGGTGTGGGTGAGAGCAGTACATCGGCTACAACTGAACAAGTTCAGGCAATGGTGCCGGTTGAGGTAGCAGCGGGGGTGATAACAGGGATGCAGTAAACACAGAAGGTCAGGCCGATGAAGGGAGGAGATCGAGCAACTTGTTGATCATTTGGAGTAGGTGGACCGTACGGCGATGCAAGATGAAGCTGAAATGTTGGAGTGTGATTATGGCATCAGTGAAGATGAGGAAGGGGGATGATGATGATGAAATGCATGGTAGTACTGGGGCAGCGAATGTACCCATCCCTGACGAATGGAATAGGCAAAACAAAGCTGATATTGAAGTTTTGTGAGGCCTTGAGTCGCGTTGGGAGTATGGTACCAATGCCATTCAGCTGAATCAAATATTCCCGAACAATTTTGAATCGAAGTTGGCAGTGAGGTTGTGGGCACTGTCGCAACAGAGAGAGTTTCGGGTTGTCTTGTCCCAGCCAGATAGGTACACAGTGAAGTGCATAACCGATGGATGTGAATTCTGAGTTCATGCATACAAGCTGAAGTGCGAGACGTATTGGATTGCATAACGACTGGAGGAGTACACATGCAGACTAGAAAATATTCTGGTGAAACACCGTAACTTGAATGTGATTCTAATTGCTGGCGTGATGTTCAATGAAATCATTGAGAAGCGGGGCATTAAGTGTTCATATATTCAAAAAGCAATCTTAAGAACATTTAAGTATCGAATAAGTTACTCGATGGCCTGGCGTGCGAAGCAAAAAGCATTAGAGAAGAGCTTTGGTACATACGAGGCTTTGTATTGCAAACTACCTCGTGTACTTGATGTCTTGAAACAAACCAACCCTGGCACATACACCACTTTCAAAGAAAGTGAAGCAGATGGTAATGGAATCTCTACATTTCATCGTGCTTTTTTATCATTGGGTCCTTGCATTGCGTCGTTTAGGTACTTCCGTCCATTGCTTGTGTCAATGGTATTTTTGACTGGGAAATACAAGAGGCAGATTCTAACAGCCATTGCAGTTGATGCGAACAACCATATACTTCCATTGGCCTTTGCATTTGTTGAGGGTGAGAACCGAGATAGCTGGCTGTTGTTTTTTCAGACATATGAATTTCGGGGTAGTTGGTGATCAGCCCAACGTGTGCATCATTCATGATCGTCACAAAGGTATTCTTTCGGCAATTAAGACTCTACAAGAGGGCCCTGATGAGCCATTCCCATGGCGTGACTTGCAGAGCAGGTAGTGCATGAGACATTTAGGAGTAAATTTCTTCAGACAGTTCAGGAATAAAAACTGATAAACCTATTTAAGAGGTTATGCAAACATAATTAGGCACTTAAGTTCAACGCGCTATTGGCTGAGTTGGATAAGTACACTAGTGCACACATCGAAGAGATGAAGAAGCAACCACCTACGCCGAACGATTGCCCACCCAAAAGGTTAGCACCCCTTGGGGAGCTCGATCCTCCTAATCTGAGGAGACGGTCATCAAGGGACATAAAGTGTTTCTCGCACTGGATAGAGGCGGAGCCTCTAGAGAAGTGTGCATTGCTCCATAACACTGGAGGTGTTAGGTTAGTATAGTAAATTAAGATATTTACGACGGTTGAACAAATGGGGTTATTGTACTAACTGATATATGTTGAACAGGTTTAGTGTTATGGCAACGAATATAGCCGAGGTTTACAATTGGGTCATCAGAGGCCTCCGTTCGCTACCAGTTGTGGCCATCCTGGAAGGCATGTTGCATGGCATCGTTGCCTTCTTCCAGAAAAGGCATGCGGAGGCTGTACTTTATGCCACGACATTGAAAACGCCGTATTGTTTGCGGATGATGACCTACATGGAGGAACGAACCATGAAAGCTCAGCAGCATATGATGCGTAGCTTCAGAATCACTGAGTACCGCTTCGAGGTGACTCTTCGGTGCAAAGAGGGATTGGGAACCGACACAGCGGTTATTACACACAAGGTTAATCTAGGCCAAGGGGCCACTGTATAGTGTGAATGCGCTTATAACAAGCCAAGACTTCTTCATATTCCTTGCTCACATGTGATGGCTGCTTGTGGGCAAATTGGGATGAACACATCGCAATACGTGTCCCCTTTCTACTTGAAGGATGATGTTGTTCATACCTGGTCCGGTGAGTTTCAGGGTTTCCATGTACACGATGATTTCACTATGATTAACAGAGATGGGCGCATCTGTCTATCGGATTCAACCTTGCGGAGTGTGCGGAAGGGCAGCCGGTCGTCCACAGACTACGTACATTCGTAACGACATGGATGAATCTGAAGTAGGTGGCCCTGTTAGGAGGTGTTCTGAATGCGGTGAGTATGGGCACAAGACAAAGCAATGCCCGTAGCCTGTTGGTTCAGAAGGTGGTGGCGGCGAAGCCTCGACGTCGAATCCACCAACTTGTCATGGTTATGATATCTGATGTGTGTCGAAGAAGTGTGTATTGTCAGTTATGTATCGAATTATGTAATTTTATTTACGTTGGACCCTTAATTATTTTGAGTTATATGTCATGTTTCTGGGATGTTATGTAATATTATTTAAGTTGGGCGCTTTTATCTTTTTATTTATATATATCATGTTTATCATATGTTATGTAATTTTATTTATATTGGACCCTTATGTCTTTCGATTTATATATATCGTGTTTATCATATGTCATGTACAATAAATGTTTTATTATTTACTTGCAGGGATGGAGCAACCCGACTCACTTCTGGACTTTGTCTTGGACCGGCGGCGCCGTTCATTCATCCACAAGACAGAAGGCAATGAGAAGGTGCCTCTACTGCGGATCCGTGTGCCTAAGAAGGCTGGTCCGTTGACCCACGCTTCCACACTAGGTGAGTTGCACTACATTTACATATTCTATTATGCACATAATTTGAGGTTATATGACTTATATTTAAATAATGCAACTATTTTTTTGCATCGATAGGTTGGCACTGCTAGGTTGTTTTCTCTCGTTCGTATGGTTGAGGGGTCAGCTGAGGACGCATGTGTGCCCGACGAACTGGCCGAGGGTGAGGATGGTCCAGAGCGGTCGCGGTGTTTTCCGTTCGACAGTGACCCTGCAGGACATCGCCATGCTTACAGTGTTGTCGATCTCTAGGACACCAATCGGACCCTCGGTGACTCCTGGCGGGTGGGTGGAAGACATGGAGGCCAGGTTCGCCGGAGTGGTGGACCTTGATCCAGAAATACGGATCGGCAAGAGGCACGGGCCATCAAGGAGGTGGTTGGCCCAGTTTGAGGTCCACCACTCCAGGCCATTGTAGTTTTGCGTAAGCTTAACCTGATATTACCCTATTTTAATTATCACAGGTGCAACGGATGGCGGCGATGCCCACCGACTACCAGGTTGCACGGCACCTTGAAGCCTATTTGCTTTGGTTGTTCGGAATGGTGATGTTCACGTCGACTCACGGCGACAGCGTCGACACACGTTGGATAGCCTATGCACGGGCTATTGCCGTTGCTGAGCTGGACGACGTACCACATGTATCCTGGGGTTCGGCGATTCTTGCTGCCACGTACCGCTCCCTTTGCAACACATCCATGAAGAAAAGCAAGACCGCCAATCTAGCTGGGATGCCTCTTCTTCTTCACCTCTGGTCGTTCGAGCGCTTCTTTGTGGGTCGATCCTTTGTCGAGCCTCGACACTACACCGCCGATATGTACGGAGGTGATGCGATCGACCGTCCGACGATGGGCTCCCTTTGGACTAGGCGACGGGTACGTCCTTCTGAGCATTTATCCAGTTTTAATTGCAATCGCATATACTTACAAACATTTTTTTCTATTGTAGCCACAGTGGGCAGGACTGTAGGTACGTTTAGCGTACCACTCCTTCACGGAGGCTTTTGACCACATGAAGGTGGAGTAGGTGATCTAGGACCCTTACAACGAGCGCCATGTAGCAGAGAGAGCCACGACAGGGGGGATATACCTATGTTGTATCCCAGTTTTATGAATTCTCTAAGGCATGTATGTACTTCACATTCCATACTATTGTAGTTGACGACTTACGCGGCAAAATATTTTTTAACTTCTTTCTAGCGGAATCGATGTGCTTAAATTTTTTTGCACTTTTCTCCCGGACGGAGGAGTCCTAGATTGCTGTTTTTATTTTTTTTTCAGGCGAAAAAAACGAACAAAAGCGAAAAAAGCAAAAACAAAAGCGAAAAAAATACATCCTGCGGTTCCCAAATGCTGGAAATTGCGCAATCCAGCGGTTGGGAATCGCTGGAATTTTTCCCCGTGGATCCCATCTGCTGCAAATTAAAATAGCAATTTCTAGCGCTCGAAAAAATTTAAAAAAAATTGCTGCGCACTACCACCGCTGAAAATTACAAAAAATAATTTTCCTGCGTACTGCCACCGCTGGAATTTAATAAATAAAAATCCAACACGACAACAACTGGTTGTATGGCGACAACCTGTTGTAGCCGAACCGTATGGCTACAACCAGTTGTTGCCGAACCATATGGCGAAATTGCCACGTGTCTCCCCACGATTCGTCTGCTCTGTCCGGGCGACGCTAATGACGTAATTAACGTATTATCGCCCAACGGTTCGGCAAAAATACGGTCTTCACCCATCCCTTGGCGACTACTACTATTTCGCCATACGGTTTGCCGAACGGGTATTATTTTTGCAAACGTTTTTTTCCACATATTAATGTCGCAATTACTTTTATAAAATGTATTATTTAAAAAAACTCTTTGAAGAGATATCTTAGCTCGTCATGAAGGAAGAAGAACTGCATAAGCGAGTGTCGACTTTTGTAGTCGGCAATAAATTTATGGGGTAGGCACTAGATCTCAAACTCGAAAGTCACACAAGACAAGGGGTTTAGATGTGTTCAGCTCTCATGAGGAGATAATACCCTAATCATGTGTCTTTGGGATTATGCAGATCTCTTGGATCTAAGATTGCTCAAAGCGCAATATGCTCGGGCGATATGAGGTGTGCTATGCTCTATGGCTTGATTGCTCTATGCTTGGATGATCGGATCTCTATGTTGTTGCCCGCCTCTCCCTTATATAGCGGGGTGGGGCGCTTACGAGTCCCGATCGGTTAAGAGATTCCGATCGGTTACAAGATTCTAATCGGTTACAGGATAGAGTTTACATCTTTATCTACCCTATTAACAACTCGGATTACAACCGTATCTATCATATCTAAATATAAGTTCAACTTTCTTTAGGATATGTCCCCTTGCGCACGGCAGCAGGGCCTGACGCAGGGAGTATCTTCTGGGCCTCCCTCTTGAGCTTGTCATGAGGGTACCCGGGTTCTTATATTCCACAGCGAGGGTGGAAGAGAAAGTTGCGGGGAATGAAAAAGGTATCATTGCATAGGTATGTATAGATCATTTCATGTTAGGAAAGGACTCATGTGCAGTTTTAAAGGAAATGCAACCTAGTCTATTCTCATCTGTGTGGACCATTAGATCAAAGTAATGAACGGTCTATAAACAACCGCCAAAGTTATGGTTCGAAGACCATTGATCTCTTTCCTTCCATCTAATCCAGGTGGGACTGGAAACATGAATTGGGAAAGTAGTGCGCTCCGATGCACGGCCGCACGTGATGTTTGGCTCTTTGTTTACTCGTATGCACACAGTTGGGTTTTATTGGAAAATGGCACCGTCGCAACGCTATGGCTGATGAATCTTTACTTCGGACTAAACGCCCGGAAACTGGCCTCCAACACCAAATTTATCTCGATTAATATTTTGTCCGTATCGTCTTACGCCATGCTAGCTTGGTCCTCCAGCTAGCAAGATATTGTTGCCATGCCTAGCGCTTCAATATTCAATCAAAAGAACCATATCTCAGTCGCTGCTGTTGCTGCTACTACTACGCTCCAGCTAGCCTTTTGATATTCAATATATTGACCTTATACAATCATATACTATATGCAACAGTAGTGCATCTTCTCATTTTCCTATGCTAACGCGTTAGATTACTTACAAATTCAATAGTACAATTTCTGAAGTGGAAGCTTGATTTTCTTGGTGTGATCGATGACATCGAATGAGATGTAGATCGGAGGTCATGCGTTTTGAGACGTACTACAGCTACTCAACAAGTTAGGTCTGGACGTGTAATGGCTAGTAAGTCATCAAGACACTGAGTTGGGTTCTCGTTGAGCACCATGTGCCCACAGGCCCCACACTGCATCCATGCAATGGCTGTAAGGCCAGACATGCATGTGAAAACAACTTGCAGACGCGGTTCAGCTATTTTATCTTGGACCCCAGAAAGAAAGATTTTTCACTGTTATAGCCTCTATTTTTTTTTTCCAGAAGTAGCTGTGTGTGTGTGTTTTTTTTTTGCAAAAATAGCCCTCTAGTCCACAATTATCGTGCATGGGAGCACAGAAATCACCACGGTGCGACGCGTGGCACATTTTCGCGGAATGGGGCCGTGGGAATCCTATTTTCAACGAACTGGGGGCACGGAAAATCATTCGGCGCAGAATCCAACGATGGCACCGCATTCAGTGCATTTACCGCAGAGGGGAGGCACGGAAAATCGATTTTCTACGGAACAGGGGGTGGAAATTCAATTTCCGCGTAATGGATGCGCGGTAATTGGGTTTCCGCGGAATAGGGACGCAGAAAATTAGTTTTCCGCGGCGGGGCCCGCGCCAAATCCAGTTGCCGCGATGTGGTGGGCCGGTAAATTCCGTGTTTTCCGTGCGTGGAGTGAGACCATTTCTAAAAAAAAATTCCACGGGAGCTAATACTGCAAAATATATTTTTTAGAGGACTAGAACAGAGTAGTTGAGAAAGAAATGCCCCTCCTATACCCCTAGGATTGGGAAAGGTCTCAAAAGCATTGGCCTACCACATGTGGTGGCCATGTGAGGAGATTGAGAGGCGGTGAAAAAGCTAGCTGCCTGGAACAAAACAATACTACGAACAAACGGAGCATCTGTGCCATGTGACGGAGCTGTACTCCTGGATAGCGTTACGCAAAAGCCTTCTCCAAAGATGGTATATTATACATCTGAGTAACCCTGGATTAGGTTGCGGTAGTAGTAGTAGTAATTTACAAGAAAAAGGTAATACCACTACTAGTGTATGTAGTACTCCAACAACGGCTGTTGTTTTAACACACTTGGCTGCACCTTTTCTGTCTATGAATACGTGTCATTCTAATTTTTAAATTTTATTCTTAAATATATGTTATTTTATATTTTTGAGATAATTTTTAACTGTTTTTTTAATATTCTTAGTATTTATTATTCTCAATGCTATTTATTACCGTAAAATAGAGTAACACACTATCCAAAAGCAATAAGTGAGCTAATAAAAAGGACGATTTAACCATTTCGTAAAGTTTACACTTTGCAGTTCCTGTTTTATCGGAAAGCGTCCATTACTGGAGGCAAGACTGGGACTGAGTACCTTTAAAGGATGAGATACTGTCATAGGTAGTATGTAATTAAACTAAGGTTATGTTTGAAACAGTTTCAGCTTCGTTTTTTTTTCTCTTTAGAAGTCGAAAGCTGTTCCAAACAGCTGGCTCCTTTACAACCGAAAGCTAAAAACCAGTAGTCTATTGTACTATAAGAAGGTAAAAACTGGCCTAGATAGCTTCCCACAGCTTTGAAGAAGTTGAGATTCCGACTTTACCACTAGAATTAAAGAAAATTACCTCTTCCTATCTAGTATAAAATCCTAAACCTCTCTCTTTCTCACCCTCATTCCCGACCTGCATCCCTCGCACATAAAATCCAAATTATTGAACACTAAACTTTTTCAGAACAGCCGTATAACCGTTCAATCATGCAGCCCAGCTAAAAGATACTTTTCATAAAAGGTTATACCAAACCTATGCTTTATGCTTCTGCTACCCGTAATAATAGTCAAAGGATTCAGTTGAAGGAACGTACGGCGACACGGTGGTACGTACACGTTCGATCGATCGAGGCAAATCATGGCGCCGTTGGGTACGAAATGTTACGGATCTTAACATTCCATTTGGCTGCTCAACCGACGGACACGCATAAAGCAACATGCTTTTTGCGGCGAGAGCGAATGGTGCGCGCTGCTACACGAAAGGCAAAAACAGTGTTGCCATTCGCCGAGGAGACCTTTGCTTCTTCTTTTTTCGGGCACTATTTTTTTTAAAAATGTTGCTCAGGAATGTTTTTTAAAAAATAGTTCCTCTCCTCAGCGTAGAAAGCATGATACGTGATACGTGACATCCGTCACGCCCTTTTACTATAGTAAGTCATCAGCACAACGAGAACATCGACAGAGATAGATACCACGGACCCATGGAGCAGCAGGAAGCTCTATACAATGACAGCAGGGCCTATCGTGATATCCTAGCTCGACAGTGATCCGTGTTGTCATGATGCAAATTGCTTGACGCGGTACACGGATGCGGACATCGCCACTTCTGTGATCGGAAAAGAGATCATTTTTTTATAAATTTATTTGTATGAGAGATCATATTTTTTTTAAAAAAAAAAAGTGGGTACCACGACCAATTAAACCCAGGATTCTTCGCAGGTATCCTCCGCTTGCTTCCACCGGCAGGCAACGCATTAGCATGCCCCTAACCCTTCGTCCTTCGCTTGCATGCGCCGCGGTTCATGCACCATGTATAGTTGTATACTACTATACTCACAGTCAAACACACACCAGACCATCTAAGAGCATCTCCAACAACACTCTCTAAATTCCACTCTCCAAAAGCCATATTTAGAGAACTCTCTAAAGAAATGCCTCTTCATATCTCCTCCCTCTCCAACAACACTCTCCATATCACACACTCTATTTTCTCTCTCCTATATTCTAATCATATTACATATAACCGTCATAACAACAATCGTTTTATTACTGGTAAATTCAAACGACTATATTTGAATGCGGAAATTTAAAAGTTGAAATTTATTGTAACGACTACATTGTAACAGTTATCTTTGCACGGGTAAATTCGAACGGCTATATTTAAACGCGGGAATTTAAAATTCGAAATTTACCGTAACGGTCATGTTGTAATGGTCATTATTAAAAATATTGTACTGATTGAGTCATATCCTAACGGTCATCATAACGGCTATATTCAAACGATCATCTTAACGGCTATATTCTAAAGATCATCTTAACAGTAGCACTTAATGAAGTTAATGTATTTGATTTGAACCAACCAACTCAAACAGTACAGATAACAACGGATGCACCTGAACAGTTTCAGAAAACAAAAATACCTCAGGTTCTTTAGCTTGTGGTTTTTAACCTTGTCTGGCATACTTATGGTAAAAACAAGAGAAAAGATCCTAACATAATTTCAAACTAAGCAAAACATTTAGCGCACGATGCTCCCACACCAAATCAGTCTGAGCCAGTCGCTTCAACTAATTTTCCCACACCAAACCTACAGGGCAGAGTGCTAACATTTTTTTACAAGGAAGTACCTCAATTGATGTTGCAACTTTTTTCTCACTGATTTTCTCATACTTTTGCTTCTTTGTTCCTGCTTTCAGACCTTGCCAAGGAAGGCTGAAAAGAAATTGAAACACAAATTAACTTAGGCATGATGAATCTCAGAGACAGGTCTATGAGTTAATTCCTTGCTATATAAAAAAATGAATGTATTAGGGATTCAGTAAGGAATAGCTTGGGAGTACGCATACCATCTGATCAACGAGCATAAGTACAGTCTTAAGAGATAGTTTTTTGTTGCAAAAATTAAATAGGTCCTCCAGGCTTAACATTGTAGTCTCCTTCTACACCAAGCCATCTGACATTTGGGATTCCTGCTGAAAGAACAAAGATAGTCAAAACACACTTGTTTTATCACACACTCCTATAAAACTATGCAGGGTGTAGAGCTTTCATACTTCCTCCTTGCAAAATCCTGAATCCAGAGCCAACTCAAAAGTTGGAATTGCTTTGGGAACAACAGCATATTCCGAACTATCCTATAGGAACTCACACAGATTGAAATTAACTAGAACTAAACATAGTGTGGTCTTCAAATATTACAGCGGCCCAAACACCCGATGCACTGAAAACACAGACTATAAGGAAAAGAACCCCAGCTATGGGGATCCATGTGATCCCAAAGCAGACCAGCAAATATGTTGCTCAACCTTTGCTCCTTGACCTCGATGGGCAACAGGTCATCAACTAATCAACATGTGTTCAATTTATAATATCACCCGAACACTACATTAACATTTATCACTACAACTATATAAAAGCAAGACACACAGTCATCAGCATGCTAGTTAACTCAGTATTATTATGTTACAGTTATAAGTGCAAGCATAAACAAGCACAGCCGACAGATGGCACCTATCTTGAAGGAAACTAACATTTAACAAAATGAAAACAGTTCAAGGTTGTTCAAGAAAGAGGCGTATAGCCAGGATTCAATCCATATCTTAATGTATTTTCACCCATAGATGGAGCGGGAGCAGAACGCAGAGTAGAAACAAAGTATCTTAGCAGTAACAAAAAACGCCCTACAAAAATCTGAATTTTCAAGCGATCACCGCAAAATCGTCCCTTAACGCCCAAGATTTTCGCCAAGCCCTCGCCGCTTAGTAGAGAAACAGGACTTACTGCTGCCTCTTTGGAGGTCATGAGTACTATTGCTGAACCCCTACTCCTTGATTTCCTTGTCTTGATTACAATGTCTTCAACTTTGCCAAATTGCATAAAGATCTCCTGCAGCTTTGCTGCAGTATAGTAATCTGCTCTCCCTTCCCACAAAACCTTCAAGATCTTACACTTGTCTGTTTTTGCGCCATCTTGTGGAGTTTCACCCTTCTTATCTCCTTGCGCCTAGAAAGAATAACAGTCAAGTTGTGATCACTACCAGCAGAAAAGGTAATCATTAATTACTAACACATGAATTGACCAATGTCTTGCATAATCTTAAAATTTAAGAAATGAGAAATCTACAAAATGTCTGTTTTTTTCAGTAATAGACAAAGCTATGGTGTGTGAAACAAAGATGCTTGGTGCTAAATAATCTAGGCATAGCAAGTCTAGATGATGGGATGCTTTTGCTGGTCTTGTTTTGTATGCTAACTTGTAAATGCAGAAATCTATATACTCGATGCTACAAGCAGTCAATTCAAGAATGTTCCACCTTCATTTTAGGATAATTGCAGACATTATCTCCTCTGATTAAAGATCACTCTTCAGCGATAACCTAGAAGTATGCTAGTTTTATGGTGCACCATAATGTCTTTCACCTCTGAAAAAGTAAAAGCTGCAGAATATCACATAATTTACAAAATTCCCCAACATTCATGACCCCAAAAGGCAGCAATTGTAATTGCAGCCAGAATAGCATGACAGCGCTATGAATCCTACCTGAAGAAATGACCCAATTGAATAGATTTCACAGAATAGTGAGGCATCAGATCGAGAAAGAGGCCCAAACCCTTACCGAAGTGGAAGCGGCGCCTGAGGTGGCGGACTGCTTGGCGGAGAAGAACTCCTCGAGCTCGCGCTTGACATTGGCTGCCTTCCGCTTGTCCTTGCGCCTTGCGGTCTCTGTGGGGTTGACGGCCAGGCCGGCGGCGGCGGCGAACTCGCGTCCTCTAGGTCGGACACGACCTTCCGTCGCTTGATCCCTGCGGCGGCGGCCTCGCGGCGGGTGCGAAGGCGCCCGTCGAAGTGCCAGCGGAGGGATTGATCTTGGAGGAGGCTGTAGGAGCTTGCGAGGCACTGGAAGTCGGCGGTGGCGTTGGGGTCGTCGGGGCGTTTGTCGGGATGGCGAAGCCGTGATTGGGTTCGGTAGGTGTCGACGATCGGGACCGTCGACCGCAAAGAAAAGGGGGAAGGATCGTGCAAGGGGGCGAGGCCCAGAGCCTCACTCGTCCGGGGAGGGACCTCGGCGGGCGCGCAGCATGAAAAAAATGGACAACCAAACAGGGGACACAATGTTTATACTGGTTCGAGACCCCAAGATCGGTAATGCTCTACTCCACCCCGCTCGTGGCGAAAAAGAACTAAAGGCTCCTCCAGGAGCGCGTTAAAGGGCTCGATGAATAGGGGTGTACAAGTATTCTGCGGTCACAAGACTTAGCCTCAAAAAGGAGAGAGCCCCGCCTCCTTTATACAAATGGGAGGGCAGAGTTACATGGAGAATTGGGAGAGGAAGGATGGAGAGTGTCTCAGAACCCCGGCCTTAGTCTTGATGACTAGTCGCCGCCGGGCCGCCACACCGGGTTGGTAGACTCACCGAGCAAAGCGACTGCCGCTTTTCTTAGGAAACATCGTACACGCCTCTGTGGACTGTCGACATCGACGTTGTAATGCGTGGTCCCGCTCGCCGGGGAGGGAGCGTACCCTCATACCGCGTGTGGATCGGCGATGGGGCCGGAGTTTTGACTTTGGCGACCTTCACGCTTAGGAAGGAGCGACCGCTCCGTGTGGTCACTTCAAGCGGCCGTGGTCATAGGGCACGTGGTGGTGGCCGGAGGTCCGATACTGGCCTTTGGTGGGGTCACCTCGATCGGTCGGAGGTCGTGAGTCCGATCCATGAAGCGAGGCCTGACGTCCTACTTGGTCGGAGACGAGCTCGGAGCAACCGGTTAGGTCGGGGGATGAGTGTCCTTCGTGGCCTCGCGGGGCCTTTGGTCGGAGGCGGGCTTGGAGCAGTCCGTTCATTACCCCGGGCCGTCGTTTTACATGGGGGTTCGGGTCAGGGGCGTCGGGGCCCAAAATCAGTCCCCTGAGGTCAAAGGATGACCGTTTAAAGCCCTCCCCCCTTCCCCCCGGGGGGGTACGGACACGTGTCAGGATGGCCGATCCCCGACAGTAGGCTTTCTCGATATGCTCGAGAGACAGCGCCGCGCCTTCCTCGCTCCTCGCTAAGGACCAAGGAGCCGGAGACATAGAAGCCTCGCTGATGTCCCTGCAATCCCGCGAACGAGCGAGCGGTTGCGCGAAGGAAGGATAGCGAGCGGAGAGACTCGTCAAATGTAGCGAGTCTCTCTCCGCTCGCTATTTTTGGGGGCGAAGATAGCGAGTCTGTTGAAACGTCTACAGTCGAAAAGAATCGCTAAAAAATGAGAAATCAAGCCGGATAGCGAGGCTCTTGAAGATGCTCTAACAACTTCTTAGGACGGAGATCGAATCGTCATCTGTAGTACGATGTCACGAGAAGTCTGCTGATGCCACCAACTGCGTGCTCGTACGTAGCAGCACCAGCAAGGTTCCAAATTTCGGTGAAATTTTGTCGAGATTTCGGATTACCCCGAAATTTCAAGTACCGTCCGAAAAAAAATTAAAAAAATTTGAAATTGCTACAGTAAAATCCGAAATTTCGGTTTTTTCGGCGAAATCTCGCCAAATTTGGCCGAAATTTTGTGTTTTTTGGCCGGTTTTGAAAGTTTTAGGGCCGGATTTGACCGGATTTGGTCCAATAACCCTTAGGAAAGTCATCTCCTATGAAAATTTGTTGAAAAACCTAATTTTTTAAATATTTTAAAATTCTGGCAGAAACACTGTCCGATTTTTATAAAATTTTACAAGCCTGATAAACATCTGAAACTTTTATGATACTATCCTTAGTAGTTTAGGATAATACATAAAAAATTTCAAAATAATTTAACTTCATTTGTTATCTTTAAAAAATCAAAAACAGAATGAACATAATTGGGACAGTTATATTGTCAGAATTTTATAAATTTTCTTGAGTGTGATTATGATCTAATTTTTTTTGAGAGATTAATAATTGACTCAGTACCATTATATATTTTTTTCAAAAAATTTAAACTTTTTTTGTTTGGTCAATCAAATCTATGCAAGCATTGAACTTCGTTTGTTATATTATATTTCAAAAATCAAAAAGAAAAGAACATAAATGGTACTGTGCCTTGTAAGAATTTTATAAATTCACTGGAGTGTGATCATGAATCAAAATTTTTATGGGATATTAAGAACTTCCTTATTACCGTTCTGTAAAATTTTCAAAAAATTTGATGGTTTACATAATTTTTAATTTTGTTCAAGTTTGACGGTAAGCCTTTTAACAGGGCAGTAGTACTGTTCGAATTTTTAAAAATTTATACAGTTTGATAATCATCTGAAAATTTTATGAGAGCATTATAGATACATCATAACCATGCACAAAAAAATTTCAACAGTTTCTAACTTCATTTGTACCATTTTCCATTCGGATCAAACTTGTCGATCAGTGTTCTGTCTGGACAGCGCCACTCTCCGAATTTTTAAAAATTCCTCACATGTGATAATCAGCTGAAATGTTTATGATAATATTAGTTATGGATAATAACCATGCACAAAAAATTTCAACAATTTATAACTTGATTTGTACCATTTTCCATTCCAATCAAACTTGTCGGTCAGTGTTTTATCAGGACAGTACCACTCTCCGAATTTTTAAAAATTCCTCAGATGTGATAATCAGCTGAAATTTTTGTGAGAACATTAGCATTGTGTTGGGAACCTCCAAAAAAAATTTCAAAATTTTTCGATAACGTTAAACCACTTTTCAGTCAGTGCAAAAAAACCCAAAATTTCAGAAATTTCGCTCGAAATTTCGGGTTTTTTCGCCGAATTTCGGTTTTTATTTTCCGGATTGAACCGGATTTGAATTTTCAAATTCAAATTTCGTCCGAAATAATTCCGAAATTTCAAAATTTCGCCGAAATTTCGTTATCCTGCCTGAGACGAAATTCATTCCGAAACCGAAATTTAAAACCTTAAGCACCAGTACAGTTGATGTATCAATGTCCTTTCCTGGAAAAAGAAAAAGGGTAGTCTAGGATGTGACCAGCTTTTTTTACAGTGTTTCAGGTACTTAATTACCAGTACTAGGTTACTACTACTAAGTGCACGGTACAATAATTCGTCACTCAATATTGTCTCTAAGGTTTCAACTCATTAGAGAGAATATCATCAGTAGTTCGTCTATAAAATCATTTTTTTAATTATTTTATATTATTTTCATCACACCTTGCCCCTCATACTCTATTACTATTTACGTTGGTTTGTATGATTAAGTTGTCTCTTGTATAAGAGATATCAAATTCTCTTTCCTCATCTTCTCTCCGCTAAGAGACAGCCCCTTGTATAAGAGATAGCAAATTCTCTTTTCTCATCTTCTCTCTCCGCTAAGAGACAGCTGAAGTGTACTGTTAGAGATGCCCTAAGTAGAAGTAACAAACTCACTTTACGTGTTTTTCAAGGGAAAAAAAAAGAACTTGCTTTACCTTCATAAAGATATTCGATCGATCCCTATTTATCAATGCATGGTTGGCTTGTTGGCTGGTTGCTGCCACATTGAAAGCAGAGAATAACAATGCTGCCTGCAGCATCAGCCAGTGTCCACTGCTGAGCCACACCACTCACCCGTCGTGGTTTTGCATTCGCAACCTGCTGCGAGACGCGTAGGCGACAAGAAAGCAACGGTCGCGTCTGCCTGCTGCACGTGCGGCCAGCTCAATACTAGGTGTAAAAAGGTTCACAATATCGTTAATAGTCGTGGGAATATTATGATTATTGGCCATATCGAGCCGGTTTAGCATTTGAAACCGATCGATAAATCGGTATAATTTAAAAAAATTATGCAACGTAAACTAGTCGATAATCGGTTAAAATCGAGCAAAAAACACTCAAAAAATCGGCTCTAAGAAACATTCAATTAGTCAGTCGATTTTCGATCAAAATCGTTCTATTACTGATGAAAACTGGTTGATTTTCGATTTTTTTGAATTTTTTCTAAAAAAATTATTTCTTAACCCTTCAGTTTAAGACGATTTTTGACCAGTTTTTGCCGATAATTGAAAACCAAAAATCGTTCAAAAATCGCGATTTCGAT
Organism: Otatea glauca; assembly: GCA_036346275.1. NCBI lineage: Eukaryota > Viridiplantae > Streptophyta > Magnoliopsida > Poales > Poaceae > Otatea > Otatea glauca. Next base: position 25,358,915 of record CM070715.1, read on the forward strand.
ATTCTGAACCTGCTAAGTGTTACTCCTCCTACTGTCTATATGCACGCGCACATGGTATGGCAGTGCTTGTGATACGGATCAACTAGCGAAAGTTGCTAATTGATGCGTGAGATGTCCGATCTTTCATGGTACCACTCACGATAACTTGCAAATCAATCTGAAAAGATAGAATTGCAAGGAATTTCTTTGACACAATCTGAAAACGATGAGTCTTCAACTTGTGCAATGAACTCACTCTTCCTCTTTCTCAACATACAACAATCAACTCAACTCAAGAACACATCTCAATCATGGCCACCAAGCACCATGGTGATTTTCTGGAATTTTACTCAATGCATCAACTCTAATTTGTACAATGGGGTATGCCCCTAAGCCTTATATTTGTGCACAATACATGGTCAATACACATCTAAACTGACCAAAATTACCTCCTAAATATATACAACTTAGACTCTAAGAGTTAGAAAGAGATTACAAATTTAAAACTCAAATTCAGGCAACCAGCAGGCTGAAATTTGTCGATCAGATTAAAAATAGAAGTAAGCAAAATTAGAAGGTCTCACTATAGAAAGATATGAAGATAATCTCATAAGCTTTCAGGAAAGTATAAGAACGTCAAATTCTGAGCTCAGATTTGAAAGTTATGGCCTTTAATTTGGTATATGCTGTCAATCCGAGTTGATTTCTTTTCTTTTTTCCAAATTGAGGTGGACACTTTCCTTGCTTCTATCAGAACTTAGGCTACCCTATTCTCTTTCCAAAACATGTGCAAACCCACATACTCTCCATCCATGTGGCCTCACCTTGGCTCATGCAGCCATGTCCTTGCCGAGCTCATGCATCCATAGGTAGCACATGTGTTGCATCCATATAATTTACGCATTGCCAGTAAAATATATTTGTCATGATTTAGGATTCCAACTATCCTCTCTTGGCCTTCCTCCCTCACCTCTCCCTCGGCTACATGCTTGAACTTCGTTTCTTTATTCAAAACAGCACCACTTTAATTGTTCATCTTAATTTGCACTTTCGGAACATGAAGTAAAGTAGTGTTGGTAATTAGAGTCGTATCAGCTTGTCTCTGTTGCGTACGTGTGAATGGACGATACATTACTACATTAGTACTCTATCCGCTCACAAATAGTTGTTTGGATATCGACACAGGCTTCAAAATACAGCTTTAACAACTAATTTTTATTATAATATATTTATAAAAATCAATACAATTATAATATTATAAAAATACTTTTCGAGACAAATCTACATATATGATTTTCATATATCCAATTTAAATGTTTAAAAGACATTGACAGTCAAAGTTTTGAAAGTTTAAGCGCAGCTATATCTAAAACAATAACTATTTGTAACCGGAGATATACTGTAGGGGCTTACATATGCACAGAAGACATACATACGCAGTCGACCTCTTTGAACAGTCTCTCCTGCGGATTTTGCCAAGAAAGGAAGCCGGCGTCACGCTCGCATGGCCGATTTGCTGGTAGCCAACAGCAACATGTACAGATATGCACATACTGTTCATGCTCCGCTATGCTCGAGTTCATCGTAGCAGAGGCAGCAAGCATGGGCAAGCGAGGGGCATCATGATTTGTGGTGCCACACCTGAATCATTAGTACAAGACAAACAAGCGCCGGCATGCAGGGACGCTGACAGATCACAGACAATTAGCTAGCCATGCATGCTTGCCAGGAACCAGTTCATTCGGGCCCAACGTTTAAACCCCAATTACCATGATGCTCCCAAACTAAATTCCAGCTCGTTGTGAGCGATCATGCAGGCCGCTGGATGCAAGTGGTCTATTTACGCCCTGAAGATGAGAGAGCAGGAATAATGTAGGATACCTGCAAGTACGTACGTAGCAGCTGGCATACATGAGCTGACCAAGCTAGCATATATGAACGGGAAGCAGAGGTGCCCATGGGCCATGGGCCATGGCTAGCGCTGTCGATCATACTCATACATGAATACATGATACTACATGCGGCCAACACATGATCAGGGACCATACCAGTTCTTCATCCAACACTCGTGTGCGTTCTTTTAAGTAGGGGTGTAATCAGACCGGGTAATTTTCGGCTAACCATCCGACCGAATGTGTTCGGATCGGATTCAGATAATTTCCAACCAACCGACCGGATGTGTTCGGATCGGCGGTTTCGGATACTTTATTTCGGATTCGGAAGGTTACTATCCGTCAGATCAGGATATTCCTAACCATTTCTCGGATATATCCGGTAATATCCGACCGATCCTAACCAGTAAGTCTCCCAGGCGACTCCTCGGCCGGTGCTTGGCCCACCACCTCCGGCCTCGGCACCAGGCACCACCGCCACGCCTCCGCTCCACTGACCATCGCCCATCCTGGTGCCACCTCTGTGCTAGCCGCTCCGCCTCCGGCTGGCACCAGCGCCGGCCACTCCGGCCATCTCGCGTAGGCCTCCGGGCTAACTCCCAGCGTCCGGCCGCCTCCTCCTCTACCGGCCTTGCCCGCGCCTGGCTCCACCTTCCTCCACGCCGGCCTGCACTTTGGCTGGCTTGTGTGGGTCGCTGGCCGCCTTTGTGCTCCCGGCCTACGAGCCGAGCCGCCTGTCCACACCGCTCACCAAGCTCCGGTCGCACTGGCTGCTCGCCCCGCCTTGAGGAACTCGCGGAGGAGGATTTGCTCCCGTGAAGTCTTCCCGAGAAGCAACTGAGACAAGCACAGAGAGACCGATCTGGACTTCAATCAGATCCAAAGCCAATTTGTTTCAATTTGGGTTCTTTCGGTTCTGGCTCCAGAGAAAGATGCTCTCTGTACTGGATTTTCTGTTATGTGGCTGAACTTCGTCTCACTACTATAGAACAGCACATCACTGCCGGTTCGAAAACCCCATCACTGCCGGTCATTGGCGCCGGCAGTGATTGATCGGCAGTGATACTCGGGATTATCACCGCCGCTCGAACCGACGGTGATAAGGATTATCACTTCCGCTCAGAACCGGCGGTGATAAGATTATCACCGCGGTTCTACCTACAACCGGCAGTGATATTGAACTATCACTGCCGGATCAAACCGAAATCCGGCAGTGATGATAATTATCACTGCCGGTTTTGCATAAAACCGGCAGTGATATATACATATCACTGCCGGTTTTCTCTAAGAACCGAGCAGGCAATGACAAGCTTGCATATTTTTTGTGCAATATATATATTTTTATACAATTGTTTATACAAAGGTCCATATGTAGTATATAAAGCATCGTTCAAATCATAATTCAAATATATCCATGTATATATGAAGCATCGTTAAAATCATAATTCAAATATATTAAATTAAGCATCACATAAATTGTTTTTACAATGATTTGTTTACAAATCTAGCTCGACTACAACTCATCCCATTCGCTTTGATTTTACAAAGAGTCGAAGTAGACATGTCACGCGTCTAGGTCGTAGGAATGAGGGCGATGAGGCTACTCATGGAACTCGCCGTTTGGATTGATGATCTCATCATGAATGAATCAAACGATCTGTTCTTGAATTGCTATAATTTCACAAGAATAACTTATTGGTTCTCGCTTTGGGTATTGCTTTTGAACAAAAAGGAAGTTAAATAATGATGATATTTGTTAAAAGAAAAAGGCATCAATGTGTAATTACGTACCATGGCTTCGTTATAGCCAACACTCTCCGTGACAATTGAATGCATATTTGTACATACATATTATGCACATAAATTATTTCTGGGGTCTTGCCTCATGCATGGAAAGTCATTTATTATTTCAAAATTTTCCTGTATGGACGATACTCAACACTTTTCTTCAAGATGCATGAAAGCCCCATGAATGATTTTGAATAGTAATTAAACTTAAATGCAATAGAATAGAATTTTGCTAGAGTAATAACACAACGATCGAGTTTACATTGCTCAAAGATGTCCCAAAGGTCTTGGTACATATTAGTTTGTTTTCTCCGAGTCCAAGACAAAAATCCTCGCTAGCATCTAATCTGGATGACGAGGAGGACTCGATGAAACTCGCACATATATGTCAACGTAGTCAATTACTCCCACATCGTACGTGTTACTCAAAAATAGTAAAACGATATTAGAAGTAAGGAGATACGTACTTGAAGTTATAGGGTAAAAGTACGGAGGTTTTGTATTGCAGCTTCAAAAAAGTATTACATAAATAGTCTTCAACGAATCGTGGATTGTCATTCACAAGCTTCTAGTTGTGAGCCCCTGATCTAGGAATGCTAGATTGTCATTGTTATTTCTTCTACATGTCTCGTATCTCCATTCTACATAAGAAAGAAGTTAGACATGCAATTAAAAAGTACAAAAATGCTCAACTATATACGGACAGACTTACAAAGTCCATAGTCTAAGTATATTCACGTCCAAGGCATCTTCTTTGGTACAACATATACACTCGTGAAAAGAACCCGAGAGATGTTGTCCCCATTGTGGAAATCTTGCTCTGTATCCGATCGCGAACGCCTCCATACCATCGTTGGAGTCTTTGCATGTACCATCGATGGACGCTTGCAGCTTGTGTTGTAAGGTTGTCGAAATGAGTGATTCAACCAATGGTTTTCCCATAACGAACTTCCACCTTAGACCGTGCGCGAGCATCTAGTTGAGCAAAGATCTGCTTGAGCATCCCGCTTTAACGTGTCGGCACTAGCCGCCGCAAGTATTGCTTTACGGATATCGCCGTAGTCCGACATTTTGCAAGGTTGAAGCTTTGCCTGTCTTTTGCACTTCGCCATACTCAAGAAAAACTTTTGCGCGTCAAGATCAACTTTAGTCTTCTTACATGATGGCACCTTTTTAAAGTGAGATATTACGCAGCGCTTACATGCTTTTTCCGTTCTTCTTGATCATGTCGGTGATAATTCCTTCAGGATTGTCCCGGTTCGCAGATGTTTGAGATTTCTTCGAGGACGGTCTTAGATTGCGAGATGTTCTGGTGTTCTATTCTTTTGATTTTGGCGGAGGAGTCGGGCTTTTTCGGTTGGTGCCGGCGGAGGAGACAGACTTTTTCGGTTGGCGGCGAAGGGCGGAGGTCTCGTGTGGAGAGTGCGGTGATCATCATCTTCGTCGCCTCATCATCCGAGCCAAACTTAATCAAGCTCTTGCGCCACGCGAGAAGCCATGCACTTTTTCTCCTAGTTTTTGTTTCCATCCTCGCCAGGATCTCTACCTCCATTTTTGGTATTGGCGGACTACACCGCCCACTTCGACCTGGCGAATCCTGCGGTGTCGGGCGACATGCAAAACTGCGACTCTGGCATGGCCAAGCCACGCCTCGACCACCTTTATGGTAATGCCATGTGCGGCAAAATGTAGCTTGCACGGTGTCGGTTCTTTGATGTCATCCACGGAAAATGCGTCCATGCTCTTGGGAATCCTGGGGCCTTGTTGCTCTTCGAGCACCAGGACTAATGAGCTCAGGGCTTTCACCGGGTGGTGGTCATGAGCTGAGAGCTTTCTGTACGGCTTGCTCCACAGCCTTATCTAGTTCTGCTCTTTGTTCCTCTAACGCTCTCACCACATCATCTTTTATCTGACGTTCCAGTTGATCTTCTCTTAATCTCTTTGAACGCTTGTACAACCATGCGTCTGCGGGGAAGGCCTCTTTCCACGTGACCAAACCAACTCCTCTGGTGCGACCTGGATGCTCCTTGTTACCCAGGGCCACGATTAGCTCGTCATTCTCCCTTCGTGGCGCGAAATATCCTTAGGAAGACTGCATGTGAGCATCTGTGATTCTGCTCAGCACTTCCTGCTCTCTATCGCTCCCAAATCTCTTCTATGAATCCGTAGTAGGTTTTCCTATTTCCGTTGTTGTCGTAGGCATCTATACGGATACCGTTGTTTTGGTTGGTGCTCTTTTTATCTTGTGCTCTTGTATAAAATGTAAAACCATTTATATCGTATCCTTGGAATGTCCGAATTGTAGTTGACAGTCCCTGAGCCAACACTTTCAACTGAGCGCACTCTGTCTGCGTATGCATCATGTGCCTACGCAACCAATCGCCGAAGTTATGTCTTGCTCTCTCGCGATCCAACCTCTCGACTTATTGGGTTTGTTACGATAGCATGCTCTTGTGCATGTTGACATACGGGCCACCACAACCGATTGTCCCAAAGCTGCGAAATGTGCTTGTGTGAATGAAGCTAGATTGTTTGTACGGAGTGATTTCTCGCCAGTGTCCCTTTTCCCCGTAGCCTGCCCTCATGCCGTGATGTAGGCACACCAATCGGTTTGAGATCCATGTAATCGACGCAGAACTCAATGACCTCCTCGGTTCCCCAACCATCTCGCAATGCAACCTTCCTACCGATGTCGATTCTGAACATATTTCTTTATAACCCCCATGAACCTCTCAAAAGGATACATCTGATGTAGAAACACGGGACCGAGAATCCGTATCTCTTTCACAATGTGAACAATGAGATGGACCATAATATCAAAAAAAGATGGAGGGAAACACATCTCGAGCTGCGAGAGTGTGGACCACGTCTTCTGCAGCCTTATCTAGTTTCAATGGATCGATGGTCTTACGTGAAATGCGTTGAAGAATGAACACAACTTTATAATTGGGTCTCGGACTTTCTCCGCGAGAACACCGTAATTGCAATTGGAAGCATCTGCGTCATCATCACGTGGCAATCGTGAGACTTCATGCCAATTAATTTTAAGTCTTTCATTGAGACTAGTCTCTTTATGTTGGCAGAGTATCCGGACAGAACTTTCACTCCGTTCAAGCATTCGCACAAGCTAATTTTTTCTTTCTTGCTTAGAGTGTAGCAGGCTGCGGGAAGGTACTTTTTCCCTGTATCCATGTCTTTGTGATGCAGCTCCTCCTGAGCTTCATATCTTCAAGGTCCATCCGTGCTTGGAGAGTATCTTTTGTTTTGCCAGGTATATCCAGTAAGATACCAAGCAAGCTGTCACACACGTTCTTCTCTATGTGCATGACGTCGATTGCGTGTCGAACTTCCAAGTGCTGCCAGTAAGGTAGGACCCAAAATACTGATCTCTTTTTCCACAAAAGAGCCTTATCACGGGAACTCGAGATAGATGTATTGCCTGCTCCCTTTCCGTGAATAATTTTAAGATCCTTTACAGCCGCAAATATATCTCTCCCAGTGTGATTCTTCGGAGCTAAAGTAGTCTCCTTTGTCCCGTCAAAAGCTCTCTAGTTATTGCGGTATGGGTGATCCTTGCGGACGAACCTACGATGCCGCATGTAAGATATTTTTCGACAGTTCTTCAGCCACCGACTAGCTGTACCATCTAAGCACTGGATGCATCCATTGAAGCCTTTTGTCGTCTGGCCCGACAGTTACCAAGGGCGGGGTAATCATTGATGGTTACGAACAACAATGCGCGTGAGGATAAAGTTCTCTCTTTATACTCATCCCATACCCGTACTCCATCGTTCCACAAGATTAGAAGATCTTCAACCAATGGTTTGAGGTACACATCGATATCGTTGCCGGTTGCTTGGGCCCTTGGATCGATGGTGGCATCATAATGTACTTCCGCTTCATACAAAGCCAAGGAGGAAGGTTGTAGATACATAGAGTTCTTGGCCAAGTGCTATGACGGCTACTCATGTTGCCAAGTGATTCATCCCATCCGTACTCAACCCGAACCTTATATTCTCGACATCATATGCGAAGTGCTTCTTATATTTTACGTCGATGTTCCTCCATTGCACGAGTCGCAGGTGTCTGAGCATTCCATCCTTCTTACGCTCTTGACATGCCATCGTAGCAATTGGGCATGCCTTTTGTTCGCAAACAATCGATTGAGACGGGAATTATAGGAAAATACCGCACCACCTTACGGGGATTTCATCTTCTTACGCTTCACCCCGACATCGTCATTATCGATGTCATCATCGTTGTTCTTATACGCTTTGCTTTGCAAACAAACAAGACCATCCAAGTCCGCAAACTCATTGCGATACAACATGCAATCATTTGGACATACGTGTATCCTTTGTACTTCCAATCCCAACGGCGGACAACCCGCTTGGCACGCATGCGTACTTGTAGGAAACACGTTACCCTCTGGAAGCAAATCCCCCAAGAGACATAACAGCTCAGTGAAGCTCTTATCGGACCAACCATTGCTTGCCTTCAACTGTAGTAGTGTAAGCACGGTCTACAATTTTTTGTGCTCCTCCTTGCAGCCTGGGTACAATGGTGTTGTGGAGTCTTGTACCATATGTTGGAACTTTTGAAACTCTCTTTCACTCGTGAAGTCTCCCTCCCCATCACGCAACATTTGATCCAGATCGTCGTCGTAGCTATCGACAAACGTATCTTCAACTGCCGTCATATCGTTGTCTCCGTCATCTTTAGTAATGTGTTGCCCTTCATGTATAATCTCATCTTCGCCGTGCTTGGTCCAACTGGTATAGCCAGCCTTGAAACCTCTTCGAAGCAAGTGTGCACGTATCGACTCTATGGTAGAAAACAGCTTCTGATTTTTGCAATCAACGCATGGACAACACATGTAGTCCGTCAGATTCTTCGACTTGTGCGCCGCAGCTACGTTTAGAAAATAACTCACACCATTAAAAAACTCTGCCCCACAACGGTCCGTGCCATACATCCACCTTCGGTCCATCTACAATTAATTAAATCAAACATTACATAAGCATATAATTGCAAATAACAAATAATTGTAAACGATTAGATTTAAAAACCTATGTAGCAATTTTGACTATATTAAAATACATCAACCTTTTTCCGTTATGAAAATATCCATGTAGCAATTTTTTAGTGTTGTAAAAAATGAAAATGATTGTAAATAGTTAGGATATATTTGTACTATATTAAAATATATCAATCTTTTTTCATTGCGTCAATATCCATCTTGCAATTTCTTATTATTTAAAAATTTGAAAAAAATTGTAAATACTTAGGATATACTTTGAGTACATTAAAATACATCAACATTTTTTCCTTAGGTAAATATCCATCTAACAAGTTTTTATTATTTCAAAATTTGAAAATACATGAACCTTTTTTCATTATGTAAATATCCATGTGGCAATTTTTTATTATTTACAAAAATAGAGATCAAGTTACTAACCTCGAAAAGAAGTACAATATGAATTTTAATAGATTTTTCAGCAGCAAATCGTCGCAATCTACAAATCGAGCAAAGACAGAGTGCCTCTCTGTCTTTGCTCGATCGGTCGAGAGGCAGGGCTCTCAGTTATATAAACGACTTATCACTGTCGGTTCTGCGCAGAACCGGCAGTGATAAGCTCGGACTGCGCGGGAAAATAATATCACTGCCGGTTCTAGTCTCAAACCGGCAGTGAAAAGTCAAGTACCACTGCCTGTTTAAGAACGACCCGGCAGTGATATATCTCTGCCGGTTGTTGTCTCAAACCGGCAGTGATATCTTGCTTTTTACTGCCGATTGGTTGCGTGAACCGGCAGCGATAAGGTCTTCCCCCTAACTTAAGTTTCGAACCGGCAGAGATATGTTATCACTGCCGGCTCGGTCCCAACCAGCAGTGATATGCCGGCAAGGATGGCCTGTTCTGTAGTAGTGTCTACTTCTCTGGAAGTCACGTGAAAATCTTGTGGAAGCTCAAGCCACAGTTCCCTTGTCCAGTTTGGCCTATTCGTTTTTGGCTCTGGCGGTTCTCAGTCCAATGGAGCAGACCATATTATGGCCTAAAGTTTGTTTCATAGTAGTATAAAATAGTAAAACAACATTTTTTATTAATGTTAAACATGTCATGCACTCTTGTTACCTTTTGTTTTGTAGGGTGAGACTATGGTGGCAGCTGATAATGATTGAGTGCTTGTTGAAGATAAGTAACCATCATCATGCACTCGTTGTCTCTTGAGATGTTGCTAGCCTGCCTTAGCCACTTCGGTCTTCGAACTCTTATATAAGATTGTGTCACTGTTGAGTTTTCTGTCTGTATGTCTGTATGATGTAATCCAAATATTATCGACTTGTTGTATTGTCTTTTTCATGCAAACATGGAGTTATGGACCTCATGGTCATGTTATCGACTTACCATGATATTATTTACATATCATTCTATGTTTCGAAACTTGTCATATGTGTACCATTCAAATTTAATGTTCTTTTGCAACTTTGTTGGACTGTCCGATAAAATAACTTGTTAGACTGCGATAATCTTGTTGCATGTTGAAATCATACGGTTGGTTAATCAATAGTATATGTGTATATGTGTGCTTTATACGATATCTATTTTCACGCGTTATCCGACAAAAATTATTCGATACCGTATCGATTCCGCTCCGTATTCGATTCGAATCCACGATCGATATTATCCACACTGTATTCGTATCAGGTACTATCCGAATCCAATTCCGAATCTGACAAAAAATATGGTTTAGAATATGAAAAGAATGATATCCGACTGAATTCGAGCCGATTGCACCCCTACTTTTAAGGAGCCAACAATGTGCTAAAAACTCGAGGGCCTATTTTTAACGCAAGGATGGAAAATAGAGGGATAGAAAAAACACATAGAAAAGGTACTGGAGTCACCACTAAAAACCCTAGCCATCGGCCACAACTCCGTCAATCCTTGAGTGGGTGGGGACCCGTTGAATAAAGTAATTTTAGATTTTTTTAGTTTGTTCTGTTTTGTTTCCTACGTTAATTTATTTCTAGTTCTACCTTTCTCTGGTGTTCTTAGCCGGATTTTCTTTATCCATGATAGGTTTTATTGGATCGTCTCTCCTGGACGACAATGGTGACGTCTACGCCGAAGATCAACACTTCTGATTTTCTTTCGAGCGAACAACATTGCTACCGTGGCATAGGTCCTACACATCAATAGAGGTCGTCAATAGTTTACTTCCCGCTACCTTGATTGTCAGCAATCACAACATGGTTGCAAGATATGGAGTCTAATTCAAGGAAGAAAAAAAGAAGTTCAGCACATTTATCGACTCAAGGACTTGATGTTAATATGTTGTTCATCTAAAATCTTCAATGTAAAAGTTAGGTAATTATGTACTTTACCTAAGTTATCAATATAAATCAGAGGTTTTTTTTTCTAAAATGGAGAAAAATGTATGGGAATACGTTGGTAAAACATAGGGATGGAAAACATTGAAAAATATAGGAAGAGATGTTTATAACGTATCAACATAAAACATACGATTAGAAAACGTACGAATGATATAAAATATTAAATGCTAAATTTTCCATTGAACTCACTGACATATGGGCCAAATAAATTAGGGTCCCACTGATCAGTACTAAAAAATTGATTCCCATGTCATTGACAAATTGGCCTATTAAAGCACTACTCTCACTGGCCACTGATGACACGATTGTTATAACTTGTTGTCACTTAAAATATGAGCAATATCATTTTTTTCATAAAAAAATTGCTCATTTCGTTTTTGTCATTCTTTACTCTGATACATCTTCTTATGCGCAGCATACCCCGGATCAGATCAGAGTTTTGTGAGATAAGGCACGAGTGTACACAGTCTCATAAATGAAGCAGGTGAATCTCGTAGAGAGAACCAAAACAACGATATTGAAGCAACCACAATGGGAGAGAAAGAGTTGGCGAAACCGGACGCATAATTCTTTAAGCATAACCTCAAAATAGTACAAGGGATTGTTGAGCTCTCACAACCTCTAGAACCTTTTAAGACCCTCAAATCCTTACCCTATATAAGTATCTAGTACTAAAGAATAACCTAAGCTCTAATTCTCTTGTGCACTTCTTGCTCTGGATGAGTTGGTTTGTGGCTTCTTATTTGTTTGGGTTATCCATGACCACTCCCTAAGTTTATATAGCCTCTATAATTCTCCTCCAAAACAAATAAGAATCCTACTCATATTAGGATTAGGAAGCCTAATCCTATTGGGATTCATCCTAAATCTTAAAATATTATATATGAGTCACTATATTTAACAATATTCACCTTGACTCTTATCCATTGAAGTTATCACGCTCCTCCAAAAACTCGCTCTAAGTTGACTCCGCCTTTTTTTTTTCTATTTCTTCCCACCTTTGGGAGTGCCCCAACCACAGGGGCTTATGTACATCACCGCAATTTGTGTGTTGGTGTTCGAGCTTGGCCTCCCGAATTCTACACCTGAGATCTCATCCTTTGTGTAGTTTGGTTAACCACACTTTCTATTCCTATAGCCCTCTATATCATAGGTTTGTATTGCCTCCGAGCTCCATCTTTTCGATGGTACTTCGTGGTTGATCCCTCCACATTTTTCTTCTTCCAAAGGCTTGCACCTTCTCCTTTACGTCTGCTAGATTTTGCAATCATCTTTGCAGTTCTATACATAACTGTAGTTAAGATCTGATTACACACCGTTGATGACACGGTTTCCTTCTTATCAGAATTTTTTCAGACCTCCCATTGTTTATCCTTCCTTTAGGTTTACCCATTAATCGATATCCTACATTACTCCAGATACTTTTCATAATCACCTGCTCTTTGAAAGTAACTCGCATAACTCCACCTCGAAGTGATACCTCACAACCTTCAAGTTCAAGCAACCTCACATATATTAGATTCTTCTTTATGCCGGGAGCATACGGAACTCCTGTCAGTGTGAGATATGCTCTATTATACATCTTCAATGTAACTGTCCCCACCTCAGTAACTGCATACTCCTTACAATCAACCAAATGAATAGTTCTATGCACCGAACAAAGAGATCCTTCATCAAACATCTCCCTCACCGAACATATATGGAGGCAACAATCTGAATCTAATATCCATTCATGAGAAGTACCTGGTTGACTGACAACAAGTTGCTACCGCCATTGAGCATTCACCCTTCATTTGCTTCAAACTCAGATAGCCCTTTATCATATGACCTTCCTTGTCACATAGATAGCATACACGTATACCCTTGCCCTTCTTCTTCTTCCTGTAACTCTTGCTTTTGCCTGCAACACCTACTGCAGTTAATACTTGATCACCCAAGGATGAAGATTAGGATGACTTTTTCAAGGACTCCACCTCCAATAGATATGCAACTGCCTCGTTGAAGTTGGGATTGTTTTTTCAACGAGAATATTCATCACTAATTTCTCATATGACGATGGTAGAGATGATGCCAATACGACGACATTATCGTTCTTTTCAATTTTCTCATCCACACTAATCGGTTGTGATAAGTTTGTTGAAGATATTGAGATGGTCAACGAATCATGTACCTTCCTTCATACACAACCTGTACAGTTGTCACTTCAGTATCCATCGGTTTGTGAGTAACTTTGCCATATACAATTCTTCTAAGTCAATCCATAATTTGTTCGGTGAATTCTCCTTGATCACCGAATACTTTACCTCATCGAAGAGTTATAAAAGGATTGTACTAAGAGCCTTCTGCTTCATCACCTTCCAGTCTTCAGCGGAATTCTTTTCTAGTTTGTCCCCTTCAAGAGCAGAGAGTAACTCTGCTGGACAAGGACATCCTTAACCACACATTGCCGCACACTTAAATTTTCTCAGTCGTCAAATTTCTCTACTTCATTCCACATTGTCGACATCAATCTTGATTTTATACCACCTGACGCTTTATCGACCTTCTCACAAATCATTAATCCGGTATTGGTTCTGATACCACTTGTTATACTCTGATACCCCTTTTATGCGCAGCAGCCCTCAGATCGGATCAAAGTTTTGTGAGATAAGGTACGAGTGTGCACAGTCTCAAGAATGAAGCAGATGAAATCGTAGAGAGAACCAAAACAATGACGTTGAAGCAACTACAACGAGAGGGAAAGATTTGGCGAAGTCGACCGCAAAATTCTTTAAGCATAACCTCAAAAGAGTATAAGGGATTATTACTCTCTTACAACCTCTCGAACCCTTTAGAACCCTTGGATCCTTGCCTTATGCAATAATCTAGTACTAAAGAATAACTTAGCTTCTAATCTTCTCGTGCACCTTTTGCTCTGAATGAGTTAGCTTGTGGCTTCTTGGTTGTTTGGGTTCTCCACGACCACCCCGAGGTTTATATAGCCTCCATAGTTTTCCTCCAAAACAAATAGGAATCCTACTCATATTAGGATTAGGAATTCTAAACTTATTAGGATTCATCTAGTACACATTTTCAAATCATAAAAGGCTAGATACGAGTCACCATATTTAACAAGTGCTTATTTCATTTTTGCCACCCTGACTATTTTTTCGTCAAGTCAATGGGTTTGACCGTTCAGAAATATGGAATAATCCAAAAATACCATAAAATCACAGAAAGATCACAAAAAATCAGGAAGCAATACAGAAAAGTTTAAGGATAACTTTACACAACTTGTTTACTTTTTAAATTTACACTAGGAAAGTTTTTCAAAAGAATTACACTAAGGAAAACATTTTAATCTTCCTCGACATTTGTGAACATGGACAAGATTTTCTTATATAAAACTTATGAAATTTTATTTTTTTAGAAGTGGTCCCTTAATTTTCTGTCATTTTCTTATATTTGAGTTCTCAATTTTTTTTGTTTTTATGATATTTTTGTATATTTCTTAACGTTCAAGTCCTATTAACTTGACGGAAAATTCTATGGAGTGAAACTTGACGAAAAACAAAATGGGTGTTGACAGAAACATGGCAAAAATGAAGTAATCAGATTTTCGATGACAGATACCATATTGCACGTATTTTGAACGGCAATAACAAGATTTTCTTATCCCCTCGCATTACCGGTCCTTCTCAACAGCACTCCCTCCATCGTTCTCATCCATTCTTCCCGATCGATATGGCGGCGACGGCGGAGGCAACACGAGTTGGGCACTGCCCTATTCCTATGGAGGCTAATGTGGAGCTTGGAGGTCGTAGGAGCTTCAAGCTGTGATGATGGAGCTTCACGCAGCCACCTTGGAGGCGGCGGCAAAGCTTCACGCGGCCGCTCAGAAGCGACAGGCAGCGAGGGATCCGTCCGACCGAGGTGGCAGACGGCTTTGCCCGGTTGCTCAAGAGGCAACGAGATGGCCAGCTACTTAGCTTCTCTCTCGCGTGCTTCACTCGTAGGAATTCCAAGAGATTGCGGTGGATTTTTATTTTGCTACAGGTTATATAAACTTTCCAAAGGAATTTGGTGACCACCCCAATCCTCCATTCCAAACGCTCGAGATTCGTACGACTTTCCTACCTAATTCCTGTACTTTTCCTTTGAGATTTGTCCGATACAAACGAACTCTGAATGTCTTTTTTTTTTTTTTTGAGAGGACTGAAATCTGAATGTCTATGTGATAACTCGATATCACATTCACAAATCAGAATCATGAGCCATATAGCCTGATGAGATGGCCCAACTAGAGCAGAAGACTGTGCCGAAGTACCATGTGATGGCCCAAAATGACGTTTCGGCCCATGTAAAATTCACAACCAAACCACCTTGCTAAATTTAGGCTAAGGCGTGCACTGCCTAGTGCCAACTGCCAAGTAGGCGTCCTGCCCCTTCTCCAGATAAGGCTCCCTCCGCTTCCGCTCCTCTCTTCTATCCTCGACGACGCAAACTTCAGATTCCATCATCGGCGGCACCGCGCCGAGCCCAGCCCGGCCGAGGCAATGGTGGCTCCCGCGACGCTGTCCCTCCGCCTCTGCGCGACACTCGCGCCGTCCCGGGCCGCGCTCCCCTGCGCCCACGCTGGCTTCGCTCCCGCTGGCCGTCCCCACCACTCCATCGCCGTCTCCTGCCAGCCGACGAGGCACCTCGGTACGAGCCTCCGCCGCGCCGTCGCCGTCGACTCCGACCGGCAAGGGTCCTCCGAGCCTCCCGAGCAAGTAAGTATCAGCACGCTTAATTCCCTCCCTTCGCATTTCGCTCCGCACAATTCGCTTGCTCAATTTGAGACGGTGACGACGGTGCTGGTGCTTGGGCGCGCAGGAGGAGAAGCCCAAGAGGTACTACTTCCTTGTGGCGAACGCCAAGTTCATGCTAGACGAGGAGGAGCACTTCCAGGAGCAGCTCGCGGAGAAGCTACGTAACTACGGGGAGCGAAACAAGGAGCGCGACTTCTGGCTCGTGATCGAGCCCAAGTTCCTCGACAGGTTCCCCAATATCACCAAGAGACTCAAGCGCCCCGCCGTCGCGCTCGTCTCCACGGACGGCAACTGGATCACGTAAGTGTCCTGTGCCCATCCATCGATGCAATTGCAAGCTCGAGCAATGCTAATTACTCCTAGCAGAATTCGCCATGGACATTCAAACGCCAATGAATTTGCACGCTTGCCCTAGTACTTGCGAGTAAGTGGTTCCTTTATGATAAGTGCCGTTCCCATATGCCCATACGCCATTGGCATGCAACATCTAGAACATGAAATCTGGTATGCTTCCAGTTGCAAATTTCAACACCGTGCGTACTCTTATAACACCTATTGGCTTGTGTCCACCATTCGCATCTGATTTCTGCTTGACAGCTGGCCATATGTGTTCACTTCAGCAAAGTCGTCCATTTCAAATGTGGATTTAAGTGACGCTTGACCTCACTGATGATCCTGCAACATACTTACATAGTTACATGTTCCTCAGTTTCAACCTTTGTGTACCAGAAAAGCGGTTCGTTTGAGTTGTGGTACGGGCTTCGGGTTCGCGGTTCACCGCTTTTTCTTCTAATTTCCACTGCAAACACGAACCTCGTACCCTAAACCGATTCGGGTTCGACGAATCCAGTTCATGATTTGCAGGGGTTTATAGCGAATCTAGTAATTATGCTTTGTGTACAGTGGCTTGGTGAGAAAATAGGGATGATGAAAAATGAATACTTCAGTTCAGATTCAAGCATGCCCTTTCAGAAAAAGTTCAGAGTCAAGAACGAGACATGTCTAGATAAGGTGACTAGTCAGGTTTGAGCACATAATGTTCAGTGGAAAAAATTATGTTTAGCAATATCACCTGGAAGCTCACGTCCCACGGTCCACTCTGATTTGTTTCATGAGGCACATTTCTAATATTTGATCAGGATCCTGTTTCAGTTTTATATAAATGAAGCCTACGACTGTACTTCTTGAAGTTTTGCTCGAGTCGGATTTAGCCCTCCTATATCTTGCTGTGATGCTTGTGTCTGTTTTTCGATTATTTTTTAAAATAATACATTTTTTATTCAAATTGCAAAAATATACCTCGACCCGAAAAAATTGCAAAAATATATCTCTGTCGTCATATGGTTTGGCAACAAGAGTGCAAAACGCAGAAAAAACTGAGTCAACGTTGGTGTGGCATCTCTGTCGCCAAATTAAAGGGCGAGAGGTCTCTGTCGCCCCACTATTGGGCGACTAGAATAATTCGTCTTTTCATTTGGCGACAGAAACGCGAACAAATGAGAGAGCTCGCGGACGCACAGTAACTCGGTCGATTTTTGCCCTGTCGCCCTATGGTTTGGAGACAGGGAGCTCAAACCGTTGTTTCGTCTACATGGCGCCGACGTGGCTATTTGTCGTCAGTCCAAATGGCGACAAGAGTCTCTGTCGCCCGATGATATGGCGACATTTCCTTCTCGTCGTTTCAAAAGGCGACGGAGGTATATTTTTGCAATTTGAATAAAAAAATGTATTATTTAAAAAAAAATCCTGTTTTTCTGTGTCATGACTTGTGAGAATGTTGTATAGTAGCACCTAGAAATGTCTTTTTTTTCTCTCTCCCGATTCACTAACTGGATAGCATCCGGTCTTGAGTGACTTGTATTCCTGAACATAGTGATTAGATGGGAAAGCGAGTGAAAAAGAAACAGAAGAAAAACATACAGCCTTATTGGACCATGGAATTGTACAACATGATACCACCAAGAGGATGCTGTCTGTGACTGTGTGCATCCCATTGTCTTGTTGATTTGTCATGTTGTGCTGACATGGTGTGAATCGCCACCACCACATTTGTCTTGCTTCTATCCATCCGAATAGTCATACGCCAAATAATCACTGAGATAATCAGCATCTACATGGATATTGATCTTATAGTAGTATGGTTGTCTATTTCTCAGTTTAAATAGCATTCATGCAGTAATAAATCCTCAATAATATTGTTGTCTCTCTCCTTTGCTGTCAGTTTCATGAAGTTGAGGCTAGACAGGGTCTTAGCAGAGCAGTTCGATGCAGAAACACTTGAAGAGGCATTGGCTTCTAACCCTGCTGAGTTGAAATTTGAGAAGCCTGAGAAATGGACAGCTCCATACCCTAAATACGAGTTTGGATGGTGGGAGCCCTTCTTACCTCCAAAGTCCAGCAATGGCACGGCTTAAGCGGCAATCCATATGAGCAATGTAAGATTTCTACCATGTAAGTGATGAATGTAATTTTTAATTTTCACTATGTTTATGTAGTCCTCGAGGTTGTGGGAGTACAGTTAGCTACATTAGTTGCAGAGATTGCTGTACTTTTGGTAATACCAAATAAGCAGCGGTTTTATTTCGAAAAATTGTGGTTGTGTTGTGGACCTATGGTTGGTGGTATATTTTCTTGATGGATGGACATTCCTGTATGTTGTGGTTTGAGGAACTGCCAGTCTATCAGGTATTCAGGTCCTAAATTATTTCTGAACCTCCAACATGTGAATCAATAATAATGCACACATGGTTCCCATTCTGGCAGTAACAATAATGGTGTAAACTAACTGGCAATGTCAATCATTGAAGGTCTACCCTTAATAGTCATACAATCACAACATTTCGCTATCCCAATAATGACACCACTATTAATAGTCATATATAAACTATAATAAAGTCTAATGAACATAAAGAAGGCCGTACGCTGGGTGGCTCAAGCTTGTCCGTAATAAGTCGCTACTAATTGGCGCTTTCTTTGGAGATCCAAAGAAACCATAATATTAGTAAATTATTACTCCTCTACATATAACCTTGATTTTCTAAAAAATTATAGCTAGGTGTTGGGGGTGTCAAAGCAAGTTTGTTGCCCGGTGTAAGTGTTTTGAGTTTGTGTAACTCCTTGGTGTTCTCAGGATGAGTCCACGGTGGATTTGTGATGCATTTTAACTCTATTCTCTTCGTCGTAATTGAATAGACAAAGCTCCTGCCATCTGTTCAAAAAACACAATATATATTTTCTAAAAATTATCAAAAACTGTGAAGTGCTGAACATATGCTCTTTCTTGCTAAAAACATATCACCCTGAGAAGAAAACACGTGCCAATACATAAGGAACGTCACATTTTACCAGTTACAAAGCATAGTTATTACAGCTTTAATTAACAAAAAACGATGAGATAGATGCCCCATGTTCTGATATACAGAAAGCTTACAAGACTATGAGGCACGGACAGCAGATGCGCAAGACCTACATGGCTACCTCAGTGAAGGATAAAGCCACCAAAGTTAGATCACACTGAAATTACAAGTCATTGTCTGCATTCTGACCAACACACTGATTCCCACGGGACCGAAACTAACACAACCCTATAAAAATTTAAAGCCTGAAACGATCTACGGATCTTGTGATTACTCCTCGTCCAATCTTCTGATGCTTCAGAATCTGCAGAATCAAAAGAAAACATGGCTTGAGGACTTGTGATAAACTTGAAGTAAAGCACGTAATAATTATAAGAAAGCGATTTATGAATCTATGAATTGTAGGCCATGCAAACATGTGGGTGCAAGTTTCTTTCAACATGGCTGGTATTCAAGAGCTTAGCAGGATGTTTAGCTTGAAAGAAACACACTTGGTTGGTATAGCAATCTTCATGTTCTTAATACTACTATATTACTGGTGATGGAGCCCAATGGCCCATGTGAACCCTCCATGTCGTGCATGTGCCCCCTTGGGATTAACAAGTGCTAATGTTTCCAGAAGAAAAGGCAAAATGGTATGCCAAATTTTCTGTCCAAATGAGGAACATAGAGAAAAACACTGTAATCACCCGTTCTGTAGTTATGGATTGGAAGTCTTCAATCCGTAAGTATAGAACTCATATTCGAGAGATTGCAAATACCAAAGTAAATGGCAGAAACAGGCACGAGCACGAAATCACCAAGAAAGTGAAAAGGAAAAAACTTGCGGGGAAGCTGGTTAATGGTCTTCTTACAGTACTAGAAGATATAAAAAAAATCAATGATTAAACAACAAATAAGTAAAAGAAAATGGTGCATGTGGCCATGTTTTTCACGCAAAATCTCAAGACTACAAGCAGATCAAGCAAGAATAGAAAGAATCCACTGCAAGACCGAGAATTGCCGAGCACGAACGTTGCAATGCCTCGATACATACATGACACACAGGAGACGGACGACGAAGGCCGGACGCCGGGCGCGCCGCCGTCAAGCGCCCCACACGGTGATCCCCTGCATCATGCACTTGAACTCGCCGAAGTCAACGCGGCCGTCGCGGTCGTGGTCGACGTTGCAGATCATTTCCTGCACCGTCGCCAGGTTCCGCGCCTCGGGCAGGCCGAGCTTCTTGAGCACCGCCTGCAGCTCGGCCGCCGAGATGAACCCGTCGCCGTCCTCGTCGAACACCCGGAACGCCTCCTTCATGTCCCCCTCGTCGTCCTCGCCCTCCTTCCCGGGCTCCTCGTCGGCGATGGGGCCGAAGAGCGCGTCGCCGAGCGCGCGGTGGAGGGACTCGAAGTCGTCGAAGCGGAGGCCCGCGGCGCCCACGGGGATGAAGGAGCCGACGGCGGCCTCCAGGTCGGCGCGGTCGGCGCCGAGGCCGAGCGCATCGAGCGCGGAGGCCATCTCGTCGAGGGTGATCTCGCCGTCGCCGTTGCGGTCGAAGAGGTCAAACACCCGGCGCAGGCGCAGGGCGTTGAGGCTGCCGTTCCGGAGGCGGAACGACGGCGAGGGTTTCTTGGACAGCGACGGCTTAGCGGCAACGGTGTCCATGGCGTGAATTCGCGGTGTTTTTCTCTTTTCTTTCGGGGTTATTTGGCTTTGAGACTGCAAGTATTTCTGGAGCGTGTAAAACGTAGGTGATACTCGGGTTTTAAAGAGGAGAACGTGACGGCGACTCTGAGCGAATTAAAGCTCTCTTTTTTTCTGGCCGGGAACATATGTCTATCCATCGCAACAAAATGAGAGACGTCATTAACAAAGTTTGAAAGGCTATTTGCCCTGCCAGTGCAACTACATTAAGAATTATCCAACACAAGGACCACAGAATCAAACTATGGAAAACCCACATGCAAAAAGTCCAATCATTCAACTTGAAGTTGGTAAAAATGCGACATGTTCATATCAGTTGGACTAGCCAATACACCCAATATATAGCTTGGTCAATCACAATTAGTACCAGCGCAGTTTTTTTTTTTAAAAAAAATAAGGGCAATTTTGGAGCTCACCAAAATTTTAACGAGCGTTTTAATTAGTACGAAGCATATTTCTTCTTAGATCAGACTCCGACGCGTTTGCCATTGGATTGCTAAATCTTTGTGTTGCGACTCGGTAGTTGGCATTCCTCTTTCGAGTGAATAGCAAGCAATCTTTGGACAAAACTTACGGCAGCGCTTTGTCAATTTTCTCGTTTTATCGAGTAAGATTATTCCAATCCTATTGACTATTTTGGTAGGTTTTTTCACCACCTTCTCCAATCCGATGTGTTGTTGTCGACTCATGCATCAATATCCAACGATATGATGATCCCTACAGGAAAGCCCCGCACCGCAGCCCCGCTCCTCGGCTGGCTTCAGCAGACGAAGATAAAAAAATGTAGGAGCCGGATTTGGCACCACCGACGATGCGTCACGCATCTGCGAGCTCCGGGAAAACGTGTACCAAGAATTCAGTAGTGCCGAACACGATCGACCACCCGGGAAGTAAGGGCACCGTCTCTTCAGATACCCCAATAATTAATTAACATCGAGCATTTTGCAATTGTTTTCCTCCAAAAGCACAAAGCACAGCCGTTTTGCAGCATCCTGTCAACGCTCGATCGTCGCCACGGCTTGTCGTGAAAGGCACCACCGTCTTGATCGTCTCGTTGGTCGTCGTCTAGATGGGCAACGGACGACAGGGTCTGAAGTTTGAGTAGCACGCAAGAGAATAAAGGCTTTTCTAGATCGTCAAGCAAACGCCGGAACCGGACCGAAGTCACTGATTCAGCGGCCGGCAATGGTAAAGGCCCGTCGCCCGTCGCAGAAATGTCATCACAACTGACAAGTCACAAACAGCGCCAGGATCAAGCTAGTGGTAGGTAGTAAGAATATAAACTACGTACGACGGGAAGAAGAGAAGTTGGGCAACGACGCGAATTGAAGGCGCTCTCCGCGCTCCCGATATGTAAACGCGAGTCGGCGTCTCCACGAACGTGAGGCCACATGCATGCCAACTATGCTGATTGCTGACCCAGAACACCAAATAATGCAGCACAACAATATGATCAATGGCTAAGCCTGAATAAATTACAACTAGGATCAATTATTAAAGGAAAGCAGTAAAGCCCAAATGAGCAAACAGGACTGCTGTGTGAAATTTATACGTTCCAAACGAGGCCTAATTAGCTGGAGAGACCAGCTGCAAAAGTTAGCGATGTGTGTCTTCAAACTCGGCGACAATGGAGCCACAAAAGTTAGCAATGGGTGGTGGCCGGTGGGTAGTTGGAAACGAGGTCGGAAGTCGAGTTATATTTTAGGGGCGGTGGCAAAGGACCGTTGGATCAAAAAATAATGATCTAGATCTTCTTAACACTTTAAAAACATTGTACCGGTGTTTACACTGTGTTAGCGCCAAAATTTGATGAAGAATTTGATCAGCTTAAACACATGCAAACGCCGGGTTTAATTTTGGTCCGTAGCATGCCAGCCGATTTGATCCTACAATTGGCAAGAAAGATTAAAATTTAAACAGCTATATCAGCCGATTAGAGTTTTTATTTTTATATCCGATCTAAACAGCTATTTAGCTTATTAAACCGTGCGTACGGTAGATCTAAACAGCTTGTTACGGCCGATTAGATGGTTTAGTAAAGATAGATTTTTTAAGAAAAAGGCGATGTGCAACAAGATCGGAGGAAAATCTGGATAAATTGGCGTAATAGAAGATAATCAACAATCGGCGATGTACAACTTTATTGATCAAGAACGAATTACAAAGCCTAAATTACAAGAGCTACTCATAGTCGAGGAAAGTAAATAAAATTAGATGGGAGTTGTTTGATTGGTTATGTGTTTTTCAGCTCGCCTCAGGTCCTCTTTTATAATGTGCAGGCCAATCATATTCCTTTCTAATTTCGTCACAAATCATGAACCGTATCAACCTCTATCTCTTACAGATGAAATTTCATCTTTGAAATAATACTGGCCAGAATTCAAATTCTAACTTAACTTTCCCCTTTTTAACTGACATCAGCCAAAAATATCCAATTTCACCCTTAGCCTAACAAATCGGCTATAACTTGCTAAATTTTGGTACTAACATATGCCCTCTATTTTTTTAGAGATAACATGTTATCTTCTAAAAATCTTCTTCATCGGATTAGCCACGAATTATTCTTACCATCGTCTTTGGTAACTATTCCATTCATTATGCTGTAAATCATGTGAATGCGCCAATTTTTACTATGACTGCTCCAAAAGTTCGAAGAGATTACCCGCCAATGTCACCAGGTTTACCCCACTATAAATACTACCATTCACTTCCATCATTTTTACGGCTCTTGACTCTCAACTCCTCTGCCATCGGCTTCATCCTTGATTCTAGACTCCAGGACCCCGTTTCATTCACCTTCCATCAGTTTGACCAATCTCCCATCGGCTCAACAGAAATGGATCCTCAACAGGTATTCATCCCTATACCCGATAGCAACAATCAATACTATCTAGGCCTAGTAGGAAGTCTTGATTCATCGGCTGTCATAGAACAAGAAATTCCTCGTCTTCCTTTGAACGCCCCTTATTATAATATACACGGGTAGAGTAAGATTTCTAGAGCTTGACCGACAGCACTAAGAGGATAGATAAACTGGTATAATCGGCTGGCGGTAGTAAAAATGGTTGAGTGGGAACGGATGGGAATAGCAGAGTGGATCTCCTTATCCCTAACCGATCCAGAAGCCAATGAGCCTTTAGTGGCCACGATATGTTACTTTTGGTCAAATATGTTAAACGCTTTCATGTTTAGAACATGTCCAATCGGCCAAATACTTTTGGATGTAGCGCAGCTCTGTTGTTTAAGGTCTGACGGGGATCAAGTATCGGCTTTCAGTGTCAAACCCCAACACAAACTAATTCAGAGCAAAAGGGAAGGCTAGAGCAAATATATCGGTAATAACCAAGGAATCGGCTCGGTGTCGGATAAGGAGCACATAGCCTTTTTAAACATGTGGCTTGATCGATTTCTCTTCTGTGGCACCTCTCTTGGACCGACCCAAGTATACCAAGTAATAGCTGAACAACTCATTTGCGTGCCAAAAGTGTGTTGGCGCCGAAAATTTGATAAAAGATTTGATCGGCTCGAACACACGCAAACACCGGGTTTAATCTTGGCCCGTAGCGTGCTAGCCGATTTGATCCTGCAATCGGCAAGAAAAATTAAAATCTAAACAGCTATATCAGCTGATATTAGTTTTTAATATAGAGCCAATCTAAACAGCTATTTAGCCGATTAAACTGTGCGTAACGGTAGATCTAAACAGCTTGTTATAGCTGATTAGACAGTTTGGTAAAAGCAGATTTTCCCGAAAAAGATGATGTGCAACAAAATCGGAGAAAAATAAACCTGGATAAATTGTCGTAATCGAAGATGATCAACAGTCGGCGATGCACAACTTTATTAATGAAGAACGAATTACATAGTCTAACTTACAAGAGCTACTCCTAGTTGACGGAAAGTAAATAAAAGTAGATGCAAGTTGTTTGATTGATTATTGTTTGTTTTCAAGCTCGTCTCAAGTAGGGATGGCAACGGGGAAAATCCCCGCGGGGAGCACCCTCCCATCCCCGATCCCCGATAAGCAAAACTTCCCCATCCCCGTCCCCGTACACGGGGCTTAATTCTCCCCCGTCCCCGTTCCCCGACGGGTTTGCGGGGCCCCGACGGGGATTAATCCCCGAAAATGCTATATAAAATATCACATGCTATATGAATAAACCACTCGAGTAATGGTGCATATTTGATTGAAATGTGAGTGAATCACTAGAGTAATTCATATTTAACATGTTTATTAATAATGACCTCACATATATTCTTTTTTATTTTGAGAATGATCATTTGCTCCCACCTATTAGTGGTAACGCGGGGACAGGGACGGGGATCGGGGACGGGGAATGGTGGAACGTCCCCGTCCCCGCGATCCCTGGCGGGGGCAACATTTTCCCCGATAAGCCCCCCATGGGAGGAGATTTCCCCCGTCCCCGTCCCCTAATAGGGGAATTCCCCGCGGGGAAACGGGGATCGGGGCCCATTGCCATCCCTAGTCTCAAGTCCCCTTTTATAACGTGCAGGCTGATCATATGCCTTTCTGATTTCGTCATAAACATGAACGTATCGGCCTCTATCTTTTACAGAGTTCCAATCCTAACTTAACTTCCCCTTTTTAACCGCATCTAAACATATTCAATTTCATCCTTGCCCTAACAAATTGGCTATACTTGCCAAATTTTGATACTAACACACTGTAGTAGCAATGTAGCAACGCTTTAGCTTATCCTGCTGATCGATTCGGACAATTCATTGTCTCGATCAGTGGTTCAGACGGATGAGCCTCTCAAACTGCAAAGGAACCCTTTTCAAAGGAGGCAGGGAGATAACACGCTGAGAAGAGGAGTTGTAGCAATGAGGCCGTCGAGCAGTGCTGCAGTGGGGAAGCTAGGGCTCGGTCCGCCGATTTGACTATATACGTTGCCGCGGTCGCCGTCGCGTGCCTGTCACCTAACGCCAAGTTGTCTAGTACATAATGAGGTACTACTACACAACAACGCAACGAAACCTGTTAATGTTTGCGCAAAAGCTATGGCTCAACCACCGCGCGCCATCGACGCGGTTTTTACGCTGCTAGCTTAGCTTCCCGTTGCGTGTTTCGGCTCGTACTTGTAATTGTAGTTCCCGTGTCAACTTGTCTGTGTACTCCAAAGGACCGTGCGATCGGGATGAACCTGTTTGTGTACGCATTCGTAGGCGAAAAGTGTAACCTGAAGATTTCCTGAATCTACCTCCGGCGCCGCCACCCGTCACGCCGCCTAAAAGCAGTTAGGCTGCTCTCAGCTGCACGGTTGCAACCTTTAGATGATAGCAGGATGTGAAATTGACTTTATGTGTGTTACGGGTTTGAGTGTAGAGACGCGTGCCTGGTCGTTGACAGGCACGGGACAGTGGACGTCGACGTCGTGATGACGGACGACGGAAAAATAGCGAACGGAGCTGCCGGCCTTGTTCTACGGAAGGCACCGCCACGAGACAATTTGCGACAGAATAATACCGTCCTTTTCATTCATTTTTCTCTATACATATAGCAGTCCATCAGCTGATCTGTGAGGATCGAACAGATAGGCAAGTTATTTAACTGACAGCAAATATGAGAACAAAAGGAAGGATTAGCTAACTATCCAAATATAACTAACTACTGAGTACTTTCTAAAAGCAGCAACCGAGCCTTCAAGTTTCTGATTGCCCGCTGAAGAATTCGCCTGGCTGATCTTCCGCCGTCCCTTTCTAAATTCTTCGCTTGCGGTAATATACACGATCGATGACATTACTCCCTCCCTCCGGACCAAGCTTGTCCTCAAGCTGGAAGATAGGATAAGATCTGCGCAACACCGTAACGTCAACCCAAGTTGCCTCATCCTCTGGTTCGCCTGCCCAATGAATCAACAATTGGCGCCTGCCCTTAACAAAACGCTGCGCCAATACTTGATGAGGGGCCGGCTGAGCTGGCTCGGATGCAGAAGCCACATCCAGGGGCAATGGCGGGGTGGAAGAAGGAGGCGCGCCTTTATACGGCTTGAGCGATACATGAAAAACATCATGAAATTGAGCGCCTGGAGGAAGCTGCAGGCGATACGCGACCTTACCAATTAACTCAATAATCTGAAATGGACCAAAATACCGTGGAGACAATTTGTGATCCGGGGCAACCCGAAGGGAAGTCTGACGATGCTGCTGCAGGCGTAACCAAACCCAATCGCCGACCGCAAACGAAACATCTCGATGATGGTTGTCATAATACTGCTTCATTATGTTTTGTGCATGCTGAAGATGAGTACGGGCACTGGTGAGAAGGGCATCGCGGTCGGCCAGTTGGCAATCGACAGCATGAATGACTGTGGCCCCTTGATTGTAGGGGAGGAGTGGTGGCGGTGGACGGCCGTAAACCAACTCGAATGGTGTCATGCGATGTGACGAGTGAAAGGAGGTGTTGTAACAAGACTCTGCCCAAGACAACCACTTAACCCATGTATGTGGGGTGTCTGCTGTCAAACAACGGAGGTACATCTCCACTGTTTTATTGACTGCCTCTGTTTGCCCGTCGGTTTGCGGATGGTATGCGGTAGACATAAGAAGATTGGTACCACATCGTTTGAAAAGATCCTGCCAAAAAGCACTAGTGAAAACTGGATCACGATCAGAGACAATCGACTCCGGCATTCCATGCAAGCGCACGATATTGTCTGAAGAGGAACGCGGTATGCTAAGCTAGCACAAAAAAAATCTACCGCGAAACCAGAAAGCTACTCGCAAGAAGGGGATCATAGATAAGATTACCACTAGACGCGAAGTTGCGGAATCCTTCGCGTCGATGTAGTGGATCGTCCTCGCCGCGATCGTTGCGTCGATATAGTGGATCGTCCTCGCCTTGCCGTGGATCGTCCTCCCACGCCCTTGATCGCGGCAGCGTCACCGATGATCCACACGTCCGGAGATGGAACGCCGTGTGTCGGTGTGCAAGCACACAGTCGCTCGGTAGGGGCGGCGAGAGGAGTAGGCTAGGGTTTGAGTGAATCACTCCTAAACCGTGGGAAAGCACACCTGCGCCCTCCCTCCTCCCCTCCTATATAGCCACAAGATGAAACCTAAACTAGGGCCCATCGGTGCTAAGCCCACGAGGTTCATTAATTACGGATCAATCCAAATTAATGCGTCCCACCCATTAAGTGTGTGACCTGCGGGTTCACGTGCGTTTGGACATGGATTCGAAAACTCCTTTTCAATCCAATAGTTGGTAGCGGCTTCTTGCAAAGTATGCCAACTCCCAAACATACTATGATCAAATCGGATGAGAACCTATCAAAAGTACTCATGCAATAATCCCTTTGCCAAGTATATGAAGATTGATCTCAAGGCGAGAAGCATGTTATCCTTTGATGATTCAATCCATCTCTCGTATCCGTGATATATTAATAAGTTGTGATTGACTCCTCAATCACGGCATGATCATGCACTTCCTTAATCATATCACACGAGTGGCCTTGTCATATATCTCCGTTTCATTGGGTGGCAAAATCCATCTTATTCGCTCACTTCCCTCTGCGTTTCATAGTAAACATGAAAGCTACCTTTATAACTATCCGGTTAGGAAGTAGTGTTTGATAGCCCCAAGGAAAACTATTACACATGTAGGAATATGACAATCTCAAGTCTAAGGATCATACATCTACTAGGTATGAGATACACGATGACACATAAGAATGAAACATTCTCGCGATGTCCCATTCGGGTCTATCTAACCCATGTTCTTCAACATGCGTCCACAATGTATAGATGATATCTCCATATCACATGATCTATGAAGCATGATCATCGATCACTACATGTGCTGATCTATTCATCGTTGTCCTATACGATGAAATCCGATCAGAGATATTTATCGAATTACATCATTAAGTAAAGAGCTTCATAAGCAAGTCACATACTTGTTGATCAATACAATGATATGCATTCATTGGACGAATAATCATAATATTATTCATAAACATAGTCATGTTACAATCATCTAAATGATTGCCTCAAGGGCATAACACTAACAATTGTCGAAGAAGAGTTGTGCCACCACAGAAGCGGAAGAGGGCCGTGCGAGGGGCAGGAAGTGCGCATATTTAGACAGGCGGTCAATGACAACCAAAATTGCAGTTTTGCCTTGAGACTTCGAAAGACGTACTATAAAATCCATGGATATGTTGGCCCAAATCTGATGGGGTATAGGAAGGGGTTGAAGGAGGACGACCGGGGAAAGGGTACTCGCCTTGCTGCGTTGACAAACCGCACAGCGTGCGATGTATTCGGCCACCGTGCGGCGTTGATTCGGCCAAAAATACGACTGGCGCAGCCGATGTAGGGTCTTGTTCACTCCTTCATGAGTTAAGTCATGGATGGCCGCAATTATGGTAGAAATGAGTGGCGATTTTGCCGGCACGACCAAACGATCATTGCGGAATAAAAGTCCATCGCAAGCGTGCCAAATTGGTCTGGTTGGGGGGCCGTTGGTGCTTCCGGCGCGGAGACAACCTGCGGTTGCACGCCAGATGGAGCCGACCCCGAGGGAGTCGCACGAGGCGATGATGCGACCGAGCCGACGGAAGTGCCGGTGTTTGCTAAAGCCGCATAGCGCCGAATGATTTCTGGGTCCGCCCGAAGTTGAGCCTGCTAGTGCTCGGTCATCACCAGGCGCGGGACGGACAATGCTGCACAGACGGGAGCATCATCCGGGAGACGTGATAATGCGTCAGCTGCTTGATTCGCCTTGCCTGGTTTGTACTCCACTTGGAAATCGAAGCCCATAAGTTTACTGAGCCAATGCTGTTGCGGTGGGGTAATCAGGGCTTGCTCAAGCAAGAACTTCAAGCTGGCGTGATCGGTACGAACAATGAAAGCGCGACCCCATAAATATGGTCGCCGATGCCGAACAGCCTTAGAGAGCCCGATGAGCTCCCGCTCGTAGGCAACGAGCTTCATATGTCGGTCTGCCAATTTATGACTAAAAAATGCCACCGAATGTCCATCTTGTTGAAGGACGGCGCCAATGTCGCAGCCAGAAGGATCGCACTCCACGAGAAATGGTGCTGTAAAATCGGGCAGGCGCAGGATTGGAGCGGATGTAAGGGCTAACTTGAGGCGATGGAAGGCTGATGCGGCCTCCTCTGTCCAATGAAAATTATTTCGACGAAGCATGGCTGTCAAGGGCTCAGCAATATGAGCATATTTATGGATGAAACGCCGATAGTAGCCTGTTAAGCCCAAGAACCCCCTAAGAGCTGTAATTGTCTTGGGCTACATCCAAGTTGAAACGGCGAGCAATTTGTCGGGATCGGCTGCGACCCCTGTCTCAGAAATAATGTGGCCGAGATAGCCCAGCTGGCATTGCCCAAATGAGCATTTAGTCTTCTTGAGATGCAGTTGGTGATAGTGTAGACGTTCCAATACGATGCGGACATGAACAAGGTGGTCGACCTCCGAACGGCTATAGATGAGGATGTCGTCAAAAAAAACAAGGACAAACTTCCTTAAAAACTCTTGCAAAACCGTATTCATCAGTGCCTGAAAGGTGGATGGCGCATTGGACAGACCAAACGGCATAACAAGGAACTCATAATGGCCATGATGCGTGCGAAATGCTGTTTTTTCGATGTCGCCTTCGTGCATGCGCACCTGATGGTAACCCGAGCGGAGATCGAGTTTAGAAAAGAACTTGGCACCATGAAGTTCATCCAATAATTCCTCAACGACCGGAATGGGGAATTTGTCCTTGACCGTATGGGCGTTGAGCTGGCGATAGTCGACGCAGAATCGCTAGGAGCCCTCCCGTTTCCGAACCAGCAAAACTGGGGAGGAAAAAGGAGAACGGCTAGGACGGATGATACCTTGTTCGAGCATGGAGGAACACTGGCGCTCAATTTCATCCTTCTGATGATACGGATACCGGTATGGTCTGACAACCACGGGGTCCATTCCGTCTTTTAAGCAAATACGGTGATTGCAGGCACGGTCTGGGGGAAGCCCCTGCGGCTCCTCAAATATCTGATGGAATGCGCCAGAAGATTGTCCAAATGCTGGTTCTGTTGAAGGAGCAGAATGTGGGGGTGGCTGGTCGGCCGAGCACCCACCAGGAGTACCTTGACGCCCGCATGAATAAAAGACATCGTCAAAGTGACAAAGTCCCATTGAATAACGCCCAACGTCCTGAGCCATTGGACTCCAAGCACGACATCAAATCCATGCAGAGGAATGATCAGGAAGGGAGCCATGAAGGAATAAGTGTGGAGGCGGAAGCTTTCACTGGGCACTTCTCCTAAGCATGGCAGGTGATGGCCATTTGCAACCTTCACTTGTTGTGGTGTCGCCGAACCGTGTGCCAGGGACAGTGTGGTGGCGGCATGACTGCTGAGAAAGTTGTGTGTGCTGCCGCTGTCAATGAGACAACGAAGCGGAGTCCCGCGCATGTGAAGCGTCAATTGCATGGTGCCCCTAGGTTTGGGCCCGAGCATAGCAAGCATTGATAACGAGGGACTGGCTGGATCGCCTACCTCCTCTTCCGGAACCTCTAGAAACTCGGGCTCGTCCTCTGCCGGCTGGTTGTCGCCGCAAATTTCAATGGCGAACAAACGTTTGCAGCGATGGCCCCAAGAATAGAACTCGTCACAATGATAACAAAGTCCTTTTGCGCAACGCTCGGCAAGCTGGTCAGCACTGAGCTTTAGTCTGGACAGGGTCATTGGTGCCGCCGCTATAGTGGCCAGTGAACTGGAGGCACGCGAAACCCCGTTCGCCACGGAAGTTGCGCGCTGTGAGGAGCCGCCAGACGACGCCATTGTTGGTGTTGACAAGGAACGGCTGCCATGGGTATTGTCAGCAGATGGTGCGGCGGATGGCAGTAGGGCAGCCGGTGCTCCCCTGCTGAATGGCACACGCCCTCGTCCCAGGTTCCCTATTCCTTGCACGGCCTCCGCCAGCCATAAATCCTTTCGCTCTTCCGTGTCGCGCGCAAAGCGAATGGCTTTGGGTAAATCACGGGGACACTCCCGATAAACGTCCGCAGCGAGTGCCCGCGACAGTCCCGCAGTGAAATTTTCAACCTGATCTGCCCAAGACATGCGCGGCGTGCGCGCAAGGAGATGCTGGAAGGAGTGAACGTATTCGTCGACGCGACTGGAGCCTTGCTTGAGGTTGACGAGGTCGCCCAAAGGTCCCGCCCCCGATTGGCGAGTAAAACGCTGGAGGAAAGTGTCAAAGAAATCCTCCCAAGAAATCCAATCAGTCTCCAGCATCCAATTGTCGAGCACCTCTTGGGCTTCACCTCGAAGATGCAAACCGACAAGATCAACGTATTCATGGGTTGGAATCTGATGAAGCCGCAGAAAACGCTCACATTGTTGGAGCCACGAAAGTGGGTCCTCAGACCCGTCATAGCATGGAAGATCAAGGCGGGGCGCGTGGGGAGTCCAACGACGAGGATTGGAGGCATCCTCGTTATCAGGAGGAAAATGGTGCTCCACCGAAGGGCGCAGGTGACCGCCAGTGTCCCACGGCTGCCGTTCGCGACGCCCTCGCTCGACGGCATGCGGTCGGGCTGCCCGGATAGACGGTTGGCACCATTGGCCAACTGGTTCGGCTGCTGGCAACCGGTCACGTTGATCTGGCCATGGTTCCGGACGGCGGCCATTGTCCTCAACGGCGGGACTAGACTGGCCCTGGTCGCCATTGGCCGTCTGAGACGTCCGTGAGATGGCGAGCAACTCCCCTAGGGAGGTCTTCAGTTCACCCATCGAGCACTCCAGTTTGCCAATGCGCTCTTCAATGGTGGGCTGCTCCATGGTCGGAGGATCGGACGAATCTGATACCAACTTGTTACGGGTTTGAGTGTAGAGACGCGTGCCTGGTCGTTGACCGGCACGGGGACAGGTGGACGTCGACGCCGTGATGACGGACGACGGAAAAATAGCGAACGGAGCTACCGGCCTTGTTCTACGGAAGGCACCGCCACGAGACAATTTGCGACAGAATAATACCGTCCTTTTCATTCATTTTTCTCTATACATATAGCAGTCCATCAGCTGATCCGTGAGGATAGAACAGATAGGCAAGTTATTTAACTGACCAAAAATGACTAAGCAAATATGAGAACAAAAGGAAGGATTAGCTAACTATCCAAATATAACTAACTACTGAGTACTTTCTAAAAGCAGCAACCGAGCCTTCAAGTTTCTGATTGCCCGCCAAAGAATTCACCTGGCTGATCTTCCGCCGTCCCTTTCTGAATTCTTCGCTTGCGGTAATATACACGATCCATGACAATGTGTTACAACAAAAATACATGCTTTGCACCATATAATTTCCATGTTATGTATACTCATCGTTGGAAGCATATAAATGTAAAATTTATCCTCATATAATCTGTTTCTCAATTACAATTCCTACAGCTTTCAGAGCTGACATGTCCAAACTGAAAATTATCGTTAGAGAGTCTATATATGTTGGTGAAATATAATATAGCTCACATATTCTTACAACAAAAACTACAACAGCTAGCAGAATGCAGAATAGCTGGGCTTGTACTCTATGGCTCAAAAATTTATGCACAAAATCCCTATCTGGCTTTCAAAAGTGTACAATAGGATTCATGATTGGATCAAACAATGGTCATACAAATCACTAAAAACTAGTTTAAAATTTACCTGCATATTTTACATGTGACAGTGAAAGTTTTGTAACAATCTAAATTATAATTATTCCAGGTCCTTTCACCAGAACCAATCAAGAATGGAGATCTATGTTGTGGATGCATTGACATTATCTGACCACTCAAGCACTCGCGTACCCATCCAAGTTCATAGTAGCTACCTTCCACATCTTCGACCATGTACTAAAAAATAAGTCCAAATCTTCCTCCGACTGCGGCCTATCTTGCCATCATCTGTGCAGAGCAGTCGACCATGCAGATGAGACCATGCAACCAGCTCAGTCATGATGCGCTGCAAGATGAGGGAGTCAAGAAGACACTATGCATCCATCTAGGATCATGCACATGATTAATATTTAAGCATTGCATTACATCCCAATTTATATAATACTAAGCTGTGCTGATGTTACAAGTTTTTAGAAGTATACCAGCGCCCAAGAACGGTGTGTGCATATCTAGGCTATGCATAGGGAGAGGCAAGTAAATGCTCAGCAGTCAGCACAAACAAGGGTCATGTTTCATAAATTAATAGTTGTTCATAGCACCTTAATAAATAAATATTTCACCGAATAATCTTTAGAAAATGACTCAGATTGGGTAGCTATACAGAACTCACATTTTCCTCATAACAGGAAGAGATTTTGCAAAAATTTCAGTAGCAGTAGTAACAAATACTCCTTTTTAATTAAGGAAGGCATCATATAGAAAAGGGAAGAGATGTGTTACAATTTTTTTCCCTTAGACCTTACCAGGAGCTGATTTCGCGCAGGTGAATCCCTGTAAGTCACCTCCTAAAATACTCAATAAGCATGGTTAGGCTTAGAATACCTTACACAGCACAAATTTAATACCAGAACATCTTGAGTGTAGCAGGCATTATAGATTCACTGACATAAATCTCTCGTTCTTAACAATTTTCAGAATGTAGTTTCAAAATATGTACCTTCCGATATGCAGTTAATAAAGCTACAACATAACGTGTTATTCCATCCATATATAAATCTGCAAGGCATCAGTGAGAACAGATTTCAGCCGGTGTTCGATTTCGACCATGCACTTGACATCCTGGGGAGAAGAATCCTTGAACTGAAACTATGGCTGAATTGAGTGACCATTTGAAATTTCGCACATACAACTTGTGGCTCAAGCTTGAGCAAAGCTTTGCTCCTATCATAGGCAGTTAGGCAGGTCAGCAGGTTAGGGCTTCAGAGTTAGGACCATATTCCTTGCTTAGCAGCGTTGCATTTCATTCACCAACACCAAACCGCACCGCACTGTTCCAGAGTCCAGATTCCCCCTATTGCTCAGACTATATGGCACAAAAAAGAATACATTGCTAGTAGTTGTAGTTTACTGGCACAAACGTTGCAACCATTCCCAAAAGGCAGAGTTGGCTGGCTACTGGCTAGCTACCACCATAACAGAGCAAGACACGAGATGCTTCAACATTCAGAATTCCAGTCACTTGGTAAACTATGTACAAGTCAACTTCTTCATTCGGAATTTTGAAGTCATTCATGAACTGTAAACAGCCCAATTTGTTCAGGCACCATCTAGGCGTTGTGGCCTACCGTATGTAGTTTCTCAAAACAAACAGAGACAACAACGAACCGCCTGAACACATAGAACATGCTACATTGCTACGGGTGGTCTACTGGTGCTAAAACCGTGTGACTGTGAGATCTACGGTTCCTGGGAGAAACGCAAAGCGGGTGTCATGTGTCTCTACATCAGCAAGGGGTGGCAAAAAATTTCTCAACCCAGTGGCTGTTTTGAGTAGAGGGTATACTGTGACTGACGTGTCGCGCTGTACAGAACCCGCAAGCAATGGAACGGCATATCCATAACTCCAGTAAACGTGGGCAAGATATGAGAACTGCAGTCCTGTGAAACAACAATAACAGAGGCGAAGGACCTCTTCCCTACCGCATTGTAACCAGGGATTAACCAGCCTTGCCTCTCGTTGTAAACTTCCACCTGTTAAACCAAAACAAAGAAACAAGTGAGCCTTCAACAAACTGAAGATCAATTATTGGGAGTAACAAGAGACCGTACAGTTTCAACACTTTCTTCACTGAGTTGGACCCCACCAGTGAGGTAACATTATCGTTCAGTGCAAACGCTCATCCATATCCTCTTGGGACACTGAACAGCTATGAATCACCGATCCTTCGCAAAGGTGTCATACCGGTATCGAATATTTATCGGATACTCCGATCCTCCGCGATCCTTTCCAATATCGGATTGGATAGGATCGGTGAAAATCAGCATTAAAAATTAATAAAATAAATCCCGATCCTTCTCCGATACTCTGCGATACTTCCCGATCCTTCCAAGTCCAAAAAAGGAAAAGCCCATTCAGTCCAGGAATCCTAACCCTAAAGAACTATCGTTCCAGGCTTCTAGCCTCCTGTCGCACAGCATCGGGACTTGGGCGTCGGCAGCATCTCCCCCAAATCGCACCGTCACGCCTCCCCCAAATCGCCATCGTGCCGCTGGTTCCTTGTGGGACGCCGCCACACCGCCGTTCCCTAGTGGGTCGCCGTCGCCTCCTCCGCAAAAACTACCGCCGCTTCCCCCCGCAAATCGCCGCCGCCTCCTGCGCAACAGCTTCTGCCGCCACCTCCCCCACAAATCGCCGTCACAGCCTCTCCCACAAATCGCGTTGGCGCCGGCGCCCCCTCCCTCCTCTCTGCCGGCTGATTCCCCCTCCCTTCTGTGCCAACCAACGCCCCCTCCACCTACTCTGTCGGTCGACTCCCCCTCCACTTCTGTGCCAATCGATGCCCCCTCCTGACGAATCGCCGCCAGGCCAGCCCACCTTCACTTGCCTCACCGGCTGCTCTGCTACCTCTTCAATAAAGTGAGTGATGCTCTGTTTTTCTTTAGTGTATCTGGTCTGCAACCTCATAATTAGGTTAGCTTTATGTTGTATTCCTCAAAAATTGTGTTTATGGCTAGTGACAACTCTTACATTGTCTATTTCATTTATTTGCATAAACTGAGATATGAAGAGGAGGAAAGGAGGCAACAAATGTATAGTTTTCAACTTTTCATCAAGGTAATTGACTAATTATTGTCCATTTTACATTTTTAAATTTTTTAATATATATATATTCGTCATATCGCCGGATTCTTGTTTTTAGAAAATCGTGTATCGCCGTATAGCCATATTGGTATCGTCATACCGGTATCGCGTATCGGTGATAGATAGCTGAACAGGCTGCTTATCCTCCATGAATTGGCACGAGGGTAAAAAAATCTCTACAGTGGAAGCCATGTGGTTTCCACTGTGCCCTCCCAGTGCATATCTGAAACAGAGGTTGATATGTTCAATTTAGGCAACTTTTATGCCGCAAAGCATGTCAGTTTTATGTTGAAGAGACGTCAAATAAAACAGGGTTATATCATCTAATTTTGCCTGACTGAATGTAAGAATTCAATTCAACTCTCGCCAATTATTGTACTGTGAGGGTAATTTGTTGTCATTTTGGGACTTGATCATATGGCCTCTCTGTTTATTACATCTTTCAAGCACGAGAGACTTAGGTGGCGTTTGGTTGGGTGGATGAGGGTAGATAGGATATGACTATCCATAGATTTGGAGTCATCCAATCGTTTGGTTGAGTAGATGGATGGGATGTAGTCATCCAGTTTTATAGAATATTCCCTGAAGATGCTGGACAGAGTTATCCTAAAAAAACGGCCGTATGGGCTCATCCAGTTTGTTGCATGAAGAGTTGTACGGGGTCAAATTAAAATTTTGTCCGAAAATTCAATTTTCGGTCAAATTTTATCCAAAAAACCAAATTTCGTCCGGAATTTCAAATTTGTCAAAAAAAATTAAATTTCGCCAGAAAATTCAAATTTCCATCAAAATTTGTCTAAAAATTTAAATTTCAGTCATATTTTGTCCGAAAATTCAAATTTTATCCAAAAAATCCAATTTCTGTCAAAATTTGTTCAAAAATTTCAAACTAAAATTCAAAACCTTGATTACAACTAGCCCATCTATCCTCATCCATCCAACCAAATAAAAAATTGGCTCATTCTATCCATTCTCATCCATCCAACCAAACAAAAAATTGAATCATCCCTATCCACCTAACCAAACAGCTACTTGGATGTCTCTATCCCATCCAGACTAGATGACCATATCCCATCCAATTTTATCCAGACAACCAAACGCACCCTTATAGTGTTTCCCCAAGACAGCTACCGTGTCCGTGTGGGATGCTCTTCTTGTCTTCATGCTTGGAAGCTGGGTCCAGAAACCTTCCCTTGGATCTGTTGGGAAACCACGTGAACCACGAGGCCCACGATGGTCCCTTAGCTGAAACCCTAGGCGACTACTATATAAGGAGGAGGGGGGTCCCCCCATTGTACAAGGAATCAGAAAGGAATAAAGAATTCTCTCGCCGTTCCCCCCTAAACATGTGTCTCTCTTTCTCTCTCTGTTCTCCACTTCAGATCTGTTCGGGAACCTCAGACTATTCGATAGCGAGGTTTCTTAACACGTTATCAGCACGAAGCTCTACCGGTGAACGGATTGAAAAGGTGAGATTCGGCGATTGAATCTAATCACTTGTGGTTTCTTTGCATGCATCTAACCTACGCATTAATACTTGTTTGTCACGTGGCATGAAGCTACAGGCGGTACAATGCTACAGTACATACAATTACTGTTCATCCAGAAAAAAAGAAGAAAAAAGGGGCAACGTCGCCTCGGCTTGCACGACGTCGCCTCGGTCGGCGCCGCCGCCCCGTCGCCATTGGACCCCGCGCAGGCGCACGCAGCGCACGTCGCACTTGCGACCTCCTTCGTCGGCGTTTGTGCTCGAGCGCCGACGCCACCGCCCTCATCGGCCCAGCGCTCGCGCGCCGCCGCCACAGCCCTCGTCGGCTCCGCCCGTGTCCGTAGCGCCTCCCGTCGCCTCGTGGCTCGCCCGCAGATCGCCGCCGTCGTCAGACGATGCCTCGGCTTCCCGCGCCTCGGTTTCCTCGGTGGCGCCCGCGCCTGGCTCCGCCGCCCCGCGCCTCGGTTTCTCGGTGGCACCGCGCATGAAGCGCCACCGCCTGCCCGCTTGCGGCCGCCGCTGCCGCGACCGCCATGCGAGTCGCCGCCTCGGCCGGCGCTTGCTCAACGATTCACCGCTCGTGGAAGTCGGAATGCGAGCGATGCGGCGCGGATGAGGCGGCACTGGCAGGTGAAGCGGTGCGAGGGGAGTGCTGGCGGCTAGGGTTTGGAAACCCTAGCCGCCGGGCTTTATGGCCCATGGAGAACAGCGCGGCCCAAAGGCCGTTCGGCCGAGGGAAGAAAAGAAAGAAAGAAAAAAATAGCAGATTTTTTTTGGAAAATTGCTAGAAAATCCAGAAAAAAAATTAAATGGCTCTGTTTTAATTTTCTAGCATTATTCTCTGCATTATTTTATGATTTTTGAATTCGTTGCTTTGTTTAGTATACTGGAAATTCATGAGAATTTATTTGCTGCATTCTATGAATTTTGCAACCTCTTTCTAATAGATTACACACAGTAATCTAATAACGGATTTTGAAATCATGCAGATGTCTAGCATCGTAAACCGTGAGTTTGAAGAACTGGCCCCGTATGGTCAAAACTACCTCACTTGGGCATCGGACGTGAAGATCGTACTTGGGGGCAAGAAGCTCCGTGCTGCGATCGGTCTAGGGTCCTCGAAAAACGCGCAACCTACCGCCGAGCAGAACGATCAAGCCTTGCACTTCCTCAGGCACCACCTCTTAGCCACTCTGAAGAATGAATACATGGCTGAAGAGAGTGCACTTGAGCTCTGGACTGCACTTCAGAAGCAGTTCGAAAAGCTCAAGTACACCATCTTGCCCCAAGCACAGCAAGATTGAGTCCGCCTGAGGTTTGCGGACTACAGAACAGTGGCCGAATACAATTCTACATTACAAAAAATTTGTACCAATCTCTCCTTATGTGGCAAGAAGATCACTGACGAGGAGAAGATTGAGAAGACTCTCCACTTGTCACCCAAATGCTATCCAGAGTGCCCGCAGCTATCGTCAGGACACATACAAGGAGTATAGCGAACTGATTGATGTCATGCAAGTTACGAAGTCACAAGATGGTGTTCTACGCAAGAACTTCATCTCGCAGCCATCTGGAAGAGCCATTGGCACAGAAGTCAATGCCAATAGCTATAAGGTGAAAAAACCCACTCATAGAAACAAGGGCAAGTAGGGTGGAAAAGAGAAGTACCAGGGCAAGGGAAAGTCCAAAGCCTCAGTGAAGAAGGATGACAAGGCACACGCCAAGCCATATGGACATCAGAATCAAACGTGCTTCAGATGTGGTACTTGGGGATATTGGTCAAAAATATGCTGGGAATCCAAGGAAGTGATCAACGCATATCAGGCCAAGAAGAAGGCAAAAGAAAACGGTCCAGCAGAGGCGCACTTCGCCAAGATTGGTGATAACGATGCCATGGATCTGGATACCCCACTTGCCTCATCCTCACAGACTAGCCTGGACATCGATGCTGCAGCCAATTTTATGGAAAATGAAGAGAAAACTTCTGTCGATGATATAGAAGCAGAAATTAATGCATATTTTACATATTCCGTTTAATGCATGAATCACATTATTTTCTTTTGTAGTGGTTAGCAAATTTCTTTGAATAATTAATTGTAAGCTCTAGAAGAGCATACTTTTCTCATGAATAAATATGCAATTTATTCTTTATTCCAGTATTTTTTAATTTGCAAGCAATGTTTGAATTATTTTGCCACTGTCTGATTGGAATTATTTTCCTTTTTAGAAATTGTGTAGCGCCCAAATGGAAGAGATAGGCATTGTTGATAGTGGCACAACAAATACCATCTTAAGAGAGTCCAAATACTTCCAGTCGATCACGAAGAACGCTGGAAAGATTACTACGATCACAGGAAGCGATTCATATGTAATAGGCTCAGGAAGAGCCACAATTATATTGCCTATGGGTACAACTTTGGTAATTGAAGAAGCCCTTTTGTACCCTGAATCAACGCGCACTCTCTTAAGTTTCAAAGACATCCGCGCCAATGGTTTTCACGTAGAAACCAATGAAGAAAATGGCAAAGAATACTTGTGCATTGTGAAGCACGGGTATGTGGAAAAATGGTATTAGAAAAATGTCCCTCATATGAATCTGGGTTGTACTACACGAAAATTCATGCACCCGAAGTGTATACTTCCTTGAAGACTGTCTTTAGAAGCTCTGAATTATTTTCTTTATGGCATTGTAGATTAGGTCATCCTGGTCTTAGAATGATGAGAAATGTAGTGAATAACTCACAAGGTCATGGCATTAATGTTAAGAATTTCTCGAATCATGAAGATTTTGTGTGCCCTATATGTGCTATCGGGAAATTAATAACTAGACCCTCTGTCATGAAAGTGCAAAGTGAAATTCCTACATTCCTGGAACGCATCCAGGGGGATATTTGTGGCCCAATTCAGCCCTTGTCAGGGCCGTTTTGGTGCTTCATGGTGTTCATCGATGCTTCCTTAAAATGGTCGCATGTATGCTTATTGTCAACAAGAAACCATGCTCTCGCAAAGCTGATCTCGCAAATCATAAGAATTAAGAATGCTTTCCCTGATCATCGCGTGAAGTCCATTAGAATAGACAATGCCAACGAATTTACTTCAAAGACATTCGATGATTATTGCACTACAACAGGGATAGCAGTTGAGCACTCCGTACCACACGTCCATACACAGAATGGACTAGCTGAAGCACTAATAAAGATATTAAATTCATTGCCAGACCGCTTTTGCAGAGTTGTAACTTGCCCAACACTTGTTGGGGATAAGCAGTCCTGCACGCAGCAGCTCTCATCAATTTCAGACCTTCGGTCTACAACATCTATTCCCATATGCAGCTAGTGCACGGGGCCATCCCGAAAATCTCCTATCTCAAAAAATTTGGTTGTATGGTATATGTTCCTATACCACCCCCACAGCGGACTGCAATGGGCCCTCTCCGCAAGTCTGGGATATACGTTGGTTATGAGAGTGCATCCATAATCAGGTATTTGGAATCCATGACTGGAGACTTGCATACAGCCCGATTCGCTGATTGCATATTTGACGAGGATCGTTTCCCGTCATTAGGGGAAGCAAATCAAACTTTGGATGAAAAATGCCAGGAAATCATATGGCATTCCACTGGGATCCCCGCACATGACCCCCGCACTAATGAAGCAAATCAAGAAGTCCAGAAGATAATTTGATTTGCAGAATTTAGCAAATGAACTGCCTGATCATTTTTGTGATCTGAAGGGCGTGGTTAAGTCGCATGTACCCGCAAGAAATGCACCAGAGAGGGTGGAAATACCAAAGAAAATAGAAGGTATCCCTCGTCCTATTCAGAGACCTCAAAGAAAAAGAACAGGAAATCTGACTCTTCAAACCCAAAGTACCCGGAGACGTTTGGAGAAAACTGGGCGAGAGGACTTACCACAACCAATCACGAAAATGCCCCAAGGAAAGAATGGGAGCCAGTTGAGAACCGGCACTGGAAAGAAGCCAACGGAAAAGGCAATTCCAGACTTGAATCTTCCACTGCAGGAAAACGTCGGAAATAATGTGTGCGCACACATGGGCGATGAAAAGCTAAAGGAACTTGCCCCTGCGATGGGAAATAGCAGCGAAGAGTAAGTAGAAGTGCATGAAGCACCCCATGATGAAATGGCCATAAACTTTGTAA
The DNA here is from genome assembly GCA_036346275.1 of Otatea glauca. NCBI lineage: Eukaryota > Viridiplantae > Streptophyta > Magnoliopsida > Poales > Poaceae > Otatea > Otatea glauca. Next base: position 25,401,220 of record CM070715.1, read on the forward strand.
TAACAGGAGAATCCCTGAATAGAGTAACAGCCAATGTTGATGCATACTTTGCAAAGAAGATTGCCTTAATCATTGATCATAATCCCGAGCCTGCATCTCTCGCAGAGTGCAAGAAAAGGCTAGATTGGGAAGAATGAAAGAAGGCAATCACTGCGGAATTAGTCTCTCTGAACAAGAGAGAGGTGTTTGGGCCCGTATGCCGCACACCTCCCCATATAAACCCTGTAGGTCACAAATGGGTCTTTGTTCGGAAGAGGAATGAAAACAACGAAGTTGTAAGGTACAAGGCAAGGCTAGTAGATCAAGGTTTCACTCAACGTCCTAGGGTTGATTATGAAGAAACCTATTCTCCGGTCATGGGAGGAATTACCTTTAGATATTTGATCTCAATGGCAGTCAACTTGAAGTTGAAAATGAAGCTAATGGATGTTGTCACAGCATATTTGTATGGGAACTTGGATTCGAAGATATACATGAAAGTACCAGAAGGTATTCCTATCCCGAACCAAGACAGAGCAAATAGAAACCTGAAAGTGCATCTAGGCACTTATGTTATTTTGGTGATTAATGACAAACACACATAATGACAATCTATGTAATTAAGTAAATGCTTAACTTAGTTCTTAACAAGTGACAAACCTCTAATATGATTATATTGCTATGAGACTAACATGTTATTGCCTAGTTAAGTATCAGTCTCATCTTTTAGAGGAAAATCTAGTGAGATGGTTAAGCAAAGATAAGATATGCAATTTTGGTATCTATTCTATATTTGTTATTGCATTCCTTTTGTGCAAATGCATAGTGAACTCCAAGTAGCATGTTGATTATATATATAAACATTGGTTCTATATGAACATTGGTTCATGTCATATTTATTTGTGTATATATATTCATTTGAGTTCATTATGTGCTTTGTTTTTTAGTATGCATGTATTAACTAGAGTTAAACTTCATATTGCTATAGATTGACTTGGTGCATGCATGTTTTAGTTGTATATCTTCTCATGCAATTCTCTTAGTGAAGTTTAATCTAGTGTTGGATCACATATTTACTCTTATTCCAAATATTATTTGCACATGTACAATTCGTGTACATTCTATCATGTGATTCATTTAAGTAAAGACTATGATCCTTGCCATGATTTAATTGATTCATCATATTGGCAATTATCTCTCTAGTGCATATAAATCAATTACATATTCATCATGATGTACTTAGTAGAGAACATTTATTATGTCAAGTGTTTCCATTTATGTTGTGCTTCCTTATATGAAACACTTGTTGTAATCAATTGTTCACAAATATCAACTTGTTTATATCTATTGAGCTTTTGGGACTAATGTCTATCATAAGTGGATTGAAAAGACTTAGGTCCCGTATGTGTATGATGACCAAGGTATCTTGGAGGATGATCGTTAAGCCGAGATCAACAAGACGGCGGTGTCACCAAGAGTTGAGGACTAAGTCAAGATCGACTTGGCGTGGAGATCGTCAGAGAGGATGATCAAGTCAAGGTTGATAGGACGAGAGTCTCATGAGGTGAATCGAGTCGAGTTGGACAAGGCGAAAATGTCATCAATTATATGGTGAAAGTCTTCATGCATCGACATTAAGAAAGAAGACGGCAAGTGACTATTTCTAGACTTATATTATCTTTGATTTAATTTGAGTCTAAGGATTGCCGTACTATTAAGAGGGATGAGATGTCGAATGACTTTTAGATGTGTCAAGTGCTCAAGTGATCCATCCTTGTGAATCTTAGAAAGAGAGTGGTGTTGGTGGTGCCGGAAAGTGAGGGTTGTAGGTCTTCCTTGGATTCTTTATGAAATATGTGTTTATCCTTTGAGTTTTGGGTAGTTAGACCTTGTTGGTTGTGTAGCCCTCGTTCTTAGCTTTCGGTAGAGTCCAAGATCTCTGAAATCGAAGTCCAGAGTCAAAAGTTATGCTCGTTTTCGTCGGGCTGCTCAGTGCTGTTCGGACAATCCGGAGTATTCGGACATTTGGTCCGGACACTCCGGGTTGACACCCTCGGTGGCTGATCTCAGTTGGTCCGGAGTATCCGGTGTTAAGTCCGGACACTCCGGGTTGAATTAGTCCAGAGTGTCCGGGGTATTTATCCGGAGTCTCCGGGTTGTGCGCAGCTGTCTCCAACGGCTAGTTTTTGGGGGGCTCTATTTATAGCCCCATCCTCCCTCATTTTGAAGAGGCTTTTACCCTATTGATTAGAGGTGCTATACCCTTGTTCTTGAGCCCCCAAAACACCTCTTTACCCTTAGATATAAGTGATCCCCTTTGTGAGAAGGGTTGGGAAGAGTTTGAGGAGTGAGGTGCTAGGTTGAGTGAGTTTTGAGTTGATTGAGCACTTGATTTCATCTCCAAGCTTGTTCTTCGTGAGCATTTGTTACTCTTAGAGGTTGAGGACTCCTAGACGGCTAGGAGGTCGCCTACGAGACACCGGAGCTTTGTGTGGTTGGCCGTGGGAAGTTTGTGAAGGCCGGTTCCGCCTCCGTAAGGGAAGGAATCAAAGGAGTGAAGACCGGCGAGTGCATTTGTGCAACACCGGGAGGAAGAGGGTTGAAAGAGATCCCGGCTCAAGTGTGACCGAGCCGCCTCAACGGAGACATAGGATCCCCTCAAGGATCCGAACTTCAGGTGAAAAATCATCGTCTCCAAGTTTGCTTCTTACTCTTGCTTTAGTATTTGATTTTGAATCTTGAAATTACCCGATCTACTCTATTGTTGTGTTTGGCTCTAGATCTACATCATCCCCAGGTACCTGATAGCATCTAGATCTTTTGTATTCAAGTAGATTGTTGAAAACTTGCAGGGATTTAAAATCTCATTTCGAGGTCTTAAATCCGGAGTATCCGGACTCCTGAACCCAGATAGTCCGAACATTTCGGAGTATCCGGAGATAAGTCCCGGACACTCCGGCCTCAGTCCCTTGGGTCCAATCCGGAGTATCCGGACTCCTGACCCCGGACAGTCCGGACACTCTGGACTTAGACCCTCGGGAGATTTTATTTAGCTGCAAATTTTTATTCCGCTGCAATTTAGTTTTAAATATTTTAATTCGCCTATTCACCCCCCTCTAGGCGACATCCCCTGTCCTTTCAAAACCTGTACAGTGTGACATTGGAGAAATCACTGTATGGGCTGAAACAGTCAGGAAGAATGTGGTACAATCGCTTGAGCGACTTTCTCTGCAAGAAAGGTTACACGAACAGCGAAGATTGTCTATGCATGTTTATACAGTGATCCCTGAATGGATTCTGTATAATCTCCGTCTATGTAGATGACTTGAACATCATTGGGACGGATGAAGAAATTGAAGAAGCTTGCTCATACTTGAAGTCTGAGTTTGAAATGAAGGACTTGGGTAAAACCAAGTTTTGTTTAGGCTGCAGCTTGAGCATGTCCAAGGAGGAATATTGGTACACCAATCAACCTACACGCAGAAAGTGTTGGAAAGATTTGGTTTTGAAAAGGCATATCTTGCAAAGACTCCAATGGTCAGAAGGTCACTCCAAGCAGACCTATACCCATACAAGCCTAGAGAAGAGGGGGAGAAAGTCCTGAGAGCGGAATTCCCATATCTGAGTGCAGTTGGAGCGCTCATGTACCTTGCAAATAGCACCAGGCCGGACATTGCGTTCGCCGTGAATTTGCTAGCCCGGTACAGTGCAGAACCCACCAAAAGGCATTGAAAGGGGATCAAGGATATCTTCCGTTACCTCGAAGGAAGCAAAGATCTCGGTTTGTTCTTAAGAAGAAACAATGAACTGAATTTGGTTGGCTACGCTGATGCTGGGTACTTATCAGACCCGCATACTGGCAAGTCCCAAACTGGGTATGTTTTCCTATGTGGAGGAACAACAGTTTCCTGGAAGTCGTCTAAGCAGACTCTTGTCTCGACGTCGACAAACCACTCATAAATCATTGCTTTGTATGAAGCCTCTCGTGAATGTGCATGGCTTCGAAGAATGGTTCACCACATCCAGAAGTCATGTGACTTGAACATTGAGCAAACTCCCATGATCATCTATGAAGATAATGCAGCTTGTGTTGCTCAAGCACAGATGGGTTATGTGAAGAGCAATCTCACGAAGCACATCAACCCCAAGCTATTCTATGCTCACGAATTGCATAAGATGAACGAGATCAAGATACTGCATACTAAGTCATGTGAAAATATTGCAGATTTATTCACTAAATCACTCCCAACATCAACCTTTGAAAGGTGCGTAAAAAGGATTGGGATGATGAGACTTAGAGAAGTGCAGATTTCAGGGGGAGATATTTCACATAGTCCCACATAAATCTTAAACATGAGGTTTGAGTGCCCAATATGAATCTAGAAGATTAGTAATTGAAGTTCGGTTGAATTGTACTCTTTTTCCTTAGCAAGTTTTTCATGAAGTTTTTCTTGCATAAGGTTTTAATGAGGCAATTCGTGCAACGCAGTAAGCGTATGCTATGTACTCTTTCTCCAAGTATTTTTCCCACTGGGTTTTTTTAGAGTTTTAATGAGGCATATGCATCTCGCGGCAAAGGGCCCAAGGGGGAGTGTTGGGAAACCACGTGGCCCACGAAAGCCCACGATGGTCCCTTAGCCGAAACCCTAGACGACTACTATATAAGGAGGAGGGGGGTCCCCCACTGTACAAGGAATCAGAAAGTAATAAAGAATTCTCTCGTCGTTTCCCCCTAAACCTGTGTCTCTCTTTCTCTCTCTGTTCTCCACTTCAGATCTGTTCGGGAACCCCGGACTATTCGATAGCGAGGTTCCTTAACACATCATACCTTTCTGCTTATCTGTGTGTATTACGATCATTCATTTAATAGGCAGTTTAAAAGGTACTTCAGTTAAAACCGTGTAAAACATGTAGGACAATGCTGAGCGATCATAACTGTAAGTACTTTTTGCCCTCAAAACCACCAACTACATAGAGAATGCCAGGAGCAAATCGCTGGAACAACATAACAAACAAATGGTTCACATTTAGTTCTAACGAGTGGTGGTGTATACGGTGAAAACTAGCACATTGTGAAAAAATGAAAGTAGACAAATAGGGGTGTTGGATCGGCCTCTTCCACCACCTTCATTTAAACACGTTTTTATACATATCCCTTAGAAAAATTACAAAGCCGATTCAACGCCCCTGTTTACCTACTTTCATTATATACTAGCTTTCACCATATACGCCACATGTATGTATGTATGTATGTATGTATGTATGTATGTATGTATGTATGTATGTATGTATGTATGTATGTATGTATGTATGTATGTATGTATGTTTGTATGTATGTATGTTTGTATGTATGTATGTTTGTATAGGTATGTATGTATGTATGTACGTATATGTGTATGTATATGTATGTATGTGTATGTGTATATGTACACATACACAAATATATGTATGTATATATATATATGTATATATATGTGTATATATATGTATATATTCTACATCTGCGTGTAGAATACGCGCCAGTCAGTTAACACAGACCGACCAAGCCTATCAGTTACATGGCTAACCAACTAGTAGTTTCTTGTTTGTACATGAATATTTTTTCTTTGATTTAGCCATAGCTTTTTTATTGGTATATCCGATTCACGAACAGTTTTCACCAGTAGCTTATTGAAGATGAGAGCAACATAATGATATAAGTCCCGACACTAAACGCCATATGAATGAGTTTTTTCTGCTAAATAAACACCAAATTACTGATGTGTATAAGATTTTACCACTACACAGACGCCACAGGCCGCTAAACCCTCCATATCTATAGATTTTACTATCAAATACCATTTTATTAGCTATTACACAAGATTTTACTATAAAGAAACAAAGTGAATTTCAGAATATTACCTTTTCATTTGATTTTATCATATATTATAGTAACGTTTCCTATCGTGCATGTAACATTTTACTACCTAACTGTTTATCCGATGCTACAGATCGCATTAGTCACTACTACAGAAATCATCATCTCAGACGGTTCAAAATCGGCATCTCAGATGGTTTTGTGAACTGTCAGTAACAATGTGTCAGTAATATAAGGGCACATCACAGACGGTTTTCGAACCGTCTGTAAAAAGAGTCATCACAGACGGTTCTAAACTAGAACAGTCTGTGATGACTACTACACATCACTGTTCTGTGATGTGTAGTATGCAAATGTTGGAAAGAAAAGGGCAAGCCTACCTGTTAACTCAAAGGGCAAGAAGAAGTGGATTGGATTTATGGTTCTTTGCTAAAAAATTTCGGGCACTACAATCCAAAATTTAAGTATTCAAGTTTTCTGGCAATAAGTGTTTATCCAATACCATTCAGTTGTAACACTTAGCTTTGTTATTATTTTGTTAAAGCCTGGTATGCCAAATCAAAGGATCATCAAGACATCTGCTAAGAGCCTAAGACCAGTGTGACAACAAAAAATGGTGGTTCTGGATTTATAAGGCTAGAGGCTAATGTCCCGAACTCTCAGGCTAGTTCAAGTGTCACAGTACAACCAGTGGTGGAGCTAGGACAAGAACCTAAACCTGCAGAAGATAAAATTTCACATACACAGATAGGGACATTTCAAATGAATGAACCTGGAAAATGCAGGCATTTGCACGGTTGCACAATCATGATGTTCAGATATTTCATCCCAATCCATCGGAGAGCAACTAAAATATGATCGTTTTCAGTCTGATTCATTTGAAACTCTAGATAACATACCTGAGGCCTGAGCAGATCGACGAATGAAGTGTCAATTATAATTCAATCTGCTTTCAGCTAATTTGTTCTGACCTAGGATAACAGGCTCATGAGCTCATCTTATCATGCAATTTATCGTGATGGAATAACTCCTTTATACTCAACAAAAGCTCTGCAATGAACAAAAGCCAGGCAATTGCGCACTCAATAATTTAAGTCCAACCAAATAGTAGAAACTAACATGAGCTGAAGTACCTACAGTGGAATCCAAATTCCAGAAACAAGTAGTCATACCCATCAGGAAAATGATATCCTTTCCCAGGTTCCAGATGAGACAGGCCAACATTCTGCATACATATGTCCAATAAATGCCCTGCAGAATTACAGGTTTAGCACAATGGGCCACTGCCGAGCCACTGGGCTGTCTGTTCCATGGCCCACGGTTTGTTATTGGCAGTAGCACGTACGGGCCATCCAGGGCCGAAGTTTCTCAGGGCCGAGGAAAGCTTTCCTTTAGCCCAAGGAGAAATGGCCCAATCAGAAGAAACCGTGGGGCCCACCTGTCAGTGCGCTAATTCGCGTGCGTTCTCGATAGTAAAGACGAGCACTGGGGTTTAGCCGCGGCCCCACTCTCTACCTTTTTTTTTGTAAGACATCCCCCCTCTCTACTCATCTAGGGTTCCGGCTCTCCGCCCCGTCGCCTCAGCCGCGAATTGCCATGGACTTCGACGAGTACGAGTACTTGGAGAAGACGGTGGAGACCTGTCAGGACCCCCAAGAAATCCGAACCAAAGACTGATATAACAATAAAATCAAAATCGACTGAATCCAGAACACTACGGACGATAATCAAGAGCTAGCATACAAAACTCTACCAATCTAAGTTAAGACTAGATATGAGGAAAGGTCATGCCTTCTTTCTTTCCCATTCAAATGTTTTTAAACTCCCATCCAGATACAGAGTTTTTACCCGTAACAGAAAAGATTCTTTAAGTTTAACTCACGCGGTAAAAGTAAGACAGCGACAACCAAGTTATAACCAGTAATTTTTCGGTAATTACTGTTTACATCAATTAACCATTGGATAGAGCCTAATCAAAGCAAAATCTTCCCTGGTCGTTGATATCCACTTAAGTGAAGTCGGTCAAAAGATACTCCCACTGCCGTCTTCAACGGTTCTTCGTCCTCTTCAGTTGTTTCCTGACAATCTCCCCCTCCTGAAGCCAATGCTTGTCCTCAAGCTTTGAAGTGTGGGAACGTACTCGGATGAAGCTAGCATCTTCCCAAGTGGCGTCCAGTTTCGACAAATTCAACCATTGAATCAACCATTGAGTGATTGCAGTTCCCTTTCACGGTACTAGTCTCCGATCCAAAATAGCTATTGGCTCAGTTTTGATTCTGCCTTCCCCATCCACTAAAGGTAAGCCTGAATGCCCTCCAATTGCTGAGGAATGAAATGCTTTCAGCAGTTCTGTTCTGAATTGGTTGTGGTCTCCAACGTATAATCTTCCTTTATATTTGATTGAACCCGACTCCAGTCTATACTTGCCATTGGAATCCGTCCCAGTTTGCATATCACTGATAATATTTGCGGCTGCTGAATCTTGCTCATAGATGGCTCGAACACCATTTATCCACTCTGGAACAACATGAGTCATGGTAGCACACACTTCAGAAGTATTCGGATGATCCTTTCTTGATAATGCATCAGCGGCCTTGTTTTCATGTCCTTTCTTGTATTCAATTTTGAAGTCAAACTCCAAGAGCTTAAGCATCAACTTGTGTTGTATGCCATCAACTAGCTTTTGAGATGTGATAAATTTTAGGCTCTGCTGGTCGGTCTTGATGATCACCTGACTCCCCAACAAATAGTGTCTCCATTTTTTAAGGGCTTCCAAAATATCAATGGTTTCTTTGTCGTAGATCGATTTGGCAGCTGCTCTAGTCCCTAAGGCTTTGCTGTAATAAGCGATTGGCCGACCATCCTGCATGAGCACAGCCCCAATGGCAGTCCCACTTGTGTCAGTTTCCAACTGGAAAGGCCGATTAAAATCCGATAATGCTAACACGGGACAAGAAGTCATAAGGGTCTTCAGTTTCTCAAATGCTATATCCTGCTCCGGTCCCCACTTGAAGCTTCTTTTTTTGAGTAAATCAAATAAGGGTCTGCACATGAGACCATACCCTTTGACAAAACACCTATAATAGCCTGTTAAACCAAGAAACCCCCTCAATTTGGTTACCGAGTCCGGTGTGGGCCAGTTAAGAACATCAGCTATCTTTTTCGGATCCATGGAGACTCCTGTGGAACTGATTACATGGCGCAAATATTCAATAGTATCGACTGCAATCACACATTTAGCTTTCTTGGCTACCAATTGATTCTCTCAAACATTGCAGTGCAACCGCCAAATGGTTCAAATGATCGCTAAAGCTTTTGCTATTAATAAGTATATCATCAAAGAAAACCAAAATAAACTTCCTGAAATAATCAGCAAATACTGAGTTCATTAAAGCTTGGAAAGTAGGAGTGTTGGTCAAACCGAAAGGCATAACGGTATACTCATAATGCCCCAAATGAGTTTTGAAAGCGGTCTTGTGAATATCCACATCATTCATCCTTATCTGATGATAACCAGACTTATGATCTAGCTTGGAAAAGATAATAGAGCCATGCAACTCATCCAACAAATCCTCGATCACTAGCATAGGAAATCGGTTTTTAATTGTCATTGCATTGAGTTGCCTAAACTCAACACACATCCTCCATGGCCCATCTTTTTTTCAGATCATAACCACTAGTGACGAGTATGGGCTGTTACTTGGCCGAATTTCACCGGTTCTCAACATATATTAGATGATTCCTTCTAATGCAGTTTTCTGACAGTGAGGCACTCTGTATGGTTTCAGATTTGGTGGTTCAGCACCCACTTTCAAATGGATGATGTGATCACAATCACGTCTGGGTGGCAGTCCTTCCAATTCAGCAAAAACATATTGGTGTTGATTTAGTATCTCTTCTACTTCGGGAGGAATGAGGGGCACTGCCATTTGTGGTTCCACTTCAATTGAGTTGACTTGGACCAAAAGTCCATTTACACTCTTTGTTGCCAGCTTTTGAAACTTCTTAGCAGATATCATATAATTAGTGTTTGGTTGAGTAAAGTCCCAGAATTGTAATGACTGGCCATCTTTAGTGATAGTAAGCAACCTCTCCTTGAGATCCAACACTATAGGGCTGTGTGCATAGATCCAGTCTGCCCCTAATATGATATCATAATTCCCCAATTTCAGCAACTTAAAGGTGGTCTTGAAAATGATATTCTGACTTCATAGTGTAAGTCTTTAACTTTAGGTTCAGAAGATAATTCTCCCCCACCGGCTACAGTGACTCTTTTGAGTGACTTGGAGCATATTGAGTATCCATTTTTCACAGCATAGCTCTCTTTCCCTCGATATGAACCAGCAGAGAAAAAGTAATCGGACAATAAATGCCATGTGCCGCATACACCGAGATTTGCATCAAATGTTCCGGCTCATCCTCATTGGCTTCATTGGTCGGGCTGCCAGGAGCAGTGACAAAATCGGATTGATCTGCTGGAGTAACTTCTTCTGGTGTCAAATTCTTTTCTTCTCCGTGCAACAACAGCGTGTGAAAAGCATTTCTGATCCGGCATTGCAAGTGATGCCCTGGAGTCCATGGTTCATGGCAATGCCAACATGTTCTTCCTTGCTTTCCAGACTGGTTGCCTTGGCGTTGCTCTTTAATATCCTCCCTTAGTAAACTTGGGTTTCCCATTTTCAGAGGCATATTGGATTTTTGCTTGGAACTTCCCCCTGAATGGCTAGCTTTTCTTGATAACGCAGCCTTTTATTCCAGCCTGGCGTACCAATAAGCTTCCAATAGTCCTTTGGGTTGGTGACCACGGATATTATATTTGATTTCATCCTTTAACCCGCCAATAAAACACCTCAATAAATAAGTCTCTTGGAGGTATGAATGATCTCTTTTAACAAGCTCAACACATTTTTCAAAGTAGTCAATGTATTTACCAATATTACTTATGTGTTTGATGCCTTGCAGCTTTTCCACTGCTTCATGAGCCGTAGCTTCCGAAAATCTGTCACAAACAATTGCACAGAATTGCTGCCAGTTTAAAGTCTGCCATATAAGTCCAGTCCCTCGAAACCAAGTACTCGCTCTTCCTGTCAAATGCCCCACGGCCAGATTAACCCATTGCTCACTAGGAGTACCAGTCATTTCGAGAAACTTTTCACACTGATCAATCCATCCAATAGGATTGTCCCCATAAAATGTAGTCAACTCTAGCTTTCGTCCTTTGAGAACTACTTCAGCATACTGATGAGAATTCGGTATTTCACCACAATATCTGTTCCTTTGGATGTCAAACAATTGAACTCCCGGGTGATGCAGGCTTTGAGTCATTTCCCCAGCGTGGCAGGCGTATGCCGCGCGACTCTACCTGGTTCGTAAAGCAAAGCCGAGGGCTTCTCTGGCCAATGCTTCGATCCACGTGTTGTTACCCTCGCGTGATGGGGCGTTGTGTGTCTGCGTCTAGTAGAATTGTAAATTTCAGGGGATAGTTATGACAAGAGCAAGTAGGAGATTAGGATGATTGGATGTTAATAGAAAACCCAACTAATCCTCTGAACAATTGATGGACAGTCGTTATAGAGGAGTACTTTTTATACGGAGAAATCTTTCTTTCTCGTGCTTTCTTGTCCCAAATTCCCCTGACGCCCTAGTCTCGATATCGCTGGCAAGTGGCACCCCTCAAAAAGGAGATACGACAGAAACAAGATCATAAGCCACAATGAGCGATCGTGGCTTTCTCCGCCTCTTCACGTTGTTTCCACTCCACATCTGGTACCCCTTCTTCGGCCACCGGCGCGGTGAGCTCCAGCCAGAGATCTCCCCTTAACATCCTCGTTGGGGATCTTTTCTTTGTTGTGAGGGATCATCTAAATCTTTCTTTCTGGCATGGATACTCCAATACATACAGTTTGTAGCGTGGTGGAGGGGGTACCAATAGCTGTTAATTTTCCAAAAAAAATTCGGTGTTCAACTGAACTACATGCCTCACGTTAGGTCTGCCACTGCTTTCCTGGCTTCGTCATGCTTTGCTCATAAGGATTTCTGTATAAGAGAGTTCTTGCTCAGCGGGAATGATGTAGTTTACTTGCAAAATTTATGGTATACCACTTCAATTGAATTGTCACATCTGGCCCTGGTGGAAGCCACACTGTATGTTTTAGTGTATCTTCTTTTCCCGTTATGTTCATATTTGAGGGTGATGCTGCCGCCTTTCGCTATGGGTCGGTTTGGTTGCCTGATTAGGACTGCATCGCATCAGCCCATGCAAAATCTGGCCTGTTTGTTTGCCTGAGTGGAGGTCCAGGCCAGGCCCGTGGCATGCAAATCCGACCTTTCAGCCTGGCCCGAGAAAGACAAGCGAATCTAGCGTTTTTTCGGAGCCTAGCCTGCTGGATGCATCGACGCCGACCCACCTACACCCGCACGTGCAACGAATGACCTCCCGAGGAGTCGCCGTCCCCGTTCATTCGCATGCCTCTCCAACTCTCACTCCCTCACTAGGATTACGGTGACTCTTGGTGGCGCAAGGTACTTAGTCCTCCCTAGATCCGTCCTCCCTAAAGGTCTGTGGCATTGTTGTGTTGCGCGCAAGGCATCCTCTCCTGTCTCCTTCCCTTGGGCTGCACGAGGCTACCTCTCCATCTCCTTCCCCTGGTGTACACGAGGTTTCCTCCTCATCTCCTTCCCCTGGTCTGCACATCTCCATCCTCTCCTTCGATTGGTGAACACAAGGCTCGTTCTCTCCATTCTTCCATGCTTTATTCCCTTTTGCAATGTTATTTTGCTTTGATTTGAGCACGAATGTGGTGAAGTATTATTGTGTGGATCCGGTAGATCTGGTGATTTAGTGCAAATGGTTGGTTATACCATGAGAGAAGGGAATGCTTCTTCCATTCTTGTTTGTTTTTTTGGGAAAAAAAAGTTGTCCGGTAGATCCGTTTGGAAATGATAGGGATTGGGCCAGTAAATCCATCTTCCCCGATTAGATCTGGTGATTTATGGTGCAAATAGTTGGTTATACCCTCTTGTAGATCCGTCTTTCTTGTCCTTCCTGGTTTTAACAACCGGTAGATCCTTCTTAATTATGGTGTAGATCTGGTAGAAAGTTGTCCTTCTTGGTTCAAGAACCGGCTTGATTCAACTGTACATATACTTCATCATGATCTGGTTGAAAGGGGCATGTTTGGTTGCCTGGTCAGGCTTGCATCGCACTAGCCCATGCAAAGTTGCTTTGCCTTATTTGTTTTTCCAGCTTGTTATGTTTGCTTGTTGAATTGTGCTAATGCTCTTCAATGCATTTTAAGCAAATGATGCACAAGTTTGGTATAATTGCAAATTTTTCTGAGCATTGCATCCATTGGTCTATGATGGCATGCCACCAGGAGGCTCATCCTTTTGATGTTGGGCCGTGGAATTCATGCATGTGGATGAATAAAATTAATTGTGATTGCAAGAAGGTTGTGTCAGCACCATTTCGTACTAGTGGGTGAATTCATCCATCCTAGAGTATTTGAGACTAATCATTTCGTACTATAGTGTTTTGTATATAGATGAATGAGTTGGAGGCATTGTCTCCTACCTCATTCGAATGGTGACAAAGCCGGCCTTTCGTGTTGTTCAGCCTTAGCTGTTATTACACTCTGATATCCCTTCTTATGTGCAGCAGTCTCCGCATCAGGTCAGAGTTTTATGAGATAAAGCACGAGCGTGCACAGTCTTAAGAACAAAGAAGATGAATATCGTAGAGAGAACCAAAATAACGACGTTAAAGCAACCACGACAAGAGAAAGATTTGGTGAAGCCGGTCGTAAATTCTTTAAGCACAACTTCAAAAGAGTACTAGGGATTGTTGCTCTCTCACAACCTCTTGAACCTTTTAGCACCTTTGTATCCTCGCCATATACAAGAATCTAGTGGTAAAGAATAGTCTAGCCTCTAATCCTCTCATACACCTCTTGTTTTGGATGAGTTAGTTTGTGACTTATTAGTTTGGTTGCTTGAGTTCTCCATGACCACCTCCCTAGTTCTCCTCCAAAGCAAATAAGAATTCAATTCTTATTAGGATTTATCTAGCATATCTTTCTAAATCTTAAAAGGCTATATATGAGTCACCATATTTAACAACCGTATATTTCCATCTATATACGGATTGTTTATCCTTCTCGGTGAGAAACAATTTGAGCCCAATCTCTTACTTTCTGTAATTTCTTTCGGAGAAACGTTCTGTATTATTTGATCATGCTTAGTTAGTTAATATTCAGCAATGCTGACACTGCCTTTTGATATTTACTCTTCTCGGCTTGTTAACTTTAGATAATGTCCATTCACTCCTTTGCTATTACAAGATGGAGAGAAGTTTGACCGTTTGAGTGATGTTCATCAGATAGGTATGCTTCATCCCTTGTGCTCAACAAACAACTGGGGTCTTGTATTGACATGTGCATAACACTTTAATGTTTTCATCATATATAGGGCAATTCCTTACTTGCCAGTGCAAATTTTCACGATCCCTTGTATTCCCATATGTCAATGATACAAGGTGATGTCATATAAAGGATTTGGGAATTTGTAGTGGCACATAAGAAGTTATCCCTATTGCTTTTTGGTATTCGCACCATAATATATGCATGTGTTCTCCATATTACGTTCACTTAAAACCATTTACTCATTTGGCACATTCGCTCTAGTTTAACATATTTCAGCTGAATTCTGAACATGCCCATGAGAATGATCAAGCCTGGATAATATGGAGCTGAATCTGTACATTTTTTTTCAAGTTGCATTCATTAGGATACAATTTTCTTTCCATCATCCAGGATGAGCTCTAACATTGTTATGTCCAAATCACCATGCCCCTCTTAGTCTCTACAAGCACTTTTCACTTTCATTAAGGTGAGGTCCACACCAAACTCTGGCTCCACAATGAGTTTCAGTGTTGGAGAATGCTCATAGCGTGGTGAGAGCTCAAATACAAACTTGGATATGATGAGAGCGATCAGTATCTTGAGCTCAGCTATTGCAAATCCCTGCCCAAGGCAGGTCCGAGCACCAGCACCAAATGGCAAGTAGCTATGTAGTTGGGGTCGAGCATCGGAGAAACGTTCTGGGTTGAACTCTTTCACATCAGGGCCCCACAGGTTGGGGTCAAGGTGCATTGTGGAGACAGGGATGTAGATGTTGACACCTTTTGGCATGTGTACACCCCCAAGCTTCAGTTCCTGAAGGGCCTGCCTTGATACAAAGGCACCTGCTGGGTACAACCGCAAAGTTTCCTGGATTACCATTGTCAGCTACATTTGCATATAGGATCTGGAAGTTAGTGAGATATTACAATAAGTTCAATATACTGACAAAGAGTTCACTAATTGTTCTTTTTTTTGGAAAAGGTTGAAGATGGGAAAAAGGAGAGGAGCATACATTCTTCATTTTCTGAAGTGATTGAGAGTCTATTGGCCGGCCCCTACAGACCTGCTGCACTTCTTCTCGCACCCGATCCTGCCATTCTGGGTACAATCCAAGGAGCATTAGACACCAGGCAGCTGTGACAGCTGTGCTCTCATATCCTGCAAAATATATACTCTTGCAGTTATCCACTATAAAGTTCTCTGCCCCGGCAAGGTCCACCTTGCTGCTGCTTGCACTATGAAGAATTGCACGCAGTAAGTTCCTGTCTTCTTTACTTCCCTTCACGATTTCTATGATTAGTTTTTGCACTTGTTTGTGAAGCTCCCATGCGTGCTTGTTCCTCTTAGTACGAAAGAACCTGCAAACATTCACATTTTATCTCTTGCAGGCCATTTTAAATAAATGTTTCTTTGGATAAATAACAATCGAAACTTATGTTCCTGCACTGAAGATAATGGATACTTGTGATATGATTCTACTTTCTAGTTTCTAATGAGCAGTTCCTTTCTTTTCTTTTCGCTAACCTTAGGCCAGTCATTTCAGCTAGCACATTTGGCTTGGACACGGCCTTCTGTAGTTCTCTGATCTTTAAAAAGATTTTCTTTCCTTTGATGTAGCTGCTTCCAAAGCATGTTCTAGAGATCACATCTGCAGAGTAGGCCCTTATGTCATCGTCAATCTTAATGTCTATGGTCCCGCCATTTTTGTCAACTCTCTCTTCCCATAACTTCAGCAGTGTTTGCGCAGAATCTACCATCAGATCCACCATGCCCTGTGTATGTGAAAAATCAATAGTCAGGTTTGGCATGTAACATTCTAGGTTGTCTAACTGTATGCCGTTCTTAAATCTCGGGATTCTAATTTACCGACGACAGTGAGGAAAAAAAAATCCCGTACAATTAAATAACCGTGATAAATAGCTCAGAAGAATTCATGGTTACTGAAAGTGGTCCTCAATAGAATCTTATCGCATATTATCTAGCTAGATCAGAATGTTGTAGTTTTGCTGTTGGGAGTGGTCCTAATCAGAAATCTTATCACGCATTATCTAGTTGGATCAGAATGTCGCAGTTTTTTCTCCTTGCTCTCTTATTGAACTGTCATTCTGAATTCTGTTTGCAACTAAGCGGCAACATAGAGACCCGCAGCTTTATTTCGCCCTGAAACTTTGAGATCCACTAATAGCTTTAAATGCCCTTACTTCTTTCTGAAACTTTTGAGATCCACAGATGGCCTTCAAACATGTCTCTGTCATCCAAGTCTATTTGAACAAAGATGTTGCTGTCATTTCTGATTTAAATAGCTATGGTGTGAGCGACATCTGAATCATGCTGGGCCTTAAGATTTTTTTTTTGTTTAATTTTCGGTATTAATTTCTTGGATGCATCTCTCATAGCCGGATACAACTGAAATTAATAGCTGGTTGTCGGGGCAGTGTGATGCTCATACCTTGACCTTGTCCAGGAAAAACTCAGGGGCAATGATCTTCCTCTGGTGAGCCCAGGCCTCGCCGTTGGATTTGAGAATACCCCCGCCGAACAGGGGCTCGTGTGTCGCCTTGAGGTAGGAGCTCTTGCCGAGGTCCAGCGACACGCAGAGGTTGATGTCCCGCACCACATCAGGCCGGCTCACGTGAAGGAATACGACGTTCCCCACGGAGTACGTGAATATTGGACCTGCAGTTGAGTAAAGGCGGACAGATTAGGCTCGTCCTACTAAGCTCGACGTCGCTTTTGACTCAGAAGCAAGTAGCAACCGAAACCAGCTGCAAGTAAGCTCGGGTAGACTCGTGAGCTTGGGATCAAACTCGAGTTCGGCTCGTTTGGAGCTCGAATCAAGCCTCTCGCAAGTCGAGCTCAAGTAGTTCACGAGTCTCGAGCTTTTTTTACAGCTCTACTGTCAGTAGTACTACAATCAGAATGGGACGGAGTCTGGATGTATACATACCCCAGGAACTAGGACAGCAGCGGACAGTATTTTCGTCATAGTACGAAAATTTAAGGGATTGTTTGTTTTTGCTATAGATTCTCCAAAAGCTGATTCTAGATTGTGACTGTAGAGAAGTTGATTCTGGATTCTGGAATGGTATTTGATGGGTAATTACTTGGAACTTTCAATGGCATTCTCATATTTGTATTCCTCAGAATTCACAAAAGCACATATGAAGTGGATTATGGATTCTAGTGTATATGGATAGGCTGAATTATGATAATCGATTTTTACAATCGAACTGTTTGTTTTTTATTCAACTTTTAAGGTTAGAATCTAGAATACACAGCAAAACAATCATGCCCTAAGATCTACTCTTCTTCTATTATATAAGTAGGGGCATGAGGCACGTTGTACACACACCAGAAATATCAATAAAGAGAAAGAGCCATGTGATCTATATCCATTGTCTTTGTTATGATCTCGATTGGTCGGCAAATCAATCTCGATTACACAACATGAATATCACTTTTTATGCTAAGTTTCACGATTTATAAACTAATAATAACATGTATAGGTATCCGATTACATGGAGACCAGACTTGGAATGGTCATACATGCAAGGCCAAGATTCAACATGAAAAAGCAAGCTGGGATCATGCTATATTAATGGCTTGACGGTCACTCTCGAGAGCCCTATATATTGAAAAATATCTGCGGGATGGCAGGAAACCGATACGACGGTGGGCATCCAACAGCTATGTATCACTGATATACGATACCGGTATGGTGATACGGCGATATGCAAGTTCTCAAAAATAAGAATTCGGCGATACGGTGAGTATATATATGTGTTTAAAAAATAAAAAAATGTAAAAGGGAGAAGACGATAGTTGAAGAAGAAGACGATGGCGGCTTGCAAAGGGAGAAGTGTCAGACTTCTGGAATCTGAATCCGAAAAAACCTGGAAGTAGAGTTTCAATTCAGTTTGCTAACGGTGGAGATTAGTTGATACCTCTTCGATTAGCTCAAACCAGCTGTCATGAAGCCACCATGGAGGTTATGTGAATCTTGTGGCTGAGATGCAATGATATCGTTTCATTCTAATCCAACGGCGGAGAGCCTTAGTAGTAGTTACTATTAACCGTTTAGCTCTTTTCCTTTACTGCTACCGTTACTTTTGTTGCTGAAAATCCTCCGTGAGGGCTATATAAGCAGTCAGTGTGTATTGAGGAGAACTATAAAAAAAAACCCAAATAGAATATTATGCTATCTACTTTGCTCTTTTCTGAATTGCATCATCCTGTTTTTGTTTCTCCATTTTAGCGTTTTATCTGAGTTTTCCTGTTGGGAATCCGATTCGTTTTGGGTCTTGACAGTTTGGTATCAGAGCCAGGTTAATCCTTGGCTATGGATCGGGCGGCGATTCTTGATTAGCGATGGTTGAGGAATTTATTTCCTCAGTAAAATCCCAGCGCTAACTCGTGGAAACGACTATTTGGAGGAAAGGGAATGTCGATTTGGTAGGCTTTGAGCAGAGAGGGTTGGGAAGGTTTCGATATCTTCCTGTAAAATTCCAGATCTATGCGGAAACTAAGCTCGGGTTCGTGATGCTGAAAGTAGGAAGGACTCCTGACGAAGATGTTGGATCAACGCTAGTTGGTGAAGTAGAAGAGATGAAGAGGGACATGAATCGTATTTAACAACAGATAGGTGAGAACTCGATGTTAGTTCAGGAGCAGATGGATCAATTTCAGAGACAACTACAAGGTAATTCAACTAAAATCGACCAAGTCATGGATATGCTTAAGGCCTTCATTGATAAACTTGGGCAAGGAGAAGTGGATAGCAATTTAACTAATATGGAAGGGGAAAGAGACCATTTGGGATAGTCAAATACAAGAATACTGACTTCAGCAGCACACTTGTATGGAACCCTAGGTAGTGGCCATCCCTTTGCACCAAATCAACCTACAGGTGAATTGCCCCCAATTCCCTTCAGTATGCCATAGGAGGCTACCAATTTTCCTATGGTGACACAAATTCAGTTAAACAATATGGACAATACAACTGTTGGAACCTTTGGAGTCGGTGTGTATCCACCCACAATGGCAAATGGGACATTTGCACCTCAGTTCACTGTGTCAAACCCTCCTTATGTACGGGCATACATATCACCTTTCAGCTACCCTTTTCAGCATCCAGGCCACTTACTTTATGCCCGACAGGGACATGATCATCAATGGGGTCATCCCTGGTCCATGGTACGAAAAGGGCTAGCAACTACTAGTGAGGACAGAATTCAACACAACAAAAATTTTAGCAAAGGTCCTAAGGTTGAATTTCCAAAATTTGATGGAGAACGCCCTGATGCCTGGATTTGGAAGGCCGAAAGGTGTTTTGAACTTGGGAAGACTCCTAAGGAACAAAAGGTGGCAATTACCGAGGTGTATTTCATCGGCAAGGCAGATCAATGGATCAACAGTAATAGAATAGATACTAGTAATTTGTCATGGCCATAGTTCTGCAACATGATTTATAAAAGATTTGCAGTAGAAACCCGGATTGAAGTTACTGATAATTTCATAGGGTTGATTCAAGGAGGAATTAATGGTGGAGACTTACATAATCACTTTGAAGAAATGATGAACTTAATAAAGAGGAACAACCCAAGTTTGACAGAAGGATATTTTTTTTGGATTTCTTAATATCAGGTTTTAAGAATTACATTAAAGTACGACTTAACTCTCTTAATCCTAAATTTTGGTAGAGGCTTATTGTCGAAACCCGATTATGCAAATCCAGACCCTCTGTGTATACTGCACTAGTCCAGGATCACGCTAGTGCACACAGGCTCAACATAGATGAATATCATAATCATACACAGCGAAAACATATTATAAGACATCATATATTAAATAATACTCATTGAATGACCTTAAGGTCAACTTACATGACTATGCCTCGCAAGGCTACACTGAATAAAAACTTAAACTGCAGCGGAATAAAAACGTAGATAAACCCTTCAGTATACCACAGGCAATTGACAAAGCTCGCCCCTAAATATTCGTCTCCTCCTAGAACACCTCTTCCAAAACTAGTGTAGACTCCTCACCGGAGATGTTGATGTTGGCAAGGGTGAGTACTTAAAGCACTCAACAAGTTGTGCAACGAATGCAATTCTATATAACTATATGCAAGACTTATTCCAAAAGAATGGCTAACATGGCTATTTTGCAGTAAAGCAGCATTTATGAACAAGTATAATAAGTAGATTGTAAAGACAGTAAAACAAATAACAGTATTTAATAACTTTCAGTATTTTCCAAGTAAACAAGGCATCAGCCCTAAGTCAAATTCCAAACATTCCATTAGCAGCATCTAGCATTCCCAACCAAGTTTTCATTTAATAAAATCTAACCCTTTGCTCAATATCGCGAGCACGGCTATTCGAATAGATTTACACTCTGCATAGGTTATGCACTTTACCCACATGACATAACCATACACCACAAAGGCGAGTGGTCATGACAAAACCTTTCAAAAACCTTTATTCAAACATTGACCCTCCCAGTAAGCCATACACTACACATTCCCTCAGCGGAGGAAGGATAGGATCGACATACCGTTAGATTGATGTGTAACACCACATCCTCCGCTATAACCACACTTCCATGTATGCACGCTTCTGTGTGATTATCCACCTGAAGAATCATATGTCAGGATATCGGTAATCCTGCTTAGTTAAGTCTGTCCCATTCTAGATCATGTTGTTGCACGATTGACTCAGTTCAAAGGCTCGCAATGTTAAGTCCTTAAGATGACTAGGGCAAAACTTTCACAAACCCTCTGCCATTCCTGGCTCACCTTGGCACACTGCCCCTTGCCACGTGTCGCAATCTAAATTATTTAACACCCCAGTTGATTACCATGCACCATGTGCCATCAACAAATCAACATCGTTTCGTGACATACGTCACTACAACTCAACGTCATTGTGTGACAGCACCCGACACACCTTTCATAAACTTGTTCCATATTCCATTAGTCATGATTGAGTTTAATGTTTCCAAAAGACATGAGGTATACAATGCATAGCTAAGCATACTAAACACAGTCTAAACAACCCATATTGATTGCTAATATTAACCAACTAATAACGAACCATCCTAGGATGACAAATAATCATGGCATACAAATGAAAAGGTAGGGTATAGATCAATTTGGTATAATAGCTAAGTCCCAATTTAATTGAAAACAATTGTACACGTAAAATAGCATGCAATAATGTAAATCAATATAGCAGTTTTCGTAAACTGGGTTCAACTTTATCAAAGCACAACTTGCCTTAGAAAAGCCCTTATTATTACTCTGGACCTTAGTCTTGGTTCAACAATTCGACGTCTACGCGAAACTAGAGTGAATACCAAATAAACACCAAAACAGAGAGCAAAAAATATCCAAAAATCTATACCCCTTTATAATGCATCTAAGCAATTTTTCCTACATCCACCCTAAATAATGCACCTCATTAGAGATGGCCCAATGTTTGTGCACCCAGCAAAACGTCCCCATAAATTTGCATTCATCAAAATGAACGTCTCAGATCTTTCCTCAGTTTTACTCACCCACATCCGATGGCCATTATTTAGTGTGTCTAATCATCCCTGTGGCCCACAACAGACCTCCCACACCTACATATTTGGAAGGAGAGCGAATCAAACAAGGAAATAAATAAGGAGGATCCGCATGCAAGGAAACCAGACTTAAATTTTTTACTCGCCAAAATTGTGCATACTACATATTTGGAAGGAGGGTGAATCAAACAAGGAAATAAACAGAGAGGATCCACATGCAAGGAAACAAGACTTGAATTTTTTATTGTCCTCGCATTGTGATCGTATTTTTTTTCCGAATATGACCCTTCTCGAGACTTTTTTACAGATCTAACCCCATAGAGCCTAATTTCAGCGCACGGAGAGCGTTGAATTTTTGTTTTTATTTTTTATCTAAGGAACCAACGGTCTGTGAGTGCTGCTTAATTTTTTTCAATTTTTTCTCGCGAAACCAGCGGCCGAGGAGCACTGTTTAATTTTTATCTTTTTTTTCTTGCGGATCCAACGGTCGTCGAGCGCAGTTTATTTTTTCATATTTTTCAAATCATCCTCGTGGTCCACAATGGACCTTCTCTCACCTCCAAAGATCAACAAGGAAAAGGAAACAAACGTCTTGGAATCAAGGAAAAGGAAACAAACGTCCCGAAAAGGAAAGAACCATACATTACGTCTTTGGAAAAAGGAAACCGGAGATAGGGCAGTGGCGCGAGAACGCAGTGTCCGCAATGGCTCCATGGTCGCCATCGGTGGCTTTGCCGACGCGAGAGGTTCTTTGTCACGACCTTGCGGCCGCCGTGCCTCGTAAATTTATAATTTAATTTTTGAAAAATAATTTTATTAAGTACAAAATAATCGAAAGTTTTTTGAGAATTTTTCTAGAATTTTTAACCTAATGTGCTATCTTTTCAAAAATCCTTCTATATTAAAAAAATGAAGGCAACTCACCGTAGCTTCTTCTAGTCAGCAGCCAGCACTGAGAAGCTTCTTCTCTTCCTCCCTCCAATAAAGCAAGAAAGAAGCTCCAAGCTCCATCAATCCCGCACCAAATCTCCTCTTTCCATCTATGGTGTTAATTCCCCAAATTTCGTGCTCTATTGTCAAAATTTTCTCCCAATCTGATTTGATCTCAAATTATGGTTTCCATAAATATGCTTGTTTCGGGGCTATAAAGGCCAGCGAGCTCTCCTCCACCCCATCGCATTGCGTAAATCCCCAAGTGCTCCCTCTTGTAAAGATCGCCGGATTTTGGAGGTAACCCAAGCCATCATCGTCATCTTTCCCGGCGAAATTCACCGCAACCGTGACTCTCCTCAGCAGCGCCGGTGCGGCGATCTCGCCGCACTGATCCGACCCATCATGACCGGCCGGCCACCCCGGCCTTCCTCCCTTAAGTGGTTAAGCGAGAGCACGCTGTGTGCTCTCTGTGGAAGCTACAAAAATAATAATCTAAAATTAAAAATTCTTTTCCTTTCTCTTTCTTGATTTAAAATCTTTTGGGAGCCCGCTTTTCCCATTCGACCTCCATTTAGTTCCGTTTTCTTTCTAAATTCATTTAAAATTCTAAATTTCTCTTTTATTATTAAGTGTTGTATTCATACTTATCTTCTCATTTAATTGATAAGCGGGTGTACTGCCGTCGTAGCGTTAGCACATGCACTATACTAGTAAAATACAATTCACCATTAAATAGATCTCAATTTTATTTTTTTTAGAAATTTGAATTACCTCAACCGGAGCTCGTATGAGGTAGAATGGGCTCTCGGAAGATTCAAATATTCTAAAAATCAGAAAATTGATAAATCAGAAATAAACTGAATTATTTTTATATGGAAAATCGGTTTATTGCGTCAGCATGGCGTCAGCACCGAGCTAGACCAATCAGAGTGTGACACATGGCGACGGTCCATGCGCCCGGTCCACGAGACCTCCTCTGGTCCACCGTGAACCCGGCGCACGACGCTTCGACGACTGCGCTGCCACACGGTGAAGCACGATTGGCTGCTACGGCGACTCGATCCATACCACAAAGGATGAATCAGATTACGAGCATCGTGGCAGCATCCCGACCAACCGATTAGATCCAACGACACATTAGAAGATGAGGTTTACTATTGACGAGGCGCGGCACGATCTTGGCGGTTCGATGAAGATCCGACGGTCAACAGTTCCCGATCCCAGTGATGGTAGCACGACGGCGTGGCTCCACCGGACGCGAAGAAGACGACGCTTCAAACGGCGCTCCGACGAGTTCCTGGCGACGAGACGTTGCGGATCCGACGCGGCGTGATCTAGCGAACTCAGATCCGAAACCCAAGCGGCGGATAGAAGCTCGACGGTGATGAAAGACAAAGAAAACCGCGACGGTGCCTTCGTCCAACTACGGCGAGCTCCTATGCAGCGTTGGCGGCGACTCAGGTGGTACTAGTCCGATCAAAGGGTGTGGCATGAACTGGCGAACCTCGGGGTAGCCGCCTCCCCTTTATTGCCTCGGCAAACGCGCGCAAAATGGAAACCTAGCCCCTACACGGCGGCGGCGACGTATCGACGACGCATCCGGAGTCCCGATCAGAGACGACGATGGATAGCCATCTGATCGGCGATCAACGGCTGCGATCACTCCCGACACGGCACAATCAGATCCACACCTTCCAAATCCAACAGATACGATCTATCCTTTCATAAACCGATGCGACTCAATCGGCACCGCCAGATCTTGATCTAACAGTTTGCAAGCGCTAGGGTTTACACCGTTATCTTCTTATCACATCCGCTCCTTCGCGATCCAACGGTCGATCCAACATCGATGACGTGGCCTCATGAAGTCCTTGCGATGAAGATCCAACGATCGCTAGCATCAGCGCGGCGTACGTAGGCCAAACGGGCTGCACAATTCTGGGCCGCGCGTGCGCATAGTATTGTGCTCCGACCCAACACTGTTTACCGATTTTAACCCAAGTTTTTCTTTTAAAATAATTCCAGAAATTAGTTTAATTAGTTTTTGGCAATAAAAATATCAGGAAAAATCCAAGAAAATTCTCATAAATACTTTGAGATATTTTGAAGTCAACTAAAATATTTTTAACTTTATATAAATTTTATCGATATAGAATTAGTTTTCTCAAAAGGCCAGTATACTTAATTTAAAATAAATTGAAATAAATTCCAAAACAATCCAATAAATTCAGAAAAATCACAAAATGCACAAATAACAATAAAATAATATTAAAGGAAATTTTTGGGATGTTACACTTATGCACATGCAAGAAATTATGAGAGCAGCACAACTTATAAAAAGTATTATGTGTGGAATTCGGGTAACCATATAAAGGTGCATCAACAAGGGGGTTCAAATCAGAAGGGAGGCTAGGTTCTAGCTAAGAAAGAATCTAGTGTGAAGTCAAATGGAACTGGAAGTAACAAATGGATAGGAGGGAAATGTTTGAAGTGTCAAGAAGAATGGGTTCCATGTCATAACAAGGTGTGTAAATTTCAGAAGCAGCTCCATTTGATCACCATTGAGGATGAGGAGGAAGAGTTAGAGGAAGGACCAGAGGGTGAGTTTGTTACTCCACCTAGTAGTCATATGCAAAAAAAGAGAGGTAGAGGAAACACTCCAAGTGTTTATGCATGCGGTGTTAGGTACCAATTCTGGAACCACCACTTTTACCCTGATATATGTATTTTGGAAAGGTGAGTGCTATAGCCTTGGTGGACAGTGGCAGTACTGCAACATTCATGACTCCAACACTGGCAGTAAAGGCTAAGTGTAAAATCAGTAATCATACATCAGAACAAGTAGTAGTTGCAAATGGAATGAAATTAGAGTGTAATTCTAAATGTATGACTTGCCAATACATTATTCAAGGAGAGAAGTTTTCCTCTTATTTTAGAGTATCACCAAGCAAGGGTTATGATGCAATCTTGGGGGTTGATTGGATATATCAACACAGTCTAGTGAGCTTGAATCCGAAAACTAGGAAATTCAACATTTGCAAGGATGGGCAGAGGACTATCACTTTTGAAGATGAAACGTATCCTGAAGGGGATTGTGTTATTAATGACCAGAAGTTGACAAAGTGTATGGAAAAGGGGGTCATGGGAGCTATGGTATATGCTAAGACCATTCTCACCAATGACAGGCATCAACCAGGACATTCAGCTGAGATTGAAGAGGTACTAAAATAGTTTTCTGATGTATTTGAGGAGGCCACTGAGCTCCACCAATTCGAGATTGTGATCACACTATTCTATTGGTAAATGATGCTAAACCTGTCAATGCCAGGCCCTATAGGCTACCACATTATAAGAAAGATGCAATGGAGACATTAATTGAAAATCTGTTGCAGTCAAAGACCATAAGACCTAGTGTTAGTCCATATTCTTCTCCTGCTATATTAGTTAAGAGAAAAAGATGGGACTTGAAAACTTTGTATCGACTATCGACAGCTCAATGCCAGCATGGTGAAAATAAGTACCCTTTTCCAATGATTGAGGACCTTTTGGATGAGTTACATGGGGCCAAATACTTCTCTAAGATTGATTTGAGGTTCGGGTATCATCAAATCAGAATGAATCTAAGAGATATAGCAGAAACTGCATTTAATACTCATACTGGGCATTACGACCTTTTGGGCTAACTAATGCTTCGACGACTTTTTAGGCTTTGATGAATGAGATTATGGCAGGTTTTTTTGAGGAAGTTGGTGTTTTTTTGATGATATACTAATTTACAGTACTACATTGGAAGTACACAAAGATCACTTAAGGCAAGTGTTGAAACTTTTGAGAAGGAACAAGTTATACGCCAAGAGGAGTAAATGTGTATTCGGGTAGAGACAAGTTGAGTATTTGGGTCATACTATTAGTGATCAAGGAGTAGCAACTAATCCAAATAAGGTTACTGTAGTACAAGAGTGGCCCAAACCTGAAATTTTGACCCAACTGAGAGGATTTCTAGGGTTGGCTGGTTACTATAGGTGATTCATTAAAAAAATTGGAATTATTTGTAAACATTTGTTCAATTCACTTAAGAAGAATGCCTTCCAATGGGGAAAAGAACAACAAGCATCCTTCTTAAGGATCAAGGAAGCTCTTACCAAAGCTCCTATATTGGCACTCCCTGATTTCAATCAACCCTTTGTACTTAAGACTGATGTTAGCTAGTGGAAGTGGCTTAGGAGTAGTATTGATGCAGAATGGTAAGCCTATTTCTTACATGAGTAAGGCTATTGGTCCAAGGGTAGCATCAATGTCAACATATGATAAGGAGGCATTGGCTATTTTAGAAGCTTTAAAGAAATAGAAGCATTATTTGATGGGTTCAGCACTAGTTATAAGGGCTGATCAACAAAGTCTCTAGTATATAACTGACCAAAGGTTGATTGATGGAATCCAGCACAAACTACTGATTAAATTGTTGGGCTTTAATTACAAGTTTGAGTATAAAAAGGGTAGAGAGAATAGAGCAGTCGATTACCTTTCAAGGGTTCCTTACCATGATCATACATTGGCTGTTTTCTTGGCCATTCCACAATGGGTTTCTGAAATAGTTAGAAGTTATCAAGAAGACGAGAAATGTAAGGAGCTAGAGACCAAGTTGAGAATAGATGCAGCTAGTGTTCATTCATATACCTTAAATAATGGCATACTGAGATATACGGGCAGAATCTATGTGGGCACTAGTTCTAATCTCAAGGAGCAGCTATTGCGCGCATTCTTTTCACAATTTAGTCCTGGGAGGACATTCAGGAGAGAGGGCCACTTATCAGAGAATGAGGTTGTTTTATTGGCTAGGAATGAAGGCTATGGTGGTTCAGTTTGTTAAAAAAAATGTGCAGTGTGTCAAAAGAATAAGTCTGAAAATCAACCATACCCGGGCTTGCTGCAATCACTTCCAGTTCCAGAAATGGCTTGGGCTCATATTACTATGGATTTTGCAGAAGGGCTACCAAAATCAGAGGAAAAGGACGTAATAATGGTTGTGGTGGACAGGTTAACAAAGTATGCGCATTTTATATCACTGCAACACCCTTATACAGCACAGGTAGTAGCAGACCTCTTCTTGGACAATATCTACAAGCTACATGGTCTTCCGGTGGTGATACTTTTAGATAGGTATAGAATTTTCACAAGTACTCTGTGGCAAGAACTTTTCAAAGTATTGGGAGTTAAATTGAGGCTTAGTAGTGCTTATTACCCACAATCAGATGGACAAACAGAAAGGGTCAATCAATGTCTTGAAAACTATTTGAGATGCATGGCTTTTGCTAGTCCTAAAAGATGGCATTCTTGGTTAACACAAGCTGAATGATGGTATAACACTTCCTTTCATACCTCTTTGAAAATGACCCCATTTCAAGCTCTCTATGGCATGAATTAAACCTCCACTAGTTATTGAAAATATGTTACCAGAGTTAGCAACTGAGGAGCCTAGAAACTTGTTGTAAAGTAGACAAGCAGCATTTGAAGCCATTAAAGCTAATTTGGAGAAGGCTAGTTCTAGGATGAAATTTTTTGTTGATAAACACCGAACTGAGAGAAGTTTAGAAATTGGAGAGATGGTTTATCTTGAGACGCAGCCCTATAGACACAATGCATTGGGATTACATAAAACTTTGAAGCTACACTCAAAATTTTATGGGCCATTCAGAGTTCTCAAGAAAATTGGAAAGGCAGCTTACAAACTCTTGTTGCCTGAAGGTTGTTTAATTCATCCTTTGTTTCATGTAAGTCAATTGAAGAAACACAGAGGGCTTAAAGCGATTCCAAGCAAGTACTTGCCTCTGGTTGATGCTAAGGGAAATGTACTAATGAAACAAGATGTATTTTGGAAAGGAGTGATACCGAGAAACAATGAACCGGTGGTTCAGTGGGTTAATCTACCTCCTGAAGCTGCTACATGGGAGGATGCTGATTTTATATATATCCAAAATCTTTCCACAATTTAATCCTTGATGACAAGGATTTTAAGGGGGGAAGCAACCGGTGGTCATGAAGTCACCATGGAGGTTATGTGAATCTTGTGGCTAAGATGCAATGATAGATGTCGTTTAATTCTAATCCGACGGCGGAGAGCCTTGGTAGTAGTTATATTAACCGTTTAGCACTTTTCCCTTTTATTGTTACCGTTACTTTTGTCACTGTAAATCCTTCGTGAGGGCTATATAGACAGTCAGTGTGTATTGATGAGAACTATAAAAAAACCCTAATCGAATATTATGCTATCTACTTTCCTCTTTTCCGAATTGCTTCTTCCTGTTCTTGTTTCTCCATTTTAGCGTTTTATTTGAGTTTTCCTGTTGGGAATTCGATTCATTTTGGGTCTTGACAAAGAAGGTAGTGGCGAAATTGTAGAGGGGTAAGACGGCGATTAGCAAGCTGGGTGATGGGCTGGTGGTAGAAGGAGAAGACAGGGAGAGAGGAGACGCCAGCTTGTAGAGGGAGAAGGCGATGGCGATGAGATTGCAGAGGAAGAAGGCGGCGGCAGCCGCTAAGCTGGGTAGAGGGGTGGCGGCGGCAAGATTGCAAAGGCAGAAGGAAGGGAGGTAGCAGTGGTGGCCCGCAGACTCGGTGAAAGCTGGAAGGGAGGTGACGTTAAGTAGCAATTGTCGGTCGGCTAGGTGGAGGACAATGGCTACCGGGTCTAAGAATTTTATGTGAGTCAGCGATATGAGAGATGACTAGCTAGGTGGAATGAGTAAGAGTAATTTTTGGGTTATGAGAGATAGTTTAGATAGAACTTGGCTTTGCGTTTTTTGCTTGAAAGTATCAGCGAGTATCGCGCAGTATCAAAGAAGTATCGAGAGTATTTTTATTAATTTTAAATTTCGAATTTCACCGATCCTTCTCCATACGATATGGAGAAAGATTGTCGTATCCGATAAGCATCCGATATCAGTATAGTAACTTTAAGAAATCGGTGATTCATCCGCTTCCGTGCCTGGCGATCGATCAGGAGCAGCTGGGCAGAACGGGGCGGACAAACCAACCCGCGGCGGCCATCGCATCGTACGAGAGACGCGCGCGCCCTCTCCATCGATCAATCGGTCGCTGCTTCACGCGCGCGCCTCGCGTTTGCGGTCGCGTGGGGACGCCGTCCCCATCCATCCCCATTCCTCCCGTCGCTCTCGCGCGGGGCGGGATCATATCCCAACAGTTAGAACACTGGCCCCGCCCCCCGTGAAAGACCAAAAGCAACGCAGCTACCCAGCAGCCTGCCCCCTGCCTGCCTGCCACAGACGCATGGCATGACACAGACGCCGCGCGGCAATGCACCGGAGGAAGCAACAAACGAGGACGCGCGCGCCACTCCCCGGCCACCTTCCCGCTCGTTTGGCCCGGCCGGTGATGGCCGCTACGCTTGGCGCGCGCTCCCGGCCGGATCATGAGTGACATTGACGTGCCCAGGCCCCAGATCGACACCCGCGAGCGCGAGCCGGCCGGTCCAATCATTCTGGCCTTTCTTCATGCCCGACCCGATCCATACGTCCTCTCGACGCGTGCTGGATCACCTGTGATGTTGCTGTAGTTAGTTAGAGGTCGGAAGTGAGGGGCCTCGCTCTCGTACGTATCCGCGGCGGCACGATCGATCCCGGCCGGGAACAGATGGAACTATGTATGCTTGTTTGGTTACTCATCTAACTGACGTGATATGTCGGGGTTTATTATATTGACGTATTGTTCAGCGCCATCGACTACATCAGGATTCAGGAACCATATATGCTAAAGCTGAGGCCAGCGGAAAATCTGCGATAAATAAACTAGTGTCTTTTCTTTCTCACTGCTGTATCCAGGGCTGGTAGTTGGGCCGTACCGTGACGACAGACCGTCGTGCCGACAAGGCACGATCAACCACTGGCGAGGCCCGGCACAATCCGAGACACGTCGGACCATCTTCATGCTGAGTTGGCACGAGCACGGCACGACAACAAGGAAGCCATGGTCGGGAACGGACAACATCGGTGGAGACGGCAGCGCGATCACGGAAGAGGGGTCGGTGGCATGGGCCCGAGAGAGGTGAAGATAGCGACATGGGCTATAAGAAGGGACGCAGCATGAGCGGTGGCAGATGATGTCGGTAGAGACGGTGGCATGGACACAAGAGAGGTTAAGACAACGTTGGTAGAGACGACGACCTAGGAGCGAAATATGGACACGATATCGATGGTGACGGACGGCCTTGTGATTAATGTTACACCATTGATTACAATTTTGTGCTGGTGAACTACCTATTTAACAAAAATCAAACCCAAAAGCGTATCCTTAATTTATGGCTACCAATATGTGGGTTGGCCATGCATCAACATTCAGCAATCAAGCATTAGCGCGATGCGCCGCCTCAACAGGCGACGTGCCTTATAGCTAAAGTTCACAGTTCGACGCATGCATGCATGTAGGCAGATTGTTACCTCACTCGTAACAAATAGCTGATATTCGTGAAGTTAAAATTTTAAAACTTTAATTGTTAATATCTTTTTAAATATTTAAATTGGATACATAAAAATCTTATGTTTAGATTTCTCTCGAAAAGTACTTTCATAATATTTTAACTTTATTGTGATTTATAAATATATTATAATAAAAAGTAATAGTCAAAATATGTTTTAGTGATAGCATATGATTCCTAAAATAATAACTATGTGTGATTCAACGGCCAGTCTACTTTTGAGGGATCACAGCTGCACATGGTGCATGTATAGGCGGCTAGCTCCTGACTACCTTATCGTTTTAAATTGTGCCAATACTGATGGATAGGATCTTCTTGACTCGTTTCAGCTTTCTGTATTATTTTCTCCTTTTGAGATCTTTATACGCTTGTCCTTTCTTGTTACCTCTTTCCGCTGTACGTACTAGAGTCCAAGGAGCAGTAGAAGCAGGGAAAAAATTATCGGCGAGTTCTGATAAACCCGATTTTCCTGTTTATTGGTGAGGTTCAGTAAAATTAATTATCGACTAAATTTATCGGAATTTTTTGAACGCACGTCTTCCGACATCCCAAAATTGGCGCCCGACCCACCACCTATTCCCTCTCGGCCTCTCCCTCAGTCTCAGTCAATGTACTATGCATATGTACATGAGCTTATATGATTCTTTGCATTGAGTGTGTTAAGTATGTGCTATAAACGTGTGATATTATCTTATTTATCTATTATATATGTGTTATTTTTTTTGTCAAATAGTTTGGATACAATCTACGTGATTTTCTAGATAGATTGAGCCGTTTTTTTCTCCAAATTTTGACCGAAATTTTCTGTCTATCACCGATAGAATTCCGATAAATCCGATAATCCTGTTTATCGCTGACCTCCGGTATTTTTCTGCTACCGATAAGTAAAACCCTGAGTAGAAGATGATGGCTAGCTCACCAAATACTCCTTTCAGCCTTTTTTTTTACTTTACATTTTTTTAATTTTTTTATGGTTTTTCGAGATGTAACTTTAATCACTTTGTTTTATAACTTTAAACTAAGATATACTAGTAAAATTATAATATTATGAAAATATTTTTAACAATAAATCTAATGATATAATTTTCGTATAGCCTATCTACATAATTTTAAATCTATTAGCGTTTGACGGCATCCATGTAAAAAGGAATGGAATGAGTATATCTCGCTAACAGTAACAGCAACAGAAAAAGTAACTTAAGCAACATGAGCATGAGTAGGACGCGCGTAGGGGTGAAAAAAAACTCGAAACTCGTGAGTTTAACAAGTACTCAGAAACTCGACTCGAACTCGTTCCTTGACAAGTCGAGTCAAGCTGGATTTTGAACTCGTTAAGGTAACAAGTTAAACGATCGAGTTATGAGCTTAACGAGCGAGCTAACGAGCTTAACGAGTTAGAAAGAAAACACTATAAATCTGTAACCCTAACCCCGTTCCTTCAACCTTTAGACCCGATTCTTTTTCCTCATTCCACATCCCCAATTCCCTAATTCTCGGCTCGACTGTATCTATGCTCATACAGTCGTAAAACTATTGAATATTGAAGTTCTGTAGCACCTTGATGAGCAGATAGTCAGAGGCATCGTAACGAGCTTAACGAGCTAACTCGAGTCAACTCGAGTTTTTAACGAGTCGAGCCGAGTTGAGTTTTCAGCTTGTTAAGAAAACGAGTCGAGTGAAGCCAGCTCATTATCTTAACGAGTTTAACGAGTCGAATTGAGTTGAGTCGAGTTATCCAGCCCTAAACGCGCGTCAGCAGAAGTTTAGTCGAGCTGTTAACATTGCAACAGCTAGAGTTAGCGTAAGATCGACATCAAGATGGAATGATCGATGGATTGATTTATTTTACGTAATTTATTATTGCTCAACTAGACACTCATCATTGCCGGGTCCTGAAAGGCGTGGCACTTCGTGACAATAGATAAAAAAGTGGTAAAACTTTTTGTTGCTGTATGTGCCGGCAGAGTTGCCAACTCAGTAATGAATCAATTATTGGACCAAACATGTACCGCTAGTCCGCTGCATCACCCATGATCAATTCACTGCTATTTTTTAACAATATCCCTAGACTAGAGCTAGGCTCGGAATCAATATAGGCATCCAGTGATAGTATACTCGCTCATGTCACACGAGGGCATCGTCTACCGAGTGGTACACCAATGAAGTGGTTCCGAAAAAAAAGCTATATGTATGTTTGGTTATTTAAATTGAGTCATCCTATCATAGATGGTAGAATACAAATTTAAAAAGTATTTTCTATAGATACTGAATTATTTTATTCATCTAAAATAATAGAACTAAATAGTACATGACCATCTCATCTCATTCAATCTCATCACACCAACAAAATATACCCTTAGAATTTGTGTAGTTAAAATAAAATAATTTTAACTAAAGATTTTGAATATATGCGAATGAAACAAGCAAATTATTTTTTCATATTTTTTTTTGTAATATTCCACTTTTATAAATATATGATGATAACACTGAGTGGTCAAAGTGACATCTCATTGACTTTAAAAACTAAAAAAAATCACGGTTTTGTGATTGGACGGAGTACGGGGTATCCCATGGTTCAATGAACCAACATTCAATTTTTGCAGCTCTGTTTTTTCACTTTCTAATTGTTCACTAGCTACTCATAGAGCACATTCATTGAAAATGCATAGTAAAATCATCGCTACAACTTGTTCCTATATACCTTAGACGTGGTTACTTTTGGTTTCTTCTAATAATTGGCAAATGATCTCCCTCTCGGGAGAGGTGAAAACAGAAAAGAAAAACTTTTCTTTAAAAAAAGCTTAATTGAAAACATAAGACTAATTAACTATTCGAAGGAAGAATAACATCAACAGAACGAAGTAATGCAAAGTATCACACATGCAACACATGCATCAAAGGATGCATAAATTACCATATATATATACACATGGATTCATGCCACACTGCACGAGCAGTGAGGTTATATGATTAAGCTGGTGGAGGTAGGGCCAGGTAGCTACGTACCGTGCTCTTTTCTCCATTTCTCGTAGAAGGGCAGCACAGCTGGTCGGTAGTCGTGCACGATGTGGCCACCGCCGCCTCGGCTTGCCGACGTCGCCCGCGCCGCCTTCGCGGCCGCGACCGCCTCCCGCATGTCGGTGAGGTTGCCGTAGGGGAAGGACGGGCGCGGCCCGCTGATGCCTTGCCTCCTGAACTCCGCAAGAACCCTCTGCGGTACCACCCAGACGATGTAGTAGAGGTAGAGCGCCAGGCAGCACGCCCCCACGCAGCATAGGCTCAGCAGCACCTGCATCACCATGGCCACCCCCACTACCTCCATCTCTCTCTCTCTCTCCCTCTCCCTTCCTCTAGCAAATTAACCTCTTGATCTCTGCGGCTTCTCTCTATGTGAGTGTCAGAGAGTGTGCGTGTTTCAGTGTTTTTGTGGTTGCTGGAGCTAGGTGCAGCTTGTATATGGGGATCAAGTGTTGGAAACTAAGAAGACTTGTCAAAATTGTTGATTTGTCGTGTCATGAAAGGCAAGTAAAGATCATGATACAATCGGCAAATCAAATCAAATTAGTTAGGTTGTTTCCTTAGTTAGGCTTTCCATGTTTAGTAGTTGCCTTGTTTAGGTGGTCAGCACACTATAAAAAGGCATGTATCCATAAGTTTGAAAATATCACAGAGCAGCAGAAAAAACATTCCTGGCTGTTCAAACATTTGGTATCAGAGCGAGGTTCTAATCTTAGTGCCACGCTTGCCCCGGGGGGAGGCCGGCACTACTGCGCCTCGGGGCAGGCTATCATCGCTGGCGACGCGACGGCGGTTGACGGTCACGGGCAAACGCGAGGAGCCGTGGGCTCGAGAGAGTGCCGCAGTGGCGCGTGCTGCAAGTGCCATCGGGCAACACGCGGCGCTACTGGCGCCGGTGGTGCAGCTGTGTGCATCGACACGACCGGGTGCAGTGGCGGCCAGCACTCGTCGGGCGTGCCCTTCGGGGGTGAGGTAATCATCGAGTAGGCTTTTGGCGCCGGTGCGCTCGTTGTCGTGCGTGGGCCGTGAGCGAAGTCGTCGCGTGCATGCATACGAGCGTGAGGAGATTAATTTCCTGCAATGAAGCAATTGCCTCCCGTGTGGTCGGCCGTGAAGAAAAAAAGTGAGTTTTTGTGCAAGTTGTGTCCACAAAATAAATATGTATGTGCGAGTTCCTTCAGAGATGTTATGCGCATCAGAAGAAATCATGTTGCATGAAAAGATCAAAAGGAAGTCGCTGCGTGTGTCAAAGTTGACTCTGGGACGTTGAAGAGATGCATTCGTCGTCCAAAGTCATGTTCGTCGAAGTTGACTCCGGGGCGTTGAGGAGGTGTGTTCGCCGTCCAAAGTTAAGTCTGTCAAAATTGACTCCGGGACGTTGAGAAGATGCGGTCGCCGTTCAAAGTCAAGTTCGTCGAAGATAAGATCAAGACGTTGAGGAGATGTGTTCGCCGTCTTGATTTAAGTAAGATGAGTCTGGGATGTTGAAGAGATGCGTTCTCCATCCTATGTGGAATATAAGTTGGGCAAATCGTAGTTGAGCCCGATTGCCTAAATGAGTAGAGTCAGCAAGTCTTGATTAGGGGGGAGATTGTTGGAAACTAATCAAGACTTGTCAAAATTGTTGATTTGTCGTGTCATGAAAGACAAGTAAAGATCATGATACAATCGGCAAATCAAATCAAATCAGTTAGGTTGTTTCTTTAGTTAGGCTTTCCATGTTTAGTAGTTGCCTTGTTTAGGTGGTCAGCCCACTATAAAAAGGCATGTATCCATAAGTTTGAAAATATCACAAAGCAGCAGAAAAAATATTCCAACGTCAAGTACTGTTCCAACGTCAAGTAGGGGAAGGAGATGCTCGAGTCCAAATGCCAACTTTGGCATAAAACGGCTCCCAAAAAAAGTTGCTAAGGGACGTCTCACTCACATGTGTACGCTGTTAGGGTGTGGGCCGTCCAATCAGGGGTAAAATCCAAAGTGTACTCCTCCATGTCTATCCACTATTTTCTTTTCTTCTCTTTTCCATCTTGTTGGTGTCCATCTTAATTTGGTGATCAAAAGGTTCCCATTATGGTATGCATTCATGCGCGATTACTTTTGATCAACAGTGAGATCTAGCTAGCATGCAGCTCCCAATCGATCTTATCCAGCAAAGCTAGCTAGCTAGTTAACTCATTCTGATGCAGTCCTGTATCAGAGGGCTTGGGGTTTTGCCTCTAGCTAGGTAGCAAGAGAAGACGAGACCACTAGTTTCACATGCAACGAGTGCGAAAGGAGGTCGAAGTCCATGTACTAATTAGATATTTGATGATACGGACAAAAAAGAAGGGTGCATGGTCTGTAGTATTTTAGCGCATCAAAATTATATGGACGTCAGTCAAAGAGATTCGGCCCACACACATATATATATATATTTCCAGAAGATCCGATCTTCTCTACGATCTCGTGAAAAGAGAAAACAAAAATGTGGGAAATTAAATTACATGTGAGTACAAAGACAAATCGCATTCACAAGGATCTTTTGAATTTGGGCCAATCATTTTCCCAACTTGATTGGATTAGCATGCAGAAAAGATAGATTGGGTATGTACGGTGATGGACTCCTGGCGAGCTTGTAATTAGTCGGGTACTAATTACCATGTGATCAAAAGGATGTGTTATCCACATTTGCTCGGAGTAGTGATATACTCCATGCATATAGGAAATATCAGCTGCACACCGGCCCGTGCGCATATC
Source organism: Otatea glauca (assembly GCA_036346275.1). NCBI lineage: Eukaryota > Viridiplantae > Streptophyta > Magnoliopsida > Poales > Poaceae > Otatea > Otatea glauca. The sequence continues at coordinate 25,438,199 of CM070715.1, forward strand.
AAATTTTAAGCACACCATTACCAGCTCTTGCAGTGGTAGTGGTAGTGGTAGTAGGGGTATCAATTTCAGAGAGAGAGAGAGAGAGATCAGAGAGTACAAAACAAGCTCAAGCTGGTCGAGCAAGCCTGGGTCTGGCACTGTCCGACCGCGCGCATACCGTGTGGCCGTACGGAATGAAGCTCGGGTTGGGTCAAACATTAGAGCATCGGACTGAAATTACAGGAGGCCTTGCTCCCCGTCCAGTACTGTCTGGCTAGCATGCCAGCCCGTGTGGCATTCACTTCCCTCCAACCGCTACGTACAAGCTTTACCTGCCGGCCCTGGACGTACTAGCAGGAGGCTGCCTGCATATCCGAGGAGGCTGGGTCACCGTACATCATTTGCAGAGTAGAATCGTCAGGAATCTAGCTAGATGGACTTCGTTCAATGCTAGCGAGAAAGGAACGGTGCGCTTGTGGAGTGCATTAGGTAACAGTTACACTCACTACTACAGAATGATACATCACTATCGCTTCATCTGTGTCGGTTCTTAAGTTTTTAGAAAAAAATGATTGTGATAAATAACATAGGAGGGGTGTTAATAATAATCACTATCGGTTCGAGATTAGAAGTGATTGTGATGAAGATCGAAGACATCACAATCGGTTCTTATACGGTAGTGATAGTGATACAGATGATCATCACTATCGGTTCCACAAAAAAGCGATAGTGATGATTATGTTATCATCACTATCGCTTTCAACAAAGAACCGATAGTGATGTGCAGACATATGTCATCACTATCGCTTTTTGCATGAACCGATAGTGATGATGACATGACATCACTATCGCTTAACAAAGAACCGATAGTGATGATCACAAGATATCACTATCGCTTAACAAAGAACCGATAGTGATGGTCTCAGATAGTGTCGGTTTTAATAAAAACCGATAGAGATAGTCTTGTGGGACATTTTCCATTAAGTAATTTATATGAGTATTAGTGTCGGTTTTAATAAAAACCGATAGAGATGGTCTCTTATTAGTATCATTTTTTAATCAAAAACCGATAGAGATGGTATATATTATTGTCGGTTTTTAATAAAAAACCGATAGAGATAGTCCCGTGGGACATTTTCCATTAAGTAATTTATATGAGTATTAGTGTCGGTTTTTTCAAAAAACCGATTGAGATGGTCTCTTATTAGTGCCATTTTTTAATCAAAAACCGATACAGATGGTCTCATATTAGTGTCGGTCTTTAATAAAAAACCGATAGAGATAGTCTCGTGGGACATTTTCCATTAAGTAATTTATATGAGTATTAGTGTCAGTTTTTAATAAAAAACCGATACAGATAGTCTCTTATTAGTATCATTTTTTAATAAAAAACCGATAGAGATGGCACGTATTAGTGTCGGTTTTTAATAAAAAACTGATAGAGATAGTCCCGTGGGACATTTTCTATTAAGTAATTTATATGAGTATTAGTGTCGGTTTTTTCAAAAAACCGATAGAGATGGTCTCTTATTAGTGTCGGTTTTAATCAAAACCGATATGTATGGTCTCATATTAGTGTCGGTTTTTAATAAAAAAACCGATAGTGATAGTCTTGTGGGACATTTTCCATTAAGTAATTTATATGAGTATTAGTGTCGATTTTTAATAAAAAACCGATACAGATGGCCTCTTATTAGTATCATTTTTTAATCAAAAACCGATAGAGATGGCCACATATTAGTGTCGGTTTTTAATAAAAAACCGATAGAGATAGTCTTGTGGGACATTTTCCATTAAGTAATTTATATGAGATTAGTGTCGGTTTTTCAAAAACCGATAGAGATGGTCCCTTATTAGTGTCGATTTTTTCAAAAAACCGATAGAGATGGTCTCTTAGTAGTGTCGGTTTTTACTAAAAAACCGATAGGGATGTAGAATTATCAGTGTCGGGTTTTACCAAAGAACCAATAGAGATAGATAAGTATTAGCGTCGGTTTTATAAGAAAACCGATGAGATAGAGATGAAATGAGTTGCATTTAAACCTAGCGTCCCTGACTCCCAACCATTTTGTTCTTCGAACACGCCGCCACTCCCCCCCCCGCCACTCCCCTCGGCCCGCCCCTCAAGCCACCCCGCCGCCACTCCCCCGCCTCGACTCCCTCCTCCGAGCGACCCCAAATCGGCTCCCTCCGCGAGAGGCCCCACCGCAACTCCTCATCGCCGACAGAGTAGGAATCGACGCCCACCGCGACTCCTCACCTCCGCGACCCCGCGCGACTCTCTCCCTCCGCGACCCCGCGCGACCCCTGCTGCGACTCCTCGGCCTCGCCCCACCGCGACTCCTCACACCGACAAGAGCAAAGCGGTGCCCCATCACGACTCCTCAAAGACCGACAAGAGCATTTCTTTTTTTGATATACCATGTGATGATAGCCCGGTAATATGAAATTTGATACCTCCTTCACGTTATCTTGGATTACAAACTGATGGTAATCCCACATTCTTCACTTGTACAGTTGCAATTACATCGATACACAAAGGTAAAAGAAGATAAGAAATAAGATAACATAGTTTTCAGGAAAAGAAAATGTTTAGAACTGGAATTTGGTGAGTACCATAGGATAAGCATGATGGGTGATTCATAGGTTTGTGAAATTAGAAATATTTTTTGAAGGAAGGATGTTTCGTTTATGCTTAAGTATCTTCAATGAGTTATGTCAAAAGCTATAACTAAAATTTACAACCTGTAATTGATGAACTCAGATATAGAACATTAGCATTTCATTAGTGTGCGTCAGTTGTAGTAATTGCTAGAGTAAGCATTCGAGTTAAACGGCAAAGAAAACGCTTGATTTTATCAGATCTGGACCGACCCGTAACTAGCAATCAGTAAATGCCGCATGTCGTGTGAACTGCTTACAATCTCCGTGTTAGGTCAGCAAGAAAATTTAGTTTGTTTACATCTATTACTATATTAGTTTTCCATCATTATTTAGTTTGTTCCCCCTTAGTTTATTTATATCTATTAGAGAAAGTTTCCATCTATAAGAGATGGCATCCGTATAAACAGGGAGGTTGTATCCAGAGCTCATTAAGCAAGAAAAGAATGAATTAAAAGCCTTTCCAATATGTCCATCCTAGCATCCCTTCCTAGCCATTTCTCGGTCTCTTTCCTCAGGTCTATTAAGTCGTGGTATTTACTTTCAATGAACTCAGGTTCACGACAAGCTTGATTAATTGAAATATATCTATATACATTCTGAAGAAACATTGCAAGTGCATCCTTTAGGTGAGGATGAATAATGTGAGCACCCCATTCGACAACCCTTCATTTCTGTTCAAAAGAACCCTTATTGATAGTTCGGATAGAAATTCTTTTGCGCTACTATTTTTTTTATAAAAAATGGCTCTATGCTATCCTGAATCACTTTATCTTTCTCCACGCTATGATTTTTTTTATTTTGTTTGCTTGTCAGAGTACCTTAACTTTCTGATGATACCATATCTATGGACTGTCTTATTTTATCTTAGAACACTTTATTCAACTAAACTAATGTATGTGCAGGTACAAGGTGTTGTTCAGGACCGAAGTGATCGAACTGTCGCTACACTTTTTGGAAAGTGGGATGAAAGCATGCACTATGTGATGGGTGATTGATTTGGAAAAGGCAAGGGATCTGAAAATTTTTCTGAGGCCCATTTGTTGTGGAAAAGGAGCAAACACTAATGTGGGACTTTAACCGCCAAAAAAGGAATTAAACGAATATAATGCCTTCAACCTCACAGCTTTTCCTCAAGAAAGAATTTATGACCTCTTGTTAAGCTAGTGTAATTCAGAACCATATTTTGTTTTGTGTTTTATTTTTCTGAAATTGCACGCGAAAGGTGTCATATTACAACCGAAAAAATACCTGTACTTAAACTTCCATGTAACTGGGAGCACCATATCGTCCATTTTTTTACATCTCACAATATTTTTGATCATACATCTGGTAAACATAACTTGCAGGTTTTCTGGCCATACCGGTGATTTTCTTCCAAGTTGTGCAGTTGTTATCTCAACCTTGCGCCTCCGCTATGACAACTATTGATTTCTAGTGACCCCGTAGACGTAAATCCTTCATTATTTTCCCGTTGATGTTGTCATTGCTACTCAGTGCATGCTTTCATCTACTCTAATGCCAATAATTAGTTTTCACCTACTCCTAAATCAGACCATGAAGTTTGCTTATTTGTGGTTGCCTATCCAAAGAGCAATTCTAGTTGAACAGATATACCTAAAGTTATTGTCTTTATTGTTGTTGTAATATGATCTATGTCCTTACAACGGTTTTTACTTTACATGTTATTATTGTGAACGAATGTGATATGTGTATTGTAATAAAGTGTTTATGTCATCTCTATCGCTTCCTTCTGAGAACCGATAGAGATGAGGCGGTCATCTCTATCGCTTCTTACAAAGAATCGATAGAGATGACCCCCTCATCACTATCAGGCAAGAACCGACTATAATAATGTCGTCTCATCACTGTCTAATGACTTTGTGTCGCCACCAGAACCGACTGTGATGACGAAAAAGAACCGATTGTGATGTATATTTCTGTAGTAGTGACTATATATGAACACCAGCGTCTTTCAAACACGTTAATTAGCAGGAGAGCTGCTGGTCGAGGATAACTAGCTTGCATCCTTAATTGGCGATTAACAGAAGAAACTTGGAGGCATATGCACATCTAACATTATAAAAGCCGCGCATGTGTTTAATTTCCACGGAAAGTAAGTTGAGTAGATCCGATCCCAATCTGTGGCATTGTTGGATTTTAGCACAGAAGCAGTCTCTGGGCTCTGGCATTGCCGTGCTTTCGGTGCGGGGGGAAACCTTTCCGTGCCGTAGACGGTCATCTCCGGAACCGTGCGGATCGAAGGACAAAACGAGTTCTATCACTTTTTTTTAGTCCGCTGAGATTTTATAAATTTAATTTTTTTTAAATGAAATTATAAAAATAGCTATATTCTTAACTACAGAAGCATCATCATACAACATCTGTCACGTTCCGGCAACTTAGAAGGAGCTACTGGCCTAACAAAGTTCAAACTCGCGCCGTCGCAAAAAAAAGTTGCCCAGCGCCGGCCACGAATAGGGCCGGGCGTGTTAATTGGTAAGTGTTCGTACGTGGGGACGATTAAAACGCTTCGGTTTAATGCTCAATTCAATCTGTGCACACGCACATACAGCCGCGTACGTTGGTCTTAAGTACGTACATTCATGTCATGCACTCATGCATGCGTGCTTCCGAGTTGCAAGTTGCAACTACAGTTTGTTCGTTCCTTTTCTTTTTCTTTCTTGGGATCTTTTCCAACAACATGCGGTTTGTTGGTCATCCTGTTCGATCGCCAGGAGCAAGAAAACTGCGTTCAGAACTAGCTTGAAACACCACTATAAAACATTAGATCACTGTCGGTTCCAAACTGACATCACTGCCAGATATTGAAACCGGCAGTGATTGGTCGACAGTGATATCGATATCACTGCCGGTTCGTAAATCACTCAGTGAAATAAAAAAAATTATTCGCAAGTCACGATTTTCGCATGCGTGCGATTGCTAGGACTCGAACTCGTGACCTGCTGCTCCGCGCGAACTCCCCTTATCATCTCACTTAACATGCACTTCTCAACTATTATAAGATATATTTTTCTTTTATCCCTTCATATCTGAAAGTTTCAACGATTATTTGAACAACTAAATGACTTCAAGTCAGGGTTTAAAATGCCGACGAAAACCGGTCGGTTTTCGTGCCGAGTCGGTTCGGCAATTAAAACGTTCGGAAAACCGGTCAGATGAACAGTAAATTTAAAAAATTTGAGTAAATATATCAAAAAGTGTCAAATTTTTTTGAAACTTTTTGTACACGGTCCTAAGGCAATCCTAATGATTGTGTAAAATTTTCAGATTATTATCAGATACGTACATTTTTTAAAAATTCTGACAGTGATACTGTCACAATATATACTCTTCAGTTTTTTATTTTCTAGGAGCACAAAATGAAGTCTAATATTTCTTAAACTTTTTTTGTGATGTTATAACGTAATTAAAATGATTATGTAAAATTTTCAGATGATGATAAGATATGTGTATTTTTCAAAAATTCTGAAAGTGCTATTATCATTTATATGCTATTCTGTTTTTGATTTTATATAATTACTAAATGAAATCTAATGTTTCTTAAAATTTTATTACATGATCCTTTGGAAATTTTTATGGTTACATTAAAATTTCAGAATATAAAAATTCTTTTAAATATTTATAAAAATCTGACAATGTCTTTGTTCCTTTTCATTAATTTCTGTTTTGGACTTTTTAGAAGTAACAAATGATTTCAAATATTGATTAAATTTCTCTGAGGTGTTTTATAGATTAATTTGGATTTTTTGTAATTTTTGAATTTTTTTTGCAGTTTGTTCAATTTTTTTTGCATTTTCACAATTTTTACTTCTGTCGTCGGTTTTCGACGAAAACCGACCGAATTTCGACCTTTTCGACCGGTTCTTGATTTTTTTTGAATCAGTTTGACCACATGTTTGACTTTCGCAAACCGACCGGTTTTTACCGAATTTCGGTCGGTTTTCGCGAAAAACCGGTGCCGAGCAAGTAGCGATTTCCGAACTCGAAACGAAATTGTAAACCCTGCTTCAAGTAGAAAAGTTGTCAACCTAGAATGTTTCTCCCGGGGGGGTTTGTGCCGTTGCCTACAGATGTTTTTTTAATCTGGATTTCCTTTTACAACATGGCCTAGAGCCCTAGAGGCCTTTCTGATCGATGTTTGCTTTAGCCGAGAAAGAACCGGCAGAATTGAGATCCCATGTAGTCTCATTGAGATTGCAATATAACCAGTTGCACGTGATTGTTGGCTCAAAAAGCGACGGTTCAGATCTTCTAGGAATAATTTTGAAAAACACGTGCTATTTTTTACTGTAGCATATGTTGTATCAACAGACTATTGGACTCCGAACCATTCGTTGGTTCGATCGGAAGATACTGATGTAACATCCCGCAAAATTAAAAAATAGCCACTACTACATAAAGACTTAAATTAGATGTCTTATCATAGACGGTTTACATCACTGACGGTTCTATAGTGCAACCGTTAGTGACAGCATCACAGATGGTTCTCTTCATGAACCGTCAGTGATATCACAAACTGTTTTAGTTAAAAACCGTCTGTGATCATATCACAAACGGTTTTAAATACAAACCGTCTATGATAATTTCATACACAGACGGTTCTAACTAGAAACCATCTGTGATATGAGTTTAGACCCCTATATAACCATACCGATAGATGGTTCGTAGCGCAGACCCATGCGTTTCGCCTCCCGCAAACCCTAGCGCCCCAGCAATCCTCCTCCTCGATTGGCTATCTCCGCGAGCTCCTTCTCCTCCCCGTCGACTACCGGCCTCCTCCTCCGTGAGCACCTTCTCCTCCGTGAGCACCTTCCCCGTCGGCTACCTCCTCCTCCTCCCGGCCCGTCTGTGAGTTGTGTATGAACCCCTGTAAACTTGGATGGAGGGAGTAATACCTTGCATGTTGGAGATATGCCCCATAAGCAATCGTAGAGATGATTATATTTCCTTATGTTCATGATTAATTATTTTGTTTCTTGAATATTATCATTATTATTTCATAGCAAGTATATGATTTGTTTGTGAAACTCTATATATGGCTTTGTGATGATTATTCTAAAGTGATCCCTAGTCGATAAACATATGAGGACACATATGAATAGACTAGCATATGTATTGGTTGATGACCATGTTTCACGGGTCATAGATATGGAGATATCAAACCAATAATATGGACACATATTGGAGAACATGGAGTTGGATCGACCCACCTTGAGACACTGCGAGAACGTTGTAATATTCTTGTCATTAGTTGGTCTCATATACAATGTGTATGGTATATCCTTAGACTTGAGGTTGGCGTATGTACTCGAGATGTGTAATGACTTACTTAGGGGTTGCCAAATACTACTTCGTAATTGGGTAGTTATAAAGATGGCTTTCGGGTTTGTCATGAAGCTTGCTGCGAAGCATGGTCGATCAAGATAGGATTTGCCTCTCCATTCAACGGAAGAGATATCTCTAGGCCGCTCAAGTGGTCGGATTCCGGAAATGCATGGCCATGCTACTCGCGGTTAAAGAGTTAACTGTAGTTGGGGATTCCAAGTCACGTGATTGAGAAAGAGTGGTCGAGCTAACTAAATAAGGATGATATGTACTCGCCTTGAGTTTGACCGATATCATGAGGCAAAGAGAAATGCATATAACTAAGCATTGTTTAAGTTCGTCCGATGTGATCTTTACATATACTTCGAAGTCGGCATGTCCTGTTAGGGACCGCTAAATTCTGATGGGTTTTAAGTTCTTAATGGGCCTGTAATGTAGAGCCCATTATAGGACGTCTATTTAAAGGGAAGGGGTGTTGGCTTTAGGGTTAAGAGACACAGTAGTAATTCGGAATTCTTGAAACCCTAGCCGCCACCCCTCCTTCGTCCAGAACAGCTTAGCCGGTGCTAGCACTCCGACGCGTGGTATTCCTGCCCTGTACGTGTGGATACCTTGGAGGCGTTGCTGCGAAGCTTCAACGCTAGGACGATCCGCAACCTGTGACGATCACAAGGAGTTGTTGGAGGAGGCGCGATGCTAGTACGATTACATCTACACCACCGCACTACATCGACTCTACTTCCGCTACTGGTCTGCGCGTCCAGTGGTAATTATGTGATCTATAATTTGCAGTGGTTCATTGGTTACGCGATAAATTTTTTTGATTTTTCGCTAGAGTAGCCTACCTATTCACCAACATTGCATGTACGATAGTTAATTCCATGGCAAAATATGGGCAAAAACAGTCAAAAGAAGGTGACATAATTTCATATGCTCTATTGTCATATTAAGCTCTCGATTTGTTTGTGAATATTAACCAAGTAAACAGTAGAATTTCTGTGGAGGCAAAGACTTCTACCACTGTAAAGGCCAAGTATCTTTGCTAACTGGGAGCCTGCAGGGAAAGATGTTTCTTTGAGTACTGACAATGGGCTTAAAAATGTTGATATGATATATAGAACCTGAAGATATATTGGTAAATTATTAATTAGGTCCCTAAGGTAAATTTGATGTCCACTGTAATGTGAGAACTGTCGAGATGCCTAAGAGGTATCACTGCACGTAGTACTAATCATTTGGTTGAGCAAACTAGCGGTCAAGAATGGGCAATAAGTTACCTAAAATTTCACTGCAAAACAACTAATGGCATTGAAATTCCTATCTACGTATAATTTGGAAGAATTTGATAATGTTTGTATATATTATGCCTAATTAATTGACATATACTGAGGTACACGTCAAAATTATTGGTAATATAATTTCATATGCTCTATTGTCATATTAACCCTTACTGTACATTGCAATATTAGGATGTAAATGTATGTACTGTTATTGATAGCTAATTTCATGGATGTTGAGTTCACAATTTGTTGTTGCAGATTTATACATTGTTAAAAGATCCAATGGTTTGTGATAGAAATGACTGAAGTGTTACACATCATAAATAGTAGATACATATTTAATTTCGATGGAAAAAATGAATCTTGCATATTTTAGCTCTTTCATAGTGTCTCCTATTTTGTTGGCTATCTTTTCCATGTGGTAAAAATAGATCGAGGATATGGAAAAGCTGTTAGAAGCTAAACAAAAACTTGAGGTGGAGATCGAACAACTGAAGGGGAAATATGAGATAATAGAAAAGATTTATGAGATGAAACAAGAACTGAAAGACATAGATGATCGCTTGCAAGATATCGAATCCCTTAACACGGCACTCATCAGTAAGGATCGCGGCGCAAATACAGAGCTGGAAGAAGGCAAAGCTGAGCTTATAGAGGTAATATAAAGGTTTCTAGTACTAAATTCGATGTGGTTACTGATAATGTACCAACACACCCTTTTCACAACAACATGATCGCTTTTAATTTGTAAGGATTAAGAGATATGACTAAAGATCAATCGGTTATTGGTGTCAAACAAATCGGTACTGTACTGGAGTTGTGGAACTTCAGAGAGAACTGAGAAGTCTCTATTGCGAAAGGTATGGCACATATGATGGAAGACATGAAAAAACCTTAAGGTTTTTTTTGTCTTGAATTATGAAATAATGTGGTTTCGCAATGTACACTTGTTGATATTTTCGGTATATATCATATTTTGTTAATGTATGGTCACCTGAACTATAAAATATTCCTTATTATATTTGTGGTATCGTATTTATTGTAAGATCTTCTTGTCTTGAACTATGAAATAATATTTTCCCCTAACTCTCTTGGTAGAACTTTCATGATTTGTATCTGTTGTTCGAAATTTTATTTTCCTTAGATATTTATACAATGACATTTACAAGACACAACCAGTTATAGATTTTGCAATTGAATATCAAAACATCATAGACGCATGGAGGCAACAGCTTATCTGATGAGGAGGGTCTTAAAATATGAATATTTGTAGCACTTTTATCACCTTTCTTATTCTAATGTTGATGGATTCCAACGCAAAATCCAATTCCATGGACAGTTCATCATGAAAGTTCATGCTCTGATTTATTTTTTATTTCATCCTCATCCCCGAATGAGAATACCATATGCAGCCCATTTTCAACGAAAATATGATTTCTTTAATGTATATAGAGCCAGCCGGTAAGGTCAACATTGTTCCAATTTGAGGAACAACTGAGCAACTTGTACACACCTGCGGTGTTCAGAGAATACAAGGATGCTTTCTTCAATACTATAGCCTTCCGCATTAGAAATGATCCATATAACTCTGGTCAGTATCTTGTCAAAAATGCGGAACAAAATAAAACGTTCTCATGGTCGCAGCACGAATTCAAATTGGTAGCGGACGAAACTTACGGGGAATACAGCTATGAATGTCGACAGTGGGAGCACACTGGTATTTATTCTTACAAATCATAATTGGCCTGACTTACATATAATACATATGTGCCATGTTAACATGATTTATTAATATACATATAACATATTACTATTATGTTAATGTGTTTTTACTACAGGGCTGTTTTTACAACGAGCATCGAGTATCTCGGTCAGCTTCAAGGAGAAGCATTTCTTACACCGGTTTTTGGATGGCTTCTTCGTGGTCGGCTTCAACGACTTGTTGGAGCTTTACAACCTCAACGCTCTCGACGCCTCAATCATGAGGTGCTGGATATTGTAAGTGTGTGCAATCACTGTCTACATTCATGTAGTACCGATAAATGTCATAGATATATGATCCTTGATTTTGTATATGTAGATACATGAAAATGGAAGCAAAAGCAAGGAAACAATCAATGGATTTCCTCGACCCACACGTGGTGTCCAAGCAAACTATGAATGAAGACTCACTAGTCATCCACGAGTACGTGGAAAAAGTATTGCTGGCTCAATGGGACCAAAAATTCATACTGCTACCCCACAACCCGGAATAAGTGCTTCGTTTAGTTGCTATACTTGTTGATTTATACTATGTAATGCAGCTTGAAGTTATGTTCAATGACCATGGCGACATACCTGTAACAGCCCAAAAATTCAATAAAATAAGAAATACACTATTAAAAATATCCATATGATTATTTGTTATGTTTTCTGATTTTTCCTGAACTAAAGAAATTCTTTTGGCTTTTTCCTATTAAAAGAAAACCAAATAAGCTATAAAGTAAAATGGTAAAATACAAAAAGGTAAAAACCTAAAGACAGTAAAATTCTTAAAAATCTCAGAATCTTATTTGTGCCACTTGCAATGATCTGGCATTAATAAAATAAAATTAAAAGGCAAAGTGATCATGAGAAGAAAAGTAAAAATCTGAACCATAAGATTTGTTCTGGATTTTTCTTACCTTAACCAGAGTTGAAATTTAACCATGCCAACATATTAACCTAACCCAACCCTGGTAAAAATATAAATAATTTACCTCTTCATTTGTTAATTTTAGAAATTCAAAAACAGTCAATCCGAAAAGTTGGAAAATGCAAATGTCAGAATTATCATAAATAAAATATTAAATATAAAATAATGAAAATTTTACAGGAGGTATAAAATATTAATACCAATCCTTTCAAAAAGTTTCATAAAATAATAAGTTTATTTTAACCCTGAAATAAATAGAAATCAGAATCAGCAAAAACTTGTAACAGTGCAATGTCAGATTTTTAATAATACTTTTATTCATCATATTTGTTTGAAAATTTTACCAGACCTTTGTATTTATCTTACCGACCTCTGTAAAAAAATTCATAAAATTCTAGGTTTATCTTTTAACCTAAACTTCCAGTTTTACCCCGGCCTATCCAGAGTTATCCTGAGTTTAATCCTTTGTCTCGCTGACGTGTGGGCCCGCGTGGACAGCTGTCCCCTGCGGCCGACCTCTTTTCTCTCGCTGACTGCCTGGCCCCACGTGTCAGTTTTGTCTTCACCGTTTCATTCCCGTTTTCTCTCGCGTCTTCCTCTGTTCTCTCACCGAGCCGCCGCTCTCTCCGCTTGTCGCCGCTCTCGCGCGCAACACTTCGCCGAGGTCGCCAAAGACATTGCCCGGACATGCCGCCTCTGCCTCGCCAGGCTCTCTCCCGCGTCAGAACGACCGAGAAACCTCGCCAAGCCGCCGCCTTCGCCCCTCTGTCCAAACCCTGTGCCACCGCCTAAATCACCTATATAAACCCCACCAAGACGTCGCAAGCACTCGTGCACTTCCCTGGAAACCCCAGAACTGAGCTAAACCACCTCATCACCGCTCGACGCCCTTTCTTCCCCAGCTCCGGCCAAAAACCCGAAAAGGGGGAAATTGCCCAATCAAGCCACTCGCCGAGCCATTCTCTGAATCATTGAGTTTGAAGCATCCTCATCATCCCAGGAACCTGCCCCCAACCTCAATTTAGCCTCTTCTTCGCCGGTGAGCTCTCCCTCCGAGCTCCTTCTGCCGCCGCCGCAGTTGCACGGTGAGCGCCTTCTCCCGTCATTCATTTTCTTACCCAAACCCAAAAATGGAAACGTGGTGATGCATGGACACTCACCTGGGTGATATTCAGCCTCGGGATGCCTTCGTTTAGCCGTCGCACCGGTGAGCCGTGAGCTCCGCCGCCCCTCTCCGGTGGCAGGCCATCTCCGGCCACCCCTGGCCGAAGCGATACCACCCCTAGGATCGCGCAAGCATACTGAGTAAGGAGGTGGAACCCATTCCACTTTTCCGGCCGTGCTCCGCCGCCGGCAAGCCTCGCAACCGCATTCTCTGCAAGATCACCGGCACGGGCCCCCATGTCGGCCGCGAGTGCCGAGCCAAGTCACGACCCTCTGTCCTACTTGTCACCTGCAGTGCGCGCGTGAGCTCGTGGTCCCGCGGTCACCCACACTCACGCGAGCACCCTCACGCCACTGGGCCCGCCCGTCGAGCCTCGATCTAGCGCACGCGAAAAGGAAAGCGTGCCGGCCATGCGGCGTACTTTCCGTATTTAGTAAAGTTTTTAATTTTCAGAATTATCAAAACCGAATGCATTCAAACTTGAATATCTTTTGAACTAACCAACCAAATGAAATGAAATAAATTTATAAATTCATCTAAAATCATGTAGATTCAGAATATGCAAAAATATTTCAAAATGAACTATGTTTGAATTTCAGATTTAAATTTAAATAAAGAATTTGAAATATGCCTTGTGTAGAATTTTTGCAATTCAATTCCAAATTAAATGAAATAAATTTTGTTAGATTCCATGCTCTATTAGGAACATGATTATGCGAAAATACTTAGGGTGTACCATGGAAAATAATTAAAATATTATATAGGGTAAGAAAATAGTCTAATGATAACAATCCAAATAATTTCAGGATTTAGAATTTAAAAATTCAGAATAATAAAATATATATAGAGTGGTCTCTGAAAATGATAAATAAAGGAAATAAATCAAGAAGATAAGATTTGTTATTGTTGGAACCTAATCGGAAAATATTCATGCAACTTACAAATAAATAATCAATAATCATGTTTGATTTATGCAATTGCTTTTATTTGGCTCTTACATCTGATTCTTTCATTTTATTGGAATTGCCATGTTATTATTATTCGACGTGTAGAACCCGACGAATCTGGTATAGTCGACGATCAGGAATTTGACGTCGAGGAGCATCAACAAGGCAAGCACCCCCTTTGATCATATTGATCCCAGTTTTATAAATGTTTTCATTAAATGTTTTTACTGCATACTTTACTTTTATTAAATTCTGCTATATTTTGGGTATTGATAGTTGTACCTATTGTCACATAGAACTTCCTTGATAAGTATGAAATTATGATCCTTGATAACCCTAGAATAACTTAGACAATAATTGATGTCAATTTGGGTTACTCATACTAGTGTCATGCTTAGCCGTGCTTAATGGAACATAAAACTTTGATATGATTAAAAATGTTGGATATGACATTTATTGGGTATGACCATCTTATGGTTGATATTTTGATCAAAAATGAAAAATAAAACTATGGTTTTGACGCGGGCAATTATTGGCAATAGCCGGGTGTACAAGGGACTTGTACGTAGTGTAGGGTGGAGATTATTGCCCGTGTCGGATTAAGGACCGAACTACGTGTTCGTTAAACCCAAGAATTTGCTGTACAACCACAAGTGCTGGTATGGGACAGTCTTAACCTATTAAGTTGCTTAAAACTAGCTTTGCACATTGGTAGGCTGGAGTAGTACGAGCTTCTTCAGTGACTGGTTGCTCGTAGGGGCGCCCACACCGAGGTGTTGGGAGTCACATTTGCTAATACAACGGTGAATGCCATACTATGGATATGCTTAATCATTATTATGCAGTGACTGTGCAAACATTTACACCATAGTACGGATTTGACGTCAACCGGGCTGGTGCAAAGTTAGGGTTAAACAATGTAACGGTTATGTTATGATCTCTTTGCCGACACACCAAAGGAAGTGTGTTACTGGCCTGGCAAAAGGGGTTGATCATTACTTGTGGGTAAAGCTGTACAACTCTGCAGAGTGTGAAACTTTTCGAAAAGTCGTTCCCGCGGTTATGGGAATCTTGGTGCGCCAGCACTAGTTAGCTGTTTATATTTTCATAAAACTCAGAATTTCTACCTGGGATTGGTAGGAATGGTTTGTGGAAGTGGTCATGATACCCAGGTACTCGCAATTTATTTATGCTTACATTCTGTTACTTTTAATATTAAGCTGTTTTTACTTAAATTCCGTTTTGAAATCTACTATTCTTTATTTACATTTCAAAGTAGCTTTATGCAAAGCAACCATAAGCTTTTCCTTGAAATGGCCTGCATGTATATTAGGTTTTGCAAAAGTCTTGCGAGTACGTAAGTACTCAACTTGCTCATGTTGATGATTTTAGGTGAAGAAACAAATTTCCCCGACGATACATTTTATGACGCAGGATTCGGGGATGTGAACGATGAATTTTACTAGGGTTCTCCTTGTCAGTTGCCTGTGGGGATATTGGGTTAAAGGCATACTACAAGAAATATGTCTCCACTGATATGTTTTTACTTTTGGTATTGTAAGAATATTATGTACTATGCTTCCACTGTAATAATAAAGTTGTGTATGACTGTGGTATCAATTTGTATTTGTGCGTACTAACCACTGATCATGGGACTAGTACTGTATGCATATGGTATCCATTTTTGGTATTAATTATAAAAAATGGGGGCCTTACAATACCTGTGTAGGTTTCACTGGGTTTTACTTGTAATTATACCGAGACAGAACTAGGTAATTTACCTTGATTCCAAAAAGGGCGGCACCCATGACTTGACGCCTATCAAAGATTTACTCAAAGCGTCGTTCGGTGTCTACAAAGCTTGTGGAGGGCCACACAGGAAGAACCCAACAAAGTTGACACATATTTATAAGTTTCCGGTATCCGCTAATACGCAATAATCCTTCACACTACATAATAATACCATCAAACTAATTAACTTATTATATTTTGACAGTGCTACCAGCAGCTAAAGGGCAATAACCTATGTGGATTCTACGTTTGCCACAATATGCAACTTCTCATTGGTTCAAAGAAGACCAATGTAATAGAGGTTTGTCAATCTTGCAACAATTATTTCCACTTGTTAATTTAGATACACACAAGACTTTACTCTTCCAATCAATAGGCTTGGCAATGCGTTGAATCTGCATTGGAACAGACTGACTGCTAGGTATTCGAGGACGACTCTGTGCCTTCTTGATGCGTGAGGTCATAAATCCAAAAGGCAAATGCCACTCAAGCATCACCTGATATTAGAGTTGTGAATTTGTTAGTTACCATATCGATTAATTTGTGAACCATGTGCTGTGAATTTGTGAGTTGTAGTTATGAATTCAATTGGTTATTATATATGTGACTTGATTTCTGAAATGGATGCGTTGTACATTGTATTGTGCGATCGGAGTTTATTTCTGAAATGGATGCGTAGTATAATATATGATTCGAGTTCATTTCTGAAATGTATGTCATAATGTGCTGGTGATGCTCTGTAATGCTTTTGTTTCAGAGACCATGGCTAGTATTTCCTGAAGCTAGCCAATAAATAAAAATAGTAAATCCTAGAAAATAAACATTATAGATGGTTCTTGTTTGGAAACGTCAGTGATGAGGATTACGTCACAAGCGGTTCCAAACAAGAAAAGTCTGTGATGTACCCCTCATCACAAACGGTTCCAAAAAAGAACTGTCTGTGATGATGTATACTTCACAGATGGTTGTAGCCAAGAACAGTTTGTGATGTATCCCCTCATCACTGACGGTTCCTAAAAAGAACTTTCTTCTGAGGGCAATTATTGGCAGAATGCCCGGGCTTGTAGTAGGTATAATAGAGTTTAAGGCAAACTCTCTTTCTTGAGCATTTGTTGATCGGGGTAGTGTCTTCACTCAGACGTCTTTTCTTCAACTGGTTCTCTGGACGAACTTCTCTTGCAACTTCACCACTCACTCTTGACGTTATAAACTTGATTGAGGTAATTTCTGGTATTACCACGGCTGCAGGAAATGCTTGTCTTCTCTGAGGGCATTGATTAGAATAATGACCTTTCTAACGGCATTTGTAACACATATGTACCCATTGTTGTGCTTTGTTGGTTGCAATTGTATGCTCATTATTGTCCTCCTTGTGAATCTCAATTGGACATTTCTTAGGGCACTCCCTAGCCCAACAACCCTCTTCATCACACAAGAAATATGCTGTTGGTGATTGCCACTTACTACTTTCCTGATGAAGGCTGATAGGATCGGAGTGATGCGTCTTTATCTCCTCAAATGATTTAGTATATATGACTGGTATTCTACTTCCTTTTGATAGTTCTTGAGCAACTCCGGCTCGAAGATTCTTTCGTTGATGCTAGGTCACAGCAGTAACTATCGAATCCAAGGGACATTGAGCTGGGCAATGATCTTGACCTTCACAAAAGTAACATGTGATGTTGCTCATAGGACACTCTCCAAGAGGATGGTTTCCCTCACAGCTGGAGCAATTGATTGTATGCTCATCTGAGGTATGTCCTATTTCTCCATAGCGATTGCACGCACAATCCTCTGACTTTTTTGGTTGATAACACTTCAAAGAACACCGTCTTGATATCGAACAAGGTGCAGGGGTAGCATTCTGACCTAAATCCATCGTGATCATACTGTCCTCCAGTGAAGCAAAGAGATAACGAAAAACAGTAACAAACTTGTTCCAAGAGATATTCTGCAGGGTTTCATGGACAGCACAGTACTTCTTCCACCATTTAGCAGCAATTCCTTCTAACAGATAAGAAGCATACAGGATCTTCTCGTCACCTTTACACTTAGCAACGTGTAACTTACTCTCAATCTTCTGTTTCCAAAGGTGAAACATTTCCAGAAAATGTCGACGGACGAGTCTTTATGAATTCTGTTAACCTTGAGTAAGAACAAGAATCATTGGTAGCAGCTTGGGACACTCTGTTGACATTGGCTTGTGTCAGGACCCGAATATGTAAATCCGGACCCTCTATGTATACTGCACTAGTCCAGGATCACGTCAGTGCATACAGGCTTAACATCGATAAATATCACAATCATACACAATGAAAACATTATGAAAGACATCATATATTAAATAATACTAGTTGAATGACCTTAAGGTCAACTTACATGACTATGCCTCGCAAGGTTAAACAACAAATTAAACTGCAGCGAAATGAAAACGTAGATAATCCTCCCAGTATACCATAGGCAACTAACAAGGCTCGCACCCTAAACATTCATCTCCTTCTGGTACATCTCCTCTAGTATGGATACAGACTCCTCAACTGATGATGTTCTTGTCGGCAAGGGTGAGTACTTGAAACACTCAACAAGTTGTGCATAGAATGCAATTCTATGTAACTATATGCAAGGCTTATTCCAAGGAAAAGGCTATTATGGCTATTTTGCAATAAGCAGCATTTATGAACAAAAATAATAAATAGATTGTAAAGACTGTAAAACAAATAACAGTAATAGATAGATTCAATATTTCTCAAGTAAACCCAGTTTCCAATCCTAAGTCAAGTTCCAACCTTCCATATGGCAATCCCGCCATCCCAACCAAATTTTCCATTTAATTAAGCTAACCCTTAACTGTAATTCCTAAGCATTGCTCAATACAGCGAGCACGGCTATTCGAATAGATTTACACTCTGCAGAGGTTATGCACTTTACCCACACGACATGATCGTCTCTTGGTGCAAGATCATTAACACACTTCCTTTGGTGTGTCGCAGAGAGATCACGACGAAGCTTTTACAATGCACTATCTTAACCTAATACTACCCACTAAGGTTTCAACACTGGTGGGTCTGAAAACCACATCCAAGGCCCCTTTCTTGCGCTATGTGAGTTGCTCCATAACTCGAAAACTCACACTGCCATTGATAGTGCCAAGCTAAGGCATTTCAAATTAATCAGCTAGGCTGTCCCATGCCAGACATGTGGTTGCATGATTGACTCAGGTCAAAGGCTTGCAAGGTTAAGTCCTTAAGATGATCGAAGCAAGACTTCCACATACCCTCTGGCCATCGGGCCCACCTTGGCATACTCACCTCTTGCCACTTGCCCCAATCTAAGTGATTACCACCCCAGTTGATTACCAAGCACCACGTGCCATCGACAATTCAATATCGTTGCGTGACATGACTCGCCACTACAACTTAATCTCATTGTGTGATCTCACATGATACACAAGTTCATATCATTGTTCCATATTCCATTAGTCAAGATTAAACATTGATGATTCAAGTACATGTGATGACGTGGCATGGCTAAGCAACTAACACGGTCTAACCATCTCATGTTGATTTTAGTATTAACCAACTATAGTGAACCAATCTAGGGTGACAATAGATCTTGGCATACAAATGACAAGGTAGGGTATAGATCAAATTGGTATAATAGCTAAGTCCCAATTTAATTTAAAACAATTGTACATGTGAAATAACATGCAATAGAATAAAACAATATAACGATTTTATAAACATGGGTTCAACATGATCAAAGCACAACTCACCTTAAAAAAGCCCTTATTCTTGCTCTGGACCTTGGGCTTAAACCGACGGATCTTCCTCGAACACTTCACACAGTTCAACGTCTATGCGAAACGAGAGAGAAAGCCAAATAAATACAAAAAAAGAGAGCAAATGAACTCCAAAAATCAAATAAAATTCACTATTAGATAGATCTCAATTTTATAAATTTTCAAAGATTTGAATCACCTCAATCAGAGCTCGTATGAAGGAGAACGAGCTCGTGGAAGATTCAAAAGTCATAAAAACCTGAAAATTAGAAAATCAATAATAAATCGAATTATCTTTATATTGGAAATTCGATTTATGGCGTTGGCGTGACTTCAGCGTTGATGCGGACCAATCACGTACTGACACGTCTCCTTGGTCCATGCACCCGGTCCACGGACCTCCTCTGGTCCACCATAGACCCGGTGCATAGCGCTTCGATTTCTGCACAGCCACGCGTCGACGCGCCGTTTGTTCACGGGTCAACGCGATCTGCACCACACACTGAGATCTGACGGTCGCAATCTAACCGAGCGATTCACTATTGATCGCAGAAACGTGGCGCTATCGTAGTTGTTCGCTGCTGATCCAACGGCTGAAGAAGCTCGATTCTGACAATGGTAGTGCGGCAGCGCTTCTCTGCCGGACTTGGAGACGAAGATAGCGAAGACGGCGAAGAAGCTACCTCCGGCGACCAAACGGTGGTGGATCTAACGTGTCTTGAAGTGGGGAGTCGGGATCCGGTGCCAACGCGATGAAAACCGACTCGACGGCGGTGAAACCTTGATCAAACCTTGGCGGCGTGACCTTGAGTCTCCGACGAGCTTTCTCGATGGCCACACAATGTCTCGACGGTGAATACTTGGAGCAACAAAAGCGGCATGGTATGGTGATCCTCGGGCCGCGCTCCGATCCTTAAATAGTGACAGATACCGCGTGAAAACCGAAGCCCTACCCCTACACGGCGATGGAAACGTCTCGGACCTAGACTCTGGCGACGGAACGGAGAAGAACTCCCTACGACCGTCCATTCTGCGACCAATGGTTGAGATCCATGATGGCGTGGCGCAATCTGGTCCACTAGCAACAACCGACGGCGACGAATTGAAGATGTCCTTTACTGTTGCGCTAAATCAAAACCGTCCATTCTCAATCCAACGATCAGTGAGATTACGGTTTCACATCTCCTCATCAAATCCTGACCATGCCTTTGCGATCCAATGGTGACTTCTAGAACACGGGCCAAACGGGCCGCACATTGTTGGGCTTGGCCCGACACTGTTATTTATTTTCCAAAGCTTTTGATTTAATTTAATTCCATAAAATAGATTAATTTGTTTAAGGCAATACAAATATCAGGAAAAATTATAAGAAAATTCTCATAAATACTTTGAGATATTTTGAAGTCAAATAAAATATTTTTATCCTAACTTTATATGAACTTTATCATTATTTTAATACTTTTCAATAAAAGGCCAAAAACAAATATATTTAATAAATTCCAATAAAATCTAGAAAAATCCAAATAAATTAGAAAACCCACAAAATACATAAATAACAATAAAATAATAATAACTTTTCTTTTAGAGCAAAATTTGAGATGTTACAAACCTTTCCTCCTTAACAGAATCTCGACCCCGAGATTCAGGACTAACTAGAGAATAGGCTAGCAAACTCTGACTTCAAATCCTTTTTACGGTCCTAGGTAGCTTCATTCTCTTAATGATTGCTCCATTGAACTCTGCAAAACCGAATAAACTTATTCCTGATCTTGCACTCCATCACATCCAAAATTTTGATTGGCTGCTCTTTGCAGGTTAGGTCCTCCTGCAGTTCAATTGCCTCTAGCGGCGTCTGCTCTATCAGAACTCTGAGATATTTCTTAAGTTGGGACACGTAAAACACATCATGCACTCCTGCCAATGACTGCGGCAATTCCAACTGATATGCAACCTCTTCTCGATAGCTCAAAATCTAAAAGGGACCAACATATCTTGGCGCAAGCTTCCCTTTAGCGTGAAATCTTTTAACACCATTAAGAGGGGTAACTCTGAGATACACAAAATCATCTGGCTCAAAGCTCAACTCATGACTACGATTATTAGCATAGCTCTTCTGCCTCGACTATGCTATCCTCAAGCTCTCTCTGGTCATAGTGATTTGATCCTCAGCTCCTTTGAGAATATTAGGCCTAAACACCAAACGCTCTCTCCTGTTTCATTCCAATTCAACGAAGTACGACAAGCACGATCATACAAAGCATCAAATGGTGGCATTTGCAAACTAGCCTGATAACTATTATTATAGCTGAATTTTGCATATGGCAAACATTTATCCTATGACGTAGCATAAGCTAATGCACAAGCTCTCAGTATATCCTCCAAATTATGATTAACTCTTTCCTTCTGACCATTTGTTTGCGGATGAAACACTGTACTAACATAAGCCTAAGGGCTATGCAACACATACTGCACACTCAACAATCAAGGAAGAACCAATTCAACCTATTCACATAAAGCTACCACCTAAATGGACAACACTCCTATCTTACCAGACGCGACTCCCACACATGAGTCTCAACTGGCTACTCGAGGCACTGGGTCTTCTATATTCTAGAGCACATCATTGATCTACTCTTCCTTGAGCTCAAAAATTTCTTTCTATTATGATCTTCAGGGTTGACAGCAAACACTCGATGCTCTCTCCTAAGATATGGTATATCGTTTTCTATTCAAGACAGCTCAGGTAAGATTTTAACTCGATCTAGCAAGGCAAAGAGAAAGAAATTTAAGCAAAGGGGATATAATAGAAGAATGAGATAAGTCAAGACCATATTATCCCTTCAGGATAAATCTTTATTAGAAAAATAATTTTGAAGACCCTAAAGAGACGACCAAACTATCTAGGGCCATGACCTACAGTTAGTATGGCTCTGATACCACCTTTGTCGGGAATCGAATATACAAATTCGGACCCTCTGTGTATACTGCACTAGTCCAGGATCACGCTAGTGCACACAGGCTCAACATAGATGAATATCATAATCGTACGCAGCGGATACATAATAAAAGACATCATATATTAAATAATACTAGTTGAATAACCTTATGGTCAAACTTACATGAATATGCCTCTCAAGGCTGAATAACAAATTAAACAACAGTGGAATGAAAACGTAGATAAACCCCTCAGTATACCACAGGCAACTGACAAGGCTTGCACCCTAAACATTCGTCTCTTCATGGTACTCTTCCCCCAGCACTGGTGTAGGCTCCTCAACTGGTGATGTTGTTGTAGGCAATGGTGGGTACTTAAAGCACTTAACAAGTTGTGCACAGAATGCAATTCTAACATAGCTATATGCAAGGCTTATTCCAAAGGAATGGCTAATATGACTCTTTTGTAATAAGCAGCATTTATGAACAAATACGATAAATAGATTTTAAAGACAATGAAATAAATAATAGTAATAAATAATTTTAGTATTTCTTAAATAAACCAAGTTTTCAATCCTAAGTCAAGTTCCAACCTTCCATATGGCAATCCTGCCGTCCCAACTAAGTTTCCATTTAATTAAGATATCCCTTAACTTTAATTCCCGAGCTTTGCTCAAAACCGCGAGCACGGCTATCTGAATAGATTTACACTTTGCAGATGTTGTGAACTTTACCCACACGACATGATCATCTCTTATTGCTAAGCTATCAACACACTTCCTTTGGTGTGTCGGCGGAGAGATCATGACAAAGCCTTTACAAAGTTCTGCCTTAACCCAGTACTACCCACTGAGGTTTCAACACTGAATGGTTAAACCACCACAATAGAGCCCCCCTCTTGTGCCATGTGAGTTAATCTGTAAATCCAGGACTCACACAACCACTAATAGTACCAAAGCCAAGACATTGCAAATTAATCAGCTAGGCTGTCCCATTCCAAACTTTTGGTTGCATGATCGACTCAGGTCAAAGGCTTTCAAGGTTAAGTTCTTGGAATAACCGAGGCAAGACTTCCACATACCCTCTGCCCATCGGTTCCACCTTGGCAAACTTGACCCTTGCCACTTGCCCCGATCTAAGTGATTACCACCTCGGTTGGTTACCAAGCACCATGTGCCATCAACAAGTCAACATCATTGCGTGACATCCCTCGCTACTACAACTCAATCTCATCGTGTGACCACACATAACACACAAGTTCATTAACATGTTCCATATTCCATTAGTCAAGATTAATCATTGATGATTCAAGTACATGTGATGACATGGCATGGCTAAGCATTTAACACGGTCTAACCATCCCATGTTGATTTTAGTATTAACCAACTATAATGAACCGATCTAGGGTGACAATAGATCATGGCATACAAATGACAAGGTAGGGTATAGACCAAAAGGTATATTAACTAAGTCCCAATTTAGATTGAAACAATTGTATACTTGAAATAATATGTATCAACATGATCAAATCACAAATTATCTTAGAAAAGCCCTTATTCTTGCTCTGGACCTTGGTCTTGAGTAGATGAATCTTCCTCGGATGCGTCACACAATTGACGTCTACACGAAATGAGAGAGAACACTAAATAAACACCAAAATAGAGATAAAAAATCTCTAAAAATAAAATAAAATTCACCATTAAATATATCTTGATTTTACAAATTTTTAGAAATTTGAATCACCCAAATCCGAGTTCGTATGCAAAAGTTATAGCTATCCAAAGTTTGAATAAATTCTGAAAATACTGAAAATAAAAATTCTGAATTTCCCGAATTATTTTTATAAAGAAAAATCGCATTATTACGCTAGTGACATGTGGACCAATCACGGGTCACCACGTTGCCTTGGTCTATAGACCCAATCCACAGAACCTCCTCTGGTTCACCGTGAACCCCGTGCACGGCGCTTCGGTTCCCGCACTACCACACGTCGACACGCCATTGGCCGAACCGAGCGATGCGATCTAACCCACACAAGCGCGATCCAACGGTCATCAATCAAAGCATACGTGGCGAAATCCCGACCGCTTACCTCTGATCTAACGACTGACGTTACCGGTGGCGTTTGTTGCTGATGCTGTGGCGCGACACGATGTTGGTGGTGCGATGAATATCCGACGGCTCCCGAGCTTCCCGACGGGGATGGCGGCATGACGTCGCAACTCCCACCGGACTCGAAGATGACGACCTCGGTGAAGGTTCTACGGCGACGGAACGTCGACGAGTCTCCACGGATCTAACGAAGCGTGACACGGCGACCTCAGATTTGGAACCCAAACGGCGGATCGTGGCTTGATGGCGGCAGAAAACGAAGAAGGCGAGTGACGGCGCTTCCAAAACTTCGGCGAGCTAACGCGCGACAACGACGGTGGCACTGGCGACGGCGGTTAGGGTTACGGATGCGTGATGGAACGGCGAACGTCGGGGGTCACCCACATGTTAAATAGCCTCGGCGAGCGCACGAAAAAGGAAACCCTAAATCTATGCGGCGGCAGCGAATCGACGACGAACTCGGAGTCCCGATCGGAGACGACAACCGTGGACGAACGGCCAAGATTACTCCCGAGACGATACGATACGATCCATTCTTTCCAAATCCAACGGGCGCGATCTATCCTTTCCTAAACCAACACAACTCAATCGGCACCGCCCGATCTTGATCCAACGGCTCGCAAGCGCTAGTGTTTCCGACCCCATCCTCAAATCGCAGGCGTTCCTTCGCTATCCAACAGTCGATCCAAACTAACGACGTGGCTTGATGAAGTCCGCGCGATGAAGATCCTACGGCCGATAGCCTCGATACGGCGACGTAATAAACGCAGCAAGCACAAATGTCAGTCACAAGACGATCTTCGGGCTCCGCCTAGCATCTTCAGAACGGTTTTTCCCGAGTTAAACTTTTAAAATAGTTACAAAAATTATTTTAATTTGTTTTAGGCTATAAAAAATATCAGGAAAAATATCAGAAAATTCTCATAAATACTTTGAGACAGTTTGAACTCAAATAAAATATTTTTGGCAAAATTTTATATACTTATAATTAGTTTTCACCAAAGGTCAATATACTTAATTTAAAATAAATTCGAATAAATTCTAGAAAAATCCAATAAATTCATAAAAAATCACAGAATGCATAAATAACAATAAAATAAGATTATCGACAAATTTTCGGATGTTACATATGCTCATGAGGCTTAAGTGATTCGGGTGGGTGGCACATATTCAGATTCGGGTGACGAGTTTGAGGCAGTCGTATCCAAAAGTACTACCCGATTGCTATCCCTGCCTATGATAACGTTTGTAGGAAAAAAGTCCATAAGAATTAAAATCATTCAAAATTTCTTTAAATATCCTACAATCTTGTTTGCACCAAAATTTGGCAAGCTTGGTCAAAATCGGCAATAAAGTCAAAGATACGGAATTAACGGACAGGATGGAAAGGTTTCGAGATATTTTGGTAACTGCAAGATTTTTAAGAAAAACAACCGTCCGAGATAAGGCCGATACAGATACGGACTTGAGGCGTGTTGTAACAGGACACGATCGGCCAAAGGTATAAAAGAAGGTCCAAAGCGAACTGCAAGATCATCATAAACACAATACAATCAACCAGTTTTTACTTTCTTCCTTCCTGTCGACTAGGAGTAGCTTTTGTAGTTTAGTCTTTGTAATCGATCTTGATCAATAAAGTTGCGCATCGCCGATTGTTGATCTTCTTCAATTACACCTCAGGTTTGATTTATTCTGATTTTGTTGCGCATCGCCTTCTTCAGAATCGATCTACCTTTATCCCCTGATTAGCCTTAATCGGCTAATTAGACTTGCCTTGTTACTTTGATCTTAATCGGCTTTAAGCTGATTGGGTCTAAGCCGATTGATCGTTATGATCGGCTTTTGAGTAAATTTTATATTTTACCTTGTCGATTCTGAGTCAAATCGACCGCACGCTCTTGAACTGTGTTCATCCGTGTCTTCTTTATCGTAAACCCTACTTCAAGTTTTTGACCCCAACACACTCTTGGCACGCCCGGTGGGACCCGCAATGTCTTCATCAGGGAAGTCAATTCCGCCATCAGATCTCAACGCAGAGGCTATAATCGCCCCAACAATGGAAGATTTATCTGCAGAGCAACGTCAAGAAATTGAAGCTCGTAAAGTCGCTACCGAAGAAATGATGTCGAGTCGTTATCGTAAAACTAGACGTGGCATCACTCAAAAATCCGCCTTGCCGACGGTCAACGCCCTGGGAGAAGCGGGCGTAACAGAACAAGTAAGCCGATATCTGCCTGCTCAAGCCGAATTATCGGCTATGATTAATCCGTCTGTGCACCACGCTTTAATAAACCAATCATCGGCTCTTGTGACAACACTTAAGCCGATGATAGCGAATAGCGTTAAATCCATAGCCCAGGAATTAGCCTCGTCAGGAAGTCTGCTTGACCCATTGCAAGCTTTGCCAAATTATCCTATTTTTTCAGTATCACAAAACACGCAGAGTACAATGGCTGATCCTAAACCATCGGCTATAACCTCACCCCAACCATGATGCCCACACAACCCACGGTTATACTACCTAGGGACCCTCGGTTAAATGGGGTGAACCATTACCACGCCTATACCGACTCCGCTAAGTTAGATGCATCAAGCAATTTGTCACGCGGCTCGTTTCTCGCTTTCCCCAATCGGTTTCACACGGTAGATTGGCTCAGAGATTCCTACAAGAACCCACCTGCTAAGAAATCCAGTCCACACAGGGGTAGTAACATACTCGAACCATTTGTCCCAAAGGTTTAACCTCAAGTCGACGTAATCGGCACGAGCAAGATGATCGCCAAGACCTACAGAGGACAGCGTACTGGCAACCCGAGCTCGCACTCGGGGCGAGCGCCGATTATGACAGATATTATCAAGGGTCTGCTATGGCCGATAATGCTAATTGGGCCGATCAGATCTCTGTCGTTTTGAGGGACCAATTCGGCATACAACCAAAAGGAAAGGTTATCGGCTATAGAAAGCCGTATCCCGATTACATAGATCGCATGCCCTACCCTCATAACTTCAGAGTTCCAGACTTCGCCAAACTCTAGGAATGATTCTATCACCACCCTGGAACACGTTGGACGCTTTATGGAATGATTTGGAAAGCCGATTTCATGAATACTTCTTTTCAGACAGTTTGGAGCTCAGGATTTCAGATCTAAGTTCTGTACGCCAAAAGTTTGGGGAATCCGTGACGGATTACGTCAAGAGATTTAGAGAAATTAGGAATCGGTGTTTTAGCGTCACACTGCCTGACAACCAACTTGCCGATTTAGCATTTCAAGGTTTGATTCCGCCGCTTAGGGAGAAATTCGGAGGCCAAGAATTCACCGACCTTAGCCACTTATTGCATCGCTTATCGGCCCAGGAAAGCCGATTCACTGATAATGTGTTCAAAGACAGATTTAAAAATAGCAATAACAAAGAAAAGGACAAGGCTAAAGTCAATATGGTTGAGTATTGTCCAAGTGACTCATCGGAAGACGAGGAAGCAGAAATAAACATAGCCGAATGGGTAAAAGGATCCAAAAGTCCTTAGTCCATTTCTTGGCTTAAGCCGACTATAAATAAGTCGAGGTTAAGTACTCTTCGATGTTTCTAAGTGCGATCGTATTTTTGATTTATACGCAAGAAAAGATAATATGATTGCCGAGGGGCATGTGATACCGTCGCGATGAGATCAAGAAACGCAGTATTGCAAGTGGCATCATTCTTATTCGCATAACACTAATGATCGCAATATCTTCCGTCAACGATCCAATCGCTATTGAGGATGGTCGGTTGAAGTTTGCTGATGAGCCGACCATGCAAGTTGATGTTGATCCGTTTCCCATCAACATGGTATAGTGTTCGGCTAAAGGAAAAGAGCCGATGCACGACGAGAAGAAAAAGGATCGACAAGTCAACATCCAATCAAGCTCGAACAAATATCAAACATCGAAGATTACAATCGGCTCTTTACAAATAGAAGCCGATCGTGAAGGAAAAATTCAAGAACCATCAAACCCAAAGGGAATCCTCTGGTAGGTAAATGGTACAAAGCAGAAAAGTCTCCATTAAGGCAGCCAGCGAAAAGGTCAGGACCAACATTTTTACAATTAATGGAGAAATACGAGAGGATGAATAGCCGACCACGGTATAAGGCTCGCCGGTCGGATAACTTGTACCGCACCAAGAATGTGGAGAGGGCACATAGAAGGTGTCCCTTTTGGCGCTTTCTTTGGAAAGAGGAGTAAGCGTTGCCATCACCATACACCTGCCCGATGGAACATTATCCCCAAGACGATTGGCCAAGGCAATCGGCTAGAGATAGGCTGTCTGGGCTGATTAGAGAGCAAGGCGGTGATGAAGGCCCGTCCACGAGAATATCCAAACCAGATCAAGAATCGAGCCAAATCAAGACACACAAGCCCGCTTCTAATCAAGAAGATTTGGCTGGTCAAATACGGAAGCGGTGGAGCCCAAACCTGGTGGTGTCCATCCGCCCGAGCCGACCAAACGATGACGGCTTCAGAGGCTAAGGGCGCAAGAAATCCGTGAAGCCGATGCCGAAAAACAGAGAGACGAAACGTTTAATGAACTTCATCCAATCAAATGCGTCAAGAAAGAGTGGAGAAGAAAAGAACAAGCCGAAGAAGATTTCGAATCGGTGATGACTTGATTCTCCCATGATTCGATGACACCCTCCCATGGATATTAACATGGTGTTCACGTTGCCGGCTGAGTTCAAAATCAGAAACGAATCGACCGAAAAAATTGTTGCTCAGTTGTGTTCTGGCGTACAGAGTGCCATATTCGAGAAACCTAAAGATGATCATCGGCATCTGAAGCCATTGTATCTAAAAGGATACATAAATGGCAAGCCGATATCAAGAATGCTGGTAGACGGAGGGCCACGATGAACGATGCCGCATACGACATGCAAAAAGCTGGGTAAGTCTGATGAAGACTTAATTAAAACTAACATGGTTCTAAACGACTTCGCAGGCGACCCCACGGAGGCAAAGGGTGTCATGGTCACAGAGCTGACTGTCGGTAGCAAGACCTTGCCGACAACGTTCTTTGTAATCGATGCCAAAGGAAACTACAACAGACTACTCGGTCGGATTAGATTCATGCCAACCTGCGTATTCCGTCGACCATGCATCAAGCGCTTATGCGATGGAACGGAGAAGAAGTCGAAGTCGTCACAGCCGACACATCGGCCCATATCGCCATGGCTAACTCTGACGCGAATTGGCAACACGAAGAAGCTGGCTGCATATCGGGAAAGGCACTGGACGACTGCTATTTCATCTGTGTAAGCAAATCAGGACTCATGCCGATCAGTGTCAAGCCGGGCACTTTTGATCGAGCAAATGAAGTGTTACGCCGATGGGGACAAGAAAAGCGCTAAAGGGGTTGCAGGATAAAATGCAAAGCTATCGGCAAACAACGGATAGCTACGAAGCCATAGAAGACTTTGAAGAAATTGAAAAGTTAGGTCAAGATTTTACATCCACCGATTTTCTTGAAGAAGTAGATATAGGTAGTGGTGATAGAAAAAGACCAACTTTTGTTAGTGCAAGTTTAGATGTAAAGTACAAAGAAAAACTGATAAAAATCCTTAGAAATTATAAGGATTGTTTTGCTTGGGAATATCATGAGATGCCCGGATTAAGCCGTCAGCTGGTGGAACATCGGCTACCTATAAAATCGGGCTATCGGCCATTTAAACAGTATCCTAGGCGTTTCAATCCAGCCTTGTACCAAATTATAAAAGAAGAGATAGAACGGTTGTTGGAGGCAAAATTTATCAGGCCTTGCCGATATGCGGAGTGGGTTTCCAACATTGTTCCTGTTATGAAGAAAATGGAAAGCTTCGAGTATCGTCGACTTTAGAGATTTGAACAAGGCGACGCCAAAGATGAATATCCGATGCCAATAGCCGATATGCTCATCGATGTCGCGTCGAGGAACAAGATCATAAGTTTTCTAGATGGTAATGCCGGTATATCGGATACTCATGGCGAAGCGATATACCAAAGACGACTTTCGATGTCCTGGTGCAATAGGATTGTTCGAGTGGACGGTGATGACTTTCGGCTTGAAGAACGCTGGAGCAACATATCAGCGAGCAATGAATCTGATCTTTCATGACTTAATCGGCCACATTGTCGAAATATATATTGATGATGTAGTAGTAAAATCCATGAAAGATTTGCAACACTTGGCGATTTAGAAAGAGATTTTAGAAACATAAGATCGCACGGTCTAAAGATGAATCCTTTCAAGTCGCGCGTTTGGCGTGTCGGACCGCTTCTGGGCTTCATGGTTCATGAAAGGGAATTGAAGTCACCAAACGAGGGTCGAGCTATAGCCAATACCGAACCACCGACATGCAAAAACGAGTTACAAAGTTGATCGGCAAAATTAACTATCTCCGTCGGTTCATCTCAAACCTCTCGGAAGGATTCGTGCTTTTACTCCGTTGCTAAAATTAAAGGACAATAAAGAATTTATATGGGAGCCGATCGTGAAGGCTTTCGACGAAGTTATAAGGTATTTGTCCAACCCTCCGGTTTGTCAGTGCCTCAAAGGATCCCTTCAGGGCTATATGTTTCAAATTAGAAGATACTATTGAGCTGTGTTAGCACAAGAGGTGCATGGTAAAGAAAGGGTTATCTTTATTTAAGCCGACGGTTGCTAGACCCGTCAGTACCCTTTTATCGAAAAACTATGTTTATCTTTGTACTTCTCGTGCACAAAACTAAGGCACTACATATTAGCATCGGCCTGTAATGTAATATGCAAAACCGATGTTATAAAATATATTTTGTCAGCTCCTATCCTGCGAGGTCGACTTGGCAAATGGGCTTACGCCTTGGTTGAGTTCGACTTATCATATGAATCGGCCAAAGCAGTCAAAGGACAAGTATTAGCCGATTTTATGACAGGACATGACACAACAAACTTATTCTTGGTCGCGCCATGGCAACTGTTCTTTGACGGGTCAGTATGCGGGGAAGGTGATGGTATCGGTATTGTACTCACCTCACCCAAAGGGCATAGCTTTGAATTTGCATTCCGGCTAAATAGCCGATGCTCAAACAACCAGGCCGAGTACGAAGCGTTACTCAAAGGCTTGCAATTGCTGGAAAATATTGGGGTGAGACTGTTGAGGCATATGGTGATTCACTGTTGGTGGTGCAACAAATAAAGGGAGAATACCAATGTCGAGATAAAGTGCTACTGAAATATTTAGAACAATGTTTCGAGATTATCGGCTCTTTTACATCATTTTCTATCGGTCATGTTCCTCGAGAATTGAACGATAGAGCTAATGCTTTAGCTCAGCAAGTATCAGGATATAAAGATTACGGCCGAAGTCGGGAGATCGAACTGTAGACAAAGCGATCATGTGCACGATATTGCCGATTGGAGAACGCAGATAAGAGATTATCTAGTCGATCCATCAAGCCGACGTAACAAAGATACGGCAACAAGCGTTGAAATCGTCGTCATGGACGATATACTATATTATCGGACTATGGAAGGTTTATTGTTAAGATGTCTTGAGGCCGAAGAAGCACGGGTGGCAATGGGTGAAGTACACGAAGGCATTTGTGGTTCTCATCAATCGGCACATAAGATGAAATGGATGCTCAGACGAACAGGTTATTTTTGGCCGACGATGCTAGAAGATTGTTTCAAGTATTATAAAGGATGTCAAACATGTCAAAAGTTTGGCAACATACAACTAGCACCAGCATCGGCTTTACATCCAATTATCAAACCTTGGCCGTTCAGGGGTTGGGGAATAGATATAATCGGCCAAATATTTCCTGCTTCGAGTAAAGGCCACAAATTTATCTTGGCCGCAACCGATTACTTCTCAAAGTGGGTCGAGGTTATACCACTTAAAAAGGTAACCAGTGTTGAGGCGATTCGTTTTGTGAATGAACATATCGTCCATCGGTTTGGAATACCGCAAACAATCACGACCGATCAAGGTACGGTATTCATGTCTAACGAGTTTGTGGTTACGCAACGAGTCTAGGGATCAAATTGTTAAACTCTTCGCCATATTACGCTCAGGCTAATGGACAGGCCAAGTCGTCTAATAAAACACTGATCAAGTTGATCAAAAGAAAAATTTATGAAAAGCCAAGGAATTGGCATTCAACTCTATCGAGTCACTTTGGGCCTATCGGCTATCGTATCACGGGCGGCGAAACTTTCACCTTATCAATTGGTGTATGGACAATAAGCCGTTCTACCCGTGGAAATTAACATTGAGTCGATACGAGTAGCTAGACAAAATGGTTTGTCGGCTCAAAATTACAATGATTTAATGATCGACAACTTGGATGAGTTAAGCGAGTTACGTTTGTCTCGCTTGATCGGCTTAAAAGAATAAGATCGAGTTGCAAGGGCATACAATAAAGGGTCATGCCTAAGTCTTTCGATCAAGCCGATTTGGTATGGAAAACAATATTGCCTGTTGGTTCTAAGGATAACCGATTTGGAAAATGGTCACCTACGTGGGAAGGGCCATACAAAATTAATCGGCTAGTCGGCGAAAACTCGTACTTACTAGAAACACTAGAAGGATATGTATTGCCAAAAGCTATTGACGGGAAATACTTGAAGAAATACTACCCTAGTGTTTGGATTGGAGCCTAGGCGATTAAAAATCATGTTGAGCCAAGATTAACACGATCTCGTTAATCGGTTGAAAAGATTGCAAACTCGGAAGATATAAGCAGAATATAAATCGGTTAAACAGCCGATTATCAACATAACAAGTTACAAGCATTCAGGACAAGTGTTTTCAAAAACAACCAGCAAAGTTTTACAGATTAGAGGTTTAATATTGGATGCCCGATCCAGGAAGAGCCGACAGAGCACCCGCTGCCTTGGCAATGATGTCTTGAATCTCGTTTAGAAGGTGTTCATCATCCTTGGCATTCCCGGGCACTGGCTTCACCTTGGCAGATTGCTTGGTCACATTTTCAACAGCCACTGCAATGCTAAGTTTTTGCTCCTTCAGCTCCGATGTAGTGGTCTCCAAGGTTTGTTGGCCTTCTCCGATTTGTTTTTCAAACTTGGCCAACTCTTCCAAGAGGAGTTTCTTTGTTTTTTCCAATTTGGAGAGAGACTCCTTGGTCGATTTAAGACGTTGAGCACCAGTATCAAACTTGCGCTTTTTTGCCTTGGCATCAGCAACCAAATCCTCTAAAAGCTTCTGATCAGCCTCTTGGGCTTCACGTCGCTGGATTCGATTTTGCGCCTCCACTTAAAATTTTCTATCATCCAAGTGACATACGTTGAGGAGGGCTTGCATTGCTTCCGAGGAGATCGCTTCAACGACGACCATAGCATCCTTATCGGTTGATTGTTAGCCAAGATCTCCGATTGCGGTTGCATCACAAGTTTGAAGAGCTTGTCAAGCGCTCTTTCATGCCCGGGCGGAGGTGACGACACCGATGCCTTTTCGACACTTGAAGGATTTTTCTAATTTCGCGTTATAGTCATCGGTGGCCATGATCTCGGGTCGTCAAGATCGCCAACGAAAATCCAAGCAAGTTTGTTGGGTCCGATAGTTACGGCAAATCGGTGGTCGTGCGAGTTGAGTCAACCGGCGTTGGGGTTGGCGATCGAAATATTCGGAAGATCGACTAAGATCTTCGCGACTTAGGCGGTGCGTTGGCTAAAGGAAAATGAGACAAAGGGTGAGCCAATGCATTAAGATACATAAGTCATTATACAAGGTATTGTAACTTACCTCCCCAATAGCCGATGCATGTGGCGAACTCTCGCCGCTTTGTTCTTGGGGCTTGGGTCCTTTCTTCGCTGGAGCCTTGTTATACTTTGCCTTTTTCTTTTCTGGAAATACAAATCGGATAAAGGTTAGTTTAAGGTAGAGGAGGAAATGGTACGAGCCGATTGTATTTGCACTTACTTGGTTGTTTTTTCTCGATGTCCGATAAGGATGGACTGTGAACCCCTAAAGTGCCAGAGGTATAGCCCGTAAGGCCAGTCGATTGATGCGCCCTCTTACCCTGGTCATTTCCCGATTCGCTAGAGAAAGGCTTTTTGCCAACATCCTTAGTCTGCAAATATGCAAACGATGTAAAGTGGTTAGAAAAATGCATCTGGAAAAAAGACCGATGCACAAGATAAAATTATTCAAGCCGATACCTTATCTACTAGACTTGTGTTAGTATAACCCGATGAGCTAGCTTCACTGCTAGAATCGTTGTTAGATACTAATGATGGCTTTGGCAGATTTGGAAAAAATTCTTTGATTATAAATGATGGAGTCTTTTCCATGTACAAACACTCTGCAATAGCCGACCACCATGTTGTGAAATCCCCTGCTCTGCGAGCGTTCAGATGAAAGTGTGGGAGACTGCGAAGTTGGAGCTCGTCGGCTAACTCCAAGACTAGCCTCGCCGATGTGGCATTACGAACCCTAGCTCTGGGTTGAAGCCGATCCAGGAGTGGCAAACTTGGAATCACCGCCAAATCGAGCTGTCTTGCATATCTTGAAGGGTGGTAAAACTCGTATGAAGGTTGGAATGTCCGATTCGAGTATGAAGGCCGACATGGAAAATGCACGAGAGATGAAAATTTATATAAGTCCAAAGTCTCCCGAGGCATCGAGAGACTATCGGCTTCGGATGAAGAAATGAAGGCCAAAGAAAATCGTCATGAGACCATAACAAAAGAAATCTTGCTGCTTGAAATCTTCGGTGTTCAATTGCAAAAAGAATGACAGAAATCTTCTGCAGCTATCGGGGAAGGTCCTTGTCTCATTTCTGGAGCACATCATAAATCTGTCACCAAAAGATCGGCATTCTCTAAATTGAATAGGAGCCCTTCCGTATATCTTCCTTGGAAAAGGAGTATCGTCGACTGAATCCAAGTTAAAAGGACAGGTGAATAAACAAGACACCATATTTGTATGAACCACATTGGGCCACCTACGTTACCGACGGTGAATTTTCTAAAACCCGTATAAAGCCGACTCCTTATTATGTAAAGCATCTGATACACAAAGACCCAAGAAGATTTTTCCTAAAGCTAGCCGATGACCCTCAATAAGTCGCTCTGCTATCACTTGATATACCCGAGTTGGTCCAAGAGATGCTCCACGTAACAAAAAGCGGTCTAGCCATAGGTTCAAGAAGGCAACGTGCTCTTCGTCCGACACTATCCCATTAACTTTATTGTTGTTTTGATATATTTCACCCATCCTTCACCCTTGGATTTAATAAGCTTATACTTGGGCTTGGCATCGTAAGTTTACACCGGTCCCCATCAGTCTCAAGCAACACAACAGGCCACATCCAAAAGAGTTGGGCGATGGGACCAGTCTTGGAACAAAAAGCATTAAAGCGATCGACCAAAAATAACGTGTAGTGGCCACTAAGGGCTCGTTGGCTTGTGGTCGGCTAAGGAAAGTGAAACACATTCAGCTATGCCCATTCTTTCCCATTCACTCCTCTTTTGGGCTGCTACCCTGATAAACCAATTTCTCCATACTTTAAGAGCTGTCGGCCAAGCCCTGAAACTCTTATTCCACCCTCTATGTTATGACCAAAGAACCGCCAGGTAAATGGGGAACTTCACAGGTTTGTTACAAGATGAACGCCTAGATTTCCCAATGGACCCAAAAAATATTGATCGTTGCTGTGTGGAATCGGAATAAGTACCTGGCTAGGGTCCATTGTAGCCGATGAAGGAAGATTGATGAGCTAAAGGATTGCCTCAGGAGTACTTCAAACGGAAAGCTTAAGCCGATTGCAGATGATTCAAGAGCTTGTGCGCATGAAGAATGACCAAGGTGGGGGCCGCATTTTATAGCGTGGTGAAAATTTGAAGCCGCGGGAAGTGAATCTCAAAAGGCGCGAGCAGTTAAAACGCACTACTCGCATGTCAGAGAATTACGGCGCGAATAAAGTAGCAGTTATTGAGTGAAGTTCAACGGTTAGCCGATTGGAAAAGCCGATAAGTGAAATTTTTAACAAATGATAAGTCATCTCTCAAAAATGAGGGGCATATGTTTGCACCAAAATTTGGCAAGCTTGGTCAAAATCGGCAATAAAGTCAAAGATACGGAATTAACAGATAGGATGGAAAGGTTTCGAGATATTTTGGTAACTGCAAGATTTTTAAGAAAAACAACCGTCCGAGATAAGACCGATACGGATACGGACTTAAGGCATGTTGTAACAGGACACGATCGGCCGAAAGTATAAAAGAAGGGCTAAAGCGAACTGCAAGATCATTATAAACACAATACAATCAACCAGTTTTTACTTTCTTCCTTCCTGTCGACTAGGAGTAGTTTTTGTAGTTTAGTCTTTGTAATCGATCTTGATCAATAAAGTTGCGCATCGCCGATTGTTGATCTTCTTCAATTACACCTCAGGTTTGATTTATTCTGATTTTGTTGCGTATCGCCTTCTTCAGAATCGATCTACCTTTATCCCCTAATTAGCCTTAATCGGCTAATTAGACTTGCCTTGTTACTTTGATCTTAATCGGCTTCAAGCTGATTGGGTCTAAGCTGATTGATCGTTACGATCGGCTTTTGAGTAAATTTTATATTTTACCTTGTCGGTTACAGGTCAAATCGACTGACACGCTTTTGAACCAGGTGTTCGTCCGGTGTACTGCTGTCAGAAATCCTATTTCAAGTTTTTGACGCCAACAAATCTAAAGAGACCTTGGCACCTCTTGGTGCGTGCGAAACGTGTCCCGGAAGGCTCGCCGCTCTACGAGCCAGATGGGCTTTGGTTGTTTTGTGTGGTGAGGACCGAAGGATAGCTGCCAGAAATACCCTGCAGCACACGAGCACCGAACAAGGGAATATCTGCCAAACATTCAGGCAAGAGTTGTAGACTTGTGGTGTCAAACGCTGGGTCTGTGTCTGATCTCAACTTTTCCCTCTTTGCAAACCAGTAAAAGCTAGGTCCGAAAGTCATGAAGACTCTGACTACTACCTTAGCGTAGGTAAAGAACACACGTACGTGTATATGTGTAGTGCGTAAATATAATGGTGTAGATTATGTGCATCTGTCTACCTCTAAAAGAATAAACTAGATAGGCCCGCCATATATGCATATGCAAGAGACGTGGACCACACAATCAAATACTTAAGCACTGTGCTCTTATTTTCCTACATATTTTTGGAGTGTATTCAGTGCCTTGTCCCACATGGAACGGAAGCTAGAAATGTGCATGACTAATCATATACTGCACGGTGTTCTCTTTTTCACGTCCAAATCATTCCCTGCACAGGACACGAGGATGTTGATGTTGTTATGTCCAGCACGTTTCGCCAACCGGCGATTGATCGCTCGGAACACCACGATTGGATCCCACGTACCTACGTCGTGCATGCCTGTCATTACTATATAAATATACATCACAATCATTTTTTTTATCATTATAATCGGTTCTGATGGCGACACAAAGTCATGAGACAGAGATGAGACGACATTATTACAGTCGGTTCTCGCCCGATAGAGATATGACGATCATCTCTATCGGTTCTTTGTAAGAAGCGATAGAGATGATTCGATCATCTCTATCGGTTCTTTCATCTCTATCGCTACTTAAAAAGAACCGATAGAGATGATCGAATCATCTCTATCGCTTCTGACAAAGAACCGATAGAGATGAATACCATCATCTCTATCGTTTCTTATATAGAACCGATAGAGATGAGTCTATCATCCCTATCGCTTCTTACAAAGAACCGATACAGATGAGCATCACATCTCTATCATTTTCTTGTGAGAACCGACAGAGATGAAGGGATATACTGTGCTATTTTCTAATTCACCTTCCAATCAGCATATATTCCACACAATATACACATATCACATTCACACAGAAATTACAGACAACATATCACATTCAAAGAACATGAACACTATGTTACAACAAACACATATCACATTCGTTAACAAAATAGAACGTAAACATGCTTAACCGTACACATGCAATCGCATTCAGATATGTAATATTGTTCACATCTGGTCTAGTAGGAGATTTCGGGATCTCTAAACCGTCCGTCCTCCGACAAGCATTCTATCCAGTACCACTGGTATAAGTGGTCTCGTATCTTGTTGAGTGCAGTGTTGTCTATACTCTTCTGGGGATATTGGTATGCTGCAAAATAGAAATGAGTGCTCTAATTTAAGTTTTCAAATTGCTATGTGAAAGACTAATTGTATAATAATGCATGTACTACCTTAGGGAAACAGTCTGAGCCGGCAATCAAAATCACCATGTGTTGCATGATATACAAACCACAACGGTCATCGCTGCCCTGTTGATGACACTGTGAAGAAAGAAAAATAAATTAAGAGACAAAGAAAATATGTCAGAAAATCTAAATCTTATATATGATAGCCACTTGTAGCATGAAGCGGACATACTCCAGCTTGGAGCCCTTTTTGTCGTCGTGTGTCCCTCCTGCTTCGACGTATTCCTTGAAACCCCTATATACATTGGAGAGACACCGTTGAGTAAAAAAATAATGAACGTAGTTAAATACAAAAAATGTTAGATAAGAGTGGTGCACTTACTGCTCCAAAGGAGGCTTGATCGCGTAGGCCATCGGTCTCTTATCAACCGAATTAAAAGTGTACACTTTGTTGTCACTCGGACGGAGCACGAGTAGAACCCAGTGGTTGTTTATTAAATGGTATGTAGCGAAGAAAATAAGTTCACATACGGTTTCAATGCGTAGAAGTAATTGAACGGTGAAGTAGCACTTACTCCTCGTGGTACGGGAGTAGAATGAAGTCCTTCTTGACTCGACTTGCAATGCCCTCTTGATGTAGGAGGCAATCCATTCGGTTGAAGCCTAGCCATCGTCATGACACAAGCTCGTGGTCGATTTAACCCAACTAGATGTCGATTCGTCACGACTCATTGCCTCATCGCCTCGCAACTCGCATTGAATGTTAAAAAGCGTAATGCAAAATCCTATGGAAGTCATAAGGTCGTAACGTGGTGCGATACTCACAATGGTCCGTGATCGTCATAAAGAGAAATATCGATGGCTATCGCTTAGTATAGACAAACAGATCCTCAAAACTAATCGAATGTCCTTCCTTCTCGCGTGGAAATGTCCTTTCAGATCTAACATTGAAGTCGATACGCCGCTCTCTTTCGCTTTGTCAACGTACCATCTATGGAGTCGTCGAGTCCATATGCCTAGAGCATTCAATTTGCTCGGAGGCAGAAAGGACTTTCCATGTTCGTAGGCCTTAAATTCATAAGGCTTCTCTGTGGCCGGGGCAGTGGGCTTTTCATGTACCTGAGGTGGCGCAGTGGCCTTTGTGAGCCTAGCCTTTTAGCGAGAGGCCTCGGTGGTTACAGTGGTTGTCGTGCTAGTCCTTTTATGCACCAGCTCTGTACTTTGTGCAGGGCTCGTCACGGTCGTGGGAGCAAGCGCAGGTACGGTAGGAACCTACAAAGCACGCGCACAATTAAGTAACTTGTTGCAATACTACTGGAATGGTACAGAAGACGTGAGGGATGTTTACCTTGACCAGTACGACGCCTGTCGTGGGCCACTTGATGAACGACATCCGCGCTAGCCCGAGAGTGGTGATGTCTTCGTTGGGGGGGAACTCGAGCACATGTGATAAGAAGGCTTCGTGGACGTAGTCCACCTGGACCCTCATGTAGCCCTTCCCCAAAAGCTGACCATGCACCGTGTCGGTCTCCTTGCATGGAAATGCAACCCGCGTCAGACCTCAACAGAAATCCGTCTTCCGTCAGGATGAGCTGGCACTTGGTAGGCGCCTGCAAAAAGTGCGCAACTTGAGAGAAAACATATGAAGAGTTACCCTCGCACCATTATGTTAGGCAAAATTAATTATTACCTTCAGCTGGGGACTGGACTTATCATTTTTTGAACCGCAGCTACTTGGTGGGGGCACAGGTTTCTCTACAGTAGGCGGGGGCATCTGGCTCTGACTCTGGGAGATCATCGCCATCATCTCGGCCCTTAGGCGCTCCTCACGTGCCATCATCTCCACCCTCATCTCCTCACGTGCCATCATCTGCACCCTCATCTCCTCCCTCATCTCCTCCGAGATCTCCTCCTCACCGCTCCCTGCGTGTCCTTGAGCGCCCGCACGTGCCTCCCATGTTCTTGATCCGTACTAGCGGCAAAGATCTTGGAGTAGGACTTCTTCAGATGCCCCGACCTGCGGCAAGCACCGGCCCTTATGGTCGGGCTTCCCATCGCAGAGGATAGGATGTCATTTGACCCTTGGCTAAGAAAGGTCCCTGCTCTTTCCTCCGGCTTACCTCCTCCTGCAAGAAGCGAGTACTAATTAGATCTGAAATCTGATGGGAATGGTCTCTTGCAATGTAGTAAGTTTGATATCTTACGATGGTGGAGACGACTTGCGCGGTAGTGGGGTTTGGTACTACCAGCTGCCCGTCCGCGGTTTTCTTTGTCCTCGCTAATACCCAGTCACGTGCCCGCTCCTCACATATGCGCGAGTAAGGCATCGCTGTCCCGGAGTTGGCGCACTCCTCGGCTAGTCGTGCCCATTCTGCTTTCTTCCCTTCTTAGCCGCCTGAACCGAGGTGGTGCGCATGCGTGTTCAGCCTCTGGGTAGCAACGTTCTTCTGTCTCAGCTCCTCTGCCTCGAGCGTACTCTTGATCCTTGTGAACTCCTCCCAAACATCGGGAGCCACGAACGGATACCTCTCGAATGGTGTACGGCCTTTCAGCACGTACTCACTGTGCATGTAGACCCTGAAGTGCCTTAGAGCCACACCCATCCTCTTCAAGGCGTACCGCCTGGCATTGTTTTCATCCTCCTCTTCTATAATCCATTTTCCCCTAACCTCGTCCCACAGCTGGTTCTTCTGCTCGACGCTGACCTCCTTTCTCCAATCCTTAACTGTTATGGGAACTCTCTCCCTCACAAGTTGCCCGAGGAATGAGCGGTATCGCCCTTTACACTTGGGAGGACCCGTGCAAACGCCCGTCGCATTGAAGTGGAGAATTTGCGGCGTTCTCCCTGTGGCCCCTTTGCTCGGTCCTCAGGCCTTCCTCACCTTACTCGGCCCCTCGACATTTCGAACTTGGCTCAGCTCGACACTTGGAAGTTGGCTACGCCCATCATGAGCACCTTCTACTCTTTCTGGCGATGAGCCGATGCTCTCTAATTGCGATATTTTGAGTTTTCCTACCTAACATGGACAAATATTTGACATGAGAGAAAGCAATTCGTAGCTATTATTTGAACTTCACAATAAATCATCCGAAGCAACAGGTCAATGGATAATTCATAGCATGTCATTGTTCTAGCATATTGCAGTAGAGTAACAGATGAGCGAATGATCTTCAACAAAAAGGCTATATGTTGACCAACTAAATACGTACGAACGATAACTCCTAATCTCTAGATAGGTTTGGTCCTAATCCCATTCGAGGATATGTGGTTCGGACAAGTTCCTGAGCCGTTGTACAACTCCAGAGAAAATTTGGAAGATCTCCCATTGTCTCCGGATACACGCCTCGACAACACAGTCGAGAGGGTGTGTATCCGGAGAACACGGACACTACCAAACCTACTCGTGAGTTGTACAACAGTCGAACTTGCTCGAACCATATATCCTCGAACTATCAAAATCGTGGATTAATTCGAGATCGCTTGCTTATAAATATGTCATTCCAGGCATATTTATAAATAAGCACTCTCGAACGGGAGACGTAGGTTACGCAACCTAAACTCTAACATATGCTGAGATGAAAAAGGAAAATAATATGCAATTATAATTGAAATAGCTATCTCAATTAACAGAGTTTAAAGTTGCATAATAGTATGACGAGTACAGAAGCACATATGACAAAATATTGAAAAAGGCATCAAAACATACTTTGGGATATTACAGGTGCTACTTTGGGATATCAAAGTCTGTTGATTGCTACTTTGACATAAATGAAACATGTAAATTATATCATAACATGTCTTGCTACAAGCAGAAATTTCAACTATAGAGTACATTAATGCATATCTAAATCCTCGCCAAAATGCTGCTGCAAATTTCGCCTCTACTTGTCCATAAAATCTAGCTTGTAAAACTAAGGTTTTGTAATTTACTTGGTGCTTACATTATCGCATATGTTCACCTTATTTTGTAGAATAAAGTGATTGCTACAATAAAGTTAGATATAGTAGAGAAAAATGAGATTGCAAAAAATGCTTGCATCTTTCGAAATGATCCTAAATTATTCCCTCTGTCTCATGAACCATATCAAAATTGCTAACATGGTTTTTCTAGTTGCATATATTATAGGCGTATAGCCTTTAACTAGTTGATTCTATCTTGAAAATTGAACCTACTCTTGATATGTTAAAAATTAAATCATTAAACTCTGTGGAGCGATAAAATTTTATCAAGTTGTCATACATTATTGCATATTTATTCACTAATTGTGCTTAGGGCTAGTGCTTATGAAGAAATTGATGACGAAAGCATAGAAAATTTCATAAACACCATCAGAAATACATTTTACCTTTCAAGTTAAATAGATAAACTAAATGTGGAGATTTTGCAATTGGAAACATCATTCCTGTAATCTTACGGTTCTTAGGCAAATTGTTGTTTGAGTTAACTATCTAAATATACAAATTTGGATGTCCTATTAATTGATGTACCTTGAGCCGCCGTGGGAGGAGGCGCCACACGGGGGCTTGAGCCGCCGTGGGAGGGAGGGCGTCAGGCGGGCGGGCTCAAGCCGTCGGCGGGCGTCGCCGTGGAGGGAGGCGCCCAGCTGGGGTGGGGGCTCGAGCCGTGGGAGAGAGGCGTCGCGCGCGGGGGCTCGAGCCGTCAGGCGAGGCGTGCGCCGTGGGAGGAGCGGCGCCGGGGTGGGGGCTCTGAGCCACCGGCGAGGCGTCGTCGTGGGAGGAGGCGCTGCGCGCGGGGGCTCGGCCGCCGCGTGGGAGGGGGAGAGGCGCCGTGGGAGGAGTGCGCGCGCCCGCGCCGGAGGAGGAGAGGCGTCGCGGGAGGGAGGGCGTGGGAGCTAGCTAGCTAGGGCAAAATGAGACAATGCGCAACTTGTCCAAAAATTCAGATTTAAGAGTGAGGGAAATATTAATTGTGTCGGTTCCATACACAAAACCGACACAAATATCAATCCAATACTATCTGTTGGAAAAAAACCGACACGAATATTTCTCTACTACTATCGGTTCTTCACAAAAAACTGACACAAATATGAACTTTTACAATACTATCGGTTTTTAAGAGAACCGACACAAATATGTAGATCTCTAATACTGTCGGTTTTCAATAAAAAAACCGAAACAAATATTAATTCAATACTATCGGTTTTAAATTAACAACCGACACAAATTATAAATAATTACTATCGGTTTTTCATTTAAAAACCAACACAAATATGAACTTTTACAATACTATCGGTATTTAAGAGAAAACCGACACAAATATGTAGATCTCTAATACTATCGGTTTTCAATAAAAAAAACCGACACAAATATTAATTCTATACTATCGGTTTTGTAGGAAAAAC
Source organism: Otatea glauca (assembly GCA_036346275.1). NCBI lineage: Eukaryota > Viridiplantae > Streptophyta > Magnoliopsida > Poales > Poaceae > Otatea > Otatea glauca. Next base: position 25,482,424 of record CM070715.1, read on the forward strand.
CGACACGAATAGTACTATAATAGGTTTTGAAGGAAAAATTGAAACAAACTATTACTATCAGTTTTCCTGTAAAAACCGAGACAAAAAGTTCTCTCTTACTATCGGTTTTAATTTAAAAACCGACACAAATGTAAACTTGTATAATACTATCGGTTTTCAAGAGAAAACCGACACAAATATGTAGATCTCTAATACTATCGGTTTTCAATAAAAAAACCGACACAAATATTAATTCAATACTATCGGTTTTGTAGAAAAAACCGACACTAATAGTACTATAACAGGTTTTGAAGAAAAATTGGCACAAACTAGTACTATCGGTTTACAAGAAAAAACCGAGACAAAAAGTGCTATATTACTATCGGTTTTCATTTAAAAACCGACACAAATATGAACTTTTAAAATACTATCGGTTTTTAAGAGAAAACCGACACAAATATGTAGATCTCTAATACTATCGATTTTCAATAAAAAAACCGACACAAATATTAGTTCAATACTATCGGTTTTGAAGAAAAAACCGACACTAATAGTACTATAACAGGTTTTGAAGAAAAATTGGCACAAACTAGTACTATCGATTTACAAGAAAAAACTGAGACAAAAAGTGCTATATTACTATCGGTTTTCATTTAAAAACCGACACAACTATAAACTTTTACAATACTATCGATATTTAAGAGAAAACCGACACAAATATGTATATCTCTAATACTATCGGTTTTCAATTAAAAAACCGACACAAATATTAATTCTATACTATCGGTTTTGTAGGAAAAACCGACACGAATAGTACTATAACAGGTTTTGAAGGAAAAATTGACACAAACTATTACTATCAGTTTTCCTGTAAAAACCGAGACAAAAAGTTCTCTCTTACTATCGGTTTTAATTTAAAAACCGACACAAATGTAAACTTGTATAATACTATCGGTTTTCAAGAGAAAACCGACACAAATATGTAGATCTCTAATACTATCGGTTTTCAATAAAAAAACCGACACAAATATTAATTCAATACTGTCGGTTTTGAAGAAAAAACCGACACAAATATCAATCACTATTGGTTTTCCACACAAAGCATGATGAAGTCTGATTTCGTAGAATTCATTGATGAAAGAGTAAAAAGGCCACAGCATTTACAGATATAGTTGGGATTATTTAAAATTTTGCAGAAACATACTTTGGGATATTACAGGTCTTTTCGAAAAATAATTTTCGAAAAAAGAGTTAGCACTAAAAACAGATGCAAGAATTTACTTTGTAAGCATGATTCTAGCTAGCTTAAAGACTGCAAAAGTGAAAACTTATGCAAATAAAGTCCAGGTTTTTCCAAATTTTCCGTAAATAAACTTTGGACTAGTTAGAAGCTTTCCCAAAAAGAAAAATATGTAAACAAATTTTCTGATATGTAAACGAATGACCAACTAGTAAGTAGATTTCAAATATGTCACAATGTTCCATGAGAGATTATAACTGCATAACTTTACCCAAACAAAAGGCACGATAAAACATATGTCTTAAACACTAATGGCTTAAAGCAAATGAACAAAGATGATAAAATGAACAAACAATACAATAGTTCCTTTAGTTACAGTATAACCCTTCTTGATGATCTACGCGCACGTAATTTCTTCGATGTGTGTCGTCATCCCCGCTAAGATAGGCCCCATCTGCAAATAGAGGTATTTCATCGAATTGATTGTATTCTTCTTCATCTACGACATTTTCGACACCAGCGATCCGTCGCTTGCTGTGAAGGACAACGTGCAACCTCGGATTGGCCGGATCACGCACATAGAAGACTTGATTTGCTTGCTTCGCAAGTACGAACGGGTCATCTTTATAGGCGAGTCTGCTTAGATCCACAAGAGTAAAACCTCTCTTGTCGACCTTCACTCCATGTGTTAGTCCCACCCACTTACATCGAAATAATAGAATTTGGTATATTCCGTAATCGAGCTCCCAAATTTCTTCAATCATCCCATAATACGAGTACATTGCCGTTGAGGATCCTCCTTTCGAGTGATGTACATCAGAAAGAGCATCTATGCTTACACCATGCTTTGAACAAGACTCTTCGATCTTGACTTTCGATTGTAAAAGGTGTACCCATTAATATCGCACTCGCCATGTTCGTACATTAAATCTAGGTCCGTCAGCCAACCATTTAACATTCTCACTAACAGAGAACTCTACCGTTTGTTTGAACCATGTAACAAATCTATCGTTGTGTTCTCGCATGATGGAAAGCTCATCCATATGTGGATTCTCTTCCCATAATATCAACTTATGCTGCTCGATGTACCTCGCAACTTCGTGCTCTGTCGCAAGATCACAAATGCGCTTTGCAATACATATCAAACCGTGGCCTCGTTAGTTTCGACCCCACGGTTCCTTTGCCGCCAAGTCCGCCTCGTGGCGAGATACAGAACACCGATTGCTTGTCTTTTCCCGAGATAGTCCACACAAAACTCAATAACCTCTTCACCCCATAACCTTCCACAATACTACCCTCGAGCTTGACCGATTCCTCACGTAGGACTTTAATATACCCATGTACCTCTCGAACGGATACATGTAACGTAAGAAAGCGAGTCCACATATCTTAATCTCTAACAAGGTGAACAACAAGGTGGACCATGACGTCGAAGAACGACGGTGGGAAATGCATCTCAAGTCGACATAAAGTCCGCACCACCTCCTCCGTAAGTTGTCTAGCATGTCGGGTCAATAATTTTGCAGAGATCGCATTGAAGAAGTAACACGGCTTCGTGATTGCAAACCCGACATCCTCTCGCGAAATATTTGGATTGCAACCGGGAGCATTTGGGTCATCAAGACATGGCAGTCGTGGGACTTTATGCCCAATAACTTCAAATCATCCAAGGACACAAGCTTCTTAATGTTCGCGGAGTAGCCAGATGGAACTTTAATACTATGGAGACATTTGCAAAGGTCCTCTTTCTCCTTCTTGGACAGGGTGTAGCATGCATCGGGGATATACGGACCTTTTCCATCCTCCTCTATCACTGCAAGCCTGGGCCTGATTCCCATGTAGGCCATGTCGCGATGAGCATTCACACCATCCTTTATCTTTCCAGGTATGTTCAGCAGGATACCAACCAAATTGTCGCAGACATTCTTCTCAACGTGCATGACATCAATGCAATGCCGAACATCTAACTCCTTCTAGTACGGTAAGTCCCAAAATATTGAACTCTTCTTCCAAATGGTCCTAGAACGAACAGATTTACGGCTCTTTCCGTACTGAACATCGATATCCTCTACACGTGAATATACTTGCCTTCCACTCATAGGTCATGTGCCGAACGGACTTCCTCTTCCCATCAAATTTGTCATCCATCTTACGGTATCGATGACTTCGAGGTAGAAACCTACGGTGACCCATATACACAGTTTTCTTGGAATTCAGCAGCCATAGGCTCTCGATCTCCTCTTCACAAATAGGACACGCTTTTGCTCCTTTCGATCAGAGCTCGCCAAATTACCAAGAGCGGGAAATCATTTATGGTGCAAAATAACATAGCCCGTAGGGTGAAATGCTCTCTTCAGACGATCCCACACAATGACCCGTCATTGCACAATTTACCAAATCCTCGATCAATGGAGCGAGGTACACATCAATATCATTTCCTACTGTTTGGGTCCCGAGATTAATAACGACATCATGATATACTTCCGCTTCATGCACAACCAAGGAGGAGGTTGTAGATACACAATGAATCGCCACGTCTTTGTGATGACCGCCATGTTACCAAACGGATTCATTCGATCGGTACTCAATCCAAATCTTATGTTCCTCATTTCGGCACCAAACTCCTCATGTTTCCAATCGATGTTTCTCCATTGAGCCGAATCAGCAGGGTGTCTCAGCTTGCCATCTTCCTTTCGAGACTCATAATGCCAACGCAACAATTTTGCTTCTCTAGGATTTGCAAACAACCTCTCCAGACGGGGAATGATGGGCAAGTACCACAATACCTTGGCCGGTGCACCTTTAGTGACCTCTTCACCCTCGTTGCCCCGGCTCTTACGCTTCTTGTCGTTACGCTTCTCCTTTTGTTTATACCGAGGCACACCGCAAACTGGACAAATGTGCAGCTCCTGATGTGCGTTACGGTACAAGATGCAATCATTTGGACATGCATGTATCCTTTCTATTTCCATTCCCATGGGACATAGTAGCTTCTTCGCTTCATAAATGCTTGTTGGCAACTCGTTTCTCTCCGGAAGCAGATCCGATAGAAGAACTAGAAGTGCATTGAAACTTGTATCTGTCCAACGGTGTTTTGCCTTCAGTTCGAACAACGCAAGGACCGAACCCAACTTGGTGTATTCTGCTTTGCAACCTGTGAATAGTGGTTTCGCATCGTCTTCCATCAAGCTTTTAAACTTTCCAAACTCTCTTCTGTAATTACCTCCACATCCCGCAACATTTGCTCCAAATTCTCCTCCTCAAACATATCAAACTGCAACTCATCATCCGGTTCCACCGTGTCTTCATTGCATATCGGTAGGGTACTACCTGTCTCCCCGTGATGGATCCAACACATGTAATTCCTCACGAAGCCACGTCGAATCAAGTGGTCCTCAATTTGTGCTGAGTTGTTAAATCTTCTCAGATTGGTGCAATCAATGCAAGGACAATATATGAAGTTTACACCCTCCTCACCATGTCCTCTTCGCAATTTTTTGAACTCCTTAACACCCCTCTGAAATTCAGCACTCACACGACTTTTTGCATACATCCATTCCTTACGGTTCATCTGCAATTAAACTTCACACAATAAATAAAACAAAACTGGAGCGACAGCAAGCTAGCTATTTGAAATATTGAGACATCATTTCAGTTAATATTACCTTTGCAAAATAGATGACAATTTCCTGCAACATATATGAAATATGTACTCCCGATCGATACCTAGATTATTCCCTGGTTTAGAGCTTCCAATTTCCTAGATAAGAGACATACATTTTTAGCATGAACAATGATATCAAACAATCTAATTATATAGTGCAAGAGCCTCTGATTTTTTGACTACAACTAAACAAAACAAGGGTACCAACGATGACTCCTAATCTCTACATAGGTTTGGTCTAATCCCATTCGAGGATATGGAGCTTACGACAAGTTCCTAAGTTGTTGTACAACTCAGAGAAAATTTGGCGATATCTCGCTATTCTCCATATACACGCCTCGACAACAGGTCAAGAGGGTGTGTATCCGGAGAATATCGGAGACGCTACGAAATCTCTACTCGCAGCTTGTACAACACACCTCAGAACTTGCCCAAGTACATATCCTCGAATATCCAAAGAACGGATAATTGAGGTCGCCGCTATAAATATGCCATTTCATTCGGTATATTTATAAACAAGCATCCTCGAACGGGAGATGTAGGTTCTGCACCCTAAACTCTAGCATTCATCAGGTGACAGCAATAATAATTCCATATTAACATCAAAGCACTACAAATTAAGATAATTAAATACATGTGTACATGCTTGTGAAATAAAGGGTGTGAAATCTGATAGGACATACACAATACCAGAGAAATCTAAACTTTCTTCGTGACATATCAAAATTACATAGTGCAAAATTAAAGGGGTTTGAAGGAATGCTCATATTTTGAAGAAAACCACAAATTATGCAAAATGAGGGGAAATCTCCTCAAGTTAGGGCTTCAAATTTACCCTCTTAGCACCCACCCTTGAGGATTTCAAATTTTCTCACCCAAGTATTGCTTCCAACCACAGAATATGAGCTATTTTTTCTGTGGCGGCGGAGAAACCTCCTCCGAACAATAACAGAGAAGAGTTCAGCTCGAGTGGTATAAATAACCTAACGAGGTACATCACTATCGGTTCTCATATAAAAGCGATAGTGATGTGATCATGCACATCACGATCGGTTCTTATAAGACAAGCGATAGTGATTATCATAGTCATCACAATCGGTTCCTTACATAAGAAGCGATAGTGATGAAGACGCACACATCACTATCGGTTCTTATTTAAGAAGCGATAGTGATGATAATCACATCACTATCGCTTCTCACAAAAGAACCGATAGTGATGAAGCGCGCTCATCACTATCGGTTCTTTTGTGAGAAGCGATAGTGATGTGCATTATCATCACTATCGCTTCTTAAATAAGAACCGATAGTGATGTGTACGTGCTTATCACTATCGTTTTTTATATGAAAACTGATAGTGATGATAATGCACATCACTATCACTTCTCGCATAAGAACCGATTGTAATATTCTCAGTGCTACATCACTATCACTTCTAACCTGAGAACCGATAGTGATTATGATTAATGCCTCTCCTAAATCATCTATCACAATCGTTTCTTCCTAAAAACTTAAGAATCGACACAGATGAAGCGATAGTGATGTACCATTCTGTAGCAGTTGGTGTGAGACTGTTTTGCGTGCCCAATCAGAGGACTTAGCTGTGACAGATTACGACGTGAATATCTTAGCTTCTAAAGGAAGATTAGTCTGCATGCTTTTTAAGGAAATTCCCTTATGTAAATCAATCTGGAATTATTTTTTTTAAAATATATTTTTAAATATTTTACAGAAATAATACGTCAAAAAAATTTGTTACAAAAATATATGGCGACAGAGCTTTGTCGCCGATTCATTTGGCAACATAAGCTATGTCGCCATTTTATTTGGTGACATAGTTTATGTCGCTATTTTTTAAATAGCGACATAACCCTGTTTTGTCGCGGATTGAATTGGTTGATAGATTATTTTAACGTAGATTCATTTGGTCGATGAGGCTGAGGCTTCTGTTGGCGACAAATATATATTTTTGTAAAAAAAATAGGCATATTATTTTCTGTAAAATTATTTTAGAAATGTCAAAAAATTTTAAAAAAAATCTCAACCTGTATGTTAGATAGTGCGCCTAGGGGACGACGAACTCATCGGATCAGACCGACGGCGAACTGCGACTAGATTGCTGCAGTAGTTTTGCAGTACATTGCTACAGTGATTTACCTTGCATTGATTTTCTACCGTGCTTCTCTGCCCTTGTTGAACTACGATGAGAATGTGAATCCTAGCCTAGGACATTTGTTGTACATTTTAGAAAAAAAAATTCTGATAACGTGTGTACTGTGCAATTGCAAGCCTACCCTTGAGTTACTTTACGTTTTCAAATGATCACCTTATGATCATGTTTGGAACGTCGGAATTTTCTTTGATTCCAACCGGAGCCTAAATCTTTCTTTAAATGAAAGAATGCGAATAAAAACTTTCTTTACATGAAAGAATTTAAAGAAAAAGTTTTAATAGCAGGGAACATCTCTTTGTTTTCAAGCATAACTTAAATGGGAAATGCTTCATCGCTGGTGGCAGCGAGTTCGCTAAAAGTACTACCACCCCCCGTGCCTTCTCTTCCCTCTCACGTGTGCTCTCTTCTCCGGTGATGATGGCCACCCGGAAGAAAAATTATGGTTTGGATTTCGCTGATTTAGAGTGAGGGTTTGCTCAAGACCCTGATATTTTTACCCTTTATTTTTCAAGTGAAAAACTAAGCACCGCAGCTACCGATACAATACCTACGTACAGTTATCACGAACCGTTTAAAATTATAAGCATTTGCATGTCTAGACTCTGTAGTTCAAGTCTCGCCAATTGCAACCGTGAGTTACTTATCTTATGCACTCATGCTAACATTTGACCATCCATATGCTCTTTTTTTTTTTGAAATATCCATATGCTCTAGTTATCGCATTTTAAAAGATTGAGATTTAATACATTCAGTTTTGTTAAAGAAATCTACACATTTGTCTAGGTTCGTTGAACCATAATGTTGCTTGCATTTGTGCAATCACAAAAGAAGAATAAAGGACTCATCCCTTTTCTAGCGGCCTTTTCCTCATATTTTACAAATCTAGCTCTTGCCTCATTTTTTTTTGTAAATTTGACCCACTTCTCACTGTCACTACTACAGAACTGGGCATCACAACCGGCCTATTAGAAGCGGTTTGGTACGAACCCGTTGTGATGTTCGAGAAGCGGTTCGTTGGCAACGGTCCGGAGAGGGATTTCAGAAGCGGTTTGAGACACGAACCGCTTCTGAATGTTGCGTTCTAGAAGCGGTTCTTGTCTCAAACCGCTTCTGATCTCAAACCGCTTCTGAAAATCAGAAGCGGTTTGAGACAAGAACCGCTTCTAGAACGCAACATTGTAAGCGGTTCGTGTCTCAAACCGCTCGAAGCCCTCCACAAGCGCGCATTTAAACCCTTCTTCCTCCATGAGCCAGCAGAGGTACGATCGAACAGAGAAGGCCGGCCCAGCGCTGTTCTTGGGGAGGTGATGTCCAAATTTTTAATTGGAGGTGATTAGCTCCAAATGAAGTGTTTCAAGGTTAGTAACATCGTGTGAACATCCTTCTCACCTAGGTATTGCTATTTTTTTCAATGGATGTGAAGAAATCTTGAACTTTTTAAGCATGATCAAAATTTTGTTTTCTATGCTTGTTTTTGTTGTTGTATGAAGATGTAGGGTGGAGATCTAGTTCAAAATATGACATTACAAGGTAAAGGTGATTAGAAGCTTTAGATCTAGGTGGTTGTTAGCTTTAGAATCTTAAATATCACAATAAGTTTGGGGAGATCTAGGTACAATATTGCAAGGAAGTAATTATTGGTGTATGAAATAAAATAGAAAAACATGTAGAAGGATAAAAAATAATTACAAAGGTAGGAAGGGATACAAAATAATTAGAAAGGTAGGTCTTTAATTGGATGACGGTGTAGGTGGAGCTTTTTTTTGTTGGGTTTAAATGTAACGAAATTTAAGTTAGGTTATAATTTTGGTAACAAAATTTGTTATAATTTTTAATGAAATTATAACTTGGTGTAGATGAATCGGCAATGGATGTACAATGCGGACCGTCGCTCGACAGAGTTCATTGATGGCGTGCAGGTTTTTCTCGATGCGGCCGTTGCAATCTTGCCTCCAACAGCTTCATATGTTGTCCGTGTGTAGATTGCAAGAACGAGAAGGAGCACTCCCAGCGATGGCAAGTTATGAACCACTTGATCATGAGAGGTTTTATGCCAAACTATACCTGTTGGACCAACCATGACGAAGTTGAGGTGATTAGCCAGAAAGACGATGAAGAAGGCGAGGAAGAGGAAGATGGATTCAACAGTATCCCAGACGGCACACAATACTGTTCCGTGGAAGAAACTCTTGGTGACTTTGGTGATGATGAGCTAGACCGGATGTCGCGTGGACGAGAGGGAGACTACATGATGAAAGATACCGAGAAGTTCCAAACGCATGTTAGAGGACCATAGAACTTCTTTGTACCAAAACCGTGGTAGGGCCCAAAAAAGCTACGCACCACACCGAACTCATGCAATGGAAGGCTAGAAATGGTGTGCCGATAAGGGATTCGATGAGTTGTTATCACTCGTAAAGAAGTTGCTTCCTAAGATAACACTCTGCCCGAATCTACATATGAAGCCAAGCAAGTCGTCTGTCCTTTGGGATTGGAAGTACAGAAGATACATGCATGTCCTAATAATTGTATCCTGTATCGTAATGAGTATGCCGATTTGGATCTTTGTCCAGTGTGCAGAGAATCACAGTATAAGGTGAAGTGTGACGATCCAGGTGAAATAGATGGGGAGCGTAAGACGAAGAGACCTCCAGCTAAAGTGTTGCGGTATTTCCCTGTGATCCCCCGATTGAAACGTATGTTTGCTAACAAAGCGCATGCCCAGATGATGCGTTGGTACAAGAAAGAGCGAAGGACGACGGGGTGCTTAGACACCCTGCAGATGGCTCATACTGGGGGAAAGTCGACCGGACGTACCCGGACTTCGCAGATGAAGTGAGAAACATAAGGTTTGGGTTGAGTACCGATGGGATGAATCCTTTCGGAGAATTGAGCAGCAGCCATAGCACCTGGCCTGTTACACTATGTATCTACAACATTCCTCCATGGTTGTGCATGAAGCGAAAGCACATCATGATGCCGTTGTTGATCCAAGGCCCCAAGCAACCTGGAAAGGACATCGATGTCTACCTGAAACCATTGGTTGAAGATCTTGTGACGTTGTGGGACGATGGTGCAAGGGTATGGGATGAGTACAAAAGGGAGTATTTCACCCTACATGCATTGTTATTTGTAACAATCAACGATTGGCCTGCTCTCGGTAACCTGTCCGGCCTAACTATCAAAGGATATAGAGCCTGCATCCAATGCTTAGATGAAATGGACGGCATGTACCTGAAAAACTCTCGGAAGGTTGTGTACATGGGTCACCGTAGGTTTCTTCTTACGAGTCACCCGTTGCGGAAGGAAGGCAGAAATTTAACGGCAACTGCACCTTCGCAAGGCCTCAAAGATCGTAGTGGGCCACGTGTGTTTGCTATGGTAAAGGATTTGAATGTAGTATTTGGAAAGGGTCCTGGAAGCAAACATGTGCAGAATGAGGATAGTCATGCACCCATGTGGAAGAAGAAGTCAATATTTTGGGACTTGCCTTATTGGGAAGTCATGGAGGTTCGTCACTCACTTGACTTCATGCACATCACGAAGAATGTCCGCTTGAACTCGCTAGGCTACATAGATATGTATGGAAAATCGAAAGATACACCGCAAGCTCTAAGGACCTTAAACTCTTGAACCGAGGAACGACCTACATCCCGAAAAGAGAGGGAAAGGACAACATTACCTACATCTTGCGAGCTACACTCTAAGCAAAGAAGAGAAAAAGCGTGATAGAGTTCCCGAACAAGGTGAAGGTCCCTCCTGATACTCCTCGAATGTAAAGAGACTCATAAATACGAAAGAGAATAAAATCGCATACATGAAATCCCATGACTGCCTTGTGCTAATGACACGCTTGCTCGAGTGGTGTGAGAGGCATAACGCCTGAGTGGGTACGGGGGACAATCACAAAGCTGTGTTCTTTTTTCAACGCGGTTTCACAGAAGGTCATCGACCCAGATAAACTAAGTAAGCTGCAGGATGACGTGGTACAAAGTGTGGTTAGTCTTGAGATGATCTTTCCTCTTGCATTCTTTGATATTATGGTTTATCTCACTGTTCACCTTGTCAAAGAGATAGGTATTCTTGGACCCGTGTATCTACACAACATGTCCCTTTCGAGAGGTACATGAGTGTGCTAAAGAAGTATGTTCGTAACCGTTCTCGTCTGGAAAGATGCATTGCCGAGGGTTATAGGACAGAGGAGGTGATTGAGTTTTGTGTGGATTACATTAATGATCTAAACCCGATCGGCGTCCCTATATCACGCCATGAGGGGAGGCTACGGGGAAAGGGACACTAGGAAGGAAAGCAATTGCATGCAATGATCTTCTTACATTTAAGCAAGCACATTTCACGATTTTGAAACAATCAACTGTAGTGGCCCCGTATGTCCTTGAGCACAAGAGTATTCTACGCCACGATTTCCCGGGGAGGTATGAGGATTGGATAACACTGAAGCACATGGATTCTTTCGGCGCTTGGTTACAAAAGTACATCCTTTTGAAAGGGTCAGACAATAAACAGTTGCAACGCTTGGCTCGAGGACCATCTAGTGAAATCGTGACATTCAAGGGGTACGAGATAAATGGTTACACATTCTACACCAGATCCCAGGATAACAAGAGCACCAACCAAAATAGCGGTGTCCGTATAGACGTCGAAGACAACAAAGGCAAGGTGGATACATATTATGGTTTCATAGAAGAGATATGGGAGCTTGACTATGGACCTTTGAAGGTCCCTCTATTTAAGTGCCAATGGGTCAAACTGACCTCAAGCGGTGTGAAGGTCGACAAATACGGTATGACAATCGTGGACCTCACGCAAGTCGGCTATAGGCGCGAACTGTTCGTCCTCGCGAACGATGTGAGACAGGTCTTCTACGTAATGGACATGTCAAGCAAACCTAAGAAGCAGAAAGATTGTAGTACTAAGCCAAAGCGACACGTGGTTCTCCAAGGCAAACGAAGGATTGTTGGAGTTGAGGACGCCACGCATACTAAGAGTATAGTCAGTTCGACGAGATCCCTCCTTTCGCTGTGGATGTCGACATAAGCCTCCTCAATGACACAGACGTGGATACTCCTTTCATACGTCGCGGTTTGAGAAAAGAACCGCTTCTAGAACGCAACATTTAGAAGCGGTTTGAGAAAAGAACCGCTTCTAGAATGCAACATTCAGAAGCGGTTAGTAATATCAACCGCTTGTAGAAGTCCTTCCTCTACAAGCGGTGTGTTCTAAAACCGCTTGTAGAGATATTTTACAAGCGGTTGGTTCTAAGAACCGCTTGTAGAAGTCCTCCCTCTACAAGCGGTTGGTTATAAAACCGCTTGTAGATATATTTTACAAGCGGTTGGTTCTAAGAACCGCTTGTAGAAGTGCTCCCTGTATAAAAAGTTTACACGCCCTGCCCTTTTCTCACACCCCAAATTTTCTAAGTCCCCGCTCGAGACCCAGCGCCATTGCCTCTCGTGTCTCTCCAACCGCCATTGTCGCTGCGCCTCGCCGAGGCCCCGCGCGCTGCCCTCGCCGACGCCGCCGCCTCCTCCGCCACCCAACCATCCGCGCCACTCCACCCCGGCGATCGACCCGCTTAGTGCCTCGCCGCCGGCGCCACTCCACCTCGCGCGGCGCTTTCTCCGCCACTCGCCGACGCCTCCGCCACCAAACCGCCCACACCGCCATTCCACCCAGAGGACCGAGGCATCGCCAGCACGTCGCCCTCCTCTCTAATTCGGCTGCCCACAAGGTGTTCGGCACGCCGTGTTAGTCATAAGCTTGTTGTATAAATAAATCTGCATCAATTAGAGTCATGCATTAGGCTAAGAAGTAACGGACTCGGAAGCAAGCAACGGACTGAGCACTTTGGAGCCAATGAGTGGACGTCGTGGCCGAGAGAATGAGCGTGCGTCTATATAATTTAGTACATGGGATGCTCAAGGTAGAGGGAGTAGCTAGGAACAAAGAAGTCCTTGTATTCTTGGTGAGCTAAGTACGAGGATATATAAGTGTGTATGTTCTTGGTATATTTCTTGTTCTTGTGTCCATGAGTTCGTGTTTGATCCTTGGGCTAGTTCCAACACGCCGTAGTACTTAATGCTTGGTGTAGAAATTTATGTAATAATATGCTTGTGTTGTAATCTGTAATATGGTTGTTTCAAAGTAATATGATATTTATGTTAACATTTTTTCGGAATTAGGATAGATGGTGCAACCAGGACGTGGTGACCCTACTTTCGATGAGGGAGAACAATTCTTGCTGGACTCCATCGCTGAGGCTAATGTTGGTTCCGGTGAGGCCGTTGAGGCTGCAGCTGATGAAGCCATTGACGCTGAGAGCCGAGTCCGTGAACACCGTTCCGCCAGATGAGGTATATCCAGAAGAATATAATCCCCGTAGACATGTTAATTAATCGCAATTCATTAATATAATACACTCAGTCACGTTTATACATATGTTTATGTATTTCAAGCCCCGTACATCGAGCAACCAATCCAAGCATCGGGACCTAACAAGAAGCCATCCACAAAGCACGTGTTAACCGACGTTAACAACGAAGGGACCGTTGCACCTATTTTAGCGATTGGGCGCATAACAATGCTTTCTGTTACCACGTGAGGGATCACGCCCCAATTAGCATCGTAAATGGGCCAAGTTCCTCAAGCTACCAAGGACTCGCTCGCAAGATATTATGGAAAATTTCACATTTCCTCAAGGGTCCAAGACAAGGCCAAGAAATTCACTTTGAAGAAGATGGCAACAATGTTTCAGCGTGGAAGACGCCTCTCACCGCAAGTATGTGCGAAGGGAGAAAGACCCGACTTCAACCAATTTCCAAAGTTGGCGGATCACCGAAGCATTCGAGGAGTTCAAGTTGCCACCAAGGCCGTGCCGCGAGTCAAGAACAAGGCCAATTCACGATGAAGAAATACCACCATCATCTTGGCACCGTGGTTACCTTAAGGTCGTACCAAAATGGGAGAAGGGAAGAAGAATTAATGGCGAAGGACGCCACACCGCTACCGCTTTGTGGGAAGAGCGCCTGCGCAATTGGTTCATGGGTCATGGGGGGAGCCTTTCAGATGACGGCAGTTTGGTGATGGCACCAGGAGTACAAGAGGTTGGCCAAAGGATTGTACAAGCCGCCGAGCGCCTCAGTGTGTACATTGGTGGCAGACAGGGAGAATGACGAGCTAACACATGCCCTTGAAAACCCTGAGCACCCAGAACGGACACGAGGTATGGGCAAGCTAACGCCGTGGAAGTATGGTTTCGCCAAGGATGCACATACGTACAGGAGCCGATATAGAAGCAAAACAAGAGAATCACATAAAGTGTACCAATTGGAACAAGAGCTCAAAGCAACCCAGGCTAGCATCGGCGACATAGTTGTGCAACAAGTACAAATTGCCCTCAGCAAGCTTCAAGGACTAGGTCCGAGCAATCAGCCGGACGTCGTGATCAGCCCCTCCTCGCGGCGGAGTAGCTGCGCGTCCATCGGGGCCCCTGAAGCGAACAACTTGCTAGCCCGTTATCCTGTGGATGACATAAGGGTTCGCCGCCAGTGTGAGCTACACGTTGATGCGCATAACCTCTCCATCAAGGTGGCTTACGGTATGGCATATCCGGTGGAGCCGGGACAGATGTTCCACTACAACGAGATACCCCCGGGTTACTCAAAGGTCACGGTGGAGGAGGTGCTGAGCGGATTTGAAGAACTTCACCTCGATATTGCTGGAGGCGACGACGTGACCAATCTTGGACAGGCCCTCCACAATATCATCCTTTGGCGCAAACGGTACATCATATTTCCAGATGGTGTGGATGCGTCATCTCCACCACGGCAACCCACGCCTCCTCCAACGTCACCTCCATGCAATGCCTCGTCGGTAAAACAGAGCACGCCTCCACCACCCGCCCACGCAGGCCCTACTCCACCACCAAAGATCTCAAACAAAAAGAACCCCCAGAAAACCACGCCCACCATCTCCTCCAAGAAGAAGCTCGATAGCAGAATTAAGGCTCCTCCACCTGCTCCCAAGAAGGCGGAGTCCAGCCGATCGACAAAGATAAAGTAACCTCTAAAGATGGCATATGATATGAATAAGGAGGAGAGTGACGCGTCACTAAAGCGCACTGGCTGCACACTTCGCAAAAAGAAGGTAGAGCCAAAGGTACCAATTGATCCAAAAGCGCGGAACACTTCGCGACATACCGCAAAGTCACGCCTATGTCGCCCAACTATGAACGGACAATAATAAAGGCTACACAAGAATAAACGTGGTCAAAGGCGCGGCAAAGAAGAAGAAGAGAGACCAAGATCGAGAACTCGAGAGGTTTATGAAAGAGGCAGACTCGGTTCCACAAACCGCAGCTCTTGGATTAATAGATGATATCCCAATGGCAACAAAGGTCGATGGCAATTTCTGGGCCGGAGCCGATTGACCCAAATGAGATAAAGGATCTCGCCAACCAAGATGCGCAATTTCACGAATGGTACATGACAGAGTCCGCCAAGGAAGAACGATGTTCCTCCGTATCAAAGAAGATGATTTTTATCGCGGGACAACACCATATGGCTCGAATTTGACGACTTATACCATATTTACCATGCCGACACCATCAACGTGTCTCTCATGAGCCTTTGGTGCCTGTAAGTGTCAAGCTCATACCTTTACTGCAGTGCTTCCTCGCATAATAAAATTGCAACTCTTAAACTTATACCTTTCTATGTAGAATGGAGATACAACGATGTAGAAAAGAGAATATCTTCAACGTGGGCTTCATCGACCGCAGATTGTTAATGAGTTCGCCTTTGGATACAACCGAAAGGCTATTGAAGATTACATTCTCGATGCATTCTTGGGACAGCACTACAAACCGTACATACTTCTGCCCTTCAACTTCGAGTACGTATATATACAACCTCTCGTTCTTATATTTTCCAAGGCATTTATAATACTACTAGCTAGTTACATATATGTTGCAATACATGAATAGGTTTCACTGGATCCTTCTTGTCATCAAGCTTGATAGCAACCAAATCGTTGTTCAAGACTCAAAAAGGACTCCGGTGGAAAAATATCAATTTATCATTGACACCCTAAACAGGTATATAGCACATATATATACAATAGTTTTCCTTATTATATATATTGAAATACCTTGCTAATTCCAACTCTGATAATTACTATTCATACTAACGCATCACACAGGGCATTCACAAGGTTTCGAAAGAAGCAACAAGGAGATTTCGAGAACGAATTTGATGTACAAATAAGCACTCGAGCACGATAAAGAATATTAATATGCCGTAACAGTTTTTCATCCCAATAATCATTTTCTTTTCAAATTTCATCGCAGTTCTACAAAGACGGGTGGAAACAACTTATGTGGCTATTATGTGTGCCACTATATGCAAAGTATTACCCACGGTGATGTGCCGACAACCAACGCCGAGGTAGTGTGCACATGTCAATTTCTTAGTACTTACACTTTAATTACATGTCCAGAGATTTATTTACTTCCCGCTTGTCACCCCAACATCGATGTGCAAGGCGTGATCCCGCCGCACCGGTTGCAAAGAATCCAAGAACAACTCATCGGCTTTATTGTCGATTTAGATTCTATCCACCAAAGGCGAGTTCCACGCAAATGGTTGGAGAGATTGTCCTAAAATAAGGACAGTGAACCGACATCGACGCCGATCAAGGGCACAAAGAGCGACGCACGCAAGAAATGAGCTCAAGATTCGCCTTTTATTCTTTTAAACTTGTAAAAGTGGCTTATTATTTCATGTGTTCATCAACTTGTTCATTTTTAGTCTATTAAGTTCGTATTTTTCGTAAATGAACCTGTAATTATCTCAATGAGTACGCATGAATAATATATATTTAATTGTGTCAAAAACTCATGTAGTTCTATTTATTTTAATTGTCAAAATCTATATCAAAACCCTCTCAAAACATATTCTATATTGAATATAATCAAAACGCTATGCTGTAAGACTCTTCACAAGCGGTTAGTAACTCCAACCGCTTGTGGAGAGAGCATCTCCACAAGCGGTTCGTAAGACCAACCGCTTTTGGAGAGAATCTATCCACAAGCGGTTGGTAACACCAACCGCTTGTGGAAGTGTCGAACCACAAGTGGTTCGGGGAACCGCCAGATACCCAACGGTATCACTGCAGTTAGCTTACAAGCGGTTCTAAAACCGCTTCTGAAAGTGGTTTTGAACCGCTTGTGCATGCCCGATCCGCAGTAGTGTGTGGCAGTCGCTCCCGTGCTCCCCATCCACAGCAGCTACATCCTGCGCCCCGCCACCAGGGTAGCCCGGCTACCACACTCTCTGGCCATGGCACCAGCCCACCATTACTCCGCTCGCCACGGAGCTACTGCTGCCGCGCCACCTATCGCTCATGGCCACTGGTCATCATGCTCCCCAAAGACGGAGAGGTCGCCACGGTGAGGAGGGGGCTAAAACTGAAAAAAATGAGGCGAGGGGGCTAGATTTGCAAAACATGAGGGGAGAGGCTAGAAAAGGGATGAATTTAAGAATGAAAGCCACCCATTGAAAAGGGAAAGAAGAAAAAGGAATTAAAACTGTTGAGATATGATAGGACTATGGATCCTAATTGTTCAAATATGTTTGGACTCTATCTCCTAATGGCGAATCAAAATCTATCTTTTATGGGTTTCTACTATAAATATGGCACCCCATTGTATAAGAGAATTAATTAATAAAGAGAGTTTTACATCTCTATATTGCATATGCTCCCCATGATTGTTCTTGCTATTCGATCGGTGCATTGTGTTTGATCTATGGAGGTCGTCATCGTTTTACAATACGTTATCAGCACGAAGCTCCATTGAGGCCGATCAAGATCGTCTGCATGCATCAATCTACACTATTGCCCGCTGTCATGGGCCGCCCTGGGGCGAGTAGCCTATGGGTTGTGACCAGCCCACACGAGTGGCCCACAGGCTGTTTAACCCCATTGCTTTTCTAGAAAAAAAATGAAAATGGTGATTTTGCATTTTAACCCCTCAATTTTTGGTTATTTGCATAAATATTTACCGTTGTGGCAAATTTATACTCTGGACCCTGAAGTTTTTAGTAATTTTAAGAAATACTTTATAAATTCTAAAAATTTATATTAAATACTATAAATTGAATTTTTAGGTCCATAAATCTATTGAACCTTAGACTTAGCACACATTAGAAGCTTCATATCCTTGGGTTTATTTTATGTGGCATAATACTATGTTTATTCATGCTGAATTTATTTTTTTGTTATTTGGTAATTCTGAAAATTGCTTAAAAATTAGTAAAAATTATGAAAAATTTTAGGAAAATCCTGCAAAAATTTTACATAATTATCTACTAAATAGATATAGACTAAGTTTTATTAATTTATGAGTAAGCATGCAATATATCAATTTTCCTACAGTAAAATTCTTTTTTTTGCATAAATATAAAATATGATATGTTGGACATCGCAAATAGGGAATTTACTGAGCTTGCCCTGAATGAAAGCAATTACCTGACCTAGGCAATGAATACCTTGATTAACCTGACAGCTCGATCTCTTAGAGCTGATATTACCTAGCCTGAAGGCGGCACCCCTAATCTTCTCGAAGCTGCCAAGTGTGCGACTCTGTACTTCCTGAGGCACCATCTCCATCCAGACTTAAAGGCCAAATATTTAATGAAGGAGAACTAACTGGCACTATAGAATTTCCTAAAGGAATGATAACCAGCAAAGATCTGCCTTGCTGCCAAAAGCACAACATGAGTGGACCTTCTTGCGCTTTCAAAATTTTAAAAACATGCACGATACAATTCTACCATGCATAAGCTTGTCGCTAAACTGGCATTTTATAACCAGAAAATTATTGATGCTGAAATGATAGACAAAACATGTACCATCCTAATTTTTAGCTCAAAATATTTTATTATTGATATTTATGCATTTTATGGAATTTTTTAATTTTGTATAATTTTCTGGAATTTATTTTGTATTTTTGAGCTATGCTTAATATATATATTATTTTATTTTGCAAAAATTTTAAATAAAATTTTGAAAAAAATATTTTATTTGAGTTCCAAATATCTCGAAATATGCTTAGGAATTTTTCCAAAATTTGTATAATGTTTTTGCTATTTTATTTGCATTATTATATTTTTGGGAATTAATTTAATTCATAAAGCTTTGGAAATTTTAATCAACAGTATCGGGCCAGAACCCCATGCGGCCCAGCCCATTTTTTTGCACTAGGCTCAATCCGATCTAGCAAGGCCCAGTGGCCAGTAAACCCTATAACCGACGTCGTTGGATAGAGATCGGACGGGAGATGCTGGTCTAAACCCTAAGGCGATTGTTGACCGTTGGATCAGTTTCATCGTGCGACTGTGGACGTTTGGAGGTCAGATCGGAGTAGCAGTTCATCTCGACCGTTAATTATGTGTGCATCTCAGATTCAACTGCGTCTCGGTGTATTCGATCGTCCATCGTTCCATGTGTCGCTTTGCTGGTCATAGTCTTCGTATCATCCCTGGACTTTGTCTCCGACGCTGCCACGGATTCAAAGATCATCCTGTGTGAAGCTCGGATGCCTAGGCCTTTATAAGGTGAGCACCGGCTGCGCAAGAACCCAAGCTATCAAAACCCTAGGTCCATCAGCTGAGACTCGCCGTGGTCGCCAGCAATCGAAGGTTTTCTCCATGCGTCGTCGCGAGCTTGATCTCATCGATTCACCGCCATCCATGGGAGCTAGGGCTCAAAACCAGTTTCATTCGCTTTGTCTCGCCGTGGTGCTGCTGGTGCGTGCCTTAGATTAGCTGGAGTCTCGCTGCATCGCCGTTGCGCCGTAAAGCCGTCGTCGCCAGAGAAGAATACCTTGCCATTGATGTTCTAGAGCACCAGAGGAATATCTGAGCGCGCCATCAGGTAGGCGAGATCGTGAACTAGCCGTAGTTGCCCTTCCCAGCCACCGACGACAACCCTAGGTCTCCGTGCGCCACCGGTCTACGTGGCGTGATCCGGTTGTTGACGCGTGTGGTCTGCATGGCTGCCATGTCATCGACTCTACTGATGTGTGTGTCCGATCAGTGCTCACGTATGCATCCCAGTCAGCAGTCGCCAGGCCCACAAGCCGGTCAGATGAACCGTGCGCTTGGTCCACCATAGACCGCTATTGTGTTATGGACCCGGTCCATGAAATAGTGGTGCCCATGTGTCAGCACAGGAACTTTTCTGAGTTATTTAATTAGTGCTGATGTCAGCGATGACACAGTAAATAGATTTTTCAGTACAAAAATAATTTGGAAAATAAATGAGTTTCTGATTTTTTCTCTATTTTTCAAATATTTCGAGAGCTTGTTCTTCTTCATACGAGCCCCAATTGAGGCGATTCAAATATCTCAAAATTATTAAAATTGAGATCTATTGAATGGTTAATTTTATTTGATTTTTAGAGTTTGTTTGCTATCTATTTTGGTATTTATTTGGTGTTTTCTCTCATTTCGCGTAGGCGTTGAAGTGCTCGGACCGCACGAGAGTGAAGATTTGATGCAAGAGCAAGGTCCAGAATAGGAACAAGAGTTTTTCCAAAGCAAGTTATACTTTGATCATGTTGAACCCAGTTTTATAAAATTGCTATGTTAATTTAAATTATACATGATATTTTATGCATAGAATTGCTTTAAAAATAGTTTGAGATCTAGTTATTCAACCCAATTGGAATATACCTACCTTGTTATTTGTATGTCATAATTATTGTCACCCTAGAATGGTTCATTATTAGTTAGTTGCTAATAGATGCCAACATGGGTTGGTTAGACCATGTATAGTATGTTTAGCCATGCCATGTTAACTCATATCTTTTAGAATATCAAATCAATCTTGTCTAATAGAATATAGAACATGTTTATGAAATTGGTGTGTTAGGTGTTGTCACACAATGATATTGAGTTGTAGTAACATGTGTCACAAAAAGATGTTGACTTGTTGATAGCACATGGTGCATGATAATAAACTAGGGCGGTAAATAATTTAGATTGAGGCAAGTGGCAAGGGACCGTGTGCCAAGGTGGGCCAGTATGACGGTTGGGTTATGGAAGTCTTGCCTCGATCAACCTAATGACTTAACCTTGCAAGTCTTTGACCTGAGTCTGCAACCACATGTCTGGAATGGGACGGACCTAGCTGATTAATTTGCAATATCTTGAATGATAGATTTTGTAAAATGAAAACTTGAAAAAGGAGGCTGGATGCAATTGGAAAGTTGGAAATATGATTTAGGGTTGGAAGCCATGCTTAATGAGGAATACTTGAAAGTTATTATTTATTGTTATTTGTTTAATGTCTTTTCAATCTATTTATTGTATTCAATTGTAAATGTCGCTTTATTGTAAAATAGCCATATCAGTCATTCCATTGGAATAAGCCTTTCATATAGTTATGTTAGAATTGCATTTTGCGTACAACTTGTTGAGTGCTTTAAGGCCCAGTTTAGAACAACTTTTGATTGTGTAGATTCTGCATTTTTTGAGAATCGGGTGAGTGATAGTTTTTGATTTTGTATACAAATCTGATTCTGATTGTGGGAGAAGCTTCTTGGAGAATCAGAAGCTATCACCTACCTGATTCTTGAATAATCCAGAATCTGTACAATCACAAGCGGTCCCAAACTGGGCCTATGTACTCACCCTTGCCAACAACAAAATTACTAGTTAAGGAGGAGTCTACACCAGCTCTTGAAGAGGAGTACCAGGAGGAGAGGAACGTTTAGGGTACGAGCTTTGTCAGTTGCCTGTGGTATACTGAGAGGTTTATCTATGTTTTTATTTCACTGCAGTTTAATTTGTTATTCACAGTTTAGCCTTGCGAGGTATATTCATGTAAGGTCGACCATAAGATTAGTCAACAGGTTAATAATTAATATATGAAGTCTTTTATTATGATTCCGCTGTGTATGATTGTGATATTCATCTATGTTGAGTCTGTGTGCACTAGCATGATTCTAGACTAGTACGATATACACAAAGGGTCTGTATTTGCATATTCGGGTCCCGACAAAATATTGTGCACCTTCCACCCCAATATGAGGATATTACAACAACAGTACCGTCATACCAAGTACTATAAGCACTCTAAGCTTATCTGTATTTTGCTAGAAGCAGAAAATTATGATGAACTCTTGATGAAGAATCATCACGCCCTTCCTAATGGGGCACATGCTATACTCGAAGCACATGCAAATGCTCAGTAGGCTAGTAATAGCCATAGTCGTAGAAAAGGCCAAATGCATAAAAGGGAAAGTGGAATAATGGTAGACATAAAAGGGAAGAGGCAAGCCCCAGTAGAAAAGAAGAGGTAAATGATCAGGGAGCTTAGAAAAGCAAGACTCAACCAACAAGACTGTAAACCCTATACAACCTTGTTTTAGATGTGGATGCAGTGGTCATTGGTCGTGCAATTATCACACCCTGAAGCATTTGGCAGACCTTTACATGCAATCCACCGAAAAAGTCAAGAAGACCTAGGGAAACAACGTTGAGGCACACTTTACCATTTAACCTGTTGTTGACACAGACACTGAGAAGTATGATGATATGGTTCTTATCGACGATTGGGATCGCCTGACCGCAAGAGGAAGGAGGGTATGATGTAAGAGTAGAACCCGAGATCGTGCTCACCAGGGGGAGGAAACCTGATCGTTGCTAAGGATGAGAATAAGAGAGCGGTTGACATGAAGAATTATACTGGTTCGAGCCCCCAGCATAGGTAACAGCTCTACTCCAGTCTTGCCCGGAGGCGTAAGGTAGACGATGATGTAATGTAGTTGGATACAAGGGGTGCTCGAGTTGAGGTTGAGCACTAGTTCTCTATGTTGTGTTGCTTCTGTATCTACATGTTGCGTTTATGTTGTCTCCTTTTGTCCCACGCAGGGGAATGTTTTATACCTCTAATACAGACCGTTGTAAGAAATGGCTTCGCCCGAAAAACTCGGGAATGTGGTGCTAAACTCGGATTTGGGCGCAGTAA
The DNA here is from genome assembly GCA_036346275.1 of Otatea glauca. NCBI lineage: Eukaryota > Viridiplantae > Streptophyta > Magnoliopsida > Poales > Poaceae > Otatea > Otatea glauca. The sequence goes on from CM070715.1 coordinate 25,505,527, forward strand.
AGTCGGGTGGTAACTGCCCCGACAATGTAGTCTCCACGTTTGTCTTGACCCTGTCTTTAAAGCCCTTTACTTGACTTGGTAACCGCTGGCTTCTTTAAACCTGGCCCAACCCGATTTTGCTAGGTCGAGCTGGGCCCTCATTCTTCTTCTCGAGTTCGAGCTTGTTGGTCAAGAGCTCAAGCTCGGGAAGCGCATGGTCGAGCTCGGGGATGCGTGCTTGAACTCGTGGGATACACCCCTCGAGCTTGAGGGGTGTTTATTTGCACAGAGGTTACTGATCCCCGACAGCTAGCCCCCGAGGCTCAAGGAATGATCCTGAAGTTTGGGATGTTCTTGAGTCTGATGACCTTGAGGAGGGGTCAGCTTCCTGGTCGAGCCTAGAAACTCTTGAGCTCAGGTCCGAGATCGCCCGGAGGTCTTCGATGTAGATGTGCCCGGAAACGCTCGGGCTTTGACGCCTCGTCTTCGAGCGGGGAAGTCGAGGAGGCGGTTCATGATGCTTCGCGTTCTCTCCCAGCAGTTTTGGCGCACCTTTTGAGGCGTAACCGGCGCCAGCTGTTGATAATCAGGTTCTTTTAAATCCCAAACCATCGCCTTCCTCACAATTTCTCCACATTCCTTACTGTGCTGAATCCTAGCACTTCTTGACCCCTTGTCTTCCTGATCTCCATCCGCCATCTTTTCTTCTTCGAGCAATCCCCTCCCAAGAGCAATGGCCAAGTTCGGGAAGAGCACCTTGACCCCAGAGAGGATGAAGGAGCTCGAGGTGCAAGGGATGCTGGACCCGACGACCTGGCGACTGCCAGACGGAGAGATAGAGCCACAGCCCCAGGAGGACGAGCTCATCGGCACCGAGCATTATATGCTCTATGGGTTGCGGACACCGAAGAGTGACTTCCTGGCGGCTGTTCTCGCGCAATGCGAGATCGAGCTAGTCAATCTGGTACCCAATTCCATCCTTCTCCTTTCCATTTTCTCTCATCTGTGCGAGGGGTTCTTGGGGATTCTTCCCACCCCTTCGCTTTTCTTCCACTTCTACTCCCTGTTCCGTACCGCGAAGGACCCCGTGGTCGGGTGTCTCTCCTTTTAGTTGCGGACAAGGCTTCCTTGCTCCTTAACCCAAATCCAAACTCGGGACTCCCTTGGTCCATGGACGGAGAGGTGGTTCTATCTGAAGAAAGGAGAGAGGGCCGCGCTCGCGTATAACAGCGTCCCTGTCGATAGTAAGCGCCAGACCCCCGAACCCGAGGACTCGGCGGCCGACCAGGAGGCCCTCGTCGCCATCCACATATGTGCGATGTGTGGCCTCACCGGCCAGGCCATCGTCCACGACTATCAGCGGAACCGGGTGTTTCCTCTGCGAAAGAGGGTGCACCATTCTTCGAGATCCGAGGGGATGACGACCTCACTCGAGAAAGTCCAAGCGGTAAGCCTTCTACAAATTTGATTTCCCTCGAGTTTGTCTGAGCTTCTTTTTAATGGTCTCCTCTTTTCCTGTAGCCCTGAAGGAGTCTTGGGTGGCGGCAAGGATGCAGGAGACATTCGAGAAGACAGCCTTCTCCTACACCACCGCTGACCCCGTTCCCAAGAACGTCTTGAGGCGGAGCAGTGAGGTAACACATCTCTTACCAGCACCGAGCTCGTGCCAACTCGAGCTCGCACTGACTTTGCTCAATCACGCAGGAGAGCCAAGAGCTTTGGGAGACGGCAAGGCGCATGCTGCCGCTGCCCAAATCGGGCCAGAACAAGAAGGCGGGTAAGAGGCCCGCCCCAAATGCCCCGAGCAACATCAGCTCCACCAAGAAGCCACACGTCGAGTGGGCTGATCGCGTGGTGGTAAGTCGAATCTTTCCAAGCCCGGGAATGCTCGAGCTCGAGCTTAATTTCTTTCGTCATTTTTTGATCTTCTTCTCGTCTCCTTGTAGCAACAAAGTGCAGCGGCCGCTGCGCGGCTCCCAAGCTCGCCACTGGGGCAGTAGCCCCCGACGGAGAGCGCCGGGGTGGTCAGCGCGGGGAGCCCGGTGCCCACGCGTGCTCCGAGGTCTCAGCTGCAGAGCGTCCAGGGAGGGGATGCATCCCTAGCGCAACGAGACGCTAAGACGCCCCTCCCCCTCGTAGGAAACGGAGGCTCATCACACAAGTATGCGCGAACCTTGGTTGTAGCGTAGATTCCCCCCTTTTTTTTTTGCTTAGCGATTTCCCGCGCCGCAGACCTCGAGCGCCCGACGGGTAGTGACCATGATTATTGTCCAGGGTGAGTTCGAGGACAAGGACGAGGACGCGGACGACTTCCTCCTGTTCCATCGGGCGTGCTCGCAGCAAGCCCAGGCCATCGCGGCGCCTTCGGGGGGAAGATTGGTCGGTGACCCCGACCAAAGGTCCACCAGACCAAGCATCAATCTGGAAGGGGTCACCGCGGGAGTCGAAGCCGTGGACGTTCCGGCCGTCGAAGCCGAGACCATCGAGGCCAACGGCGTCGGGCTCGAGGTCGGGCCTGCCTCAGTCGGTGAGGTCGAGGTTCCTGCAGACACGCCAGGTACGTCGAAACTCCCAAGCCTTCACTTGTTGCTTCTTTGTTCTTGTAGCTTAGTTTCTTTTTTGCTGCTTTCTTCAGGAGTCTCGGTCCCACCCGAGCTGCTGTCTACCTCGGCCGGGACAGCCCAGGTCGAGGTCTCAGCCGGCGGGACCAACTCTGTACCAGAGGGGATCAATGCGGCCGCCACGCCCCCGATCAAGGATTCTGCCGAGCCCGAGTTGGTGGTCGTACCGGGCGTACGGCTCGTCGGGCGTCACCCCCCAGAGGTTCGAGGAGCAACTTGATCAGGTAAGTCATGCTTGAAACCGTCTGTCTTCTTATCTGTCGTCGTAATCCTTTTTGGTTTCCGCAGGCACTGGGTCTGGTCGCCAAGGGGCACCAAAGCCTGCGCGGGCATTCCACCGAGCTTCAGGTGGTCTTTGACCGGGTGGAGGAGTGCGACACGTGTGTCCTGTAGCTCGAGGAGAACTTGATGATAGAGCGGGAGGAGGTGGGGTGACTGACCGCAGCCCACTCCTCCGAGCTCTCGCAGGCCATCAACGCCGAGCGTGAGAGGTTGAACGAGGCCCTCGAAGCCCTTCGCGTGAAGGCGGCGAGGACCATCGAGTCAGAGCACACAGTGCTGGTGGGAGCTCTTGAGACCGCGCATGCGGAGGCAGAGACGCTTCGCAAGCAGAATGCGGAGCTCTCTGCTGCTCCGGCGAAGGCCTTCGTCGAGCTCGAGGCGAAGGTGGCCAAGCTCGAGGAGAAGCTGGGGCGAGCGACCCGGACGGGGAAGAGTTCCCTGGCCCAGCTCCAAGACGAGCGCAACCGCGCCGCCAGCTCCGCAGCTGAGGCGCATCGACTGCAGGGCAAGCGATCGGTGTTGTGGGCGAGGGTCGCCGAGCTCGAGCAGGAGAAGCTCGCCCGCGACATGGCCGACCTGTAGGTCGGAGAGTAGATAGGAAGAGGGACAAGAGCAACTTGTACCCACTTGTAAGTGTAAATCTGCAAAAAGAAATAAAGTTTCTTTTTGATGTTATTGTTTGAAATGATGTTAATGTTCGAAATTGGATGAAGAGACTTAGCTCGTTGTATCCCCTTGCTCAGCCCCCGCTGTGGTCGAGTCCGAGCAACACTGGCCTCAGGCACAGGAGATATACCCTGAGTTCTTGAGCCGTTGAGACCTGTGTTGTTAGATAATGCCTTCGTCCTGAACAAAGAACTTAAGACAAAGTCATAGTTACGTCTTCGAGCGAGGACAAGCTTAACTCTAATACGAGGTCGAGCTAGCAGCAGGCTCTCCTCGAGCTCAGGGAACTCTATGAGGGCGGTCTCTGGTTCAAGTCCTGCTACAGGGGAGTAGTCGTGATGTGATGAGAATCGGCTTACTGCTGACGTGACCCCTGGATGTGAACTCTGAGATCGCAACACTCAGGTTGAGGTTCCAGAGACGCAAAAATAAAAAGGATTTAAGCATCTCGAGGTCAGGAACACTTGGGCATGGTCTCTGGTTCAAGTCCTACTACAGGGGAGTAGTCGTGATGTGATAAGAATCGACTATTATTGACATGACCCCCTGTAGGTGAACCTCGAGATCACGACATGAGGTCGACACACTCGAGATGCAAAGAAGCATGTAAAGAGTCATAAACATAGACAATAAAGAAAGGCTTTTTATTGCAAATCAAGGTAAGAATGTTACACATAAAATTTTCGGAGCTGGTCTATATTCCATGAGTTCGTGAGCTCTCTGCCATCGGGCATCGCCAGCCGGTAAGCCCTCGTGCGATCTGCTAAAACAACGCTATAGGGGCCCTCCCACTTCGGGGATAACTTTTTGGTGTTGGCCTAGTCCTGAATTCGTCTTAGGGCCAGATCCCCAACGCGGAGCCCCCTAGGTCGTACCGATCGAGACGCATGCCTACGAAGTGCTTGCAGGTAATGCACCGATCGTAGCAGCGCACGGCACCTTACTGCTTTCGCCAGGGCGAGGTCAAGAGACCGTTCTTGCTCAAAGTCGACCAAGAAGACCCTAGTGGAGCCCAGCGTGACCTCAGAAGGCAGGACGGCCTCGGCACCGAAGACGAGCTGGAAAGGGGTTGCCCCTGTTGCTCGGCTGGTCGTGGTGCGTATGGACTAAAGGACGGTGGGAAGCTCATCCACCCAGGCCCGGCCACGTTGTTCGAGCTCATCGAAGACTCGCTTCTTGACGCCCTAGACGATTTGTCTGTTGGCGCGTTCGACCGCTCCATTGCTCTGGGGGTGGCTTACTGATGCGTAGCAAACCTTGGTGCCCATGTTCGCAAAGATTCTCAAATAGCTCGTGAACGCGATCCATTGTCAGTGATAATTCTGAATGGAACCCTGTACCTTGTAACCACGAGCAAGTGAAAAAACTTCACAGCTGCCCGGGCGGTGATGGCCGAAACATACTCGGCCTCGATCCACTTGGTGAAGGTGTCGATGGCGACGAATAAGAATTTATTCCCCCCAATTGCCTATGGGAAAGGACCGAGGATATCGAGGCCCCAAGTCGAGAACGGCCAAACGAGGGGGATGGTCTGAAGGGCATAAGCCGGTTGGTGCGTCTTCCGAGCATGGAACTGGCAAGCTCGACAGGAGCGAACAATGTCCCGAGCATCTTGAAGTGCCGTCGGCCAGTAGAATCCCATCCGGAATGCCTTCCCAACCATTGTCCTGAAAGAAGAATGAGTACCGCAGAGGCCTGAGTAGATATCATTGAGCAGGTGTTTACCTTCCTCCAGGGTGACACATTTCGTCAAAACACCCAACGTACCTCGACGATATAGCTGTCCGCCTTTGAGCTTGTACGAGCTTGCCCAATGCCTGACTCCGCTGCTTTTGGCTGAGTCAGCCGGGAGCTCGCCACGGTTGAGGAACTTGATGATCGAGTCCATCTATGAGTGAACACTCTCGAGGAGGGCGACCGAGTCCTTTTGGTCGGCAATTGAGGGTGTAGACAGAGTTTCGAGGATGACATCCGACGGAACCTTATCTCCAGATGACCCAAGTTTGGACAAGAGGTCGGCACTGGAATTGTCCTTCCTGGGCACGTGCCTGATTCCCAAGTTTCAGAACCACCCCTCCATCTTGCGCACCTCAGCGAGATACTTGGCCATCGAGGGCTCCGAGCACTAATAATCTTTGTTGTACTGGTTGATGACAAGCTGGGAGTCGCCCTTCACGACCAATCGGCGTATGCCCAGTGATTTACAGGTTCGGAGGCTGGCCAAGAGGGCCTCATACTCTGCCACATTGTTAGTTGTGGGAAAGCTGAAGTGAATCACATACCTTAGTCTGTCTCCCTGGGGGTGCTGATGAGAATTCCAGCCCCCGAGCGTTCAAATGGCCTGGAACCATCGAAGTACATAATCCACGGCTCCTCTTCTTTGTCCTCAGGTTCGGGGGTCAGTTGCGATGTCTGCTTGACCACGAAATCAGCGAGCGCTTGCGACTTGATGGCGATGCGTGCAACTAACCGAACGTCGAATTCTGCCAATTCCATGGCCCACTTGGCGATACGACCTCCAGCCTCTGGGTTTCTCAGGATCTCACCGAGCAGAAACCTGCTCAGGACAACCACTGTGTGCGCCTAGAAGTAATGCCGGAGCTTACGTGAGGCCATAAAGAGAGCGTAGAGCAACTTCTGAACTTGGGGGTAGTGCTCCTTCGGTCCATGAAGCACTTCACTGACGTAGTAGGTTGGCTGCTGCCGACCATCTTGTTTGGCCACCAGGACAGTGCTGACGGCCTGGGTCGCAGCCGCTAGATAAAGCAACAGCATTTCGCCCTGTTGCGGAGTCGTGAGTAGAGGTGGGCTCGAGAGATATGCCTTCAGCTCATCAAAAGACCGCTTAGCTTCAGGTGTCCATTCGAAGCCCCCGTGCTTGCGCAGTGTCTTAAAGAAAGGTAATCCGCACTCACCGAGCCTCGAGATGAACCGGCTAAGGGCGGCCATGCGTCCGGTGAGGCATTGGACCTGCCTTGTCGAGGTCGGGGAAGCCATCTTCTCAATTACCACGATCTTCTCCAGGTTTGGGGCCCATTCCCAAGCCCCCGATCATATAGCCAAGCACCTTAGCGGAGGTCACACCGAACACACACTTCTCGGGGTTGAGCTTGATCCCGTGCTTGTTTAAGTTGGCGAAGGTTTCCGCAAGGTCGTTAACATGCTCGTCCTCAGAGGAACTCTTGACGATGATGTCGTTAACATAAACTTCGAGGTTCCTGCCGATCTGCGGGTCGAAGGTCTTGAATATCAGCCGCTGGAACGTTGCGCCTACGTTACGAAGACCGAATGACATGGTCGTGTAGCAGAATATCCCAAACGGCGTGATGAAGGCCGTTTTGTCCTCATCATCAACTGCGAGCTTGATCTGATGGTAGCCGGAGTAGGCATCGAGGAAGCTCAGTATCTTGGCATTGGCGGTGGAGTCCACGATCTGGTCTATGCGTGAAAGAGGGAAGTTATCCTTTAGACATGCTGAATTCAAACCCGTGTGGTCGACGCACATCCTTCATTTTCACCTTTTTTCTGCACAATCACCGGGTTGGCCAGCCACTCGGAGTAATCAATCTTGCGAATGAAGCCAGCCTTCAGGAGCTTGTCGAGGTGCTCCCTTATTATCGCCATTTTCTCGGGAGAGAAACGACACGACTTTTGGCGTACAGGCCAGCAATCAGGCTTTACTTGTAGTTTGTGCTCGATCACCTTCCTCAGGACTCCTGGCTTGTCCACCGGCTCCCAAGCAAATATGTTCTTATTGGCACGGAGGAAGGTGACGAGCTCGAGTTCCTATTTCGTGTCAAGCTTGGCCGCGATGTGAACGCACTTGCTCGAGCTGCCCTCTTCAAGCTGCACGGCCTTCGTTGGACCACCAGGCTGAATCATCACCTTCTGGCGGGCGCTCTTCGAGGTTACTTCAGGGCCCCTCTGGGGCAGCATGCCGGCGAGTGCTAAAACTTTTTCCTCGCAGCCGTGCGCCGCCTTGAGATCGCCTCGGACGGTTATGACACCGTTAGGCCCTGGGAGCTTCATGCAGCGGTGGCCGTAGTGGTTCGCCGTCATGAACTTGATCAACGACGATCGCCTGAGGATGGCGTTGTAGGGGAGATCTCCGTCGACCACCTCGAATGTAATCAGTTTGGTGCGGAAATTCGTGGAGTCTCCAAAGGTGACGGGCAGAACTACTTTCCCGGGCGGAGTGGTTGAGCTCCCTGGCACAATGCCGAAGAAGGGAACTGCTATACTCCCGATCTTTGATTGGGGAATCTGCATCCGGTCTAGCGTGCTTGCCAAGAGCAAGTTGAGGGAGCTGCCCCCATCGACCATGACTCGCCCGACCACAGTATTACTTATGGTCGGGGCCACGACCAGAGCAGTCTTGAGGTCCCTGGACATTCATGGGGGAGCATCATCCCAGGAGAAAGTAATTAGATACCAGCCCACTTTTAGGGCTGATAAATGGGCTTCCCGGCAGAGGCTTGATACACGGTACGCGCAACAGCCTTAAGCTCACGTTGGGATTGATACGTCGATGAACCGCTAAAGATCATGTCGACATGGCGGTTGCCCTGCTGAAACTCTAGGTCGAGGCCTTCAAGGTCCTCGCCGGCGTTGACCTTGTCGGGCTGCTCGTCCTCCTTCGGGAGCGTGGGCATCTCTCCACGTCCATCATAGAAATCGTCCAACTTGTACTGCCAAGTCTTGCAATTTCGCAGGTCGTGGTCGTGGGCCCTATGGAATAGGCAGAACTTGTCAGAGTCATACCTGTGTCGCACTTCATCACCCTGTGGGTGGGCGTCACCTTGCTGGTGCCCAGCCCGACGCTGTCCCTGCCATGGTTGGCGTTGGGTTTGCTGAGGTCATGGTCGACCTCATTGAGGTCGAGTCCCCTCTTGGTCGGGTTGCGGTTGCCCCTGGTCGAGACGCCGCACTTCCATTACCTCGCGCTCGCTGTTCATCGCAGCGACCACGCGCAGCCGGCCGCCGCCATTATCGCGGTATCTCTTCTGCTTTTTGGCGTGCAAATCCAAGCCATCACCCTTGGTGTTGGATGGCTCGGCCTCACCAAAATTGAGGCCAAGCTTACCTTGGACGTAGTCACGTTTCCAGCGCACAGCATCGTTCGCGTTCACATATCGTTCTGCCATCCGGAACAGCTTGTTGATGTCGAGCCTTGCTGTGATCTCCATATCCTCGGTGAGGCGTCGGTCACGGACACCGAACTTGAAGGCCTTGATGATGGCCTCGTTGGAGACGCTCGGAATCGAGTTCCTCAGGCGGATAAATCGACGCACGAAGTCGTGAAGGGCCTTATTCTTGCCTTGGATAATTCGATCCAGGTCCTTCTCCCGTCCAGGGCGTTCGTAGCAGCTCTAGAAGTTTGATCGAAGCGCTTTCTGTACCTGGCGCCATGATCGGAAAGAGCCAGGTGTGCGCCGAGCCGTCCAGGACGGTCAGGAGGTAATAGGCCATCACGGCCTCATCCCTTCTAGCCGCTAAAATCGCAGTTGAGTAAATCGAGAGGAACTCGTTAGGGTTCTTGGTCCCATCAAATCGCTCGATTGCGGCGGGTTTAAATCGGACAGGCCATCGCACCTGACGGAGGTCGGCGGAATATGCTGGGTAGTCGTAGGCCGACACAGCGCCACGCCAAACATGGCGGCTGTCGTTGCTGTAGCCAGAGTCACCATGCTCAGAGCTGGTGGCGCGGTCGTTGTAGCAACCATACCCAGGTCGGTGATGCACCCCGCGTCGACCGTGGTGATAGGCACGGGCGTCATTGGCATGATAGCGCAGGCGGCTGTGGACATTACGACGCCTGGGCGGGATGTCCGGAGAAAGGCTTCCGGACCCGCGGCTTCTCGAAGAGGCGCTGCTACCGCTCCGCCGATGCCGAGCACGTCCACGGGATATGCTCCAGATCCGGTGACGTGGAGGCCATCGGGACGGACTCCGGGCTCGTTGGTGTGGGGACGACTGGCGAGAGCATCGGTTTCCGCGCGAGGAGTCATCATTGCTTGCTAGAGAGCGAGACTGATGGTGCTGACTTCGCCTTAGCTGTGGAGGCGCGACCTCGTCGGCAGCCCTGTCGAGCTCTTCAGCGAGAGCCTGCCCGAAGAGAGCCGAGCTCGCCCGAGTAGGATCGGCCATAACCCGGCCAATAGCTCACAGGCACTCCCAATTGGTGAAGGCGCCTAGGCGGGCAAGGTTAAGCAGCCCGGATGAAGTGCGGATCTCCCCGTGCTCCTCCCGTCGGAGAGTGGTGATAACCTGGCTGATAGCGGCCCGAGCCAACCGACGTGCCTCCTGCAGGGTGTTCGGGTCACGATCCTCCGCTCCCTCACTCACCCCACGGTTGTCAGCCATGAAGATACGGCGTTCGGACAGTGGTGGCAAGGGTGAGAACATAGAGGTGGAGCTCCTGCGCTCGGGAACCGCCTCCGAGTCCGAGCTCGCCAAATACGACATGTTGCTGTTGAAGCTGAAGGGGTTAGTGACGTTGAAACAATGAAGTTCCTCCGAGCGAACGAAACTTTTGGGCCCCACGGTGGGCGCCAGCTGTCGACGATCAGGATCGCCTGACCGCAAGAGGAAGGAGGGTATGATGTAAGAGTAGAACCCGAGATCGTGCTCGCCAGGGGGAGGAAACCTGATCGTTGCTAAGGATGAGAATAAGAGAGCGGTTGACACGAAGAATTATACTGGTTCGAGCCCCCAGCATGGGTAATAGCTCTACTCCAGTCTTGCCCGGAGGCGTAAGGTAGACGATGATGTAATGTAGTTGGATACAAGGGGTGCTCGAGCTGAGGTCGAGCACTGGTTCTCTGTGTTGTGTTGCTTCTGTCTCTCTATGTTGCGTTTATGTTGTCTCCTTTTGCCCCACGCAAGGGAATATTTTATACCTCTAATACAGACCGTTGTAAGAAATGTCTTCGTCCGAAAAACTCGAGAATGTGGTGCTAAACTCGGATCTGGGGCGCAGTAAAGTCAGGTGGTAACTACCTCGAAAATGTAGTCTCCACGTTTGTCTTGACTCCGTCTTTAAAGCCCTTTACTTGACTTGATAACTGCGCGACTTCTTGAAACCTGGCCCAGCCCGATTTTGCTAGGCCGAGTTGGGCCCTCATTCTTCTGCTCGAGCTCGAGCTCGTTGGTCAAGAGCTCAAGCTCGGGAAGCGCATGCTCGAGCTCGGGGATGTGTGCTTGAACTCGTGGGATACACCCCTCGAGCTTGAGGGGTGTTTATTTGCACAAAGGTTAATGATCCCCGACAGTTCTTGATACTACTGAGCTCGGGGAGAGTCTAAGAAGGACACCCATGACTCATATGAAGACCTGAATTAGTCTCCTAAATATCCATTTGCTTTGCTAGTCGATGTCACACATTTCGTATGAGTCCCTTAGCAGTTTAATTTTAGTTCCTGAATGAACATTGGTCTACACTCCTATTGAGCGATTATCATTTAAAGTTAAATAAATTATTATTTTCCAAGATATTTGATTAATTTATTGTGTTATATTTGTTCTATATTTTGCAATATATCCCTGCTGCAACAATTGTTTGATTGTCAAATCATACTTCTAATATAGACTAAAATATAATCTAATGGTGGAGGAAGAAACCTGTCTTGCAAACAATTGCACCACAAATTCAATTCTTAGGGAAATTAAATATTTCTAGACTTTGCTAAGAAAACTAGAAATATTATGTCCGTCACCAGAAGTGATGCCTTTTATTATTGACACTGGAAGAGCAATTATAGTTCTCCCTATGGATACTCATATAAATAATAGATAATACCCTATTATACGTTAAGTCCAATCATACTCTACCAAGTTTTAAAGACATATGTCTGAATGGTTCCCATATGGAGATAGAAAATGAGGATGGTATGGAATATCTACTCATGACCAAGTGTTTGGTATGTATAATAAACATGTGGTTGAAAAACTCTCTTCGTTCTCCTCCAGATTATATTATACATATATAAAAAATGATGTTTATGTTGCAATGAAAATAATACTTAAAAACTAAAAAATATTTAAGATCTAGCATGATCGACTAGGTTATCCTGGGTTGAATACGATGAGGAAAATCATTAATAATTATACTGATCATAGCATAAAAATTACAGACTTCCCTAGACCTTAAGACTTCTTATGCCCTGCTTGTGCTAAAGGGAAGCTCATAATTAGACCGTCTTATATAAAAGTTAGGGAAGAATCATTGAATTCCTGGAGAGAATTCGATGTGATATTTGTGAACCTATTCAACCCCTATTGGGCCCTTCAAAAACTTATGATACTTATAGAAGCTTCTACTAGATAGTCTTTTATAGATGCTTCTACTAGATGGTCCTAAGTACATCTTTTATCTACTAGGAACCATGCTTTTTCTAAATTAATTATCCAAATTATTAAATTAAGAGACTCCTTTCTAGAAAAAAGGATCAAGTCTTTTTAAATAGACAATGCTTGTAAGTTTACTTCAAAGGCATTAATGATTATTGTATGGCTCTCGATGTTAATGTAGAGCATTCAGTATCTCATATCCACACTCAAAATGACCTTGCTGAGTCATTTAATTAAAAGAATAAAACTTCTTGCTACGTCACTCTTGCAGAATTATAGGCTATTCACCAGTTGTTGGGGCCACGCAGTGTTGCACGTTGCTATTTTAATTTAATTCAGACGAACTGCATACCATAAATTTCCCCCTTTACAAATAGTGCGTGGGAAAGAAGAAATTATTTCTCATCTGCGAAAATTCGGTTATGCTGTATATGTGAAAATCTCACCACCGCATCATACAACCATGAGCCAACACTGGAAGTTAGATATCTATGTAGGTTATAAATCTTCGTTAATTATTAACTACCTAGAGCCTATGACAGGGGATCTGTACACGGCTCGATACACTGATTGTATGAGGACAATTTTTCGGCATTAAGGGGAGAAAAGTACCATACTAAAGAATGCTAAAAAATAGATTGGAATATCACTGGCATTTAGTCCTTAGACCCACACACTAAAGAATTTGAACTTGAAGTTTGAAGGATTATAAATCTGCAATAAAAAGCTAATAATCTGCCAGATGTGTTCACTGATCATAAGGGAGTGACAAGATATCATATACCTACAGTAAACGCACCTGAAAGAGTGAAAATACCCCAGAAGGATTTTGATCCCACTCTTACCCCTCATGATAAGAAGAGAGAGATGGCTTCACGTGCACGAGACTCAATTCCACGGAGACGTTCGCAGAAATAGAGAACCGAACAAATAAAAACACTACATAGGACAGTAGAAGAAGCTGAACTTGATGTTAAAAAAATCTCTAAAGTGAGCCATCCTGAAGATGGTAACCGTATCCCTGAAGTGATCCATCATTGTGGGAAATCACGAGAAGCTGGAAGAAATCAATGAAGAGATTTTCACCAATTATGTGGATTCGACAGAGTTGTATAAGAGAGAATACAATTGTCGACGTATATTTTATCTTAAAATTGCTTGATTTGGATCCAGAATCAAAGTCCATAGCAAAGTGCCAGAAGTGCTCATATTGAGTCAAATGGAAAGAAGCGATTAAGGTGGAACTCCACTCGCTTAATAAGAGGAAAGTATTTGGTCCAGTTGACCAAACACCTCCTAAAGTATTCCATGTAGGATTAAAATAGGTTTTCATCCGGAAGAGAATGAAAATAACCAGATAGTGAGATATAAAGCAAGGATTATAGCACAAGGGTTCACGCAGAGACTCGGCATCAATTACGATGAAACTTACGCTTCTGTAATAAGTGGAATAAAGTTCCGATACTTGATATCAATGGCAGATAGCTTACACTTATCAACACAGTTGATGAATGTAGTGACCGCATATTTATATGGACCACTGGATATGGATATTTTATATGAGAGTCCTTGAATGAGTCAAAATTTTGGATCCTAATAAAAATAATCATAACATATGTAGTATCAAACTGCAAAGATCGTTATATGGATTAAAACAGTCAGAGAGAATGTGGTACAACAGATATAGTGAGTTCCTCCTGAAGAAGGGATACTCCAATAATAATGATTGTCCTTGTGTGTTCATAAAGAAATCCTATAATGGATTTTGTATCATCCCAGTCTATGTCGATTATCCGAATATCATCGGAACCACAGAGGAGATAAAGGAAGCAAGTTCTTACCTTATGACGGAGTTTGAAATGAAAGATTTGAGTAAAACCAAATATTGCTTAGGCATGCAGCTAGAGCATTTCCTAAAAGGAAAACACCTATGCCAGGAAGGTATTGAAAACTTTTAATGCAGATAAATGTCATCCTTTGAAGACCCTATGGTAGTGAGATCCATTGCAGTGGATAAAGACCCTTTTCAGACTACGGATGAAAAATAAGAAAGTCTTAGGATCTAAAGTCTTATACTTAAGTGCTATCTGAGCACTTATGTATCTTGCAAATTACACCAAGTCTGATATTGCATTACAATAAATTTGCTAACTAGACACAGTGCAGCTTTAACCAGAAGATATTAGACTGGTGTCAAGACTTTGCTCAGATACCTTTAAGGTACTCAAGATCTTTGATTATTTTATTGGAAGGACTAAGACTTAATCATGGTGGGATATATGGATGATGGCTATCTATCTGATCCCCACAGTGCTAAATCCCAGACTGAGTTTGTGTTTCTTTGTGGTGATACGGTTGTTTCTTGGCAGTCTTTTAAGCAGACCTTGATAGCTACCTCTACCAATCACTAAGAGATTAAAATTTTATATGAAGCCTCATGTGAGTGTTTAGCTGAGACGTGTGGTTAGCCATATCTAAAAGTCATATAGCATTAACACCGTCGATACCCCACAATTATCTATGAAGATAATGTTGCTTTATGTTGCATAAATACAAATGGGTTACGTAAAAAGCAATATTACGAAGCATATTGCCCATAAACTTTTCTACCATCACGAACTCCAGAAGAATGATGAGGTAAAGATTCTACAAACTAAGTTATATGAAAATTTAGCAGATTTATTTACTAAATCTTTGTCAACATCTAATTTCTAAAGATGTATTCGTGGCATTGGAATGAGACAACTTCGAAATATGCACAGTTTAGGAGTAAATCCCTGAACTATGGCCCTTAGTATGATTCTGAAGATATTATTTAAATCCAGAAGATTATAAGTTGCACTCTTTTCCCTTATGAGTTCTTCTAAAGTTCTCACATTAAGATTTTTAACGAGGCAACTAATGTAACACAACGTACGAATGTAATGTACTTTTTTTTCCATTATTTTTTCCCACTGGTCTTTTGGAGGAGTTTTTGATGAGATATATGCATTACGCATTATTCACCCAATGAGAGTGTTGAGATATGATAGCACTCTAGGTCCTAGCCATTAAAATATATTTGGATTTTATCTCGTTACGAACGAATCTAAATCTATCTTTTATGGATTTCTACTATAAATATAACACTCTATTATAAAAGAGAGTCAATTTAATAAAGAAAACGAGTTTTATCTCTCTATATTATAAGATTTTCGTGATTATTTTTACTATTCTATTGATGTATTGTGTTTGACTAGTTAAGTGCCCGTGCGTTGCTACGAAAATTCTCAAACACAATCTTATTAAGAAAAGTTTTTCAAAGCAACAGCCAAGTTGGTTGATGAGAAAGACATGTATGAAACGAACTTGTTAGCTACTTAAGAGTACTTCAAATTATCGATTAATCGTTCATGCTATTATATTTTTAAAAGCCTCAACATGATAGTACAACGACAACTTTAAAGAATTTGATCTTTTTTCTCCTCTTCTTTTGTCTCGAGTGCAGTCTTCTGCACCTTATAACTTTAAACTTTGTTTTATATCCTCATAATTTAATTACAGCTTTAGCTGTCTTAAAAAGAGAAAGAGAAGGAGCCATGGCCATAGCCTCCTTCCATATCGTTTCTTGCGCCCCCTTGAATCTTTTGTATTGCTTTTCTCTCTTTCTCCTATGTGTGTATGAGCCTTCCTCTTCTCTGTCTCTTTCTGCGTCTCTTCGTATGTCCTCTATGATGGAGATGAAGGTGGCTTTTTATAGGTGGAGGAGAGGGTAGTCAGGCGTGTGAGTGCTCAGTCTCTATGATACGGCGTCTTGTGATCTCCGGAATTAGCATGTGATTTGATTATGCAATTCTTGCCTTTTAATCTCTGCATTTCCATCCGAATAAGATACAATGAAATAGGATTTTTCATGTTATGGAATATGGTGAGTATGTCATTCTATCCAAGCGGGATATGATGAGGAAACTCTTTCATTTATAAGAGATATGAATAAAATCCTTCTATTTTAAGGAGATGTAATTCTTCCATTTTAGGGAGATGTAATTAGTAATATTTCTATAAAATAGAGGGAATACGGATCGGATGGGGGGAACTGAGTGAACAGAAGGAAAGGCTGAGCGAGAAGGAAAAGACTGAGCGAACAGAAAGAAAGGGGGATAGAGGCGGGCTGAGCAAATAGAAGGAAAGAGAGAGTATGAAGAACGAACTGCTGTCACTAAATCGTAATTAGAAGTAGTAGAGATACACGGTAGTTGCCATCTTTAAAAAAAATCGCAAAAAAAGGGAGGAAAGTTGTCCCAGGGAGTCCAACTCCGCCTTCACGCTTCGTCGGCCGACCCTCCCCTCCTCCATCCGTAAGCGTCGGCGTCGCCGGCAAGCGCCATGCGGCCTTTCTCCCGTATAATCTCCGCGGGCCACCTCCTCCGCGTTTTCCGCTTCGATCGCTCCCCAGCTGTCGCCGCCGCCGCCGCGGTATTCCGGCGGCTCGACGGAGCGAGTGGGCCTTCCTTGCCGAAGCCTCTCCCTAGTCCTCTCCTCGGAGGGTTCGGACCAAATTGTAGGGTTTTTCCTGGGCAAGGCGCGCCCTTTGGCCGCCTCAGCTGCTTCTTGCCGGACTCCACCTACCCGCCGCACCGCGCACGGCCTCTCCGCGACGTGGTAACATGCGCTTATCGCATTTGTGTTGGTTTCGATTCGTAGATGCTTAGAGGAAGTAGTGGATGTTAGTGATTTGTTTTGACAATATCATTGTTTTAGTGCAACAAGTGAGAATTTCCTAGTAAAGCCGTCGGCAATAGTAGAAGTGATTAATTATTGGCTTTACCGATCAAAACATGAAAAATAAAGCATAGGTGATGGCATTAGTGGGAGCTTTTGATTGGGCTTCAGTTTTATTGTCTAGTGGTTGCAAAAATGATATATTTAGTAAAACATCAGTATATCCTTTTTTTGTCTTGATATGCTTTCGTTAAAATTGGGAATACGTTCTCTCTCTCAAAAAGAAAAAAGAAAAAGAAAAGGCCAATATGCTCCCTTATGAGTATGTTTCCGGCTTAATATATTAAAGCACAAAATGAACTACAAGCGTGGTGCAGATGGTAGTATTGTTTCTTTTTTCTTCTTATTCTGATTTATGAAGTAAATGATGTTGTATTTACTCCGCACTTTTTCGTTTCATCTGAAAAGATAGTTATTCAAGTATCTCACTGTGGTTGGTTCATGAATCATGACCTCAGTTCATGAATCATGACCTCAGTGATTAAAACAAAATCATAACTAAAAGTTTGCTGCCTTTGTTGTGTTATTTTTCTTAATAAAAGGAAGTATTTGCTTGTCAAATTCTGGTTTTGTGTTTCTTGTCGTCTTTGCAGAGAGGGCATGCATTCTCCACGTCTGCCAATGCTGTGTCACTTGGGAAGTCGGCTGATGATAAGGTGCAGAAAGATGCTCCTAAAAAGGATGTTGATGATCAGATAGCAGATACACAGATCCTTCGAAACCTTGGGAAGTACTTACTGTTGAACGATAGCCCTGATTTCCGCTTCAGGCTTGTGTTGTCATTGGGCCTATTAGTTGGCGCAAAGGTAAACACTACTCTTTTGAAAATGGTAATATATAAGAGTATCTCTGTGACTAACAAAGATCATACAGCCCACTTTTATCAACCAAGCCTTTTGTTTTCTATTGTAGTCATTAATGAATACCAAACTACAACATCTTGGCAATCCCATTTGGGTTGCCACTTTTCTCATATAAGCTACCATTGACCATCGTGCCTTAGGCTCAAGATCAATAGTCTCCTTGCTAGAAAGGACCCTTTTGACCTATTCTGATGCAACGTGATAAAATTTTAGTACAGCCTATTTGTTGTATGCTATTTCCACAATAAATTTGCCAACTTCTCCTTGTTTGATTGTTCAACAAGGCCACAACTAGTCAACTATCATCATTGTGAAATTAAAGGAAGGATATTGCCCTTTCAATTAAAATATAAGACATGATGAGCTTAAATGATGAAAGTTACTATATGAAGCTTTCAACTTCGTTACCTGACCCTTTTTGTTTATAATGAACACCAGGTTATAAATGTTCAAGTGCCTTTCTTGTTTAAGCTTGCTATCGATTGGCTTGCTGCCCTTGGTGGCGCTGAAGCCTCACTTGCATCATTCACAGATGCTAATGCCACCCTGTTGGCTCTCTTTGCTAGCCCAGCAGCTGTTCTGATTGGATATGGTATTGCACGATCAGGTGTATCAGCATGTACAGGTAAATACTTTTTTGTACAAAAATTTCTTATTGGCGTTTCGTTTTTGCCTGAAAATATGTTAAAACTCCTTTGGTGAGCATGGAAATATGCATTTAGATTCCTCTCTTTCCGCTCCCTTGTTGAAATGTATACAACTATGATTTATTCATTATTGTAAATTCTCTGTTGCCAGAACTGCGTAATGCTGTATTTTCTAAAGTGACCTTGAGAGCCATCCGTTCAGTCTCCAGAACGGTAAATGTTGAACTTTTTTCATTCCCATTTTAACACATTTTAGTTATGTTTTCGATCATTTTCTATTCTTTGAAACTATCCAGATGTTCCAACACATTATGAATATTTGTTTGAATGAAGTATCTTATTTTCTTCTATGCAATGCTGTAGTTCTCCTATCTTTATATTCATGGAAAAAAAAGAACAGTTACTATGAGTGGCACCTTGGCATTTGCATCCACTTTGAGTTGTTTGTTCACTGGTGCCATGCTACTGTTTTGATGTTGATCTTAGACACTTCAAATATTCTGTTTGATGAAGTTTGATGAAGATGCTTTTTTAAGATTATACATATGAGTTCTTCCATAAAAATATGAATTGAATGATCATTCTTTGGTATATGTTGCACCATTAGATAATTCTGATTGTATGGTATTATTGATGCTTCGGACATACATTTTGCTTAAATGGTTAAATTTGTGGATTACCTTAACTCGTGAACTCTTGATATTCCAGGTATTTTCTCACTTGCATGAGCTTGATCTTCGTTATCATCTAAGGTACTTCTATGAAAAGCTCAAATTCATGCCATCATATTTGTTTTCTCAGTTTAATTGAATGAATACATTATTCATTGTACTGATGTACAATACATTATACGGCAAAAATATCACAAGTATGTAAGTGGTTAAACAAAGAACTCAAGGAATTAGATAGCTTGACTGCTTTGACTACTGTTATATAATTGACACAATGTATGGGTAAATGATGAGAACTCTAGTGTAGAACTGCACTATTTTGAGAACTGTCAGCCCACTACTACTGGTGAGGGAGGGAGTAGTTTGCATTCTATGCATCAATATGGAAATAAATTGTAAGAAATCAACAGTTATTGTTATTATATACTTGGTGAATTTTGGTACTTATGAGATAGTGGTTATTTGAATCTTATGTTTTCTCACCTGCTTCTGTGTTTCCAGCCGGCAAACTGGTGCTTTAAATCGCATAATTGATCGAGGCAGCCGCGCAATAAATTACATTCTTACAGTGATGGTGTTCAATGTTGTCCCCACGATTTTAGAGGTACTCACAAATTATTGTCTCTGAACCGGTCCCAAAGGGGTAACACCAAAGCAGGAGTTGCAGTTTGGAACTCCTAACAAAGCACCCAATGCATATTCCCTGTGATAGCTTGCTTTTGATAATTTATGTCTCTTATTCTTCGGGGTTTTGTGTCAGGCTGTCAGCTCACACTGCCTTCTGTTTTTGCTTCTCATTTACAGATTGGTATGGTGTCAAGTATACTTGCTTACAAGTTTGGTTCCACTTTTGCTTGGATTACTTCAGTTTCAGTTGCTACTTATATTACTTTCACATTGGCTGTCACACAGGTGCAAACACTGTGCTCTGTCATCATACCTATAGTCTCTTAGGATCTTCTTGCTGTCACAAATGTTCAATTTATGTTTCTATGGTGTCTTTCGGATCATGTATCACTCTGATTCATCGTCGCTGTCTGTTTTTGTAACAGTGGCGGACTAAGTTCAGGACAGCCATGAATAAAGCCGATAATGCTTCTAGTACAGTGGCAGTTGACTCCCTGCTGAATTATGAGGTCATCCCATGGTTGTCCATTACTCTGGTGTCTGGTTCATTTCCTTGCCCTTTCTTATTGTAATTGTAGCAACTTCTAACCAATCCTTCCTTTGATTGTGTGCAGACTGTCAAGTACTTCAACAATGAAAAATTTGAAGTCGAGAAGTTTGACAAATATTTAAAGAGTGAGTACACATATGGGTGAAATATCATCATAGAGTAGAAATGCACAGCTATATGTTCCCTTGTTCACCTATTTGACCTCATGGGGGTTGAATTTGTGTTTAGCTTTCTAAAAAAAGCTATAAACCCTTAAAATTAGGGTCTAATACATATGGGAAAACTGTGATGCCTATGTTTTACATCTGGATATGTTGAAATCTGTTCTCCAAATGAGAAAAAGGATTGATACTGCATGCTTAAATAATCTTTTCAATCTCACATTTTACAAGTTGTTTGCTGCTTAGAAAGTGCTTAAACAGGACATTAAGTTATGCTTCACAGATTTGATGAATCCCAACTGACAAGTAACATTGGCAAACATCATAAGTTGATTTTGTGAGGTAAATCTGATCTATTAACTACTTTTCTTTACAATGTGCTCAGGATACGAGGATGCTTCGTTGAAAACCCAAAGTAGCCTTGCCTACCTGAATTTTGGTCAAAATATTATATTTAGCTCGGCTTTATCCGCCGCAATGGTTTTGAGCTCATATGGTGTAATGAGTGGTGCTCTGACTGTCGGTGATTTGGTAATTCTTTACGTTATCCATTTGTTTCATGTATCTTGTGATGTTTTATTTCTTTACCTACTTTGACATACTTGGCTAGTAACACATCTATGTCAAAATAGGAATATATGGAATGGTGGTAAAGTCATGTTTGTGCAATATTACCTTAACCTATCGACAGAAAAATGTTGAATTCAAAAGGGGTAACTGGAAAATAAAAATCAGTGTCTATATTCTAACCATGATTTAATACGAAGCATCATTTCTTGCCCATTTCTGCTTTTCGTAGTCATTTGCAATGGCTTTTGATTGATTTGATGAAATATTCGCATACAGGTCATGGTTAATGGACTTCTATTCCAGCTCTCATTGCCTCTGAACTTCCTTGGGAGTGTCTATCGAGAGACTAGACAAAGCCTTATTGACATGAAGTCTATGTTCCAATTGCTTGAGGTAAAAGTTTTGTAGTCATTGTTTTGCTGCCTAATGGCTTGCAGTTTTAGTTTCAACCTTAAATCGTGGTCTCAGAAACTTATAGAACTGTTTTTTTTCTTTTTAGGAAAAACCTGGAATAAAGGATGAGCCTCATGCACAACCTTTGCAGTTCAAGGGAGGATGCCTTGAATTTGAGAACGTGCATTTTGGGTAGCCTTTTGTTCTCTGTTAGCTTGTTAAGTTCCACAAAGTGCTTATATTCTTTCCTAAGAAAACCATACAGGTCAAAGAAACTGAGAACCAAGGGGCTTATTTTATTTTAACCATTAATAGCCAATTAGCTACTGCTTTTTAAAAAAAAAAAATCTGTATATTGAGGTTTCCTTTGGAGAAATGTGGAAGTAGTCTTAAATATAACCCTGTAAGAGAGTGAATTTTGCCTTCCTGAAAGTTCTTTCAGTAGTGAATTTATAGCGATCAGGTGATTATTTGGTCAGCTAAATTTAGTGATGTCCTTTGTTTATGATCTCCCCATAATATTTGAATTTGATCTGATCATCTCGACCGTCATCTCCAACGATCTCAAAACAGGTGAAATATTGCCAGCTTGGATCATCTAACAAATTTCTCTTGCTTCATGTCATCTGAGTAAGCATCATTGTATCAGATTCTGGTGCATTAGGGATTTATGCATGCACAACCAAGACTTGAACTAATTTGAACTACCTTTAACTACTTAAATTCTGGGAATACAATTACTGTGTATATTGGGATTCACCATAACTAACAAGAATTAATTCAAGATATATTATTAAGGAATCCATCAAGGTGTTAAGTAGAATTAAGTAAAGCTGACTCACTATGTAGTATGGGGTGTAAACTGGAATAAGCTGATTTAGTGTCATATTTCTTAATGAGTAGCTGAAAGATTTGATTTCTTCCAGGTATGTACCAGAAAGGAAGATTCTTGATGGCGCCTCTTTCACTGTACCTGCAGGAAAAAGTGTGGCGATTGTTGGAACTAGTGGCAGCGGTAAAACTAACCTTTTTATTTATTAAATAATAATGTTAATGCTTTTGGAACCAGATCTAAAAGTTGAAGGTTTCTATCAGTTATCTCATGTATATATTACCAAAAGTACAATTTTGGAAGGTCATGGGTTTTGTGTTGTTCATTTGGAGTTATTACGATCTCACTTTTTTTTTGTAAACCTGTAGCCGATGAACATCATGATATTTTAGGTCACTTTTGAAAAGTACAGATCAGTACAGGAGTGTAAGGAAGTCGTTTTTGGAATTAGAGACTCCTCTTGAAGTGCCCTTATGTACCTCTACATAATTATACAAGAGCTGATACCCTGTTGTTAGTTAATTGTTAGTCATTTAGTGATTTTTGAAATTCTAAATGCACTAATAATAAATTGTATTTCACTCTTTGGCAACACGTCAACAATATCTGTTCAATGTTTTGGCTCTTGGCGTTTCTAAAAACTATATTGTCTCTTGGGGGAAGATATTTGGTATAAGGTCTTTATATAATAGTATCAGTAATGAAAGGTAGACATTAGCCAATAATTGATTCTTTTTCCGTATTGTGTGCTCATGGCAGAGAGGGAAAAGGTTGTAATTTGCACATATGTTTCTTAGAGTCTGCTTGGTCTGTCTTATGCTTAGATTTACTGCCAAAATATGCGATAAAAGAACTGTTACTATGTTTTTCTTTCACTATTAGGGCCAATCAAGTTTCTGTGGGCAAGTGAGCCATTCTTTAACTGGTCCTTTCTTTTGCAGGAAAGTCAACAATACTTAGGCTTCTCTTCAGATTTTTTGACTCGACTTCAGGATCTGTAAGAATCAATCTTCCTTCTGATTTTCTGCAGATGAAATTGATGTCCATGCTATGGCTTCTCGACTTTGAGATGTACATGAATTTTATCTTCCTGGCAGATACGAATAGATGGGCAAGATATCCGGAGGGTCACACTAGAGAGTCTTCGGAAGTTTCTCGGTGTTGTACCGCAGGATACGGTTAGCCCCTCTGATACTCTATAGCTGTGAATTCTACAGTTTTCAATTTTTTGTTATCCTCTTATTGAATTTGCTAAATTGTGCTGATGTGTTGAAATGCAAATTAATTCTTATATGCTTTCTTAAGTAAGATGGTAGCAATTGCATCTTCTTAAGTCCTCTTTTAGGAAGCTGGCTTTCCATATAAACTTAGAACTGCTAGCTATCCTGGCTGAACATCCTATAATTATTTATTTGGCACCCAAACATGAATATTTTTAATGAAAAAGTATTAAAGTGACATTACATGTGGGATGAGGAATTTATTTAACACAAGAAAATTCCAATAGATAATGGAAAATTATGTGCCCCTTATGCAAACTTTCTTCGGCATAGTAAAATCGTTGAGTTGATTGAAGTTGTTCTGTCAATACATCTTGTAGGGAATCAGGTTAATACATTATTAACATGTATGACTTGGCACTGTTCCAAACCCAACCAAGCTCACACCATTAATATCATTGCAGGTAGCTCACACCATTAATATCATTGCAGGTACTTTTTAATGACACAATTATGCATAACATACAATATGGGCGGTTGTCAGCAAAAGATGAGGAGGTATGATGTTCTTCCAATACATTCTGAAGTTATAGCATGGCCATATGATTGTTGTGGAATGCTGAAGTTTGTTACCATACAGGTTTATGATGCTGCCCGACGTGCTGCTATCCATGATACAATTATGAACTTTCCCGACAAGTATGACACAGTTGTGGGAGAGAGAGGATTGAAGGTGAGACAATGTCTTGTAATGCGCAAAATACAGAAATGTTGTATCCTGTGGTTCCTATAATAGCCAGCAGCTCAGCATATTGCAAAAAATATGGTTTGGCCTTTTTGCAGTTAAGTGGTGGTGAGAAACAACGAGTGTCAATTGCTCGTGTATTCTTGAAGGAGCCTTCCATTCTGTGAGTGTCCCTTGCCTTTTATTTTCCTTTTTCCGTATTTGGATCTTGGTGTCACCTGAGAACAGTTTCTTACTGTACTTAACTATTAAGCAAGCCTCTGTGTTATATGGATTCTTTTCCTGTGCTTCTATGAAAGCTAACATGACATGTCAAAGTTGGGCCTGCTAAATGGATTTGAATTAATTTCAGATACTCTCATGGAACATGCTTTTGCAAATAATGGGCTAATCCAAATCCCCTTGTGACTAATTTTCTTGTCATCTTATTTATTTCAGATTATGTGATGAAGCTACAAGCGCTCTTGATAGTACTACCGAAGCATCAATTTTGAATTCTCTGAAGTCTTTATCTGTTGATCGTACCTCAATTTTTATCGCTCATCGACTGACAACTGCAATGCAATGTGATGAGGTATGCATATTCATGCACATACATGAACAATACAGTACAAACAGCTTCAATTTATGAAAATAACATGACTTGTTGCTATATTGAGAATAGAGATCAGAATAACAAGTCAGTTTGGCGTTGCTCTTGTGACTGCTCAAGAAATTGATTTACTTATCTTCTAAAAGGAATTTGATTTACTTACCGATATGGGCTAAACCTTGGCATGCTTTGAATTCATCTACTGAACACCAAATCTCCAGTGTATTCCAGAGTGACAAATATCTGTTGGATTCATCTCTCCTGTGATTCTTAAATAAGTTCTGTTTTAAATTGATTTTCAGATCATTGTCTTGGAGAAAGGAAAGGTAGTGGAACAAGGACCACATGATTTTCTTCTGTCAAAGGGCGGAAGATACGCAGAACTGTGGTCACAACAGAACAACAGTGACGCCACTGATGCTTCTGCTGTTAGCTTAGAAGTTTGATATAACAAATACGTTTTCCCTTTGCAAGGGAAAATACAGCTATGTTTGAATGAAAGCAGGTTTCGCCTTATCTGCCTTGTAAATGGAGTGCATAGGATTTTAGATATGGGGAGGGGAGCAGAAGTTTACAGTTTAGGAGAAAATTCTCTATTTCAAAGAGAGCTGAGAGGCAAAATTTTCCTTTTGAGAAATATTTTAACAATCCTGGCATATTTCCATGTTAATGTAACAATTTTTTAGTACCTAAAATAATCCTAGTAAATATTCAATTGTTTCCACTGAAATCTTTCATGGCTAGCAAGCAGCACAATTTAGTAACGTTCACATGTTTAATTACTTTCATTATAGACTTGGCCTCCTGCAATGGTAGCTTCACAGTATGGCGTGTGTTCGGTGTGAACCGTTCCTCCTGGTCGCATGGTGATTTATCAAGCCGCGCTGACGCTTGATCTTTGAGCAACTCCAACAGTATCGCTATCTATCTCCAATTTTTACCTAGTTTGTGCTAAAAGCTAGCTCCAATAGAATCGCCACCTTCGCCAAATCTGGTGAGTTTCTCTTCGCTCGCTATTCGGCGGGGCGAAACGACAGCGTTTCTTCGTGTGACCGCACGGACACCGGCCCCTTCTCCTCGTTGGTTTCTCCTCTTGCGTCTTTGCGGCCTCCTCGCCTCGCCTTGCCCGCGCCCTAACCTCCACCTCCTGCTCCCCAACCCGCCGCCTTCGATGACGACTAGGGAGACTTCGTGGCGAGCCCCCTTGGACCCAGCCCGGATGGATCGACGCCCACCGCGCCTTTGACGGCTAAGTCCTCCGCCTGGGAGAAGCCGCAGGGCCCGGTCCTCCTCTCCCTGTTCAGCGCCGACGACGAGTAGGACGGGCAGGAAGAGGAAGGGCCGACCGAGCCGCCATCGACGGCCACAGCGCAGCAGCAGGCGCCGTCTACCTCCTCCAACGAGATGAAGCCCGCGGATCTGAAGGACCTCATCGCCGATCTCTACGGATCTAGTCTACTTAATAAGAATGCCCGTTCTTGTACATCGGCTTCCGCTGCTCGGAGAACAGCCGTCCGGACACGTCCTACACCAAGTGGCGATGCGGCCTTCGTGTTGCGATCTTCCCAGGTTGGTTGGAATTATCAGTTCTTTCTTGTCTCGTTGCTAGTCCCCCCTCTCCATTTCGTTGTTGGATTTGGGGATTCTGAGGTTTAGATAGGAATCGATGTGTACTTTTGGCAAGCTTGTTTAAGCTAGAATCTCAGGCGCCTTGAATGAAATCTCGAACTACAGTGTAAGTTTTCAACATGGCACATTGTTGGTGGAATGAGAATAACCCCATTTCGCATTTGTAGTTCCAAATTCCAGTAAGGGTCCTTTACACCTTTAGGGAGATGTGGATCAACGTGGATCAGAGCCTATGCAATTTAAAATGTCTAGTTGGAATGTTCTAGCCTCTAGTACTTAATTTGGTGAATTTATCAGAGCGAAGAAATTCGGACGGCTATAAATAAACTGGGTGCAATCTAGCATTCAACATGTCGCATTGTCTAAGAAGAACAGCTGACCATCACACTACTACACAAATATACATCACAATCGGTTCTTTTTCGTCATCACAGTCGGTTCTAGTGGTGACACAAAGTCATGAGACAGAGATGAGGCGGGCATTATTACAGTCGGTTCTTGCCCGATAGAGATGATATGGTCATCTCTATCGGTTCTTTATAAGAAGCGATAGAGATGATATCTTATCTCTATCGGTTCTTAAAAAGAACCGATAGAGATAAGATATCATCTCTATCGCTTCTTAAAAAGAACCGATAGAGATAATATAATCATCTCTATCACTTCTTTGAAAGAACCGATACAGATGAATATACTCATCTCTATCACTTCTTATAAAGAACCGATAGAGATGAGTTCATCATCCCTATCGTTTTTTTCAAAGAACCGATAGAGATGACCGTCACATCTCTATCATTTTCTTGTGAGAACCGACAGAGATGAAGGGGTGTGGTGTGCTATCACATTCTAATCAGCACATATTCCACACAATATGCACATATCACATTCACACGAAATTACGGACAACATATCACATTCAAAGAACATGAACACTTTGTTACAACAAACACATATCACATTCGTTAACAAAATAGAACGTAAACATGCTTAACCATAAGTACACATGCAATCGCATTCAGATATGTAATATTTGTTCACATCCGGTCTAGTAGGAGCTTTTGGGATCTCTAAACCGTCCATCCTCCGACAAGCATTCTATCCAGCACCACCGCATAAGTGGTCTCGTATCTTGTTGAGTGCAGTCTTGTCTACACTCTTCCGGGGATAACGGTATCTCGCAAGATAGAAACGAGTGCTCTAATTTGAGTTTTCAAATTTCCATGTGAAAGACTAATTGTATATGCATGTACTACCTTAGGGAAACGGTGCGAGCCGACAATCAAGATCACCATGTGTTGCATGACATACAAACCACAGCGGTCGTCGCTGCCTGTTGATGACATCGTGAAGAAAGAAAATAAATTAAGAGACAAAGAAAATATGTCGAAAATCTAAATCTTATATATGATAGCCACTTGTACCTTGAAGTCGACATACTCCACTTGGAGCCCTTTTGTCGTCGTGTGTCCCTCCCGCTCGACGTATTCCTTGAAACCCCTATATACATTGGAAAGATGTCGTTGAGTAAAAAATAATGAATGTAGTTAAATACGTAAAATGTTAGATAAGAGTGGTGCACTTATCGCTCCAAAGGAGGCTTGATCGCGTGAGGCCATCGGTCTCTTATCAAGCGAATTAAAAGTGTACACTTTGTTGTCGCCGGAAGAGCACGAGTAGAACCCAATGGTTGCTTATTAAATGGTATGCAACAAGAAAATAAGTTCACATACGGTTTCAGTGTGTAGAAGTAATTGAACAGTGAAGTAGTACTTACTCCTTGTGGTACGGGAATAGAATGAAGCCCTTCTTCGACTCAGCTTGCAATGCCCTCTTGATGTAGTTGGCAACCCATTCGGTTGAAGCCTAGCCATCGTCGCGACACAAGCTCGTGGTCGATTTAACCCAATTAGTTGTCGATTCGTCACGACCCGCCGCCTCATCGCCGCAACTCGCATTGAATGTTAAAAAGCGTAATGCAAAATCCTATGGAAGTCATAAGGTCGTGCAACGTGGTGCGATACTCACAGCGTCCCGTGATCGTCATAAGAGAAATATCGATGGCTATCGGTTGGTACAGCATGAACAGATCCTCAAAACTAATCGAATGTCCCATCCTCCTCGCGGTGGAAATGTCCCTTTCAGTATCTAACATTGAAGTCGACACGCCGCTTCTCTTTCGCTTTGTCAATGTACCATCCATGGAGTATCGAGTCCATATGCCTAGAGCGCTCAATTTGCTTTGGGAGGCGTAGGGCTTTCCATGTACGTAGGCCTTAAATTCATAAGGCTTCATCGTGGTCCGTGCCGCTCTCCTTTCGGGCCAAGGAGTCTCCGAGGCCGGGCAATGGGCTTTTCATGTACCGAGGGGCGATGTGGCCTTTGTGAGCCTAGCCTTTTAGCAGAGGCCTCCAAAGGTTCTGTGGTTGTCGTGCTAGTCCTTTTATACACCAGCTCAGACTTTGTGCGGGGCTCGTCACGGTCGTGGGAGCAGCGCAGTACGGTAGGAACCTACAAAGCACGCGCATAATTAAGCAACTTGTTGCAATACTACCGAATGGTACGAAGACGGAGGATGTTTACCTTGACCAGTACGACGCCTGTCGTGGGCCACTTGATGAACGACATCCGCGCTAACCCGAGAGTGGTGATGTCTTCGTTAGGGGGGAACTCAAGCACATGTGATAAGAAGGCTTCGTGGACGTAGTCCACCTGGACCCTCATGTAGCCCTTCCCCAAAGGCTGACCATGCACCGTGTCGGTCTCCTTGCATGGAAATGCAACACCGCGTGCAGCCTCAACAGGAAATCCGTCTTCCGTCGTGGTGAGTGGGCACTTGGTAGGCGCCGCAAAAGTTCGCAACTTGAGAGAAAACATATGAAGAGTTACCTCGCACCATTAAGTAAGGCAAAATTAATTATTACCTTCAACTGGGGACCGGACTTATCATTTTTGGAACCCTCGCTACTTGGTGGGGCACAGGTTTCTCTACAGTAGGCGGGGGCATCTGGCTCTGACTCTGGGAGATCATCGCCATCATCTCGGCCCTTAGGCGCTTCTCACGTGCCATCATCTCCACCTCATCTCCTCCTCACGTGCCATCATCCGCACCTCATCTCCTCCTCATCTCCTCCGAGATCTCCTCCTCACCGCTCCCTAAGCGTGTCCTTCAGCGCCCGCACGTGCCTCCCATGTTCTTGATCCGGTACTGGCAAGATCTTGGAAGTAGGACTTCTTCGTATGCCCCGACCCTGCGGCAAGCACCCGGCCCTTATGGTCGAGCTTCCCGATCGCAGTGGATAGGATGTCATTTGACCCTTGGCTAAGAAAGGTCCCCTGCTCTTTCCTCTGGCTTACCTCCTCCTGCAATAAGCGAGTACGAATTAGATCTGAAATACAGTAGGAATGGTCTACTGCAATGTAGTAAGTTTGATATCTTACGATGGCGGAGACGACTTGCGCGGTAGTGGGGTTTGGTACTACCAGCTGCCCGTCCGCGGTTTTCTTTGTCCTCGCTAGTACCCAGTCACGTGCCCGCTCCTCACATATGTGCGAGTAAGGCATCGCTGTCCCGGAGTTGGCGCACTCCTCGGCTAGTCGTGCCCATTCTGCTTTCTTCCCTTCGTAGCCACCTGAACCGAGGTGGTGCGCGTGCGTGTTCGACCTCCGGTAGCAACGTTCCTCTGTCTCGGCTCCTCGCCTCGGCGTACTCTTGATCCTCGTGAACTCCTCCCAAACATCGGTAGTCACGAACGGATACCTCTCGAATGGTGCACGGCCTTTCAAAGACGTACTCACTTTGTGCATGTAGACCCGGTGCCTCGAGCCACACCCATCCTCTTCAAGGCGTACATCTTGGCATTGTTTTCATCCTCCTCTTCTATAATCCATTTTCCTTTAACCTCGTCCCCACACCGGTTCTTACCGCTTTCGACGCCGACCTCCTTTCTCCAATCCTTAACCGTTATGGGAACTCTCTCTCACCAGCTTGCCCGAGGAATGAGCGGTATCGCCCTTACACTTGGGAGGACCCGTGCAAACGCCTGTCGCATTGAAGTGGAGAATTTGCGGTGTTCTCCCTGTGGCTCCTTTGCTCGGTCCTCGGCCTTCCTCACCTTACTCGGCCCTCGACATTTCGAACTTGGCTCGGCTCGACACTCGGAAGTTCGCTGCGCCTCAGAGCACCTTCTCCTCTTTCTCGCGATGAGCCGATGCTCTCTAATTGCGACATTTTGAGTTTTCCTATCTAACATGGACAAATATTTGACATGAGAGAAAGCAATTGTAGCTATTATGTGAACTTCACAATAAATCATCCAAGCAACAGTCAATGGATAATTCATAGCATGTCATTGTTCTAGCATATTGCGGTGAGAGTAACGGATGAGCGAATGATCTTCAAGAAAAGTCTATATGTTGACCAACCAATACGCATTTAACGATAACTCCTAATCTCTAAATAGGTTTGGTCCTAATCCCATTCGAGGATATGTGGTTCGGACAAGTTCCTGAGCTGTTGTACAACTCCAGAGAAAATTTCGGCAGCATCTCCCCGCTGTTCTCCAGATACACGTCTCGACAACCTGTCGAGAGGGGTGTGTATCCGGAGAACACCAGGGAGACACTACCGAAACCTACTCTGTGAGTTGTACAACAGGTCAGGAACTTGCTCGAACCACATATCCTCGAACTGTCCAAAATACGTGGACAATTCGAGACTGCTTGCTTATAAATATGTCATTCCGGCATATTTATAAATAAGCACTCTCGAACGGGAGACGTAGGTTACGCAACCTAAACTCTAACATATGCTGAGATGAAAAAAGAAAAATAATATGCAATTATTAGAATACAGATGATAGCAATGAGTAAGAAAGACTAACCAAGCAAAATCTTGCACAAATAATGTCTACAGAATTCTAGTTATATAATGGTAAGGTCAAGCATAGTTGGGAGTCATGAAGAATTATGTTTTCTATAGTATCTAGTCCATTCAACAATCACTAAATACATAAATCAATACTTGAGCAGTTTCTGAAACTTTAAGATAGCATGATGTACACAATCCTATTGCTAGGTAAAACATGATGTGTATGTGTTATTCGTGAAAGTGCCATTTTTATATGATAAAACCATTAAAGCACACACTTCATTCCCAAAGAAAACAAAATCAATACTAATGTAATTATGCAACAAAATAACTGAACTTAAATTACAACAAGACATTATACCTAAGACCAGAAAAGATCCTTATTACAGAAAAACCCTGAGAAACCTATAGAAAAACACTGAGGAACCTATAGAAAAACAAGTAGTTACTATACATATAACTTACAGAAAAACATTGAGAACATAGCATCATGTCTAGCATTGTATCCTTCCTGGAGCTCAACAAACCCCACTCTTTTACATTGCAAAACATGTAAAACTTAAGCACCAGCCAACACGGTTAATGAAAAAAAAACACTATAATCTCTTACTCACCGGTTCCCTTTTTTTTGTCACACCATTCGTAGGCTTGGATCATAAAACCCCCATTCCACACTTGTTCACTAGAACAACTCTGCTGATCGGAGAATCTAAGCGTCACAAGTGCTCAACATGAAGTAAAAAGAACAAATACAACTCTAATGTCACCAAGGATATGAACTTAGCACTAGCAGAACTACCACAGATCTGCTCCCTCGAAAAACCTAGAACATAAAATCAAATTCAAACTCTAAGCGGCTACATCCAACATAAGTCCGTCTCAACCTCGAATCCTCACCAAAGACATCCTCCTTGCGAAATCTCCATGAAACACATTCACACCGACAAAACTAAAACAGATCCTACCAAATAGACAAATCGACCCACCCCTAGTATATACATACAAACCAAGGCAAGAATTTTTGTGTTACATCAATTGCGAGAAATTGGTTAACATATTCTTGTTTGCAACATCATTGGTCTAATTTATCATTGGTCAAGACTTTGCTTTTCATTTCGCTTCTCAAGTTCGTAAATCAAAATCAAGATCAGAGAATATATTGCACGCCGCGATTAAGCGACTTTGTTCTAGCAAAATTTGGTGACAAAGATGTGTTTACCTCGAGCGCCGCGCGAAGGCGCGTGGTGATGCTCGGCGAAGGGGTCGACGTCGGGCCGGAGGGGTGACGTCGGGCGGAGGGGTCGGCGTGGGGCTGCGTCGGGCGGAGGGGTGGCGTCGGGCGTCGGGCGGAGGGTGGCGTCGAGGCGGGCGTCCGCGCTGGGCTGCGTCGGGCGGAGGGTGGCGTCGGGTGGCGTGGGGTGGAGTGGGAGAGGGGTGGTGTCGGGCGGGGGCGGCGTGGGGCGGAGGCGGCGTGGGGTGGAGTGGGGCGACGGGGCGGCGTGGGGCGGAGGGGCGTGGGGGTGGAGTGGGGCAGAGGGTGGCGCGGCGGAGGCGGCGTGGGGTGGAGTGGGGCGGAGGGGTGGCGTCGAGCGGAGGGGCGGCGTGGGGGTGGAGTGGGGGTCGTCGGTGTGGTGGGAGTCGGGGCGGCGTGGGTCGACGTGGCGGTGGGCTAGGGTTAGGAGCGTCGGGGCGGCGAGGCAATGGTTAGGAGCGTGGGGAGGCGCGGAATAAAATGAGGTCGCGCCAAAGTTCCATCATAGGCATTAGCAAAAAAAGATTCTCGCGGTTTTTAACAAAACCAAACAAATGATTCTATCACTATCGGTTTTTGAATAAACCGACACAACTAAATGCATTCCATCGTTAGTTTAGCATAAAATTAACATTACTATCGGTTTTTCACCAACCCGACACGTATAAGATAATATCACTATCGGGTTTTTTGAAAACCGACACGTATAGTTGAATTCCACCGTTAGGCATTTGCAAAAAAAGTAGATTACTATCGGTTTTAAAAAACCCGACACTAATAATTAGTATCACTATCGGGTTTTTTTGAAAAACCGACACAGATAGTTGAATTCCACTGTTAGGCATTTGCAAAAAAAAAAGTACTATGACTATCGATTTTTAAAAAAACCCGACACTAATAATTAGTATCACTATCGGGTTTTTTTTAAAAAAACCGACACAGATACTTCAATTCCACTGTTAGGTATTTGCAAAAAAAAGTAGTATTACTATCGGTTTTTAAAACAACCCGACACTAATAATTAGTATCACTATCGGGTTTTTTTAAAACCGACACAGATACTTGAATTCCACTGTTAGGCATTTGCAAAAAAAAATTAGTAGTACTATCGGTTTTTTTAAAAAACCGACACTAATAACTAGTATCACTATCGGGTTTTTTCGAAACCCGACACAGATAATTCCATTCCACTGCATTTTCAAAAAATTAGTATTACTATCGGTTTTCTTCTAAAAACCGACACGTATAATTGCATTCCATCGTCAGCATTTTCCAAAAAATTATTATTACTATCGGTTTTTAACAAAACCGACACACATAAGTATTTATCACTATCGCGTTTTGGAAAAACCGACACGTATACTTGAATTCATCATTAGGCATTTGCAAAAAAATTAGTATTACTATCGGTTTTTAAAAAATCGACACTAATAATCAAGATCACTATCGGTTTTTTCAAACCCGACACGTATAATTCCATTCCACCGCATTTTCAAAAAATTAGTATTACTATCGGCTTTCTTCTAAAAATCGATACGTATAATTGCATTCCATCATTAAGCATTTGCAAAAAAATTATTATTACTATCGGTTTTTAACAAAACCGACACACATAAGTATCTATCACTATCGCGTTTTTGGAAAAACCGACACAAATAGTTGAATTCCACTGTTAAGCATTTGCAAAAAAAAATTAGTATTACTATCGGTTTTTTAAAAAAACCGACACTAATAATTAGTATCACTATCGGGTTTTTTGAAAAACCGACACGTATACTTGAATTCATCTGTTAGGCATTTGCAAAAAAAAATTAGTATTACTATCGGTTTTCTAAAAAAACCGACACTAATAATGAGTATCACTATCGTGTTTTTTTTAAAAAAACCGACACAGATAGTTGAATTCCACTGTTAGGCATTTGCAAAAAAAAATTAGTATTACTATTGGTTTTTTAAGAAAACCGACACTAATAATTAGTATCACTATCGGGTTTTTTTGGAAAAACCGACACAGATACTTGAATTCATCTGTTAGGCATTTGCAAAAAAATTAGTATTACTATCGGTTTTTAAAAAACCGACACTAATAATCAAGATCACTATCGGGTTTTTTAAAACCGACACGTATAGTTGAATTCCATTTATTAGGCATTTGCAAAAAAATTAGTATTACTATCGGTTTTTAAAAATACCGATACTAATAATTAGTATCACTATCGGGTTTTTTCAAAACGATACGTATAATTGCATTCCACCGCATTTTCAAAAATTAGTATTACTATCGGTTTTCTTCTAAAAACCGACACGTATAATTGCATTCCATCATTAAGCATTTGCAAAAAATTATTATTACTATCGGTTTTGGAAAAAACGACACAAATAATAGAATATATCACTATCGGGTTTTAAAAAACCGACATAAATGATCATATCACTATCCGGTTTTAAAAACCGACACAATTGTAGTTCATCGACTATTTGTTTTCCGCATAAACCATGAAGTCCGAATTTGTCAAATATGTGATGAAAGAGTAAAACGCCATAAATTTTGCAAATATAATTGTAATTTTTGAAATTTTGCAGAATATACCTTGTGATACTACAAGTCTTCTCCAAAAGGATTTTGGCAAAAGAGTTGGCATTAAAAAAGAAGCCCAAATTCACTTTGTCCACATGTTACTTCCTCAAAGAGTAGAAAAGTCAAATGTTTTTCAAATAAAGTTCAAGTATTTTGAAAATTTTCAAAAATGATTTGATGTAAAGTGCCTTCTTTTTCTTGCAATCCATTCACAAAAATTGTGAAAGTTTCATACGTACACATAACCTTAATTTCGAAACACGAAACTACATTTATGTACAATACAAATATTTCAAACACATAGCGCAACTGATACATTGACGTACTCCTTTTATTTACAATACAACCCTTCTTGATGATCTACACGTATGTAATTTCTTCCATGTGTGTCGTCGTTCCCGCTAAGAAAGGCCCCATACGCAAACGGAGGTATTTCATCAAATTGGTCGTACTCTTCTTCATCTACGATATCTTCAACACCAACGATCCGCTTGCCACAAAGGACGACGTGCAATTTCGGATTGGCGGATCACACACGTAGAAGACTTGATTTGCTTGCTTTGCAAGGATGAATGGATCTTCTTTGTAGGCGACTCTGCTTAGATCCACAAGGGTAAAACCTCTCTTGTCGACCTTCACTCCATGTGGAAGTCCCACCCACTTACATCGAACAATGGAATTTGGTATATTCCGTAATCGAGCTCCCAAATTTCTTCGATCACCCCGTAGTAAGAGTTCATTGCCATTGAGGATCCTCCTTTGAGTGATGTTCATCTGACAAAGCATCTATGCTTACACCACTCGCTTTGAACAAGACTCTTCCCATCCCGACTTTCAATGTAAAAGGTGTACCCATTAATATCGCACCTGCCATGTTTGTACATTAAATCTAGGTCCATCAGCCAACCATTTGATAGTCTCACTAACAGAGACCTCCGCCTTTTGTTTGAACCATGTGAGAAATCTATCGTTGTGTTCTCGCATTATGGAAAGCTTATCCATATGTGGATTCTCTCCCGTAATATCGACTTGTGCCGCTCGATGTACCTCGCAACTTCGCGCTTATTCGCAAGATCGGATGCGCTTTGCAATACATATCAAACCGTGGCCTCGTTAGTTTCGACCCCACGGTTCCTTTGCCAAAGAAGTCTGCCTCGTGGCGAGATAGAGGAACACCGATTGCTTGTCTTTTCCCGAGATAGTCCACACAAAACTCAATAACCTCTTCACCCCATAACCTTCCACAATACTACCCTCAGGCTTCGACCGATTCCTTACGTAGGACTTTAATATACCCATGTACCTCTCAAACGGATACATGTAACATAAGAAAGCGGGTCTACATATCTTAATCTCTCTAACAAGGTGAACAACAAGGTGGACCATGATGTCGAAGAATGACGGTGGGAAATGCATCTCAAGCTGACATAAAGTCTGCACCACCTCACTCTGCAAGTTGTCTAGCATGTCGGAGTCAATAACTTTGCAGGAGATCACATTGAAGAAGTAACACAGCTTCGTGATTGCAAACCTGACATCCTCTGGCAAAATATTTCTTATTGCAACTGGGAGCATTTGGGTCATCAAGACATGGCAGTCGTGGGACTTCATGCCTAGCAACTTCAAATCATCCAAGGACACAAGCTTTTAATGTTCATGAGTAGCCGATGGAACTTTAATACCTTGGAGACATTTGCAAAGGTCCTCTTTCTCCTTCTTGGACAGGTGTAGCATGCAATGGGATGTACGGACCTTTTCCATCCTCCTCAATCACCGCAAGCCCGGGCCTCGATTCCCATGTAGGCCATGTCGCGACGAGCATTCACACCATCCTTTGTCTTTCCGTATGTTCAGCAGATGCCAACCAAATTGTCGCAGAACATTCTTTTCAACGTGTATGACATCAATACAATGTCGACATCTAACTCCTTCCAAAGACGGTAAGTCCCAAAATATTGACCTCTTCTTCCAAATGGTCCTAGAACGAGCAGATTTACGGCTCTTTCCGTCTCAACATCGATATCCTCTACACGTGAATATACTTGCCTACCACTCATAGGTCATGTGCCGAACGGATTTCCTCTTTCCATCAAATTTGTCATCCATCTTACGGTATCGATGACTTCGAGGTAGAAACCACGGTGACCTATATACAGCTTTTCTTGGAATTTGGCGACCATAGGCTCTCGGTCTCCTCTTCACAAATAGGACACGCTTTTGCTCCTTTCAGATCAGAGCTCGCCAAATTTCCAAGAGCCGGAAATCATTTACGTGCAAAATACCATAGCCGTAGGGTGAAATGCTCTCTTCAGACGCATCCCACACAATGACCCCGCTATTCCACAATTTTACCAAATCCTCGATCGGTGGAGCGAGGTACACATCAATATCATTTCCTACTGTTTGGGTCCCGAGATTAGCAACGACATCATGATATACTTCCGCTTCATGCACAACCAAGGAGGAGGTTGTAGATGCACAATGAATCGCCACGTGTCCGTGACGATCGCTCATGTTACCAAACGGATTCATTCCATCGATTACTCAACCCAAATCTTATGTTCCTCATTTCGGCACCAAACTCCTCATATTTCCAATCGATGTTTCTCCATTGAGCCGAATCAACAGGGTGTCTCAGCTTTCCATCTTCCTTTCGAGACTCATAATGCCAACACAACAATTCTGCCTCTCTAGGATTTGCAAACAACCTCTCCAGACGGGGAATGATGGGCAAGTACCACAATACCTTGGCCGGTGCACCTTTAGTGACCTCTTCACCGCTGCTTCCTCGGCTCCTACGCTTCTTGTCGTTACGCTTCTCCTTTTGTTTGTACCGGGCACACCGCAAACCGGACAAACGTAGCTCGATGTGCGTTACGGTACAAGATGCAATCATTCGGACATGCATGTATCCTTTCTATTTCCATTCCCATGGGACATAGTAGCTTCTTCGCTTCATAAATGCTCATGGCAACTCGCTTCCCTCGGAAGCAGATCCGATAGAAGAACTAGAAGTGCATTGAAACTTGTATCCGTCCAACGGTGTTTTGCCTTCAGCTCAACAATGCAAGGACCGAACCCAACTTGGTGTATTCTCGCTTTGCAACCCGTGAACAAAGGGTTTGGCATCGCCTTCCATCAAGCTTTTAAACTTTTCAAACTCTCTTCCGTAATTACCTCCACATCCCGCAACATTTGCTCCAAATTCTCCTCCTCAAACATATCAGTCGCAACTCATCATCCGGTTCCACCGTGTCTTCATTGCATACCGCAGGTACTACCTGCCTCCCCGTGATGGATCCAACACGTAATTCCTCACGGCCACGTCGAATCGTGGTCCTCAATTTGAGCCGAGTTGTTAAATCTTCTCAGATTGGTGCAATCAATGCAAGGACAATATATGAAGTTTACACCCTCCTCACCATGTCCTCTTCGCAATTTTTTGAACTCCTTAACACCCCTCAAATTCAAAGACTCACACGACTTTTGCATACATCCATTCCTTACGGTTCATCTGCAATTAAACTTCACCCAATAAATTATGCACAAACTGGAGCGACGGCAAGCTAGTTATTTGAAATATTGAGACATCATTTCAGTTAATATTACCTTTGCAAAATAGATGACAATTTCCTGCAACATATATGAAATATGTACTCCCGATCGATACCTAGATTCTTCCCTGGTTTAGAGCTTCCAATTTCCTAGATAAGAGACATACATTTTTAACATGAACAATGATATCAAACAATCTAATTATATAGTGCAGTAGCCTACATATCTTTTGACTACAACGAAACAATACAAGGGTACCAACGATGACTCCTAATCTCTAAATAGGTTTGGTCCTAATCCCATTCGAGGATATGTGGTTCCGACAAGTTCCTGTTGTTGTACAACTCAGAGAAAATTTGGAAGATCTCTCGCTATTCTCCATATACACGCCTCGACAACAGTCAAGAGGGTGTGTATCCGAGAATACCAGGAGACGCTACCAAATCTCTACTCGCAGCTTGTACAACACACTCAGAACTTTCCTGGCACATATCCTCGAACTGTCCAAAGAACGTGGATACTTCGAGATCGCCGCTTATAAATATGCCATTTCGCTCGTATATTTATAAACAAGCATCGTCGAACGGAGACGAGGTTCCGCACCCTAAACTCTAGCATTCATCATGTGACAAAGAATAATAATTCCATATTAACATCAAAGCACTACAAATTAAGATAATTAAATACATGTGTACATGCTTGTGAAATAAAGGGTGTGAAACTGATAGGATATACACAATACCAAAGGCAATCTAAACTTTCTTGCGACATATCAAAATTACATAGTACAAAATTAAAGGGGTTTGAAGGAATGCTCACATTTTGAAGAAAACCACAAATTATGCAAAATGAGGGAAATCTCCTCAAGTTAGGGCTTCAAATTTACTATCTTAACACCCACCCTTGAGGATTTTAAATTTTCACACCAAGTATTGCTTCCAACCACGAATATGAGCTATTTTTTCTGGTGGCGGCGAGAAACCTCCTCCGAACAATAACAGAAGAGTTCACTCGAGTGGTATAAATAACCTAACGAGGTACATCACTATCGGTTCTCATATAAAAGCGATAGTGATGTGATCATGCACATCACGATCGGTTCTTACAAGACAAGCGATAGTGATTATCATAATCATCACAATCGGTTCCCACATAAGAAGCGATAGTGATGAGCACGTACACATCACTATCGGTTCTTATTTATGAAGTGATAGTGATGATAACGCACATCACTATCGCTTCTCACAAAAGAACCGATAGTGATGAGCACGTGTTCTTTAATTTTGTGAGAAGCGATAGTGATGTGCGTTATCATCACTATCACTTCATAAATAAGAACCGATAGTGATGTGTACGTGTTCATCACTATCGCTTCTATATGAAAACCGATAGTGATGATAATGCACATCACTATCACTTCTCGCATAAGAACCGATTGTAATGTTCCCAGTGCTACATCACTATCACTTCTAACCTGAGAACCGATAGTGATTATGATTAATGCCTCTCCTAAGTCATCTATCACAATCGTTTCTTCCGAAAAACTTAAGAACCGACACAGATGAAGCGATAGTGATGTACCATTCTGTAGTAGTGTCAATTCCTTTCTAGTATATAAGTTAATGATTTCTTGGCCATGTAAATCATGTCAAATATGATGCTTGTGGTTTTGGTTCTAGGAACAATCTGCATAGTTTTATAGGAGTGTGTGATAAAACAAATGTGTTTTACTATCTTTGTTCTTTCAGCAAGAATCCCAAATGTCAGATGATTTGGTGTAGGAGACTACAATGTCTTGATTATGGATTTGCTGGGGCCAAACCTAGAGGACCTATTTAAGTTTTGCAACAGAAAATTATCTCTTAAGACTGTACTTATGCTCGCTCATCAGATGGTATGTGTACTCCCAAGCTACTCCTTACTGAATCCCTAATATATTCATTTTTTATGTAGCAAGGAATTAACTCATAGACCTATGAGTGGGAATGATAATTATAATAAAGTTGCCATGCCACATCACTTCATGTTTTCTAGTGCTTTCTCAGTTTCTTGAAGATATCGAACTGCAAATGGGTATGTATATATAGACGATAATAATGTAGCCGTTAAGATGACCGTTAGAATATAGCTGTTAAGATGACCGTTTGAATATAGCCGTTAAGAACATGATATGTTTTGTCTATGCTCCGAACTTTTAGTTCGTTACATTGCAAAAATACACGCTGCATTGACGAGGAACTAGTCTTTTGTTTTCCAGGTCTGTCTTTATGGAGGTCAAGTAACTTCATGGAAGAATGACCATGGGGAGGAGTTGCTTTTTCAACCAACTTTGAACTTGAAGCCATTTGTCAGCAATTCAGAAGTGAGTAAATAGTTTATGAAATGCTAATACATTTGTCAATGCTAATACTATTTGTGTGTACATGATACAAGTGTATACGCATATGCCTCAATTAAAAAGGGTTTATCGTTATATTGATAATTTCTGCATCCGAAGCAGTAGCGGATATTGCAATAGATGAGCCGAAGCAGTAGAAGGAAACAGTATATTTCAAATTTTAGATTCCCGCATTCAAATATAGCCATTCGAATTTACCCGTTCAAAGATAACCGTTACAACATAGTCGTCACAATAAATTTCAATTTTTAAATCCCACATTCAAATATGGCCATTTCAATTTACCGGTAGGTAAAAAACCATTGCTGTTATGACGATTATATGGAATATGATTAGAATATAGGAGAGAGAAAATAGAGAGTGATATGGAGAGTATTGTTGGAGAGGGAGGAGATATAGAGAGGTATTTTTTTGGAAAGTTCTCCAAATATAGCTTTTGGAGTGTTGTTGGAGATGCTCTTACGGTGTATACTCTGGTGATTGCTACCCCATGGGACATGCAGACATTTTTTATCCAGTTTGTGATATATTGGATTTGACATCCAAATTTGCAGCCCTGTTTTGGGCCTTTTCACTGGCTTAAAAGTTAAAAAGCTAAAGTTTAAATAAATAGGTGTTTTTTTAACTGGAGTTTTTGAAAAGCTATATGCTTTCGTATAACTATAAGTCGAAAGTTATTGAAGAAGTGCTTTTTTAGCTTATTGAGGGTTAGGCCCTGTTTGATATAGCTGTAGCTTTTCTGAAAAGTAGTTTTCGGCTAGGATACATGATTGAAGGGCAGTACGACTAAACGGTTGGCCTAAAGAGGTTTGGTATTTAGTAGTCTAGCTCTTAGGTGTGAGAGATGCGTGTTAGGAATAGGGTGAGAGGGTGTGGTTTGGGATTTTATACTTGGTAAGAGGGAGTAATTTTCTTTAACTCTAGTGGCAAGGTCAGAACACCAACCCACCGAAGCCATGAGAAGCTACATCAGATCAGCTTCTCCTAGTACAAAAGGACTACTGGCTTCTGGCTACGGAAAAGCCAGCCATTTGAAACAATTTTGGCTTACAGAGAGGAGAAGCCGAAGCTGAAGCCGTTCCAAACAGAGCTTTATAGACTAATACCGTTGAAGTTAGGGTAAAATTACTCACCTATACCACGTATAAAAGCTAATTGCTTTTAAGCTCTTCAAGCAAAAAAACTGGTTTTAACCTATAAGTCAAAAAACTTAAAGGCTTGTTTGGAGGTGTTGTAGTTTTTCTGAAAATCTACTTTTTTGGCTTTTTGGCTGAAAAGCTGCTGTAATTTTTTTAA
Organism: Otatea glauca; assembly: GCA_036346275.1. NCBI lineage: Eukaryota > Viridiplantae > Streptophyta > Magnoliopsida > Poales > Poaceae > Otatea > Otatea glauca. The sequence goes on from CM070715.1 coordinate 25,547,631, forward strand.
GAGATCGTTTGATAAATAGCTAATTTTTCTCAGCGATGAGCTGCAAAATAGGTCCAGCCAAGCTTTCAGCTTTTACTAGTTATATATGGCTTATAGCTTGTACCAAAAACTGCTTAAAAGCTGAGCTATTTGGAGGGTGTTAGCACCAAAATTTGGCAAGTCATAACCAATTTCTTAGGCCGAGGATGAAACTGGATAGTTTTGGCCGATATTGGTTAAAAGGGAAGGTTAAGTTAAAAGCTGAAATTCTAACCGATATTGATTCAAAGATGGAATTCTATCTGCAAGAAAGAGGCCGATACGGTTCATAGTTTGTGTCGGGTCGGAGAAGGATACAATCGGCCCATATGCTATAAAAGAGGCCGAGGCGAGCTGAAGGAAGATCCAATAATTAATCAATCAACTTGCATCTACTTTTTTTATCTCAAATAGGAGTAGGCTTCATAACTTAAAATCTCTCTTGCAATTCGTTCTTCATCAATAAAGTTACGCATCGCCGATTGTTGATCATCTTCGATTACGCCAATTATTCCAAGTTTGTTTCCATATCAATCTTTTTGTGCATCGCCTATTTCGAAGGAAAACAAATATTTACCTATTATCTAATAGGATACAAAGCTGTTTAGATCTATCTAGCCGATTATAACGTTATATCAACTGTGAACACTTATTTTTTTCGATCTATCTTGCCGATTGTAGGATCAAAACGGCTGGCACGCCATGAACCAAATTAAACTCGGTGTTTGTGTGTGTTTGAGCCGATCAATCCTTTGTCATATTTTCGGTACCAACACACTTTTGGCACTCTTGGTGGGACCCGATGTCTTCTTCCGGCAAGTCGATTTCATCGTCTGACGTTCTGTCTGATGCTATAATCGTTCCAACAATGGACGATCTAACACCAGAACAGCGCAAATAAATTGAGGATCGGAAAGCTACGCTTAAGGAGATGATGTTGAATTGTTATAAAAAAAACTCAACATGGCGTTACTCAAAAGACCACGTTGCCGACGGTCAATCCCTTTGGTGACACGGATACTGCTGATGCATCGGTAAGACAATACATGCCTGCACAATCTGAATTATCTACTATGATTAATCAATCTGTGCACTATGCTTTGGTCAACTAGTCGTCGGCTTTGGTAACAACTCTCAAACCGATGATAGCCAATAGTGTTAACACTATAGCTCAAGAGTTGGCATTGGTGGGAAACTTGCTAGATCTAATGCAAGCTTTGCCAAATTATCTGATCTATTTGGTACCGGCAAGTATACGGAGTTCTGGATCAGTAGCCGATCCTAAACTTTCGGTTCTGACTCTAACTCTGATGCCGACCTAGCCGATCGTGATTCTACCACGTGATCCCGACGCAAGCGCGATCCCGCATTACTACGCACGTACCAATGGCACTAAATTGGATTCCCAGACCAATTTACCCCGTCAGCCCCATTTTACATTTTTAACCAATCGACTCCACAGTCGACTAGATCCCAAGTACGTCCACAATATCATGAGCCAACAGCCAAAAGATCTAACGTCGGCTATGAACACCCATATAACCCACAACCCGTGCATATACCGTATCAACCCGAGCTGACGCTTGGGGCAGCATGCCAATTACGATCATAATTGGCAAGTTCCTCAACCACAATCAACTTAGACGGTCGATTGGGCCAATTAGATATCTACCGTACTACGAGACCAATTCGACATACAGCCTAAAGGAAAGGTTACTGGCTATTGGAAGACATACCTGATTATATTGATCGTATACCTTACCCCAATAATTGGAGATGATTCTACTACCACCTTGGAGCATATCGGATGTTTCATCGCATGATATGGTGAAGTAGCTCAGACCGATGGATTGAGGATAACATTATTCCCGTTGCCTTTGTCAGGGGCTGCTTTTACATGGTTCATAACCTTACCCCAAATTCGGTCAAATCTTGGGCTAATTTGGAAAGTTGATTCCGTGAATACTTTTTTTGCGAAAGTTTAGAACTTAGAATTTCGTACTTAAGTTCTACTCAACAGAAGTTTGGAGAATCGGTCATGGATTACATTAAAAGGTTTAGAGAAGTAAGAAATCTGTGCTTTACCGTTACTCTACCCGATAATCAACTAGCCGATTTAGTTTTCTAAGGGTTAATTCCCAAACAGAAGGAGAAATTCGACGGGCAGGAGTTCACTGATTTAACCCATCTTTTACATCGAGTATCGGCTCAAGAATGACGTTTTACTAATAGAGCCTTTAAGGATAAGTTCAAAAATAAGGATAAAGAAAAGGCTAAACTCAATCTTGTTGAGTATGAGTCAAAAGATTCATCTGACGATGACGAGGTTGAAGTAAATATAACTAAATGGGTTAAGGGCAACAAAAAGTCTTTAGTCTGTTCGTGACTTAACCGACCAAGAATAGGTCAGAAATAAAATATGCTTTTGATGTCTCAAAGTGTGATCGTATTTTTAATTTATTGCGGCATGAAAAGATTATATGGTTGCATGAGGGACATGTTCTACCATCGGCTGACAAAATTAAAAAGCGTAAATATTGCAAATGGCATCATTCTTTTTCTCATAACACTAACGATTGCAATATTTTTCGTCAATAGATACAATCAGCTATAGAAGATGGCCGACTAAAATTTGTAGAAGAGACGACGATGTAGGTGGACGCTGATTCTTTCTTGATCAATATGGTCCACTGTTCTGGGAAGAAGCCGGAGCCGACGCAAGAGGCAAAACCCAAGGATCAAACATTAATCATCGGCTAAAAATTGCTTTCGACTCTATTCAAATAGAAATCGACCATGAAGGAAAGAATTCAAGGATGATTAAGCCTAATAGAGACTTACAAATTGGCTAGTGGTATAAGGCTGAAATGCCATTGCCACCACGAAGGTTGATATAGAAGTAGAAGCCGACTTTCTCCCAATTATTGGAGAAATATGAAAGGAAAATAGACAGGCAGTGACATCCCGCACGTCGATCGGACAATATGTATTGGCCAGATAATCTCGAATGAGCTTATAGACGATGCCCGTTTTGGTAGTTTTGATAGGAGAGGGGATCGGTTTTGCCGTCACCGTATACATACCAAATGGAGTACTATTCACAGCGAGGTGAAAGGCAGTGACAATCAACTAAAGAGAGGATATCTGAGCTGATTCAGAGCCATCAAAGTGAAGCTGGCAATGTAAGATCGGTGCAAGAAAGGATCTCTGGGCTGATCATAAATCATAGGCTGGATCAGGACGAGGAATCTAGTGCTACGGCTAATATGGAATTGGCTGGTAAAGTACGACAGCCGATCGAGCCAAAGTCGAGATGGTGCCCTCCAGGTCTCAGTCGATCTCAGTGCAGAAGACTTCAGAGACTAAGGACCCAAGAGATGAGAGAGGCTGAGCAAGAAACAAAAAGGGATGAAGCTTTTAATGAACTTCATCCCATCAAAATTGCTAAAAAAGGAGTGGAGAAAAAAAGAATCAGTTGAGGATAAATTCGACTCAGCCGATGATTTGGATTCGCTCATGATTCGAGATGATTCTCCACCTTCGTTGGACATCAAAATGATGTTCATTCTACCAGCCGAGTTCAAAATAAGCACCATGTCAGGTCAAGAATCTTTTGCCCAATTGTGCATGGTAGCACAAGATACGGTTTTTGAGAAGACTCAAGAAGATCATCGGCATCTAAAGCCATTATACTTGAAGGGTTATATTAATGGCAAGCCGATCTCGAGGATGCTGGTCGACGGTGGAGCAACTGTCAATCTGATGCCCTATACGACGTGTAAAAAGCAGGGCAAGTCCGATGAAGATCTAATTAAAACTAACATGGTTTTAAATGGCTTCACAGGGGATCCCACAGAAGTAAAAGGTGTAATAGTGACAAAGCTCACAGTCAGTAGCAAAACTTTGCCAACGGCTTTCTTTGTGGTCGATACCAAAGGAAATTACAACATCTTGTTAGGATGAGATTGGATTCATGTCGATTGTTGTATTTCATCGACCATGCACCAAATGCTAGTCTAGTGGAATGGTGATAAGGTGGAAGTAATTCAAGCTAATACATCGGCTCACGTAGCGATGGCCAATTCAGATGCAAATTAGCAACATGAGAAAGCAGAGTGCATATCGGGCAAAACTCTTGAAGACTGTGATTTTGTCTGCGTCAACAAGATGGGGCTTATCCTGATTAATGTAAGGTCGACCGCACTTGATCGGACAAACAAAGTTTTGCACCGATGGAGTCCAAATTGGCAGTAAAAGCTTTATAAGACAAGATGCGAAACTATCAACAAACAACCGATAACTGTGAGGCCATCAAAGATTTCCAAGAAATCGAAAAATTGGGCAAGGGTTTACGTCAACTGATTTCCTAGATGAGGTCGACATATGCGATGGTGATCATAAAAGGCCAACTTTTATTAGTGCAAAATTAGCAATAGATTATAAAGAAAAGTTGGTCAAACTTTTAAAGGATTACAAAGATTGTTTTGCTTGGGAGTATTATGAAATGCCTAATTTAAGCTGACAATTAGTTGAACATCGGCTGCCTATAAAATCAGGTTATAGGCCATTTAAACAGTCTCCTAGATGATTTAATCCGATCATGTATAATACAATAAAAGAAGATATTAAGCGATTGTTGGACGCTAAGTTTATCAGGCCTTACCGATATACTGAGTGGGTCTCCAATATCATTCCTGTCATGAAGAAGAACGGTAAACTTAGAGTGTGTGTCGATTTTAGGGATTTAAATAAAGCCACGCCAAAAGATGAATACCTGATGCCTATAGCCGATATGCTTATCGATGCTCCATCGAGTAATAAGATTATTTGTTTCCTTAACGGTAATGCTAGATATAATCAAATATTCATGGTAGAAGCCGATATCCCTAAGACAGCTTTCAAGTGTCCTGGTGCCTTGGGTTTGTTTGAATGTGTTGTGACGACATTCAGCTTAAAAAATACTGATACAACATATCGACGTGCTATGAATTTGATATTTCATTATTTAATCGGCCATATTGTGGAAATTTATATCGATGATGTTGTTGTAAAATCCAAGGAAGATTTTCAGCATCTAGCCAATTTAGAAATGGTCTTCAAGAAGACAAGGGCATACGGCTTGAAGATGAATCCGTATAAATGTGCTTTTGGTGTATTGACTGGACAATTTTTGGGCTTTGTGATCCATGAAAGAGGGATTGAATTTAACCAAGAAAGGGCCAGAACTATAGCCAATACTAAGCTAGTAGCTTGCAAAAAAGATTTGCAAAGCTGATCGGCAAGATTAATTATTTGTGGCATTTTATTTTGAATTTATCCAGTTGTATCAGTTCTTTTACCCCATTGCTAAAATTAAAAGGAGATCAAGAATTTATTTGGGGAGCTGATCAACAGAAGGCTTTTGAAATCATAAAGGAGTATTTGTCCAAGCCTCTAGTTTTGGCTGCACCCGAGAAAGTCATACCATTTAAATTATAAAAATCGATTGAAGAGGCAACAATGGAGCTATTTTGGCCTAGGAGATCAATGGTAAAGAGCGAGTTATTTTCTACTTAAGCCGACAGTTACATGATACAGAAACCAAGTACCCTTTTGTAGAAAAACTTTGTTTATCATTATATTTTGCTTGCACCAAGTTAAGGCACTATATATTAGTATCGGCTTATAAAGTTATTTGTAAAACTGATGTTATAAAGTATATGTTATCAGCTCCAATTTTGAGGTGTCAATTTGGAAATGGGCTTACACGCTCATTGAGTTCGACCTAACATACAAATCGGCTAAAATTATCAAAGGACAAGTGATATCCGATTTTTTATTACGGCATGAAACTGATATGAATGTCGATCTTGTGTCTGTTGCCCCTTGGCAATTATTTTTTGATGGATCAGTATGCCGAGTGGGTGATGGTATCGGGATAGTTTTAATTTCACCAAAACGATACAGTTTTGAGTTTACATTTAGGCTAAATTATAAATGTTCTAATAATCAAGCCAAATATGCTGCATTACTTAAAGGCCTGCAATTACTCGACAATGTTGGATTCGACTATGTTGAGGTTCATGGTGATTCTTTGTTGGTGGTTCAATAGATTAAGGGAGAATATAACTGCTATAATGAAGTCTTGGTTAAATATTTAAAGCAGTGCCTCAATATAATCGGCTCGTTTACTTCTTTTCAATTTGCCATATCCCTCGTGAACTAAATGCCATGGCCAACTTATTAGCTCAACAAGCATCGAGTTACAAAGAATTTGGTCGATTAGAAGACTATGAGCAGATAGAAAAAAAATGGTCATGTGCATCAGTACAAATGATTGGAGAACAAGGATAATTAATTATTTGTCTGATCCATCAATGCTGACAGATCAAAAAAGCAAGAAACAAGCCCTAAAATATGTATTCCTCGATAATACGCTTTATTATTGGACTTTGGAGAGTTTATTGTTGAGGTGTCTTAAAACCGAAGAGGCTAAAGTGGCAATGGGTGAAGTGCATGAAGGAACTTGTGGAACCCATTAGTTGGCTCATAAAATGAAATGGCTGTTGAGGCGAACTGGATATTTCTGGCCTATAATGCTGGAAGATTGCTTTAAGTATTATAAAGGATGCTAGACTTATCAAAAATTTGGCAATTTGCAATTAGCTCCAGCATCGGCTTTACACCTAATTATTAAGCCTTGGTCGTTCAGAGGATGAGGATTAGATGTTATCGAACAAATATTTTTAGCGTCAAATAAAGGCCATAAATATATTTTGGCTGCGGCCGATTATTTCTCTATGTGGGTTGAGGCTATGCCGTTGAAAAAGGTGATGAGTGTTGAAGCTATCGGATTTATTACAAAACACCTTGTCCATCGGTTTGGAATTCCTCAAACTATTACGACTGATCAAGACATAATGTTTATGTCTGATGAGTTTCAAGGTTTTGCTATAAGTTTGGGTATAAAATTGTTGAATTCATCGCCTTATTATGCTCAAGCCAATGGTCAAGCTGAGTCGTCAAATAAAACATTGATCAAGTTGATCAAAATAAAAATTGAAGAAAGACCTAGAAATTGGCATAAGATGCTATCGGAGTCCCTGTGGCCCTATCAGATTGCTTGCCACGGCGCAACAAAGTTTTCACCTTATCAGTTGTTTTATAGACAAGAGGCCATGTTGCCATTGGAAATTAATATTGACTCGATCAGAATAGCCAGGCAAAAAGGGTTATCGGCTCAAGATTATAGGAATTTGATGACTGATAATTTAGATGACTTGGCAAAATTACGACTACATACGTTGGATCAGTTAAAGAAGAATAAGGCAAGAGTTGCAAGAGCTTATAATAAAAGGGTATTGCCAAAATCATTTTATGAAACTGACCTAGTATGGAAAACTATACTACATGTAGGCTCTAGGGATAACAGGTTTGGTAAATGGTCTCCAACTTGGGAGAGGCAGTATAAAGTGCATCGGCTTGTGGATGGTAATTCTTATATTTTGGAAAATCTAGGAGTGATATTTCCTAAGACGATCAATGGCAAATACTTGAAGAAGTATCACCCAAGTATTTGGGTTAGATCCTAATTGACTAGAGATCGTTGTCGGCTTTAGAAGCCAAATTAACTCATTGTAGTTAATTCGGGCTAAGATGTAATAATAAATATTATAGCCGATGATGAAAGCTATACTTAACATAAAAGGAAACGAGCTCAGAACGTTAAATAAACAAAAATCAGTTAAACATCTGATTATAATTTTCCTTACAGACATTCCATCATTGTTTCAAAAGTACTACCATTTACAAGCATTTGATAAAGCATAGCCGATTATAGATTGTTAAGAGTGGCTCCTAGGCCCGATAGCACAGCTGTGGCCTTTGCAATGGTCTATTCTACATAATAAAGAATCTTGTCATCTTCTTCTGTAGAGCTAGGGACAGGAACGACTTTGATAGTTTGCTTCTTCACCGACGCTATGGCCAAACCAAGATTAACCTTTTGGGCTTTCAAAGCCGATGAAGTTGTTATATTTTCTTGAGCCTCGACTAAAGACTCATTAATTTTTGCCAGCTCTTCCTCGAGAGATTTTTTTGGCCAATTCAAGCATCAGCATGGCTTCTTTAGCGTCCTTGAGAGATTTTATCTCTTCATCATACTTACCCTTGCGCTTTAGCATCGGCTTCAAGTTCATCCAAGACCTTTTCGTCTTTGCGCCGAGCTTCCCGATGAGCAAGTCTTGCCTTGGTTGCCTGCATTACCTCTTTTCTTTCATCAAGATGGCATACGTTCTGTCGAATATCTAAATATGGTATATGTGCATACATGGCAAAGCAGGGTATGTCCTAGTAACATACGGAAGTTCCGAATATCTTGGGCCCACAATCACGGGATAAGATACGCGCAGGGAGAGGTAACCCCATATCAGGAAGGACTCGATTGGCTTTCCCCGCAAGGAGACCAACACGAGTACGCCCAACACCAACGACAGTTTGGATATGCTACGCAGATCACGCGGCGAAGGACTCTTCATCACTATGACTCGACCGAAAGCAAGACCATAGCGACTATATAAGGCCTGGGGGAGGGACCCTTAGGAGGAGAAGATAATAAAGGAAGCAATCCAGTAGACAACACAAGGAAGCCCTCCAGCGAAAATTAGCCATCCAGATTCACCAAGCGAAAGCCTTGGTGCGTAGAGAGCTTAGGAGCCGGCGAGTTGCATCTCATCAACCTCTAGCCACAGCCATCCGTAGCATAGATATCACCTGCATTGTAATCGAGGCTATACCCCCTTGTTTTGTACATCATCTAGCGCATACAGCAATCTCCTACACAGGATGTAAGGTATTACTCCGTCAGGAGGCCCGACCCTGTCTACATCGTGTGCCTCTATTTTTTGTGCTTGATTCTGCTATCTCGAAGGTACCCGAAGTATAAGTTTATTGTTGATTCCTAACCTTCGACAGTTGGCGCGCCAGGTAGGGGCCTTTAGCTATTTTCTTGCAGATCAAGCATGTCTTCAGAGCGCGCCCACAACAGATTCTCTGATGACCTCTCGGTCACTGTCCTGGATCAAACCCCACCAAGCGGATCTGAGATCGCTTTTGGAGCGATGCTCTATCGATGGGGGACGAACGGAGACCTCCTGCACATCGGCTTTATCGAGTCCCCTTCATGGGATCCACACCGAGAAGTAGGCCTCATCGACTTCGACCCAACGGAGCCCAACGTCTTAATGTGCATTGGCACGTAGTTTAAGACGAAAGCAACACTGCAGCAGCCAGATAGCAAATTAATAGATCGTGTGTGTTCAGAATTTGGGGTGACAACGGTGCACGCCAGAGTTCCTGCAACAAGAACCTGCGCAAACACCTCAGGAGGCCAGGGACCCCCGATCCCTCTGCACACGCCTCAAAACCTTGCGGCAATGATAGAAGCAGCCCGAGTGGGCGCAACCACTGTAGCGCCCGATACTGCAGTACATCGGCGTGACTTGGCAGCCGCGGCCACAATAGGAATCGTGGCTAATCTATCAAGATAGCTTGCCCTCGGTGACCCCACGACGCCTCATCCACAGGCGCCAGAGCTTCTGAGGCAACAAGTCCCTAGACCGCACAGCCATAAAGGAAAGCGTGACTTCATTCCACCGACAGTGCCCCATCAGAGCCACAATAGCGGCGTTTTTAGTACCCTTGAAGCAAACGTCCAGTGTGCTCATGTGCTGCTGAAATCCCTTCCACCACTGGATCCATGCAACCCGATGACTCCAGTGTTTGACCAGATGAAAACGCTGCTTGACGCAACGCAGGCACATATCGCTCGAGCCGCCAACTCGAGGCTAATACGCCCAGCCAGCAGGGGTCGAGGAGCCAGCGGTTAAGGTTGCCCAACCATCATTGAGTAACAGGGTCAATAGCAGCTAGCTCTAATCAGAGAACCTCCAAGGCAACACACTCCCACCTCCGTCGAGGGTATCCCGAGGATCTTCGAAATCTAATTCCTCACGATCGATGAGACCTGCATAATGTCATTTGAGATCGGAGGGAGGAACAAAAACGGGAGGACCGCGAGTGCAGAAACACGCGTCCCCACCCTTGAGGGGCCAATCACCTGCACGCTTGGCATGACGAGTTGAGTCTCCGCCCTCAAGCAGCCGTTCTCCCACACGGCGAAGGTTTCTCCCTCGGTAAGGTCCATGGTCGGTGAACCTCGAGGACGACGGTGAAGGCTGTAAAGCCTTCAGCCCCGAGCTACGTACCATCAGGTGGCCAGATAAATTCAAGCCAGGCTCCATCGAGAAGTACTCGAGCAAGATAAACCCGGTCGAGTTGTTGCAGATCTACACTACAGTCATGAGGGCAGCTGGTGGCAACAAAAAGGTGATGGCCAACTACCTACTCACCACCCTCGATGGTGCGGCCAGGTCTTGGTTACTCAACCTTTTGCCTCACTCGATATCCTCATGGGCGGAGTTGCAGGCCTAGTTCGTTGCCAATTTCCAAGGCACCTACGAACGCCCTGAAACTCGCAACGACTTGCATCGGGTGGTGCAGAAGTCGGGTGAGTCGTTGCGCGGTTTTATCCAACGCTTCAGCGACAAGCAAAACTCGATTCCTGACATCTCAGACGAGGCCGTCATCGTGGCCTTTGAGAACGGCGTCAGGGATAAGGAGTTGAAGGGAAAACTAGCCACTCGGAAGATCCGAACTCCTATGGAACTCTTCGAGCTGGCGGACAAGTACGCCAGACGTGCCGAAGCCCATGACCACGTGGACAGCCTTGGAACAAGCGCCGACAAACCCAAGTCATCCAAGCAAGGAGCGAAATGAAATAAGAACTGTGGGGAGAAGCGCAAAGGTGACCCCACCGTGGTCACGGTCAAAAGGGGCAAGGCGCGCAACACAAGCAACAGCAAAGGCCGAAGTCATGGTGGAGGTAAGTATTGCCCGATCCACGGAACTGACAAGCATAACTCCACAATCGTCTTCCATGCTGCTCGGCTAGATCGAGCTGCCAGTCACGTTCGGCACACCAAAAAAAATTCGCACTAAAAAGCTTCTTTTCGATGCGGCAAATTTTGAGATCGCTTACAACGTGATCTTAGGCCGCCCCATGCTAACCAAGTTCATGGTTGTGGTGCATTACGCATACCAGGCTGTCAAGATCCCAGCGCTAAAAGGGATCCTCACAATCAAAGGGGATCAGCGCGTCGCGGTCAAATGTGACAAAAAGAGCTCAAATGGCGAAACACATGCGTAACAGCGACCAACGCCGATTTATGAGAGAGCAAGTGCCGTAAGTCCAAGCTCTGTGTCCAGCAGTAGCTGTTGTCGAGCTCGAACAATGGTAGCGACAAGGACAAGAAGACTGAAGGAGGCGTCAGGATAGTGCCCCTGGACCCGTCAGAACCTTCCAAGACGATCAAGGTGGGTGCTGACCTCGACCCCAAATAGGAACTCGAGCCCATCGCTTTCCTTCAGGCAAACTGCGACATGTTTGCATGGCAACCGTCCGACATGCCCGGGGTCCCTAGGGAGGTGATTGAGCATCGATTGGCTGTGGAACCAAGCGCCAAGCCGGTGGTACAGAAATAGCGCAGATTTGCGGAAGACCGAAAACAAGCCATCCAAGAGGAGGTCAGCAAACTCCTGAAGGCTGGTTTCATCTGAGAGGTTCGTCACCCGACGTGGCTGGCAAACCCAGTCCTCGTCAAAAAACCCAACGACAAGTGGAGGATGTGCGTCGACTACACCGACCTCAACAAGGCTTGACCCAAGGATCCTTTTCCTCTCCCCCGCATCGACCAGATTGTAGATTCGATTGCAGGCTGCGAACTGCTAAGTTTTCTAAATGCCTACTCGGGGTATCACCAAATTAGCATGTCTGTCGAGGATGAAGAAAAAACCGCCTTTACTACTCCCATTGGTGTATTCTGTTATATTAAGATGCCTTTTGGTTTAAAGTGTGCTGGTGCTACATATCAATGTTGTATTCAAAACTGCTTGAAGTCCCAAATTGGGCGCAATGTGGAAGCGTACGTCGATGATATCATAGTAAAGTCAAGAACCAGCAGCACTCTGATAAGCGACCTCGAGGAAACGTTCGACAACCTCAGGAAGTATCGAATGATGCTTAATCCAGAGAAGTGCACGTTCGGCGTCCCGTCCGACAAGCTTCTTGGCTTTCTCGTGTCTAGTCGAGGCATTGAGGTCAACCCGCGTAAAATTGAGGCCAAAGACCAGATGCATTCCCCGCGGACGTTAAGGGAGGTGCAGAAACTCACAAGCTGTATCGCTGCCCTAGTTGATTCATCTCTCGGATGGGTGAGCGAGGGCTACCTTTATTCAAGCTACTCAAGAAGCAGGATTCTTTCGAGTGGACCAAGGAGGCGGAAGGAGCCTTTCAAGATCTAAAAAGGTACCTGTCATCTCCGTCAATTTTAACTTCACCTCACGAAAAGGAGGAGCTTTTTTTGTATATTGCAGCCTCGCCTCAAGTAGTAAGCACCGTCCTGGCGGTCGAACGGGATTGCCTCGACACCAAGACTAAGGTCCAGAAGCCGGTATACTACGTAAGTGAAGTCTTGCACGACGCCAAGGCGTGATACCCTCAGGTACAGAAGATGATGTATGCAGTCTTAATGACATCCCGAAAGCTGTGGCACAACTTCCAAGCTCACAAGGTCACGATCACGACCACATATCCGCTCAAGGAGGTGATACGCAATCGTGAGGCAACGGGTTGAATAGCGCAATGGGTGGTCAAACTCAACGAGTTCAAGGTTGATTTCGTGCCACGAACCAGCGTCAAATCAGGCGTCCTAGCACACTTTGTCGCGGAATGGACACATGTTGAAGAAAAGGAGCGCGAGGTGTTCGATGACCACTGGACCATGTTTTTCGATGGGTCGTTTACCTTTCAAGGCTCGAGGGCTGACATCGTGCTTAGATTCGCAACAGGTGAAGAGCTGAAGTATGCTATCTGACTTGATTTTCAAGCTTCTAACAATGTTGTAGAGTATGAGGGACTATTCAATGGGCTCTGCATAGCCACGTCACTTAGCGTCAGATGACTACTCGTGAAAGGGGACACACAGCTAGTCGTAAACCAGGTGCAGAAGGAGTATCGGTGTTCGGACGACAACATGGCGGCGTATCTGAACAAAGCTCACAAGTTGGAGCACAAGTTCGAAGGGCTCGAGGTAAGACACATCTGGCGATGTGACAATGCTGCCACCGATGAACTTGCCAGGCTCGCTTTGTCTCGTTCGCCAACATCCATAGGAGTCATTGTCGAGAAACTCCTCAAACCATTGACCTCCCTGGTACAGGAGGCCGATGCTGCCCAACTCGGCCAGCGGTCTGGTTGAGTCAGCGAGGCAAAAACCGCAAACACGGAAGCTGAACTACTTGAACGCGAGCTGACTTTCATGACTCCATTCCAAGCCTACCTCAAAGGTCGAGAGCTCCATGACGATGATGCAACAGTCGAGAAAATTGCACGTAAGTCTAAGCTATACACGTTGGTAGACGGCAAGCTCTATTGAAAAGGGAGTAATGAAATCTTGATGAAGTGCATCACTCAGGAAGAGGGCAATAAGATATTAGTCGATGTCCATGGAGGCATCTGCGGCAACCATGCGTCCTATCGCACCTTAGTTGAAAAAGTTTTTCAACAAGGGTTCTATTGGCCTACTACACTCTAGGACGCTTGCGAGCTGGTGAAAAAGTGCGAGAGCTGCCAGTTCTACGGTAAGCAAACCACTTGAACAGCCCAGGCATTGCAAACTATTCATCTGTCTTGGCCTTTCTTTGTCTGGGGCTTGGATATCTTGGGACCGTTCCCAAGAGCCCAAGGAGGTTACAACTTTCTATTTGTGGCCATCGACACGTTCACTAATTGGATCGAGGCCGAACCTGTCAGGAATATCACCTCCGAAGTGGCTAAGAAGTTCATGAGGAGCATTGTTACTCGATTTGGCATCCCTAATCGAGTGATTACAGACAATGGTAGCTAGATCAAAAGCAATGCTTTCATAACTTTTTGCGAAGAATTGGGTATCAAACTTTGCTTTGCTTCTGTAGCTCATCCTCAGAGTAACAGTTAGGTCGAACGTGCCAATGGTTTAATCCTGCAGGGAATCAAGACCCGTGTATTCGATAAGCTCAGGGCCTACTCAACCCGATGGGCAATAGAGCTCCCCTCGGTGCTGTGGGATGCTCGCACTTTGACTAGTCGAGCCACTAGTGAAACACCATTTTTTTAGTCTACGGTGTAGAGGCAATGCTCCCGACTGAGTTAACGTTTAGGTCACCTTGAGTGGACAACTACTTGGAAGAGTAACGAGAGCAGGCGCGGGTAGATGATGTGAACCTACTCGAGAGTACAGAGATCGAGTGTCAATTCGAATAACTAAGTATCAACAAGCCATATGCAGATACCATGGCCAAAGAATCAAGGAAATAGCATTAGCCGCGGGGGACTTAGTACTACGAAAGGTGCAGAAGCAAGAAAATCGCAATAAGCTATCACCCAAGTTGGAAGGTCCTTACGTGGTGGTCGAAGTGACTCGACCAGGGTCCGTGCAGCTAGCGACATCGGAAGGCACGATACTCGAAAACTCGTGGAACATTGATCAATTAAAGAAATTTCATGCATAAGTAACACAGGCATCGAAATTCAGGTAAGCAAAATTTCATTATATTTGAAACTAACAAAAAGTTTGTCCTATTACATTTTATATAGGTACATTGCTGCCAGTACTCGTCCTTGGGTGCATCCCACCGCCTCTTCAGAGCCCACGGGTAATTGAACAAGATGGTGCCCGGGATGGGCCTATGCCCTTTGTACGGGCCAGAAGAGGCGGCAAAAATTCGACCTCCCGTCGACGAACAAGGCGCGGAGGTAGGGCGCCCGATAGGCATGCCCGCGGAGGGAGAAGGAGGCTTTTCCCCCGATGGAGCCCCCCGAGCGCCGCGATGGCTTGGAAGGCGGGCAAGTGCCGGGCTGGTGAAGCTATTTTGAGCTTCACCTCCACCGCTGGCACCAGCAGTCTCACCAGCGCCATCTGCTCTCGCAAGGGAAGCGGAGGTGGTGCTGGTCTCTTAGACCACTACCTTTAGCCTACTGGTGACCTCTTCCTCCTCCGACCAGACTTCCCTCTCGATGGCGCCCCAATTGATCTCATCCTCCTCATCAGAGATGATGATCCTCCCAGGGGAAACCACCGCCAATGGAGCAGGGGGGAGAATCCCCGATGATCTGCAGGGAGGTGGAGGACGTGGGTGTCGAGGTCATGAGTGCAGCGGTGGAACAAAATCTCTACAAACAAAAAGTTCAGAGGGAAGAAGGAATGCGGCAGACGGCCACAAGTCCCGACTATTTATAGCCTGTGGACGGGTCACATCAGATTGGCCGCTCCAC